>CM027842.1:20502342-25779842 GCA_016097545.1 Eucalyptus victrix | reverse complement strand
CAAATTATGTGCACAAATCTCTTAACTTAATTATATATGTGTTCTTAATTCTAGCTATGGAGACCTTGGATGCACTTTTCGCAGCTTACATGTGGTATCAAAGTAATCATAGCTTAGAATTCGAACATTAAGATTTTGCCCTTTCATAATTTTTTTTTTGGTAAGGTTATTTTTTTTTTTGGTAAGGGCCCTTTCATAATTTTTTGTACAATAAAAATTGATTTTTATTATATAAATGACAACAGCCCATTGAGACGAGCAATTTGGGTGGCGTGCCTCTGTGCAATGATGACGTCAGTGGCTCTGACGCAGGTCTCCATTGACCTGACTCGAATCTGACCCTAACCTGACCTAACCTATTGAACTGCCTAACTTGATTTTCTATTGACCAGACCGGTCAACAGGTCAGATCGAGCATTGACCATTGACTAGTCGAACTGATGGATCAAATCAGTTCAGCAAGGTACGTGTGCAATGCATACACCGCGCACTCCGATGGTGTGTGAGGGCGTCGAAGTGTGCATCTAAGCTTCAATTGGGGTATTCTTGGTATGTGCCTGCTCATGTGAAGATACTCTACATGATGGTAAGTTTATTTTACATATTTGATGATTTTATTGATGTGACAATGCACATAGAACCCTAAATTATGCACATTTAGGGTATTTTTGCGTACTTTCCTTGAACTTTTTTTCATGATTTTGGAGATACATGTTGGCTCACATAAATATCATCACATAAATAATATATAGAGTGTGATTCATTAATTATATAAATGAGGTTTAATATGTATTTATGAATGAAAAGATATAATTGGCATGATATGTGATTTTACTTACAAATTACTCTAGTCATCAAGTATAAAATCACATTACCCATAAATGGAAAATAGAAAAAATCCTGATTGCACTAATTTTTCAATTTCAACAAGGATGGGGAAAAACATGATAGGGCTCTCACTTTTTGTTACAAGCAATAATCTCGAAACCCTAATGAAAAAATGAAGTGCAGGCGCTAGGAGTGCCAAAAATTGGCATAGGGCGACACTTAAATGCCAAAAGTTCCAAAAGATACATTTAAGTATCAAAATTGGAGAATAATGGAATACTTTAGTGTCAATAGCAAGAAATTTCAATCAAATGACTGACATAGCATTTTTTGATTACTTTTTTTAATTGATGTAGCAATTTGTTTTAAAAAAATTATCCACATGGCAATTCTTTAAAAAAAAAAATCCATGTGGCAATTTTTTAAAAGATTTCCACATTAGTAAAAAGCCCATAAGATTAATTTTTGAAATAAATATTAATTGAAAATTTAAAAAACTATAATTTAAAGAAGAAGAAGAGGGAACATTGTGTTTGGCGAGGGCTAAGGCCCTTGCTACTACCAGCCCCTGGAGGCCCTCGTCGATGGTTGGCCAAGGTCATCGGCCATTGCCTTGGGACCAACGACCCTAACCGATGCTCGCCCCACTGTCGTAGGCCCTTTCCGAGTGGCGGGAGACAAAGATCCCCTTCTTCCTTTTTTTCTTTTTTCAATAATTTAGTTGTTTGATTTATTTTTAATGAATATTAAATTAATAAATTTAGAGGCAAAATGATGTCATTTTGCACCATTATTGTGGAGTTGGCTTTCGGCAAGTCATGTAGACTATATCTACTCTTAAAAAAATGTCACGTCAAATCTCCAGCTACTCTTACTAGACTTGACACCGAAGTGTCTCATTTTCCAAAAAAAGTGATGCTTAATTGTTCTTTTTGGAACTTTTGACACTAAATTGTCTATATGTACCAAGTTTTGACACTAAATTGTCTATATGTACAAAGTTTTGACACTTCCGATGTATTGTGTCCATGAAAATACTAAGAAATCAAAAAACCAAAATAATGACCAAACGAAGATGAGACCCCAGAGAGGAAAGAAGAGACGACCTCTTCATTGGTCAAACTCTCTCCTTTGTTAGAATTTGGAGGCAGAAGTTGAGCCGGTCATTGGTGCAAAGTGATGAAAACAAACATGTCCTCCCCCTCTCCTCACTTTATAGTAATGGTAACAAATAAAAAGGTCTTGTTTCTTTGGCAGGTTAGAAATCTTAAAATTTATGATAAAAGTATAATTAAATTATAAAACTAAAAAAATGTAATAAAATCCTAAAATTTGTCAAATTTTATGCAATTAAATTCAAAAGCTTACAAAAAAAATGTAATAAAGTCCTAAAACTTGTCAAATTTTTACATCCCTCCATTAACTCCGTCTAACTTGGCTAACGAAAAATGCTAACTGCAACTTTTTTTTGCAAATATTTTCCCTTTCTTATGTGACGTGGCATGGTTAAAATATGAAATAGAAGACTAAACCAACATTATTTTGGTGTAAATATGAATATAAATTTTATTTAAATTATTTTGAAAAAATAAGGTAATTTTTTTTATAAAAATGGGTTAATATCTTGAAAAACCCCAAACCGGGGTACACCTGTGACAAATTTACCCCAAACTAATTTAGAGTTTTTTGTAATCAATAGGGGTAAATTTGTCACAAGTGTACAAATTTTGGATTTTTCATTATCTAAAAATTAATTTAGGGTACCATCATCTTAGTGGCTGAGATGGTTCGGGCTTTCTCCTTCTCACGAAATGGAGGAATTTGAATCTCCTATTGGTCACTTGGGGGCTAAAGCGTGACGTCTGAGTGGTGAGTCATTCGCTAGTGTCACCTCAGGTTTGCTCTGCTGCTATCGACTTACGGGGGTTTCTAAGTCATAAAAAAAATTAATTTAGGATAAATTTGTCACATGTGTAACAATTTGGGGTTTTTCAAGGTATTAACCCTAAAAAAAGACAAGGAGAAACTTTGTAGGGAGGGCTATAGCCCTTGCTAGGAAGGTGGAGGAGGGCGCGAAATGGCTGACAGGGTCATTGGGCTTCGACCAAGGATCGTTGGCCCTCATCGACAATAACCCCTAGTCGACCATTACCCACCATCACTAGCCCTTCCCAACAAGGGTGGGGCAGCAGCAATAGGTTCGAGCCCTTGCTGCTTTGACTTTCTTCCTCATTTTTTAATATAAAATTTCAAATTATATTTAAATATAATTAGATTAAAAAAATCATATTTGGATCTAAATGACATCGTTTTACCCTTATTATTCTCTTCTTAGCCATGTTAGTGCCACGTGTTGGAGAGAAAAAAATTATGTTAGCAATTTATATTAACCAAATTGAACGGAGTTAAGAGAATGACTCTTTTTTTTTTTTTTTTTTTGTGAAAGTAAGCAATATATTGAGAAAGGTCAAACTGTACAAGCAACATGGCTCCAAAAACTTACACTCAAGATGAACACGCTCATTATGAGTGGAAGGAAGCCGCGGAAAAAGCCTAGCGGCAACAACAAAACGACCAACAGAGAGCCAACGGCAAACAACGCTTGGCAAAAAGCAACCTAGCAACCAACGAGATGCCTATCTAGTCGGACTACGATTAGTGGAAGAGAAGATAATGGGATCCACATCCCATGAGCGTTGCATCCTCCTGTTCTTGGCAGAGTCCTCAACATTCTTGAAGGTAAGAGCCTTATCCTCGACAACCTTGAGGAGATTTTTCTTCATGGTCGAAATAGACAACGGCTCCCCCCTAAAAAGAATATTGTTCATGTTCTTCCAGATGATGTGACAAAACACTCCAAAGGAAAAACGGGCAACACATTTGTAAAATTCCTTACCGAAGAGCAAAGTAATGGCCCAACTGAGAGTCTCCTCCTAAGTCCTGTTGGTCCAGGGAAGATTGCATCTAGTAGCCCAAAAGCAAGCAATACTCGAAGTAATGCGACATCCAAAAAAGAGATGATCGATAAAATCAGGCACCTCATTGCAAAAAAGGAAAAAAGTAGCATCAACCCTACCATAAAACATGAGAAGAGACTGTGTAGGCAACCTCCGCTTGGTGATGAACCACAAGTTCAGTTGGTATCGAGGCAGGATGACATTACTCCAAATGAAACAATGCCAATTGACTCTAGCCTTTTTCTGCCTTATGGACTCCCAAGCCAAGGCCATCGAGAACAAGCCCGTTGAGTCCTCCCTCCAACAGACTGATCTTGGACTCTAGACAAGGATGGAAGCGACGAACCCCAAGACTCAATCTCTAATCTGATAGCCCGTCCATCCTTAGAGAAGAGATCAACAACCAAAGCCTGCCTAGAGAGACCAGAGCTATAGATGAGGGAATCTGTGAAAAATAAATTCAAAGGACCCATGGGATGCTAATTATCTAACTAGAGTGACGCTAATAAGCCATCACCTATCCTCCAGTGGAAGCAAAGCCAGAATTCTAACCTAAGTTGTAGAATTTTCTTCCAAGCCCAAGAGTAGTAGGTCAGCTTTTTTACAATCTAGAAATTCCTAGTTTTTAAGAAAGTCGAGTGGACCCACTTACATCATAATGACTCCTATCTGAAAATAAATTCCAAATATGTTTGAGCATAACCACCTCATTGCACTCACGCAATCTTCGGATACCAAGACCTCACTCCACTTTAGGAAAGCAAACATCTTCCCAGGAAACTTTGGCACCCCCTCTGCCTATCTCAGGTCCCTTTCCAAAGGAATTGTTTGAGAATACGCTCTATCTGGTCCAGCACAATTGCAAGAATAATAAAGACACTTGTCCAATAGGCTTGAATGACATGAAGGACTAACCTGATTAGCTGAAGACGGCCTACAAAATAAAGAAATTGATGAGTCCATTACTACACCGTAAAGGTGATGCACCTCACAAGATCAACACAATCTGCTTTCCTGAGCCTCATCGTGATGATTGGAACCTCGAGATAATGAACTAGAAGGTTGCCCTTAACAAAACCAAGCTCCAAGAGGATTTGATTCCCTAAGTCCGGCAAGACTCCCAAGAGGAACACCTCACTTTTCCTTGGGTTTGGGAGAAGTCCACTCCAAGAAGAAAATAGATGGGGACCTTCCCTGAGAAGCTTCATGGATGGTAAGTGACCTTCGCAAAATAGGAAAACATCAGCCGCAAAGAACAAGTGCGAGAGTCAAGTAGACCTACATCTCTAGTAGAATCTGAAATCCTGCTGTAGCGAGCACCTCCCAAGAATTCCAGAGAGCACCTCCATAACCAACGTGAATAAGTAGGGAGACATGGGATCTCCTTATCGCAAGCCATGCCCACTAGGGAAGAAACCATGTAGCTCCCCATTCAATGCAATGGAAAATCGATGAGTCCTCACATAGGTCATGATGAGGTGAACCAGCTGAACAGGAAATCGAAAGGCAAGTAGAACACTCTCAAGAAACCGTCACTCCATGGTATCATACGCCTTTTTGAAGACGACTTTGATAGCACACTTGGGAGAGTAGGGTTCGACATGAAACCTAGAGAAAAGTTCCTATGCCAAGAGAATATTATCTCTAATTCGTCGTTCTCGACAAAGGCATTTTGAGATGGACTTACAAGGTTTTTTAGCATGGTGACAATCCTATTCGCTAACACTTTGGTAATAATCTTGTATACTGTGTTGCAACAAGCAATAGGCCTATAGTCGTCGATGGTAGTCATATTAGGAACCTTTGGAACTATGACCAAAATTGTGTTATTAATTTCCTTGAGGAGCTTCCCCGAGGTGAAAAAGTCCTTCATAGCTTCCATGACTAACTGACCCACCGTATCTCAATTCTTGTTGAAGAACTCAACTGTAAAGTCATCAGACCTGGTGCTTTTCCCTTAGTAAGGGAAAAAAGAGTATCTTGAATCTCAAGATCAACCACAGGGCGAACAAGAAAGGTGATCTGGTCATCATTTAGCTGAGAGCGGATAACCTCCCGAATCTCCGACACCTGAGGGTTATCCAGCTCCATTCGTGGCAAGAGGAGATCACAAAAATGCTGCACAAAATGTTGCTGGACTAGCTGAGACTTAGTGATTTGGTTGCCTAAGGAATCCACCAAAGAGAGAATTATGTTTCTTAGTTCTCTTGCTGACGTAATGGTGAAAGAACTTTGTGTTCCAATCACTTTCCTTGAGTCATCTTATTCTAGCTTTTTGCCTAAAGAATGACTCCTCTTGAGACCAAAGCTCCACTAAGGCATGTCGCTGAACCCTCTCCAGGTCCGCGAGGACCACGCTAGTGGGATCATTAAGGAGGCCAACTTGAGTTTGCTTTAAAGCTTCCCTCGCTTCAGAAGTCCTTACGGAAATGTTGGCAAAGGAATCTCTATTCAACCGCTTAAGTCCACCTTTCAAGGCCTTTAGCTTGCAAACTAGCCTAAACATAGGCGCCCCTGAACTCGGATTCTCTCAAACTTGCTTCATAATTGAGTCGAAGTTTGGGTGCTGCATCCAAAAGTCGAAGGACTTAGACAATCTTTTTCAAAGGATCGAGTTCTCCACCTTAACCACCATAGGTGAGTGGTCAAAAATCCCAGGCGCAAGGAAGGACGCCTTTGAGAAGGAAAAAACCTGATTCCAACAGGGTTTACTAGGACTCTATCAATCTTCCTCATCTTGTGAGAGCGACCTGAAAAAGTCGACCAAGTGTATCGAAACCTCACATAACGAAGGTCCTCAGCTCCGCCTGATCCAAACACTGTCCAAATTCGTCGAAGCACAACAACCAAAGGTCCAAACCACCCAGTTTGTCCGAGGGATCCTTAATAGCATTAAAGTCTCCCAAAATAAGCCAAGGCACATCCTGCAAAGAAGAGCTTCTAGACACCAGATCCTCCCAAAGAGGTCAATGAGTAGAAAATGAATGCTCGGCATAAATGAAAGAGACACAGCAAGCCACTCTGGTCTCCAACCAGCGGAGCTTCCCATGAATCACCTGATTCGAGACCAATAGAAATTCAAAGGAAACCATAGTAGGATCTCAACCAACCCAAATCTTACCCCGATTGGAGTACTCAGAATTAGCCTGTTAGTACCAATTCGAAATCAAATTCCTAAAAATGGCATTGAAGAGATTGTGGGGAACTTTAGTCTTTACTATCCCGATCAAAGATAACCAGTTCGTTAAGACAAAATTCCTCACTTTCTGCTTGTTTAAGAGGGGGTAACAAGCCCCTTAATGTTTGAATAACCTCTCTCTCTCTCTCTCTCTCTCTCTCTCTCTCTATATATATATATACACATACAAAAGGAGAAGGAAAAAGCATTATCTCATTTTAGAAGAGCTACGCCAAGTAGAAGGCGAAGCTGTCCAGGTTATCGAAGGAGGAGGATCCGGAGCAAGAGCAAGCAGCTTGTCCTGCATAATCGAAGGAGGAGGATCCGGCGCCATAGCGGGCCTCTTCTCTAATGCGGATGCCTTCGGTGAAGGGTAAGGGGAGAGGAGGTCATCATCCGACGAAAAGTCCGAGCCCCCTGCAACCTCGTCCAAGCAGGGCACCGTGGTGTCTACTAGCTCCAAAAGAGTGACAACTTCATCCGAAGTAGTTGGAACAGCTTCAATCTACTCCGAAATGATCAAAGGCCCCATAAGGGGCCTACGTGAATAGGTACCCAGCAGCCTTTTCTCCACAGCCGCAGTCTTGAGCTTCAAAGACCTCCCTTCTTCGCTTGGGTTGATTGGATTAGACGAGATCACCTCCAAAGGTGGGTGAGCCTTTTTCTTCTTGCTCTTCACCAACTTTCAACCTTGCTTTGGAGCTACGGGAGCCTCTGAAGCCTAGCCGAGGGGTCGAGCGGCGTCCAAAGGAGCAGAATCAGAATGGTCTTCTGTCGAGGACACACGAGGTTGAGCAGGGTAGGGGAAGCGCCACATTTATGACCAAAGACCCCACACTTGGAGCATTCAACGGGGCCTCCATTCATAATCCACAGCAATGGACTTAGAGACCTCATCAACATTCACTTCAACCGTCAAAACTCTCGGCTAATTAGCTTGGATCTCCATGCACACTCCAACAAAGAAAATCATCCCTGTGCCCTCGGTTCATTGATCTATATGAAGGGGTTTGCCAATGGAACTGGCTATTGCATTAATTGCCGATGTGGACCAAAGGGAAGGTTCTTGAGTCTTATTCACACCGGAACGGAAGATTGCTTAGCCTTCTTCAACTCCAAAAAGGGTTTCCATTGCTGCAAAATAAAGGGGACCCGAGCAACAATGAGCGGTCCCTCCTCTAGGATTTTCATCCAGAACACCGGATTCGAGACATGGAAATAGAAGAACCTTTGGTCATCGGCCAACATATCAACTAGCTTTGTGCCCCTAAGTATTCTTCAAAGCCTATTTGATCATATGAAAAGGGAGCCTTTTCCCAAAAAAATATCCTACCAAAAACTCATTCCATTTGGGAATTGCAGCTTGCATCACCTCTCCCATTAGATTAACTACCACTTTCTCCCCCACAACAGCAGGAGGAACATAGGATAGCTCGTAGCCCTTAACGGCCAACTGTGCCACATTGGCCCACAACTGGGCTTGAGGAAGCCTAGAAGAGCTTGTTGGCTTGTTTGGGGCCCTCTTACTAGAAGCCCATACTCGATTCCGTCCCCTAGAACGGCCTTCCCGAAGAGGCCGAGAGAACGGTCCATGAGAACGGTCCACGACTGGAGCCATCCCCTGCCGAAGAAGACCCTCCTATGGGATGGGATTGCTAGCCCGACTTACTAGCTTGCCAATGAACAAATTTGTGAGGAGGAGAGCTCGGCCCCTTCCCCTTACCAACACCTAGATGGGGCTCAGGCGAAGAAGACACCATCAAGCCCAGCAAAAACCACAAAACAGCCCCAACAACTCTCTACAGTACAGCCGAAATAAAGAGATGCATACTAGGGCCAAGCTGTGAATAGGAGGGATGCTCGAGGACCACCACAGCCTGCTCGAAGCCCAGGCTCAGCTCCTGGGCTAGCACGAGCAGCTCCCACGAATAGGAACTCCAGTGATGAGACGGGTGAACTAGGGCCGAGTAGGGCAGCAGGGATCTTGTCTTGGCGAAAAATCAGGAGGAACCGCTCAGTGAGAAGATAGAGGAAGGTGAGAGGAAGAAAACCTCCAAAAACTAGAGCAAATGGATGGTTGAAGCATCCAGGCCGAGCAAGGAATAGTCGATGTGAACGGGGCACAAATCGCCTACCTAGAGAGAGAAGATGAAACCACTAGGGTTTGTCCCAGTGGCCACCTTTTTAACTTAGAAAATGGAGGTGGGGTTCGAATCCCCACCTTCTTAGGGGGGTTGGGGTGGGGACGATTTAGTTTTAGATGTGAGTTTCGACTCCCACGCCCTGCAAGGAGGCATCATAAAAGTCTGAGAGTGAGTGTTAGAGTAAGATTGACAAAAAAAAAAAAAAAAAGAGAGAAGAAGATAAATAATATACCAAGTCCTTCTTCGTTAAGAGAATGACTTGATTACACCAAATCGATAAGTTTTGATACTTCATTGCACTTTTTGTAAATTTTAGGATTAAGTTGAGCTTTTTGACAAATTTTAAAACTTATAGTGCACTTATCACATTTTTTGTTAGAAATAAAAGGCCTTCATTTGTATTGTCTTTTTCCTTTCAAGAGAAAAATCTAAGAAAATAAAAACAAAATTTCAATAGAGCCACTTTTTCCTAAAGTGGTAATTATCACAAAAAGAAATTTATGAATTATTTAATTCATCTCCATTGATCCTCTAGTTGAGAAAATATTAGATGCATTAAATGTGCCAAACCAAAAAAAAAAAAAATGAATTTTAAGTACCGAAAAGAGAAATAAAAGGTTCTTTGATAATATGTAAAAACCTCAAACGGATAAAGATGCAAGGGGTAAAGAGAAGGTCTTTTGAACAACCAACTTGACATAAAAAATTGTAGCTCTCACTTAATACTATTAATTTCTTACCATGCACATGGAAATAGGGTCATTATTGATAGGTAGATGATTGGCACGGTATAATTATTTTTTCGAATTGAATGAATTTAGAAACCCCTTCCTTGCTAAGGGGCGGCGCTATTTCCACCCTCATTTTAGCTAGGACACTCTTTTTTTTTATTAAGTAACCGAAATGCACACCTCTCTCTTCAACTAGTTGTGTCTTCTTCTTTTTTATTAGGCTAAGGAAAAAATTGTATTTGTTTTTATCACATATTTTATTACTATCGCTATACAAATGATTCATTACACCCAACAAAATATCATCTTATCACTTTTTTTTTTTGCATTATGTTATCACTTTGCCTAGCGAAATTTATTAATTATAATCTATGGTCTCATATTTTTAATCATGAAAGCTATATAAAAGATTAAAAAATTATATTTATGATGGCTTATGAACACAAAATTAATTGCCTATTTTTATCTAATAGTTTCTGCGAATTTATTTATCTAATTATCAAGCCCATTTGATTAAAAAAATGGAAAAAGAGAATTTATCAAAATTTGGAAAAGGTTAATTCGTTATAAGTATGATCATATGTTAAATATATTTACATTTTAAATCATATTTAAATATTAAAAGAAGAAAACACAAAAAAGAAAAAAGAAAAAAAAAAAAATGGAACTTCTTGTTGTTCTACTCCTAACCATAAAGAAAATAACAAATATCTATTGTAAATTCAATATCATAGAAAGTGGATCGAAATTTTTAAATATATTTAAAACTTTCATCTGAAATAATCTGAAGTGAGTTTGAAAGTAAAGAAGATATAACTCAATTTTCAACTCTCATTTTGCAATTCAGATAAAAGTGTGAAAAACTCAAAACAAAGTTGTTAAAATTAATCAATCTTGCAATTCAACTTTCAAATAAAGTTTTCTTCAAACCATTTGATAAAAAATACGCAATTAATTATGTGTTTATAAGCCATCATAGCGATCATAAATAGAAATTTATAATCTTTTGTATAGCTTTTATTTATAAGATCGTACGTTAAAACTGACAACCTCCTCGAGGCAAAGTGATAGAAGGATGTAGAATAACATGATATCTTCTTGAGTGTGAGTAGACATATATATGATGAGAGAGATGATAAAAATAAATACAGTTTTGTTGATTAGCTTGTTAAAAAGAAAAGAAACAATAAATTGCTGAGATAGAGGTGAGGGTATTTTGATCAATTAATGAAGAAGGGGATTGTCTTAGCTAAAATGGGGGTGGAAATAGCACCGCCCTTACTTAACTCATTAAAATGACTTTGGTTTAATCGAAACTTTTAAGTCAATTTCACTAAGAATTGTCAAACAAAATTATTCTCACCAAGTGCAAAGTGGTTAATCTTTAGAACTTATTTCGATTGTTAGACAAGCATCACAACTAGTAAAGAGAAATGATTTTATCGTTAAAAAATAACGTTATTGTTATTATATCTGTGACAATAATTACAAAATCATACAGATTTTTTCGTTCCAATAAATTTTAGTTAGGTACATTCTAATTTATATTTATCATTTACTTATAGGGATATGAAATAAGTAGAAGTTAGTCATTATGATTCCAATCTTAATTCCGATTCTTATTTTAGTTCAAATTCTAATTATAATTCTAATTTCAATTGCAGATCTTTACAGAAATCTAACATTTATCATGGATTAAATATAAGCCATGTTTATTTATGCATATATTAAAAAAATGCTAGATTTTCGTCCCTTCCTGCCAAAATCTTAAATATTATTTAAATTTTAAAGTAATTATGAAAAAATTAAGTAAACGTTTGCGTCAACTTCTATATGTTGTGAAAGTCTTAGTTGCTTGAGGTTAAACAATTTGAAAAGCCGACATCCCAAGATTTGAAAAAAAGAAAAAAATAAAAGCATTCCAAATCGACAACAAGAACCTTAGGTTCGGAATTCAACCACCGCCAAGCTCGAAACTAATTGTGATTTTTTAAAAGCTTAAGTTCTCCGTCGATAAAAAAGAAGAAGAAGAAGAAGAAACCTTAAATGCCCGATCTTTCAACACCCCTATAAAATATAGACATTCTAATGCAACTAGAACCGACCACCGCTTCGCAGAGGAGACGACGACAAAAGCACAGGGCTGCATCATAGGCCTGAGACGTATTTCGCATATATTCAGTACATCTGTTTCCATTTCGAGTCTATGTATGAGTTAAGTAGTATGTCGACGCCATGATAAGTCTGAGAAATTTATCATCAGTTGATTATAATGTTAGCAGTAAAGCAATTAGTATCTAATCGAGTCCTCATCCATTTGAAGCCCCGTGACAAAAAAAAAAAAAATTACTCTCATAAATCTAGGAAACTTGATTGAAATCGCACCACCTTGATTCAAAGCATATAGCACAAACGAACACAGATTATCATGCTCATTCTTAAGCACTTGATAACCGATAAAGTGCCAGACACCTCGAGTGCCAAAATTTGGCACGGAGGAATACTTAAGCGTCAAAAGTTCGGAAATGAATATTTAAGTGCCAAAATTAGAGAAAAATAAATTACACAATGAGAAATTTTGGCCAAAATACCAACGTGGCATTTTTCCAGTAAGACAAGTGCAAAACGACGTCATTTTGCACACTAACGTGGCTAGATAAGCCAAAAATGATGCTTCTTTGCCTTGGATTTGAATTTTAATATAAATATTAATTAAAGTAAATTTAAAACTAAATTAAAAAAGGAATTGCAGCACTTATTTGGCAAGGGCTGTGCAAGCCCTCGCCCCCAATGCTGCCGGCCTTCCTGGCGACGATGGGGAGGCGACAGCGGGGCTGCGGTAATCTTTTTTCTTTTAAAGTTTTAAATTAAATTAAATTAATATTTATATCAAAATTCAGAAAAAAAAGGCAAAACGACATCGTTTTTTGGTTCTTTACTGACTTAGATTTTTAGTGAGCCACGTAGGCGACTTATACTATTAAAAATAAACCAAATCATATTTTCGATACCTTTTACTGGAGTTGGCACTTAAATGTTTAATTTTTCAAAGAAAGTAATACTTAAATGTACCTTTTAGAACTTTTGACACTTAAATTTCCCCATGCCAAGTTTTGGCACCACAATCGATGATACTCAGAGATCTAAATTCATAAGCGTTGAGCATTTTGAATTGCACGAACAACAAAAGGACCGTGAATTGCAAATTGGGTTTCCCACGAATGTAAAGATCGTCTCTCGCATCGGACGAGAACGCCCCTCTGCCAATGCCCTGAGTTTGGTATGGTCACTGCTTAACCTCCTCTTTCAATGCCGCCATATTTCTGGGCATCACAGAGTTGAATGGTCTAATGATCAGCTCAAGATATCCCAACAAGCTTCCATTTCGTATGGAATCGCTTCTTGATGATTCACTGATACAAACAACGATGCTCCAACAAATTGGACATTGAAAGAAATAGCTTTGAGATCACTTAATTGAATTATCAAACATGTCTCTCTAATAATAATTTCATCAGTCGACTCTCCTACTCTTAATTCGTATTCAATTCAAAATCGTCCATCCCTTTTGCCAGCCAAACGTGGATGAGATTTTGTCACTGTGGAGGTGATTAAGATAAAAAATGTATATTATTCAAACATTATGATAACTCAGGCTATTGTGCCTTGGAGTATCGCGATGCACACTTTTTACCTGTTGGATCATCGATGATAGAGAGATGAAAAACAAGTGGGAACGTCGGTTCAGATTTGATATCAGCGACCCAATAATGCCTACAAAAGGCAGGGGGCCAATATGCCACGAGGGCACATAGATATTGACCGAAGTAGCTCCTTAGTTCACTTATTTATGCCTCTAATCCTCTGAAGAGTTCACTAGTTTTCTGCACAATAACCATGCGTCAGAAACAGTGGTAACACCTCCTTCAAATTTCTCCCAGTTTCTGGCAATCTTTGCTCCGCATGCCAGCTGATTCGAACACGTTGGTTATCCACGATTCTGCTCATTGTAAGGCTCAGGTAGCGTTGGTTCTGTGACGGCAAGTACAAGATTATAAAGCAAGAAAGAACCGAAAAGACCACCATAACAATTAAAGCAGGACATTAGAAAACATCTTTTCAAATTTCTCCCACTTTCTGCCAAACTTTGCGAACATGTCTGTTTATTGATGATCCTGCTAATTCTAAGGCTCCGGTCTTGCTGGTTATGTGATGGCGAGTACAAAGATTGTAATACGGAGCACAATTGGAGAAGACCGACATAACCATTAAAGCATAAGCTGCTTCCCGCCATATATAGAAGGGATACGCAAAAACATGCAGCATATCATCATCGCATCTATTATCCAGCAGGAGTACACATGCACATATACTCTCAAGTTCCTGTAATTCCGACAGGAGATTACACATCGAGAATATGCCTTCTCAAGTACCATATCATCACGAGATCAACATGGAGGGGGGCCTCTTTGTGTCAAGAGGGTCTTTGGGTCAAGTGCTAGTTTGTTCTCAAGTGGAGTTAGAATGAGATGGTTCAAACATTGGATTACTTGACCGATCTTAAGCACGCAAGATGGTAGCATAGCTGGTTGTTCCGCATAGGAAGCTTGTTTGCCAGCACCACTCCTTTCTCCCATGGAACTGGGGGGCCAGTTGGATCCTGCATCTTACTGAAAAAAAGTTAGGACTTCTCTAGGATCCCGAAAAGCTATGAGAGCAATCAGAGCAGAAATCAACCAGAAGGATGATTAAACACCAAAGTGCCGTCGAATGAGACTTATCCTTTGAGTCACTATTGCCAGCAGTACCAGATAATCATCCACTTGTTATGTTCCTCATAGTTCAGTTCTAAATATATTGGCGTAGTTGACAAATCTACCACACAAATTTTCATAAAACCAGAAGAATGTAGACAAGACCGTATGACATACCCCAGCACAAGGAAAGTGAAATCCTGATTATCTGCTCTAAGATAGATCTCTATGAGCTTCAGGCTTCGGCTAACCTCTCTGCTCACCTTTCAAGTGATAGCCCGGTGCAACGAAGCATGTGCGGCAGCACTGGAAATCAGCCGTGTCCACTGATGCCCTGACTCAAAAATCATCGCACTCCGCCAGACATTCTAGAAAAGACCAGAATTTGCGTCTCTGGGTAGATTTGCAACTCCTGGGGTTAAAAGCAGTTTCAAGCAACATTTGCAACTCCTTTCAACAAGTCGGGCGGGGAAACTGGCATACCCATTTATCATGAGGAAAAGAACTAATAAAGTAACAATAACCGACCATCTGCAACACGTCTTACCATTATTGTCGTGGGTACATTTCTTTCCACGTGACGATTACGTGAAGTCATATACAAGAAAACCATCATCTGCTCAAACTTTTACTTGCATATATTAATTCCACTAGCAATCACGAATCAACTACTGTATTAAAAATCAGACCTCCATCCAAGTTCACTTTGGTGCTGCCCATTAGAAGTAGAAGTTTTCCAAGGTGTTTCTACTGAAATTGGTATGTCTAAGATCAAGCTTTCAGCAAACAGCATTAATCAAACAGAATGCACAATGTACTGCTGAGATTCTACAATTTTCAGATATCCAATGTAAGAAGCAAAGATATACACTGGACCTTCCTCGCACATGATGTATTAATGACGTATCGAGAAAATAAGCATCAGGTGCATAAATGTAACATGCTAATTTCCAGCTTTCTATTCATAATTCCTTTTAATCCAAAAGCCAAGTCAGAACTATAATCTTAATCACTCAGTCTTACAAGCTCAAGGCATTTTGTATACTATGAGGTGAGATAATCTCAAAGAGAGTCTAATTTTCCTGGATAACATAATTTGCCAGGTCAGGGTCATCAGCAAGCTTTTGTCCCACATAAGCAATATCAGGCAATTTGGCCAACACAAGAAATCTTGTTCTTCACTTCCTTGACCGTGTGAGACACCAATTGTAAGACAAAGCCATCCACAATGTCGTAAGGTCTTGTGATCCTCAAGCTGTTTTCGCTGATAAACCATATGCAAACTCATGACTTGTGCACACATCTTTGCTATGGCCAAAGCTTTGACATGAGCTACAGTGTAACAAAATTTAGCTCCTAATGTGATTCTGCGACCGGACACGTCCACAATAACTGACACGTCATCTTTGGGATGGAAAATCAAACCAAATGTGGGCTCTTGCAGCGATTGGAGAGAGGTGAGGTTCCTGTCCAATGCAACACCTTTCCCCCAAATACTAGATCAAACTCATCTGGCGGAATCCCTTCCTTGGCTTGAATCTTCAATTTAACATTCTAGACAGTATTCTGATTCATCACTTCGACCAACAAGTTTTTTTAAGTCAATAAGATTTGGACATTTACCGTCATCCTAGCTGAGTCAGGAGGATGACATAGAGAGTGGGTGACTGTGGATTCCATAATCAAATAATTTTTTCCCATCTTCAACAAATATATATATATATATATATGGGGTTCCAAAGATAACAACAAATTGTGAATAGAATCAACATGAAAATATATAATGAACAAAGTCAAAACAAAGAAAAAAAAAAAAAAAAAAACGGGTATCTACTCGAAACTAGACCTTCACAAGTCTATTACAAAACCCCTGATCTTTTTTCAAAAATAAACCAATGGATTGAAACTATATCTTAAATGGAACAGCAATCCATAAACCCAAAAAAAAAAAAAAAATCCGTGATCGCACTGATTTTCCAATTTCAACTAGGATGGGGAAACATGATAGTGTTCACTTTTTATTACAAGCAAAAACCTCGAAAACCTAAATCGAGAATCAGAAAAACGACAAACCAACATGAGACCCAGACAGAGAGGAGAGAGGACCTCTTCATTGATCGAAAACTCTTCTTTGTCAGAATTTGGAGGCCCGGAGCGTGGAAGTTGAGAAGGCAAACCAGCCATTGGAGCTGAAAACAAACGTCCTTCCCCTCTCCTCACTTAATAGTAACGGCGACAAATAATTTTTTTTCCCATATACATGTCTTGAAAACCCTAAAACTTGTGACAAAAGTACAATTAAATTTTAAAGTTTACGAAAAATGTAACAAAGTCCTAAAACTTGTTAAATTTATACAATAGACTCCTTTTGTTAACTCTGCTCAACTTGACTAATGAAAAATGCTAATTGTGACTCTTTTTGCAAATAGTTCCCTCTCTTACGTGATGTTGACTTGGCTAAATCATGAAATAGAAGATTAAATCTATGTCATTTTGGTATAAATATGATTTTTTATATAATTTTATGTAATTTGATATTAAAAATAAGGTTTTTTTTTTAATTTTATAAAAAGGAATAGGAAAAACCATATGGGGAGGGCTCGGCTAGAGCCCTCGCTAGGTAGGCCGAGGAGGGTGGGGGATAGCTGATACTCGCCAACCTTCGGCCAAGAACTATTGACCCTCATTGATGATGGCTCCTAGCGGGCCAACCCCACCATCACCAGCCCTTCCCAACGAGGGTGGGGTAGCAAAAGCTTGTCCATAGTTTTGACTTCCTTCCTCCTTTCCCTAATATGATATTTCAAATTTAAATTATTTTTCAAATTTAATTTTAAAAAAATTAGATCAAAAAATCATATTTGAATCTAAATGACGTCATTTTAGCCTTATTTTTCTTTTCTTAGCCACGATCTGCCACTCATGAGAGAGAAAATAATAAAGAAAAGTAATGTTTCCATTTTTCGTTAGCCAAATTGAACCAAGTTAAGGGAATTACTTGATTACACTAATTTGAAAAGTTTTAAGGTTTCATTGCACTTTTTATAAATTTTAGGATTAACTTGCACACTCTAAAAAGTTTTAAAACTTATATGGTGCGCATATCCCCTTTTTTTGTTAGAAAATAAAAGGCCTTCATTTGTACCATGTTTTTCCTTTTCAGAGAGTTGTTTCACAAAACTAAGAAAATAAAAAGAAAATTTCAGCAGGGCCACTTTTCTCCAAAGTGGTAATTATGGCGGAAAGAAAATTATGAATTATTTAATTTGTCTCAATTGATCCTCTAGCTGCCAAAATATTAGGTGTGTAAGATGTGCCGGACCAAAAAATTAAGTATTGAATTTTAAGTATCAAAAATAGAACTAGAAGGTTCTTCAATAATATGTAAAAACCTCAAACAGATGAAGATGCAAACTGTAAAGAGAAAGTCTTTTTAGCAACTAGGATTCTAGCTCTCACTTAATGTTATTAATTGCTTAGGGTCATTATTTATAGGTTTTAACAAGATGATTGGCAAGGTTTTATTTGCCATGAATTATTTTTTCTAATTGAATGATTTAAAAACCCCTTTGTTTTTTTTTGTAATAAAAAAAATTAGACTTTTTGGCTTAATTGAAACTTTTAAGTCAATCTTAGTAAGAGTTGTCAAACAAAATTATTCCCATCAAGTGCAAAATGGTTAATTTTCAGCACTAAATTAGATTGTCAGACGAGTGTCACAAACAATTAAAAAAAAATGAGTTTTTTTTTTTGGTCGGAAACAACAATATATTAAGCTCGCAACGTAAAATTTACATTTAGTTCATAAAACACAATATCTTGCAAAAATGGGGTAGCTGAGAAACCCAATTCGGTGGGAGTAAAGAGGCCCGATGGGCCTTTGCAACTCGGTCCGCTAGAACATTGCCTTCTCTATGACAGTGAAGAAGTCGGAGATTAGGGCACCGAATCAGCAATCGTAGGGTTTCGTCGAGGATAGATCGAACTTCCCACGGGCGTCCTGCAGGATCACGAACAGCTTCCACCATGACCAAGCAGTCTGATTCCACGATGATCTGATCCGTCTCGCGTCCTCTCTGAAGCAGAAATTGCAAAGTGAGGTTGAAAGCGATTGCCTAGGCTTGCAAGGCGGAAAAGGCACGAATAGAAGAAGCAAAACCATCGATCAAGTGGCCTAATGAGTCCCTGCACACCCCAACCACCGAGGCCGCGTTGCACGATGAGTGGTAAGCTGCATCAATGTTAATTTTTTTGACTCCGTGGTCTGGTGGATGCCATATGTGGTTCAAGATACGCTGTTTTGGAACAGGACGCGGCTCTGGGGAAGCGAAAATACATCTGGAGTGGGCCTCCGCGATCGCCAACTGCACAACTCGTTCAACATCCAATTGTTTTTGGCGAAATAGGAAATCATTACGGGCTTTCCAGATGTGCCAAAGGATAGTCGTAACCGTTTCCAGATCCGGTAAGTCATCCTTGCTGTCAATAAACTGTAGTAACCAGCTTTCGATGCGATGCACAACAACTGTAGAACTTTTGATAGCTAAATCTGGATGCATCCAAACATCATAGGTCCATGGACATAACAAGAAAAGATGTTTTGGGGTTTCGGGTGCCTGATTATCACACATACAGCAAGTTGGCTCTGTCAAGATGTGTCGCTTATATAAATTCTCTCTAGTCGCTAGTGCGTTACTGCAAAGAGACTAGAGAAATGACCTTAATTTAGGCATAGTATGTATTTTCTAGATAGCATTCCATAATCTGCGGGGTGGCTGAAAAGATGAGGAGGCCTGATTAGTAATATTGTTGTTTTGCTGGGCGCTGAGCTGATTGTAGCAATTCTTTACTGTGAAAAGGCCATTATGCGTTTCTCTCCATATCAGTTTATCCTGAGTGCAGTTAGGGCGAATAGGAATTGATAAGATAATATAAAACCTGCAACCAAGACTGGTTCATCCCTAGGAGCAGGACCTCCAATGACACCGCTAGGTAACCAGTGATCCTCACGAACTTTAATTTGAGTGCCGTTACCAACAAACCATAAAACCTTATCTACAATAGATTCCCGACCTAATAAAATGCTTTGCCAACCCCAAGAGGGTCTAGCACCTTTAGTAGCATGCCAAAAATCCTGAGATGGAAAATATAAACCTTTTAGTAGCCTGCTGTACAATGAATTAGGATTTTGGGCTAGACACCAAGCTTGTTTACCCAGGAGAGCTCTATTAAAAACCATAAGGTCGCGAAATCCTAAACCCCCTTCATCTTTCCTCCTCTTAATGCTATCCCAGTTCTTCCAATGTATGCCTTTCTTGCTGTAATCTGACTGCCACCGAAATTTAGCTATTTTTTTGTTCTATTGCTTTACAAATAGCAGCAGGGATTTTGAAAATCGACATGGTGTAGTGGGGGTATAGCTTGCACAACAGTTTTAATAAGGACCTCCTTGCCTCCTTTTGAAATGAGTTTTTCCTTCCAACCTTCGAGTTTAGAATGCACTCAACCCATAAGCCAAGAAAACATTTCCCGTTTAGATTTGCCCCAATCTGAAGGTATGCCTAGATATCTGCCTGTTTGATGTAATATAGGAACTCTAAGGGCTCTAGCTAGACTTTCTTTCAAGGCAATAGGACATTTTGTGCTACAAAATAACCCTGATTTGTTTCGATTAATTGCTTGTCCTGTAGCTAGGCAGTATTCATTAAGAACAGCAGCTAAGTTTTGACATTCCATAAGTTTCGCATCAAGGAAAAAAATGGCATCATCAGCGAAAAATAAATGAGAGAGAGTGGGACACCATCGATTAAGTTTAATACCTTTAAGATTTCCATTGTCCACTGCATTTTTTATAAGAGTTGTTAAAGCATTAGCCATCAGGATGAACAGGTACGGTGATAACGGGTCGCCTTGTCTGAGACCTCTAGTAGGATGGAAGAACGGTAGAAATTCTCCATTTAATTTGACATTATAAGACACCGTAGAGATACATTGGAATATCCAGTGGACCCATTTAGCATGAAAACCAAGCTTTAGGAGATAATCTCGGAGAAAATCCCATTCAACCCGGTCATAAGCCTTCTGCATGTCTAGTTTCAGCACTGCATGAAAGTTCTTTGTGCGTTTTCTGATTCTAATCTGATGTAAGACTTCATGAACCACAATAATATTATCCTGGATTTGGCGACCACCAACAAAAGCAGTTTGTTCTGGTGCTATCAACTGTGGCAACCAGGGTTTAAGACGGTTTGCAAGAATCTTGGAAATAATCTTATAAATAAAATTGCAGAGGCTAATAGGACGAAACTGGTCCAAACGTTCTGGGTGAGGGATCTTAGGAATTGGGGAAATAGCAGCGCGGTTATACTCCGGTAATAAGATCCCTATATGAAAGAATTGTTGCACAGCTAATGTTATGTCATCTTGCAGGATATCCCAATGGACTCGATAAAACTGACCATTCAAGCCATCTGGACCGGGAGCTTTTGTTTCTCCTAATTGGAATACTGTAGTATGGACCTCCTCACAGGTAACTGTAGCTGTTAGATGTTCATTCATCTCCTCTGTCACAATCTGATTACAAAGATTTAATGTTGGGCCATAGTCTCTATACCCTGTAGATGAATATAACTGCTGAAAATAATTGAAAGTCATCTCTTTAAGAGCAGTAGGGTCTCGAATCCAGTTTTGCTGATCATCCTGAAGCATTCTGATCTTGTTTTGTTGTCGTCGTTGAACCGTAGTGGCATGAAAGAATTTGGTGTTCCTGTCCCCCCATTTAAGCCAATTAACCCGGGATGGCATTGCCCAAAATTTTTCCTCCTGCTGCCATAAGTTATGTATTTTTGCTTTCAGGTCTGATCTCACATCAGTATTTGAGTGACAATGTGTTTGATTGGTGAGAGACTGAAGCTGATTCTTGAGATGATAAAGTTGAGTTTGTGCATTCCTAAATTTGCAACGACTCCATTTGGATAATGCAATAGAAACAGAGAGTAGTTTTTGAGGAAGTGTCACCTCTCCAAGCTGAGAAGAGGTCCAGGATGCAGCAATAATGGAATGGCACTCGATATCCTGGAGCCAAAAAGCTTCAAAATTGAAAGATTTTCGCCGTTTACAGCTAGGAAGTACTTCAGTAGACAAGAGACGAGGGCTGTGATTAGAGCCAAGGGCCCGAAGGGCGAGTACTTCGGCAAGAGGGTAAGCCAATCTCCAATCCTTTGTGCAAAGCATTGTGTCTAATCTTTCCTTTACCATATCATCACCCTGTCTGTTATTAGTCCATGTAAAGGCACATCCTTTGCTGCCGAGGTCCATAAGATAGCAGTCATTAATAAGATCACGAAAAGAAATCATTCTGTAAGACTCGACAGGACACTTCCCTACTTTCTCCCGTAATCCCCTGTGCGTAAAAGGAAGGGAGTTAAAATGACTGATGCGTCTTAAAATTGTCCACAGGTGTTGTCGAAGAGGATAGCGAGTAGGAGCATGTAAGCAGGTAAGACGCATGGTGATGCCAGAATCCAGGTCAGTACAAATGGAGTCTAGCATAGCTGATGACTGGTAAGTAACTTTCAAAGAAACCTTTTCAGTCCAAAAAAGGGCTAAACCTCCTGCCAATCCTGCTGGATCTTGTATATAACCTGCTGAGAAATTGAGTTTTCATTGGATAGACAAAAGCTGTTGAGTTTGGTTTTTTGTTTCCATTAAAAATATGATATCGGGCTTCTCCTGGGTCATTAAGACCCTAAGCGCTTGAACTGTCAGGGGATTGCCCAACCCCTGACAGTTCCAACTTATAAGTCTCATTGTTCACCTAGTGGCTTTTTAGGGCCAACCACCATGGCCCAACATGCAGATGTGTCTGCCTCAGTAATAGGAGTGTCTTGTAAAGCGGATTCATCAAACTGCTCCTATAGGTGATGTCGAACTTCATGATGCAGAGCTCATTTTACCTTCTTAAGAGGTCCGGATCGTGCATTAAGATGTGAGTGTTTAAGCTTCTTTTTCAACTGAGAAGAACTAGCAATAGGGGGTTTGCCAATATGAGTTGCTGATCAAGAGTATGAAGATCCTGAGTAGCTTGGTTTGTTGTTGTGATAATAGGATCTCTGATTGATGTTTCCATAGTGTGTTTACCCTTTTTTTTTTTACTGAAATGTCAGGTACGGCATGAACAGATTTTTGCACTGAAGTATCAGGTACGGCATGAACAGAGTTCGACACAGAAATAATTGCAGAAGAAGTTTGAGGGGTCTCAGGGATAATCTCTATATCATAAAAGGTGAAAGGGCTATATTCCCTTGCCTCTGCTTTTAACCAAGATCCATATAGAAAATTGATTTCATCTAATTTATTTTCATCATAGGGAAAGGTTTTACAGGCCATGGCATAGTGTCCCAGTATGCCACAGGAATAACAGTAGTAAGATAAACGTTCATATCTAAAGTCCAACCAGAAATTTTTGCCTTCAACCTTAAGGAGAAGCCCTATTTTCAGCGGTCGTTGAAGGTCCAATTCCACCCTTGCCCTCATTGCTCTAAGCGGTAGTCCATCTTTATTTGTTATGTTTACTTCAGTGACCTTTCCAATATGATCGGCAGCCCGACGAATTATATTCTCTGTGCAACACTCCAAAGGCAAGCCAACTATGTGGACCCAGAACACACAAGTACTGAAGTCATAGCAAGACAGCGGCGTGTTAGCTATCCAAGGTTTCAAGATAAGCAGATGATTACCAAACAACCATGGTCCGTTTTCTATAATTCTTTGTTTGACATCATAAGATTTAAACTTGATAATAAACAGTCTAGAGTCACCTTGTGAGAGTTCCACTAACTCGGTGCGCCAAGCCTTTTTCATAGTAGTTTGAAGAGCCTGAAAATTAACTGAGGGGTTATTGAGAAGCTTACCCACCAGAGTTAGCTGACATTCCTCAATTTTGTCACTAGGCACCTCCTCATCCCATATCTCAATTGGCTGTTTGGACCATAATCGACCCGTGCGACTGCATAAAGCTGCCAGACAAGCGTCATCTGCGGCAGTGAGGTGGTCCATTTCAAAGAGACAAAGACTAACAGTGAGAAGAAATCTCAGTAGAAGACCCAGTAATAGAGGATGCCGAAACACCCGAACCAAGGAGAAGGTATCAACCAGAGAAAGCGACACAAGTGAAATCGAGTGAATTCAGCAAAGTTGTGAGGCCGATGATGACATGCAAAAGGAAAAAGATGTGGGTAAGGGCCGATGGAACAGAGAATGAAAGGATGGAGTGGGTCAGAAGGAATTGGGAAATTAACATCTGGAAGTAGCACCTCCGAAACGCTCAGTAAAAGAAAATCAGGTAGAAGGTGTTGAAGAAGAAGAAACTATCATTTCGGTAGAAGCACTCTACAGAGCGTAGAGAGAGAGCTACCATTGCGGTAGAAGAGTCAATTACGACATAAACTTAAACTCCAGTAATTAAAAAAAATGATATTAAAGAAAAATGAGTTTATCATTGAAGAATAACATTATTGTTAATATATATGTGACGATGATTACGAAATTATACAGATTTTTTCATTCCAATAAATTTTAGTTATGTAAATACTAATTTTTATTTCTCATTTACTTATATGGATATTAAATAAGTAGAAGTTAGTCATTATGATTCTGATCTTAATTCCGATTCCTATTTTAGTTCAAATTCTAATTCTAGTTCTAATTTCAATTGAAGATTTTTACAGTAATCTATCATTTATCATGTAATCAAATATAAGCCGTGTTTATTTTTGCATTATTAAACAGAAGCTAAATTTTCTTTCTTTCCTGCCAAAATCTTAAATATTATTTAAATTTTGAAATATTTATGTAAACCTTTGCGTCAACTTTTCATATGTTGTGAAAGTCTTAGTTGCTTAAGGTTAAACAATTTAAAATGCCAACGTCCCAAGATTTGGAAAAAAACAGGTAAAGATAAAATCACTCCAAATAGACAACAAGAACCTTACGTTTAGAATTCAACCAACGCTGAGCTTGAAACTTAATTGTGACTTTCTAAAACCTTGAGTTCTCCATTGATTAAAAAGAAGAAAAAAGAACCTAAATTCCCGATTTTTCAACACCCTTATAATATATGGACATTCTACTGCACCTAGAACCGACCGTCGTAGAGGAAATGACGACAAAAGTACAGGGCTGCCTCAAAGGCTTGAGATGTATTTCGCATATATTCAGTACGTCTTGACTCTGTTCGCTTTCCATTTCGAACCTGAGTTAAGTGGCATGTTGGTGCTAATGATAAATCGGAGAAATTTATCGCCGGCTGGGTATAAAGTTAGCAGTAGAGCAATTAGTATTTGAATCCTCATCTATTTGAAGTCCCGTCACAAGAAATTTACTGTCACGTAAATCTGGAGATTTCATTGAAATCGCGCCACTTTGATTCAAAGCATTTAGCGCAGACAAACATAGATTATCATGCTTGCTCTTAAGCGCTTGACAACCGATGATACTTGGAGACTTAAATTCACAAGAGTTGCGTATTTTAAATTGCAAAGACAACAAAAGGACCACAAATTGCAAATTGGGTTTCCCACGAATGTAAAGCACGCCGCTTGCATTGGATGAGAACGTCCCTCTGCCAATGCCCTGAGTTTGGTATGGTCACTGCTTAACCTCCTCTTTCTATGACGGCCCAGATGGTAGTGCATGGGGAGGAGGGATGGTGGTGCGTCCGCGCCTTGTGCCTTGTGCCTTGGACATGCACAAAGAGGGAGCGCATCTATTGTCCCACACCACTTAGGAAGAGAGTTCTAAACTAACTTATAAGATTCAAGGTTCTCTATTTGTACATATGTCTTTTGGGCAAAGCTCAAAAGAACAAAATTGCAAGGGCCTAGTGGGGTCCAAAGTGGCGATATGTCTATCCTAGACCCAAGGCGTTACACTTTCGGTGCCACCATATTTGTGGCCATCACAGAGTTGAATGGTCTAATGATCAGCTCAAGAATATGCATCATTTTATTTCTGCATTATGCATTCTAATGATATCCCAAACCAGCACCGAAAGAAATAGCTTTGAGATCACTTTCCTGAAGTCCTTGTCCTAATAATCATTTCAATAAAGCATGATCGTGAAACTAAGCACAGGGCAGCAGCCAGCTAATTCTCTGCATACTAATGCAGATGAGCAAGTTTCATTCGACTCTGCATCTCCTTTCGCAGCCCATTGATCATTTGGGAGAGACCACAGACCCTTCCATACAATTTGCATCCGGAGGTTGGTTCTGTATTTCCTCCTAAAAGCGCATCTAGAATGACCAGAGGCTTTTCATTGTTAACTAGTTTACCGCAGAGAACAATAATCTTGCTCTATGTGCAAACTTGTCATTGCAACAGATATGGAGCAAAGTGGGGGCAGCAGCCAGTACTCGCTCTCGCGATACTTTAGGGACGCACAGGACCCACAGAGACACCTACTATCTACTGGCTTTGGCTCAACTCTGAGCTCACCTTCCAAGCGGGTGCCAAGTGCAATGAAGCATGTGAGGCAGCACAGCAAATCAGCTATGTCCGTTGATGCCCTGACTCAAAAAATCACCGCGCCCCACCTGACATTCTAGAAGAAACCAGAATTTGGGTCTCCAGGTAGAGTTGCCCTCCAGAATTTGGGTCTCCAGGTAGAGTTGCCCTCACATGATGCCACCTTGGTGTAGAAGCAATTGCAGAGGAGGAAATCGAAGGGTTTTTCTGTCCTTTAGCAATCACAAAACAACTATTAAATGAAAAAAAAAAAAAATAGACGTCCCTCCGAGTTCTCTCTGGTGATGCTAATCAAAAGTAGAAGTTTTCCAGGGTGCTTCTACCAAATGACATCGATCAAACATAACCCACAAAACAATGTACTGCAGAAATTCTACGATGTCCAGATGTTCAATGTAAGTAAGCAGATATATAGTGTACCTTCATTGCACGTGATTTAGTGATGACATACCAAGAAAATTAGCATCTGCGGCATGAATGTCAAATATTAATTTTCCATCTTTCTGTTCAAAATTCTTTCTAATTTAAAAGCCAAGTCAGAAGTATGATGCTATTCACTCAATACTACAAATTAAAGGAATGTGATTCAGAGGCGAGAAAATCCCAAAGAGGGTTAAATTCTCTTGGATGCCGTAGCCTGCCAAGTCACGGTCATGAAATTTAGCCGGTGCACTCACTGGCAACTCACGAAGAAGCTTGTTCTTCACTTCCTTGATAAGGTCAGACCTGCAAACCTAAAGAGCAACAATCTTACCATTTCCCACACTTGACAAATATCTGAAAGAAGGCATAGGAAGACACCAATTATAAGATAGAAACATCCACAATGTCGTAAGAAGCTGAGGTATTGTGATTCTTCCCCTTGATAGACCATATGCAAACTCATGACCTACGCACACATCTTTGCATTGATTGTGGCTTTGACATCACGCACAGTGTACCAAAATTTAGCTCCTAATATGACTGTGATTGGACATGTCAACAATAACTGACATCATTTTTGGGATGGAAAACCAAATGAAATGTGGGCTATTGCAGCAAGTCGAGCGAGCCAAGGGTCCTGTCTCCCAAGCACCTTTCCCCTAGATGCCAAATCGAACTTATCTGGTAGAATCCCTTCCTTAGCTTGAATCATCAATTTAACATCTTGGAAGGTATCCCAATTCCTCCTTTCCACAGCAAGTTTTTTAAAGTCAATTAGATTTGGACATATACAGTTATCCTAGCCGATGACTTGGAGCGTGGGATTGCCATAAGATTCCAAAATCAACTAGACTTTTTTCCATCTTTGAGGCGATTGCCTCAAGAAAAAGCTGCTGACTATGTTCATCATCCACTTGTTCCTTGTCCTGAACCAATGCTTTGATATGCTCCATCTTCTATTAGCTTTCATGGCCAGTGTCTTGGTGATCTTAGAATGGCACCTAAACTATACCTTCACAAGTCTACCGCAAAGCCTCTGAATTTTTTTCCAAATAAATGCACTGGCTTGAAAAAAAAAAAAAAAATTCCCGATCACACTGATTTTCTAGTTTCAACAAGGATGGGGAAAAAATGACATGAGATCCCACTGATTCTTTGGTCGAACTCTCTTCATTGTCAGAATTTGAAGGCATGAGATGTGAAAGTTGAGATGAAGAAGCAACAAGTAAAGCTTCGAGCGCAACCCTCTTATTTGTCCATAAAAATCTTCGTGGATTGACTGGAAGTTCTATGAGATATAGCAGTGGAAATTAGATTAATCTGTTACGGTCTAGGAAGTGACACAATCCAAATGGTTTTTGAATGAAGGACCACGCCGATCCATGATTGAATGACCTTCAAATCTTGAGTATTCTAGAATACTCCTTGGGCGGGTAATACGGTCATTGCACACTCATGTAATAAGTGTGAGTAGTTAGGCAAATAGAAAGATATAATCTCTACCATCTAATTTAGGAGAGATCTATTGCTATGATTAAGCCTATAGTTGTATATATAGGGTCTCATTCTTTCATTTGTATCTACCTTATGAGTAATATAATTTTCAGAGCTTGTTTCTAGAGTTCCTTTCTCTGATCTTGTGAGTATGATTGAGTAGAGTTTCTTCTCAAAGCCAGGAAAGAAATTCTTAAGACCACGAGGATGAGGGAACACTAGATCAATCAACCCAACTAAACATGCTTATGGGTTGAGATAAAATGATTAGAAAAATCAAAGTAGAAGCTTAGATCTACTACCTTGATTTTTCTTTCTATATTTCTTCATTGCTACTCGTGAGCTTTGATCTCAATTACCCATGAGCATTGTGTCAATGTGTCATGCGTCGATTGATCTAATATTCCCTAATTTGTGAGAATGTGTCGTGGTTCGATTGATTTAGTGTTCCCTCGTCTGTGCACCTTTCTAGTAGAACTAGGCTTCTACTTTGATTTTTCTAATCATTTCATCTCAACCCATAAGCATGTTTAGTTTGGTTGATTGATCTAGTGTTCCCTTATCCATCCATGTGGTCCTAAGGATTTCTTTCCCCTTCTCCATGTGGCATTGGGAGAAAACTCTACTCAATCATACTCACAAGATTAGAGAGAAACTCTATTTTTCTCTTTGTATTTCTTCATTGCTACTCGTAACCTTTGATCTCAACCATAACGTGTTTACTCGTGAGCAATGTGTCAATGTGTCATGCATCGATTGATCTAATATTCCCTGATTTGTGAGAATATATTGTGGTTTGATTGATTAACTTTGCTACAAAGGGAACGTCTTACAAGTAAATGGAGCATGAGACACCATGGATTCCATAATCAACTAGTCTTTTCTTCCCCATCTTCGAGACAATTGCCTCAAGAAAAAAAAAGTTGACTATGTTCATCATCGATTTGTTCCTTGTCCTGAATGAATGCTTTGATATGCTCCAATTTCTATTAGCTTTCATGGACGTGATCTCCAAGACTAGAATCACCAACACTAGACCTTCACAAGTCTGTCACAAAGTTTTTGACTCCTGAATATCTAGCTGACTAATAAATTCTTTATAACGTATTCTATTTTTTTCAAAAAGAAACTTCACTTAATATTTGAATAATGCAGAGCGCCACTTAAATAGGTAAATTAAATTTCAAACTAAGTGAGAAGTAAAAGAATACAAATTTTGGCCCTCAATTACCTCGGGAGCGGGGTGTTGATGCTCTCACTCCACTTAGAGACCTTGAACCAGGCATTGCTCGTTTTGAACTTTCTTAGCAAACTTTGAAAAATAAGAAAATGTTTCGGACTTATTTGCCAAGAAGAAAACTCAAGCAAATCGTGAATAATCATCCATGACTACCAAATAGTATTTATTTCCACCAATACTCTGTGTTCTTGTTGGTCCAAAAGGATCATGTGAATTTTTTTTCCAAATAAATTTAAACATTGGCTTGAAACTAGATCTTCACCAAGCAATATCTTAAATGGAACGGCAACCAAGAAGAAAAAAAAATTCTTGATCGCACTGATTTTTCAATTACAACAATATGGGGAAAAACATGACATGAGATCCCATCAAGAGAGAACCTCTTCTTTGGTTGAACTCTCTTTGCCGTCAGAATTTGAAGGCACGGAGCGTGGAAGTTAAGATGAGGAAGTAGCAGATAAAGCTTCGAGCACAACCGTACCATTAGACTATTGCTTGTCCGTGAAAATCTTAGTGGATTGACTTGAAGTTCTATGAGATGTAGTAGTGGAATTCAAACTAATGTATTACGGTCTGGGAAGTGACACGATCCAGATGATTTTTGAATGAAGCCATGATCGAGTGACCCTTAAATCTCTTGATTTCTAGGGTTTTTTGAGTATTCTATAATACTCTTTGGGCAATGATACAATAACTGTACGCTCTTGTAATAAATGCCATAGCTAGATAGATAGAGGGATATAATCTCTACCATCAAATTGAGGAGAGATATACGGCTACAATTGAGCTTGTACTTTATATATATAGAGGCTTCCTCTCTTCATTTATATCTGTCTTACAAGAAATATAATTTTCAGAGCTGCGTTTCTCTCTCTGATCCTTGTGAGTGTGACTACCTAGAGCCGCATGAGTAAGGGAACACTAGATCAATTGACCCAATTAAAAATGTTTATGGGTTGAGACAAAATGATTAGAAAATCAAAGTGGAAACTTAGCTCAACTAGAAAGGGTCGCACAAATAAGGGAACACTAGATCAATCAACCCATGACACATTCATACGGATAAAGGAACATTAGATCAACCGATCCATGACACATTGACACATCGCTCACGAGTAAACATGTTATGGGTTGAGGTCAAAACCCACGAGCAACAACAAAGAAATGCAAAGAGAAAAATCAAAGTAGAAGCCCTAGCTCCACTAGAAAAGGGTGCGTCTTACAAGTGAATGGAGCATGGGTAACCGTGGATTTCATAATCAACTAGTCTTTCTTTCCCATCTTAGGGACAATTGCCTCTACTGACTATATGCTCATCAATTTGCTCTTTGTCCTAAATCAATGATTTGATATGCTCCACGGTCCAATTTATATGAGCTTTTAGGACTAGTGACTTGGTGATTTTGAAGTTTAGATTCACCTATGCCACAAAAAAAAAAAAAAAAAAAAAACATGTGTTCCGAAGATGATAACAAATCGCAAATAGAATCAACATCTTTATAACGAACAAACTCGAAAAAAGCTAGGGTATCTGTTTTGAACGGCAAGTGCTCGAAACAAGAACTTAAAGCCTTTGAACTTTTTTTCCAAATAAATTTAATGGATTATCAATAAGCCTAGAATTGATTCTTCCGAAGTCGATGGCCAAGCTGTTAATAGGGATGGACTTTAAATTTGTTGGCAATATGTCTATACTGGTTAAACTCCAGCTTGGCCCAAGAATTCGCTGATCCACCATGAAATGATGTAGCCCATTTGCTCTTCATTAAGAATTTTGGCTATGAAACGAAATAATAGAAAAAAAGTGCACCCTATCGCTTTATTTGCTCTGTTGGCTAGAAACTAAATCTTCTTCACCAAACAATACCTTAAGTAGGATGGCAACCCAGACAGAAAAATTCGTGATCACATTGATTTTCCAGTGTCAACAGTGTTATAAGCAAGAATCTCGAAACACTAATGAAAATACTAAAAATCGTGAAGGAAAAGAACAACAAAACGAACATGATACCCACACAGAGAGAGAAAGAGAGAGAGAGGACCTCTTCTTTGGTCGAACTCTCTTCTTCGTCAAAATTTGGAGGCATGGGACGTGGGAGTTGAGAAGGCAAACCTGCCATCGGAGAAAAGCGATGAAAACACGTCCGTCTCTCTCCTTTCTCAAATAGTAAGGACAACAAATAAAAGGCATACTTACATTGAAATCCTTAAAATTGGAATAAAAGTGTAAATAAATTCAAAAACTTATAAAAATGCAATTAAGTTATTAAAACTTGTAAAATTTATACAACCGAGTCCCTCCTTAACTCCGTCCAACTTGGGTGACGAAAAGTATTGACTACTTTTTTATTTTAGTATTTTTCCTCTCTACATAGCGATGGCATGCCTAAATCATGATACATAAGAATAAACCGACGTCAATTTGGTATAATTATATCTTTAATGTAAATTTTATTTAAATTAAATTTAAAAAATAAGGGAGAAACCAAACGTGAGGTTTGCAGCCCTCACTGCTGCAGCCCTACCCTTGCTGGGGAGGGTAGGGAATTGCCGACAGGGTTGTTGGGCTTTGGCAAGGCCCGTGGCCGGCCATTCCCCACCATTGCCAGCCCTTCCCAACTAGGGTGGGGCGGTGGCAGCAGTGAGGGCCTTTGTCGTTTTGACTTCCTTCCTCCTTTTTTAACATAATTTTTCAAAATTAAATTATTTGTTAAATTTAATTTAATAATTAATTAATTAAAAATCATATTGAATCTAAACGACGTCATTTCAACCTTATTCTTATTGTTTTGGCCACATCGTGTCACGTATGAGAGAGAAAATAATTTAAAAAAAAGTCATATCATCATTTATGTTAGTCAAATTAGACGAAGTCAATGGAATGGCTTGATTACACCAAATTAACAATTTTTAAGACTTCTTTGCACTTTTATAAATTTTACAATTAAATTGCACTTTCTGACAAGTTTTAAAATTTTATACAAATCCCCTTTTTTTCAGAAAATAAAAGGCCTTCATTTGTATTGTATTTTCCCTTTTTAGAGAGTTGTTTCATAAAACTAAGAAAATTTTTTGAAAAAAAATCAATATGGCCACTTTTTTCCACAGTGGTAGTTATTGCAAAAGGAAAATTAAAATTATTCAATTTGTCTCAGTTGATCCTCTAGCTGAGAAAGTATTAGGTGCATTAAATGTGCCAAGCCCCAATTTTATTTTATTTTTAAATTAGGTATTGAATTTTAATTACCAAAAACCGAAATAAAAGATTCTTCAATGATGTGTAAAAAATCAAACACCTGAACATCAAGGTGTAAAGAGAAAGTCTTCATAAGGATTGTAGCTCTTAGTTAATTTTATTAATTTCTTTCCATACACATGGAACTAGGGCCATCATTGATAGGTTTTAACAAGATGATTGGTAAGGTTTTAATTACCATATATTATCTTTTTTCTAATTGAGTGAATATAAAAACCCTTCCTTACTTAGCTCGTTAAATGAATTTTTGGTTTAATTAAAACTTTTATGTCAATCTTACCTCTTTGTATGTGCATAGTTCGAGTCTGTTATGTGTTGGGGAGAACCGGTAACAATTCACTAAGGAGAATTTATGTGAAGGGGAGAACTGGATAACAATTTATCAAAAACTAACCTAATGCAAGATCAATTTTATTTTTCCCAAAAGTAAACCGGCCAAAATTAACTTAGCCCCAGCAACAACTAGCATTACATTCTAATAATACAACCTCAAAATAAGTATATATAATGCTGAAATTTACATGGAAAACCCAATATAGGAAAAATCACAGGCTGCCAATAAACTTTCACTAATCACCAAGACTAGCATGATACATAAAGTTTCTTAGCTCAAAAACTTGCACTAATAACTAAAAATAGAAGGATATATAAAGATTCTTATATAGTCAGACATTACAAGCTTAACATCAACAATACAATAATATTTCATCACTACAAAAGTAGATTAACATAAATGGAGCAAGAAAATCTAATCACAATTAGAGATTACAAGAGATAACTTAGAGAATGTTTTTAAAGAATGAAATCAATCGACTTATAGGTCTTGATCTCACGAATAACACATTCAAATTCGAGCCAATTTTGAAAATGGTCGACGGTTGAATCATCATCGCCCAAGCATCTCTTTCCATGTCCTGCTTTTTTAACTCCCCGAACAGCCCCTCTCTTTTCTCCTTTATTTTTCGACTTCTTTTGACTTTCCTTTTCTTTTTATTATATGTTAGCTGGGCCCTGGAAAGAAGCGGGCCCAGCCAAAATTATGCACAATGAACGAGTCAAAATGCAGAACAAATGGAGCCGGTACTCCGTGGACAAGGGGATGGGCTTAAGTGCCATCCTCTGACGGCGCCTAGATGAAGCTTGCACAAAACTCGTCACAAGAAACAATATTATAATTAAATTTATATTATAAAATTTAATCAAAGTCGAATATATAAATAAAAATAATATTAAATTAAAAATTAAAATTTTATTTTTTTATTAATTAAGTTTATTGTATTAGTGTTCAAATATTATTTATGTTGAAATATAAATCCAATTTTGCTAATTTAATAAATTTATTATTCATGAAAATAAATTTCCTATCATAGATATAAAAAAATTTATCCACATTTATCACACCTCTTCATGAGATATTTTTATTTGGCTTATATTCTCCTTATATCTAACTTTGTTCTGTCTAGAGTAGGTACCAAATGCAGAATATGATAAATTCTATTATATTCCGAATTTTATTTTGACTTTAAAATTCAGTTTTTGTTGTGTGACGATGCGAGCTTTCATTGAATAATTGAAGAGTTAGATGCCAGCATGTTCGCACGTATCCTCAATGCTTTGTCCGGAGTTTTAGACCCAATCACATAATGTGAACGCATTTTCTTTTGAAGTCTCCCCAATCCCGCCAGCTCACTTCAACAGTTGACCGATTGAATTAAATTTGTTTCCGAACGAGGAAAGAGAAGAGCTCCGAGTGTGAGCTCATCTTAGGTTAGGACAAATGGAGCTCTGCCCTCGTTGACTACATTGTTATTTAATCCTATAATGTCGTTACTTTCGCCGTTGTATTGGGGATGATGATCGGTCTGGAAAGATCGGTGCGTTGTTTAGATTATCCGCTCTGGCTTCACCTTCAAATGAAGCCTCACGAAAGTCAACAAATCGTTGTGGCCGAAACTTGAGCATCAAGGACTGATCTTGTTTCGGGACCATGGACAGCATAATATAATCGTCACTGCATGTCTCAAAACTCAATTTGCACATCATCTCTGTCTCTCTATATCGCCATGGCCATCTATTCGGAATCGAAGGGCTCGTTGCGCCACTTCCTTCTCCTCTTGTCCTTCCTGATGTCGCTTCGATAAGGCTATTCTCTTTCCTTCGAGATATCTCGGTTTGACCAGCAGGCCATGGACATGATCTATGAAGGCGACACGAGGCCCAACAAGAAGTTTGCCCCATCTTCCTCATCCTTCTCAGACTTTCATGTGCCAAATGCTATTAAGATTGACTATCTTTATGAAGTTTCTCTTAATAATGAAACCAAGATTTCAAAAACTCAACTCCCTCAAACCCCTATTTTGTTTTTGCTAAACCTGTCTCATTATTTTCTTCCATTTGCTCTATTCGACATTTTATTCAACAAACTCCTAAAAAAGTAAAAGAATACATAAAGTCCCATAAAGTAAAGTGAATGTTTTTTGAAAAATTCTCAATGTCTCTCTAAAAACACTTTTTCTTCTCCAACCCGATAGAATCCTCTGAAGAATATAGCTCGGATAGCTAGAGATGTTATCATCCTAGCACTCTTAAGTGTTTCTATGCTTTGAATTAAAATTTTGAGTAATTTGTTGTTAAAAGTTTGTTCTAAAAAGCTTAAACAAGATGTTTGCCTATTGGGAGAAGGCGTATTTGCAAAAAACTAACTTCATTTTCCTTAATTCTAAGCATATGACTATTTATTGATATCGAAATCGGAACAATCACTAAAAATAGTATTTTGAAAAGAGTAACATATTGAATACAGCTGTAGATTAGCACTAATCAATTTCTACGTCTCCGTCTCACGAACAATATATTAAAATTTGAGCCAATTTCGAAAATGTTTGACCATTGAATCATCGCTTGATCTATCCCCTCTCCTTGCCGGTGGGGGGCTTCGGCTCTCTCTCTCTCTCCTGGTTTTTAAATCCACGGACAGCCCCACTCTTTTCTCCTTTATTTTTCGACTTTTTTTTACTTCTTTTTTCCTTTTATTTTACGTTAGCTGGGCCTTGAAAAGAGGCGGACCCAGCCAACGTATTGCACGATGAAACGAGTCATAATGAAGAGCAAATGAAGCTGATACTCTGGGGAAGGGGATGAGCTTAAGTACGAGCCTCTGACGGCGCCTAGATGAAGATAGGTACAAAAGTCCTCACAAGAAATAATATTATATAATAAATATAATTATAAAATTGAATCAAAGTCGAATTTATAAATAAAAATAATATTAAATTAACAAATTAAATTTTTATCTTCTATTAATTTAAAATTTTATATTAGATTTCAAATATTAACTATATTGAAATATAAATCCAATTTTGTTAATTTAATAAGTTTGTTATTCTAAACAAATAATTTTCTTATTATAAATATTATAAATTTTATCCATCTTTACCTATCTCTCCATGTGATATTTTTTCATCTGGCTTATATCTTTATTATATCCATTCTATCACATTTTGAATTTTATTGAATACCAAAAGTAACCTTTGTTACCCACCCACGCATGGCTATGTTGGTTAAAGCCTAGCCTCCTAACCGCTAGGTTAGGGTTCGACTCTCAGAGTCTGCCATTACTCCCGGAGCAGTTCTGTGACTTAAGTGGGGGGCCCTGGCTAGTGGGTTACTAGGTTAGTTTCCCTCGAGGTATAGTCGGTACTGTGCTCCCGTAAGATGAGTTAGGTCGGATTTTCAGCATAAATAATTTAAAAAAAAAAAAACAACAATAACAATAACAACGGAACCAATGTTGTATGATGACATGAGCTTTAATGGAATAATTGAAGACTTGGATGCCAGCATGTTCACGCATCTCGATGCTGTGTCCGGAGTTTTAGACCCAATCACCCAGCGTGATCGAATTAAATTTGTTTGAAAACGAGAAGAGCTCCCAGTTTGAGCTCATCTTAGGATAGGACAAATCGAGCTCTGCCCTCGTTGACTACATCGTTATTTGATCCTATAATGTCGTTATTTTCGCCGTTGTATTGGGGATGATGATCGGTCTGGAAAGATCGGTGCCCTGTTTAGATTATCTGCTTTGGCTTCACCTTCAAATGAAGCCTCACGAAAGTCAACAAATCGTTGTGGCCGAAACTTGAGCATCAAGGTCTGACCTTGTTTTCAGACCATGGACAGCATAATATAATCGTCACTGCATGTCTCAAAACTCAATTTTCACATCATCTCTCTCCCTCTCTCTCTCTCTCTCTCTCTCTCTCTCTATCGCCATGGCCATCTATTCGGAATCGAAGGGCTCATTGCGCCACTTCCTTCTCTTCTTGTCCTTTCTGGTATCGCTTCGATCAGGCTATTCTCTTTCCTTCAACATATCTCGGTTTGACCAGCAGGCCACGGGCATGGTCTATGAAGGCGACGCGAGGCCGAACGTTGGGACCATCGACTTCACTAGCCTCACTTACTCCTGCCATGTCGGCCGGGCATTTTATGGAGAGAAGCTGCGGCTCTGGGACTCCGCCTCTAGGAGGCTCACCGACTTCTCTACTCGCTTCTCCTTCGCCATTGACACACGGAACCAGTCGGGGTATGGGGCGGGCTTGGCCTTCTTCCTCGCCCCAGTCGGGTTCCAAATCCCGGTCAATTCGGTTGGTGGCTTCTTAGGCCTGTTCAACACCACGCACAGCGACTCGCCCTCGAATCAAATTGTCGCGGTCGAGTTTGACCCCTTTGCTAATCCCGAATGGGATCCTCCAAATGAGCACGTCGGGATCAACATCAACTCCATCGCCTCGGCTGTGACCACCCCTTGGAACGCTAGCTTCCACAGCGCTGACACCGCCGACGTGTGGATTGTGTACAACTCCGAGACCAAGAACTTGAGCGTTTCTTGGAGCTATCAGACTACGCCGAACCCACAAGAGAACACAAGTATTTCGTATCAGATTGATTTCACCACTATCTTGCCCGAGGAGGTGATGATCGGTTTCTCAGCTGCGACTGGCTATTACATTGAACGTCACCAGGTTGAATCTTGGTCCTTCAGTTCAAACCTCGAAGTCAAGCAACAGCAAGGAAATGCAAAAAGGACAAAGTTGGTTGTCGGCTTAGCAGTTCCGCTGGGGGTCCTACTCTGTGGCATCGCGGCAATATCCGCAATCCTTTGGAGGAGGAGGAGGAGGCAGGGAAGGAGCGAGAGATTGGAGACGGCAAACATAACGTCCATAAATGACGAGCTTGAGAGAGGCGCCGGGCCACGGAGGTTTTCATACATGGACCTCGCTTCTGCCACCAACAACTTCGCCGCAGAGAGGAAGCTGGGCGAGGGTGGGTTCGGGGCAGTCTACAAGGGATATCTGGTTGGCCTGGATGCGGCGGTTGCGGTCAAGAGGATATCAAGAGAGTCTAAACAGGGGAAGAAGGAGTTCATCACCGAAGTGAAGGTCATCAGCAGCTTGAGGCACAGAAACTTGGTGCAACTCATAGGTTGGTGTCACGAGGCGAGCGAGTTCCTGCTCGTCTACGAGCTCGTGCCAAACGGGAGCCTTGACACGCACCTCTTCGGCAAGAAGAGTCCTCTAGGCTGGGCTGCCCGGTACAAGATTTCGGTCGGGCTTGCCTCTGCGCTCCTCTACCTCCACGAGGAGTGGGAGCAGTGCGTGGTGCACCGGGACATCAAGTCGAGCAACGTGATGCTGGACTCGGGGTTCAATGTCAAGCTCGGAGACTTCGGGCTGGCCCGTCTCATGGACCACGAGCTTGGGCCACAGACGACTGGGCTGGCCGGCACGTTCGGGTACTTGGCCCCAGAGTACGTGAGCACGGGGCGCGCAAGCAAGGAGTCCGACGTGTATAGCTTTGGGGTGGTTGCGCTCGAGATTACGACGGGACGGAAGTCCGCTGACCCAATGGGGCAATCCTTGGAAATGAGTTTGGTGGAGTGGGTGTGGGACCTTTACGGGAGAGGCCAGGTTGTCGAGGCCATGGATGAGAGGCTTCGAATGGATTTCGACCGGAAACAAGTGGAGTGCTTGTTGGTTGTGGGCTTGTGGTGTGCTCATCCCGACCGAAGCCTGAGGCCCACCATAAGGCAGGCGCTTCAAGCCCTCAATTTCGAGGCCGCGGTGCCGGTTTTTCCTAATAAAATGCCCGTCGCAGTGTACCGCGCGCCATCTACGCCGTCTGTCAACTCCGGCGAGCCTGTCATCACTAGTAGCATCCAAGAAGGTCGTTGAGCGTCGTTGATTGACTATTGGAAAGGAGGGAACAAGAATTATGTAGCATGTGTTCTCGATTCTTCAAGTAACGGAATCATGAAGTTTGTCATTAGTGGCTTTTTGTGGTTTTTCCAAGTAAATCGAATACATGTAAATTCTTGTTTGATAACTCAATTTGATGTTGGAAACTAAAATGTTCCTATCTCGATCTTAATTGTATTCATTTGTTCTGAATTCCAGATGTTTAGTTCATGTTGAAATATGTGGAATTGATGCCAAAACTAGCGACTGTGCAGAAGCGTTCCTTCATCGGGAAAAGTACTAAAAAAGTCCTAAACCTATTGCATTTGTACTAAGTTAGTCATAAACTTTTCAATTGGACCAATTTAGTCCTAAACTTTTTAATATTGGTACCAATTCATTCCATCCGGCCAATTTTGGCCGGCTAGCACTGACATGGACGTTGGCTAGTGACTGGACATTGACGTGTCAATTTTTATGATTTTTCCGAATATTTTTTGATTTTTTCCTTTTTTCTTTTCTTTTTTCCTTTTCTTTTATGCTTTCTTCTACGTGGTTGCCGGCAAGCCTCTGGTGAGGCTCGCCGGCCACTAGGCGAGGGCTGCGAAGCCCTTGCCTACTGCCAGCGAGGGTCGTGGCCCTTGCCTGGCCTCTCCTAAAGCCGCTGGTGAGGCAGCTTCACTCGGATTTGGGCGAGGCCAGCTTTGTCCGTGGCTATCGAGGCCATGGCGGCCATCGCCAGGGCGGAGGTGAGGGTCGCGACCCTCGCTCGGCCTCGCCCTAGCCTTGCCGCTGAGTCCCCAGCACCTCCTCCGCTGTTGACCCTGGAGCTTCTCGACCTCGTCACCGTCTAACTCACCTCCATGAAATCCCAATTTGAGGCCCTGGTCCCCCACCTCCCGCGACTCACGCTGCTGCTCCTTTGCCCGATCTTCGCCTCCGAAACCCTAGCCCGCCGCCCCAACACCCTCTCCTTCTTTCGAGGCTGGCCTCACCAACGGCCCTGGGCAAGGCCGAGCGAGGGTCGCGACCCTCGCCGGTGGCTGGCGAGGGCTTCGCGGCCCTCACCTCCACCCTAGCGATGGCTGCCATGGCCTCACCAGTCATGGGCGAGGTTGGCCTCGCCCAGATCGGGGTGAAGCCGCCTCGCCGGTGGCTTTGGTAGAGGCCTGTCAAGGGCCGCGACCCTCGCCGACGGCGGCGAGGGCTTCACGGCCCTCGCCGGCAACCGTGAAGAAGAAAGCAGAAAAGAAAGGAAAAAGAAAAAAATTAATAAAAATTAATAAAAAAATTCGAAAAAAATCATTAAAAAATCATAAAAATTGCCACGTCAACGTCCGGCTATCGGCCGACATCCACGTCAACATCGGCTAGCCAAAATTGGCCGGATGGACTGAATTGGTACCGATATTAAAAGGTTTAGGACTAAATTAGGACTGAATTGGTACCAATGCAATAGGTTTATGACTTTTTGGGTACTTTTTCCTCCCTTCATCTGTGGGAAACCGTCGTTGCATTTCGCATTAATGCAGCTTCCTTTGACTAAGAATGAAACTGTTGTTTTGTACTTGGTTCAGAAGTCAGATAATAATGCTGAGAAAACTATTGCGATGTAATGAGCTCTGGTTGTATTAAATTAATCTCTTGGCTTTTCAGTCAAATGACAGCTAATTTAGCGTGTGATTATTGATAATGAATGAATTGACCTTTCAAAGAAATGTCTAGGAAAGCGGCCGGGCCATAATTACAGACTATGGAAAGAAAGACTACCTATGTTACCTCGTGTTGTATTTACTTAATGGATTGCAATCTATAACAATCAAGATTCGAGGAATTGGTCAAAACGTAACCAAAATATTTCCAAACTCCTCTTTGTGCAATTGCACTTTAAAAAAATTAATTAAGTCTTAAAATTTATCATGATAGTACAATCAAATTCTAAAATTTTCAGAAAATACAATTAATAAAATGATTTGATTGAATCAATTTGATAAGTTGCAGGATTTGTTGCAGTTTTTTAAAACTTTAGGATACAATTGCACATTTATGATAAGTTTTAGGATTTTTAGTATACTTATCTCATTTCAGAATGATAATTTGCAAAATGAGCACAAGCATGTACTTGCAAATTCAAGTATGTGCAATTCTTCTTCTTCATGGCTTCATAGCTTCCTTTCTCTTATTTATAAATAACCAAATCAGAATGTCGAACCTTGAATAGATAGTTGTTGTATCGATCAATTTTCCTCGAATATGATAGCTGTTAATTCACGAAATCAGCCATAAAAGAAACTACCTTTCAAGGATGAGTTAGGCTAATTTAGCATCAGATGCCCAACTGAGTTTCGCATCACTAGTTGCTTCATTTCCTATGCAAGAGTTTTCCGAAGGAGTGAATGCATTCTCACAACATTTTACTCCTTGATCAGATAAACAAATCGCATGTCCTTATAAAAGAAAATGAACAAGTTAAATGCACTATATAGCTCAAGCAGAGTTGTGCTCCGTAGCACGCCCACGTGGGAGAGTACGACTATAAGAGAGAACAAGAGAGCCAATACCTCCCATTAGCAGCCAATTAAACTTTATCTAAGAACTTTCTCTCTCTTTTTTTTTTCCATATCTTCCAACGGTAGCCTATAACTCCCATTTGCGACTGATTCTTAAAAGTTATGTAAGAACTTTCTGGTTGATCCATCTTTTCCAATGGTCGCAATAACCCTCATTTGCATAAATCTTTTGAGAAACATCCATCTAGCCCTATTACTTGTTTGCAGCCAGCCAAAAAACCCTTTTTACATACATCTAAACAAAAATACATCTTGTCAAACTTAGTCCTAAAATTAGGTGGTGGCCTTTCATATCATCTATATAGACTTTACTACATAAGTTGTGAAGCCTATGTTCTCCTGCATGGTCACATGTTTGTGCATATTCTTCTTTGTACAAACTTATCAATGTACGCATTACCTTATACTTAACCCATTTGTATTGATATCCAAACACATTACCACTAGTCGCTTTTCACTAACTATTTCAATTGAGGACTCTTGATTTTTGGCATGACTTGTATTGTGTTGAAGAAATGATTGAACAACTGCATATTGATCACCTTTTATTGTCAAATACAATGCTATAGCTATGTTCCTCATGGAATCACCATACATAGAATGAGCAAGTGCTCCTACTCAATGTTTTATACCATTCATGGACAATTCTCTTATGCACACATTGCTTTGACTTATTCATTTCTATATTTAGTGAAATCAACCTTTCTCTATTTAACAATCGAGTACTTCAAAATTGCATCTATGAATCGTTTTGCATCAACAGATTTCCTATATAGTAACATGTGATTTCTAGCGTTTGGATTATGAGAGGGAGACCTACTTTTCCTTCTACATAGAACTACTTCGTTATCTTCGTTATCATCTTTTGATCTAACATTCTCATCATCACCTCTTTTGTCATATTTTGTGTCATAAGCATCAGCTACTAGAGCTCCTTGGTCCTTATTTATAACTTCATTTGTTCATAGAGTGGTGCATTTCTCCTTTGTTGAAATTCCCTTACTTGTTCCCTTTGCTTGCACAAGTTCCTCATCATCACTTGGGCAATTTATATGCACCAAAGATTCATCATCCTCATCATTGGAAAGTGCAAGTTCCCAACCTACCCTTCTCCAATCCATTCTTGATCAAGTGTGTCTTCTCCCCAATATTTGTTCCATGTCTCGATTTGCTCAACAATCTGTTTAAAACTAGCTCTGTGCGTTGCCTCAATGTCCTTTGCTCTCTTTTCAATATTAGTTATATTTACTCTTAAACCAGATCCATCACTTACTTGGATACTTTATTCAATACAAGCTTCCACTCCTTCTCAATCACATCCATCACTCACCTATGTATCCTGTTCTTTATCGCCATAATTCTCAAACATATACAAAAACATTGTGACCATGAAGATAATGATAGATAAAATCCCTAACGCCATTATCATCACGCAACAATCTTAGACCTTTCTTTAAACTCTTACCAAGTATCCTATAATAAAACTTTTCTATTTTGCATCCAAGTTGTTTCACTATGTTCATCGGACATTCTTATATTCTTATGTGTGAGAGAGAGAGAGAGAGAGAGAGAGAGAGAGAGAGAGAGAGAGAGAGAGAGAGAGAGAGAGAGAGAGAGAGTCCAAATTAATTGATGTGTTGTTGTGAGACAACCAATTGCCATGTTGTCAATTGTCCATTTTGGATTTTAATCTCTTTAAAGTTGCAATTTAGGTTACGTTATGCAAATACAAAGTAAATCTACGTAGGATTCATTGTCAAAAATATGTCCCTTGAGTAACTAAAATTATATTGCATATGATGTCCTTTTTTCTATAAAAGAACTGCATGTTTCTTATGGTACATTAACTCCAATTTTCCTAACAAAAACATTTAGATAGGATGGGTTTTTCCATCAAGAAAACTTGCTTGATCGTCACTTATCAACTGTGACAAGAGGGTTCAGTCATTTTTATTAAGGATTGTCTCTTTATAAGCAAGATTGAAGATTGCTTGAAGAGAAAGCCCACTGGATTTCAACTATTCGAGTCACGGCCTGTTCACTCAGAAGAGATGTGGGTTTGGTCCGCTCCATCAAGTGAAGTGTAAATTTCACAATTGGACCCTCCTTCAAACTTAGGGCTTTTATGCTAATATTGAAATATATATACTGAATATTTAAGTATTGAATTCTAAGTACCTTAAATAGAAATAAAAAGGTTCTTTGATGACAAATAAGAACCAAATAAAAATGACGGTGCACAGGTAAAGAGAAAGCCTTTTCAACACCAACCAATCATAAGGATTCTAGCTCCTAATAAATATGGTTAATTTCTAGCATACATATGGAGGGGTCGTTACTGAGAGGTTTTAACAATATAATTGACAATTTACCAATTTTTTTTTCTAATTCAACAAATTAAGTAACTTCTTCCTTAATTACCTCATTTAGTAATTTCTTGACTTAATTGAATCTTTTAGGTCAATCTTAAAAACAATTATTAAACAAGCTGAAGATTAAATTCACATGTTTTAATTTTCACCCTTATTTAGGTTATTAAACAGGTTCCGTATGTAATAGAGAGATTTGGTTTGATTCTCGAAAATTAACATTATGTTTGGGAAAGAAGGGAGAATGACTATTCGGGTGAAAATATTTGAAAATTATAAAAAAAAAATTATAGGTAAAGAGAGGAATTTTATTTTATCTAGATAATAGGTGTATTCTTTCCCTATTTCTTCCTCTTTGGTCTCCCAAACATAGCATAAATTGTTTGTGTTTCCCTCCAATAAGTTTAATTTGACCTGTCATTCTCCGTATATATTCACTCATAGGAAATGAAATAGCGTCAATATCAAATATAAAAGGCAGAAATTTTGATCACAAAATCCTCATTGTTTAAATGAAATTTTGACACGACCATGAGCAAGAGAAAAGTAGGTGTGGCAACTGTAGCAAGGGACAAAATATACCATATAAACTATAGCTTACCGTCCCCGGCAGTAAATGAGAAGAGAACTTGCAATTTTAATTCTTGAATACGATAGATTAACTGTTGAAAATGACTCTTATTGTTTCTTGATAAGTATGGCTGATAGTCCAATTTCAATTATTATAGATATAGAGCAAGAAGCAAACGGAGCTGGTACTATATGGCAAAGGGAGGAGCTAGTGCTATTGATCAAAATAAAACCTTAAGTTTAAAGTTCCACCTACATCGAGCTCAAGAATTGGTTGTGACTTTTGTAAAATCTTAAATTCTCAATCGATCCAAATAAAATCTTAAATTCTCAATTTTCCAGTGGCTTGCACTTATTTTTGCTTCTGTTCTCTAAAATAGCCTTTCTTGTCTTCTGAAACATTTATGAGATCAATACTAATTATTTTAAAATGTTAAGTTATTAAATGAAAACGTGAATTAATATTTAAGTATTCTAACACCATTTATTAGTGCATAGTTCTAATCTGTTATGGAAAAACTTGGCCCGAAAAGTCATGATATCGCCTGTTATGCAATATAAAATCAATTCCATATGAAGAACAATGGAACTGGTACTGTGTAAAAACTAAAAGAGTGTGTGCCCTGCCCATATGCTGGCAAGATGGGGCAGGATGAATTCCTTTGCTGCCACATCGAATAGATCTCGCTCAGATACCATCTGTAACGATCTGACTCTCATCCAAAAGAGCACTCAAAGCAATGGACAATTTGAGCATTTGTTATTTCTTAACCATCTCATTCGACATGGAACTTGGACCGTCACATTTTCCAATCAATAAAGTTGTAATGAACATTGTACGTTAGTATAATACACCTAACTTCGACATAGTTCGTGGAACCAACTTCAATAGAATAAGCGCGAACCCATCTGGCTTATTTAACAATATGAGCTCCCATCCGGACTTTTAGATCCAGTCATATGGTGTGAACATGTTTCGTCTCGAGGTCACCCCAGTCCCCACCTCACATGATGAGTAGGCCGATTGATTTTATTTATTCCAGACGCGGAAAGATAAAGAGAACCACCAGCCGTTCGATCTAATCCTACGTAGGAGAAATCGAACTCTGTCCTCGTCGCCTAGGTCATATTTAATCCTATAGTGTCGTTACTCCTGCTCTTGCTGTTCCTTCATATGAAGCTTCAAAAAGTCAACAAATCGTTTGGGTTGAATCGTAAACAGCAAGGTCGGACTCTGTTCATTCATACCTCGTCCGATATAATGTAAGCATCACTGTATGTCTTAAAACTCAATTTTCTTTCACGAACTCTCTCTCTCTCTCTCTCTCTCTCTCTCTCTCTCTCTCTCTCTATGGCCCTCTATTCGGAATCGAAGCGCTCTCTGCGCGTTTTCCTTCTCGTCTTGTCCTTCTTCGTGCAGCTTCGATCGGGCTATTCTCTTTCCTTCAGCATATCTCGCTTCAACCCGCAGGCCATGGACATAATCTATGAAGGCGATGCTAGGCCAAACGTCGGCACCATTGACTTCACTAGCGCCACTTACTCTTTCCATGTCGGCCGAGCATTTTACGCAGAGAAGCTGCAGCTCCGGAACTCCACTTCCAGGAGGCTCGCTGACTTCTCCACTCGCTTCTCCTTCACCATCGACACAGAGAACCAGTCAGAGTACGGGGCTGGCTTCGCCTTCTTCCTCGCCCCCGTTGGGTACCAAATCCCAGTCAATTCGAATGGTGGCTTCTTAGGCCTTTTCAACACCACGTACAGCAACTCCTCGTCGAATCAAATCATTGCGGTCGAGTTCGACACCTTCGCCAATCCCGAATGGGATCCTCCATATGAGCACGTCGGGATCAACATAAACTCGATTGCCTCGGCCGTGACCACCCCTTGGAACGCCACCTTCCACAGCCTTGACACCGCTGACGCATGGATTGCGTATAACTCCACGACCAAGAACTTGAGCGTTTCTTGGAGTTACCGGACTACGCCAAACCCACGCGAGAACACAAGTATTTCGTATCAGATTGATCTCACCACTGTCTTGCCCGAGGAGGTGATGATCGGTTTCTCAGCTGCGACTGACTATTATACTGAACGTCACCAACTAAAATCTTGGTCCTTCAGTTCAAACCTCGAAGTCACGGAAAAGCAAGGAAATACAAATAGGACCAAGTTAGTTGTTGGCTTAGCAGTTCCACTAGGATTCCTACTCTGCGGCGTGTTGGCCATATCGGCAATCCTATGGAGGAGGAAGAGCAGGAGCAAGGGATCGGAGATGGCAAACTTGACGTCCATAAATGACGAGCTTGAGAGAGGAGCAGGGCCACGGAGGTTTAGGTATACGGACCTTGTTGCTGCTACCAACAACTTTAACGAGGAGAGGAAGCTCGGCGAGGGCGGGTTCGGGGCAGTCTACAGAGGATATCTGGTCAGCCTGGATGCGGCAGTCGCAGTGAAGAGGATATCGAGAGGGTCTAAACAGGGGAAGGAGTTCATCACCGAAGTGAAGGTGATCAGTAGCTTGAGGCACCGGAATTTGGTGCAACTCATAGGTTGGTGCCATGAGGCGAACGAGCTCTTGCTCATCTATGAGTACATGCCAAACGGGAGCCTCGACACACACCTCTTTGGCAAGAAGAGCCCTCTAGGCTGGGCTGTCCGGTACAAGATTTCGGTCGGGCTTGCCTCCGCACTCCTCTACCTCCACGAGGAGTGGGAGCAGTGCGTGGTGCACCGGGACATCAAGTCGAGCAACGTGATGCTGGACGCGGAGTTCAATGTCAAGCTTGGAGACTTTGGGCTGGCCCGCCTCTTGGACCATGAGCTTGGGCCACAGACGACCGAGCTGGCTGGCACGTTCGGTTACTTGGCCCCGGAGTACGTGAGCACGGAGCGGGCAAGCAAGGAATCCGATGTGTACAGCTTAGGAGTGGTCGCCCTCGAGATCGGGACGGGACGGAAGTCCGTCGACCCGATGGAGCAGTCCTTGGAAATGAGTTTGGTGGAGTGGGTGTGGGACCTTTACGGGAGAGGCCAGATTGTTGAGGCCATGGATGAGCGGCTCCAAGTGGATTTCGACCGGAAACAAGTGGAGTGCTTCTTGGTCGTGGGCTTGTGGTGCGCTCATCCCGACCGGAGCCTGAGGCCCACCGTAAGGCAGGCGCTTCAAGTCCTCAATTTTGAGGCCGCGGTGCCGGCTCTTCCTAATAAGATGCCGGTCAAGGGGTATCATGCGCCGTCGCCTCCATCCGTCAACTCCTGCGAGCCTCTCATCACTAGTAGCATCCAAGAAGGTCGTTGAGCAGGGTTGATTTACTATTGGAAAGGAGGGAACAAGAATTATGTAGCATTAAATTAATCTCTTGATCCTTTTATGAACTATAAATGAAACTTTTATTTTCTACTTAAATTCAGAAGTCAGATGATAATGCTGAGAAAACTGTGGTGATGTAATGAGCTTCTGTTGTATTAAATTAATCTCTCGACTTGTGAGTCAAATGACAGCTATTTTAGCGTGTGCTTCTTGATAATGAATGAATTGACCTTTCAAAAAATGTCTAGGAAAGCGGTCGCCCCATTATTATAGACTAGAGTAGGAAAGAAAGACTACCTATATTACCTCTTGGCGTATATACATATCGGATCGGAAGCTATAACAATCAAGAGTAAATGAACCGGTTGAAACGTAACCAAATTATTTACAAACTCTTTTTGTGCAAGTGCACTTCAAAATAAATACAATCAAATCCTAAAACTTGCTATAAAAGTACAATTGAATCTTAAAATCTTCAAAAAGTACAATCAGTGAAAGCTCTTAATTGAACCAATTTAACAAATTTTAAGATTTGTTGCATTTTTTGATAATTTTAAGATTTAATTGCACTTTTCTAATAAATTTTAGGAGCAGTGTGTACTTGCAAATATGAGCACAAGTGTGTACTTGCAAAGCCAAGTACGTGCAATTCTTCTTCTTCATGGCTTCATAGCTTCCTTTCTCAAATTTGCCAAACGGCTTGGTCGAAACGCTCCAACAAGATTCGCAGAAGAAAGATGTTGAAGATAATGTGCGAAGATAAAATGTAAGATTGTCCAAGGCCTGTTCCAAATTGCTTCAATCAAGGCTTAGTTAGGTTTAACTTTCTACATATGGTCTTGGTCAGTTTGCTATCTTATGCAATTTGGGGTTTTGCTTTGAGTCTTTTTTATTCTTCATGAGAATTGGATGATCTGGCAATGTAAATGTGTTGATGTAGAAATTGTAAAGTGCATTAGGGAATTATAGGTTAGGCAATGTAATCTTCTTCTTGTTGTCAAAGTTCTGCGTAAAATCTTTAATGTAGATATAGCAATGTAGAATGATGTTCGCTGTGATATGAGACTTACATGATTGTTATGAGAATGCAACGCTTAGATAATATTATATAATCTTAATGCACATTTAGGTGACTACATTGTTGTTGCAGAATCTTAATGCAGACATAACAATGTAGATATTGCTACCTAGGTGTGAGATTTTGGTAATTTTATAGCGTCATTGAACTTTACTCGTTAGCTTGAACTATACCTTCATGTTTAGCGCATTAGGTATGTTCGACTATTGATTACGACAATGATAAATGCAGTTCGCTACAATTGTCACAACCAATGAAGATCAAGCGAATTCATCACAATCATGGCATCAATTTGAAGAACAAAACACATATGTTTTGTTATTGTGGCCTGAAATGTCCTCTACAAATAGCAAGGGCGAAGGAGAATCGAGGAAGAAGATATCATGGTTGCCCGAAATATAGAATTGGAGAAAGTTGTGGGTTTTTTATGTGGTTGATGGTGAAATTAGTCAATCGGCAGAAGCGCGGTCACAAAATTTTCACAACGATAATTTTGACAGAAAACCGTTGACACATAATGAAGATGAGGGTAGTTCATGGACAAGAAGTTAGAGCTCTTAAGGCACAATTAAAATATGTTAACCGGATGTGACAAAGCTAAAGAAACAAAATTCGACATTGAAGACATTGTTAGTTGTGTCGTGGGTTTTTTTTGCAATTATAGGAGGTTTGTTATTTGGAAATTTGAAGGCGAATGATATGTTGAGCTTGCTGAGGTAGTGTCAATATTGAATGTATTATGTATGCCTATTTTAGTACTTGTTTTTTAGTATGGTTTGTATTTTGTTGACATGAAGTATGAACATGGATGAAGTAAAGTTATATGCAATCTCTTTTATTTTATATGCAATTTTTGTTTTTATGATCCGTTGGGATGATATTAGGTGTTCAAATATAACAAAAAACAATATAATCCACTACTTCATAACAAGCGATCACAATGTAGTAAACAAACAAATAATAGATCAATAAACCCCCATTGTATTGCATAAGAGATGGTTCATAAGCATAGTTCATCACTGATCCTAACTTATACAAATCGGCCATCTAAGATAGACCAAAAAATACAGCCACAAACACTACTTCGGATCTCATCATTGATTAAAAAAACAAAATGGATCACCACTTCATCGAACTATCTCCACGGAAAAATTGACAAAGAAAGATAAATGAAGACTGCAACAACATAAATCACTAAACCCACATCTTGTTACTTTGACTTTTCACAACTTTTGTAGTACTTTTGTATATTGTCTATAAACAAGATTTACACCGTAAGAGCACCACCACTTGCACTTGCACATTTGCTTGTACATCTCTAAACCTGCAAAATATATATTCATTTTATATTTATGATAAATCTGCTAGTATAAACTAATTTCTAAGAAAACATCACTTACCGCGTTTCATGAATAGAAGGATTCACATCTATAGAACCTACGCTTCAAGCTATTTAAACGGCGGCAAATAAATTGCAAAGTGTATATTCATTTTATGCTTATGAAAACTTCACTTGGTATAGATTAAATTTTTAATAAAATACTACCTACCGCCCCATGAACATAAGCATTCACCTTTAGAGCCACCACTACCACTATCACCTTTGTAGGTATTGCCTGAACTCGCACAACACTTAAAAATTAGGAATGTTAAGCTGTCGCATAATTATAGTACTCATGATTCAGCTTATGCCCATGGAAGACCAAGACATAATGGAAATGGAAGAACTAACCGAAATTTTTCGCATTAAAAATTGTTTTTGCGATGATGTAGACCTAGTCTTTTTAATTGGACATGTTGAACTATTGTGTCCCAGCTTCGAGCAAGTTCGACATGTCATCTTCATTCTTATCCTGAACATCCTAGTTCCACTTGCCACTTCACCTTCCTCTCTTAACCTTTTTACACATTTACGTCTGCACCGGGCTTCACCCCGCTGGCAGAATGGTTCGTTGGCTCTCTTGTAGTTTTCCAAAATTTCTCTCATTGAATTAGCATCATTATGTTTTCATATGCAGCTAAAAACTTGACTTCTTATAACACTCATCAATATAGTCATCATATCCTCTTGCCTATGATTTATAGCGAAATAATAGCATGTGGACAAGGGATGCCCTGATGAGCTACCATTTTCTACAAGAGCACTCTCTCTTCAAAACATCTACCACGTACTTGTTACCCTTTATCCATCACCTCATATCTAACATCACCATTCTATATCATTTGGTAGTATATTGCCCAAACTTTATTTTTTTCTAACTTTCTTAAGATTCTTGGACCACAATCCCTTTTCCACCTAGCACATGCATCCCTCGTATGCATTCTTGTCATTATCATTATCCATTATTTCTTCTAGCATACTTATAAATGGACTTACATCCAACATGTATAATTCTTTAATTAAATGTCTCGTATAAGTTGTTGTCAATAATGTCACATTTTACATCAGTGGTGAAGAAAGCTAGAGACTAATGCTTTGGCTATATTTGAATCAAGTCATGATATATATCTGACTAATTTTCTTCAATGCCTGGAGAGTGTTCGTCATAGTACCTTTTGAAGACCAAAATAGCCTTTGCATCTATGTATCCCACTTTATATTTCTTCAATTGGCATAGATGTGTCTAGACATATTCTATGCTCAACTAAGTAAATAACAATAGCTTGTAAAAGTCCCTATAAAAGATAGAGTGCAATATAAATCATATATTACAAATACAAATATCTAAAATGCATAGCAACTAAAAATTAAATAAGAAACATTTTTGTTTGTCACTAATAATGACCCAAATTCGTCCGTGCGTATTCAAAATGTTAAGATCATAAATCAAGTTTGTTAAGAACCACGTCCAAGTATCCCACTTTCAACCTTGATTAACCGCTCAAGCAATTGGGAACATCGATCGTTTGCATCCCTTCCAATTAAGCACACAAAATCTGACCTTGACAAATTCCTTTCAAGAAACAACCGTCTAACCCACAAACTTTCCTACATCCACCAAGGAAGCCTTTTTTACAAGCAGCAAAACATATGTACATTCTTTCAAACAATGCCTTAGATTGCATTAAGGTTTTTCCACCTTCAATTGTAATGGTACCCAGATTTCTCTCTAAGCTCCTCTGTAATCCCACAACTTTGCATATTCTTTCTATAATTCCCCATCAAGACTTTTAAGCATGCAATTTGGCCTTTGTACATTGAACTATACTAACATCTAAACCCAATTGTTCCTTGATTAGCTCCACATTTAAAGCAATAGTTTTAATAGTTAGTATTGCTCTTATTGTAGGAAGATAGTGATTTGCCAACCAAGAACTTGTCACTCTCCTATTTTTGGAATCCAATACTACATGTATGCTCAAATGATAGGTCTTCACGTGAAATGATCCATAGCATCAATGATCCAAAAATCTTCCAGACAACTTTCGTTAACACATTTTGCTCTAACAACCTTCTTCAGATCATTCTTTATAAATTTGATTTCTCTCATCAGCCACTAATATTTATCAAAGCATCTTTTAAATTGCCAACTATTATAAATGCCATAGCCAATAAATTCAGGCACAACACAATTAGGATCATATTTGAAACCTACTCCATTCCCTGGTAAAATCATCATCTCCTACTTCTGTACGAAACCTAAACTCTGTTTGCATCCGCTTCATAATAGTCTGTCTACATAACCAGCTACTAGATCAACTCGCATTATCCACATCAGCGTTGTTGGATGGTACCACGATTAGATGGTTCCTTAAAATACGATTTTTATGGCCTTCCACAAAACTCTGTCATATTCTTTTTGCTTCCAAAAAGCTCCTCATCCGATCATCTTCATTGAAAAATCTTTAAGTCGTCCAAGAAAGTTTGTCACATCATCGTCGTCGTCATTCACAATATCATCATCTGTGTTGGTATAATTACCTTCATCAACTGCGTTATTGGGATCTAAACTACTCAAGTGCTTAACAACTGTCTCATTAGCTAAATCAACATTATCATGAGCACTCTCAAGAATCTCCTAAGCGACCCTCTCACTCCGCTTCAACACCCTCACCACCAAGTCACCCTCATCAATCCTTCATCGCCTCATCGGCTACAAATTTTCTCCATATACCTAGTACCTCTCGATTACAAATAAGCTAAATAATAGAGTTGACAGCACTATCTCATCCTATTATATATCTCAATTCCATATTCTAGAGACTTTCCAGGAAATTTAAAAATAAGACTTCCTCAAATTCCATATTTCTACTTTCTCAATATCTTGATGAAAGCTTTGTAGCTTGGTGAACTAATATCGACTTTTATTAAACTTTGCATTCCAAAATATTCAAGCATTCCAGTTGATACAAAAATTTCCACCATGGAAAAGAACACCCAAGGCATGACTTTCGTCATATCAACCCTACATAGAAAACATAATGCATGTAAAAATAGCCACATAATGGAAATTTTGACATTGAGCATAAATTTTGAATCATCTAGATCTCCCATTATATTCTTTAATACCTTATTATATATTCTCATTTAAAAAATCCAAAGGCCAAAATTTACTTTAAAACAAAGGTTATTCATTATTTATAGATATCCAAATCTGAATGTCGAATCTTGAATGAATAGTTGATAGCCGTTAATTCACAAAATCAGCTATAAAAGAAACTTTCTTTCAAGGATGAGTTGGGCTAATTTGACATCAGATGCCTAACTGAGTTTCGCATCACTAGTTGCTTCATTTCCTATGCATGAGTTTTGCGAAGGTGTGAATGCTTTCTCACAACATTTTACTCCTTGATCAGATAAACAAATTGCTTGTCCTCATAAAGGAAAAGAAGCAAGTTAAATGCACTATATAGCTCAAGCGAAGTGTTATGCGGCACGCACATGTGAGAGAGTGTGACTAAAAGAGAACGAGAGAGGCAATTAAACTTTATGCAAGAACTTTCTCTCTCTGTTTTTTTTTTTGGTCTCTCCATATCTTCTAGTGGCAGCCTCCACCACCATTTGCGATCGACTCTTAAACTTTATGTGAGCACCTTTTGGTTTATCCATCTCTTCTAGCTGGCGCCAATACCTCTCATTTGCATAAACGCTTTGAGAAACGTCCATCTAACCTAACCACTTTTTTACATCTAATCAAGAAGCCCTTTCTGTATGCATCGAAGCAAAAATGCAACCTGTCAAATTTAGTCCTAGAATTAGGCAATGACCTTTCAATATCTGTTATATAAACTCTTCTACCTGAGTTCTAAAGCCTGCATTCTCCTGTATATTCACATACATATTCATACATATTCTTCCTTATACATACTCATCAGTGTACTCATCACTTTGTATTAGATTCATTTGGATTGATTTCCAAACACATTAGCTACTAGTTTCTATTTCATTAATTACTTCAATTGAGGACTCTTAAGGAGCATTTGGTAACAATTCTACTCCGAAAAACAATTTTTAATGAGAAATGATTTTTTTTTTATTATTATTTTGCTCTTGGGAACAATTTTTAAGCAAAAGAACGCGTTCGGTAACTTCCCAAAATTTTTATTCCAAGGATAGAAATACGTTTGGTAAGATTCTTAGATTTTTTATTTCTTTTAAATTTTTAATTCTTTTATTATTTTTTTTTTTTTTTCTTTTTCTTTTTCTCTTTGGCTAATCGTCGGCCACCGTTGTGGCCAGCGACTAGCTAGGCGACGTCCAGTGAGCTCACCGGACCCTTGCTAAGCTAGGATGAGGTCTAGCGAGCTTGCCGGAGGCCAGCTTGGCCTCGACGAGCCTCAGCCTTGCCTAGGCGACGTGAGGTCAGCCTCGCCCTAGCCTACCAAGGCCTAGCCTCATGCTAGCTGGGGAGGCCGAGCCTCGCCATGGCCACGCGAGGCTCGGCCTTGCCTAGGTTGGATGAGGTCGACCTTGCCTAAATCTGGCAAGGCCGAGCTCACCTAGCCACCGGCGAGGCTCTCGCCAACCCAGGCGAGACCAAGCCTCGTCCTGGCGTGACATCTCCAAGGGCCGAAGACGCTTCAGCAAAGTTGCGGCCCTCATCTGGTTAGTTGCTGGTGTCGGCATGGCCAAGGCCGGCAACCGGCCTAAAGGAAGAAGAAGAAGAATAAAAGAAAGAGAAGAAAAAAGAGAAAAAAAAGAAGAGAGAAAATTTGATTATAGAAATTGTTCCTAAGAACAAGAAGTTACTTCTTTCTACTTCTTATTTCTATTTCAAATCTATTCTCAGGAATAAAAAAAAAATATTTTTTGTTTCTGAGAACAAAAGTTTTACTAAACACATTTCTATTCTTTTTTTGTTCCTCAAAACAAAAGAATAGAAATTTTTGTTTCGAGGAACAGATTTTTTTTTTTTAACAAATAGGGCCTCAATTTGTGGCAAGGCTTTGATGGTTTTGAAGAAGTGATTGAACAACCAAATATTGATCACCCTTTTATTGTCAAATACAATGCTATAGCTATGTTCCTCATGGAATCACTTGATGTAGAATGAGATGATCGTACTCAGTGTTTTATACCAATTAAGTACAATTCGGTTGTGCACGTTGCTTAGACATATTCATTTGTATTTCAAGCGAAATTGACCTTCCTTTGTTTAAGAATCTAGTGCTTCACAATTGCATCTATGAATGGTGCATCATCAAGTTTCCCATGTAGTAACTTGATTTCTAGCATTTGGATTTATGAGAAGGATACCTACTGTTCCTTCTACATAGAACTACTTCATTATTATCATTATCATCATTACCTCTATTATCATATTTTGTGCCATAACCATCAGCTACCGGAGCTCCTTGGTCCTTATTTATAACTTCAATCTTGTTTACCGAGTGGTGCATTTCTCCTTTGTTGAAATTCCTTTACTAGCTCCCTTTGCATGCACAGGTTCCTCATCATCACTTGGGCAATTTGTGTATGCCAAAGATTCATCATCCTCATCATTGTAGAGTGCAACTTCCCAACCTACCCCACTCCAATCCATTCTTGATATGATAATCTTCTCATATTAACTAGAATAATATCGACATTTCTCCCAACATGTTCATACTCATCACCAATGACAAACTCCCCAACGGAGCAAACGTCAATGGTAGCAAACGCCAATGGTTGCAAAAGTATCACCTATGACGATGTTGGAAAAACTTGTCTCAAGACTAGAAGATACGAAGAGATGATAAATTGAGCAATCGGTTCCATAACCACACCAAATTGAATAGGCAACAACTAATTTCATTAGTAAGTGGACAAAAAATAACAATCTACCTAATGAAACACAATAAACCACTCACCACTCACCTTTTTCCTAGTTGTGACATTCCTCGTTCCAGTGCCGAGCCCAATGTTTTCCCTCAAAGCTATGTCCTGTATCCCCCTTTAGTCAACCTGGGGAGGGGGGGGGGTGGGGGGAGAGTTCCAAATTAATTGTTGCGTTGTTGTTATTGGACAAGTCCATTTTGGATTTAAATCTCTATAAAATTTGCAACGTAGGTTATGTTATACAAATATAAAATAAATCTATGTAGGATTTATTGTCAGATATATGTCACTTGAGTTACTAAAGTTATATTGCGTGTTGTGTCCTTTTTAATATAAAAGAATTGCATGTTTCTCATAGTACGTTACTCCAATTTTCCTAACAAAAACATTTAAACAGGATGAGTTTTCCATCAAGAAAACTTGCTTGACTGTCACTTGTCAATTGTGAAAAGAGGGATCAGTCACCTTTGTCGAGGAGTGTCTCTTCATAGGCAAGATTGAAGATTCCTGAAGAGAAAGCTCACTAGATTTCAACTATTTGAGTCGCGGCCCATTCACTCAGGAGAGATGTGGATTTAGCCCGCTTAATCAGGTGAAGTGTATATTTCGCGATTGGACCCTCCTTCAGACTTTAGGCTTTTTACCACTGAAAAATATATACTGAATATTTAAATATTGAATTCTAAGTACCTTAAATAGAAATAAAAGGCTCTTCGATAACAAATAAAAACCAAAGAAAGATGAAGATGCAAAGGTAAAGATAAAGCCTTTTCAACACCAACCAAACATAAGGATTCTAGCTCTCAATAAATATGGTTAATTTCTACCATACTCAAGGAGGGGTCGTTATTGGTAGGTTTTAACAATATAATTGATAATTTACAGAGAATTATTTTTTCTAATTGAACAAATTAACACCTGCCTTAGTTACCTCATTTAGTAATTCCTTGACTTAACAATCTTTTAGGTCAATCTTAGAAAGAATTATTGAACAAGCTCAAGATTAAGTTCACATGTTTTAATTTCAGCCGCTATTGGGTTATCAAACAAGTTCTGTATGTAGTAGATAGGCATGGTTAAATTCTCAAAGAGTAACGTTATGTTTGAGAAAGAAGTGAAAATAAAAATTCGGGTAAAATTATTCGAAATTTGTAAAATGATCTTTTAAGTGAAGAGATGAAAAAATTTAAAATAATAGGTGTATTCTTTCCCTATTCCTTGTCTCCCAAACAAAGCATAAAAAATTTGGGTCAATTTCCTTCCATTAAATTTAACTCCACCTGTGTCATATATTCTCATTGTTTAAATGAATTTTTGACACGACCATGAGCAAGAAAAAGTGTGTGTGCCAACTGTAGCAAGGGACAAAATATACCATATAAAATAGCTTACCGTCTTCGACCGAAAAAAAAAAAAAAAAAACTAGCGTATCGTCTCCGGCAGCACTTGATAAGAAAACTGGCAATATTAACCATCGAATATTATAGATTAACTCTTGTAAATGACCGTCATTGTTTCATGGTAAGCATGGCTAACAGTCCAGTTTCAATTATGATATATATAGAGCAAGGAGCAAATGGAACTGGTACTATATGGGAAAGGAAGGATCTGGTACTATTGATCAAAATAAAATCTCAAGTTTAAAGTTCCACCTACATCAAGCCCGACAATTGGTTGTGGCTTTTGTAAAATCTTGATATTTTCAACTGATCAAAATAAAATTTTAAGTCCTCAATTTTTTATTGCCTTGCACTTACTTTGCTCCTGTTCTCGAAAAAAGCCTTTCTTGCCTTTCGGAATATTTTATGAAATCTTTATTAACAATTCTAAAAAATTATTCGATAAAGACGTATTTGATATTAAGTATTTTAATCCCTTTATTAATGCATAGTTTGAATCTGTTACTTAAACTTGGCCCAAGAGTCATGAAATCGCCTGTTATGCACTATAAATCAATTCTATGTGAAGAGCAATGGTGCTGGTGCTGTGTGAAAAGACAGTGTGCAACTGCCCATATGACCACAAGCAGTTTGTTAGCATAGGCTAATCAAGATCAGCCTTTTCCTTGGACAGAAGAACACTCTAAGTGGCACAATTTGGCACGAGATGACAGATAAGTACCAAAACTTTCAAAAGATAATCAAAGAAGAAAGGAATACTTAATTGCAAATGGTAAGAATTTTTGGTCAAATAGCTAATGTGCCTTTTTTCCAATGAAAATTTTAAATGATGTGGTATTTCTTAAAAAAAAGAAAAGTTATCCACATAGACAAGGCAAACAACATCATGCCGTCCACATAGACAATATAAGACAATGCTAAATGACATTGTTTTGACACTTAAATAATCACTTTCACTTACATATTCACTTTTAATCACAAGTGACACTTAAATGATCGCTTATACCATAACTTGACACTCAAGTAATCATTTTTTAACCACAACTAGAACTTTTAAGTGAAGATAGAGGATGATGTCATTTTAGACAAAGATTGCAACATAGATGGGTTTTATTAATAAAATAACACAACATTGATTTTTGGCAAACTTGCTAGAATTGGTATTTAACTGTCCAAAATTTTTTTTATTATTGTAAAGTGACACTTAAATCTACTTTTTGGAAGTTTTGGGACTAATATGTCCCCCTGCTAAGTTTTGGCAATCGGAGTGTTCTTTACCCTAGCATGATGGGGCAGGTTGAATTCCTTTGCTGCCATATTGAAAAGATCTCACTCAGATACCATCAATAACAGTCTGATTCTCATCCAAAAAGCACTCAAGGTAAGAGTGTGCAAAGAATTCGGAACCGCTTGGAATGGGATTGGACCACCCAAGAACCGATGGTTCTTGAAGGAATCGGTGTAGTTTCTAGTTCCAAATTATTAGCATTGGTGGGTATTGGTCTGGTTCCGGTTTCCGGTATGGAACCGTCCGTCCGCTAACTTGGACCAAACTTGTGATAAATATATATATATAATATATATATAATATATGTATAATTTTTTAATTTAAAAAAAAAAAAAATCCTAAATTCCCAGGCTACTAACTAGTTTTTTTTTTGGATTTTAGTATCATATGCCCGACTTCTACGCATTTCGCGAAGTCAACTTCAACAGAACGATATGAACTTGCATTGAATTATTTTAGATGCCACCATGTTCGCGGGTAGCCTCCATCCTGCATCCGGCATTTGAGAACCCGATCATTTAATGTCAACATGTTTCGTTTCGAAGTCTCCCAGGCCCCACCTCACTTGATGGGTCGACCGATTGAATTGATTTATTCCGGACGAGGAAAGATTAAAAAAAAAAAAGAATCACCTGTTCGATCTCATCATAGGTAGGAGAAATCGAAGTCTGCCCTCGTCGGCAACATCATATTTAATCCTATCATGTCGTTATTTTCGCCGCTATGTTGGGGATGATAATTACCCTGGAAAGATGGTATGTTCTTTACATTATCTGTTCCGGCTGTTCCTTCAAAGCTTCAAAAAGTCAACAAATCGTTGGGGTTGAAACGTGAACATCGAGCATGATTCATTTCATGCCTCGCTCTATATAGTATAAAGAATCACTGCATCTCTTAAAACTCAAATTTTCACGAACTCTCTCTCTCTCTCTCTCTCTCTCTCTCTCTCTCTCTCTCTCTCTCTATGGCCCTCTATTCGGAATCGAAGCGCTCTCTGCGCGTTTTCCTTCTCTTCCTGTCCTTCTACGTGCTGCTTCGATCGGGCAATTCCCTTTCCTTCAACATATCTCGGTTCGACCCACACGCCACAGACATGGTCTATGAAGGCGACGCGAGGCCGAACGTTGGGACCATCGACTTCAATAGCCTCACTTACTCTAGCCGTGTCGGCCGGGCATTTTACGCAGAGAAGCTGTGGCTCTGGGACTCCGCCTCTAGGAGGCTCACCGACTTCTCCACTCACTTCTCCTTCGCCATTGACACACGGAACCAGTCGGGATATGGGGCGGGCTTGGCCTTCTTCCTCGCCCCAGTCGGGTTCCAAATCCCGGTCAATTCGAATGGCGGCTTCTTGGGGCTGTTTAACACCACGAACAGCGACTCGTCCTCAAACCAAATCGTCACAGTCGAGTTCGACACCTTCGCCAATCCCGAATGGGACCCTCCTTATGAGCATGTCGGGATCAACAAAAACTCGATCGCCTCAGCCGTGACCACCCCTTGGAACGTCAGCTTCCACAGTGGCGACACCGCCGACGCGTGGATTGTGTACAACTCTACGACCAAGAACTTGAGCGTATCTTGGAGCTACCAGACTACACCAAACCCGCATGAAAACACGAGTATTTCGTATCAGATTGATCTCACCGCTGTCTTGCCTCAGGAGGTGATGATCGGTTTCTCCGCTGCGACTGGCTATTACATTGAACGTCACCAACTTGGATCTTGGACCTTCAGTTCAAACCTCGGAGTCAAGGAAAAGCAAGGAAATGCAAAAGGACCAATTATTCGTTGGCTTAGCAGTTCCTTTAGGAGTCCTACTCTGCGGCATGGTGGCGATATCAGCAATCCTCTGGAGAAGGAAGAGGAGGAGCATGGGATCGGAGATGGCAATGACGTCCATAAACGAAGAGCTTGAGAGAGGCGCAGGGCCACGGAGGTTTGCGTATGTGGACCTTGCTGCTGCTACCAACAACTTCGCTGAGGAAAGGAAGCTGGGCCAGGGCGGGTTCGGGGCAGTCTACAGGGGATATCTGGTTGGCCTGGATGCGACAGTCGCGGTGAAGCGGATATCGAGAGGGTCAAAACAAGGGAAGAAGGAGTTCATCACCGAGGTGAAGGTGATCAGCAGCTTGAGGCATAGAAATTTGGTGCAACTCATAGGTTGGTGCCACGAGGCGAATGAGTTCATGCTCGTCTACGAGTTCATGCCGAACGGTAGCCTCGACAGGCACCTCTTTGGCAAGAAGAGCCCTCTAAGCTGGGCTGCCCGGTACAAGATTTTGGTTGGGCTCGCCTCCGCGCTCCTCTACCTCCATGAGGAGTGGGAGCAGTGCGTGGTGCACCGGGACATCAAGTCGAGCAACGTGATGCTAGACTCGGGGTTCAACGTCAAGCTTGGAGACTTTGGGCTGGCCCGCCTCATGGACCACGAGCTTGGGCCGCAGACGACCGGGCTAGCCGGCACATTCGGATACATGGCCCCAGAGTATGTGAGCACAGGGCGAGCGAGCAAGGAGTCCGATGTGTACAGCTTCGGGGTGGTTGCACTCGAGATTGCTACGGGACGTAGGTCCGTCGATCCGATGGATCGATCGTCGCAGATGAGTCTGGCGGAGTGGGTGTGGGACCTCTATGGGAAAGGCCGGGTCGTTGAGGCCGTGGATGAGAGACTCCAAGCGCATTTTGATGGGCAACAATTGGAGTGCTCGGTGGCCGTGGGCTTGTGGTGTGCTCATCCCGACCGGGGCTTGAGGCCCTCCATAAGACAAGCGCTTCAGGTCCTCAATTTCGAGGCCATGGTGCCGGTTCTTCCTAATAAGATGCCGATCGCAGTGTACCACGCGCAGTCGCCACCGTCCGTCAGCTCCAGCAAGCCTTTCGTCACCAATAGTCTCCAAGAAGGTCGCTAAGCGTGGTTAATTTACTATTGGAAGGAGGGAATAAGAATTATGTTGCGTGCGTTCTTAGTTTTTCAAGCATTGGAAAAATGAAGTTTGTGTCAATCGTTTTTCTTATTTTTAACTAAGTTGAATCTAAGTAAATTCTTGTTTGATAACTCAATTCGATGTTGTCAACTCAAATGTTCCTATCTCTAGGTTACTTTTATTTGCCCGTTCCTTTCGTTTTCGGAAGACGTAATTGATGCCACAACTAATAACTTCTTAAAAGCGTCTCTTCATGGAAAGTCAGCGGATTTCATGATTAAGAAAATTAATGCAACTTTCTTGGGAAAATGACAGCATGAGTGCCAGAATTTTCGCGTGTTCTAATTTCTTTTTTTTTTTTTTCCCATAGCGTTATATAACTTACCAATTGACTACTTGAATGATATAAGATATACATGGTCTAAAGACAGCAGAAGTAAATCGAAAATGAAAAAGAAAAGGACCATTTGCTCACCATTTTAGATGTAGATGGATACTTGAATTACTATGCTTATCTAGATAGACAGATACATGTAGATGGATATAGGTGATTTTTGGAAATTTAGGGACAAAACTGAAGTTAAGGAATATAATGCAAAAGAGAGAAATAAGGTTATTATTATTTTATTTTATTTTGTAAATTTCGATATATTTTGAACAAGAATAAGTGAGCCTATCTAGAAACATTATTAGATAATTATCTAAAATAACATATCAATCAATATATACGAGCCATCTTGAGAGATACGGTGAATCAATAGAATTATCAAGATATTTCTAATATAGGAAATTATTCTAGAGAATTCTCTAATTATTTTTAACATCCTCTCAAACTCAAGATGAGCCCCATTTAGTTCAGGATTTCAAATTGACTATGGGACTCTAAAGTTCCTTGGACTAGTGCAAAGAGTGCAATTGCATTTCCAAAGCGCTCTAAGGGCCTTTAGCCCAAGCAAGTTGAGAGGTCCTTCAGAAAGCAGCATTCTCGGAATGTAAGTTTTGGCCCCAATCACTATTCATTCATTGTTCATCTTCTCCATGGTTTGCATGGAGGAGCCGAATGCGGCCTTGGTAATTGCCGCCCTAGGGGTTGTGCAACCTCAAGGATCGCCTGGGTCACGTGACCCAAGCAACTATTGGCCTAAGTCACACAACTTCTAGCCACCTGCGGTTGGCTAGTGTTTGTTTTGACCCGCAAACAACTGAGCTCCATCGAAAATTATTCAAAACCTTTTATTAAGAAAATTAGCAAAAGTTCTTTACAAAATGCAGTTTTTATCAAACGGCATTTAAGCTAAAGTTGTTTCCCAATGTATGTTAAAATTACAATTTATCAAATACTATTTGTATTTCGAAAAACCCATTTAATCCAAAAGTATTTGCATTTTCTCATAGACATTTCTCCAAAGTTGAATCAAATGGACTTAAGTCAGTTTGAAATCAAGCAAAAAATGTGATGAAAACTTGTTTCTTCATGAAATTAACACTTCATGGATCAAAGGTCGGGAGGCGCAAAAAGTTCCAAGTTGAGAAATACAGCACATAAAAGAGAAATAAAATTTTCTATATATTTTAATAAATTTTGAACAACAATATGACTCTATTTATAGGCTTTATCAGATAGTTATCTAAGATAACATACCAATCAAGATATACACGTAATCTTAAAAGATATGAGAAAACATTAGAATTATCAATATACATCTAACTAAGGAAATTGTCCTAGAGAAATATCTAATTATCTATAACCAACGAAATACTGAAATTACTTTGGTCCTTGATAGATTTTAAAGATGTTTTTACATCCTTTAGATGACGCAATCGCAAAAGAAATACCTAATTCTGTGTTTGTGATCTAGCCCCTGACGCAGCATGGTGAAATGAGAATTGATAACGAGGCCTAGTGCAGTCAATACACTCTTGTTAGGGTAGTGAAGATTCAGCGGTCAACGACCCTCTTCGACGATTGAAGTTAAAAATACTTCACCCGAATTGACCGGTGGTGGAGCACGATAAATAGGAACGGGCATCTTCATTGGGAGGTTCGGGACGTCAGCCTCGAATTTCAAAACTTGAATCGCTTGGTGTACGGACGGCCTCAAGGTCCAATCTGGATGACCTCACCACGGCTCCACCATCATTAAGCACTCGACTTACTTCTTCCCGAAATCTGAGCTCATCCTTTCATCAACAACCTGTAGAAGCTTCCGGTCTCCGTAACGATCCCAAACCCACTCGACTAGACTCATCTCCGACTCCGGATCTTTAGGATCCCTAGCTCTTCTTGTTATATTATGTCTCAAGTTTGAACCCGTTAAATTAATACGCATAAGTTTGGCCAAATAACAAAGTTCAGGGAGACTTTGTGATGTCTTCGAATTTTCTTGTTCTGGCATTAATCCCATCTCTTCGTGCGTATGCGTAGAAGGAAGAAGCCAAAAGCTGCATGGGGTTTTATTCTTCAAGAAGAATTGTCTTTCTGCCGAAAAGGAAGGGATCAACAATTTTCTATATTAAATAAAGAACCCACCACCTGCTGCAAGTGCACGAAGAAAATGCATGCACATGGCCATGCACGTAGAAAAGTTGGTCAACACTTGTAGGCGCCGAATTCCCTCTTTCACGGTTTCTCTTTTGTGGGTTTCTTTTGTTATTTTATTGATAAAGAAAGAGGGATGGCAGAATAAAGAAGGAGAGAAGGCAGAAGCTACTCTAGGTGTGTCAGTGCATAATGGTCATACGCTTGCTTCTCTCCATGAACAAGAAATTCGAAGATGGCCGCCCACCTCAGCTCACAATTATCTTCAAGGATCATAGGCGCACGTTTATTGACTCTCTTCCGCCTCATTAAATGCTTGCCCATGCACATGCACGATCTGCATGCATGCCTACAAATATGGTGGGCGTTCGGTGCCAATTGCGGCTTGTCTTGTGGGCGCCTGCGCTGCAGCATTTAATGAGGCCATTTATTTTCATTTGTTTTGTCTTGTTTTCTGCCCTTCTCTCTATACGAGAAGAAGACGTCCGAAGATGCAACGAGAGCAAAAACAGAAAAGAGCTCGGCAGAGAGCTAGAGAAACGAGCTCGAGAGAGAGTGAGAGCTTGAGATCAGAGAGGGTTTGTGCGGAGTCGAGTTCATTGAGTTGTTTTGTTAAACACCATGGATATCGGGTATAAAGTAGGGTTGAGAAACACTTGAGTGCATGTGTGTGATTGTAATCCTGTAATTCTCCGATTTATAGTGGATTGATTTGCTGGCTCTCCCTATGGATGTAGGTTCCGACATTTGGATCGAACCACGTTAATTTCTAGTGTCCTATCTTTTTATTGTTCCTCGTTTTATTTCGGTCGATTTCTATAGCTCCCGACATAATTGCAAAATTACGATCCGCTTCCGCTGCGACGCCAATTTACAACACTCCTTCCCGTGGCAATTTCTAGGGCGACGACTCCAAAACTGTACCCATCTGATTCTTTGCTTGCCCGGTCAGTAGTTACGTACTCAGGTGCAAGGTACCCAAAAGTACAGGCTAAACCAATAGTCTGCGGACCAAGTTCGTGGTCCATCAGCCTTGCCAAACCGAAGTCACCCAATTTCACATTGAAATTAGAGTCTAGCGTGACATTTCTAGATTTGATGTCCCCGTGTATTACACACTGCTCCCACTCTTCGTGCAAATAGAAGATCGCCAACATTAAACCGATTGAGATTCTATACCTAATTGACCAATTGAGAGGACCCTTCTTTCCAAAGATATGCGAGTCAAGGCTCCCATTTGGCATATACTCAAACGAGCAAGAGCTCATACCCGTTGTGACACCAACCTTTGAGCTGCCCAAGGTTCCGGTGCCTTAAACTACTAATGATCTTCACCTCAGTGACAAATTCGCTTTTCCCTTGCTTGGAGCCTCTCAATATTCTCTTGACCGCGATTGTCATATCTAGGTTGAGTTAAAATCCCCGGTACACAGCCCCGAATCCTCCTTCACCGTGCTTTCCGTCATCCGAGAAGTTGTTGGTTGCTGAAGCAAGGTCCTGGTAGGAAACCTCCTTGGTCCGGCTCGCCTCTTGAAGTCATCATCGATGGTCGTCAGCATCCCCATCTCTGGTATCTTCTCCGCGCTCTTTCGCTTCCTCATCATCCGTATGATTCCTATAGCTATAGCTACACTAGAAGCTACCATAATGCTCACTGGAATCGTCAAGCCAAGTCTCCGGCCAACCCTTTTTGGATTACCACTATTCGGTCCCTCCACAGCTAAACTCAACCTGAAATCCCAAGAAAAAAGGGTGTGTAATTCCGTGGTATGGCTGGAGATCCTATCACGACCCATTTGGGAAGGACTATCCTCAGATCAATCTGATAAGAGAGGCTTTTGTTCTTGTGGGTTTGGCGTGGTGTGGAAGCTCCATGACACACTTAGGGGGCGCATGATAAAATTTCTACTTCTCTATTTTTCTATTTATCTATTCCTCGGAATATGTTTGGAACATTAATTCGTTTGATAATGCAATTTAATTTTTCTATTTTTGAAATAGATTTCTATTCCATAAATAGATTTAAAGAAGAAATCAGAAGCTAAAATTTTTAACTTCTCAATTTCTATTTTAGAAATTTTGTCATGCGCATCCTTAAATTCATCTTGGAAGCATTATAATCAATCCATGCGTCAATAGTATCTGCGCTATGATAAGTGACATTCCAAGGAGTGGTAACATTCGAAGAAATCGAGTTCTTGTTGATTTCGACATGCTTTTAAGCAGGGTCCCATTCTGAGTTTGCGAAAGTGTCAAACTCGACGTGGGATTTGATTCTAGGATGAGTTGCTGTTTGTGGTATTGAACAGGCCTAGAAACCCGTCTGCCGAATTGACAAGAATTTGAAATCTTGCAGGAGCCATGAAAAATGCAAACCCCTCACCATATTGGCCAAGAGGCTTATTGCCAATGTCGATGGTGAAGCGGAAGTGGGTGGTGAATGATGGAAGTAATTTGAAGGTGAAATGCTCACAACTCAAACAAAAAGTGAAGAAAATAGAGAAGTTTCTAGATTTATTTTACCTTAACAAAAAAATAATTGCAAGACTCCCCTATTTATAGACTTGTTATATGACATTTACTCTATCTAAAAACAATCGTTATGTCTAGAAATATGAATACACTCATTAAAAATAACACTACAATTATGACTCTTCTTCCATACAAACACCAAACAGTTATTGGCATCGATGAATTTGGTTTAATTTCTAACAGTCTCCCTTAAACCAAATTTTCTTCAATCAATCATTCCAAGCAAGCTCTTGAACTTTCAGAAAGCATCGATCTTGAGAGGTCGGTAAAAATGTCTACTACTTGATCTCCAATCTTCACATGTAACAATTTAACCTGATTCTATTTAACCTGTTCTCGAATGAAATGATATTGAATATTGATATGTTTGCTTCATTCATGAAAAACTGGATTTTTTGCCAATGCAATAGCAAAAAGATTATCAACAAAAATATCAATTGCTTTCTTCTGCTCCGTAAGAATATCTTTGAATAGTCTTCTCAACTAAATTGCATGACAAACACATGAAGATATGGTTACATATTTAGCTTCACATGTCGATAGAGTAACATTGAGTTGCCTCTTTGATAACCATGTAAAAGCAGTGTCACACAAAAAAATACAAAGCTTGTAGCGGTCTTTCGATCATTGATATCTCCACCATAATCACTATTCGAATAAGCTCTAAGTTGGAAAGGATTCAAAGTAATAGTAGTGTAGGCCATGAGAAGTAGTACCTTTGATATACCAAAGTATTATCTTTACAGCTTTAAGATGAGATGATTTCGGCTTCTTCACATATCGACTCAAAAATCCAACACCATACATAATGTCCATCTCGTGCATGTCAAGTGTCTCAAACTCCCAATCAAAAGCTTCTATAATATGTTGATCAGAGTACAATTTCTCATGTTGAATTTTTCAAGGATATTTTATGCACATCCATTTTGGGAAATAAAAATCCTCTCAGCACTTTGCTTCACTTCGATCCCAAGGAAATAATTCATGAGACCATTATTAGTCATCTCAAATTCTTTCACCATCGATGCCTTAAAAGCATCAATCATCGCCGGATTATTTCCCGTAAAAATAAGGTCATCAACATATAAATAGGCGATTAGAATATCACCTTTTTCTTGCTTCAAATAGAGTGCATGCTCATCAATTCGCCTTGAAATATATATCGATTATGGAATTCCATGCTCTCCATGCTTGTTTAAGTCCATGTAGAGCTTTCTTCAACTTTAGCACTTTGTCTTCATGACGTTTCACAACAAACCCCTTCAATTGTTCAATAAAAATATCTTCTTCAAGGATGCCATTCAAAAATGCTGATTTGATATCCATTTGATAAATTTACTCAATCACTTTGAGCAACGATAGAAATAATCAATCTAATTGTTTCCATGTGGATGACAGGGGTAAAAACTTCATCATAGTCAACTCCAGCTTTTTGTTTGTACTCCTTCGCGACTAATCGAGCATTGTATCTTGTTATTTCTCCTTTCTTGTTCTTCTTGGCCTTGTACACTCATTTGACTCCAATCGATTTCTTGTCCTTTGGTAGATCAACAAGCTCTCATGTTTGATTCTTCTCAATGGCTTCAATTTCTTCATTCATAGCTTTTCTCCATTTTTCTTTTTTGGCCACATCATCATAAACAAGTGGTTCACAATCTGCAAGAAGAGATACAAGGTGAACCTCGTCAATACCTTCATAAATGTAAGACGATCTCCTTGATCTTAGTACTAGCGGTTCATCGACACCATTTGAAGAGATTGGCAATGATGAACTTGAAGAAGATATTGGAGAAGAATGTGTCGGATGATCCTTCAACTCTGTTAGATCAGTATCACCATGAGCATTCACTTCATCTTTTGGGTTGTCTTCCCACGTGCCATCTTCATCGAACTTGACATCTCTGCTTATATACACTTTCAAAGTGTTATGATCAAATAATTGATAGGCTTGGATGGGGAATCTTACCCAAAAAAGATGAGCTTTTTAGCCTTGTCTTCCAATTTTGATCTTTTCTAGTCCGGCACATGAACATACGCAATACTTTTGCAAATTCTCAAGTGTGAAACACTTGGTGTTTTCCCAGTCCATACTTCTTATGGAGTTATGTCTTCAAGTCCATATATGGGATATCTTATTTAAAGATAGACTGTACACAAAATAGCTTCAGCTCAAGGCTCCTTTGGCAAGTTTTTGCTCTTCAACATGCTTCAAAACATGTCGAGAACACAGAGTCGTTAAGAAATGTCGAATACCATGATCCTCACAAAATTTTTGAATATGATTGAGGTGAATTCTCCACCACGATCAGTCTTTATAGTTTTGATAAAATAGCTACTCTCCTTTTCAGTCAAGTTCTTGATTATTTGAACATATTAAACACTTATGTTTTTATAATTAAAAAAAATACACCCAAGTTTTCCAAGTAAAATCATCAATAAAAATAATAATAATGATGACTACCATATGAATGAGTAATTGAGCCACACACATCAAAATGAATCAATTCGAGCGGCTTCTTTGCTCAATAAATCGCTTCCTTCGGAAAGTTAGTTCTAGAATGCTTATCGATAACACACCCTTCAAATAATTGATCGAGATGATCGATATGTGGTAAGCCACAAACCATCTTCTTGCGAGTAAGCAAATTGAGTCCACCAAAATTGAGATAGCCGAATCTTAATGCCACAACCATGAAGGATTATCCACCTATGCCTTCAGATATCAAGACATCGTTTTTTATACTAAGAGTAAACATCTTGTTCTTCGACATCTTTACATTCGCAATTAGTTTGTTATTCCTATCCACGCATGCCTTCAGATATGAATAGTATAGCCTTTCTCCAAAAGCTATCCCAAATTCAAAATATCATTTGACATTTTCAGGATATAATAAACATGAGTAATAAATTGATGTGCACAATTCTTCAAGCGAATCGGAATTGTACCTTTACCTTCAACTAAGAATTTTGGAGTTATCATCGAAAGAGACTTTTTCTTTAATTGTCTCATTTAAGTCGGTAAACATCTCATTTCTCCCGCATGTGATTGCTTGCACTAATATCCAAATACCACATACCAGTTTGACCTCATTCATCTTCTTTGAATGCCAATAGTAGAACTTGATCAGCATCATTCACTAAATTTTCCTTTTCATCTGGTCCACTACTCTCCTTGTTCCAACAGTCAGAAGCATAATGGCCAAGTTTATTACAATGATAACATCAAATTTTAGATTCATCATATCACTGGCCTATCGAGTCCTTTCTTTTTCCACAAGCACCTCTTTGATACTAGTATCTATGTTGACGCCTAAAATTAGGCTCTATTTTATTATTATTTTGTTTGATTTTCGGATAATAAACAAAAAAAGAAACGAAAAAAAGAAGCAAAAAAAAAAAAGAAAAGCAAAAGCGGAAAAGAAGAAGTAGCCTCCGCATGGGCCCTCGGCCCATTTCCGGCCTGGGCCCGGCCCCGCCATGTCGTCTCCTTCCTCGCGCCTCTGTAGAGCACGCGCAGGGGCACGACGGAGGGGAAGGACGGACGGACGGCAATGGGACGTGAAGCAGGGGGGCAGCTGGTGTCGGATGGGATGCCGGTTCAGCCGGCGACGGTCGTGGCGATCGACGGTCGAAACTCCGTCGACCGGCCGCCCCTCGCCTATAAATACCTCCCCCCCGACAACGATGGAGGGGGCACTGAGATCGCGGAGGGAGAGAGGGAGCCAGATCGAGTCGCAACCCTTGGACACCCCACTGAGAGACTTCAGGGGGGCCGAGGGCTCGCGGCCTCAGATCTGAGCCCCGCCGGAAGGAGTAGGGAGAGAGAGAGAGAGAGACGCCGGAGAAGAAGAAATCCGCGGGAGGAGGTCGCACTGTCATCCCCCACCCTCGTCGAGCCATCACCGCGAACAGGTAATGTGCCGCCTCCGTCGCCGTCGCCATCTCCGTCACCGTCCAATCCTGGTCGCTGCCGTAGCCGTCGTCGCCGTAGCAGCCGTAGCCGCCGTCGCTACCGTTGCCGCCGTAAGCCTCCCGTTTTCCCCCTTCGGCGCCGCGGATTCGCAAACCCTAGGGTTTGCGATTTCCGGGTCTGCGAGCCTGGTCATGCGCCGGATCCGGGTCGGGTAGGGTTCCGGAGGAACCGGGTTGTGGAGCAGGAAGGTGGGGCGGGTAGTCGGGCCGGGCCGGGCATCCCCAAACGCCCGGCCACGGCGTCGTTTTAATTAAAAAAAAAGATAAAAAGATAAAAAAATCCAAGTCGGGCCCGCATTGCGGGCTCGTCCTCATTCGGATCGCTGGCCCGGGTTGGACCCAACCCGCGGATCCGACCCGGGTTAGTTTTTATGTTATTTTAATATAAAATAAATTTTTAAATAAATAAATAATATTTTATTTTTTAAGAAAATCAAAAATGTTTTCTTTTCAAAAAATATTTAAAAAATGTTAAAAAATGTTTTATTTTCAAAAAAATCGAAAATGAATAAAAAATAATTTATTTTCCAAAAATGTCAGAAAATATTTTAAAAAATATTTTATTTTTTGAAAAATCAAAAAAATCAAAAATATTTCATATTTTCCAAAAAAATGTCAAAAATCCAAAAAAGGCCAAAAATTCATGAAAAAGCCAAAAAAGTCAGAAAAAGCCAAAAAAGGTGATTTATATTTTCAGAAAAAGATAAAAAAACCCAAAAATCCTTTTGTGTCCAAAAAAATTAGAAAATGACTAAAAACTATTTTTCCTCCCAAAAATGCATGGAAAATCCCTCGAACATCCAAAAAACCTCAAGGTTTAAACAAGATTAGGTACCGAAAGGGCATTAGTGATTAACTAGTGTAATCAAGTCCCGATCCTAATTTCTTTGGTTGCGCGGAGTGAGTATTTCTCCCGATATTTCACTTGGGTTTTTAATCAACCTACCCCAAATCGATTAGTGGCGACTCCATTTTAAAAATTGATTTACAGGTTAAAAACTTGAACCAATTAAGTCGTGAATTGGTAGACTTGGGAGAGTCCGGGCTTAACTAAATTCAGCCGAGCCATTAGCCTCCTTAGGCGCTCGTACCCGATCGCGGGCGCCGAAAAAAAGAGGTCGCGACAGCTTGGCGACTCCGCTGGGGATTTTGAGGACTTAGGCCATTTAATCTTTGTTTAAACGCTTTGCTGACTTGGGTTTTTTTTTTTTTTTTTTTTTTGCAGGGTAATAGCTTAAAGTTTTTTTTATTCTCATCAAAATAAAATGTTTTATGATTATAAACCTGCTGTGCATGCTTTACTTGTTTTAAACACTACACATGGCACACACAACCCGGCCGCCGGACTGGGGGCCGCCATAGGATTTCTAGGATGGTGTTAAGAAAGATACGACCTCGAACGCGAGACTGCGATGTAGAGGTTGCCTTTCTTTTCCCCGAATTTCTTAGCCGAGGTTAGAAGGGTATGCTGCTAACGCGAGACTGTGATGGGCGGATACCTTTTTAATTTCATCAAGCCTTCTAAGTTAGAAATCGAGCCGCACGTCCCATGCGCATGTCTTTGTGCTTGCCATTTTTCTTTAAAAGCAAAGTGATTCCTTTACTTTTACTCAGTCTTTTTATTTGGCCCGTGGCAATGTAGGATAAACTTTTCAAGTCCCAGTTTATATGTGATGAGGAAAGACGATATCCAGTTCATTCCTGCTCCCAAGGCGGAGCTCTTCAGATGGTGGGGCCAATTAGATCAGTTTGCCCAGGAGCGAGTGAAGGCCAAAATTGGTCATCTCCTATCGTTGATCCAAATCACTGTTCGTCTTGAAGTCATACAAGCCATGGCACATTTTTGGTGCCCGAAGACAATTACTTTTATATTCGGTAGGTTTGAGCTAACCCCAACCCTCGAAGAATACAGCATCATCACTGGAATGCCTCTTGAGAAAAAGCTTGTCAAGCCATCGATAGTCACCCTCCCATGGCGCAGGTTAGCACGACTTTTAGGAACTGAAATCCATGTCATGAGACAAATTCTTGAAGGCAACCATAATACCTGCCCACTAGAATTTATGAATGCCTGTTTCCAAAATCAGCCCATGACCCAGAAAAGTGAGATTTTCCTCCTAGCCTTTTTTGGACTCATCATCTTCCCCCATCAAAGAAATGCCATAACTCCCAAGATGGCATGGATAGTTGATCAGATCTTAAGAGGGGGGAATTATGTCAACATGATTTTAACTGAAACATTCTTATCTTTTAATCGTTTTAAAGACAACTCGGAGAAAATCATGCGAGCCTCTCCTGAAATTTTACAAGTCTGGTTCTTTTCTCACCTAAACGAATTTCGAGACTTCATGCGATCGCCTGAAACAAATGCTTTTGAAAATCCATTACAAAAATTTATGGTTTTAAGACCGTACATTCCCAATCAAAGCTGTTTAAATTGGGTAAGCTTTCTGAGAAACCCAACTCCTGAGGCATTCCAATGGTGTGCTGGTTGGTTCCATGAAAAAAGGGCCTGCTTTGCTTACATGCGCACCCGCCCAATTCCGTTGCTCGGTCTCACCGGCGCCATTCCCTACTACCCATATCGGGTAGCACGACAATATGGAGCCCTTCAGGAAATCCCACCGCCTTTCAAGATGATGGTCCCTCCAGTTCTTTTCAACACAAGCCGTGACTATGAATTTGAAATTTCTACTGCTGAGGAAACCTGGGAAAAGTGCCATCGTAAAAGGATTGTGATACCTGAAGGGCTTGAGGGAGAAGAAAAAGCCCACCATGCCTCCATGTCCTACATCCACAACCATTGTATCCCGACAAGATGGAAGCCATTAGTCCCTCACTCAGTCAACGAGAGCAGCCAGCACGAGCAAGCAGAGCTCATGGAGAGAGATTTGGGAATGGACTGGATGCACACCTCGAAACCGCTTCAAGGAAGTAGGCGTCCTCGCAAGAACAAGACTCCCCGTCACATATAAATTAGCAATCATGTGCCCCTTAGTGTAAATAGTGTGAAAGTTTTGTCCTATTGTTTAGGGATTCTTGTTTAATATCTAGTATTTCATCCTGTCTTTTTAGTTTCAAGTTCTAGATGTCAGAAGTCTGCAGTCTATGAAATCCTCTTTTGATGAATAAAAAAGCAGTTAGACCATTGCCATGGGTCATTTTTCGTTTACTTTCATACTCATTCATTGTTTTCGCAAACAGCAGGTAATTATGAATCACCGGCCACCAATCGCCCGTGATTGGCCCTATGCAATAGGACCCGATCAGAATGATGTACAAAATCGTCTCATCAGCATCGAAGAAGGCGTAGGACAGATGTCCATTGTCCTTCAACAACTCTCAAGACAAATGGAATCCACTCAAGTCGAACCCAACTCTGTAGTTGCCTTAAGCACCGTCATGACACTTGCAAATTTGTCAGAAAATAGCCAGTACCATAGACAGTTTGAAAGGATCATGAAAAGGTTAAGCCAACTGCAGGAGCACAATCCCCTGGACCTGTCCAATTACGCCGGCATTGAGATCCCCGAAAAGCTCAAAGCACTTGAATGCGAAAGGTATGCTGATACCTCCCGCCCAGAGACCTACTTACAGGCCTACCTGGTCCGAAAGATGATTCAATCGTACTAATCGAGCTTGACTGGCCCTGCCTTGCGATGGTACATTGTTAGGAAGATTAGTCCCCTTAAAACCTGAAGGGAACTAATTCATGTTTTTCACCAAGAGTATAATGTTGACATTGCCCCTGACATCACTTTGCCCTATGAAGAGCCGATGATCGCGGAGCACGAGGAGCCATTAGTCACTGAGATAAGAGAGGAGCATGTCAACAAAGCCTTGCATGATAAATGGGCAATTGAGCAACATCCTGTTACTGGAAAATTTTCCACTAGGAAAGGCAAGGAGCCTTTGTATGAGATCATAGACTCAGAGCCTGTTTAAGAGCGGGGCACGACTGGACAACTTCCCAAGCTTACTCCAAGAGCTAGGGTCCAAAGAATACCAACCCCTATCAACCTGGAAAGTGAATTAAACAGTGAAACTCTAATGTCTCTCACTTCCCTTGACAGAATCAAGTTAGCAAAACGAAGGGCCTTACTCAAAAGGTCTGGACCAGAAGCCAAGAAAAGAAAGCCCAAGCAGATAGATTCAGCATCTACTGACGAGTCACCGCACCAAAGCTTTGAACATTTCCAAGAATACAACTTTGAGGGCCACCATCCTCTAGAGTACAATCCTGAAGACTTCCCGGCCTTAGAATACAATCCCAAAGACTTCCAGCGTTATTTCAACAATGAAACTGACGATTCATCGTATAACTGTTTCCTACTCTCATCCGGGGATGAAGGTCCGTCAGAAGAGGAAGCGTTCGTCTTTATCCACTACGATCCTAACGAAGTACTAAGCTCGTCCTCTGACCTGAGGATAGCTTCAATGCTTCATCCTCATTCGGAAATTTTGACCAAGAAGAAAGCAATGGAGTAATCTCGGCAGAATCCAACTTCCCTGAAACAGAAAAATTCACCACTACAACAGATATGCAGTGGGAAAACCAGCGGCCTAGCCAAGACGTACCCGGCTCGTCTTGCCCTCGTAGGATCATGACCCCCCATAGAAATGTGGATACCCGATCTCTGCGAGTATAACAGCACAACTTGTCATGTGGCCCACTTGCAATATCTCCATGCGAAAATGAGTCGGTACTATGGCCCGATGTCGTTCACAACTCAGGCATTCCAAGAAACTCTTACAGGGTCTGCACTGCAATGGTTCATCACGGCAAATATTTATCTCTTAAAGGATTGGAATGAGCTGACTTCCACATTCTTGCATCAGTACCAAAGCCAGATTGGAACTGAATTGCCTTGTGAAAGTTTAGCTCACTTCACAAGAAGACCAATGGAGGATTTCCAAGCATACGCAAGGAGGTGGAGAGCTTTCATGATGCAAACCTGCCCTCAACTGGCTGAAGAGGAGTTAATGAAGCAGTTCATAGAAGCTTTGTCCTGCAAGCATCGCTGTTGGCTACATGGGTTACACTTCCATAGCTTCAGTGAGGTAGTCCTCGCATGCGAATACTTCGAGTCTACTGAAGGCGAGAAATTCAAGCACGCTTAGCTTCAAGACCAGCACTATCAAAAGCACTCCTTTACACAGGAGTTTTCATGGGTTTTCATATTTCTTATCTTGTCTGGTGTGCTACTGTTGCATTTTCCATTTCAAGTACTCTATTGTATAGTTCTAATGTTTTGTTTTAAAAGCATGAGGCGGTACTCCAAACCAGCCCAGTGATGTTATCCAACCATGAAAAGAAAATAGCATCCAAGGAGAATACTGAGGGCTGGGCTTCCTCATGCTTTTTCTCCCCCAAAGACGTATTTTGAAAAAAAAAAAAAATTCATCACCCAAAAGCTTTTGTTAAAACAAGATGATAAATTTAACCATGTTTGTCTTTCGACTCATTCACTTCATGTCTCGAAGATCATTCCCATCCCCTTTGACTTAGTGTGACATGGGGCATTTAAAGCAAGCGCATCGGTGAACTCACCAAATTCAAAGACAACCCGAAAACCGGGGCCAAATAGAAAACCCTACGGGCCAAATAGAAAATGAATCATCCTAATAGGTACGCCGAAATCCATGAGGCTAAAAGTATCTTGTCGCACGTCTTATCCTCCGAATATAATTTGGAAAATGATGTCCTCTCTTTCTTGCATTTGCCATAAGAGAATTTGAGGTTTTGATTGTCCATCTCAGATACAAAATGATGGTCATATAGTCAAAGACGAAGGAGAAATTCCATAGAAGGAAGGTGTTGAAGATGAATCAATGACCAGCAATCATGCATAGAATTGAGATTGAATTATGCATCCATGACATAGCACATACAAACTGCGGAGAAGGGTAATTTGGTATCACTCCCGCTATCTAAACCCGCTTTGACTCCATCCTAAGCTAAAAGACTATCTTGATTAGATTTGACAAATCAATGACGGCCAAACTAGTATACGCTAGATGTTAAAACATGCCATCCATAAGAGAATAACTTCACTTGATAAAGGAAGGAGTTCATGTCTCCTCTTCCTTTTAAGTGATTGTATCGATTCCGGTTATTCGACTCTTGAAAGAGTTCATGACTAACACATTCCCTCTTGTTTGTTGCGGGATCACTTGATTTGTTAAAAGCAAAGATAACAAATCAATGAGAGGCATGACAGTCAAGGCAAAGCATCTATAGCCCCACAATTTTGGCCATGGACAATGACTTTAGAATTTAGAACCAATAGGGATAACCATTTTGTAAATAACTCTTTTAAATATTCAAATTTCAACACATTTGTGAATACCGTTCCGCATATTCTTGCAAGAAGTAATTTTATTTGTCTAAATCATTGCCATAAGAGAATTTGAGGTTTTGATTGTCCATCTCTACGGGGTAAAGAGTTCCATAGAAGCGATGATCAAAGCGGTGAATCACTCACTTTGCTCAATTTCTGCTATACTCCCAAAGAACTAATGGTCATATAGTCAAAGGTGAGAAAGGGGATAGAAATTTTCTTGCTTGCACTTGCATCAATCTTCGAGTGAATATGAACACTCCATAGAAGGAAGGTGTTGAAGATGAATCAATGACCAAATTCACCTTCACATGCAATCATGCATACATGGTCATAAATGAGGGAGACCAATTGAAGGAAACATTGAATTATGCCAAGATAAAAGGGCCATCATCGACATTCAAATATCTTTATGTCTATAAACCTCGCTCGAGGAAGTACGCTCTATCTCTTTTTGCAGGATTCTTGACTTGCAAACCCGGAGACGATACAAATGGTCCCCTTTGATGAGCTACTAACCAAGACTTCATTACGGAGAAGGTAAAGTAATTTGGTACATGATGACGGTGAGATTTCCAAAATCCTACATGAATGGTCGGGGATAGCCATATCTAAACCAAGACATCTACATTTAACATATTTTCCCTATTTGACCAATGGAAATCAAACTCACCAAACTCAATGATTAGATTTGACAAATCCACTTTGTAAATAACTTTGAATACCTTCCACGAATATCCCCTAAAGCGTCCTTAATTCCCAAGTTCCAGTAAAATATGCCATTTATTTATTTTGGAGGTGAGTACAAACTATCTCATACACTACATTTTCCTAATTTTCCCATTTACCGTCACTTCACGATTCGACTTGTTATTAGAGATGTCAAGATTGATTAATGCTTGTGATTGACCAAGAACGAATATCCAAGGTTTATACACTGTGAGATGAATATCTACGTCCTAAATATTCCCAACGCGAATGTATCCCCATATCGTATACTCCCAAGAACCTTCACATACCCATCGTTGTCCGTCACTTGATATCCCCAATCTACGGGAGTGAGAGACCTTCACTATGCGAACCTTTTCCCTATGGCACTTCAAGGTACTCCTGTATCCATGGTACTAATATTTCCCAATTGCCGGGAGGTGGGATACATTCAATCAATGTATATTCTCAATATTTCCAATTATCAAGTAAAAGAATGCCCAAATATCCCATAGCATTCTTGAACAAGATTTTTGGCCTCAAGCTTTGATATGCTTGTGAATGTCTAGGTATCTTCCCATGAACCTTGAGAAAACATCCTGAAGAGGTCGAGTTCAAGGGTGTCCACCGGGTTCCATCCATTATGAAATTTTCTAGAACATTCCCACAAAATAGATGCCGTTGACAAATGCGATCACCAACTGGTGTCTCTCACGCCTACAGTGAGTCGGTGCATCTCCGTCCACTAGATCATATCACGTAAATACTTGTGAGGAAGTTTACTCCAACATCCAAGTATTCCGGTGACGAAGAAAGGTTCGGACACTGCATTGATTGTTTTAACACCTATGGTCTATCCAAATTTCCCGTGTCCCACCTCTTTGGAAAGTTCGTACTGCTTATGGAGAATACGACCTTTCAGGAGATGTGAGAGACCTTACTCAATCGACCGTGCATGGTTCGGGTCAAATAGCAATCTCTTCTTGATCTCGTTTGGGTGCTTGCAGCCGAAGAATGTCTTTGAAAGCAATTTCCCGTCACTCGATATTCCCATTACCAATTAATGGTCAGACCAAGAATTCGGGTCTCCAAATCATTGATTGTTTTAACGGCTACGAAGAATGGTTTCTACCTTCACCGAAGAATATCCAAAGAATGCCCTACGCCCTTGATTTGCCTAAGCTCGGCACCACTACCTCGATATTCCCAACTACCTCAAAAAAATAAATACTTGGTTTTAGGCATCATTTTGTATTCCGTGCAGACCTTCAAAGATCTTTTAAGTTATTTTGTTTGATTTTCGATGCAAGTTTAAAATACTAGGCCTTCCGCCGATATTCCGCCTTACTGCGACCTTCACGAACCGGGGCGATGGGATGAAGCGGGGGCACTGCCTCGATATTCCCCGGTTCGGCCGGAGGTGAGAGATCTTCCGAATATGCGAATATCCGGATCCCAAATATCCTTGGCACGCCCTCAATATTCCCAGCTACCGAAAGGAGTAGGAGGTGAGAGACCTTCACGAATATCCAAGGTACGTCCTTGATATTCCCAACTACCGCGGAGGTGAGAGACCTTTACGAATATGCGAGGCATGCCCTCGATATTCCCATTACCGTCGTCGGTGAGAGAGACCTTCACGAATATCTCCGTTGCCCTCGATATTCCCATTTACCAGGAGGTGAAAACCTTTATGAATATGCGGGGCCGGGTCATGCCCTCGATATTCCCATTTACCGGAGATGAGAAATCTTCACGAATATGCGGGGCGCCCTCATATTCCCAATTACCAGGAGATGAAGACCTTCACGAATATTCAAGGTAAAAATATTCCCCATTTACCATTCGGAGGTGAGAGACTTTCACGAATATCCAAGGTCGTCCTTGATATTCCCAATATAAAATAAATTTTAAGAGGTAAGATAATATTCACGAATATCCAAGGTACGTCCTTGATATTCCCAACTACCAAGAGGTGAAGACCTTCACGAATATCCAAGGTGAATCCTAATATTTTCCAACTACCAGGAGGTGAGAGACCTTCACGAATATCCAAAAAAGGTGATTTATATTTTCAGAAAATGATAAAAAAACCCAAAAATACCTTTTGTGAGGTGAAAACCTTCACAAATATCCAAGACCTCAACCCAACGATCATCTAAGGCACGTCCCCAATCGATATTCCCAACGATCTTGGTTCCCACGATTTTGTCTAGGTTCTCTTCTTTGTTCCTTCTCATCTCAGATGGTCAACTACGTTTGGAGAACTTCCTCCACTGGTTCAATCTTTTTTCTTCTAAACCTTTCTTCATAGGCTTGTAATGAACCCATAGGCTCATCGATCATCATGGCATCCAAGTCTTTGGATTCTTCAATTGCAACAATAATGTGGTCATAGTTGTTGTCTAATGACTAAAGTATTTTCTTGAACACGAACATCTAAAACGTTTTCTCCGTTTCTTTTCATTCGGTTAACAATTGCCAAAACTCTTGTGAAATAATCGGCAATTGATTCAAATTTTTTCATATCAATTACCTCGAATTCACCTCTTAAGGTTTGACAATGAATCTTCTTAACTTTCTATACTCCTTGATGTGTATTGTGAAGAATCTCCCATGCCTCCTTAGTGGTAGTAGCATTCAAAACATTTTCAAACATGGAATCATCTAACACTTGATAGTTGATTGAGAGGGCATTTTGATCTTTCGAATGAACCTTCTCCAAGGCATTCCTCTAGTTCTGGTTCAAGGTAGCTTCCTCTGGCTCATCATAGCCAATATTGACTAGTTCCCACACACCGTATACACGAATAGAGCTTTCATTCTAACAATCCAGTTACCATAACTTTCTTTGATAAGACAAGGGTATTGAAGAGGAAGCTAATTATTTGTTGAAGCCATGATCACAAACCGCAAAGCTCCGATACCACTTAATGAAAGTAATTTGAAGATGAAATGCTCACAACTCACATAAAAAAGAGAAGAAGATAGATAGTCTTGTAAATTTATTTCACCTTAATAAGAAACAATTATAAGACTCCCCTATTTATAAACTTGTTACATGACCTTTACTCTTCCTAATAGATAAAGCTAACATTCAAAATATAATCTAGAAACTAATAGAACAATCACCTTATCTCATCATGTCTCACTATATCTCTAAAAATAATCACTACATCCAAAAGTACGAAAATACTCATTATAGATAATGATGAACATACTAATTGAAGATAACGCTGCAATTATGACTTAAGTACCGTACAGTTGTCGATACCAATGAATTTGGTTTAATTTCTAATATTGAAGTCGGAGAGATTCCCCGAACCAGAGTCCCATAGCCTGACCTTCTTGATGTATGTGGCTCTGCCCACGTGGCAATAGTACATCTGACTCGTAAAGTCGACGTTTCCAACTGAAGTACGCTCTGCATCTCCCTTGTATAGTATGCTGAATTCAAGGCAAATCACAAAGCATGCAAGAAGGAGGGAAGATGAGAGACAAAATTGTAGAAATTGATAAAGACACTGTTGGACATAGAGTGACTAGAGAGACCTGAGATCGTGTAATTGACGTCGCTATAGATGGAAATGTCGCTCAGATCAAGTAGCTTGATGTCTCAATCTTTTCTTATTTGTCATGTTGCTTAGGTTCCGGCTTGATGTCTCAATCTTTTCTTATTTGTCATGTTGCTTCGGTTTCGGTGGTATTCGCACATATTTTAAAATGGATTGCGAACCTACTGAAGAATATTCGAACATGAATATAGAAACAATGGCATGAAGCCTTCTACCAAAAAAAAAAAATGGCATGAAGCCAATCAACTCCGACTAATAAACCGCACCGTTGTTTGGAGGTAAATAGGAAATGTTTAACAATTGCAAATGACCCCTCGATTAGACTGCCGCGAAAGCCAATTCTTTTAGGTTGTACTTCGATCGGTCGTGTGACAGAATGGTGGACGATTTCAATGGAAGAAATTTAATGACCGGCCAAAATTATTCAGGCATAAGTTACCTTGTGGATAAGAAATTTAAAGCACTAACAGAAAGAAATTCTATATATATATATATAGAAAGGCCAATTGCTCACCCTTTTAGACGTAGATGGAAACCTCAATTACTATGCTTATATACACAGACAGATACATGAAGATGGATATAAGTAGATTTTTGGAAATTTAGGGACAAAAACGAAAGACTGAAATTACTTTTGTCTTCAACGGATATTAGAGATGTTCCTATATCCTTCAGATGACGCAGTCGCAGGAGAGGTTTCTTCCAGAGGCATTATTTGCTTGTAATGTAGCCACTAACGCAACATGGTAAATCATGAATTGTAAATTGACAACGAGGCCTAGTGCAGGCAATATACACTTGTTAGGATGGTGAAGATACCACGAAGCCTGGTCAACGACCCTCTTCGATGATCGAAGTTAAAAGCGGCTCGCCGGAACTGACCGATGGTGTAGGCACACGATAGACAGGAACAGGCATCTTCACTGGGAGGTTAGGGACATCGGCCTCGAATTTCAAAACTTGAATCGCTTGCCGTATCGACGGCCTCAAAGTCTGATCTGGATGAGCACACCACAACCCCACCATCATTAAGCACTCGACTTGCGTCTCCTCCAAATCTGAGCCCATCCTTTCATCAACAGCCTCTGGAAGCTTCTTGTCTCCGAAAAGTGTCCACACCCACTCTACCAAACTCTTCTCCGACTCTGGACTTTTCGGATCCCTAACTTTCCTTCCCGTGGTGATTTCTAGGGCGACGACACCAAAGCTGTACACATCTGATTCTTTGCTTGCTCGGCCAGTGGTCATGTACTCAGGTGCAAGGTACCCAAACGTTCCGGCTAAACCAGTAGTCTGTGGACCGAGTTCATGGTCCATCAGCCTTGCCAAACCAAAGTCACCCAATTTCACATTGAAATTAGAGTCTAGCATGATGTTGCTAGACTTGATGTCCCTGTGTATTACACACTGCTCCCACTCTTCATGCAAATAGAAGATCGCCGATGCTAAACCGATCGAGATTCTATACCTAATGGACCAATTGAGAGGACCCTTCTTTCCAAAGAGATGCAAGTCGAGGCTCCCATTCGGCATATACTCATAAACGAGCATGAACTCGTTCCCTTCATGACACCAACCTATGAGCTGCACGAGGTTCCGGTGCCTTAAACTGCTGATGACCTTCACCTCAGTGACAAACTCTCTTTTCCCTTGCTTGGAGCCCCTCGATATTCTCTTTACCGCAATCATCGTGTCTAGGTTGAGTAAATATCCCCGGTACACAGCCCCGAATCCTCCTTCACCAAGCTTTCTATCACTTGAGAAGTTGTTGGTTGCCGATGCAAGATCTTGGTATGAAAATCTCCTCGGTCCGGCGCGCCTCTCGAAGTCATCATTGATGGACGTCAGCGTCGCCGTCTCTGTTATCTTCTCCGTGTTCTTTCGCTTCCTCCTCATCCATATGATTCCCATAGCTATTGCTACACCAGAAGCTGCCATAACGCTTAGTGGAATCGTCAACCCAAGTACAAGGCCAACCCGTTTTGAATTACCACTATTCGGTCCCTCCACAGCTAAACTTGATTTGAAATCCCACGAACCAAGTGTGTGTCGTTCCATGTAATAGCCACTTGCGGCCGAAAAACCAATTATGACCCATTCGGGAAGGACTGTCCTCAGATCGATCTGATACGAGAGGCTCGTGTTCTCCTGGGGGTTTGGCGTAGTCTGGAAGCTCCAAGACACACTCAAATTCATTGTGGAGGCATTATAATTGATCCATGCATCGATAGTATCTCCGCTATGATAAGTGACATTCCAAGGAGTGGTAACGGCTGAAGCAATTGACTTTGTGTTGATTCCAACATGCTCATAATCGGGGTCCCATTCCGTGTTCGCAAAGGTGTCAAACTCGACATGTATGATTTGATTTTGGGACGAGTCACTGTTCGTGGTGTTATACAGCCCCAGAAACCCGCCTATCGAATTAACGGGGATTTGAAATCCCACGGGAGCCATGAAAAACGCGAACCCCGCAGCGTATTGGCCATGAGGCTGGCCGTTCGTGTCGATGGTGAACTGGAAGTGGGTAGTGAAATCGGAGAGCTTCCCCGAACCGGAGTCCCATAATCGGACCTTCTCGTTGTATGTGGCTCGGCCCACATGGCAGAAATAGCGCTGACTCGTCATGTCGACTGCTCCAACCATAGGCTTCGCATCTCCCTCGTACAGGATATCATTCGCAGCAGGATCGAAGCGAGGGATGTTGAATTCAAGGCAAATGACCGAGTAAACAAGAAGGAAAGAGGAGAGGAGGGAAAGGGGTGTTGAAACTGATGAAGACATTATTGGACATAGAGTGACCAGAGAGAGACCTGAGATTGTGCAATGGACGTTGCTATAGATGAAAATGTCGCTCAGATTAAATAGCTTGATGTCTTTATCATTTGTTAGTTGTCATGATGCCTAGGTTTCAACTACTCGGGCATATTCTATAACAGAGGGAAGATCTACCGGAGAAAATCAAGAGCTTGAAAATATAAACAAAGACATGTAGCCATCTGACTTCGATCAATCGCCAGCACCATTCTTTCGAGGTACATAGGAAATGCTTAACAATTGCGAGTGACTCGTTCAATTCACATATAAAGCCAGGATTGAAAGGTGCATGTACGATTAGATCGCGGAGAAGACCAATTCTCGGTAGGTCGCACTTGAGGCAGCTATAAGAATAAGACAAAGACTGTTGGACGATTTCAACAGAAGAAATCTAAAGGCCTGCCCCCAGCAATTAGGTTTTTTCGCTTAAATTAGTTCTCACTTATGGCTGCGCGCCGGCAGAATCCATGAAAAAAATATATATTTAACAAGCTCTCAAAGGAATTCCAGAAATTGAGAATTAGAACTCGGTGCTTTGATAGAAAAAAAAATCTGAAATGTAATGATTCTTATTTTATATAGATTAATAAGAAAAAAAAAATCTTTTGAATTATCAAAGCAAGAACTTCGCGTAGGAGTTGAAGTCCCAAAAAGACAATTGGGAATTCTTTTTAATGGGAGATCGGACTGTTTTTCAGGAGGTGGAATATTCGCCTACTTGATCGTACCAATTTGCAAACTTTTTTGTAACCTCGTAGCTAGGTCTGGGGCCTCTCTCTCTGTCTGTGATCTACTGTCACCTTGTGATGGTTATTGTCCGAAAGCAACGACGACCACCTTTCTCACTCATCCGTGAAAACTTTTGTGATTTAATGGCCTCTTGTTGTACTAATTTAATCTCCTTTTAATCTAATGAACGCTACTTTAGCATTTGATTCGTAAAAATGAACGAAATTGACCTTTCAAACAAGGTGCAGGAAAGCAGTCGGGCCATAACTGAAGGCTCGAATAGGAAAGGAAGGGAAAATTATTAATTCGGTCATAAACCTATAGTATGAAGACCAATTCAGTCCTTTTTTTTTTTTAAAAAAAAAAAATGCCAATCTTTACTCTAAATTCCAATATAGTCATTTCTGTCAATTTTCGCCGAACATCACTAACATAGTGGTATGCCATGTAGGATGAGCAGTGATGACTACACTATCACGTTATCGATCTTTTGTGAAAATTGACCAAAAGGATTACAGTAGAATTTCACAAATGTGTAGAAATAATTTGATAAAATTAAAAAATTTAGAATCGAATTGGAATCTGTACAATAAATTTAGGGAAAATTTCAAAGATGGACCTAAAGTGGAGGTGTTTTCTCAAAAGAGAACTCAAAGTGGATGATATATTAAATAAGGGTCTCAAGTGGCCAATTTAGTCTCAAATAAATGCCTAAACCTACTAGATGACGATATCTTATTTATAGTTAGGGGTATTATAATCCATGGACTTTTTCTTTATTTTTCTTTGTCTTTCTTTTTTCTCTCTTTTTTTTTTTTTTCATTTTCTTTTCTTTCATTTTTCTCACACGTCCTCCTTCGCTAGTCTCCGCACCTACAAGCTTAAAGTTATACATTGTTGGTCGCCTTCTCTGGCTACGAAATCCTTAAGTCCTCAAGATGCATCAGATCTCGGCTCACTCATGCTTGATCTAGGGCTTAGATTTACCTCCATTTGATGACAACGGTTCTAAAGTTTCTCTCAAGGGCAGTGGCGGACCAGGTTGAGGGCTCGAATAGGACTTGTCATTGGCGGCAACGTGGTTCAAATTTGAAATTGATGAGGCAAAACTGTTGCCAAGGTTGAAATAGTCACCTAATTAAGTCAGTCAAACAAGATGATATGGTGACGCTCGAATAATGTTGCTTCCGTTGTTGGCAAGCAAGACAAAAATCAGTGCAAAAATTGCAGTTGCTGGGTTGGTGCAAGGCGTGGAATACGTGAATTTTGGTGTGCTCTCGAGGTGAGAGAACATATGTCGCTAAAGGGATTGGTTTGGACAAGTCGGCGATTGCAGAGTCTCGGCAAAAGCAAAAAGGTATTGCCAAGAAGATTAACCAATTGGTAATATTAGCCAGAGGCTTAAGAGGAGTTATGTTAAGGATTTAATGTAGGCTGTCTGCCAAGAGGAATTCTAGAAAGAGTCACTTAATTTGAGCAATCTTCCTTGTATGATTATTGAGTGCTACAAAGCTCAAAGTTCAGAGTTGAATCCTGTTGTGATGATAGAAGGATAGACAATTGCATAAACATGGCGCTGAAGAAAATTTTGTACATAAGATGATAAGAGAATATTCAAGAAGTTACAATATTGCATTGTCTCAATGAGATGAACAACTCATTCCGACATTCAAGAGGATGATCTCCACAACCTAGAAACACATGGTAGAAGTTTGTGTAGTTGAACTCAATTCAACACAAAGTCGATTCATTCCCATATTAATTGTGCGGCTGAATTTGTAATCTATGAAAAAGAAATCACAGCACAACATATATGGAATTTCATTCCACTAATAGCAAAAGCTGGTGATGGTTGATGATGAAAATCATATGAGAATATGATCTAAGTTGTGTCCAATTTGTAGCACCATCACAACAACTTCAAAGCATTTGATACCAAGGCAAATGATATGCAACTCTACTAAATCACCGCACCTAATTCAACATGATTTCGGAGGACTTGTATGATTGCAACATTTATGCTCAAATTTATTGGTCAAGAGAAATCAGGATCCATATGACACTGAAGCAATTTTATTAAGAGCAATGGTTTCAAACAAATCAAAGATGCAAAAAGCTAGATAAGAGGCCAACCCTAAAGTGCTCAAACTTTGTCAGCAAATTTAACACTACCAATTTGCTCATAGTACTTTTGATTCATAACATGTTCTCAAACACTCCTAATTCACACAATATCATGCCCTTTTATTCTTAGAGCTCCACAATGAACTCATTCCTCATCCTAAATTGTAGCTTCTAAGCTTCTTGCTTAAACTTCTTGTTATGCAGCTCCCAGTAGTTATAAACCTCTTTATCAGCTTTAGCAAGGGCCTTTTTTGCTCAACACCTTCTCGGCATTGTAGAAATTTGATATAATGAAGCCCTGGACAAATCAAATTGTCACATCAAAAAGGAGAAGTTTCTAATTATCCATTGTTAAAACAAAATAAACCCATTCAGGCATTTCATCAAACATCTTTGGGCGCATGGTGTGCCTCTAAGAAAGACAATCAAATCAAACTGGAACTTGTAATGGCTGTCGGGATAAAAAAATCATATTGTAAGCTTGTCACTTTTGGCTTTGTGGGATCTTTTACGAACGATTCCGAGGAATGTAACTTAAAATATTCAACGAGCTAGGTTGTGCTGTAATGGCTTGCGTTGAAGAAGAGCTAGTCCTAGTCATGAGACCAGATGGCAGAGAGAGAGAGGGGGGCTGATGAGTAATGATAATGTGGAAGATGGAGGTGTGGATGACCAGCTGGTCCTCATCCTGGTCCTGGTAATTCATTGTGCTCGCAGGTAGGGGCAACTAAAGCCTGAGGAAGATGAAAGAACAAGAAGAAAAGAAAGAAAAAGAAGAAAGAAAAACAAAATTAAAGAAAAAATTTTACTTGGATGAAAATGCCCTTGGCAAGAGATAACATTTGGCTAGCCGGTAAAATCAGGACCTTATTTGAGATTAGATTAGTCACTTTAGACCCTTATTTAAGAGAACGTCCACTTTGGGCCCTCTTTTAAAAAAAAAAAATACCTTCACTTTGAGTTCTTATTTGAAATTTTCCCATAAATTGACTGATTAGGTAATTTTCTAGAAAATAAAGGCTACTAATGTTAGAAATCCACTTATTTGACAACTGCTTATTATTAGATCCAGATATCACAAACAAAAAGGATAAATTGGTTGAAATGTAACTAACTATAGATTGCAAACTCTTTCTCTGCAAGTGTAGTTATTAACACTTTTATAAACTGTAAACTCTGGATCTTCTTCAAAATTATGTGAATGTAATCGCAAGAGTGACCCAAAAAAAAAAAAAATAAAAGCAATAACAAAAGAAAGAGAGATGGAGAATATCAAAATAGAGATTTATAGCGATTCCCTTCTCCTTTCACCTACTCCCCTCTTTCTGCTCTGGATAGAACTTGTTTATTTTACAGTTCACTTGCTGTAAGATTGGTTCCTCTGTTGTTGCCGCACAGTAGAATCAGGACACGGGGATGTATATCATCATTTTTCTACGTCGTTGCATTTAGAGTGAGCTCATATTGCATGGAGCATAGTTTCCATTAAATAAGCAAAAACCCAAAAATAGTTGGTTGAAATTTTGTGTTAATTAAAAATTATGTCTAGGTTGAATATGTGTTTTTCTAATTAACCTTGTGATGCTTATGTTGCTTTAAGGTATGTAATTCCACACTTTCCTTGCAATTTAATGCTTTGATTTTCAAGTGTTTGATAACAATTGTGCACTTGCATAATTACTTCACATGTTAGTAAATTGGTGTAAAATCAATTCAAGCTACTTGACAAGCATATTCTCAAAATGAACAAGTTTAGGTACTAAAGAGCATTAGTTAATTAGTTAGTGTAACCAAGTCTCCGACCATAGATTCTCTGGTTCTATAGGAAGTGAGGTATATTTTCATAACTCACTTGAATTCTAACAGACTCCAATAAGCTAGTGGTGACTCTTGATTAGAAAATTTTTATAGCGTCAATTTGAACCTAAAATTGAAAATATAACGTTGTGCGAGGTATAGGCTTAGAAAAGCCTGCGCCTAAATGAGGACTATGGGCTTACCTTTTAGGCGATACTCCTAAACCTTTGTCTTTTCCCCTCCGAACTAAAAATGTAGGTAATGATAATCATCACTTTGTTTCCAACCACTTGAATTTCGTTACTCCTAAAAAAAATGGTCACCTAAGTACCATAATTTTTAATTGATCACTTAAGTACTATAACTTTTTTAAAACATTCACCCAAAGTGCCAAAAATCCAATGAGACATGCCCCCTATGGTGAACATTTTAAAAATGTTAGGGCACTTAAATGATTGATTAAAGCAATCGAAACTTAAGTAAATGGAAAAAAAAAGGTACATAACATCTCACTTAAGTGAACATCATACATAAGTTATGATATTTAAGTTATTGAAAAAAAATTGTTACGGCACTTAAATAAGCAACATACAAAAGTTATGACCTTTGTATTGTCCTTTTTCCATTATTTTAATTTTTAATTAATCAAGAAAACCCAAAATTAGCTTAATGTCTCATTTAGGTCATGTCGAGTTGATTGTTGCATCATGGAATTTATTATGTAAGTCACTTAGTGATTTAAATTATGCTTGCGCTAGTCATGTCCGCGTAGCTTTCTTAGGAACAATTTCGAATTTATGATGATACTTAAAACAAGTAAAAGCTAAAAGATTAGGTTGCATATAGCAGTCGTTCATCATAACGATTATTAACTCCGAGATCGATAGTCTATGCATAATCATACATGATTTAGGCATCTCATTTGGGTAATGCATAGATCATAGGATTGAATCTTTACCTTTTTGATTCATAGTTCATAGGGGTCGCGCTTTGGGGTTTATAGCAAAGCTTTGTTTGAGTTGCTCGACATGATCCAGGTTCTTCAAGTCTTCTAGCAATTTATTTATTGCTGCATAATTTTTTGTTTATTGCATCATGCATGATCACATTTTATATGTTAGTGGCTTAAAATTATATTTTAATGAAAATTGTATGTAATATTTTGTTTCAATAAAAGAGCAAATATACCGAAAAGACTTTAGATCCATCTAGTTTAACTAAATCTCTGAACTCATAAATTTGTGGTTCGCCAAAATAAGACGGACTACCTTACCTTACTCAAGCTTCTAACCAACCCTTACCTTACTCGGGCTTCTAACTGACCCATAATTAGTTAGTGGGGACCACTAAATTAAATTTTGAATACATAATTGATTGAGAAAACCAAGTTGCCACCAGTATGGATTCAGAGGACTTGTGTGGGCGAAGTTGCCACCCCACAAGAGGAACCATTTGCGCCCGCTTTGCAATCCGCCTGCTTTCCTTGGCGGTTCACGTCGAGAGGTTTGGAATAGCTTCCTCAACTTCTTTCCTTTGAAGTCGCCTTCCTCTTTGCCCCAAATCCTTAGTTTAGGGTTAGACTTTGAAGAACACCTCTAATAGTTTAGGGTTAGGCTTTGAAGAACACCTCTAATTTAGACCCAATTTGTTAATTTAGGGTAAATATTGTGTTAAATGACATTGTTTAGGTCCAATCATGCTTACTTCACTTTGCCGGCAAGCCACATTGGAGCTTTCCATCCACATAAATTCGTGATGGCAATGAAATGATTTTTTTTTTCCAAAAGTGTTACCAAGTGGGTGATTAAAAGTTTTGGAACTAAAGTGAGTATTGCACAAAAATTACAATGTGAAATAGGTAGTCTTTATTTGGTATATAAATCTTTAATTATGGCCCCGCTGCTTTCCCAGACATTTTTTGAAAGGTGAATTCATTCATTATAATGAATCACATAAAATAAGTAGTGGTCATTATACTGACAAGCCAAGAGATAAATTAGTACAGCAAGAGCTCATTACATCACTTAAGTTTCTTAACATTGTCTGATTTCTTAAGTAACTATTAAACAACTTAATTTTATGGTTTTGTTTGGCAGTCCCAATTTGAGCTAGATAGGATAAAAAATTATTATATTTGGTGTTTGGTGATGTTCTCCAAACCGGATAAATCCAGATAGAATGCCAAATATCTTATCTAATATGGGAGGTGAAATAAACTCTAATTGGATAAAAATTGTGAAAAATAAATTAAGAATTTCTATTATCTTGCAGCAATAGAGTGATAGAGTGAAAAATTCGAAAAGTTTTTTGGCACTCACATGATCCAAAAAAAAAAAAAGTTAAAGCTTTTAAATGAGTAACGTACGTATGTTGTGGAACTTGGTGTCCTTTTCCTAGGAAAATTGCATTAATTCTCTTAATAATGAAATCTAATGACTGGTCATAAAATAAAGAGAAATCCAATGACGGTTTCCTAGGGATGAACGGACGCTTTTAAACAGTTACTAGCCGTGGCATCAATTCACATCTTTCAAGACGAACTAAACATCTGGAATTCAGAACAAGTGAATACTAGTAACCCAGAGATAGGACCGGTTGAGTTTTCAACATCGAATTGAGTTGTCACACAAGAATTCACTTAGATTCAATTTACTTAAAAATAAGAAAAACGTTTACGACAAAACTTCAAACGTTTACGACAAAACTTCATTGTTCCGAAGCTTGTGAAAAATTAAGAACACTTGCAACATGATTCTTATTCAATCCTTCCAATAGTAAATTAACCACACTCAATGAGAGGCTCGCTGGAGGTGATGGACGGCTGCAACTGCACGGGGTACACTGCAGGTAACATCTTATAAGGAAGAACCGGCACCGGAATCTCAAAATTAAGGGCCTGAAGCGGTTGCCTCATGGAGGGCCTCAAGCCCTTATCGGGATGAGCACACCACAAGCCCGCGACCAACAAGCGCTCCACTCGTTTCCCATCAAAAATCCACTTTGAGTCTCTCATCCACAGCCTTAACGACCCGGTTTTTCCCATAGAGGTCCCACACCCACTCCACCAAATTCTTCTGCGACGATTGCTCCATTGGATCAACGGACCTCCGTCCAGTAGCAATCTCGAGCGTAGCCACCCCGAAGCTATACACATAGGACTGCTTGCTCGCTCGCCCTGTGCTCACGTACTCCATGGCCAGGTATCCGAACTTGTGGGCTACCCTGGTCGTCCGTGACCCAAGCTCGTGGTCCATGAGGCGGGCCAGCCCTAAGTCTCCAAGCTTGACTTTGAACCTCGAGTCTAGCATCACGTTGCTCCACTTGATGCGCCAGTGCATCACGCACCGCTCCCACTGCCAGTGGAGATAGGAGAGCGCAGAGGCGAGCCCGGCCGAAATCTTGTACCAGGCAGCCTAACTTAGAGGCCTCCTCTTGCCAAAGAGGTGCCTGTTGAGGCTATTGTTCGGCATGAACTCGTAGACGAGCAGGAACTCAGTCGCCTTTTGGCACCAACCTATAAGTTGCACTAAATTTCTGTGCCCCAAGCTGCTGATCATCTTCACCTCCATGATGAACTCCTCGTTCCCTTGTTTCAAACCTCTTGATATCTGCATCACCGCGACTGTTGTGTCCAGGCCAACCAGATGTCCCCTATAGACCGCCCCACACCCACCTTCACCCATCTTCCTCTCCTCGGCAAAGTTGTTGGTAGCAGAAACGGCGTCTGCATACGTAAACCTCCATGGCCCTTCCCTCATGAACTTTGCCATCTCCAGTCCCTCACTCCTCCTCTTCCTCCTCCAGAGAATTGCTGATATCACCACCATGCCGCAGAGTAGGACTCCCAGCAAAACTGCTAAGCCAACAACTTGTTGGAGGTAATAGGTTTGAGAGAGAAGTAGTTGCTTGAAGTATTACACCAAGAGACGTCAAGTTTGAAACGCTCAACAGTGTTACCTCTAGCGTAGGGAAACCCTAGAGTTTTTATATGCACGTTATTGGACTCCGGCCATATGAACCCAAATAACCATGCTTTTACCTATTGGGCTTGTATGTGAACATATTATTTTGGACTATATTAATAATATATCCAACAATCTCATCCTATGTTCACCATACAGCACAATCCAATAAGGTGGTTAGTGTAATATTCAGAAAAACATGAATCATCCACATTCAATCCAAGACAATCAACTCGGATCGGTCAAAGTTTGGAATGACACAATTTTATCATCTACAATAACTAGTTCTCCGACAATTTTATCATCCACATTCTAATTGTGTGTTTTGAATTATCGAATCTTTTTTTATTGGTTACAATGGTAAGCACAATTTATATGTTCATTGATGTTTACAGTTGCTGACTAATTTGAAAATGGTGAGTTATCTCATTCCAAACTTGATGAAGATGACTTTAACCTAATTCAAATGTTCTATCTGGGAAAATTGTGTCATTCCAAACTTGATGAAGATGACTTTAGGCATACATTTGGTAAGAGTATCGGCTATGTTATCCTTCAATCTCATATCAATCAAGGTGATAAGCCCTTGTTCTCTCAGATAATTCAACAATGCATGTCTCTGTCTCACATGTCTTCTCTTTGAATTAAAGAGAAAATTCTTGACAACTTGGACAGCTGCTCAATTATCACAAAATAGGCTTAAAGAATTAATCTTTAGCCGAGTCAAAGGAATATTCATAATCAGATTCTTTATCCACTCCGCCTCTTCACCGATTGAGATTAAAGCAAAAAGTTTCAATTCCATAGACGACAATGCACTACAAGTCTGTCGTTTGGATTTCCAAGTAATAGCAACTCCACCCAAAGTGAATACATACCCACTAGTGGACTTACTATTTCCAATATCTGAGCACCATGAGACATCAGATATCCATCCACAGTTGAAGGATAACCAGAATAATAGAGAGCATAATATTTAATATATTTAAGGTATCTCATTAGCCTATTGAGAGCATCCTAATACTCTTTACTAGGATTACTAGTAAAACGACTCAACATGACAACTGTAAAGGCTATGTTGGGTCTAGTGCAACTCATAGCATACATGACACTACCAATCAATTTTGAGTACTTTAACTGATCCATGTTGGTCCCTTCATTAGAACTCAGTCTGTTATTATAATCACATATTGTCTCACTCGGTTTACACTTATCATATCCCCAAGTAAAAGTAGTTGTTCAATATAATGAGTCTGGCTAAGGGAGATGACTTGCTGTTTAAAGCTTACTTTCATACCAAGAATTGTATTAGCAATACCAAGATCTTTTATGTCAAATTCTTTAGCTAAAGTAGTTTTCATGTCACTTACTACAGAATGATCGGAATCAAAAATTAATATGTCATCAACATACAAGCAAATGATGACTATCTTATTTGACATAGAGCGATGGTAAAGGCATTTATCTGAATAGCTAGACTGAAAGCCATAACTCTTTACCACTTTGTCAAATTTAAGATGCCACATCTTAGGTGCTTGTTTAAGACCATACAAGGATTTATTCAATTTACAAACTTTGTCCTCATGACCTTTCATAATATATCCTTTCGGTTGTTCCATGTAAGTTTCCTCATTTAAATCCCCATTTAAGAAAGTTGTTTTTACATCCATTTGATGCACTAAAAAGTGTTTAATAGATGCTAAAGCAAGAAAAATTCTTATAGTTGATAGATGACACACAGGTGAATATACATCAAAATAGTCTATTCCACTATGTTGTTTTATAGCCTTTAGCTACTAAACGTGCTTTGTATTTGGCTATTGATCCATCACTATTCATTTTCTTCTTCAACACCCATTTACAGCCTATAGCTTTAGCCCATTTTGGCAAATTTACTAGCTGCCAAGTGTGATTCTGTAGCAAATGGCTCATTTCATCATCTATGGCTTCTGCCCATAGTAGAGATTCCCTAGATCTCATTACTTCCTGATAGGAGAAAGGATCATCCTCAAGATGTTAAGCAATAAAGTCTTCACCAAAACTTTTGGGAATTCTCTATCTTGTAGATACTCTAACTGGAATTGGTTCAATAGCCAACTGTGTGGAATTAGTATCAAAAGGGCCTGATTCAGATTCTACATGAGATTTTGAAATCATATCTGTAGATCCAGAAACATCCAAACCTTGATATCTGATAAACTTGTTTTCGAATAACACTGCATCTCTAGATTCTATCACTGTGTTAATAGATAGATCTAAAAACCTATTTGCAGCGCTATCTTTTGCATTACCTAGATAAACACAAGTAATGATTCTAGATGCCACCTTAGGTTTCTTAGGATCGGGTATACTTACATAAGCAATATAACCCCAAGTCTTAAGAGTATCATATCTACAAGGGCGCTTATGTCATATCTCATAAGGTGTCATAGACAACTTAGAGTGCGGCAACCTAAAGAGAGCACCAAATTTGCAATTCCAGCATGAGTCACCTTTGCCTCATCACCATTGCAATTTTTCATAGTGTCTTTCACTTTTGTGACCTCAGTGAGTAAGTTCTTGTCATTTGTAGCATGACAAGTAGCGCCATTGTCCAACCACCACTCAGAAGAGATGCTGGCCTTTCCATTCTTCATCATTCTAATGAAGGCTCGAGGCTCAAATCCTCTAATTAGCATATTGGCCTCATTATGTGGTATGTCATTGTTTGGCTTTCTCGGCAACTTACACTCTACTGCCCAATGACCCCACTTTCCACAGTTATGGCACTTGCCATTCTTCTTCTTTTTTAAGATAGTCTTTTTGGCCTCTAACTATAAAGGGGATTTACCTTTTGGTGACTTGGACTTTTTCTAAGGTTTATTGGAGTGTGAAACTAAGTTGGCAACTGACTTTTGTTGTCTCACTTGTTCCAAACTCTTCCTAGTGATATTTTGATCCTCAATGTGAATATACCTCTTTAACTCTTCCTAGTCGCATATGTACCTTCAGTCTGTGCATTTCAGTCTTGAAAGAACTTCATTCAGTTGGTAGTTTGCTCAACATAAGACCAATGAAGAGATTATCAGACATATCAGAATTATTATCTTTCAGCTTGTTCCTCATGTTCTCAAATTCAACTAACTGAGAGGTAATGCTTGAATTCATAGTGAATTTAAAGTTAAAGAATTTCTCCCCTATGAGAGTTTTAGATAGCCCCTCTTGTTTTTGGAACTAAGCATTCAAGTGATTTCATATCTCTTTTGCCGTCTTATACTCACTATAAGTTATAGCCAGATTAGAATTTAAAGAGTTCAACAAGTAATCTCTACAAAAATCATCATCTTTGTTCCATTGATATTTCATTCACATCTTCAGTGCTAGATACAAAATCGCTCAATACAATATATAATATGTCACGTTCTTTCATGCCAAATTGAACATGTAATTTCCAGCTATGAAATTCAGTAACATTAAAAGATTGCAACTTTATAATATTATAGGAACTACACTTTGCCATTTTAATCAAAGCAAAGTGTTTGAATAGTGCACCTTGAAGTTCTCAAAGCAACAAAGTTGAATAACTCCCATAACCTTGATCAAACCGCTCTGTAGAGATGGAACTTGCCAAAAAAAAAACCCAAAAATGGATATGAAGCGCCCAAAAACCTTAAGATAGACTGCCCTTGTCGCTGAAACTCGCTAAAAAATTTCACCCCCGAAATTCGCTAGAAATTTCGCCCCCGAAATTTGCTAGAAATTCATATGGAAACTTTTGGGTGTTGTAACTTCTCCATCCGACCTCCTATTGACATGAGTGACCACTCAAAACATTTGTATCGACGAGTAGATCAAAGCCCAAGTGATTTCACCCTCTTAAATTGGCTATAATTTTTTGGGTTTTTGAATCAAAGATTTTGGTCACCCGAATCTTCAAACTCAGATCCCGGCCAATATCACCGTTGAAATCGAAAGTAAATTACAGACGCAAGTTCGTCTTGACGAAATCTTCAAGAAGACACTTTACTCGCTCAAATCCGACACACGAATCTAATACTTCAAGATTGTTGGATGTAATAGGTTTGAGAGAGAAGAAGTAGTTGCTTGAAGTATTACACCAAGAGACGTCAAGTTTGGAACGCTCAACAGTGTTATCTTCAGCATAGGGAAACCCTAGAGTTTTTATATGCACGTTATTGGGCTCCGGCCATATAGACCCAAATAACCATGCTTTTACCTATAGGGCTTGTATGTGAACATATTATTTTGGACTATATTAATAATATATCCAACACAACTAACTCGGTCTTTTTGGCATTTCGTTGCTTTTCCTTGACTTCAAGGTTCAAACTGAAGGACCAAGATCTAAGTTGGTGACGTTAGTGTAATGGGCAGTTGCAGCTGAGAAACCGATCATCACCTCCTCGGGCAAGACAGCAGTAAGATCATTCTGATATGAAATACTTGTCTTTCCATGCCGGTTCCGCATGATGTGGTAGCTCCAAGAAATGCTCAGGTTCTTGGTCGTGGAGTTGCACACAATCCACACCTCGATAGTGTCGCCGCTGTGGAAGCTGGCGTTCCAAGGTGTGGTCAACGCCAAGGCGATTGAGTTTTGTTGATCCCGACATGCTCATACGAAGGGTCCCATTTGGGATTGGTGAAGGTATCGAACTAGACCCCAACGATTTGGTTTGAGGACAAGTCGTTGTAGGTGTTGTTGAAGAGGCCTAAGAAGCCACCAGTCGAATTGACCGGGATTTGGAATCCGACTGGGGTGAGGAAGAAGGCCAAGCCAAATCTGTACTATGATCGATTCTGCGTGTCAATGATGAAAGAGAAGAGAGTGGAGAAGTCAGTGAACCTCCTGGAGGCGGACTCCTAGAGCCGCAGCTTCTCTGAGTAAAATACTCGGCCGACATGCCACGAGGAAGTGTGGCTAGTGAATTCAATGGTCCCGATATGCGGCCTCGCATTGCCTTCATAGACCATGTCTGTGGCCCGCAGGTCGAAGCGAGATATGTTGAAGTAAAGGGATCCCTATCGAAGCAGAACGGAGAAGGACAGGAAGAGAAGGGAAACGCGCAGCGAGCGTTTGGACTCCGAATAGAGGGCTATAGAGAGAATTTCCCGGTGGGATCAAAGCAAGGGATGCTGAATTCAAGGCAAACGGCAGAGTGTACAAGAAGGAAAGAGAAGACGCGGGACAAAGCTGTTGAGATTGAGGAAGACATTATTGGACATAGATTGAAGATCAAAATGTCGCTCAGATCGAATAGCTCGATGTCTCCGCCATTTGTTATTTGTCATGAAAATATAAACTAAGACATGTAGCTATCTGCCTTGGATCAATCACCGGCAACAATGTTTCCACGTCAATAGGAAATGATTTAACAATTCGGGATGCCCCTCCAGTTCCCACATAAATTCTGGTTTGACAAGCGCATCTACGATTAGACGGAGGGGAAAGGCCAATCTGCTATGTGACGAAGAATGGTTGATGATTTCAACGGAACAAAATCTAATTTGATAGGCATTGTCATGTGAATCATAGAGACTTGCCAAATTTATTCAGGTTTAATGAATCAAACGGCAGAAAATGGATTCTTGGCAGCTTTCTGCATAAGACACTGCAAAAGCAATTTGTAGGATATTAAATACATTATTCTAAGGCTACGTTTGACCGTCCGGATTTCTAACTAGAATAAGACTGGATAGAATACGATACAAAAATAAGGATTTTACTATATTATATCCACTATTTTAGTGATTGCAATCGAATATATTTATGTCATATAATGTACATTATTCGATATAAATGGTATATTGGTAAAAATAAACAGAAAATTTTACAAATAAAAATAGTAAAAATCTCTCATGACACTTTCGCCTTATTTTTTATTTTATTTCCCCCTCTATTTTTAGTTAATTTCTTTGTTATTTCTTTCTTCTCCTTCCATTATTCTCTAATAAAATTTTGTTAAATAGTAAACTATACTCACATTCCTAAAATACTAAAATACCTAAAATATGTAAATTTATATTTATATTTATATATTGAATTTATATTATAATATAGAATTAAATTCAAATATATAACTAAAAATAAGATTAAATTAAATTAACTAAATTGTTTTGAATTTCCTATATTAGAATTCAAATATTATTTATATATTGAAATATAATTCAATTCTATTAATTTTGTTAATTTAAGAAGTTTGTTATTCGACTAAAAAGAAAACTTTCCTTAAGATGGATGTTAGAAATTCTATCTACCTTTATTATATCTCTCTAATGGGAAATGAAAGGGAATATGATTTGTAATAATAAAGGATATTTGAATATTTGTTTGGACAAGTTCCCACATGTAGCGCAAACTAACAGAATCCACTGAAAAAAAGAAAAAACTCACCAACCACTCCAAGGAATTCTGGAGATGGGAATTTAGAAACCCATTACGTTGATAGAAAAATGGATAAAAAATGGAATGATTCTAATATCGATTTATAATAACTAAATAAATAGATAGATAAACCCTCTTACTTTTGAGTTGCCGAAGCAAAAACTTTATACAAGAGTTGAAGAATCAAAGAGAGAATTAAGATTTTCCCTTAATAGAAGATCAAAGTGGTCTCATTGGAGGTGGAAAATTTGCCGACTTTATACTAGCAATTACCAAATTCTTCTTAAGTTAGGTAAAAGAAAGAAATTGGATAGCAAAGAGAAAATTGAATATTAAGACACCAACTCTCTCCATACACATCAATGGCTCCTTTCTATGGCTCCTTTCTATGCAAATTTCTATATTTCATTGCACTACATGAAGGTTTTAAAATTTTATGGCACTTTGGTGACCAATAGTACTAGAGAGAGACAATTAATATCAAAATACTCGGTGTTGACACCCGAATTTTGTCAACACGTTTAAGTGTCCATTTTGTGCAAAAATATAAAAATACAAGAAAAAAATAAAGAAAAGCAAAAAAAAAAAAAGAGAGCAAAAGTTTAATTGAATTGAAAAAAATAGAGTGGGCTGGGTGCTATCCAGCCCAATTGTCTTAGCTTTCGGCTCACCCCTTTGACCTATTTCCCCATTTCCCTTCCTCTCTTTCGGCCCACTTATTTAATTCTTTAAGCTCACAACTTGGGCCGAAGAAGACAAGAAAGGAGCCCAAGCCCTCTCTCCCATCTCTTGCACAAGCTCACGCCTGTGAGATATGAAGCACGGACACATCCTAGGAGCTTTGGTATCGTGTTGGACACCCCAACACGTACTATCCTGACATCTTTGAGTGTCTTTATGCTGTAAACTAAATTTATGAGTAGTTCACAACTAAAAGACAGTTCATTGAAGACTTGAATAAATTTCATCTAGTGTGGGATAGCATATATGTTGTAACTAATCTAGTTGCTCCAACACATGGTCAAGACGTGTCCAAAAATCTAACAAGCATCAACTCTTTTTGACAAGCTCCGACATGCGTGTTCGGAATTGCGAGAGGCATGGTGGTTTCTAGGGTGGGTCGGCAAGTGCGAAAGGAGAAAGAATCATTGAAGAAGGAGACGAAGGGTGGAGGCAAGGGCGAGGGAGCATAGGTGAGGCCATGTGTGACAGCGAGGCCATGTGTGACAACGAGGCCACGACTACAAGGAAGGTTAGAGGAAGAGTAAAGACCGAGGTGACCTAGAGGGCCGTGACTAGGATGTCACAATAGAGGGTCGAAGGTGAGGCTGCAGCTGCGAAGGAAGGAGGGCCGTAGGCAAGGTGGCAAGCGATTGCGATGAGGTGACTTAGAGAGAGCAGAAGTCAAGAGGAAGAGAATCATGTGAGGAGGAGGAGGAGGTCGCGGTTAAGATTTTAGCAAGAAGAGTAATTAAAAATGGGAATTCTTATGGGACTTAGCATGATTTTCTCCTTTTTGGAGAAAAAAAATTAAAAATGGGGATTTTGATGGGACTTGGCATGACTTTTTTCCTTTTTGGAAGGGGTGGGATGGGGGATGACTTCAATTTTTCAAGAAAGGAAATGATAGTTGATGGAGAAAAAAAAGGAGGGAAAGAAACCGAGGGCGGAGGGGGTTGGGGTGGTTGGGGTTGGTGTGGGGGAGAGAAACAAGGGAAATGACAAGTGATGGGGGAAAAAAACGAGGGAAAGAAACCCGGGGGCGGGAGGGTTGGAGTGGGGTGGGGGAGAGAAACGATGGAATGAGGGAGGGAAACGTATTGTTTGGGTGGTGGAGCTTTTTTTGTCTTAGAAAAATAAATAAGTGAGGCTAAAAAGTGATTTCAAAATATAAAAATACTAAATATTAAATAATGATAAATTTTAATTATTATAAAATATCATAGATTTATTTAAATAAATTGATTCTAATCTTTTGTAATTCACTAATTTCATCGATAATTTTTATTAAATTTAGAAACATATTCTCAAATATGGATACACATTAATTATGAATATGTCTTTCGAATTTTTTACAAACAGATTTATTAATATTATTAATATAGGTTTATTATAATTTATTATTATTTATTTATTTATGAATTTGAATCAAATTAATTAAAAATAAAAATATTTATTTAATATATAATTAATCGAAATTTTTTGTTTTTAAAAAATAATGTGTCAACGTCGTGTAATATCATATGTCCATGTCAGTGTCAGTGTTACTTTAACTTGTGAGCGTGGGGAGAACGTTTGACCGGGTCATAGAGGAGCGAGAGCAAAGAAACAGCAAGTGACGCGACCGTGCTCGACCTAAAGCAGAAGAGGAGAAACCGAGAGAAGGGGAGAGGTCGAGCAAGGAGGTGGTCGGCCATAGGAGAAGGGGCTCGAAGTTCACCGAAGGAGAGGGGATTCAACGATTTTGGGGGAAATTGGTTCTTGGGCTCGCTGGTTTTTGGTAGACAGAGAGAACCGGCGGGGGCTAGAGGGGCTGGTTTTCGAGAGGGAGGAGAGAAGCTTGACGGGAGTTGAAGAAGAACGAGAGGTAAATCCGCGGGTGGAGGAGAAGAGAGACAGAAAGAGAGCAGTGAAGCGTTGAGCTTGAGCAAAACCCGCCTGGGTTCTTTCAAACACCATCTTCCAATGGCCTTAAAGGGCCGCCGGAGGAAAAGGAGAGCCCCGGCCGTCCAGTCAAGCTTCTTTGCTAAAGATGAAGCCCTTTCGATCAGTCGTCCTCATCTAGCTGGAAGAACACCTCGTACCGTCGCCGGACATCGTTGCTGACCGTGGCTGAACGGAGGTGCTCATGCCGTAGGTTCGATCCCTAGACTGTAAGGAAAGTTGTTCCTTGTCCATCGAAGCTTTGCCAGTGACCGTACGACACCAAAAGCTCCACCGCGAATCAGGTAGGAGTTCGTTCTCAAACATCATTTTTTCGGCCCTGCTTCTTTGAAGGATCATAGATTCTTGATATAGTGACAAGATTGATCTATAATCTATAATGTTGGTTTATGTTTTTTATGTGTTGAGATTTGAAACTCATCTTATCATGAACATGAATCTGAAGCTTGTTGTCCGAAACGCGTATCCCGAAAACACCGAGAAATTTTCATGTCTAAACTTGAAGTCGATTCATATTTGCATTTACATTCGTCTAATCCTACCTGACCCTGGTTTTTTTGCTGGGTTTTCATGCAACTTTCTAAAAAATAGTCGGTCGTCACCGAGTCTACATCGTCATTGAACTTCCATTCCCTTCATTAGAGACCTCCCCCTCGCCAGAAAAGCCATCGGTTCGAGGCCGCACTAGTTACGCTATTTTTCCCCATTTTTATGTATTCATACTTGTTTGTTTGTTCGTTGGATTGTTGGTTCTAAAATTTCGTTTTGATATGGATATTTGTGAGATTTTGTGGCCACCGGAGTAGGCAGCCGGCAGTAGTCAACGCCCGTCGAAATAGATGACCAGCAAGTAGGGGTGTAAACGGGTCGGGTCGGGTCGGGTCGGGTCCTGATGTTACCCGACCCGACCCGAAACATACAGGTTACATACTGTGACCCGTCCCGACCCGACCCGAAACACGTTAAACTCGCATAGGAAATCCGGTTCGGGTCGGGTCGGGTCGGGTTTCCGGGTCTTCCTCTTTCTTTTTTTTTTTCTCTGTTTGAGAGTCAAACGGGCATCGGGCTGCAAATGAATGTATCTTCTACAAATGAGCACAAGCATAATTTACTGCCACATTGATGTAGAATGTCAAATAAATGAGGAGCTTATCCGCAGCACTCTTTATAAATAATCGGAAGAAGACACTATATATCCTAAAATTGCAGGAACACAACTGAAGCAATGTAAAAAGCAATCTAAATGGATGATTGCAACTTTGCTCGTCTTAGCAAAATCACACGAAGAGCGCACTGCTTCAAAGGACTTGCACTCTTACCCGAACGATAGGAAGCATGCACTCCAATTTTATCTTTACAGGTCTCACTCTGGTCATACCTAGACCAATCTGCATTGTCTAGTTTTTTTTCTTGTTCTTTATGGGGGCATCTCTAAATTATTCCCAAGGTGAAGGAAGTTACAAGGCCCTTGCTTTGGCAAGATTCAGGCCTCATCACCTTTCACCGGAGATGAAGACTGGGAACGACACCAATTTCAGTCCAGTCTAAATATCATTTCAAACTACATATGGAGAACAAGAGCATGAGCAACTTCCCATTTCTAGTCTCAGAATCATCTGTTATCCCCCCTACATTGTTCCGGTGCTTGCTGCTCAAAACATGGAAACAGATCTCATACCCCCACATTAGGCTTTATCTTGAGGTAATGCATTTCTCTTCTTCCCTCCTCTAATCCCTTATTATTCTCTATCTCCCCCAAATTTTCCTAAGAACAACCTCCACAGCTTCGACATGCGAGAGCAAATCACGATAAACGCCCCCCACCAAGAACAAACGCAACACAAATTTATGCCATATATTTATAAAGCATAGTTATTGAGCATAAATTTATACATTAAGGTTGTCTTATCTTACCTTCATCGCTGGGTTTCGCTGCTTGCTGCAAACCATCATGCAAGAGCACAAAATCCAATTAGAAACATCAAAAACAAATAATAAACACCGCAAGAAGCAGGACACAAATGGCACACATGAAAAAGCAGGAAAATTGCATTACCACTTTCAATCTCTGAAGAATGCTATCGAACTGAGCCGTGTCGAATGCCCATTCATTCGGCTTCTCAAGACCAACCCCTATCAAGGTCAACCAACGAGCACACCACCCACACACGCACACGCACACACAAAATAAGAACAACAAGAAGAAAAAACCCCGATCGCCATCAACCAAAAGCGAAAACAAGGAAAATCAGGCCCAAACCTATAGTGCCCTGCTTGTTCTTGACCTTGACGTAGCCTTTGATCCCTTGCTTGTCCTTGCCAAGACCTTCTCCCTCTTCCCACCCCTATCAACACCGCGCCGAACAATCAAAAACCCACCACGGAAAACACCCCAAAGAAACAAAAAAAAAAAATCCCTCCTTTACGAGTCCCCAAGCCTCAAATCCATTCATACGCAACGAAAAGATCACAAAAAACCGCGCTTTCGCGCGCGCACACAAACACAGCGCATACCATTTGCTTCATGAGGCGAAAGGCGCGGGACTGGCGAGCGACGCAGCAGAGAGGAGCTTCCGGCGCCGCCATGGTTTCTCCTCCGCCTCCCTGCTTCGGCGGGCGATCCAGAGCCGTCTCTCTGCCGGCGGCAAGGGTTCCGGCGTCGGCGAGGCGGAGGCAAGGGGTGGCGACGGCAACGGCGAGGCGGAGGCGCGTTGATCGGAGGGCGGCAGTGGACTCCACGAGAAGGTGCACTCGTCGGAGAAGAAGGCGGAGCCGACGAGGTTATGTTAGATTGTTCGTGTTTTTGGGGCTAAAGCCTAAAGCGTTTGTGTTTTTGTGTTTTAGCGTGTTTGTACTTTAGAAAACTTGTTTCGGGTCAAACAATGTTCGAACACGACCCGAACACGAAACACATTTTGTTTGCTTGTTTTATATTTGTTACCCGAACACGAAACACGTTAATACGTGTTTCGTGGTTCGGGTCGGGTCGGGTCGGGCCTTTTTGACACCCCTACCAGCAGGTGGTCACGTTTCTGTGGCAGCGAAGGACGGCGGCCGGTGGCCGGAGGGGCGTAGCGTCGGGACTTATGGTGGTGGGAAAAAACGAGTGGCAGGCGTTCATGTTCGGCTTAGAAGGCCAAAGGAAGTAGACGGTTGGTGGGGGAAAGGACAAAATAAAGAAAAAGCCAAAAGAGAGAAGGAAAGAAAAATAGAAATTTTTTTAAAGAACTAAAAAAAATTGAATTTTTTTTTTTAATCCGACTGGGTCGGATCTGGATTTGGGTCCGGTCAATGGTTCGGATCGGGTAAACCGCCCGAATTCGTTCCCCCAATATAATAATGATAATAAATTTAAAAAAATTATTAAAAAATCGAAAACTATTAAAAATCAAATTGATAAAAATCTTAAGAAATAAAAAAAATTTAGAAAATTTGAAAATCAATGAAAAATTAGAAATCTGAGAAATCATTAAAAAAATTAGAAAATTTGGAAAAAATTTAAAAATTGAAAAAAATGAAAATTCATAAAAATCTAGAAAATTCCAAAAATTCATAAAAATTTAGAAAATTCAGAAAATCAATAAAATCAAAAATCCAGAAAATAATTAAAAAATTAGAAAAATTATTAAAATTGATAAAATTCTTTAAAAAAATAGAATATTTTAGAAAATTGGAAAACTCTTTAAAAATATTAAAACCCAGAGTTTGGATAAGTTTTTTAGGGTTTTACAATAGAGTTCTTTGTCTTGAATTGCTTTTTCTTTTTAGGGAGAATATTATGATATTTGTGTGCTTTCCTTTATGATTGTATTTGGTTGTGCTTTTCAATATCCTTGATGATATTTCCTACTCTAGAATGGTTAGGACAATACCTAAAATTCTTTGATAGGTTGTCATGACATTAGTTAGCACACAACCAATTAGGTATCGAAAAGGAATTAGTCTTAGGGTAACGTAATGAAGTCCCTAAGTCTAGAATCTCTAGTTACGTAAACAATAAGATATCCTCCCACATTTTACTTGGTTTCTAGCTGACCGAAAATGTTAGTGATGATTCTTTACTCAAAAATTACATAGGCTTAATTGATTAAAATTTTGAACACCTGATATCGTAAGAGATATGGACTTGAGAGAGCTCAAATTAATGGAAAGTTGTCAGCCCGTAGTTGACAATACTCCTAACCCTAACAAGCTCCCTTCTTGCGAGAAGGGTTAGGTTGCAACACTCGGTTTATTTAGTATTTAGAGGATTATGCAGTCTATCACCTCAAAAAAATATTATGCTTTAGCCATTTGCGAGTTGGAAAAAGCCTCAACCAATGATGATGATGATGATAGTAATATCGTATATCTGATATTTAATATATTCTCATAAAATATTGAAAAATAAATATCTCTTATACATATGATATTTAGTGCCGTTGCAATCATCGCTATGACTTTGCACTTTTTAGCAGCGATTATAGAACACTTTACCAGCATATAGTAGCCATTATGCAAATTGCTAGTAACTTCTGTAGTGGAGATTAGAATCGCCACTAAAACACTAAATAATCGCTGTCAAAGATGAAATATTTTGTATTGAATGAACCTTTCTCTCCAAACCCTTCATTTGGTATTCATAATTGGTTCTCCATGCACACTTCATTTTAAACTATAAACATGTTTAAACAATAAGTTCTTGGAAAGCACTTGACCTCTTTCTGATCTGTCCTTTGATGCTTGGGTCTTATGAGTAAGGAGTTTTAATCGTTCTCTTTTAGTTCCTATCTTGAGCGTTATGGTAAACAAATCCTCCTCCACTTGTAAACATAGGCGAAATCGCTTATTCATTGCAAAATCCGTTTGTCAATTTCTTCGTTTCTCTGTCAATCTATTGTGACTGATCGGTTAATTTTGGGTTGTCATCGAATCTAAGGAGATGGATGCAGACGACGACTTTGACATCGAGAGAATATGACCATGACGTTAATTTTGAATTTGTGAAAATTGAAGATTCCCGACCTTTTTCACCCAAAATTGATTGCAAAAGACTTTCTTATCGTTGCATATGACCTTGGTCATCCAATTCAGATGTCAACAAGAAATTTTTGATATTGACAAATGACATTCAACTTTTTATTGTCTTTTTCATTTTTCCAGTTACTTCTATATTTTTTAATAGCAAGCGATGTTGGCTAAGTTATCATTTTCTTCAGCTAACAAATAAGAAGAATAGTTTATGCGAGGTCATTTTAAGATTTTTTTAGATCGTGATAAATGATGCAAAAAAATTATACTTTAAAAGAATTTTGAAGTAACTTTGGGAAAAATAGTGTTTGGAAAAGCTACATTTACAAAGACACCATAATATTGGACGGCAACATTGGAATGGTGACATTTCTTTCTAAGGCCCAACAATTTAATTATTTTATAACTTGATTATAGGCAAATGTTTATGGATTTATTAAAAACAAATTTAAAATGAAGTAAACCATTTGAAGGGACACACAAACATAGGGGAAAATAACATAATTTCCGCTGTTATAATGTCAAATAATACTTTTCTAAGGCCCGACAATTTAATTATCCTATAACTTGATTATAAGCAAATGTTTAAGGATTTAGTTAAAAACAAATTTAAAGTGAAAATAAGCCTTATGAAAGGACACACACTAGGGAAAACAACATAATTTATGTTGAAATAATGTCAAAATAATACCTTTTTAACTAAGACATGAGAAAACATGTAGCCATTTATTGTTAGTATACACATGTAAGTTGTGCTAAAGAGAAGTCCCATGTTAGAGAATTTGTGTAGTGTTGAGCAATTAATATATTATAATCGGTCCATAACTCATAATTTTATTAAGTGAAGGTGAATTCAACTGGATATGTTAATGAGTTCAAACTTGGGTTCCCTCTTGATGATCTCCTTAGAAGAATGTATTATACTTTTGATGTGTCATCCCAACAAATTGTATCAAAGCCAATGGTTAATTGATAGGCCTCCAATATGTTCCGATGGTTATTAAATATCTCAAAAAGGAAATATTATTATCAACACTTGTTCCAGGTGAAAATTGCCATCATAGTTGGTGTAGTGAGAAAAGACACATGGATGATTGGTCTAGCCTAGCAATGCGAGAGAAAGACCATGGACAATCGGTCTGGTAATGCAAGGTAAAGACCATGGGTGATGAGATAAGTTGATGTAGAATATTACCTAAATTAAAGGGGAGCATACTCAACACTGGAGCTCACATGTGAAGGGGAAACAATTGGTCTAGTGACATGAGATAGAAACCATGGGTGATGCAATCCCAAGTTAGCAAATGATGTTGGTTTGTTGCTGAGCATAGTTGCAGGTGCATTGTAATGACTTGGAGATAAGGATACCTAAACTAAACCATGGGTGATGCAATCCCAAGTTAGTAATTCATGTTGATTGGTTACTAAGTTTAGTTGTTTGTTCATTGCAATGTCTTGGATATTCAAGTTGAGATAAGTTATGTAAAAGGATACCTAAATTAAGAGGGAACATACTCAACACTATAGCTCACACATGAGGGGAAGATTGTTGGGATGTATGAATGAGTTATTTTAGAAAGAAGTCTCACGTAAAAAAAAAAAAATAATGTGCTATAGAGTAGTTAATATATCATAATTAACCTATAAATCATTAACTTACATTTTTGTATGAAATAGGTCCAATTAGATATGTTGACAGGTTCAAATTTGGACTCTTTTTTAGTGATCTTCTCAAGAGAAGATATGAGGCTTCTACTGTGTATTCCTAACAATCTTCATGTTCGTGAGGATTATCATCTGGGAGTGGCTCTGGACTTGGAGGTGATCGAACTCGCTGTCTCCACTGCCCTTTTTCTTCTTCAAGCCTCCCCAATTCCCACTTTCATTTTCACAACGGGCCACTTCACGCCTTCTCTCTAATCCTCTCTCGCTGCGACTTTTAGATACTATTCTGTGAGTTGTATGAGTGGCGGCGGTCTACGGTCTCCTTGATCATGGTGTCGGAGATCAATCATTTGCTCAGAGGTGAAAGGAGTTGAGAGATGGGTAAGAGACACTAATCTGGTCAAGCGTTGAGGGTCGGTGGAATCGTAGTTTGATTTAAAACTGGAATGAGACGCGGCTGTTCCATTCAAGCTTTGGCCAGGAAATGGAGTGGACGGCATGCTAGAATTGACCGAAAGGCTGGCTATTGTAAAGGAGAATCGTCGCGGGACAGATTAGGGGAAGACGTGTGATTTCAGGGTTCTTGATTTTGCGTGATTTGACCCTTCGTGAGTAAGAAAACAGCTGGATCGTGTGTAGACCCACAAGGAAAATACTAACCAATCACAACGAGGTTCATGGGGAAATCGACTGAGTTCTTGCCAAAACGAAGGACAAAGGAAACCCGGGATGTAAGGGGGCAAACCCGCGACTCTGGGTGGCAAATGGAGAAACAGTCTTGTGCAGAACTTAATTGATAAAACTAAGTGACCTTCCATATTTCTAACAAGCTTCTACGTAGGGATTAAAAGCATATAGGAAAAGAAATATCAACCAACGAAATCACAAAAACCAATTTCATCCCTGGAAAATAGAGCCTGTTATTACCAAGAGGTTTAGTGAGAAAACTGGCAAACTGGATCATGCTTACGAACTCATTGCGCACACTATGGTTATGCACATGGTCCATAATAAAAGGGAAAACTGTCTAAAAAATCATAAGCTTATTACATTTTTGCTAATTTAGTTTAAAACATTTCACGTTTTGCCAATTAAATCTCATTAATAACCAGCGAAGGTTGCTTGCCTTGGACGTGGGATGCCCTCACCAGCCTCGGGTGAGGGACACTCGGGCCAGGGTTGGCGAGGGTCGGCAAAGCCTAGGTGGGTGAGGGCAACCCTTGCCCTTGCCCAAGCAAGGGCACCTCATGCCAACCTAGGCGTAGGCATTCCTTGATTGAGGTCGGTGACCTTCGCCCACCATTGATTAGGCATGGCGGTGGCTAGTAAAGGAAAAAGAGAAAAAAAAAAAAAAAAAAAGAGCAAAGAGGAAAAAATAAGAGAATAAAAGGAAAATTAAAAAAGAATAAAAAATATTAAAATTTCACGTTAGCATTAGTCTTGTCACATAGAATGGCTCATGTTCACGTCGACTATTTTTGACTAAAATTAGCTCAATTGGCAAAAACACGAAATGGTTTATGACTTAATTGATAAAATTAAAAAGTTTTAAATTAAATTGATAAAAGTGTAATAGATTTAAGATTTTTTGGACATCTTTTCTCCAATGACATGGTGTCTAACTCTGATATGGTTGGTCCAAAAATGTTGTATCGAGCATCAAATCTATAGCACGTGTATCGTTGCATTTTATGGACATTTTGAAATTTTGTAATCCCTTGATTGTTACCTCATCCGAAGAATTGGAGCGAACATCTACCAAGAGTGATGTACTCAGACTCAATTGTGGACAATGCAATTAATTTTTGTTTCATTGAAGATCCGGAGACTAACAAAATAAATACTTAAGCCAATATGGAATCTGAAAATACTGCATCTTAACTTCGAGGCTCTAAGGAAAGATATTACCTAAGGATAGAGAAAATAGATTCAATTAGCATATGTGCCAGAGTACCAGATATGCCAAGATTTGTTCGATGTTTACATGTAAACATTCCAATTGGCCTGTTTTTTCGTATTACACGTAACGACTTAAGTGTCTATTGTCCTTTCTATGAATTCTTTTAGGAGAAAAATCACCAAGAGAGATTGAGCGAGACAATGAGTAAGGATCTAATATAATCAACTCTTGGAATCGAGATATGGAAGACATATCATAGTTAATTGTTGGGATAAGTGTAATAAAAGTCTTAAAACTTGTCATAAAAATGCAATTGAGTCCTAAAACTTGCAAAAAGTGTAATCAAGTCCTAAAACTTGTCAAATTGTTTTAATCGAGTCCTAAAGTTAACACCATCAAACTTACTAACGGAAAATGCTGATGTAGCGTGAATGTGGCATTTTAAATAATTTTTCATTTTCCACATGGCTCTTTTTAATTATTTTTTATTCATTTTTTAAAAAAATAGATTTAAAAACTAGAAAAGAAAAGCTAAAATTTATTTAAGAAACAAAACAGTTAAAAAAAAAAAAAAATGGCCAGCACTTCCTTCACCGCCGCCCATCGCCGGGGGGCCGGCGACCATCGCCGGTTAGCTTTTCTTTTATAGTTTTTAAATATAATTTAAATAAAAAATTTAAAAAAGCCAAATTGAAATAAAATTTCATTTTAAATGTCACATCCACATTACGTCAGCATTTTCTATTAAAAATGTTGATAGTGTTAACTTTATGACTCGATTGAAATAATTTGATAAATTTTAAGACTTAATTGCACTTTTTACAAGTTTTATGACTCAATTATATTTTTGTTATAAGTTTTAGGACTTTTATTGCACTTATCCCTTAATTGTTAAATTATATTTTGAGTTTGAAGAAACTCAACACATTTAGGGGATTGGATATTTTATATTTTAAATCTGGCGTGGTCTTTTAATCCCGCGCAAATCTGGAGTCTTTGGGCGCGGAAGTTGACCTTATTTTCCGTCGAAGAAGGTTATCTTTGACCCTTTGACTTATTGGACTTTCCTTATGTTGCGTACAGGGTGAGGCACTTTCGGATACGTACGAAAAGAAGTGACCACTTATTCCATGTATGTAAATCCAGGAGAAGTCCGAGAAACGAAAAGTAAAAGAAAGAATTTTTACATCTTGACTTTTCTTCCCTGTGGAACGACTTCGTAGGTTCTTTCAGAAGAGAGCAGCCGCACAAAGAAGACAGAAGGCAGCAGACTTTCTTGTTCGACAAAATATCTTGATGGGCTAGAACTTTACCTTCCTTCTTAGCGATCTCCCCGGATCATTGAGATTTTGTTGTGCATTACAACACTTACAAAATCAAAGAATTCCTGAAACACTCTTACATCTCTCTCTCTCTCTCTCTCTCTCTCTCTCTCTCTCTCTCTCTCTCTCTCTAGTACCAATAGCCATTTCCATAAATCCCCTAATTATAAATATATTCTTTTGTGAAACCTAGCAACGCCTAAACAAGAAAGTAAACCTGATCCCCTATGGTGACTTAAAATTTATCCAAATAATTTATCTGATCTTGGAAGGTATCTCCAATGGAAAATGAGAGCCACATCTAAACGATGCACGCAAGGATGTAGAAACCAAATTTAATGACAAGGTAAAAAATTGCAGTGCCCAACTCATCCGGAGGCGCGAAATATTGAAATTTCGCTATGTAAAAATTGCATCAAGCACCGAAAGGAGGCGCCGCCCCGCATCCCCCCCTCTTTCTCTCTTCGCTTGGTCTGCTATTGCTAATGGCTCCTGTCTATAGCAAAGTTTTGATACTCGGCTAGCTGAAAACAACCAAGTTTTAACAAACAGAGGACCAGAATGAGGAAGTTGATTTGATTTTTCTATTTTTGGCCAAGAGGAAGTTGAAGATTAGCATAGACAATTCAACTGCAAAAGAGTCATGCTGTGGATCACATTTTCCATTGGCCTGTAATATTTCTAATGGAGTTCGGTCATTACTGGAGGAGGCACGTCTTTTTTCCTTTCATAGATTGTATGCTTGACATGTTTTCAAAACATTACCAAGTTTTAACAAACAGAGGACCAGAATGAGGAAGTTGATTTGATTTTTCTATTTTTGGCCAAGAGGAAGTTGAAGATTAGCATAGACAATTCAACTGCTGAAGAGTCATGCTGTGGATCACATTTTCCTTTGGCCTGTAATATTTCTAATGGAGTTCGGTCATTACTGGAGGAGGCACGTCTTTTCTCCTTTCATAGATTGTATGCTTGACATGTTTCTAAAAACATTTTTCACGTTGGCCAACTTCACAAAGGTGCAGCTGTTGGGGGTTTCGCAGGTCTGACGGTCGTCTACAAAAGTCGTCTGCGTTTGGCCCAAGTCCTGTCTATCCTCAGCTTGAAACGTGGACTTCAAAGGTCATTTCGACAGCTACGCAAAAATGTGTTCGATCGAACCACTTGGAGGCAATGGTCTTGAGAGAGACAGGGGAAGGGAGAATCCTCATGAGTTTTTCATTGCGTGGTTTGACTTTGCCTTCCATCCCAACGTTAAGATTATTTTATCTAATGATTATTTAAGTGAAATGGAGATGAATGACTTTTAGTATTTGTAAGAAAAACGATAACATTTTCGAAACTTTTTTTCTTTGTTTACAATTTAATGGCACTAGCACAAGACTCCGTTACATAAAGGTCATGAAATACTCTACAAGTACATAAACTGATTAATTTAAAATTTGACTTATACAGGTGACTATGGCCTAAAATAATTCTATGTAGTTGGAGAGATTTGAATAGGTGACCTTCAATTCATAAATTAAAAAATTGCTCTTGCCCTAGTCACGTGAACACTGCCAGTTGAAAAGAAGGAATTTCATTATAGATTCTAGAATTGGGAAGACTTTTATTATGGGTACCAAGACCCGGATTCCAGTCTCCTTTCTCATTTTCCCCAATATCTAACTTGAATAGCTTCTTCTTGTGGACTCTGTCACTGAGAAAATCCTGTTCGTCAAACACTTGCATATATTAATGAGGTGGACATGCGAGGGTTGCTAGACAAAGTCTCTCGTTGAAAAATTAATATGATTTGGAATAATTAGTTGTTTACATGACTCAAAACTCATTGAATTAATCATTAAAAATGAAGGTGAGCTTAATCATTTAAAATGAAGGTAAGTCTAGCTAAATATGTTAATATTTCAGAGAACTGGGCTCTCTTTTGTTAATCTCAAAAAAGGAATTTGTGACCAACTATAATTCAATGGTGAAACTTTAGGACACTCTTGGGAAAATGCACAGGGTTCCATAGCTAATCGAGTGGCTCTGGAAGCATGTGTACAAGCTCTTAATACCCAAAAAAAAAAAAAAAAAAAAAAAAAAAAAAAAAAAAAAAAAAGATTATGAAGGGACATTTGATATCCCTTCTAACTTTACGTTTTCAAACAGCAATTACATATGTCCTTAGCCTCTGCAACCAATCGAAATGTCATTGCCCACATATAAAACCCTAGTCCCTCGTTCATATTCGCACATAATTCTTCTGAGCTGAGGAACGCGATCTTGCTTATGCTAATGAAACTATGTTGAGACTGGCACATGGAGTCCTGAACTAGACGTTACTAGTGAATTGTGGAAGCAGATCTAATGTAAAGTTGAACCAATGGATACTTTTTGATCAGATAATTACCGTTTGTTCTCGTAATAGAATTGCAATGGAACTCAAACAAATCTTTTCCAGAAGGATTCAGCAGAATACAAAGACTCAACCCAGTAGTCGGGTGACGAACATCAAACGGTTCAGTCTATCTCCACTAGACCATGGGTCAAGACAAGAATGGGAATATAGCAAACCGTTGCCAAGTTGACGATATAATAATGGTCCTAAAATAGCAAAACTTGTGTGGGGGATATCCTCATGAAGGCAGTGATGAAGTTATAAGAACCACCTAATGTGTTGAATTCTTGTTCTTTAGTACATACCATGCGCCCACAAAGAAAATATTGCTAACGACTTTCGTTTTCTTAATAAATTAGTTCTTTTCATTTTCAATTCCAGTTTTATCTTTAGATTGGACTAGAATTAGAGATAGCATATCTTCTCCTATATCTCGTTTCTATCTATCAACCAGGATTCCTCATGCCTTTAGTTAACATGTTATTGAATATAACCAGGAACGGATCTAGAAAGTTGAATTCTTTTTCATGGAGATTAAAATGCCCTATAAAAAGAATTTATCAATACTGAAAGAGAAAGAGCAAGGATAATAAACTAGCTAGTCGAAGAATTGAAAATTGCTTGGATGCTCCAGATGTATGTACGAAACCAACAAGCATGCCCCATTAGATGTTTGTCCTGATGTAGGATCTAAATGATCTAATGGGGGGTTTAAGTTGCGCTCACATGCATACGCAATGAGAGTTTATAGGACTTGCTCCTGTAGAGTAGTCGATCGAAATGCATTTACAAAGTCACCTAACATGCACCAATGGACGTTGGCCATCATGTACTATCGACTTGATCAGATGATGGGTGTGAGTTGAGCTCACATGCATCGGGAGCATGTACGACTTGGTTATGTGGACTAGTTGGTAAATGCGAATATAATTAGCATATAAAGTAACCATTAGGTAATTTCGTCCATGAACATATCAGTCCTTGGCAAAAACAAGAGTCGCTCTTAAAGTAAAAGGAACTTTTTCACACTAGCGATTCAACGAAGTAATTGTATGAACGGGGCTAATACACACGCAGTCCCCTATTTTTAGCAAGTGAATTTATTTCTTCAGCAAATTAATTCTGAGACTGACTGTCATAAACGAAATGTAGATGCTGACAACGTAAATTGCAAAATGGTACCTTAAGGAAAAAGAATTTAAATATTGAGCAAAGAGAATGGTGCACGTCGTTCTTATTTAGGAAATAATTTTTTATTATCGTTCTTGAAATTTGAAATATCTTGCAAGACATCAAATGTGAAATGTCATGGTCCATGAAAGAACACCCACGTTAATTTGAGATGGATATTTCCGCTTGGTCCAAAAGCAGCACATCAAACCGGAATACATCAACCGTGAGAAAAACGGAAAATAGACCCAGATTCTCAGAGAGGACCAAAATATGCGTCAAATGCTTGGAATGTCCGAGTTTCTTGGCGATAATTTCCTTTATGAAATTAACAACTCGGAGGAAAAAGCGAATACGAACTCGTCAAGAATTTGGCAAAAGTCCATAAGCCCATGTGTATCCAATATTCAATTCGAACTAAGTGAACCTTCCACGGACTTTTTCACGCTGTAGCCTAACTATAATTTTTTAGGACGATACTATCCTCAGTCAAATAATCAAGGGGCAATTTGGGAAGTTCATGACCGTTGCGATTACCCACCCGGCTTGGATACGAATACATACCAAGAGTGGAAGCGATAGGTGTAGTCCTAACCCCACCAAAAACAACGACAATTGTAGTTGAGACAAGTCATAGTTCAACAACACATATCTGCTTCACCATGCACTATAAATAGGCGACGTATTTGTGGGGGTTAAGCCTACCTGGATATGTTTTGCCTCTGCATTCAAGAGGTCGTTGGTTCGTTCGAAATCTTTTGAAGACGGTACATATATAAAGGTATGTCCATGTGTTTCATATTGAAAGAGTAGCCTCGTCTCTTCTTTTTCACCTCTCCGAAGGTTACCCCTTCTAAAGAAACCGTTATCAATTCTCTCTCTATTTCCAATCTCTGCAGAAAGGCCAGCTCTTGATTGTGAGTCTGCGTTAAATTTGGATTCGCGGGTGATTTTCTCATTGGCAGCGGCTATGGAGGAGATGGGTTTCCGGCAGTGGCAGAAGGGTTCGCTCCATGGGTGGTTGACCGCGGCAGTTCGCTTGCTTTTCTTGCTCTTGGCGTGCTCCGTGGTGGCTACAGTAAGGTATTTTCCTTGTGGCGTACGTTTTAGTCTTGCATGCATGACAGAGAGAGAGAGAGAGAGAGAGAGAGAGAGAGAGAGAGAGAGAGAGAGAGAGAGAATGAATTTATGAGTGACTTACGGTTTCTGATCTTTCAATGATTTTATATGCGCCAATTTATGGGCATTGATCGTTAAAAATCCTGTTAAGCAACGGAACGCAGCGAGTTAATCCTGTGCTCTCCTTTGTAAAAAAAAAAAAAAAAAAAAAAAAAAATCCTGTGTTCTCCATTCAAGGTATCGTTTAGTTGAATAAGACCATTTGACCGTCCTTCAATGGTAATCGAGATTACTGCACTTAATTGCCATGTTTAATAGCAAAGCTTAAGAGCATATTAAACCCCATTAAATGCTATGGTCAGTTTGGTCAGCCATAGAACCCCAGCCTGCTCAAATCGCGAAGAAAAAGGTTTCAGCTCAGTTCACCATTTTTTTCCGTGCACGACCTTGAAAAAATAGAGACTAGAGGAAATCTCAGTCCTAGCACTCGTTGATTATTCCTTACATTCGTTCGGTAACGGCCTGTAATCATTACTGGAAAATGCTGATTAAGAGCACCAAACTTTGACATTAACGCGCACATGTCGGAATCAGAAAACACCCATCGCTTCAACTGCTCCCTCGCAGGTTCCTCTCATGGGCCACCTGCTTCTCGTTGTTCTAAAGACGTCATCGAAGAGAGAGCTCTTTTTAGGGTTTTGTTTATTGATCTCGTCATCGTTAGTCAAAGGGGGGAGATGGTGTTTGGTTGACAACTCTCTTATATTTTGACGAAAGAGGAAACAGATTACAACAAATAATAAATGATATACGGAATGTGTTGGTTGAAAGACGATTTTTTTATTTCCTTATTATTGCAGAGAAGTTCGAGCAAACGATGATCCTGGGGTCCAGCTGAAAGTGCAAAATAATCAGGTGATTCAACACCCCCACTCCTCATCATTTATGTTATGTAGGTCCATAAGTAATATAATTATAATATATATACTTCTCGAAAATGAAAATTATTCTTGATATAGATGAAAATAGATAGTGAAAATTATTCTCAATATCATTTAATGAAATCATGTTCGATACTCTAAACTTAGATATGTGATCTCTAATCCTGATTCTCAACATTAATTGAATATTTCAGAAACAGGATATTTTATTGAGTTTATTGAGCCTCTACTGAAAAATTGTTCATTGAATAATTAATTTGGGAGTAATTTTCAGGTGGTGACGGACAATGGGATTGTCGAGATCACGTTCTCAAATCCAGATGGGATGGTCACGGGCATCAAGTTCAACGGGATCGATAACCTCCTTGAGGCTCGCAATAAAGAAACCGATAGAGGGTATGTATCAATTATCAATGTGCACTTTCATTCCCTTACATTAAATCGTTTCTTCTTTTCTTTTTCTTTTTTTTATAAAGAGAACATCAGCAATTTTCATTTTACAATAGTCAAATGCCATGCATACATTTTCTACAATCAAGAAGCCCTAGCAAGGCGTAGTCGCCAAAAAAAAAAAAAAAAAGATAGGAAAGAGGAAGAAGAATTCCTCTCATGCAAACCTAAAAATGAAATAAAAATCACAAAAAAATGCTATTTAATCTGTCAATATCAATCAAAACAAGAAGTCATGACAAGGCCATCCGAAGTCTTTAGTCCTTATGGTCATTGTCTTTGTCGTTACTATTATCGCTCGCCACAGTGCTTTAGAGGTTTTATTTTGCTCAACATGTTTTTGGAAAAAAGCTACTTTTTATGTGATTAATACACATAGATATAATAGAGTAAATTTTACATGAATTATAGATATAATTATTTTCTCATTCTTGTAGAGTTAATTTCATTTCTTATTACTTTAGATATTACCAAATAGGTGTAATATATATTACTATGTTAAGATTTTAAAAGAAAAGAAGAAAAAATTCTCTTCATTTTTTAATATTTTCCTATTCTTGTTGATCAATTTAAGTAAATATTGTCATCTTGGGAAGCCCCTTAAATCTTCATTTGGAAAAGAAAGAGACCCACTTCCTTAGGACTTAATGCAGTGATTGTGCAAAAGTCGCTTCTAGTATAACAAATCAAATTGCTAATAAAGAGCATATTCTAATTGGAAAAAAAGAAGAAGAAGGGATCAGGAATTTTTTATAATTCACGGAATATTAATCGACTCCGACTTACCTATTGGAGATCAAGTCAACATCATCTGGAAGCTATATTCACCCCCACACGTCTATTCTCCACGATGATGTAATCCCGAAATTAAGAGATTGCAAATCGAGCCAATCGCTCCGGGAAAATCCTCAATCTTTAGTCGTCGGTAAAAACAGTGGGGCGTATGCGGGACGCAAGGAAGCTGTCGTCCTTGAAAGCTGCCGACTCTATTTTCCGTCTTGGACTGAATGCCGTTCTTCGGAAGTTATTGCCAATAATGATCTTTTGAAAAGTTTAATTCGACCGCAGTAATTGACCAAAACATGCACAGGAACATACATAACTAGAACGTTTCTCCTATAGTCTTTGAGAAACGTCATCATTGACCATGGATAGATTAAGTTATTTATATTTCTCCCTTCCGGTCAATTTTTCGCCGAAACTATATAGAATTTTTCATCGTCATTTTTCCATCTGGGTCGTGAAATTTTTCTAATTTTTATAATGATTTTTGGACCATAGTTTAGTTTCTATGCTGTTTGATCTAAGAAGGAAACGAATTTTTTTTCTCAACATGTTACTTGTGATATAAAAAATTCTTTAGTAACGCATGACGAGTTTTTGCTGATGTTACTTTCAGGTACTGGGACATTGTGTGGAACCGGACAAGGAAGCCAGCATGTTTACGAGGTAAAGATCGGTTGCTTTCAAAGAAGCTCTTTATTGCTAGTAGAATCTTATATAACTCCATAAACTAAACTATAAAATTAGGGTGCAAAGCCGCGTATTAGGTCAATTCGTGCTAGCACCGATCGTAGTCCCGAAACCATGCGGATGTTTCGATTTTCAAGGGGAACTGATGTGGATGACACGCAAAAAATAATGTAAAATACATGTTAGGTCAACTAGTTCAATAGATAACATGGTAGCCAAAACCAATTACAGTTTTAAAAGGTGTGATTGTTTTAATAGGATTGAAGGAACAACGTTCAAGGTGGTAGCAAACACCGACGACTTAGTGGAGTTGTCATTTGTAAGCAGCTGGAGCAATTCTTCCGAGTCATACTTGGCGCCACTCATCATCGACAAGAGGTTAGCCAAAGCATTCTTTTGTTCATCTAATTTGGAAAAAAAAAGGTCGATCGATCTGATTTTGAATTGTTGCTGATAGTCGATTGCGATTGTACTTGGGGGCAGATTTGTGGTGAGACGTGGGAGTTCAGGGTTCTACGGGTACGCAATATTCAAGCACCCGAAGGGATGGCCCGACTTGGACATCGGAGAAGCCCGGATCGCTTTCAAGCTCAATGGACAAAAGTAAGGACTTTATAAAAATCATCTTATTTAATCTACCATATATAATGAAACACGATATCACGTCGAAATGTTGCGTAATGTTTGTATATGGAAAGAAATTCTTCATTAGGAAAAGTTTTGGATGTTGCTTTCAATTTCAGTTTCCCATTTTCCTTTGATTGGGATTGGAGCGTTTCACGGGGTCATTGATTGGCGATTACTGTGCGTCGCTCTCTGTTAGGTTTCGTTATATGGCTATATCGGATGAGAGGCAAAGGGTTATGCCAACGGACGAAGATCGCGCCAGTGGTCGTGTGCTAGACTACAAGGAAGCTGTACTTTTGACTGGTCCAACCAATTCCGAGCTAGAAGGCGAGGTAAACTCGGACTACATCGGCTTCGTTTATGCGTTTGATGTTAATCATTTAAAAAATTGCAAAAAACCCAAAAAAAAAAAAAAAAAAAAAAAAAAAACCTCCCCAACTCGCATCTATAGACAAAAACCCCCCACAACGATATGCAATCTATCCGATACACAAGATGCTTTTCTCTCGCGGTTCGAATGCTTATGTTTCGGGCGATGATCCGATGCCGGTGGGCGGATTGCAGGTGGATGATAAGTACCAATACTCGTGCGAGAACCAGGAGAACAAGGTGCACGGCTGGATCAGCAGCGATCCGCTGGTGGGATTCTGGATGATCACCCCCAGTCACGAGTCTCACACCGCCGGGCCTGTCAAGCAAGACCTCACTTCCCACGTTGGCCCGACCACACTCAACGTAAGTGACCCGTCCTCCCCTTTCCCTTGCACAAAATAAGCTCCAAACCCACATGGACATGGGCTTCCGACGCAACCCGTCGCGGCTTTGGTCACGGGTCGGGCTTATCCGACTCATCGAGCTAAGAACGGGTATGGATCTGGCCCGAGTGCGCCGATGGTCCTTCATACCGAAGACTAGCTTGATGAGAGAATAGTCCAGGTTTATCGAAATTGGTCGGCAGAATTGTGTACTAAGTGAAGCGTCGAATGAGCCTTGTTGATCTTTCTACAGGTGTTCTATAGCAATCACTATGCGGGGAAAGATGTGTCCATGAGTTTCCGCAACGGAGAGGCATGGAAGAAGGTTTACGGACCCTTCATGGTCTACGTCAACTCGGTGTCGCCTGAAGAAGACCAATCGAAGCTTTGGACGGACGCAAAAGGACAGGTATTACATTTATTTTTTCTTGCTTGAAATCTTGGTAATTTCGGATAAATGACCAACTCTTTTTCTCTGTTACTTCGTTGGATGCATTTAATCGCTTTTGATTTATGTCATTAGATGTTGATGGAAACTGCCAGTTGGCCCTACGACTTCATCAGCTCGGATGATTACCCTTCCGCAGCCGGACGAGGAGCCGTCAGCGGTCAACTGTCGGTCCGGGACAGGTTCGATTCCCTCAATCGCTATGTTTCGCATTAGAAGTTAGAACTACATGCATTTGCATAAAAAAATCTCGTTTTATATTCAAGGAGCTGAACAGTTGAAATTTCCTAATCCAGATACATGGAGAATAGAGACATGGCGGCGGACTCCGCATACGTAGGGTTGGCAGCACCGGGAGAGGTCGGTTCGTGGCAAACTGACGCAAAGGTAACTTCTTTTTATCTTCTATCATATGCCACAAATTTACCCAAAAGCGTCCGGTTAATTTCGTGGTCAATAAGCATCTGATAATTCTATATATTGTTCCTCTCGATCCAGGGTTATCAGTTTTGGACTCGAGCGGACGAAAACGGATCTTTCGAGATTAAAAATGTCCGGCCAGGCATTTATGGCTTGCATGCATGGGTTCCCGGTTTCATCGGGGACTACAAATACCACTTGAACGTCATGGTCAAGCCAGGTAACTATCATCCTATCGCGACGTTTGAACAATACCATTTCTAGGTTTTTCAAGCCAATTGTTATCTAAGGAATGTCAAGTATATTAAGATAGACCTGCAAAATTAGTATATTCAATGATGAGATAGACTGTGATTAGGACATTTAAATAAGTGAGCCACTTTCAACATCTAATAGCAATTTATCACGTCCTTTAAGATACGAGCTTTGTAATACAAATTTAGTAAATGTAACGTTTCTCTTTTTTTGTTGTATCTTGGCCCCATTTCTCTAAGTTTGGGCTATTGTATACGCATGGTCTTTGCTACTTATCTTGATCTAGCTATCACATTTTATTATTGAGGTAGAAACTTTATCTGGTTATGTTCAATTTAACAGCCAGTCCAAAAGGGCTTTGGAATTTTATGGTTTCATTACAAGCTAATGTCAAAATTATTCATGCGCAGGATCTGAAATCCAATTGGATGCTCTGGTTTTCAACCCTCCAAGATCTGGTCCCACGTTGTGGGAAATTGGCATCCCCGATCGAACGGCAGCCGAATTCTACGTGCCCTTACCTAATCCACGGTTAATGAATAATCTGTTCAAAAACGGCATCGGAGAGAGGTGCGCCTTATCGCCGGGCCTTTTATCTTTTCATGACTCGCATATATAACTGTAATTAGTCAAATGTCTGGAGTGAAATTAGCAAAGCATCCCACCGTCCTAACCCCCGCCTGAATATGACTTGCCCGAGACTGGAATAGAACCCACAACCATCGATTCCCGAGTTAAAAACAAGAGGACGCCCTTACCACTAGGTCTATCTAAGGATACGATCTTGTTGTTATGCCATTATTAGCATAAATGTACCTACCGAGCAGCTAGATTTTTTCCAATCATTCTCAGTGCACGAGGATCATCCACCATTAGATATGTGGGGCCCACGTCATTCGGTGATGAGCAACGGAACCTTGCAACTATTTTTCCATTTTTGGGAGTGCCGTGATAAGCGGATTCATTATTTTATTGTGTTCCAATCGGCATCCCGATTAGTCAATGTTTATCTACTTTGACTTTGATTTTCAAGAGATAGTAGTATTGATCTCGTATCATCGTGGATTGATACATAATTGGATGTTTGTTGTCCTTTTATTCCTGGCAAGCAGCTAGAGATTAGTAGTGATGTAACTTTTTATTTTAGAAAAAAGCTGATAGATAACATTGATGTAGCAAGTGATATGGTAAATCACAAGCGGACATCCAAACACGTTGACAATATTCAATCCCCAATGACAGCCCGTTACGAAACTTAGTATACCATTTTGGTTAATTAGTCCGAATATACTTTGAATTTCTGCTTTTACTTATTAGATTTCTATAGCTGCTCATCGAATGCTTTTCTTTTCTTTTCTTTATTTGACAGGTTCCGGCAATATGGACTATGGGACCGGTACTCAGAATTATACCCTAAAAATGATCTCGTCTATACTGTCGGCGTCGACAACTACCGTAGAGATTGGTTTTTCGCTCATGTCACCCGGTACTTTCTCTTTCTCTCTATGAATATACAATATACATGTACATATACGTATACGTATACGTATACGCATATTTGATTTTCGTTATATACAGGAAAACAGGAAATTCAACATACGTGCCAACAACATGGAGGATTGACTTTCATCTTCAAAATGTGAACTTCAGAGGGACCTACAGACTTCAAATGGCAGTGGCATCAGCCACCCAGTCTCGCATATCGGTATGAAGCAATATACTCGCCAAACATCCGCATATATCATCATCAAATTATCTAAATCAATGACGTTTTACGCCTAATCGATTTCGATATTGTTGTCCTTTACTCGAACCCTTCTGAAGATCCGGGTCAACAATCTGAGCCAGCAACCTCTCTCATCGACGGGCCGTTTCGGCTCCGACAACGCCATCGCGAGGCATGGAATCCACGGTCTGTACTGGACGTTTGGCTTCGACGTGCCGGGCTCTCGCCTACGCAGGGGGACCAACTCCATCTACCTCGCTCAGTCTTCGTCAGCCAGGACACCCTTCGAAGGCGTCATGTACGACTACATTCGATTCGAAGGCCCTCCGAGAACGAATTGAAATTCTCCAGTTGTATAGAATTCGCGCACATAGCCATTTCATCAAAATTCATAAAAAAAAACTATACAATATTAGGTCAGATGTAAGGCGTTTTCATGTTCTTTTATGGCAATAAGCCGGTAAGAAGGTCGAGGTTCGATCATGCAGAAACCAATTGTTTGTTACATTAGTTACATTTGATGCTTCATTTGAATTGATTTAAACTATCCCGTCTTCAAGTAAATCTCTCTCTCTCTCTCTCTCTCTCTCTCTCTCTCTCTCTCTCTCTCTCTCTCTCTCTGCGCGCCCCACACATACAACGGTGTTTAAGGTGGACAAATCCACCAATAGTCCTAAAATTTGCTATGAAAGCGTATTTGAGTTCTAAAACTTTCATATTTCTACAATTAAGTCCAAAACTTGTCAAATTTGCTGCAAAGGTAATGCCTTGCCTATGGCAGGCAAGGCTAGTCAACCTAGCCACTGGCCAAAAAGAAGAAGAAATGAAAAATAAAATAACGAAAAATAGAAAAAAAATTAAAATACTAATAAATTTATCTACAACAATATTGACCAAATAGACTTAATTGGTAAAATGTGAAAATATTTTGAACTCAATTAGCAAATTGAAAGGTTTATGACTAAATTGACAAAAGTACCAATAAGTTTGAACATTTTTTCACTTAAAGCTTTGATTTTGCATAAATGATACCGTGATAAACCAACTTCTAACCTTTTATATATTAGTATATTGGATTAGTAGATTTGATGATGATGGGCACTAGGAAAATCACGTTTGACATTATAGGGAATTAGTATCGCAAAAAATAGACCACCCACTAGGGTGGCTCTGCTGGCAGGGCGCTCCCTCTCCCGAAAGAGAGGTCGAGTGTTCAACTCCCTTGGGCTCCCGTAAGGTGATGCGCAGGAGGCTGACAGAGACATCTAGGTGACTTACCCGGTGCACGCGTGTGGTGGCTAGCACGTGTACCCCCAGGGTTTACTCTCCGGCTGCCGGCCGTGCGGGGGTTCCCTGGGATACCAAAATATATATATATATATATATATATATATATATATATATATATATATATATATATATATATATAGATGTTACGCAAATGAATTGAAATATTAAATATATAAATTGAAGTTTTCCATACAATCACAATTGTTAATTTGGTCGGCAAGAATGTCACCATCACCTTATAAAGGAGGGGTGTGCAAAAGAATTGAGAACAGCTCGAACTGCCGAAAACTGGATCGGATTGGACCGAAACCAACAATTTCCATGAGGGTCGGTGCAATTCTCAATTCCACTTTGGTGGAACCTATAAGTATCGGTCCGGTTCCCAATTCTAAATGTGGAACCACCCGTCCGCCCACTAGGATTGGACTAGTATACATGTATATTTAGAAAAAGAAATTCCATCTTAATTATTTAATTATTTTGTAATTTTTTGACCAACATATATATTTGTAGTTATTGAACATTATTGACTAATTTTGTCGCTTTGGTGTGTAATATGATTAACCTCATACTTTTTTTTTTTTCATTCTAATAATCCATTTACTTGCTTTCTCAACCAAAACAAAATAAACAAACATAGAGAAAGGTGAGAACCAATTGGAGAAGTCCATAAGAGCCAACAGCTCATTTTAAGGGTATAATTAGATCTCTTCTTCGTCACTCCCATGATTAAATTAGGTTGATGTTGAAAAAAGATGGATCAAGCAACTAATATTTTAACTTTTATGGTTAGTACTTTTAACATGAAGTCTAATTCTCCACATATTTCTAGTGTCAGGAAACCTTAAGAGGATCACACCATGACCTTTGAAGAAATTAAGTTTTTTTTTTTTTTTTACGACGAATTGTCTAAGTATTTTGCCCTATAATTTTCAATCCTTGATCAAAATCAATGACTCGCAATTCAACCTAAATATAAGGCCAAACAAGCTTTGTATGGATTGGAGACCAATTCTATGGACTCACTCGGGAACCAGTCGGAACGCCTATTTAGAACCGGTGGTCCAACCAATTCCCGCATGAGTCCGTGCAACCATTAGATGGATTTCGGTTCCAATTTTTTAGAACAAATCCTTAATGTGCAGTTTCCGGTTCTAAGGTGTAAATCACCCACGCGAACCATGCTCACCATAATGGATAAAGGGCCGGCTTCTCCTTCACCTCTTCGTATCACCGTTCATTTTTTTTTTTTGGTTTGGTATCACTGTCCTCTTCAATACTAGATAATATGGCAATGTTAGCAGCAAACGAGCATCGAGTGGAATTTTCTTTTTTTGGTCAAAAGTGGAAATTTAATTAGTGGATATTTATTAATAGACACGTAACTTACAACACTATGCAACAAAGCCATGAGTAGCACAACCAGAGTGTAGTTATAAACTATGAAGCACGAACATGTTGCCCGTGCTTCCGTGACGTGTCCGACACGTGTTAGAGCGTGTCGAACACGTCGACATGCTCAGACACGATCAGACACGCGGTCAACGCGTGTCAAATTTTCCGACACGTGGTCAACCTTTGCTCAACATGTTTCAACACACGTGTCCAGAAGACGATTGAGGGTGGAGGTGAGGGTGAGGGAGCAAAGACGAGGCCTCAAGTGACGGCGAGCCCGTGACGGCGAGAGACGACTAGAGAAAGAGCATGGACTAAGATGAGGGCTGCCACTGTGATGCTACAATGGATCGGCGACGAGGCTGCAGCTGCAAGGGAGAAAGGGTTGAAGGCGAGGCGGCAAACTGTCACGCCCCGAACCCCGAGGTCGCGCACATCCCACTGCGGTCGATCAAATATGCGACATCCCAGGACACGTCGCCGACCCATTCATTTATTTACGCATGCGGAACGTGCTATAAAACCCCTGACAATAAAATACGGGATAGAAAAGCAGGAAGCAAAACCACCACATATGAATTTCATAATTCAACAGAATCACAGACAGAAGCCTACAGCCAAAAGTCTACAAAAGACCGGCTCTTAAAAAGGAACTGTCCTACGACCTACAAGTTGGATACGTTCTCCAATCTTATGACTTCACCTCTGCAACTCCTCAAGGTCAACCAAAGCTATCTGGTCGCTCCGTCCACCAGGGACCTGAAATTTTAATCCCACAACCGGGATGAGACGATGTCTCAGCAAGTTCAACCCCCTAAACCCCTATTAGAAAGAAAATACGCCCCGGGTGGCCTAGCCACATCACACAGAAGACTTACCTCGCCTCAGCCTTTATCTGCAGGTTAGCACAATTTATATAAACCAACCACGTGCAATTATGATAACCAAACAACCATGGCACAATCACATTATCAAACAATTCAACCACTCGGATCGTCTCAGCGATCAATCGACTCGGCCGATTACATGTCAACTCAGCAATTCAATCATTACTCTTAATCACGGCCCTGCTCGGCGCGACCTTTAACAGGTGGCAATTCACGGCCCCATCGGGCGCGACCTCTAATAGGTGGCAATTCACGGCCCCATCGGGCGCGACCTCTAATAGGTGGCAATTCACGGCCCCATCGGGCGCGACCTCTAATAGGTGGCATATCACGGCCCCACTGGGCGCGACCTCTAATAGGTGGCATATAACGGCCCCATCGGGCGCGACCTCTAATAGGTGGCATATAACGGCCCCACTGGGCGCGACCTCTAATAGGTGGCATATAACGGCCCCATCGGGTGCGACCTCTAATAGGTGGCATATCACGGCCCCACTGGGCGCGACCTCTAATAGGTGGCATATAACGGCCCCATCGGGCGCGACCTCTAATAGGTGGCATATAACGGTCAATCTCCATTAAATTCCCACACTTAGGGTTTTATAAAGAATCCATATTTATCACAATCAACACTCGATTCACCACATCAATTCATCAGATTCAAATTCTAAATGCACAGCAGCGATCAGCACGAAATTCTGAGAATTTAGGGTCCCAAAATAATTTTTCGAATTATTAAATAATTAAATTTATTCCGAAAATTAATTAAATAATATTATTCACATTTTTCGCAATCCACATTCAATTTATATTATCCGACCATCAATTTCAAAATCCGAACACACAGAACGATCGATCACGAAATTCCGAAGAACCGGGTCAAAAATAATTTTTCCGTTTTTTTTAAATAATAATATTTTAATAATTTCGGAATTAATATAATATTATAAATTTCCAGAATTTCGAAATCTTTAAATAATTCAAAATAAAACCCTATTATGTCACATCAAGGCTTTATTTTAAAAATAAACATACTTAACTTTAAACTAAACACACTTTAACTTAATTAAACATCCTAATCTAATCATCAATCAAATAAACTAATCTAACCACCTAAACTTGCTTAACTTAGACTAAGCACACTTAGGGCATCATTAACCCTCTAATCAAGATTTAGTGAGTTAAACTCACCGGATTAACGAGCCGAGCGAACCAAAACGACGGGGATGACGCGAGGATCGACTTTCCTCAAAGCGGGCCGAGCATCCGAGCTCGGGAAGGCGGCCAAAACGGGCCACGAAGCTGCTGCATACCCATTTTTCTTGGCTGCTGTCCATGGCGGTTTGAGGCCGAGAATGGGCGGATCCGGCGCCGGTTGAGGCGGCCAAGGGCGGCGGAGGCAAGGCGAAGCTCCGGCGGCGACAAACGGCGGTTCACGGCGGCGGGGACGAGCTCCGGTAGCTCTCGCACGAGCTGAACAGCAGCTCGGGATGCCGGCCAAGCGCGGGCGAGCGCGGGCGGAGCGCGGACGCGAGCGGACCGGCGAGCGGCGCACGGGCGGCGCGAGGCGGACACACGGCGACGGCGGCGACGGCGGCGACGGCGGCGTGTGAGCGGGAGCGCACGACCAAGGCTGCAGCTCCTTCTTCTCTGCAATTTTCTTCCCATTTTCGCACAAAGGAGATGGAGGAGAGAGGCAACGAGAGAGAGGAAGAAGAGAGGGAGGAGAGAGAAGGAGTGGGGGCTAATTTCTTTTCTTTTTGCCTTTCTTTAATCCCATAAAATGGCCCACCATGACATCATCCATGATGTCATACTCCACTAACTTCAAATCCCTCCCCACAACCTCTTCCAATGGGTTCACTTTCATTTTCCGCCGGGGTCCAATTTTTGTACAACCAATTCTCCAATTTCACTTGATTCTCCTCCAATTGAATCAAATTGAAGTCCATAAAATTAATCCAATGTCACCACACTTTAATTCACATCTTCACTTGTCTATATAATTAACTTAGATCCCAAAAGCGCGACCAAAAGTGGCCTACTAATTTCTCGAGCCAAATTAGCCATTTCTTGATTATTTTGCTAAAAAGCTCGGCTTGCATGAACAATCTTCCAAAGATGATTCAATGATCTTGAAATGATTTGTGACACACCCAGACTTCCAATTTCTGAATTCGATCTCAATTCCACGGTTAATTTCACTTTGGCACGATACTAGCCGGCCCAACCTACCGGGTAGCCTTTAGAAATTTCCATGCATTTGACCTGTGGTTGATCATCTCAAGCCACAATGTACATCTTTGAAACATTGGCGACTTACGGTTGTCGGGGTAATCTCAAGGTCTCAAATACGAACACAGGGTACCCAATCGATAGAAAAGTCGGTCCAGTGCCGATCGATAAGAATTGTGCAATCCGGTGGAATCACCCACACCTGATCACATGCCTCTGTCGAGTCGACCTATCTCCGGTCTCTAATCGACTTTTATTTGTGCCGTAATGACCCTTACAGATTAGCTCGGTCGAAAGGTCGCTTTCTGATCAAATTCTCGAGTCTGATGCATGAGAAACTCTTAGCGGCTTCACCCGATAGACTAGTTTTCACATGAGTGGCCGACTCAAGGAAATGAACTATCTGCGTGCCAACGAAATGCCCGTCTCAATTTATTGAAAATAGAACCGGAAAATCGGGATGTCACACAAACGATTGTGATGAGGACCATGAGCAAATAGAGATCGAGAGGAAGAGGAGAGGAAGGCAATCATGTGACAAGGAGGAGCGAAGGAGGATCAAGAGAAAGAGGAGAGGAAGGGGGTCGTATGGCGAGGAAGGGGAGGAGAAGGATCGAGAGGAAGAGGAGAGGAAGGGGTCGTGCGGCGAGCAGCAAGGAGGAGGAGGTAAAGGAGCTACGGTTTTTGATAAGAAACTCAAAATTAATAAAAGGGGGGGGGACTCTAATGGGCCATTAGTGATGGTGTGACTTTTAATTTTGGGGGAAGGGAAAGTGACAGCCTATTTGTTAGGTGGTGGGGAGGGAAAGAAAAATCAATTTGGGGGTGGGGGGAAATGGAAAAGGGAAAGAAGGGAGTGGGGGTGGACCCCAATGAGGATTTTTTTAATCAGAAAAATAAATAAATGAGATTAAAAAATAAATTTGAAAAATAAAAGTACTGAATTTGAATTAAATTAACTAAAAATAAAAATATTTATTTAATATACAACGTGTCCTAACGTGTTGGAATTCTCTATTTTTGAGAAGTAATGTGTCAACGTGTCGTGTCGTGTCATGTCGTGTGTCAATGCTACTTAGGTTATAAATATACAAAACACGTGTTAGGCGCGATCGACAATAGTCATTTAGTGGACATTTGTTAACATTACAATAGAAATTTAATTAGGATATATATTATATTGGATTGTGTCGCGACCTCCCCGAAGCGGGTTTTGGACCACCTAAGGGTTCGGCTAATGGATTGTTAAGCCTAGACTTAACTCGGGCTCTCCTAAGCCCATACCAATTCGCGACTTATGGTTTAAGTTCTTAATATGCAAATGATGTTTATCATGGAGTCGCCACTAATCTATTTTTTGGTGGGTCGATTAGAAACCCAAGTAAAGTAATGGGAGAATTACTTCACTCCTACGAACCAGAGATTGTGAGTTCGGGGACTTGATTACGCTAAATTTCTCTAACGCCCTTTCGGTACCTTTCTCTTTAAAAAAAACATGTTTTGCAGGCAGCTTGGATTGATTTTAATTTACTTTCCTAACATGTGAGGTAATCATGCGGGTGTGCAATCCACCAATTTAGCACTCAAGAAAGCAAGTAAAAAAAATACAGGACTTACCTCATGGCAACGAAAGCATCTGCAGTGTTAAATTAAAATTCACATCCACAATCCTTCATATGATTTCTACTTAACAATGTAATTTCTCAATTTTGTTTTCACTTATTCAATGAGAACCATGCAATATGCAATGCATGCTACTAATCTAACATGAAATGTCATGACAATGTTTTCTAAACTACATGACATAAGTAAAGTATTTTTCTTGTGTTTTCTTAATGAACATGCAATAATCAAATATGCAAATCAAAGTGACCTAATTATAATGATGGGCAATTTTTATTTAAATGGGCCTAATTCTACATGACGTGCATTTTATGAGCCTAATCTCACATGACGTGCACATGATATTTCTATTCCTAAAAAATTGAAACTAAACTTAAAATGAGACATGCAATTCTATTCTAATATGCATGATTTTTTCGTTTTTTTTGTATATATAAAATTCGAAATTTAAAAAATTGCACACAATTAAACATGCAACCTAAAAAAAAAAAAAATAGCACCCTAAATTAATTAATTAATTTTTTTGGGGGATTTTTTTGTTATAAAAATTTTAAATCAAAAATCCTATTCTAAATTGACTAGTGCAATCCTTAAGAAAAACTAATATCCTGAATGCATTTTTTTGAGTTTTTTTGGTTATTTTAAAAAAAAAAACGAAATAACTAAATACGCTAACCCTAACCCTAATCTAACTTGCATTTTTTTTATGCAAAAACAAAAGTTAATTCAAATAACCCGATATCCAATCCAATCAAGATAAGATTAATACCCAAAACTGATGAACCATATCTCGCATGAGATCGGGTTGGTCAATTTTAAATTATATCGTGAATCGAATCTCGGCGTGAGATTGGATTGTCAATTTTTGTAAGAGACCGTGAGTCGGATTTCGGGCGTGAAAATCGAACTCTTAATCCCTAATTTGAGGGGTTGTTTCACATTGGAACTTCAATCATGCATTAATGAATAATCAAGCTAAAAAACTATATAAAAACAAACTATAAACTATATAACAAAAAGATAAAATAATAATAAAAAAACTACCCAATGTTCCCCTTTTGTTTTTTTTTTTCTTTTTCTTTCCCACGCAAGGCTTGGGCTCGTGCGGTTTTTGGTGGGGGTCACCGTCGGTCGGGTCGCCAAGGGGGCTAGTCAACGGCGTTCCGGTGAGGGGCGACGGCGGACGAAGCTGCCGGTGTTCGGGGTGCAGGAGTCGGGCGGAGGTGCAGCGGTCCGGCTCGAGTCCGACTGTGCGGCGCGGGGGGTTTCGGTGATGCGGCACAAAGGTTGCAGGCGTGACGAGCTACTGGTACGGTGACGAGCAGGCTGAGGTGCAGCTGTGGAGTCGAGCGCTGCGGGTGGAGGCGAGCAGGTCGTGGGTCGTCGGGTTGACGCCGGCGACGGGTGAGTGGGACTTCGGCGCGGTGACGAGCTGCAAGTGTGGAGGACGCTGAAGCGGATCGGGAGATGCTGGTTGTCACGGCCACAGCAGGGGCGACGAACGGCGATGCGAGCACGTGGATGGTGCTCGCACAGGGGATGGCGGGCGGAGAGGCGGTGACTGGTGGTGCGGCTGGGCGGACAGCAGCAGCTTTGCTTCTGAGGTCGAGCGGCGTAGGAGCAGGAGCTTCGTCGCGGCTAGGGGCGAAGTGGACGGCGGTGGTAGTTGCAGCAAGGGACCGGAGCAGAAGCAGAGCGGGCCGTCGCAGGGGAGCGGAGTGGAAGTGGGTTGGTCGGTGCAGGGGGGCAGCCGAGCGGCCAAGGAAACTCCGAAGAAGATGAACAGTAGGGGTCTTTTCCTCTCCTTTTTCTGCTGTTCAGTCACTTCTTTTCTCTGTCTCTCTCTCACGTCTCATTCTCTGCAGTCTCTCTCTTGCTTTTTCTCTTCTTTTTTTAATCTCCTCCCCCTGACTTCATCTTTTCTTCTTTCTCTCTTACGAGAGTCTCTCCTTTTTTAATCCCCTTTCTTCTCTCCAACACTTTCCATTCCCCTTTTTTATCGAAGAAGAAGCCCCCTCACAAAGACGTTCAGCTTCCCTCTCTTGCACTTTTCTTTCTGACCAACCTCTCGAATCAATTTCTCTTCTTTTTTTAATCTCTCGCAAAACCTCTCCAGTGAATGCTTCGTTCTCCCCCTGACTTCACATTCTTTTTTTATTTTTCTCTGACACACTCTTTTCGTTCACTCGTCTGACCGAAAGAGAAAATGAGAGAAGCCCTTCACGATGGAAACTTTTTCTTTTTCGCTCCCCTCACAGACCTCCGGAATGAATTTTCTTTTTCCTCCTCACTTCATTTTTCCTTGGTTCTCTCGACGAGCATCTCTTCTTTTTTTTTAATCTTTTCCTATCTCTCCACTTGTGTGTCTCTCTACGGACTCTCTCTTTTTTAATAGCTCTCACAAAACCTCTTCAGTCAATTTTTCGTTCATTCCCTCCCCCCTGACTTCATATTTTCTTTTTTTGTTTTTTCTCTGACACACTTTCTCTCTCTTCTTTTGAACGAAGGAGATGCTCCCCTCAAGATGAAAATTTTTCCCCCTCGTCTGTCTCTCTGTGGACTCTTTTAATAGCTTTTTTTTTACAAACCTCTCCAGTCAATTTTTTGTTGCGCCCCCCACTGACTTCACATTCTTTTTTTTTTTCTCTGACACACTCCTTTCCTTTTACTCGTCTGACCGAAAGAGAAGAGGAGAGAAGCCCTTCACGATGGAAACTTTTTCTTTTTCGCTCCCCTCACAGACCTCCGGAATGAATTTTCTTTCCCCCCCCTTGGACGCGGCTTCTTGTGGTCTTATTTATAGGCCGTCCATTGCCTCTTGAAGATAGCCAACATTATTGTGACAAGATGTAGCGCAACTTTTCCAGAATTTAAGCTTAACGTTGCCCTTTTTTAATCTCCTTTTCTTCTGACAAACTCTCCCTTCATTTTTTAATATCTTCCCTTGACTTCATTTTTTCTTGTCCGAAGGAGGAGCCCCTTCCCAATGAATATTTTTTAGCTCTCTCTCTGACACTCTTCTTCCCCCCTGTTCTTCAGCAAAGAAATATTCTAACAAGCGCCTGTCCCATTTCGTGCGTGTATGGCGATGCATTAATGAGGAGGTTTCTTCTTGGTGCCACCAAAGCTGATATATTATATAATATTATGGGTTATTTTTGCTTCTTTGAAGATTTCCCCAGAATCCGCACGTCCACCGAATTTGTGCATGCCTTAATAAGGAATAGATAATGGACGTGCGAGAGCTTCTTTCCTCATCATTTTTTATGCATGTTCAGACCAGCGAAAGAGAGACCATCCTTTTGTGCATGCAATCGACCGCGAGCCCCTGCTTCTTGTTGTCCTCTTAGTACAAATGCAAATGCGGCTACATGAAATGCAATTTTACTATTTTTTCTTAGGGGTTAAAGATTAATCCCTAAATTTTTATGCAATTAATTACTAAATGATTAGTCAAAATTTAGGTGTCAACAGATTGCACTATCAAATTCGAAATAATATATATTGCTATTGCGGAAAACACATGGATTTAATTGCTATTTCCCCCTATAATGAACTTTTCTTATATAGGAAAGATGGAGTAAAAGTATCAAAAAAATCTTAAACCTATAACATTTGTGTCAATTTAGTCATAATTATTTTATTGATGCCAATTTAATCCTAGATATTTTAATTCAATGCCAATTCAGTCTTCCAGGCTAATTTTGACTGGATTTTACTAACATGAATGCTAGCCGACCAATGTGGCATCTCTGACACTAACATAAATAATTTTTAATAATATTTTGATATTTATTCTTTTATTATTTTTCTAATCTTTTTCCTTTTTCGTTTTTTTTTTTCCCCTCCTTCTTCATTCCCTTTGCTAGTGACCAACCAATGGCCATAGGTAATGGTTGGCCACTAGCCATTGTCAAGCAGCCCTCGGTGAGGGCGAAGGTGAGCTCCCATGAGGGCTCCCCTCCCCAAATTTAGTGAGGCCAACCCTCATCCAGGCTAAGGTGGTCTCACCAAGCATTGCCTTAGCCAGGGCAAAGGTCGGCCTTGCCCAATCTGGCCTAGGCAAGGCTGACCTTTGTCGAGCCTCGCCTGAGTGAGGGCAAGCCTCGGCGAGGGCTCCCCTTGCCATAGCTAATGCTGGCTTGGGTAAGTAAGGCCAACCCTCACCTAGATGAGGGCGAGCCCTGGCGAGGGATCCTCTCGTCAAATCTAGTGAGGCTAGCCCTCACCCAAGCAAGGCCAACCCAACTACGTCCGGTGGCCAATCGTTGACAAAGGGAAGGAAGAAGAAGGAAAAATAATAATAATAAGAAATCTACAAAAATAAACAAAATTGAAAAGAAGTTAAAATATAATATAAAAAAAACTATCAACATCAGCGTTGATGTCACCACATACGTCAACCGCTATCCATTGTTAGCAAAATCCGCCCAAAACTAGTTGGAATGAGTGAATTGGCATTAAGACAAAAGTTAGGTATAAATTGACACCAATAAAATGTTTATAACTAAATTAATATTAATATAATAGGTTTATGACATTTCTAACACTTTTCCCAAAATGATGGCAATATGAATTTAATAAATCTTTTACAATCAAGATTGACATTGCATGTTATTGCTTAATTTCTCAAGGTATACGGGAACTTCATGTTGCCCTTTGAATTTTATATGAAATACTCTTTTGACCCTCATTTAAATCAATAATAGCAAGACCAAATGAAAAATGAAATTTCCCACTAATAACACTCTGTCATGTGGGATTTAGTTAATAAAAAAGTCCTTGAAATGATGGTGTTTTAAAAATACTTTATATGAATATAAAATTTTAATTTCGGGAAATCTAATTGGTGCTGGTTTCTTGGAGGATCAGAACCTGTCGTCTTAGAGTGATTAGTTCTTGAAATAGTTAGAAAAAGAATGTACGTATTAACTAAAAGTAGATTAGGGAATTGTTACTTCAAAGCTTTGATTTTGTGTAAATGATACCACGAAGCTTTTATATATTAGTATAATGGGTTAGTAAATTAAATAATAATAATAATAATAATAATAATAATAATAATAATAATAATAATAATAATAATAATAATAATAATAATAATAATAATAATAGGCGCTAGGAAAGTTACATTCAACAGAATTGTTATTCAACAGAATTGTTATAAAAAAATAGACGTGACGCAAATGAATTGTTATTGCAACTAGGAAAATTACATTCGACAGAATCCACAGTCGGTACCGGACATTTGCCTTCGACATGCCGGGCTCTCACCTGTGCAAGGGGACCAACTCCATCTACCTCGCTCAGTCTTCATCGGCCTGGACACCCTTCGAAGGCATCACGTACAACTACATTCGATTTGAAGGCCCTCCGAGAACTAATTGAACATCTCCAATTGTATGGAATTCACACACATAGCCATTTCATCAAAATACATAAAACCTCCACAAGATTAGGTCAGATGTAAGGCATTTTTATGCTCTTTTATGGCGATGAGCCAATATGACTGCGCATGACAACGCTTCTATTCTCGGGAAGAGTTTTTATTTCAAAAATAGTTCTTTTCTATTTTTGCTCCGGGAAACAATTTCTGAGTAAAAAAACCCGTTTGGTAAAGACACAAAATTTATATTCTTGGAATAGAAAAAGAATTGGTAACGCAACAATTTCTTTTTTGTATTTATTCATTTTTTATTCTTGTCAATGGATCGCCACTCGCCACCCACCGCCCGTCGCCGTCGCGGGCCCACCAGCGGCCACCGCTGCACTACCGCCGGCCTCCAACCGTCACCACCGACCGTCGGTGACGGTCGGCGGCCGGCGGTAGTGCAGCGGTGGCGGCTGGTGGGCCCGCGACGGCGAGGGGCAACGGGCAGCGGCGGCAATGGCGGCAATGGCGGGTGGCGGCGACCGGTGGGGCGGGTGGCAACGGTGGCGGTGGCGGCGGCGGCAGCGACGGCGGCCGGTCGGCCCGGCAACGAGCGGCGACGGGGTGGCAATCGCGATCAGCGGGGACCGAGACCGGGCGGCGGTGGCGGTTGGTGGCGGCGGCCGGCGACCGGCGGCAATTAGCGGTGGCGGCCGGCAACCGGCAGCGGCAGCGGTGGGCGATGGTTCCGAGCAATTGACGGTGGTCGCGGCAAGAAAAGGAAATAAAAGAAAATCAGCTTATTTCTAAAAATTGTTCCCGGGAATAAGAAGTAACTTTTTTTTGCTTCTCAAAACTGTTCCTAGGAGCAAAAAATTAGAGAAAGTGTTCCTGGGAACAAATGTTTTACCAAGCAGGTTTCTGTTCTTTTTCTGTTCCGGGGAACAAAAGAACAGAAATTGAGAGAAACGAGAGCGTTACCATGCGCTATCTAAGAAGTTGAGCTTCAATTATACAGAAAGCAATTATTTGTTAAACTGTTACATTTTATACTTCATTTGAATTCCCACACATATGACCGTGTTTTAAATAAGGTGAACAAGTGCACCTAAAGTCTTAAAATTTGCTGTAAAAATGTATTTGAGTTCTAAAACTTTAGTAATTCTGCAATTAAATACAAAACTTGTCAAATTTTCTGTGAATATACGGAATTGTTACGTCAAAGCTTTGATTTTGCATAAATGATAACATGATAGAAATCAGCTCCTAAGCTTTTATATATTACTATAATGCATTAGTTAATTAGATAAAAATATTAAGAATAGGCGCTAGGAAAATTACATTGAACAGAATTATTATTGCAGAAAATAGATGTGACGTGAATGGATTGTCTTGGGGATAGCAGGTAGAATCCCAGAGTAGAATATTCGGTCTCGTGGATCGTGGACCCGGCCGCCCCCCCCCCCCCCCCCCCCCAAAATTTGGTCATCCGGTACGTCATCATCGCCCTATAAATAGCCGGCTTCTCCTCCACGCCTTCCCGTCACCGTTCTCTTGAACACTCGATCCTGAGAAGCTGCTGCTACTGATCTGCTTGCTTGCTCGCCAACTTCAAGTCTGAGCAGCCCCCGTCGAGTTTGCAGCGAGATAATAATGGCAGCGTCAGCAGAAAACGAGCGTCCAGTGAAGGTTTTGGGATGGGCAGCGAGAGATTCCTCGGGACTTCTCTCTCCCTTCGAGTTCTCAAGAAGGTATACCTGCATATTGTTTTTACATCTCTGGAGATATCATCTCTTGAATTATGCGAGCTTTCTTTCACGTCAAAGGTTATATATAGACGAGAATAGTTAGAACCGCCAAGTTCAGGAAGAATCGATGTGTGCATAGTCCGATTCTGTTGAGATGAATCATTCAGCTACAGTGGCGTGCTTATGGAGATCCAGAGCTGTAAATCTTTTTCTTCTGCTCTTTTATATAATCTGAAAGCAGGAACGGAAGACCCAACTATTAAGAGACTTATGGGCATCCTACAAGACCCGTGACCTTGTTAAATCCGAACATTTGGCTTGTTTAATAGGTTATAACTCAGTAGCTTGCATGCGGTTAGAATAATTGGTTTTTTTTTTTTTTTTTAATTTGAAAATCGAAGGGCTTGGGTGGGGAGACTCATGAAACATCATGCAAGCTCGTTAACCTATTAAGTATAGACCTTTAACCTGTACAAGTGGCTCTGACATGGAAAAGTTTGCATGTAATGAGAATCATATGAGTGACCATAAGTTTCTGATCTAAAAAATCCCAACGCACTAATCAATTGTGACAATCCTAAAGGGCCGTAAAAGTTTGTGTTAAAATGTATTAAACCCACTTTTTTCCATAATATCTTTTGTAGGGTCGCTGGAGAGAAAGATGTGACTTTGAAAGTATTGTACTGTGGGATATGTCACTCTGACCTACACAATGTGAAGAACGAATGGGGATTCATGTCCTACCCTATGGTGCCCGGGTATGAGTTAAAAAGAATCACATTTTCTCATTTTTCTCCCTCATAGTAAGTGGAAAATAATTACATTTGATTATTGCATTGCAGACATGAGATTGCGGGTGTCGTAACAGAAGTAGGAACCAAAGTGACAAAGTTCAAAGTCGGAGACAAAGTGGGCGTCGGGTGTATGATTGGATCATGTCACAACTGTGCGAATTGTGGTGATAATCTTGAAAATTACTGCCCGGAAATGGTTCCAGTCTATGGTGGTAAGTTTAGCCCTGATAATGACAGTGAGGATTCTAATGGAACGATTAACTATGGTGGCTTCTCAGAAATCATGGTCGTAGATGAGCACTTTGTATTTAAATTTCCAAATAACATGCCTCTCGATGGTGGGGCACCTCTCCTTTGTGCTGGTATCACTGTCTATAGCCCATTAAGGTACTATGGACTCGATAAGCCTGGAATGCACATAGGAGTGGTTGGCCTCGGTGGACTTGGCCATGTGGCTGTCAAATTTGCCAAGGCAATGGGCCTTAGGGTGACTGTCATCAGTACCTCCCCAAGTAAAAAGGAAGAAGCTGTGAACCATCTCGGTGCTGATGCATTTTTGGTCAGTCAAGATGCAGAGCAAATGCAAGTATGTTATGTTCCTTGCAAGCTATTTCTTGAATTGCACTTAGGACAAAGAACCGCTAAAGTAATTTCAAGTCACAATTATTTTCTTGATGCAGTTGGCTATGGGCACAATGAATGGCATTATAGACACTGTCTCAACTGTGCATGCTCTCTTGCCATTGATTGGTCTCTTGAAGACTCATGGGAAGCTTGTCATGGTTGGGCTAACAGACAAGCCCCTTGAGCTACTTGCTATGCCACTCCTCCTAGGTAAATAACTATATTATACTTCTTGAAGAGATTATCATTTATATTTTGCTTACGATTAAAATTGATATGTTAGGCCTATTGCATACATATTTGCTCAAATCCAAAATTTGTGTGCATCACAATTACGACTTCTCATTGGCAACATTGAACTTCTTGATTTTTACTAATGACAGGTAGGAAGATAGTGGGTGGAAGTGTTGCTGGAGGTATTAAGGAGACGCAAGAGATGATCGATTTTGCAGCGGAGCACGGCATAACAGCGGATATTGAGGTTATTCCGATGGATTATGTGAACACTACCATGGAGCGTCTTGCAAAAGGGGATATTAGATACCGATTTGTCATCGACATCGGAAATTCACTAAAATCTTAGTAAAACTTAATTGTGTCAATAACTACGAGAAAGCTTGGATGGAAGGTGGTCAATTATTGTTGACATTAGTTATTGGGTAATTAGTTTGAATGCATGTTTTCCATCGTGTTTATGTCATTGTTCTTTTTGGGACAGAGAAGTCTTCTCTAAGGATGATTCCTTCGTAAAAAAAGTGTTATTAAGTTACAGTTGCTCTGTTGGAGTTCAATAAAGGAAATCTAATTAGTGCGTAATCTCCTATGATATTCTCTTCGAAAATCGCATCTCTACTATAATCATGTGTGCTTTTTAGTCAATTGGATTGGGCAACTATAATTATTGGATCATGCATATTTTTGTCTTCAACTGAGACTGTTTGACTTCCACAGCCATGGACTAGACATGATAGGATAACCGGACAACAGGTAGACTAAAGGAGATAAAGTATGAGAAAACTACGAGAGAGGGCTAAGAATTTGAGCCCTTAACATGCACTGTCATATCATGCTAAACTAATAGTTTTCCTCACTAATTTGAACCATCAGGAAACGGCTTAACAATGTATTTATAGCATATGACTTGACAAAACCATTCAACACATGGTCGAGCATTTACAACATAATAAAGCATCAAGCATCTAGAGTGGGTTCGTTCTACGACCCCGTGCTGTTGTAAACAGGAATCTACCCAAATGGGAGTTTTCCTTACAACCGCAGTCGAGAATTTGGTCAATGGGTACGTCATCATCGTCCTATAAAGAGCCGGCTTCTTCTTCACCTTTTCGCATCACCGTTCTCTTCGGTACTCGATCCTGAGCTGCTGCTGATTTTGGCTCTTTGCTCGCCCAACTTCAAATTTAGCAGTGCCGGTCGAGTTTGCAGTGAGATATTATATGGCCATGTCCGCAGAAAACGAGCATCAAGTAGAAATTTAATTAGGATGTTATATTAGATTGGATTGCAATATCAAAGTCGAGATAATATACCATGCCATTGCAGAAAATACGTGAGTTTAATTGCTATTTAACATTCTACACTTCCTTATAATGAACTTTCTTATATAGGAAAGATTGGGGAAAAGTATCGAAATAGTCATAAATTTATTATTTTTGTGTCAATTTAGTCATAAAACTTCTATCAATATCAATTTAATCGTAAACATTTTGACATAATGCCAATATAGTATTTCCAGCTAATTTTGGCCGGATTTTACTGACATGGACAGCGACTAACCTACATAGCGCCGCCAACACCGATATGGAGAATTTTTAATAATATCTTCATATTTTTTTTATTTTTATTATTTTTTCTGATTTTTCGTTTTTTTCTTCTTCCTTTTTCCTTCTTCTTCCTTCCTTTTGCTACTGATCGGCCACCGCCACAAGCGATGGCCAAGCTGGCCTTGTCGCTGCCCACCACAGGCGAGTCTTAGCCGGCAAGGGCACTCCTTGTCGAGCATCACCTAGACGAAGGCAACACTCGGCGAGGTCACCATGGCCTAGGTGAGGGTCAACCTTGCCCAATCTAGCTTGGCAAGGACAACCCTTGCCGAGGGTCACCTAGGTGAAGGCAACGCCCAACAAGGTCACCATGGCCTAAGAGAGGCTGGCTCTCGCTCGGCCAAGCCTCACCTATGGCACGCAACAACGAGCCTTGCCCAAGCAAGGCCAACCCAGCCATGGGTAGTGGCCGATTGGCAGCAAAGAGAAGGAAGAAGAAGGAAGAAAATGAAAGAATAAAAAGAATAAAAATTAATTTAAAAATAATAAAAAAATATTATTAAAAATTATCCATAAGAGCACTGACAATGCCATGTAGGCCAATCAGCATCCACATCAACAAAATCCATCCAAAATTAGCTAGAAATGCTACATTGGCATTAGGTCAAAAGGTTTATAGCTAAACTATACCAATAAAAAATTTATGATTAAATTGACACTAATGCAATAAATTTATAATTTTTGTGACAATTTTCTCAAAAAGATTGCAATATGAATTTAATGAATCTTTTACAATCAAGATTGACATTGCACATTAAAATATGCTTAATTTCTCTAGGTGTACGCGAATTTCATCTTACCCTTTAAATTTTATATGAAGTATTCTTTTGACCCTCATTTAAATCGATAATAGCAAAAGCAAATGAGAAATGAAATTTTCGACTAATAACACTCTATCATATGGGATTTAGTTAATAAAAAAAATACTTGAAATGATGGTGCTCTAAAAATAACGCATATGAATATGAAATCTAATTCCAGAATATCTAATTAGTGATGGTTTCTTAGAGGATCGGAACCTTTCGTCTTAATAGGATTAGTTCTTGATTTATTTAGGAAAAGACTATACATACTAACTAAAAGTAGATTAGGGAATTGTTCAAAGTCTTGATTTTGCATAAATGATACCATGATAGAACTCAGCTTCTAAGCTTTTATATATTAACATAATGCATTAGTAAATTAGATGATAATAATAATAGGCGCTAGGAAAATTACATTCAACAGAATTGTTATCGCAGAAAATAGACGTCACGTGAATGAATTAAAAGATTAAAATTTATAAATTGAAGTTCTCAATACAGTCGCAGCCGTTTATTCTTATGGAGAAATATTAGGTGGTCTTAGAACACCAAGTCAGTGTGCTCCCGACCAATCAGAAAGTTCCATGTGGCTTCGCACTAGCGAGTAGTCCCCATCGTCGTTCCTGCACATAAAATATAAAATTTCTCTTTCTTATTTAAAAAATTTCCCCTAATTATAGGCCTGTCCAAATTAATTGTTGCCGACGTTGTTAAATTATGTCTCGAGTTTGAATGTTCATAAAACGCGATTCGCTGGACTCCTGAAACTGCACAAAAGAGAAAATATAAAATAAAATAAAATAAAAAGGAAGGAAAGTTTCTCTTTGCTGCGGAATCCAAAATGTGGAAGATGAAATAAACAAATTGTGGTGGGCCCTTTGGCGTGAAGCTGCCGAAACCCTTTCGGCGTGAAGCCTCGCTCTGCACGCGTGAAGCTGCCGAAGCCCCTTCTCTCTGCATCGTGCATCAAAAAGGAAAGTGGGGCCCAAGGTCAAACTTTTGACCTTGGGCACACACGTACAAAGCAAAAGCTGTAGGTTTTACTGCTGTACGTACGAGCGCGAGAAGCCGCACGTCGCCGAGAAGAAAGGAGCCGCTCGTCCACCTGTTTTTGAAGAGCCGCAAGTTTTGCAAATCCGTACGTGCGCGAACCCAGGTGTACGTAAAACATTATACTTTGAGCTTCAAAGCGTGGTAATTTTGTATCGTGAGCTTATATCTAAGTGAATTATTTATTTATAAATACCTTAGTTTAGAGTTAAATCTAAATGTGAAAAACACTCGAACGTGTGAGTGATTGTAAACTCGATTATCAATTATTTTCTACTAGCTCTACCTATGGACATAGGTACCAATACTCAGACCGAATCACATAAATTTTTAGCGTCTTTATTTTTCTCGTTTATTTCTCTAGTAATTTCGCGTTGACATAAATTGCAAGATTCTATCGTTTCTGCGTATTATATTCTAACAAACCTTACTGCGGACAGATGGAGATATTTCTCTTTCTGTCTCCTCCTTTTTCTCCTTCTAAGGAAGACCTTCTCCTCTCCTTGGGATTGTCTTGGGGTGAGCGGGTAGTATCCACAACGTAAAATATACTTACTTTGTGATTCATTCAATCTAGTGGATCGTGCCCCCACCAAATTTGGTCATCCGGTACGTCATCATCGCCCAATAAATAGCCGGCTTCTCCTTCACGCCTTCGCATCACCTTTCTCTTCAATACTCGATCCTGAACAGCTGCTGCGGCTGATCTGCTTGCTTGCTCGCCAACTTCAAATCTGAGCAGCCCCCGTCGAGAGATTCCTCAGGACTTCTCTCTCCCTTCGAGTTCTCAAGAAGGTAAACCTGCATATTATTTTTTTCATCTCTGGAGATATCATCTCTTGGATTAAGCGAGCTTTCTTTCACGTCAAAGGTTATATATAGACGAGAATAGTTAGAACCGTCAAGTTCAGGAAGAATCGATGTGTGCATAGTCCGATTCTGTTGAGATGAATCATTCAGCTACAATGGCGTGCTTATGGAGATCCAGAGCTGTGAATCTTTTTCTTCTACTCTTTTATATAATCTGAAAGCACGAACTGAAGACCCAACTATTAAGAGACTTATGGCCATCCTACAACACCCGTGAATTTGTTAAATCCAAACATTTGGCTTGTTTAATAAGTTCTAACTCAGAGTAGCTTGGATATAGTTAGAATAATTGGTGTTTTTTTTTTCTCTCAATTTTGAAAATTGAAGGGCACGGGTGTGGAGACTCATGAAACATCATGCAAGCTCATTAACTTAGTCCAGACCTTTAACCTATACAGGTGGCTCTGATATGGAAAAGTTTGCATGTAATGAGAATCATATGAGTGACCATAAGTTTCTGAGCTTAAAAACATCAACGCACCAACCAATTGTGAAATCTTAAAGGTTGTAAAAGTTTGTGTTAAAACGCATTAAACCCATTTTTTTTCCATAATATCTTTTGTAGGGTCAAGAGAGAGAAAGATGTGACTTTGAAAGTATTGTATTGTGGGATATGTCACTCTGACCTACACAATGTGAAGAATGAATGGGGATTCATGTCCTACCCTATGGTGCCCAGGTATGAGTTAAAAAGAATCACCTTTTTCTCATTTTTCTCCCTCATAGTAAGTATAAAAAAATTACATTTGATTATTGCATGGCAAACTTGAGATTGTGGGCATCGTAACAGAAGTAGGAACCAAAGTGACAAAGTTCAAAGTCGAGGATAAAGTGGGCATCGGGTGTATGATTGGATCATGTCACAACTGTGCGAATTGTGGTGACAATCTTGAAAATTACTGCCCCGAAATGGTTCCGGTCTATGGTGGTAAGTTTAGCCCTAATAATGACAGTGAGGATTCTAATGGAACAATTAACTATGGTGGCTTCTCGAAAATCATGGTTGTAGATGAGCACTTTGTATTTAAGTTTCCAAATAACATGACTCTCGATGGTGGGGCACCTCTCCTTTGTGTCGGTATCATTGTCTATAGCCCATTAAGGTACTACAGACTCGATAATCCTGGAATGCACATAGGAGTGGTTGGGCTCAATGGACTTGGCCATGTGGCTGTCAAATTTGCCAAGGCAATGGGCCTTAGGGTGACTGTCATCAGTACCTCCCCAAGTAAAAAGGAAGAAGCAATGAACCATCTTGGTGCCAATGCATTTTTGGTCAGTCAAGATGTAAAGTAGATGCAAGTATGTTATGTTCCTTGCAAGCCGTTTCTTGAATTGCACTTAGGACAAAGAACTGCTAAAGTAATTTCAAGTCACAATTATTTTCTTGATGCAGTTAGCTATGGGCACAATGAATGGCATTATAGACACTGTCTCAGCTGTGCATGCTCTCTTGCCATTGATTGGTCTCTTGAAAACCCATGGTGGAAGCTTGTCATGGTTGGCCTAACAGACAAGCCCCTTGAGCTACTTGCTATGCCACTCCTCCTGGGTAAATAACTACAATATACATCTCGAAGAGATTATTATCTATATTAAACTTACGATTAAAATTGATATGTTAGGCCTACTGCATACATATTAGCTCAAATCCAAAATGTGTGTGCATCACAATTACGACTTCTCATTCGCAACATTGAACTTCTTGATTGTTACTAATGACAAGTAGGAAGATAGTGGGTGGAAGTCTTGTTGGAGGGATTAAGGAGACGCAAGAGATGATCGATTTTGCAGCGGAGCACGGCATAACCACAGATATTGAGGTTATTTTGCTGGACTATGTGAACACTGCCATGGAGCGTCTTGCAAATGGGGATGTTAGATATCGATTCATTATCGACATCATAAATTCATTGAAGTCTTACTAAAACTTGATTGCGTTGATAACTACAAGAAAGCTTGGATAGAATGTGGTCGAATGATTGTTGACATCAGTTATTGTGTAAGTAGTTTTTTTTTTTTTATCGAAAAAGATAGTATATTGATAATAACTTCACGTAGGAAAATAGGAACAACCCTGAACTAGGGCTTCATTACAAAGCATGTCCATCATGACTTGAGGAGGAGAGATGATCTAATTAGGCGAAAGAGACCCTCTTCCATGGGCCTTGGCGGCCCAGTCGGCTAGGGCATTTGCTTTGTGACGGCAATGCTTCACGTGGAGATTGCGGAAGCTCTATAGGAGGTCTGCGCTTTCGGCAAAGAGGGCACAGCACTCCCACGGCAGTAGACGGCACCGATTGAGGGTTTCGACCAGAATAATGCTGTCAGACTCCAATACTAGGTGAGATTTTGTTAGATTTTGTTGTACCAGATCCTTGAGAGTGTATATTAAACCTTGGATCTCTATCCCGAGAGCAGAGGATGCAGAGACAAAATGGGTGAAACCTCCGATCAAGCTGCCCGAGTGATCACGAGTAATGCTTGCTATTGCGCCCATTTGATTCGCTGTGGGGAAGGCTCCGTCCATATTAATCTTCACCGTGCCCTGTTGCGGAGGAAGCCATGTCCGATTAGGGTTCAGCGAAAGCTGATTCAACGATCTGGTCCAGGGATATGCGTTGGCGTCGAAACACAAAGTGGTTCCGAGCCTTCCAAATTTCCCATAGGAGGCCTGCGATGTGCTCAAAATCTGGTGAGCCCCTTTTCTGATTTAGTAAGTTAGCTATCCAAGAGTCCATCCAGTTGGGGTTGTAAGAGACAATGTTAAGCTGAACTTGGGAATGATTCCATATACCTTGTGTCCATGGGCAATGCAAAAATAAGTGTTCTGTAGTTTCTAGGGAGGTAGAGGAATAGAGTATACATACTGGGTCAGAGATGATCCTTCTGTGGAAGAGATTGTCCTTAGTTGGTTACACATTTTGGCATATAGGCCAAAGAAAATTGCATATTTTGGGTGCTATTTTAACTTTCCATATCTGTTTCCAAACATGCGTAGGTGTTTGATACGAAGAAGAAGCTTGAGGGTGTACCTTCTGGTGTGCAGTTTGTTGAATGAAATTGTATCCACTCTTTATAGTATAAATACCATCCTGAGTCCTTGTCCATATCAATTTATTTGCAGTTGACACTGGCCAAAGTTTTAACTGAATGATTTGCTTAACAGCGAGTTCATCAAAGAAGCGATTCAAAAGCTCCACATTCTAGTAATTCAGCACAGGACAAATAAAACTAGCCACTGTTTGAGGTTCATCTCTAGGAGCTGGCCTGCCAAGAATCCTGATAGGTAACCATTTGTCCTCTCTGACCTTTATCGATTGGCCATTATCCACTGACCAATGAAGCTTTTGACTAATCGAATCTCTACCTGACAGGAGACTCTACCAACCCCAGGAAGGTCTGTGCCCTCTATCCTTATGCTAGGTCTTGGAAGGAAAGTACAAGCCTTTGAACACTCGACTCCACAACAACGAAGGATCTTGAAAAAGTCGCCAAGCACGCTTGCCCGGGAGGGCCTTATTAAAGGTCAGTAGGTCTCGGAATCCCATCCCTCCAATGTCTTTTTTCTCTTTCAAAAGATCCCAGTTTTTCCAATGAATTCCAGATCTATTGTTGTTGTTTTGCCACTAAAACTTGGATATTTTCTGTTTAATAGACTTGCATATAGAAATTGGGACCTTAAATATAGACATTGCATACTGTGGTAATGCTTGAACAACTGATTTTAAAAGAATCTCCCTACCCCCCTTTTGAAATGAAATTCTCTTTCCACCATTCCAATTTTGCATTTACTCTTCCAAGGATCCAAGCAAACATGTCCTTTTTTTATGAACCCCAATCAGAAGGTAGCCCTAGGTATTTACCCGATTTTTCCAGAATAGGCACCCGTAGTTCGCTAGCCAAGTTTATCTTCAGTGGCTGAGGGCACGATTTCCCCATAAACAGACCAGATTTATTCCTATTAATATCTTGATCAGTTGCTAGGCAATACTAATTTAGGATATTACTGAGATTTTGGCATTCCCTAGTTCTACCCTCCAAGAAAAAGATAGCATCGTCAGCAAAAAGGAGATGGGATAAAATAGGACACCACCTATTAAGTTTAATGCCCCTGAGAGTGCCTATGTCGATAGCATGTTGTATAAGAGAGGAGAGCAGATTAGCCACCAGGATAAATAAATAGGGGGAGAGAGGGTCACCCTGTCGAAGTCCCCGAGACGGCTGAAAATAAGGTAGCTGTTCGCCATTAAGCTTGACACTGAGAGAAGTAGAAGACACGCAGTGCATTATCCACTTAACCCATTGATCTCGAAAACCCATTTGATAGAGCTAAGCATCCAAGAAATCCCACTCCACCCTATCATAGGCTTTCTTTATATCCAATTGCAGTATGGCCTGAAACATTTTCATTTTGTTTCAAGTTTTTAATTGATGTAGAACCTCCTGAACTATGAGTATGTTATCTTGTATTTGTCTTCCTGACACAAAGGCGCTCTGTTCTTTGGAGATTAACTGAGGTAGGCAAGTTTTTAGGCGATTTGCTAATATTTTGGATATGATTTTGTAAAGAAAATTACATAAACTAATCGGGCGAAACTGATATAACCTTTCAGGGTTCGAAATCTTCGAGATTAAAGAGATTGAAGTCCTGTTTATTTCTGCTGGCAGCACCCCTGAAATCAAAAAAGGTGTTCACCATATGGAAAACATCCTCCTAAATAATGTCCTAGTGGTGATGATAGAAAAGCCTATTCAATCCGTTAAGACCTGGGGCATTTGTGGCTCCCAACTGAAAGGTAGCCTGTTTTACCTCCTCCCTTGTAAGTTCAGCTGTTAGTAATGTATTCATTTCATTTGTCACTACTTGAGGACATTGTGCTAAAATAGGTCCAAAATCCCTATATCCCACAGAAGTGTAAAGATCCCGAAAAAAGTTGAATGTACTATTTTTAATCTGAGTAGGCGCTCGGATCCATTCATCATTTATATCCTTTAGGATGCTGATTCTGTTTCTTTTTCTTCGTTGGATAGTCGTGGCGTGAAAAAATCTCGTGTTTTTATCCCCGCACCTCATCCATTTTATTTGTGAACGCATCGCCCAGTAGTGCTCTTCTTATAACCATATGTTCTGAATTTTTTCCTTCAAAGAATTGATCTGGTCTTTGTTATGATTGCAAACAGGTTGGTTAGTACATTGCTAGAGTTGCTGCTGAAGGAGATCTATCTAACGATGTCCTGCTTTAAATTTCTATTTGCTCCACATAGCTAACGCTACAGAGGTAGCTTGGAGCTTCTTAGAGATAGTAGAGTTAGCAAGTGATAAAGAGGACCAGGTTTCTGAAACCACCCTGTGATAGTCGGCGTCTTGTAGCCAGTAAGATTCAAAGGTAAAGGTTCTTCGCCTCCTTGCTGAGTTGATTACAGTATTAAGTATCAGTGGACTATGATCCAATCCTAGGGCAGGTAAAGCTAGAACTTCAACATCTACATAGGCCATTCGCCATTCAATAGTACATAATGCGCGATCAAGCCTCTCTTTAATCACTGCATCTCCACTTCTTTGATTCACCCAAGTATAGGCACAACCCTTAGTCTCCATATCCAACAATGCATAATCATGTAACAATTCTCTGAAGGAATGTAATCTATACTACTCTGCTGGTTTATTTCCTAGTTTCTCCTAATGGTGTAAAACTTCATTAAAATCACCTATACACAGCCAAGGCAGAGTATGTAAGAGGCTGACTCGCTTCAAATCTGCCCATAAATTCTGTCTCTGATTATAAACAACTGGTGCATGTAGATAGGTAATACACAGAGGGGAAACACAGCTATCTTCAGAACATATAGCATCAATGAAAAACAAACTGTGAGCATTAACAGAGAGAGAAACATTGTCCCGCCAAAAAAGCACCATCCCTCCAGCCAAACTTATAGGGTTTACAACAAAACTGCTTGGATAATTCAGCCTCCTCTAAATTTTCGAAATAACATGTTCGTAATTTCTTGTCTCCATCAAAAAGACAATATCGGGCCTTTCTTAAGCCACTAAGGCCCTTAGCGCTTGAACTGTCATGGAATTGCCCTATCCCTGGCAGTTCTAACTTAGTATCCTCATTTGTCAATCGGTGGCTTGTTCGGGCAAGCCACCACAGCCCAATCATTGGCCTTTTGGGCCTCAAGTATAGGAGTATCCAAGAGAAGACTTTCATCTAAAGTCTCTTGTAAGATAGAGTGCGAGCCATAAGGAGAAAATCGCTTAACTTTTTTCTAGGGAGTTGTCTTTGTCTACAAGTGGGTATGTTTTGCTTTTTTTGATGAAGAAGCCCCAGCTGTAGATACGTGAAAATCTTGATGCTGTTCTATTGCAGGGAGTTGTAGATTTCGTGAAGGAGCACCCTGGGAAGTAGCAGTGAGAGGGGAACTGGTTATCATATTCTCTGTGGTAGTGTGAAGCTGCTGAGTTGGTTAGGCCTACATTAGGAGAGATTGTTGGTAGACCTCGCATGGGGCTGCAGGGAGGAGGAATGGTCCATATGGAGGTGTTTCAAGTATAGAATCCTTGAGATTTTCTTGATTAGTTTGTGATTCATAAAAAGCCTTCCAAAACGAGCTGTGTTCCTGAACATCAACTCAGAGCCACTATCCATAGTAGAGTTGATCCATGCTTTCAAATTTTGCCTCATCATATGGAATGTCTTTGCAATATGATGCATAATGGCCTATAATTCCACAGGAGTAGCAATAGTGGGGTAGATGTTCATAACGGAAATCTAGCCAGATATTTTTCCCAACTATTCGAATAAGTTTGCTCGGTTTTAAAGGCTCCTTGAGGCTAATTTCCACTTTAGCTCTCCCCACCCTTATTGAAGATCTCTCCTTAGCCTCAATTTTGACCTCCAGTACCTTTCCTACTTCACCGACTGCCTTGCTAACTAGCTGTTCAGTACATCGCTCTAGTGGAAGTCCAAAGACTTGCACCCAAAACGCACAACTTGTGAAGTCATAGTAGTGAAGTGGAGTATTTGGGGTCCAAGATTTAAGAATGACCAGATTGCTAGAAAATAACCAGGGACCGTTATCAAACACACACTATTTTTCCGCTTATGAATGAAATTTAAATACATAGAGACCTTCCTCCCTCTGCGAAATATCAACATTCTCAATACGCCAAATTCTATTCATTGTATTCTAGAACGTTGTGAGATTAACGGAAGAATTTGCAATAATTTTTCCAATAAGGCTCAACTTACATTCTTCAATCTTATCTGCAGGGGGCTCTTCTTCCCATACTTCAATTGGCTAAGCAATCCACAGACGTCCTAACTTACTGCAGAGGGCAACAAACCGAGCATCGTTTCCCTAACTCGAATGCTCCATCCGATGATTAAACTCTACAAGAACTCTAGAGGAGCGAAGAACGAACTCGACGCTTGCAGAACACCACCCATTCAAGTCGACAATGGATAATCAGGACATGCAAAGGTAAATTGGGGGAATTTGGGTGCGACACAAAGGAAAGGGCTTGTTGGAGAGGACGATTAACCAGAAGAGGAGATCAATGAGGAGAAGGGAAGATTCAAGCCTAAAAAGATGGAGTCTATGAAGAGAGAAAGAGATGGGCAGTGATGTCCCAGCTGATTATGGGTATCCATCTGAGAAAAATAAAGGTGCAAAACACAGTATTATAGAGACCCAACAAAAGCCCTAAAGAAAACGAGACGGAGGAAGCAGTCAGAGTTGATGAAATGGGACTACAGCGAGGCCACCTCTAGAAACTAGGGGTGTGCAAAATACCCGGGAACCGTTTGGACCGCCCGGAACCGGACCAAAACCGCCCGGAACCGGTGGATCTTGAGGGAACCAGTCCGGTTCCTGGTTCCATGGGCGGATCCACTCGCTGCCCGCCCGACCCGGACCGATTCCTTTTAATATTAAAAAAATTTACTAAAAACAAACCTAGGTCGAATCGATCTCACATTCTCGAGCTCGACTCTGATATAGCTAGTAAAAGCACCTAGATGGGGTGAATAGGTATAGAAATAATTTTTCAAGATATGAAAGCAATACTAGGCAGACAATAGAAAGGAAGCTCTCCTTTAGTTAACAAAACGAACTATGATCAAAGTAAAATAGAGAGTAGGGAAGAGAAAATTGAATACAAGGTTTATAGTGGTTCGGCTTATTCCAAGCCTACGTCCACTCTTCTGCACTGACAGCCCATTGGCTGGATTTCACTATGAATAAAAGAGATGTTACAGCGATGCTTTCCCTTGATTCCACAGTGTAGATATTCTATCACACTTCCTCAAGGTATCTCAAAATATAGACTCTTTTGCGTACAAGATTTCACTCAATAAAAGAATTTGCTACGAATCAAGGAGTTTCAGATTTTGAAATTATTCTATCGTGCACACTTTTTAACAACTAGAACGTCTTCCTTTTATACTCTTGTATGCCATCATACCCGTTGGCACTTACCAAAGGAATTCTTCCAATCTTCCCATTGGACAGAATCAATTAGGAAGATCATTCGAGCAATTAAAGGAACATGTCGATAGCCCATCAATCATGTTCGCCCATAAAATCAGGATCTTGATTTCCATAAGTAGAACCTTCCAAGAATTCTTCGCCAATCATCGGATCCTTAATCTCCGAATCAATCATGATCAAATAAAGGATTCCGTTATGTCATATCCAGCCAAGAGATCTTCTCTAGTTGATAAGGTCATATCCTTAATGAAACATCCAGTTCTGGATAGCCTTTCTTTAATAGATTAGAGATTGTCAATGAGAATAGACTTTGAATCTTGAGTCTGGCTGTCCGGAGGTCTTCAGACTTTAAATAGCGAGTCGCAAATCTTCGACTAGATCGATGGAAACGTTTTGTCAACTTCAAAACACTTCAAGAAGATTTCTTCAACAATCTCCCCCTTTTTTATGGTGCCAAAACTTTCCTGCAGATTTAAATAACATTGACCTGCAAAACATTACTCAAGCAATATGGATATCTCATAAAGATTAATAGCTTAATGATAACACTAGAATCTGTAACCACAGAAAATAGGTTAGTCTTTGCATGAGAGTAAAGCCATTCATAAGATATCAATAATACTTAATATAAAAGCAGCAGTCAAATCCAAATCCATATTCAGTTCATATCCAGACACAAACGTAAAGTCAAACATCAAAACAATCCAAGTCAAACAATTCAAATGATTAAAGAGTCAAAGTTTCAAATCTTGCATCTCTCCCCTTTTTTGTTAGCATAAAAAAAAGGTTGAGATGAAAATGGAATAGAGTCAAGATTGCTTGGGAACACGAACAAGCTGGAAATCTCCCATTGACTGAACGATGTCTTCCAGCCTTTTCAAGTCTTCCTTCAGTTGTGCAACCTTCTCACCCTTAGCAGTAGCCTGAATTTGAAGAGAAAGGGCTTGGATATGATCATTCAAGGAACCTGAAGAAGCTTGACCTGTATTCTGCAAATTCTGAACTTCGCATCCCAGAGCATATATCTGACCTCGCATTTCCAAGAGAACATCCAGAATTATCGGTTTGCGTACTGGCTTCGGCACGATCTGATGGAGTAAAGGCAGACAATGGTATATCAGCATAATCATGTAGATTTGGCGATGAAGCATCATGTCCCTCCTCAGGAAATTGAGAGGCATAAATGTCCTCTGGATCTGCTGGAGAGCGACTGACTCCCTTACTGGTAGCAGGATATGAGGACATTCCTCTCTTCTGTTGGTCTCCCCCTGTTTCCATGCCTTCAGGTGGAGAAGAGTGTTTTTCATGCTCCCCTTCCTCTTGATTTTCTCTCTCTTCTTCTTCTTCTTCTTCTTCAAACCTTTCCTCCTCTACTTCTTTTTCTCCAGCTTCTCTTTCTTCTTCTTCTTTCTCTTTTTCTTCTTTCTCTTCTTCTTCTTCTTCTTCTTCTTTCTCTTGTCCTTCTCTCTCCTCTGCTTCTTTCTCCTATCGTTCCATTGATTTTGGAACAGGACGATTTAGCTTCTTCAATGCTATAGCAAAAATGGTGAGGTCATCCTCATCATCTTTATCCTCTAAGAGGAGAGCTCTTCTTTTCTCGGATGGAGCAACCATGGGCTCCGTCCCTTTTCTTTTCGCTGCAAAAGAGACTTAATGAGTCTTGATAGGGGTTTTCTCCTTAAATTTCTCCAACACCTTGCTTAGTTCCTTCAGATGCATTTTAGTCACCATTTTCAGTCCTACCACCACATGATCACACGATCGAACACAAAGAATTTGTGGAGGCTGAATATTCAGATGTCTGAATAACTTCGTCACAAGACCTAGATAAGGAAGTTGACCTCTGTACTTCACCACTGCTCTATACATGTGGAACATAACAGTGTGAGGAAGAGAACTTTTTCCCAGTGATGATGGCATACATTAGCTTTGCCTCTGAACTTGAAACATTAGTCTTGGAAGTTGATTTCGGTCTGAGGCAATTGATCACAATCTTGTGAAGCAGAATGTTAAATGCATTCATCCTCAAGTAGGAAATCTTTTCCTCTATTCTTCTATCCTTAACAAGTTCCAATGTGGCACGAGCAATAGAAACATTGATCGGTTGATACCTTCCTCTCTCAACCCCAATCACATCCGCCAGCTTATCCACATCAACCACAAAGTCCTGATCTCGAACACTAAAAGATATTCTATTCACATCCAAGAAACTAAGATTTGAATAGAAATATGCAGTTAATTGAGTATAGGCCTCTGTGGTGTCAGAACAGAACTGTTCTAGTTGAAGAAAACTGAACTTTTCCCTCAAGTTCACATTCACAGCATCCAAGAAATCAAAATCCACACTCCTAAGGTTTATCATCCCACGTTTTAACAATTTGGAGTATAGATCCTTCTGTTCCTTCAATCTAAACAACTCTATCCTTTTTCCTCGAATTTTCGCAGCAACACCCATTCTTGGTTGAAATTGGCTGTACAATTTGTCATTATCATTTCCATCTATCGGATTAAGTCCCCTAACACGCGGATCACTTGGGATATTTGCAAGGGCTTCTTCTGCCAATCCCTTAGGAGTAATTCCCAAACGTTCCATTTTTCGCAAAAAGATGTACTCATTCACATATCCCTTATCCTTAAGAAACTCATCGACGTAGTTCAATGGAGTGCCACTCCTCTTTAAAGCACAGTAAAGCTTATAAATAAAAGAGGGCCTTTGAATTCTTACAGGATCTGCGTCTTCAACGATTTCTTCCTCTTGTTGATGACCCACACCCTGTGGATTAGTTGGTGGAGAATGACACTGTTGAGAATGTTGCGGGCTCTGCTGCTGACTTGGTGACTCCTCTTCCTTGGTGAGATCAAAGTGAGTAGGTCCCTCACTCATTCGTCGTGGTCCCCTGCTTGCGATTCTCAAAGACTTTCTTGAAGACGACATCTTGCTTAGTCTTTAAAAGATTCCTTGCTTGACTTTCCCAAGAAAGATGACAACTTTTTCGAAAATTAAACAAGGGAAGAAAACAGGAATGTAAAATCGATGCTTTTTTAGGGTTTTGGAGTTAAGCGGAGAGGAACCAACTGTATATAACCCAGTCGAAAGGGAAAATACCAAATGTCATAAAGGAAAGTGTGAAGATGCCTCTTTTAACAATAACTGCCTTTTTCAAATAAATAACTGCTATTTTCGAGAAAATAGTCATTTCAAAATAACTTCTTTTTCAAAAAAGGAAACGATGTAATAATCACGTCAATTAAAGATAGCAATAATCAAACACGGTTGATAATCGTACATTTTCAATATGAGATTCGAGAGAGAGAATGAATTACAGTCAAAGTCTTGTTTGTCTGAATCTGAGTCTCTAGACTTTAACTTCTTCAAACCTCAATATGTTGAGCCTGGAACGAATAATTTCAAATTGACTTTTCTCTAAAGGCTTTGTGAATATATCCGCCGGTTGGTTCTTTGAGTCAACAAATTGAATCGAAACTTCTCCATTTTGAACATGATCTCTAATGAAGTGATGTCGAATCTTTATATACTTTGCTCTTGAGTGAAGAATTGGATTTTTAGTAAGATTGATTGCACTGGTGTTGTCGCAATTAATCTCCGTGCATGAATCTTCAATTCCAAAGTCTCTTAGCTGTTATTTTATCCATAGAATTTGTGAACAACAACTTCCGAGAGCTACAACTCTGCTTCTGCTGTAAAAAGAACTACTGCATTTTGCTTCCTTGAAAACAAAGATACTGTTCTGCTTCCAAGTAACTGACAGGTACCCGAGGTGCTCTTTCTGTCTACTCTGCATCCAGCTATGTCTGCGTCTGAGTATCCAAGAAGAGTTAAGTCTCACTTTTTAGGATACCAAAGGCCGATGCTTGAAGTTGAAGCAATGTATTTGATAATATGCTTTGCAGCACTTAAATGAGATTCTTTAAGGTCTGCTTGAAATCTGGCACAAATGCAAACACTAAACAAAATGTCAGGTCTAGAAGCAGTAAGATAAAGAAGTGAGCCAATGATACTCCTGTATAGCTTCTGGTCGACTTTCTTTCCCCCTTCATCTTTGTCTATCTTCAAGGAACTTGACATTGGTATATCAGCCTTTTTGCAATTATCCAGTCCAAACTTCTTGACAAGATCATTAGCATATTTTTCTTGATGAATAAAAATTCATTCATTCAGTTGTTTCACTTGAAGCCCGAGAAAGAAGGTTAACTCACCCATTATGCTCATTTCAAATTCATCATGCATAGTCTTAGAGAATTTATTACACAGACTTTCATTAGGGGATCCAAAAATAATATCATCGAGATATATTTGAACTAGAACAAAACTTTTGCTTTCTCTTTTGATAAACAGAGTAGTGTCTACTTTACCTTTTACAAAACCATTTTGAATTAAAAACTTATTCAGCCTGTCGTATCAAGCTCGAGGTGCTTGCTTTAGATCAAACAAGGCCTTTTTCAGTCTGAATACTGAGTCTGGTTTCCTTGGGTCTTTAAACTCAGGTGGTTGTTCCACATAGACTTTCTCATGGATAAATCCATTTAGGAAAGCACTTTTGACATCTATTTGGAATAACTTGAAATTTTTGTAATAAGCAAAAGCAAGTAATAATTGAATTGCTTCTAACCTTGCTACTGGTGCGCAAGTCTCGTCATAGTCTATCCCTTCTTCTTGCATATATCCCTTGGCCACGAGTCTTGCTTTATTTCTTACGATTTTTCCTTTCTCGTTCATCTTGTTCATGAAAACCCATTTAGCTCCTATAAGAGATTTACCTTTTGGTTTAGGAGTCAATTCCCAGACATCATTAATGCTGAATTGTCTGAGTTCTTCTTGCATAGTTTCTCAATCCAGCTTTCATAAGATAAAACTTCTTCTATGCTTTTTGGTTCTATTTCAGAATTAAGAGCCACAGCACTAGACTCTTCGCGCCTTTTGGATCTTGTGTGAATTCCATCATTAATGTCGCCAATAATGAGATCTTTGGGATGATTGGACTTATGCTTTCAATTACTGGTTGATTTGTCAGATTGATGATCACTTCCTTCATTTGAATCTTCAATAACCACTTGTTGCTGGTCTTTCAGAGTCTGAGCTGCTTCTTGAGATTTAGACTTTGTAGAGTCTGGAGCAGGTTCAGATTCTTCAAGATGAGTCTGAATAGATTCATTTTGCATAAAATCCTGGAATTTGACATTTATTGATTCCTCCACAGATTGACTCTTCTTGTTATAGACTCTGTAGGCTTTACTTGAGGTAGAATATCTAAGGAAGATGTATTCGTCTGATTTTTCTTCAAACTTACCAACTCGATCATTTGCATATTTCAATATAAAGCATTTGCATCCAAACACATGAAAATATAAAACAATAGGCTTCTTTTCTTTGAATAATTCATAGGGGGTTTTTTCTAGAATATGCCTTAGAAAAACTCTATTGATAATATAACAAGCTTGTAGAAACTATTTCAACCTAAAATTGTGAAGAGAAGTTACTTTCAATTAAAAAGTTCTAGCCATTTCTTGAAGCGATCTATTCTTTCTTTCCACAACTACATTTTGCTCTGGAGTATATGGAGAGGAGAACACATGCTAAAAATCAGATTCATCACAAAATTTTGTAAAATCTTGATTTTCAAATTCACCTCCATGGTTTGTTCTTATACTTGAAATAACATAACATTTTTCATTTTGAACCTTTTTTAGCAAATTTTTCAAAATAAAAAAAAAGGTTTCAGACTTACTTGCCAGGAAATATATCCAAGTAAATCGTGAGTAGTCATCCACAATTACTAGGCAATATTTCTTACCTCCAATGCTTTGTGTTCTGGTTGGTCCAAAAAGATCCATATGCAAAAGCTACAGTACACGGTTAATGGAAACTTGATTTATTGATTTAAAGAAATTTCTTACTTGTTTTCCCAATATGCATGGTGTACATAGATCATACTTTTGGTATGATAAATTAGGTAGACCACGAACAAGCTTCTTTGCTGAGATTTTGGCTATCTGCTTCATATTAATGTGTCCAAGCTTTCTTTGCCATAAGCTTGCTTCGTCTTGAATTGATATTAGACATTGCAATTCATCTGGTTTCACATCCAAGAGGTAGATATTTCTATGTCTTCGACCGATGAATGACTGAGTAGAATCTTTACTGGTTCCTGAACATATTCCCTCTTGAAAATTGATTTTGAAACCAGTATCACACAGCTGACTGATATTGAGTAGATTATAGTTGAGTCATTCCACTAGAGAAACATTGCTTATTGTGAGGTTTTCAATCTTTACAGTTCCAAATCCCACTATTCTTCTTTTGATGTTTCCTCCAAATGAGACTTTTCCATCATTCACTTGAACAAGTTTTATGAAGCAATTTGAATCTCCTGTCATATGTCTTAAGTATCAACTATCCAGATACCATTTTACCTTTTTCTTGATAGTGACCTGCATTTAAAAAAGAAACTCAAACTCTCTATGGTACCCATATTTTCTTGGGTCCATTGGTGTTAGTATGATATGTGGTTTTTGCCCATACTTTCTTAACAGGTTTCCAAACCATATGACATTCTTTTTCAAAATGATCTGCACTATTGCACTTTGAACATCTAAGAGCATTGTGACCTACTAGTTTTTACAAAGATATTTTTAAAATGATTTTTGTAAATATCTCTTGTGGGTCTTTGCTTAATTCTTTCTTTCACCTTTGGAAAATCAATTAAAGGAATGGTTTTAGCAGTCATTCCCAAACCAAATTTGTTGAAATAAGGTCTTTGAAACGTAAAGAATTTTTTCCAGTTTCTCGAGATCCTATAGAAAATTTTTTTGAAATATTTGAGATATCATTTTTCAATAATGCATTTTCTTTTGAAAAATTATCTTCACTTTCTCTAAGAGAAGAAACATTCATGTCTAAACATTTCACATTTTCTTTCAAAACATTTTCCTATTGTTTTAGAGCGGAATTTTCTCTTTTGAGTTCGGAAATCTTTTTAAGAGAAGTCTTAAGAGTAAAACACAACTCATCAATGTATTTAGAAACTTTAATAGGGATTTTGAAGTTATTCACCTCAAATTCACTGTCGAATCGATTAAATCTCGAGTTTGAATCTGAGTACGATTGTGCCATTAGACATATATTGGCATAATCATCATCACTTTCTTCACACTCTGTATCACTCCAAGTTTCTACTTTAAGAGCCTTTCGATACTTTTCAGCTTTTCCTTTCTTCTTCCTCAAAAGAGGACAGTTAAAGCAGACTACATCTTTGTTTGATTTATCATCATCAACAGACTTGATCTGTTGCTTTTGAAAACTCTGTTTCTTTGAATTGAATCTTCTTCCTTTTCTGTTCAGCTTTTTGAATCTTCTTATCATAAAAGCAAGCTCCTCATCGTCTATATCGTCTTCAGAACCTGTAACATTAGGGTCATCATTGGATTTTAATGCAATGGATTTCTTACCTTTAGGATATTCATCTTCATTGATTCGCTCCACTTCATAAGATTGAAGAGTTCCAACCAACTCATCAACAAATAGTGGCATGATTCTTTGTGTCTCTCTTATTGAGGTCTTTATATGATTCCAGTCCTTAGAGAGTCCACGCAGTAGCTTGTTCATCTTCATGGGATCAGAAATTGGTTGACCCTAATTTTCAAGACCATTTACGATTTCTGTAAAACGGCTAAACATGTCAGTTATAGATTCTCCTGATTTCATTTTGAAGGCTTCGTATTGACAGAGAAGAATGTTGATTATGGTTTCTTTAACTCGATCTGTTCCTTCATAGGTGATATGTAATCTATCTCAAACTTCTTTTGCTCTAATACAAGAAGATATTATGTTATATTCAGTAGGTGACAAAACACAATATAAAGAATAAATTGCTTTTGCATCAAGAGCTTGTCTCTTGATTATCTCTTCCTGAGTCATTTCACTTGACTCAACAGTTTCTTTTCCTCTCTTTGAGACAGATGCAGCTTTAAGAGTGATTCCTTTTTCTACAACGTCCCATTTCAGAGGATCCTTTGATCGTAGGACCGCTTTCATCTTGTTTTTCCAGATGTTATAATCCTTTCCATCAAAGTAAGGTGGTCTGGTATTGCTTTGCCCTTCCACCAGCCTTGGAGCTAGTATACTAGCCATGGATCTTTAACTCTGAAGTAAAACACTTCAAACAAAGTGAGTACACAAGCTCTGATACCAATTGATATAGCTAGTAAAAGCACCTAGAGGGGGTGAATAGGTGTAGAAATAATTTTTCGAGATATGAAAGCAATACTAGGCAGACAATAGAAAGGAAGCTCTCCTTTAGTTAACAAAACGAACTATGATCAAAGTAAAACAGAGAGTAGGGAAGAGAAAATTGAATACAAGGTTTATAGTTGTTCGGCTTATTCCAAGCGTACGTCCACTCTTTTGCACTGACAGCCCACTGACTAGATTTCACTATGAACAAAAGAGATGTTACAGCGATGCTTTCCATTGATTCCACAGTGTAGATATTCTACCACACTTCCTCAATGTATCTTAAAATATAGACTCTCTTTTACGTACAAGATTTCGCTCAGTAAAAGAATTTGCTACGAATCAAGGAGCTTCAGACTTTGGAATTCTTCTATCGTGCACACTTTTTAACAACTAAAACGTCTTCCTTTTATACTCCTTTATGCCATCATACCCGTTGGCACTTACCAAAGGAATTCTTCCAATCTTCCCGTTGGAGAGAATCAATTAGGAAGATCATTCGAGCTATTAAAGGAACATGTCGATAGCCCATCAATCATGTTCGCCCATACAATCAAGATCTTGGTTTCCATAAGTAGAACCTTCCAAGAATTCTTCGCCAATCATTAGATCCTTAATCTCCGAATCAATCATGATCAAATAAAAGATTCTGTTACGTCATATCCAGCAAAGAGATCTTCTCTAGTCGATAAGGTCATATCCTTAATGAAACATCCAGTTCTAGATAGCCTTTCTTCAACAAATTTGAGACTGTCAATGAGAATAGACTTTGAATCTTGAGTCTAGCTATCCGGAGGTCTTCAGACTTTAAATAGCAGAGTCTGCAAATCTTCAGACTAGACTGATGGAAACGTTTTGTCAGTTTCAAAACACTTCAAGAAGATTTCTCCAACAAACTCTCATCTCACTTCTCTTCGATTTCTTCTACGATTGCCTCTGGTTCCTCTCGCCATCTCACTGCTGCCGTCCGCCCCTCGCGTCGGTCGCCACCCACCATAACCTTTGGTTCCTCTTGCCATCTCGCCGCTACTGTCTGCCCCTCGCGCCGGCCGCCACTCGCCACAATCTCTGGTTCCTCTCGCCATCTCGCCGCTGATGTTCGCCCCTAGCGCCGGCCGCCACCCGCCATAGCCTTTGGTTCCCCTCGCCATCTCACCACTGCTGTCCGCCCCTCGCGCCAGCCACCACCCGCCACAGCCTCTGCTTCGCCCAGCAGTGACCCACGCTCTCGATTTCTCTGTCGTCCCTCCTCTCCTCCATTAAACACAACGTCTTCGCAGCTTCCGTCTCGGCAAGGACTCCCTCACCTACTACTACTGCCGCTCCACTCAATTCCTACTGCATTGCTCGGGGCCTTCGCCGCCTCTCCCTCTCGAAGGTATGTCCTCATCATCGGTATCATCAACCTCTTGGTTTGCACACGAAGTCGGACGCGATTGTTCGAGCTTGTGGACGTCCTTTTGTGCAATGGCGCCCTAAAGGTGCCACGCCGTGCCTTGTCGTGCGGTGTTGATTGAGTCGCGCTCCGCATGCCCTCGCTTTCACCGGTGAAGGTGTCGTGACCCTCGCCAATTCTAGGCAAGGGCTCGAGCCCTCGATTTTTCTAGTGAGGGCCGTGCCCTTGACTTCCCAAAACCTATTGAAGGGACCGCCATCCCTGAAATTTTTTCTTTCGTTCTCTGATTTTCAGTTGTCGTGTGCCGTTGCTTGCGCTAGTGATTGATTATGTTGTTTGTTTTATTATCTGGAAATGCCAATTCTCGGGGACCAAGATTAGCTCTTCGGTTCGATTGGGAAAAAGGTCGGTTCTTTTAGGGAAAAAATGGAATTTTTGGAAGAGGGTAGAGGAGCTTGGCCAAGTTCATGCTTCTGTTTTCGTGCTTTACGTGAGTCCTCGGTGGTGACTGGGGAGTCAAACCATTGAGGACACGATTGTGGTCTGGAGAAGAAGTTAATTTTGAGTGTGTTGGTGGTCTGTAATGGTTAATGCTGGGCTAGGCACTTGCGCAGGTTCAGTCGTGTGTTCATGGTCATTCACCGTAGCCATGGGTGTCCTGACTCATGACAGAACAGGGGCGTCCGCATTTTGTGATGCCTTTTAAACTAGTTAATTCCATGGCGTCCGCATTTTCACATAAAAATTCTTATTGTCAATGAGAGAATGCGAGTGATTTCCTAGTGTGACTGGAACATTAGATTATTAGCTTCTTGAATCAAGAGCAAAGGATGTGCATTAATTTAGTTGAAGAGCCCGTTGCTAACACCATTCCAGCTTTTAGACTGTTCAGTATATACTACGTTGTTGCTATTTGGAATTTGGTCACATTTTGCTCTTTAGTAATCGGTGTTTGCTAGTGTCAGTAAGTTTTTTGGCTTGGATTCTTGTTATTGCAGATTAAATGAAGAAATGAAGGGCATGGAAAGTCTAGCAACACAATTGTATCCTTGACTAGATGGAAAAAGCCTTTATCGTTGCTGCAGTGTTTGTCCTGAACACATTTTTGTCCTGTGAACTTAGAAATATATCAAAAAGCATCATTTTACTTCTTACAAACGAGCGACACCCATTTATTGGAAAGTAAAAGCCACACAGTTTCGTTTTTTTTTTTTCCCCAGTTGAATTAAAGGTGTGCTATCATTTGTGTTTTCCTTGACATTGCTTCAGAAAAATTCTGAGGAGGAATGTTGATGCTTTAGATTCTGCTGTCAACAAGCTTGTTCGGCTTCCATGACATCGGATAAGCTATCGATGCACTTCTGTTTCCCTACTTAAAGATCTCTTCTTATGAGAGTCCTAGTCTTGCCAACATGATACTTGAAGTGCTGGAGTGAGGGGAAAGATGATCACCTCACTTGTAAGATTCACTTTCGCCATTCTTTTGCATCTCTTGCCGTTAGTTGTATATTATCCTCCTGACTTTGGATCGGTCTGGTTATAATGTCCATCGGGCAATGTAAGTTTGATATTCTCATTTACACTATGGAAAACCTGTTGCTAAATTATTCATCGAAGATGTTTAACTAGGGAGCTGAAACTTTTTGGCTTGCTTTGATTATGCTTGCTATGCAATTGAGAATTGAGATCAATCATGTCATCTCTTTTGATGTTGGGTTTTCCTTAGCTTAAAATTTTCATCTCGTTGTTAGTGAGACCGGATCCATGCAACAAACGGGTGGATCCCAGTTCCAATTTTTCGGAACCGTCATTAGCGGGCGGTTCCCGATTCTAGTCTGGGAACCGCCCTCCCGGACCATGCATACCTCTACCAGAAACACCACCCATGAGGCACGATAAGAGGAAGAATCGCGAAGAAGATGAGGGATTGGCAAGAAGCCAGATTAAGCTACCAGAAGAAACGGTAGATAAAACTCTACATTGGCGAGAGAAAAACTCTACATAGTCGAGAGAGTAAACCCAATTCTTTAATCCAGCGTTGTTCTGCTACTTTTACTGGGTAAGTAGTTTGTAAGCATGTTTTCCATCGTATTTAGGCCATTGTTCTTGTTGGGACAAAGAAGTCTTCTCCAAGGACAATTACTTTGTTAAAAAGTATTTTTAAGTTACAGTTTCTCTGTTGGAGTTCAATAAAGGAAATCTAATTCGTTCGTAATCTCGTGCGATATTCTCTTCGAAAATTGCATCTCTCCTATAATCATGGGTACTTTTTATTCAATTAGATTGGACAATTATAATTATTGGATTGTGCATATTTTTGTCTTCAATCGTGACTGTTTGACTTCCATAGGCATGGACTAGACATGACAGGATAACCGGACAACAGGCAAACTAAACGAGATAAGCAGGAGAAAATTGAGAGAGGGCTAAGAATCTGAACCCTTAACATGCGCTCTCATATCTTGCTAAACCAATAGTTTTTCTCATTAGCTTGAACCATTAGGAAATGGGTTAATAATGTATTTATAGCATATGATTTGACATAAACGTTCAACACATCGTCGGGCATTTACGACATAATAAAGCATCAAGCATCTAGAGTGGGGTCGTTTTATGACCCATGTTGTTGTAGACGTGAATCTACCCATCTATTATTTCATCCGTTCGATCTAAAATGTGTTGTCAATCGTCTATCAAAATTTCCTTAGCTTTAGCCATTGGATTAAGCACGGTATAGTTCCATGCTTGAGGCCATCGGACCTTAGCATCGGCCAGCTTCGGTGTCTTGAAATCTATAATTTTTTTTTTCACAAGACATCCACAAAGTAAATAATCACACACCACATGAAACGGTTTCATAATTATTGAACTCCTCGACTTTCTCGAAAGTAGAGGTTATTTCAACCAAAAAAAAAAAAAAAAAAAATAGTGCCATCCAACGCTTTATAAGGTTCATCCAAATTGGGACGACACAAGATATTAACGTAACGTTTATACTATTTTTCAAAGCGAACTGCAATGATGTTGCCCCCAAAAGAAAAAGGAAAATTCATAAAAAAAATTTAGAAAGAAAAGGCTAAAGATTCGAGCAATTTTAGAAAAGGAAAACAACGAAGCATGGAAAGAGAGAGAGAGAGAGAGAGAGAGCCCCAATTGAGGTGGGCCACCATACATTTTGCGAACAAGGACCGACGACCCTCCTCCGGCCATGGGCGTCGTTTTATTTCTTATTCTTTTGATTCTTGGTCTGAACGCTGGCACCTCATCAACACTGCATGTCTAAAGAAAATAATACTAAAATTGTGGTATCAACATGCTAACGGAAGAACTAAATTGCAACAATAGCACGAAATTTATGATCAGAGAAAGAGCAGATTAGAGACCCCAAGCGACCTAACCCATCTGCGTCGTCCTGGCATTGCAAGAATCCGGGCGACTGTGACGCCGGAGAAGCACAGCACCAGGCGATGCAGCTGAGGGGAGATGTAGCTCGCTTGCTCAGGCGAAAATGGATGGATGAATTCCTGATTGAACTTGAGGAACCATCGTATTGGGATCTGCAAAATCAATTCTAACCTGGCCCACAAGGTGGCTACTTTGCCGGATTGCGACCTTGGAGAAGCCACGACTTGCAGTTTGCAGAGCCCATTCGAGGATCGATTTGAGAACACTATGTCACCTTTCGTCCACTTTGGGAGCCAGATCTGCTGGCCTACATCTTGCTCGTCAAGTTCGGGGTCCTATGGCTTGCTCGTTTGGGTCACGCCACGCCAAGCCAAGGCGCTGCCAGAGCTGCACCACCCCGCGCCAAGTTGTGGCAAAGCTTTAGTTCCACCAAAAAAAGGGAAAGAGCCGACCAAATCAATCGGTTTGCTGCTTCAATTCAGTGGCTACAAACAGGAGAAAGCTGTCAATTCAGCTTGGCTTAAGTAATGCATAAAAAATAAACCTGGAAAGAGCTGACTCGCACACCATTTCTCTTCGGTTGCACATTTTACTAGCTAAATACATCATCACGACTCGTGGGTTTGACTCTCAATTTGTTATTGTCTGTTAAAGTAAGTTCAGAAATATTGATTTGAGAGCTGATCAGATTTTCCATTAGATAGGAAGAAGGTGATGCGAATCGGATACATATCGATAAGGGAGTAATCCTGATGGTCTCTAAATATTATAATCACCTAGTTAATAAAAGAAGAAGAGAAAAAATAGATGGGGACAATAATAATCACCTTTACTCTCTATTTCAAATTCTATCCTCACATTTCAAAATTATATTTTGTATTTCCCCACATTTGCCCTCACGAACACTCAAATTCTACACTCAAACCCCACGGACCAGCTGTCTTTCTACACCTGATGCTTTGTCTATGTGAGCTCGTTCAAGGCTCCAGGCACGGCCTCATGGCCACCTTTAAGGACAATTGCTTTGTAAATCTGGTTATTTTAAAATATAGATTTGTTTTCCAGAAAATTTCTTGATGAAAGAAAATGTTATTTGTGAAAATAATTCTTAAAAAAAATGGTTGATTTACAAATCCTAACGGCTCTAATTGCATATCGTCAAAAGGGAATTCATATAATTCCCATCCCCTCGTCTCAAACATCATCAAATTCCATTCACTAGCAGTCGGTTCATACACTTTCTCATCTCCATCTTCTTTGGGTCAATGAATTATTCAGTGAGTTCACACACGTACTAGATTGAATCTTGACGGTTTATATCTAGTCAAATCCACGCGGGATTCACATTAGACCCACCAATTTTGATGCACCAACACGTCATGGTATGAAATAGAAGAAAGCCGATTTGGCCTATAACCAAAGTGCCTTGTACCACTTCTGGTCGGCAGCATTGGGGCAATGTGCTCGCAGGGGAATAGAGAGGAAATTACGAAGGAAAAACCGGATAGAATGTTAGAGAAGGAACATCTCCATGAAGCAATGGTCTCAATATTGAATAGAAAGAGTTATTTTGTCTTCTTTTGGATTGATCTCATTGCAACCCTATACTCCAATACCAAGAGGCATTTGAACATTTTCCTTTTCCTCCAAAAAACAATTTTACAAAAAAAAAAAAATATTCCCTTCAATTCAGTTGCCATCTATCTATACTTCAACCCCACTGATTGGTCGAGTACACCATGCTGAGGTGAGCGATTTAACGTTAATACTTGTCGCGACCTACCCTCGGGGAATGGAGTAGGTTTACGATTATTGCCTAAAGACAGGCTCACGGCCCATGATTAGGTAATGACTCTCCCAAGTCCATACCTCACACAACATTGGGGCGTTCTTAACAATTTTACAATAAAAAGTTGTCTCTAGCCTATTGGGGTTGGCTAAAAATCGAATGAGGCATGAGAGTGTACCTCACTTATTACGCAACTAGAGAGGAACTTTATTACACTAATTAATTAATTAGTACTCTTTCGGTACCTAATCTTTGTTCATTAAAAAAGAAAAAGATTTTTGTCAAGCAATTTTGATTGATTTTATACCTATCCACCGATATGTGAGGTGATCATACGGGTGCACAATCATTAAAACAATAATTAGCAACCAAGGAAAGTGTTATAATAAATTGCAAGGGAGAGCAAAAATTTAACATCAAATAAAAGATAAATACTAATCCTCACTAGACTAAATGGAAGCCAAAATTAACATAGCAAAATTGCACAATCAAGGATATCCGTCTTTAATAACAACTAAAAGCTCTTGAGTAGGATTCTAAATTGAAAGACTTCCATTTTTTTCAAGAGAAAATAAACAAAGAGATTAATTTTAACCTTGTTGAAGAGTTTTTTTTATAGAACTTTTTTTAGGATTTTTTGTAAAATTTGAATTTTTGAATTTTCCAAATCCTTTTGATTTTTTTTTTTTTGGTGTCTAGCTAATTACTACTGAAATTTTTAGACTTTTCCGAATTTTGGAATTTTCTGAAAATTTTTTAATTTTCCTTAATTTTCTAATTTCTTTTTTAATTAATTTTTTATTTAAAAACTTGAATTTTCAATATTTTCTGAAATTTTTTGAATTTTTTGATGTTCTTTGAAAGTTGTTGAATTTTCGGAAATTTTTTTGAATTTTTTTATTATTTTTTGAAATATATTTTTATTTTTATTTTTTTGAATTTTTTATTATTTTTGAAATATATATTTAATATTTAATATTATAATATTCGGGAAACGGGTTCGGACCGGGTAAACCAGATCCGACTCGCTAACCCGACCCAAACCAGGATCCGACCCCATCGGATAAAAAAATGAAAATTCTTTAGTTTTTTAGTTTTTTAGTTTTTTTCCTTTCTTTTTTCTGTTTTTGTCCTTTCCTTGTTTTGTCCTATTCACTGCACTCCCTACTTCGGGTGTGCATGTTTTTTATTTCTTCTTTTTTTGTTAGGAGAACGAAAATAAAAAAAAAAGTGTTTCGTTCCGGAGAACAATTTTTGAACAAAAGAACGCGTTTGGTAAGTGTAAAAAAAAACTATTCTTGGAATAAAAAAATAACAAAAACACGTTTGGTAACTCGAATCATCAATTTCTGCTTTCTAGAATAGAAAAAGAATAGAAACACGTTTGATAACGACAAAAAATTTATGTTTCCAATTTTTTTTTTAAAAAAGCTTTTATTTAATAAAGTTTAAACTTGATATTGAATTCTCATTCTTATGAAATGCTCATTAATTTTATTTTGTTCATGATAAGTGAAGACAAACATTTTATATGGGTGATCATATGGCATATTTCGTAGAAAATTTTGTAAGTAAAGTTTGTATCAAATTTTTTTCAAGTACTTTTTAATTTTTTAGTTTTGAAGCATATAAACTTGTTATTGATTTCTCATTCTCATTAAATGCTTCTCAATTTAATTTTGAAAATGGTGAGTGAAGAAAAATATTTTCAACATGGTCATATGTGCATACTTAAATGAAAATTTCATACATCTCAACATGAATCCTTCCATACATGACATCACAATAATGAAGAAATACAGTTCATTGTTCAACTGCATCACAGTGAATACGTAAAAGTAATATTACAAAATTCAACAAATCTCATGCATATTGTGATCCCTTGCCATTTTATTTGCAGTTCTTATCCTAAGCTTGTTCATCCCAGATGACTACTCATCCGATGTATCATCTGTAACTTCCCCTCCTGTAGGTCCAAATGGATACTCCGGATCTCCATATATGGAAAAATTTCTGTCCATCCTATCTTGATCACGAATGTAATTATGAAGAGTACAACATGCAATTACAACAAGTGCTTGCTTCCGAATTGTAAATGGAGGCATATGTCTCAAAATGGTTAAGCGATTCTTTAATACCCCAAATGACCTCTCAATTACATTTCTTAGTGAAGAGTGCTTATAGTTGAATAACTCTTTTGCTGTTCTTGGCCATCTCCCACTCCCTCTATATCCGTTGAGATGATACCGTTCCTTTCTAAATGGAGTTAAAAATCCCGGAAGTGCTGCATAACCGGAATCTGCCACGTAGTATTTCCCTACAACATGATATATATATATATATATATATATATATATATATATATATATATATATAAATTTGTTATGATATTAAACCATAATATAATCACAAATGTCAATATAAACAAAGTAAATATCAGGTGGTGGTCGAGGAAATTGCAATTGAGGAGTTTCGAGTGCTGCCGAAAGCACTCGACAATCATTGGCGGATCCTTCCCATCCAGCATATACGAAAGTAAATTTCATATCAAATGAGCAAACACACAACACGTTCTGTGTGGTAGTTCCTCTCCCCCTCTAAATCGAACCCGTTGAGACACCGGGATAATAAAATTTATATGGGTGCCATCCGGAGCACCTACGCAAATCCGTCAATTTATTACCAATCTAAGATTATATAAGATTATGAACTATATGTATTTGATGGTATAAATTCGATATAGAAATCATACCTTGAAGTAGCGCTTATGACTAGGATCCATAAGAATTTCTTCTGGGATGACATCAAAGGACGGTGGTTTGATTATCTCTTTCGAAAGTTTGATAATTGCTTTCAACACTTTGCTAAAATACTTGCTGATCGTTTCTCCAGAATGTTGAAATCTCTCACATAAATTTCTATTTGAGCTACCATGACAAAGCAAAGATAGGAATATCCCAATTTGTTCGTCAATTCTAATATATCGACTATCTTTTAACCAACCTCTTACTATCATCAAATCACATAAATTCAGAAAAACATGCCTCTCTATCCTGAAGGTTTCATATATCCTATCTGAATGTCCAGAAAGAATCTCCCTTATCCATTCGGATCCTAATAAATTGCTATCCCTAATAGGTTCTCTTGTATGCACGGACGTGTCAATCGCAACCATGCACAACCATGCTAGCAATATGCTAAGATCATCCTCATCCAAGAATTGTTGAACTTGTTCTATCTCTTCACTACATATACTATCTAATCCCTCTTCCATAGTACCTATACCATCACAAAAATATAAAAAAATCAATATAGATTTTGAAAATATATCCAATAACAATCAATAATATAAGTCATAGTCTTAATAGAAGATGCTATTATATATAAGTACGAAGAGTCTGACCACTTAAATCTTTAAAAACGACATATTAATAGATAACATAAGTTATACAATCTAATGAAACCCCACTCAATTCATAAATCTACAAAAGATGATAAAGAAGTCCATTTCTCCTTTCAAGTGTGGATTTAATGAAAGCCACCCTCCATGAGGCACTATCGCATGCTCGATCCACTGCTTTATTGTAAAGATCTTGGTCTATCTCATGCATAGTAAGCAGAATATCCATCACAGCAGCTACGGAGAAAGGATCCTCAAGTGATGGCATAACCCCAGAGGTCGCAGAGCCACTACCAGATTGACTGGACTTAACTTTCAAAAAGTCTTGTATAGCTTTGCAAGTGTCATCAATACTGTTTTGGGTACTCCTCCTTCTCCTCTTAGTATTTGGAGTCCTATCCAATTTATGCTTTCCACGAGTTGAAGTTGCAGCATCTTCTGGTGTAAAGACTCTCTCATCAATGTGGTGATCACCGAAGTCATCTGTATGGCCACCACCAACATCACCATAGACATTGCCACCACTGTTATCACCATATGCATTGTAACCACTGTTGTCACCATATGCATTGCCATCACCGTTGTCATCTTCCTCCGACACCGTCACATCTTGAGCATTTCCAATGCCATATTCCCTAGTAGCATATGTACCACCAAATACAATACATAATTCGGGATACTGGGGAAATCCATCCTTCTTGAATTTTGCCCACTCTACATTCTCCTAATATTTTGACAATAATGACATTTGAGGTATATAATCATACATTTTAAAATTTATATAGATATGCTTGGATCAAAATGACCAAAAAGTTAAAAAATATATATATATACCTTGATGTGAGATTCCCATATGCTTAGATCGTCCATAGCAACTCTTTTATTGACATTATCCCAACCAAACTAGACTGAGACATAAGTTTTTGAAAACTGCTATACTGTTTTCTCAGTCTGTTTACTTTGTTCCTCAGCTGGACCATGCTATATTGGCATCCTGTTTGTCTAACGAATTCAGTCTGTATATTCCTCCACCCTGCTTTGTTGAAAGTAGAAGAGGTCCGATTTCCCTTTTTGACCTCATCCACCAACAAGCCAATAAATATGTTGGTTACAGACTGGGTCCACTTTACATTGAATGTCTGTCTCTCAAATGCCATTTAATCTTTGATCGGTTGAGCAACACATGAGTTATGAGTTAAATCAATAACATAATACTATATATGCCAAACACAAAATCATTCTCAAGAAATGCAAGCCAAGAAGACTATATAATGACAAAAATGAAAATTGTTGAACTAACTTGTGTAAAAGACATCATAAGTTGCATTTTAAGCTACAAGAAGTACATGGTACTATGACTAACAATGATCAATCAAACAGAATGCTCAAAATAAAATATAGATCATTGTGAGAGACCTAAACAACTACTCTCATTTGCAATATTTTTGAGCTGTAAAATCCAAATGATCAGCCTGAGCATTTCATTGTAATGCTACATATAGAATGCAACCATGAAATTCAGCCAACACAAGGCGACATTACCCTTCGTTCTTACTTTCTTACAATGCCACGGTTGTCGCTGCGCCCAGATTTTGGCTAGTTCTCCCCCTTAGTGGTGAAATCGTCGTTGAACGCCCTCGCCACGAGCTTCACTAGCCTGTCCATTCCACATCACCATGAGCAACAAAACAAAAATCGAAGGAAACCCCAATCCAATCAATGAATTGAAGTCCCCCCCTTCCAAAACTGAATCAAGCAACAACACAACATCACTCGAAGCCCCTGCGGAATTGAAGGATCCACCTGTTCAATGGATCAATCGAGCATCGGTCCGTGCTCCTCGAGCGAGCTGGCAGAGCTGCTCTGCCGCTCGAGCAGCGAACTGGGAGAGCGGCAGAGCTACTCAAGCGAGCAGCAGCTCGCTAGAGGAGCGAGCTGCTCGAGCAAGCTAGCAGAGCTGCTCTACCGCTTGAGCAGCTCGCTCGAGCTGATAGAGCTGCTCTGCCGCTCGAGCTCGGTAGAGCAGCTCGAGGGACCAGTCGGTCGCCCAGATCTACCGCAAATCTGGGTGACCAACGCTCGCTTGGGCCTCATTCTAGTCACTCGAGCTGGCAGAGAGGCTGCTCTACCACTCGAGCGACAAGAGCTACTCTGCCAAGCGACCACAGCAGCTCAAGCTCGGCAGAGCAGCTCGAGCGAGCAGCCGTCACCCAAATCTGCCGCAGATTTGGGCGAGCAACGCTTGCTTGAGCCTCGAGCGAGCGTTCCTGCCATCCGCGAACGTGGGTTAGATCTGGGAGGGGTGGCTCTTGCCGAAGCCCTCGTCGACCGGAGAAGGAGGAGCACCAGAAACGTACCTGGATTCGGAAGCTTCAGCCAATGCGTCGGCAGAGTGAGGAGTCACCGAAGAGTCAGCCGAGCGGGAGGCTCCGGAGAGAAGAGAGACACGCCGAAAAATGGAGAGGACGAACGAAGGAGAAGGGGACGAACAAACCCAAAACGAAGGAGAGCACGAACGAAGGAAGGAGAAGTGTTTCCAAAGTGTTCCGATTTTTTTTTTTTGTTCTTTTCATTTTTGTTCTTTTTAGGCATTGAAGAAGTATTTCTGAAGTCCAGAAGTAAAAATTTTTTGTTTCTTTTTTTTTTTTTGTTCCTATTTTGTTCCGGGAACAAAAAAACAAAAAAAGAACAGAAACGCAACCAAACGCGTTTCTGTTCTTTTTTTGTTCCCAGGAACAAAAAAGCGAAAAAATTGTTCAGAAACAAAAACAATGAGTGTTTCCATGCAGGCCCTTCTTCACCTAACATCCCCATCCGCCGTCCTTTCCCTGTTTTCTCGTTTCTTTTCATCACCCCCTTTTTATTTCTTTTTTCTTTTCTTTCCCTTTTACTTTTCTTTTCTCTTCACCTCATCTTCTTCCCTAGACTTCACCAAGACCACGCCTTCACTGAAAGTTACTCATGGACGAACTCAAAACTGAGACTTTGCCACAAGAACTCACGCCAGAACCTCAACCGGTCCGGCGCCGACAATCAACCTCTCCGACTCTCATCAAGTCGTCAACGCTGGTCATCATTCTGGGCGGCTCAACCACATATATGCATGCCGAGACAAAATGAAAAGACTGATTATGGCGGCCTCTAACCGTGGGCTCCTCTAGCGAAGGGTGCGGGTTTTCTGACGATAAGACATTCATCCATGACCGACTTGGGCATCAAACGATACACCACAACATCAAAGAGAAACGCAGGTTTAATACATCAATATTAGGACAAATCGAGCGCAAAACAAAGATTATAAACATCATTTTTAAGAACACAAATTCGTTGCTTCATTCAGACATTTTGTCAAACAGTTGATGTGCGACTCGGAATACCACTTCCAGGTTCGGATTCAACGTCGTTCGTGGCATAAACCCATCATATTAAGCTCCAAATCAACATTATTCGCAACAAAAAGTATGGGTTTTCTACGGTTTGCTCAAAATTTCGTCAGTTTGGTCTTGCGTTCTCGAACTTAATAATCAAGAGAGAAGTGGAGCGTTTCCGGGGGGTTTACCTGGTTCGGGAGCTTGCTGCGACGAACGGTGACGGGCGAGCTAGCTTTCGCAGAAGGTCAAGACGATTTAGATGAACTACCGGCGAAGGGAGACGAATTCCTCACTCTCGGTTTCTCTCCTCCCTCTCTCTATCTCAAGTTTCTCTCCCCCCCCGGCTCTCCTCTCTCCCCCTTTTAAGCCATTCAGCGCGCATGGCCTCCAGCGACGCCATGTTGAAGAGAGAAGCCGCAGGGGGGGAGCAAGCCGAGCTGAAGAGAGAAGGAAGTTAGACCGGGCTGCGCGAGAAGGAGAGAAAAAGAGGAGGGGGGGTTGGGCTAAGGTCAGATTCAGCCAGACCCGACCACTCCCTTCTTTTTTTTTTTTTTGGGGTTTTCCTCTTCTTGTTGTTTGAGAGAAAGAAAAAAAAAAAAAGAAGATAGGTGTCGACAATACTTTTGCTCTATACTAGGACATTAGACACAACATGATCGGGAGGTGAAAGTTATGCTCTTTGTCATTTGTCAAAGGCTATTAGCTTTGGTTACGGAGGATACAAACAAGTAATGCCATGATAAACTATAATCCCTAATTTGGCACATTCGGGATGTTAATTTTCTCACTTATGATTCTACCATGTCAGTTATCTGCTTTGTCTTTGAAAGTAAAGCATTGCAGCATAGTCTAGCTTGGGAATGAGAGATACCAACAAAGCAATTAAGTGCCTATTTGGTAACCATTTTTTGTTCCCCATAACAAATTTCTATTTTTTTGTTCCCAAAAGTAAATTTGGAACAGAATCAACAACAAATAAAAAAAAGTTAAGTCTTGTTTCGGAAACAAATCTAAGAATCAAAACCAACTATTCTTATTCAATTTTCTTTTCTTCTTCTCTTTTCTTCTTCTTCTTCGACCACCATCTCGCAGTTGCCGCCCACCACCGTCCGTTACCATCGGTCGCCGGAGGCTCGCCAGACCAGGGTGAGGTCCGACGTGCTCACCGGAGGCAAGCCCAACCACCAACGAGGCTAGCCTAGCCCCGTCGGTGGCTCAGCCTAAAAAGTATGAAAAAGAAGAAGAAGAAGAAGAAGAAGAAGAGAAAAAAAATATGAAAAAATGAAAAAGTATAAAAATTATTTAAAAATTAAAAGAAATTGATTTGGAACAGAATCAATGAGCACAGTATTAAACGCAATTCTATTCCAGAATTAGAAATTTTGGACAGTTACCAAATGACTTAAAATGCTTAGAATATGTTCCCGAACAGAATAAAAAATAATAATTTCTTATTAGAATTTACTCCCGAGAATAGAATCGTTACCGAACACACCCTAAAGGGCCTCCAGTTCCTATAATTGAAGGATATTAGTCATCAAATACTATCGAGAATAAGAAGTTTCCGAACTTCAATCAGCAGAGGACAGCTCTGTGACATCCTAAAATTTCATGACAACCCCTGGATATACCATAAACCATGAATAAGTGATGGGAGTGTTCTTGATTTATGTTATGGCCTTTAGACTAAAGAATTGTAATAGATTAATGCCGAGTATTTTGATGGAGAATTGTTTGGATAGAAATATATCTTATGTTAATGGATGATCAAGGTTGATGCTATAAGACAATTTGATAAGAAAGATTTTGTTCTTGACTATGCACTTTATAGATTTGATTTTTATGGATTAATGTCACAAAGTCTTTTGGCCATTTTATTTTGCAATTAGGTATTTATTTAAGTGGGGATTAAGATAGATTATCAAAAGTAAACAGGGGCCATTTAAGTTTGGACTTTAGGCCCAAGAGTGTTGGGCCTAAAGTGGGCCAAAAGGCCCGGCCCATGAAGCCCATTGGGCTGTCGACCGCATGGAAAGGGGGAGAGGAGGCGGATGGGCCTCCTCCATGTGTCTTCAGCAAGAAGATACTTGTCTCCTTCTTAGGGACAAGTGTCCCTCCATGCAAAAGTGGAAGCATGCAAGGATTTTATTCAACCAAAAGGAAAAAGGAAGGGGGTGGTCGGAGCTAGGTGCGAGAGAGAGAGAGAGAGAGAGAGAGAGAGAGAGAGAGAGAGAGAGAGAGAGGTTGATGCCGAGAGAGGAAGAAGAAGGCTTGCCCCGCCATGCGTCTGCCTAGCCGCCGCCGTCGAGCCCGCCTCACCCCGCCATTGTCTTGCTGTGTTTTCTTTGGATAGAGGCAAGTGGAGTCCTAAAACCTACCCTTTGCTTGATGTGATGTGTGTGTAGAAGATGGTAAATTTTGGTTGTGGTAGATGTGATGAAAGGTCAAAGCTATGGAGAGAAATTCGTTGGCCTAGCATGCTGTTTCTGGAAAAGCCAGTCCGACCATTCATAAGTTTGTGAGCTGCATGCGACTTTTTAGTTGAAATCTTGCTTTGATCTCTTAATGAAAGTTGTAGATAACATCTTGAGGAACAACATACAAAATTTGAGGTAAAACAAACAAGTATTGGTTAGTGAAATGATTTTTCTTTGGAGAAATTAGATCTGGAATTTGTTGTGCTGACCTTCAGTGATTTCATGGTCTGTAAGGTTGCTTTCTTGTAAAAATCTCACTTTGATCTCTTAATGAAAGTTGTAATAGACTTCTTGAGGTAGAACATATCAACAATTTAGAGGAAATGAAAAAAAATAGGTCGATGAAATCGTTGTTCTTTGAAGAAACTGGATCTGGGAAAAACGCTACCTCGACCTAGTATGATTTCATGATTTTTATAAAATCATGCAGTTAAAATTTGATCGAGTATACTTAATGAAAGTTGTAGGTAATATTATGAGGAATAACATACTGAAAATTTAGAAGAAATTAACATATGTAGGTCGGTGAAACGAGTTTCTTTTGAAAGATGAAAATATGGAAAAAGACGACACCGGGAACAGGAGCAATAAATCGTCTGTATCTATTAATCTAGAACGATTTGGGTTTCTATTTCCTCAATGAGATATTTACCTTTAGGACTTTTCTATAACATATCAAAATTTCAGAATTTTTGGAGCTGATTTAAGATTTTTACCGAATTTGTGAATGAAACTGTGTATGGCAATATTCCGAAATTTTAAGGACTGTGATGCGCGGGTTGTACTGATTTGTGTGATGTTCTTTTGATATGGTGTCCTTCATGGAATACTTTCCTCTAGATCTTTTATATAACATGTCAAATTTTTAGAATTTAATAAGGCTGTTTACTAATTTTTCAATAATTATGACTAAAGGAGCGCAATCTATTTTTATCCGAAATTGTTGTATTTTCAAAAATGAATGAAATTGTCCCATGTGCTATGATGTCTTGAGTGGTTGATTATGCTGCATATGTGGTGACATACGATATGCTATATGACATCAAAAGCTAGTTAAGACTCTTGATATTGATGCATCAAATGCCATGTTGAAATTGAAATACATGTGTGAATATAAATTGAAATAATAACAAGACCGTCAGAGGTGTGAGTCGACGATGCCTCGAGAGTTTCAAGATGCTCGGAGTATGGGTGCCGGATGCCCAGAGTGTGTGTGCCGAATGTCCTTGAGAGTTTCGAGATGCCCGGTAGTATACGGTACGTAATGTCCAGGGGGAATGCCTGGTGGTATGACGGTACGTAATTCCGGAAGCCTTGGAGATGTGTGCCAAGGGGGATTCCTTGTAATGCTAGTTGGGATACGAGATGCCCGGAGTGTGTGTGCCGGATGCCTGGAGGTGTACACTGGAGGCTCCTCACAATACTAGGTTGGATGCAAGCGATAAATTATGGAATACAAACATTGGTCCCCGGATGAAAAATAATGAGATCCTTATGAAAGATAAGAACTGAAATTGAATCATGTGCATGGGTGTATGCATATGGCATGATGCATGATCTGCTTATGAAAGTAAATTGATTCTATTTGATATTGAAAATGCGATCATGAATGTGTGAATGAATCTCATGGTGATGTATGCTTGATAGCATGAATGATACGAATTATGGTGATACATGCACGATAGCATGGTGAGATATGCATGATTGTATGGTGGTATATGCACGATGGCATGGCAAGATATGCATGACTGCATGGTAATATATGCATGATTGCATGATGATGTATGCTTGATAGCATGAATGATATGTGATTTACTCGTGATATCTTGATTGTCTTGCTTGTTACATTGTGTAGTTTGGTGGATCTTTACTGCTAAGTGGTTGTACTCACCCTGTTTGGGGACTAACATTTCAAATTAGATAAGATACCTCTGTTGCCACTGCCACTAGTAGATGGATTAAGTGGTTGGATATGATCGCGATGAGGAGGATAGCAAAGAAAGGAACTTTTGGACGTCGACACTGAATGATGGACTTTGAGTATATGACTGTTGGAGGAGATGTCGGTCATCTTTTGAAGTATAGCCAAGTATAGAAGACTACGGCATTTTGATGTACCAATGAATGATGTCCATATGGTTTAAGTAATTAAAAGTGTTCGGCTTTTACCTATAAATGTTTAGTTGGTGTGCATCGTTTTCTGAATATAATGAAGGAAGTTGATGGATGTGCTTCTGCCATATAAATTGTGCATGGACCGATCTAAAAGATGTAAACCCCCAGGATTGATAGACCTTCAGGTCAAGCAAGAGAATGGAAATCGAATTGTGGCGACCCTAACGGTTCGGGGGCCGTCGAGGGGTGCCACAAGCGTGTATGTTAAGGCGAGGAACAACGAGAAAACCAGTAAATGAGCAAATGTCGGGTGACGCTTGATCGAACCCCTCCGTTGCCATGTGAAGTTGAAGAATGAAGTAAATAATATGAACGAGAAATTAGCAAAAAATTGAAATCCTGCATGTTAGATACATTTCTCATGCAAAAATTTTCAACGTCATCCACCATTTTTTCATCTGGAACATATGAAGTTTGTAATCAAATGGTGCTGAACCTTTCACTATATTTCTTGCTCACAACTCGAAAAAGGCATTACATGTCAGAAAATTCCCCTTTGTTTCTGCAGTCACTGGTGTATAAATAGCTAAATTTTGATTCACCGTTTTTTCACAAGCATATCGAACCGCTGATATCATGAAAAATAATGAAGGCATGGACTCAAACATAAGACTGAAGCAAATGTATAGATTGGAAAATGATTCAAGTTCTAATTCGTCCACTCCTGAAAATCGCTCATCGCCTTCATCACTTCCTCCGGTTTTTGGAAGCGAAGCGAAGTACTAGGTAGAACAAGATCCTATATAGAACCGCCCAACCCAACATTATCAGCACATTCTTCCACTTGTCGGATTCGATTGTCAAAATATGGAGTCCCGATAAAATATCATTCCCGGTGATGTTATACGGGACTTTGTCGGGGGTGAAGCCCTTTCCAAAGGTCGCGTTCGTCTGGTATTGGTTCATCAGTTGCCTCCCATACGGGTAAGTCATTGTCAAGATCTTTTTCATCCACTTCCAGTACACGGGAATGTCGTGGCTATTCAAAAAGTAACAGCAAAACAGGAAGAAAAATGCGGTGAAACCGATGCCGGCTGCATAACCAAGGAGGTAGTTGGGCACGACCGAGCTGACAAACACAATGAACGAATTCGTCTAGATGAGCGACACATAGAGGACGAGCAAGAAGTACAAGAATGGCCCGCAGAGCTTCAGAGCTTTCCAAACGATGGCAGGATAGACCCCGGCCTGAACCGCGAGGAAAGGCAGGTAAGTTACTAGGCTGGCGATTGTGTAGGAAGAGGCACGGTGGGCATTGTGGGAGGTCCTGCGGATGAAGATGAAGCGCTCTCGAATGAAGGCCGGGACGGCGTCATTGGAAGAGAAGAAGAAAAGGCAGACCATGAAGATGAAGAAGCTGAGCCAGTTTGTGATCCCTTGGTTGTCCGCCTTCGTCCTCATAAACATCGTCGCCATCATGATCCCCATGATGGTGAGCACCATCAGCCTCGGGAGGAAGAGCTCGGGGTCCACTGGATGTTCTTGAAATTGTGGCGCATAAGCATCCGAGTCTCAGGGAAGAATGAGTTCGCGAACTTAGGGCCGAGATTTTGATGAGATCCGATGGCATTCGTGCCAATGTTCGGGGTCAAGTAGTCGTTCTCGTTCACCGTGTAGTCGCTGTTGTGAGGCATCGGTGTCTCCCGGAGAATTTCGCTTGAGTACGCGTAGTAACTTCCTGGTGATGCACTGTATATCCAATGAACGACGGAGAAGAATTGAGTGTTGCCAAACACTAGGAGCAGAAATCTAGTGAAGAATAATTTTCGTTTGTAGACCTTAGCGAATTTGAGAGTCCGAAATCAGTGCCAAAAACTATCTTTCGAATTGCAAAAATAGCTATATCTTCATCTAATAATATGGTTTAATACCTCATTGCAGCTTGCATCGTTGGCTCGGCCTTTTGTCTTGAAGGAGTGAACCCAAGTGCCTGCACAACTCCACTGCAGCTTGGAGTCCATGATCTAGATGAATTGTTGTAAGGATTTCCCAAGGTGTGATCGAACTCGTCACTTGCCGAGTGCACACTCGCTTGCAAGGGCAATCGCCGGCCATTTCTGTGGTCGTGGCTCTGATCGTGCCCTTGATGCCTGTGACTGCGGGGACGAGAAGGTGGGGTGGGTGCGACCGTCGAGATCAACATCACTTCATCAGACAGCGGCAGGGGTTTCATCCCCGTCCGGACGAACTCGGATTGATCGTACTCTTGGATGACGTCGATGAGGTGCTCTATCGAGTTCTCGCCTTCGGGACTTTCCGGCCCATGAGGCCAAGGTCGAGGGTCACGTCTTTTGGACATCCTTGGAACATGAGCTGCCCGCGGGCCAGGATGATGAGATGGTCGAGGAGAAGTTGGATTCTCGACAAAGGCTGGTGAATGGTGAGAATCACGGTGCTACCGGACCGAGCTATGTCGTGCACCTTCTCAAACTCGCTGTGGGCGCCGGTCGAATCGAGGCCCAATGTTGGTTCGTCAAGAAAGAGTAGGGATGGCCCGTGGATGATGGCTACATCGATCGATACCCTCCCGCGCTCTCCTCCGGACACCCCGTGAGAACTTATGAAATCAAGAGTACTGAAGATGAAGATGAAGAATGACTGTAGATGATCTGTGAAGAAGTTTTCGATACTGTATTTCCATTCATTTGAACAAAAGAAGATTGAAGAATACAGCAGAAACTTTCTGAATTGATATGTTCTTCTTAGCCTTCAAATGATTACAATACAACTCTGTATATAGATGGAAAACAGAGGACTAACCACTAGAAAAGCGAACTAACTAACTTTTAACTAACAGACTTTACAGCTAATCAAAACAGAACAGTCATCTTGAGACTTTGGCAATCCGTGAGACTTTGGCAATCCGTGTCTTTGACTTTTGTATGATCTCCACCGTTGATGAAACTCTTTATCCATGAGGTATCAATTCCTTCAGCTCTTTTTAATTCTTGATTGCCTTCGGTGATCCACATCTATAATAGTCGAGGACTTCACCTCCCGTGGTTGACTTCTCAAGATTGCAGACTTGGCTTCTGATCTTGATTCTCTAACATTCCCCCTCAAATTGGGAAGAGTAAAAGATTCGATTCCCAATTTGGTTCGGAGAGTAAGATGAGATAAGCGGGATAGAGACTTGGTAAATATATCAGCTAATTGTAGATGAGTAGAGATATACTGAATGCGAATAGATCCAGAAGAGACTTTCTCACGGACAAAGTGAAAGTCAACTTCAATGTGCTTGGTTCGAGCATGTAATATTGGATTGGCGGTGAGAGAAATTGCTGATTTGTTGTCACAATATAGAGTAGTAGGTGGCTGAAGAGAAATCCCTATATCTCGTAGCACAAACGTAATCCGTGTGAGTTCAGCCGTGGTCGAAGCAAGTGCACGATACTCGCTTCTGTTGAGGATCTAGAAACAGTAGGTTGTTTCTTGGCAGACCAGGACAGTAGATTGGCTCCAAGAAACGTGCAAAAACCTGTTGTGGAACGTCGTGTTATTGGACAACCAGCCCAATCCGCATCAGAGAAACCATAGAGATGTACTGAACTTTGAGAATGGATATAGATTCCAAGATGTATAGTACCTTTGACATATCTAAGTACTCTTTTTAACGATGGAAATCTCCTACGAGGCTGTTGCATTTTTTGACAGAGAATATTAGTAGCAAATGCCAGGTCTGGTCGAGTAATGGTTAAGTATTGAAGAGCACCAACTAAGCTTCTGTATTCCATAGGATCTGTAAGTAGATTTGCAGTGTCAGCCACGGAGATTGATCGAAGAGGCGAGAGGTGTTGAGACCGGTTTACGATCGGCCATATAAGCTCGTTTCAACAAATCGGTAGCATATTTAGTTTGACACGAAAAGAGATTCGTGAAGTTCGTTTGGCCTCAATGCCCAAAAAATAGTGAATAAACCCAAGGTCTTTCATATGAAACTGAAGACTAAGTTTCTGAATAAGTGCGATCAAGAGATGTGGTGAACTCCCGGTCAAGATGATATCATCAACATATAGAAGCAAGAGAACTGTATGTGAGTTTGTATGCGAGAACAAATAACGATGGATCAGAGCTTGTGCTGCGAAGAAATCATTCTCGATTAAAAACTTGCTGAATTTATCAAACCAAGCTCTTGGTGCTTGTCGAAGGCCATATAGAGACTTGTGGAGTAAACGAGACATGGTTTGGCTGATGAGGATTGATAAAGCCGGTGGCTGTTCCATGTACACCTTTGTCTCGTTCAAATCTCCATGAAGAAAAGCATTCTTAACATCAAGCTGGTGTATTGGCCGGTGTCTTATCATAGCAAGAGATAACACTATTCGAATTGTTGTGTGCTTCACAACCGGACCGAAAGTCTCGGTGAAGTCTAGTCCTTCCTCTTGATGAAAGCCTTTGGCAACTAGACGAGCTTTGAGTCTCGTCAAGACCACCATCTTGTGTGAGTTTGGTTTTATAGACCCATCTCGCAGCCTATTACATTCATCTCGGTTAGTTCTAGGAATCAAAGTCCATGTTTGATTTTCAGCAAGTGCATCCATCTCTTCTTGCATAGCCCTATACCAGCCTTGATTAGATAAAGCTGACTTGATAGACTTTGGTTCCATAGGAACTGGATAATCAGCTAAACAAGCATACTTTGGATTTGGTTTTTGAATTCCGGACTTTAGTCGAGTTTGCATATGATGAGTATTACTTGTACCTTGAGAGGAAGACAGAATGGAGTTGGAATTGGAGTGCCTTTCATTAGAATTACCTTCGAGTAGTAGATCATTGTGTGAAGATAAAGAACTGGTAGTATTTTGTCCTTGAGACATAGAACAATTTTGAGGCACATCATCTATAGATTGTCCTTCCTCATCATTGTCGCATCTTGCATATTCCTCGAGGAAATGATCTGAGATTGTTGTCTGTGATATGGATGATAGGTACAGCAATCATGGAAATCAGGATGGATCTGGTTTGTGGCTAACTGATGAGTGGACCTAGTAGCTGGTGACTCGGTGCTTGAGGACTCAAGGAAATGTATGCCTTCACTCCATTGTTTGTATAAGTTTGTATAATGTCCATATTCATTGATCGGCTTCTTTGAAAAAGGATAGGAATACTCATCAAAGACAACATGCCTACTGATGTATACACGATTATTAGTTGGGACCAAACATCTATACCCTTTATGCTGATTGCTATAACCCAAGAAGATACAGGGAAGAGATCGAGGATCAAGTTTATGACTTGCATATGGTCTTAAGCAAGGATAGCATGCACAGCCAAATACTCTTAAATGATCATACCTTGGCTGTTTATTATGAAGTTTGTTATAGGGTGTGTCCATCTGCAACTTTGGTGTGGGAAGACCGTTGATGATGTAATTAGCTGTCATAAATGCATCCACCCAAAATTTCAGTGGAACTTTTGAGTGATAGAGCATGGCTAATCCAAGTTCAACGATGTGTCGATGCTTTCTTTCGAGACCCCATTCTGTTTGCGAGTGTGAGGACATGATATGAACTGTCTTATTCCATGATGACTCAGAAATTTTTGAAATCTAAAGCTTACGAACTCTCCACCTCCATCACTCGGAAGATTTTAATCGATGATTATCTTGTCGTTCAACTAGCTTCTGAAATTGAACAAATATATCATAAAACTCAGATTTCAACTTCATGGGATATAGCCAGCAATATCGAGAAAAATTGTCAACAAAAATCACATAATATCTAAACTTTTGAAAGGAACAGACTGGTGATGGTCCCCATATGTCACAATGAATTCTCTCTAATGGAGAACTTGATATAGAATCCGAAAAAGGAAACGATAGAGCTGAACTTTTGGCTATTTGACAGCTGCTGCAAACAACTTGAGATGAAGAAACAAATTGTATAAGCTTCGTTTTTGTAGATGCTTAACGATTTGAGCATTTGTATGAGCCAAACGCTGATGCCATATGTCTTCACTGACTGTCTTTTGCCGTTGAGTAAAGAAAGCTTCTGTGGTTTGTGGATTAACTTGATAAAGACCCCTAACTTTCCTTCCGAGCTTCACCATTGTGTTGGTATTGTTGTCCTTTACATAAACACCAGTTTTGTCAAAAATAAAAGAACAAGGGAAGTCATCTCGTGAGTTTAGATACGAAAGGAGGTTCTTCTTTATCTCCGGGACAATTAGAACATCGTTAAGAGGTAATGTATTGTTCTTTGTTTTGAGCCAGTGTTGCCAATGTGAGTTATAGGTAAACATGATCCATTGCCTATCATAACAGTATCATGTCCTTGATATTTAGAAAGAGTATGGAGCATACCAGGATCAGCACTAATGTGAGCTGTAGCTCCAGAGTCAGGATACCACTCACCGCCCGTTGAGTCTTCAATATGCATTGCTGTCAAGGCTGCTGGAATATCCTCTCGCTTGATAAGAATTGTCAAACCGGTACCAGGCGAAGAGCATCATGTCCAGATTTTTACATATTTGACACTCTAATCGAATGCTACTTGTTTCTTTTTCATTCTGCAAATTTTTACTTGAGTTTGCAGAAGGATAAGTCTTGACATTTTGGTACCTTTGTGAGTAAGTAGTATAGGGTCTAAACCCTTGGTTTGTTGTAGGGATAACATTTCTCTGTCTAGGGTGTTGATTTCCTTGTCCTGGGACCGAAGACATCTCGTTACGTAATTCGATATCTTTCAAAACCACGACCCCTATTGTTACCGGTTACGCCACGACCATAGCTTCGACCACCTCTATATCCTCCTCTTTCGGATATAAATCCGAAGCACGAGAAAAGTAGTTTTCATTTGTGACATCTTTAGACCGATCCACGAAATTGTCTTTGCCCAAAATATGCCAAATTCGGGTTGAACTGACTCCTAGAAAAGTTTTTGAGTCTTGATTCAAATCTTTCTAATTGAGCAATAACCTCATCATACTGCTGAGGCTTCAAACGTATATGGTAGTCCGAAAATTCTCATATTCTGGACCTAAACCTTCCAATACACCAAACATCTTGGTTATATCATCCACGTGTTTGCCTATTGCATTCAACGATCACATATGGATTTATATTCCCGAGATAATCGGCAAGGGTTTGTTCATGCTTATGACATGTTTGCGGTTTCCCCTTAATTCGAACTCTCTAGCAATTGATTTCGTGTAAACCTTTTCGGAAGAGTTTGCCATACTTCGATGACGTTTCTAAACCAATGATTAGGCTCGAGAATATTTTCGATATGTTCTCCGAGAGATCCATGATGAAATCAACTGATCTGTTCTAGTCCATCGTGTACTGGATTAATAAGATCGGTTTCACAACCTTCATCCTCTGTTTGCATCATTCGAGAGGGTGAAGGAATATCTCCATTAACAAAACCAAATAGATCTTGGCTTTTCAAAAACCTTTGGATCTCGAGCTTGCCACAATAGGAAGTTGTCCTCAGCAAGTTTGATTGTGACGAAGTTTGTGATATTCACATGTATCGGAAAAGGATATTTTGGAGTTCTAATCGCCATTATTATGATTCTTTGAAGAAGATGATAACAAAAGAGTGCTTATGAGCTCTAAACCCGTATGAGTTTACCTTGATCCAGAGATCTTCGGTCTTCGTTTACTTCTTCGACTTGATACACGAACTGTTTACTTGATAGATTCTATTCGATGCATGTTGATCTTCCCTTTCGATACCATGAGAACTTATGAAATCAAGAGTACGAAGATGAAGATGAAGAATGACTTTGTAGATGATCTGTGAAGAAGTTTTCGATACGTATTTCCATTCATTTGAACAAAAGAAGATTGAAGAATACAGCAGAAACTTTCTGAATTGATATGTTCTTCTTAGCCTTCAAATGATTACAATACAACTCTGTATATAGATGGAAAACAGAGGACTAACCACTAGAAAAGCGAACTAACTAACTTTTAACTAACAGACTTTACAGCTAATCAAAACAGAACAGTCATCTTGAGACTTTGGCAATCCGTGAGACTTTGGCAATCCGTGTCTTTGACTTTTGTATGATCTCCACCGTTGATGAAACTCTTTATCCATGAGGTATCAATTCCTTCAGCTCTTTTTAATTCTTGATTGCCTTCTGGTGATCCACATCTATAATAGTCGAGGACTTCACCTCCTGTGGTTGACTTCTCAAGATTGCAGACTTGGCTTCTGATCTTGATTCTCTAACACCCCGCGTGTCCCGTCGTCGCCTACGTAGGTGTTCCGGGATGACAGTGATCAAAGTAGCGTTCGCTCAAATTACTTGGGGAAAAACAATGAACTTCTCCTTAGACAATGTATGCTTCGATGCAAATCCAATCTTCATATCCAAATATTTGCCTAAACATATTTGCGTAGACTGGTTCTTGAAAGGATGAGTGCACAAAAACTGTGATCGTCCTCCTCAGAGGCACTCATCCTTAAACCATTTCATTAGAGAACACGCTCTAGAAAGTCTCTAACAAAGGCATCAAAGGAAGAGAGAAAAACACAGGGTATACATCTGGGGAAAATTGATTATATAAATTCTATGACCTATTTTATATAAGTAGTCATATTTAAGCTTTTGATAGAAATCCGGTATATCAATTTATAAGTAGATTTTACAATCAATCTCACCCTCTAATGCTACTAGAAAAACACGAAGGTTAAGTACTTAAAACTCATCAAGAGTCGGAGCTGCTCGATCAACTTCCCCACCCTCTCAATCTTCTCCACCGTCGTGATCTGCCCTAGGCAGAAGTTGGCTCAAAGATTTATTTTTTCATAAATGATTCCATGATACATATTGGAACTAAGCAAGTCTTTAAGGGTGCGAATGGTAACGTTTCTGTTCTTTTTTTGTTCCAGGGAACAGAAACAAAAAAAAAGTGTTTCTTTTCCGGGGAACAATTTTTGAACAAAAGAACGCGTTTGGTAACGTTTGTTCTGTGAATAAAAAATGAATAGAAACACGTTTGGTAAATTTTATTCTTTTTTTGTTTCTTTTAATTTTTTAAACATTTTTATTTTATTTTTCATTTTTTCCTTTCTTTTTTATTTTTTTCTTTTTTCGGCCGGTCAACGGCCTCACGACGGCCGACGGGGCCGGCGGCCGCTGCCCGGCCACGGTGAGGCTCGCCGGATCTGGTCGAGCCCGAGCTCGCCCGGCCAAGGCGAGGCGAGGCATCGCCGCGCGGGCGAGGCCGAGCCTCGCCAAATCTGGGCAAGGCCGAGCTCGCCCAGCCAAGGCGAGGCTCGGCCTCGCCAGGGGCCGGCGACGCTCCGGCGAGGTCGCCGACCCTCAACGGCCGATCGCCGGCCATGGCCAAGGCCGGCGACCGGCCAAAGAAAAAAAGAAGAAAAAGAAAAATAAAAGAAGAAGAGAGAGAAGAAATTTTGTTCTTTTTTGGCTTCGAAGAAGTGTTTCTTTTATCCATAAACAACTTTTTTGTGTTTCTCTTTTTTGCTCCAATTTTGTTCCGAGACGCGTTTCTGTTCTTTTTTTGTTCCCGGGAACAAAATCCGTACAGAAGTGTTCCAGAAATGTTTCTTTAGAGCATTTCCATGCACGCCCTAAAAGGGTCAAAGGAGAAATGACAAAGGGAAGATCTCCTGAGGGGTGGGACTCCCCACTGCACACTCGTGTATTTCGTCCTGCCCGAGAAGAAAAATATATGGTTGCATAAATAATTCCATGATATATCAGCTTCTACGCTTTTATATATTATTATAATGGAATAGTAAAATAGATGATGATTATGATGATGATGATAATTACAATAATGATTAGGGATGAGCATGGTCCGGGTTGGGCCGATCTGTCCCCTAACCCTAGAATCAATCCACACAATGTTGGTCCTCAATTTTTGGAACCGAGAACTGACCCTATTAAGCTTGGGACTGAGGACCGGACCAACCCAACCAATCGATAATTTTTTATTTCATTTTTTGTACTTCTTAAAAAAGCGATTGATGATCGAACTAATCTAATGGGTTCAGTTCGATTTCAAGGTCAACCTAGGACCAACCAACAATTTTTTTTATTTCATTTTTTTACTCCTTAAAAGGCAACCGAGGACCGTACTGACCCAATGGGTTTGATGATGAACGAGGTCAATTAAGAAAGGCAAGTAGAGAGGGTCAAGTGAGATAAGCATCGAACATAATGAGCATCGAATGTCGAGCGGGAAGCAACAAGCCAAGCGAGCATCGAATGGCGAGTAGCACGAGTGACTCAAAGCGATCAAGGCGAGTATCAAATGGTGAGCGGAGAAGTTGTTTCTTTTGATTTTGGCAAATTGAAGATTAAGATGACAAATAAGAAAAAAGAAAATGAATACTAGAGAATAATGCCATAAGGAGCTGTTTATGCTTTTTTGGACGCCGTGAGGACTCCTCACAAAAACATTTTCTTCACTTGTAAATTATGACTATTTATGTCGTAAAAGACATTAAAAATCTAATTTATTGAAGAACAATGTAAAATTACTTGAACTTTTCATTAAATAGCTGTTTAATATGATTAACACCATTTATTTTAAAATTTTCTTTATATAAAAAATTATAAGTAATATTATATATATAGAGTAAGGGTTGGTCTAAGTTAGACCGACCTAAAACTCTTAAAATCGATAACTAACTCGCATAGTGCTCATTCAGGAATTATAGGATCAAGAACCGATCAAATCTTCCTGATAACCGAACTAAAACCAGAAGGGTTGGGCCGATCCAAATCCTGGACCAATGCTGACCCCTAATAATGATAGATGCTAGGGCAATCACATTCGACATTATAAAAATAGACATGATGCGAATGATTGAAACAGTGGGTTTCGGAAGCTCGTAGCATTGGTCTTGATAAACCCCAAGATTAATTTTAAAAATGGGAGCTTTCCTTACAACCGCAATCGAGAATTTGGTCAACGGGTCATCATGGTCGTCCTATAAAGAGCCGGCTTCTCCTTCACCTTTTCGCATCACCGTACTCTTCGGTACTTGATCCTGAGCTGCTGCTCATTTTGGCTCTTTGCTCGCCCAACTTCAAATTTAGCAGTGCCGGCCGAGCTTGCAGTGAGATAATATGTCAATGTCAGCAAAAAACGAGCATCAAGTAGAAATTTAATAAGGATATTATATTAGATTGGATTGCGATATCAAAGCCAAGATATTTGCCATGCCATTACAGAAAATACGTGAGTTTAATTGCTATTTAACATTATACATTTCCTTATAATGAACTTTTCTTATTTAGGAACGATGGGAAAAAAGTATCATAAAAGTCATAAATTTATTATATTTATACAAATTTAGTCTTAAAACTTTTATTAATATCGATTTAATTATAAACATTTTGACATAATGCCAATACAATCTAATTTTGGTTGGATTTTGCTGATGCGGACAGCGATCAACCTACATAGCACCGCCAACACTAATATGAAGAATTTTTAATAATATTTTAATATTTTTCTATTTATTATTATTATTTCTAATTTTTCATTTTTTTCTTTCTTTTGTTCTTTTTTTTTTCCTCCTTCTTCATTCCCTTTGCTAGTGATCAGCCACTAGCCACAAGCGATGGCCAAGCTGGCCTTGTTGCTGCCCACCACAAGTGAGTCCTAACCGAGCGAGGGCGCTCCTCGTCGAGCGTCACCCAGACGAAGGCCAACATCCGGCGAGGTCACCATGGCCTAGGTGAGGGTTAGCCTTGCCCAATCTAGCCTGGCAAGGCCAACCCTCATCGAGGGTCAGTAGGTGAATGGCAATGCCCAACAAGGTCATTGTGGCCTAAGCAAGGCTGGCTCTTGCTTGGCTAGGCCTCACCTATGGCGGGCAATGGCAAGCCTTGCCCAAGCGAGGCCAACCTAGCCATGCATAGTGGTTGATCAGCAACAAAGACAAGGAAGAAAATGAAAGAATAAAAATTAATTTAAAAAACAAAAATATAAAAATATTATTAAAAATTGTCCACAGAGCACTTGAAAATGCTATGTAGGCTAATTAGCATCAACGTCAACAAAATTCATCCAAAATTAGTTGGAAATGCTGCATTGGCACTAGGTCAAAATCTTTATGGCTAAACCGATACCAATAAAAAATTTATAACTAAATTGACACTAATGCAATAAATTTATAATTTTTCTAACAATTTTCTCAAAAAGATTGCAATATGATTTTAATGAATCTTTTCCAATCAAGATTGACATTGTACATTAAACGCTGCTTAATTTCTCTAGGTGTACGCGAATTTCATCTTACCCTTTGAATTTTATATGAAGTATTCTTTTGACCCTCATTTAAATCGATAATAGCTAAAGCAAATGAAAAAAGAAATTTTCGACTAATAATACTCTATCATATGGGATTTAGTTAATAAAAAAAAGACTTGAAATGATGGTGCTTTAAAAATAATGCATATGAATATGAAATCTAATTCTGGGAAATCTAATTAGTGATGGTTTCTTAGAGGATCGGAACCTGTCGTCTTAATGGGATTAGTTCTTGAATTAGTTAGGGAAAGACTATACATACTAACTAAAAGTAGGTTAGGGAATTGCTCATAGTTTTGATTTTGCATAAATGATACCATGATAGAACTCAGCTTCTAAGCTTTTATATATTAATATAATGCATTAGTAAATTAGATGAATAGGCGCTAAGAAAATTACATTCAACGGATTTATTATAGCAGAAAATAGACGTGACGTGAATGAATTAAAAGATTAAAATTTATAAATTGAAGTTCTCAATACAGTCGCAGCCGTTTATTTTTATGGGATTGTCTTGGGGAGAGAAGGTAGTATTAACAACGTAATATATACGTACTTTGTGATTCATTCAATCTCGTGGATCGTGGCCCACCAAATTTGGTCATCCGGTACGTCATCATCGCCCTATAAATAGCCGGCTTCTCCTTCACGCCTTCGCATCGCCTTTCTCTTCAATACTCGATCCTGAGCAGCAGCTGCGGCTGATCTGCTTGCTTGCTCGCCAACTTCAAATTGAGAAGCCCCCGTCGAGATAATAATGGCAGTGTCAGCAGAAACCGAGCGTCCAGTGAAGGTTTTGGGATGGGCAGCCAGAGATTCCTCAGGACTTCTCTCTCCCTTCGAGTTCTCAAGAAGGTAAACCTGCATAATATTTTTCCATCTCTAGAGATATCATCTCTTGGATTATGCGAGCTTTCTTTCACGTCAAAGGTTATATATAGACGAGAATAGTTAGAACCGTCAAGTTCAGGAAGAATCGATGTGTGCATAGTCCGATTCTGTTGAGATGAATCATTCAGCTACGATGGCGTGCTTATGGAGATCCAGAGCTGTAAATCTTTTTCTTCTGCTCTTTTATAAAATCTGAAAGCACGAACTGAAGACCCAACTATTAAGAAACTTATGGCCATCCTACAAGACCCGTGAATTTGTTAAATCCAAACATTTGGCTTGTTTAATAGGTTCTAACTCAGAGTAGCTTGGATGCAGTTAGAATAATTGGTGTTTTTTTTTTCCTCTCTATTTTGAAAATCCAAGGGCACAGGTGAGGAGACTCATGAAACATCATGGAACCTCGTTAACCAGTTAAGTCCAGACATTTAACCTATACAGGTGGCTCCAACATGGAAAAGTTTGCATGTAATGAGAATCATATGAGTGGCCATAAGTTTCTGAGCTAAAAAACATCAACGCACTAACCAATTGTGAAATCTTAAAGGCTGTAAAAGTTTGTGTTAAAACGCATTAAACCCACTTTTTTCCATAATATCTTTTGTAGGGTCACAAGAGAGAAAGATGTGACTTTGAAAGTATTGTACTGTGGGATATGTCACTCTGACCTACACAATGTGAAGAATGAATGGGGATTCATGTCCTACCCTATGGTGCCCGGGTATGAGTTAAAAAGAATCACCTTTTTCTCATTTTTCTCCCTCATAGTAAATATAAAAAAATTACATTTGATTATTACATTGCAGACATGAGATTGCAGGTGTTGTAATAGAAGTAGGAGCCAAAGTGACAAAGTTCAAAGTCGGAGACAGAGTGGGCGCCGGGTGTATGATTGGATCGTGTCACAACTGTGTGAATTGTGGTGATAATCTTGAAAGTTATTGCCCCGAAATGGTTCCGGTCTATGGTGGTAAGTTTAGCCCTGATAATGACAGTGAGGATTCTAATGGAACGATTAACCATGGTGGCTTCTCAAAAATTATGGTCGTAGATGAGCACTTTGTATTTAGATTTCCAAATAACATGCCTCTTGATGGTGGGGCACCTCTCCTTTGTGCCGGTATCACTATCTATAGCCCATTAAGGTACTACGGACTCGACAAGCCTGGAATGCACATAGGAGTGGTTGGGCTCGGTGGACTTGGCCATGTGGCTGTCAAATTTGCCAAGGTAATGGGCCTTAGGGTGACTGTCATCAGTACCTCCCCGAGTAAAAAGCAAGAAGCCATGAACCATCTTGGTGCTGATGCATTTTTGGTTAGTCAAGATGCAGAGCAGATGCAAGTATGTTATGCTCCTCGCAAGCTATTTATTGAATTGCACGTAGGATAAAGACCTGCTAAAGTAATTTAAAGTCACGATTATTTTCTTGATGCAGTCAGCTATGGGCACAATGAATGGCATTATAGACACTGCCTCAGCTGTGCATGCTCTTGCCATTGATTGGTCTCTTGAAGACTCACGGGAAGCTTGTCATGGTTGGCCTAACAAACAAGCCCCTCGAGCTACTTGCTATGCCACTCATCCTGGGTAAATAACTATAATATACTTCTCGAAGAGATTATTATCTATATTTTACTTACTATTAAAATTGATATGTTGGGCCTACCGCATACATATTAGCTCAAATCTAAAATGTGTGTGCATCACAATTCCGAGTTCTCATTCACAACATTGAACTTCTTTATTGTTACTAATGACAGGTAGGAAGATAGTGGGTGGAAGTGCCGCTGGAGGGATTAAGGAGACGCAAGAGATGATCGATTTTGCAGTGGAGCACGGCATAACTGCGGATATTGAGGTTATTCCGATGGACTATGTGAACACTGCCATGGAGCGTCTTGCAAAAAGGGATGTTAGATACCGATTCGTCGTCGACGTCGGAAATTTGTTGAAGTCTTACTAAAACTTAATTGCGTTTGTTGGGAATAACGGATCCCCGAAAACCAGATTCGACACTAAATCGAACCCCTAAATCAATGCGGAAGACGAAGCCCGGGAATAACACGTATCACCGATCGTAAAGCACACCACGGATTCGAGCATACCTTGTTAGCCACAGATTAAACACCGACGCCGATTAGAGGAAGAAAACCTGGTCCTGTTTGATCCGATGGCGCCTTGAAGGGAAGAAGAACGATGACGTTTGCCTTACTGTTCTTTTTGTCTTTTTGGAGAGAGAGAGAGCGCGCGGGAGAGGAGAAGACGTACGTTATGTTCCAACGGGTATCTTCTCTCTCTCTCTCTCTCCTCCCTTTTATATGTCCCTCCATCCACGGGCTCTATTCCCGTGGGCCGGGCCTTTTGGCCCAACATGAGCGGACGGGCCTTAAGCCCATCACCAATTAAAACCATCATCTCCCACTCGCACACGGTGGGCTAAACAGGATTCTCTTTACCTCTCTTCAACATTCATACTGGTGAATAATCCGTGCGACCAGTATACTTTGAGAACTCGTTGCTATACATCTGTTAGGAATATATAGCAGCTCATAATGGGCGTCACACTCCGAGTAGATTTAGTACGCAGTACCCTAGATCGATCGATCACATTTATATCTCTCTTGATCTCTTTTAAACAATGATATATATATATATATATATATATTGTATTCACAATTATGATTATCACAAAGACAATCATAATTGGTTAACCGGTGAATACAAAACTATAATGTGATTCTCCAAATTCGATCTTCCTCTTTCCTTCAAACTCTCAATTTCAGTTCAGCTTGCTTTTCTAGAAATGCCCCATTAGATCGAATCAAACTCATGACCATTGGCAACATTCTAAAATAGCAAACACTAAATAGAAATCTTGAGAATAAGTAAGAGTCATTAGGGGACTAAAACTGAGGAACTCTATTCCTCAAGAGTCTCACACGGCATAAAAGTTGAAATCAAACTTTTGCCACTCTTATTGGTCGTCTCATGCATACGTAGTATGAAATACGTATTACGGCATTAACTCCTTTCCCATGGAGCGTATGTCTACACCTTTCAATACCGTACAGATGATAGTTCAAACATACCCAATGTCTAACTTGAGTTCACGTACCTACTCATTCACAAAATTCATCAAAACTCATATCCGGCATCTTAGATAGATAAAGTAAAATATGTGGGGTATTTTACTTTCGGACATAGTAAGTATTATCTCCTCATCTTAACACCTAGTTAAGGCGACATACGTGTTTTAAGCTTGAGCTCTCGATTATCACCTAGATAATAAGCTTAAAAACAGTCTCATCTCTATTTATCACACAGTAAATAGAGCGATTACTCCGTGTGAGTGGGCTAATCTTATATCTCGTCCACATACTTCTCAACTTAAAGTAATGCATTAAGCATTAAGATGCATAAAGATCAAACAAAGATTCATAGGCATTAATGATGAAAACACAAATTCATCAAATGTGAACACTTAGGGAAATTACAATATTCAGTACATTAGCCTCTACGCAATCCTAGAGATTTCATATGGCCACAAAACACATCTCTAGATATTGGCTTTATCATAGGATCTGCTACCATTCTATGCGTAGTATGTACTTTAAGTTCACATCCTTTCGTGCAACCATATCTTTTACAAAATTATACTTGGTATCTATGTGTTTGGTCTTGCCATGACATTTTGGATCTTTGGTGTACGCTTTTGATGCTTGGCTATCACAATTAACCAACAAAGAATCTGCAGCACTTCCAATAACACCTAAATGATCCAAAAAAATCTCTTAAGCCAAACATCTTCTTATACTGCTGCTGATAATACCACGAACTCAACTTCTATCGTGGACAAGGCTATACACTTTTGTTTCTTACTGCTCCAACATATGGTGCCATTATTCGGTAAGAAAACAAATCCAAATGTAGATTTCCTTTCATTTAAATCTCCTCCCCCAATCAGCATCAGAATAGCCTTTGAGTTGCAGATCCTTTCCTTTATAACTCAGCGTATAATCAGCAGTTCCCTTTAGATACCTTAGTATTCTTTTAACGACTTTCCAATGTGCTTGACCTGGATTGGATTGGTATCTGCTCACCATTCCAACTACTAAAACATATGTCAGGTCTTGTACACACCATAGTGTACATCAAGCTTCCAACAGCACTAGCATAAGGAACATATTTCGTTTGTTCCTTCTCTTGTGGAGTCCTTGGACACAGACTATGTCTCAATCCTTCACCTTTTTGCGATAGGAGTGTCTATGGGTTTACAATCTTGCATACGAAATCGTTCAAGAATCTTATTTATATATGATTCTTGCGAAAGAGACAACGATCTCTCCAAAATGATCTCTTGAAATCTTAACTCCAAGAGTGTATGAAACATCACTCATGTCTTTCATCTCAAAGTTAGAAGACAACCATCTCTTGACAGTATTAACCAACTCCATATTGCTTCTGGCAATCAGTATATCATCAACATATAACGATATGATCACAAATTGATCATTGGATCTTTTGATATGTACACAATGATCCTCATCAATCATTGTAAACTCATATGCCATTATGGCATTATGAAAACGCATATACCATTGTCTTGACGACTGCTTAAGGCCATATATCGACCCCCAAAGTCGACATACCTTTTCTTCTTGGCCTTTCATTATGAAACCAGCAGGTTGTTCCATATATTTCTTCCTCTAATTCTCCATTGAGGAAAGCAATCTTTACATCCATTTGATGTAACTCAAGATCCATACTTGCCATTATTGCCAGAATAATGCGAATCGAGGTAAATCTCATTACAGGAGAAAATGTATCTTCATCATCAATTCCTTCTTGTTGATTATACCCCTTCACCACAAGGCGAGCTTTATGCATTTCTATTGAGCCATCAGCCTTTCGCTTTATTTTGAGAACCCACTTGTTCCTAATAGCTCTGCGCCCTTTTGGAAGATCAACCAGTTCCCAGACTTGATTTGATTTCATTGACTCCATTTCCTCTTCCATTGTATGAATCCACTTTTCCTTACTAGGGCAATTCAGAGCCTCATTGATATTTCTTGGCTCATCCTCATCTTGTGGAGCAACCATAAAAGTTTCCCCTTCAATGTCAAAACGTCGACGGGGAATACTTTGGCAACTTGTTCACCGTATGGGAGATTATACACTTAGCACATCATTCCCCATAATGCTCCCACTTGGATTAGGTAATGATGATGTCGTCACATCGGTGGTTGCAATTGAGAATGAGTTGAATTCAATTCATCACATCTCATATTACTTCCATTTGGACGAACTCCACGACATCATTATCTTGATCCAAGGTTTCAAATAGGGAGTTATTTTCCCTTATTTCGCCCCTCTTAAGAAATTCATCCACTAAGGATGTGACATCCCGTGATTCAAATTCAGTTATACTCCCACTTTCCTACTCACCTATGAACACATACCCTTTTGAGTGTTCGTAGTATCTCACGAAAATACTATTATTTCCTTCGGGACCCAATTTCCCAAACTTGTGAGAGAACTCATGAGTATAGGCAGCACAACCCCATGGCTTAAGAAAACTTAAGTCCGGTTTTCTAACTGTCCATAACTCATATGAAGTGGAAATAACTGATTTAGAAGGCACCCGGTTAAGTATATAGGTAGCAGTTAACAACACATCACTCCAAAAAGTGATAGGTAAGTTAGCATGCGCCATTATGGACCTAACCATTCCAGTAGGGTTCTGTTTCTTCTCTCCGCAACACCATTTTGTTGAGGAGTATATGGAATAGACAACTATCTTTCTATTCCTTTTTCATCACATAATTTTATGAACTTATCAGATAAATATTCTCAACCTCGATCGGATCTAAATACCTTTATTTTATTGTCTAATTGATTTTTTGTCAGGTTCATAAACCGTCTGAAACAACTTATGCTTCAGATTTATGAGAAATCAAATAGACATATCCGACTCGAGTATAATCATTTATAAAAAAAAAAAGTGATGAAATAAACATCCCCTTGCCTTCCTCTCACATTCATTGAACCACAGACGTACAAATGGATTAAATGCAGAGGAAATTCAGCTCTTTTACCTTTTCCAAATGGTTTCCTTGTAATTTTCCCTACTAGGTAATGCTCACATATGAACAAATCGACTTTTTCAATATTGCCCAACAAGCCCTCTTTGGCTAGTCTATTCATACGTTGTTGGCCCATATGACCAAGTCTAGCATGCCACCATATTCACATCATTATCATATAAGATAGAAGACGTGAAACAAGGGAATAACATATTGACATCATCACAGTCAACATTTAGTACAATAAAACCATTCAGTAAGTGACTACAACCATAGTAGTTTGTATCTAAACACAAATCTACACCTTTATTATGGAAGTTCATATAAAAACTAAGCTTGACCAACACCAAAATAGACACTTAAATTTCGACGAATCTCCAGAGCATATAGAACATCAAGATGCGTCCACCATGCATGTTTAATTGGTAGGTGCCAATCCCTTTAACTTCAGCTCTGGAGTTATTTCTAATATAGATCCACTTAGTTCCAATTGGTATCGTCGAAATTCCACAAAGGATCCTTTATCCTTTGCTACATGGTCTGTCGCTCCTGAATCTACATTCCACAAAGGATTGGATTCAGCCTATAATGCAGAACTTGACACATAAGCAAAGTTCTCAAATGTACAAGAGGTGTTGACCTTTTTCGGCTCACTACAGTTGCGAGTATAGTGACCTTTCTTGTCACAATTACAACACCTCACCCTTGACATTTTCTTCTCTTGAGGACGTTTTCCTCTCTTGTGTTGGTTAACTCTTGATTTCTTACAATAAGAACTTGATCATTTGCATTCCCACATATTGAACGAATCAATACGCTTGCGCTTAGAGCACAAAGCCCTTTCTGAGCTAGAACCAGCATAGCAAATGTCTATTTTCGGCTCAAATACCGTTAGGCGGTCCTCTACTAGCTCAAGGTGGCGCATGGCATCCTTAAGATCTTCCATAACATGGTCAAGAGCTTATAGTGCTTCTTGCTTTTCCAGCACATATTGAATCTTCTTATACAATATTTCACAATTGTTACCGTTCATATCAGCAATCACGTTCTTAGTTGCTAAAACCATCGATTTGAACACATCGTACATATTTGAACGAATAATTAATGCCTATCATTTATGCATCCCTATTTGCATAGACTTATCATATTAATGAATAATTTCAAGTAAGGCTTCGAATCAAAAGGTCACTATGTTTCCAATCATCCTCCAAAAATCCTAACTCAAAATTATTATTAATATAATTGTCTTATGCAAATAAATTCTATGAAGTTACAAAAACTTCTATTACTACCCACACTAATTACCCACAAGAACCAAAGCAATAGCGAGAAAGCAAATAAAATCTTAACATCGAATAAAATAACAATGCTTTCACATAATACAACTAACATATCGGTTGCTACATCAACAACAATCAGGTAGTAAACATTACATAATTAATCAAAGAAATAAATAGGGAATGTCCCTTCTAATCTATCAGCCAAAACATCTGAAAAAACTGAAGGCACATTTGCCAACCATGGAAAAACTTTTGAAGAGCATTCATGTCGCCACCAAGGCGCATTTACTCTACGCCATGTGGCGCTCAATCTAAGGGTTGAAGTTTTGGCCAACTCAATCCTATAGTGCTCTCTTACAAAAGCTTCCACCAGCCTCCTATAACCCGGGACCACGTTGACCTCCCATAGCCGATCTAACACTGCTTGCCATTCAGGTGGAAGAGTGTTCATCAAAGCCGACACCTTCTCAAAATCCGGCATAAGATAACCATTCTAGATGATTTCCTGTATCATCTGATTGACCCCGACCACATGTGATACTAAATCACTGTCATGCCACCGATAATCAGCTAACTCTGTCATCAGCCTCTTAAGTCTTGCATTTCCCTCGTCCATTCTCGGAATTGCAGATATCCTTGCATAACGCATCATAGTTCCTGCAACAAATGCAGAACTAAAAATGGATCACTTATAATCCATAATAAATATAAGGGAAAATACATAATTTTTCAAAATTCATGCAACAAATGCAACATTAAAAATGGATTACTTATAACCCACATAGGCATGACTGAAAAAAAAAACAAAAAAAAAAAACAAATTCCTTTTTTTTCAGGTCAACGGTCAACGGTCGGTCAATGGTCAACGGTCAACGGGTCGGGTCAACGGGCGCGCGGGTTGGACCGCTCGCGCGGACCGACCGCACGTGCCTCGCGCGTGCAGGGGATGATGTCACACAGACGTCATCCGGCACGTGCCGGGCGCGTGCCTGCGTCCGCGAGTCGAGTCGGGTCGCCGGCCGGTGACCGCCTAGCGAAACATCGTCGGCGATGACGTCATCAGTGAGGTCATCCGAGCGGTTACCGACCGTTGGATGACGTCACGATGACGTCATCGCGTGCCGGTTCGCCCTGTCGCCGGCGCGCACGTGCCAGTTCTTCACAGGCGCGTGTGGCGCACGCGCTGGCCATTGCCAGCGCTTCAGGCGCGTCGCGCCCACGCGCAGCGGCTTCTGGCCGCGCGTGTGGGCGCGTGCGGCATCGTACGACGGCGTGCGACATGTCGCCGGACTCGTCTCGATATCGCATTTCTCCCCATGTGTTCAGAAAACGATTTCGACTTACATCAGAAAATTGGCCGAACAACGCTCGGGTGTCGGGATTTCTCGCCCCGATCCATACAACCGAAAAGCTTTTGCGAAAAATCAATCAAAAAACATCAAAAAACATCAAATTGATCGGGAAAACGTGAACTAGGCTCTGATACCAATGTTGGGAATAACGGATCCCCGAAAACCGGATTCGACACTGAATCGAACCTCTAAATCAATGCGGAAGACGAAGCCCGGGAATAACACGTATCACCGATCATAAAGCACACCATGGATTCGAGCGTACCTTGTTAGCCACAGATTAAACACCGACACCGATTAGAGGAAGAAAACCTGGTCCTGTTCGATCCAATGGCGCCTTGAAGGGAAGAAAAACGATGCCGTTTGCCTTACTGTTCTTTTTGTCTTTTTGGAGAGAGAGAGCGCGCGGGAGAGGAGAAGACGTACATTATGTTCCAACAGGTGTCTTCTCTCTCTCTCTCCTCCCTTTTATACGTCCCTCCATCCACGGGCTCTATTCCCGTGGGCCGGGCCTTTTGGCCCAGCATGGGCGGACGGGCCTTAAGCCCATCACCAATTAAAACCATCAGCGTTGATTACTACGAGAGAGCTTGGATAGAAGGTGGTATAATTATTATTGACATCAGTTATTGGGTAAGTAGTTTGTATGCATGTTTTTCATCGTATTTAGGCCATTGTTCTTGTTGGGATAGAGAAGTCTTCTCTAAGGACAATTATTGGCCATTGTTCTTGTTGGGATAGAGAAGTCTTCTCTAAGGACAATTACTTTGTAAAAAAAGTGTTATTAAGTTACAGTTGCTCTGTTGGAGTTCAATAAAGGAAATCTAATTTGTTCGTAATCTCGTATGATATTCTCTTCGAAAATTGCATCTTTACTATAATCACGTGTACTTTTTAGTCAATTAGATTGGACAATTATAGTTATTGGATTGTGCATATTTTTGTCTTCAATTGTGACTGTTTGACTTTTATAGCCATGGACTAGACATAACAGGATAACCGGACAACAGGTAGACTAAACGAGATAAGCAGGTGAAAATTGAGAGAGAGGGCTAAGAATTTGAACCCTTAACATGCGCTCTCATATCTTGCTAAACCAATAGTTTTTCTCATTAGCTTGAACCATAAGGAAACGGGTTAACCATGTATTTATAGTGTTAAAATATATCTCAAGTTCGAGCCCAATACGAAATTCCAAATATTCCGAATTGGATATGTTGCAGATGTTTGAAATCGAGTAAAGAAGATCCGAAGATCAACTTTCTAAAATTTGAATCTACGTTGGAGAGTTTGGCCGCTAAAATAGAAAAGTCCAACTTTGATTTGGACTTGAAATTTGTTTAAAATATATGAAGATATCTGTAGAGAAAAGTCCAACTTTTATTTCATCCATTCGATCTAAAGTGTGTTGTCAACCGTCTATCAGAATTTCCTTAGTTTTAGCCAATGGATTAAGCACGGTATTGTTCCATGCTTGAGGTCATCGGACCTTAGCATCGGCCAGCTTCGGTGTCTTGAAATCTATAATTTTTTTTCACAAGACATCCACAAAGCAAATAATCACACACCACGTGAAACGGTTTCATAACTATTGAACTCCTCAACTTTTTCGAAAGTAGAGATCATTTCAACCCAAAAAAAAAAAAAAAAAAATCCAACGTGTCATCCAACGCTTTATTAGGTTCATCCAAATTGGGATGACACGAGATATTAACGTGATGTTTATACTATTTTTCAAAGCGAACTGCAATGATGTTGCCCCTAAAAAAAAAAAACTATACAAAGAAAATGCTAAAGATTAGAGCAATTTTAGAAAAAGGAAAACAACGAAGCATGGGGAGAGAGAGAGAGAGAGAGAGAGAGAGCCCCAATGGGGGTGGGCCACCATACATTTTGCGAACAAGGGCCGACGACCCTCCTGCGGCCATGGGCGTCGTTTTATTTTTTTTTTCTTTTGATTCTTGGTCTGAACGCTGGCACCTCATCAACACTGCATGTCTAAAGAAAATAATACTAAAATTGTGGTATCAACATGCTAACGAAAGCCCAAATCTCAGAATTTTCGGCCCAAAACTGGATCATTTATCCTCCGGTCGTAATGCTTGACCTAGTTTATGCGGATGCTTTATCTTCAGGTTGTAAGTTTCCATTGTCTTGAATACAAGTGTTTATTTCAACCAAAAAAAAAAAAAAAAAATGCTAACGCAAGTACTAAATTGCAATAATAGCACAAAATTTATGATCAGAGAAAGAGCAGATTAGAGACCCCAAGCGACCCAACCCATCTGTGTCGTCCTGGCATTGCAAGAATCCAGGCGACTGTGACGCCGGAGAAGCACAGCACCAGGCGATGCAGCTGAGGAGAGATGTAGCTCGCTTGCTCAGGCGAGAATGGATGAATGAATTCCTGACTGAACTGGTGGAACCATCGTATTAGGATCTGCAAAATCAATTCTAACCTGGCCCACAAGGTGGCTACATTGCCGGATTGCGACCTTGGAGAAGCCACGACTTGCAGTTTGCAAAGCCCATTCGAGGATCGACTTGAGAACGCTATGTCACCTTTCGTCCACTTTGGCTCCCAAAGTGAGCCATATCTGCTGGCCTTGATCTTGCTCGTCAAGTTCGGGGTCCTATGGCATGCTCGTTTGGGTCACGCCACGCCACGCCAAGCCAAGGCGATGCCACTGCCCGACTTGTGGGCAAGGCGCTGCCAGAGCTGCACCACCCTACGCGAAGTTGCAGCAAAGCTTTATTTCCGCCAAAAAAAAAAAAAAACGGAAAGAACTGACCAAATCAATCGGTTTGCTGCTTCAATTCAGCGGCTACAAACAGAAGAAAGCTCTCAATTCAGCTTGGCTTGAGTAATGCATAAAAAATAATAACCTGGATAGAGCTGACTAGCATACCATTTCTCTTCGGTTGCTCATTTTGCTCTCTAAATACGTCATCACGACTCGTGGGTTTGACTCTTAAATTGTTCTTATCTGTTAAAGTATAAGTTCAAAAACATTGATCTGAGGGCCGAGTAGATTTTCGATTAAATAGGAAGAAGGTGATGCTTATCGGATACATATCGATGAGGGAGTAATCCTAATCGTCTCTAAATATTGTAATCACCAAGTTAATTAAAAAAAAAAAAATAGAGACGGACAAATATAATCTTTACGTTTACTTCCCGCCGGCAGCATTCGGACAATGTGCTTGTAGGGGAACAGAGACGAGAATTACAAAGGCAAAACGGAGAATGTTAGCCATGATGCAATGGTCTCGATATTGAATAGAAAAAGCTATAAATTCCTTTGTCTTCTTTTGGATTGATCTTATTGGCAACCCTATACTCCAATCCTAAGAGGCATTTGAACATTTTCCTCTCAAAAAAAAAATTAAAAAGAAATTATCCTTCAAATCAGCTAGCATCAATCTATACTCCAACCCCATTGATTGGTCGGGTACACCATGCGAGCTGAGGGAATTACGTTAATACTTTTGCTCTATACCAAGACAATAGACACCAAATGATCAGGAGGTGAAAGTTATGTTCTCTGTCGTTTGTCAAAGGCTATTAGCTTTGGTTATGGAGGATACAAAACAAGCAATGCCGAATGGACTGCAATCCCTAATTTGGCACATTCAGGATGTTAATTTTCTCACTTATGATTCTACGCCGTCAGTCGTCCGCTTTGTCTATTGTCTTCGAAAGCAAAGCACTGCAGCATAGTCTTGCTTGGGAATGAGAGATACCAACAAAGCAATTAAAAAGGCATCCAGTTCCTATAACCGAAGGATATTAGTCATCAAATATTATCAGGAATAAGAAGTTTCCAAACTTCAATCGGCAGAGGACAGCACTTGTATGTGAAGGCGAGGAACGACGATAAAACCAGTAAACGAGGAAATGTCGGGTGACGCTTTATAGACCCTCTCCCGTGCCATGTGAAGTTGAAGAACGAAGTAAATAATATAAACGATAACTTAGCAAAAAATTGAAATACTGCATGTTAGATAAATTTCTCATGCAAAAAATTTCAACATCATCCACCAATATTTTAGGGTAAGTATATTAAAAGTGTCAAATGTTGTGTACTACACTCACTTTAGTACCAAAAGTTTTCACCAGCTCATTTAAGCAATAAATCAGAGAAAAAACGATCACTTAAATGTCAACGGCAAAAAATTCCAGCCAAATTGATTACTTTATTTATAATTAAAATTATGCAATTTTTTTAAGAACTCCATGCCACGTGGCATGCTTGACACTGAAATTATTGCTTTTTAACAACAATTGACGCTGAAGTGATCACTTTAAACAAAATTCGGTATTCAAATAATCACTTTAAATAAAATTTGACACTGAAATTATCACTATTTACAACTTATGGACAATGTCATTTAGGGATTATATGCTGGCTAAGCACGCCAGCGAGTCACATAGGACTAAGAAATTAATAAAATGTCACGACGTCGGATTTCCAATGACCCAAATAGGAATTAGTACTTAAATGATCTTATTTTTAAAAGTGACACTTAAGTGATCCAAAAAAACTTTTTGACAATAAAGTGAGTGCCGTACATAACTTTTGGCACTTCTAGTGTCCTTGTTCCACCATTTTTTCATCTAAAACTTATGAAATTTATAATCAAATGGTGCTGAACCTTTCAGAACTGAAAAAAGACACTACATGTCAGAAAATCCCCTTTGTTTCTGCAGTCAGTCACTGGTGTATAAATAGCTAAATTTTGATTCACCGTTTTTTCACGGGCATATCGAACCGTTGATATCATGAAAAATAATGAAGACGTCGACTCAAACGTGAGACCAAAGCAGGTGCATAGATTGGAAAATGATTCAAGTTCCAGTTCGTCCACTCCTGAGAATCGCTTATCGCCTTCATCATTTCCTCTGGTTTTTGGAAGCGAAGCGAAGTACTAGGTAAAACAAGACCCTATATAGAACCGCCCAACCCAACATTATCAGCACATTCTTCCACTTGTGAGATTCACGTGTCGAAATATGGAGTCCCGATAAAATATCATTCCCGGTGATGTTATATGGCTTACCGTCAGGGGTGAGGCCACTCCCAAAGGTCGCGTTCGTCTGGTATTGGTTCATCAGTAGCCCCTCATACGGATAGGTCATTGTCGAGATCTTGTTCATCCACTTCCAGTACAGCGGAATGTCATGGCTATTCACGAAGTACCCGCAAAACAGGAAGAACAGCGCGGTAAAAGCGATGACGGCTGCATAACCAAGTATGTAGTTGGGCACAACCGAGCTGACAAACACCACGAACGAATTCGTCGAGAGGAGCGACACATAGAGGACCAGCAAGAAGTACAAGAATGGCCCGCGGAGCTTCAGGGCTTTCCAAACTATGGCAGCATAGACCCCAGCCTGAACCGCAAGGAAAGGCAGGTAAGTTACGAGGCCGGCAATTGTGTAGGAAGAGGCACGGTAGGCATTGTGGGAGGTCTCGCGGACGAAGATGAAGCGCTCTTGAATGAAGGCCGGGACGGCATCATTGGAAGAGAAGAAGAAGAGGCAGACCGTGAAGATGAAGAAGCTGAGCCGATTCGTGATCCCTTGGTTGTCCGCCTTCGGCCTCATGAACATTGTCGCCATCATGATCCCCATGACAGTGAGCACCATCAGCCTTGAGAGGAAGAGTTCGGGGGTCCGCTGGATGTTCTTGAAATTGCGGCGAATGAGCATCCACGTCTCAGGGAAAAATGAGTTCGCGAACTTAGGGCCGAGATTTTGGTGAGATTGGAGGGCATTCGGGCCAATGTTCGGGGTCAAGTAGTCGTTCTCGTTCACTGTATAGTCGCTGCTGTGAGGCGTTGGCGTCTCACGGAGAATTTCACTCGAGTACGCGTAGTAACTTCCCGGTGATGCACTGCATAACCAATAAACGATGGCGAGATGGATGAGTGCTGCCAAACACTAGAAGCAGAAATTTAGTGAAGAATAATTTTCGTTTGTAGACTCTAGCGAATTCAAGTATCCGAAATCAGCGCCAAAGAATGTCTTTGAATTGCAAAAATAGCCATATCTTCATCTAATTATATGGTTTAATACCTCATTGCAGCTTGCATCCTTGGGTCAGCGTTCTGTCTTGAAGGAGTGAACCCAAGTGCCTGCATAACTCCACTGCGGCTTGGAGTCCATGATGTAGATAAATTATTGTAAGGACTTCTCAAGCTGTGGTCAAACTCATCGTTCGCAGAGTGCACGCTCGCTTGCAAGTGCAATCGCCGGCCATTTCCGTGGTCGCGGCTCTGATCGTGCCCTTGATTCCTGTGATCGCGGGGACGAGAAGGTGGGGTGGGTGTCACCGTTGAGATCGACATCACTTCATCAGACAGCGGTGGGGGTTTCATGCCCGTCCGGACGAACTCGGCCAGAGCTTCGACCCCAAACTCGGACTGATCGTACTCTTGGATGACGTCGATGAGGTGCTCTATTGAGTTCTCGCCCTTCGGGACTTTCCGGCCCATGCGGCCAAGGTGGAGGGTCACGTCTTTCGGCGATCCTTGGAACATAAGCTGGCCGCGGGCCAGGATGATGAGATGGTCGAGGAGGAGTTGGATTCTCGATGAAGGCTGGTGGATGGTGAGGATCACGGTGCTGCCGGAGCGAGCTATGTCGTGCACCTTCTCAATCACGCTGTGGGCGCTGGTCGAATCGAGGCCCGAGGTTGGCTCATCGAGAAAGAGCAGGGATGGCCCGTGGATGATGTCGACACCAATTGATACCCTCCGGCGCTCTCCTCCGGACACCCCGCGTGTCCCCTCATCCCCGATGCAGGTGTTCCGGGATGACTGTGATCAAAGTAGTGATCGCACAAATTACTCGAGGAAAACAATGAACTTCTCCTTAGAAAATGCATGCTTCGATGCCATTCCAACCTTCATATGCAATTCTTTGCTTAAACCTATTTGCATAGACTGGTCCTTGAAAGGATCGCATAGGGGTTAATGTCTGTCAATAGAAGTTAACCCAAATTCAACTATCCTAACGCGTGATGATTTTGTAAAATGAATTTAGGTAGTATTTTCTCAATATCAAAGATTGTGAATCTTATATATTTATTCCTTGGCTTTTGTATTAATCAATAACTTATTGGTGAAAGCATTTTTGCATATAAACCTGGGAGATGGGAATAGTCAATGAGGATGTGCAAGAAACCTTCAACTGAAGACTTCATGACGATTAACTTTGTCCCGACTCAACAAGGGAAATAAGACACGCAAATTGTGAAATTGATTATATAAGTTCTATGACATATTATAACTTAATGTTTATATAAGTAGCCGTATTTAAGCTTTTAATAGAAATCCGGTGCATCGATTTATGGATAGATTTTACAATCAATCTCACCCTCTAATGCTACTAGAAAAAGTCAAGTTTAAGTGCTCAAAACTCACCGAGAGTCCGAGCTGCTCGATCAACTTCTCCACTCTCTGGATCTTGTCTGCCGACGAGATCTGCCCCAGCCGGAAGTCAGCGGCGAACATGAGCGTCTCATAGACAGTGAGCATCGGGAACAACCTATCATCTTGCATTATGTAAGCAGAGGTCCTCTTGATCAAGCTAGGACTCATCTCCATGCCGTCCAAGGAGACCCGGCCCTTGAGGCTCCCGCTTGCAATCCTCCCCGCCAGGCCATCCAAGAATGTGGACTTCCCCGCCCCACTCGGGCCCATCACTGCCGTGATACACCCTTTCGGGGCGTAGCCGGTGATCCGGTGGAGCAGGTCCACGTCCTGCTTGAACCGGTGCCCGTCAATCTTCTTCTTCTTGGTCACGGTGTAGGTGAGGGCAGAGAACTCAAGCCCGCCGGTGAAGTTCATCGGCTTCGGGATCTCGATCATGGTTTCGTGATGATGTCCATTCTTATGAGCCATTGCTTGGTGCTCCAACCTATCGCTCCGGTGGTGGTTTGAACCCTCCTCCTTTGGTGAACTTACAGCATTGAGAGGGAGAGAGATTTAGAATTGCCTTCTGGTGTTTCTCCTTTTGGTCTCCCAAATTGTAGCTGTTGTGTACAAGGTATATTAATAAATATTGGAGCGATAGAGAGAGAGAGAGAGAGAGAGTTTCCACAGCTGGAGGGGCACTTCAAGGAGATAATTTCGAAGCACGATGGTGAGGATGTCATCATTGAAGAATCCGGTTTCGGTCGTATTCTTCGAAAAATCACGGCATGCCTTCTTGTAAACTCCCAAGGCCTTTGGTTGGAGTCTAGTTCTAGAATTGGCTGCCCCTTGGCCTAGCTCCATTGGATGTTTCTACGTGCCTGATTTGCTTAACTCTTCATGCCAGAAACCTGTGCATTGTGTTCTTGAGATTGATCATCAATTTGTCTGGTCCGCCCACAGCAGAAATGCTTACATAGATAATGTCCTCGTAAGCTCGCGCTACACGGGTCATGAGATCGACGTTGACGGATTTCTTTACCGTCAATATACCAAATATAAATCTGTAGTGATACCATGAGATTTATGTGCTGACTTCTCTCTTAACTTGTGAGCCCACTAATTACATTCATATTAGGGGTGAGTATAGTTTCAAGGTAAAATTGAGAACCTGAGAACCAGACCCGTAGGAACTTATCCAATTCTAAATTCTAAGATATGCAAGGTAGAACCTAGATTTAAAAAATTGGGAAACCTATTCTAACAAGTGAGTTCATGGAAACCTGAAACAAGTCTTTGTATTTTTCTTTTTATATGTCTCCATGCAATTCTATGGTATTCCATGATGTTCAATAACAAGTGTGTGTAATCTGAAATCATCAATCTAAGCTTCTATTTCCAATGATATCCATGATTGAGGCTTTTACATTTTTAATATTTCATAACTTTCGTGTGTACAAATATGAGTTATGAACAATAGATTGTAACAAATGGTAGTCATTAAATGTGATAATTCATTATAATCGTTCAATTGAAAGTATAGGTGAAACTTAAATAGACTTTGAAACAAACCCCAAAACCCGTGATAGAATAGGTTCTAAGTTCCTAGTATGTAAGATAGGTTTCAGGTTCCAGAAAATTAAAAACCTATTTCAACGGCTAGGTGGCACTTGGACAAAACCCGAAACCGATCACCCCTAACTCATATAGCCATTGATTCAAAAGAGTAAACTATCGAGAATACTTGGCAAGACTACAAAATGAGGCTCGCTTGAGCGAGTATTGGAAGTTCATTGGCAGAGAAAAGGTAATGTAGCTGCATTTTGTCAGTCATAAGATGCCAATCGATGTTCATTGGTAGAGGAATAGAGTTTCAAATGATACTGCTGTCATCAGTTGTCACATGGAAAACTTGTGAATGCTAAAATAAGATGTCATCATCAGTATAGCTTTCAAGGAGCAACATTCAGATGTTACGTACCAACTGGATTATTGAAACATTGCGAGGATTCCAAAGTGAATTATATGATTACAGAAGGAAATACATGCATAACCGCCACATTTAGGTTGTCAACAATCCATTTGTTCGAAAGAAATAAGGATGAATTTGTTGGTTGCTTCTCCCAAGATGTTGATTGGCCTTGGCTGTCTCATATGGGCGGAAAAGTTTTATCAGTTAAGTAGAAGACACAGCTAATGCAAACATAAGAGAAATATCAGAGAGCTAATGAGAATGTCTGACAAGATGCATAACATTATCATCATGCTCTCAGAGGATTCACATGGTTCGTCAACGGGTCTAAATCCACCTGAAGAGATCGATGAGATTCTTCACTAATAATCAATAGTGTATGAATTACAATAGCCCAATCACACTTTCAAATGTTTGCCTAACCCAGTTGTACCCGCATAGCCTCCCAAGAACAAAATTAAAGAGAAAAACCAAAAGTAACCATTGCAAGTTCTCTTTGATAGCTCTTCCAAGCTTCCTCTGAAGTTAGATTTAATGTAACGTATGAAATATGTCGAATCCCAAACTTAAAACGCTGTTCTATGTGTGTGAAGACATCTGTCCATAATTGGCGAGACGTGTAAATAATCTCAACAAGTCAGGGAGCAGGTCGAACTTCTTCGGTTAGAATTGAAGTAATGTACGAAATAGGTCGACCTAAAAAGTTAGGAAGCTATCGAACGACGGAACTTATTGTTTGTCCAATGTCCAATCCTGCCGAAGTTCGATCCCCCAAGCGTCAGGCTTGGTGTGGCCAGACATCCCGTCTTTCATTGCAGGACGCCCAAATCTAATTGGAACCCATGATCGGCCAATGTTGTAGGGTACATCAATATCATATTACGTATAAAATCGTACTTAACATCAATATGCTTCCTTCACTCGGGATACATAGGTAAAAACTAGACCTGATTATGGGTTTCACGAGGCCTGCCCAGGCCTGATGGTGACAAGAGGGCCTGAAGACTAGAGGCTCAAACAAGGGTGTTCAATCTCAGCTTGAAATTTTGTCGATGAGACTTTTCATTTGTCAAAAAACAAGACTTTAATGATAGGCGGCTTTGGCAGAAATTTACACCCGACCTGGATCTACCCAATGATCTCCTCTAGTAATATGGCTAAGGGGTAAGCCTTCAAGACACGTGGGTTTTCCAATATAACACTTTACATATCCATCCACTCTAATTTCTCTCCAAACTGCACAACTTATATAATAATAAAAAGGCTAAAACAACAAGAGGGGGTGAATTGATTTTCACAAAAAAAAAAAAAAAATCGTGAAATACAAGAGAATATTCTCTTATAGAAGGAAAATCAATTATGCTGATGCAGATGCTTCTATCTAATAGATGATGAGACCCTTCAAAAGATGGAAGATATTGTAAAACAGATTTATAGGAGTTTGGTCTTCGACTTGGCCTATGTCCACTTTTTCGAATTAACAACCATCAACAGGTTAGAATCCACTAGTAGTTTTAGAGATGTTATAGTCCAAAAACAATAATGTTTTTACACGAAACTCAATAAATAACTCTACAAATGCAAACACCTTTAAGAACATTGTAATCTCTCTCTCAAGACAGCCCTCACAAAAAATAATAATCAGAAAACAGCCAGCTTTTACAAGTGTGACCACAAGAGTAAGAATGACAGAGAAAATAGAAGTTGTGAATTTCCACAAAATCCTCAGCCACCCTTGATCATTTTAGATGGCCTTCTAATCTCCAAACTCACCGTTGGAAGCCAATTCTTAGTCAAAGGAGTTGTTGGACCAACTTCTCCGCCAGCAGACCTATTTTTGGCTAATCGAGTTTATTGTCTGCGGTCAAAGCAAACGTTTTTCGAAATTAAAGATTTATGCTTCTGCAGGCTATTTGATCCTCTAAACTACTTGAACAGAAGAAGAAAAAATGTTCTGATATTCTCTAAGCTACTTTCTGCGGATTTCAGACCTTAAAAGTGGTGGCTAGATACCAATTTGAATTCAAATCAATTTGGAAAGAGTCATAGGTCCTCCTATCCAGTAAACTCCATCTCTAAGTTTGTTTGTTATTATATGCTAATCAGAATTATCTTTTTTTATAATTTATGGACACAAAGGCAAAGCCTAACCACTTGGAGGTTCATGAAATACCCCGCAATGTCTATGAACCCGGAAAGTGCATCCCTTTAGCCTGTACGGCCTTACTATAAAGTAGCTTGCACGTAATATGTGAAATTTGAACCGGTGGCCTTCCTCTTATTCCCAACCATCTACGCTAGTAGTGGGGGATTAAATGCTGATGGCAACCTAACTTAATCTTTTTTTTAATATGATCTGAATTTTATCTTTTACTTTTTATTTGATTTAGATCTTCCGGCCCACATACTTTGACTTGTTTAACTAGAAATATTAAAAACTGTCATAACATATAAATACTGACGCGTAAATCCATGTACTTTGAAATTTGCAAATAATTACGAGAAAACAAAAGGTGCTTGTGTTCACTTATGTTCATGGGCCTAATGTTTAGTGATTTTAGAATTTCGGCAATGAATATTTGCTCTCTCGATTTGAACTTCTTTCTGGAAAATGAGAAAATATTTTCTAGTTAATAATATGCCTACACATAGCCCAAATACTATATGCCTTTAAAGGTGTATTTGTTTCATAAAAAATGAATGATCTAAAAAGCATTTAAAAAATAAATAATCTCTTATATTGCTTACAAAAAGCAATAGATGACAATATTTTGATTATCAAGAAAAATATTTAGACATAAATTGTTGTCAATAATGAAAATATTTTTCATTGATCAATTATTTCAAGCGATATAAATGATTACTATTTAAAAAATATTTTCTAAATCATTTATTTTTCTTCAACTGAACGGAGTCTAATTGTCTATTTATACACCATGAAATGTGTTCACTTGTTCAATGCATCACATTCACATGGGCCCATCTAAACATTCTTTACTTGAATAGTAGGAATTCCAAAAGGATAAAGATGAAAGTTCCACCTCTTGATGTTAAAATATACTTTGCGTTAAGCTAAGCCACATTCTTTCCTTCTTTTGGCCTTAAAGATCGGATTCTCTGAGCACCAATACGACTGTCTGCACACAGCACAGAAGTCGACTTTCGTGCCTCTAAACTTATAAGAATGAAAGTAATGAAAGGGAAAAGAGGGCCTTCTCTTTTTCTTTTTTCTTTTTTTTTTTTCTTTTTTCGGCTATCCTAAGCCGACTTGAGGCTGAGTATGGCCTGGGACTCCGCCTTACTTCTGCAAATTAGAGATTTCGGATTCCGGGACTTGGTTACGTTTTTTTTACTTATAGTAACTTTAGAATAATTTTTGGTCGTGAGTCGAACCTCAAGAATTCCAATAACGATATTCTAATGATGGGGCGAGATATTTATATGTGAAAATTTCGATGTCATTAATTTTTGGACGCCTCAAATGCCAGTTTGAATTATAATGTCTTCCACCCAAAATAACCTTGAAAGTTACACCTGCCATCGTGAGTGAAGCACCACCCAATGCATCATATAGATGGCACATATTATTAATGTAGGCGTCCGTGGGATCGAGTCGGGCCAAAATATTCGAAGCTTCGTGTTATCTCTTAGTAGCCGAGCATAAGAGGAATTCCTTGGGCTTTTCATGCTCAAGAGTAGAGGCGAATTGAGTCAAGCTTCTCCCGAGTAGTTCGGAGTCCAACTCAATGATCACTTGAGATTGACTCATCTAATTTCCAATCAAGCTCGAGCAACTCAAGAATCTTGTCAAATCCAACTCTAGTTAATACTCAACTCAACGATGTTGCAAGTCTAATTGAGCTTATTTTATTTTTCCCAAAACTATTAAATGGTTGTGAAAACATATATGAATATCCTTAAGTTGAGATTTAATTTGAGCTTTCTAAACTCAAGCTATTCACAAGATAACTGTAATTGAGTTGAGTTCTAGCACTGCGACTAAAGCCAGGCTCAAGCAATAAAGTTTATACTTGATCAAGATCAAAATCAAATTCCAAGCAATGAATATGCAAGTCGAGTGAAGCTCAAGTTTAATGGTGTATCGCCTTAATGCGATTCGATTACAATCCTCCTAAAGAGTTGCTCTCGTCAGAAAACTTGACTTATGAATAATGCCTAAACCAAATATCTAAAGCTTCCAAGACAAATTTTGATATCGGCCCCATTATTTTGCATGTGCTGTCACAGCCAAAAAGTTATGTATTTACAGCGCAGTTATTAGATGAAAATTTGTAATCTAATTTCCATACCATGTGATCTCGTACATACGCACATATTTCTAGCCTTTTTAATTACGAGTGACGATCATACATTCTGAAAATAAGTTTCCTTTCTCATGTAATTACTAATTATGAGTGCGGAAGGCAATTTTGCATATTCCCCACGCAATATTTGTTCTTGATTCGAAACATTATATACTTAAGATATCTTTACCAAGATATTGCAAACAAATCACAAAGACGAGGCAATTAAAATGGATATAATCAAAAGCAAAAGACGGTCAATATATTCACTCACAGAAAAACACGACACTTCCAAACTTATTCAAGTCGAACTGTGCCAGCAAATGCTCAACAATATCCATCAGATTAGCTAACGAATATGACCGAAGGGTCGCAGCAACACTCGTCGATCAGGCAACAGCAACAGAGAGCCGCAAGACTGCAAATTAAATCAAGGAAAGAATATTCTTGATTAGAGAGAACAAGGAGATCGTACGATAACCTTAATTAACAAAGAAGTGAATAGACGAAAACAAGGACTACCATCCTTCGAGAAACCCTGTCTCTCGCCGGGGCGGCGGAGGAGCTGCATACTGCGGAGGAGCCATGACCGGAGGACCTTGGTAGTATCCTTGAACCACACCCCCAACAAACCAATAATCAGAATAACCAAATCCTCGAGGCTTAAGTCGATGATATACATGTCAATGCAGGCTCATCGACCAATCGTGTGAAAATAGGTCCCCGATCGCACAGAATACCGAGAAGGGCACCTCGTCGATGGCCTCAAAGACGAAACTTCTCAGGAAATTAATCGGGAGCATGCATGAAAAAGTACATAACAGAGAGAGAGAGAGAGAGAGTACCTTGAGCAGGGTAAGGGTAACCGTACTTGGGGTCCATCTCTCTTGAAAGAGAAAGTACCTTGAGGAGGAGGAGGAAGAGTTGCTTGGAGCTCGAGATTTGCAGAGAACAGCAACGGAAGACGCGATGATTTGGCTTCTTCTTTGAGAGAGAGAGGAGAGATCGTATATATAAGTGAGCGTGGACAGAGCGGTCGTGTCGGAGGAGTTGGTTTCGCACTGACGATGCGGACGGACCGAGCCCACCGAATTACATTGCGCGTGCATCGATCGATTCCCCCCCTGCATGATGGCGATATTGCCCTTCCCCTTTTTGGCTTTATTTGGTAGGCATATATTTGCTACCGTTTTTCGATTAGGTCGACGGAGATGTGGGGACAAATTGAAAAGTGCATAAAGAAGGGATCGTAAGCCGCGACTATACGAAAAGAATCTTTAGTATACTAGTGAAAAATATTGTAATTTTATAACGTATTGATTAGTCAAGAGGAGATATCAAGTTAGAAACTGCAAAATCTCTTTTTTCTTTTTTCATTTCTTTTTTCCCCTCCTCCCCCATTCCTCTTGCTTTGGCGACTGACCAAAGGGGAAGGACAGTTACCAGACTAACACGGCCGGCGAGTGGTGGTCTCACCTTGCCACTTGCTCCAACGACCGACTAAAGGGGAGGGACAGTCGTCGAACTAACATAGCCGGCCGATGGTGGTCTCACCTTGCCATCGCTAGGCAATGGCAAGCTCACCCTTGCTATCACTAGGCAAGAGTGAGGCAAGCGTCACTAGATGTGGGCAAGGCCGACCTAGCCCAGCGATGGTGAGATGAGCCCTTGCTCGATCTAGGCGAGGTTGAGCTAACCAATCCACTAGCGAAGCTCACCCTCGCTAGATCTAGTGGGGCTCACCTTGCCAGTGGCCAGGCGAGCTCGCCCTTACCTAACAACGGCGAGGCGAGCTTGACACTGCCTACTGCGTTAGTCCAACCATCGATCCTCCCCTTTGGCTGGTTACTGAAGCAAGATGAAGGGGGGGGGAGGGGGAGAGAGAGAGATAGAGAGAGGCCGAGCTCACCGATCTCACCGATCCACTAGTGAGGCTCACCTTGCTAATGGCTGGGCAACTCCTCCTTATCCAACAACGGCGAGGCGAGCTTGTCACTACCTGCTGTGTTAGTCTAGCCATCGACCCTCCCCTTTGGCTAGTTGCTGGAGAGGGAGAGAGAGAGAGAGAGAGAGAGAGAGAGAGAGAGAAATTTTGAAAAGATAAATTATTATTAAAAAATTGTGCCCCATCAATTGTTAGCGTCCATGTCAATACTGACTAGCCAAATTAGCCAGATAGATTGAATTAGCACATTGCCTAAAGATTATGACTAAATTAGCCAAAAAAAAAAGGTTTAGCACTAATTAATAGATTGAGGACTTTTTTGGTAATTTTTCCGTTTAAAGCTTACATAGAAAATTGAATTGTTTCAAAATTAAGCATGCATGACAATGTTCTGAGTTACTAATTAACATTGCCTATATCAATGACTTAGGCACGTGCTACATGTGTACGTGTAATGGGCTGGTTATGCATTGAAAGAAAGTATGTAATCAAAGCATTTATACAAAAAAGAAAATAAGTGCTCATTCAATGCGTATCAAATATCATACAGGTAATTTTGAAAAGTTTAGAGTGAGATAAATGACTTTTTTAGCTTCATAAAATAAATATAGGTGCAGAGTATTGTTAATAAGTGTTTTTTTTTTTTTTGGTAAAAGTAAGAATATATATTGAGCTTTGGACAAATATACAGAAAAGACGGTGCCAAAACTTATACTCTAACTACAACAACAAAAAGAGTGGAAGGGAGCCGAACTAAACACCGAAAGGGCAACAATAGACGCGGAGCAAAAAAGCCCACAACCCGGGCAAAAGAGTCAAACACCAGCAACTACCAAACCTCAACACACACCAAGAAGCGGGGCAAGCAAGTCACACAACCCAAGAAGCTTGAGAAGCAAGGCTACTAAATAAACACTGAGGGGTCAAAGCCCCATCCTCTGTGAAGTCTTCTATTCCTGGGAGAAGCAAGCACATTCTTGAAGGAAAGTGCTTTGTCCTTCACAACCTTAGTGAGGTGGTTTTTTAGAACCAATAAGACTAATGTTTATAGAGAACTCATTAATAAAAAATTTCAGCTTCTCAAAACAGTAATTACACACTTCAAAAGAATAGTTAATACATTGAAAACTGTAATATTCTCTTATCGCATTTGGGAAAAAAAACCACGAAAAACCCCAAACTTTGCTCAAAGTGACGGATTTACCTCAAACCTTTTTTTTGTGACATGAAAAACTCTAAACTTTGCCAACTGTGACACATTTACCCCAAACTTTTTTTTGTGACACAAAAAACCCTAAACTCCTATTGTGTGACACATTTACCCTAAATTATAGGGCATTTTGGTCTTTTTACTTTTTAAAAAAATTTTCTTTTTTTCTTTTTTTTTCCTTCTCTCTTCCCTCCGTCGGCTAGCCGGCAGAGGGAAGCCGGCATCCGGCGAGGCCTGCCCTCACCGACATCGAGCGAGGGTCACCCTCACCTGGGCTGGCTAGGGCCGCCCTCGCTAGCGTCGGGCGAGGGCCTCTCTCGTGCCCTCGCCCAAATCTAATGAGGGCCACCCTTGTCAACGTCGGACGAGGGCCTCCCTCGCCAAATCTAGCGAGGGCACCCCTCGCTCGAGTCAAGCCAGGGCATCCCTCGCCATGCCCTCGCATGGCATGGCAAGTAGGGTTTGGCCTCGCTTGCCTAGTCTACCACTGGCCAAGCTGTATCTAAACAAGGACAAGTGCCAATAAGGCCCCCCTCATAAGATCTAGCGAGGCCGACCACCGCCCAAGTTAGGATAGCCTTGCCAAGTGTCGCTTGATCGAGGGTGATGCCCGACAAGCCTCACCTTGGCCTGGGCAAGTGCGAGGCCTGGCCAAACGCGAGGTTGTTCGGCTTTCAAGCAAAATCGGTTGAGAGAAGGCTTTTGGGGTAGTGGGTATTGGTTTAATTGGTGTTGTGCTACAGAGGAAAGAGTAATGGTCATTCAAGCGCAGCTGTACCCTGGGAATAACACTGGCGTTGGATTGTCAACGTGGGGCTCTTCTCAAGGTTCTGCTGTTGGGGCCATCAATAAAGGTTGTGGATAGGACGATGGCTTTTCTAGGATGAAACAGAGAGCAGCAGCAGCAATTGCAATTGGAGTTCTTACAGCAGCAGCTGCAGAATCATGATCAGACTAGCATTGGAACAAGGCTGACACTCGCCCAAATCTGGGCACGGCTCAGGGCCACCCAGGCGAGGCCTGGCGAGGCCACCCCTAGCCCAAGCAAGGGGGACCTCGCCAGCCAGTGACTAGCACCAGCCAGAGGCAAAAAGAGAAGGCAAAGAGAAAAAAGAAAGGAAAAAAAAAAAATTAGTACAGACTGGTTGTGCCACATGTAGGATGGCCGGCCGGCCAAATGAATTGAATCGATGCTAATATGAAAAGATTTATGACTAAATTGATCCAGTTAAGACTTAAAACTAAATTGATATTAATATAATAAATATTGAACCTTTTTTGGTACTTTTCCTTTAAAATATGATTAACAGCTTGGGTAATTATGAAGCTTCTCCTTCCTCATCCGGGTAACGAAACCCTAATCGATCTTTTGGCTCCCGAATGGAGAGTGGTTGCAGAGGCACGCCGTGGACAGATCTTTCGGGAAGGGCGGCTGTTGGATTTCATGGTAGGGAAAGGGTTTAAGAAAAGCCTTCAAAAGGGATGACCAAAGTGATAAAAAGTTCGAGGATAAAGGCGAGGACTTTCTTTTACGTTCGCAGTCATGGACATGGACAGACGTAATCCTAATAATCCCAAGAATATATGCCTTTTTTGTACACCTTTAGTTAAAGGGATAAGTATGCGCAATTATTTATTATAGGCAAGTCATAATTGTACAGTCAATTTGCGGCAAAAAAGCAAGAATAGTATCTGCAAAAATAATTTCTGAAATGTGAATGGAACTTCTTCTTCTTTTTTGGACAGAAAAATGTGAATGGAACTTCAAAACGAGTTATTATTCTCCTTTCCGAAAGAAAAAGAAATATCCTCCTCTTAGATAATGCAAGTAGTTTCTCGCCAAATTCTCCACAAAAAATATTCCCGAGAGCAGGTTGATTCCTTATGTTTTGCTAAGAATGATAAACTAGGAACATATCCTAGAGATTCGGTAAGACTATCTTGAGAGATAGGTGCTAAGTGCATATAAAATGTCTAATTAATCTCACCTTTTGTCGAACTAGACATCTGTACGGCATTGCGCACGTCCAAACAATTTAAAATTCCATTACAAAGGTTTTTTTTTTTTTATGGCAGCGTCACTACCACGATTTGAGGGACGAGGGGCAGCGAGAAGAAAGTTTGGTCGGAAAAATGGCTTAAAAAAATATTAAGAATTTTTCCATTCTTGCCTCTTCTCAAGATTCTCAAATTGTCAAAAAAAAAAATAATAATAAGTAGGATTAATTACAATTTTACGTCCTGACCAAAAAAAAAATGACAATTTTATGTCAGATTATTTTTCATCCATAATTGATTTCTTTTTTTTTTTTTTGTATCTGCTTCCTTTTTCCATCTTCGTCTATTTCTACTTTCGATTCCTTTTATTTGCATTTTTCAGAGATTGCCCACCCAAGTGTTGGTCAGGTGCTCCAATTTCAATAACATGCTAAGTCCTTATGTGGCAGGAGAGTATAAAATGTGAAGATTACAGCATGTCCGGATGTTGTTTATCGCCTCGATTAGGGTAAGGTGAATGAATTCTCACCTGAAATTCAGAATCACGATGGATACAGCCAATCCCCAATCTATGAAATCAGAAATCAATGTCTATCGGAGCGAAGACAAGCAACCTCTGGATTCAGTTCCTTCATATAACCCTATCCACCTAGCAATTGTACCGGACTGGAGCTGACCGTGCAGAATTTTTTCTTTCTTTTTTTGGATTCCTCTACGAAAATTCCTGAAAATATGTGGGCAGTCATTTGTTCTTTTTTCATGTGAAACTGTGAACGCCACCAAAAGGTCAAAAGGCTCGGCACTTACATGGAATTTATTTTCATTCAATTACTAGCAGAAAGAAAAGCAATACGCTATTATACTGATGCGCATGCGCTACTGCCCAGCTGCAGGATGAGTTATCTGGCTCAGCAGTTCATCATAGTTCATAGCCAAAACAAAAACCATCTCAGCATCGAGCAAAGAAGTTCTTCGGTGGTAATTGTCATGCCACCATTTGCATTGCTTTGAAATTCCCTATCCGCACCTCCGGACCTCAAGATTGGTCGGTTCGAAAGCGTGCCCTCGCCCACGAAGTGGATGGATGCGAGAGAGTTTACTTCCAGAATGTACACAAGGCTGCGTTTGGTGGACTAGAGAGAACTATGGATAGGATAACTTTTATCCTATCCGGTGTTGGGAGCGACATGAAATCTGAATATGACCGGATATAGCCCAAATATAATCCGGATAAAAAAAAAAAAAAATCCCACTTAAGAGTGGGATGGATCCGGATAGGATATGTAATTTAGAAAAAAATTAAAAATAAAAATAAATTTTAGAATATTGACAAAAGCTTCTGCTATCCTGCAACTTTTGCCCTCTCTTTCCTGTCATCTCTCTCCCTCTTCTTCTTCGACTTGTTTCTGCTCTGTTCACCTACATCACTCACCCACCACCACATGAAGACAAGAAAGCTTCTACGATTCTGCTCTGTTTCTACTTCACTCTGAAGGGTGATCAAGGTTTTGATTTTGGTCTGGATTTTCCACCCCTACCAAAAAGAAGTTGGGGAGAACCCACCATACATGGGAGACCCTTCTTGTTAATCTTCTTTTTAGTGTCTTTAATTCCTCTTCTTTTTTTTTTTTCTCTCGTTCTTATTTTCACTATTCTTATCAGGCCCTTTAAAATTTTGGTTGCAAATTGACATATTGACTTGCTAAAGATGTAATTACCATCAACGAATATCGGCATCGATGGATTTAGAGATGAAGAGACCTTCTCTCATGGTAGCCCCCACATGAGGCGATTTTGCTCGCTGAATGGGCTACGGGAGAGAGGAGCTTCCTCCTGTCATTAGCGAAACAGCGAAGGCCTGAAGATTGGAGAAGGTACAAAGAGAGATATTTGGAAGATTTTTAAAGATTTTCCAAAATATTCTACCCAATTACACCAAATACAGGATAGGATTTTTAATCCTCCAATCCACAGGATATTGAAAGGATTTCAAATCCTACCTTATCCCATCCTATCCCAATTCAAATCCGACAACCAAACCGGACAACCAAATGCAACTAAAGAATTCGCCCAAGCAACAAGCGCACGAGGAAATATGCACCATCTGCCCAAAAAAATGATTATTTGTACATGTTGTACAGAAATGAATTCCACAATCGCTAGTTCAATTCAACCGACACGATATGCTCCAGATCCCCCAGCATCAAGACATGCCCGCCCCCGACCAACGTCCTTCTACCACTCTCATTTACAACGCTAAAATGGTCACAAGGATCTACCAAAATGCTTGTCTCGATAGATCCATTTGGAAAAGTATGCACGCGGTCGAATCCAATAAGTTGTTTCTGTGGGGTGCCTCGAATTAGTCTCGGTGCTCTAGAGAATAGCATCACCACGTGGCTTCCCTTCATATCACCGACATTCGTCACGGATATCTGCACCCGGAATTTCAGCGAATCGCAGGATTCTTCGATCTCAGCAATGTCCAAGGAAGCCAGTCCTTCAGCCTCTCCGAGTACTCGGTTCCTGTAAGGATTAGCTCTGGAAGATTTTAGCAGAGTTAGCTTCACCGGCGCTGACTGGAACTTGTAATGGAAATCTGTGTAGCTTAAGCCGTGTCCGTATCCGTAGACTCTATCGCCAGTGTAAAACCGGTATGTTCTTCCAGGATAACCATGAGAAGGATCGGCCCGCATGTTCATATTATTCATCGGAACTTCGGTGAATGACTCCGTATACCATGTCACAGGCAGTCGACCACCTGAACAACGTTTGTTGCATCAAAAATTCAAGCCCATATGTCCAAGATGCTAACACTAACAAGGGTATCAAATGCAAATTCACTTCTATATATAAATCTATAGAAGAAACCGAGCCAGTAACACTTTGCTTCTACATGATTTTAGGTAGAAGAAAGAGATTCACTCGGGAAAAGAAGAGATCCAAAACTGGACTCAGCCATTGATGATGTTTATGTCCAATTAATTGCTATGCACATGAGGGGCCTCCTTGCTTTCATGGGATCATGCAAAATAAAGGGAAAATGGATTGTACGATGCTCAAGCTATTCATCTTCAGAAAAGCACAGGGCTTCTCTCTAATTAGTTACTATACAAAACAACAAACCTGGATTGACATCACCAAAAATGATTTCTGCAAGCGCTTTCCCACCAGCTTCGCCAGGGTATCCAATCCAAAGGATGCTCGCAATTCGTGGATCATTTTGAGCGAATGAAACATCAAGGGGCCCGCCACCAGTCAGAACAAGGACTATAGGGTTTTTACTTGCGGTGGCAATTGAAGACACAAGATCCATCTGTTTTCCAGGTAAGAGAAGACTGACTCGGTCTAGGTCTTCTGTCTCTTGGGTCAAGTCCAAGCCCACGACAACAATAACATAGTCGGCCTTCTTTGCAGCCAGAACTGCTTCACGAAATGCATCCCTTGCATTACAGGGGATGTCTTGGCAACCAGCTGCATGAGATGTCATCTGTACATAGGCTTGAAGTTCCTCGAACAGGCTTTTTTGCCTGCAAGGGATTCCTGCGAAAGGAATAAGATGTAACAATTCAGACAGTCATAGATGTAGTGGTAGGAAATACGACAATCTAGAGGAAAAGTACAGAGAACAACTATCAAGGACATAGGGTAGAATCAGACAAGCAACTTAAGTCAGTGCATATCAACAAACCTGTGTAAGAGCCCAGCATATTGCTTATGTTCCTAGCATGTGGACCAATAACGGCCAAGGAAGAAACAACATCCTCGCGGAAAGGCAGGAATTTGTTTTCATTCTTTAGGAGAACTATTCCCTGCCTCGCAGCTTCTAATGCTAGCGTCCTATGCTCAGATTTACAAACATCTTTAGGTCCCAATCTTCCAAATTGTCCTTTCCTGGGGTCCCCATCAAAAATGCCAAGACGCAATTGGACTGAAAAGAGATTGAGAAGAGCTCTATCTATGTCTTCTTCCCCCACCTTCCCTTGCTCAACTGCAGACTCAGTATTTCGAACCAAAAATGATCCGCAATTTATATCCATGCCTGCAAACACAATTCCATAGCCATGGCTTAGATAACATGGAATATCTAACACATTAATTCAAAAATCAAAAATCTATGCTGATATTTTAGCTATTAGGTTCTTAAGAGTAGTGGAAGGAGGCATAATAATGCCCTCTCGATTTTGCACACAAGGAGCTTCCCTCCCTTTTTCTTTCTCATTATATATCAAAGGAAGGTCTTGACATTTGGTTTTCACTCCCTTTTCATTCTTACATTATTTCTCTCTGTAACAACAGAAAAAAAAGATTCCCATATCAATCTGTCACTGATTCCATCCCAATATTCTTTATATACTGAACAGCATGTCATGAGAGTCTGTAACTCTATGTCATGAGCACTTCATGAAGTAGCAAATGGTTTCGTGCGGTTAATTTCATAGACCCTGAGCCTTGGTTCATTATGTATAACACAATCATACATATATATATATACTTCATCTTGTGACTTGGGCTTTGGTTTCACATGTGGATCACACGCATGATTTAGTAATAATCAAGGGAGGTAATGCAAGCATACAAAACTGTGTGGATATGTAACGAAAAGAAGCAGAAACGAACAGAAGACAAAATAAATAAATAAATAACCTGCTTTCAGAGCATCAGCAACAGCGTCTTCACGCGTCTTCACAAAATGTTGGTACTCAAAAATAGTGGCGACCGCATCACAGTCTGAGGTGATGTATCTGAACTTAATACAAGCAAAGGGTTTACATAATAAGCTCAAAGCATCAGTAATCCACCTGAAAGAGCTGAACGATCTTACCCTTTAAAGCCCCAATCAACTCTAGCTTTCTGCAAGAGATCTTGCATAGCACACGCAGGCACCCCATTGACTTCGTTGTAGGCACACATTAAGCAGCTTGCTTTCCCTTGTTGAATGCAACTCTGAAATGGAGGCTGAAATGTGTCTTGCAGGTCCTGCTGTGTGACCTACAAAGGGAAATGGATTAAGCTAGACATCCACATTGACACAGACAAAGTAAGGAAATACATTCTTACAATACAACTCTAAGTTTTCTGGATTAAGAGCTAACTCCTTCATAGTAGACAAGCCTAGTGAAGGATTCATTTGGTCTCATTCATTTGACCGTAATTATTCATTTTGTCTTCCAAGTGAAGAGAAACCGCATTAGTGAAAAGTAACTGTGTGCTTGAGGAGACATCACCTCTTCCCACATCGTTTGGCATGAGGCACCTATGGAAGCTCACTAGAGCACAGTAGAATAGGCCAACAGACAATGGTTAAGATAAGAAGACAAGGAGGACTAAAATTATTTTAATACTTTGGTAACTTCTTTTAATAGAATAAGATTTATTTAAAACGTTTACAACAATCAATCCCAGTCACCAATGAATGTATGTCATCATCTCAATATAAATTTTTCATGATAAGAGTGACAATTAGAAGCCCAAAGCTAAAGCTAGCATTATATTCAGAAGGTCCCCGTTAATGAGAGATCTTCAAATGCAACCCAAGCAATGACGAAACATTCAAGTGTTATGAACTTCCTTATTTCACTACTGTATGTAACCACGAAGAAAGCAGAGAGAGCAAGCACAAAGAACGATTCCCCACTGTTTCGCTCAAGAGCCATTGCATTCATCGCTAAGGTCAATTTCTATCCATAGCATTTCATTGCCCTCTGATCATTTGAAAAGGTTAACAAAACAAGAAAAGAAAAGAACAAAAATGGGATATTCACCACAGCATTGAAGTTGTATCGGCTCAAATCGTGCCACTTCTCCAAGTCGTACGCAGTGAAATGCTTGCAGCACGCCGAGAGCATCAACCCATCATCCTCCTCCTCGCTCCCTCCACGACCGCCCTGAATTCACGGTCCAATGTCAAGTTCGTCACGCAATTTACGGCAAACATCTATGCTAAAAATGCTTAAAGATTGATTTTTTTTTCAATTAAGTAGAGCTAATATGCGAAGAAAATCGGCACCCCAACCCCCCAACCTGAAACCCCTTGACGAACTCGACCGCGAAGGCCGATGCGACCATCGGGTCCTCCCCGGGCGTCTCCTGGCCCCTCCCCACCTGGGGTCCCTGAAGATGTTGATGTTGGGCGCCCAGAAGGTCAACCCGCTCTGCCCCACGTTGTACATGGCCCGCGCCTCCGTCGCGATGGCCGACCCGACGGCGGACCAGAGCGTGCGGTTGAAGGCGGCGGCCATGAGGAGGACCTGGGGGAAGGTCGTGGCGGACCCGACGGGGCCGGCGGCGAAGGAGACGCCGGGGCCGTCGGTGGCGATGCCGTGGAGGGACTCGCACCACCACTCGTAGGCGGGGATGCCGAGGCGCGTGACGGCGGAGGCATTGTCGGAGAGCAGGCGGATCTTCTCCCGGAGGGTGAGGAAGGAGACGAGGGAGCGGGCGCGGGCGGGGACGGGGAGGGAGGCGTTGCAGAACGGGTAGCGGTGGAAGCGCGGCGGCCTGCAGGGGAACTCCGGCTGCGGAGCTGGAGATGGAGTGATGGGTTTGGTGAAGATGGAGAAGATGATGGTGAGTATGAAGAGGGAGAATTGGAGGGGAGGCATTGCCTTTGGGGATGTGGAAGGTTGAGTTTGAGCTTGCTTTTTTGGTTCTTTTGGATTCAGTCGTGATGAGAATCTTTTGGGTGTTTTTCATTTATCTTATCTTGAGCAATGATGGTAGATAGAGTAAAGATTAATTCAAGCAGTTTGTGCAGGAGTGATGTAAGATGTTGCAAGTGGGTATTTGAATAATTGATTCCTAGCCGATATTTATCTATTGATGGGGAATATCGAGAAATGATCCCGAACTTTATATATATTTAATGTGATTATTAAATTTTATCTTAATATATATTTTTTTATTGATTTAATATAATTCCTAGATTTTTGTATACATTTTCAAGTTAATTCATAAAATGTATTAAAATGTAGCAAAAAAATAGATTGAACCAGTACCCAAAGTCTAAAAATAATATAAAATAAGTAAAAGTTCAAATATAACGTTACACATTAGGCTAAAGTTCAATCACCATAAATTTTGGGATTATATTGTAGATTTGACTAGAGTTCGAAATCATTTGTGGTTGTTCACCTTTTACAGTTTGTCGAATGTGTGAGGGTTCAATATTAAAAAATTATTTATTTATGTTGTCATTTCTAAGTCATGTAGTTGGTGTTTTGTTTGGGGCCATTCCAGGATGGGAGACCGGCTGGTGAGTTGTATTAATCATTGATTGTTGGTTAAGCATGTGATTTTTATTTTATTTTTTTAACAGTGTTAAGCATGTGATTGGAGGGATGGAAAATTATTTTGGACGGTTTTTTGGACGTACCTTGGGCTTTTGTTGCTTCATATGTATGAGCTATTGTGACTAAAAAATGGAGGTTTGGGCTTTTGTTGATTTTCATGTGTGTGCTATTGTGATTAAAAATGAATTAACTTTAGAGGAAGAAATTGATGGGATTGGTGTTATACTAGAAGTATCTAAAGTGAATTTACAATCTATACGAGATTTGCAAAATACATTGACAGCCGAATTTTTTAAATTACCCTTTTGTCATCTAAGTGATCGTTATCAATCTCGTAACATGCATGGGCTTTTAATCGGAATTTTTTTTTTTCATAGAAGATTTTGATTCATACTTGCTTTGGGTTTATTTTATAATATAGAAAGATTTTTAGGTTTCCCTAATTTTTACATTGGTTACGTAGAGCGTTGTCAGATGGACATTTAGCAAAATATCGAGAGATCGCATGCTTTTTCTTCAATATTCAGCAATCACATAAGTACATCCATCTTGGTATCAAGACATGAAAATTCCTCAAATTCGAACCGTTCATTTTTAATTTCATTTAGATGTAAACTTAAGTCAAGTTGCTAACAATATTTTATGAGTGACAATGGTAATGAGGAGATTTTCTTTTGTTATGCGACAAGCAATTTTCTCTATAAAATTGACAATAGGAGTATTATTTCTTAATTTCGAGTGAGATTCCATAAAAATAATTAACTATATATGATGCACAAGCATTGAAATCTCGAATTAGATCTATTATATGTAGGAGGCAACTAAGGGTGCGTTTGGTAACGTTTTTGTTCTTTTTTTTTGTTCCAGGGAACAGAAACAAAAAAAAGTGTTTTTGTTCCGGAAACAGTTTTTGAACAAAAGAACGCGTTTGGTAAGTATAAAAAAAAAACTGTTCTTGAAATAAAAAAAGAACATAAACACGTTTGGTAACTGCAGTTAATTTTTGTTCCTAGAATAGAAAAAAACAAAACATGTTTGGTAAACTGTACAAAATTTCTGTTTTTAAATTTTTTTAAAAAAATGCTTTTTTCTAAATAAATTTTAATCAAGATGAGAATTGTCATTCTCATGAAATGCTCATTAATTTTATTTTGTTCATGGTGAGTGAAGACAAATTTTTTCATACTTGGTAGACAATTTAAAATGTAAAGTTAGAATCAAATTTTTTTCAAGTGCTTTTTTTATTTTTGATTTTTATAACATTTAAACTTGCGCTTCAGAATCAGAAGCTGGCCTGCCACAGAGAGATAGAGAGAGACAGAGAGAGAAGAAGGAGGGAGGGGGGAGATAAAAAAATGGAAACAAATTCTTTTGCCGGGACTATCGTACGCGTTCCAATTAACGCTCCATCAACCGTCTGACCGTGCGTTATAAATTCAGATCGATTTGGGGTTTTTTTTTTTTGTTACGGCATTTCGATTTGACCAAGAATCGCTTATTTTTTAAGTTCATTTTCAGCATAAGTCGCAACCCTCATTAGAAGATGAGATGATATGGAAACGGCGTACACAGAAATGGTGTGTTCCAATATCCCAGAGAGAACGGCTGCAACCAATTCTGCATCAAGTACTTGCAAGAAACGGGAGGGTCTTGCGAGGGACCTGGACAAAGCATTTGTAAATTTACTTGGATAAAATTTCATAACATCGAGCCAAGTCAAATTGTTTCTTTTAATCGTTATCAATAAATTCCATTTTCGATACGAATTCCCCTCCTTGTTTCTACTTTTCCTACAAAATAAAAAATAAAAAAGTTCATGTTGCATAGGCTTGTGGATCAGTGAACCTTCTGGTTTTGTTTGAATGATGACTCCCATGAGAGAGAAAATTGCACAGAGTAGCCATTTCATGTGTCCATAATGCAAAGAGAAGTCGATCAACGGGCCAATTGTGGTAATGCCTCAACATCAAAGAGGCCTGGCCGGCTTGAACATTTCAACACACATATAGGCTGCAGGGAAGCATGGATAACACATTAGGCCTGATCTTTAAGTCCAATCATGCCATTGCCAAGCTTCCAAATGTGATCATTCATATTCTTTTGATGTCATTCATATGCTAGAAAAATCCGGTGAACCTATATAATTACATACAAACCCAAACCCATAAGTATTCACAACGAAAAACAATGGTGGTAGGAAATCAACCAAATGCATTCAATTCCCAGGTGTCGGAGTTTCGTCGCCAAAGGACAGCTAGGAAATTCCTTGATGTCTAGATCCCAGAAAGTCTGAACTTCCTTCCATTTCTCGGGTTGAAAATGATGATTCTTTCACCCGGTCTCTGGAATCCAATTGCATCTGGTATGAGCTTCTACATGAACCCGCGTGCAATTCCAGTACTCTATTAATGGCGGAATTCGCCACCATGCCTTACTAAATGAGACCGTTGTTTATGTAGACGCCGGATCTTGCAAAGAACTAGGCAGTGGCGGTTACGCTATGTTGTCCTGCTGACGCAATGAGAAGCGCAACCGCCGCAACAAACATGAACAGCATGCTGACAAGCAGCACATAGGTTCTCCTCGATGATCTGCGGTACTCTCCAAACATAAGTATGCCCCAAAAAGTGCTAACAAGCGGGAGTGCCTGCCTATTTGGAAAATGATGCATATCACGGAATGCACAGACAGTGTGGTCAAAGTCCCATCAAAGTGGTATATCTTTTCAAGACAACGTTAACACCAGTTCAAAGTTCAAAATAGTTAACACGAGTATCACTATGTATACCGCGAGTTAGTACAGACGAATCAGCTAAACATGATCTCTTTCTAGAGAACTATATTGAAAGGTGTCGGATTAACTTTCTAGACATTTTCCATCCTCAAATGCAGCAAAGAAGAAAGAAAAAGACTGGATTGCAATCTTTTGGCCAAATATGCAAAATTACTTCTATCTAAAGTTCCTCGACTCTCACCGGAGTAGACAATTCTCTTATGGACACAATATGAATGATTTTCCAACTTTATCACGTGACAGAGTCACAGTTTTGTCTCCATTGTTATTTGTTGCTTAATCATGAAATGGAGTATGTTCACTTAAGGAATCATCAGGCAACGAGCCAAGGTTCTCTATCATTGTGGCCAAGAATGAATAACCTTACAAGTATCCGCTAAATATAAATTCCCACGGGGTTTTAAATAACCATGAAGAGGTTTCCCTTCCACATTTCACATATAACAATCACATCACTTTCCTGACCTACCATGCACAGTGATAACTCAGAGACAATTAGCCCGATGAGAAAAAAGGATGAAACATACAAATTTTGAAGTTTACATGCTCTACCTAGAAAAACCAATGAAACTAAGAAAAATAAAGAAAACAAGTCACCTGATTGATTTTTACTCTTGTGAGGCTTGCCTTTGCCAACCTTCTGATAACACTCTTCAACACATTGGTGATAAGGATTTGATGAATTTTTGCAATCCGGGTGTACTCTTCCCCTCTTGGACATCTTGCCAGAGATCACTAAGGCGACTGCAGAATAGGAACTAGATCAATAAATATCCCATCACGCTAAGAATTGCAGTCAGATGTTTTCAAGTTTGCAGTATTTTCAATGTAAATAACTATGTCTTCCAGCTATTACAAACAAAGGCTCACATTTCATCCTATCAATGGTTATCCCGAATGAATTTAAACTTTACTGAAATTGAAGAGAAAGGCCTATTCTGAAGTTTCACAGCAGTGAAAAAATCACTTTTTTTCTTTCGGAGTCAAGTCAAATAGTCCGTTCGGTCAATCAAGATTGCGTGCAGATTATGCTCAATCGGATGAAAACAATTAACCAGTGAACCCTTTCCATCACCGACAACACGGTTAAGGTTCACAGACATCTTCATTATCAACAGAAGAAATCTCATTTCCATCTCATGACCTGTAGGTAACTCTCATCAAGTGGAAAGCCGAATCTTTTCACACGCAGAAGAATCACTAACATGACCAGTCACCCCCGACAGAGCCACAAACCAAATCAAACACTTCTCCTTCACCGTCCACCCAAAATGAAAATCGCCCGATCAAACTCAACAGTCAATCCAAATGATCAGAAACAAGCAAACACCACGGCCCAAATTCACAAAAAACAAAACCATCTTCGCCCCCAGAAACAAACCCAGAACCGAAAACCGCGACTTTCGCCGGAAACACGAAGCTGGCAGAGCAGCCACGGTCCAGCGAGCTGCTCCGCGCGAGCCACGACCGAGCTGCGCTGCTCCGAGCAAGCCACGGTCAAGTGAGCTGCGCTGGTTTGCTCGCTCGGCAGAGCAGCCACGCTCGAGCGAGCTGGCAGAGTGGAGCTGCGCTGCTCTGCCGAGCGAGCAGAGCAGCTCCAACGAGCAACCGTCGCCCAGATCTGGCAGATCTGGGCAACAGCTCCCTTAGGGGTCGGCGTCGCTCGCTCGAGCTACTCTGCCGAGCGACCACAGCAGCTCGAGCTCGGCAGAGCAGCTGCAGCGAGCAACGTCGCTTGAGGCTCGACCGAGTGTCGGGTGGTGGTCGGCGAAGGAGGCAGGTCGCCGAAGCCCTCTTCGAACGGAGATGGAGGAGCAGCAGCAATTACCTGGACTCGGAAGCTTCAGCCGGTTAACGGAGCACCACCTGTTGGCGTCGGAGAGTGAGTGGAGTGGGGAGGCGCCGAAGCGTCGCCGGATAGTCCGCCCGAGTGGGAGGTGCCGGAGAGGGGAGACGTCGAGGGAGAGCACGAACGAAGCGGAGGGCACGAACGAAGGACCTCCGAAGTGTTCCCGTTTTGTTTCTTAATTTTTGTTCTTTTTCGGTTTGCCGAAGTGTTTCGGATTCCATAAACAAGTTTTTGTTGTTTCTAATTTTTGTTTCAATTTTGTTCCGAAACGAAAAAATAAAAAAAGAACAAACGCAAACAAACGCATTTCTCTTTTTTTTTTGTTCCCTGGAACAAAAAAAAACAGAAAATCTGTTTATAAACAGAAACAAGAAATGAAAACATGCAGGGCCTAACTATCAACAAAAGGACAACAAACAATTTCAACAAGAAAAAGAAAGAGGTATGGACACTTGAAACACCAAAACTTAGCACAGAGGAACAATTAAGTGTCAAAAGTTTGGAAAGTGAAATTTAAGTGCCAAAATTGAAAAAAAAAAAAAAAAAGGATCATTTATGGGCTAAAATCAGGCCAAAATGCTGACATAGCGATCTTCTAACGAGGTAAGTGCAAAACGACATCGTTTTGCATGCCGATGTGACTAAAAAATACAAAAACGACGTCGTTTTGTCTCTAACGTGATAAAAAAATAATTAAATTAAATTTAAAACTAAATATATTTAAAATATTTAAAAATTAAAATAAAAATATTTAAAAAAAAAAAAAAAAGGGAGAGGGAGATAGCTGAGAGCTAAGCCCTTGCCACCACCGATGGGAAGGAGCGACGAAGGAGGGGGGAGGGTCAACTAGGGTCACCAGCCCCCAGCCGATCGGCGGCGAGGACCCGCAAGCCCTCACCTAGATTTGGGGCGAGGGTCGCCCAGATGTAGCGAGGGCTCGCGAGCCCTCACCACCTCCCCACCATCGCCGCCCCTTCCAGGTGACTGTAGGGAGGCAACGTCGATGAGGGCTCAACCCTCAACCGTTGCCTCCCCTCTCCCACATTTTTTTAAAAATAAATAAATTAAAATAATTATTATTTATTTTTATATAATTAAATTAATTTTTATATTAACATTCGAATCTACTCAAAAATGACGTCGATTTTGCCTTTTTTTGTTGAGTTAGCATTTCGGCAAGCCACGTAGGATTTCCGGTGAGATTCACCGAAAATGGCATTTAAGTGTCTCACTTTTCAAAAAACGTGGCACTTAAGTGTCACTTTCCTCACTTTTGACGCTTAAGTATCCCTTCGTGCCAAGTTTTGGCACTTAAGTAGTACTTCTCCCAAAAAATAAGAAAAAGGGCAAATCGAATAGTGTACAATAACAATTTGGACAAAGCTTTTTAGTTCAAATCATATAATTGCTCCCCTATCATCTTTGTCAATTGTCCTCCAAGCCATCCTCACCCAATAGTGAGAGTTTCATATATGTCTCATCATTCAAAGGGTTGCGTTGGGAATGCATTTCTGCTAAAAATATTTACTCAAAGTGAATAGCCTTTTTTTTTTATTAGAATTTATCGATATTTTATTACTAGCCCCAAACTGATGGGTTACACAAGGATTCGATGTCCAAACATAAAATCAACCAGAGAGAATGAGGAGGATTAACAATCTAGTTTGCTAAGAGAGAGCCGGCTTGGTATGCCTTAACGATTATATTCTCTCGATTCAAAGCAAAAGTTAACTTCTTTAAGCTGGCCCAACAAAGCAATGCAATCATTGATGATAGAGCATGCAGCTCATGGTGCTTCAACCCGGCCCAAGATGCAATCCACCACCAATAAGCTATCGGAAGATAGGACTATGCACAGATCAATTGATACGTTCGTGCATAGATTAGATGAAAGACCTTATTCAACTCGCTCACTTCATGCATCCCTTTTCTCTTTCAACCAGTTCAACGCCTCCCAAATACTTAGGGTTTCAACCATGAGTGTGGATAGGGCGAAGATCCGTTTCGCGAATTTGTCGAGGAGGACTCCATCTTGGTTTATGCTTACCCCTGTTGTCGATCCCCCTAAATCCAAGCTGTTCCATGTCTTGTCCACACTGATTTTGCAAAAAAATTGGTTCGGCAAGCTACCTCACGTTGCTGCTGGGGACTTCTCATCTACTCATGCTACTGCCGAGGATCTCTCATCTACTCGGTTTGCATTGTCTCTCCCCTATTTCGCATGTAGTTGTGTTGAAAATATGGTTTCTTCAATTATTAAGCTTGGGTTGGGCTCTTTGGCCCTGAAGATATGGTTGTTCCAAGTCTTCCATACCCTCCAAAAAGCTTCAGCAAACTTTGCTTTGGCTTGTGAGCTTTTCCTTGCGGTAAGATTCTCCCATGCCCATTTATCCATCCGATTACTGATATTTGGAGATGTGTTGGCTACAATTCTATGAGTTGACTATATTGCATTTGTCTAGGGACAAAGGATAAATATGTGTTAAATAGATTCCGAAGCTTGGTCATAGAAATGGCACTCTTGTTCAAGTAAAATCTCTCTTGTTTAGGTTTTCTTTCATAGGTAAAGCATTGTTGCACACACTCCATATGAAAAATCTGACTTTGGGGTAGGTTTTGAATTTCCAAATTTCGGTCCATAGTTTTTAAAGAAGCCGGTATGATGAGGATGGTTAATTTACCATTTGAAGTCTTTCAGAGTCTCAAAGCTTGTTGTACCCGCTCTTTACCTTGTAAGCACTTGAATGGTTTGTTGTCCATATCATCTCGTCTGGCCCACGTGTTAGGCTTAGAGGCATAGCTGAGATTTCCTTAGCAATTCTTTCGTTGAAAGTCCCCTATAGTAGTTGAATGTTTCATTCCCAATCAATTTGATTAATTCATTGGCAATTTTTGTTTGTTGCACCGCCTATCTTGCCTAAAATTAGCCATATGTCCTCTTTAATTCTAATCTTTTTGCCATCCCCAACCTCTTATTTTATCTCTTGCTCGATTATTTCTTTTCCCATTAGTAAGCTTTGCCACTCCACGAGGGTCAAGGGCCTTTGTTAGCTGTCCAGAAATCACCTCTAAGAAAATAAATTCCTCTCAACATAGTACTCCATATGATTTTTTGGTCTTGTATGAATCTCCAAGCTTGCTTCCCCAATGTCACTTTATTAAAATCAACTAAATCTGTAAAAGACATCAGCTTCTCTTTCTACCCTTCTAATTTTCTCTCAACTTTTATTAGAATCCAAGAAAACATTTGTTTCTTTATTTGTCCCCATTCTAAAGGTAATCCCGGATATCTACCCATTTTCTCAATGATTGGCACCCGTAATTCAACTACTATATTCTATTTTAAGCTTTGAGAGCAGTTTTTCTTAAAGAAAATTCCTAACTTGTTGAGATTGATGGACTATCCCGATGCAAAGCAATACTATTTGAGATGTTTGCTAAGTTAAAAGTGTCAATAATTGTACCATCCAGTAAAAATATAGCATCGTTTGCAAATAGGAAATGTGATGGTGTTGACAATGTGGATTCAGTTAAATGCCCTTTAGGCTTCCATCTCTTATAGCTTTTAATAACAAGGAGGATAAGACATTTACCATAAGAATGAATAGATTGGGAGAAAGTTGATTGCCTTGTCTAATCCCTCTAGTTGGTTTGAAATAATCACACGACTCCATATTTACTCAAACACTAAAAGATATCGAGAAAATACAAGTTCTAACCAAAGCAACCCATTTTTCATAAAATCTTATTTTCAACATTTAATCACATAGAAAGTCCCATTCGACCTTATTATATGCCTTTTGCATATCCAATTTTAGGATTGCCTAAAATTTCTACTTTCTTTTCTTCACTCTAAGTTGATGTAGCACTTCCTAACAATAAAAATATTATCATGAATTTGTCATCCCTTGACGAAGTCACTTTGTTCCTGGGATATAATTTCTAGAAGCTAGGGTTTCAATTTATTGGCCATAACCTTTGCAATGATTTTATAATTAAAATTGCTTAGACTAATAGGCCTATACTGAGTAATGCTTTCTAGATTTGAAACTTTTGGGATGAGAGTAATATGAGTCCTATTAAGTTCAGGATCAAACATACCTTGGCTACAAAAGTTATCCACCATGCTAAATATATCCTCTTGAATTTCTGACCAGTTATTTTGGTAGAATGATCCATTGAGTCTGTTCAGTCTCAGTGCCTTTGTTACATTCATTTGAAAAACTCCAAGTTTCATTTCTTCCCTTGTAATGGGCCTTGTTAAAGCTTCATTCATCACTATATTGATCACTTCTTAACATTGGTCTAACACCGACTGATATTCTCTACTTCCCCACGGTAGTATACAGAGCCTAGTAAAACTTGATATATGTTGCTTAAGAGTCAAGGGATCTTGACTCTAATTGTGATTGTCAATTTGTAGTATAGATATTTTATTCTATTATCTTCTCTATACTTTGGTTGCATGGAAGTATTTCATGTTTTTGTCTCCCTATTTTATCCAATTCATCATGGATCTCATGCCCCAGTATATTTCTTCTAGTCTCAACATGCTTTCAATATGCTGGACTATTTAGCGATATTCCTCCTAGTTTTGACTTCCTTCAATCCTATTGATCAACTTGGTTAGTCTTTTATGTAAAGATTGGATTTCATGAGGTGCATTTTGAATTTTTTGCTACTCCATTGCCTTAGTTCTTCAACTACCTTCCTTGTTTTGTCCACAATATCCAACCGGTAGCCTTCCTTAGCCCTCCAAGCCCTTTGAATCACTTTTTTTACATTCCGGAATCTTTTGCCTAGAAAGCTTCAAATCTAAACATCTTCTTTTTTCTCAACCAAACTGAATCAATTTGAAGAAAAATCGGACAATGATCCAAATCAATTGCTTGAAATGCATATGTCTCCATGTTAGGGAATGATACTCTCTAATCTAAGTTGCAAAGAGTTTTATCAAGTCTCTTTTTAACAAGCTCTATGCCTTCTCAATTATCAGTCCATGTGTAAGCACATTTCTTGCTCTCTATATCCATTAGTGAATAAGAATTTAGAAAATCCCAAAATGCAACCATTCTATATCAATCCACTTCATGTTTTCCAACTTTTTCCCACTAATACAAAACTTCATTGGAATCTCCAATGCATAGCCATGGTAAACAATTTGAGACATGAGTAGACCACAAAATTTGTCATAATTTTAACCTTTCTTGGTAATTAGTAGATGCATGAAGGAAAGAGATCTTCGTGATAACTCCACTGTTAAGATCCTTGCATCTAACATTAATGAGCTCTTCGGTACTTGTTTCCAAATCTACCTGGACCTCCTCATCCCATATCAGAGCCAGTCCAGCTCCAACCCCAATTGGATTAATTATAATTACATCTTTAAACTAAAGACATTTTTCAGCTCATTCTACAACATTTTCCTTATTCTTGGTTTCCATAAGGAAAATCAAGTTGGGCCTTCTCGAGCTACTAAGGCTAAAAAATGCTAGACTGTCAATGGATTGTTCAACCCTTAATAGTTCCAGCTCAACAACTTCATGTATACCTTGGTGGCTTATTAGCCACCAAATCCCGTTCGTTGACCCCTTCCCACACATGGACTAAAGTATCTAGTAGGTTCTCTTCATCTAGTAAGTTCCCCGACACCCCTCTCTTCTCATATGGAGTGAACCATTTCAATTTTTTTGCTACTAGTGTTTTAAATCATATCTTTCCTTCTTTGATGTATGTGCACTTTTATAACTTTCTGTCAAAGGAAAAGAAAGTACTTGAGTTTGTTGTGTTATTTTTCCTTTCTTTAGGGCTACATATTCCTCCATTTTTTCATCATATACTGTCATATTTGCTACTAAGTTGTAAACCACCAGAGCCTTATTATGCCCTTTTTTGATCCATTTGCAAGTCCATATCTTCCGAATGGATAGGTGTTTTTGGTACAACTTCCTCTTTCTCAAGGTTTGGATTTATTTTCCTATAAAAAGTCTTCCAACATGGACTATTCTCTTTCACTTCAGCCTTCAACCATGAACCATATCTACCACATTTGTCTTGAGCAATCCTATCTCCTCATAAGGATATTTTGGAAAAAGCTGGCATAATGTCCAAGACAACCACATGAATAGCAAAAATAAGGTAATCTCTCATATTTGAAATCAATCCATCACTTTCTACCTCCTAACTCAATTTTTGTTTCTATTTTCAATGGGCAATATAAGTCTAGCTAAACTTTAACTCTCCCATTTTTACGTGAACTATTATTCCTTGCTTCTATTTTGACCTCCTCTACTTTGCCTAGCTTCAAGGTAATGTGTCCTACAGCATTTTCTGTAACCCACACTCATGGAAGACCAAGAATATGCACCTAAAAAGCATGTTGTTTAAATTTATAACAATATTCGAGGACATTGGGATCACCTTCCTACAATACAAGAAGATTACTTGCAAAAAACCAAGGACCAATTTCTAGCATGCATTTCTTCTTCTCAACCGAGTCAAATATGCATACAAAATAGCCATGTTCAATAATCTCATATTTCATTGATTCTATTTTCCACGCCTTCTTCAACATACCCAAAAACGCTTGAAAATGACATTTGGTTTTGAGAAAAGTTTCCCATAGAGAATAAGTTCACTTTCCTTTTTTTTCTTTGTCGAGAATAAGTTCATTGATTCTCCTTCAGCAGAAAATCACCCATGCTCTTCCAAAGAGCCATCATTTTGAAATAATTCTCATATGGGCCTTCCATTCTATGACAGATTTACTATACTTACAATTCCTAAAGAGGTGTTGCTTGCATAAAGTAAATCTGGTCAACTTCTTTATTTAGGAGTGAATGGAGCCTTAACTGGGTTGTAACTATTAGTTGTATGCCCTAAAGCAACCATGTAATAGTTACATGTTATGGATTATTTAATGGCATATAATTTTTTCATTTATCGTCCAAATTTACATGAATGAAGTTCATAAGATCAGCTACAACTAAACCTATTCTTAAGGTGTTAAGAATATGTGTGACGGGTTTATAGTTATGCTAAATCTTTAAACAGTTTCCGGTCAATGGATCATTGAGAAGATATTGATGATCCAGTTGAGACCGATGTGTTCTCAAGTTTCACTTCAGTATTGGATACTTCAGGAGATGATGAGTCACAAGTCATTGGGTATTGTGATATCCGAGCTAAAACACCAATGATTGTCTTGGACAAGTTCACTAAACATGACATAATAGAACAATTGGCAACATTGAAGCTTTTTAGTGGGGTCAATATCTGATTGTCATGTTTTGGTTAGATGTAAGATCCTTAGACCTGAGGCACGATGCTGACTTGTATGTTGAACGGTTATGGTTCACAAATGCGCATATTGACGCTTTGTCGAACCATCTCTATACTTGATGGTCATAGTTTATTCATATACAAAGGCACATGCGTGCGCAATATGAAATATGTCTTCTTGTTATATATAGATATACAAGATTGATGTCCTATGTGATTTAATCGTGACATTGTATTGAAATCCTTGGCTAGGGTCGTAATCAATAATGAATGGTTCATGTCTTGAAGGAATACATGTCAATTAGATTTGGGAATATGATCAAATTGGTGGCTTGACCAATAGTTCCATGGCTTTTTGTTCGATCGGGACATGGTGAGACAAAATGATCAAATTACACGGTTGCCAAAGCTAACAGGTTCATTATGTTTTGAAAACATTTCAAACTGTTTGATAGTCATAATATATTGCTAGATGTCACTCATGATTTGTAGGAATAGGAGATTGATCTGGACAATCAGTTCTCTTGGTTGTGCTAATGTGTTAATACAAGTCATGTTGCTAACTTAGTGATGAATCTAAGGATGTCACATATCATAACCAATTAGAATGACGTTTGAACAAGAGAGAGAATATTGCAAATGTGTTTGTAATTGAGCCAATCAAATTGAGTTGGGTTAGAAATAAAAGTTCTAATGAAAGGGGATCAAAGTTTACAAACTCTGAAGTGAGTTTCAGACTTTACGGCCAAATCAAAGATCTAAAGCATGTTCAGATTCAGTAACCAAATTAATGATCTGAAGTGAGTTAAAAATTAATCGCATCATTAATGATCTAAAGTGTCACGCACCGAACCCCGAGCGAGCGCACATCCCACCGCGATCGATCAAATGCGACATCCCCAGGTAGTGTCGCCGACCCCATTGATTTATTAATGCGCAAGCGGAACGTATTATAAAACCCCTGACAATAAAATACAGGATAGAAAAGTATGAAGCAAAACCACAACATAACACTTTCATAATTCAACATAATTACAAACAGAGGTCTACGGCCAAAAGTCTACAAAAGACCGGCTCTTAAAAAGGAATTGTCCTACGACCTATAGGTCGGACACGTTCTCCAATCTTATGACTTCACCTCTGCAACTTCTCAAGGCTAACCAAAGCTATATGGTGCTTCGTCCACCAGGGACCTGAAATTTTAATCCCACAACCGGAATGAGACGATGTCTCAGCAAGTTCAACCCCTTAAACCCCTATTAGAAAGAAAATACGCCCCGAGTGGCCTAGCCACATCACACAGAAGACTTACCTCGCATTAGCCTTCATCTGCAGGTTAACACAATTTATATAATTCAACCACGTACAATTATGATAACCAAACAACCATGGCACAATCACATCATCAAAACAATTCAACCACTTGGATCATCTCAGCGATCAATCGACTTGGCCGATTACATGTCAATTCAGCAATTCAATCATTACTCTTAATCACGGCCCACCCGGCAAAATTAGAATCAGTGGCATCACGGCCCCACTCGGCACGACCTTTAAAAAGGTGGTAGATTACGGCCCGGTTGGGCGCGACCTTTATCAGGTGGCAATTCACGGCCTCACTGGGCACGACCTCTAATAGGTGGCAATTCACGGCCCCACTAAGCGCGACCTTTATCAGGTGGCATATCACGGCCCTACTGGGCGCGACCTCTAATAGGTGGCAATTCACGGCCCCACTGGGCCCAACCTTTATCAAGTGGCATATCACGGCTCCACTGGGCGCGACCTCTAATAGGTGGCAATTCACGGCCTCATTGGGCGCGACCTCTAATTGGTGGCAATTCACGGCCTCATTGGGCACGACCTTTATCAGGTGGCAATTCACGGTCTCACTGGGCACGACCTCTAATAGGTGGTTAATCATGGCCAACTCTCCCATAAATTTCGACACTTGAGACTTTATAAAAAGAGTCCCTATTTATCACAATCACACTCAATTTGCCACAATCAATCATCAAATTCAAATTCTAAATACATAGCAGTGATCGGCACGAAATTCTGAGCAATCGGGGTCAAAAATAATTTTTTTTTCTGTTTTTTATATAATAATATTTTAATAATTTCGGATTATAATATAATATTATATTTTCCAGAATTTCAAAGCACTTAAATAATTCAAAACTAAAATCATTTTATGTCACATCAAGGCTTAACTTTAAATAACTTCTTTTAACCTTTAATTTAAACACACTTTAACATAAACCAACCTCTTAATCCAATTTATAATTAAATACACTAATCCACACACCTAAACTTACTTAATTTAAACTAAGCACACTTAGGGCATCATTAACACTCTAATCAAGATTTAGTGAGTTAAACTCACCGGATTAGCGAGCCGAGCGAACCAAAACGACGAGAACGACGAGGGAATCGACTTTCTCCAAAGCGGGCCAAGCATCCGGGCTCAGGAAGATGGCCAAAACGGGCCAAACGTCTGCTGCCATACCCATTTTCTTGGCTCCTGTCCACTGCGATTTGAGGCCGAGGAAGGGTAGATCCGGCGCCGGCTCGTGTCGGAAACGGGCGGAGGAGTTGCGACGGTGCCGCGCGGCCATCGACGGGGTCTCACGGTGGCCGGAGGTGGCTGAACCACGGCCTGGGTTGGCTTGCGAAGCTGCTGGAGATGAGGGTGAGCAGGGACGACGGCGTCAGGGAGGCGGAGGCGCGCGGCAGCAACGGCGAGCAAGGACGGCGACGGGCGGTGGCAGAGGCTCCTCCAGCGGCGTGCGGCTTTCGGATGAGGATGCTCTAGCTTGCTGCTGGGTTTCAAAACCTTGAAGGCACACCAAAGAAGGAGAATAGACGATCGAACGGCAGGGGAAAGGAGGAAGACGGAGGGGAAGTGGCGATGGCGGCGACAAGCGGCTCCGGCGACGAGCAACGGTGAAGAACGATGTGCGAGCTGCTGGCCGAGCTCCTCCCTGCATCACACGCCCCTCCCCCTTGCACGGGTCAAACATGGAGGAAGAAGATGAAGATGGAGAGAGAGAGAGAGAGAGATGGGACCATTCCCTTTTCTTTTCCTTTTTTCTTTAATTCCACAAAAATGACCCACCATGACCTCATGGATGATGTCATACTCCACTCACTCAAAACTCCCACAACCTTATTCCAATGGGTTCAATTCCATTTTTCGCCGGGGTCCAATTCTTGTACATCTAATTTCTTCAATTCTCATCAATTCTCTTCCAATTGAATCAAATTGAAGTCCATAAAATAAATTCAATGTCACCACACTTCAATTCACATCTTCACTTGTCCATAGAACCAACTTAAGTCCCAAAAGCGCGACCAAAGATAAGCTTACTAATTTCTCGAGCCAAATTAGCCATTCTCTGATTTAATTGCTGAAAAACTCGGCTTGCATGAAAAGTCTTCCGAAGATTAGTCAATGTTCCTAAAATGATTTGTGACACACCCAGACTTCCAATTTCTAAATTCGATCTCAATTCCACAGTTAATTTCACTTTGGCATGACACTAGCGCGGCCCAGCCTACCGGGTAGCCTTTAGAAATTTTCATGCATTTGACATGTGGTTGATCATCTCAAGCCACAATGTACATCTTTGAAACATTGGCGACTTTCAATTGTCAGGGTAATCTTAAGGTCTCAAATATGAACACAGGGTACCCAATCAATAGAAAGGTCGGTCCAGTGCCAATCGATAAGAATTGTGCGATCTAGTGGAATCACCCACACCTGATCACATGCCTCTATCGAGTCGACCTATCTTTGATCTCTAATCGATTTTTAATTGTGTCGCAATGACCCTTGCAGATTAGCTCGGTCGAAAGATCGCTTTCTGGTCAAATTCTCGGGTCCGATGCATTAGAATTTATTAACGGCTTCACCTAATAAACTAGATTTCATATGAGTAGTCGACTCAAGGAAATGAACTATATACGTGCCAACGAAATGCCCGTCTCAATTTATTGAAAATAGAATCGGAAAATCGGGATGTCACATAAAGTGAGTTCAGAATCAATAGCCAAATTAATGATCTGAAATAGTTTCAAACTTAATGGCTAAATTAAATATCTGAAATGTTTTTAGATGTAATGGCCATATTAAGTTCTCAAGCTGTTTCAGAACTTAATGGTCACATTAATGATCTTAAATGGTTTCAGAATAAATGAGCAATTTAATGATCTGAAAACGGTTTCAAATTAATAACCAATTAATGCTTTGAAACAATTTCAAAAGTAACGGTGAAATTAATTATTTGTAACAATTACAATGTTAATATCCAGAATAAAGACTTGTAACAGTTACAAATAAATGTATGGAATAATGCTCTCTAATAGTTACAGAGTTAATGCCTAAATTAGTGTTTATAACGGTATCAGAACTTACATTCGTTAGGAGTTACGATCAAATTAATTCTAAAACGGTTTAGAGTTAATGTGCCAATTTAAATGTGATATATACTGTCTATAAAAGATAAAGCAGAGAGCATATCACTGAATGATGGACGATCGACAATTGACAATCAATAATTGAGAGTGTTGATATTAATCAACAAAAACACTCACACGAGAGTAATTGCTAGCACAACTGTAGTTTTGAGATCTCTCAATTTCTCTCTTCTATTCAACATGAGAATTGGTTGTGTTTCTAAACTAGAGGCCCGACACTTGTGGGGTTGGATCTGAAGAACGTTAGAGCCTCTGAAGAGATCAAACGTTCTGCATATGAAGAACGTCAAAACCATTATTACCAAAAGGCATCAAACATTCGTGGTCAAGAATCCAAGAACGTCAAAACTAGTGTTACCAGAAGGCGTCAAATGTTCACGGTCAAAATTTGAAGAACGTAAGAACTACTGCTATGAAGACATTAGATATTTGTGCTCAGAACTCGAAAAAACTTATGAACCAAATTTTGGAGCATGGTACAAGGTTAATATGATTAGCCTCCTTAGCTCTTATATGCATTTTTGTTAAAATGCATGTAAATGCTATGGAAACACATGTATAAGTGTTTTTACTTCCGCACTACGATCAGATGTTTAATCTTAATTTGCTTATGCACATATGCTTTTTATCGAAACAAACACCAATAGTAACCGCCTTGGATTCATTGTGCTATTGAGTGTCATCATGGTGTATTATAATGGGTTATGCCTGGATGGGTGAAATTGGTGAAAAGAAGGGGTGATCAACCTAGAAGACTGTAAGTGGAGCTTGCATTCAGAAATGCCCGTCCTCCATGGAGTTGTGCTCGTTGCAGACTTTGCAAATTCATCGAGGGCTCTTGGCAAAGAGGATATATGAAAAAGGATAAACTAATTTGGGTGAGAAGTAATGAAGGGATCCATGAAAGATCTAAGCAAGAAGATCAAGATTTAGGATTTCAAAAGGGAAAGCTATCACCAAGGATAGAGGACTCAACACTAGTTGGGAGAATTGGACATTGACATTTTGTATATTTTATAAAGTAATTTTGAAGTGAAAAAAGAACAAGAACAAGAAAAAAAGAGAAGACGGGGTTGGATCCGACGAGCATGACCAAGGCAAGCGAGCTTGACCAATGCACAACCCAAGGCTAACGAGTGCGGCCCGAGCACAACCCCCATGTCATGATATGGTTCCCTCTCTTTTGTTTCTTTCATTTTTTTTTTCACTTCAAAATTGTTTTACAAAATATACTAAAAGTCAAATACACCTTAAGTAAATAAAAAAACTATGGAGAAAAATGCCTTTACATTTTCCTATTTTATCGAAATTTCTTCCGCGACAAAATATTTTTCATCGAAAGTTGTTCATTGACTTTTAATGAGAGAAGATAAGTTATGTGGTGACTCCGAACAAGAAATATTTAGGTAGACAAGAAATAATTGCAAACTTTTACTTCAAGCTGAACTATGTGTACAAACTATACAAGAATTTAATCGATGACAAAACTTGAAAGTACAACAAATTTCATAGCAACACACATATACAAACTATGCCAAAATTTAATCAACCACAAAACTTGAGAACATGTAAAGATGTAATGTTGGAATTTAATTGACAACATAAGTCAGAAAGTTACAACTAAGAAAAAATAAAGCGCATTGCAAGAAAGTAAAGATGATGAAAAAATATCATTTTGATTGATTTGTCAAAAGGCCTTTGAAGAGTACGATTTGGCTATTTAAAACCTACAATCGATGATTATCAACAGAGGTTACAAACAATTACTACAAAGAAACAACTTCCTAGTAATTACAAGAAGTTACAAAAAGAAGTTAGAAAAGGAGATTACATACAAATACCAAATAGTTACCGATGATTACATGAATTCCACTACATGAACGATTTCTTCAACTCCATTATCTTGATTATTGCATTTGAGATTGTTGACTCTACTTTTGTCGATTCCATCACATTGTCAATTCTTTGAGTTGTCAATTATCACATGTCAATAATAACAAAAAACTTGGACATTTTTTTGTGCAAACATATCCCCTTTAAAAGAATGGATGATTCATCATTCATTCGATTCTTTTAAAGTGGGAAACCAAGAGTCATCATATGGCCATTTGTCATAGACAAATTTGATTTTTTCTTGCCAAATTTTGTCATGGTCAAATTCATAATATGCAACCACTCGGGTTTGTCCTAATGGTCACCCTTCCCATGGGAAAGGAGAGGTGAGCAATTTAAATCACTACCTTCTCAAGAGGATTGGGATGGAGACAATTTAATTTCAGATATGAATTTTGACTATCGCTCCTTACTAAGAAGAGAACAAAAGTCTGAGAATACAAGTTAGACTAAGAATAAAGTAGAACCAACCCAAAAAGATTCATAATATGGCTCACATCTTTCTCCAAAGGCACATGATGTGTAAAGTTCTCATGTGGCCCTTTATCTCTATTTTTAAGTAGTTTCTCATACTTAGACACTCTCATTGCCAATTGGAATAAATTGGCAAAAGTTTGGTCATTTCCAACATCATGGCCTAGTTTTTGCAATGTTTAATCCCCTAACATCTCGACATGTTCAGGATCTTGTTAAGGGACTACAAGAATAGTTCCCCCCTCCCCCCGGCGACAAAGGTGGCAATCTAGTTTCCTTATCGACTATCACATTTCGCCTTTGGTAAACATATATTGTGGGTATGACTACTACTTCTGCTAAGGATCTTTGACCATACTACCCCCCAAATGAAGCCACTTTGTTGAGTTGAGGCATTGTTCCAATTGGTCTTACATTGTGTACATAAGGTATTAGCCCAATTAATTACATGTTTTCTACATTTGGCAATAGCACATTTTGCTAAGTATTTTGATTTGGTAAATTACTATAATTATTACCACTAGAGTTAACTTGAACAAGATTCAGCAAATTGCTCCCATTAATCGGTATAGCCTCATAAGTCTAAGTCTAAATTGCACCAATAGTTTCGGCCTTTTGTAAAATCATCATCAACAGTGGGAGTAGTACAATTTGCCCTACACTAGAATTAAATAACTCGATGTTCCTAGCTCATTCATAACTTTATTGAAGATATTGACAATAATTGGCTTGATCACATTGACGAGATATTTGATCATGTGGTTAGTCGATTCATTATTGTGCTCCTCCAATAACTATTGCATGATGACCAACATTACAGGGCTTAACTCCAGCTACCTTCTTTGCTCATCGATGAGTTATCTTGGATATTGACATCCTACCTCATTCTTGCTTTGCCACCAATTGTGCGGTCGACAACTCAAAATGTCTTATCTTATCATTATTAGGTTGTGACGACGAGTTGTCAATTGTCACCATCGGCATTATCATGATCAAGTTGATTCCCTGTTCTCATCATCACATCTCCTCATCAATGACAATGATCATATCAAGTGTGCCAAATGTTTCGCTAGAATTTCTTCTTGACGAAATATCTTTCATCAAAAGTCGTTCTTCATCTTTTAATGAGAGGAGATAGATTCTGTAGCGATTTTGAACGAGAAATATCCAAGTATATAAGAAATAACTACAAACTTTTTACTTCAAACCGAACTCTATATACAAATTGTCTGGAATTTAATCGACGACAAAGCCTGAAAAAACATTGAAATAGGTAATGTCAGAATTTATTCGACAACATGAATCTAAAGCTACAGTAAACAAAAAATTAAGTGCAATGCAGGAAAGAGAAAATAAAAAGATAACATTTTGATTGATTTGTTGAGGGTCTCCGAAGAGTACGATGTAACTATTTAAAGCCTATAATCGGTTGTTATCAACAGAAATTACAAATAGTTATTACAAAAAAATAACTTCATAATGGTTGTGAGAAGTTACAAAGAGAAGTTACAAAAAGAGGTTACCGACGGTAACCAAACAATTATTAACGGTTACGTAAACTCTACTATGTTAACAGTTTCTTTGACTCCATTATTTTGACGGTTGCATATGAGATTATTTACTTCACTTTTGTTGACCATCAAATTATCAATTCTTTGAGTTGTCAAATCTTTGAGTTATCACATGTCAATTAAAAATCGGATATTATTTTGTTCAAGCATATCCCAAAAGCGGAAGATGCTTGATGATGGAGATGGAGATGTGGACGGGAATGCAATTCTCGAGAAAAATTTTGGAAAAATGCCTTTACATTTTCCAAAAATTGGAGGACATGCACAGCCTAAGGCCCATTGCTAAAGGCGACCAAAATGCCCACTTTAAGTCTTGTGGAGACGATGCTTGATGATAAACCAACTTGTCCCAAAATGCCTATGTCAGTGAGAATATTTCTTTCTTGGTCACAAAAAGCTTTTGAAAAAAAGTTGATTGTACGAAGAGAAAGAAGGGATAAAAAAAACTTGCTTGAACTAGAAGTTTGTGAACAAAAGTCAATTTTGAAATCGAAGCAAATACATAATTGGAGTGAACTTATTTGCCTTCAAGGAGAAAAGGAATAATGACACAAATGATACCTGAATTTTTACGTAATATGCATGTAGTTTATGAACTTTAATCCGATATGCAATTCATCTTTGAACTTTTATTTTGTATAATCCCTAGATTTTTCATGCACATTCAATTTAATCCCTAAACTATATGAAAACTATATTCACGTTTAGGGACAACATTAAACATTTTCATACAATTTAGAGACTAAATTAAACATGTTATCAAAAATCAATACAATTATTTAATATATATATATATATAACACTAGAGTTAAGCCAACTCCATTATAAATCAATACAAATTGCCTTATTCAATGTCAAAAATATTGAAAAAAAAATCAATCAATTCACAATCATTGATGAAGGATTCCTCGAGAAGTTAAGGATGAGTAATCATTGTACTGGATTCCATTCACCCCAAGTCCAATTTTTGTCCGATCGAGGAAAACTTTAACACTTCCATTACTTTTTGGGATGCTTGTGACCAATAGAAACTATAACAAAACTAATTGTAAAAGAGGGAAAATCAGCTAAAGCGTATTTCTAATTGTAACTATATCTTCCAGTTTTTTTCAATAGGAAAGTTTAATAAATGATTCGCTATGAAAGGATTTCTTTTAGTGAGTATCATGATTAATTACTTCTATTTTGCCAATTGAGGTCATCCAACCAATTTTGGTCATAAACCACTTATGTGGACGTTGACTATCTTATGAAACACAACTTATACTGACAAGATATTTTCAATAATTTTTTTTATAATTTTTGTTTTTCACTTTCATTTTGGCCGCCTACTAAGGCAAGGTCCAACAAGCCCTTGTCAAGATTTGGCGAGGGTCTTCGCACCCTTGCCTATGGTTGGCAAGACTATGATGACCTTGCCTAGAGCCATCGTGGCCTCATTGGCCGCAAGCCAAGGCGCAAGGGCCCTCACTGACCAAAATGAAGGAAAAGGAAGGAAAAAAATTATTAAAAATTCAATTTTTAATAATTTGTAAGAACAGTCTTCATCAACATCAACTATTTCACGTTGGATGCCAACGTTCACATCAGCGATTTCTATCCAAAATTGGCCGAAATGAAATTGACAAATTATGAAAACGTTTGAAACCAAATTGACACGATTAAAAGGTTTTGATAAAATTAGTACAAGTGCAACAGAATTATGACATTTTTAGTACTTTTCCCATATACCAAGTGCACATCATTATGTGAGACTTGCAATTATATCTATCACTATAGTTTTATATCAAATTTCTAATTCGAATAAACCAGTTTTTTCAATGAATGAACCGCATACAATATATGTTCATTAAATGGATTACACAACCGAACGAAATTAAGAACGTGGTAGAAGTATTTGAACCTAGGGGATATCACGATTAAATGGGTCGAAAAGATTAAGTGACGTGTGCGCACACGTCATCTAAACTAACCGTGACGAATTTTTAGTTTTATAGTCACTTCATGCAATACGCATACAAACAGTTTAAGTACCCTTAGTATTATAAAATCTTTATGAAATTAACAACTAAAAGAAATCGTAATCGGTCGTTAATGAATTGTCCATACTCTCGATGACTTGATCCCTCGAAAAATGCAAAATACGCATCGATCTAGCTTCTCACAGTGTTTTGGGCCAAGAAACTCTGGTGAACCTGTTAATACAATATTCAGCTAGGGCCTTAGCCCACTGAGCCCATTCAATTTCACATTCAAAGCCCAAATTGGCAAATGCCCGATCACTAGTCTAGGTTCAAAGTTGGATTGTTGAAACTTAATTGCAAATTCACCTAGAGATTTAGTTCCTTGGACTTTAGGGAGATTAGACGGCCATTTTATATGTCGTGAAAATCAGATTTAGCACCTTAGACATAGGATATCACACCACATTTTGCACCACAAAGGTTATTTCCTCACAATTCATGTAGATAATAATTCAAAATTTACTTATGTTTTGGAACCTCAACATTGCGTCTATAGAAGAGCTTCAAAGAGGCAAAAAGCTCATATCAACCACGCCTGTCAAGAGAGTTCAATGTTTGTTCGCCTTTTTGTCATTTCCATACAATTCATGTCGACAATAGGTACCGGCAATTCTAAAATTAATTCGATATTGAGATCTCGGCATTGCGTCTACAAAGGAATTTAAAAGAGGTGAAATGCTCATCTCGACCGAGCCCGTTGAGAGAGGCAAATGTTTAGTCGTTTATCGTGCTCGTGATTTCACAAGAGAGGACAAAATCTCACATTTGTAAAAAGGGTAATTTTTTTTTTTTTTGGTCGGAGTAAAAAGGGTAATTGAAGTACTTCAATTTTTTCCCGCGTCCTGCAAAATCATTGAACTTATTCACTTTTATATTTTATTTTATATCTTTCACGGCGGTGAGTTAAGGAGTAGAGGACAAAATTAGAGATATCACAAGTGCGAAACTCCCTCCCCCCGCACGTGAACTCGGCACTCTCTCTCTCCCCATCCATCAAGCTCACCAAAAAGCGTCGCTCATGCCTTAGGCCGGTCCCTCCTCAAGCACACTCGATCCCTGTCAGTCACGGGGTCCACGTGCCATTATTGGCTGTCACCCTAGCCTTCCCCCGGCTCGGCCCCCCACCCCACACTCCGGCCACGTGTCGCGCCCCCATTGGGATCCCGCTCTGGCCCCACCCTAGGGCCCTCGCCCGCACCGGAACCGTACCGCCACGCCCCCGACGGGCCGCCGGGGGATTAAATTAAAGTTAACCGCGGTTAGGTCGCGGTTAACCGGGGTTAGTCGCGGGGTTTTGCGTTTTTAAAGGAAAAGGTCCACCGGCAAAGGCGGAGGGGTTCCGGCACTGGGCCCCGCTGTCGTGGCACAGGCCCGCAATTTCTGTGGCTGTCAAGCAAAGTAATCTTGTTTTCCCTTAATTAATTAATTCAATCCCCCCGATTTGTATTTTATATTTTATATTTTTATATTTTTATTATTTTTATTTCGATTTTACCTTTTTGCCCCCACCAGCACCACCACCTGCCCGTGCGCATTCCCACGTTGGGAAAATTCGATTTTTTTCTCCTCTATTGTCTTCACGTGCGATCATCGAATTTCCATGGTCGTTTGCCAAAACCTCTTCTTCTTCTTCTTTTCATTTTTTTTTTTTTTAGGGCCGCAACTCGACTTCGACTTCGACTTCCTTTTGGTTGAATTTTTTTAATTTTACCCGATTTCATTGCGTACACTTCTCCTGGTACGTCAGAGCTCATGATGCGTTTACAACATTTGTTAAATTCTCCGATCACAAAAAAAGCTAATGATTTTAAGATAAAAATGACTTCCTTATTTTTTTCCATATAAATAAATGCGAAAATACGAATTGCATTGCTCCGAACAAGGGATGATGACATAAATAGTTATTAATGTTGAACGCGATTTTTAAACTTTGAATTTGTTTAATATGGTCCATAAACTTTTTTACTTCATTCAATATGATTCCTAATTTTTTTTGTTTATGTTCGATCAAGTCCTCGAACTACGAGAAAATGTTCAAGTCTTGAACTTAAATTAATAGAATAACACATATAGTATATGAATTAAATTGAACATGTGTTAAAATTTTCATGAACAAATTTAGTTCAAAATCAATGTTGCACATTGGGCCAAACTTTAAAAGCTATTTGTATCTTTTTTCCTTTCGGATGGTTCGCATTGAACAAATGATCCTAACCACACTACAAAATTCTAGCCCTAATTTGAGCGATCTTCCACATGTCTAGTTTAGCATCGATTAGCCACAATCAAAGTATGTCTAGGTGCTGATTCTTTCGATGACTATTCGTGTCATTTTCCCTTAACTAGTCCTAAGCGCATTACAAAATTTCAGCCTTTATTCGAGCGATTTTCCATGTGTCTAGTTCAATATCGATTGACTACGATTAAAGCATATCTAGGTGCTGATTCTTTTGATGACTATTTATGTCATTTTTCTCTTCGAACCCGTCCTAAACATATTGCAAAATTTCAGCCTCGATTTGGGCAATCTTCCACGAGTCCTGTTTAGCATCAATTAGCCGTGATCAAAGTATGTCTAGGTGCCGATTCTTTCGATGACTGTTTGTGTCATATTCTCTTAACCGGTCCTGAACACATTGCAAAATTTCAGCCTTTATTCGAGCGATCTTCCACCTTTAGCATCGATTAGCTGGGATTAATGCATGTCTAGGTACCGATTCTTTCAATGACTATCTGTGTCATTTTTTTTTTTAGGGATTGTTCCTAAATGCTCTGCAAAATTTCAGCCTAAATTTTTGGGCGATCATCCACGTGTCTTGTTCAGCATCGATTAGCCTTGATTAAAGTATGTTTAGATGATGCTAATCGATTCGATGGCAAGATCCGAAATTACGATGTCTGTTCGTGTTTTTTTTTTTTTTTTTTAAATTTTTTTATGGGGGTGCTGCTGGCTGGCTGGCTGGCTGGCTGGCTGGCTTTGAAGTGACGTAGGGGGTGAGGGCATGGTGATGGCCAGCGCACGTCGCATGAGTGGATGTTGCCCCCGGGCGTGCGAGACCATTCGCATTCGCAGCAGCAGCACTTCATCATGCTTTTTTGCTCCGGACCATCCAACCAACCCACTTCATTATTCTCACTTTTTTCTGGCTATCTGGCTACCCGCGCGGCCCCGCGGATCCAGCTATTTTAGAGACTTCATGAAGCGCTCTACAAGTCTCATGACCCGGCGATTCGTATGCTGTTGGCGGGGCCCGGATGTGTGATTTCCTCGTTCGAACATCGCTTGACATCCCGAGCTACTAATCGACACTAGAGCTTGTACTTTTTTTTTTCTTAAATCCGTCCTAGCCTATATTTCTAACTCGCTTTGGAACTTTTTCTCTATCTATTCACATAATATAGAAGTTGAATCTCATATAAAAAACTTAAGGACGCGTGATAAAAATTATCTTTTCTATTTATAATTCTCTAGGTTTAAAATAAAATCCATTTGATAACGTAATTTGATTTTTCTATTTTTAAAATAGATTTTATTATAAAAATAGATTTGAAAAAAAATTAAAATTTTTAACTAAATAAATTAATTTCTAATCGAAATCAATTTATATTTCATAAATTTTGCCATATAATACACCCTAAACGTCCCCATCCCCTAGCTCTCTAAAAAGATGGGGAATCGACCTCCCCTTCTCATGTAAGAAAAGTAACTGCCCAAGCAATCCCAACGTTTTGGGCTAGTATTTTATTAAGCATGCTCAATGAGGAGATCCATGACTTTCTAAGTATTTGGCGGTGCTGATCACAGGATCGGGGTAGTTCATTTTTAGTAGGAACGACGTTTTCTTATTGGATTGTTTGGCAACTGCTTCAAAAGCATTTATCAATACATTTTTACGTATGATTTTGTTAACAAAGTGGTCTCAGTACAATCGTTAAGCACTTATAAAAGGATAATCCATCGCTTTCAAAAATGTTTTCTTTTTCGCGTTAAGTATAATCAAAAGCGTGAGAAAAGTAAAAATACTGTTTACCAGGATGATTAAGGAGCATTATCATCATGGCACTATTTTAACAAAAACCAACTCATATATAATAAGTAAATATATATAAAAATTTATATATGAAAGATGCATGATGAGGAGAGAGAGTAGGGAGAGAGGGAAGAGAAGAGAGAGATGTCGTGATCACTGCCCGGCAAAGCATCTCAAAATGCCGCTTTCCTGTCCCCCCGTTCGATTGCACAATTCAACTCCCCTGTTTTCCTCTGTCTAATCCCCACACCTTTTATTATTATTGTTATTATTATTTTATCCTTCTTTACCCACTTTTGTCTTTTCCTTTCCTCTCTCTCTCTCTCTCAACCATTAAATGCTTCTTTTGGTTTTAAGACTTTCCCCTTTTTTTTTTCATTATTTTTTTATGGTAGGTTCCAAACTTCCGCTTTCCCCCTTTTGCCCCTATAGTTGTTTGGGGGCTGGAAGGTGAATTTTTCCTTTTAATTTCAGAAATTTATTTACTTTTTCCAAGTTACTCTGTTGATGTAAAATAATTTAAGAAGATAATTTGGTCCAAATTTCTTTAAAAAGTCCTCTTTTATATTTATAAAATTTTGTATGATTATTATTGACTATTCTAAAATTTCAAGTAATGAGACAAAAATATGACTTAATATTTATTCCAACATTTTTACTTAATAATTTGATTTGAGACATTTGAATTCAGGATCTCTTGTCTAATATTATGTAAAATGTTATGGAATCACTATTGATTATTTTAAAATGTCTAAAATGTTAAACAAATATGTAAATCAAATATTTAAAATATTTTCAATTTATGCAAACAATGCCAAATATCTATATCAAGCATTTTTTTAATTAATGTTAAATAAAAAAATTGCAAGTAAAACAATGACATTATGGTTTTTAAATTTGTATTAAGATAACGTTGAATTGGAGTGTTAGGACTGAATCACACGAGAAAATGATTTAAAACTTAATAGTCGAGCTACCATAAAATTTTAGTTTTGTAGTGCCAATATCCCATAAAAAATCAAGCTTGTTTAGACGTAAATGTGCACTCGTAATTGCATCTCCATCTAGGCCCGACAATCCATGTTTTTCCATGTCAAATCGCAACAACCGTCCTTTATAAATTCAAGCCTTGCTTAATTGCCAGTCATACATATTAATCATTTCATAACTTGAAATTCAAATGGCTTATTTGAACATACAAACTTTTATATAATGATCGTGCTTGAATGTGCATCGACGTGTTTGAGCCTATCGTTCCGACACGTGGACGTGATTACATATGCCTTCATGAGAAAATGTTTGAAAAAGGAAAAATGTGGATCCGACAGTCAAAGTTAAAGTCAAAAAAGGCACGATTAGTGAAAAAAGAGGGGTAATTTGGTGAGGATCACAGGAAATTCTTCGGGGTGTGGAAAGAGTAATGAGTGGAGCTGTTGAATTTTGATGCGTTCGGGGGAGACACAGAAATCCGGTTTCCGATCGGGTCTTTGTTTATTCTTCTTCCTAATAATAATAATAATAATAATAATAAAAATATTATATATATTATATTACCATTTATTATTATTATTGCTCTGGTTGCTGCAGCTGCTGCTGGTTTTTATGGTTTCCTGTCACCCCGAAACAGCTTCCCTGCGATTTTGCAGGCAGCAGGGGCCCCTTTTTATTTACGGCTCGTGCCACTGTGGTTAGAGCCCCAAGGCCATTATTGTCATTTGAGCACCCCAAGGGAAAAAAAAAAGAGGAACTGAATTGATAGAACGCCGACACCGGAAATTCTTAATTTTTGCCGGAGAGTTTGCAAGATATTGATTTTTCTGTTTTTTTTTAATTGATTTTTTGGACCATCCATGGAGGACGAATTCCATTATGGTGGGAGTCGCCTTCCATGCTGAAATGATTATCACCTATTCTGAAAATACCGAAAGTGCTATCTCAACTACTGAATTTGATAAATGAAATATTCGAATGTTTAACAATAATCTCGACCCCCGATTCCAAATCCAAATTTAAAATTATTTACTTGCAATATTATTTAGTTTCCCAAAAAATCAGCCTACAATCAAGTTAGTTAGTCGGTTTTTAAATTGAACTTAAATTGTTGCTCGTCACTTGACAAGTCTCCTCTTACTAAAATTAAAAGGAATGCCGGACCATCATTGACTTGACGGTGAATCCGACATTTAACTAACGAAGTCAAATCAACAAGAAGGTGGAACTAAGCCACAATCCTCAATTTTTTACCTTTAAGGTCAAAATCTTCTTCCTTTCACATAACTTTATTAGAATGAAAACCCCTTTAATTATATCACTCATTTGAAAGGACAAGAAGATTGTGATCGTAGCTCTTTTACCTTTCACACAAGGACAAATGCTTAAACATCCTTTTTAAGTCTAAAATTTTGACTACTTTAAATTACTAAATACTCAGAAGTACGATATTTTCACATGTTTCGAAAAATCAAATGCATTAAAATTACGATGTATGGTCAAACAATTAATGATAATTTCAATAGTTTAGCATTTTTATTTATTTATATTGCGTGGAAAACAAAGTAAGATAAAAAAAAACTCCCACCACTTTCATGAATATTGCCTTTCACAATGCGTGTGGGAAGCGTTTTGATAAAGGAAAGGAACACGTGTGAAAGCACGAACGGAAATTCTAGGGGAGAGTCAAAGCAAAATATCCATTTTTTCTTTTGACTGCGGGCGGGGGGTGTGAATGGTCCGAATTACCCCTCTGCCTCCCCTCCTTCCTCTCTCTCCGCTCGAAAATATATCACTACGCTGTCGCATCTGAATTTACCGTTTTGCCCCCCGCGGCTCCCCACTGCCGCGCGTGTCCGCCTGGTGGTACCTTTTTCCGTTCTTTTTTTTTTTTCAAGCCGAGTTTTCGAGTGCTCCGGTGAAAGAAAACTTGCCCATCTTGCTCTTGTTGCTTTCTGCTTAATGGAAGGCCCTTAATCCCTCTCTCTTTCTCTCTCTCTTCGTTTCTCTCTGTCTGCAATTCGTGCATTTCTGCGTCTTGGGTTGAGAAGGGGACTTCGTCTTTGGCCGGTTGGGGAGGTGTTCTCCAGGTATTTCGCCACCTTCTTTTTCTTGTCTCTCTGTTCTTCTCGGGGGAGGTTTCTGCTTCTGGGTTGGTGCTTTTTGGTGGAAAGTTGGTGTTTTGACCGAACCCAGTTGGAGATCTCGCGTGTTCTTTCGAATATGTGCTGTGTGGATTTGAGAATCTCCCGTCGATTTCTTGGCTTGTGCAGGTTTCAAGGGTCGAGCCTCTGTTTTTTTTTTTCTTTTTTTCCTTCCTTTTTGGGTTTCTGCTCTTGCTAAGGTTTGGTGTTTAAAGTGAAAAAATTCTCAGTGGCTTTTGGCAATCGGGTGGTGGTCTGCTGTGGGGGTAGATCTGAGGAAATGCTGTAGCATGTTGTTTTGAAAGGCTTGTGTGTATGTCCGAAGGCGCTTTGTGTCACCGAATCACGGGGTATATGGAGTTCTGTAGTTGCTTTAATTTGGTGGAGATTAGTATGATCTTTTTAAGCTAAGTTGACTTGTTGGGTTTCACTCGTGCAGCGAGGAAATTGTAACTCCATTTCATCCTACCATATCTGTAGTATTGTGGGCTTCTTGTGCTTCTTCCTGTTTTCTTTAGGTTTCGTTGCTTTAGGAATATTATGCTTCATAACTTCTTTCCTTTCTTGCTGTAATATTGTTTTTGTGGGAATTTTCTTCTTTTGTCCAGGAGGCGTTTCTTTCCCGTGATTCTACTCTAATTTGGTCTCTCTGTGAGTCGTCTTCTGCGTGATTGTCCAAATTTTTAATGAAACTGTCCTCTCCATCTGCATCTATTTGTGCTTCTGCTGCTTTCCCGTCTTCACGGTGGCTAGAGTTTATCCTCGTATGGGCGAAGACTTTGGCCTTGCATATTGAGATTGATACTCATGGCGATGATGCAAATAGCTTCTTTTTCTCCTGTAGATGCAGTGTTGCTTTGTGCCATTGTAGCTTCCGTGATCTTTAAGTGTAAAGCCACTGAAGCATTAGTACTGTCTAAATTCTTCACAAAATGCCGGTTTATGTCGTTATTCTTCAGCTTTGATTGTTGTCTATCATCATCTCGTGAAGTTCTTAAACTGTTCACATAATGCTCATCTTATTGTTGCCAGTTGTAGCGTTGAAATCATGATAACTGTTGATCCCTCCCCATATTCTGCTCTTCCGTTTCCACTGATCACAATTTAGCTCAAGAGCCTTCAATTCAAAGAAATACAATCTCTTGGTTGTACTTATATCCTCATTGCTGATGTGCAGTTCAAGAGAATAGATTGATTGTCTTTCAAGTCTGATGTCTCCACCACTTCTGGGTGTGGAGGAAGGGGGTGGCAATACCTCTACAGTAGCCACCTCACCCTCCATAGATGGCGCCTCTCATGACTGCTTGGGGTTGAAGGAGCGAAACTATCTGGGTTTGTCTGACTGTTCTTCAGTTGATAGTTCTGCAGTTTCAAGCTTGTCTGATGAGAATAAAAGTAATCTGAATCTAAAGGCTACTGAGTTGACGCTTGGTCTCCCTGGATCTCAATCTCCTGAAAGAGAACCAAAACTTTGCTTGCTGAGCTCTGGAAAGCTCGATGAGAAGCCATTGTTTCCTTTGCTTCCTTTGAAGGATGGGATCTGCTCATCGTCACTTCAGAAGAATATTGCTTCAGGAAACAAAAGAGGATTCTCTGACACCATAGATGAGTTCTCAGAGCTGAAGAGCTCTAAATACCCTGATGGAAATTGGATGTTTCATGCAACTGGACCTGCTCCTGAAACTGCGCAGTGTGGAGGCCAAGGAAAGTTTCCTGGTAATGCAGGGATGAAGGCAATGCTCCCATCAAGGACTTCTGGGGCCCAGGCGACTGTGCCGAAGGAGGCACTCCCAAAACCAGCACCAGAATGCCCTCATGCCCTTAATGGAGCTGGAGTTAGTCAGACAAGAGCTTCAAACAATGCTCCAGCTGCCAAGTAAGTTTAATTTACTGTTCAAATGGCTTTATGTCCAAAAGCAAGACAACAGCTGGTCATGAACAACAAACAAGGTTTCGGCTTTCTAATGGCTGTTGATGCTATCTTTAATGACAGGGCTCAGGTTGTTGGTTGGCCTCCTATTAGATCATACAGGAAGAATACATTGGCTACAACTTCAAAGGACAATGATGAAGTTGATGGCAAACCAGGTCCTGGTGCTCTTTATGTGAAGGTCAGCATGGATGGTGCTCCTTATCTGAGGAAGGTAGATCTGAGGAATTACTCTACATATCAGGAGTTATCTTCTTCTCTGGAGAAGATGTTCAGCGGATTCACCATAGGTGTGTTATTGTGTCTGCCATTCTGGGTCATCCTTGTTTTGATTTTGATGGATCTTCATCACTGAATATTGATTACCTTGGCACACTTCCAGTGAATTACATTTTTTTATGCTTTCAGGTCAATGTGGATCTAATGGTACTCCAGGAAGAGAGATGTTGAACGAGAGTAAGCTGCGAGATTTCCTGCATGGATCGGAGTATGTTCTTACTTATGAGGACAAGGATGGCGACTGGATGCTTGTCGGGGATGTACCCTGGGAGTAAGTTTTTAGTTTCCTTCAGGATGCGTGCTGCATGTTACATGTCTCATAACTGAGGTGTAGTACTCTTTTGGAGTGTTGAGCTTGCTAAAAGGAGTGTGGAGGAATTAGGAAAAGGAAGACAAACGTGAATTAACAATTGCTAGTAATTGGAAATTGAAATTTTCTTTTGTTTTTAATTTCTTTTTTAATAGATTTGGAGAATCCTCCTGTTTTATACTATACCATGAGGCTTTTGCTTATAGAATTCTTAGCCTATTAATAATCGTGTGGAGAAACGTAGGATCTACTTGATATGTACTGTGGTATGCTGGAGTGCTTAAATAAATATCTGCTAAATCTTTAAAAGTTGCAAAAGACTCTTATGCCAAGAAAGTTAAGGCCTTTCAAAATAGACTTTTGAATATCGACTATTGTTTTCTTGCTCAAAGACTGAACCGAAGAAGTAAGGGGAGAGATGAGTTATTGTGCCTCAGCAAAAGAAGCAAGTGTTTTTAACATCTAGCGATTAGATCTCTCACAGAGAATGTACTGAGGCAAATACTTCCATGTGAAGTGCCTGTACACTTTGACTAAACAAAAAAAGTTCCTATACACAACTCAGGATAAGCCATTTAACATGTATTTTGTTGGATTAACTAAGCTTTACCCTATTTTAGATATTCAGGCACATGTCAAGATATTGCAGTGGAATATTGAACAATTATGATATTAAATTAATGATCGCCAGAATCTAATAGGGTCACAACATACAAAAGTCATGACAGAAGTGGTGAAGAAAAAAGAACGCTACTGCTTTGTTTGTGAAATACTGTCATCTGCAAATAAAAATAAAAAGTAAGAACTGAGGATACCTGAGTGGTAATATCTTAATGTGATTGTATTAGTTATTTCAAGAAAAGGGTCAAGTTGAGCATTGTGTTTCTTTCAATAGATAAGAAAGCTGAATCTTACAGAGTTTAGTTTGCTAGATGGGCTTTTTTTTAGCTTATTTGATGTTACTCATTCCTTTATATACTTATTAAGTTATTTCTCTTTTTCATTTTTATGCTGGTTGTCAAAGATTAAGAGAGGAAAAATAGAAGCTTGCTAAAACAGGAGTTCTAGTAGATTACTGATAGGCCATTAAGGGCATAATGTTAGCATAAACTAGTAGAAAAATCGATTCTGCTGAAATAAGATGTGGCAAATGAAAGACATGGTTAACTTAATAAGTTGTTCCCTCATTATGAATTTTAAGTTTCAAATCCGAAAAAAGAACTGGACATGGGCTTCGTGCCTTTATTTATTTCTCTTGAGCTTGTTTTGGTCTTGACTTTGCACGCTTAACAGAAGCTGCATATATTATGAATCTGTGTGTTTTTTGATGAGCACTTCTAGGTAGATTAACTCAACGAACTGAAAAACTCCTCACACAACTTAAGTTACAATTTTTGCCAACATGAAGGGCATTTATTGTTTGTGGAAGAAATAGTCCTTTTCAGTTTGCTTAGCTAGACGATATGGCAATTTCCCTTGAAGATAAAAGTCAAATGTAAATTGATCATCACTGGGAAGTTTGTTGAAATATTCAACATAAGGCTCTTTATTGTTTTTCTGTTTCAAAAAATATCCATAAGGAATGACTAAAAAGCCATGCAGAGAGAACATTAGGGGAAAGTCTTTACCAATGTACTCAAACATTTGGAGATTCTCCTATATAAAAGCAGTGACAATGGACAGAGTTGTCTTGTTTTAATCAGTAGTTAGGTTGCATCTACAGATTTACAACACTGAGGTTTTACTACTGCTAATATGGTCACACTGGTCCCTCTTCTGGTAGTTTCTGCTTGTCTGTCTTTGGATGGTTTCCACTTTCTTGTTCCTGCTTAGAATATTTGACTAGAATTTAATCACTCTTTCATAAATTGGAGAATCTTTCGAGTGCTTTTACCATTTCCTAGAATGATAATTCGACTTATGGAAGGATAAAGTCATTTAAAAATTTGCTGACCTGTCTGTCTAGTCATAAGTATGACAATCAAGCTATAAGCATTTCGCTTTTCAGATGCATGAAATGAATTGAGTGTTAGTGAGAACTGACATAACTTGATTTTTAAACTGTCCTCGGATGACTACATCTGGGCCTGTTAGTCTGGCTCCTATGACCAGGACATAATTCTTTAGTGCTCCAGTGGTATTAGAGTATATCAAAAGGAAACTGAGAGCTTGGTATCTTGAGAATGCTAACCATATAGATATTTTCTTCCATTTGAAATAAAATCACTCACATTTGTCTCTATCACCCTTCCAACTCTACTCTTCCTGTTTGTGCTCTCTTTGATTGGCTTACATTGCCTCATCTAAAACTGCTACTGCTAATAAGATATGCAGCAAATAAATAGAGTAAGAGCTAGTGTAATCTTGTTATGATTGATGAGATGTCACATGGATCGAGTCTGTTCGACTCTTTGTGCCTTTTTCTGTTCACTTAGCCTCTGAAAGATAGAATAAAACTTTCCTTTTTATGCAAAATTTGAACCTTTATTCTCAAGTTTCCCCTTATTTATCCTGATTTAATTTGCTATGGTAGGATGTTTATTGATTCATGCAAGCGGCTCAAGATTATGAAGGGTGCTGATGCAATTGGACTAGGTTTGTACTGCTAATTAAACTTTTATCTCTGTGTTCATACTGACTCTTTCATCTTTCATGTTCCCACCGATTGACACTTTTTCCTGGCAAGTCTATCCAAGCCTAGTCTTATTATGTGATTTAATCAGTAGAATCAATCTATTTTTAATCTTAACTTTTACGAAAAGACACTTTACATTCATCTTCTGTTTACTTGCACAACTCATTTGCCACACAATTTCTTGTATTACTGCTTGGGATGTATTTTGTCCAAGTATTATCCGTATTGTCCTAGCATCCTTATGCTTTATAGAATGCATAGAGGGTGTTGTAGGATGGAGAAAAGTTACAGATGAGTGGCTCTTGGTGATGTTCTTGAATGGGTTCTGTCACTTTATTGTCGTTGCAGTGAACAAATAGAAGAGTAGCGATGAGAGAACTGTGCTGTCATGTTCAGGAGGTTAAATTTATTGCATCCTCTGTTCTTGCTCGAATTGGTATAGTGGCACACTAAATCAGTGAAGTCAATTATGAGTTGGTTCCTCAATTGTTGGAATGGCCATTTTGATTTATTTGAGTTGGAGAACCTGCTGAGGTTGATGTTGTGTTGTTCAACCCTCATTTTCTTTTGCTCTAAACATTATGCATGATGTAGAGTTCAGTTAGAGTAGCATATTTAGTGATGCTCCAGTTAAGTGTTGCTTGTATTGGAAATTGAAGGCATGATGTGGCATGATTTGTACATCTGCTTCATTGTTGTTCCGGAAAGCTAAACTGCATATGCTAACGCCACTGCTCAAGCAAACTATTTATTCTCTCCTTATGTTGTCATTCTTCATGATATATATCCTGCCTTGAGGTTGTGTTTATTAATTTCCCTATCTTTACTTATCTGCTTGTTATTTTCAGTAATTGTTCTCTTATTGTGATTCTACATTGCAGCACCTAGAGCGTTGGAAAAGTCGAAGGCAAGAAACTAGTGCAGGTTGCTATGCTTGCCTAGTTACATCTGTCTGTCTACTGGAGTGGTATATGTGGAGATATTTGTTTGTTAATGGGAAAGAGTACTACTCGGCCCGGTGCTAATGTCCATCATGAGTCTTTGTTTATTGCCTGAAAATGTCGCTGTTGTTAGTCTGAAGTCTGTCTCAACCCTATGATTGTTGTAAGTACTTTCATAAGTCGCTAGAAGAAGTTGTGCTTGTTTGAATTTTAGTGACCCAGTAGAATTCTTGGTTCACTGTGTGTATGTCACGAGATTGTTCCTGTCAGAAAGAGATCTGTTGAATGCATGTGTTCTGTTGATTTGCCTATTTATCATCGGAAATGTGTTGCTTGACTAATCGATATCTGCATCACAGTTCACCTAATAGTGGCTAGTTTCTGTAACCAAAGAGCATGCATGCAGACAATTGGGGTACTGGGCATTGCCTGTGTAGTTAAAAAAATTCAGGTACCTTGGAAATCATTGCTCTCTAGGTATAAACCAAGTCCAATATTATTGATGAAGCCTTATTAGGATCAAATGCTCTAGGCTTTACATATACGGAGTCCCCAGAGGATCAAAATTTAGTCCTGATTTTCTTATTGCCTCCTTAGTCTTCTGACCTGCAATTTATCTTTTTCCGAGTTTGTCATCCTTCAACTTCTTCCAATATTTCATGCATGAATTTGCGTTTTGTTTGCTCTTGTCCAAGGTTGTGCGGTTAGTTGATGTTGCATTTTGTTTGCCTGCTCCAAGTTCGTGCTGGTAGTTAAAAGAGTTGTACGCAGGAGCACTTTTCTTTTCCCTTTACTTTGTTCTCGTCCATAATGTCTTTGTTCGTTCTTTTATGGTTCTTTCCAAAATCCATAATGGCTATTCATGAAGTCTCTAATGATCTGTGTCCATATTCAAATTGTTAACCTTTAGCATTATTCCGACATTTGCGTAGTCAGATGTTTCCTTTTTCCATGTACAAAGTTGCGTGATCGGATTCATGGATGTTCTTTTTTTTTTTGGACTGGTTTTGTGCACATCAAGTGGGTGAACGGACCATCGGTTCTTTATCCATTGTTGCTTAATTATCAGCGGAAGTACGGATTATTCTCTATTTTATCGATGTGAGGAAATTGCTGCCGTAACTATGCTTTTCGACTCTGTTTGGAGTTGAATTCACATAGGAAAAAGACAGTTTTTGAGATGACTCTTGGTTCATGTTGTTTATGACATTCCTCAAAATTTTGGAAAATAAATTACCATTTCATTGCGAAGCTCTTCTTCTGTCTTTGCTCGGCAGACTTCATTTTGTCCCAATTGTAAATTTGTAATGCATCATGTAAGCACGGGTCGAGGCTGTCGATAACTCTATGATCAGACTTAGAAGACAAACATTTCTTTCAATTATTCCTTCTGAGACGGAGCTGCGCATCTATGCTATAATAGTCCATAATAGGAGAGGGTGGTTTCTATCCATCAATCAATAATCTTGTTGACTCATTTCCTTCTCCTACCAACTTTTCAAGCCCTTTAACCTGGATTTTAGTGGAACCCTCAATGCTCATCCAACCAGGCTAACTACAGAGAAACGGCGGACGGGTCATTGACTCAGCGTCGCTTAGGATCCGGCTGCTCCATCGCCATTGTTGCTCCCCATCTTTCCCCACGCTTGGTTTCATGATGAGGAGTTTCACTTCACCGTAAATTGGATCCCTCAAAAAACAATCAAACATTATGGCGCACGTCGCGGTGAAACTGTGGTCGCACTACTAGAAATCCTGCTCCGCTATTTCGAGCAAAAGTGCTCCCAGGCAACCAGCGGACTTCCCAGACGCGGCGTTTTGTCTCAAATCACTCCCTCCTGCGAAAGCTACACTTCACATGCTACAGAACTTTGGAGGAAGCCCTGCTTGTGCTTGCTGAATCTAATTTTCACATGGCGTTTTAGCATAAGGTAAATCAATGCGTTCTCACGTCCATGTGATTCCACCATGCCAAGAAGCGCAACACTTTCGAAACATTTTTTCACATTAAACTTCGTAAAGACCTCACTGGAATTTGCTTCCCGAAAAAGAAAAGTGGGGAAGCAAGACATGAAATGGAAAGAGCATTTGATGAAGCCAACTTCACCTACATAGACATGAAAGGGGGAAGAGTAATTGATGAAAACTAGAAATGCTGTTAGTATTCGACTCTCAATAAGAGGAGCAGAGAATCCCAGTCCATACTGTTGATGCTGTCTGTTTCTGTCTTAATTCTAAATAAGAATTTCATACAAGTCTCCGATTTAAACATGATGTTTCCAAGAATTACAACAATGAAAATAACTATTTCAAATTGAAATTTGTATGTTCAAAATGTACCGAATGATAATCTCTTTTGCCTTTCCCTTAACGGTCAAGATTTTAAATGATCTCCATCTACGACTAAGATCACTTGGTGGGAACTGAGAAGTAGTTTTGACTTAATAATGTCGAGATGCCGGAGAATATAAACTAGGAGAGGGTCAATAGAACATCTAACACTTGTCATCACCCTACATGACTTTCAGACTCCGCTAACTGGGCAGACCTGGCAAAGCTTAGATGCGAAAAGCTTTGAATATTGTGTGTAGCTCACAAAAGATATGCCTACCATACCATCTAATGTCAAGACACCAGCTTGCATTTCCATTCCAACATGAATACATCAAAAGAATGTCTATTTACATATGCTGCCAACAGTAAGGAACAATTAATCACGATTGTCACCCTTTCGTGGGTACACAACTAGTTTATGCACATGCAATTTGGTCCAACTGTGAGAGAGAGAGAGAGAGAGAGAGAGAGAGAGAGAGAGAGAGAGAGAGAGAGAGAGAGAGAGAGATACTTGTACATCTATGTAATACAAGTGGCACAAGTCAGAAATACAGTGACTTGCAGGAATTTGACTCGATATCAGTTGGACAATAGGGGCATTTAAAGGACTTGGAGAGGTTCTTTGACATCCTCACTATTGACTGCTTGCAGAGAACATGTCCGCAGGGCATTAGCATTGGCGGATTATCATCTGTAGCTTGCTCCTTGGACACCGGACACACAAATATGGAGTGAAACTGAAACTCATCATCCAACTCAACTGGAACTGGCAATTGCTTCATTGACTGCCACTCTTGCTTCTTTCCCCAAAACACGTTCATATACTTTAAAAGTGGTGGCAAAGCCTGGACACCAGCAGCTACAGTCACGCCCAGAGGGCTCTCAAAGGATTGTCCCAAAAAACTGCAAAACTGCCTAGTTAGTTCTTCAGCCAACTTGTCCCAGTTAGCAGGGGATAGTAAATCGGGGTATGGGGACTGTTCAAGCTTTCCAGCCCACAAGAGACAACCCATAAGCTTCTGAATTTCAATGAAGTGGTCAGATGCAAAATTTGCCAAGTGGATCCTTGCATACTTAAGGGCCTTGTCTCTGTTTCCACTTTGTAATATCTCCACATACTGCATTCGATGAAGTTTTACTTCAAGGTCGGACCCATTTGCTTTAAGTTTACTACAGTTGGAAGTAGCCCATTTCAGTGCTGGTTCTAGATTTCGACCCTTCATTGCTTCAAGTATCTGGTACATCTCTACATATGGAGACCTTATTGAAGCAATAGATTCTGGCTCCATCGCCTCAGTAACAAAGCAATCGCCGACATCAAAAAGACCCTGTCGGTAGAAATGGCTTGCAATTACGTAGTTAACTGTGGCTGTATCAAGGTCAACATTTCTGTAAGCCTTGGATATATCTGGATTAAAGGACTTTTCTAGAAGCTTCGGATACTTGCTAAGTGGAACATTCAATTCCTTCTGCGTGCCTTCTAAGAGGGTCCCTGGAGCTATCTCTTTTATCTTGGTCTTGAGATCAGCAAGTAAAGCTTTGTAGTCTGAGCAAGAGTCAGAATTATGAGCATTCCGAATTTTCTCTATTGAGTCCGAAATTTCTCGAGTAATTTGATCAATCACTTCTTGGGTCTTGGAATATGAAAGCTTCTGTTTTTTAGTGACTCTATCAAATGCATCTCTAATAGAGTTCACATCCATTTTCTGTCTTGCTCACAGTATGGCAAACTTTGATCAGCAAACAATGAAACAAGCACCTGCCGGACAAGGAAGAAAGGGCACACTTAATTTCCATTGAGAGACTGAATCTCATGAACAACAGTCACAACAGAACCATCAATGGAACGATGAGACACTTTGTTCTCTTATCACCAACAGAATCTTAAATTTCAAAAATTATGAGCTTATAAATCAACAAAGACTACAGAGTGACTACTTAAACAAAGTTCACTCAATGATATCTATAACGAGACAAGTGCTATGCCAGAACATATAGAATCACCCTATGCAAGCAGCTCAAGCAAAAAGCAACAGGATTAACCTGGAGGCTTATAGCACCTCCTAAGAATACAAAGCCAAAATATAACAAAGTGAAATCATAAAGATAGGGAGTTGTCCTACTTTTTGCATTATAATGCTCATATAAGTACCAGTTAGTTAGATTGAAAGATTCCTATTCAGGTTCTAGGGAAGGAAGCAGAGGCGGTACTACTGGTCTTTCTTTTCTTCTTTCTTAAAGAAAATAAGCGAAGCGGGGATGGCACTGACCTAGAATTCCTTCTCTCTATTGTTAAGCATCAAATTATTAGTGGCATAACTCAATTTTGTCAACAATATCAGATGCCAAAAGCTCATGTTATACGTCAAAGACAACTTGAATAACACAGCCATGGGCAACAGGATTATCGAATCACCAGTTGCAGAGGCTCCTCAACCCATAAATAAGATTCTATCTGAAGAAATGCACTAGTCATTGCCTCAATAGAGGAAGATAAGAGATGAACGCTTGATGAAGGGAAGGTTGATTAATGTTCAAAAAGTAGGACACACACACACACACACAAACACAAACACACATGAAACTCTAGTAAAAAAAACTGCAATCTGCAAACAATTGTATTAAACCTTATTTCAAGACAAGCAACAGAATACCCATAAATAATTTAAACTGACACTTAAGTCTGATCCCCAGAGCCATCTCGAGAAACACACACTGATTAATTGTGACAGAAAACCTTCTACGGTAGCACACCGGATAGAAGGCAAACAGCTATTGCCTGCTAGCCAGCAATTCATCACCAGCACTAGAAAATAATCAATGATAAACCCCATATGTCAAGAAGGCAAGATTAGAGTTAAAGAACTACAGCGAGACTTAAGAAAAGAACATCATAACCTGGAAAAAGCTCACTCACATGAACAAATTTATGGCAACTGACTGTCAGTTTCCTTTATCCATCTTTCTTCCCTTTTTTTTTCCTGGCTAGGTGTGGGGGGAAGGTGAACATATAATGCAAAGCCATATGCAAAAAGAGGTTGGCTACAGGGCAAATCATCTACCATGCAGTCAGCGCATTTACATGCATATGCATGTGCTTCCAGCATACCAAAAGTGTACAATTTCAAACCAATTTTCAGAAAATATAAAAAGCAAACTACTTTGAAAGGCTCTTATGTTGCTCTTTCCATGTCAAACAAAAACAGAGAGGAATTGAAAAATCCTTCTTTTACAAATAAAGAACTATGAAGAAACCATATGAACCAAGTTTCTATAACTAATGCTATACACAAGCTAAACCACAATTAAAAGCTCAAGACATCCATGCAAGAATCATAGAAGGAAAAGTCTGAAAAGTTGCATTTAAATATAGTGAACAAGAAATGAGTACAAGAAAAAGGCATTAAATCAAAACACACCAAAAGGAATCCAGGTCCCTATGGACAACTTGAACCTACAGAACCTTCAACTCAATTAACTTACAGAACATACCCCTGCCATCATGGTGCCATCAGCCCAGAAAATTCTGATCAGTGTGAACTATCCTAATAATCCCTATTTAAGCTGTCAAATCACCATTTTGCCATTTTCTTGATCTTGATGAATACAAATCCATTGTATTTTAATTCATTAGAAAGCTCTAGATAAAAGAGATTTCATTTCTAAAGGATTCTTTAATGTTTTGGTATATTTTTTTAAAGCTTGAAGATATAAGTGCAAGATCACCCTATCAAAGGAATAATGGTCATCCCCATATCATCTTTAGATATCATCACATAAGGTTATTCCCAATGTAATCCTTGCAATTTAAATTTTCCAATTCAACTATGCCCTTTATTTGCATGTAACTGAATCAGAGTTCAGACCCAAGGTAATAAATAAAAAGGCTAACAAAGAGGAACCTAGGACAATCATACCTTATTTTATGACGTTTTCGTACCAATCATACCCCTACTCAACATGCTGCTGATAGAACAATTATAGAATTTAAATAGGCAATTCATCAATTATGGGATTGTGCAGATCTCAAGAGGCTGTGTTGGATAAGAGAGAGAAAGAAAATTAGGAAAAAAGTAGCTAAAAAGTGTAAATTTGTCTCCTTCCCTTCTCATAAAGTCTCAAAGTTTTCTTCACTTTCCATCCCACCTTTCATCCTTCCCACTTTCTCTTATTTCCTGAACGACACTGACCATTTGGAAAAGGAATTGGCTGTTAGAAGGTTGGTTCCTCTATTTGAGATCTATACTGACACTGACTCTCTTTAGGGAATTGAATGCTTTCTGCCTAAGACCATCTATCCATCTGAGATTGCAAGTGATGAGGATCGGTCTTTTCCTCTCCTCCTTGCAAAGGTTTCAAAGTCAAATTAGGATTCCTTTCTTAATGAGGAGAAACAAAAAGGAAAAGAAGATATTATCACTACAATTATCCCAAACATGACAAATCAAATGTCATGAAAAAAAGTGTCGTAATTGGGCATCAAGAAATTAATAAAACCTCACGTAGAGAAGATGGCAGGGCTCTCCTTCAAACCCAAATGAAACCGAGCCTCTCAAAACTAATGTCAAAACTAATGTCATGAGAAGTCATACATCCTCAAAAACTACATAACCGCTATGCATAGAAAATTACATTAAAAAAAAGAAAAAGAAAATGCAACCAATCAACTCTAGTAATTGATGAGGAAGAAAAAAGAGGTCTTTACCAGATTCGAATGCCGCTTACACAGTGAAGAGACGCATTCACCTGAAAGTTAACACAAAGAAGTCATCAAACACCATTTCAACTACGACCCGCGACCCGTCACACTCCATCTTTGGAATTCAATGAATCAAGACACGAATTTGCCGAGACGGAGCGGGGCAACAGTTGCCCTGCGTGGAGCACCCCTCCTCGGCGATCCGATAACCACACGCGCGCGCACACACACAGAAACACAGAGGCCGGTGAACAGACTCAAGGCAAAAAACGATGGCACGTCTCGATTCACAGGGGAACCGAACAGAGAGAAGAGGTTCTCTCTACCCAGGAAGGAAGATTTCACACACAAGCAAACGAAGAAAACCAAACATGAAGACAATACAAGACGACGACAAAAGGCGAAACAGGGTCAGACCCAGAAATGATTGCGCCCATGGAAAGGCAGCACGACCCAACGACGGAGCTCGCGAATCTGCCACAGCCCGCGAACATCGATGCGCGAAGAGACGGAGAGAACACGAAACCTCGCGAAGAAGCAGAACCGCCTGGGGGGCTTACTCGAGAGAGAGAGAGAGAGAGAGAGAGAGGAAGGAGATGGAGTCTGGAGATGGGCGACAGATCTGGTGGCAATTTTACCGAAATGGCCCTACCATGTAGGTTCCCCGTCTATACATCCTCCTTGCCCTACCGGGTCCATTTTATGGGATAATTGCAGATTCGCCCCCGCAAGTTTCGGCTCTTTTACAAATTTGCCCCCCACCTGCTTTCCCTAAGTCCTTCCTTTCATGTTCAGTAAAACGGTTCGATACAGCAAGAATCAGATCTGTTTGAGGGTAAGTACATTATTAGTGCCAAAAATTGTGTACGCCATTCACTTTAGTGCCAAAAGTTTATTTTGGATCACTCAAGTGTCAACAAATTTGAAAAATGATCATTTTAGTGTCTATTCCGATTTGGTTGGCCGAAAATCCGACGTAACACTTTTTATTAATTTTTGAAGTTAATGTGGTTTGCTGAAGAGTATAGTAAGCATTTAAACAATAAAATAACGCCATTTGGTGTCTCTACCCCCAATTCAAAACCCTAAATCCCCAAATTAAGAGAGAGAGAGAGAGAGAGAGAGAGAGAGAGAGAGAGAGAGAGAGAAGAGAGAGAAGATAAGCCAGCGATTGGCCAGTCGATGGGCCAATCGCCATCTTCGATGACCTCGCGCTTGGCGACTGCGACTTTGACCTCGACCTCGACTGCAATGACGGCCACTTGGCGGCCAAGTTGAAGGCCATGATCTGGCTAGTGCTTGGGGAGGCCACCGATGAGTGCGCCACCCCCGATCTCTCCCTCTACATCTCCGATCTCCCTGATGAGTGCCTAGCCTGCGTCTTCCAGTACCTAGGCTTCGGTGATTGGGGCCGGTGGTCCCTCGTGTTCCGATGTTGGCTCACGAATGAAGGCCAAAGCTACCAAAGGCTTGCCCTCCATGCCCACTCGAAGTGCTAGACGTGGTCTAGGCACTGTTCGCATGGTTCGACTCGGTCACGAAGTTCGCGCTCAAGTGCGACCGCAAGTTGTTGAGCATCAACGACGATGGCGGCCGAGCAAGCTAGGTTGACGTTGGGCGAGGATCGGACAAAAAAACCCTAATTTCAATCCCCAAATAATAAAAAAAATCCCCAAATGAGTTGTGCAGCGTCGTTTTTGTGAGGCCATCCACTTAGGATGGCAAAACGACGTCGTTTTCTTAAGGAAGACGGAAAACAACGTCTTTTAAAAGCCATGACGACTTTTTTCTAAAAATATAAAAGTTATGTAATCATTTTGGTCGGAATCTCTCACCGGTGGCGCGAAAATGATCGTTTTTCCTCCGATTTGGCACTTAAGTGATCCGGAATAAACTTTTGGCACCAAAGTGAGCGTACTACACAACTTTTGGCACTGATAGTGTACTTACCCCTCCGTTTGATGGATCCGTGTCCATAGGATCTCATGGTGGCCCTATTGAACGCTTTGCAAGACTGCATTTGCTTTGCGAGGGTGAGATCTAGAGGACAAATTGGTAAAATCCGATTGCCGTACTCTAGCACTTTAGCAATGGTTAGGAAGTCGGTTATCTAGAATGACAAGACTAGTTAAGTGTCTTCACAGCATGAGCACAAGCTAGAGCTTTCGGACATGAAGCGGTAGTGATTTGAGCACCAAGTTCATGAGCCTCGGTGACCTTGTCGCCAAAGATTGTTGGGTTTATTGTTGGAGTTGGGAATGTGGTTGAACAAAATGCGTTCTTTGCTAAGAATGTCATTGAAAGAATCCATGCTATTTTTGTTGAAATAATAGTTGTTTCATTTCTGCAGGTTTTATTGATTTAATTTTTCAATTATTCTAGTCTTTAGGAGTTAGTGGAGTCATGTTTAGCTAATTTATGTGTTAGTTGTCCTAGTTTTTTGGAGTTGGTGGAGTAAATACTTTATGCATAACATGAGTAGTTATGGGTCCTATTTAGTAGTGTTTTTATGTTATGTATTTGTCTTTGTAAAAGACTTCAAGATTCTGAATGAAAGATGAAGTTTCAGCCTCATCTCTCCTCCCCTTTAGCTATTCTACAGTGATATCAGAGCCTATAAGAAGAGTGAGAGAGTTTTTAAAAAGATGAAAAAAGGTTTAGAGGTGTGAGATACTTCGTGAGATAATTGCACATCAATATATCCAGTGGCGACCGACAATTTTGTTTAACCAACAATTACACGCTTTGATGGTCACTATGACTATTGGAGCATGTTGATGGAGAATTTTTTACGGTCAAATGAGTATTGGTCAGTTGTTGAATCTGGAATTTAAGAGCCACCAGCAGGCATGGCTTTGACAAATCCTCAGAAAGCAGAATTGGAAGCTAGAAAGCTAAATGACCTGAAGGCAAAAAATTATCTCTTTCAGACTATTGATCGTCCCATCTTGTAGACTATTCTTTGCAAAGAAACTTGCAAGAATATTTGTGATTCTATGAAGAAGAAATACCAAAACCCTGTTAGGGTGAAGCGTGCATAGCTTCAAGCCTTAAGAAGAGATTTTGAGACACTAGCGATGAAGGGTGGAGAACCTGTCACCAGCTATTGTGCCAGAACAATGGAGATTAGCAACAAAATGTGATTCCATGGCGAGAAGATAGACGACATCACCATCGCGGAGAAGATTTTGTGTTCCCTGACACTAAAGTTTAATTATCTTGTCTGCTCAATTGAAGAGTCGAAAGACATAAATGCGCTTTTTCTTGATGAATTTCAAAGCTCCTTATTGGTCCATGAATAGAAGATGAACAAACGTTCAATAGTAGAGGAGCAAGCGTTGAAGGCTTTTACCAATACTCATTCCAACAATTTTAGAGGAAAAGGTAAAGATAGAGGTAGAGGTAGAGGAAGGGGAGACCGAGGAGATAGAGATGTTAGCACGAATTTCAAAGCCAATAATAACTAATTTCAAGGCAAAGGCAAAGGATAGGATCCTAACAAATCCAATGTAGAGTGCTTTAGATGTCATAAATTTGTTTATTATGCATCTGAATGTTATATATAGGCTACCTAATAATAAAGAATATACAGAGAGTTCAAATTTTGTTGAAGAAAAGGAAGCGGAAACGTTGTTGATGGCTATTCAAGATGAAAAGAAACCCAAGTCAGATATTTGGTATATGGATATAGGTTGTAGTAACCACATGAGTGTAAGTAAGTCTTCTTTTTCTTATCTAAATGAAGATTTTCATTCCACTGTGAGTTTTGGGGATTATTCTACTATGAAAGTGATGAGAAAATGTGATATTAAGATAAGAACCAAGAATGGTTTTGTGGAAACAATTCTAATGTGTTGTATGTTCCTGACCTGAAAAGTAACATATTGAGTGCCGGTCAATCACAAGAAAATGGTTATATTATCACTATTAAGAAGGGTGCTTGTGAAATTTATGATTTCGTTAAAGGAGCTATTGCAGTTGTTTCTATGAGTTCAAATAGATTGTTTCCATTAAAGATTGAAAATATTCAATCTTGTTTGATGGTTGAAAAGAAAGATCTTTCATGCTTGTGGTATTTTTGTTATGGTTACTTGAGTTTTGGTGGATTAAAGACCCTCAAACAAAAAGGGATGGTGACAGGTCTTTCTCAAATTACTACTCTTTCCCAAGTTTGCGAAGAATGTGTTATTAGCAAACAACATCGTTCTCAATTTTCTAAAGAGAAGTCATGGAAAACAAAGAATGTTTTGCAGCTGGTGCATTCGGATATTTGTGGTCCTATAAACTCATCTTCTAATGAAGGTAAAATATACTTAATTACATTCATTGATGATTTTTTCAGAAAAAACCTCCTAGGTTTATTTTTTACAGGAAAAATCAAAAGCTTTCTTTGGATGTGAAAGCTTCAAAGCTCGTGTGGAAAATGAAGTGGGAAAGACTATTAAAACCTTTCGAACAGATCATGGTGGTGAAAAGAATTTGAAATGTTTTTTGTGCAAAGCATGGTATTTGAAGAGAGCTTACAGCTGCATATACACCACAACAAAATGGGGGTATTTGAGAGGAAAAATAGAACCATTCGCAATATGGTGAGGAGACTTGATTTGTTCGAAAGAGGAAGAGTTCCAAAGACTTTTAAGCCAAAAGCAGTAAATTGGAGCATTCATGTTTTGAACAAAAATTCAATTTTTGTTGTTCAAAATATTACACCAGAAAAGGCTTGGAGTGGGAGAAGATCTGTTGTAAATCACTTTAGAATCTTTGGATGCATTGCATATACCTATATCTCGGATGATAAAAGGAAGAAACTTGATGATAAAACTGAAAAATGTGTCTTTCTTAGTATAAGTAAAGCATTCAAAGCATATAAATTATTCAATCCACTAACAAAAAAGATTGTAACTAGTAGGGATGTTTTTGATGAAGAGAAGACTTGAGATTGGAATTGAGATTGGAATATGCAACGGTCTACCCAAGTCCTTTATGACAATGGTGCTAAAGAGAAGCAGATTTCAATACCTTGTATGCCCAAAAGTTCATCAAATACGACTTCTACAGTAGTTGAAATTTCGCCAACTGTTGTTGAAGTCAATAAAGAAGAAGCTCAATCTCTTCGTCGCGTTAGAAGAAGGCCTGTTTGGATGGAAGATTATGAGATAACTAGAATTGAAGATTTAATTACTCACTTTACCTTATTTTCATATTATGATCCTACAACTTTTGAGAGTGCTGCCAAAGAAGAAAAATGGCGAAAAGAGATGGATAATGAAATTAATGTCATTGAAAGAAATGATACTCGGGAGCCATCTGATCTTCCGAATGGACAAAAATCCATTGGTGTAAAGTGGGTTTTAAAACAAAACTGAAAGAAAATGGTGAAGTTGACAAATATAAAGCACGTTTAGTAGCCAAGGGATATGAGAAGTAATATGAGATCGACTATACAGAAGTTTTTTCTCCAATTGTGAGATATGACACGATCAGATTGGTGGTTGTATTGGCGGCACAGAATTCTTGACCTATTTTCTAGCTAGATGTCAAATTGACATTCTTGTATGAGTATTTGGAGGAACATGGTATTTGTCGAGCAACCTTGTAGTTATGTTAAGATTGGAAATGGGTATAAAGCTTATAGATTGAAGAAAGCTCTTTATGAGCTAAAACAAGCCTCTCAAGCTTGGTATAGTCATATTGAAACTTATTTTCTTAAAGTTGGTTTTTCAAAATATCCTTATGAACATACACTTTTTGTCAAGATTAAAGATAAAAGAAAAATGCTCATTGTTTGCTTGTATGTTGACGATATTGTATTTACTAGAAATTGTGATGTCATGTTTGAAAAATTCAAAAAATCTATGATGGATGAGTTTGAAATGTTTGATCTTGGATGGTTGCATTGCTTTCTTGGCATAGAAGTGATACAATCGGATGATGGGATCTTTATTCCTCAAAAGAAATATGTGGGAGAAATTTTGGACAGGTTTCAAATAAGGATTGTAATCTTGTAAACACTCTAGTTGAGTTTAACTTAAAGCTATACAAAGATCATGAAGAGAGGAAGGTTGATAGCACACTTTACAAACAAATTGTGGGCAATTTGATGTATGTAACTGCAACAACACCAGACATAATGTATTCTACGAGTTTAATCAATAGATATAAGAAGAATTATACAAAAATGCATTTGTTAGCTACCAAAAAAATCTTTCATTACTTGTAAGGAGCTAGAGACTTTGGGCGATTTTACAAGAAATGTGAAAAGCCCAATTTGTTGGGATTTACTGATAGCGATTATGCAGGGGATCAAGATGATAGGAGAAGCACTTCGGGTTATGCTTTTATGTTTGGGACCGGTGTTATTTCATGGTCATCCAAGAAGCAACCAATTGTCACCTTATCAAGTATAGAAGTTGAATTTATTGATGCAACAGCTAGTGCTTGTTAAGCTATTTGGCTAAGGAGAATTCTTGAGAAGCTGCAATTCAAGCAACCAGGAGCTATTAAAATTTTTCTTGACAATAACTCAACAATCAAACTCTCAAAGAATCCTATGCTACATGGAAGAAGCAAGCACATTGATGTGAAATTTTATTTCTTAAGATATCTCAGCAAGGATGGAACAATTGATTTAATCTACTAAGGGAGTGAAAATCAAGTTGTTGATATATTCACCAAAGCCATCAAGATGGAGTCATTTGTGAAGCTTAGAAGGTTACTAGATATCTGCACGTTAAAAATAGTCAAGGCTTTAAACCGAATGTTAGTAAACATCAGTTTAAGGGAGGGATTGTTGAAATAATATTTGTTTCTTTCTGCACATTTTGCTGATTTGGTTTTTCAGTTATTTTAGTCTTTAGGAATTAGTGGAGTCACGTTTAGCTAATCTATGTGTTAGTTGTCCTAGTTTTTAGGAGTTAGTGGAGTAAGTACTTTATGCATCACATGGATAATTATGGGTCCTATATTTTAGTGGTGTTTTTATGTTGTGTATTTATCTTTGTAAAAGACTTTGAGGTTTTGAACGAAAGAAGAAGTTTCAGCCTCATCTCTCCTCCCTTTAGCTATTCTACAATTTTCTTGTCGGCAGAACGACAGCTTGTGATGATGCTGCAGCAATCTGGGAGTTCTCTCTGGAGAAAAGAGGAGCTTGACCAATGGGAGTGCATATAATCCGGCACGCAATGTCGGTCCCGACGTTCCCTGGCCGAACCGCGTCTAAATTGGAAACCTGAACGTGTTCTGAGAACTCAAACATTGCCATGGCTTGCTCGGAAGCGCGATGCATCGGTTTCTCTTCGAGTGCGGCACGGTTCAACTCCTCTAATGACCCGCCGCCAAGGGGGTATACGCGAGAAACACTTGCAAGCCTCGAAGCAGTCAATCGAAACATTTTGAATACACTTTACATTGTCAATTAGACTAATGTGTTGAGGTTGCGTGGTCATTCGAGTTAATGGGATTTAACAATGCCACGATTAGCTCGCGAACGAGATTGGTTGACCTACTTTTATACGCATAAATGGCATTGAATAAGAGCATTCGAGACGCAACTGTACGTCATTTTGCTTGATTGGAACATCAAAATGAAGTCCAATGATTTATTTTTCGAATAAGAGTTGGACGCGAGCGAAAGTTTTGTTTTGTCGGAATGTGGAGTTTGGCTGGAAACGCATTATCCTATGTGGGATTTTTGTCGCATGTTTCGAAACAGTCACCTGGATAAATCCGAACGTAGCATTAATATGATAACGGAACAAGTACATGTGGTAAAGGACCATAGTAGAAGCAGACAAGAAACTCGTTAGCTAAGAGTGCGTTCATTAATATTTATGTTCTCGAGGACAATTTCTTTTAGAGATATTTTTTTCTATTTTTATTTTCTGAAAAAATTTATGAATAAAAAATACATTTGATAACTATACAAAATTTCTATTCTCAAAAAGAAAAAAATATAAGAATACATTTGGTACGATTAACAAAAAGGGATAATACCTTAAAAAACTCCAAATTGGTACACTTGTGACAAATTTACCCCAAACTATTTTTTTGACCATAAAAAACCCCAAACTGGTAAACTTGTGACAAATTTACCCCGATTGATTATAAAAAACCCTAAACTGGTACATTTATGACAAATTTACCCCAAACTAATTTATTCGACTGCAAAAAACTCTAAACTGGTAAATTTGTGACAAATATACCCTATGCTAAATTGGATTAATACCACAAAAAAATCATAAAAATTGTAAATCGTGACAAATGAAAAGTAAAATCCTAAATTGATATATTGGTTAACTGTTAGGTGTCATTTAACTTAATAATTTGAGAATAAAATTTAACGAAAACTAATATAGGGTAAATTTGTCACAAGTGTACCAGTTTGGGATAAATTTGTCAAAAGTATACCAATTTGGGGTTTTTGGTGGTCAAAAAAATAGTTTGGGGTAAATTTGTCACAAGTGTACTAGTTCGGGGTTTTTAGGGTATTATCCCTAACAAAAATGTAGCATTTCTTATAATTTTTTAAGAATTGTTTTTCTTTTTCTTTTCTTCGTTGTCCGCTAGCCATCGCTTGTTGTCCATTGTCCACCGCCCACGGCCGATGGTGAAGGGGGCGAGTGGGTGGGAGTCAACAGTGGCAAGCGACAGCCAAGGGGCGTGATGGCAAGGGCGGCAAGCGGTAAGAAAGAAGAAGAAACGAAAAAAAAAAAAAAAAAATTGAAAGAAAAAAAATTGACTTATTTTTAAAAGTTTTTCTTGAGAATAAGAAGTTATTTCTTTGTAATTCTTATATATGTTTCAAAACCATTCCCAGCCACTTTTCTATTCTAGGAAATATAAAAATTAATTAACATTACCAAACAAATTTATGTTCTTTTTCTATTATAGAAAGTAAAATAATAAAAAATTAAAGAAATAAAAATGTCAACTAACAAGTCTTAAAAGATCAAAGGCCAAGGCCAATGGCTGACGAAGAAATGATTCAGTAGCAAACCACAGAAAACAAAAGGCTAAAAAGGGCATAGCGCACGTCCGGCGGGGTGGGACGATAGACAAATTCGCAAGATTTCCGGATAATAATTGATGGAGGGTTGGAGAAACCCTTGCCTCGCCAATCCTAATTGCTTCCTCGGCAGCGCAAGCTCCGGTGAGCGAAAATGCCGTGGATCACAGCAACAAAAAGCTTGAGCTAGGCTTCTGGCCACGAGGTCCGCCGCAAAGCCATCAACAGAGATCGAACTCCTTCGTTTTGCACCGAAAGTCATGGAGGACAACGACGACATCGACACAGCAGTGGTCGAGACGAGAGAAACTCACAGTTACGGGGTTGGCAAGTAGAGCTTGCGATCTCATGGTGCAAAGGGTGCTCGTCAGGGCTGGCAGCGTCGTTCCTCCCTTCAAATGTGCCTCGCATTGCATTCTCATGATTCAACATTCTGTAGTCATCCACAACAAAATAGACACGATATCTAACGTGGAGTTGTTCGTACCAGAAGTGTAGTTGCCAAATATTACCAATCGCACGAATTGATCCGTAAAATTAACAAATTCTAGGCTCAGTTTGGGACAGTTCATGAAAGGATCTCCAACGAAACTAACTAGCCCGCTGGGTTACTCGACAGTATCAAAATGCTTCTGCATTGAACCTGCCAATCCATTTTGCATGTGGGGGGGTGGAGGTGCTTCCTTTGCTGAAGAAGTACCTTTCCTGATACCGCCTATCTTTCAATGCTGCTACTAAATAAAAAGAACACACACCAAACTGCAGGTGCTGCCGATTACATAAAACAAGATTCGCAGCACTAAAATACGTGACCGTTTCTAACACTCACCTTCTTCAAGCTCCCGTTTATCAAAACACTAGAAACTTTAGCTGCTGCATAAATGGTCAAACCAAAAAAATCTCATCATAGTTAGGGAGAAATGTGCAACCAGCAAACTGTTGATTTACTTTAGTTTATGTTCCATTGGTGTTAATAAACAATATCTACAAGAATCAATTGGGGCTTCCATAAGGCCACTATTGGCTGATCCTTCATTGACTGACTAAAATGCTGGCTTCCGGAACAGCAATCGGGCCATGCTCATACAGATTGCAAATGAAATGATCTGTTTACCAGCATCAATAAATGCCATGAATCAATATACCCCAAATGGTGTTGAGCCAGCACTTAGCAGTTCGATCCAGAAAAATGCCAATGGTTGCCTGGCATCCCAAAGGCTGCTACACAGACGGATATCGGCACACAGAATTCCACGAAACTTGTTCAGACAGGAAAAAACGAACGATATACGAGTGGTCAGAAAAAAAGGACGCTTTTACAGTATAATACTAAACATACACAATTAATTGTCAACAATTGGACATTACTGAATAACCAATTCCATTTGGCAAGCTATAGCAGATGCCTTACATCGTATATTGCTGGGACCTAAGTGCTGTTCTCGCACCAATCCTCTTTAAGGTTTTTCAGATAAAATCAGCCGATACATTTTTTTGGGTCAAAGCACTAACCCAAGTTACTCTCAGTATCTTGAAGCATTTGAAGGTAGGTATGCCTAATGGGCAGATAGTTGGGAAAACTTGTCCTCACGTTAAACTAGGGCAAAAGAGCAAGACCACATGTCAGATATGCAAGAACTAGTCAACTTCAACCTGGAACCTGGTTTTGTTAACGTGTTGGTAGTACTCCTCCTCCCCATAGAGTTGCCTGAAAATTATGAAAATACTAATTAGTAAAAGATCATAGCAGATTAGACATTAAGAGAGTTAATTTAACAGGGATTGGACAAGGACTTTCATTTTTCTAATCCTATTTGTCCCCCTTTATGCAAGACAATAGATGAGTGATTTCCATGGGAGAACAAGTTTTGCATCCCATCCTGAGGTCAATGGTAAATTTTGACCTAAGGCAGGAGAAACTCGTCTTCCAGACAATGCTCATATGTTCTAGCAGCTACCTCATTATACATTAAAAAAACTTGTAAAGAACTCATATTTCCTCAAGTCCACACGAAAAAGACCTAGCTAACATTAGCTCAACTCTCAAAAAGTTGATAGAATAGATTCAAACGGTTTGAATATATCTTTTTAGCATCTCAAATTCTTAGAGGAAGACAAATCATCCGTGAGTTCACAAGCCTGCTCTTGCAACTAGCATCAAGTTTGTGCAAATTAAATGTGGACATCGATCCTAATAAATGACAAACTGTGTGATGCTAACCTTGATACACATAGCGGATTGTGAGTTCGAATGATACTTCAGAAGTTGATATACAGGAAGAAGGGAATAAAATCAAGAGAAGACCATTGACTATGAAATTTCAAACAAGAATCAAATCTTTATTTATATCATGGCAATCATCCAGTACACTAAAGAACAGATTGACCATAGTTTAAAAAAAAAAAAAAAGATTCATCAATTTTCCATACCCTGAGGATAGATCCATGCCACCCAGCCTACTACAAAATCTGGATCATATCTTTTCATTAACTTGACCAAAGAGGTTCTTCCTTAATGCACAGCAAGAAAAAGGTAAAAGTACATTCACTGTGGTAACTCAATAATTGCCATTCTAATGACTCGTGTGATTAAGTCTGATGAAATCCCTTGGCAATCTCCAAGGATTCATGCAACTATCAGTTCAGTCCCTATTCCCTAAAGTACCAATGTAGACAGTTCAGTTCTCAAACTATATGCTTTCTGAAGTTTTGATCCCTTAGCAGGATTTTTCCCCTGAACCTGCTGGCACTGTAACTGCTTTCTGCACACCAACCGCTTGAACTGGTGGTAGCATCAAACCAGGCAAAGAGATGAAACAATTTCAAAGTAGAGAAGAAGCAGTTTCATTCAAATGTTTAGGACTAAATGGATAATTGCATTTAGCAACTGCAACTGCAATTTGTCAACATAACTGAAACAAGAAGATGAAGGACAAAAAAGATGATACGTACGCTAAGTCAGCCAGCGTGTCTGACTTGATCACAGCCTTCCCCTCGGGCAGTTCAAGGCATGAATAGTGCATTATCATTTCCTTAAGTGTGTGCTTTGTGCTTTTAACATCATTGTCCCACAAGATGCTCTAAATCCAAAAATAGAAACTGGTGAATTCCTACTATTCCAGCATAAAGAGAAGATAATCAACAAACAAAAATAATCGATTGACAATCTTGATTTTGCTAGATATCGAGGTTGAAGAAGTACCTTTCTAATATATTCCCTTTTGACATCTTCCCATGGTACTTTTCCTTCAGGAGAAAAAATAGAAGCATTCCACAAAGCTCCCCTCGCAACCATCACTGATGAGGCACCTGAGAAAATTAGAAAGAAAATGCCTGAACATATTGGTATCATTCTGGCAAGCTTAAAGCTTACTACGAAACAAAGTCGAGAAAAGTAAATGTGCTTGTCAATTGAGTCTTATTATGATATATTATCAATGAACATGGTGGGCACATTCCCTAGCATCTTAAGCTGTTGGCGGACATAATTATTCAACATGGTGTCAAAGCATTAGGAAAGAGTCGCATCTTGACACTCTATTTATGTTTGTTTGCTATATTACCTGACTCAGGTGAGGGGATCAGGTGGGGTGTGGATCTGTATGTCTGACTCACCTTGTGAGACAATTTCATACACCAAGAGTTGTCTAAAAAGGATCCGTAAAGAATTTGACACTTTTCCCATTCTAGTGGTAATAAACATGTTAAATAACAGAGATATATCACTTGAATATCTACTTTATATGTGAATATGCAATTTGTCACTGGTTTTATAACATCTAAGTTATTATGATGCTATAAATACATCAACCTACAATAAAGATAATGACATATCATCAGGTAACATGTTTACAAGAATTCGCAAAAACTATCCTCAATGTCACCTTTACACTTTGCATTTTCAGTTTCAAAACCTACAATTACCATAGTAACCAAAACCTTAACATGTATATTTATTTAAATTTAGAAAAACCATCCTCAAGTTTTACAACATTAAAATAAGCATCCTCTAACTTCAACTTTACAGTCACTAGTTCCATGGTTCTATACGTTGCACCGTAATGTTTCAAACCAACCTATACTTTACACTGTTTAGATTTTAATAATCTTTCTGCAAATTGTAGGATTAAAAACCTCAAGTTGCAAAGTGTAGGCAAGGAGTAACTGGAGATGATTTTTTAACTCTCATCTTTCATCAATAATGCACACTGTATCAATTAAAAGCACATGACAAGTAACAAATGAACAATCCCATATTATTCAATCGTCAGAATCTCTTTCCAACCTGCTAAGATTTTTTTTGTTTTTTGGTCATAAACCTGCTAAGACTTTATGAACTTAATATCGAAATTGAAACATATGAAACAGGTGAAATATTCTCCGGCTGACCATGTTTTCTTCCAACCAGGCATATGCTAGTCATTTATAAGTTTCTATCATCACTAAAAAACTAGCTGGTGGATGTCTCTCTCTCTCTCTCTCTCTCTCTCTCTCTCTCTCTCTCTCCCCACCAGCTTCACCCACCACCTACCAAGTAACCAACTCACTCATAATTCCTTCCTTTCAGAAAATGTCCTCATCCACCTCTAAATTCTCTAATCGAACCATGGAGCAATGCATTTGGAGCTCCAGTGTGACGCTGCTCAATTTCTTACCACACTATTCTAGACTCATATTGCTTGGTTTAAAAATTCTAGAATTGCCTATGATCATAGAAGCCTCAAAATTCTTATGGATTTCAGCAGCTCACTGCAGAAGTAGCTTTCACTTTTTTGGCAAAATGGTAAGGCTCTGAGGCAATAGGATAGGTCACAGACTCAAATGGCTGTCAAAATAAGACACAAACTTCCCTTATCTAGGTCGGGAGAACATCTTAATGGCAGGTGACTTCAGAAGGCCACCCCATATAGTTGAAATTGCCTACCTATCCTCCCACAAAGAATCTCGAATCTTCATGAGAAAATTTATTCTTATTTTGGTGCAGGTACACAACAACAAATTCAGCATGCATATCACACATGACATGATGCTTGATAAAGAAGGTAGCAGACAATCAAGTACACAAATGAAAATTTTTTCAGCAATGTTAAATCTTTCAAGTCATTGAATGCATTGCATTTACCTGTTGCAACTTTGATACGCTGGAAATCATCATACTCAAAGACATCACCATTTGCTATAACTGGAATAGATAGGGCTGCAACAACGTCAGCAATCTCATCCCATTTAGCAGGATCTCTAGGTCGATCTGGTACTCTTCTGCAATTTCTCATTGAATAATAAAATACAAAACATCACATAAATAGCATTAACAATGATCATAGTGTATTAGATCGGTGGCACAAAATTCCAAAAATTATTTGCTTAGTATGCAGTAAATAGTTCGCGTCTCATAATTTGCTTCTTTGGTGGGCAGTTGATATCATAACATCAATCATACAAACTATCTGTTGGAAGTGCGGAAGTCAGCACATCTTTCAATGAGGATTCGTACAGAAACAACCTTATATGTGCCTTCTTGCCTTCTTTCTCAAAACTCGCAACACCAATGTGATCTGCATACCATATATCAATTCATTGTATGACCGTTTGCTCTTGTAAGTTCCATAGGTGTCACTCAAATTAAGTTGTATTTGTCGGGCCACTGGACTTTCATTTCAGTCACCCAATAATTGAACTTGCGACTTTTTGTCATTGATGAATGGAATCCGACCAATATCCCAGCCAAAAATGCTGACATGAAGGACAAGTGGCAATCACATGGCATCTAAATGGGCCCATCTCAACCCTAATATATAAAAAAACACTCAACCCTAATATAGAACTAGAAAATAAAAATAAAAAATCAAGACGAATGTAACCAGTTGCAAGCAATGGAAAAGGGTCTTGCAGTCCTCTATGGCACCACACAGGGTTGTGCGACCATCTACCACTGTTGCACACTCTGCAACAGACATCTCCACCAAAGGTGAAAAAGGTCGAGGCCTTCTGCCCTGTTATTTGAATTTTTTGAATTTTTTTGGGGTGAAATGACACCCAACTGAGCTCTGTGTCATGCCAAGCGTCTACAATGTCAAGGCTAGGCCAAAAACTAACCTAATTCCAACCAAAGTGCATCAATTGTCTGCTCCATCTTCAAATTGCTATACTTTTTGAAACCCTTGATCCCACTGCACCCCCAAACACCATTATACGCAGACACTCCCCTCAGCTATCAATTAGTAGCATTTCACCCTTTGCTCAAATCTTGCAATTATCACTCTGACTTTTGTTTGTTGCGTGGGCACATCATTTAACTAATATGGTAGATTCATTTTAATTTTGATGAAATTTAGGAGGCCCATTTTTGCAGTCTCCTTTTCTTATCAACTTGTGCTGGTCATCTCTTCATCTTTTTTTTTTTTTTTTTTTTTGGGAGAAACAAATAAGATATCATTTTCTTATTAAAAAGAATACACTCTGTACATAGGAATTGTATACTTCTGGCATTTTGAGGTAAAGCTTGAGCTTAGTTGAAATTTGAGGTATTAGTCAAAAGAAATTGAAATGATTAGTGGCAATTTGCAAGTTAACCACAGCAGAGGGGACCAACTGTTCTACATGGAGCAAAAAGGGCCAGACATCCAAAATCTTCTACCTTCAGAATTTCAGACTTAGTTTTGAAAATAGAAAAACTGCTATAACCAACGCTAGACAATCATCAAGGGACCACATCGCCAAAGATCACACATCGTTGCAGAGTTGCATTTCACATACAGCATCAATGCACTATAATAACACTATAGATCTTAAAGTTTCCTTTAGTCAAAATCTCACCGAAGAAAGCTGTCCAAGCAAAGTAAGTCATGTTTGTAGGAACCTTAGCATTAGCCTTCCAAATCTGCCTCAAGAGAAATTATAGTTTAAATATTCACGATCAGAATAAGTCTTAGAAACCTTACTATCTACAGTAATCCTCATACTGATATCTCGAATGGTCCCATTCTCCCAATATTAATTTTCTAATCTTATAGTCCCTACCTAACGTTCTCTGTCATGCACACAAAAAACTTTTATGTAATAGAGTTCACATGCAAAGTACTTCTAATCTTGTTAGCACTATCAATTCTCGTCACATGATTCTTGAAAAAAAACATAAAGAATGTTGAAGCTCCCAATAAAAATCATTAGCTATCAATCTATGTATGTTACCCATTCACATTTGCATAATAGTGTTGGGGAAACGTTTTGAAGGAGAATATGCTGCCCACTTCACACCCCAGTAACAGTTGCCCTAGCAAACAGACCTTTTGACTAGAAAATTGTACAGTCTTATATGCTCTAATTTGACTTCAAATGACATAATGCATTTCTCAGAGCAAAATTCAACCTTTTGTCCTAACTTTGCATATCAGCACTCAGAAATGCAACTTGTCTTTAACTGCGTAATTACACAATCAAGTGCAATCAAACTAACCAAAACAATTATCTACTTACCATGGGGTTTCATGAATCATGTATAGGTAAAATTAACAATACAGTGAAAACAAAAATGATTTTATACATGATTTTTCGAAGGCATTGTTCGTGCGTTTTAATAAAAAATCTGAATATAAAAAAAGAAAAAAAAGAAAAGGAGTTAAACGAATTACCTCTCGAAGCGTGCTTTAAACGAATTGGTTCGGATGTTCTTTAATTCGAGCCCCACAAACGTTGGATCTCTAATTCAGACACACCAACAATGGACGTCGAATGGAAGAGAGAACTTTCGGATAATCACTACTATGATCGTGCTAGCAATCTCATGGAGACAATCCTCCATATCCTTGATGTTTTTAGCCACGGCCCGAATGAGAGAGAATCCCTCTTCTTTCTCGTGTCTCGAAGACACAAAAACACACGTTTTTTTCTCATGCACGATCAACGATCAGTTGCTGATTAAAGAAATTTTTTTTTTTAAATGCTGTATAATTGAGGGCATAAAAAAGGGTTGTCGAAAAGAAAAAAAAAGCATGTGTATTCGTGTCTTTGGGACACGAGAAAGAAAAGAGATTCTCTCTCATTCAAGCCATGGCTAAAAACATCAAGGATACAGAAGATTATCTCCACGAAATTGCTAGCACGATCATAGTGGTGATTATCCGAAAATTCTCTTTTCCATTCGACGTCCATTGTTGGTGTGTCTGAACTATAGGTTCGATGTTTGTGGTGCTTGAACTGAAGAACATCAAAACCAATTCGTTTAAAGCGCGTTCTGAGAGGTAATTCGTTTAACTCTTTTTATTTTAAAACGCACGAATAACGCTTTCGGAGAATCATGTATAAAATATATCATCTTTGTTTCCACTGTATTTTTGTTAATTTTACCTATAAATGATTTATGAAACCCAATGGTGTCTTACCAAGCAAATTAAATCAGAGGGTAACCGTGAGGGCAGAGGGTAGGTAACATGAATGTCACAGGAGCTATGGTTGAACATATTGGAAAGAGAGAGAGAGAGAGAGAGAGAGAGAGTTGCAACACAATGTACCAGTAAAAGAGTTGGGGGATTTGTCATTTCTGGACAAAGTGATTGGAACAACCAGGGGATCCATAAGAGAATCATACTTTAGAAGTGCAAATCTAATTTGTTGCAATAGCTACATAACTAAACTTTTTCCAGGATTTAGGTGATAATCATAACATGGTAACAAAAAAAAAAAAAAAGCAATAACAGAGTAGAGAAAACCTTGTCTTCCTTAATTAATAAGTTTCCAGGAGATATTACAGAATCTGTGGAAGAGGCATACCTATTAGAGTACTTTTCATTGTTTTTTCAGGTTTGCATGATATTAACTAATTACATCCAACATCATAACTATTCTTGATTTCTCAAACAAGATTAAGAATTGCGAAGGTCAACAACCTCTCAGGAGCATTCCCATTAACTATCTTGTAGGTAATTAATTGAGTCAAATGGAATAGTTGATACTACTTAAGTCAATGAAATTTAAAACTATAGTACTCAAATAATGATCTCAAGTTTACGTGTTTTCAATGCGGTTATCTTACCCTTTAATAGGTTAATAAAGATGGGTGCCAAATCCAATAGCAGAATAATCATTAAAGTTGTTTTTATTTATCATTACCTTCCATGAACAGCAAGTGCAGAGACACCAGTTTTTTCAATTCTCCTTGCTAGTTCTACCGTATCGTGAGAATGCTTGAGAAGTCGAATCTTACATGTAACTGGTGTGTCCATATTCCTCTTCAAGGTAGTCAAAATCTGAATTGCACATGAGAAAGTTATAAAATGTAATATATTCTTTAGCAAGTAAAGAACATCTCAAGTGCCACAACTTGACACGGGAGACACATAAGTGCCAAAACTTTCAAAAGGTAGACTTAAATGCCATTTTTTTTTTTTTTTTTTTTTTGAAATTTGAACATCTAAAGTGCCAACTCCGGCATTGAGATTTGTCAGAAATCTGATGTGCCATTGTTTTATTAATAAAACTGTGGCTCACTGGAATGTCTACTCAGCAATCCTTGTTTAAAATGACATCATCCTCCATGTTTCCCTAAATTAAAAACCCTAAATCAGCCAAAATCCTCAATTGAAGGCCCTCGAGCCCGGTTTGCCCCCAAATTATACCGCTAAATCTTGGAAATGGAGAGTAGGACCTTCAGCATGGCTCGAATTCCTCTCGATGATGGCAAACAGCGAGTGACAAAGGCCAGCTGTGAGCAACCGCAAGTGAACAGTGAGCGGCGACGGAGCCTCAGTAAGGATGGCAACTGAGCATGAAGGGCGAGCATGAGAAGGAATGGCCAGCTATGGATTGTGCTTGATTATCAAGTCAAAATACTAAACGACATCATTTAGCAAAAAACACCAAATTTTCCGAAATAAGTTTGGAACAGAAATTCGTTTGGCAAAGAAATTATTTTTCTATTTCTGGAACAAATTTCTATTCCAGAAATAGATTTGAAGAAGAAATCAAAAGCTGAAATTTTTAACTTCTCAATTTCTAGCATGGATAATTTTTGTTTAGAAATTGTCATGCCACATGAACCAAAAAATTCTTATCTTATGTAAACATGGATGGTGCGATGTCGGCTTGTCTGATCATGGATAATTTTATTTTGCCACATCATAAAATGGAAAAAAAGCTTTCATTTTGATCGGAAATTCTCTCCATTGGCACTTAAATGCTCCTTTCTTCTCCAATTTTGGCACTTAAAAGTGTACCTTTTGGAGTTTTGGCACTTATGTGTCTCCTGTACCAAGTTCTGGCACTTGGGGTGTTTTTCTGTCATTCTTTAGTGATCTTAAGTAGATAAACAACAGTGATGTCTTCAGTATCAGAAAAGGAAAGATCAGGCGATGCTTACATCATGAATGAGCTCTGGTTTACTCAGTAGGGCAGCGCCCATGCCTCCACTCAAAGAAAATGACTTTGGGCATCCCATATTAATATCTACTGCAGCAACATCTTTACACCTGGGAACAAAAACCATGTCAGAATAAGTAGGCAACAATGCTTCTTCCAAATTTTTTACCAACATTAATTGGAAAAGATTGAAGAAAAATATAAAACAAGTGATTGATCACTCATTAAACTTAAAAACATTTTTTCTGAATTATGTTTTGCTAGGAAAATCAGGCATCACCTGCTTCCAGTTCAGGAAGCCCAAGCAATGTGGAAACAATTTAAAGAAAAATATTCCATTTCACAGGTTGCTTGACAAAGTTGGCTCCATTTCTCATTCAATGGCTCTCCCCCTCTCACAGTAGAGCCTCCCAACCTCTGGGCAATCATCCGGAAGCACTCAGCACAAATACAGGGAGGAAGAATACGGTGCTACATGCCATCAACACTGAACGATCTTTTGGCACTTTCTGAAAATTTTGCTTAAGACTTTGATGGGATGAGAGAGAGATCAAACACATTCAAGAAAAAATTCACTTACAACTGAAACACAACTGTGTAAATTTTTCCAGACATCTAACACATCTAAAAGGTTTTGTGAAATTTAAATTGAAAATCCGATTCTTCTACATGCAGGTTAAAATAGCTAATTTGATACATTTCATAAGTGAGCTATGTCATGGGACAATGGACTGTTTTACAGGTGGGCAATGTATATTTTTCTTATATTTTGTGGTCTGCCTTCACCAGCTTCTACCAGGCCACGTTAATTTTAAAAAACTAGGAGTAATTTCTTTGAGCAGGTCATCTACACAGCTTAACCATGGATAATCTTTGCAAGAAAGCTCCACAGCTGAACTTAAGGCTGTGTTTGGGAGAGCTTAAGCTAAGTAATTAGTTTTCTCTCTCTCCAAAGTTTTGCTTTCCCACCAAAACGTAAAATTAATTCTAATTTCTAAGTAAAAAAAATTCTCTTAAATAGAAACAAATCTTAAGTAGATAAACCCCTAACCCATAAATGCCCAACAAACTCATGTAAGATGAGCCAAACCTTAAATAGGTGGTGCAAACATGGGATTGGTTGTTTTCGCTTGTGTGGAAAGTTGAAACTATGCCATGCAACTAGTTCACACATAAATGTCCATTGCTTCACCACTAAGCAAACTCCATGGATATATGTTTTCAAATGACTTTATGCATCCATATTTGCCTGTCTTAACAGTTTCAGGAGTTCAATGTTAAGTCAAATTCCAACCATACAAGAATAGGATGAACAACGCAAGGATACACTTGCAACCATTTACAAACTTCCATTTGATCCTCTTTATACCACTATATTTATTTGGTTAAAATTCTCTCGCCTATTTCATTTCCTCCTTAGGATTAAAATCTGTCATTCTTTTCAATTAATAATACATGCCATCAGAGACAGCATTTTGAGGCATTTTCAAAACAAATGAGTTTCATAATCCCATTTATAACAAAATTGCTTCATTTCACAGAATTTACATATAAGGGCATTTCCAGCATGCCTGTACCATTCCCAGGTCAACCCACTGCAAACCAAATGAAACAAAATCGTTGTGAGACAAGCTAGTTTATTTAAGAAGCCAAACTGCAAAAGCTCATTTAATAGTAAATCTTGCCCCATTGACTATTCACTCCTGTTGAAGTGTGACAATACTACAAACTAATAAAGTACCAAGATTGCCCCAGCATGCTGCCTACTTGTGTGACAGATACTTCATGGCTAGCAGCAAATCAGCATTTCAGAGCACCTAATTGGTGTGACAGCATAACTAAAAGTGCGGAACAAAATAATGATTGCTTGATAGCTTCCCTCAAGAATCTTAAAATGCCATTAAAGGTGAATCACTCAACTCAAGAGAAAGAGAGTTGTCAAACTAACATATTATATTCCAAGGCAAAATATCACATGTCACTTACACTATTTCTGCAGCACGTAGAGCCCTCATGGCATCGGAAGTACCCATTTGAAAGACTACCCGATCCCGTTCTTGCTTGCAGGTTCTAAAAACAACATTCTCTGTTCCTTTCTCCACAAAATCTGTTGAACCAATGCACTCTGATGAAAAAGGAAAAATAGAATTTCAGAAGAGAAGTTTTCTTCACAAGATCTCTGATGCAGCCAATAAATCCATGCAAAAAGATATTTGCTAATGCTATAATATTTTTAAAGAATAAACCACACCTTCATCCAATAGCTCAAACTTTTAGAACAATTGGCAATGGTTCCATAAAATTTCACATAATATCAAAGCTAGAGGTCCTAAGTTCAAATCATTTCAGGCCCATTTGCCTCCCAAATTAAATTTCCACAATTAGTACTAGGCAAGAAGACTAGACTAAGCATGAGGAGGAATGTCAGTATATTTAAATAATAAACCATGTCTTTAAAAAAAATAATAGGTTAAGCTTTTAGAACAGTTAGCAATGATCTCATCAAATCTCACAACTCATATATTGATGATCCTAATGGAGTTTTGGTGGAAGATTGAGTTCACAAATCAACATTCCTAAGGGATTAGGATTCGTCTCTTCATATATTAGTAGTCTTATATCTTTTAGGATTTGATTCTCATTAGGATTTTATTAAGTTTCTATATAACTGGATGTTTCTTATTAGGATTTTATTCTCATTAAGCAGCTGGATGTTCATTTAGGCCTTACATCATGGCCCTATCATGCCCTTGACAATTCTCTAGTTCTCTGCACTTCTCCTTCTTTTTTCTTTATCTCTGGTTTCATTTTATAGTTTCTCCACAATTAAGTGCTTGAAATACCAAATACCAAACAACATTTACTTTCAACATAAACGCTTCACCCAAGGCCCCTTTTGTCAAAGCAGAATCCCAATGTCAAGGTTTCAAACTCAGTTTAAGCCCTTCCATTTATATAAGGAGAGCAAAAAAATTAAGATTAAGGTCTAAGTGAACAATTGGCATAGCTAAAATCTTGCCAATATGCGTCATTGTCATCTCCAAGGCCAAGCGTATATCATTTTGGAGCATAAGTAAATGTCAACGAACTTGACCACTACATGTTGACTTTTGCACTCGATGTTTACTGGTAAAACACATCACAAAACCTCAAGTGCTTATTTCCTAAGGTACTTAAATAGAAAACCTCATGTGAAAGTGCTTTAGCATGCAAACAATGATCAGCAGAGTAGATAGTCACTTGTTGCTTCTTATTAAAACTTGAGGATTCCAGATATCAAAACCTATCTTCTCTGGAAATCTTATTGATTAACTACCATCACAAGATAAAACCTGCTACTGGTCTAGTAAATATTTGTAGCTGAAAGGAATATCAATGTGATGTAAAGAAACATATAGTTATTCTCTGTTTGAGCATCTACCTGCAAGTTTTACAAATTGTACTTGTATCCTGAATTTTCATGAGAACAACATTGGAAGAATGCAACTGAGGGAAGTGAAAATCCCATTGCCTCTTTCCTCGTTTGAAAGAATGCAGAGCAAGGGAAAAAAAATGGGAGATATTTATATTCCCTTGTCTGGGATGGAGAAGATGATGCAATGGGTCTTGGATTCCCCCTTCAGAATATTCACCCTCCCTCTCAAAAATCACAGTGAGACTAGATCAAATTTGCCTGCTTATGTAAAGTAAGCTTTTCTTCAAGATCGAAGGTTTTCTAGCTTCAGCTAGCAGACCCACTTGCACATTTTAACAGCAATTTCTAGACTAGTAGTACCCTGGGCCAACAGCAACTCGAAAGGAGTTGGGTGCAAATGTAAAAGAAACAAAAGCATCAGCATCTGGAGAAAACCTGCCCAACGTATCTGCTACCACATAGCTCATTTAACTGAAAACCCATATCAAATTCATGTCAGATTCTCCTGTTCACACCATGTACATGGAATCAAACCACAATCTATTCACACAACACATCAACAGCATACTTCTACCAGATTTTCCTTCAAAGCAGGTGCACACCATACCGTTAATTCTCCGCTCGCATTTGACAAACTTGTGGTCGATAATCTCCTCCCCGTACGTTATATCCGCACCATACTGAGCAGCAAGCAACCTCAAAGGCAGCGTCCCCTGCAAAATCTCCAAATTCGTCACCCAAATTCATTCCGCAACAATCGAAGCGCGATGACGCGAGTCGATCAGAAGGGTTTTGAGGAGGTTTTTGAACTCACGACTCGAACCATGGGAGCGAGAACGTGCTTGTTCTCGTACTCCATATCCGCGGGAGGGGACGACGCCGCCGCCGCCGGCGGCCGGACCTCGCCGTAGCCGCCGCCGCCTGGCGTCGCCGAGCGCGTGGAGGAGCAGAACGCACGGCGGAAGAAAGAGGGCGAGTAGGCCCAAAAGAGTAAATCCGCTCGTGGTCGAGGGGGAAAAGGAAGCATTTTTATTTACCCGATCAAGCATTTTTAATTATTTCCCTGAATTAAAAAAAAAATTAATTCACCGAATAGTCCGCTCTCATCGATTTATTGTCTTTTTTTTTCTTTTTTAATATTAACAATAAAAACGTCACTCTTATTTCTTCCGATCTCGTATCAATTTCACTACATAAATATCGCTAAAAATATACGTTACGATTTTTTTAAAAATAAGACTTGAGTGCATTCACGAAATGTTTAGAGGACCTTATTACAAAATAAATTAGAAAACTGAATACGAACTCACGATAGATCATTGAGACTATATGATCCTCGTACGATAGATCATAAAAATGAGACTGTAAGGTTACATGATTGTCAAAATTGATCAGGAGAAAATTTAGGGTTGCTTTAGGAGAAAACTTATGGTTGCTCGAGGCAAGCTCGAGGAAAATCTCCTTCCGATCGGTATTCCGTTTATTCCGTTTATGGGACTGCCACTTGTGCCTTGACTTCCTTGTTGACAAGGTAGGGCTAAGCGGGGGATACAAAAGAGATCCTCTCTCTTTCCATACGTATAGGACTTAGCTCATGTAACGTAATTATCGTCGATACCAGCAAGGATAATGCAATGATGTATAAGAGCCTATTGATGGCTATTATATCACTTCATTTGTTAAAATCACCGTCATCCTTATTTTTCATTTTGTTTTTTTGGCATTCGAAAGTTTTACCTTATGTTCCTAACATATTATTTCAATGCATTACGAACCCAATTCATGTATAAAACATAGGATGTCATATCATTTGTATACGGTACAGCCCATGCCTTCTTAAATCTCGTACTACTTGTATAGGGGAAATGTCTCATTGGTGATTAGGTAATGTCTTGCATGCTCTCAACAAGGCATAATATACATGCAAGCCAAACAAGTGAATAAGGGTCTGCATGACAACGTTTACGTTCCTCAAAATTTCTGTTCTTTTGTTCTCCCTAACAAAAAAAGAACAAAAACCTGTTTGGTAAAACATTTGTTCCCGGAACAATTTCTCTAATTTTTTGTTCCTGAATAGTTTTGAGAAACAAAAAAAAATTGCTTCTTGTTCCCGGAACAATTTCTAGAAATGAGCTGATTTTCTGTTTTAATTTTCTTTTATTTCCTTTTCTTGCCGCGCCACCGTCAACCGCCCGAACCCCATCGCCCCACCGCCGCCGCCAGATGCCGCCGCCCCGCCGGACGCGGACGCCGGACGTCGGGTCGTCGCCCTCCGCTTCCCGCGCTTCTTGGACGCGTTGGACGCCGGACGCCGACACCGGCGCCGCCGCTCGCCGCCGCCGGCCTTGGGCGCAAGATGCTTGACGCCGGCCGCCGCCTCCCGCCGCCGCGACGCCGGCCGCCCCGCGCCATCGCCATCGCCGCCCGCCGCCGCTCGCTTGCGTTCTTTGCCGCCCGCCGCTCGTTACCGCCGCCGCCGCTTGCCGCTTATTCACCGCCGCCGCCCGCCGTCGCCCGCCCTTGCCATGCCCGCATTGCCGCCGACCGCCCCGCCAAGACCGTCACCGCCGACCGCCGGAAGCCATCGGCCGCCCTCTCCCACGGCCGCGAGCCGGTCGGCGACGGGCACTATCGTCGCGGCGGCGGTTGGCGGGCAGGCGGGGGCGACGGGTGGCGGTGGCGGGATCCGTCGGCAAGAATAAAAAATGATTAAATACAAAAAAGAAATTGTTGCGTTACCAAACGCATTTCTATTCTTTTTCTATTCCAAGAGTAGAAATTTTGTGTCGTTACTGGATGGGTTCTTTTACTCATAAATTGTTCCCGGAACGTAAATAGAAAAGAACTATTTCTGAAAAAAACTCTTCCCGGAAAGAGAAGCGTTGTCATGCGCAGCCTAATATGACCCAAAAAAAAAAAAAAAAAACAAGTGAATAATAGTCATGCATATCTCATAGTTCATGTCCACATATCATCATCAAACAATATAATATATGAATGATAACATCTCACGTCCCTATAAGTTTCTTGTAGAATATTATTGATTTCACCGGTGAGTTACTATTTGCACCGCTAGTATTTAAACATGATATTGTGTACTTGAAGAACTTATAATTGAACATTTATAGTCTTTAGTCCATGTAGCTTGGCGAGTCTATTGTCCAGAACATCAGGGCTATTCAACCATATGCTCAAGAACTACTGATGATTCAGGATAAATCCCCGATATGTCCATTGTTGAAGAGGATTGAGAAATTTCCTCAGATAGAACTAGAGATTGCCATCTCCGGGCTTATAGATTCCATAAGTGCTGATATAAAAGGTTTTGGTGTCATAGATGGTCCTAGTGCCATAAGAAATCCCAATGCCAATGATAAATTTTCATAAGACAGAAAAGGCCGGTTGCTTTCTAATAAAGTGCCTTGTGATGAAGGCAGCATCTCTTTGAAGGGACACACATCTTCATGAAATATAACATCCTTGCTTATAAAGAAATTCCTTGTAGAAATCTTCATAACTCGATATCCTTTCTGAAGATGAGGATATCTCATAAAAAATACATTGGGTTGCATGGGGACTCGTTTTGTCCAAGGACCCACATATAAACAATCAAATACTCTAAGATGACCATTATCTGGCTCTTTATTGTAAAGCATTTCAAATGAAGTTTTACCATTAAGAATCCGAGTTAATGTGCGATTAATCAAATAGGCTATTATGACCACATAGTCTCCCCAAAATTCTTTAGGAACAAAAGCTTGGTATTTTAGTACAAGGGCTACTTCTAAAAGATGTCTATGCTTGTGTTCAACAATTCCATTATGTTGTGGAGTGTAAGTGCAAGAACTCTCATAAAATATCCCATGGGTAGACAATAATGTTGTGCAATCAGAAGTGAAGAATTCATGCCCATTATTTGTACGAATTTGGTGTACATATTTACCAAACCGATTCCTAATTAAGGAAAGCAAATTTGATAAATGAGTAAATGTTTGACCCTTTGATTGCATAAGATATAACCAAGTTGCACGAGTATAATCATCAATGATTCTAAGAAAGAAGCGGGATTCATCATGATGAGGGTTATGATAGGGACCCTAGATGTCCATGTGAAGCAAAGAAAATGGATTTTTAGCTCGAGATGTACTCACTAGAAATGGTGCTCGAGATTGTTTAGCCAAAGGATATATTGGACATTTTGTGAGAGGAAACCATGCACCATGACCCAATTGTTCATAAAAAAAAAAAAAGAGATTTTTATTTCGACTGATGGCATTACAAAAAAATGCTTTTATTTAATAATTCTAAATCTCCCTAGGGAGTTGATCCAAAAATAAAGTCTCTGTGCCACATTACCCAAACCTATCATTTTGCCAGTGAGTAGTCTTGAAAGATACAATTTTTCAGAATTGAATATGGCTTGATAAGAATTGTCCATACATACCTTTGAGACAGAGAAAAGATTAAATTCAAAATCTAGAATATATAGGACATTTTTTAGGACAAAGTGCTAACTAAGATGTACGGTATTCATTTTGGTAACATGTGTAATGTTCCCATTTGGAAGACACACCATAACAGGAGATTGTGTGTTTTTATGAACATGGGAAAACATATATTCATTACATACTATGTGGTCACTAGTGCTTGAATCAATAATCCATGCATAAGCTAATAGCAAATTCTTTCTATAGAGAAAAGTACCTGAGAATCCTGTACCAATGTCACTATTCTTGAGCTGGCTCAAAATTTGTGCAATATTCTCATAATGTTCTTGGGTGATAGTCTGATGAGGTGTCCTACCACTTTCTGTGTAGAGACTTGATAAATTGTAGATTCCCTCTCTTTTTTTTTTTCTTTAACATTAGGTCTCCCATATAATTTCCAACATGTATTAATAGTGTGGTGTGGACGTTTGCAATATTTGCAATATATATTTTTTATTTTGAAATTTTGTCCATTAACCTTCCCCACTTATGTAGCATTTCATGGGCCATAGGATCCCCTATAATTTGGTGCTAACATGGTAGAATAACGCCTATCCAATTTGGCTAAAGAGATGGTCATTCGTGGACCATCCGATCGCGTGCGTCAATCCCAACCATCCATTCTAGTAATCTAATCCAGGCCGTCCATTCCGATGCACTTCCCTCGACTATTGGATCTTGTGGTTTTTTCCTAGTCATCCGATCTAGATCTGCGATCCCAACCATCCGCCTGTGAAGACCTAGGGTTGTCTTTCTCCTTTCTTGTCGTTGTAGCCATGAAGCCTCTCAATTTTTGCTATCCTCCCACGGGCTTCGATACCTCCGTCAGCGTTGGTCATCATATCCGTTGCAGCAAAGCTAGATGGGAACGATGTGAGGCTCATTCCCTCACCAACCCAAGCCTCCTTAGCCGCGGCAACTCATTGATTCTCTTCCTATACCACTAATTGGAAGATCCGCACAAGTGGCAGTTAGGGATCCATCACAAGGATTTGCAATCGGAATTTCGATGACGACTCATTAGGGTAAGCAAAAATCTTATGGCCGTTTTTCTTTTTCCTTTATGGCACGGTACTAGAGAGTGCCTTCCGGCCCCTCCAATTTTTCTTTAGCTGCTTTGATTTCATTCCACAAGACCAAGAATCGATTGAGGCATGTGATGACCGAAAGGTTGTTTTTTTTAGTTTGGACAAGGCCTGGGTTAGTGTGAATAATTTTGCTCGATCTGACTTCCCCTACATTTCTCATATATTATCCCATAATGTCTTTGAATCTTCCGTCGAGGAAGGCCAACCATGACATTGGGTGTCAAGCAATTCCCGATCCAAGTGCGAGCAATTGGTTGCATCATCGCTAGTGCCTCTATAGTTGCTCGTTCATCGGGAAGGGCATAACTTTGTTGATGAAACCCTCCTCTTTGTCCTTGGTGACAAGTGCTCTCTAGAGGTCCCAAGCCCAAGAGTGGTAGTTTGTCGGTCCGGGAAGTTCTTGACTATTAGGCGTAATTTTGGCCCATTCGCTGACAATGTGTAAAACGGATCTCCGAGCTTCGGGTGGCCGCCTCCATTGAATGGAAATAGGCAAGGCATGAGTGAGGGTTGAGGCATTGGGTAGGGTTTCGTGCCCTAACTTGGTATGGATCCGGGTTTGTGACTTGCATTCATTTGGGCCGACTCATCAATCGAGTCGATTCCATATGAAGAGGGAATTGGCCCACTTATGTTGGGCTGAGTTCCAAAGCCCGCAACATTTTCTTCTTTAGATGAGTATTGGGCCCATGTCTATCCCGGCCCAGTGGCTTAGGGAGTGCATGACAACTGCTTTTTTTTGTTCCAAAAATAATTTTTCTATTCCAAACCTGTTTCTGGAATAAAAATCCGTTGAATAAATTTATTCCGTTTTTCTATTCCTGGAATAGATTTCTATTCCAGAAATAGGTTTGGAATAGAAATCAAAAATAGAAATGTTTTACTTCTCTATTTTTGGAACATAAATGAGAAATAAAAATTTTTCTCATCGTTTGTCAATCGATCCTTCATCTCGTTGTCGTCACCACCGTTCGTCGATCGCCGGCTACCCACCGACCCTCACTAGCCACCGGCCGTCACCGCTATCCGCTGGTCCGCCGCCGTCAGAAAAGAAGAAATTTTGTGTCGTTATCAAATGAATTTCTATTTTTAGAGTAGAAATTTTATGTTGTTATCAAACGATTATTTTTGCTTAGAAACTCTTCTAGAAATAGAAATAGAAAAATCTAATTCTGTTCTAGAAATTATTTCTAGAACAGAATGGTTGTCATGCGTGCCCTTAGTGGCTTTGGATGGGATACCAATGGACTAGGGGTCATTGAATTGGGCTAGGGATTTGCACTAGAGTAGGGGTAGAAACAAAGTTGGCATCTTCAACCTGCCCTTCTTGACTAATTGACTCAATCTCGTCAGATGGTGTGGGCGTTTGGTTTTAGGGTGAGGAATCCTTTAGTGTCAACACTCTTATCCTTTGCCATGTTATTAAAAAAAAAAATTCCTAATCACTTTGTTGATTTGTTCTGTAGGAAGAGATTTGCAGCAATAGATCAGGAAAAAAAAAAGATGGCAATTCTAGGGTTACGGAAACTAGGCTAGGAAGATGATGCTCTGATACCATGGCAGAAAGAGAAATGGAATTGGGAAATTTTTTTATTGTATTCTATTATGTATACAAGTACATTGAGCAATTTATAATGTAATGATGAAAGAATAAAATGGGAAAAATAATATACATGAATCACTATTTCCTATTTATAGTACTAATTAATGATTGACTAGAATCAATCACAATCGGAATTAGCTTCAAGATCTTCAATCTTATCTCCAACAAATACTTCCAACATTGAATCGCATTGTATGTCTTTTGTGAGATGATAACTTCTAGAGTCGTGGAATTTGAACTTTTTAAGAGTCATGATATCTACGTCTCCAAAAATCTTGGAAGCCATAATCTCAAAAAATCTATGTATCGTCCACAATGAAGTGTGCCCTCTCACAAACTTTGATGCCAATCTTAGATTTGAGAATCCTAGCATGGATTGCAATTTTGTCAAACAATCTTTCAAATTCCCTATGTTTGATCTTCCCATTTGGGTTAGTGAAAGAGGTAATATAAACACCTAGAGGGGGGTGAATAAGTATAAAAACAATTTTTCTTAAGACGCAGTGGAGATATTTTTCTTTTAAATTGAGTCTATTAAACAATATACTTTGAATATAGATTCAGACTATAGCAAATGTAACGAAATTCAGAGAAGTATCACAACAAATAAATTAAAAGAGTTTAAGGAAGAGAAAATGAACACAAGATTTATAGTGGTTCGGCTTAGATTAAGCCTACGTCCATTCTCCCACGCTGATAGTCTTCTGGCTGGATTTCACTAAGAATCGAAAGAGAATTACAGCAATATATCACTGACTACTTAGTAAAGAGTTTCTATTTCTCTCACTAAGTCACTTTAGTGTTTTTCTCTCTCTTTCGAATACACGTTTTGAAATAACTAGTATAAACACCTAGAGGGGGTGAATATGTGTAAAGACAATTATTCACAAATTGCAGTAAAGATATTTTTCTTTTAAACTGAGTTTGTTAAACTAGAGACTGTGAATAAAGATTCAAACTTAAGTAAATAGAGTGAAAATTAGAAACGTATCACAGCAGATAAATTAAAGGAGTTTAGGGAAGAGAAAATGAATACAAGATTTATAGTGATTCGGCTTAGATTAAACTTACGTCCACTCTTCCACGATGACAACCTTCTAATTGGATTTCACTATGAATCAAAAGAGAATTACATTAGTATATCTCTGACTACTCAATAGAGAGTTTCTCTTTCTCTCACTAAGTCACTCATTTGTGTTACTCTCTCTTTTGAATACACGTTTGAGCACTAGTGAGGAAGAACAAGTGATTTGAAAAACTTTAGACTCTGGAATTCTAGCTTTCACACTCTATCTTGAATGACTTGAAAATCCTCCTTAAATACTCCTCCATGCCTTTGTTTCTTCCAATTAACCCATTGGATAGAATCAATCAAGGAGATATTTAGTCGATTGAAGATCAAGATGAAAGTCTTATGATGCCAGTCGCACATACAATCAAGATCTAGCTTTTCATAAGTAGATTCTTTCTAAATAAACTTGTCTTCCAAATTGATGTTACCGTTCTTAATTGATTTCAACAATAATATCCAAAAAGGTAAGTAAGATTTCCTTCCAAAAAGCCATATATATCTTGTTCGTACTGAATCCTTGAAGAAAGAATAATAATTATGATTCTGATTATATCTTCGATCTTCACTTGAGTTCAGTCTAGATCTTCATCAGAGTGGGGCAGACTTCTGATATAGGATAGACTTTGAGAGAATTCCATAGAGGTTGGTATACCTCAGAATGGAGATAAAAAGTTTTGTTAACTTCAAAATCAAATAGGAGTTTTCTCAACACGTTTGAGTACTAATGAGGAAGAATAGGTGATTTGAAAAGCTTCAAACTTTGGAATTCTAGCTTTCACACACTCTTCAAATGACTTGAAAAACCTCCTTAAGTACTCCTCCATGCCTTTGTGAGCGTTGGCAATTCCCAGAAGAATTCTTCCCATCAACCCGTTGGACATAATCAATTAAGGAGATCTTGAGCCATTTGAAGATTGAGATGAAAGTTCGATGATCCTGGTCGCCCATACAATCAAAATCTTGGTTTCTATAAATAAATTCTTTTCAAATAAACTTCCCCTTCAAATAGATTTTACTGTTTTGTGATTGATTTCTCCAATAATATCAAAAAGGTAAGTGAAATTTCCAATCAGAAAGCTAGATATATCTTGTTCGTATTGAATCCTTGAAGAAAGAATAATAATTCTGAGTCTGATTATTTCTTCGTTCTTCATGTGAGTTCATTTAGGTCATCGTTAGAGTGGGGTAGACTTCTAATGTAAGATAAACTTTGAGAGAAATCCACAAAGTCTTGTATATCTCAGAATGAGAATAAGAATAAAAATAGAAAAGTTTTGTCAACTTCAAAATTTACTAGGAGTTTTCTCAATAGTTAGTACTTCTCCTACCGAGGCATACTGCACGTAAGATTTTGTGAGACCATTGTCAACTATTCTAAAAGTTTAAGTTGTTAAATGAATGCGTGAATTATTATTTAAATATTCTAACACTGCATAATTATACAAGATGATTCCTTGGTTCGTGCACTCTATTTTCATGTGACCCGTGGATCATTTCCTTTGAAATTGAGAGTTCCTCGAAAAAGTTGCAAACCTTCATCTTAGTCTAGAGGATGCATTCACATATGATGTGATAAGAGGCCAAACTACTTTGGGCCATCATATATGGAGTTCCTCTTAGTATCGCGTACTCTCTTTCCGCACACGTATCACACAATTCTTATAAACTCTGGTGGATTATCCTATAGATATGTAATACTTTTTATATACATATGTGGTCTCCTTTCGAATATTAATTGAACCTCTAGAGTTAAATATTCTCTCATCGTATCTTCTGCCCCTTTGAGTGTGCGTCTTCCCTTGTTAGTCAAATTCCACATGCCACTCATCATCCGTTGCATGTGAAAGGGGGAATTAAGTATTGCGCATCACTTCACAATGAGGTCATGTACATAAGTCTCCCTCCACCTATCAGCTTTTTGGGTTGATCATTCTAATAGAAAGGAATAGATAATCCTGAAGAGTTGAAGAAAGAGAAGTCCTTGCCAAGGATGGTGGTGTATGACACTCTGAATTGAATGCAAAGCAAGCCTTCTGCTGAGGGAATATTGTCTCTATGGACAAGAGTATGAATGATGAAGTTAAGAAACTGCTGAAGGAGAAGTATAGAGGGAAGGAGTAGAAAGAGGGGCCTGCAGAAGAAGTTGGAGGAGTTATGAGGAGTAAGCAAGAAGAGGAAACCTCTATCTATAGAGAAAAGAAAATTCAGCGAGAGCTATCTATGCCTACTGAAGCAAGTCAGGAAATCAAACTTCTGCTGCAGCAGATTCTAACTAAAGTAAAGGAGGTTAAGGAGGGTCACCTTCAGAGGAAACAGTGCTTACAATATGAGAGCATGTGCTTGCAAGTTGCAAATACATGTCTTGTTGCTCAAATGATTGCAGAAGAAAGATTGTGTATAAAGCTTATTTCTAATTTTTCAATAGACAAAAAATTACTAAGAAACTAGTACTTACACAGATTCATCTATATTTTTAATTATTATTATTCTAATATTTGCTGTAATTCTTGTAGAGAAAGCATTTTTATTGTAATATGATGCTTAAGATTTGCTGAAACCATCAAGTCTAGATGGACTGCATAGTAGAGGAAGTTCACACTATAGACGGAGTGGACGATACTCCATGTTTTTGAAAACAAAGACCCAGCTCCAAATCGATTTGATTTGAATTTCAATTGGTGCTTTGAAGCCAATTTCAAGCCTTGAAATCCGCATAGAGACATTCTGCAAAAGTCAGACCCAATTTGCCATTTTTGGCTAAATAGAGGAAGCGTTGAGCAAGTTCACAGAGACAATTTTGCTATTTCGGGCAAGATTGATTAATTAGCTCCAGATAAACATTTTGAGCTAAGCATAGCATTTTATAGCAGTCGTTTTGACCTATTTGAAGTCTCCAGCACGTCGAGGAAGTTTCGAACTATATATATGTGTCAAAGTGAGAGCTGAAGGTAGCCGGGGGATCAAAACGTTCTCAAAGTTATTTTTACTTCTTTTACAAGAAAAACCTTGTCAAATTTGATTATGTTTTCTGAGTGAATGGTGGTGTAATCACTATAAAAGAGTGTTATGACTGAAGTGTCTATGCTTGTCGAATGAGCTACGGTCCCTCGTGGAGAGGGAGCTTTATCTGTAAATGTTGTCAAAGGTTTCAAAGATTGCACCAGTGAATTCCAATCTTGCTATAGAGATTTCAAAGTTGAGAGAGTAGAGTAGGCTGAAACGAAAGACCAGACCACTATAAATCATCTTGCCACCTTTTCTATATATACACTATTTACATTTATGTTAATAGAAGATATTTGCTCTGCATAGCACATTTCATCTACGAATACTATTTCATCCTCTATATTTTGTTTTGCATGAATTTTTTTTTCTAAATGCTCCAATGACCAATTGACTCCCCTCATGGCTGTTAAGTTCAGTCCATTTCAAAAAGCAAACCCATGTTGGCATGTTATTAATTTCACTAGTAACTTATTGTTGACCCCGCTAAATGTAGTTTTCAGTAGCAGGTTTCTGAAAACCTTAAAAGTTACTATTGCATCGATGGTTGCTAGTCGCCAACATCAATACTAAACTATATCAAAGTACCTGGGTTACGGTGGTATCTTATTGGCTAATCTACTATTCTATCCCTATAAGTTCCTAGTAGAATATTATTGATTACATTGGTAAGTTACTATTTACACCACTCATATTTAGTTATGAGAAATGAATTTATGAAAAACTTGATAAGTTTTTAATACGGTCATAGATTCCTAACGAGCTTCGTGAATAACAATTGGTAGCCTGACTGGTAGTAGTATACCAAAAGGACAAATTTCAGTGATGTAGAATTTAATATCAATGTTACATATCTACCATCCAGGAAACAATTTTCAGTGTTCAGCAAACGGAATTTCAAACGTCCCAGAAACTGTGAAAGAACGCAACACAAAGACAAACATGATACAACAATATTAATTTTCTTCATTCTCTTCGTGCTATCTGTTTTTCATAATATCAGCTAAAGATGCTGTCCCTAGCACGGGCTCGAACTCATATTGTCTTGCAATCGTGTGCCAACAATAAGGAGCTCTTTCAAAGACTTTAGCTTATGAATCTCATTTGGCAAGTCACGAAGTTGCCAGCAATACCTGACATCTAATAAAATTAAGCGCTGTAACTGACTGATGGATTTATCAACTCTAACCAAGCTTCCACAGCTATGCATGATCAGTCGTTCTAAATTTGCGAGTCCTGAGAAGTCGGGAGTTTCAACCAAGTGCCAACAAGACGTCAAATCCAGAACTTTTAAGCTCTTTGCCTTCTGCAACAACAAAAAGATTAAAAAAAAAATCATTAAAGGATCAAGCTCTGGAGTCAACAAATTGACGTTCCTAGCATATGTCACACCTTTATATGGCTCCAACCGTCCCAACGATGGGTAATGGTGCCCAGTGCTAGACTGAGAAAAACTAGATTTCTCATAGATAATTTGGCTATGTCAAAGTCTCGAGGAATATAATGCCAAGCAAGCCATCGCAGTTTCGGAAGTAGATATAACTTCTTCTGGAAAAAGTTGGTCAGGAGATGAAAATTCTGCCGTGAAGTCTGCTCTTCTATTCCAAATTTGACTTTGAACATTGTTTCCAGACTTAAATGATACATAAACCACTTCCCTATAGTCCCGCCATTAACTACAAGGAGCCTTAGATTTGGAAATCTCATAAAGTCCCCATCCGCAAAACGTTGTCCTGCCGGATGGCGAAACTCGAGACGGAGAGCTTCAACTTTTTCCTTTTCCTGCCAAAAAGGAAACGCATTATTAACCCCTCGTGTTTTAGGCCGTCATAAAAGAGGAACTAGCCAAAATGTCGTGGTAGCCAGGAGCTTTTACCTGTTTTGTCATCAGCAAATTTAATGCTTCATCAACATTCCACACCCTAGTCTGCTTCTCTGTTACCATATTACTGTCCTGGCGGCTGATTTCTCGCCCCATGTCCCTTATTAGATCATGCATCCACAATGTATTATTTTTGTCAATCTTTATCAAGGACATATGCTGCAGAATTTCCAAAGCTTCTTCTGGAAAAAATTCATTCTCATCCCACATGTGGATGGTAATTTCTTTGTCATATCCAATGAAAAAACAAGCCATATCAAGAAAGATGTGCTTTTGACGATCATCTAATGCCTCATAACTTATCCTGAGTTTACTGCTAACTTCCTCATGAGGAACTTTTTCCAACTTTTTCAATATGACATCCCACATTTCTTTCCTGTTACATGATAAAAGCGAACCTATAACCTCGAGAGCTAGAGGAAGACCTCCAGCAATACCTACTGCCTTTCTGGATATGTCAAGATAATCATCCAAAGGATGATCACTTCTGAAGGCATGTTTACTGAGAAGTTGAAGAGATTTGTTGGGATCCATGCATTGCAGTTCATAGGTCCAATCCACTGGAGGAACGTTGAGAACCTCTTTATTTCTACTAGTGATGATAACCTTACTTCCTTCACCGAACCAATTGCGCTTGCCCATAAGTACATTCAATTGATTCTTTTTGTCAACATCATCAAGGAGAAGGAAAAGCCTTTTACCACATAGCCTATCTTTAATCATCTCAATCCCTTCGTCTATATTCCTTATGCTTATATCTTTCCGTTCCCTTTTAAGAATGTCTGAGATCAGCTGGTTCTGCAAGTACTCAACACCATTTACCTCCGAAGTTTCTCAAATGTTAGAAAGGAAACAACGATGCTCAAAATTAGGTGAAAGTTGATTGTAGATGATTTTGGCAAGAGTGGTCTTTCCAACACCACCCATTCCATGGATACCAACAATCCATGTTTCATGTGTCCGAGGGCCAATTGTTCTCATGATTTCACTCACGTGATTGTCGACTTCAACCAAGCAATCTGATAATACCAAAAACCCTTTTTCAACTCACTGAAAACCTTTTGACAATTGTTTTCACAAAGTCACCCTCGTGCCTGATATTTTTGTAGTTGAAAACACATGGAATTAGAAAATTTGGTCGAACAACAAATGGTCAAGCCAAATCAAATTAGAAGATCTAACACTCCGTTTGGGATTGATTCCTTAATAAAATTATATGAACTACATAATGTTATTCGAAAAAAAAGGATGAAAATGGACTTATAACATATAGTTAAACTCAGGAAAAGTAGAATTCCGGCGAACCATCTCACTTTTAACATGATTTCTAATTTATCTGGAAATACATTCAATTTCAATACTCGATATACCACAAATTCAGCAAGGACTCAATCAGAACTAAGATACATTCTAAGGAAACAAGCTACTGCTGTGGTCCTAATCTCAGAAAAAATCACCTGTTGGGCATGCTATGGAGGTCCCATCCCTTCAGTGCTCCAACTTCACTAAGAGCGGCCTTCCACTCGCTAATAGTTTCATCACTGTATCGCCCCTTTCTTTCATGCTCAATGAAGGCCTGTCCATATCCGTTGGTTTGGTACCGAACCTCTGAAGGCTTCACATCATAGAAAATGGGCATAATCTTCTGTCCCATGTTTTTCTTGCACTCCACCATCTGGACCAACTCCTTGAGACACCATTTGCTAGAGGCATATCGTTTTGAGAAGATGGGTATGGAGATTCTTGACTGCTTAACTGCTTGGAGAAGCTCCGGGCCAATCTCTTCCCCGACCCGCAACTCTTCGTCATCTCTGTACGCACGGATTCCCGCATCAATCAGGCTAACATAAAGGAAGTCGGTGAAACCTGCTCGAGTATCTGGTCCTCTGAAGCTCAAGAACACCTCGTAGTCAAATCCCGATGAAACCGCCATCTCCTCCATTTTGTTTCTCAAATGTGAATACAAATAACCGGGTCTGCTATTCCATTGTTCGCAGCTGCATCGTTTATTTGTAGCGCCGTCTTCAGCGATGTCTACTCAAAGCCTTCTCTGGAAGAGATCCTTGAACAGAACAGCAGAAAAGACAGTTGTCAGAGATAACTAATCAGAACGATGGATTGGAGATCAAAATCGAAACAAAAAATAAAAAGGGAAGAATCTTTAATGGAGAAAAACACGAGCGCAGCTGCCGCACCAGGGAAGCCGAAGAACGGTGGGGTCTCGTCGCTGCTGAACGTAGATGATATCCTCAGTTCTTCGTTGTCCGTCGTCGTTCCCTGGACTTGCCACGACCAGGCCCGGGAGAGCCGCGAGGGGGTTGGAGAAAAACAGAGGAGGTTGCACCAGGGAAATAACACAGAACCCTACGGAGTCCCGGCTGTCGAACCAATGAATAAAACATATCAGGCAGTCCCGGTTCGGTCCTAGGAACCGGCCACTCGGAACGACAACCGGATTAGAACCGGCAAAATTAATCAGTTTAGTCTGTCAAAAAAATAAAAAATCAGTTAAGTTCCCGGTCTGTCCAAGTTTAGTTCCCGGTCTAACTCGAGGCTGGTGCTCAATGCTCATTCCTAAAAGAAAACACTTGAACTTTATTTAACAAATCACTTTCTCATTTCTAATAAGTATTACTATCATGAAAAACCCCACACTAATACATCCGTGATAAATTTATCATGAACTAATTTTTTGATAACTAAAAACTCACAACTTAACAATTTGATGGTAAAATTTAATAAAAACTAACGAAGGTAAATTTGCTATAGTCAAAAAATTTATTTTAGTGAATTTGTTACAGATATATTAGTTTGAGATTCTTTGTGATATTAATCATTCTAATAAAAGGAAAACGTTTCCATTAGCTAAGTTTTTCATTATTTTGTCCAGAGCTTCAACAAAGCTCTCTCTCTCTCTCTCTCTCTCTCTCTCTCTCTCTCTCTCTCTCTATATATATATATATATTCCAGTTATATGTTTCTTAATGATAAATTAACAAGTCACGTTCTCATTTATCATGAAATAATATTTTCAATATGTGATTTTCCCCATGATACCTTATTTCGTGGCGTTGAAGTGAAGAGTGCAGGAGATACTTGTTAAAATGTCAAAGTGATTATACTTACCACTTCAATTCTTTTCAACACTGACTTCAAATATAGAGAAAAAGAATGAAGAAATTGAATACTTTTTTGTATGCTAGTGGTTGCTAGTGGTTATGATTACTAGATTATATAGCTTCTTTTTGCCATATTTACTCTACTACATTTGAGATTCATCCATCTTTTACTGTTCACTCGATGTTCCCTGTACCAACAATTGTAACTTGACAACTTCACATTTCGTTTTACAATTATAATTTCCTTCATATAATTTAATATCATTGCATCATCTGTCTTATTTTCGGAAGTAATGACCAAAAAGCTTAAAACCACTTCCTCTCTTTTTTATCCTCACAGCTGGATAAGGGAAAATCAATCACTTTCTTAAATTACATATGTTGGGTGAAACCATTTCCTTTGACATAAAGTTTTTCATGAAATAAACACATTTAAGATTCGGAAAAAAAAAATGACTCTTCTCATATTTAAGTACGAAAATTGGTTCTTTTTAATTTTGGTTCCGAAAATGTGGCCCCTTACTTTCCATTAAGATAATTATCAAAAAAGTTATAAACCCTAAACCTTTTCAAAATGACCACTTTAGTGCTAACTCCAATTTGAATCATCGAAATCCGACGTGGCTATATTTTCTTAATTTCTCAGTCTTATGTGACTTGTTGGCATGATCAATTAGTATATAACTCCTAAATGACATCATCTAAAAGCTGAAAATAGTGATTGCTTAAGTGTCTAATTTTTTTAAAGTGATCACTTCCGTTAGCTTGTTGTAAAAAGTAACCATTTTAGTCCCTAGCACGCACCGACACAAACAAGTGTTGGTGCAATTTTGTGCTTGCATAAGATGCACAAACATGTGCTGGTGCAAGCACAAACTAGCAGCATCCACCAGCAGCATCAACCAGCTACGCCTCTTTTTGTAGCTCGACCAGTAAGTGCAACTGAGAACCCCACTCGACAAGGTGATTTCATTCCTCTCTTTCCTGCCTTGTTCTGAATAAGTGTGAGACCAATTTTCATCCACAAAAACCATGCGTAAATTACTAAAAATCTGAGTTATTAGTTGATGATTGGTGACGACATTAACAATTTTGATTTCATGAATAGATCTAGTAATCTCTTTGCATGTAGGCTGTTTATTGAAATGTGTCCATGAAATTGTGAAGCGTACTTGAGAGAGTTGCTTAGATATGTTGACTGAAGTGTTCACCTTACCGTCGCCCAAGCACTGCTGGACCCTATTCACCTTACTGTCGCCAAGCACCGCCCCCACAGACCGCAACATCATAATAGCAAACTTGAACGGCTACTAAATCATGGCCGGTTTTCACGCCGGCAGTAGCTAAAATTTACAGACTTTGCTTTGTTCATAAGCGGCAAAAACGGAGTCTCGAAGAATTTGCCTTAATGAGGAGGAATTCTGATTGTTGACACCTGATCGACCAACATTGAGCGCCATATTTGCCTGTCTTAACAGTTTCAGGGGTTCAATGTTATGTCAAATTCGAACCCTACAAGAACAGGCAAAAGCAAAAGGCAAAATTCAACGTGAGGATACTCTTGCAACCGTTTACAAACTTCCAAATGATCCTCTTTATACTACTATATTTGTTTGGTTAAAATTCTCTCACCTATTTCATTTCCTCCTAGCATAACTTAAAGTGCGGAACAAAATAAATGACTGCTTGATAGCTTCCCAGAAGAATCTTCAAATGCCATTAAAGGTGAATCACTCAACTCATGAAATAGAAAGTATCATAAGGAAACCCAAATCTATGTTGGATATGCAAATCGATTGTCAGAAGAAGCTGTTAAACTAACATGCTATCGTATTGCAAGGCAAAATATCACATGTCACTTACACTATTTCAGCAGCACGTAGAGCCCTCACGGCATCAGAAGTACCCATTTGAAAGACTACCCAATATCATTCTTGCTTGCAGGTTCTAAAACAACATTCTCTGTTCCTTTCTCCACAAGATCTGTCAAACCAATGCGCTCTGACAAAAGAGGGAAAATAAAACTTCAGAAAGAGAAATTTTCTTCACAAGATTTCTGATGCGGCCTACAAAACCATGCAAGATGATATTTGTTCAGATATTCACGTTCCTTCAAGTTTTGGTGGAAGATGGACTTCACAAATCAAATAAGAGGCCTAAGGGATTAGGATTCACCTCATACATATATCAGCAGTCCTATATCTTTTAGCATTTGATTCTCATTAGAATTTAATTAAGTTTCCTATATAACTGGATGTTTCTTACTAGGATTTTTTTCTTATTAAGCAGCTGGATGTTCATTCAGGACTCACATCACGGCCCTGCCTGCCCTCGACAATTCTCTAGTTCTCTGCACTTGTCCTTCTTTTTTCTTTACCTTCGGTTTCATTTTAAAGTTGCTCCGCCATAAGTGCTTGAAATGCCAAATACCAAACAACATTTGCCTCCAATATGAACGCTTCAGTCAAGGCAAAGTCCCAAAGTCAAGGCATTTTCAAAGTCACCTTATGCCTTTCCATTTATATAAGGAGAGCGTGAAAACTAAGATTAAGACCGAAATGAACAATTGGCTTAGCTAAAATCTTGCCAAAATGTGTCACTGTCATCTCCAAGGCCAAGCGCATATCATCTTGGAGCATAAGTAAATGTCAATGAACTTGAGCAATATACAATAACTTTTGCAAGTGTTGTCCACTTATCAACACAAAGCATCAAGTACTTATTTGCTAAGGTACTTAAATAGAAGATCTCATGTGAAAGTGCTTTAGCTTGCAAACATTGATCAGCAAAGTAGAAAGTCGCTTCTTAGTAAAACTCGAGGATTCCAGATATCAAAACCTATCTGCTCTGAAATTTTATTGATCGACTACCATCCATAAGATAAAAACAGCTACTGGTCTAGTAAATGCTTGAAGCTGAAATATCAATGTGATGTAAAGAAACATCCACGTCTTCTCTATTTGAGCATCCACCTACAAGTCTTACCAATTATACTTATATCCTTAATTTTCATGAGAACAATATTGGAAAAATGCAAATGAGGGAAGTAAAAATCCCATTGCCTTTCTCCTCGTTTGAAAGAATGCAGATCGAGGGAAAAGAAAATGGGAGAAATTTATATGCCCTTATCTGGAATGGAGAGGACGATGGAATGGATGCGAAAAGTGTAAAGTAATGGGTCTTGGAATTCCCACTTCAGAATATCACCCTCTTCCTCAAAAATCACAGTGAGAAATGATCAAACTTGCCTGCTCATGTAAAGGCAGCTTTTTGCCAAGATTGAAAGTTTCTTAGCTTTAGCTAGCAAACCCACCTTTAAATTTTAACAGCAATTCCTAGACTAGTAGTACCCCGGGCCAACAGCAACTCCAAAGCAGCTGGTTGCAAATGTAAAAGAAACAAAAGCATCAGCATCATAGCTTATTTAACTAAAAAACAAATCAAATTCATGTCAGATTCTCCTGCTCACATTGTAGACATGGAATCAAACCACAGTCTATTCATAAAATACATCGACAGCATACTTCTACCAGATCTTCCTTCCAAAGCAGGTGCGCACCGTACCGTTCGTTCTCCGCTCGCATTTGAGAAACTTGTGGTCGATAATCTCCTCCGCGTACGTTATATCCGCACCATACTGAGCAGCAAGCAACCTCAAAGGCAGCGTCCCCTGCAAAATCTCGAAATTCGTTACCCAAATTCATTCCGAAAACAAATCGAAGCGCGATGACGCGAGTCGATCAGAAGGGTTTTGAGGAGGTTTTCTCGAACTCACGACTCGAACCATGGGAGCGAGAACGTGCTTGTTCTCGTACTCCATATTCGCGGGAGGGGACGCCGCCGACCCGACCAGTTCCTCACTCCTGGAAGTCACGACCGTCCCGACGTCTTCGATGACGCGTCCGATGCCAATGGCTTTGTAAACCGTATCGTACCGGAGAGCGAACCGCTTTTGATGGCGCCGCCGCCGCCGGACGTACCTCGCCGCCTTCGCCGGCTGGGTCGCCGAGCGCGTGGAGGAGCGCGGAGGACCGAGAAAGAGTAAATTCCGGTTGTGCTCCCCGGGGGGGGGGGGAGGAGCATTTTTATTTTCGCAATCAAGAATATTGTAAAAAGGTAAAATCCCATATTTCCACCTAGAACAGTTAATTTTTTAATTAATAAATCCCGGAATACTCCGCTTTCATCGATTTATTGACTCTTTTAAAAAAAAAAATAATATTAAGAATAAAAAAGTCACCCTTGTTTCTTTCGATCTTTCATCAGTTTCATAATATAAATATCATCAAAAGTATACTTTCGAGTTTTTTTAATAAGACTTGAGTCCATCCACAAAATGTTAAGGACCCAATTTTATAAGCAATTAGAGGACTGTACCAACTCACTGTATAGATCTTTGAGTCTATGATCTCCGTCTAGTAATGGATTTGCTTTTTGTATAAATTTAGGGTTCAAAAAAGGTTATGTGATTGCCAAATTGATCGGGTGAAAATTTATGATTGCTTCAGACAAGCTTTATTGAGGAAAATCTTTGTTCTATAGGTTCCCCCATTTACTTCGTTTACGTGACTACAACTTGTACCTGGACTTTCTTAGTGCAAGTTATTCGGAAGGCGAAACTGCTAAAGAGCCTAGACCAAGCGAGGGATACAAAAGGGGATTCTCCCTTTCTCTCTCTTTCTCCGTAAATATCGGACTCCGCTCATGTATCGGAATTGTCCTCAATATTAGTAAAGATAAATACGATTATGTACGTGACCATAATGATTGTTATTATATCGCACTTGTCATAATCGCCATGACCCTTATTTTTCATTTGAAAGTTTTACCTCATCTTCCTAGCACATTATATCGTTTTGATTCATGTGTGAAACGGAGAATTTCATATCATGTTCAACCATATAGAGATCCATTTCTTGACAATAGACTCCTTGCCTTTTTAAATCTTATACTACTTGTATAAGGAAAATGTTTCATTGGCAATTAGGTCCTATCATGCATGCTCTCAACATGGCATGACACGTGCAAGCCAAACAAGTGAATAATGGTCATGCATATCTCATAGTTCATGTCCACGTACCATCATTCAATAATATAATATGAATGATAACTTTTCACATCCCTATAAATTCCTCGTGGAATATCATTGATTTCACCGGTGAATTGCTATTTGTACTGCTAAATATATAATCATGAATAGTGAATTCATGAAAAACTTAATAAGTTACTAGTCAATCCCTTCATGAATTACCATCGGTACACTAATCGGTAGTATACCAATGGGACGAATTTCAACAATGTAGAATTCCCCATCAACGTTACATCTCTACCATTCACGAAACAAATTTCCATGTTCAGCAAGTAGAATTTTACAAATGCCCAAGAAACTGTGAAAAAACGCAAACGGAGCGACAAACATGATACCGCATCATTAATATTTCATCATTCTCTTTGCGCGCTTTGTTTTTCATAATATAAGCTAAGGATGCTTTTCATAGCACCAGCTAAAATTCAGAGTCCTGTATTCCCGTGCATTTAATAAGGAGCTCTTTCAAAGACTTCAACTTGTGAAATCTCATTTGGCAGCTCACAAAGTTTCCAGCAACCCTTGACATCTAAGGGGATGCATGACAACTGCCTATTTTTGTTCCAGAAATAATGTTTCTATTCCAAACCTGTTTCTGGAATAGAAATCCATTTGATAAACTTATTCCGTTTTTCTATTTCTAAAATAGATTTCTATTCTAAAAATTCCAAAAATAGGTTTGGAATAGAAATCAGAAGTAGAGATTTTCGGGTGTGTTTGTTTGTATTTTTGTTCAAAAATTGTTCCGGAGAACAAAAATAGAAAAAACTATTTGTTCCGGGAACAATTTTTGATCGAAAGACGCGTTTGGTAAACTTGTTCCGGGAATAAAAAATGAAAAGAAACACGTTTGGTAAATTTGTATTCCTTTTTTTTTGAATTTTTAAATATTTTTATTTTTATTTTCCTTTTTTCTTTCTTTTTTATTTTTTATTTTTTTTTTTTTTTGGCCGATTGCTAGCCTTGGCCATGGCCAATGACCCGCCTAACGAGGGCTGGCGGCCTCGCCCAGCCACGGTGAGGCTCGCCAGCCCCCGGCGAGGCTCAGCCTTGCCTTGGCTAGGCTAGCTCTAGCTCGCCCAGATCCGGCGAGGCCGAGCTCGCTAAGCCACCGGCGAGGCTCGGCCTAGCCGGATTTGGGCGAGCTCGAGTTTGGCCTCGTCGGATCCGGGCAAGCTCGAGCTCGCCCAACCAACGCGAGGCCGAGCCTTGCCTGGGGCCGACAACGCTCGGCCTTGCGGGGGCCGGCGACCCTCTGGCAAGGTCACCGGCCCTCGACGGCTAGTCGCTGCCATGGCCGAGACCGGCGACGAGCCAAAGAAAAAGAAGAAGAAAAAGCGTTTCTTGTGTTTTTGTTCTTTCAATTTTTCAAAAAGTGTTTCTAGAACAAAAAAACAACATTTTTTTTCTTATTTCTGTTCTAATTTTGTTCTTGGAACAAAAAAACGGATTTTGAACAAAAACGCAAACAAACGCATTTATGTTCTTTTTTTGTTTCCGGAACAAAAAAACAGAAAATTTGTTCTATTTCTTTATTTCTCGGAATAGAAATGAGAAATAAAAATTTTTCTCATTGTTTATCAACAAGTCCTTCATCCGTTGCTGCCAACCATCGTTCGTCGGTCGCTAGCCGGTTGCCGGCTACCGCCGGTCGCCACTGTCGTCGGCCGCTACCGGTCGTTATCCCGCCGCTTGTCATCGCTATCCGCCGGTCCGTCGCCGTTCGAAAGAAAGAAATTTTGTGTCATTATCAAATAATTATTTTTGCTTAGAAACTTTTCTAGAAATAGAAATAGAAAAATTTATTTCTATTCCGAAACTATTTTTGGAACATAATGGTTGTTATGTGTGCCCTAAAGGGGGTGCATGACAACTGCCTATTTCTGTTCCAGAAATAATTTTTCTATTTCAAACTTATTTCTGAAATAGAAATCCATTTGATAAACTTATTCCGTTTTTCTATTTATGGAATAGATTTTTATTCCAGAAATATGTTTGCAATAGAAATCGAGATAGAAATTTTATACTTCTCTATTTCTGGAACATAAATGAGAAATAAAAAGTTTTCTTATTGTTCGTCAACCCGATCATTCATTCATTGCCCCCGACCACTTTGTTAAAGGTTGCCCGTTACTGCCGCCCGCCGCCGCTATTGCAGCCGCTGCCGTTCATCACCGCTATCTCGCCGGTCCTCTGCCGTTCGAAAGAAATAAATTTTGTGTCGTTATTAAATAAATTTTTATTTTTAGAGTAGAAATTTTGTGTCGTTATCAAACGGTTATTTTTGCTTAGAAACACTTCTAGAAATAGAAATAAAAAAATCTATTTTTGTTCGAAAACTATTTATGGAGCGATGAATGGTTGTCATGACTAATAGATTTATCGACGCTAACCAAGCCTATACAGCTATGCATGATCCGTCGTTCTAAATTTGCAAGTCCTGAGAAGTCCGGAGTTTTAACCAAAAACCAGCAAAACGACAAATCCAGAACTTTTAAGCTCTTTGCCATCTCCAACGACAAAAAGATTAAAAAATATGAAACAGTCCAGTTCTGGATTTAACAGATAGACGTTCCTAGCATATATGTCACACCTTTATATGGCTCCAACCGTGCCAACGATGGATGATGCCGCTCCATGCTAGACTGAGAACGACTAGATTCTTCATGAATAGTTTGGCTATGCCAAAGTATAGAGGAATATTTTGCCAAGTAAGCCATCACAATTTCAAAAGCAGATGTGACTTCTTCCGAAAAAAGTTGGTTGGAAGATGAAAATTTTGTAGTAATTTCTTCATTACTGATCCGCACACAATTTTAAGGCCTTTTTCCTGATCTTTACTTCCTAGACACTAGCTCCGGTTAACCTTGCAATTGAGTGAAAGGAACCTTAGATCCGAAAGTCTCATGAAAGCATCATCTACAAAAAGGCGTCCTGCCAAATGGGAGTAAGTACATTAAAAGTGTTAAAAGTTGTGTACAGTATTCATTGTAGTACCAAAAGTTTTTTCTGAATCACTTAAGTGCCACTTTTTTTTTTTATAAAAAAAAATATCATTTAAGTGACAACTCCGGTCCAAATTGCCGAAAATCCGCCGTAGTTATATTTTATTAATTTCTCAGTCCTACATGGCTTGCCGTAGTGCCTAGTCAACATATAATCCCTAAATGACATTGCCCAAAAGTTGTAAATAATGATCATTTAAGTGTCAAATTTTATTAAAAGCGATCATTTGATTGCTAAATTTTATTTAAAGTGATCACTTTAATACTAGTCGTTATTAAAAAATGATCACTTGATTGCCAAGCATGCCACGTGGATTGAATTTTTAAATATTATAATTTTATTTATAAATAATACGTAATCAATTTGGTCGGAAATTTTCACGTTAACATTAAAGTGATTGTTTTTACTCTAGTTTAGCACTTAAGTGAACCGACGAAAACTTTTGGTACTAAAATGAGCGTTGTATACAATTTTTGACACTTCTTGTGTACTTATCTCGTCATATAGCGAAACTTGAGAAAGAGAGCTTCAACTTTTTCCTTTTCCTGCCAAAAAGGAAATGCCTTATTAAACCCTTGTTTTTTAGGCTATCATAAAAGAGGAAGTAGCCAAATTGTAGTGGTATGGCAGGGAGATTTTACTTGGTGTGTCATCAGCAAATCTAACGCTTCATTAGCATCCCACACCTAGTCTGCTTCTGTCTTACCATATTACTATCTTGGCATCCCACCTTTTTTTTTTTTTTTTTACTATTGCATGATAAAAGCGAACCTATAATCTTGAGAGCTAGAGGAAGACCTCCCGCAATGCCTACCACCTTTCTAGAGTGGGCGAGACAATTATCCAAGAGACAATCTCTTTTGAATGCATGTTTGCTGAAAAGTTGAAGAGATTTGTCAAAATCTATGCAGTTAAGTTCCTAGCTCCAATCCACTTCAGAAAGGTTGAGAACCTCTTTGTTTCTACTAGTGATAATAAGCTTACCTCCTTCACCAAATCAATTGCACTTGCCTATAAGTGCATTCAATTGATTCTTTTGGTCAACATCATCAAAAAGAAGAAGAAGCCTTTTGCCACATAACCTTTGTTTAATCATCTCAATCCCTTCGTCTGTGTTGCTTACACTTTTATCTTTACAATTCTATTTGAGGATGTCGGAGATCAGCTGATTTTGCAAGTGCTCAACACCCCTTATCTTTGAAATTTCTCGAATGTTAGAAAGGAAACAATGATGCTCAAAATCATGTAAAAGTTGATTGTAAATGATTTTGGCAAGAGTAGTCCTTCCAACACCACCCATTCCATAAATACCAACAACTCGAGTTTCACTTGTCTGAGGACCAATCATTCTCATGATTTTACTCACGTGATTGTTGACTTCCACCAAATAATTTGATAATGCCAAACAACTCTTTTTCAACTCACTGAAAACCTTCTTGACGACTATTTTCACTAAGTCACCTTCGTGCCTCATATTTTGTGAGTTGAAACAAATGGAACTAGGAAATTGGGTTGAACAACAAATGGTAAGGCCAAATCAAATTAGAAAATCTAACATCCAGTTTGGATAGATTCCTCATTGAAATTATGTGAACTACATAATGTTATTCGTAAAGAGAAGGATGAAAATGGACTTATAACTCATAAAGAGAACGATGAAAATGGACTTACAACATAGAGTTAAGATTAGAAAAAGTAAAATTCCGGCCAACCATCCCAGTTTCTGGATATGATTTCTAAATGATTTTTTATTTTTCTAAAAGAAAATTCAACTTCAATACTCAAAATAACAAAAGTTCAGCAAGCAATCAATTAGAAATAAGTTGCTTTCTAAATATGCAAGCCATTGCTGTAGGCCTAATCTAAAAAAATAATCACCTGTTGGGCATGTAGAGGTCCCATCCTTTTAGTGCTCCGTTCACTAAGAGCGGCCTTCCACTAGCTAATAGTTCCATCATCGGATTGCTTCTTCCTTTCGTGCTCAAGGAAGGCCTGTCTATACCTGCCGGTCTGGTGCCGAAATCACAAGGTTCCACGTCATAGAAAATGGGCATGATCTTCTGTCTCATGGTTTTCTTATACTCTACCATCTAGACCAACTCCTTGAGACACCATTTGCTGGAGGCATATCCTTTTCAGAAGATGGGTACGGAGACTATTGACATCTTGATTGCATGGAGAAGCTCCGGGCTAATCTCTTTCCCGACCTGCAACTCTTTGTCATCTGTGTATGCATGGATTCCTGAATCAATCAAGCTAACATAAAGGAAGTCGGTGAAACTTGCTTGAGTATCTGGTCCTCTGAAGCTCGAGAACACCTCTTAGTCGAATCTTGATGAAACCGCCATCTCCTCAATTTTTTTTTTCAAGTGTGAATACAGGCAGCCAGATCTGCTATCCCATTGTTCGCAGCTGCATCGTTTATCTGTAGCGCCGTCTTCAGCGATGCCTACTCAAAGCCTTCTCTGGAAGAGATCCTCGAACAGAACAGTAGAAAAGAAGATCGTCAGAGATGACTCATCAGAAAGATGAATTGGGGATGAAAATCGAAACAAAATCAAAAGGGAAGAAAAAGAATTCTGGGGGACGAGAATCTTTGATGGATAAAAACACGAGCGCAGCTGCCGCACCGAGGAAGTCGAAGAACGGTGCGGTCTCGTCGTGGCTGAACGTAGATTATATCCTCAGTTCTTCGTTCTCCGTCGTCGTTCGCTGGATCGAGCAATGGCAGGCCCTTCTTACTCTCCCTCTTCTTCGCTATTAAGTGGGAGAGAGTCGTGAGTGGCAGAGTAAAAGAGTGAGGCAGCGCGAAAGAGGGAGAGCCGCGAGGGTTTGGAGAGGGAGAGAGAAGCAGGCGGCAGTACGGAAAAAGGGCGAATCCTAGGCAGTCCGGTTTTCGAACCCATAAAAAAACATATAAGGCAGTCCCGGTTCGGTCCTACGCACCGGAACTGAACCGGATTAGAACCGGCCAATTCCCAGAATTACCCAAAATCAATCAGTTTAGTTCCCAATTTGTCCAAGTTTAGTTCCCGGTCCAACTCGAGGCTGGTGCTCATCCCTAAAAGAAAACACTTGAACTTTATTTAACAAATCACTTTCTCATCTCTAATAAGGATTAATACCATGAAAAACTCTACATTGGTACATCCTAATTTAATTTTTCAATAACTAAAAACTCAAAAGTTAGTAATTTGATGACAAAATTTAATAAAAATTAACATAAGGTAAATTTATCATGGGAGAACTAATTTAGGATTTTTGTTAATCAAAAAATTTATTTAAGTAAATTTGTCGCAAGTATATTTGTTTGGGATTTTTCACGATATTAATCGTTCTAATAAATGGAAAACATCCATTAGCTAAGCTTTTCATTCTTTTGTCTAGAGCTTCAACAACTCTCTCTCTCTCTCTCTCTCTCTCTCTCTCTCTCTCGCTAGCTTCTTAATTATAAATTAACAAGTCATGTTCTTAGTTATTATCAAAATAATACTTTCAATATTTGATTTTCCCCATGGTACTTTATTTTGTGGCGTTGAAGTGGGGAGTGCTGGAGATATTTATTAAAATGTCAAAATGATTGTACTTATCACTTCAATTCTTTTCAACACTGACTTTAAATCTAGAGAAAAAGAATGAGGAATTTAATAGTTTCATGTATGTTTGTGGTTATGATTACTAGATTATATAGCTTCTTTTTGCCATATTTACTCTATAAAACTATCATATTTGAAATTCATCCATCTTTCACCGTTCACTCGATGTTCTCCATTTTCAAGAAATAAACACATTTGAAGATTCGGAAAAAAAAAATGACTCTTCTTGTACCTAAGTAGGTACAAAAAATTGGTTCTTTCTAATTTTGGTTTCGGAAATGTGACCCCTTATTTTCCATTAATACAATTACAAAAAAAAGAAGCCATAAACATATTATAATTGTGTCTATATAGTTCTAAATATTTTTATATTTCATCAATTGAGTTCATTAGATCAATTTTGATCGAAAAACCTTGATATAGATGTTAATAATCTTATGTGACATAGGAGAAATTAATAAATAAATGAAAAGAAAAAATATTCACTGGTTTATAATCGCCACGTCAATGGCTGACATGGCGTGTGCTTATTTACTATTAATCAATTATAATTTGACACATAATCGGTGACATGGAAATAGAGAAATTAATAGAAAAATCCCTAGATCCAACTGGATTTCTCTCTTCCTCCTCTTCCATCTGCAGCCACTGCTAGCTTGACCTCTACGCCTCCTTCCGCCAATGCCATCGCTGAAGTCGCTGACGTCATATCTCTCCAACTTGGTCGTCTCCTTCGCCCAGTGGCTCACTTCCAAATCTAATAGCAAGGGATTGGATTTGGTCGGAAGAGAATCCGTGACTGAAGTTGGTCTCTCCTTCCACCACTCAACACAAAATCCATGAACTGAAAGCGTGCAAATTTGTTCGTCACGAGACGACCGAAATAGAAAACGATTGTGTAGAGCCAGCTCCATTTGCATTAGATATGGAGCCTTGGCCACGAGCGATGATGCTCATCCACACACAATGACGAAGGGGGAGACATGAAGGTCGGTGAAGTCTAGATCTGGAATCGTCGTCGCTCCCAGCCATGGAAGTTTGGCTAGATTTGGGGTCTTGGCGGCGAGGCCGAGGGGTGGACGTGGAGGTCGGCGCTCAGATCTGTGGAAGAGAGGCCATCCATGGCCGATTGCTGCTCTGCATTTCCATATCTGGGGACGAGCGCTCGCGGCCAAGGCTTAGTCACCGGGATGATAGAGAGGGGGTGGACGGGAAGGTCGATCTAGACGCGATGATTGACCGTCACTCAACAGTTAGATCTGGTTTGCTGCTCAGCAGCTTTAAGCTTGAGTCTTGGCTCGTCCATGGCTGCCGGCGACAAGCTCAACAGCTTTTTCGCGGACCACGGAGGCCACGATGGGGGTGGTGGCACCAGGATGGTGGTGTTGGCGGCTTGGGGGCTGGAGATAGCCAAAGCCCAAGGAGGTTGAAGATGGAGGAGTAAAGAGGGAAAAAAAAAAATATATATATATATATATATATATATATATATTTTCAATTTCCATGTCAGTATCAATGTGTCAAGATCTAATTAGATGTCGGTAAATAAGCACACGTCATGTTAGTCATTGATGTGGCCCTTACAAATCAATGAATATTTTCTTATGATATAGACATTGAGGTTGATGTTAACATTTTTAATAATATGTTAATATTTTTTGAAATTTTTATAATCTTTCTTTCTTTTTTAAAAATATTTTTTCTCTTCGCCAAAATGAAAGGAAAAAATTATAAAAAATTATAAAAAAAATTTTCACATCATTACTAATCCCAATTTTTTTAAAATATAATATTTTAATTTTAAAACTTGTTCACATCATTATAAAACTAGTTCAAATTTTAAATTTTATTTATTTTTTTCTTCCTTTTCTTTTATTTCTTTTTCTTTTTTTCTTCTCCATCATCATTGGCTATGGGGATGATCAACAAGCTTTGGTCTTGCGGATCGAGCAAGCTCATGGACCCCGATGGCGAGCCTTGAGCTCGTCCAAGGTCGGTGAGCCTCAAGCCTTGCTAGATCAATTGAGTTCGTGGCCTTTATTAGCGAGCCTCAAGCCTCACCAGATTGGGCGAGTTCACAGCCTTTGGCAATGAGTTGGCGAGGCTCAAGACCTCGTTGTCAAGGGCCAACAAGCCTAGAGCCTTGCTGCTTGGGGTCGGCAAGCCTAGAGCCTCACTAGACTAAGCGAGCTTGTGGCCTCGAGTAGTGAGGTTTGAGCTTGCTCGAGGCCGGCACGGCTTGAGTGGCGAGTGACGAGCGATGGGCCTCGCCAAATCGGGTGAGCTCGCAACTTTTGGCAACGAGCCTTGAGCCTTAATAGATTGGCGAGCTCATGACCTCTGGCGATGGCTCAAGCTCGCCCCTTGTCAACCTGCCAAGGACAAATCGCCAATGGAAGCAAAAGGGATGGCACAAGGAAGCATAGGAGCGAAGGAAAAGACGAAGGAAAAGAAAAAAAAAAAGTAAATAAAAAATTTAAAATAATTAAAAATTAAAAATTCGAAGTTTTTTAAATAAAAAATTATAAGATTTGATTTTTTTTTTTTTTTTTTGCTGAGATAAAGTGTGAAATCGTTTTCTAATAGAATCCAAACAGCGAAAAACATTTTCTATTATACATTACAAAACAAAGGCAAACAAATCATATTTTTGAAAAATACTTTCTAAGAGAATATTTTTCTTTATCATTGAGTTTTCCATGAAACAAATGCACCTTTAGTCACATGAAAATTGACCTCTTAATTAAAATTGGAAATTAATTTTCCCTAAAGACACAAGAGAATAGAGAATATTGTTGCTTTTTTTTTACTAGCAAAGCTCCAACTTAGTTACGTATAAAATGACTTGTCCCAATTGAAACTGAAAATAATTTTCCTTAACTCCAGCCTCAGAAGTGCGTCTTCTCCTCTCTCTCTCTCTCTCTTACCCTCCCCCCCCTCCCCAATTTCTAGCTGAGGACAAGATACATGGATTTATTTATTTACATGATGTCTATTATTGGTTCTGCGTATATGGTTGGAGCTCAGAAATCAAATTGGACCTGTGATGCTTGTAGTAACAAAGCCCACCAACTATTTGTGAATATTTCTCAAGGATCGACTTCAAATCGCGGCGATCTCGCTGAAATAGTTAATTGTGAGAACTGGAGACAGCGTCAATCGAACACACAGCTATCAAACAAAGCATACAAATCAAGCAATGCAGTGAAGTGCTCTAGAAAAAATATTTCATTCCCTAATGAAAAGCACAAACGGTATTCAAGTAATGCGATAAAGTGCTCACCTCTAGTATGAAGTCGTTTTGCTTGATTGTCCTTTAAATTTAGCTTTTGTGCTTAAGCAATATCTCTTTCCTTTTTCAGAGTACTTACCATTAGAATTTATTCAGACATTTAGCATCGTTTCCTTATTATTTTGTCCCGTTCTTCTCCTACTAATGTGATCCCCCATTTGCATTGGAATAGCTTAGAAATATTACTGATTTCATTGATAATTCAATTACGTACAACAAATCATATAATCACGCAAACTATCATCTTAAGACTATACCATTAACAGGTTAATTTGACTATCAAGTTGCTTGGCTGGTCACGAGTTGGTAAGTTTACAGACTATTGTTTAGAAAAGTACTAGCATTATTTAATTCTTTTAAATTACTAACTATTCCAAAAAAAAACTTAGGGAGAAGGACGGTAGGAGTATAAAAAATTGCGTACGGTGCTCACTTTAGTGCTAAAGTTTTTTCTAGATCACTTAAGTGCCACTTAAAAGGAAAATATCACTTAAGTGCCAATTTCGATTTAGATCAATTTCGATTTAGATCACCAGAAATTTGACATGGGCATATTTTCTTAATTTCTCAGTCTTACGTGACTTGTTAGCATGCCCAATCAACACATAATCCCTAAATGATGTCGTTTAAAAGTTGTAAATAGTTATCATTCGAGTGCCAAATATTTTTTAAAATGATCATTTTAATACTAGTCATTGTTAAAAAGTAATCATTTCAATAACAAGCACACACTAGCACAAACAACTCCTAGTCTTATATCAATCTAAGTATACCTGTCCTTTAAAGATTATACTTAACTATTCTCAAAACACCATGTATTTACAATTATATCCAAAACCACATGAGGCAATATAATCGATTGAACAGTAAATACATGTAGTAGATGTAAAAAAATAATAATTTTCTTTGCACTCATGTCTCTATCCATTTTAGAACAACTGTCTTTTTAGATACGTTCCATAAATCCATATCTATTCATGACTACCAGCAATATGCTAAAGTAGCAACATTAATTTGTCACTTCGAGAACAAAGTCAGAAGTAACATATGGCACAAAAATGAGATAAATTATAAATTAGCTCAAATATTCATACGATGAATTAATATGGATAACTTCACTTGCCTCTCTCATTGGTCGTATATACACATGTAGTATGAATTTCATGCTATAATGGATTTCTTTTCCCATAAAAGCGTATGTCATTTATGTGATATCCTAGATTTTCAATATTATTTTCCATTGAATAAATTGGGCATTTTATTGACGCACCTATAGGACTGTTCTTAAAGCCGATCACTCTCGAGATAACTAGATTATCTGGGAAAACCATTAAGGAATTTTAAGGCAATAGACTTGAGAATTCGACTAGGAATCGACTACTCGTCCGTGCTCATTTTTAAAGGTCATTATGGCACAGTTAAAAATCGATTAGAGATTAGAGGTAGGTCAGTTCGACTGAGATGTGTGGCTAAATGTGGGTAACTCCACCAAATTGGAAAATTTTCGTCGACTGGTATTAGACTGATTTTTCTATCGTTTTGGTACCCTGTGTTAGTATTTAAATTCTTGAGATTTTCACGACAACCAAGAGTCGCCAATGTGATGAGTGGGTTCATTGTGGCTCAAAGAAAATCAACCACGGGTCATTTGCACTAAAATTTTTTGAAAGCTACCCGGTAGCCTAGGTCACGCTAAAAACGCACTAGATCGAAATTAACTGCGAATTTGAAACTGATTTCAAAAATTGAAAATTCTATCATGTCACAAGTCATTTTAGGAACGTCGACTCAGTCTCAAAAGATTTTTTCTACAAATCGAGACTTTTTCGGAAAAAGTTGTCCTAAGGCCGGTTTTGTCCAAAAAATGTCAGGGACCGTTTTTTATCGTGAAATTGGAAAGCAAGTGGGATCAATTGATGAGGAAAAATACCAATTTGATCATTAAGGTGTTAACTGAATTTATGAGGGCCGAATTGGATTAATTCGAGGAGGATTGAGTGTCCAATGGAAGAGAAACTAAGCCAAATTCGTGTGCCCCCACCACCCACGACTTTTGAACCCTCTCAAGCTTCTAGAATAAAGCCTTGGTGGTTGATTCTCAGCCTAGGACGGTAGCTGGTGGTGGTGGATGGTCAAGGGGGACAAATGGGGAGAAAATGTGACCAAGTGGCCCTCATTGTTCCCTCATCTCTCTCTCTCCCTCATCTACTGGTTGACGCCCCTCCTCCTTCCTTATTGTGCCATTTTCGGTTCCAACAACCAGTAGAAGACCAACCGTGGAGCTCCTCGCCGTCGCACGCCACCGCCGTCACCGTTTGCCATCCTCACGCACCGCCGCTGTCCGCGCGTGCCTTGCGCCGTTCAGCCGCGTCTCTACTTCCCTCTTTGCCCTCACGCCATTCCAGCAGGTTGTTCCGCCGTCAAGGAGGTTGTCCAGCCGCCATGTGGGGCCATCAAAGCCCGAAACCGCCCCTCCGAGACTGCCGAAGCCTCCACCAGTCCATCGCCACCTTTGCTTGCCTCAACCAGCCTTTGTTTTCTTCTTTTGCAGCCAAGAACAGAAGCAAGTTCAATGGGTTTCCAACAAGGGTCTAGGCCCATTTTGGCCCGCTTCCCGACCCTCAAAGTTAGGCTCGCTTTGGAGAGAAGTGAGCCTCGTCGCGTCCCTGTCAATTTGCACCGACCGGATCGCCGAACAAGTGAGTTTAACTTACTAATCCTCACTTAGTAGGTTAATTATGCTTAGGGGTTGATTAGTTTAGGCTAAAATAGATTAGGTGGTTAGATTAGATTAGATTAGTGAATTTAATTAATTATCGATGCATGTTAGGTGGATAGTTAGTGCAATTAAAACATAAACAAGCTCTAGTATTTAATTAGAGTGGTTCAGAAATTTTCCAAGCCCGTCTCGGCTTCCAATTAGGCATTACCAGGCCTAAATTGATTTATTGGCATTTATTTATTAATTTTCGTAATTATTTAATTAATTAATTATTTTTCGAAAATTCAAACCGGGATAGTCGATGATTGGAATTTTGTGCTGATTGCAGTGGTGCTTTCTGTTTATTTAATTGAGCAATGGTTTGTGAAAATTGAGTGAATTTGTGATTATGCGGATTTATCCCAAATTTGAGAAATGTAGGTATTTGTTGGGAAAATGACCGTGATAGGTTGTGAGTTGAACCTAGAAAGCCGCCGAAGTATGGCTGTGCCAGTTGAGCCAAATTTTTGTCACCTATTAGAAGTCATGCCCAATCGAATCGTGATTTGCCACCTGTTAGAGGTCGTGCCCAATTGGATCGTGATTTGCCACCTAATAGAGGTTGTACCCATCGAGCCATGATCTGTTACCTAATAAAGGTCATGCCCATTAGGCCGTGTTTACCACCTATAAATATGTTGTGTTCATTGGACCAAGATTTGTAGTCAAGCATTTGGTAGACTATGCTTGTTGAGCCGTGAGTAAGAATTGAGAATGAATAAGTGAGATGACCGAAGAGTGGTCTTGATGACATGTAATCGACTGGTTCGATTGATCGATGGTTTGATTTGATTAATTTGATGATATGATTATCAGTATCTGTCATTTGAAGATCTGATTGATTTGATGATATGATTATCAGTATCTGTCATTTGAACTAACTTGTAGGAAGGAACTGAGGCGAAGGTAAGTCCTCTAATGCTTGTTTGTGCTTAGGCAGCCTTTGGGGCATATTTTCTTCCTAATCGAGTTTTAAGGGGTAGAATTTGCTGAGACGTCGTCTCACCCCATTATGGGATAATATTTCAGGTCCATAGATGGCAGCACCTCTAGCTCCTCTCGAACATTTTGGTATACTAGAAGAAATCATAAAAATAGGGACCACCACCCCGAAGGATTGGAATATGTAATGGTGAAATCTACCGTCTGGGTTGATGTGGGTAAACCCTAAAAGGTGCCCCATATATATCGGTCGTGGTATCGCCATTACAATGATGGTCGAAGGGTGGGCCCTGTATTGGACTTTGATGTACCTTTGTACGTTTTGGAGGTTGTGTTTGCGAATAGGACAGTAGATCCTAAGGGTGGATCGGTGGTGGATGCGAAGGATCCCAAACATGCATATTTAAAATAAATGGGTCGGCAATGCATTTTGGGATGTCGCTATTTAATCGACCAGTGAGGGATGGGTGCATGTCGGAGGATCGGGGCGTGACATTCCCATTTAAGTGGTATCAGAGCCCAAGGTTAAGAATTGGAGTGATAAGGTGCGATAAGTCATGAGATAATTAGTAGGACAAAAAATACATTTTAAAGATGACTGGTGCATGTTTGTGATAGCTGATTTGTAGAATTGCTTGTTGTTTGGATTACTCTATCTCTAATTCGATGTGGAATTGGAAGCAGGCTTCAGTAGAGAAAGCTGAGCCATGAATGATTAGGAGCCAAGAACTCCTAGTAAAAGGATCGGTAGGGCTGTAACTCGGGGTAGGACACTGACCAAGGTCGGTACCTGAGGAGGCAGGGGTAAGGCACTAGCACAGGCTAGCGCCAGTGGAGTAGCACCACCCCTAGTTGGTGCTGGGATAGCAATCCCTGGTGATCCCAAAGTAGACGGTATCCTTTAGTCATTGGAAGCTGTGAAAGACTTGATTGGGCAGCAGGCCCAAAATCAAGCAGCCGCTGTTGCAACCGTCGCTCAAGCCGCTGCTACTGCTGCTATTGCCGCCATTGCTGAGGCCGCCCCTGTTGCCGCACCTGTGGTCGCACCTGCTGTCGCCCCTGTTGAGGTTCCACTTGTGAATGTGGCTGCTGGAAGGCCAATTCACAAGTTAATGGAACAATTTCTGAAGCTGAACCCGCCGAGGTTTGTTGGTGAGGGAGACCCTGAAGCCGTGTCGCTTTGGATCCAGGGCCTTGAGAAAGCGTTTGCACTTCTGATATGTAACGAAGAGGAGAAAGTGGTATTGGTGGTATATTAACTTTAAGGTAATGCAAACATCTGGTGGAGAGTCACCAAGGATAGGGTATTTCCAGAAGGTGTGGTCCAGGTGTGGGACGCTTTCCTTGAAGCATTTAACAATAAATACTTCTCAGGTAGTGCTCGAGAACAAAAGATGGAGGAGTTCCAACGTCTCTACTAAAGGAGTATGACCGTTGACCAATATGGGGTCATGTTCGCGGAGTTTTCCCAGTATGCTTCGAGGTTAATTAAGGACCCTGAAGAGAAAGCTCGAAGATTCATAAATGGTCTTTGTTTTGAGCTGAAACAACCTCTGCTACTGTTAGATCTGACTGATTTTCGGGAAGTATATCATCGAGCTCAGATGATAGAGAGAGGATTGAATGAGCAAGTTGCCTTGTCTGGATTGAGGTGTAGTTCATTTAGAGAAGGAATCCGTTAGGGAAAGAAGCCCATGACAGGAAATATATTTCAAATACCGCCCAACAGGAATGGTGGAATTGGCAAGTTTGGGTCAAACCGGATTGAGTTATGTCGTGCTTGCGGAAGGCAACATGGAGTGAACCAATGCCCCTGAAGGACGAGCGCTTGTTTTGAATGTGGCCAGCAGGATCACCTAGCCAGGATTTGTGCCCGGAGATAGGGGAGACCTCAATAGTTGTTGATGCCGCCACCGTTGGGTCAGATAATAGGGAACATGCCTCAAAATGTATCGTAGGGAGGACAGTTTAGACCTCCAGTTCAAGGCATGGTGTATGTCATCACTTAAGGTCAGGCAGAGGCTGTGCGTGACGTGATCACAGGTATGGTTTCGCTGAACAACCATCCTGCTTACGCTTTATTTGACCTAGGAGCAACCCATTATTTTGTTGCTGAACAATATGTTAAGATGTTAGGATTAAGTCCTATACTATTGGAGTCGGCAGTTTGCATATCTACACTATTGAAGAATAAAGTGATAGCTGCTTTGGGTTATTATGGTTGCAAGTTAGCGATTGGTGAGCAAGTGGGGAAAATAGACTTGTTAGTCTTAGCCATGTATAACTTTGATTTGATAATTGGCATGGACTGGCTCACCAAGCAACGAGTTAAGATGGTCTACTATCGCAAAACGATTCAGTTTGACTCATTAGAGGGTGAGAGCTTCAAGTTTGTAGGGAATCGAGGAGGACCCTTGATATCCCTAATCTCATCGCAAGAGGCAATTCATTTGTTAGACGAGGGTTGCCAAGGTTACTTGGCAACTGTCATGGATACGACATTTAAGGAGCTGAAGATGGAAAACATTGTTGTGGTGCAAGAATTTCCAAATGTCTTTCCAAAGGAATTGTCGGGATTACTGCCAAGAGAGAAATTGAGTTCGTGATTGAGCTAGCACCGGGGACAGAGTCAATCTCTAAGGCTCTTTACCGGATGGCGTTATCTGAATTGAAAGAACTGAAGGTGCAGATGCAAGAGTTATTAGATAAAGGATTCACCTTGGGGAGCACTAGTTTTATTTGTGATGAAGAAAGATGGTTTGTTGTGCTTGTGCATCAACTATCGCCAACTTAATCAGGTAACGATTAATAACAAGTATCCACTCCCGAGAATCGATGATTTGTTTGATCAATTGCAAGGAGCGTCGATATTTTTGAAGATTGACTTGAGGACAAGATATCATCAGCTAAGGATCAGGAATGAGGATGTTCCTAAGTCAGCATTTCGTACTCGGTGTGGTCACTTTGAGTTCACAGTGATGCCATTCGGATTGATGAATGCTCCAACTGCCTTCATGGATTTGATGAACAGGAGTGTTCAAGGAATATCTGGATCAGTTTGTGATCATGTTCATCGATGATATTCTGGTGTATTCAAGAAGTGATGAAGAACATGAGAGTCATTTGAGATTAATGCTGTAGACACTAAGAGTTAATCAGTTGTACGCTAAGTTCAGCAAGTGCGAGTTTTGGTTGACTCATATTGCTTTCTTAGGTCACGTGATTTTAGGTGAAGGAATCTCTATGGACCCGAGCAAGATTGAAGCCGTGATCGGTTGGCCAAGACTGACTACAGTGACAGAGATCAAAAGTTTTCTAGGTATGGCAAGTTATTACAGATATTTTGTGGAAGAGTTCTCATCATTAGTGCCGCCATTGACAAGACTCCTGAAGAAAGATGAGAAATTTGTCTAGTTAGACAAGTGTGAGTGTAGTTTCCAAGAGCTGAAGTAAAAGCTGACTATCGCACCTATGCTGACGATTCCATCTAGTCCTAGAGGATATGGGATCTATAGTGATGCGTCCTTTAGAGAACTGGGTTGCATGCTGATGTAACATGGTAGAGTTGTTGCATACGTCTCCCATCAGTTGAGGCCTCATGAGCAGAACTATTTCACGCATGATTTAGAGCTTGCGGCAATTATCTTTGCCTTGAAGATTTGGAGACACTATATCTGCGGAGAAAAATTCCAGATCTTCATGAATCATTAAAGCCTCAAGTACCTGTTCTCTTATAAGGAGTTGAACATGAGACAGCGTTGAACGATAGAATTGCTGAAGGACTAAAACTGTGATATCCTATATCACCCGGGAAAGGCGAACAAGGTCGTTGATGCTTTGAGTTGGAAGCCTCCAGTTGCTCATATACTGATTAAGGAGTGGAACATAATCGAGAGAGCTTGAGATTCGGTATTTAAATTTGAGGTAGGCCACTTTTCAAGTCTTATGGCCACCCTCAGAATTAAACCGGATGTCCATATCAAAATCAAGTTATTCCAACCGACAGACCCAGATGTTCAAAAAATCCTTCAAGAGGACACTGAGAAAAGGAAGGCTAACTTTTAGATTTTTGATGAAGGAACACTAAGGTTCCGAGGACATTTGGTTGTTCCTAACGATGTAGAGCCTAGAGAAGATATTCTATCAAAAGCACATCGTAGTAGTTACATCATTCATCCTGGTAGTACCAAGATGTATACCAAGTGTTTGACATGACAATAGGTTAAAGCTTAGCATTGCAAGCCGGGAGGACTTCTGCAACCTCTCGAGATCCTAGAGTGGAAATGAGAGCATATCATGATGGATTTCATGACCGGACTACCGAGGAGTCAAAGAGGTAATGATTCAATTTGGGTGGTAGTTGATAGACTGACAAAGTTGGCTCACTTTATTGCAGTTCAAAAGAACCTCAGTTTAGATAGACACGCAAATTTGTATGTGCGTCAGGTAGTTTGTTTGCATGGAGTGCCATTAACGATAACTTCAAATCGAGACTCGAGATTTACTGCCGCTTTTGGGAAGAGCTTACAAAGTGCCTTAGGTACCAAGCTGCAGTATAGTACGGCATATCATCCTCAAACGGATGGCCAATCTGAGAGGACAATTCAAATCCTGGAGGACATGCTGCGAGCTTGCGTACTAAACTTCAAGGGAAGTTGGGAAGAACAACTGCACCTAGTAGAGTTTGTCTATAGCAACAGCTACCAAAAGAGCATTTAGATGGCTCATTTTGAAGCATTGTATGGCAAAGTGTGTAGAACACCGATGTGTTGGGATGAAGTTGGGGAAAGAAAGATCACAAGCCCAGACTTGGTTCAGTAGTTGGTGGATGCTATTGCAGTAATCAGAGGCAGATTAAAGATCGCTCAGAGTTGTTAGAAAAGCTACGTAGATAAGCATTGAAAGCTTTTGGAATTCCAAGTTGGTGATCACGTTTTTCTGAAAGTGTCACCAATGAAGGGAACTTTGAGCTTTGGCAAGAAAGGAAAACTGAGTCCGAGGTACGTAGGTTCATTTGAGATTCTTAAGAGAATCGGGAATCTAACATATCATCTTGCGTTGCCGGCAAGACTGGTGGAAGTGTACGGCGTCTTTCACTTGTCGATGTTGAGGAAGTATGAGCTTGACCCGACCCACGTGCTTAATTTTGAATAATTGGATGTGGATGATCGTGTGTTATATGTTGAAAGCTCGGTTTAGATAGTGGATCAAAAAAAGCAAGTTCTGCAGATAAAAACCATTCCGTTGGTCAAAGTGGTTTGGCAGCACCACGATACTGAAGGAGTAACATGGGAGACTAAAGAGTCGATGAGACAGTTGTACCCCCACCTTTTTGCTTAAGTTTTGTAAGGTTTAAATTTCGAGGACGAAATTTTTATAAGAGGGGAAGAGTTGTGATATTCCAGATTTTCAATCATGTTTTTCATTATATAAATCGGGCATTTTATCTACGCGCCTATAGAGTTGTTTTCAAAGCCGATCACTCTCGAGATAACTAGATTATCTGGGGAAGTTATTAAGGAATTTTAAGGCAATAGACTTGAGAATTCGACCAAGAATCGGTTATTCATCCGTGCTCATCTTTAGAGGTCATTACGGCACAGTTAAAAATTGATTAGAGATCATATATAGATCGGTTCGACTGAGATGTGTGGCTAATGTGGGTGATTCCACTAAATTAGAAAATTCCCATCGACCGGTACTAGACTGATTTTTTTTATTGTTTTGGTACTCTGTATTCATATTTAAATCGTCGAGATTTTTGCGACAACCGAAAGTCGCCAATTTGTCAAGTGGGTTCATTGTGGCTCAAAGAAAATTGACCACGGGTCATTTACACTAAAAACTTCTAAAAACTACTCGGTGGCTAGGTCACGCTAAAAACGCGTCGAGATTGAAATTAACTATAAATTTGAGTCTGATTTCATAAATTGAAAGTTCTGTTATGTCATGAGTCATTTTAAGAACGTCGACCCAATCTCAAAAGATTTTTTCTGCAAAGTCGTCTTAGGGTCGTTTTTGTCCAGAAAATATCAAGGACCATTTTTTATCGCGAAATTGGGAAGCAAGTGGAATCAATTGGTGATGAAAAATACTAATTTGATCATTGAGGTGTTAATTGAATTTATGAGAGTCGAATTAGATTAATTTGAGGAGGATTGAATGTCTAATGGAAGAGAAACTGAGCCAAATTAGTGTGCCCCCCACCACCCGCGACTTTTGGACCCTCTCAAGCTTCTAGAATGAAGCCTTGGTGGTTGATTCTCAGCTTAGGAAGGCAGCTGGTGGTGGTGGATGATCAAGGGGGATAAATGGGGAGAAAATGTGCCAAAGTAGCCCCCACTATTCCCTCATCTCTCTCTCTTTCCCTCATCTGTTGGTTGATGCCCCTCCTCCTTCCTTATTGTGCCATTTTCGGTTCCAACAACTAGCAGAAGACCAGTTGTGGAGCTCCTCGCCGTCGCATGCCACCGCCGTCGCCATTTGCCGTCCTTGCGCACCGCCGCTGTCTGCTCGTGCCCAACGCTGTTCAACTGTGTCTTTGCTTCCCTCTTGCCCTCACGCCGTTCCAGCAGGTTATTCCGTAGTCCAGGAGGCTGTCCAGCCGCCGTGTGGGACCATTGAAGCCTGAAGCTACCCCTCCGAGACCATCAAAGCCTCCGCTGGTCCATCGCCACCTTTGCTTGCCTCAACTAGCCTCTGTTTTCTTCTTTTGCAACCAAGAACAGAAGCAAGTTCAATGGGTTTCCAGCAAGGGTCTAGGCTCGTTTTGGCTCGCTTCCTGACCTCGAAAGTTAGGCCCGCTTTGGAGAGAAGTGAGTCCCGTTGCGTTCCCGCCGATTTGCACCGACCGGATTGCCGAATAAGTGAGTTTAACTCACTAATCTTCACTTAGTAGGTTAATTATACTTAATGGTTGATTAGTTTAGGCTAAGATGGATTAGGTGGTTAGATTAGATTAAGTTAGTAAATTTAATTAATTATCGATGCATGTTATGTGGATAGTTAGTGCAATTAAAGTCTAGACAAGCTCTAGTATTTAATTAGAGTAGTTTGGAAATTTTCTAGGCCCATCTCAACTTCCGATTAGGCATTACCGGGCCTAAGTTGATTTATTGGCATTTATTTATTAATTTTCATAATTAGTTAATTATTTATTTATTTTTTGAAATCCAATTGGGATAACCTATGACCAAAATTTCATGCTAATTGTAGTGGTGCTTTCTGTTTATTTTATTGAGCACTGGTTTGTGAAAATTGAATGAATTGGTGATTATGGAGATTTATCCCAAATTTGAGAAATGTCGGTATTTGTTGGGAAAATGACCTTGATAGGTTGTGAGTTGAACCTAGAAAGCTGTCTAAGTATGGTTGTGCCGGTTGGGCCAAATTTTTTTCACCTATTAGAGGTCATGTCCAATTGGGCTGTGATTCGCCACTTGTTAGAGGTCGTGCTCAATTGGGTTGTGATTTACCATCTGATAGAGGTTGTGTCCATCGAGCCATGATTTGCCACCTAATAAAGGTCATGCCCATTAGGCCGTGATTACCACCTATAAATAAGTTGTGTCCGTTGGATCGAGATTTGTAGTCAAGTATTTGGTAGACTATGCTCGTTGAGTTGTAAGTAAGAATTGAGAATGAATAAGTAAGATGATAGGAGAGTAGTCTTGATGACATATAATCGACCAGTTCGATTAATTGATGGTTCAATCTGATTGATTGAGTGATATGATTATTAGCATATGTCATTTGAACTTATTTGTAAGAAGGAATTGAGGCCAAGGTAAGTTCTCTGATGCCTATTTCTCCTTAGGCAGCCCTTAGGGCATGTTTTCTTCCTAATTGGGTCTTAAAGGGTATAACTCATTCAAACGTTGTCTCACCCTGTTGTGGGACAACATTTCAGGTCCATAGATGGCAGCATCTCCAGCTCCTCCTGAACATTTTGGTATACCAGAAGAAATTACAGAAATAGGTTATCACATTCCGATACACCATCACCCCAAAGGATTGGAATATGTAATGGTGAAATCCACTGTTGGGTTGATGTAGGTGAACCCCAAAAGGTGCCCCATATATACTGGTTGTGGCATCGCCATTACAACGATGGCCGAAAGGTGGGCCTTGTATTGAACTCTGATGTACCTTTGTACATTTTGGAGGTTGCGTTCGGGAAGGGGACAATAGATCCTAAGGGTGGATTGGTGGTGGATGCGAAGGATCCCAAGCTTGGTGATGATCCTGACTCTCCGGAGCACTCAACAATGGACTCCAGCTGGAGCATGGAAGAAGGAGAGATTGTTGAGGAGGATGAGGAGGAGGATCCATAGGAGGATTGAAACCCCACCCCTGCTTGTAGACTTTGTTTCGTGAAATTGTGGTTTAGAACCTGGCTTGGTATTTTACCTTGTATATATTTGCATTATAATTTGCAATGTATATAAGTGTGGTGGTTTTTCAAGTTCGAGATTTTTAGTCCTATTTTCCTATCCTATTATTTTATTATATGGGGATTTTATTATACTTCCGCATGCGTATTTAAAATGAATAGGTCGGCGATGCATCCTAGGACATTGCTATTTAATCGACCGGTGAGGGATGAGTGTGTGCCCGAGAATTGAGGTGTGATAATTTATCTTAATCTAAACATAGTCGTGTGCTTCTCATGTACTTATATTTAACTCGAGTGTTATATCAACTCGTGCTCAATTAAGTACTCGTATTCGGCTATATGACTGTAAGACTATTATGTTCCGTCTTATCACATATAAATTACAGACCTCATCTTGATTTTAATCAATGCGATGTAAAATTATATTATGTATGGGGCACCCCTGAAACGGCCCCCGATCCGTTAGGGTTGCCACAGTTCACTCACCTTTCACAAGACTTGATAATATTTCACTCTGATATCATAGAATTATAATAAGTCTATAAGTCCTGAGGGTTTATATCTTTAAATCGGTCCCAGCGCAGTTCATATAGCGGAAGCACAATCAAAATCTCCCTAACCCATGCTCAATAGGATAATGCAACACACACCAACTACTCATCTTATATAAGTTAGGCCGAACACTTTTATTTACATAACTTGATGGACATCACGAGTCAGTACACTAAAAGGCCAAGGCTTTTCTAAGCTCGGTTATAACCAAAAGTACCCGACTCTACAGTAGTCATGTACATCGGTCCATCATTTAGTGTCGGCGGTCCAAAAAGAAGCTTCATCCTCCCTCCATCGTGCTCAGTCACACTCAACCCAGTTTGTCAGCCGGCGGCGGCGGCAGCATCCCTAGCATAACCCCGTTGCGGCAGATATGCACAAACAAGAACTCTTGAGTGACAAGGTCGGCGGGTGATCCAATGTCGTACAAAACCAAAACCCGCACACGAACAAAAACTAACCCCCGTATCTCGGGGTGATGATGATCCGAACACTCAACTTCGATGTCGGTTGGTATGCCATAGAAAGTACCGGGGGTGATTGGTGATAAAGACATAACTCCTAGTCTGAAATGTTAGCTCCCAAAAGGGGTGAGTACAACCACTCATTAGTAAAAGATCCACAAAACTACACAATGCAACAAGTAAGACAACTAAGATTTTATGTGAAATGCACATATCATCCATGCAATCATGCATTTATCTCCATGAGATCCATTAATGCCTTAATGACCACATTTTCAACGTCAAATTGTACTAACTCAAATTCATAGATAATTCATGCACCATGCCATATGCACACACATGCGCATAATTCATTTCCTATTTTGATATTCAAAAGGATCTCATTTTCCCCAGGGGCCAATATTTGCATCCCTCCAAGCTCTTGCATCCAACCTGGCATCGCAAGACCTCCGGCATACATCTCCGGGCATCCGGCACACACCTCCAGGCATCTCGAAACTCCCAAGGACATCCGACACACACCTCCGGGCATCCAATCGGTGTCGACTCACTCTACCTTATGGGTATCTCGACACTCCCGGGGCATCGTCGACTCAGCCGTTTGACAGTATCATCAACATCACAAAATACACATATATGTCTCACTTTGAAAATAACATTTGATGCAGTACAATCATAAGTTTCAATGAGTTTACAAAACCTCATCAATTTCATTTCCTTTGATGTCATATGATATGCTAAATGTCACCGCATACACTGTATAATTAACTACCCAAGACATCACATCTCATAGAGCAATTCATTTGTTCTTGAAAATAAAACAATTTTCGGATAAAACAGAATGCGCTTCGCTAATTGAAATTGGTTGAGCAAAGTCGGAGTAAAACAGCTTAAAAACCAGAATGTGTAGTTTTAATGAAAATTTCAAAATAACCTCTAAATGAACTTAGAAAATTCTGAATTTTGGATATGTTATAGATAAGACTTAAAGGTAAAAGTTTTGTGAAGACCTCTAAGTCAAATTCATTGTAGATCAAGATCTATAATCGCTATAACTCTCCCTAACCCCCTATAACAGTTTCCAAGTTTAACATTTTCAAAGAAAATGGTTTCACCGACCAATACTTGTTCGTTTCTTCTCAAATTTTAGTATGTTACTCCTCAAGATGTCATCTACAACTTTCATCAAGGACACGAATTTAAATTTTGGCTAGATAATTACAGAAAATTCACGGAGTCGCGAATGTCATCTACAACTTTCATTAAGGGCACGAAGTCAAATTTCGGCTAAGATAATTACAGAAAATTTTGTTCTTTCAAATTCCAGCATCCAGCATCAAAGTTCAAGCATCTCCAAATCTATTACACTTCACCAGACAACCATAGCACAGCAAAATGTAGATCAATGGACTTCACTTGCCTTAAGCCAACGCAACCACAGCAAGCAAAATGGCAACTTGAGGACTTCGGGCGCGGCTCAATCGACGGCGAAGCTAGGTGGCATCGACGGTGGTAGCAGGTGCACGCACAGTGGGGTTGGTCTCCTTCTTCCCCTCCTCTCTCACTTGCTCGCCCGCTCGAACTCTCTCAGTCTCACTCTCTCGGTGGTTCCCTTGACCAATCCGCATCCCCCTCTCCCCTTTTTTTGCTTAATTGACTAGTAATCATTAGATTTTTTTGCATGCAAGAGACACTTGGCTCCAAGAGGAAGACAAGTGTCTTCAACAAGAGGACAAATGGAGAAGGTGGCATTCCATCCGGTTTCCCCCTCCCATGGGCTAACGGTTTTGTGGGCCTCTTGGCCTGCTTTGGGCCCGAAAATTTTTGGGCCTAGATGTCCAATTTAAATGGCCCATAGAAATTAATAATAATAATAATAATAATAATAATAATAATAATAATAATAATAATAATAATAATAATAATAATAATAATAATAATAATAAGCCCATAATTCTTACACCACTTGAGGGCATTTTGATTTTTATAGAAATCAATTAACATCCCCATAACCAATTTTACATAGGGGGTTCGGTCCAAGAGATAAAATAACATGGCCGATGATGTAATTGTCCATATGGCCATTCAAAGACAATTTCCTTTCCTTTAAAAATTAATATTTTGGGTTGTCGAGATTCTCGGATGCCACAATGTACTTGTTCTTTCAACATCTATAGCACAGACCGTCTTATCTTAACCTACTAACTATAGCACTTGATATGATTGCTTGTGTGAGCGAGTCAATCGTTATCTACTGACATAATTTTTAACAATATATATATGTTTGTGCTAGTCTCATAATGGATTTGTACATGTTAATAAAACATCCACTCACTAAAAAAACAAATAAGTGCAATATGTATGATCACACACACACAAAATCCGATAATCCTCAACGATATTATATATCATATTCTATGTAACTCCAGAGACATCTTGTGGGTTAAGATCACATCTCTAGGAACAACCTTCATAAACGGATGAGCAGCCATCCTATTAGTTGAAATATATTGTAGGACTACTTCCTTATGTGCTGTTATATATCTAATGAAGTTATAAAATATCAAAGTGTTTCGTCCTATTATGATACTTGGGATCTTTCATAGAGATAATGGCTACTTGACTATCGTAATAAATTGTCGCTAGTCTTGGAACTTTAGTGACAATGACTAAATTTTCCAAGAAATGTTTTAGCTGTATTGCTTCTTGTACTAGAACAGAGTATGCTATAAAATTTGCCTTCACTGTGTACATGTCTATTTATTGGTATTCTAAGAAATTGCACCTCATTAAGTAAGAACACATATCTAGATGATTACGCTCATCTAGATCTTCTTCATAATCAACATATGAGAAGCTTAATAAGCATAAATTGTACTCTTGATAACAAAGTCGATGGTCCATAGTGCTTCTCAAGTATCTTAGGATCCTAATAATTTCTTTCCAATATACTTGACTAGGATTTGACTAGTATTAACTCACTAAACCCATGGCATGACCTTTGTCGGGTTGAGTACATATCATTATATACATCAAATTTCTAATTGCACCAGCGTAAAGAACAGTTTCCATTTATTTCTTTTCTTTTGGAGTCTTAGTACACATGTTAGAACTCATGCCTTGTTAGGGTATCATTGAGATTACAATATTCCATATTGAAATGTTCAAAAATCTTTATTGTATAAGACTCTTGTGACAGAGTAAGAGGTTTCATTGATTGATCTCTTTCAATTTTAACTCCCTATATATAAGTAATTTCTCCCATGTCTTTCATTTCCAAATTAAATGACTTTCATTCTTTACTGGTGATAACTAAACCTTTGTCATTCTTAACTAATAGAATATCTTCCACATAAAGTGATAAAATCAAAATTTATCATTGGACCATTTGATATATATGCAATAATCTTCTTCGATTATCATGAACCAAAAAGATGTTATGGCTCAATTAAAATCAAAATATCACTGTCTAGATGATTGCTTAAGGTCAAATTGAGCGATGAAGCTTACAAATTTTACGTTCATGACTTTTAGTTGTGAAACCTATCGGTTGCATTATATATATTTCATCATCTAGTTCTCCATTGAGAAATACTATTTTTATATTCATTTGATGTAATTCTAGATTCAAATATGCGATAATAACTAGGATAAGGCGTATAGAGACAAACTTTACAACAAATGAAATGGTCTTCTCATAATATATACTCTCTTGTTAAGTATAGCATTTCGCCACAAGGCAAGTTTTATACTTTTTAATAGATCCATTTGTCCTTCACTTGATCTTAAAAACTCATTTATTTCCGTTAGTCTTGCGCTTGGGTGGTAAATTGACTAAATCCTAGACATAGTTTGTTTTCATAGACTTTATTTCATTTTCCAAAATTTTTCTCCATTCTTTTTTTTTTTTTTTTTGTAACCTAGGAACCCTATAAGTTGACAGCCGGCGAGCAAATCCTAGGGGAGCGACTGTAGGACCCACCACCACAGTACTCCAGGTAAGAATCCCTAACGATGCCTCTAGGATTCGAATTTCTCCCCTTCGTGAGGGGGAGAGAGCCTAAGCCAGCTGCGCCGCTGTCGGTGGTGGTAACTTTTCTCCATTCTTCCGTGTTAGGGGATAAGAGAGTTCTTTGACTGTCTTAGGCTTTATATCATCTTGTGAAGTAATTATAAATACTTTCCCTTTAATCTTAAAATAACGACGGAGAATACTTTTATAATTACTTTTACATAACTGAATTTCTTGTGAATTCAATTCATTAGGCAATGTGACATGTTTTGTATGTTGAGGTAAATCTTCATTTCCCTCAACAACATTAGTAGACGTGTTATTAAAATCTTTCATTTCATATAATTAGAAGTCAATCTCACATCCACTAGGAAAGTCATTTTCCAAGAACGCGATATCTCGTGACTTCATTTTAGTCACACTTCCATTAGCTTATTCACTTATGAACATGTACCCTTTGAAGTGTTCATAATATCTAATAAAGATGCATTTATTCCCTCTAAGACCAAATTTTTCATATTTATGGAAAGAATCATAAATATATTCTGTACATCCCCAAGATTGTAAATTACTAAAGTTTGATTTCCTACCAATCTACAATTTATAAATGGTGGAAGTGACTAATTTAGAGGGCACATGATTAAGTATATAGGCAATAGTTAATAATGCATCTCCCTAATATAAGATAAGTAGATTTGTTCGCACCATCATAGGCCTTACCATTTCTAATAGTCTTATTCTTTCTCTTAGCAATCTCATTTTGTTGCAGAGTATCAAGAGTAGTCAAATTCCCTTTTCATCACAAAGAGACTTCCACTGCTTAGAAAGATACTCACGTTCGCGATCTTAATATCTTTATTATTTTATTTAATCGATTCTCTATCAAAACTATATATCATCTAAGGCAATCAAATGCTTCACACTAATGCTAGATCAGAAAGATTAATCGAAACGTGTAAAGTGATTTATAAAAGTGATGAAATATGAGGCTCAATGCCTCACCTCACATTTAATTGACCATAAATTTCAAAATGTATGAGTTGCAATGTAAGTTCAACTCAGGTTCCTCTATCAAATGGTTTTTTTAGTTGTTTTACTTGCAAGACAATGTTTATATATGGATAGATTAATTTTAGCAAGTGACTATAAAAGGCCTTTTGTAGATAACCTTTTCAATTTTTTAATCCAATATGATCTAGTCTAGCATGTTAAATACTTGCATTGATTTTCATATTATTAGAAAATGCAATTAAAGAAAAAACCATCATCATTAACATTAAACAAATCATAGTGAAACATTTAATACCATAAAACCATTCATTATATGACCAGAACCATAATGAACTATTTCAAACATAATATCAATATAAGCACTATGTAAATTCAATACATAACCTAAGTTTAGAAGGATAAATACAGATACTAAGTTCTTTTGAATATCTGGAGTATAGAAGACTTCATGTAAGAGTAGGTTTCGACCACCATATAACTTTAATTTACATTTGCTGATATCCTTCATTTCAACTTTAAAGATATTTTCAACATATATTCATCTTTTTTCTGATTGTATCCAACAATACTCCACAAATGCTTCTCGATATCTAGTTAAGTGGTCTGTTGCTCCAGAGTTTACAATTCACATATGATAAGATTCGGCATGCATTACAGTGCTAGAATCATATTTATACTTAAAGTAATGAAGTAATATAATACATCTTTTAGTTTAGTGCATTCATGAGCAAAGTGGCCAAACTGACGACAATTATAATACTTTATCTTAGCTTTATTCTTCTTCCCACTATGCTTCTTGTGTCTAAGGGTCTTAGCTTTCTTAAGTGCTTGGCTAGTTTCTTTCTCTTTGTTGTTAAATTTATAGTTCATCTTACACTTGAAGATCAAAAGTTTGTGTGAACTATATTTAGCAATATAAATATGTGTACAGGATCTCGTAACTTCTAGGCACTCATCATCTAATTTTATATTATCAAAAGTGACGATATTCTCATTGTATATTACGTTGATCTTCATATGTTCCAAACTATTAAGAAGAGATCTTAGAATAACTTGAACTTGTTGTTTATTAGTAAGGACATAACCTGTCATCTTTAGCTCATGCATCATGTTTGACATTTCCTAGAGATGCTATCTCATTGCTTGATTTTGACGCTTCTAGTATGTATCAAACTTAATGTGAACCTCCTCAATTTAGTGGTAGACATACCTTCAATTAGGGTAGCCCAAATTGCTTGGGCTTTATTATAACTTGCAAACTCACACAAGAGATCATTTTATGTACAACTTAATAACTTGATGCGAGAAATGCTATTTTTCTTTTTATAAGCTTGATAAACTTCTTGATCTCTTTTGTATTAAGTAGAAGTTCCATGCTTAGGTTCGTTCATGGCGTGGTTGTAGGTTTTCAAAATCTTTTACTCCTCAAGGATGTACTGAATCTTTCGATACCAAATATCATAATTATCATCGTTTAGCTTTTTACCCTTATTAAGGTCAGCCACAATGGTCTTAAACATCAACACCATGATAAATTATTATTACATATTGACATAATAAATACAAAATAAATATCGACGCATTTTTTTAATTATACATATTTAATTTGCAGCAAAAACAAATTAAATTGACAATGATTCAACAAAAGACATTGAAATAGACTTCACTATGTTCCCAATTAGCTTATGTGTGTGATTATTCTATTATCATTGATTTGTTCAATTTGTGCAAATTTTAAGTTCTGGGTTAGAATTTCTTTGAATTCTATCAACCTATGAACTCCTACTAGAAAAGTTGATTAGAACATCCCTAGTGCAATGAATACATCATTTCTAGTAGTTTTAGGGCATAGCATGATGTGACAATGTATAAGTAATTCACACATGAACTATAATCAGATATTCAATTCAAGATGTAATGAAAAATCAAGAATCTCTAGCCATTGGCTTATCACGCGCAACTGGCTATCGACTCAGGTAGCACTTCTCTCTTGTGGCCGTATCTCTTCTGCGATGTGCGCCTTCTGCTCTTGTAGGCCTGACTCAACTGATTATTTGTTTTTTGGATGCCGAATCACTGGTACCCTTGCGCGTTATTGGGCGGCTAAGTGTAATTTAGCCTGGCAAAACAAATGTTGGGTTGATAATATTGCTTGGTTACCAAACATCTTACTGACAATAGTTTCCACCAATCCTTGGCTCGCTTTACTTTTGGAGCTTTATGCTATCTTATTTGGAAGGAATGAAATGAGATTATCTTTCGCAACCAATCCCTTTTCCTGCCAGCGTTGAAGATGCATCTTCATAAGGTGATTAAGGATAAAGCCTTGTCCTTCAATCACATCCCAGACATTCCCCAGAATAGAAGACTACAACAAAGTTGGGAATTGCCGTCGTCAATCTTTGATTGATGGTGTTCTTCCCCTTCTTGTTGTTGTTGTTCTTGCCTCCTAGTGGTTGTTTGCCTCTTTTTTATTGTGGTGCCATGGCATCCCTACACTCTCTTGACTCCTTTTTCTTTTGAGTGTTTGTTTTGTTGGTGCCGGGCTTCCTCTCTTTGTATATTCATTTGGTAAAATCTATATTATACTTACCTTTACCCAAAAAAAGAATCTCTAGCCATTGTTTAAGTTTGCTCGGAATCAAGAAATTACTAGCACATTAAAACAAGCACATACTATCATTGAACCAGGCTCTACACATATAAATTTTGGTCATTTACATATACGCTAGCTTCTATATTTCAAAAACAACGGGGAAATATAGCTCAGAAAGACAAAAATGCGACAATACCCCAAATATATGCAAATGGGGTTTTGTATGCATTATTTTTTTGCATATTTAAAAGCTTCAAACATATAAAATAGCTATACTACAATGTAGTACAATGTAGAGCACAATAACACCAATCACGTGCTAATTGGATGTTCCATGTGTCTACATGTGCAGTCTAAGTGCGCAGCGTGTAGTGCACGCGATAGGGCAAAGCTGGCTCCTATGCTGATCTGATCGCTTTGACCAGTTCAATCGTTTGACTGGTCAATTGGGTTGGGTTGCCGAGTCAGGTCACTTTGATGACATCATTAATGATGTCATTGGATCAGGTCCGATTCGGGTAGTTGACGTCATCAATGATGTCAGCCTCTTGCCGAGTGCACTTGCGCAGGTGCCTGCACATGCAGCGTGCAGCGTGCAGCGTGTGGTTGACGATGCCGTGACTTGGGGTTGCGCATGGGAGCGCGTGCGGCGTCCCTCGCTGGTGCTCTACCCACCATTTTGCTTGTCTCGATGAGATCTATCACCCTATATGATCTAAACCAATTTTCACAAAAAATAATTTGTTGAGACATGGCCAAACAGAACGGTCGGCTTCAACTTTTGGATGGGTTTTTCACATCAGTTCATATCGTCATTTCTATGGCAATTTCAGCGTATTATAACATGTAGAAAATATGAAGTTCAATTTCAAATGATCTCCATATCAAACAGTGAGCAAAAACTTGATGAAAAACAAGGTAGAGATCTTAAAATAGGCTATGATACCAATGTTTGATGAAAGTCGAGAAATAAATGACTAACCTTTTGATGCACAACAAAAGCGAATACTTAAAAAGACATCTTTTTTTATTTTTTGGTGGTTGAACCCAGAAATACACATTGAATCACTAATGTGCAATGGATGAATTTACGACTTTCCAATGATTTGAATACAATTGCAAGGAAAATATTCTCATTCCACAGCAATTATCTTATCAAAGTAGTAATGGAACCCTTTGTGTGTATTTTCTTAGATGGAGAGAGAGGGGAACGTTCGTTTTCGTCTGAACGTTCTTTTCTATCTCTTGATTGTATAATGAGGAAGTTACTCTAGCTTCCCTTAACAGCCACTCGGACCTCTCCAAGGGATGCCTCTCAAATGCATCCCATCGTAGGGGAGCAGGTGCCTCTTGAACACACCCCATCATGGGCAAACCATCGCAATATAGCATATAGTATACCAACTAGGACGAATTTCAACAATGTAGAGTTTGCCATCCATTTTACATATATACCATCCACCAAAGGAATTTCCGTGTTTAGCAAAAGGAATATTACAAACCTCCCAGAGCTTGTGAAAGAACGCGACACAAAGAGCGACAAACATGATATCAACAACATTAATTTTCTTCATTCTCTTTTTGCTATCTGTTTTTCATAATATAAGCTAAAGATGACATGCGTAGGACCGGATTGTCCTCTATTCCTGAGTCTTCAGTCTGGATCTCTTTCAAAGACTTTAGCTCGTAAATCTCATTTGGCAAGTCACGAAGTCGAGGGCAAAAGCTGACATCTAAGAAAACCAAGCGATGTAACTGACCGATGGATTTATCGACATTGACCAAGCTTATACAGTCCCGCATGATCAGCCGCTCTAAATTTGCAAATCCTGAGAAGTTGGGAGTTTTAACCAATTGCCAGCAACCCGACACATCCAAAACTTTTAAGTTCTTTGCCATCTGCAACAACAAAAAGATAAAAGATCATGAAACGATCAAGTTCTGAATTTAACTTATAGACATTCCTAGCATATATGTCACACCTTTATATGGCTCCAACCATGCCAACGATGGCAAAAGGTGCTCCCTGCTAGACTGAGAACGACTAGATTCCTCATGGATAATTTGGCTATGTCAAAGCCTATAGGAATATTTTCCCAAGTAAGCCATCGCAATTTCGGAAGTAGATGGGACTTTTTCCGGAAAATGTTAGCCCGATGGCGAAAATTCTTCCATAAAGTCGGTATTCCTGTAGCATACTTGATTCCACAGTCTCTGTACAGATATGAACAATACCTAAGCCGCTGCCCTAGAGGCCTGCCATCAACTACAAGGATCCTTAGATTCATAAGTTTCATAAAGTCCTCATCTGCAAAACGGTATTCTTTTGGATGACGGAACAGGAGACGGAGAGCTTCAACTTTTTCCTTTTCCTGCCAAAATGGAAACGCATCATTGACCTCTCGTGTTTTAGCCCATCATAAAAGAGGAAGTAGCCAAATTGCAGTGGCATTGGCAGGAAGCTTTTACCTGGTTTATTGTTAGCACATCTAATGCTTGATCAGCATACCACACTCTAGTCTGCTTCTCTGTTACCATATTACTATCTTGGCGGATGATTTCTCGCCCCATGTCCCTTAATAGATCATGCATCCACAATTTATTATTTTCATCAATCTTTATCAAGGACATATGCTGCAGAACTTCCAAAGCTTCTTCTGGAAAAAATATAGTCTCATCCCACATGTGGATTGCAATTTCTTTGTCATATCCAATTAAAAAACAAGCTATATCAAGAAAGATGTGCTTTTGCCGATCATCTAATGCCTCATAACTTATCTTGAGCTTATTTTTGACTTCCTCATGAGGAACTTTTTCCAACTTTTTCAAGATGACATCCCACATTTCTTTCCTGCTGCATGATAAAAGCAAACCTATAATCTCGAGAGCTAGAGGAAGACCCCTAGCAATTCCTATGGCCTTTTTGGAGTGGGCAAGATAATCATCCAAAGGACGATCCCTTCCAAAGGCATGTTTACTGAAAAGTTGAAGAGATTTGTTGGAGTCCATGCAATTCAATTCATAGGTCCAATCCACTTGAGGAACATTGAGAACCTCTTTGTTTCTACTAGTGATGATAAGCTTACTTCCTTCACCAAACCAATTCCACTTGCCTATAAGTGCATTCGATTGATTCATTCTATCAACATCGTCAAGGAGAAGGAGAAGCCTTTTACCACACAGCCTATCTTTACTCATCTCAATCCCTTCGTCTATGTCGCTTATGCTTATGTCTTTCCATTCCTTTTTGAGAATGTTAGAGATCAACTGATTCTGCAAGTACTTAACACCCTTTGCCTTCGAAGTTTCTTGAATGTTTGGAAGGAAACAATGGTGCTCAAAATCAGGCAAAAGTTGGTTGTAGATGATTTTGGCAAGAGTTGTCTTTCCAGCACCACCCATTCCATGAATGCCAACAAGTCGTGTTTCATGTGTCTGAGGACCAATTATTCTCATGATTTCACTCACGTGATTGTCGACTTCAACCAAGCAATCCGGTAATGCCAAAATACCCTTTTTCAACTCACTGAAAACCTTCTTGACGACTGTTTTCACGAAGCCACCTTCGTACCTGATATTTTTGGAGTTAAAAACACACGGAATTAGAAACTTGGGTTAAACAACAAATGGTCAGGCCAATCCAAATTAGAAAATTTAACATCCCATTTAGACTGATTCCTTACTGAATCACACGAACTAAATAACGTTATTTGAAAAGAAACATGTGAAAATGGACTTATAATATATAGTTGAGCTTAGAAAAAAAAAATCAAATTCCGGCTAACCATGCCACTTTTTTGACATGATTTCTGAATGATTACTAATTTTTCTAGAAATATATTCAACTTCAATGCTAGAAATAACACAAATTCAGCAAGGTCTCAATCAGAACTAATTTACATTCTAAGGATACAAGCTATTGATGTAGCTCTAACCTAAGAAATAATCACCTCTTGGGCATGCTATAGAGTTCCCATCCCTTTAGTGCTCCAACTTCACTAAGAGCGGCCTTCCACTCACTAATAGTTCCATCATCATATTGCTTCTTGCTTTCGTGCTCAAGGAAGGCTTGTCCATACCCTCCAGTTTGGTGCCGAACTTCTGAAGGTTCCACATCATAGAAAATGGGCATGATCTTTTGTCCCATGATTTTCTTGCACTCCACCATCTGGACCAACTCCTTGAGGCACCATTTGCTGGAGGCATATTGCTTTGAGAAGATAGGAATAGAGATTCTTGATCGCTTGATTGCATGGAGAAGCTCAGGGCCAATCTCTTCCCTGACCCGTAGCTCTTCGTCATCTCTATATGCACGAATTCCTACATCAAGTAGGCTGACATAAAGGAAGTCAGTAATACCTGCTCGGGTATCTGGTCCTCTAAAACTCAAAAACACCTCGTAATCAAATCCTGATGAAACTGCCATCTCCTAAATCTTTTTCAAAGGTACATACAAGCAGCCGGATCTGCTTATTCCATTGTTTGCGACTGCATCGTTTATGTGTAGCGCCGTCTGATGCCTACTCAAAGTCTTCTCTAGAAGAGATCCTTGAGCAGAACAGCAGGAAAGACAATCGTCAGGACAACTGGTCAGAAGCTCCGAGATGACTAAACATGCCACAAGAGAGCCACAGAGGGGTATGCTAGCTTGCTAGACACGGTGTTCATGAGCAATCATGGTAGTTGAGAGTTTCCCTTAATCTGCGGGGAAAAGGAGGAAAACACTGCCAAAAGTGAAGACAGCTGCTGCCCGCTCCTTTCCCACTCGTCGTCTCGGTTTCTTCCCCCCGCCTCACCGTGTCAGATTCGCCATCACCGCTCTTTCAACAACAATACGATTCAGGTCTCAGTCAAAAGGATGAAATGGAGATCAAAGTTGAAACAAAATCAAAAGGGAAGAAAAAGAAATTTTGGGGTATAAGAATCTTAATGGAGAAGACAAGCGCAGCTGCTGTGCCAAGGAATCCGAAGAACGGTGCGGTGTCATCACCGAGGATTTGCTTTATGTAAAAATGAGAAGGGTAAAAAATTTAATGATCGCCGAAATCAATCAGGAGAAAATTCATGATTGCTTGAGGCAAGCTTGAGGAAAATGATCGTTTGACGGGTATCGCTGTTTATTTCATTTACGTGACTCCAACATCTACCTTGACTTCCTTGGAACAAGGTATTTAAAAGGTTGAAACTATTGAATAGTTCGGGCATTTTTATTTGTAGCAGTCTTCACTGGTGCCCACTCGAACTCTTCTCTAGAAGAGATCCTTGAACAGAACAGCAAAAAAGACGATCGCCAGAGATGACTAGTCAAAAGAAGCTCCGAGATGACTAAATATGTCACACGAGCCACGGGAGGGTATGCTAGCCTACTAGACTCGGTGTTCAGACGTGATATCGCTAACATAATTTGACTTGGTCTCAGACAAAAACACACGTTCCATTCTCTTCCAATGTACTGACATATAATAGCCCGTGGTTTTGTGATTTCAGCATCCAATGCATAGTAAAAGGTCCATAAGCAATTTCATGGATGCTTCTGATATTACATTTTTCATTCAATAATTGAACCGCGGTGGTTGAGGGTCCCCTTTATCTAAGGAAAAAATAGATACAAAAAATCAGCTTCCTATATAATTGATCCATCGAAATTAGGACATGCACATGCCAACATTTTTAGGGTCTCAGTAATAAAGATGTCCATATGGAATGATTTTTTTTTTTTTTTAAATATTAGCACTAAGCTCCAAACTCATAGGCTATGGGGTGCCTTTTTTTCGTTGAAAAAAATCTATGAGGATTCATTTTCAAGATTTTTCGATATTTGAAATATGGAAAATAGTAAGTCAACATAAAATAATTTTTAGTAAAAAAGAAAAAAAAAAAGAAAAGAAAAGCACTTGAAGTTAGCTTAGAAAAACAATTCCTCCTTCCTTTGAAAACGTTTCCATTAGGTAGGTTTCTTATTCATTTGTGTCGCAAGACAACACTAAAAGCTCAAATGATGACCATTCTCTTTTCAAGTCTTATTTTTGGCTTGAAATAAATTTTTTTATTTCTATTCCCTAAACGAGTTTTTAAGTAAAAATACGCATTTTGATAATAATACAAAATTTATATTCTTGAAATAGAAATTCGTTCGATAATCCTTTTTAAATATTTCTCTTCCGAGCGATCGACAAGCAATGGAAGCGGTAATGGTGGCGAGCGATGATAAGACTTTTTATTTCTCATTTTTGTTCTAAAATTTTAAAAAAAAGTTGCAAATTTCTACTTTTGATTTTTGTTCTAAACCTATTTCTCAGTTAAAAATTTGTCCTGTAAATAGAAAAATGAAATTGTGTTGCGAAACAAAACTTTATGACATTTTTAGTAATTTCCCCCTTTCCAATAGACTTTGTCATCATGTTCCTTTGTTTGTTTGGGGGAAATAAGTTTATCTAGGACACTGATATTGCTTGACAGAAAAGTCTAACTTAGTTACATGGAAAATGACTTCTCCCAATTAAAACTGGAAATTAGTTTTCCCTAAACACACAAGAGAATTTTGTCGCTTAGGATTCATCTGGCGACTGAAAGCGCTAACTTAGTTACATGGAAAATGCCTTCTCCCAATTAAAATTGGAAATTAATTTTCCCTAAACACCCAAGAGAGTTTTGTCGCTTATGATTCATCTAGCGCTCGATAGAAAGCTCTAGATTAATTGCCTATAAAATGACTTGTCCCAATTAAAACCGGAAATCAATTTTCCCTAAAAACACAAGAAAGTTTTGTCGTTTACAGTTCTTCTAACTCCAGTCTGAGAAGTGCGTCTCCTCCTCCTCCCTCCCTCCCTCCCTCCCTCCCTCCCTCCCTCCCTCTCTCTCTCTCTCTCTCTCTCTCTCTCTCTCTCTCTCTCTCGCTTCAGTTGTCTTCTTAATTTCAGTGTGCCTTCCTCTTTGCATACCAAATCGGCTAGATCTCTCTCTCTCTCTCTCTCCATTTCTGGCCGAGGGCAAGATATATGGATTTATTTATTTATAAGATGTCTATTGTTGGTTCTACATATATGGTTGGAGCTGGGAGATCAAATTAGACCTATGATGCTCGTAATAACGAAGCCCACCAACTACTTGTGAATATTTGTCAAGGAAAATCTAACTTCAAATCACAGCAATCTCGCTAAAATAGTTAATTGTGTGAACAGGAGACAGCGTCAATCCAACACACAACTATCAAACAAAGCATAGAAATCAAGCAATGCAATGAAGTGCTCTAGAAAAGCTATATCATTCCCTAATGAAAGACACAAATCGGTATTCAAGCAATGCAAAAAAGTGCTCACCTCCAGTATGAAGTCTTTTCGCTTGATTGTCCTTTAATTTAGCTTTTCTGCTTAAGCAGTATCTCTTTCCTTTTTAGAGTACTTACTGTTGGAATTTTATTCAGACATTTGGCATCGTTTCCTTTATATTCTTTTGTCCCGTTCTTCTTATACCGATGTGATCCCCCATTTGCATTGGAATAGCTTAGTAATATTACTGATTTGTTCAATCACATATAACAAATATTAGAATCACGCAAACTATCATCTTAAGACTTCCATTTACAGGTTAATTTGACTAGCAAGTTGCTTGGCTGGTCACAAAATTAGTAAGTTTATAGACTAAGTACTAGCTAAGGGTGAGCATCAGTCCAAGGTCAACCTTGGACCGGCCCAACCCTGCCGGTCTTGGTCCGGTTCCAAAAGAAACTGGGTCTATCCTTGGTCCTAGAATTCTTGGACCAGCATTGTGCGAGTTGGTCCTCAGTTCTGAGAGTTTCGGGTCTATCCAACCTTGACCAACCCCGACTATATATATATATATTATTTATAATTTTTTTATATAGAGAAAACCTTAAAATAAACGACATCAACAACATTAGACAGTTCTTTAGTGATGAGTTCAAGTAATTTTACATTGTTCTTTAATAACTTAGGTTTTTAATTTCTTTTACGGTGTCAATAATAATAATTTACGAAGAAGGAAAATATTTTTTATGAGGAGTCCTCACGACGTCCAAAAAGGCACCTTATGGCATCCTCTATAATATTTGTTCTCTTATGTCTTATTTGTCCTCTTAGTTTTCCATTTGCTAAAATCGAAAAAAAGCTTTTCCACTCGCCATTCGACACTTGTCTCACTTGCTTTAGATCACTCATGGCGCTCGCCACTTGATGCTCACTTGGCTTATTGTTCCTTGCTCGACATTCGATGCTCATTTTGTTCGACGCTCACCTCACTTGACCCTCATCACTTACCTTTCTTAGTTGACCTTGTTCATCGTCAAACCCATTGGGTCGGTACGGTCCTCGGTTGCCCTTTCAAGGAGTACAAAAAATGAAATAAAAAAATTATTAGTTAATCCTAGATTGACCTTGAAACTAGACCGAACTCATTAGGTTAGTCCAATCCTTAATCACTTTTTTAAGGAGTATATAAAATTAAATAAACAATTATCAGTTGGTCCCGAGTTGACTTTGGAACCAGACTGAATTCATTGGGTCAGTTTGGTCCTCGGTCCCAAGCTCAATAGGATCGGTCCTCGATCCCTAAAATTGAAGACCAGCACTGTGCCAGTTGGTCCTATAGTTAAGGGGTGGACTGGCCCAACCCAGACCATGCTCACTTCTAATACTAGCATTATTTAATTCTTTTAAATTACCAACCATTCCAAAAACTTAGAGAGAAGGACAGTAGAAGTGCCAAAAGTTGTGTACTCACTTTAGTGCCAAAATTTTTTTAATGGGTCACTTAAATGCCACTTAAAAAAAAAAAGTCACTTAAGTACTAACTTTGATCTGAATCATTGTAAATCTGACATGGGTATATTTTATTAATTCTCAATCTTATGTAACTCATTAGCGTGCCTAGTTAGTGTTACAATGTCGTCTAAAAGTTGTAAATAATTATTGTTTAAGTGCCAAATGTTTTTTAAAGTGATCATTTCAGTGCTAATCGTTGTAAAAAGTAACCATTTCAGTATCAAGCACACAGTAGCACAAACAACTGCTAATGCAGTTTTGTGCTCTCGTCAGCTGCACTAACACGTTTTGGTGCAAGCACAAACCAGCAGCAACAACCAGCTGCACCTCCTTGTGTAAATCAACCGGTAAGCACAACCGAGAACCCTCCTCGCCAAGGTAATTTCATTCTCTCTTTCCTGCCTTGTTCTGAATAAGTGTGAGACCAATTTCCGTCCACAAAAACCATGCATAAATTACTAAAAATTTGAGTTGTTAAATTAATGATTGGTTACGACATTATTGCTCAACTTACTGATTTTAGATGGAAAACAATTTCGATTTTATGACTAGATCTAGTATTCTCTTTGCACATAGGCTGTTTATTGAAATGTCCCCGTGAAGTTATGAAGCGTACTTCAGAGAGTAGCTTAAATATGTTGGCTAAAGTGTTCACCTTACCGTCACCAAGCACCGCTCCCATGGACCGCAGCATCATAAGAGCAAACTTGAATCATCAATGGATACTAAATCATGGCCAGTTTTCACGCCAGCAGTAGCTAAAATTTACAGACTGCTTTGTTCATAAGTGGCAAAAACGGAGTCCAAAGAATTTGCCTTATGAGGAGGAATCCTAATCGTTGACACCTAATCGACCAACATTGAGCGCCATATTTGCCTGTCTTAATAGTTTTGGGGGTTCATTGTCAAGTCAAATTCCAATCCTACAAGAACAGGCGAAAGCAAAAGGCAAAATTCGACGCAAGGATACACTTGCAACCGTTTACAAACTTCCAATTTATCCCCTTTATAGTGCTATATTTGTTTGGTTAAAATTCTCTCACCTATTTCATTTCCTTCTTAGCATATCTAAAAGTGCGGAACAAAATAAATGACTGCATGATAGCTTCCCAGAAGAATCTTCAAGCCATTAAAGGTGAATCACTCAACTCATGAAAAAGAAAGTGTCGTGAGGAAACCCAAAGCTATGTTGGATATGCAAATCAATAGTCAGAGGCTTCTGTTAAATTCTCATGCTATCATATTGCAAGGCAAAATATCACGTGTCACTTACACTATTTCTGCAGCACGTAGAGCCTTCACAGCATCAGAAGTAACCATTTGAAAGACTACCAGATCCTGTTCTTGCTCGCATGTTCTAAAAACAACATTTCTGTTCCTTTCTCCACAAAATTTGTTGAATTAACGTGCTCTGATGAAAGAGGAAATAAAAATCTTCGGAGAAGAGAAATTTTCTTCACAAGATTTCTGATGCAGCCAACAAAACCATGCAAGATGATATTTGTTCAGCTATTGACGTTCCTTTTGGTGGGAGATGGACTTCACAAATTAAACAAGACTTCTAAGGGATTAGGATTCATTTCATACATTTATTAGCAGTCGTATATCTTTTAGCATTTGATTCTCATTAGAATTTTATTAAGTTTCCTATGTAACTGTATGTTTCTTACTAAGATTTTATTCTTATTAAGCAGCTAATGTTCATTTAGGACTCGCATCACGGTCCTGCCCTGCCCTCGCCAATTCTCCAGTTCTCTGCACTTCTCCTTTTTTCTTTACCTTTGGCTTCATTTTAAAGTTGCTTCGCCATAAGCGCTTGAAATGCCATATACCAAACAACATTTTCCTTCAATATAAACGCTTCAGTCAAGGCAAAGTCCTCAGCTCCAAAGCCAAGCGTATATCATCTTGGAGCATAAGTAAATGTCAAATTTGAGCAATATATATTGACTTTTGCAAATGTCCTTCACATATCAACACAAAGCATCAAGTGCTTATTTGCTAAGGTACTTAAAAAGAGGACCTCATATGAAGTGCTCTAGCATGGAAACAATGATCAGCAGAGTAGAAAGTTCTTAGTAAAACTCCAGGATTCCATATATCAAAGCCTATCTCCTCTGGAAATTTTATTGATTGACTCCCATCATAGGATAGAACCTGCTACTGGTCTAGTAAATGTTTACAGCTGAAAGGAACATCAATGTGATGTATAGAAACTTATAGTTATGCTCTATTTGAGCATCAACCTGCAAGTCTTATGTTCGTAAAATTTTAAATGCAAGTAAACGTGTCGAACAAGTAAATATAATGATGAGAAAAGAACATCGCTCCAAAGAGATTGATGTATAACAAACCAATTAAATATTGAAAATAGATTACTTCTAAAATTTATTTAACAAATCAAAATAGAATTGAGAATAAACTAAAACTAAAAATCTTAAAAGTAAAATTTGGAAACTAAATGCAACAAATCAATTAGATAAATATGTTAAAGTATCCGACTTCACCATAATCACTTGAAATAAATTTCAGATTGTTACATGTACAAGAACGATATCAAACATATGATAGCGAAATTTTCTAATCTATTTACTATCCTATCTCTAGGTATAACAAACCTACTCAGTCTATTAATCCACTATATTTGTATGTGAATTTAAATAAACATAAGTGCATTAAGATCTATGAATATTCCCAGCTTATAAAAAAGTCTTTTGGATCACTTTATCATCGAAAGCCACACAAATAATGCAATATATCTCTATCTACATTTAATTCATGCTTATATATTATAAGAAACAATTGTATATTATCACTTCTTAATCTCAAACATGCACATCAGATCATTCAAGTGGTAGCTGGTTACTTAAAACCATTAAGCACAATAATATATAACTCATATAAATGAAATCATTCACACATATAAATATCATGAAATTCATATCATCATGATCAAGCTATATTGTAGCCATAACAAAAGAAAATTATAACATAGTAGAAGAAGAAACAAAAATATAAATCAAACCCAACATTTTGAATAAAAGAACAAGGATTACGTGATCATTTTTTTCTTCTCTTCAAAATACCTAAGGAACTCTCGAATAATGAAAAACGATATAAAAATAAAAACCTTGCGGTCTCTCAAGGCTCTCAATGTTCTTCTATTTATAGGACACATCCAAGACCCTTATTCCCAATCAATTGCTTATTTTTCGCATAAAATTAGGGAGTAAATCAGAGAATCTTTGATTTGATATCCATCCTCCAACACTTTCTTACTTGAATTCATGATTTTTGCCATTTTTTTCCTTATCTTCTCCATATTTTATTATGCTGCATAAACAATGAAAATTCGAATAATTAGAAGGAAATCCAAATATTTTCTCATAGATATTGCATTATTTGTCACTTAAAATAGATAAAATAATTCTATTTTTATAGAGTTATCATCTTACCAATTATACTTGTCTCCTTAATTTTCATGAGAAGAATATTGGGAGAAGGCGACTAAGGGAAGTGGAGATCCCATTGCCTCTCTCTTTGTTTGAAGAATGCAGAGCAAGGGGAAAAAAAAAAGCAGGGGAATTTAGGGCGCGTTTGGTAACGCTTTTGTTCCCGGGAACAATTTCTGATTAAAAATTATTCTTTTTTATTCTGTTCTCGGAAACAATTTCTAAGCATTTTAAATTATTTAGTAACTATCCAAAATGTTAATTCCCAAAATAGAATTGCATTTGATACCGTACTCAAAATTTATACTCCAATTCATTTTTTTAAACTTTTAAATAATTTTATTACTTTTTTTCTTTTTTTTTTTCCTTTCTTTCTCCTATTCTTTTTTTTTTTTAAGTGGCCAGTCGCCGACCTTGGGATGACCAGCGATCAGCCAAACGAGGGCTGGCGACCTCACTGGAGTGTTGCCGACCCTTGGTGAGGTCGGCCCTTGTCGGCTGAGCCTCGGTGGGGTTGTGTGAGGCCTGCTTGGGGGCGGCGAGGCTCGCCTGGCCACCGCTGAGGCTCGCCCAGCCTCGCCAGTGGCCAAGCGGGTCTCACCTAGCCTCGTTGAGGCGAGGCCGAGCCTTGGGGACAGGCGAGTCTTGTCGGTGGTGGGGCTTGCCTCTGGCGAGCTCGTCGGACCTCACCCTGGCTTGGCGAGCCTTCGGTGAGCTCATCGAATCGATTGCCAGCGATTGGTAGTAGTGGGCGGCGGATGACAACCGCGACGGTGGCAGATAAAGAAGAAAGAAGAAGAACAAGAAAAAAAGAAGAGAGAAAATAGGTGCTTGATTCTAGAATTGTTCCCGGAATAATAATCAATTTTTTTTTTTATTCACGATTCTATTTCAAATCTACTTTCGGAAACAACATTTTACTAGACACATTTTTGTTCCAAATCTACTCTTGGAAACAAAAAGAACATAAACAAACACTATTTGGCAAGTTGCCAAACGGCCATTTATATGCCCTTGTCGGAATGGAGAATACGCTTGGAATGGATGTGGAGAGCGTGAAAAAATGGGTCTTGAATTCCGTCGAATATCACTCCCTCTCTCAAAAATCATAGTGAGACAAACTATCCTGCTCATGCAAAGTTAGCTTTTTCTCGAGAGCGAAAGTTTCTTAGCTTCCGCTGGCAAACCCACTTCCAAATTTTAACAGCAATTTCTAGACTAATAGTAGCGCGGGCCAATAGCAAATGTAAAAGAAACAAAAGCATCAGCATCTTGAAAAGAACCAGCCCAACATATCTGCTGCCACATAGCTTATTTAACTAAGGGTCCATTAGTTTCGTGAAAATTATCACATTTTCGAAAAACATTTTACGGAAGTCATTTTCTTGAAAAATGACTATATTTTCCGATGTTCGGTGAAACCCGAACTAATGAAAAATATTTTTCATGTTCGTTAGCTAGTTTAATTGTTTGGGAAAAATTACCAAAAAATTGAATTTTAACATTTTTAATTGACCAAAAAATAGTTATATATTTTTATATTTTTTTAAATGAATTTTTAATTATTTTTATTTTTAAAAAAATCGAAATTTTTATTTATTATTTTATTATTTCTTTTTTTTTTCCTTTTTATTTTCCTTCCTCCTTCCTCCGCCGCTGTAGGCCTGACGATGGCTAGCTACCTGGTTGCCAACCAAGATGCGGTCGCTAGAGCCGGCAAGCTCGAGGCTCGGCTAATCTCACCCAAGCTCCCCAAAGGTTTGTCGAGCTTTGGCGAGCCGCGAGCTCGCTGAATCTAGCGGTGGAACTCGGGTTCGCTTAGATCAGGAGCCCGAGCTTCGCCTCCAAATCCGGCGAGCTCGTGGCTCACCAAAGCCCAGTGAACCTCTAGTGAGCTCCGGCAAGGCCCGAGCCTCGCCTAGCTCGTTGAATCTGGCAAGGCTTGAGCTCCACCTTAGGCTGGCAAGGTCAGCCTCGCCCAGCTTGCTGGATCTGGCGAGGCCCAAGCTCCGCCCCAAGCTGGCGGGGTCTGCCTCACCTGATCTAGCGAGGCCTAAGCTTGCCTGGCTCGGTGAGCTCGGCTTCACTAGATTGGGCTAGGTAGAGCCTTGTTGGCCTGGGGCGAGGCTCGAGCTGGCTCGCGGCCAGTCGCTGGTTGCCAGCCGCCGCCATGGCCGGCGACTGACTATCATGGAAGAAGATGAAATGGAAAAAAGAAAAGGAAAAAAATTAAAAACTTGATTTAAAAAAACAAAAAAGAAAAAGAAATCATAAATGTGTTGGTGAAAAGAAACAAGGTGAAAGAAGTTATGCAAAATGTTTTCCACTTTTAAAAAGTGAAAAACATTTTTATCATCTTTAAAGTTTGTTTTTCTCAATGATAGAAAATATTTTCCTTGATTAGTTTATTTTTCCTTAAACGAACACTAAAAGATCTGAAAAATATTTTCCCGAAAGTCATTTTTCGTGAAACGAACGGAGGTTAATCCAAATCAAATTCATGTTACATCGTCCTGTTCACACTTGTGTACACGGAATCAAACCGCAATCTATTCACATAACACATCAACAACATACTTCTACCAGACTTTCCTTCTAAAGCAGGTGCGCACCGTACCGTTCATTCTTCACTCGCATTTGAGAAACTTGTTGTTGGGAATAACAGATCCCCGAAAATCGGATTCGACACTAAATCAAACCCCTAAATCAATGCGGAAGACGAAGCCCAGGATAATCACGTATCACCGATCGTAAAGCACACCACGGATTCGAGCGTACCTTATTAGCCACAGATTAAACACCGACGCCGAGAAGAGGAAGAGAATCTGGCCCTGTTCGATCCGACGATGCCTTAAAGGGAAGAAAAACGCTTACTGTTTTTCTTTTCTTGTTGGAGAGAGAAAGCGCGCAGGAGAAGGGAAGACGTACGTACGTTGATTGTGCAAGAGTTGTCTTCTCTCTCTCTCTCCTCCCTTTTATACCTTCCCCCATCCACGGGCCCTATTCCCGTGGGCCGGGCTTTTTGGGCCCAACTTGGGCAGATGGGCCTTAAGCCCATCTCATATAAAACCATCATCTCCCACTCGCACATGGTGGGCCGAACAGGATTCTCTTTACCTCTCTTCAACATTCATACTGGTGAATAATCCGTGCGACCAGCATACTTTGAGAGCTCGTTGATATACATCGTTAGGAATATATAGCAGCTCATAATGGGCGTCACACTCCGAGTAGATTTAGTATGCAGTACCCTAGATCGATCGATCACATTTATATCTCTCTTAATCTCTTTTAAACATGATATATATATTATATTCACAATTATAATTATCACAAAGACAGTCATAATTGGTCGACCAGTGAATACAAAAACCATAATGTGATTTTCCAAAATCGATCTTCCTTTTTCCTTTAAACTCTCAATTTCAGTCCAGTTTGCTTTTCTAGAAATGCCCCATTAGATCGAATCATCTCATGACCATTGGCAACACCCTAAGATAGCAAACACTAAATAGAAATTTTGAGAATAAGTAAGAGTCATGAGGGGACTAAAAATTGAGAAATTCTTTTCCTCAAGAGTCTCACACGTCATAAAAGTTGATATCAAACTTTTTGCCACTCTTATTGGTCGTCTCATGCATACGTAGTATGAAATACGTATTACGGTATTAACTCCTTTCCCATGGAGCGTATGTCTACACCTTTCAATACCGTACAGATGATAGTTCAGACATACCCAATGTCTAACTTGAGTTCACGTACCTACTCATTCACAAAATTCATCAGAACTCACATCTGGCATCTTAGACAGATAAAGTAAAATATGTATGGTATTTTACTTTCGGACATAGTAAGTATCATGTCCTCATCTTAACACTTAGTTAAGGCGACATAAGTATTTTAAGCTTGAGCTTTCGATTATCACCTAGATAATAAGCTTAAAACTGTCTCATCTCTATTTATCACGCAGTAAATAGAGGCGATTACCCGTGTGAGTAGGCTAATCTTTTATCTGTCCGACATACTTCCTTAACTTAAAATAATGTACTAAGCATTAAGATGCATAAAGATCATACAAAGATTCATAGGCATTAATGATGAAAACACAAATTCATCAAATGTAAACACTTAGGGAAATTACAATATTCAGTACATCACCCTCTACGCAACCCTAGAGATTTCATATGGCCACAAAACACATATCTAGATATTGGCTTTGTCATAGGATCTGCTACCATTCTATGCGTAGTACGTACTCTTAGTTCACATCTTTTCGTGCAACCATATACTTGACAAAGTTATACTTGGTATCTATATGTTTGGTCTTGCCATGATATTTTGGATCTTTGGTGTACACTTTTGCTGCTTGGCTATCACAGTTAACCAACAATGCAGCACTTCCAATAACACCTAAATGATCCAAAAAATCTCTTAAGCCAAATATCTTCTTATACTGCTGATGATAATGCCACGAACTCAACTTCTATCGTGGACAAGGCTATACATGTTTGTTTCTTACTGCTCCAAATATGGTGCCATTATTCGGTAATAAAACAAACCCAGAGGCAGATTTCCTTTTATTTAAATCTCCTCCATAATCAACATCAGAATAGTCTTAGAGTTGCAGATCTTTTCCTTAATAACTCAGCGTATAATCAGCAGTCCCCTTTAGATACCTCAGTATTCTCTTAACGGCTTTTCAATGTGCTTGACCTGGATTGGATTGGTATCTATTTACCATCCCAACTGCAAAACATATGTCAAGTCTTGTACACATCATAGTGTACATCAAGCTTCCAACAGCACTAGCATAAGGAACATGTTTCATTTGTTCCTTCTCTTGTGGAGTCCTTGGACACAGTTTATGGCTCAACCCTTCACCTTTTGTAATAGGAGTGTCTATGGGTTTACAATCTTGAAATCTTAATTCCAAGAATGTATGCAACATCACCTATGTCATTCATCTCAAAGTTGAAAGACAACCAACTCTTGACATTATTAACAAACTCCATATTACTTTCGGCAATTAGTATATTATCAACATATAATGATATGATCACAAAACGATCCTTGGATCTTTTGATATATACACAATGATCCTCGTCAATCATTGTAAAATCATATACCATTATGGCATTATGAAAACGTATATACCATTTTATTGACGATTGCTTAAGGTCATATATCGACCCCAAAAGTCGACATACCTTTTCTTCTTGGCCTTTCATTATGAAACTAGCAGGTTGTTCCATATATATTTCTTCCTCTAATTCTCCATTGAGGAAAGCAGTCTTTACATCCATTTGATGTAACTCAAGATCCATACTAACCACTATTGCCAGAATAATGCGAATCGAGGTAAATCTCACTACAGGAGAAAAAATTTCTTCATAATCAATTCTTTCCTGTTGATTATACCCTTTCGCCACAAGGCGAGTCTTATGCCTTTCTATTTATTTTGAGAACCCACTTGTTCCCAATAGCTCTGCGTCCTTTTGGAAGATCAACCAGTTCCCAGACTTGGTTTGATTTCATTGACTCAATTTCCTCTTCCATTGCATGAATCCATTTTTCCTTACTAGGGCAATTCAGAGCCTCATTAATATTTCTTGGCTCATCCTCATCTTGTGGAGCAATCATAAAAGTTTCCCCTTCAATGTGAAAACGTCGATGGGGAATACTTTGGCGACTTGTTCACCATATGGGAGATTGTACACTTAGCACATCATTCCCCATTATGCTCCCACTTGGATTAGATAATGATGATATTGTCTCAACATGTGGTTGTAATTGAAAATGAGTTGAATTTAATTCATCACTTCTCATATTACTCCCACTTGAACGAACTTCACTAATATCATTATCTTGATCCAATGTTTTAAATAGGAAGTAATCTTCCCCTATTTCGCCCTTCTTAAGAAATTCATCCTCTAAGAATGTGACATCCCGTGATTCAAATTCAGTTATACTCCCACTTTCCTGCTTACCTATGAACACATACCCTTTCGAGTGTTCGGAGTATCTCATGAAAATACTCTTATTTCCTTTGGGACCATATTTCCCAAATTTGTGAGAGGACTCATGAGTATAGGTAGCATAACCCCATGGCTTAAGAAAAAAACTTAAGTCCGGTTTTCTACCTGTCCATAACTTATATGGAGTGGAAGCAACTGATTCGGAAGGCATCCGGTTAAGTATATAGGCAGCAGTTAACAACGCATCACTCCAAAAAGTGATAGGTAAGTTAGCATGCGCCATCATGGACCTAACCATTTCCAATAGGGCTCTGTTTCTTCTCTCTACAACACCATTTTGTTGAGGAGTATATGGAATAGACAACTGTCTTTCTATTCCTTTTTCATCACATAATTTTTTGAACTCATCAGATAAATATTCTCGACCTCGATCGGATCTCAATGCTTTTATTTTCTTGTCTAATTGATTCTCTACCAGGTTCATAAACCTTTTGAAACAACTTATTGCTTCAGATCTATGAGAAATCAAATAGACATATCCGAATCGAGTATAATCATCTATAAAAGTGATGAAATAAACAGCCCCATGCCTTCCTTTCACATTCATTGGACCACAGACATCAGAATGGATTAAATGCAGAGGAAATTCAGCTCTTTTACCTTTTCCAAATGGTTTCCTTGTCGTTTTCCCTTCTAGGCAATGCTTACATATGAGCAAATCGACTTTTTCAATGTTGCCCAACAAGCCCTCTTTGGCTAGTCTATTCATACGTTGTTGGCCAATGTGACCAAGTCTAGCATGCCACACATCCACATCATTATCATATGAATTAGGAGACATGATAAGGGAATAACAAACATCTACATTAACATACTCAATATCTAATACAATGAAACCATCCAGAAAATAACCACAACCATAGTAATTTGTATCCAAATACAAACCTAGTCTAACCAACACTAAAACAGACACTAAATTCCGATGAATCTCCGGAGCATACAATACATCATGAAGGAACAAAGTGCGTCCACCACGCATGTTCAGTTGGCAGGTGCCAATTCCTTTCACTTTAGCTCTGGAGTTGTTTCCCACATAGACCCACTTAGTTCCAATTGGTACTCGTCGAAATTCCACGAAGGATCCTCTATCCTTCGCTACATGGTCTGTCGCTCCTGAATCTACAGTCCACAAAGGATTAGACTCAGTCAAGAATACAGAACTCGACATAAAAGTAAAGTTCTGATAAGTACAAGGGGTGTTTACCTTCTTTAGCTCACGACAATTGCAAGCATAGTGACCCTTCTTGTCACAATTGTAACACCTCACCCTTGACATTTTCTTCACTTGAGGACGTTTTCCTCTCTTGTGTTGGTTAACTTTTGATTTCTTGCAACAAGGACTTGATCCTTTGCAATCCCACATATTGAACGAATCAATACGCTTGCGCTTAGAGCTCAAAGCCCTTTCTGAGCTAGAACTAGCATTGTAAATATCCAATTTCGGCTCAAATGCCGTTAGGCGGTCCTCTTCTAGCTCAAGGTGGCGCATTACATTCTCAAGATCTTCCATAACATGGTCAAGAGCTTCTAATGTTTTTTGCTTTTCCAGCACATATTGAATCTTCATATTCAATATTTCACAATTGTTGCCGTTCATATCAGCAATTACGTTTTTAGTTGCCGAAACCATCGATCTGAACACATCAAACATATTTGCACGAATAATTAATGCCTATCATTTATGCATCCCTTTTACATAGACCCATCATATTAATGAATAATTTCAAGTAAGGCTTAAGAATCAAAAGGTCACTACGTTTCCAATCATCCTCCAAAAATCCTAACTTAAAACTATCATTAATATGATTGTCATATGCAAAATTAATTCTATGAAGCTACAAAAACTTCTAAAATTACCCACAACTAATTACCCACAGCAACCAGCAATAACAGAAAGCAACAGATAATTGACATCCAATAAAACAATAATGCTTTCAACTAATACAACCAATATATAGGTTGCTACATCAACAACAATTAGGTAGTAATCAATACATAAAATGTCCACAAAGCACACTTAACTAAGATTAGCCAATACAACTAACACCAAGTCATTACACGAACTAGGAAAGATCATCTTTTGTTCAATTTCTTGATCTTTTCCCTTGTAACAATAGAGTAATATTCATTTACAAAATCCATCACAATTTTCTTATATGAAGCAGCTTCGTTGACATCCCATATGCGATTCAACACATCTTGCCATTCAGGTGGAAGAGTGTTTATGAAAAATCGCACCATCTCTGACTGTGACATAGGACGACCATTCCATATGACCTTTTGAATCTTCCCATTGACCTCAAGGACATTATCAATTAAGTCTTCACTCTCCCATCGATGATCAGTCAGCTCAGCTATCAACTTAGATAGCTTATCCTTTTGTTCATCGGTAACTGCGCGAATAGGTGTGCGCAACCTCAAGGGAGGCATTATTCGTGCAACAAATGCAGAACTGTTCCTGCAATAAATGCAGAACAAATAAGGGATCACAAATAATCCACATAGACATAATGCAGAACTTTTTATTTTTTTTCGGGTCAACAGTCAACGGTCGTCGGTCATCGCACCGGTCGGACCGCATGTGCCACGCGCGTGCGCGGGCTGACGTCATGCAGACGTCATCCGGCACGTGCCGCGCGCGTGCCAGGCGTCCGCGGGTCGGGTTGGGTCGGGTCGTCGCCCGGCCAACCGACGTCATTGCTGACGTCATCGATGACGTCATCCCAGCGGTTACTGACCGTTGGGTGACGTCATGCTGACGTCAGCACGCGACGTCAGCACGCGTCAGTTCGCCGATTGGCGCGTGCCGGTTCGCTGCCGGCGGCGCGCACGTGCCGGTTCGCCGCCGGCGGCGCGCACGTGCCGGTTCGCTGACCGGCGCGTGTGCCACACGCGTTGGGTGAGCCAGCGCTACCGGGCGCATCGCGCCCACGTGCAGCGCCTTCTGGCCACGCGTGTGGGCGCGTGCGGCGTCTTCGGGCAGCGCACGACATGTCGCCGGACTCGTCTCGACGACCTCTTTCACCCAGTGCCTTCAGAAATGGATTTCGACTTACGAAAACTCAGAAAAATGGCCGAATAGCGCTCGGGTGTCGGGATTTCTCGCCCCGATCCGTACGGCCAAATTGTTTTTGCGAAAAATCAATCAAAAAACATCAAATTGATCGGGAAAACGTGAACTAGGGCTCTGATACCAATGTTGGGAATAACAGATCCCCGAAAATCGGATTCGACACTAAATCGAACCCCTAAATCAATGCGGAAGACGAAGCCCAGGATAATCACGTATCACCGATCGTAAAGTACACCACGGATTCGAGCGTACCTTATTAGCCACAGATTAAACACCGATGCCGAGAAGAGGAAGAGAATTTGGCCCTGTTCGATCCGACGATGCCTTAAAGGGAAGAAAAACGCTTACTGTTTTTCTTTTCTTGTTGGAGAGAGAAAGCGCGCGGGAGAAGGGAAGACGTACGTACGTTGATTGTGCAAGAGTTGTCTTCTCTCTCTCTCTCCTCCCTTTTATACCTTCCCCCATCCACGGGCCCTATTCCCATGGGCCAGGCTTTTTGGGCCCAACTTGGGCGGACGGGCCTTAAGCCCATCTCATATAAAACCATCACTTGTGGTCAATAATCTCCTCCCCGTACGTTATATCGGCACCATACTGAGCAGCAAGCAACCTGAGAGGCAGCGTCCCCTGCAAAATCTCGAAATGCGTTACCCGAATTTCTCCAAAATAAATCGAAGCACGATGACGCTAGTCGATCAGAATGGTTTTAAGGAGGTCTCTTGAACTCACGACTCGAACCATGGGAGCGAGAACGTGCTTGTTCTCGTACTCCATATCCGCGGGAGGAGACGCCGCTGACCTGACCAGTTCCTTACTCCTGGAAGTCACGACTGTGCCGAAGTCTTCGATGACGCATGTGATGCCAATGGTTTTGTAAACCATATCGTACCAGAGAGCGAACCCCTTTTGATGGTGCCGCCGCCGCCGACAGACGGGCCTTGCCTAGCCATCGGCTGGTGTCGCCGAGCGCGTGGAGGAGCAGAACGCACGGAGGACCAAAGAGGCGAGGAGGCCCAAAAAAGAGTAAATCCCGCTCGTGCTCGAGGGGGAAAAAGGAGGTATTTTAATTTTTTTATTTTATTTTGGTCGAAGAAGCAGTTTCATTTACCCGATCAAGAATATTGTATCATTAATAATTCACCGATTACTCCGCTCTCATCAATTTATTGTATCTTCTTTTTTTATAATATTAACAATAAAAAAGTCAATCCTTATTTCTCGTGATCTCGTATCATTTTCAAAATATAAATATCACCAAAAATACGTGTTTCGAGTTTTTAAAATAGGACTTGCGTGCAGCAACAAAATGTTAAGAGGACCAATGACAGAATTAATTAGAAGAATGAATACGAACTCACGATAGATCATTGAGACTATGATCCTCATCTTGAAACGGATATGCTTTATGTAAAAATGTAAGGGTTAAAAAGGTTATATGCTTGCTGAAATCGGTGGGAGAAAACTTACGATTGCTTGAGGCAAGCTCGAGGAAAATCTTCATTTGACAGGTATGCCTGTTTATTTCGTTTATGTCCGACTCCTTGGTGCGAGATATTTAAAAGGGTGAAACTACTGAAGAGTTTGGGCTGAGCGGGGGACACAAAAGGGGATCCTCTCTCTCCGAGCATATAGGACTCACTCACGCATCGCAGTTATTCTCAACATTAGCAAAGATAATACAACCATGCATATGAACATAATGATGGCTCTTATGTGACATCATTTGTCATACTCATCATCATCCTTATTTTCAATTTTTTTTTTTTTTTTTGCATTCAAAAATTTAACCTCATGTCCTTAATATATTATTTCAATGCATCGCGAACCCAATTCTGGCATAAACATAGGATGTCATATCATTTTCATACTGGAGAGCCCATGCCTTTTTAAATCTCATACTACTCGCATAGGGGAAGTGTTTGATTGGCGAATAGGTAATGTCGTACGTGCTCTCAACATGGCAGAATATACATGCAAGCCCAACAAGTGAATTAATATGAACCCCCACCACACCCCAACCACCCCTCCTCCGTATCCCACCACCCCCCCCCCCAACCAAAAAAAAAAAAAAAAAAAAAAGTGAATAATAGTCATGCATATCCCATAGTTCATGTTAATATATATCCTTATAAGTTCCTCATAAAATATTATTGAATTCACCAATGAGTTACTATTTGCACTGCTGATATTTAATCATGACTAGTGAATTTATGAAAAACTTAATAAGCTAGTATTACATAGATAGGTTGTCCTTCGTGAATTACCACCGGTAGCCTAATCAGTAGCATACCGATTGGACGAATTTCAACGATGTAGAATTTAGCATCAATGTTACCTATCTACCATCCACGAAATAAAGTTCGGTGTCCAGCGAGCAGAAATGTACAAAGGTCCCAGAAATTATGAATAACGCAACACAGAGCAACAAACATTTTACAACAACATTGATTTTCTCGTTTCTCCTGGCGCCGTCTGTTTTTCATGGTAGGGGCTAAAACTCAGTGCGCTGTATTTGTGAGCCCTTGATGCGGAGCTCTTTCAAAGAGTTTAGCTCCCGAATTTCATTTGGCAGCTCACGAAGTTTCCAGCAGTCGCAGCCATATATTAAAGCACTTTAACTGACCAATGGATTTATGGACACTTAGTTTATATTGTACTGCATGATCAGTTGTTCTAAATTTGTTAAAGTCCTGAGAAGTCGGGAGTTTTAACCAAGCGCCGGCTATTCAATATAATCGGAACTTTTAAGCTCTTCGCCATCTGCAACAATAGAAAGATAAAAAATCATTAAACGATCAAGTTGTGGATTTAACAGATAGACGTTCCTAGCCTATATGGCACACCTTTATATGGCTCCAACCGTCCCAATGATGGGTGAAGTTGCTGCTTGATAGAACGAGAATTACTAGATTTTTCATGGATAGTTTGGCTACATCAAAGTCTAGAGGAATATTCTGCCAAGAAAACATTCGCAATTTCGGAAGTAGATGCGACTTCTTCCGAAAAAAGTTGGTCGGAAGATGAAAATCCTGCCGTAATTTCCTCATTACTGATCCAATCACAATTTCAAGGCCTTTTTTCTGATTTCCAATGTCACCAATAACTGTAAGGAGCCTTAGATTTGGAAGTCTCATGAAATCCTCATCTGCAGAACGGTGTTCTGCCTTATGGCGAAACTGGAAACTGAGAGCTTCAACTTTTTCCTTCTCCTGCCAAAATGGAAACACATTACTAACCCTTCATGTTTTGCGTCATCCTAAAAGAGAAAGTAGCCAAATTCCAGTGGTAGCAGGGAGCTTTCACCTGGTTTGTCATCAGCAAATCTAACGCTTCATCAGCATCCCACACCTAGTCTGCTTCTCTGTTACCATATCACTATCTAAGAGGCCTGAGGGATTCGGATTCGTCTCATACATACATTAGCAGTCCTATATCTTTTTAGCATTAATTCTCATTAGAATTTAATTAAGTTTCCTATATAACTGGATGTTTCTTACTAGGATTTTTTTCTTATTAAGCAGCTGGATGTTCATTTAGGACTCACATCACGACCCTGCCTGCCCTCGACAATTCTCTAGTTCTCTGCGCTTCTCCTTCTTTTTTCTCTACCTTTGGGTTCATTTTAAATTTGCTCCGCCATAAGTGCTTGAAATGCCAAATACCAAACAACATTTGCTTCCAATATAAACACTTCAGTCAAGGCAAAGTTCCAAAGTCAAGGCATTTTCAAAGGCAACTTATGCCTTTCCATTTATGTTAGGAAAGCGAGAAAATTAAGATTAAGACCGAAATAAACAATAGGCTTAGCTAAAATCTTGCCAATGTGTCACTGTCGTCTCCAAGGCCAAGCGTATATCATCTCGGAGCATAAGTGAATGTCAATGAACTTGAGCAATATACAATGACTTTTGCAATTGTTGTCCATTTTTCAACACAAAGCATCAAGTACTTATTTGCTAAGGTACTTAAATAGAAGAGCTCATGTGAAAGGGATTTAGCTTGCAAACATTGATCAACAGAGTAGAAAGTTGCTTCTTAGTAAAACTTGAGGATTCCAGATATCAATGTTTGAAATTTTATTGATTGACCACCATGTTATAGATAAAGCCAAATATTTGTTTTTAGGGTTTTTTTTTTGTCTTTTCTATTAGATTTCCTTTTAGGTTAAAAGTGGTACCTATATATTAGCGATGGCAAAACCCTAGCCGTAAAGACGCTGAAAAAGGAAATAGAGAGGCAAGAAAAAGAGAGAAGAAAAAAGTGAGTTTTTTTTCTTGATGAGGGTTCTCAGTCTCTTTGTACTCTGATCTTGAGAGAAGATCGTCGTTGTATTCCAACTTTTCTCGAAGTCTAGTGGATTCGCAGAGTGCCTCTGCGTGGAGACGTAACCCAGGTTTGGGTGAACTTCGATAGCAAATTTTCTGGCGTGTTCATCGATTCTGCTCTTTTATTACTATATTATGTCTGGTGAATTGTTTGCGAGCGTTATTTTTCTGGAATCGACGTGCGATTTCGTAACAACTGGTATCAGAGCCTGGGTTGGCTAATCGAGAACATCGAGGGTTTTCGGTGACGTTCGATTGAAAGCAAACAGGATGGTAGAAGATAAAATCAGAATCGATAAGTTCAATGGGGAGGATTTCGGATGGTGGAAACTACAAATAGAGGATTATCTTTATCAAAAAGATCTCTATGCACCACTTGAGGGTTGGAAACCCGAGATGGCAGAAGTGGATCCGACAGCAGAAGCCGAATGGAAAATTCTTGATCGAAAGGCATTAGGTGCGATTCGTCTAGGGTTGACGAAAAAGACAGGTTATCACATCGCAAAAGCAAAAACTGCAAAAGAAGCCATGGATATTCTAACGAATATTTTTGAGAAGCCGTCTACATCAAATCAAGTATTTTTGCTTAAGAAACTGGTTAATATGAAGTTATCTGATAGAGGTTCTGTGGTAGAGTATATTAATAGTTTCACGCAGGTCACGGGTCAATTGGAATCCACAGGCATAAATTTAGATATGAAACTTCAAGCTTTATTATTTTTATGTTCTCTTCCAGAAAGTTACAATACTGCAGTGCAGGGAATTTCGACCACCATGAAGGATGATTTAACTCTTGATGATGCTGTGAGTAGTATCATGGATGAAGAGATGCGAAGGAAAGTCTCAAGTGGAGATAATTTTTCTGCATCTACATCTTCAACGGCACTTGCAGTGGAGAACCGTGGAAGAAGTAAAAGTAGAGGAAATTTTAGCGAGCGTGGCATATCACAATCAAGAGGTAAGAGACAGGTTGTAAAAGATGAGTGTTGGTTTTCTCACAAAACCGGACACCGGAGGTTTCAGTGTGAAGCCTACAAAAAGAAGCAGCAAGATGAAAATCAAGGTGCTAATGTAGTTAGCGATGGATCTTTGCTAGATAACTTGTGTTTGTCTGCAGGGTTTGACTTGACAACAGATAAATGGTTTATTGATTCTGGCGCTTCTTTTCATTGCACCTCGCAAAGAGACATATTTGATGATTATGCCAGTGGAGACTTTGGACAAGTGGTTGTGGGAAACGGCCACATGTGTCCAATTATTGGGAAATGAACTGTGACTGTGAACATCCCAGGTGGAGGACATATAGTTTTGCGTGAAACTAGGCATATTCCGGAATTAAAGAAAAATCTGATTTCAACCAGTAAACTTGATCAAGAAGGTTTGGTAATAACTTTTGGCTGCGGAGAGTGGAAGATAACCTCAGGGGTAAGAGTAGTAGCAAAGGGAAAGCGTACGGGTACACTTTACCTTCTCCAAGGAGACAATATCAGTGATATGGTTGCAACTACAATGGCTACAGGTAATTTATCTACTCTTTGGCATTATCATTTGGGACATCTTGGTAAAAAAGGTGTAAAGCAGTTACACTCGAGAAAATTACTCCTAGGTTTGCAAAAAGTTGAGTTAGATTTTTATGAGAGTTGCATTTATGAAAAATAGAAAGCTGTTAGCTTTCAATTGAATGGGCGATAAAATAAAGGCCAGAAGCTAGAGTTGGTTCATATTGATGTATGGGGACCTCGCCAGGAACTCTCTTATGGTGGTAAGAGATATTTTGTCACATTCATTAATGATGCAACAAGAAAGACTTGGGTCTATGCTCTTAAAGAAAAATCAGAAGTATTCGGGATGTTCAGAATGTGGAAGACCATGGTAGAAAAAGAAACAGGTTATCAAATTAAAGCTTTGAAATCTGATAATGATGGTGAATACACGAGTAAAGAATTTGCAGAATATTTGAGTCGAGATGGCATACATGGGTTAAAGACTGTTCCTAGAACTCCTCAAGAGAACGGTGTGGCTGAAAGGATAAATAGGACTATTCTAGAACGTGCAAGATGCATGAGACTACACGCGGGTCTCCCGCTACACTTATGGGCTGCCACAGTTTTATCTTATCAACAGAAGTCCATCTAGTGCGTTGGATGGAGAAATACCACAAGAGCGGTGGTCAGGTAAAAAGATTAATTATTCTCATCTAAAGGTATTTGGGTGTATTGCATATGCTTTAATTGACAGGGAGGATAGAAAAAAGCTTGATGCTAAGTCCTAGAAGTGCGTCTTTATCGGATATGGTAGCGACGAGTATGGCTATAGGCTTTGGGATTATGAGAATAACAAAGTTATTCGCAGTCGCAATGTGGTATTCCATGAAGAAAAGATGTACAAGGATCGTTAGACAGAGACAGAGCATGAGAAGGTAGTACAACCAAAATATGTTAAATTAGACACAATGCCCGTGAAGATGTTTCCAGTAGATCAAAGTTCACCTGAAAGAAAGGTTCAAGATGAGCCTATTATCAGTGAAGAGGTAGTTCAAGAAGAATGCAGCGATTCGGAGCAAACGAATGACCCTGAAGTACCTGTCTTGAGAAAGTCTACACGTGTGAGAAAGCCAAAGGTAATTTTTGATCCATCAGCTAATATTGTTCTGAGCCATGTCTTATATACAAATTTGGGAGAACTGGAGACTTACGATGAGGCAAAGGCAGACACGTCTCACTTGCAGTGGGAGTGTGCTATGAAAGACGAGATGAACTCATTACTTCATAACAAAACTTGGGAGTTGACTAAGTTGCCCACAGGTAAAAAAGCTTTATTAAACAAATGGGTGTACAGGGCTAAGAATGAAGCAGATGGTAGTATTAGATACAAGGCGAGACTTGTAGTCAAGGGCTTTTCTCAAAAAGAAGGGATCGACTACTCCGGAATATTTTCACCTGTAGTGAAAATGACATCAATTAGAATTCTGCTGAGTATAGTTGCAGTGGAGGATCTTCATCTTGAGCAATTAGACGTAAAAACATCGTTTTTACATGGTGACCTAGATGAAGAATTATACATGGCACAACCTAAGGGTTTTGAAGTCAAAAGTAAGGAGCACATGGTATGTCGCTTGAAGAAAAGCTTGTATGGCTTGAAACAAGCTCCGCGGTAATGGTACTTAAAATTTGATGGTTTCATGTAAGAAAAATGATTTGCACACTGTGAGTCTGATCACTGTGTTTATTTTCGCAAGTATGATGATGGTGACATTGTGTATCTCTCTTTATATGTGGATGACATGCTGATGGCTAGTTCCAATATGAAGAAAATCGTAGAAGTTAAAAAGATGTTATCATCACAGTTTGCTATGAAAGACTTGGGAGAGGCCAAGAATATTTTAGGCATGAAAATCATCAGGGACAAGAAAAACAAGAAATTATGGTTGTCGCAGGAAGACTATGTGAACAAGGTGTTAAAGAGATTTAACATGGACAAAGCAAAACTGTCACGCCCCGATCCTCGGGCACGCACACATCCTTCTACTTGGTCGATTTTATTATGCGATATCCCAGGACAATGTATCGCCGACCCTATCATTTCTTTAAGCACATGCGGAAGCAATTATAAATCCCCAGACAATAAAACAATGGGATAGGAAAGCAGACCATATTTTTATATTGAAATTCACAACTACACTTTCATTAACAACATAACTTATAGCATATTTACAATACTATTTACAGCATAAAAGTCTCACACCTATCTACACTAAGACAGGGTTCACAAGAGGGATGGGATCTCGGTCCACATCTGGGTTATATTCAAGATCCCTCTCTGGATCATCTTCAACTTCAAAATACTTTCTCCTCTTCAAGTTCTTCCTCCTCAGCTTTACCTCAGGGTCCTGAAATGGTTATTCAATAATCAATGAGACCACGTCTCAGCGAGTCCTACCCACTAAGACTCGATTAGTAAACTAATACGCCATGAGGGCTGCCTAAGCACACCATGGGTCAGAAGACTTACCTTGGCCTCAGTTTCCTTCCTGCAAGTCAGTTCAAATAATAAATACTGATAATCATAGCACCCAATCAATCAGATCGACTTAACGATCAATCGACTCAGTCGATTACATGTCATCAACACTATTACATGGTCATCTCGACTCTTCATTCTTGACTATGAATCGCGACCCCATAGGCATAATTTATTTTTAGTGGAATCACGGCCCCACTCGGCAAATTTTCTAGACTTGGTGGCATCACGGCCCCACTGGCAAATGTTCTCAACTTGGTGGCATCACGGCCCCACCTGGCAATTTTACTTAATGTTCTCAACGATCACGGTGGCATCACGGCCCCACCGCAATTTTTCTCAACTTGGTGGCATCACGGCCTCACCTGGCAATTTTCTCAACGTAGTGGCATCACGGCCCCACCTGGCAATTTTCTCAACTTGGTGGCATCACGGCCCACCTTGCAATCTTTAATCCAACTCACAACCTCACACAGTTACTTTCCCTTCAAGTATCGACATTTTCCAATTTTGGGACAAATTCTCATATTCACCAATTTCACTAAAATTTCATAATCCGATCCTCGAATAAATAAACAAAAGCACCATTGAAATCAGCACAAAATTTCGGTCGTCGGCTATCCCAAAATAATTTCTGGAAAATAAATAAATAATTAATTAATTACGGAAAATATTAAATAAATGTAATAAATCCAACTTAGGCCCGTTATAGCCTAATTGGAAGCCAATACGAACCCGGAAAATTACCGAGACTCGTTCCATAAATAACATGGCATGCCTACTTGCTAATGTCTATTTCTAACCACCTAACATGCATCCTCGAGTCACTAAATTAATTGTTCTAACCTAATCTAACCACCTAAGTGCATATAATTAAATCTAACCAACCCTAAGACATAATTAGCAAATTAATAAAGCATTAGTGAGTAAAACTCACTTGGAAAAAGCCGAGATCGAATCACCGCAACGGCGACGCGACGGCGGCCGAAAAGCCGAAATTTCGGCGGCGTCGACGGACACTCGGGCCGGGCCTACAAGCCTCGCAAGCTTGCAGAAATTTCTAGGCTTGGGCTTGGCTTCGCGGGCTTCAAATTTTGATGGGCTTTGCTGAGATGGCTGCTGGACCAACAAATTTCGCTGGGCTTAAAATCCAATGGGCTGAACTTCAAGTAGGCCTATTTTCACGGGCTTCAAGTGCTGGAAAATTTGGGCTTCAATTCAATTGAACAAGCTGAACTGGATGGGCCTGTTGCTGAATTTTCAATTGGGCTGAAGGCCTCAAAAAGGGGCCGAAGACTACCGAACTTGCGTGGGCTGGATGCTGGATCGTGTTTGATGGAGATGACACTCAACGAAAGCTCGCTGGTCTTCGTGGCGGAGACGCGGACTAAAGCTCCGTGGACGAAGTTGGCGCGGCAAGATCAACAAAAACGGAGCTGGGGAAACTGGGTGGAGGTGTGGACCGAGCAAGAAGGAGCTCAAATTCGTGAGTGGCGGACGGTGGACGTGTGGAGGCTTGGACGTCGGTGGTTTCAGTTCAATGGTGGTCAAGACACGCGGCCACAAGGTCAACAAAATAGGAAATTGGGTTGCAGGCCATGGAGTCTTGGAGAGGAGAAGAAGGCTTCGTGAGTGGGGTCTTCGTGGAAGACTCGTGGAGAGAAGATGGCGTTCGGTGGAGCCTTCGAAGCAAGTGAAGACGCCTTCCACTTGAGATTTCGGTCTTCAAGGCTTCGTGAGTGCCGCCAGCACCACCAAGGCCATGCGAGAGGAGTTTTGACCGAAGAGACCAATGGGTGGGGTTGATTTGTTGCCGACAAATCCCAGTGAAGAAGAGGAACGTGTGGGCTTCAATCTTCAAGGGAAGGAGTTGCCGTCTTCAACATTCGCCATTCATGGAGGTGTCGCCCGAAGAAAAATGAAAAGGGAGAGAGAGAATGGAGGTGGACAGTGGGTGAGAGGATGTAAGGAGATAGAGATGAAAAAGGAATGGAGGGTCCCTTGAGCTTGATTTTTTCACAAATATCTCCAAGACCAAGTCTTGGCCATGCATAATCCCTTGGCCTCCAATGAGCCACACCAACACTTCTCACAACACCTCAATTGGTGCACTTTGGCTAGGCATGAGGGGGGATTACGAATTTTACCATTTAAACTTCAATTTCTCCAATAACTTCCCAAATTGAGGTCCAATTTTGACGTAGAAAAATCCCACATGATTTTCTATAAATCCCCGACACACACGGCTCAGCTTGAAAGTCCAATTTCCCTTTAATTTAGCCAATCTGAACTTCTGTCAAATTTCCGCGACGTCCAAATGGTTTTCCGTAAAATTTCCCGAATCTCCGAAAAATCTTCTCGAGACCGAGTCGATGCTCCTAAAATTTATTGTGACATGGCCAAAACTTCAATTTCTGAAATCGGACTCGAATTGGCGGTTAATTTTCATTTGGCGCGTTTTTAGCGTGACCTAGACTATCGGGTAGTTTTCGGAACTTTTTAAGGCAAATGACCCGTGGTCGATTTTCTTCGAGCCACTATGAACCCACTCGACTCAATGGCGACTCTTGATTGTCGTGAAAATCTCGAGAATTCAATTACGGACACAGGGTACCAAAACAATAAGAAAATCAGTCTAGTGTCGGCCGACGAGAATTTTCTAATTCAGTGGTGTCACCCACGATTAGTCACATATCTCTATCGATCCAAATCTATCTCTGATTTCAAATCGATTTTTAACTGTGCCGCAGTGACCTCTAAAGATGGACACGGTCAAGAAGTCGATTCCTGATCGAGTTCTCAAGTCTATTGCTTTAAAATTCCTTAATCATTTCCCCAGATAGTCTAGTTATCTCAAGAGTGATCGGCTCTGAGAATAACCCTATAGACGCGTTAATGAAATGCCCGATTTATTCAATAGAAGACAGGGTTGAAAATTTGGGATGTCACAACTCTTCCCCTCTTATAAAAATTTCGTCCTCGAAATTTAAACCTTACAAGACTTGATCAAAAAGGTAGGGGTACAATTCTCTTATTGACTCCTCAGTCTCCCATGTCGCTCCTTCTGTACCGTGGTGTTGCCATACCACTTTGACTAAGGGAATAGTCTTTGTACGCAGAACTTGCTCTTTGCGATCGACAATCTGGACCGGTCTTTCAACGTATGACACACGGTCATCCACGTCCAATTCCTCGAAATTGAGCACGTGGGTCGGGTCAGGCTCGTACTTCCTTAACATCGACACGTGAAAGACGTCATGCACTTGCGCCAATCTTGGCGGCAACGCAAGACGATACGCTAAGGTTCCGATTCTCTCAAGAATCTCAAACGGACCTACGTACCTCGGACTCAGTTTGCCTTTCTTACCAAAGCGCGAAGTTCCCTTCATTGGTGACACTTTTAGAAAAACGTGATCACCAACTTGGAATTCCAAAGACTTCCGGCGCTTATCTGCGTAACTTTTCTGTCTGCTCTGCGCTGATTTCAATCTGTTTCTGATCACTGCCACGGCATCTACTGACTGTTGAACCAACTCTGGGCCTGTTATCTTTCTTTCCCCGACTTCATCCCAACATACTGGAGTTCCGCACGCTCTGCCATACAATGCTTCGAATGGGGCCATCTGAATACTCTGTTGATAACTGTTGTTGTAGGCGAATTCTACCAGATGAAGCTGATCTTCCCAACTTCCCTTGAAGTCTATTACACAAGCTCTCAGCATGTCCTCGAGGGTCTGTATTGTCCTCTCGGACTGGCCATCCGTCTGAGGATGATATGCCGTACTGTACTGAAGCTTTGTACCAAGAGCACTCTGTAAGCTCTTCCAAAAAGCAGCAATAAATCTCGGGTCTCTATCAAATGTTATCGTAACCGGCACTCCATGCATTCGAACCACTTGGCGCACATATAGGTCTGCGTGCCTATCCAAGCTGAGGTCTTTTCGAACTGCAATGAAGTGTGCCGACTTTGTCAGTCTGTCGATTACTACCCAGATCGAATCATTTCCTCTCTGACTCCTTGGTAGTCCAGTCACGAAATCCATCGTGATATGCTCCCATTTCCATTCTGGAATTGCGAGAGGTTGCAGAAGTCCTCCCTGCTTGCAATGCTGAGCTTTCACTTGTTGACATGTCAAACACTTGGCCACATGCTTAGCGATATCCGCCTTCATACCTGACCACCAATAATGTTGACGTAGATTCTGATACATCTTAGTGCTTCCCGGGATGAATGTTTGAATCGCTACGATGTGCTTCAGATAAGATTTCTTCTCTAAGCTCTACATCATCAGGTACAACCAGTCGTCCTTGGAATCTTAGTGTCCCGTCATCAGAAATCTGAAAATCAGCCTTTCTTTTCTCTACGTCTTCCTGAAGAATTCTTTGTACATCTGGGTCTGTCGGTTGGAGTTGTTTGATTCTAACCTGGACATCCGGTTCAATTCTGAGGGTGGCCATAAAACTCGAGAGGTGGCCTACCTCAAACTTGAATACCGAATCCCGAGCTCTCTCGATTAGGTTCCACTCCTTAATCAGTATATGAGCCACTGAAGACTTTCGACTCAGTGCATCGGCGACCTTGTTCGCCTTTCCTGGGTGATACAGAATGTCACAGTCATAGTCTTTTAGTAATTCCATCCATCGGCGCTGTCTCATGTTCAACTCCTTCTGAGAGAATAGATACTTGAGACTTTGATGGTCCGTGAAGATCTGAAACTTTTCCCCGCACAAGTAATGTCTCCAAATCTTCAGGGCAAATATAATGGCTGCGAGCTCTAAGTCATGCGTTGGATAGTTCAATTCATGAGGTCTCAACTGACGAGAGGCGTACGCAACAACCCTACCATGTTGCATCAGCACGCAACCCAACCCTCTAAATGATGCATCACTGTAGATCTCGAATCCTCCAGGACCAGATGGAATTGTCAGCACAGGTGCGGTAGTCAGCTTTTCCTTCAGCTCTTGAAAACTACGCTCGCACTTGTCTGTCCATATGAACTTCTCGTTTTTCTTTGTAAGCTTAGTTAGAGGTGATGCTAACGCCGAGAAACCTTCTACAAACCGTCTGTAATAACCTGCCAATCCTAGAAAACTTCTGATCTCTGTCACTGTTGTCGGTCTTGGCCACTTGATCACGGCTTCTATCTTGCTCGGGTCGACGGAGATTCCTTCTCCGGAAATCACATGACCTAAGAACGCAACACGAGTCAACCAAAACTCGCATTTGCTAAACTTAGCATACAACTGATGCGTCCTTAAGGTCTGGAGTACTAATCTCAGGTGATTCTCATGCTCTTCATCACTCCTCGAATAGACCAAGATATCATCAATAAACACAATCACAAATTGATCTAAATATTCCTTAAATATCCGGTTCATCATATCCATGAAGGCAGCTGGAGCATTCGTCAACCCGAATGGCATCACTGTAAACTCATAGTGACCATACCGAGTGCGAAATGCTGACTTAGGAATATCCTCTTTCTTAATTCTCAACTGATGATATCCCGTCCTTAAATCAATCTTCGAGAACATTGATGCTCCTTGTAACTGATCGAATAGATCATCAATCCTCGGGAGTGGGTACTTATTCTTAATGGTCACCTGATTGAGTTGTCTATAATCAATGCATAAACGCAATGAACCATCTTTCTTCTTTACAAACAAAACTGGCGCTCCCCAAGGTGATGCGCTAGGACGAATAAATCCTTTGTCTAATAATTCCTGCATCTGTACTTTCAATTCTTTCAATTCTGTCAATGCCATTCTGTACGGTGCCTTTGAGATCGGCTCTGTCCCCGGTGCTAGTTCAATCACAAATTCAATCTCTCTTTCTGGCGGTAAACCTGGCAATTCCTTTGGAAAGACATCTGGAAATTCTTGAACTACTGGAATGTCTTCCACTTTCAGTTCTTCAACTGTCGTATCCACGACAGTTGCCAGGTAACCTTGGCAACCCTCGTCTAATAGACGAGTTGCCTCTAGTGACGAGATTAAGGAAACCGTGGGTCCTCCTCGATTCCCAACAAACTCGAAGCTCTCACCCTCTATCGGGTCAAACTGAATCGCTTTACGATAACAGTCCATTTTAGCTCTTTGTTTGGTGAGCCAGTCCATGCCAATTATTAAATCAAAGTCATACATGGCTAGGACTAAAAGATCTATTTTCCCCTCTAGCTCACCAATCACTAACTTGCACCCCGAACAACCCAAAGCAGTAATAACTTTATCTTTCAAGGGTGTAGATATGCACATTGCCGACTCCAATAATATAGGACTAACTCCTATCAACTTAACATACTGTTCGGCAATAAATGAGTGAGTTGCTCCCGGATCAAACAAAGCATAAGCAGGTTGGTCGTTGAGCGAAACCATACCTGTTATCACGTTAGGCGCAGCTTCTGCTTGACCTTGTGTGATTGCATACACATTGCCTTGAGCTGGAGGTCTCTGCTTGTCCTCCTTGTGGCACATTCTGAGGGGCATACCCTCTTATCTGTCCTCTCGATGGTGGCGGTGGCAATTGCGGTTGTCCTCTCATCCTTTTCGGACAATTCCTGGCCATGTGACCCAGCTGGCCACACTCAAAACAAGTGCCCGGCCTAGATTGGCATGGGGCAGATCCGTGTCGCCTTCCACACCAGCGACATACTCCATTCTGGTTAGGCCCAAACTTGTTAATTCCACTCTTTCTATTGGGTGGAATCTGGAATCTTCCTCCGACCATGGGCCTCTTTCCATGTCGTATTGCATCTCTGTTGGAGTTAAACCTTGGCCCAGACGAGGCGGCTCTCTCATTTTGATCTCTCTCGATCATCTGGGCTCTCTCATAAAGATCATTATAAGTCCTCAAGTTCAGGGAAACCAATGTACTTCTTAAGTCCGGCTTGAATCCTTCTCTAAACCTCCTCGCTCGGTTTACTGGATTCGCAATTAATTCAGGAGCATACTGCGAAAGTTCAGCGAACTTCGCCTCATATTGATCGACGGTTAAGGAACCTTGGCGAAGACGTTGAAATTCTGACATCTTCACCTCTCTGGCAGTTTCTGAGAAATATTTGACATTAAAAGCCTCTAGAAAGGCATTCCACTCTGGAACAACGCCTTCTGGGAATATGGTTCCTTGAGTCGTCTTCCACCAAGTATCTGCAACTCCATCCAGCTGGTAAGTTGCAAGTAATACCTTTTCAGTCTCATTGCACATTAGCAGTGCGAAAGCTTTCTCCAATTTCTTGATCCATGAAGTAGCAACTTCAGGATCTCCGATCCCGGTAAACCGAGGCGGATTCAACTTCGGGAATTGTTCTACCAACGATGAATTGGTCATTCCCGACCACTATTCCGGTGGACCTTCGGCTTGAGCCGCGGAGTGCGGCACGTGCGGCTGTGCGGCAACGTACGGCGGCGCAACGCGATAGCGGCGCATTGGCGGCAGCCGGTGGCGGCGGCTCCAACAAATGGGCAGCATAAAGGCGGCGATCGATCTCGGGCTGTTGCCCCATCATTTCTCGCATAACATCCATAGCTTGGTTAATTCCGACCGTTGCTTGCTCACCGGGCTTGCTACCCGCGCACCAACGGGAGGTGGTGCTATTCTAGCATTGGTAACTGAGGGTGGAATCATTCCACTCGCGCTAGCTCCGTGTCGGCGCGCTCGACCACGGCCTCCTCGGGTACCGACTCTCGTCGCGCTCTTCCCGAGTCACGGCCCTACTGGCCCTCTTTGCAGGAGTCCTCGGCTCCTGATCGCTCATAGTGTCGCTTTAAAGAACTGACACCTGCTTCCAATTCAACACTGAATTAGAAACAAAGCGATTCAAACAACAACCAATTTTAGCACTCAGCTAACACAGACATGCACCAGCATGAATTTAAAGGCCTTTCCTACTAACTATCCCATGGTCAACGCTCCTTATCACTCCAATCTTGAACTTCGCTCTGATACCACAAAAAGAGGATGTCACGCCCCGATCCTCGGGCACGCACACATCCTTCTACTTGGTCGATTTTATTATGCGATATCCCAGGACAATGTATCGCCGACCCTTTCTTTTTATTATTTAAGCACATGCGGAAGCAATTATAAATCCCCAGACAATAAAACAATGGGATAGGAAAGCAGACCATATTTTTATATTGAAATTCACAACTACACTTTCATTAACAACATAACTTATAGCATATTTACAATACTATTTACAGCATAAAAGTCTCACACCTATCTACACTAAGACAGGGTTCACAAAAGAGATGGGATCTCAGTCCACATCTGGGTTATATTCAAGATCCCTCTCTGGATCATCTTCTACTTCAAAATACTTTCTCCTCTTCAAGTTCTTCCTCCTCAGCTTTACCTCAGGGTCCTGAAATGGTTATTCAATAACCAATGAGACCACGTCTCAGCGAGTCCTACCCACTAAGACTCGATTAATAAACTAATACGCCCTGAGGGCCGCCTAAGCACACCATGGGTCAAAGACTTACCTTGGCCTCGCTACAATTCCCGCAAGTCAGTTCAAATAATAAATACTGATAATCATAGCACCCAATCAATCAGATCGACTTAACGATCAATCGACTCAGTCGATTACATGTCATCAACACCATTACATGGTCATCTCGACTCTTCATTCTTGACTCTGAATCGCGACCCTATAGGCATAATTTATTTTTAGTGGAATCACGGCCCCACTCGGCAAATTTTCTAGACTTGGTGGCATCACGGCCCCACCTGGCAAATGTTCTCAACTTGGTGGCATCACGGCCCCACCTGGCAATTTTACTTAATCTGGTGGCATCACGGCCCCACCTGGCAATTTTTCTCAATCTGGTGGCATCACGGCCCCACCTGGCAATTTTTCCTCAATCTGGTGGCATCACGGCCCCACCGGCAATTTTTCCTCAACTTGGTGGCATCACGGCCCCACCCGGCAATCTTTAATCCAACTCACAACCTCACACATTACTTTCCCTTCAAGTATCGACATTTTCCAATTTTGGGACAAATTCTCATATTCACCAATTTCACTAAAATTTCATAATCCGATCCTCGAATAAATAAACGAAAGCACCATTGAAATCGACACAAAATTTCGGTCACGGCTATCCCGGCCTAATTTCCGGAAAATAAATAAATAAATAATTAATTACGGAAAATATTAAATAAATGTAATAAATCCAACTTAGGCCCGTTATAGCCTAATTGGAAGCCAATACGAACCCGGAAAATTACGAGACTCGTTCCATAAATAACATGGCATGCCTACTTGCTAATGTCTATTTCTAACCACCTAACATGCATCCTCGAGTCACTAAATTAATTACTCTAACCTAATCTAACCACCTAAGTGCATGTAATTAAATCTAACCAACCCTAAGGCATAATTAGCAAATTAATAAAGCATTAGTGAGTAAAACTCACTTGACAAAAGCAGAGATCGAATCACCGCAACGGCGACGCGACGGCGGCCGAAACCCGAACTTTCGGCGGTGTCGACGGACACTTGGGCCGGACCTACAAGCTACGCAAGCCCACAGAAATTTCTAGGCTTGGGCTTGGCTTCGCGGGCTTCTAATTTTTGATGGGCTTCGCTGAGATGGCTGCTGGACCAACAAATTTCGCTGGGCTTAAAATCCAACGGGTTGAACTTCAAGTGGGCCTATTTTCACGGGCTTCAAGTGCTGGAAAATTTGGGCTTCAATTCAATTGAACAAGCTGAACTGGATGGGCCTGTTGCTGTGAATTTTCAATTGGGCTTGAAGACTGCAAGAAGGGGCCGAAGACTACTGAACTTGCGTGGGCTGGATGCTGGGCCGAAGACACTCGAACGAAGGGCAGCAGCTTCGGTCTTCGTGGCGGCTGAAGCAGCGAACTAAAGCAGAACGTGGACGAAGCTGGCTGGCGCAGGGTCAACAAACGGTTTCGCTGGGCTGAAACTTCAGTGGAGGTGTTGACCGAGCAAGAAGGAGCTCAAATACGTGAGTGGCAGCAGGCGGTGGACGTGTGGAGGCTTGGACGTCGCTGCAGTTGAGTTCAATGGAGCTGAAGACACGCGGCCACAAGGTCAACAAAATAGGAAATTGGCTGGCTTCAGTGGAGTCTTCGGTCAGCAAGGCTTCGTGCGCGGCAGCTGGAAGACTCGGGTGGAGAGAAGATGGCGTTCGGTGGAGCCTTCGCAGAGAAGCAACGAACGACAGCAGCTTCCACTTGAGATTTCGGTCTTCAAGGCTTCGTGAGTGCCGCCAGTCAACCACCAAGGCCAGCGAGAGGAGTTTTGACCGAAGAGACCAACGGTAGTGGGGTTGGCGTGTGGCTGGCAGAATCTGTGAAGAAGAGGAACGTGTGGGCTTCAATCTTCAAGGGAAGGAGTTGCCGTCTTCAACATTCGCCATTCATGGAGGTGTCGCTCGAAGAAAAATGAAAAGGGAGAGAGAGAATGGAGGTGGACAGTGGGTGAGAGGATGTAAGGAGATAGAGATGAAAAAGGAATGGAGGGTCCCTTGAGCTTGATTTTTTCAAAATATCTCCAAGACCATCTTGGTAAGCCAAGTATAATCTCGATGGCTTGCAATGATCCCCACACCAACACTTCTCACAACACCGAATTGGTCAAAATGGCTAGGCATGAGGGGGGATTACGAATTTTACCATTTAAACTTCAATTTCTCCAATAACTTCCCAAATTGAGGTCCAATTTTGACGTAGAAAAATCCCACATGATTTTCTATAAATCCCGACACACACGGCTCAACCCTTGAAAGTCCAATTTCCCTTTAATTTAGCCAATCTGAACTTTTGTCAAATTTCCGCGACGTCCAAAATGGTTTTCCGTAAAATTTCCCGAATCTCCGAAAAATCTTCCGAGACTTGAGTCGATGCTCCTAAAATTTATTATGACATGGCCAAAACTTCAATTTCTGAAATCGAACTCGAATTGGCGGTTAATTTTCATTTGGCGCGTTTTTAGCATGACCTAGACTAGCGAGTAGTTTTCAAAACTTTTTAAGGCAAATGACCCGTGGTCGATTTTCTTCGAGCCACTATGAACCCACTCGACTCAATGGCGACTCTTGATTGTCGTGAAAATCTCGAGAATTCAATTACGGACACGGTACCAAAACAATAAGAAAATCGAGTCTAGTGTCGGTCGACGAAATTTTCTAATTCGGTGGTGTCACCCACGATTAGTCACATATCTCTATCGATCCAAATCTATCTCGATTTCAAATCGATTTTTAAGCGTGCCGTAGTGACCTCTAAAGATGGACACGGTCAAGAAGTCGATTCTTGATCGAGTTCTCAAGTCTATTGCTTTAAAATTCCTTAATCATTTCCCCAGATAGTCTAGTTATCTCAAGAGTGATCGGCTCTGAGAATAACCCTATAGACGCGTTAATGAAATGCCCGATTTATTCAGTAGAAGACAGGGTTGAAAATTTGGGATGTCACAAAAACCGGTTGCAAATTCTCTAGCGAGTCACTTCAAACTTTCCAAGGATATGTGTCCCAGCACTCAGGCTTTGAAAGATGAGATGGCGGTAGTTCCATATGCATCAGCAATTGGGAGTTTGATGTATGTCATGGTGAGCACGAGACCAGACATTGCACAAGCAATGGGAGTTGTGAGACGATATATGCAGAACCCAGGCAGAGAGCATTGGAATGCAGTTAAATGGATATTGAGATATCTAGCAGATACTTCCAATTACTCACTTTGTTATGGTGGTACATCTCTAGAGTTACAGGGTTATGTAGATGCAGATCATTCGGGTGATCGAGATAGTGGTAAGAGTACCACTGGATATGTCTTTACAGTTGCAGGTACAGCAGTGAGTTAGGTATCTCAACTACAAAAGATAGTGGTTTTATCGACAATAGAGGCAGAATACGTGGCGATCATAGAAGCCTCCAAGGAAATCATGTGGTTACAAGATTATATGGAGGAGTTATATCGAAAACTGCCAGTCAGTACACTGTGAAGTGATAGTCAAAGTGCAGTGCACTTAGCAAAGAATGCAGCTTATCACTCAAGGACTAGACATATCAAGAAGCGTTATCACTTTATCAGGTCAGCATTGAAAGATAATGAGTTAAAGCTACAGAAGATTGATGGCTCGAAGAATCCAGCTGACATGATGACCAAGGTAGTAGACAGAGAGAAGCATATTTTCTGTACTACTACCATTGGTATTACTCCATGTTGATTGATGAGGAGTATCGCAGAGGCACAAGTTTTTCAACTACTATTTTTTGAAAAAGATGGATACAAAGTTGCTTAATGCTTGGGTATATTTGTCTTCAAGTGGGAGATTGTTATAGATAAAGCCAAATATTTATTTTTAGGGGTTTTTTTTTGTCTTTTCTATTAGATTTCCTTTTAGATTAAAAGTGGTACCTATATATTAGTGATGGCAAAACCCTAGCCATAAAGACGCTGAAAAAGGAAATAGAGAGACAAGAAAAAGAGAGAAGAAAAAAGTGAGTTTTTTCTTGATGAGAGTTCTCAATCTCTTTGTACTCGATCTTGAGAGAAGATCGTCGTTGTATTCCAACTTTTCTCGAAGTCTAGTGGATTTGCAGAGTGCCTCTGCGCGGAGACGTAGCCCAGGTTTGGGTGAACTTCGATAACAAATTTTATGGCGTGTTCATCCAATTCTGCTCTTTTATTACTATATTCTGTCTGGTGAATTGTTTGCGAGCGTTATTTTTCTGGAATCGACGTGCGATTTCGTAACACACCATCCATAAGATAAAAACTGCTACTGGTCTAGTAAATGTTTGAAGCTGAAAAGAATATTAATGTGATGCAAAGAATATTAAGCTGAAAAGATGACGTGTCTGACGCCAATGGCTTTGTAAATCGTGTCGTACTGGAGAGCTAACCGCTTTTGATGGCGCCACCGCGGGATGGACCTCGCCGTAGCCGCCGGCTGGCGTCGCCGAGCGCGTGGAGGAGCAGAACGTACAGAGGACCAAAGAGGCGAGTCTGCCCGAGAAGCGTAAGCAAGTCGTTACGCGATCAAGAATATTGTAAAAGATTAGGTTATTTTCACCCGCATTTTGACTAAAATCCTTCTTTTTTAGTTCGCCGGAATACTCATCTCTCTTCGATTAATTATTTATTATGTTAACGAAAAAGAAAAGCCCTATCCTTATTTTTTCTGCCTCTCGTCATTTTCACAATATAAATCTCACTAAAGATATATGTTTTGGATTTTTTTTTGTAGGACTTGAGTGCATCAACAAAATGCTAGAGAGCCCAATTACAAAAGTAATTAGAGGATTGGATATGAACTCGCTATAACGGATCATTGAGACTATTATCCTCATCTAATAATGGATTTGCTTTATGCATAAATGTAAGGGCCACAAAGGTTATATGATGGTCAAAACCGGTATTGAGGGAAATCCTCGTTCGATAAGTATCCTCGTTTATTTCGTTTATGTGGCTACAACTTGTACCCCGATTTCTTTTGCGCAAGTTATTTGGAAGGGTGAAACTACCGCGAGTTTGGGACAAGCAGGGGATGCAAAGGCGGATCCTCTCTCTCGGTACATATATGATTTAGCTCATGCATCGTAATTGTTCTCCATATCAGTCAGGATAAATATGATGATGTACAAGAGCATAATGATGACTATTATATCACATCATTTGTCATACTCACCATCATCCTTATTTTTCATTATTTTTTTTCGTATTCGAAAGTTTTCCTAACATATTATTTCAATGCATCGCGAACCCAATTCATGCATGATGTCGTATCATTTTCATATGGTATAGGGGAAGTGTTTCATTGGCGATTTGGTCATGTCTTACATACTCTTAACATGGCATAATATACATCCAAGCCAAAGAAGCGAATAATAATCATGCATATCCCATCGTTCTGTCCACATATCATCATCAAACAATATATTATATGAATGATAACTCTTCACATCCCTATGAGCTCATTGTAGGATATTATTAATTTCACTGGTGAGTTACTATTTTGTGCTGCTAATATTTAATCATGAATAATGAATTTATGAAATACTTAATAAGTTACTCAATCCCTAATGTCCTTCGTGAATTACCACTGGTAGCTTGATAAGTACTATACCAATTGGATGAATTTCAACGACGTAGATTCACCATCAATATTACATATCTACTATCTGCGAAACAAATTTCCGTGTTTAGCAAGCGGAATTCTACAAACGTCCCAGAAACTATGAAAGAAGGCAATACGAAGAGCGACAAACATGACGCGACCGCATTAATTTTTCTTCATTCTCTTTGCGCTATCTGTTTTTCATAATATAGGCTAAAGATGCCGTCCATTAGGACGGGCTAGAATTCATTGTCCTAGACTGCAGCCCTGAGCCGATAGTAAGGAGCCCTTTCAAAGACTTTAGCTCGTAAATCTCATTTGGCAAGTGAGAAAGTCGGTGGCATCTGCTGACATCCAAGAAAACCAAGCGCTGTAACTGACCGATGGATTTATCGACTTTGACCAAGGACACACAGGCCGACATGATCAGTCGTTCTAAATTTGCAAGTCTTGAGAAGTCGGGAGTTTTAACCAAGCGGACGCAGAACGATAAATCCAGAACTTTTAATCTCCTTGCCATCTGCAACAACAAGAAGACAAAAAATCATTAAACGATCAAGTTTTGAATTTAACAGATAGACGTTCCTAGCATATATGTCACACCTTTATATGGCCCCAACCTTCCCAGTGATGGGTAATGTGGCTCCCGTCTAGAGTGAGAACAACTAGATTCCTCATGGATAGTTTGGCTATGTCAAAGTCCAGAGAAATATTAGGCCAAGAAAGCCATCGCAATTTTGGAAGCAGATGCGACTTCGTTTGGAAACAGTTGATGCAAGGATGAAATTTCTGCCATAAAGTCGACTGCACTAAAGCATAGTTAGACCAGTTATCTGAAATCCTGCCATAAATTAAAAGGAACCTTAGATTAGGAAGTCTTATGAAGTTATCATCTGAAAGACGTTGTTGTTCTGCCTCAATGTGAAACCGGAGACAGAGAGCTTCAACATTTTCCTTTTCCTGCCAAGAGGGAAACACATTATTATTATTATTATTATTATTATTATTATTATTATTATTATTATTATTATTATTATTATTTGGTAGAAAGAAACACATTATTCACCCTTCATGTTTTGTGTCATCATAAAAGAGAAATTAGCCAAATTGTGGTGGTATGGCAGGGAGCTTTCACCTGGTTTGTCATCAGCACATTTAACGCTTCATCAGCATACCACACTCTAGTCTGCCTCTCTGTTACCATATCACTATTGCGGACTATTTCTCGCCCCATGTCCCTTAATAGATCATGCATCCAGAGTTTATCATTTTTGTCTATCGTTATCAAGGACATATTCTGCAGAACCTCCAAGGCTTCTTCTGGAAAAAATTCTTTCTCATCCCACATGTGGATTGCAACTTCTTTGTCATATCCAATTAATAAACAAGCTATATCAAGAAAGACATGCTTTTGCCGATCATCTAAGGCCTCATAACTTACCTTCAGCTTATCCCTGACTTCCTTATCAGGAACTTTTTCCAACTTTTTCAGTGTGGCATCCCAAATTTCTTTCTTTTGGCATGATAAAAGCGAACCTATAACCTTGAGAGCTAGAGGAAGACCTCCAGCAATGCCTACCGCCTTTTTGGAGTGGGCGAGATAATCATCCGGAGGTTGATCTCTTCCGAATGCGTATTTGCTGAAAAGTAGAAGAGATTTGTTGAAATCCATGCATTTAAGTTCATAGATCTCATCCACTTCAGGGACGCTGAGGACCTGTTTGTTTCTACTAGTGATGATAACCCTACTCCCTTCACCGAACAAATTGTGCCCCATAAGTGCATGCAATTGATCACTTTTGTCGACATCATCAAGGAGAAGGACAAGCCTTTTACAACACAGCCATTTTTTAATCATCTCAATCCCACTGTCCGTGTCGATTATATGTTCCTTCCTTTTGAGGATGCCAAAGATCAGTTGATTCTGCAAGTACTCAACACCTTTTACCTTCCAAGTTTCTTGAATGTCAGGAAGGAAACAATGATGTTCAAAATGAGGAAAAAGTTGGTCGTAGATGATTTTGGCAAGAGTGGTCTTTCCAACACCACCCATTCCATGGATACCAACAATCCGCGTTTCATGTGTCTGGGGGCCAATCATTCTCTTGATATTACTCACGTCATCGTTGACTTCCACCAAGTAATCTGATAATGCCAAACGACTCTTTTTCAACTCATTGAAAACCACCATGACGACTGTATTCACCCAGTCTTCTTCTTGCCTAATATTTTTGGAGTTGAAAACGCATGGAATTAGGAAATTGGGTAGAAAAACATAAGGTTAGGCCAAATCAAATTAGAAAATCAAACACCCGGTTTGGATTGATTCCTCATTAAAATTATATGATCAACATAATTTTATTTGAAAATAGAAGGATGAAGATGGACTTATAACATATAACTAAGCTTAGAAAAAGTAAAATTACGGTGAACCATCCCACTTTTATGTTATGATTTTTGAATGATTTCTAATTTTTCTGGAAATACGTTCAACTTCAATACTCGATATAAAACAAATTCAGCAAGGACTCAATCAGAACTAGGCTACATTCTAAGAATGCAAGCTATTGCTGTAATCCTAATCTTAGAAATAATCACCTGTCGGGCATGCTACGGAGGTGCCAACCCCTCAGTTCTCCGACTTCCCTAAGAGCGGCCTTCCACTCGCTAATAGTTTCATCACTGTATCGCCCCTTGCTTTCATGTTCAATGAAGGCCTGTCCATACCCACCAGTTTGGAGCCGAACCTCGGAAGGCTCCACATCGTAGAAAATGGGTATGATCTTCTGTCCCGTGTTTTTCTTGCACTCCACCATCTGGACCAACTCCTTGAGACACCATTTACTGGAGGCATATCCTTTTGAGAAGATGGGAATGGAGATTATTGACCGCTTGATTGCTTGGAGAAGCTCCTCGCCAATCTCTTCCCCAAACCGCATATCTTGGTCATCTTTGTAGGCAAGGATTCGTGCATGGATCAGGCCGTCGTGAAGTAATTGGGCGAAATTTGCTCGAGTATCTGACCCTCTAAAGCTCAAGAACACCTCGTGGTCAAATCCATCGTCCTGCTTAGCAGCCGGGTCGGCTATTCCACTGCTTGCAACTGCATCGTTTATTTGTAGCTTCATGTTCAGTGGTGCCTGGAAGAGATCTTCGAACAAAACAGAGAAAAGACAATCGAATCAGAACGATGAATTGGAGATCAAAATCGAAACAGGGAAAAATAGAACTTTGGGGGATAAGAATCTTTAATGGAGAAAAACACGAGCGCAGCTGCCGCACTGAGGAAGCCGAAGAATGGTGGGGTCTCGTCGCGGCTGAACGTAGATGATATCCTCAGTTCTTCGTTGTCCGATGTCGTTCGCTGGATCGGGCGATGGTAACTCCTTCCTGTTCTCCTTCTTCTTCGCTTTGAGTGGTAGAGAGTCGCGAGTGACAGAGTATAGAGTGACGCAGCGAGGACGGGGGAGACTTGAGAGGGTGTGGAGAAAGGGAGAGAAGGTGGCAAGCAGCAGGAAAAAAAGAGAATCCTAGGCAGTCCCGGTTTTGCGAATCCCCAAAAAAAAAAAAATTAAATCCGGTGATTGAGGATCTCTTCTTTCCTTTCCAGGGAAAAATGAATATGAAAAATCAGCTTCCTTATCATGGATCCATCAAAATTAGGATGGACACGTGTCAATACCTTCGGGCATCTCAATAATAAAGTTGTCCACATGAATAGTAGAAGGTCTATCAGCAATTTCATGGATACTTGCGATGTTACTTTTTTTCTTTCAATAATTGAATCCGGTGGTTGAGAATCTCTTCTCTCCGGGGAAAATGGATCCATCAAAATTAGGATGGGAAGGTGGCAAGCAGCAGGAAAAAAAGAGAATCCTAGGCAATCCCGGTTTTGCGAATCCCCAAAAAAAAAAAAATTAAATCCGGTGGTTGAGGATCTCTTCTTTCCTTTCCGGGAAAAAATGAATATGAAAAATCAGCTTCCTTACCATGGATCCATCAAAATTAGGATGGACACGTGTCAATACCTTCGGGCATCTCAATAATAAAGTTGTCCACATGAATAGTAGAAGGTCTATCAGCAATTTCATGGATACTTGCGATGTTACTTTTTTTCTTTCAATAATTGAATCCGGTGGTTGAGGATCTCTTCTCTCTGGGGAAAATGCATCCATCAAAATTAGGATGGACACGTGTCAATACCTTCAGGCGTCTCAATAATAAAGTTGTCCACATGAATAGTAGAAGGTCTATCAGTAATTTCATGGATGTTTCCAATATTACTTTTTTTCTTTCAATAATTGAATCGCAGTGATTGAAGGTCCCCTCTCTTCAGGGAAAAAATGGATACAAAAAAACAGCTTCCCTTACTATGGATCCCTCAAAATTAGGATGGGCACGTGTCAACATTTTTAGGTGTCTTAGTAACGAAGATGTTCACATGGATGGTACAAGGTCCATCAGTAATTTCATGGATGTTTTCGATGTTACTTTTTTTTTTAATAATTGAATCACGATGGTTGAGAGTGTCCTCTCTCCGGAGAAAAAATGGATATGAAAAATTGGCTTCCCTTATAATGGATCAATCAAATGCCAACATTTTCAAGCATCTCAATAATAAAAATGTCTGCATGGAATAATTTTTAGAAAACATATTAGCACTAAGCTCCAAACCCATAAATTATAGGGTGCATTTATTTCGTCGAAAAGAATCTCGATGGAATCATTTTCTAGAATTTTGAATATTTAAAATATGAAAAAGAGTAAGTCAACGGAAAAGTGTTCTTAGTATAAAAAAAGCACTTGAAGTTAAATTAGAAAAAAAAAAATTCTCCTTTCTTATAAAAGGAAAACGTTTTCATTATTTAAGTTTCTTGTTCTTTTGTGTCACCGGACATGAAAACTTCAAGAAAAATGATTGTATGATAGTTTTTAATTTACTGTAAGTATAATAACCTGTTTTGGACTTAATTTGTTATGGGATCTACTTTTTCGAGAATTTGTGATTCATAATAAATTGTTATTCTCAAAGTAACCCAAAAGTTATTATACTAGGAAAGCCCAAACTTCAACCATTAAAGTTATTATACTAGGAAAGCCCAAACTTCAACCATTCTTCTGGGTATGTTTGCAAATTGTCTTCCCAAAACCTCTTGGGCATTCAAAGCCCTTTCGGCCAAATAAAGGGTGTTTGGCAATTTTTTTTTCGAACTCCATTTGCCAAATACAAGCCTTCAAAAGGCCGAAAGCCCAGGGCAACTGCCTCAGGCATTCTTGGCATGCTAGCCTTGGGCTAGTGAAAAATGTTCTCCCAAAATTAGCCTCACTAATCTTTTGTTTTTCGAGTTTTGCCTCGACAACTGTTCATCTTTATCTTCTTCCCTTCTCTTTGTTGAACAAGGCTAGCATTTGCGCATGGTCATTGACAAAGGGTAGGTGGTTCGACGAAGGGCAAGCAATTCGGCTGGGGTCACACGACCAAATTGCAATCTAGGTTGTTGCGACCATTGCGAGTTGCGACCATTGTGCAAAGGTCGCCACAAAATCCGGTCGCACGATTTGGGTCGCAACGACCCTCACCACACCATGACCTCCGCGTGGCAACTCTTGCTGGAGGGTTGTGCGACCTCGCCGGAGCGTCTACCCTTCGCCGGATCGCCCGCCCTTCGAGGCGAGACCGCCTACTCTTCGCTAGTAGGCTTGGCTATCCAACTCTTCTTCTTTTTTTCTTTTCTTTTTTTAACAACAAAAATATTTTGCATATATAATTTATCCAAACACTATTTTTCTCAAAAGATAATTTATAATGGACTTTTACAAATACAATTTACTAAACATAATTTACATTTTGAAAAACTTCTTTAACTCAACGGCCTTTGCATTTCCCTAAAAACTTTCCCCAAAAGGCTTCCTAAACGCATCCTCCCTCTCTCTCTCTTCCAAAATCCCTTTTTTTTTATATGTTTCTTATTGATAAATCAACAAGTCATGTTTTCATTTATCATGCAATGATACTTTCAATTAGTGATATTTTCCATGAAACTTTAGTTCGTGGTGTTGAAGTGGAGAGCACAAAAGATATTTATTAAAATGTCATGATGATTATAAGGAAATTTTTTCCAAAAAGTCCTAAACTTATTGTATTTTTATCAATCCATTTTTAAAAACTTTCAATTTTGCCTATTGAGTTATAAACCTTTTTACATTTTGACAATTGAGTTTATTCTATCAATTTTGGCCATAAATTGATGACATGGTTGTTGGTGATCCTACATGGCCAAGTGGCAATGGTTGCCCTTGCTAGATCAGGCAAGGGCGGGCCTCGCACGGAAAAGAAAAAAAGAAGAAGGAAAAGAGCATTGAAAAAAAGGAAAAATAAAAAATATAAAAATAATATTTAAAGTTGTATACGTCAATACCCTCCAGGCCTTATAAGACGGCTGTCATCCACGTCAATGATTTCTATCCAATTTTGCCGCATTAACTCAATTGGCAAAATGTGAAAATATATAGGATTCAATTAGCAAAATTAAAATGTTCAAAACTAAATTAGCAAAAGTGTAATATATTTAGGCAAAGTGATAATATGTTATAATGGTTGGTAACTTTAACTTTCCCAAACAAATGTTGATATATTAGAACAGTTGGTACCTCCCAAACAATCAAATAAGAGTGCACTAATAATAACCATTATGTTTTTCTTTCTTTGTTTCTCTAGAATAAGTTTAGAACACAAATTTGTTTGGTAACACAATTTTATTTTTCTATTTTCGAGAAAAAATTTTAACCTAGAAATAAATTTGGAATAGAAATAAGCAGTATAAATTTTTTAGTTTTTTAATTTTTAAAACAGAAATGAGAAATAAAAACTCTTCTTATCGCTTGCCTTCACCGCCCCCGCTACCGTTGCCACTACTTGCTTCCACCAACTATCCGGGAGGGAGATGTTTAATAAGGTTTATGAAACAAATTTTTAATTTATGTCTCGTTAACAAACGTGTATTTTTACTCAAAAACTTATCTAGGGAACATAAATTGAAAAATCTATTTCTAGCCAGAACTAGAGCTCGGGAAGAGAATGGTTATCTATTGCACCCTAAATGTTCGTTAATGGACTCAAATAATAGTTGATAATCTTTTATAACAATTAGTAGACTTATAAGTTGGTAAGCTGTGCAAATAACTGTTGGTCCATTATTGGAATTGTCGGTAACTTGAAAACAATTAAATAAGTATCGGTTATTGATTCTAGTAAAAGTTGGGAATTTTATAAAAGAGTTGATAACTTGAGTTCCTGCATATAATTATAGGTAAATTATAAAATAGCCAATATTTTTTGAAGTGTCGATGATATCGTATAAAAGTTTTTCATTTTAACCCAATGGTAAGCTTCGCAAATAGTTGTCAATAAATTATTGGAATAATTGGTACTTTTGAAACAACTGATAAAAGCTGGTAAGTTGGTGACTCTGCCATGGTGATACGCTATGCAAATGAATGTCGGTATCAGAGTAACAATCGATAATTTCAAAACAATTAACTACCTAACATAAGAGTTGACAATTTCAATTTAGCTTAAACATTGACAAATCATTGTGATAGTTCGTAACTTTGAAAACAGTTTATAATTTTGTATGACGAGTACTTCCATTTATAACATATCATGTGAAAGTGACTTTTGAATATTTACTGACGTTTTATTAATGCAACCAAAAATCGTTCCAAAATAGATTAATTAATGGATGATCTCTCTCTTAAGCACGGCAACATACATTTTTTATGGAAGACCACCGATTTGCTTTTTCCTTTAATAATTTAGAGACATGAACGTGGAGAACGGCTATCTAAAGGCCACCGGCTTTTCATCACAAGCGCGGGGTAATGCGCTTTTTTCCAATGCTATTGTCATCTCCTTTTGTAAATGTTTATGATATGAGGCACGGACACCAGAGTGCCAAAATGTAGCATGAGGGATAATTAAGTATCAAAATTAAAGCAAAATGGATCAATTAAATGTCAATAATAAAAAAAGCATACCAAAATATTGACGTGGCATTTTTTTGACAAGATAAATGCAAAATGATATTATTTTGCATGCTAACGTGGCTAAATAAATAGAAAACGATGTCATTTTGTGCTCGATGTAACTAGATAAGCTAAAAACGACGATATTTTGCTTTGCATTTGAATTTTGATATAAATATCAATTCAATTAAATTTAAAACTAAATTATTTAAAAAGGAAGACGAAGAAGAAGAAGAAGATTGCAGCCAAGGCCGGGTGACCCTGGCCGACCCGCCCCTATCGTTGCCAGAAAGGGAAAACGATGTCTTTTTTAGCTCTTCTTTGTTGACTTAGCTTTCCGGTGAGTCTTGTAGACGACTTAAAAATAAGCCATGTCAGATTTCCGGTACCCTTAATCAGAATTGGCACTTAAGTATATTTTTCGAAACTTTTGACACTTAGTGTCCCCTCGTACCAAATATTGGCACTTGCGCTTTGTTTATGCCTTTATGATATTGCCACATTAAGAACTTGATCTCCTCCATAATTATTTATTTGTTTTGGTCATTTTCTTTTTCGGCAAATCGCCATTGTAGAATCATCACAACATCGACTGTGATGGAGACAACCTAATTTCAATCAAATATGAAGATAAATGCATTTTTTTTTTTTGTCAAGGATAAGATTTCATTATCTTTTCATGATATCCAGCATATATCATCCTTTGAAGGAGCCCTTTTGCATGATTACTTTTAAACATTTTTAGAGATGTTATATGTGCCCTAGAGTCCATGGAACAAAGGCATGTGACTCTGCCCACTGAACTAAATTCCATCTTTCGATTTTCCAAAAGTTGTGCATACTTATTCAATTAGAAAAGAGTAAAAATCATCAAAACCCTAAATTATGCTCTATGATACATTTATCCTCAAATGTTTTTTTATAACACAATTCCAAACTTATCCCAAACTTGTATAGTGTGACAAATTTACCCAAAATTTCTTTTTATGATACTAAAAACCCTAAACTTATATTCATTTATTTACCCTAAAAATTTAGAGTCACATAAAAAGGTTTGAGATTTTGATATCACAAAAAAATAGTTTAATAAATTTGGGGCTCACACAGAAAAAAAAATAGTTTAGGGTAAATGTACTATAGTGGGTAAAATTTGAATTTTTTTTTTTGTTTTTTTTGGTCAAAAAATATTCACCATATTAATTTGGGGACATTTTCTTTTATTTTGCTAATTTTTATCAAATTCTGGGCCACATGCAGGCAAAAATTACTGATACATTGGTTTATAAATGTTTTTTATTTTTACAGCTGGTACTATTCAGGAAAAAGGAGTATTCACCACATTAATGGACAAATTCATACTTATTTAATTTATTAAAAAAAACAGGGACATTTTTTGTTTATTTTTTTTGTTCTAATTTTTATCAAAGTTTGGGCAACATGTAGGCAACCAAATTATTTTCTGGTACATTGGTAACCTCGATATATAAATGTTGATTAATTATTATTAGAGTTGGTACTATTCAAACAATGAAATAGATGCAGGCGTCGGCTAGGAGTTGATAATTTATATAAGAGAACTAGTCAGGTTAACAAGTTGGAATTGCCATTTGAAAGCTAAGTGTTGGTAGATTGTGGAAATAGTTAAAAAGAGGAGATAATTTTGTGCAAGAACTTAGTTACTTGAACACGTCGTAATTTCTGCGAGTACAAAATAGTAAATGATTGGAATGATTTCATAACAAGCAAGTACAAATTGACAAGTTGTTTCTAGATAATTTTTATCGCTAAAACTAGCTAATAATTTTGCCAATTTGGTAAAGCACTCAGATTACCGTCACTAATTTTGTCTAAAAGTTGGTACCATTAACAACATGTCGGTAAACTTTAAAGATATATAACCATAGATTACAACAATGCTTAATTTTTCAAAATAATCAAATAAAAGCCTATAAACGAATCAAATAATCTCTGCTAGGTCCAAATAAGTTTGTAATTTAATGGGAGGAAAATTGATGGATTAGGTTACTGATACTTGAGTAATTTTAATTATTAAAATGGTGGGTAATTTCAGAAGTCTAGATAAATATAAATAATACTTTTTCGGGATTTACATTTTTATCTCTCAGTCCGACCGTTATCTGGTAGACTGGTACAGCACTGTAATATTATCACCTTCTCTCTCTGTGTACACGTCTCTCTCCTGTGTCCGCATCTCCAGGTTACCTTGTCTGCATTGCCGATGGAGGCTCTGATCAAGGCAGCGATCCCCGCGCCGTTTCATCTCCCGGGCCGCTTGGCAGCGATCCAGAGACCCCCGAATCACCTCTCCGTCTGCCGCTCCCGGTGAGTGCCGATCAGCTTATCCCCTCTCACCTGCTTACTCGCCCGGACACGGTCGGGAATGGTGTCGAAGCTTGTCGGATAGTTTTTGTCCTACTTTTTTGGAAGCCCATTTGGCCTTTGGGCACATAATCCGCAAAAAATTGTTGCTTTGGGAAGACCCAACTTGAATTCGAAGAAGAGAGCCGGATTCTGCTGAAATTGATGGTGGGAGACGAAAAAAATTAGTAGTTACGATGAAGGGATGTGTGGGATTAATCTCGAACTGGTTGATCTTCCGGTGCGAATGTAGTGGGGTTCGACAGGATGCCTCTTAAACCATTTGTCACAGTAATTCGGATCATCTGATCATTTGGACCGATTGACATTGATTGATAAGTTGGAATTTCTTATACATTGCATGGTGGCTCTACTCCTGTATCTCTTGGTTGGTGAAAAGTCCTGTTACACTGACTATTGAAGGTAATTTGTGATGTTGATAGTGTTAATAGTGAAGGGAAGATTGTGGTGGTTAGATATCAGATGTGTCGAGGTAACTTAATTGCTTGTGGGTATGGGAATATCGATTAGGAAGGCTGGGATTTCATCTCTTGAGGTCAAATTGAAGCCTAGAAGTATTGGTAGTGTGGTGAGTGTGGTGAGGCCCCTGCAATGTAACCCTCTCATAATCTGTTTCTCTCGTTTACCAAAACAATACAATGTTTGTGAACTCCGAATGGGGTTCAACATTTAACAGTTGCTGGAATGCAATTCGTAATTGAAGTTTATTATGGGAGATTGAGGAGTCACTCAAGTTGTTGCAATAACCTTATTGGAAATAGATTACAAGGAGGCTGAAGAAAAATGTTATTTGGTAGTGGGAAAAGGGGGAAGACATTTTGTGAGGTCACTTCGGTAGTTTTCAGTGAATTAGACAGAGTCTGCAGCAGCTAAACAGCTTCCTGAACTATTTGGACTGGCACACCTGTTATCAGTCATTAAGCGCCAACTTGAGGACCTAGCTGTTGGCTGTACAAAGTTAGATGAACAAGCAGTTTTACTGTTTCTTTCTCTCCTAGGAGCAATAGAAACTTTTTCTTCTATTCTTGGAAGCAGAGTTGGGTGTTTATCGGTGGACATTTAAATAAATTTGGTCAAGGGTGTGATGAATCAGTTGGCCATCTTTTTTTATTTTCCCTTGGACCAAAACTATATGACATCTAGTGACTTCTATAGTTGTGTGGGGATTGACATTGTTTTGGGGAAGAACTTTACTCATTGAATGGAATAGCAACAGAAAAAGTAAAAATAAGACTTTACATCTCAACCATGAGAATGTTTGGCTGCTGTGATGGAGAGACTAGAAGAGTTTGATGGTACAAAACTTGTTATTTCTTAATAAAGTGTAGTTGAACACATGCATTTCTAGTTACTCCTCAACACATCAATCTGGTTGCTGAGTTTCACCTCATAGATTCTTACTTTGAAATGATTCTTTTATGGGCTTTCTTAATGTCTTATAAGCTGAATTTTCTCATACTTCATCAGAATTCTTAGGATATCTTGACACCATGGAACCAATGTTTTGGAGTCTTTACTTTGATCAAACCCGCATGTACATTATCTAATTCAGTAGCATCTCTGCTGTATTCTTGAGCTAGTAGCCATATTAGTTTATTATAAAGAGGACATGTCTACTTTAGGTGGCATTTCTCCTGTTGCTCATGATTTTTCTAGCTTTAGTGTAACTGATCATTGTTTTCTGAAATTTACCAATTATTAAGGTATCTGAGATTTATTTCCCCTTTCATTATAGGTGAACCATTTTTTTAATCAAATGGTTGTTTTACTAGTTTATATGTTAGTTATGCTGTTCATCTTATCGTCTAATGTAAATTCCAGGAAAAATGGGGAAGTGAATGGACTATATTCCACTCCCTCACCTAGTGGGTGAGTTGCTTTGCTCTTTGGTTTCATCTTATATGCATTGCATTTCTGTGTGGTCTCTCCATCTTGATGTTTGATTTGGAGTTATTTTCATTGTAGATCAGAAGATCAGGGAGATGAGCAGATGCCTGAGGTCTGCAGTGATATTCCTCAATCCTCAATTTTTTTTTTTTTGCTTATAAGCTTGTCTGCTGAACTGGTAGGATTGATTACAGGAGACTATTCAACCATCAAATCTTGAAGCAAAGGGAAAACATGCTGACATCTGGCGGCTTTTTAAAGAAGCTCAACAAAGTCTGTTTATCTCTTTTCCTGTTGATTTCAATTCTGTCTGCCATCTCAAAAAGCCCCCAAGAAAAAAGGGAGAGTTATATTGGATTTCTCAGCACCAGTTATTACTGATGTATAGGTTGTAATTGGGTTTTATTGATGCTTCTCATTGTTCCATTCAGATATTTTGTTTTTAAACAAACAGCGGCTCCTGGTCACTGAGGAGCTAGAAAAAGCAAATAGAGAGAAACAACTGTTGCTTGACCAGATAGAGCACTTTCAGCTGGGAAATCAAGCTGTTGATGGGCGAGCTAATGGCACTGTAAGTTCTATCCTTCTCTGGCTGGAGATTTGATCTTATCTGGATATGCCTATTTTAGCTGTTCACGGTCATGCGTGGTTCTGTGCCTTTTCTCTCTCCCCTTCAATTTGTATCTGTATATTCATCCCTCTTTCACAGCCTGAAGCTTCCCTTCCTACTAGAGGCAACTGAGTCTTTGGTCAAGTACGTTTTATATCATCTTTTGTAGGGCTTCTATCTCACGCTGGTCTCAATCTATGCAGGATAGGCTATCAATTTTCTGGGAGTTACTGCATCGAATAGACTCAATGGTCCTTACACGAAAAGTCACTATTGAGGAGGCATCCAATTGGAGGAGGCTAATCATGGATAGCAAAGTTAGTATAGCTGATGTCTTTTCTGATGTCCTGGACCAAAGAGATTCGGAGCTTCTTGAGAAACTTCGCCATTTTGCAGATGGAAGCAAAAGGTAAATTTTTCTAGGAGATAAATGCTGATTTTTTCGTGTGCTGTAAAATATTTCATCATCACTAGGACAGGAGATTGCAACATGTGGCACCATATTCTTTTCTTGTTTCAAATTATAGCATCCCTTAGATGTGCTCTCATTTTAATCTGCCATCAAGTAAACTTGTAATTCCCATTGACTTGCATATTTCTTTCAATGATTATTTGTGATCCCTACTAATTTTGCAGTTGATGCCTTTTCTCTACAGGAATGGTTTTCACATTGTTCAGATATGCACTGAAATGGAACCTTTGGTCTATGTTGGATCCTTGGCATCATATGTAACGGGGTTGAGCCGTGCACTACAAAGAAAGGGCCACACTGTAGAGGTTGTTTTGCCCAAGTAATCAAGGACCTTCTCTTTCATACTTTCTTTCTGCAAGTGCTTGCAACAATTTATGATATGCCAATTCTTAGTAAAATCCTCTTTAGAAAATTTTTTGTTGTGGAGCATACACTTAACATAGGACATGCTGCTGGAAGGATGAGAATAAGGGTTCACTTTCAATCGCCAGAGTAGTAAAGCTGATCATTCAGTTGAATTCTGATTTTAAATCTCTAAAACTATAAACTAAATTTAATAATTTAAACATTACAAGTGTATAAACAAGGACCTGCTTACAAGTAAAAGATTAGGCCTTAAGCCTTGAGTTTGAAGAGGATATTGAAACATGGAGGAGGATAATGAATGATAAATTTAGTATATTCTGTAAAAAGCTTTCTCAAATATCAGAGTGGCAAATGATCAAGTACCTGCATGACCTAGCTAAATCCATCATTCATGAAGTATACATTTTTCTATGGTTTTGAGCCTTTTAATTAGGGAAAATCTAACCAGAGAAATTTGTGATCTCCATATTTAGTTGGATGCTACCTTTTTCCACTCCAACAATTCAGAAATTGGGTGGACATTATAGTATGCATAGGTATTAGAATCTATGGAAAAAATCACAAAAAACCCCAAACTATACCTGCTTTGATACATTTACTTTGAACTTTTTTTTGTGACCTCAAAAACTTCAAATTATGCCCACTGTGACACATTTACCCTAAACCTTTTCTTGTGACATAAAAAACCCCAAACTTGTACATATATGACACATTTACCCTCCGTTAAGGTTCTGTTAAATCATTTTTCAGCTAAAATAGCATTGTTTTTATTTCACTTAAGCCATGTGGGTGCCATGTCAACTTTGTTTTCTTTATGTGTCCATGTAAACAGATTTTTAGCTGTTTGAAGTGACAGAAATTTAAGAAGGGTAAATGTGTCACATAGGTACTAGTTTGGGATTTTTAGTGTTACAAAAAAAAAAATTAGGGTAAATGCATCATAGTGGGCATAGTTTAGGGTTTTTTTATGGCTTTTGCTTTAGAATCTATCAGTTCCTCTGTATTCATTGGATTCAAGGTTCAAAGTAAATATATCTTTCTGGTGAATTTAAAAAATACTGAAGTGCATATGAATAGATACACTACTGATCTATCAACTCATAATATGTCATATTTACCCATCAAATGATATAAACTATCTCATTTTGCACGATGTAGATTATACTTTGATAGTTTCACCACAATATATTGTAGATTTTTTAGTTTACAGTCCTCTAGCAACTGAAATGTGACATATGCTTTTTGTGTTTATTCTTGAGTGTGATACTTGTCATTGTAAAACAAATGTCTTGCGATATCGTTGCATAGAAATCATTGGATGTACTTGAAATCAATGTATCTTGCCTTTAATTATGGGTCTTAGTCAAAACTTCATAATTTGTAGTATCTTAATTTATATTATGTTAAAAGCATTTGGTTTCTTTGCCGAACCTTATGATTTGGTTTGATTTTAGGATTCATTATTTTGATATTCCAGCTGATAATTTTTACCTTGATAGACAAGAGTAGGATGCCTGATAGCTTGCACATATTTACAACTGCCAGACAACATACTCAAGCACGTCCTTACAAAAAATAAGATAACTAATGATGCCGTGGAGATAATTGCTAAACTCTCTCTCTCATTTGCGGGCGCGCACACATATATACACACATGGACATTTCTACATGTCAGATTGCCCTCACATTTGAGGAAAATCTATTAGAGCTTTTTGCATTAAATAAAGAAAATTGATTTGGTGATATGAGTCAGGTATGAATGTTGGAACTTCTTGTACTTTTATTTAGGAATCTATTTTGAAAACAGGTATGCAAGGCTGAACCTTGGAGAGGTTCAAGGGTTGAGAGAAATTGAGGCAGAATTCTATTCATACTATAATGGTCAGCTGCATGGAAACAGGATTTGGACTGGGTTAGTCATTTGCAATCTAATCAGCTCACAGTTATATGAAATAATAGTTTTTACTTCTGATTAGAGAGATTGGATTCCAGATAATGACTTCACAGGTTCCTGTTTTGTATGTAGTTGAATGGAAACTAGTGCCTTTTTGGTTGGAAATAGTTTGATTGTGACTAACCTTTCGCTTTTTTGTGCAGAATTGTCCGTGGTATTGGAGTTACTCTCATCGAGCCTATATTTTTCTCGTCCTTTTTTAGCCGTGAGAAGATATATGGCTACTCAGATGACTTTGAACGGTCAGTCAAACATATTTGATATTTGTTGCACTACTTCATAATGTGCTTTTGAAACTTCTGGTCTTTGACAAGACCAAGGATATTGGGTGAGCACATGTCTAAATACTCAGTGGAAATTATAAGGGATAATGCCACGAGTAGTCCCTGAACTTTTTCTTGATGATCCCTAAGTCTTTTTTTTTTGGGTAAATTTAATTAATGAGTTTGTCAAAATCTGCCCAATACAGTCTTGCCATTAGTTGCAATGCCACATCACATCACATTCTTTTTTGCTAATATGGACTACCAACTGAGCATTTTGTGGGCCAAATCATCTTGTGGGGCCCCATGTGGAAGCATCTGAACTGTGCAATTGGATATTTAAGATGCCAACTTGGATACTTAATGGTCAATTAGCGATTTTCGAAAGTTTAGGACTTCCCATTGCACTGTCCAAATATATAACTATAATGAAAATAAAGAGAAGGAAGAACGGGATAGCCTAGACTGAGCACATCTGTGGTATTGTCTGCCTTAGACGAGTCATGTGTTTTGTTCAGCTTATAGAATAGGTTTCCATTCTTAATGGTGATTGTGCCTTTTATTGTCTGCTTACTGGTTTTGCTTTGCTTAGAGAGATGCTTAGTTTTTCTTTAGATTCTGCTTCTGAATAAGACCATAAGAATTTTTCTTCCATCTTTAATAGTGTAATAAAATCCAATCCAAAGTTTTAAGCTGATAATTGAAAAATGCTACTTTTTTATAAGGGCCATATTTGTCGAATCACTGTCAATTATTCAAAAAGCTTAGTTTATTGGTTGAAAGCCTGATTTAAATTTAAATACTACAGCAATTAGCAATACCATATGTGTTAAACATTACCTTCTTGTTACTTTCAGGTTTGCTTATTTCTCCCGTGCTGCATTAGATTATTTGGTCAAAGCTGGAAAGAAGCCTGATGTTTTGCATATACACAACTGGCAAACTTCTATTGTAGGGCCTCTTTTCTGGGATATTTTTGTGAAACTGGTAATACTGGGAGCTGCATTTATTATTATTCCGCTCTGAGGTGTACTTTATGTGGGTATATGTGATGTTAAATCCCAGGCCAACTCTTACCTCTTTTTGGAGCATATAGTTGAATGAGGATACAGTTGACACGTCAAGAATAAAAAAGCCCTCTGCTTTTAAGAAGCTTTTCCATAAACCTCCTTGTCTTTAGTTTTGTGCGAAATATTATCTCTGGAATAAAGTATCAATATAAAACAGGATTAGCTTAATTGCTATTCATAAAGAGAAGATAAAACCATTTGTGAGGTAGTCTACTCATTTGTTTTCCTATTCTAAAATTGCGGTTAAATTAAAATGGAATTAGATCAGCATAGTAATTGCTTTCATCTGGAGATAATGGCAAAGTTGACTGGCATGTGGCATTAAGTGCAAGGCTCATGCATCACATAATCAGCCACTGTAAGCATTTCATTTTGTGACTCCCTCATCTCTGTTCGTTGATGATCTATTTTATAGGAAAGAAATCCCAAAAGGGAAATTACTTTAATGCCCTACAAGGAAAATAAGTTATGCATCAAGCACTACAGACTCATTATAGAAGAGAAAAGTAGTATTGTAAAATGCTGAGAGAACATCAGTAGGCTATAGCAGCATGTTAATATGCTTATGGAAAGGTTTTACCATTCTCATCATTCTGGTATTTAATGAGATTCAGTCTCTTCATTGTCTACATAGTCTTCTAACAAAATTTTGTTATGGTCATTTGTAGGGACTTGAAGGCACAAAAATATTACTAACTTGCCACGACCTTAATTCACAGGCATGTAGCTATTTGTCCTATCTCTCTTGACCCTTGTATCCTGGACCTCCTCATTGACTTCATTTGGTAGATATCAGTGTCTTGAGCAACCTGATAAGCTGGGTCTAAGTGGACTAGAACCTGCTCGTCTTCATCGTCCAGATCGTTTCCAAGACAATGCCAGGGCATCCCTTGTAAATTTGTTGAAGGTAAATTTCTTTAGATAGAGATTGAATAAATTGGCATCAGTTTCGTGTGATAATAGTGTAACTTAAATTCCTAGAAGTCTAATTTTAAAAATAAGTTTACCGAATTTATTGTTTGAATTTTTAAATTTTTTTTTTTGACAACTTGTCAAGTAGTTTATGCATCTGGATCTCATCAATTATAAAAAAAAGACCAATCAGCTTAAGCAAGAAAAAAATCTCACAATCTGGAAAATTATAAAAAAAGAAAGTTCACTTTAGGACAGCTTGCTCTTTTCCTTTTTCCTTTTTTGTATTGGCTATTATTCTGCAGCTCTGGATCGGGATTATTTGTCAGCTTACCAAATTAGTTTACTTAGCACAACTATTTGTATTTGGCCATTCAATATCAAGCCTGGCTGATATATCTCAGCTAGAGATTTCTGAGCTTTGCATCAATCAACATAACTTGGCCGCAACGTAATTATTTGGGTTGATCCAGACTGGTTTGGGCCTAGCCCAGTCTTCAGGATCCATTATGCAATTGTCAGAAATTTACATTCTAGTGTCTAAAATCTGCAAATTTCATCCTGAGAGAGTTTCTACACATTGATCTAGGTAGAGTTTTGAACCTTAAAAGTAAATTCAAGAAAGCTCATTCAGAAATGCGTTCCATACTTCCATTAAGGTTGTTATGTCGATTCACTTTCTCCTTCCTGATTTAAAGATAGAAGGAGCACTTTTTCATTCTTTCAATTTACTGTTTCTTCCAAACCTTCCTGTCTTGAACTTACAAGAATAGTTCCCCATCGTTATTAAGAGCATCTTCTGCTAATAGAACTTTTTGGTTCTCATCCTCAAAGCAGTTTGATCAGTTTAAACAGACGGTTGTTGCATTGCTATGAGTGCTCTTCTTTCTCATGGTGCAGAAAGGACTCAAATATTAATTAGTATGCACTTGGTTTTGGGGTGACCCTACATTCCAAAGCCTTTGCTGTTTGTCAAATGATTTTCAGAGAGTATAAATGCCTAAGTTGGTAGATGATTTTCTGCTTTATTATGTTTAATTTTCAGGCAAAGAAGAGAAGTGACTTTCTTTAAGTAATCATATAAAGATGCACTGGCGGCACTAGTCAGGCATTACCTCCATTTGGTTTTTTTATGGGCAGTGACAATTGGCCAGAGTATGATACCTCATGAGCTATTCTAGCTATTTATGTTTAACATTATAATCTTTTTCCTTTTCTTATTGGATATAAATCTTTCTAAATTATAAAGAAAAGCCAAAACATCTTTCACCTCTTTGCCACAAATACGCATAAAGCGATGCCTGCAATTAATTAAATAATGACGTATATTACCACATCAAAATAATTTAGAGAAGTCTACATAACTCTCCTCTTATTGAACGAATCTATGCAGATTCTAAATTTGAAGCTAAACCTTTCTCATCCTACAACAAGCCTTTTTTTTTTAATGCATATATATGCGAGCATATTATTTGAAATTTTGCACTGCGCTGCCCTTTTGGGCAATGATAGTAAAGCCATCACTAACACCAGAAAAAGATTATGGGAATCCATCACAGGAAATCACCTTGTTTACTTGAAATTTTTTAAGGGATTGGACACAAGAAACATGTGATTTCATTTTCTTATTTTTTCTTGGAATATTGTCCATATCAAGCTTGTGTCCTAGACTTGCAATTGTCGTTGTTTTTCTAAGTTATTTTCGACCATAACTAATCTTTTCCTTTCTTCTTTCTGGGTAAATATCCAGGGTGGAATCGTATACTCAAACAAAGTTGTAATTCTTTCATCCATGCACTCGAAAGGAAGGATAATCCGTTATTTTGGTTATGGGTTGGAGCCCACCTTAGCAACTCACAAGTAATGCTTTGTTGTACATCTCTTTTTTGTTATCAGTCAAGTTAATATAGCAACAATGTCTTTATCCTTTCCTTCGGTGAAAGAAACTTACTTTAGCCAATTTTTTGTCCTGGTTTTTTTCTCTATAGTAGTGCTTCATATTGTCAGTAATCTATCACCAAAGTTGATAGCTTTTCTTGGGTATACTTTCGTCGCAGGGACAAGTTGCTAATCGCTCCCAGTGGGTTTGACAACTCCATATGGGATCCTTTAAAGGACAAATTTCTTCCCAAAAACTACAGTGCAGATGACTTGGAGGGTAAAGCAGTTTGTAAAGTTGCATTGCAGCACCATGTGGGTTTGCCTAAGGATGCTTCTGTTGCAGTTGTGAGTATTGTGATGAATAAAAAACTATGGAGGATTTATGATTATATTCATATTTTTGTTTTACGGTCTCTGTTCATGATACATTACATTGAGTAGTTCTAGAGCATGCGAATTTCCTTTATTTCATGAAATTGACATTTTTCAAATGTCTTGGGAGCTGCAAAGATCGTGCAGGCTATCATTATGTTCTATTATATCTCTCTGTAATAATCCTACTTAAACCTTGCAAGTAATAAGGCATCCCATGTCAGATATTAATCTATATGAATTTTCAATACATTCATTGTCATGTGATATATGTTTTTGCTATCCTGGGAACGAGGTGGAGTCTTTCTACTTAGCAAAATGTGGGATATGGGTTGCAACATTTCTGCATTGTCACTTGATAGAGATATTGATTTGGTGCACCTTCTAAGCATGGATTAGTTTCTTTCTCTTTAAATTTTCCATTCAACAACTAAAGCTCATTGTGGTAATAGATGGGTTATCAACTATGTGCTTTGAGTTTTCCAGCACCTAATAAATGAACTATTTCCCAATATTGAGGTTGGTTCATCTGAAGTCACTTAAGAGTTACTGGATACAATTTCATATAGCAGCCTCTAAAAATTGCAATTCAGATTTGTATGCCATTGGTTTTCTAGTGCCGGTCATGTCAAGTGGAACTTAATTAGTGAGCACAGTTTCTGAATACTATGGTTCTAGAGTCTGTTCATCTTTGATTATAAAATTCAGCATGCTTTTCTTTTTCAATTCCTGCAAATTCTTTTTTGTGCATTTCCCTCAGTATAAAAAAAGTTCCTTATTTCAGGTTGGATGGATCTACCGAGAAGTATCGGATATTGACTTGAAGACTCTAAAAACTGTTGCCCAGAGCATTACACATGGAGGTGGCCAGGTTGATATTATTCATCTGTTTTTCACCTGATGAATTTGGTAATTCAGATCCCACAGGATCTCTTTAAGTCGTGGCAGGTTGCTGCCATACAAATAAACTTGAAGAGATAATGAGCTAGTATTATGTAGTAAAGTACCTAACCAAAGTGGCCATGATCTATGCTTAGAGACTGCAAATCAAAATATCTCATTTATAGGAAAGAAGCTAATTTTCACCATAGAAGTGATCCATCCATTCAGGAGGATTGCAAATCAAGTTAGAATAAATTCTTCGTGAGATATTTATGATGATTTATCTCATCAACAAATCTGTGCAGCTTCTCTTGGCAAGGATAGAAAAATGACAAATCTGGATAGGACCTCTGAATCTTTTGTGAAAGATCTGAAGGTATTGGCAGGAATTGTTGGTTTCCTTTGTCCTTTCTGTTGACATGCTATTACTGTCTAAACACGTACTCTGTTACTTGATTTTTGCATGAAAAGATAATTTCTTTCCTTTGTCATTTTCTTTTAACAATCTTATCAGATTTCTTTTGCTTAAAGAAAACTTTTGCTTTCGAATGCTTGGTCCTCAGGCTGCCTGGCCACTGTGGTCATAGTGGAGTATCATTGGACTTGCAAATCTTTTCTTATATTGCTACATATATCAGGATTATAGACTTCAGGATGAGGATGTGTCAACTGCACATGATCTTCCAGAGTGGCTAATTCTTCCCCTCCTAATTTTTTCATGGGCAGGATGAAAATGTTAGATTCATAGACAGATACGATGAAGCTCTATCCCACTTGATATTTGCTGGTTCTGACATTATCTTGTGTCAGTCTTTTGAGGATCCTACACTACAAGTGCCGGTATGTTAAGTGCGTGATATCATCTGCAGCTTATCAGCTATTAGTCCATTGTGTTTTCAATTGGTTTTTGCTGGCACAGCATACTCTGTGCCAAGATTACCATTGAGGGAATATGGGTTATAGTACTGCATTACTTTTGAACATAGGTCTTAAGAATATTAAGAATATGCAAACAATGCCAGCTATTATTTGAGGTAAACTTCATGACTACATGTTTGAGTTGACTTTAAGTTGTGTTTCCATAATCTGTTTGGATTACTTCTTTGATAAAATGTCACTTGGTCTCTCTAACTTCCTATCCATTATTGAGTAAAGGATCTTGAGAATTCATGTGAACTGGAGTAGCAAAGTCCTCGCAGCTGCTGTTTTCCTTTGTCGAGCATTCATCTGCACAAAGGAATTCATTATGAAATTTGCTTCATCTATGGATAATTAAAGTGCAATTAAAGTTTTTGCAGATGAAGGCATTGAAATATGGAGCTGCTCCAGTCGCACTGTCTTTTTCTGATGATAGATCCAGGTAACCTCTTCATGCGTTGATCCATTATTAACCCATATTTTGTAATTTCAGAGAGCATTGAAGTGCCACTATTTTTAACCATTCGCGTCTAAACAGGCATGTTGTTGAATTCAACCATGATATCTCGGAGTACGCACAGTTCATAAAGTCCACATTTGAGAATGTATCTCTCAGCCAAGCCCTAGATGAAATGGTGAGTACTTTGCTAATATTTCACAGACATTTAGATTTATCTGTCCCCATGATTAGAAAATTAAATCTACCAGCTCCTGCAATACGACGTTTTAAGTTGCTAGCTGATCTTATTCTCTGTGGCATCTTTTGGACATTTGTTGCTTGTGATCTTAGAGGAGTAATCCTTCCAAATGGAAGCGAAAGATGGCGGATGCCATGGATAAGGACTTCTCCTGGGATGCAGAAACATGCGACGTACATATCTCTGCTTATGCAGCTTTAAAGAATTTGTAGAGCAGGTGTATAACTGTATATATAGCCATTGATCATAGTAGTATATAACCACTTGAAAGACGTCTTATGATCGGGGAATCCTTCGGGAGTCCCGGCAAATTGGCCTCGATTGCTGGTTACTTTAGAGTGTAAATTCTTTGTTTCAAGGTATTTATTTTCTATGTGCCAATAAATTCATTGTCGTCGTTAATGGTCGGCCCAATGTCATGCACGTTATTGTTGTTGACCTCTTCAGCAGTGAAGTGTAAAAGTTGATTGCCATAAGATCCCATGCCTTACTTGCACTGCAGCGGCGGGCTGCTCAGGATGGGATGCAATGCCGGTAGAGGTGGGAGTTTGACAGAGGAGGCCGGGGCTCGCATTGGTTGCAATTGCAATTTCGATTGCGATTTCGATTATGTAATTTTGAGCAAGAGGTCCCACAGATTTTGGAGGATAGACGAGGCCTCATTTGATGATTCATCCAAACTCAAAATAGGGACTTTGACCATTATATCTTCAAGTTTGATTCATACCATAGTAACAATTCATAATTGTAGAATTCTGATACACAAGTTCCACATGGTTGTGGCAAGTGTGGAGCATGCTACTAGGACCAACCAAAACGCTCTATATCTTTTGGAGAATAATACCAGACAGAAAGAATGGGAGAAAGTGTTTAGAAGCTCCTGATAGCACATCACATATAGATTTTATTCCTTTTTGGTGCAACGAAGAGGATGGGAGAAAAAAATACAAAAGAATGGGAGAAATATGAAAATATTATTAAAAAATATTTTTGTTAGTACTAGTCCTATCACATATGATATGGCCGGTGTTCACATTAGTGAATTTTAATTAAAATTGGCTAGATGAAGTCAATTAGTAGAAGATGAAAAATGTTTAGGACTTGGTTAGTAAAACTGAAATATTTGGACTGAATTTATAAAAATAAAATAAGTTTAGGTTAGAATTTTGCCCATCCTAAAAATCTACTTCATCACTTTAATGTATGGTCTTGAGCCCTTATATGTATATCAAAATGATTATGACTCCGATTGAACATTATGAACTCTTACAATAACATCCAGAGGGGTTGCTGCACTTGTCGCCCCACTCTGCTCTTTTCTCTTTAAAAATAAAAAAATAAAAAAAAAACTTAACAGTGAACTTGATCATGGATTCTGACCAGCGACTCATGGGCTTGTCCAGGCTCGATCCTTGCCACGAGAGCTTGAAAGCACTTTCAGCTTTACATGAGCCTAGACAGGGACTTCTAATAAATGAGGTTCCACCCGCCTCGCCTCGCCTCACCTTGTCCCACCTCGGTCGGACTTAAACCAGACCCGCCTGCCCACTCAATTCTTACATATACAATCATTTCTATCGATGGGCACGATCGGACGATATCCCAAACTTGATCCAGACCTCGATTCGCGCCCGTCCGCCCATCGATCACCTCTCTCTCAACATCGTTCATGATATCTTTGCCTCCACTTTCATGGCCCGTCCCCAACTCCAATTCAATCAAATAAAAGGGGCAAAGATCTTTACGCTTGGGGGGCATACGTCCCCCTCTCGCTCACGTGCTTTCTCCCCCGGCCACAATAATTGCTCCCCCAAATATCGAAAATCCAAAAAAAAAAAAAAAAATGAAAAAGGAAAAAGGGTCAAGATCAACGGTCGCGATCGCTCCAACGGCTCTCCCCGTCTCCGCGTCGGGGGGACTGTTCCGTCGTCTTCTCCGTCGTCGTCCTCCGCTTGTCGCTTCCACACCTCTCTCTCTCTCTCTCTCTCTCTCTCTTGACGGACGGCATTGAACGCGTCCCCCACCGTACGCTCGGAAGCAGCCGATCTCCCTCCCTCCCTCTCCTCCTCCTGAACAAGACAGAATTTATAATATTCAGCTCCGACCGGCGCGCGTTCCTCCCGGTTTCCACCATCTTCGTCGTCGTTTCTCCATCTCTCTCTCTCTCTCTCTCTCTCTCTCGTTTTCTCGCATTTTCTCGGATTCCACATTCTCGGATTCCTGGATTCTCGGATTTTTCTTCCTTGTTTTCTCTCCCTTCAGAAGTTGAAATTTTGAAAATCCTTCTCTCGCCCGTCCGCCTCGTTCAAATGTAGCCCGCCATCGCTCGGCGTTCTCGAGGGCGATGCTCGTCGTCGCGGCATTCCGGAATTCGTCTCCTTCGAATTGGCTCCGTTTTCGCTTGCGTCTTCGGTTCCGTTTCTTCTTCTTTTCGTTCCTTTTTCGGGTCTCGGATCATTTTGAAAATCTAGCGTCAGCTCCGGAAGCGGAAAGTCAGCTGGCGACATTTCCTTTCTTGTTCTTTCCCTTTTAGACGTTACGGTTTTCGAATTTGGTTTTGGACTTTAGGGTTTCATCGCAATCGCTCGCGCCAGCGATCGTCGGATAATAGATAAGCCTTCAAGCTCCGGCAGTGCGACTAGGCGCGGGGGAATTTGATGCGAACTGTCCAAACATGCCCAGCTTGAAGGCTCCCGCTGCTGCTGCTGCTGCGAGGAAGACTGTCACCACCTTAACGGTTCGGTTTCTCAGTTCGATTCGATGAACGATTCCGATGGCCTGGCCTTTTTCGAATGAACTGAAATGTTGTGTTGTGCATTTGGGATCAGGTTGCTGTTAAGTGTAGACCCTTTGCTCGGAGAGACTACGGCCGCAATATCGTTAGAGTTAGCGATAGTAAGGTACGTAAGTAGTGAATTCTAATTTGTGCGGCATGCGTCGAAGTCGCTGAAGTTGTTGACTTTACATAGTGGCATTGAGGAATTTATGTGGATTGGCAATGCAGGAGGTTCTTGTTTTAGATCCTGATTTGTCGAAGGACTATCTCGACCGCATACAAAATCGAACCAAAGAGAAGAAGTACTGTTTTGATCATGCGTTCGGTCCCGAATGTTCCAATAGGGTATGCAGCATTTTTGTAAATGACTTTTTATTCTTTCAATGTCTGTTCAGCTGCTTGAGATTATTGTGGATTGTTGGTATAGACAGGGTCTGAACATTTTGCACCGGGATCATGCTGCTAAGACATGAAATATTGGAAAAACATTTGCATCACGTCCATTCATATTTTTACTTTTTAAGCTCATGCCACATGTCAATCTGTTGTTAGTATCTTGGCTAATAGCTCTGCTGTAGTACTCATATTTATGAAAGTCTTCTAAAAGTTTTGATGATTTCCAGGATGTGTACAGTAGATGTATAGATTCAACAATTTCTGGAGTTGTTCAAGGTCTCAATGCAACCGTCTTTGCTTATGGTTCAACCGGAAGGTACATCTTTTAAATAACCCGATGGTAGCCTTGATCGCTTTTGCTGATTTCTGCTGTAGATAGATTTTCTTTTCTTTTTTTAGCTTATGGTTTTGGTATGTTCTTTTTCCAAATTTTAATCAGCCTTTCTCAAATTACAAGACTTCTTGCTACTCTTTAGTTGCCATGAACATGGCTCCTTATCTTATAGCTCAATCAAACTCCTAATGAATCGATCACACTTGTGTAGCTTAGATTCATATCAGATTCAGCTTGTGTCCCCCTCGAGATCATGTGGATTGATGATGTACTGATTGTTCAGTCCCCATGTTTCCTTCTTTTTCCCTCAAAATTTTCAGTGGAAAGACATACACAATGGTTGGAACTAAGAATGACCCAGGACTTATGGTTCTTAGCTTGCATACAATCTTTCACCTTATCAAGCAGGACAGTAGTTCTGATGTGTTTGAAGTTAAGTGTTCCTACCTTGAAGTTTACAATGAAGTAAGGAGAAAATTTTGATCAGATAAGTTGGTCTCTTTTTCCTTATGCAATGCTTGGTGTGGACATGTTCGGCTAATTTCAATGCATTCAGGTTATCTACGATTTGCTTGAGAAATCATCGGGTCATCTGGAACTCAGGGAGGATCCTGTTCAAGGAATTGTTGTTGCTGGCTTGAAGTCAATTAAGGTTCTTCCTTTTTCTTTGATATGTGCATGATGAATGCTGTTTGAGTATAGAGATGCGAATTGCTTGATTAAAGCTGATGAGTTATCCTGTTTATGGAGGTGCACAAAATCATTCTGTTTTTAGAGTTACCTTTAAGGCGCATGCATTATTAGCGGCCTCCGGACAGAACAAGCAGCAAGAGTAGGGCATAATGTGTCTGGCATTCTGTCTTTATATATGGAACTGGTCATGTGTATATCTCTACCTCTACGCTAAAGCATTTGGGATACTTCTTTCTTTCCGAAGTAGAAAAGGTTGTCTTCTTTCTCTGGTTTACAAGTTTGATTTGCCAAGAATTTCCTTATGCTTATTGGGGCTTCTGTCTGCTATATTAGTTGGGCCGCACAGTGGGTGGTTGGCCTTCCTAATTGTAAATCCTTCAATTTAATTGTGAGGGACTCGGTCCAGTGACCAATGCATTGATTGATACTCGTGGAACTTTCGCAGTCAATTTAGTTGTTCTTACTTATCTTTGTTGGCCTTCTGCCAATGAAGATGCCAACTGTTCTAGGCTTTCTGTTTTGTTATGGCAACGCAGGGAAGATATAAATGTAGGCATATGGTGTGCCTGGATATTTATAAATTATTGATTCCCTTACACGTGATCAGCTCAATTTTGGAAAAGAACATGGTTTCTCTCTACTCTCTGGATTGCATTGCCATTCAAACTATATTCTCTTAGTTTGCCTCCGCACTTCTAGAATCTTAATCAGTTTGCCAATTCTTGCGATTAGTGTAATTATTTTCCCGAAATGAGTCATGTCTGAACTGAAGCATGTAATGCTTCGTTAATGCAATTAATTTTCCAAGGGGACTTCTTTTAGTGCTACCTTAAACAGTAAAAATAGGATTACGATTGCATAGTTGAGAAACTCTTTGGTGGACACATCCTCATTAAATGACCAAGATTGATGCTAAACAATTTCTTCAGACTCTTGTACTGATTATTTTAAGAAACTGAATATCCCGTGCTAACTCTTTTCAAGTGAAAAATTCAGCTGCAATAAAACCTCAGGAGAAATTGGTATCAGTTGTGAAAACATAGGCGCAAAGCAAAAGGAAAATTATCTTCAGGGGAAACATGTATTTTTCTCTCCAATCTATAGGGGCAAGACTTTCTCTGTCTCCATTTTTGTTTAAAAATTGAATGTAGAGTTGGGTGCCATATAAGCAAAGCTCTTTAATGTTTCAGTCATCTGAGCCATCAGTTGCAGATATTTTATGCATTTGTTCATCATATATCGGTTCCTTGTGTCAACAAATTGTGGCAATCTAGTTTTCTAGCTTATTTGGCTGCTTATTACTATCTTACTCACATGTAAAAGTGAACTGTACATCATGCTTTTGGTTTGTAGAGCACCGACTTTTTCCTGTTGATGCAGCCTTATCTTAGAGATATTTAATTTTGAAAATAGGTTCACTCAGCAGATAAAATACTTGAACTTCTCAATCTAGGAAACAGCCGAAGAAAAACAGAGAGCACAGAGGCTAATGCAACATCGTCGAGGTAACACGGCACATTTCTCATGTTTACCTTGTTGCTTTACGTTTTCTCATTTTGGTTTTCTGTAGGGAATGATTTTCCTCAACTGAAGGTTGATGTAGTCTTGCTTATTCAGTGGACCAGTAAAATACTTCTATAACAGATATTATCTGATTGTAGGCTGTGGCTGTTCACCTTCTTGCTCTATGTTTTTTCAAGTTTAGTGTTTGAAACTTGGCTCACTGCTACCTTTATATTATTTGATTGTAGTTTTCATGCGCTAAGATGTGGTTGGTGTCTTGGTATAGCATTTTACTAAGAGTTTTCTTCTATTCTTCTTGTGAGATAGTGTTGGTTTCGCGTGCTTAGACAATTTTGAACTTTTTGAAGGCTCTAGAAGGTGATAAAGTTTCCAGCTTATCCTTGCCAGAAATGGATACTTTTGGTTTATATAGGTGCTTCATACATGCTATCTATGAAGAATGATGTATTGATGCTTGTTTCTTCCACCAGTATATCTTTGATATCACCTCAGTATCCTTTGTCTCCACAGTTAGTGAGAAGTGATTATTGTTAAATAAAAGATTGGTGAATTTTGATTGTTTTATACCTATCATAATAATTTTGAATTAATTCCCTTAAATATGATCAGAATTGATGTATGAAATGCAGAATGATAAAAGAGCGCTAGCTACAGATTAATAGCCTTTGAAGTATAGATATTTAGTTGTGATTGGTGATGGCTTTTGCTTATGGACTCCCAACTCAAATAAAATATTGCAGTAATTGCTATGATACTTTCTTTAATATTCTCTCATAAACCTCAGCCATTTTATGATGTTTTGTTTTCTGGAACCAGATCACATGCAGTTCTGGAGATTACTGTGAAAAGAAAACAAAAGAACAAGTATCGAAATCAAGTAATGCAAGGAAAACTTGCACTTGTGGATCTTGCTGGCAGTGAACGAGCTTCTGAGACAAACAATGGAGGGCAGAAGCTCAGAGATGGGGCTAATATTAACCGCTCGCTTCTTGCATTAGCGAATTGCATTAATGCCTTAGGGAAACAGCAAAAGAAGGGCCTGGCCTACGTTCCTTATCGAAATAGGTTGGTGGGATTGATCATTTTGTGGTCATGATTCTCTCCTTTTTTATGCATTTAACAGAAAAATCTTACAGCAAATTGACACGGATCCTTAAAGATGGTTTGAGCGGTAATTCTCAAACAGTTATGGTGGCTACAATATCTCCTGCCGACAGTCAATATCATCACACAGTCAATACCTTAAAGTATGCTGACCGAGCCAAGGAAATAAAGACGCATATCCAGGTTAGAAAGTCTAGATTGACAAATATATGAACATTGTGCAGGACTGAAAATCCGTCAACATAAATGTATTTTGGGACCATAATTTGTCGATAAGTTTTGCTTTTTTGTTTTATCTAAATTCATTGTATGACATCACTTGATCATTTTGCAATGATCTTCATCCATCCTTAGAAAAGAGGAATGGAGTGTACTCACTGTCGGATGAAATTCAATTTTCTGCATTCTACCGTTTCTAATACAGATCTCCCTGCTTTCATTGTATATTCTGTCATGTTAAATATTATTCATGTGTAACTTCATTTTCACTGATTCTTTTGCAATGATCTTCATCCATCCTTAGAGAAGAGGAATGGAGTGTACTTTGTTTCATTCTACCGTGGCTCTTATTGTATGCGTAACTTCATTTTCACTTATTCTTTTGTTTCATTGGCTCTTAATCAATTGCATTATGCTGCTTATTTGTGATCTATGCATCTTGGGCTAGACTATTCTGCTTGATTTATCATTCATGCTGCTAATAGTTCATGTTACGGGTGTTTTCTTTTCTCAGAAAAACATTGGCACAATTGACACCCACGTGTCAGATTACCAGCGGATGATTGACAGTCTTCAGGTTTTCCTTACTCTTTTGTGTTTTATGTATTTTGCTTGACTACAATATGCGGTGTCATTAAACTTATTTGACATTGTAGGTTGAGGTTTATCACTTGAAGAAGGAATTGGCTGAAAAGGAGTCCCAACTTAATGTCAGATCTACTGACAAAGTTGCAGATGATGAGTTGTCTTGGTTAAATTTACTGAGCCAAGAAACTAGTGAAAATGTTCAGGAAAGGATAAACTTACAGAAGGCAATGTTTGAGCTTGAGGAAATTAATCTTCGTAACCGTGTTGAGCTCCAACATCTTGATGATGCAATTGCAAAACAACAGGTCAGCTTGTGAAATTAGTTTCATTTCCCTATTCCCTAGTGTTATCAAGATTTATCAAATAGTCTCTTTAAACAAACTATCTGCTTTTGTTGAACCTGATAGTCTGTCTAAGCCATGCTGGCCCAAACAAACTGAACTTGGTTTTATTCTAACCCATTGTCCCACTTCTGATCTTGGATTGACTAGCTGTGGTTCTTGTTGCAAACTGTAACATAGAGAAATAGTTAGCTCTTAAGTCAACTGTTTGACCTGTTATTGGTAAAAAATATTCTGTCACACCACCCGCTTCATCAGGACCTTTCCCTTATTCTAGAAAACCATCAACTTGAGTTCTCAGAAGCACACTTTCACAGGCTTACAACAGCGTATCCCCTCATGTGATCTTATATTAAGTTTGGTCGTTCTTTTTTTGCTTATCTCATTTTGGTTTTCAGTCAAAGGTTGGAAAGCTTCCACCAGAAGTTTTTGGGTTGGTTCAGTTTATCTCAAATTGAATTAGCATGTTTGCTCTTAGTTGAGACTGATCAAGTAGTTAAATGGCAACCTCAAAATGAATGGAAAATTCTAATTAGCCTGCTGAGGTGGGCTTTTTTCCCCCTCAATCTGTCCTGCTCAACTTAGCTTTGTCTCAAATACCCACTATTACTTGGTGAATATGTATCAATTATCCCCATATCCTGATTGCTGGTGGAGAAGTGGCCAACTGTGGAGCAAGTGCATCACACTTGCACAATTTTGCATCATTCAGAGGGGTTGTTTTCATCTATAGAGTAATATGAGAAATTTGAAAAGAGAATTAATAGTTGAACACCAATCCTATAGAGAGAGAGAGAGAGAGAGAGAGAGAGAAGAGAGAGAGAGAGGCATGGGAGGAGAAGGAAGTGGTGGTGTCGGTGTTGTCAGCGTGCAACGAGGAGGGTTTGGCATCCCTGTTGGGTTGGGTTAACAACCTGTAGTCGCTACGGCCACATATCAGACCTAGAAGACAACGAGAGAGAGGCTGCTGGGCAAGATGCATTTGAACGTGTTGATGATAGGGTGAAGGCTGAAAATAGTGATTGATGAGTGACAGGTGAAGGAAGAAGATGGCTGTTAACAGAGTTGGTGTATGTGGTATCTGGCAAAGGTGGGTGTTGAAGATGGTCTTGATTGAAGAAGAATTGACGATTGGGTGGCCAGGGTGGAGAGCATAGGGAAAACTTAGAGTTTGGTGAACTGTGATGGAGGTGTGGGAATGGAGGAGGGTAAGATGATCATTTTTGGTCAAGAGTTTGTTAGATTTCCTTCCCTGCTCATCATCTCTTCTCCTAGATTTCTCTGTGTCAACATCCATGGTCCATCATCATGACAATGGACATCGAATTCTCTGTATGCTCACCTATGTTACATTTTGATCTTTGAGAATGCAAAAAGTATGTGGTCAGTGCTCCGAAATTGAAATTGTGAATAATCAACACTTAAAACCCTTACTCTTAAATTTTAGGCACAGGCCATCAATCCTAAGCTTTCAAATTTATCTCATGACAGAAAAATTCTTTCAAATCTCTCCCCCTTTTTCCACTCTCTCTCTCTCTCTCTCTCTTATATGGGTGTGATCTGCAGCACTGGTGGCCGACACTTGTAAGTGAAGCCTCATTGGTGCCTGACGACTCCAACTCCTGTGCTGCCCCCTACCCCTCTACCTCTCCCTGTCTATTCTGTTTCTAGGGTCTGGAGTTGTTAATTTTAATTTATCTGCATAAATTTCATGTATTAATATATGATTTTCAAATTAAATTAACCCTATCGATGATGCAAAATTGTGCAAAGATGCGCATGCTCCATGGCTGGCCACTTTCCCACTGGCTATTAGCATTGCTTCTCCCAGTATGGGGGTCATTTGAAACAAAGCTAAGTGTAGGGGGGTACTTTGGGAAAACAAGCCCACTTCAAGGGGCCAATTGGAATATTCCTGCAAGAATGCAGTACAGTTCTTGCATCCTCATTTATAAAGTGGATACTTCAATTTTATTTGTGATCTATGAAAGTCTGTTGTGTGTTAGTTATAACAGCAGCCTTTGCCTTTTTAATCTATTAATTGGTAACGTGAGATGGGGATGAACTCTATGGATGAAGACATAATTGGCTTATAAGTTTTCTGTTAGTCGACAATTTGTCATATGCAAAGAACATTGTTCCTGAGTTGCCAGTTTGAAAATAATAGTTCTGGTGAGGTTTAACAGATTACCTGTGTTGCAGGCAATTGAAAAATGTGGTCCAGTTGTCAAGGCTTTGAGAGGTAGGCGACAAGTAATTCTTGATAACATCAGGGACAACGATGAAGCCGGTTTCAATTATAAGAAGGTGCTTCCTCAGTCACTGTTACTTTTGGTGTCTACTGTCTACGTTATTTAAGTGTTGCACTTCACATTTGAACATATAACCTTTGCTTCTTCAGGAAATTGAGGCAAATGAGAAGCATCGATCTGAGCTACAAGAGAAGATTAATGAAGCAATCGGTTACAATGGAGACAAAACATACTTGCGTATTCTTAGTCAGTACCGACTCTTGGTGAGTTATCCTACATTTGCAACACTTTTTCACTGAGAGTATAATGTGTCTTTTGTTGTTAATTTTATTTTTCTGTATATAAAGCTTAGGTGCAAAGAGAAAGGAATCCGCAGTTAATGAACTGATTACCTCCGAAAAATTATTTAAAATCCAAACCCTAATGGCAGAGGCATGGCAATGTAAATTTTCTTACTGTACAACTATTCATCTAAATAGGTTGCTGGGGGGAGAGTACTATCAATTTCTTTTCTGTATGCAAAACGAGAATAACTTGTCTTCATATTTCTGCCATCTCACTCTTGCTATCAATTACCAGTGTGAACCTTACAGTTGTAGTGCCATTATGTAGGGGATGTCAAACACTGAGCTTCAGTTCGAAATTGCAATGAGGGATCAAGTAATTCATAATCAACGAGAAGCACAGAAAAATCTTTGGAACATGGTAATGGGGCTGGGGCTCGAGTCACTTGATAAGAAAAGGCTGTTGGATGTCGCAGTTTGGCAGGGAATACCAATTGAAGACTACATGATGACACCTTATCTGGGGCTGTCAGATAATAGTCACCTAGAAAATGTGGCTTCTCACAGATTTCTCCCTTTTGGGAGTTCCCCATGCACAGGCAGTTCTCTATCCAAATCATCTGGCAACTTACATCACCATCAATTCTTCTACAGTGGGCCCACTTCCTCAGGCAATTGGAGTGCTTTGTGCAGGGAGGAGCATCACAGTTCATACTACTTACTATCTCATGATGTTTCGCAATTGCCCCATATGAGGTCGAGCAAGAGTCCTGAAGATTGTGCTTGTCATAGGCCAAGGTCACAGTTTGGCACACCTGATGTGTATCACCAAGGTTCATGCAGTCCCTCTCCAGAGGTGACATGTGAGCCTTCACCTTGTCAAAGTCGTTTATCTTCTAGTGTTACTTTTGCGCAGCAGCATGAGGTACGAATCCACAAATCTATCCCCTTTCCTAAGATGGTGTTTTAATCCATTCCTGTTCTTTCCCTCATAGTTATGTTTATGTAATTTCATTATCCTCTTCGTCCCTTTAGATTGTAATAGATCTCGCAAAAATACGTGTGTAAGTATTAACTTAACATAACAATAGTTTGTTTATACTTTTGGAGTAATTTGGCCTTAGAACCACTTTTCTCGCAATTCTAGCCTGTACAGATGTGAAGCTGATGCGATTGCAGTTATAGTCCACTGCAAATGAATTGTTGTATAAGTTTTCCTCAATGCCATTGAAAAGACCCTCTTTCGTTCGCTCTTGGCATGATCATGAGAAGTCACTTCTGAATATACGAGACAATGTTGCTTGCATGAAAAGATAGAGGAATGTAGTATGAGGATATCTTTACTTGTCCTTGTTATTGCAGTTTTCTTTGTGGTAGACTGCTCATCTTGTTTGACCCGTGATTAAATCTTTCTTTGAGACTCTAATTTGGTCATCTATTCTGGTTATTTTCTTATATCCACAGTTAAGCTTCTTGAGGGGTTCTGGAATTGCTACTTCTGGGCAGCATTTTTATGAGGATCGTGATGGAAATAGAAGCAAGCAAGAGTCATATCATGAGCCATTCCAGCGAAACCAAGTTTTCCTTCCATGTAGTTCATTGGCACAGTCCTCTGGCATGGAAAGAAGAGATGACCCTTATCAAGAAACTGAACCAAAATTGCGATAAATATCCTACATCATCTTTGTATTCTAGCCTGCAACCTGCTGCATTTGATTCATCTAGCCCTGATTCTAAACTGCTGCCTCTGAAGCTTTTCTATTCTTGTTTTCTTCTGGCCCCACCCTTCACAAACATTCACTCATTTACCATTCTTTCCTTGTATTCATCCCAGCAAGTGTACATACAGGTTATAGTGCCATGCTCCAGGTAGTTGCATTGCAAAGTTTAGTCTTACTTTAGTACCGAGAAGTTAGGAGAGAAGATCCGGATCTTCAGGACGAGCAGCGAGTTAGATGTTTTTGGCTTTTCAGTTTGTAGATTGTAGATGCAGTAGTTGTATATAGTTTGTGTATACTTGTAAATCCTCATGTGTTCGTCTCACTGATTGATCAAGTCCATTGCTTGGATTAGAGATGGACAGACATTCAAATGTAACTCAATTTCTTAGATCTCCTCTAGTACATTCTTTGCAGATCTTACCAACATTTTGTTTTCGACTGCCTTTTATCTCTGTTTTTGTGGAGAATTGAGCCTCTCGCATCTACCTTTTTTTCAGCGAGGCTTTATACCATCATTACCAATCAGAAGGAAAAGAAAACAAGAGACTAGATTGATTCATCTGTTGTCCATTTTATGCAGGTTTTAAAGTTTCTGCGTCTGCACACTTAGTTGTCTCTGTATATAGATGCATATCTTTATGAAGTTTTCAACCCGATAGGGTATCGAGTTAAGAGGTTATGCAAGTTCTCCGGGTAATATCCTGACCTTCCAGAGTGTCCCGTCCGGAATTAATAAATTTACGTTGGCTGTCGTTTAAGCGTGAATTGACTGACGGTGTGATTTTGGCATGATTGATGTATGTGTGCATATGCCCTTTTTACACCAAGTACTGTTATCTTGGATGATCGCTCTTGTAAAGAAAATAGAAAATGCATGATTCATCGACGGTAAATGAGAATAATAGAAGGATATGAGGCTTACTATAGAAACTTTTTAGGGAAAGTTACAACAGTTGTTAATGCTTTGCCCATTATGCAGTCAGTCTTTAAAAGTACAGTTGAGTTCTCGACATTTTAAATGTGGTGCATATGTGCGCCCACGTTTACTGAGATGTTGCATTGAAAACTCCACGTGATATTTTTTGGTCTTGTTGAATAAATGCATTGCTAATGTGGTGCGGCGTTAGAAAAACATCAGAAAATTTGGAAAAAAAGACAAAATTAAAGAGAAACTAAAAAATATACTGTTCACGTTGGTTATGGAGGTGCTCTCTGGGATTCTTGGGAGATGCTCGCTACAACCGAATTTCAGATTCTATTGGAGATGTAAGTCTATGTGCCTCTCGCACTTGTTTTTCGCGGATGACGTATTCCTATTTTGCGAGGGCCACCTGCCATCCGTGAAGCTTCTTAGGGATGGTCTCCATATGTTTTCTTCTTGGAGCGGACTCTTCCCAAACCCAAGGAAAAGCGAGGTGTTCATCTCGGGAGGCTTGCCAGCTTTAAAAAATCAAATCCTCCTGGAGCTTGGCTTTGTTGAGGGTAATCTTCCAGTCCGTTATCTTGGGGTTCCAATCATTACATCGAGGCCCCGGAAGGCAGATTGCGTTGAGCTTGTGAGACGCATCACCTCCAGGGTGCAATCCTGGACTCATCGGTTTCTTTCTTTTGCTGGCCGTCTACAGTTGATCAGGTCAGTCCTCCATGCCATTCAGGCTTTTTGGGCGAGTGTCTTTATTCTTCCTGCAGCTGTACTGGACCAAATAGAGCGGATTCTCAGACAATTCCTTTGGAAGGGACCTGAGTTGGGCAGGGGAGGTGCCAAAGTCTCCTGGGAAGATGTATGCCTTCCTAAAATGGAGGGAGGTCTTGGCATCCGGAGATTGCGTGAGTGCAATAAGGCGGCCATGCTCAAGCATATCTGGAATTTATTCTCAGATAAGGAATCGTTATGGTGTAAGTGGATCCACTCGACCTTCTTAAAAACCAAGAACTTCTGGGTAGTTAAAAAGCCAACTTGCTGCTCTTGGGCGTGGAAGAAAATCTTACAACTCAGGACAGATTGTCGGCTTCACTTCCACTGGAGGTTAGGCGATGGCTTATCAATGTCACTCTGGTTCGATAATTGGCATCCCAGGGGTCCTTTGAATTTATATTTCACAGATCCACTCATCTATAGCTCCGGTCTCGCTAGGCAGGCTTTGGTTGCCGATCTCTTTTCAGAGGATGGACGAGCTATCAGATCAGAGATTGAGTCTTGGGGTTCGCCTCTTCCTTCCTTGTCTGGAACCCAAGATCGGTTCTGTTGGAGAGAGGACTCGATGGGCTTGTTCTCGGTGGCCTCGGCTTGGGAGACCTTAAGGCCAGAGTCAATTGGCATTGTTTCATTTGGAGTAATGCCATCATGCCTCGCTACCAACTGAACCTGTGGCTCATCACCAAGAGAAGGTTACCTACTCAGTCTCTTCTTATGTCTTATGGTAGGATTGATGCTACTTCCTGCCCTTTTTGCAACGAGGTGCTTGATTCAATCAATCATCTCTTTTTTGGTTGTCGCATTACCTTGAGGATTGCCTTTTTTTGGGCTACTAGATGCAATCTCCCCTGGACCAATAGGACTTGGGAAGAGACTCTCAATTGGGCCATTACCTTGCTCGGCGGCAAGGAGTTTTATAAGTGTGTTGCCTGGTTCTCCTTTGGGGCGTTGTGTCACATCATTTGGAGAAACAGGAACAATATTCTTTTCAGAGGGGAGCCGTTATCTATTTCAGCCATGAAGAAGCACCTCCTCAAGGTTGTTAAGGATAAGGCCCTTACCTTTAAGAATGTAGAGGACTCTCACAAGAACAGGCGGATGCAACGCTCGTGGGATGTGGACCCCATTATCTTTGCCTCCTATGATCATAGGCTGACTTAGGCTTTTCGGTGGTTGTTTAGGTGTTTTTTTGCCAAGCTTGTTTGCCGTTGGCTTTCTGTTGGTCGTTTTGTTGCTTGTCCGCGGCTTCCTTTCACTCTCAATGAGCGTGTTCATTTTGAGTGTAAGCTTTTGGAGCCGTGGTGTTTGTACGGTTTGACCCCTATCAATATATTGCTTACTTTTACCAAAAAAAAAAACTAAAAAATATACTGTTAAAAAAAAAAAAAATCAAGGGGAGGAGAATGGCGCCAATGGAGTGAGGGTTTAAGGTTTTGGCACCGCCATCAACAAAGGTTGGCGACCCTAGCAGAGATCTTAGCGATGGCAGTCGGCCCTTGTCAATGGGGAGTGAGGGCCAAGGCAGGAGCATGGGTTGACTAATGGTGATGTGATTCGATTTTATTATTAAACAAGCTATAGGTTCATTGATGGCGCCATGATTAACCCCTAGCTAGCTGAATTACAAATTTAGTCTAATCTTAGATTTCATTAATCATTGGGTTAAGTTAAATCGTAGCGATTGATGCGTATGGGAATGATGGGATTGCGAAATTTGTTTTTACGCTGCGTGTAGGATGCTATAAGTATTTAAAGGGGAAAATATGAATGTAGCATGATGAAGTGCTTGATGGAATGTGTTTGATGGAGTGTGTTCCTTTTTAAAATCAAAATATGAATTTGCCGAAATTGTGAAATAGAGGCAAAATAAACAAAAATGAAACTCACCACCAAGGCTAAAAAAGACATCCACCAACCAATAATAAATAACTTAATGCTCATCACCAAATGGATGGATAAAGAACTGAAAATTGAAGGAAATCACCCTATTTGAGGAGGAAATCTCGTGTATTACAAACTTAGCTCCCTATACATTTGAGATTGCACTTCCATACTAAGACATTGAACTAAGACTTTGAACTTAGATGCACCCTAGAAGGTATAGTTTCTTCTAGAGGAAAAGATCTCAATACGTGCGCATCATAAACAGTTATGGTAATCAACTGCCAATTGTTATTTGATGCTGTAATAGATTTAGTCCTTTTGAATAAGAGTGTACTTACAGCTGCAAATTGTACTCTTTTATTTTTTATGTTTTGTTTTGTTTTACAACCCTTTTGGGATTTTCTTTGCTTGGAAGCTTTCTATGTTCTTCTCATGTTTGATTATGATAAATGAATGAAATCTTCTTTTGACAAAAAAAATAATACTAGGACTCTTGCGAGAAAGCTAGCACACACCTTTTTGCACTTCAACCTTGTAATAAATACCAGTACACACTCTTTCAACCTTGTAATGAAGACTCTTTTAACATTTCAACCCTATAATCAAGACTTTCAAATTTCAATCTTGTGATGAAGACTCTTTTAACATTTCAACTTTGTAATAAACCCTATCTTGAATGTATTGGACCCAGTGGACTTGTGCTGCCTCCGCATTTTCCTGGCATGATTAAATCGGCTTGATCGATTGATGAAGCTTCAGTTGGGATTGTGAATTGATTAATGGAATTTTCCAAGTTCTGATGCTCCCCGCATCAGTTATTCAACCATCCTTCAAATGGCCACACCGACAGTTCAGATCTCCACCATTTTCTGCGCTCCCCAAAATCTCAAGTTGCGGTTCAAATTCAGAACCCCGCTGGCGAGAGACCGGACCTTGGGAAACATGATGATGAGACCTTGACGTCGTTGCCCTCTTCTTCTACTAAAAGTGTTGGAAGAAGGGTGAAATTGAATCCTATGAATTGCGTACAAGTCATTTGCATAGACCAAAACTCGGGACCTAATTGATTTATGGAAATCGCAGGCGTTTCATGAGGTTATATATATGAGTAGCCAAGTTTCCATGCCTATACTCCTCAATAACAAGAAAACGAAAAAAGAGATTGAACTCGAAAGGATTTGGACGCTCCAACCGTAGTTGAATTCCACTCTACTTTGGATGAAGAAGCTTCGCTTCAGCCATTGTCCTTGCAAGGCATAAAAGATTACCCCATCAACTAAGGATAAAAAACTTAAAGGTTGATCTCCAATGAATTGGATAAAGAACTGAAAGAATTATTCATTTGAGAGAACTTTGCATATAGTATCAACTCTCAAATCCTCTTCTTTCAAGGAAATATCAAACTAGGAAACGTTAAAATAGAAAACCTCAAAGTAGAAAATATCGAAATAGAAAACTGTAAACAAGGAAATATCAAATTGGGAAACATCAAATTAGTAAACAAACTCAAACTAGGGAACAACCCCGATTTAAAAAACGTCCTTCTAACCTTTGATTTAGAAGAACCTTTATTCTCCATCTTTAATGTATTCTCTTTATGGGACACATTGGACGAAATATCCCTTTGCTTGCATACTATCATTTGATCTTTAATGTAATTTAATGCTCTCGTTTCAATTTTGCCAAGTTTTTTTATACATATTTTCATGTCATCATGCATACGTACACTTGTTTCACCGAAAAGGCAAAAGTATAATGGATGCGAATCGAAAAAGGTTGCATAAGGTCCTTTGTTGATTTTAAACAGGAAGATGACAATAAATTTAAAGCATGCCCTTTGGGAACAATTATTGCCAGTAATGTAAATTGCAAAAAAGATAAACGTAAATATTTGTAGAAGAATATTAAGTTTCATTATTAATTAGGGGGTCTTTACAAATGATACAATATAGGTATTTACAGTGCACAATCAATGGTTGCTAAAAAATTGCACATGACTCCTATTGTTGAGCAACATTAAATGATCACATTTTATGGTGTCGACTTGACTGGTCATGCTTATATTGACTCCACTAGTTTGATGGTTATATCAATTCCACTTACTTGACGGTTACATTGACTCTGCTACTTGATCGTTACATCAATTTCTTTGTTCTAGCACTCAGTCGCTATTGATTGCCATCTCCGTCGATCCGAATTGGATACTCTTGTGGACCGGTTGCACTTTACCAATTATTCCCCACGTTTGCCCATTTGCTCTATCTTGTTTTCCCCTCCAAACTGTGGACCATAGCACCTTCACAATTCGGGGTGTCAACTTGTCATGTTGTTTCGGACCTCGAAGTTTAGCTAAAACTTGAGTTAAGAAACAATCCAAGCCGACACATACATGATGTTGGAATTCAAGCCGCTTAAGAAGCGAGTCTGGACGTTGTTGACGCCTAAAATTTCATTTTAATTAATTAGGTTTTACTTTATCTTTTTTCGGATGATAAATAAACAAAGAAAAAAATGGAAAAGAAACAAAAGAGAAAAGAAGCAGAAGCAGCCCTTACATGGGCCTGAGAGGCCCATTTCTGCCTCAGCCCGGCCCATCCGGGTCATCTTCTTCCTCCGTCTGCCTCTGCAGCGCATGCGCAGAGGGCGCGACGCCGGATGAGCGGACGGACGGCGACGCGCGTGGGGGCAGCTGACGGACAAGTGGCGGATGGGACGCCGGTTTGGCGGGCGGAGGCCGCTTGGCGCACGGGGACCGGCGGTCGAAGCTCCGTCGACCGGCTGCCCCTCGCCTATAAATAGGCCCTCGTTTCCGTCGTTGAGGGGCACGCCGAGAACGATCGAAGGCTGCAAAGCTTCGAGCTTCCTGCTGAGAGACTTCAGAAGGGGAGCCGAGGTCGAGCAAGCCCAGATCCGAGGCTCGCCGGAGGGGGAGAGATCTGGTTGAACAGGGAGGGGGGCTGAGCGAGAGGGAAATCAGAAAGGAGGAGGGCTGGATCTGTCCACCGCGGTGCTACGATCCCTCCTCGACACCGTCGTCATCGTTCAGTCACCACCGACGAAACCGCCTGCACTCACGGCCCTGACGCCGATCAGCAACGCCTCTGCGTCGTGCTCCCTTTACAGATAGGTATCAACCACCGCCCGCCGCTGCCATCCCCGAAAACCCAGTAGTCACCCGTCGTCGTTGCCACCGTTGTTTTTGAGGACCCAGCAGCCGCCCGTTGTCGTCGCCGGAACCCTAGCTGCCATCCGTCGTCGAGTCACCGCTCGGTGACATTCCAGCCACCCCTCCCGGCGCCGCGGATCGCCAGATCTCGAGAGTTCTAGAGCCGGGTCGGCAAGGGAAGAAGACGGGTCGTCAAGTGGGTTGGACTCGGGTAGGGTTTCACGAATTTGGGGCGGCCGGAAGTCGGGTCAGGTAGATGACCCGGTTCCTCTAGGGTTTAGTCGCGCGGGCCAAATTTGTGCGGGCCTAAGAGAAGTGGGCCTATTTCGCTTTTGGGCTACGATTTGCTCATAAAAAAAAAAAAAAAAAGAAAAAAAAAGCTGAGTCGGGCTCGCGTTGCGGGCCTGTCCGCGTTTGGGTCGTCGACTCGAGTCGGACCCAACCCGCGGATCCGACCCGGCCGGCCTTTTATTATTTTATAATACTTTAATAAAAAATAATAAAAAATAATTTATTTTAAAAAATAATATTAAAAAATATTTTAATTCCGTAAAAACCGAAAAATGTTTTAATATATTAAAAAATGTTTTAATTTCCATAAAATCGAAAAATAATAAAAAATCAAAATATTTCATATTTTCCAAAAAATGCCAAAAATCCAAAAAAAAAAGCCAAAAAATTCAGAAAAAGGCCAAAAAGACTTGTATTTTTCCAAAAATACCAAAAAGGTCCAAAAAATCCCTTTTATATCCAAAAAAATTAGAAAAAGACCTAGAAAATGTTTTTCCTCCCAAAAATACATGGAAAACCCCTCAAACATCCAAAAACCTCGGGGTTTAAACAAGATTAGGTACCGAAATGGCATTAGTGAATAACTAGTGTAATCAAATCCCCGATCCTAATTTCTCTGGTTGCGTAAGAGCGAGTATTTCTCCGATACTTCGCTTGGGTTTCTAATCAACCCACCCCAAATCGATTAGTGGCGACTCCATTTTAAAAATTGATTTACAGGTTAAAAAACTTGGACCATTAAGTCGTGAATTGGTGGACTTGGGAGAGTCCAGGCTTAACTAATTTCAGCCGAGCCATTAGCCTCCTTAGGCGCCCGTACCCGATTGCGGGCACCGAAAAAAAAAAGAGGTCGCGACAGCTTGGCGACTCCGCTGGGGACTTTTGAGGACTTAGGCCATTTTTGTCTTGTTTAAATTCTTTACTGACTTTTGTTTTTTTAATGCAAGTCAGTAGTTTAAAAATTTATTTTAATTCAATCTAAAATAGATTATCTTGTGATTATAAACTGTTGTGCATGTTTTACTGTTTTAAACACTACACATGACACACACAACCCAGCCGTTGGACCTGGGCCGCCATAGGATATTTAGGATGGTGTTAAGAAAGATACGACCTCGAACGCGAGACTGCGATGTAGAGGTTGCCTTTCTTTTCCCCAAATTTCTTAGCCGAGGTTAAGGGGGTATGCTGCTAAAGAGATTGCGACGGGCAGATACCTTTTTAATTTCATCAAACCTTTTGAGTTAGAAATCGAGCCACACATCTCATGTGCATGTCTTTGCCCTTACCATTTTATTTAAAAGCAAAGTGATTTCTTTACTTTTACTCAGTTTTTTATTTGGCCCATGGCAATTTAGGATAAGCTTTTCAAGTCCCAGTTTATATGCGATGGGGAAAGATGATATCCAGTTCATTCTTGCTCCCAAGGTGGAGCTCTTTAGATGGTGGGGTCAATTAGATCAGTTTGCCCAAGAGTGCGTGAAGGCCAAACTCGGTCATCTCCTAATGTTGATCCAAATCACTGTTCGTCCCGAAGTCATACAAGCCATGGCACATTTCTGGTGCCCGAGGACACTTACTTTTATGTTTGGTAGGTTTGAGCTAACCCCAACCCTGGAGGAATACAGCATCATGACTGGAATGCCTCTTGAGAAAAAGCTTGTCAGGCCATCAACAGGCATCATCCCATTGCGTGGGTTGGCGCGATTTTTAAGAACTGAAGTCCATATTATGACACAAATTCTTGAAAACAACCATAATACCTGCCCATTTGAATTTATGAATGCTTGTTTTCAAAATCAGCCTATGACCCAAAAAAGTGAGATTTTTCCTCCTGGCCTTTTTCGGACTCATCATTTTCCCTCATCAAAGAAATGCCATAAGTCCTAAGATGGCATGGATAGTTGATCAGATCTTGAGGGGGGGAAACTATGTCAACATGATTTTAACTGAAACATTCTTGTCCTTTAATCATTTTAAAGACAATACGGAGAAAATCATGCGGGTCTCTCCTGAAATTTTACAAGTCTAGTTCTTTTCTCACCTAAGCGAATTTCGAGACTTCATGCGATCGTCTCAAACAAATGCTTTCGAAAATCCATTACAAAAATTTATGGTTTTAGGACCATATATTCCCAATCAAAGCTGTTTAAATTGGGTTGACTTCCTAAGAAATCCAACTCCTGAGGCATTCCAATGGTGTGCTGGTTGGTTCCATGAAAAGAGGGCCCGCTTTGCTTACAAACGTACCCACCCGATTCCGTTGCTCCGCACCGGCGCTGTTCCCTATTACCCATATCGGGTGGCACGACAATTTGGAGCCCTTCAAGAAATTCCACCGCCTTCCAGGAGGAGAATTCCTCCAGTTCTTTTCAACACAAGCCGTGACTATGCGGTCGAAATTTCTATCGTTGAAGAAACTTGGGACAAGTGCCATCGCAAAAGGATCGTGGTACCTGAAGGGCTTGAGGGAGAAGGAAAAGCCCATCACGCCTCTGCGGCCTACATCCACAATCATCACATCCCGACAAGGTGGAAGCCATTGGTCCCTCGCTCGATCAGAGAGAGCAACCCGCACGAGCAAGCAGGGCTTATGTAGAGGATATGGGAATAGGCCAGATACTCATCTCAGAGCCAGTCCAAGAAAGCAAGCAGCCTTTGCAAGGACAAGGCTCCCTATCGCATATGGATTAGCAGTCGTGTCTCCCTTAGTGTTAATATCGTTAAAGTTTTGTCCCATTGTTTAGGGACTTTTGTTTAATATCTAACATTTCATTATGTCATTTCAATTTCAAGTTTTAGATGTCAGAAGTTTACGATCTATAAAATCCTCTTTTGATAAATGAAAAAGTAGTTAGACCATTGCCATGGGTCAATCTCTGTTTACTTTTGTGCTCATTCATTATTTTCGCAACGAGCAGGTAATTATAAATCGCCGGCCACCAATAGCTCGTGAATGGCCTCATGCACTAGGGCCCGATCAGAATGATGTACAAAATCGCCTCATTAACATTGAAGACGACGTAGGACAGATGTCCATTGTCCTTTAACAACTCTCAAGACAAATGAAATCCACTCAAGTCGAACCCAACTCTGTAGTTGCCTTAAACGCCATCGTGACACCCGCAAATTTGCTAGAAAATAGCCAGTACCATAGACAGTTTGAAAGGATCATGAAAAAGTTAAACCAACTGCAGGAGCAGAATTCCATGGACCTGTCCAATTACGCCGGCATTGAGATCCCTGAAAAAATCAAAGCACCTGAATGCGAAAGGTATGCTGATACCTCCCGCCCAGAGACCTACTTGCAGGCTTACCTGGTTCGAAGGATGATTCAATCGTACCAATCGAACTTGACTGGCCCTGCCTTGCGATGGTACATTGATAGGAAGATTAGTCCCCTTAAAACTTGGAAGGAATTAATTCATGTTTTCCATCAAGAATATGATATTGACATCACCCTTGACATCACCTTACCCTACGAAGAGCCGATGATCGCGGAGCACGAGGAGTTGTTAGCCGCTGAGATAGGAGAGGAGCATGTCAATGAAGCCTTGCATGATAAATGGGCAGTCGAGCAACATCCTGTTACTGGAAAAATTCCCACTAAGCAAGGCAAGGAGCCTTTGTACGAGATCAAAGACACAGAGCCTGTTCAAGAATGGGGCACGACTGGACAACTCCTCAAGCTTACTCCAAGAGCTAGGGTCCAAAGAATACCAACCCCCATCAACCTAGAAAGTGAATCAGAGAGTGAAACTCTAATATCTCTCACTTCCCTTGATAGAATCGAGCTGGCGAAACGCAGGGCAATACTCAAGAGGTCTGGTCCAGGGGCCAATAAAAGAAAGCCTAAGCAAATCAATTCCGTATCTACCAAAGAGCCGCCGCACCAAAGCTTCGAGCATTCCCAAGAATACAGCTTTGAAGGCCACCATCTTCTAGAGTACAACCCTGAAGACCTCCCGGCCCTAGAATACAATCCCAAGGACTTCCAGCATTATTTTGACAATGAAACTGACGATAAGGATAGCTTCGATACTTCATCCTCATTCGGAAATTTTGACCAAGAAGAAAGCAATTTAGTAATCCCGGCAGAATCCAACTTCCCTGAAACAGAAAAATTGACCACTACAACAGATATGCAGTGGGAAAACCAGCGGCCCAGCCAAGACATACCCGGCTCGTCTTGCCCTCGTAGGATCATGACCCCCATAGAAATGTGGATACCCAATCTCTGCAAGTATAACGGCACAACTTGTCCTGTGGCCCACTTGCAGTATCTCCATGCAGAAATGAGTCAGTACTATAGCCCGATGTCGTTCACAACTCAGGCATTCCAAGAAGCTCTTACGGGGTCTGCATTGCAATGGTTTATCACAGCAAATGTTTATCTTCTAAAGGATTGGAATGAGCTGACTTCCACATTCTTGTATCAGTACCAAAGCCAGATCGGAACTGAACTGCCTTGTGAGAGCTGGGCTCACTTCATAAGAAAACCAATGGAGAATTTCCGAGCATACGCAGGGAGGTGGAGGGCTTTCATGATGTAAACCCGTCCTCAACTGGCTGAAGAGGAGTTAATGAAGCAGTTCATAGAAGTTTTGTCCTACAAGCATCTGTTGGCTGCATGGGTTACACTTCCGTAGCTTCAACGAGGTAGTCATCGCATGCGAATACTTCGAGTCTACTGAAGGCGAGGAATTCAAAGATGCTTAGCTTCAAGGCCAATACTATCAAAGCACTCCTTTGCACAGGAGTTTTCATGGGTTTTACTCGTTTTTATAATTTCATGTTTCTTATCTTGTCTGGTGTGCTACTGTTGTATTTTCCATTCCAAGTACTCTATTATACAGTTATAATATTTTGTTTTAAGAGCATGAGGCGGTACTCCAAACTAGCCCGGTGATGCTATCGAACCATGAAAAATTATCATCCAAGAAGAATACTGAGGGCTGGGCTTCCTCATGCTTTCTTTCCCCCAAAGATATATACTTTTGAAAAAAAAAATGTTTTAAAAAAATCTTTTGTCAAAACAAGATGATTAAATCATGTTTGTCTTTCTAACTCACTTACTTCGTGTCTCAAAAGATCATTCATATCCCCTTTGACTTAGTGTGACAGAGGGCATTTGAAGCAAGTGCATCAAGTGAACTCGCCAAATTCGAAGACACCTTGCCAAGAAAACAGGGGCAGACAGAAAGAAGCATCCCATTTCAAAAGGGAAACAAAAGATAGGACGTAATAGGTACAGGCATACAGTTGAAATCAGGCTGTCCCCAGGAGCTTTGTGCACTCCACCTCGCTCCTGCCCAACTCCTTCACAAGCTCGAACAATATCTTTTCCCCACAATGTACCTAAGCAACTAGATGTTGTGATTTCGTCAACGGAATTTCCAGCTTTGATAAGCCAAGAAGCACAGAAAAAGAATTTCTTCTCTTGAATTGGCTACTGTCAATAGGGAGAAAATCCAGACAATCATGGCAATCTATAGCCCCACACCCTGGACAATGACTTTAGAATCTAGAAGCTTCACTCCAGACGCATATTCTTCCAAGAAGTAATTGCCATCAGAAAGCTTGAGATTTTTATCTCAGATTCCATAGAAGCTTGAAGTACATGACTTTGCTCAATACTGCTAATGGTCATATAGTCAAAGATAGAAGAAAATTCCACAGAAGGAAGGCGTTGAAGATGAATCAACGACCATCAATCATGCATACAGGGCCATAAATGAGGAGGGCTAATCGAAGGAAGCATTGAACTGTGTCAAGATAAGGAGTCCATCATTGACATTCAAATATCCCTAGGAATCAACAAATACAAACTCTGGGAAAGGGAAGCATTGAAATTCAAGAGCCAAACTTGATGGTTAGGTTTGACAAATCAATACTGGCCAAGCTAGTATACAGAAATGGCTTGCATCGAATTCACTTGACTTCGTGTAAAGGGACATGCCATCCATAAGCCAATTAAGGAGAATAATTGACCTGATGAAGTGGAAGACACGAGACTTCATGTCCTCCTTGTACTTCAGGTTCACCTAATCATCTGCAAACCAGTGAAGGGTAAAGTTGTATCGATTCCAGTTATTCGACTCTTGAAAGAGTTCATGACTAACACATTCCCTCTTGTTTGTTGCAGGATCACTTGACTGTCAAAAGCAAAGATAACAAATCAATGAGAGGCATGACATACTCTCCCAAGCAAAATGGCGTCTCAAGTATTGCCAAAGCAAATGACGGAGATCCTTCAGGCCTTAATTCACCTTTAATTTTGGCCCTGTTGATTGATCCATTTTCAGCTTCTTCTCTGCAAAAAGCAAGAATAGAAATTCCTGATCAGATTCACAATCCCTGGTTGATCCTTCATATGTCATGTCCCTAACCAATAGGAGCAATCTATTGACACTCATTTGTGAATACCATTCCACCAAGTAAACACCCCTATAGCTGTTAATAAGTTCTTCTTGAGTAAAAAGCCTTTCATTTATTTTGAGAGTACAAACCCCATCACATCATACACTACATCCATTTTTCTAGGTGAATTCTGCATAATGATTTTGTCTGTCTAAATCACTGATTCCATTAAGAATTATTAGAAAAGACAACTAAATGAAGAATACAAGATTAATCGAGCATGTTGGATGAGGTGCGTTAGAATGATGAAAGGCAAGCAATATCCTACACACAGTCCCCCCATCTATACACTTATGAGATGAGTGCAGAAAATTCCATGACTACATGGTAAAGAGTTCTCTCGCGAATGGTACGATGATCAAAGCAGTGAGAGGCATTCCATCACTCACTTTGAGCCCCATATACTGACAAATTTCTGCTATACTCCCGACAAAGAACCACCCCACACAGGGGCAAGTCGAAAGCGAATCAGCATCACAAGGTGAGAAAGGGGATAGAAATTTTCTTGCTTGCACTTACATCAATCTTCGAGTGTCTTTATTGCATATGAACACTCGCGTTAATTTAAGTGCCCTAGAGTCATGAAGAGCAATTCTTTATTTACGCACTTGTATCCATTGTACAACTCAATTGAGTCTGAAAATTCACCCTCACATGAAGGCAAAGCAGAAGCCACTATCGTTTGAGCAGCATAATCAAAAGTGCTAACAAAAGATGAAGACTCCATAGTCTAACAAAGGCGTTTGCTTGAACTTGCCAAGATCAATTCCTCAAGCAAACAAGAACAAAAACTGGGGCATAAAAAAGCAGTGTACTTGGTAAAAGCAAGGTCAATGCCCATGAATGAAAAATTGAGATGAGAAATAGGGGCATGAAAAAAGCAGTGTGCCTGGTAAAAGCAAGGCCGATGCCCTAAACAAAAATACAGCCATTTGTATTCCCAAGAGAAATTGCTGTTCAATTGATGCAACCTCCATCTGACCGTGAAGAAAGACTAGTGGCAAATGCCAAGACGATCACCAACTCTCACCCTCTTACTTGTGAGCCAAGACTACGTTACATTCCCATTGTAAAAATCTCTTCAGACTAGGGGCAGTTCAATTAACGTAGGATTTCATGTGTACATAAGCATCGCTCGAAAAAGTACGAGCAAGATTACTCTATCTCTTTTCGCAGGGTTCTTGACTTGTAAATCCAGAGATGATCGAGCAGCATTTTTGTCCATCGGCTTCGACCTCGATGGTCCCATTTGATGAGCCGTTGACCAAGTCTTCATCACAATTTCAACAAAGACCTCTCACATTGGTAAAGTCGTACCGTTTGCGAGAATACTCGGACCCCTGCTGACATGATGACAGTGAGATAGTGTGGTCCTTATAAATCCTGCATCAATGGTCAGGATGGCCTTCTCCATGAGAGTGAGTGAAAAGTCCTTTCAGACTGAAAGTCCACATCTGGCATGCTCAAAGTATTTATATTCCAAATAAATGTTGTCTTTCAAAATCTTCCCTAATGGAATTCGAATGATACGAAACTGATAAAATTATCATGCATAAATCACATTTGAATTTATGAATTTACAGTATATATAATCATGTGTGCATATTGTGCAAATAGCAGACATACTCTCAAAGATCAGAGATATTGCCAGGTAAGCATATCGCTATCCCCATTTGTCTTAAAGTACCTATCACTGTCTAGGTACTCTCTTATTGACACTTGACCTATTCGAGTTGTCCCTTGAGTTTGGGTGCTTACTGCTGTCTAAGTACCCCCTTGTTTTTGAGTACCCACCACTTGCCGGGTGCTCCTTCTGTTGACACTCAACCTATTCGAGTCGTCCCTTGAGTTTGGATGCTTGCAACTGTCTTAGCATCCCATTGCCTTTGAATACCGGTCATCGTTCGGATGCTCCCTTTTCTTGACTCGGCCTATTCGAGTTGTCCTTAGAGTATTAATGCTTGTGATTAACCAAGTATCCCTTTATTGTTGAATACCTAATGCTGTTTAGGTATTCCCATATCGTCAAGTACCCACCGTTGTCCAGGTACTTCCTTTTCATGACGCTCAACCTGCCCAAGTTGTCCCCAAATAATATAGCAACTGTTCAAGCATTCCATTGCTTTGCTTGGCACCACCGTCCAGCAATCCAAGTAAGCCTCATACCACAGTCAAGTTTATAATACCAGGAGGTGAGAGACCTTCACAAATATGCGGGGCACGCCCTCGATATTCCTAACTACTAGGAGGTGAGAGACCTTCTCGAATATGCGGGGCACGCCCTTGGTATTCCCAACTACCAGGGGGTGAGAGACCTTCACGAATATGCGGGGCACGCTCTCGATATTCCAACTACTAGGAGGTGAGAGACCTTCATGAATATGCGGGGCACGCCCTCGATATTTCCAACTATCAGGAGGTGAGAGACCTTCACGAATATCCCAGGTACATCCTTGATATCCCAATTACCAGGAGGTGAGAGACCTTCACGAATATGCGGGGCACGCCCTCGGTATTCTCAACTACCAGAAGGTGAGAGACCTTCACGAATATGCGGGGCACGCTCTCGATATTCCAACTACCAGGAGATGAGAGACCTTCACGAATATGCGGGGCACACCCTCGATATTCCCAACTACCAGGAGGTGAGAGACCTTCACGAATATCCCAGGTACGTCCTCGATATTCCAACTACCAGGAGGTGAGAGACCTTCATGAATATGCGGGGCACGCCCTCGATATTCCCAATTACCAGGAGGTGAGAGACCTTCACGAATATGCAGGGCACGCCCTCAATATTCCAACTACCAGGAGGTGAGAGACCTTCACGAATATGCAGGGCACGCCCTCGATATTCCTAATTACCAGGAGGTGAGAGACCTTCATGAATATGCGGGGCACGCCCTCGATATTCCCAATTACCAGGAGGTGAGAGACTTTCATGAATATCCCAGGCACGCCCTCGGTATTCCCAACTACCAGGAGGTGAGAGACCTTCACGAATATGTGGGGCACGCTATCAATATTCCAACTACCAGGAGGTGAGAGACCTTCACGAATATGCGGGGCACGCTATCAATATTCCAACTACCAGGAGGTGAGAGACCTTCACGAATATGCGAGGCACGCCCTCAATATTCCCAACTACCAGGAGGTGAGAGACCTTCACGAATATCCCAGGTACATCCTCAATATTCCAACTACTAGGAGGTGAGAGACCTTTACGAATATGCGGGGCACGCCCTCGATATTCCCAATTACCAGGAGGTGAGAGACCTTCACGAATATGCGGGGCACGCCATCAATATTCCCAATTACCAGGAGGTGAGAGACCTTCACGAATATGCGGGGCACGCCCTCGATATTCCAACTACTAGGAGGTGAGAGACCTTCACGAATATGCGGGGCATGCCCTCAATATTCCCAATTACCAGGAGGTGAGAGACCTTCATGAATATGCGGGGCACGCCCTCGATATTCCCAATTACCAGGAGGTAAGAGACCCTCACGAATATCCCAGGTACCCCTTCGATACCTGCGAACGCTAGGTATCCTTTAAGAGTTTGTACTTCTGATTATCCAAGTACTCTTTCAACACCTGCAAGCAATCAGGTACTCCTTCGATACCTGCGAATGCCAGGTATCCTTCAAGAGTTTGTACTTTTGATCATTCAAGTACTATTTCAATACCCACAAGCAAACATATATTCCTTCAACGCCTACAAACATCCAAGTATCCTCTAAGAGTTTATGCTTATGATCAGTCAAATGCCCCTTTTGATGCCTGCAAAGGCCCAAATATCCTTCAGGTTAGTACTTGTGAATATCTAGGTACTCTTTGATATGCCTATGAATGTCCAGGTATCTTCCACAAATCGATGCCCTGAGAAAGGTCGGTGCATCCTCCCGAGAAAGGTCGGGTTCCAACCAGTGTCTTTGACAGAAGTCAGACATCCCAACAAAACAGATGCTTTGAGAAAGGTCGGCGCATCTCCCGAGAAAGGTTGGGTACCAACTGGTGTCCTCGATACAAATCAGGCACCCACAAATGAGATGCCTTGAGAAAGGTCGGTGCATCTCTCGTCAAGGCGACCGAAGAAAGGTTTGGGTTCTAGACAAACCACTGATTGCTCTAACAGGCGACCGAAGAATGGTTCGGGTCCTGGAGGAGTAATCCCCAGTCAAGGCGACCGAAGAAAGGTTCGAGTCCTAGACAAATCATTGATTGTTTTAACAGGCGACCGAAGAATGGTTCGGGTTCTGGAGAAGCAATTTCCCGTCATGGCGACCGAAGAATGGTTCGGGTCCTGGAGGAGTAATCCCTAGTCAAGGCGACCGAAGAAAGGTTCGGGTCCTAGACAAATCATTGATTGTTTTAACAGGCGACCGAAGAATGGTTCGGGTTCTGGAGAGCAATTTCCCGTCACGGCGATCGAAGAATGGTTCGGTCCGAGACAAACCACCGATTGCTCTAACAGGCGACCGACGAATGGTTCGGTCTGGAGGAGTAATCCCCGACCAAGGCGACCGAAGAAAGGTTCGGTCCTAGACAAATCATTGATTATTTTAACAGGTGACCGAAGAATGGTTCGGGTTCTGGAAAAGCAATTTCCCCTCACGGCGACCGAAGAATGGTTCGGGTCCGAGACAAACCACCGATTGCTCTAACAGGCGACCGAAGAATGGTTCGGGTCCTGGAGGAGTAATCCCTAGTCAAGGCGACCGAAGAAAGGTTCGGGTCCTAGACAAATCATTGATTGTTTTAACAGGCGACCAAAGAATGGTTCGGGTCCTGGAGAAGCAATTTCCCGTCACGGCGACCGAAGAATGGTTCGGGTCCGAGACAAACCACCGATTGCTCTAACAGGCGACCGAAGAATGGTTCGGGTCCTGGAGGAGTAATCCCCAGTTAAGGCGACCAAAGAAAGGTTCCCGTCCTAGACAAATCATTGATTGTTTTAACAGGCGACCGAAGAATGGTTCGGGTCTCGGAGAAGCAATTTCCCGTCACGGCGACCGAAGAATGGTTCGGGTCCGAGACAAACCACTGATTACTCCAACAAGCGACCGAAGAATGGTTCGAGTCCTGGAGGAGCAATCTCCCGTCAAAGCAACCGAAGAAAGGTTCGGGTCCTAGACAAATCATTGATTGTTTTAACAGGCGACCGAAGAATGGTTCGGGTCCTGGAGAAGCAATTTCCCGTCACGGCGACCGAAGAATGGTTCGGGTCCGAGACAAACCACTGATTACTCCAACAAGCGACCGAAGAATGGTTCGAGTCCTGGAGGAGCAATCTCCCATCAAAGCGACCGAAGAAAGGTTCGGGTCCTAGACAAATCATTGATTGTTTTAACAGGCGACCAAAGAATGGTTCGAGCCCTAGAAAAGCAACTTCCTCATATCACCAAGTAAGATGACACCTTGATACTTGCTAAACTCGGGGTTCACACCCTATCTCACTCACTCTCGGTAAGTAACTACAGGTATCTTCTTATCTGTCTTAATATATGTAATGTTATATTGCTATTTTTACATAGGATAATAAGTCCCAAATTAAATATATCCACTACGCATATATGGACAAAATTTAGGCATCATTTTGTCTTTGAATGCAACCTCTGTGAGCTCACCTTCAAAGAGGGGCCGCTGTTGATGCCTAAAATTTCATTTTAATTAATTAGGTTTTACTTCTTTTTTTTTTTTTTTTTTTTATCTTTGTTCGGATGATAAATAAACAAAGAAAAAAGGGAAAAGAAACAAAAGAGAAAAAGAAGTAGAAGCAACCTTCACATGGGCTTGAGAGGCCCATTTCTGCCTCAACCCGGCCCATCCGGGTCATCTTCTTCCTCCGTCTGCCTCTGTAGCGCACGCGCAAAGGGCGCGACGCCGGATGAGTGGACGGATGGTGACGCGCGTGGGGGGCAGCTGACGGACAGGTGGCGGATGGGACGCCGGTTCGGCCGGCGAAGGCCGCTTGGCACATGGGGACCGACGGTCGAAGCTCCGTCAACCGGCTACCCCTCGCCTATAAATAGGCCCTCGTTTCCGTCGTTGAGGGGCACGCTGAGAACGATCGAAGGCTGCAAACCTTCGAGCTTCCTGTTGAGAGACTTCAGAAGGGGAGCCGAGGTCGAGTAAGCCCAGATCCGAGGCTCGCCGGAGGGGGAGAGATCTGGTTGAACAGGGAGGGGGGCTGAGTGAGAGGGAAATCAGAAAGGAGGAGGGCTGGATCTGTCCACCACGGTGCTACGATCCCTCCTCGACGCCATCATCATCGTTCAGTCGCCACCGACGAAACCGCCTGCGCTCACGGCCCCGACGCCGATCAGCAACGCCCCTACGCCGTGCTCCCTCTACAGATAGGTATCAACCACCGCCCGCCGCTGCCATCCCCGAGACCCAGTAGTCACCCGTCGTCGTTACCATCGTTGTTTTTGAGGACCCAGCAGCCACCCGTTGTCGTCGCCGGAACCCTAGCTGCCATCCGTCGTCAAGTCACCGCTCGGTGACATTCCAGCCACCCCTCCTGGCGCCGCGGATCGCCAGATCTCGAGAGTTCCAGAGCCGGGTCGGCAAGGGAAGAAGACGGGTCATCAAGTGGGTTGGACCCGGGTAGGGTTTCACGAATTTGGGGCGGCCGGAAGTCGGGCGGGCGGATGACCCTGTTCCTCTAGGGTTTAGTCGTGCGGGCCAAATTTGTGCGGGCCTAAGAGAAGTGGGCCTATTTCGCTTTTGGGTGCGATTTGCTCATTAAAAAAAAAAAAAAAGAAAGAAAAAAAGCTAAGTCGGGCCCGCAACGCGTTTGGGTCGCCGACTCGAGCGGGACCCAACCCGCGAATCGACCGGGTCGGCCTTTTATTATTTTATAATACTTTAATTAAAATAATAATAATAAATAATTTATTTAAAAAAATAAATATTAAAAAATATTTTAATTCCGGAAAAACCGAAAAATGTTTTAATATATTAAAAAATGTTTTAATTTCCATAAAATCGAAAAATAATAAAAAATCAAAATATTTCATATTTTCCAAAAAATGCCAAAAATCCAAAAAAAAGCCAAAAAATTCAGAAAAAGGCCAAAAAGACTTGTATTTTTCCAAAAATACCAAAAAAGGTCCAAAAATCCCTTTTATATCCAAAAAAAATTAGAAAAAGACCTAGAAAATGTTTTTCCTCCAAAAAATACATGGAAAACCCCTCAAACATCCAAAAACCTCGGGTTTAAACAATATTAGGTACCGAAAGGGTATTAGTGAATAACTAGTGTAATCAAATCCCCGATCCTAATTTCTCTGGTTGCGCAGGAGCGAGTACTTCTCCCGATACTTCGCTTGGGTTTCTAATCAACCCATCCCAAATCGATTAGTGGCGACTCCATTTTAAAAATTGATTTACAGGTTAAAAAACTTGGACCATTAAGTCGTGAATTGGTGGACTTGGGAGAGTCCAGGCTTAACTAATTTCAGCTGAGCCATTAGCCTCTTTATGCGCCCGTACCCGATTGCGAGTGCCGAAAAAAAGAGAGGTCGCGACAGACGTCTAGACATCAAGTTTGGTATACGCTCAGGAAAGGTGCAAAAAAGTCGAGGAAGATTGGAATCGACGGTCGTCATAGCTTCAGAAGTCCGACGAGGCGAACGTCCGAGTGCGTCTTTTCTCCATGGTTTTAGCTCAATTTTTCAACCGATATCCTCGTGTTCAGATTATATCTCCGACGAGCGTCAAAATTTTATATCCTTCAAGACTATATAATATGGACTAATTCTAAGAAAATTCATAAACCGATACATTTATGATAAATAATTTTTTGATAGCAAAAAACCTCAAATTGGTATATTGTGACAAATTTATTTTCTATCAATTTTCATTAAATTGAAATGATATCACAAAAATCACAAACGATAAATAAACTAACGAAACAAATTCCAAATTGGTATGTCCATTACCGACAATTGCCACGTAATTTCCAAGTCACTAGTTTAATGGTAAAAGTTAATTGAAAAACTAATAGAGATAAATTTGTCACATTTGTACCGGATTTTTCGCAATATTAATCCAAAATAATAGTGGTGTAATTTTTTGCTCTTACCTTTTTTTGTTAACTTATTTATTTACTGGATTAATACTCTAAAAACCCTAAACTAGTATACCCGTAATAAATTTACCCCGAATGACTATAAAAAGACCATAAATTGGTATATTTATAACAAATTTACCCCAAACTAATTTATTCGATCGCAAAAAATCTTGAACTAGTAAATTTGTGATAAATATATCATCCGCTAAATTGGATTAAGACTACAAAAAATCACAAAAATTATAAATTGTAACAAACGAAGCGTAAAATCATAAATTGATATACCGATTAACTATCATGTGTCATTTAAATTAATAATTTGATAGTAAAATTTAATGAAAAATAAAAAATAGTAAAGTTGTCACAAGTATATCAATATGTGGTAAATTTGTCAAAAGTATATCGGTTTGAGATTTTTGGTGGTACAAAAAAATAATTTAAAATAAATTTATCAGAGGATTTTTCAGGATATTATTTATTTATTTATTTATTTATTTATTTATTTTGAGTTATATTTCGCAAGTCCTGCACCTTTTCGGAAACCGAAAAAGGAAAATTCGATACATACGAGTTTTTTTATTGTCGGGGGCTTAAAGGAGGCGTTGTCCTCACCTTCGCCGTCTCCCTCGCAGAAGCACTCGAATCCCAAAACCTCCATCGCGCCGCGCCGCCCCCAAATCGGCCGCCGGAAAACCGAATGGCGCTCCCGACGGCCGCCGCCGCCGCCACGGCGGAGGCAACCGACCCCTCCGCCGCCGCCCCCTACACGCCCTACGCCCTGGCCAAGACCCTGGCCGGCCACAAGGCCGCCATCTCCGCCGTCAAGTTCTCGCCGGACGGCAACCTCCTGGCCTCCTCCTCCGCCGACAAGACCCTCCGCGCCTACTCCACCGCCTCCCTTTCCCCGCTCCACGACTTCCACGGTCACTCCCAGGGCGTCTCCGACCTGGCCTTCTCCGGCGACACCCGCCTCCTCGCCTCCGCCTCCGACGACAAGACCCTCCGCCTCTGGGACGTCCCCACGGGGTCCCTCCTCAAGACCCTCCACGGCCACACCAACTACGCCTTCTGCGTCAACTTCAACCCCCACTCCAACCTCCTCGTCTCCGGCTCCTTCGACGAGACCGTCCGCGTGTGGGACGTCAAGAGCGGCAGGTGCCTCAAGGTCCTCCCCGCCCACTCCGACCCCGTCACCGCCGTCGACTTCAACCACGGCGGCACCATGATCGTCTCCAGCAGTTACGACGGGCTGTGCCGGATTTGGGACGCCTCCACCGGCCACTGCATGAAGACCCTCATCGACGACGAGAACCCCCCCGTCTCCTTCGTCAAGTTCTCGCCCAACGGCAAGTTCATCCTCGTCGGCACCCTCGATAATACTCTGGTAATGCCTCGATCTTTTAGTGTTGTCCCTCTTTGAATTCGAACGAAAAGCCGAAGATTTTGGGGTGGGGTTTTGGCGTGGAAGATTCGAAGGACGTGTTGGTGATGCCCTTAGGGATTTTTCTGGAGGTCTGTTTTAGTTGACAGGCTGATCCTGGAGCTTTTAGATGCTAAAGTTTGTTCCTTTAGGCTGGTGTTGTGTGATTCTGCTTAGGTTCTTCTAGGAGGTGGAATTTTGCTAGTCAAGCTTGAGATGGAGTGTTCTATCTGCAAATGTAATGCCGTTGGTAGACTTTGTTCCTCTTATCCTCCTTGTATTTGGCGAGGCGACCTTTGTCATTGAAAGGCAAAAGGATAAGTTGATCGCTCCTTGGGAATGGAAATACTGATGATTAAAAACAAAGGAACTCTCTGTGTGCCAATGACTTCCTTTTAGTATCATTTTGGGATGTTGGGTCGGTTGAAGGAGCATTGGCATTACCTCTGTACTCGAGAGCTCTTCTGAACTTTATGTGCTAAGCTTTAGTCAGATGTAATTGTTTGCCCGATCCTGTCAATTTGGTTCTTCACTATTATGTTGAAAGCAGCTTTGGAAGACTTTATTTCTGATTGGTTAGTCTGTTCTAGCTGTGGTCAAAATTTAGCTCCGTGGCGGACTTGCATCTGCTCGGTTATGCATGGTGTTGAGGGAATTATTTCCCGGTTTCCCCTGCTATTTTGTCTTGAAAACATGTGTATTTTCTTTTGGGCTCTGTTTCTTTTTGTTGCAGAAAATTTGCGTTCTTCTTTGTTTCTAGACATGCCTTGATGCCTACAATCTACTGAAAGAACCCTACCAACCCATGTCCAATGATTAATAGAATACTAGAACTTGAGGGAAATAGTTTTCGGAATTGATGTAAATCCCTACAAAGATGATAGCTTCCCCAAGCTCTCAGTCTTATGGGTCAGTTCTGTTTGCTTTCACCTAATGTCATGAGCACAAAAGGAAGGATGATGAAAAGCAAAAACTTTGGGTGTTTTATTTTGTCATTTTGGCCCCTTTCTGGTAGCTAACTTGGGTCCTTATGTTGTGCTTGCAGAGGCTATGGAACATATCCACAGGAAAATTTATCAAGACATATACAGGTCATGATAATTCCAAATTTTGTATTTCTGCTTCCTTCTCGGTGACTAATGGGAAGTATGTTGTGAGTGGTTCGGAGGATAAATGTGTATACCTGTGGGAGCTACAGACGAGGAAGATAGTACAGAAATTGGAAGGTCATACTGATGCGGTTATATCAGTAGCATGTCACCCAACTGAGAATATGATCGCATCAGGGGCGCTAGGTGATGACAAGTGTGTGAAGATCTGGACACAGGAAAAAGACTGATCTCTTTAGGATAACCTTTTTTATGGGGACTAATTGCGTGGTATTAATGTAAATCTTGACTCAGGTTAGATATTTTTTTCTCTCCCTTCCAAGATGCATCCAAGGATTTTGTTCTTTATGGTCTGGTTCAGTCAGAGTGGTTTGTTCTGATATGCTTTTTGAGTATGTAACATTTTTAACTGTTTATGCATTTGAGGGCATCATTAAGTTGTTCAGATGTACTCTTATGAAGTTACTCTTATTTAATTATCCTCCAATGGAAGTAACTAAGTTTGCGCTGAGGCTGAACTGAGGTGTTGACAATGATAAAAACTGAAGCCGATAGTATAAGAAATAGCTGCATAGTGTAAGACCTGAAGGGTAAACTGGAAGGTGTTGGGCCTGTGGCTTCTGATGAGTAGTGGGTAAGTCTATTTCTCCAATACGATAGTGTAACAATAAGCATTATAAGAGAATTGATTTTACTATGACAGCTATGGATGTAATAAAAGATGATTTTACTATAACAGTTTTGGATGTATCTAATGAGGAAAAGTTATAATGTTTGGGGAGGATTATCTTTTTGCTTAATGAATTCAGATGCATGCCATGACTCCGTAACTTATGTAGATGTATTGCGTTAGATTTTGCTTGACTTTGCTGAGTTGATAGTTTATGATCTAAGATTGTGATTACTGTTCTGTTTTAACAAATCCTTGTTGGCAAATTCTTAGTCTTATCTCATTTTGAGTAAGATAGTCATGTTTCCAAATACCTGCACGCTATCCTTCTGCTACTGAAACATGACTCACGGTCAGTTGGGCAGTGGCTGACTGTCTTTACGATGGTTTCGTTATATCAAGAGTTATAAAGTTAAGAAATATTTTTCCTCCCTGAGTTCTTCTAGGATTTAGTAGCTTTCTTTACAATCACCATCTAGCTTTATCGGCTGTAATATGCATTGGTTCAACAATACTAACTACCTCTCTAATGGTAGTTGTTTGTTTGATTATCTCATTTTGTTCTCTAGGAAGGTATGGTTGTCATGTTGCTATCCTATCAAGTGATGTATGAAACTGCTTTTCTCCGTGTCTTTCCTTGGTTTTGTTGTTGTTGGCTAAAAGTGAGTTTTCTTGGGCTTTTAAGCATTCGAGTGATGTCCATGGATGGTCGTCATCGTAATGTGGACATTCCGATTAAGGCAATGGGTTTGCTGTCGTCTTCAATTTTCACACAAATATGATGTCTGTAAGGTTTGACGACGAATGCTTTTTGTGATGTTCTTCTGGTGATATGGGTCAGCTTCTTCTGGGTTGTTCTAATTTGACATCAGGTTTAAATGTGGATTATATTGGGCGGACGACTAGTGCATGGTGCTCCAATAGGGATGTCGGATTCTAACTGAGATTGAGTTATGCAGACTATAAATATCTTGGTAGTCATCATCGATTTCCAGTACTCTCCCTTCGGGAGTTGATTCGGTCATCCACTTTCCAATCTAGCTTTCCAGATACTGGAGTCTTTGCTACTCAAATTTAAACAAAAGAAACGAACCTCAAGGTTGTGGAAGCCGGACGAAGCTTCCTGGAACCTTTAGTTCACAAAATTGTAAGTAATTTGTTCTTGCAAACTGCGTGCAAGTTATTTTGAATCAGGACAATTAGCATAGATTACAAAAAAAAAAACCTTGAATTTAATTGATTTTTGGGACTTGTAGGGTATTTTATGAGTTTTTAGATTATTGGATCGTTGTACCTGGTGTTTTTATGTAAAAATATAATTTCAAAACTAATGTGTGATACTCGTTTAAATTGGCTTTGTGATTTAAAATCAATTCTTTTAAGTGGGTTATGAGAGACAAAAGCAATTTAAATTATATTCGCAAAAAATTAATAATTGTCCAAAAAATCCTCAAACTATTGTATGAGCGGCCGATTCAATTCAAAACTATTCAATTTGGCTAATGTAGTTATAAAATTTTTAATGATTATTTAATATAATTTTTCAAGTCAATTTTGGTTGGAAATAGCGGTTGAGACATTATTTAATTTGGTTAATTCGGTCATAAAATTTTTAACAATTATTTAATATAACTTTTCAAGTCAATTTTGGTTGGAAATGACTAATATGGTGATAATCTAGTTATTGCTAGTTATTTACATGGCAACAACTAAGGGTGAGCATCAGTTTAGGGTCAATTCTAGACCGGCCCTACCTTGTCGTCTTGGTCTGGTTTTCAGGGAGACTGAGTCGGTCCTTGGCCCTAGAATTCCTGGACTAGTACTATGCGGGTCGGTCTTCAGTTTTGAGAGTTCTGAGTTGGTCCAAACCAGACCAACCTCGACTATATATATACAACTAATAGCTGCTTATAACATCCTCCTCTAGTATTTGTTCTCTTTTATCTTATTTGTTCTTTTAATATTCAATTTGCCAAAATCTAAAGAAACAACTTCTTCGCTCGCCACTCGACACTTGCCTTGCTCGCTTTGGGTTGTTCGTGCTGCTTGCCGCTCGATGCTCACTTGGCTTGTTGCTCCCTGCTCAATATTCGATGCTCACCCCACTTGACTCTCGCCGCTTGCCTTTCTTAGCTGACCTCGATCATCATCAAATCCATTTGGTTATTATGGTTCTCGGTTGCCTTTTCAAGGAATACAAAAAATGAAATAATAAATTATTAGTTAGTCCTGTGTTGACTGAAAACTGGACCAAACCCATTAGGTCAATTCGAGTCCTTAATCATTTTTTTATGAAGTACAAAAAATGAAATAAAAAATTATCGATTGGTCGTGAGTTGACCTTGGAACCGAATCGAACCCATTGGGTTGGTCCGGTCCTCAGTCCCAAGCTCAATAGAGTCGGTCCTTGATCTCAAAAATTGAGGACCAGTACTGTGCGGGTTGGTCCGAAGGTTAGAGGGTGGACTGGCTCAACTTAGACCATGCTCACCCCTAGTAACAACCAACATTAATGTCGACATTTTTTGTAATTCTATTTGAATTTTTTCTTTTTTTCCATTCTTCCTCCTTTGGTCACTAGGCCTTAGCATAGTGGGGCAGTTGTCGATCATTGTTGAGACTGTCCATAGGCGAAATGGAAACAAAAAAGAAAAAAAATCTCTAGGTATAGCAAACCTAATTAGCTCAAAAGGAAGAAGGAAAAAATTAATAGAAAAGGAAAAGAAGATTTAATAAATAGTTGCAAAAATTGTTTATGTCAATACCGATTATTTTACCTAAGACGTCTAGCGTGCACATTAGCAACTTTCCATGGAAATTTGACCGGAAGGATTACATTGAAAAATCATCTTATTAGGATTATATTGGACAAATTAAAAAGTTTAGAATTGAAATGACTAACATATAATAAATTTAGGATTTTTGGATAATTTTTACCCACAAATGAATTTCAAGTGTATTAGGTGTGATGCACCTCTTATAGAGTAGGTAAGATGAGAATCAAAATCTAGATGGATGATCTAAATATAAGATTGTTAAAAAAGTTCTTCTCTATGACCATCAAATAAGTATATTGCGAAAAAAGTTGGTGGATTTTTTTTTTTGTTAGAAAAGTCAATTAATTGCAAATTATAAATTCCCCTTACTCAATTTCAGTAAGTACCTTAAAGACATTATAAAATAAAAAAGCTAGAGCTAGCTGCTTAACAGAAAATGTCATTTCTCATTCTTTTTGGATCCTACTTTCACTGTCTTTCTCTTTACATTCTAAATTTCTCTTCCCTCCTTTTTCTCTTTGCCATTGATTTTTTTATCTACTTTCCTTTCTTTTTATTTCCCCCCCCCCCCCCCCAAAATTCCTCCTAACGCACTTTCGAAGAAAACATATAGAAATCTGCTCGTGCTCCATGTGATGGGGTTTCGTGGCTCTCATTGAAGCTTCATATCTCTTCTGCATTAGAATAATAAGCTGCCACGATCTCAACGAAATCAGCTCGGGCTCCTTGTGTGGGGGTAACTAGGAATTTTATATTGGGAGCACCCCTTTCAAAGCAAAACTACTAGAAGCTGAAACTACTTTTTGTACGAATTGCTTAGAGACACGTTGCGAAATAGTGGTCATAGAAAGAAGTGTCATCCGTCTCTGTCGCCGATTGATGTCTTCCATTCGATGGGAGGTTTCCCAAATATCCGAAGATCGGTTAGTTTAGAATAGAGTGGTTGTCGTATCAAAAAAGAGGAAATTTCACCAGATAATTTTTTTGAGGCTTTGTATTCTATGACAGCTCAATATAAAAACTATGATATGTTATAGTTGAGAGATTATTAAATAACTCTTTTTACTCGAGATTATAAATGTGATATAGTAATATAATTATCTTGCCTTTGGATCGTCATTTAATTCAATCATTTTATGTATTATTTATTTTATTTTGATAAGAAATAAGAGCAAAGCCCCGAGTTATATCATTACTCTCCTAATGAAATCGGGTGTTATATGATCTTTTATCATAAAGGAAGTAACCTCTCAGTGATTTATCTGATATCAAAGTATCATCTACATCAGATAACTGAAATATTTAATTCGCTCATCGGTTGCACATTAATTTCATTCTCTAAAAGTATGTACAATTTTGGGTTATAGGAAATACTCTACATCTTCACAATCTAAGAAAGGAGGATGCCCCTAGAATTGAGAGAGGGAGTTGATTTTTGAAGAAGGGAAATGACCGCTTGCAAATCTACCTTAATAATAAGTTTACAAATGTGAGGGAAGATGTCAATTTTGAGATCTAGATATATTTCAATTCAGTCATTTTATTACTAATGAACTGGAGTCTCTCTTCACATCCCCCCTTCTCCCTAGTAAAAGAAAAAGGAAGAAGAAGAAAGAATTGGAGTGTTTCTCTTAGAGGAGCAATCAAAGCGGGGGTTTCTCTATACGCCACACAATCAAGCCTAGTGGAGTTTACAACAATGCAATGCACCGAGGATCAACTGCTCAAGAATGTGGTGGCCATCCAATTAAATGATGAGAAATCTCACTCATCGATTGTATTCTTTTTAAGTTTATGTGTATTACAATTTCTTCATATAGGAGAGGAACAAAGACATGCACATGATTATAACTGATAATGGTCAAGAAATCGGCTCTTGGATAAACCATAGAAGCTCCCCAAATCCACTGACAACGAATCTTTTTACTAATACCATCATCTAGACGTGCAGCCACTGCGCTCATTCATGTATTGGTCACATGATTGATTGAGTGTCAGTAGCAAATTGTTTAAATTCTTGCGCCCATAGAAGCTCACTCCCACCGAGGACAAATACTGTCACATGAGATAAACGTATTTCTACATTCGACATGTGCAGTCGACTACTTGGTATAATAATATATTTGGTGACACATGAATGTGGATTTTGAAAAAAAGTGCTATATCTTCCCACATTCTTTTTTTGAAGAAAACTCAATTTGGGACAAATTTACTTGAAAAAACGTATGTTAAGGTGGAATCAAAAAAATGCATTGGATATTCATGACAAGGTGATCGACAGCTCTACCTCAGCACTCCATGTTCTCTCCGTGTCGAAAGATATTATTTCATAGACCGATTTATTTAAAGGAAAGGAGAATATGAAAGTATATGTTAAGTCCAATCCATGAACATAACAGGAAGTGTTCACGTGGAACCCTAAGCGGAATCCATTCAAAATGCGCCAACGAGGCCGAAAAAAAGAGTAAATGGAATTACAAGCCAACGAACGCATGGGAATAAGAATAAGTACAGAAATTATTTTTGGTCCTTGAAAGGTTGGCGAGAGCGTTCCCCTCGTGGTGAATTTTTTATAGCAGAGAGAGAGAGAGAGAGTTGTTGCGTGCCCTTTAAACAAAACCAAGGTACAGAAAGCTAGCGACTTCATAAGCTTTCCAAGAAAGTACAAAAACCCTAGCCGACCTCCTCCTTCTCCTCCTTCGTCGGTGAGCTTCGCTCCACTTAGAAATGATCCCTTTAAAATCTTTTTAACTCGTGGGCTGTTTACTTGCTGACATTACATTGTGTTGCAGTGTTCCTGAGATCCTACAAAAGGAAATGTTCCCTCTCTCTCTCTCTCTCTCTCTTCCCACTTCTCTTTTTCCCATTCTTTTGCTAGTTTGGGTTGGTAATGGTTTGGATCTATCGATTTTATGTTAGCATTCCTGTTTTTCTTTCTCAAGGAAGAGATTCAGGAAACACAGAACAATAGATGTTCCAACCTTGAAGCTTTTTTGTTGGAACGAGACTTCATAATGGGGTCCATCTCCATTGGTTTGGGATCTCTTTCGTTTTCTTTTGGCCACAGAAATGTGTGGTTTGGATGATGCTATTTTTCTGATAATTAAGTATTTTATGATAGATTGAGTTTCTTCAATTTTGCTATGCAGTAGTGCACAGTGTTTTTCTTTTAGCAGAATCTTGAAGTTTTAGACGGATTGAGTGCTCAAAACATCGTTCGAATTTTTCTCAGGGTGACGGAAAATCTGGCCTTTGTGGATCAATATCAAATGAATCCCTTTGGTTACTCTCCCACCGAGTCTGGCTTTAATCAATTTACTTCATTTTCTTCAGCATCGACCTACTCGTCAAATCAAATCCAAAACGTTGGCCACTCGCATGATGCCCCTATTGCAACCGAGCACAAAAACCCCCAAATGAAACCATCTCCACCATCAAATTCTCAAATTATATCCTTTCAGAACTCAGATCTATACCCAAACATGTCTCAGCAATATCCTGGTAAGTGAAGCTTGTGTACTGACAAACTGTTGAAGGCTGAAACAGTTATTTGGTGGCGTGATGGAAATGAAAAATTTCTCTCTTCGCTTTCTGTTATTCTTATATTTGTTTTCTAGGAACCTATGAGTTGCAAGATGGGGAAAATATGAAGATGAAGAGAAGTCGTGGTGGTGGTCCATTTAGTAGAACAACTTTGCATGGACCAGAACACGTTATTGCAGAGAGGAAGCGCCGGGAGAAGCTGAGCCAGCGGTTCATTGCTCTTTCATCCATCATTCCGGGCCTTACAAAGGTACTCCAAATGAATTATTTTTGTATGAAAGTTCCTGAAGGAATGGTATCTGTTTCTTTTTTTCCACCTTCATCATATATTTCTATTAGGTGTGTTCGCAATCTTGGTTTCATTTGAGAAATTATGGTTGAGTTCAAAACTTAAACCAAATATTAATAAGTCACGTTAAGCTAATACTTGTCTTTTTGATAAACGGGAAAAAAAAAATTAGGACCCTCTTGACAGGATATGTATCTGCAGTATGCTATGCTAACTATTTGGAGGACTAACATTAGTATAGACAATTATCTTCCTCCCTACTGAATAAGGACCTCGTCGCTTAATGCTTGACTTTGCATAATGAGTAATGGAAAAGTTAATTACTTTCTATTTAGGTGAGGAAACACACCTTAGGTAGGTAAACCCCAGGTTTATGAAATACTCTAAAGATTTGTTTATCGAGGGAAGCAAACCAATCTCAAGAGTCTACCTAACTTTTAAAATCGCGGATTGGAGAACATATGCAACTCAGATAAAAAAGGTAGACTTTTGAGATTGACATTGGCAAATGGGTACTTGGACAGTGGCCTTACATGCTGTTCGCTAAATTGACAATGGAGGACATACGTGATTGTTTTAGTGTGTGTTTATTGAGGTAGCATACCAGTTTCCAAAGACTATCTAACTTTTAAATACACGGATTGGCGATAATATGCCAATGCACCTTAGATAAAAAGGTAGAAAGCAGTTGCTGACTTCATATAACGAGAGAGGAATCCATGAGAGGGCAAGACCAAAGACCAAGATCAGAGAATCAAATAGATTAATAATTTGAGGAAAAGGGCTTTTCTGTTCTTGCGATTGGGTTTTTTTGTTTTGTTTTTGTAGTTAATGAATTAAAGTAGTTTTGACCATCATATTCATGAGAACATGTGTGTGTTCTCTTAAGGAGTAAAGTTAAACTAACACAATTTGCCCATAAACTAAGAAGCTGTAAATCAGTGATAGACAATTTAAGTGAATCATGATTATCATTTTAGATTAATACCTAACTACATATGGGCAAAGGGTTGCTAATGTCAAGTACTATTATGCTGGAATTCATGAAAATCATTCAACCACTTAAGCTCGACGATGATTGAGTTGATTTAGATTGTTTGATACATGTTTGCAACATGTTGGTGATTGGATATTCTTTCTTGTAATAAAATATTACTAGGTACTATTCACACATTTAAAATATGATAAGATTCTATTTATCTATCGTCAAACGATTTAGATCAGTATAATTTGCACAAGTCAATATCTTTTACATATCTTAAGATACTGTCTTTTGAACTTGTCTAGAGGTGTGTCCATCTCTTTCTAGTTGCTTACCACATTTAGATCCTTAGTTTTGTCTTCATGAATTAAAATCAAACTTGAATTTCGTTTTCTACTGCTTAATTTTCACTGTCATGACTATCAAAGGACAATCAATCAAATAAGTCATATTTCATGCATAACATTTTGTATATGCTAGTTAGTGATTTGAGATCATTAGAGAGTACTTGTAGCATTCTTTTCATACTATTCACAGTCGTCTCATCAATCAGAAAACAAATCCCTACAAACGATGGAGGAAAACAAAACCCTTTTAAGAGGTAAAATGCTCGACAAACCAACTTAAATTTGACCTCTAGGTAAAATAGTCTGATTTACACAGGTACTTGCTTAAGGATTGTTTGCAAATTGAGACTCACCTCGTATTGAAATAGTCACCATAACAAAGGTTCCACCACCTACAAGGACCTTTATCAATCGCCAGAAAACTTAGGGACCAAATACGTAGCACTGTATTCCAATTCATCACATTATAAGCCTTCATTGTTCCCGCAAAAAAATTGATAAATGTTCTGGTTGCATAGCTGGACAAGGCTTCTGTCCTAGGAGATACGATAAAGTACTTGAAACAACTTGAGGAACGTGAGAAGATCCTCGAGGAAGAGGTGGCCATGAGAACCGTGGAATCCGCGATCTTCGCAAAGAAGCCATCGCTCCAACGTGGTGATGGCGTTATATGTTTTCCATCTGACGAGAAGTCGTATGACCCACCCATCGATCAGCAACTACCTGAGGTCAAAGCCCGGGTGTTGGGGAAGAACGTTTTGATCAAAGTCCAATGTGAGAAGCACGAAGGTTGCATCAAGGAAGTGATGAAACAGATGGAGGACATGAACTTGACAACTCTAAATATTGGCGTCCTAACATTTGGGAGTTCCCTCCTGGATATCACAATTGTGGCCCTGGTAATTATTGCCAATTTCTTCATATTGATTCCATGAAAACTATTCTTTTAAAACTTCAACTAGTTTCTGATTTCCTACTCCTGCGGACGATTTTGCATTCTGATCCTTTGTGGAGAGCATATTGTCTGTTCAGATATTCTTGGAAACAAACCGTTATCCAGATTTCGGTATTGAAAAGTCCGTAATATGGTTCCTCGATAATTATATGAGCTTTGGCGTCACTTCTCGTCATGCCCCAGAAGCTTTCGGATTTCGTTTTTTTACATCCAAAATAACAATAAACGAGAGAAGATTACTAATTCCACCTGCCAAAGGAAACGACTGTTAAAAATTAAATATCATATGTGCACAAATTCTTAGAGCATGTTCAAACCACTTGTTGTTTGAGATGTTGCTGTATAAATTAATCTCTTCTTATTCAGAGCAGAGTTATGGTATTTCATCTTCGGTTATATAGAAATCATACTTGTTTTGTCTACATTACTTGCAGATAGAAAATGAGAACGGCCCGACAATTGAGGAGATTGTTGAAAAACTACGCGATGCTCTGACCATGTTCGTCAGATCATCTTCAAGATGGTCAGCTTGTTAGGCAAAAAATCGGTTTATTGCCATGGTCTGTGTCTTAGAGATGTTCTTGATTACGTGTTAGTGCAAGAGTTGTGGGTAATTGTACTATTATGTGCATTGTAACTTCTTACTGATTGTGGTAATTATCTGTTAGTGCAAGATTTAACCACGCGTTAGCGCAAGAATTGTGGGAAATTTGCCCTCCTGGCTTTTTTTTCTCTACTGGTCTCGCTTCCGTTGCCCTTGTCACCTGTTTCGAACTGCTCGGAGGTGGTATGGGGCTATCTTCTTTATCCTTGTTATTGCAGTTTTCTTTGTGGTAGATCTCTCATCTTGCTTGACCCGTTGTTAAATCTTTGTTTAAGACTCTGATTTGGTCATCTATTATGATTATTTTCCTGTATCTACAGTGAAGCATTTCATGGGGCTCATGGTAGCAATTTTGTGAGGATTATGATGGAAATGGAACCAACCAAGAGTCCACTGTAATGAACCAATCCTGCAGAAACCAAGTTTTCCTTCCGTGTAGTTCATTTGTACGGGTCCTCTCACGTGGAAAGAAGAGATGACCTTTATCGAGACACGGACCCAAATTGCGATAAATCTCCCTTGTTACTTTCGTATCTCAGTCTAAAATCTGCTGGTTTTGATTCATCTAACCTGATTCTAAATCATTGCCTCTGAAACTTTTCATGTCTCGTTTTCTTTTGGTCATACCTCCAGAAATATTAGCTCGTTCATGATTGTTTTCTTCTTTTCGTTCCGGCAAGTGCCATGCTTCTGGTAGTCGCATTGCAAAGTTTAGTCTTTCTTTAGTGCAGAGAAATTAGGAGAGAAGACCCATATCTTCAGGAGGCATGGCGAATTAGATGCTTTTGGCTTTTCAGTTTGCAGGTTGTAGATACAGTTAGTTGTATAAAGGTGTATACTTGTAATCATCATGTGTTTGTCCCATCTATTAATAAAATCCATTGTTTGGATTAGAGATGGACAGACATACAAATGTAACTCAATTCCATAGATCTCCTCCAGTACATTCTTTGTCGATCTTATGGACAATTTTTTTTTTTTTTTTTGGTAAAGGTAAGAGATATATTGAGGAAAAGCTAGATGTACGAAAAATCTCATCACCAAAAACTTACACTCCAAATGCAAGAACAAAAGGAGTGAAAGGGTGACGAGATGAAAATGCTGCAAAATGCGGCACAAACACTACAACACCTAGCCAAAAAGAAGCACGGCATGGTCAACCGGCTACAAAAGACGCCATAGGCGAGGAAGAGGTCACCGTCGAAATGAACAACCTACGGGTCGCTAGTGAAAATAATTGGGTTTAGGCCCCAACTTTTTTGCAACCTTCTGTTTCTAAAATTATCTTCGACGTTCTTGAAGGTGATAGCCTTGTCTCGGACCACTTTGAAGAGGTGGTTCTTCATGGTCGGCATCGTCAAGGGTTGGTCTCTAAAGATGATGTTATTCTTGTTTTTCCAAATGATATGACAAAGCGCTCCAAAGGAAAAATGGGAATGCACTTGTAGAAATCTTTAACCATCAAATAGGTAGCAGCCCAACGGAGGTTCTCCCTCCAAGTTCTGTTATGCCAAGGCAAATTGCATCTGGAAGCCCAAAAGAAAGCAATGCTAGCTGTGACACAGCAATAAAAGAACAAGTGATCAATAAAGTCGGGCATACTCTTACAAAACGCACCGGCAGCATTTCCAATTCTACCATAGGACAGAAGGAGAGCGTAGGTTAGAAGTCTGCGCTTGGCAACGAGCGAAAGATTAAGCTGATAGCAAGACACTATGGCGTTGTCCCACACAAAGGAGTGCCAATGGACTTGCGATCTCTTCTTCCTGATGGAGTTCCACGCCATTGCCATCGTGAACCAGCCCGAAGAGCTTTCTCGTCAGCGGAAATAATCTGGGTCATCTAATAGGATTGGGAGAGGATGACCCCACGATTCAAGTACTGTCTTGAGAGCTTAGCTAGCATTTGAGAAGAGGTCAGCAACACAGGCTTGCTTAGAGAGACCTGAGCTGTAGATAAGTGAATCTGAGAAGAGCAGGTTCAGGGGCCCCCTAGGGTGCCAATTATCAAACCAAAGAGAGGTTGTTCGGCCATCGCCAATTTTCCAGTAGAAGGCTATACGGAAATCACTCCTCAGGTTCAACAAGCTCTTCTAAGCCTAGGAGCAACAGGTTGGCTTCTTAGCAACCCAAAAGTTTTTGTTCTTTAAGAAAGTGGAATGAACCCACATACACCACAACACTTCCTTGTCAGAGAATAAGTGCCAGATATGTTTAAGCAGGACAGCTTTATTGCAATCTTGGAGCCTCCTGATACCTAGTCTTCCTTCAACCTTTGGAAGGCAAACTTCATCCCAAGCTACCTTAGCACCACCCATGCCTAGATCCGAACCTTTCCACATGAATTGTCTGAGAATTTTCTCTATTTGGTCCACCACAGCTATAGGTAAAATAAATACACTAGCCCAGTAGGCTTGTATAGCATGAAAAACTGACTTGATAAGCTGAAGCCGTCCAGCAAGAGAGATGAAACAGTGAGTCCAAGACTGAACCCTTGCAGTGATACGTTTGACAAGGGCACAATAGTCTGCTTTGTTGATCCTCGAAGTGATTATAGGGATGCCCAGGTACCAAACCGGCAAGTTTCCTTCTCGAAAACCCAACTTCAAGAGAATACCATTCCTTAAGGAGGGTGCACCACCCGCCAAAAAAATTTCACTCTTGCATGGGTTAGGACAAAGGCCACTCCAAGAGGAAAATATATGAAGACCTTCCTTGAGGAGAGCCACCGTAGGAAGGTGAGCCTCACAAAAAAGGAAGACATCATCTGCAAAAAAGAGATGTGAAAGACCCGTTGCCTTACACCTCCAGAAGAACTTGAAATCAGGCTTCAAAGAGTACCTAAGAATGATCCTTGAAAGCACCTCCATAACCATAGTGAAAAGGTAGAGAGAGATGGGATCACCTTGGTGGAGACCTCGGCCGCTCGCAAAGAACCCGTGGAGCTCTCCATTCAAAGCAATTGAAAATTTGGGTGTGCACACACAAGTCATAATAAGTCGCATGACAAACTGAGGGAAGCCAAAGGCCAACAACACACCTTCGAGAAAGTCCCAATCCACAATATCATAGGCTTTCCTGAAGTCCACCTTTATCGCACATTTAGGGAGATAAGGCTCAAGGTGGAAGCTAGAGAACAGCTCCTGGGCCAGCAAGATGTTATTCCTGATCTGCCTACCTTTTACAAAAGTAGTTTGATAAGGGCCTATCAAGCTCTTCAAAGCTAGGGCCACCTGATTAGATAGCACCTTTGTAATACACTTGTAAATATTGTTGCAGCAGGCGATAGGCCTGTAATCCTCCACGGAAGTGGTGTTGATTACTTTAGGAACCATTACCAAGATGGTATTGTTAGTCTCCCTTAAGAGTTTTCCAAAGGTGAAGAAATCCATCACTGCAGCCATGACTAAGGGACCAACCATGTCCCAGTTTTCTTTGAAGAACTCCGCTATGAAACCATCCGGTCTAGGTGCCTTTCCCCTAGGCAAGGAGAAGATAGTGTCCCGGATCTCCAACTCTGTAATCGGCCGGGCAAGGAGTGCAGCCTGATCATCCGAGAGTGGATGCTAGATAACCTCCCTCAGGTCCTCTATCGAGGGTCTAACCATCTCTCCTTGTGGCACCAAGAGGTCCTAAAAGAACTCTACAAATCGACGCTGCACTAGCCATGGCTCGGTCACCTGGTTCCCCGAAGAGTTGAGAACGGAAAGGACTCTATTTCTCAAATGTCTTTTGTTGACATACTGGTGGAAGAACTTGGTATTGTGATCTCCCTCCCTGAGCCATCTGACCCTAGACTTTTGCCTGAAGAAGGACTCCTCCAAGGCACGCAACTCTGCAAAGATACGCCTTTGATTTTTTTCCACCTCAGCGAGGTCAATAGAAAGGGGGTTTTGCTGCAAGCTTGCTTGAGTGGTCTCCAACGTCTTTCTCACATCAAGAGTTCTGGCGGAGATATTAGAAAAAGAATCTCTATTGAGCTACTTGAGCCGACATTTAAGAGCCTTGACCTTACAAACAAACTTATACATAGGGACTCCAACACCCAAGGCATCCCAAACTTGCAAGACAATCTTATTGAACTCCGGGTACCTCATCTAGAAGTCGAAAAACTTGAAGGGCTTCTTTTGAGGAGTTGGGTTAAGCACCTTCACCACCATAGGCGAGTGATCTGAGATTCCCGGTGCCAGGAAGGAGGCTTTCGAGTAAGAGAGATCCAGACTCCACTTGGTGTTCATTAGAACCCTGTTGATCTTTCTTGCTTTCTTAGAAGGCCTTGAGGATGTAGTCCAAGTGTATCTAAAACCAATGAACCTCAGGTCTTCCAGCTCAGCCTACTCCAAGCACTGTCCAAAATAATTTTTTTTTGACTCCCTTTATTTGTTTTTTTCAAGAATGAAGCTTCATCACATCCTATCTCTCTCCATTTTTTTTTCTTTTTACTATAAGCATTATTACATAAATAATTTTACTATGACAGCTATGGATGTAATAAAAGATGATTTTACTATAACAGTTTTGGATGTATCTAATGAGGAAAAGTTATAATATTTGGGGAGGATTATCTTTTTGCTTAATGAATTCAGATGCACGCCATGACTCCGTAACATATGTAGATGTATTGTGTTAGATTTTGCTTGATTTTGCTGAGTTGGCAGTTTATGATATGAAATTGTGATTACTGTTCTTTTTTAACAAGGCCTAGTCGGCAAATTCTTAGTGTTACCTCGTTCTGAGTAGGGTAATCAAATGTCCAAATAGTGGCACGCTATCCTTCTGCTCCTGCAACATGACTTACGGTCTGTTAGGGAGTGGCTGGCTGTCTTTACGATGGTTTCGTTATATCAAGAATAATAAAGTTAAGAACTATTTTTCCTCCCTGAGTTCTTCTAGGATTTAGTAGCTTTCTTTACGATCACCGTCTAGCTTTATTGCATTGGTTCAACAATACTCAACTACTTCTCTAATGGTAGTTGTTTTTCGATTATCTCATCTTGTTCTTTAGGAAGGTTCAGTTGTCATTTTGCTATCCTATTATGAGATGTATGGAATTGTTTTTCTCCATGTTTTTCCTTGGCTTTTTCGCTAACAGTGAATTGTCTTGGGCTTTTTAAGCATTTGAATGATGTCCATGGTTGTCATGGTAATTTGGACATCCCGATTAAGGCAATGGATTCGCTGTTGTCTTCAATTTTCGTACGTTAATGATTTCCGTTAGGTTTCGTGACGAATGCTTTTCATGCTGTTCTTCCGGCGATTCAGATCAGCTTCTTCTGGGTTGTGTTCATTTGACATCAGGTTTATTAAATGTGGATTACATTGGGCGGACGACTAAAGCATGGTGCTACGATAGGGATGTCGGATTCTAACCGAGATTGAGTTATGCAGACTATGAATATCTTGGTAGTCATCATCGATTTCCAATACTCTCCCTTCGGGAGTTGATTCGATCATTCACCCTCCTATCCAGCTTTCCGAATACTGTAGTCTTTGCTGCTCAGATTTAAATAAAAGAAACGAACCTCAAGGCTGCGGAAGCTCGACGAAGCGTCCTGGAACCTTTAGTTCACAAAATTGGAAGTCATTTGTTCTTGCGAACCGTGTGCAAGTTATTTTGAATCAGGACAATTAGCTTAGATAAAAAAAAAAAAAAAACCCTTGAAATTCATTGATTTGTGGGGGCTTGTAGAGTATTTTGTGAGTTTCTAGATAATTGGATCGTTGTACCGGTATTTTTAGGTAAAAATATAATTTCAAAAATGATGCGAGATATACGTTAAGACTAACATTGTGATTTAAAATTAATTTTTTTTTTTGGTAAGGCAGGAAAATGCGGAAAATTGACCGGGTGTTGGTCAACACTAAATGGAGAATGGATTTCTCCTTTTCGGAGGCGTCTTTTCTTAATCCCGGAATTTCAGACCACACCCCTATGTTAGTTAGGGTTGTTGATCCGAGTACAAGAAGGAAGCCCTTTAAATATTTTGATTTCTGGGCTAATCACCCTAACTTCCGTGATACAGTCCGTCAAGCGTGGGACAACCATGTTTGGGGGAGGCCCATGTATAAGCTGGTTTCCAAGATGAAGATCCTAAAGTGCCGCCTTAAAGCACTCAACCTTGAAGCCTTTTCGGACATCTTGATGAGGACACTAGAAGCAAGGGAGGCCTTGCGTTCTACCCAGCTTCTTCTGCACTCGGATCCCAATAATATCACTCTTGCTGAATTGGAGAAAGGCCAGCGTCAGACTTTTGTAGATCTTCGGGGCCAAGAAGAATCCTTCTATAAACAGAAATCCAGAGTTAGATGGTTGAAAGAGGGTGATCGAAACATGAAATTCTTCCACAACTTTGTCAAAGCCAGACATCTAAACAACCGGATTCTCTCTGTTAAGGACAATTCAGGTTCGGTTGTTTCGGACCCCAACTTGGTGCCGCAAGTATTTGTTTCTTTTTTCTCGGATCTCCTTGCTCCGCATTCGGGTTTGACGAAGCCTGCGTTGCATGAATTGACATCACTTATTCGGAAGCCTCTTTCAGATGACCGGGTATGTTTGCTTGCTTCATCGGTCTCGGATTTTGAGATTAAGAATACTTTGTTTTCACTTGCCAAGGGCAAAGCCCCTGGCCCCAATGGGTTCACAACCGAATTCTTCAAAAATAACTGGGACATAGTAGGGTCCTCAGTCCTTGAAGCTGTTAAAGACTTCTTCTAATCGGGTTACCTCCTTAAGGAAGTGAATGCAACTATTCTGGCTCTTGTTCCCAAAGTGCCGAATGCCTGTGAGGTTAATGACTTTAGACCAATTGTTTGCTGCAACACTGTCTATAAAATTATCACTAAAATTTTAGCCAACCGAATTGCAACGGTCCTTCAGGATCTTGTCAACCCGTCCCAAAATGCGTTTGTCAAGGGAAGGAGGATCAGAGATAATATTTTGCTTACTCAAGAACTGTTTGTCGGATTCCACCTTGACCCATATCTTCCAAAATGTGCGGTCAAAGTAGATTTTTGCAAGGCTTATGATACAGTTGATTGGGATTTCTTGGAACTTACTCTTGAAGCTTTCCGTTTTCCTCAGTGGATTATCCGGTTGATTATGGTCTGTGTGCATACACCCAGGTTCTCGATCTCTATTAATGGAGAGCTCCACGGATTCTTTCCTGCCGAAGAGACCCGATGTCACCATATCTCTTTACCTTAGTTATGGAAATCTTCTCTAGGATTTTGAACCTAAGGACTTCTGTCAAGGAGTTCAAGTTCTATTGGAGGTGCAAGGCTCATAAGCTTTCTCATCTATTTTTTGCTGATGATGTTTTCCTTTTTTGCCAAGCGGATTGGAATTCGGCAGTAATTCTCAAGAGAAGCTTGGACATTTTTTCATTATGGAGTGGACTGATTCCCAACAAGAGTAAATCTGATATCTTCTTGTCGGGTGGGACGCCATTGTTGCGGAATAGTATCCTTTTAGAGTTTGGTTTTCGAGAAGGCAAACTTCCGGTTTGTTACCTAGGGGTGCCGATAATCTCATCAAGGTTGGGAAAGGCGGATTGCCTTCAGTTGATTAACCGTATTACGTCTAGAGTTCAATCTTGGGCTCATAGATTTTTATCGTTTGCCGGGAGGCTCCAGCTTATAAGGTCAGTTCTCCACTCGATTCAAGCCTTTTGGGCTAGTGTGTTTACTTTGCCGTCCTCGATCATTTTAGGTATTGAAAGCATTCTTCGCCGGTTTCTGTGGAAGGGCTCCTCCCTCAATAAAGGGGGGGGGGGCGTTAAAGTTTCTTGGTTGGATGTTTGTGTGCCTAAGGATGAAGGAGGTTTGGGTATACGGTCTGTGAAGGACTGCAACAAGGCCTCTATGCTTAAATATATTTGGATCCTCTTTACAGACAAAGAATCTTTGTGGTGTCGGTGGATCCATTCGAATTTCTTAAAGAAACATAATTTTTGGGTAGCCCATCAACCATTTGTTTGCTCTTGGGGCTAGAAGAAAATTCTTCAACTTCGTAGTGGGTTTAGGCAGTCGTTTGGCTGGAAAGTTGGGAGTGGGCAGTCAATCTCATTATGGTTCGACAATTGGATGCCTTGTGGCCCTCTCTATTCACTGGTCCCTGACTCCTTCTTGAATGACCCGGACCTTCCTGTGCATGCGGTGTTGGCGACTCTCTACTCTCATGTAGCTACTTCCACCAGATTATGACTGGAGGAATGGGGTCTCTCATTTCTGACCCTCTCTTCGGCCTATGACCGGTTTGTTTGGCGCGTAGACCCTTCGGGATCGTTCTCTGTCACCTCTGCTTGGAACTCCATCAGAGTCAAGAAGATTCGAGTCCCCTGGGCTCCTTTTGTCTGGGATGAGGCCTTGGCTCCTCGTTTTCAATTTTTGATGTGGCTCATCATCAAGAATCGATTGCCGACACAAGTGCGTCTTCTTGCTTTTGGCAGGATTGATCACTCGGTCTATATCTTTTGCAAGTCCCAACCGGACTCTATTGACCACCTTTTCTTCGAATGTAACACCTCATATACTCTAGTTTACTTCTGGGCTTCTAGATGCAATTTTCCATGGAGAAATGGCACATGGCTGGACAACCTTTATTGGGCTATGAAGTTTCTTGCGGGTAAGGATTTCTTTCATAGCATCGCTCGGTTTTCCTTTGGAGCTTTGTGTCATCTAATTTGGAAGAAAATGAATGACATGATATTTCGAGGAGATACCTTAGCTATTCCTGCCCTCAAGAACCACTTGTTTAAGGTGGTCAAAGATAAGGCAATTACATATAAGAATGTCCCCGACACTCCAAGGAATCGTCGCCTTCAAAGAGGATGGGGTTTTGACCCGTCAGTTTTCGCTAATCCTCCGGTGTTTTGAGCTGTCGGGAGTTGCGATTTTCAACGGTCTTCCCCTAGTGTGCGGGGAGGTTCGGTTTGGAGGTGTTGTGCTTGTTGCTTTGTGTTCTTCTTTTCTTGTACTGATGTCTGGCTTGTATGCGGCCCCCTTCCACTCTTCCTGTTTTTTATGCAGCTAGAGTGTAAGTTTTTGGCGCCTTTTGTACATTTGTCCTAAGCTCAGAATATATTCTTACCGTTACCAAAAAAAAAAAACAATTTAAGTTGTATTTACAAAAAATGAATAATTGTCCTAAAAATTCTCAAACCATTGCATGAGCAGCCAATTCAATTCAAAACTATTTAATTTGGCCAATTTAGTTATAAATTTTTTAAGGTTTTTTTATCAATTTTAACTAGAAACGGCTGATATGGCTGTAATCTAGTTAGTGCCGGTTATCTATGTGACAACAACTAATGCTAATGTGGACAGTTTTTATAATCTTTTTATTTTTTTTCCTTCCCCATCCTCTGGTCAATACGCCTTAGCATAGTGGGGGTAATTCTCACTTGTGGCTGGTTGTCTATGATCGTTGAGACTGTCCATAGGCAAAATGGAAAAGAAAATGCTAAAAAGAAGAAGGAAAAAATGAATCGAAAAGAAAAAAAAAGATTTAATAAATAGTTGGAAAAATTGTTCACGTCAATATTGATTCCGTTACATAAGACATCTAGCATGCATGTCAGCAATTTTTAGTGAAATTTGACTGGAAGAATTACATTGAAAAATCACCTTATTTGGATTAAATTAGGCAAATTAAAAAGTTTAGGATTGAATTAACTAACATATAATAAATTTAGGACTTTTGGACAATTTTCCCCCACAAATGAATTTCAAGCGTATTAAATATTGTGCACCTCTTATAGAGTAGGTAAGATGCAAATCAAAATTTGGATAGATGACCAAATTATTAGATTATTAAAAATTTCTTCTCTAAGACCATCAACTAAATATATCGCGAAAAAACGGTGGAATTTTTTTGTTAGAAAATTCAATTAATTGCAAATTATAAATTTTCTTTACTCAATTTCAGTAAGTATCTTAAAGACATTATAAAATAAAAAGGTATAGCTACTTAACAGAAAATTTCATTTCTCATTCTTTTTGGATCTACTTTCAATGTCTCTCTCTTTACATTCTACAATTCTCTTCCATCCTTTGTCTCTTTGCCATTGATTTTTTTTTTTTTTATCTACTTTCCGTTCTCTTTATTTTTTTTGCTCAATTCCTTCTCACGCACTTTCGAAGAAAACATATAGAAATCTGCTCGTGCTCCATGTGATGGGGTCTCGTGGCTCTCATTGAAGCTTCATATCTCTTCTGCATTAGAATAATTAAGCTCTCACGATCTGAACGGAATCTGTTCGTGCTCCTTGTGTAGGGTAACTAGGAATTTTATATTGGGAGCACCCCTTTCAAAGAAAAACTACTAGAAACTACTTTTTGTACGAATTGATTAGAGACACGTTGTGAAATAGTGCTCATAGAAAGAAAAGTCATCCAACTTTATCACCGACTGATGTCTTCCATTCGATAGGAGGTTTCCCAAATATCCGAAGACCGGTTGGTTTAGACATGGAATGGTTGTCGGATCAAGAGAGCCTTTGTATTCCATGACATTTCAATCTTGTGTTGGGGTCGCCATTTAATTCAATCATTTTATTTTATTCTGGTAAGAAATAAGGGCAAAGCCCTAGAGTTATATCATTAATCTCCTAATAATATTTGATCTCACGTGATCTTTGATCAATAAAGGAAGATCTCTCAGTGACCTATCTAATGTTAGGGTGTAATTTACATTAGATGGCTGAAGTAATTAATTTACTTATCAATCTGCACATGAACTTCATTCTCTAAAAGTATGTATGATTTTGGCTTATAGGAAATACTCTAATATCTTCACACTCTAAGAAAGGAGGATGTCCCCAGAGAGGGAATTGGATTTTGAAGAAGGGAAATAGCTGCTTGCAAGTCCACCTCAACAGTAAATTTTCAATTGCTAGGCAAGATATCAATTTTGAGATCTAAATATATGCCATTTAGTCATTTTATTAATAATGAACTAGATTCTCTCTTTACACGCCCAACCCCCCCCCTAAAAAAAAAAAAAAACAAAATAGGAAGAAGAAGAAAGAATTGGAGTGTTTCTCTCAGAGGAGCAACCACGGGGGGTTTCTCTATACACCACGCAATCGAACCTAATGGAGTTCGTGACAACGCACTACACCAAGGATCAGCTACTCAAGAATGTGGTGGCCATCCAATTAAATGATGAGAAATCTCACTCAGCGATCTTATTCTTTTAAAGTTTTTGTGCATTACAATTTCTTTATATAGGAGAGTTATGAAGAAATGCACATGATTATAACCGATAACGGTCAAGAGATAAGCTCTTTTATAGACCACAGAATCCAAATCCATTGACAGCGAATCTTTTTACTAATGCCATCATCTGGATGTGCAACCGTTGCTCTCATTCATGTATCGGTCGCATGATTGATGTAGTGTCAATAGCAAATAGTTTAACTTCATGTGCACAAAGAAGCTCACTCCCACCAAGGACAAATACTGTCACATGAGATAAACGTATTTCTACATTCGACATGTGCAGTCAATTACTTGGTGTAATCAAATATTTGGTGACGCATGAATGCGGATTTTGAAAAAAGCGCTCTATCTTCCCACATTCTTGTTTGAAGAAAACTCAATTTGGGACAAAAATTACTTGAAAAAGTGTACATTAAGGTGGAATCAAAAGAGTGGAATGGATATTCATGACAAGACGGTTGACAAGTTTATTTCAGCACTCCATGTTCTCTCCATGTCGAAAGAGGATATTATTTCTTAGACCGATTATTTAAAAGAAAAGAGAATATGAAAGTATGTGTTAAGTCCAATCCATGAACAAAACAGAAAGTGTTCACGTGGAACTCTAAGCGGAATCCGGTCAAAATGCGCCAACGAGGCTGAAAATAAGAGTAATGGAATTACAATCCAATGAATGCGTGGGAAGAAGTACAGAAATCATTTTTGGTCCTTAAAGGTTGCGGCAAGTTTTGTATTAGCAGAGAGAGAGAGAGAGAGAGAGAGAGAGAGAGAGAGATGGTGCGTGCCCTTTAAAAAAAACCAAGGTACAGAAATCTCAGCAACTTCATAAGCTTTTCAAGAAAGTACAAAAAACCCTCGCCGACATTCTCCTCCTCCTCCGTTGGTGAGCTTCGCTTCACTTACAAATGACCCCTTTAAAATCTTTTTACTCGAGGGCTGTTTACTTGCTGACATTAAATTGTGTTGCATTGTTGTTGAGGTCCTACAAAAGTAAATGTTCTCTCTCTCTCTCTCTCTCTCTTCCCACTTCTCTTTTTCTCATTCTTTCGCTAGTTTGGGTTGGTAATGGTTTTGGATCTATCGATTTTATGTTAGCATTTCTGTTTTTCTTTCTCAAGGAAGAGATCCAGGGAACAGAGAACATTAGAAGTTCCAACCGTGAAGCTTTTTTGTTGGAACGAGACTTCATAATGGAGTCCATCTCCATTGGTTTGGGACCTCTTTCGTTTTCTTTTGGCCCCAGAAATGTGTGGTTTGGATTATGCTATTTTTCCGATAATTAAGTATTTTATGATAGATTTTCTTCAATTTTGCTATGTAGTAGTGCACAGCGTTTTTCTTTTAGCAGAATCTTGAAGTTTTAGGTGGATTGAGTGCTCAAAACATTGTTTGAATTTTTGTCAGGGTGACGGAAAATCCGGCCTTCATGGATCAATATCAAATGAATCCCTTTGGTTACTCTCTCACCAAGTCTGGCTTTAATCAATTTACTTCATTTTCTTCAGCATCGACCTACACGTCAAATCAAATCCAAAACGTTGGCCACTCGCGTGATGTCCCTATCGCAACCGAGCACAAAAACCCCCAAATGAAACCATCTCCATCATCAAAACCTCAAATTATATCCTTTCAAAACTCAGATCTGTACCCAAACATGTCTCAGAAATATCCTGGTAAGTAAGGCTTGTGGACTGACATATTTTTGAAGGCTGAAACAGTTTTTGGTGGAGTATGGAAATGAAATATTTTTTTTGGTGGAAAAATGAAATATTTCTCTCTTCTTTTTCTGTTATTCTTATAATGTTTTCTAGGAACCTATGAGTTGCAAGATGGGGAAAATTTGAAGATGAAGAGAAGTGGTGTCGGTGGTACATTTAGTAGAACGACTTTGCATGGACCAGAACACGTTATTGCAGAGAGGAAGCGCCGGGAGAAGCTGAGCCAGCGGTTCATTGCTCTTTCATCCATCATTCCGGGCCTTACAAAGGTACTCCAAATGAATTATTTTTGTGTGAAAGTTCCTGAAGGATTGATATCTTTTCCTTTTTTTCCACCTTTATCATATATCTCTATTGGGTGTGTTCGCAATCTTGGTTTCATTTGAGAAATTATGGTTGGGTTCCAAACTTAAACCAAATATTAATAAGTCACATTAAGCTAATATTTGTCTTTTTGATAAACGGAAAAAAAAAAATAGGACCCTCTTGACAGGATATGTATTTGCAGAAGGTCATAACACTTATGCTATACAAACTAGTTGGAGGACCCACATTTATCTTCCTCCCTACTGAACAAGAAGGAGCTCGTTGCTTAATCCTTGACTTTGCATAATCAGTAATGGAAAAGTTAATTGCTTTCTATTTGTGCTAAGGAAACTCACCTTAGGTAGGTAAACCCCAGGTTTATGAAATACTCTAGTAGCATACCAATCTCAAGAGTCTACCTAACTTTTAGAATTATGGATTGGAGATTATATGCAACTTAGATAAAAGGTAGACTTTTGAGATTGACATTTGCAAATGGGTACTTGGATAGTGGCCTTACATGCTGTTCTTTTAAATTGACATTGGAGGACATACATGATTTTTTTAGTGTATGTTTATTCAGGGTAGCATACCAGTTTCAAAAGCCTAACTTTTAGATACACAGATTAGAGATTATATGCCAATACACCGTAGATAAAAAGGTAGAAAGCAATTGCTGACTTCAAATAACGAGAGAGGAATCCATGAGAGGGCAAGACCAAAGACCGAGATCAGAGAATCAGAGAGATTAATAATTTGAGGAAAAGAGCTTTTTTGTTCTTGCGATTGGGTTTTTTGTTTTGTTTTTGTAGTCAATGAATTAAACTAATTTTGACCATCATATTCATGAGAACATGTGTGTGTTCTCTTAAGGAGTAAAGTTAAACTTACACAATTTGCCCATAAACTAAGAAACTGTAAATCAGTGATAGACAATTTAAGTGAATCATGATTATCATTTTGGATTAATGCCCAACTACATATGGGCAAAGCATTGCTAAAGTCAAGTATTATTATGATGGAATTCATGAAAATCGTTCAACCACTCAAGCTCAACGATTATTGAGTTGATTTAGATGGTTTGATACATATTTGCACCATGTTAGTGATTGGATATTCCTTCTTGTAATAAAATATTACTATATACTATTCACACATTTAAAATCCGATAAGATTCTATCCATCTATCGTTAAACAATTTAGATGGGTATAATCTGTACAAGTCAATATCTTTTACATGTCAAAAGATACTATCTTCTGAACTTGTCTAGAGGTGTGTCGATCTCTTTCTAGTTGCTTACCACATCTAGATCCTTAGTTTTGTCTTCATGAATTAAAATCAAACTTGAATTTTGTTTTCTATTGCTTAATTTTCACTGTCATGACTATCAAAGGACAATCAATCAAATAAGTTATATTACATGCATACCAGTTTGTATATGCTAGTTAGTGATTTGAGATCATTAGAGTACCTGTAGCATTCTTTTCATACTATTCACAGTCGTCTCATTAATCAGAAAACTAACCCCTACAAACGATGGAGGAAAGCAAAACCCTTTTAAGAGGTAAGATGCTCGGCAAAACAACTTAAATTTGGCCTCTAGGTAAAATAGTCTGATTTATACAGGTACTTGCTTAAGGATTGTTTGGAAATTGAGACTCACCTCTTATTGAAATAGTCAACATAACAAAGGTTCCACCACCTACAACGACCTTTATCAATCGCCAGAAAACATAGGGACCAAAAACGTGGCACTGTATTCCAATTCATCACATTATAAACCTTCATTGTTCCTGCTAAAAAATTGATAAATGTTCTGGTTGCATAGCTGGACAAGGCTTCAGTCCTAGGAGATACGATAAAGTACTTGAAACAGCTCGAGGAACGTGTGAAGATCCTCGAGGAAGAGGTGGCCACGAGAACCGTGGAATCCGTGATCTTTGCGAAGAAGCCATCGCTCCAACGTGGTGATGGCGTCATATGTTTTTCATCCGACGGGAAGTCATATGACCCACTCATCGAGCAGCAACTACCCGAGGTCGAAGCACGGGTATCGGGGAAGAACGTTTTGATTAAAGTCCAGTGCGAGAAGCACAAGGGTTGCATCAAGGAATTGATGAAACAAATGGAGGACATGAACTTGACAACTCTAAATATCAGCGTCCTAGCATTTGGGAGTTCCCTCTTGGATATCACAATTATGGCCCAGGTAATTATTGCCAATTTCTTCAAATTGTTTCAGTGAAAAGTAGTCTTTTAAAACTTCAACTGGTTTTTCTGATCCTTTGTTGAGAGCATATTGTCGGTTCAGATATTCTTGGAAACAAACTGTTATCCAGATTTTTTCCTTTCTTCTTATTCTGATTTTGGTATGGAAATGTCCGTAATATGGTTCCTTGTTAATTATACGAGCTTTGGTGTCACTTCTCGTGATCCCCAGAAGCTTTTGCATTTCGTTTTTAAAATCTAAAATAACAATAAATGAGGGAAGATTACTAATTCCACATACCAAAGGAAACTACTGTTAAAAATTAAATATCATATTTGCATGAATTCCTAGAGCATGTTCAATCCACTTTTTGTTGCATTTTTGTTAGATTTACTGACAGGTTGCTGTATAAATTAATCTCTTCTTATTCAGAGCAGAGTTATGGTATTTCATCTTCAGTTATAAAGAAATCATACTTGTTTCATCTACATTACTTGCAGATAGAAAATGAGAACTGCCTGACACTTGAGGAGATTGTTGAAAAACTACTCGATGCTCTGACCATGTTCATCGGATCATCTTCAAAACGGTCAGCTTGTTAGGCAAAAAATTGGTATTCTGCCATGGTCTGTGTCCTAGAGATGTTCTTGATTACGTGTTAGTGCAAGACTTGTGGTTAATTGTACTATTATGTGAATTGTAATTTCTAACTAATTGTGGTAATTATCTGTTAGTGCAAGATTTAACCACGTGTTAATGCAAGAATTGTGGGCAATTGTCACTCCTCTTGCCCTCATGGTTTTTTTTTCTCTATCGGTCTCGCTTCTATCGCCCTTGTCACCTGTTTGGAACTGCTTGCAGGGAGTACGAGGCTATCTTCTTTATCCTTCTTACTATAGTTTTCTTTGTGGTAGATCTCTCATCTTGTTTGACCCGTTGTTAAATCTTGCTTTACGACTCTGATTTGGTCATCTATCATGATTATTTTCCTGTATCTACAGTTAAGCATTTCAAGGGGCTCATGGCTTATGAGGATTATGATGGAAATGGAACAAAGCAAGAGTCCACTCTCATGAACCAATCCAGCAGGAACCAAGTTTTCCTTCTGTGTAGTTCATTGGCACGGGTCCTCTCGCTTGGAAAGAAGAGATGACCTTTGTCGAGACATGGACCCAAATTGCGATAAATCTCCCATGTTACCTGCGTATCTCAGTCTAAAATCTGCTGGTTTTGATTCATTTAGCCCTGATTCTAAATCATTGCCTCTGAAGCTTTTCAAGTCTTGCTTTCTTTTGGATCTTCAGAAATATTAGCTCGTTCATCATTCTTTTCTTCTTTTCGTTCTGGCAAGTGCCATGCTTCTGGTAGTTGCATTGCAAAGTTTAGTCTTTCTTTAGTGCAGAGAAATTAGGAGAGAAGACCCAGATATTCAGGAGGCATGGCGAGTTATATGCTTTTGGCTCTTCAGTTTACAGGTTGTAGATGCAGTTAGTTGTACATAGTTCGTGTGTACTTGTAATCATCATGTGTTTGACCCATCTATTGATAAAATCCATTGTGTGGATTAGAGATGGACAGACATACAAATGTAACTCAGTTCCACGGATCTCCTCTAGTACATTCTTTGCTGATTTTACGGACAAATTGCTTTTGTTGAGAATGAAGCTTCATCACATCCTCTCTCTCTCTCTCTCTTTGGCTAGGCTTCATAACATCAGTACCAATCAAAACGAATAAGAACAAAAATCTGGTTCAATTCATCTGTTGTCTGTGTTATGCATGTTTTGAATTTTCTGCATATGCATACTGAGTTTTTGGTATTAACAGATGTATGTCTTTATGAAGTTTGAGCTTCATATAGTATCGAGTTCGAGGGTAATGCAAGTTTTCTGTGTAATATCCTGACCTTTGGGAGCATCACGTCCAAAATCAATGATGTTGAAAACATGTTTCGAGTTTGACACTTGATTACACTTAAATTTTCTCTATCCTATTTAGTCATTTATCTCATAAAAAAATTAGGAGTCACCAACCCTGAGCAAAATATTATTAGCATTGTTCACATTTGCATTGCTTTTAGGCTTTTTGGACAATTTTTTAATGGTGTGATGCAGTTGTGTGCGGCTGGATTACAAGTATGGTAGAAGAAGGATAGATTATGATCACCACCAATGTCTAAAATACCAGTCACTGGCCAAGGATGAAGGCACAAAACACCCCTCAAGAATAAAGGACCTTGGGATAGGAAACGCTCCCCACCAAGGCTTGAAGGAAAACAACGGCTAAGGGTAAAGGATTCCGTAGCTCACCAACAAGGAAGAATCCACCTACCAAGTATAAATTAACCAGAGATAGAGAGTTGTTTACACATAGGCAAATCTCATATATTCTCAAAGTTCAAATATTGTCTTACAATTGAGATATTGCTAAAAAAAAAAAAAAGAGAAAAAAAAAGGACTCTTTGAATTCCTAAAAACTAAACAGACTCTTGGGGATTTCATCTGATGATGATTTTTGAAAGTAGTGACACAATAAAGACTCATAAAAGCTATAAACTAATAGACTCAATAGGTAGGACTAAATGCATTTAATAATCATTAGATGTATTGAAACTTGATAAGACTTCCTAAATTCATGCACTAGCCTTAAATGCTCAACAAACACCCTTGGAGATTAATAAACGGTTGTGGCAATTGACCAAAATAGCATTCATTTGATAAGTAGTTGATCAGTAGTCTTAGAGTTGACAATGAACTTGTAAATAGACAACTAGGTAGTCGATGGACAACCATAGAATCCAATAATTGGTCCATTAAATCGATGACTCATGTAGAATTGACATCTTGAACTTGAACCCATTGAGTCAAAGTGCAGTTGAAATCAGTCTTTGCTTGTAGGAATAAGGATCAATTGAAGAATTCAAGGTTGAGCTTGAGAATTGATTGATAGAGCCCAATGCTTTCGCATCAAACTCACAGGGTGTTGAAGATTTGTCCTCAAATCTTTTATGGCTTCATATCCAAGATTGAAAGTAGTCAATTAACCACAATTTTCCTTATTGGAGGAACTTTAATTTGACAAATTTCTAGGACGGCCTCTCCAGCCAACTAGATAATACATCATCTTCATGTAAATAAATATCTTCAAGGCTTGCTCAAAAGCTAAAAATATGTCAAATATAATTTGCTAAATGATTAATACTTCGAGAGAGAATGCTTTGGGGCATACAAAATGAAAGTGGCAAGTAATATCTCTAGCCATTACAATCATCCCCTCCCATCTATAACCTCAGCATTTGCCTCAATAGATTTATTTGGAGTTTCACCATCTAAGATATCATAGTTGCATGATGGCATATGGATGACCAACATCTCTTCTTCGTTTGTTCTATGATCTAGTCTTGCTCCTTGGATTTAGACTCTATATGGTATATGTCTTGCTGAGTCTCTTGAAGTTCCAAGTCAATCTTCTCAATTTCTTAAATGGTGATAAACTTTTGGTTTGGACACTTCACTTGTAGATACCCATTGCCGTGGAGCTTGATGCACTTGCTATTTTCACCATTTGATTATTTTTGGAGCTCTTTAATGAGCTGAGCTTCCATTTGGAAGTATTCTCAACCTAATTTGAATAAATGCCCTCAAAGAAGGATGCACCTTTAAAAGAAGGCTTAGTTGAAAATCTCTTGCCACCCTTGAGTAATTTCTTTAGGAAGGTGAGCACTCTTTCCATACAATCACGTGTTCCATTGTGTGCTTGCTCCAAAGTCAATTCTCTGGGAACTTGATAAGACATTACCTTTTTTTTTTTCTTTTTTTTCGCATGGAAGTATGAGGTGTGATGAGAGATGGGTAATAAAAGGAATCACTCAAGATGAGTTCAACCTTGAGCTCTAATGCCTAATTGATGCAGTTGCGGGATGAATGTATTTTGAATGATTAATGGATGATGTATGGTAGAAGAAGGCTATATTAGGATCACCGTTAGGGCTTAAAGGACATACCACCGGCCAAGGCTAAAGATCAAGATTGACAAAGTTCATCACCAAGTATAAAAGATTTCGGGGTAGGAGAAACTTACCATCAAGGCTTAAAGGAAACCACCAGTTGAGAATAAAAGGCTTCTTGGTTCAACAATAATGAAGAACCCACCTAAAAGGAAAAAGAAGCTAAGGATATATATTTACTCATACAAGGAAAATCTCATATATTCTCAATATTCAAATCCCGTCTTACAATTTAGATAACACATCTATTGATATTGCTAAACAAAAGAGAAGAATCTTCAAACTCCCGAAAACTCAACAGGCTCTTTGGGAATTCACCTAATTATGACACTCAAAGCATCACCACAATGAAAGCTCATAAAAGCTATGAAATAATAGACTCAATAACTAGGACTAAATGCATTTAACTAACCAGTAGATGTATTGAGACTCTCTACATTGGTGCACCAACCTTGAAAGTCCAATGAACACCCTTGAAGATCAACAAACAGCTATGAAAGTCAAATGGAATAGCCTTTGATTGATAGGTAGTTGATGGACAACCATAAAGTCAACAATTGGTTCACTGAATTGACAACCCTCTTGCAAAATTGACGTCTTCAACTTGAACCTATCAACTTAATGTGTAGCTGAAATTGGTCTTTGCTTGTTGTAACCAGGGTCAATCGACGAGTTTAAAATTAAGCTTGGGAATTGATCGGTAGAACCCGATATTCCTGCATCGCAGTGTCTCCACACCAAGTAAATTCTATTTAATTTGGTGTGGTCATGATTAGGAAAGTGCTTTAGAGATAAAATTTGGAGAGCAATATTACGCAGAGATCTCGAGAATTCAGCCACAAAAGGAATGAGGAAGGAATATTTAGGGGACATATACTCGGCGAAGAGCAGAATATGATGAAGCCAATATATTCACATGCTTGAATAAAAAAGAGAGAGATAGAAAAGAAGAGCTATGTCAGTGGAGGATCTGTCATGCATGTATATGTCGGTGGAGGAAAGGAAATAAATGGACGAAAGGAAAGAAAACAGAGAAGGGAGGAAAACTAGTCTGCCAGCTCTACCTTTCCTTGCTGTGAGGCTTGTGATCTCGGCTTGAAGGGAGAGAGGGAATCTGACCAAATGGGGTACTAAGGTGTGTTTGGTAACATTTGTTCTTAGAAATAATTTCTATTCAAAAATAATTTTTTACATTTTTATTCTTTAGATGAGTTTTTGAACAGAAAAATGCATTTTGTATTACCCTAAAATTTCTATTTTTGGAATAGAAAAAGAATAAAGAAATGTTTGGTGCGACTCTTAAAATTTTTTATAACGTAAATTTTTGTAGTTTCAATATAATTTTCTAAGATTTTTTCTAATTTTTATGAATTTTTCTTCTTTCTTTTCCTCCTTTAGTTGGTCATGGGGCCTTGGCAATGTTTAGTGATCGGCTAGAGAAAAAGGGATGTTGAGGTCGACCTTGTTGGCCTCCGACAAACGTTGCCTAGCCATGGATAGGCCAATCTTGTGGTGGGTGGGCGAGGCTCAACCTTGCTAGATTTGGGTGAGGTGGAACCTTGCCTAGCCATGGCAAGGTTAACCTCCCCTAACCACGGCAAGATTGAGCCTCGCAGGGGCCGGCGAGATTAGGCAAGGTTAACCATGGACCTTGCTGGCCCTCATCTTTGGCCAATTGCTGGCTCTCATCGATGCTTGATGACCGGCTCGAGGAGGAAGAAGAATGAACGAAAAAAAAAAAAACAGAAAATGATATTGTTTCAGAAATTATTATTGAGAGCAAAAAAGTAGACATTTCTAACTTTTTGTGTTCCAAATTTATTCCTTGATGACTAATCTATTCAGATGAATAGAAAAATTAGCTGGTAGTTACCAAACGGAATTATGTTCATTTTTTATTTTGGAGAAAAAATAGAAAAAAAAATAGAGGATGGTCACAAAACAGACCCTAAATAGTTCTCACCCTTGGCTCTCTCTCTCTCTCTCTCTCGGAAGTTCACACTATGGCCTCCATCGATTCGAGAATATCCTACCAACTCTTGGTGACCACCAGGCCTCACATCCAGACGTGACCGAGACCGAGACTGAAGCGCATCCAGGCATGACCAAGGCCTCACCAGCGCGCAACCGAGCAAGACCAAGCCGTGTACCTGGCATGCGAAAGAACAAGAACCCCGGCGCAGCCGATCTCATCCTGGAGATCCGCTTGGCGGTTCACCAGAGCGGTCCACCATCGACGAGCGAGGCCATCCGTGAGCACAACCGTCCTCGTCCACCATATTACAACACGAACCTCACATTCATGATCACATCCATGCATTGATCAATCGCTTTCCGCGCCTTAAATCAAGTCACACGTCCTCATATTACACGTTCCTAACGAGGCGAGTAGTCACCGCAAGTTGAAGACAAGAGAAGGAAAACGGCGGAGACTTGGTGATAGAAAAGGAAAGTGGAGATGACGATGGGCATTCGAGATGGTTATGCCTATAATTTTCAATTATTTCTCCCTTCGGGAGATGGTTCGGTCATCCACTTCCCAATCCAGCTTTTTACAGATACGGTGCAAGTTACTTTGAATTAGGAAAATCCACATAATTTAAAAAGTTGAACTTAAATAATCTGTGGGGCTGGTAGGGTATTTTATGAGTTTCTATATAGATGGAAGTTGTATCTGTGTTTCTAGATTGGTAAAAATATAATTTACGCGGCTACAGCCAGCGATGATGCGAAAGATTTTTGCAATCTTTATATCATTTTATTTTATATCTGATGTTTTTCTTTTATTATTATTTTTCTTCTTCCTCCGATAGTCGATGGGCCTTAGTGATATCCGGTCGGGGCAATTTTCACCTATGGTTGACCGCCTGTCATCATTGAGATTGGCCATAGTTGGAAAGGAAAAGAAAAGGCAAACAAAAAGAATAAAAGGAAGAATAATTTTTAAAAAAAAAATTAAATTTGTCCATGTCAACATTGACCATGTCACATGAACAACTGGCATTCATGTTGGTGATTTCCGATTAAAATTGATCAGAATGATTACATTGAAAAATCTCCTTATTATGACTAAGTTGGCTAAATTGAAAATTTTGGAATTAAATTGACCGTTGTATAATAAGTTTAGCACTTTTAGACAATTTTCCCACAAATGACTTTCAGGCCCATGAAATATTATGTACCTTTATGGAGTTAATAAGATGCGAATAAAAATCTGGATGAGTGACCTGCACATGAAACTATTCGAAAAGTTCTACTTTAAGAAGATCAATTAAATATGTGGCGAAAAAAGTCAGTGAATATATATATTTTTTTTATATATTTTAAAAAAGTCAATCACTTGCAAATTATAAGTTTCCTTCACTTAGTTTCAGTAAGTACCTTAAAGACATTATAAAATAAAAAGCCATAGCTGCTTAACAGAAAATTTCATTTCTCATTCTTTTTGGATCCTACTTTCAATGTCTTTCTCTTAACATTCTACATTTCTCCTCCATTCTTTTCTCCTTGCAATTGATTGCTTCTTCTCTACCTTCCTTTCTTTTTATTTAAATTTTTGCCAATTCCTCCTCACGCACTTTCGAAGAAAACATAAAGAAATCTGCTCGTGCTCCATGTGATGGGGGTCTCGTGGCTCTCATGGAAGACTTCATGTCTCTCCTGCATTAGAATATTCAAGCTTTCACGATCTAGACTAGATACAGGTGGTGGAAGGCTAACTAGGAATTTTATATTGGAAACCCCCTTTTAAAGAAAATCTGCTAGAAGTAGAAATAATTTTTGTACGAATTGATTAAGGGCACGTTGCCAAATAGTATTCATAGAAAGAAGTGTCGTCCATCTCTTTCACCGACTGATGTCTTTCATTCCATAGAAGGCTTCCCAAATATCCGAGGATTGGTTGGTTAGAATGTAGTGGCTGTTGGATCAAAAGGGAGGAAATTTCATCAAGATAATTCATAAAACCTTTAAGTTTTTGTATTCCGTGACACTTCTAACATAAATATTATAACATATACTTGGGATTAAAAGGGTGATATAATAAGATAATTATCTTGCGTTTGAATCGCCGTTAAATTCACTCATTTTATCACTAATAAACTGAAGTTTCTCTTTAACCCCAAGAGAAAGAAAGAATTGGAGTGTTTCCTAGAGGAGCAACCAAAGCGGGGGTTTCTCTATACACCTCGCAATCCAAACCAAAGGAGTTCACAACAACGCACTACACCAAAGATTGCCTGCTCGAAACATGATAGCCATCCAATTAAATGATAGGAAATCTCATTCATGGATTGTATTCTTTTCAAGTTTTTGTGTATTACAATCACTTTAAATAGGGTTATGAAAAAAACACGTGATTATAACCGATAACAATTAAAAATCAGCTCTTCGATAGGCTCAAAATCCATCGACAATGAATTTTTTGTAAGAGTTTTCCTAATGTGGACTAAATTAATTGATATTGTAATTTATTGTTTTTACGGTTACCGTAAAACAAGATTGGTCTAAAGAGAGATAGAAGGTTTCTTAATTAGTCTAATATGGGCTGGCTAGTGTGGGCCGAGTTGAGCCTGGCCCGTAATGAGGGGGACTGGCTAGAAACTCTATAAATAGTGCTCAAGTCTCTCCTCTAACCCTAATTCTCACATGTATCCTCATATAAGGGGCGTTTACCTAACGCTAAATGTGAGGGAGGCCGCCTCATTGAACTAGTGATACGGAGAGCAATAGAGGAGAAGGACTTGCGCGTGGAACATTGTGTTTTCGCTTCCGCTTCAAGAACAATGGATTCCAGGTGCGTTAATCTTTCTACTCAATTATGCATGTTCTTGTTTTGGTTATGGAGATCTTGGGATTACGCAATTTGCGTCCAACATGTGGTATTAGAGCAACCATAACCTTAGAACTCGAACGCAATTGGTTTTGCCCTAATTTGTATGGATCTACCCTAATTTTTATGGATTAGCCCTAATTGGTACTGATCTTGCCCTTATTTGTGATTTTCGAGACTTTTTGGTCAATAAAAATTAAATTAAATCACAAATTTGGATTGGGGGAGACGAGATGAGTAAGAGGGTCGGCGGCGCGTCGCCGAGGGATGACGCACACACCCCCACGAGCGGCCATGCACTGCCTAGGCGTCGAACGCGCTCCGTGCGTGAGCCCCACGCGCCGCGCACTCAGGCGGCACGTGCGGGCGCGTGGAGGCTTATTTTGGCGCGTGGTTGGCGGCATTGGACTCGTATGGTGATTTCCTATCTTGTGGTATATTTATTTTAAATGTTTGATGGTTTTATTGATTTGAAATTACATATGAAACCCTAAATACGTGTATTTTAAATGAATTTTGCGTATTTTTCTTGTATTTTCTGTGATTTTGGAAATACAGGTGATGGGTTACTAGTATGTTATCACATAATAAAAATGTGTGATTCATCAATAAAAATCAAACTTTATTGTGAACTGAAGCTGGCTTAATGAGATACAATTCGTATGAGATTGTATTTGAGCTATGTATTGAGCTGATGAGAAACAATAAAGATTATGAAACTTTTGTTACTCAAGTATACTCCTTTACACACTGGTAATCTTTGAATAATAGACGACTTAAGGACTCGTGACCAAACTGATGTACTGATTAACACATCTGCTGAATGTGGGTAATGCATGTCAATTAAGTTACTGCATATTGTACATGAACTCATCTGGTCACTTGTTAATGTCTATCAAGTTGAATATTTTTTATGGTTAAGGAGTATGACAACATTTATGCAGAGCAATAGTATCTACTGTTAAATTTTAGATATTTGGTTCTCTGGTTTGACTCAATTAATAGGCCACTGGTTGAAGTAATGATATTTGTTACCTAAAATTGATTAATAAATCAGTTATTGGCCTTGGAGTAATTTTTTCCTTATGAATTCATGAGTGATAATGGATCAGCTATCAAGTTTGTCGATTTGGTGCACCCTGTATTACTATTGATGTTAATTTGTGAGAAATATAATAGATCAGCATTCTTTTTATGTTGTTCTGGTAATATGTAATTGGGGTGCATAAGAGATATTTTATTCTCTGTTATGAGAAGTTTCTTGTGTTACTGTGATCAATATATATATATATATGATTAATTTTTTATTAATGAATAAAGCAGTGTAATTAGCATGATATGTGATTTTGGTGATATGATGCCCTTATCACTAAAGTTAAAATCACATATATATGGTGTATGTGAGGAGTAAAGCTTATATCCCTAGTATGAGAGAATTTCAAGAATTCAATTGAGTTGTGACCGCCAAAGTGGCACACTTGATTGGGTTTGAGAAATTTCAGTCTTGTACGATGATTGGGATGTCTCCTAGTCTAATGCCTAATCATACTCCCAAAGAAGGTGATTGTGTATTAGTTCATGGAGGGATACATGATAGTGTGGTGGAAGAGTGACTGATTCTAGTGATTCATATGCCCAAAGGTGATGAATTCACAAAAAATTGGAACATATTCTCATAACCCTTATCATGTGGGGAGTGTACAATTGCATGTCATGTATTCTGCCCAAAGGTGATTATGTGACTTTGCATGTAACTCTCTGGATGTGTACTTGTATGTCAAGTTACACAATGCTCACATGATGCTAATTATATACTGCTTGCTTTTCAGTCACATTTTCTGTAAATGGTAATTTCGTCACCATTGAGATTTTTACTATTTCAAATTTTAAGTTGTAGACATATGATTTGTTGCTTGAGAAAAGAGCAATTGAATTTGATTACTATCCATGAAGCGTTCTATTCTGGAACACTTGAAAAAAGGTTTGCCTGCGGACTGCACTGTTATAAGATGATGGAAGCCTTAGTTGCTTGAAATTATGTCTTGTCTGATATTGAAATTAGGACACATCCGCAAATATTGTGTTTAAGTCCTAATGACATATTCATCTCGTATATGATTAAAATATTGTTTCCAAAAGTTTTTTTTTATTTAAGGAAAATGACCGAGATAAATGTCTTAAAAGGTTGTCAGGTTTAATAGTGGCCGTTAGTATTTTGGCAAGTATGACAATGCGAAATAGCTTAAAGGGTCATTTGTCAAATACTTGGTAGATTCTAGGGTGGTAATTTAATTACTATACCTGAAAATTCTGACAACAAGATTTAGTCGAAAGGCATAAATGCATCATATTGAACATGGTGATGAGTATGATTAGTAAGACTAATTTATCTGGTCTTTTGTGGGCTGATATTATGAAAGCAATTTTTTCATATACAAAAGGGGTAGTGATTTTATGACTCTAAAGAAGTACAAGAATTATGGAATCACACACTCTAAATTTTTTAAAAATTGACGTAATTGTAGAGGATAATTGCTCTCAGACTATTAAAGATAATAGTATGATGGATGTTACTATGTTTTTGTCTTTACCTATACAAATAATTATGGAATCTCCTGTACCATAGACTAAACTTGTTGAGGTTCAAGGTACTATTCTTGATATAGTTTATAATGAAATTTCTTAAATCTCTCAAGTGCATAATGAAGTGGTTGCAGCTTTATTAAGGAGATTTGTTAGGGAAAGACGATCAGTTATATCATCATACTATATAGTCTATTTGTGAGAGCATAATTACAATATCCACTACGTGGTTGTTTTAGCAACTTATATAAATGTCGTTTCTTATTCTCAATTAAGTATGTGATTAGATGCCATAAAATGCAGTATACAATCTATGAAACATCATAGTGTTTGGAAACTAACTTACTTGCCTCAAGATTATAAGTTCATTAGTTACAAATTGGCGTACAAAACTAAAAGAATTTCAAAGAAAGATTGTGGAATTTAAAGCCAAATTGGTAACTAAAGTTTTAACTTTGAAAGAGGGGTGGATTGTTTATAGTGAAGAAATAATTATTTCTTTAGATATTCTTTCAGAGTGAACGTGGCATTAATAATTTATTTTGATATAAAGTTATGCCAAATAGATACAAAATATATATTGTGCAACTGGATGATTTTGCAACAGATTCAAGTAAACTTGTGTGTATACTGAATAGTTCTAATTCATGGTCTTAAGCAAGTTTCCAGACAATATTATTAAAGTTTCATAGTATTGTTATTTTGTTCAATTGGGAACAAAGTAATTCAATATACTGCAAGGTTAGTGGGAGGAAATTTATTTTTTCTAATACTTTATGTACATGATGTTTTGCTTACAAGTTGTGACCTTGAGACAGTATTGAGGTCTGTAAGGATTGTTTTTACCATATTATATTATATTTTCTCGGAGGACATTTGCTTATTGTATATTGGAGATATCCAATATACATCATCGCAAGCCAGGAATTACTTCTGTTGTTAAGGGTGATGGACTAAATCTATCACATTGTCCTTATTTAGATATTGAGAAAATCTAATTAAATGGTGTACCTTATGTTAGTGCACTTAAAAGTATAATGTATGCTCGAATTTGCACTAGACTAAATGTTGTCTTTGTGACGGGACTTCTAGGTAGATATCGGTTAAATCCAAGACATGATCACTGGGTTGCTGTCAAGAAGGTTTTAAGGTACTTAAATAAGACAAGAGATTATATGCTAATTTATAGACATGTTCAATTCTTGCAGTTAGTAGAGTATTTAGATGTAAACTTTGCTGGCTGTTCTGATAACATGCAATCAATAACGGAATACAGATTTATGTTAGTAGGAAGTGCAGTAAATAAAGTTTTTTGTTATCTTCTACTATGTATGCAGTGTTAGTAACATTCTTTTAGGTTGTTACTTAGGCTATTAGGCTCCAAAACCTCATGACGGAATTGATCGTTTTAACTTGATGGATAGACCCATACGGTTGTATTGAGATAACAAATTTGTAGTATTATTTATTTACTACAAAGGTCTCAAGGGGTCTAAATATATGGTGGTAAGATATTTTTGACCATAAAGAAATAATACAGAAATGTGACTTATAATATAACATATTTTCACAGATGATGTGGTTGCAGATACACTAACTAAAGGCCTACGCCCATGTGTATTTTAGTAACATATCGTTAACATGGGCCTAGGAGTATCTTCGGATACTGTTATTTAGTGGAGCTATTTTGGCTTTACTCTGATAAAGTTCACATCTGTGGTTCGTTACACTTTGTAACGGTTTGATATGTATCAACATTTGCATTCAATAAAATATTTTGAATGTGTTGTTATTATGTTGAATACATATTGATAAAGTCTCAAGAGATTGTATAAACCTTGAGTGAAGGCTAGGGGCATCCGGGCATCCGGTTATTAGCCTTGTGCATATGTCTTGTGATACATAAAGAAAGGTTAACCATAAGGACAAGACATATGTGGGTTCATTGGAACCATAAAGCATTCTCTTGTGGCACAAGTTTTTGTGACACCTAAGGTAAGAGAATGGTGACTAACAAATGGGATCTCTCTATAAAAGACGTTATCCATTTGACACATTACCATATTGAATCAATATCAATAAAGTTGAGAACATTCGTGACTATGGAAGGCTCTGTGTGTATACATGTAGTTACCGCCATGATTCGGTGTTTAAGACTTTATGGGATAAGATTGACTATTAAGAATTATCTCTGGACCAAATGTGCGCACATACAGTACGATTTCAATTAATATAGTCCAAGTGGGAGAATGTAAGAGTTTTCCTAATGTGGACTAAATTAATTGATATTGTAATTTATTGTTTTTACGGTTACCGTAAAACAGGGTTGGTCTAAAGAGAGATAGAATGTTTCTTAATTAGTTTAATATGGGCTGGCTAGTGTGGGCCGAGTTGAGCCTGGCCCGTAATGAGAGAGACTGGCTAGAAACTCTATAAATAGTGCTCAAGTCTCTCCTCTAACCTTGATTCTCACATGTATCCTCACATAAGGGGCGTTTACCTATCGTTAAACGTGAGGGGAGCCGCCTCATTGAGCCAGTGATACGAAGGGCAATAGAGGAGAAGGACTTGCACGTGGAACATTGTGTTTCCGCTTCCGCTTCAAGAACAATGGATCCCAGGTGCGTTAATCTTTCTACTCAATTATGCATGTTCTTGTTCTGGTTATGGAGATCTTGGGATTACGCAATTTGCGTCCAACATTTTTAACTTATGAAATCATTTGGATATGCAAACACTACTCTCATTTAATCGCTAGCCATTGTTCGTGGGACCAATCACATGAGAAAATATATGATGTGTTAATCACACGGTCAATGTAATGTCAATGGCAAATGGATGTGCATATAGAAGCTCACTCCACCAAGGATAAATATCGCCGCATGAGATAAACGTATTTCTCTATTCAACATGTGCAATCAACCTATGTAGCACCGACACTTTCCAAGAACTTTCGTGTCATGTCCGACATGTTTTGAGACGCCCCGACACGCTCCAACACGTGGTCAATGAGTGTCGAAAAATCTAACATGTGGTTAACTCTCTTTGACATGCTAGTCCAGTATTTCGACAAGCATTGTGTCAATTTTGAAAATTTTCAATACTTGAGAGGTCAAAATATAAATATACAAAAAAAAAAAAAAAAACAGAAAAAGATGAGGAGGGCTGGTGGTTAGGCACCGTTGCTGCTACCACCATCGGAGGGGGTTGGTGACCTCACCAACCATAGGTGACAGAGGGGGGGCGGTACCCCTCACCAGGTCAAGTAAGGGTTGGCGAGGCTCACCCAAATTTGGGCAATTTCTTGGTTGAAGCTTGGGTGAGACTTGCCTAGATTTGGGTGACGATGCGCCCTCGCTTGGGACCAACGAGGCCTCACCCGGGGCTGGGGAGGCTCACCAGCCACAGGTGAGGGTCGGCATTGCCAGATCTAGGTGATCCTCATCGGCCCTAGCTGACACGTTGCCCATATCTAGGCGAGCCTTGCCTAGGCCTTGCTGGGCCGGCGAGGGTCGCCCTCCCTTCACCACTCGTTGGCCCCCTCAAATGGTGGCAGGGCATGCACCGCCGACAAGGGCAAAGGTAGAGGTGTGCCTAGCCACGACCCTAGCTCTTTTTGTTTTTTTGTTTTTGTTTTTTTTTAAATTATTTTGGCTTTTTAAAAAGTCTTTTACTATGAAAGAAGTAATAAAAAATGCAACATCTAATAAATAAAAAATTTAAAAATATCATTTCAGCATTTTTCTTTAAATAATGTTTTTTCCCTCTAAGTTTTATGTATTATTGTAATGAAATGTAGTTGATTTTGTCAAATTAAAATAATGAATGATATAAACAAATGTTGAATTAATATTTTTAGTATAAATTAATTATAGGCTCTTTTTTCTCCCTCAATTTCTCTCCCCCTCCTCCCCCCCCCCCAATTAAACAATTCGCCACGCCACGTGGGGAACGCCCTTGCCGACCTCTCAATGACTAAAAATAATTTCTGTACTTTATCCCCACGCGTTCATCGAATTTTAATTCCCTTTTACTCTTATTTTCAGTCTAGCTGGCGCATTTTGACTGGATTCCGCTTAGGGTTCCACAGGTACAATTTCTGTCTTGGCGAAGTATTAGCCAAACAGGAAGAGATGTTCATGGATTGGACCTAACAAATACTTTTTACCTTCTCTTTTTCTTTAAATAATCAGTCTAAGTAAATAAGACGCAAAGAGGACATATAGAGCGCTAAGGTAGACTTATCGTCCATGTTATCATTAATATCCATTCCATTCTTTTGGTTCCACCTTTTTTTTTTTTTTTGGTGAAAGGTAAGAATATACACTTTTCGAGTAATTTTTATGCCAATTTGAGTTTTCTTCAACCAAGAATGAGGGAAAGTATTGGCAATTTTTTCCAAAATCTGCACTCTTGTGTCACCAAATAAATTATCACACCAAGTAGTTGATTGCTATGTAATACTATGTAACATCGACATAACACAACATGACGTCATTTCTTAAAACTAAAGACATACATTCCGACATAACACAACACGACACTTCATTTCTTAAAATTAGTTTTTTTTATTGGGAAGGAGTATGTATTTATATATAAAAACTTAAATTAAAAATATATTTACTATACTCCTTACCAGAAAAAAATATTAAATAACATATCGGATTCTCTAGTTTTAAGAAATGACGTGTCGTGTTATGTTATGCTGCATGTCGCGTGTCCATATCAATGCTACATAGCAATCAACTACTTGGTGTGATAATTTATTTGGTGACACAAGAGTGCATATTTTGGAAAAAATTGCCAATACTTTCCCTCATTCTTGGTTGAAGAAAACTCAAATTGGCATAAAAATTACCCGAAAAGTGTATATTAAGGTGGAACCGAAAGAATGGAATGGATATTAATGATAACATGGACGATGAGTCTACCTTAGCGCTCTATATGTCCTCTTTGTGTCTTATTTACTTAGACTGATTATTTAAAGAAAAAGAGAAGGTAAAAAGTATATGTTAGGTCCAATCCATGAACATCTCTTCCTGTTTGGCTAAAACTTCGCCAAGACAGAAATTGTACTTGTGGAACCCTAAGCGGAATCCAGTCAAAATGCGCCAACGAGACTGAAAATAAGAGTAAATGGGATTTAAAATTCGATGAACGCGTGGGGATAAGTACAGAAATTATTTTTAGTCCTTGAAAGGTCGGCGAGGGCGTTCCCCGCGGCGTGGCGAATTGTTTATAGGAGAGGGAGAGAGAGAGAGAGAGAGTTTGGTGCGTGCCCTTTAAAAAAACAAAGGTACAGAAAAGTTCGGCATCTTCATAAATTGCTGCTTTTCAAGAAAGTACAAAATCCCTCGCCGACCTCCTCCTCCTCCTCCTCCTCCTTCGCTGGTGAGCCTCGCTCCACTTTCAAATGACCCCTTCAAAATCTTTCTACTCGTGGGCTGTTTACTTGCTGACATTACATTGTGTTGCATTGTTCTTTGAGGTCCAATAAAAGGAAATGTTCTCTCTCTCTCCCTCTCCCTCTCCCTATCTCTCTCTCTTCCCACTTCTGTTTTTCCCATTCTTTTGCTAGTTTGGGTTGGTAATGTCTGGATCTATCGATTTTATGTCAGCATTTCCGTTTTTCTTTCTTAAGGAAGAGATCCAGAGAACAGAACAATAGAAGTTTCAACCTTGACGTTTTTTTTGGAACTAAACTTCATAATGGAGTCCATCTTCATTTGTTTGGGATTTTTTTTTTTCTTTTGGCCACATAAATATGTGGTTTAGATGATAAAATTTATTTCTGATAATTAAGTTTTTTATGATACATTGAGTTTCTTTGATTTTGTTATGTATATATCTGTGGTTTGCCCAGTGCTTTTTTAGCAGAATCTTGAAGTTTTAGGCGGATTGAGTGCTCAAAACATTCATTGAATTTTTCTCAGGGTGACAGAAAATCCAGCCTTCGTGGATCAATATCAAATGAATCCCTTTGATTACTCTCTCACCGAGTCTGGCTTTAATCAATTTTCTTCATTTTCTTCGGCATCGACCTACTCGCCAAATCAAATCCAAAATGTTGGCCACTTGTGTGATGTCCCTATTGCAACTGAGTGCAAAAACCCCCAAACAAAACCATCTCCACCGTCAAATTCTCATATTATATCCTTTCAGAAATCAGATCTATCCCCAGACATGTCTCAGCAGTATTCTGGTAAGTGAGACTTGTGGACTGACAAATTTTTTAAGGCTGAAACAGTTATTTAGAGGTGTGATGGAAATGAAATATTTCCCTCTTCGCTTTCTGTTATTCTCATTATTGTTTTTTAGGCACCTATGAGTTGCAAGATGGGGGAGGTATGAAGATGAAGAGAAGTTGCGGTGTTACATTTAGTAGAACGACTTTGCATGGGCAAGAACACGTTATTGCAGAGAGGAAGCGCCGGGAGAAGCTGAACCAGCGGTTCATTGCTCTTTCGTCCATCATTCCTGGCCTTACAAAGGTACTCTAAACTGAAATCTTTTTATGTGAAAATTCGTGGAGGATTGATATCTGTTTCCTTTTTCCCCCTCCATCATATATCTTTATTAGGTGTGTTCGTAATCCTGAATTCATTTTGAAAAATTATGGTTGGGTTTCGAAGAGTTTTAAGGCCAAACTTAAATCAAATAATAATAGGTTACATTAAGCTACATTTGTATTTTTGATTACGGAAAAAAAAAAATGGGAACCTATAGACAGTATACGTATCTGCAGAAATGAAAGGGTTATACCACTCATGCGACACCAAATAGTATAGAAGTTTATCTTCCTCACTATTGAATAGGAAAGAACTCGTTTCTTATTGCTTGACTTTGCATGATGAGTAACGAAAAGGTTAATTAATTTCTACTTATGTCAAGGAAACCCACATTAAATAGGTAAACCCCGAGTTTATACAATGCTCTAAAATTTTGTTTACCCATCTTATCGTTACCTCATATGGGAAGTAAATCTAGAAAAGCCAAGCACTATCAAGAAACCTAATCTCAATCCTTATCAGAATGCACATTTTGAATGTGGGCTAAAAAATTAGCTTAACACGGCGGTTTCGCAAAGGTATGCAGATTTGGGAACTATGAAACCATGATTAAAAAATCAAATGAACTTCATATGCTTCAAATGAACTTCATACGCCTCCGATAAAAGGTAGAGTTTTGAGATTGGCATTAGCAAATGGGTACTTGGACACTAGCCTTATATACTTTTCACTTAATTGACATTGGAGGACATATATGATTGTTTTAGTGTATGTTTATCGAGGGTAGCATACCAATCTCGAAAGTCTACCTAATTTTTAGAATCACGGATTGGAGATTATATGGAAATGCACCTTAGATAAAAGGTAGACTTTTGAGATTGGCATTGGCAAACGGGTACTTGGACAGTGGTCTTACATACTTTTCGCTTAAATGGATATTAGAGGACGTACATTATTGTTTTAGCATACGTTTATCTAGAGTAGCATACCGGTTTCAAAAGTCTACCTAACTTTTAGAACACGGATTAGAGATTATATGCCAATACACCTAAGATAAAAGGTAGAAAGCAGTTGCAAACTTCAAATAATGGGAGAGGACTCCATGAGAGGGTAAGACCAAAGACCAAGATAAGAAAATTAGAGAGTTTGATAACTTGAGGAAAAGAGCTATTCTCGCGATTGGAGTCTTTTTCTTTCGGGTAATGAATTAAATTAGTTTTGACCATCATATCCATGAGAACATGTGTGTTTTCTCTTAAGGAGTAAAGTTAAATTTACACAATTTGCCCATACTCTGAGAAACTATAAATTGGTGATAGATAATTTAAGGGAATCGTGATTATCTCAGCAATGATTGAGTTGACTTAGATTGTTTGGATACATGTCCGCACCATGTTGGTGATTGGATATTCTTTCTAATAATAAAATAGTGCTGGATACCATTCAATCATTTAAAATTTGATAAGTATAATCTGCATAAGTCAATATCTTTTACTTATCAAAAGATGCAGTGTTCTGAACTTGTTTAGAGGAGTGCTAAAACCCTTTTTCTAGTTGCTTAACACATTTAGATCCTTAGTTTAGCAAAAGTACACCTGGAGTGCCAAAATTTAATACAATGAGATACTTAAGTGCAAAAAGTTATGGATGTGACACTTAAATGTTACTTTTTTTATAATAAAAAGAAAAAAGAAAAAAGGGAGACTTAAGTGCCAAGTTTGGCGAAGGTGGCGAAAATCCTAAATGGTAATTTTTTAGTAATATAACTCGCCCATGTGACATGCCGGGAGTTGAATCAGCAACAAAGAATCAAAATGACATCATTTTTTGTTTTTTTTTTGCTTAATATATTAAATTAAAAAAATATTTAAATAATAATTTGATATATATTTAATTAATTTTTTTTTTAAAGGAGGGGGAAGAGGAGGCAAAAGGAGAGGGCTCAGCCCTCGTTGCTTGCAATCTCCATCTTATCTTTTTTTAATAAATAAATAAATTTATTTCTAAATTTTATTTAATTATATTAATTATTTATCCACGTCAATAGCAAAATGATGTTATTTTTGCACTTGTCTAACCACGTCAATGTGAAAAATAATGTTGTTTTGTATCTACCTCACTCGGAAAATCGTCATGTCAACATTTTAGTCGGATTTTCTCGCCATAGACACTTAAATGATCAATTTTACTCTAATTTTGGTACTTTAGTATTACTTTTCTAACTTTTGACACTTAAGTGTTTCTCTCCTAAGTTTCAGCACCCTTCTTAGTTTTGTCTTCATGAATTAAAAGCAAACTTGAATTTCGTTTTCAACTGCTTGATTTTTGCTATCATGACTATTGAAGGACAATCAATATAATATGTCATATATCGTGTATAACATTATGTATATGCTAGTTAGTGATTTGAGATCTAGAGAGTACTTTTGAGAGGTAAAATGCTTGATAAAACAACTTAAATTCGGCCTCTAGGTGGAATAGTCTGATTTATACAGGTTCCTGCTTAAGGATTAGTTAGAAATTGAGACTAACCCCTTTGTTGGAATAGTCACTATAACAAAGGTTCCACCTACAAGGACCTTTATGAATCGCCAGAAAACTTAGGGACCAGAAACGTTGTATTGCCTTCATTGTTCCTACTAAAAAATTTAATAAAAGTTCGGGTTGCATAGCTGGACAAGGCTTCTGTCCTTGGAGATACAATAAAGTACTTGAAACAACTCGAGGAACGTGTGAAGATCCTTGAGGAAGAGATGGCCACAAGAACCGTGGAATCTGCGACCTTCGCAAAGAAGCCATCGCTCCAACGTGGTGATGGCGTTATATCTTTTTCATCTGATGAGAAGTCGTATGACCCTCTCATTGGTCAGCAACTGCCTGATGTCGAAGCCCGGGTGTCAGGGAAGAACGTTTTGATCAAAGTCCAGTGCGAGAAGAGCGAGGGTTGCATCAAGGAAGTGATGAAACAGATGGAGGACATGAACTTGACAACTCTAAATATCAGCGTCCTAGCATTTGGGACTTCACTCTTGGATGTCACTATTGTGGCCCAGGTAACTTATTGACAATTTCTTCAAATTGTTTTAATGAAAAGTAATCTTTTAAAACTTCAATTAGTTTCTAATTTCCTACTACTGCGGACGATTTTGCATTATGATCCTTTGTCGAGAGCATATTGTCTGCTCAGATATTCTTGGAAATGAACTGTTATCCAGATTTTCTCCTTTCTTTATATTCTGATTTTGGTATTGAAAATTTGTTAATCTCCGTAATATGGTTCCTCAGTGATTGTCTGATCTTTAGCGTCACTTCTCGTCATAACCGAAAAGCTTTAACATTTCGTTTTTAACATCTAAAATATCAATAAACGAGTGAAGATTACTACTTCTACATGCCAGAGGAAACGACCGTTAAAAAGCAAATATCATATGTGCACGAATTCTTAGAGCATGGTCAATCCACTTTTAGTTGCAATTATGTTAGATTAATTTACATGGTGCTCTATCAATTATTCTCTTCTTATTCAGAGTCGAATTAATGGTATTTTATCTTAAGTTATATAGAAATAATACTTGTTTTGTCTACGTTACTCGCAGATAGAAAATGAGAACTGCCCAACAATTGAGGAGATCATCAAAAAACTGCGCAATGCTCTGACCACGTTCATCAGATCATCTTCAAGACAGTCAGCTTGTTAGGCAATAAATTGGTGTTCTGCGATGGTCTCTGTCTTAGAGATGTTCTTGATTACATGTTAATGCAAGAGCTGTGGTTAATTGTACTAATTATGTGAATTGTAATTTCTTACTTATTGTGGTAATTATCTGTTAGTTGCAGATTTAACGACGTGTTAGTAAAAGAATTGTGGGCCATTGTCACTCTTTTGCCCTCAAGGCTTTTTTACTCAATTGGTCTCGCTTCTATTGCTCTTGTCACCTTTTTCGAACCACTTGTAGATAGTACAAGGTTATCTTCTTTATCCTTGTTATTGCACTTTTCTTTGTGATGGATCTCTCATCTTGCTTGACCTGTATAGTCAAATCTCGCTTTGAGACTCCAATTCGGTCATCTATTATGATTATTTTCCCATATCTACAGCTAAGCATTTCAAGGGGTTCAACGGCGGCATTTTTATGAGGATCGTGATGGAAATAGAACCAAGCACGAGTCCACTGTAATGAACCAATCCAGCAGAAAACCCAGTTTTCCTCGTAGTTTGCTGGCACAGGTCCTCTCCGATGGGAAGAAGAGATGACCTTCATCGAGAAGGACCCCAAATTGCGATAAATCTCCAATGTTGCCTTTTTATCTGAGTATCAAATCTGCTGCTTTCAATTCATGTAGCCCTGATTCTAAATCGCTGCCTCTGAAGCTTTTCAAAGTGTTGTTTTCTTTTGGCCCTACCTTCAGAAATATTAGCTCGACCATCCTTCTTTTCTTTTTTTGTTCTGACAATTGTACATACAGGTTGTAATGCCACAATTCTGGTAGTTGTATTGCAAAGTTTAGTCTTTCATTGATGCAGAGAAATTGGTATAGAAGACCCAGATCTTCAGCAGGCATGGAGAGTTAAATGTTTTTGGCTTTTTGGTTTGCAGGTTGTAGATTCAATTAGTTGTATGTAGTTCGTGAATACTTGTGATCATCAAGTGTTTGTCTCATCTTTTGGTCAAATCCATGGCTTGGATTACAGATGGACAGACATTCAAATGTAACTTAACCATTTGCTGATCTTACCAACAAATTGTCTTTTTTTTTTTTTTTTTTTTTTTTTTGGGTAAAGAGTAAATTATTTTTAAACCAACATCCGGCGCCACAAAACTTGCACTCAACAAGACAAAAGAAGAATGCACAAAAGCGTCCAACAAATTTATCTGTTTTTGTTAAGAATGAAGCTTCATCACATCCTTCACAACATCGTTACCAATCAAAGGAAAAAAGAACAAAAATCTGGTTCAATTCATCTGTCGTCTGTGTTATGCAAGTTTTGAAGTTTATGCGTTTGCATACTTAGTTGTCTCTATAAAGTTTGAACTTGATATCGTATCGAGTTCAAGGATTTATGCAGGTTTTCTGTGTAATATCCTGACCTTTGGGAGCATCTCGTCCATAATCAATGATGTTAAAAACACGTTTCAAGTTTGAAACTTGGTTACTCTTAAATTTTGGGTATCATTTATCATGAAAAAAATTAGGAGTGACCCTAAACAAAATATCAGTAGCACAGTTCGCATTTGCATTGCTTTTAGGCATTTTGGTCATTTTTCGATAGCGTGATGCGGTTGTGGGTGATGGAATTACGAAGTATGGTAGAAGAATGATTAATTATGATCACTATCAAGACCTAAAGGACGCATCACTAATCAAGGATAATCACTAATCAAGGATAAAGAATGTTATTGACAAAGTTCACCACAAAGGCTTGAAGGACGAACCACCTATCAAGATAAAGGACTTCGAGACAGGAGAAACTCACCACCAAGGCCTAACAGAAACCACCAACTAAGGGTAAAGTATTTCTTGGCTCACCACCAAGGAACAATCCATCTTACAAGGATAAAGAAACCAATGTAGATATATGCTCATGCATAGGCAAATCTAATATACTCTCAATATTCAAGACTTGTCTTACAATTGGGATTACACCTCTATTTGTAGAGATATTGCCAAATAAAAGAGAAGACCCTTCGAATTCCCAAAAACTACTCTTGGGGAATTCATCTAATAATGATTCCTCAAAGGAACACTCCAATAAAGCCTCATAAAAGCTTCAAAATAAGAGACTCAATAGCTAGGGTTAAATGTATTTAACTAATCATGCATTGAAACTTGAAAAGACTCTAAATTCGTGCACCAGCTTTTGAAGCCGAATGGATACCCTTGGAGATCAACAAATAGCTATGGAAGTCGACTAGAATAGCCTTCAGCTGATAGGTAGTTGATTAGTAGCCTCGGAGTCGACATTGAACTTGTAGATCGGCATCTAAATAGTCAATCGACAACTGGTCCATTAAATTGACAACTCTCTTGCAAAATTGTCATCTTCAATTTGAACCCATTGAGTCAAAAGTATAGTCATAATCGGTCTTTGCTTGTAGGAAGAAGGATCAATTGACGAGTTCAGTAATGAGATCGAGAATTGATTGGTAGAACCCAATGTTCACGCCTCATAGGGTCTCTGCACCAAATAAATTCTATTTAAATTGGTCTGATCATGTCAGGAAAGTGATTTCGAGGTAAAATTGGGAGAGCATTATTGCACACAGATCTCGAGAATTCGGCCAAAAAGGAGTGAGGAAGGAGTATGCGGGGGTACATATATTCGGCGAAGAGCAGAATATGATGAAGCCAAAATATTCACATGCTAGAATAAAAAAGAGAGATTGAAAGAAAAGAGGAGCTCTGTCAATAGGGGATTTGTCGTGCATGCATGTGAGTGAGGAAAGGAATAAATGAATGAAAGGAAAGAAAACAGGGAGGGAAGGAAAACTAGTCTGCCAGCTCCACCTTTCCTTGCTGGAGGCTCACGACCTCGGCCTAAAAGGAGAGAGGGAATCAGACCAAACGGGGGACAGACGGATTATTCTTGATAGTACAGCACTTACGCACTAAAAAGTTCCTGCCCTTGGCGCTCTCTCACTTGGACGTTCACACTTTGGCCTCCATCGATTTGAGAATCTCTTTATCAACTCTCGGTGACAACCAGGCCTCACATCCAGACGTGACCGAGACAGAGACCGAAGCGCATCCAGGCCAACCGAGCTAAGACCAACCCGTGTGCCTGGCATAAGATCCACTTTGGCGGTTCACTGCAGCGGTCCACCATCTACTAGCGTCGCCATCTGTGAGCACAACCGTCCTTGTCCCCCATATTACGACATGAACCTCACGCTCATGATCACCTCCATGCATTGATCAATCACTTTCCGTGCCTAAATCAAGTCACACGTCCACGTATTACACATTCCATACGAGGCGAGAGGTCATCGCAAGTGGAAGACAAAAAGCAAGAAAACGGTGGAGACTCGGTGATAGATAAGGAGAGTGAACTGATGATAGTCGGCGTTCGTCGAATACTTCAAAGAAGAGCCAATAAATGGAGAACACACACGTGAGCTTGCGGGAAAACGGTGTATTTGTTTTCTTTTGGTCTTTGTCAAGACTTGATGAAACAACGCAGCATAGGTTGTGGGTTTTTGTGGTCTTGCTTGATGCAAGCAAAAGGAGAGATAAAAGAAAAGCAGATCGTGAAGGTCAGCATTTCCCGCACGCCACCGCTGCAGCCATCGTTTTGCCATCCAGTCACTTCCGGTCTTGAAGTCGCCGTTGGCCGTGATCCACTCTATGTCCGCGATTGTCGGTAATTCAAAGCAATGTGGGACCGTGTTTCTTTTGAGTAGTTTGACTTGATTTTTAGATTGCAGGATTTGCAGGATTACATGTCCATCTATTGCATGTTTTGGTTGTTTGCATGTCATTGAATATTTAACTTCCTTCAAGATTATCATTGCATTTACTAAGGGCTTCCCGCCGTTGAGCATAAAGGTTGGATCCTTAATATTGTCGTTGTTTTATGACATATGTTTTTATGCATGGATGATTAAATTAAACTATGTTTGCATTCAAACCATATGTTATTGTTGAATTTTGGATAAGACATTCATTTCATTGTATCATAAGATTATTATTATTATTGTCACGTCATATGACATGTACGTATTTAGAATTTAGGGAACATTTATTATTCATAATTTAGGGATTTTTTTTAAGACAACACATGTTAATTACAGAATTCTTATAGATTTAAGATAATTCATAGTAGTTTGACCCCACAAAGAAAAAATAAGTCATGGTTCTCCTTAAATAACAGCAAATAAAAATGTCATTAAGGTTTCATATAGATTGCAATTAGATGTAGGATTGATTAGTCTTATAACATGCATGTCACATACCGCATGTCATTTAGATGGTCACATATTTTTAGCGTTAAATTACAATAATCTCTATGTAGATATAATAATCAATAAATGCATCTCATGCATTATTATTATTATTTTGGTTGAAAATGTTAGTATTATAGAGCCTATGAAGTATAGTAGCTTAGGGGTATCCCTGGCATTACAAATAGATCTAACAATTCAAAAAGATGGAGGTAAGAAGTCTCCAATAGTAGCCAATGCAATATTTGACTAGGAAGGTTTAATTTTTTTTGTAAAGTAAAACTCTATCTCATATTTTTTTACACACCTTGGCCAAAATACTATGGATGTTAGTTGAATCTTTTGAAACCGTCTATGGTTGCGTTCCATCCAAATGCAATATATGGTTGCTAGGAAAGATATCTTGAGGAGTCTCACCGCCAAATCTTTGCCCTTTATTACCGTAATCATCTATTTAAGTACCTTATTACATTCTCCTAGAGAATGCCTAATCTCATGTTGCGCAAGGATACTACGCCAAATACTGCTCCTCCATTCACACTAGAAGAATATATGAGTTTTGTCTTCTATACAAGCTTTGCAAAAATTATGCTACGTATCAACTAAGGTCATTCATTGTGCTACAATCTTTGCTGTTGATAATTTATCTCTGCAAACTAGCCAACCAATAAAATTGTATTTGCTAATATTGCTACTAATTGGTACCACTCCACAATCGGAACCCCGTGTCTAAGTTCATCACATATATCACGACAACAGTACCCTGAGCTAGATGTAACTAGGGTTCATCTCATGCATTACTCATGTTGCATATAGTTTACATATCATAAATACAAAAGAAATGAATTAGTATTGCATCAATAAGTCAATATTTTTTAAATGAAAGTAATTATGTCATGTTGACTAACCTCGGTTTGATTCTTTATTTCTATAATAAGAAAACATAAATAGTAAACCTTTCATATAGATTGCATAATAGGGGCTTAATCCATGATTACTTCTATCTCATGTCATCGCATTCATGTTATATTTTTATTATTGCATATAGTTTGCATTTAGTAATATACATGTTATCCAGGGTTTTATGCTAGACAATTAACACATCTTAGACTATAATTCATATTGACATAGCAATTAAGTCAAGTCTTGTTCATATTAAACAAGAAAAGAAACAAAAAAAAAAAAGTTGATTGGCGTTGCATTTTATGTATTAATTTAAGTTATCATATATTGCTTTAATTAAACATAAATTATGTTCATATAGATTTAACAAGAAAAGAAACAGAAAGAATTAATTGGCTTTACATTTTATATTTATGTATTAATCTAAGTTATCATACATTGCTCGTTTTTACATAAATCATGTTCATATAAACTCTTAATTTATCATCATGAAAGGAAAGAATTTAAAAACTTAAGAATAACAAGCTTGTAGGTCTGCGTCCCTCCATGGTTACACTCAGAAGTCATGGACGTGCATATCATTGCTTGCTTTCCTATAAAAATTTGCAAAATCTTCATTTCATTGGGTGATAGTGATGCTTTGCTTTTGGTTATGAGGTTCTTTGATCTCTTCTAATTAATTTATTTACTGTTTTTGATTATTGAGTGATAATTAATATTTGTGCACCTGCATAACCATTCTTCACATGTTGATGGGTTAAGGTTAAAACTGATAAAGATTACTTGGAAAACATTTTCAAAATAAAGAGAAAATTTCGAAATGGTATCCATGAATCTCTTGGCTCGTAAAAGTAATATGTACTCCCACATTTTACTTGGAGTGTTGAATTGATTCATAATTAATTAGTGACGACTTCAAAAAAATTGAATAGCATGTTTAAAATGTTTTAATTAAAATCCCAAGTTGCGATTGCTATGGGATTTGAAGAGTTCATGTTTGATAATGATACCATCTCTTTAATTAGTAACCATTTGTTCCTGCCTAATAATATATTAGCTTTTCCTTCAACAGTTGATCCAATCATTCACTTCCCAATCAAGCTTTCCAGACATGGAAATCTTTGCCGCTCAAATTTAAACAGAAGAAACAAACCCTTTGCCAACTATAGATGAGAGTTGCTTTTGCTAGCCTCCAGCGAGGGCCATGACACCCTCACTTGTAGTTGACCCTCCCTTGTGGTTGGGCCCTTGTTTGTGGTCGATTGGTAGTCATCACTAAGACCATCCACAAATGAAAAGGAAAAGAAAAAAAAGGATAAAAAGGTTAAATAAAAAAAGAAAAGGAAAAGAGTTAAAAAAAAATACCATGAAAATCTTTCACGTTAAAGCGTGTCGAGTCATGTATTGTGGTTAGCATCTATATTAGTAATTTTTTTTGCCAAAATTGACCATAAGAATTACATTGAAAAATCATCAAAAGGTCTAGGACTAATTGGGGAAAATTGTCCAAAAAGTCCCATTGCACATTTGCCAATATAATATTAAACCCTTGCACTTTTTGCCAATTACTTTTTGTCAATTACTTTTTGTCAATTAAGTCAATCTGGTCAATTTTGATAATTTTTAATAATATTCTAGTATTTTTTTGATTTTTTTAATCATTTTTACCTTTCTTCCTCCTTCTATCAAGTGGCCGACAACCGGCTAGCCTTGCCCAAGGCACGGCTATCTCGCTAGATCTAGCGTAGGTGAGGTCAAACCTTGTTGGGTGTCACGCCCCGATCCTCAGGCACGCACACATCCGTCTCACTTGGTCGATTTTATAATGCGATATCCCAGGACAATGTATCGCCGACCCTTTCATTTTTTTAGCACATGCGGAAGCAGTTAAAATCCTCAGACAATAAAACGATGGGATAGAAAAGCAGGGCCATATTTTTCATATTGAAATTTATAACCAAACTTTTATACAAACCACAAACCAGAACACTTCACAACTTTTTATTCTAAACTCTATTCACATCAAAATAGAGATATCAAAGAAGACAAAAACTTAGATGAACTAGGCCGTACTCAAGGCCCCTATCAGGATTATCTTCTTCTTCCAAAAATCCTTCTCTTCAGATCTCACCTCCGAGTTTTCCTTCTCGGATTCCTCCTCCTCAGCTCTTCAGCGGGGTCCTGAAATGGTTTTCCCCAAACTGGGATGAGACTACGTCTCAGCGAGTTCTACCCCACTAAGCCCGATTAGCAAACCATTATACTAAAGGCTGCCTAAACACGCACAGGGCAGAGGACTTACCTTGGCCTCAGATCTCACCTGCAAGTCAGTACAATTCACAATAGGCACCTATTTACTTCAAACAAATCGAACCAGTCGATTACATATCATACAAATCAATCCCCACTGTGGGATATTTAAAAGCTAGGCCACGTGCATTCTCCAGGATGACCTTCCAAGTCTCCAAGTTCACGTGCCTCGAACCTTGGGCCCACGTGCATTCTCTCAGGCGACCTTTTCGCCAAAGTGATGCATCAAGTCACCGAGCCCACGTGCCCTTTTTACGATGCCTACACTTAGTCACAGAGCTCCATCAATGCTCTCGGGCGTCGATTCGCCAAGGTGACGTACAGTGAACACTTTACTATGCTCTCGGGCGTCTTTTTCGCCAAGGTGATACACTGATCACAGAGCCAACGTAAACAATTCAATATGCTCTCGGGCGTCTTTTTCGCCAAGGTGATACACCGATCACGTAGCCAACGTAAACAATTCAATATGCTCTCGGGCGTCTTTTTCGCCAAGGTGATACACGATCACGAGCCAACGTAAACAATTCAATATGCTCTCGGGCGTCTTTTTCGCCAAGGTGATACATTGATCACAGAGCCAACGTAAACAATTCAATATGCTCAACCACTAAACTCACGTGCATTTTCCAGGTAATATTCCAATTCACCGAGCCCACATGCTTCCTTTCCGGTGATAACAATACCCAACGATTTCTCAATCAATTAATTAAATCAACTCAACAAAGCATTATAAATGCTAAATAAAACACTTGGCCAATTCAATCTCAATCAATTCCAATCAATTAGGGTAAATCCCTAAAATATCACAATTTATTCAATTCCATACATCGTGGAGCTCAAATAAATAAACGGACTGAGCCACGACGATCAGCATGAGATTTCGGTCGTCGGCCATCAAAATCTTAATTTCCGAAAAATAAATAATTAATTATTAATTTCGAAAATTAAATTATTATTATTAAAAATTCAATTTAGTTCAAAATAAAGCCCGATTCAATAAACAGACTTCACCACGCTCATCAGCATAATTTTCCGGTTCCAGGCCATCTCAGTTGATTTTTTGGAAAATAAATAATCATTTAATTTAATTCCGAAAATTAATATTTAAATGCTAAAAATTCCACTTAGGCCCGAAAAGCCTAATTGGAGCCCACTAAAGGTCGGGAAAAATCCGGAGGCACTTCCAATAATTAGTAGACCATGTCTACTTGCTAATTACACGTTCAATTTATCTAATTCGCACCACAATTGGCTAATAATTGCTAATTTAATCTAATCTAACAACCTAAACATAATTAATTAAATCTAAACCAGCTTAAAGCATAATTAGCCACTAATCCTGGATTAGTGAGATTACTCACCAAATCGCGCGCAAATCGGATCAATCCGACGGCGGCGACGCGAGGAACGATTGTTCCCAAAGCGACTCGCGGATCCGGGGCTGGGAAACGGCCCAAAAGCGGGCCCGAAGTGGCTGAAACCCACTTCGTGGATCTTGCTAGTCGCGGCTGAACGGAGCAGCTCCGGCGGCTAGGGCGACGGGGGAAGGCCGGCGGAGGGCGAGGGGGTCGCGGGGGTCGCGGGGGTGGTCCGGCAAGGTTGGCGGTGGCCGGAGGTGGCCGGAGATGGGCTGGTCGGTGCTGGAACAGAGGCGAAACAGGGCTGGGCTGAGTTGGATCGCGCGGCCTGGGCATGCGCGGACGGCGGCGGGCGCACGGCGCGGCGCGCGGTGCGGCGGCGGGACGAGCGGCAAGCGGGCCGAGGGGCGAGCCGCTTCGGTTCGCTCGGCGTAAAGAAAAGAAGGAGAAGAAGAAAGAAGAAAAGGGGGTTCGGTCGAGCGTGCAGAGGAAGAAAGAAGAGAGAGGAGAGAGAAGAGAGAGAGAGAAAAGAGAGAGAAAAGATGAGCGGTGGGGGATTCGCACGGATGGGGGAAAAAGGGGAGAGGAGAGAGAGAGAAAAGAGAAAAAGAAAGAAAAGAAAGAAAAGAAGAGAGAGAGGGAGAGAGGAAAAAAGGAAAAAGAAAAAATGAAATACCTAATTTTTTCTCTTTCCTTTTCCTTTCAAATTTCTTTTCGGACTTCAAATTTTTCTTCCGATAATTTCTTTATTGAAATTTCGGACTCGTCAATAAATTGACGAACGATGAGACAGGATCCTAAAAATAAGAATTATGACGTGCTTAAAATTCGATTCCCGAAATCGAGTTCAATTTCGTGGTTAAAAATCGATCAGACGTGATTTTAGCTCAATCCAACCAATTAGGTAGCTTTTAGGGATTTTACAGCCGATACATCCCTTAACGGCTTCACCCAATAGGTTAGTTAACTCGTGAGTGATCAGCTCAGAGAAAAAGGCCATAAGCACGTCGACGAAATGCCCATTTCACTTTATCGAAATGGGGTCGAATTTCAGGATGTCACAACTCTTCCCCTCTTATAAAAATTTCGTCCTCGAAATTTAAACCATTACACTTTGTTCAAAAAGGCGGGGGCACAACTGTCTCATCGATTCTTCAGTCTCCCAAGTCGCTCCTTCAGTACCGTGGTGTTGCCAGACCACTTTGACCAACGGGATGGTCTTTGTACGTAGAACTTGCTCTTTACGATCGACAATCTGGACCGGGCTTTCCACGTATGACACACGGTCATCCACGTCCAATTCCTCAAAATTGAGCACGTGGGTCGAGTCAGGCTCATACTTCCTTAACATCGACACGTGAAAGACGTCATGCACTTGCGCCAATCTCGGCGGCAACGCAAGACAATACGCTAGGTTCCCGATTCTTTCAAGAATCTCAAACGGACCTACGTACCTCGGACTCAGTTTGCCTTTCTTACCAAAGCGCGAAGTTCCCCTCATTGGTGACACTTTCAGAAAAACGTGATCACCAACTTGGAATTCCAAAGACCTTCGGCGCTTATCTGCATAACTCTTCTGCCTACTCTGCGCTGTCTTCAATCTATCTCTGATCATTGCCACGGCATCTACCGATTGCTGAACCAACTCTGGGCCTGTTATCTTCCTTTCTCCGACTTCATCCCAACAGATTGGAGTTCTACAACTTCTACCATACAACGCTTCAAATGATGCCATCTAGATGCTCTGCCGATAACTACTGTTGTAGGCGAATTCCACCGAGATGAAGCCGATCCTCCCAACTTCCTTTGAAATCTATTACACATGCTCTCGATATCTTCAAGAGTCTGAATCGTCCTTTCGACCGCCATCCGTCTCGAGGATGATATGCCGTCTTGTCTTGAAGCTTTGTACCCAAAGCACTCGTAAGCTCTTCCAAAAAGCAGCAAGTAAACCTCGGGTCTCTATCGATGTTATTGTAACTGGCACTCCATGCATACGAACCACCTGACGCACATACAGTCTCGCATGTCTATCCAGACTTAGGTCCTTTCGAACTGCAATGAAGTGAGCCGACTTTGTCAACCTGTCGACTACTACCCAAATTGAATCATTTCCCCTTTGACTCCTTGGTAATCCAGTCACGAAGTCCATCGTGATATGCTCCCATTTCCACTCTGGGATCGCGAGAGATTGCAGAAATCCTCCCGGCTTGCAATGCTGGGCTTTTACTTGCTGACAAGTCAAACACTTGGCCACATGCTTGGCGATGTCCGCCTTCATACCTGACCACCAATAGTGTTGACGCAAATTCTGATACATCTTAGTGCTTCCAGGATGAATGCTGTAATTGCTACGATGTGCTTCAAATAAAATTTCTTCTCTAAGCTCTACATCGTCAGGTACAACCAAACGTCCATGACACCTCAGTACTCCATCATCAGAAACTTGAAAATCAGCTTTTCTTTTGGCGGTATCCTCTTGAAGAATTTTCTGTACATCTGGATCTGTCGGTTGAAGTTGCTTGATTCTGACCCTGACATCCGGCTCAATTCTGAGGGTGGCCATAAAACTTGAGAGGTGGCCTACCTCAAATTTGAATTCCGAATCTCGAGCTTTCTCGATTAAGTTCCACTCCTTAACCAAGATTCGTGCCACTGAAGACTTCCGACTCAATGCATCGGCGACCTTGTTCGCCTTTCCCGGGTGATATAGAATATCACAATCGTAGTCTTTCAGCAATTCTATCCATCGCCGTTGTCTCATGTTCAACTCCTTTTGAGAGAACAAATACTTGAGACTCTGATGGTCCGTGAAGATCTGAAACTTTTCTCCACACAAGTAGTGTCTCCAAATCTTCAATGCAAATATGATGGCTGCGAGTTCTAAGTCATGCGTCGGGTAATTCAATTCATGAGGTCTCAACTGCCGAGAAGCGTATGCAACAACTCTGCCATGTTGCATCAGCACGCAACCCAATCCCCTAAATGACGCATCACTATAGATCTCGAATCCTCCAGGACCAGATGGAATTGTCAGCACTGGTGCGGTAGTCAGCTTTTCTTTTAGCTCTTGGAAACTATGCTCGCACTTGTCTGTCCATATGAACTTCTCATTTTTCTTTGTGAGCTTTGTCAGAGGCGACGCTATCGATGAAAACCCTTCCACAAACCGTCTGTAATAACTTGCTAACCCTAGAAAACTTATGATCTCTGTCACTGATGTTGGTCTCGGCCACTTGATCACGACTTTTATCTTGCTCGGGTCGACGGAGATTCCTTCTTCGGAAATCACATGACCTAAGAACGCAACACGAGTCAGCCAAAACTCGCATTTGCTAAACTTAGCATACAACTGATGAGTTCTTAAGGTCTGAAGCACTAATCTCAGATGATTCTCGTGCTCTTCATTACTTCTCGAATAGACCAAGATATCATCTATGAACACGATTACAAACTGATCTAGATATTCCTTGAACACTCTGTTCATTAAATCCATAAAGGCAGCTGGAGCATTCGTCAATCCGAACGGCATCACTGTAAACTCGTAATGACCATACCGGGTACGAAATGCTGACTTAGGAATATCCTCTTTCCGAATCCTCAGCTGATGGTATCCTGTCCTCAAGTCGATCTTCGAGAATATTGACGCTCCTTGCAGTTGATCAAATAAGTCATCTATCCTCGGCAATGGATACTTGTTCTTGATCGTTACCTGATTGAGCTGCCAATAGTCGATGCACAAACGCAACGAACCATCTTTCTTCTTAACAAACAGAACTGGTGCTCCCCAAGGCGATGCACTAGGACGAATAAATCCCTTATCCAGTAATTCTTGCATCTGCACCTTCAGTTCCTTCAACTCGATAACGCCATTCGATAAGGTGCCTTTGAGATCGGTTCGTCCCCGGTGCTAGCTCGATTACAAATTCAATCTCTCTTTCTGGCGGTAAACCTGGCAATTCTTTTGGAAAGACATCTAGAAACTCCTGTACCACTGCAACATCTTCCATTTTCAACTCTTCAACTGTCGTATCCACGACAGTCGCTAAGTACCCTCGGCAACCCTCGTCTAACAAACAAGTTGCTTCCGGCGACGAGATTAAGGAAATCGAAGGTCCTCCTTGATTCCCGACAAACTCGAAGCTCTTACCCCCTAATGGGTCAAACTGAATCGCTTTGCGATAACAGTCCATTTTAGCTCGTTGATTGGTGAGCCAGTCCATGCCAATTATCAAATTAAAATCATACATGGCTAGGACTAACAAGTCAATTTTCCCCACTCGCTCACCAATCTCTAACTTGCACCCCGAACATCCCAAAGCAGCAATAACTTTATCTTTCAAGGGTGTAGATATGCAAATTGCCGATTCCAACAATACAGGATTCAATCCTAGCATCCTAACATATTGCTCGGCAATGAAGGAATGGGTTGCTCCCGAATCAAACAAAGCATAAGCAGGTTGGTCATTGAGCGAGACCGTACACAGAATCACGCCCGGCGCGCTTCCGCGACCTTGGGTGATCGCGTACACAGTGCCCTGAGCTGGAGGTCTCTGCTGTCCTCCTTGCGGTGCATTCTGAGGGGCATACCCTCCTATCTGTCTCATCGGTGGCGGCGGCGGCAACAGGGGTTGTCCTCTTTGCTTCTTAGGACAAAATTTGGCCATGTGGCCCTGTTGGCCACATTCAAAACAAGCACCCGTCCTAACTGGGCACGGTGCTGTCCCATGTCTTCTCCCACACAAGCGATATGCATCATTCTTAATAGGCCCTGACCTATTAAATCCACTCTTCTTGCTAGGCGGGCTTTGAAACCTATTTCCAAACATCGGCCTCTTTCCTTGGCGAATGTTGTCTCTATGAGAGCTAAACCTCGATCCAGATGAGGCAGCTTTATCGTTCTGATCTTTTTCAATCTTCTGAGCTCTCCGGTATATGTCGTTATAAGTCTTCAGATCCAGAAGGACTAAGGCACTTCTCAAATCTTGTCTGAATCCATCTCTAAACCTCCTCGCTCGATTCACAGGGTTCTCAATTAACTCAGGGGCATATCGCGAAAGTTCAATGAACTTCGCCTCGTACTCATCAACAGATAGGGAACCCTGGCGAAGACGTTGAAATTCAGCCATTTTCACCTCTCTGGCAGTCTCAGAGAAGAACTTATCATTGAAAGCTTCACAGAAAGTGTTCCAATCCTGAACAGCATCTTCCGGAAAGATCATTTCTCGAGTAGTCATCCACCAAGTGTCAGCAACTCCCTCTAGCTGGTAAGTTGCTAACATTACTTTCTCAGCCTCGTTGCACATCAGCAGTGCAAACGCTTTCTCGAGCTTCTGAATCCATGAAGAAGCAGATTCGGGGTCTCCAGACCCGGTAAAAACTGGCGGATTTAACCTTAGGAAATGCTCCACCAACTTATGGATTGGTCTTGCAGCGACCACTATCTCTGGCGAATTTTCAACATTCACGGCGGCTGGAGCAACGGCAGGTGCGACTGCAGGTGCAGCAGCAGGTGCGACTGCATGGGCAACTCCGGTGGCGGCGACAGCGGCGGCAGTTGCAGCGGCCTGAGCAACGGCTTCAACAGCAGCGGCTTGCTGATCCATTCTATTACCCATCGCTTCCAGAACACGCAAGATCCCATCCACTCTGGGATCATTAGGGGCTGCTACCCCAACATCTACGACAGGTGGATTCACTCCACTCGCGCTAGCCTGTGCTGGCGCTCGACCACGTCCGCCTCGGGTTCCGACACGAGTCGGAGCTCTACCCCGAATAACGGCCCTACTGGTCCTCTTTGCAGGAGTTCTCGGCTCCTGATCGCTCATGGTGTAGCTTTACTCAACTAACACCTGTTTCCAATTCAACACCGAATTAGAAACAGAGCGATCCAAACAACAAACAATTTTAGCACTCAGCTATCACAGACATGCACCAGCATGAATTTAAAGGCCATCCTACCAACTATCCCATTAACCATCGCTCCTTATCACTCCAATCTTCAACTTCGCTCTGATACCACTTAAACTGGATGTCACGCCCCGATCCTCAGGCACGCACACATCCGTCTCACTTGGTCGATTTTATAATGCGATATCCCAGGACAATGTATCGCCGACCCTTTCATTTTTTTAGCACATGCGGAAGCAGTTAAAATCCCCTGACAATAAAACGATGGGATAGAAAAGCGGGGCCATATTTTTCATATTGAAATTTATAACCAAATTTTTATACAAACCACAAACCCTTTCACAACTTTTTATTCTAAACTCTATTCACATCAAAATAGAGATATCAAAGAAGACAAAAACTTAGATGAACTAGGCCGTACTCAAGGCCACTATCGGATTATCTTCTTCTTCCAAAAATCCTTCTCTTCGAGATCTCACCTCCGAGTTTTCCTTCTCGGATTCCACCTCCTCGGCTCTTCGGCGGGGTCCCGAAATGGTTTTCCCCAAATGGGATGAGACTACGTCTCAGCGAGTTCTACCCCACTAAGCCCGATTAGCAAACCATTATACTAAAGGCTGCCTAAACACGCACAGGGCAGAGGACTTACCTTGGCCTCAGATCTCACCTGCAAGTCAGTACAATTCACAATAGGCACCTATTTACTTCAAACAAATCGAACCAGTCGATTACATGTCATACAAATCAATCCCCACTGTGAGATATTTAAAAGCTAGGCCACGTGCATTCTCCAGGATGACCTTCCAAGTCTCCAAGTTCACGTGCCTCGAACCTTGGGCCCACGTGCATTCTCTCGGTGACCTTTTCGCCAAAGTGATGCATCAAGTCACCGAGCCCACGTGCCCTTTTTACGATGCCTGCACTTAGTCACGAGCTCCATCAATGCTCTCGGGCGTCGATTCGCCAAGGTGACGTACGGTGAACACTTTACTATGCTCTCGGGCGTCTTTTTTCGCCAAGGTGATACACCGATCACGAGCCAACGTAAACAATTCAATATGCTCTCGGGTGATACGTCTTTTTCGCCAAGGTGATACACTGATCACGCTCTAGCCAACGTAAACAATTCAATATGCTCAACCACTAAACTCACGTGCATTTTCCAGGTAATATTCCAATTCACCGAGCCCACATGCTTCCTTTCCGGTGATAACAATACCCAACGATTTCTCAATCAATTAATTAAATCAACTCAACAAAGCATTATAAATGCTAAATAAAACACTTGGCCAATTCAATCTCAATCAATTCCAATCAATTAGGGTAAATCCCTAAAATATCACAATTTATTCAATTCCATACATCGTGGAGCTCAAATAAATAAACGGACTGAGCCACGACGATCAGCACGAGATTTCGGTCGTCGGCCATCAAAATCTTAATTTTCGAAAAATAAATAATTAATTATTAATTTCGAAAATTAAATTATTATTATTATTAAAAATTCAATTTAGTTCAAAATAAAGCCCGATTCAATAAACAGACTTCACCACGCTCATCAGCATAATTTTCCGGTTCCAGGCCATCTCAGTTGATTTTTCGGAAAATAAATAATTATTTAATTTAATTCCGAAAATTAATATTTAAATGCTAAAAATTCCACTTAGGCCCGAAAAGCCTAATTGGAGCCCACTAAGGGTCGGGAAAAATCCGGAGGCACTTCCAATAATTAGTAGACCATGTCTACTTGCTAATTACACGTTCAATTTATCTAATTCGCATCACAATTGGCTAATAATTGCTAATTTAATCTAATCTAACAACCTAAACATAATTAATTAAATCTAAACCAGCGTAAAGCATAATTAGCCACTAATCCTGGATTAGTGAGATTACTCACCAAATCGCGCGCAAATCGGATCAATCCGACGGCGGCGACGCGAGGAACGATTGTTCCCAAAGCGACTCACGGATCCGGGGCTGGGGAACGGCCCAAAAGCGGGCCCGAAGTAGCTGAAACCCACTTCGTGGATCTTGCTGGTCGCGGCTGAACGGAGCAGCTCCGGCAGCTAGGGCGGCGGGGGAAGGCCGGCGGAGGGCGAGGGGGTCACGGGGGTGGTCCGGCAAGGTTGGTGGTGGTCGGAGGTGGCCGGAGATGGGCTGGTCGGTGCTGGAACAGAGGCGAAACAGGGCTGGGCCGAGCTGGATCGCGCGGCCTGGGCGTGCGCGGACTGCGGCGGGCGCATGGGCACGGCGCGGCGGTGCGGCGGTGCGGCGGCGGGACGAGCGGCGAGCGGCTAAGGGGCAAGCTACAGCTTCTGGTTCGCTCGGCGTGAAGAAAAGAAGGAGAAGAAGAAAGAAGAAAAGGGGGTTCGGTCGGGCGTGCAGAGGAAGAAAGAAGAGAGAGGAGAGAGAAGAGAGAGAGAGAAAAAGAGAGAAAAGATGAGCGGTGGGGGATTCGCACGGGGAAAAAGGGGAGAGGAGAGAGAGAGAAAAGAGAAAAAGAAAGAAAAGAAAGAAAAGAAAGAAAAGGAGAGAGAGAGGGAGAGAGAGGAAAAAAGGAAAAAGAGAAAAATGAAATACCTAATTTTTTCTCTTTTCCTTTTCCTTTCAAATTTCTTTTCGGACTTCAAATTTTTCTTCCGATAATTTATTTATTGAAATTTCGGACTCGTCAATAAATTAACGAACGATGAGACAGATCCTAAAAATAAGAATTATGACGCGCTTAAAATTCGATTCCCGAAATCGAGTTCAATTTCGTGGTTAAAAATCGATCAGACGTGATTTTAGCTCAATCCAACCAATTAGGTAGCTTTTAGGGATTTTACGGCCGATACATCCCTTAACGGCTTCACCCAATAGGTTAGTTAACTCGTGAGTGATCAGCTCAGAGAAAAAGGCCATAGGCACGTCGACGAAATGCCCATTTCACTTTATCGAAACGGGGTCGAATTTCAGGATGTCACATTGGGTCTCACCTAGGCATGGGGGATCCTCGGTGAGGTGAGCCTTCTCCCAACCCAAGCCGGCCTTACTTGGCCTAAGTGAGGCCGGCCTTCTTTGAGTCTCACTTGGGCAAGGGTGAGCCCTCACCTGGTTGAGCCTCACCTATGGCGAGCGAGGCTAGCCCACTTACTCGACCATTGTCGATGGCCAGCCATTGGAAATGAAAGAAGATAGGGGGAAAGAAAAGAAAGAAAAAAAATTAAAAAATTCAAAAAATTATTAAAATATTATGAAAAATTTCACATACTTTAGCACGGGATAAATACACTAATGGTGCCATAAGTTGTGTACGGCGCTCACTTTGGTACCAAAAGTTTCCGTCGGATCACTTAAGTGCCAAAAAATTTGAAAAATGCTCACTTTGGTGCCAACTCTGATCTGGTTGGCTGGAAATCCGACGTGACACTTTTTTATTAATTTTTTAAGTTGATGTGGCTTACCGGAGAACACAGTCAGCATCCTAACACCAAAACGATGCCGTTTAGTGTCTCCCCCAATTCAAAACCCTAATCTTCGGCCGTCGCCGTCCTTGACAGTCCTTGCGCTCGGCGGCCACGGCTTCGACCCCGACCTCGACCCCAACCCTGACGATGGCCACTCAACGGCAGCGGCTCCGACCTCGACCCCGACCTTGACCTCGACGATGGCCACTCGGCGGCCGTAGCTCCGACCCCGACCCGACCCCAATCGCGACGATGGCCACTCGACGGCCATGGCTCAAACCCTGACCCCGACCCCAATGATGGCCACTCGACGGCCACAGCTTCGACCCTGACCCCGACCTCGATGATGGCCACTTGGCGGCCGCAGCTTTGACCCCGACCCCAACCCCAACCCTGACGACGGCCACTCAGCGGCCAAGTTGAAACCTTAATTTCAATCCTCAATGAGTTAAACGGCGTCATTTTTGCGAGGCCATCCATGTAGGATGGCAAAACGACGTCGTTTAAGGCCTTGTCGATTTTAAAAAAAAAAGCCACGTAATTATTTTGGCCGGAATCTTTTGCCGGTGGCCAGAATCTTTCGCCGTTGGCACCAAAGTGAGCGTTTTTTGTTCGATTTGGCACTTAAGTAATCTGACGGAAACTTTTGGCACCAAAGTGAGCACCGTACACAACTTATGGCACCATTAGTGTACTTATCCCCTTTAGCACCGATCATTCCATGTATGATGAATGGCATTTACGTCAATGAATTTCAATCAAAATTGACCATATGAACTCAATTCATAAAATATGAAATCATTTAAGACCGAGTTGGCAAAAATTAAAGGTTTTCGATTGAATTAACAAAAGGACAAGACGTTTAGGACTTCTTGGACAATTTCCAGATTAAATTGGCAAAATTTAATTGGTCACCATATAATGAGTTATTGACTTTTGGACGATTTTACATTTCAAATAGAAAAAGAATCAACTCAATTATCTCCTCCATGCCAATTCCTCCTCATGTACTTGCAAAGAAAGCATAAAGAAATCTGCCCGTGCTCCATATGGCGGGGTCTTGTAGTTCTCATGGAAGCTTCATATTTCTCCCGCAATAGAATATTTAAGCTGTCACGATCTAAACGATATCCGAGTGATAGGGTAACGAGGAATTTTATATTGAAAGTACCCTTTTTAAACAAAACTACTAGAAGCAGAAAAAAATATAGTGTACGAAATTATTTAGAGACACGTTGAGAGATGGTATTCATGTTGTCAATCTCTATCACTGATTGGTGTCTTTCATCCAATAGAGGTTTCGTAAATATCCAAGGATCGGTTGCTTCAGAATGTATTGATTGTTGGATCAAAATAGAGAGAATTATGCCGGTTTAAATGTATACCTTTGAAGTCTTTGTATGTCATGACATTTTACTATAAAAATTAGGGATAAGTGCATTTGGAGTCCTAAAACTTGTGACGAAAGTGCAATTGAGTACTAAAACTTTTAGAAGTGTAATCAAGTCCTAAAATTTGTTACAGAAGTGCAATTAAGTCCTTAAATTTTCAAAAAGTTCAATCAAGTCTTGAAATTTTTCATGAAAATACAATCAAGTCATGAAATTTATCACAAAAGTGCAATTGAATCCTAAAATTTTAAAAAAGTCTAATCAAGTCCTGAAACTTGTAATGAAAGTATAATAGAATCTTAAAACTTTTAAAAAGTTTAATCAAGTCATAAAACTTTTCATAAAAATTGAAATCGAGTCCTAAATTTTTTAATTGAATGAATTAATTGGATCGATTTGATAAGTTTTAGAACTTGGTTGTATTTCTTTTGAAAGTTTTAGGACTCAACTATACTTTCATGACAAGTTTTTGACTTAACTGCACTTTTTGAAAGTATTAAGATTTAATTGTATCTTCATGACAAGTTTTAAAACTTCTAGTGTATATGTCCCTAAAAATTATGAAATGTGTATAAATTTACGATAAGTTATAGTAAGAGACTATTGAATATCTCTATTTTCTTGGGATTAAAACGGTAATATAATAATATAATCATCTTGCGATTGGATAGCCATTGGATCCAGTCATTTTATTAATAATGAACAGCAGTGTCTCTTTAGCCCAAAAGAAAGAAAGAAAGAAAGAATTGGAGTGCTTCTCTCTGAGATCCGGTCAACCGGGGGGTTCTTTATACACCTGGCGATAAAATCTAATGGAGTTCACATTGATGCACTTATCAATCCACCTGGGATTTCTATAAATCCCAAGGATAGGCTACTTGAGAATGTGGTGGCCATCCAATTAAATGAGAGAAAATCTTGCTCATTGATCCGAATTCTTTTCAAGTTTTTGTGTTACAATCATTTTATATATTACGAAAAAATATCGATTATGATGAAGGTATTAATTCTTCCATAGACCTTAAAAGCACTCCAAATCCACCGAGAGAGAATTTGTTTTTTTAACAAACGTTAGCCATAGATCATGGGTCCAGGGACATGAGAAAATATATGATGTATAGGTCACATGGTTGATGCAGTCATAGTGGCAAATAGTGCAGCTTCATGCGCACAAAGAAACCCATATAACAAGTAAATATTCCTATATTTGACATGTGCAATCGACTACTTAGTATAATCATTTATATATTTTGTGACACGTGATGCAGTTTTGAAAAAAAGAGCTATATTCTTGGTTCAAGAAAACTCAATTTGTCAATTAAAAAAAATAGAATATACTAATGACAAGACGGTTGATAAGTCTACCTCAGTGATCCATGTTCTTTTTGCGTTGAAAGATAATAGTAATTTAGAACGACTATTTTAAGCAAAAGAGAAGATTAAAGTATTTGTTAGGTCCAATCCATGATCATCTTCCAACGAGTCTGAGAATCGAGCAAATGGAATTAAAATTCAATGAACGCGTGGGGATAAGGAAAGCAATTATTTTTAGTCCTTGAAAGGTTGGCGAGAGCGTTGCCCTCGTGGTGAGTTGTTTATAGCAGAGAGAATTGGCGCGTGCCCTTTAAACAAGAAATGGTACAGAAAGCTCAGCAACTTCATAGGTCGATGCTTTTCAAGAAAATACAAAACCCTCGCCGACTCTTCCTCCTTCGTTGGTGAGCTTCGCTTCACTTACAAATGACCCCTTTAAAATCCTTTTACTCGTGGGCTGTTTACTTGCTGACATTACATCGTGTTGCATTATTCTTGAGGTCCTACAAAGGCAATGCTCTCTCTCTCTCTCTCTCTCTCTCTCTCTCTCTCTCTCTCTCTCTCTCTCTCTCTCTCTCTCTCTCTCTCCTCCCCCCACCCCACTTCTCTTTTTCCCATGCTTTTGCTAGTTTAGGTTGGTAATGGTTTGAATCTATCGATTTTATGTTCGGATTTCTGTTTTTCTATTGTCAGAAAGAGATCCAGAGAACAGAGAACAATAGAAGTTTCAACGTTCTTTTTTTTTTTTTCTGTTTTTCTATTGTAAGAAAGATATTCAGAGAACAATAGAAACTTCATAATGGAGTCCATCTTCAATTTTTTGGGTTTTCTTTCTTTTTCTTTTGGCCACATAAATGTGTGGTTTGGATCATAAAATTTATTTCTGATAATTAAGTACTTTATGATACATTGAGTTTCTTTGATTTTGCAATGTAGTAGTGCCCAGTGTTTTTCAGCAGAATCTTGAAGTTTTTGGTCGATTGAATGCTCAAAACATTCGTCGAATTTTCTCAGGGTAATGGAAAATCTGGCCTTCGCAGATCAATATCAAATGGATCCCTTCGGTTACTCTCCCACCGAGTCTGGCTTCAATCAATTTACTTCATTTTCTTCGGTGTGGCCCTTGTCAAATCAAATCCAAAATTTTGGCCACCCGCACAATGTCCCTTTCGCAACCGAGCACAATAACCCCCAAATGAAACCATCTCTACCGTCAAATTCTCAAATTATATCGTTTCAGAACTCAGATCTACCCCAAGACGTGTCTCAGCAATGTCCCGGGAAGTGAGGTTTGTGGACTAGCAAATTGTTGAAGGCCGAAACAGTTATTTGGTAATGTGATTTAAATGAAAATTTTCCCTCTTCCCTTTACGTTATTGTAATTATTGGTTTTCAGGCACCTATGAGTTGCGAGATGGGGAAGGTAAGAAGATGAAGAGAAGTGGTAGTAGTGGTACATTTAGTAGAACAACATTGCATGGACAAGAACACATTATTGCAGAGAGGAAGCGCCGGGAGAAGCTGAGCCAACGCTTCACTGCTCTTTCATCCATCATTCCTGGCCTTACAAAGGTACTCTAAATGAAATCTTGTTGTGTGAAAATTCGTGAAGGTTTGATATCTGTTCTTTTTCCACCGTCATATATCTTTATTGGGGGTTTGTTCGCAATCTTGGTTTCATTGGAGAAAATTATAATTGGGTTTCAAAGAATTTTATGTCCAAACTTAGACCGAATATTAATAAGTTACATTAAGCTAATATTTGTATTTACAGGATATATCTCAACAGAAATGAAAGGTTTATAGCACTCATGCTATACTAACTAGTTGGAGGACAAACGATGGTATAGACACTTATCTTCCTCACTATTGAATAAGAAGGAGCTTGTTGCTTATTGCTTGACTTTGCATAATGAGTAATGAAAATATTAATTACTTTCTATTTATGTTAAGGATTAGATAGTTAAACCCTGAATTTATGAAATACTGTAAAGAAAAAGAAAAGTTTTCTAGAGGTCTTCTCGTTACCTCATATGGGAAGTTAACATAAAAAAGCCGTGCATCAACGAGGAAAACCTAATCTTAATCCATATCAGATGCACATTTTGAACGTATGCTTAATATTTAGCTTAACATGACAGTTCCAAAAAGGCATGCAGATTTGGGAACTATGAAACCATGATTAAAATCAAACGAACTTCCTATGCTTTTCAATGGGGACTTCATGCTCAAAGCTCTCATAGACGGCATTGGCAAATGGGTACTTGGACACTGGCCTTAAATGGGTACTTGGACACTGGCCTTACATGCTTCTCGCTTAAATTGACATTGGACGACATACATGACTGTTTTAGTGTATGTTTATCAATGGTAGCATACCAAGTGTTAGAATATTTAAACATTTCATCACACATTCATTTAACAGTTTAAACTTTTAGAATAATTTGACAGTGGTCTCACTGAATTTTACAAGGAATTAGAACAAGAGGTCTTGAGTTCAAATCTTACTAGGTCACATTTGTTTCCTCAATTAAATATGTCCATGCTTAATACTAGGCAAAAAGCTCAGACTAAGTATGAAGAGAGTGATAGAAGAAGTTGCTAACTTTAAATATTGAGAGAGGACTCCATGAGAGAGAAAGACCAGAGATCAAGAGATCGAAAATTTGAGGAGAAGAGCTTTTCTATTCTTGTGATTATGGGTTTTTGTGGTTAATGAATTAAATTAGTTTCCAAACATTATATTCATAATAACTTATGTGTGTTCTTTAAAGGAGAAAAAAAGTTAAAACCGACACAATTTGCACTTAAACTGAGAAAATTGTAAATCGGTGATAGATAATCTAAGCAAATCATGATTATCGCTCTAGATTAATACCCAACTACATATGAGCAAAGGGTTGCTAATGTCAAGTATTATTAAGCTGGAATTCATTCTGAAATTTCACTCAACCACTACAAGCTTGAGAATGGTTGAGTTGATTTAGATTGTTCAATACATGTTTGCACCATGTCAGTGGTTGGATATTTATTCTCATAATAAAATAGTATTGAAAACTATTCACGTATTCAAAATTGGATAAGGTTCTATGCATCTATCATCAATCGATTTAGATAGATATAGTCTTCATAAGTCAATATCTATTACATGTTGATAGATACTATGCTTTCTACTTGTCCAGCGGTAGTCGAAAACCTTTTTATAATTGCTTAACACATTTAGATCCTTGGTTTTGTCATTATGAATCAAAAGCAAACTTGAATTTCGCTTCTAATGTTTAATTTTCACTGTTATGACAATCAAAGGACAATCAATCACATAAGTTATATTTCATGCATAAAATTTTATAATTGCTAGCTAGTGATTTGAGATCATTAGAGTACTTGTAGCGTTCTTTCTATTTTAATCAAGGTAATCCCGTCAATCAGAAAACAAGTCCCTACTAACGATGGAGGAAAACAAAATCTTTTTAGAGGTGAAGAGCTTGACAAGACAGCTTAAATTCGACCTCTGGGTAGAATAGTCTGATCTGTACAGGTACTTGCTTGAGGATTGTTTAGAAATTGAGACCAACTTCTTATTGAAATAGTCGCCACAAAAAAGGTTCCACCTACAAGGGCTCTTGAGAATCACCGGAAAACTTAGGGAACAAAAACGTGGCGTTGTCCGCTAATTCATTACATAGCCTTCATTGTTCCTGCTGAAATAATTAATTGTTCTGGCCGTGTAGCTGGACAGGGCTTCTGTCCTTGGAGATACGATAACGTACTTGAAACAACTCGAGGAACGTGCAAAGTTTCTCGAGGAAGAGGCGGCCACAAGAACCGTGGAATCGGCGATCTTCACGAAGAACCCATCGCTCCAACGTGGCGGCGGCTCTGTGTCTTTTTCATCTGAAGAGAAGCAGTACAACCCAATCATCGATCAGCAACTACCTGAGGTCGAAGCACGAGTGTCGGGGAAGAATGTTTTGATCAAAGTCCAGTGCGAGAAGCACGAGGGTTGCATCAAGGAAGTGACGAAACAAATGGAGGACATGAACTTGACAACTCTAAATATCAGCGTCCTAACATTTGGGAGTTCACTCTGGGATGTCACAATTGTGGCCCAGGTAATCATTTTCAATTTCTTCAAATTGTTTTAATGAAAAGTAGTCTTTAAAAACTTCAACTAGTTTCTAGTTTCCTACTACTGCGGACCATTTTGCATTCTGATACTTTCTTGAGAACATATTGTCTGTTTTGATATTCTTGGAAACCAACGGTTATCCAGTGTTTTCCCTTTCTTTCTGATTTTGGTTTTGAAAAGTTCGTTAATCTGGCTAATACGGTGGCTCACCTACCGTCATAAAACGAAAGCTTTAACATTTTGTTTTTAACATCTGAAATAACCATAAACGATCTAAGATTACTACTTCCACATACATGCCAAAGGAAACAATTAAAAATCGCATATCACATGTTTGCGAATTTAGAGTGTGTTCTATCCACTCTTACTAGTATTTATGTTATATTTATTGGCATGTTGCCGTATAAATTATGATATCCTTATTTAGAGTCGAGAGGGGAGCAAAAGTTATAGTACTTGATCTTCATTTTTATACAGAAATCTTACCTTTTTCATCTACATTACTTGCAGATAGAAAATGAGTACTGCCCGGCAATTGGGGAGATTGTTGAAAAATTACGCTGTGCTCTGACCACGTTCATCCGCTAATCTTCAAGACGGTCAGCTTGTTAGGCAATAAATTGGTTATTTGCGATGGTCTGTTTCTTAGAGATGTCTTCATTACGTATTACTGCGAGAGTTGTGGGTAATTTTACTATTATGTGCATTGTGTTTTCTTACTTACTGTGGTAATTATCTATTAGTGCAAGATTTAACGACGTTTAGTGCAAGAATTGAGGATAATTGTCACTTCTCTTGCCTTCATGGCCTCTATTCTATATTGGTCTCGTTTCGATTGCCCTTATCACCTTTCTTAAACTGTTTGCAGGTAGTATCGGGTTATTTTCTTTATCCTTGTTATTGCAATTTTCTTTATGGTAGATCTCCCCATCTTGCTTGACCTGAGACTCTAATTTGGCCATCTATTATGATTATTTTTCTGTGTATGCAGATAAATTTCTCAAGGCGTTCTGGATAGCATTTTTATGAGGATCGTGATGGAAATAAAAGTATGCAAGAGGAGTATCGTTTCGTTGGAATTGTTCCCACATTCAAATATCTTTAATCAAAAGTAGCTCTTTGACTTTTATTTAAGGAGGCCAAGGTCCTGGGCTACCAGACAAAGAATATAACATGCACAGTTGGAAGGAGCCAATACTTTGAGTCAATACTTCTCTAATTCAAACATCACTGCACAATCCCAAACTGAGCCGAAATTTAATCGGCGATAATGCTTGGAAATTACAGACTCAATAACATAAAAGAGTGTAAATAAACTAAACTGGAATCTAATCAATAACTTAGTTTAAGAACATGAAGATACTACGTCTGAATTTAATCATCGACGCAGGATTTAGGACAAAGATACACATGAGAATTTAATTGACGACATGAATCTGAGAGCTACAGTTAGGGAATTTTAAAGTATAGTGTAGGAAAGATAAAGGTAGTTGAAAGATAACATTTGGCTTGATTTTTGCATGGGCTTTATGATGGAAGGCTGGTGGTATTTATAATGGTTAATGATAATTGCCTTTTGACGGTTCTTGATGGTTATAATTCCTTATATAACTTCTGTCAATTACCTCCACGTTTCTACACTTCCACAAGTCTAACATCCATATTCTCAAGTGGTTCTCCAAATTGTGAGTAAACTATTCCATTATGTTGTTTCTCATGACAATGGGTGTCCCACAATCTTGCTTTCAAGTGATAATTGTTCCAGCCAAAAATGTGTCCATGATTGCTTCATCGACTTTAAACTTTAAAGCAACTTCTTAATATCCCTTAAATAAATATTCGTTGCTAATGCTTGTATTAGCAGCTACTAACTATCTATCACCGTACTTCGATAATCGAACACGTGTCATTGATGAATGCCAATTTCAATCAACATATGTTGATCTATGAGTTGACACACTTATAGTGATACCCATGTGCTATGCACATGATTGTTATGTGCCATTCAATTGCTTGTTCTCATTTGCGAGTCAGGTAGACTATTTTTTATGTTAACATATACCTCAAAGAATTGAAAAAAAAAATCTCGATTTTTTTAAAACAAAACCTTGATCGTGCACTTTTTCCCTCGTAGGTGATCTCGACATGGGGATTGTCTGTTTGCCACTTTGTACTTCGTGCACAGTCATCCAGCTCATAATAGCGTTAATATTTCAACATGTTGTCCTGAGCGCCTATGATTTGTGAATCATGTCCATTATGAACTGCATCTTTTTGGATCACTATCTCTTAGGTCTCTGCTTATCTAAAAAAAAATATATATATATATATATTTTTTGAACGGAACCATCATAGTATTAAGATGAAAAGGCCTTACATCCCGCGGCTAGAGCATCCGCGCATAATAAGTTCAAGAGAGCGGGGGGGGGGGAGTTAAGGGCCCAATTACACTTCAAAGAGGAGGGATGATGGGCCTTACAAGCCCAGTCGGCGACAGCATTCGCCTCTCTTCGGCAAAACCCTAGCTCGAGATTGGGGAATAGGGTTAGGAGAAAGGCTGCTTCGGCGAACAGAGAACGTTCCGTCCATGGTGGCTGAGAGTGGCTGTTGAGGGTTTCGACCAGCGTAAGGTTGTCTGATTCAATGGCGATAGTTGCTGATTGGAGTCCTTGGTGCAGAAGATGTCGAAGCGATAAAGATAGGGCTTGAATCTCGACCTGAAGAGCTGAGACCGCGGCTACCCCTTCGGAGAACCCATCGGTAAGTCGTCCTTGATGATCCCTGCAAATACAAGCAATCGATCCTTTGTTGCTGCCTTGGTGAAATGATCCGTCGATATTGACTTTCAACACCCCAAGATCTGGAGGACGCCATTGATGGGATCGATTAATGACAGAACTGTTCCGGTGCAGGTTTGAGGCTGAGGATGATCGGTCCGCTTGAGCACCAGTTAGAGCTGCTTCTACTACTTGAAGGGATTTGGGATACGTACCTCGGAAGACGAAGGCGTTCCGAGCACGCCAGATCTGCCACAAAATGTGAGAAATAAAGGCTAGCCGAGGTAAACGATTCTCTGTCCCAACCGTTGAAGTGATCCATGAATCCATACGGTTGATATTAATGGGAAGGACAGAAAGCCGAATCTGAGGATGATTCCAAACCTGTCGAGTCCACGAGCAAAGTAATAGTAAGTGCTCTATAGTTTCTGGTGTCTTTCTTTTACACAGCATGCAGCAGGGACTGTCTAAGATATGTCGTCGATGCAGGTTCTCTCGCGTTGCCAAGGCATCATTGCAGATGGACCAAAGAAATACTTGGATTTTGGGAGCTGCAGGCATTTTCCAGATAGAGCGCCATAACCAGGTAGGGGTTTGATGTGATGTTGATGCAGATGAGGTTGTGATGGTCGATTGAGTGTGAATAAGTGCATGGTATGCTGATTTGACCGTAAATATGCCTTGCTTTGTTGCTGTCCAAATGAGTGTATCTGTGGTAAAGTGAGGTCTGAGTTGAATGTCTCTGATCTGATTAATAATAGGCATATCAAAAAATTTGGATAACAAATCAATTCTCCATGAACTGGCAGATTGATCGATGAGATCAGCTACTAAGGTAGGTTCTTCAGGGGCTTTAGGTCCTACTAAAATTCCCATAGGAAGCCATCTGTCTTCTCTTATTTTGATGCATGATCCATCTCCCACAGACCAGCTAATATGAGGTGATATTGCATCCCTGCCACATAATAAACTTTGCCAGCCCCATGAGGGGCGAGAACCCTTGTTTGCTTTTAAAAAAGTGGAAGAATGGAAATATAAACCCCTAAAAAGCTTACTCCACAAAGATGATGGCTGATTCAGTAGACGCCATGCTTGCTTACCGAGCATGGCGAGATTAAAACTCACTAAATCCCTGAATCCTAATCCACCAAGGTCTTTTCGGGTTTGTAGACGATTCCAGCTTTGCCAGTGCACTCTAGACCTGCTTGCATCATTACTCCACCAGAATTTAGCCATTCTTTTCTCAATAACTCTACATAAAGATACCGGAATCTTGAACACAGACATTGCATACTGAGGGATAGATTGAATAACCGCCTTTAGGAGAACTTCTTTCCCCCCCTTAGATATAAGCTTCTCCTTCCATCCTTCTAGTTTGGCTTGGACTCTACTCAGCAGCCAAGAAAACATATCTCTTTTAGATCTTCCCCAATCAGTAGGTATCCCTAGGTACTTCCCACAACGCTGTAAGACTGGAACCCGCAATTCAGCAGCTAAATTTTCCTGAAGAGCAATAGGGCAAGAGGAACTGAAAAAAATTCCAAATTTATTTCGGTTGATCATTTGTCCTGATGCTAGGCAATATTGATTTAGAATGTTAGAGAGGTGCTGACACTCCAAGAGGGTACCATCCAGAAAAAACACAGCATCATCGGCGAAAAACAGATGTGAGAGAGTAGGACACGATTGGTTCAATTTTATCCCCTTGAGAGAGCCCATATTCATAGCATTTCTAATTAGGATGGATAAGAGGTTTGCAATAATAATGAACAAGTAAGGGAATAAGGGATCTCCCTGCCTCAGTCCACGGGAAGGTTGAAATCTTGGTGAAAACTCCCCATTCATTTTAATAGAGAAAGAAGGCGTTGAGATACACTGCATTATTAGATGGACCCAATGTGAATGAAATCCCAATCGAAGTAGATAATCTCGGAGAAAGTCCCACTCAACACGGTCATAAGCTTTCTGCATATCTACTTTTAGAATGGCTTTAAAATGACGCTTCCGTTGCCTTGTTTTGAGTTGGTGAATGAGTTCCTGTACTATTAGAACATTGTCCTGAATCTGTCGGCCAGCAACAAAGGCGCTCTGTTCTTCGGTGATCAGTAGAGGCAGCAAAGGTTTCAATCTATTAGCAAGCAGCTTAGCGAAAATTTTGTAGATAAAGTTGCAGAGGCTAATAGGGCGGTACTGATCTAAGCTTTCCGGGTGAGGAGTTTTGGGAATCAGGGTTATAGCTGTGCTGTTTAGGGATGGGGGTAGCGTGCCACTTTGACCTTTACACTTTTTTGTCTTCATCCTTAAACCCTGTGTTTCAGAACTTTTGGATTTTCCTTATTCTCAGGCTTTGCTATTTTCAGTGGCCCCCAAACCTGATCAGCATCTGTTCTCAGATTGTATCGCTAGATTCAATAGTCTAAAGGAAGATGAACATTCTGACAACTGTTGTTTCCAATTCCATCTTCTTAATCTGATTGATGAGTACCCCGAATGGCTTATTATTGGCCCTTGTTTCTAAAGCCATTGGGACATCTGTCTCTCTCTTAAATTTTGCTTTCCTCGAAAAGAAAAAGAAAAGGAGAATTGCTCCTGATTCAAAAGCCTTCATTGTGGAAATCCGGACTACTGATCCCTCTTGATTCAAGAGTTTTCCTTCTTTCGAGATTGACTTTCATAAATGGTATTTACGAATAAAGGCCAATAACCAGATACAGCTTACTTGGAAAAAGGCCAGATTGAGACTACTCTTTAACTCAGCAGCTTCGATTGGGACTTGGATTTAGGTATCCTGGGCGCGCAATCAGTTTTTGGTCTCCATTGACCAATTGCTTTTTCTTTCCCTAGGGTCCCATGTCTATTTCTTTGTTGGATATATACACCAGAGCTGGCTTCCTTGCCATTAGTAAACCCGTAAGGGATATCGGTTCTACTAAGCTTCTCAAGGCTGCTGAGGTTCCCAATGGTATTCCGGCGCATGGGATTTGACTAAGTTTCTTCAGGAATCTGGATCGATCACAGACAAGGAACATGCAGCCTTCTTACTTTTTTGGCTTTCAAAATATGTCTTTTTCCATCCAACACTCAAAGTATCCAAAGACCTCTTGCCCATTGATTCTAGGCTTGCGCAGGCACACCACTTGCCTTAGGTTAACTTGTTCTTGCTGTTTTATATAGGGGTTTTACTCATGCTTCCTTAGCCATGCAATTAAAGGATGATGGTTCTCTCTATTGTAATCAGCGGTGCAGCGGAAGCGGATCAAAATTTTGCAATTATGTCAGAAGCTATAGAAATTTACAGAAATAAAACAAAGAAGAATAAAAGGACATCAGAAATTTACGTAGTTCAGTTCGAATCTACGTCCATAGGAAGAGCCAACAAAATAATCCACTATAAATTAAAAAATTACAAAATTACAATCACTCATACACTCAAGTATTTTTCAATCTTACTTTATACTCAATACCTATAGTGTTTAACAACTCAATTCAATGGACTCGACTGCCACACAAACCTCTCTGAGCTCAAGCCTCTCACTCTCTCTCTCGAGCTCTTTCCTCTCGCTACTCCCTCATCCTCTCAGAAGCTCTCTCCTTTTATCGGTGGAAGGGAAGGAAACAAAACAAAATCGTACTCCAGAAATGTCAACACCGTGCCGATCTTCAAAGCATGCGCCTCCATGCAATTAATGATGGCCTGTGAGCGTATGACCATCATGCACTGGCACGAGTAGAATAGCTTCTGCCTTCCCTCTTTCTTTGTTTATCCACAAAAAGACAACAGAAGTCCACAAAAGATGACCAAGAAGAGAGAGACAGAGGATTCGACGCCTAGAAGATAAGGCTTCTGAAGTAGCAAGTGCTTACCAATTTCTATGGGCATGCATCATGGCCATGTGCACGCATTTAATGAGGTTAAAGAATTCGGACGATCAACTCTTCAAAATGATTTCATGCTGACAAATGAGAAGGGTCACAAAAGTCAACCCACGGATCATGGCCTTCATTTCCGACGTGAAACTGATATCTAGGGCTGGATCCTTTCGGCTCCTATCAACGCGCCACTTCTCATTAAATGCTCCGCTGACGTGCTTTCTCATCTCAGCATGTAAATATTTTGTACAGATTAGATATTGTATATAAAAACTTGAGCAGGTCTTTAAATTGCTCCACCCTAAATTGGATATTCTTAGGTGCTCTCCACAAGCCATTTAAAGATAAGTTAGGGAAAAGAAACAAGGAATAAGATCCCCAAGGGTAATCCCGGCCAACTCTTTTACGGAGTGGGAACCCCCTCTGATCCCCGCGATGTCCTTTTCCTAGTAAATTAGGCTGGATACAAGGAAATGACAAGACCTGCCTCTGGCAAAGAGGCAGGTTGGCCAATTTAAACATGAGACATAATTTAATATCTTTTTTTTTTGCTCATATTGGATCCTTCAAGCTTGGATTGCTTTTCATTTTCCATCTGTGCTCCGGAAAGAACCTCGTGTCTTGCCATATTGTGATCAGATGGGCATCCAGCTTCATTTTCCTAATTCCATTAGTTGTCGACTTCTAAGTTCTAAGGCGTTTTCTTTCGTCGGGAGTCGGCAAATTCAGGACAACATCCTAATTGTTCAAGAAGTTATCCACTGGTTACGAACTCGAGACAGGAGGAAAAAATTTCAGGCTATTCTTAAACTCGACATGCAAAAAGCTTATGATAGAATCGAATGGGACTTTCTACAGGCATGTTTACATACAATGGGATTTAGTGCTGATTGGGTGAAGTGGGTTATGCAATGCGTTACCACTGTATCATATAGCATCAATCTTAATGGTGAATCTTTACCCTATTTCAAGCCATCTAGAGGTATTCGTCAGGGGGATCCGTTATCACCATACCTGTTCATTATTGTTGCTAACGTCCTATCTTATATGATGAAGACAGCGATAGCAGAGGATAATATTCACGGCATCAAGCTAAACAGAACCTGTCCAACCCTGTCCCACCTATTATTTGCTGATGACTCTATTTTCTTCCTAGATGGCACAATACAGGAAGGTCAGAACTTGTCAACTGTACTCCACCACTACTGTTACGCTTCGGGTCAAGCTATAAACCTCAATAAATCAGGAATGTTTTTCAGCAAAGGGTGTCCAGATAGCCTTAGAAGTAACATGGTATCGATCTTGGATTCCGAAATTACAAAAACTGGGAAATACTTAGGAATTCCTTGGGACCGGGGTCCTCAAAAAAGATATGTTCGCATAGATATTGGCCAGGGTTAACTCGAAATTGGAAAGTTGGAAGGATAACTTACTTTCAAGAGCTGGAAAGGAGGTTCTTCTCAAAGCAGTGGTTCAGGCGATACCTCAATATGCTATGTCAATTTTCAGAATCCCAACCTCCATTATCAAAGCAATTGAGAGGAAAATCTCTAATTTTTGGTGGCGAAGCTCTAACAAGAATTCTGCTCTACATTGGCGTAAATGGGAGACTCTAAAACTTCAAAAGGACGAAGGCGGCCTTGGCTTTAAGGATTTACAAGCTTTTAACACGGCTATGTTAGGGAAACAAGCCTGGAGGATGTCTCAGGGTCCAAATACGCTATTATCCCAATTCATGAAAGGCCTTTACTTCCCAAATTGTAACTTTTGGCAAGCAGGAAAAGGCTCTTATCCGTCGTGGGGATGGCAGAGTTTATTGGCTGGAAGAAATGCAATTGCTCCCCAACTTATTTGGGTTGTGGGTAATGGGCAGAAAATCTCCATTAGAGAGGATCAGTGGCTGAAAGTTGGAAGAATTGGAGGAATGGCAAGCCCTAATGAACCGCCCAAAGTTGCTGATTTGATCGATTTTGAAGCTGGAATTTGGAAGGAAGATCTACTGCTATCCCTATTTGATGAACCCCTAGCATCAGCAATAAAGGAAACACCCTTTGGACTTCCAACTACCGAAGACAAGTTGGTTTGGGCAAATAATAAATCAGGAACCTACACAGTAAAGAGCGGCTACTTTTCAAATAGGAAACCAGACATTTCTAGCAGATCTATTCCAACATCATCACACCATTTCGACCCACTCATTTGGAAGCTTATTTGGAACTCTGTGGTACAACCGAAAATTAAATTCTTTCTATGGAGTGCATGCCAGAATGCGCTTCCTACCTTGGATAATCTTTATAGGAGAAAGATTGTACCTAAACCGTTATGCCCAATATGCAAGTTAGAACCCGAGACGATTGAGCACACTTTACTGCTCTGCCCCTGGACGACAAAAATATGGAACGACTCATCCCTGCAAGCATGCACAGATCGAGTTGGCTTAACAAGATTTGATGACTGGTTGTCACGGTATTTTGTGAGGCAAGGTGACTCAAATAAGTTTGAAATGGTTGCCACAGTTCTTTGGAGCATATGGAAGGATCGCAACCAATTTATCTTCAACCATCATACCTTAAATCCGCATCGAACCTTGTTCAACGCCACCACATCAAAGGACTGTTTCTCTGCTTGGAATAAAAAAGCCCCAAAAAAGAATCAATCCCACGGGGAATATGAAAAATGGCATCCTCCACCACCTGGAACTCTTATAGTGAATATCGACGCCTCATTTAATATCATTGGTGAAACCAACAGGTCGCCGGTGGTACAAGTCCAGCCTATATCATCTTGTTCTGAGTCAAGAAGTCCAGCCTCGACACAGTGCGCACCTGTTCAGAACAGAATTACAAGTCCAGATCAGACCATCTCGCGTCCAACTATTACCCCCGCAGGAGCACCCACGATGCAGAACAGATACAAAGTGATGCATAACAATAGTCAATCCCTAAATAGAAGCCTAACTATAGTGCCTCCCTTACCGTCTGTACAACCTCATGAAGACCTTAGCCCTCTCGGGATATGCAGACATAGAACTGAAGCGGAAATACTGATTGATCCCCACCCCGGCATCAGCAGGTCCCTGCCTGTGCTATATAGTGCAGGAGATGTGGAAGAGACCCGTGGAATCATCACTTCCGAACCCGACACCTTTGCAACCGAAGACCATCGACTCGAGACTTCCTCGTTTTTAACCGAAGATCAAGCACCCAAACAACCAGCACCATTGCAAGATAAAAGACCAGTCAAAGATGCTCAATATAGCATGTTTCGTGCTTCGGGTCGTAGACAAAGACGTTCCCCTGCTTCTGCAATCAAACAATCATCCCTCAGACTTACTGGATGTCATTATCCATCACCTCAGCAGCAGAACAGAGTGCAGGTTACGGCTCAGCGAAGCTTGCAATACGAATGGGATGAAAGGGAAGAAGAAGTATTAAACGATCTCACCTGTGCTGTGGAAGAACGCCGGCAACTCAGACCAGACCTTACCGGTCGCTCCCCCCTGACCCCTGAATCTGATGCCCAGCCTCTAAAAGATGCCGAATCTGCAGATCTAACAAGATCGCAGCTCTGAAGACCCAGATCGCAGCGCGGAAGTCCCACGGATGTTGCCCATTGAAAGTCTTGCGGTTCAACAGAAACAGAAATTCTTCCTCTGCGTCTTGGTACAGGTATAATCGAAGCTAGGTCTGCTGCCTCTGCATCCGAAGAAGGAAATCTCAGATCTACCAGATCTGAATACCCACCGCAGCAGCAAAATCGCAACAGCATTGCCGTCGCACACCATAGAAAGCAGTACGAACAGGAAGAGCAGGAAGACGGTAAGAATGACCCACGCACCTGTGCTGTTGAAGCAAGCGAAACCCATCATCCAGGACCTCAGCTTACCCATCAATCTCCTAGCAGACTTATACCTTCGGCATTGGGACACGCCTCACCCACAGAACCACCCAGAGAGACGACGTTACCTCCCTTCGATGCATCACAGACCAGATCTGCTCCATTTCGTCCTCACCATCCAAGCGCAAGACATCGGGCTGCTATTGCTTGTGTCTGCAGAGATTCTTTTGGGAGGATTCGAGATGGGTTTGCAAAGCATATTGAGGTAAGTTCGGCTGAGCAAGCGGAGGCCGTCGCTTTGGGTGAAACCCTAGATTTTATCTCTTCAACCCTTATCCCTAATTCCCCGGACAAAAAATTTCTTATTCTATCTGATTGTCGGTTGCTAGTGGATAGTCTATTGTCGTCCTCTTCTTGTAATTGGTCGGTGTGCAACCCCTTGTGGACCGGGCAAAGCACAAATTGAAGTCTATTTTGGGTCTCTCTTTAGCCCACTTGCAATAGGAATTCAAATCGGGTTCTTGACCGGGTTGCTAAAGCTCGTTGTTTTGATTTCCTTCCTAACAACCGGGTGTCTAGTCCCCCTCGCTCTTTTGGATCTTATTTGTACTTGATGCTCATGCTGTACTACCGTTACTTAGTATCTAATAATATCAGCTTTGTTTCTCGTCAAAAAAAAAAAGTTCTAAGGCGTTCTCCTTCGCCTGTCTTGGCGAATGTTTCCTCTTTCAGATTTCTCCTCCGACAATTAATTAATTTTAAATCACCTAATTTTTCATTCTCTCTTTATACTTGCCATGATTTCCCTACTCTTTATGACTTTTCCCTGGGAAACAATCTTTTGATTTCCAGCTCAATGTGCTTGCCCCAATTGACCTCCCTATAAGACTATCGACGAAAGGAAAGTCGTACCACAGGTTTGAAGTATACTCTCTGCAGTATTGTACAAGACAATTCGGTCTGAAGTAAGTTGTGGTGATGGCAATCCCATATTCTCTTGAATTTCCTTACATGAACAAGAACAAATACAAATCCTCGGAGAATAGTCCTTTCAACTGTTATTCTAAATCACCCAGATTACGCACAGTTGATACTTCTCCGATATCGATGTATTCCCACTCCTGATTGTACCTCCGAGTGGACCACTTGGTGGGTTTCTGTAATCTTTGACTCCCCTTACGAAGAAGCACTAAATCCACTTCAAGTTGAGTGAAATCACTTCATAGTAATTCTAAACTTAAAGCTGCCAACAAAAAGGGGGAGAAGATCTTCAATCCCAAGGGCCATATAGAACCATCCAATCGAAAAGCACCGGAGCAGGATTCTTCGACGAATAATGGACTTGAAAGGATGTTTTCAAGTGATATTTCAACATCTCTCTTCAAACTCCGCCTTCTCTGAAACTTTCAAAGAGGAATACAGAAGGAAAATCCACCAAAGGTAGTTGTTTTGCTTTACTTGTCTTGCTCTTGCTCTTAGATTTCCCTAAATATGCTCTCGCTTTTGATAGTTGATTCTCGTCCAACCAAGCTTACTCCTCCTGTCATTAAGGGGTTCCAACTGAGCGACCTTCGTGCTTTGCTAGATGTGACATCCCGATTTTTCTCAAGTTTATTTTCAGTCAATTGAGTCGGGCAATTCATCTGTGCATATAGTTCGTCTCTCAGAGTTGGCCACTCACGAGAGAACTAGTTTATCGAGTAAAGTAATTAAGGAATTTTACCGCTTCAGACTTGGGGACTGATCACCCTCGGGTCGGATGCAAGAAAATTTCCCCAAAAGCTACTCAGTGGACTAGGCGCGCTAAAATCGCACTAGAGTGAAATTAACCGTGAAATTGAAATTGAATTATGAAATTTGAAAGTCAAAGGGTGTCGCTAATCCTATTAGGAACATTGGATTAATTTATGGAATTTAATTTGGACTCAATTGGAAGAGAATTGATGGAAATTGAAATAATTAAATGTGCAAGAGCTTGGACCCCGTCGGAAAATGAATTTGACCTATTGAAAGATGTTGTGAGGAATTGAGTTAGTGGAAAGTGACATCAGCAGGTGATGTCATGGTGGAGGCCAAAATTAAGGAGAGCTTGACAAGTGTCGCTAGCCGATTGGCCCACCAAAAGTGGGGGTGTCCCATCCACTTCATCTTCAACCTTGAGAGGAGAGAGATTGGGAGGGAAAGAAAGAAAAACGAAGGAGAAGCCATCGCCGGATCCTCCCTCGCCCGAGCTGCCGTCCGCTTCTTCGCCGTCCGCACGCTGCCGCTCGCCTCCATCGTCGCCGTCGCACGCCACCTCCGTCGCCGCTCGTCCGCGTGCGGAGCCTCGCGTGTGAGGCCCCGGGTGCGAGCAAGTCGCGCCTTCGTCGCCGCCGTCCCCTCGCCGAGCTGCTGGTCGCCGTTCGTCACCGCCTCACCCGCCGTCACCGTCTCGCGCCGTCGCACGCCGCCACCGTTTCTCCACCGTTCCGTCGCCGTTCCGCCATCCCCTCAAGCTCGGTTAGTGCTGGAAAGAAAAACCAGCAAGATCTAGGACCTTCCGGGCTCATTTTGGTCCCCTTTTGATGCTTGTTTGGTCTTGATCCGTGTAGGTTTGTCGTCGGCGTCGTCGTGCTCTTCGCCGGAGACCCATCGGAAAGCGATTCCGGTGAGTTTACCTCATTAATCCGCGGTTAGCGAGTTAATGATGCCCTAAGTATGTTTAACTTAGGTTGATTATGATTAGGTGGATAGATTGGCTTAATTAGTGTGGATTATATTAAGAGGATTTATTAAGATAAATGGTGTTTAGTTTAATGGTTAAGTATGTTTATTTTTAAATAACCTTGATGTGACTTAAAGGAATTTATTTATGATTTAAATAAAAGCTTCGAAATTGTTGGATTATTTAATAATATATCTTATTCCGAAATTCATTAAAATATTGTTTTAAAAAAAAAACTCGAAAAATTTATTTTGACCCTAGTTGCTCGAAATTTCGTGCGATCGCTGCGGTGTATTCGGATTATGAAATTGATGGCCAGATCTTATAAATTGAATGTGGATTGTGGAAAATATGGTTATTATTATTTAATTAATTTTCGGAATAAATTTAATTATTTATTAAATTCCGAAAATTTTGTCGGGACCCTGAATTCTCCAAATTTCGTGCCGATTGCTGCTGTGTATGTAGAATTTGAGTTTGATGATTAATTGTGGTGAATTGAGTGTGATTGTGATTTATGAGGATTCTTTAGAAAACCCTAAGTGTGGAAATCTATGGGAGATTGGTCGTGATTAACCACCGATTGGAGGTCGTGCCTAGTGAGGCCGGGATAAACCACCTATGAGAGGTCGTGCCTAATAGGGCCGCGATAAACCACCTAAGAGAGGTCGTGCCTAATGGGGCCGTGATTGACCACCTACTAGAGGTTGTGCCTAATAGGGCCGTGATGGACCACCTACGAGAGGTCGTGCCTAGTGAGGCCGTGATGGACCACCTATGAGAGGTCGTGCCTAGTGAGGCCGTGATGGACCACCTAATTAAAGGTCGTGCCGAGTGGGGCCGTGATTGCCACTGGTTGTTAAACCTTCCTATAGGGCCGTGATTAAGAGCATTTGTTGATTTGCTAGAATGACATGTAATCGGCCGAGCCGATTGATCGCTGATACGATCCAAGTGGTTGAATTGTTCTGATGATGTGATTGTGCTGCAGTCGTTTGGTTATTATAATTGCACATGGTTGAATTATATAAACTGTGCTAACCTGCAGATGAGGGCTAAGACGAGGTAAGTCTTCTCGATGTCGTGGCTAAACTACTTCGGGGTGTATTTACTTTCTAATAGGGGTTTAGGAGGGGTGAACTTGCTGAGATAAAGTCTCATCCCAGTTTGGGGAAAAATATTTCAGGACCATAGATGGCGAGACCCCCGGAGATGAGCGGCCTACCGACGAGAGATCGACCGGTGGACGGAGAGTGCTCCCCCCCCGGGAGTCCTTGGGTCTATCTGTTGATTAGGACCCTCATCCGGGTCCAGGTGAACGTGCATGACAGCGTTCCATACATGTTTAGAGCTTGGTATCGTACCGAAGCAGATGGTGTTAGGATCGGCCCTCTAGATAGCATGGATATTCCGCTGGCGGTCTTGGATGCCATCCTGGGCAAGGGTGTGGCGGACCTTCCTACCGGTGGAGTGATCAACGCCACGCCCCCGCAATCTTGGGTGTCAGATCCTGAGGACGTGGGGTCGTCCAATGGGGCTGACCTGTAGTTCTAGGGTGGTTGATTTTCTTTTTGGCGGACTGATCCTTGCTATGTAGGCTGACCCCTTTTTGATGCACATAAACTCTAACCCATTTTTGGTGCATATAGCCTCCGGATCCTGTTGATGTACCTAAACCTTGTAATGATGATGGTGATGTATGAAAGTGTGTTGTTTGCTTTTGAATTGATGTTCCTGCTGTCCTATCCCATATGCTTTTGTAAGGGGTTTCTTAGTACGTTCCGCTTGCGCATTAAAAAGAATACTTGGGGTCGGCGACACTACCTGGGATTGTCGCATTTACATGACCATGGTGGGTTGTTTCACGCGTCTCGGGGTTCGGGGCGTGACACTAGATGAGGAAGAAGCGCATGCGATTGCACTTTTGGGGAGGAAAGAAAAAAGAGGCTCCTTGATCTTATCAGAAAGCTCGCATATAGGTGCAAGTCTGGACCCATCAGCAACATTTGATACCACCGGGTCCGTGGGTGCTTCTCTTGCCTCAAGATCTCAGATTACTCCAGCCATTGCTTCCCTTGGTGGTGTTGGTGTAAGTATTGAGTCGAGTTGCAATTCCCCTCCTGCTTTTGTGAATGCCCTACTTGTTCCATCTTTAATTCCTTTAGCAGTGTATGGTGAGTATTACCTAACACATATTGATGGCCATCTCTCTGATATGATATTAACACGATTCATAACTGACCTATAGGTACGCCTATCATTACCAACAACCAAGACTCATTAAGTGTGCCCGTTGACATGTCTCAGCAGCCTTTGTCAACTAAACTTGCTCTCTTAGTTCTTCCAGCACCTGAGCAAGGAATGTTTGCCTACTTTCTCTTACTCAATCTATATGTACCTTATCACACAAATTTATCTTTCGATTCAATTAGGTGTTACGAAGGCTTCATTATCGAGTCTGTCATCTGCTTCCAATTAAGTTGTCAATTTAGGGTCCTTTTCTGGTGAACCAAGCAAAGATATTGGTTCCGCTGCCGCATCGACTTGTAGTTTTCCGTAAACTTCTGCTCTTGCTGAAAATCCATCTAGCGCTCCATCATCATTTTCTTCTTTGATGCAGCAATCATATCAAGCTGGTGATAAGGGTTCTCCGGATTCTTTTGTCAGAGCCAGGCATATGTTGGAAGAAGCTTCTCAAGTTTTGGCTGTTAATCCTAACGCCTTGGCTTCTGAAATTCCATCCCCTCGTGAAGCCATCATCGAGAGGGTGAGGATGAGATTACTTGAGTTCCTCGATCTCTCGACCGATGGCTTTCCAATGATTGTGAATAATAGGCTAATCCTTGACAGGCTCAAGCATCTACTGGAAGAGTTATGCGGAGACAGCATCAGCTCTACCTTACCTCCCGAACTCAAGGAAAAGTGTCCAGAATTTCCTGAATGGTTTTTCTACAGGGGTGTAAACTTATCAACGCAACCATGAATTGATCATTTCCCTGACCACTTCAAAGGAAAGTCATTCAAACTCTAGTGACTCTATCGAGGAAGCCAGTCAAGACGTAAGGACAAGTCACGCCACCTTACGGACTATGATAGATGAAATAGCTGATCTCAGTGAGGAGGAAACACTTGTTGAAAAGCAATTGACTGAGATCGAAAAGAGACTGGCAGATGTACACCATCAACAAAAGCTTAAGCATGCCAAGATGGTTCGAGCGGATGAAGTTTTGGGTCAACATACTGCCTTTCTCAAAGGATCGAAGGAGGACGAACATGACCGCTTGTCTGCCACGAGAGCTGAGAGATGTTGCATCAAGAATTGGCACATCAAAGAAAATAGTATCTTAGATTACCGTGTATTGGCCCTTCAAAAGGACATTAGGAATTTTCTATACCCACAAAATATACCTGGCTAATGAAGTTACTTCTTGTCTCTTGATTTTCTTGAATGTGTATGTCGATCCTGGAAACCTTCACTGGTCCTCATCTTGACGACCTTTGGTATGTTGAAAATATCAACCTCTTAGATCATGATGAACTTATGGCGGAAATGAGTTGCTTTTCAAAGTCCAGGTTGTTTAGGACGAGTTTGGTAACGTTTCTGTTCAAAAATTATTTTAGGGAACAGAAATAGAAAAAACTATTTATACTTCAGGGAACAATTTTTTAATAGAAGAAGGCATTTAGTAAACTTGTTCCGGGAATAAAAAATGAACAGAAACACGTTTGATAAATTTGTATTCTTTTTTATGTTTCTTTTAATTTTTTAATAATTTTCTTTTATTTTTCTTTATTTTTTCTTTTTTTCTTTTTTGGCCGGTCGCCAACCTCGGCCATGGCCGATGAGGGCCAGCGGCCTTGCCCAGCCATAGCAAGGCTCGCCGGCCCCTAGCGAGGCTTAGCCTCACCTTGGCTGGGCGAGCTCGGGCTCGCCCAGATTTGGTGAGCTCGAGCTCGCCCAACCTTGCCTCGCGCCGGCGAGGCTCAGCCTCGCTAGGCCACTGCCAGGCTAGTGAGCCTCGCCCAACCACGACGAGGCTCGGCCTCGCCCAAGGCCGGCGAGCCTTGCCGTGACTAAGCGAGGCCGGTGACAAGCCAAAGAAAAAAGAAAAAGAAAATAAGAAAAAAAAAGAGAAGAAAAAGAGAGGAGAGAGAAAATTTGTTCTTAAAAATTGTTCCAGAAACAAGAAACATGTTTTTCTCGTTTCTCGATTCTGTTCCAAATGTATTTTTGGGAACAAAAAAATAAATTTGGAACAAAAACGTAAACAAACGCGTTTCTGTTCTTTTTTTGTTCCCTAGAACAAAAAAACAGGATTTTTGTTCATAAATAGAAAAAAAAAAAAAGAACATTAACAAACAGGGCCTCTCCAATAACTATCAATGACCCCACTTCTTTCAAATCTCGGGGTAGTGTGCTGAGTTGGTTATCCGAGATGGCCTGTTTATACTTGATGATTTTACCTGTGAGGCATATCCTCCAACCTTGTCTATCAATTTTACTTACGTGTTAGTGCAACAGTTGTGGGTTGTTGTTTTATTATGTGCACCGTATTTTCTTACTTCTTTGGGGTACTTCTTGGTAGAGATATCAAAGTGGGTCTTAGACCCATATATAACCCATTTAAATCATAAATGGGCCATATATGAGTCACTTATTTTTTAAAGAAACTAGTCAAATGAGTTTAAAAATGGAAAGCTTAAGATAAATGGGTCTTAAATGAGTTGGACTTAGAACCCATTTCAAACCCAAGCTTCACCATATCTCTCTTCCCTCTTTAACTTTATAAAAATAATTTTTTTATAAACACCAAAATTATAATTTTTTTTTAAATTTCATTTTTCTTTTCTTTTTTCTTTATCTTTTTCCTTTCCTTTTTTTTTTTCCTTTCTTCTTCCTCCTTCCTTGCTAGTGGCCAGCACAATGACAGTGATGCCCCACCAAGCAAGCCTTTAGCTCGTCGGTGTCAGGCGAGCTTGATGAGGTCGAGGCTTACCTATGGCTAGTTGTCGGCCATCATCATGGTTGGCGGCAGACTAAAGAAGAGGAAAAAAAATAAAATTAAAAATTATATTTAAAAAAATAAAAATTAAAAAATTGAAAACTTGATTTTTTAAAAATTATAAAAATTATCCATTAAACTTGTATTGCATAAGAGTATTTTAACAATGCCATTTAAAAAAATCATAAAAATAAGCTTTATTACGTTTAGTTAAATGGATAGAATATAGGTCAGGTATGGGTCTAGTTGAGTGTGGGTCAAAAATTGTATACTACGATAAATGGATCATAAATAGATTAAATAGATCGATTTGGATATGACCATTTATAACTCGACCCAAGCCCAACCCGACCCGACCCGACCCACCATTTTGATAGGTCTCACCAGAGCTTTTGTTGTCCTCACCAGACCTTTTGTTGTCACTCCTCTTGCCATCATGGCTTTTTACCCCTTTATCGGTCTTGCTTCTATTGCCTTTGTCCCCTTTCTTGAACCGCCTGCAGATAATAAAAGGATATCTTTCTTTATCCTTGTAATTGCAGTTTTCATTTTGTCTGTGGTAGACCGCTCATCTTGCTTGACCCGTGGTTAAATCATGCTTAGAGACTCTAATTTAGCCATCTATTCTGGTTCTTTTCCTGTATCTACATTTAAGCTCATCTATTCTTGTTTGACCCGCGGTAGACCGCTCACCTTTCTTGAAGTTTCTTTCACTACCAGGATTCTTTAACTTGAGGAGTTTCTTGAATTGCTTAGTCGATCTAACCACATATCTTCGTCATTGTTTTGCGAAGGATGAGTGAGCGAGTAAGCACCTTCCACACCTACAAATATTGTAAATTTCAAGACCATTCCACTGGCAAGAAAATCTTCAAGTGAGACTAAACACAATCCAAGATTATGGGCACAGAATACAACTCATCGTTGTAGCCCAGATAACCATCTTCTATAGTAATCCTTGTTCTCCTCTATCTATAGCGACAAATGCAGAAATCTAACTCAAACGTGAGATAGAAAATTTATTCACAGGTGAAAGAAGATGGCTGACGAGTTAGATGCTTTATCACCCGGCTTCTGACCGCTCGCTCTCCCTCTCTCTCGAATAAGTCGGAGGAGATTGGTGTGAAGGTTGAGAGAAATTTCATAAAAAGTAGATAAATAGAAACAAGGTGACCCTAATCGTCAAATCCGTTGTAGTCTAGTTGGTTAGGATACTCGGCTCTCACCCGAGAGACCCGGGTTCAAGTCCCGGCAACGGAATTTTTTTGTTCTTTTTCCTTTTTATTGGACTTGACCGTGGTCCGTTGCGTTTGTCAAGTGCAAAAATTTTAATATTCATAGGTCATTGTTGTATTTTCCTTTCGTGTCATCAGAAGGACAACTCATTGCGTCGGATTATGTTTTTCCTATTTACTGGAGTTGACCGTGATTCTTTGCATTTGTCGAGTGCAAAAGCCTTAATATTCATAGGTCATTGTTGTATTTTCCTTACATATCATCAGAAGGATAACTCATTGCGTCGGATTAATGTCATTTCAAGGCGCTCAACAATTTGAATCATTAATTTATTTGATTTGATGAAATTTTATTAGTTAAGTTGTAATTTCAATTCAGTTCAGGCAATTTAGTTTGGATTTTAGGTTCCTAGACTGATTTTAGAGGTTATTGAGCTATGAAATCATATTTTAAAGAAATTTTAGAGTGTAGTGAAATTATGAGATTTTATGAAAGTTGACTAGGGGTTATAATTTAACCAAAGCGACATTTTGAATTTTTATTGCGCACTCTTGAAATCAAATTCGAATATTGTGTTTGGCGCCTATCTTTGGCCATCTTTTGGATTATAGGCGACTTCACGTTTTAAGTATGTCTACTTATCTTTCCAAGGACAATAGACCCACTTGAAATGGGGGTTAGTAAAGTTCAAAGGAACCGTTTGAATTCAACACTCAGGTTGCCGCAGTACAACTAACAATCATAGCTTTTTTGCTTTGAGCAAGCTTTCCACTAAGGTTGTTTGATAAGTTTTGGAAGTTTTGAGAGTAAAACCTTATGATTAACAGCCATGTCATATCTCAAATTTTAAGAATAGATGCTGTGACAACCTCAAACAAACACCTCTCATATGCCACCATCATGTCGAGATAGTAGTATGCAAGGTCGCATTAGGACTTTCTACCCATTGTTACTCACATATCACTCGAGAGATTGTGCATTTTACGGATTGATAAGAGTTTTTCGAACATGCGTAAACAAGTAAGCACCTTCCACATGTATAAATTATAGAATAGGTGCATTATTCACTAAAAGCAAATAGAACTTTCTTGAGATTGGATGCAACCTTGTAGAAGAACAATAAATACAATGAACTTGTTTGTTTAATTTGAATACAAAGCAATCTTGGAGCTGTAGAGAACCCTAACTCCTCTTTTATCTCGTGTTACGTGTCTTGTTAATTTCAAGACCACTATATTGGCAAGAAATTCTTCAAGTGAAACTAAACACGACACAAGATTATGGGCTCAAAATACAACTCATGGTTGTAACGTGGATCCCAGATGAGCATCTTCTATAGTAACACAAATTCGCCTCTACGGGGACAGGTACGGAAATCTTTATCACTGAAAGAGTTAAATATTGAAATTGGCAGCTCAAAAGACAAATCCGTTGTAGTCTAGTTGGTTAGGATACTCGGCTCTCACCCGAGAGACCCGGGTTCAAGTCCCGGCAACGGAATTCCTTTTTCTTCTCCTCTTTTAGCTCCCAAAGGCTTTGTCGCCCTTGCTGTTTCCATGAATTCACGACATTTTTGTATTTTTATTTCTTTCACACCATCTGTGATGGAGGAACAAATGGGCTCAAGAGAAAAGGACGTAGGCCCAAGAAACCCAACTCTCATCTCTTACGCCATGGAGCTAACATCTTGAAGCCCAAAAAACTAAGTCCAACTTCAGCCTATGTATAATTGTTCAGCTGGTTTGACCTGGAAAGAGGAGTAGAGAAGCGAGAAAGAAAGAAGAATCGGGAAAACAGAAAAGAGAAGCAAACCGCGCGAGGGAGAGATTGGTCTTTGGCTCAAGCTCATAGGGGACAGAACTCAACGCGCCGGATTAATTTCAATTCAGTTTGGGTTTTAGGTTGCTGGATCTATTCTAAAGGTCATTGAACTACAAAATCGTGTTGTAAATAAATTTTAGAGTGTTGTGAAATTGGGAGATTTTGCGGAAGTTGACTTGGGATTACAATTTGGCCGAGGTGACATTTTGAAATTTTGTTTTGTGCACTATTGAAATCGAATTTGAACAACTGTGATTGGCACTAGTTTTCACCTATCTTTGGCCTTTTTTTTTTTTTGAGTCGGAGGGGAGTTCGCATTTTAAGTAAGTCTACTTAGTTTTTCGAGGACTCATGACCAACTTGAAGCAAAGTTCAAAGGAACCGTTTAAGTTTGATGCACCATTTGATGCAATACATCAGACATTTGTAGTTTTGTTGTTTCAGGCGAGCTTTTCCACCGAAGTTTTTTGATAAGTTATGCTTAACAATCAAGTTACTACTCAAATTTTGAGAATAGATGTTGTGACAACCTCAAACAACTACCTATCATAAGGTATGGTCACAGCAAGTTAGTGGTATGAAAGGTTTCACTAGGACTTTCTACCCATTATTACTCACATATCATGCATGGTATAAGGCATGGTTATAGCGAGACAGTAGCAGGAAAGGTTTCATTAGGACTTTCTACCTGTTATTTCTCACATGTCATGCATGGATTGTGCATTTTTTTTAGGACAACATGATCTCTCTCTCTCTCTCTCTCTCTCTCTCTCTCTCTCTTTGACAATTAGGGTTTGAGTGCTCGAGAGAAAATTTCATAAGTCAGGTTAAGTTAGGTAATATGGCTAAATTTGGATGCTTTAATTAATTCTAATATGTGGACTATTTAGACCCTCCCCCCCCCTCTCTCTCTCCACTTTGACAAATAGGATTTGAGTGCTCTGGAGAACATTTCAAAAGTCAGGTTAAGCTAGGTAATATGACTAAATTTGGATGCTTTGATTAATTCTAATATGTGGACTATTTAGACTGGGTAAATTAAAAATGTAAATTTACCTCATAAATTCGTAGGATCACTATTCTTAACCAACCCTTTCCAAAATTCACATTCCTTAAGAAAAGTATTCCTTTAATCGATTTATGCTCTCCTTTACACCGTTTCACTCACTTTTAATGCCATTCAATCATTTCATCTAAAGTATAAAGTCATTATCGATATGATACTAAATATGCAGTAATTTCGGTAAAAAATGTGAAACAGTTTTTTTTTTTAATGGTTACTTCGATGCGTGTCTCCTGTGTATTTTTTTTTATACTAAATAAACTTCAGCAAAAGTATTTTGACCAAAAAAAAAAGAAAGAACTTTAGCAAAAGTATGCATTCACATTTTAGATGCTATTCTATTGGTAGTTAACCCGCGACAAATTATTAGAAGATCAAAGCATTTCCACCTATTCTCTCTTGACTTCCATGTCTTCAAAGAAGCGTGGAGCCCTTTGTGAATGCAAGAAAACCTTGGTCACTGCAAAAGGTCCTTTAGTTCTCTTGACATGTGTCCCGGCGTGGCATATGTTCTTTCCAATTGCTTGACAAATGGCCTACACTTGATAAGATCGATGGCTTTTCAATCCAACCTCATCTTTTCAGATCTCATATTGATCACATCGTTTGGTAGTCGGGAACGAAAGCATTGAAATTGAAATGAGACCGTTCCCATTTATTGGTGTGTTGGGTTACGAATGGACATGATTGGATCAACTTTTATTATAAATTAAAGTGACGTACATATTGAATTCCAAGCTTTCGTTCGAAAAATCTCATAAGAAGTCCATACTATTTATGAGGGAAAAGAAAAGAAAAAACACAATTAACAAATGTGCATGATTGGATCAATTCAGTTCGGGTTTTAGGTTATTGTATTAATTCTAAAGGTTATGGAGCTATGAAATTGTGTTTTAGAGAGACTATAAGATGTAATGAAATTGTGAGATTTTGTAGAAGTTGACTTGGGGTTACAGTTTGGTTGAGATGACATTTTGAAATTTGTTGTGCAATGTTGAAATCAAATTCGAACTGTTGTGATTGCCGCCAGTTTTCACCTATCTCTGGCCATCTTTTGGATTGGAGGTGAGTTCACCTTTTAAGTTTGTCTATTAGTTTTCCAAGGACTCTTACTTGAAACATGGATTAGCAGAGTTCAAAGGAACTATTTAAGTTTACTGAGCCAAATGCCGCAATGACATAGACAGCCATAGTTTTTCTTTTTACTTTGGGCGAGCTTTTCCGCCAAAGTTGTTTGATAAGTTTTGAAAGTTGTGAGGGTGTAAAACCTTGTACTCAATAGTTATGCCACAACTCAAATTTTGAGAATGGACGCTATGACAACCTCTTACAAATACCTTTACAAGGCATGGTCATGGTGAGATAGTGGAATGAAAGGTTCCATTAGGAATTTTCACCCATTTTCACTCACATACCATATGTGTGTTGTGCATCTTATGAATCGACTAAGTTTTTCAACGATGACATGTTCTCTCTCGTGTATCTTGATGAAGATCGTTATCACTAATCTTAGTTCAACATTGATATCAGAAGTATGTATTTGGCCTCCAATAACCCATGACCAAGATCGAAGGTTGCCTAACATCGGGCGACCTTCAAAGCTCAAATGGTTTGCGTGGTAGTTACCATGACGCGAATTGAACATGTGTTTCACGTCTCTCTCTATGAGAAGAGTTTGGCAATTAGGGTTTGAGCACACGAGTGAGTATTTCAAAAGTGTGAGAGCATGTTGGCCAAAAACCGGTTAAATTAGGTAATATGGCTAAATTTGGATGCTCAATTAATTCTAATATGTGGGGTCTTTAGACTGGGCAACTTAAAAATGTACAATTACCTTGTAAATTCGTAGGATCGCTATTCTTAACCAACCCTTTTCAAAATTCAGTAAAATATTCCTATGATCAATTTATGCTCTCGCTTACACTATTTCTCTCACTTTTTATGCAATTCAATCATTTCATCTAAAATATAAAGTTATTATCGATATGATACTAAATATTTAGTAACTTTGGTCAAAAATGTGAAAAGAATTTGTTTTTTTTTTTTTAAAATGGTTACTTAGGGGCGTGTCTTGGGTACATTTTTTTTTTTTTTTTTTAAATACTAAACAATCCTTACCAAAAGTATGCATTCACATATTATATGCTATCTTATGGTAGTCAACCAGCGACAAATTATTAGAAGAACAAAGCACTTTAACATATTTATTTCCTCCATGTCTTCAAAGAAGCGTGGAGCCCTTGTGAATGCAAGAAAACCTTGGTCAATGCAAAAGGTCCTTTAGTGCTCTTGACATGTGTCCCATCGTGGCACATGTTCTTTCCAATTGTTTGACCAATTGCTTTTCAATCCAACCTCATCTTTACAGATCTCTTACTGATTTCATTTTTTGGTTATTAGGAATGAAAGCATTGAAATGGAAATGAGGTCGTTCCCATTCATTGGCATGTCGGGTTATAGATGGACATGATTAGACCAACTTCTATAGTGTAAAGTAAAATTTAGAAGTGACATATTGAATCTCAAGTTTTTGTTCCAAAAATCTCATAAGGAATCCATACTATTTACAAGATAAATAAACACAGTCAACGATGAATTCATGATTCCTGCCTATTCTTCACGACAAATAATTTTTTAGATTACTATTAATTCATATAGACTAGTTAATTATTTATAAAATATTTTTTTGCCTATTGACAAACGATAATTTAAAATTATTAACTATGATATTTTTATGTTTCAATCACTTATATACATTTATTTATAATTAAGGGATGTAATAACATAATTTCATATACTAATTAATCACAAATTATAATAGTTTATAGAATTAAGAATAAATGATAATTATGTATACTTCATTAAGTTACTTATGTATATTAAGTTTAATAATTTTATTAATAAAAAAGCTATAACTATATATTTTGTTGTATTATAATCTAAATCATAATTGCATCGTTTTAAATAAGCTTTGTAGCAAGTGTAATATAGAAAACTCCCATTCTAGACCACTCTAACAAATCTTTTTCCAAATCAAATGCGAAAATTTTCATCTCAATTCATTCCCACAATTTTCCAAACAAAAAATGTCGGAATTCTTATTATATTCCACTCCGACATATCAAACACAAAATAATACGTTCAAGTTGATTTATATATCCATTTATAAAATTGAGATATTTAGTGATATGATAAGTTCTTATCAGGCGTCAATGATGGATCATTTTTTTTTTTTTTTGGTACGACCACCTATAAATCTTTAACAATAAACTTGGTACATCGAGGATTAATCTAAATATTTAAAAATTCAGTGGGGCTCGACAACGTAAGCGTAACAGCAGAGACCATGAACAGCTTAGTGGGCTGCAGTTGCATTTTGGCCTGTCTAGTCCAGGTCCAACCAAACCAACAGTCCGTACAGGAAATGGGGCAGAACCTTCGGGGTTTTGACTCCATATTTTCCTCGTGCTCAAATCATTTAATTTATCCATTTTTAATTATATTTTCCCAATAGGACCATCACCAGTCAATTAATTATAAAATACGGCAGGAAACGGGTAAAACGTGGGTTTAGAGACGCGTCCCAGAACCCTCGTCCTTCATCACCTGCAATCATTTCGATTTGTGAAGTTACTTTTTAGTTTTTAATGAGAGAATAACTGACATTTGTACATTAGGTGTACACATACCTAGTAGCAAACTCGTACGCATTGTGCGCATGCACGAAATTGACATTTAAAAGATCAAGTAAAACTATTTCTTAGAAAATTTTAAATCAACATATAATGGAAAAGAAATTGTTCATAAAGATACAAAATACAATGGAATTACATATATACATGTCCATATAGTTAGTAATTGAGGATAGTTATAAACAATGATCGAAATCCTTCAAATGTACGAAGTCATCTTTGCTTTATAAAATATTATTAAATGTACACACTCATTGCGCCATGTAAGAAACTGGCATTTAAAAAATTAAAGGAAATCACTTTTTTTTTTTGTATGAAATGCTTGAAAATAAAATAACAGAAAATTTATTCAAAATAATGTATAAGTGGAAAGAGAAAGATATTTCAATATTTGAATTAGAAACATTGTTTTAGGATAGACGTTATCCAATTTTAATATATAAAACAAGTGAAAGATAAGACATAATAATTTATTGAAGCATTTTTCTATGGACATAATATTTGTAAAATAAGTAATTAAGAATACCTGGGGGAAAATAATAAAGGAGATCCCTTGAAAATAAGAGACCCTCTTCAATCACATAATAGTATATATGTTGAACATAAGGATAATATTAAAAATAGCATAGATGTCGAACATAAGGACAGGCATGAAAGTAGATATATATCCATAAAAATATTACATCTCCCAGCTATATGAAAAATTGCTTTTGTTTGAGCAAAAAACTAATGTTTGGACAGATCATTCTCAAGATTTAGAGACAAATTAACCTCTCCAGTAGACCCTATTTTTTTTATACAAAATATAAATCCATTTTTGAATCATTGGAAATTATCACCGATAATATCTTGAAATAATGGTAACAAGTTTGAATAAAGTGTCATTTTCACCGACCAAGAAAAATGTTCAAGATCTTGGAAATAAATTTCTTACGCAAAAAAAAGTAAACGTATATTCGATTATGACACGAGCACATGATGGAATTTTCTTTGCATAATATTTTAGTGGGAAAAAAAAAACAAATATGACATGACCGACCATTTTAGACGTTAAATAAGGGTTTCTTTTCCGCTTTTTCTTTCTTTCTTCTCCAGACGTTGATATGGGAATCATCTGAGGATTATATCCGAATATTAAAATTGTAGAGAGAGACAGAGAGAGACGGAGAGAGACAGAGAGAGGGCTAAAGTTGACCGGAGGAAAAAGATAAAACCCTAGGCGTGATGGCTGAACAAAGAGGGACAGAGAGAGAGGGAGGCTAACACGCCTGGCACGTGCGAAAGCCTTGTTTCCCCACTGGTGTGTGGAGACCGCGTTTGGTTCTTCTATAAGTAAAGGCACCAGTTCCTCCTCATACCCAGTTCTGAAAAAGCAAAGCTGTCCCTCATTCCTCTCTGCTCCTGGTGAGATTTCTGACTCATGGTTCATGTCATGTCCCCTGGTCTTTCATTCTTCAATCATATTTGAATTCATTGTTCATCGACAAGGATAAGGAAAAGGGCACAAAAGAGAACTTTCCATGCCCGACCTTCATCTGTCATAGATCCACCGTACTTTCCTGATGAAATTTTTGCATTCTATCTTAGGGTTCTAAATCACACTGGTGAGCTTTCGCATCAACCCAAATCTATAGAAAAAAGAAGGTAGAAAGCTCATACAATCCGAGAGAGTGCTTCAATGGAGATCTTGTCACCCAAATTCTTCCCTGAGATGGTAAGCATTTGATTTTCCCCGTAAGCCTATCAATTTTTATGTTGACTTGACAAGATCTAATTCGTACTTGATTTCACAGGTAACAGAAGATCCTTTTCATCATATGTATCACCCTCAACAAATGATGAACTCCTTTGATTTTCCTCTCGACGATTTCGACTTCAATCTTTTCTCTTCAGAAATGTACCCTCCTTGCGCAACATTTGTTCCAGAAACGATGCAATGTCCCATGGATCCGCTGGTAGAAGCTGCTCCAGCAACCATTGAGAGGCCGATGAAGAAGCCAAAGACCGATATCTGGAGCAACGCCTGCTCACCCGAAACATACAAAGCCCCAAGAACAGCGACGTCCTCACCATCATCTAGTCCCCAGTTGATATCTTTTGGGAGCCCGGATTTGTCCCCACCTGAATCGCAAAATTTTTACGGTACTTACTTCGCACATCTTTTGTCTATTTAGATGCAAGATTGAGATCTGAGGTAGTATGCTGTACGATGGTAATGCTGAAAGTGGTATATTTTTTAATTTATTCGTGAAGGTGTTTGTGAACTCCAAGATTGTCAAAAGGAGATGAAGAGAGTTGGGGCAATGAGTAGACCAACTGTACATACACAAGAACACGTGATTGCAGAGAGGAAGCGGCGCCAGAAGCTTAGCCAGAGCTTTATTGCTCTCTCTGCTATCATTCCTGGCCTTAAAAAGGTAAATCTTCTTCGAGATACTTCTTTTCCTTCTTTATTTTGGAAAAATTCCCTATTGCTAATAATATATATCTTTTTCATAACATTAGAGGTGTCATAACAAAAAACTTATCAACATTGAATATATGTCAGCGATCAAAATGTTGAGGCACCAATTTAGGAAATCCGACTATGGCACTGTGGAAATAGAGATGATATTAGAATCAGTAATAAATTGTTTGTCCCGATTCATCGTTACTTGCCATTGTTGTGAATTCCCTAAAGTCGGGTTTCCAAGAATCTTAATTCAGAGATCCAGTCATATCAACAACACAATTTTCCCTACAGCTAATGAAACAGTCAATAGCACAGTACTTCATTTCTTGCATAAGATCATCTCATCGAATCACACTTCACATGTTTACACAGGAAAGAGGTGTACGCTAGGAGTCTCACTTTCCTATAAGTATTGATTACCATTCAAATTATAGATATCTCTATCCATTATTAACTTGCTTACAATAGCTTACACTACCATGTCATACTATCGAGTGGATCTTCTGGTTCATTACCCGGTATTTCTCTCCCATAGGAAACAATTAAAGCTAGAATGAACAAGATTTGTTTGCCTTGGCCAAACCATGTACAAGATTGAATAACTAGTTTTCCTTAAAGTACATCAAGATTGACATAGTTGAAAGGTGTAGCTACTCGACCACAATACTCAAATCAATTTTTGTGTGTGTTGTTGTGCTTTTCAGATGGACAAAGCATCGATCCTTGGCGACGCAATCAAGTACATGAAGCAGCTCCAAGAACACGTCAAGAAACTCGAGGCAGAGGTAGCAAACAAGACCGTGGAATCAGTTGTGATTGTAAAGAAGTCTCAAGTCTCAGCAAACTATGATGAGTCATTAGACAATAACTTCTATAACCAATTTGAGCAACAGCTCCCTGAGGTTGAAGCGAGAGTCTTGGATAAATATGTCCTTTTCCGAATCCATCACGAGAAGCGAAAAGGATATACAACAGAAATACTTAGCGAAATAGAGAAGTTAAATCTATCTATTCTCAACAGCAATGTGTTGCCTTTTGGGAGTTCCATGCTCGATATGACAATTGTAGCTCAGGTAAGTTCAAGTTCTTGCATCATTCCTCTTATTTCTTTCAAAGGTATAATTACAGACAAGAAAAGCTTACACTTTTGCTTAAGTTTTCAAAACAAGCACATACTTACAAACTAATATATTTAAACCATATATTTCAGCGTATTAACGAAATCACTGTTGGTTCGAAGTTTCAATTAAATTGGTTTGAGTAGTTCAAATCAATCTAGTCTTTGTCTAGGTGAAGTGGAGGGGGCATTTTGCAAATTAGTTAATTGAAAGAATTCTGCATTACCTTTATCATTGTTCATTTTCCTTAATGTAACCTTTTGTTCTCGAGAATTAAGTTCGGGCTAAAATAATTTAATTTTCATTAACGGGAACCTTTTTTCCTTTCAGATGAACGCTGGATTCTGCACGAAACTTGAGGATATCGTCAGCAATCTACGCCAAGCTCTTCTCAAGATTGCATGATCTATCAACATCGTCTGCATTCTTTCATTTTTTAAAGTCTCTTCTAATTTTTCCTTTCGTCATTCGGGAGTTAGCTGCTCTTTTTTCCCTAGTAGAGTGTATTTTGGACCTTGTGAGGGAAAACCTTGGAGTCTCTCTTCACCAGGCCACCGTTTGCGCACGAAATGTCTTGTTTTGACCAAGAGTTTCTATTTTGCTAGTGGGTTTTTCCTTCTTCTTTTTCGCATGGTCGACGTGTTTGGCCATGTTAAAATTTTACCCACAAGCTGTATAGGAAAGTTTTAGTCAATTTTTTTCAAGGGTCTTTTTTTAGAGGTATAACTTTTCAATGAAGCCTCTTCCTTGCACTCTAATTGCAAGTGGAAATGGGTCTTCCTCAGAAAGACAAATTGGAATTTCTCTCATCAGGTTGGATTAAATGTTCGGTCTGTCTCTTGTGCTCTACTCAGTAGCATTCTGTATTAATCAGTTCATATCTGTTGTAATCAAAGTAAGTTGAACGATTGTTGACCATCCTCTTATTGTGTATAAAGATTCAAGTTCAGCTGATTTTGATCCATATTCACTGCAAATGAGATTGACAAAAAGTGATGGATGGATATTCATGATACTAGTGAAACTGTTTCTACATGAATGGTTGAATTTGTGAACTGATTTACGCAATGAACACCTCATGATCCTTCATGGACAGTTTGAGAATGTCATGTCTAGATCTATCAAAATGGTTATAAACCCATCTATTAACCCTTATATAATGGGCTCTATGGTTATAAGAGTTAATTGTATTCAGTAAATGGGTCATAAATGAGTTTAGAACAATAAAGCCCAATATAGCATGGGTGTTGAATGAATCATAAATGAGTTTACAACTTACTTAGACACAACCAACCTCTATGACTCACTTTTCATTCTCTCTCGTCCTCATTCGATCTTGCACTCACTCACCTCGCACTCTCACCTTAATTTGGGCGTGAGTGTTCCGAGATTTTATTAAATGTGGAAGTATTTTAGTAATATGAGTTGAGTCAGGCATGGGTATGGATATGGGTATGGTTCAAGTATGAGTGTAACATCCCGGGTCCTACTGTGTGATATTGTCCGCTTTGGACACTGAATCCTCACGGCTTTAAAACACGTCACACATATTAAGGGACCCAAGCCTTATAAAGGCTCCCAAGACTCCCTCCCTAAGCGATGTGGGACAAGAGGGAGAGGGATCCCTTCCTTGTGCACGTCTGGGGACCGAGGCACGGACGCACCGCCATCCCTCCTCCCCGCGCACCGCCGCTCGGGTCGTCACACTCTCCCCCCTTAGCAGAACAGCGTCCTCACTATGATCCCACACGCGGTCGAGAGTCAACTCTGATACCATTTGTAACATAGCGTCCTCGCTGTGGCCCCACACGCGGTCGAGAGTCGGCTCTGATACCATTTGTAACATCCCGGGTCCCACCGTGTGATATTGTCCACTTTGGACACTAAGTCCTCACGGCTTTAAAATGCATCACACATATTAAGGGACCCAAGCCTTATAAAGGCTCCCAGGACTCCCTCCCTAAGCAATGTGGGACAAGAGGGAAAGGGATCCCTTCCTTGCGCATGTTCAAGGACCGAGGTGCGGACACACCGCCATCCCTCCTCCCCGCGCACCGCCGCTCGGGTCGTCACAATGAGTCACTAGAAAAACATATTAAATAAGTCTATTTGGGTTGGACTATTTGACCCGACCTACTTGTTCAACGGATTTAGTCATGTTCATAGACTTCAAACAATACATGTTATGTGCACCATTCATATAATTATTTTGATAGTGTTGATGCCTAAAAATATCCCAGCAATCACATGCTGGTCACTAGGGTAGAAACCTTTGAAATCACCTTCGTTGGTTGTGATTTACATTAGCCCAACCCATAGTGGTCATAGGCAAGGATTTTGAGAATCCTTAGGCTAGATTTCAATGGACTACAAACAAAGATACATAATTTTACGATGAAGCAGTTGGTTGTCATGTGTCGAGGCCAAGAGACACAATTGAAGATATAGCATTGATGTCAAATTTAGGTGGGAACGGTTGAAAGGGCACCAAACTCAAGATGAGCAATTAATACTTGCTGGACACGCCATGCAAGTATTATCGAACAAGTAAGAAAACCAAATGTGCATAAGGTGGTTTAGCATAGAACATGGAGTGACTCTTGAGAAGGAAGCAACCGAGCATCGACGGTTACCAAATTAGCCTATAAATACCACAAGCAATCCAACAGAAAACCCCTTCAAACAACACACAAATTACTTTATCTTACTTTTATGTCTACTAAGTCTAGCTTAGTCATTGATTAGATTCCAATGCTAACCCATTGTCTAGTGTTGGAATTGTTTCCTCATACTCATCTAGGAGTAGTATTTACTAGATGTTGTCACCACTGCTCAGCTTCATCAATTAGATTTTGACATTTTGTCCTTATATCCATCTAGGAATAATGTTTACTAGGTGTTATCCTCATCATCTAGCATCGTTGATTAGATTCCGATGTTGTGTTCTTGAACTTATTAGAAAGCAATGCTTTCCGGATTTTTTGTTAATATCTAGCGTTGTCAAATCGTCTTCGATAGTGTATAAACCACTTTAATTTTAATGGACTTTCATTATTATATTAAAGTGAGTTTAGATGGCATCATTGATTAGATTTTGATATTGACTTTCATTGGTATAAAGCTTGTGTTTAGCGTATTAAGCGACTTCTTTAAATTCGGAATTATATAATAGAGATAGTCTTGTTTGCATTTGACCCTCTCTATACAATGCTAACACATAACTTGAGTCTTCTTTAATAAAAAGTAAAAATATAACACTTGGTAAAAGATATTTTATTGCAGGATCCAAAACCAGCAAAATAGTTCTTGTATCTTTCATCTAGTCTTACCTTGAATATAGAGTACTCCCTGAATAAGATGAAGAGGTCTAGTATATTTGCACTATTGAAATATGTAAATCAAACTAGTTTGACGATTGGTTGATGTAATTTGTTTAATTTGCACTATGGTGAGGTTGTTGTGGTGAGGTTGTGGTGATGGGTTGCCATCTAGATGTTACGCACTAAAGAATTCTAAGCTTCGTAAATCGAATATTTGGTCACAAGTGTCAAACTCTTAGGTTAAAGCTCAATAGGTATTGCCATCATTGGTCACCTCTTACCGCTCCTTTTTCGAGCCAAAAGAACCACGCCAATTCTACACATACTTTATAGATATACTAAGATTGGGTTTGGTTGCTAGGAAAATGACTAGGAGAGAAAGACTAAGGTTAATTTGAAAAAAAAAAAAAAAACCTATAGTTCTTGTATGTTATATTTTGTAGAAAAAATCACACGTTTCAATGGATGAAGCTATATCCAATTCAAGATAGTGTTTGGTGATGTTAGATACTAATTTAATAAAGGTAATAAATCATTAAGTAACAAACTTTAAATAAAAACAAAGAACAAAAAAAAAAAATCATAATCTAATGTTGAAGAGAAATCACCAAAGCCATCTCCGACAATGGTTGTCAATATTGTCAATGACGATCACCACTATTGTGGTCACTTGATGTGGTTACATTGTGAGCTCGCCCTTTGTCAACAAAAGCCATGGACTACTTGCCCTCAGCAGATCTAGGTGAGGGTAAGTGTCAGCCACCATCGCTCCTTGTCGGCGATCATGGCACCATCATCGGGCAGGTTAGGGCAAGCAAGCCCCTCACCTGCTCTACTTGTGGTGAGGCCTTTAAGAGTAAAGTAGATTATAGATAGATCACCTCAAATTTGAAATATGTGTCTAAATGAAACCCAAAAGCATAGGTTTCAGTGGGTCTATTATGAATCTACTTTCAACCAAAATGGTAAAGTTAAAAAGCAGGTTGCACGATCTTCACTCTTCCTCCTCTCTCTCTCTCTCTTCAATTCCACCGATCGCTATTCGCCAATCTCTGTCCTTGATGAGCACTCTCCTTCTTTTTTATCCTTACTGATCTACGTCATCGCCGCCTCCACCGCCCACATTGGAAGAACTCATGAAGCTTTGGCTTTGGCTTTCGCGGTAGCCATTGCCGTCGTCGTTGTTGCTGCCATTCTTCACTGGTTATTTACGTGCGTGTCTCGTGTGTATTTTATTATACTAAACAAGCATTAACAAAAGTTTGCATTCATATTTTCGATGCTGTCTTTTGGTAGTTATCCTAGACAAAATTATTAGAAAGAATAAAGTACTTTCACTTATTTGTTTGCTGATATTCAAAAAGTTTGCACTCATATTTTCGATGCTGTTTTTTTGGTAGTTATCCTAGACAAAATTATTAGAAGAATAAAGCACTTTCACTTATTTGTTTGTTGATATTCAAAGAAGCACGGAGACCTTTGTGAATGCAAGTAATCCTTGGTCGGTTCTTTAGCGCTCAGGCATGTGTCCCATCGTGGCATATGTTCTTTCTAATTGCTTGACGAATAGGGGGATTCGATTGAAACAATTTATATAATAGAAAGTAAATGTGAAAGTGACATATTGAATTTCATTCAAAATTTTATGAAGATTTCATAATTTTAATGAGATAAATAATGAGTGTTACCCAAGAATAGGTGAAATGGTAATTTGCATTGGTTGACAGAACAATCATGTCTATCCCTCAAGCCTCTCATGAACTTCAAGTATAATTTGATACCCTCAATTTGGAAAAATAAATCTCTCTATTGCATAGAGCAGATACAAAGGAAACATTCGACATCAAAATTTCGTAAAAAAGTTTCATGAAAAGTCCATTGTTGCTCTAAGATAAATGAAAACTATATATTACCAAATATCACATATAATGGTAATTTGAATCAGTCGACAACAAAATTATGTTATCCCATAGATCCCTTGCAAAATAGTTTAAAAAAATGAAATTGCGTAAAAGATTATATTAATTATGGATACTAATTAATCTCAAACTATGGTAGTTAATTTAGTTAAGGAAAAATGATTATTACGTACACTTGATTAAGTTAATTATGTAAACAATAATTAAATTTAAAAATTTAGTTATTTTAAAAATTAAGTTTATGTTGTTTTATTCTTATTAATAATATTAAATGTATTGCCAAAATCTTATCCCCTTCTAGTACCACCAATCTTTTTCTTAAAATCGAACACATAAATTTTTATTTCATTCCATTTCCGCACTCATCCATAAATATAATATATTGAAATTATCATTTCATTTAATTTGGTCATATCAAATGTAATGTAATACGTACAAGTCGACATAATAAATGTCTATAAAAATGGCATACATAGCGATCCAGCACGTTGTCATTGCGTCTCGATCACAGATCCAATTTTTTCGGTAAGACTACCTATAAGTCTTCAGGATTACTATTCGTACGTCGAGGATTAATCTAAATATTTAAAAACACAGTGGCGCACGACAGCGTAAGCATAGCATCAGAGTCCACGAGCGGCTTTGTGGCCTGAAGGTGCATCCTGTCCCATCTATCGAGTCCCAATCGAACCCAACAATCCGTACAAGGAAATGCAGGGTTCTAAATCCACATTGTCCTCGTGCTCAAATCATTTAATTAATCTTTTGTTTATTTATATTCTCTTTATATGCTTATCATCAGTCAATTAATTATAGAATGCGGAGGTAAACAGAAAAAACGTGGGTATAGAGACGCGTTCCAAGAACCTTCGTCCTTCGCCATCTGCTATCTTTCCGATTCGTGGAGTACTTTCAACGAGAGAATTATTGAAGGACTTTCTAGGGCTAAATAGGGGGGGATTATTAGTGGAACAAACGTATGTACATTGGAAGTATATATGTATGCGTGCTAGCACATGTGTACACACATTGCGTGCATAAAATTGACACTTGGAGGATTAAGCAAAAAAAAAATTTTAATCGTCAAATGATGAAAAGAAATTATTCATAAAGTTACACCATACAACGATGTGTAAAATATATTTATACGGTAAGTAATTGAGGACATCTTAAATGATCGAGATCCTTCAAACTTATGAAGACATCTTTGCTTTATAATATATTAGTAAATGTACACAAACTTTACATACGTGCAAGAAAATTGACATTTGAAAAGTTAATCAAAGAAATTAAATAAAATATACGTGGAAAGAAAAAGATATTTCAACATTTGATCTTTTTTTTAGCAATTTTGTCTTAGTATAGAAAATATCCAATTTCAATAGTGAAACTGATGAAAGATAAGATACAATAATTTACTTACGCATTTTATTATGTACACAATATTCATAAAATAAGTAATTAAGAATTTTTGAGAAACCTAGTAATACCTAGATTTAAGGGCCTGGAGAATTATAATACCCTGAAATTAGGGTATTAACCATCCCTTAAAGACGGAAGGTCCTCTTTATTTTATACAGCAGGAAAGAAAGTAGTTACATATGTCCATATAAATGTTACATCTCCTAGCTAAATGACAAGTTGCCAGTGTTTTGAGCATAAAAACTAATGTCTGGACAGATCATCTCGAAGATTTAGGGACAGATTATCCACTTTCCAATTATTGTCTTAATGGTATCGGACTAGCTGGCTCAATTGTTCTCTTATACAATTCTTTTGAATATAAAACCCCTTTCAAATCGTCCATAAATGATTATTCATAATTCCTTGAACATAATGGTGAAAAGTCTCATATTACTCTCTTTGACGGTCCAAGAAAAAAGGTTCAAGATCTCTGATATCAGATTTTTACGCAGTGAAGTAAATGAATGTTTCGAATACGACACTAGCAAATGACGAAATTTTCCTTGCACAATATTTTAGTGGGAAAAAAAGCAACAGGGACATGAATGTCCATTTTCCTTTAGTTTTTCCGGGAATGAAGATATGGGCATCATTCGAGGATCATATCCAAATATTAAAATTGTAGAGAGAGAGAGAGGGCTAAAGTTGACGAAGGAAAAAGATAAAGTCCTAGGCGCATTATGTGGGAACACACAGTATTGGCTGAACAAAGAGAGACAGACAGAGGGAGGAGGCTAACCTCTAACACGCTCGACACGTGCGAATGCTTCGCTTCACACTGGAGAGTGAAGACCACGTTTGGTGCCTCTATAAGTATAGGGCAGTGAACCAAATCTTCCCTCACGCCCACCTCTGAAAAGGCAAAGTTCTCAAAGCATTCCTCTGCTCCAGGTGAGATTTCTGACTAATGTGTCTTCTCATGTCCCTCTCTGGTCTTGTCTTCTCCAAAGATATTTGAATTTGTTGTTCGTCAACGAGGAAAAGAAAAAGGGCACGGTAGAGAACTCTCCAATGTTTGACATTCATCTGTCGTAGATCACCCGCACTTTTCTGATGAAATTTTTGCGTTCTATCTGGGGTTCTAAATCACACTTGTGAGCTTTCAACCCAAATCTATAGAAAATAGAAGGAAAACAAAATTCATACCTCTTAGGAACCCCAGAGAGTGCTTCAATGGAGATCTTGTCCCCCAAATTGTTCCCTGAGATGTGAGAATTTGATTTTCCTCTCAGGCTCTATCGATTTTCATGTCGACTTGATGAATTTTCCGAGATCTAACTTGTACTTGGTTTCACAGTTAAAGAAGATCCGCTTCATAATATGTATCACCCTCAACAGATGACAAACCCCTTCGATTTCCCTCTGGACGATTTTGGCTTCAACCTCTTCTCTTCAGAGATGCACCCCCCTCATGCACTGTTGGATCCGGAAACAACGCGAGCTCTCATGGATCCGCGGGTCCAAGCTGCTCCGGCAATCATGGAGAGGCCAATGAAGAAGCTGAAGACTGAGATCTGGAGCAACACTTGCTCGCCTGAAACAAACGTAGCCCCGAGAACAGTGATGTGCTCACAATCGTCGAGTCCCCAGTTGATATCTTTTGGGAGATCGGATCTGTCCCCGGTCGAATCACAGCAGCATTACGGTACTTACTTCAAACACTTTTGTTTGTTTAGACTAAAGACTCAGATCTGAGGCAGGATGCTGTATGATGTTAACAAGAAAAGCTTTCTTTTAATTAATTTATGAAGGTGCTTAGAGCTGTCTTGTTTTAATTAATTTGTGAAGGTTCTCATGAGATCCGAGTTTGTCAAAAAGAGAAGAGAGATGGGGCAATGAGTAGATCAACTTTACATACGCAAGAACACGTGATTGCAGAGAGAAAGCGGCGCCAGAAGCTTAGCCAGAACTTTATTGCTCTCTCTGCCATCATACCTGGCCTTAAAAAGGTAAATCTTCTTCAACAAACTTCTCTTCCTTTTTTGGAAAAATTCCCTATTGCTAAGAATATATATCTTTATCATAACATTAGAGTTGCCAAAACAAATGCATATCGACAATGACTATATGTATGAGATCGAAATGTTGACACGCCAATGGTAGGATACCTGATTATCACGCTGTTGAATTAGAGATGATATTAGAAACAGTAATTTATTGTTTGCTCCAATCTGTCACTATCAATTGTTGTGAATTTCGTAAACCCGCGTTTGCAACAATCTTAATTATGAGATCCTAGTCATACTAACACCACAATTCCCCCAATGTTAATGAAGCAATCAGTAGCAAGGTACTTTGTTTCATACATAAGACCATCTAATCCAATCACACTTCACAAGTTTACACTGCAAAGAGGTGTTAGCTAGAAGTCTCACTTTCCTTAAGTATGGATTGACATTAAAATCATATCTATCTACATGTATTATAAGTTTCCATGTCATACTGTCGAGTAGATCTTCTGGTTTAAAGCTTAGTAGTTCACGCCCATTGGAAACAATTAAAGTTAGCTTGAAAAAAATTCGCTTACCTTTGACAAATCATCAACATAATTGAATACTAGTTTCCCTTTAAGTTCATCAAAATTGACCAATTTGGCAGGTGTAGCTACCTGACAACAATATACTCAAATCAAGTTTCTCGTGCATTGTTGTGTTTATTTATTTATTTATTTCCAGATGGACAAAGCATCAATCATCGGCGATGCAATCAAGTATATGAAACAGCTTCAAGAACGCGTCAAAAAACTCGAGGAAGAGGTGGCAATTAGGACTGTGGAATCGGTTGTGATTGTAAAGAAGTCTCAGGTCTTGGCAGATGATGATATGTCATTAGATGAGAACTTTTATAACCAATTCGAGCAACGACTCCCGGAGATCGAAGCGAGAGTCTTGGATAGATATGCTCTTTTTCGAATCCATCACGAGAAACGAAAGGGATATACGACCGAGATACTTAGCGAAATAGAGAAGTTGAATCTATCTGTTCTCAATAGCAGTGTGTTACCGTTTGGGACTTCCATGCTGGATATGACAATTGTAGCTCAGGTAAATTCAAGTACTTATGTCAATCCTCTCTTTTTCTATTCTGAGTAAAGTTAAAATCAAGAAAAGCTAGTACTTTTGATTAAGTTTTCAAACTAGCACACACTTGGAAACTAATACAAACATATGTATTTATTATTGAGTAAATTACTGTACGTTAAAAGTTTCAATTGATTTGAGTAGTTCAAACGGAGTTCATATCAATTGAGTCTTGGTCTAGGCAAGTGGAAGGGGAACTTGCAAATTAGTGTGGAGTTTCGGTTTGATGAGAAAATGTCGACTAAGCAATTCTGTCTAGAAATCAGTTAATTAGAAACATTCTACATAACCTCTATTATTGTTGATTTCCATTAACATAGCCTTTTTTTCCCTTTCAGATGGACGTTGGATTCTGCATGAGAGCTGAGGATCTCGTTAAGAATCTACGCCAATCTCTCCTCAAGATTACATAATCAATCAACATCATCTTCGTTCTTTTATTTTCAAAAGCCTCTTCTAATTTTTGCTTTCGTCATTCGGAAGTTAGCTACTCTTTACCCCCCAATAGAGTGTTTCCGGAGCTTATGAGGGAATACCTTTGAGTCTCTCTTGACCAAACCACCAGCTTGCCGCACGAAAGGTCTTGTTTTGACTACGAGTTTCTATTTTGCTAGTGGGTTTTTTTCCTTCTGTTTTTGCATGGTCGGCATGTTTGACCATGTTGAAATTTAACCCGCGAGTTGTATATGAAACTTTTAGTATATTTTTTCAAGGGTCTTTTCCTTTTTAGAGGTTCGACTTTTCAATGAAGCCTCTTTCTTTTACTCTAATTGCAAGTGGAAATGGGTCTTGCTCAGGAGACGAATAAGAACTTTTTTCTCTCCCCAGGTTGGATGCTCAGTCTTTTTGAGCCTTGTGCACTTCTTAGAAGCAATCTGTATTCACCAGTTGATATTTGTTGTAATTAAAGTAAATTAAATGATTGTGGTATCTTCTTGTTGTATATGGAGAGTTAAGTTCAGCTTATTTTGATTCATATTCGATGCACATGTAATTGATAAAACTCGATGGACTGATGTTCGCGGAACATGTGAAACTTGTTTGTATGAATAGTTGAATATTTGAACCAATTTATGCATTGAGCTCCTCATGATGTTTTATGGGCAATTTGAGCATGTCATAACGATGGACTTCAAAAACTACGTGTTGTGTACGCCATTAATATAATCATTTTGACAGGTCTTGTATATCTTTCATCTAATTTTGCCTTGGAGATGGAGTATTCCCTGATTTGATGAAGAGGTCTAGTATATCAATACTATTGAATTTTGGAAATTGAGCTAAAGTCACAATGGGTTGATGTAATTTCTTTAATTTGCACTGTGGTAAAGCTGAGGAAAATTATCAAAAAAGAGATAAATGTATTATACAGCTATCAATTCAACACTTCTTCGCTTGACCAATTTAGTCCTAAATCTTTATGATTGTTAAGGTAGTCCTTTCAACAAATTTTGACCATAAATTTCTGAGTTGGCAGTCATAACACATATGATGATCAATGTCAAAATCAGTGATTTCTGGTCAAAATCAGTTAATAGGATTATACTAGAAAATCATCAAAAGTTTTAGAACTAAATTGGCCAAATTTAGGAATGAATTTGCCTCCATACAATAGCTTTAAGAATTTTTGGACAATAATCCCAGTGAAGAAGTGGTGACGGGTACACCATGTAGACAGTACGTGCCCATGTAGTATAAATCAAACATTCTGTTGCAAACGTGAAACTCCTATGTTAAGTCCAACAGGAGTTGCCATCATTAGTGGCTCCTTACCTTCTCTTTCTCGAGCCAAAAGAAGTATTCCAATTCTACATAGGTCCATAGATACAGTAAGGTTGCATTGGGTCACTAGGACAATTAGGAAAAGATCGGTTAAAGTGTGATTAAAACACTCCACGCACATTTTTTATACGTTCTATTTTGTAGGGAAAAAAATCAGATGCAACAATAAATGAAGCTATATAAGCCAAGATATGGTCTAGTGAAGTTAGGTTTTGATTAAACAAAAATAATAATTTTTAAGTAAAAAACTTCCAAATAAGAAAGAAAGGGGAAAAGAAAAACCGTGGGATAAGTACACTAATGGTGCCAAAAGTTGTGTACGGCGCTCACTTTGGTGCCAAAAGTTTCCGTCGGATCACTTAAGTGCCAAATCGGAGGAAAAACGATCACTTTGGTGCCACCGGCGAGAAATTCCGGCCAAAATAAATACGTGGCCTTTATATTTAAAAAAAAAATCGACGTGGCTTAAGATTGTCCACGGTGGATAGCATAAAACGACGCCGTTGTCCTTTCTTCGTAAGAAACGACGTCGTTTCTTGCCATCCATCGTGGATTCACATAAGAAACGACGCCGCCTTGCTCCATAGCAAAAAACAACGTCGTTGCAGAGGGAGTAAAATAGGGTTCGTATATGGTTCTCCTCGACGCCGGCTGTAGCTTGCTCACCCACCGTCGTTCACCCACCGCCGTTCGCTCGCCCGCCGTTGCTCGCCTGTCGTCGCTCGGCCATCGCTGTAGTTGCACCGTCGTTCACGATCGTTTAGGTTTGTCATGTTCTCTACGTGGATCAATTTTGCGAAAAATTTAAGGTTCCGAATGGCAAGTTAGGGCAAGGAAGGCAAATTGAGGGCTCAGCTCAGGAGGAAAGTAGTGGGAAAAGTGGTGGGGATGTCACTTTTATGAGGATGGAATAGAGAAATTGATTCTTTCATTGTTCGTTCGCTTTCTGTTGTGGGGACTGAATAGAAAAACAGGGTGCTGAGGGGCTTGACTCGGATGGAAACAGTGGTGGGACCGAATTTGTTTATTTAATTAATTGGACTGCTTTTGTTGGGGGACCGAATGTGAATGTGATGAAATTGAAAAATAGGTGGTGGGAACCTCACTTTGTTTATTTAATTCGGTTTCTTTTGTTTCTGTAAATGCACCGAATTTGGGAGATTTTAGTCGCATTTGTTCCTTGACAACAAAACGACAAGAACCTGCATGTAAAGTTGCCGATTCTGTCATGTGCTTCCAACAAAACAACAATAACTCTTTTTCTTTTTTTCCATTGGGTGCAACATCAACATGGACACAAATCAGGTATGCGTCATTGTTTGCTATGGTGGAGAGTTTGTTATTGGCACTGAAGATTGGGAATATAGTGGTGGAAATGAAGGTACTATTTATGTCAATGTTTGGAAGCCATCATATATTGATTTTATGAGGGATTTGGTATATTTTTTACGATGCAAAGTGCAAAAACTACATTACTGTGTTCCTGGGAAAGAATTGAAGGATGGGTTGAGATTTTTTAATGACGATAATGGTATTAAGGATATCATTTACCATTATCTTCATGGTGAAGAAGCTAAGGTATATGTTGAATATTATAGTGAGGATGAGGATGAGGATGAGGATGAGGATGAGCAGACCACCACTGAAGGAGGAGAAGTGAGAGATCCTGTTCAAGCGAGTGATCAGGTTGGGGATGAGTTTAGGTTAGATGGAGGGCAAAATGATAGGGAGATAAGTCATATTGATAGAGATGAACAAAGAGGGAGATGTCCTGAAATCTTGGATGAAGACTTCATTGGATTAGAATGGGAAATTGCTTTATCTAGTGAATCGGAAGATGAATGTTTGGTTGTAGTAAATTTCCCAAGTGACGAAGATGATGATGAACTCGCACGTCAAGACAAAAGCAAAGGGAATTTCTGAGAAAAAACTTGCAGCTTCAGCAAGAAGGCCCGAGTCGAAAATAGGGATGGAGATCCAGTTGAGGGTAATAGAAGTGAAGATGAAGAAAGCTGTGGCAATGAAGTTGCTGGTTTGGAAAATGAGCTTGACAATGATGATGAAGAACCTGCTTTTCGAAGAAAAAGTAAGTACCTTTGTTATGATCCGACTGTTGATAAACCTGTTTTGTCGGTGGGCATGAGATTTGATGATGCCAAACAGTTCAAGGAAGCTGTTGTAAAGAACTCAATTGGTGAACAGAGGAGCGTTAACTTCATTAGAAACACGAAGGAGTTTGTGAGAGCTAAGTGCTCACAAGCTAATTGTTCGTGAAAACTCTATGTTGCGCTTAGTAAGAATGGGTCATTCCAGATTAGGTCTTTTCAGGAGGAGCATACTTGTCCAATTATCTTTAACAATAAAAGGGTAACAAGTGTGTGGTTATCAAAGTATTTTTTAAATACTATCAAAGCAATGCCCGAGATCAAGAGTCCTTTCAATAGTTAGTGAAGGAGTAAATGGGGGTTAATGTGTCGAGGAGTCAATGTAAGAGAGCGAAGATGAGGGTGATGAAGATATTGATGGGTGGGTATAAGGAAAAATATGCGCAGGTATGGGATTATGCTGGTGAATGTATGTTTCAAAACCCATCTAGTAGGGTATATGTAGAGGTTGTGGAGAGGCCACTCCCTGATCTTAGGCCTAGATTTGATAGATTTTATGTCTGTTTTGATGCATGTAAACGGGGCTTCTTGGCTGGTTGTAGAAGAGTTATAGGATTGGATGGATGCTTTCTAAAGGGTTTATGCAAGGGGGAGTTGTTGGCTGCTGTGGGGAGAGATGCCAATAATTAAATGTTCCCGATAGCGTGGGCAGTGGTAAAGATAGAGAACACAGATATTTAGTCCTGGTTCCTAAAAAATTTAATGGCTGACCTTGAGATAACCGATGGGGGAGGATGGGCATTCATGAGCGACCAACAGAAAGTAATTTCATTGTCAATTATAATATATTCCCTTTTAAAATTTTAGGCCTAGATATTTTTCTTGACTTGTATTTATTGGTTTGAATTTTTGTAGGGACTTATTCCTGCATTGACTGAATTGATGCCACATGCTGAGCATAGAATGTGCGCGAGGCACATATATGCAAACTGGTCAAGGAACTTCAAAGGAGAAAGGCTACAGAAGCAGTTCTGGCAGATAGCAAAGAGTATGAATATGGCTGATTTCAGATTAGCCAAACAAGGATTGTTGCAGTTGACAAAGGACGGTTTTGATGCACTCTTCCATACATAAGCTAAGCACTGGTGTCGAGCCTTCTTCAGCGAAGATTTCAAATGCGATATCATTGATAACAACCTCAGTGAAGCTTTCAATGGTAGAATTTTAGAGGCTAGGTGCAAACCAATCATCAGCATGCTTGATGATATTCGAGTTATGGTTATGACTAGACTGCATAGACAAAGAGATGAGGCTACAAAATGGAGTAGAGACTGTGGCCCTAGGATTGTGAAGAGATTGGATGCAAATATTGCTGCTAGTAAGTTCTGTCATCCAGTTTGGAATGGAGATAATGGATATGAGATTATTCAAAATCAGGATAAGTATGTTGTCAACCTGGATAGAAGAAAGTGTTCATGCTGAGCCTGGCAACTGAATGGAATTCCCTGTGTCCATGCCATTTGTGCTATTCAGATGAAGCAAGAAAACCCAGATGATTAACTACATGATTGGTACAAAAAAAGCTCATACCTTGCTTCATATCAATTCATGATGCAGCCTATCAGAAGCAGCAAATTTTGGGAGCCAACAAATCATGAAAGTCCTCTACCTTTACCGCTGAAGAAGCAAATAGGAAGGCCAAAAAAGAGACGAAGAATGCAGCAAGAAAAGGCATCAAGTCAAAGGATGAGTAGGACTAGATCAAAGATGAAATGCTCCTATTGCAGCAAGGAAGGGCACAATAAAAAAGGTTGTGAACTGAAAAAGCAGCATCAACAGCAAGATGTAATGGCTGATTCAGTGCCAGGGACAAGACCTACTGAAGAAACTCTTGTTGGGCCTATTGAAGGGAGGACAGAAGGCCCTGCTGTAATTCCTACTGAAGGGCAAACAGAAAGCCATGTTGTAAGGTAAGTATACTCTTGGTCTTAATAACTTTACAGTACTTATTCGATAGTACTGTTGGTCATAATCCTAATATAGTCCATTGTTGTAAGGCCTACTAAAGGGCCAAAAAAAGGCCCTGTTATAGGCTCAAGTGCAGGGATAGGGACTGGAATGGCAAGACAGCAACAACAACAACTGAGTCCACTGTTGAGCAAATAAGAAAAAAATATCCTGTAAGTTGTACATCGCTGTGTTTGGTTTTTGATAGGCTAAAATTTACATTTGTTATGTGTTTCTCAGGTCAGAAGATGAGCAACTGCACAAGTTGCAGAGGTTGCTACAAGGATTATTGCTGCTGAAAATGATGCACCACAATGAACAAGAGGGGCTCTTGGGAAAAGATTAAGGCAATATAGTTATGGGATTTACACATATGAACGTACTGGAATGACCATTTTGAATGTAAGATTTATAGGCCTCATGCATTTAATTTGTTGTATTTCAATTCATTTGGTTGACAATATCACTATGTTTTTGTAGCCTGGGAGAACTTCGGAGGTACTTCTCTCTCAAGGTGGGCCAACTCAAGAATCAAGGGCGCAGCCAAAGAAGAGTGCTCCAAAGAAGAAGAAGACATCGGGTACAGCTGCAAAACAACCATCCAAAAAGAACCCAGCACCAGTTCCATCTCAACCAACGATTGGGAGCAGTAGTGATGATATGGACCAACACATGACACATGGTAGAACAAAAATAGCCGCCGTAAAAAACAAGGACAAGGAAAATGAGGTGATAGAAAGCCCAACTAAAGAACCTGCACGACCAGTTCGAAAGAGTGCTCGGATTATGAATCAATTCAAAGCTCCAAGAGGAAAAGGAGATCAAGGTGTTGTCAATATTGACTGATGAGAGGGAGGGTGCTGGACATGGTCTCTTTTTATGTGATGTTGGACATGATTTTTTTCATGTGATGCTGGACATGGTCTTTTTCTTGTTTTCTTCTTTTTTTAGGAGTGTGCTGGATTGATGGTAGTTGTTGCCTGCAATGCCATTCTTTTTTTTTAAAGAGAGTGTTGAACTCTCGATGCTTGGGGAGTGAAGTTAGACATGCTTTTCTTTTCTTTTGTAAACAATCAATCAATGTTAATGGCAAGTACTGGAATGACTATTCATTTTTCCTTGTATTGGTTTCGGCTAGAATGCTAGCAAGTCAGTTATGCTACTGCTGCTGTATATTTTATTTTTGCTATTACTACAATGTTGTTGTTGCTGTACTGTTGCTGTTGCTGCACCGTTGCTGTCAGCATTGTTGGTTAAAGTTGTGGATTATAATGAATTTATTGCTGTCAGCATTGCTGCACTGTTACTGTGCTGCACTGTTGCTGATTATATGTGTTGCTAGAAGAACACTTTGGGTGCTGGTACATCTTGTTGCATCTGGGCTAGTGTAAGAAGATGCACCAGCAACTCAACTAGTGCAAGAACAAGGTGCAAGAACAAGGTGCATTTGGAATGTGACGTTTGGCACTAACATGTTCTTTTTTAAAAAACTTGTGCAACGTAAGTGATCACTTTGTAATCGCGACTGGCACTTAAATGATCACTTTCATAAAAACTTGGCACTTAAATGATCACTTTCATAAAAACTCGGTACTCAAGTGATCACTATTTACAACTTATGACACTGGAATGGTCAATTGTGAATTTGCCACCATCCTTTAATTTCGGCCATGGTTTGCAGTTGCAGCAAACTAGCAAACTAGCAAACCAGCAAACCAGCAAACCGGCGAACCATCATCAAATAAAAAAATGCAGCAAACCATCATCAAATAAAAAAATGCAGCAAACCATCATCAAATAAAAAAACGCAGCAAACCATCATCAAATAAAAAAATGCAGCAAACCATTATCTAATAAAAAATGTAGCAAACATTACAAAAAGCTTTCAATGCAGCAAACCATTACCAAACAGAAAAATGCAGCAAATCATTACTAAAAGCTTTCAATGCAGCAAAGCATTACCAAATAAAAAATGCAGCAAACCATTATATTTGAAGCAAAAACTAACCAAAACAAACATTGACAATACACAACTAAATAACAAAACTTTTAAGTGCTCACAACTAATGCATTCCAAGTCCAACCTTGCATTTCTACCCATAGATTACAACAACAAAACATTCTGTTCCATACAAAAATTGCAGCAAACCAAAAAACACATTTTACTTATAAACACTCCAATACAAGTGCATATTCCACGTCTTTGACTATGGTAGACATACAAACTTCTTCTTATTACTCACTTTACATTTGAATAAACTACCCAAGAGAATAAGAACACAATCAACGCTCGATAAAAGTTTCTTTCGATTTTCAGCCTTGAAACCTCCCTCTTTAAATGGTCCACTAAAGATGTTAAACCCTTCATTTGAGCTTACATTGAGTCGACATCCTCCAACTCGTCTATTAACATAGGTGGAGGTTGATTTCGCCTTCAAGTAACTCTAATATCACCTCTGTCGCTCGATCAGAGAATTTTCTATCAATCCATTTGAAATATTGGCACTTCGAGCCTTCTCTATATCTGCCGCACCCATGGAATCTTCTCCAGGGATTCAACCGAGTCCAAGATGTTCTTCTCGGACTCGGTAACCCACAATAACAGTAATACTCACCATCTACTTCACTTTTCTTATAGGAATGTGAGCCGCTGCTGAAGCTTTTGTCCTCCATTTGCAAGAGTGAGCTGATAACTTTGGGAGAAAATCGAAGTATTTACTCGAAATGATCGAATTGGGGATTTAGGGTTTTCAACTTCCGGTTCTAATCGAAATTGGGGATTTAGGGTTTCTTATTTGGGGAAAAACGGTAAACAGCATCATTTTGTTCTTTGTATGCTGATTGTATTCTCCGGCGATCCATGTCGGCGTCAAAAATTAATAAAAAACAGCCACGTCGGATTTCCGGCCAACCAAATCGGCGATGGCACCAAAGTGATCATTTTTCAAAATTTTTGGCACTTAAGTGATCCGACGGAAACTTTTGGCACCAAAGTGAGCGCCGTACACAACTTTTGGCACCATTAGTGTACTTATCCCTTAATGAATGAAGCTATATAAGCCAAGATATGGTCTAGTGAAGTTAGGTTTTGATTAAACAAAAATAATAATTTTTAAGTAAAAAACTTCCAAATAAGAAAGAAAGGGGAAAAGAAAAACCGTAGTCTAACATTGAAGAGTAACCACCAAAGCAATCCCAGCAATGATAGTCACCACTGACGACAATGATCACGACTAGGGAGGTGGACTAACGTGATTGCACTGGTAAGTTCACGGCTCTTTGCTAAAGAGGGCCATGGATTACTTGCCCTCGGCAGATTTAAATGCTAGTCAACCCCTACTGCTCGTTATAGGTGATCAAGGCACCATCACCGAAGGACAAGCAGGCGAGGGAGCACACCCCTCGCCTGCTCTACTTGTTGAAAGGCCCTTGCCTTGGCCTAGACCGGCTCATCAATGCTCACCATGGCCCAAGCAAGGCTCACCAACCCCGCCCACCACCCCGTGCGGCTTGCCTCTCTCTCCTCCTCCCCCACCCCTCCCTCTTCTCTTGTTGTTTTTCTTTTTAAATTGTATTGTCAATTGTCGTCTGATGTGGCGTCCACTTAAAACTGACGAAACATATATAATGAGATAAGCAAATGGATCTGGTAAGCTTTAGAATTTAAATGAAGAAAATGAAAGTTTGACACTCTTGTGTATGCGCACTATCATGAAAAGTTTTAGTACTCCAGCGTATTTATCCCTATTTCTTAAATGACATGCAAATTGATGCAATCCATAACTAATAATAGTATAGGTAAGTTGTGACAACCAGGATTTTCCATATTTAATAATAATATTTAGGATGTAAAGTTAAGTAATGATTAGTGTGGAGTTCTAGATGGCACATATGGAATCTCAAGCAAGTCATGTGCTACATGTTTAAAAAGGAAAAAAGAAAAAAGAAAATGTCATGTAAATGTTCCATCCACTTAAAACTGACGAAACATATATAATGAGATAAGTAAATGGATTTGGTAAGCTTTAGAATTTAAATGAACAAAATGAAAGTTTGACACTCTTGTGTATGCGCACTATCATGAAAAGTTTAGTACTCCAGCATATTTATCCCTATTTCTTAAATGACATGCAAATTGATGCAATCCATAACTAATAATAGTATAGGTAAGTTGTGACATCTAGGATTTTCTATATCTAAGATGTAAAGTTAAGTAATGATCAGCTTGGAGTTCTGGATGGTACATATGGAATCTCAAGTGAGTCATTAATTTTGTGACGTACGGCAAATGATGATTTTTTTTTTTTTGATAACCCAGGATCTGCTGAGCCTAACTCGCTTACGCTTGCCAACCCACAGCCTATAGAGTGCACGGTGCACCTCGAACCAAGCGTCAATACCTGGGGGGAAGCTAGCACAGGACCTCACCACCATGGCCCCCACTTAAGACGTGTTAGCAATTGCGAGTTTCGACCCTGGTAGGGGTATGCAACTAGACCAGGTAAACCCGGTTCCCGAACCGGCCCACTCGGAAAACAGGGTCGGGAACTGGTTCCGATTGAAACCGGTCTGGGAACTGGTTCCAAAAAGTCAGAATCGGTTTGAACCGGTCTAGAAATCAGTTCCTAGGGATTACCCACCTGGGAACCGGATCGACTAGACTAGTTCGGGAACTGGTTTGAGAACCGCTTTGTAAGCAACCCAAAAAACCCTAATTTGTTCCCTATTTCTATTTTTACCTGTCACACTTGCAAACTTCACAACCTTTTCCCCCGAAGCGTCGAGCATGTGAGAGTGTTAGTATGAACACCTAGAGGGGATGAATAGGTGTTTAAACTAAACTTTGGCAAATATATGCGGAATAAAATAAACTTCAAACAAAGGAGTTAGGGAAGAGAATAAGAACACAATATTTATAGTGGTTCAATTTATTCCAAGCCTACGTCTACTCTCCCACGCTAACAGCCTTCTTGGCTGGATTCCACTATGCAATCAACAAGAGATTACAACTTTGAGTGCAAACACTTAGTAGTAGATCACACTATCTCACTAAGTCACTCTTTTGGTATTTCTATCATGATCACAAACGTTTAAGCTCTCAAGAGATAAGTATATGATCGAAAGTCGCTCAGACTTTGGAACTATAAATTCTACGCTCTGTCTCTTACTTGCTCATCGGTCCACGATCTCCTTAAATACTCCTTCACTTCCAAACTACCCGTTGGACAGTATCCCGAAGAATCGTCTTCCAATATACTTATTGGACAGCTCTGTATCTAGAAGATTTGGTAGCTGTTGAGTGACAAAGGTAGAATCCCAAAATGATTCCGATCGCCCATACAAACGGAATCTTGGTTTCCATAAGTAAAGCTTCTTCGTATAGAAAGTTCTTGTCTTCAAAATCCAATCGTCAATCAATTAGATTGAATCAATCAAATCAATCTTGATGTGGAATCCAAACCAGATCACTAGCCATTATAAGATTGGGCTTGAGTTCTGTCGAATCTGGATGTAAAGTCTGAGAGCAATAGACTTTACAATCTGAGTCTGAGTGCGATAGACTTTGCAATATGAGTCTGAACATATTCTGCTTCTGAACAGATTTAGCTTTAAGGTATGTACCCAGTTCAGCTTCAGTATAGAGTCTGTCTTCTGGTTCTTTATTCATGTTCAGTCTGGAAGTTGTCAGAGTGAGTAGACTTCTGATGTAGAACAGACTTTGACACTAAAGTCTGGCAGTCTTCAGACTTTGAGTCTTGAGTCTAGCAGTCTTCAGACTTTGACATAAAAGTCTGGAAATTTTCAGAATATACTTTGGACATGTGTTACGTTCAGTCTTCTGGTCGTCTTCGCACTTTGACAATATCCTTTACATGTTCTATCATCTGCATGGTCTATTACTCAACCATCAAACATGTTAGTAGCCTTTGATTTATTTTTTCATCTTCAAAACATTATAAGGGATTTCTCTAACAGCATGAACCAGCTCCAGAGTGCAATCGGGTCCACCTTCGCTCTCCAGAGCAGGGGCACCACTGCTCGAGTCCTCCCGTGACTCCTCCGGGATGCGCTACGGCGTTTCTCAACGGAGCTGGAGCAACTAGCCTAGTCGAAGGACTCGTCCGCTGATCCGTTCCTTTGGCCTCTGAACATTGGTCACTTCACGTGCTCTTTATCTTCAATTACGTCTCAATCATTTGCCGTTGTGGTTGATTCTGCCTTCTTTGCTCTCGTGTCAACGTTAGGGTTTATGCCTCCATTGTGACGAGTGGCAAGTGCGGGCAGGTTTAGTTTTGAATGGAGAAAGGAATTAAAAACATAGCACATTTGAGCAAATTGTTAGCTTTCTTAGAAGCAATGAGATGGAGTGGTCAAAGTTATGTTCGTCTGATTTCCATTTTGCCTTTTGATCTATCTGGACAACGGTTTGATAATGGCCTCCTTGGATTTGTATTGATTAGTTCGACGAGTTTTCGCATTGAAATTGGTGGTGGTTTTGGTTCCTTGGTCTTTAGAAGGGAAAATATTGGATTAATGAGGGTAGTGCAGACGCACTAGGCCTTTCCTAGATTTGGCTTTTTTTTTTTATTGAAAATCAATTTCTTCTTTCCGTCACAATGTCTTTGAATCTCTGGGAGAAAATGGGTGTTGAATGTTTAAGCTCATTGCTCCTCTCATCCGTGCAACGTGTCATCGGACTTTGGACGTATGAATGCTTCCGATTGGTGTTTTTGGTTCATTCTACTAATACTCGGTGCTCCCTCCCTCAGGTCTTGTTTATGCAAAGTTATTTGGAATGTCAAGGCACACCTTGAAGACCGATATTGTGAACCTGCTTGAAGGTTGTAAGCTGACCCCGGATGATGTCAGATTCAACTACAACCGGATGTTTATTCCAAAGGGAATGTAATGTTTCTCTCTGTTGTACTTATACTTTCGGTTTTGGTATGATCTACAAACTAAAAGATGCAAAACAGGTTGTGAGGTTGTTGTATAGCAATTTTTATGCAAAACAGGTTCCAATATAAATAGGGTTAACCCGACTCCCGGACCAAAAAAATAGGGTGGGTCGGGTACATGGTCCAATGCAAACAGGGTCAGGTACAGGGCCCAAAAAAATGGAACCGGTTATAACAGGGTTGGATATAGGGTCCAGGTCCGGACCCTACCCACCCTGGACCCGATCACCCCTAGACCGTGGGACCTCTACGATGAAGTGCCCAAAGTTGAACCAACTCAGCTGTCCACCAGTAGATGCAAATGATGATTTTCATGACCCATATACGTCCAAAGTATAGTGCTTTAGGAATAAATTGATAGATGTTGACACATACATTAATTGTGTAGAGCAACATCATTTTCTGCCTTAGTATTTATTGATAGGGACCAATACGCTATCCACTTGTAGCTTATGGATTGGAATACCTATCTCTCTTTTGCACCTAGTTTTTTTAAGCCAAGGTCATTATTGTTTTAACATTGGTTATTTTGATCTTATTTCTTGGTGACTCTTGAGTAGCCTTTAACTACATTCCTCTTGGTCATGTAATTATTTTCTTAAATATTTAAAGCCTTAAACTTTTCTCTTCTAGTTTTGTATTCCAATCTTTTGAGTAAAAGCCAATATTCCATATTTGTGTTGTCGAAACTTCAAAATTTCATCTTTCAAGAATTTATTGGGTGAACTTGTGTGTTTTATTCACTTTTGTTAAAATAGTTTTGTTGAAATATTATAAGTTGTTAATCTTTCTTTTTTTGTTTATTTCGCCTTGAAGTTGATTGAGGCTTTGATTTGTCCAAGCCTTTATTCAAGGTAAAAAACTCTACTAAGTTAGATTGTTCTACTTAGTATTCTTGACTTGATTAGTTGATGTTTGCTAATTTAGTTTGAATTTGATGGTAAGTGTGAGCAAGCCTCAATAATGGCATGTTGAGATATTGTAATGATCAAACTTGTATTTATGAGTTCTTATATGCCTAAGATGTGATTGATTGGTTTTTGTGAGGTGTGGTAGATGTGAAAAATGTGAAAATAATGAAACTGGACTTGAATATGATATTAACTATTTAGATATGTGGTGGTTTGTCTTGTATTGATGAGTTCTTACATGCTTAGGATGTAATTTCTATAAGGTGTGCCGGCATGTTAGATGTAAAAAAAAAATGTGAAAATAGTGAAACTAGACCCGAAAGTGATATTAACCATTTACATATTATGATGATTTGACCTGTCTCAATGGGCTCTTACATGTTTAAGTTGTGTTTGATTGCTTTTGTGAGGTGTGGTAGCATGTTGGAAGTGAAAATGGTGAAACTAGATTTGACATGATAATAACCTTTTGTCTTATACCTACTTACTAATTGTACTGACTTCCTGATTATATCCATTTGTCGACTATACCTGCTTGTCAATTATACCTACTAGTCGATTATATCCATCTGTCTATTACACCTATTGGTCGATTATACCTACTAGCTGATTATACACATTTGTTGATTCTATCCAACAATCGATTTGATCATTTACCTATTTTTGACCGAGTTACTTGACTAAAACCTTTTAAAGCATCGATGATAGCATGATGAGAAGAGAAGGAGGATATACATTTTGAAGTGCATGTAATTAACTGTTTATCATTAATTGCATGAGAAATGATAAATTATTGTGATGCACATGGCTATTGTTATGTGGTTATGAAATGTATGTGAATGATGCCATTTGAGGAAGACCTTTGCTATGGCCGATTCCCTTGTATGGGTATGTTTGAAGGACTCTAGGAAAATATGAATGTTCTATCATCTAGAGCTAGGTCTCCACAAGGTTGAAGGAACATGAAAGTCCTATTGTTTACACATGATATGAGTTGGCTTACGTAACTTAAGTTAGCTTGCGTAGCTTGAATTTACTATCATTATGTGGTCATATTGTGGCGTATTATCCTTGCTAGTGTAAAGGACACCCATAATTATTTGTCTGTGTGGTGTGGCAAAGAGATATTTATGTCACCCGTGAGTTGGCGATGACAATGTCCCGTGCATTGAGATACCCTGAGAATATTCGAAATATCTCATGAGTCGAGATGGGTCTTGACTAGTAACAAGTAGAGAATAGATATTCCCTGTATATATTGATGAAATAATATGCAAGTTGCAAGTATTTGAATGAATAAGCATATATAATATTTTTAATAGTTTCTATTGGTATTTCATGATAGATAAGATGGTGCATATTCTTCTGCATTTATCATAGATGGTCATTCTGTACTTGTCTTAAACTTATGTTATTTATAGATATCGGGTTGAATGGTAATTCGATCTTCTATCTTAAACTTAAAGATTTGATATATTGGGTTTTTAATAACTCATTTATTTTTTAGATGCATAGGATGGATTTCTTGACGTCACTACATTTTGGAGCTCCCTTGTATTTTGATTGTGAATACCAAGATTTGCTTGTACCCAAATCAAAAGTAGTTTATACAAAGTGTAGTTTTGTGGTATGGATTGACATAGGGATAACAGAGTGGGTCCTTCATTAATTTATTACATGGTACTTTAATGGCGATGGGGAGTTAATCCACCTAGGGGATTCAATGGTCCCTTGGTTTCAATGGCGATGGCATGTTGATGGGTGTGGTTTTTGATTTGTAGTTCCGTGTGTAACTTTTGTACATGCAAATAGATAAGTGTTGCGAAAGTCCTAAAACTTGTTACGAAGATGCAATTGAGTCATAAAACTTGCAAAAAATACAATTAAGTCATAAAACTTATCCAAATGTTTCAACTGAGTCCTAAAATTGACGTCGTTAAATTTCCTAACAGAAAAAGCTAACGTGGCTCAGGCGTGGCTTTTTTTAATCGTTTCTCTCTCCTTTGTTGCGAATAGTTTAAAAAAAAAATTCCACGCATGCAAAACAACGTCATGTTCTCCTTTCTTCTTCACCATCGTGTTCTCCCCCCCCCTCTCTTTCCTTCGGCTATTCTTGAGTGTCCCCTTCCTAGGCATCTCTTTTCCTTCTTCATTGTTCAAACCACATATCTTCTTATTCTTCTTCCCAAAATCATCTGAACTCAAAGCCCAAACTTGTGTTATCGTCTCATTCCCTTTGAACACAATTGACGCTCGATCTCCCTTTGAACCTTAAGCCTCAAATCAAATTCGTCTGAACCCTAAGCCCCAAATCAAATTCGTCCGAACCCTAAGCCCCAAATCAAATTTGATGATCTATAGTTTTCTTGCATTTAGGTCCCCTCCCAAGTTAAAGTTCAACACCCATCGTTATTTGGAGTTCATCGACCTTGAGTTTGACGCTCGTTTTGAGTTTGTGTTCTTTTCTTTGATGATTGCGAGTTCGTGTGAAGACTTCTTTTGTGGGAGTCTCGACATCTTAGCGGCGAAGTGATTGGTGTCGGGGATGATGATAAGGTCAGTGACGGCGACAGCGACTCCTCCTCATGCAGGTCTCGCTCTCTGCATTATAGCATTTTGTTGTTTTCCATTCTCCAATACTAGTGACAAATTAGAACATTGATGCAATATAAAGTAAGTTATGGTTGTCTATTCATCCAATGTATATGAAAAGAGAGATGTTTTTTGGAGATTGAAAACATCTCCTAAATCTCTCAAGTAAACACATTGCATTATGCAGAAGTTACTTATATGAAGATGTTATGAAGGAATCATAATATAGCTAATATACTTTTATTAGGTTCTTATAATATGAAACCCAAAAGAATGAGGGCGCCAACATCTGAATCAAGTGGCATAACTCATAATGAGGTCATAATGAGGTCAACTTAGAGCCAACATGTTATTGTGGTCTTCAACCACCAATTCTTATGGCAAAAATAAAGAAAAATGCAGGAAGAAGGTTCCATGGATGTGATAAGTTTGATAGTCCAAGTTGCTGCAATTTCTTCATGTGGGTTGATCCAAAATACCAGATCATGTGAGGGACATGATAGTTGACCTCCTTGAAAAAAATCAAGCATTGTGTGAATCAAGCCAATTGAGGCGTAACGAAGTCAATGTGAGCTCATTGCTAGTTGAAATGAAGATTCAAAAGGCAAAAAATAGACGTTTAAAGAAGGAGCTTGCACGAGTAAAGAAAGGAAAGATGCTATATCAATCGGCATTCATTCTATGCATGTGTTATATTGCTGTATTGGTTATATGTAATGTGAAAGTTGGTGGGAATTTTCTAAGTCTTCCATAGTACATTGTTTCTAAGTTTGTAAGTTTGAACACTAGTTGTGGATAATTAAAATGTGAATGAAATCTGATGTGAGTTTGTAGTTTGCAAGACCAGTTGCTTGCTATGTAGGAAATTACTTTCACATTGAAAAATGTTGCTTGATTTGTGTGCTTGTTAATAGCATTATATGAACTATTATCACTAGAATAAATTTGAAACTTCGAAAAAAGGTGACAACTCTCTTATTATGCAATTGAAATTGTTATTTGGTGATTTCTTCATGATTTTAATAACAAGCTTGCCTCAAATGGAATGTGTCAAAAACCAAGTGAAATCAAAGCAGTCGACTACAATACTTGAGTTACCTAATCAAGTCTTCCATGAATCATCCAATGCAGACCATAGAGACCACGTAGAGCAAAACCCCATCATCTGAAATGAAAAATTAGCAATAAGAGGTGGTGGTATTGGTTACCATTAATACCCCCGAGGGACTCGAGAAAAATGTATGGGAAAAAAGATGACAAAAGTATTGGAAGAATCACCACCGCCTGCAATGGCCTAACTGGATAAGAGCTCCCATGATGTCTACCCAGAATGGAGGAGTTCGAATCTTGCGGGTCGCACGAGATCTTAACCGCAACATCAGGGTGGTAGGTCCTCCGCTAGCGTTGCTCTAAGATTTATCCGCTGCTGCCGGCTGTACGGGCTTCCCTGGGTATAAAAAAAAAAAAGTATTGGAAGAATGAAAATTCTTCATGGCCAGTTTCAATAATCACTTATTAACAATCCTGAAGAGCAACCACTTTCATGCATTATCCAAAACCAAAACCAAGCATCCCACATAACTCGTTGAAACATGATTCATTGACAAAGCAACATGCTTACATTTTTAGTGCATAAAAGGTTTTGTTTAACAAAATGCCTGCACTTTCAATGCACAAAAGGTTCTTTTTAACAAAATATGCAATTTCAATGCAAAAAAATGTTCTATGCACAAACGCTACGTCTCATACAGAAAACCAGCTAATAATTGACATAAATTCACCTAACAACACCAATTTCAGCAAACATATCAATCCAATATGATGGTCTCTGGTGATCCAGTAGGTTCAGCCTTCACTTGATTCATAATTCTGACGTTTTTCCTTATATATGATCTCACAGTGATAGGCTTTGGAGGAGTTGTTGTAGCCTGAAATGACTGAGCCTAGGAACTTGCCTTAGGTTGCAATAGTAGCTTTGGCTTCACAGCAATATCTTTTCGAGGAGCTGTTGCTTTTAAAAAAAAGCCACGCTACGCCACGTCAGCTTTTTCCGTTAAGAAATTTGATGGTGTCAATTTTAGCACCCGATTGAAATATTTTGACAAGTTTTAGGACTTAATTGCACTTTTTGCAAGTTTTAGGACTCAATTGTATTTTTGTGACAAGTTTTAGGACTTCTGCAGCACTTAACCCAATTTTTGGTGAAGAAGTGGCAGGATACTTTTAGAGCATAGGATCATTCCCAGGACTTGTGTTACATAATTGTGTTTTGTTTTAGTATATAGATGGTAACCAATGGTGTTAATGTAAAGATGCATATGTATATAAATTAAATTTGTTAAGTCTCTTGCATAGGATGATGTGATTATTTTCTTGTGCTTTTGCATGCTATCAATAATTATGAATTAAAATTAGCAAATGATGCGTATTGTGCTTGACATTTTGAGGCCTCACATAAGTAATAAGAAAAAAGAATTTCAATTCGATATTTCACGCATTTATGATGTTGACGGTATAAGATAACAATTCCTCTTATGCCTTCCATGACTTCAAAATCCCCATTTGAGGTCTCTTGCAAGTGGAGGTTGTTGGGTCACATGGTAAAAGTACAATATCTTAATCTGAGAACATCACTTAAGTAAATGAATTATGAGCTAATTATAATATATTAATTGTTCTCAATTACTAGACATCCTTGATTCGAGACTTTATCCATCATACACCCACACAAGTACACCTTACTAGAGCTTAATTCGAGCATTTTTGTAATCCATTTGATTGTTTTCGAGTTAAAGCCAAGTACATTTTCAAAAGCATAACTTATTTTCAATTTCTCTTTTAATATTTTTTAGCTCTACGGCTACACGTGTTTCCCTACTATACGAAATCTGTTTCATGGAAGCTTCATCTACTTTTATGCCCAAGCTCTGAATAGTTTTTTTAATCCTGTCGATTGGTCCTAAGTTAGAGATAATTATATGTCCAAAAGCTTAAATCGCTTTTCTTTTTCATTTTTTAGCTCGAAAGCTCTACGATTGCACATGTTTCATGGCCACATCCTTATCAGAGGGAAAATTACCAAAAATGTCTCAAATATATTTTAATTTTTCCATATCAGTCTTGTACATTTTTTTCCCATTCAATCATAAGCATTTTACATTTATGTTAATTCAGTTTATTTGACCAATTTTAGCAGGCCGGCGCTAATGTGGATGCCGGCCGGTTAGCCGGCCAATGCTGATGTGACAATTTATTAATAACATTTTATTTTTTCAAAATTTTTAATTATTTTCCTTTTCTTTTTCCTTTTCTTCCTACTTTTCTTCTTCTCTCGCCCCACATTGGCTGGCAAGGCTCCAGCGAGGGTCGCGAAGCCCTCACCAGTGACTAGCAACCCTCATTCAAATTTGGGTGAGGCCTTGAGGCCGCGGGTGAGGCAATTTCACCTAGATCTAGGTGAGGCCAGCCTCACCATGGCCTTATGGCTGGCGAAGGCAACCTCACCCAAGTCCAAGCGAAGTCGCCTTGCTTGCTCATGATCCCTAGGCCTTGCCTAGCTTTGGGCAAGGCATGGCGGGGCCGTTGATCGCCGGCAAGGACTTCACGGCCCTCGCCTAGTGGCTCACGGGCGTTGCCAGCCACTATGGGGTAAGAGAAGAAGAAAAGTAGGAATAAAAAGGAAAAATAAAATAAAATAATAAAAAAATTCAAAAAATTATTTAAAAATTGCCACCTCAATGTCGGTTGGACGGCTGGCATCCACGTTAGCACCAGCTGGCCAAATTAATCGGATTGACTAAATTGGCACAATTGCAAAAGATTTATGATTAAATTGACAAAAAAAAGATTTAGAATTGATTTGGAAAAATTAGAATAGATTTATGACTTTTTAGTAACTTTCCCCCTTATCAAACATCCATTTCATGGACTAAGTTAAGGTACATCAATCTCTTGATTGTTGCAAGAGGATAAACCCCTTCAAATCAACCAAATGGGCAGCTGGCTTCGGGAAAATGATACAAACAATCCTTAAATTTTGACTCAATACGCAATATGATTTTTGAACTTTTAATTTTTTCGATATAACCCTCAACTTTGACCAATGTGTAATATAGTATCTAAACTTTTAATTTGCTCAATGTGATCTCTAGACTTTTGATAAATATTCAACATAGTCACTAAAATATATGCAAATGCTTAATGTTGTACTTCCATTAAATTCCAAATTGAGGACAAAATTGAACACTTTCATATAGTTCAGGGACTAAGTTGAGTATCTACTAAAAAACCAGGGATCACATTGCACAAATTAAATGTTTAGGGATCACATTATACAGTGGGCTTAAATTCTTAGATCACATTAAACAAATTAAAAGTTCAAGGATCACATTACACATTAGATCAAGGTTTAGAGACCATTTATACTATTATCCTAATATCTTATTGGAAGACTCCTGAAAGAAAAGAAAATGTCGTGGACAAGAAAAAAGCTTTATCAGAACCAAGTGAAGGAAAATATATGTAGGTGGAAATTTTGTTTTATACAATGGAAATTTTGTTTTATACAATAAGTACTGCTTTTTCACGGCTTTAGTTTTTAATGTAAATGGATATCTACCTTAAGAAATTGATAACTCACTTGGTTTTATCAAAATAGTCTATATATCCATATCATAAAATTTACACCACAAGTCTTGAATTTATTATGTATAGAATGCAATCGAGTCATAATTCTACTATCAACCAACTACAGTCTAGCAAATGGTGCTTCTAGCACAGGGATTTATTAAAGATCTACATAAACTTTTTATGAACTCAATCGATCCTTCATAAAAAAAAAAAGAAAATTTCCAATGTTATGGAGCTTTCGTACGCTTAATATGCTTTGTAGATTTGCCAAGTTTCTAATTGGGTTTCTAATGGCTCATGTTTGCCTTAGTTTGAATCTCAAACTAGTTCCTCGAAGATGGAAAGTAGGGGTGAGGGGTTCTTGGTTACAGTTCGGTTCCATTTGGAACTTGGAACCTACCCTCGGGTAAAAAATCCTCATTTTTTTGGAACCTAGAACCTACTCGTTAGAATTAAGAACCTGGAACCTACTCTATCATAGGTTTCATGGTCGATTCCAAGTTCCAACAGTTTTTTTTTTTCATTTTCAGATTTGAACTATAACGAAGAAGGAAAGAGACAAACCAAAAATTCTATGTCCATAAATTACCAAAAATAGTTCCTTGGGAGCAAAAGCATAAAAAAAAGGCACCTTTCTATCCCGTTGACTATTGCCGCTCCATCAGCAAACTAAATTTTTATAAATATAGCTTTATTCTTCACAGACTGCAAGGAGAAGATCTATCTCTTAGATGAAACAACAGTTACAGGAAGAAAAAACGAGGGCAAAAAAAGGCAACAGCACAGTCAAAGTTCATATTAGCATGTCCATTTGCTATTGAGTGATGCAAATCTCAACTAAACTAGACAATCCTACCCTTCCTGTCCAATATAATGAAGAGCTTGGCTCCCTACACTCAACCACAAGGTACTTAAACCCATCTAAAGATGCAGCTGCTTGAGAAAACCTAGAACCTTATAGAAAGGCATTCCACAATATCAGGTCTCAAGACAATAGACGAAAAACTAAACAGATGAATGGGTTTGACTTTATGATTTTCTTAGACTCTACTTCGTTGATTCGGCCCTCAAACAAAGATATGAGATACAAAAGTTCCCTCCTTACTCAATTTATTAATGAAAAGATGTCCAATAAGAATTTCCAACAATGGCAGATGCTTGTACTTCATTGAAGAGAGATATCACCAAACTATTTGTCAAAAACTACTTTTCAGCGCGTCATATGGTAAAGCAGTCCAAGAGAACTTTCAGTTGTGGTGTTGGCAGGAAAAAATAAAAGGAAATTCCACTAGCGGTAAATGTCTTAGTACATTATTGAGAGGCATCATCAACCACTTTCTTATCATCCTATTTAACCAATCTTTAATAATTAGAACAGAGAAGGGGACATTCAATGGTGTCAAATGTCTCACTTCATACAAGAGAGCCATCACCAAACTATTCTAAGTGTCTTATATCACCAATAACCAAATTTCAATCGTATCATACGCAACAAGATCTCTCATGGCGAGCATAAAAATTACCTAATGTTTATGGTTTCATAGCCAACTTGTTCAAAGTAGCATTTACTCTCTCTTTTGTGATCGATGTACGGTTCTCATAGAAATTCAATATCTCCACTGCTATATTCTTCACCTATTCATGAACACATCAGCTTGGTTTGTTAAAAAGTTAAAGAAACATTATACAAGAAATGACAAGATGGCAAAAATGAGCCTTGTAATGTCAGAGTTATTCTCTAGGAAACAAAATATTCAAAGTATACCAATGGCATGGCTAGATATGCAATGAGCAGTTGATGTAGGCATTAAAGGTTCTGAGCCTTTTGACCATGCAACTTAAAGGGAGATTAGGAATATACCCATATCATTTATCAATTCATAGTAGATTGTCAGAAATACAAGTAAACAGACACAAAAAATCATGTCACTAAGATTTTAAGATTGATGCATCAGAGGAATGCTTTTACACCATATTCCCCTTTCACATCTTTCCCATAAACAATTTCAACTTATGAGTATCATGTTAGTCTAGCTATTCTTGAGTGAAAGGGCTACAACAAAGCAAAACTCCACCTTCCAAGAGTTGAACTCATGCACACTAGAGTGCTGACTTTGAAACTGTTCATTGGCCACTCACTATCTATAATCTCTTAAAAAGGCAACTATTCTCATATTCATAAAGTCCTATGGCAAGAAAAAAGTAGCTAAGCAGAGATGGTAAAGTTTTATGTCCCTTGGAAGCTTTAACTGAATTAACACGTCACTGAATCAAGTTGCCTGATTCAATAACCAATTATAAATTCTTGAAAACTAGATGATGAGGACTTATTGTCAAGAAATACAATCAACGGGATAGGACATTTGTACCAACAACCAAATCCAAAACCTCAAGAAGAAGAAGCTATGTATTGTCCCCCCTAAAGCTTACATACAAACCACATTTGTTCAAGAACATCAGGTCGCCGACTATGGCAAATAAGGAGAAACCAAGCAAATGAACAATAACAACAAAGAGAGGGGGCAGTAGAAATTACCGGCACAAAAGGCGAGCTACGAGTAGTGTCGGGGTAGCTGGCCGAGTGGCTTCGGGGGAGACTGGGTGAGCGACGTCGGCGATTGTTTGAGAAAACTTCCTTGAGTGTTTTGAAGCTGACAAAACGTTTCCATCAGTCTAGTCTGAAGACTTGCAAACTCTTTCATCAAAGTCTGAAGACCTCTGAATTGCTAGACTCAAGACTCAAAGTCTATCCTTATTGATAGTTTCTAGACCATCGAAGAAGGCTTATCCAGAACTGGATGTTTCGTTAAGGATTTGACTTTATCGACTGGAAAAGATCTCTTGGCTAGATATAGCATGTCGGAATCCATTATTCAATCAAGATTGATTCAGGGATATTGGATCCGTTGATTGACGAAGTATACTTGGAAGGTTCTATTTATGGAAATCTAGATCCTGATTGTATGGACGAGCAGAATTGATGGGCTATCGTTATGTTCCTTAAATAGCTCGAATATCTTCCTAATTCATTCTGTCCAACGGGTAGATTGGAAGAATTCATTTGGTAAGTGTCAACGGGTATGATGGCATAAATGAGTATATAAGGAAGACGTTCTGGTTGTTTGAGTGTGTGCGCAATAGAAGAACTCTAAAGTCTGAAGCTCCTTGTTCTTAGTCAATTAAACTGTTGAGCGAAATCTTGTACGCAAAAGAGAGTCTATATCTTTGAGAGATCTTGAGGAAGTGTAATAGAGTTTCTACACTGTAGAATCAAGGAAGAGCTTTATTGTAACAACTCTTTTGTTCATAGTGAAATCCAGCCGGTGGGCTGTCAGTGCGGAAGAGTGGACGTACGCTTGGATTAAGCCAAATCACTATAATCTCTGTGTTCATATTCTCTTCCCTACGCTCTTTTACTTTGATCGTAATTTGTTTGTTTACAAGAGACAAATTTCTTTTTCATAATCTATTGTTGAGTAGTGCTTCACATTTATTTCATAAAATTATTTTTACACCTATTCACCCCCTCTAGGTGCTCATACTAGCTTCCACAATTGGTATCAGAGCCTGTGTACTCACTTAAATTGAAGTGTTTTACTTCAAAGTTAAAGATCAATGGCTAATACGTTAGCTCCAAGACTGGTTCAAGGGTAAAGTAATACTAGACCACCTCATTTTGATGGGAAGGAGTACAATATATGGAAAAACAAGATGAAGGCATTCTTAAGATCAAAGGATCCTCTGGAATGGGATGTGGTAGACAAAGGTGAGATAGCTAGTATAAGCACCTAGAGGGGGGTGAATAGGTGTACAAACAATTTATCGAGATACAGAAGCGATTTTAGGCAAACGATAGAAAGGAAATTCTCTATTGATTAACAAAATGAAGTACGATCAAGGTAGAGAGAGTAAGGAAGAGAAAATTGAACACAAGGTTTATAGTAGTTCGGCTTATTTTAAGCCTACGTCCACTCTTCCGTACTGACAGCCCACCGGCTGGATTTCACTATGAACAAAAGAGAAGTTACAACACAGCTTTTCCTTGATTCCACGGTGTAGATGTTCTACCACACCTCCTCAAGGTTTCTCACAAATATAGACTTTCTTTTGTGTACAAGATTTCGCTCAAAGGAATTGTCTAAACAACAAGGAGCTTCAGACTTTGGAATTCTTCTATCGCGCTCACCACGAACAACTTAGAACGTCTTCCTTATAAACTCCTTCATGCCATCATACCCGTTGGCACTTATCAAAGGAATTCCTCAAATCTACCCGTTGGACGGAATCAATTAGGAAGATTATTCGAGCTATTAAAAGAACGTATCGATAGCCCATCAATCCTGTTCGCCCATACAATCAGGATTTTGGTTTCCATAAGTAAAACCTTCCAAGAATATTTAGGTAATCTCGGATCCTTAATCTTCGAGTCAATCTCGATCAATCAAAGGATTCCGTTATGTCTTGTCCAGCCAAGAGATCTTCTCCAGTCGATAAGGTCATATCCTTAATGAAACATCCAGTTATAGATAACCTTTCTTCAACGGATTAGAGACTGTCAATGAGGATAGACTTTGAGTCTTGAGTCTGGCTGTCCGGAGGTCTTCAGACTTTAAATAGCAGAGTTTGCAAATCTTCGACTAGATCGATGGAAACGTTTTGTCGGCTTCAAAACACTTCAAGAAGATTTCTCCAACAATCTCCCCCTTTTTGATGGTGACAAAACTTTCCTATGCAGATTTGGACAACTTTGACCTGCAAAACATTTCTCAAACACATATGCATATCTTATAAAGATAAATGGCTAAATGAATAACACTAGAATCTGCAACCACAGAAAATGGGTTAGTCTAGTATGCGATAAAGCCATCCATAAGGTATCAATAGTAGTTAATAGAAGCAGTCAAGTCCAAGTCAAGTTCAGTTCTCATCCATACACAAAAATAAAGTCAAACAGAGTTAAACATCAAAACAATCCAACAATCCACACAGTCCAACAAACCACACAATTAAAAGTCAAAGTTCAAATCTTGCATCTCTCCCCCTTTTTGTCAGCATTAAAAAGGTTGAGATGAAAATGGAATAAAGTCAATATTGCTTGGGAACTCAGACAAGCTGGAAATCTCCCATAGACTGAACGATGCCTTCCAGCCTTTTCAAGTCTTCTTTCAGTTGTGCAATCTCCTCACCCTTAGCATTGGCCTGAATCTGAACAGAGAGGGCTTGGATTTGATCATTCAATGAACATGAAGAAGCTTGACCTGCATTTTGCAAGTTTTGAACCTCGCATCCCAGAGTATAGATTTGACCTCACATCTCCGAGAGAATATTCATAATTCTGTGAAAATCTGTTGCATTATCAGTTTGAGTACTTGCTTTGGCTCGATCTGATGGAGTAAATGCAAACGATGGTAGATCAGCATAATCACGCAGATTTAGCGATGAAACTTCATGAACTTCCTCAGGAAATTGAGAGGCATAAATGTCCTCTAGGTCTGCTGGAGAACGACTAACTCCCTCACTTTCAGCAGGATATGAGGACTTCCCTCTTTTCTCTTGATCTCCCTCTGTTTTCATGCCTTCAGGTGGAGAAGAGTGTTCCTTAGGTTCTCCTTCTTCTATTTTCTCTCCTTCTTCTTTCTCAACTCTTTCCTTTTCAGCTGATCTTTCTTCTTCTCCCTTCTCTTCTTCTTTTTTCTCTTTTGTTTCTTTCGTCCTTTGTTCCAATTGTTTCTCTGGAACAGAACAACTCAAATTCTTCAAAGCCATTGCAGAAATGGTGATGTTTTCATCATCATCATCTTCATCTTCAACAATGAGAGCTCTTCTTTTTGTCCTTGAAGCAACCAAGGGCTCCTTTCCTTTCCTCTTTGATGAAGAAAAGGTTTGATGAGCTTTGACTGGAGTCTTCTCCTTGAATTTCTCCAACGCCTTGTTCAGTTCCTTCAGACGCATTTTGGTCACCATTTTCAGTCCTACCACCATATGATCGCACGATCGAACACAAAAAATTTGCGGAGGCTGCATATTCAGATGTCTAAATAACTTCGTCACAAGACTTGGGTAAGGAAGTTGACCTCTGTCCTTCATCATGGCTCTATACATGTTGAACATAACAGTGTGAAGAAGAGAAAACCTTTTCCCAGTGAAGATAGCATACATCAGCTTTGCCTCTGAACTTGAAACATCAGTCTTGGAAGTTGATTTCGGTCGGAGGTAATTAATCACAATCTTGTGAAGCAAGATGTTGAATGCACTCATCATTAAGTAGGAAATCTTTTCCTCTGTTCTCCTATCCTTAACAAGTTCCAATGTAGCACGAGCAATAGAAACTTTGATCGGTTGATATCTTCCTCTCTTAACTCCTAGCACATCTACCAGCATATCCATATCCACAACAAAGTCTTGATCTTTGACGCTGAAAGAGAATCTATTTGCATCCAAGAAGCTAAGATTTGAATAGAAATATGCAGATAGTTCAGCATAGGCCTCTTTAGTGTCGGAGTAGAACTTTTTAAGTTGAAGATAATCGAACTTTTCCCTCAAGTTCACATTCATAGCATCCAGAAAGTCAAAATCCATACTCCTAGGGTTTATCACCCCACGCTTAAGCAATTTTGAGTACAAATCTTTTTGTTCCTTCGATCTGAACAAGTCTCCCCTTTTTCCTCGATTTTCAACCGCAACACCCATTCTCGGTTGAACTTGACTGTATAATTTGTCATCATCATTCCCATCTACAGGATTAACTCCCCAATCATGAGGATCACTTGGGATATTCGCAAGAGTTTCTTCTACCACCCCTTTACGAGCAATTCCCAAACTTTTCATTTTTCGCAAAAAGATATATTCATTTCCATACCCTTTGTCTTTAAGAAAATCATCGACATAGTTCAATGGAGTATGAGTCCCTTTTAAAGCACGATATAACTTATAAATAAAAGCGGGCTTTTGAACTCTTACAGGATCTGCATCCTCAATGATTTCTTCCTCTTGTCGATGATCAACGCCTTGAGGACTAGATGGAGGAGAGTGACGCTGCTGAGAATGTTGTGGGCTCTGCTGCTGTTCTGGAGACACTTCTTATTCGGTAAGATCGAAGTGCGTAGCCCCTCACTCATTCGACGTGGTCCCCTAATTGCAATTCTCGAAGACTTTCTTGAAGACGACATCTTTCTCAGTTTTTGGAGGATTCCTTGCTTGACTTTCTCAAGAAAAATGACAACTTTTTCGAAGATTAAACAGAGGGAGAAAACAGGAATGGAAGATCGATGCTTTCTAGGGTTTTTGAGAGTAAAGCGAAGAGGAATCAACAGTGCACAATCGGTTAAAAAGAGAGGTATACAAATCGTCACAAAGGAAAATAAAAAGATGTCTTTTTTCAAAATAACTATCTTTTTTCCGCGAAAATAGTCATTTCAAAAAATAACTTCTTTTTCGAAAAGGAAATGTGGCAATAGTTACGTTGATTAAATATAGCAATAATTAACCATAGTTTGACGATCGTACCTTTTCAAGATAAGATTCGAGAGAGAGAATAACTTACAGTCAAGGTCTGTATGTCTGAGTCTGAGAGTCTTTAGACTTTGATTTCTTTATACCTCAAAATGTTGAATCTGGAACGGATGGTTTCAAATCGATTTTTCTCCAAAGGCTTTGTGAATATATCCGCCAGTTGATTCTTTGAATCAACAAATTGAAGTGAAACTTCTCCATTTTGAACATGGTCTCTAATGAAGTGATGTCGAATCTTTATATGCTTTGCTCTTGAATGAAGAATTAGATTTTTGGTGAGATTGATAGCGCTGGTGTTGTCACAATTAATCTCCGTGCATGAGTCTTCAATTCCAAAGTCTCTTAGCTATTGTTTTATCCACAGAATTTGTGAACAACATCTTCCAAGAGCTATAAACTTTGCTTCTACTGTAGAGAGAGCTACTGTACTTTGCTTTCTTGAAAACCAAGACACTATCCTGCCTTCAAGTAGTTAACAGGTACCCGAGGTGCTCTTTCTATCGACTCTGCATCCAGCAAGGTCTGCGTCTGAATATCCAAGAAGAATAAAGTCTCCCCTTTTTGGATACCATAAACCAAAGCTTGAAGTTGATGAAATATATTTGATAATACGCTTGGCAGCATTTAAATGAGATTCTTTTGGGTCTGATTGAAATATGGCACAACTGCAAACACTAAACAAAATGTCAGGTCTAAAAGTAGTAAGATAAAGAAGTGATCTAACGATACTACTGTATAGCTTTTGGTCGACTTTCTTTCCTCCTTCATCTTTGTCTATCTTCAAGGAACTTGACATTGGTATATCAGCCTTTTTGCAATTAACCAATCCAAACTTTTTGACAAGATCATTTGCATACTTTTCTTGATGAGTGAAAGTTCCTTCCTCCAGTTGTTTTATTTGAAGCCCAAGAAAGAAGGTTAACTCACCCATCATGCTCATTTCAAATTCATCTTGCATAGTCTTAGAAAATTTCTTGCATAGACTTCCATGAGAGGATCTAAATATAATATCATCGATATATTTTTGAACAAGTAGAAAACTTTTGCTTTCTCTTTTAATAAAAAGAGTAGTGTCTACTTTACCTTTAACAAATCCATTTCGAATTAAAAACTTATTTAGTCTGTCGTACCAAGCTCGAGGTGCTTGTTTTAAGCCATATAAGGCCTTTTTGAGTCTAAATACTGAGTCTGGTTTCCTTGGGTCTTCAAACCCAGGTGGTTGTTCCACATAAACTTCCTCATGGATGAATCCATTTAGGAAGGCACTTTTGACATCCATTTGGAATAACCTGAAATTCTTATGACAAGCAAATGCAAGTAATAAACGAATTGCTTCTAACCTTGCTACCGGTGCATAAGTCTCGTCATATTCAATCTCTTCTTCTTGCGTGTATCCCTTGGCCACGAGTCTTGCCTTGTTTCTTATGACTTTTCCTTTCTCGTCCATTTTGTTCCTGAAAACCCATTTAGCTCCAACAATTGATTTACCTTTTGGTTTAGGAGTTAACTCCTAGACATCATTAATTCTGAATTGTCTGAGCTCTTCTTGCATAGCTTCAATCCAGCTCTCATCGGATAAAGCTTCATCTATGCTTTTGGGTTCTATTTCAGAAATAAGAGCCACAACACTAGACTCTTCTCACCTTTTGGATCTTGTGCGAATTCCTTCATTGATGTCGCCAATAATAAGATCTTTGGGATGACTAGACTTATGTTTCTAGTTGCTTGTTAATTTATCAGATTGATGGTCACTTCCTTCACTTGAATCTTCAACAGTCACTTGTTGCTGGTCCTTCAAAGTCTGAGCTGCTTCTTGAGATTTAGACTTTGTAGAGTCTGGAGCAGGTTCAGTCTCTTCAAGATGAGTCTGAATAGAATCTTGGAATTTGACATTCATTGATTCTTCCACTGTTTGAGTCTTCTTGTTGTAGACTCTGTACGCTGTGCTTGTGGTTGAATATCCAAGGAAGATGCCTTCATCTGACTTTTCTTCAAACTTACCAACTCCATCACTTGCATTTTTCAGTATGAAGCATTTGCATCCGAATACATGAAAATATGAAACAATAGGCTTCTTTTCTTTGAATAGTTCATAGGGGTTTTTTTCAAGAATAGGCCTTAGAAAAACTCTATTGATAATATAACATGATGTTGAAACTGCTTCAGCCCAAAATCGTAAAGAGATATTACTTTCAATTAAAAGAGTTCTAGCCATTTCTTGAAGAGATCTATTCTTCCTTTCCATAACTCCGTTTTGCTCTGGAGTATATAGAGAGGAGAACAAATGCTGAAAACCAAATTCATCACAAAATTTTGTACAATCTTGATTTTCAAATTCACCTCCATGGTCTATTTTTATACTTGAAATAACATACCCCTTTCATTTTGAATCTTTTTAGCAAATTTTTTAAAGTAAGAGAAAGTTTCAAATTTACTTGTCAAGAAATATACCCAAGTAAATCGTGAATAATCATCCACAATTACTAAGCAATATTTCTTACCTCCAATGCTCTGCGTTCTTGTTGGTCCAAAGTAATCCATATGCAAAAGCTGCAGTACACGGTTAGTGGAAACTTGATTTATTAGTTTAAAGGAATTTCTTACCTATTTTCCCAATATACATGGTGTACATAAGTCAGACTTTTGGTATGATAAATTGGGTAGACCACGAACAAGCTTCTTTGCTGAGATTTTGGCTATCCGCTTCATGTTAATATGCCCAAGCTTTTTGTGCCATAAGCTCACTTCATCGTGGATTGAGATTAGACATTGCGATTCATCTGGTTTCACGTCCAAAAGGTAGATATTTCCATGTCTTCGACCCATGAATGACTGAGTAGAGTCTTTACTGGTTCCTGAACAAATACCCTCTTGAAAGTTGATTCTAAAACCGGCATCACACAGCTGACTGACACTGAGTAGATTGTAGTTGAGCCCTTCAACTAAAGAAACATTGCTTATTGTGAGGTTCCAAATCTTTACAATTCCAAATCCCACAATTTTTCCTTTGCTGTTTCCTCCAAAAGAGACTTTTCCACCATTCACTTGAACAAGCTTTATGAAGCAAATTGAATCTCCTATCATGTGTCTCGAGCATCCACTATCCAGGATTTTACCTTTTTCTTGATAGTGACCTGCATTTAAAAAAAGACTCAAGCTTTCTTTGGTATCCATATTTTCTTGGGTCCTTTTGAGTTAGTTTGATATGCGGTTTTTTGCCCAAACTTTATTGACAGGTCTTTAAACCATAGGACATTCTTTCTCAAAATGATCTGCACTATTGCATTTTGAACATCTGAGACCATTGCGACCTATTAGTTTTACAAAGGTTCTTTCAAAATGATTTCTGTAAGCATTTCTTGTGGGTCTTTATTTGATTCTTTCTTTCACTTTAGGAAAATCAATTAAATGAATGGTTTCGATAGTCATTCCCAAACCAGATTTATTGAAATAAGGTCTTTGAACAGAAAGTATTTTTTCCAGTTTTTCAGATCCTAGAGAAAATCTTTTGGAAATATTTGAGATATCATTTTTCAAGAATGCATTTTCTTTTAAAAGATTATCTTTACTTTCTTTGAGAGAAGAAACATTCTGGTCTAAGCATTTTACTTTTTCTTCCAAAACATTTTCTTGTTGTTTTAGAGCAGAATTTTCCTTTTTTAGTTCGGAGATTCTTGTAAGAGAAGTCTTAAGACTAAAACACAGTTCATCAATATATTTTGAAACTTTAATAGGAATTTTGAAGTTACTTACCTCGAATTCACTTTTTGAATCTGAATCTATCTCGGAGTTTGATTCTGAATCTGATTGTGTCATTAGACATATGTTGGCATAATCATCATCACTATCTTCACACTTCGTATCACTCCAGGTTTCTACTTTAAGAGCCTTTCGATACTTTTCAGTTTTTCCTTTCTTCTTCCTCAGAAGAGAACAGTTGGGTCTGATGTGTCCCTTTTTCTTACATTCAAAACAGACTACATCTTTGTTTGATTCATTATCTTCAGCAGACTTGGTCTGTTGCTTTTGAAAACTTTATTTCTTTGAATTGAATCTTCTTCCTTTTCTGTTCAGCTTTCTGAATCTTCTTATCATGAGAGAAAGTTCTTCATTATCCATGTCGTCTTCAGAATCTGTTACATCAGAATCATCATTAGATTTTAATGCAATGGATTTCTTACCTTTAGAATCTTCGTCTTCATTGATTCATTCCATTTCATAAGACCGAAGGGTCCCAACCAACTCATCGACAAATAGTGGCGTGATTCTTTGGGTCTCTATGATTGAGGTCTTTATGTGATTCAATCCTTGGAGAGTCCACGCAGTAGCTTGTTTACTTTCATGGGATCAGAAATTGGTTGACCTTGATTTTCAAGACCATTCACAATTTCTGTAAAACGACTAAACATGTCAGTTATAGATTCTCCTGATTTCATTTTGAAGGCTTTGTATTGACCGAGAAGAATGTTGATTCTAGTCTCTTTCACTTGATCGGTTCCTTCATAAGTAATGTGTAATCTATTCCAAACTTCTTTGGCTGTATCCCAAGAAGATATTCTGTTATATTTAGTAGGTGATAAAGCACAATATAAAGAATAAATTGCTTTTGCATCAAGAGCTTGTCTTTTGATTATCTCTTCCTGAGTCATTTCGCTAGACTCAACAGTGTCTTTTCCTCTTTCTAAGACAGATGCAGCTTTAGAAATGATTCCTTTTTCTACAACGTCCCATTCCAGAGGATCTTTTGATCTTAGGAACATCTTCATCTTATTTTTCCATATGTTGTAGTCCTTTCCATCAAAGTAAGGTAGTCTGGTATTGCTTTGCCCTTCTACTAGTCCTGGAGCCAACATACTAGCCATGGATCTTTAACTCTGAAGTAAAACACTTCAAACAAAGTGAGTACACGAGCTCTAATATCAATTGAGATAACTAGTATAAGAACCTAGAGGGGGTGAATAGGTGCACAAACAATTTATCGAGATACGGAAGCGATTCTAGGCAAACAATAGAAAGGAAATTCTCTATTGATTAACAAAATGAAGTACGATCAAGGTAGAGAGAGTAAGGAAGAGAAAATTGAACACAAGGTTTATAGTGGTTCGGCTTATTTTAAGCCTACGCCCACTCTTTCGTACTGACAGCCCACCGGCTAGATTTCACTATGAACAAAAGAGAAGTTACAGCACAACTTTTCCTTGATTTCACTGTGTAGATGTTCTACCACACCTCCTCAAGGTTTCTCACAAATATAAACTCTATTTTGTGTACAAGATTGTCTAAACAACAATGAGCTTTAGACTTTGGAATTCTTCTATCACGCTCACCACGAACAACTTAGAACGTCATTCTTATAAACTCCTTCATGCCATCATACCAGTTGGCACTTACCAAAGGAATTCCTCCAATCTACCCGTTGGACGGAATCAATTAGGAATATTATTCGAGCTATTAAAGGAACGTGTCGATAGCACATCAATCCTGTTCGCCCATACAATCAGGATCTTGGTTTCCATAAGTAAAACCTTCCAAGAATATTTAGGCAATCATCAGATCCTTAATCTTCGAGTCAATCTCGATCAATCAAAGGATTCCGTTATGTCTTTTCCAGCCAAGAGAGCTTCTCCAGTCGATAAGGTCATATCCTTAATAAAACATCCAGTTCTGGATAACCTTTCTTCAACGGATTAAAGACTGTCAATGAGGATAGACTTTGAGTCTTGAGTCTGGCTGTCCGGAGGTCTTCAGACTTTAAATAGCAGAGTCTGCAAACCTTCAAACTAGACTGATGGAAACGTTTTGTCAGCTTCAAAACATTTCAAGAAGATTTCTCCAACAATCTCTCCCTTTTTTATGGTGACTAAATTTTTCTGCAGATTTGGACAACTTTGACCTACAAAACATTTCTCCGAGTGATACAGAATGTGAAGAAAGTGATGATGATTATGCCAATATTTGTCTCATGGCACAATCAGACTTAGAGTTAGACTCCGAGACTGACTTAAATTCAGACAGTGAAATCGACGTAAGTAATTTGAAAATCCATACTAAAGTCTCTAGATATATTGATGAATTGTGTCTTAGTCTCAAAATTTATCTTGAAAGGATTTCCAAACTTAAAAGAGAAAATTTTGCACTAAAACAACAGAAAAATGTTTTGAAAGAAAAGGTCAAAAGTTCAGATGAAAGTGTTTCTACCTTGAAAAAAATGAAGATAATCTTTCAAAAGAAAATGCATTCTTGAAAAATGACATCTCAAATATTTTTAAAAAATTTTCTATAGGATCTGAGAAACTTTAAAAAAATTCTTTAAGCACAAAGACCTTACTTCAACAAATCAGATTTAGGAATGATTGTTGAAACCATTCCTCTAATTGATTTTCCTAAAGTAAATGATATAATTAAGCAAAGACCTACAAGAGATGCTTACGAAAATCATTGCCAAAAAGTTTTTATAAAACCAGTAGGTCGCAGCGCTCTTAGATGTTCTAAGTGTAATAGCTCGAATCATTTTAAGAAAGAATGTCCTACGGTTTGAAAACCTGTTAAGAAAGTATGGGCAAAGACCTTATATCATACTAACACCAATGGACCTAAGAAAATATGGATACCAAAGAAAGCTTGAGTCTCTTTTCTAAATACAGGTCACTATCAAGAAAAATGTTAAATGGTATCTGGATAGTGGATGCTCAAGGCATATGACAGGAGATTCAAATTGCTTCATAAAGCTTGTTCAAGTTAATGGTAGAAAAGTTTCATTTGGAGGAAACAACAAAAGAAGAATTGTGGGATTCAGAACTGTAAAGATTGGAAACCTCACGATCAGTAATGTTTCCTTAGTGGAAGGACTCAACTACAATTTGCTAAGTATTAGTCAGTTATGCGACACTGGTTTCAAAATCAACTTTCAAGAAGGAATATGTTCAGGAACTAATAAAGACTCCTCTAAATCTTTCACGGGTCGAAGACATGGAAATATCTATCTCTTGGATGTCAAACTAGATGAAACCCAATATTTAATCTCAATTCAAGAAGAAGCAAACTTATGGCACAGAAAACTTGGGCACATCAACATGAAGCAAATAGCCAAAATTTCAACAAAGAAGCTTGTTCGTGGTCTACCCAATCTGTCATACCAAAAGGCTGATTTATGCACACCATGCGTGTTGGGAAAACAGGTAAGAAACTCATTCAAACCAATAAATCAAGTTTCCACTAATTGTGTACTGCAGCTTCTGCATATGGATCTCTTTGACCAACAAGAACTCAAAGCATTGGAGATAAGAAATATTGCCTAGTAATTGTGGATGACTACTCATGATTCATTTGGGTATATTTCCTAGTAAGTAAGTCTGAAACATTTTCTTACTTTAAAAAGTTTGCTAAAAAGGTCCAAAATGAGAAAGGGTATGTTATTTCACGTATACGTACTGACCATGGAGGCGAATTTGAAAATCAAGACTTTACAGGATTTTGTGATGAATCTGGTTTTCAGCATGTGTTATATTCTCCATATACTCCAGAGCAAAATGGAGACGTGTAAAAAAAGAATAGATCGCTTTAGGAAATGGCTAGAGCCCTTTTAATTGAAATTAACATATTTTCACGTTTTTGGGCTGAAGCAGTATCTACATCATGCTACATTATTAATAGAGTTTTTCTAAGGCATATTCTAAAGAAAACTCCCTATGAGTTATTTAGAGGAAAGAAGCCTATTGTTTCATATTTTCATGTGTTTGGATGTAAATGTTTTATATTGAAAAATGCAAATGATCGAGTTGGTAAGTTTGAAGAAAAATCAGATGAATGTATTTTCCTTGGATATTCTGTCACAAGCAAAGCTTAAAGAGTATACAATAAAAGGACTCAATCTTTGGAGGAATCAATGAATGTCAAATTTCAAGACTATGCAAAATGAAGCGATTCAAACTCAACTTAAAGAATCTGAACCTGCTCCAGACTCTACAAAGTCTAAATCTCCAGAAGCAGCTCAGATTTCAGAAGACCAGTAACAAATGATCGTCGAAGATTCAAATGAGGAAAAAGATCAACCGTCTAATAAATCAACTAGCAATTGAAAGCATAAGTCCAGTCATCCCAAAGATCTCATTATTAGTGATATTAATGAAGGAATTCGCACAAGATTCAAAAGGCGCGAAGAGTCTAGTGCTGTGGCTTTTATTTCTGAAATAGAACCCAAGAGCATAGAAGAAGTTTTAACTGATGAAAGCTGGATTGAAGTTATGCAAGACGAACTCAGGCAATTCAGCATTAATGATGTCTGGGAATTGACTCATAAACCGAAAGGTAAGTCTATCATTGGAGCTAAATGGGTTTTCAGGAACAAGATGAACGAGAAAGGAAAGGTCGTAAGAAACAAAGCAAGACTCGTGGCCAAGGGATATACGCAAGAAGAAGGGATAAACTATTATGAGACTTACGCGCCAGTAGCAAGGTTAGAAGCAATTAGATTATTACTTGCTTTTGCTTATCATAAGAATTTCAGGTTATTGCAAATGGATGTCAAAAGTGCTTTCCTAAATGGATTTATCCAAGAGGAAGTCTATGTGTAACAACCACCTAATTTTGAAGACTCAAGGAAACCAAACTCTGTATTCAAACTAAAAAAGGCTCTATATGGTTTAAAGCAAGTACCTCAAGCTTGGTACGACAGACTAAGTAAGTTTTTAATTCAAAATAGTTTTGTCAAAGGTAAAGTAGATACTACATTGTTTATCAAAAGAGAAAGCAAAAGTTTTCTACTTGTTCAAATTTATGTTGATGATATTATTTTTGGATCTTTTAATGAAAATTTGTGTAAGAAATTCTCTAAGTCTGTGCAGGATGAATTTGAAATGAGCATGATGAGTGAACTAACCTTCTTTCTTGGGCTTCAAGTGAAACAACTGAAGAAATGAACTTTTATTCATCAAGAAAAATATGCCAATGATCTTGTCAAAAAGTTTGGACTGGAGAATTGCAAAAAGACTGATATATCAATGTCAAGTTCCTTGAAGTTGGACAAAGATGAAAGAGGAAATAAAGTTGACCAGAAGCTATACAGGAGTATCATTGGTTCACTTCTTTATCTTACTGTTTCTAGACCTGACATTTTGTTTAGTGTTTGAATTTGTGCTGGGTTTCAATCAAACCCTAAAGAATCTCATTTAAGTGCTGCAAAGTGTATTATCAAATACATTGCCTCAACTTCAAACTTGGGTCTCTAGTATCCTAAAGAAGGAGATTTACTCTTCTTGGATACTCAAACGCAGACCTAGTCGGATACAGAGTTGATAGAAAGAGCACCTCGGACACCTGTCAACTACTTGGAAGGAGGACAGTGTCTTGGTTTTCAAGGAAGCAAAGTACAGTAGTGCTTTCTACAGCAGAAGCAGAATATGTAGCTCTTGGAAGTTGTTGTTCACAAATTCTGTGGATAAAACAACAGTTAAGAGACTTTGGAATTGAAGATTCATACACTGAAATTAAATGTGACAACACCAGCGCAATCAATCTCACCAAAAATCCGATTCTTCACTCAAGAGCAAAACATATAGAAATTCGACATCACTTCATTAGAGATCATGTTTAAAATGGAGAAGTCTCGATTCAGTTTATTGACTCAAAGAATCAACTGGCGGATATATTTACAAAGCCTTTGGAGAAAAATCAATTTGAAGTTATTCGTTCTAGACTCAATATCTTAAAGTCTGAGGAAGTTTAGACTTAGCACTGAAAATCTAAAGGCTCTCAGTCTCGAACAACCAAGATCTACAACTGTAAGTTATTTCTATTTTAGAAATTTATTTCTCGAATCAAATCTTGAAAAGGTACGATCATCCGAAATTGATTGGTGTTATTTCCCAGTCTTCGTAATTATTGCAAACCTACCTTTTCGAAAAAGAAGTGATTTTTGAAATGACAGTTATCTAAAAGGCAGTTATTTGTTTTTCAAAGGTATTTTTATATTTCCTTTTTTATGACGGTTCGTATGCCTCGCTTTGATTGCCTTATATATGTCGGTTCCTCTTTGTTTTACTCACAAAAACCCTAAAGAGAGCACCGATCTTCCACTTCTGTCTTCTTCGATTGTTTAATCCTTGAAAAAGTTTTTATCTTTCTTGGGAAACAAGCTTGGAATCTCTTAAAGACTGTGAAAGATGTCGTCTCAAAAGAAGTCTTCAAGTATTGCGAACAGGGGACCACAGCAAATGCGTGAGGGGTCTTCACACTTTGATCTCACCGAAGAAGAATGATCTCCTAGACAACAACAAAGCCCACAACATTCTCAGCAGCGTCCATCTCCTCCATCTAGACCTCAAGATGTTGCACATCGAGAAGAGGAAGAAATCATCGAAGACGCAGAGCTCGTAAGAACTCATAAACCCTCTTTTACCTTTAAGCTATATCGTGCTTTGAAGAGAAGTGGTACTCTGTTGAACTACATTGATGAATTTCTTAAGGACAAAAGATATAGAAATGAAACTTTCTTTTTACGCACAATGAAAGGATTGGGAATTGCCCCTACTGGGTCGGCGAAAGAGGCATTGGCAAATATCCCAAGCGATCCACGTGTTGGAGGGCTGAGTCAGCCAGATGGGAATGACGATGATAGGATGTATAATCAGTTTAAACCGAGAATGGGTGTAGCAGCGAAAATCCGAAGCAAAAGGACGGATTCATTTCGATCAGAGGAACACAAGCAACTGTACTCTAAGTTGCTGAAGCGTGGGGTAATAAACCCTAGAAGTGTAGACTTTGATTTTCTTGACTTTGTGAATGTTAATCTGAGGAAAAAATTCAGTCTTCTTCAACTCGAAAAATTTTGTTCTGAATCTACAAAAGCTTATGCTGAACTTACTGCTTATTTCTATTCGAATCTCAGTTTCTTGGATGTGAATAGATTCTCTTTTAGTGTTCAAGATCAGGACTATGTGGTTGACATGAATACATTGGCTGATGTGATTAGGGTTGAAAGAGGGAGATATCAACCTATCAGTGTGTCTAGTGCTCGTGCAACGTTGGAGCTTGTTAAGGATAGAATGACAGAAGGAAAAATTTCCTATTTGAGGATGAATGTGTCCAACATTTTGCTTCAACAAGATAGTAATTAACTGTCTTAGACCAAAATTAACCTCAAAGACCGATGTTTCAAACTCGGAGGCAAAGTTGATGTACGCCATCAATGCTGGTAAAAAGTTCTCTCTTCCACACACTATTATGTTCCACACGTACAAGGCAGTAGTGAAAGACAAGGGTCAACTTCCTTACCCAGCACTTGTGACCAAGTTATTCAGACATTTGAACATTCAGCCTCCCCGGATTCTTTGTGTTTGAACGTGCGATCAAATGGTGGTGGGACTGAAAATGGTCTCTCAAATGCGTCTGAAGGAACTCAATAAGGTGTTGGGGCAATTCAAGGAGAAAACCCGTGTCAAGACTCATCAAATCTCTTCGGCTGTAAAGAGGAAAGGGAAAGAGCCCATGGTTGCTCCATCCAAGAAAAGAAGAGCACTCATTATTGAGGATGAAGAGGATGAAGAGGATGAGGATGATATCACCATTTTTGCAATAGCATTGAAGAACTTGAGTCGTTCTATTCTAGAATTAACGGAGAGACAAGAAAAAGACATGGATGAGACAGAACAAAGGACTGGAGATTTGGAAGCAGAGGAGAAAGAAGCAGAGGAGAGAGATGCAGAGGAGGAAAGAATTGAGGAAGAAGAAGAAGAGGAGAGAGGAGATCAAGTGGAAGCAGAGCATGAGAAACACTTTTCTTCAACTGAAGGCATGGAAATAGGGGGAGATCCTGAGAAAAGATGAACGTCCTCATTCCCTGCCACCAGTGAAGGAGTAAGTCGTTCTCCAGCAGATCCAGAGGACATCTATGCCACTTAATTTCCTGAAGAAGGACATGAGGTTTCATTGTCCAATCTGCATGATCGTGCTGAAATGCTATCATTTGCCAATACTCCGTTTGATCGTGCAGAAGCAAGTACTCAGACAAACAATTTGGCTGACTTTCGCAGAATTCTTGATGCTCTTTTGGAGATGAGAGGTCAGATTTATGCTTTGGGATGCGAAGTACAAAACTTGCAAAATGCAGGTTAATCTTCTTCAATTTCTTTACATGATCAAATTCATGCCCTTGCTCTTCAAGTTCAAGCCAATGCCAAGGGTGAAGATGTGGCGCAACTGAAGGAGGATTTGAAAAAGCTAGAAGGGATTGTCCAATCAATGGGAGATTTCGAGCTTGTTCATGTTCCCAAGCCATCTTAATTTTGTTCGCTTTTCAGCTCTACCTTTTTAATGATGACAAAAAGGGGGAGAGATGCATATTTGATTTGAATTTTGAAACTTTTTGAACTTTTGTGCGATTATGTTTGATTGACTTGACTTTTGTGTTTGGCTGTTTGGATTTGGACTGGATTTGAATTTGACTGTTTGAACATTTGTTTATCTTAAGTACTATTGATATCTCATGGCTTTGTTCATTTACAAGACAAACCTACTTTCTGTGGATGCAGATTCTAGTGTTATTACTAAGCCATTTATCTTTATGAGATATCCATATTTGCTTGAGTAATGTTTTGTAGGTCAAAGTTATCCAAATCTGCAGGAAAGTTTTGTCACCATCAAAAATGGGGAGATTATTGGAGAAAACTTCCTTGAGTGTTTTGAAGCTGACAAAATGTTTCCATCAGTCTAGTCTGAAGACTTGCAAACTCTTTCATCAAAGTCTGAAGACCTCTGAATTGCTAGACTCAAGACTCAAAGTCTATCCTTATTGACAGTTTCTAGACCATCGAAGAAGGCTTATCCAGAACTGGATGTTTCGTTAAGGATTTGACTTTATCGACTGGAAAAGATCTCTTGGCTAGATATAGCATGTCAGAATCCATTATTCAATCAAGATTGATTCAGGGATATTGGATCCTTTGATTGACGAAGTATACTTGGAAGGTTCTATTTATGGAAATCTAGATCCTGATTGTATGGACGAGCAGAATTGATGGGCTATCGTCATGTTCCTTAAATAGCTCAAATATCTTCCTAATTAATTATGTCCAACGGGTAGATTGGAAGAATTCATTTGGTAAGTGTCAACGGGTATGATGGCATAAATGAGTATATAAGGAAGACGTTCCAGTTGTTTGAGTGTGTGCGTGATAAAAGAATTCCAAAGTCTGAAGCTCCTTGTTCTTAGTCAATTAATTGTTGAGCGAAATCTTGTACGCAAAAGAGAGTCTATATCTTTGAGAGATCTTGAGGAAGTGTAGTAGAGTCTCTACACTGTGGAATCAAGGAAGAGCTTTACTGTAACAACTCTTTTGTTTATAGTGAAATCCAGCCGGTGGGCTGTCAGTGCAGAAGAGTGGACGTAGGCTTGGATTAAGCTGAACCACTATAATCTTTGTGTTCATATTCTCTTCCTACGCTCTTTTACTTTGATCGTAATTCGTTTTGTTTACAAGAGACAAATTTCCTTTTCATAAAATTATTTTTACACCTATTCACCCCTCTAGGTGCTCATACTAGCTTTCACAGCGATGACTGGACTAGCAGCGTTGGGGGAAGCTAGGTGAGTGGCGGTGGCATTATGGTGGCTCTTCGAGCAGAGGTGAGCGGTGGTGGCATTGAGCAGAGGTTAGCGAGCCAGAGGTCAACGACAGTGGCGTCGAGGGCGAGCGACGAGCCAAAGGTCAGTGGCGGTAGCATTGAGGGCGAGTGGCAGTGGCGTCGAGCAAATTTTAGTGAGTCAGAGGTTAGCGGTGATGGCATCGAGGGTGAGTGGTGGTGGCGCTAAGGGCAAGCGACGAGCCAAAGGTCAGCGGCGATGGTGTCGAGGGCAAGTGGTGGTGGCATCAAGTAGAGGTTAGCAAGCTAGAGGTCAGCGGCAGTGTCAAGGGAGAGTGGCGGTGGCGTCGAGCAGAGGTCAACGACAATGGCATTGCGCAGAGGTTAGTGGTGGTGGCATCAAGGGCAAGCGGCGATGGCGTCGAGCAAAGGTTAACGGCGATGGCATCGAGGGCTGGTGGCATTGAGGGCCAGTGGTGATGGCGTCAAGCAGAGGTTAACGGCGGTGGCATCGAGGGTGAGCGGCAATGGAGTCGAGCAAAGGTCAGTGGTGGTGGCGTTAAGGGCAAGCGGTAGTGGCATCCAGTAGAGGCAAAGATCGGGCGAAGAGAGAACTGTGAAACTGGAAGTGTTGTAATGTGAATGTCCATTTCTGATTTGGGGCTTTTTTGGAGCCTTAACCGGAACTAGTCCCTTTAGAATCGGGAACTGAACCGGAACCTCCAGTTCGGTTTTCCGATTCTCAATTCTACCCAAGAACTGCGCTCACCCCTAATGGAAGGTACGCAAGGGCAAAGTTAACGTCATCAAGTGTTGGTGATGAAATACCAATGTTCCCTCTCTAGGTAAGTCTACTTGAACAAGTGTATTGTTTCGTTTCCTATCAGAAGAACTCTGAAAGATTATTTAAATTTTGACACTTTAGAGAGAGAACTACTTGGAACTTTACCCCGCTGGAAGAATTTTCAAGGTAATTATTCTGTCTTAACAGTTTACAGGTACTCTATTTGAAGACGTTCTCGAAAAACCTTTGCCTTGTCGGAAGTACATCAAAAGCACCATCTCAAATCCTGATGGAAACCAAAGGCGCCACATCTCAAATCTAAAGAATGTTAGGAACATGCTCAGAAGAATTCCGATGGTATCAGGCCCCCTATGGTCGAAAAAACTTTTAATGTGCCATCTTAAATTCTGACGCTGGCGAAGTTCCTGGTCAGAACAATTCTGAAGCGCCTTCTTAACTCATACAGTTAGTCAGGTCCCTTAAAATTAAGAGATCCTCTTTATTTCATATAACAGTATACATAGTGTAGGTGTGGAACATAAAGGTAGGAATGAAAGGAGATACATATGTTTCATCTCCTCGCTATACGACAAGCTGCCTGTTTTTTGAGCATTACACAAGTGTTTGGACAGGTCATTTCGAAGATCTAGCGACAGATTATTCCCTCTCCAACTATTGTCTTAATGGTATTGGACCTGCTGGCCCACTTGTGTTTCTTGCGTACAATTTATTAATTGCTTATAACTTATAATTTCTCGTGATAGTGATCGGAAGTCAAAAGGGCGTCTCTTTCCCAGCCGAAGAAAACGGTTCAAGCTCTTTGAAATTATGTTTTACGCCAAAAAAGTAAATGAATGTCTCGAATATGACACTAGCAAACGAGGACATTTTCTTTGCGTAAGATCTTCTTGGTAAACAAGCATGACATCAACGCACCAATTAGACGTTAGAAAAGGGTTTCTTTTCCTTTACACGTTTTGTTGTTTTCCTGCGAATGTTGGTAAGGTTTTGGGGAAAATTACTAAAATAATCCGAAATTTATGTAATTATGCCAATTCATGTAATTTATTGACAAAAGGTGATGGTTTGATATACATGATACTCATGAAACTGCTTTTATACGAAGGGTTGAATTGGTTAATTAATCTACGGAGTGTACTCTTCATGACCCTTCATGGACAGTTTTGGCATGCCAGGTCAATATGATTGAAAAACTACGTATTGGATACACCATTAGCATAATTATTTTCGAAAACTATGATAGGTCGATGTAATTTATTTAACTTGTCTGTAGTGAGGTTGTGATCAGGGGCTCTCTACCTAGAAAGTGCAAATCAAAGGAATTATATGCAACTTAAATCTAACATTTCATTGCGATTGTGTGAAAAACCAATATTAATGTCCAAAGGGAGTTGCCCTCAATAGTTTCCCCTTTCTGTCATTTTCAAGCCAAAAAAAATAAAATTATGCCAATTATACATATACTCCATACGTATATTGAGTTTATGTTTGGTTGCAAGGATAACGATTTGGAATAGATAGGTTAAGGTGGGATGAGAAAAACCCCAGATAAGATGTTATCTTTTGTAGGAAAAGTATAAGATGTAACGATGGATGAAACTATATCTGATCCAAGACAGTGTTTGGTAAAGTCAAATCAAGACAAAATAAAAATAGTGAACTTTTAAATAAAGAACTTTAAAATACGAAAGAAAACCACTGTCTAACATTAAGTATGACCACCAAAGGCATTCCAATGATCATGATCATTAATGTCAATTGCAATCACCACTATGGTGGTCGCTTGCTTGATGGATGATGGCAATGGTGAGAACTCGACCCCTTTGCCAGTGAGGGCCGTGGACTTCTTGCCCTCTCCAAATTTAGGCATGGGAGAGGATTCGTCAGCGTCACTGAGTGTTTGGTGACCGAAATGTCATCATTATGCAAATGAGAGCAAGCCAGGCCCTTACATGATCTACTAGTGGTGAGGCCCTCTCCTTGGCCCGAACGAGGTTCATCGACCCTCATCATGGCCAGGACAAGGCTAGCCACCCTTCCCTTATGGCTATACTTCTCCCATCTCGATCATTACTTCTCTTTCAAACTCTCTCTACCTCTTATGTTTTTCTTTTTTGAGTTTTTAACATCTTGTGGTCTTTTGTAACGTGGCCCCACTCGACGTCACGTCTACACCACGTATCTAGAAAGAAATGAAAAAAAAAAAAAGGCCATGTAAACTTTCCACCCACTTAAAACTAAAGGAACAAGTAGGACTTAAAAATGCATGAATCTTGCAAGTTTCAAAATTTAAACGGACAAAAGGAAATTTTTAAAACTCAAGTTCATGTGTATTATCGTAAAAAGTTCGAAGACACGAGTCATGATTATCTTGTATCTTAAATTTGGTACAAATAGACGCAATCCAAAGCTAATAATAGTACACTTAAGTAGGAAGAAAAAGAATTTCAGTACAATATTTTGCATATTTATAAATAACAATTCCTCTGGTTCCACCCATGACTGAACCTAGTTTCAAAATTTTCAAGAAGATCCTCGTTTGATGTCCCCTCTGATCGGGAGAGTACAAGCACAACTACTTGATTTAGGAAGATTGTTGAGGCTAATTTTGAACTCATCAATATATTTAGTTGAATTCAATTTCATAAAAAGAAAAAAAATACAATTCAATGAGTCATAAACTAATTAAGATATATCAATTGCTTTACATTAATTGACATTTTCGAAGTGGACGTCTTTCATTTGACACCAATATACACGAATCTTAACATAGCTCAATTTAAACAGTTTCGTGATGCAATTAAATGGTTCTAAGTTGAAGACAGCTGTATATTCAAAAGCTTCAATTCTTTTGATTTCTTTAAGTTTTTTAGCCCAAGATCTACTGGTGTCAATGTTCATGACCAGGTCCTTGTGTGACGTCCATTTCATGGAAGCTTCCACTACACGAAGTGAGGTTCTGATTGGTTCTCAGTTAAAGGGAACTATCGTGTTCAGAGGCGACAATTCCTCCCATTGCTGCTTTAGTTTTTTTGCTCAAAAGCTGTTTTTGGTGTTCGTGCTTCGTGATTGCGTCCTTAGAAAACGTCCATGTCACGATTACGTCCTTATCACATGGTACATGAACATTCGACTGTCAAAACGGGACGCCCCGCTCGAGCTCCGTCCACCTTAGGGTACGAGGCACATGAACATAAAGAGGATGGGCCCGACCCAAGCTACTTCCTCCTTAGGTACATGAACGTGTTGTCAAAGAGAAAATAATATAAATAATTTCTGAACTTAGGTTCAATGTATAATATCATTATTGAAATTTTAATTTACTCAGTATGATTTATGAATTTTTTATGCGTGTTCAATTTATTTTTAAACTATATAAAAATAGCTAATGTTATCATTTCATTACTTTAAGTTAATGCATTTTCTAATTTAGCTTTCAATCCAATATGTTTGAATAATGGACAAAAAAAAGATTACATAACAATTATCTATGTTAAAATCAAATAACAATATAATAATCCTTTTAAGATGTTAAATTTGTTCAATTTAGAAAAATTATTAGCCATGTTATTTGATGACTTGGATATGAGTTGCACATATTACGTTGATACTACGTATAATGTTATTTTTTCTCCATCATTCAATCTTATCAATTTGAATTAATAAAAAGATAACATATAATATTTTCATATAGTTGAAGGACTAAACTAAACATTTACAAAAAAAAATTAAGAATTACATTAAACAAATTAAAAATTTAATAATGCACATTGAGCTCAAGTTGAGGAACCACATCAAACAAATCAAAAGTTCAGAGACAACATTAAATATTGAGTCAAAATTTATGTATCATTTATATAATTATCTCATTGTCAAAAGAGGGCCAACCCTACAACGAGACACACAGTGGTTTTTGGATTTCAATGATCCATTTTGAGTTGAAGTATCTTATTGGAAGACCTGCCTATGAAAGGAGGAACTTGTAGAAGCATCATATAAAGATGAATATGCATGTGAGTCAAGTACCACCGTCTATTGGTTTTGTTTATTCTTGTCTTATGGCTGTATTGTTAAGGTTTGTAATACTGTTGGCATCACCTATAGAAGGGTACCCCCTCCGGTTGTGCAAACAAACTGAGTTTAGATCATTTCTATAGCATACACATTTCCCATGTCTTTCTAAACTTTTTTATTCTCTTCCTCAAGGTCTACTGTTCTTAGATGTTTAGAGTTGCACTACTAGTTTGGTAATGTAAATAGGTTATGGAAGTGTGCTTTTCACTTGCCACTTTGTGAATCCTGTAAATTAGAAAATTTCTAAATCCAAGAATTTTGTAGGATAATTTCTGGAGTCCAGAAAATAAAAGGCAGCTTGTTGAGGCCTTAAGGCAGCCATGTTTGTAGGGTAGCACAGCTGTCTTAGGTATCATGTGTCTATTCCATAGACCCCTTATAATATCTGATATAAGAAATTTGCAACTCACTAGCTTCATCATAATTGTCTACGTATTCATATTAAAAAACTTCATCGGTCCTAAATCTATTATCTACATATGTAGTCAAGTCATAAATCTTTTATAAAATGAGAGAGAGAAAGCCATATTGTTTTTTAGATAAAAAAAAAAATTATGGCTATCACTGATGGACCATTTTTTCAGTCAAATCAAATATATATTTTTTATAAATAAATTTCTTTAGAGCAATCAACGATATGCCTATCACTTATGGAAGATATATCAAATATATATATATATATATATATATATATATATTTTTTGGGTGGAAGATATCAACGTTTCGCCATGGCCACATCCAAAGGAAAAAAAAAAGAAGATATATTTGGATGACGCATCATTTTTCTCTAAAAAAAGTCATAAAGTGGTGTGTAATGCAAAGTCTTTACCACTGGTCCCTTTCAGCATTCTTCTAAGACGCCACTCATGGGTTTGGCTGACTTCACCAACGTTATATTTGGATTGAATTATTTAATTTGGACGAGCTTTCTTGTCGTTTAGTCAAAGCAACGAAAAGGGGAGAAAAAAAAAAGTAAAATGAAAAGCAAATCAAACGGGTTTACTTAGTGGAGGCTACCTTCGCAATTAGAAAGACTTTGCCTTTTCATGAAATTAAAATTATTAGACTATTGAATCACCGTCCAAGAAAGACGACAAAAAGCCTGGTCTAATAATCTTTTTTTGTCTATCGAAGGAGAGAACTTTAGCTTTAAAGTCTAACTTGCAGTGTGAAACGGCATTTAAAAAACTTCGAAGATAATCACACGCAAATCCTCATTGAATACACGAATTGCCTTGACCAATTGACAAACCCTAGGGCTGATTGTGGGACTGCTTGACTCAATTTTTACGATTTAATCGCCGTCCAATTAAATTGGAATTTCAAATCCTACATCTGTCAGGTTGAAGGAGAAATTTCATTGGATCCTCAGTGGGGCAACGTACAATATCAGGAATCATACGGTATGGAAAATTGATTTGTAAAAAATATTTATGAGTATTGTTTAATCACTTTTTTGTCATATTATCTCATACATAAAGGGGATGTATGTGTTTCTTATAGCGACCACCTATAGGAAACACATAACTTTATTATCGTTGATTTTCATTAACATAGTCTTTCTTTTCGTTTCAGATGGACGTTGGATTCTGGATGAAAGTTGAGGATCTCGTCAAGATTCTGCCCCAAGCTTTTCTCAAGATTACGTGGTCAATCAATACCATCTTCGTTCTTTTACTTTCAAAAACCTCTTCTAATTTTTCCTTTCGTCATTCTGAAGTTAGCTGCTCTTTTCCTTTTTTTTTCTTTTTTTTTTTTTAGGAAAAGTATCGATTCAATCCCAACTTATTGCATTGATATTAATTCAATTTTAAATATTTCAATTGAACAAATTTATATATAAACGTTTTTACATATTGTCAATTGAGTCAATCCAGCCAATATAGGTCGAAAATTGTTTACGTGGATACCTATAGTCATATATATTACATAGTACAGCCAACATTGATGTTGACTTTCTTTTTTTTTTTTTTATCATCTTAATAATTTTTTCTTTTTTCTTTCTTTTTTTCTTTTTTATTCTTTGATTTTTTTTTTCTTCTGCCATTGGCTGGTGAGGGCTGAACCTCATCTAAGCAAGGGTTGTTTTCCCCACCACAGGCCTAGCCAGGCCAGGCGTCACTTGGGGGTGGCCTTATTAAGCGTTGACCCCATGTTGGTCATGACCAATGCTAGCCAACGTCAAAAAGAGAAAGGAAAGAAAAAAAAAAAAAAAAATTAATTATTTAAAAATTATGAAAAAAATGTCCATATTAAGGCTAATCGTGCCTCATAGGATTGTGACATCCACATTAGCAATTTCAATCATAAATTAGCTAGATGAACTCAATTGACAAAGCTTGATGATTAAATTAATTCAATTAAAATATTTAAAACTGAATTGATGCAAATGTAATAGATTTAAGGTGTTTTCTTTTTTTTCATACTATTCCCCTTTTTTCCAATAGTGTTTTCGGACCTTGCGAGGGAAAACCTTTGAGTCTCCCTTCCCCAGACCGCCACTTTGCCGCACGAAATTTCTTGTTTGACTAAGAGTTTCTATTTTGCTAGTGGGTTTTTCCTCCTGTTTTTTGCGAGGTCGACCGCCTAATAATGCGCCTACACATCTACATCGACGTTTTGGCCACTTTGAAATTTTGCCCACGAGCTGTATAGGAAACTTAGTATGTTTGTGAAGTGTCCTGTTTTTTTTCCTTTTCCAGAGATTTGACTTTTCAATGAAGCCTCTTCCTTGCACTCTAATTGCAAGTGGAAATGGGTCTTGCTCAGAGAGACAAATCGGAACTTTTCTCTCCCCAGGTTGAATTAGATGTTCAGTCCTTTTTATTCTTGTGCACTTCTCAGACGCACTCTGTATCCATCGGTTTATATTTGTTGTAATTAAGTAAATTGAACGATTGTGGGATCATCTTCTTGTTGTAAAGGGAGATTTAGGTTCAACTGATTTTGATCCATGTTCAATGCAGATGTGATTGACGAAACTGTGATGGATTGATGTTCATGATAATCACAAAACTGGTTTTATAGGAATGGTTGAATTTGTGAACCAATTTACGCAGTAAACCCTTCATGATGCTCCATCAATACTTTGAGCATGTCGTGTCAATAAACTTCAAAACCTACAAATTGGGTATGCCATTTATATAATTATATTGAAAGGTCTCACATATCTCTCGTCTACTTTTGCATTAGAGATGGAGTACTCCCCAAATAAGATGAAGGGGTCCGGTATATTTATGCACTATTGAAATTTGTAAGTCGAACTAATGTTACAAAGGGTTGATATAATTTATATAATTTGGTGACGGGCTCATCACTTAGACTTTGCAATCCGGAGGAAGTCTATGTAGCATAAATCGAACAATCCATGAAGCATGAAAATCCTGTGTTAAAACCGAAGAGGAGTTGCCATGATTAGTCACCCTTTACCACTACTTTTTCAAGCCAAAAGAATTATGTCAATTCTATACTCCATAGATACACTATGGTTGCATCGGTCGCTAGGACAATGTGGAAAAAATTGGTTGAGGTGTGATTAAAAACAGAAAACCCACATTTCTTGTATGTTATATTTTATAGAAAATAAAAATCAAATGAAACAATGGATGAAGTTATATCCAATCCACGATAGTGTCCGGTGAAGTTGAGTTCTAATTAAATTAAAAAAATTAATTATTAAGTAAAAAATTCTTAAAAAAAAGAGAAGAAAATCATAGTCTAACAATGAAAAGTAACCACTAAAGTCATCCAGCGATATTTGTGACCACTACCGACCACGATTACCCCTATGGTGGTCGATTGACATGATTGCACTGGTGAGATCACCTCTCTCTTTCTAGTTTTTTTTTTTTTTAAATGTTTTTAAATATTGTCTATTTCTGACGTGACGCCCACTTAATGTCACGTAGCCCATGTGTCTAAAAAGAAAAGGAAAAATCAATAATAAGAAAAAGCCATGTAAATGTCCCGTTAACTTACAATTAATGAAACAAATGGAAGGACTTAAGGACATAAGTACATGGATCTTGACAAAAAAAAAATCACATGGATCTTGCAATTTTAAGGATATAGAGAAATAAAATAAAAATTTTAAAATTCAATTACATCTGCATTATCATAGAAAATAACTCTATTTATTAAATCCCATGCAAATTGAAATAGTTCAAAGCAGTAATAATACACGAGAAGTCATAAGAAAAGGAATTTCAACTCAATATTTTGCACATTAAGATGTTAATAGGATAAGATAGTAATGCCTCTTACTCCTCCAACGGCTAAATCTAGTTTCAATTTTTTTTCTTTTTTTAAGGGAAACTAATCCTCATTTGAAGTCCCCTGCATTTGGACCTTGTCGGAACATGCTATGAGAATATGTTACCTTAACCTAGGAAGATTACTATGGTTCATGTCTGAATTTATTAATATATCCAATTGAATTTAACTTCATTGAAAAAAAAAAACTTAGGTGTCACAAAAGTATAATGAATTCGAAAACTTTTAAAAAGTAAATTAATTTCGAAAACTTGTTATGAAAATAAACTTTCAAAAAGTAAATCAAGTTTTAAAACTTATCAATAAGTACAATCAAATTCTAAAATTTCTAAAAAATGCAATATACTAAAGGATTTAATTGGACGATTTTGATAAGTTTTATAATTTGATTATACATTTTGAAAATTTTAGGACATCATTGCACTTTGTAATTAGTTTTATGATTTAATTACAAATTTTTTAAAGTTTTAGAATTTAATTGTACATTCATAATAAATTTTGAGGCTTCCAATGCACGTATCCCAAAAAAATTAAGTAAATGACTTATGAGTTAACTAAAATGAATTAACTATTCTATATTAGAAGATATTCCCAATTTGAGACGTATTTCATCTTCTACCTCATAGAGCTTAACTTGAGTAGTTTTCCATTCGATTGTTTCTAAGTTAAAGACAACTATATTTTCAAAGACCTTAAATTCCTTTCAGTTAGTTTTTTTAAATTTTTTAGCTCAATGGCTCTATTATTGTTTGCGTTTCACAACTATGGGACATTCATCTCATGGAAGCTTCATCTACTTTAAGATGACGCTCTGAACAGTTGACTGGTTCTAAGTGAGAGACAGCTATATATCCAAAAGCTTCAATTGTTTTCATTTCTTTTATCTTGAATTTTTTTAACTTAAAAGCTCTATTTGTGCGGGTGCATGATGACTACATCTTATCTGACGTCCATTTCGTGGAAGGTTCTTCTACTTTAAGTCGCGGTACATGAACCTCTTGATTGTTAAAATAGGGTAGACCCCACCCAATCAAAAAGGTAGGCGGCTGGCTTTTTCATTTCGAGCATCCACATCCAGTTGAAGCATAATATTGGAAGACCCCTGAAAGAAAGCAGAGCTTGTTTCTTTTTTATCAGAGAGAGAGAGAGAGAGAGAGAGAGAGAACTTGCTGAGGGGACAATAGATTATATATTTATATTTCTCGGTGAAAAATATGTTTTTATAGAAAAGGTATGGTTTTTTCCACAACTTTCAATGCAAATAATTATCTGACATAAAAAAAATGGATGACTCGCTGATATTATTAAACTCATTAATATACATAATGAAAAAGTCGCACCACACGTTTTAAACCTATTGTCAGCATAATGATGTCAAGTCCTAACTAAATCTATTATTGACAAAATACAAGCATTTATTGAAGATTTTAATTAAATTTTGAGGAAATTACTCAATCCATCCATAAAAAGAAATTTCTAGTGTTTTGGAGCATCCGTATGCTTGTATAGTTTCTAATTGAGTTTCAAACGATTCATTTTGCTTTAGTTTGAATTCCAGACAAGTTCAAAAGACATAAAATGTACATTAGGGCAAGACTGGTTTAATCAATTAAATTTTGAATTTACTCCGCATATATAAATCATGCCGGGGCTCCTTACTATACGGTCTATGATCCAAGGATTCTAGGCAATTATTGAAGAGGAGAGAGAGAGAGAGCAGGGGGGCAAACACGCTTGGCACGTGCGAAAGCTTTGCTTCATTTTGCGGAGGGTCGACCGCGCTTGGTTCCTCCATAAATATAGGCATTTCTCCAGCAATAAAGGAGAGCGGAGACCGCGTTTCGAAAAGATAAGGTTCTCAAGTATTCCTCCACTCAAGGTGACGTTTCTGACTTAGGCTTCTTCTCATGTCCCTCTGGTCTCCACTTCTTCAAACGTGTATGAATTTGTTGTTCATCGACAAGGAAAAGGAAAAAAAAAAAGGGGCACGAAAAGAGGGCTTCCGTGAATTTTGAGAGTAACGTAGAATTGTGATTCCTCGACTTTCATGCATTATATATCAATCTTATTTTTCTGATGAAATTTTTGCATTCTGTCTAGGGTTGTAAACGTATAGCACAGCAAACGAAGGAAAACAGCTCACGCTTTTTAGGAAACCCAGAGAGTGCTTCAATGGAGATCTTATCATCCCAGTTGTTCCCTGAGATAGTAAGCATTCGATTTTCCTCTTAAGCCCCAGATGTTATTATGTCTGACTTGATGCATTTTTCAAGATTTTATTTTTACTTGATTTCGTAGGTAACAGAAGAAGCACTACATCATGCGTATCAACATCATCAAATAATGAACGCCTTCGATTTCCCTCTTGAAGATTTCGACTTCAAACTTTTCTCTTCAGAAACGTACTCCCCTTGTTCACCATTTGTTCCGGAAACGACACGAGGTCTCATGGATCCGCCAGTAGAAGTTGCTCCGACAATCATGGAGAGGCCAATGAAGATGCCAAAGACTCAGAGAGTGAGCAACTCTTGCTCACCCGAAACAAACAAAGCCCCCACAACGGCAATGTCCTCGCTGTCATCTAGTTCCCAGTTGATATCTTTTGCAAGCTTGGACTCTTTCCCGACTGAATCGCAGCAGATTTACGGTACTTGCTTCGAACATTTGTTACATATTTTGGGTTAATTGAATAAGATCTGCGGTATTATACTGCATGATGGTTCTTTCCTGACTGAATCGCAGCAGATTTACGGTACTTGCTTCGAACATTTGTTACATATTTTGGGTTAATTGAATAAGATCTGCGGTATTATACTGCATGATGGTAATACCAAAAGTTTCCTTGTAATTAATTTGTGAAGGTGCTTATGAGATCCAAGACTGTCAAACAGAGACAAAGAGAATTGGCGCAATGAGTAGACCACCTACTGATACACGAGAACACCTGATTGCTGAGAGGAAGCGGCGTGAGAAGCTTAGCCAGAGCTTCATTGCTCTCTCTGCTATCATTCCTGGCCTTAAAAAGGCAAATCTTCTTGAAAAAACTTTTTACTTTTCCTTGGAAAGATTCCTTATTACTAAGAATATATATCTTCGTCATTACATTAGAGTATATATCAAATTATCAAAATGTTGATGCACCCACGTTAGGAAGTCTTGAAGATTGTTTGCCCCGATTCATTACTGTCCGTGATTGCTGTGCATTTCCTAAAGTCTGGTTCACAACAATCTTATTTAAGAGATCTAATCATATTAGCAAAACAATTATCCCCATTGCTATCGAAACAGTCAATAGCACAGCACTTCATTTCATGCATAAGATCATCTCATCCAATCACAATTCATTGAACTGGAAAGAGGTGTGAGTTTTGGGTCTCATTTTTTAAAGTAAGGGGTAAAGTTAAAATGATGTATATCTACGGGCATTAGGGACCTGCTTACAATTCCTTAAACTTGAATATCACACTCCGAGCGAATCTTCTGGTTTATTACCTGGCCTTTCACTCCCATGGGAAACAATTAAAGTTAGGATGAGCAAGGTTTGTTTACCTTTGCCGAGTCATGAACAAAGATCGGACACTGGTTTTCCTTAAAGTTCATCAAAGTTGAAATTTGAAGGGGGTAGATACTAGACAACAATATACTCAAATCAACTTTCATGTGTGCTGTTGTGTTTTTCAGATGGACAAAGCATCGATCCTCAGTGACGCAATCAACTACATGAAGCAGCTTCAAGAACGCGTCAAGAAACTCGAGGAAGAGGTTGCAATCAGGACTGTGGAATCAGTTGTGATTGTAAAGAAGTCTCAGGTCTCGGCGTTCGATGATATATTCTCATTAGATGAGAACTCTAACCACTTTGAGCAACAACTCCCTGAGATCGAAGCAAGGGTCTTGGACAAACATGTTCTTCTTCGAATCCATTATGAGAAACAAAAGGGATGCATGACGGAGATACTTAGAGAAATAAAGAAGTTGAATCTATCTATTCTTAATAGCAGTGTATTATCGTTTGGGAGTTCCATACTAGAAATGACAATCGTAGCTCAGGTAAATTCAAGTACCTGGGTCTCTCCCCTCTTTTTCTAAGGGTAAAATTACAAACAAGAAAAGCTCGTACTTTTGGTTAAGTTATTAAAATTAGCACATACTTACAAACAAATGTAAACATACATCATCGTTCGTTTTCCATTAACATAATCTTTTTTTCCTTGCAGATGGACGTTGACTTCTGCATGAATATTGAGGATCTCGTCAAGAGTCTACACACAAGCTGTGTAGGATTGGATGAAGCCTCTCCTTGCATTCTAATTGCAAATGGAAATGGGTCTTGCTCAGAGAGACGAATTGGATTAGATTTTTAGTATTTTTATTTTTTATTTTTATCTCTTGTGCACTTCTCGAAAGTATTCTGTATTCATCAGTTTGTAGCTGTTGTAATAAAATTAATTTCATGGATTGTGGGATCATTTCTGTATTCATCATTTTGTAGCTGTTGTAATAAAAGTAATTTCATGGATTGTGGGATCATTTCTGTATTCATCAGTTTGTAGCTGTTGTAATAATTTCATGGATTGTGGGATCATCTTATTATGGTATATGGAGAGCTACATTCAGCTGATTCTAATCCATATTCAGTGCAAATGTGATTGATAAAACTTGACGGACTGATATTTGTGATACTCGTGAAACGAGAATATATTAAGTGGTTTGTGATCATCACATCAATGGTTGATTTGACGTGTGTCTTCATTCATGTCCAATAATTAATTAACATGTGTTTCCTTAGTTAGATTAGAAAAAATAAAAATAAAAATTTATCTTCTTCCTCCTCCACCCATTTTTTCCCCTAACCTAGCCATCATCAATGGCCATCGGCGCTGCCAGCTCTTGATATTTGGTCGTCCGTGGCCATCGGCGACCCAGTCAGGCGTCTATCTAGTTGGCTCTTGATATTTGGCCGTCCACCTTCGGCTCCGAACAAGCCGTCGTTGTAATTTATTTGAATAACTACCGTGGGTCAATGTAATTTACTTAACTTATGCTGTAGTGAGATTGCAATAATGAGCTCGCCCTTTAAATGGTGAACACTAGAGGAATTCTATGTAGCTTAAATGAAATATTCCGTTACGAGTGTCAAGGTCCTATGTTAAGGCCTAGGAGATCGCCTTTCCTGTCCCTTTTTCAAGCTAAAAATAATTATGCTAATTGTACATATACTCCAAATATATAAAGGTTGATTTGGTCGGCAAGACAATGATGGGGAAAATTGGTATTAAAAAATTCCTACATTTCTTATATCTTATCTTGCGTAGGAAAAATATTATATATAACAATTGATGGACCTATATCCAATTCAAGATAGTGTCTAATGAAGTTAGTATTTAGATAAAATCTGGTGAGGGCGAGGGTCATTCACCGCCACTCAATATTGGTGAGTGGGACACAATCACCGCGCAGGTGAGAGCAAGTACGCCTCTTGCTTGCTCTACTTATGGCAAGGCCCTTCCCTTGGCTTGGTCATGGTTCGTCAACCCTTACCATGGCCCGGGCAAGGCTCGCCAACAGTCACCCTCCACTCCCCAGGGCTATCCTTCTCCCATTTCGATCGTTGTTTCTCTGTTAGTCTCTCTCTCTCTCTCTCTCTCTCTCTCTCTCTCTCTCTCTCTCTCTCTCTCTCTTCTGATTTTCATCTTCTTTTTTTTCCGTATTTTATTTTCATCTTCTTTTTTTTATTTTATTTTGGTCCTTCTTTTTTTTTTTTTTTTTTTTCCATTTTGACGTCCATTTGGCGTCACATCTATGTCATGTACCTAAAAAGAGAAGGAAATATTAATTAAGAAAAGAGTGATCTAAGTGTTCCATCCACCCAAAACTAAAGAATTGAATGCATGAATTTTGCAAGTTTTAGGATTGAAATAAATGAAAGAAAGCTTAGGAATTCTATGTACATGGGGCATAACCATGAAAACAGTTTAGGCCTCCGGCTGTAATATTTCCCATATCTTAAATCATGCAAATTCGCACAGTCCAGAACTAATAATATTACACGTAAGTAATAAAAAAAAAAAAAGAAATTGAAATCCAACATTTTGCCCATTCATGATGCAAGACAGCAACACCTCTGATTCCTCCCATGGAAAAATTTAGTTTCAAATTTTTAAGAGAAAAAAGTACTCAACATATCCAATTGGATCTAAGTTTACTAAAACACTTGACCATATATGTTATGACCTAATTATGATAAATTAGCTGCTCCGCATGGCATGGAATTTTCGACGTGGGACTTCTTCATACGACTCTATAAAACAACTTTATATTCATGAGTTTCCATTCTTTTCATTTCTTTTTTTATTTATTTGGCGCGAGAGCTCTATTGGTGTTTCGTGTTTCGTCACTACGTCATTATAGCATGTCCATTTCATGGAAGCTTCATCTACTTTAAGTCGAGGAAATTGAAGATGTTAATGTCAAAAAAGGGTAGATCCCACCAAATCAATTAGGTAGGCGCTTTCCGATTTCAAGCGTCCACCTTGGGTTGGAATATCTTATTGGAAGAACCCCCGCGTGCTCAAAACAGAGAAAACAATTGTCAAGGGCACAAAAGAACATTACCAGGTGGAGGAAAGAGAGAGATATATATTATAGCATATATTCTATAAAAAGAATTGCCTTTTTTACGGCCTAAACTTTAAATACAAAAAGTTATCTAGCATAAGAATTTGATAACTCATTGGTATTTTCAAAGTTATCTATGTATTTGTATTCAAAAAGTTATACCACAAGTCATAAATTTATCATCTATATAATAGAGTCGACATCAAACTTTTTATTGGATGAGAGAGTTGCAATATGTAGACCTTCTTCTTATCCTCCTCCTCCTCCTCCCCCTCCTTCTTCTTCTTCTTTTTTTCCAGTCCGGTCGAATAACTTTCTTTCTTAATAGATTTCTTTAGAGCACTTGTCGGGAGATATACCGACATTTAGCCACGATCACAGCTCAGCATAAACTAAAAGATAATCAAAGGACGAATAATTTATTCCTTAAAAAAAATAATAAATGCTGTTCCCACTAACATTTCGCTTTCCACATTCTTCTAACACGCCAGTCATTGCTTGGACTTCATCAACATTATAATTCGATTGGAATATTTTTATTCCATTCTCCTAAAATTTTGGACTAGCTTTCTTGTCGTTCAGACCACGCAAAAAAAGAAAAAAAAGAAAAAAAAAGACTTTTGCCTTTTCCGGAAAGTTTGTTATTAGACTATTGAATCACTGTCCATGAAGTTCAACTTGCTCTATGAAACGGTCTTCTGCGCGAAACTTCGCAGTTAAGTAAACGCAAATCCTCATTGAATAATGTGACGCCCCAAATTTCTCAGATTCTAGAATTACAAATGGACGGATAGGGGCTCGGAGGACAGGAAGTTGGGCCAAGAGTGGGCCCGTTGGGCAGGATGCTGAACCGTCAGTGTAGGCTTGGTGGGCTGAAGATTTGGGCACCAATGTGATCTTTGTGGGCCACGAATTGGGCCCGTGGGCCATGTGCATGCGTAAGGCCCAGGATTAAGTGAAGATGTTCTGGCTCGTCGGTTTAGGCTTCGGATTTATTTGTACACGTATCCAATTTAGGTCTCGTATGGCCTTGATTTGTCCTTGAAAATTCGGGATTCATTTTCGCAATGCTATTTCATGTGACGTGAAGGACGATTAATGACCTCACAACTTTATGAAAATAGAGGAAAATTTGCAGCGCATATTTTATAAATGGGAAATTGATGTTACCTGTTTAACCCTATGGAACTAGATTTCCATCTCTTCTACCATTATTTCTTATGGTGGCTGATTAGTGTAGGGACGAAATGGACAAAGCAAGCACTTTGTAGGGATTAATGATTGAAGTGCAAGAAAAATCAAATTAACTCCTAATGATCTCTTAAAACACTCATCTTTGGACAAGTGTGCGTGTGCATGGTAGGAAGCTTCATGCAAGAGGAAGCCTCTTCTTTTCCTTGTCATTTCTGCCCACCTCAGATGCCGAAACCGAGCCTAGGGATTGCAAAATGCAATCATTAGTTGCCTTGAGACTCATGAAAATCTAGACTTAAACACTCAAGCAACTCTTTCCTCTTTCATTTCTCCCTCACTTATCCTTCGGCTCCGCAGAACGCCCCTTCCTATTTCTCTGCATTCTCTCTCTCGGTTTCAAGCCTTAGGAGCTCAAATCCTCGAAGAACCAGCAAGAACAAGGAGCAAGGAGGGTCGAATAGCCACCAGATAAGGGAAATTGTTGGGTACTAGGCTAGAATAATCCCCTTGTTGCTCGGCGAAGTGGCTAGTCGTCGCTTGGATTCTGTCTTGGAATGGTTTCGCCTTTCCTTGGCTGTGGATCGTCATTCCTGAGTTGCATGTTCGATCTATGGCTAGGACAGGCGTACAGGCGTACAGGCTCAACTGAAAAGCTGTGTATGCTGTCTTACTAAGTATAGGGCCATGCATGTTTAGGAAAAAGGGTTGCATGTTACTTTGGAAGCTCAGTATCCTTGCACGCGAAGTGGTGTCTATGTTTTGGTTGTTGTAAGTGTTCAGACCACTGATGTGAGAAGTGGACATTGCATGAGGCCTAGGACTTTTAATTTGACTGTGTTATTGAGCTGTGATTATGATTTGAGGAAGCATTGCAAGTGTTTTGATGTGTGGAATCTCTTTTCTAGAGCCAGCCTCTACTTGACCCCTTCCGTTTCTAAATTTTGCTGACTCCAAGGTGGTTCGAATTTGATGGTGTCTCCTTCTTGGTAGCTACTCCCAACATCCGTAACTATAACATAAATTATTTCTGGATTTTTCTAAGAAATGATGACTAGCTTAAGAGAGTGCTTGTTGCTAGTTGGGTTCACTCTTATGTGGAAGAAACCCAATGACTTGCATGCTCAAAATGGGGCTTGAGCCCATATGATAAGTTATATGGAGAAATATGATTTCTCACTTTTATGTGGAAGAACCCCCACGTGCTCAAAACAAAGAAATCAATTGTCGAGGGCACAAAAGAACATTACCAGGTGGAGGAAAGAGAGAGATATATATTATAGCATATATTCTACAAAAAGAATTGCCTATTTTACGGCCTAAACTTTAAATACGAAAAGTTATCTAGCATAAGAATTTGATAACTCATTGGTATTTTCAAAGTTATCTATGTATTTGTATTCAAAAAGTTATACCAAAAGTCAAAAATCTATCATCTATATAATAGAGTCGACATCTAAACTTTTTATTGGATGAGAGAGTCACAATATGTAGACCTTCTTCTTCTTCTTCTTCTTCTTCTTCTTCAGTCCGGTCGAATAACTTTCTTTCTTAATACATTTCTTTAGAGCACTCGTCGGGAGATATACCGACATTTAGCCACGGTTACAGCTCAGCATAAACTAAAAGATAATCAGAGGATGAATAATTTATTCCTTAAAAAAATAATAAATGCTTCAACCCGGCATCTCTAATGATAGTACACAAGAAGTCATAAGAAAAGGAATTTCAACTCAATATTTTGCAGTGTTAAGATGTTAATAGAGTAAGATGGTAATGCCTCTTACTCCTCCCATGGCTAAATCTAGTTATCATTTTTTTTTTCAAGGGAAAACTAATCCTCTTTTGAAGTCTCCTGCATTTGGAGCTCGTCAAGACGTGCTGTGAAAGTATGTTGCCTTATGTCCAAATACATTAATACATCTAGTTACACTTAACTTCACTAAAAAAAAAAAAAAAACTTAGGCGTTATAAAAATACAATAAGTTCAAAAACTTTCAAAATGTGGAATTAAGTTCAAAAACTTGTCACGAAAATGCAATCAAATCCTAAAACTTTCAAAAATTATAATTAAGTCTTAAAACTTATCACAAAGTACAATCAAATCCTAAAATTTTTAGAAATTGTAATCTACGAAAGGACTTCATTGAATCATTTTGATAAGTTCTATAATTTAATTGCATTTTTTGAAAATTTTAGAAGTTAATTACACTTTCATTACAAATTTTGAGACTTCCAATGAACTTATCCCAAATACTTAAGTAAATGAATCATGAGCTAACTAAAATGAATTAACTGCTCTATATTAGAAGACATTCCCAATTTGCGACGTATTTCATATTACACCCAATAGAGCCTAACTTCAGCAGTTTTGTAATCCATTTGATCTTATAAGTTAAAGATAACTATATTTTTGAAAACCTTCAATTCCTTTCAATTTGTCTTTCAATTTTTTAGCTCTAGAGCTCTATTGCTGTTCGTGTTTCACGACTATGGGACATCATCTCATGGATGCTTCATCTTCTTTAAGATGATGCTCTGAACAGTTACACCTCGCAGAGCATCGACTAGGCAAGCCCGACCCTTGTTGGTCATGACCTATGCTAGCCAACATTGAAAAGAGAAAGGAAAGAAAAATAAGAGAAAAAATGTTAAATTTTTTAAAATTATGAAAAAGTCTATATCAGCGTCAATCGTGTCTCATAGGACCACAGCATCAACATTAGTAATTTCAAGCCTAAATTAGTCGGATGTACTCAATTGGCAAAATATGAAAAAAAGTTGATGACTAAATTAATTCAATTGAAATGTTTAAGATTGAATCAATACAAATACAATAAATTTAGGATTTTTTAGATACTTTTTTCCTTTTTCTCCATTAGTGTTTTCGGACCTTGCGAGGGAAAACCTTTGAGTCTCTCTTCACCAGACCGCCACTTTGCGGCACGAAATTTCTTGTTTTGACCAAGAGTTTCTATTTCGCTAGTGGGTTTTTCCTCTTGTTTTTTGCGAGGTAGACTGCGCAATAATCCGCCTACACCTCTTCATCGACGTTTTGGCCACGTTGAAATTCTACCCACGAGCTGCATAGGAAACTTTTAGTATGTTTATGAAGGGCCTTTTCTTTTTTTTTTTTCTTTTTTTTTTCCGGAGGTTTGACTTTTCAATGAAGCCTCTGCCTTGCATTCTAATTGCAAGTGGACATGGGTCTAGCTCACAGAGACAAATCGGAACTTTTCTCCCCCCAGGTTGGATTAGATGTTCAGTTCTTTTTATTCTTGTGTTCTTCTCGGAAGCATTCTGTATTCATCGGTTTATATTTGTTGTAATTAAGTAAATTGAAAGATTGTGGGATCATCTTCTTGTTGTAAATGGAGATTTAGGTTCAACTGATTTTGAACCATGTTCAATGCAGATGTGATTGACAAAACTGTGATGGATCGATGTTCATGATACTGAGAAAACCGTTTTTATAGGAATGGTTGAATTTGCGAATCAATTTCTGCAGCAAACCCCTCATGATCCTTCATCGATACATTGAGCATGTAATGTCGATAAATTTCAAAACCTACACATTGAGTATGCCATTTATATAATTATACCGAAAGGTATCATATATCTCTCGTCTACTTTTGCCTTAGACATGGAGTACTCCCCAAATAAGATGAAGAAGTCTAGTACATTGAAATTTGTAAATTAAACTATTCTTACAATGGGTTGATGTAATTTATGTAATTTGGTGACAAGCTAGCCAACTAGACTTTGCAATCCAAAGGATTTGATGTAGCATAAATTGAACATGATAAGGCTAGTAAATACACCCAGAGGAGGGTGAATAGGTATTCAAGAAAATTTACGCAAGACTTTAACAAGTTAACTCGTCTTTCAAGAATAATAGACTGAATATGTAAAAGACTATAAGCAGTTAAATAAAGCAACTTATTAAAGTAAGGAGTATAGGGAAAGAGAATTGAAACACAAGGTTTATAGTGGTTCGGCTTAGATCAAGCCTACGTCCATTCTTCCGCACTGACAGCTCACTAGCTGGATTTCACTAAGAACCAAAAGAGATTTTACAGTCTCACATCCTTGATTTCACAGTATAAAAATTCTACTATACTTCCTCAATGTCTCACAAGTCTCTCTTTTGAGTATAAATAAAGCTTCAACGATTGAGATAGCAAAGAACTAGGAGCTTCGGACTTTGGAATTTTTCTTTCACGCACACACTCGAATAACTTGAGCGTATTCCTTATATATTCCTCCATGCATTTTCAACCGTTGGCACTTTCCAAAGGAGTTCTTTCAATCTACCCGTTGGACAGAATCAATCAAGGAGATCTCAAGTTATTTAAGGAATGTGATAATAGCTCACTAATCATGTTCGCCCATACAATCAAGATCTAGGTTTCCATAAGTAGAACCTTCCAAGTATACTTCGCCATTCAACAGATCTAATTATCCGAATTGATTCAAATAATTGATTACGATGTGCTATCTCCAGCCGTAAGATCTTCAACAAACCATACGAACCGAATCCTTAAAGATAAACTTGATCTGGATAAGTCTTCTCTCCGTCGGTCTGGAAACTGTCAGCGAGGGTAGACTTGAGTCTTGAGTCTTGCAGTCTTCAGACTTTGACGACAGAGTTTGGAGTTCGTCAGACTTTAACACTTGAGTCTACAAGTCTTTAGACTAGACTGATGGAAATGTTTTGTCAACTTCAAAACAATAAGGAAGTTTTCTCCAACAATCTCCCTCTTTTTGACGGTGACAAAACTTTCCTTCAGATTTGAAAACTTTTGTCCTGCAAAACAAATCTTAAGCAGTACATAATATCTCATGAAAGATAAGTGGATTGGGACATGGATAATATCGATTAAACATGTTAATCCTGCAAAATAATTATCCTTCTATAATCATTATCACGGCCTAAGTTACTGCAAGTATCAAAAGATCAAATCAAAGTACTTTAGCAATCAAGCAGTCCAAAGTCAAAGGTCAAATCCACAAAAAGTCAAATTTGCAAAAAGTCAAATCTGCATCAAACTTCTCCCCCTTTTTGTCAATAGCAAAAAGTGAAAAACAAATAAAAAGAGTCGTTTGAAAATAGTGGGGTTAGAATCATGGCTGCTTAGGCAGGCGAACAAGCTGGAATTCTCCCATAGAATTTAATGTTTTCTCAAGCCTTGCAAAATGCTCCTTTAGTGACTGTAAATCTTCACCCTTCACATTAGTCTGCACTTGAGTCTTTAGGGCGAGTAACTATTCTTGCAAAGACACTGAAGTGGCCATGAAAACTTTCTTGAGATCCTTCATCTTATACTCCATAGCATATTGCTATCTCCTCAAATCCAACAGGATGTCTAGCAGTCTCGAAAAGTCTAGTGTTTGTTCTAGTGCAACACTAAATCCAGTCGATTCTATTCCAGGAGTTTTAAGAATGGATGGATCTTCATCAGTTTGTCCACCATAACTATGAGTGGATGCTTCTAGATATGAGAGACATACACATCCTCTGGATCTACTACAGAATGACTCACATCACTAGTAAAGATGGGTGAAGAAATATATCGTTGTTCAATAGCTCCCCCTGTTTGTTTGCCTTCAAGTGGAGTAGGAAAGTTTTCTTCTTGTTCTACTTCAACTTCAGAGTGATGCGCTCCAGCAGTTCCAATTCCTGCTATCTCAGAGTCACTTGATAAGGATACAGGCAAAGTTGGATCAAAAGAGTCTTATTGATCCTGTTATCTCCCTTCTTCTCTTTCTTCTCTTCTTTCGTGTTCTTCTTCCTCTCTTCTTCTTTCCTCTTCTTTCTTCCTCTGTCTTCCTCTGTTCTTCATCTTCCTTCTTTGTCTCTTCTCTCTCTTTTTCTCCTTTTTCTAGCTCTTCTCTTGTCTCTAGAAGGTTGACAAAAATCTTCAAGTTCCTTAAGACTGAAAGAGTCATCTCATCCTCATCCTCTTCATCCTGCAAGATGAGAGTTCTCTTCCTCTATACTAGAGCATCCATGGGCTCCTTGCCTTTCCTTTTGGCTGCAACAGAGTCTTGTTTTGCGTTGACTGGAGACTTCTCCATCATACGTTCCAACACTTTGGTAAGCTCTTTCAGACACATCTTGGTGACCATTTTAAATCAAATCACCATTGAAGAAATGTTTGTCAAACATAAAGATGCAGGGATGTGAATTTTAAAGTGTCTAAAAAGCCACGTGATAAGAGCAGAATAAGGGAGTTGTCCCTTATCTTTTACCACTGTCCTGTACATGTGAAACAAGATGGTGTGAGATAGAGAGAATTTGTAGCCAGCATTGATGGCATACATCAAGTTTGCTTAAGATTGAGAGACATCAGTCTTGGATGTGGATTTTGGATGGATGCAGTTGATCATAATTTTGTGCAGCAAGACGTTGGATGCATTCATCCTAAAGTAGGAGATCTTGCCTTAAACACACCTGTCTTGTACCAATTCCAGTGTAGCGTGAGCAACGGACACGCTAATTGGTTGGAAAGTCGTTCTTTCCACCCCCAATTAAATCAGCCAAAATGTCCATGTCCACCAAAAACTCCTTATCCCTAACTGTGAAAAAGAAACTATTTGCATCCAGAAAAGATAAGTTCGAATAGAAGCATGCTATGAGTTCCGGATACGCAATCGTAGATTCAGAACGGAAATGCTCCAATTGTAGAAGAACAAACTTCTCTCGCAGATTTACTTTCACTGAATCAACAAAATCAAAGTCAACACTCCTAGGGTTCATCACCCCTCTTTCGACTTAGAATAGAGCTAGAAAGCAATTTTAGGTGTCAACGTTCTTATAGGTTCAACTTCTTCCAAAATTTCTTCTTCTAGTTGAGTCGGTGGAGGAGACTGACGTTGTTGAATGTTGTTGCTAAGTTTGTCGCTGCGGTTGAGAAGAGTCTTCTTCCTCGATCAAATCAAAATGTATAGGACCCTCAAGCATGTGTCGTGGTCCCCTGCTTGCGATTCTCGAAGACTTTCTTGAAGACATTGTCACTTTAAGGGAGAAATTCTCAAACTTGCTTGAAAAAGATGAAAAAAAATTTGAAATAAACAAGAGTGAAAGTGAAAGCAAGTGGGAGTTTTGTATTCTAGGGTTTGAGAGTGAAAGCAGAGAAGACGAGTCTCAACAATATATAAAGCAAGTAAAGCGAGGTAAACGAATTGTCATAAAGGAAAAATAAAACTGCCTTTTTTGAAAAAGGAAAACTGCCAAAAATTCAAAAATTCAAAAAGATGACTTCTAAAAATATATCAATCAATTATCGATTAAAAAGTAGCCGTACCTTTTCAAATTTTTTTCTAAAAATTAAAATGCTGTAAACGAAATAACTTACAGTCATAACTCTTAGTCATTTTGAGTCTGAATACCTTCAGACTTTACCTCAGAGTCTAGAACACTTCTGGACTTTTCTCGATAAAACATGTGATGTTCAGTCTGGTGCAAATAAACTCAAATAGACTTTTCTCCAATGGTTTTGTGAATATATCTGCCAATTGATTCTTTGAGTCTATAAATCAAATCATAACTTCTCCTTTTTAAACATGATCTCTAATAAAGTGATGTTGAATCTCTATATGCTTTGCCCTTGAATGCATAATTGGATTCTTTGTGAGATTTATGGCTCTAGTGTTGTCACATTTGATCTAAGTGCATGATTCTTCAATTCTAAAGTCTCTTAGCTGCTGCCGTATCCACAAGATTTGTGAGCAGCAACTTTCAAGAGCCACATATTCTGCTTCAGTTGTTGAAAGAGCTACGATATTCTATTTTCTTAAAAACCATGATACCAACTTGTTACCAAGCGGTTGACATGTACTAGAAGTGCTCTATCTGTCCACTTTGCAACTTGCTAAGTTTGTGTCTGAATATCTAAAGAGAGTAAGGTCTCTTTCTTTTGGATACCACAGTCTTGGCTTTGGAGTTGTTGTAATATATTTGATGATGCACTTTGCAGCAGTTAAGTGAGATTATTTGGGATTTGATTGAAACTTAGCACAAATGCAAACACTAAACAAAATATCAGGTCTAGATGCAGTAAGGTAAAGAAGTGAACCAATTATGCTCCTATATAGCTTCTGGTCTACACTCTTTCCTTCTTCATCTTTATCCAGCTTTGAAGAACTTGACATAGGTATCTCAGTCTTTTTGCAATTATCCAAACCAAACATTTTGATGAGATCTTTCGCATATTTCTCTTGGTGAATGAAAATTCCCTTCTTCAATTGTTTAACTTGTAATCTAAGAAAAAAAGTTAACTCACCCATCATGCTCATCTCAAATTCATCCTACATAGATTTAAAAAATTTCTTGCACAGGTTTTCATTAGGGGATCCGAAAATAATATTATCAACATAGATTTGAACAAGTACAAAATCTTTACCTTCTCTTTTTATGAACAAGGTAGTATCTACTTTACCTTTATCAAAACCATTTTGAATTAGAAATTTACTTAACCTGTCATACCGAGTTCGAGGTACTTGTTTTAATCCATAAAGAGCCTTTTTCAGTCTAAAGACTGAGTCTGGCTTTCTTGGATCTTCAAAATCAGGTGGTTGTTCAACATAGACTTCTTTTTAGAAAAATCCATTTAAGAATGCACTTTTCACGTCCATTTGAAATAATCAGAAATTTTTATAGCAAGCAAAAGCAAATAATAATCTAATTGCTTCTAACTACTGGTGCATATGTCCCGTCATAGTCTATCCTTTCTTCTTACGTATATCATTTGGCTATGAGTCTTGCTTTGTTCCTGACCACTTTTCATTTCTCGTCCATCTTGTTCCTGAAAGCCCATTTAGTTCCAATAATAGACTTACTTTTAGGTTAAGTTCCCAAACATCATTAATGCTGAACTGTCCAAGCTCTTCTTGCATGGCTTTAATCCAACTTCCTTTAGCCAAGACTTCTTCCACAGATTTGGGTTCAATCTCAGAAACAAGTGCTAAGCCATTAAACTCTTCACGCCTTTTAGATCTAGTTTGAATTCCTTCATCGATGTTGCCAATGATGAGTTCCTTAGGATGACTTGATTTATGCTTCCAATTGGTGGTTGGTTTGTGAGTCTGTTGATTCTCTATTTCAATTGAATCTTCTGGTTCATCTTTTTGTTGAACTTCAGGAGTTTGAACTACTTCAAGAATAATAGACTTTGTAAGATCTGGAGTAGGTTCAGAATCTTCAAGTTAAGCGAGATTCAGTTGATTTTGTATTGAGTCTTGAAACTTGACGTTCATAGATTCTTCTATAGACTGACTCTTCTCGTTGAATACTCTGCAGGCTTTGCTTGAGGTTGAGTATCCAAGAAAAATTCATTCGTATGATTTTCTTCAAACTTACCAGTTCTATCATTTGCATTCTTTAAAATAAAACACTTGCAACCAAACACATGGAAATAAAAACAATTGGCTTCTTTATTTTGAATAACTCATAAGGAGTTTTCTCTAGAATAGGCCTTAAGAATAATCTGTTAATAATATAACAAGCTGTAGAACTGCTTCAGCCCAAAAACGAGAAAAGATATTACTTTCAATTAAAAGAGTTCTTGTCATTTCCTGCAAAGATATATTCTTTGTTTTTCACAACTCCATTCTATTCTGGAGTATATGGAGAAGAGAAAACATATTGAAAACCATATTCATCACAGAATTTGACAAAGTCTTGATTTTCAAACTCACCTCTATGGTCTGTTCGTATGCTTGAAATAGCATATTCTTTCTCATTATGAACTTTCTTGGCAAACTTTGAAAAGTGAGAAAATGTTTTAGACTTACTTGCCATAAAGTAAACTCGAGTAAATCGAGAATAATCATCCACGATTACTAGGCAGTATCTCTTTCCACCAATGCTTTGAGTTCTGGTTGGTCCAAAGAGATCCATATGCAGAAGCTGCAAAACACGATTAGTAGAAACTTGATTTATAGGTTTAAAAGAACTTCTAACATGTTTTCCCAACACACATGGTGTGTATAAGTCAGATTTTTGGTACTTCAAGTTGGGCAGTCCACGAACAAGCTTCTTGGAGGAGATCTTAGCAATCTACTTCACATTAATATGGCCAAGTTTTAATTCTTACCTTTTACCAAAAAAAATATGGCCAATCTACTTCAAGTTGGGCAGTCCACAGGTTTGCTTCATCTTGAATTGATGTTAGACATTGAGAACTCTCTAGTTTTATATCCAAAAGATAAATATTCACATGTCTTCATTCAGTGAAAGATTGAGAAAGATCTTTACTGGTTCCCGAACAAATTCCTTCTTGAAAATTTATTTGAATCCAATGTCGCACAGTTAGCTAATACTAAGTAGATTGTAATTTAATCCTTCCACCAAGGAGACAATATTGATTGTGAGACTTCCAATCTTTACAATTCTACATCCAACAATTCTTCATTTATCGTTTCCATTAAAAGAGACTTTTCCACCATTTATTTGAACAAGTTTTATAAAGTAGCTTGAATCTCCAGTCATGTGTCTCGAATAGCCACTATTCAAATACCATTTAATCTTTTTCTTGATAGTGACTTGCAATTACAAAAAGAACTCAAGTTTTCTTTGGTACCCAGATTTTTTGGGTTCAAAGGAGTTACTTTTAAACACAGTCTCTCCCCGATCCTTCTTAACAGGTCTCCAAACCATAGGACATTCTTTCTCAAAATGTTCTAAGTCGTTGCACTTTAAACATTTGAGAGCACTTTGGCCAACAGTGTTTTACAAAGATTTTTTGAAAATGATTTCTGTAAAAAGTTTTTGTAGGTTTTTGTTTGATTATTTCATTTACTTTTGAAAAATCAATTAAAGAAATAGTTTCTAGGGTCATTCCCAAACCCGACTTGTTGAAATAAAGTCTTTGTACTAAAAAAAATATTTTCCAACTTCTCATATCCTATTGAAAACCTTTTTAAAATATGTTAAATGTTTTGTTTCAAAAATGCATTTTCTTTTGAAAGAAAGTCTACATCTCCTTTTAAAACAATAAAACTTTTGTCTAGATTTTCAAACTTTTCTTTCCAAGAAATTTCCTGTTGCTTAAGTGTAGAATTCTCTCTTTTTAGCTTGGGAAATCCTTTTAAGAGAGGTTTTGAGACCGAGATAAAGTTCATCAATGTATTTCGAGACTTTAGTAGGATTTTTAAATTGCTTACCTCGATTTCACTGTCTAAGTCTGAGTCTGAATCTATCTCAGAGTTTGAGTCTGATTCTGATTTTGCCATTAGACATATATTGGTGAAATAGCTAGTACGAGTACCTAGAGGGGGGGTGAATAGGTATAAAAAATTTTCTCGAAGCTTGCACGATATTTAAGCGATTAGAGGATTTGCAACAGTTAAAAATTCAATCGCAAGACTGAGTAAGGGAAAGAGAGAATTGAACGCTCGGTTTATAGTGGTTCGGCTTGATTCAAGCCTACGTCCACTCTTCAGCACTGACAGCCGATTGGCTGGATTCCACTATGATCAAAGAGATGCTACAGTGTTGATCTTCCTTGATTTCTAGGTGTAGAAGATCTACCACACTCACTCAAGGCGTCACAAAGTATAAACACTCTCTGTGTACAATTTCGCTCGCCTCGACTAACAATCAAGGATCTTCGGACTCCGGAATTTTTCTATCGATCACACACTTAAAACAGCTAGACGTCTTCCTTTTATACTCCTTCATGCCATCATAGCCGTTGGCACTTACCAAAGGAATTCCTCCAATCTACCCGTTGGACGGAATCAATCAAGAAGATCATCCGAGCTATTTAAGGAATCGATGATAGCCCATCAATCCTGTTCGCCCATACAATCAGGATCTCGGTTTCCATGAATAGAATATTCCAAGATTATTTCGTCAAGCATCGGATCTTCGATCGATCTTAGATAAGAATTAAAGAATCCGAAATGATTATCCAACCAAGAAATCTATTCTAGAGGATCGAATCCTTAACCATAAACCTCGGCTTAGGATTTCCTTCGACACTGGAGTAGAAAGACTGTCAGTGAGAATAGACTTAAGTCTTGAGTCCTGAGTCTTAAGTCTTTGAGTCTTGAGTCTTGGGTCTTGAGTCTTGAGTCTTGAGTCTTGGGTCTTGAGTCTTGAGTCTTGAGAGAACAAAGTCTTCAGACTTTAAACTGACGGTCTCCGAACATCCAGACTTTAGACTGAAAGAAACGTTTTGTCAGCTTCAAAATATTCTGGAAAGATTTCTCCAACAATCTCCCCTTTTTGATGGTGACAAAACTTTCTTGAAGATTTGAACAACTTTGACACTGCAAAACATTTCTCAAGCAATATGGCTAACTCATAAAGATTAATAAAACAACCGACTCGCATCCACGGAAAATTGGTTAGTCTTTCATGAGAAACACCATATAATAAATGCAACCAGTCAAGTTCATAATCCACAATCCACAGTCAATTCAGTCAAATTCACACCCAAATTCAAGTTCTCAAGTCATACTCAAAAACATAACCACAAAGGTCAAAGTTTAAAGTTTTAAAAATAAAAGTTCAAATTGGTTCTCCCCCTTTTTGTCAGCATTGAAAAGGGTGAGAAAGGAGTCATGTCTGCTTGGGAATGCGCACGATCTGGAAATCCCCAATGGACTGGACTACTCCTTCAAGCTTCTTCGGTCTTCTCGCAGACGAGCTACCTCTTCTCCCTTGGCATTGGCTTGGAGTTGCTGAGCGAGGTCTTTGAATTTATCTTCCATAGAGACCGAAGATTCTTGTCCAAGCATGCTTCAAAGCTTGGATTTCACGATCCAGTAACATATATCTCGGTTACGCATTTCCGAGAAGAATATTCATGATACTACGAAGATCTGCAGAATCATCCGTCTCGTACGGCATTGGCTTTCTCGGATGGTGTGTATGCGTACGATGGTGCTTCATTCGGTCCGCGATTTGGAATCGATGTATCACCTTCTTCAGGCAATTGAGATATCTGAACTTCTTCTGGGTCTTCTGGAGATTGTCTTAGATCTTCAGCAACATGAGGTGTAGACCTTTCTTGCACGCTTACTCCCCCTGTCTCTAGGACATCGAGAGGGGAAGAATGATGATCATGCTCGGAATTTCCCTTCTCTCCGTTTATCAGCCAGACTGTTCTTTTTCTTCGTCTCCTTCTTCCTCAACTTCTTTCTCCTTCTTTCTCTGTTCTTCTTCTTCTCTCGCTTCTGCTGAAGTTACGTCGAATGAGACACGAACGTCTTGTTCTTGTCGAGTCTGGAATAGTGGGATCCTCATCATCTTCATCTTCATCCTCATCCTCCGGGATAAGAGTTCTTTTCCTCTTTTTCGAAGAGGCACCAATAGCCTCCTTTCCTTTCCTTTTTGAAGCGGTAGACGGACTGGAGATTTCACCTTGAATTTCTCCATTGCCTTAGAGAGTTCTTTCGACGCATCTTCATTAACATTTTCAACCCTACCACCATCTTGTCACACGGTCGAACACAAAAAGTATGTGGCAGTTCAATATTCAGATGTCTGAAGATCTTGGTCACCAGACCAGGATAAGGCAATTGTCCTTTGTCTTTTGATATTGCTCTGTACATATGGAAAAGAATTGTGTGCGGGAGAGAAAATTTCCGTCCCGAGTTGATCGCATACATCAACTTTGCTTCGAAAAAGATACGAAGTCTTTGACGTAGACTTCGGTCTAAGACAATTGATCACAATCTTATGAAGCACAATGTTGATGGCATTCATCCCGGAATAGATAATTTTCTTATCAACGTCCCTATCTTTGACAAGATCCGAGTAGTGCGAGCAGGTGAGACTTTGATTGGGAGATAGCGTCCCCGTTCAACTCCAATTATGTCCGCCAACATATTCACATCTACCACATAGACTTGGTCTCGAACACCGAATGAAATTCTATTCGCATCCAAAAAGCTAAGATTTGAATAGAAGTAAGCTGTCGATTGATCATACCCGTCGTAGAGTCGAGCAAAAAGTCTCAAGTTGAAGCAAATTCAACTTCTCCCTTAAGTTCAAGTTGATGGAATCCGGAAGTCAAAGTCGACACTTCTAGGGTTGATTACCCCTCTTTTTAACAGATTGAAATACACTTTTTCCGATCCTTGGATTTAAACAAATCCATCCGATTTCCTTTCACCTTTGCAGCCACACCCATTCTAGGTTTAAATTCAAGGAACATTTTGTCATCATCGTTCCCATCAATCGATTCTCGTCCCGGCATACGAGGATCATTAGGAATGTTCGCTAGAGCCTCTTCTCGCTCTTCCTTTCGGAGCAATTCCCAACTCTTCCATTTTCCGCAGAAAAAGATACTCATTCCCATAATTTTTGTCCTTAAGAAAGTCATCTATATACTTTAATGAAGAACCGGTGCTTTTCAACGCACGATAAAGCTTATAGATAACAGAGGGTTTTTGGACTCTTACTGGGTCGGCATCCTCGATAATGTCTTCTTCTAGATTTTGACTTGAACCTTGTGGGTCAGGAGATGCTGAATGACGTGGAGGAGAGCGAATCGGACTTTGTCGCTGACTTGGAAAGTCTTCTTCCTCAGTAAGATCGAAGTGAGTCGGTCCCTTCTCCATTCTTTGTGGTCCCCTGTTGGCGATTCTTGATGATTTCCTCGAAGACGACATCTTCCTTTGTCTATTGGAGGATTTCTTCACTTGCTTTTCCCAAGAAAAATGACCACTTTCTCGACGATGAACGAGAGAGTAAAAACGTATCGGGAGGAGAGTGTCTTTTAGGGTTTTGAAAATTGGGGGTAGAATGACTTGTGTATTTATATGTGCCTCGGATTTGAAAATAGAATTTTAAACGGTACAAGGAAAGTGTACGAACACTTCTTTTTCAAAATCAACAACTGCCAAAAATAACTTCCTCTAAAAAAGACAAGTTTTCAAATTTCACACGAATTATATCTGAATAAAAGAACGCACCTTTTTGAGATAAAATAAGCAACTTACAGTCTTTAGCGATGAATGATTGAGTCTCAGGATTTAAAGTCTAAGAGATCGAGTCTTAGAGTTGGTGAGTCTCTAGACTTTAACTTCTTCAAGCTTCAAAATGTTGAGTCTTGAGCGGATGAAGTCGAATTGATTCTTCTCCAAAGGCTTTGTGAATATGTCCGCTAGTTGACTTTTTGAATCAACAAATTGAATTGAGATTTCTCCATTTTGAATATGATCTCTAATGAAGTGATGACGAATCTCAATATGCTTTGCTCTTGAATGAAGGATTGGATTTTTGGTGAGATTGATCGCGCTTGTGTTGTCACATCTGATTTCTGTGCATGAGTCTTCAATGCCAAAGTCTTGTAGCTGTTGTTTTATCCATAGAATTTGCGAACAACAGCTTCCAAGAGCTACATACTCGCTTCGTTGTTGAGAGAGCTACGGTGCTTTGCTTCCTTGAAAACCAAGACACCGTCCCGTTTCCAAGCGGTTGACAAGTTCCGTAAGTGCTCTTTCTATCGACTCGCAACCGGCCAGATCTGCATCTCGAGTATCCTAGAAGATTAAAGTCTCCCCTCTTTGGATACCAAAGACCGATGCTTGAAGATGAAGCAACGTATTTGATAATACGTTTCGCGGCAATGAGATGTGATTCTCTAGGATCTGATTGAAACCTAGCACGATACAAACACTAAACAAAATATCAGGTCTAGAAGCGATGATAAAGAAGTGAACCGATCATGCTCCCGTACAGCTTTTGATCTACTTTCTTCCCTTCTTCATCCTTGTCTATCTTCTCGAGAACATGACATTGGTATGTCGGTCTTCTTGCACTTTTCCAATCCAAACCTTTTGACAAGATCATTCGCATATTTTTCTTGATGAATGAAAGTTCCTTCCTTCATTTGTTTCACTTGAAGTCCAAGAAAGAATGTTAATTCTCCCATCATACTCATTTCAAATTCATCCTGCATAGACTTAGAAAATTTCTTGCAAAGACTTTCATTAGAGGATCCAAAAATAATGTCATCAACATATATTTGAACAAGTAAGAAGTTTTTGTTTTCCTTTTTGATAAATAAAGTAGTATCTACTTTACCTTTGACAAAACCATTTTGTAATAAAAACTTACTTAGTCTGTCGTACCAAGCTCGAGGTGCTTGCTTTAGACCATACAGAGCCTTTTTCGCTAAAGACCGAGTCCGGCTTCTTTGGGTCTTCAAATCCAGGCGGTTGTTCCACATAAACTTCCTCATGGATAAATCCATTTAGGAAAGCACTTTTGACATCCATTTGGAATAACCTGAAATTTTTGTAACAAGCAAACGCAAGTAATAGTCGAATAGCTTCTAACCTTGCAACTGGTGCGTAGGTCTCGTCATAGTCTATTCCTTCTTCTTGCGTATAGCCTTTGGCCACGAGTCTTGCTTTGTTTCGTACGACTTTTCCTTTTTCGTCCATCTTGTTCCTGAAAACCCATTTGGTTCCAATAACAGTTTTACCTTTTGGTTTAGATGTCAATTCCCAGACATCATTGATGTTGAACTGTCTGAGCTCTTCTTGCATAGCTTCGATCCAGCTTTCATCGGATAAAGCTTCTTCTATGCTTTTTGGTTCAATTTCGAGATGAGAGCCACAAAGACTAGATTCTTCATGCCTTTTTGATCTGGTACGGATTCCTTCATTAAGTTCGCCAATAATAAGATCTTTGGGATGACTGGATTTGTGCTTCCAGTTACTAGTTGATTTGCCAGGTTGATGATCTCTTTCTTTATTTGATTCTCCATGAGCGTCTTGATGATGGGCTTCAAGACTCTGAGATTGTTCTTGAGATGTAGACATCGAAGGTCTAGAGCGGGTTCGATCTCTTCGTACGAGTCTTGCTAGATTCATCTTGCACCGAGTCTTGGAATTTGACATTCATTGATTCTTCCACAGACGGCTTTTCTTGTTGTAGACTCGTAGGCTTTGCTTGATGTAGAATATCCAAGGAAGATGCCTTCATCTGATCTTTCTTCAAACTTACCAACTCGATCATTTGCATTTTTCAAAATAAAGCATTTGCAACCAAATACATGAAAGTATGAAACAATAGGCTTCTTACCTTTGAACAATTCATAGGGGGTTTTCTCAAGAATAGGTCTTAGAAAGACTCTATTTATAATATAGCAAGCAGTTGAAACAGACTTGACCCAAAATCGAGGAGAAATTTTACTTTCAATTAAAAGTGTTCTAGCCATTTCTTGAAGAGATCTATTCTTTCTTTCCACAACTCCATTTTGCTCGGAGTATACGGAGAGGAAAACATGTGATTAACACCAGATTTATCACGTAAATCTCGTAAAATCTTGATTTTCAAATTCACTTCCATGATCAGTTCTTATACTTGAAATAGCACATCCTTTTTCAATTTGAACCTTTTTAGCAAACTTTTCAAAGTACGAAAAGGTTTCTGATTTATTTGCAAGAAAATATACCCGTGTAAAATGAGAGTAATCGTCTACAATTACTAGACAATATTTCTTACCTCCAATGCTCGGGTTCTTGTAGGTCCGAAGAGATCCATATGAAGCAACCGCAATGCATGATTAGTTGATACATGATTTATTTGCTTAAAAGAATTTCTTACCTCGCTTTCCCGAATGCATGGAGTGCATAAGTCGACTTTTGGTAAGGCAATTTAGGTAGTCCTCGAACAAGCCGCTTTGAAGAGATTTTGGCTAATTGCTTCTTGTTGATATGGCCAAGTTTTATGTGCCATAGAACTGCTTCATCTTGAATTGAGATTAAGCATTGTTCTTCATTTAGCTTTACATCAAGGAGGTAAATGTTTCCATGCCTTCGACCCATGAAAGACTGAGTCGAATCTTTGCTAACTCCAAACATATGCCTTCTTGAAAAGAGATCTTGTAACCGCATCACACAATTGGCTAATGCTGAGTAAATTGTAGTTGAGTCCTTCCACTAGAGAGACATTGCTTATTGTGAGGTTTCCAATTTTCACAGTTCTGAATCCCACAATACTTCCTTTGCTATTTCCTCCGAATGAAACTTTTCCACCATTTACTTGAATAAGCTTTATGAAACAATTTGAGTCTCCTGTCATGTGTCTTGAGCATCCGCTGTCAAGATACCACTTTACCTTCTTTTTGACAGAGACCTACATTTAAAAAAGAGTCTCAAGCTTTCTTTGGTACCCAAATTTTCTTGGGTCCTTTGGCGTTAGTAGGATGAGCATTATTATTAGGCCATACTCTCCTAACAGGCTTCCAAACCATAGGACACTCTTTTTCAAAATGATCCCGATCAAGTTACACTTAGAACATCTTAAAGCATTTCGTCCTACAGTGCTTTACAAAAACTCTTTTGAAATGATTTTTATAAGCCTCTCTCGATGGTCTTTTCTTAATTCTTTCTTTCACTTTCGGAAAATCAATCAAAGGGATTGTTTCAGCTGTCATACCTAGACCCGACTTATTGAAGTAAGGTCTTTGGATTGAAAGAACTTTTTCAAGTTTTTCAGATCCTATTGAAAATTTCTTTGAAATATTTGATAAATCAGTTTTTAAGAAAGCATTTTCTTTTGAAAGATTGTCTACACTCTCTTTAAGAGTAGAAACATTTAAGTCTAAATTTTTTACCTTTTCTTCTAAAATGTTTTCCTTTTGTTTTAAAACTGAGTTTTCCTTTTTAAGTTCGGAAATCTTTTTAAGAGAAGTCTTAAGACTGAAACATAACTCATCAATATATTTAGAGACTTTGACAGGGATTTTATAATTACTTACCTCAAATTCACGTAAAGTCCGATCCAGAGTCGATCCAGTCCGAGTCGATTGTGCCATTAGACACGGTTGGCATATTCCTCATCACTCTCTTCACACTCAGTATCGCTCCGTGTCTCGGCTTTGAGAGCTTTTCGAGACTTCTCACCTTTTCCTCTTTTCTTTTTCGAAGAGGACAGTTGGGTCTCGATGTGTCCCTTCTTTTTACATTCGAAGCAAACTACATCTTTGTTTGGTTCCACATCATCAACGAGACTTGGTCTCGCTGTCTCGAAAACTCGTTTCTTTGGAATGAACCTTCTGCCTTTTCTATTCAGTTTTCTGAATCTTCTTATCATGAGGGCGAGCTCTTCATCATCCATATCATCTTCTGAATCTGCATCATCGAATCATCATTTGATTTTAGTGCAATAGATTTCTTACCTCTTGGATCTTCGTCTTCATTAATTCGTTCCACTTCGTAAGACTCAAGAGTTCCAATCGGTTCGTCTACGAGATAATGGCATGATTCTTTGCGTCTCTCTTATTGAAGTCTTTATATGATTCCAATCCTTGGAGAGTCCACGCGAAGCTTGTTCACCTTCATAGGATCAGAAATTTTTTGTCCTTGGTTTTCAAGACCATTGACAATATCTCGTAAAACGACTAAACATGTTAGTTATAGATTCTCCGATTTCATTTTGAAGGATTCATATTGACCAAGAAGAATATTAATTCTGGTCTCCTTCACTCGATCTGTCCCTTCATAAGTGATATGTAACCTGTCCCCGACTTCTTTTGCTGTAACACAAGAAGATATTCTCATATATTCGGTGGGTGATAAAGCACAATATAAAGAATAAATTGCTTTCGCATCGAGTGCTTGTCTCTTGTTTATTTCTTCTTGAGACATTCCGCTGGCTTCAACAGTTTCTTTCCCTCTTTCAGAGATTGATGCAGCAGCAGGAGTGATTCCTCTTTCCACAACGTCCCACTCCAGAGGATCCTTTGATCGCAGAAAGCTTTCATCTTGTTCTTCCGGATGTTGTAATCCTTTCCATCGAAGTAGGGAGGTCTCGGTATTGCTTTGCCCCTCCATCAGCCCCGGTGCTAGCATACTAGCCATGGATCTTTTACTCAAAGTAAAATACTTCAAACAAAGTAAGAACACGAGCTCTGATACCAATTGAAATAGCTAGTACGAGTACCTAGAGGGGGGGTGAATAGGTATAAAAAATTTTCTCGAAGCTTGCACGATATTTAAGCGATTAGAGGATTTGCAACAGTTAAAAATTCAATCGCAAGACTGAGTAAGGGAAAGAGAGAATTGAACGCTCGGTTTATAGTGGTTCGGCTTGATTCAAGCCTACGTCCACTCTTCAAGACCGATGTAGATTGGCTGGATTCCACTATGATCAAAGAGATGTTACGGTGTTGATCTTCCTTGATTTCTAGGTGTAGAAGATCTACCACACTCACTCAAGGCGTCACAAAGTATAAACACTCTCTCGTGTACAATTTCGCTCGGTCTCGACTAACAATCAAGGATCTTCGGACTGGGAATTTTTCTATCGATCACACACTTAAAACAGCTAGACGTCTTCCTTTTATACTCCTTCATGCCATCATAGCCGTTGGCACTTACCAAAGGAATTCCTCCAATCTACCCGTTGGATGGAATCAATCAAGAAGATCATCCGAGCTATTTAAGGAATCGATGATAGCCCATCAATCCCGTTCGCCCATACAATCGGGATCTCGGTTTCCATGAATAGAATATTCCAAGATTATTTCGTCAACCATCGGATCTTCGATCGATCTTAGATAAGAATTAAAGAATCCGAAATGATTATCCAACCAAGAAATCTATTCCGGAGGATCGAATCCTTAACCATAAACCTCGGCTTAGGATTTCCTTCGACACTTTGGAGTAGAAAGACGTCATCGGTGAGAATAGACTTAAGTCTTGAGTCCCGAGTCTTAAGTCTTTGAGTCTTGAGTCTTGGGTCTTGAGTCTTGAGTCTTGAGTCTTGGGTCTTGAGTCTTGAGTCTTGAGAGAACAAAGTCTTCAGACTTTAAACTGACGGTCTCCGAACATCCAGACTTTAGACTGAAAGAAACGTTTTGTCAGCTTCAAAATATTCTGGAAAGATTTCTCCAACAATTGGCATAATCTTCATCACTTTTTTCACATTCAGTATCACTCCATGTCTCTGCTTTGAGAGCATTTCTATATTTCTTGGCTCTTCCCTTCTTTTTCTTCAACAGAGGATAATTGGGTCTGATGTGTCCCTTTTTATTGCTTTCAAAACAAATCACATCTTTGTTGCTTTCATCATCCTCAGTTAATTTGTTTTGGAATTTTTGAGTGCCTTGGTTCCTCCAGTTAAATCTTCTTCCCTTTCTATTCAGTTTCCTGAACCTCCTTATCATGAGTGCTAGCTCTTCATCGTCTATGTCATCTTCAGAATCTGTAACATCAGAATCATCATTAGATTTTAAAGTAATTGACTTTTTACCTTTGGGATCTTCTTCCTCATTGAGTTGCTCCACTTCGTATTACTAAAGTGTGCCTCGAACTCATCAATTGTAAAAGGCATGATCCTTTGGGTTTCTCTTATTGAAGTCTTCACGTGATTCCAATCTTCGGATAATACATGCAGCAATTTATTGACCTTCATTGGTCCAAAGATTGGCTATCCCTAATATGATAGACCATTTACAATTTCTGTGAAACGACTAAACATGTCAGTTATGGATTCTCCTGGTTTCATCTTGAAGGTTTCATACTGTCTGAGTAAGATATTGATCTTTGTTTCTTTAACTCGATCAGTTCCTTCATAGGTAACATGCAACCTATCCCAGACTTCTTTGGTTGTTTCACAAGAAGAAATTATGTTATATTCAGTAGGAGATAAAGCACAGTATAGAGAGTAGATTGCTTTAGCATCAAGAGCTTGTCTCTTGGTTATTTTTTCTTGTGTCATCTCGCTAGCGTCTGCAACTTCTTTTCCTCTCTCTGAAATTGATGCAGCTTTAGGAATGATTCATTTTTCTACTACATCCCATTTCAAATGATCTTTTGATCTTAGGAATGCCTTCATCTTGGTTTTCCATACACTATATTCCTTTCCATCAAAGTAAGGAGGTTTGGTGTCGCTCTTGCCTTCAACCAATCTTAGCATCAAAATACTAGCCATAGATCTTTAGCTCAGAAGTAAAACACTTCAATAAAACGAGCAAACAGGCTCTGATACCAATTGATAAGGCTAGTAAATGCACCTAGAGGGGGGTGAATAGACGTTCAAGAAAATTTACGCAAGACTTTAACAAGTTAACTCATCTTTCAAGAATAATATACTAAATATGTAAAAGACTATAAGCAGTTAAATAGAGCAACGAATTAAAGTAAAGAGTATATGGAAAGAGAATTAAAACACAAGGTTTATAATGGTTTGACTTAGATCAAGCCTACGTCCACTCTCCTGCACTGACAGGCCACTAGCTAGATTTCATTAAGAACCAAAAGAGATTTTACAGTCTCACATCCTTGATTCCACAGTATAAAAATTCTACTATACTTCATCAATGTCTCACAAGTCTCTCTTTTGAGTACAAATAAAGTTTTAGCGAAAGAACTAGGAGTTTCAGACTTTGAAAATTTTCTTTCACGCACATACTCGAATAACTTGAGCGTCTTCCTTATATACTTCTCCATGCCTTTTCAACCATTGGCACTTTTCAAAAGAGTTCTTCCAATCTACCTATTGGACATAATCAATCAAGGAGATCTCAAGTTATTTAAGGAATGTGATGATAGCCCACTAATCATGTTCGCCCATACAATCAGAATCTAGGTTTCCATTAGTAAAACATTCCAAGTATACTTCGCCATTCAACAGATCTAATTATCCAAATTAATTCAAATAATTGATTATGAGGTGCTATCTCTAGCCGTAAGATTTTCAACAAACTATACTAACCGAATTCTTAAAGATAAACTCACATCTGGATAAGTTTTCTCTTCGTCGGTTTGGAAATTGTTAGGGAGGGTAGACTTGAGTCTTGAGTCTTGCAGTCTTCAGACTTTAACGACAGAGTCTAGAGTTCGTCAAACTTTAACATTTGAGTCTACAGGTTTTCAGACTAGACTGATGGAAACGTTTTGTCAACTTCAAAACAATATGGAAGTTTTCTCCAACAGAACATTCCGTGAAGTGTGAAACTCCTGTGTTAAAACCAAAGAGGAATTGCCATGATTAGTCGCCCTTTACTACTCCCTTTTCAAGCCAAAATAATTATGTCAATTCTATACTCCATAGATATAATGCCACCATGAGACATTCTCACAACTGATGTTGAGTTTCCTTTCTATCCCTTGAGGTGATAGCTAGCCTGCTTCCCCTAAAAAATCCTAATCTCTCAAACCTTAAACCCCATTTCCATGGCTGATTCTGGTTTTTTTCCACCCGATTAGCTTCCCCTCATATTCTATCCTTCAATACGTCAATCCGCAGAGCCTGGTGAGGAGCATCAATCCCCCACCCGTAGATTCCCAAGGAGACCCATGGCTGCTTCCTTGCATCTCAACGAATCCCCTTCATTGATGCTTCTAGTTGGGGGAATTAGTTGCTTTTCTTGGGCTGATCGAAGCGGGAAGGTGTATAGTCCTGTTGCCTTACAATTTGCCCCGGTGTGTATTTTGTCAACCTTGAAGAGGAATCCCTACAAAAACATCCAACATAAACCCTATTTAGAGTCAGTGAACCCGAAAATCATAAAATCAGTCTACAGAACCACCTTGTTGCTATACACTCAACATCCACAAACCCACATACCCTCAATGCAGGCACCAACCAAACCTAGAGCTCCCTTCATTCCAAAACTTCAACCCTATAACTCTCACTAAACCTAGAACAATCGGTAGGAAATGGCAGAGGGGGAGGATAAACACCTCTGAATGGTAGCCCTGCATTGAAGAATGGGAGATTTGTGGTCTAAAGAGGATATTACAAATCTAGGGGCTGACATCCCAGAGGAAGAACGGCAGGAAAGTGAGTTAACCCTCTATGGCAAACTTTTTTCCAAACCTAATGTTAATTTCCTGGCTTTCCTCGCTACCATGAGAAGAGCATGGAAAACAAAATCAGTAAAATGTGAGCTGATTGAACCAGGCTTTTTCTCCTTTTTATTCAACTCCATTGAAGAGAAAAAACAAAGGGCTTTAAAATCGGGGCCGTGGTCTTTCACAAGTAATCTACTTGTCCTAAAGGAGATCCGAATATACTTGAACATTGTTATGAGTTCTCGCATAATGCATTTTGGGTGCATATTAGAGGCCTCCCTTACGCCAGAATAACTGAAGATTCCATACGTCGATTAGTCTCTAAATTGGGGCAAGTTGAGAAGATCAAAATAGAGGCGAGAAACAACAATTCCCGGAAAAATGGTAAGGCAAGGGTGCTATTGAACCTATTGAACCTGTCAAGCCCGCTTAAAGAGGCACCATTATCAGTGTGGGGGATAAAAAATGGTGGATAGAATTTAAGTATGAAAGACTCCCATATTTCTGCTTTTTCTTGTGAGCGCATTGGACATCATGCAAATTTCTGTTCAAAAATACCTTATGAGGAAACCGACCTAGCTTAGGATCAACCAAGTCAATATGGGTCGTGGTTAAAGGTAGAAGTCCGAGAAGTCAACCCCTATTGAAAGACCTTTTATGGGAAAATTGAACTCACTGCTATGGAGGAAGAGGTTGTACTGGAAACTCCTATATTGGCTACCGACGAACCCCTGAGAACAGAGCAAGCTGAAACAAATGAATTAGCAATTGTTCTTGCACTTCCTAATGTAAAGGAGATTCGGGTTGAGGCTCATAAGACAGATCAAACACCAACAAGCAGCAGCAAAAGACCACAACAAAACCAAATTTTATTACCCCCTTCTACAGAGAATGATGAGCATCAAATGAAGGTAAAGAAAGGACAGTCAGTGTATAAAGCTCATGTGGTTAAAAAACAGAAACGAGTCAATCCTTATGAGAATAAGACCCCATAAGATCTCTTATGGGATGAAGAACAACTCCCGGATGCCCCAATTCAGTCATAGAAATGGGCTAATGCATTGGCTTTGGTGGCTGGCCCTAATAAGCCACCAAAGAATAGATGAAGTTATTAAGCTGGAACTATTTGGGATTGGACACACCCTTGACAGTTTAGCACATTAGAGCCTTAGTGGCTCAAGAGAGGCCCAACATGGTTTGCCTCATGGAAACCAAGAATAAGTCTAATGTTGTAGAAAGAGTGAAGGCAAGGATTCAACTCCAACATTCTCTGGTTATCGAGCCGGTTGGTATAACGGGAGGCCTCGCACTATTGTGGGATGAGGAGGTTAAGGTGGAAGTGGAGAGCAATTCCAATGAGGTCATTAATATCCAATGTCGAGACTTAAATAGCGGCTACTTAATGTGGATATCCTTTCTACATGCATCAACAAATTTTCAAGATGGAGTAAGGCTATGGAGCTCTTTGAAAGACAGCTACTATAATAACCCATTTCCATGGTTGTGTATAGGAGACTTCAATGAAGTGCTTTACCATTGGGAGAAGTTCGGGAAGCGAGAGGCGGATCACTATAGAATTGCAACTTTTTGGGACTTTTTAGACGCTTGCTCATTGATAGACATTGAAAGTAAGGGCTACGCCTTTACCTAGTCAAATAATAGTGAAGGTAATGCATTAGTAAAGAAGAGATTGGATAGAGCGATTTGCAATACGGAGTGGAGAGTCCTTTATCCAAATGCGGAGGCTTTTGCTTTTCCAACAATAGGGTCTGACCATAGCCCAATTATGCTATCTTTAAATCCAATAGAGTTGAGAAGAAACAAACTTTTCAAATTTGAGACACATTGGCTAGAACATCCAGAGTGTGAGGAGGTGATCAAGAAAGCTTGGAATGAAAATAGAACAGATAAACTTACTTTGGCAGGTAAAACAATGTGGGTAGCTGCTGAATTAAGTAAATGGAGTAGGAGGAATTTTAAAAATGCTCAAAAATAGCTCACTCCACTTAAATATAGGCTCTAGGAATTGACTAACAGAACTGATGGGGAGCAAAATAGAGAGGAAGTCAGCAATATTGTAAGGAAAATGGAAGAGTTATGGCGTCAAGAAGAGATGTACTAACGTATGAGGTCGAGAATTCAATGATTAAAATGGGGAGATCAAAACATAAAGTTCTTTCATACTACAACAGTTCAAAGGAGACAACGCAACAAAATTTTCATGCTAAGGCTCGATGATTAGACCTGGTGGAGGGATCCCTCAACCCTTAAACAACATATCTGCAGTTTCTATCAATCCTTATTTAGTTCAATGGGAGAAAGAAATTATCAACCAGTATTAGACCAATGTCCAGTGGTGGTGAATGGGAGATGAATGCTGACCTGGTCAAACTAGTCACAAGAGAGAAGGTTGAAGAAGCTGTTTTCCAATTAGGGGCTACAAAAGCACCAGGTCCAGATGGGCTAAACAGAGTTTTTTTAATCAAAGTCATTGGCCTATTATACACGAAGACTTTTTTAGCATGGTTCAATCCTTCTTCAGCCAATGTACTTTTGATCCAGAGCTTAATAAAACGCATATCACCCTCATTCCTAAAGTAACAAATCTAGAAGATATCACCTAATTTAGGCCTATCAGGCTATGCAACTTTAATTATAAGATCATAACGAAGGTGCTGGCTAATAGACTAAAACCATGGCTTCCAAAATTTATTTCTATGAAGCAAAGTGCTTTTTTAAGAGATCATCAGACACAGAACAACATTTTCATAGTCCAAGAGGTGATTCATCAACTTAGGGTGAGAAGGAGAATGCATCATTTTCAGGCTATTCTAAAACTAGATATGAAGAATGCTTATGACAGTGTCGAATGGAATTTTTTATGTGATTATATGCTGAGATTGTGGTTTAATAAGAATTGGGTTATGTGGATTAAGCATTGCATTTCATCGGTGTCTTTTACCATCCTAGTTAATGGAGAACCCTCAGCTATCTTTAAGCCAACCCGAGGAATCCAACAAGGTGATCCTCTCTCCCCCTATCTATTCATTATCATGGCTAACGTCTTATCTACCCTTATGGGCAAAGTAGTAACATATGGAAGTATCAGGGGCATCCGCCTAAATTCCACTTGCCCAACTCTCTCACACCTTCTCTTTGCTGATGATGCAATATTTTTCTTAAATGGAATGATAATAGAAGCTTAGAATGTGGCTAATGTGCTGAACTAGTACTACTATGTGTCGAGACAAGCTATAAATCTCAATAAATCACGGCTTTTCACTGGGAGAGATTGCCCATAGAGCCTAAAATAGAATCTTGCTGCTGAATTGAGAGTTACAGTCATAGATAAAATAAGTAAATACCTGGGAATTCCATCCGAATATGGTCAAACCAAAAAAGCAAATGTTTGTGCGGATCCTTGCTAAAGTTGAACGGAAACTTGAAGGATTGAAAGAAAGGTTGATTTCAAAGGCAGGAAATGAAGTTCTCATCAAGACAGTTATTCTAGCCCTACCTTAATATGCTATGTCTATTTTCAAAATCCCATTATCCATCTGTCATATCATTAAGCAGCGAGTAGCCTCCTTTTGGTGGAAACATAATGCAGCTAGAAGAGGTATACACTAGAAAAAGTGGGAAGATATGAAAAATAGGAAAGATTGTGGTGGCCTCGGTTTTAAAGATTTACTGGATTTTAATAAAGCAATGCTAGGGAAGCAAGCTTGGAGATTTGTCCAAACACCGGATGCACTATGGTGTAAAGTTCTGAAAAGCATTTATTTTCCTTGAGGCGATTTCTGGTTAGCAAACAAAGGCTTGGCTACCATCAGGAAAGCTTTTCGGCCCTGCAAATCGGGATGAACCAAGGGTGGTGGCTAATTTAATTGATCATGAGTCACATGAATGGAATACTCAACGAGTGAACAACCTGTTCGAGGAAGATGTGGCTAAAGAGATTTTAGCCATTCCCATCAACTTAAAGCCCCATCCAGATAAGCTAGTGTGGACAGCAAACAAATCGAGTTCCTATACTATGAAAAGCGGCTACAACAGACTACATAACAGGCTGACATCCCACTCTACAAATATCCCGTCTTCATCTTACCAAACTCCTAAGTTTCTATGGAATGAAATCTGGAAGATTCAGACATTTCCCAAGATTCGCTTCTTACTATGAAATATTTGCAGCAATACACTCCCCACAAAGGAAAACTTGTATAAAAGGAAAATGCTAACCGATCCTACCTGTCAGATAAGTGGACAAGCCTCGGATTCAGCAGAGCACCTCTTCATTCACTGTGATTGGACAAAAGATATACGGTCAGCCCCTAACTTTCATGCCAATACATCTCTAGAAAGAATTACCCACATAGATAAGTGGGTCTTTGAAAATCTCGCCTCACGAGCAGATCCAAACTTGAAAGCCATTTTTGCTGGTGCTCTGTGGCAGATCTAGAAATGTCGGAATGCTTCGGTCTTTCAAGGGCGAAGGCTCGATCCCATCGTAGCTCAAGGAGAAACGAGCATCACAGCTGTACTCTTCAAGAAATGGAACCTGCGGGGTAAGAAAGGCGGAAGAAAATCACCAGAAGCTCCACGATCAACGCTGAAATGGAACCCACCTGCAGCAAATGGGATGAAAATAAATGTCGATTGCTCTTGGTGCGAATCGTCTAAGGCTAGATCGGATGCTGGAGTATGTAGAAACGAAGCTGGCATCCTCCTTCATGGCTTCACGAGGTCCATTTTTGCTCCGTTCATGTGGGTCGCTGAAGCCCTAGCTTTGAGAGAAGCCACACTCTGGGTACAGAACAGAAAACTTGCATGAACAAGAGAAGACTTCAAGCTAAAAGGAACTAATATGCAGGTGCTCATTTCATCCGATAACCTATCACTCATAAATAGCCTATCAGGCCTAGAGGATCCACATTGGCTGGCCCAACCCATAGTCGCAGATTGCAGAGAAATTTTGGCCCAGGTTAGTGGTGTGTCAATCATCTATGAACCATGAGACACTAACAAGGCCGCGGATTGGGTCACCAAAGCCCACCAGACCAACTCACTTCCTAGCAATTGGATTGCAAATTCTCCTTGTTCTCTATGTTTAATTTTATGTTAAGACTTGCCAACTAATGATGCCCCTTTAGCGGGTTAGTAATGAAATTACTATCTTCAACCAAATATATATATATACTCCATAGATATACTATGGCAGCATTTTTTTTTTTTGGGTCAGAACTATGGCTGCATTTGGTCGCTAGGACAATATGGAAAAAATTGGTAATGGTGTGATTAAAAAAAAAAAAACCCACATTTCGTGTATGTTATATTTTATAGAAAAAAATAAAATGAAACAATGGATGAAGTTATGTCCAATTCAAGATAGTGTCCGGTGAAGTTGGGTTCTAACTAACTAAATTAATTAATTATTAACTAACTAAATTAATTAATTATTAAGTAAAAAAATTCTGAAAAGAAAGAAAGAAAGAAAGTCATGGTCTAACAATGAAAGGTAACCACCAGGGCCATCCAACGATAATTGTGACCATTAACGACCATTATCACCCGTATGGTGGTCGATTGACACGATTGCACCGGTGAGATCACCTCTCCCTCTCCAGTTATTTTTTTTTTCCTGTTTTTAAATATTGTCTACTTCTGACGTGACGCCCACTTAATGTCACGTAGCCCATGCGTCTAAAAAGAAAAGGAAAAATCAATAAATAGATAAATAAAAAGCCATGTAAAATGTCCCATTAACTTTCAAGTAATGAAACAAATGGAAGGACTTAAGTACATGGCTCTTGCCAAAAAAAAAAAATACATGGATCTTGCAATTTTAAGAAATTAGATAAACAAAAAAAAAATTAGAACCCAATTACATTTGCAACAGCATGAAAAATTTTGGGACTCCAGCCGTATTTAACTGTGTTTACTAAATGCCATGCAAATTGAAGTAGTCCAAAGCTAATGATAGTACACAAGAAGTCATAAGAAAAGGAATTTCAACTCAATATTTTGTAGCATTAAGATGTTAAATGCCTCTTACTCCTCCCATGGCTAAATCTAGTTATCATTTTTTTTCAAGGGAAAAATAATCCTCTTTTGAAGTCTCCTGCATTTGGAGCTCGTCGAGACGTGCTGTGAAAGTATGTTGCCTTATGTCCAAATACATTAATATATTTAGTTACACTTAACTTCACTAATATATATATATATATATATATATATATATATATATATATATATATATCTTAGGCGTTATAAAAATGCAATAAGTTCAAAAACTTTCAAGATGTACAATTGAGTTCAAAAACTTATCACGAAAATGCAATCAAACCCTAAAATTTTCAAAAAATATAATCAAGTCCTAAAACTTGTCACAAAGTACAATCAAATCCTAAAATTTTCAGAAAGTGTAATCTACGAAAGGACTTTATTGAATCATTTTGATAAGTTCTATAATTTAATTGCATCGACTAGGCAAGCCCGACCCTTGTTGGTCATGACCTATGCTAGCCAACATTGAAAAGAGAAAGGAAAGAAAAATAATAGAAAAAATGTTAAATTTTTTAATATTATGAAAAAAATGTCCATATCAGTGCCAATCGTGTCTCATAAGACCACAACATTAACATTAGCAATGTCAAGCCTAAATTAGTTAGATTGTACTCAATTGGCAAAATATGAAAAAAAGTTTATGACTAAATTAATTCAATTGAAATATTTAAGACTGAATCAATATAAATACAATAAATTTAGGATTTTTTAGATACTTTTTTCCTTTTTCTCCAGTAGTGTTTTCGGACATTGCGAGGGAAAACCTTTGAGTCTCTCTTCACCAGACCGCCACTTTGCGGCACGAAATTTCTCGTTTTGACCAAGAGTTTCTATTTTGCTAATGGGTTTTTCCTCCTGTTTTTTGCGGGGTAGATCGCGCAATAATCCGCCTACACCTCTTCATCGACGTTTTTGCCACGTTGAAATTCTACCCACGAGCTGCGTAGGAAACTTTTAGTATGTTTATGAAGGGCCTTTTTTTTTTGTTCCCGGAGGTTTGACTTTTCAATGAAGCCTCTTCCTTGCATTCTAATTGCAAGTGGACTTGGGTCTAGCTCAGAGAGACAAATCGGAACTTTTCTCCCCCCAGGTTGGATTAGATGTTCAGTTCTTTTTATTCTTGTGCTCTTCTCAGAAGCATTCTGTGTTCATCGGTTTATATTTGTTGTAATTAAGTAAATTGAAAGATTGTGGGATCATCTTCTTGTTGTAAATGGAGATTTAGGTTCAACTGATTTTGATCCATGTTCAATGCAGATGTGATTGACAAAACTGTGATGGATCGATGTTCATGATACTGACAAAACCGTTTTTATAGGAATGGTTGAATTTGTGAATCAATTTCTTCAGCAAACCTCTCATGATCCTCCATCAATACATTGAGCATGTCATGTTGATAAATTTCAAAACCTATGCATTGAGTATGCCATTTATATAATTATATCAAAAGGTCTCATATATCTCTCGTCTACTTTTTCCTTATACATGGAGTACTCCCCAAATAAAGTGAAGAGGTCTAGTACATTGAAATTTGTAAATCGAACTATTCTTACAATGGGTTGATGTAATTTATGTAATTTGGTGACAAGCTGGCCAACTAGACTTTGCAATACAGAGGATTTGATGTAGCATAAATTGAACATTCCGTGAAATGTGAAACTCCCGTGTTAAAGCCAAAGAGAAATTGCCATGATTAGTCACCCTTTACTACTCCTTTTTCGAGCCAAAAGAATTATGTCAATTCTATACTCCATAGATATACTATGGCCGCATTTTTTTTTTTTTTTTGGGTCAGAACTATGGCTGCATTTGGTCACTAGGACAATATGGAAAAAATTGGTTATGGTGTGATTAAAAAAAAAAATCCACATCTCGTGTATGTTATATTTTGTAGAAAAAAATAAAATGAAACAATGGATGAAGTTATGTCCAATCCAAGATAGTGTCCGGTGAAGTTGGGTTCTAACTAACTAAATTAATTAATTATTAAGTAAAAAAATTCTGGAAGGAAAGAAAGAAAGAAAGTCATAGTCTAACAACGAAAGGTAACCACCAAGGTCATCCAGCGATAATTGTGACCATTGACGACCATGATCGCTCCTGTGGTGGTCGATTGACACGATTGCACTAGTGAGATCACCTCTCCCTCTCCAGTTATTTTTTTTTTCCTTTTTTAAATATTGTCTACTTCTAACGTGACGCCCACTTAATGTTACGTAGCCCATGCGTCTAAGAAGAAAAGGAAAAATAAATAAATAAATAAATAAAAAGCCATGTAAAATGTCCCATTAACTTACAAGTAATGAAAAATATGGAAGGACTTAAGTACATGGATCTTGCCCAAAAAATAAATAAATACATAGATCTTGCAATTTTAAGGACTTAGATAAACAAAATAAAAATTTTAGAACTCAATTATATTTGCAACATCATGGAAAATTTTAAGACTCCAGCTGTATTTAACTGTGTTTACTAAATGCCATGCAAATTGAAGTAATCCAAAGCTAATGAAAGTACACAAGAAGTCATAAGAAAAGGAATTTCAACTCAATATTTTGTAGCATTAAGATGTTAATAGAGTAAGATAGTGATGCCTCTTACTCCTCCCATGGCTAAATCTAGTTATCATTCTTTTTCAAGGGAAAAATAATCCTCTTTTGAAGTCTCCTGCATTTGGAGCTCGTCGAGACGTGCTGTGAAAGTATGTTGCCTTATGTCCGAATACATTAATATATCTAGTTACACTTAACTTCACTATTACAAAAAAAATATCTTAGGCGTTATACAAATACAATAAGTTCAAAAACTTTCAAAATGTGCAATTAAGTTCAAAAACTTGTCACGAAAATGCAATCAAATCCTAAAACTTTCAAAAAGTATAATAAAGTCCTAAAACTTATCACGAAGTATAATCAAATTCTAAAATTTTCAGAAAGTGTAATCTACGAAAGGACTTCATTGAATCATTTTGATAAGTTCTATAATTTAATTGTATTTTTTGAAAATTTTAGGATCCAATTGCACTTTGTGATAAGTTTTATAATTTAATTGTACTTTTAGAAAATTTTAGAACTTATTTACACTTTCATGACAAATTTTGAAACTTCCAATGCACTTATCCCAAATACTTAAGTAAATGAATCATGAGCTAACTAAAATGAATTAACTGCTCTATATTAGAAGACATTCCCAATTTGAGACGTTTTTCATAGTACACCCAATGGAGCCTAACTTGAGCAGTTTTGTAATCCATTTGATCTTATAAGTTAGAGATAACTATATTTTTGAAAACCTTAAATTCCTTTCAATTTTTCTTTTAATTTTTAAGCTCAATAGCTCTATTGCTGTTCGTGTTTCACGACTATGGGACATTCATCTCATGGAAGGTTTATCTACTTTAAGATGATGCTCTGAACAATTACGCAATTCAATTGATTGGTTCTAAGTGAGAGACGACTATATATCCAAAAGCTTCAATTGTTTTCATTTCTTTTTCTTGATTTTATTTAACTTAAAAGCTCTATTTGTGCACGTGTTTGATGACTACGTCCTTAACAGACGTCCATTTCGTGGAAGGTTCGTCTACTTTAAGTCAAGTTACATAAGCCTGATTATCAAAAGAGGGTAGACCCCACCCAATCAAAACGGTGGGCCGCTGGCTTTTTCATTTCAAGCATCCACCTCGAGTCGAAACATAGGAGACCTCTTGAGAAAGGAGAACTTGCTTCTTTTTTATCAGACCAAAAAGAAGAGTACTTGCTGAGGGCACAAGAAATTATATATTTATATTTCTTGTTGAAAAATATGTTTTATAGAGAAGTTATGGTTTTTCCACAACTCTTTCTGCAAATAATTATCTAACATAAGAAATGGATAACTCACTGACTTTATTAAACTCATTTATATACATAATGAAAAAGTCATGCCACAAGTTTTAAACCTTAGCCCTAAAACTATCATTGACAGAATACAAGCATTTATTGAAGATTTTAATTAACTTTTGATGAACTTAGTCAATCCATAAATAAATACATAAAGGTAATTTCTAGTGTTTTGGAGCTTCCGTATAATTGTATGCATTTTTTATTTGCCAAGTTTCTATTTGAATTTCCAACGATTCATTTCGTTTTAGTTTGAAATCCAGACAAGTTCAGAAGACATAAAACGTACGCTAGGACAAGACTAATCTAATCAATTAAATTTTTGATTTATTCCGAATATATAAATCATCCTGGGACTCCTCAATGTAGGGTTTTCCGATGATACCTAGGAGTTTTCTCGACTCATAGTGTCCATAACCCAAGGATTATAGGCAATTATTGAAGAGAGAGAGAGGGGGGTATGGGGCGGGAGGGGGGCTAACACGCTTGGCACGGGCGAAAGATTTGCTTCGCTTTGCAGAGGGGCGACCGCGCTTGGTTCCTCCATAAATACAGGCATTTCTCCAACGATAAAGAAGAGTGGAGACCGCGTTTCGAAAAGACAAGGTTCTCAAGTATTCCTCTACTCAAGGTGACGTTTCTGACTTAGTCTTCTTCTTCTCATGTCCCTCTGGGCTCCGCCTATTCAAACATGTTTGAATTTGTTGTTCATCGACAAGGACAAGAAAAGAAAAACAGCACCAAAAGAGGACTTTCCGTGAATTTTGATAGTAACGTAGGATTGTGATTCCTCCACTTTCATCCATGATAAATCAACCTTATTTTTCCGATGAAATTCTTGCATTCTGTCTAGGGTCGTAAACATATAGACAGCAAACAATGGTAAACAACTCGCGCTTTTTAGGAACCCCAGAGAGTGCTTCAATGGAGATCTTATCATCCCAGTTGTTCCCTGAGATAGTAAGCATTCGATTTTCCTCCTAAGCCCCAGATGTTATTATGTCGACTTGATGCATTTTTCAAGATTTTATCTCTACTTGATTTCATAGGTAACAGAAGAAACACTACATCATATGTATCAACATCATCAAATGAACGCCTTCGATTTCCCTCTTGAAGATTTCAACTCCAAACTTTTCTCTTCAGAAACGTACTCCCCTTGTTCACTATTTGTTCCGGAAACGACACGAGGTCTCATGGATCTGCCAGTCGAAGTTGCTCCAACAATCATGGAGAGGCCAATGAAGATGCCGAAGACTGAGAGATGGAGCAACTCTTGCTCGCCCGGAACATACAAAGCGCCGACAATGGTGATGTCCTCGCCGTCATCTAGCTCCCAGTTGATATCTTTTGGGAGCTTGGATTCTTTCCCAACTGAATCGCAGCAGATTTACGGTACTTGTTTCGAATATTTGTTACATATTTAGGTTGATTGAATAAAGTCTGAGGTATTATACTGCATGATGGTAATACCAAAAGTTGCCTTGTAATTATTTTATGAAGGTGCTTATAAGATCCAAGATTGTCAAACAGAGACAGACAGAACTGGCGCAATGAGTAGACCACCTATGCATACACGAAAACACCTGATTGCTGAGAGGAAGCGGCGTGAGAAGCTTAGCCAGAGCTTCATTGCTCTCTCTGCTATCATTCCTGGCCTTAGAAAGGTAAATCTTCTTGAAAAAACTTCTTACTTTTCTTTGGAAAGATTCCCTATTACTAAGAATACTTCGTCATCACATTAGAGTACATATCAGATTATCAAAATGTTGATGAATCCACGTTAGGAAGTCCTGACGATTGTTTGCCCCGATTTGTTACTGTCGGCGATTGTTGTGAATTTCCTGAAGTCTGGCTCAAAGCAATTTAAGAGATCTAATAATATTAGCAACACAATTATCCCCATAGCTATTGAAATAGTCAACAGCACAGCACTTCATTTCATGCATAACATGATCTCATCCAATCACAATTCATTCAACTGGAAAGACGTGTTAGTTAGGAGTCTAATCTTATAAAGTAAGGATTAAAGTTAAAATGATGTCTCTCTACGTGCATTAGTGACCTGCTTACAATTTCTTAAACTTCAATATCACACTCCGAGCGAATCTTCTGGTTTATCACCAGGCATTTCACTCCCATGGGAAACAATAAAGTTAGGATGAGCAAGGTATGTTTACTTTGCCAAATCATCAACAAAGATCGGATACTGGTTTTCCTTCAACTTCATCAAAGTTGAAATTTGAAATGTGTAGCTACTAAACAACGATATACTCAAAGCAATTTTCTTGTGTGCTGTTGTGTTTTTCAGATGGACAAAGCATCAATCCTCAGTGATGCAATCGAATACATGAAGAAGCTTCAAGAACGCGTCAAGAAACTCGAGGAAGAAGTTGCAATCAGGACTGTGGAATCAGTTGTGATTGGAAAGAAGTCTCAGGTCTCGGCATATGATGCTATGTTCTCATTAGATGAGAACTCTAACCACTTTGAGCAACAACTCCCTGAGATCGAAGCAAGGGTCTCGGATAAACATGTTCTTCTTCGAATCCATCATGAGAAACGAAAGGGACGCACGACGGAGATACTTAGAGAAATAGAGAAGTTGAATCTATCTATTCTTAATAGCAGTGTATTATCGTTTGGGAGTTCCATACTAGAAATGACAATCGTAGCTCAGGTAAATTCAAGCACCTGGGTCACTCCCATCTTTTTCTTTCTAAGGGTAAAATTACAAACAAGAAAAACTTATATTTTCGGTTAAGTTATTAAAACTAGCTCATACTTACGAACAAATGCAAACATATATCATGGTTCGTTTTCCATTAACATAATCTTTTTTCCTTGCAGATGGACGTTGACTTCTGCATGAATATTGAGGATCTCGTCAAGAATCTACATACAAGCTGTGTAGGATTGGATGAAGCTTCTCCTTGCACTCTAGTTGCAAATGGAAATGGGTCTTGCTCAGAGAGACGAATTGGATTAGATTAGATTTTTAGTATTTTTCTTATCTCTTGTGCACTTCTCGAAAGTATTATGTATCCATCAGTTTTTTTCTGTTGTAATAAAAGTAATTTCATGGATTGTGGGGTTATCTTATTATGGTATATGGAGATCTATATTCAGCTGATTTTGATCCATATTCGGTGTATATGTGATTGATAAAACGTGATAGAATGATATTCGTTATATCTGTGAAAGGAGAAAATATTTAGTGGTTTGTGAGCGCCACATCAATTGTTGATTTGACATGTATTTTTATTCATATCCAATGATTAATTGACATGTGTTTTCTTAGTTGGTTTAGAAAAAATAAAAATATAATTTTCTCTTCTTCCTCCTCCACCCATTGTTTTTTCCTAACCTAGATGTCATTTATGGCCATTGGCGCCACCGGCTCTTAAAATTTGGCCGTCCATGGCCATCCGCACCCCGTTCAGGCCTCTGTCTAGTTGGCTCTGTTGGACGCAAATTGCGCAACCCCAAGATCTCCATAACCAGAATAAGAACATGCATAATTGAGTAGAAAGATTAACGCACCTGTTTTGGGATCCATCGAATATAAAGCGGAAGCAGAAAAGGGATTACCCACATATTAAGGAGATCCACGCATCAAGTTATTCTCCTATATTGCCCTTCGTATCACTGGCTCAATAAGGCAGCCCCCTCACGTTTAGCGTTAGGTAAACGCCCCTTAGGTGAGGATACATGTGAGAATTAGGGTTAGAGGAGAGACTTGAGCACTATTTATAGAGTTTCCAGCCAATCCCTCTCATTATGGGCCAGGCTCAACTCGGCCCACACTAGCCAGCCATATTAGACTAATTAAGAAACCTTCTATCTCACCTTAAACCAACCCTGTTTTACGGTAACCATAAAAACAGTAAATTATAATATCAATTAATTTAGTCCACATTAGAAAAACTCTTACATTCTCCCACTTGGACTATATTAATTGAAATCGTACTGTATGTGCGCACATTTGGTCCAGAGATAATTCTTAATAGTCAATCTTATCCCATAAAATCTTAAACACCAAATCATGGCGGTAACTACATTTATACACACAGAGCCTTCCATGATCACAAATGTCCTCAACTTTATTGATATGGATTCAATATAGTAATGTGTCAAATGGATAACATCTCTCATAGAGAGATCCCATTTGTCAGTCACCATTCTCTTACCTTAGGTGTCACAAAAACTTGTGCCACAAGAGAATGCTTTATGGTTCCAATGAACCCACATACGTCTTGTTCTTATGGTTAACCTTTATTTATGTATCACAAGACATATGCACAAGGCTAATAACCGGATGCCCGGATGCCCCTAGCCTTCACTCAAGGTTTATACAATCCCTTGAGACTTTATCAATATGTATTCAACATAACAACAACACATTCAAAATATTTTATTGAATGCAAAAGTTGATACATATCAAACCGTTACAAAGTGTAACGAACACAGATGAAACATTTATCAGAGTAAAGCCAAAATAGCTCTCACTAAACAATAGTATCCGAAGATACTCCTAGGCCCGTGCTAATGACATGTCACTCAAATACACATGGGCGTAGGCCTTTAGTTAGTGGATATGCAACCACATCATCTGTGAAAATATGTTATATTATAAGTCACATTTCTGTACCGTTTCTTTATGGTCAAAAATATTTGACCACCATATATTTAGACCCCTTGAGACCTCTATAGTAAATAAATAAAACTATAAATTTGTTATCTCAATACAACCGTATGGGTCTATCCATCAAGTTAAAACGATCAACTCCGTCATGAGGTTCTAGAGCCTAATAGCCCAAGTAACAACCTAAAAGAATGTTACTAACACTGCATACATAGTAGAAGATAACATAAAACTTTATTTACTGCACTTCCTATTAACATAAATCTGTATCTTGTTATTGATATTATATCATCCTAACAGCCAGCAAAGTTTACATCTAAGTACCCTACTAACTGCAAGAATTGAACATGTCTGTAAATTAGCATATAATCTCTTGTAAGTACCTTAAAATCTTCTTGACAACAACCCAGTGATCATGTCCTGGATTTGACCGATATCTGCCTAGAAGTCCCGTCACAAAGACAACATTTAGTCTAGTGCAAATTCGAGCATACATTATACTTTTAAGTGCACTGACACAAGGTACACCCTTTAATTAGATTTTCTCAATATCTAAATAAGGACAATATGATAGATTTAGTCCATCACCCTTAATAACATGAGCAATTCCTGGCTTGCAATAATGTATATTGAATATTTCAAATATACAATCAGCAAATGTCCTCCGAGAAAATCTAATATAATATGGCAAAAATAATCCTTATAGACTTCAGTACAAAGGATATAAGATGTCTCAAGGTCACAACTTGTAAGGAAAATATCACGTACATAGAGTATGAGAAAAAATAAATTTCCTCCCACTGACCTCACAGTATATTGAATTACTTTGTTCCCAATTGAACAAAATAATAACACTACGAAACTTTAATAATATTATCTGGAAACTTGCTTAAAACTATGAATAAGACTTTTCAGTCTACACACAAGTTTACTTGAAACATCTGCTGCAAAATCATCCAATTGCACAAAATAAATTTTGTATCTATTTGGCTTAACTTTATATCAAAATAAATTATTAATGCCACGTTCACTTTGAAAGAATAAAAATAATTATTTCTTCACTATAAACAATCCACCCATCTTTCAGAGTTAAAACTTTAGTTACCAATTTGGCTTTAAATTCCACAATCTTTCTTTGAAATTCTTTTAGTTTTGTACGCCAATTTGCAACTAATGAACTTATGATCTTTAGGCGAGTAATTTAGTTTCCAAACACATAGATTGTATACCGCATTTTATGGCACCTAATCACATACTTAATTAAGAACAAGAAATGATATTTATATAAGTTGCTAAAATAACCATGTAGTGGATATTGTAATCATGCTCTCACAAATAGACTATATAGTATGATGATATAATTGATCGTCTTTTCCTAACAAATCTCCTTAATAAAGTTGCAACCACTTCATTCTACACTTCAGAGATTTAAGAAATTTCATTATAAACTATATCAAGAATAGTACCTTGAACCTTAATAAGTTTAGTCTATGGTGCAGGAGATTCCATAATTATCTGTATATGTAAAGACAAAAACATAGTAACCTCCATCATACTATTATCCTTAATAGTCTGAGAGCAGCTATCATTTACAATTACGTCAATATTTAGAAACTTTAGAATATGTGATTCCATAATTCTTATACCTTAGTTAGGGTCATAAAATCAATACCCCTTTAACAATCTAGATAAGATACAAAATAATTCCGAGTGGATCTAAATTCTAACGCACTTAATATTGGATTAAATAACCTCACTTTTGCATAACACCTCTAAATTTCATATGATTCAAGTAATTTATGTCCAGTCTATAACTCAAAAGAAGTTTATGAAACAACTTTGATAAGAGACACCTTTTGTATATGAAAAAATTGCTTTCATAATATCAGCCCACAAAAGACCAGATAAATTAGTCTTACTAATCATACTCATCACCATGTTCAATATGGTGCATTTATGCCTTTCGACCAAATCTTTTTGTCAAAATTTTCAGGTATAGTAATTAAATTACCACTCCAGAATCTACCAAGTATTTGACAAATGATCCTTTAAGCTATTTCGCATTGTCATACTTGCCAAAATACTCATGGCCACTGTTAAACCTGACAACATTTTAATCATATACGAGATGTATATGTCATTAAGACTTAAACACAATCTTTGCAAATGCGTCCTAATTTCAATATCAGACAAGACATAATTTCAAGCAACTAAGGCTTCCATCATCTTATAGCAGTGCAGTTCGCAGGTAAACCTCTTTTCAAGTGTTCCATAATGGAACGCTTCATGGACAGTAAGCAAATTCAATTGCTCTTTTCTCAAGCAACAAATCATATGTCCACAACTTAAAATTTGAAGCAGTAAAAACCTCAATAATAATAAAGTTATTAATTACAGAAAAGATGACTGAAAACCAAGCAATATATATAATTAGCATCATGTAAGCACTATGTAACTTGACATACAAGTACACATCCAGAGAGTTACACGCATAATCATATAATTACCTTTGGGCAAAATATATGACATGCAGTTGTACACTCCCCACATGATAGCGGTTATGAAAATATATTTCAATTCTTCGTGAATTCATCACCTTTGGGCATACGAATCACTAGAATCAGTCACTCCTCCATCATATTATCATGTATCCCTCCATGAACTAATACACAATCAGCTCCTTTGGGAGTATGACTACGCATTAGACCAGGAGACATCTCAATCATTATATGAGACCGAAATTTCTCAAACTCAATCAAGCGTGCCACTTTGGCGGTCACTACTCAATTGAATCATTGAAATTCTCTCATACCAGGGATATAAACTTTACTCCTCACATACACCATATACATGTGATTTTAACTTTAGTGATAGGGGCAGCATATCACCAAAATCACATATCATGCTAATTACATTGCTTTATTCATTAATAAAAATTAATCATACATACATACATACATACATACATATATATATATATATATATATATATATAAATAGCGAACCTGAAAGACAGATTCCAATGAGATCATTGATCACAGTAACACAAGAAACTTCTTATAACATAGAATAAAACATCTCTTATGCACCTCAATTACATATTACCAGAACAACATAAAAAGAATACTAATCTAAAATATCTCTCACAAATTAACATCAATAGTAATACAGGGTACACCAAATCGACAAGCTTGACAGCTGATCCATTATCACTCATGAGTTCATAAGATAAAAATGACTCCAAGGTCAACAACTGATTTATTTTAGATAACAAATATCATTATTTCAACTAGTAGCCTATAAATTGAGTCAAACCACAGAACTAAATATCTAAACTATAACAGTATATACTATTGCTCTGCATAAATATTGTCATACTCTTTAATCATAAAAATATTCAACTTGATAGACATTAACAAGTGACCAGATGAGTTCATGTACAATATGCAGTAACTTAATCGACATGCATTACCCACATACAGCAGATATGTTAATCAGTACAATCAGTTTGGTCACGAGTTCTTAAGACGTCCATCATTCAAAGATTACCAGTGTGTCAAGGAGTATGCTTGAGCAACAAAAGTTTCATAACTTTTATTGTTTCTCATCAGCTTAATACATAGCTCAATTACTATTCCATAATGGTTGTATCTCATTAAGCCAGCTTCAATTCACAATAAAGTTTGATTTTTATTGATGAATCACACCTTTATAATGATTATGTGATAATATACCTATAACCCAACACTTGTATTCCAAAATCATAAAAAAATACAAGGAAAAATATGCAAAAAATACACTAAAAAGCACGTACTTAGGATTCCGTAAAAATACACTAAAAAGCACGTATTTAGGATTCTGTATGTATTTTCACATCCATAAGATCATCAAAAATGTAAAATAAATATACCATGATGTAGGGAATAACCATACGAGTCCACCGCCGCCAGCCACGTGGGAATCGGAGCCTCCACGCGCCCGCACGCGCTGCCTGAGTGCACGGAGCATGGAGCCCACGCGCGAGCGTCAAAGGGCTGATCAAAACAGGTCCGACCGGTGGAGGTCTGATCGGTTTCCAGTTCGACCTTCCGGTCCAGAGGCCTGGTCCAATCGGTTGACCGGTCTAGTCAACAAATGACTAGGTCGGTTCGGGTCAATGGGTCGGATCGGGTCCCGGGTCGGGTCGGTCGCCATTTGGGTTGAGTCGGGTCCGGGTCTCTGACGTCATTGTGACGTCAGCGCCAGCGTGCGCCGCACGCGCGAGCAGCGCCCCACGCGCGAGAGCACGTGATGGCGCGTGGACACGCGTGGGCGCGCATCTTCGATGCCCGGCAGCGCGTGGCCACGCGTGGGGGCGCGTGGGGCCTCCCCCGGCGACGCGCTGCCCACGGTTTTGCTCACCTCGTCGAGCCCAGTCCGAATTTGTGATTTAATTTTATTTTTACTGTACTTAAAAATCTCAAAAATCACAAAATAAGGGTAAGATCCATACTAATTAGGGCTAATCTGTACAAATTAGGGCAAAATCAATTGCATTCAAGTTCTAGGGTTATGGTTGCTCTGATACCACATGTTGGACGCAAATTGCACAACCCCAAGATCTCCATAATCAGAACAAGAACATGCATAATTGAGTAGAAAGATTAACGCACCTGTTTTGGGATCCATCGAATATAAAGCGGAAGCAGAAAAGGGATTACCCACATATTAAGGGGATCCACGCATCAAGTCATTCTCCTCTATTGCCATCCGTATCACTGGCTCAATGAGGCAGCCCTCTCACGTTTAGCATTAGGTAAATGCCCCTTAGGTGAGGATACATGTGAGAATTAGGGTTAGAGGAGAGACTTGAGCACTATTTATAGAGTTTCCAGCCAGTCCCTCTCATTACGGGCCAGGCTCAACTTGGCCCACACTAGCCAGCCCCATATTAGACTAATTAAGAAACTTTCTATCTCACCTTAGACCAACCCTGTTTTACGGTAACCGTAAAAATAGTAAATTACAATATCAATTAATTTAGTCCACATTAGAAAAACTATTACAGGCTCTTTATATCTGGCCGTCCATAGTCAGCTCTGAACAAGCCATTGTTGCTCGCGGCCATGAGTTCCAAATCTGGAGCCATGGCCACGAGCACAACGGCTCTACAACCATGGCTCTTGAAGTCCAACGGCAACTCTTGAAGTCCTCTATCGCTTGTTTCAAACAATGCAATTTGAAAAAGAAAAAGAGAAGAGAAGAAAAAAGTGACGATGAAGTCAAGGGAAGGAACATCACTTGCTCGTCCATGGCCATGGCGGGACTTCCAGATTTGCAACCATAGCTCCAACAACGACGGCTCATCCGTGGCTGTGAGCGACGGTAATCGACTTCAAATGTGCAACTCTATCCCCTTGACTCCAGATGTGATCATCGGCAACAAATTTAAGGGAAGGAACGTCGACCACAAACACAATGGAGAGGTTTGGACGCTCGGTAGTGGTTGCCTTAGACGCGGCATTGGCAACTCCTCCAGTGGTGATGGCGGAGGGAGGCATAGAGTAGTCTCAAGGCGGCCATAGATGGAGGAGGAAAAGTGAGGTGGATGGAGATTTTTTATTTTGTTCATCTAAATCCACCTCTATATGTACGTGTCAATTTGTAATTGGTTCAGTGTGGAAAAATGCATGCCACGTCAACAATTGATGTGACACTTACAAATCATTAAATATTCTGTCGCGTGAAACTGTTTTTATGAGTGGATGAATTTGTTAACAATTTCCACAGGGAAGTCCTCATGATCCTTCATGGACAGTTTTCGCATGCCATGTTGATAGGCTTCCAAAGCTACGTGTCGTGTACACCATTAATATAATTATTTGAATAACTATAGTGGGACAATGTAATTTACTTAACTTATGCTGTAGTGAGATTGCAATAATGAGCTTGCCATTTAAATGGTGAACACTAGAGGAATTCTGTGTAGCTTAAATAAAATATTCCGCTGCGAGTGTGAAAGTCCTATGTTAACTGTTAAGGCCTAGGGGATCGCCCTTCCAGTCCCTTTTTCAAACTAAAAATAATTATGTTAATTGTACATATACTCCAAATATATAAAGGTTGATTTGGTCGATAAGACAATGATCAGGAAAAGTGGCATTAAAAAATCCCTACATTTCTCATATCTTATCTTGCATAGGAAAAATATCATATATAACAATTGATGGGCCTATATCCAATTCAAGATGGTGCCTAGTGAAGTTAGTATTCAGATAAAATCTGGTGAGGGCAAGGGTCAATCACCGCCGCTCGATATTGGTGAGTGGGAAAGATCACCGCACAGACGAGAGCAAATGGGCCTCTTGCTTGCTCTACTTGTGGCAAGGCCCTTCCTTTTGGCTTGGTCGTGGTGTGTCAACCCTTACCATGGCCAGGCAAGGCTCGCCAACAATCACCCTCCACTTTAATTTTAAAAAAAAAAAATGTGATCTAAGTGTTCCACCCACCTAAAATTAAAGAATTGAATGCATGCATTTTGCAAGTTTTAGGATTGAAATGAATGAAAGAAAGCTTAGGAATTCTAAGTACATGGGGCATAACCATGAAGAGAGTTTAGGCCTCCGACTGTAATATTTCTAATATCTTAAATCATGCAAATTCGCACAGTCCAAGACTAATAATATTACACGTAAGTAATAAAAAAAAAAGAATTTGAAATCCAACGTTTTGCCCATTCACGATGATAATAGTACAAGACATCAACTCCTCTGATTCCTCCCATTGCAAAATTTAGTTTCAAATTTTTTAACGAAAAAAAGTACTCAACATATCCAATTGAATCTAAGTTTACTAAAACACTTGAGCATATATGTTATGATTTAATTATGATAAATCAACTGCTCCACATGACATGGAATTTCTGATGGGGGACTTCTTCATAAAACAACTTTATATTCATAAGTTTCCATTCTTTTCATTTCTTTATTTATTTATTTGGCTCGAGAGCTCTATTGGTGTTTTGTGTTTCGTCACTACGTCATTATAGCATGTCCATTTCATGGAAACTTCATCTACTTTTAAGTCAAGGAAATTAAAGATGTTAATGTCAAAAAAGGGTAGATCCCACCAAATCAATAAGGTAGGTGCATGCTTTCCTATATCAAGGGTCAATTTCGAGTCGGAATATCTTATTGGAAGAACCCCCCACGTGCACAAAACGAAGAAAACAATTGTCGAGGGCACAAAAAAACATTGCCAGGTGGAGGAAAGAGAGATATATATTATATAGCATATATTCTACAAAAAGAATTGCTTTTTTTGCGGCCTAAACTTTAAATACAAATAGTTATCTAGCACAAGAATTTGATAACTCATTGGTATTTTGAAGGTTATCTACGTATTTGTATTCGAAAAGTTACACCACAAGTCATAAATCTATCATCTATATAGTAGAGTCGACATCTAAACTTTTTATTGGATGAGAGAGAGTCGCGATATGTGGACCTTCTTTTTTTCTTTTTCTTTTCTATCAGTCGGGTCACATAACTTTCTTTCTTAAAAGATTTCTTTAGAGCACTTATTGGGAAATATACCAACATTTAGCCACGGTCACAGCTGAGCATAAACTAAAAGATAATCAGAGGATGAATAATTTATTCCTTAAAAAAATAATAAATGCTGTTTAATTCAAATTTAAATAATAAATGCTGTTCTACCGACATGTCGCTTTCCACATTCTTCTAACACGCCAGTCATTGCTTGGACTTCATCGACATAATAATTCGATTGGAATATTTTTATTCAATTCTCCTAAACTTTTGGACTAGTTTTCTTGTCGTTCAGCCCACGCAATTTTTTTTGTTTAAAGACTTTTCACATTCCTGAAAGTTTATTATTAGGCTATTGAATCACCGTCCATAAAGTTCAACTTTCTCTATGAAACGGTCTTCAGCGCGAAACTTCGCAGTTAATTAAACGCAAATCCTCATTGAATAATGTGACTCCCCAAATTTCTCAGATTCCAGAATTACAGATGGACTGATAGGGGCTCGGAGGACAGGAAGTTGGGCCAAGCAGTGGGCCCGTTGGGCCGGATGCTGAACCGTGAGTTTAGGCTTGGTGGGCTGAAGATTTGGGCACCGATGTGATGTGTGTGGGCCGCGAATTGGGCCCGTGGGCCATGTGAATATGTTCTGGCCCTTCGGTATAGGCTTCGGATTTATCTGTACACGTATCCAATTTAGGTCTCGTATGGCCTTGATTGTCTTGAAAAGTCGGGATTCATTTTAGCAATGCTATTTTATGTGACGTGAAGGACGATTAATGACCTCACAACTTTAGGAAAATAGAGGAAAATCTGGAGCGCATATTTTATAAATAGTAAATTAATGTTACCTGTTTAACCCCATGGAACTAGATTTGCATCTCTTCTACCATTATTTCTTATGGTGGCTGATTAGTGTAGGGGCGAAATGGACAAAGCAAGCATTTTGTAGGGATTAATGATTGAAGGGAAAGAAAAATCAAATTAACCCCTAATGATCTTTTAAAGCACTCATCTTTGGACAAGTGTGCGTGTGCATGGTAGGAAACTTCATGCAAGAGGAAGCCCCTTCCTTTCCTGGTCATTTCTGCCCACCTCAGATGCCGAAACCGGGCCTGAGGATTGCAAAATGCAATCATTAGTTGCCTTGAAACTCATGAAAATCTAGACTTAAACACTCGAGCAACTCTTTCCTCTTTCATTTCTCCCTCACTTATCCTTCGGCTCCGCAGAACGCCCCTTCCTATTTCACTGCATTCTCTCTCTCGGTTTCAAGCCTTAGGAGCTCAAATCCTCGAAGAACCAGCAAGGAGAAAGAGCAAGGAGGGTCGAATAGCCACCAGATAAGGGAAATTGTTGGGTACTAGGCTAGAATTATCCCCTTGTTGCTCGGTGAAGTGGCTAGTCGTCGCTTGGATTCTGTCTTGGAATGGTTTCGCCTTTCCTTGGCTGTGGAGCGTCGTTCCTGAGTCGCATGTTCGATCTATGGCCAGGACAGGCGTACAGGCTCAACTGAAAAGCTGTGTATGCTGTCTTACTCAAGTATAAGGCCATGCATGTTTAGGAAAAAGGGTTGCATGTTACTTTGGAAGCTCGGTATCCTTGCACGCGAAGTGGTGTGTATTTTTTGGTTGTTGTAAGTGTTCTTGACGACTGACGTGAGAAGTGGACATTGCACGAGGCCTAGGACTTTTAATTTGAGCGTCTTATTGAGTTGCGATCATGATTTGAGGAAGAAGCATTGCAAGTGTTTTGATGTGTAAAATCTCTTTTCTAGAGCCAGCCTCTACCTGACCCCTTCTGTTTCTAAATTTTGGTGACTCCAAGATGGTTCGAACTTGATGGTGTCTCCTTCTTGGAAGCTACTCCCAACATCCGTAACTATAACATAAATTATTTCTGGATTTTTCTAAGAAGGGATGACTAGCTTAAGAGAGTGCTTTTATCCTAGAGCCGTTCCGCCTAGAATAAGGGAATTCATGACCTTAGCACCTACCGGAATTTATACAAAGATATTTAGTTCGAAATTTTATAGGGTTCCTTCAAGAAAGTTATAGGGAACACCTTTTGCACTAAATTTTAGATGTTTAGGAGCTGAAATGGAAATTGTAGAACCTTATTCCTAGTGGTGCTTGAAAACTGCTAGTAGAATTACGTAGAGACACATCTATCCTTTAGTGTTTTTATAAAATCCCTTAGTTCGAATCTAGACATGACCTCTTCATTGAAGTTGTTAAGGACGGCCTTATCTCTAACATATGGAAGTTTCAGGACGCTTAGAAAAGGTTTGACTACTCAAAATAACTAGAATTTAAGAATTCTACTCTCTGCTTTAGCAAGCCAGAGTTAACTCTACTTTGTTGATCTACCGCTCGCAGTGCAACTCATTGTAGACTTCGAACCCTTCATATAAAAATGTTAGTCTAGTTCTGATTTGTTTTGGCTTTTTGATGGAGAATCTACTGTATCTACGTGAAGATGGTAAAATCTCGAATAGTACTTGAATAAGGGGTTTAACTACGTTGAATGGACTTCTCTCCATAGAGCATGATATGTGAGTGACGTGGCCATTGCATCAGAATTTGCTTCCGGCGTGATTGGGAAGTCCTTGAAAGCTGAGCACATTGCTGCGCTGTAACTAATTGAAGATGTCGAAATGTGAACCGTGTGAAATGAACTAAATTAAGAGATTTCCGTCAGCTATGTGATACCGATGATGCTGTAGGAAGTCGGATGCCTATATTGTGTGATCATAGATGTCTCAATTGTGTGATACTGAGTGATACCAATGATGCCCTAGGAGGTGGGATACCCATGCTGTGTGATCATTGATGTCTCAGTTATGTAATACCGAGATACCTCAAAGTGAGATGCTTATGCTATGTACCTTGGATGCCTTGGTTATGTGATATTCAAAGGTCTCGAAGTGAGATGCCAATGGTAAGTAATCCATGGAAATCTGGCCAGTGATCCAGAAGGAAGTGACTCCAACGAACTGGCCAGAGACTCGAACCCTTAAATAGCTCACATTGCCTATTGCAAAATACCTCACATGGAAAACTTTTTGGTTACTAACATCTTAGCAAGTGATTGACTCGTCAAACTCGAACCTTCAAAACTCAGGTGGTGTGAAAGAGTTATATTTAAATCCAAACATTTTGTAATGGGTGTGGAATCTAAGGGTAATGGCAAAAGGAGATTAGTGCCGATCTCATTTCCATATGCTTCTATAAGAAAGAACAATGACAATTAGTTTCACCTATTACATTTCTTTTTCAGAACTTGTGTCCTGTTTTTATCCTTTCTTTGCTAGTTTCTTTTGCTAAGTGTCGCCGAAGTTGGAAACGAAAAGCCTTCTATATAATTAAGCCAAAGTCCTCACTTCTCGCTCCTAAATTATTCCCAGATGAAACCTAAACGCCTTGCAAGTGTACTTTGGGCGAAGACCAGATTACATGGGAGATCAAAGCATTGGTCGTGGACTGTCAAGTGCGTCTGGCCCAGTTTGACCATTGTCCAGTTGGCCCATTACACTGGTGAGTTAAACCAGTTATCCAATTGGGCTGCCAAGGCCCATCGTCATCGTGCCCTTCTTCTAAATTTGTTATACAAACCCCACATTCTTTTGGTACTTTGTTGTAAAACCCACCAACTGTGTTTTCTAGGTGAGGACTGATGAGATGAAGTTTTTTTATTTCGACAAAAAAAAATTAATCGAAACAAAATTTCAATGTTGATCATTTGACTCGACATTTTTCGAAAGAACATGTTCATACATGACTCTTGATCGCATATTTGGATCGGACTCGTAAAATTTGTTTCTTGCATTACATAATGATTTGAAGTGGCAGCGAGATCATTATGTTGAATACAAGATATCAGGAGTCATATATTATGATATCCAGTTCGTTGTCATGCACGTCAGTTGCCAACCCAGTGCATAGGAAAACTACCGGATCAATGCTAAATTTAGTGTACGGATATTAGAGGTGTGCAAAAGAATCGGGAACTGACCGAAAGTGGATTTGACTAGCCCAAAATGGACGGTTCCCATGGGATAGGTCCAGCTCCCGATTCCAATTTACTGGAACTAGTTAGTATCAATCTAGATCTCAGTTTTAGGTATGGAACCATCGACCTAGACCGGATCAATACATATGTGTACATATAATTTTTTGTTAATTTTTAAGTTTTAACTTTTCAAATCTAATCCTTGTTTCCTCTTCCTTTCTCTTCATCTCTCACCTCACCTCCCTCTCTCCCTCTTGCTCTCAGTAGGCTCCGACCTTTTCGATTCTTCTCTCTCTCTCTCTCTCTCTCTCTCTCTCTCTCTCTCTCTCTCTCTCTCTCTCTACATCGCCTACATCGCCTTTAGTGTCATTGTTCCCTTTGTCACTCTCGCTCTCGACCGCCTTCAGCCTCTAGCCTCATCGCTCACTTTCAAGTCTCATGCCTCTTCTAAAGTGGGGATATTTTGACTGGTTCCATAAACCCACTCGGGAACCAAACCACCCGATCCAATTCTTGGGTGGGTCCATGGAACCAACGAACGGTTCCCAGTTCCAATATTTTGGAAGTATGTCGTTAGTGGGCAGTTCATGATTTAAGGTTGAGAACTATACACCCTAGAATTGGTCATCCCTAACAAATGCCATTCAATTTTGCCAATTTAGTCTTAAATTTTTATGCAAAATTTCGATATATAATCTTTTTAGCCAACTTTTGTTGGAAACCACTAATGTAGCGGTGTACTATGTAGGGTGGTCAACGATGATTAAATTGTCACGTCAGGTATTTTTTGCGGAAATTGACTGCGCAGACTACATTGGAGTTTTGTGCGAAGGTTTAGAACTAAAATGGCAAAATTAGTAAGTCCATGAATGAATTAACATTTGGACAATAGGATTGATTGGACAATTTCTCCCTCAATGAGTTGTGTGAAATTTGTTTTGCTTTGAGGAGCTTTTGATTCGGGGTAATGTGCCCGTGTATATTAAAATCTTGGAGATTAGACTGTTGGAAATATATAAAACATGCTTGTATTTAGCGTATTCATTTTATAACATTGAAACCAATATAGAAAGTAGTAACTACAGCTTGATACTATTATATCTATTTTTTCACTTCTTGGGCAGAGCAGCCCCTATCGAGTTATTTGGTCCCACTCTTGATCAATGGGATCGAGGATGATTTCAGCAAGAATATCAAAGAGTTGGTGCTGGGCTAGCCAAAAATCAAAGGGTAATCCGCTTACTTGGTAGTGAAACGGACCTACAAACGGGTTTTGCACATTTTGATACTTTGATTGTGGAGCTCAAGATATCATGGTGCAAGACGAAAACGCACTAGTGCAAGAAGAAGACGCACTACCTTTCTTTGAATTTTTGGTACACACCATATTGGAGTGTAAATTTTTTGTGGAAATAGTTTGCCAGCCGAATTCTTATATAATGATGATTTCGTTGAAACTTTTTAGGAATTAAGGTCTTGTTTAAGGTCGTTTATTCAAGACAATACGTCGTATGATTTGTTTATTTTTCTAACCGCTTATCTAATAAAAACCATCAGAATGCAAACCTTATACAACTGGTGGAGGATTGGAAGTAAAGCCTTATCCTACTTTATGGGACATATAGTTTTTGAACTTACATCAAACTCTGTCATTGTAAAATGAAGAAATTAGAAAAGAATTGTGGAATCAAAATATTAAAATCATGTAATATGAACCCCCTGATATTTTACTATAAAATGCGGAATCATTTTTTAAGGGTTAAATTTCTAGTAAAACAGATGGCACCTTTACTTTTATTACTTTGCCCATCTATTCTATTATATATAGTCAAATTAAAGCTGGAATTGAGGAAAAGTTGATTCCTTTGTTTGCCATGTCACATTTAACTTTGCCTCTATGATCATTTGCCCTTGACAAGACCCATGGTGTAATTTGCTGCATAGTTAACAAAGCCATGTGCCTCGTATTCAAACGTTGACAGAAGGCGAAAGCAAGTTTGCTGCGTAGTTGAGAAAGAATCCAGCACACAAGTACAACATTACCCATTGATCAGTTATTGGGACACAAATAAATTACAAGTGGAGAGATAAGATTATACATCACAATAATTCAATTCCTAGGAGCGCACAGAAAATACAGCATTCTAGAGACAACTCAAAAGCTGATATGACACTATGAAAAAATGAAGTGCAAGTTTATACTGCACATTAAACTTAGGGGTGGTTGCTTCCTAGGGGTGGTTGCTTCTAGGGTAGATAAATTTTAAAGTTAGAATTTGAAATCCATCTTGTTATAACTAGTTCTCAATTTTGGACTTTTAGGAACCTGCCCTATTTTCCGAGAACCAATTTTGGAACCTATCTTGTTTTTCTATTTACTTCCATGGTCTACCCGAAAACCATTTTTTCTTTTTTCTTTTTTTCCTTTTTTTTGGTTCATTTTTTACAGTAAAATCATATAAGATTATAAGCAACAAAGTAGTTCAAAGTAAAATATGATGAACATAAAGCCCTATCCACCAAAAGCAACAATCCATAAGATGAATACATAATCACATACAATTATAAATAATGAAAAATGTAAACACGTAATATAAAACATAAATTATAAAACTCCATTCCCATTCATCTTTAAAAATTTAACGGAAGAGGAAAGACTGATGAGGAGTTCTAAGGAAGGACAGGATGAAGGAGTGTTGATGTTAGAATTAAAGAGAAAAAGAAATTAGGGTTTTGACTTTTTCACTTATAAAATCTGTTTGGAAACCAGTTTCAAACGGGGCAGTCCAATCTGGTTTTTAGGTAGGTATACATTCGAAACCCATTCTTGGACTGGTTCAACTGGTTCCAAAAGATTGGAACCCGATCTCAAACTAGTTCCGACGAGAACAAATTCCTAGACCTATTTTTTTAGCAGTTTGGTCCAATTCCTAGGTAGAACTAGTCCAATTGGACACCCCTAGTTAGACCTCTCATTAAGCCCCTCGTGAAAAAATTCATGTAAACTTTCCTTATACTACAAGCAAGTATTTTAAACGTGGTATGTGGGATTGAAAATTCAGATTTGAATTGATGTCCTTTCACTGATTTCTTCTAAATTGCATTGATTTCTACTAAAGACATCATTTCAATTGGTTTTTAATTATCCACCATGTACGAGGATCCCGCTAAGTCAATCACACAAAAATAAGGGGAAAAAACCCACCTGCAAAATAGTAGAGATTCCATACTTGAAACCAACGCCAATGTTTTGGCGTTGGCAGAGAGTTTGGTGCTGTCGGATCAGAGAGAGTGATTTAAGTATTACAAAAAAGAAAATCAGATGCATCGAGTATAATGATTACGGTTTTGTCCGTTGTTGCTAGCCAACTCCGGATGAGACGAGAATATTGCAGGAGATCACATGAGATCCAGAAGAGCTTGACGCAGAATCCTCACGAGATCCCCCATTTTCAAGCTGAATCCCTCGTCCATCTGCAAATAAATGGGATGAAATAAGAGAAGGCCGAGTGCATTATTAAGTTTTATTATAACCCACTTGAGAAGCAACGTGGTAGTCTTTTATCAGATCATGAAATAAGTGGGATTCATGCATGAATTATATAATTAACTTGGTAACTTTCGTAAAATTCCTATCTATTTTGACATCTTCCTCCCCAAAAAAAAAACACGATATGGTGTTAAAGACCGGGAAAAATAAAGAATTGAGGCAATTATGGTGTTACATATATTTACCTGAGCTAAGATTGTGACATCTTGTGTGGAACTCCCAAAAGGCAGGGCACAGCTGCTTACAACAATTAAGTTCAGTTTCTCTGTTTGGCCGATTATTTTCGAAATAAGGCCCTTTCTCTTCTCGCAGTGGATTTTGATGAGGATGCATTTTCCAGAGATTCGTGCCTCGATATCAGGGAGTGAGAGTTGCCGGTTCAGATGGCCGCAAGACTTCTCGTTGGACGAAGAAGACGTATCGTCGTACATGGTGAGTCGGGACTTCTTCGCAACGACGACCGACTCCACGGTCTTTGCCGCCACCTCCTCCTCGAGCGCCTCGACGCGTTGTTGAAGCTCTTTCAAATACCTGATCGCATCCTCCAGGATGGAAGCCTTGTCCATCTGAAATACACGTTTAACATCAATGTTAGAACAGTTATAACGATGTGAAAATAGTTTTAAGCTAGTTATCAGAGCACGTAGATTTTCCCTTATCAACGATTATGGGTCTTCAATATTCTTTTCTTTACATTACATCAAGTCTGCAATCATAGATCTTCAGTCATCTCACCAGGTTTTGCGTCACGCGATAAGCATAGATTTTAAGTTGTAATCTCAAAACAAAATAAATTAGCCATGTGATTGTGGCATATGAACTAAACGTATTGCGTAAAATGTTCCCTCAAAAATTTGTAACTCAAAATAAACTATTGTTCTCACAGCTATTAAAAAACTGTTATACTAAAAAAGTCCTTGATGTACATAACATAAATGTTGGAGAGAAGCCAATTTTACAGAACCCCATATTTCAAGAGAGCATGAATCTTGAATTCTCAGCAAGTGGAAACTCTTTAACCCATGGATGCGTTGCATCCCCCTTGTCCGGTGCTAACGACTACACTAATCTGTCGTAATCTCATACTTTGTCAGAACCATCAATCCTGCAATCCTAATAATTTCCAGACTTTTTCGGCTTGTACCTTTTTAAGGTTGGGAATGACGGCTGAGAGCGCGATGAAAAGCTTGCTGATCTTCTCGCGGCGCTTCCTCTCGGCTAGCGCGTTTTCTTGTGTGTGTACCGGCTTCCTGCTTGTCGCGCCAGCGCTTTTCATCTTTGGTCCCTCACAATCTTGGATTTCACAAGTACCTTTCACACGCATCAGAGCGAGACAAATAGTGTTAAGAATATTAAGAATATATAATGAAAAATGATCCGATTTTCAAAGTACTGAAATTACAGACAACGCTTCGGTCTCTTGCAGGACTTTACCATAGACTGGATAGGATATGGCTGGAGATGAATTGGGGTTCCCAAACGACATAAAGCGTGATTCAGGAGGCCAAGACGGAGACGGAGATGGCGATATCACCACATTGCGAGCCATCGTTTTGTGCTCTGCTGTGTGTGGAGAGATCCAGCTCTCGGTCTCGAGCTGTTTCCAGGGCCTTTTAGTGAACTCTTGAGGAGTTTCCACGAATTGCGGGACAAAACCAGGCATCGTCTCGGGGCTAATAAGAGGAAGCAGATGGGATGGCGAAGAGTTTGAGCAGGGCTCCGAAGGAAAATGGGGATGGAACAAATCTAACTCATCATCGAGTGAGAAGGAAGAGCTCTGTTGTTGCTGCCGCTGCTGCTGCTGCTGCTGCTGCCACTGATGATGATGGAAATAAGCTGCATCTTCAGCCATCTGTGGATTTTCACCCCAAAAAAGGGAAAACAAGAAAGAGTCGACTAGTGATTGAATATATTGATCCGTACGTCTATATTCAAAGAGATATGATCACGGAAGACCAGAAGGAGCGTTACTTCGCGAAATATCCTAGCCGATAAGATCCCCATCGGATCACCGCCTTCTTCTTCTGGTTCCTCTAATCGCCCTGAGCAAGAAACGAGGATGATGACACTAGCTAAATGAAAAGGTGGGAACAAGTCCGCGTCACAGCTCTGTACTCGAAGTTGAATTTTTGTGCATTTGTAAAGAGTGATGGCGTCAAAATGTTTGAATACTCCGTACTAATTGAGGAAAAAAACGAAAAAAGAAAACAAGGTCATCACCTGCAAAGAACGAAGAGAGAGAAGCGAAGCTTAATTGGGCAATGGTGGACTTGAAGAAACAGTAGCTTCTTTATATGCAAGGTCCAACTTGCAGAATATTCGTCTCCCTTAGCGAGCTGGCTCCGGTTCACATTGGAGATGGGGCTCTTCTACTTGTACCTTTTTCATTCCGTCAAGCTTCCCCCCCCCCCCTGGGGAAAAAAAAAAAAACAAAAATTAACGGGTCCTTGTGCTAATATTTAGTCAAGCCATAGAGGTAAGCAAAGCAAGCCAACTTATTAGGTACCCTTTTGGATATAACCTCTTCACCCTAGGCGCACATAGCTATCATACTACGTTACCTAGTGGTAGCCACATTCGAAGAGATGATGTGGGGTCTTTCTTCATCACGGAAGGCACCCTATGTTCTAGGGTAGATCTTTTTCTTCCCTACCCAAGACCAAGGAGAGAATATAGAAGGTGACATTAGGGAATCTCACCCTTTACAAAATCTTCCCCATTTCTTCTCTCTTGAGTCTTTTAAGGACCCATTCAAACAAATACATATTCTATATTATCTTTTTTCTTTGGTAGGGTAAAAAGGTTGGAATAGATAAATGGCATTAATATCACCTTAGACATTACTATAAGAGTTGATGTTTTGTTTGAGCGATAAAGCTACTCACTTTGAACGAGCCTATCACTAGTACGCCGGGAGGTGTCGGTTAAAGCAAAGTTAGAGTTATACTCGGAACAAGCAAAACCAACATCATAGATGTACTAAAATTTCATGGAACTAAAGAATAATCGGGAAATTCAAACTAGAGTCTAAGAGGCGCTTCAAATTACATGGAAATACGTTTTAATCACTTTGCCAAACGTTCTCGTTCATAAAATCATTTACTAATTTATTATATGGGTCTCTTGAGGTGGAATATTGCTTTTACTTATGACAAAAGATTTTTTTTACGGTTTAAAAGTTGAAAAAAAAAGTTTCATTTTACTTGAAACAACTACATCTCTTTAATCTGATTCTAGACACATGAATTTTAATAAATAAGTATTTCGCATCAAGTTTCAATGGTATTCATAGCAATGTCAGTGTCAAATTTATGCTCATTCAATATGTTTTAAAAGCTTTAGTGTCTCGCACTTTATGAGTTTGTTCTTATAGGTTTCAGATTTGAGCTTGTTTAACATTTTTATGTTGTTTCAATATGGTGATGGTGTTGGGATGTTGAACCTAGGCACACATTGTCAAAAGACAAAGCCATAAATATAGATGGAGATCCTGAATTGTACTCATCATTGATAATGATGTGTGATTTAGTTGTAGCCGTCGATCTTTTCACTTGGATGTGATTAGAGGAGTGTGTAATTAATTATCTTGGCCAACTTTCCTTTGATAATACACATTGATTTTTTGTTTTTAATTTGTTTGGACCTCTATGGACTTCCCTTGTTATGGTGACTTCTGAAATTTCTTATGAATCCTATAATGTATTAATTTGGTAACAAAATGGAGACTCCCTCACTCAATTTTTCGCATTCTTAGTTATCTATGTAATGTTGGGAAATGCCCTTAAGCTCCTATACATCATCTTATAAATGATACTTACATTTCAAATTAAAAAAATAAATAAAATACAATTGCATCACTAGGAATTTTTCATGATATGTCCATTCCGTTTCTGGACTGACTTATTTAGATATAAAATAATTTTGTTTCTTTGTTATAGGTAAGTTAAGATATTTTTTCAAACTCAAAAGTGAAAGACTAATTGAAGTCGCCACAAGTCCATTACAACATGCTGCGCCAAAATTGAATCCCATCTTGGCTCTCTTTTCCGATGATCGATCAAATCACTCGAAGCTGACTTGGGCACCTACCACATACGAAATAAATTTACCATGTTGCTCCAATTATCGATGAACATCCCCACAAGCAAAGTAAATGAATTCCTAGATGTTGATTAGGACGTACAATGGATTAGTTCAAATTACTCCATTTATTGGACAAGAATATTCTATTTTTATAATATGTTCATTAATATAATTTGATTTCCAAATGAACAAGTTGCTTTTCTCTTTTTCTCTACCACAGTCGAGCTGGAAAACGGCTTCTGAACCAAAAGGAAATTCACACATTTATCAAGAAAAACCAAAAGCGTCCTTATTTATAACAATTTTCACCAAAAAGCCTAATTTTACTTATCAATATCCCAAATGATTTAGTATCATTCACACACCAAACTTGTACGAGCAATCCAAAAGAACCTTCCGTAATAGCTCCATCCAAGATGATTGTTGAAGATCCGAAGTGGCGGCTTGCATCAATAGCGGCAGGTAAACGAAGCTGACGTAGATCCGACGGAGGTTTAGCCTAGTCCAAGGCGACATCATTTATCTCTTGGAAATTTCACCAGACGCCTAAACTTCGTCAGGTTTGACATCAATAACTCAAACTGTTTTTTGTATCACCGATATCCCAAACATGGGTCGGTGACCAAAATAACTTTCATTGCAATTCTGTCCAAGACAACAGTTAAAAATCAAATGTGGCGGCTTGCGAGGATAATGATCAGCAAATAGACCTAGCATGGATTGGATGTGGTTTTAGTCTAGTATAAGACGCGATATATCCATTTGTAAGTCCGATAAGGATATGGTATATATGCGTCGGAATCCACTTAGGCCTTCATGATAAAAAGTTGTGCCTTAGGCAATTTTGGATACATCAAAGTAACATGATCACCGACCAAAAAAAAAAAAAAGTAACATGATCTATGAAACGACATCACGTTGGATTAGACTAATGCCACGTCAGATCCACTCAACTGTCAACTGTGGGTGCCTGACGTTGTTCACGTAAGCTGGCGAGTTGGATTCTTTATGACCGTTTTGGGCGAAATTGTGACTACAGGTATTTTTGGGTTATTGGTACAAGTTCACGTGTATTAGGTGACGCGGGGAAAAAAAGTTGGGGCATTGATTTTAGACTTTTTTTGTGGAATTTTCCCTTAGACTAAAAGGCACATCAGATTTGAGTCAAAATTTGTTTGCCTATTGTTGCCCATGCAAGGCGCCACTTGGATTCTTAACGACCCCTTTGGACGGAATTCCAACGAAATGTATTTTTGGATCACTGGTACAAATTGAGTATTGGTGATATGAAAAAAGTTTAGGGCATTCGTGTCACATTGGGTAAAATTTAGGTTTCTTAGTTTTTTTTTTTTTGGTCAGTAGGTTTCTTAATTTTTTTTTTTTTGAACAGAAAGCCTCATCGCATTAAGATGAATAGCACATACAACCCGCAGCTAGTTTGTCCGCGCATAGCAAGTTCAAGAGAGCAGGGGGGGATTGAGGGCCCAATTACAAGACAAAGAGTTACGATTATGGGCCTTGCAAGCCTAGTCAGCGACAGAATTCGCTTCTCTTCGGCAGAACCCTAAAGTGAGATTGGGAAATAGGGTTAGGAGGAAAGCAGCTTCAGCAAAAAGAGAGCGATCCGACCATGGCGGCTGTGAGTGACTGTTCAAGGTTTCGACCAGAGAGAGATTGTCAGATTCAACCACGATTGTTGCAGTCTGAAGGCCTTGATGCAGAAGATGGCGAAGCGAGAAAGATAAAGCTTGGATCTCAACCTGAAGAGCAGAGGCAGCCACAACTCCTAAGGAAAACCCATCGGTAAGTCGGCCTTGATGGTCCCTACAAATACAAGCTATCGTTCCTTTGTTACTGCCTTGATGATAAGAGCCATCGACGTTAGCTTTCAAAACCCCGAGGTATGGAGGGCGCCATAGATGGGATCTATTTGTGATAGATTTGTTCTGATGCAGGTTCGAGGGGGAAGAAAACCGATCTGCTTGGGCGCCAGTCAGTGCTGTTTATACAACCTGATCTGGATTAGGATTAGTATCTCGGAAGACGAAAGCATTCCGAGCCCGCCAGATCTGCCACAGAATATGAGATATTAAGGCCAGCCAAGGTAATCGATGCCCTGTCTCAATCGTAGAGGTGATCCATGAATCCAGACGATGGATGTTGATGGGATCGATTGAAACCCGAATGTGGGGATGAGTCCAGACTTTTTGAGTCCATGAGCAGAGTAAGAGTAAGTGCTCTAAAGTTTCTGGAGTCTTTTTTTTACACAAAGTATAGCAAGGATTGTCTAATATGTGTCTTCGGTGCAAATTCTCTCTCGTCGCCAAGGCATTGTTGCAGATGGACCAAAGGAAGGCTCGGATTTTGGGAGCAGCAGGCATTTTCCATATAGAACACCATAACCAGGTAGGAATTTGGTGTGAAGATGATGCATTTAAGGTTGAGATATCTGATTGTGAGTGAGTAAGTGCATGATATGTGGACTTGACTGCAAATGTGCCTTGCTTGGTTGCTGTCCAGATAAGTGCATCTGTGGTGAAATTTGGTCTAAGTTGGATGTTTGTGATCTGTTGAATGATTGGCATATCGAAAAACCTGGATAATAAATCAACTCTCCATGAACTGGTAGCAGGGTCAATAAGATCAGCTACTAGTGTAGGTTCTTCAGGGGCTTTAGGTCTAGCTAGAACACCCATGGGAAGCCATCTGTCTTCTCTTATCTTGATGCTTTTTCCATCTCCTACTGACCAACTAACGTGTGGTTCAATTGAGTTTCTTCCGCAAAGTAAGCTGTGCCAGCCCCATGATGGGCGAGAGCCTTTGTTGGCTTGTAAAAATGTAGAAGAATGGAAATAAAGGCCCTTAAAAAGCTTACTCCACAAAGATAATGGCTGATTCATTAGGCGCCATGCTTGCTTACCGAGCATGGCATGATTAAAACTCACTAAATTCCTGAATCCAAATCCACCATGATCTTTTCGGTTCTGTAGATATCTCCAGCTCTGCCAATGTACACAAGATCTGCTTGTATCGTTGCTCCACCAGAATTTGGCCATTCTTTTTTCAATAACTTTACATAAAGAGATAGGGATTTTAAACACAGACATTGCATACTGAGGGATTGATTGAATAACTGCCTTTAATAGAACTTCTTTCCCTCCCTTAGAGATCAGTTTCTCCTTCCAACCTTCTAGTTTCGATTGAACTCTACTCAGCAGCCAAGAAAACATATCTTTTTTTTATCTTCCCCAGTCAGTAGGTATCCCGAGATACTTCCCACAACGTTGTAAAACTGGTACCCGTAATTCAGCAGCTAAATTTTCCTGAAGCTCAATAGGACAAGAGGGACTAAAGAAAACTCCTGATTTGTTACGATTGATTTTTTGTCCTGATGCTAAGCAATATTGGTTTAAAGTGTTAGACATATTCTGACACTCCAATAAGGTACCATTCAGAAAAAATACAGCATCGTCGGCGAAAAACAGATGCGATAGAGTAGGGCACCTTGGGTTCAGCTTGATACCTTTGATAGAGCCCATATGCATAGCATTTCTCGATTGAAGGGATAATAGATTTGCAATGATAATAAACAAGTAGGGGGATAATGGATCTCCCTGCCTTAGCCCACGAGTTGGTTGGAAAGTCGGTAAAAACTCCCCATTCATTTTAATAGAGAAAGATGGCGTTGAGACACACTGCATGATTAGATGGACCCAATGAGAGTGAAATCCAAAGCGGAGTAAGTAGTCTCGGAGAAAGTCCCACTCAACACAGTCATAGGCTTTCTGCATATCTACCTTGAGAATGGCTTCAAAATGACTTTTCCGTTTCCTTGTTTTGAGCTGATGAATGATCTCCTGTACAACTAGAACATTATCCTGAATTTGTCTACCAGCAACAAAAGCGCTCTGCTCCTCAGTGATCAGAATGGGCAATAAGGGTTTCAATCGATTAGCAAGCACTTTAGCGAAAATTTTATAGCCATAGTTGCATAAGCTAATAGGGCGATACTAATCCAAGCTTTCCGGGTTAGGAGTTTTGGGAATTAGGGTGATAGCAGTGCTGTTGAGAGATGGGGGTAATATACCATACTGAAAAAATTCTTGTACTGCTCTGTAAATGTCCACTTTAATAACTTCCCAATGCGATCGATAAAACAAGCCGTTCAAACCGTTGGTTCCTGGTGCCTTTGACGCACCTAGTTGGAAAGTGGCAACGCGAACTTCTTCGAGAGTGGGTTGAGCCAGGAGGTGTGCGTTCATTTCTGCATCCACTAGCTGTGGACACTGCTCTAATATCTGTGCATAAGGTCTAGGCCCTGAAGTAGAGTAAAGCTGAGAGTAGTAGGTGGAAATCAATTGTTTGATTTGATCCTGATCCCTAACCCATAGCTGATTTTCATCTTTCAAGATAGTGATCTGATTGCATTGTCGTCTTTGAAGTGTGGTAGCATGGAAAAATTTAGTATTGCGGTCTCCCCACTGTAGCCAATTTATTCTTGAGCGCAATGCCCAATATTGCTCTTCCCTCTGCCATGCTTGATGAAGTTCTGTTTTAATCCTCTGTTGCTGAGATAGGTTTAGAGAAGTAGGATCTTTGGTTCGATAAATTTTTTAACCGTTGTTCTAATTCCATTGCCTTTTGCCTGTTATGCCGAAAACTCCGGCGACTCCAGTAGCGATAAAGCTATGGCCACTGCACGAAGCTTGACCGAGAGAGGAGAGTTTCTTCGCGAGACTGAGTTCCAGGAGGACTCGATCACGGATTGACAGCCAGGATCCTGGTTCCAGAAAGCTTCAAAGGTAAAGCATCTCTTTCGTCGAGCCAAGCAAGGATTTGTATGAATAACCAGTGGGCTGTGATCTGAACCAACTGCAGGTAGAGCTATCACTTGAGCTTTGGGGTAAGAGATACGCCATTCAGCAATGCAGACATCTCGATCCAAACGCTCCTTCACCAAAGCTTCAGCATCTCTGTTGTTGGACCATGTATAGGCGCAACCATGAGAGGGCAGATCCATCAAACTACAGTCATTGAGAACTTCTCTGAAAGAAGATAGGCGATAAGAGTCCGCTGGTCTAGAGCCTACTTTCTCCCATCGGTGCAAAATTTCATTAAAGTCGCCGAAGCATATCCAAGGTAAGACATTAAGGTTACTAATATGATGCAAGGTCTGCCAAAGATACTGACGGTCTTGATAAACTGCAGGAGCATGAATACAAGAAATCCGCATGGATCTTGACTCTGAGATATCAAGACAGATAAAATCCAAATAATGCGGAGAGGAGGAGAAGTCCGACGAGAGATCCCCGCATTCCAAAAAGAGCTAAGCCACCAGCGAGATCCAACGGGGTGACTAGTCCGTGATGCAAAAACCGAAGACCATTTCAACCGGAGGAGGACCGCATCCACGTTCTTCGTCTCCATCAAAAAACACAGTCGGCTTTTCCTTAGCCAAGAGGGCTTTTAAGGATAGGACTGTCAGGGGATTGCCCAAACCCTGACAGTTCCAACCTATAAGTTTCATCTCTGATTTGGTGACTGTTTAGGGCCAGCCACCGTCGCCCGTAGAGTTGCTTCTGACGCCTCCATGATTGGTGCATCCAACAATAGAGAATCATCATAGGCCCCTGGATACCCTCCTGGTAAGTCATAGGGATTATAGTGCCTTGGTTTCTTTGCGGGACTTATCTTACTTGCTGGTCGAATACTGAGGCCTTTTTTTGCCTGGTTAGGTGATGTTGGCCATTGCACTCCTTTCATCTTCTCTGTAGCTAGGATTAAAGCTGTTGTTAAGGTATGTGGCTCTGAGAGAGGGATTGTAGATGTATCAGTTCGTGTCTGTGTAGAGATGGGAGCAATAATCTGTGGCTGAGAGGTTGTTACAGGAATTGGTGGTAGAAGAAGAGGAAGAGTGCGGATCTCAGTTGGAGGAGTTTCGGGTACAGTTTCTTCTTTGTCCTCCTCCAAATTAGATTGGCCATAATAACACTGCCAATAAGGGCTATACTTCTAAACTTCGGCTTTTAACCAGGGACCGTAAGGAGTAAAGTCAGGTTCGGTGATCATTTTCTCCTCAAAAGGGATGGATGGACAAGAATCCGTATAATGGCCCAGTCGTCCGTAAGAATAGCAGTAATGAGATAATCTTTCATACCGAAAATCCAGCCACAGAGTTTGATTTGTAAGTTTAATGAGTCGACCTACTTGTAATGGTTCAGATAAATCCAACTCAACGCGAGCTCGACAGGCTTTCAGAGTGGAACCAGTGGCGAACTCAGATTTTACTTGCAGAACAGTGCCTACCGTGCTAACAGCCTTACGGATCATTTCAGCAAGACAAAGATTCCAAAGGTAACCCAATCACCTGGACCTAAAATGCACAGGTAGTAAAGTCATAGCAGTGTAGAGGGGTATTGGCTACCCATGGTTTAAAATTGATGAGATGTCCTGAAAATTGCCAAGGTCCGGTATCAAGAATTCTCTGTTTGTCGGCCTGGGTTTTAAATTTGGCTAAATAAATTCCAGCTTCTCTCTGAATGATTTTAGCTTGGTCCAACCGCCATGCACGCTTCAAGACTGACTGAAAAGCTTGGAAATTAAAAGAAGGGTTGGAGTGGACTTTACCAACTAACAGTAGCTTGCATTCCTCAACTGCACCAGGTGAGGGTTCAACTCGCAATTCTTCGATTGCTTTTTCTGTAGATAATCGGCCCAGTTTTTGACAAATTACGGCTATCCGTGATGCATCAGGGTCATCGTCAGTAGCCATTGACGAAAGAAATGGTCGACTTAACGGAAGAAGATCGGAATCATCAGAATTATCGACATGCAGATGGAGAAAGAAGGAAAGTAAAGGGAGAGCAGAAAAGCGGAAATATGAGGAGGGGAAAGGAAGGTAATGCGAGGAGGGGTTACTGATCCAGATCTTTGTAAGAGGGAAGGAGGATTAAGGTTGGAAGGATTGCCATCCGCATATCCAGAAAATCGGTCGAAGAATTCAGAGGGGAAAGGAGCAACGAAGAAACTCTACCCAGACGATAGAGAGGAACTCGACAAGACGAGAGCTAAACTAATCGAGGCGGATAATTGTGTAGGTTTCTTAAATTGAATTGTCCCTACTTTGGGAGTTGCTGTTTTGAGCTATTCTTTTTTTAACTTATATCTTGATAATTTTCTTAAAATTAATAATCATGAAAAAAGTAAATGCGCATTTACTAGTCTATATTTATATATTTGCGATTTTAGTTGCTCCAGGTAAAAAAGATACGAAGCTACCCCAGCTGCGAGTTTTTGAAAAAATGTAAACAGTTTCTTTTTGAAGACGAGGTCAATGGATATCGAGATTTTTCTGGTTACCAATTCGACGTATATCGATCTTAATTAGAGGGTAAAATTATTCGTCAACCAGTGTTTTGTAAAGTGACCCTTTTCATTTTCTTTAAATTGTGCTCCACTAGTAAATATTCCTTAAATTGTGCGAAAACTAACATGTACAAGATTGTCAATGCTCATTTTCAAATAAATTTGTTTATAGAATTGTCACGAGAGGTTTCAATAAAAAGTAAAATATCTAATAGTTAATCTTTGCCCTTGCTATTGTAATATTATAAATTAATTTGTATGGTAAAAATCAGGAGGGGTAATTGCGAGTAATTTGAATAGACACATGCATGTACCCTAAAATATATAAATAAACAAACGGCGAAAGTTTTTGTAAATACTATTTTTACCATAAGACAGATGAGAAACGTTTTCTTTACCAATTTCGGTAAAATTATCGGAGGGACATTTTCCAGTTGACATAAAGTACCTTTGGTCAGCACGTAATTTTCAATCTCAATTTTTTACAATTCAGAGTGGGTTATGTAAGTTATAAATTCCCATCTCTATACAAGGAAAATAAGAAGTTTCACCGTCTTTTTGGGTAATTTAAATAGTCTCCGGCATTGTATCCGAATTTCTGAAGCACTTTTATTCAAGAGTTAATAATCAACTATGGTCAGACAAGGAAGATCGGAGATTCTAAGTCCATATCATCCCTGACATCCAGTTAGAAGCTCTGCCAAAGAGAGTGGGCATTCATAACACAAGTCGTTTCTTCAAGAGAAGGGTAAAGGCCAAGAATTTTTTAGTATGTCTCGTTGCTAAATAAGACAAAACCAGAAGATTTGCTTGATTCTGCTTGGTCCCTTAAAATGCCTTTTTTTTCCTTGTTTGCGTAGCTTTCCATCATGAATCATAAATTTTTATTTAATTTGTACCACCTGTGGCATCAATGTCACATAATGATGGCCCCATCAGATCATCCGATAATGATGTGCCGGATCTTAAGATTGTTTCAACTCTTCCACGTGTTACATGTGTTTTAAGTATAGTGGGAATAACTCTTTCTTAAATATCCTAGAGAAACTTATGTACACAAAGCAAGAACATTAGGTCCATTTTTCAAAAGAATTTGGCTTCATTTTAAGCAACGATATAAATGATCTTTCAACTTTCGGTGTTAGCTACAAAATAATTCTCTTGCTTTTATTAATTTTCTATTATTTTCCTCATATTAAATTGCCCCTGTATGGCGTAAATTTCTCTTTAAAAAGTGAATGAGTGAGAACTCGTCGTCATATCTAAATGACACATCATGAACACTCATTTTGTGACATCCCGATTTTTCTAATTCCATTTTCAGCTGATTAAGTCAGGCATTTCATCTGTGCATATAGTTCGTCTCTCTGAGTTGGCCACTCGTGAGAGGACTAGCCTATTGGACGAAGCAATTAAGGCATTTTAATGCATCAGACTTAGGGACTGATCACCCTTAGGTCGGATGCAAGAAAATTTCCCTGAAAGCTACCCGGTAGGTTAGGACGCGCTGGAATCGCACCAGATTGAAATTAACCGTGAAAATTGAGATCGAATTCAGAAATTGGAAGTCTGGGTGTGTCACAAATCATTTTAGGAATATTGACTCATCTTTGGAAGACTTTTCATGCAAACCGAGTTTTTCGGCAAAATAATCAAGGTATGGTTAATTTGGTTCGGAAAAATTGGTAGGCCCGCTTTTGGTTATACTCTTGAGATCTCAGAGGGTTCTATGGTCACGTGATTATGTGAATTGAAGCATTGTGACATTAGATTAATTTTATGGACTTTAATTGGACTCAATTAGAAGAGAATTGAATGAAAAAAATTGAAGAAATTGGATGTACAAGATTGGACCCCGGCAGAAAATGAAAGTGCAACCATGGGAGAAGTTGTTGAGGATTTGAGTGAGTAGAATATGACATGGGATGATGTCATGGTGGGCCATTTTTGTTGGATTAAAGAAAAAAGAAAAAAGAAAAGGAAGTGGTCCCTCTCCTTCTCTCTCCTTTCTCTCTCCCTTCCGTTGGTTTTTCCTCCATCTTTGTTGTGCGAAGAGGAGAAAAATGCAAATAACAAGTTGGAGCAGCCATGGCCGTCCGCTCCCGCTCTCACGTCGTCGTCGCCGTCGCCGCCGCCGCTGTGCGTCTACCCCGCGCCGCCCACACGCGCTCGTCCGCTCGCCGTCGCGCCATCTTCGCCTCTTCGCTCCGCCTCAGCTCGCGTCGCAGCTACTGCATCAGCTCGTGCCGGAGCCATTCGGCCACCTCCGGCCACCGTTCGGGTCCCGCCTTGGTCCGGTTCAACCCCTAAACCTTCCCCGGTCCTTTTCCATCTCATTCAAGCCCCGAATCCGCCCATTCTTAGCCTCAACGAGCAATGGACAGCAGCTGCAGAAAATGGGTATGGCAGCAGGTGTTGGGCCGTTTTGGCCGCCTTCCCAAGCCCGAATGCTCGGCCTACTTTGAGGAAAGTTGTTCTCCTCAGCGTCCCCATCGTTTTGGTCCGCTCGGCTCGCTAATCTGATGAGTTTAGCTCACTAAACCTTGATTAGAATGTTAATGATGCTTCAGGTGTGTTTAGTTTATGTTAAGTGTTATTAGGTGGTTAGTTTAATTTACTTAAGTGTGGATTATATTGATGTGCCTGATTAACTTAAAGTAGGTTTAATTTAAGGCTAAAGAAATGTTTATATTAATATAAGCTATGATGTGACTTAAAGGAAATTGTTTTTGATTTATTTAAGTACTCCAAAATTATTAAATAATTTGATAATATATATTTATTCGAAATTATAAAAAAATTATTATTTAAATAAATTTCGAAATAAAATTAATTATTTAATAAATTTCGAAATTTATCTCGAGACCTTATTTGCTCGAATTTCGTGCTGATCGCGGCTGTGTATTCGGATTTTGAAATTGATGATTGGATATTATAAATTGAGTGTGGATGGCGAGAAATATGGATATTATTATTTAATTAATTTTCGGAATAAATTTAATTATTTATTAAATTTCGAAAATTTCGTCGGGACCTTATTCTCTTAGAATTTCGTGCTGATTGCCGCTATGCATTTAGAATTTGAGTTTGATGATTGATTGTGGCAAATTGAGTGTGATTGCGATAAATAGGGATTCTTTATAAAATCCCAAGTGTCGAAATTGATGGGAGATTGGCCGTGATATGCCACCTATTAGAGGTCACGCCCAATGGGGCCGTAATATGCCACCTGATAAAGGTCACGCCCAGTGGGGCCGTGATATGCCACCTATTAGAGGTCGCGCCCAGTGGGGCCGTAATATGCCACCTGATAAAGGTCACGCCCAGTGGGGCCGTGGTATGCCACCTATTAGAGGTCGCGCCCAGTGGGGCCGTGATATGCCACCTATTAGAGGTCACGCCCAGTGGGGCCGTAATATGCCACCTGATAAAGGTCGCGCCCAGTGGGGCCGTGATATGCCACCTATTAGAGGTCGCGCCCAGTGGGGCCGTGATATGCCACCTGATAAAGGTCGCGCCCAACCGGGCCGTAATCTACCACATTTTTAAAGGTCGTACCGAGTGGGGCCGTGATGCCACTGATTCTAATTTTGCCGAGTGGGTCGTGATTAAGAGTAAGGATTGAATTGTTGAATTGACATGTAATTGGCCAAGTCGATTGATCGCTGAGACAATCCAAGTGGTTGAATTGTTCTGATGATGTGATTGTGCCATGGTTGTTTGGTTGTTGAATTATATAAATTGTGTTAACCTGCAGATGAAGGCTAATGCGAGGTAAGTCTTCTATGTGATGTGGCTAGGCCACCCGGGGCGTATTTTCTTTCTAATAGGGGTTTAGGGGGTTGAACTTGCTGAGACATCGTCTCATCCCGGTTGTGGGATTAAAATTTCAGGCCCATGGTGGACGGAGCGACCAGATAGCTTTGGTTGGCCTTGAGGAGTTGCAGAAGTGAAGTCATAAGATTAGAGAACGTGTCCGACTTGTAGGTCGTAGGACAATTCATTTTTAAGAGCCGGTCTTTTGTAGACTTTTGGTCGTAGACCTCTGTTTGTAATTCTGTTGAATTATGAAAGTATTATGTTGTGGTTTTGCTTCTTGCTTTTCTATCCCGTATTTTATTGTCAGGAGTTTTATAATACGTTCCGCTTGCGCACTAATAAATCAATGGGGTCGGCGACACTACCTGGGAATGTCACATTTGATCGACCACAGTGGGATGTGTGCGCTCTCGAGGTTCGGGGCGTGACACATTTTGCAAGTTTAGACCCGAGGCAGGCCCCGCCATGGCAAAAGTAAACATTGACGTTCTCGTTATTGTTGAGTCATCTGAAAAAAATTACATCAGGCACATAGGATGCCAAAAGAACTATATATATATATATTCCCAAGCAGGTTCAAGAGCGATTGCTCTCACTGGTGTGATTCTTCTCCCATTGCAAATGCTCTGACATAAGTGGGATTGGGTGACAAAATTAGGGTTTAACACAACCTATGCATAGTTATTGAAGTAAATTCTTGAGATAGTTTAATGTAACTGTCAAAAGAAAGATTGTTTTGTATTAAATTAGGTCGACGAATAGCAAAATAATACAACTACTCTTATTAAAAGGTGAAATTCTCCACCACTTGACGATAGATCAGATTCACCAACCATTGAAGGACAATTGAAACATGTGATGAGCTTGGAAAATCATTTTCATGGACTCTACTTATCTTGGTGAACTTTCTGATCATGAAAACGATCCAACAACAAAAGTTCCAATAGGTTTGATTCCTTAAGTTGGATCTAATTTCGTTAGATGAGTTCTAATTTAACTTTTGAGTTTCGTCCTTTTCAATGCCAAAAAAGAAAAAAAAAATAAAACTGTTGTCGGTTAAAAGAAAGTATAAATGGGGACACCTGGCAAAAAAAAAAAAAAGCAAGAGAAAGTACGCGGACAAAATATAGGAGGCAAAAATAGATAAAGTTTAACGAGTAAAGTGTAATTTGCTTTCGACAAAAAAAAAAAAAAAAAAAAAAAAGAGAGTGTAATTTCCTCTTGTAAAGGTCGATACATTCTAATGAATAATGACAAAATGCTTGCGTTTCCTTGCATCATCAATCTAAAGTTACACGGGAACTGTTAATATTATCTTATAAATAAATACTGAATATTTTCAGTAGGTTCAAGTGGCTTTTTCTCAATGGATTTTGGAATCTTAAAAAGGGCTGTTACCTAGATTGAATGCCCACTTTTGAGGAATTAAATGATTCCAGATGGTTAGTGCATAGAGTATAATGCTTTTTTTTTTGGCCTAAACATGGAGTATAATACTTAAAAGCCTCATGTTTGTCTATTAACATATTTTTTGCAACTACTTCAGATCAAGTTGCAGCATCCCGCCAGACCGTACGTGTGGCAGATATTCTTAAATTGAAGAAGAAAATTAAAGTAAATGAAAAACGTTAGAAAGGTTGTTGGATGAGAATGCCAATCCAGAGGTAGGAATCACAAGATAGCGCAAAATCCTTATATATCGTTTTCAATTTTTTTTCTTGGTGATGCAAAAATATCAAGATTCATGCTATTTCAACATATTTCCTACTATTTTTTCATTTGAAGATTTTGGTTAAAAGTTGCATTGGCTCTATAATATCGAAAGACTTTATCAATTGTCTATCTATCTTATCTAAAGAAAGGTTTAATACGTTTTGGGTTGTGTTGACACATGTTCTGTCACGCCCCGAACCTCGAGCGTGCCAACATCCCACCATGGTCATGCAAATATGCGACATCCCAGGACACGTCGCCAACCCATTCATTTATTTACGCATGCGGAAACGAAACAAATCCCCTGACAACAAAATACGGGATAGAAAAGCAGGAAGCAAAACCACAACATAACACTTTCATAATTCAACAGAATTACAAACAGAGGTCTACGGCCAAAAGTCTACAAAAGACCGGCTCTTAAAAAGGAATTTTCCTTCGATCTACAAGTCGAACACGTTATCCAATCTTATGACTTCACCTCTGTGACTCCTCAAGGCCAACCAAAGCTATCTGGTCGCTCTGTCCACCAGGGCCTGAAATTTTAATCCCACAACCGGGATGAGACGATGTCTCAGCAAGTTCAACCCCCTAAACCCCTATTAGAAAGAAAATACGCCCCGGGTGGCCTAGCCACATCACACAAAAGACTTACCTCTCATTAGCCTTCATCTGCAGGTTAACACAGTTTATATAATTCAACCACGTACAATTATGATAACCAAACAACCATGGCACAATCACATCATCAGAACAATTCAACCACTTGGATCGTCTCAACGATCAATCGACTTGGCCGATTACATGTCAATTCAGCAAATCAATCATTACTCTTAATCACGGCCCCACTCGGCAGAATTAAAATCAGTGGCATCATGGCCCCACTCGGCGCGACCTTTATCAGGTGGCAATTCACGGCCTCTCTGGGCACGACCTCTCATAGATGGTTCATCACGGTCGTATTAGGCACGACCTCTAATAGGTGGTTCATCACGGCCTCACTAGGCACGACCTCTAATAGGTGGTTCATCACGGCCTCACTGGGCACGACCTCTAATAGGTGGTTCATCACGGCCTCATTGGGCACAACCTCTAATAGGTGGTTCATCAAGGCCTCACTGGGCACGACCTCTAATAGGTGGTTAATCACGGCCAATCTCCCATCAATTTCGACACTTGGAATTTTATAAAGAATCCATATTTATCACAATCAACACTCAATTCGCCACATCCATTCATCAAATTCAAATTCTAAATGCACAACAGCGATCGGCACAAAATTCTGAGCAAATAAGGTCCCAACGAAAATTTTCAAATTTTAATAAATAATTAATTTTATTCCGAAAATTAATTAAATAATAATATCCATATCTTTTCATCATCCACGCTCAATTTATAACATCCAACCATCAATTTCAAAATCCGAACAGACAGCAGTGATCGGCACGAAATTCTGAGCAACCGGGGTCAAAAATAATTTTTCCATTTTTTTAAATAATAATATTTTAATAATTTCGGAATATAATATAATATTATAATTTCCAGAATTTCGAAACAATAAAATAATTCAAAAGTAAAACCCTATTATGTCCCATCAAGGTTTATTATCAATAAACTATCTTAGCCTTTAATTAAACACACTTTAAATTAAACAAACCTTTTAATCCAAATCACAATTAAATAAACTAAAATATCCACCTAAACTTGCTTAACTTAGACTAAGCACACTTAGGGCATAATTAACCGTCTAATCAAGGTTTAGTGAGTTAAACTCACCAGATTAGCGAGCCGAGTAGACCAAAACGACGGGGACGCGGAGGAGAACAACTTTCCTCAAAGTGGGCTGAGCATCCGGGCTCGGGAAGGCGGCCAAAACAGGCCAAACGTCCGCTGCATATCCATTTTTCCAGCCCTCTGTCCACTACGGTTGAGGCTGAGAAAGGTGAGGGGAAGGCTCGGTTTGAGGCGAGTAAGGGCGGCTCGGGCCGAGCGGAGCTCCGGTGAGGTCGACGGTGACCGGAGGTGGCCGAACCGTGGCCTATGTTGGACAAAACAGAGCTGGACAGCAGCTCTGGAATAGCAAGCTGGCGAGAAGGAGACCGAGATGAGCGGAGCAGCTGTGGAGCAATGGCGTGAAGCACGGCGGCTAACGGCGGAGGGCGGCGGCGTCGCACACGGCGCGGCTGCTTCGGCATCCATCCTAGATTTGGGATCTCGGGCAGCAAACGGAGATGGAGAAGAGAGGGCAACGGGTAGGCGAGCTAACCGGCAGAGCGGCATGCGGGCGGTGCGGGGCAGTGGCGAGCTCCGGCGACGGGCATGCGGCGGCGATGAACGGCGCAAACAGACGGCCAAGCGGGCGTCCGAGCAGCTGCAACCGAACCCCCTTGCACGGTACAAAAATGGAGGAAGAAGATGAAGATGGAGAGAGAGAGAGAGAGAGAGAGAGAGGATGGGACCATTCCCTTTTCTTTTCCTTTTTCGTTTAATCCCACAAAAGTGGCCCACCATGACCTCATGGATGATGTCATACTCCACTCACTCAAAATCTTCCACCACAATCTTCCCAATAGGTCCAATTTATTTTTCCGCCGTGGCATACCAATCTTTAAACTTTGTACATCCCATTCTTCAATTATCTTCTAATTGAACCAAATTGAAATCCATAAAATTAATCAAATATCACCACATTTCAATTTATGTCTTTACTTGTCCATAGGACCAACTTAAGTCCCAAAAGCGCGACCAAAAGCGGCTTACTAATTTCTCGAGCCAAATTAGCCATTTCTTGATTATTTTGCTGAAAAGCTCGGCTTGCATGAAAAATCTTCCAAAGATTAGTAAATATTCCTAAAATGATTTGTGACACATCCAGGCTTCCAATTTCTGAATTCGATCTCAATTTCACGGTTAATTTCACTTTGGCACGATACCAACACGGCCCAACCTACCGGGTAGCCTTTAGAAATTTCCATGCATTTGACCTATGGTTGATCATCTCATGCCACAATGTACATCTTTGAAACATTGGCGACTTTCGGTTGTCGGAGTTCAAGGTTTCAAATACGAACACAAGGTACCCAATCGATAAAAAAGTCGATCCAGTGTCGATCGACAAGAACTGTGTGATCTGGTGGAATCACCCACACTCGATCACATGCCCTTGTCGAGTCAACCTATCTCCGGTCTCTAATCGATTTTTATTTGTGCCATAATGACCCTTGCAGATTAGCTCGGTCGAAAGGTCGCTTCCTGGTAAAATTCTCGAGTCTTATGCATTAGAAACTCTTAGCGGCTTCACTCGATAGACTAGTTTTCACATGAGTGACCGACTCAAGGAAAAGAACTATATGCGTGCCAACGAAATGCCCGTCTCAAATTATTGAAAATAGAATCGAAAAATCGGGATGTCACATGTTCAGAGGCATTCTTTGAAAGTTATTATGCTTCATCTTGAATTTCCAGTACCGTTTTCAATTAAATAAATCAAACCTTTCATTGACGCAACACTATTCTCAGAGCCGATCACTCGTGAGATAACTAGATTATTTTGAGAAGTTATTAAGAGATTTTAATGCAATGGACTTGAAAATTCGATCAGAAGTTGACTGCTCAATTGTGCGAGTCTACAAGGGTCATTACAGTATTGTCAAAGTCGATCAAAGATCAAGAATAAATTGATTTGACTAAAATGTGTGATCAGAGTGTGGGTGATTTCACCTAATTGTAAAATTCTCATCGATCGTCACTATACCGATTTTCTATCATTTTGGATATCTTGTACTCGTAATTGAAACCTTGAGATTTTCACGATCACTGAGAGTTGCCAATGTGTTGTGTGGGTTCATTATGGCTCGAAGAAAATCGACCAAGAATCATTTGCACTAAAAGATTCTAAAACCTACCCAATAGCCTAAGTCACGCTAAAAACGCGCCAGATTAAAATTAACTGCTAATTTGAATTCGATTTCAGAAATTTAAGGTTCATCATGTCACAATAAATTCTAGGAACGTCGACTCAGTCTCAAAAGATTTTTCTGCAACCCAAGATTTTTTGGGAAAAAATCGGCATAGGACTATTTTTGTTCAGAAAAAGATAGGGATCGTTTTTATCGCAAATTTGGGAAGCAAGTCAATTGTATGGGTGTGGAAATATGCCAAATGGATCGGTGAGGTACTAGTTGGATATGTTGAGGTCGAATTGGATTGAATTAAGCGCAAATGGGTGTCCAATTGAGAGAGATTGTGTTGAATTCGTATGCCCCCCATTCCCTATGGTTTTTAGACCATTTCAAGGTTGCAAAGGGGTGCAGTGGTGCCTCATTGAGAGCCAAAGATCCATACTTGGCCATGGATGGTCAAAGGAGACAAACTTGTGAAAAAAGTTGGCCGATGTGGCCCCTCCATCTCTCTCTCTTCCTCTCCAAGCCAATCGGCCATCACCACTCCTCCATCTCCCTCCTTCCTTGCTGTTCGAAGACCACTAGCAGCCAAAGAATTCGTCGGAGCAGCCACACCACTACTAGACCATTTTCCTCATTTATTTTCACTTCTGACAGTTTTTGCTCTAGTTGACAATTCGCCAAAGATTTGAGTTGAAAGCGGTCTTCCCGGACAAATTAGCCAGCGATCCACCCATCACTTTGACCAGCACATCTAGACTGTTCCAAAGAGCCCGGCCTGGCCTCGATCGGAGCTACCGGCCATCCCATACAGCCGCCACAAGCCGCCGGTCATTGGTCCGTGGATCCCCTGCCCGCCTACACTATTTCGTGTTTTTCGCGAGTTTCTCTCAATTCTGACCCTTCCTTTACCCATTCCAACCACCAGCACATCCCCCCTTGACCCTGGGAGCCAACATTGCCAATCACCTACTCGTCGGAGCTTCAATTAGCCCGTTTTTGCCATTGAAGTCGCTGGTTTCCTCTTTGCAGTCCAGCAAGCAAAAGCAGAAGTCTAACCAAACTTGTTTCCTTGTTTTTGCAGCTCAAAATAGAGGCTGAGTTTGTGGGTATCCAATCACCTTTAAGGCCCATTTTGAGGTGGTCCCGAGCCTCGGTTGTTAGGCCCACCTTGAGGAAAGTCAAGTCCCACGACGTTCACGATATTTTGCACCGAATCGCTCGTTAAACAATTGAGTTTTGCTCACTAAACCATGCTTAGTATGCTAATGATGCTTATGGGTTGTTTAGATTAAATTAAGTGTGATTAGGTGGATAGATTAGAGTAGAATAATTAAATTAGTGCTTTATCAATGCATGTCAGGCAATTGGTTAGTGTAGTTAGCAATATTTATTGAACGAATCTTGTATTTATTGCATTTATTTAATATTTTATGTAATTATTTAATTTCAAAAATTAGGCTAGAATAGCCGACAACCGGAATTTTATGCTGATTATTGTAGTGCAATATGTTTATTTATTTGAGCTGTAATTTGTGCTGAATTGATTTAATTGTGTTTTTAGGATTTTATTCCTAAATTAATCAATTTTGGTAATTGATTGGAAATTAACTGAGCGTCAGTTTACAACGCCAAAAATATTTCGGTGGACCATATAAATGGTGGGATTTTTTAGGGTGAAAATACTGTATTTTAGTTAAGGCCAACCATTATCCACACGATCATTTTTTTTTTTTTTTTTTTGCTTTTACGGGTACTCTTAACCCAAGAAAAACAGGCCAAGATAATGTGTTAATTTAGAAATTTATTTGAGAAGTGTTCGTATGACACTGTGGGTTAGATCAAGAAAACCACCGAAGTAAAGTTATGTCCATTGGATCATAGGTTACCGCCTAATCTAGGTTGTGCTTGCTAAGCCGTAATTCAGCACCACCACTGAACTTGGAATCGATTGCGCGCATTGAGCCGTAATTTAGCATTACCACCGAATTTGGAATCAGTTATGCTTATTGAGCCGTAATTCAACATTAACCGCTGAAGAATTAGTAAGCCATGCCCGCTGAGCCATAATTCAACATTATCACCAAAGTTTTAGTAAGCCATGCTCGCTAAACCGTAATTCAGCGTTGGGGTTGAGTATTTGAGATTACTGTGTAGGCCGTGCTCGATGAGCCGTAATTCAGCATTTAATTTGAGTAAATGAGATGAGCCGACCAAGAAAGGGTTGAGATGACATGTAATCGACTAGGTTGATTAATCAATGATTTGATCTAATGTTATGAATTAATTCAGTGATGTGATATAAGACATTTGTAAATAATGTTGATTTGCACGATGGAATTGAGGCCAAGGTAAGTCCTTTGACTCGTGTTGTGCTTAGGCAACCTCTAGGGCATATTAGCTTCCTAATCGGATCTTAGGGAGTAGAATTTGCTGAGACGTTGTCTCATTGGTTATTGTATAACCATTTTCAAGCCCTTAGTTGAAAGCAGTAGGGAAACCGAGGCCCGAAGTTCAAAAGGTGAAGCCCGGAGAATCAGCCAGCATGATTGACTAGCTAGTCCTAGGACATTCCCCTTTTGTTGAAAGCCAATTCCTTTTTGTAGGCTTCTATGTATAAACCTGTGTGTTTATAAAAATGCATTTTGTGAAAAACTGACCCTACTTTCCTATTCCATTGTTTTATTGTCTGGGGATTCTTTATGTGCTTCTGTATGCGTATATTAAATAAATCGGTCGGCGATGCATCCTAAGACGTCACTATTAATCAACCAAGAAAGGATAGGCACGTGCTCGAAGGATCAAGGTGTGACAATATATATATATATATATATATATATATATATATATATATATATATATATATATATATAATTTAGTAAGAGAGATTAGTGGAAATTTATTAATTATAACTTAGGGATAACAATGAGGAGGGGTAGAAGAACTCCCCTACCCTAAGCCCCACAACAATATTCAAGTTTAGAAATTTTGACATGTGGTCACAAGAATTTACAAAAGCATGTGAACTTGAGGACGAGCTACCGATATGACAAATGTAAATGGCAATTAATAGAAAAATTGAGCACAATAGTTTACTTTGGAAGGCTTTATCACTCAAGAGTATTTATGAAAATATAGAAATTAGAGGTTTAGAAATAAGTAATAAAGACCATGAGTGATTGGTTTCAAACTAAAAACCTAAAACCTACCCTGTCAAAGTCGGTTATCAGATTTTGGGATCATGACCCAAATCAGTGAACCCTTAATCAGCCTACAATCATATCGGCCAGTTCCAAGCCGGTTTTGGGGTTGACTTGAGAACTAGCCTATCTCATTTTCTTATATTTTTCCCTCCTGTTTCATTTTTTAATAAATTAAACGAGAATTTACAGAGTGAGATGGATTATGAGGATGATAGTTTTAAACATTCTGAATGAAGTGGATGAAAGTATTCTAGGAAAGCTTAAGAAGCAATTAGAGGAAAATCAATCCCTTTGAAAGAACAAGTCCATGCAACCTCCACTTCCCAATGACCATGTAGGTGGTAGCCAAGGGGTGTTTCCACTTATGAGGGCCATCCCTAGTAGTCACCTAGCGAGATGCCTAGTAGGGCTGCGTTCCTTATTTTTACTTGTCAGTACCCGCAAGCCTCACCCCCCATTGGAAATGTATATATTTCTTCCCCACTACTAGGGAATATCAACAATTTTACACTAAAGAGAAGCTAAATATTGACAACTTCTCATTTCGATATTATCCTCACACTAGGTTCTCCTTAAAAGGCCAATTGAATGTGTAACCAGTGTACTCTATCCACAAGATGAAGCTACAAAATAGCTTTATGCAAATTGAATGGACATCCAAAAAGTCTATGCTTCCTATCCTCATCAACAGAGTTACACAAATAACAAAGTGATGAAACAAGCCTATTCCATCTCAACAATCTGTATTACAAGTAGGGTAAGTATTGATCCAAGGTCAATCCTAAACTGACCAAAGGATTAGGTCAATCCTTGGTCCTAGGACCCCTAGACCTTGCATTGTGTGGGTTAGTCCTCAATCTTAGGAGTTTAGGGTTGGTTGGGTTGGACCATCAATATATATATATATATATATATATATATATATATATACTCTAATCCTTGGTGTCTCTTCCTTTGTTATTGTCGCATTTCAATTTTGCCGTGTAAATTAGAAAGTAGAATGAAACTTAGCCTTCATTTGAACCCCCCCCCCAAAAAAAAAAAAAAAAAAACTAGAAACGCTCTCTACTCGACTCGACCTCGCTTGCCTTGTTCGCAGCTTGCCTTTGTTCACTTGCCTAGCTCACGTGTTGCTTGTCTTTGTTCACTCACCTCGCCGCTCAATGCGCTCATCTCTAGCCTCTCCTTGCTCATCTCACGTGTTTGTTTTTATGATTTGTTGTTTTTAGCAAGTGTGAAATTTCTATTGTTACCTTATGTTATATTTATGTTTAATATGTATTAGTGTTCATACTTTGGTTATTCAATATCGCATTAATGATGGATATGTAATTTGAAATAATAGGTTTGTCCTTTCAAAAAATACAAAATATGAAATTAAAAAAAAATCGATTAGTCATGGGTTAACCCTATAACCAAACTGGGCCAATAGGGTCAGTCTCGTCCTTAGTCCTAGGCTCAATAAGATCAATCCTTGGTCCGAAAATAGTGTGGACCAACACTACGCGGATTAATCCTTAAGTTAGGTGCCAAACCGGCCCCCACCCCAACTTACAAGGCTAGTTCTTGGGTTCAAAACCAGTTCTATCCAAAAACCAGCCTTCTGTGGTTTAGGGAATAGAAATTAAAATTAGTTCCTAGTCATTTTTATCTGGAAACTGAATCGATCCTCATATGCACCTCGCTCGGAACGGCCCGTTTAAGACCAATTTGGTTCCGTTGAAATATCCCACCTCGCTTGACAATGTGGTTTATACGTTCTTTATATTTATATGGTCCCTCTCCATCTATTAATTTTAACTTTTGTGTTGGCTTTCTAGTATGGTAATAGAACGAAGTTTTGCCTCTTTCGCATGTATGTCCACCCTCATTCAAATTCCGCATGTCGCCCCTAATCCAACTTGTACATTTGATATACTATTTATATTCATGTGCTCTCCTTTCACCTATGATTTAAGTTTTTGAATTGAACTTTCTAACTAGTTCAGTTTGTTGGCCAAAGTCATCTCTACACCCATATCAAATCTCATCTAGTGTTGATTTTCGCTACCCCGTTGGGACTAGACCAATGCACGTGTTTTTTCTTTAGTGGGTGAAATTATCATCACTAATTATTTCCAATTCTCTATTCTTTTGGGAAAATTACCACAAAAGAAAAATAATAAAACTATTGCAATCATGTCAATTCACTCGTAATTTTTTTTAGCCAATTTAGTCCTAAACCTCTAACATTTGTGTCAATTTAGTTCATCTGGCCAATTTTGGTTGGCTAGAGCTGATGTAGATGCTAGCCGATACCAGTTGTCTGACCAAAGCTAACATGGATAAATTTTTGATAATATTTTTTATTGAATTTTTTTCTTTTTTTGTTCCTCATCTTCTTCCTTCTTTCTTTGGCAAGTTGCCGTTAAACATAGGCAAGGGCTGGTGGGGTCAAGCCTTGCCATTGGCCAACGAGGCTCGATCTCGCCAAATCAAATGAGGTTGGCCTCGCTAGTGGCTGACAAGGGCGAACCTTGCCAGCCCTCACCTCTGGCTAACAAAAATAAAAGACAAAAAAAACTAATAAAAAATTCTTTAAAATAATATATTATTAAAAAATTATTAATGTTAGCATCGGCCAATTAAAGTTGGCTGGATGAATTGATTTCTTTGGTCACTCACTGGCTCGCAAAAATTTCTTTTTCAATTCATCATTAGAGTTGAATACTTTATTCTATGAGGACCATGATTGAGAATTTATTATTATTATTATTATTATTATTATTATTATTATTATTATTATGGCTAAATAGGTGAAGGAACCGGCACATTTGTCTCGAAAAAAGCGTGAAATCATTATTCGGACTTTTACTTCTTGGAACCTCACGATGTAAAGTCACTTTCATCTTCACAGATCTTCTAACTTTGATATAAAGCGCGACCAACTTAAAAAAGATAAGATCGTCCGTGCTTAAATAAAGGTAAAGTCTCTTTCAAAGTTCCATGTGGCCCCAGCAGATAGGAACACGTGAAACCTGACAGTCTTATCTTATGTGCTATTTTAATTACCAAGAGTAATAAATAGAGCCAAACAATTTTTTTTTCCTTATCTCCTTTTATTTTGCTAAACCACCCCATTTGAATAGGAGCCAACTAACTAGTAAACATATGTCAGGGACAAGTCTGGGTGAAACAGTTCCCCAGGAATGACTTTCGAAACGAGGACGCCCAACTGATGAAGAGTCATCTAGAAGCCCAACATCCCAACATGTTGGCGGGAAGTGATTATTGCATATTTGTGTATTCTATCACATTTTGTATTGATTTCATATTTATTAATTAAAGAGTGGTGTGGGACGACACGTGTTAATTTCTTCCCTGGGTATAACCATAGTAATCACATACCCAATGAGAGGATGCTCAAGTTGAGACTTATATTACCCAACACTATAAAAACCCTAAGGTTCGAGATTAACGAGTATATCATATCAGTATATTAACAAGTCTATCATAGCAGCATATCTCAATTTGCACAATGTAGCACAGTCTGAAGGCATTACGCATTGGACAATCACAAGTTTGCTCATAACATAACTAGAATTTTGTGAATTTTTCTAGATAACCTTATGAAAGATAGATTGAGCACTTCATCATTAGGGCAACTGCACTAAGTGATTGGCTTGCCACCATTGTATACTATATCATGGGGCACTTATGACCCAGAAAAGATGTTCCAAGAGAAAGCAACGCACCTTAAAGAGGGGAAATTACTCACTCAGTCTTTAAACCTTTTGTATAGATGTCAAGTTAGTACTAAACTTTACAATTTTCCAAATTAGTTCTAAATCTTCACACAACGTTTCAATGTAGTTATTCTGGTTAATTTTTAACAAAAATTGCTAAAGTAGCTATCTAGTTATTGTCGACATCCTACATGGCACAACGTTATTTTAGTAATGTCCAATGAAAATTCCCAAAATGACTATATTGGCATTTCTTTGAAAGGTTTAGGAGATTGGAAAATTTGAAAAATTTATGATTGAATTGACATCTATGCAATAGATTTAAGATTATTTAGGCAATTTTACCCCTTAGAGAGAAGGATGAAAATCCTCTGTTCGGGTTACGATCCCTCACTATGAGATGTAAATCATTTAGGGCTCGAACTCATTGTTTTGGTACATGAATGGTTGCGAAAGGCGTGAAGAACAATTTTTGTGGGGGTACTACAATAAAATAAATTAGGTGGAGATACTAAGGTTTGTAACTGCTTCTATACATGCTGGAAAAAATTACGTAAGAGGAAACGTGATTAACATTTAGGAAGGGAATTGGGCGTCAAAATTTACACTGACGATTCTTCTGTGTTATATCATGTGAGAAGTGTCAGTTTATATTAGTAAGCACCTACAGTTTGATAAGAACAGGATAATATTAAAAAGACATTACTTCTAATGCTCCATGATCAGATGCAAGTGTGTTTTTCCATCATCAATCAAAAGCGAATGGAATCACGTGATATTAATATAATCGAATCGCGTCCATTTTAAACCATAAAGCTAATATTCATAAAATGTCTTCTCCATGTTTAAATATTGTTGGGAAAAAGACACGCAGCATCATTTTTTTATCGACTGAAAGGCATGCTGTACATCAAAGATCTGCGTATAATGCCATCGATTGCGCAGTTTGAATTTTTTTTTTCTAAATAATTTAGTAAATACGTATGAACCCTCAAGCTTGGCACTGTTGCTTGTGGCGCATTAAAGAATTTTCAACGTGAAAACTGAAGGTCACCTATCAACATCGTGCAAACATCTCTAGGTCAGAGCTGCTTTTGTAGACTAAAATCTAGACTTGATTGGGGCTTGTTAGAAAAACTGATACAATCGTCTTTTTTCCATCTCAGGCAACTATGGGCACCAAAATTTTAAGAGATGCAAAAAAGTCCTTAATTTTGACCCATGGACATCAATACAGCAAACCTTTTTTCTTGTCATCAGTACCACCAAACTTGTACTAATGACCCAAATATACATTTAGTCAAGTTTCCGTCCATGATGACCATTACAAATCCAACGTAACAATATTCATGTGAATGATGCCAAGTGAATGAATCTAATGTGGCAATGGATGCACCCTACCATGTCGATTGAAAGCCGAGCCACATCGGATTTTTAATGGTCACACACCTACAATGTAGAATTTTTTTACGGTAATATGGGCGGAATGCCCTTTTGGGTCATTGTACAAGTTTGTGGTATTAGTAGGATGAAAAAATTGGGATTTTCATGTCCCATAAAGAAAAGATTAGGATCTTTAGTGGGATTATCCCCAAATTTTAATCGGCCAAAATGCCCTTTTTAGAGGGGATCCACAAGATCTAAATACTCAATGTCCTTTCATGTGGTCTTCTTCTATGCCTTTTATGGTCTTTTTTGTAATATCCAAGCTCAAAACCCTGACTCAAGCACCCACCTTTACCACAAGTTATTACAAATTAAGCCACAAAAAAATGTAATGTCACCTACAGAATTTTCTAAATTAATTTAAATATTTAGGATATAAAGTTAATAAATAATCACCTGAGTTTTTTTGGAAAAAGTCGTAAATTTTTGACTTGGTCACTATTTTTCCGACTTGCAGAAAATTCCAAAGACATTTTTTGTGTTCGTGGTCATATGGTGCGATTTCATTATTATGGGGAGTTATAATTCAAGGAAATAAATTGAAAAATACTTGTTTACACAAACATTGACTATATATTGTGACGGTGAAAATTTTATTGCTATTATTATTGTCGGCGGGGAACAATATGCTCTGAAATACTTAGTGCATTATTTCCAAAGTTAAACTTTACTAAGTCGAAATTTCCTTAACAATCGATAGCTTTTATTGGTAATTTTAGTGGATTGAAAATATCTTTCTGACTCATCGATATTTAAGAACAAACATCAATTTCCCTTTTTATATATTAAAATGCAAAATATCTTGATAAATCATCAAATATCTATTTTGGATCATCTATACAAAGCCATTTGTCACTTTTTTATTAGAACACATCTCTTCATCTCCCACCTAGTATTTTAAACGACATGCTCTTATTTGTGACATTAAACTTAGCCTACCAAGTTACATCATGCATGACAACTTAACTCAACCAAGGTTTAAAGTACTCATTAAAAGTGACAATAAAAAAAGAAAAGAAAAAAAAATCATCACATTCCTCCTCTTCAATGTGCAAAACTTCTACATCTCCAACAAAGAAAGCCAAGTCTTAACTCAAATTTCAACCAACCCCAAAATTTATCCAATTTATGTTACTTCAAGTTTCTACCTGTGCTTATCAAGTGTCTTGTAGGGTAAATTCATGGACTTCATTCCTTTTTAACAAGCTAGTTTTGTTTTTTCTTAAAGAATGAGAGAGTTAATTTTTAATGTTTATATTGATTTCAAGGTGATTAAGGTTTTGAGCTATTCAAATATTTTATTTGAGATTAGTAAAAGCTCTAGGGACTAAGGTCCCGTTTGGTTCGGCATTCCCAAGGAGCTTTGAACCCCCAAGTCCTTTGGAAAAAATTTTAGGTGTTTGGTTCACCATTTGGAGGTCTCCTTGGCCAAATGCTTGCCTTTGAAATGCTAACAGCCCAAAGCAAGTCCCCACCTACTTTAGGCTTTCAGCATTTTCAAAATGCTAAATAAGGGTTTAATGAATTTTTTTCTTCTAATATTGCCCTCACTGATAATTGCATTTTCCTCTTTTACCCTAAAAAATTATTATTCATCGTCTTCCTCCTTAGACTTGTTGCTCCACCGGTGAAGTTCAGCTGGCAGAGCTTAGCCAGCCAAATCTAGTCGCCGGGAAGGATCGCCTAAGGTCAAGCGACCTCAGGCATCGACCCCACGCACCGCCATCGTTTGGGTCGTGTGGCCTCAAGCAACGCCACCTGGGTCGCCATGGGCAAGGTCGACCTCTCCAAATCACCTTGCCTAGCCATTAGCGAGGGCTCGTGCCCTCGTAGGAATGACCTTACAGACTCTGGCAAGGGCTCGAGCCTTGTTGGCCATCGCCTCGAGCTGGTCACTGAGGTATGATGACTGATTAGAGGAAGGAGAAGGAGGAAGGAGCAAAAGGAAAAAGGAAAAAAGAAAAAGAAAAAGAAAATAAAGATAAAAAATTTGGAAAAAATATTAAAATATTATTAAAAGTTATTCATATCGGCAAGGGCCGTGCCATGTGACCAACCGACTCCCAGTCAACAAAATCCAGCCAAAATTAATCGAAAGAACTGAATTAATATCAAACTAAAAGGTTCAGAACTAAATTAACTTAGACACAAAAGATTTAAAACATTTTTAACACTTTTCTCTTGACTTTTCCATTTTAAGGATCCATTTGAGTAAAAAGATCTTATTGGAAGATACACCCCACCACACCCAAATTGACGAAAATAAGTCTGAGTCAAGTAAAATATGTGTTAATAAATTTTTATTGCAAATAAATTGATCAAAATGAGTTAATTGGGTCAATTTAGATCGAACCATTTTTAATCGATAAAATTTGACCTGCTCATTTGATGGGGAAGACAACCTAAGGACCTTTTCACATCTTTGAACCTTTATTCCAAATAGTTATCTAACATAAGGACTTGATAGCTCACCGGCTTTATCAAAGTTATCTACATATTCATGTCATAAAAATGGACTTTTTTTTCTCCTGTCATTATTCTTAATAAAATTATTTGGACCACTGACAATTCACGAGAGATGTATTAAAGTTTAGCCGCGGTCACGTGCAAGCACAAAAAGAAAAACAAGACACTTGAGAGGACGAATAATTTCGTCCTAGAAAGTAATGAATCTTGCGTAAGTCTCTATCACTATTCCACTAAACTTGCCCCTTTCAACGTTCTCCTGACACACCAGTCATTGGTAGACTTAATCGATGTTGTCCTTAGATTGGGTCATTTTATTGCGATCCTCCTAAACTTTTGGACCAGCTTTCTCGCTGTATAGTGAAAGCAAAAAAAGGAAAAAAGGAAAAAAGTAAAGCAAATTAGAGAGGTTTGCTTAGCGGAGGCTGCCGGTGCCATCATTAACAGAAAGACTTTAGTCCTTTCATGACCATTGAATTTTATTTTTTATTTTTTGGTCGAAATGACTATTGAATCACCGTCCATATTTTCTTCTTTCCTTTTGGGTCAAAGGAGAGAACTTTAGCCTTGAAAGTCCAACTTGCCATGTGAAACGTGTTTCAAATGCAAAACTTTGCATCTAATCATCCAAATCCTCATTGAATAACACGAATTGCCTCGACAAAATTGACAAATCCAAGTACGGATTATACTTTACGCTGAGTGGGACACTTTGACTGAGATTTCTACTATTGAATCACCGTCCAATCTAAAAATGTAATTTCAATTTCCTAAAAAAAGGAAAAAAGAAGAAGAAGAAGAAGAAGAGGAGAAATTGGGCCACTGAAGATCTTCCACATTTAAATGAGAAAGACATAAAATAACGAGATTCATAGAGCATAAAAATTGATTGGTAAAAAGAATGTGAATATAGTTAAAAATGAATACTTAACGCTCCGTTTATTTCACAGAAAATAACTTATAAGAAAACATTTTGCGGATTTTTCAACATTCATTTCATAAAAAAAAAAAATGAACTAATCAAAGAAAACATTTTCTACTATTGGCAAAAACACCACCTCATTTTCTATCACCAAACACACTTCCCTTTTCTTTTTATGTTTTATTTTTCTTTTTTCTTTTTCTTTTCGTTCTTTTCTTTTCTTCTTCTTCCTTGACCTTGGTCGATTGTTAGACACAGCGGCAACTGCGACCATTCACAGGCCAGCTCAATCGTTGCCTGATATAGCGAAGCCGAGCTTGCCCAAGGCCCGCGAGCTCAGGACTTGCCAGATTCAATGAGCTAGGCGAGTTTAGCTTGAGCACCAGGGATTTGTCGATAACGGGCCAACCTGCGCCTCCGCAAAACTCACGAACTTCTCGAGGTAGTGATCCCTGGTGACAATCACCATCGGAAAAGCGAGCCTCAGGAGAGGGGCCATAGGCCTCTCAATCGTAGCGGTCTCGAGGAAGGAGAGGGCAGCGCATCTGGTCTCTCTCAACCGCCTTCGGCAACCTAGGCACGGTGGCGCGTGGAGCCAAGGTACCACGGGAGCACGATGGTGCGAGGAATCGAAGCAACTGAGAAGGAGGAGGAGCAGCCGCAGGGATACAGAGGGGGAATTGACAGAATAACGCTATCGGAGATTCACGACGGAGGGGAGTAGCCTCTTCTGATGTTAAAATATGACTATTTTCTAGGAAAATTTGCTTCCTGGAAAACAATTTTCGAGAACACCATATTTTTGCAAAATGAATGGGCCCTAAATGCATGTATCTAAGTCCTTGTAATATTATTTCATTGGTAATTGATTGTGTGGGTTTCCTATAGCAACCGCCTACAAGATGGGTATTTATTTTGTTTTTCGAGGGACCAATCTCACCTCGTAATAACATGTTCTAACCATATCCGGTTCGTTATAATTCTTATAAATATTGTCGTATTAGGATATTAGGAGCACATTGGAATTCACAATAAATAATTGCTTGTGCGGAAGGATACTATGTTTAGATTGGACAAAAAATTTGGAACGCAATGTGCTATGATGCGGATGGGTTTCTTACACATATAGAAGCCTCCAACAAAACTAAAACACAATATTACCATCAAAAACTTCAAATTGATACAACCGTATCACATTTACTCCAAATTAATTTTCCGTATCATAAAAAATTCCAAACTAAAGTACTAGTACCACACATACCCTCATACCACATATCAAATCACAAAAAATCTTAAATTGAACCCAATGACAAAATCGCACTCTCTTAACTCCCATCCAATCCTCTTATATCGTTAATGTGGAAACACATGGCAAAAAACTCAAATGATCAGGCATATGACGTAGATTCTTACTGAAAAATCTTAAACCGTAACATTTAATGGGGTAAATGTGGCATTTATGTGTGAATTTGAGACTTTTTTAATATGAAAATTAATTTTGGGGTAAATAAGGCACAAAGTATCATTTTGAGATTTTTTTTTTTGGTGGTATTAACACCTTTAGAATGAGAAGTGGGGCATACGTTGCTTATTTAGTTATCTTCAATTAAACGTTGTCCATTTTGCTTAATCTAGGTTGTTTCGTCCATCATTTTCCTCTATGAACAAAAACAATGGGAACAAGGCACTACTAAGATGGTTGGTCTAATGGTAAAGAAGTTTGTTTCCTCCCACAAGGTCTTGAGTTAACAAACTTCTAGACAGCTCGCACTGTCAACTGCAAAGCACCTTATGTCAATTACAGGAGGAATCCTAAAAATTGCCATGATAATGTACTGGAGTTCTAAAACTTTCCTTTCACCCATTTAAAGTCCTAAAACTTGTCAGTAGCATCCAATTTAATTTAATTTTTTTTGTTCCGTTAGCTCTATTATGTTTTAGTGGATGAAAAATATACGGAGCTTGTTTTAATTAACTGCCAAGTGAAAATAAAAGGCGCGCACTTAAAACTAAGGGAGTTAATAGAAGAGCTTGAGTGTATCAAAACAACTTTTAGGACTTAAATACATGAAATGAAAGTTTTAGATCTCATATGCATTATTGTCACAATTTTTAGGGCTTGGCATTTAGTTGTCCCTACAAAGGTGTAACTATAAATCTTTAGCTACACCATTCGTACGAATAAGTTTTCTATCATATAGTTCATGCTACTTCTTATTATATTGCAAATGTAGATTAATATTAATAACAAATTAATACTAGAGATATAAAGTTTCAAGTTGCCCCTTTATTTCAATGTTATGGATTAGTTGTAATATCCCGATTTTAGAAAAAGGGGTGGTAAATTTAATGAGCTAATTAATGTTGATATGGCTTAAGAAATTACGCAATTATACCGGGGTATCATTACTTTTGTTTCTCTAAATTAGTTGGCCAAGGACTTATTTCGATATGAAATGTTGATGGGTAATTGCATAACGATTTGACTTTTGGGAAAATAGCTAAACTTTACGTCGGAGGGAAGGGAGGGAGGGAGATTTTTGGGATACTGCCAAGGATGCCTTGATGTTTTCCCACGAATTTAGCTGTTAACTGTTATCTGTTAAGGAGTTTAAATTGCCCCAAAAGAAAAAGATAAAGTATATCATCATTTTATCTCTTTTTCCATTTAAAATTTTTAAAAAAGAATAAGCTAAAGAAAGTATCTTCGGATATACTCTTAATTCATATGGCTTGCTTTTAATATAATATCTTAAATATAGTCTTAAATAATGTAAGTATTTAATACAATACAATCTCTTTAACCAAGAAAAAAATAAAGTAGATCATAAAATATTAGATTAATAAAAACTTGTCTTGCTTGTAGTTACCAAATATGAGTTGTCGCATCTAACTATACATATTAATAAAATAAGAGAAATAAATAATGCTCTTAGCAGCAGAGCTGATGGTGATCTTGGATTCATATTCAAATGATGACAGACAAGTACATTAATCAATTATTGATGTACAAAAATTACACATCAAAAGAATTCAATTCCCAGAAGCACCCAACAAGACAAAGAGAATCTCTTGAGACGACTCACAAGTTGATTCAACCACAGAGAGAGAGAGAGAGAGAGAGAGAGAGAGAGAGAGAGAGAGGGGTGTCTCATCTGAAAATGTCCGACCTCCCTGTAAAACCCCTCTTGAAAAAGTTTCCTGGAGACTCTCCTTATACAGCACGTGGGTATTTTGAACGTGGCCAACGGGTCAACCACGCGAAAAATAAGGGGAAAAAACCCACCCGCAAAATAATGGAGACTCCAGGCTAAAAAAACCAGAGCCAATGTTCTGGCGTTCGCAAAAGAGTTGGTGTGGTCCGACCAGAGAGGGTGATCCATCGTCAGCACCCTTCTTTCTCCTCAAAGTTTTTTTTTTTTTTTGGTAAAGATCTTTCTCCTCAAAGTTCTCAAACACTTTTACCCAAAAAAAGGAAATGAAATAACTGAAGTGTCATTATTAGGGTTTTGGCACGTCGTTAGTGCCCAACTCCAGATATTATGAGAATATTACAGGAGATCACATGAGATCCAGAAGAGCTTGACGCAGATTCCTCGCGAGATCCCCCATTTTCAAGCTGGATCCCTCGTCCATCTACAAGAAATTTTTTGTTTGATGGCGCAAAATAGAATTTACTATTTACTAAGGGATACATGCCAAGTGCATTGAGAAATTTTACTAAATAAACCCATTTACTAAGCGTTGTGGTCGGTTTTTTTATCAGGTCATCAGATAAACAGAGCCCCGTGTGTTAGATGCATAATTAACTTGGTATTTTAGTAAGATTAATCTCTGCATCTAATATTTCTCGGAAGAAAAACAATATGGTGTTAAAGCCGGGGAAAAAATTGAAGAAATTTGGGTACCATATATATCTACCTGAGCTAGGATGGTGACGTCTAGCATGGAACTTCCAAAGGGCATGATGCAACTGTTCACGACAGTAAGGTTCAGTTCCTCTATTTCACCGATCATCTTCGATACAGAGCCATTGCGCCTCTCACAATGGATTTTGATGAGGACGCAGTTTCCGGAAACTCGTGCCTCGATTTCCGGGAGCGAGAGTTGCCGGTCAATCTGGCTGCAAGAGTGCTCGTCAGACGAAGAATACGTATCGTCATCCGTGGTGAGTTGGGACTGCTTCACCACGACGACCGACTCCACCGTCTTCGCTGCCGCCGCCTCCTCCTCAAGTGCCTTGACGCGTTGTTGAAGCTCTTTCAAGTGCTCGATTGCATCCTCAAGGATGGAAGCCTTGTCCATCTGAAAAACACAGTTAACATTTAAGATATAAATTCTTTCAGCGTGCTTCTAGTTTAAGCTGGTAGTAGCGCATCTCTAAACTAATCTGTACTAATCTCAAGCTTAATCCTACCCGTCAACGACACACTCACAATAATTCCCGAACTTTCACGGCTTGTACCTTCTTAAGGTTGGGAATGATGGCTGAGAGCGCGATGAGACGCTTGCTGATCTTCTCGCGGCGCTTCCTCTCGGCTAGCACATGCTCTTGTGCGTGAACCGGCGTCTTGCTCGCCAGGCTGGTGTTTTTCGTCTTTGGTCCCTCGCAATCTTGGATTTCATAAGTACCTTTGACACACATCAGAGCGAGACAGATATCTATGAGAAAAGATCTGATTTTCAAAATATTGATTTCACATACGAGGCTTAAGTCTCTTGTAAGACTTTACCATGGATCGGATTGGATATGGCTGGAGAAGAATCGGGGTTCCCAAAAGATATCAAGCAGGAGTCAGGAGACAGAGACCGAGATGGAGACGGAGATGGCGACATCACCACTTTGCGAGTCATCGTTTCGCGCTCCGGTGCGCCCAGGGAGTTCAATCTCTCGGTCTTGAGCTGTTTCCGGGGCCTCTCGCTTAGCTCTCGAGGAGCTTCGATTGACCGTGCGGCAGAACCGGGCATCGTCTCACGGCTAACAAGAGGGACCAGATGGGATGGCGACGAGGTGGAGCAGGGCTCTGAATAAAAAGATGGATGGAACAAACCAAACTCGTCATCGAACGAGAAGGGCGAGTTCACTTGTTGTTGCTGATGATGGTGGTGATGGAAATAGGCTGCATCTTCAACCATCTGTGGATATTCACCCCCATAAACAAGGAAGGGAAAACAAGAAAGAATCAACATGCGAACGAATACGTTGATCGTTACGTCTATATTCGAAGAAATCTAATCACGGAAAACGGGAAGGAGTATTACCTGGGGAAATGCTCTCGGCGACAAGATCTCCATTGGATCACCACAGCCTTCTTCTTCTTCTTCTTCTTCTTCTTATTCTTCTTCTTCTTCTGAGTCCTCTGATCACCCTAAATAGAAGAAGAAAACGACGACTTTAAGTAAAGGGAAAGGTAGGAACGAGTCGTCTCCCCAGCCGTATTTTCTATAAAAGAAAACGAGGTCATCACCTGTGAAGAAAGGAAAGAGGGAGGAGCGAAGCTTCTTAGTTGAGCAATGGCGGACTTGAAGGGACGGTTGCTTTCATTTATACGCGAGCACCCGCACGCGTTCTCGGCGACGAAGCTGACCTCGCACGTGCGAATTATTCGTCTCCGTTTGCGAGCTGGCTCCTTTTCACATGGGGGAGACAGGGCTGTTCTATCTTCTTCATCCTGCTCTCTCTCTCTCTCTCACCAAACAGAAAAAAAAAAAAAAAAAAAAAAAAAAAAAAAAAAAAAAAAAAAAAAAAAAAAAAAAAAAAAAAAAAAAAAAAAAAACCGGGAAGATTTAGTTGTGCTAATATTTTATGAACCGAAAAATATTAAGTTATGCTAATATTTTATAAGGTCTTGTTAACGGGTGTCTCAAGGAACTCCTTAATAAAGATTCTCATGTAGGATATATTGGTTTTGCATGATATGAGAGAGACAATGCATTGGAAATGACAATCTTTCTTTATATAGATGAATAATTCTTGTCTTTTTTGGGTAAAAGGGTTGGTATCTCCTTAGACCTTATTATAAGAGTTTTGCACATATGCGATTAGATATTCTATTTGAGCCACAAATGCTATTCAATTTGAACAAGCTCATAGTGGCCTGTCAACTGTGAGTTAGAATAAAGTTGGAGTTATTCCTACACTTGAAACAATCCAACCAATTAATAGACGAGTTAAGATTTTTTGAGATTAAAGGACAACCAGGGAATTCTAACTAAAAAGTCCACATACACTTCAAACTACATGAGATTGAATCCTAATCACTTCGCCCAACAATCTTGTTTCCAATCTTGCAAACAAACAACACCCCCCCCCCCCGGGCAAAAAAAAAAACTTATTTTGTCTTAACCTAAAATGGTTTTGAATTAAAAATACCAAGAAATTTTCTTGCAATTTTTGTATGGGTTGGAGAAGAGATATCGCACGCACTTTGATTTTTAAATTAATGTACATGTCAGAATTACATTACCAAGATATATTATGTCAGATAGGCGAAGAAGATATTGGGTTGATTTAATCCAAATAAAAAATAACGGGGCCAGATTAGGTTTATATAAATAAAAAAAGAGGTAGCAGTTGCCAAATCATTCCTTAAACAGGTGTATCGACATAATTTTTCAATTTGATCTCGGATTGTGGGAAGGGAGACGTATAGAGACTATCCTGAATGCCACCTGGGCTGTCCATTCGGATGATTTATCAAATGACTCAAAGCTGACCAGGGACACTTGCCACATAACAAGGTAGTTAAATCGCCACCAATTAACGATGCACAGCCAATTAAACAAAGTAAATCAAATCCCAGATGTAGATTAGTATCTGATAATAGATTACTTCAAAATCGCTCAGTTCATAGAAAATAAGCATATCCTTCGATTATGCTCTGTTTATGAAGTGTAATGTGAATTCACATGGACAAGTTGCTTTTCTTTTTTGAGGTTGAAAAAACGGCCGTTGAGCTGGAAAACGGCCTCTCAACCAAAGAGGACAAATTACGCACCTGTCAAGAAAAAACGAAAATGCTCCAACTTATTTTTGTGGGAAAAATTAGATAAAAAGAAGGCCTAAATTTTTCTTAATGTGAATTCAATACCACAAACTTTTTTTTTTATTATTTCACTAATAACCCAACTTGTACCGCTGAGCCAAAATACATACAGTCACGGCTATGTTCAAAATAGCCATTAAAAATTTGGCTTGGCGGCTTCCATTGACAATGGTAGACAAATAGAGTAGACATGGATGTGAAGTGACTTTAGTCTGGTTCAAAGCAAAGTCGTTTCTCTTCGAGAAAAATTACCAAGAACTTAAATTTTGCCCAGTATGACATTAATATTGCAAATATCTTGTCATGTCACTAATGACCTAAACTTGTACCAATAATCTAAAAGTACTTTTTGTCACAATTTGTCGAAGACGACAGTTAATAATCTGACGTAGTGGCTTGTGTGAACAACCATACGTGGATCTAATGTACTTTTAGTCTAGTCCACAACGACCTGGTTTCTCCATTTTATTTTGGATTTGCCTTTTTAAGCAATTTTTGTGTTCCTTTCGAATTTGTATTTAAATAGTTATTTTAAAGTTGAAGATTATGAAACACGGATCGAAACATTTTCTTAATTAATTTTCAGTACATATAAAGCTATTTGTCGAAAAAACAAATTATAAGTGGAACGTTTCACGGATGATATAAAATATACATTTCACACTCGTTTAAGAGTGGGTTATTTAAGTTATAAATTTCTATCTCCATAAAGGAAAATAAGAATTTTTTACTCTCTTTTGGGAAATTTGACTAGTCTCTTGCATTATATGAGAGTCTTATAACAATTTTATTTTAGAGTTAATGATCTATTATGGAGAAAATTGTATAAAAAGTCATAAACATACTGTATGGTGATTGATTCAATCCAAAACCTTTCAATTATACCAATTTAGTTCTAAACCTTATAATTTTGTCATAAATCTTTTTATAATTTGTTAATTTAGTCTTAAACATTTTAACTATTTACTAATATAGTCTTTCCGGCTAATTTTAGACAGACATCACTAATGCAATGGTCCAATTATGCCTTGTTTGATAACCGGCCAATTCTTCACTAATTCTATTCTTTTGTTCCTTAGAATAGAAAAAGAATGGAAATCTATCTCGATAGCATCAATTAATTTCTTTTTCTCGAGAATATATTAGTTACCAAGAAATAGATTTGGAATAGAAATAAAAGTATAAAAAATTATTTCTTTTTTCCCAGTAACAATATTTTAAACAAGCCATTTTCTTTTTCTTCTTTTGTTCTTTTTTTTCCTTCTTCCTCCTCTAGCTATCGTCAACCATTGCCGATGCTCAACAATCAGCTAGAGGAGTAGAGTAAGAAGAAGAGAGGGAAAAAAAATCTAATAAATTATTAAAAAAATTAAAAGATATTCTACATCACAAAAAAATTGAGGGTCTTATCAATTTCTTCTTAGAAATAGTTTTTTCCGATTCTATTTCCTAGACGAATTTTTGAGCATTCGAACACGTTTGACACCCGCACAAAATTTATAATCTCGAAATAGAAAAAGAATAGAATTACATTTGACAGGATCCACAATTTTTTTGTGACATAGAATTTCTTTTAAGTTTCCAATAATTTTATGATTTTTTTCTATTTTTTTCTTTTTTCCTTCTCTTCTCTTTCTTCCTCCTCTAGCTGACGACCTTGCCAGGCTCAAGGGACCCTTGCCCAACCATTGCAAGGTCGGCCTTGCCAAGGGTCGACAAGGTTGTGGACCTCGTCTTTGGCTAGTCGTCGGCTATCATCGAGCCCAATGATCAACTAGAGGAGAAAGAAGAAGAAAATAAAAAGAAAAAAGAGAAAAAGAAAATAGCTTTATTCTAGAATTGTTCTTGGGAACAAAAAAGTAAGTTTTTTCTACTTCCTAATTTTGTTCTAAATTTATTCCCGGAAGTAAAAAATTAGTTAACATTATTAAACAGATTTTTGTTCTATTTTTTGTTTCAAAGAATAAAAGAATAAAAAAAAAAACAGTTAAGAATTGGCCAATCATCAAATAGATCCTACATCTTGTTTCTTCGATATTTCCTCAGTACCGCTTGTTCTCTTAAAATGCTCTTCTTTTCTAGGTTAAGTAGCTTAATATGACTTTTTTTTTTTTTGGTCGAAAAGTAGCTTTATACGATGAGTCGTCCCATTTTATTCAATTCGTACCACAATCAATATGACATGATAAGGCCTATGAGATCATCTACGCAGGATATACGAGATATTAAAATTGTTCAACTGTTTCACATGTTTTAAGTAGTTTTAGTGTTTCGGCTATAAGTTTTTTTATACAACCCAGAGAAAACTCATTAACAAAGAACTTGTCACTTTAAACGATGATATATCCGATTATCTTGCGAAAATAAATAATGAATGTTTTAAAAATATTTTCTTAAAAATAATTACTTATATCACTTACAAAAAACTAATAAACGAAAAAAAAATTCCTGCCCATAAAAATATTTAAATATTTGTCAATAATGAATTCATTTTAGTATTTCATTATTTCAACTAATACTAACGATTATTTTTAAGAAAATATTTATAACTTTTGTTTTTTTTTTTTTGCTAAATAAATGAAGCCTCGATGATTACTTAACTTCCCAAGCTATCTATACAATAATTCTCTTGCTTTTATTATTATCCTAATACGAGTAATGCATATATTTATATATGTAGATTCCTCAATTAATCTGCCCCTTGCTTTTATTATTTATCTAATATGAGTAATACATGTATAAATACATGTATTACTTGTATATTTTTATATACGAAATATAAAAATAATACATATATTTGACCAAAGTTGCATTAGGCGAATATAATTCTAGAAGTCTATATCACACAATTTATTATTTATCCCCAAAAAGTTGTAGGGATGCCTCTCACTGGTGCAATGTGTCTCCCGTTGCATTTAGTCCATGCTCATGTGGGTTGGATGGCAAAATTAGGGTCCAACACGTCTCATGCGTGGCTACTGAAGTGACTTAATTCTTGAGATAGCTTCACGTCATTGTCAAATGACAAATTGTTTCGTGTTAAATTTTATTGACAAACAATGAAAATATATAATCGATTTTATCATAGGGTAATGCTCTCCACCTCCTCATGATAGATCATCGTATATTTGGACAAATGAAATATATGATCAGCTTGGACATCATTTTCATGGACTCAACTTGTGGAGATGAAAGCGGTCCGACTACAAAAAATTGAATGGGTACACGATTTCAGTAACACTATTTGATATATTATTTTCAGGTACTAGAGTGAAACCATTAGTGTTATTTCATCTTTTAATGGTACGAGAAGGATGAAAAGAAAAGGTTGATGAATTCAAAGGCCCATGATGAAATGCTTGCGTTTTCCTTGCCTCATCAATGAGGAGTTACGTGGGAACAGGTGATATTATTGTATAGCCAAATATTAAATTTCTTCAGTTGGTTAAAATAACATTATTTGGATGGAAACTTTCTTGCCTTATTTGGACATGGATTTTCCAATCTTAAAAAGGGTTGTTACCTAAATCGACTGGCGATTAGTATTTAGAATGTATCATGCCTTAAAAAAAATGTCATGATGTTGTCTTATTCGATGTGTAGCTTCTGAACAAGTTGTAGCAGTCGCTAGACGATTCGTGATTTGACTCCATTGTGAAGTGGTTACAATAAAACTATTCTTTATATCCTACCAACGAAAATGACACTCTAAGGACGTGCGGCAATCTTGTTAATATTGAAGAACAAAAAACTAAAGGAAGTACATTAGAATGGTGGTTACATGAGATGCCAATTTAAATGTAGGAATCATGAGAACACTCCATCACTAATTAAGAGTAGAATAAGAGAAATAGATGATCTACATGGTTCCGGAAAATTAAATATTTGACGCTTTGAGATAACATAAACCGACCCTATTTGATGTCCGGATATTAGGGCTGTGCATGATAAAATTTATGTTTCTTGATTTCTTTGTTTTTCTATTCCTCGGAATAGGTTTGGAACAGAAATCCGTTTAGGGCTTGTTTGGCAATGTGCCAAACAGTGCCTGATTCTGATTTTTTGTTCTCAAAATCAGTTTGGGACGAGAATCGTGTTTGGTAAAATTTTTGTTCCCGGGAACAGATTGGGAAGAGAATTGAGAATAAAAAAAAATATGATTCTCCGTCCGAGAATCAAAACAAGAATCAAAATAGTAAAAGTCTCATTCTTCCCTTCCGATATCGCGCGATTGCCATCCACCACCACTCGCCACCGTCCGCCGCCCTCCGCCGCCGTCCGCTGCCGATCGCCATCCATCGGTCCGGCGAGCTTGCCGAAGGCTGGCCAGGCTAAGGCGAGGTCCGGCGAGCTCGCCGGAGGCAAGCCCAGGCGAGGCCGAGCCTCGCCGGTGGCCGGGTGAGCTACGCCGGTAGCTGGGCGAGGCTCGCCCAGCCCTGCCCAGGCTCAGCCTCGCCAGATCGGGCGAGGCCGAGCCTCGCCGGTGGCCAGGCGAGCCTCACCCAGCTACCGCGAGGCTCGCCCGGCCACCGGCAAGGCTCGGCCTCCCCAGATCTAGCGAGGCCGAGCCTCGCCCAGCTGTCTGCGAGGGCCGACCTCACCGAGGGCCGGTGACGCTCCGGTGAACGTCGCCGGCCCTTGTCTGGCTAGTTGCTGGTTTGGCGACCGGCCAAGTGAAGAAGAAGAAGAAGAAGAATAGGAGAAAAGGGAAAAAAAAAGGAAAAAAGGAAAAAAAATTAAAAAAAGTATTTAAAAATTAAAAGAAATTAATTTGGAATGGAATCAATTAGCACGGTATCAAACGCAATTCTATTTCAGAATAAAAAATTTTGGATAGTTACCAAACGCGCTTTTTTACTCAGAATCAGTTCCCGGAAACAGAATAAAAAATAATCATTTCTAGTCAGAATCAGCTCCCGGAAATAGAATCGTTACCAAACGCACCCTTAGTAACGTAATTTGATTTTTCTATTTCTGAAACAGATTTTTATTCCATAAATTGATTTGGAGGAGAAATCAAAAACTAAAAATTTTAGCTTCTCATTTTCTGAAATAGAAATAGAAATTATTTCCTTTTCTCCATCCTTCTTCGTTCACAGACGTCGACTCATTCTCCTCACTTCTTACCCTTGCTTTTCTTCCTTCTCCTCACTTCAACCGAAAACGCTAGCACCATCGACTCCGAAGCCATCCATCCTCGCCGTCAACTCCGACGCCGTCACCGTCCTCTTGCCGATCAGATCGTTGCTTATCTCGCCGTTGCCGTCCTCATACCATCCAATTTGCTCCGGTCTCTATCCGCATCCCCTTTCCGCTCTCGATTCTGCAACTCCAGTCGCCACCACCGTCCTCTTGCAGGTCAGATCGTCGCTCATCTTGTCGTCGCCATCCTCAGATCATCCAATTTGCTCCGGTTGTCCTATCAGACCCGCCTCCTCCGTCCGCATCCCCTTTCTGCTCTCGATTCTGCAACTCCAGTCGCCATCGCCCATCTACGTCGTTATTCAATTCGCTCGCGTCTATGTTCGTTCGTGGCCTTCTTTGGAACTTCTCCCCGCGATTCCTCACGAGGTTCGATCGATCCTTCCCTTCTCGCCTCTATGCTAGTACATGGAGGAACCGTGTACATGGATTTTGACTGTGCTGGTCTGTTTCTCAGTGGGGGTGGGGGACAGAGTGAGAATTTTTACAACCGAAAAAGAGAAAGGAATGATGAGAAGCAGGAACTGCGAGATCGTAAATTCATCATTTTGGAATCAGCTTTTTTATCCTTTCGTGCGTTTGGAGGTGGTAAATAAGGAGTGGGAGGTGTGAAATAGAATCCGGGTGATCAGGACTAGGAGATTATTATAAATTTCATTGTTCGTTTGCATAACACAAGATAGAACTTTTTGGGTTTCGATGGTAAATGCTCTGTATATGTTGTTATGGTGGACATCATTGCTGTATTGCCATATGGCTGCTCACCAATTGAATAGAAAAAACAGTTCGTTTACAATTTCACTGTTGTAGTTGAACAAATTTTGTCAGTTTGTTGTCAAAACTCTTATTGTATCACGATGCCAATGTCAATCAATGTGTACCACGATGCCAATGTCAATCAACGTGGATTAGATTTCAAGCTTCTGTTTGCCAGTGCCGAATACATCTTTCAGTCTTGCTGCTAAGATGGTTCTAGCTAAGATAGTGTTAGTTGAATATTCAATGTCAAGGATTTAAAGTCCAGCGAGCTGAAGGAATTGTCTTCGGGGTTAGGAGTTCAGTGGAAAAGATGCAATTGAATAACTTTGCAGCTTCCCAAATTGGTATCTTATTATATGCTCATGCCAGGTCAATTCATAAAGTAATTGACGTATGAGAGAAATGTTTACTAGTTGAGGCTCTGATTAACAGTTTTTTGTAATTTTTGTTGGATTGGTCTTTTTATCTTTTTATGCATTTATAATTTCCCTTTTTTGTTGTAGTTTGCTTTCATTGGATGCTCAATGTTTTTTTCTTCTTTTCCTTTCAAGAGATCAAGAAAAGATTTTGTTTTTGTAGGATTGCAAGTTTCTAATTTCCTCTCCTTGAAGAACTGCTAATGCTTCTGTAGAATGGTCATGTGAGACGCTCAATTCTGCTCTTCTGCATCTCCACTTTTGCAATATTTAGCTGTTGATGTGGATGAATGAAGCTTCGAGCTTTCCTCTTTTGTAGGACGGACGCAAGATTAGTGTTGGTGATTGTGCCCTATTTAAATCATTGCCAATAAAATGGCAAGGGACCATAATATGTCGGAAATTCCATGAAATTGTATTTTCAACTTTTGTAAGTATTAGTATTATTTCAACTATTATTTTGTATTTAAGGATTTCCTATGTTGTTATCTAATCAATTTTTATTCCTAGAAATAGAAATTCTATTCTGTTTTCAAACGGATTTCTGTTTCAAAAATAGAAATTTTGAGTCGTTATCAAATGGATTTCTTTGCTCGAAAACTTGTACAAGGAATAGAAATTGAGAAATCAATTTCTGGCCAGAAATCAATTTCTGTTTCAGAAATTTTATCATGTGTACCCTAGGAAACATATTCATTTCTTCCTCTTTTTCAAAAAAAAAAAAAAATGATATAAAGAAATTAGGAATTTAGTAGTATCGAGAAAATTACAAAGTTTGTCCCATCCTCTACACCAAAACTCCTCCCTCGTTGGGCTTTTGCTATTCTATAGGGACGAGAGCAATCCACATATCTTCGCTTGAGCAGATGACATTATTATCGCTAATCATTTCTAATTCTCTTCTTTATTCCTTGTCCTATTATGTCGTAGGAGAGAACAGGGAGAAAAAGAATCATATAATTAGACATCATTTATTTCACCAAATATCAATGATTTAAAAAATATTTTCATAATTTACAAGAACATTTAGACATAACTTGTTGTCCATAATCAAAACTTTTTTCATTGACTGATTAATCAAGCAATATAATTGATCAATTTTAGGAAAATATTTCTTATACTATTTATTTTTGACGAAACAAATAGAGCCTAAATATCAAACATTTTTATTATATTTTTAAATACTCAAATATCTATTCTCTTGGTTCTTGAATTTGAGGGGGTCAAAGTTCTAATAGAGGGTTGGTTGTAGTAGATATTTGATTTATTTATTTATTTATTTATTTATTTATTTATTTATTTATTTATTTATTTATTTATTTTATTATTATTATTATTATTATTATTATTATTATTATTCCATGAATTCCGCAGGGTGACTTTGAAACGAGGGATTTGTTTTCAGAACAAACACGATTATGCCGACAACATATTTCCCAACATCCCAATATGTTGGCGGGTAGTCATTACGAAATATTTGTGTACTTTATCACTTTGTATATTTTATTTATTACCAAATGAGTATTAGTTTTATTTTTTCCGTTTGATTAATTAAAAGGATGAAGTGGAACTATCAACGTTGATTTCTTCTATAGGTACAACCATAGTAGTCCCATATCTACTATGAGATGTCCAATTTGACACTTAACTACCTAATACTATCTATATATATTCGAAGGTTCGAAGTTGACGAATTTATCATAGCCGCATATTACTTGTATGTTGGCAATCGGTGACTCTTTTTGCATGATACAGTAGCATCCGGAAGCCATAGAGCACTGGACAATCGGTAATGTACTCATAACATAATTCAAATTTTGTAACTTAAATTTGCTAAATTTATGAAAGATAGATCGGGCACTCGATCACTGAGCCAATGGGGCACCGCATAACTCAAAATGTTCCAAAAGAAGACGACAATGCACCTCAAAGAGAATAATAAAAATGCTCCGTCAAGGTTTGATCTAATGTAAATCATTTAGGGTTCGAGCCTATGATCTTTTATATGCCAAATTAAATGTGAAACATTTAGGGTTCAAACGTATTGTATGGTTATGTAAATTCGCAATATACGAGAGATTTATGAGATAATGCAGTTGTACCATTGACCAATTCAAATCACTGTCTCTCATCACTCATCTAGTAGAAAGCATGGGCTTTTCATAAAATTCTTTCTGTAGAAGTTTGAGGTTGAAAAATGCCTTCAAGATGATCTCATCCTCAAAATTTTCAGTGGCCGTATTAACAACAATTATAGTTTCAGCTCCAGTTCAAGTTGAATACATTTCATTTTCATGGTCTCACGTGTATTTCCGCTTAGCTCTTTCCAGCAATTTTTGCAGTAGAACCGATTGAGTTCAACTGTCATTTTCATTTTCATGCTGTAAGCCACCACACGTGTCCCACCAAATATCGACATTTTGGTCTATCCCTAATTTCTTTACTGGAAAGTTGTATTTTGAATCTAACGTAATAATAAATTATTCCTTTCAGGGAAAAACATTTAAAAAAAAAAAAAACGTGCGCTGATTTTTCTTCATTGGATACAATATTTCCTGTCATTTTAAGTGGATTATTGCAAGACATAAGTTGCAATTTTTGGATCACATGCGACGTCAGTTTGCCATATGTTTTTTTTTTTTTTTTTGGGGGTGGTTACTACAATGAATAAATTACGAGGAGATACCAAGGTAAGTAGCTGCTCCTACATTTAAGTAATTCTATTGCCGTGTCTTATACATGCTGGATTACATAAGAGCAAACATCATTGACATATAAACTATACTCCATGTTACAGATCTTATATGGACAGCATCAATTTATTTTAGTGCAAAAATAATTTTAAAAGGTATTTATTTCTAATGCTTGATGACAACATGCATCGGTGTCTTTTCATCATCAACCAAAAGCGAATGGAATCACGTGATATTAATATAATCGAAATTGCGTCAATATTCAACCATGAAGTTAACTTTAATGATAATGGGCTGACGTGGACGACGGCCGGTGACCGGACGCTGACGTGGCAATTTTTCTGATTTTTTTATTATTTTTTCGATTTTTTTATTATTTTTTATTAATTTTTTTTTTTTTTTCTTTTTTTCCTTTTTCCTTTTCTTTTCCGGCGGTGGCCGGCAAGCCTCCGGTGAGGCTCGCCGGCCACTGGGCGAGGGCCGCGAAGCCCTCGCCTGCTGCCGGCGAGGGTCGCGGCCCTCGTCCGGCCTCTCCCAGGGCCGCCGGCGAGGCCATGGCGGCCATCGCCAGGGCGGAGGCGAGGGTCGCGGCCCTCGCTCGACCTCGCCCGCGGCCCTGGGCGAGGCCGACCGAGGGCCGCGACCCTCGTCGGCGGCTGGCGAGGGCTTCGCGGCCCTCGCCTCCGCCCTGGCGATGGCCGCCATGGCCTCGCCAGCGGCGGGCGAGGCCGCCTTCGCCCGCGGCAAGGCCAGGGCGAGGCTGGCCTCGCCCAGATCCGGGCGAGCGAGGGCCGCGACCCTCGCCGGCGGCTGGCGAGGGCTTCGCGGCCCTCGCTCGCCCGGATCTGGGCGAGGCCAGCCTCGCCCTGGCCTCGCCCGCTGCTGGCGAGGCCGCGAAGCCCTCGCCAGCCCGGATCTGGGCGAGGCCAGCCTCGCCCTGGCCTTGCCGCGGGCGAAGGCGGCCTCGCCCGCCGCTGGCGAGGCCATGGCGGCCATCGCCAGGGCAGAGGCGAGGGCTGTGACCCTCGCCGCCGGCTGGCGAGGGCTTCGCGGCCCTCGCCTCCGCCCTGGCGATGGCCGCCATGGCCTCGCCGGCGGCCCTGGGAGAGGCCGGACGAGGGCCGCGACCCTCGCCGGCAGCAGGCGAGGGCTTCGCGGCCCTCGCCCAGTGGCCGGCGAGCCTCACCGGAGGCTTGCCGGCCACCGCCGGAAAAGAAAAGGAAAAAAAGAAAAAAATTAATAAAAAATAATAAAAAAAATCGAAAAAATAATAAAAAAATCAGAAAAATTGCCCCGTCAGCCACCGGCCGACGTCCACGTCAGCGCCGCCGGCCAAAATTGGCCGGATGGACTGAATCGGCATCAATATCAAAAGGTTTAGACTAAATTGATCCAATTGAAAAGTTTAGAATGACAATTGCACGCAATGCAGGTTTAGACTTTTTTGGATTTTCCCAACGATATAATGTATTTTCCTTATTTGAATATCGTGTTGAGAAAAAGATACACGGCATCATTCTTTTATGGACTTGAAGGTATGCCGTAAAATCAAAGCTATTCATTTGCGTATTATGCGATTTATTGTTGAACTCTCATGGTTAGCGCAGTTAATTAGACCGTGTCAAAGAATTCTAGCTTGTAAACTAGAGGTTTGCCTGTTGCTTTTTTGCGAACATTTTCAAGTCAAAGTTACTTCCATAGGTTAAAATCTGGGCTTAACTGATTCATGAAATTTTTAGGATATTTCTATTTATGATTCTCTGCATGGCCGACTCTTGCATTTGTGTCTTGAATGTTGAGAAAAAAAAAAGACGAAAACTTTGCTTAGGGAAAGAGAGGACACAATTGTATATTTTCCATCTTCGGAAACTGTATGCACCAAAATTTTAATGCATCAAAGTGCTTTTTAAGAATGGATTCAAAACAAATGATTTGAAAAATATTTTTCTTAAGATGAACGTATGTATTGTTTGAAATAATTAGTCAATAGAAAATATTCTCATTATCGAAAACAATTTATAATTAAGCATTTTCGTTAAAATAAAATAATTTTTATTTATTCATTTTTGTAAAAGATGCAAACAATCATTTTTAGAAAAATATTTTTCAAATTATATATTTTTCATGAAATAAACGGAGCCTAAATACTCCATATCATGTCATTTGGTCTTCTTCTATGTCTTCTATGGCCGTTTTTGTAATAATTTGAGCTCAAAAACCCGACTTAAACATGCCCCTTTACCACGAGTTATTATATATTAACCAAGAAAAAAATACATAGAAGGTTCCTAATTCTTCAAAATTACAACAAGAATAAGCTTGAAAACTAATATGTATAAAGTCCAACATCATATTCAAACCTACCTTACCAAAAAAAAAAAAAAAAAACCATAATATTCAAACCAAACTCAGAACGTGCACGACTGTAAGTTGGTTAGCCTCACTCATTAAGTAGTTCGACACATCAACAAGATGTCATCCCTTATCGTGGATGTTCGTCCCTACATTTGATTTGATCAGAGATTGGAAGCTAAGCCTTGTCCAAAACGTTAGTGTAGGCGATGTCTACAACCAGTATACAAAAAGTGATATTGTCGACTTTGATAAAATGTTGGTAATGGTCCACTTATAATCTGCCACATCACTTAAATGCACTAATAAATGGATCGATTGACCTAAATCTACCATCACTCGTAAAATGAGTGAGAAACTCCCTAATAAAATCAAAGGACATATCCAATTGGGTTTCAGATAGGTCTCTTTCCAATCACTCCCCACAAAATATTGCCCCCAGCAAAAGTATGCTATATCACCATTTGATTAAAAAGCTAATGGGATGATCATCTTCCAATTGAGACACGAGTTAAATTACACTAGTCGTGGACTCTGCCCCAGTCATAGCCTATTCTAAAATTTAGGACCCGATATGATTTTTAGTCCATGAAATAGGGCCAAAATTTCAGCTTTAAAGCAAACCTCAATTTTGTCCTACCTTGTCTCTCACGTCCACAATTTTATGCTGTATCTATTAATATATTTGAGATCACCATTTGATATTTCCAAGCTAGAAATTCTTGCAACCTTGATGTTGTGTGTCTTTTTCTCCGCACTATATTCAAATAAAAAAGAGATGACAATATTGAATATTTTCATTCGAATACTAAATTGAACATATACCAAAAGTTTAAGAATCACATTATACAAATAATCCTTGAATTTTGGCCCAATAAACAATGTGGTCCTTGAACTTTGGCTTAATGTGTAATATGGTCCTTAGACTTTTACTTTATTCAATGTGGTCTTTGAACTTTTGGTATATATTCAATTTAGTCTATAAGCTATATGAAAATATTTAATATTGTCCCTAATCTTGAATTAATGGAATGATAATATTGAATATTTTCATTCGAATACTAAATTGAACATATATCAAAAGTTTAAGAATCACATTAAACAAATTAAAAGTTTGGGAACCACATTATACATTACTAAAATTTAAGGCCCACGTTACATATTGGATCGCAATTTGATGACCATTTGTGTCCTTATACCAACAAAGAAAATACATTTTATTAACGTTAGCTTGGTGGTTTGTTAATGATGCAATGATTATTGTGGCAATTTCGTCTCCCCCTGGCTGAAACCAATTTAGTGTGAAAGCCATTTCAAAGGACCAGCACAATTGGATTATTTAGTATCACGTGATTCAATTCGCTTTTAATTGATGATGAAAAGACACGCATGGTGATGTCGTGAAGCATTAGCAATAATGTCGTTTTCGAATTATACTGTTATCATCAAACTCTAGGTCCTCATTAAAATAAACTGGCAATGCACATATAGCATAATAATATCTCCAAAAGAGAGAAATCGCCTGTGTCAATTTTGACGTGCAATTTCTTTCCTATATATGGCAGATTGGACGGTGCATGTGGTCCAAAAATTGCAACTTTTGCCATGCAATCACCTACTTAAAAATGACAGAAAAGACAATATCTAACTAAGAAATATTAACGTACGCTTTTGTCTTAATTTTCCTAAAAAGAGTAACTTCTGCGTTAGAGTCAAAGAAATATCGTCAAGTACAACTTCCACCGCGTGTGGGTGGATTCCGCAACACATCACCAACAGTTCTTGAGCGTCTATTCTCAATCAATTCTTTATATAACATAGAATTCTAATTTATTTATTGCGGGTACTCACGATTTTATTTTTTTATTTTTTGTAAAATTTTTAAGTTGAAATTATCTTGAAGGCATTTTTCACCCTCAAACTTGTACAGATTATATGGACAGCCCATACTTTCTACTAGAAAATGGATTAATTTTCATTGATGGACCAAAAGCCCTTACTTATAGCTGGTGATTTGTCCTTTAAAATCTTGTGGTGAGTTTCTCCTATCCCGAAATTCTTTATCCTTGGTAAGTTGTCCGTCATTTAAGTCTGTGGTGAATTTTATCAATCTCAATCTTGATCCTCAACTAGTTGCACACCCTTTACGCATGGTATGGTCGTAATATATTCTGCATTTGCATTTACATTAATCCAATGACATCCATTCCATATGCTTCGATCTATCCTTACTTCCTTCGACATCACTCAAAACATCATTCATCTGCCCCTACAATTGTGTTAGCTCCGCCCTTTGTTCCATAAAGTTTAATCCTAATTTTGTGATAAATCAATATAAAATGTGATATAATACACAAATACTTCGTAACGACTACCCACCAACATGGTCGGATGTTGGGAAATATGTTATTGTCATTCTCATGTTTTCTTGGAAAACAAATCCCTGATCGATCTTCTAGATGACTCTTCAATAATTGGTTGGATGTCCTCGTCTCAAAGTCATCCCTGCGGAGCTGTCTCACATTCCTTCGTCCCTCGACTTTGCTTGCATATTAGTTGGCTCCAATTCAACGGGGGCTGATTAATATAGAAGGAAAGAAGGAGGGGAATAAAACAAGATGTTTGGCTCTGTTTACTATGCATAATAATAATAATAATAATAATAATAATAATAATAATAATAATAATAATAATAATAATAATAATAACAAGATGAGGTTGTCATGTTTCATGTGTTCCCATCTGCTAGAAATCCATGGAAATTTCTAAGAGACTTGCCTTTCTTCGTGGACGGACAATCTTACCTCCTTAACTTTGGTCGCCATCTATATCGAAAATAGGGATTTGTGAAAAATTATTTCCTCGTGATTTGACTTCATAAAGGTTCCAGCAAGCAAAAGTCCAACATAGGCCTTCACATTTTTTGAGACGAGATGTCCCGGTCATTTTACTAATTTGGCATTAAAAAAAAAAAAAAACAACAACAACAACAAAGAAACATAAACAACCTCTAATATTGTGAAGCTGCACCAAAATTCAACATCAATTGGGCAGCTTTGTTAATTTGTAATAGAATGACCATGAATGCAAGGACAATCAACAACAGATTCACCTGAAAAAAAAAAAGACACGGGCATTTATATGGAATTTGAAGAAAATTTAGAGGTTTAAACTCTGAGTTTGCTTTCAATTCAGTAAAGAAGTATAACGGAATGAGATGGTAAAGTTGATGACCTCAGAAAATTTGAGAAGTCTATAAATCATGCAGATTATGTTGCTTTTTTTAATTTTGATTATATATCAAAAGCCGATTCAAGTATAATTGGGAAAATAAGAGGCACATGTAAAGTTGATAATTTGGGGAAAAAATAGGACATATGAAAGTTAAATATCCACTGCAACCAACCTCTATTAACACTTTAATGCCTCGAATTGTATATTCAAGAGTTAAGGGAACAAATATCTTGAGTATATAGAAGAATCGACTTTGGATAGGGAATAGGGATGGATTTGGCTATCTTTGCCCCACAACTATTCTACTCTATATTACTTACTTCTGCATACCTAATCAAAATATATATTTTTTATATGTTGCTACCATAAACTATATACATCATTAATTTCTTCTATTCTACTCTTAAATTCCGTTTGTTTTGCGACAAATATAACGTTTTTTAAAAATATTTTTCAAGATGCCATTTTTCAAGAAAATAACAATATTTTTCAATGTTCAATTCAAATCAAAAGTGAACTAGAAAATGTTTTCTACCATTTAGTATATGATCTTATTTTCCGAGGAAAATTATCCAAAAATCAATTTATTTATTTATTTTCTTCCTTTTCTTTTTTTCCTTCTTACTAGGTTGGCCTCAAGCCAGATTGAGCCTCGCCATAGGCCAATGAGCTAGGCAAGGCTTAAGCCTAGCTTGAGGTCAACAAGGCTGAGGTTGCAAGAGCCTTGCTTACATCTAGCAACCTCAAGCGTGGCTCGAGCCTCATCGGATAGGCAAGCCGAAGCCTCATTGGCCAATAGTGAGGCTCAAGCTCGCCTATAGCCAATCACTGACCGTTGCCATCTCAAGCGACTAGTCAAGGAAGAAGAAGAAAAAAAACAAAAGAAAGAAAAGGAAGCAAAAAGAGAAAAAAATATAAAAATTTTAAAAATAATTAAAAGATAGAATTAAAAAAAGAAAAAACAAAAATAAAAGGACAAGGTGTTTAGAGAAAAAAAAAAGTGCTTGTTTTAGAGGTAAAAGAAAGGGGATGGAAAACGTTTTCCCCACTTTTGCAAAAAAATTTTCCTTCACCGGTTTATTTATCATGAACTAAAAGCCAAAAACAATCAGAAAACATTTTACTAGAACTTATTTTCCATGAAATTTATATGTGATGAAGCCTTCCAAAATCAATTCTTCTATCCATTGCCATTTGTAAATGTTATATCAATATCTCATCCTCTTGTTTACATGCTTTCTATAAATTCTCACAATCGCATGGCATGTAAACTTAAATGTTAATTTGGGGTGAGGCACATGAGGTGGGATTAGCCACATACCTCTCGAGAGTAAGGCTCTATTTGTTTCGCAAAAATGAATGATTTGAAAAACATTTCTCTAAAAATGACTGTTTATATCACTTGAAATAATTAATCAATAAAAAATATTTTTTTTTTATAATTTACGAAAATGTTTGGACATAAAGTTTCGTTGGTAATGAAAATATTTTTCATCAACTAATTATGTCAAATAATATAAGCAATCATGTTTAAGAAAAATATTTTCAAAATTATTAACTTTCCATTAAACAAACGGAGACTAAGATGGTCAGAGAAATGCCTTTGAACATGTGTAAACACAACTCTAAACATAATAGGGCCTGCTTTAGATAGGACATAAGGTGATTGATAGACTCCGTCAATAATAGCAAGCCAAGGCAACTTTTAACCTCAATCTTCTTTAAAATAGCTTGCATGGTCTTGCTGTGAGATTCATTGTAACGGTTTTAATCACAAAACACATCACTTGAAAAAAGATAGATAAGAGTATCGTGTTATCTCATAAATCTCTTCGATTCCTTGACTTCTTTTAAAAAATAATAATAATAATAATCTTCGTGGGTTTCTGTCACACGTTCTGTGAGTGGCACTCTTGTTGGTAGGATATATAGAATAGGTCTCATGTAACGATTTCACAATGGAGTCAAATCACGATATGTCTAGTGGATGCTGCAACTTGATCTGAAGCAGATGAACATATATATACAATAGACAACTCGATGTTTCTAAGGCTTGATACTCTATACCCTAATCATTATGCGACCATCTATTTCCTCAAATGTCAGCCATTCTATCTAGGTAACAACCCTCTTTAAGATTCCAGAAATCCATGCCTAAATTTGGGAAGCAACTTGCATTGAGAAAAAGCTACTTGAACAGACTGATAAAATTTTATATCTGGTTATAATGTAACAGAACGCAAGCATTTCGTCACGATGCATTAGGAAGTCTTTGCCAACCTTTTCTTTTTTTTCAATCCGTGTTGCACTCTTACGACAGGAAAAGATATGATCTCAAATTCAATCTTAAACACCATTAAAAATCTGAAATTGGTATGACAAGTTTACTTCGATATAATTTTTGTCTCATAAAATATCATAAATTGATATTTTAATGATATGTTCACCCAATATTAATTTTTATCTCACGAAAATTTCCAAAGTAGTGTCACATGACATATTTATCCTAAACAATATTTTATCTCAGAGGAAAGAACCCCACACAAGTACCCCTGATCTAAATTTACCTTCATTAAAATGCACACATGTAAATATATATAACAGACGACTACAAAACAGATCTAACATGGAGAATAACAAATCCAATATGAAAAATCTATGTGTGCTTGCATGTATACATTTTAACGGAGAGATTTGAGTTAGGAATATCAATTTGAGATTTTTTATGATAAATTTTTTTTTAGATTAATTGTGTCATAGAGTGCCAATTTAGGATTGGTTTTAGTTTGGGATACATGTGTTATGGAATTCTAGTTTTGATTTTGTTGAAATGAAAAATAATTTAGAATAAATATGTCATAAGAGTATCAATTTAGATTATTAATGGTATTAATCCTCCTGTTGAATATATATATATATATATATATATATATATATATATATATATATATATATATATATATATATATTGCCTCCTTTATTTATATAATCGGAACTTTTTTATTTTAATTTTGGCCAGCTATCCTTTATGTACCTTTTTTTAACCGACAATAAGTTTACTTAAATCCTGTATACGCGTCGATTGTTTGTTGCTGGATCGCTTTCACGGCCACAGAGTTCCCCTAAATAAGTAGGGCCTATGAAAATGACACATGACATATGTCAAAGCAAATGCGCCACAGAAGTGTACGGACTAAATGGGACTGGAGACAAATTACACCAATGAGAGCAATCACTCTAGAACTAGCTTAAGCAATTGTCAGATGTGGTTTTTGTCAAAAGAACCAATAATGACCAGGCTGTCAATGCTACTAATAAAGTATCCAACATCATTAACCTACAAAAATTTATGCTCTATAATATATACTCACATATGTGATCTCCCATCATCAATTGATATAAACTTTTGGACGAGAAATTATAATATGATATCAAAACCACAAGAATGAAGACCCTCATTGCCGTCTATATTCAAAGAAAGAAAGAAAATAACCCTTGTGTTAGTGTTGCTATCTTGACATCGAAACTACCACCACCTATTGTTCCAAGTTCTTTGGTTTACGTCCACCAATCTCCATCATTGAGAGCAGCCATAGCTAGTTTGTCAGGTTCTATCTCAATTTGTTTTGGCTTGGATCTCCCATTTGTCAAATTTCACGAGTCATTTTTAATTAAGTTTGTACGTAAGAGAAGTGTTAAAATAATCAATGTCATTTATTTTATGGGGTCTTAATATTGTTTATATATAGATGATCTCCCTTTAGGTACTAAATGAAAATTTTGAGCTGGACATTCTAACCGTTACTAGTGAAGTTTGTCACATCTTAGTTGGTGAGCCTGAACTTGTGACCAATCCTTCTTTTGCAAGCCTAGGCCCGTGACTTGCCATGCCATTACAAAAAGTAAACCGATGGCAATGACTTATGGGAAATCTATACAAGGTGTGAAAGTGCGGGGCTAAAGAATTTGTCCTTTTATGCAACCGTGGGGCAAATTAATAGAGGAGAAGGTACGTATATATTATTCAAGTTATAAAATCAAAAGAATTATTTTATATCTGTTTGCTAATAAGTTTCTCTAGGATACAGAAAAATTATTCTTGGAATAGTAGAAATATTTATGACGTATATCATGCTCAGATGATATGACAAGGCCTTCATTATATCATATTGACCCCACATGTGCAACTTAAATAAATAAATAAAAATGTGACTCATAATAAAAAGCTACTCAAACTAGGAAAAAATGGGCATTTTGAGAAAACTAGCAGGATCAGGCAAATCTTCTCGTTTTCTTTTTCAGCAGCGACTATCAGTATGTTTTATTAAGTTCCATTTCCTCTGCCAGCCTTTTTTTTAATTGGAGCAATATTATAAATATAAATCTCTGATCTTCTCTGTGTGACGTTAATTATTAACTCTAGAATAACACTAAAAGATTTTTGTTGGATTATGTGAGATTTGTATGAAAATTAAAATTTGAGCTATGATATTATGTAAGATATTATGGTATTATTATCAACTATTCTAAAATCTTGAACTATTATATACAAGGGTGATTTAATATTTAAATATTATAACAAACACCGTTATAAGACTCTCCTATAATGCATGAAAGTAGTCAAATTTCCATAAATAGGGTAAATATTCTAATTTTCCTCAAATGGAGCATGGAAACTTTTAACTTAAATAACCCACTCTTAATCATAAATTGAGAGTGAAAATTATGTGCTGACCACTACTTCATATGTCCCTCCTATAATTTGTTTTCATACATTCCCATCCATTCTATTCTAAATATAGTATTTACCAAGATTTTCACCATTCATTTTTTTAGGTGCATGTTTACGCTTATGCAAAATATGCGCAACAATCTCTACTAATTTTACCATGCAAATTAAATTAGAATTCTAAAATATCAGGGGCAAAGAGTAATCATAGTTTAAGCTTGGTTTTACTGGTCGTATTAGACAGAACTATGATGGAATATACTATTGACTTACTACTAGATGTATTGCCACACAGCATAAATTTGGGTTATTGATATTAGGAAAAATTCAAACTCCATGGTGAAATTTTTGCAAATAGAAACAACATCGTTTGGACTAGAGCAAAGCCACATCTGCTCAATTTGCTTACTATTGTCCATGCAAGTCACCACGTCGAATTTAAATGGCCTTGGATAGAATTACGACGAAAGGTATATTTGGATCACTAATACAAGTTTGGGCATTGATGATACATAAAAAAATCTATCTTTGGGATAACTAATCAAAACTTATATTTTCTAGTGAATTTTTTCCTCAAAAATAAAATGATCAATTAGGTTTTTCTTGATAGGTGCGTAATTCGTCCTTTTGGTTGAGAGGCCGTTTTCTAGCTTAGCGGAGGTAGAATAAAAGAGAAAAGCAAAGTTGAATTCAAATTATACTCTATAGACACAGTATAAAAATAGAATAAACTTATTTTCTATAAACATAGCAATTTTAAATTAATCTATGGTCAGATTCTAATCTACATATGGGATTTGATTTACTTTGTTTACTGGGTCGTGCATCGATAGTTGGCGCGACACCATAGCTTAAACATTTCGTTTATGGGGTAGGTGCCCAAGGTCAGCTTTGAGTGATTTGATTGATCATCGGAGACGACGGCCATGATGTTTTTCAGGAGTGTCTTCAGCTATCTCCTCCCCACAATCCGAGATTAAATTGCAAAAGTTGTGTTGACAAACTTGTCTAAGGAATGATATGTAAATTGCTGCATTTTTGTTTTATAGGTCTAATCCGGCCCTCCTAATTTTTTTATTCAGATTAAACTTTGCCAATATCTTCTTCACACAGCTGACATTACACCCATTTGATAAGAGAAAATTATCTAAAAGATTCTAAATCTTTTACATTTTTATCAATTCAGAGTCATAAACATTTTAAGTTTTACTAGTTGAATTCACAAGGCCAATTTTGGCCAGAAGCTACTTATGTGGACATCCATTATTCTACATGACATAATCGGCATTAATGTATACAATTCTTAATTATTTTTTTAAAATATTTTTATCAACTTTTCTTTTGTCTTTTCTTTTCTTTCTTTCTTTCTTTTTTAACAGCTCTAGCTAGTGAGGTTTTTTTTTTTTTTTTGGTGACCCAGGAACCCCCCGCACGGCCGGCAGCCGGAGGAGTAAACCTGGGGGGCTGCGTAAAGTGGGAGGACCCACCACCCCCGACAACCCACTTAAGACATGGCTAGCACTTAAGCAACGATGACGCCGTGGATCGAACTCGGGACCTCTCGTGAAAGTACCCTTGCCCAACCACCTACGCCACCACCACGGGTGGTTCTGGCCAGTGAGGTTGATGGCTACTCTCTCAACTTTTTGGCTTAAAATAGACCTTTTTAAGTTGATTGAATAAATTTTTTAGGCAACGAAAAAAGGAAAAAAAAAATTGCATCAATGATTTTCAAGTTGATTGAATACATTTTCAAATGATCAATAGTCACTTTCCTATCTCGGCTTTCTTCAAAAAAGAAAAAGAATTGCCTCTGTATAAATTCTTGCAAACGAAATGAAGAGAACGATTTGCTTCTTCTCCAAATTCCAGAACAAAGACTAAAAAGAGACAAAAGAAAGAGAAATGCAAAGGAAAGATGCTTATGAGCTCATATAGATGTAGAATAGGTGGACCATGACCTGAGTCGGGTTTAGTTGAGTTTGAATGCGAAGAAATCGTAACCACGTTTGGATCTTTGTCAAAATCACGAAAACTGTAGACAAAATCATTACTGAACGATATTCTAATAACTGGAATCAACAGAGAGAATAATCGTTTATTAATATTTTTCACCTGTCAAGAATAATTAACACTAATTTTCTGGAAACTCGGCAAAAATATGGTGCGAGAGAGAGAGAGAGGGCGGAATGTATTATATATCTGGATATAAATATTTATGATCCTTTCCAAATATCTATCCCGTATGACTTATGTCAAATTTGAAGAAAATAAAATAAAGATATGATATCGTTAAATATGTAGTTCACTCATTTAATTTGAAATTATTTAAATAAGAGAAATATACCCTATTATATGGATGATACTCATTATTTGAACTATATCTTTTATTCATTATGTGATAAATGCATATTTTATCCATGTAAATTAAATTGAAGGATAACTTATTTTATTAATAAACTTCATTTAATATTCACTGAATTGAAAAATTACACTAAAAGAGCAAAATTTGCAGCAACATGAATGTTTACCTTTTATTTATTTTTATTTCCTTCTATGGAAATCAAATTATATATATATATAGATTATATCATTAAAAGCAAATTTGTTTAGCATCAATGAAAATGAATTTTTTTTTTTTTCAGAATCCACTTAATTTGAAATACATGTAGTTCCTAGAAAAATATTCACATAAGAGAGAAACTCATGAATTTTAGTTTTGTAGTTAATTGTCCTCCAACTTTTGTCTTTAATCTTACAAATCCAAATAAAATCCGAATATTGGATTAAAAGATTAATAGAAAATTACATTTAAAGAATATTGAACCGCTTAAGGAAATTCACATTCTCTAAAGAAAAGAAAATTGAATTTGTAAAGAAGCTAATATTATTCAAGCTTTTTTTTATGATTTTTCTCATGTATGTCTATTTATCTACATGTTAAGTTTAGCAGTTTAGTGTCCGTTGTATGCCCTATTTGATAGATGATTTATTCAATTTTTGTTACGTGCAATGGATAAAAATGTTTTATAACATATCTGGAAAAAAAATTAACGACAATAGCATGAAGGAGAATAAACATGTGTAAAAACATGTTTACAAACATATACTCACAAAGCGCAGACAGCATAACTAGTCTTCCTAAATATTTTGAAGAGTAACTTGGTCAATAAAATTAAGGGTTAATATCTTGAAAAACCCCAAACTGGTACACCTATAATAAATTTACCCTAACTGACCATAAAAAAAAAATCCTAAACTGGTATATTTATGACAAACTTACCCTAAACTAATTTATTCGACCGTAAAAAACCCCAAATTGGTAAATTTGTGACAAATATACCATCCGCTAAATTAGATTAATACCACAAAAAAATCACAAAAATTGTAAACTATAACAAACGGCGCGTAAAATCCCAAATTGGTATATTAGTCAAATGTCACATGTCATTTAACTTAATAATTTGACCATAAAATTTAACAAAAGCTAACATAGGGTAAATTTGACACATGTGTACCAGTTTGGGGTAAATTTGTCAAAGGTATACTAGTTTAGGGTTTTTGGTGGTCAAAAAATAATTTGGGGTAAATTTATCACAAGTGTACCAATTTGGGGTTTTTTAGGGTATTAACCCTAAAATTAATAAAGAGTGTGTGTTTGTAAAAACTAATAGAGATAGCCCAGCCTTCAATAAGTTTAACTATAGAAAAGAACACAAAGGCAATGATTTTTTTTTTTTTTTGCTTAGTAAATTAGTCAAGGAAGTGTTGTCAACAGAGGAGTAACTTTCTAGAAACAGATGGCAATTTTTTTTTTTCATTTGGTTTTATTGATATTGGACAGTTCAATTGTTTATGCAATTATTTCAAGTCAAGTGAATATTTTTGTCAATATTTTGAAATTTATAATAACCTTTTGTCAAAAGTAAAAACTAGATTCCACCTCAAATTCACCCATATAATTTGCCATTTAAGTCTTAAACTTATTAATTGTGTCAGTTTAATCCTAAACCTTTTAAAATTTTACCATTTTAGTTCTAAATCTTTTCACAATTTGTCAATTAGTCTTTTTGCCAATTATCCAAAGAACAAGGTTATGACTAAAAAGATTTAGAACAAAATTGATACAATCGAAAGATTTAGAACTGAATTGGTCACCGTACAATAGATCTATAACTTTTTGGACAATTATCCCTGATAGAAAAGTAAAAAGATCTTATAGATGAGATCAACGGTGAAGTGATTAAAACTTACTCTTGTGTAGTTTGAAACACCTCTTGGACTCTAGTTCAAATTCTCCGATTGTCCTTTAATCTCATGAAATTCTAACTTATCTGCGATATTGGTCCAGCTTGTTCTTGATGTTAGGATAGCTTTGACTTTACTCTACTCATACCTAGTGGAGTGGTAGTAATGAACTCATCCAAAATGAATAATAGTTAAATCTCAAACAGAACATTTGATCATGTACAAAAATTTTGTAGTAATATGTAAGGAAATATCAATACCAATGATCTATTGCAAACCTTTTGGCCACCTAAGAATAATGATACTATAGAACATGATTTTGTTAAAGGGTATCCTTTGGGCACTTGTTAGGGAAATGGTGCATTGAAAGTGACAATATTTCTTTATTAAGGAGTGTTCTGAAAATACCCATTAACAAGGTCAAATAAAAATATTAACCCAACTAAATTTTCAGGTGGTAAAGGGATTTTCTGGGGAGGGAGAGAGAGAGAGAGAGCTGAGTGTGCGTGTCTGAATTTCGACGGAATGAAAAAGATCGAAGAGCCATCTCCCCAATGTGAATAGGCGCCAGCTCGCAAAGGGCGACGAATAATTCGCACATGCGAGGTCAGCATCGTCGCCGAGTAAGCGTGTGGGCGCTCGCTCGCATATAAATAAATAAATAAAAAACAACTGTTCCTTCAATTCCACCATTGAAGAATTAAGCTTCGCCTCTCTCTCTCTCTCTCTCTCTCTCTCTCTCTCTCTCTCTTCACAGGTGATGACCTTGATTTCTTTTTCCTTGTTCCTTACCTTGATCAGCACAAAGTAATCGACTATGTTTTTAACTCGCTTAATCTTTACACATCCACATAAATCCGACATCGAGTATAGAAACTCCAGCACCAACTTTTTCCTACCTTTCCATTTAGTAAATTTCATCGTCTTCATTTCTTGTTCAGGGTGATTAGAGGACCCAGGAGGAGAAGAAGAAGAAGAAGAAGAAGGGGGTGATCCGATGGAGATCTTAGCTGCTAGACTACTTCCCAAAGTAACGCTCCTTCCCGTTTTCCATGATCAAATTTCCTTTTGAATATACTCAATCGCATGTTGATTCTTTTTTGTTTTCCCTTTTCTGGGGTCAATATCGACAGATGGCTGAAGATGCAGCTTATTTCCATCAGCAGCAGCAGCAGCAGCAACAAGAGAACTCTTCCTTCTCACTTGATGATGAGTTTGATTTGTTCCCTCCACACTTTCCTTCAGAGCCCTGCTCGAACTCATTACCGTCCTATTTACACCCTCTTTTTAGCCCTTACACGATGCCCGGTTTTGCCGCACGATCTGTCGGAACATCTCAAGCGTTCACCGAGAGGCCCCAGAAACAGCTTAAGACTGAGAGCTGCAGCTCCCCGTGTGCAACAGAGCACAAAACGATGACTTGCAACGCGGCTATGTTGCCGGCTCCATCTCCGTCTCCTGATTCCCACTTGATATCTTTCGGGAACCCTGATTTATCTCCAGCCATATCCGATCGGCTCTATGGTAAAGTCTTGCAAGAGACCAATGCGTCATATCTGAAATCTGTGCTCTGGAAATCAAACCTCTTCTCGTTAAATACTCAGAACAATATGTCTTTTGCTTTGTTTTGTGTCGAAGGCACTTTTGAAGTCCAAGATTGTGAGGGATTAAAGATGAAAAGCGCCAGCCCTGTGAGCAGGACACCGGCACACGCACAAGAGCACGTGCTAGCTGAGAGGAAGCGCCGCGAGAAGATCAGTGAGCGTTTCATCGCCCTCTCAGCTGTCATTCCGAACCTTAGTAAGGTACATACCGTAGAAGCTTGGAAATTGCTGGGAGTGTAGGATTGACGGGTCGGATTAAGCATGAGATTTGGACAAATTAGCTTGGTCTTTAACACCTGACGAGAGAGAAGCAACACATCCCAGCGTTGAAAAATTCCACTTTGCCCAGTTGGAGGGTTTTAGATACGTGCTCTCTTGATATATGCGGTTCTCTAAAAGTGGCTTCTCTCGAAAATTTATGCTAAATACGCTTAATTCATACCCCATAATCACAAGGCTTAGTTGTTTATTTTTTCGAGATTACAGCTTAAACTCGATGTTCATGTTGTGACATGAAACTTAGTAAGAAAAGACGACCAAAAGCCTAAGTTTGCAAACTAGATGTATGTGAAGAAAACAATTATGAAGACCTGCCATCACCGATAAGAAAAAATTTACATATGAGCTATAATCTTGAGATTAAATTCAACTTAAACTAGACGCTCGCAACTAATAATTTCCTCTCTATTTCTTCGTCCCAGATTAAAGGTAACCATTTCAAAATATTTTCACATGGTTAAAGAATTGTAACGACCAGTGTGTATTCTAACACTAATGCTGAATGTGTATATCAGATGGACAAGGCTTCCATCCTCGAGGATGCCATCAAGTACTTGAAAGAGCTTCAACAACGCGTCAAGGCGCTTGAGGAGGATGTGGCAACTAAGACCGTGGAGTCCGTCGTCCTGGTGAAGAAGTCCGAACTTGCTGCAGCCGACAACATGTCTTCTTTGTCCGACGGGAACTCCTGCAATCAAATTGACCAGCAACTCTCGCTTCCGGAAATTGAGGCACGAGTCTCTGGAAAATGTGTCCTCATCAAAATTCACTGCGAGAAGTGTAATGGTTTTATATCAAAATTGATCGGCGAAATAGAGAAATTGAACCTAACTGTCGAGAACAGCTGCGTCATGCCCTTTGGGAGTTCCTTTCTAGATGTTACCATCTTAGCTCAGGTAAATATACCTATCAACATAGTTGCTCCAATTTCTTTCGCAACTTCAACACCATATTGCGGCAAAAGAAAATTAAAATATATTTACGCCATCAAAAAAAAAAAAAAAAATCTTGCAGATGGACGTGGGATTCAGCTTGAAAGTGAGGGATCTCGTGAGGAATCTGCGTCGAGCTCTTCTGGATTTCATGTGATCTCCAGCGAAACTCTCATCTCATCAGGAGCTGGCGATCAACAACTTACCATACCCTAATAATCACACCTGCTCATTTCATTTCCTTTTTCCTTTGGGTTCAAAATGTTTGAGATCTTTGAGGAGAAAGAAAGGTGCCCGCGAATCACTCTCTCTCTCTCTCTGTTCAGACCCCCACCAAACTCTTTTGCGAACGCCAAAACATTGGCTTTGGCTTTTTAGTCTGGAGTCACCATTACTTCGCAGGTCGGTTTTTTCCCCTTTTTTCTCGCGTGGTTGACCAGTTGACCACTTTCAAAATACCCACGTGCTGTATAAGAAGAGTCTCCAAGAAATTTTTCAAGAGGGGTTTCATGGTGAGATCTGACTTTTCAAGATGAGACCCCTCTCGTTCTCTCTCGCTCTCTCTGTCAAACTTGCTTTTGCATGCAGCTTTCTTGGGGAGGAAAAAGCTGGCACTCAACTTGTTTTGCATAAGTTTCAAGTCGTCTCAAGAGATGCTCTTTGTCTTTTCGTGCGGTTCTAGGAGTCGAATCCTTGTGATGTTCTCGTCTGTCCACATTTGAATGTGAATCCAAGATCAGCATCTCTTCTGTTGCTAAGAGCATTATTTTTCTTATTTTATTAATTTATCTAGCTGGGTGTGACAAGTTATGTTTGACAAGTATAAATGTGATAGTATCTTGAAATTATGTTTAGTTTCTTAATTGTTTTTTAGTATTTACAGAGTGATTTTCTTCATCAATTCAATTTATTCTTTTCTTGGATATAGAGATTATGCTGTATTAAATAATTATATTGTTCACGTTAATATTATATTATTGAAATTTGTTCAACAAAACAACATATTCAAAATAAGCCATATCAATTAATGGTATATATTGGACTTGAGCAGGTAGTTAAAAGGCTCAAGGGAAAAGAAACATGGGGAAGAATCTTGGAGGGGTGGGACTTTTAGTATCAATTAGAAGTATATATGAAGATACTTTCTTTGATTATACCCTTTTTTCCAAGTTTGAATTGAATAAGAGATAGATCTGGATATTCTTTATCTATATCCATCTTTTGCAATTTAAACTCAATAACAGGTATTTGACCCAAAAAAAGAATAAGTAACAGGTAGAGGTTTGGAGATCATAAATCAATATATTGACAGTCATTTGGTCGAATATGGATGATATTGCAAAATTATGCTATATCTATATCCATTTTCTGCAATTTAAACTCAATAACAGATAGAGGTTTGGTAAATTTAAAGTCATTTGGTCGACTATGTTCTGTGTTGCAAATTATGCAATTTGTCTTGTCATGCGGTGATCATAGAGGCTGTGCGCCAATGATTTTCAGAGGAGTCCATCACAATGTTAAAAGTGACATGGCGAACAAGGGAGCGAACTCACTCTCAATTCCAACCTTGAAAATGGGTTTCGCATTTATAATATTACCTGAATGTCGTGCGTCATGAAAAAATATGAATGAAAACAACCCTTACAATTAATTGCATAATCAGAGATAAGTTTGAACACTTTGCAATTAAGATAATAGTGAAAGCTGAACAATATATTCATGTACAATATAACAAAATGTTTTGTCAAATAGAGAATGTTAAACAGTCAGTCAAACACTATATATAACATGATAGCACATATTTGACGAATAAATGATATTAAAAAATCATTTACTCAATGAAAATATCAATCATCCAATAGGCTCAATAATCACAATTCAAAAATCCACCATCAAGATTTGGACAAATGTCCAAACAAAAATATCCTATTTCAAATTCACACAATCTCTTAGGTTATTCTTCAATAACCTAGTAATACCCTAATTGCTAGCTCCGATAAAGCTAGCACCGTCACCACCAACCCCATGGTATTCACTATTAAGCTTGGGCCACTTTATGGGATTTTAAGTTTTTATAGAAAAACAGTCTGTTTAATATGATATAAAAGCACATGTCAACGGTTTGAAAGGTTACATAATGCTTCGAAGTGAGGGCTAAATACTATACCCATGCATATATGCTGAATTCTGCGTATTAGAAAACAATGTCTTCCATGAGCAAATGAATGAATGTTCACTTTTTTCAGAAGCATCTTGTTTGAGGCATTTGTGATCTTGTCCATGTCTTATGCTAATTGTACTGTTTTCCTTTTCGCAAGGGTTGATTCCTAATATCAATTAACTCATCGCTTTTTTTTTTCTTTTTTTGAAACTTTGGATGATTTCCCTACAATCATTTAGAGTTTGAGAGGATATAAGAAGATATTGTGAGATTGCATGAGCATATGGGTGGTATTATAATTATTCTTGTAATTTTAACTATTTTTATTAGATTGCTTTCTTTCATGTGCATATTCTTGGAGTAAATGATTAGTTAATCGAGCATTACACAATTTCTTCCACAATCCTTTCATAATTTAGTTATTTTATCGATGACGGAGTTTGATGAAGTTTAGAACTATTTTGCCTAAATGGTAGGCTGGGGCTTTACTTCCTGTCCTACCCCAGTTGTATGAGGTTTGTGTCGTTACATGAAAACATAATACGAGGATTGCAAAATGTCTAAATACCCAATAAAAACATGTGATAATTGAAAGAGTAATGATTCTGTCAGTTGTTTTTTTTTTATATAAGATTACTAATATTAAATAAACATCTTAAGAAATAAACAAATCATAAGACATAGTGTCTGCACAATCAAAATGTCAAAATGTGCAAATTTGTTAGTAGGAACAAGATGTTCAGCACCTCAACTGGCAGATACCAGAAAAGTGTAGTTTGGAGCGTGTAGCGTGCAACAAAAATAAGCATATTTCATATATTTCTTGATAATCTAATCGCCTTAATGCAAATATATACAGGCACACTAGCATTAAATCAAAAGCTTCTCGGAGCGATTTAAATATCACACAATTTATTTTCTCCATTCTATATAATAGTCTCGTACCAAAAAAATGGTTGTTGATTGTGAATTTCAATGTGTTCATGTAATACAACTTTTTCTATAAAAAATATAAATTATAATTTTAAAAAAAAAAAAAAAAAAAAAAAACCGAGAAAGGGTACGCCGTGATGTTGCGAGGGAATATCGTGCCGCCGAGAAACGACAAAAACACCCATCTTGTAGGCGGTTGCTATAGGAAACCCGTATATCCAATTAATTTATGAAGTAATACGAAAAATAGTGAAGTATATATATATATATATGTGTGTATATATGTGTGTGTGTGTGTGTGTGTGTATTGTAATTCGTATTTATTTATATATTTGTATATGAAACATTCATTTTAAACTATATTTACAATTATTATATGACTCATTTTTTACAACGAGGATCCAAGGAAATTTCTCCTTCAACCTGAAAGGCCTTCAGGGACCCAATTTTTTTTTTTTTTTTTGGGGGGGGGGGGGGGGCATTGTTAATTGGAAGGCGAATCAATATTATAAGTACAGTCAAATAGTCCTGCCCAGCATAACGTACAATCCGTACCTCGATTTGTCAATTTGGTTGTGTGTATTCAACGAGGATTTGCTTTTTGATTAACTTCGCAGAAAAAGATAAAGCCTTTCTTGTATGATAAACTTTTTTAATTTGCTTTTATTTTTATTTTTATTGCTTCGATTTAAAGACAACAAAGCTGGTCCAAAAGTTTAGTAGAGTGCAATTAATAAAATCCTACCCGAGCACGACGTTGAATAAGTCCACCGACGGGTAGCGTGTTGAAAGGACATGTTAGTGGGCAGTGATAAAGACTTTGACTTAAACAACAATTATTACTTTTTAGGACAAAATTGTTGGTCCTATTTTCTTTTATTTTTGCTCAGATGTGACCGCGGTTAATCTTTGATGTATTTTCTGTGAATTGTGACAATGATGTCGGTGAGTTCTCCCAAGAAGTCTACTCAGAAAAGGAAAAAAGACATTTAATCCGATTAGAAAAAGGTTCATCTATTCAACTTGCTTTCACTCAATAATTGCGTCCTGATTTGCGTCAAATGACAATGTTACTAAATTACTTATGAATATAAATCTTTTCAAACTTAGAGTATTAGAACGTGTAGAATCATTCATTTATTAAAAATATATAATAAGAAATAGTCTAGATCTCGATCTTGTTGTTTGACGTGAAAAATGAGGAGATTTATAAATACGGGAGACATTTAATTATTCCCATTGGTGGGAAATTTGGATTTGGGTTTTCAATCTGGTCCCACAATTTTGTTCTTGTTGCCCAGCCTCTAGAATTTGTGTCTTCCATCGTTGACTATACTTATTCATATTCACCTGTACTACGGTACCATTGAGTGCGCAAAAGACAAGATAGTTAGGATTCATCAATCCGTAAAAAGACTACTCGCAATAGATTAAGAACAAAAATGTCAAAAAATGAGAAAATCAGAAAGCAATTAGATATTGAGATCTTGACGAAATAAGTCAATACTTAATGCCTAAATAAAAAGAATAATAAGACATCATAATTTTATCTCGTACCTCCTGTCCATTGTAATGAAAAAGGAAAAGGCTTTTCTTGTTATTTGTGGACGGTGATTCAATTTTTCATTTATTGAAATATTAAACCTCTAAAAAGTTTAGAGGGATGCAATAAAATGACTCAATCCAAGTACATCCTTGACGAAACTTTACTATATCTCCTTTTAATTTTATAGTCTACCACTGAGGGGCATGTCAGAAGAATGTTAAAAGGGCCATGTTAGTGGACAATGATAAAGAATCCGAATTCCTCTTCCAACTTCCCCTCTCCCTCCCTCTTCCAACTTTTCTTCATCTCTTCCGCTTTTGTAGAGAAGGGATTTGACCTAGATCTCTCTTTCCTCTCCTAGTTGCTTTTCCATTTATTTCCTTTTGTTTATTTTCTTATTCTCCCAATCTAGTTTTAGATTTGGGAACTTAACTATCCTGATCTTATATTTAGGAGTTTTTCTCTCTGATCCAATTATAACTTTTAAAGTTTTAATAAATAAATACTCTGCCTCCAATTTCAATGGATTGTCAAGTTTGTCATTTAACATGTTTTAGATCAGAGCTTTGGTGCTTGACATTGGCTACAAGACTTGCTCTCACAGATGTTAGATATGAACTTCTTCAATGTGTTTATATTATCTCCATATGGTGATGGTGTTGGGAACATCATACCTAGATGCACACTGCCGAAAGGCAAAGCTATAACTACAAATGGAGATCTCGGCATGTGCTTAACACTGATGATGTTGTGTGATTTCGTTTCGCTTGGATATAGTCACAAATCTATTCTAGAATGACAAACTTATGATTATCTTTGACAACTATGCTCTAATGATACGCCTTGATTTTTTATTTCTTATTTGTTCTAGAGCTCTATGGGATAGCCTTATTATTGTGACTTTTGAGATTTCCTCTCATGTATCATTTTGGTAATTAATAGAAATATTTTTGACAAAAAGGTTAAAGACTTTGAATTAAACAATATTTATTTTAGTTTTATGAGGACATATTTAGTCCTCCAATTTTCTTTTGTTTTTGCTCAGATACGATGTCACGGCTAAACTTTAATATATCTTCCTTTAATTGTAATGGTCATGTTAATAAGTGCTCTAAAGAAATCTATCATGAGAAGAAAAAAATTATCCAACTGAAAAAGTCCAATTCTTCTGACCCACTCTCACTCTATATTTGTGTTTTGCTTTGCTTGAAATAATCAACTATGTGTTTAATCTTTTTGGATCAAAGGTACAAAAACGTGTAGAACTACTTATCTGTTATAAATAATAATAATAAAATATAGATTTCAAAAGAACATTATTTCATGAGAAAAATTAGAATCTTAATTAAATATTTCTGTTTAATTATAAATAAAAGGCCTTACTTTTTGAATCCCTCGATCACTCTATAATTGGGTTTTGCTTTACTTGAAATTACAAAACTGTCACATAATTTATGAGTTTAAATCTTTTCGGATTAGAAATATCAAATCGTGTAGAACTACTCCTCTATTAAAAAGAATGAAAAAAATATATATTTCAAAATAATATTACTTAACGAGAAAAATGAGAAGATTAATAGAATAGTGTTTGTTTAATTATTTAAAGATGCATTACTTTCCGAATGAAATCCCTCGCTTGCTCTATAATCGTGCTTTGCTTTGCTTGATAATACAACTTCGTCACATCATCTATGAGTTTAAATCTTTTCAAATTAGGAGTATTGAAATGTGTAGGGCTATCCATCCATTAAAGATAATAAAAAAATAATAATTTTCAAAAGAAGCAGATTGTACGTGTTAATTATCATTTAGCTAATAAGGTTGTGAATATTGAGGTTCCACAAGTGGCATTTAAATTATAACACGATCATGTCATATAGAGTTTAAATCTCTTTGGATCAATGGTATTGAAACTTGTTCCGTGATGTATTATGTATTGTAAAATATCTAGATTTCAAAAGAATTTAATAATGAGAAAAATGAGAAGATTAATAAATCTAGTTTGATAAATCTAGTGTTTATTTAATTATTTAAAATTTCCTTACTCTTCAAAACAAAATCAGATTTGGGTTTTCAATCTGGTCCCACTTCTTTGTTCTTTTAGCTCAGCTTCTAGAATTTGTGTCTTCCATCAATGAAGACTCGTTTTGTAAATATATAACAAACAGATGCATGCAAGTTCATATTCGGCTGTACCCGGATACCAATGATTGCGCAGAAGAAAAGATAGGTGGGATACGTCAAAGTATGAAAAAGATTATCTATGCAACTTATAATAGAATATTTGTAAAGGAATCGGTTCTAATCATGGTGATCTTTTGGGAGATTTTCATTCAAGGTAAGATACCATGAATCCACATAAACAAAAATGAGAAAAAAAATTTCTTATCTTGTTTAAGCGTTATCAGCAATGTCCATCCCGTCGGCAGAATAATTTGGTAGTATGCATGTTCCATCAGTCATGGGAGCCAATTATTCATTGACGGTGAAAGTGAAACAGAACTTTTAATTTGGAATGAGTTCTTTACGGGGCACCGACAGTGAAAAAAGTCAATCTCCACGGCCTGGATTTTCCAAGTGACATTCTGTACACGCACGGTTGCTGTCGTGCGTACAGTTGTCACATCTTTTAGCCATTCTATAGACAACATCTGTGCAACAAACCAAATACAATTCCTTGATTTGATAAATAAAATAAAATAAAATAAAAGGGTCATCCCAATCTCTGGGTTAATGCGAGTGGTCGAGACATTGCAGGTATTTTCGGATTAGAAATAGGAAGTTCTACGTTGGAGTCTCACTAATTGCATGTAAATTAATCGGAATTATTTTCCTTTCCACAAATCAAACGTGTAAACTTAATTAGTTCATGGAGTTTGTAGAGTATTCCATGAGTAAAGTATCCACACTCGCACTCTTGATTCTTGAATCATGGAAAATAGATTGATAAATCTATAAATATTCATAAGGGTTATCCTAAAAGAGTGTTTGGGACAACATTCTTTCCCTAATTAAGGCTAAATACAAGAAAGGGAGTTGAACTCGTGACTCAAACACTATAAAGGCACAAACTTCTAGCTACAACGTGCATTTTCCGAGGACATCAATATATATGCTTTGAAAAAGCATCAAAAAAAATCCTAAACTTATTATATTTGCACTAATTTAGTTATATACTTTTTGATCTAGAGTCGATTCAGTCACTCTAGTAAATTTTGGCAGGACATTCCTGATATAGACATCGATAGGTTTACATGGCACTTCCTCTCACCAATTTTCCCCTCCCTTTCATCTTCCTCCAGCCGATTGCCAAACCTTGACAACCAACCAAAGGCAAGGGCTAACAAGTTCAAGGTCAACCTCACCATAGGCCCTAAGAGTGAACTCGCACTGTGTTGGTGAGGGCTTGAGTCTCGTTAGTGGCTAGCAAAATCCCCAAAGGCTAGTGAGGGACCTCTCTAGCTCTCACCTTTCGCCAGTCACTAACGACCATTTGGAGGAAGAACGATGGGAAGGAAAAAAAAGAAAATAAAAAGAAAATAAATTAAAATTAAAATTAAAATTAAAAATTATTAAAAGTTGGTCGCGTTAGTGCTGGTCGTTCATGTAGGCCGGTTGACATTCATATCAGTAATATCTTGCTAAAATTAATCAACAGGACTGAATTTACCCTAGGTGAAAAGATTTAGCACTAAATATGTACCAATAAAAGGTTTATTGACACAAATACAATAAGTTTAAGATTTTTCAGATACTTTTTCCCAATATGCTTTTGTAACTATGTATAATGAACGCACAACTTTTGCGCTATTTGCAACTTCATGGCACTCCAATGATGACAACTTATGAGCCATTTTATGCAACATCAATGCCACTATGCCTAGGATTGAAGTTGGAAAATATTAACTCGTTCTTTTAGTTAGCGATATAACAGTTACAATGACCTTTCATGAAGAGAGATCACATGATTTCAAGAACAATAACTTTCACACGAGCAAAAGTTGAAAATGCAGGGAGTGGAAGACAGTTACCTATCAATGGAGAGCATTTTTGACATTTTAGCCAATTAAAAGTCAGGTAAAATCAATTTGAATACAAGTGAGAAAGACAACAGGGTGATCTACCCCTTAATATAGTAAGAGATACAATTTAGGAAGATCGATCGACCAATTAGTGCACTTTGTGGTGAGTGATTGGAGGGTGGCCAATTTGAAACCTAATTGCATATGTCCTTTGATGTAATGGGGGAGTTTCCGATACATTTTCAAAGTAATTGTAGATTTAGGAAGATCGATTGACCAATTAGTGCATTAAGGTGATGTGGTGTATTGTATCCAACGTTTTATGGAAGTCGACAACATCACTTTTTAATATATCAATTTTGTAAACCACTATAATATATCCAGCATTTTCTAACTTTTTAGACTAAGCTCAGCGTCCTGTCTTTGGCGAAATGGAAAAAATAGGGAGGAACAACCCCCGTAAAGGATGAAGCCAGGTTGGGAGAGGAAAGTGGCAAGAGAAGCTCCACTATTTTGATTTTCTATCCTTTTCTTACTCACAGAAATTTTAAATGATTCAAATTCTTCTACTCAAATCTTCTTCTTTTTCCCCAATTACCCAAGCATAGCCAAATACCCATAACCCCTTTTGTATTGTATGAATACGACATTATCGTTTTGTGTCTCCCTTGGATTCCCTTAAATAGTTGACATCATCAATAGTCCTCGCCACATTAGAGTCTAGAAAACGTGAATTGCCAGGATGAAGGCTCAGCTTTCTTTCATGCCCAAGTAAATTTTCGTGTATGTCCCGCTACATTGAGTATTGGGATAAAATATATGCCTAAATTGAGTTCGAATTAGCCCAAACGTCCAAACAAGTCACATTCGAGCTTTATAATACTCCTCATAAACCGAGTCGAATGTAATTGACATTACCATCTAAGGATCAATTTCTTGTCGTGCAAACGGCCTCTAAGCAGCTTGGGCTAGGTTCACCTAAATACCCACAAAATGTGCATGGCATGCGCGATGATAAAAGAGAGAAAAAAGCCCACTTGAGGTGTTGGAATTACTGACTGATCAATCTAAGAAAAGCGTTACGACCAAAAAAATAGAAAAAAGAAAATCTAAGAAAAGCGTATGCTAAGCAATCATTACGCATCTTCCGACATGTCCCATGCGCTGATTTATTTTATTTTTTTGAGCTTTTTTTTTCCTGAGTTCGTTGTGTACATAAGGTTGGAATTTATATATTCGGTGGAATTATTATTTTAGGCTTATTCTTGTACTAGGATGATTTTGCTCAAATATTCAAGAATTGAAGACCTTGTCTATTTTTTGTTTGGGTTAATTTGTGATAACTTGCGGTAAAGGGGCGTGTTTGAGGGGGTTTTGAGCTCGGAATGTCAAGAACGAAAGACATAGAAGAAGACCGAATGAAATTATATGGTAGCCCTTTTTGTTTCAAGTAAATTTTTCATTGGAAAAGGCATTCTTATCTTTCGGCATTTAGATCGCATGGGGAAATGAGTCGATGGTTTTCCTAGTCAACAAAAGTAAATTCAACTACTGATCTCCATCAATCAAAAATTATTTTTCAAAATACCACTAGATATTTGACGCTTAAATCAGCTTGAGCATAAGAACCTCAACACTTAAGCATGAGTTCTCGGTGGCCAAGATTGGGTCCTAAAGGCCAGGCTAGAGACACGGATGATTGTGCTCAGGTCCTCAACAGCAATGTCTAGGTACTCGGCTCCAGCTTTTTCAAGTTAATTGGCACCCAAGTCAGGTTCCTCAGCAACCCAGTTATACAAAAGGTTGAGCCCAAGTTCCGAGCCCATACCCAAGACTTTGGTACCTGTGTCCAAGTCTTTGGTGGCTATGCCTAGGTACCTAGTTCTCACATCTAAGTCATTAGCGCCTAACCCTGAGTCCATCTTGGTCTCACCCTAATCCATAAAGGTTGTGCTCAAGACTTGGCACCCATGCACGAGACTCTAGTGCCCATGACTAGGTGCCTAGGTATTTGGCTCACATGCTTATGTCACTAGCACCCGAGTTCAAGTCCATAGCCAAAACCGAACCTAGTTACTCAGTGGCTAGGCCCCAATCAATAAAAGGCTTGGCCTAAGACCGTGGCACTCATGCCCATGTAGCTAACTCCTACTCGAATGCTCACGTACTCGGTTCTAGCGCCCAAGTACTAGCGCCTAGGCTGAGCCAAGCGCTAGCCAGGCGCCGGTTGGGTGTCGTTTTTGTAGGTAGGATATAAAGAATAATTCTCTTGTAACACGTTCAAATCGGGGTCAAATCACAAATAGTCTGGCGGATGCCGCAACTTGATCTGAAGCAGGTGAAGATAACATATACAATAGGCAGCATGATGTTTTTTAACGCACGATGCTTTATACACTAATCATTATGGGACCATCTACTTCGTGAAATGTCGCCTATCAATCTAGATAACAACCCTCTTTAAGATTCCAAAATCGATGTCTAAATTAGGCAAGCAACTCACCATCAAGAAAATGCCATTTGGACCACCCAAAGAAATTTAATATATGGTTATATATATAATCTGTGTCCATGTAACTTATGATTGATGATGTAAGGATACGCAACTACGTCGTCATGATGCTTTAAAATGTCTTTTATCAACCTTTTCTTTTTATCCTTGTAGCACTTTTGAGAAAATTATCCAAAAAGTCATAAACCTTGACTCTCTGAACATTTTAATTGTATCAATTTAGTTATAAATCTTTTAATGATTTTGCCAATGTAATCCTAAACTTTTATATTGTGCCAATTTAGTTCTAAGACTTTCGAAAATTTGCTAGTTTAATCATAAATATTTTGATAATTTGCCAATGTAACCGTTCCAGCTAAATATCCAAATGATAGGTTTAGAACTAAATTGACAAATCTTCAAAAGGTTTAAAATTAAATTGATACAAAGAAAGGTTTAGAACCAATTTGATAAATTGTCAAAAAGGTATATGACCAAATTGGCCTAATTAAAATGTTTAGGACTGACATGGCTGCCATACGATAGGTTTAGGTTTTTCTAGACAATTTTCCATGCACTTTTAAAAGAGGAAATAACACTTAACTTGTGACAGCTAAAATCACGTCGATCGATTTTTAACCACGAAATTGAACTCGATTTCGGGAATCGAATTTTAAGCACGTCATAATTCTTATTTTTAGGATCTGTCTCATCGCTCGTCAATTTATTGACGAGTCCGAAATTTCAATAAAGAAATTATCGGAAGAATAATTTGAAGTCCGAAAAAGAAATTAGAAAGGAAAAGGAAAAGAGAAAAAAATTGGGTATTTCCTTTTTCTTTTCCTTTTCCTCTCTCTCTCCCCCTCTCTTTTCTTTTCTTTCTTTTCTCTCTTTTCTTTCTCTCTCCTCTCCCCTCTTTCCCTCCCCCTCGTGCGAATTGGCCTCCCCACCGCCCACTTTCTCTCTCTCTTCCCTTTGACTAGTCTAAGCTTATCTTCTCTCTCTCTCTCTCTCTCTCTCTCTCTCTCTCTCTTCTTCTTCTTCTTCTTTTTTTTTCCTCTGCACGCCCGAGCGAACGAACCAGCAAACCAGAGCAGAAGCAGCAGCTCGTCGTCGCCACCATCTCGCCGCCGCACCGCCGCACGGCCGCCCGCGCCGCGCCCGCGCGCTTCACCCGCGCCCAGCCGCTCGTCCGCGCGCCCAGGCCGTGCGAACCAGCTGCTGTTCGCCCCTGTTCCAGCACCGACCAGCCACCGTCCGGCCGCCTCCGGCCACCGCCAACCTCGCCGGACCATCCCCGCGACCCCCTCGTCCTCCGCCGGCCTTCCCCTCGCCGCCCTAGCCGCCGGAGCAGCTCCGTTCGGCCCCGACCAGCAGACCCACAGAGTGGGTTTCAGCCACTTCGGGCCCGCTTTTGGGCCGTTTCCCGGCCCCGGATCCGCGAGTCGCTTTGGGAAGTATCGTTCCTCGCGTCGCCGCCGTCGGATTGATCCGATTTGCGCGCGATTTGGTGAGTAATCTCACTAATCCAGGATTAGTGGCTAATTATGCTTTAAGCTGGTTTAGATTTAATTAATTATGTTTAGGTTGTTAGATTAGATTTACTTAGCAATTATTAGCTAATTGTGATGCGAATTAGATAATTTGATTGTGTAATTAGCAAGTAGACATTGTCTACTAATTATTGGAAGTGCCTCGGGATTTTTCCCGACCCTTAGTGGGCTCCAATTAGGCTTTTCGGGCCTAAGTAGATTTTTTTGTATTTAAATATTAATTTTCGGAATTAAATTAAATAATTATTTATTTTCCGAAAATTCAAGGGAGATGGTCTAGAACCGGAAAATTATGCTGATGATCGTGGCGAAGTCCGTTTATTTAATCGGACTTTATGTTAAGCTAAATTGAATTTTTAATATTAATTAATTTTCGGAATTAAATTAAATAATTATTTATTTTCCGAAAAATCAACTGAGATGGCCTGGAACCGGAAAAATATGCTGATGAGCGTGGTGAAGTCCGTTTATTTAATTGGGCTTTATTTTGAGCTAAATTGAATTTTTAATATTAATTAATTAATTTTCGAAATTAATAATTAATTATTTATTTTTCGGAATGCATCGCTTTGGTGAAATGCACTGAGAGAATAAAATGTATACTTTCTTTGGCGCCAACAATTTTGCTCAAATCGTGTGCCGGAGAGTGTGAAAATGATGGATGAGTTTATCATGTCTCAACTGTCTAAATTTATTGATTGGTGAAGCTCATCTATCATCAAGAAGTGGAGTGTTTCACTTTTTGAAGGAGCGGTCATATAGTTTCACTATTCATTGATAGAATTTAACTTGAAACAATTTTTCTTTCGACAATTACATGAAACTATCTCGATATTTTACTTTAGTAATTATACATGAGACGTGCTAAAACCTACTTTTGTCACCCAATTTCACATGTGCACGGACTAAATGCAGCGGGAGACAAATTGCACAATTGAGAGCCATTGCTCTTGACCTTGTCTAGGAAAAATGACACATTGGCTGATGCACTTTTAAAATTATATTCGCCTGATGTAATTTTGGTCAAATAAGCCAACAATAACGAGGCCGCAAATGCTACAGTGGTGGAGTTCGTCGTATCTCAGTTCAATCAACAACAACCGACAATGATTTTAAAGGGAAATTGATACATGTCGTGAAAGTGCAGGGACGAAGAATTTTCCCTTTTGGTCACCCGAGGCAAATAATTAATTGAGGAAGATATGTATTATTCGTGCTATAAAATTATCAAAAGTAAGAGAATTATTTTATAGCTAGCTATGGTAGTTCGGTAATGGGGACCTAATGTTATTGTTGTTTCTCTAGAGATATAAAAGAATAATCCCCGGAAATACTAAATATTCTTTTAACTTTTTTGCTAAAAATACTTATAACTTGTGGAAGAGTAAAAACAATTTTAATATCCGGTACATCATGATCAGATTATCTCATAGGCCCTTCATTATGTGATATCGATGCCACATGTGGTACTAATTAAAATAAAATGGGATGACTCATAATAGAAAGCTACAACAAGCAAAAAAAAAAAGGTTATTTTAGGAGGACAAGCAGAATCAAGTAAATCATAGCCTTTTAACCTTCTCTTGAAGAAACGACATGTATTATTAGGCTCTATTTGTTTTACAAAAAATAAATTAAATAGAGAATATTTTTTATAAAAACGATCACTTGTATTGCTTGCAAAAATGAATGAATTAAAAATATGTTCATTGTCCATGAAAATATTTATACATAAATTATTATTGAAAATGAAAACATTTGTCATTAACTTATTATTTCAAGCGATAAAAAGGATCATTTTTAGAATGATATTTTTCAAATTATTATTTTTCACGAAACAAACGGATCGTTAATTATTACTTTTTTGCCCTAATTTTTTAATTGGATGTGAGAGGATAATATAAATTACAAATCTTTGATCCCCTTTACCTGGCATAGGTGATTATTAACTCTAAAATGACACTACTATAAAACTTGCATATGCAAGAGACTAAACTAATATCCCATAAGAGAGATAAACTCTTATTTTCCTCGTATGGAGATACAAATTTTTAACTCGCTATCTTTTTCTTTTCTTTTTTTTGGTCGGAAAAGGAAGGAATATATTAACAATGTAGAGAACCAGAGAAGCCCGTAGCATGGGCATCAGAATACACAAGATCTAGGAGAGAGACAGGAGGGGACGTAGCCCAGTTCGAAATAATAGTGCCATTACAATGGGCCTCGACAGCCCAATCAGCCACAAAATTGGCCTCCCTCCTACAGTGGCGCACGGTTAGGTTAGGGAAGAGAGAAAGCTTTGCCATCGCTTTGGCAAGGAGAGATCTCACCTCCCATGGAGTCGCAGTCGGATCCCAAACAGCTTGCACCAGCATCAAGCAACCGGATTCAATGATGAGGTGATTCTGATGCTTCCCTTCGCTAAGCAAATCGTCAAGGGTGATAGTAAGCGCTTGAGTCTCACTCTGCAGAGCTAATGTTGCAAGAAAATCACAGGTAAAGCCATGTAACAGATTGCCGAAATGATCTCTATGGATGCTTGCCATTGCACCTGTAACACTATCAGGATCATAGGCCTCGTCAATGTTGATTTTTACCATTCTAGGTTCTAGAGGTCACCATAGCATATCAGGTTGAAGACACGATCGGGTTGCTCGATGCAGTGACTGGTCAGTAATCTTGGTGGTGCGCACCTGGGCAAAAGCTAGATCTATAACCTGGAGATGATCAGGACATTGTTGCTAAAAGACAAACCGGTTTCTTGCCTTCCAAATGTGCCATAGAAGAGAATCAGTTCCAAATCAGGACAGGTACGCCGCTGTTCAATATGAGCTATTAACCACGCATCCATTCTTGTTATTGAAAGATGATGGATGAGAATGTTAATATGTGAATGTGACCATAACCGGTGCATCCATGAACATAGAAAGAATAGGTGTTCTATAGTTTCTGGGTTGAATGTAGAGCAAAGAGGGCAAGTTGGGTCCGTAATGATGTGTCTATGGAATAAATTATCCTTGGTGGCGAGAGCATTGTGGCACACCAACTAGAGGAAAGGTCAAATCTTCAAGGGGAGCTTTACAGCCCAAATAGCTTTCCATAGAGACTTTGGTGGGGGATAAAATGAAGGAACTATATTAGGTTGGCTGCTAAGAAGAGTTTTTATGAAAGTGTTATATCCATTCTTCACAGAATATATGCCATTGACCGTCCCTGTCTAGATAACTCTATCGGTAGTGTAGTGAGGCCAAACTTGAAGTTTGAGTATATCTTGGACTGTAGAGGCATCAAATTGTTGATGAAGAAGAGGAACATTCCATCTGTTGTTGTCCATGTGTAGTAGTTCATTGACAATTGACGGGGCATTCCGAGGAGCAGGGCCCCCTATGATTCCCCTAGGGAGCCATTGGTCCTCCCTGATTTTGATTGACTGTCCATTACCAACAGACCATCGGAGATTAGGTAAGATGGAATCCCTCCCAAATAGAATACTCCGCCATCCCCAAGAAGGTCTTGATCCCTTATCGACATGCATAAAATCATTAAAGTGAAAGTAAAGCCCCTTAAACAGTGTACTCCATAGTGCCATTGGATTCTGGAATAAATGCCATGCTTGTTTACCAAGCATGGCTTTATTAAAGTCCTGAAGATCTCGAAATCCAAGACCTCCGTTATCTTTGCTTTTTTAAAGAACAGCCCATCTTTTCCAGTGGATGCCCGTTTTAGTACTATCTTTCTGCCACTAAAGCGAGCAACTTTTTGTTCAATGGAGCGGCAAATAGATGTAGGGATTCTAAAAATGGACATGGCATATTGAGGTATTGCTTGTACGACAGTTTTAATAAAATTTCCTTGCCACCCTTAGATAATAGACTTTCTTTCTAGCCTTCTAGTTTGGCATTTACCCTTCCCAACATCCAAGCAAACATGTCCCTCTTGGATCTACCCCAATCCGATGATATACCTAGGTACTTTCCAGTCATTTGAAGCATTGGGATTCGGAGCACTCCAGCTAAATTTTCTTGTAAACTAAAAGGATAGGCTCTGCTGAAGAATATTCTGGATTTATTTCTATTTACTTCTTGGCTAGTAGCAAAGCAATATTGATTAACAATTTTTGCTAAATTCTAACATTCAAGTACTATACCATCTATAAAGAAAATAACATCATCAGCAAAGAACAGATGAGAGAGAGTGGGACACCACCTGTTCAGTTTGATGCCTTTGAGATGATCCATGGTAATGGCTTGGTGTATAAGATGGGACAATAGATTCGCCATAAGGATAAAAAGGTAGGGGGATAAAGGGTCACCCTGTCTAATACCTTGAGTAGGCTGAAAATAAGGTGAAAGGTCACCGTTGAGCTTAACACTAAAAGAAACTGTCGTTATGCATTGCATGATCCATTAAACCTATGTAGCATGAAAGCCTAGAGTGAGTAGATAGTCTCTGAGAAAATCCCACTCAACCCGGTCATATGCCTTTTGCATATCCATTTTGAGAATCCCTCGATATTGGCGTTTGCATTTTCTAACTTTAAGTTGGTGAAGCACTTCTTGGACTATTAGGATATTATCTTAAATTTGACGTCCACTGACAAAAGCACTTTACTTGTAGGAAATAATTGCAGGCAAGTAGGGCTTAAGGCGGTTGGCAAGCAGCTTAGAGATTATTTTGTAAGCATAATTGCAAAGACTAATGGGGCGATACTGATCTAATCTTTCAGGATGCGGTACCTTAGGGATTAGGGATATGACAGTTTTATTAAGGGCTGGCAGCATCACTTTAGTAAGAAAGAATTGTTGCACTAAGAAGAATAGCTCATCCTGGATAATATCCCAATGATGCTAATAAAAAAAAAAGTCCATTCAAGCCATCCGATCCCAGGGCTTTGGTAAGCCCTAATTGAAAGGTAGCCTCTTGAACCTCCTTCTTGGTGACAGGAGCTATTAAGGACGTGTTCATCTCATTAGTAATAACCTAAGAACATTGTTGCAAAATGGGCCAGTAATCTCGATGGCCCACTGTCTGATAAAGGTTTGAAAAATAATCTGTTGTCATCTTCTTCAAAATGCTGGGATCACACACCCAAGTTTGATTATCATCCTGCAGCATACTAATTCTGTTGTGTTGTCTTCGTTGTATAGTTGTTGCATCGAAGAATGCCATGTTCTTATCCCCCATCTAAGCCATTTAAGTCTAGAACACATTGCCTAGAACTGTTCTTCTTGCTACCATATCTTATGAATTTGCTCTTTCAGGTCAACAACCAGTGATGCATCACAAGGATGAAGAATTTGATTCTTGTGATTTAGAAGTTGTTGGTTCAAAGCTTCAAGTTGATGATGACCCTTTGAAAATTTGGATCTACTCCATTGAGTCAAAGCTGAGGACACCACCTTAAGTCTTGAAGGAAGGCCAGAAATTGGCGGCCTAGAGGAAGTCCATGATCGAGCAACAAGATCACAGCAGTCAGGTTCCTAAATCCAAAATGCTTCAAAGATGAAAGGCCAAGAATGTCTAGAAGGTACTGCTACAGTGGTTAGGAGTAAAGGATTGTGGTCCGACCCCACCGTAGGTAAGGCAAACAATTCAGCCTCAGGGAAAGCGAGGCCCCATTCCAGATTACAAAAAGCCCAATCCAACCGTTTCTTAACAAAATCATCACCAGCCCTATGGTTCATCCAGGTAAAAGAACACCCCTTGCTTTCCATGTCAATAAGAGAGCAATTATGTAATAAGTCCCTAAAAGCTTGCATTCTATTTGAGTCAGCAAAACTTTTACCTATTTTTTCCCAGGGATATAGTACTTCATTGAAATCACCAACACATATCCATGGAAGGGTGTTGGTGGTGCAAATAAACCGAAGATCAGCCCAAAAGAGTCGGCGTTGTTGTATGCTAGACGGGGCATGAATGCAGATTAGTCTCATTTTATCACCTCCCATTAAATTATTGCAAATGACATCAAAAAACTCCGGAGCAGAGCAAGCCACCGTTAGCTTAAACTAATCATTCCAAAAAAGGGCCAACCCCCCAGCTAAGCCATTAGGATTCATCAAAACAGAGTTAGAAAATTGGAGTTGCTTTCGAACCCGAGTAAGTACCACTTCTTGGTTCTTCGTTTCCATCAAAAAAATAATATCAGGCCTCTCATTAGCCACTAAGGCCTTGAGGGATTGAACTGTCAAGAGATTGCCCAGCTCCTAACAGTTTCAGCTCAAAAATTTCATTTGTCACTCGGTGGCTTTTTTGGGCAAGCCACCACAGCCCATTGGCCGACTTCTTTAGCCTTCAGAATAGGAGTATCCAGTAGTTGACTATCATCCAGGTCATCAAGTAGATGTAATCGTGGAGCATGAGGAGAGTACAGCTTCAATTTTTTGCTTGTACCTGCTTTGGTGTTGAGTTGGGTATGCTTTGTCTTTTTAGAATGGGAACCACATAGGGTCGCAATTTGAGGAGCTTTCATCTTTGCATAGACTAGGTCCATTACTTCTGTTATTGGAGATTTGGATCGCTGGTCTGCTGAACCTACATCCGGTGTTGATGTTGAAGCATGAGGCAGGGCTAGCACCTAAAAAATTCCCCTGTTACTTGGGGCAAGAGGTGGCTGAGCCGGAAGCAGCTGATGTGAAGGTGGGGGAGTTTCCGGAATAACCTCTTCCTATGATCTAGGTAGGTCCTGTGGTTCATAGAAAACTTTCCAAGTAGGGACTATGCTCATGAACTTCCGCCCTAAGCCACTGACCATATGCCATTTTTTCTTTGCCCTCCATCTTAGCTTCAGTAAAAGGGTAATCCTTACAGTACATAGCGTAGTGTCCGAGCTTACCACAAGAATAACAGAAATGGGATAAGTGTTCATACTGAAAATCTAGCCAGAATGTCTTCCCATTAAGATTGATTAATTGTCCTGTCTTTAATGATTCCCGCACATCAAGATCAACCCTTGCTCTCACAGTTTGGAGTGAAATACCCTCCTTGCTATCTATCTGAACTTCCAAGACTTTGCTTATATGCTTGATAGCTCTTTCTACCAAGTTGACAAAGCACCATTCTAATGGGATTCCAAAGACTTGCACCCAGAATGCACAAGTCGAGAAGTCATAACAATGCAACGGCGTATCGGGGATCCAAGGTTTGAAGATTACTAAATGACCAGAAAAAAGCAAGGTACCCCCATCCAGAACATGTTGTCTATCTACATCATTTTTGAATTTAGTGACATACAATCCTACTTCATGAACAGAAATATCGACCTTGTCGATTTTCCAAACTCACCGTAAAGTACTTTGAAAAGCTAGTAAATTAATTGATGGTTCATATAGAATTTTACCAATCAAAGTCAATTTGCATTCTTCAACCGTCTCTACAGGTGGCGCATCATTCTAGACCTCAATCCACTGTTCTGGCCAGAGTCGGCCCATTCAGGAGCATAGAGCAGCAAGACGAGAGGCTCCGTCACAAACATTTTTGTCCATTTATTCAGCAATCAGCAATTAGCATCAACCATATGGACAAATATGAGAGATGAGGTACATGCAGTGTGTATGCGAATTGGGTGAAGACAGTTGGAGGTGAAGGAGACAGAACTCAGAAATGGGTAAGAATGGGAAAGAAAAAATGAAAACCAGAACAAGGCAAAGCAACTGAACTGACGAAACGGTGAAAGACTTGCAGCAACTATACGAAGTGAATTGACAGAAATCCAAGACCGAAAGGCATCGGAGGAGAAGATGAAGGCCATACCATAGCGAACCAAATTGATTCCGAATCATCTCGATTCGCAATGGGTAGGAGTTAAATTTGGCAGGAAATTTGGAGATGGATGAGAATTCGGAACGGATTACGGACAGAGCAAAACAGCAACGGTAAACGGTAGATGGAAACAGGGATGAATGCGAGGATAAAAAAGACAGATGAAAGCGAGGTGAATAGGGCAGGAATTAGGTTTTAGGGTTTGAAACTACCATGAGGGTAGAAAGTATCTTTGCATTTCGAGAGAAAGTATCTCTACATTTCGAGATGATTCGGAATGCAATTAACTCGCTGTCTTTGAATCGTTGTAAATTAAGAGTGAAGTTATGTGTTGACCATATGTACTTTATATCATCTTTGAAATGTTCTGCCTAGTACTCTTTTTCCATGGATAGCTCCATATGTACTCAAAAATGGTAAAGAAAACCTTTACCATCTATCTTATGGTAAAAATTGTATTTACAAATAATTTTGCAATAATTACTTATGAGTTTTCATAATCTTCAATTTCAAAGATATTATTAGAATACTAGTTCAAAAGAGATACGAGAACTGCTTAAAGAAGCAACTCCAAAATAAGGCTTGGACAGGGGGTGATTTGTCCTCTTGGTGTTTCTTTTTTGGGGTTGAATTTTGTCCCCTTGGTTGAGAGGCCGTTTTCCAGCTCAACGGAGGTAGAATAAAAGAGATAAGCAACTTGTCCATTTGAAATCGGATTATACTTTATCAAGAAAGTATAACACATAGAGTATGTTTGTTTTCTATAAAAAGAGCAATTTCGAAGTAATCTATTATTAGATTCTAACCTACATCTAGGATTTGATTTAATTTGTTTAATGGGATGTGCATCGGTAATTGGTGCAACATGGTGGATTAACTATTTCGGCATGTGGTTGGTGTCTCCCAAGTCAGCTTTCAGTGATTTGATTGATCATCGGTAACGACAGCCAAGATGAGCGTTTTCATTTGTCTTCTTCCTAGAATCCGAGAAAATTGGAAAAGAATGTCCACAGACTCGTTGATTGAATAATATGGAAATTGCTACTCTTTTTTTTTTTTTATGGGGTCCAATCTGGCCAGTTATCATTTTAAATCATATTAAATTTACCAAATACCTTCTTAATCTATCTGACATTATATAGACTTGATAATGTGATTTTGACAAATAAGTTCATTTAAAAAATCAAAATGGGACATCCACTTTTATTTACACTCAATATGGGTCTTGTCTCACAGGCTTTCAATCTTACTCTTAAGTTTCTGCTGCAGAAAGGGAAAGCTCAGGATCACATCTTGCTGGAATCGGACTGCTTGATGCTTATGGACGTCATATGAAACCCTAGCTCAACACCTTGGGAACACAGAGCTCTGTTTGCTGAAAGTATGGCATTTCTACCCTATTTCCCCAATCTCCAGATCCAACACTGTCGAAGAGCAGCAAATTTCATTGCCGACTGGGCTGCCAAAGCCCATGGGCATTCTTTACTTCCCTCCAATTGGGTTGTCTCCCCTCCCCATCACCTTTTGGATCTCCTTTATTCTGAAGCTTTGTACAATGGTTGTTCCTACGGGCGTTAATATATAATCCTCCTATTTTCGACCCAAAAAAAAAACACGGGTCTTGTCCGACCTTTCAATTCCTTTCTTCACAAAAATCTTATGTAGATTCAGTGCAGAATGCGAGAACATTTCTTGATATTTTTAATTCAAAACTACTTTAAATTAAGACATAAAAAGTTGTTAGGGGTGTTTCTCAGAATTTGAAATGATACTTGGGATATGTTTGTTTCATGAAAACTTTATGTTAAAAGAAATGACTTTACACAAATTCATTTAAAGAAAGTGATTAATTTTCCCTTATTTGATTATCATTATGAATTCCTCTTGTTAGAAAGGAGAAATCATCTTCCTATTTTAAGCGCAAGCGTTTTTTTTTTTTTTAATGGAAATGCTTGGCAGTTGATTTAGAAAATGTGTTCATTGAATTCTTGTCAACGAAACGTTCCCTTGGTAGATGTTGTGTTACTGATTGGTCATTAACTATCGCTGTGAGTTTAAGTAGTATCCCACTTTTGATTTTGAAAATAGTCTTAACTTACCTATAACAAAGAAGCAGAATTATTTTAGATTAGATTTAAATAAGTTTGTCCAGATAAGAAATGGACACGTCATGGGAAAATTTAAGGATGCAATTGTAACTGATTCAATTTGTTAGGATATCTGTTTATAAAATGTACTCGTGACTCTTACATATATTAAATGCGTAGCTACATGTCATTTTTCTACACCCCTTTTGCTTTAAACAGACATTTTAAAGTTGATTGAGCACATTTTCTAGGTACCTAAGGATCCTTAGTTGTTACTTTCCTATCACGGCTTTCTTCAAGAAATCTACTTTGTACTCTTTCTTGGATGCAACTTGAAGAAAACACTTTACTTTTTCCTCCAAATTTCAACGAGACAAAAACAAAATTGTTGGTGAGTTTTGACTTTCAAATTAGAGATTAGGATATTTTAGACCCTACGCATTTATTTTAGGGTTTTTTGAAGGGAGACTATAAAAGAAATGTGTTTAATAGTACATCTCCAACCCCACCCTCCATATTATTTCCTATTTTGTTTTTCTTATCTTCTTGTTGGATCTTTTAGATCTTGTGCCTCAACAAGTGATTTTTTTAGCTTTTGGATTGTACTCTTGTAATCTTTGTTGAAGATAGCGAAACCACTCTCTCCCCGTGATTTTTTCGCGTTTTGAGTTTTCCACGTAAATCTTGTGTCTGATGTGATTTTGATTTTCTTTCATCCTTCACTACTTATGCTTTTTTTTTTTTTTTTGACAGGCAACTTATGCTTGATTGGTGCATCTTTTGGCATTTTCTCCATAACAACCATCGAATGTGAATTTAGCTAGAAGCTCAAGTCAATATTAATTTTGTTTATTCTTTCGAATATTATAATCACAAAGACTTAAAAAGATCAAAACAAGGAAAAATGGATACAGAAGTTGCTTGTAATCTCATATGTTAGGATGATTGTATACATGTAGAATATGTAGACCCCTGCCCTCATAGAAAGATATATGAGCAGGTCGAAAGAAAGAGAAAAAAGGGGAAGATACTTCTAATCTCATATGTTTGGATAATTGGATATATGTAGAATACCCTCATCTATTTTTATTATGAAAGATAAATGAGTTTAAATGCGAAGAAATTGTAACAAGGTTTAGATCTTAGTCAAATCATGTAAATTTTAGACAGTAGCGCCAGTGAGTAATTTTATAACAACTCAAACCGACACTATTATACCGTACACAAACTAATGAAGTCATGCTCAGATTAAAGACAATTTTTGGATTTTGGAACATGATTTTGCTCAAGAAGACACCTATTGTTAATATGTCTATAAAGTTGGTTCAACTTGTTCCAAGTGTGGGAATAACTTTGACTTTACTCTATCTCGATTTGGTGGTGCAATGATGATGAGCTTATTCAAAATGAGCGGTAGTTATGCATCAAATGGAACATCCGACCGCAGATGTGTGGAACTCTTATATAATGTCTAAGGAGATATCAATATTGCTGTCTACTCCTACCCTTTTACACCACCAAAGAAAAAAAAAAGAATATAGAATAGGATTTGTTAATAGGTAAGAGAAATTTTCATTTCCAATGCATACATATCATGCATAATCAAAATTGAAAATAGGAATATGTGTACTAGAAATCCAAAAACTTGTCACACAAGTGTAATTGGGTCTTAAAACTCGCAAAAAGTATAATTAAGTCCTAAAAATTGTTAAATTAATATAATCGAATCCTTCCGTTAACTCCATCCAATTTGGTTAATAAAAAATACTGACATGGTCTTTTTAAATATTTTCACTCTCCTATGTGGCAATGGCATGGCTAATACACGAAACATAAGACTAAAATGATGTTGTTTTGGTTTAAATATGATTTTTAATACAAATTTTAGTTGGATTAAATTTAGAAAATAAGCTGAAAAAAAAAAAGTAGAGTTGGAACTAGTCTCGTCGCTACCGCAACGACGATCAACTCCAACCATCGGCGACCCTCAGCCAAAATTAAGCGAGGGTTTGAAGGCCTATCTGTAGTTGGTGAAGGGTCGCCAGACCATTCCCCCACCATTGCTGGCCCTTCCCAGTGATGGTGGGGCAGCAATGGTGAGGGTTGCAAAGCCCTCGCGTCTGGTTCTCACTTTTTTTTAAACTTATTTTAATTTAATCTAAATAAAAATTATATTAAAAGTTAGATTAAAACCAAAAAGATGTCAATTTAGCCACATCATTGCCACATACTATAGTAAAAAAAGAAAAGAAAATGCCATATCTGTATTTTCCACTAGTCAAGTTGGATGAAATCAACGGAATGACTCGATTGCACAAATTTGATGAGTTTTAAAACTTCTAGTAAATATGCTTTTGTGCTTTTGTTAAGTATAATTGAGGAGTGTAACAAGCAATTTCTTTTCGGATGCAGTGGATTTATTGTTGTGTGTGTAAGGGGGGAGGGGAGAGAGAGCGTGTGAAACTTGGTGGAGTGCAAAAGATAGAAGAGCCATCTCTCCAATGTGAAGAGGAGCCAGCACGCAAAGGAAGACGAATATTTCTCACGGGCTAGGTCAGCATAGTTGCCGAGAACGCGTGTGGGTGCGGGCATGCAAATAAGAGATGTTGTTCCTTCAAGTCCCACCGCTGCGCAATTAAGCTTCGCTTTTCTCTCTTTCGTTCTTCCCAGGTGATTAGAGGACCCAGAAGGCAGGAGGGCGGTGATCCAATGGAGATTCCTGATGTAAAACTCCTCCTTTTCCATGATTAGGCTTCTTCGAATATAGACTTACCAAACGATGTATTCAATCGCGTGTTGATTCTTTTCTTCTTCTTTGTTATACTTCTTTTGGGGTGAATATCCGCAGATGGTTGGAGATGCAGCTTACTTCCATCATCAGCAGCAGCAGTATCAGCAACGACTGAACTCCTCTTTCTTGCTTAATGATGAGTTTGATTTGCTCCATCCACATTTCTCTTCAGAACCCTACTCGAATTCATCTCCATCCTATCCACTCCCTCTCATTAGCTCCGAAACGGTGCCCCATTTTGCTGCGCGATCTGTCGAAACTCCTCAATCGTTCACCGAGAGGCCCTGGAAACAGCTCAAGACCAAGAGCTGGAACTCTACCCGGGCAACGGAGGACAAAACAGTGACTTACAACTCCCCGTCTCAGTCTCGGTCTCCTGACTCCCACTTGATATCATTCGGGAACCCCGAGTCGTCTCTAGCCATATCCAACCCGTTCTTTGGTAAAGCCTTGGAAGAGACCGAAGCGCATATGAGCTATCAGTACACTTTGAAAATCTCTTCGTGTTAAATATTCTTAACAATGTTTATCTCCCTTTTGTGCGTGTCAAAGGTACTTATGAAATCCAAGATCCTGAGGGTCCACAGATGAGAAGTGCCGGCACGACGAGCAGAACGCCAGTTCGCCCACCAGATCACATGCTAGCCGAGAGGAAGCGCCGCGAGAAGCTCAGCCAGCATTTTATCGCGCTCTCAGCTGTCATTCCGAACCTTAAGAAGGTACAAGACCCGATCTTTTGGAAATTATATAGGGGTTTCTGATTGACGGGTGGGACTAGGCGAGAGACTTGGCAGATTAGTTTAGTCGTTGGCGCCTGGCGAGAAAGAAGCAACACATCCGTGTGTTAAAGAGTTCCACTTGCCCAAGTGGAGGATTTAATACATGCTCTCTTGATTTGTGGGGTTCTCCAAAAGCAGCTTTTCTCGAATCCTATATGCCCCTTATGCTTAATTTGCACGCCATAATGACGTGAAACTTGGGAAGATGACTGAAACTCTAAGTTTGCGAGCTTGATGTGCATGATGAAAAGAATGTTGATGACCCACAATTGCTGATAGGGGAAAATCCACAGATGGGCTAATACTAGCTCAAACTAGATTCGCGCAACTAATAATTTCCTATCTCTTTCTACCTCCCTGATTAAAGGGAGCCATTTCTAAATAATTTTCCCGTCGAATTGTGCGACGCATAAATGTTCTAACATTGATTTTAAATGCTTATTTCAGATGGACAAGTCTTCCGTCCTCGAGGATGCCATCAAGTACTTGAAAGAGCTTCAACGAACCGTCAAGACGCTCGAGGAGGAGGCGGCGGTGAAGACCGTGGAGTCGGTCGTCATGGTGAGGAAGTCCCAACTCACTATGGATCCGAACTCTTGTAGTCAAGGTGACCAGCAACTCTCGCTCCCAGAAATCGAGGCACGAGTCTCTGGAAAGTGCGTCCTCATAAAAATCCATTGCAAGAAGCGCAACGGGTTTTTATTGAAAATGATCGGCGAAATAGAGAAAATGAACCTAACTGTTGTGAATAGCTGTGTTCTACCCTTTGGGACCTCCATACTAGATGTTACCATCCTAGCTCAGGTACTTATAATACCACCATTTTCTCAAGTTTTCCCTTCTCTAAAACCGTGTTCTTGGTTTATCACGTAGAAATAAAACTTACTAAATTTACCAAGTTTATTATTTATCTAATTCATACGACCCCCCCGAGGAAAGGTAAAAAGGGTTTTCAAAAAACTCCTGAAAGCACTCGACATTTCTCTTATTTCATCCCACTTATTTGCAGTTGGCTTGTAGCAAAAGAAAAATAAGCCAATGTTTATGAAACAAAAATTTCTTGCAGATGGACGCGGAATACAGCATGAAGATGGGGGATCTCGTGAGGAATCTGCGTCGAGCTTTTCCGTAGTTCATGTAATCTCCTGCAAAATTATCTTCTCGTCAGAAGCCAGCAAGCAACAACGTACAAAACCCTAATAACAATGATAATAATAGGTCATTCATTTCGTTTCCTTTGTATTGGGTAAAGGTGTTTGAGACCCCTGGGGAGAAAAAGAGGTGCCCGTGAATTAGTCTCTCTGAACAGACACCACCAAACTCCAGGCTTTAGGATTTTAGCCTGGAGTCCCTATTATTTTTTTTTTTTATCTGAGTCCCTATTATTTTGCAGGTGGGTTTTTTTTCCCGTTATTTTTCGCGTGGTTGACCCGTTGACCACGTTCAAAATACCCACGTGCTGTATAAGAAAAGTCTCCAGGAAATTTTTCAAGAAGGGTTCTACAGAGAGAGAGAGAGGGAGGCCTGACATTTTCAGATGAGACCTCTCTCTCTGTCAAGCTAGATTTTGCATGTGGTCTTCCTTGGAGAGGAGAAAACTGGCATTTTAAATCTTTTTAATAAGGTCGGATCAGCTTTTGAGTCGCCTGAAGAGGGGCTTGTTGTCTTTCTGTCAGCTTTTAGGGATTGAATTCTGGTGATGTTTATATAACCTTATCCCTCCACTAGTATTTAATTTCTTGGACATCCATGAGTGATTAATGCGTAGTGATGTACTTGCCTGTCATCACAATTTGAATACGAATCCAAGATCAGCATCTCCTCCTCTGTTGCCAATACAAGAGAATTATTTTATCTTATCTTATTTCAATATGCATAATTGGACCTGACAACTCTTGTTGATAAGTACGAACGTGTCACTCTTCGTGAAATTATGTTTAGTCTCTTCCGCCGTTGTTTAGTTTTTTTGTACAGCTATTCTCTTTATTATATTGGTTCCAATATAATAAGATGTATGCATAAATAAACCATGTTATGATCAGTCAAAAACTATATATAACATATGATAACATGTATTTGGTGAATAAATGATATCTAAAGATTATTAAAAATTATATACTCACTGAAAAAATTAATAATCCAATAAACTCATCAATCACAACTTGAAAACTCTGCCATTTTGTCCAAATAGAGTCATCCCATTCCAAATTCGTACAATTTACTAGTTTGGTATTCTTCAATGAGCTAGTTCTGACTACTGCCTTCGATAAACTAACACATTTACCACCACACCACCGCTACGTTTTTTGGAAACTAAACCTATTTGAGGCACTCTTGATGTTGTCCATGACTTTTCTTAATTATTTTGTTGTCCTTTCCGCAAAGGCCTATCCCATATCATTCCATTGCTTTTTCTCGAAACTTTGGATGGTTTCCCTACTACCATTTTGAGCTTGGGAGGCTATTAGAAGATATTGTGAGATTGTACGAGCATACGGTGGGAGAAAAAATTGTGCAATCGGCCCTAAACTTATTACATAGATATCAATCTAGCCATAAATTTTTCAATTTTACCGATTTATTTACAATTTTTTTAGCAATATGATAGTATACCATGTAGGACCACCGTTTGTGAATGGACCAATAAAAAAGTAATAGCTTAACTTGTTTGCATAGTTCTTTGTTACAAAGGTTCGTGGCGAACGTAAATCAAACTCAGAATCGCGTAAAAAACAATTGATTTTTACACCATTAGGCCAACCATTTTGGTAGCAATTGGTTCTCACTGTTATCGTTCATAGGGGGAATGATACGGAAAATAGCACGGGACCAGCAAAAAGAACAACATTAATTGATGATAACTAAATAAGCAAGGCGTGCCCTATTTCCCATCGTTAAATACCATCAGTACTTCAATTTTGATTGGACGCTTCTATATTGGTCCTCAAGTAACCAATCCGCATCATAACACACAGCTGTAGAAATTATGTCGTGTGTGTGTGTGTGTGTGAGTGTGTGTAATTGGACGGTGATTCAATAGTGAAAATACAGTCAAATAGTGCCACCCAGCATAAAGTACAGTCAGCTCTTGGATTTGTCAATTTCGGTGAGGCAATTCGCGTTGTTCAATGAGGACTCGCGATTGATTAACTGCGATTTTTCTCATTGAAACACGTTATACAGCAAGTTGGACAAACAAGGCTAAAGTTGTCTCCTCTGACCCAAATAGAAATGAAGAAAAAGACGAAGCTTCCGTCTTTTATGGACGGTGATTCGATAGTCCAATCTCTCAGTTTCATAAAAAGTAAACCTTTTTAATTTGCTTTTCTATTTCTTCGTTTGTTTTCTTCTTTTTGCTTTGAATATATGACGAGAGCTCGTCCAAAAGTTTAGGAGACTGCAATAAAATAACCCAATCCAATTATGACCTTCACTAAGTCACACCATTGAGTGGCATGCTACAAAAATGTTAAAAGGGCCATGTTGGTGGACCGTGATAAAGACTTTGAATTAAACAACATTTATTATTTTTTAGGAGGAAATCATTGGTATCCCCCCCCCCCAATTTTGCTTTTGTTTCTGCTCAGATGTCACGCCGCGGCAAAACTTCGACATATCTCCCTTTAATTGTGCGGCCATGTACATAGGTGCTCTAAAAAAATCTATTGAGAAAAGAAAATATCTGATCTAGCTGAAAAAAAGTCCACTTTTCCAACCCCCTCTCACTTTATAATTGGATTTTGCTTTGCTTGATTTTACAATATCATCATATCATATGTGAGTTCGAATCTTTTCCGATTAGGAGTATATAAATGTTTAAAACTACTCATCTTTGAAAGATAATTAGAAATATAGATTTCAAAAACAATATTATTTCATGCGAAATGAGAAGATTAATAAAATATTATTTGCTTAATTTTTTGAAAAATGCCTTAGTTTAAGAATAAAATACCTTGCTCACTCTTTAACTACGTTTTGCTCTGCTTGAAAGTATGACATCATCACATCATATATGAGTTTAAATGTTTTTGAATCAGGAGCGAAGAAACGTGACAACTTCTCATCCATTAAAGATAATAAGAATCCATATTTCAAGAGAATATCATTTCATGAAAAAAAAAAAAAGGAGATTAATAAAATTGTGTTTTACTAATTATCTTAAATTTGCTTTACTTTTCAAATAAAAATCGACATTTTTCTTTATTTGAAATTACAACTTTATAACATCATGAGTTTATATCTTTTCATATCAGGATGATTGCACAACTACTTATCTATTAAAGATAATAAAAAAATTATATTTCCAAAAAAATATTATCTCATGAGAAAAATGATAAGAATAATCAAAGAGTGTCTGCTAAATTTATTTTAAAATTGCCTTTCTTTGCGGATAATATCCTTATTCCCATTGGTAGGAATTTCAGATTAGGGTTTTCAATCTGGTCCCACTTCTTTGTTCTTTTTGCCCAGCTTCTAGAATTTGTGTCATCCATGGTTGATGACTCGTTTCTTAATTTATAACAAGCACATGCATGCAAGTTCACATTCACCTGTACCACAGTACCGGTGAATGCGCAAAAGAAAAGATAGGTGGGGTACATCGATATATCGATATATATATTATTTGTAAAGGAATCGGTTCTTATCGTGGGAGTCTTTTGTGGGATTTTCATTTGAGGTGAGATATCATGAATTCGTATGAACAAGAATGTCAAAAAATGAGAGAGTTCCAAAGTGGTTAGATGTTAACATTCTGATACGATAAGACAGTATTTCATGCCTAGATTAAAGAAAATGATAAGATCATCGTAATTTTCAGTAATAGGAATGTTAATTTTGAGATCTTTATGGTAAAGATAATCTTGAAACTTGTGTACTTCTTATCTATCACCTTATCGATCGAACTATATTCTTATTATCGAAGTCTTTAGGGATCTAGAAAATTTCGTATGGGTGCTTCGTCAAAAGAAAATTGTCACTTAAATGGTTTATTATTATTAGCAATGTCCATCAAGTCGGCAGATTAATTTGTTAGTAGGTAAGTTCCATCAGTCATGGGCATCGATTATTCAATAAGGGTGAAAGTGAAATAGAATTTTCTATTTTGGAATCAAATTATACACCGCGCACGCTAGTGAAAAGTCAATTTCCATTTGATTGAGAGATGGCATCACATCTTTGAACCATTCTATAAGTAGATGTCACATATATATTAATATGTAATTTGTATCTTTTGATAGATATAGAGGTCATCCCAAACCCTAGGATTGATGCATGTGGACGAAGCATTAGGGGACTTTCGGTTCAGGTGATTGAGGTCATCCATGTGTATCTCACAAATTGCACGAAAACTGTTTTAGGTCGGGGCTAAAATTTAACCACTGTATATGGTTTGTAGGGTGTTTCATGAACTTTCAAGTAGTCGAATTTCATGCCTATGCTCCTAAATTATTTTATAAAAAAAAAAATGTCATCCCATTCCCAAAAGAGTGCTAGGGGCAAGATTGTTTCCTTAATTAAGGCTAGTTTCAAGAGACAACAAGAAATTGAGGTTGAGCTCGTGACTTAGACATTGTAAGGCCCAAAGTTCTAGCTATAATGTACGCTCTTTGGAGACAACATTATGCTTTTGTCACATAAATTATCAGCACACAGCTCGCTACTTGCTGCTTCATGAAACTACAATTATTTAAGACACATGAGCCGTTTCATGGATATCAACTTGTTCTTTTAGCTAGTAATATAATGTTTCAAATGACATTTCATGGAGAGAGACGACATGATTTCATGAAGCGTAACTTTCACACAAACATAAGTTTAAAATGGAGAGAGTGGAAGACAGTTACCTACCAAGGGGAGTGGATACTATTTTTCACCTTTCATCTAATTTAGAACATAAAATCATGGACGACTTTTGGGTTTGTTTTAGAACTGAAAATTTAGGCCCAATTTCATGGGCTTCATAAGGGTCCTAAGTTTTAAAAGACTTATGAGTGGGGCAGAGTCCACGACTGGTGCGATGGGATTCATGGGTATCCATTGGCGGATAATTACCCCATCAGAAGATGGGCTTTGATCAAGTGGTGATAGCATGCTTTTAGGGAGGAGTGCTTGGAGATTGACCAATTTGAAGCCCAACTAGATATGTCCTTTGATGTGATTGGGAGTTTCTCATTCATTTTACGAGTACTGGTAGATTTGGCAGGATTGATCCACGAATTAGTGCATTTAAGTGAAATTGGCAGACTGTAAATTATTATATCAAACATTATGGAAATCAACAATCACTTTTTATATACTAATTTTGTCAAACAGTTTACTATTTCTAGCATTCTTCTAACATTTTAAACAAGAGTTAGTGTCCAACGTTCCACCAAATAGAAAATAGAGAGGAGCAAACGCAATAAAGGATAACACTAAGTTGTGATATATAGTGAAGTACCCATGATTTCTTTTGTATTGTATCAACACAACATCATCATTTTGTGTATCACTTTGATTCCCCTATATACCTGGCATTGCAATTGTCCTCACCACACTAGAGTTCGGAAAACTTGGATTTCCAGAACAAAGGCTCCACTTTCTTTAATGCCCCAGTACAATTTCGAGCATGTCTTACCACGTTGAGTATTGGGACCAAATATAAGCCTAGATTTACTTAGAATTAGCCCAAATATCAAAACAAGTCGCATTCCAGCTTGACAAAAAGGAGAAAAGGAGCCGACTTGACAAAATGCACGTTCGAATCAAGACAAAATTCGAGTGGATTTGTTGTAGACCAGAACTAATCTACCGGCACATTAAATTTCTGCAGTGGGATATGGTCCTGCAGTTTCAGCAGGCCCACACTCAGTGGGCCTTGTTTAGACCAGAAAACTAAACCATAACACAAATGACAAGATAACGTTGGGCCCAGGATAATCTCGCAATAAAGAAAATAGTTTTTTTTTTTTTTATGAGATCACAAATTTGAGTCGTATTATGAACGGATTCTTATCAAGTCAAAATTTATAGTTCTGAGTAGATTGAGTGGCAATGGATTTTGTCTAATGGTTCACAAGAATAGTCCCTTGACAAAAATGTAAAAAACTCACATGCATAATATGTCAAAAAATGAAAAAAATTTGAAGGGGTTAAATATGAGCTCTTGGTGAAGTAGGACAGTGTTAATGATAAGGGCACGATGAAGGATAGAAAATTGAATTTCTAAGGTTGAAATTACACGCTAGGGATTCTTACCCAAAAAAAAAAAAAAAGTTACGCCAGGGATGAAAGAATTCTTCTTGCTGACAAAATTCCTGTTGAATCATATCGACATGCAATACATATAATTTTGTCGCACCTTTGACCCACTCTCTAAGTACATTTTCGCATATACTATGTGCGTTGTATCTACCTTTAAGAACTTCGAATGGTTTTTTACGGTAATATTTGTGCAACAAACTAAGCACAACTCGTTGGTTTGATAAGTTGAGGGTCATCCCAAATATCAAGGTTGACACTTGTGGTTAGAGTATTGGGAGATTTTCGGCTCAAGAATTGAAGATTACTAATTTGAATCACACACGTGTAAACTATTCTGAATTATGATTACTTAAACAGGCCAAAAATCTGAATTAATCGGCTCATGAAATTTGTAGGGTGTTTCATGAATCTGTGGATAACTAAGTTTCCACACCTATACTCTTGAATTATACATTTTAAAATGTTATCCTAGAATAGCATGAGGGGTAAGATTATTTCCTTAAGGCTAATTTCAAGAGAGAACAAGAAGTTGAAGTTGAACTCGAGATTTAAACTGTAAGGCACAAAGTTATGGCTATAACGTGCATTCTCCTAAGACAAAGATATGCTTTTGTCGCTATATACTGTCGGCACACAGCTTGCACTACTTGGGGCTTTCTGGTACTCCAATGATCGAAGGATAAGCCATATCGCAGAACATAAATGGTCTAGGATTGAAGCTAGAGAATATATTTTTGTTCCATAAGATAGCAATATGATGTAAAAACGACATTTCATGGAGAGAGACGACATGATTTCAAGAACTGGAACTTTCACACAAACATAAGTTTAAAACGGAGGGAGTGGAAGACGGTTAACTATGCGAGGGCAATGGAGACTATGTCTTACTTTTTATCCAATGAAAAGTCGGGTAAAATTAAATCAAAGAATTGTGAGAAAGGCCAAAGGGGGATCTCCTCTTCCATAATAGTAATAGGAGAAATTTACTAAAGAAATTCTAAACCTATCGTGGAATCCTAAACCTCTTTTTTTTTTAACAAATTCAGTTCTAAACATTTTGCAATTATATTAATACAGTTCATTCGACTAGTTTTGGTCAGCCAGTGTTAACATGAATGCCAATCGGCCTGCCAACACTGGCGTGACAATCTTTAAATAATATTTTATTTTTAAAAATTATATATATATATATATATATATTCTTTTTCTTTTTCTTTTTTCCTTTTCTTTTTCTTTTTCTTCTTAGTTTCCTTCTTCTCTTTCCCCACATTGGCGAACGAGGCTCTAACAAGGATTGCAGCCCTTGCCCAATGTCACCCAGATTTGGGCAAGGCCTAGGGGCCACGGGCAAGGTCCCCTTCGCTTGTGGCAAGGCCATGGTTGTTGCTAGCCTTGCCCAAATCTAGGAGACGTCAAGCGCAGGCAATAGCCCTCACCAACGACTAGTTGAGGCTCCACAGCCCTTGCTAAAGCCTCGCTGGCCACTATGGGGAAAGAGAAGAAAAAGGGAAAAGAAAAAGAAAAAATAAAAATTTGATAAAAAAATTCAAAAAAATAAAATATTATTTAAAAATTATCACATCAGCATTGACAGTTTGAAGTCCATATTAGCGCCGATTGGTCAAAATTGGCTGAATAGACTAAATTGACACAATTGTAAAATGATTAAGACTAAATTGACAAAAAAAAAAGTTTAGGACTAGATCTTTTCATAGTTTCAGGACTTTTTTTTGGTAATTTCCCCCACAAATACAATAGATAGTCGTGGACTCTAGACATAAAGGTAGGAATGATTTGGGTTTGTTCTAGAGCTGAAATTTAGCCCTATTTCATCGGCTCAAAACTCACATGGGTCCTAAATGTCAAAAGGGTTATCATTGAGGTAGAGCCCACGACTGGTGTCTGTGACCTATGGGTCTCTATTGGATGATAATTACCCCATTAACAAGATGGGCTTCGATCAAGTGGTGATATAGCATGCTTTTGGGGAGGAGTAATTGGAGATTGACCAATTTGAAGCCCAACTAGGAGTGTCCCCTGATGTAAATGGAAGTTTCTCAATCATTGTCCGAGTAACGGTAGAGGTTTAGGAAGATCGATCCACCTATTATTGCATTTAAGCGACGTGGAAGACTGTAAGTGGATTATATCCAAAATTTTATGGAAGTCGACAATGTCACTAATTTCATATGCCAATCCTACAGCACCATGTCTAGCATTTTTCTTATTTGTTAGATAAATCTTAGCGTCCAATCTTTTCGCCAAATCAAAAGTAGGGAGGAACAACCACGGTAGGGGACAGCAACAGGTCTGGAAAGGAAAATGGCAAGAAAATCTCCACTATCTTCTATTTTCCATCCTCTCAGTTCTCACGAAAATTTCAAATTCTTAAATTTTTTCCCTCGAATTTTCTTTCCGCCTATTTTCTCCAATTTCCCAAGCATACCCAAATACCCATGACCTCTGTTGGGTTTGTATCAAATACCATATACGGATCCATCTCCTAGCATCATGCAAACGGCCTCGAAGTGGCTTGGGATAGGTTCACCCCCAAATACCCGCAAAATGTGCGTAACATGTGCGATGGTAAAAGGACGCGAGAAGCCCACTTGACAAAAAGCATGTCCAAATCAAGACAAAGTTGGAAGTTGACCTGACAAACAAGCAAGAAGACAAGACACGATGCTTGATATTGACAACCCCAAATTTGTCACCGAGCGATTTCCAATTTTAAGACACGGAGAAAAAGGGGGAAAGGTTTTTAAAGGAAGAACTCCGAGTGGATTTATGGGAAACTTGGGCATTCAGACAAAGGGAGATCAGTCGACCTGAAATAATGACCAGCAGATTTAAGTACTACGGTGGAATATGGTCCTGCAGTTTCAGCGAGCCCACGCTCGATGGGCCTTATTTTGAATTCAAAATTAAACAATAGAACAAATGAGAAGATAAAGTTGGGTCTAGCAAAGAAAAAAGTTCATCTTCTATGATACAACAAGTTCCGGCCATATCGTGCCCGAATTTCTATCAAATCGTGTCTTGAACATTTGCTAATTTGTGCGAAGAGAGTTCCGGACATTCTGAAACTTAATCAAATAAGGCTGCGGTACCACCTAAGACGTTTGATTACTGAATAGATTGAGAGTGGCAATGGCTAGAGTCGAACGGTCCACATCATGTGCAGAGCACTTACGGCTTGTTCAGATGGGCAGTCGCGCCGACAGGCCCTTCCCCAGTTTTTAATCTCATAAAGAAAATCTGGGCTCAGGACCACTACCACCTATATCTGCCCAGAAATGATTTGTGGTCCTTAGGTGATCTCTCCTTCTGGGAAGCCTGGACCACGGTGTCTCCTTTCCTTTCGCCTCACGACATCCCATCCGGATGGGGGCATGCATGTTTTGTCAAGTGGTCGATTCAACATCAATTTATAGTGGATCTAAAAGCAAACTACCCATTCGTGGCATGTGCGCTTGTAGTTATAGAACGAGGCCGGACGGAAAAGTGGGCAAAACCATGTCTTTGAATTGGGGGATCAGGTCGGCATCGGTGCTAAAATTTATTACGTGCCGCTCACTCGAGAGCTAAATCATTTCAAATGATGATTTTATATGCCTCAACTTATAAAAAGGATTGTATAAGTGACTCCAACAACTTGACCATTGTTAGCATGCTATTGTTTCAATGTCGAGGGCTCGTCCGAGTAGCTTAAATAGACGTTATTAAAACGTTTTCACACTAAAACAATCATTCATAGAATTTCGGCTCTATATCCATGGTTTGTAAACTTTTGGCACCAAACATTTCAATATTGCGTGGTGCAGAATTTTTGTGACAAATAATCCATCGATCCATAAATTGAGAAAATGGGGTTAAATTGGTTCCCGTAAGTGCTCTAGCATTGGTAATGCATTTTCACAAGGCTCAAAGCTCTATTGTTCAGTCTCACAACAGAGTAAGGTCAGAGAAGCAGCGAGCTGCGAAGTAAAGAATGGCAGGTGAGAATATTTTGCTCATTTCCTTCTCTTTATGGAGGAAAGCAGATAGTTCTATGACCTTCGATGAAGTTACTTGGGAAGAGACAGAGAGTCCGTGATCTTACTTCTGCACCTGACAAAGTAAAGAGTAATGATGATGATGATGGAACATTTGCTTTGAGATTTTGCTTCTAGGTCGCGATGTTGTTTTGGCACTTTCTATACAAACAACTGATTCAATGCCACAACAGTATGACCGATCACTTTAGTACTAAATTTTTTATAAAATGTCTATTATTTAAATGTCTCCAATAAGTCATATCACAATTTTTTTATTAAAACAATGTCACGTCGATTCTTCCAAGATACTTCAATTAGTCTCTAGTCTATCCTCGCTAAGGTTAACGCCGTCACAAAATCACCAACTTTGAAGTTTGTCAATGGCGGCACCATACGTTGTGTGAGGGGAGTTGGAGGCAAGAGACAAGGGGGAGGGCTTGCCAACAAGTTATGCAAGGCAGGAGGAGGAGAGAGAGTGTTAGGGAAATCAAGACCGAACGTAACATATGTCCGAGTATATTCCAAGATTTCCGACTTCGTGTCAAAGTCCGAAGACCGCGACTCAAGACTCAAAGTCCGAAGACCGCCAGGACTCAAGACTCAAAGTCTGTTCTACATCGAAGTCCGCTCACTCGACTAATTCCGACGAACGTAAATGATGAATCGGAAGACGACTATGCCGAAGCCGAACAGTTGTAAAGTCTACGGACTCATATTGTAAAGTCTACGAGACTCGATTGTAAAGTCTCAAGACCCAGATTGTAAAGTCTCAAGACTCATATCGTAAAGTCTAAAGACTCAGACTTTACATCCAGATTCGATGAATCGTAACTCAAGCCCAATCATACAACGGCTAGTGATCTGGTTTGGATTCCACATCAAGACTGATTTGATTGAAGACAAGAACTTTCTACACGAAGAAGCTTTACTTATGGAAACCAAGATTTCGTTTGTATGGGCGATCGGAATCAATTTGGGATTCTACCTTTGTCACTCAACGGCTACCAAATCTTCTAGATACGAGCTGTCCAATGGGTATATTGGAAGACGATTCTCCGGGATGTTATCCAACGGCTAGTTTGGAAGTGGAGGAGTATTTAAGGAGGTGAAGGACCGATGAGCAAGTAAGAGACGGAGCGTAGAATTTATAATTCCAAAGTCGAGCGACCTTCGATCATACACTTGTCTTTGAAGAGCTTAAACGTTTGTAATCGTGAGAGAAATACCAAGAGAGTGTCTTAGTGAGATAGTGTGATCTACTACTAAGTGTTTGCACTCGAAGTTGTAATCTCTTGTTGATTGCATAGTGGAATCCAGCCAAGAAGGCTGTTATCGTGGGAGAGTGGACGTAGGCTTGGATTAAGCCGAACCACTATAATTTCTGTGTTCTTATTCTCTTCCCTAACTCTTTTGTTTTATTTGAAGTTTATTTTATTCCGCATACTAGCTATATCAATTGGTATCAGAGCCAAGTGCTCGGTTTATAAAAGTGTTTTTACTTTTGAGCTAAAGATTCTTTATGGCTAGTATGTTGGCACCAGGACTTATGGAAGGGCAAAGCAACACAAGGCCACCATATTTTGATGGAAAGGAATACGACGTATGGAAGAACAAAATGAAAGCATTCCTAAGATCCAGAGATCTCTTGCAATGGGATGTTGTGGAAAGAGGAATCAACCCCATCGCTGCGTCTACATCAAACAAGAATGGCAAAGACAAAGAAACCAAACCCCCCGCTCTTATGTCTCGGACGGAGTTGTCCAAAAGAGAAGCGCTTGATGCAAAAGCCATTTATTCTTTATATTGCGCTTTATCTCTTGCTGAATATAACAGAATCTCTTCATGTGAAACAGCAAAAGAAGTTTGGGATAAACTTCATGTTACATATGAAGGGACCGATCGTGTAAAAGAGACAAAAGTAAACTTCTTGCTTGGCCAATATGAATCCTTCAAGATGAAGCAAGGAGAGTCAATTGGAGATATGTTTAGCCGTTTTACAGAAATTGTAAATGGTTTAGCATATCAAGGTCAGCAAATTTCTGCCCCGATGAAGGTCAACAAACTCTTGCGAGGTCTCTCAAAAGATTGGAATCATGTCAAGACCTCAATCCGGAGACTCGTGAGGATTATGCCACTCTCCGTTGATGAATTGATTGGCACTCTTCAATCCTATGAAGTGGAACAACTTAATGACGAAGATCCCGAAGGTAAGAAGTCCATCGCTTTAATATCTAATGCTGTTTTTGATGAAACAGATTCAGAAAATGACATGGACAATGAAGAACTTGCCTTTATGGTCAAGAAATTTAAAAAGCTTAGTAGAAAAGGAAGGAACTTCGATGGAAGAAGTCAATACAAGCATAATGGACATAAAAGAATCATGAAAGAAGATGATGATCAAGAAAATATATGCTTGATGGCACATTCAAAATCTGAGTCTGATTCGAGATAGAGACTTAGAATCAAAGTCTGATTTAGACACAGACTCAGAATCAAAGTCTGATTCAGATACAGACTCAGAATCAAAGTCTGATTCAGTCATAGATTCAGAATCAAAGTCTGACTCGGACACAGACTCAGAATCCGATGAGGAAATCGAGGTAAGCAATTCAAAAATTCCTTTTAAAGTTTCAAAGTATATAAATGAGCTTTGTTCAAATCTCAAATCTTCTCTTAAAAGGATCTCCAAACTTAAAAAGGAAAATTTTCGACTTACGCAACAAGATCTTTCTCAAGTCGGGAGACCTATTAAGAAAAATTGGATAAAAGCAACATATTCTGCTAACTCTCATGGACCCAAGAAAAAATGGGTACCAAAGAAAAGATAAGTTATTTTTGCAGGATATAAAGAAGAAAGAAGAAAGAGGATTTGGTAAGGAATTTTTTTATTCTCAATTTGATTTGGGCAATAACTCTCATTATGCTTGATATTCGATATATCCTTGGTTGATTTAGATTTTATAATGATCATATTTTGCTTTATGGAAGAAAGAATCGTATGATTTGTTTTTATGATTTGTGAGTTAAGATTTGATTTAGTACGTATGATTATTTGAGATAATTCAGATTATTTTGTCTAAATTTATACTCTCAGATATAATCATATTTTGCAAAGTGAAAATCTGTTTTACGTGATGATGCAAGATATTCTTAGATATTCAAAGATTTTATTCTCTCTGATTTTATCGTATTATGTCTAAGAGAGAATTTATTTTTCAAAATATCATATGCATAATATTCTTTCTTTGAATACTTTGTTATGATGAATTAAGAAAGAATATTATTTATCTGTGGAGATTATATATTTTGCTCTAATGTCAAGGAAGGATCCAAATTGATGGATACCAAAAAGAGAGATGAGTTGATTGCAGGAAATTCAATAAGGGGGAGAAATCAAATCCAAAAGAAAAAGGAAAGAATCGTGATCATCTCAAAAAGGCAACAAATTGAGGGGGAGCTTTGATCAATTATGGAAAAATCATTTTTGATTGATCGTGATCTTGTTATGAAAAGAAGGAAGGTAAATGTGTTAGAATTGTTCAGATCTACAAAATCCGGTTAGTGCATCTATTATTACATTTTGTCATTAACAAATCTTACTGATATTATCATTTTATTATGACAAAAAGTGTACGTGAATTTCATGATGCATCTGTGATTTTTATTGGATATTTGCTGATATATATGATCGAAGTGAGCTATATTGCATATCTTTAATATTCGACTTACTTTATAAAAGCTGATTTTTGGAAATTGTGATTCATGCAAAATATTTGTTATTATTCTCTACGTGAATCTATTATTATCGCTTTTTGACTATGACAAAAAGGGGGAGAATATATGAATATGCATATGTGCTGATTGGTTGATATTATTTATTGCATAATATTGAGCTGTGATTATTTTCTACATATTATTATGCTCAATCTATTTGTTATCTTCTCGATATCCTTTGATTTAAAAGTATGTTTACAAATCTGCATATTCAGAGATTGCCGAACCACTATAATTTCTGTGATTCTCTTCCCTAACTCTTTTGTTTTATAATTTTATTCAGTATGAACATACTATTTCTTTGTAAGTTATAAGAAGCATGGGCCACCTAGTAGCTAAATTACTTTTTATTATGAATAAATAGCATAATATATAATGTCCTAGGAGATTAGTATTCATTACTACAATCAAACAATCAACAAATATAGACCTTTACAGATTGCTAGTAGGAGAAAGATTTAGATTTATATTTTGAATATTGAAGTAAAAGAGACACATAACTCATTTGTGTGATAAATGGGTCACATGAGGGTATGAGTAGCAACATTTTGGATGAACATAATACCATGAATAGTAGACGTAACTAAATATATCTTTGATTGGTGGGTTACAAGTTATGAATATCACTCACATGCCAACTTAACTAAATATGAATATAGGCGATGTCCATCATTATAATTTATCGATTAAAATGCTATTTTTTTCTCCAATAATATAGAAGAAGGTAAGACCCTTAATCACATGAATGATGAATGACACACCGGACATAGACATATTTTTCACCCATTAAGGCTTGTCACAATCATATCAAACAAAAGGAGGGCTTCTCTTTTATCTAGAAAACATGGCGAGAAACCTACTCATGTATACTCATGACATCTGCCCTTATCACTTGAGAAGTCCACTCTGGTACCCATTATAACGGGTCATGATTTTCTTGGCTGAGGATAAGCTCGTCCGAAACCTAGGGAGCTAGCTGAGACATCATAACATCCTCCCCTCATTAGATCGTTCTCAAGATCAGTTCAATGGATCGCATTATAACAACAACTAAGCGTAACACGCTTTATTTGACTTTGAGCGTCTAATCCTTCAAGCCAAACATGTAGATAACTTCAGAAAACGTTAGTAGATTTCGGCTTGTCATGGGCATCATCTGAAAAGCAGCATTAACTCCCAAGCAACTTGTTGCACGACAGTCACCTCTATCTTATAGGTTCTTCTCCAAGAAGATAAACGTCACGTCCTCGGAATGTCAACACAAAACCTAATACCACTTCCATGAACATCATGCCTTCTGCAATCATCATACTTCGTCCCAATGTCACAAAAGCCCCACTTCTAAGCTCGGATGTGACTGTGCCACGGGCGGCATCACTTGGGGTCTTTAGAACTAGGAGAATATACCAGGGATACTATTTTGTTCCCTGGACTCAAGTGAAAATTCCTAACAAGGGAAGTCAACGAAGCGGTGCTGCTGCTATGTCTTCAGAAAGGGTGGACCACATATCATCGAATCAACCCCTTACCTGTTGCTCTTTAATCATAAAAGCAAGGTAACATCAGTAACCTCACTATATAGTAAGTGCAAAAGAACTTACTGAAATTGCTGTATATGCTAAAAAAAGCTGGCACTTCAGATAGATATTGATATATATTGTGTGTGTGTGTGTGTGTGTGTGTGTGTGTGTGTGAAGTCATTATGGATTAGTCTAAAATCAAACTAAATATACACTGAGTACGGAAAAATTACCTACTTAGTCTTAAATTTATTGTATAAATATCATTTGGTTCTAAACTTTTCATTTTTGGTAATTTAGTCCTATACCTTTGTGCAAAATTTCAATCTAATCATTTTGAACAATTTTCGCAGAAATTGCTTACATGGAGGTCAAGTCATTACCGCCATCTTACGTAACACATTACCACATCAACGATTTCTAGTGAAAATTGATCTAAAAGACTACATTGAAATTACTCGTAAAAATTTTATGACTAAACTAAGAAAATTGAAAATTTTAAAATTGAATTGATATTCGTATAATAAGTTGGGACTAATTGGATAATTTCCCTATCCTATGTTACTATGCAGCCGACCTAAGTGAGATGAGACCATGATAGTGATTGGATTATTGTATACTTCATTTGATCTATCATCTCATAATATCATGTTAGGTGGCCGGAGACCACCAATAAAGTCTCTAGGAACAAGGAATCTACTAGCGTTTAAGGGCGTCTCCCTCAACTTATTTTGTCTCAACTTCCTTAGCACATACTTAATTTGATTCCATGACATCAACATATCAATGATTTGGCACCAAATCAATGAGCTTGTTCCAGAACGAACCGAGTTCAAACAAAAACGAAATCACATCATGCTGTTTGGCCCTGTGTCGATACCTCCTCACATAGAATATATACATGCATTGCTAAACCAGAAGAAGATGATGACCATCAAAACCCTAGGAAAGGGACATAACATGATTATATACAAATCGCCGTATGAAGTTGCAATGTGAAAACGATCATTATGAACTAAATATGGTAGACACCTGTGATTGTGTCCTTGGCCTGCGTCAAACCACTTTAGCATACCTAAAGTTAGAAATAAAAAATATTATCTGCGCACGTAAATATAATATAAGGTAGACGACTGTTAAGCTAATAACATTATCGTTTCTATCTTTACCAAAAAAAAAAAAAAAAAACATTATCATTTCTATTGTTCTTAAGAAAGAATGTGGGGGAAAAGTGCTAAAAAGGTCCTAAACCTTTTGCATTTGTGACAATTTAGTCATAAACCTTTTTTTGGTGCCAATTAAGTCCTAAACATTTTTACGTTATGCCAATTTAATCCTTTTCCGGCCAATTTTGGCTGGATTTTGCTGACTGAACGTCGGCTAGTTGATGTGGCCTAATCGGCGAGATGGACAACTTTTTAATAATATTTTAATATTTTTGATTTTTTATTTTTTATTTATTTATTTATTTTTTATTATTATTATTATTATTATTATTATTATTATTATTATTATTATTATTATTTGGGTAAGGTAAGAGATAAACTTTTTCTTTTTCTTTCTTTTTTTCCTTCTCCTCCTTCTTCCTCCAGCCGATCGCCGGACCTCGACGACCAGCCAAAGGCAACGGCCCGCAAGGTCGAGGTTGACCTCGCCAGCCACCTCGCCAGTGGCCACAAGGGCGGCCTCGCACTGGGTGGCGAGGCTCGCCCTCGCTAGATCTAGCGAGGGTTAAGCCTTGCCCACTCGACACGAGGGTGCCCTCGAGGCCTGGGCGATGAGGCTTGCCCTCGCCGGATCTAACGAGGGTCGAGCCTCGCCCATGGCCGACGAGGGTAGCCTCACGCTGGGCTGGCGGGGCTCACTCTCGCCGGCCATGGGCGAGGCTCGACCCTCGCTACCCAAGCCTTGAGGGCGGCCTCATGCCAATCCGTCGCCCATGGCTAATTAGGGCGAGCCCCGCTAACCCGACACAAGGCTGCCCTCGCGGCCTAGGCAGCATCGAGTTGGCCTCGCACCAAGCTGGCGAGGCTTGCCCTCGCCGCCCAGGCCTTGAGGGTGGCCTCACGCCAGATCCGGCAAGGGCGAGCCTCACCCGCTCGACATGAGGCCGCCCTCAAGGCCTAGGCGACGAGGGTCGAGCCTTGCCCATGTTCAACGAGGTTGAGGTTTGGCGAGCGGCTGGAGGAAGAAGGAGGAAAAGGAAAAAAAATAAAAATATTAAAATATTATTAAAAGTTGTCCACATTAGCACTGATCAGGCCATGTTAGCCATCCGACGTCCAATTAGCAAAATCCGGCCAAAATTGGTCGAAAAAGACTAAATTGATGCAACGTAAAAATGTTTAGGACTTAATTGGCACAAAAAAAAAGGTTTAAGACTAAATTAGCACAAATGCAAAAGATTTAGGACTTTTTTAGCACTTTTCCCAAAGAATGTGTATTCTGACTTATTTGAACCATAATGATCCCATATATTTCATAATATTGCTTCTCTCCTCTTTTTTCCTGGAAAGAAGCGAAAAGTAGCAAGAAAAATAAACTCTCGTGCGCTTAAGCCGATTCACAATCGAAATTTTGTTAGGCTAGCACGACCTTCGTGATAATTAAGTAGCATAAACAGAGTAGACGTATATTCTTTCAAGGGCTATAACATGAAAGGCGTCATCTACATTCAATTATACTATTTTTGGTACCTTATAGATTCTTATTGCGCATGGTTTAGGAAAGATTCCTTCAATCATTGCTTGGTAAATGCTAGGCCCGAACTGTTTGCACAACGCGGGGCACATCTTGAATTACATAGATCAAATTCGAATGCAATATAACATGATACAGCACACTAGCTTTATAAATTGACATAAATTAACACGTTTTCATCATAATTATGTTATTTGGCTGGTTGAATCAAAACCAAAGTGTTTTAGATCGACACGAATTACAAACATGATTATGACACGCTGATACGAATTGCCAACCTAAATAGAAGTGGTGGAGTTCTGCTGCAACACGCTTAAAACATCATTTCGGCAAGTTTATATATTAATCATCTCTTCCGCATTACAGCATGGTAATAATGATGGACGTGGAAATTATGGGCAAGAGGCCAAAACCAGCTTTTGCTTCTTAATGCACCGCAATTTCACAAAACCATTTATTTAGACTTGCACCACACAATCTAGAGAGGAAGTACTAATTGAACAATCACTTTTAGCCGTTGCTGCATGATGGGATGTTGAGGGGAGCACTCGATCGATTCTCTCCTTTCGATTTAGTCAAAATGATGAGTGTGTTCTTCAATAAGTTGACAGACCCCAACTGAAGATATCGATGATGAGGCCCATGTGGGGGAACTTAGGGATGAACATTGAGAATATTATTGCTGGATTTGATGACTATTGAGGTTGGATTTTCAATTTGGTTCCATAAAGTAAGTTTGCATAATGTGATTCCCTAGACAATGCAAGAAAAAGCAGACAAAAGAGGATAGGCTTTTGCAGGCTGTGAAAGTTTAGTGCTTGTGTAATCATCTTCCACATTTCCTATGCTTTTTAGCAGGATTTTTGTTAATTTGCATGGGCCAACGAGTCTTCTGGCAGATTTAAAATTGTTCAAAGTCCAAAGACGTAGAGACCCCCCTCAGATGTGACAGAGAATGATTACAATAGTGCCAGAATCTGTTGACTTTATTCTCACCGCTTTTACCGCATTAAATTAGCACACAATTCAAAAATATACATTTATAAGACTAAATAAGCATGGGAAAAATTGCATCCTAAATCCTAAATCTTATATACGGAATACAACTGAGTCTTAAATTTATCGATTGGTCCAATCAAAGTCCTAAATTTTTACCCAAGTCCTAAAACTTTTAATTTGTTCAATTAAATTCTTAACCTTTATTAAAAAACAATTAAATCCTAAAAATATGTTGAAAAGTACCTGCCACACGTAGGCAATTTTCAATTTTATTCTTTAAAAAGTTTAGGATTTGATTGCATTTCATAGTCAAGATTTAGGACTTCATGCGCAATATTTTCAAATATAAACACAAAATTTTAGATATGGAAATTTAAATGACTATAAATTAGAAAAATTGCAAGATTTCTCAACCGTTTGAAAGGGTCATTAATTGGCTAATTTAAGTCATTATCATTGTCAAACCGTATACTTTATTGATTAATCCAACGTGCTAAATTCAAAAAAAAAAATAGAACTAGGAAATTTTTCAAAAAGAAGAAGAATAAAACTCTTAATAGGAGAGGGAGAGGGAGAGGGCGAGGAATTTGAGTTGTGCTATCGATGTATGTTATGCAACTGAAAACAATTAGAAGATGTTAAATCGTCTAAATCATATCGCTTCAATTTAATGTTATATTTACTTATCAATTTCGAGTATGTTTAAATTCTCAAATTAAGAACTTATTTTCTTTGTTTTCATTTTAAATCAGTGATTTTCTTATCTTCTATTTTTTATGATCTTTCTTAATTAAACAGACTAAAATTGAAACTCGTATTTAATGGCGACAATTTTACCTTTTTTATATGATGTACGTTACATAAAAGATTTGAGGGCAAAATGTTGTTTTAGACAAAATCAATGAAAAATGTAAGATTTTATCCCCACAAAACATACGCATGACACGTGCTAATATACATGATCAATGGTGTTGATAATACGACGAAAAGCAAGTCCAAGAGGGTAAAATGCGACTTTTCAAAGTTTGGGGTTTAACTCAGTAAAAAAAAAAAAAAGTTTGGGGTTTAACGTAGACAAACCCCCAGTTGATAGGGGCGGGGTAAACTGAAATTTTTCTTATGTCGAACCTTATAAAATCAAATCCCTGTAACGTGGCATCAAAGCAAATACTACCAAAATCACAAAACGATCTTTCGAGAGTATTTTTATTTTACCAAGTTACGTAGGAATGTGTGTGATCTCCATTTTCACGTGATATTTGTAATATTCTTAAGTATTGCTGAGAGGGACACTCAGTTTTTTGCACTTTGAAAAAGCAATGTTGTGCATGACACGTTCAAATAGACGGAACGTCCAACGAGCTCCCACTAGTGATATTCCTCATGTTAGAAGATATCATTGAATAATTATTTTAATAGTGCTATAAGTGGGGGTCATTAATGATAAAGCAAGAAGCCCTCATTACTAAATAAATATAGGGGTCCGGTGCTATTAAATGGTTGTCAGCCAATAAGTCAATGGGTGTAATTTTCTAAAGTTGTTTATTGGCCGTGGATGTTGTGGTCACAACAGAAGACATTAAGCACAGTCTCTTGCAACCAGAGGTTATTCAGATAACCTCTATGATTGACTCAATCCGTCAAGACAATTGAAAATTTTCGATTCGAAAATTGAAGGTCACCTGTTTAAACCCACTAATTACACGAAAATTAACACTTATAGAGCATTTTATGGACCTTCAAGTAATTATCTAGCCTCTACTCTACCCTTGGATTAACCAAAACGAAAATGAGATCACCCAAATAATAAGTATTTTCATTTATTGCTTCAAGATCCCAATTCAAAACATCACAACAATAATGGATATCATTCTAAATTCCAATCCAACCTTCCCTAGCCTATGTGATCTACGTTCAAAGAATTTAGGGCACCCCATTTCCCTACGCCCCAAACCGCGCACATGAACTTGAAAAACACTCGTTTCCCGTTTTTACACGATAATGTACGCGCCATCAACCCACGTTCGCTGTCGTAAAGATTTCTGGTCGTGCTGTAAAGAACGATAAAGATCGGAAAAAAGATGGACGCAGAAAGGTTAATTTTTTTCTATTCTTTTTCCACGAATCAAGAAAGAAACATGAAAAAGAGAGAAGCTTTCATGATCTCAAGGAAAGCTGGAGGAGCTGGAGGAGTGGAGGACAAAAGGGTGGGGGACAAAAGGGAACACCGTTCGAGACCTTGAACTCCAACTTTGTTCCGATGGACGGAGTACAACGTGTTTTCTGGGGTGGAACTGCTTCGGGCTCGGGAATTCCTTAACCGAGCCCCAAGTTCTGTTCCTAGTTCCGAGTGAAGTTTCCAGGGTTTTTTTTCATTTTTAATGCTTTCAATTAGGAGCTGTTCTTCCTGCCCTAAAATTAAATTGAGTCGGTCCATTCAAACCGAATCTTTCTACCCACGCCATCTCAGTCAACATGCATTTAATTTGACCCCAAAAAATAATTGAAAAATACGTCCATTAAGATTATTAGAATAAAGGGCATGAAAGATTATTGCCGCACGTATTCTTGGATCGATGTGCTTCAGATTTTGTGCGTGTCGATCCCTTTTTTGGGGCTTTTGAGTAGATTATCACTTAGTTTAGAAGAAATAATAACCACAAACATAGCATGATCCCTTAGGGTTTAATTTTGCTACATCTTTTATGTGTTATCTGTGGCCCTCTTCATTAATTTTAAGGATAATTTTGTTAAATTTTGATTAATAGCAAAAGCGACCATCTTTTCAAATACATTTGCTTCAAATTTAAGTATTTCAACAAGAATTAAACTCGACAGATTCATTTAGAAAAAGCAAACCAAATATTTTTTATCTTAAAAGCACTCGAGATTATTCCATGTGAACTTGGCTTAATGCCTTGGGTACAAGACCGGCGGTTCTCCACACGATTCATCTGCATGAAACAATACAACAGGGCATGCAATCAAACGGATTTGGGTTGTATATGTTCATACATACCTATCAACCTTTCTAAATATGAATTGATACATTTAAGTTAATATGTTAACGTGTCATTTGTTTCAATGCAACACAATTAGACAAGTTTTAACACGTATAATGCTCATATTTGAAGATTTTTTAATTCTTAATATTTAGAAAAAAAAAGAAATCTATGTCTAATAATCGAGAGTGAAATAAAAAATTAGAAACACAGGAAAAACTAATCCAATCATATATTTTAGAAAGTAAAGGACGATTATCTATATTGTCTAGAAATTTGTTGACACAAATGATTGTGTATCGACATATTCTACATGTTTATCATTTACTCATGTAAATGTATATCTGTAGCATATTAATATGTAGTGTCACATCAACACTTAATCAATGGCACATTTAATCATTGCATTAATCGTTTCATGTAACTCATTTTATTAGGCGTGCCATGTACGTGTCGAGGTAGTTCACCAAGTTTATTGAACACATCATGTTTGGACTAGCCATATTTGTATTATATCATCATTTCAACATGGCACAATTATCATGACACGAATAGCTAGCCTTACTTAGAGACATTCAACTCATCATTATCCCATTAAAAAATATTAGAAGGAAGGGATGCATTGAATTTCCCCGTCACAATATTTTATATGCTTGAGATTAACAAGTTGTGCTACATATATGATTAATTAGATAGACACCTAATCTCATCTACTTCATTATTTTATTTTTAGTTGTGTGTAGTAGAGAGAAAGTTACACCAGTTTAGGGAAAGAGGAAAAACACTCCACATGCGAGAGTTCGTTGAAATGGGTGATCCGGGATTGACAAGATCATTTGTAGATATGTCTACTTTTTAAGGTGAGTAAAAGCTTCAAGTCAAGATATTATTTTACTAGAGCAAGAAATAAAAATAAAAATAAAAATAATAAAAAAGCAAATTGCATTGTTGATGGTGTGAAGCTGTAGAATATGGAGTTAAACAAATATTTTCATCGGCATTTTTACCTTTTTGTTGTTGGATCGGCTCGATTTCTTTATTTGCCTATCATGTATCTTTATACATTACATTGCAAATATTTTTCTTAACAAGTACCCTGTAGATACTTGTTAAACACTAAAACAAAGAATTATTGTCATTTCCAATGCATTGAAAATAATAACATATTTTCATTAAGCATGTGAACATTCATTAATAAGATCATTTGGTGAATTGTGTTCTGATTGAATATTTGAAAAACCCAATATACAAAAGAAACCAAATATTCTTTATTCATTAACATCAAACCCCTTGTATTTGTATTAAGTCTGTCTTTAAATAGTGTATGTGATGACGCAATAATACAAAAAAGCATACACAGCCCCTCTAATAAAATTTTTAAACAGTCGTCACGATTTATAAGTTTCATTTTCTTTTGTCCGAAAATAAATAAGTGCATTAAAAATTTTAAATCGGATCATTTTTTTTCGATCACTCAAAATGGACGGAATTGACATAACCAATTGGATTATTTTTTTTTTTTTGGACAAACTCCATGACTAGATACACCATCCGAAAAGCCTTAGGAGTTCAATTATATTTAATTACAATTTCAGCGCACTTATTATAAAAACAATTTAAAAGTCAATCGTTTTCGAATCTTTTTTTTCTGTTTAAACCTCTCTTTCGGACACAAGAAGCCAAAATGGATTCACTCGTCATCATCATCACCATCACTTTCCAGAGTCCCAATAATGGTTCAAACCGTAGGTTTACCTCGTCCAAGCCCGGAGGGCTTTCTGGTCAATTCGCTCTCGCCACGTCGGGGTCACGTGACCTGTATCCTCCCCCCCTACCCGAAAAGGGTCAGAGAAAGTAGCCGTAGCCCGTGGGGTTATCGAACGGTGAATAATCCGCGAGGTGAGGGGCATTACGGTCAAAGCGCGGGGGGAGGGGGGCTGTTCAGTCATTTCCTCCTCTTCACGGCCGCAGCACGGGGGGACCACGTGTCCATTCTGGATGGCGGGGCGAAAGCTTTTGGCGTTTCTGCCGGGGGGCGATTGCGTAAATTCACCCGTTGCGGCTTGGCTCTTGCAATGATGCGAGCGACTGCACAGTGGCAGAGGGATTGAGGCGGACGGAGCGATTGGCTCTTCTGCTGGTTTTTTCCTCTCCATTGCCTGTCAGTCACTAGCCAGTCAAACCCATCTTTGACCAGCCCAGCCCCCACCACCGGGAATGTCATTGATTTCTTGAACCAGGAAAAAACCATGGTTTTTTTTTTTCCTCAAGTAAAAGAGAATTTTTGGAGGTGCAAATTGATATGGGGAAATTAGCTAAACTGAGGGAGGATGCAATTAGGGGTTCTCCTTAAAGTGGAGATGATAGGTGGTGATGTGTGGGTGCAATTTTTTGCGACTAGCCCTTTCGGTTTTTTCAAGTAGTAGGTCTAATTGTCTAAATAATCTCGCATTTCAGAGATTTTGTGAAATGTTTTCCCTTGAATTTTTTTTGGAAACTTTCTATAGTCTGTCACCATGTTAATTTGCATGTTGATCATGTGCATGTTCTTCTAGTTTGGTCGGTTCTCTCATTGATATGGTGGGCACAAGCACAGCTTTGTTATGTAAGTATCAGCTTATACATTAGGAGAGTGTTTAGAAACATTTCCTAACAATTTGAACTGTCGGGTGAAACTATTTTTCTAACAAGAAATAAGTATATAATTGTCATGCTTGTCAATGTTCTGCATTTTCAAAAATAACCGAGTGCAAAATGTCACAGAACCCAAAAATCAATCAGTGTGATAATTTTCTACATAGTCTCTCAGAATATAATAGAAAGGCATGAAGTATAGATATGTAATGGAAATATCACCATTTTTAGACAATCCTTTCTTATACGGCGAATAAAGAGCATAATATTTTAATGTTTACCCCATATAGAGCAGCTTATTAATGTTACAAAACACTAAAACCAATCAATTGCTCTAATGATTGGATTTAGCTAGAATGAACTCACACAATACTTCAAACATATTCAAACATTGTGCGATCGCGTATTCTATGCACCAAAGATGTTTCTTTTCTACGCGGGTTTTCCCATCATGAAAGTAGGTAAAAGACCTTTCGAGAGGGAAAAATAAGACATCTTTCACGAAGTGCCAAAAAAAGCCCTAAGATTTGGGGGAAAACCATTTTAGTGACACCTATGATTCTTTTCCAATGGTATGGTCAATGTAAGTAGGTGTGATCCAGAATCATTCGAGTGCCCCACCCAAACGGTCCCCCTACCAAAGATGAAGAATGCCAAAGACCCCATTTCATGATTTTTATCAAAAAAAGCTACTTTCCCCTCTCTGGTTTTCCATACATCTTGGTCATGATGGTGATGCCAAGGTATTTAAATGCTGTGTACTTGTATGGAGTGGGTGGAGACTGTATAATGCGTTTGACCGCGAGCCCAACCTTTTTGTGCGCCCTTTTTGACATGAGAAAGATAAAATTACATGGTCATATATTTAAGGGGGGAAATATGAAAAGAGTGAAAGGAGAAAGGGCGCAAAGCATCCGAGGCTTTCTTTTCCAACATTGACAAACTATGTGACATGACCTTGCATGATTTTAATCTTTGCAAAAGTTGGCTTCACTGTGCAACACAAAGCGATCCACACATCAAGCGACATACTTTTTGATGTTTAACTTGGGCACTCATCTTTTGACTTTATGCCCTCAAATAGAGTATAGTATATGCCTTTTTGACTATAGAAAATCAGGGAAAGTTTGGCATTTAATGGCAAATTTCCTTTGAATATATATGTCTAAAGACTTGATGGAAAACTTTTTTTTTCTCCTCTGTGGCTCAGAAGAACATAATTTGATTTGATCGAGCGATTAAAAACTCGTATCGAAAAAACCCTAATTTACGATCATGAAATGAAAGAAAAGTGGGCCTAGTATATGCCTTTTGACTTCAGAAAATTGGGGAAAGTTTGGCATGTAATGACGAATTTCCCTTGAATATCCATGTCTAAAGACTTGATGGCAAACTTGTTCTTTTTCTCCCCTATGGTTCACAACAACATAATTTGATTTGATTGAATGATTATAAACTCATATTGGAAAAGCCCTAATTTACGATCCTCAAATGAAAGAAAATTGGGTATAGTATATGCCTTTTGACTTCAAAAAAATTAGGGGTAGTTTGGTGCGTAATGGCGAATTTCCCTTGAATGTCCATATTTAAAGACTTGATGGAAAACTTGTTTTCCCCCCTGGTTCGCAAGAACATAAATTGATTTGATTGAGCAATTATATACTCATATTTAAAAACCCTAATTTATGATTGTGAAATAAAAGAAAAGTGGGGAAATGATAGCGCTTGAAGTTGAGGAAGATGTGAATTAATACAATGAGGATCAAGAAACGTCGTGCAAATGCAAGACCTCTAAATAGAAGCATCAAAGCAAGAGAAAGATGATGCACTCTACCGTGCCAAAACTCTACAAAATCGATTCTTTTATTTATTTTTCTACAATGTCGTTCAGTTTCAGTTTTAACTTTCGAGCTAGGTTTGTGTTTCGTAATGTATCTCGTGAAAAGGACTATACTGTTTGCATAAACATTTCGATTACAGCGTCACTTGTGTATAACTTTGGTTCCGATTTCACCGATGTTTAATTTTCCTATGTCTAATCTCCATTCATGCACTTTTTATTCCCTCGGACGGCGCTTTAATTTCCCCTTTAATATAGGCATCGCCCTGAGATTTCCTTTGTCATTTCCCGTGTCATTTCTTGTCCGGCACTTTAATTTCTTGTCGTTGTCGGTTTCCAGTGCTTACTTTAGTTTCTTTTTGATTCCCGGTTCTCGAACTTTAACTTTCGGCCCTCCTTCTTCCTTCTCATTTTGATCGATTTCCATCACGGTCACTTCCACTTCTATCTCCAGAGCCGACATGCCTTGCACGTACTCGTTCACTCGACCGTCCTTGAAAACTTGTGTTTGTAGAAGATTAATCAAGAATAATAAAGTTCTACAATAAGTATACCAGAAGTCATAAAATATATTTAAAAAGTGCAATTAAATTCTAAAATTTTTTAAGTTGGTGCAATCGAGCATTTCTATTAATTCCATCTAACATGATAAATGGAAAATGCTAACAAGATTTATCATTTAATTATACTTTTGTGACAAATTTTAAAATTTGATTATACTTTTAAAAAAATTAGGATTCCATTGCACTTTTATAATAAATTTTAAGACTTTTGGTATACTTATTTCTAAAGTTTTTATCAGTGAGGATAGTTAGGGTGCAGAACAACTTTCATGGAAAAAACACCAAAGTGTGGTTAGGTAAATCACAAAATATTATATATTCTTGCTTGCAAGAACACTAAAAACCTATTAAGATGTCTACAGGTTAGGAGCTCTTAAATTATTACAAAGAATTGTAAAGAAAGACTATGAATCCCAATCTACATCTTATATATTAAATTAACCAATTACGATATTTTAACCCAAAATTAATCCTTCGATACATAGTTGCATAAAAGGGAAGAAATCCAATTAGTTAAAATTAAAATTATACTATGAAAAATAGAAATCAAATATAAAGTAAAAGATTGATAATCGATTTTCAATCAAATGATTGCTAGTACTAGATTCAAACACTAGTAAGTTACTTTTTCCAATATGACATTTCCTCAATAATAATTCAGAAAAATAAAATGTAGGTAATGCTTTTATTGGTAACCCAGATTAATATAAATCATAATTACCAGCCGAGGTTTATTTTTTATAAAATTTACTTTCTAATTGAAAACAGAGAGTTAATGCAAGGAACACGTTTCCCGACAGCACTATGATTAGCGCCACAATCTAGCATGAGCTAGCCTTATTAGCCTTTAGACTCATGGAACAAATTCAGGTACTGCTATTAATTGGACATTCAATTCGATCTGCCTATAAAAATTTCGTAGTTTCGCAAAATGAATTATCGTGACAATAATGTAGAAAATAATTCGACAGTAATTCCTAGGAGTGTCTCTGTGGCCACATCCTATCATAATCAAAATTATTAAGCTTTGTACCATGTACCTAGAGTGGCCACGGGCCAAAATGGTAGTTTTGTAGAATACGCACTGCGAATTCAGAATTAATTGTCCTTTTGATTATTGGATGGCATACGGATTCAATGAGCAGGCATGATTTTTTCAAGATTTAAATGATGGAAAAAGGGCCGGTTGATTGAATGAGTTCGTGCCTCTTTTTGTGAAGTAGGGGATCACAATGAAGGGCGGGATATTAATAAGAAGAATGAGGCAAAAGCAAGAGAAATGTTCTATGTATTTAGTACATATGATAACTAAATATTGACTGGTAAGTCTGGTGAGACCCCTCATTTGTAATTATTCGCATTCAATGCAATGCATCATTGTACTACACTAATGTAATAATTTCTAGACATACATAGAGACAACAAAACACTTTTGTGATTTTTTTAGCTCCATCCAACCATTTAATTGAAGAACTCACTAGTGTTCAAAAATAGTTGTGACTATGAATTCGGGAAAATTACTAAAAATGTTTTAAATCAATAGCATTTTTACCAATTTAGTCTTCAATCTTTTAATTTGACCATTTTATTCATAAATCTTTTGACGATTTATCATTTTTTTGATTAATTTTGATCGGAAATTATTAACATGAAAGCCGCTCATCCTACATGATACAACCGGTGTTGATAGAAACAATTCTTATAATTTTTCATAAGCAAAATTTCTATATATTTTTATATTTTTTTCCTTTCTTTATTTTCCTTTTTTTTCCTTATAAGCTCGGCGAGGGTTGGCACCTATTGCCATTGTGCAAAGGCTGTGAGGTTCTTGCCAAACACAAGTGAGGGTCACGGCCCTTGTTAGTTGGACTTCGCTAGACTTGGTAAGGAAAAGAAAGAAAGAAAATGAAATAGAAGAAATAAATAAATTTTTAAAAATTAGATTTTTAGAAATTATAAATTATAAAATTTGTTAATGCTATTACTAATTATCCCATGTGGCATGGCCAATATCCCTATTGGCATTTTTTGACTAAAATTGGTTGGAAGGACTATATTAGTATCATTGAAAGTTTTATGAATAAATCAATTAAATTAAAAAGTCTAGAAGAATTAATATGAGCATAATAAGTTATGATCTTTTTGGTAATTTTCTCCTATTAGTTTCTATGGTATCTCTTCCTAGCGTGTAAATCTTTACACATTGATTAATTCTCATATAAATCGCTTCCAACACAAATAACCGATGTTTTCCGTACAAGATTTAAGGAAAAAAAAATGATATAAAGCACATGGGAGTGATGGGAGTTATTGACTCAAGTGGCTTGTTTGCATCTCACATTGGAATTTCTCCTAACTTTAAAGTACATCTTCTTTAAAAAGATGGGTGTCACAAGGGAGAAGCTCTTAAAAGTACATCTTCTCTTTCCTCTTACTCCCAAACAAACACAGGATTTCATGTAGCTTAGTCTTTCTTTTCCCTTTTTATTCCTCTTTTAATTTTATTACTTTCTAAACCTAGTTAAGAGGAAAACTTTTTAATCTTTTAACTTGTCTTTAAAATATAGAAGTGGGTTTTAATTTCTTTTTTTTTTTTTTGAATTAATCCATTGATATACCATTCGTGAGATTACTATAAGAAAATTTAGGATGAGAAATTGGAATATTATGATATTATTGTTAGATGGTTCAATTAATCCTAAATTTAATGAAATGTAATTAAATTTTAACAAAGACGCTCTCGTTTTAAAGAAACAAAAATGATGTTGTAACTTGGAATTTGTTGCATGAAATTAGTCTGTGGAATCGCAGGCCTATTGTAGCTATTAAAATTAAAAGTACCATGTACTTTTAGCTAATTTACCTAATCACCTTGGGGGAAGTCATTCGAAGTGCATGATATTTTTATAAACTATTTACGTTTTCATTAAATTGATTTATATGGATCATAAGTTCAACAACATAATTTGATAAAACAAAAGCGTGGGTAAAAATAAGAAAGGAACTTGCACTGTGCTTGGTTCAAAGAATGAGTATTCTCTTGCCCACTTGTCTGGTTGGGGCTTTTTATAGAAATAAAATGGCATTCCAACAAGAATGGCCATTCCAGTTTTAGATGATTTGACAAAATCATGATTCAATTATAATTTGCATCGACATAAATTAAAATAAATAGATCGATTGTCAATTATTAAGAGGCTACAATTGATGAAATATTCATAATGCCATTACTAAATTTGACTAGTAGAATATCAATTATCATGATTTGTCGTTGTATTAATATTTTTAAACTGATTTTATAATTAAAAAAATGAGAAAACAGATCAATTCAATAATAAATTAAAATTAAAACTTAATGAAGATAATTAGTTATTTGATAAATTAATTAAATGCAGTAGATTTCAATAATAAAATATATTAGGTATCATGGCTTGCTATGATGTCATTGACTAGTCTAATATTACTACGCAATATGAATATGTTTAGTAGTTTATATTAGATTGAGTTATTAAATTGAATTGGTTGATTACATTTATGATTATTAATACCGTTAATTTACTTAGCAATTTTGAAAATTAACTGCAATAATTATTTTAATATAAACATAGCTTTTAAAAATTATTTAATATAATTTCTCATACTATAAATTAATGAATTATCATTTTAGCCTAGTATTTAGTGAATTATATTAATAGTAAATTAGAGCCATATCATATTATGATAATACTATGATTCAAATCATTGTAATCATATTTAAATTTACAACATTCTATTCACTTCATTCCTGTGATATTTATTTTACAATCATAAGATTCTCATTTCATTCCATTTCATTTCCATTATCAAACAAGAAAATTAAAGCTTTGATTTCCACCATTCCATTATCATAAACGTAAGAAAATCAAAACAACTTCTTACGACATTCTATTCACTTCATTCCTGCAATCATAAGATTCCATTTCATTCCATTTCATTTCCACCAATTATCAAACAAGAAAATTAAAGCTTTGATTTCCTTTCCTGTCATCGCTCATTCCATTCCGTTGCACCAAACGTAATGGAAATCAAGTTGAAAACAACTTCTCCACAGAAAATGAGAAAAATATATCCTTGCTTATAAAGAAAAAAAGTTTCTGACCAAAACAAAAAGAAAAAAAAAACACTCCAAAGAAAAATTCAGAAAAGGGGAGAAAAAACGAAACACAATTTCATTTCCTCTTTTGCCCCTTGATAAGGAGAGTCACCGATTTTACACCTCCTCAAACTGCTTTACATCTGTTAAAAAAAAAGGACCCTCCCACCCTCACCAAAAAAGAAACAAATCATTATCCAAATACCAAATGAATAAAAAATAAAATAAAATTTGAAAAAAATAAAAACTAATCCAATTATAAAATGACACAATATAATCACTCCCTGGTCTTCTCCATCTCTCTGCCCTTCACTGTCCCAACCTCACTCCATCCCAAACCACCACCACCACCACCTTCCTCCTCCTCCCTCCTCCTCCTCCTTCCTCCCCTAACTTTCTCTCTCTAAAACCAGGGCACAAGAGTAGAGAGAGAAAGATGGCACAAGAGTAAAGAGAGAGAGAGAGAGAGAGAGAGAGAGAGAAAGAGCCTAGAGCTTCTTGCATTAGGCGGCGACCCACCAAAAAAATGCGCCTCCTACTCCTGCTCCTGCTCCTCCTCCACCTCCACAGCCACCGCCTCCCCTCCCTCGCCGCCGGCGACGGCGGCGTCCCTGAGCAACGGGCCCTCCTCTCCGTCAAGTCCGCCATCACCGACGACCCCGCCGCCGCCCTCGCCTCCTGGAACGCCTCCACGGCCCACTGCACGTGGCCGGGCGTCGGCTGCGACCCCCGCGGCCGCGTCGTCTCCCTCGACCTCACCGGCCTCAACCTCACCGGCACCCTCTCCGGCGACCTCGCCCACCTCCGCCTCCTCTCCAACCTCTCCGTCTCCGCCAACCAGCTCTCCGGCCCCATCCCCCCGCAAATCTCCGTCCTCGCCGGCCTCCGCCTCCTCAACCTCTCCAACAATATCTTCAATGGCACCTTCCCGGCGGAGCTCTCCACCCTCAAGCGGCTCCAGGTGCTGGACCTCTACAACAACAACATGACCGGCGAGCTGCCCCTCACCGTCGTCGACCTGCCCAACCTCCGCCACCTCCACCTCGGCGGCAACTTCTTCGCCGGCAAAATCCCGCCCGAGTACGGCCGCTGGCAGTTCCTGGAGTACCTGGCCGTCTCCGGCAACGAGCTCGAGGGCACCGTGCCGCCAGAGATCGGGAACCTGACGAGCCTCCGGGAGCTCTACATCGGGTACTACAACACCTACGACGGCGGCCTGCCCCCGGAGATCGGGAACTTGACGGAGCTGGTCCGGCTCGACGCCGCGAGCTGCGGGCTCTCCGGCGAAATCCCGCCGGAGATCGGCAGGCTGCAGAACCTCGACACTCTGTTCCTCCAGGTGAACTCCCTCTCCGGGTCCCTGACCCCGGAGATCGGCCAGCTGAAGAGCTTGAAGTCCATGGACCTGTCGAACAACATGCTGTCCGGTGACATCCCCGCCTCCTTCGCCGAGCTCAAGAACCTGACCCTCCTGAACCTGTTCCGGAACAAGCTCCACGGCTCCATACCCGACTTCATCGGCGAGCTGCCGCAGCTGGAGGTGCTGCAGCTGTGGGAGAACAACTTCACCGGCAGCATCCCGGAGAAGCTCGGAGCGAACGGGAAGTTCCACTTTCTCGATCTCTCCTCCAACAAATTGACCGGCACTCTGCCTCCCGATATGTGCAAGGGCAATAAGCTCAGCACATTGATCACGCTCGGGAATTTCTTGTTCGGCCCGATCCCGGAATCGCTCGGCCAGTGCCGGTCCCTGAGCAGGATCCGAATGGGCGAGAATTTCCTCAACGGGTCGATCCCCAAGGGGCTCTTCGGACTCCCAATGCTCTCCCAGGTCGAATTGCAGGACAATTATCTCGAGGGCGAGTTCCCTGTGACCGACGGCTCTGTCGCTCCGAGTCTCGGTCAGATTAGTCTCTCCAATAACCGGTTATCCGGGTCTCTCCCGCCGAGCATCGGCGACTTCTCTGGAGTCCAGAAGCTCCTCCTGGACGGCAACAAGTTCTCGGGCCCGATCCCGGCCGAGATCGGGCGGCTGCAGCAGCTCTCCAAGATGGACTTCAGCCACAACAAGTTCTCGGGCCCAATCACCCCGGAGATCAGCCAGTGCAAGCTCTTGACTTTCGTCGATCTCAGCCGGAACGACCTCTCGGGCGAGATTCCGAACGAGATCACCGGAATGAGGATACTGAACTACTTGAACCTGTCGAGGAATCATCTCGTTGGCAATATCCCCACCTCAATATCCACAATGCAGAGCTTGACGTCGGTCGATTTTTCGTATAACAATCTCTCCGGCCTTGTTCCGGGCACTGGCCAGTTCAGCTATTTCAATTACACATCGTTCTTGGGCAATCCTGATCTTTGCGGTCCTTACTTGGGTGCCTGCAAGGAGGGGTTTGCGAACGGGACTCATCCAGCGCACGCCAAGGGTCCGCTCTCTGCCTCCCTGAAGCTACTGCTCGTGATCGGGTTGCTCGTCTGCTCGATTGTGTTCGCGATCGCCGCTATCCTCAAAGCCCGGTCGCTGAAGAAGGCCGGCGAGTCCCGGGCGTGGAAGCTGACCGCGTTCCAGCGCCTGGACTTCACCTGCGACGACATCCTGGATTCCCTGAAGGAGGATAACATCATCGGGAAGGGCGGCGCGGGCATCGTGTACAAAGGGGCGATGCCCAATGGCGACCAAGTCGCCGTGAAGAGACTCCCCGCCATGAGCCGGGGCTCGTCCCACGACCACGGGTTCAATGCGGAGATCCAGACCCTCGGGCGGATCCGGCACCGCCACATCGTGAGGCTGCTCGGGTTCTGCTCGAACCACGAGACGAACCTCCTGGTCTACGAGTACATGCCCAACGGGAGCCTCGGCGAGGTCCTGCACGGCAAGAAAGGCGGGCACCTGTACTGGGACACGCGGTACCAGATCGCCGTCGAGTCCGCCAAGGGGCTGTGCTATCTCCACCACGACTGCTCGCCGCTGATCGTCCACCGGGACGTGAAGTCGAACAACATCCTCCTTGACTTGAATTACGAGGCCCACGTCGCCGATTTCGGGCTCGCCAAGTTCCTACAGGACTCGGGTACATCGGAGTGCATGTCCGCCATTGCCGGGTCATATGGATACATAGCGCCTGGTACGTTTCGATTCGATCTTGAAGTCTAGTTACAAAGTGATATGATAGATGTTGTTGTTTGATCTGTGAATTGTTAAGTACCCAAATCTGTACTAGAGGCCATGATTCACTAGGTCAATGATCCAAGAATTTTGCTGAACTGACCTGACCTTTTGACTGAGATTTTACTGTCACTGTTTGAATTTTAGGTACATATGTTTGCTCAGGTCTCTCCCTTCTTCATGCCTCTTTTTTGACCCTCATGTCCAATGAATTATTTCTTCTTTTTTCTCTGAAACTTAGAAAATTCGCAATCAATCCTTTTCGACAAACCGAAAGCAGAGATTGATGCAGCTTTCGTAGCACATGAATTATATGACGGTCCACCCGAAAGGCCTATACCACCAAGACATCTCACCCGCTATATGCGGCCTAGCTTTTGACAAGGACTACCTGGCCTGTCCAACTCATGAATTCAAATCCGGATGCATTCTTAGGAGCTCTTTTGTCAATTGATTTAGCAAAATCTGTCAACTAACCTTTGACTTTCTGCTCGTTTGATTCTCTGGTTTGCTCGGACGGTTTTTTAATAGTTGTTTTTTCTTTGTTTGGTGTGTGTAGAATACGCGTACACTCTGAAGGTGGATGAGAAGAGCGACGTCTACAGTTTTGGGGTGGTTCTATTAGAGCTAGTTAGTGGGAGGAAGCCGGTCGGAGAATTTGGGGATGGAGTGGACATCGTCCAGTGGGTGCGAAAGATGACGAACTCGAACAAGGAGGAGGTCCAGAAGATCCTCGACCCGAGGCTCCCGGCCGTCCCGCTCCACGAGGCCATGCACGTCTTCTATGTCGCGATGCTGTGCGTCGAGGAGCAGGCGGTGGAGCGCCCGACGATGCGAGAGGTCGTCCAGATCCTAACAGAGCGCCCGAGGCCGCCGGGCTCGGCCAAGGGAGATTCAGTGGTGGTGGCGCAGTCCTTGCCACCACAAGGCTTGGCGCTCGAGTCCTCGGCGACGACGAAAGATGGGAAGGAGCAGCAACAACAACCAGCGCCGCAATCGCCTCCGGTGGATCTTCTTAGCATTTGATCTTTGTTTTGCTGGGAGTGTTGTTTCTTTTTACCCCTCTAGGTTTTCAATGAGTTGGGTTAGCATTTTCTTTTATAAATTTGTCTTCTTTCATTTTCTTCCTCCTTTTTTCTTGAATTTTCTTTTACCTTTTTTTGGTGGTTGGGGGGGTGCTCTAACTTTAAGGAGTTCAAATGTTTGAAGTTCTTCTTTCCTTTTTGTACAGCAGGATTGATAAGTTTTCCTTTCTTGATTTTATAATTAGTGGTGCCTTGTCTTCATCAAACACTGTATCCTGTTTCATGGCACAGTTTGTGAGTGCAGCTGTCTCTGCAGCTGCAGAAACTGAGTTTACAGACTTGAAACATCAAACATCAAAGGGTCAGTGGTGGGGGAGGAGAGTCAGTACAGTAAGTTTTAAATTGGAGGGAACATCAAGGACGAGTGCTGATATATACGTCCAATTTATATATTTGGAGTAAGGTACTTTTAGGTTTTAAGTGCTAACAACCAAGACTTTTCCAGTTTCTATGTTTTGGGGGGCTTTATACCAAGACTTTTAGGTTGCCCGGTGATGTCATTGGCTGGTTTCCAAGTTTTCATTTTGATCTGTTCTATATTTTTGTTTTGGTTTTTTCGGTAAAAATGACTGGTGTTTTTCTATAAGGGCCTACATGAATCACAATTGAACAGCAAGAGGTCGATTGGTTAGCCAAGGTAGCAACACTTTGCCTTTGGGCAGAAGCAAGATAGGACATGGTCCAATTTGGTCATTTAATTCTGCCATCACTGGCATTCCCTTTAGTCCTTTTGCAATATGAAATGCGGTACATGGAATTGAATTTTTGCGCTACAATAGTCTACAATTATATCCTTTCAGAACTTTAGGAGAACTTTATTTTCTTTTTATCGGAAAGAGAACTTTCATTTCATACGAAAGAGAGGTATGTAATTTCAAGACAAAAATGCAAATCCTACAAGGTAAGTAAATCTGAAAAGTGAATCAACTTAGTATAGCATGTAGAGACTCGATCATTCCATAAAGACGAATTTATCATAGTATTCAAGCACAACCGGTGGCCGATCAATGAATGTCTCATCATGAACTTTATGAGATTTAGTTCAACCTTTTGATTCATTTTGGCTTTCAAAAGTAAAAACCAAGCTAGTAATTTAGGTTTGGTTTTTCACCAAACTTGATTTTTTCTAACCAAATTAAACATGGCCATAAAATTAAGGTCACCATAATGTGTCCATCCATTTTATGAAGATATATAGCGACCTTGATTTTAGATTTTAACAAAGTTTGGGACTCATATTGCAAAACTTTTATTAAATAACCTTATCATGTAAATAGCACTGTGTAATTTCAGATGCCAACGCTTTTTCACCTCATTAGGGATTTGAAAATAAAGTTTAAAAAATTTGGAAAAATCTAAAATTGAGGCTTTGAGTACTTGACATGGCACAACAATTATGTTATGGGAGGCTATTATTGTCACGAATTTTTTTTTGGGTAGTCCTATGTCCTAGAGCGTGACATCATTTGATTTCGCGATTTAGACAAGTTTGGTTTCATGCGAGAAGCATGCTAAGTCCATGACAAAAATCCGCGTCGTCCTTTATTTATTTTATTTTTTTTTTCGTGTTTGTTAATATTTTTTCTGGTGGTTTTTGGGATTCGTATGGTGTGTTCGACAATGACTTGACAAGGGAAATGACTGATTGATCGTGTGGGAGCCAGCAGCTCCCCCTTTGAAGATTTCGAGCCATTATTCAGTGCGAGTGGTGTGTATGTATATATAAAAGGATTAATGTCATGAAAAATACCAAATTAATATTCCTATAATATTACCCAAACTTAGGTTTTGGGCTTGAGTAGTGAACAAGTGTTTATCTTATGCAATTATCACTTACTTTTTACATCTATTGAATTCACAGTTGCGACCGTTTGATGCATAATTGCAAATAACCATTGGTGCAGGTTTAGAGTGAGTTTTTATATATTATAGATTTTTGCTTTTGGATTTGAAATCTATAGTTCAAATTTTTCGTGTGTTTTTTAAGAGGATTTTACTAAAGCTTCGTCCAATCCAGAAGCAATAGTTGTCTTTAGGAAAATGACTATACATTTTATAGGCGGTGTCATAATTCAGTCTTCCATCTTCTCTCTTAAATTTTCTTACGGAGTTTCATTTTAAAAAGGCATTAATTATTTAAACATCACATTTTTAGTCCTCCTGATCAACATGTCAACTTCAATTGACCGAAATTAATAAAAGAAGAAGTTTTGTTCTTAGTGTTATATTTACTTAAAATTAAATAATCCACCATGTCAAGAAAAGAAATTTTTTTCTTTTGGTCGGACAAGCAAAGAATTTAGTCTGCATTATTTTATGGAAGCAAAGAAAAAGTAGAAAAGCAGAAGGGAGACATAAAGGTGGATTTTTTTTCTCAAAAATGCCAAACAACTTTTTCAGAAACTGGGTCGGAACACACGACCCTGTGCCGCAGCTACCTGTGCTTGTCCTAGAGCGAGCAAAAAACCAACCTATCTTTTCGGTCAAGCACATGAAATTCCCCGGTGGCTTCTCCCATTTCTCAACTTTAACCATGAAAAAGGGCATCCTGAAAACACAAGCATATTTGTCGAGAGGTGGCACAACAGTAATTCAAGGCAGTGTGATTGGCTCCTGAAATTTGGTTGGATGCTCTCAGAATATCAAAAATACTCAATACCAAATAACATAAACTTATTTTTGCATATATCTCTATGCCTACACATAATTTGGTTAACATTCAGCTCTGTTTATTTTTCAATATAAGTTGATGTGATAATCCTAGATTAACTCACTAGAGGTATTGTCTGTTTTGGCCCGTCCCATATCAAGCCTTTTTGTTTTGTCATTTGAGTGCATTACATAGTTCAAGCAAAGCTTGCCATTGTGCCTTTGTAAGTTAATTTCAATTTTCTCATATATATCTTAGAATCACTCATTTCCCTACTTGATGTATAGTTTGGTTCATTATTATCCCTTTATCCACCCTAGAAGCATGCTGGCAGTCGCTTCTTGTCCAGGCCTTCTAGTCCCAATGATTACTCTCCGCTCTCATCGAACCGAATCGTTATAGTTGATCTCTTGGGGGGGGGAGGGGGAGGGGGATGACTAATTATATACATGCAAATATTCTAGAATAATTCAAGAGAGAGGGAGAGAAAAATATTCAAAGGCCACATTTTCAGCAGGAATGAGCCAAATACGTAATTACTCCTTTAATCAATCTACATCCCTGACTGAAGGTGAAATCTTTTTTTCCATAAGCTCATTCAATCAAACCGAGCTTCTAGCTTAGGGACATTCCACTCTAAAAAAATCAAGCTATTTGATTCAATAATTTGCAGGTTCGTGTCAACTAAAATGATTAGGAGGATGAAGGACAGAGAAAAGGAAGTGCGCTGCTAGTGATAATTTACGTCTAGTGCCTCTCCCTATGACTTTGCTTTTTTTTTTCTTTTTTAAATAATTATCTATAATCTTTGGCTTTTTTATTTTTTAATTTTTGGGTTTTTCTTCACACTTTTTTAGTTTTTTAATTTTATTGACGTGATGCCACGTCAAAGCCATATATGCATAAAGAAATTTTTTTAAAAAAATGCCATGCTGCATTTTGACATGCCATATTAGCAAAGTTATATGTGAGCTCATCAGATTGACTAAATTACGTCCAATATCGAAAAATTAGGATTTGATTGCACAAATTCAAAAGTTTAGGAGTTGATTATACATTTGATGAAACATTTGGAACTATAGATACAACTTTCTTATATGAAATCCTAAAACGAGAATCTAGTATGCTAAGGAACCTAAATCTTCTTATAAAAAAACAAATACCGGTTAATTAGATAAAATTATAATTTGATTCCCATCCTGCATTAGTCTCTCCCATAAGTTCAATAATATAATAATTTCCACTGGAAAAAAGAAAAGGAAAGAATTAAATAAGACATAGATAAATGTGTGTAAAAAAAGAGAAAGAAAAGCAAAAAAAGGTGCAACATTGGTGATAATGGCAATAGAGAAATGGGAAGTTAAGGTATTCAAAACTTGACATGAGAGAACACTTAAGTGCCAATAATTAGAAAAGTGACATTTATGTGCCAAAATCTGAGCAAAATGGATTAATTAAGTGCCAATAGCAAGAAAATCCGGTTAAAATGCTGACATGATTTTTCCGACGAGCCAAGTGTAAAATGAACATTATTTTGCATGTTAACATGGCTATATAAGTATCAAAATGACATTGTTTTGCTGTTGATGTAAATAATTAATATAAATTAAATAAATTAAATTAAAAACCATGTTTTTTTATTATAAAAAAAAAAGGAGAAAGATGAACTGCAACCGGCAATTGAGGGCTCAACCTTCAGTAAAAGGTGAGGGGAGGGTCAACGAAGTAATTAATATAAAAATTAAATTAAAAACTAATTTTGATTCGGCAAGGGTTTTTTAATTTGGTTTTAAATTTATCTTCATTTTTATTTATTTATATAAATTTTTTTAAATAAATTTAAAATTTTATATTAACATTCGAATTGTGTCAAAATGCGTCGGTTTTGTGTTTTTTTACTAAGTTAGCCTTTCAGTGAGCCACGTAAGTAAGCAAAATTAATAAAAAAATCGTCATATAGGATTTTCGATAAAATTCGTCGAATATGGCACTCAAGTGTTCCATTTAAAAAAAAAAAATTACATTTGTTTTCTTGAGAAATTTTAGGGGATGAAGATAAGATGATGAAGAAAGTGGGTCAATACCCATGTACCATGATTACGTCTATACGAGGGAGGGAGAATATAGTAGCAAGGACTTGTTAAAATTAAATGGTGAAATTAGGGTGCGTTTGTTTTTATGAATTAGTTTTATAGAGCAATTTTCAAATTTTCATGTATTTGCCTTGTTAAAAAATGAATAATCAACGGCAAAGACTTTTCGATCCAGAAAAATAATCGTACTTAAATTTGAGAAAAATGATTGCTCCAACCTGAAAAGGAGTATTCTTTTGCCGGCTCCTTTCCCACACTCACACTCAGATAGAGCTTGAATCTACTCTCTCTTTCTTTCTCTTCACTGGTCTTCCCTCTTCAAATTGATTTCAAACATTAGATTCAATCCCATATAAGCGTTTGATTCGTTGTAGGTCCAGTGGACTAAATCATCGTATGATTTTATAATTTTTCGCTCGGCTATGTGACTTACATTCTTAGAACATAGGAAATCTTTTCATGTCATTTTCAGGATTGCTGCCAAACAACTGAAAACCGGTCATTTCTTTGAAAATGATTTTCACGAAAGACATTATACTCCATAATTTTTTCTCCAAAAAATAAATACACTTTTTATCAAAAGAATTTTCCGGGAAAATAACTCAATTGCCGCACATGCACGTATGCGAATAAGAGTGGGCATTGAATGGTGCCGTCAACATAAATGAGCAAGATATAATTGGTAAGGAAGATCTTGGTGTCGGACATAAATGCCAATAATTGAGTAGAAGAAGGGAGAAAAGTGCAAAGTCCACGATGCTGGTGAAATGGCAGACCTAAGTTTTAATGTTGCCTCTTCCCTTCGACAAGAGTTACGAACCTGGGACCAGCTTCATGTGCCACCGTCTCTACTTAATGACAATGTCGTAAAATTAGTGTTTCCTGCTCTTCTAGTCGTCCTATATCTTTCGTTTCTCGATTAAAATGATCTGAAATTCGACTCCTGGCCCATAAATCTTCACATACGTCAAAATATCGCAACATGGGCATCCAAGTATGTAATAATTTGTATTTTGTTAGTGAAAATAAATCGATATTTATGCCGTCTACCGAATTGGTTTAGTCAAAGAATAGAGTTATTTCATGTTCATGTATCTTCTGTTATTCATGTTTATAAACTAAGTTATATAAAGTTAAGAAAACCTCCAACTTTTAAGAGATCTCAATCTTTTCTTTTCATTCCTCAATACCCTTAATTACTCATTTTATAAATATTCTATCAATGGATATATGCGTAAATTAAAAATTATTTAGCGATATCTCTGTTAAATAGAATATAATTTTTCTTTTTTATACTACCCACAATCTTCCTCAAAATTTCAAAAAACTTCCTGAAATCTCCGTGTCTTTTTTGAATGTATTATGGTGAGATAGTATGAAACGATTGACAAAATCGTAATTCAAATAATTTTCAAATACAATATTTTATTTTCCAAAATTAAATGTAAAACTCTCTAGTCTGATAATCATTGAAATTTCTTTCATAAATTTATTTGATATTAATCTGTTTTTACAAACATTTAATTTTCTTATCCATTTTCATTCACACGTATACGCATGTGCCCTCATGTTTGTTAGTATAAATAAAGCAAAGAGAATTTATCTAACTTTAAGTGATTGCGATTTCTTTTCCTGAATATTGTCGATGAGTCACTATACAAATGTTCAACAATGGACAGCGACGTAAAATTTATGAATTTTATACATCTCTTATGAATTTCAATGTGAAAATTGAATGTTTTCTATCTTATAACAACCTTATAAACAAATTAATTCAAAACTTGAAATATATTTCTCTTTCCAATGTAAATTTGAAAGTTATTTATATTGAATTAAAAATCTCTTTTCATTAATTAATAATTCAAATATTCCACGCTAATTTTTTGCATACACAAATTGATTCACTTTTGTCAATTTTTTTTTACCTAGCAAGATGTTGGGACCAACAAGTTACTTGAGCAAAAGTCATTGGTCACTTTGTTTTTTTTACTGGTAGTGGCATGAAAAAGAATCGGTAATTTTTTGGCATTGAGTAAAATTCTGCCCCCACCTTGTATTTTTAGAAAGACACTAAAAAGGTTATTAGCAACGAACAATACACAAGTTTCAACTTCTTTGGCGCAAATTATCATATGGTTAGGAGATTTATGACAACTAGATGTAGAAATTTACAATCAATATTGTACCATTTACCATATATCTAATCCACAAAATCGCCTTTTATTAGTAAAATCGGATGGAGTTAATAAAGGGCTTAATTGCAAATAATTTGACAATTTTTAAAACTTGGTTGTACTATCTGAAAGTTTTAGAAGTTAATGAAGCTTTTGGGATAATTTTTAGTATTTTCAGCGTGTTTATTCCATTTATTTATAGACCACACGGCCCTATTATTTGCAGGTTTTGGAGGGGGCGAGCGTTCCTGCTTGGCCGTCCCCGTGGCTGTTCAGAAGCTCTGGATTTTGTTTGGTTTGAATCCTCGACTGGACGGGGTGTCGGCGAATTCGAACACTCTGTGGCATGATTCCAGGATCTAATTTTTGTAGGGTTTTCAAATATTTTTTTTAAGATAATAATGAGTGTTTTCTCTTTATAGTGAGAATGAAAACATGTAGATCTTAATTATTTCAAGATCTTTTTTTTTAATGTGGATAATATGTATGCATCTGGGATTGAATACTAAATTATTTTTTATTATTCAATCTTTTAACTTTTAATGGACTTGGGGTGCTACACAATAAGAGCTCGTTTGATATAATCTTGAATAAATAGTAGTTGTGCTTTGAATGGTTGTAATTTTACATATTTAATTATATGTATATTGAAACTACAAAAACTTAAAATTCGATAAGGTAGTTCCTAAATTCTGCTATAAGCTACTATAGCTATAAAATGTTTGCCAAACACCTTATTAAACTACAAACCTTTTTTGATAATTTAAAGTACTATGAAAAAGTTTGTACCCAACAGTATCTTTTGAAGTGTACTAAGCACCATTAATATCAATGTTCTTCTCTAGTTTACACGCCTCTATAAGTTATAACCAGCGCCTTAGAAATTGAGAGACGTGATTTAAATAGAATTTGTAGAAGTTGTAATTGAACCAAGTTATAGTGACTCCTCCCAACCTGAATGCTATAGCTAAAGAATGACTAGACATAGGTTTAGCATGATTCAGTGTAGAATACTTCATGCTCTACATGTACATTTACAGAAGTTTCAATCATCCATCCTTAAGATCCTTCATGCAAAAAGAAAAAGAACATAGAGAATCTCTTCGAAATCCTCAGGTACAATTCGAAGTGATATGTTGGAAAAAAAGCAAAAGGAGGGGACACATGCATGACTCTACCTTCCATGTTTTTCCACAACTTTTCTTTTTGACATTTCAATTCGATTGTGGGCGAGTGGGTGAGGCATGCATAAAATATAAGAGAGGAAAGAGAAAATAATAGGAGAGGAGACTTTTGCAAAGGGGTCGAAACTTTTTGAGGTTTTTCAGTTGCTTGGTTATTTTAGGATAAGTTGCAAATGAGAGGAAATGGTTGGGGCAGGTAAATATGATGAACTTGCGTTCTCTCTTGCAACCACCCCTGACCTAAGTCCACTCTATTCAGTTATTTATGTTTGCAAGACAAACTTTGAATTATTTAATTCTTGGAAACAAGAGTTTTCACTTGTTTCAAAACATGTGATGTACACGTCATTTTGAAGTGATCTAATTACATCTATTTATTTAGAAAGGATATTCTAGATACCATATGATAAGTCATATTTTCCTTCATCCATAATTGAAACAAACTTTCTCCAATAATGCATCTAATTGGTAGGATACAAGTTATAAACATCATCTACATGTAAATTTGATTAAACGGAAATGTTAGTGATGCCTACATTTGTAACCTATAAATTAGAAGGCCGGTTTCCTCCAACCAGAAACAGAGGAAAGCATGGTATTAAAAGCAGTGTACAATAGCTTACTTTCGTCACTATGTATTATCTTTTTATATTCACGTTATGAGAAGACATCAATCATATCCACAATAATAGATAAATTTTTAACATATTAGTTTTACAAGTAATTGTGTGTAAAAGTTTCAAATCTCTAGCAATGTTTGTGGATTGTCTATAGGCTTCAATGTTGATTCACATCTTCTGGAAATCTAAGAGAGCACTTGAGTCAATTAACTAGGATCACTCTCTATATTTAAGGTAATCAAATTATTACTTGAATGTAAATCATCAGTATGTTCTGTTTTGAACACTAATTGCAGAACAAGTCCTTGATATGCAATACAACTAATTGGCCATGTAGGAGCCATTATTGTTCCATCGAACGTGCGAGAACCAGGAGATGCCATCGTGCCTAATGCAGTCAATCTCATATTTATTGGTAATGAAAATTTGTTAAGTCTTACCTTATATACTACATCGATACTTGAGAGATTATTAAAATGAATAAAGCATAATAACTTCACTCATCACAACAATTCAAATTCAAAAAGACAAAATAATCTTAACATCAACAAGAAATATAATATATGGCTCGGGAGGTGACATGGACACTTGGATTATATAGTTCATGTGGGTGGTAAATGCGTGTCGCATGATGTCTTCCTCTTTCTGTTTTTTTTAGAAAGATAAACACGCAATGTGCCTTCCAGAGCAAGCTCTTCTCAAGGGCCTGAATTGGAAATCAAGAGCATAAAGACGGCCCATTTGAATTCTACATAGAATTTGTTAGGTTTGGGCTTTGGGTCCATTAAAGTAACGTGACTTTAGTGCCTCGTATAACCATCCCTAACTGATTTCTCTGGCTTCAGACCATTTAATTACTGAAAAAGAAAATGAAAAGGGCCAAGAGTATTGTTTACCAATCAAAAGGTCTATTAAGTTTCAACTTGATTCCCCAGAAATAGAGAAGATTAATTAACTAGGAGGGTCTTAAATCTATACAAACTTCCTCTCTCGTGTCCAAAGTGAAACTCATTGACCGGATCAATCCGTACACCTTGTTCGTTTTATTATGCCTTTGAGAATAATAACACCGAAAGTTCGATTGAGATTTCCAAATTTGAACTATAAAATTGTCTTCTAGAGATATCAACTGCTCGTTTGTAGGGAATTGATCAAGTCCTTTACTGCGTTTGAATTCACGGGCCTTATCCCCAGGGGAACAGCCCATCGGTCGACTTTGTTGGAGGAGCATGCGCCATCTCGGATGAAGCCACCCTCGTCGCCTGTATTTGATTTCACCCGCTAGCGCGATCACTGTAACAATGGCTTTATTGTTAAAATCTCTTTGGTTATGATCAAATCTTGTCGACAAAGACTCAAGAATCTGAGTTTGCGTCTCTTTTACTTTCAAAGCTTGCTAACACTTAACGAGCTGGGGCCTTCGCTCGGCCCCCTCTGCCCATCATTTGCTTATTGTTGCGTCACACGAATGAAATGATAGTGTAAGTTGGAGGCAACTCTACACTTAGGAGTTGATGTGGATGCCAACTGTTTTACATGATATAACTTGCATTGATGTGCACAATTTTAATAATATTTTAATATTTTATCAAATTTTTTTACTTTTATTTTTTCCTTTTTTTTCCCTTTTTTTTTTCCCGTAAACCCAAGACAGCGAAGTCACCGCTTGACTCCAATTGGCCATAGGGCGAGGGTCATGACCCTTGCTTGGTTTGGATGAGGGTGTCACTACTCTCACTAGCCATGGGTGAGGACCTCCATGCCCTTATTGGCCACAAGCAAGGGCGTTGGCCCTTGCCGACCCTTGCCCTTTGTCTGGTGAGGACAAGGGTCCGGCTAGGGCCACGAGGCCCACCCATGGCCGGCAAGGGTTGATTGGTGACCTCCCCGGCCTAGAGTTAGAGAAAAAAAGATAAGAAAAAAAGAAAAAAGGAAAAAGAAAAGAATTAAAATTAAAAATTTAAAAATATACAATATTATTAAAAATTGTTTGTCAAGGTAGCCTATGACTCGGAGGATGGTCAACGTCCACATCAATAATTTCTGACCAAAATTAACCAAATGAACTCAATTAGTAAAACATGCAAAAGTTTAGAATTTAATTGATAAAACATGAAAAAAGTTTAGGACTTAATTGATAAAATTTAAAGGTTTATGATTGAATTGGTAAAAGTGTAATGAGTTTAGGATTTTTTGGGACAATTTTCTCAAGATATAAAAATGGGTGAAGACAATGAAGAAAGTGGGTCAACATGCATGTACCATAATTACCGCTATATTAGTGAGGGATAATATGGTAGCTAGGATTTTTTTTAAATAAATAATCTAGCAAAATTAGGATGTGTTTGGTTTTATGATATGATTTTTATGAAATGGTTTTCCAAATTTTCATGTGTTTGGTTTTCCTAAAAGTGGATAATCAACGGAAAAGATTTTCTAATCAAGGAAAGTAACCATACTTAAATTTAAGGAAAACGATTTCCCATCTTAAAAGAAGAATTTTTTGCCAGGATCCTTTTCCACGTGCATGTTCGAATAGAGCTTGAATCTACTCTCCCTCTCCTCATTGGTCTTTCCTTCTCTTCTAGCAGTTTCATCTCTATCAAAAATAAAATAAATTTCTGACATTAGCTTCAATCACATATAAGTGTTCAATTTGTTGTAAGTTTGTCAGACTAAATCATCATTTGGTTTTATAATTTTTCACTCGGCTATGGAGTTATAATTTTGGAAGATAGTAAGATCTATAAATCAAAAAACTTTCCGTCTCATTCTCAGGTACACTGTCGAATAACCAAAAACAGCCATTTCTTTGTAAAATATTTTTCTCCATCAATTTTTTTTCCAAGAAATAAATACACCTTTGATTTAAAGAATTCTCCGGGTAAATAACTCAATTGCCGCACATGCACGTATGCTAATAAGTGTGGGCATTAAATGGTGCCCTGAATGTAACTGAGCAAATATAATTTTGGAAGGAAGATCTTGGTGTCGGACACAAATGCAAATAATTGAGTAGAAGAAGAGAGAAAATGCAAAGTCCTCGATGCTGGTAAAATGGCAGGCCCAGTTTTAATGTTGCCTCTTCCTTTTGACTCGACAACCTGGGATCTCGATTATTATATGTAATAATTTGCCTTTTGTTAGTGAAAAAATTATTTCACGTACCTAATTTGTTTGGCCAAAGTATAGAGAAATATCATGTTCATGTATCTTCTGTTATTTGTATATATAAGCTATATTAGTATACAAAGTAAAGAGAACCCGCAACTTTTAAGGGATCTCAATCTTTTTTTTCATTCCTCAATATTCTCAATCAGTCATTTACAAATATTATATCAACGGATATATGCATAGATTAATAATTATTTCACAATATCTCTATCAAATAGAATTTAATTTCTTTTCTATACCACCCACAATCTTCCTAGAAAAGTTCACAAACTTCCTGAAACCTCCGTGTCTTTTTTGAATGTATTTTGGCGACATAGTATGACATGATTGACAAAATGTAATTTCTATAATTGTCATATAAAATATTTTACTTTCCAAAATTAAATGTGAAGCTCTCTATTTTCATATGATAGAATTTTTTTTGCATAAACTGATTTGTATTTAGATATTTATCTGTCTTCTCACACATTTAATCTTTATTTTCATTTATCTTGACACGTATACCCATGTGCCCTCATATTTGTTAGTATAGATAAAGCAAAGACAATTTATCTACTTTCAAGCGATCGTAATTTCTATTTCCTAAATATCCTCGATGAGTTATTATATAAATATCCAGCCAGTAGACATTTTCATACAATTTATAAGTTTATTTTATCTCTTATGAATTTCAATTCCAAAATTGAATATTTTATATCTTGTACAATAAAGCAAATCCCATACGGCAGCGAGTGCAACTAATTAGCATTTTTTATTATGAGTGGATTTTTTTGGTAAAGAATAAATATTTTATTCATAAATCAAGATCTCATCTAATTAGTTGCGATGTTAATCATCCTCCTTAAGATCCTTCATGCAAAAAGCATCAAGGGAAGAAAGAGGTCCACCCTTTTACCTCCATGATTGGCATTGAGTCTTAAACATTTTGTATTTATACCAATCCATTCCATCTGATCAATTTTGGCTGACTGGTGTTAATGTGGACGTTGGCCATCCTATATGACGCGATCGGCACCGACGTTGACATTTTTTTAATTACATTCTAATATTTTTCAAAATTTATTTATTTATTTTCTTCTTTTTCCTTCCTTTTTTTTCCTCCATTTGGTTGCCAGACCCTGAAACTGGCAAGAGGCAAGGGCTGGGAAGGCTCAACCTCCCCTCACCGTTGCTGAGCAAGAGTGAGCTGACCTTGCTAGAGTTGGCAAGGGGAGCCTCACCCAACCATTGGATGGTGTGACAGCATGGCAATCAAGAGTTCTTCTTCGAGATTGAATTCGACAGCAGATTCGTACATTGGGAGCTTAATTAGCTTGACGTCCAAGAGTGAGATTAGGTACGAGGGTGTCCTCTACGACATTAACATTGAGGAGTCCAGTATTGGGCTCAAAAATGGTATTTCGCGTTCTGTTTTTGATTCCCATTGTTCTTTCTTGCTTGAAGGGACGAGTGGGCTTTGACGGGTTAATTTGGCAATTTGGGCTTTTTTGTCGTTCTGGCCTTTGCTTTGAGGCTTGAACTCACTTGCCTAGCCATGGCGAGACTTGTCCTGGCCGACCTTTGGCGAGGTCAACCTCATTTGATTTTATTTGTTTGATTACATGTTTGAGAATAATAACAAACAACTTTGATTGAGATTCCTATTTTGAAGTACAAGTAAAGAAGGCTCTATTGTACAAATCTCTTTAATTATTCACCCAATGAGATTCCACATCTTCAACCCTCGCGCTCACTTCTTGATAAACAAATGCCCTCCTGCATACTGGACATGATGTACTTTGGTTGGAGGTCCTTGCGTATTCGGAATGATGAAATCTGCTTTTGGCTTATCTGTCCTACAATGCTGAAAATCACAATTGGTCACCCTGGTATGGTAGACTGAATGCAGAAATCTCTTTTACTAGATGTCTTCAGCAGCGTCTTGCCACTTCCATTTAGTGTCTAACTTGGTGGATGCCGACACATTGGGCAACCTTTGAAGGGACATGCAACGTTTGATCTCTGCATTCTTCAAAGAAATCAATTCTTTCAAACCTTCTTTGGCTCTTATCTTTCCACAGTGAACTAGCCTGAGATGCCAAATTTTTCAACTTCGACAGGTTAGGCAATTGTTCGATAGCATTACACCTGCTAATGTGTAGAAACTTCAGTGATTCCAGCTGCCCCAATCCTGGGATCTCCGCCAATTTGGGTAAGTCACTAAGCTGTAACTTTTGTATCCTCTTCAAGCACAACATACTGGGCGTGCTCTCCAGGAATTCGCGCAATGATATCTTCAATTCCCTTAACCTCTCCAAGTATTCAAATGCGGGGAAATGTGGCAACGGACATCTGCTGATAATGAGAACCGACAAGCTTTTGAAGTCGGAAAAAATTGGCAATTGTGGGATCCCGCCAAGTCTCAATTCTGACAAGCTACGCGGAAGCTGATGGATGGACTGCGCATCCCTCCAAGGTGAGATAACCTCGTTCGCCCCAGATGATGCAGTACTTGAATCAAGTCTCCACACTTCGAAATGATCTAAATGAACTAGGCTCGAGAGATCGGGAAGAATAGGAAATTGAGTAGCTGCAACCACTAGAAACTCGAGGGAAGCTCTGGCAATGGACAAAGCTTTTGGCTTGTAATCATAAGCGTTTGGAGACTAGAGAAACCGCTGATCATCGTTGGCACCGTAGAGATTGGGGTCCAATCTAAGTTCAAGATCCTTAGACGGGTTAGGCTCTCCATTTCCCATAGGGATTCATCCTTAAGATGATAACAACATGGGGCATCGACCTCTTCAAGCATCTCCGTGCGTCCAATAGCACAAGGTATCCTTTCTATCTTTGGGTGCCCCACCCTAATGATTTTTAGTCTCTTCAGATTTCCAATGGAATTAGAAAATGCCTTAATCCCTGATTGTTCTAAATCCAAGTGAACCGGTGATTTTAGTTCCCCAATAGAGTCCGGAAGCTTATATAAACTCTTGCATCCAGGCAAAAGCAAATGTGTGAGATTCGTTAACCTTCCAATAGAGTCGGGAAGTTGGCTGATACAATCATGATTTCGAACTTCAAACCTCATCAAAGATTTTAGGCCATCTAGTGTCTCGGGAAGCTTGAAAGGCTTGCCTTTGGAGGGCATGATAATCTCTGACAAATGTTCTAGAGAACCAATTTCTTTGGGCAACCCTTGGAGGGTAATGCATCCATCAATATTCAAAATACGTAATAGTGTTAGCTTACCGATTGAACCATCAATCATAGACAATTTCTCACATCCAGTGAGAATCAATTTCTCCAACTTGCCAAACTCGGAAAAATCAGGTGTCTTGATTAACCTTTTGCAATGCGACAAATCTAGAACTTTCAAATTTTTTGCCATCTGCAGTGGAAAAAAGAAGCTGATTATAAGCTGATGAAAAGTAGAGAATACAGTAGCATACAACTAGCTAGCGAAGGTCAATAGATTGATTTTGAAGCAAACATGAGGTGTGTTAGTACCTTGATTTGTAACCATCCACCCCAGTCATCAATGATGTTACTTCGCGAAAGTTCGAGCACAAGTAGATTCATTGGGTGAATTCAACAACGGGCAATGATACCAAGAAAGCCATCTTATTCTATGAAGACAATTTTTGAAGTCACCTACAAAATTCATTCTTTTCCCTCCAAGGAACCTTAGCATTGGCAAACTGGCTAATTCTTCAGGTGTGAAATCATGACTAATACCGAGACTGAGTGCTCGTACAGCTGGTTTTTTCTGCTAGCAGCATAAAATAAAGATGAGTGCACAACATAGAAAGCAATGAACCAAGGAAGTAGTAATCAATATCCGGAGTTCTTCTTCGACACCAAACTATCATACTCAAATGCATGTTGCAACACAACAATTAACTCTCTTTTTTTTCAATCAATTTGAAAATAAGACAAACCAAGCATGTTTAAGATTTTCATTCGATGATGATTTTTCTATCTTTTCGCACACTAAATACCTTTTCATGAAAACAAAGAACTTATTTTCGTTCTCACCGAAAAACAGAAACAAAATTTCCACTTATCCAATGGCGCCTAAGCTTTCTTCTCCTTTCACGTGGGTAATGCATAAAAACATATACTTTTGTTGTTTATAGAGTTAGCTATTTTCCCCCCTCTATAAATTAGAAAACAACGCAGGCCATCAACCCATACTGTAGATATAAGAGCAGACGGCGAGAGATATTCCTAGACTATCTTCTAATTTTAGTAACATTTACCTCGTTGCACCATAGTATGTCTAAAGTGTTCTCATCGATCCATGCCCAAATGCGCTTTCCAGCATTTTCGACATTGTTTGCTTTGACAATGTATGTTCCTAGATCTTGAACTTCATTATGCATCCAGAACTTATCGTCCTCGTCGATCCTTATCAAAGACATGAGGAGAAGAACTTGAATTGCGCTGTGAGGAGAATATCCGCTATTATGCCACATGTAATAGGCATTCGTTTTATCCTTCCCAATGCAAAAACATGCTATGTCCAAGAATATGGCTTTCTCTCTGTCATCTAATTTGTTGAAACTTATCATCAGTGTTTTTTGGACGTGTCTATGCTGGACTTACTTTAAGTCCTCCAATGCCTCGTCCTACTCGATTTGATGGTGCGGGCAAAAAGAGAACCGACGACTTCAAGAGTCAAAGGAAACCTTCCTATACTTGCAACGACTTCTTTCGCGAAATTGTAATAATCTATCGGAGGAGCGTCACTTCTAAAGGCGTGCTTGCTAAAAAGTTGAATAGCTCGATTTAAAGGCAACTTGTTTACTTGGTGGGCCAAGTAATTGCATGGTCACATTAAACTCAATAAGCCCATACATATTGACATGTAAAATCATATATTAATTTTCACGATTTTCTAAAACTTGAAAGATCATAAATCTTTTACTATTTATCAATTTTGAAAAAAAGAAAATCATTAGTACAAGACAAAACTAAAAAATAAGTTTGCCCAACCTGAAAACCCGCCTCAACCTAAACCTGAAGACAAGTAAAGAGGAACTACAGGTAGGTTGAGCTTTAGACCCATTAAAAACTCACATTGTATTGCACTTTATTATTGAAACCCATATTAACCCATTTAACAAATTTTAGCTAGCTCATATATGACCCAACCCATCAGGTTTATAAATGGGTTTTAAACCCATTTTGACACCTCTATTGAAAATCAATAGTCATCACATAAGTTTGTTGTTTTTAATGTGCGGGCATTATTTTGAGATCGATCAAATATACAATTTTTTCATATGCTAGTAGCACAAAGTCAATATGTTTGATCTACACTGAAGAAGCATTATTATATGTCTTTTCGTTGTTTCCACTTTTCCTTTTTACTAAATTGTTGAAAAAAAAGTATTTTGAATCTCGTTACCAGCAGTCCCTTTTGGCAGGCGACATGTAAATCCATAGAAAAAGAATCCAATTTTTTTCATTATTTTCGTATCCATAATAGTGCGAAACGAAGGCCTGGCTTAGATACCATAAGTGCTATCTTTCGTATGGTGTTTGCTTGAGTATATAAGTTTTTTTTTTCTTTTTTCGATCACTTATGTATGGCATTCACATAAGTATAATAACTATTTTTCAGATCACTTGCCTATAACTTTTAATCTATCACTTAAGTGCCATAACCTTTTCTTGTAAAAAAAAAAAAAGTGCCATAACCTTTTAAGTCGTTTATCACAAGTGCTATACCATTTCGGATTTCTTGCATTTTGGTGAACGTTTTTTTAAATTGTTTGGCATTTAAGTGATTGATTAAAAGTTATAGCATTTGAGTGAAACTTTTTTTGAAGTTATGATACTTAAGTGGTTAAAAAAAATAAAATGTTACGGCATTTGTAATATTCTTATGTCGTAAATCCATTATAAGACCTTCTAGGCCAGTGGTATGTCTTAGCCTTGACATGGGTAAACTCCCCTCCTCCTAAACTTTTTCATACCAAAAGATAAAAATAGATTTATTTTGCTATTTGAATTTGTTTTACGGTTTTGACACCAATCAGGATGCTAACCTAGCATTTAACAGCAACTTGACAATAACTTCAACATTCGCATAAAACTTTTTCAACTGCCATATCAATTATAGAGAGAAATTATAGTTACTTGAAGATAAATTGAATATGGGATATCGTCAAATGTTTAATATTTTTGAAAAAATTCACTCTTTACAGATTTTATTAAAATTAGCAACTCAGAAAAAGTTGTGGAAACTTAGGGCGCATTTGGTAACGTTTTTATTAAAAAATTGTTCCAGGGAACAAAAAATAAATAGAAACACATTTGGTAAATTTATATTTTTTTTTCTTCTAATTTTTAAATATTTTTATTTTATTTTTTCTTTTTTTCTTCTTTCGGCCGGTCACCGGCCTCCAGCCGATCGGCCGACGGGGGTTGGCAGCCTCACCAGGGGGCCGGCGACGCCGGCGAGGTCGCCGACCCTTGACGACGTCGCGGCCAAAGAAAAAGAAGAAGAAAAGAAGAAGAAAAGAGAAGAGAGAGAAAGTGTTTCTTAAACATTGTTTCCTAACAAAAAATAATTTTTTTTTGTTTCTCATTTTTGGGAACAAAAAATAGATTTTTTTTGAACAAAAACGCAAACAAAGGCGTTTTCGTTTTTTTTGTTTTTAGGTTAAAAAAAAAAACAAAATTTTTGTTCATGAACAACAAAAAAGAACATTACCATGCAGGGCCTTACTTTTTCTCATCTTGCTTCCAGCCTACTCTAGTTGCAACCTCAACAAGACACCGTGAACTGAAAGTGAAGCCCTTAGAGAAGATGGGAATATAGAGTTGAGTTTCGTTGGGGGCTTGCAAAAGGTTTTCACCAATCTTATGACCGACTCGGAGCTCTTCGTCATCCTTGAAGACACGAATTCCTTTCCCCACCATATCACTATAAAGGCAACTGGTAAAGTGGTCCCAAGTATCTGGTCCCCTGAAACTTAGGAACACCTCGAACTCCATTCCTAATGCGTTAGTGGCTAGTGCCATCACATGTAGCAAACGAGACTTGAGACAGAATCAAGCCAAACAAAAATTGCCACTGAGCTTGCTTGAGGCGAGAGATCAATTGAGGGCAGTTTGAAAGAAAAAAAGGAAAGAAACAGGTGGTGGGTATGGTTAGTTGCGACTCACAGCCGTCAATTGCGATGGGAAACTCCCAAAGAAATCAAAAACAAAGAAATCGAAATCGCAGCACACTGGAATCGAAACATTCAATGAAAAAATCGAGAATGAAAACCATAGATTACCTAGTGGGCTCACTGACGGCCAATCGACAAAGGAGAGGCCGCAACCTGAGAAGCCGAGAGAGAGAGAGAGAGAGAGAGAGAGAGAGAGAGAAGACGGCGACGCAGGCAAGTCTCGAAAGAGAGATCGAAGGCGCGCCTGTAGAGGTACTCTGCACTTTTAGCACTTTTTTTTTTTATGGATATAAGTTGTCCTCTTCATGGTTGAATGTCAAGATTTTACCGATGCCCAAATACCAAAATAGAAAAGAAAAAGAGAACAAATGAAATGTATACTTTGAGACCGACCAAAAAAAAAAAGGAAATGTATACTTTGAGGGTAGCTTTGTTTAATTGAAAGAGCTTTTTACGAACTAATTTTCCAGATTTCCCCTTTTTAAATATAAAAAATCATTTCTCCAAACGTAGTAAGGACTTAATAAATGCTCACTTTTTCATCTTATTTAATAATTATTATTTCTAATGAGATCTAATATGCAAAAATGTTTTCAGTCGTACATTTTCAATATACCGCATAATAAGTAAAAACTGACTACTTTATTTAAGAATAATGTTCGTGTTTCACATGAAATAAACACACCCTTGTTGTTGGAGCAAATTCAACTAAGAACTTTCACAAGTTAAAGAGAAAAGACTTACAAAACGGATTTAAAATGATCTTTAACTTGAAGCAATACTCATTCGTTGTCAGTCGGTAACGAGCGGCTAGCCACTACCCAAAGAAAGCAGCAAATGTTACGAGGCCCGTCCAACCTCAAGATAATGTTCCAAAGCTTTTTGTTTTTCTTTTTTCAGCAAATCAATTGCTTTTTCATGCAAAAAAAAAAAAAAAAAAAAAAAGAGAGACTCGATAATCTCTCAGTTTGAATGTTCCACGTAAGGAGAACTTAGTGTGAGAAATTGCTGCGGGTGAATAGGGAGAATTAACTGCAGTCTCTCTGTCGATATGTAGAGTTTTTTTTCTCTACCCTCTGGTAGACTTCTTCTTCGTCTAAACCCTCAATTCCTTCACCAATTTCCATCAAATCCTTCGCATCATCTCAATTTCCAGGAGCTTCGTTCCAATTTTGCTATGGGTTTCATCCAACCGAGACCCCCATCTCATCATTGTAGTCTCCGCCTCTCATATTCCCACCCCTAACCCCCTCACGCATACCGTGCAATTTTCACTTATGTCGCCCATCTTCACCTCTATTGACCGTCTGGGTGATTCCCTTCAATTTCATCGTTTGAAGTTATCTTGGTGTTCTCGTCTGAATCCTTCGCGTTATCTTGGCGTGGTCCCTTCTGTTTCACTTTCATCGGTGCGTTGCATGCGGAATCTACCTACCCTTTCTGCTTCCTCTCTTCGGCATGCTTGCTGATGGATAAAACTGGACACGCAGAGGATGCCCGTCTTGCCGCGCTCTGCAACAGACTTGGTCGACTCTGGTCCGAACAGGAAGTTGATGTTTGGGATGAAGAAGTCCCAGCAGAGAAGCTACAAGAATGTAAGCTCATATTAGCGGGTAAAATCCTGTCTAACCCTTCTGTTAACTTTCAAGCGCTTCAGAACACTTTAAAAAGAGTGTGGAGCAATGATCAAGTCGAAATTTCTCAACGTGAAGAGGGATTCTATGTATTTAAATTCAATTCAAAAGGGGAAAAGCAACGGATTTTAGATAATGGCCCTTGGCTGTTTGCAAGTCACCTAGTTATTGTGAAGCCTTGGGTACCAAATACACCCTTGCATTGCTATGACTTTACAACTTGCGCATTCTGGGTGCAAGTTTTTGGGCTTCCCCTGGAAAGATGTACAGAGAACATGATCAGTAAAGCTGTGAGATATCTTGACAAGGTGTAGGAGGTTAAAATTGAGACTAAAGAGGGCTCTACACTTAGGTCAGGGCGGGCTAGAGTGGAACTCAATCTGCAAGATCCGCTTAAATATGGTAAACTTATCAGATTAGAAGGAAAGAATATATGGATTGACTTTCAATACGAGCGCCTATCCCACTATTGCTAGTCATGTGGCCTCCTAGGCCATTACGCAATGTACTGTAAAGCCATTCCCTATGATGAGGCAAAAATGGATGGGAAGGATAAACTATCTTATGGTCAATGGCTAAGGGTAGAAGTCAGAGAACACAGCCCTTTTTGGCAAGCATTTTATAAGCATCAACCAAAACAAGATGATGTTGAAGAGATCATACCGGAAACTCCACAGCATTCGCCTCTCCTACTCCCTGCTGCACCTCATAGCCCTAATCAGCAACCAGCAAACATGGAGGTCAGCTCAGAACAACACATTGATCGCACTACAGCACCAATCCTGCAACATCCTACCCTTGATGATTATCCAAAAGTAAATGTAGCGCCTAAACTAAAATCCCCTGCAGTGGAACGGTATGCAATACTCAGAGATTCAGCTGAAGGTTCTTCCAAAATCAAGATACTAAAGAGTTCCAGAAAAAACACCAAAGAGAGTCCTCTCAAGAAAGCTAAGAGATATAATCCTTCTGGAGTGTGCTCTACTGTCAATGAAAGCCTTGATGAATCTCATCTTACGGATACCCCAATATTTGCAACCGAAGGGGTAGGTAGTTGGGCTGTGGTGGCTTGACCAAACAAGCCACCAAGTGACAAATGGGGAGTATTAGTTGGAACTGTTAGGGATTGGGCAATCCCTTGACAGTTCAGGCGTTAAGGGCCCTAGTGGCCCATGAAAGGCCCAATGTCGTTTTTTGATGGAAACCAAAAATTAGGACATGGTGATTCAGAAAATTAGGAGGAAGTTGAAATTTCCAAGTTGTTTTGTGGTGAGTCCTATGGGATTGGCTGGAGGGATGGTGGTATTCTGGAATGATTAGGTCTCTTTACGCGTGGAGCAACATACTATGTATTTCATTGACATGAGTTGTACTGATGCACCGAGTGGAAATCCAATGTGACTTACTTGCCTTCATGCGCCTACGAATTATCAACACATATAGCAATTGTGGGCAGATTTAAGACAACTTAGTTTTTCAAATACCCTGTCGTGGGTGTGCATTGGTGACTTTAATGACATTACATATCATTGGGAGAAAGCGGGCAAGAAGATAGCTGAGCCTTATAGGTTGCACTCCTTCAGGAAATTTTTAAATGACTGTATGCCTCTGGCTATTGAAAGTAAGGGTTGTGCCTTCATATGGATGGACAATAGAGATGGTGATGAGGTGGTCAAGGAAAGACTTGATAGGGCGCTGGTTAAATGGACTGGAGAATAACTTACCCGGAAGCTGAAGTCTTTGCTTTTCTTGCACTGGGCTCAGATCATAACCCGCTCCTACTAACTATTGAACTCAATCCTTTAAGGCGGAGGACGATTTTCACTTTCAAAGCCTTTTGGCTTCAAGACAAGGACTGCCGCACGGTCATTAGAGATGCTTGGGCCTCTTCACCGCTACCAGTTTCCTCTCTATCTTGCAAGCTTCAAGACACTTCTTTGGCACTCACCAGGTGGAGTAAATCAAAATTCTCCAATGGCCAGAAACAAATTCACCTGTTAAAGCAACAGATTTGGAATCATATCAATCAACCCAGTCATCACTATGATAAGGCACTTGTGTCTCGCCTCGAAGATGAAGTACAACACATATGGCAACAGGAGGAACACTATTGGGTGATGAGATCAAGGATTTAATGGCTGTGATGGTTTTTCCATGCGACTACTATACAATGCAAACAACGCAACCGAATTAGCATGTTGCAGGATGAACACCTTGGGTGGACCCGCGATTCTAACCAACTGAAGAATATGACACTGAATTACTTTCAAAATCTCTATTGTTCGGTTGGTTACCGTGATTATGGCCCTATACTCACCTAGTGTTCCCAAGTGGTCACATCAGATATGAATAAAGGTTTAACAGCAGTGGTCTCTCGGGAGGAAATTAAGCACGCAGCTTTCCAATTAGGGGCTACTAAAGCCCCGGGACCCAATGGCTTGAACGGGCTATTCTATCAAACCCACCGGGATATTTTCTAGGATGATATCTTTATCTCGGTGCAAGATTTTTTCAACACAGGAGTGCTGCCCCCTAATTTTAACAGAACACTCATTTATCTGATCCCAAATGTACTGCACCCCGAGAGGTTAGACCATATAGACCCATTAGTCTCTGCAACTTTATCTATAAAATCATTTCAAAAGTGCTAGCGAATTGACTGAAGATTTGATTACCTGGGTTGATTTCAACAGAACAGAGTGCCTTTGTGACGGGTAGACAAATACAAGATAACATTCTGGTTGTACAAAAGGTCATTCGCCAACTTAAAATCAGGAAAAGAAAGAAAAAATTTCAAGCAGTGTTAAAATTGGAAATGCAGAAAGCATATGATCAGGTTGAGTGGGATTTTCTAGAGACCTATCTTAAAAAACTGGAATTTCATGATAAATAGGTACAGTGGGTGATGCAATGCATCACCACAATCTCCCTTAGTGTTAAGTTAAATGGAGAACCATTGCCTTATTTTCATCCAACAATGGGGCTTAGACAGGGAGATCCTCTCTCTCCATATCTGTTCATTTTTATGGCTAATGTCTTATCTACTCTTATTCAGCAAGCTGTCGACATGGGGAATCTAACGAGGATCAAACTTAACAGGTGGTGTCCTACCCTCTCATCTATTTTTTGCGGATGATGCAATATTTTTCTTAAATGGACGAATCCTAAAATGCTAGAGTTTAGCGAATATACTACACCAGTACTGTGTAGCCACGGGTCAAGCAATGAATAGAAATAAATCAGGACTATTCGTTAGTTGATATTGTCCTATCAGTTTAAAACAAAATTTGGCTGGAGAATTGAGAGTACTAGTGATTGAAAAGATAGGGAAAAACTTGGGTATACCATATGATTGGAGGGTTTCCAAAAAAAGACATGGGTTTGCTTGGATTCCGGGGCAAGTCAATGCTAAGCTGGAAGGGTGGAAAGAGAATCTCATATCTAAAGGAGGCAAGGAAATCCTGTTAAAAACAGTGGTGCGGGCATTCCCGCAGTATGCCATGTCCATATTCAAACTTCCTGTTTCTATTTGTTAGTCCATTGAACATAAAATAGCAAAGTTCTGGTGGCAAAACAATAATACCAGGTCCGGAATACACTGGAGGGCTTGGGACCTATTTAAAGATCGGAAGAATAAAGGGGGACTTGGATTTCGAGACTTACTTTTAACAAAGCCCTTTTGGGAAAACAAGCATGGAGACTTCCAAAACCCATTATCCTTATGGGGTTGAGTTTTCAAGGGACTATTTTCATTCTGGCGATTTTTGGCATGCAGAAAAAGGCGTTAGACTATCCTGGGGTCGGCAAAGTTTACTTTTAGGCAGAGATTCTATCCTAAACCAACTTCAGTGGTTTGTAGGTAATGGTCAGAAGATACGAATACGTGAGGATAAATGGCTCACGAGAGGAATCATTGGCGGATCAGCGCCTAGAGGAGAACCTGAGAAGGTAGCCAGTTTTATAATCCCAGAAGTAAACACCTCAAATGTTCCTCTTCTTAGACACAGTTTTGACTACCAATTAGTTGAGGAAATTGTTGCCATTCAGTTACGCCCTGCTTCTACCACATACCAACTTATATGGACAGGGACGCATACAGGTACATATACAGTGAAAAGTGGCTATAATAACCTCAGATACTCAGCTCACAGCAGTGACAAAAATCGTGCATCCTCATCATACCAACCGTCCCCCCAACTATGGCGACAGATCTGGAAATCAAAGACTGCCCCAAAAATTCGAATTTTCCTATGGTCTTTATGTCACAACGCCCTCCCGACAAAGGACAACCTTTTTCGGTGACACATCAATCCAGACCCGGTCTGTCAGTTATGCTCATCACATACTCCTGAAACAACTGAACATATTTTCTTATTCTACCCATGGACAAATGATATTTGGTCTCATCCCAGTGTAAAGATTGATATTTCAGCTTACAGAATGCATAGAATGGATGCATGGCTACAAGATCTACTTGAGAGTAAGGCTAACTTACCTACTCTGGAGTTGCATAGCTTCTTTGGTAGATCTGGAAGGCGCGCAACCACTTCACCTTCTGACATCAACGCACCAACCCCAATCAGCTTGTGGATCTGGCTCTTACCAATGCAATGCTTATCAGTAGCACTGTGTAGCCGGCGACAGACACAGGACAACCACTTCTGAACCCTAATCGGGTGTGGATTCCCGGGCGGCATCAAAGTCAATATTGATGGGGCTTTTCCAACGGTGAACCACACGGGTGCCATCGCGTGTGTTTGGAGAGATCACTCGGGCATTTTGATGGACGGATTCTCCGGTAGTGTCCCCGCTTCCTCCCCGCTGCAAAGTGAGATCCAAGCCCTAATTATCACACTCACATATTTGTTGCAGAGAGGACATGCCAATGCTCACCTACTGGTCGAATCTGATTGCCTCGTGCTTGTGGAAATCGTCAATCATCGCCGATTACCGCCGTGGGACTGTCGTGCGTTGTTCGCCGATGCTGCAGCACTGATTCCCTGCTTCTCTCAGCCGCGTATACAGCATTGCAGACGGGAAGCTAACTCCATAGCTGATTGGGCCGCAAAGGCCCATGGCCGTGGCATCCTTTCTCCAAAATGGGCTTCTTCGCCTCCCCAACTTCTACTGGATTTGCTATGTACCGACGCCATTCAGGTTGTAACTTCTACCTCCTTGAATGAAATGCAACGTTTCAGTCAAAAAAAAAAAAAAAAAAAGGGAGAATTTAGCGGAGTGATATCTCCAATTGAAAGTTCTGAATCTCGTGCTATGGTGTCGAAATGATAATTTCAACTCCCTCTCCGCCAACTTACCCAAGAAGAGATTCTATAATGGCTCTCTCGCTCATTCTCTCAAATCTTCTGGACAAAGCCCTAAAAAGCTGCACTTGAATCTCTTAAAACTTCAAACCTGGTGGCAATGACTGAGCTTCAGCTCATTCGGCACCCTCTGTCCATCATTTGCTTATTGCGGTATTGCATAACTGAACCGACAGTGCTCCTTGGAGGCGACACTACAGGTGCATAAGAAAGTCGGCAATGTAAACGCGAAACTAGAGAGACAAGACATAAAACGATGACATGCAAAACATCCGTCCACCTTGTTATTATGCAAATTACCATTGAGTAAGTTACATGCAAGAAAAGAAAAACCCAGGTGTTTGGTCTACGTCAGCTATGCAGAATAAACTTTGATATCTGCCTAGGTCCGACCACTTATTCCCAAGAACCCATATTGAGTACCGACTAACCAGAAACTATTTTCGTTGCCGCTAACTCTTTCTTTGCCCTTTCCAAGCCAGCTCCACAGGTTAACAAACAAAGGCCGAAATTAAAAGAACTTCCATCTTCCTCTGTTGTCATCTGAGCAGACCTAAAAATCTCAAGATTAATTAAAATTCCAGACCTTTCGTACTCATTCAGTTGGCCAAGAGGAAGAAGCTTCTCCGCCCAAGTATGATTGAGGCGCACTTTTGGACGAAAAGAACAGAAGATCAGTCACCTGAAAAAAAGGGACAACAATAAAGAAATTCATTGGTCGTTTTAGTTTGAATTCGGGAGAAGTAAAAGGATTGGATCTTGACAAGTTTTTTTTAAGGCACCAAACCTGAGAAGCAACAAATGCACACTGAACAATGCTAGTGTAGCCTCTGAACCTACGCGGGCACGCATCAGCGAACTTCATAGCAGCATATGCCTGCATATTTCATGAGCCATCAAATTTCCTGTTCATGAAAGAGATCGGATCACAACTCAAAAGGCCAAAAAAAGGACTCACCATTGAGAGAGTTGCCAAGCCAGCTCCCGCTTATAGCCTAAAGTCGTCAAAACACAGAGTACACGATTCAGTCGGCTTCATGACATAACGAAGGAAGCGGACAAATGAAGACTAAGACGTGATGTCATCATTTCATTGTGGAAATAGATGCAAAAAAATCCAGTTTTGCGTTGACCTCAAAAATCACTTCAAGAAAACTTGATATATTCAACAATTCTGTCACTGCACGAAACTTCTCCACTTATCATCAAAATTCAAGTAATTCTCCTAGCCATAACAACAAGTGATGCATGCTGCTCTGTTTTACATACTTTCCAATCATCACCTTGTGCATACTTTCACACGCAAGTTGTCCCATTTATTCCGACAAAGATCTTTATTAACACTTTTCTTGTGTAGTCGTAGTGGATAGGTTGCCAAGGCAGCATTGGTAAATCGAATGTAGAGATGATAACATGCTCTCTAATGTTCGTTGCAGGATATACGCCCACATGGACCTAAGAAGTGATTCTTGCAAAAATCTCATCCTTCTCATAAAGAAACTTCTCAGCAGAGTACATCTTCAAAATGGCTCGTGCATTTAAAGAATTTACAGACTCGAACATGATTAAGCATGCAGTCGAGTGTCTGGGAAACAAAAATGCTTGCTGGTAACAGTGTACTCCTCAGGGAGCCTTGGTATCCCGGAGCTTGTCACAAGCCCTAAGCAAAGTGAACATCACTAGAATAGCTAAAGCACTATTATACGACCTAAAACCAAAACTGAAGAGACTAACGGAATGTGATATAACATCAACACTGCCAAAATTGACGTCTACAGATTTTGAAAATGCCAACTGACATTTAGCATTCTACAGAAAGTGCAATTTCTAATAGGCTCGCTGTTGAACATATAAGAAGTTCTTATTAGGAAGAATACATCACAAACCTGAGATAAAAGAGGTAATATTGTCACCCCTGTGTGACCCTGAACAACTGGAACATCAACTTCTCTAGGATCAAGACCTAGTACTTCTGCCTTCATGGAACATAATAGATCAGAAATCTGATGAGATATACCAGCGAACACCTACAATATTTTGGGGGGAAGGAAAGAAGTTGTTGGCTTTCATGGCATTGTCTCGAAACTGCAATCTTGTACAGATTTTGCTGCCTGAGTGTTAGTATAACAAATCTCTGATCATAAACAACCTTCTGATCATGAGAAGAGAACCAAAACACTCCCTAGCACATAACAGCAGTTACATTTATATACCAAAACACTCCCTAGCACATAACAGCAGTTACAGTTATATTTCACCCCAAACAGTCGTATAAATGGGGCTTCTGGACTCTGCTGCTAGATTTGGAAATAGCCCAATTTTATAAACTTCACTTCTACGCCTCCCACATGATCCAGTACATGAGGCATTAGCCTATTTAATAAAATACCAGGTCCACATAGATATCTTTTCGAAAGCTGGGAAAAGGTTAAATGCTCTTGGAGCAAGTTATCAATTGCAGGTACGCAAGACATGACGTTTGAGACAAAATAGGGCAATAAACAAGGGGAAACACGCTTCTATCTTTGTAGGCCTATACAAAGCTGACAACCTGATACTCTGTACTCTGTAAACACATTCGATTCTTCTTGATAGTACCAGCAGTAGAACCAGGAGGGATACGTACCACAAATTAGTTAAATCGAGCATGGTCACACCTAACAGTTTCTATGGATCATAAGGGCAAGCTCTCTTGAAAACTTTGGCTGCAACGGAAGCTGTGGAGTTAACAGGGTTGCTAATCAGGTTGACAATAGCTTTCGGGCAATATTCGGTAATTCCATCACAAAGGGTTCTGACCATTCCGGCATTTATGTTGACAATTCCTCCACTTGTTGCTGTCCCAGAAATCCACGGACCTGATAATAGAAGCAACAAATTAGTCTGATGCATGAAACGATCCAGATATTCAAGGATGATATCGAGCTCACTCATCTGAATAGGTAATCCAAACAAAAATCCCCAAGAAAACAATCAACAACATGAAATTCCATCTTCATATAGAGCCTAGCAATTCCATTCATCCTAAATTCAGCAAACAGCAGGCGAATTAGAGATGGGAAGGGAAACTCACCACGGCACCGGTGTCCATGGGGCTAATGTCCGCGGTGACACCAGCAGTATTCTCGACATCATACAGATGAAGAACAAAGACGGGCGGGTTGATCTTCGTCAAAACTGCCAGAGGCCGCCCAATCCCTCCCAGAGCACAACTTTGAAAGACACCTAACGTTGATTATTATAATCACATCCACCACTACGAAAGAAAAGATATTATCATTACAAGTGATAAATTGAAGAATCAGACCCTTTAATTCTTTTTTTTTTTTGGGGGGAGGGGGAGGGGATTGGGGATGCGGAGAAAAAAGACTAAATTCTTAATTTTTATTTTGGGATTGATGCATTTGAAGTTCTAAAACTTATTATTATAACTGATTTTTAAAACTTTTAAATAATATAATCAAATTTTAAAACTTGTCAAATTTGTACAATCAAAAGTCAAGATGGCTGAATTATTACTTCATCGTAAAACATCAGTATGTGCTGTTTTGAATGCCAAATGCAAAACATAGTCCTTGATGTGTGATACAATTCATTGGCCATGTAGAATCACGTAGGCAACATTCCAATAAGCGGATTACGCAATTACAATAGCCCCATTTATTGTTTCATCAAAGGTGTGATGGATGACAAATTGAAATTAATTTGAGTCTTTGATTGGTAAAATCACAAACACTAGGACGTGCTATTGTGGCTAATGCAGCCGACATCATAGATATAGGTAATGATATTTGTTAAGTATGTCGATATAGGTAATGATATTTGTTAAGCCTACTCAAACATAATAAATTCATACTTTAGAGATGATTGAAATGAATAGAGCAAAACACTTAATGCATCAGGAGAATTCAATTTGAAAATTGAAAACATCGTTCTAACACTATCAAGAAATTTGATAGATGGCGCAAGAAGTGACATGAAGACACCTGGATTCATTCACGTCGGTTATACCGTGCGTCGTAAATTTGGCTTTATTCCACGTGCAAGGCCGCAAATTTGGTTTTTATTCCACGTGCAGGGCCTTAAAACTCCGAATACTCGCTGCCAACTCTTTCTTGGCCTTTATTCCAAGCCAACTCCACAGGTTAGCAAATAGAAGCCCTCATGAAAACTTCTGTTTCCCTCATTATAAAAAAAACGAACTTGAGAAGTTCAACGAAGCTATAGTTGCCCACTTGTCGTACTAGTCCACTGAAAGTCGCAATCGCTTCGCTGGCGGCATGGTGTGTTCAGCAGGTTCTAGCGGCGCCTGATCTGTCTCCAATTTGGTGGATTTCGGCACATCGGGCAACCTTTCCAAGGAATTGCAATATCTGATCTCTGCATACTCCAAAAAATTCAACTCTTTCAAGCCTTCAACGGCTCTCAACTTTATGCAATGTATTAGCTTGAGACGCAATAAATTTTTCAACTTCCAAAGGTTAGGCAATTGTTTGATCACATCACACATGATAATGTGCAGAAACTTCAGTGATTCCAACTCCCCCAAACCTGGAATCTCCGCCAGTTAAGGAAAGTCATTGAGCTGTAACTCTTGTAGCCTCTTCAAGTGCGATAGATCAGGCAAGCATGGTGTCAAACATTCGCTGATAGAGAGAACCGACAAATTTTGCAAGTCAGAAATGTATGGCAATTGCGGGATAGAGCGAATTTTCAAGGTTGATAAGCTAAGTGGAAGCTGATTGATGGAGAGCACGTCCTTCCAAGGTGAGGTAACCTTGTGCGGGATCCAAAGTGTCATACGTTGTCCTTTACGCACTTCGAGATGATGTAAATGAACTAGGCTCGAAAGGTCGGGAAGTATAGGGAATTGAGCAGCTACAACAACAATGCATTTCAAACTTGACGGAAGCTTCGGCAAGGAGGAAAGTCGGTGGCTTGCAATTTTAAGTGTTTGGAGACTAGAGAAATCACTGATCTTTCTCGGCACCATAGAGATTGGGCTCCCTTCCAAATCCAAGATCCTCAAATGAGTTAGGCTCCACAATTCCCATGGGATTTCATCCTTGAGATACGGACAAAACGAGGCATCGAGCTCTTCAAGCGACTCCACCCCTCCAAGAGAACAAGGTATCGTGTGTATCTTTGTGTATGCTACCTTTAAGACTTTTAGTCTCTTCAGATTTCCAATAGAATCGGGGAGAAAGGAGATTCTCGAGAATCTTAAATCCAACTCAACCAATAATTCCATTTTTTCAATAGAGTCTGGAAGCTCATGTAGATACATACATCTTGAAAAAGACAAATGCGTTAAATTCGTGAACTTTTCAATGGAATCAAGGAGAACAGAGATTTTTGAGATTTTTAAATCCAGCTTGGCCAATGATTTTGGATTTCTAATAAAATTCGGAAGCTCTTGTGAGAATTCAAATAAAAGCGAATGTTTAAGATTCTTTAACCTTTCAATGGAATCAGAGAGAACGGAGATCCCCGAGGGTTTTAAATCCGACTCATCCAATGCTTTTAGTTTCCCAATAGAGTTTGGAAGCTCAAGTAGATTCTCGGATCCAAAAAAGACAAATGCGTGAAGTTTGTTAACCGTCCAATGGAATAAGGGAAAATAGAGATTTTTGAGAGTCTTAAATCCAACTCGACCAATGATTTTAGTTCCCAAATAGAATCCGGTAGCTGATGTAAATTCTTGCATCCATGTAAAAGCAAATGCTTGAGATTCTTTAACCTTCCAATGGAATAAGGGAGAATGGAGATCCCTGAGAATTTTAAATCCAACTTGACTAATGCTTCCAATTCCCCGATAGAGTTTGGAAGCTCAAGTAGATTCTCACATCCAAAAAAAGACAATTGTGTCAAATTCGTTAACCTTCCAATGGAATTAGGGAGAATGGCAATCCCTGAGAGTCCTAAGTCCAACTCGATCAACGATTTTAGTTCTCCGATAGAGTCCGGAAGCTTATGTAAATTTTTGCATTCACATAAAGCCAAATGCTTGAGATTCTCTAATCTTCCAATAGAATAAGGAAGAGTGGATATCCCCGAGAAATTTAAATCAAACTTGAACAATGATTGTAGTTCCCCGATAGAGTCCGGAAGCTCAAGTAGATTCTCACATCTAGAAAAAGACAAATCCATAAAATTTGTTAACCTTCCGATAGATTCCGGAAGCTGCAGCATATTCTTGCAATTAAATAAAAGCAAACTGTTGAGATTCTTTAACTTTCCAATGGACTAAGGGAGAACGGAAATCCCTGAGGAGTTTAAATTCAACTCCACCAATGATTCTAGCTCCCCGATAGATTCCGGAAGCTGCAGCATACTCTTGCAATTAGATAAAAGCAAACGGTTGAGATTTTTTAACTTTCCAATGGAATAAGGGAGAACGGAAATCCCCGAGGAGTTTAAATTAAACTCCACCAATGATTCTAGCTCCCCGATAGATTCCGGAAGCTGCAGCATATTCTCGCAATTAGATAAAAGCAAAGGGTTGAGATTCTTTAACTTTCCAATGGAATAAGGGAGAACAAAAATCCCTGAGGAGTTTAAATTCAACTCCACCAATGATTCTAGCTCCCGATAGATTCCGGAAGCTGCAGCATATTCTTGCAATTAGATAAAAGCAAACGGTTGAGATTCTTTAACTTTCCAAAGGAATAAGGGAGAACAAAATCCCCGAGGAGTTTAAATTCAACTCCACCAATGATTCTAGCTCCCCGATAGATTCCGGAAGCCGCAAATACTCTTGCATCTAAATAAAAGCAAACGGTTGAGATTCTTTAACTTTCCAATGGAATAAGGGAGAACGGAAATCCCCGAGGAGTTTAAATTCAACTCCACTAATGATTCTAGCTCCCGATAGATTCCGGAAGCCAAGCAGATATTCTTGCAATTAGATAAAAGCAAACGGTTGAGATTCATTAACATTCCAATGGAATAAGGGAGAACAGAAATCCCCGAGGAGTTTAACTTCAACTCCACCAATGATTCTAGCTCCCCGATAGATTCCGGAAGCTGCAGCATACTCTTGCATCTAAATAAAAGCAAACGGTTGAGATTCTTTAACTTTCCAATGGAATAAGGGAGAACGGAAATCCCTGAGGAGTTTAAATTCAACTCCACCAATGATTCTAGCTCCCGATAGATTCCGGAAGCCGCAAAGATACTCTTGCAATTAGATAAAAGCAAACGGTTGAGATTTTTTAACTTTCCAATGGAATAAGGGAGAACGGAAATCCCCAAGGAGTTTAAATTCAACTCCACCAATGATTCTAGCTCCCCGATAGATTCCGGAAGCTGCAGCATATTCTCGCAATTAGATAAAAGCAAAGGGTTGAGATTCTTTAACTTTCCAATGGAATAAGGGAGAACGGAAATCCTTGAGGAGTTTAAATTCAACTCCACCAATGATTTTAGCTCCCCGATAGATTCCGGAAGCTGCAGCATATTCTTGCAATTAGATAAAAGCAAACGGTTGAGATTCTTTAACTTTCCAATAGAATAAGGGAGAACAGAAATCCTCGAGGAGTTTAAATTCAACTCCACCAATGATTCTAGCTCCCCGATAGATTCCGGAAGTTGCAGCATACTCTTGCATCTAAATAAAAGCAAACGGTTGAGATTCTTTAACTTTCCAATGGAATAAGGGAAAACGGAAATCCCCGAGGAGTTTAAATTCAACTCCACCAATGATTCTAACTCCCCGATAGATTCCGGAAGCCGCAGATACTCTTGCATCTAAATAAAAGCAAACGGTTGAGATTCTTTAACTTTCCAATGGAATAAGGGAGAACGGAAATCCCTGAGGAGTTTAAATTCAACTCCACTAATGATTCTAGCTCCCCGATAGATTCCGGAAGCTGCAGCATATTCTTGCAATTAGATAAAAGCAAACGGTTGAGATTCTTTAACATTCCAATGGAATAAGGGAGAACAGAAATCCCCGAGGAGTTTAACTTCAACTCCACCAATGATTCTAGCTCCCCGATAGATTCCGTAAGCTGCAGCATACTCTTGCATCTAAATAAAAGCAAACGGTTGAGATTCTTTAACTTTCCAATGGAATAAGGGAGAACAAATCCCTAAGGAGTTTAAATTCAACTCCACCAATGATTCTAGCTGCCCGATAGATTTTGGAAGCTGCAAGATACATTTGCATCTAAATAAAAGTAAACGGTTGAGATTCTTTAACTTTCCAATGGAATAAGGAGAACGGAAATCCCCGAGGAGTTTAAATTCAACTCCACCAATGATTCTAGCTCCCCAATAGATTCCGGAAGCTGCAAAGATACTCTTGCATCTAAATAAAAGCAAACGATTGAGATTATTTAACTTTCCAATGGAATAAGGGAGAACGGAAATCCCTAACGAGTTTAAATTCAACTCCACCAATGATTCTAGCTCCCCAATAGATTCCGGAAGCTGCAGCATATTCTTGCAATTAGATAAAAGCAAACGGTTGAGATTCTTTAACATTCCAATGGCATAAGGGAGAACAGAAATCCCCGAGGAGTTTAACTTCAACTCCACCAATGATTCTAGTTCCCCGATAGATTCCGGAAGCTGCAGCATACTCTTGCATCTAAATAAAAGCAAACGGTTGAGATTCTTTAATTTTCCAATGGAATAAAGGAGAACGGAAATCCCTGAGAAGTTTAAATTCAACTCCACCAATGATTCTAGCTCCCCGATAGATTCCGGAAGCTGCAGCATATTCTCGCAATTAGATAAAAACAAACGGTTGAGATACTTTAACTTTCCAATGGAATAAGGGAGAACGGAAATCCCCGAGGAGTTTAAATCCAACAACTCCAAAAATTCTAGCTCCCCGATAGATTCCGGAAGCTGCAGCATATTCTCGCAATTAGATAAAAACAAATGCTTGAGAGACTTTAACTTTCCAATGGAATAAGGGAGAACAGAAATCCCCGAGGAGTCTAAATCCAACTCCAATAATTCTAGCTCCCCGATAGATTCCGGAAGCTGCAGCATATTCTCGCAATTAGATAAAAGCAAACAGTTGAGATTCTTTAACTTTCCAATGGAATAAGGGAGAACGGAAATCCCCGAGGAGTCTAAATCCAACTCATATAATTCTAGCTCCCCGATAGATTCCGGAAGCTGCAGCATATTCTTGCAATTAGATAAAAGCAAATTTTCGAGACTTTTTAACTTTCCAATGGAATAAGGGAGAACGGAAATCCCCGAGGAGTTTAAATTCAACTCCTCCAATGATTCTAACTCCCCGATAGATTGCGGAAGCTGCAGCATATTCTTGCAATTAGATAAAAGCAAACAGTTGAGATTCTTTAACTTTCCAATGGAATAAGGGAGAACGGAAATCCCCGAGGAGTCTAAATTCAACTCCACCAATGATTCTAGCTCCCCGATAGATTCCGGAAGCTGCAGCATATTCTCGCAATTAGATAAAAGTAAATAGCTGAGATTCTTTAACTTTCCAATGGAATAAGGGAGAATGGAAATCCCCAATGAGTTTAAATTCAACCCGAACAATGATTCTAGCTCCCCGATAGATTCCGGAAGCTACATCATATTCTCGCAATTAGATAAAAGCAAATGGTTGAGATTCTTTAATTTTCCAATGGAATAAGGGAGAACGGAAATCCCCGAGGAGTTTAAATTCAACTCCACCAATGATTCTAGCTCCTTGATAGATTCCGGAAGCTGCAAAAGATATTCTCGCAATTAGACAAAAGTAAATGGTTGAGATTCTTTAACTTTCCAATGGAATAAGGGAGAACGGAAATCCCCGAGGAGTTTAAATTCAACTCCACCAATGATTCTAGCTCCCCGATAGATTCCGGAAGCTGCAACATATTCTCGCAATTAGATAAAAGCAAATGGTTGAGATTCTTTAACTTTCCAATGGAATAAGGGAGAACGGAAATTCCTGAGGAGTTTAAATTCAACTCCACCAATGATTCTAGCTCCCCGATAGATTTCGGAAGCTGCAGCATATTCTTGCAATTAGATAAAAGTAAACGGTTGAGATTCTTTAACTTTCCAATGGAATAAGGGAGAACGGAAATCCCCGAGGAGTCTAAATCCAACTCCACCAATGATTCTAGCTCCCCGATAGATTCCGGAAGCAGCAACATATTCTTGCAATTAGATAAAAGTAAACGGTTGAGATTCTTTAACTTTCCAATGGAATAAGGGAGAACGGAAATCCCCGAGGAGTGTAAATCCAACTCCTCCAATAATTCTAGCTCCCCGATAGATTCCGGAAGCTGCAGCATATTCTGGCAATTAAATAAAAGCAAATGGTTGAGAATCTTTAACTTTCCAATAGAATAAGGGAGAACGGAAATCTCCGAGGAGTATAAATTCAACTCTTCCAATGATTCTAGCTCCCCGATAGATTCCGGAAGCTGCAGCATATTCTCGCAATTAGATAAAAGCAAATGGTTGAGATTCTTTAACTTTCCAATGGAATAAGGGAGAACGGAAATCCCCGAGGAGTCTAAATTCAACTCCACCAATGATTCTAGCTCTCCGATAGATTCCGGAAGCTGCAGCATATTCTTGCAATTAGATAAAAGCAAACGGTTGAGATTCTTTAACTTTCCAATGGAAGAAGGGAGAATGGAAATCCCCGAGGAGTTTAAATTCAACTCCACCAATGATTCTAGCTCCCCGATAGATTCCGGAAGCTGCAGCATATTCTCGCAATTAGATAAAAGTAAACGGTTGAGATTCTTTAACTTTCCAATGGAATAAGGGAGAACGGAAATCCCCGAGGAGTCTAAATCCAACTCCTCCAATAATTCTAGCTCCCCGATAGATTCCGGAAGCTGCAGCATATTCTCGCAATTAGATAAAAGCAAAGAGTTGAGATTCTTTAACTCTCCAATGGAATAAGGAGAACGGAAATCCCGAGGAGTTTAAATTCAACTCCACCAATGATTCTAGCTCCCGATAGATTCTGGAAGCCGCCGCATATTCTCGCAATTAGATAAAAGCAAATACTTGAGATTCTTTAACTTTCCAATGGAATAAGGGAGAACGGAAATCCCCGAGGAGTTTAAATCCAACTCCACCAATGATTTTAGCTTCCCGATAGATTCCGGAAGCTCCAACATATTCTTACATTTAGATAAAAGTAAATGCTTTAGTTTCTTTAACCTTCCAATGGAATTAGGAAGAACAAAAATCTTCGAGAGTGTCAAATCCAATTTGACCAATGATTCTATTTCCCCGATAGAATCCGGAAGCTCATGAAGATTATTGCAATAAGACAAAACTAGATGCCTGAGATTCAACCTTCCAATAGAGTGAGGAATTTTGTTGATATTAGAATGACCTTTAACTTCAAACTTTGTCAAATATTTTAGATTGCCTAGTGTCTCGGGAAGCTTGAACAGTTTGCCGTTGCACGGCATATTAATTTTTGACAAGCATTCTAGAGAGCCAATTTCTTCGGGCAACGCTTCAAGGGATGTACATCCTTCAATATTCAAAGTACTTAGTAGTTTTAGCTTACCTATTGAGCTATCAATGGTAGACAAATACACACACCATTTTAGAATCAATTTCTCCAAGTTGCCAAACTCTGAAAAATCGGGTGTTTTGGTTAAACAATAGCAGCGCATGAAATTTAGAATTTTCAACTTTTTAACCATCTACAGTGGAAAAACAAGGCAGATTACATGCCGGCAAAAAGTATTGAGACGATGAAGATCAATTGATACAATTTGAAGCGAACATGAGTGAGATGTGTCGATACCTTGATTTGCCTCCATCCACCCCAGTCATAGGTGATGTCACTCCTCGAAAGGTCGAGCACAACCAAATTCTCTAGGTAAAGATTCGTAGCTGAAAAATCCCGCAAGCAATTATGCCAAGAAAGCCATCTTAGATTAGGACGAACATTTTTGAAGTCACCTACGAAATTCAATCTTTGCCCTCCAAGGAACCTTAGTTTTGGCAAATACGCTATTTCTTTAGGTGTTAAGTCATGACTAATACCCAAACTGAGAGCACGTACAGCTTCTTTTACCTACCAGTAGTAGCAAGGAACAAAGATGAGTATGCAACATAGGAAGCATAAAACTAATGCAAAGTAGTCAACAATATCAATAGTTTTTCTTTGAACCCAAAATAATTAAATCAAAGGCGTGTAGTAACAAGATAATTAGTGTTCTTCTCAACTTGAAAATAAGACAAACCAGGCATGTTCGAAATGTATATTTGGTGTTGATTTCTCTGTCTTTTCACAGACTAAACACCTTCTTGAGGAAGCAAAGAATCCATTTTCATTCTCACTAAAACAAGAAATGAAGAATTCCAACTAACCAACTGGAGCGTGCACTTTGTTCTCGTTTCACATGAGTAAGGCATGAAAACATGTACTTTTATTGTTTATATAGAGTTGCTTTTTATTTCCCTATAAGTTAGAAAACAAAGCAGGCCATCAATCAACATTCTCAATTTAAGGAACACAACTAGAGATTTTGCTGGATTGACCATATCTTCTACTCTTAATAACTTTCACCTCATCGTTCCTCAGTATGTCTAGAGTATTTTCATCAATCCACATCCAACGGCGCTTTCCAGCGTCTTCAAAATTCTCCTCCTCGACGATGCACCTTCCTAGATCTCGAACTTCATCATGCATCCAAAAATAATTGTCCCCATCGATCTTTATCAACGACATGAGGAGAAGAACATTAATTGCACTGCGTGGAGAATGGTTGCTACTACGCCACATGTAGTCCACGTAAGTCTTATCCTCCCTGATGCAAAAACATGCTATGTCTAGGAATATGGCTTTTTCTATGGTGTTCAATTTGTTGATGCTTATCATCAGTGATTCTCGGACATTATTAGGCAGGCCTTGCTTTAAGCCCTCTAATGTCTCATCCCACTTTGATCTGTGCATTCCGGCAAAAAGAGAACCCACGACTTCCAGAGTCAAAGGAAGCCTTCCTATGCTTAAAACCACTTCTTTCGAGAAATCATAGCAATTCTTAGGAGGAGTATCGCTTCTAAATGCATGTTTACTGAAAAGCTGAATTGCTCGATACAAAGGTATCTCATTTACTAAGTGGGCCAAGTAATTGCCAGGTCGCATTTGTTTGTCCTCATTTAGTACTGTGCGCATGTCCCTAACTGTGACCATGATCCTACTTCCGGAACCGAACCAATCGCAGCTACCTGCGAGGCTCTCGAGTTGCCTCTTCTCGTCCACATTATCGATAACAACCAGAACTTTCTTGTCACTGAGTCCATTTCTTATGCGATGGATCCCATCGTGGGTGTCATGAATTCCGTCAGTAGAGGTCAAGCCCAGTGTGTCGGATAAGAGTTTCTTTTGCACTTGTAAAAGATCTTGATGCTGGACAACTTCAAGGAAACTAGAGTAATTGAATTTAGGCAAGAATCGGTTGAAGATAACCTTAGCAAGAGTTGATTTACCAATTCCACCTGTCCCATGGATAATAACAAAACGTATGCCATCAGAGTCAACATCCAACAATTTTTCTATAACTTTTTGATCATCCATTTCAACTAGATGGTAGGGAAGATCTCTGCTCTTCACCTTCAGCTTAAGCAGAACTTCTCGAACAATCAATTTTATAAGCTCCCCATATCTGCTAGACATTTTAGATTAAGAAAATGTTAACAAGGTACTATTCCTAACTATCAAGCATGTACAATTTAAATAAGATAAGCTAAATACGTTACAACAGGTTTACAAACGGTGGCAGTTATTCAAATAACAAATTTTAACCCATTAGAAAGTAACAATCTCAAGTTACAATGATAATTATCTAAAAACATGAAGTGCTCAAATTAGCTGTTGCGGCTGCTGCCTAGACGCCCATTGGTTGGGTTTAAACACTAACACTCAGTTTCAATGCAGTGATTTAAGAGGAAGGGGAAATAAGATGGATACTGACCGCAGAGAGTTAACAAAATAATGGAATAATTGGATGGTAACGTTGTTTGTATGCTTACAAAGAAAAGAATGGAAATAGAGGAAATTAGGTCATTTCATGTTTGATGGAGGAAGGGAAAAGAATGAATAGGAATCTAAAATATTTTTATGACTATTTTGTCCTACTACTTATTCATAGACTAAATAAATGAAAAATAAAAACTTTAGTAACTTGGCCTTCAGCTCGTTAAAGATTCAATACCAGCATCAATTAATTCATGTCATGGAATAGATACATACTTACATACATACATATAAAGTGGGATAGAAAGTTCACTTTAGGCCGGGTCTCCAAGTAACCTCTCTCTCTCTCTCTCTCTCTCTCAATGTCATTGAGATCTGGGAGACACCATCGAGTATACCGTTAATCTGGCCATGACTGTTCACATCTCAGCGAGATACATTGATAAAAATGTCTTAAGACGTTGTCAATAAACTTCCCCCATTTTCGGATTTGTTATGAATAAAGTGAGGGCGTGATGCAAGATTGTTGCTTCTAGTAGCAAGCTATGTCCTAGTTACTATCTTGAGATTTAACAAGGCTTTAATCACTATCACGCTATTTGGTTAGTATCTGTAAATCTTCTACACTAGTTGGTTTCATAAATAACATGTTATAGAGGAGCAATATTATCAGAATTTGCAAGATACTCCTAAAATTGGAATTATATAACACGTAATGTAATAACACTATTACTGCGACTAAATATGATGCAAATGTTTTGCATTTTTCTTTTCTCTGCTCTTTTTTTGCAAAAAGCACCGTTGAAACGCTAGCTATCTAGATGGTCCTTTAGGCCCTGTTTGGTAACCATCCAAACAGTGCCAAATTCTGATTCTTTGTTCCCGGAATCAATTTCGGCCCAGAATCGCGTTTGGTAAAATTTTTGTTCCGGGGAAGTTGGGAACGAAATCAAGAACAAAAAAAAAAAAAGTTGATTCTTGTTCCGGAACAAATTTAAGAATCAAAATCAATAAATTTTCTTCTTCCCTTCGGCCATCTCGCGATCATGTCGTCCACCACCGCCCGCCACCGTCCGCCGTCCGCCGCCGGCCGCTGTCCGCCGCCGTCCGTTGACCGCCGTCCGGCAAGCTCGCCAGACCAGGGCGAGGTCCGGCGAGCTCGCCGGAGGCAAGCCCAGCCACCGACGAGCTCGCCGGAGGCTTGCCTAGCCATCGGCGAGGCTCGGCCTCCCCAGATCTGGCGAGGCTGAGTCTCGCCGGTGGCCAGGCGAGCCTCGCCGGGGCTGGGCGAGGCCTCGCCGGGGCCCAGGCGGGCAGGGCGGGCGAGCCTCGCGACGCCCAGCCCCACCGGTGGCCAGGCGAGGCTCGCCTGGCCACCGGCGAGGCTCGCCTGGCCACCGGCGAGGCTCGCCCAGCCCCGCCGGTGGCCTGGCAGGCCTCGCCCAACCTCGACGAGGTCGGCTTGGCCACCGGCGGGGCTCGGCCGAGCCTCGGCGGGGCTAGGCGAGCCTCGCCCGGCTGCCGGTGAGGCTCGGCCGACGAGGGCCGGCCCTCATATGGCCGGTCGTCGGTCCGGCGACCGGCAAGAAGAAGAAGAAGAAGAAGATGAGAAAAAGAAAAGAAAAAAGGAAAAAAAGAAAAAAAAAAAAAATGAAAAGAAAAAAATGAAAAAAATGAAAAAAAGAAAAGAAAACAAAGGAAAAAAGTAAAAAAATTATTTAAAAATTAAAAAAAAATTGATTTGGAACAGAATTAATGAACACGGTACCAAACGCAATTCTATTCCAGAATAAAAAATTTTGGACAGTTACCAAACGGCTTAAAATACTTAGAATCGGTTAGAATCGAATAAAAAAGAATCGCTTGATCGAATCAGCTCCCGGGAACAGAATCGTTACTAAACGAGCCCTTAGTGATAGTAGAGAAGAAGTGACCGGATTCCGATGCTTGCTTATCTACGTAAAATTGATAAAGCAATCTTTGTTGAAAACTGATATTCGTCAAATAAGTTATAGTTGGTTTTAATGCGCAGGCAATATTTTAGACTGATCAAACACATAATTAGTTCGTATGCTAGTAGGACAAAATCAGTCTGTTTGATCATCACTGAATAAGCGTTACTATCTGTCTTTTTGTTGTTTCTACTTTACCTTTTTTTCTAAAATGTTGAAAGATATTTATGTCGCTATTTGATTTAATTTTTTTTTTTTTTAGGTTTTTGACAAACGAACAGGATGCTAACTTGGCATTTAACTGTAACTAGACAATGATTTCCACATTCGCATTAAATTTTTTCCAACTATCGTATCAATTATAGGGAGAAATTATAGTCATTGAAAATTTAAAAAAAATTATCGGACTAGAAGATAAATTGAATATAAGATATTTTCAAATCTATAAGAAAAAAATGCGTTTCTTTCAGATTATATTAAAATTAATAGCTAGAATAAGTTGTGGAAACTTACTCTTTCCCTTCCCGGTTCCAACCTAGTCTAGTTGCAACCTCACGAAGAGCGGCTTTCCAGCGCTTCACCTCATCGGGGCCATACCTCTTCTCATGCTCAGACAAGGCATTACTATACAATTCCGTTCTGAGCTTGACATCATCTGACTTCACGTCAAAGAAAAGGGGGAGGATCTCCTTCTTCCCATTCGACTTTGAAGTGCAATCTACCATATGCGCAACCTCACGGAGGCACCATACACTACAAGCGAAACCCTTAGAGAAGATGGGAATATAGATTTGACTGTCATCAAGGGCTCGCAAGAGGTTTCCACCAATCTGCTGACCGATTCGGAGCTCTTCGTTGTCTTTGAAGACACGGATTCCTTTCTCAACCATGTCATGATAGAGGCAACTAGTAAAGTTGTCTCGAGTATCCGGCCCCCTAAAACTTAGGAACACCTCGAACTCCATTCTTGAAGTGTCAGTTGGTGTTGCCATTGCACGAAGCAATCGAGACTTGAGTTAGAATCGAGCTGAACGAAAATTATCAATCAGCTTGCTTGAGGCGAGAAATCAATCGAGCGCAATTTAAAAACAAAAAAGAAGAAGAGAAAAATAAAACAGGTGGTGGGTTAGGTTGGTCACTGAATCACAGCCATTGATTGGCGATGACATTCGACCAAGCAATCGAAAATGAAACCCATATAGAGTACCTAGTGTGCTGATTGACGGACGGCCGACCGAGATGAAACAGCGACTGAGTCGAGATCGAGAGAGAGAGAAAGGTCGAAGGGCGCCGCCGGAGAAATGAAAGGGAGAGCCCAGATCTGAGATTGAGAACAAGAAGGTAGAAAGGGCTTGAGGTTCAAGATATTTTAGGGTGTGGATCCGGTTCCCAAGAACAGACCTTACAAGACAGGATAGGCGTACTCTTTTAGCATTATTTTTAAAGATAATTGCATTAATAAAGGAATTGCAGGCCCTGCTGATGTCATGGCCATTGTAAGTGGGGTAGTTCCGCTGTTTCCAAACTCTTAAACAACCCTCGTCGACGAATTTGCACACCGACGAGCGTAAGGAAAGTGAAAGCGCGTGGAATAGGATCGCTCCGTTTAAGCCATGTCCATGTAATGAACACATGAAGCTTCCCCTCACTCCCTGTGAAATCCCCGTGTAAACGCAAGGAAACTAAAAAAGCAAAAGAATAGACACGTGCATGACTTTATAACTTTCGTGTTTTTCCACAACTCTTTTTTTTTTCTCTGACAACTCAACTCAGTTGCGATTAGGCATGAAGTATACATAAAATAGAGGAAGGAGACCCGAAGAGGACAGGAGACTTTTGCAATGGGGTCGAAACTTTTTGAGGCTTCTTAGTTGCTTTCATAGCACATGTGGTGTGGCGGTCCACCCAACAAGCCTCAACCACCAAGATAATTATAACGAGCTTAAAATTTTAAGAACCTGCCTTTCCGGTCAAGCACATAAAATTCTCTGGTCGGAAAGTACTTGTGCTTATCCCATTTTTGACTTTGACCATGAAAAAATATCCTGAAGACACCAACATAAATTGTTGGAGTTGCTTTGAAAGTAGATTTAGGCAGTGGGATTATATCACAAATCATGAAATTGGTTGGATGCTCTCAAATACTCAATACCGATACTAAACAACATACAAAATATCTTGTACATATATCCGTGCGTGTGTATAATTTGATTAGTGTTTAGTTTTCCCATTTTTCCAGTATAAATTTATCTCTTTGAAAGGGGATAAAATAAATACTACGTACGTGTAAATCTTCTTAATTTCATCAATAGAAAGGGAGAAATAAAAAAGTCAAAGGCCACATCTTCAGGAGGAGCAAGCCCAGTTTGTGATTACTCCCTTCAATCGGTCTACATCTCTGGCTAGAGGTAAAATCTCTTATTTTCCATAAAATTGTTAATCCAACATAACATTCTTAAAAATCATGCCACTTGATTCATTAATTTATAGGTTCGTGCCAACTAAAATGAATAGGAAGATGAAGGACAAAGGAAGGAAAGTGCAGGCTTTGTTCATGGGCATTATAAGGAGAATAGAGAAGGCCACGAACTCGGGGTAGTTCTACCGTCTCCAACCCCTCAAACAATCCTTACTGATTGTTGGGAATGCACAATAAGAGTCTGATATCTTAACCTGGGGAGATTTCGAAAAAGAAACCCAAGTCCGAATCCATTAACATATCTAGTTGGACTCATGTTAAACCAATGAGTTATAGACCAATTAAGATATATTAATTGCTCCACGTCATATCAATTCTCTAATATGGGATTTCTTTAACACACACACGTGTATCCTAACAATCTCCCCCTCACGTGTAAGTTCCGGTTTTAGATTTGCTCTCCCTTAATTCAGTTATCTTTCTAATTAACTTATCTCAACTTGAATTTCCAATGCACAATTTCATCCTTAGTCTCTTTTTTGGACTGAATCATGAAGTCTGTAATCGGGCCCGCATTATTACACCACGACGCCCATTTTCTTGAAAACCACATTGATCACTAGATTCCTAGTTGAGATATTCACTAAACAATGATACATATCGAGAGTGGGCTCTGATACCATTTGTTGAGAGTGCATGATGAAAGTCCAATACCTTCACTTGGGGAGATCTCTAAGAGAGAACCTAAGTTCAAGTCCATTATCATATCCAGTTGAACCCACCTTAACTCAAAATATTAAGCCAATGAGTTATGAGTTAACGAGGATATATTAACTATTTCACATAACATCAATTCTCTGATATGAGATTTCTCTAACACAACTTACATGCGTATCCTAACACCGATAGTTCCACTCTCTACAACTTTCATTTTTTATTTTTCCTTTAATTTTTGTCTTTTTTAATAGCCTTTCTTATTTTTTTTTCTTTGGTCTTTCCTACTTTTTTTAATTTTTAAATCTTCATGATGTGACACTACATTACCGCTATATCAAAACCATGTATGCAAAAGGATAGTACAAAAAGCCACGTTGGATTTTGGAATCTAGGTTAGCAAATCTATTTTTAAGCTTGCTCAAAGGATTAAATTGCACTCAACAAAAAATGCTTAGGACTTGATTGCACAAATTTAAAATTTAGGACTTGACTACATATTCGGCCAAACATTCAGGATTGTTGGTGTAATTTTCACTTATAAAAGCCTAAAACAAGAAGTAGTGTGGTGGATGCCAAATATTCATATAAGAATGAAACAAATACTGATTACTCGGATAAAAATTCTAATGTGATACCCATCCTACATTGGTCTCTCCTGCTGAGAAGAACTCTACTATTCATGGGCTTCCCAATGCATCTCTTTTTTTTTTTTTTTTTTTTCTTTTTTGGTAGAACACAAAGTAAAAAATTTCATTACATAAGATACGCGTGTAAATTCATACAATTTCATTGGAGAACTGAGATTGTTGTCTTTTGTTTTTTTCCTTGGGTATGCATTGAGAAATTTCTTCGTCCTCCACAACAATAGTCATATGACAAGAAAGAGCAGATTACACATATATGGTTTGTGTTATTTTCACAAGAGGAAGCATAAGTTGCACACTATAATTTGTGCTTGCGTTAGGTGTATTATACCATGTACCTCTTCAAATGATGCTAGGTCTAGTGAAAAGCGAGTTGTCTCTTTGTTTGATACCGGTATGTGATGAGAAAAAGCAAGAATCCTTTGCCTTGTCCGACCAGACTATAGGACAAGATGCATGTGATCGTGGGTCATTCATTTCTTTTTTGTAGCATAGCTTTTGGGTCGGGTTATCTCGGGCTGTCATTGATTTGGCGATGGGACAGCAGACAACACCTCTTTCCTTCATTCACCGTCCCAGAAACCAATCCCGACCGTCGAATCAGATGACTGCATCTCGGGATTTATCAGGAAGGGAATTCGCGTGGAACGATTGATTTCTAGTTGCGGTGCCTTGGAAAAGCCGAGACAGGGCAGTACCGAAGGGACTTGGAAATGGCCGGGCAGAAAGATGCGTTAGAATAAACTTGTAGATTGGCAGCAAAAATAGCATATTCGTTGGGAGGACAAATTTTCACGCCAACAAGCCATGTCCATGTGATGAACACAAGAAACTTCCCCTCAACTCCCTGCGAAATCCCCATGTAAACGCAAGGAAACTGAAAAAGCAGAAGGACAGACGCGCATTACTTTATCGCTTTCGTGTTTTTCCACAACTTTGTTTTTTTCTCTGTCAATTCAACTCAATTGCGAGTTGATGCGTGAAGCGTACGTAAAAGATAAGAGAGGAAAGAGACATGAAGAGGACGAGACTTTTGCAATGGGTTGGAAACTTTTTGAGGCTTCTGAGTTGCTTGGATGTTAAGTTGAAAATGAGAGGAAATTGTGGGGGCAAGTAAATAGAATGAATATGCATTCTTGTTCTATGTAAATGTTTGGCATCTCTAGCAACGATTTTGAATTTTCTAAAGCCTTCATTATTGATTCCACATGTTCTCGAGCTTCAAAAGAGGTGGGTTAGAGAAAATGGATCATTTTTAATTTCAAGAAATGTCCGGCGAGAAAGACTAAATTGCATTGGAAGGAAATGCACCTACACGTCCACATTATGCACCGTGCCATCTCAATGGACCCATGCTTCATGCGTCTCATCATCACCTTGAAGTAACCATAGGCCCACAATCATAAATACCAACTTCCCTTAAAGAACTTCATCTAGCATGGCCATCAACGAATTTTTAGTGATACATATCCGAAGTAAAACTCTCGTTGCCACAAAATGCCAAAATGTCATCCAAGTTAGTTGAATATTGATATAGTGTGTCAAAATTCATTTGGCCTAGCTTGGTTGAATACATACATGACACAGTTAAAATGGACACTTGTTAATAGTCGAACATAACACAATTTTGAAAACAAATTGTTGTTGCGTGCGTGCGGAATATAGATGGACCAAGCGAATCGGAAAAAATAGTTGGAATGAAGGAAAGGAAATCAGACACCAGATTTACGTGATTCGGCCCGAATATCAGAACCTATGTCCACGGGGACAGCAGCACAGAATTCCACTATTGAAACAAGCGATACACCAGAGATTACAATCACTCGAGCACTCAAACACACTCTCAGTGTTTCCCAGCCCCAAATTATACCCAGATAACTAACATAATATTTAGCCCCTCACAATTCCTAGTGAAATCTCACTTCTACTCACAATAATTTAACTGACTAAAACACTCGGATGTAATTTCAAAGAGAAAATCTCTCTCTGCCGAGAGCTTCTGGCTTTTCTCCGGGAAGTCTCACGACTTCTCTTACCAGTTCTTCAGCTCTCTCTCGGCCACCAAAATAACTCAGCGCCATCTTCTCCTTCGCTCCTCTGCCTTTTAAGGGGGAAACAAGACAGGAAATGTGAACTCATTCGGCCCTCGCAATCAGCACTTACGCCCACTAAAATTCACGGGCACGCAATCACACCTCGCATTGAATGAGGCAGAAAGCGCAAAAGAAGTATGGCCGCCGTCTTCCAAGACCATTTCCACGACGTTCAACTCCTTCAAGTAATATTTTATCCTTTCTTTCCTTTGGTTTCAAGTAATATTTTATCCTTTCTTTCCTTTGGTTGTCTGCAGCTGAATAAAATAACAAAGGAAAGAAGCAAGGAGTTAAAGAAAGAAGACAAAACAAGCCCACAATCGGCTTTAGTCTTCCATGTCCATTCACCATGCATGCACGTCCATGTGCATGCAATTAAAGAGGTAGAATAAAATAATAGACTTCCCCTCTCCTGTGGCTGCACGCTCTTTTCTGGCCTCATTCTTCACGCTTGCGGCTCATAGATCCGCATGCAATCTTCTTCTAACAATTTCGGCTAATTCACATGCTCTGCTGACTCGCACGTGGTCGAGTTCACGTATTCTCGTTAGTCCGATTTCATTACGGGCTTAAACTCGAGACATTTCAACACAAATCATAGTGCAACTAGAGAAAAGCATCATTATTCAGTGGATTAAACCGATCTTACAATGAAAGATGAAATATTCATAAACCCAAGCGATGATCTAACTCCAAATAAAAAAGCTAGCAAATGGAGAGAAACTCTTATTCCATCGACTATTGGTTGTGAGTGGTTTACAAGTTATGAACGTTGTGCACAAGTAAATTTAACGAAATATAATGTGGGTGATGTTAATGTTTGTAAACCCACCAATTAAAAGATCAACTAAAGAAAGTTTCCTCTTACTAGGAATAGGAGAAAAAACATGGCCATCCTAAAAATAAAGGAAAAATAAATCAGGTAAAAAATCTTGAAATTATCTCTTCTTGTATTAGCAATAATCTCATAGACGAATCATATATACGGTAAGAAAACCTTCAATATCTTATGCGTTTCTTTTACTACTCATGGATCCAGATATGAGCCCAGAAGTTCTTTGCTCCTCAATCAAATTGTAAACCAGGCCGATAATGCTTCTCACAACTTGTTTTAGCAATAATCTCATGGATTAGGTTGGCTTGCTTGAGCCTGAGTGTGGCCTCTTGCAACTGGCAGGTCATACTCGTCTTAGTTGCGTTGGCATCGTTCCTGATTTTGATGTGGTCAAGGTAACCGCAATCTTGAAATTGCGTTTCCATTAACGATGTGAAGGCCTTGGCTTAATTTAGTGAATTTAGCAGCAAAACCTCATGCAGCTTTATTTCATTGACGGTCTCGTTGAGCTTGTTTTGAGCTATATTTGTCGATACTTAAATTTTGGAATTAATTGAGTAGAAAATTAAAGGTTAATTTTTAGCCTCTAAAAAATATTCATCATTAAAATCGCATAGTAAATTATAAAGATATTAGGAATATTTGCATAGAATTTATTAAGATTTATAAAATAAAAATAAATAAATAAAGGGTTTAAAAGAAAAAAAGGGCAAGACTGGGCCGGGTTCACGCTGGCCCAGCCTCTTTTCTTTTTCCTCTTCTTTCCCGCCGGATCGGCCCATTTTCCCTTTTCCCCGGCCCGGCCCGCGCGCCTATCTCTTCCTCCTTCCATCTCTGTAGCACCACAGACGTACCCGAGCAGAAAGCAGGAGCAGGGGGTCGGGTTCAGGCCGAGATTGAGAGTGGGAGAGAGCGAGAAGCAGAGAGCAAAGAGTGAGGGGTGAGTGAAGGGCCTCCTCCAGTAGCCGCCAACACTCACCGACGCGTGCCTCTCCCTCACGGTAGGTCTCGGTGTGTTTCTTTTTTGATTGGTTTCGGGTTGTGTCTATTTCCTGAAGATCTCGGCTCCGAGGCGTGCCAGACGATCGGGCATGGCCCGATCCGTCAAGCTCGTCCTCCATTCACCGCCGCCGAGCCGGGTAGGGCCGCTGCCGCGACCGCCCCTGTTTTTCTCTGTCCTGCGAGTCCTCTGTTTTGCCCCGTTTTGGGTGACATCGGGCCGGCGCTCGCGGCCGTTCAGCTCGTTCGAGCTCCAGCCCTCGTCGCCCTTGCATTTTGTTTCCATGTTTCCATAGTCCTCGTACGGCGCGCGTCTCTCCGGCGCGCGTTCGAGTCCCGGTTGAGCCAGAAACCTTACGATTCGGCAGCGCACATCAACCGTTTGTGAAAATGCCCCATTTAGTGTTAATATAAAATGAGACCAAGGCCGTCCTTCGACGGGCTGGTTTATGCCGTCCTTTGTTGATGTTGATTATTCCCTCGCAGATTCGTGCAGCCCTGAATGTTTCTGCCCTCATTATCCTCTTCTTTTTTATGAGCCGTATGCATGCTAGCGGTTAAATCTTGGGATGTGTCGGTGAAGCGAAGGCCTTGTGAGGATTCCTGAATAAGTCGTCGCCTCACGGCCATCAACTGGCGATGGCAAACTGCCAAAGAAATCAAAATGACAGCACAATCGAATCGAAGCATTACATGAAGTGATCGAAAACGAAACCGACATAAAGAGAGGGTACCAAGTGGGCTGATTGACGGCCAACAGACAAAGGCGAGGCCGCAATCTGCGAGATCAAGAGAGAGACTGGACGAGACGGCGATTCAGGCGAGACCAGAGAGGGAAAAAAAAAAAACGAAGGGCGCCGTCGGAGAGACGAGAGAGAGGCCAGATCTGTGAGCGTGAAGCAGAAAGTAGAAGGTGTTCTAAATTTAAGACATTTTAGGGTTTTGCTTGAATCTATTAAACCGGTTTTAACTGAGAACCGGTTTTGAAATCTGTTCCAAACCGGTTTCACCCAAGAACCAATTTTACAAGGCCATCGAGGCGTGCTGTGTTTTTTTTTTTTTTTTTTTGATCAGAAAAGGAAATATATATTGATAAAAGTCACGTGGGAAAGACAAAGAAGCCCTGCGTAAGGGCATCGTTACAGAGGAGATCGAGCATAACTTGGGGAGGGGAAATAAACCAAGCGGAAGAGAGGGATCCACGGCCATGAGCCTTCGCTGTCCAATCTGCTAGAGTATTTGCCTCCCGACGGCGGTGCTGAACACAAATATGGGAGAATCGGCGAAGGAGATCCAAACACTCGGAGAGGAGGGCGCGGCACTCCCACGGCGGCGACGACCCCGATTTAGGGTTTCAACGAGGACGATGTTGTCGGATTCGACAATCGGGTGAGAATCTGTTAACCCTTGCTGAAGCAGATCTTGAAGAGAGAACGTGAACGCCCGGATCTCCGTTTCGAGGCGGAGGAGGCGAGACCGAGCGAGTGATTCCACCGAGCGGTCTTCCCGAGTGGTCACGGGTCGGGCTAGCAATCGATCCTCCGTTTGACGCCGTGGGAAAGGAACCGTCTAGATTGATCTTCAGCGAGCCCTGCGGGGGGGGTTGCCAAACCCGAGTAGGGCTTAGCCAAGATGAATGGCCCGTGGAAACCTTGTGATGGAGTCTATTCGGAGAGAGGCCATGGCAAGAGCGAGAATCGACCAGCTGATCGGTGGAGATCCGAAAGCGGCGAAAGATGGCGTTGTTCCGTGCCTTCCAGTTTCCCAAAGGAGGGTGGCGACTGCTCCAAATCTGGTAAGCCTCGATTGTGACGAGGAAGTTTGCTAGCCATAATTCCATGCGAATAGGGGTATAAGCAAAAATATTGAGTTGTACTTTAGCATGAGTCCAAATTCGTTTTGCCGAAGGGCGGTGCAAGAAGAGATGTTCTCGTGGTTTCGGGAGTCGAGGAACGAGAGCACACGACTGGAGATTGAATGATTTTTCTGCGGAATAGATTGTCCCTAGTTGGTAAGGCATTCGGCATACCGACCATAAAAAATGACGAATCTTGGGTGGAGTTTGAGCTTTCCATATCTTTTTCCAAACAATTTGGGGAGGTTGGTAGGAAGATGAAGGCTGAGATTGTACCTGTTGGAGTGTGGATTGATGAATAACATTGTAGCCACTTTTGACAGAATAGATGCCATCCTGTGTGCCTGTCCATATAAGTTTATCGGCTGTAGATTGTGGCCAAAGTTTTAATTGAAGGATCTGCTGTACAGTTGAGTCATCAAAGAAGCGATTGAGCAGAGAGGTATTCCATTCATTTGAAGAGGGGCATATCAGACCAGCGACGAAGTGGGGTTCATCGCGGAGAGCAGGACCACCTAGAATTCCAGCAGGTAACCATCTATCCTCACGGACTGTTATGGATTGGCCATTCCCGACTGACCATTGAAGGTGTGGACTAATAGAATCTCTTCCTAACAGGATGCTCAGCCAACCCCAGGAAGGTCGATGGCCCCTGTCTGCATGCCATAATGATTTGGAAGGAAAGTACAAACCTTTAAAGACGCGGCTCCACAAGGAGGAAGGATCTTGGAACAATCTCCAGGCTTGTTTGCCCAGGAGGGCCTTGTTAAAGGTGAGAAAATCTCTGAATCCCATACCTCCTGTATCTTTTTTGGCTTTTAAGAGATCCCATTGTTTCCAATGGATACCAGATTTATTGTTGTTTGTTTTCCACCAAAACCTGGAAATTTTTTGCTCTATAGATCTGCATATTGATACCGGGATCTTAAATATAGACATCGCATACTGAGGTAGGGATTGAACAACCGCTTTTAGAAGAACCTCCTTGCCCCCCTTAGAAATAAAAGATTCTTTCCAACCCTCCAGTTTCGCATTAACCCTGTCAAATAGCCAAGCAAACATATTCTTCTTGGAAGAACCCCAATCAGAAGGTAAACCGAGGTACTTACCAGATTTATCCAAAATAGGAACCCGAAGTTCATTAGCTAGGTTAACTAGAAGAGGCCGGGGGCATGATTTCCCCATAAATAGACCGGATTTGTTTCTGTTAAGTGATTGACCAGTGGCTAAGCAGTATTGATTGAGGATGTTACCGAGATTTTGACATTCGCTAGTTGTACCCTCCACAAAAAAGATAGAGTCATCTGCGAAAAGTAGATGAGATAAAACAGGACACCATCGATTGAGTTTGATACCCTTTAGAGAACCCATTTCCACAGCTTGTAGGATAAGAGAGGAGAGCAAATTAGCCACCAGGATAAATAAATAGGGAGAGAGCGGATCGCCCTGGCGTAGACCTCTAGATGGCTGAAAAGTTGGGAGCAGTTCGCCGTTAAATTTAACACTAAAAGATGTGGAAGAGACGCAGTGCATAATCCAGGAGATCCATTTAGCATGAAAACCCAACTGAGAAAGATAGGCAGCCAAGAAATCCCACTCCACCCTGTCATAGGCCTTTTTCATGTCCACTTTTAAGATTCCCTGAAACTTTTTCTTGTTTTTGCGAATTCTGATTTGATGTAGAACCTCCTGAACAATGAGTATGTTGTCTTGTATTTGTCTGCCAGAAACAAAGGCACTCTGTTCTTGGGAGATTAGCTTAGGTAGGCAAGTTTTCAGGCGATTTGCTAAAATTTTTGAGATAATTTTGTAACTAAAGTTACATAGACTAATCGGACGAAACTGATCTAACCTTTCAGGGTTTGGAGTCTTGGGAATTAGAGAGATGGATGTCCTGTTGATTTCTGCTGGAAGCACTCCCGAACTGAAGAAAGTGTGGACCATACGATAAATGTCCTCCTGAAGAATATCCCAGTGGTGGTGATAGAAGAGGCCATTCAAGCCATCCGGACCCGGGGCATTGGTTGCGCCCAGCTGAAAGGTAGCCTGTTTGACCTCTTCCCGAGTAAGTTCAGCAGTCAATAAAACATTCATATCATCTGTAACGACCGTAGGACATTGAGCAAGAATAGGATGAAAATCCCTAGGGCCTTCGGAAGAATAGAGGTCCCTAAAGAACTCAAAAGTCATCTTTTTCAGCTGGTTGGGTTCTCGGATCCAGTTGTCATTGTTATCTCTCAGGGTACTGATGGTGTTTCGTTTCCTGCGTTGGATAGTCGTAGCATGAAAAAATTTGGTGTTTTTATCCCCACACTGGAGGCGTGCTGTGTTAGCATCTTAGCAAGTTGTCCTCTTCATGGGCAAAATTGGAATATTTTACGGATGATCCCGCTGTTCGACTAATTATTTTTTCTTGACAAAAGATATATGAACTCGAGAATCTTATAGTCTGAATTTTCCATGTAAGGAGAGCTTGGTATCGGAAATTGCTGCCAAATCCAGAGAGGCATCTCCGAATGAAAATTGTCAATCTCGAGGGGGGACATGAGTTTTTTATAGGAGGGATAGTTGTCCAAAAATCCAGTTCTAAACTTTGAAAATTTGCCATTTTAGTCATAAACTATTTCACGATTTGTTAATTTAGTTTTAAATATTTTAATAATTTGTCAATATAATCCTTATGGTAATTTTAACCATAAATCACTGAAATAGCCTGCGTCCACATTAGTGGTTTCTCACCAAAATTGGTCAAAAAAGATTATATTAACAAACCATCAAAAGATTTAGTTTTTAATTAGCAAAATTAAGAAATTTAGAACTAAATCTGTCTCCCTACAATAGGTTCAAGATTTTTTGCAACATTTGGCCATTACGTGGGCAATTGGAGTTGGTGGTTTTAGGAAACATATTTAATTGAGTAAATTAGTCCAACAAAACCGGAAAAAATAAAAAATAAAAAGAAAAAAAAAACATCCGGTAGTAAGTCTTTTTACTTTGTCAAATTGTCATTGAGTTCTAATCATGCAAAGCATTCGTGTAGTTGTTGAATACAAGTCTAACGTGAAAATTAATATGAAATTAATATAAATTGTGCTGCCCAGAGATGTAATCGAACGGACTACGTCGAACTTTTAAAACAATGAGGACCCTTTAGAAAAATTTATTATGATTTATTGTCACTAAGTTGTTTAGTCTCTTCAAGCCCAACTAGCTCCATCTCCGCCACTCCCACTTACGAAACTTCCTCTTGATAGTAATGATCAAGCAACCAAATATAAATAATCAGCAGATGTTGAAATTTCGTAAAGACAATAATCTATTGGTAGCTTCCTCTTGGGGCCTAGCGGACAAGAATTTGTCTATTCTGAAAATTGGAAACTTTTATTTTTTTGGTATTGACTATTGGAATATTTTCTAGGTCTTGAGGAGGGAAAAGTACAAAAAATAAAATAAAATAATTCTAAATATATTGCATTGGCACCGATTTAGTTTTAAATTCTTAAGTTATATAAATTTAATCATAAATTTTTTTCACATCGGTACTAATTGAATTCATTGGGCAAATTTAGGCTAGAAATTACTAATTGGATTCCGATTGTCCTACAAGATATAGCTTATGCTAACGGGAATATGTTTTTTACAATATTTAATTTTTCTTTTACTTTTCCTTTTTTCTTCTCTTTTACTTTTTTTCTTTTATCCCTTATTTTCCTTCACCAATGGCCAGCCGCCAATAAGGGTGATGGCCAGGACGCCAGGGCGAGCCTCTCTCTCTCTCACGAATCATTTCCTCATTAATTTGGCACCCATAAGTTCACATTCGATCCTTTTTCTTGGCTTCCGTTTTTCTTTTGAATTTCGTTTTCTCGCCCTTTTTAACTGCCTAACCAAAATTAGAAAAAGTGTGCTCTGCTCCTTCTCGAGCCGTGATCTTGTGCCCACAACCAACTACAACTTCCTCGGTTAAACCCCCCACCCAACCTGAGGTCCTCTCGTTTGTGTCGTCTCTGATCAGCCCAAAAAGTTACTCCCTGTTTCTTCTCTCTTTCAGTCTCTTTTTTTTTTCTGGATTCGATTCGTCGGCTTGCTTAAATTTTGACGGTAAAATTTCTTGCTTGTTGAATTGCGGATGTTCCACACCGATCTAGAAATCTTAAACCCTTTGAGCAAGACAGCGTTGTTCACGGAAGCTGGTTTAGCGGTCTTTGCTTTGAGGTTTTTCTTTTTTTTTTTTTTTCTTCTTTTGGCATTTCCAAATTCTGCTTCTGGGTATTGCCACTCGCCAGTCATGACCATGCCAGCCTTTGGCAAGGCGTGGCCTTGCCTAGCCTTTGCTCACCCTCACCAATCTTTTGTGAGGGTATGCTGGCCCCGCCCTTGCTAATGGCCAACGGAGATTGCAGAGGTTGGCGACGAGAGGGAAATAAGGATAAAAGAAAAAAATAGAAAATTCCAAATAAAGACCTAAAGTGCTTTTATTTTCTCAAATAAATGTATGAAGTTGATATTATTTCAAATAAATGCCCGGAATATCCTTAATTTCTCAAATAAGGGCTTGAACTCACCAAATGTGAAAGACAATTTCATCTTTTTAATTTTTCTTTTTTTGTTATTTTTTTTGTTATTTCCTTTTAAAAAAACTAATATACTAAAACAAAAAAGAAAACACAGGTGGGAGGGCCTACCCCAGGCATCGGCGGCCTCGCCGGCCTTCATTGCTGCCCCACTTGCAATGAGGTGGCAATTTTTTTTTAAAAATTTATAATATAAATTAATTATGTTTGGATGAAAATGCCCTTGATTGGTCTGAATTTTTTGCCGGTTGGCAAGGCTAGGCCCTTATTTGAAATGGTTATAATCAATTTAGGTCTTTATTTGAGAAAATGATGATACTTCAGTCTCTTATTTAGAATTTTCCCAAGACAAAATGAAAAAAGAAAAAAAGAAATAAAAAAGGAATATAAAAAATAATAAATAAAATTCATGTTAGCATCAGCCGCATCACGTGGGACAATCAGCAATTTTCGGCTTTTGGATGGACTCAATCAGTATCAACATGAAAACATTTAGGACTAAACCAGTCTTATTAAAAAACTTTATGACTGAAATGGTAGTAATACAATATATTTATGATTTTTTTGGTACTTTTCTATTTAAGTACAGTAAAATATGCCTTTTCTTTTCTGGATAGTTAATAACGCAATCCAGGTAACGAAGGACGTAAAAATAATTAGAGGAGATAAATGTTCCAAATGTTACTTTCTTTCCTCTTTCCACGACCATATAATTTCCTGGCGTCATATGCCAAGCGCTAATAGAAAAAGTGTCACTAGCACAAAATTTTTTAAAAATTCATATGAGTATCCTTCATGTCTAACTAATTTTCGTGTTATGAAAAATTTCTAGCTGGTTGACCCACCTCACAATACCGCAAGCTAATTTTTGCATAACAGAAAAATTCCAAGCCGATAAATTCGTGTTATATTTATCCTAAACTAATTCTATGTCACAAGAAATTAGTTCAGAATAAATATGATGCGAATGTACCGATTTTTTGTGACATAATTAGTTTGAGGTAAAATGATAAGAATATATGAATTTGAGAATTTGTATGGTATTAACTCTATTATGGCGCATAAATTTCAGCAAAATTTGCCTCTGGATGTGTCATCCACTAATACTTATCCTAGTTGCAGGAAATCTGAAGATCGACAGCAGGGGCAACCCGTTTCACTATGACAACGAGGCAAGGCATGTTGAGGTTATTGTATTCCTCGTCCAGCTGTGCGAGAAAGACTAAAAAGCATGTACTGTTCCTTTGTCAATTTATATATTGTCACTTAATCCTGATTTAATGAAATGATTCATGCATTTGTTAAAAGCAAATACATCTCGAAATTAAAATAGAATGTGATGCACAAAGTAAAATCTGAGGCGAGATATGATACAATTATTCGATTACTCGTTCAGCTGTACGAGACTGATTGAAAGCACATGTAAATTAGTACAACAAAGGTAAAAGTGGATTCAAATTCCAATGTAATGCACATAAGACGGGACCTCAAATTTCCTAAACGGTGAGGCCCTTCAGATAAAGTTATTGTTAATTAGTATGATTAAATTGTTAAGCGTCTTCAACCCCAACTCTCTCACAACCCTGCCACTACCTTCTATGAAACTTCCTCATGATATTAACTTAATGATCAATATAAACAAACATAAAATTGTCTGTAGTTGCTAAATTGACATAGTTATGAAAATCTAATGTCAAATGGCAAGGCAACAAATCATTATCATCAAACTAGTTAAAGTCCCATGCATTGCACGGACCAGAAATTGATTAATTGAAATATTTGTTTTGGAGATATGTGGTGTAACTTTACGAAGTGAGCATTGATTCATCAATCAATAACAAAATTCTACTAGAAACATATGAATCATTAGTTTAGTCTTTCTTCCTATAATATGCAATTTTCTTTTTGATTTGAGTGTTTTTTTTTTTTGGTAACCGAGAAACCGCTGGAGACTCCCTTTCGCTTACGCTAATCGGGGTCACACCGCCCTCCGATACCCGGTGGCACCGTCGGGCGTCATCGCAAGCCACTATTTAAACGTAAAACATTGGGGGGCTGATCAGTAATCTACCCTTATGACCTCCACTTAAGTTATGGAATGCAATGAGAGGGTTCGAATCCTCGACCGCGGCGATGAGAGAAAGCACGCACACCATTTGCGCTGCCCATGAGTGGGTTTTGATTTGAATGTTGTTTTGTAGATAAGCAAAAATTGTAGTACATTGTGGGATCTTCTTGATATTTGTTGATTTCATGTAATATATATTCGGTCAGACTTGTGTATAGATTACTTATATTCTATATTTAACAGGATCTTTTGCAATTGGTTATTGGACCTATAGACAAACCACGCATTGTAACATTGAAGTTAAGCAATTGAATCATTGTTAGTGCTATTCTAGTTGTAACTTAGCATCAGTGCCACATCTCTTTGTGAAAACTAATTAGCTGTTCATTTTATCGCTGCGATTCATTTCACAAATCTCGCTGGCGTACGGCAAAGTCTACCGCCACTGGATCCTCTAACTTTGAAACTAGGGTGCTACTCAAATTGAGTTTAGCCTATCACTCCCTTCCCAGAAATCACACCTTTCCATTGTCGTCGACGTCCGTCTGGCGAAAGAGTCTCCTTGCGCCTCCACTAACAACACCTTGCTCCGCCTCCTTATCATCGGGCCACGTAGTCAATAGTCCCGTCCAATTACAGCTCCATTCCATGTGAACGTGATGGACGTCAGAATTTTAATCCCTAGTCCAGATTATTGTGCACTACAGTAACTTTTGCCTCCAAAAACTGAATTGACATAATCAATCAACTTAGGGTGTGTTTGGTAATATTTCCGTTTAAAAATTGTTCCAGAGATAGAAAAAAGTATTTCTGTTCCGAGGAACAATTTTTGAACAAAAAACGCGTTTGGTAAATTTGTTCCGGGAATAAAAAATAAACAGAAACACGTTTGGTAAATTTATATAATTTTTATTTTTAAATATTTTTATTTTTTAAATATTTTTATTTTATTTTTTAAATATTTTTATTTTATTTTTTCTATTTTCTTTCTTAATTTTCTTATTTTCTTATTTATTTTTCCTTTTTTTTTTTCTTTTTTCTTTTTCCTTTTTTTCTTCTTTTGGCCGGTCGCCGGCCTCGGCCATGGCCGGTGACCGGCCGACGAGGGCCGGAGGCCTCGCCCAGCCACGGCGAGGCTCGCCGGCCCCCGGCAAGGCCGAGCCTCACCGTAGCTGGGCGAGGTCGGCCTCGTCGGATCTGGGCGAGCTCGAGCTCGCCCAGCCTAGTGCGAGGTTGGCCTCGCCTTGGCTGGGCGAGCTCTAGCTTGGATCCGACGAGGCCAACCTCGCGCTGGGCTGGGTGAGCTTGACCTCGCCGACAGCTGGGCGAGCTCGGCCTCGCTGGATCTAGGTGAGCTCGAGCTTGCCCAGCCCAGCGTGAGGTCGGTCTTGCCGAATCTGGGTGAGCTTGAGCTCACCTAGCCAAGGCGAGGCCAAGCCTCGCCAGGGGCCGGCGACGCTCCGGCAAGGTCGCCGGCCCTCGATGGCGTCGCCGACCCTCGACGGCCGGTTGCCGGCCATGGCCGAGGCCGGCGACCGGCCAAAGAAAAAAGAAAGAAAAAAGAAGAAGAAAAGAAAAAGAAAAAAGAGAGAAGTGTTTCTAAATTTTGTTCCAAAAACAAGAAATAACTTTTTTTTGTTTCTTGTTTCCGTTCCAAATGTGTTTTCCGAGAACAAAAATGTAAATAAATGCGTTTATTCCTTTTTGTTCCCAGAACAAAAAAAACAGAAAAGTTGTTTAAAAACAGAAAAAAGAAACAATAACAAATGCAGCCTTATTAGCCGCCGTAAAAGCGCTTGGTTGAATTTCTTTCCCCGCAGATCACGCCCTACCACATCAGAGAGCTATGTCAGTAGGCCAAGTCACAGACCATGTTAATTGGAGACTTCAGCAGCCCAATAACATTATTGACCGAACAGGCTCAATACTTCGACTGATCGATTCGAAGTCTTCTAAACCAATTCAAACTAGCCTTGAGTTTCTTTAATGTGTTTTTCCAGTTCAAGTTCGATGTGAGTTTTACTCTCAACCTTTTAGTACACCACAAAGATTAGTCAGAGGTCTTCCAACCCGTCCGAACCATTGAAGATGGTTCTAATTATAATTTGTCGGTTAAGCCATGCCTAGTTTTTTGAAGGGGAGAAAAAGATGGCTACATGTGACAGGAAAAACATCCGTGGAACCTACATGAGCATCTGATGAAATTGTAGAATAAAATATGTTGAAAGACTAAAAGATAGATCAGTGAAAACCACTAAATCTCGAGAGCTGGTAATTCGAGCCATCAACGAGATACCACTCTTAAATAGCTAGAATTCTAACCTCATGGGATCTGCAGCAATATCCACTGCTCTACAGTTTAGTAGGTTTGAGACTGTTAAACAGGTGTGAGATTTACTTGCTCAATCTTATGGTAATAGTGATATGGCTCACCAGTTTATTGGAATCGGGGCAGTTTATTGCCCATTTTTTCAATTGGATGTAGTCGACTCGAGATCAGTTTGCACTCTCCGAATCTACATGAGAGTGTAAGATTGATAAGAACCTGTATGGTAGCTATCAAGATCGTATGTGCTTCATTCGATTTTTGACGGTGTTAGTTGACGAATATGGGCCAATTCGTGCAGCATTCCTCCATCGCACTTCTCCGCCCACACTGCAAAGTATTGCTGCAGAGCAACTCTAATAAAACCGTATGAAGGGATCCAAGCTTTGGGGCGACATTGCTCTTGCTACACCGCACTCCTACCTCTGCCGTCCTGCCGAATACTGTCGTTATTGCCAAAGTCTCTTCCAAATTGTAATTACAACGTAGAATAATTTCAGGACTAATAGGGCCAGACTTGCAAGACGTATTTTGAATTGTCTTTTAACATCAAGCAATAGTCATTCGCCATCAGCTGGTGATGCGAAACAAGCCACTACAACACAAATAAAGCAGCAAATTTTGTGAGGCTGATCCACTCCAAGATAATGTTCTAAAGCTTCTTTCGATTTTTTTTTTTGGGCAAATTAGTTGTTTTTTCATGGAACAAAAAATAAACTCGGTAATCTATCAGTCTAAGTGCTCCTGAGAACTTGGTGTGAGAAATTGATGCTGTTGATTGTGGATTTGTGTCCAAATGATAATTTCGACTCCCGCTGCCAGTTACCAAGAAGAGACTTTGTAATGGTTCTCTTGCTCCTTTTGGTCTCTTAAATCTTCTGGACAAAGCCATAAAAAGCTGCATTGGAGCCTGTTAAACTTCAAGCCTGGTGCCAAGGACGAGCTTCAACTTATTCAGCACTCTCTGTCTATCATTTGCTCATTGCGGCATTGCACATCTGATGGTGCGTGAAGGCGACATTAGGGGTGCATAAGATAGTCGGAAATTCAAACACACATGAGAAAGACGGGATGAGGATAATAATATACAAGCATCCGTCCACCAGGTTACACACAGATTACCATTTGACTACGTTACATGCAAGAAAAGAAAAACCTCCGTGGTTTCTAAGTCACCTGTGTAAAACAAACTTCGATATCTTCCTAGGTTTGAACCACTTATTCCCAGGTAACAATTTTTGAGTAGAAAAATAAGCCGAAACCCAAGAAGAGGACATCTTTTTCCTAGCGAAAAGGCCACATTTTTAATCTTCTCACTTCTTGATAAATGAAATGCCTTCTTCTACTAGCTCTTTCTTTGCCTTTTCCAAGCTAGCCCTACATGTTAATAAACAAAGGCCGAAATTTTAAAAAAATAATTTTCCTTTGATGTAGTCAAAGTAGAAATAAAATTTTGAGAGTAATAAAACTCGAAACCTTTTGTACTCATTCAGTAGGCCAAGGGGAAGAACCTCCATAGCCCAGTACGACTGAGGCGCACTTTGAATGCAAAGAACGGAAGCTCAGTCATCTGAAAGATGGGGACAACAATAAAGAAAATCATTGGTCATTTCGACTCTGTTTGTTTCATGAAAAACAAATTCTGAAAAATATTTTCCTCATTTTTCCGTGTTCGATTCGCTGAGAAAAATGAGTCAACATAAAAGAAAATGATTTCCTCTTTGAAAATAAAAAACATTTTGCAAAATATAATTAAGTATCGACACTTGAAACTTTACACTTGACCATGAAAACTCTAACGTTGGTCATGGGTCGCAATGTTCAAGACCAAGTCTCCAGTGATTGGGCCTGAGCCCTCAACACCCACAAACCCCTAGTGCCCATGACCAATTCTTGGCACCTAAGCCTCGGTCCATAAAGGATGTGCTCAAATCTCAGATACTCAAGCTCTAGTCCACAAAGATCATGCATGGGTCCTTGGCGCTCGGGTCATTATCTAATCAAAAGTTCATTCTTATAAAAATGTTTAAAAAACAAAATTTTAATTATTATTTATTATTTTTAATTTTTTTTTCTTTGTTTTGTTTTTTTTATTTTCCTAGAAAAGAAAAAGAGGAAAGAAAAAAAGAAAAAAGAGAATATAAGAGAAGAAAAATAAAAAATAAAAATCTGATTTTTTGGTGATTTTTCTCCGGAAAATCTAATTAACCTACCAAACGGCGGAAAAGAGCCCTGCATATTTCATTTACCCTTTATTTGAGCATGTGAAAAGAGTCCGCATATCAAATAGCCATCAAACTTCCAGTTCATGACAGATATCAGACTACAATTCAAAGGGCCCAAAAAAGGATTCACCATTGAGAGAGTTGCAGAGCCAGTTCCAACTTCAGCTTGAAAGTAGTCGAAACACAGAGTACACAATTCAGTCGGCTTCACAACATACTAAAGGAAGCAGACAAATGAAGATTAAGACATCATGCCACAATTTCATTGTGGAAATTGTGACATCCTCGAAATTCGACCATTTCGATAAAGTGAAATGGGCATTTCGTCGGCGTCTTTTATGGCCTTTTTCTCCGAAATGATCACTCATGAGTTAACTAACCTATTGGGTAAAGCCGTTAAGGGATGTATCATCACCGTAAAATCCCTAAAAGCTACCTAATTGGTTGGATTGAGCTAAAATCACGCGTCGATCGATTTTTAACCACGAAATTGAACTCGATTTCGGAATCGAATTTTAAAGCGCGTCGTAATTCTTTATTTTTAGGATCTGTCATCGCTTTCGTCAATTTATTGACGAGTCAAAAATTTCAATAAAGAAATTATCGGAAGAAAATCGAAGACCGAAAAGAAAATAGAAAGTGAAAGGGAAAGAGAAAAAGAAAAGTTTTATTTTTAAATTCTTTTTCTCTCTCTCCCTTTTCTCTCTTTCTTTTCTCTCTTTCCTCTCCCTCCCCCTTCGTGCGGACACCCCCACCCACTGACACACTTTTCTCTCCCTTATCTCTTCTCTCTCTCTCCTCTCTCTTCTCTCTTCCTTCCCCCCCCTCACGCGACCGTTTCTTCCCCTTTCTTCTCTTCTGTTCGTGCGATCAAAACCCAGGAGCTGAAGATCGAAAGCTGCAACTCGCCGTCGCCGTTCTGCCGCTGCACCGCCGCACCGCCGCCCGCGCCGCGCCCGAGCGCTCGCCGCTCGCCGTGCGCCCGCCGTTCCGCCGCCCCATCGCTCGTTGCAGCGCCTCCCCGAGCGGACCCAGCTCGGTTCCGCCCCGTTCCGCCCCCGTGGGCCACCGCCTAGCCCCGCCGGACCTCCCCCGTGACTCCCTCGCCCTCCGCCGGCCTTCCCTCGCCGCCCTAGCCGCCGGAGCAGCTCCGTTCGGCCCCGACCAGCAGACCCACGGACTGGGTTTCAGCAACTTCGGGCCCGCTTTTGGGCCGTTTCCGGGCCCCGGATCCGCGAGTCGCTTTGGGAACAATCGTTCCTCGCGTCGCCGCCGTCGGATTGATCCGATTTGCGCGCGATTTGGTGAGTAATCTCACTAATCTTGGATTAGTTGACTAATTATGCTTTAAGGTTTGTTTAGTTTTCATTAATTATGTTTAGGTTGTTAGATTAGAAGTAATTAGCAATTATTAGCCAATTGTGATGTGATTTAAATAAATTGATTGCGTAATTAGCAAGTAGACGTGGTCTACTATTTATTGGAAGCATCTCGGGAATTTTCCGACCCCTAATTGGGCTTCAATTTGGCGATTCGGGCCTAAGTGAGATTTTTGGGCATTTAAATATTAATTTTCGGAATTAAATTAAATAATTATTTATTTTCCGAAAATTCAAGGGAGATGGTTTGGAACCGGAAAATTATGCTGATGATCGTGGCGAAGTCCGTTTATTTAATCGAACTTTATTTTAAGTTAAATTGAATTTTTAATATTAATTAATTTTCGAAATTAATTAAATAATTATTTATTTTCCGAAAATTCAACTGGGATGGCTCGTGACCGGAAAATTATGCTGATGACCGTGGTGAAGTCCGTTTATTTAATTGGGCCTTATTTTGAGCTAAACAGAATTTTTTATATTTATTAATTAATTTTCGAAATTAATTAATTAATTATTTATTTTTCGGAAATTAAGATTGAGATGGCCGATGACCGAAATCTCGTGCCGATTGTCGTGGCGCAGTCCTTTTATTTATTTGAACTTTGAATTGTGCCAAATTGAATATTGAAAGTGGTCGAGTGGGACCGTAAAGCCATTGATTCTTGAAAGTGGTCGAGTGGGACCGTAAAGCCATTGAATATCGAAAGTGGTCGAGTGGGACCGTAAAGCCATTGATTCTTGAAAGTGGTCGAGTGGGACCGTAAAGCCATCAATATCGAAAGTGGTCGAGTGGGGCCAGTAAAGCCATTGATTCTTGAAAGTGGTCGAGTGGGACCGTAAAACCATTGAATATCGAAAGTGGTCGAGTGGGACCGTAAAGCCATTGATTCTTGAAAGTGGTCGAGTGGGGCCAGTAAAGCCATTGAATCTTGAAAGTGGTCGAGTGGGGCCGTAAAGCCATTGATCCTCGAAAGTGGTCGAGTGGGACCTAAAGCCATTGAATATCGAAAGTGGTCGAGTGGGACCGTAAAGCCCATTAAATATTGAATGTTGTCGAGTGGGACTCGAGTAGCAATAGCTTGAATGACCGGGAAATGGTCAGGTTGGCATGTAATCGACGAGGTCGATTGATCATTGTTTTGATTTGATGTTGTGAATTGATTGACTGAGTGGGAATGACCGTGAGTGGTCTTGTTGGCTTGTAATTGACTAAGTCGATTTAATTGATGCTTTGATCGGTGATATGATTGCTTGAGTGCCTATTGTGAATTGTACTGACTTGCAGGTGGAATCTGATGCTAAGGTATGTCTTCTAACCTATGCGTGTTTAGGCAGCCTTTAGTATAATGGTTTACTAATCGGGCTTAGTGGGGTAGAACTCGCTGAGACGTAGTCTCATCCCAGTTTGGGGAAAACCATTTCAGGACCCCGCTAAGGAGCTGAGGAGGAAGAGTTGGAGAAGGATTTTTGGGAGAAGAAGACAATCTCGAGAGGGGCCGTGAGTACGGCCTAGATGGACTGAAATTTTATCTTCTTTGATATCTCTATTTTGATGTGAATAGAGTTTAGAATAAAAAGTTGTGAAGTGTTCTGGTTTGTGGTTTGTATAAAAGTTTGGTTATAAATTTCAATATGAAAAATATGGCCCTGCTTTTCTATCCCATTGTTTTATTGTGCGGGGATTTTAATCGCTTCCGCATGTGCTTAAAAATGAAAGGGTCGGCGATAAATTGTCCTGGGGTATCGCATTATAAAATCGACCAAGTGAGACGGATGTGTGCGTGCCTGAGGATCGGGGCGTGACAGAAATAGATGCAGAAAAATCCATTTTCGAGTTGACATCAACAATCACTTCTAGAAAATTTGATATATTTGACAATTCTATCACTGCATGAACTTTTCCACCTATCATCAAAATGAAAGTTATTCTCTTCGCCGTAACAACAAAAGATGTATGGTGCTCTCCTTCTACATTCTTTCTTTTACCTTCCTTTGTTTTCCTTAATGAGGACCGGATAAATTAATCAAACGCTAAAGACATTCTCACAGCTGCATGCTTCTGACTATAGCATCATACAAAGTAATCACCTCTTACATACTTTTTACACGTGAGGTGTCCCATCAATCCTGAGAAAGATCTTTAGTAACACTTTTTTCTTGGATAGTGGTAGTGCATAGGTTTCCGAGGCGGCATTTGGTAAATCATGTACCTTGACCTCTGCAAGTGGAGTGATGAAAGAAGCTCTCTTATGTTCACTACAGTGCACAGGCAAAGGCTTCATGCCATCAAGTTGACTTGCAAAAGATATATGCCCACATGGACCTAAGATGTGATCCTCGTGAAAATATCATCCTTCTCTTAAAAGAAAGTTCTCAATAGAGTAGATCTTCAAAATAGCTTGTGAATCAAAAGAATTTAGAGACTTTAACATGATTAAGCATGCGGTAATGTGTCTGGGAATAAAAAAATACTTGCTTATAACGATGTACTCTTTAGGCCACCTCAGTACGCCGAAGCTCGTCACAAGCCCTGGACAAAATGAACATCACTAGAACAGCTACGGCAATATTTTTTGATCTGAAAACACAAAACTGAAGAGACTATTGGAATGTAATATGACAGCAAAACTGTCACATGATAAAAATTTATTTGCCTCAACAACTTCTGTCCGCCATATTGGATGCGTGATGTCAGGTAATCAATTTCTTGACGAGTGAGTGGTTTAAACTACAGATTTTGAAAATGCCACCTTACAATTAGCATTCTACAAAAAAGTGCAATTTCTAACAGCATTCCTGTCAAACATATGTTCTCGTTAGAAATAATACATCACAAACCTGAGATAAAAGAGGTAACATCGTCACTTCTGCATGACCCCCAACAATTGGAACGTCGACTTCTCTAGGATCAAGACCCTGTACTTCTGCCTGCAAGGAGCACAATAGATCAGAAGTCAACCTGGGAAATAAAAAAGTTGTTCTTACATAATTGTCTCGAAACTGGTGTCTTTCCCAATTTTGCTGAGTGTTAGTATCAAGTATCTATGACCATAGACGCCCTCATCATCATCATGAGAAGAGAACAAATAACATTCACTATTACATAACAGCAGTCACATGATTATTTTACCCAAAACAATCAAATACACGGGCTTATGGACTGTACTGCTAGACTTGCAAATAGGCTGATTTTATTAACTTGCTTCTAAGCCCTGCCCATGATCCCGCAGATGGGCGTCAGCCTATTTAATAAAATTCAACTTAGTGGTCTTTCCACAAGATGCCCTTGGAGTAAGGTCTTAATTGCGGATTCGCAAGATATAACGTTTGAAACAAAATAGCATGCTAAACAAGGTAACATACGCTTCTTACTTTGTAGCCTCATACAAAGTGACGACCTGATTGATAATCTGAACACAAAGATACTCAATGCTTCTCGATAGAATCAGCAGGATAGATACCTACCACAAAGGTGTTTGCTCTAGCTACATCGAGCATGGTCACGCCCGACGGTCTCTTTGGGTCATAAGTGCCAGCTTTCTTGAAATCTTCGGCTGCAATGGGAACTGTGGAGTTAAAAGTGTTGCTAATCGGGTCATCTCTTGTCATTCTCGGTTTCCTGGGCACACCGCCAGGGATGATGACAAAGCCCATTCCTACAAGGCCTTCCTCCAGTTGTTGCTGTCCCAGTAATCCATGGACCTGATTATAGAAGCAACAAATTCGTCTGACGTATTGAAATGATCCATAATGCAATGATGATATCGATAGGAAATAAAAACATTATAAGAATTCCACTTGACAAAGAAAACATCGTCTTAACATCATCACGAAATATAACACAATGCTCAAGTGTGACATGTCGGTGGTGAATGTGTGTTGCCAATTTGGCTTTTATTCCACGTGCAGGGTCGCTAATTCGTCTTTATTAAACGTGCAGGGCCTCAAAACTCTGAAAACTCGCGGCCAACTCTTTCAAAGCCAGTTTTCCGAGCCAGTTCTACATGTAAGCAAACAAAAGCCGAAATGAAAACTTCTGTCTTCCTCTGATGTAATCAAGACGCGCCTGAGAATTTCGATGCCAATATTCAAACCTATATCTATGGTGCAAAGAAAATCTGGAAGGAGTTCAAAGCTACCTCACATTAGTACTGCACTGGCTCAAACCCCGGACATGATGTGCTTTAATCAGAAGTTCCTGCACTTTTGGGATGATGCATTCTCCTTCAAAGCACATTCGTCCTCCATACCCCAAAGTTGCAATCGCTTCCCCAGCACGGTAGAACGACTGGTGTGTCCTTCAGCTTCTGGCGCCATTCAGTCAGTCTTTAACTCGGTGAATTCTGGCACATTGGGCAACTTTTTCAAGAACACGCAACATTTGATCTCTGCTTTTGTCAAAGAATTCAATTCTTTCAAGCCTTCGACAGCTCTCAATTTTGCACAATGTTTTAGCTCAAGATTCCGTAAATTTTTCAACTTCGAGAGGTTAGGCAATAGTTCGATCACATTACACATGGAAATGTGCAGAAACATAAGTGATTCTAGTTCCCCCAAACCTGGAATCTCCGCTAGTTCGGGAAAGTCACTGAGTCGCAACTCTTGTAGCCTTTTCAAGCGCAAAAGGCTACAATGGATTGGGCATGCGTGGCGTTAGACATCCAGTTATTGAGAGAACCAACAAGCTTTGGAAGTCGGAGAAATCTGGCAATTGCGGGATAGTGTGAAGTTTCAAGGTTGATAAGCTAAGTGGAAGCCGATTGATGGAGTGCACGTCCTTCCAAGGCGAGGTAACCTCGTTTGGCATCCGAAATGTCATACATTGTTCTTTACACACTTCGAGATGATGTAAATGAACTAGGCTCGAAAGATCGGGAAGAACAGGAAATTCAGCAGCTTCAACCACCAGGCATTTCAAACCTGAGGGAAGCTCGGGCAATGGGGAAAGCCGGTGCCTTGCAATTTTAAGCATTTGGAGACTAGAGAAATTATTGATGTTTCTCGGAATTATAGAGATCAGGCTCCTATATAAGTTCAAGATTCTCAGACAAGTCAGGCTCAACGTTTCCCATTCATCCTTGAGATCATCCTTGAGACGCAGACAAAACGAGGCATCGAGCTCTTCTAGTGTCTCCACCCCTCCAAGAGCTTTAGGTATTGTGCGTATCTCAATGTATGCCACCTTTAAGACTTTTAGTCTTTTATTTGCCCAATAAAGTCCGGAAGCTCATATAGATTCTTGCATCTAGAAAGAGACAAATGCGTGAAACTTGTAAACATACTAATGGGCTTTAGGAGAGTGGAGATCTCCACGAGTTTAAAATCCAACTTGACTAATGAATTTTGTTCCCCAGAGTGCGCAAGTTCAAATAGATTTCCGCATTCAGATAAAGAAAAATGTGTGAAATTCATTAACTGTCTAATGGAATCATGAAGAATGTAGCCTGAGGAGAATTTTAAATCCAACTCAATCGATGAATCTAGCTCCCAAATAAAGTCCGGAAGCTCATATAGATTCTTGCATTCAAATAAAGACAAATGCTTGAGGCTCTTTAACCTTCCAATGGAATCGGGAAGAATAGAGATCCTTGAAAAATTTAAATCCAACTCGACCAATGATTCTAGCTCCCCAATAGAGTCTGGAAGCTTAATTAGATTATTGCATTCAAATAAAAGCAAATGCTCAAGATTCTTTAACCCTCCAATGGAATCAGGAAGAACGGAGATTCCTGAAAAATCTAAATCCAACTTCACCAATGATTTTAGCTTCCCAATAGAGTTCGGAAGCCTACATAGATTCTTGCATCCAGCTAAAAGCAAATGCTTGAGTTTCTTTAACTCTCCAATGGAATTAGGAAGAATGGAGATCTCTAAGCATTTTAAACTCAACTGGACCAATGATTCTAATTTGCCAATGGAGTTCGGAAGCTCGTGTAGATCACTGCATGAACTTAAATCCAACTCGACCAATGATTTTAGTTCTCCAATAGAATTCGGAAGCCGCTGTAGATTCTCGCATCCATACAAAACCAAATGCGTGAGATTCAACTTTCCAATAGAGAGAGGAAGATGGCTGATATTACATCGAACTATTAGCTTCGTTAAAGATTTTAGATTGTCTAGTGTCTCTGGAAGCTCGATTTGGATCGAATTCTTGATGAAAGGCACACTAATCTCCAACAAGCATTCTAGAGAACCGATTTCTTTGGGCAACCCTTGGAGGGATATGCATCCATCAATATCCAAAGTATTTAGCAGTTTTACCTTACCGATTGAACTATCAATCGTATGCAAATTTTGACAACTCCTAAGAATCAATTTCTCCAACTTGCCAAACTCAGAAATGTTGGGCATCTTGGTTAAGGAAAAGCAATACGACAAATCTAGTACTTGCAACTTTTTTGCCATCTGCAATGGGAAAAAAGGACAATTCCATGCCAAGAAAAGTATGTGAATACAATAGCATACAACTAGCTCATGAAGGTCAATTAATAAAATTTGAAGCCAACATAAGTGAGGTGGGTTAGTACCTCAATATGCCTCCATCCACCCCACTGGTGGGTGACTTGCTCCACGAGAGGTCAAGCACGACCAAATTCACCGGGTGAAAATTCGTTGCTAAAAAATCTGATGGGCAAGATTGCCAAGAAAGCCATCTCAAATTATGAAGATGATTTTTGAAGTCACCTACAAAATCCATTCTGTCCCCTTTAAGGAACCTCAGCTTTGGCAAACAGGCTATATCTTCAGGTGTTATGTCATGAGGGATCGCCAAATAGAGTGCTCGTACATTTCCTTTTTCCTGCCAACAGCAGAAGACAGTGAAGATGAGTGGGCAGCACAGGAAGCAAAAACCAATGCAAGTAGTCAATAATATCAGTATTCCTTCGAGCCCAAACTAATTACTTTTGTGCTTCTCAGCTTGAAAATAAGGCAAACCAAGCATGTTTAAAAGGTCCATTCGGTGTTGATTGCCCTGTATTTTCACAGACTAAACACTTCCGATGAAACAGAGCTTATTTTCATTCTCACTGGACAAAAAAGGAACAATTTCAACTAACCAAACGACGCATTAGCTTTCTTCTCGTTTCGCATGAGTATGGCGTGCAAACATATACTTTTGTTGTTTATATGGAGTTAGCATTCTATCTCTCTATAAATTAGAAAATAGAGCGGGCCATCAACCGATACTCGTATTTAAAAACACTGGGGAAAGATTTTGTTGGATTGATTATATTTTCTACTCTTAATAACTTTACCTTGTTCCTCCTCAATATGTCTAAATTATTCTTGTCAATCACCAGAAAATGGCAATTTCCAGCATCTTCAAGATTCTCTTTATTAGCAATGTACCTTCCAAGATCTCGAACTTCATCATGCATCCATAATGTATTATTGTGCTCATTGATAAGTTCATCCTCCATTAATGTTCTCATTGATCTTTATCAATGACATGAGGAGAAGGTCATTAATTGTGATGTGTGGAGAAAATTTGCAATCATCCCACATGTAAGATGCATATGTCTCATTCTCCCCAATGCAAAAACATGCTATGTCTAGGAAAATTTGATTTTGCTGGGCGTTCAATGTGTTGACACTTCTCATCAGTGTTTCTCGGACTTCCTTAAATGGGACTTGCTGTAAGTCCTTCAATGTCTTGTCCCACTTCGATTTAGATGTGTTGGCGAAAAGAGAACCCATGACTTGCAAAGTCAAAGGTAGCCTTCCTACGAGTGTAACGGCTTGAATCGAGAAATTGCGCAAATCTTTTGGAGGAATATCTCCTCTGAAGGCATGCTTGCTGAAAAGCTGAACAGCTCGCTCTATAGGCATCTCCTTTACTGGGTACTCTATGTAACGACTAGGTTGCGTTTGCTTGTCATTTTCTAGTCTTGTCCAATTAAATATGGTCCTCCTGTCCCTAAGTGTGACTATGATCCTGCTTCCACGACCGAACCATTTGTAGCTCCCCGCAAGTTTATGGAGTTGCTCCTCCTTGTTCACATTATCGACAACAATGAACACTTTTTTGTTTTGAAGTCCTCTATTATTCGATCAATCCCCTCATTGGTATCTTGCATTCCGTGAGCAGAGGTTGAGCCCAATGTATCGGATAACAATTTCTTTTGCTTGTGTAGAAGATGTTGACCTTGCGACGAGTCTTGGACATCATCAAGGAAACTACAGTAATCAAATTTAGACCGGAATCGGTTGAAGATAAAGCTAGCAAGAGTGGTTTTACCAATACCACCCGTCCCATAAATTATAACAAAACGTACATCATCAATAGAGTCCACTTTCAACAATTCCTCTATATGCTTTTCATCATCCATTTCAACTAGATTGTCGGGAAGATATCTGTTCTTTGCCTTCAGCTTAAGTAGAACCTCTTGAACAATCATTTTTATGAATTCCCCATACCTGCCAGACAGTGATGGTGGACAAATTCAGACCGAGAAAATGACGACAACATACTATTCCTAACTTTAAGCATATGCTGTTTGAATAAGATAAGCTAAACATGTTAAGACCACTTTACAAACTGTGGCAGTTTTTCAAATAACAAATCTGAATCGATTTAAACATAACAATCTCAAGTTATAGTGAAAATTATCTAGATTATTAAGTGATCGAATTAGCTACCGTGGCTGCTGCCCTGACTCCATTGATTGGGTTAAACACTATCACTCAGTTTGGATACTGCCCAGACTCTCGTTAATTGGGTTTAAAACCAACACTTAGATTGGATGCAGTGAGCAAGAGGAAATGGAAATGATTCGGAAGGATACCGCAGGAGAAAAAACAAGAGAAAAGAATGAATGTATATCTTTGTCGTTTGAATGAAGGATACCGCAGAAGAAAATTAAGTTTTAGTTATTTTTAATGTACAGGAAATATTTTGAGATTGATCAGATATATAATTAGTTCCTACGCTTGTAGTACAAAATCAGTCTGTTTGATCTACACTTAATAAGCATTAATACTTGCCTTTTCGTTGTTTCTACTTTACCTTTTCTTCTAAATTGTTCAAAAATATTTATTTTGCTATATAAATTTGTTTTAACGTTTTTGACGACCAAACAGGATGCCAACTTATCATTCAGCAGCAACTTGACGATGACATAACATTTACCCCAACTTTTATCAACTTACAGAGAAATTAATTTCTCAGAGGACGAAGATTGAACATACGGTAAAAGCACAGAGACTATTGATATCTTTAGATGTATAACGTGATCGATTAGAGTTTATCCTAAATAAAAAATTCTTTGACAGATCATATTAAAATTAATTACACGAAAAGTTGTGGAAACTTACTCTAGTCCTTCCAGCTTCCAACCAACTCTAGATGCAACCTCACGAAGAGCATCTCTCCAGCTCTTCACCTCATCGGGGTCATACTTCAACTTCTCCTCCTCATCGCCATACTTCGCCTTCTCCTTCTCAAGCTTAGACAGGGCATTACTGTACGATCCGGTACTGCTCTTGACATCCTCCGGCTTCACTAAGAAAATGGGAAGGATCTCCTTCTTCCCATTTGAATTTTTAGCACAATCTACCATTCGAACAACCTCACGGAGACACCATGGACTGGAAGCAAAGTCCTCAGAAAAAATGGGGATGTAGATTTGAGAGTCGTTGAGGGCTTTGAAAAGCTCCTCAATCTTCTCACCGACGTCGAGCTCTTTGTCATCTCTAAAGACGCGGATTCCTTTCTCAACCATGTCATGATAGAGGTAACTAGTAAAGTGAACCCGAGTGTCGGGACCCCTGAAACTCAGGAACACCTCGAATTCCATTCCTGATGTGTCAGTGGAGTGCGCCATCGCACGTAGCTAACTGGACTTGAGACAGAATCAAGCTGAACGAAAATTGTCAATGACCTTGCTTGAGTCAAGACATCAACAAAAGAAAAAAAATAAAATAAAACGGAGGTGGGTGCGGTTAGTCACGATTCACGGCCATCAATCGGTGATGGCGAACTGCTGAAGAAATCAAAATTACAGCACGCCGGAATCAAAACATTCCATGAAGTAATCGAAAACGAAACTGACATAAGAGAGAGTACCTAGTGGGCTGATTGACGGCAGACCGACAAAGGTGAGGCCGCGATCCGCGAGATCGAGAGAGAGACTAGACGAGGCGGCGACGCAGGCGAGACCAGAGAGAAAAAAACGAGGGCGCCGCTGGAGAGACGAGAGAGAGGCCAAATCTGGGAGCGTGAAGCAGAAAGTAGAAGGTGTTCTAAATTCAAGACATTTTAGAGCTTTGCTTGAACTTATTAAACCGGTTTTAATTGAGAACCGGTTTTCAAATCTGTCCCAAACCGGTTTCACCCAAGAACTGATTTTATAAGGCCGGGGAGGCGTGCTCCTTTTAGCATTTTGTTACGGATGCGATTTTTCCTCTACATGGGCGTAATTGGAAGATTTTACAGGTGATCCCATCATTCAGTTAATGGTTTTTTTCTTTTTCTTTTTTCCACGGAAGAAGATATGTAAACTTGGTAATCTTTTAGTCTGAACGCTCCATGTAAGAGAACTTGGTGCGAGAAATTGCTGCCGGTGATTATGTCGTATCTCCGGAGAGGCATCTCCAATCGAATATTCTCAATCTTGAGGCGAGACATGATCGTCCTCTTTTAGCTGTACAAGAAAGATTAAAAACATGTACCGTTGCTTATGCGTCCAGCTCCAATCTCCAGAAAATTGGGGCGGGTGGTTGTTTCCTTACTGAGCCTTTGGATTTTGGAGATTGTCCTCCAGCTCAGCTCCACAACCAGTCAAGAGGGGTCTAGCCCCTCCAGCCTGGCTTCCCCAACACCTGTCTACTTAATATACAATGGTGGTAAGTTGCCTGGATTCTCCCGATACAATGCCTTGGGGAACATGGCACCAGACTCCCCCGGCATCTTCTCAAGTTTTTCTTCCCGAGGGGAATATGAGCCAGAGCTAGAGGGCTCTCCCACCCCAGGGATGTTCTCCCGTCAATCCGACTCTTAGGTCTTTTCGCTACGTTTGGTCGTCCGGATTTTTAATCGGGATAGACTGGATATGATAAGATATGAAATCCCGAGATTTTTTTATATTCTATCAATTGTTTGGTGAATCACACTATTAAAGTCGGATATATTCATATCATATAATGTACATTTTTTTAAATATAAACAGCATATCATTGTAAATGAACCTAAAAGTTTATAAACAGAGATGGTAAAAATCTCTCGTGACACTATTCCTTAACTTATTTTTATTTTATTTTTCATATTTTTTAAATTATTTTCTTTATTATTTCTTTTTACCACTATCATCATTCTTTAATAAAATTTTATCAAATAGTAAATTGTACTAACATACCTAAAATACAAAAATACCTAAAATAAATATATTAAATATAAATATATAATTTATAGATAGAATGTTTATTATAAGATAGAATTAAAGTTGAATATATAAATTCAAATATGCTTAAATTAAAAATACATTTTTAATTTCTTAAATTATAATTCAAATATTATTTATATTGAAACATAATTTTAATTTTGTTAATTTAATAAGTTTGTTATTTGAGAAAATAACTTTCTTATTATGAAAAGTAGAAATTTTATCCACATTTACCTCACCTCCTCCATGGGATAATTTTATCCGGCCAATATACCCCTTATATCCGACTTTATCCTATCCTACACAAGCACCAAACGTAGGATAGGATAAATTATATCCTATCATAAATTTTATCGTAACCGCCAAACACAGCCTTAAAGTCATGCTCGGATAGAGAGTTGGTTGTATCAAGGAAAAACCAAAACGAAAGAACAAAAATGGATTTGGTAATTAGTCATTTTCTTTTATAAAATTGTTATTACAATTGAATTCTAGCATCTATTCATTTTGCATAAAATAACTTCCAAAAAGATATTTTCCAAATTTTTCGATATTTGTTCAATAAAAAATGAATTAGTTAGGGAAAATATTTTCCATTGACATAAAAAGTCTTCTAAATTGGGAAAAAAAATATTTTCTGCTTTTCAAATAAGGGAAAATATTTTCCTCACTCAGTCTCTTTTATCTCACATGTGTAGCTAGCTAGCCCTCTCTTCTTTCTTTCTTTCTTTCTTTTCTTTTCTAAAAAGTTCAAATTATTATTTTTTCTTTTTTTTTTCTATATTTCCTTTTATTTTCTTTCTTCTTTGGCAATGGCGGACTATTAGTCATAGGAAAGCTCAAGCTTGCCACTTGCTAGATCAATGAGTGCGGGAGCTCACCTTTGGCCATTAGTAGTCGCTATGGTCAGTGTCATGACCCGATCCCCCGAGCATTTGCCCATCCCTCACCTTGGTCGATTAATAGCGACGTCCCAGGATGTATCGCCGACCCTTTTTCATTTTAATACGCATGCGGAAACATATAAAATAATCGCTAGACAATAAAATAATGTGATAGGAAAGTAGGACCAATTTTTCGCAAAAGACCTTTTTATAAACACACAGGTTTATACATAGAAGCCTATAAAAAGGAATCGGCTTTCAACAAGAGAGAAATGTCCTAGGATTAGCTAGTCGGACATGCTCGCCGATTCTCCGAGCTTCACCTTCTGAACTTCGGGCCTCAGGTCCCCCACCGCCGTCAACTAAGGGCCTGAAATGGTTATACAAAAACCAGTGAGACAATGTCTCAGCGAGTTTTACCTCCCAAGACCCGATTAGGAAGCTAATACACTCTAGAGGCTGCCTAAGCAAAACATGAGTAAGAGGACTTACCTTGGCCTCAGTTCCACCCTGCAAATTAATATCATTTATAGATACCTCAAATCACATCACATTACACAATCGGATCAAATTATCAATCAATTGACTTAGTCGATTACAAGTCACTGCGACCTTTCCCTGGTCGGTATATTCAATACTATCTATAAAGTCCGACCTTAGTCTAGAACTGCTCAGCCAAAGCAGAAAATAAACAGTATAGCTTGCCCAAAACTAAAAATATAGTATACTGTATATATGCTCGCTCAAAGCTGATGGATTAGGGCTCCCGGGCCAATCTAGTATACTATACATGAGTTGATAATATGTGCTTACCCAAAGCTGATAATATGGTATACTATTTATATGCTCGTCCAAAGCTGATAAATTAGGGCCCCAGGCCAAGATAGTATACTATTTTCACCATATAACAATTCACAATTTTTATCATATCCGATAAAAATAGCCGTGTATTAGTACACGGTCGGTCTTAGCTAAAATATAGTATTTTCACCCTTGAAAATCCCACCACTTATATGGTCCACCAAAATATTTTTGGCGTTATAAACTGACGCTCGATAATTTCCAATCAATTACCAAAATTGATTAATTTAGGAATAAAATCCTAAAAATACAATTAAATCAATTCAGCACAAATTAGAGCTCAAATAAATAAACAGACTGCACCACAATAATTAGTATAAAATTCCGATCGTCGACTATTCCAACCTAATTTTCGAAAAATATATAATTAATTAAATAATTAAGGAAAATATTAAATAAATACAATAAATTCAATTTAGGCCCGTAACGCCTAATTGGAAGCCGAAACGGATCCAGAAAATTTTTGAGGTTCGTTCATTAAATACTAGAATCTACTTCCTTGCTAATTACACTAACCATTTGTCTAACATGCATCGATAAGGCACTAAATTAATTGCTCTACTCTAATCTATCCACATAATTAAATTTAATTAAATCTAAACAACCCATAAGCATAATTAACCGACTAAGCGGAGATTAGTGAGCTAAACTCACTTGTTTAACGAGCGGTTCAATGCAAAACGACGGGAACGTTGCGGGGCTTGACTTTCCTAAAGGTGGGCCTAGCAACTGAGGCTCAGGACCACCTCGAAATGGGCCTTGAAGCCGCTGGAAAACCCAATGTTTTCCCCTCTGTTTTGAGCTATAAGACAGAGAAACAAAAGCTGGTTATGGCAAAGCAAGACCGGTGGAGACGGCTAGGGTGCTCGGTGGGTTGAATGGCGGCTCTAGCGGGCTTCCTCAACCACTCACGGTGGCTGGACAGTCACCTGGGATGCACAAATAGAAGGCTGGGATGGTGTGAGGGCGAGATAGAGGCAATGGCGCAGGTGTGGTGGCACGCAGACGGCGTTCTGGCAACGGTGGTGGCGTGCGAGCGGCTTTGGTGGCTGCTGGCTACTTCCGGCGACTTCCTCTGGCTCCTAGGGGTTCGAACAGCAAGGATGGAGGGGAAGGAAGGCTGGCTGGTTGGCTTGGGTTACAGAAAAATCTTCTGAGACTGAGTTAACGTTCCTATAATTTATTGTGACATGACAGAACCTTCAATTTCTAAAATCGGACTCAATTCGCAGTTAATTTCACTCATGCGCGTTTTTAGTGTGACCTAGGCTACCGAGTAGTTTTCAAATTTTTTTACTACAAATGACTCGTGATCGATTTTCTTCGAGCCACAATGAACCCACTTGATACATTGACGACTCTTGGTTGTCGTGAAAATCTCGAGGATTCAAATATGGACTCAGGGTATCAAAACGATAAATAAATCAGTCTACTGTCGACCGACGAGAATTTTCCAACTTAGTGGTGTCACCCACAATTAGCCACACATCTCAGTCGAGCCGATCTATCTCAGATTTCAAATAGATTTTATACTATGCCGTAATTGCCTCTAAATATGAGCACGGTCGAGAAGCTGATTTGTAGTCGAATTCTCAAGTCTATTGCATTAAAATTCCTTAATGGCTTCCTTGGATAGTCTAGTTATCTCGAGAATAATCAGCTCGGGAATAGCCCTATAGGCACGTCGACGAATTGCCCGATTTATTTAATAGAAAATAGGATTGAAAATCTGGGATGTCACAATCGGTGACCGACCGAAAAAGGAGGAGGACAAGAAAAATTTAAAAAATTAAAAATTCATTTTTTTATTATTAAAAGGAGTGCACAGAGGAAAATTAAATGAAATTTTCTATAACAAACGGCAGAAATTATTTTCTAATTTATTTTTAGGATTCAGTTAAACGTTGGAAAATATTATCATTTTCCTGAAAAATAGCTTCCTTTAAAACATTTTCTAGAAACGTCATATTTTCCGTGAAACAAATAGAGCCTCTAATCTTATAAAAAGATTCATGCTTTTGTTCAATGCAAATCTAGCACAAAATTAACATCAAATGTGATGCATATTTTCTGCACATCTGATTGTCTCGATCAATCATGTCGATCTTCGACGTAGTGAGTTCAAATTTTGAGACACTGTCCATAGGCCGAGCGTATGTCACACACAGGGAAGGCGCAACATGATTATGGGCATGCTAACCACCTTGGCCTCATGCCCGGACCTTTCAGATAAAAATGAGTGTATTTTCTTTCTAGTGAGTGTGGATAGCATGTAGATCTTATTTATTTTTGGGTTTTTATCTTGTACTTCGTACAGATGAAACACGTCCGGGGGTAGATTAATCTACAGTCATAAAGGAGCAAACACAACTTGGAAGGAGGATTTTGGCCTGGCACGTAAATGCAAATAATTGAGTAGAAGAAGAGAGAAAGGGTAAGTTCACGATGCTGGTAAAATGGCAGGCCTGGTATCGAAGTTGCTTCTTCCCTTCGACAAGAGTCACGAACCTAGGACGACCCTAACGTGTCGCGCATTCTAGTTAATTACATCATCATCGAATATTCGCCTCTCTCATATTTATCCTTTTTTCTTTTGTTTTTCCATTCACATTACCGGAAATTCGACCACTGCCGAATGAACCTTCCCATATGTCAAACCACAACATGGGCCATCCACATAAAGAACAATTTATATTTTATTAGGGGGAAAATTGGAATTTATATCATGTACCTAATTCGTTTTGCCAAAGTATAAAGTTCTTTAGTGCCCTGAGAGCTCCTTCATGTTTTGAAAATCTGTCAAAATCCTCTTTGGCCCAATTTGTCCTAAGATTTAGATAAAAATGACTGTTGGCTTTTTAGATGTGACGTGGTTTCAGTATTTTGCAATTAGTTGTTGTGATATCCCAAAATTTGACTAATTTCTAAATATAAGAAATGATTATTTTATTAATGCACTGATGGTTAATTTACTTTGAACTAATTACTCACGAGTTAATTAATCTATTGGGTGAGGCCATAACGGGTTAAAACATGAAAGACCAGAGAATTCAATCAAGGATCGGCTACTCGACCATAAGGATTAACAATGGTCAATTCTATACTGTTATAAGTCAATTAATAAACAGATGTAAGTTCATTCGACAGAAGTACATCGCCGGTTTGTGGGTGGTTCCGCATGATTATGACACTCGTGTTAAACGACGATAAACCGATTCCCTATGTGTAAGGGTAGGACAACCCTCGTGCAGTGGTGTGGATGGTGGTGCTAGCAATGCATGAGCAGCGAGGTTTGTCGGCCCTCTCTCAAAGCGCTTTGGGGTGGTGGGTGATCACAAAGCTGGCTTTGTGCCAAAAAAGTCTGTTTAACTATTTGAGAATATTGGATATCGTGTATGTCTCTCTTCCACCATTACATATATCAAATTTATTACATTGATAGACAAGTCTCTCACAAGCTCAAATTAGTACAAAACATTTTAACATGGGATAAGAGCATTGAAAGTCCTATAATTTGTCAATAAAGTGCAATTTAGTCTTAAAATTTTTAAAAAGTACAATAAATTCCTAAGACTTATTATGGAAGTATAATTGAGTCATAAAACTTTTCAGAAAGTGCAATTAAGTCCTAAAACTTATCAAATTAATCAAATCAAGTCATTCCTTTGATAGTATTTTTTGAAAATTTTAGGACTCCATTATACTTTATTAGCAAGTTTTAAGACTTAATTGCACTTTTTGAAAGTTTTAGAACTCGATTGTACTTTCGTGACAAGTTTTAGAACTTAATTACACGTTTTGAAAGTTTTAGGACTCAAGTGAATTTTCGTGACAAGTTTTAGGACTTCTAATGCACTTATCCCTTATAACATTGTGCAAGGAAAGCAAGCTGTCATCAAAACAGATAATATCACCAGCATCAGCCGAATGGGGCTGCCTATAAGTCCAAATCGAATTTTTATCCCTCTCAAAGCAAGATAAAATTGGATCTATTCGAGAGATGGCACAGGTTGGATCCATTCAAAACATGGCACAATTCTTACACATTTCATTAAAACGTAAGACTGAAGTTTAAGAAAAAAATAGCAATTTCAGTGGGGACACCACATTGCATCCAAGGCTTCCGAACCCCGCTAGAAGAACATTAATACTCCAAAAGAAACCTGAAATGCAAGGCATAAAAAAATTAATAATAGTTGACTTTAGTCGAGATGAGGTGGATTCAACCACTAGAGCTGTATATTTTATGTGCGTATTTGTCTCTTCATGTAGATAGAAAAGATAGACGGTGGGTCGCTATAATCAAGCCATGTCCAAATAATGAACAAATTATGCTTCCAATCAACTCCTTGCGAAAGCCCCATGTAAGAGCAAGGAAGGTGTAAGCCTGTGGCACGACGACGATGTTATTTTGGTCAAGAAGCCCACTCGAGGCTCCACCTCTTCCCATCCAAACAATCGAACCATCCTTCTTAAATTATGTACTTAAAGAAAGAGGTTTGCACAAGATGCACGCCCAACTCTACCACAGAGACACAAATCACAAGCCGAAATGGGAAGTTCTTGTGGAAAAGCAACTTATTATGCTAGCTTTGTACCGAATAGCCTGTGTGATCGACGCCATGATTCATTGCTTGATATGCTATTTCCAATGGGGCAATCATCAAAATTGTAACAAGCTTATGATGCAATAAGTTTCCTCTCAAATGGATTCGAAGTGCCTTATAAATTCAGAAAAAAGAAGACTATAAATGAAAAATTGAATTAGAAAAAACGTGTCATCCAAATGGCATCTTTATAACTTATAATCTAAGCCAAGTGAGAGGGACTCCTCCCTACCTAACTACTATAGCTAAGGAATGGCTAGACATAGATGCAAATGTCACTTAATTAGTTGCAAAATTTAACATGAGTAAATTGCATGAAAACTAAATGCACTAGCCTGTACATTTACAGAAGTCTCAGCCATCCATACTCAAGATCCTTCATACGAAAATGTAAAATTAGAGAGAGGTTCTCTTCATAATTCGCGGGTACAACTTGAAGTTACGTGTTGGAAAAAATCAAAGGGGGAGACACATGCATGGCTCCCTTCCGTGTTGTTCCACAACCTAGATTCGCAAACGCAATTCAATTGCAAGTAGGTGGGTGAGATATACGTAAAATATAAGAGATGAAAGAGAAATGAATAGGACAAGAGACTTTTTGCAAGGGGTCGAAATTTTTTAAGGCCTTGAAGTTGCTTGGTCATTTCAGGATAAAATTAACAATGAGAGGAAATCGTGGGAGCAGGTGAATATAATTGTTGGAAAGCAGATTTTTGCAAGACAAACTTTAAAGTATTCGGTTATTAATATTTGCAAGACAAACTTTAAAGTATTTAATTGCTATAAAGCAGATCTTTCACCTGACCGGAAATGTGTGATGTATATGTTATTTCAAAGTGATCTGATTGCATCTATTCATTCATTTGGAAAGGAGAACCAAATTATTACAAGATAAGAGTTGTATTTTCTTTGGAGGAAACTTTCTCTAGCTGTGCCTTTGGTTGTTAGGTTACAAGTCATGGCCATTATTTATATGTAAACTAAACTAAATTTGAAAAGAGGATGAAATTGAATCAATTCAAGAGATGGCATAAATAAGATCCATGCAAGACATTGACGCAATTCTTACACACTTTATTAAAAACATACTACTGAAGTTACAAATATATATATATAGAAATTTCCATGAAAACACTAGATAGCATCCAAGACTTCCGAATCCCATCAGAAGAAAGTTAATCCTCCAAGAAAAAAAAAAAAGACTTCAAATGCAAGGGATAAAAATAATTATATGCAACTTTAGTCAAGATTAGGTGGATTTCACCATTAAAGCTGCCACTCAATCTCCTTCCGAAAACCGACCAAAAAAAACTCCTTGCGAAAGCCCCATGTAAACGCAAGGAAAGTGAAAATGCGTGGCCTGACTCCATTATTTGGTCTTTAGAATCCACCTCGTCCCATCCCGAGGATGAACCATCCTTCTTGAATTTAACATTTATTTAATTTCGATCAATCAAACTATTTCTTGACTCATCTATTTTTTTTATTAAAAAAAAAACAAAAAACAAAGGGCTTTTCACAAGGAGCACGCCCCTCCGCATGAAAAATCCAACTCTGCCACGGAGAGACAAATCGCAAGCCCAAGTTGGAAGTTCTAGTTGACAAAGTCCTGTACGATCGACATTACTACTCAACGCTTGATTCGCCGTTTCTGATCGCCTAAATCGTCAAAATCCTCGCAGATGCGATAAGTGCCCCCCGCAAATGGCTTTTTCCCGAGTGCCTTAGAAATTGAAAGAAATAGAAGAAAATAAATGAAAGATTTATTAAAAATTCTCATTTAGTTGCAAAGTTTAGCATGTTTCATTGCCTGGAAACTACGTGCACTGCATGTCCATTTGCAGAAGTTCAACCATCTATCCTCAAGATCTTTTAGCATGATTCATTGCCTGGAAACTACATGCACTGCATGTCCATTTGCAGAAGTTTCAATCATCCATCCTCAATATCTTTTATGAGAGAGAGAGAGAAAGAGAGAGAGAGATTGATTGATTGATTGAAGTGAAGGCGAGAGGAGGAGACAAATAGATGACTCTACCTTTCGCGTATTTCCACATCTTTTTATTTATTTATTTATTTTTGTCAATTCAACTCAATTGAGGAACTGGGGGAGGCATTCATAAAAGATAAGAGAGGAAAGAGAGATGACGAGGACAAGAGACTTTTGCTGCCGCCCATGACCTAAGCCCACCATTTGTTTTTATTTTTTATTTTTGGGTTGCTGACCTAAGCCCACTTTAATTAGTTATTTATATTTTGCCGGGTTGCTGGAAATAAGAGCTTTTTACTTGATGTACACGTCATTTTGAAGTGATCTAGTTACAACTGTTTTATTTATCCAAAAAAGAGATTCAAGATATTACGAGATAAGCCCAGATTTTCTTTTGTCTGTGATTTGAGAAAACTTTATTCAATTACACCTTTGATCGGTAAGTTATATATTATAAACTTTCTCCAATTATTTCTGTAATTGTAGGCAAGGACGCTTAGATCCATCCCTAGCACCATGTGCGAGGCAGCAAATTGGGCATTACTCCATGCCTCAAAACTCGCCAATTTACTCAAGGTAATGTGCTCCTCCATCATTGCTTAGAGAAATTTTCCTTTGAGTAGTCTTTCCATTGATGGGTAGTAAATATGGATATCACATATTCTTAGTAAAATTTGCATGTAGATGATGTCTACGGTATGTAACCCACTAATTAAAGGAATGATTGGAGGAAATATTCTCGAGCTACGGATGCAGGAAAATGTTGGTCATTTATGCCTTCCTAGAGCAAGCTCTTTTCGATAGGCCGGAAATGAAGTTCGAGAGCACAAAGATGGTTCATTTATTTATTTTTTTTTGTCAATTCAACTCAATTGCGAGGGGAAGGCATTCATAAAAGATAAGAGAGGAAAGAGAGATGAAGAGGACAAGAGACTTTTGCTGCCGCCCATGACCTAAGCCCACCATTTGCTTTTTTTTTGTTTTTTTTGGTTAGTGACCTAAGCCCACTTTAATCAATTATTTATTTTTTGCCAGACAAACTTTATATCATTTAGTTTCTGGAAATAAGAGCTTTTTACTTTATGTACAAGTCATTTCGAAGTGATCTAATTATGACTGTTTTATTTTTCCAAAAAAGAGATTCAAGATATTACAATATAACCTTATATTTTTATTTAATTACACATTTGATTGGTAAGTTACATATTATAAACTTTCTCCAACTATTTCTGTAATTGTAGGCAAGGACGCTTAGATCCATCCCTAGCACCATGTGCGAGGCAGCAAATTGGGCATTACTCCATGCCTCAAAACTCGCCAATTTACTCGAGGTAATGCAACGTCTTTACTGCATCACGTAATTATCTCTCATCGATTTCTTCGGCTTCGGCCCATTTCATTAACACAAAAGAAAAGGACAAATAAGGGCCAATAAGTGCAGAAAATACAATCACCAGGAGGGTCTCAAAGCTACACACACTTCCTCTCTTGTATCTAAAGTAAAACGGAATAACGGGATCAAACTGTACTCCTAATTCGTCTTAAGTTCGATTGAGATTTCCAAATTTGAACTGTCCAATTGTCTTCTAGAGATGTCAACAGCTGATTTGGAGCGATTGATCGAGTCCTATCACATTTGAATCCGCATAAGATAATCCAATCGACACCCGAGCCTTATGCCCCAAGAAACCAGTCTTTTGTCCTACTGGGCTGGACGAGCACGCACCAACTCGGATTAAGGCCCCCGTGAAAGCAAATCCCAGGTTATCCCTAGAAGCCCTGCTTGTATCTGATTTCAGGCAGTCACTGTAAGGATAGCTCTGCTGCCTCTCTAATTATTCGATCAAATCGTCTGGAAGAAGACTGTTAAAACCTCCCTCCATAATGCTTGCCAACACTGAAGTACTACGGCCTTCACTCGGCCCCTTCTGTCTACCATTTGCTTGTTGCAGCGTCACACAGGATAGGGTCACTTGGAGGAGACTCTACGGATGCATCAGAAAGTTGGGAGATGCGAACATAAACACGGCCGATATACACAGTACAATGATGCACAAACATCTGTCAATTACATGAATGATCATTTCAGAACGTCGCGCGCAGGAAAAGAAAAACTGCTTATGTGCTTTTTTTACGTGGACCACGCGAAAGGAAACTTTCATATCTTCCTAGTTCCAGTGCTGAACGACTTACTCATTAGCGCAAGGAACCAATTTTGAGTAGAGTGATGAGTAGAAACTTATGTAGAATACATCTTTTTTCACGCGAAAAATCCACGTCTTTGTCTTCAATCCACGTGCTCACTTTTTGATGAGCGACTTGCCCTTCTGAATACCTGCTGCCAACTCTTGCTTTGCCTCTTTTCCAGGTCAGTTCAACAGGTTAGCAGACAAAAGCCGAAATGAAAACCTCTGTTTTACTTTGATGTAATCAAAACGCACCTACAGATTTTGACCAGGCTACACTTCCACACCTTTTGTGCTCGTCCAACTGGCCAAGGGGAAAAACCTAACCTCTTCGGCCCCAGTACGACTGAGGCACACTTTGAATGCAAGGAAAATCTAGGAGTTCAAAGCCACTCACCTTATAAAGCACGAGCTCAAATCCGTACATGATGTGCTTTCATTGGAAGTCCCTGCACTTTCAAGATGATGCATTATGCTTCAGGCTTATTTGTCCTGCAACGCTGCAAATCGCAATTGCCAGCCAGCACATCGAGCAAGGTTTTCGGGGGTATGCAATGTGCGATCTCCACCTTCTTCAATAAATTCAACTCTTTTCAAGCCTTTCACACCTATCATCTTTCCACAACCATCTAGCTTGGGATGCTGTAGATTTTGAACTTTGACAGGTTAGGCAATTGTTTGATTGCATTATACCTGGAAATGTGTAGAAACTCCAGTAATTCCAGTTCCCCCAAACCTGGAATCTCCGCCAGTTTGGGCAAGTCACTGAGCTGTAATTTTTGTAGCCTCTTCAAGCAAGATAGATCACATGTGCTCTCCACGAATTCGCACCATGATATCTCCAATTCCCTTAAACTCTCCAAGTATATAAGGATGGGCAAGTGTGGCAACGGCCATCTGCCGATACAGAGGACCGACAAGCTTTTGAAGTTGCAAAAATCTGGCAATTGCAGGATCCAGCCAAGTTTCAAGGTTAATAAGATACATGGAAGCCGATGGATGGACTGCCTGTCCTTCCAAGGCGAAATAACGCCATTCACACACCAAAATGCAATAGTTGGATGTCTTCCACACACTTTGAACTAGGCTTGACAGGTTGGGAAGAACAGGGAATCCAACAGCTTCAACCAGTACACATTTCAAACTTGAGGGAAGCTCTTTGGCTTGTAATTTTAAGCATTTGCAGACTAGAGAAAAAACTGACCTATGATAACATTGTAGAGATTGGGGTCCCGTCTAAGTCCAAGATCCTCAGAAGGCTCAGCCTCATTTACCATGGGATTTCATGCATGAGATAGTAACAAAACGAGGCATTGAGCACTTCAAGCGTCTCCACCCCCCAAAAAGCACAAGGTATTGTGTGTATCTTTGTGTGTGGCACCCTAATGACCTTTTAGTCTCGTCAGATTTCCAATAGAATTGGGCTGAATCCAATTGGACCAATGATTCTAGTTCCCCAATAGAGTTCGAAAGCTTATATAGTTGGGTATGCAAACAAATGCAAATGCACAGGATCCATTAACCTTCCAATAAAGTGAGGAAGTTGGCTGCTAATGGAATCAAATTTCGTCAAAGATTTTAGATTTCCTAGTGTCTCAAGAAGCTTGAATAGTTTGTCTGTGGAGCACACAATAAGCCCTAACAAGTATACTAGAGAACCAATTTCTTCATACAACACTTGGAGGGAAATGCCTCCCTCGTTATTCAACTTGCTTAGCTGTTTTAGCTTATCGATTGGGCTATCAACCATAGACAATTTCACACACCAAGTGAAAATCAATTTCTCCAAATCGCTAAACTCAGAAAAATCAGTTGTCTTGGTTAACACTCTGCACCACGTAAAATTTAGAACTTTCAACATTTTCACCATCTGCAGTGAAAAAGAAAAGGCCGATTACATTCCTACAAAAAGTATGAGAATACGGTACTCTACAACTAGCTAGCAAAGGTCAATTGATAGAATTTGAAGCAAACATGAGTGAGGTGTGTCCATACCTCAATTTGCCTCTATCCACCTCAGTCAGTTGGAGATGTTGCTTTGCGAAAAGTCGAGCACGGCCAAATACACCAGGTGAAGATTTCATAGCTAAGAGATGCTGCAGGCAATGATGCCTAGCAAGCCATCTCAATGTACGAAGGAGATTTTTAAAGTTGCCTATGGAATTAATTCTTCCTCCTTCAAGAAACCTAAGCTTTGGCAAACAGGCTAATTCTTCAAGTGTTAAGTCATTACTAATACCCACACAGAGTGCTCGAACTGCTTGTTTTTTTTTTTTTTTACTGTCAACAACAGCAGATAATGAAGATGAGTGCGCAACATAGAAAGCAATAAACCAAGCAAGTAGTCATCAATATCAGGAGTTCTTCTTCGATCGCAAACAAATAAAATCAAAGGCATGTTATCACAAAATAATTACCTTTTTCTTCTATCAATTTGAAAATAAGACAACCCAAGCATGTTTAAAGTGTTCACTCAGCGTTGGTTTTTCTGTCTATTCATAGACTAAACACCTTTACAAGGAAACAAAGGACTCGTATTTATTCTCGCCGAAACAAGAAACGAAGAATTTCAACAAACCAAATGGCCCCTTCCCTTTCTCCTCGTTCCAAGGAAGACTAGATTATATAAGAGCCAAAAGTGCAGAGATCATTGTTAACTTTATATGTATAACATGATTGATGAAATTTTATCCTAAAAAATGCGTCGCAGATTATGTTAAAATTAAATAATTCGAAAAAGTTGCTGCAAAACAAAACTTACCCTTTCCTATCTACTGGGAAGAGAGAGGTGAACTTGGAGGCCGATGATGTCAAGTTCAAAACCAAATTGTATAGTGATGCTCTCCCGTCCGACTTTGAAGTGCAATCTACAGTATGCGCAAACCATGCATTATAAGAGAATCCTTATGGATGTCAGTGTCGTTTCCACCAATCTTCTGACCAACTCGGACCTCTACGTGGTCTTTGACACGGATTTCTTTCTCCATCATTGCACTGCGGAAGCAACCAGTGTAAGTTGTCTGAGGCGTCGGTTCCCTGAAACTCAGTCAGGCCTCGAACTCCCAATGTGGTGGCGGCTGGTGCTATTGCAAGTAGCAAAAGAGACTTGAAACAGAATCAAGCTTGAAGTGAGACATCAAATTGAGGGCAGTTCAAAAAACAAAAGAAGAAAGAAAGGGGCGGTGGGTAAGGGGTCATCACGACTCACAACCATCAAATGGCGATGGCAAGCCGCCGAAGAAATCAGAAACGAACAAACAGAAATCGCAGCAAACCGAAATCGTGACATTCGACGAAGAAATCGAAAACGAAAGCCGAGACTACCTAGTGGGCTGGTTGATGGCTGACCGACATAGGCGAGGCCGCAATCTGCGAGATCGAGAGAGAGTGAAAGAGAGAGACGAGACCAGACGGCGAAGAGAGAAAAGGACGTCATTATGGGGTTTGGTTTGAACCGGTTAAACCGGTTTCACCTGAGAACCGATTTCGAAATCGGTCCAAAACCGAGTATACCCAAGAAACTGATTTCACGAGGCAGGAGAGGCTTACTCCATTGGCAATTCGTTACGGATGCGAGTTGTCCTCTTCATGGGTGTAAAAAATTGGTGCGAGAATTGCTACTGGTGATTAGGTCGGATCTCCCAAGAAGCATCTGCAAAATGAAAAATTCTAAAACTCCCCTCCACCCACCCCCGAAGAAGAACCTCCATGAGGGCTCTCTTGCTCGTTTTCCATCACATCTTCTGGACAAAGCCACAAGGAGCTACGATCGAGTCTCTTAGACTTCAAGCCTAGTGCTGAAGACCAGCTTCGGCTTATTCAGCACTCTCTGTCTTGCACAACTGATAGTTCTACTTGGAGACAATATTATGGGTGCATATCAAAGTCGGAAACACGAGAAAGATGGAAAAAGGACAACGATATACACAAACATCAGTCCACCATTCGATTAAATTACATGCAAGAAGAGAAAATCCTTTATGCTATCTAGGCCATGGATGCAAAATAAACTTGGATATCTTCCTAGGTCTGAACCACTTATTCCCAAGTATCAATTTTGAGTAGAAAATAGCCAGAAACTATGAAGATGACATCTTTTTCCGTGGAAAAGCCACGTCCTTAACCTGCTCACTTCTGGATAAATGAAATGCCCTTCTGAATGCTTGCCGCCAACTCTTTCTTTGCCCTTTCCCAAGCCAGCTCTACAGGTTAACAAACAAAGGCCGAAATTAGAAGCTTCATCTTCATGTGATGTAATCAAAGCAGACCTAAAAAATTTCAAGATTTTTAAAACTCTAGACATCCCATACTCATTCAGCAGCCAAGGGGAAGAACATCCTCAGCCCCAGCACGGCCAAGGCAACTTTGGATGTAAAGAATGGAAGCTCTTTCCCCTGAAAATAATGGGGACACCAATAGAGAAAATCGTTGGTCATTTTAGTTTGTATTCGAGAGAAGTAAAAGGATTGGATCTTTGTAAGTTTTTTCGAGGCCCAAACCTGAGAAGCAACAAATGCACACTTTGACAACGCCAGCATCGCCCCTCAACCCATGCAGGCACGCATCGGCAAACTTCACAGCGGCATATGCCTGCATATTTCATTTTCATATTATTTGAGCAAATGAAAAGAGTCCAGTCCGCAGAGCGAATAGACATCAGGTTTCTTGTTCAGGAAAGAGATCAGACTACATCCCAAGGACCAAAAATGGGACTGACCATTGAGAGAGTTGCAGAGCCAGCTCCAGCTTTAGCCTGAAAGCTGTCAAAGCACAAAGGTACACAATTCAGTTGGCTTCACGACATAAAGTTAGGAAGTAGGGAAGTGAAGACTAATACATCATGCCATAATTTCTTTGTGGAAATAGATGCAGAAAACTTTTTAGTTCAAGTAGGCATCAACAATCACTTTCGAGACCCACCGGTGGGCAGTTGAGTTGGTTGGGTTTTGGGCACTTCACCACAGAGCTTTCAAGGTCAAAACTCTGCAGTTGCTAATACGTCTTAAGTGGGGGGGCCATGGTGGTGGGATCCTGTACTAGCTTCCTCCCAGGTATTGACGCTTGGTCCGGGGTGCTCCGCGCACTTTACGGGCCGTGGGCTGCCCGGCGTAAGCCTGGCGGGCTCGGCTGATCCTGAGCATAAGAAAAGAAAAAAGAAAAAAACAATCACTTTTGAGAAAATCTTATATATTTGACGATGGTGGCCCTACATGGACTATTCCACTTATCATCAAAATGCAAGTCATTCTCTTAGCTGTAACTGTGACATTCCGATTTTCCAATTCTGGTTTCAATTAAATAAGTCGGAAATTTCATCTTCGCGTCTATAGCTTTCTTCTCTGAGTTGGCCACTCACGAGATAACTAGTCTATCAGGTGAAGTCGTTAAGGTATCTAAACGCAATAGACTTGAGAATTCGACCAGGAAACGACTGCTCGACCGTACTAATCTGCAAGGGTCATTACGGCACAGACTGATTAGAGACCGGAGATAGGTCGATTCAACAGAACCATGTAATTCAGTGTGGGTGATTCCACCTAATTGTACAGTTCTTGTTGATCGGCACTAGACCGATTTCTCTATCGTTTTGGTACCCTGTGTCCATATTTGAAACTTCGAGATTTCTACGACAATCGAGAGTCGCCAATGTGTCGAAGATGCACTTTGTGGCTTGAAAATAATCAACTACAGGTCAATTGCATAGAAAATTCCTAAAAGCTACCCAGTAGATTAGGACGCGCTAAAGTCACATAGATTGAATTTAAAAATTGAACCCGATTACAGAAATTGGAAGTTCTGTCAAGTCACAATTCATTTTAGGAATGTCGACTCATCTCCAGAAGATTTTTCTACAAATCGAGATTTTTGGCGGAAAAGCAAAGTAATGCCGTTTTTGTTCGGAATTGTCAAAGGGCCATTTTTAATCGAACCTTCGGGATGCAAGTTGGATCATTTGACGGGGAAATGTCATGAGAAGGCTGAGGGCACATGGGTTGATTTAATTGAACTTCAATTGGATGGATTTGAGTGAGAATTGATTGAATTTGATGTACAAATGTATGAAATTCGTATACCATGGGGGGAGAGCTATTTTGCACCTATTGGTAAGGTTGTGGAGGAAGATTGAGGAGAGAGAGTGGATGATGTCATGTGATGTCATGGTGGGGGCAAAGCAAATGAGGTTTAGACAAGTGTTGAGCTCTAGTGAGCCACCAAGGAGGCCCCCTCTTCAGCAGACCATCTTCTTCCTTCATTCATGGCTTTCTCCATGGTTGAGGCTTAGGAAAAGCTCAAGAGAACCAGAGGAAACCGAGCTCACCAGCCCCTCCATCGTCGCACGCCCGGAAGGCCATCGTCGGCCGTTTTCCTCTCTTGTTTTCCCCTCGTTCCAGTTTCTGCTCCAGCCGACCTTTCGCCAAAGATCCGAGTAAAAAGTTAACTTCCCGGTTGAATCAGCAAACGAGCCACCCATCGCCGCGAAGACAACATCCAGCTCGTTCCGGAGCACCTCACCGCTCGCCGGAACGATTCTCCGGCCGTCACATACGGCCGCCCGAGGCCGCCGCTCGCCGGACCGTCTGGACTCGCCTGGTTCCGCCTGTTTCACCCGTTTTGCGGTTTTCAGCCATTTTCTTCCCATTTCTACCCTACCTCCACCCATACCAACCACCAGCAAGATCCCCTTGACCCCCGGGAGCCGCCGGTTGCCAACCACCCGCTCGCCGGAGCTCCGATCGGCCTGTTTTCGCCGTTGAAGTTGCTGGTATCTTCTCTGCAGTTCAGCCCAGATTAGAAGCAGAAGACAAGAAGAAGTTTCAGACTTCGAGGCCCATTTTCAGTGTCTTCCCGGCCTCCGTTGGTGTCGCCGCTTTGGGGTTTATCAACCGCCTTGGTGTAGGGGTCGCCGTGAACTCACAGGTGCGCAAAACCGGTGGGTTTATCCTCTAATTCTTGCTTAGTGAGTTAATGACGCTTAAGGGGTGTTTAGATTAGTCTAATTAGGTTTATGTGATTAAATTAGATTATTTTAATGTAAATTAGATTAGTTGTATGCTTAGTTTAATTGATGTTTAATTAGGGCAATTGTATGTTTAATTTAGCACAATCTTGTTTAAGCCCTAATTAATTATTTTTAATTAATTTATTATTTCGAATTTTTAAATATTATTTTAGTAAGTTATATTATTATAATATAATATTTAATTATTAATTTTAGGAATTAAATTTAATTATTTAATAATTTCGAAAATTATGCTTGGGATGGCCGTCGTTAGAATTTCGCGATCGCAAAGTGATATGATTGGTTTGTGTTAATTGTAAGCTTAAATTGAGAAATTGAGTGATCGATGGTTATGATTAATTATTCCAAAAGTGTGGAATTGAGTGATATTGATGAAGTTTTGGTATTTAACTTGAAAATACCCGGTGTCGGCTTTTGGCACCATAATTGGTTGGTAGGTCCAGCTTGTATCGATTGATTGAATGGATGTTTATGTGGGGATTTATCCCAAAGTTGAATAGTGTTGGTTTTTGATGGGAAAAGGGACCGTGAGAGGTTGTGAGTTGAACCTAGAAAGCCATCAAATCTAGAATTGCCGAGTGGGGCCGTGATACCACTACATATAACATTGCCGAGTGGGGCCGTGATGCCACTACATACAACATTGCCGAGTGGGGCCGTGATGCCACTATATATAGACTTGCTTGTAAGGCCGTGATTGAGAGTCGAGAATGAATAGTCAGAATGACCGTGTGATGATTTCGATGACATATAATCGACTAAGTCAATTGATCGCTAAATCGATCCGAGTAATTGAATTGTTTGGATGATGTGATTGTCAATATTTATTGATTAAACTGATGTGCAGGAAGGAACTGAGGCGAGGTAAGTCCTCTATCCTATTTGTGGGGCTAGAGCGCCCTGAGGCGTATTTTCTTCCTAATTGAGTTTTAGAGGGTAGGACTCGCTGAGACGTAGTCTCATCCCGGTTGTGGGATAATATTTCAGTCCCTAGATGACGGTCGTGGAGGACCGGAAGTCCCGGAGTTCGGAAGGTGGAGGCTGAAGAATCGGCAAACGTGTCGACAAGTTGGTCATAGGACGCTTCCTAGTTGTTGAGCCTGTCTATTTTGTAGACAATCCAGTGTTGTATATAAACCTATGTGTTTATAGAAAGCTTGTTTGGTTGTAATTGATTGCCTGCTTTTCTATCCCAAGTTAAATGTTGTCAGGGGATTTGTTTTGCTTCCGCATGCGTAATTAAATGAATGGGTCGTCGACACATCCTGGGAAGTTGCATTTGTATCGACCAGAGTGGGATGTTTGCGCGCTCGGAGGATCGGGGCGTGACAGTAACAACAGAAGATGTATGGTACTCTATTTCTACATTCTTTCTGTTACCTTCCTTTGTTTTTCTAAAGGACTAGAGAAGATAATCAGAAACTAAGATATTCTCCACAACGATTGCTTCCACCCATAGCCCAAGACAAAGTAATCACCTTGTACATGCTTTCACATGAGAGGTGTCCTATTAATTCAGACAAAGATCTTTATCAAGACTTTTTCTTGGGTAGTGGTAGTGAATAGGTTTTCCAAGATGCCATTAAAAAATCAAATACCTTGACCTCTACAAATAGAAATAATAACAAGCTCTCTTATGTTCATTTCAGTGCATAGACAACGCCATAAAGTTGACCGGCGAAAGTTATATGCCTACATGGACCTAAGATGTGATTCTTGCAGAAATCTCATCATTCTCATAAAAAAAGTTCTCAGCACAGTAAATCTTCAAAATGGCTTGTGAATTTATAGAATTCAGACACTCTAACATGATTAAACATGCAGTCATGTGTGGAAAATGAATTACTTGCTTGTAACTGTATCCTCCTTAGGTGGCCTCAGTACTCCGAAGCTTGTCAAAACCTGTTTCAAAATTAGCATAACTAGAACAACTAAAGCACTATTTTACAACCTGGAAATCCAAAACTGGAGAAACTAACCGGAATGTGATATTAATGCATAAATCCATAGAAAATAGAAACTTAGTTACTTCAACAATTATGTCCCATCATTTTGGATGCGAGATGTCACTGTAGGTGATCAATTTCTTGAGAAGCAAAAAAATGGTGGTTCAATTTATAAATTGCAAATGCCAACCGACATTTATCATTTTATAGAAAAGTGCAATGTCTAACAACATCCCTGTCAGACATATAAGTTCTTATTAGGAAGAATGCACCACAAACCTGAGATAAAAGAGGTAAAGAGCAAAGTCATCGCTCCTACAGGACCCGCAACAAATGGAACATTGATTTCTTCAGGATCAAGACTCAATACTTCTGCCTGCAAGGAACATACTAGATCAGAAATCTGATGAGATACTTTAGCAAACATCTAGGTTATCCAGGGAAAGGACAACAGTCACCGGCTTTCATGGCATTGTCTCAAAATTGGTTTCTTGCACTGTTTTTGCTGCCTAAGCATTAGTACCGAGTATTATGACCATAAACGACCTCATGATCATGAGAAGAGAACCGACAACACTCCCTAATAGATACTAGCAGTTACGTGATTATTTCAGCCAAAACAATCAATTATACGGGGCTTCCGGACTCTATTGCTAGACTTGCAGATAGCCTGATTTTATTAACTTAGCTTCTAGACCTTGCACATGATCCCATACAAGATGACCTTGGAGCAAGTTATCGATTGCAGTTACGCATGATCTGGCGTTTGAGACAACAGAGCGTGCTCTACAAGGTGAAATACGCTGATGTAGATTGGGAGAGGCATAATCTTAATACTGAATGCCGGACGAGAGGATAACAAAAAACATGCGCACTTGGAGTTTAAGGTCATACTCTGATAAAACCGTCCACGGTATAAACTTATAACTTTTCAGACATCTGCCAATTTCACAATACTCTTTGCAAAGGCCTTTGTTTTTGTCGGCGCTGGTCATGTAACATTTTGAATATGTTTTTGCGCAGCAAACTAATTTTACCTTTCCAATATAATGAGACTCAACAGGGCGATCATGCATATAGGTGATCATCGGCTTAGTGGCCTGACCCACCTAAATCTAGTTCGCCATCAGCTCAAATGGCAAATATGTTCGGATCAGGGCAAGCAATTCCTTCTTTTTAGTTTGACCTTTTCATAAGCTTACCAATTTCACATTGATGATTTACTATTTTCTTTAATCATTAGCGGACTCAAACAAACAATTTTTGCTTTGATAGTAAACACGTCATCTCAGCCCAATCAATTCTGAGTAACTAAATTATCACTTCAAAGTAAATCATCAATATGTGTTGTTTTGAACATTAAATGTAGAATAAGTCCTTAATAGCTGATTCAACTCGTTGGCCATGTGGAATCACAAATTCAATAAGTGGATTTGGTAATTGCGAAGTACCTGTTGTTGTTTAGCAAATGTGTGATGGATGACAAGTTGGAATAGTTTTAGTCTTTCATTGGTAAAGCCACAAACGCTAAGACATGACGTGGTGGCTAATGCGCCTGACGTCACAGAAATTGGTATTGAATGCTTGTAAAGCCATACATAATTATCCATTCTTCAAGCACAACTTCATGCATCACGATAATTCAATATGAGAAAGCAAACATCACTTTAATATCATCAAGAAATATAATAGATGGCACAAGAAGTGACATGAGGACACCTGGATTAGTTCATGTTAGTGGTGAATGGGTGATGCAAATTTGGCTTTATTCCACATGCAAGGCCGCAAATTTGGTTCTTCTTCCACGTGCAGGGCTTCAAAACTCTGAATACTCGCGGCCAACTCTTTCCTAGCCTTTATTCCAAGCCAGCTCTGCAGGGTTAGCAAATGAGAGCTGATATGAAAACTTTTGTTTTTCTTCACTGTAATCAAAAGAAACCTGAGAATTTCAACAAGGCTATAATTGCCCACCTTTCATACTAGTCCAACGAAAGTCGCAATCGCTTGGCCGCCATCCAATCTGTCTCCAGTTTGGTGGATGTGGGCATATTGGGTAACATTTCCAGGGACATGCAATTTCTAATCTCTACATACTCCAAAAAATTCAACTCTTTCAAGCCTTCGACGGCTCTTAACTTTGCACAATGTTTTAGCTCGAGACGCAGTAGATTTTTCAACTTTGACAGGTTAGGCAATTGTTTGATCACATCACACATGGTAATGTGTAGAAACTTCAGTGTTTCCAGCTCTCCCAAACCTGGAATCTTTGCTAGTTTAGGGAAGTCATTGAGCTGCAACTCTTGTAGCCTCTTCAAGTGCGATACATTGGGCAAGCATGGCGTTAAACATTCACTGATAGAGAGAATCGACAAGCTTTGCAAGTCAGAAATACACGGCAATTGCGGGATAGAGTGAAGTTTCATGGTTGATAAGCTAAAGGAAGCCGATTAATGGACAACATGTCCTTCCAAGGTGAGGTAACTTCTTTTGGGATCCAAAGTGTCATACGTCGTCCTTTACGCACTTCGAGATGATGTAAATGAACTAGGCTCGAGAGGTCGGGAAGAATAGGGAATTGAGCAGTTACAACCGCAAGGAATTTCAAACTCGAGGGAAGTTTTGGCAAAGGGAAAGCCGGTGGCTTGCAATTTTAAGCGTTTCGAGACTAGAGAAACCATTGATCTTTCTTGGCACCGTAGAGATTGGGCTCCCATCTAAGTCCAAGATCCTCAAACGAGTGAGGCTCCACATTTCCCAAGGGATTTGATCCTCAAGATGCGGACAAAATGAGGCATCAAGCTCTTCAAGTGTCCCCACCCCTCCAAGAGCACAAGGTATTGTGCGTATCTTTGTGTATGCCACCTTTAAGACTTTTAGTCTCTTCAGATTTCCAATAGAATTAGGAAGAAAGGAGATCCTAGAGAATTTTAAATCCAACTCGACCAATGATTCCATTTGCCCAATAGAGTTTGGAAGCTCATGTAGATAAATGCATCTTGAAAAAGACAAATGCGTTAAATTCGTAAACTTTTCAATGGAAGCAAGGAGAACGGAGATTTGCGGAAGTTTTAAATCCAACTTGACCAATGATTTTGGTTCTCCAATAGAGCGCACAAGCTCAAGTATACTATCGCCTATAGAAAAAGACACATGCGTCAAATTCGTTAACCTTTTATTGGAATTAGGGAAATGGAGACCCCGAGAGTTTTAAATCCAACTCAACCAATGATTCAGGTTCCCCCATGAAGTCCGAAAGCTCATGTGGATTCTTACATTCAAATAAAAGCAAATGTTTAAGATTTTTTAACCTTTCATTGGAATTAGGGAGAACGGAGCTCCCCAAGTGTTTTAAATCCCACTCAACCAATGCTTTTAACTCCTCGAGAGAGTTTGGAGGTTTAAGTAGATTCTTGCATCCTGAAAAAGACAAATGCGTGAAATTCGTTAACCTTCCAATGGAATCAAGGAAAATGGAGATTCCTAAGCCTGCAATATTCAATTTGACCAATGATTCTAGTTCCCAAATAAAGGCCGGTAGCTCTTGTAAATTCTTGCATTCAGTTAGAATCAAATTCTTGAGATTCTTTAATTTTCCAATGGAATCAGGAAGAATAGAGATCCCCGAGAGTTTTAAATCCAACTCGACCAATGCTTCTAGTTCTCCAATAGAGTCCGGAAGCTCAAGTAGATTCTCGCATCCAGTAAAAGACAAATACGTGAAACTCGTTAACCTTCCAATGGAATTAGGGAGAACGGAGATCCCCGAGAATTGTAAATCTAACTTGGCCAATGATTTTAGTTCCCCGATAGAGTCCGGAAGCTGATGTAAATTCTTGCATTTAGATAAAAGCAAACACTCAAGATTCTTTAATCTTCCAATAGAATCAGGAAGAACAGATATCCCTGAAAGTTTTAAATCCAACTCAATCAATGATTCTAGTTCTCCGATAGAGTCTGGAAGCTGAAGTAGATTATCGCATCCAGAAAAAGACAAATTTGTCAAATTTATTAACCTTCCAATGGAATTAGGGAGAATGGAGATCCCAGAAAGTTTTAAATTCAACTCGACCAATGATTCTAGTTCCCCTATAGAGTCCGGAAGCTCATATAGATTCTTGCATTCAGCTAAAAGCAAATGTTGCAGATTCTTTAACCTTCCAATAGAATTAGGAATAACGGAGATCCCCAAGTAATTTAAATCCAACTCGACCAATGATTCTAGTTCCCCAATAGAGTCTGGAAGCTCAAGTAGATTATTACATCCAAAAAAACAAATGCTCAAATTCATTAACATTCCAATGGAATTAGGAAATGGAGATCCCCATTAAAAGAAAGTTTTAAATTCAACTCGACCAATGATTCTAGTTCCCTATAGAGTCCGGAAGCTCATATAAATTCTTGCATTCATCTAAAAGCAAATATTGCAGATTCTTTAACCTTCCAATAGAATTAGGAACAATAGAGATCCTTGAGTGATTTAAATCCAACTCGACCAATGATTTTAGTTCTCCATAGAGTCTGGAAGCTCAAGTAGATTATCGCATCCAAAAAAAGACAAATTCGTCAAATTCATTAACCTTCCAATGGAATTAGGGAGAATGGAGACTTTAGAAAGTTCTAAATTCAACATGACCAATGATTCTAGTTCTCCTATAGAGTCCGGAAGCCCATATAGATTCTTGCATTCACTTAAAAGCAAATGGTACAGATTCTTTAACCTTCCAATAGAATTAGGAATAATGGAGATCCCTGAGTGATTTAAATCCAACTCGACCAATGATTTTAGTTCTCCGATAGAGTCTGGAAGCTCAAGTAGATTATCGCATCCAGAAAAAGACAAATTCGTCAAATTCATTAACCTTCCAATGGAATTAGGAAGAATGGAGATCCCAGAAAGTTTTAAATTCAACTCACCAATGATTCTAGTTCTCCAATAGAGTCCGGAAGCTGATGTAAGTTCTTGCATTCAGATAAAAGCAAATACTTAAGATTCTTTAATCTTCCAATGGAATCAGGAAGAACAGATATCCCCGAAATTTAAATCCAACTCAACCAATGATTCTAGTTCCCCGATAGAGTCCGGAAGCTCAAGTAGATTATCGCATCCATAAAAAGACAAATTTGTCAAATTCATTAACCTTCCAATGGAATTAAGGAGAATGGAGATCCTAGAAAGTTGTAAATTCAACTTGACCAATGATTCTAGTTCCCCTATAGAGTCCGGAAGCTCATATAGATTCTTGCATTTAGCTAAACGCAAATGCTGCAGATTCTTTAACCTTCCAATGGAATCAGGAAGAACGAAGATCCCTGATAATGTTAAATCCAACTTAACCAATGATTCTAGCTTCCCAATAGAGTCTGGAAGCTCATGTAGATTCTTGCATTTAGATAAAAGTAAATGCTTAAGATTCTTTAATCTTCCAATGGAATCAGGAAGAACAGATATCCTCGAAAGTTTTAAATCCAACTCATCTAATGATTTTAGTTCTCCGATAGAGTTTGGAAGTTCAATGTAGTTCTTGCATTCAAAAAAGATAAATTGCTTAAGATTCTTTAATCTTCCAATGGAATTAGGAAGAATAGATCCCCATTATTTAACTTTCCCCAAAATTAGTTGTAAATCCAACTCAACCAATGATTTTAGTTCCCCAATAGAGTCCTAGGAAGTTATATAGATTCTTGCATTCAGATAAAAGTAAATGCTGTAGATTCTTTAACCTTCCAATAGAATTAGGAATAACAGAGATTCCCGAGTGATTTAAATCCAGCTTGACCAATGATTTTAGTTCTCCAATAGAGTGTGGAAGCTCAAGTAGATTACTGCATCTAGAAAAAGACAAAATTTTCAAATTCATTAACTTTCTAATGGAATTAGGGAGAACAGAGATCCTTGAAAGATTTAAATTCAACTCGACCAATGATTCTAGTTGTCCTATAGAGTCCGGAAGTTTATATAGATTATTGCATTGAACTAAATGCAAATGCTTGAGATTCTTTAACCTTCCGATGGAATTAGGGAGAATGGAGATACTTGAGAATTTTAAATCCAACTTGACTAATGACTCTATTTCTCCAATAGAATCTGGAAGCTCAGATAGATTCTTGCAATTAGATAAAAGCAAATGCTTGAGATTCTTTAACCTTCCAATGGAATTAGGGAGAACGGAGATACTCGAGAATTTAAATCCAACTTGATCAATGCATTTAGACACCGATAGAATCCGGAAGCTCATTTAGATTTATGCATCCACATAAAAGCAAATACTTGAGATTCTTTAACCTTCCAATGGAATAAGGGAGAACGGAGATCCCTGAGTTATGTAAATCTAACTTGACCAATGATTCTAATTCTCCAATAGAGTCTGGAAGCTCATGTAAATTCTTGCAATTAGATAAAAGCAAATTCGAGATTCTTTAACCTTCCAATAGAGTAAGGAATTTGGCTAATTTTATTAAGACCAATAATTTCAAGCTTTGTCAAAGATTTTAGATTGCCTAGTGCCTCGGGAAGCTTGATTGGATTCTTGAAGTAAGAGGGCATAATAATCTCCAACAAGTATTCTAGAGAACCGATTTCTTCGGGCAACTCTTCAAGGGATGCACATTGTTTGATATTCAAAGTATTTAGTAGTTTTAGGTTACCGATTGAGCTATCAATCATAGACAAACTTGTACAACATGTGAGAATCAATTTTTCCAACTTGCCAAACTCTAAAAAATTAGGTGTTTTGGTTAAAAGATAGCACCTCGTCAAATCTAGAATTTTCAAGTTTTTCGCCATCTGCAATGGAAAAACAAGGCGAATTACATGCCGACAAAAAGTATTGAGACTATGAAGATCAATTGATTGAAAAATATGAAGTGAACATGAGCCAGGTGTGTTAGTACCTTGATTTGTCTCCATCCATCCCAGTCGTCGGTGATTTTGCTCATCGAAAGGTCGAGCACGACCAAATTCACCGATGAAGATTCGTTGCTGAAAAATATAGCGGGCAAAAACGCCAAGAAAGCCATCTCAAATTAGGAAGAAGATTCTTGAAGTCACCAAAAAATTCAGATTTTCCCCTCCAAGGAACCTCAGCATTGGCAAATAGGCTAGTTCTTCAGGTGTCAAGTCATGACTAATACCCAAATTAAGTGCTCGTATAGCTCTTTTTCCTGCCAGCAACAGGAGAATAAAGATGAGTACACAACAATATCAAAAGTTCTTCTTCAACCCTAAACTAATTAAATCAAACACATGTCGTAACAAGATAATTAGTGTTCTTCTTCTCAACTTGAAAATAAGACAAACCACGCATGTCAAAATGTCTATTTGGTGTTGATTCCTTTGTCTTTTCATAGACTAAACACCTCTTTAAAGAAGCAAAGAACTCATTTTATTCTTACCAAAACAAGAAATGAAAAATAACAACTAACCAAACAAAGCGTTAACTTTCTTCTCGTTTCACATGGGTAAGGCTGAAAACATATACCTTAGATGTTTATATAGATTTGCTTTGTTTTTCTCTATATAAGTTAGAAAACAAAGCAGGCCATCAACCAACATTCTCAATTTAAGGAACATGAACAGAGATTTTGCTGGATTTATTATATCTTCTACTCTAAATAAATTTCACCTCTTTGCTCCTCAGTATGACTTGAGTATTCTCATCAATTCTCACCCAACGGCGCTTTTCAACATCTTCAAAATTCTCTGCCTTGACAATGTACCTTCCTAGATCTCGAACTTCATCATGCATCCAGAAAGAATTGTGTTCATCAATCTTTATCAATGACATGAGGAGAAGAACATCGATTGCACTACGTGGAGAATAGCCGCTACTACGCCACATGTAGTCCGCATAAGTCTTATCCTCCTTGATGCAAAAACATGCTATGTCTAGGAATATGGCTTTTTGTTTGGCGTCCAATTTGTTGATACTTAGCATCAGTGATTTTTGGACATCACTAGGCGGGACTTGCATTAAGTCCTTCAATGTCTCGTGCCACTCTGATTTGTTCGTGCGGGCGAAAAGAGAACCCACGACTTCTAGAGTCAAAGGAAGCCTTCCTATGCTTGAAACAACTTCTTCTGAGAAATTGTAGCAATTCTTAGGAGGGGTATCACTTCTAAATGCATGTCTATTGAAAAGCAAAATTGCTCGATCCAAAGGCATCCCATTTACTGGGTGAGCCAAGTAATTGCTTGGTCGGGTTTGTTTGTCCTCATTTTGCACTATGCGTATGTCCCTAACTGTGACCATGATCCTACTTCCAGAACCAAACCAATCACAGCTCCCTCGCGAGGTCTCGAGTTGTCTCTTTTCATCCACATTATCAATAACAACCAAAACTCTCTTGTTACTAAGTCCTCTTCTTATGCGATTGATCCCGTCGTTGGTGTCATGGATTCCATCAGTAGAGCTTGAGCCTAGTATATCGGATAACAGTTTCTTTTGCACTTCTAAAAGACCATGATGTTGGATATCTTCAAGGAAACTAGAGTAATTGAATTTAGACAAGAATCGGTTGAAGATAACCTTAGCAAGAGTTGATTTACCAATGCCACCAGTCCCATGTATTATAACAAAACGCACACCATCAGAGTGGGCATCCAACAATTCTTCTATAACCCGTTGATCACCAACTTCAACTAGATGGTTAGGAAGAGATCTATCTTTCAATTTTAGCTTAAGTAGAACCTCTCGAACAATTAATTCTGTAAGTTCCCCATACCTGCCAGACATTTTAAATTGAGAAAATAATGACAACGTATTATTCCTAAATTTCAAGCATATACAATTTGAATAAGATAAGGTAAACATATTAAGACCGATTTACAAATGGTGGCAATCATTCAAATGACAAATTTGAATCCATTAAAAAGCAACAATCTCAAGTTACAATGATAATTATCTAAAAACATGAAACATGCTCAAATTAGATTCACACTGATTTGGAGTAACCACTAATGCTTAGTTTTAATGCAATAATTAAAAGAATCTAATTATATCTTTTATAAATTAAATTGAAAATTAAACACTGAAGGACTTTGGCTCGTTAAAGATTCAATGCAATGTTTTCAAGTCATCGGATAGGATCAGACCCAAAAAGAAAAAAGTCCTCATGTTATAGAATCCTCATTAAAATAAATTCACGCCATACCGCGTCTCCAAGTCCTCTCTCTCTCTCTCTCTCTCTCTCTCTCTCTCTCTCTCTCTCTCTCTCCCCGTGCGGAAATAAAGGAATAATTGGATGGTAATGTTGTTCATCAAGTATGCTTACAAAGAAAAGAATGCAAATAGAGGAAATTAGGTCCCATTTCATGTTTGATGGAGGAAGGTGAAAAGAATGAATTTAGTAATCTAAAATATTTTTATGACTATTTTGTCCTACTACTTATTCATAGACTAAATAAATGAAAAATAAAAAAATTTAGTAACTTGGCTTTTAGCTAAACATATTGTTAAAGATTCAATATCAGCATCAATTAATTCATGTTATAGAATACATAAATACTCACATCCATACATATATAGTTCCTTTAATAATAGAAAGAATTCACATTATCCGGCCGTGTCTCATCAACATCAAACTAATAAATTTTCATTCTTCTTTTCAAAATTGTTGAAAATTATTAATTTTTCTATTTAAATTGTTTTATGGTTTTTGACATTACTGTTGTTTCAAAATTTGTTGAAAATTATTAATTTTTCTATTTAAATTTGTTTTACGGTTTTTGCTAACTTAGCATTCAGAAACAACTTGACAATGACCTAACATCTAGGTCAATTTTTTTTTTTTTTTAAATTGCAGAGAAATTAATAACTCGAAGACTAGATTGAATATGAGGTAAAAGTCCTAGAGATCATTGACATCGTTAAATGAATAGCACGACGAATAATATTTTAGTTGAGTTCTCGATAGATTATGTTAAAATTAATAACTCAGAAAAAGTAGTGGAAAACCTACCCTTTCCCTTCCAGCTTCCAACCTACTCTGGTTGGAACCTCAACAAGAGCATCTCCCCAGCTCTTGACTTCACGGGAGCTGTACTTCTTCTCATGTTCAAATAGGGCATCTCTGTACAAATTGGTTTTAAGCTTGACATCATCTGGCTCCACATCAAAAAAAATGGGGAGGATCTCCTTCTTTCCATCCGACTTTGAAGTGCAATCTACCATATGCGCAACCTCACGGAGGCACCACATACTGGAAGCAAAGCCCTTAGAGAAGATGGGGATATAAATTTGAGTGTCGTCAAGGGCTCGCAAAAGGTTTCCACCAATCTGCTGACCAATTCGGAGCTCCTCGTCATCTTTGAAGACGCGGATTCCTTTCTCAACCATGTCATGATAGAGGCAACTAGTAAAGTTGTCCCGAGTATCCGGTCCCCTGAAACTCAAGAACACCTCGAACTCCATTCCCGATGTGTTGTTGGGTGGTGCCATCGCACGAAGCAATCGAGACTAGAGACAGAATCGAGCAGGACGAAAATTGTCAATGTGCTTGGTTGAGGGGAGACATCAATTGGGGGAAGTTTAAAAATAAAGGAAAGAAAAACGGTGGTGGGCATGTTCAGTCGCGACTCGCAGCCATTGATTGGCTATGGCAAACCACCGAAGAAATCGAAAACGAAACCGATATAAAGAGAGAATACCTGATGCGCTGATGGACGGCCGACCGAGATGAGACAGGGACTGAGTCGAGACTAAAGAGGGGAAGATCAAAAGGCACCGCTGGAGAAAAGAGAGAGCCCGATTTGAGAGTGAGAACTCGAAAGTTGAAAGTGTTTGAAACTCAAGACACTGTAGGGTTTGGCTCCGACTCCCAAGAAAACACCTTACAAGGTCAGAGGCGTACTCTTTTGGCCTTATTTTTATATATCTGAGTTGTCCCTTCAGGGGCTAAGGTCACTTTCATTGTGGGAACAAATTTTACTTGAACTTTAAAAAGTGAAAAGAAAAAATTCGACCCAAAAAAAAGAAGAAAGACACCTCCTCGAAACTTCTGAGAAAATATTAAAATTTTGTTTGTTTTGCAAAAAATAAATAATTTAAAAATATTTTCTTAAAAATAATTTTTGTATCATTTATCAAAATAAATTAACAGAAAAAATCTTCATTGTCCACGATCATGTTTATATATAAATTACTATTGACAATAAAAATATTATTCATTAACTAATTATTTAATCTATACAATCAATAATTTTAAGGAAAATATTTTTCAAATCATTTATTTTTCACAAAATAAAGCAAATCAAAGCTGGTAATCTATTACTATGGGTAATCTGTTACTATAAATGCTCCACATAGAGAGAACTCGGTGCGAGAAATTGCTAATGGTGATCAGGGAGAATCGGTGGAGATTCATCATTCTCAAACTTCTGCTCGTGTTCAACTGATAATTTCAACTCCCTCTGGCCATAACCAAGAAGAGCCTCTGTAAAGGCTCTCTTTGCTCATTTGTCCCTTAAATCATCTGGACAAAGTCACAAAAAGGTGCACTTGAGTCTCTCAGACTTCAAGCCTAGTGCCAAATACAAGCTTCAGCTTATTCAGCTCCCTCTGTCTATCATCTGCTTATAGCAGCATTGCCCAATTGAAGTGCAACTTGGAGGCAACCCTACAGGTGCAGGTGCATGAGAAAGTAGAAAAAGGCGGATGCAAACACGAAGACAAGAAAGATAGACATTAGAACTATAATATACAAACATCCGTCCACCTTGTTATTACACAAATTACCATTTGAGAACCTTACATTTAAGAAAAGAAAAACCTGAATTTTTCCTACGTCAGCTATGCAGGATAAATTTCGATATCTTCTCAGGTCTGGACCACTTTATTCCCAAGAACCAATTCTGAGTAGAAAATAAGCGGAAACTATGAAGAGGTCATCTCTTATGTTCCAAAAAGAAATGTCTTTAACCTGCTCACTTCTTGATAAATGAAACGCCCTTCTGAATACTCTCTGCTATCTCTTTCTTTGCCTTTCCCAAGTCAGCTCTACAGGTTAACAAACAAAGGCCGAAATTAGAAAAATCCATCTTCCTTTGATGTAATAAAATTATTAAAACTCCTGGCCAAGGGGAAGAACCTCCTCGGCCCCAGTACGACCGAGGCGCATTTTGGATGCAAATAGAAATGGGCACACATCGGCAAACTTTACAGCAGCATATGCCTGCACATTTCACTTACCCATTATATGAGCACGTGAAAAGAGTCTGCATATCAAATAGCCATCAAATTTCCTGTTCGTGAAAGAGGTCAGACTACATCTCAAGGGCCCAAAAAAGGGACTTACCATTGAGAGAGTCGCTGAGCCAGCTCCAGCTTTAACCTGAAAGTTGTCAAGGCACGGACGTACACAATTCAGTTGGCTTCACGACGAAAATTTAAGGAAGCAGAGAAGCGAAGACTAAGATCTCATGACATAATTTCATTGTACAAATAGATGCAAAAAAATCCAGTTTCGTTTAGACATCAACAATCAGTTTTAGAAAATCTGATGTATTTAACAATTCTGTCACTGCATGAAACTTCACTTATCATCGAAATGCAAGTCAGTCTCTAAGCCATAACTACAAAAGATGTATGGTGCTCTGTTTCTGCATTCTTTCTGTTCATTTCCATTGTTTTCCTTAATGAGGACCAGACAAAATAATCAGAAACAAAGATATTCTCCACAACTGCTTGCTTCTGCCTATAGCCCTAGACAGAGTAACCACCTTGTACATACTTTCACAGGCGAGGTGTCCCATTAATTCCCACAAAGATCTTTATTAACCCTTTTTCTTGGGTAGTGGTAGTGGATAAGTTTCCGAGGTGGCATTTGGTAAATCGAGTTCCTTGACCTTCACAAGTAGAAATAATAACGAGCTCTGTCATGTTCATTAGGATGCTTCGACAGAGGCTTCACGCCATAAACTTGGCTTGCAAACGACATATGCCCACATCGTCGAAATGGCTCGTTAATTTAAAGAATTTAAAAACTCTAACATGATTAAACATGTAGTCATGTGTCTGGGAAAAAATATGCTTGCTTGAAGCAATGTATTCAATCCTTTTCGACAGGCCAACAATAAAATATTTAGAATTTGATTGCACAAATTCAAAATTTAGAACTTGGCTGCATGTTCGGCCAAACATTAGGGACTTTTTGTGTAATTTTCACTTATAAGAACCGTGTAACAAGAACTAGCATAGTGGATAGCAAATATTCTTATAAGATAATAACAAATAAGGGTTACTCAGATAAAAATTTCTCGTTTGATTATTATCTTACAATGATCTTTCCCACCAAGAAGAACTCTTCTATGTATGGGATTTCCAATGCATCTCTTATCTTGATTTGACCTATCCTTCCACAGTTGTAGAATAAACTGCTAGATTAGCAGCAAAAATAGCATATTGGTTTTGAGGAAAAAATTTCACGCCAAAAAGCGGAAAGGAAAGCGAAGCTGCGTGGAATAGGCCCGCTATTTTCAAGCCATGTCCATGTGATAAAACATGAAGCTTCCCCTCAACTCCCTGCGAAACTCCCCATGTAAACGCAAAGAAATTGAAAAATCAAAAGGACGGACGTGCATGACTTTATGTCTTTCGTGTTTATCCACAACTTTGTTTTTTTTCTCTGACAACGCAACTCAATTGCGAGTTGATGCATCAAGCGTACATAAAAGATAAAGAGAGGAAAGAGACACAGAGGACAGAAGACTTTTGCAATGGGGTTAAAACTTTTTGAGGTTTCTTAGTTAGAGAAAATAGATTATTTTTAATTTCAAGAAATGTCTGGCGAGAAAACGTAAATTGCATTGAAATTGAGATTACATTGAAAGGAAATGCAGCTACACGTCCACATTATGCACCATGCCATCCATGCTTCATGCGTGTCTGATCATCACCTTGAAGTAGCCACAGGCCTACAATCATAAATCCCAACTTCCCTCAAAAAACTTCATGTAGCATGGCCATCAAGGAATTTTTAGTGATACATGTCCATTGTAAAATTGTCATTGCCACAAATGCCATATTTCATTCAACTTAGATCGATATTGATATAGTTTGTCAAAATTCATTCCACCTAGCTTGGTCAAATATATACATGACATGGTTAAAATGGACATTCGTTAATAGTCTAACATAACACAATGTTGCAACACATTAAATCGCAAATAGAGAATAGTATCATTATTCAGAGGGTTAAGCCAATTTATGATGAAAGATGAAATATTCTTCAAAAACCCGAGTGACAATCTAACTCCAAATAAAGAAACTAGGAAAAGAAGAGAAACTCTACCCACCAATTAAAAGACTGACTAAAGGAAGTTTTCCCTAATCAGGAATGGAAGAAAATTCATGGCCCTCCTAAAAATAAAGGAAAAATAAATTAGGTAAAAAATATTGAAATTATCCCGAGTCCCCCTTAATCCTACCACCCCCTTCTATGGAACTTCCTCCAGACGGTGACTTAGGGCACGCAAATAACCATTCTATTTTTGTTCCAAAACTATTTTTCTATTCTAAACCGTTTGGTGACGCAATTTCATTTTTCTATTTCTAGAACAAATTTTTAGCACAAAAATAGATTTGGAATAGAAGTGAGAAGTAAAATTTTTTTACTTCTCTATTTCTAGAACAAAACTGAGAAATAAAAACTCTTCTCATCGCCCGTCCTTTTTACTAATTAGGCACTTACCCGCTGTTGCCACCTACTGTTTGCCGTCGATCACCACACCATCCACCGGTTGTTGTCTACCAGTCACTGGCTATCAGTCGCCTCCGCGGCCATCCACCGTCCCTTAGGAATGAGATATTTTGTGTCATTACCAAATTACATTGTATTCTGAATGACACAGAAAAGAAAGTGCAGGCTTTGCTCATGGGCATTATAAGGAGAATAGAGAAAGCAACGAACTCGGGGCAGTTCCGCTGTCTCTCCAAACCCTCAAACAATCCTCACCGACCGTTCCACTCTCTAGGACTTTCATTTTTAGTTTTCCTCTAGTTTTTGTCCTTTTTTTTTTAAGGTTTCTCCATTTTTTGAAAATTTCTTTGGTCTTTCTTAACTTTTTAATTAATAAATTTTCATGACTTGACACTGCATTAGCACCATATCAAAGCCATGTATGCAAAAAGATAATACAAAATGCCACATCAGATTTTGGAATCCATGTTAACAAAAAACATTTAGGACTTAATTGCACAAATTCAAATTTTAGGACTTGACTGCATATTCAGCCAAACATTCAGGACTGTTGGTGTATTTTTCACTTATAAGAGCCTAAAACGAGAAGTAGTGTGGTGGATACCAAATATTCTTATAAGAAAGTGACAAATACAGGTTTCTTATATAAAAATTCTAATGTGATACCCATCATATATTGTTCTCTCCCACCAAGAAGAACTTTGCTATTCTTCGCACAAGTCTTTGAACCAAGGGTTATTAGGCTGGCAGTTGGTTTAGGGACTTGTGTGAGGCACAACCAACCAAGTAGGTGCTTTTTCAAGCACCACCTCTTCACCCTAGGTATGGAAGGCTATTATATAACTTCCTATCCGGCGGCAGCCATCTTGAAAGAGATGCCATGGTGTATACCTTCATAACCAAAGGCCCCTTTCATTCCTAGGTAGATCTTTTTCTTCCCCACCTAGGAGGGAATACAAGAGGTGGCGTTGTGAAGTCCCACCCCTCAGGAGTTCTTGGCCATGTTTCTTCTTCCTTAAACCTTATGAGCACCTAACTCTTTTCTTTGTGGAACATGAAGTAAAAAACTTTCATTACGTACAAGAAGATAGGCATGTAAATTCATAGGCAATCTCATTAAAGAACTGAGATTGATGTCATTTTTTCCCCCGGGTTTGCACTTGAGAAATTTCTTCGTCCTTCTCTACAACAATCATATGACAAGAAAAGGCGGATCACACATTCACATGGTTCATGTTATTTTCGCAAGATAAAGCATAAGTTGCACAGTATAATTTAGGATTGCATCGATTGTATTATACCATGTCCCTCTTCAAATGATGCTTTGTCTAGTGAAAAGTGAGTTGTCTCTTTGTTTGATACCGATATGTGATGAGAAAAAGCAGAGATCCTTTTCCTTGTCCGACCAGAATATAGGACACGATGCATGTGATCGTGTCTCATCATGTCTTTTTCGTAGTCTAGCGTTTGGTTCGAATCGTCTCCAGCTGGCATTGATTTGGCGAAGGGACAACAAACAGCACCTCCTTCCTTCATTCATCGTCGCAACATCTGATGAAACCGATCCCAACCGTCGAACCAGATGACTGCATCTCGGGATCCATCGGGAGGGGAATTCGCGTTAAATAGTTGATTGATTTCTAGTTGCGGTGCGTTGGAAAAGCTGAGACAGGGCAGTACCGAAGGGACTCGGAAATGGTCGTCCAAAGAGATGCGTTAGAATAAACTTGTAGATTAGCAGCCAAAAAAGCATATGGGCCGCGGACAAGTTTTCACGCCAACAAACGCAAGGAAAGTGATAACGCGTGGAATAGGGTGGCTATTTTCAAGCCATGTCCACGTGATAGACACATGAAACTTCCCCTCAACTCCTTGCGAAATTCCCATGTAAACGCAAGGAAACTGAAAAAGCGGAAGGACAGACGCGTGCATGACTTTATGTCTTTCGTGTTTCTCCACAATTTTGTTTTTTTCTCTGACAAGTCAGCTCAATTGCGAGTTGATGCATGAAGCATACATAAAAGATAAAGAGAGGAAAGAAACACAAAGAAGATGGGAAACTTTTGCAATGGGGTCGAAACTTTTTTAGGCTTCTTAGTTGCTTGAATGTTAAGTTGAAGATGAGAGGACATTATGGGGTCAACTCAATTGCGAGTTGATGCATGAAGCATACATAAAAGATAAAGAGAGGAAAGAGACATGAAGAGGACGGGAAACTTTTGCAATGGGGTCGAAACTTTTTGAGGCTTCTTAGTTGCTTGGATGTTAAGTTGAAAATGAGAGGACATTGTGGGGTCAACTCAATTGCGAGTTGATGCATGAAGTATACATAAAAGATAAAGAGAGGAAAGAGACACGAAGAGGACGGGAAACTTTTGCAATGGGGTCGAAACTTTTTTGGGCTTCTTAGTTGCTTGGATGTTAAGTTGAAAATGAGAGGAAATTGTGGGGCAGGTAAATACAATGAATTTGCATTTTCGTTGTATGTAAATGTTTTACATCTTTGGCAACGTTTTTGAATTTTCTATAGGCTTCATTACTAATTCCACGTGTTCGCAAGCTTCATAAGAGCAATAGAATCAAATATCTATGAATTTCCTTACGACTATTTTAGTGATGACAGAATAATCGAAAGCTAATAATATGCACATTTGGTGTGTTATGTTGATAAAACGTTAATTGTTTTGATGGACCTTGAAATTATAAAAGGTGAATAAATTATATGACACTTATCGTCGTCAAAGAGTTTTGAATGTGGATGATCGACTTGGATGGACCTTGGTACAAGCATTGAATGGACAATAGGACAAAGTATTGACAAGAAATCTGCATGAAATTACAGGCAAAAGGTGGATAATAAACAAGACATGGTGGATTTCTACAACACTTGGTGAAAAGATATCTTCAACATTTGATTTGAATTCAAATCGGTATTTTATAGCTGGTTCAATGCTTTGCAGTAAATGGAAAACAGGTAAGTCCAAGAAAATAGATTTCAATAAGCATCCCGCAAGAAAATGTAAATTACATTGAAATTGAGATTACATTGAAAGGAAATGCACCTACACATCCACATTGTGCACCATGCCATCTTCACTAACCCATGTTTCATGCGTGTCTCATCATCATCTTGAAGTAGCCCGTTAATTCCCACAAAGATCTTGGGTCTTAGTAGTGGATGTTGAGCTCTCTTAAGTTCATCACGGTGCATCGGCAGAGGCTTCACGCCATAAAGTTGACTTGTAACAAACATCTTTGAAATGGCTCGTTAATTTAAAGAATGTAGAGACTCTAAAATGATTAAACATGTAGTCATGTGTCTGGGAAAAAATATACTTGCTTGAAGCAATGAATTGACACAATCCTTTTCGATAGGCTAAAAGTAAAGATTGACACAGCTTTCGTAGCACATGAATTTTGTGATGGTCCACCTACAAGCCTAAACCACCAAGAAAATTATTAGGAGCTTAAAATTTTAATAACGTGCTATCAAGGGCAAATACATATGATCCACCTAGTAATTTCTATGCATAGAGTAGCATGCTTGATGTGTCAACCATCATCAAGCAGGGTAGTTTGATGTGAACGTGATAAGGACAACAATGCTATCGAAAAGGGTGAAAAGAAATAGCAAGGAAACCCTCGCATGTGCATATTTTATGGAAGCAAAGCAATAGTCGAAAAAAAGTTGGAGGGAGGCATGAAGTTTCTCAAAAATGCCGAACAACTGTATGGAAACTGGGTCGGAAGGTGCCTTTACTTTTCCTAAAATAAATAAATAAAAATTAAAATCAACCTGCTTTTTGGGTCAAGCACATAAAATTCTCTGGTGGCTTGTCCCATTTTTCAACTCTAACCATGAGAAAGGGCATCCTGAAAACTCAAACATAATTCAAGGAGGTGGCACGAAAGTAGACTTACGCAGTGGGATTATATCATGAATCATGAAATTGGTTGGATAACATCAAATACTCAATACGCAATTCCAATACCAAACAACATACAACATATTTTGCATATATCTTTGTGTGTGCATATAATATTGATTCACATTTAGCTCTCTCCATTTTTCGGTACAAGCTGATCTTTTTGAAAGGGGATAAAATGATTACTGTATGTGTGCAAACATTCTAGAATCTTCAAGAGAAAGGCAGAAAGAAGATAGTCAAAGGCTACATCTTCAAGAGTAACAAGCTCAGCTCGTGATTATTCCCTGTAATTGGTCTACATCTCTGATTGGAGGTAAAATCACTCATTTCGTATAAGCTCATTGAACCAAGACAGTATTCTAAAAATCAAGCTATTTGATTCGATATTTCATAGGTTCGTGCCAACTAAAGTGTCATGGGAGGATGAAGGACAAAAATAAAGAAAGTGCAAGCCCTGCTGATGTCATGGCCATTGTAAGTGGGGGTAGTTCCGCTGTTTCCAAACTCTCAAACAACCCTCGTCGACAAATTTGCACACCGACAAGCGTAAGGAAAGCGAAAACGCGTGGAATAGGATCGCTCCATTTAAGCCATGTCCATGTAATGAACACATGAAGCTTCCCCTCGCTCCCTGTGAAATCCCCGTGTAAACGCAAGGAAACTGAAAAAGCAAAAGGACAGACGAGCATGACTTTATAACTTTCGTGTTTTTCCACAACTCTTTTTCTTTCTCTGACAATTCAACTCAATTGCGATGAGGCATGAAGCATACATAAAATAGAAAAAGGAGACACGAAGAGGACAAGAGACTTTTGCAATGGGGTCGAATCAGATGACCGCATCTTGGGATCCACCAGGAGGGGAATTCGCATGGAATGGTTGATTTCTAGTTGCGGTCCGGGCAGAAAGACACGTTAGAATAAACTTGTAGATTGGCAGCAAAAATAGCATATTCGTTGGGAGGACAAATTTTCACGCCAACAAGCCATGTCCATGTGATGAACACAAGAAACTTCCCCTCACCTCCTTACGAAATCCCCATGTAAACGCAAGAAAACTGAAAAAGCAGAAGGACAGACGCGCATTACTTTATCGCTTTCGCGTTTTTCCACAACTTTGTTTTTTCTCTCACAATTCAACTCAATCACGAGTTGATGCGTGAAGCGTACGTAAAAGATAAGAGAGGAAAGAGACATGAAGAGGATGAGACTTTTGCAATGGGGTGGAAACTTTTTGAGGCTTCATAGTTGCTTGGATGTTAAGTTGAAAATGAGAGGAAATTGTGGGGGCAAGTAAATAGAATGAATATGCATTCTTGTTCTACGTAAATGTTTGGCATCTCTAGCAACGATTTTGAATTTTCTAAAGGCTTCAATATTGATTCCACATGTTCTCGAGCTCCAAAAGAGGGGTTAGAGAAAATGGATTATTTTTAATTTCAAGAAATGTCCGGCGAGAAAGAGTCAGTTGCATTGAAAGGAAATGCACCTACATGTCCATATTATGCACCATGCCATCTTCATTGACCCATGCTTCATGCGTCTCATCATCACCTTGAAGTAGCCACAGGCCCACAATCATAAATCCCAACTTCCCATAAAGAACTTCATCTAGCATGGCCATCAAGGATTTACTGATACATATCCAAAGTAAAACTCTCACTGCCACAAAATGCCAAAATGTCATCCAAGTTAGTTGAATATTGATATAGTGTGTCAAAATTCATTTGGCCCAGCTTGGTTGAATACATACATGACATGGTTAAAATGGACCCTTGTTAATAGTCGAACATAACACAATTGTGAAAACAAATCAAAGCGCAACTAGAGAAAAGTATCATTATTCAGCCGGAAAAACTAATCTTACAATGAAAGATGAAATATTCATAAACCCAAGCGATGATCTAACTCAAATAAAAAAACTAGCAAATGGAGAGAAACTCTTATTCCACCGACTATTGGTTGTGATTGGTTTACAAGTTATGAACGTCGTGCACAAGTAAATTTAACAAAATATAATGTGGGTGATGTTGATGTTTGTAAACCCACCAATTAAAAGATCAACTAAAGAAAGTTTCCTCTTACTAGGAATGGGAGAAAAAGCATGGCCATCCTAAAAATAACGGAAAAATAAATAAGGTAAAAAAAACTTGAAATTATCACTTCTTGTGTTAGCAATAATCTCATAGACGGATCATACATAAGGTGAGAAAACCTTCAATATCTTTTGTGTTTCTTTTACTACTCATGGATCCGGATACGAGTCCAAAAGCTCTTTGCTCATTGATCAAAATATAAATCGGGCCGATAATGGCTTCTCACGTCTTGTGTTAGCAATAATCTCATGGATTAGGTCGGCCTGCTTGAGCCTGAGTCTGGCCCCTTGCAGCTGGCAGGCCATACTCGTCTAGGTTGCATTGGCAACGTTCCTAATTTTGATGTGGTCAAGGTTGTCGTGATCTTGAATTTGTGTTTCCATTAATGATGTGAATGCCTTGGCTTCATTTAGCGAATTTAACACTATCACCTCATGCAGCTCAATTTCATTGACAGTCTCATTTTGGGCTACACTTACTTGTTTTGGGCTACATTTATTGATATTTAAATTTTGGCAACTCTTTTAATAATTTTTTAATTACATAAAAAATTAAGGGTTAATTTTGAGCCACTAAAACAAATCATCACTGAAATCGCACAGTATGTTATATAGATATGAGGAATACTTGCATAGAATTTATTAATATTTATTAAAAAAAAGTTATAAAAAGGATTTAAAAAAGAGTAAAAAAATGGAAAAATTAGGCCTGGTTTAGACCGGCCCAGCCTCTTTTCTTTTTCCTCTTCTTTTCCAGACTGGGCCGCCCTATTTCCCTTTTCCCCGGCCCGGCCCGTCCCGCGCGCCAATCTCTTCCTCCTTCCTTCCTCACGCATCTCTGTAGAAACAGAGACGTAGACGAGCAGAAAGCAGAAGCAGCCGTGATCCGCGGGTCGTGATCAGGCCGGCCGGCAAGTTGGCAGTGGCAGAAGCCATGCACGCTTTCCGGTTGCTTTTAAAAGGGAGAGAGGGGGCATGAGAGAGGGGAGAGTAGGTTCGGAGAGAGTGAGAGAGAAGCAGAGAGCGAAGAGTGAGGTCGTAAGAGAAGGGCCTCCACCGGTAGCCGCTGTATCTGGACCTCGGCCACCGACCCTCACCGACGCGTGCCTCTCCCCCACGGTAGGTCTCGGTGTGTTTCTTTTTTATTTGTTTTGGGTTGTGTCGATTTCTCGGGGATCTCGGCTCGGAGGAGTGCAAGACGATCGGGCGTGGCCCAATCTGTAAATCTCGTTTTCCATTCGCTGCGGCCGAGCCGGATAGGGCCCTGCTGCGACCGCCCCTGTTTTTCTCTTTACTGCGAGTCCTCTGTTTTGCCCCGTTTTGGGTGACGTTGCGCCGGCGCTCGCGGCCGTTCAGCTCGTGCGAGCTCCGGGCCTCGTTGCCCTTGCATTTTGTTTCCATAGTCCCCGTACGTCGTGCGTCGAGATCTCCGGCGCGCATTCGAGTCCCGGTTGAGCCGGAAACCTTATGATTCGGTAGCACACGTCAACTGTTTGTGAAAATGCCCCAGTTAGTGCTACTATAAAATGAGACCAAGACGGTCCTTCGACGGGCTGGCTTATGCCGTCCTTTGTTGATGTTGATTATTCCCTCGCCGGATTCGTGCTGCCCTGAATGTTTCTGCCCACATTCTCCTCTTCTTTTTATGAGCCGCATGCATGCTAGTGGTTAAACAATGGGGTGTGTCGGTGAAGCAAAGGCCTTGTGACGGTTCCTGAATGAGTGCTCGCCGGTTTGTTTATTGAGTTCCTTTTAATGCCCTGCTTGCTCCAGTCACTTGCGAACGTAATTTTGCGAAATCTTGAATGGTTGATGAACAACGATGGCGGGCTTGGTGATGGAAGGTAAACAAGGAAGTAAAGGGAAAAGGGATTAGTGTGGGCTTTATGGGATTAGTGGGGGTTTTAGGTTAGAATATGAACTTAGTGTGGACTCACTAAGATTATGGTGGACCGTAGGCTTAGGCAACTTGGAGGAGCTTGGGGTTCCATTTAGTCTCAGTAGATTGGGTTCGGCATGAGTGGGCTTGAGCGTTGACGTTGGGTTTGATTTAGTTTTTATAAAGCTTGCGCTAGGCTTAGCTGAGATGGTTCGGATTGGGCTAATTTTTTAGTGGGTTTGGTTCATTGGAGGAGGGCCTGATGTACTGGCCCAATTTCGATGTCCATAGCCGGGCCTCGCGAAACAATATGTGTCGATGTTCGAATTGGGCCCTAGGGCCCAGTCCGAATCCATATTTTCGGATTTAAAATTTTTAAAAATATTTGTATTAAAAAATTTCAAAAAAATATCTTTTCTAAAATTTATGAAAAATCTCAGAAATTATTTTTTGAGTAGTTTCTCTTACAATATGTGTAAATCTTTGATAAAAATTGTGCTTAAAATTGAACAAGATCTTAAAACTATCAATAGGGTTTGAATGTTCTTAAAGACGAATGTTAGGTTGTTACTTGCGCAAATCTATTTCGATTATCAATTGTAGCGTACTTTTGACATGTTGATTGTGGATTCCCTTTAGCATAGTTAGGAATAACATTTTTACTATTTCTTAGCTTTAGATTTTTATTTGCCTGATTGTTATTTTAATTATTTCGTATTCACATAATCACTTAATGTAGTAGTGAATATGTTTAAAATCAATCAAGACTACTAAACAAACATCATGAATAAGATTAGGTATAGGGGCATTAGTTGATTAATTAGTGTAATCAAATCTCTAACCCTAAATTCTTTAGTTATCTTGAAAGTGAGATATGTTCCCGTGTTTCATTTGATTTCTAGCTAACCTCAACAAGCTAGTGGTAATTCTTCATAAAAATTTTTTATAGGCTTGGAGGAGCCCATGTTTAAAATGAGGGTTGTAGATATGCCTTTTACATAATATCCCTTAACCTAACGTCTTTTCCTCTCCGGATAGGAAAGGTAGGTCGCGACAAACCTAAAATGTGATTCTCATGAAAATCTCATCCTTTACTTAAAGAAAGTTCTCAATAGAGTAAATCTTTGAGATAGCTTGTGAATTAAAATAGTTCGGAGACTTTGACATGATTAAACGATTGCCATTTACATCCATAAAAGATTGAAATTTATTTCCTAGACAACTTTTGTCCCACTATTTTAGATGTATGATGTCATTTAATCAAATCGAACTATTTGACGAAGAAATCGAAAACGAAACTAGAGAGCACCTAGTGGGTAGTCAAAGGGGAGGCCGCAATCTGCAAGATCGAGAGAGAGATACGAGACTAGATGGGGACTCAGGCGATCCCAGAGAGAGAGAAAAAGTATGATGTTTAAAATGTTTTAAGGTTCTGTTTGAACCGGTTAAACCGGCGTTACCGAAGAACTGATTTTGAAATCTGTTCAAAACCGAGTTTGCCCATGAAACTGATTTCACAAGGCCGGAGAGGCTTACTCTTTTAGCAGTTCTTTACGGATGCGAGTTGTCCTCTTCATGGGTGTAAAAACATGGTGTGAGAATTACTAATGGTGATTAGGGCGAATCTCCCAAGAGGCATTTACAGATTGAAAAATTCTCACACTCCCTTCTGCCCACCACCGAAGAAGAGCCTCTGTGATGGCTCTCTTGCTCGTTTGTCCGTCACATCTTCAGGACAAAGTCTCGAGAAGCTGCAATTGAGTCTCTTCAGCATCCTCTGTCTACACTTTGCTTACTGCAGCATTGCACAACAGACAGCGCTACTCAGAGGCGACATTACGGGTGCATATCAAAGTTGGAAACACGAGAAATATGGACATAGGACAATGATATACAAACATCCGTCCACCATGTTATTACACAGACCAACATTGGAGTACATTACATGCAAGAAAAGAAAAACCTGTGTTTTCTACGCCATGTACGCAAAATAAACTTGGATATCTTCCTAGGTCTGAGCCACTTATTCCCAAGTACCAATTTTGAGTAGAAAATAGCCGGAAGCCATGCGGGGGACATCTTTTTCCTTGGAAAAGCCACGTCCTTAACCTGCTTACTTCTTGATAAATGAAATGCCCTTCTGAATGCTTGCCGCTAACTCTTTCTTTGCTTTTTCCAAACCAGCTCTACAGGGTAAAACAGGCCAAAATTAGAAAACTTCATCTTCCTCAGATGTAATCAAAGAAGACCTAAAAATTTCAAGATTGTCAAAACTCCATACATTTCGGATTCAGAGAGCGGAAGCTCTTTCCCCTAAAAAATGGGGACAACAATAAAGAAAATCATTGGTCATTTTAGCTTGTATTGGAGAGAAGTAAAAAGATTGGATCTGGATAAGTTTTTTCGAGGCATCAATACCTGAAAAGCAACAAACGCACACTTTGACAACGCCAGCATCGCCCCTCAACTGACATAGGCACGCGCAAACTTCACAGCAGCACAAGAGAGTTGCAGAGGCAGCTTCAGCTTTAGCCTGAAAGTTGTCAAAGCACAGACGTACCCAATTCAGTTGGCTTCCCGACATAATGTAAGGAACCAGGGAAGTGAAGGCTAAGACGTCATGTCATAATTTCTCTGAGGAAATAGATGCGGAAAAAATTTAGTTTAAAGTTGTCATCAACAATCACTATCAAGGAAATCTGATAGATTTAACGATGGTGTCGCTGCATGGACTATGCCACTTATCATCAAAATGCAACTCATTCTCTCAGGTGTAACAACAAAAGATGTACGGTGCTCTGTTTCTACATTCATTCTGTTACCTTCCTTTGTTTTCCTTAATTGGGACCAGACAAGATAATCAGAAACTAAGATATTCTTTGCAGTGCTTTATTCTACCCACAGCGCAGACGAAGTAATCACCATGTACATACTTTCACATGCGAGGTGTCCTACTAATTCAGACAAAGATCTTTATTAAGACTTCCTCTTGTGTAGTGGTATTGGATAGGATTTCCATGCTGCCGTTAAATTCCTCGACATCTGCAAGTAGAAAAATAACAAGCTCTCTCATGTTCATTTCAGTGCGCAGACAACGCCACAGAGTTGACTTGCAAAGGATATATGCCCATATGGACTTAAGATGTGATTCTTGCGAAATCTCGTCATTCTCACGAGAAAGTTCTCAGCAGAATACATCTTCAAAATGTCTTTTGAATAAAGCTTCAGAGACTTTAACATGATTAAGCATGCAGTCATGTGTGGAAAATGAATTGCTTGCTGTAAATGTATACTCCTTAGGCGGCCTCAGTACTCCGAAGCTCGTCAAACCCATTTCAAAACTAGCATCACTAGGACAGCTAAAGCACTATTTTACGACCTGGAAACCCAAAACTGAAGAAACTAACCGGAATGTGATATTAATGCACAATCCATAGAAAATAGAAACTTATTTACATCAACAACTACTGTCCCACCAGTTTGGTTGCGAGATGTCAGGTGATCAATTTCCTGAGGAGTGAAAAAACAAGGGGGTTTAACCTATAGATTGCCAATGCAAACCGACATTTAGCAATTTATAGAAAAGTGCAATGTCCAACAACATTCCTGTCGGACATTTAAGTTCTTATTAGGCAGAATGCATCACAAACCTGAGATAAAAGAGGCAAAGCGTAAAGTCGTCACTCCTACATGACCCCCAACAACCGGAACATCGATTTCTCCAGGATCATGACCCAATATTTCTGCCTGCAAGGAACATACTAGATCAGAAATCTGACAAGATACTTTAGCGAACATCTAGGATATCCAGGGAAAGGAAAAAAGTTGTCGACTTCCATGGCATTGTCTCGAAACTAGTTTCTTGCACAATTTTGCTACCTAAGCGTTAGTGCCGAGTATCTATGACCATAAACGACCTTAGACTTGCTAGACTTGCAAATAGCCAACAACACTTCCTAATACACACCAGCGGTAACATGATTATTTCAGCCAAAACAATCAAATGTACGGGGCTTCCGGACTCTATTGCTAGAGTTGCAAATAGCCTGATTTTATTTCCTTGGGTTCTACACCGTGCGCATGATCCCATACAAGATGCCCTTGGAGCAAGTTATTAATTGCAGGTACGCATAATCTGGCCTTTGAGACAACAGAGCATGCTAAACAAGGTAAAATACGCTTATGTAGATTAGGAGAGGCAACAAACGGACGAGAGTATAACGAAAAACAGGCGCACTTGGAGTTTAAAGTCATACTCTCAGAAATCCGTCCACGGACTGAACTTGTAACTATTCAGACATCTGCCAATTTCCCATTTTCTTGGCAAAAGCTTTTGTTTTTTCCGGCGCTGGTCATGTAACATTTTGAATATGTTTTTGTGCAACAAACCAATTTTACCTCTCCCATATATTGAGACACGACAGGGGATCATGCATATAGGTGATCATTGGCCTTGTGGCCTGGCCCACCTAAATCTAGTTCGCCATCAGCTCAAATGGCAAACATGTTTTGGGTCGGGGCAAGCAATTCCTTTTCTTGAGTTTGACCTCTTCAGAATCTGATCAACGTTACATTGATAATTTACTATTTCCTTTAATCATGAGAGACCTCAAACAAACAAATTCTCTCCAATAGTAAACACATCATCCCAGCCTGATCAATTCTAGGTAATTACATTACTACTTCTATGTAAATCATCAATGTGTTGTTTTGAACATTAAATGTAAAACAGGTCCTTGATAGCTGATCCAACTCACTGGCCATGTGGAACCACAAATTCAATAAGTGGATTTGGTAATTGCAGAAGTACGCATTGTTGTTTCAGCAAATGTGTGATGGATGACAAGTTGGAATAATTTAGTCTTTCTTTGGCTAAACAGCAAATGCTCCGAGATGCCATCGTGCCTAATGCAAGCCTTATAAATTCGTACTTTGAAGATAATCGAAATGAATAAAACATAATAAATTCATGCATCGCAAGAATTCAATTTGTAAAAGAAAACATCACGTTAACACTTCAAGAAATATAGTATATGGGTCAAGAAATGGCATGAGGACACTTAGGGTTTGTTTGGCAACCGGCCAAATAGAAGGGGCCATTAACTAAAGGGAAAAGATGTAGGCGAAACCCAATGGAACCTCTTAATTAATTAAGTGATGTTTCTCGAGCACTTGCTCTTTAATCATTTCATAATAGAATCTTTGTTTCTTGATCCTAAGCATTCTCAATTCCGCCCTTTCATCTACATTTTGACTAATTTGAACGAACCAGGAATTCTATATCATTTTTTTTTTTTTAATTTCTTTCAAAGGGTGATTCTTGTCTCCTACGTACTTCTTATTTAGGAAGTATGTACACTTTCCATAAGCCTTTATATCATGTCGGATACTCTGACACATGTTTGACACTCTATAATACTCTTCGACAATTTTCGATATTTGGTCAACGATATTGGAAAATTCAACACCCGATCAACTTTTACAATACTTTCTAACATGTGAGTAGGGAATTTTGACATACGAATTCAGAATTTTGATACTTGATGCATGGGTCCTTTTTATAAATTTCAATAGATAAAGGGTCAAATTAGAAATATGTAAGAAAATAAAAAATAATAAAAATAATAAAGGGGTAAAGGAAAAAACTTAAGTCTTCTCTTCTCTTTTGATGTTCACTTCCTATGACACACAATTTATCTCAAAGTTTTTATTCTCTTCTCTTTTGACACGCTCTCGACTTGCGAGTTTAGAATGTGGATTGCTTGTTTTTTTTTCTTCCAAGTTTTATGGATTATTGGAGTGGGCGTTAAATTTGTCAAATTGAAATAATGAATGATATTAACAAATAATATATCAATGTTTTTAATGTAAATTCATCTATGCTCTTTTTTATTTAATTTATTTGTGAATTTGAATCGAATTAATTTGATTTAAATAATCATAAAAATGATAATTTATCATGCATATATAAAAATGTACATTTAACATATAATGTGTCACAATGTGTCGAATTCTTTATTTTTTTAGAAACACGCATCATGTTGCATGTTCTATGTCAATGTCGGTGCTGCTTAGCATCTCATAAGGATATATACACACATTGATCATCATCAATCCGTTAAGAAGGCTGCTTCTTAATAGATTTTGCATGTTCCACCATGTTGAAGCCCATGATTTTCCTTCTCTTTCAACACATGTAATGCAAAAAATTGATCTACGTTGCAATAAATCTTTTGAATTCAAACATCCATCTAGGAAGCTTCAGGCGAAATTCATGAAATAATCTGAAATGGCTGGCCATTACTGTATCTTCTCCACTGTCGCGCGAATTAAGGGTTTGAGAGAGTAGTCTATCGGGACGGCTAGACCCATTGCAGCACTTCATATTCCCAACTTCTTTTCTATTCAAACTACAAGTGCTTGGTTGCCTATTCATCACAGTTAGAAAAGTATACAGTAAAATAAAAGTATAATTTAAGCAAGAGAAGAGGAGGGGAGTGCAACCTTCCTCGCCATAATTTGTCTAGTGCGAGATGATTGTCCCCAGAGCCTTCGGTGTCGAACTACTTCTTTCAACGACTAAACTAATTTGGTCCGACACCAAATGATACATTTTTTTTTTTTTTTGTGGTATAGGAAGTGAAATAAGCACTGGATCGTACTAATTTGCACATAAAACGAGGTTACAAATTGGTGAGACATAATATTTGATCTTTTTCAATACATTATAAAATCATTCTTTATTATAACGAATTTTATAATATTAACTTATGACCACACGATACCAAAATCTTGTGACAAATAAGTGAGACAAAAAAAAAAATTATGGGTACTTAGCTTTTGGCCAACATGCGATCATGTATTCATTAAGGTATACATCAAATCATAGGTGATTAAAATAGGGATTTTGTTTTATTGCATTTTGCTTTTAAGGTTTAGCATTTAACTTGTATTCCTAACGGAGCATCTAAAACCATTAGACTACCGTTTTTAATCATGTTTAAATTTTTAATTTTTAGAATGGTATAATACCCCTTCAACATTTGAAATGTGAAAGTTGATAATCCCAACTACCCCATTGCACCCTCTTCACGCGGGTTCACTGCCTCCTCCTCTAAGTATAACTCCAACAACAGCCACATCAAGTTAGGGAGGAAACTCTCCAATTATGGGGATTGGTTTGCTAAATACGCACCGTGTATTTAATCCATTCACAGGCAAATTATGATAAAAGTGTAAAAAAAGTCATAAACCTTTTACATTGGTGCTAATTTAGTCATAAACCCTTATTGGTGTCAATTTAGTCATAAGCTTTTTAATTTGATATCAATTTATTCATTTCGACTAATTTTGGTTGGATTTTGCTAACATGGACACTGGTTGGCTAATGTGGCATGACTAGAGCTAACATGGACAACTTTAATAATATTTTAATATTTTTTCGAACTTTTTTCTTTTTTCTTTTTTTTCCTTTTCTTTTTCTTTTTTCCTTCTCCTCCCCCTTACTCTAGCTAGTTGCCAAACGTTAATGACCATCCAAAGGCGACGGCTTGTGAGGTCGAGGTTGACCTATCAACCTTTGGCAAGCCTTGCCAGCCATTGGCAAGGCTGGAGTCCTTGCTAGAGGCCACAAGGTCGGGCTTGCAAAGGCTTGAACTCGCCAGATCTAGCAAGGTCGAGCCTCGCCCATGCAACCGAGGGTGAACCTCGCCAACCCAGCACAAGGCTACCCTTGTGTCTTGGCTGCCTTGAGCTAGCCTCACCAATGACCAACAAGGTTACCTCAACCTCACTGGCCCATGCCTCCGACTGGTTGTTGACGTTTGGCCGTTGTTGGAGTAAGGGGGAGGAGAAGGAAAAAGGAAAAAGAAAAAGAAAAAGAAAAAAGAAATTAAAAATTAACAAAAATAATAAAATACCATTAAAAAGTGTTCCTATCGGTGATCATGCCACGTTAGCTAACCGATGTTCACATTAACAAAATTTGGTCAAAATTAGCTAGAATGATTAAATTGGCACCAAGTGAAAAAGTTTATAACTAAATTGACACAAAGTGAAAAGATTTAGGACTATATTGACATCAATAAAAAGTTTAGGACTGAAGTGGTATCAATACAAAATGTTTATGACTTTTTTTTTACTTTTCCCCACAAATTACTTTTAACATCATTATTTGGTGATTTGTACTCATTACCAACCCCAAAAAAGAAATATTTTATAGCCATATCATATATGATAATTGCAATATTTGTGAACTTGAATATAGAATCTATATGAGAAAAATGAAAAACTAAAAATTGAATACTCGATCAAAGTAGAATAAGTATTCATTAATTTTACAATAAAAGTAGGAGTACACAAATTGCTCCAGAAAAAAATAAAAAAAGGGAACACCAAGGGTGAGTAAATGTGAGACATATAATTCTAAGAAGAGTACCAATTATACCATAATTCATTGATGGTTGTTGAACAAATTGGGGTATAAAAGCAAAGAACAATATACTTTGGTTTTACTCTATCAACAATATTTCTGAGCTAGACAAAGAGACAAAAAATATTGTTAAATTTGTTAATCAATTTTCTGAAGTTTACTATTTTTGAGAGACACCTAACGTTCATTATTGTAATAATATCCACCACTACCTGATATGTCAAATCTTTTATTCAAAAGAAATGATGTAATCATTACAAATGATAAATTGAAGAACCAAAAATGGAAAACTGATACAGTTCTTCCATAAAAAGGGTACTCAGACCCTCATAATCTTTCATAGTGGGGCGAGGGGATCGAGGATACGGAGCAATAAGAGTCAACCCTTGATTTTTACTTGGTAACTAGTGCATTTGAAATCCTAAACTCATCACAAAAATGTAACTAAATTCTTTTACTCTTAAATAATACAACAAATCCTAAAACTTATTAAAGTAGTGCAATCAAAAGTTAAGGTGATTAGATTATTACTTCAATCTAAATGATTGATACGTGCTGTTTTGAACACTAAATGCGAAACAGAGTCCTTGATGTGCGAAATACCAATAATTAGAATAGCTATTTGGATTTTATTGCATTTTGGTTTTAAAATTTAGCGTTTAACTTGTACTCATAGTGGGACACCTAAAACCATTAAACTATCAGCTTAAATGATGTTAAGACTCCGTTTGTTTCCGGAAAATGAACTTTCAAAAAAATGTTTTCCGAGTTTTTTTATGTTTGGTTCCACGAAAAATGAACTGGCCAAGGAAAATATTTTTCATCAATAGAAAAAAGTCTTCTAAAATAAGAGAAAATATTTTCCACATTTCAAGTTGGGGAAAACGTTTTCTTTACTCGTGTTCTTTTATCTCACACCCATGTTAACCTTCCAATCTTTTTTTTTTTTTTTTTTTCAGTTCATTTTAAAAAATTCAAAATTTCATTATTTTTTATTTTTTATTTTATTTTTTAAAATTCTGTCTTGGCTTATTGCCGGCCATGACAATGGCTAGCAACTAGCCATAGGTGAGCCTCGAGCTTGGCCTCGGGCAAGTTGAGGCTCGCCGACCTTTGGCGATCTCGTTGCTCACTAGATCCACGAGCTAGAGGCTCACACTCGCCAAGCAAGGTCCAAGCTCACTGACCTCTAATGATGTCGCCGCTTGCTTGGATCGGCCAAGCCTCAAGCTCATTGACCTGCTTGGCCAATCATCGGATTGCTTGCCATCGTTGAGGCACATGAGTTGTCTCGAGGAAGGAGGTGGAAGGAAAAGAAAAAGAGAAAAAAGAAATAATAAAAATATGATTTTAAAAATAAAAATAAATTAAAATTCAATTTAAAAATATTTAAAATTAAATTAAAATTTAAAAGCAATCGATTTTTTGTTTTTTTTTTTTCCAGAAAATCAAACCATATACCAAACGGTGAAAAGTATTTTCTAGTGTATTTTTAAGTTTCAACTGAATAACAGAAAATATCATCATTTTCCTAAAAAATGAATAGCTTTTGGGTAAACATTTTCCAAAAATGTCACATTTTCCATGAAACAAATGAAGTATAGATATTTTGATTTATTGAAATGGTATAATATACCTCTAACATTTGAAATCTCTAAGTTGGCGATCCGAACCATCCCACTACGTAGTCTTCGCATAGGATCAGTGCCTCCTGTTAAAGCGCAACTCCAGTTACAACCGTATCAAGTTACAAAGGGGAACTCTCCAATTGTGGGGATTGTAATGCAAATTTTTATAACCGTATCAAGTTACAAAGGGGAACTCTCCAATTGTGGGGGATTGTAATGCAAATTTTTATGTTGCTCGGTGCTTTGTACTATTTACAAACACCAGCCAAAATAAGCATTCAAAGGTACATCATATATGATGATTACAACATTTTTGAACTTGAACTTAAATTCAATACGAGAAAAATATTTTTGGAAAGAATCATAAATCCAAAGATAATAAATCTGCCTTAAGTAAACCCAATGTGCTTCTCCTAAATTAAATTTACTTCTTTTCAATTATTTTCGTGAGAGCTTTTATAGTGTCGTTCCTTTTTCTTCTTCTTTTTTGATTATTTTAATTTTGGAAGGGGTATAAAATTATTACAGTTAGATTACATTTTGTATTAAAAATTACATTTAAGAAAAACTATGCATTATAACAACTAACAATTTCCGATCGGTGATACACAAAGGGGCGCTCATATCGGAATAGACAAAAGAGAACGCACGAGTACGAGTACAACCCCCCACTAAAAGCCAGATTAAACAATGCCTTATAGGTGCGGGACCCACAAGAAAATTTGCTCACATCAGCAGTGAAGTTACATAAATGTCCCTTGGGGATAAGGAGCCAGATACAAAAGAAACCGACATGCATCTCTGGTATTTGGCCAGCATTTATCCGAAAGCAGTGACGGAGCTAGGATTTTGAATGACGGAGGCGATATTTTCACAATGATGCATCTAATCTTTTTTAGTTAATGTTTTGTTGCTAATAGATATTACCAGTGAAGTCAACTCAACAAATTAGTAAAAATATACAGAAAAATTGAAAAAGTACACAAATTGATAAAAATTATTAAGAAACAAAAAAGATTGCCAAGGCAGAAGGGTAACTGTGAAACATATAATTCTAAAGAAGAGCACATTATACCTTAATTTATTGATGATCGTTGAACGATTAGGGGTATAAAAGTGAAGAACAGAAAACTTTGGTTTTACTCCATCGACAATATTGTTTTAGCTAAATAAAGAGACGAAAACATATTGTTAAATTCTTAAATCAATTTTCTAGAGTTTACTATTATTGAAAGACACCTAACATTGATTACCATGATAGTACCCACCACCACTCGATATCTCAAAGCTTTTATTTTAAAGAAAAAAATAACAACTTTATTAATGATAAATTAAAGAACCAAAAATGGCAAAATAGTGATGCACTCCTTCCATCCAAAGGGTGCTCAGACCCTCTTAATCTTTTGCAGTAGGGTGGGGGGATTGAGGGTGCGGATCAATAATACTCAACCCTAAATCTTATTTTAAAATTGTTACATTTGAAATTTTTAAACTTATGATTAAAGTGTAATTGAGTTCTGAACTCTTAGATAATACAATCAAGTTTTTAAATTTGTCAAATTGGTGCAATTAAAATATGGGGCGGTAAAAGTATCACTTCAACACAAATCATCAATGCGTGTTGTTTTGAACGCTAAATTTGAAACAAGTCCTTGATGTGTGATACAACTCATTGGTTGTGTAGAATCACGTAGACAACATGTCAATAAGCAAATATAACAATTGCAGGAGGCCCCAGTGCCGTTTCATCAAATGTGGGATGAAAGACTAAAACTATTTCCAATCTTTCATCCACTGGCAATACCAAAATCGCTGGGAGATGCCATCGTGCCTAACGCAACTGATTATCAAAGATATTGGTCATGAATATTTATTAAGGCTTATACATAATAAATTTCATACTTTAGAGATGACTAAAATAATAAAGCATAATAATTCCATGCATCGCAAGAATTCAATTTGAGAAAGGAAAGATCATCTTAGCCTCATCATGAAGAAAGATAATATATGGCTCAATAAGTGACATTACATGAGAACACTCGGATCATTTATCCAAGCCAATTCTTTCTTTGCTTCCAAGCCAGCTCTACAGGTGAGCAAACACAAGCCGAAATGAGAACTTATGCTTTGATTAATCAAAACGCACCCGAGAATTTCGACAAGGCTATACTTCCCCAGCTTTTGTATGACCGGACATGACGTGCTTTAAGCGGAAGTGCCTGCAATTTCGGGATGAGGCATCCGGCTTCAGGCTTATTTGTTCTCCAATAACTAGGCTATGTTTGGTTTAATTTTTGGAGGTACCCTTTCAGGAAATATAAATATCTTTAGACTAAAACGTCTTCATGAAAAACAAACTATTTGTTACACTGTAATTGAAAAGTGCATTGGGAAGTACTTTAAAGAGAGCCTATTTCGTGAAAACACTATTGAAAAGTCCGTTGGTATGATTAATTTAAACTTTTTAATTCTTATTTTGTTCAAATTGAAAAAAAAATAATGACCACAACTTTTACAATTTAAATGATGAGAACAATGTAAAAGAAATATATTAACAAATTCACAAATAAAAAAAATCACATTTCTTTTTGGGTTAATAAATTCACATTAAAGAGGTCTCTTTCTCAACCATGAAGAGAGTAATTTTATTATAATAAAGGACAAGTGCATTAGATTTTCTAAAATTTATCACGAAAGTAAAATTGGGTTTTAAAACTTCCAAAAAGTATAATCAATTCCTATAATTTGTCAAATTGATCAAATCAAGTCCTTTTGTTGATTACACTTTTTAAAAGTTTTAGGACTCGATTGTAAGTTTATGACAATTTTTAATATTCGATTGCACTTTTTTTAAAATTTTAGGACACGCTTGTACTTTTGTGATAAGTTTTCTCGATTGAACTTTTTCTTAGTTTTAAGATTTAATTACACTTTCATGATAAGTTTTAGAACTTTCAATGTAATTATCCCTTATAATAAACATGATCACATATGCAATGAGGAAAGAAATACATTGTCATTAAAAATAACAAGTGTCTTAAATATTTGCTAAATATATGACTATCATGTAAACGTGTTATATCATAATATAAATTATCATTTGAAGCATTATTCCTTATTTAAATTATCAAACTCAACTATATGTAAATTGGGATCCAAATATGCTCTTGCAAAATCTTTATAATTCATGGTGTTTCTACATCTTTAGGATCGATTATACCTTTTCCTTTGATAAACTTGCCATTTCCTAGTAAAATGAACATGAACAAATATGAGAGGCACAAAAGAATGAGACGAACTATGACCCAATTTCATAAACATGAATGAACTAAAAAAAAAAAAAAAGATGTAGCAAGAGAGAACCAGAAGCCGCTAAGCAGTTACAGTAAGAGACTAGAACATGGTAACAGTAGTTTAAAGAAAGGACAATTTGGCTCATGGGAAGAAGAAGCTACTCCATCTTGATTCTAATGTCTGATTCACATCAGTGCAGCATAAAAGCACTAGAAAACATGAGATAACCCCCATAGGTTAATATCACTAAGATAACCTGTCATTTAAGTGAAATTTACTTGAAGCTGCAATCTTTTATAAAAGCATCCAAATGCTAATTCCAGGAAAGTGATTACCAGCTCTTTCTACTTACCCCATGATCCACAAATTTCAGCTTTCAGATGTCTAAAGACAAAAATATGGAAGCATCAAGCTTTTCAATCTTCAAACAACCCCTCAATTCCCTGCAACTTGCGTAAGAAAGATAAGAACCAGACAAGGCCATAAACCACACATCCCCTCAGCCAAGAGCTGTTCAATCAGGAGATACAAGTAGTTATAAATTATCAAACAAAAGAAACGTATGATTATTACATGATAAACATACATATATTGTGTTCAAGTAAAGAAATTCAATAAATAGGAGGCTCAAGAAAATGAAGAGCTTCAATCTAGACGACGACCACTCCAAAGCACGCATTGAAGCGTATTTCTCTCCTCTCAAACAATCATAAAACTAGCTACGTGCCTTAAACAGGGTTTGTTGACCTAACAAGAACATTGAAACTTCATATATAAACTATACAAATCAAAATTTGAAATTTCAGCGGAATATGGTATCCCCAATATTTACTAGACCCAATTCGTGGACGAACAAATCGATCTAAATCCGAACAGAACCAAACTTTAGTAAGGCTTCTTAAGAGACCTAAAGCCATCTACAGGACCGAGAAAGTCTGGTGAACATACAAAAAGGAAAAGAAAAACAAATGAGAGAGAGGGAGCAAGAGAAAGAGGGCAGTCACATTCAATCGGTCACGTCGGCGATGGAGAAGGAAAAGGCCAGTGCGGCCGTCATCGGTGGTGGTTGATGGAGCAGAGGAGGATAATCGCTGAAGAAATGGGGAAGAGAAAAGAGCTGGAGCACGAACGTGAGAAGAGAGGTGAACTCAGTTGAGAAAAGAGAGGGAGCACAAGAAGAGGTGAGGGAAAGAAACAAATCTAGTAGATTTTGTTTAAAAAGGGGCAAAAATGAAATTATGGAATAAGGGTGAAATGGGAAATTGACATTTTCATTAAATTGCGCTATCAGCACGACGACAATGCTACTTTTGAAGCCTCCCCAACCCTGCATTAAGCAAACATAGCTTGGAGAGTTTTAGAGATGCAATTACATTTTCACAAAACGAGGCGAAGGCCTTTAGTTCCTCAAAGGGCTTTGGCAAGGCGTTGCCAAACATATTGTCTTCTCCAGCTTTTGGTGACATTGAATCTCTCACGACATTCAAGTTCACAAATGGCAGCTTCTAGTGACACCGAATCTCTCTCCAATTTAGTGAATGTCGGCACATTGGGCAACATTTCCATGGACGGGCAATTTTTTATCTCGACCTTCTTCAGAAAATTCAACTCTTTCAAGCCTTCAACTGCTCTCATCTTTGGACAAGAAGAAATATAGAGATGCTGTAGATTTTTCAATTTCGACAGGTTAGGTAATTGTTCAATTGCAATACATGTACCAATGCTTAGAGACTTCAATGATTCTACTTCCCCCAAACCTGGAATATCCGCCAATTTGTCTAGGAAGAATAGCGTCAACTCTTGTAGCCTCTTCAAGCACGATAGATCAGGTGTGCTCTCTAAGAAGTCACACCAATGTATCTCCAATTCCCTTAAGCTTTCCAAGTATTCAAGTACGGGGAAATGTGGCACCGGACAGTAGCTGATGCGGAGAATCGACAAACTTTTGAAGCCAAAAAAATCTGGCAATTGCGGGACCCAATAAAGTTTCAAGGTTGATAAGTCACGTGGAAGCCGATGTATGGACTGTGCTTCTGTCCAAAGCGAGATAACCTTGTTCGCTATCACAGACTCATTACTAAAATATTTGCTTCCCACTTCGAGATGATCTAAATGAACTAGGCTTGAGAGGTCAGGAAGAACAGGGACATCACCAGCTTCAATCACTAGACATTTCAAACTCGAGGGAAGCTTTGACAACGGGCGAAGCCGGCTACTTGCAATTCTAAGCATTTGGAGATTAGAGAAACCACTTGAATTTGTTGGCACTGTAGAGACCGGGCTCCGATCCAAGTCCAATATACTTAGACGGGTCAGGCTCCACATTCCCATGGAATTTCATCCATGAGACGCAAACAAGATGAGGCATCAAGCTCTTCAAGTGACTCCACCCTTCCAAGAGTACTGGGTATCGTGTGTATCTTTGTGAATGCCACATTTAAGACTTTAAGTCTCTTCAGATTTCCAATAGAATTAGGTAGAACAGAGATGCCCGAATGATTTATGTCTAACTCAACCAATGAGTCTAGTTCCCCAATAGAGTCCGGAATTTCAGCTAGATGATAGCATGAAGTCAACCGCAAATGCGTTAGATTTGTTAACCTTCCGAAAGAGTGAGGAAGTTGTTGGATACGAAAATTATCATAAATTTCAAACTTAATCAAAGATTTCAGATTGCCTAGTGTCTCGGGAAGCTTGAACGGTTTTGGAAAAGCATGACGAGGCAGCTTGGGGCATGATTATCTCTGACAAGCATTCTAGAGAACCAATTTCTTCAGGCAACCCGTGGAGGGAATAGCAATCTCGAATATTCAAAGTACTTAGCTGTTTGAGCTTACCGATTGAGCTATCAATCATTGATAGATTTGAACATGAAGTGAGAATCAATTTCTCCAACTTGTCAAACTCAGAAAAATCAGGTGTCTTGGTTAACCCCAAGCACCACGTTAAATTTAGAACTCTTAATTTTTTTGCCACCTGCAATGGACAAAAAAGGCCAATTACATGCCCACAAAAAGTATGAGAAAACAATACCATACAACTAGCTAGCAAATGTCAATTGGTATAATTTGAAGCGACATGAGCGACATGCGTGGGTACCTTGATTTGCCTCCATCCACCCCAATCGTGGGTGATGTCGCTTCTTGAAAGGTCAAGCACGACCAAATTCACCGGGTGAAAATTAATCGCTGAAAGATCTAGGGGACAATGTTGCCAAGACAACCATCTTAGATTATGAAGAAGAACTTTGAAATCGCCTATGAAATTCATTCTTCCCCCTCCAAGGAACCTCAGCTGTGGCAAATCGGCTAATTCTTTAGGTGTTAGGTCATGACTAATGCCCACACTGAGTGCTCGTATAGCTCGTTTTTCCTGTGAGCAGCAGAGAATAGTGTGCAACATAGGAAGTGAAAAACCAAAGCAAGCAGTCCACACCATCAACAATTCTTCTTCGACCTCAAACAATAAATCACACACAAGTTGTAAAAAAATTATTACTTTTCTTGATCTCAACTCTAAAATAAGACAAACCAATTGTGTTTCAAATGTCCGTTCGTTGTTGATTCCTGTCTTTTCGCAGACTAATCACCTTTTCAAGGAAATAAAAAACTCATTTTCATTCTCACCGAAACATGAAACGAAGAATTTCGACTAACCAAACGGCATGTTAACTTCTTCTTATTTCACACAGGTAAGGAATGAAAAGATGTACTTTTTTCGTTTAAGTTTTGCTTCCTATTTCTCTATAAGTAAAAACCACAGCAGGCCATCAACCAATATTCTCAATGTTCTCAACATAAGGAACATGACCAATTGCTGGATTGATTATATCTTCTACTCTTAATAACTTTTACCTCATTGCTCCCCAGTATGTCTAGAGTATTCTCATCAATATGCACCCAACGTCGCTTTCCAGCATCTTCAAAATTCTCTTCCTTAACGATATACCTTCCTAGATCTCGAACTTCATCATGCATCCAGAAACAATTGTACTCATCAATCTTTATCAATGACATGAGGAGAAGAACATCAATCACCCCGCGTGGAGAATAGTTGATACTATGCCACATGTAGTATGCATGAGTCTTATGCTCCCCAATGCAAAAACATGCTATGTCTAGGAATATGGCTCTTTCTATGTTGTCCAATTTGTTGATACTTATCATCAATGTTTCTCGGACGTCATGAGGTGGGATTTGCTTTAACTGCTCCAATTTCTCATCCCACTCGGACCTGACTGTGTTGGCAAAAAGAGAACCCACAGTTTCCAAAGTCAAAGGAAGCTTTCCTACGCTTGAAACAACTTCTTTTGAGAATGTATAGCAATCTTTTGAAGGAATATCACTTCTAAAAGCATGCTTGCTGAAAAGCCATATTGCTTGATCTAAAGGCATCTCCTTTACTGAGTAATCCATGTAATTGTTAGGCCGTGTTTGGTTGTCTTTATTTCGTATTGTCCTAAGGTCCCTAAGTGTGACAATAATCCTACTTCCACAACCAAACCAATCACAGCTCCCCGCGAGGTTCTCAAGCTGCTTCTTCTCGTCCACGTTATCGACAACAACCAAAACTTTCTTTTTGCAAAGTCCTCTTGTTATGCGATCGATCCCGTCATTTGTGTCATAGATTTCTTGAGCAGAGTTTGACCCCAGTGTTTCAGATAGTAGTTTCTTTTGCAAGTCCAAGAGACGATGACTTTGGACATCTTCAAGAAAACTACTGCAATTGAATTTAAACCGAAATCGGTTGAAGATAACCCTAGCAAGAGTTGATTTACCAATACCACCCGTCCCATGGATTATAACGAAACGTACATGGTCATCAGAGTCAACATCCAACAATTCCTCTATACGTTCTAGATCATCCGTTTCAACTAGATGGTTGGGAATATGTCTATTCTTCCCCTTTAACTTGAGTAGAACCTCTCGAACAATCAATTTTATAAGTTCACCATACCTGCCAACATAGGCTAAATATATTTAAAATGATTTACAAACAATGACAGTTTTTTAAAAACAATGACAGTTTTTTAAATGACAAATTCGAATCCATATAAACGTAACAATTTCAAGTTACAATGAAAAGTATCTAAATTATAAAGGGCTTGAAGTAGTTGTTGTGGCTGCTAGCCAGATTCCCATTGGTTCGATTTAAACACTAAGTACGGCCTAGACTCTCATTGACCGAGTTTAAACACTAACACTCAGTTTAGATGCAGTGATTGAGAGGAAATGGGAAGGATTGAAAGGTATGGTTGGTTTTTATGATTGTTTGTATGCTAACAAAAAAAGGGTGAAATGAAGGAAATTAGGTCATTACATATATGGTCGAAGAAGAAAAAGAGTAGAAAGGAATGTAATTATATCTTTATGACTATATTGTCCTTCTACTTATTCATAGATTATATAAATGAAGACTAAGTTTAGTAACTTTGGCATGTTAAAGATTCAATATGAGCAACAATGAACTCATGTTATAGAATGCTCAGTAACACGTTTTCACTTTCCACCGCGTATCCGAGTCACCTCTCTCTCTAATCTCGATCATATCTGGGAGACTCCATCGAGATACTGTCAATAATTTTAGCTAGATATTATGATGAAAAACGTCTACATCTAGGGAAGAATGGTGAAGAGCCAAGGTTGGGTGCTGCGTAGCTCGACCGCTCCGAGAGGGGGAGAGAGAGAGAGAGAGAGAGAGAAGGAGAATCGAGGAAAAAAATATGTTGAGTGCACATGTGAGCAATCAAAGAGCCAATTAATGCATGATAACAACCCAAGTGGCAGCGTAGACGTTGTCACAAAACTTCTTCTATTTTCAAATGGGCGCTGCTAGGGTAATAGTCTCGTTCTTTTTCAAAATAACGAAAACCTATTAGACCACAAATTCCTTTCACAAGTCCAATGCAACCGGTTAGACTTGTGGAGGAATCTAAATGTTATATTCTATAATACGTAAGAAACAATTGCGTGATGCCCATGATCTCTCAACAACAAGAATACAATCCTTGTTTTGAACGTGAAATCCGCATTGATGGCGTATAAAATGCTTACTATGTACCATGAGTGTCTTTAATTAGGCGATATAATTTGTATATAATTTAAATTATATAACTAGCATATATCTTAATTTGAGTTAGGGTTGTTGGTCTAGATTTATCAAAAGTCAAAGGTAAGTTTTTTGCTTTTCCCATTAAATCTGAAATATTATGTAAATTCTAATCAATTGCAAAAAAAAAAAAAAAAAAATTATAGGTCGATATTAATGTAAAAAATTTTCTATTATGACAAATTGATTACCATCCAATCTATGATTTCTCAATTTTTTTTTTCTTTTACTTTTGTTTAGACCTTACATAATTGACACAACTTGTAAATTAATTTACCTAATAAGATCTGCTTACTGTATCGAAGAAGTAATAATATTTTGTGTAGAGGATGCTTGTTATATTTCTTTTATGGATAGAAGGATGAGAACAGAGGCTAGTGCAATCCCACTCGTGAAAAATTCTTAGGCCAAACTTTGTGCTATCACTACATCAAGTGGCATTTTTTTAAGGCCAAAATTAATTTAGTGAGTTCGATCCCCACTATATCTAGTGGAACCTGCTTAGGCCAAACTTTCTGAATGTATGACAAAACCGGCTGTTAAAGTTTTTCTGTTTTGTATTTTGAAATATGTGTTGGAGGAAGGACGGTCGAATAACAGCACGGTCATGCTCTCTTTTCCCTTTTCAAACTGGTTATGAAGAAGTGAGGGATGGGTACAAGATTATGACTTCCAGCAACCATCTATGGATTAGTTGTTACACTGAAATTTAATAGAATTTTAATAACTTCTACTCTGCTTAATTTAAAAGTACAAATATTTTAAACTGCTTTGATTTTATGAATAACATATATAATAAAGGAGGAATATTACCAGAATTCACAAAATACTCCTAAAACCAAAACATTGGGGGATGGGGACGCCAGCGGGGTTCAAGTCCCGCCCTCTGCAAGAGGCAGAGGAAATCTCAGAGAGATAGGACATAGGAAGACAAATAAAATAAATAAAATAAATTGTTTTGCGGTGTTTGAATCTTTTCAACTTACACATAAATTACAGAGAAATTAATAACTCGAATTAGGTAAAAGTCCAGGAAAATTTGAGGAGAACTCACCCTTTTCCTTCCAGCTTCCAACCAACTCTAGTTGGAACCTCAGCAAGAGCATCTTCCCAGCTCTTCACTTCATGTGAGCCGTACTTCTTCCCAAGCTCAGAGAGGGCATCTCTGTACAATTCGGTTTTAAGTTTGACATCATCCGGCTTCACATCAAAGAAAACGGGGAGGATCTCCTTCTTTCCATCCAACGTTGAAGTGCAATTTACCATATGTGCAACCTCACGGAGACACCAAGGAGCAGAAGCGAATCCCTTAGAGAAGATGGGGATATAGATTTGAGAATTATCAAGGGCTTGCAAGAGCTCTCCCTCAACCTTCTGACCAATTGGGAGCTCTTTGTCATCTTTGAAGACACGGATTCCTTTCTCGACCATGTCATGATAGAGGCAACTAGTAAAGTTGTCCCGAGTGTCTAATCCCCTGAAACTCAGGAATACTTCGAACTTCATTCCTGATGTGTTGGTAACCGGTGCCGTTGCAGGTAGTAAATGAGACTTGAGACAGAATCAAGCCGAACAAAAATGGTCAATGAGCTTGCTTGAGGTGAGATATCAATACAGGGCAGTTTAAAAAAATAAAAAATAAAAATAAAAAGGAACAGGTGGTGGGTATGGTTAGCCACGAATCACTGCCGTCAATTGCGATGGCAAACTGCCGGAGAAATCAAAAACGAAGAAATCGAAGTCACAGCACATCGAAATTGAAACATTCGACGAAGAAATCGGAAACAAACCAGAGAGTGCATACCTAGAGGGCTAATTGACGGCCGACCGACAAAGGAGAGGCCGCAACGAAATCGAGGGAGGGGACCAACGAGCCGGCGACTCAGGCAAATCTCGAGAGAGAGATCGATGGCTTAGCCGTAGAGGCCAGAGGGAGGGGCCAGATCTGAGAGGGAGTTTGAGAAAGAACAGAGTGCCGCCTTAAGATAATTTAAGTTTTTATGAGGCCGAAGAGGCATACTGCTCTCGAAGTATTATTATGTATGTGAATTTGTCCTCTTCATGGATGTAATTTGAAGATTTTACGGATGCCCACATAAAATAAAATAAAATAAAAACAGAGAACAAATGAAACGCATACTTTTAGGGTCCCTTTGTTCAATTGAAAGAGCTTTTCACAAATTAGTCTCTCGGATTTTCACATATATGATATGCTGAAAAATATTAGTTTTAAAACTTTTCATTTTTCCTTAATTTTTTCTTTGTTTCTCCATTTTTTTTTAATTTCTTTGGTCTTTCTTAACTTTTTAAATTTTTAATTTTCATGACATGACGCCACATTAGTACCATATCAAAGCCATGTATGCAAAAAGAAACTACAGAATGCTAGGTCAAATTTTGATATCCATGTTATCAAATTTGGTTGTGAGCTTACTAGAAGGATTAAATTGCACTCAAAAAAAAAAAAACGTTTAGATTTGATTGCATAAATTCAAAATTTTGGATTTGACCGCATACTCAGCCAAATATTCAAGATATTTGGTGTAATTTTATTTATAAGAGTCTAAAACGAGAACTAGTGTGGTGGATATCCATTATTCTTACAAGATAATAACAAATAGGGGATATTGAAATAAAAATTTCAGTTTGATTTCCATCCTACATCGGTCTCTCCCACTAAGAACTGTGCTATTGACAGGTTCATCTCTTTTCTTGATTTGGCCTATCCTTCCACAGCTGTAGAATAAACTTGCAGATTAGCAGCAAAAATATCATATGAGTTGTGAGGACAAATTTTCACACCGACAAGCGGAAGGAATGTGAGAACGTGTGGAACAAGGTCGCTATTTTCAGGCCATGTCCATGTATTGAACACATGAAGCTTCCCCTCAACTCCCGATGGAATCCCCATGTAAACGCAAGGAAATTGAAAACGAGTGGCCCGACTCCATTGGATGTTGGCAAAAGCAGAAGGATAGACACTTTCATGACTTCATATCTTTTGTTTTTTCCACAACTGCTATTATTATTATTTTTTTTTTAAGACAATTCAACTCACTTGCGAGTAAATGCATGAAGTATGAATAGAAGACAAGAGAAGAATGAGACATGAAGAGGAGAGGAGACTTTTGCAATGGGGACGAAACTTTTCGAGGCTTCTTAGTTGCTTCGATGTCAAGTTGAGAAAGACAGGAAATTGTGGGGACAAGTAAATACAATGAATTTGCATTCTCATTGTATGTAAATGTTTCAAATCTCTAGCAATGTTTTTGAATTTTCTGTAGACTTCATAATTGGTTCCACAAGTTCTCAAGCTCCAAAAGAGCACTTGAGTCAGTTATGTAGGATCACTCCTCAAAAAATTATTCAACATGGTTGTGTTATGAATTTCCCAGTGACTATTATAACGATGATAAAATAATCAAAGGCTAATGATATCTACATTTGAAGGGTTATGTTGAGAAAACATCAAATGTTTTGATGGACCTCTAAATTACAGAAGGTGAACAAAGTACAAGACACTATTTCGGTGTCAAAGAGTTTTGAATGTGGACGACAAATTAGGTAGGACCTTGATACAAGCAGTGAATGGACAATAGGACGAGATATTAACAAGAAACCTGGATGAAATTACAGGCAAAAAGTGGATAATAAAAAAGACATGGTGGATTTTTACCTCACTTGGTGAAAAGACTCATCTTCAACATTTTATTTGAATTCAAATTGGTGTTTTATAACTGCTTCATTTGTTTGATATATGTGGAAAATAGGTAAGTTCGAAAAAATAGATCATCTTTAATTTCAAGAAATGTCCGGTGAGAAAATCTAAATTGCATTGAAATTGAGATTACATTGAAAGGAAAGGCACCTACACGTCCACATTATGCACCATACCATCTTCATTGACCCATGCTTCATTGCGTGACTCATCATCACCTTGAAGTAGCCACAGGTCCACAATCATAAATCCCGACTTTCCTTAAAGAACTTCACCTAGCATGGCCATCAGGGAACTTTTAGTGATACATATCCAAAGTAAAATTCTCATTTCTTTTTTTAATAATAAAATTCTTATTTCTTTATTTTTCCTTTTTGTTTTCTTCTCTTTTTACTCTTTTCTTTTTTTAAGAATATTTTAATTTTATTCTAATATTACATTCGATTACATTTTGTATTATTTTATTTTTCTTTTAAAAAATATCTTTACTTGCCTTCTGTACCATAGCAGCTTACATTTCCCTTTTTTAACAAATTGGCTTCCCCTTCCATTTCTTTAACTCGTCCGTCGGGAGAGAGATGTGGAGCCCATCGGTTGCCGGTTGCACACAAGTGGGCCCCATGTACCAGAATAGACAAACGAGAATGCAGAATTACAAATACAACCCCCACAAAAGCCAGGTAAGCAAAATACCTATATGTGCGGGACCCACTACATCTCGCGGCAGGAACGAAGTTTCACAAAATGTCCTTAATTCAAAGGAAGTCTACTCAATATATTAGCAAAAAATACAGAAAAATGAGAAATTACCTACAATATAATACTCATTCAAAATGGAATAAGTACAGATAATACTTTAATTTTAAAATTATATCTAAGAGTATACCATTGCTGAAAATAGAAAAAAATTATCAAGGGTAAGTAAATGTGAAACATATAATTCTATAAAAATAACTAATAATATATTTAATTCATTGATGGCTGTTGAATAATTAAGAGAATGAAAGTGAAGAAAAAAAATTCTTTGATTATACTCTTATTAACACTATTTTTGAGTAAAATAAGGGGACAAAAAGTATTTTTAAATTCTTAATTCAGTTTTCTAAAGTTTGCTATTTTTTGAAAGACACCTAAAGATAATTACTATAATAGTATCCACCTCTACATTATATCTCAAAATTTTTTAAAAGAACAAAAAATGACAAAAATCGATCGACACTCCTTTTCTTACAAAGGGTGTTTAGGCACTTTTGAGTTTTTTTTTAAGGGGGTGGGTCTGTTAGACTCAACCCTCAAATTTTATTTAAATATAAGTGCATCTATAATCTTAAAATTTATCGCAAACATGTGATCAAGTTATGAAATTTTCAGATAGTGCAATCAGATACTGAAATTTGTCAAATTGATGTAGTCAAATTCCTTAGTTATCTTCTTCCAATTTGGCTAATGGAAGATACGATATGACCTTTTTTCCTTTTCAAGATGGGTGGCATTAGTGTAGCACCAACAATGACCATATCATAACCCCTAGAGTCCATGTATTGAAGGGGGAGGGATCGGCGAGAGGATTGCTAACCCTCGCCCGAAGTGTCGGAGACAAAGACCTTCATCTTCCTTGCCTAAGTCGCATGGTTTTTGGGCCACCACTGCCGCATTGTGTAAGGGTAGGACAACCCTCGTGCAGTGGTGTGGATGGTGGCACTAACAATGCATGACCGGGGAGGTTTGTCGGCCCTCCCTCAAAGCGCTTTGGGGTGGTGGTGTGATCACAAAGCTGGCTTTGTGCCAAAAAGTCTGTTTAACTTTTATTATGTCTCTCTTCCACCATTACATATATCAAATTTATTACATTGATAGATAAGTCTCTCACAAGCTCAAATTAGTACAAAACATTTTTACATGGGATAAGTGCATTGAAAGTCCCATAATTTGTTAATGAAGTGTAATTTAGTCTTAAAATTTTAAAAATTACAATTAAGTCCTAAGACTTATTACGGAAGTATAATTGAGTCATAAAATTTTTAGAAAGTACATTCAAGTCCTAAAACTTATTAAACTAATCAAATCAAATCCTTCATTTGATAGTATTTTTTGAAAGTTATAAGACTCGATTACACTTTTATGATAAGTTTTAGGACTTAATTGCACTTTTTGAAAGTTTTAGAACTCGATTGCACTTTCGTGATAAGTTTTAGAACTTAATTGCATGTTTTTGAAAATTTTAGGACTCAAGTGAATTTTTGTAATAAGTTTTAAGATTTCTGATGCACTTATCTCTTGTAACATTCTGCAAGGAAAGCAAGCTGTTATCAAAACAGATAATATCACCAGCATCAGCCAAATGGGGCTCCCTATAAGTCCAAATTGAATTTTTATCCCTCTCAAAGCAAGATAAAATTGGATCTATTCGAGAGATGGCACGGGTTGGATCTAGTCAAAACATGGCACAATTCTTACACATTTCATTAACACGTAAGACTGAAGTTTAAGAAAAAACTAGCAATTTCAGTGGGGACACCACCTTGCATCCAAGGCTTCCGAATCCTGTAGAAGAACATTAATACTCCAAAAAGGGACCTGAAATGCAAGGCATAACAGAAATTAATAATAGTTGACTTTAGTCGAGATGAGGTGGATTCAACCACTAGAGCTGTATATTTTATGTGCGTATTTGTCTCTTTATGTAGATAGAAAAGATAGATGGTGGGTCACTATAATCAAGCCATGTCCAAATAATGAACAAATTATGCTTCCAATCAACTCCTTGCGAAAGCCCCATGTAAGCGCAAGGAAGGTGAAAGCCTGTGGCATGATGACTCTGGTATTTTGGTCAAGAAGCCCACTCAAGGCTCCACCTCGTCCCATCCAAACAATCGAACCATCCTTCTTGAATTATATACTTATTTAATTTCAATCAATTGAACTATTTCTCTACTAATATCTAATTTCAAAGAAATATATTAAATAAAGAGATTTGCACATGATGCACGACCAACTCTACCACAAAGACACAAATCACAAGCCGAAATGGGAAGTTCTTGTGGACAAGCAACTTATTATGCTAGCTTTGTAATAGCCTATGTCATCGACCCCATGATTCATTGCTTGGTATGCTATTTCCATTGGGGCAATCGTCAAAATTGTAACAAGCTTATGATGCAATAAGTGTCATCTCAAATGAATTCCAAAGTACCTTAGAAATTCAGAAGAAAGAAAACTATAAATGAAAAATTGAATTAGAAAAAACGTGTCATCCAAATGGCATCTTTTTAACTTATAACCTGAGCCAAGTGAGAGGGACTCCTCCCAACCTAAATACTATAGCTGATGCAAATGTCAATTAGTTGGAAAATTTAGCATGAGTAAATTGCATGAAAACTAAATGCACTAGCCTGTAGATTTACAGAAGTCTCAGTTGTCCACACTCAAGATCCTTCATACAAAAGTGTAAAATTAGAGAGAGGTTCTCTTCATAATTCGCGGGTACAACTTGAAGTGACGTGTTGGAAAAAATCAAAGGGGCAGACACATGCATGGCTCCCTTCTGTGTTGGTTTCTGATCGCCCAAATCATCAAAATCCTCTCAGATGCGATAAGTGCCCCCGCAAATGGCTTTTTCCCGAGTGCCTTAAAAATTGAAAGAAATAGAAGAAAGTAAATGAAATATAAAATTAAAAATTCTCATTTAGTTAGTTGCAAAGTTTAGGATGATTCATTGCCTGGAAATTACGTGCACTGCATGTCCATTTGCAGAAGTTCAATCATCCATCCTCAAGATCTTTTAGCATGATTCATTGCCTAAAAACTACGTGCACTGCATGTCCATTTGCAGAAGTTTCAATCATCCATCCTCAAGATCTTTTATAAGAGAGAGAGAGAGAGAGAGAGAGAGAGAGAGAGAGAGAGAGAGAGAGAGAGAGAGAGAGAGAGATTGAAGCGAAGGCGAGAGGGGGAGACAGATGGACGACTCTACCTTTTGTGTATTTTCACATCTTTTTATTTATTTATTTATTTTTTTTGTCAATTCAACTCAATTGCGAGGAACTGGGGGAGGCATTCATAAAAGATAAGAGAGGAAAGAGAGATGAAAAGGACAAGAGACTTTTGTTGCCGCCCATGACCTAAGCCCACCATTTGCTTTTTTTTTTTTTTTTTTTTTTTTTTTTTTGGTTAGTGACCTAAGCCCACTTTAATCAGTTATTTGTATTTTGCCGGACAAACTTTATATCATTTTGAAGTGATCTAGTTACAACTGTTTTATTTATTCAAAAAAGAGATTTAAGATAGTACAAGATAAGCTCATATTTTCTTTTCTATGATTTGAGAAAACTTTCTTCAATTACACCTTTGATTGGTAAGTTACATATTATAAACTTTCTCCAACTATTTCTGTAATTGTAGGCAAGGACACTTAGATCCATCCCTAGCACCACATGCGAGGCAACAAATTGGGCATTACTCCATGCCTCAAAACTCGCCAATTTACTCAAGGTAATGTGCTCCTCCATCATTTGTTAGAGAAATTTTCCTTTGAGTAGCCTTTCGATTAATGGGTAGCAAATATGGATATCACATATTCTTAGTCAAATTTGCATATAGATCATGTCTACTGTATGTAATCCACTAATTAAAGGAATGATCGGAGGAAATATTCTTGAGCTACGGATGCAGGAAAATATTAGTCATTTACCCATTAATTGAAGGTGACATTATTCAGGCATTCTCTAGGGCGGTTAACTGCCTTCCTAGATGGGCCGGAAATGAAATTCAAGAGCACAAAGATGGTTCATTTATTTATTTATTTTTGTCAATTCAACTCAATTGCAAGGAACTGGGGGAGGCATTCATAAAATATAAGAGAGGAAAGAGAGATGAAGAGGACAAGAGACTTTTGTTGCCGCCCATGACCTAAGCCCACCATTTGCTTTTTTTTTTTTTTTTTTTTTTTTTTTGGGTTAGTGACCTAAGCCCACTTTAATCAGTTATTTATATTTTTCCGGACAAACTTTATATCATTTAGTTGCTGGAAATAAGAGCTTTTTACTTGATGTACACGTCATTTCGAAGTGATCTAATTACAACTATTTTATTTATCCAAAAAAGAGATTCAAGATATTACAAGATAAGCTCATATTTTCTTTTATCTGTGATTTGAGAAAATTTTCTTCAATTACACCTTTGATTGGTAAGTTACATATCATAAACTTTCTCCAACTATTCCTGTAATTGTAGGCAATGACGCTTAGATCCCATCCCTGGCACCATGTGCGAGGCAGCAAATTGGGCATTACTCCATGCCTCAAAAACTCGCCAATTTACTCAAGGTGATGTGCTCCTCCATCATTGGTTAGAGAAATTTTTCCTTTGAGTAGCCTTCCGATTGATGGATAGCAAATATGGATATCACATATTTTTAGTTAAATTTACATGTAGATGATGTCTACGGTATGTAACCCACTAATTAAAGGAATGAGCTATGGACGCAGGAAAATATTGGTCATTTACCCATTAATCGGAGGTGAGATCATTCAGGCATTCTTTAGGGCGGTTAAGTGCCTTCCCGGAGCAAGCTCTTCTCGAGGGGCCGGAAATGCAGTTTGAGAGCGCAAAGATGGTTCATTTAAACTTCTATATAGAATTTATAGGCTTGGATTTCGGGTCCATTAATGCAACGACTTTACTGCATCACGTAATTTTCTCCCATTGATTTCTTCGGCCTTGGCCCATTTTATTAACACAAAAGAAAAGGACAAAAAAGGGCCAAGAAGTGAAGTAAAATACAATCACCAGGAGGGTCTTAAAGCTACACACACTTCCTCTCTTGTATCTAAAGTAAAACGGAATAACGGGATCAAACCGTACCCTAATTTGTCTTAAGTTTGATTGAGATTTCCAAATTTGAACTATTCAATTGTCTCCTAGAGATGTCAACGGCTGATTTGGAGCGATTGATTGAGTCCTTTATCACATTTGAATCCGCATAAGATAATCCAATCGACACCCGAGCCTTATGCCCCAAGAAACCAGCCTCTTGTCCTACTGGGCTGGACGAGCACGCACAAACTCGGATTAATTCCCCCGTGAAAGCAAATCCCAGGTTATCCCTAGAAGCCCCGCTTATATCTGATTTCATGCAGTCACTGTAAGAATGGCTCTGCCGCCTCTCTAATTATTCGATCAAATAGTCTGTAAGAAGACTGTAAAAACCTTCGCCCGCGTACCTCGCGTATCTTGAATTTCAATGCTCGCCAACACTGAAGTACTACGGCCTTCACTCGGCCCCTTCTGTCTACCATTTGCTTGTTGCAGCGTCACACAGGATAGGGTCACTTGGAGGAGACTCTACAGGTGCATCAGAAAGTCGGGAGATGCGAACATGAACACGGCCGAGATACACAGTACAATGATGCACAAACATCTGTCAATTACACGAATGACCATTTCAGAACGTCGCGCGCAGGAAAAGAAAAACTGCTTATGTGCTTTTTTTACGTGGACTACGCGAAAGGATACTTTCATATCTTCCTAGTTCCAGTGCTGAACGACTTACTCATTAGCGCAAGGAACCAATTTTGAGTAGAGAGATGAGTAGAAACTTATGTAGAATACATCTTTTTTCACGTGAAAAATCCACGTCTTCTTCTTCAATCCACACGCTCACTTTTTGATGAGCGAAATGCCCTTCTGAATACCTGCTGCCAACTCTTTCTTTGCCTCTTTTCCAGGTCAGTTCAACAGGTTAGCAAACAAAAGCCGAAATGAAAACCTCTGTTTTACTTTGATGTAATCAGAACGCACCTGCAGATTTTGACCAGGCTACACTTCCACACCTTTTGTGCTCGTCCAACTGGCCAAGGGGAAAAACCTAACCTCTTCGGCCCTAGTACGACTGAGGCACACTTTGAATGCTAGGAAAATCTAGGAGTTCAAAGCCACTCACCTTATAAAGCACAAGCTCAAATCCGTACATGATGTTCTTTCATTGGAAGTCCCTGCATTTTCAAGATGATGCATTCTGCTTCAGGCTTATTTGTCCTGCAACACTGTAAATCGCAATTGCCAGCCGGCACATCAAGCAAACTTTTCAGGGGTATGCAATGTGCGATCTCCACCTTCTTCAATAAATTCAACTCTTTCAAGCCTTTCACAGCTATCATCTTTTCACAACCATCTAGCTTGGGATGCTGTAGATTTTGAACTTTGACAGGTTAGGCAATCGTTTGATTGCATTATACCTGGAAATGTGTAAAAACTCCAGTAATTCCAGTTCCCCCAAACCTGGAATCTCCACCAGTTTGGGTAAGTCACTGAGCTGTAATTTTTGTAGCCTCTTCAAGCAAGATAGATCACATGTGCTTTCCACGAATTCGCACTACGATATCTCCAATTCCCTTAAACTCTCCAAGTATATAAGGATGGGCATGTGTGGCAACGGCCATCTGCTGATAGAGAGGACCGACAAGCTTTTGAAGTTGCAAAAATCTGGCAATTGCAGGATCCAGCCAAGTTTCAAAGTTGATAAGGTACATGGAAGCTGATGGATGGACTGCCTGTCCTTCCAAGGCGAAATAACATCATTCACACACCAAAATGCAATAGTTGGATGTCTTCCACACACTTTGAACTAGGCTTGACAGGTTGGGAAGAATGGGGAATCCAACAACTTCAACCAGTGGATATTTCAAACTTGAGGGAAGCTCTTTGGCTTGTAATTTTAAGCATTTGCAGACTAGAGAAACCACTGACCTATGATAACATTGTAGAGATTGGGGCCCCATCTAAGTCCAAGATCCTCAGAAGGCTCAGCCTCCACATTTACTATGGGATTTCATGCATGAGATAGTAACAAAACGAGGCATTGAGCACTTCAAGTGTCTCCACCCCACAAAAAGCACAAGGTATCGTGTGTATCTTTGTGTGTGGCACCCTAATGACCTTTTAGTCTCGTTAGATTTCCAATAGAATTGGGCTAAATCCAACTGGACCAATGATTCTAGTTCTCCAATAGAGTTCGAAAGCTTATATAACCTGGCATGCAAGCAAATGCAAATGCATGAGATCCATTAACCTTCCAATAAAGTGAGGAATTTGGCTGCTACTAGAATCAAATTTTGTCAAAGATTTTAGATTTCCTAATGTCTCATGAAGCTTGAACAGTTTGTCTGTCGAGCACACAATAATCTCTAACAAGTATACTAGAGAACCGATTTCTTCATACAACACTTGGAGGGAAATGCCTCCCTCAATATTCAACCTACTTAGCAGTTTTAGCTTATCGATTGGGCTATCAACCGTAGACAATTTCACACATCAAGTGAAAATCAATTTCTCCAAATTGCTAAACTCAGAAAAATCAGTTGTCTTGGTTAACACTCTGCACCACGTAAAATTTAGAACTTTCAACTTTTTCACCATCTGCAGTGAAAAAGAAAAGGCCGATTACATTCTGACGAAAAGTATGAGAATACAGTACCATACAACTAGCTAGCAAAGGTCAATTGATAGAATTTGAAGCAAACATGAGTGAGGTGTGTCCATACCTCAATTTGCCTCTATCCACCTCAGTCGGTGATGTTGCTTTGCGAAAAGTCGAGCATGACCAAATACACCAGGTGAAGATTTCATCGCTAAAAGATGCTGCAGGCAATGATGCCAAGCAAGCCATCTCAAAGTACGAAGAAGATTTTTAAAGTTGCCTATGTAATTAATTCTTCCCACTTCAAGAAACCTAAGCTTTGGCAAACAGGCTAATTCTTCAAGTGTTAAGTCATTACTAATACCCACACAGAGTGCTCGTACTGCTTGTTTTTTTACTGTCAACAACAGCAGAGAATGAAAATGAGTGCGCAACATAGAAAGCAATAAACCAAGCAAGTAGTCATCAATATCAGTAGTTCTCCTTGGATCGCAAACAAATTACATCAAAGGCATGTTGTCACAAAATAATTACCTTTTTCTTCTATCAATTTGAAAATAAGACAACCCAAGCATGTTTAAAGTGTTCACTCAGCGTTGGATTTTCTGTCTATTAATAGACTAAACACCTTTACAAGGAAACAAAGGACTCATTTTTATTCTCACTGAAACAAGAAACGAAGAATTTCAACAAACCAAATGGCCCCTTCCCTTTCTTCTCGTTCCAAGGAAGACTAGATTATATAAGAGCCAAAAGTGCAGAGATCATTGTTAACTTTATATGTATAACATGATTGATGAAATTCTAGCCTAAAAAAAATGCGTCACAGATATGTTAAAATTAAATAATTCGAAAAAGTAGCGGAAAAACAAAACTTACCCTTTCGTATCGACTAGGAAGAGACAGGAGCGACAGGATTTGATTTTAAGCTTGACATCATCTGTCTCCAGATCCAAAATTCAACATGGAGACGGATGATGTCAAGCTCAAAACCAAATTGTATATTGATGCTCTCCCGTCCGACTTTGAAGTACAATATACCAAACCACGCATAATAAGAGAATCCTTATGGATGTCAGTGTCGTTTCCACCAATCTTCTGACCAACTCGGACCTCTTCGTGGTCTTTGACACGGATTTCTTTCTCCACCATTGCACTGCAGAAGCAACCAGTACAAGTTGTCCGAGCGTCGGTCCCCTGAAACTCAGGAACGCCTCGAACTCCCGATGTGGTGGCGGCTGGTGCCATCGCACGTAGTAAACGAGACTTGAAACAGAATCAAGCTTGAAGTGAGACATCAAATTGAGGGCAGTTCAAAAAACAAAATAAAAAAGAAAGGGGCGGTGGGTAAGGGGTCGTCACGACTCACGGCCAGCAAATAGCGATGGCAACCACCGAAAAAATCAGAAACGAAAAAACCGAAATCGTAACATTCGACGAAGGAATCGAAAACGAAAGCAGAGAGTACCTAGTGGGCTGGTTGATGGCCGACCGACATAGGCGAGACCGCAATCCGCCACACAGAGAGAGAGAGAGAGAGAGAGAGAAGACAAGGAGGTCATTATTGGGTTTGGTTTAAACCGGTTAAACCGGTTTTACCTGAGAACAGATTTTGAAATCGGTTCAAACCCAAGTTTACCCGAGAAACTGATTTCATGAGGCAGGAGAGGCTTACTCCCTTAGCAATTCGTTATGAATGCGAGCTGTCCTCTTCAGGAGTGTAAAAATTTGGCGTGAGAATTGCTAATGGTGATAGACGCATCTACAGATAGAAAAATTCTCAAACTCCCCCCTGCCCAACACTGAAGAAGAGCCTCTATGATGGCTCTCTTGCTCATTTGTCCGTCACATCTTCTGGATAAAGCCACAAGACGCTGCGATCGAGTCTCTTAAACTCCAAGCCCAGCGCAGCAGCCTCTGTCTACCATTTGCTTACTGCGGCATTGCACAGCTGATAGTGCTACTTGGAGGCGACATTATGGGTGCATCTCAAAGTTGGAAACACGAGAAAGATGGACATAGTATAATGATATACACCAACATCAGTCCATGTTATTACACAGACCAACATTTGAGTACATTTCATGTGGGAAAAGAAAAACCTTTATGTTTTCTGTGCCACGTAGGCAAAATAAACTTGGATATCTTGTTTGGTTTGAACCACTTATTCCCAAGTACCTATTTTGTGTAGAAAATAGCGGGAAACTATGCAGGGGACACCTTTTTCCTTGGACAAGCCACGTCCTTAACCAGCTTAATTCTTGTTGAATGAAATGCCCTTCTGAATGCTCGCCGTTAACTCTTTCTTTGCCTTTCCCAACCATCTCTACAGGTTAACAAACAAAGGCCGAAATTAGAAAACTTCATCTTCCTCTGATGTAATCAAAGCAGACCTAAAAATTTCAAGAATATTAAAACTCTAGACCTTTTGCACTCCTTCAGCAGGGCAAGGGAAGAACCTCATCAGCCCCAGTATGACCGAGGCAATTTTGGATGCAAAGAATGGAAGCTCTTTCCCCTGAAAAAATGGGGACAACAATAAAGAAAATCATTGGTCATTTCAGTGTGAATTAAGAAGAAAAAAGATTGGATCTCAATAAGTTTTTTCAAGGCACCAAACCTGAGAAGCAACAAATGCACACTTCGACAATGCCAGCATTGCCCCTCAACCCACGCAGGCATGCATTGGCAAACTTCACAACAGCATAAGCCTGCCTGCATATTTCATTTTCACATTATTTGAGCATATGAAAAGAGTCCAGTCCGCATAGCAAATAGCCATCAGATTTCCTATTCATGAAAGAGATCAGACTACATCTTAAGGGCCAAAAAGAGGACTGACCATAGAGAGAGTTGCAGAGCTAGCTTCAGCTTTAGCCTGAAAGTTGTCAAAGCACAGACATAATGTAAGGAAGCACAATTCTCTGTTGGAAAATTTTAGTTTCTTCCAATCGACATAATGTAAGGAAGCAGGGAGGTGAAGGCTAATACGTCATGTCATAATTTCTCTGAGGAAATAGATGCAGAAAGTTTTAGTTTCAAGTGGACATCAACAATCACTTTCAAGATCTTTACCCAAAAAAAAAAAAAAAAAAAAATCACTTTCAAGAAAATCTGATATACTTAACAATGGTGTCACTGCATGGACTACTCCACTTATCATTAAAATGCAAGTGATTCTCTTAGCTGTAACAACAAAAGATGTATGGTAATCTGTCCACAACTGCTTGCTTCTACCCATAGCCCGAGACAAGTAGTCACCTTCTACATATTTTCACAAGCGAGGTGTCCTATTAATTCAGACAAAGATCTTTCTTAAGACTTTTTCTTGGGTAGTGGTAGTGGATAGGGTTTCCAAGCTGCCGTTAAATTCCTTGACCTCTGCAGGTAGAAATAATAACAAGCTCTCTTTTGTTCATTTCAGTGCATAAACAATGCCATCAAGTTGACTTGCAAAAGATATATGCCTACATGGACCTAAGATGTGATCCTCGCGAAAATCTCATCATTCTCATGAGGAAGTTCTCAGTAGAGCACATCTTCAAAAATGCTTGTGAATTTAAAGAGTTTAGAGACTCTAACATGATTAAGCATGTCAGTATTCTCCTTAAGCGGCCTCAATACTACGAAGCTTGTCAAAACCCATTTCAATAATAGCATCACTAGAACAGCAAGAGCACTATTTTACGACCAGGAAATCCAAAACTAAAGAAACTGACCAGAACGGTGATATAAATGGATAAATCCATAGAAAATGGAAACTTATTTACTTCAACAGTACCGTCCCACCATTTTGGATGTGAGATGTTACTGTCAGGTGATCAATTTCTTGAGGAGTGAAAGAACAAGGTGGTTTAACCTATAGATTGTGAATGCCAACCGACATTTGTCATTTTATAGAAAACTGCAACATCTAACAACATCCTTGTCGGACATATGAATTCTTATTAGGAAGAATGCGCCACAAACCTGAGATTAAAGAGGTAAAGAGTAAAGTTGTCGCTTTTACAGGACCCCCAACAAATGGAACATCGATTTCTCCAGGATCAAGACCCAATACTTCTGCCTGCAAGGAACGTAATAGATCAGAAATCCAATGAGATACTTCGGCACACATCGAGGATATCCAGGGAAAGGAAAATAGTCATCGGCTTTCATGGCATTGTCCTGAAACTGGTTTGTTGCATAGTTTTGGTGCCTAAGCATTAGTACCAAGTATCTATGACCATAAACGACCTCGTGATCATGAGAAGAGAACCAACAACACTCCCTAATACATACCAGCAGTTACATGATTATTTCAGCCAAAACAATCCAATACACGGGGCTTCCGGACTCTATTGCTAGGCTTGCAGATAGCCTGATTTTATTAACTCAGCTTCTACATAGTGCACATGATCCATACAAGATGCCCTTGGAGCAAGTTATTGACTGCAGTTATGCATAATATGGCGTTGGAGACGACAGAGCATGCTAAAAAAGGTAAAATACGCTTTTGTAGATTAGGAGAGGCAGAATCTTAATGCTGAACAGCCGGACGAGAGGATAACAAGAAAACATGCACACTTGGAAAAGTCATACTCTCACAGAACCGTCCACAGTCTAGACTCATAACTTCTCTCCCAATTACACAATACTCTTTGCAAAGGCCTTTGTTTTTCCAGCGCTGGACATGTAACATTTCGAATATGTTTTTGTGCAACAAGCTAATTTTACCTCTCCAATAAATTGAGACTCAACATGGCCACCATGCATATAGGATGGGGAAGCATACATGTCCCACGAGTGATGTTTCTCGAGAACTTGTTAATTAATCATTTTACAAGTGAAATGCGTAAGGATTTAAGTGCAAAGGTTTTTATTTTTTTTTTCTTTTGTCTATCTCGAGTTGATTTATTTGCCTATAGAACCACATAAAAACACAAAATTTGCGAACTATGTTAGCCATAAAAAAAAAATTAAAAAAAAAAGAAAAAAAAAAGAGAGAAGTTTCTAGCGTAGTTATTGTAAACTGTTGATTGGTCCTCGCAGCACATAGTTCATCATTCAGCGCATGGTCCATGAAAGACAAGTAATATGCGCTGCATCCCACCCTTGTGGGACATGTATGCTTCCCCATCCTAGTTGTCCCACGCCACATTCATCTCAAAACTAACATCTGCTGAAGAAATTTACTGGGGAAAAAAAAAAGAAAAAAACAGAGAGTATGAGACCCATACAGGTTTTTCATAAGAGTCATTGTGTGTAGATGTTTCATATTTACAGCAACATTTTCAATTTTCCAATGGGATTCAATGTGGAGTCAATTCACTCTCTGATTTTAGGGTACTTAAATTATTACTTCAATGTAAACCATCACTATGTGCTCTTTTGGACGCTAAATGCAAACCTAGTCCTTGATGTGTCATAAAATCTGGAAATTGGTAAGTGCAGTACTCCGCATTATTGTTTCATCGAATGTGTGATGGATGACAAATTGGAAATAATTTTAGTCTTTCATTGGCAAAACCACAAACACTAAAACATGCCATAGTGGCTAAGGCACCCGACATCATAGATATTGGTAATGAGTACTTGTTAAGCCATACAAAATAATCCATACTTCACACATTCAATGACCCTCGAGAGAGAACCTGATGTGAGGATGATTTGAAGTGAGAAGTTGTTAACATTTAGTTTTTTTTTTTTTTTAGTGTGAAATCGTTAGTATTTCCTCGTAGTGGGGAAGAAAAATATTCACTTCCAACAAGGGGGAGTGAGGCTTGCGAGCACCGGCAAGTAAAAATAAGAAACGCAGTCACGCTAGGCACCCCACTAGGGGACTACTGGGGAGGCCTCACTGATGGAAACACCCTTGACTACCACCTACGGCCTACATAGGCAGGGGCAGAGATAATTGAAATGAATAAAGCATAACGACTTCATGCATCACGATAATTCAATTTGAGAAAGCAAACATCATCTTAACATCATCGACAATTATAATAGATGGCTCAAGAAGTGACATGAGGACACCTGGATTAGTTCATGTCGGTGGTGAACGGGTGTTGCAAATTTGGCTTTTATTCCTCGGGCAGGGCTTCAAAACTCTGAATACTCGCAGCCAACTCTTCCTTGGCCTTTATTCCAAGCCAGCTCTGCAGGGCTAGCAAATAAAAGCCGAAATAAAAACTTCTGTTTTTCTTCATTGTAATTGAAAGGAACCTGAGGATTTCAACAAGGCTACAATTACCCACCTTTCATACTAGTCCAACGAAAGTCGCAGTCGCTTTGCTGGCTGAATGGTGTGCTCTGCAGGTTTTGGTGGCGTCCAATCTGTCTCCAACTTGGTGGATGCCGACACATCGGGCAACTTTTCCAAGGACATGCAATATCTGATCTCCACATTCTTCAGAATTTTTAACTCTGTCAAGTCTTCGACAGCTCTCAACTTTGCACAATGTTTTACCTCCAGACGCAGAAGATTTTTTAACTTCGACAGGTTAGGCAATTGTTTGATCACATCACACATGGCAATGTGCAGAGACATCAGTAATTCCAATTCCCCCAAACCTGGAATCTCCACCAGTTTGGGGAAGTCACTGAGCCGTAACTCTTGTAGCCCCTTCAAGTGCGATAGATGGGCAAGTGTGCTGTCAGACATTTGCTGATAGAGAGAATCGACAAGCTTTGGAAGTTAAAATTATCTGGCAATTGCGGGATAGAGTGAAGTTTCAAAGTTGATAAACTAAGTGGAAGCCGATTGATGGATTGCACGTCCTCCCAAGGCGAGGTAACGTCTGCCGGAACCCAAAATGTCATACAGAGTTTATGCACTTCAAGATGACGCACTTCGAGATGATGTAAATGAACTAGGTTGGAGAGATCGGGAAGAACAGGGAATTCAGCAGCTGCAACCACTAGGCATTTCAAACTTGAGGGAAGCATTGGCAATGGGGAAAGCCGGTAGCTGGCAATTTTAAGGGTTTGAAGACTAGAGAAACCATTGATCATTCTCGGCACTGTAGAGATTGGGCTCCCATCTAAGTCCAAGATCCTCAGACGGGTTAGGCTCCACATTTTCCATGGGATTTCATCCATGAGATGCGGACAAAACGAGGCATCGAGCTCTTCCAATGTCTCCACCCCTCCAAGAGTACAAGGTATCGTGTGTATCTTTGTGTATGCCACCTTTAAGACTTTTAGTCTTTTTAGATTTCCAATGAAATGAGGGAGAAGGGAGATCCCTGAAGATTTTAAATTCAACTCGACCAATAATTCCATTTGTCCAATAAATTCCGGAAGTTTATGCAGATTCTTGCATCCCAAAAAAGACAAATGCGTGATACTTGTTAACCTTCCAATGGAATCAAGGAGAATGCAAATCCCGCGGAGATTTAAATCCAACTTAATCTCTGATTTTGGTTCCCCAACAAAGGACTCAAGCAGAAGTGCATTTCCATAATCAAAAAAAGATAAATGCATGAAATTCATTAATATTCCAATGGAATCAGGGAGAACAAATAACCCTGAAAATGTTAAATCCAATTTGACCAATGATTCTAATTCCCCGATAGAGTTTGGAAGCTCAAGGAGATTATTGCATTCACGTAAAAACAAATGCTTGAGATTCTTTAACCTTCCAATGGAATCAGGGAGAATGAAGATCCCCGATCTGTCTAAATTCAACTCGACCAATGATTTTAGTTCTCCTATAGAGTCCGGAAGCTCATATAGATTCTTGCAGTTAGCTAAAAGCAAATATTTGAGATTTTTTAACCTTCCAATGGAATAAGGGAGAATGGAAATCCCTGAAAATTTTAAATCCAACTTGACCAATGATTCTAATTCCCCATAAAGTTCGGAAGCTCAAGGAGATTCTTGCATTCACATAAAAGCAAATGCTTGAGATTCTTTAACCTTCCAATGGAATCAGGGAGAATGAAGATCCCCGAGCTATTTAAATTCAACTCGACCAATGATTTTAGTTCTCCTATAGAGTCCGGAAGCTCATATAGATTCTTGCAATTAGCTAAAAGCAAATATTTGAGATTTTTTAACCTTCCAATGGAATAAGGGAGAATGGAGATCCCCGAGTCACATAAATCCAACTTAACCAATGATTCTAGTTTTCCAATAGAGTCCGGAAGCTCATGTAAATCCTTGCAAAATTTAAAACCAAATCTGTGAGATTCAACTCTCCAATAGAGTGAGGAACTTGGTTGATATTCAAATTGAATTTCAAACTTCATCAAAGATTTTAGATTGCCTAGTGTCTCAGGAAGCTTGATCGGATGGTTGAAATGGGGCAAGATAATCTCCGATAAGCATTCTAGAGAACCAATTTCTTCGGGCAAACCTTGGAGGGAATTGCATCCCTCGATATTCAAAGTACTTAGCAATTTTAGCTTACCAATTGAGCTATCAATCGTAGACAATGCCCAACAATAAAGAATTAATTTCTCCAACTTGCCAAACTCAGAAAAATCAGGTGTCTTGGTTAACTGAAGGCAGCATTCAAATCTAGAACTTTCAACTTTTTTGCCATCTACATTGAAAAAAAAAAGGGGCCAATTTCATGCCAATGAAAAGTATGAGAATGCAATAACATACAACTAGCTGGTTGATAGAATTTGAAGTGAACATAAGCGAGGTGTCAGTACCTCAATTTGCCTCCATCCACCCCAATCGTGGGTGATTTTGCTCTATGAAAGGTCAAGCACAACCAAATTCACCAGGTGAAGATTCATCGCTGAAAAATCCGCTGGGCAACAACACCAAGAAAGCCATCTCAAATTACGAAGAAGATTTTCAAAGTTGCCAATGAAATTCAAGCTTTCCCCTCTAAGGAACTTCAGCATCGGCAAACAAGCTAATTCTTCAGGTGTCAAGTTATGACTAACACTTAAATTCAGTGCTTGTACGGCTCGCTTTTCCTGCCAGCAGTAGTAGAGAATAAAGATGAGTGTGCAACGTAGGAAGTTAAAAACCAATGCAAGTAGTCAACAATATCAATAGCTCTTCTTCGACCCCAAACTAATTAAAGCAAACGTATTTTGTAATAAACAAATTACTGTTCCTCTCAACTTGAAAATAAGACAAACCAAGCATGTTTAAAATGTCCATTCATAGAATAAACACATTTTCAAGGAAACAAATGACTCATGTTCGTTCTAGCTGAAACAAGAAATGAAAAATTCCAACTAATCAAATGGTGCGTTAGCTTTCTTCTCATTTCACATGGGTAAGGCATAAAAGTATATACTTTTGTTGTTTAAGAGTTGCCTTCTATTTTCTCTTTATGTTAGAAAACAAAGCAGGTCATCAACCTATATTCTCATTTTAAAGCACTTGACCAAAGATTTTTCTGAATTGATCATATCTTCTACTTGTAATAACTTTCACCTCATTGCTTCTTAGTATGTTTAGAGTATCCTCATCAATCTGTACCCAACGGCGTGCTCCAGCATTTTCAAAATTCTCTTGCTTGACAATGTACCTTCCTAGATCTCGAACTTCATCATGCATCCAGAATTTATTATCGTCCTCTTCAATCTTTATCAAAGACATGAGGAGAAGAACATCAATAGCGCTGCGTGGAGAATAGTCACTACTACGCCACATGTAGTCAGCATAAGTCTTATCCTCCCCAATGCAAAAACATGCTATGTCTAGGAATATGGCTTTTTCTATGTCATCCAATTTGTTGATACTTATCATCAATGTTTGTCGGACGTCCTTATATGGGGTACGCTTTAATTCCTCCAATCTCTCCTCCCACTCGGATCTAACCATGTTGGCAAAAAGAGAACCCACGACTTCCAAAGTCAAAGGAAGCTTTCCTATGCTTGAAACGATTTCTTCTGAGAATTTGTAGCAATCTTTTGGAGGAGTATTGCTTCTAAAAGCATGCTTGCTGAAAAGCTGAATCGCTTGACCAAAAGGCATCTCCTTTACCGAGTAGTCCATGTAATTACTACGTCGCGTTTGGTTGTCTTTATTTCGTATTGTCCTTAGGTCCCTGAGTGTGACAATGATCCTACTTCCACAACCAAACCAATCGCAGCTCCCTGCGAGGTTCTCAAGTTGCTTCTTCTCATCCACATTATCGACAACAACTAGAACTTTCTTCTTGCCAAGTCCTTTTGCTATGCGATCAATCCCGTCATTGGTATCATAGATTTCTTGAGCAGAGTTTGACCCCAGTGTTTCAGATAATAGTTTCTTTTGCATGTCTAAAAGACAATGACTTTGGACATCTGCAAGGAAACTACTGCAATGGAATTTAGATCGGAATCGATTGAAGATAACACTAGCGAGAGTTGATTTACCAATACCACCTATCCCATGGATTATGACGAAACGTACATGGTCATCAGAGCCAACATCCAACAATTCCTCTATATGTTCTAGATCATCCGTTTCAACAAGATGGTCGGGAAGAGGTCTATTCTTCCCCTTCAGCTTAAGTAGAACCTCTCGAACAATCAATTTTATAAGTTCCCCATACCTGCCAGAGACAAAGACAGGTGGATGAATTCAGACTAAAAAAATAATGACAACGTACTATATCAAGACCGATTTACAAACGGCGGCAAGTCATTCAAATAACAAATTTAATTCATTTAAGCATAACAATCTCATGTTACAATGTAATTGTAAAGGGCTCGAATTAGCTGCTTTCGCTGCCAGATTCCCATTGATTGGATTTAAACACTAACTGCTACCCAATTCTCATAGATTGGGAGTAAACACTTATACTCAGTTTGGATGCAGTGATTAAGAGGAAATTAAGGAAATTAGGTGATTTCATATTTGGTTGAAAAAGAGAAAAGAATGGAAAAGAATCTAATTATATTTTTTATAACCATTTTGTACTCTACTTATTCATACCTTAAATAAAAAAAATTAAGTTTAGCAATGAGGACTTTCGCTCATTAAAGATTCAATATCAATAACAATCAACTCATGTTATAGAATCCTTATTAACAAAATTTCACTCTATACCGCATCTCCAAGTCAACTCTCTCTCTCTCTCTCTCTCTCTCTCTCTCTCTCTTTTTTTATTTTTTTGTGGGTAAATTTCTTTTAAGTTAAGTGCCATGGAAATCTCATTCATGACAAGTGTCTCCCTATTGGGTAAATTTCACCATCCAAGATTTAATGCCGTTAATCAAGCCATGCAAGCAATTAAATCTCTAAGGGAATACTTCATGACAAGTGTCCAAGTGGCAACGAAGACATTGTCACTAAACTTTCCCCATTTTCAAATTAGTTATTAAGAAAGTGAGGGGGTGATGCAAGATTATTGTTTCTAGTAATCATCTATGTTATAAGTATTACGTTGGAACTTGATAACTATTACTCTATTTTCTTTGAAAATATAAATCTTTTATTCACCCATAGGTAATAAAGGAGGACTATTCTCAGAATTTGTAAAATACCCCTAAAATCAAAGTTATAGAACATATGGCTATTACCCCCAACAAAACATGTTAAAGTTGCACATGTTTTTCTTTTTTTGCAGGAAGCACCATTAAACACGATGGAGAGCCTTGAGATTTTGTAGATAATATTCACCATCCATAGCAGTCTATATAGTTCCTTTATTAATGGTAGAAAAGATGTGACCTGATCCGGGCTTTTACTCATCAACATAAAACTAATAAATTATTCATTGTTGAATACTGATTTTCATCAAATAATTTGAGTTATTTATTATGTGTAGGCAACATTTGGAGATTGATCAAACATATAATTTTGCTAGCAATACAAAATCAATATGTTTGATCTAAATGAATAAGCATTAATATTGGTCTGCTGTTTCCACTTTTCCTTTTTCTAAATTTTCTGAAATTTATTAATTTTGCTATTTAAATTTGTTTCACGGTTTTTGACAACTAAACAAGATGCTAACTTAGCATTCAGCAACAACTCGACAATAACATAACAATTACGTCAACTTTTTTCAACTTACAGCGAAATTAATAACTCATAAGACTAGATCGAATATGAAGTAGAAAGTCCTAAAGATGATTGATATCGTTAAATGTATAACACGACAATAATATATTAGTTAAGTTCTTTATAGATTATGTTTAAATTAATAACTCGGAAAAGGTTGTGGAATACTTACCCTTTTCTTTCCAGCTTCCAACCTACTCTGGTTGGAACCTCCACCAGAGCATCTCCCCAGCGCTTGACTTCACGGGAGTCATACTTCTTCTCATGCTCAGACAAGGCATCTCCGTACAAATTGGTTTTAAGCTTGACATCATCTGGCTCTACATCGAAAAAAATTGGAAGGATTTCCTTCTTCCCATCCGACTTGGAAGTGCAATCTACCATATGCGCAACCTCACGGAGACACCACGGACTAGACGCGAAGCCCTTAGAGAAAATGGGGACATAGATTTGGGTGTTGTCAAGGGCTTGTAAAAGGTTTCCACCAATCTTCTGACCGATTCGGAGCTCTTCATCGTCTTTGAAGACGCGAATTCCTTTCTCTACCATGTCACTATAGAGGCAACTAGTAAAATTGTCCCGAGTATCCGGTCCCCTGAAACTCAGGAACACCTCGAACTCCATTCCTAATGTGTTAGTGGATGGTCCATCGCCTTGAGACTGAATCAAGCTGAACGAAAATAGTCAATGGGCTTGCTTGAGGCAAGACATCGATCAAAAGCAGTTAAGAAACAAAAAAAAAAAGGAAAAAAAAAAACAGATGGTGGGTTTGGTTAGTCACTGACTCACAGGTATCAATTAACAATGGTGTTTGACCAAGAAATCGAAAACAAAACCGATATAATGAGGGAATGCCTGGTGCGCTGATTGACGGCTGACCGAGATGAGATAGCAACTGAGTCGAGCTTGTCCATGGCCGCCTTGCCGGATCGGGCCATGGGCGAGCCTCGCCCTCGCGCCATTGCCTTTGGCCGGTCGCCGGACCTTGGTGACCGGCTGGAGGAAAAAGACAAAAATTAAAAATTAAAAATATTAAAATATTATTAAAAATTGTCCACGTCGGCACCGATTAGGCCATGTCAGCCGGCGGGCATCCAGTCAGCAAAATCCGGCCAAAATTAGTCGGAAAGGACTGAATTGGCACAACTTAAAAAGGTTAGGACTGAATCGGCACTAAAAAAAGGTTTAGGACTAAATCGGCACAAAGGCAAAAGGTTTAGGACTTTTTTGGCACTTTTTCTGGTGAAAGTGTGTTCGTGGAAGTAGAGGATTAGAGGAGGGACCTTAACGCTATTTTATAGAGTTTTCAGCGAGACCCTCTTATCACGGGTCGAGACAATCACGGGTCGGGACAAGCGAGGCTCATATTTGACTATTAAAAAACTATATCTTTTCTTATTAGACCAACTCCATAAAATGATAAATTATAATTTTAATTAATGTAGCTCACATTAGGAATACTCTTACATTGAGTCTAAAACTTTGTTTCTTTCCACTTTTCTACTGAACTTTACACTCATAAAAAAAAAAAATAATAATAAATAAATTAAAAAAAATTTAAAAAAAAAAACCAAGGAACTTGCGCGTTGAAAAAGAAGATATCAAAACTTCGTTCCATGGAATTAGCTGGAAAACAAAAGATCAAGAAGCGGACGGCAGCTTGCACGCGAAGTCGTTGAAAATTACCCGAGAACGACACATCCATAAAACCGAAGCTCCATTAAAAAAAACTCGCGTGTCCCCAAATAGATTACAATAAGATAAGGTCGGCTGAAATCCCAGCCAAGGATGTTGAACTTGGAACCCACCAACTTGATCAACGGACTGTATCCTAGCATCCAAGCTAAGCCTTGATTCATCAATGGGCCGAACCTTCTTCAGATCTTCCTCCTACTGTTCTGGTATAAAATCAAAAAGGAGACGATACCGATGGCCATTTACTACCGGCATGGTTAGAAACAGAGAGATGGAGAAGTTCAATGGGAGAGTTTTCAAATGCACGGCACAATGCACTGAACCGGACCAGGTCGTGAGCAATGAAATTCACATGAAAGGAGACATGTCTCCAGCATCTAGAAAGAGATCCTCGAAAACTTTAAACAATGATTAATCAGCATTGCCGGCTGGGTTCATGTTCATCTGCATCAGCATTTTCGTAGGTGTTGTTTGGGGGAGGGAAGATCCAGCAAAGCCGGAGAGGCGTTTTCTGTAAGCATTATTTTTATATATCTGAGTTGTCCTCTTCTGCATGGGCGTGCTCTGTAGTTTTCACTGATGCCCAAATACGAGAAGAGAACAAAAGAAATACTTACGTTCATTTGTAGCAAAAGTTAAAAGCTGGAGTACGACATCAAGCTTTCTTAAAAACGCCGAACAACTTTCACAGAAAGTGGGTGGGAAGGTACCTGTGCCTCTCCTAACAGAAAAAAAAAGAAAAGAACATTAAAGTATCCTTTCGGTCAAGCACGTAAAATTCCCTGGGCGTCAAACGAAAGGAAACCCGGACAAGAAGACGGCTTGAAACCGGATCAAAGCTCCACACGAATCAGTGGGGAATGCTCAACATCAACCAAGGACAGCATAAGCGAACCCGAAACGCACGCCCGTGCAAATACACGAGAGGACAGGGCAAAAGCAAGGCATAAACAGGGGGTCGGCCGAGGGTCGCCCCGCACGCCTCCGAATCGGGGTCCCCGGGAAATCGACGCAACTCGACACAACTCAAAAAGATACGCACGAGACCTACCGGGGGAGAAGCACGCATCAGCGAGCGGCCGAGGTCCAATCGCGGTGGCTACCGGAGGAGGCCCTTCACTCACAACCTCACCCCTTTCTCTCTTCTCCCGAACCCCCCACCCCCCCCCCCCCTTCCTCTGAATCCCCTTGGCTCGCTCTCCTCTCTCCCTTTAAAGTTGCCCAGCGCGCATGGCCTCCTGCGACGCCAGCTGCCCCTGCCGGCCTGACCCCGACCGGACGCTCCTGCGGTTGTGCTGTTCCCCTCGTACCGGCGTCCTCGTCGCGTTGAGGGAAAGAAGTGGCAAGGGCCGGGCCCAAGGCAGGGGAAGGGAAAAGGAAAAGAAAAGGGGGCCAGGCTGGCCCAGCCCTACTCCGGGCCCAATACGTTTTAAAATTATTTTTTTAAATAAAAATTATGAAAATTTTAATAATTAATATTAGCAACGCAAATGTTCCTAATGTTCATACATAATGCAATTTAATGAAAATTATTTTTGCTAGGGGTCCAAAATTAATTCATAATTTTTTATGTGATTAATGAATAATTAAATTAACACCCAAAATTTAGGTGTCAATATATGTGATGGGCATTAGAACTCTAATAATAATCCATAAAAAGCCTATATCAACGTTTGTGCCTCCAAAAACTCAATCCACAATGCTAGTCAACTCATCAATCGCCATAGAAGTCGGTCTTCCAATTTGAGGGTAGATGAAGCTTGCACGCACCTACAAGCACCAAGTCTAGTTTCGCACCAGTAAGTTACACCCCATGACGTCCGCAAGCTATGTTAGTAATGTTAATACGTAATGCAATTTAATGAAAATTATTTTTGCTAGGGATAAAAAATTAATTCATAATTTTCTATGCAATTAATGAACAATTAAACTAACGGCCAAAGTTTAGGTGTCAACATATGTGATGGGCATCCAATAACACTTGTGCCTCCAAAAACTCAACCGACAATGCTAGTCAACTCATCAATCTCCATAGAAGTCGATCCTCCAATGTTAGGGCAGATGAAGCTTCCATGCGCCTACAAATGCCAAGTCCAGTTTCGCACTAGTGAGTTACACCTTATGACGTCAACAAGCTATGTTAGTAGGCCAAGTCGCAGGAGGCTTCAAAAGATCAATACCATTATTGACCGAACCGGCTTCATACTTTGACCAATCGATTCGAGGTCTTATAAATTGATTCATTGCCAATTCAAACTAGCCACAGCTTATTCTAATATGTCCTGTTCAAGTTTGAGGTCAATATTATTTTCAACCTTTCAGTACACTACAAAGATTAGTCGCAGGTCTCACGGCCCATCCAAACCATCTAAGTTGGCTCTAATTATTGTTTGTGGGTTAAGCCGTGCCTACATGAACATCTGATGAAATTATGAAAAAATAATGCTGACAAACCTGAAGATTAGATCAGTAAAAACCACCAAATCATCATGTGGATTTGTAGCAATATTTACTGGTCTACAGTTTAGCAGGTTTGAGACTGTCAAAGAGATGTGAGATTTACTAGCTCAATGTAATGGTAATAGTGATTTGGCTCACTAAGATATAGGAATTGGGGCAGTCTATCCCCGCTTTTTTCAATTGGATGTATTCAACTCAGGATCAGTTTGCACTCTCCGAACCTACTTGACAGTGTAAGATTGATAAGAATCTGTTTGCTGGTTATCAAGATCGTATGTACTTCATTCAATTTTTGATGGTGTTCATAGACGACCATGAGCAAATTTGTGCATCATTCCTCCATCGCAGTCCACACACACTGCAAAGCACTGTTGCAGAGCAACACTAAGGAAACTGCGTGAAGGGATTTTCAAAGCTTGGGAGTGACATTGCTCTTGCTACACCGCACTCGTACTTCTGTTGTCCGGCCAAATGCTGTCATCATTGCCAAAGTCTCTTCCAAATTGTCATTACAATGTAGAATAATACAACCCGAAACCCAATACTCAAGAGACAAACGGAATGTGATATGATGGCAACACTGCCCAAATTGACGTCTGAATCCACATAAATCGAAATTTGTTTACCTCAACAACTTCTGTGTTGATATTTTGGATGCGTGACGTCAGGTAATCTTGAGGAGTGAAAGAACAAGGTGGTTTAACCTACAGATTTTGAAAATGCCAACTGATATTTAGCATTCTACAATTTCTAACAGTATTACTGTTGAACATATAATCAACAACTGGAGCATGAACTTCACTAGGATCAAGACCTTGTACTTCTGCCTTCAAGGGACATAATGGATCAGATATCTAATGAGATATTTTAGCGAACACCTACAATACAATATCATGGGAAAGGAAAAATGTTGTTGGCTTTATGGCATTGTCTTGAAACTGGTATCTTGTACAGATTTTGCTGCCTGAGCGTTAGCACCCACTATCTATGACCATAAACAAAACAATCTGATGATCATGAGAAGAGAACCGATAACACTCACCAGCACATAACAGCAGTTACATTAATATTTCACCCCAAACAGCCGGATAAACGGGGCTTTTGGACTCTGCTGCTTGACTTGGAAATAGCCTGATTTTAAAAACTTCACTTCTATACCTTCCACATGATCCAGTTCATGAGGCATTAGCCTATTTCATAAAATACCGGTCCACTTAGATATCTTTTCAAAAGCCGGGAAAAGGTTAGATGCCCTTGGGGCAAGTTAACAATTGCAGGTATGCAAGACATAACGTTTGAGACGAAAGAGGGCGTGCTAAACAAGGTAAAATGCGCTTTCTATCTCTGTAGGCTCATACAAGCGACAACCTGATTCGCCGTACTCTGTAAAGACACTCGATGCTTCTCCATAGTATCAGCAAGACGGCGGAAGCAGAAGTGATACGTCCCCCGAGGTGTTTGCTCTAGCTACGTCGAGCATGGTCATGCCTAACGGTCTCTTTGGATCATAAGGGCAAGCTCTCTTGAAAACTTCGGCCGCAGCACGAACTGTGGAGTTAACAGGGTTGCTAATCAGATTGACGATAGCTTTCGGGCGACATTTGGCAATTCCATCGCAGGGGGTTTCTGATAAGTCCAGCATTTATGTCGACAATTCCATTGCGGACCTGCTAATAGAAGCCACAAATTGGTCTGGCCACGGCACTGGTGTCCATGGGGCTGATATCCGCGGTGGTGACACCGGTGAGTATTCACAACATCGTACAGATGAACAGAGAAGAGCGAGTTGATCTTCATCAAAACTGCCAGGGGCTGGACAATCCCTCTAGGATCACGACTTTGAATCCCAGCAATGTCCTGCACAGCAAGGGAGATTCGGCAGCAGCGCAGTCTTTGCCCGCCACAAGGCTCGGCACTCGAGTCTTCATTGACGAAAGATGCGAAGGAGCATCAATCAACAACCGTCGCCCCAATCGCATTTTCCTTTTTAACGTTTACAGACTTTTCGTCATAAAATGGACAGATACGCTATAGTGACCTTGATTTTAAGTTTTAATAAAGCTTGGGACTTTCCTCATTTTAGGCGTTATATTGCCAAAACTTGAAGTTAAAATTGCAATTCTATGAAATCATGGGAATTTAACTTAAATATATCCATCATCACGGAGATGAGAAAAATCGTAAGTTAGGATTTTATTCAAGGAAAAGGGCCATGTGAAATAGTACCATAATCTAGAATGGTACACTTTTGCATCCCATCATGATTTAAAAATAAAGTAACAAAATCAGAAAAAATCTAAAATCGGGGTTTTAAGCATGACACGGCACGACAATTATTTTACGAAAGTAAATCCTTTCTGGTAGTCCTATATCTTAGAGCATGACATCATTTGATTTATGGCCTTAATTTATTGTGTTCGTTAATATTTCTGGTGGTTTGGGTTTTGTATGGTGTATTCGATAGTGACTTGACAAAGGCAACGCTTGACTGATTGTCTGGGAGCCATCAGCTTCCCATCTAAAGTTTTTGAGCCATTATCAAAATATATTAACAGTTGCATCTAAAAATGTGATGGATCTAAGTCTTGCCATATCCGCCGACTGGCTGTGACAGCACAGTAACTCTCCTTGAGGGGCCGTCGCACGGAGAACGCAGCCACGAGGAGGAGCTCTTGATGCGGACGTGCTTGAACATGGTGAAATTTATGCATTGAGTTTTTAGATCCAAATGTTTGTTTATTTATAAATACTACGGGCTTGAATTTAATCTAAATGTGGGAAATAGAAGAGTATGTGGGCGATTATAAACTTGGATTCTCCAATTATTAATAAAGTATTTGTTGTTGGATCTCTCCGTAGATATAAGTATCGACACTTGGTACCGAACCATGTAAATTTTGGTATCTTTTGTTGTTTCTCATTTATTTTCTTTGGTAATTACATGTCAACCTAAATTAAATGATCTTAGGTAGCTTCCACATTAACATATTACAATAGGGGCACTGCACATTTGATAATGCGCACAGGCAACATTATGGGTGCCAACGGAAGTCGGAAATCTGAACACTGAACATGAGAGATATGGGACATCCGTCCACCAGGATGAACTCATTGGTCATTTCAGTTTGAATTTGAGAGAAGCAAGAAAATTGGATCTTGATAAGTTTCTTCGAGGCACCAAACCTGAGAAGCAACAAATGCACGCTCGACAATGTCAGCGTTGCCTCTCAACCCATGTAGGAATCCATCCGCAGACTTCACAGCAGCATATTTCATTTTCACATCATTTGAGCATGTAAAAAGAGTCCACATATCAAAGAGCCATTAAATTTCCGATTCATGAAAGAGATCAGACTACATCTCAAGGGCCAAACAAAAGATCTTTGAGAGTTGCAGAGCCATCTCCAGCTTTAGCATGAAAATTGTGAAAGCACAGATGTAAACAATTCAGTTTGCTTCATGACATAACGTAAGGAAGCAAAGTAAGTGAAGACTAAGATGTCATGTCATAATTTCATTGTGGAAATAGACGCAGAAAATTGTAGTTTCGAGTAGGCATGTACGATCACTGTAAGTCTGATGTATTTAACAATTCTGCAACTGCATGAACTTCTCCGCTTATCAAAATGCACGTCATTCTCTTAGCCGTGACAACAGAAGATGTAAGGTGCTCTGTTCCTACATTCTTTCTGTTACGTTCCTCTGTTTTCCTTATTGAGGAGCAGACAAAATAATCAGAAATTAAGATACTGTCCACAACTGCTTGCTTCTGCCAATAGCCCGAGACAAGGTATACCATTAACGCATTTTCTTGGGTAGTGGTAATGGATAGGTTTTCAAGGTGGCATCGGTAAATCGAATTCCGTGACCTCTACAAGTAGAGAATATAACAAGCTCTCTTATATTCATTCATCATTACAGTGCATAGGCAAAGTCTGCACACAATAAAATTGACTTGCAAATGACATATGCCCATATGGACCTAAGATGTGATTCTTGTGAAAATCTCATCCTTCTCAAACAGGAAGTTCTCAGCAGAGCACATCTTCGAAATTTCTTGTAAATGTTAAGAATTCAGAGACTCTACCATGATTAAGCATGTACTCATGTGTCTGGGAGAAAAAAAAAATGCTTTCTTGTAACAGTGTACCCCTTAGGGGGCCTCAGTACTCTGAAGCTGTTTTACAAACACTGAAAAGCCCCTGAAGACGCTAACAGAATGTGATATGACGTCAAAACTGCCTAAATTGAAGTCTAAATCTGTAAAACGAATTGATATTTATTTACTTTGACAACTTCTGGCCAGCCATTAGTCCCAAATAGCTATCATCAAAAACAAGGTCATCATCATGAGATGAGAACCAATAACACTCACTAATACATAACAGCACTTGCAAATAGCCTGATTTTTCACCTTGGCGTCTTCACTGCGCACATGATCCCATACATGAGGCATTAGCCTATTTAATGAAATACCGGGTCCACTTAGCTGTCTCATTGCAAGATGGGAAAAAGTTAGCTGCCCTTGGAGCAAGTGATTGCACGCCAGACAAGCGTGCTAAACTTGTAGGCTCATACGAAGTGACGACCTGACACTCTGAACTCTATAAATATACTTGATGCTTCTTGACGGTATCAGCAAGACAGTACAAGCAGAAGTGATATGTACCACAGAAGTATTTGCTCTAACTACGTCGAGCATGGTCACACCCAACAGTCTCTTGGATCATAAGTGCCAGCGCTCTTGGAAACTTTGGCTGCAATGGGAACTGTGGAGCTAACAGAGCTACAAATCCAGTTGACTATGTTTTTCGGGCAACATGTGGCAACTCCTTTACAAAGGGTTCTGTTGTTCCAGCACTCATTTTGAACAGGTCATCTCTTTTCATTCCTGTTCTCCTAGGAACTCCGGCAGGGATGATGACGAGGTCCATCCCTACAGGGGCCTTCTCCAGTTTTTGTTGTCCCAGAAATCCACAGAAAACAATCAACAATATCAAATTAGTCTGACATAAAAAATGATCCATATACTCACTAATGGTATGAAGCTCACTCATCCGGAAAGGTAATCCAAACAATATCCCCACAGAACAATCAAAAATATCAAATTTCATCTTTGTCTAGAGCCTAGCAATTCCACCCTCCTAAATTCAGCAAATAGCAAGCAAATCAACGATCAGAGAGGGAAACTCACCATGGCACCGGTGTCTTTGTGGCTGATATCAACGGTGACACCAGGAGTATTCACAACACCCTACAGATGGAAAAACAGAGACGAGCTGGTCAATCCCCACCAAAACTGCCAGAGGCTGCCCAATCCCTCCAGGATCACAACTTTGAATCCCAGCGACGTCCTGCACAGCAAGGGAGATTCTGCAGTAGCGCAGTCTTCGCCCGCCACAAGGCTCAGCACTCGAGTCTTCGTTGACTAAAGATGCGAAGGTGCATCAATCAACAACCGTCCCCTAAATTGCATTTTCCTTTTCAGCGTTTACAAACTTTTCGTCATAAAATGGACGGATACGTTAAGGTGACCTCCTTGATTTCAAGTTTTAATAACGCTTGCGAATTCCCTCATTTTAGGCTTTATGCCTCACTCGGATGAATAATTTCCCAAAGTGTTGTCGTATCTTTTAAGCTCTTCATCCTACAAAAATATGGGTGGCGATTTCCGCTTTAACTTATATTGCAGTTGGGTGTAGATTATTTTCCTTTAGGATGCTGGTTTATGAAGATTTTTTTGGGGTTATTTCTCTTTATAAAATTTCACGTATAAAGAAATATAGTCAACAACATTAAGGAAAAGAGGGCTCAGTGGCTGCCGATGGCTCCAAAAGTACTAAAGTACTAAATAAATGGAGCCTCGTGATTGATATTCAAATGCTCTAATTGCACTTAGAGCTTGGCCTAAGATGAATGCGTGGAATAATCACTAAAATATTAATGGGAGTAAATTAGAGATTCGATGCATTCTCGTACTTTGGCAACCTATAAATTAAAACACCATCAAGAAATACAATAGATGGCTCTAGAAGTGACATGAGAGACACTCGGATTAGTTCATGTCGGTGGTGAATGTGTGTCGCCAGTTTGGCTTTTATCCCACGTGCAGGGCCCGCAGGTTTGGCATTACCCCATGGCCAGGTCCTCAATACTCTGAATAACTCGCCGCCAACTCTCTTCCCAACCGCCAGCTCTACAGGTTAGCGAGGAAAAGCCGAAATGAGAACTTCTGTTTTGCTTTGATGTAATCAAAACGCACCTGAGAATTTCGACGAGGCTATACTCCCACACCTTTTCGTACGACCGATGCGCACTTTGGATGCAAAGAAAATCTGGGAGAAGTTCAAAGCCACTCACCTTTCTACTGCACCAGTTTGATACCAGTCATGATATTCTTCAATCAGTTGCACGGTAGAGAGAACGGTTTGTTTTAAAGCTTCTGCCAAACCCAACTCCAACTTGGTAATGTCGACACATCGGGCAACCTTTCCATTGACCTGCAATTTTCTATCTTCACATATACCAAATTATTCAGTTCTTTCAAGCCTTCGACGGCTCTCAACTTCCTACAACGGCATAGCTCGAGATGCTGTAGATTTTTCAACTTCGATAAGTTAGGCAATTGTTTGATCACATCACACATGGTAATGTGCAAAGACTCCAGTGATTCTAGTTCCCCCAAACCTGGAATCACCGCCAGATTGGGGAAGTCGCTGAGCTGTAATTTTAGTAGCCTCTTCAAGTGCGATAGATCGGGAAGAGCAGGGAATTCAGCATCTGCAATCACTAGACATTTCAAACTTGAGGGAAGCTCTGGCAATGGGGAAAGCCGGTGGCTTGCAATTTTAAGTGTTTGGAGACTAGAGAAAGCACTGATCTTTCCTGGCAATGTAGAGATTGGGCTCCATTCTAAATCCAATACCCTCAGATAGGTCAAGTTCCACATTTCCCACGGTATTTCATCCATGAGATGCCGACAAAACGAGGCATCAAGCTCTTCAAGTGTCTTTACCCCTCCGAGAGCATAGGGTATTGTGTGTATCTTTGTGTATGCCACATTTAAGACTTTTAGTCTCCTTAGATTTTCAATGGAATCGGGGAGAAGGGAGATCCCCGAGGATTTTAAATCCAATTCAACCAATAATTTCATTTCCCCAATAGAGTCTAGAAGCTCATATAGATTCTTGCATCCAGAAATAGACAAATGCGTTAAACTCGTCAACCTTCCAATAGAATCAGGGAGAACACAGATCTCCGAGAGTTTTAAATCCAATTTGACCAATGATTCTAGTTCCCCAAAGAATCAGAAAGCTCATGTAGATTCTTGCATCCGGATAAAAGTAAATGCTTGAGATCTTTTAACCTTCCAATGAAATCAGGAAGAACAGAGATCCCTGAAAATTTTAAATCTAACTCAACCAATGATTCTAGTTTTCCAATAGAGTCCGGAAGCTCATTTAGATTGTCGCATCCAGAAAAGATAAATGCGTGAAATTCGTTAACCTTCCAATGGAATTTGGGAGAATGGAAATTCTCGAGAGTTTTAAATCCAACTCAACCAATGATTGTAATTTCCCAACAGAGTCGGAAGCTCATGCAAATTTTCGCATCCAAATAAAATCAAATGCTTAAGATTCCTTAACCTTCCAATGGAATTAGGGAGAATAGAGATCCCGAGAGTTTTGAATTTAACTCAACCAATGATTTTAGTTCCCCAATAGAGTTCGGAAGATCATTTAGATTCTTGCATCCAAATAAAAGTAAATACTTGAGATTCCTTAATCTTCCAATAGAATTAGGGAGATCAGAAATCCCTGAAAGCGATAAATCTAACTCAACCAAAGATTCTAGTTTCCCAATAGAATCCGGAAGCTCATGTAGATTCTTACATTCTGATAAAAGCAAATGCTTTAGATTCTTCAGCCTTTCAATGGAATCAGGGAGAATGGATACCCCTGAGAGTTTTAAATCTAACTTGATCAATGATTTTAGTTCCCCAATAGAGTTTGGAAGCTCATGTAGATTTTTGCATTCGGGTAAAAGTAAATGCTTGAGATCCTTTAATCTTCCAATAGAATAAGGGAGATCTGATATTCCCGAGTAACTTAAATCCAAATCGACTAATGATTCTTGTTCCTCAATAAAATCTGGAATCTCATGTAGATTCTTGCATTTAGAAAAAGACAAATGTAGGAAATTCATCAACCTTCCAATGGAATTTGGGAGAATGGAGATCCCTGAGAGTTCTAAATCCAACTCCACCAATGATTCTAGTTCCCCGATAGAGTCTGGAAGCTCATGTAAATTCTCACACCCAAACAAAAGCAAATGCTTGAGATTCCTCAACCTTCCAATGGAATCGGGGAGAACAAAGATCCCGGAGAGTTTTAAATCCAACTCAACTAATAATTCCAATTCCCCGATAGAATCTGGAAGCTCATAAAGATTCTTGCAGTTAGACAAAACCAAACGTGTGAGATTCAACATTCCTATGGAATAAGGAAGTCGGTAGATACCCGTATGAAATTGAATTTCAAACTTTGTCAAAGATTTTAGATCACCTAGCGTCTCAGGAAGTTTGAACGATTTGCCGAAGCAAGGCATGATAATCTCCGACAAGTATTCCAAAGAACCAATTTCTTCAGGCAACCCTTCAAGGCATGCACATCCCTCAATACTCAAAGTATTTAGCAATTTTAGCTTATCGATTGAGCTATCAATTGTAGATAATTGCTCACAGCCAGCGAGAATCAGTTTCTCCAACTTGCCAAACTCCAAAAAATCAGGTGTCTTGGTTAACTCATTGCAGCATGTCAAATCTAGAATTTTCAACTTTTTTGCCATTTGCTATGGAAAAAGAAGGCATATTACATGATGACAAAAAGTATGAGAATATGAAACACAATTGATAGAATTCAAAGCGAACTTGAGCGAGGCGTGTTAGTACCTCGATATGCCTCCATCCACCCCAATTGTGGGTGATGTCGCTTGATGAAAGGTCGAGCACGACCAAATTCACCAAGTGAAGATTTGTCGCTGAAAAATCGTGCGGGCAATGACGCCAAGAAAGCCATCTTAGACTATGAAGAAGATTCTTGAAGTCACCTACAAAATTCAGTCTTTCCCCTCCAAGAAACCTCAGCATTGGCAAATAGGCTAATTCTTCAGGTATTAAGTCATGACTAATACCCAAACTGAGTGCTCGTACAGCTCGTTTTTCCTGCCAGCAACATCAGAGAATAAAGATTGAATATGCAACAAACGAAGTAAAAAACCAATGCAAGTAGTCAACAATATCAGTGGTTCTTCTTTGACCCCAAACTAATTAAATCAGACCCACGTTATAACAAAATAATCAGTACTCTTCTTAACTTGAAAACGAGACAAACCAAACATATTTAAAATGTCCATGCGGAGTTAATTTCCTCGGTCTTTTCACAAACTAAACACCATTTCAAGGAAACAAAGAATTTTGTTTTTTTGTTTTTTTTTTGTAAGGATAAAGAACTCATTTTCATTCTCTCTAAAACAAGAAATGAAGAATTTGAACTAACCAAATGGCGCATTAGCTTTATTCTCGTTTCACATGGGTAAGGCATGAAAACATATACTTTTGTTGTTTAAAAGTTCCTTTCTATTTCTCTATAAGTTAGAAAGCAAAGCAGGACATTCTCATTTTAATGCACATGACCAAAGATTTTGCTTGATTGATTATGTCTTCTACTCGTAATAACTTTCACCTCGTTGTTACTCAGTATATCTAGAGTATTCTCATCAATTTGCACCCAACGGCGCTCTCCAGCATCTTCAAAATTCTCTTCCTTGACAATGTACCTTCCTAGATCTCGAATTTCATCATGCATCCAAAACCTATTGAACTCATCAATCTTCATCAACGACATGAGGAGAAGAACATCAATCACACTGCGTGGAGAATATCCACTACTACACCACATGTAATCCGCATAAGTCTTATACTCCCCGATGCAAAAACATGCTATGTCTAGGAATATGGCCATTTCTATGTCCTCCAATTTGTTGATACTTATCATCAGTGTATTTCGGACGTGCTTATGCGGGACTTGCTTTAAGTCCTCCAATGTCTCATCCCATTCTGATCTGACCGTGTTGGCGAAAAGAGAACCCACTACTTCTAGAGTCAAAGGAAGCCTTCCTATGCTTGAAACGACTCTTTCCAAAAAATTGTAGCAATCTACTGGAGGAGTATCACTTCTAAAGGCATGCTTGCTGAAAAGCCGAATTGATTGAACCATGGGCATCTCCTTCATTGGGTAGGCCAAGTAATTGCTAGGTGGCATTTGGTTGTCCTTATCAAGTATTGTGCTTTTGTCCCTGATTGTAATAATGATCCTACTTCCAAAACCAAACCAATCATGTCTCCCTGCAAGGTTCTCGAGTTGCCTCTTCTCGTCCACATTATCAACAACAACCAGAACTTTCTTGTTACTAAGTCCTCTTCTTATGCGATCGATCCCATCATTGGTGTCGAGGATTCCAATAGTAGAGGTTGAGCCTAGTGTGTCAGATAGCAGTTTCTTTTGCACATCTAAAAGACCTTGACATGGAACATCATCAAGGTAACTACTACAATTGAATTTAGACCGGAATCGGTTGAAGATAATACTAGCAAGAGTTGATTTACCAATACCACCTATTCCATGGATTATAAGGAATCGTACATGGTCATTAGAGTTAGCATCCAACAGTTTCTCTATTTGTACTAAATCATCCATTTCAACTAGATAGTCAGGAAGAGGTCTATCCTTCCCCTTCAGCTTATGTAGAAGCTCTTGAACAATCAATTTTATAAGTTCCCCATACCTACCAGACAGTGATGGTGGACGATTCAGACTGAGAAAATAATGGCAATGCACTATTCCTAACTTTCAAGCATAAGCTATTTGAATAACATATATGAAAAACATCAGGACTGTTTTACAAATGGTGGCGGTTTTTCAAAAAAAAAAAATTGAATCCGTTTAAACATAATAATCTCAAGTTACAATGAAAATCAAATTATAATAAAAGGCCTCGTATTAGCTGTTGTCGTTGTCCATATTCCCATTGATTGGATTTAACACTAACCTGCTGCCAGACTCTCATTGACTGGGTTTAAACACAGTGATTAAGAGAAAATGAAGAAATTTGGTTCATTTCGTAGTTGGTTGAAGGGGAGAGAATAGTGGAAAGTAATCTAATCAAACCTTCCTGACTATTTTGCCTTACTGCTCATTAATAAAATGTCAATTTATACTGCGTCTCCAAGTCGCATCTCTATGGAGATCTCTATGATATCAGGGAGACTGCATCGAGACACTGTCAACATAGAGGTGAAAACGTCCACATCTAATGAACCTCCCTCTAGATTTTGAGGAGACGTTAAAATAACGGTGACGTGCCAAGCTTGAATGCTGCATCGAGCATTGTGAAGCTTCATCACTACCCAAGAGAGAATTGTTCTTTTCTTTTGAGGGGGGGTGGGGGAGAATTTCTTGTTATGTGAAGAGCTAAAAGAAAAAAAAGTTCCGGACAGATCATATTAAAATTAGTAACTCTGAAAGAGTTGCGGAAAACTTACCCTTTTCCTTCCAGCTTCCAACCAACTCTAGTTGGAACCTCAACAAGAGCAACTTCCCAGCGCTTCACCTCATCGGGGCCATACTTATTCTTATGCATAGACAGGGCATTTCTATACAATTCTGTTTTGAGCTTGACATCATTGGGCTCCACATCAAAGAAAATGGGGAGTATTTCCTTCTTCCCATCCGACTTTGAAGTGCAATCTACCATATGAACAACCTCACGGAGACACCATGGACTGGAAGCAAAACCCTTAGAGAAGATGGGGATATAGATTTGAGTGTTGTCAAGGGCTTGCAAAAGGTTTCCACCAATCTTCTGACCGACTTGGAGCTCTTCGTTGTCTTTGAAGACGCGGATTCCTTTCTCCACCATTTGACTATAGAGGCAACTGGTAAAGTGGTCCCGAGTATCCGGTCCCCTAAAACTCAAGAACACCTCGAACTCCATTCCTGAAGCGTTAGTGACAGATGCCATCTCACGTAGCAAACGAGACTTGGGATATGGAATCAAGCTGAAGGAAAATTGTCATTAAGCTTTGTTGATGTGAGACATCAATCGGGGGAAGTTTACAAACAAAAGAAGAAAAAAACGGGTGGTGGGTATGGTTAGTCGTGATTCACACCATCAATTGGCGATGGCAAACTCCCAAAGAAACCGAAACGGCAGCACACCGGAATTGAAACATTGGATGAAGAAATCGAAAACGAAAGAAGAGAGCACCTGCGAGATCGAGAGAGACGAAACGAGACAAGACCGGCGACTCAGTCAAGACTCGAGAGAGATCGAAGGGCGCAGCTGTAGAAACGAGAGAGAAAGAGAGAGAGAGAGAGAGAGAGAGAGAGAGAGAGGCAGATCTGAGAATGAGAACCAGAAACAAGAGTGTTTTGACTTTTAAGATATTTTGGGGGTTTTACTCTCAAAATTCTTTATTGAAGCTATGAAAAGTAGGCCGCCGTGCTCCAGGTTTTTTGTTTTTTTTTTTTTTTTTTTTTTTTTTTTTTTTTTTTTGAACAAAGCCGTGCTCCAGGTTGACCGTCCAACGTTCTAACGTGGAAATCTCAACTAACTTCACTTTTTAACACATCGTTGTCCTCCCCAGTTTTGCTATGTCGAAGAGTTTCAATCCCAACATCCATTCGAAGGAGCACCCTCTCCCTGGCGGCTAGCGCACTTTTATTGACTTCTTTGAGAAATGAACGTTAGAATTAAAAAAAAAAAATTACAAATATGATTTCTTAATGTCTTTCCCAACTTCTATGTAATTTACTATATAGGCCACCTTTAATGGATTTTAAATATTATCTAACATTATAAATTCAATTTTTGAACTTGATTTCATCACAAACAATAACCAGATAACACTTTATTTTCCCTATAATCGAATATCCTCAAAAATTGTATGCAATGATAGGGAGTTTTCGATAAAACACACAGACCATGACATTTATTCTTGTTACCCAGACCTTTATTCTTGGAACAAATTTGACTTGAACTTTCACAAATCAAAGAAAAATTGCCAATCTCTAAGTCTTTATGCTAGTAAGGAGAACTTGGTGTGAGAAATTGCTGCTGGTGATTAGGCCAAATCTTCGGAGAGGCTTCTCCAACTGAAAACTCTCAATCTTGTGCTATTGCGTTGAAATGATAATTTCAACTCCCTCTCTGCCCACTGCACACAAGAAGAGCCTCTATAATGGTTCTCTTGTTCATTTGTCTCTTAAATCTTCTGGACAAAGCGGTAGAGAACTGCACATGAGTCTCTTATGTTGGAAAAACATTAGATAATATGAAAAACAAGAGTTTTTGGAAATCAAATGAAAAATAAATGAGAAAATAATATTAATTTTCTTAAGGGTCCAAGCACTACCCTTAAGGATAATTTTGCTCATCAGAGTACAAAACTCATTGTGATAGACTCTAATGGCTATCTTCCCAAGATATGACAGACCTTCTTCTATTTCACATTTTGAATAATAGAAGGAACATAAACAATGTAATATGTATAACCTAGCAACAAAATGAAAGGCATGCAATGAGAAAAAAGAATATTCTTATTTTAACAACTTCAATATCATTTTTCAATTATGTTCAAAGTAACTATTTGTAATGAAATACTTATTTGATCATCTTTAATCTATTGTAAGAATAACAATTTATTTTGTATCACAAAAAAAAAACAACAAATAATTAAAAATTATTGTGGGTCCACTCTTTTAAGAATTTGTAGCTCACAATATGTTGTTACTCTCACCCTAACTCAAAACTATTATAGTAGCAAAATCCCAAGTAAAAGAAAGATGGCCATTATAAAATGTTGCAAAACTATCGTAATTTAATAGTAGTCAAGAATGTTATGAAATGGTTAATGATTCGTTTCAAAACCTTATAGATTAATGGCTGGCAAAAATCCATTACAAATTGATAAAAGGTTAAAAACTATTACAAAAATTAATAGCTTTCACTATTTTATTTTATTTTTTGGCCCGAGTAGCTTTCACTATTTCAAAACTATTAAAATACCCAACATCTTATACTTCAAGTCTAGTGCAAAAGATGAGCTTAAGCTTATTCAGCACTCTCTATCTATCATTTGCTTATTGCGGCACTATATATCTCATATTACGTAGATGCAATACTATGGGTGCATAAGAAAGAGGAAATCCGAACACGAATATGAGAAAGATGGAACATAGGACAATGATATACAAACATCCGTCCACCAGATTATTACATAGATTCTCATTTGAGTACGTTACATGCAAAAAAAAGAAAAACCTCTGTGTTTTCTATGTCACCTTCATAGGTTTGAACCATTTATTCCCAGGTAGCAATTTTGAGTAGAAAAGTAAGAGGAAACTATGAAGAGGACATCTTTTTCCTTAGGCCACGTTTTCAATCGGCTCGCTTCTTGATGAATGAAATGCCCTTCTGAATACTTGTTGCTAACTGTTGCTCTGCTTTTTCCAAGCCAGCTCTACAGGTTAACAAAGAAAGGCCAAAATTGAAAAAAACTTCATCTTCCTTTGATAATATCACAGAAGAACAAAAAATTTCAAGACTATTAAAACTCCAGGCCTTTCATACTCATTCAGCAGGCCAAGGGGAAGAAGCTCCTTAGTAGTCAGCCCCAGTGCGACCGAAGCGCACTTTGGATGCAAAGAATAATGGGGACAAGAATAAAGATTATCATTGGTCATTTTAGTTTGAAAGAGAAGCATAGAGATCGGATCTTGATAAGTTTTATTGGAATTCAAGTTGGCGGAACACGACTTACCTTTGTCTGATGTGCAAAATACAATTAACCCCGGAACGATCGTTGAATTGCGAATGAATCACAAACAAAATTACCTCATGTTGGTCTGAATGCAATCACGAGGAAAGCACCCGATTTTCACAGCATAAATGTAAATTGTTCTTGTATAAGATAAATGGAATGCTTCTTTTCTTTGATGGAAAAGGGACAAGAAAATGAAAACGTTCTTTTTTGTATGTACATTCTACCAAACCGTGCCAACGGTTGTCTTTTGGAGTATATGACTCATCATACCCTTTCAAATAGTGTCTTTCCATCATAGCGTATCAAGGTGAAACGGTGCGTCCTCATCACGTTACATTCCATTGTGGACATACTAATTTAGTACAACAAGTTTCTTTAGGGCACCAAACCTGACAAGCCACTAACTCACGGAATGTGATATGACAGCAAAACCGCCGAAATTGAAGTCTAAACCCATAACAAATTGAAATTTATTTACCTCGACAATTTCTGTCCCGCCATTTTGGATGCGTGATTTTAGGTAATCAATTTCTTGAGGAGGGAAAGAATAAGGACCTGCATAATTTGAAAATGCCAACTAACATTTAGCATATCAATGAAAACTACAATTTCTAACAGCATATCTGTCAAACATATAAAAATTCTCATTAGGAAACACAAACCTGAGATAAATGGGAGAAATTGTCACTCCTGCACGACCCCCAACAACTGGATCATCAATTTCTCTAGGATCAAGATCAAGTACTTCTGCCTGCGAGGAACATAATACATAAGGAATCTACCTGGGAAAGGAAAAATGTTGTTGGCTTGCATGACATAGTCTCGAAACTGGTATCTTGTACAATTTTGTTGCCTGAGCATTAGTACCAAATATCTATGACCATAAACAACCTCATGATCATGAGAAGAGAATAGATAACACTCACTAATACATAACAGCACTTACATAATTATTTCACTCAAAACAATCAAATAGATGGGGCCTCTGGACTCCACCGCTAGACTAGCAAATAGCCTGATTTTTACCTACATTATCCCCCACACGAGGCATTAGCCTACTTAATAAAATACCAGGTCCACGGAGCTGTCTCGGAGCAACTCATTGTACGCAAGGCAAAAGCGTGCTAAACAAGGTAAATACGCTTCTAATTTTGTAGGCTCATACAAAGTGACGACCTGATACTCTGAACTCTATATATATACTTGATGCTTCTTGATAGTATCAGCAAGACAGTACAAGCAGGAGTTATACGCACCACAGAAGTATTTACTCTGACTACGTCGAGCATGGTCACACCGACAGTCTCTTGGGTCATAAGTGCCAGATCTCTTGCAAAAGTCGGACGCAATGGGTACTGTGGAGTTAACAGAGCTACTAATCCGGTTGACGATAGCTTTTGGGCAACATTTGGCAACTCCTTCACAGGGGGTTCCGTTGTTCCAGCACTCATTTTGAACAGGTCATCTCTTTTCATTCCCGTTTTCCTAGGAACTCCGCAGGAATGATGACGAGGTCCATCCCTACTTCTCCAGTTTTTGCTGTCCCAGAAATCCATAGAAAACAATCAACGACATCAAATTAGTCTGACATAAAATGATCCATATATTCACCAATGATTTGAAGTTCACTCATCTGAAAAGGTAATCCGAAAAATATCCCCAGAAAAAACCAACATTATCAAATTCCATTTTCATATATAGCCTAGCAATTCTGTCATCCTGAATTCCGCAAATAGCAAGCAAATTAACGATGGGAGGGGGAAACTCACCATGGCACCGTTGTCTATGTCTCTGATACCAGGAGCGACACCAGGAGCATTCGCAACATACAAATGAAGAACAAAAGTTGTATGGTGCTCTGTTTCCACATTCTTTCTGTTACCTTCCTTTGTTTTCCTTAAGGAAGTCCACAGAAGATAATCAGAAAGTAGCATATTCTCCACAGAGCTTGCTTCTGCCTATAGCCCAAGACGAAGTAATCACCTTCTACCTTCTTTCACATGCGAGGTGTCCCGTTAATTCCTACGAAGATAGACTTTATCTTGGGTAGTGGTAGTGCAAAGGCTTTCTAAGCTGGCATTGATAAATTAAATTCCTTGATCTCTACAAGTAGAGATAATAACAAGCTCTATTATTACAGTGTAGAGACAATGCCATAAAGTTGACTGGCAAAAGATATATGCCCAAATGGACCAAAGATGCGATTCTTGTGAAAATCTCATCCTTCCCATAAAGAAAGTTCTCAAGAGAGTGCATCTTCAAATTGGCTTGTAAATCTGAAGAACTCAGAGACTCTAACATGATTAAGCATGCATTCATGCGTGAGAAAGGAGCTTGCTTGTAACAATATACTCCTTAGGTGGCCTCAATACTCTGAAGCTTGTCAAATCCCGTTCACAAAATTAACATCACTAGAACAGCTAAAGCACTATCTATGACCCGAAAACCCATAATTGAAGAACCTAAGGGAATGTGATATAATGGCCATATCCATAACAAATAAAATTTATTCATTTCAACAACTTCTGCTCCTCCATTTTGGATTCATGATGTCAGGTAAATCAATTTCTTTAGGAGTGAAAGAACAAGGTGGTTTAGCCTACAGATTGTGAAAATGCCAATTAACATTTAGCATTCTAGAGAACACTGCAATGTCCAACAAAATCCATGTCAACCATATAAGAACTTCTTATTTGAAAGAACACATCACAAACCTGAGACAAAAGAGGTAAAGTTGTTGCTCCTACATGTCCCCCAGTAACTGGAACATCGACTGCCTACAAAGAATATAATAGATCAGAATTCTGATGAGATATTTTAGCAAACATCTATGCTATCCTAAGGAAAGGAAAACACTTTTTGGCTTTCATGGCATTGTCTTGAAAAAGAGTGACAAGCAAAGAACATACTAGAACCAGATTAATTTTCCTTTGAGCTAATAAAATCATCCTGGAATTTATAATACCTCGTTAGTAGGAGCAGTTCAATAACACTATAAATGGAACTAGCTCAATGCTGTGACTGATTGATTCGAGGCCTTCTAGACCGATTCATTACCGGTTAAAACTAGCCCCCAAGGTTTTTTCAACGTGTCCTATTCAAATTTTAGGTCAGTTTAACTGATTCATTGTCAATATTTAGTTTTGAGAATCTTCTTTTCTTTAGACCTTTTATTATGCTTCAAAGATGAGTCAGAGGTCTCACAACCTGTTCAAACCATGCAAAGATGGTTCAAATTATTATTTGAGAGCTAAGCCATGGCTAAGTTTTTGAAGGGGAGAAAATGATGGTTACACGTGACAGGAAGACATCCATAAAACCTACACGAGATCTGATGAAACTGTATAAAATATGTGTTGAAAGGCTCGAAAATTAGGGGCCGCAAAAACCACCAAATCATCAACGTGAATCCACAACACCATCTATTAATCTACAGTTTATCATTATGCTAAACTGCCAATAGTGTTTTGGCTCACCATGACATAGGAACAGAGGCAGTCTATCTCCAGTTTTTCCGGTTGGATCTAGTCGACTTGGGATCAGTTTGCACTCTCCGAGCCTACATGAGAGTGTAAGGTTAATGTGAATCCATACGCTAGTTATCGAGATCACATGTGCTCCATTCAATTTTTGATGGCGTTGGTTGACGACTCCGAGCCAATCGGGGCATCATTACTCCATGCCGCTCCCTTACCCACAACACTGGAAAGTGGTGTAGCAGAGGTCATCTCTCTAAAAAACATATTAAGGGTTCCAAAAGCCAGGAGTGACACTGCTCTTGCTATGCCGCAGTCCAACTTCTCTCGTAGTGCACAAGGCTCTTAATCTAGATCCAAATGCTCTGTCACTTCTGTCAATATCTTCCAAATTGTCATTGCAATGTAAAATAATTTCAGGAATAATAGAGCAAGACTTGCAAAACGCATTTCAAATTATTTTTACCACTTGAAGCAAGACTCATTCGTCATCAGTCGGTGATGAGCAAGAAGCCACTAGACATGTACCGCAGCAAATTCCATGATGCCCGTCCAACTTCAAGATAATGTTCTAAGGCTTTTTGTCTCTCTTTTTTTTTTTTTTTTGGTCTTTTATGCAAATCAATTGCTTTTTCATGCAAAAATAAATGAACTCAGTAGGTAATCTTTTAATCTGAGTACTCCGTGTAAAGAGAACTTGATGTGAGACATTGCCGCCGGTTATTAGGGCGAATCTCCAGAGGCAAGCTCAGTGCCAAAGACGAGCTTCAGCTTATTCAGCAACCTCTGTTTCTCATTTGCATATAGTGGACGCTGCACAACCGAGAGTGCCACTAGGAGGTGACCTTGCAGGTGCATAAGAAAGTCGGGAGAAAGCGAACACAAGAAAGGTGGACATAGAACAATGATATACAAACAGCCGTCCGTCTTGCTATTACACAAATAACAAATTAAGTACGATACATCTAGAAAAATAAAACCGGTGATTTTTCTACGTCAGCTATGCCAAATAAATTTCGATATCCTTCTAGATCTAAACAGTTTATTCCCGAGAACCAATTTTGTGTAGAAAATAACCGGAAACAATAAAGAGGACATCTTTTTTTGTTGCAAAAAGCCACGTCTTTAAATCGGTCACTTCTTGATATTTGAAATGCGCTACTGAATACTCTCAACCAACTCCAACTCTTTCTTTGCCTTTTTCTAGCCAGCTCTACAGGATAACAAACAAAAGCAGAAATTAAGAAACTTCATTTTCCTTTGGTGTAATCAAAGCAGACGTAAAAATTTCGAGATAAAACTCCAGACCTTTCGTACGCATTCAGTGGGCCAAGGGGAAGAACCTCCTCTGCGCCAGCATGACCAAGATGCACTTTGTATGCAAAGAACGGAAGGTCATTCACCTGAAACTGGGGACAACAATAAAGAAAATCATTGGTTAGTTCGGTTTGAATTTGAGAGAAGTAAAAGTATTGGATCTGGATGAGTTCTTTAAAAGCACCAAACCTGAGAAGCAACAAACGCACACTCGGCAATGCCAGCACCGCCCCTCGACCCATGCAGGCATGCATCAGCAAACTTGACGGCAGCATATGCCTCCATATTTCATTGTTTGCATTTTTTGAGCATGCGAAAAGAGTGAACAGATCAAAGAGCCATCAAATTTCCCATTCAGTAAAGAGATCAGACTACATCTCAAGGGTGAGAAAAAGTACTCACCATTGACAGTCCAAGCCAGCTCCAGCTTTAGCCTGAATATTGTCAAAGCACAAACATACCCAATTCAGTTTGCTTCAAGACATAATGTGGGGAAGCAGAGAAGTGAAGACTAAGACATCATGTCATAATTTCACCGCAGAAATAGATGCAGAAAAATCCAGTTTTGGGTCGACATCAACAACACTTCAAGATGGACTTCTCCACTTCCTAGTAAAATGCAAGTCATTCTCTTGGTGGTAACAACAAAAGCGGTACGGTGCTCTGTCTCTACATTCTTTCTTGTTACCTTCGTTTCTTTTCCTTAATAAGGACTAGACAAAATAATCAGAAATTAAGATATTCTCCCCAACTCCTTGCTTCTGGCTATAGCCAAAGAGAAAGTAATCACCTTATACATACTTTCACACGTGAGTTATCCCATTAAATCCAGCAGATCTTTATTAATGCCGAGGTGGCATTGGTAAATCGGATTCCTTGACCTCTACGAGTAGAGATGATAACAAGCTCTCTAATGTTCGTTACGGGATATATGCCCACATGGACATAAGAATCACTCTCATCCTTCTCATAAAGGACTTTCAGTAGAGTACATCTTCGAAATGGCTTGTGAATTCAAAGAATCTACAGACAGTAACATGCTTAAGCATGCAGTCATGTGTCTAGGAAACATAAGTATACGTTTAATTTATTGATAGTTGTTGAACAATTAGCGGTTATTGACAACTAAACTTTTGCCCAAAGATCATTTCCGAAAAAGTGAGAACTTGTTCTTTCACAAAAATTTTCTTGAAATTTTTACATGTAGATTACCTAAGCATTTAATATAGTTTTTAAATGCAATTATTTTTCCTTTTCTTGAAATTTTAAAAAAAAAAGTGTTAGAGCTGAGGATTTGAATGTGAATAGCAAAGCCCTAGGGTCAAATTGGAATTAAAACAGCAAGTTGGAGGTAAAATGCAATTTTCAAAAGTTGAGGGACCAATTCGCAAATTTTAGAAAATTTCGCCCAAGCCCTTAAATCATCATATTGGCCTCCAATAAAGTTGAAATTAAACTTGGGCTAGGTCAAATTTATCAAATCAAGCTGAAAGGACCAAATTACATTGAATTGGATATTCTCGAGCAAGACAATACCTAACTTTGAGGGATGTTTTCACAAAGTTGGGAAAAGAGAATGATAAAGTACGGTCAAATGGCTTAAAGAACTACACGCAAGCTTGCTAATTAACAAGAAATTACGACCAAATTGATGGATTAAAACACTTAAACCAGCTGTCAAAACCCAGTCCACGATCTAGTCTCAATTGAAGCTACGAGTAGGCAACTTTGTGGTCCTACCATATCTTACTCAGCTACCAATCAGCTTGATCTCTGCCCCTAATGGAAGATCATAATCATGAGTGCAAGTGGACAAAAATTGGCTAGGGATAAGCTGATGAGGCACATGAAAATCGCAGCAAATTCCGCACACTCAATAGTTGCAAAAGTTGAAAATTTGGCCAAGTTGTTGAAGTAGCTCGGTCGGCGGGCTTGGTAGGTGGACAAAGACCGACCAAAAAATTGCTTAATTTAATAAATAAGATCTTTGCAGTGGCCTCTTTTTGGGCGTAAAAGGTAGGAGACAAGAAGCACTACCGGGAGCTCACGATCATTCTAGAAACACACCCCCACAAGCAACTCAAAACACTTAACACAGAAATTTTAAACCGGTCCTTGGAGAGAAAAGTGAAGTTTTTACAAATTTACAGCCAAAAATAGACAAAATCTTCAACTAGAGAGTGAAACTTGAAAAAGATCTTTCCAACCATAGGTCACACATCCCAAATGGAAATTGGGAAAGCCTCCTAAAGCTCCCCGAAAAATGCCTTCTTGGAGATCAATGGAAGAAGTCTAAAATTTTTGTAAGTGTTGAGCTTAGTTAGTCACGGATCAGAGAACTTGAGCATTTTTGAGGAAAAATAAGAGACAATTGAGGAAACAAATAATCTGTACCCTAAACTAGAATACATATAGTTGGGTTTGGTCTTAAATTGGTTGACAAAAGAGGTCCTAGAGTCTAATTACGGAGACCAACAAAAGCCTTCATTGTCTGTTTTTTCTTTACAAATCTCATTTTCCAGTTCAAATGAGCGAACTTCCATACATTTTCAGAGGATAATTTCTTGGTCTCCTTGGCTAAGACCCACTTGCAAAAGGAACCAGGAAGCAAGATTGCTTATTAGTTAAGATTGAAGACCACAAATATGGAAATGGTTGGGGTGGTTTAACGAGCACCAAGTGTTTGATGAAATGTTCAAACGAAATTTCAATCTCCAAATAGCCGATTTGAGCTCGATTCTTGTGATATTCATAATCTGAGTGGTTTCATGTTCGTGTAAATAAAGCATAGGTTGTTTAGGGAATTATTTCTAAAAAATAAAAAATATATTAAAAATGAAAAATCTGAAATTTTAATATATATATATATATATATATATATATATATATAGATATATATGTTAGTATAAAATTAGGCATAAACCTTTATAAGATCTTCCCAATTGCAAAAATTCATTGTCCTAATTTAATACTATTTTGGTATTTTGTAACCTTTTTTTTTTTTATAAAAATCCACTTTGCATAGATTAAGAGTAGTCTCATGCATCTAGAATAAGTTCGTGCATATTTAAAATTCCCATTTCATTCACGAGGATCTTGTCTCAAGGCATGATAACAAGGCCATGTAATATTATTTGCCCGACTTGAATCGGGTCTTCCCTTTCCATATTTACTTTCAAGCCATTTCAATTTCATGAATGTTTACTTACCACACCACTTTTTGATAATTTAAATGTAAGTTTCTTTCCTAAATTTGGTTAGGATTAGTCTAGACATTAAGGAAAACAATCTCACAAAAACATTTGCATGGACACTCACTAGCTTTAATAAGGAGTATAATTGATAATTAAGATTGTGTGGCAATTTAGATAAATAGCCTTCTGAGTTAGTGGTACCATAATGGTGTTAATAGATATATTGGCATAAGCAAGTCTTTGTTCCTAGAAATCTCTTATTGCGTAGGAATGGGGGCAACACTCCTGCATCTTGATTGATTTCTAACCAACTCTAATAAACTAATGGCCACTTCTAGAAATATTTAGGTTGTTAAGAACTAAAATACGAAATCCAACATCGCATAAAATATGGGCATGGGAGAGCCCATGTCTAATCCAAGGCCGTTGACCCACCTCTTTAGAGGCAACCTAAACCTCTTCCTTTTCTCCCGACAAAAAAAGGGAGGTCGCAACATGAGTATAAAAGTGAAGAACAAAATACTTCGGTTTTACTCGATCAAAAATATTTTTGAGCTAAATAAAGAGACGAAAAAAAATACTTTTAGATTCGTAAATCAATAATCTAAAGTTTACTATTTTCAAAAGACACCTGATGTTGATTATTATAATAGCATCCACAACTACTCGATAGTTGATAGCTCAGATCTTTTACTTAAAAATAAGATACCATCCTTATAAATTGAAGAACAAAAATGCAAGAATTGATGCACTCATTCCATACAAAGGGCACTCAAGATCCTTTTAATCTTTAGTAGAGGGATTGACGCTGTGGAGCTATAAGACTCAACTCTTAATTCCTATTTTGGAAGTGCATTTGAAGTCCTAAGTCTTTTGGCAAAAGGGTAACCAAGTATTTTACTCTTAGATAATGCGATCAAGTCTTTCAACCTCTCAAATTGGTGCAATCAAAACTTAGGGTGATTAAATTATTACTTCAATATAAATCATCAATATGTCATACAACTCATTGGCAATGTAAAATCACATAGGCAACATTTCAATAAGCGGATTTGGTAATTGTAGTAGTCTTCATTATCGTTTCCTCAAACGATTGAAGGATAACAAAATGGAAATGTTTCTAGTCTTTCATTGGCTAAACCTCAAGATGCCATCGTACCTAATGCAACATCCATATTGGCAATGAATATTTGTTAAGCCTTATCATGCATAATATATTGATACTTTCCAGCTAATCGAAACAAATAGTGCGTAATTGATGTTAGCATGATTAAATATTAAACCACGAATTCACCTAATAGTTTAAACCTTTAGAATAGTTGGCGATAATCACACAAAGTCTCACATAGTATCAAAGCAGGAAATCATGATTTTAAATCTTTCCAGACTTCATTTGTCTCCTTAATTAAATATATCTACGCTTAATACTAGATAAGAAGACCTAAGCATGAGGGCGAGTGTTGGTGTAATTAACATTAAACCATGCTTTCATCTAATGGTTTAAGTTTTTTGAACAGTTGACAGTAGTCCTACAAAATTTCACAATTGAAATGAACAAAGCATAATGACTTCATGCATCACAAGTATTCAATTTGATATTGCCTCAGCATCATTAAGAAATATAAGACAAGGGTCAAGAAGTGGTGTGAGGATACTTGGATTTGTTCAGGTTGGTGGTGAGCCTATGTTTGTCAATTTGGTTAATTCCATGCTCGGGGCCTCAAAACTCTAAATACTCGCCGCCAACTCTTTTTAAGCGTTTTTCCAAAGCCAGCTCTACAGTTAAGCAAACAAAAGCCGAATTGAAAACTGCTATTTTCTTTTATGTGATCCAGACGCACTTGAGAATTTTGATGCAAACATTCAAACCAATATCTATGATGCAAAGAAAATCTGGAAGGAGTCAGAAGCTACTCACCTTAGTATTGCACCAACTTTAACCTGGACTTGATGTGCTTTAATAAGAAGTTCCTGCACTTTTGTGATGATGTATTCTACTTCAAGTTTTGCAAGTTCCAACGTCGCATTCGCTTCCCCAATACGGTAGACTGAATGGTGAGTTTTGCAGCTTCTCGACGTAACCTCCAGTCCGTGTCCAACTTGGTGAATGTCGACACATCAGGCAAGCTTTCCAGGGACATGCAATCTATAACCTTCACATTCTTTAGAGAATTCAATTCTTTCAAACCTTCGACAGCTCTCAACTTTCTACAAAACAATAGCTCAAGATGCATTAGCTTTTCCAACTTTGACAGGTTAGACAATTGTTCAATCCCACTACACTCGCTAATTTGTAGAAACTTCAGTGATTCCAGCTCCCCCAAACCTGGAATCTCCTCTAGTTTGGGGAATTCATGAAGCCGTAACTCTTGTAACCTCTTCAAGTGCGATAGATTGGGCACACGTGGCGTTAAACACCGATAGAGATAACGACAAGCTCGGAAGTTGGAAAAATCTGGCAATTGCGGGATAGGGTAAGGTTTCGAGGATGATGTTATACATTGTTCTTTATAAACTTTGAGATCATGAGAATCAACTACGCTCGAGGGAAGAGCAGGGAATTGAGCAGCTTCAACAACTAGGCATTTCAAACTCGAGGGAAGCTCTGGCAATGGGCAAAGCCGGTGACTTGCAATTCTAAGTGTATGGAGACTAAAGAAACCACTGATCTTTCTAGGCAACATAGAGATTGGGCTCCCATCTAAGTCCAAGATCCTCAGACGGGTTAGGCACCACATTTCCCATGGGATTTCATCCCTGAGACGTGGACAAAACGAGGCATCGAGCTCTTCGAGCGTCTCTACCCCTCCAAGAGCACAAGGTATTGTGTGTATCTTTGTGAATGACATCTTTAAGACTTTTAGTCTCTTCAGATTTCCAATGGAATCAGGGAGAATGGAGATCCCTGAGAGTTTTAAATCCAACTCAATCAATGAATCTAGTTCCCCAATAGAGACCGGAAGCTCATGTAGATTCTTACATTCAGATAAAAGCAAATGTTTGAGATTGTTCAACCTTCCAATGGAATTAGGGAGAACGCAGATCCTTGAGAATTTTAAATCCAACTCAACCAATGATTCTAATTCCCCGATAGAATCCAGAAGTCCATGTAGATCCTTGCATTGAGATAAAAGTAAATGCTTGAGATTCTTTAACCTTCCAATTGAATCGGGGAGAACGAAGATGCCTGAGGCTCTTAAATCCAACTGGATCAATGATTCTAGTTTTCCAACAGAGGGAGGAAGTTGGATGATACGATGATGAAATGGGATTTCAAATTTTGTCAAATATTTTAGATTGCCTACTGTCTCAGGAAGCTTGGACAATTTGCTAAAGCGGGGCATGATAATCTCCAACAAGCATTCTAGAGAACCGATTTCTTCGGGCAACGCTTCGAGGGATTCACATCCCTTGATATTCAAAGTACTAAGCAGTTTTAGCTTACCAATCGAACTATCAACCGTAGACAAATTCACACACCTTGCGAGAATTAATTTCTCCAACTTGTCAAACTCTGAAAAATCAGGTGTCTTATTCAACTCATAGCATTGCGTCAAATCTAGAATTTTCAAGTTTTTCGCCATCTGCAATGGAAAAATAGGGTGGAATACATGCCAACAAAAAGTATTGAGACTATGAAGGTCAATAGATAGAATTTGAAGCGAATATAAGTGAGGTGTGTTGATACCTTGATTTGCCTCCATCCACCCCAATTGTGAATGATCATGCTCCCCGAAAGGTTGAGCACAACCAAATTCACCAATTGAAGATTCGTCGCTGAAAAATCCAACGGGCAATGACGCCAAGAAAACCACCTCAGATTACGAAGAAGATTTTTGAAGTCGCCTACCAAATTCAATCTCTTCCCTCCAAGGAACCTCAGCATTGGCAAATAGGCTAATTCTTCAGCTGTTAACTCATAACTAATATCCAAACTGAGTGCTCGTACAGCTTGTTTTTCCTGCCAGCAATAGCAGAGAATAAAGATGAGAGTATGCAACAGGGGAAGCGAAAAAACAAATGCACGTACTCAACAATATCAATAGTTCTTCTTCAACCCCAAATTAATCAAATCAAACACAAGTTGTGATAAAATAGTTACAGTTCTTCTCAACTTGAAAATAAGACAAAACAAGCATGTTTAAAATGTCCAATTGGTGTTGATTCCTTTGTCTTTTTACAGACTAAACACTTTTTCAAGGAAACAAAGAAGTCATTTTCATTCTCACTGAAACAAGAAATAAGGAATTTCAACTAACCAAACAGAATGTTAGCTTTCTTCTTGTCTTGCATGAGTAAGGCACAAAACATTTACTTTCATTGTTAAAGAGTTGTTTTCTATTTCTCTATAATTTACAAAACCTCACATCGAGCACATGACCAAAGATTTTGTCGGATCGGTTATATCTTCTTTTTGTAATAACTTTCACCTTGTTGCAGCTTTGTATGTCTAGAGTATTCCCATCAATCCACACCCAACGACGTTCTCCGGCATCTTCAAAATTCTCTTCCTTGACAATGTACCTTCCTAGATCTCGAACTTCATCATGCATCCAGAACCTATTGAACTCATCGATCTTTATCAATGACATGAGCAGAAGAACATCAATTGCGCTGCGTGGAGAATATCCACTACTACGCCACATGTAATCTGCATAACTCTTATCCTCCCCTATGCAAAAACATGCTATGTCTAGGAATATGGCTTTTTCTATGTCATCCAATCTCTTGATACTCATCATCAGTGTATTTCTTACGCGCTTATGTGGCACTTGCTTTAAGTCCTCCAATGTTTCGTCCCACTCTGATCTAATTGTATTGGCAAAATGAGAACCCACAACTTCCAAAGTCAAAGGAAGCCTTCCTATACTTGAAACAACTTCTTTTGAGAAATTGTAGCAACCTTCTGGAGGAGTATCACTTCTAAAGGCATGCCTACTGAAAAGCTGAATTGCTTGATCTATAGGCATCTCCAACATTGGGTAGGCCATGTAATTGTTAGGCAGTATTTGGTAGCCCTTATCTAGCAATGTGTTTTTGTCCCTAATTGTGATAATGATCCTACTTCCAGAACCAAACCAATCGCATCTCCCTGCGAGTTTATCGAGTTGGCTCTTCTTGTCCACATTATCAACAACAACTAGAACTTTCTTGTTGATAAGACCTCTTCTTATACGATCGATCCCATCGTTGGGGTCATGGATTCCATCAATAGAGGTTGAGCCCAATGTGTCAGATAGCAATTTCTTTTGCACGTCTAAAAGACCTTGACATGGGACATCATCGAGGAAACTACTACAATCGAATTTAGACCGAAATCGGTTGAAGATAATGCTAGCAAGAGTTGATTTGCCAATACCACCTACTCCATGGATTATAAGGAATCGTACATGGTCATTAGAGTCAACATCCAACAATGTTTCTACACGTTTTAAATTATCCGTTTCAACTAGATGGTCAGGAAGAGATCTGTTCTTCCCCTTCAGCTTAAGTAGAAGCTCTCGAATAATCAATTTTGTAAGTTCCCCATACCTGCTGGATAACGATGGTGGACAAATTTAGACAGAGAAAATAATGACAATGTGCTATTCCTAACTTTCAAGCGTATGCAATTTGAATAACATAAGCCAAGTATATCAAGACCGATTTACAAACAATGGCCGTTCTTCAAATAACAAATTTCAATCCATTTAAACATAAGAATCTCAAGTTACAATGAAAATTATCATAATTATAACGGTCTCCAATTAGCTGTTGTCCCCGCGCAGTTCCCACCGATTGGATTTAAACAATAACCGCTTCCTTGATTCTCACCGATTGGGTGTAATAATACTTACTTTGGATGCGTTAATTAAGAAGAAAGGAAATTAGGTCATTTCATATTTGGTTGAAGAATAGCACAGAGTGGAAAAGAATCCAGTCATATATGGATAACTATTTCGTCCATCTACTCATACCGCGTCTCCAAGTCAGCTCTCTCTCTCTCTCTCTCTCTCTCTCTCTCTCTCTCTCTCTCTCTCTAAGGTTAAGTGCACATGCGAGCAAACAAAGAGCCAATTACTTCGTGACAAGTGCCCAAGTGGCAGAATGGACATTCTCACTAAACTTTTCCAATTTTCAAATGAGTTATGAAGTGAGGGTGTGATGCGAGATTATTGCCTCTAGTAACTATCTATGCATTGATTATTACGTTGAAACTTAAGAACTATTCCTCTATTTTTCTTTAAAAATATAAATCTTTTACACACCATATGTAATAAAGGAGGACTATTCTCAAAATTTCTAAAGTACCCCTAAAATCATATTTAAAACGACATATGATAGTTATTCTTTCCACTTCTCTTTTTTCCAAATTTATTGAAAATTATCAATTTTTTATTTAAAGTTGTTCTACGGTTTTCAACAACCGAATGCAGTACCGCTAACTTAGCATTCAGCAACAACTTGACGATGACGTAACATTAACGTCAACTTTTTTCAACTTACGAGAAATTGATTACTCAAAAGACTGGATGGAATACACGAGGTAAAAGTCCTAGAGATGATTGATATCGTTAGACGTATAACACGACCAATAATACTTTAGCTAAGTTCTTGATAGATTATGTTAAAATTAAGAACTCAAGAAAAAGTTGTGTAGGGGACTTACCCTTTTCGTTCCCGGCTTCCAACCCGCTCCGTCGGAACCTCAACCGAGCATCTCCCCAGCGCTTGACTTCAATGGAGCCATACTTCTTCTCATGTTTAGACAGGGCATCTCTGCGTACAAATTTGTTTTAAGCTTGACATCATCCGGCTCTACATCGAAAAAAATGGGGAGGATCTCCTTCTTCCCGTCGATTTGGAAGTGCAATCTACCATATGTGCGACCTCACGAAGACACCACGGACTGAAGCGAAGCCCTTGGAGAAGATAGGGATATAGATCTGGTGTCGGCAAGGGCCCGCAAGAGCTGTCCACTAATCTTCGGCCGACTCGGAACTCCTCATCATCTTTGAAGACACGGATTCCTTTCTCCACCATGTCACTATAGAGGCAACTAGTAAAGGTGTTCCGAGTATCCGGTCCCCGAAACTTAGGAACACCTCAAACTCCATTCTCGATGTATTAGCGGACGGTGCCATCGCCTTGAGACGAGAATCGAGTCAATGGGCTTGCTTGAGGCAAGAAATCAATCGAGCGCGGTTAAGAAACAAAAAAAGGAAGGAAAAGAAAACAGATGGTGGGCTTGGTTAGTCACGGACTCACAGCCATCAATCAACAATGGCATTCGACCGAGAAATCGAAAACGAAACGATATAAAGAGAGAGCACCTAGTGCGCTGGTTAACGACGATCGAGATGAGACAAACTGAGTCGATGGTATGGAGAGAAGGACGGAAGGACGCCGTCGGAGGAGATAGGGGGAGAGAGAGCCCGGACACGAGAGCCGAAATGGAAAGTAAGAAGAGTTCTAAGACAACGAAATTCTTGGGTAGGAACAGGATTTCAACGCACGAAAATCCCACTCCATTCACGGGTCGCACGGCCGCACCCTCCTCACCTCACGTCACCCCTGTCTCCCCTCTCTTCATTTTCCTTTTGTTTCTTCTTCTTGTTTCTTCTTCTTGTTCTTCTCTTCCACTCCAACGTCTACTACACCCTTCCAACCAAAACCACCGCCTCACCGCCGTCTCAGTCCAACCCTCGTCGCCGTTTCAGTCCTCATCATCAAGATCGAGGTGAAGGAACCGTACCTCAAGAGGAAAGCCTCGAGGTTATCTGCTTCTTCCAGCGAAATCGAGGACGTCGACTTGCGGCTTCAAGTTTCCTGGACGACATGTGTCGCCTTGGGAGTGGAGTGAGATTGGTTTCGTTTCCCACGAAAAGATCTGACAAGACCGGCGAGGCTTACTCTTCCGGGATTATTTTTACGGATCTCGAGTTGTCCTCTCCCGGGGTCTACTCTCAGCTTGGAACATATTTTAGTCGAACTCTCACAAGTCAAACGAAAAAAAGGACTCGATGCTTACACCCGTGGAAAAACACTAGGATAATCTTATTTCAAGAAAAAAATCATTTAAATTTTTAAAAATTTGATTACTAATATCACCTTTTTTTTTGGTCAAAAATACGGTTTTTATTAATTTACTTAGCCAAGTTTGGAGGAAATACATCAAAAGTATCGACACATAACAAATCAAACAGGTTGGGCGGGGGATTAGCTATTCAATTACTAGGAAGACAATTAAATCTTTAGGCTTTTGCAAGCCAATCTGCTGTCCTATTAAACTCCCTGCTGCAATAGGCCAGAGAAAGCCCAGAAAACTCCTTTAGCTTGGCCTTGATTTAGTCCACGATGCCCTTAATTTCCCAACTTGTTGCAGTTGTCGCCAAAATGCTTTGCACGAGGGAAAGGCTGTCCAAATGTATTTGCATTTTCAACTCGAGATCTGGAAGAAAGGAACTCTAAGGTTTCAAGAAGTGCCATGGCCTCCGCCTGTTCTGCAGTAGAAACCACAACCAGCTTGGAGAATCCATCAACAATACGCCCCTTGGAGTCTCAACAAAGGCAGGCGATGGATCCCCTGTTCTTCTCTGAAGCTGCAGTGGCTTCTTCATGCAATCCCCTATTGGCCTCCGCATGTTATGCAAAAGAAATCGCAACTGGCTTAGAGAAGCAATCAACAAGACGCCCCTTAGAGTGTCGACAAAGGCTGGCGATGGCGATGGATCCTCTGTTCTCCTCTGAAGCTGCAGTAGCTTCTTCGTGCAATCCCCTATTTTCATTGGTTTCTTCATTCGATCCCCTGTTCTCATTAGAAGCTGTAATCGCTCCTTCATTTCGGATAAAAGAAGCATCGATGTTAACTTTCAGCACATTTGGGGCCAAGGGTTGCCATCGGTAAGTCTGAGCTTCACTTGTCTTCTTTTCCTTTGGTTTGTAGTTCCACATGAGAAAGTTCTCATGTAAAGCTAAAGCTTTGAATAGTGTTTGTTGCGGATGCAGGGGACATTGCCCGAAAATGAAGTGATTCCTGTCTTTCCATATGCACCACAAGGTTGTTGCGGTTAGGTCGAACTTCAGATCTCCTTATGGGTCTTTTTCTAACCTGCACAGCCAGTCGTCAAATCTTGTTAACCCAATTCTTGATATTTTAATTTGCAGGGAGGTGGCAAGCCATATTTGAGTTGTCCATGGGCAGAGCAGGAGGGTATGTTCAATGGTTTCAGCTTCCTATTTGCATATGGGACATAATGGGGTAGATACTATTCTTCTCCTATGTAATTTTTCTAGAGTAGGCATCGTATTTTGACATGCACTCCAGAGAAATAGTTTAACTTTGGATAAAGTTCCAGAGTGCCAAATATATTTCCAAAGTTGAGGTGTCGTTTGGTGATATGAAGTTGTTGTTGTTGTATGTGTGCTAGCTGATCTATCTCTAATGGTGAAATAACCGATTTTAACTGTGTAGGATCTTGGCTTGTTAGGGCCTGCATGGTTGCACCCTATTTCTTCCCGGGAACAAAAATTTCTGTTTTTTTGTTCCTGGGAACAAAAAAACAAAAACGCGTTTGTGTGCGTTTGTTCCTTTTTATTCTTTTGTTCCCGGGAACAAAAAAGAAAAGCAAAAAGAAACAAAAAAACTTGTTTCTTTTTTCCGGAACACAAATCGAAACACTTTTTTTTCTTTTTTTCTTTTATTTTCTTGTTCTTCTTTCATGGCCGAGGCCGGTTGCCGGCCTCGGCCCGGCCGCGACCGGCCGACGAGGGCCGGCGGCCTCGCCCGCCACGCGAGGCTCGCCGGCCCCGGCGAGGCCGACGCTCGCCGTCCCCGCGAGGCCGAGGCTCGCCGTAGGCGGGCGAGGCCGACCTCGCGCCGGCTCGGCGAGCTCGATCTCGCCCGATCCGGCCTCGAGCTCGCCCGGCCCGGCGGCAAGCCTCGGCCTCGCCTAGCGGTGGCCGGCGAGGCCGCGCCTCGCCCGCCGGCTGGCGAGCTCGGCCCTCGCCGGCCGGTCGCCGGCCAAGGCCTTGGCCGGCGACCGGCCAAAAGAAGAAAAAAAAATTGAAAAAGAAAAAAGAAAAAAAGGAAAAATAAGAACAAAATAGAAAAAATAAAAGAAATAAAAAAATTATCCAAATTTACCAAACATATTTCTGTTTATTTTTTATTCCCGGAACAAGTTTACCAAACGCGTATTTTTGTTCAAAAATTGTTCCCCGGAACAGAAATACTTTTTTCTATTTCGTTCCCCTGGAACAATTTTTAAACAAAACACAAACCAAACGCGCCCTTATTCATCCAAACCAATTTGTCTTCTAGAGGGTAATCCAAGAGGGGTTTCTAAGATTTCCTTCATTCTTTGATCATCAAACAACGATCTTACCATTGGTTCATCCCATATCCCAACTTCTGGTTCTATTAATTCAGCCACATGAACTGGCTCATTTCTTGTTGCTGGGCCGCCAATAAGTCCACTTTTCAACCATTTGTCTTCTCGAATCAAAATTTTCTTTCCACTTCCCACTGAATACATAACAATTGGTGCTATAGAATCTCTTTCGAGGAAATACTTTGCCATCCCCATGAAGGTCAGGAACCTTTTCTAGCTTTCCAAAAATCACCATGCGGATAATAAAGACCCTTCATCACTTGGCTTAGCAAGGACTATGGTTGCTGTGAAAAGCGCCAAGCTTACTTCCCTAACATAGCTGTATTGAAGGCAAGCAAATCTTTGAAGTCGAGACCCCCCCATTCTTCCTAAGTTTTAGAGTTTCCCAATTTTTCCAATGAACCCCAGTAGATTTGTTACTATTTCTCTACCATAAATTGGCAATTTTCTTCTCAATAGATTTGCAAATTGAAACAAGGATTTTGAAAATGGACATTGCATATTGAGGAATGGCCTATATTACTGCTTTGATCAATATTTCCTTCCCTGCTTTTGACAGCAAATTATCCTTCCAGTTTTCCAACGTCATATTAACTCAAGCTAGAATCCAAGCGAATATATATTTCTTGGAAGCTCTCTAATCCGAAGGAATTCCTAAATACTTCATTGTTTTCTCTATCTCTAGAACTCTCAATTTGAAGCCATATTTCTTCTCAAGTTCATTGGACAGCCTTTACTAAAATAAATGCCTGACTTATTAAGATTAATAGCCTGGCCTGATGCAAAACAATATTGGTGCAAAATGGCCGCTAGATTTTGACATTCTAATATGGTTGCATGGAGAAAGAAAATTGAGTCATCTGCAAATAGTAAGTGTGATAGAGTAGGACCTTCTATTCAACTTGATTGCTCGGAGTGTACCATCTGCTATAGCTTGTTTGATTAGGTTTGAGAGGGTGTTTGCCATTAAAATGAAGAGATAAGGGGATAGTGGGTCACCTTGTCAAATCCCTCTTGTTGGCTTAAATGAAGGTAGGAGTTCTCCATTGAAATTTACATTAAATGAAACCGTTGAAACATATTGCATCACCCATTGTACCCACTTATCACAAAATCCCATCTTGAGTAAGCATGCTCGAAAGAAATCCCATTCAATCCAATCATACACCTTCTGCATATCCAGCTTTAGAACAGCTTGGAATTTATTCTTTCTCTTTCGAGTTCGCATTCTATGGAGTACTTCCTGCACAATTAGGATATTGTCTTGAATTTGTCTACCCCCCACAAAAGCACTTTGTTCTTCAGCAATAAAACTTGATAGTAGGGGTTTAAGTCTATTGGTTAATACTTTGGAAATGATTTTGTACAAAAAAATTGCAAAGGCTGATTGGGCGGAATTGTTCAAGCTTTTCGGGGTTTGGGACTTTGGGAATTAGGGTGATTTGGGTTCTGTTCATGGCTGGATTTAGGTAAACCCGTATCAAAAAAATTCTATACTTCCCTACAAATATCCTGGCCTATAGCTGGCCAATGATTCCTGAAGAAGAGTCCATTAAGCCCATCCGGTCCTGGGGCTTTAGTAGCTCCTAATTGGTTCATTGCAGTCATAATCTCCTCCAAAGTAACAATTTAACCAGCCGTTAGTTCATTGTTTCATTAACATAAGTTGGAATTTGGTGAAGAATAGGTTGAAAGTTTCGAGACCCCATAGACTCATACAAATTTTTAAAATATGTCTCCATCATTTGCTTCAAAAGTTGTTCCTCTCTCACCCAATCATCTTCAGCATTCCTTAGCATGGTTATTCTGTTTTTGGATCATCTCTGAATAACTGTAGCATGGAAGAATTTAGTGTTTCTATCGCCCCATTTCAACCAGCTAATTCTAGACCGCATTCCCTAATACATCTCCTCTTACTGGCACAAGTATTCAATCTCTTGAGATATCTTCTTTGCTTCCACACATTCCTGAGAAGCTTCCGTTTCATTCATCAACCTTTGAATCTCACTCTTCAACCACTCGATCTTCCTATTAGCATTGGAAAATCTATTCTTACTCGACATTATCAACTTTTGTACCACTATCTGCAGTTTTTCCAACATATTTAGCCTTTGTAATTCGGTTTCAGCCCAAGTTTTCTTAACTAACTACACACACTCCTTATCTCCTGACCATAAAGCTTCGAATCAGAATACCCTTTTCCTCCGTTCCTTTCGTTGGTAAAGTGATATTATAAGAGGGCTATAATCCGAGCCAATGGCTAGTAATGTTATACATTCGGCAGTTGGATATTCAAGTCTCCAATCCAAGTTACATAGAGCTCTATCAAGGCACTTCTTAACCAAGTGTTCTCCTGCCCTATTATTTGTCTAGGTATACGCACAGCCCTTGTATTCCAAATCCATTAAGGAACATTGGTGCAAAAAGTCTCTGAAAGCTGTAAGCCAACAGTTTTCTGCTCTTTTTTAACCCACTTTTTCCCAGTAATATAGAATTTCATTAAAATCTCCCATGTTAAGCCAAGGAAAATGATAATTTACACTCGAGTACTGTTTTACCCACTCCAGCCCCCCCGAATAGTCCTATTTTTCCTCCACGCCGATAAGGGGCTAAAAGATCTACTACTTTAATTCCTGTTTCAAAAATAGATAATTTTGTATCTAACTGGATAAAGGCGGGCGCAGATCTATGAATAGGAGATGTTGTACGAGTATCTACAGGTCCTAAATCATCAACAGGTTCTCCAAGCACGTTGAAAATTCGGCCAAGACTCTATGTATAGCCTCCCATAACAATACTCTTTCATGGAATTTAGTGGGAGCATGTAGAAATGTGATATACATTCTCAGTTTAATTTCTTTGACATGACATTGAACATTAATAAAGCTATTCGAGAAAGACTTAATGGATATTAATACCTGGTCATCCCAGAAAATAGCTAAACGCCCAGCAATAGCTGCTGGATCCACTCAAACAATTCTGAAATTTTAAACTCCTTAATCGTTGCACCCTATGCTCTTGATTTTTAGTTTCCATTAAAAAGATGATGCTGGGCCTTTCTTGAGTCATAAGGACTCGCAAAGCTTGAATTGTCAAGGGTGTGCCCAACCCCTGACAATTTCAACTTCAAATCTTCATGGATAATCCGGTGGTTTATTAGGGCTAGCCACCAAAGCCCACTGATTTAACTTCTCCGCCACTTTAATAGGGGTCTCCATCAGTTGTGTGTTATCAAGAGCAGGAGCCTTTGAAGTTTGAGCTTCATACGAGCAAAATCTTTTGCCTTTTTTAGCGTTGGATAAAATGAATGAATATAAACTATTTTCATTATCCATCGAGAAATTTGCCATAAATTATTATTGATAACTAAATCATCTTTCTTTAGATAATTATTTCGAGCTTAAAGTCGTTTGTTAAATTTAAATGCTCCAAGTAAGTAAAACTTAGTGTGAGAAATTGTGCTGGTAATTGGGGAGAGAATCAGTCGAGAGGCATCTCCAATTGAAAATTCTCGAACTTGTGCCTTTTTGTGTTCAAATGATAATTTTAACTCTCTCCGCCTTCCACCCAAGAAGGGCCTCTAGAATGGCTATCTTTGCTGGTGTGAATCTTAAAATCTTCTGGACAGAGCCACAAAAAGCTGCACTTGAATCTCCTAAACTTCAGGCCTAGAGCCAAACAGGGGCTCCCGCTTATTTGCCTATTGCGGCATTGCACAATTGAAGTGCAACTCGGAGGCGACACTGCAGGTGCATAAGAAAGTCGAAAACACAGATGCAAACACGAAGACGAAGACGAGAAAGATGGACATAGAACTATAATATACAAACATCTTTTCCACCTCGTTATTACACATCACCATTCGAGTACATAACATTCAAGAAAAGAAAATCCTCCGTTTTTTCCTACGTCAGCTATGCTGAATAACTTCGATATCTTCCCGGGTCTAAACCGCTTATTCCCAAGAACCAATTCTGAGTAGAAAATAACCGGAAGCTATGGAGAGGCCATCTCTTTCGTTCCGAAAAGAAACGTCTTTAACTCATTCACTTCCTGATAAATGAAACGCCCTTCTGAATACTCTCTGCTAACTCTTGCTTTGCCTTTTCCAAGCCAGCCCTACAGGTTAACAAACAACCGCCGAAATTAAAAAACTTTATCCTCCTTTGATGTGTAATCAGAGCAGAACTAAAAATCTCAGGATTATTAAAATTCCAGACCTTTCATACTCATTCGGTGGGCCAAGAGGAAGAACCTCCTCAGCCCCAGTACGACCGAGGCGCACTTTGGATGCAAAGAACGGAAGCTCAGTTACCTGAAATATGGGGACAACAATAAAGAAAATTATCGGCGGTTTCATTTTGGATTTGAGAGAAATACAAAGATTTTCAAATCTCAATAAGTTCTTTCAAGGCACCAAGCCTGAGAAGCAACAAATGCACATTCGACAATACCCGCATCACCCCTCAACCCACGCAGGCATGCATCAGCAAACTTCACAGCAGCATATGCCTGCATATTTCATTTTCACATTATTTTAGCATATGAAAAGAGTCCGCATATCAAAAAGTCATCAAATTGCCTGGTCATGAAAGAGATCAAACTAAATCCCAAGGGCCATAAAAAGGACTGACCATCGAGAGAGTTGCCGAGCCAGCTCCATCTTTAGCCTGATAGTTGTCAAGGCACAAACGTACACAATTCAGTTGGCTTCAGAACAAAAATGTAAGGAAGCAGAGAAGCAAAGCCTAAGATATCATGTCAGAATTTCATTGTGGAAACAGATGCAAAAATCATACAGTTTCGGTTAGAAATCAGCAATCGCTTTTAGAAAATCTGATACATCTAACAATCCTATCACCACATGAACTTCTCCTCTTATCATCAAAGTGCAAATCATTCTCTTAATATAATGGCAAGAGATGTATACAGTGCTATGTTTCTATAGTCTTTTTCTCACCTTCCTTTGTTTTCCTTAATGAGGACCAGAGGACCAGACAAAATAATCAGAAACTTAGATACTCTCCAAAACTGCTTGCTTCTACCAATAGCCCAACACAGGGTGATCACCTTCTACATACTTTCACGTGCAAGGTTTCCCAATAATTTGGACAAAAATCTTTACATTAACACATTTCTTAGGGTAGCGGTAATGGAAAAATTTTCAAGGTTGCGGTAATCAAATTCTAGTAGAAATAATATCAGGCTCTCTTCTGTTCATTACAGTGCATAGGCAAAGGCTTCACGCCTTATAGTTGACTTGAAGAAGAAAAGAACCCCCGCTTGAGCTCTCTCTCTCTCCTTTCCGTTTTATCTCGTCCCTCCCTCTCTCTCCAAGGACGACACCAGCTTGCCCCCGTACCTCACGACATTCTCCTCGCCAACGTCGCGCGCAACGTTCGCCTCGTCCGTCCACGGTACGTACGCTGTGCCGGCGTCGTCCTTTTTTGCCTCTCTGTTTGCGTCCAAGGTGAGAGAGGTGAACGAATCGGGCTGGGGAAGAAAAGAGATGGGCCGCGCTGGGGGAAAGTCAAAAGGGAAAAGAAGAAGGGGCCGAGGCCGAGCAGGCCCACCAAATTTTTTCCATTTCTTTTTCATTTTTATATATTTAAAAAATTAAAAAATTTTAGTTTTAATACTAGTAATGCAAATTTTCACTAATATCTATAAGTGATGCAATTTAATGAAAATTAATTTTTTTGCTTAGGGGTATAAATTAATTTCTAGTTTTCCATGCGATTAAGCCCCAAATAAGTAAGCGAAATTTAAGCATTAATAATTTGTAATGCCACAAGTATTTGGAACAAGTCCCACATTTTGAAGGAGAAAGATGAATTATTGTAAGTGTATGCACAGCAAAGAGTATTGCTTTTGGTGTGTGGACTTGTAATGGCCTAAGAGCATTGAATGGGCTTATATAATTATTCCTCTTGACTGAGCAACTAGGAATTTTGGGCTTGAGTTAGTGAAGAAGTGTTTATTTTTGCAATTATTGCTTGCTTTTGCATCTACGGAATTCGAATTATGAATAGTTGTGACTGTTAGTTGCCTAATTGCAGATAAACCTTGGTGCATGTTTAGCGTGAGCTTCCATTTATTATAGATATTTGCTTTCGCACTTGATTTTTGTCGTTCCAATTTTTGTATTTGTTTTTGAGAGAGTTTTAGCAGGCTTCAATGAATCCCGAAACAATAGTTGCCTTTAGGAAAATGATTACACACATCAAAGGTGACATCATAATTCTATTTCTATCTTTTTTGTTAAATTTTCTTAACATTTTTCATGTCACAAAAATTTTGATTATTTGAAACATCACAGTTTTGGTCAGCCTGATCCACATGTCAGCTTCAATATACCAACATTAATAGAAGAAGTTTAGTTTCTTAATGTTATATTGTACCAAAAAATTTAGTCTGCATTATTTATGGAAGCAAAGCAAAAGTAGAAAAGTTGAAGGGAGACTTCAAGTTTTTTTCTCAAAAATGCCAAACAACTTTTACATAAACTTGGTTGGAACGCACGACCCTGTGCGGGAGGTACCAATGCTTGTCCTAAAATGAAGAAAAGACCAACCCATCTTTGCTATAGGCTTCGATGTTGATTCCGCAGGTTCTGGAGCTCCAAGAGAGCACTTGAGTCATTGACTAGTATCAGTCTCTAAATTACGGTAACGTGATGTTTTCTTGTATGTAAACCATCAATATGTGCTGTTTTGAATGCTTAATACAAAACAAGTTCTTGACGTGTGATGATACTACTCATTAGCCATGTAGAATCACATGGGCAACATCTCAATTGGCGGATTTGGTAATTGCAGTAGTCCCCGTTATTGTTTCATCAAAGGCGTGATGAATGACAAATCGGAAATACTTCTAGTCTTTCATTGGCTAAACCACAAATACTATGAGATGCCATCGTGCCAAATGCAATCAATGTCATACACATTGGTAATGAATATCTATTAAGCCTAGTTATAAATAATAAATTCATACTTAAGAGATAAGGTAAAAGTCACCAAAAATCTCATATTATGCTTACTGTGACTTATTTATCCTAAACTTTTTTCGATAATATCAAAAATCCCAAACCTATATGTGACATCCTGAAATTCGAGTCCTCTGAGGAATGAATGGATGTGAATTTCGTCAATGCATTGTTGGTTGATCTCACTCGGAATTGATTACTCCTGAGATACTAACCTTGAGGGGAAAGGCTAATGAGGACAGAACTCGTATGACTAAAGGACTCGACCTGAGAAAACGACTTGACCGTGAGATTTACATGAGGACGATCCTGTAGATAGGCAAGCCGATTCTAAGGACGACTAAAAGTCGATTCGCGGACAGAACATAATGGAACGACTGGTGATTCCGTTTACTGTTATTGAATCCACGAACGACCATATGTCGATCCTCAGTAATCATGTACTTTGAAATAAGAATCTATCCCCCGTAATTTCATGTAGTCAAGGACGTCCATGCATCAAGATGTCTTGAACGTGATTTGATACGAGTCGGTCACGCGTGAATCCTCAAAGCCACCCGTCAGTCTGAGTTGTTACCAAAATGGCATTGGGCGAAATTGACATGGCAAGAGAACTTATGATTGGACTTCGAATTATTGGGAATGTCCGGGACGGACTTTGGATGAAGCTACTTCAGACAGTCGACAGAGCCAGTTAAGCCGAGCAATTGAAAAAAAAAGGATTTTCGGACCGAGGAAGCAAGCCCGTAAGGAAGTGGGCCGAGCCAAGTCAGTGTGGGCCTTAGGCCCAAGTTGGGACAGCCACCAAATGGGCCTAAGTCAAGCAAATGAGCCCATTGGGCCAAACCAACTATTCATCTTCTAAGCCCATGGGCCAATTCTTGGCCATTTCAAGCCCATCCAATTCCCAAGCCCATTCCTATTCATGGCCAAGCCCAATCCTTAGGCCCATTCACCAATTTCAGCCCAAGGTCAGATGTGTAATTTGTGCAAGGTGGAAATGACCTAAATGCCCCTAAAAGCATGTTGATAAGGCAAAGGAAGAGAGAAAAGATGATGTCACTTTGTATGGGGAATTGAAGTGGCCATTTAATGGCCTTAATGAGGTGTGACACCAGCCCTCACATCTCTCTCTCTCCCCATTCGGCCTCCAAGCGGACGAGCTCCTCTCTTCCTCATTTTCCCTCTCCTTCAGTTTCTGCTCCAGCTGACCCTTCGTCAAAGAATCAAGTCAAAAGTGGTCTTTCTGGATGAATCAGCCAACGATCCACCTATCACCGTGACCGGGAGAGACAAACCATTCCAACGAGCCCAGTTTCGTCCCGAACGGAGCTATCGATCGTCATGTACGGCCGTCTCAAGACGCCGATCGCCGGACCGCCTGGTTCTGCCCTGCTTCGCCTATTTCAACTTTGCAGCCCGTTTTCTTCCATTCCAGCCGTTCCTTTGCTCATCCCAACCTCCAACAAGACTCCCAAGACCCCAGGGTGTCACCGGTTGCCAGCCACCCTCCTCGCCGGAGCTCCGGCCAAGCCGTTCAACTTGCTTTCTTCTTCGGCAAGGCTGTTTTTCAGAAGTTTCAGTGGAAGTCCGAGCTGTGGTTGCTGTGTTGAGCTTGGGACCACCTTGGATCATCGTGGTAGAGGTCTCGGAGCGTCGCCTTCGTCGTCGCCGCCGCGTCGGTGTCTCCGGCCCGCTTAACGTGTGAGTTTAGCTCCTAATCCTTTGATTAGTGCCTAAACTTGCTTAGGGTTGGTTTAGTTAGATTTAATTCTAGTTTAAGTGATTTAATTAATTTGTATTAGCCCTAAGATAGGTGGTTAGGTGGATGAATTAGATTAGTCTAGCTTAATCGTGCTTTATTTGCTTAATGTGGTTTATGTGGTTAATTAAGTATGCTTGGCTTTAATTAATTGATGATTGCTTTAATTAATGCTTTTAATGATTTATGAATTTAATTTATAGTTTATTAAATTCTAGAAATTACTGTTCATGCGACACTATTCACGATGTACCGTTCACGATTACTGTTCACGACACTGTTCACATGCACTGTTCATCTAGAATGCAAAAAGTGTCTAAAATTCATGTGTGTTGATTCTATGAAGTGATTGGATGTGTTATTGCATAAACATCCGCATGAAATGTATGTTTTCCACAAAAAAGGGAAAAATGGTTTGTTTGAGGGACACCGAAATGAGTCGCTTTTAGGAGAAGATGATTTAAAAATGTAAATGCAAGCGTGTGTGGAGTGGCTAAGTGCCCAAAGATAAAAAGGGAGTTGTGGTTGTGCGGTTGTGTGATCATTAAGTTGAATCCGTTCCCCACTGTGTGTCCGGTGGGCGATACTCCTTTGTGAAATGCCTATGTGGTGGTAATCGAGCCTGTGTGGCGTGGAACTTGCCTGTGTGGCGTAGAATGTGCCTGTGTGGCGGTAATTGAGCCTGTGTGGCGGTAATCATGCCTGTGTGGCATGGGACTTACCTGTGGAACTTGCCTGTGTGGCGTAGAATGTGCCTGTGTGGCGGTAATCGAGCTTGTGTGGCGGTGATCAATTAGAACATGCCTATGTGGCGATAATCATGCCTATATGGCAGTGATCAATTGGAATGCATGAGTGAACCACATTGTTTATGGCACGCACGCATGAATCGATAACATGCAAGGTGTGGCAATGGCCAGGTGAGATCGCTTGTGATGCGACTCGTATGTGATTGATGAAATGTATTATCTAATGGCCATGTGCATTGCATGTATTGTGCTGAATTATAACGTGTAGGGTATGGCATACCAGGTAAGGTTGTATGCGAATCGACTGTTGGTTGTTGCTTGTGGTGGGGTAGTTCTGGATAGATACCCTGAGTTGAGTTGGTGTACTAACCGGGGCTTAGGTTTGGAACTCACTGAGATTTATATCTCACTGGTTATTGAATAACCATTTTCAGGTCCCTAGTGTGAAGAGCCAAGAGCTTGAAGCGGAAGGGTTGGGAGCATAGGTGGCTCAGTAGTTCTTTATGACATAGACCTTATGTATAAGCTTGAAGTGTTTATAAAAGTATATTTGATTTGAAGTTGGTTGTCTTGCTTTTCTATCCCATGTATATCGTTGTCAGGGGATTAGTTAATTCGCTTTCGCATGTGCAATAAAATGAAAAGGGTCGGCGACGAATCCTGGGAACGTCGTGAAATTCTATCGACCACCGAGGGTTGTGCGTGCGCTCGAGGTTCAGGGCGTGACACTATACCTATATAACACATGTCATTGAGCACCTTTAAAAATCTGCCCACATGAATATTGTAAGGAAACTAGTGATGAGGGCCCACATGGTTTTGAAATAAAAATAACATTGTTTGGCCTAAAAAAACATTTGATGAAATCTTGAGAGAGGATAAATGTGTTAAATATGTACAAGTTTAGGTTTCTTTTTCATATCACAAGAAAAAATGTTAAAAGTAAATGTGTTATAGCGGCGTAATTTGAGATTTTTTCTATGTAAAAAAAAAAGGTTTAAAATAAATGTATCACAATAGACGTAATTGAAATTTTTTGTGGCTTTTTCCTTTTAAGAGATAATCCAAGTGAATAAAGCATAATAACTTCCTGCATCACAAAAATTCAATTTGAAAAGGAAAACATCATCAAGCAATAAATCGTATGGCCAAAAAAGTGACATGAGGGCACTTGGATCAGTTCATGTCGGCGTTGAATGTGCGTTGCAAATTAGGCTTTATTCCACGTCCAGCGCCGCCAAATTTGTCGATGCCCCCCAGCTCTACAGGTTTGCAAACAAAAGCCAAAATGAAAACTTCTGTTATGCTTTGATGTAATCCAAACGCACCTGAGAATTTAGAGAATGGTTATTTGTTCCACAATACCGAAAATGAGCCTAGCTTTCTCCTTTTAATCGTGCATGCAGCTTCTTCTGGCGGCATCCAATCTATCTGCAACTTGGTCAATGATGGCATGTCAGGCAAACTTTTCAAGGACATGCATCGTATGATCTCCGCATTCTTCAAAAGATTCAATTCTTTTAGGCCTTTGACATCTCTCATCTTTCCACAATAATCTAATTTGAGATCCACTAGATTTTTCAAGTTCGAAAGGCTAGGCAATTGTTCGATTATATCACACTGGGAAATTTTTAGAACCTTCAGCGATTCCAGTTCCCCCAAACCTGGAATCTCTGCAGTTTGGGTAAGTCAGTGAGATGCAACTCTCGCAGCCTCTTCAAGCACAATAGATTAGGTGTACTCTCCAGGAATATGCATGACAGTATCACCAATCCCACTAACCTCTCCAAGTATTTAAGGACGGGGAAGTGTGGCATCGGACATCCTTCGATGGAGAGAAACGACAAGCTTTTAAAGTCGGAAAAATCTGGCAGCTGCGGGATCCAGCTAAGAGCCAAGCTTGATAAGCTACGTGGAAGCCGATTGATGGACTGCGCGTCCTCCCAAGGCGAGATAATCTCATCCGCGCTCCAGGATGAATTACTTGGATGTTTGCTTCGCACATAGAGTAATTCTAAACGCAGTAGGTTCGAGAGGTCGGGAAGGAAAAGGAATTTAGCAGTTCTAACACGTAGGTATTTCAAACTCAAGGGAAGCTTTGGCAACTGCAAAAGCTGGTTGCTTCCAATTCTAAGTGTCTGGAGACTAGAGAAACCAGTGATCTTTGGCGGCACTGTAGAGATTGGACTCCATTCTAATTCCAAGATTTTTAGATGGGTCAAGCTCCACATTTCCCACGGGATTGCATGCCTGAGACCTCGACAAAATGAGGCATCCAGCACTTCAAGTGTCTCCACCCTTCCAAAAGCACAAGGTACCATGTGTATCATTGTGCATGCCAACCTTATGATTTTTAGTCTCTTCAGATTTCCAATAGAATTAGGGAGAACATAGATCCTTGATTCTTGTAAATCCAACTCGACCAATGATTCAAGTTCCTCAATAGTGTCCAGAAGCTCATGTGGATTCTTGCACCCAATCAAAAGCAAGTATGTGAGATTCATTAGCCTTCCAATAGAGTGAGGAAGTTGGCTGATACCTTGATGAGATCGAATTTCAAACTTCATCAACGATCTTAGATTGCCTAGTGTCTCAGGAAACTCAAACAGTTCGTAATTGGAGGGCATGATAATCTCCATCAAGCATTCTATAGAACCAATTTCCTTGGGAAACCCTTCAAGGAATCACATCCGGCGACATTCAAATTACTTAGCAGTTTTAGCTTACCGATTGAGTTATCAATTGTAGACAAATTCACACAATCAACGAGAATCAATTTCTTCGATTTGCCAAACTCAGAAAAATTAGGTGTCTCGGTCAACATTTTGCAATACATCAAATCTATAATTTCAACTTTTTCGCCTATGATGGAAAAGAAAGGCCAATTACATGTGAATGAAAAGTATGAGAAACTAGTAGCATACAACTAAATAGCGAAGGTCAATTGAGAGAATTTGAAGCAAAAGTAAGCAAGTGAGTTGTGTCGGTACCTTGATTTGCCTCCATCCACTCCAGTAGTGGGTGACATTGCTCCTTGAAAGGTCAAGCACAACTAAATTCACCAGATGAAGATTTGTCGTTGGAAGATGCGATGAGCAATCACACCAAGAAAGCCATCTTAGACTGCAAAGAAGATTTTTGAAGTTGCTTACAAAATTTATTCTTTCCCCTTTAAGGAACCTCAACATTGGCAAACAGGCTAATTCTTCAGGGGTTAAGTCATTACTAATACCCAAACTGAGTGCTTGTACACTTCGTTTTTCCTGCCAGTAACAACAAAGGATAAAGATGAGTGCGCGCCATAGGAGCAATAAACCAAGGAAGTAGCATCAATATCAGTAGTTCTTCTTCGACCCCGCATTCTAATTAAATAAAATGCAGATTGTAACAAAATTACATTTCCTTTTTTGTCAATTTGAAGATAAGACAAAACCAAGCATGTTTAAAATGTTAATTCGGTGTTGATTTTTCTGTCCTTTCACAGATTAGATATCTTTTGAAGGAAACAAAGAACTCATTTCATTCTCACCGAAACAAGAAAAGAAATTTCAACTGACCAAACAGCTCTTTAGCTTTCTCCTCGTTTCACATGGGTAAGGCATGAAATAAACTATTGTAATTTATAGAGTCGCTTTCCATGTCTCTATAAATTAGTAAACAAAGCATGCTGATATTCTCGATTTTAAAGCACGCAACGAAAGAATCTGCTGGATTACTTATATATTCTTCTCTTAAAAACTTTCACCTCACTGCTCCTCAATATGTCTAGCGTATTCTCATCAATCCACACCCAACGACGCTTTCCAGCATCTTCGAAATTCTCTTCCTTGACAATGTACCTTCCTAGGTCTTTAAGTTCATCACGCTTCCGGAACGTATTGTCCTCATCAATCTTTATCAACGACATAAGGAGAAGATCATCAATTGCACATCCACAATCATCCCACATGTAATATGCATGTCTTACCCTCCCCAATGCAAAAACATGCTATGTCTAGGAATAGTTCTTTTCTTCTGCAGTCCAATTTGTTAAAACTTATCATCAGTGTGTCTTAGACTTTATCACATAGGACTTGTTTTAAGTCCTTCAACGTCTCGCCCCACTCTGATCTCACTGTGCGGGCAAAAAGAGAACCCACGACTTCCAAGGTCAAAGGAAGCCTTCCTATACTTGACACGAATTCTATCGAGAAATTGTGCCAATCTTTTGGAGGAGTATCACTTCTGAAGGCATGCTTGCTAAAAAGCTTAATCGCTCGATCTAAAGACATCTCCTTCATTGGGTAGTCCATGTAATAGCTAGATCTTGTTTGGTTGTACTCATTGGACATTGTCCTATCTATTATTGTTCTTCTGTCCCGAACTGTGATGATAATCTTGCTTCCAGAGCCAAACCATTTGTCACTCCCCACGAGGTTCTCAAGTTGCTCCTCGTTCACATTGTCAACAACAACATGACCTTTTTGTTGCTAAGTCCTTTTCTTATGCAATTGATCCCATTGTTAGTATCATGGATTGCGTCAATAGAGTTCGAGCCTAGTGTGTCGGATAACAGTTTTCTTTGCACGTGTAAATGACCATGATGTTGTGACAAGTCTTGGACGTCTTCGAGGAAACTAGAGTAGTTGAATTTGAACAAGAATTGATTGAAGATAACCTTAGCAAGAGTTGATTTACCAATACCACCCGTCCCATGGATTATGACGAATCGTACGTCATCACAGTCAAAATCCAACTATTCCTCCATAGCTTCTTCGTCATCCATTTTAACTAGATGGTCAAGAAGAGATATATTCTTCACCTTTAGCTTAAGTTGAACCTCTCGAACAATCGATTCTATAAGTTCCCCATACTTGCGTATAGAGATGGTGGACAAATTCAGATTGAGAAAATAATGACACCATACTATTCCTTGCTTTCAGGCATATACGCTTTGAATAAGATAACGTACATATATTAAGACCGTTTTGCAAGCAGTGGCAGCTTTTTAAATAACAAATTTGATTTCATTTAAACATAAGAACCCCAAACTACTGTGGCTGCTGGCCAGATTTCCTTTGGTTGGGTTTAAACGCTAACACTGCTGCCCAAACTCATTTATTGGGTTCAAACTAGCACGCGGTTTGGATGCAGTGATTAAGAGAAAAAAGGAAAGAATTGGGATAATAACAAAAAGAAATAAATGGTCGATTTGACGGTTCTTCGTGTGTTCACGAAAGATAAAAAAAGAAAATGAAGGAAATTAGGTCATTTCATATTCGGTTGAAGCACAGAAGAGAGTGGAAGAGAATCTAATTATATCTTTGTAACCATTTTTTCCTTCTACTTATTCCTAGATTAAATAAATGAGAATTGACTTTAGTAACGAGGCCTTTGGCATGTTGAAAATTCAATATCAGCAACAATTAACTCACGTCATATAATGCTATCGTGTAAATTAGTGCAACAGAAGTAAAAGTGGATCCGAATTCCTATATGATGCACATGGGACCAAACTCGAATTTCCTAAACAATGAGGCCCTTCAGATAAAGTTATTATTAATTATTATGATAGAGTTATTAAGCGTCTTCAAGCCCAACTTTGTCCCAACCCTACCACTACCTTCTATGAAACTTCCTCCAGATACTAACTTAATGATCAGTATAAAAAAAAAAAAATGCAGGTGCTGAATTAACATGGTTACGAAAATCTAATGTCAAATAACGAGGCAACAGACCTTTACCATCAAACTAGTTGAAGTCCCATGCGCTGCATGGACCAGAAGTTGATTTATTGAAATATTTGTTTTGGAGAAACATGATGTAACTTTACGAAGTGAGCATTCATTAATCAACCGAACAACAAAATTCTGCTAGGAACATATGAATCATTAGTTTGTCCTTCTTCCTATATTATACCACTTTATTTTATTTTTTCATTTGAATGTAGTTTTCTAAATAAGCAAAAACTGTAGTTTATTGTGGGATCTTGATCTTTGTTGATTTCCAGTAATATAAACTCAGTCAGACTTGTGCACAGATTAGTTGTATTCTATAATTAACAGGGTCTTTTGCAATTGGTTATTGTACCTATAGATAAACCACAGGTAGTAATATTGAAGTTTAGCAATCAAATCATTGTCACGGCTATTCTATTTGTAACTTAGTAATGGTGCCCCATATCTTCGTGAAAACTCAATAGTTGTTCATTTTAATGTTGCGATTGAGTTAAAAAATCTTGCTAATGCAAAGCTGAGCCTACTACAGAATCCTCTAACTTTGAAACTAGGGTGCTGCTCAAATTGAGCCTTGCCCATCACTCCCTTCCCCAGAATAACACCTTCCCACGAGGAGCACTTTCCACGGTTGTCCTCGTCTATCTAGCGAAAGAGTCTCCTTGCTCCTCCTCTAACAACACCTTCCATTGCCGTCCTTGTCAATTTCAGCACAAGCGAAAGGTCGCCTTGCTCCACCTCCTTATCATCGTGCCACATAGTCAATAGTCTCGTCCAGTTGCAGCTCCATTCCATGTGAACATGATGGATGTATCCTCCTCTTTTTCCTTGGCCTCTATTACTTTTTTCTTGAAGGAACTCTAATCCCTAGTGCACATTGTGCACTACAATAACTTTTGCCTCCAAAAATTAAATTGACACGATTAGTTAACTCATCAACAGTAGTAAAAACACTAGGTCGAGTTTTTTTACCCGCACGTCGTGCCCTACCACATAGAGAGATATTTTTTTTATGAATTTCTTTATAATTTTACTAAAATTTTTGAATTTTTTAAAATTTTCTGAATTTTTAAAATATTTTGCATGCATTTTTGAATTGTGTTTAAAAAATAATTTTTTTTCTAGATTTTTAAATTTTCTCTTTTTAAATTTTTAGAATATTATTTTTCTAAAAAATTATTTTTTTGAATAATTTTTTTTGAATTTATTTTTTTTTAATAAAATACAAAAATAAGGACATCGGCATGGACTATCAAGCGCGGTCAGGCTCGGGCCCGCCGAGCAGGACCAATTCGTGGGGGGATTCCCACATTGAGACCAATTCGACCTAGACCTTGAAACAAACCTGAACTAAACTCAAAAGCCCAACTCACCTAAAACGTCCAGCCCAAACTAAAGCAAACTAGACAAGTCCAAATAATCTCAAACGAATTAAACCCAAACTCCACAAGACCAATTCGGTCCAAACCAAACAAGTCCAGACTCGATCAACTTAAGCCCAATCCAGATTTACTAAAGTTCAACCCAAGCTCATTTCCCATTTTCTTCTCTCTCTAAAAGTATGGTCGATCTCCCCCATTGCTCTCTGGATTCTCCTTATCCTCCCCAGAACACGAGCCCTTCAATCTTCAATATCAAAACTCAAGTCACCAACACAAAAGGTCTATTATGGATCACAGTCACTGGACCACGGCCCATCTTCGATTATGACTCCACAACGATGCGTAACATATAAAATGAACGATGAACGATAATAGTAAAGCTCAGTCAAGCATCGTGAGAAATCAGTGTTCGTCAAGATCCCTGGTTCATTTCCCCGCCAGTATTCACATCCACTATGAGAACATTGTATAGGATAAAACAACACAGAGGCAAAACCGCACGAGACTCGAAAAAGAGAAAAGAAAACGCATGTTGAACTGTGGTGACAAAAAACGGATTTTGAGGTTAGAGAGAGATCACCATCAAGCGTACCCCATAGCTACAAGTTCAAGCGACTCAAAATCGGAAGAAAATATGAACGGCCTTGGTGCAGACATTTTGTCAAACGTGTTGTGGGCGTCAAATGAAAGTAAAACCCGGACAAGAACAAGACTCAAAACCGGATCAAAGCTCAACACGAATCAGCGGGGAATGCTCGACATCAACCGAGGACAGCGTAAGCGAACCCGAAATGCACGCCCGGCTCAGTAGCTCGTGCAAAAACATGAGAGAAATGGGCAAAAGAAAGGCATAAAAATGGGGTCGGCCGAGGGTCTCTACCCGGCTCGAGGGCGGCGAGTCGTGGGTGAGCTCGATAGATCGGACTACGTCCAGTCGCCCTGCACGCCTCTGAACCGGGATCCCCGGGAAATCGACGCAACTCAACACAACTAAAAAAGATACGCACAAGACCTAGTGGGAGAAGCACGCGTCAGCGAGGGTCGGCGGCCGAGGTCCAAGCGCAGTGGCTCGCTCTCCCCTCCCTTTTAAGTTGCCCAGCGCGCATGGCCTCTTGCGACGCCAGCTGCCCCTGCCGGCCTGACCCCCGACCGGACGCAACCACTGCTCCCCATCGTACCAGCGTCCTCGTCGCGTTGCAGAGGGCGTGAGGGAAAGAGAGGGAAAGAGAGGGAAAGAAGTGGACATTATCACATTTATCAGGAGAAGCTGCAAGTGATGATTTGTTGGGATTGTTATAGGAATCAAGCATGCCTTATGATGAGCTTAGAACTTGGCGCCCTCGTATCCTTGACTTTTGTTATGATCAGGTTCGCGAAAAACACTATACATGATGGAAAAACCTATAACTACAATGTAATCAGTATTTTCTGCCCAGATACTTAATAATGTCTGATGAATATTGCTCTGATACCTATCGATGAAGAGCAAATCTAGACGGAGAAGAAGAATAATGAGTAGAAGAATAGAGAAGGTGCAACTCCACGATGTGGATAAAATGGTAGGCCTAGTTTTAATATTGCCTTCTCTTTGACTAGAGTTACGAACCGGGGGACCACCCAAATATCAAACACTCTCTAATTAATGTCTTGATGACATTGTCAAAAAATGTTACGCTCCCTCGCAAGCATCCTTTTCCTATGTTTCTTGTTTAACATATGAACTGAAATTCAACTATGGGCGGATAAAACTTCACATATGTGAAAACCGCAACATGTGTAAAATATGACCTTTTTATGGATTAATTTATACCTTATTAACAGAAAGAATCGAATTTCTTCAGTGCACGTTACATGTTTATTTCCACCCCCCCCCCCCCCCCCCCCAAAAAAAAAAAAAAATTAGTATGCCAACATATGGAGTTCTCTCATATTTATCCATGTTCAGTCATCTATATATTATCAAAGCTATTGTTAATAGATTATATTTAGAGTTTTGATGGTTCATTTTGTCATTTTTTTGGGAGATAATGCCTATGTGACGGTCGGTTACTTTTTCAAAGAATGATGGTGCCTTCTGCATCGCTACTTTCCCTTAAGGCAACTGGTTAATAAATTTAATTGGTTCTCAAAGCATTCAGATTTTTAGGAGGTAAAAAAGAAAGCAAAAGAGAGGAGAATAGGGGACAAATCTCGTTATTTTTTCCGTGAAATATGTCGCTAGAGAATATTTTTAGAGAAAATAATATAAAGAAAGATGATTTAATTTTCCTGTATCCTCAACCCTCATCGAATCCTCTATGATTTTGGAATTTGGGACCTCAATGCGAGCCTTGAGATCTCAATACTCGTATAGGGGTCTTAATTCTTGGATCAAGACACTAGCACCCAGACCTAATGTACCGGGTGTCCGGCACGAACCCTAACCCACGATGTTGGACTCGGGACTCAAGGGGCCGGGACCCCGAGTCAGGTTGTTGAGGTCTCAGGTTCAAGAGCTCCAGGCAAAAGTTAATATACATGCATGGAAGGACTAGAGGGGTGTTGGTGATGGCCACAAGCTCCTTTGGGCCTTCTATATTTAGTACAATTTGATGGACCTAACTAAGTGCAAGTAGTGAGTTGACCATGGGACATGATACTGTCCAGATAATTGGATAGTCTTGTAGGCAGAAAGTGAACAATCTACCAGACTTGGTGGATAGCTCTGTTGCTAAATTTGGAGCATCTATAGACTTGGTGAGAAGAGTAGGCTATAAAAATAATTGGAATTGAAGCTTTAAAATCCCTAAAAATTAGGTTCAAGGCTCTAAAATTTTTTGCCTCTTTCAGGTAAGTGTCGCGACAGTTGAGGTCAAAAAAAAAAAAAAGAAAAACTACTTTGGAAATCCATTTGTGAAGATTTTCAGGAAGATATTATATTGGAAGCGAGAGAATAGAGCCAATACAAATTTGAGGTTTACACTGTTAATTAGAATTCATGACGAATTCCCAGGTTGAGACATGAGTTGGATTTAAGAAAATACAAACAAGGTATGCTCTTCCTTTCATTGACCTCCATGAACCTCGCTATAGAGAGGGTTGTGACAATCAAAGAAAGTTTCTCACCGCATCTAAATCCTCCCCAAACCAAGAGATTCTCAATTCCACCCTTCCATCTACTCTTTGACTTAACTTGAAGGAGTTAGGTATTCACTATGATCTTTTGTGTTAAATTACCTTCAAAAGGCCCTTGCCTTGTACGCCCTTCGTATAAGGATATAAGCACGTGTTGATTATTATCAATCCAATAAAACAGCTGCCTGTCAATTTTGCATCTTACACCGTATCGAAACTAAAGAACCTTCAGGCAAAATTCAAGAAATAATCTGAATTGGTAGGTCGTTAGGATATCTCCCCCACCATAGCGATTCACTTTGCAGTTGCTTTTCCTGCAAAATTCATAAGATAATTTAATTGGTGAATTACAAGGTGTGGACATGATTATGTGGGTGAGTTATAAGTTATGGACGTAATGCACTGGCAAACTTAACTATTAAGCACCTCCAAGTTGATCGAAGAGATCCGCGATGAGCGGGATCAGGTACTTGTTCTTCACAGTCAGCTTGTTCAGTGCTCGGTAGTCGATGCACATTCGGAGTGACCCATCGTGCTTCTTTTGGAATTGGACTGGCACATCGAATGGAGCCTTGGACGGTCGAATATACCCCACATCGAGCAGCTCCTTCAATTACTTCCTCAGTTCTTCCAATTTCGGGGCTGCCATGCGATAAGGCGCCATGGTGGGTGATCGAGCGTCAAGCACCAGCTCGATCCAATGATCCACCTGTCTTTGAGGTGGTAGCTTCTTTGGCAACTCAGGGGGCATCACGTCCTTGAATGAGTTGAGGACGTGGGTTACTTTGGCTGGGACTCCTACCCTTTCACCCCAGTTGTCCTCCGTCTTCAAGGTCGCTAGAAATGTCACCTCACCCTTCCTTGCTCCCTTGGTGAGTTGCATCGCCGAGATCAACTTTTGACCACGGTCTGACTCACGATGGACCAGGATCACGCATTGACACCATTTGTCCAATACACATATACATTCGGCAAAAGGCAATATAATAGCATGGATCTTATCTAGGAACTTAATCCCAATGACAAAGTCATAGTCGTCAAGAGGAATTACCTCTAGAGTCTCCTTGCTTTTCCACTACCCGAGTTGTAGCTCCATGTCCCTTGCGACACCGATTGTAGGGACCTCTTTAGAGTTTACCATCTTGAGCCACCGGGCTCCCTTCTCAACCCGTAGGTTTAGTTTCTTTGCGGCCTCCTCCGAGATGAATAGATTGGATGCTCCCGTATCCACGAGTGCACTCATCGTAGTCTCTCCGATCCTTAGGTCTGCGAATATCAATCCTTTAGGCTCCTTCACCTTCTTGGACTTGATTGTGCTAAGAAGTCACAGTGAACCCAACCGCGATTCTTCCTTAGGCTCATCCTCCTTGCAAATGGGGTTAGCTTGGCCTTATTCGGGCAATCCCATGCCATATGTGAACTATTGACACCTAATTTTTGTTTTCAAGTACATAAAAAAAATTAATTAGAGAAAAAGAGAAAAAAAAAAAAAAAGAAGAAGAAAAATAAAAAAGGCCTCTTTTTCCCTTGCGTGGCCCAAGCTTGTTTCCCCTTTGGCCTAGCCCACGCCATCCTTCTCCCTCCTCCATCTTTGCGCAAGAAATCCTAGCAAAAAAAAAGAAAAAAACCAAAGAGGGAGTGGGAGAGAGAGCTCGGCAGAGGGAGAGGGAGAGAGAAAGGAAGGAAGAGCAACAGCAGAGGGCAGCGGCGACACTGCCGGGCACCGTTCGAGCCATTGCCCTCTGAACGCCCTCTCTAGCAGCCCAATCAGCGATGCCATCCGACCCATCGCCTATAACTCAACGTTAGCAGCCGAGCCAGCGAGCCTCACCACCGCGTCGCACCCCCTTGAAGTTGCGACGCCACCTCTGCCGGCCCCGTTTTGCCCAGCTCTGCCACATCGACGCTGCTGTCACAACTTGCAACAATCCACGAGCACTGCCGCACCCCCCGCGACGCCACAACAACCCGCGACCTCGCTTGCAGCGCCTCTGCCATTAATCCACCTGCATAACCGATGCCCGTACCTTTGCGCCGTTACTGCCGAAGTGCCAAACATCTGCGAGCATCGCTAGTAGCTCACCACCAATCCAGCGCTACCCACCTCCACCCGTGACGACCACCGTGTTTTGCCTGCAGCCCTGACGGTGTTGCCCCCGACACTAGCAGATTCTAGGCTGGCCGCCATGTCTCCACCGTTGTAGCACCAGTCCGGCCCCGTCGTAGCACCAGCACTGCACTATCACCGCCTAAGCCGCCACCACCTACCGCGTCGTCGTGCCTTGCCACGTCGCTGCCGCCGTCAAGCCCATCATCGCCGCCAAGAAACCCTAGGGAGTGGAGGTACGAGTTGGGTCGCGGCCACCAAAATGGGTAGGGTTTTGATCCGTTCGGGCTGGGCCTATGCGAATGGGTTGACACATCCCTCGGCCAAGCCCATCCTTTTTAAGGAAATAGGGCTCTAGTCGTAATGGGCCAAGTCGGTGGGCTCAGTTTATTTATTTATTTATTTTAAAAAAGGAAAAGAATCCCGGGCCGAACTTGCATTGCAGGCCCGTCCAAGTCTTCGGCGGATGACCTGGGTCAATCCCACCAGGGAAGAGAATCCGGGTCCTTTTTAAATATATTATATTGATATAATAATAAAAAATATTTCAAAAAATAAATAAAAATTATATTTTTTAAATAAAAATATTAAAGTATTAAAAAATAATAATTTAAAAAATCTAAAAATTGCAAGGTTTGTTTAGAAATTGCAATGTCTTGCTTTCTTAGTATAATTAGCCATTTATTTGCTCGTATATTAACTATATTGCATGATTAATTTACATGTTTAACTATATTTGCAATTACTTAGTGGCACATGTTTAATTTTACTGCAATTAGGATCTTGGTAGTTATGATTAGGATCTTGGTAGCTATGATTGTTACTTTAATGATTGCGTATCCACATGATTACCTCACATGTTAGTGGATAGATATAAAATCAATCCAAACTGCCTGACAAAAATCATTTTTTTTAAAATGAATAAGATTAGATACCGAAATGGCACTAATTGGTCAACTAGTATAATTAAGTCCCTGACCCTAGATTCTTTGGTTGCCTAGAAAGTGAGGTACACTCTCATGCCTCACTTGGTTTCTAGCCGACCCCAATAGGCTAGTGGCGACTCCATTTTTGCAAAATTTTCTTAAGAATATTCCAATGTCAGGTGGGGTATGGGCTTGGGAGAGCCCGCGCCTAATCATGGGCCTTACGCTCGTCTTTTAGGCAATACCCCTAAACCTACTCCCTCCCCTCGAGGATAGGTTGCAACAGCTTGGCAACTTCGCCGGGGACTTGGTTTTAAACCATAGAGGACTTAGGCAAAATTAATCTTGTTCAAAAATATTTTTGTTTGGCAATGAGGATATCATGTAGGTCCCTAACATGTTAGGTGTTAAATGCTTTTTCAGTTGGGAGTTATAAGGGGATGAGTGATTGTTAACCCCTTGTCTTGTAGGTGTGGAGTTGAGAATTGATGTTTATGTTTTGAATTTATGAAGTGCTGCTTGCTTATAAATTATTATGCCTGCATCTCCTGCATCGCACTACACCATGGCACACACTACCTGCCATTGGACCTGAGCTGCATAGGATTACTTAAGATGGTGTTGAGGTGGATACCACTCCAACTACAACCATATAGTACGAGTCACCCATCTCAACCCCGAAATTTCTTTCTTGATGTCAAATGTGCCCCACGCTGGTTTACAACTGTGTGACATGGGTTGGTTCTTTGACGAAGCCAGAGTCATGGGTAACCTGATCCAGCCGTGACCTTGTGGGTTCGATCTGGTGATCCCATGGCTCCATTTTGAGCCATATAGAGTAGAAATCGAACCACATCTCATGTGCATGTCTATGTAATTGGAAAAAAAAAAGAGACAAAGGTCGGCACCCATTGTAAGTATCATTTTCCTTCTTATTTGCTCATTTTGTATTGCATTTTCATCTTGAAATTCGCGAAAATCAATCGAATCCCCTTGGTGATATAGGCTTATGATTGAAAAATTGGCAATCACTCTTGAGAAAAGTGAACATTGAATACAAGTTCTAAACACTTTGATTTGGCCTTGCTAAACATGACTTTGTTTAAATTTTTAATTATGGGCTCAAAACCGCTTTTTGTTTAGAAGATTCTTTCAAGACAGGATTATAATTTGTGGCATAAAAATTGAAATTGCATTTTTAATCAAATTCTCCCATTCTCACATTTTGGGACTGAAATGCAAATCACATTTGGTGTACAAATTTCTCAAAATAGAAGTCACTTTTTCAAAAATCAATGTCAATATGAAACTTTTAGAGTAGAGTGGACATTCGATTGATAGCCATCGACCGATCTTCTAATGATGCCCCTTCTCTTATAACTAATCTTGGTGAAATACTAAAACCCCATAATAAAGATTATAGAGCATGTACTGTCGCCTCGATTTTGTTGTAAGAAGCGACCTCATTAAGAGATCATTTTCTCATTCACACATTAACATTGTCTTCTTTTCACAAGTCATGCATGATGACTTCGCTCGCTTGATCATGCCAAGAAGTCAACTTTAGAATTAGGATGAAAATGGATTTATACTTTCATCTGTGCAAGAGTTTTTTGTATTTTATCATTGTTTTTATTCTTGTTAGGGACTATGTTTTCCATTTTGGATTTTGATTACGAATCCAATTGATGCTTTTATAAATCATGTGACTCACATTTTTAATGATGGAATTCAATTTCGTGAAAATCATCATTAAAAAAAAAAAAAACAAAAACAAAAAACTGAGAAGTGCTTCAAACGAACCTTTACGAGTTTGGGCATCGCCATCACTAGATTGTTTTTTATGAGTTTTATCAAGAGCTGCATCATATGTTACTAAAAGGTTAGCATTAGGGCTCTTGTGCATTTTGGCAATTAAAACATTTGAACATTTGGATGCAAGAGCTTTTTACAATCAACATTAGAGATTTGTGTCGCAAAATGCTACTTTGTTATATGCTTTATCGCAAGGAAATGACACAAATGCCTTAGGTGCCAAAAAAGCCCTCACTTTGCGTGACAAGACAAATGAAGGAGGTTGCCAAGCATCCAAAAGGCGAATTAGAAGGAAGAGTAAATTGTATCGATTCCAATTATCCATTTATGAAACCGTTTTTGACATGATTTTCTTTTCCATTGCCAAGGATACATCGTGGGCACCAAGTTATATACCGTTCCAACAAAAGCAAAGGAGTATTCTTATAAGGGCAATATGTCTCTCTAATAAGACATGACAAGACATCCAATTTAGCACAAAAGGATGTATCATTCCTAAATTGAACCTAACTAAGAATGGAGATAATTTGTTTCATCTCCCCTTCTTACAGGGTGATAAATAAATAAAAAGTTGTGCATTAACCATAGAAGCGGCGCCTCCTACCAAGGAATCAGGAAAACGTCAAACACTTAAAGGCGAATGCAAGGGAAGGGTATTGTCGAGTTACCAAATATCCATGAAGGTGAATCCAAGAGATGTTAGCGCCCAAATGATGAAAGCGAATGAAGGGTAATAATGTATTGTTTCCAACATTTCAATCCCTAAATATTTTTGCACTAATATATTCTTTTACATTTTTTACAAGTTTACCGGGTCACCATGCCGCAGGTAAGTACCTTTCTTCTCAATTTTTTTAAGTAAAAAAAAAAAAAAAAAAAAGAGAATTTCCATTAGAAGAGAGAACCTCTGGCACTTTCCTAGAGACAAACAAAAAAAATGAATAATTGAGAAAATAAAAAAATTTCTACAAGTTTTTTGAACATCATTTTTGTCTCAAAATTATTTTCTCGTTTCGTGGATTATTCATTTTGAATCAAAATTCCCTACGGAGATTGATCTACTTAGATGATCTCGATAGAGAGAGATGGAAATGTTAACCATGCAAAATAAGTAAGTGCTTAGGATGAAGAAATGCAAGCCATTTCCAAACACGTCCTTCACACACTTTTGAGAGTTGAGTGAAAAGCGACATTCTCTTAGGGCGAAGGATTCATTCACATTGAGCACAAAGATTGAAATGATAAAGGCGCTTCCTTCATCAATCTCAAGCATTGCACTAATATCTTACTACCCCTTTGGGCAGTATAAAGATGATCCTTCAAAATACCCTTATTGAGAATGACCCTACATTGGGGCAACGTATGAGGTTACGGTTATGTTGTAGAGTGAAAGATTGAGAAAGATTCTATGACTTTCACTTGCATCAATCTTCTGGTGATAGCTTCAGAGGAATTCTCATTAGATCTTGACTCATCCCAATGTGAAGAAGAGCATTTCATTCTCTACCCAAACACTGATATCCATTGCTTTAACCAATTTGGGCCTAATTATTCATTTCTAAACCCCGAGTGGTGATCATCTCCCTTCATTGAGGCAAGGCATAAGAATTAACCTAATATAATTGACAGTCACGAGAAAATGTGAAAAGCATCTCGAAAGTCATAAGAGCTATAAAACTTCAAAGAGCAAAAAGTTTGACAAACTATGGGGCATGAAAAAGCAGTGTACCTAGTAAAAGCAAGGCCAATGCTCATTAAAAAAAAAAAATTCATCACAAGAGCAAAGGACATTAGAAAAAGGAGCAAAGCTCCCATGCAAAAATGATTAGCCAAGGGACTTTCGAGATGTGCTGTGTTCACAAGCCAAATAGTTTTGAAAGATTAGGTGACTTGGTCACAAAGCCATGATGATCATCGACTCTTAAAAACCCTCTAGAAACTTTTAAACCTTTCGAGCCTCTCCCGAGCCAACACTACAACCTTCTTCCGAAGTCTCTTCTGATTGGGATGGTTTGAGTAAAAATGAGAATGCCAAAAAAAAGCTATTGCTTGAAGGAGTGGAGGTAATTCTATCTTGTCTTATCTTCCAAGTTCTCGACTTGTAAACCTGAGGAAGATAGCAACGGATGTTTCATTATTGGCCTCAAAGCAATAATCTCTTTGTGTAAGTCCTTGACCAACCTATATTGCGGTCCTTTCAAAAGACCTTTTTGATCGATCAGATTGTGCTCATTGCGAATGTTTCTGAAAGCCTTTGACATGAGTTATGTGATATACCATCAGCAATTAGTTACTTCCCACGCAAATGGATGGGATCAAGCAACCATTTTATTGAGAGTGCGTGAGAAACCCTTTCTGACTAAGAAGCTTCATTTTGGCATGCTTAATGAGCATTTTTCACGAGTCGTAGCCATTTTGATAAGAACTTGACTTCTAGAGAATTTGATGATTAATGATACATCCTCGAACAAGATGACAGTTTTGCACCACATGAAACTGATTGACATTGAATGTTTTTTAAAACAGTTGGACCTAACTTGATTAGCTTGTTCAGTTAATACTACAATGTTGCCAATACATCTCTTGATGTTGTCCCTAATGACATTTGTTCAAGTTAAGTATGACAAGATTCATTAGTGAAGCCATGCAGTTTTCAAGGGGTTAACGGGTGCTTCCCTTAAAGCATGTCATCTCCAAAGGTTCATGATCAGCCTTAAACCATGCCATTTCCAATGTTGGTGGGTTTATCCTTAAACCACGGGTTGGTGGCTTTTCCTAAACCACATGGCTTGTGGTTTCATCCGTAAACCATGTTTGTCTGCTCCCAATTGAAATCCATTCATACACGGTGAGACTATCATACTTGGTCGAAACCCGTTGTTACACGGTAAGACCGCATTCCTCTATTCTTATGACTAAGAGAGCTTTGTAGCATGGAGTCTTCTCTCTTCTTATGACCGAGAGAGCTTTGTATCTTGGAGTCTTCTCTTTTCTTATGACCTGGTGGGCTTTTATAGCCTGGAGTCTTTTCTCTTCTTATAACTTGGAGAGTTTTGTATCCTAGAGTCTTCTCTCTTCTTATGACCCGGTGGACTTTTGTAGCCCAGAGTCTTCTCTCTCTTCTTATGATCCGGAAAGCTTTGTATCATGGAGTCTTCTCTCTTCTTATGACCCGGAGAGCTTTGTATCTTGGAATCTTCTCTCTTCTTATGACCCAGTGGGTTTCTGTAACCCGGAGTCTTCTCTCTTTTTATGACCCGGAGAGCTTCTGTAGCCCGAGTCTTATCTCTTTTCTTATGACCCGGAGAGCTTTGTATCCTAGAGTCTTCTCTCTTTTTATGACCCGGAGAGCTTTATATCCTGGAGTCTTCTCTCTTCTTATGATCTAGTGGGCTTTTCTAGCCCGGAGTCTTCTCTTTTCTTATGAGTCGGAGAGCTTTGTATCCTAGAGTCTTCTCTCTTCTTATGACCCGGTGGACTTCTATAGCCCGGAGTCTTCTCTCTTTTCTTATGACCCGGAGAGCTTTGTATCCTAGAGTCCTCTCTCTTCTTATGACCCGGTGGACTTCTATAGCCCGGAGTCTTCTCTCTTCTTATGACACGATGGGCTTCTGTAGCCCGAAGTCTCCTCTCTCTTCTTATGACTAAGTGGGCTTCTGTAGACCGAAGTCTTCTCTCTTCTTATGACTTGGAGAGCTTTATAACCTGGAGTCTTCACTCTCTTTTTATGACCCTGAGAATTTTGTATCCTAAAGTCTTCTCTCTTCTTATAACCCGGAGAGCTTTGTATCTTGGAGTTTTTCTTCCTATAGCCCAAGGAGCTTTGTAGCTCGGCGTCCTTCTTCTTTTTATCAACAAGACGTGCTTCCATAGTTATGAGTCATTTTCATTAACCTGATGCATGCCTATGCACCCAGGGTCTCTCTACCATCAAAATAATTTAGGTGTCTTTTATCTTTGAATGTAACCTCTTTGAGGTTACATTCAAAGAGAGGTAGCTATTGACACCTAATTTTTGTTTTCAAGTACATAAAAAAAAATTAATTAGAGAAAAAGAGAAAAAGAAAAAAAGAAAAAAAGAAAAAGAAAAATAACAAAACAACAAAAAAAAGAAAAGAAAAAGAAAAAAAAGGCCGTCCTTTTCCCTTGCATGGCCCAAGCCCATTTTCCCTTTGGCCTGGCCCATGCTAGCCTTCTCCCTCCTCCATCTTTGTGCAAGAAACCCTAGAAAAAAAAAAAAGAGAGGGAGTGGGAGAGAGAGCTCGGCAAAGGGAGAGGGAGAGGGAGAGAGATGGAAGGAAGAGCAACAGTAGAGGGCAGCGGCGGCGCTGCTCCGGCGTCGATCGAGCCACTGCCCTCCGAACACTATCTCTTGCAGCCCGAAGCTATAACGCCATCCGACCCACCGCCTACAACTCAACGCCTGTAGCCGAGCCAGTGAGCCTCACCGCTGCTTCGTGCCCCCCCGAAGTTGCAACGCCGCCTCTACCGGCCCCACTTTGCCCAACTCTGCCACATCAACGCTACTACCGCGACTTGCAACAACCCATGAGCACCGTCGCACCCCCTCGACGTCGTAACAACCCACGAGCTCGCTTGCAGCGCGTCCGCTGTGCCTCCACCTGCAGAACCCAATGCCCGCACCTTTGCACCGTTGCTGCTAAACATCTACAAGCACCGCCAGTAGCTCGCCGCTGGTCTGAGCGCTGCCTGCCTCTGCCCGTGATGACCCATCACGCTTTACTTGAAGCCCAACGATGCTACCCCTGACGGCAGCAGATTTTGGGCCGGCCGCCGCGTCTCCGACTTTGCTCTATCGTCGCAACAACATTCTAGCCCCGTCGCAGCACCAGCACTGCACCGTTGCCACCCGAGCCACCGCCACCCGCCGCGTCTTCATGCCTCGCCATGTCACCACCACCACCAAGAAACCCTAGGGAGTGGAGAACTAGGTAGGGTTTTGATCCATCCGGCTGACCTGCGTGAATGGGTTGACACATTCCTAGGCTGGGCCCATCCTTTTGAAGGAAATAGGGCTCCAGTCATAATGGGCCAAGTCGATGGGCTTAATTTATTTATTTGTTTGTTATTTTTTTTAAAAAAGGAAAAGAATCCTGAGCCGGGCCTGCATTGCAAGCCCGTTCGGGTCTTCGGTGGATGACCCGAGTCGATCCCACCCAGAACCCAACCCAAGTCATTTTAAATATATTATATTAATATAATAATAAAAAAATTTAATTTTTTAAAAAATATAATAATATTAAAATATTTAAAAAATAATAATAATTTTAAAAATCTAAAAATTGCAGGTTTGTTTAGACATTGCAATATCTTGCTTTCTTAGTATAATTAGCCATTTATTTGCTCGTATATTGACTATATTGCATGATTAATTTACCTATTTAACTATGTTTGCAATTGCTTAGCGGCACGTGTTTAATTTTACTGCAATTAGGATCTTGATAGCTATGATTGTTACTTTAATGATTGTGCATCCACATGATCACCTCACATGTTAGTGGATAGGTATAAAATCAATCCAAATTGCTTGACAAAAATCATTTCTTTTAAATGAACAAGATTAGGTGCCGAAATGGCACTAATTGGTCAATTAGTGTAATTAAGTCCCCGACCTTAAATTCTCTGGTTGCGTAGGAAGTGAGGTACACTCCCATGCTTCACTGGTTTCTAGCCGACCCCAATAGGTTAGTGGCAACTCCATTTTTGTGAAATTTTCTTAAGAATATCTCAATGTCACGCGAGGTATGGCCTTGGGAGAGCTTGCACTTAATCATGAGCCTTAGGCCTATCCTTTGGGCAATACCCCTAAACATGTTTCCTCCCCCGGAGAGAAGGTCGTGACATGAACCATCACAGAAGAAACACTTATAAGAGCGTACCTTCCTTTGTCCTCCTCCGCTCGACTTCGCATGAGCCTTGTAAGAACCGGCCGGTGGTCTACCTTCAGTCAGGCAGTTGTATCTCCCCTAATCTCCCCCACCAGTGGCTTTATTCTTCGGATGAGAGTCCGATCGAGATGTGGAAGGCGCTTTATACTCCACGAACAATTCGGCCACTATCATGGTCGTCATGAGATCTCCCACATTGAATCACTTCAGCTCTTGCTTAGTCCATGGCTTGAGACTACTCATGAACTAGTGGTATGCTTCGGTCTCGTTTATCGAAGGGTTTTGAGTAGCAACTTCGAAAACTAATTGATGTAGTCGCATACATCACCCCTTTGCTTAAGACACTTAAGCTCGTCATGAGCTTCTTCGTCCGCATAAGTAGGATAGTAGTTCCGTTGGAACTCCTCGACGTATCTACCCCGTGTCGTGATAGGATCCCCACACCTATCATCCAACTGACGATGCCACCACAACAATGCATTATCGGCTAAGTATATAGATGCAGTATTTACCCGTGATTGGTCGTCGTTGATCCTCATGGCTTGGAAGTACCGCTCCATATACCATAGGAAATTGTCCACATCTTTGGCCACCCGCGAACCTATGAATTCCTTCAACTTGGGTGCGTTCATTCGTGTACTTTGCATGGTGATCACCTTGTTCACATGTGCAGCTTCCGATTTGGTAAGCTTCCCCTTTAGATCAGCTATCTCCGCGCGCATAGCCGCCATCATGGCCTCCAGGTATTCATCCCGTTGTGCGAGTTTTTCCCTTAGGGTTCCTAGCAACTCGTGTCAGAGCTCTTCCATGCCAGTCTTGAGCTCTTGCACCTCAACTACAAGCTCCTCCCTTCCGACATCCACTCCATCCACGGTCTGGGTCAGGTCATCGACCAATCCTTGGACATCAGTGACAAACAACTCTAGCTTTGTCGTCCAATGCGCAAGGTTCCCCGTTGGATCCCTTGAACTCAAACCACCACGGCTCTTCTTTCCCTTGGTAGTGCCCTTCTCGGCGTTCCTCCCACGATCAACACAGTCACCACCCATGGCGAGCGCCTCATTGGATCGTGAATCAGCCATTGTGCTTGGAACGAACTTGGCTCTAATACTACTTGTCACGAGCCGATCGATCTAGCGTTCCCTTTGCCCGTGCGGCCTTAGGATTTCTCCCAAGCAGCCTTTCTCACACTCAACTCACAAGAATCTTTAGAGAGAGAAACTCTAGAGAGAGAACCTCTGGATTGTATTGCTTATGAATGAGATCAGAACAATGGGGGGGAGGAGACCCCTATATATACAAATACAAGGTAAACCGTATCCGTAGATCTCTCCTTGATTTAACGGTGGAGATCATATCTCCCTAACTACCAACTACTTGCATTTATTACATACGAATACAATTAGCGTATTGCCCGCCCCCAGGAGTATTCTAGAAGACTCGAGAAAACCCTAGGACTCGGGGATACAAGCCGAGGGTCGCTTGATCCATGGATGTGTCATGACCATCCTTAGAAACCTCTTGGAATGGCTTTCTTTCGGGCCATGACACGTGACTTTACCTTTCATGTTTTTCCAAAACTTCTTTGGATTATTCAATTAAGTTGTGAGTAAGTGGGCGAGGCATACATAAAATATGAGAGAGGAAAGAGAAATGAAGAGGACAAGAGGAGAAACTTTTTTTGGCGTTTTAGTCACTTGGATATTTTAGGATGAAGTTGAAATTGAGACAAAATTGTGGGGGTAGGTAGATATATGAATTTGCATTCTCTTTTGCAACCAATCATGACCTAAGTCTTTCAGTTATTTATATCCAAGACAATCTTTAAAAAGTATTCAATTGCTTGATCCAGAATGTGTGATGGGTATGTCTTTTTGGAATTAACTTATTTAGATGATTCAGTTCCTTCTTCAAAAGTAAGAGAATTATGTGTAACTAGCTTGTAAGTAACATGCAATCATGTAATTATTAATTAATACATCTAAATATAGGTAATTAAAATAGGTATTTAGATATTTTATCGCATTTTGCATTGTATTCATTACGGAGCATCTAAAACCATAGGACTACTGCTTTGAATGATGTTTATTTTTTTATTTATAAAATGGTCTAATACTACTTTAACATTTGAAATCTCTAAGTTGATAATCCGAACCATCCCACAGCACACTCTATGCACAAGATCAGTGCCTCCTTCTCTAAAAAAGCGTAATTCCAATTACAACCACGTCAAGTTACAATTGTGGGGTTGGAGTTATTATATTTGTAATCTTCTAATTCACTCACATGCAGATTACTTTAAAATCGTTGCTTGATGCTTTGTACTATTTATAGACAACAACCGAAACAAGTATTTCAATAATACCAAGTATTTCTAATATAATTAAATGCTACTAATGTGTGTATTGGTTGAGTAATACCAAGTACATATGCACAAGCTGACATGCAAATTATATCAATAACAACACAAAGATTTAATATTAGGAGTGCCCTGCCACTGTCTTGAGTACTCTGTTAGGGTGGATAAGATATTGGATGTTGAAGATGTCTACAAGCTACAAGGATCTTGAGATAAGCTAAACATATGGAAGAACCTTGATCAATGATGAACAAATCGACAAGAATAGGGATGTTCATGATAGTTTGGAAGGACCAAGATAAAGTGAATAGTTAAATGGACCTGATAAACAAGCCTAGAATGAGAATGTTTGGTAAAACTTGAAAGGAACATGAAGGAGAATAGCTTTGTAGAATAGAATAAATCAATATACTTAGAAGGACCAGAAGAAAGATCAGTATTGTTATCAGGAGCAACGGATTGTTATTAGAGCAGCTTTCTCTATCATATGAAGTGGAAGACTATGATGACATCGATGACTTGTGTGAGTTTAGTGAAAATCTAATGAAGATCTTGACAAGAGGAGAAAAAGTGTGATCTCATGAGGATTTGATGAAGACTTGGAGGTATTGTTGTCAATCTCTCATCAATTAGAATTCTTTGGAAGTTGACATAGTTACAAGGATCATTGAATGATTGATTGCAAGTCATTCCATATAGTTTATTAGTGGATAGCATCAATAATGTCATGCCTCGATCCACATACGGTTGCGTGACATCCCTTGCTCAACGCACTTTATTTATCCTTTGGTCATTCGATTGCGATGTCCTGAGAGGCGTCGCCGACCCAATTCTCAATAACAATAAATGCACAAGTATTTTTTTTTTGTCAGTTCTACTCTATTCCTACTCTACACTCACCTTAGACTTTTGCCCTACCTCTTGTAGGGCGTGGGAGTTGAAACCCACTCCTGAAACTTAAAAAAATCTCTAACCATCATTCAATAGGGATAATTAAAAACATAATCATTTATTTATGCATCATAAGTCAACATTTCATACACATTAAGTTTAAAAGTTTAACAGCTAGCTTCATCACCTCTAACACGTCTGATAGCGCTGCCACAACCTTCTACAAAAGGGACCGTGGTACGTCTACGTCTTTAATACTACGAGGATGGTCCAAAAAGTGTTAGCAACCTTCGGGATCCATGGCTCTAGCTCAGTGATCTACTCGGGGTCGAGCTTGGGGCCAGACACTTCCCTATCGGGAATGTTTCCATTCTTGGCATCTCAACTGATGCCTCCCCCTAAACCTTTGACACTCGGCGGACTGTCGAAGCTGTGGATGGGACCCTGGCTCTCGTTGCCCACCCAAAAGTATCAGGCCATGGATCGTTGTGGCACGAGGTTAAATAGACCTTCATTGACCCAGATGATTGTGACGTAACACGTGTAATGTGCGTTAAGCCCTGCTAATATAGGATACTCCATCACCTCCCGACTATACTCAATGGGGAGGCCAAAACGTATATGATAGAATGGCTCAGCCATTCTTAGGGCCTGTAAACATTTCAACAAACAAATATGAGATAGACACAATGAGTGAACTTCCTAAACCTCGCATAGAGAAGTCGTTCACCTTAAAAGCGCTCTAAACAAGCAATTATCTATTAATGACAAAATATGGCAACACTCCTCTAGCTTTACCCTCACTATTCTCATAATAACGAGTCTACTATTCAAAGCCATCAATATAGACACATAGGCAATACCAGAACACATTGTCCATGCTCTTGAGCCAAACATATGAATGCGCATTATGGTTCAAATCATATGCTCATGCCATGCAATAATCCGAACATGAACACATACGAATCTCATGCACTTTCCATACAAGTATGTCCAGATTATTACAGTCATTCAAGACCTAAGGCTAACCCGAAGGTTCGCAATCATCTAGCGTAACCAGGCATTGTCTCACCCCATCAAGCACAACATTGTCCTGTGTAAAATGCATTAGGACGGTCATTCCTATAAGGAGTTTCATTCTGAAATCCATTCGCAAATGGCATCTTGTTGACTTGGGAGCATTTGAACTTAATTAGATATCATCTCGTGTAAAATGCATCAGGATAGGTTCACACTCCGCGTAAAACGCATCAGAATCTTAGGTGATCACGCGAACATACCCTAACACAATCCATTTCTTATTTTTTTGATTTAATCAATGTGATGCCTATGCGATATGCAACTTCATTTGCCATATGCCATTATATCATACACATGCATCACATTATATCATACACATATGCACCATTTACTTCGTAAACTCATGGCATATAAACTACTTATCAAAGTAGAATAAAGTCATCATAATTGACAATACATTCACATCATTTATAACGTGCTATCAAATCCATCACATAATCCATCTTTTATTTATATAACATATCACCCTACCATAACGTATTCTAATAACATGCCACATTACAACATCACGTTGTATAGAACACACATGACACGTACATCACATAATACGTAACTCACATAACACATATAACTCATAATCCATATAACATGCTTAATATATAATCCGTACCCCACATAAGCCTATATCACATAATAACATTTCATCATATTATGGCATAATAAACAACATATCAATTTCACTTATCATAAACCGATAACACCGATAACTTATTGCCTTAAACGTGATAGCCTATCACCAAAACCCGATAACTTATCATCAACAATCATGTTGTCATTTAAAATCTAATAACCTATCGCCCTAGGCTCGATAGCTTAGCACCCATGATAACCTATCGCTAAACGTTTGATAACCTATCTAGGCCTAATAATCACATATCACACAATATTCACTTATCACACTAAAAAATCATCATTTAACCACAATCAAGCCCTAAACTACTTCTAAAGTGCAACAATAACCTTAATCAAGAGTTAGAAAACTACTCACAAACTATTTGAGCTTTGAAACATGTTGGGGGAAGGAACAACAAGATCGGACAACAGTTGGTCTCACGTCCACAGCGTGCGGGTGAGCTGGACAGCGGCCAAATGGCAATCCGGCGGTCGCACAACGGTGGTCTGGCCACCATTCAGCATTGGCACAGCCTCTGGGCTTCGCAAGGGACTAAACTGGAGAAGAAACGAGGGAGAAGGAGCATGGGCAAGGGCTGCACAGCACCGTACAGCCCTTGAGGAGGCTGGTCAGTCAACTTTGAGCGGCAATTTGGCGATGCGAATGGCAGTGGGTTCAAAGGACGGTTGCTGGTGAGGTAAAATAAAAGGAAACAAATGAAGAACAAGCTTGCAAAGAGAGCAATGGAGGTGTCGGTGGTGGTGAGGGAAGAGAGATAGAGAGCTTGAAACCAAAACAAGTGACGAAATAAGAGAGAATGAGGGTGAGAGAGAGGGAACCAACGGTGAGGGGGAGAGGGAAGAGAGAGAGAGTGTGATGTCAAGTCCCAATTAATGCCCATCAAATCCCTTGAGCTCATGTCAATCAAGATGGCTTATGGAAGAAGCAAAATCCTTGCATTAAATGAGATATAGATTACACTCGAATGACTAGGTTAGAGCTAGATTAGGCTAGGTAGGCTAGATACCCTCTTCCCAGTACTCTTTGCCGCCCAAATTCAAGTGCCACCCCCTTCACTTGTCAATTTCCATCTTTGCCCTTTTGTCCTTAGTCCAATGTAAGGGGATTTCAATCATTTCACAAAGATCTCGCACTATTCATGCATTATTTACGTCCTTGCATGCATCTAATGTCAAGATCTTGTCAAAAGAGGGCTTGATGGACTTGAAGGACCCATGGGCCTCCCTTGGCCGCCCACCCCTTGGGTGTGTGGGCCTTGGGCCGCCCACTTGGGCATGGGCCCATTGGGTCCCCCCATGGCCCGTTTCCATTTTTCCGCACTTGTACGTCCTTATCGATGAAAAATTGAGTTTTCGCTCTAAAGTGACCATTTTCGATACTCTTGTGGTTTATTGATCCTCAAGGTCATCTCATCCAACAATCGCTTGTCAAGACAATTCCATTATGAAAAACTGTGTCGAAATAAGGATATCACAAATAAACTAGTAATAATCTAGATCGTGCAAATATTTGGTCTTGGAATGTACTAGTCACTTGATCATTTGATTATAACATTAATCAAAATGAATATAGCGGTTAACAAAGTTTGAAATCTAGAAATGACCACCAAAGTTGATTAGGAGTTGTTTGGGCAATTATGAGCAAGACACATACTAATAGAAGTACACTAAAACTATTCTAATAGACCACCAATATCAAGGAGACGTTGCTGATGTTAGAGAGTTATTCTGATGACTTCTAGCAAGGTTTTGCTATTGGCAATGGTAGAACCAATGGCTACTTAAGGATTTCAATTAGGAGTGGTCATTTGAGGATGGATGGTTATATATTAAGTATAAGAGAAGGCGAGTCATGTGTTTTAAGTGTTCTTCTTTGCTTTGTTTATGATGATATTAACTGTGTACTCTTGATGTCAATGTTTGGGTCATTCCACTATTTGCAATCAATGACAAGAGCAAGTGTACAAAAGTGATAACAATACGTGAGTCCTAATAGTTTAACCTATTGGAAAGACGGTACTTGCTGATTATAACTTTTCTTATAGATTGCTAGTGGATTCTAGCTTTGCCATGGCTGTTAGTGTTGAGAGTGGACGTAAACTTGGGGATAAAGCTGAAATATTATATATTTGTTTGCAATATTGTCTATCTCTTCACTAATAGCATCACAATTTATTTATGCTGATATTTGAAAATTTAATTTGTTATATTCCGCAAAAAAATTTCATAGTTCTAAACCAACCTATTCACTCTTTTTAGGTAGTACTATTAGCTCCAACACTTAGATCCTCTTAATCTTTCATAATGGGGAGGAGGATTGGGGATGGAGCAATAAGACTCAATCCTCAATTTTTATTTTGTAATTAATGCATTTAAAATCCTAAAATTTAATGCAAAAGTATGACTGAATTTTAAAATTCTTATATAATGCAATGCATCACAAGAATTCCATTTCAAAACGAAAACATCATCTTAACATAGTCAAGAAGAAAGATAATATATGGCTCAAGAAGTGACATTACATGAGGCCATTGGATCATTTCATGTCGGTAGTGAATGCGCGTTGCAAATTTGGCTTTGTTCCACGTGCCAGGCCGCAGGATTGAGTCTAATCCACATGCAGGGCATGGAAACTCTGAATACTCACGCCAACACCTTCTTTGTCCTTTATCCAAGCCAACTCTACAAGTTAGCAAACACAAGCAGAAAAGAGAACTTCTGTTATGCTTTGACTAATCAAAACACGCCCAAGAATTTCGACACGGCTACCGAGGCGCCCTTTGGATCGAAGGACAATCTGGGAGGAGTGCAAGCACGGTGGACTAAATGATGTTTTCCCCAGCTTTTGGCGGCATTCAACATTTTTCTAACTTGGTGAATGCTGACAATTCAGGCAAACTATCCATAGATGTGCAAAAAACAATTTCTGCCTTCTTCAAAATATTCAACTCTTTCAAGCCTTCGACGGCTCTTAACTTTTGACAAGACCAAATAGAGAGACGCTGTAGATTTTTCAACTTTGACAGGTTAGGCAATTTTTCAATTGCATAACAAAAACTAATTTTTAGAGACTTCAGAGATTCCACTTCCCCCAAACCTGGAATCTCTGCCAGTTTGGTTAAACGATGGAGATATAATGTTTGTAGCCTCTTCAAGCATGATAGATCGGGTGTGCTGTCGATGAATTCGCACCAAGATATCTTCAATTCCCTTAAGCCCTCCATGTATTTAAGTATGGGCAAGTGTGGCATCGGATAGTTACTGATTTGGAGAACTGACAAGCTTTTGAAGCCAAAAAAATCAGGCAATTGCGGGATGCAGCTAAGTTTCAAGGTTGATAAGCCACGTGGAAGCCGATGGATGGACTGCGCGTCCTTCCAAAGCGAGATAATCTTGTTCGCTTCAGAGAAAAACACTTCTTTTTCACTCCCGTAGTCAATACGTATAAAATCTTTGCTCACTTGGAGATGATCTAAATGAACCAGGCTCGAGAGGTCAGGAAGAACAGGGATATTAGCAGCTTCAACCACTAGACATTTCAAGCTCAAGGGAAGCTTTGGCAACGGGAGAAGCCGGCGACCTGAAATTGTCAGCGTTTGGAGACAGAAGAAATCACCGATCTTTCTCGGCACAGTAGAGATTGGGCTCCCATTTAAGTCCAGGATCCTCAGACGGTTTAGGCTCCACATTTCCCATGGGATTTCATCCTTGAGGCGCCAACAATACGAGGCATTGAGCTCTTCGAGTGTCTCCACCCTTCCGAGCACACAAGGTATCGTGTGTATCTCTGTGGATGCCACGTTTAAGACTTTTAGTCTCTTTAGATTTCCAATGGAATCAGGGAGAACACTGATGTTTGAATTCCTTATATTTAACTCAACCAATGATTCTAATTCTCCAATAGAGTCTGGAAGCTCTATTAGATTATAGCAATCAATCAACCACAAACACGTAAGATTTGTTAACTTTCCAATAGAGTAAGGAAGTTGGTGGATACTATAGTTACTCAAAGTTTGAAACCTCATCAAAGATTTTAGATTGCCCAGTGTCTCAGGAAGCTTGAACAATTCGGATAAGGATGACTTGGTAGTTTGGGGCACGATAATCTCCGACAAGCATTCTAGAGAATCGATTTCCTTGGGCAACCCTTGAAGGGAATGGCACCCCTTGATATCTAAAGTCCTTAGTTGTCTTAGCTTATTGATTGACTTGTCAATAGTAGCCAATCTCACACACCAAGCGAGAATCAATTTCTCCAACTTGCCAAACTTGGAAAAATTGGGTGTCTTGGTTAACCTCTTGCATCCCGTTAAATCTAGAACTTTCAACTTTTTCGCCTTCTACAATGGATATAAAAGGCAATTACATGCCCAAGAAAAGCATGAGAATACAATAGCATACAACTACCTAACAAATGTGAATTGATAGAATTTTAAGCATACATGAGCGAGGTGTGTCAGTACCTTGATTTGCCTCCATCCACCCCAATTGTGGGTGATGTTGCTTCTCGAAAGGTCAAGCACGACCAAATTCACCAGGTGAAGATTCACGGCTGAAAGATTGAATGGGCAATGATGCCAAGACAGCCATCTCAGATTACGAAGAAGATTATTGAAGTTGCCTACGAAATTCATTCTCCGCCCTCCAAGGAACCTCAGCTGTGGCAGACGGGATAATTCTCCAGGTGTTAAGTCATGACTAATACCTATACTGAGTGCTCGTACAACTTGTTTTTCCTACCAGCAGCAGCAGAGAATAAAGATGAGCATACAACGATATTAGTAGTTCTTCTCCATCACCAAATAATTTAATCAAATGCAAGGTTGTAACAAAACAATATTCATTTTTTCTATCAATTTAAAAATAAGAAAAACGAAGCATGTTTAAAATCTTCATTCGGGATTGATTTTTCTATCTTTTTATAGACTAAACACCTTCAAGGCAACACAAAAATCTTCAATCTTGCACCGGAACAAGAAACAGATAATTTTAACTAATCAAACCGCGCCGCAGCTTTCTACTCGTCTCACATGGCTTAGGCATGAAAACATATACTTCTATTGCTTATAAAGTTGCTTTCTGTTTCTTTATAAATTAGTAAACAAAGAAGGCCATCAACTAATAATGCCGATTTTAAAGCACACAACAAGAGATTTTGCTTGGATTGACTATATCTTCTACTCTTAATAAGTTTTACCTCATTGCTTCTCAGTATGTCTAAAGTATTCTCATCAATCGACACCCAAATGCGCTTTCCAGCATCTTCAACATTGTCTTTTTTGACAATGTACCTTCCTAGATCTCGAACTTCATCATGCATCCAAAATCTATTGTCCTCATCGATCTTTATCAATGACATGAGCAGAAGAACATCAATCACACTGCGTGAAGAATAGCCACTATTACGCCACATGTAGTCTGCATAAGTCTTTTTCTCCCCGATGCAAAAACATGCTATGTCTAGAAATATGGCTTTTTCTATATCATCCAATTTATTGATACTTATCATCAATGTTTGTCGAACGTCTGTACATGGGGCTTGCTTTAAGTCCTCCAATGTCTCATCCCATTCCGATCTGGCTGTGGAGGCGAAAAGGGAACCTACGACTTCCAAAGTCAAAGGAAGCCTTCCTACGCTTGAAACGACTTTTTCTGAGAATTTGTAGCAATCTTCTGGAGGAGTATCACTTCTAAAAGCATGCTTACTAAAAAGCTGAATCGCTAAATCAAAGGGCATCTCCTTTACTGAGTAATCCATGTAATAGCTAGGTTGCCTTTGGTTGTCTTTATTTCGTATTATCCTTATGTCCCTAAGTGTGACAATGATCCTACTTCCACTCCCAAACCAATCATAGCTTCCTACCAAGTTCTCAAGTTGCTTCTTCTCGTCCACATTGTCAACAACAACTAGAACTTTTGCTTTGCCAAGTCCTCTTGTTATGCGATCAATCCCATCATTGGTGTCATACATTTCTTGAGTAGAGTTCGAGCCCAATGTTTCGGACAGTAGTTTCTTTTGCATGTCTAAAAGACGATGACTTTGGACATCTTCAAGGAAACTACAATAATCAAATTTAGACCGGAGTCGGTTGAAGATAACACTAGCAAGAGTTGATTTGCCAATACCACCCGTCCCATGGATTATAATGAAACGTACATGGTCATCAGAGTTAATATCCAGCAGTTCCTCTATATATTCTAGATCATTCATTTCAACTAGATGGTCAGGAAGAGTTCTATTCTTCCCCTTCAGCTTAAGCAGAACCTCTCGAACAATTAGTTTTATAAGTTCACCATACCTGCCAATATAAGCTAAATATATTAAGAAAGATTTATGACGGCAGCAATTTTTCAAATAGCATATTTGAATCCATTTAAATGTAAACATCTCAAGTTACAATGAAAATTATCTAAGTTATAAAAGACTCGAATTAATTGATGTGGCTGGCCAGATTCCCATTGGTTGGATTGAAATACCAACTACTGCCTAGACTTTCTTAGGAACTGGAAAGGATTAGGATATTGATCAAGAGAAAGGAATGATTGGATTTTGTGGTTGTTTCTATGCTTACAAAAAATGTGAAACGAAGGAATTTAGTCCATTTCATATATGATTGAAGAAGAAAAAAGAGTAGAAAGCAATGTAATTATATCGTTATGACTATTTTATCCGTCTACTTATTCATAGAATATGTAAATGAAATTTAAGTTTAGCAACTTTGGCATGTTTAAGATTCAATATGAGCAACAATTAACTCATGTTATAGATGAGAACTGGGAGACTTCATCGAGATACCGTCAATCTAGCCATTACCGTCGAGATCTTAGCTTAGACACATCTAGGGATGCTGCCTCCAGATCTTGAGGAGACGTTAAAGAATGGTGACTAGCCAAGCTTGGGTTTTATTTTTCGGAAAGTTTAGTGCACACGTGAGCAATTAAAGAGCCGATCAATTTGTGACAAGTGTCTGAGCGGCAGCGTCGACATTGTCACTAAACTTCTCCCATTTTCAAATCAGTTATGAACCAAGTAAGGGTGTGATGCGAGATTATTGCTTCTAGGAACCATCTATATAATACTTGTTATTTTGAAATTTAATAGAGTTTTACTAACAATTACTCTATCGGATTTTATTTTTTTTGGCCAAAACTCTGTTGGGTTTAAAAATATTAATCTGTTACATTGTTTGGTTTCATGAATAACATATGTAATAAATGTGGAATACCATCAGAATTTCTGAAATACTCCTAAAACCAAAATTATGAAACCTATGGCTGTTACTGCAACTAAACGTGCTGTTAATGTTTCGCGAGTCTTTTTTTTTTCTTTCGCAAGAGGCACCATCAAAACGCTAGGGAGAGCCGTCATATTTTGTAGATAAAATTCACCACCACAGCAGTCTATATAGTTCCCTTAATAATAGTAGAGAAGATGTCACTAGACCTGAGTTTCCTTTTTCTTCATGAAACTAATAATTTAATGTGCTGGCAACATTTGGAGATTGATCAAACATTCATATGCTAGTAGTACAAAATCAGGATGTTTGATCTCCAATGAATAAGCATTAATATTTGTCTGTTTGTTGCTTCCGTTTCCTTTCTCCTAATTTGTTGAAAATTATTTATTTTGCGGTCTTTGACAACCAAACAAGATGCTAACTCAACACTCAACAACGTGACCATGACATAGCATACGCATGAACCTTCTTTCAACTTACATATCAATTATAGAGAAATTAATAACTTGAAGAGTAGATTGAATATGATATAAAAGTCGATCTATATCCTTAAATGTATAACTTGACTAATTAAGTCCTACCTTACAAAAATAAATGCTTCACATGTTATATTAAAAATATAGCTAAAAAACAAGTTGAAAAATTTACCCTTTTCCTTCAAGCTTCCAACCTACTCTTGTCGGAACCTCAACGAGCGCATCTCCCCAGCGTTTTACTTCACGTGAGTCGTACTTCTTCTCATGCTCGGAGAGGGCAGCTCTGTACAATTTGGTTTTAAGTTTTACATCATCTATCTCCACGTCAAAGAAGATAGGGAGTATCTCCTTTTTTCCATCTGATTTTGAAGTGCAATCTACCATATGCGCAACCTCACGAAGACACCATGGACTGGAAGCGAAGCCCTTGGAGAAGATGGGGATATAGATTTGAGAGTCGTTAAGGGCTCGCAAAAGCCTTCCCTCAATCTTTTGACTGACCGAGAGCTCTTTATCGTCTTTGAAGACACGGATTCCTTTCTCCACCATGTCATAATAGAGGCAACTAGTAAAGTTATCTCGAGTATCTGGTCCCCTGAAACTCAGGAATACCTCAAACTCCATTCCTGAGGTGTTAGTGGCTAGAGCCATCACACGTTGCAAACGAGACTTGAGACAGGATCTAGCTGAATGAAAATTGTCAATGAGCTTGCTTTAGGCAGGATATCAATCGGGGAAGGTTTAAAAACAAAAGAAAAAAATACAGGCGGTATTTATGATTAGCCAGGATTTACAGCTATCAATTGGTGATGGCAAACTCTGAAAGAAATCGAAAATACAGCACCCCAAAATCGAAACATTGGACCAAGAAATTGAAAACGAGACAAGAGAGTACCTAGTGGGTTGATTGAAGGCCGATCAAGCAAGGCAAGGGCGCGACCTGCGAGATCGAGGGAGAAAGGAGACGAGACGGCGACGTAGGCAAGACTGGAGAGACATCGGAGGCGCAGCTGAAGACTAGCGAGAGAGAGGGAGATGGAGAGGGGTCAAAATCCGAGAATGAGAACTAAAAGGACAATAATGCAATTGAAAAGAGTGAAAAGAAAAAAACAAAGCAATAGTTAAAGAAAAGGGCAATGCTTATGTAACGGTACTGTTATCCTTTCAAAATAGCGGTGCACTCTTGGCCACAAATTGCTGACTGTATTACAAGAAGATTTTTCAAGCTAGTCTCCTCATTTTTCTCATTTCTTCCAATACTTTCTTTTGAGAAGAAAAATGAAAGATGTGGCCTTCTAGTGAATGACCACTTTCCACACTGCTCCTTGATACATTTGATCATTCAAAGAGTAAAAACAAAAGACTTCTCCGTTGTCTAACCAAAGTAACTCTAGTGAACCCTTTCTATGAAGCTTCTTCGTGAGATGCAACTCAGCCATATGCCCAAAAAAAAAAAAAAAAAAAAAAAACAAAACAAAACCATCTTTGTTATCTTACAATGTTGCTGGTTGTAGACATATGTATAAAATTAATAAATTCAATTTGTTATGATTTTGGTAGAAATATGGCACATATTGTTCTTTAAAATTTTCATTATGACATCTCGTATCGTAAAATGTGAGTCACATTTTAGAATATTCCACATTTGGTTAGACTAAAAAAGTTAGAATTCATAAAATTAGAAAGAATTGCATCTTAAAATATCTTGCCCTTGGGGAAGACAAAATGTCTTAACGTCATAAAATATAAGAGATTGCTTCATGAAGTTTTACACTTGACTACAATCAATGTTTCAAAATTTGGTTTAGCCAATTCAATCAAGAACTTGCCCTTAGTCATGTCCGATGATCACTAAGACTTGAATTGGTCCAAATCTAGATCAAACTGGCTTGAATAATGTTCAACAATGGAACTGACAAACTAAAAAAATATTCAATCGCATTGGCTAATCTTGCAGGTTGACTTTCCAAAATATTCAAGAAGGAATGAAAAGAATGTTCTCCTTATAAGTCTGTCAGCAATTTGTGGCCGAGAACGCACCACTGCTTTGAAGAAATAATAGCACCGTTAGATAAGTATTTCCCAAAAAAAAAAAAAAAAAAAAAAAATGAAGGAAGGCATGAAGTTTCTCAAAAATGGCGAACAACTTTTTAGAAACTGGATCGGAAGGTACCTTTGCTTGTCCTAAAATAAGTAAATAACAATGAACCTGCCTTTTGTTCCAAAAAAAAAAAAAAAAATGAACCTGCCTTTGGGGTCAAGCACATAAAATTTTCCGGTGGGTTGTCCCATTTATCAACTTTTTTAACCATGAAAATGGGCATCCTGATAACACAGAGATTATTAACGGAGGTTCCACATGTTGAAGAAAACTTCCAAATGTGTTTTGAAGATTGACAAAACCTTCCTCAAGTGTTTTATAATTCTGATGATAACATTTCTAAGTAACATTATCAGAACAAATTAATAAACTCATATCCATCAGATTAGAGTCTGGCTAGAGATCTATCTTGATCTTGATAATAAGGAACGACATATGAGTTGTACAAGGATTATTGTAAGATGTTACAAGATGATCTTGAATCTTCGCGCAAGGAAATTGGTAAGGATTTTTTGTTTTATTTATTGATTTTCAGGAGAGATTAATATCGCGATAATCTTTTTTGATTAGAGATTCGTAGTATATGTGGCAATCATTTTGAGACAAGACAGACTTTCCATACCAAGAACTCAACTTATGTAAACCTAATTTATTGCATGGGCAACAAAATCAAAGGGAGACTTTATTCTTAGCATTCTTAGAGCAATTAGATCTTCCATATTATTCAGGTCTAACAGGTTGAATTGATGAATGACTCTTAGAGTTTCTGTCCAACAGTCAACTTGGATATTGAAGAGTATTAAAGGAAGTCGTCATGCTGAAGGAAGAAGAGAGAACTAATTCTAAAATTCCAAAGTTCAAAGAAATGAGAATTGTGAACAGTATCAGAAGTGTGTGCTTTGGTGTAAGATAGTGATTCCTATCAATTTAGGTAAGCAAACACCAACTTTAGGTAGAATAAGGATGGCAAAATGGGTCCATAATGCACTTTTTAATTATATTTTGTACTAATGGGTTTCATCTGAGTTATAAAGATATAAAAGCTTACTTAAAATGGGTTCAAAAGGTTTTAAGCTGAATTCATATGGATCGAAAATGGGTTAAAATGTTTGACCCATTTTCGAATTAAGTGGGTAACCTAAAAAACACAAAACTTTCTTGGCTACTCAACCGCAACCCTTTGTCATCTGCCTCCGCCACTTGCCTCAGCGGCTTGCCTCTGAGCAACCTTTGCGGCTCGCCTCTACCGCTCGCCTCCAAGCCGGCTCCACTGATCCCCCATGGTCGACGAGCTTCAGCCTTACCCTATGAAAATCCAGCTCCCGATTGCACTCCTCGATAGACTGAGTCCATACCGTACCCTTCTACCTTCGCGGGTTTCTCCTGCCATTAGCCTTGTTGACGCGTGCTTCGTTTCACGCGATTGAATCACTGGATCGACGGATAGGCTTTGAGTGATTTGCTTCTCCTGTTCTCTCTTGCTCTGCTTGACAATTTTTGTTTGATAATATTTTTCGATGTTCGTGTCGTCCTTTGTTGAAGTTTTCTTTTGGCCGTGTGGTGTTGTTAGTTAAGTAGGATGCAATCGCTTTCTGGGGCTCCGCCTACCGAGTCGAAACCATTCCCCGGCTCGCCCATTGGAGGATCGACAACCTCGCTTCCTGCACCTACCGCAAGTCCCTAGAATTGGTGAGTGGGATCGACTGAGCTTCTCACTTTCTTGATATCTCTGTTGTTCTTGTCTCTCTCTCTCTAGAGGACACTCTGTTTCTTGTCTTGTATGGGGTTGATTCTGATTGTTTTAGACTATGGGTGATTGATGATTTGATTATCCTTGACCCATAGAGTTAATTGAGTTAGTCTTTGTGTGAAAGTTATCATTCATAGGTTTTTTACATTTTTTATTTTATTTACTATTTTTAAATTGTTTAATTTGCTTTTTTTTTTTGATTTGAAGTTTTTATCTAATTAGCATAGAGCTTATAGTGGGTATGGGTTTTCCTAGAATATTAATGAGTTTTATCAATACAAGTCAAGTAGGATATGAGTTGAGTCGGATATTAGTGACTAAATTTACATTATATGAATATGGTTAAAACATGTTAAATGAGTCAATATGGATTGGATCATTTTTGACCCGACCCACCCATTTAACAGATCTAGGTAGAAGTACTTAGATATAAACGACACAATTTGATTGTAACCTTTAATTGATTTGCTAGTGAAATCCAACTAATAAGCTATCAACATGGGAGAGTAAATGTAGGCTTATCATAAGCCGAACCATTATAATTGTTATGTGCAATTTTCTCTATCCTTTAGTCACTCATTTATTATGTTTATTACATGTAGTAAAAATTTGATCACTGCATAGTTCTTCAACAAACGTGTTACCGAATATTTGATCACTAAGAAGTCTTACTTCAAACTTTGTTTTTTCATGATATTGAACTTTGTTGTTTTTAATTTGACATTAATTGTTTATAATCATCTATTCACCTCCTCTAGGTGATAGTTTTAACCCTAACAACACAAACAAATCATAAAATTGGTTGGATGCTCTTAAATACTCAGTATACGTACTCGATACTAACACCAAAAAATATACAACATATTTTTTATGTGTCGTGCGTGCATATAATTTGATCCACTTTAAGCTCTATCCATTTTCCAATAAAAATTGATATGTTTGTAAGGGGAAAAATGATGATTAAAATTTTCAGAGGAACAAACCCAGCTCATGATTACTCCCTTCAATTGATCTCTCATTTTCCAAAGCTCGTTGAATCAACATAACATTCAAAAAAAATCAAGCTATCTGTGCCAACTAAAATGAATAGAAGAATGAGGGACGAAGTAAAGGAAGTGCAGGCTTTGCCATCGGCACTATAAGGAGAATAGAGAAAGCGACGAAGTGGGGGTAGTTCCGCCGTCTCCCACCCTCAAACAACCGTCACCTAAGGTTCCACTTTCCACGACTTTCATTTTTCATTTTTCTTTAATTTTGTCTTTTTTCTCCATTTTTTAAAATTTCTTTGGTCTTTCTTAACTTTTAAAATTTTTAATTTTCGTGATGTGATGCCACATTCGTACCATATCAGAGCCATGTATGCAAAAACAAACTATAGAACGCCAAGTCAAATTTTGAAATCCATGTTATCAAATCTAGTTGTGAGCTTACTAGAAGGATTAAATTGCACTCAAAAAAAAAAAAAAACATTTAGAACTTGATTACATAAATTCAAAATTTAGGATTTGACCGCATACTCAGCCAAATATTCAGGACATTTAGTGTAATTTTACTTATAAGAGTCTAAAATGAGAACTAGTGTAGTGGATACCCAATATTCTTATAAGATAATAAAAAATAGGGGATATCAATATAAAAATTCCAGTTCATCAGTCTCCCCCACTGAGAAAAACTCTGCTATTAACAGGTTCATCTCTTTTCTTGATTTGGCCTATCCTTCCACAGCTGCAGAATAAACATGTAGATCAGCAGCAAAAATAGCATATGAGCTGTGAGGACAAATTTACACACCGACAAGCGCAAGGAATGTGAGAACATGTGGAACAAGGTCGCTATTTTCAGGCCATGTCCATGTATTGATCACATGAAGCTTCCCCTTAACTCCCTATGAAATCCCCATGTAAACGCAAGAAAACTGAAAACGCGTGGCCTGACTCCATTAAATGTTGGCAAAAGCAGGATAGACACGTTCATGACTTTATATCTTTCTTGTTTTTCCACAACTGTTTTTTTTCTACCCTGACAATTCAGCTCAATTACGAGTAAATGCATGAAGCATGTGTAGGAGATAAGAGAAAGAGAGACATGAAGAGGACAAGAGACTTTGCAATGGGGACGATTTTTTTCGAGGCTTCTTAGTTGCTTGGATGTCAAGTTGAGAAAGACAGGAAATTGTGGGGACAAGCAAATACAATGAATTTGCATTCTCATTGTATGTAAATGTTTCACATCTCTAGCAATGTTTTTGAATTTGTCTCTGGAATTCATAATTGATTCCACAAGTTCTCAAGCTCCAAAAGAGCACTTGAGTCAATTATGTAGGATCACTCCTAAAAAATTATTCAACATGGTTGTGTTATGAATTTTCCAGTGACTACTATAATGATGATAAAATAATCAAAGGTTAATGATATCTACATTTGAAGGATTATGTTGAGAAAACGTCAAATGTTTTGATGGACCTCTAAATTATAGAAGGTGAACAAATTACAAGACACTATTTCGTCGTCAAAGAGTTTTGAATGTGGACGATCAATTCTGTAGGACCTTGGTACAAGCAGTGAATGGACAATAGGACAAAATATTAACAAGAAACCTGGATGAAATTACAGGCAAAAAGTGGATAATAAAAAAGACATGATGAATTTCTACAACACTTGGTGAAAAGACTCATCTTCAACATTTTATTAGAATTCAAATTGGTGTTTTATAACTGGTTCAATTGTTTGATATATGTGGAAAATAGGTAAGTTAGAAAAAATAGATTATCTTTAATTTCAAGAAATGTCCGGTGAGAAAATCTAAATTGCATTGAAATTGAGATTGAAAGGCACCTACACGTCCACATTATGCACCATACCATCTCCATTGACCCATGCTTCATGCGTGACTCATCATCACCTTGAAGTAGCCACAGGTCCACAATCATAAATCCCAACTTTCCTTAAAGAACTTCATCTAGCATGGCCATCAAGGAATTTTTAGTGATACATATCCAAAGTAAAATTCTCATTTCTTTTTTAATAATAAAATTCTTATTTCTTTTTTTTCCTTTTCTGTTTTCTTCTCTTTTTACTCTTTTCTTTTTTAATAATATTTTAATTTTATTCTAATATTACACTTCGATTACATTTTGTATTATTTTATTTTTCTTTTAAAAAATATCTTTACTTGCCTTCTGTACCATAACAGCTTACATTTCCCTTTTTAACAAATTGGCTTCCCTTTCCATTTCTGTAACTCGTCCGTCGGGAGAGAGATGTGGAGCCCATCGGTTGCCGGTTCCACACAAGTGGGCCCCACGTACCAGAATAGACAAACGAGAATGCAAAATTACAAATACAAGCCCCACAAAAGCCAGATAAGCAAAATACCTATATGTGCGGGACCCACTACATCTCGCAGCAGGAACGAAGTTTCACAAAATGTCCTTAATTCAAAGGAAGTCTACTCAATATATTAGCAAAAAATACAGAAAAATAAGAAATTAACTACAATAGAATACTCAATCAAAACGGAATAAGTACAGATAATACTTTAATTTTAAAATTATATCTAAGAGTATACCAATTGCTGAAAATAGAAAAAAAAATTATCAAGGGTAAGTAAATGTGAAACATATAATTCTATAATAATAACTAATAATATCTTAATTCATTGATGGTTGTTGAATAATCAGGAGAATGAAAGTGAAGAAAAAAAATTCTTTGATTATATTTATTAACACTATTTTTTAGTAAAATAAGGGGACAAAAAATATTTTTAAATTGTTAATTCAGTCTTCTAAAGTTTGCTATTTTTTGAAAGACACCTAAAGATAATTACTATAATAGTATCCACCTCTACATTATATCTCAAAATTTTTTAAAAGAACAAAAAATGACAAAAATCGATGGACACTCCTTTTCTTACAAACGTCTTTAGACACTTTTAAGTTTTTTTTTTTTTTTTCGGGGTGGGTCCGTTAGACTCAACCCTCAAATTTTATTAAAATATAAGTGCATTTAAAATCTTAAAATTTATCACAAAAATGTGATTAAGCCCTGAAACTTTCAGATAGCACAATCAAATTGATGTAGTCAAATTCCGTAGTTCGTCCAATTTGGCTAATGGAAGATACAATATGACTTCTTCTTTTTTTTATTGTTTTTTTCAAGACGGGTGGCGTCGATGTAGCACCAACAATGACCATATCATAACACATAGAGTCCATTTATTGAAGGCGGTGGGATCAGTGAGAGGATCACTAACCCTTGCCCAAAGTGTTGGAGACAAAGGCCTTCGTCTATCCTCGCCTACATCGCATGGTTCTTGGGCCACCACTGCCACATTGTGTGAGGGTTAGACAACCCTTGTGTAGTGGTGCAGATGGTCACGCGGGAAAAGTATTAAAAAAAATCACAAACCTATTACATCGGTACTAATTTTGTCACGCCCCGAACCTCAAGTGCACGAACATCTCTCAACAGTCAATTAAAAGTGCAATGTCCTAGGACATATCGCTCGCCCATTCTTTTTATCTTTCAATTAAACGCATGCGCAAGCGACTTAAATAGACATCCAGTCAACCAACAAATCAGGGTCAGTAAAACACAACAAAGGATTTCAAAAGCGACACCTTTATTTATCCACTTGTTAACCCCAGGAAGTTTGATATTTACAAGTCTACCTCAAAAGACAATTTCCTAATGACCAACAGGGAAAAAGGGTCAGAGAGGGTCAGGGTTAGCTTAAACTTCACTATTGATGAAGCCAACCAAAAGTAACGCGAAGCACACCCGCGTCTTGGTCCATCGAGACCCCAAACCGCACGTGACAGTTCTCGATACTACTGACCTAAAAATATTTAACAACAACGGGGTGAGATATAAATCTTAGCAACTTGCTTAGGACGCAAATTTGTCTCAAAGGTAGGCTAAACACGTACCACATACAAACTTACCTCGTCTTGGCACACCTTTGTATATTAGCACATCTCACATGGCAATAATAGTGCAACATGCATAAGTAATAATCAGAACACATTCAAAGAATTCCATGCGCATTACCAACACACGTGTTCCAATTATTACGACCCATTGGATCATGGCCAACACAAGAGTCGGCCGTCTTCCGGCATGTTTGGGCATCATCCCACCCTATCGGGCACGGCATCGTCTAAAACCCCCGCTTAGATGACATTCCATAAAGGAGTATCGATCCGGCTTCAACTGCAACTCGACATCCGAACCCCCGCCGAGCATCCGATAAAAATCGGGCATTGCCTTCAAACTCCCATTGGGTGACGGGTTCGATTAAATGACCATTCAAGCACATCAACAATCAAGCTTTGCCATTAATTAGCCAAGAACAAAATAATTCGTTTTCAAATAATTAACTTTGGGAATTTTTCACATTTAAAAGTCACAATAAAATATTCGTGCGTGGTCACGTGTTTGAAATCAACCCATCAAATTTTGCACACTTCTATTTTAAAACCCCATCGTTTTATTTAGTACGTAAAATTCAGCGTCCAAACCCGATACTTTATATTTTTCTATTTCCTTGCCCAAAAACCTCCTTTGAGAATAGTAAATAAAAATCCATAATTGAGCAATCAATAGCATAACATCACACATGCAAACAACCAAAATTACGCACAATCTCATCCAGATAAACGAGTATGAAATTCTACTTAATGGCTAATCCGCAATTAATTACACTAACAGTGATTAATTAATCTAATTGCGATTAATTATGCTAATTACAATTAATTAAACTAAACTCGATTAATTAGCCTAACTATAATTAATAAAAAATCAATCGATGTTAACTAAAATAATTACGATTAATTAAATAAATTATGATTACTTAATATAATTGTAATTACTTAAGCTAATCGCATTTAAATTTAATCTAAACCATCCATAATCACAATTAAGGCTAAACTAAAATTAACTAATACTAACCACCATTAATATTAAACTAATCTATCTCTAAACGTAATTAACGCCCTAATCCATGATTAGGAGGTTAACTCACGAGTTTTTGGCAATGGCGAGCTTGCGGCAAGGGTGGTGCAACAGCATTGAGAACTCAAGTCTCATGGCACCGATGGCGGCACGAACGGCACGGCGAAAGCGGCAGCTCGACACTTGAAGCCCATAGCCTCCTTGGAGATGGGGTGTTTGTTGGTGATGGGGGTGGCTCGAGGCGACGAGGATGGCCATGGTGGCTCAAGTGGACAGTGGTGATGGCGGCTTGCGGCGATGTCGATGACGTCAAGGTTGCCGGCGGTGATGATGATGGTGGGTGATGGCGGCTAAATGAAAGTCAAGGAAAGGAAGGAGTCGTTGATGAAAAATGGAGGAAAAAGGAGGGGAATGGAGGCTGTTCAACAGAAAAGGGGAGGGGAAATGGCGTGAGAAAAAGAAAAAATAAAGGAGCAGGAGGTGCAATTGAAGGAAAAAGAAGAGAATGGGGAAGGGAGGTGCTGCAGCCGAAAGAAAAATAAGGAATTAGGGGGGGGGGGGTTTCCTAGTATTATGTCCCCACTTTTCTTTTTATTTCTAATTTCATAAAAACAATCTTTTTGGTCAAAAAACTTCAACTTTGCATCTTGATCCGAATTTTTTTTGTCCAATAATTCCTTTTCCAAAAATTTCAGACTCATCGATAATTTGACAGACCACGAGACGACATCCAATAATTAAATCTCGAAACCCTCAAAAGTTCGATACCCAAAATCGATTTCAATTTCATGGTTAAAATCGATCGAACGCGACTTTAATACAACCTAATCTATCATATGGCTTTTAGGGATTCTCGCGCGGTTGACCCTCAAAAGTTCAACGACCATCTGGTTGTGTCCCGAAATGGCCATAGGCAATCTTGCTGGTTGTTGGGCGCCATGGTTAGGGTGTAGCATCAAGTTCACGTTTGACGAGGAGGTTGGTATGCCATATGCTGCAAGGCTTGATACATAGGTGGCTGTGAAGCCTAGTACACAAGTTTTTGTGGAACTTGGTATACTGGCCATTGTAGAACCTTATATAATTAGGTATATTCTAGTTGGCTAATGGATTGTTTAGCTATGGGTTTGGACGTATAAGCTGAAATTCCTAATTGGGTATGTGTAGATTAGCATTTGGGAATACTTGTTGAAATGGTTGATCCTGCCCCCTAGAGAAAAATGTACTGACTCCTGACCCCTAGTTGGAGCTACCACTGTTCCTTGGTTGTCGACAGCTATGGGTATAAGTAGTACATTGGGCCGAATTGTATACATAACACTAAAAACACTCCCAACATGCAAGGCATTTTCATTAACAACAAATGATGTATCCTGAGGTTGCTACCCAATTATGCCATTAGGATCAAAAGGTCCTTGGGGATTATATCCACTAGCTTGGGTTGTTGAAATCACTTCTCTTTGCATGATCCTCATAGGTCCCAAGGGTGGCCCACTCTAGGGCTGAGTTGTGCCAACAGGAATCCCATGTTGCCCTTATGCACACTCGTGATATGCATTGATTATTAACAGCCTTACCACATCAGTCATTCTTCTGACCATGTAATCAGCAAAGTCATTCTGAGTTTCTTCAATGGCTCATCTCATTAATGAAAGCATAATGGGGGTAATTTCTATTGATCTCCTTGGTTCCTCCGCTTGCTACCTCAGAATATTCACATTCTCGCCTTGAGTTTGATTCAAGGCAAGCTGCGTAGATGATGACTCTGCACATGGGATATCATCAATTACTAGCAAAGGTTTGTCTGTAACCCTCCAAATTGTTGCGACTTTTGTTGCATTATATAGCACTCTCTTCGCCTAACTCTAGGCCCACTAGGCGTGCCAAAAAGATGTTTAGTCAATTTTCGATCCCCCAACGAAATATCTTTCACTAAGTGTTATATTTTGGTTTCTATTTAAGGAGATTCAGGTTCTGTGTTAGCTTTGGACAAAGAGGGTCAAATGCGAATAAATCTATACACCTTATAATCTCAAAATCAAAGAAATCGCTGGCTTATCACAAGCTTAATATAGATGGTAATTAACGTCGAAACCTAATGAGGACACAACGGCAATGGATGATGGATTAGCACTATAATCTAATCGATAGCACTTCCTAAGATATAGATATTTGCTGGAACTGAATCTATGATGGGAATCTTAAGCTATAGTTAGGCTAAACTAAATAAGGATAAAGGCAATATAAATTAGTTTTTACATGTTGTTCGAGAGGTTGTTTGTTGGATTGCTTGCGGTATTTATAGGCCAACTTGATAACCGTTAATAGTTGGTTACTTTCTCCTCAAGAGTCACTTCACGTTCCATGTTGAATTGCCTTATCCATACTTGTTCAACAATATTCTCCTAGCTTGTCCAACAAGTATTAACTGCTCCTCTTTGAATTTGGTGCCTTTTTAATTATTCCTGCCTATCTCCATTGTCAATGGTATATCTTCATTAGTAATTCTTGGTTTTGACACGTGGTAGCCAACTGCATCATTATGGAATTATATGTCTTTACATGTCTGTCGAAATTTAGTCCAAGGTTTCTCAATGTGACATCCTATATTTTCAACTTTGTTTTCCACTGAATAAATCGGACATTTCATTGACGCGCCTATAGCGCTGTTCTCAGAGCTGATCACTCTCGAGATAACTAAACTATCTGGGGAAACCAATAAGGATTTTAAGGTAAATAGACTTGAGAATTCGATTAGGAATCGGCTTCTCGACCGTGTCTATCTTTAGAGGCCATTGCGGCACAGTATAAAATCGATTTGAAATCAGAGATAGGCTGGTTTGACAGAGATGTGTGGCTAATTGTGGGTGACACCACTAAATTGGAAAATTCTTGTCGATCGGTACTAGACTAATTTTCTTATTGTTTTGGTACCCTGTGTCCGTATTTGAATCTCGAGATTTTCACGACAACTGAGAGTCGCCGATGAGTCGAGTGGGTTCATAGTGGCTCGAAGAAAATCGACCACGGATCATTTGCACTAAAATTTTTTGAAAGTTATCCGGTAGTCTAGGTCACGCTAAAAACACGTCGAATGGAAATTAACCGTGAATTCGAGTCCGATTTCAGAAATTGAAGATTCTATCATGTCACAATAAATACTAGGAACGTCGACTCCATTTGCACCATCACCGACTGAACAGCCCAGCATCTTCACCGAATTCCCTCTGCCACCGAAGCAGCTGCCCTCAGCCCACCGAAGCATCTCTCTCTCTTCATGCCGTTCCACTGAAGTCCCTCGCACCTTCAACGAGTTCAACGCCAGCGTCTCCCATCGATTCTGCTCTCTGCTCAGTCCACGCCAGCTTCCCTGTCGCTTTCGTCGCCACCAAAAATCAACGAAGCTGCCCCTTTTGTCGGTTGTTGACCATCATCTCTCTGCCAGCTCCATCCGACCGAAGACCAACAGCCAGCGAAGCCCACGTCTTCTCCCTGCGTGGTCTTCTCCAGCAAGGTCAGTCGGTCTCCAACGCCAGCGAGCCGCTGCCTTTGTCCATCTCCACGTCGACGCTGCAGCTCCACTTCGGCTTGCCTTCACCGATCAACAAGCCAGCGCCTCCTCCACCAGCGTTGATTTCGTTGACCCTCCTAGCCCACACAACTGCACGCCACGATCGAAGACGTAGCAAAGTCTATAATTGAAGACGCCGCAGCTGATTCCTTCACTTCACTGGTCTGCGCGTCTCCCCTCAGCTCTCATCTTCGCGTGTCTTCACGGCCCATCGCCCAACGTCTTCAACACAAGACCAGCAAAGCCTAGCTTCCTGTGACCGATTGAAGCCAGCGATTTCTTCAAGCCCAGCCATTTGGGATCCAACAATTTTCGGGCCCAACAAAGCCCGTGTTCTGCCTTGCCCGGCCCGCCTTCAGCAGTTCATTTCAGTCCAACAAATTTCGGCCCAAGAGCAGACCAGCAATTCAGCCCATGGATCAATGGATTTCAGCCCAGATCAAGCTCAGCCCAAGAATTTCAGTAGGCCCAAGCCTAGAATTTCTACAGGCTTGCAAAGTTTCTTGGCCCGGCCCGAGTGTCTACCGTTGTCGCCCAAATTTTAGAATTCAGCCGCCGTCGCGTCGCCATTGCAATGATCCGGTCTTCGCTTTTCTCAAGTGAGTTTTACTCACTAATGCCTTCTTAGTTTGCTAATTATGCCTAAGGGTTGATTAGATTTAATTAAGTGCAATTAGGTGGTTAGATTAGTTTAGAACAATTAAATTAGTGAATTAATGATGCATGTTAGGTGGTTAGACTTAGTCATTAGCAAGTAGAGAGCTTTTAATATTTATTGAATGCATCTCGGGGTTTTCCCGACCCGTTTCGGGTTCCAATTAGGCATCACGGGCCTAAATTGGATTTTTAATATTTATTTATTTAATTTTTGAAATTAATTATTTAATTATTTATTTTTCCAGAAATTCAACCGGGATGGCCGGTGACCGGAATTTTGTGTTGATTGTCGTGGCGCAATCCGTTTATTTAATTGAGCTTTATTTCATGCTAAATTGAATTATTTGTGAAAGTGGGAATTATTCTTTAATTGGATAATCGTTGGTTATTAATTGAAAAATAACCGGACATCGGTTGATAATGCCAAAAATATTTGAGTGGACTATAGAAAATGTGGGAGTTATGGAAAATAAAATATTATATTTTGGCTAAGGCCGACCGTGTCCCTACACACTGCTATTTTATTGAGAATGATAAAAGATGGAAATTGATTCAATGGTTGGGTGTGGTATACTATATCAACCTACGGGTGATATGTCAGCTTAGCAGAGAGCAATATACTTTGTTAGTTTTGATTGAATATGTTGGTATACTATATCATCCTACGGGCTCTGATATGGCAGCTTAGCAGAGAGCAGTATACCTTGTCATCTTAGCAAAGAACAATGTCGGTATGCTATATCAGCCTACGGGCGATATGGCAGCTTAGCAGAGAGCAGTATACCTTATCAACTTAGATTGAGCACTGTAGGTATACTATATCAGCCTAAGGGCGATATGACAGCTTGGCAGAGAGCAGTATATCCGATCATCTCAGAAGCGAGCTATACTATCTATTTATCAGTCTAGCAGTGAGCAGTCCTGATATGAACGGACTTTAAGATAGTATGAGATGAGCCGACCAAGAAAGGGTCGAGATGACATGTAATTGACTAGGTCGATTGATCATTGCTTTGATCTAATGTCGTGAATTGATTGATTGGAAATTACCATGAGATGGTTAGACTGGCATGAAATCGACTAGGTTGATTGATCGAGACATCGATCTGTGGTATGATTGCTTGGGTGCCTATTGAACTGTACTAATATGTAGGTGGAATTTGAGGTCAAGATAAGTCCTCCAACTCATGTGTGCAAAGGCAACCCAGATAGCGTATTGGTTTACTAATCGGGTCTTAGGGAGTAGAACTTGCTGATACGTAGTCTCATCCCGATTGTGGGATATCATTTCAAGACCCTGATGAGGAACCTGAGGAGAAAGAACCCAAAGAGGAGTACCTGGAGGAGAACCCTGATGATGATCCCGAGTATGACCCAGATAAGGACTGAGATACCACCCTCTTTTGTAAACCCTGTTTATAGGTAGTTGAGTGTGAAACTAGACCTTTGTTAATAGTATGGTAAAATACTTTGAGGTGTGGTTGTATAAAAGTTTGGTTGTGAATTTCAATATGAAAAATATGGCCCTACTTTCCTATTCCATTGTTTTATTGTCTGGGGATTTATAATTACTTCCGCATGTGCATATGAAAATAAAAGGGTCGGCGATACATCCTAGGATATTGCAAATTTTTAATCGACCAAGGCAAGGGATGTGCTCGTGCCTGAGGATCGGGACGTGACATACCGTTTAAGTAGTATTAGAGCGAAGTTAAGGAATTCGAGTGATAAGGTGCGATGACCTTTGGGATAGTAGTAGGATGACCTTTAAATTTATGCTGGTGCATGTCTTTGATAGCTGACTGGTAGAATTGTTTGTCGTGTGTGAATTGCTCCCTTTTAATCAATGTGGATTCGGAAGGCAGAGTGTCGACTCTGGCCAGCTCGAGCATTAAAGTGCCACCGCAGGTTGGTACTAGAGTAGCAGCGTTGAATGATCCTAAGTCTGATAAGATCGTTCTAATGCAAGTGTTCCTTGGGTTCTGGATGAGCCAGTAAGATTAGGATCAAGTTATTGTTGTTGCTACCTTTGCCGGGGTTCAACCTGGAAGGATGATTAGGGAATAGATTTCGATATCTGAGTCAAGATTCAACGCAGGCAGACTTGGAATTTGGTTAGGGAAAAGATTGATGTTGAGAGAAGAGTATTCTATTCCACTCAATAGGAAGGATGGAATAGTCAGGTCAGCATTCAGACAAATGGAACTTGTTGTTCCATGGAAGATGGTACGGATCAGTCTAGTGTATTCTGAGGACGGGAATTCATGGTAAGTGTCACTAGCATGGATAGTGAGTTATGGGTTGTCTGGATAAGTAGATGAAAGCTCCACAACGGTTATTGCTATCACCGTCGATAGGACAGGTTAGAAGAAATGCGTCATAGAACGCACCGTGGAATTTTGGGATAGGTCTCCGATACAAGAAATAGTGCATGCTAACACTTGACAGGAGGTAGAAGATTCACCAGATAGGTGTCAAAATTGTGGAAGGAAACATGGATGAATTCAGTGTCCAGGTATGGTGAGAAGAACGGGAATAGAATCGACCCGGCACTCGTTAGAGGAAGAATGTTTTGGGGGAAAATTCTAACAGAGTATCGTAGCAGAGTTTTGGTGAAGTTTGGGGAACTTCGATTTACTGAAATAAGTGAAAGAGAGGGGAATCACTAGCAATAGTCATGCTTGACTAGTTGTTGAGGTGTAACTTTAACGCTACAGGAGTAGAGTGGGCTCATGGAGCATCTTGTGGCAATGAATCATGGTCATGGAGCAATTCAACTTAGTCCAGTAGCACATGAAAGTGTCGAGTTTATTGGGAGTCGAAATGAATCTTCAATTTCTTTAATCTCGTCGATTGAAGACAACCCACTTTCTTAGATGGAGATTGCCAAGGTTACTTGGTGATGGTTATAGTTAAGACAGATTGAAGAATTGGAGATGAAAGACATCTCAGTGGTCTAAGGATTTCTAGATGCGTGGTAGTAAGAACTATTAGACCGTTGCCAGAGAGAGATAGAAAGTGCAATTGAGCTAGCACTAGAATAGAGCCACTATTGAAGGCTTCTTACCAGTTATTGTTGTCTGAATTGATAGAACCGAAGATGCGGATGTGAAGATTGAGGAATGAGGAATTCATGCATATCAGTGCATCACTTTAGAGAACATCAGTTTTGTGGAAAGAGAAAGGAAGATGGTTCGTTGCGATCATGCATCAACCATTGTCAACTCAATTAGGTGAAGATCAAGGACAAGTGTTCATTGCCAAAGATCAACGAATTGTGGGACTAGTTGCAAAGAGAGTGTTAATGTTTTCAAAGATCGACTTGAGTTTATGAAGTCATCAGTTGAAAACCAGAAAGGAGGTTATACTCAAGACAAATGTTCGTACTTGATATGGTCTTTACGAGAGTATTGTAAAGATCGTTTGGCCTGGTGAACACTCTAGTTGCTGTCATGGATTTGACAACTCGAGTGTTATAGGAATATCGAGTTCAGTTTGTGATTGTGTCTTTCCATGATATTTTGTGTAATAGAGAAATGCTAAGGAGAATAAGAAACAACGGGGAATGGCAAAAGAATTTTCATGGATCTGACCAAGACCGAGTCAATTATTAGTGGATCAAGACCGACAATAGTATCAGAGATCAGAAGCAGTATGGGTTGGACAAGTCACTTTAGAAAGTTCGTGGAAAGAGCCTTAGCATCAGTGTTGTCATTGACTCGACTCCTGACAGACGAGTGTGAGGATAAATTCCAAGAGCTTAAGTAGAAGTTGGCTACTACACTTGTGTTGACCATTCCTTAAGGTTCTGGAGATGCGAAATTTATAGAGACGCGTCATTTAGAGGACTAGATTACGTATTGATGCAACATAGTAGGATTGTTGCACTCGCGTTCCGTCAACTGTGATCTCGCAAGTTGAACGTGAGACGGTGTCGTAGATCAAAACCTGGGCAAGACTAGAATGGTGCTACTTGGTACCACCCCGAAGGGAAGAAAGAAGTCACTGATACATTGAGTCGAGAGTCTTCAATTGTGCATAGGCTGGCTAAAGTATAGACTTTACTTGAAAAGGGTTCGAAATTTGGTTTTCAAATTTGAGGTAAGCTACCTTTTGAATTTTTATAGCCGCCCTCAGAATTGAACCAATTATACAAGCAAGAATCAAACGCTTCAGTTGACAGATCAGGATGATCAAAAGATCCTGCAAGAGGATGCTGATAAGGAAGAGGTTGACGTTCAGATTTCAAAAGATGGAACGTCGAGGTGTCGTAAATGATGATAGGTGTCAAACAGTATGAAACTTGAGGAAAAGACCTTGTTAGGAAATTCACTATAGTATTGCAGTATGTGATAGACTTACCCAAGAAGTTAAGAGGGTAATGATTCCAGTTGGGATAATGGTTAGTAGATGGATGAAGCCGACTCACTTCATTGCTGTGTGAAGGGATCTTGATTTAATCAAACACGAAGAGGTGTACAGAAGTCGAATAGTTCATCTTCGTGGAGTATCAGTGATAGATCTATATCAAATTTAGAACCAAGGATTTCTAGTTTCAGCAGAACAGTCAGATACTTCTTTTGAGGCAGAACAGAGCAGAGTATATAGAACTTCAGTTTGTTGAGATGAGATTAGAGAAAGAAAGATCACAGGTCCAGAGTCAGATCAGTAATCAGTGATTGCAGTTGTCGTGACCATAATCAAATTATAGACTGCTTATAACCATCAGAAAGATTAGATTTTGTGGACCAAGAAAGTCCCCTTGGTTAAGGTGGTCGGACAACACCATGGAACTGAAGAAGCAATCGAGAAAGTGAGACTTGATGAGACGACAATACCCCCACCTTTCGTCAGGATTTGTAAAGGTTTAAATTTCGAGGGCAAAACTTTTATAAGAGGGGAAGAGTTGTGACATCCTAGATTTTCAACTTTGTTTGCCACTGAATAAATCGAGCATTTCATTGACGCGCCTATAGGGCTGTTCTCAGAGCTGATTACTCTCGAGATAACTAGACTATCTGGGAAAACCAATAAGGATTTTAAAGTAAATAGACTTGAGAATTCGACTAGGAATCGGTTTCTCGACCATGTCTATCTTTAGAAGCCATTGCGGCACAGTATAAAATCGATTTGAAATCGAAGATAGACTAGTTCGACAGAGATGTGTGGCCAATCGTGAGTGATACCACTAAATTGGAAAATTCTCGTCGACCGGTATTAGACTGATTTTCTTATTGTTTTGGTACCCTATGTCCGTATTTGAATCATCGAGATTTTCATGACAACTGAGAGTCGCCAATGAGTCGAGTGGGTTCATAGTGGCTCGAAGAAAATCGACCATGGATCATTTGCACTAAAATTTTCTGAAAGTTATCCGGTAGTCCAGGTCATGCTAAAAACACATCGAATGGAAATTAACCGTGAATTCCAATCCGATTTCAGAAATTGAAGATTCTGTCATGTCACAATAAATACTAGGAACGTCGACTCAGTCTCAGAAGATTTTTCGGAGATTTCGAGATTTTTACGGGAAATGGATTCGGATGTCGCGGAAGTTAGCGGAAAATTGGATCGGCCAAGTTGATTGGAATTTTGGCCTCTTTATCGAACCCTTGGGTGTCGAGGACTTGCTGAAAATGGTATGGGCAATTTCTTCAACGAAGTTGGACATTAAATTGGGACTTTTGGTGAGGAATTGAAGCCCAAAGTAATGAAATTCGGATGCCAAATTAAGAGCTGGAATTTTGGCTTCCATTTGGATAATTTGTGGGAAATTTCTTGATGGAAAGTAAATGGGAGACATTAAGATAATTATGTGGGCTTTAGTGGGGACAAACACTTAAATGGTTGGGATAAGTGTGGACTTTAGCTTCCCCTTAGCCGCAACTTCTTCAGCACACCAAGACAGCTGCCTTGGTCTTCACCGTGCGTTCCTTCTCTCTCTCGATCACGCTGGCTTATGCTTTCATCTTTAATTCTCTTTTCTCCCCATCATCCGCTTCATCCTCCATCTGCACCATCACCGACTGAACAGCCCAGCATCTTCACCGAATTCCCTCTGCCACCGAAACAATTGCCCTCAGCCCACCGAAGCATCTCTCTCTCTTCATGCCGTTCCACCAAAGTCCCTCGCACCTCCAACGAGTTCAACGCCAGCGGCTCCCATCGATTCTACTCTCTGCTCAGTCAACGCCAGCTTCCCTGTCGCTTTCGTTGCCACCAAAAATCAACGAAGCTGCCCCTTCTGCCGGTTGTTGACCATCATCTCTCTGCTAGCTCCATCCGACCGAAGACCAACAGCCAGCGAAGCCCACCTCTTCTCCCTGCGTGATCTTCTCCAGCAAGGTCAGTCGGTCTTCAACGCCAGCGAGTTGCTGCCTTCGTCCATCTCCACGTCGACGCTACAGCTCCACTTCGGCTTGCCTTCACCGGTTAACTAGCCAGCACCTCCTCCACCAACGTTGATTTCGTTGACCCTGCTAGCCCACACAACTGCACGTCACGATCGAAGACGTAGCAAGTCCACAATTGAAGACGCCACAGCTAATTCCTTCAGCTTCACTGGTCTGCGTCTCCCCTCAGCTCCCATCTTCGCGTGTCTTCACGGCCCATCACCCAACGTCTTCAACGCAAGACTAGTGAAGCCCAGCTTCCTGTCACCGATTGAAGCCAGCAATTTCTTCAAGCCCAGCCATTTGGGGTCCAACAATTTTCGGGCCCAACAAAGCCCGTGTTCTGCCTTGCTTAGCCCACCTTCAGCAGTTCATTTCAGTCCAACAAGTTTCGGCCCAAGAGCAGACCAGCAATTCAGTCCATGGATCAGTAGATTTCAGCCCAGATCGAGCTCAGCCCAAGAATTTCAGTAGGCCCAAGCCTAGAATTTCTGCGGGCTTGCAAAGTTTCTTGGCCCGGCCCGAGTGTCTATCGTTGTCGCCCAAATTTTGGAATTCGGCCGCTGTCGCATCGCCGTTGCAGTGATCCGGTCTTCGCTTTGCTCAAGTGAGTTTTACTCACTAATGCCTTCTTAATTTGCTAATTATGCCTAAGGGTTGATTAGATTTAATTAAGTACAATTAGGTGGTTAGATTAGTTTAGAACAATTAAATTAGTGAATTAATGATGCATGTTAGGTGGTTAGACTTAGTCATTAGCAAGTAGAAAGCTTTTAATATTTATTGAATGCATCTCGGGGTTTTCTCGACCCGTTTCGGGTTCCAATTAGGTATCACGGGCCTAAATTGGATTTTTAATATTTATTTATTTAATTTTTGAAATTATTTATTTAATTATTTATTTTTCTAGAAATTCAAGCTGGGATGGCCGGTGGCCGGAATTTCGTGTTGATTGTCGTGTCGCGGTTCGTTTATTTAATTGAGCTTTATTGCATGCTAAATTGCATTATTTGTGAAAGTGGGAATTATTTTTTAATTGGATAATCATTGGTTATTAATTGAAAAATAATTGGACATCGATTGATAATGCCAAAAATATTTGAGTGGACTATAGAAAATGTGGGAGTTATGGAAAATAAAATATTTAATTGAAAAATAATTGGACATCGGTTGATAATGCCAAAAATATTTGAGTGGACTATAGAAAATGTGGGAGTTATGGAAAATAAAATATTATAGTTTGGCTAAGGCCGACCGTATCCCCACACACGGCTATTTTATTGAGAATGATAAAAGATGGAAATTGATTCAATGGTCGGGTGTGGTATACTATATCGACCTACATGCGATATGTCAGCTTAGCAGAAAGCCGTATACCAGTATACTATATTAGCCTACGGGCGATATGTCAGCTTAGTAGAGAGCAGTATATCTTGTTAGTTTTGATTGAATATGTCGGTATACTATATCATCCTACGAGCTCTGATATGGCAGCTTAGTAGAGAGTAGTATAACTTGTCAGCTTAGCAGAGAGCAATATACCTTATCAGCTTAGATTGAGCACTGTCGGTATACTATATTAGCCTAAGGGCGATATGGCAACTTAGTAGAGAGCAGTATACCCGATCATCTCAAAAGCGAGCTATACCATCTATTTATCAGTTTAGCAATGAGCAGTCCTGATATGAACGGACTTTATAGATAGTATGAGATGAGCTGACCAAGAAAGGGTCAAGATGACATGTAATTGACTAGGTCAATTGATCATTGCTTTGATATAATGTCGTGAATTGATTGATTGGAAATTAACATGAGATGGTCCGACTGGCATGAAATTGACTAGGTCGATTGATCGAGACATCGATCTGTGGTGTGATTGCTTGGGTGCCTATTGAATTGTGCTAATATGCAAGTGAAATCTGAGGCCAAGGTAAGTCCTCCGACTCGTGTGTGCATAGGTAGCCCGGATAGTGTATTGGTTTACTAATCGGGTCTTAGGGGGTAGAACTTGCTGAGAAGTAATCTCATCCCGGTTGTGGGATATCATTTCAGGACCCTGATGAGGAGCCTGAGGAAAAAGAACCCAAAGAGGAGTACCTGGAGGAGAACCCCGATGATGATCCCAATTACAACCCGAATAAGGACTGAGATACCACCCTCTTTTGTAAACCCTGTTTATAGGTGGTTGAGTGTGAGACTAGACCTTTGTTAATAGTATGGTAAAATACTTTGAGGAGTGGTTGTATAAAAGTTTGGTTGTGAATTTCAATATAAAAAATATAGCTCTACTTTCCTATCCCATTGTTTTATTGTCTAGGGATTTATAATTGCTTTCGCATGTGCATATGAAAATAAAAGGGTCGGCGATACGTCCTGGGATTTCGCAAATTTTTAATCGGCCAAGACAAGGAATGTGCGCGTGCCTGAGGACCGGGACGTGACACTCAAAGTCCTTAATTATCCTTTTCTTTTATGACCACTTATGGGCTAGGCCGATATAGATTATGGCATGACGACAACTTTAGAGCTTTTTGTCCCTTGTGACCCGCACATGCTTATAGGGGTATTTTTGGATGTCAACGTATATATTCCTAAACTCCTAAACGATGTCATCTACATCTTAGCCCCAAATATCAATCCTAATTTGAGCTTTTTGTCCACGGTTGACATCAATATTTTTCTTTCTAAATTTGCAAACAATCAAAGAAGAAGAAAAGGTGAAAGATAATAAGGTGTTGACGAAGATGAGGAAGGCAATGAAGGCTGCCGCCTCAGTCAAAGCCGGATCTGGGCTAGGCGACCTCTCGAATAATGGTTCATCCCAAAGGTAAGTTTCAGGGAAATCATGAGGGTTTCCGTGAAATGAGGAGTGTTTTAGAGAAATCATGGTTAATGTCTATGAATCAACCAAAAACAAGTAAGTTTCATTGATTATTCTTCAGATTCAACAATAGAAAATGTTATTACGCAAATACACCTCAAGGACATTTTATCAAACAAGTGGTGTACACTCTGAATACGAATCTCTAATTCGAAATCAATGCGATTTTTTAAATCTAGACACGAAACATCAACCTTACAATCATATAAATCATCACAAAACAGTTTCAATACTAGGTGCTAAAACGTAGAAAATTATTGAGGCTGAAGAAAACAATCGAGGGCGAACGATCTCCAGGACTCAAGAAAGACCAATCCCCAATTGCCACAGAAAACTACAACTAGGACCCTTGAGATGATCGTCGTTAGAGAGAACGAGAAGAGTCCCTCGGGAAAGACCAAATTTTTCTCTTTGAATCCCCATGTCGACTTTCTTTTTCTTATAAAAATCCACGTAGATAATAATATTTAACTAAAAAAGCCACATAGAACTTTTGACTGAAATCTACTGCCAAAGGCACTTAAATAATCGTTTTCTCTCTGATTTTACATTGAAGTAATCCAACGAAAAGTTTTAGTATTAAAGTAAAGTGAGCACTATATAAATTTTTTCGGCAATGTCTTTATGCCCCAAAAGCTCTTTCTATTCTTCTTGACCTATATATAAATTGGGCCAACAATGCTATGTAGACCCAAATCCTTATCCGAAATAGTGACAGAGCCAGGTTTTATAGAAGGGAAATTTTCACTATGATGCATCTAATTTTATAGTTAATATGTATTACTAATAGATATTTCCAATGAAGCCAACACAATAAATTAGTAAAAAATATAGAAAAATGAAAAAAATTAACTCAATCAATAGAGAATAAGTACTCAAAGTACCTTTATTTTAAAATAAAAGAAAGAGTACACAAATTACTAAAATGTCATAACAAATGATAAATTGAAGATTTAAAAATGGCAAAAATTGATACACTCCTTCCATAGAAGGGGTGTTGAGACCCTTAGTTTTTATTTTGAGAATGGTACATTTAAAATTCTAAAACTTATGGCACAAGTGTAACCAAGTTCTAAACTCTTAGATAATGCAATTAAGTCGGAGATTTTGCCAAATTGGTACAATCAAAATTTAGGGTGGTTAAATTTTTACTTCAATGTAAAATCATCAACATGTGCTGTTTTGAATGTTAAATGCAAAACAAGTCCTTGATGTGTGATACAACTCATTGGCCATGTAAAATCACATGCGCAACATTTCAATAAGTGGATTTGATAATTGCAGTGGCCCCATAATCGTTCCATCAAATTTGTGATGGATGACAAATTGGAATGATTTTAGTCTTCCATCGGCAAAACCACAAACAACAAGCCATTGTAGCTAATGCACCCGACTTCATAGATATTGGCAATAAATATTTGCTAAGCCTAGTCATACATAATAATATACTTTAGAGAAAATTGAAATGAACAAAGCACAATAACTTCGTGCATCACGAGAATTGAATATTTAGAAAGCAAACACCATCCTGTCATCATTAAGAAATAATAATAAATGGCCCAAGAAGTGACCTGAGAGACACCTGGATTAGTTCATGTCGGAGGTGAATGTGCGTCGCAAATTTAATTTGGCCCTATTCAACGTGCCGGGCCTCAAAACAATGTATATTCGCCGCCTACTCTTTCTTTGCCTTTTTTTCCGAGCGGACCCTGCAGATTAGCCCAAAAAAAGCCGAAATGAATACTTCTGTTTTCCTTCGATGTAATCCAAACGCACCTGAAACTTTCGACAAGGCCATGCTTCCACACCATTCGTACTCGTCCAGCGGGCCAAGGCGAAGAACCCAACCACATCGGCCCCGCTGGGACCGAGGTGCAATTTGGATTCAAAGAACATCTTGGAGGAATTCAAAACCACTCACCTTTTGGTACGACGCACCCTGCTGCCAGTTTAGTTGTTATACAATATTTGGGAAGTCCCGTTGGCTTCCACGGCACGCTAGACTGCATGGTGCATTTTGCAGCTTTCAGCGGTGTCCAATTTGTACACAATTTGGTGAATGCTGGCAAATCGGGCAACCTTCTTAGAGACATGCATTTTTGGATCTCCACGCTTCAAAGAATTCAATTCTTTCAAGCCTTCAACAGCTCTCATCTCGCTACAACCATATAGCTTGAGATGCTGTAGATTTTTCAACTTCGAGAGGTTAGGCAATTGTTCAATCACATTACACTTCATATTGCGTAGAAATTTCAGTGATTCCAGTTCCCTTAAACCTGGAATCTCCTTGAGTGTAGGTAAGTCGCTAAGATGTAAGTCTTGTAGCCCCTTCAAACCCGAGAGATTGGGTGTGATCTCCATGTATTCCCATGACGATATTTTCAATTCCCGTAACCTCTCCAAGTATTCAAGGGCGGACAAGCTTTTCTTCACCAATCTTTCGAAGACCAAATTCTCTGAAATTTCATTCAGTGAACATTCGAAGTATAGGCCGTGAAGGTTGGCAAGAGAATGTAACCGAGGGATTTCCTCGTCCTTCCGTAAGATATCCTTGTTGGAGAAATCTTTCCAGAATATTTTGAAGCTGACAAAACGTTTCTATCAGTCTAGTCTGAATATCTGCAGATCGTCTAGTTTAAAGTCTGAAGACTTTCTGATCACCAGACTCAAGATTCAAGACTCAAGACTCAAGACTCAAGACTCAAGACTATTCTCATTGACAGTCTTTCTGATCCAGTGATGAAGGAAATCCAGAGCCGAAATATATGGTTGAGGATTTAATCCTATTCTCTGGAGAAGATCTTTTTGGTTGGATAAATATAACGGATTCTTTTGTTCGTATCTAGATCAATTGAAGATCCGATGGTCGACGAAATATTCTTGGAATGTTCTATTCTTGGAAACCAAGATCCTGATTGTATGGGCGAACAGGATTGATGGGCTATCGTCAGGTTCCTTTTATAGCTCGAATGATCTCCTTAATTGATTCCGTCCAACGGGTAAATTGGAGGAATTCCTTTGGTAAGTGCCAACGGTATGATGGCATAAAGGAGTATAAAAAGGAAAACGTTCTAGTTGTGGAAGATACGTGATCGATAAAGAAATTCCGAGTCGAAGCACCTTGATTATTAGTCGATTCATTTGAGCAAAATTGTATACACGAGAGAGTGTCCATACTTGGTGATACCTTGAGCAAGTGTGGTAGATCATCTACACCTAGAAATCAAGGAAGATCAACACTTGTAACATCTCTTTGTTCATAGTGGAATCCAGCCAATTGGCTGTCGGTGCGAAAGAATGGACGTAGGCTTGAATCAAGCCGAACCACTATAAACCGCGTGTTCAATTCTCTCTTTCCTTTACTTAGTCTTTCGTTGATTATTACTTAATGCAAATTCATCAACTGTCTAAGTATTGTGCAATTATCAAGAAATTATCAAGAAAAATCTTTTATATACCTATTCACCCCCCTCTAGGTACTCGTACTAGCTATATCAATTGGTATCAGAGCTCGTGTTCTTACTTTATTTGAAGTGTTTTACTTCAGAGTAAAAGATCCATGGCTAGTATGCTAGCACCAGGGCTGGTGGAAGGGCAAAGCAATACCGAGACCACCCTACTTTGATGGAAATGATTACAACATCACGGAAGAACAAGATGAAAGCTTTCCTACGATCAAAGGATCCTCTGGAATGGGACGTCGTGGAAAGAGGAATCACTCCTACTGCTGCATCAGTCTCTGAAAGAGGGAAAGAAACTGTTGATACCAGCGGAATGACTCAGGAAGAGATAAACAAGAGACAAGCACTCGATGCAAAAGCAATTTACTCTTTATATTGTGCCTTGTCTCCAACTGAATATAACAGAATATCTTCTTGTGTTACAGCAAAAGAAGTATGGGACAGATTACATATCACTTATGAAGGAACAGTCGAGTGAAGGAGACCAATCAACATTCTCCTCGGTCAATATGAAGCCTTCAAAATGAAACCAGGAGAATCTATAAGCGACATGTTTAGTCGTTTTACGAGATATTGTCAATGGTCTTGAGAACCAAGGACAAAAAATTTCTGATCCCATGAAGGTGAACAAGCTCTTGCGTGGACTCTCCAAGGATTGGAATCATATAAAGACTTCAATAAGAGAGACGCAAAGAATTATGCCTCTATCGTCGACGAGCTGATTGGAACTCTTCGAGTCTTATGAAGTGGAACGAATTAATGAGGACGAAGATCCAAGAGGTAAGAAATCCATTGCATTAAAATCAAATGATGATTCGATGATACAGATTTAGGAGATGATATGGACGACGAGGAGCTTGCTCTCATGATAAGAAGATTCAGAAAATTGAATAGAAAAGGTAGAAGGTTCAACTCAAAGAAACAAAGTTTCCGGAGACAGCGAGACCAAGTCTGTGATGATGAGGAACCAAACAAAGATGTAGTCTTGCTTCGAATGTAAGAAAAAGGGACACATCGGACCCAACTGTCCTCTTCTAAAAGAAAAGAGGAAAAGCTTAGAAGTTTCGAAAAGCTCTCAAAGCCGAAACCTAGAGTGATACGAGAATGTGAAGAAAGTGATAATGAATATACCAACATATGTCGATGGCATATTCGGACTCGGACTCGGATTCTGGATCAGACTCAGACAGTGAATTTGAGGTAAGTGATTTTAAAATTCCTGTCAAAGTTTCTAAATACATTGATGAACTGTGTTTTAGTCTTAAGACTTCTCTCAAAAGGATTTCCGAACTTAAAAAGGAAAACTCAGCTCTAAAACAAAAGGAAACCATTTTAGAAGAAAGAGTTAAAAGTTTAGACTTGAATGTTTCTACTCTTAAAGAAAAAGAATATAATCTTTTGAAAGAAAATGTTTTCTTAAAAACGGACTTATCAAATATTTCAAATAAATTTTCGATAGGATCCGAAAAGCTTGAAAAAGTTCTTTCAATTCAAAGACCTTACTTCAATAAGTCTGGTCTAGGCATGACAGCAGAAACAATTCCCTTGATTGATTTTCCTAAAGTAAAAGAAAGAATTAAGAAAAGACCGTTGAGAGAGGCTTACAAAAATCATTTCAAGAAAGTTTTTGTAAAATCTGTAGGTCGAAATGCTCTAAGGTGTTCAAAGTGTAACAGTAAGGATCACTTTGAAAAAGAGTGTCCTATGGTTTGGAAGCCTGTTAAGAAACTATGGCCTAATAATGTTTATCCTACTAACACCAAAGGACCCAAGAAAATTTGGGTACCAAAGAAAGCTTGAGACTCTATTTTAAATGCAGGTATCCGTCAAGAAAAAGGTAAAGTGGTATCTTGACAACGGATGTTCAAGACACATGACAGGAGACTCAAAGTGCTTCATAAAGCTTGTTCAAGTAAACAGTGGAAATGTTTCATTTAGAGGAAACGGCAAAGGAAGCATTGTGGGATTTGAAACTGTGAAAATTGGAAATCTCACAATAAGCAATGTTTCTCTAGTGGAAGGACTCAACTATAACCTTCTCAGCATTAGCCAATTGTGTGATACTGGTTTCAAGATCTCATTTCAAGAAGGAATTTGCTATGGAATCAGTAAAGACTCTACTCAGTCTTTCATGGGTCGAAGACATGGAAATATCTACCTCTTAGACATGAAATTAAATGAATCACAATGCCTAATCTCAATTCAAGATGAAGCAAGCTTATGGCACAGAAAGCTTGGTCATGTCAACATGAAGCAATTAGCCAAAATCTCATCAAAACAGCTTGTTCGAGGTCTACCCAAGTTACCATATCAAAAGTCCGATCCATGCACACCATGTATTCTAGGAAAGCAGGTAAGAAATTCATTTAAGCCAATAAATCATGTCACTACTAATCATGTACTACAGTTGCTGCATATGGATCTCTTTGGACCAACCAGAACCCAGAGTATTGGAGGTAAGAAATATTGCCTAGTAATTGTGGACGATTACTCCCGCTTTACTTGGGTATATTTCCTTGCAAGTAAGTCAGAAACCTTTTCGTATTTTGAAAAATTTGCTAAAAATGTTCAAAATGAAAAAGGATGTGTTATCTCTAGTATAAGAACAGATCATGGAAGAGAATTTGAAAATCAAGATTTTACAAAATTGTGTGATGAATGCGGATTTAAGCATGTGTTCTCCTCTCCATACACTCCTCAGCAAAATAGAGTTGTGGAAAGGAAGAATAGATCTCTTCAAGAAATGACTAGAACTCTTCTAATTGAAAGTAAAATTTCTTCACGATTTTGGGCTGAAGCTGTTTCAACAGCATGCTATATCATCAATAGAGTCTTCCTAAGACCTATTCTTGAGAAAACCCCTTATGAATTATTCAAAGGTAAGAAGCCCATTGTTTCATACTTTCATGTGTTCGGTTGCAAATGCTTTATATTGAAAAATGCAAATGATCAAGTTGGTAAGTTTGAAGAAAGATCAGATGAAGGCATCTTCCTTGGATATTCTACATCAAGCAAAGCCTACAGAGTCTATAACAAGAAGAGCCGATCGGTGGAAGAGTCAATGAATGTCAAATTTCAAGACTCTACGCAAGATGAATCCAATCGGACTCGATATGAAGAGTCGAATCTACTCCGAACCTTCCAAAGCTCACAACTCAAGAAATGTCTCGGACTCGAAGACCAAAGATCAAGATGTTCATGAAGATTCAAATAAAGAAAGAGATCATCATCTAGACAAATCAACCAGTAACTAGAAGCATAAGTCTAGTCATCCCAAAGATCTCATTATCGGCGAAATTAATGAAGGAATTCGAACCAGATCCAAAAGACGTGAAGAGTCTAGTGATGTGGCTCTCATTTTTGAAATTGAACCAAAAAGTATAGAAGAAGCTTTATCTGATGAAAGCTGGATCGAAGCTATGCAAGAAGAGCTCAGACAGTTCAACATTAATGATGTCTAGGAATTGACATCTAAACCAAAAGGTAAAACTGTTATTGGAGCCAAATGGGTGTTCGAAACAAGATGAATGAAAAAGAAAAAGTCGTACGAAATAAAGCAAGACTCGTGGCCAAAGGATACACGCAAGAAGAAGGAATAGACTATGATGAGACTTACGCTCCTGTAGCAAGGTTAGAAGCTATTCGTCTATTACTTGCGTTTGCTTGTTACAAAAATTTCAGGTTATTCCAAATGGACGTCAAAAGTGCTTTCCTAAATGGATTCATCCAAGAGGAAGTTTATGTGGAACAACCGCCTGGGTTTGAAGACCCAAAGAAGCCAGACTCAGTCTTCAGACTAAAAAAGGCTTTGTATGGTTTAAAGCAAGCACCTCGAGCTTGGTACGACAGACGAGTAAGTTCTTATTACGAATGGTTTTGTCAAAGGTAAAGTAGATACTACTTTATTTATCAAAAAGGAAAACAAAAGCTTTTTACTTGTTCAAATATATGTGGATGATATTATTTTTAGATCCTCTAATGAAAGTCTATGCAAGAAATTTTCTAAGTCCATGCAGGATGAGTTTGAAATGAGTATGATGGGAGAATTAACATTCTTTCTTGGTCTTCAAATAAAGCAATTGAAGGAAGGAACTTTCATTTACCAAGAAAAATATGCTAATGATCTTGTCAAAAGGTTTGGATTGGAAAATTGCAAGAAGACTACATACCAATGTCAAGCTCTTTGAAGATAGACAAAGATGAAAAAGGGAAGAAAGTTGATCAAAAGCATGTACGGGAGCATCATCGGTTCACTTCTTTATCTTACTTGCTTCTAGACGACATTTTGTTGAGTGTTTGCATCTGTGCTAGGTTTCAATCGGATCCTAGAGAATCCCATCTCGGTGCTGCAAAACGTATTATTAAATACGTTGCTTCATCTTCAAGCATTGGTCTTTGGTATCCTAAGAAGGGAGACTTTAATCTTCTGGATATTCGAGTACGCGATCTAGCGGCCGGCTGCGAGTCGATAGAAAGAGTACTTCGGGAACTTGCCGGTTGCTTGGAAGCGGGACGGTGTCTTGGTTTTCAAGGAAACAAAGCACCGTAGCTCTCTCAACAACGAAGCGAGTATGTAGCCCTTGGAAGATGCTGTTCACAAATTCTATGGATAAAACAACAGCTACAAGACTTTGGGATTGAAGACTCATGCACATAAATCAAATGTGACAACACCAGCGCAATCAATCTCACCAAAAATCCAATTGTTCATTCAAGAGCAAAGCATATAGAGATTCGACATCACTTCATTAGAGATCATATTCAAAATGGAGAAATCCCGATTCAATTTGTTGATTCAAAAAGTCAACTAGCAGATATATTCACAAAGCATTTGGAGAAAAATCAATTCGATTTTATCCGTTCCAGACTCAACATTTTGAAGCTCGAAGAAGTTAAAGTCTAGAGACTCTCCAACCTTCGAGACTCGAAAAGTTGATGATCATCGAGACTCTAATCATCGACTCTAAACCTCTCGAGACTCGAGATATTGATGACTATAGACTGTAAGTTGTTATTTTATCTAAACTCGAAAAGGTATGATCTTTCGTTCAGTTATTTTGTAGTTATTGTGAAAAACGAAAACTTGTCTTTTCAAAAGGATTAATTTTGGCAGTTATTGATTTCGAAAAGAGGTATTCGTACACTTTCCTTGTGTCGATTGAACTTTCCTTTTCAAAACTGAGTTATATATATATAGTTTTCATTTTCAATCTTCAAAACCCTAAAAAGCATTCTCCTCCCAATCCGGTTTCTACTTCGTATTCATCTTCGAGAAAGTTGTCATCTTTTCTTGGGAAAGCAAGTAAAGGAATCTTTCAGCGACAAAGAAGGATGTCTTCTTCGAGGAAGTCTTCAAGAATCGCGAACGGGGACCACAGAGGATGAAGGAGGGACCTACCCATTTCGATCTCACAAAGAGGAAGAATTATCGAGTTAGCAACAGAACCCGACTCATTCTCCACCACGTCACTCAACGCCATCTACCCCACATGATGCGGGTCAACAACCAGAGGAAGAGATAATCGAGGACGCAAACCCAGTAAGAGTCCAAAAACCCTCGTTTATTTACAAACTTTACTGTACGTTGAAAAGTACTGGGACTCCGTTGAAATACGTGGATGATTTTCTCAAAGATAAGCATTATGGGAATGAGTATATCTTTCTAAAAAAAATGGAGGATTTGGGAATTGCTCCCAAGGGTAAAGTAGAGGAAGCACTTGTGAATATTCCCAGTGACCCTCGCATGTCGAGACCGAATCTGACTGATGGGAACGACGATGATAAAATGTTCAGTGATTTTCAACCTAGAATGGGTATTGCTGCAAAGGTGAAGGGAAAGAGGATGGAGTTATTCAAATCAAAGGAACAGGAGAATTTGTTTTTCAGACTGCTGAAACGAGGGGTAATAAACCCTAGGAGTGTTGATTTCGATTTCCTGGATGCTGTTAATGTGAACTTAAGGGAGAAGTTCAATCTGCTTCAACTGGAACGTTTTTGCACTGATACCACAGATGGTTATGCACAACTGACTGCGTATTTCTATTCGAATCTTAGCTTTATAGATGCGAATAGAATATCATTCAGTGTTCGAGACCAGGATTATGTGTTAGACGTGGACATGTTGGCGGACATAATTGGAGTTGAACGAGGACGTTATCAACCAATCAAAGTCTCAGTTGCTCGTGCCTCATTGGAACTTGTCAAAGATAGAGATGCAGAAGGAAAAATCATCTATTCAAGGATGCGTGCCATCAATATTGTGCTGCACAAAATTGTGATCAATTGCATCAGGCCCAAGTCTACATCAAAGACTGATGTGTCTAATTCAGAGGCAAAATTGATGTACGTAATCAACTCAGGGATGAAGTTCTCTCTTCCTCACACTATTCTCTTTCACATGTACGAGCAATGTCGAAGGACAAGGGACAATTGCCTTACCCAGTGTCCGTGACCAAGATCTTCGAGACACATGAATATTGAACCGCCACACACTCTTTGTGTTCGACCGTGCGATAAGATGGTGGTAGGTTTGAAGATGTTAACGAAGATGCGTCGCAAGAACTTTCCAAGGCAATGGAGAAATTCAAAGTGAAAACTCCGGTTCCGTCTGCTTCAAAGAGAAAGGGGAAGGAGGCCATTGGTGCCCCATCCAAAAGAAGAGAACTCTCATCTTGGAGGATGAAGATGAGGAGGAAGATCTTACAATCACTGCCTTGATAAGGACCGGACGTTCGTTCCCCAATCGACGAACATCGAAGAAACGAGAGAGAAGAAGAGGAGCAAGCCAAGAACGAGAAGAAGAAGAGCAGCAGAGAGGGAGAAAGAAGCTGAAGAAGAAGGAGAAGAAGAGCAAGAAAAGTCTGCAGCTGAATCGGAGAGAAGGGGAATCAAGATACGAAAGAGCATGATCATCACTCTTCCCCTTTTGATGTCCTAGAGACAGGGGGAGTTGGCGAGCAAAGGTCCACACCTCATGCTACCAATAGTGAAGGTCTAAGACAATCTCCAACAGACCCAGAAGAGTTTCAGGCTTCTCAATTGCCTGAAGAAGGACACGATACGTCAACACCAAATCTGCAAGACTATACAGAAGCGCCATCGTCTGCATTCACTCCATCTGAGAAAGCAAATGCAAGTACACAGACGGACAATTCTGCATATTTTCGTCGTATTATGGATGTTCTTCTGGAAATGCGTGGCCAAATCTATGCTCTGGACTGTGAGATTCAAGCCATAAAGAATGTTGGACAAGCATCTTCAATTACCCTGGAGGACAAAATGAAAGACCTCGCTCTTCAACTTCAAGCCAATGCCAAAGGAGAAGAGGTAGCTCAACTAAGGGAAGACTTGAAGAGGCTAGAAGGCGTAGTCCAGTCCATGGGAGATTTCCAGATCGTGCGCATTCCCAAGCGGACACTCCTTTCTCACCTTTTTTAATGATGACAAAAAGGGGAGAAGCAATTTGAACCAACCAACTTTCTTTGACTTTAAATTTATTTTTGTGGTTGAATATGTTTGTTTTTGAGTATGACTTGAGTGAACTTGGGTGTGAACTTGAATTTGACCGAATTGGCTGTGGATTTAGATGCTTGACTGTTTGCATTTATATCAAGTGTTGTTATATGGTATTACTCATGAAAGTTTAACCAATTTTCTATGGATGCGAGTCTGGTTGTTTTGTTAAATCTTTATGAGATAGCCATATTGCTTGAGAAATGTTTTTGCGGGTCAAAGTGGTTCAAATCTACGGGAAAGTTTTGTCACCATCAAAAAGGGGAGATTGTTGGAGAAATCTTTCCAGAATATTTTTGAAGCGACAAAACGTTTCTATCGCCTAGTCGGATATCTACGTAGATCGTCTAGTTTAAAGTCGAAGACTTTCTGATCACCAGACTCAAGACTCAAGACTCAAGACTCAAGACTCAAGACTCAAGACTATTCTCATTGACAGTCTTTCTGATCCAGTGACGAAGGAAATCCAGAGCCGAAGTATATGGTTGAGGATTTAATCCTATTCTCTGGAGAAGATCTTTTTGGTGGATAAATATAACGGATTCTTTTGTTCGTATCTAGATCAATTGAAGATCCGATGGTCGACGAAATATTCTTGGAATGTTCTATTCTTGGAAACCAAGATCCTGATTGTATGGACGAACAGGATTGATGGGCTATCGTCAGGTTCCTTTTATAGCTCGAATGATCTCCTTAATTGATTCCGTCCAACAGGTAGATTGGAGGAATTCTTTTGGTAAGTGCCAACGGTATGATGGCATAAAGGAGTATAAAAAGGAAGACGTTCTAGTTGTGGAAGATAGCGTGATAGGTAGAGAAATTCCAGAGTCTGAAGCACCTTGATTATTAGTCGATACAGTTTGAGCGAAATTGTATACACAGAGAGTGTCCATACTTGGTGATACCTTGAGCGAGTGTGGTAGATCATCTACACCCAGAAATCAAGGAAGATCAACACTGTAACATCTCTTTGTTCATAGTGGAATCCAGCCAATTGGCTGTCAGTGCAGAAGAGTAGATGTAGGCTTGAATGAAGCTGAACCACTATAAACCGCGTGTTCAATTCTCTCTTTCCTTTACTTAGTCTTACGTTGATTATTACTTATCGCAAATTCATCAACTGTCTAAGTATTGTGCAATTATCAAGAAATTATCAAGAAAAATCTTTTATATACCTATTCACCCCCCTCTAGGTACTCGTACTAGCTATATCAATCCTCTCTCCTTTGTTTCTAGAGTTCAGACATACTCTCGATCTCGCTGCTAAGCTAGACATCCTCGTCCCCGCTCATAGCTGGAAAACAAGTCCTTGATTTGTGATACAACTCGTTGGCTGTGTAAAATCACATGCGCAACATTTCAATAAGTGGATTTGATAATTGCAGTGGCCCCATAATCGTTCCATCAAATTTGTGATGGATGACAGATTGGAAATGATTTTAGTCTTCCATCGGCAAAACCGCAAACAACAAGCCATCGTGGCTAATGCACCCGACTTCATAGATATTGGTAACAAATATTTGTTCAGCCTAGTCATACATAATAATGTACTTTAGAGAAAATTGAAATGAACAAATCATAATAACTTCGTGCATCACGAGAATTGAATTTTTAGAAAGCAAACACCATCCTGACATCATTAAGAAATAATAATAAATGGTACAAGAAGTGACTTGAGAGACACCTGGATTAGTTCATGTTGGAGGTGAATGTGCGTCGCAAATTTAATTTGGCTCTATTCAACGTGCCGGGCCTCACAAAAATGTATATTCGCCGCTTACTCTTTCTTTGCGTTTTTTCCGGGGGGGCCCTGAAGATTAGCCAAAAAAAAGCCGAAATGAATACTTCTGTTTTCCTTCGATGTAATCCAAACACACCTGAAACTTTCGACAAGGCCATGCTTCTACACCATTCGTACTCGTCCAGCGGGCCAAGGCGAAGAACCCAACCATGTCGGCCCCGCTGGGACCGAGGTGCAATTTGGATTCAAAGAACATCTTGGAGGAATTCAAAACCACTCACCTTTTGGTACGACGCATCCTGTTGCCAGTTCAGTTGTTATACAATTTTTGGGATGTCCCGTTGGCTCCCACGGCACGAAAGGCTGAATGGTCCATTTTGTAGCTTCTAGCGGTATCCAATTCGTACACAATTTGGTGAATGCTGGCAAATCGGGCAACCTTCTTAGAGACTTGCATTTTTGGATCTCCACACTCTTCAAAGAATTCAATTCTTTCAAGCCTTCAACAGCTCTCATCTCGCTACAATCATATAGCTTGAGATGCTGTAGATTTTTCAACTTCGAGAGGTTAGGCAATTGTTCAATCATATCACACTTCATAATGCGTAGAAATTTCAGTGATTCCAGTTCCCTTAAACCTGGAATCTCCTTGAGTGTAGGTAAGTCGCTAAGATGTAAGTCTTGTAGCCCCTTCAAACCCGAGAGATTGGGTGTGCTCTCCATGTATTCCCATGACGATATCTTCAATTCCCGTAACCTCTCCAAGTATTCAAGGGCGGACAAGCTTTTCTTCACCAATCTTTCTAAGTATAGGCCGTGAAGGTTGGCAAAAGAATATAACGGAGAGATTTCCTCGTCCTTCCCTAAGAAATCCTCTCCCCTTTGCTCCCAGGGTTCAGGTATATCCTCGATCTCGCTGCTCTCGCTGCTCTCGTTGATAAGCTGGACAACCCCGTTCCCGCTCATATCTGGAAATTCTTGGTTTCCACTCACTTCGAGATGATGTAAATCAACTAGGTTCGGAAGGTTGGGAAGCATAGGGAATTCAGCAGCTTCGACTACGAGGCATTTCAAACTCAAGGGAAGCTCCAGCGATGGGTGACGCAAGTTGCATGAAATTTTAAGCTCTTGGAGGTTAGAAAAACCATTGATCTTTGTCGGCAATCTGGAGATTGGGGTCCCATGAAAGTCCAAGATTCTCAGACAGGTCAAGCTCCACAGTTCCCAAGGGATTCTACCCTGGAGATATGAACAAAATGAGGCATCGAGTACTTCAAGACTCTTCACCCCTCCAAGAGCACTAGGTATCTCGTGTATCTTTGAGTGTCGCAACCTAATGACTTTTAGTCTCTTCAGATTTCCAATGGAATCAGGGAGAATAAAGATCCCTGACAATTGTAAGTCCAACTCGACCAAGAATTCTAGTTTCCCAATAGAGTCTGGAAGCTTATGTAGATTCTTGCATGCACGCAAACTCAATTTAGTGAGATTCGTTAACCTTCCAATGGAATGGGGAAGTAGGCTGATACCGTAATGAAAATGAATTGCAAAGTGCGTCAAAGATTTTAGATTGCCTAGTGTCTCAGAAAGCTTGAATGGTTTGACTCCGGAGGGAATGATAATTTCTGACAAGCATTCTAGAGAACTGATTTCATCAGGCAACCCTTGGAGGGAATTACATCCTTGGATATTAAGAGTGCTTAGTAGTTTTAGCTTACCGATTGAACTATCAAGCGTAGACAAATTCACACACCAAGCAAGAATCAACATCTCCAACTTGCCCAATTCAGAAAAATCAGGCATCTTGGTTAACTTTTTGCAGCCCGTCATATCTAGAACTTTCAACTTTTTCGCCATCTACAGTGAAATAAAAAGGCCGATTACATGCCAATAAAAGAAAACAGTAGCATACAGCTAGCTAGCAAAGGTTAATTGATAGAATTTGAAGCAAACATGAGTGAGGTGTACTGGTACCTTGATTTGCAACCATCCAACCCAGTTGTCGGTGATGTCGCTCTGCGAAAGGTCAAGCACGACTAAATTCACCAGGTCAAAATTTGTTGCTGAAAGATCTAGTGGGCAATGACGCCAAGAAAGCCACGTAAGATTATGAAGAAGATTTTTGAAGTCGCCTTTGAAATTAATTCTTTCCCCTCCAAGGAACCTTAGCTTTGGCAAACGGGCTAATTCTTCAGGTGTCAAGTCATGACTAATACCCATACTGAGTGCTCGTACATCTGGTTTTTCCTACCAGCAATAGCAGAGAATAAAGATGAGCGTGCACTATAGATAGCCATAGCTCAAGGAAGTAGTCATCAATATCGGGGGCTCTTCTTCAACCCCAAACTAACCTAATCAAATGCATACTGTAACCAAACAAGTACCATTTCTCCTATCAATTTGAAAATAAGACAAATGAAGCATGTTTAAAATGTTCATTTGGTGTTAATTTTTCTGCTTTTTTCGCAAGTTAAACACCTTTACAAGGAAACAAAGAAAATTTCATTCTCAACAAAATCAGAACCAAGAATTTCAACTAACCAGATGGCGTCGTAGCTTTCTTCCTGTTTCACAAGGTTTAGGCATCAAAACATATTACTTTTGTTGTTTATAGAGTTGCTTTCAGTTTCTCTACAAATTAGTAAACAAAGAAAGCCATCGACCAGTAATCTTGATTTTAAAGCACATGTATGAGAAATTTTGCTGGATTGGCTATATCTTCTACTCTTAATAACTTTTACCTCATTTCTTGTCAGTATCTCTAAAGTATTCTCATCAATCCACACCCAACTACGCTTTCCAGCATCCTCAACATTGTCCTTTTTGACAATATACCTTCCTATATCTCGAACTTCATCATGCATCCAGAATCTATTGTACTCATTGATCTTTATCAACGACGTGAGAAGAAGAACATTAATGGCGCCGTGTGGAGAATAGCCTCTATTACGCCACATGTAACATGCATAAGTCTTATCTTCCCCGATGCAAAAACATGCTATGTCTAGGAATATGACTTTTTCTATGTCATCCAATTTGTTGATACTAATCATCAGTGTTTGTCGGACGTCCGTATATGGGGCATGCTTTAAGTCCTCCAATGTCTCATCCCACTCCGATTTGGCTGTGCCAGCGAAAAGAGACCCCACGACTTCCAAAGTCAAAGGAAGCCTTCCTATGCTTGAAACAACTTCTTTTGAGAATTTATAGTAATCTTTTGGAGGAGTATCGCTTCTAAAGGCATGCTTGCTAAAAAGCTGAAGTGCTAGATCAAAAGGCATCTCCTGTACTGAGTAGTCCATGTAATTGCTAGGTTGCCTTTGGTTGTCTTTATATCGTATTATCCTTATGTCCCTGAGTGTGACAATGATCCTACTTCCGCAACCAAACCAATTGCAACTCCCAACAAGGTTCTCGAGTTGCTTCTTCTCGTCCACATTGTCAACAACAACCAGAGCTTTTTTTCTGCCAAGTCCTCTTATTATGCGATCGATCCCATCATTGGTGTCATATAATTCTTGAGCAGAGTTCGACCCCAGTGTTTCAGATAATAGTTTCTTTTGCATGTCTAAAAGATTATGACTTTTGACATCTTCAAGGAAACTACTGCAATTAAATTTAGACTGGAACCGGTTGAAGATAACACTAGCAAGAGTTGATTTACCAATACCACCTGTCCCATGGATTATAACAAAACGTACATTATTATCAGAGTGAACATCCAACAACTCCTCTATACATCCTAGATCATCCGTTTCAACTAGATGGTCAGGAAGACATCTGCTCTTCCCCTTTAGCTTAAGTAGAACCTCCCGAACGATCAATTTTATAAGTTCACCATACCTGTCGACATAAGCTAAATATATTGAGAACAATTTACAAATGCTGGCACTTTTTCAAATAACAAATTTGTATCCATTTAAATGTAACAATCTCAAGTTACAATGAAAAGGGCTTATTAGTTGTGGCTACTGTCCAAATTCCCATTGGCTGGATTTAAACACTAACTACCGCCTAGACTCTCATTGATTGAGTTTAAACACCAATACTCAAGTTTGGTTGCGGTGATTAAGAGTAAATGGAAAGGATTTGGATATTGATCGAAAGAAAGCAATGATTGGACTTTATGATTGTCTGTATGCTTATGAAAGAAAAATAATAATGTATTAAAAGAAGGAAATCAGGTCATTTTATATTCAGTTAACGAAGAGAAAAGAGTGCAAAGAAACGTAATCATATCTTTATGACTTTTTTGTCGTTCTACTTATTCATAGATTAAATAAATGAAAATTAAGTTTAGTAACGAGGTGATTAAAGATTTAATATAGTGATAATTATCTCATGTAATAGAATGCTCTTAAAAAAAATCACTTAATACGAGTCTCCAAGTCTCTCTGAGGAAATCTCGATAAAATCTAGGAAACTTCATCGAAATATTGTCAATCTAGCCATTACCGTTGGCAAATATCAATGAACACGTTCACATCTAGTGGCGCTGCCTCCATCTATGTCATGAGGAGACGTTAATGAATGGTGGGGAACCAAGCAAGCTTGGGTGCTGCGTCAAACGAAGAGAGAAAGAAATTTTTTTTTTTTTTTTTGGGGAAGATCATTTCTATCAGGGTAGATACCACAAAAATTCTAAATTAGTACACTTGACAAATTTATTCCAAACTAATTTTTTTACTACTAAAAATTCTAAACGGGTACACCTGTGTCAAATTTATCACAAACTAATCTTTTGATTACAAAAAACTAGAGATGAGCATAATTCCAAGGTAGAACTTGGAACATGGGAACCAAACCAATGGGAACCTGTAGGTTCCAGGTCCAAAAGTATGTAGGATAAGTTACAAGTTCCAAAAAATGAAGGACTTATTTCAACAAGTAGGTTCTAGGTTCTTAGAGAAACTTGGAACCTAGAACCTGGAACAAATTTTAATTATTTTCTTAGTCCATGTCTTCGCGATTCTCCAATATTTCATGCCGTTTGATAATGAGTGTAAAATCTGGAAACACTAGTCCAAGCTATCAATTTATGGCTGAGACTTTTATTTTATTAATGTTTATATTTATCATGTGTTTAAATATAAGTTATGGTTAGTCAATTGTAACAATAAGTGATGGTCATTAAAGGTTTCAATTCACTGTAATCTTTCAATTAATAATATAGGTAGAACTCGAGTAAACCCTATAATCAACCCTAAAACCTGTGATAGGATACGTTTTGGTTCTAGGGTATGCAAGGTAGATTCCAGATTTTAAAAAATGAGGAACTTGTTCCAATGGATAGGTTTCAGGTTCCAGGTGAAATCTACATAGGAGCCTGAACCGTTCATCCCTACAAAAAACCCTACACTTGCTACATTTGTAATAAACTTACAATCCGTTAATTCCCATTAAATTATATTAATACCATGAAAAATCACAAATTGGTAAATTGGTGACAAACGGAGGATAAATTCCCAAACTAATACACTTGTCAACTGTCGCGTGTCATCCAACTCAGTAACTTAATGGCAAAATTTAACAAAAGCTAGCAAAAGATAAGTTTGTCATAAGTGTACTAATTTAGAGTATTAGTTTGAGGTGAGTTTGTTATAGGTATATCAGTTGTGAATTTTTCATGATATTAACTCTTTTTATTTCAACTGCACATGTGAGCAATCAAAGAGCCAATGAATGTGTGACAAGTGTCCAAGTGGCAACGTAGACATTGTCACTGAACTTATCTTTCATATTAGTTAGGAAAAATGTCAAATAAGGACCCAAAGTACACTCATTTTTTCAAATAAGGGCCTTAGATTTTATTTCAAATAAGGACCTAAAGTAACTATATTAATCTCAAAGAAAGACTTGAAGTGGTTATATTTGTTTCAAATAAGGGCCTAACCTCATCGGATGACAAAAAATTCCGGTTGACCAAAGGTATTTTCGTTAAAACACAATTTAAACAATTTAAATTTAGATTAAATTAGATTTTTTTGTCGAGATTAGATTAAAAATTTTAAAAACTTAAACTTAGGGAAAAAAATAGGCGAGAAGGGGCTATGGCCAGAGCCCCATTGCCGGTAGGGCGATGGCACTAGCTATCGAGGTTGCTGATGCCTATAGGGCTAGCGACCCTCGCCGACCCTCACCAAGGGCAAGAGAGGGCGGCAATCCTCTCCTAGATCTAGGCAGGCAAGCCCCAAGTCTAAGGGAGTTGAGCGAGGGCTGCCAGTGCCTTCATGAGGGTCGGCGACCCTCGCTCAGGTGAAGGCGAGGGCAAGCGACCCTCGCTCAAATTCGGGAAATGGTCGTCGCCCTCTCTAGCCTCTGGTGAGGGCCTCACTTCACGAAGGGTTGTTGACCCTTGCCCAAGTGCTGGTGACCCCACCGGCCATTGTCGATGTCCCACCAATGATGGGGCGGCAACTACGGCAGGAGGGAGCCCTCCCTCCCATCTCTATTCATTAAAAAAAATTAGTTTTTTATGGAAAAAGTAAAAAAATTTAAAAGACAAACTTACCCTTATCAAATAGTGAGTTGAGGCTCTCTTTTTTAGACAAAACTGCCCTTATCAAATAGTAAGTTGAGGCTCTTTTTTTAGACTAGTATGGTCACTTCGGCTCTTATTTGAAACAAGATTTACTTCAGGTCTTTACTTGAGAAAATAAGTATACTTTGGACCCTCATTTGAAACAATGCCTACTTCAGACTCTTATTTAAGAAAAAGAAGAACACTTCGTACTCTTATTTGGAATTTTCCCAATTAGTTATTAAGAAAGTGAGGGGGTGATGTAAAGGTTGTCACTTCGAGTAACCATCTATGTAGTTATTATTACGCTGAAATTTTATAGCCATTACTATTTTGGGTAATATCTATATATATATATATATATATATATATATATATATCTTGTACACCGTTCAATATCATAAATAAAATATGTTATTAAAGAGGAATACTATCCAAATTTCCAAAATACTCCTACAATCTTAATTATAAAACATAAGGCTGTTACTGCAACTACACGTACTGTTAATGTTTTGTATTTTTTTTTTTTTGTCCGTTTGCAAGAAGCAGCATTAAAACACGAGCAAGAGCAGTCAGATTTTATAGATAAAATTCACCATTCATAACGGTCTGTATGGTTCCTTTAATAATAGTAGAGAAGATGTGACCCAATCCAGGTGTTTCCTTATCACCATAAAACTAATAAAATTATTCATTTTTGAAAAGTGATTTTCTTCAAATAAGTTTAGTTATTTATTATGGGTAGGCAAAATCTAGAGATTGATCAAACATATAATAATTTCAGATGCTAGTAATACAAAATCAGTACGTTTGATCTACAATGAATAAGCATTAATATGTTCTGTTTTTGTTGCCACATTCTTTTTTCTAAATTTTTTCAAAATTATTACTCTTGCTATTTAAATTTGTTTGACGGCATTTGACAACCAAACAGGATGCTAACTTGGCATTCAGCAACAACTTGGCGATCACATAACATTTACCTCAACTTTTTTCAATTTACAGAGAAATTAATAACTCAGAGGACTAGGATTAAATATAAGGCAAAAGCACAGAGACGATCGATATCTTTAGATGTATAACGTGATCGATTAGAGTTTATCCTCAATAAAAAATTCTTTGACAGATTATATTAAAATCAATTACGCCAAAAAGTTGTAGAAACTTACTCTAATCCTTCCAGCTTCCAACCAACTCTAGACGCAACCTCACGAAGAGCATCTCTCCAGCTCTTCACCTCACTGGGGTCATACTTCAACTTCCCCGTCCCATGGCCATACTTCACCTTCTCCTTCTCAAGCTTGGACAGGGCATTACTGTACAATCCGGTACTGCTCTTGACATCCTCCGGCTTCACGTCTAAGAAAATGGGAAGGATCTCCTTCTTCCTGTCCGAATTTCTAGTACAATTTACCATATGGACAACCTCACGCAGACACCAAACGCTGGAAGCAAAGTCCCTAGAGAAGATGGGGATATAGATTTGAGAGTCCTTAAGGGCTTTGAAAAGTTCCTCAATCTTCTCACCGGCTTTGAGCTCTTTGTCGTCTTTAAAGACGCGGATTCCTTTCTCAACCATGTCATAATAGAGGCAGCTAGCAAAGTCACGCCGAGTATCCAAACCTCTGAAACTCAAGAACACCTCAAACTCCATTCCTGATGTGTCAGTGGAGGTGAGACATCGCACGTAGCAAACACGACTTGAGATAGAATCGAGCTGAAAGAAAATTGTCAATGACCTCGCTTGAGGAGAGACATCACCAAAAGAGGAAAAAATAAATAAAAAAAGGTGGTGCGTGTGGTTAGTCACGACTCGCGGCCATCAACTGGGGATGGTAAACTGCCGAAGAAATCAAAATCACCGAACACTCGAATCGAAACCTTACATGAAGTAATTGAAAACGAAACCGACATAAAGAGAGTACCTAGTGGGCTGATTGCTGGCCAACAGACAAAGGGCGAGGCCGCAATCGGCGAGATCGAGAGAGCGACCAGACGAGACGGCGACGCAGGCGAGACCAGAGAGAGAGAGAAAACGAAGGGCGCCGCTGGAGAGACGAGAGAGAGGCCCGATCTGAGAGCGTCAAGCAGAAAGTAGAAGGTGTTCTAAATTTAAGACATATCAGGGTTCTGCTTGAACCTATTAAACCGGTTTTAACTGAGAACCGGTTTTGAAATCTGTTCCAAACCGGTTTCACCCAAGAACTGATTTTACAAGGCCGGGGAGGCGTGCTCTTTTTAGCATTTTTTTTTGCGGATGCAAGTCGTCCTCTACATGGGCGTATTTGGAAGATTTTACAGGTGATCCCACCATTCAATTAATTGTTTTTTTCACGGAAGAAGATACGTAAACTCGGTAATCTTTTAGTCTAAATGCTCCATGTAAGGAGATCTTGGTGTGAGAAATTGCTGCCGGTGATTATGGCGAATCTCCGGAGAGGCATCTCCAATCGAATATTTTCAATCTTGAGGCGAGACATGATCATCGTTGTTTAGCTGTACGAGAAAGATTAAAAACATGTACTGTTGCTCATGCGTTCAGCTAAAGTTGGCGATATCAGGGAAAAACCAAAACAAAAGAACAAAAATGGATCCGGTAATTAGCCATTTTCTTTTATAAAATTGTTAGTACGATTGAATTCTAGCATCTATTTGTTTTACGGAAAACAACTTCCAGAAAGACACTTTCCGAATTTCCTATATTTGCTCCATGGAAAATGAACTAGTTAGGAAAAACATTTATAATTTACAGAAAAAGTCTTCTAAATTAGGAAAAAAAAAATATTTTCCTCTTTTCAAATAGGAGAAAAATATTTTCCACATTTCAAATAGAAGAAAATATTTTTCTCACTCGCTCTATTGTCTCACACGCTACTAGTCCTCTCTTCTTTCTTTCTTTTTTTATTTTCCTTTTTCTTTTCTAAAATATTCAAATTTTTATTTCTTTTTCTTTTTTTCTTTCTTCGGGCCGGTCATTGGCCACGACAACAGTCGATGACTGGCCATAGGCAAGCTTGAGCTTGCCACTTGCCAGATTGGCGAGTGTAAGCCTCGAGCTTGCCTTAGGTCATAGGCAATCGCTATGGCCAGTGACCAATCGAAGAAGAAGGAGGACCAAAATAAAAATAATTAAAATTCAATTTTTTTAAAAAAAATTATTAAAAGGAGTGCACGGGAAAACTAAATAAAATCTTTTGTAAAAAGTTGCAAAAATATTTTCTAGTTCATTTTCAAGATTTAGCCGAACAAGGAAAAATATTATAATTTTTTTCTAGAAAATGGCTTCCTGGAAAATATTTTTTAGAAACGCTATATTTTTTTTTTGCGAAACTAATGGAGCATCTTATCTTCTAAAAAGATTCACGCTAAAGCAAATCTAACACGAAATTAACATCAAACGTGATGCACATAGTAACGCAATCAAACACAAGGACAAAATTCGAAAACAATGGGGCCCCTTTAGAAAGATTCATTATGAAATTGGATCCACTCAAGAGATGGGATAAATTGGATCCACAATGAAGACATGGCACAACTCTTACACACATAATTAAAATGTAAGACTGCAGTTAAAAAAAAAAAAAACAATTTTCGTGAAAACACTAGATTGCATTTGAGACATCCGACTCCCACAAGAAGAAAGTTAATCTTCCTCAAAAGATTTAAAATGCAAGGGTTAAAAAAAAAAAATTCCAATATCAGTGGCTGTGAAAGTAATAATAGGCGATTCGAGTCAAAAAGCCAAAAAGGTTAAGCCATGTCCAAATAATGAAGACATGAAGCTTCCATACAACTCCTTTGAAAGTTCCATGTAAACGCAGGGAAAGTTAAATCGCGCTCGAACGGTTGAGCGGCCGCCTTCCTTAGAAATTGAGAGAAGAACACAACAAATGGAAGATTCAATTACAAGAAAAAAAAAAAAAAAAAAAGGTCATCCAAATGGAATCTGTATGAGTTATAATCTGATCCAAGTGAGAGGGACTCCTCCCTACCAAAATAATATAACAAAAGAATGGCTAGACATAGATGCAAAATCTCATTTGATTATGACAGAAGTCGACTGGAAAATGGAGAAAAGGTTTTTGTTCTGTATTGATACATTCATTTACAATTACATTGTATATATTTATACTTGTAAGAAAGTACGAAAGTGAAAAAGGAAATAATATACAATGAATAATAAATTTCCTATTTGCTAAATAGATCCCACAAATTACTCTTTCTCCAATTCAATCAATCCTTGATTAGGATTACCCGGTGTCGGATCTCGGAATCTTTGATATCTTCGATACTATCTCCAACACTCCCCCTCAAGCTGGCGGCTTGTATATATCCAGGACACCTAGCTTGCTCAATAAGTATTTATGTTGTCTTTGACATAGCGGTTTAGTGAAGATATCTACTGGTTGATCCATAGTTCCAATTCTTTTGGTGACAAGAATCCCTTCTCTGATCTTATCTCGGGTAAAGTGACAATCAACTTCTATATATTTTGTTCTTTCATGAAAAACTGGATTTGCTGCCAATTTGAGTGCAGCATCATTATCACAAAACAAATAAGTTGGTCCACTGACCTATAATCCAAGATCTGAAAGTAATCCTCGTATCCAGATCACTTCGCACGTAGTCTTTGCCATGGCTCGATACTCTGATTCGATTGATGACAGTGACAGTTGATTGTTTCTTCGTTTTCCATGAGATTAACAACTTTCCCAATTTAATGCAAAATCTAGTAATGGATCTTCTAGTCATTAGGCAAGTAGCATAATCTGTGTCACAGAAAGCTGTCATCTTCATGCTGCAATCACGAGATAGAAATATTCCAAGCCCTGGACATCCCTTCAAATATTTCACAACCTTCAAAGCCGTATTCATATGTGACTGCTTTGGACTATGCATGAATTGACTGAGTGTTTGTACTGCATAACATATATCAGGCCTTGTCATGGTAAGATATATTAACTTTCCAACAAGTCGCTAATATCTAGATGGATCCTTGAGCAAAGAATCCTCAACAGACGAAGAGGAAGTCAAGTCATATTCATGAGAGGTCAGCTTGGTATTTTGTTCAATTGGTATGACAACCGGTTTGAATCCGAGATAATCCCGCTTGTAAATGATTTCTAGGATAAATTTCCTTTGGCTAAGGTTGATACCTTTCTCGGATCGTGCAATCTCAATACCAAGAAAATATTTGAGAGGTCCCAAATCCTTGATATGAAAAGTAGAATGCAAGTATTCCTTGAATTTCGCAACATGAAGGTCGTTGTTTCCCATAACAAGTATATCATCAACATATATCAGTAAATAGATTGATGAATTACCTGAATTCCATGTAAACAGGGCATAGTCGTGCTTGGAATGTCGAAATCCCGCACTAGTTAATGCAGCAGTGAATTTGGCATACCATTACCTAGATGCCTGTTTCAATCCATACGAGGATTTGCGTAGACAACACACCTGAGACTCCCCCTGTCTGCGTAATCCCCGTGGAAGTTTCATATAAATCTCTTCATCAAGATCACCATGAAGGAAAGCATTGTGAACATCCATCTGATGTAGTGACCAGTTTCGAATAGCTGCAATGGAAAAGAATGAACAAATAGTGACTTCTTTAGCAACGGGAGAAAATATCTCATGGTAATCGAAACCTTCTCATTGGGTGAATCCTTTAGCCACCAGTCGAGCTTTATAGAGTTCAACCAAACCGTCTACCTTAAATTTGATCTTATATATCTATTTACATCCGATTGGTTTCCGATGTGGAAGAAGCTGCACAATATCCCAAGTATGATTCTCCATCGATGCCTTGAGTTCTGATTCCATTGCGCGTTGCCACCAGGGATCACGTGATGCTTCATGGAATGAGGATGGTTCCTACTCTTCTGAGAGACGACTGATGCAACACATATGTCCTAGTGATAACTGATTAAAGGAGACATATGAAGAGACATAATACTTAGCACCTGGATAGCAGGATGCAGAACAAATATAGTCCTTGGTCCATGTAGGTGGGCGAGTTTGCCGTCCAGAATGTCGAGGTGGCTTAGCCACTATTTTTGCAGGCATTGGGGAAGATTCTGATGTAGTCATAGTGGGAGTCAAGAATGAAGAATCTTCATATAATTTTGGAGATAATTCTGGTAACTGTCCTTCAGAAATTGTTGTTTCCTGTGGAATAGTCGCATGTGGTTCTGGAGCAACAACTAGATATTGTGAAGGCATAGATAGATCTTCTTCACAAAGAAAAGGTCGGTGGCCTTCTGATGGAGTTGATGCAGATATCATATCTTTGAATGGAAAGACATCTTCATAAAAAGTGACATCCCTGCTTATAAAGAAATGCCCCGTAGAAATTTCCATAACTCGATATCCTTTCTAGGCCATAGGATAGCCCATGAAGACACATTGTGTGGCACGAGGACCCATTTTATCCAAGGGACCCACATTTGTTGCATAACATAAACAACCAAACACTTGAAGGTGATTATTCTCCGATCGCTTCTTGTAAAGCATTTCAAAAGGAGTTTTGCCATCTATTATCTGGCTAGGCATGCGGTTAATCAAATAAGCAGCTGTGACAACACAATCTCCCCAAAAAACTTCAGGAATGCAAGCTTGGTATTTTAATGCACGAGCTACTTCCAAAAGATGTCTATGCTTGTGCTCAATAATTCCATTTTGTTGTGGAGTGTAAACGCAAGAGCTTTCATGAATTATCCCATGAGAAGATAGGAATTCTGTGCAATCAGAAGTGAAAAATTCCCGCCCATTATCTGTACGAATTCGTTGCACAGATCTTTCGAATTGATTCTCAATCAAAGAGATAAAATTGGAAAGATGAGTGAATGTTTGACTTTTGGATTGCATAAGATAAACCCAAGTTCCCCACGTAAAATCATCAACAATTGTTAGAAAAAATCTGGACCCATCACGATGAGGAGTGTGATAAGGACCCCAAATGTCCATATGAAGTAAGGAAAAGCTCTATGTGCTCGAGATGTACTTGTTGAGAAGGACGTTCGAGACTGCTTAGCCAAAGGACATATTGGACACTTAGAATGAGGAAAACATGCACTATGACCCAATCTTTGATGGAAAATGAGATTTTTATTTCGACTAATAGCATTACAAGAAACTCTTTTATTTAATGATTCTAAATCTCCTGGGGAATCAATCCAGAAATATAGTCCTTGTGCAACACTACCCAAGCCCATCAGTTTCCCAGTCATATGGTCCTAAAAGAAACAATTGTCGGAATTGAATATGGCACGACAAGAATTATCTAGGCAGACTTTGGAGACAGAGATTAGATTGAATTCAAAATTGGGAATGCACAGAACATTTCGAAGCACAAAATTTGGGCTAAGATGCACAGTTCCAATCTTTGTAACATGGGTGACATTTCCGTTTGGAAGTCGCACTGACAAGGGGGATTGTGATCCTTTGTCAACATGAGAAAATAAACGCTCATTGCATATTATATGATCACTAGCTCCTAAGTCGACTATCCATGTATTCACTGGAAAATTATTCTCCTTGTAAAGAAAAGTACCTGAAAATCCTGCACTTTTGTCTTCAATTTTCAATTGATTCAGAATTTTCACAATATTATGGTACTGATCCTGAGTAATTGCCTATTGCGCTCCTTCGATCCTTTGTGCGGATACTTCATAAGCTGATGATTCTTTTTCTTTTTTTAGTTTGTCAGTGGGCCTTCCATGCAATTTCCAACAAGTATCAACAGTATGATGTGGGCGTTTGCAAAAATCACAATATTTATTTTTAAATTTACCATTTTGCCCATTGCCCCACCCTGATGACGTGGCGCCTCGTGGAGCATTAGATCCTCTATAAATCGGAGCAGACGTGGCTTGATATGGGCCATCTGATCTAGCGGAGATGATGGGCATTCGAGGGCCGTCCGATCCGCCGCGAAGATCCCAGCCGCTTGATTTTTCGAGCAAATTCCAGCCGTCTGATCTCATGCGATGATCCTGTCCGTCCATGCCAAAATAGCTAGGGTTCCCTTCATTCTTCCTCGCCGCAGCAGCTACACGACCAGAGGCTTCGAGGGTTCCGCCTCTTCCGATCGTGGCTCCATCACTGCTGACCACCATCTTCCCAGAGCCGCCACCAGTCGAAAAGGTAGCGAGACTCAAACTCTCTCCTGTTTGAGCGTGTCTAGCGAAGCCAAGTTGCTGATTTTCTTCTTGGACGGCTAACTGGTATATTCGGCCGAGAGACGGTGGAGGTTCCATGGCAAGAATCTGAGACCGAAATGTCGAGTAAGACTCGTTAAGGATAAGTAGAAATCTTGTAGCTTTTTCTCTCTCCCTAATTTCTTTATACTGTCTTAGGGTGCTTTCGGGTCCCTTTAACCGCTCTTCTGCTGATTCGAGTTCATTCCACAGGGATGAGAGATGGTTGAAGCAAGCAGTAACTGAGAGGTTCCCTTGCTTCAACTCAGTCAGATTTTGGGTTATATTGAAGAGCCACGCTCGATCGAGCTGGCCATACATCTCTCTGATGCTGTCCTAGATCTATTTGGAATCTTCGGTAGGCGGCAGCCCAGCAGCGACTTCGGGGGCAAGCGTGTTCCCGATTTAAGTGCAAACTAGCTGGTTGCACTTCCGCCAGAGGCGCTGGAGACACTCATCGGTCGGGAAGGGGACAGCTCCGTCAAGGAAGCCGTCCTTGTCTTTCGTCACGAGAGCCCGCCGGAGACTTCGAGCCCATGAAGAATAAGTCTCCGGTTCGGTAAGCTGGATGCTGATGAGGCACAGTTCCGGACCGTCTGCCAGCAATGTGTATAGGGGATCGCCGAGATCAGGCCGGCTGGCGTCGACCGGGAAAACAAATGGCATGTATCCGGGTGGAAATGCCGGGTAGGGATTCGTCCCTTGACCGGGCACAGATCCGAATTCTTGACCCGGATTTGATTGCCCCAACGCTTCAGCTGAACCTGCTGCAAAGGGCACAAAGCTAGACGGGTATTGGGTCCACATTCGATACCAATTAGCTGGAGCAAAATTCAAAGGCCGCTGGGTTTGGGCAGAAGTCTGATCTAAGGTAGGAACCGGTCTTGTAGGATGAATGTTTTCTAGTTACTGAACAGGGGTTCGGTCTTCGCCAGAAAGAACAACCGGATCTGAGGTCAGTGTCTCTTATGTTGAGGAGCTCTCATTGTTCTTGGTCATGATACATAAATAAATAAAAAAGTATGTGCGTGGAATTCCTAACGATTTGCTGATCTGTTTCGCAGGTGAAAATTGTGCGACAACAGCTCAAAAAAAGTACGGCGGCAATTCCAAATGTGCGGAAGCTAGGCCAAGAGCATCTGCTCTGATACCATGACAGAAGTTGACTGGGAAATGGAGAAAAGGTTTTTGTTCTGTATTGATACATTCATTTATAGTTACATTGTATACATTTACAATGTAAGAAAGAACGAAAGTGAAAAAGGAAATAATATACAATGAATAATAAATTTCCTATTTGCTAAATAGATCCCACAAATTACTCTTTCTCCAATTCAATCGATCCTTGATTAGGATTACCAGCAGGTCTGGATCTCGGAATCTTTGATATCTTCGATACTATCTCCAACAGATTAGTTGCAACGTTCAGCAAAATTCATTACAGATGTTTCAATCATCTATCCTCAAGATCTTTCACACAGAAAGAAAAAGAGAGAATCTCTTCAAAATGTGGAGATACGATAAAGCAAAAGGGAGAGACTTGCATGACTTTACCTCTGGTCTTTTCCACAACTTTTCTTTTATATTTTGACAATTCTAACTTAATTGCAAGTTAGTGGGCGAAGCATTCATCAACAGTAGGAGGGATCAGCTTTTGGTTCGACCGGGTTCCAAGGTGGAACTGGGAACCGGATGGGGAGGACCAGTTCCTAGATTCTAAGACCAGGAATCAAACCAACCGGTCCTGGAACAGGGAACCGGACCGACCAACCGACCGGTTCAGTCCGGTCCGGTCCGATCCAATCCGGTGGAACAGGTAAGTTTGCTATTTCAAGCAAAAAATATATATATTAATTTTTACATATTAGGCAGGAGTTGCAGCAGCCGAACGCAGGCGAAAAACACTGAAGCTCCAGGAAAGTTTAGAATGGCGATAAGATCGGGAAAAAAGAGAGGCTTCTCCATTTGAGATAACGAACCCCGAAACTCGGCTGCTCGCTCAATATTCTCTCCACCTTCCGCTGCAAAAGGGTGGGAAAAGCGGTGCGAGGGAGGAAGTCCGGAGCTTTTGGGTTTCTATGGAAGGAAAAGAGAGGCTTCTCTATTTGAGATAACGATGGAGGAGGAACTCGAAAGTTGAAAGTGTTTGAAAGTCAAGACATTGTAGGGTTTGGCTCTGGCTCCCAAGAACAGACCTTACAAGGCTGGAGAGGCGTACTCTTTTAGCTTTATTTTTATATCTGAGTTGTCCCCTTCAGGGGCTAAGGTTACTTTCATTGCGGGAACAAATTTCACAAGTAGAAATAATAACGAGCTCTCTTATGTTCATTAGGATGCTTTGGCAGAGGCTTCACGCCATAAACTTGGCTTGCAAACGACATATGCCCACGTCGTCGAAATGGCTCGTTAATTTAAAGAATTTAGAAACTCTAACATGATTAAACATGTAGTCATGTGTCTGGCAAAAAATATGCTTGCTTGAAGCAGTGTATTCAATCCTTTTCGATAGGCCAAAAGTGAAGATTGACATAGCTTTCGCAGTATAGGAATTATGTGACGGTCCACCTGACAGGCTTAAACCGCCTAGATAATTATAATGAGCTTAAAATTTTGATAACGTGCTATCAGGGGCATATGCATATGATCCAGCTAGTAATTCTATGCATAGAGTAGCACATAAAATTCTCTGGTGGGTCGTCCCATTTTTCAACTTTAACCATGAGAAAGGGCATCCTGAAAACACAAACATGATTTAAGGAGGTGGCACGGAAGTAGACTTACGCAGTTGAATTATAATACGAATCATGAAATTGGTTGGATACTCTCAAATACTCAATAGGTGATATCAATATCAAACAACATACAACATATTTTGTATTTATCTCCGTGTGTACATATAATTCTGATTCACGTTTAGCTCAATCCATCTTTCAGTACAAGCTGATATCTTTGAAAGGGGAAAAAATGATAACTGCGTGCAGACATCCTAAGATTCTTCAAGAGAAAGGGAGAAAGAAAATAGTCAAAGGCTACATTTTCAGGAGGAACAAGCTCAGCTCGTGATTGCTTCCTTTAATCGGTCTCCATTTCTGATTGGATATAAAATCTCCCATTTTCCATAAGCTCACATTCTAAAAAATAAAGCTATCCGATTCAATATTTTGTAGGTTCATGCCAACTAAAATGTTATAGGAGGATGAAGAACAAAAAAAAAAAAAAAAGAAGGAAGTACAAGCTCTGCCGATGTCATGTGCATTATAAGCGGGGGCAGTTTTGCCGCTCCAAACTCTCAAATAACCCTCACCGACAGTTCCACTCTCTACGATTTTCACTTTTCTTTTTTCTTTAGTTTTTGTCCTTTTTTTAATTTTTTCTCCAATTTTTTTTTTAAAATTTCTTTGGTCTTTCTTCGCTACATTAGCACCATATCAGAGCTATATACGCAAAAAGAAATTACAAAGCACCACGTCAAATTTTGGAATCCATGTAAGCAAATCTAGTTCCGAGTTTGTTGGAAGGATTAAATTGCAGCCAACAAAAAAATATTTAGAATTTGGTTGCACAAATTCAAAATTTAGAACTTGGCTGCATGTTCAGCCAAACATTCGGGACTTTTTCTGTAATTTTCACTTATAAGAACCATGTAATGAGAACGAGCATAGTGGATAGCAAATATTCTTATAAGATAATAACAAATAAGGGTTACTCAGATAAAAATTTCTAGTTTGATTATTATCTTACAATGATCTCTCCCACCAAGAAGAACTCTTCTATGTATGGGTTTTCCAATTCATCTCTTATCTTGATTCGGCCTATCCTTCCACAGTTGTAGAATAAATTTGTAGATTAGCAGCAAAAATAGCATATTGGTTGTGAGGAAAAATTTTCACGCCAAAAAGCGGAAAGGAAAGTGAAGCTGCGTGGAATAGGCTCGCTATTTTCAAGCCATGTCCATGTGATGAAACATGAAGCTTCCCCTCAACTCCCTGCGAAACTCCCCATGTAAACGCAAAGAAACTGAAAAATCAAAAGGACAGACGTGCATGACTTTATGTCTTTCGTGTTTTTCCACAACTTTGTTTTTTTCTCTGACAACGCAACTCAATTGCGAGTTGATGCATCAAGCGTACAAAAAAGATAAAGAAAGGAAAGGGACACGAAGAGGACAGAAGACTTTTGCAATGGGATCAAAACTTTTTGAGGTTTCTTAGTTAGAGAAAATAGATTATTTTTAATTTCAAGAAATGTCTGGCGAGAAAACGTAAATTGCATTGAAATTGAGATTACATTGAAAGGAAATGCAGTGTCCACATTATGCACCATGCCATCTTCATTGACCCATGCTTCATGCGTGTCTGATCATCACCTTGAAGTAGCCACAGGCCTACAATCGTAAATCCCAACTTCCCTCAAAGAACTTCATGTAACATGGCCATCAAGGAATTTTTAGTGATACATGTCCATAGTAAAATTGTCATTGCCACAAAATGCCAAATTTCATTCAAGTTAGATCGATATTGATATAGTTTGTCAAAATTCATTCCACCTAGCTTGGTCGAATATATACATGACATGGTTAAAATAGACATTCGTTAATAGTCTAACATAACACAATGTTGCAACACATTAAATTGCAAATAGAGAATAGTATCATTATTCAGAGGGTTAAGCCGATTTTATGATGAAAGATGAAATATTCTTCAAAAACCCGAGTAACAATCTAACTCCAAATAAAGAAACTAGGAAAAGAAGAGAAACTCTACCCACCAATCAAAAGACTAACTAAAGGAAGTTTTCCCTAATCAGGAATGGAAGAAAATTCATGGCCCTCCTAAAAATAAAGGAAAAATAAATTAGGTAAAAAATATTGAAATTACCCTGAGTCCCCCGCGACATCCAGAATTTTCGATATTAATTTCAATCGAATTAATCAGGTCATTTCTATGCAATTGGAGCCGGGGATTAAAATGGAATACAAAATTGGGATGCGAGACAAGCTATTGGATGAGGAGAATATTCAATTGAAGCATTGAATGAAATTATAGGAGTCAATTTAAATTGAATCAAGAGGGATTAAGGTCCAATTGGGAAGAAATCTTGGCAAAATTCGTATGCCACCTCTACCCCATATTTTAGCCTACCTAAATGCTTCTAGAAGGGGCAAATTTGTCTTGGAATTGTGAGTGGAGGGCAGCTGGTGGTGGCTCACGTGTAGATGACCTAAGAGAAAGAGAGAGAGAGAGAGAAAAAGAGAAACCGGTTTTCTCTTCTTCCCTTCTCTCTCCCGTCGCTGTCTCTCTCTTCCCCAACCTTCTTCTTCGGTTGAGCAACGCCATGGAAGCTGAAGACCAGCGAACCAGCAGGCCGAAGCAGCGACTCCTCTCGGCGTTGTCACAGCAAGCAACCGGAGCCAGGGTCGCCGCCGTCCGCCGTCCTGCTGCCTCGCGCAGCTCCGCCTCCGCCCCTTCTCCCCCCTCTTGTTCGAACGAAGCAGAAACAGGGGCAGCAACCATGTCGCTCGAGCTAGAGCCGCCATCGCCGTCGCGCCGAAGCACCGTCCGCACCACCCGCGCACGCCGCTCGCTCCGCCGCCTCGCCGCTACTCCGTGCGTCACCATCTCTCCCTCGCTCAGCCCTCTGTTTCAGCAACGTTTCAGATCTGGTGGAGCTCCGCCGGAGCCGTCCACTCCTCCTCCGGCCACCGTGAAGACTCGCCTTGGTCTTGTTCAGCTCCTCCGCCCATTCCCGAGCCCAACCAACCCCGGATCCGTACTCCATCGCCCCCAAACAGCAGCGAACAGAGAAGAAGAAAAATGGGTATGACAGTGGGTTTTGGCCCGTTTGGGCCGTTTCCGAGCCCCGAACCTGAGACCCGCTTTGGGAAGAATCGTTCCTCGCGCCGCCGCCGTCGGATTGATCCGATTTGCGAGCGATTTGGTGAGTAATCTCACTAATCTTGGATTAGTTGGCTAATTATGCTTTAGGTTGGTTTAGTTTTAATTAATTATGTTTAAGTTGTTAGATTAGAATAAATTAGCAATTATTAGTCAATTGTGATGTGATTTAAATAAATTGATTGCGCAATTAGCAAGTAGACGTGGTCTACTATTTATTGAAGGCATCTCGGGAATTTTCGGACCCCTAATCGGGCTTCAATTTGGCGATTCGGGCCTAAGTGAGATTTTTGGGCATTTAAATATTAATTTTTGGAATTAAATTAAATAATTATTTATTTTCCGAAAATTCAAGAGAGATGGTTCGGAATCGGAAAATTATGCTGATGATCGTGGCGAAGTCCGTTTATTTAATCGGACTTTATGTTAAGCTGAATTGAATTTTTTTATAGTAATTAATTTTCGAAATTAATTAAATAATTATTTATTTTCCGAAAATTCAACTGAGATGGCCTGGAACCGGAAAATTTTGCTGATGACTGTGGTGAAGTCCGTTTATTTAATCGGGCCTTATTTTGAACTAAATTGAATTTTTAATAATTAATAATTAATTTTCGAAATTAATTAATTAATTATTTATTTTTCGGAAATTAAGATTTTGATGGCCGACGACCGAAATCTCGTGCTGATCATTGTGGTGCAGTCCGTTTATTTATTTGAGCTCCACGTTGTATGGAATTGAATAAATTGTGATATTTTAGGGATTCACCCTAAATTGATTTGGGATTGATTGAGATTGAATGATTGATTGGTAGATGGCCGAGTATGCATAGTTAGCATTTGTACTTGTCTTGTCGAGCCGTAAGTGGAGAGAGTGATGAGAACTAACTGAGAATTCTATTGGGCCGAGACTGATCAAGTACGAAGTATAGACGAAAGTGGTTCGTTGATATAAAGTACATCACTGTGCGAAAACGGCGCCTTAAAGAACGCACGTAGACTGTCTATGACTTATGGTAGGCGTGGTTCGGTGATGAGGAATATCACCGTGCGAAAACGGCGCCTTAAAGAACGCACGTAGACTACCTATGAATCATGACAGCGGGTTCTATGATGAAAGAAATCATCGTGCGAAAACGGCGCCTTAAAGAACGCACGTAGACTATCGTGATTTGTGACTGTGATTTAAGCGTGGTCTTGGTGATGAGGAATATCATCAGGCGGAAAACGGCGCCTTAAAGAACGCACGTAGACCGTCGATACTTATGTCACCTTGGCGAAAACGACGCCTGAGAGCATTGATGGAGCTCTGTGACTAAGTGTACTATTGGAGATTATGTGGGATGGAGTGAATGACCTAGAAATGATTCGATCGACTTGTAATCGATTAGGTCGATTGATCGATGATTCGATCTCGAGTGTGATTCAATGTGATGGATCATTGCTTGATTTGATGTTGTGAATTGATTGATTGAATGGAAATGACCGTGAGTGGTCTTGTTGGCGTGTAATCGATTAAGTCGATTAGACCGATGCTTCAATCGGTGATATGATTGCTTGAGTGCCTATTGTGAATTGTACTAACTTGCGGTGGGATCGATGCTAAGGTACGTCTTCTCGCCCTATGCGTGTATAGGCGGCCTTTAGTATAATGGTTTACTAATCGGGCTTAGTGGGGTAGAACTCGCTGAGACGTAGTCTCATCCCAGTTTGGGAAAAAACATTTCAGGACCCGATGAGAAGCTGAGAAGGAGGAATCTGAGTAGGAGAACTCGGAAGTGAGGTCTGAGGAGAAGAACTGTTGGAAGAAGAAGATAGTCCAGAGAGGGGCCTTGAGTACGGCCGAGTTGATTGAGATTCTATCTTCTTTTGAGATCTCCAATTGATGTGAATAGTTATGAAGTTCTCTGGTTTGTATTTTTTATAAAAGTTTGGTTATAAATTTCAATATGAAAATTATGGCCCTACTTTTCTATCCCATTGTTTTATTGTCTGGGGATTTATAATTGCTTCCGCATGTGCTTAATAAAATAAAAGGGTCGGCGATATATAGTCCTGGGATATCGCATATTAAAATCGACCAAGAGAAGGATGTGTGCGTGCTCGAGGATCGGGGCGTGACACCCCCTTAGTCCTACCACCTCCTTCTATGGAACATCCTCCAAACGGTGACTTAGGGCATGCTGATAACCATTCTATTTTTGTTCCAAAACTATTTTTCTATTCCAGACCATTTGGTGACGCAATTTCATTTTTCTATTTCTAGAACAAATTTTTAGCCCAAAAATAGATTTGGAATAGAAATGAGAAGTAAAAATTTTCTACTTCTCTGTTTCTAGAACAAAAATGAAAAATAAAAACTCTTCTCATCGCCTGTCCTTTCTACTAGTTAGGCACTTACCTGCTGTTGCCACCTACTGTCTGTCGTCGGTCACCATCCACCGGTTGCTATCCACTAGTCACCGGCTGCCAGTCACCGCCGCGGCCATCTGCTGTCCCTCGGGAAGGAGATATTTTGTGTCATTATCAAATGACATTGTATTCCGGAAAATGAATGATAAAGAAAAGAAAGCGCAGGCTTTACTCATGGGCATTATAAGGAGAATAGAGAAAGCGATGAACTCGGGGCAGTTCCGCTGTCTCTCCAAACCCTCAAACAATCCTCACCGACTGTTCCACTCTCTAGGACTTTCATTTTTAGTTTTCCTCTAGTTTTTGTCCCTTTTTTCTAAGTTTTCTCCATTTTTTGAAGATTTCTTTGGTCTTTCTTAACTTTTTAATTAATAAATTTTTCATGACTTGACACTGCATTAGCACCATATCAAAGCCATGTATGCAAAAAGATAATACAAAATGCCACATCAAATTTTGGGATCCATGTTAGCAAAAAACATTAATTGCACAAATTTAAATGTTATGACTTGACTGAATATTCAGGCATATTCAGCAAAACATTCAGGGCTGTTGGTGTATTTTTCACCTATAAGAGCCTAAAACGAGAAGTAGTGTGGTGGATACCAAATATTCTTATAAGAAAGTGACAAATACAGGTTTCTTATATAAAAATTCTAATGTGACACCTATCATATATTGTTCTCTCGCACCAAGAAGAACTTTGCTATTCTTCACACAAGTCTTTGAACCAAGGGTTATTAGGCTGGCACTCGGTTCAGGGACTTGTGTGAGGCACAACCAACCTAGTAGGTGCTTTTTCAAGCACCACCTCTTCACCCAAGGTACGGAAGGCTATTATTTAACTTCCTATCCGACGACAGCCATCTCCGAAGAGATGCCATGGTGTATACATTCATCACCGAAGGCCCCTTTTCGTTCCTAGGTAGATCTTTTTCTTCCCCACCTAGGAGGGAATACGGGAGGTGGCGTTGTGGAGTCCCACCCCTCAGGGGTTCTTTGCCATGTTTCTTCTTCCTTAAACCTTATAAGGCCTAACACTTTTCTTTGTGGAACATGAAGTAAAAAACTTTCATTATGTACAAGAAGATAGGCATGTAAATTCATAGGCAATTTCATTGAAGAACCGAGATTGATGTCGTTTTTTTTTCCCTGGGTTTGCACTTGAGAAATTTCTTTGTCCTTCTCTACAACAATCATATGACAAGAAAAGGCGGACCACACATACATGGTTCATGTTATTTTTGCAAGATAAAGCATAAGTTGCACATTATAATTTAGGATTGCATCGATTGTATTATACCATGTCCCTCTTCAAATGATGCTGTGTCTAGTGAAAAGTGAGTTGTCTCTTTGTTTGATACCGATATGTGATGAGAAAAAGCAGAGATCCTTTTCCTTGTCCGACCAGAATATAGGACACGATGCATGTGATATTGGCTCATCATGTCTTTTTCGTAGTCTAGCATTTGGTTCGAATTGTCTCCGGCTGGCATTGATTTGGCTATGGGACAGCAGACAGCACCTCTTTCCTTCATTCATCGTCCCAACATCTGATGAAACCGATCCCAACCGTCAAATCAGATGACCGCGTCTCCTGATCCATCGGGAGGGGAATTCGCGTTGAACGGTTGATTTCTAGTTGCGGTGCGTTGGAAAAGCTGAGACAGGGCAGTACCGAAGGGACTCAGAAATGGTCGTCCAAAGAGATGCGTTAGAATAAACTTGTAGATTAGCAGCCAAAAAAGCATATGGGCAGCGGACAAGTTTTCACGCCAACCAGCGCAAGGAAAGTGATAACGCGTGGAATAGGGTGGCTATTTTCAAGCCATGTCCATGTGATAAACACATGAAACTTCCCCTCAACTCCTTGCGAAATCCCCATGTAAACGCAAGGAAACTGAAAAAGCGGAAGGACAGACGCGTGCATGACTTTATGTCTTTCGTGTTTTTCCACAATTTTGTTTTTTTCTCTGACAAGTCAACTCAATTGCGAGTTGATGCATGAAGCATACATAAAAGATAAAGAGAGGAAAGAGACACGAAGAGGACGGGAAACTTTTGCAATGGGGTCGAAACTTTTTGAGGCTTCTTAGTTGCTTGGATGCTAAGTTGAAAATGAGAGGAAATTGTGGAGCAAGTAAATACAATGAATTTGCATTTTCGTTGTATGTAAATGTTTCACATCTCTGGCGACGTTTTTGAATTTTCTATAGGCTTCGTTACAAATTCCACACGTTCGCAAGCTCCATAAGAGCAATTGAATCAAATATCTACGAATTTCCTTACGACTATTTTATTGATGACAGAATAATCAAAAGCTAATAATATGCACATTTGGTGTGTTATGTTGATAAAACGTTAATTGTTTTGATGGACCTCGAAATTATAAAAGGTGAACAAATTAGATGACACTTATTGTCGTCAAAGAGTTTTAAATGTGGATGATCGATTTGGATGGACCTTGGTACAAGCATTGAATGGACAATTGGACAAAATATTGACAAGAAATCTGCATGAAAGTACAGGCAAAAAGTGGATAATAAACAAGACATGGTGGATTTCTACAACACTTGGTAAAAAGATATCTTCAACATTTGATTTGAATTCAAATTGGTATTTTATAGCTGGTTTAATGCTTTGAAGTAAATGGAAAACAGGTAAGTCCGAGAAAATAGATTATTTTTAATTTCAATAAGTATCCGGCGAGAAAATGTAAATTACATTGAAATTGAGATTACATTGAAAGGAAATGCACCGACACGTCCACATTGTGCACCATGCCATCTTCACTGACCCATGTTTCATGCGTGTCTCATCATCACCTTGTAGTAGCCCGTTAATTCCCACAAAGATCTTGGGTGGTAGTAGTGGATGTCGAGCTCTCTTAAGTTCATCACGGTGCATCGGCAAAGGCTTCACGCCATAAAGTTGACTTGTAACAGACATCTTAGAAATGGCTCGTTAATTTAAAGAATGTAGAGACTCTAAACTGATTAAACATGTAGTCATGTGTCTGGGAAAAAATATACTTGCTTGAAGCAATGGATTCAATCCTTTTCGATAGGCCAAAAATAAAGATTGACACAGCTTTCGTAGCACATGAATTTTGTGATGGTCCACCTACAGGCCTAAACCACCAAGAAAATTATAAGGAGCTTAAAATTTTAATAACGTGCTATCAAGGGCAAATGCATATGATCCACCTAGTAATTTCTATGCATAGAGTAGCATGCTTGATGTGTCAACCATCATCAAGCAGGGTAGTTTGATGTGAACGTGATAAGGACAATAATGCTATCGAAAAAGGTGAAAAGAAAGAGCAAGGAAACCCTCGCATGTGCATATTTTATGGAAGCAAAGCAATGGTCGAAAAAAAGTTGGAGGGAGGCATGAAGTTTCTCAAAAATGCCGAACAACTTTATGGAAACTGGGTTGGAAGGTGCCTTTACTTTTCCTAAAATAAATAAATAAAAATTAAAATCAACCTGCTTTTTGGGTCAAGCACATAAAATTCTCTGGTGGCTTGTCCCATTTTTCAACTCTAACCATGAGAAAGGGCATCCTGAAAACTCAAACATAATTCAAGGAGGTGGCACGAAAGTAGACTTAGGCAGTGGGATTATATCATGAATCATGAAATTGGTTGGATAACGTCAAATACTCAATACATGATTCCAATACCAAACAACATACAACATATTTTGCATTTATCTTTGTGTGTGCATATAATATTGATTCACATTTAGCTCTCTCCATTTTTCGGTACAAGCTGATCTTTTTGAAAGGGGATAAAATGATGACTGTATGTGTGCAAACATTCTAGAATCTTCAAGAGAGAGGAAGAAAGAAAATAGTCAAAGGCTACATCTTCAAGAGTAAAAAACTCAGCTCATGATTATTCCCTTTAATTGGTCTACATCTTTGATTGGAGGTAAAATCTCTCATTTTCTATAAGCTCATCGAACCAACACAGTATTCTATAAAATCAAGTTATCTGATTCAATATTTCATAGGTTCGTGCCAACTAAAATGTCATAGGAGGATGAAGGACAAAAATAAAGGAATTGCAGGCCCTGCTGATGTCATGGCCATTGTAAGTGGGGGTAGTTCCGCTGTTTCCAAGCACTCAAACAACCCTCATCGACAAATTTGCACACCGACGAGCGTAAGGAAAGTGAAAACGCGTGGAATAGGATCGCTCCGTTTAAGCCATGTCCATGTAATAAACACATGAAGCTTCCCCTCACTCCCTGTGAAATCCCCGTGTAAACGCAAGGAAACTGAAAAAGCAAAAGGACAGACACGTGCATGACATTATAACTTTCGTGTTTTTCCACAACTCTTTTTCTTTCTCTGACAATTCAACTTAATTGCGATGAGGCATGAAGCATACATAAAATAGAGGAAGGAGACACGAAGAGGACAGGAGACTTTTGCAATGGGTCGAAATTTTTTTAGGCTTATTAGTTGCTTTCGTAGCACATGTGGTGTGGCAGTCCACCCAACGCGCCTCAACCACCAAGATAATAATAACGAGCTTAAAATTTTAAGAACCTGCCTTTCCGGTCAAGCACATAAAATTCTTTGGTCGGAAAGCACCCGTGCTTATCCCATTTTCGACTTTGACCATGAAAAAACATCCTGAAAACACAAACATAAATTGTTGGAGTTGGTATGAAAGTAGATTTAGGCAGTGGGATTATATCAAAAATCATTAAATTGGTTGGATGCTCTCAAATACTCAATACCAATACTAAACAACATACAAAATATCTGATACATATATCGGTGCGTGTGTATAATTTGATTAGTGTTTAGCTTTGCCCATTTTTCCAGTATAAATTTATCTCTTTGAAAGGGGATAAAATGAAGCTTATATACATGTAAATCTTCTTAATTTCCTCAACAGAAAGGGAGAAATAAAAAGGTCAAAAGCTACATTTTCAGGGGGAACAAGCCCAGTTTGTGATTACTCCCTTCAATCGGTCTACATCTCTGACTAGAGGCCCATGTGGTGGGATCGGCGAGATGATCACTAACCCTTGCCCAAAGTTTCGGTGACAAAGACCTTCATCTATCCCCGCCTACATTGCATGGTTTTTGGGCCACCATTGCCACATTGTGTGAGGGTCAGACATCCCTTGTGTAGTGGTGTGGAGGTCACACAGGAAAAGTACCAAAAAAGTCACAAACCTATTATATTTGTACCAATTCAATCATAAATTTTTCAATTGACTAATTTAATTCTAAACCTTTTATATTAGTATCAATTCAGTTGTAAACATTTTACTTGTATTAATTTAGTCCTAAACATTTTTATATTTATACCAATTTGATTCATCTAGTCAATTTTGGTTGGCTAGCAAGATGTGGACGTCGGTCGATAGTAGAATGCGACGTGACAATTTTTAATTTTCTTCATTTTTTTTTATAAATTTTTTTCCTTCTTTTTCTTTTTCCTTTTTCTTTTCCTTCTTCTTCCTCCTTGAACTCTCCTCGCAGTGGCCAACGAGCCTTCGGCGAGAGCCATGAAGCCCTCGCCAATTGTCGTCAAGGGTCGCGGCCCTCGCCCGCGGTCTAGGTGAGGGCCGCAACCCTTGGTGGCCATTGCGAGGAGAGTCCAAGGAGGAAGAAGAAGGAAAAGAAAAGGAAAAAGGGAAAAAAGGAAAAATAATTCAAAAAAATTATTTAAAAATTGCCACGTCAATATATGGCCATAAACTGGCATCCACATTAGCACCGGCTGGCCAAAATTAGCTAGATGGACTCAATTGATAGCAATGTGAAAAGGTTTAGGACTCAATTGGTCAAATTGAAAGGTTTATGACTGAATTAGTATCAACATAAAAAAGTTTAGGACTAAATTGGTCCAATTAAAAGGTTTAGGATTGAATCGATACCAATGTAATAGGTTTAGAGCTTTTTCGGTACTTTTCTTATGGTGATGCCAGCATTGCATGATAGGCGAGGTTTGCTGGCCCTCCCTCACTCAAAGCGCTTTGGGGTGGTGGTGTGATCACAAAGCTAGCTTTGTACCAAAAAGTCTCTTTTAATTGTTTGGGAATATTGGGTATCATATTTTTCTCTCTTCCACCATTACTTATATCAAACTTATTACATTAATAGATTAGTCTCTCACAAGCTCAAATTAGGATAAAAATTTCAACATTGTTCAAGGAAAGCAAGACGTTATCAAAATGGACAATATCACCAACATCAACCGAATGGGGCTGCCTATAAGTCCAAATCGAATTTTTATCCCTCTCAAAGCAAGATAAAATTGGATCTATTCCAGAGATGGCACAAGTTGGATCCATTCAAAACATGGCACAGTCCTTACAAATTTCATTAAAACGTAAGACCAAAGTTTAAGAAAAAATTAGCAATTTCCGTGAGGATGCTACATTGCATCCAAGACTTTCGAGTCCCACTAGAAGAAAGTATATCCTCCAAGAAGAGACTTGAAATGCAGGGCATAAAAAATTATGATAGGTGACTTCAGTCAAGATGAGGTGGATTCAACCACTAGAGCAATATATTTTATGTGCCTATTTGTCTTTTCATGTAGACAGAAAAGATAGACGGTAGGTCGCTTTATTCAAGCCATCTCCAAATAATGAACAAATGAAGCTTCCAATCAACTCCTTGCGAAAGCCCCATGTAAGCACAAGGAAGGTGAAAGCCTGTGGCACGACGACTCTGTTATTTTGGTCAAGAAGCCCACTCGAGGCTCCACCTTGTCCCATCCAAACAATCGAACCATCCTTCTTGAATAATATACTTATTTAATTTCAATCAATCGAACTATTTCTCTACTCATATCTAATTTCAAAGAAATACAATAAAGAAAGAGATTTGCACGAGATCCACACCCAACTTTACCACAGAGAGACAAATCACAAGTCAAAGTGGGCACTTCTTGTGGACAAGCAACTTATTATGCTAGCTTTGTACCAAATAGTCTGTGTTTAACTATACTCAGCGCCATTGATGTTAGTGTTCTCCCTTACTGACATAGGCCTGTATGATCGACACTATGATTCATTGCTTGATATGCTATTTCCATTGGCACAATCGTCAAAATTGTAACAAGCTTATGATGCGATAAGTGTCCTCTCAAATGGATTCCGAAGTTCCTTAGAAATTCAGAAAAAAAAAAAAAAGACTAAAAATGAAAAATTGAAATAGAAAACACGTCATCCAAATGAAATCTTTATAACTTATAATCTGAACCAACTGAGAGAGACTCCTCCCTACCTAAATACTATAGCTAAGGAATGGCTAGACATAGGTGCAAATTTCATTTAATTAGTTACAAAGTTCAGCATCAGTGAATTGCATGAAAACTAAATGCACTAGCCTGTACATTTACAGAAGTCTCAGTCATTCCATCCTCAAGATCCTTCATACAAAAATGCAAAATTAGAGAGAGGCTCTCTATTCGCAGGTACAACTTGAAGTGACATGTTGGAAAAAACCAAAGGGTGAGACGACTGTACCTTCCGTGTTGTTCCACAACCTGGATTCGCAAATGCAATTCAATTGCAAGTGGGTGGGGGAGATATACATAAAATATAAGAGAGGAAAGAGAAATGAATAGGACAAGAGACTTTTTGCAACGGGATCGACACTTTTTGAGGCTTTGAAGTTGCTTGGTGATTTTAGGATAAAGTTGAAATTGAGAGGAAATCGTGGGAGCAGGTGAATATAATTGCTGGAAAGCAGATTTTAGCAAGACAAACTTTAAAGTATTCGGTTATTTATATTAGCTAGACAAACTTTAAAGGATTTAATTGCTGTAAAGCAGATTTTAGCAAGACAAACTTTAAAGTATTCGGTTATTTATATTAGCTAGACAAACTTTAAAGAATTTAATTGCTGTAAAGCAGATCTTTTACTTGAACCGACACATGTGATGTATATGTTATTTCAAAGTGATCTTGTTGCATCTATTCATTCGTTCAAAAAGGAGAATCAAATTATTACAAGATAAGGGTCGTACTTTCCTTGGAGGAAACTTTCTCCAACTATGTCTTTAATTGTTAGGTTACAAGTCATTGGCATTATTTACATGTAAACTTAACTATTTTTGGAAAGAAGATGAAATTGAATCAATTCAAGAGATGGCATAAATTAGATCCATACAAGACATTGACACAATTCTTACACACTTCATTAAATTTCGACCAAAAAAAAAAGTTAAAAAAAAAATTCGAAATTTCCGTGAAAACGCTAGACAGCATGCAAGACGTCCGAATCCCACCAGATGAAAGTTAATCCTCCAAAAAAAGGACTTGAGAAGCAAGGGATAAAATTAATTATATGCAACTTTAGTCAAGATTAGGTGGATTCAATCACCAAAGCTGCCACTCAAACTCTTTTCGAAAGCCCCATGTAAACGCAAGGAAAGTGAAATCACGTGGCCCCGACTCTATAATTTGGTCTTTAGAATCCACCCCGTCCCATCTTGATATTGGACCATCCTTCTTGAATTTGACACTTATTGAGTTTCGATCAATCGAACTATTTCTTGACTTAATGTCTAATTTTTCAAACAAGCGAAAACATTTCACAAGAAACACGCCCTTCCACCAAAATAAAATAAAATGAAATCCAAATCTACCACAGAGAGACAAATCACAGCCCTGTACGATCGACATTACTACTCAACACTTGATTAGCCATTTCTGATGACCTAAATCGTCAAAATTCTCGTAGATGCAATAAGTGCCCCCGCAAATGGCTTTTTCCCAAGTGCCTTAGAAATTGAAAGAAATAGAAGACAATAACTGAAAGATTAAAATTAAAATTCTCATTTAGTTAGTTGCAAAGTTCAGCATGATTAATTGCACGGAAACTACATGCACTGCATGTCCATTTGCAGAAGCTTCAATCATCCATCCTCAATATCTTTTATGCGCGCGGAGAGAGACTGACGCGAAAGCAAAAGGGGAGACAAATGGACGACTCTACCTTTCGCGTCTTTCCACATCTTTTTATTTATTATTTATTTATTTATTTGTCAATTCAACTCAATAGCGAGGAACTGGTTGAGGTATTCATAAAAGATAAGAGAGGAAAGAGAAATGAAGAGGACAAGAGACTTTTGCTGCCACCCACGACCTAGGCCCACCTTCTTCTTTTTTCAGTGACCTAAGCCCACTTTAATCGGTTATTTATATTTGGTAGGACAAACTTCATATCATTTAGTCGCTCGAAATAAGTGCTTTTTACTTGACGTACATGTCATTTAGAAGTGATGTAGTCACAACAATTTTTTTGTCCGAAAAAGGAGAATCTAAGATATTACAAGATAAGCTCATATATTCTTTTGTCTGTGATTTGAGGAAACTTTCTTCAACTTGATTAGTAAGTTACCTATTATGAACTTTCTCCAACTATTCCTGTAACTGTAGGCAAGGACACTTAGATCATCCCTCAAATGGGCATTACTCCATGCCTCAAAACTAGCCAATTTACTCGGGGTGATGTGTTCCTCCATCGTTGGTTAGAGAAATTTTCCTTTGACTAATCTTCCTCTTGATGGGTAGCAAATATGAATATCACATATTTTTTTATTAAAATTTGCATGTAGATGATATCTACAATTTGTAACCCACTAATTAAAGGAACGATTGGAGGAAATATTATCGAGCTACGGATGCAGGAAATATTAGTCATTTACCCATTAATCGGAGGTGGCATGATTCAGGCTTTCTCTGGGGTGGTTAAGTGTCTTCCCGGAGCAAGCTCTTCTGGAGGGCCCAACATGAAGTTTGAGAGCACAAAGATGGTCCATTTAATATTCTATATAGAATTTATTGGGGTTGGATTTCAGGTCCATTAATGCAATGACTTTACTGCATCATATAATAATCTCCGATTGATTTCTTCGGCTTCGGCCCATTTTATTAACACGTAAAAAAAAAAAAAGGAAAAAAAAGGGCGAGGAAGTAAAGAAAATACAATGACTAGGAGGGTCTGAAAGCTGCACGCACTTCCTCTCTTGTATCTAAAGTAAAACGGAATGACAGGATCAAACCGTACCCCTAAATGGTATTAAGTTTGATTGAGATTTCCAAATTTAAACTATTCAATTGTCTCCTAGAGATGTCAACGGCTGATATGGAGTGATTGATTGAGTCCCTTATCACATTTGAATCCACATAATATAATCCAATCAACACCCGAGCCTTATGCCCCAAGAAACCAGTCTTTTGTCCTACTGGGCTGGACGAGGACGCACCGACTCGGATTAAGCCCCCCGTGAAAGTAAATCCCAGGTTATCCCTAGAAGCCGTGCTTATATCTGATTGCAGGCAGTCACTGTAAGAATAGCTCTGCCGCCTCTCTAATTATTGATCAAATCGTCTGGAAGAAGACAGTTAAAACCCCCGTTTTGCGTGTCTTGCGTATCTTGAATTTCAATGCTCGCCAACAGTGAAGAACCACGGCCTTCACTCGGCCCCTTTGTGTCTACCATTTGCTTACTGCAGCATCACACATGATCGCGTCATTGGGAGGCGATTCTATGGATTCATTAGAAAGTCGGGAGATGCGAACATGAAAGCGGCCGAGATACACAGAACAATGATGCACAAAACATCCGTCAATTACACAAATGGCCATTTCAGAACGTTGTACGCAGGAAAGGAAAAACCAAACTTATGTGCTTTTTTAACATCGACTAGGCGAAAGGAAACTTTCATTAGCGCAAGGAACTAATTTTGAGTAGAGAGATAAGTAGAAACCTATGTAGAGTACGTCTTTTTTCTCGAGAAAAATCCACGTCTTCATCTTCAATCCACGCGCTCACTCTTTGATAAAAGAAATGCCCTTCTAAATTCCCGCTGCCAACTCTTTCTTTGCCTCTTTTCCAAGTCAGTTCAACAGTTTTGCAAACAAAAGCCGAAATGAGAGCCTCTGTTTTCCTTTGATGTAATCAAACCGCACCTGAAGATTTTGACCAGGCTATACTTCCATACCTTCTATGCTCGTCCAGTTGGCCAAGGGGAAAAACCTAATCTCTTCGGCCTCAGTATGACCGAGGCACACCTTGAACGCTAAGAAAATCTAGGAGTTCAGAGCCACTCACCTTATATAGCACGAGCTCAAATCTGTACATGATGTGCTGTCATTGGAAGTCCCTGCATTTTCCAGATTATGCTTTCTGCTTCAGGCTTATTTGTCCTGCAATGCTGTAAATTGGCATTGCCAGCCGGCACATTGAGCAAACTTTTCGGGGGTATGCAATGTGCGATCTCCACCTTCTTCAATAAATTCAACTCTTTTCAAGCCTTTGACAGCCATCGTTTTTTCACAACCATCTAGCTTGGGATGCTGTAGATTTTGAACTTTGGCAGGTTAGGCAATCGTTTGATTGCATTATACCTGGAAATGTGTAGAAACTTCAGTAATTCCAGTTCCCCCAAACCTGGAATCTCTGCCAGTTTGGGTAAGTCACTGAGCTGTAATTTTTGTATACTCTTCAAGCAAGATAGATCACATGTGCTCTCCAGGAATTCGCACCACGGTATCTCCAATTTCCTTAAACTCTCCAGGTATATAAGTATGGGCAAGTGTGGCAGCGGCCATCTGCTGATAGAGAGGACCGACAAGCTTTTGAAGTTGCAATTGATAAAATTTGAAGCAAACATGAGCAAGGTGTGTCCATACCTCAATTCGCCTCTATCCACCTCAGTCAGTTGGTGATGTTGCTTTGTGAAAAGTCACCAGGTGAAGATTTCAAAGCTAAAAGATGCTGCAGGCACTGATGCCAAGCAAGGCATCTCAAAGTATGAAGAAGATTTTTAAAGTTGCCTGTGGAATTAATTCTTCCCCCTTCAAGAAACCTAAGCTTTGGCAAACAGGCTAATTCTTCAAGTGTTAAGTCATTACTAATACAGACGCAGAGTGCTGGTACCGCTTGTATTTTACTGTCAACAACAATAGAGAATGAAGATGAGTGCGCAACATAGAAAGCAATAAATCAAGCAAGTAGTCATCAATATCAGTAGTTCTTCTTCAATTGCAAACAAATTAAATCAAAGGCATGTTGTCACAAAATAATTACCATTTTCTTCTATCAATTTGAAAATAAGACAACCTAAGCATGTTTAAAGTGTTCACTCAGCATTGGTTTTTCTGTCTATTGATAGACTAAACACCTTTACAAGGAAACAAAGGACTCATTTTTATTCTCACCGAAACAAGAAATGAAGAATTTCAACAAACCAAATGGCCTCTTCCCTTTCTTCTCACTCCAAGGAAGACTAGATTATATAAGAGCCAAAAGTGCAGAGATCATTGTTAACTTTATATGTATAACATGATTGATGAAATTTTAGCCAAAAAAATGTGTCACAGATTATGTTAAAATTAAATAATTCGAAAAAGTAGTGGAAAAACAAAATTTACCCTTTCGTATCTACTAGGAAGAGACAGGAGCGACAGGATTTGATTTTAAGCTTGACACCATCCGTCTCCTGATCCAAAATTCAATGTGGAGGCGGATGATGTCAAGCTCAAAACCAAATTGTATAGTGATGCTCTCCCATCTGACTTTGAAGTACAATCTACCAAATGCGCAAATCACGCATTGTAAGAGAATCCTTATCGATGTCAGTGTCGTTTCCACCAATCTTCTGACCAACTCGGACCTCTACGTGGTCTTGGACGGATTTCTTTCTCCATCACTGCACTGTGGAAGCAACCAGTACAACTGTGGAAACAACCAGTACAAGTTGTCCGAGCGTCGGTCCCCTGAAACTCAGGAATGCCTCGAACTCCCGATGTGGTGGCGGCTGGTGCCATCACACGTCGTAAACGAGACTTGAAATAGAATCATGCTTGAAGTGAGACATCAAATTGAGGGCAGTTTAAAAACAAAAGAAGAAAGAAAGGGGCGATGGGTAAGGGATCGTCACGACTCACAGCCATCAAATAGCGATGGCAAACCGCCGAAAAAATCAGAAACGAAAAAACCGAAATCGTAACATTCGACGAAGGAATCGGAAACGAAAGCAGAGAGTACCTAGTGGGCTGGTTGATTGCCGATCGACATAGGCGAGGCCGCAGTCCGCCACAGAGAGAGAGAGAGAGAGAGAGAGAGAGACAAGGAGGTCATTATTGGGTTTGGTTTAAACCGGTTAAACCGGTTTTACCTGAGAACAGATTTTGAAATCGGTTCAAACCCGAGTTTACCCTAGAAACTGATTTCACGAGGCAGGAGAGGCTTACTCCCTTAGCAATTCGTTATGAATGCGAGCTGTCCTCTTCAGGAGTGTAAAAACTTGGCGTGAGAATTGCTAATGGTGATAGACGCATCTACAGATAGAAAAATTCTCAAACTCCCCCCTGCCCAACACCGAACAAGAGCCTCTATGATGGCTCTCTTGCTCATTTGTCCGTCACATCTTCTGGATAAAGCCACAAGAAGCTGCGATCGAGTCTCTTAAACTCCAAGCCCAGCGCAGCACCCTCTGTCTACCATTTGCTTACTGCGGCATTGCACAGCTGATAGTGCTACTTGGAGGCTACATTGGGTGCATTTGGGAACCACTTTTGGGAAAGCCTTTAGGAAAATGCAAAGGCCTTTGACTTAAAGGTATTTTTCAAAATGCAAACTTTGTTTGGTAAATTATACTTTGAAAGCTCTTTGTGAAGTGTTTTGAGCAAAATAGTGTTTGGAAAATTACATTTACAAAAGAGTTTTGTGATAAAAAAAATCATCAAAAGAAAAATTACAAAATAAAATGACCGGCAAGGGCAACGGCCGTCAGCGACCTCCGGCGACCTCGGATCCGGGTCGTGGGAGCGGGTCTGGTCGTGCGACCTGCCGCGTCGCCGGAGGTCGCGCGACCAGATCCGGTCGCGCAGGTCGCGCGACCTCCGGCGACCCGGATCCAGATCGCGCAGGGTCGCGCGGAGGTCGCGCGACCTCGCGGCGACCAGTCCGACGACCAGATCTAGTTGCCGCGAGGTCGCGCGACCTCTGCGCGTCGCCGGAGGTCGCACGACTAGATCCGGTCGCGCAGAGGTCGCGCGACCTCCGGCGACCAGATCCGATCGCGCAGAGGTCGCGCGACCTCACAGCGACCAGTCCGGCAACCAGAGTCGCCGCGAGGTCGCGCGACCTCTGCGCGTCGCCGGAGGTCGCGCGACCAGATCCGGTCGCGCGACTAGATCTGTTCGCCGGAGGTCGCGCGACCTCGCGGCAACCAATTCGACCAGATCTGGTCGCCGCGAGGTCACGCGACCTCCGGCAACCAGATCTGGTTGCGCAGAGGTCGCGCAGCGAGGTCGCCGCGACCAGATCCGGTCGTTGCGAGGACTTGCGACCTCCGGCGGACCCTCGTTGGAGGTCGCCCGACCCCGAGGCTCGCCCGAAGAAGATGAACAGTGTTCATACAAGGACACACACCGGAAAAACAAAAAATTCGTGAGGACAATTTTGGGAAAAAAAAAAAAAGATGAACAGTGAGCTCCCAGCATGCCGAGAATGCTGAAAGCCTTCCAAGTTACTTGCTTTCCCATTAAGAGACTTCGAAAGCTGGTTCCCAAACACCCATTTTTTTGCCCAAAGGGCTTTTGATGCCCAAAGCCCCTTCTAAAGCTACTCCCAAATGCACCCATTATGGGTGCATCTCAAAGTTGGAAACACGAGAAAGATGGACATAGTATAATGATACACACCAACATCAGTCCATGTTATTACACGGACCAACATTTGAGTACATTGCATGTGAGAAAAGAAAAACCTTTATGTTTTCTATGCCACTTAGGCAAAATAAACTTGGATATCTTGTTTGGTTTGAACCACTTATTCCCAAGTACCTATTTTGAGTAGAAAATAGCGGGAAACTAAGCAGGGGACACCTTTTTCCTTGGACAAGCCACGTCCTTAACCAGCTTAATTCTTGTTAAATGAAATGCCCTTCTGAATGCTCGCTGTTAACTCTTTCTTTGCCTTTCCCAACCATCTCTACAGGTGAACAAACAAAGGCCGAAATTAGAAAACTTCATCTTCCTCTGATGTAATCAAAGCAGACCTAAAAATTTCAAGAATATTAAAACTCTAGACCTTTTGCACTCCTTCAGCAGGCCAAGGGAAGAACCTCATCAGCCCTAGTATGACTGAGGCAATTTTGGATGCAAAGAGTGGAAGCTCTTACCCCTGAAAAAATGGGAACAACAATAAAGAAAATCATTGGTCATTTCAGTGTGAATTAAGAAGAAAAAATATTGGATCTCAATAAATTTTTTCAAGGCACCAAACCTGAGAAGCAACAAATGCACACTTCGACAATGCCAGCATTGCCCCTCAACCCACGCAGGCATGCATTGGCAAACTTCACAACAGCATAAGCCTGCCTGCATATTTCATTTTCACATTATTTGAGCATATGAAAAGAGTCCAGTCCGCATAGCAAATAGCCATCAGATTTCCTATTCATGAAAGAGATCAGACTACATCTTGAGGGCCAAAAAGAGGACTGACCATAGAGAGAGTTGCAGAGCTAGCTTCAGCTTTAGCCTGAAAGTTGTCAAAGCACAGACATACACAATTCTGTTGGCTTCCCGACATAATGTAAGGAAGCAGGGAGGTGAAGGCTAATACGTCATGTCATAATTTCTCTGAGGAAATAGATGCAGAAAGTTTTAGTTTCAAGTGGACATCAACAATCACTTTCAAGAAAATCTGATATACTTAACAATGGTGTCACTGCATGGACTACTCCACTTATCATTAAAATGCAAGTGATTCTCTAAGCTGTAACAACAAAAGATGTATGGTAATCTGTCCACAACTGCTTGCTTCTACCCATAGCCTGAGACGAGTAGTCACCTTCTCCATATTTTCACAAGCGAGATGTCCTACTAATTCAGAAAAAGATCTTTCTTAAGACTTTTTCTTGGGTAGTTGTAGTGGATAGGGTTTCCAAGCTGCCGTTAAATTCCTTGACTCCTGCAGGTAGAAATAATAACAAGCTCTCTTTTGTTCATTTCAGTGCAGAAACAATGCCATAAAGTTGACTTGCAAAAGATATATGCCTACATGGACCTAAGATGTGATCCTCGCGAAAATCTCATCATTGTCATGAGGAAGTTCTCAGTAGAGCACATCTTCAAAAATGCTTGTGAATTTAAAGAATTTAGAGACTCTAACATGATTAAGCATGTCAGTATTCTCCTTAAGCGGCCTCAATAATACGAAGCTTGTCAAAACCCATTTCAATAATAGCATCGCTAGAACAGCTAGAGCACTATTTTACGACCAGGAAATCCAAAACTAAAGAAACTGGCCAGAACGGTGATATAAATGGATAAATCCATAGAAAATGGAAACTTATTTACTTCAACAGTACCGTCCCACCATTTTGGATGTGAGATGTTACTGTCAGGTGATCAATCTCTTGAGGAGTGAAAGAACAAGGAGGTTTAACCTATAGATTCTGAATGCCAACCGACATTTGTCGTTTTATAGAAAACTGCAACATCTAACAACATCCTTGTCGGACATATGAGTTCTTATTAGGAAGAATGCGCCACAAACCTGAGATTAAAGAGGTAAAGAGTAAAGTTGTCACTTTTACAGGACCCCCAACAAATGGAACATCGATTTCTCCAGGATCGAGACCCAATACTTCTGCCTGCAAGGAACGTAATAGTTCAGAAATCCGATGAGATACTTCGGCACACATCGAGGATATCCAGGGAAAGGAAAATAGTCATTGGCTTTCATGGCATTGTCTTGAAACTGGTTTGTTGCATAGTTTTGGTGCCTAAGCATTAGTACCAAGTATCTATGACCATAAACGACCTCGTGATCATGAGAAGAGAACCAACAACACTCCCTAATACATACCAGCAGTTACATGATTATTTCAGCCAAAACAATCCAATATACGGGGCTTCTGGACTCTATTGCTAGGCTTGCAGATAACCTGATTTTATTAACTCAGCTTCTACATAGTGCACATGATCCATACAAGATGCCCTTGGAGCAAGTTATTGACTGCAGTTATGCATAATACGGCGTTGGAGACGACAGAGCATGCTAAGAAAGGTAAAATACGCTTTTGTAGATTAGGAGAGGCAGAATCTTAATGCTGAACAGCCGGACGATAGGAACAAGAAAACATGCACACTTGGAAAAGTCATACTCTCACGGAACCGTCCACAGTCTAAACTCATAACTTATCTCCCAATTACACAATACTCTTTGCAAAGGCCTTTGTTTTTTCCAGCGCTGGACATGTAACATTTCGAATATGTTTTTGTGCAACAAGCTAATTTTACCTCTCCAATAAATTGAGACTCAACATGACCACCATGCATATAGGATGGGGAAGCATACATGTCCCACGAGTGATGTTTCTCGAGAACTTGTTAATTAATCATTTTACAAGTGAAATGCGTAAGGATTTAAGTGCAAAGGTTTTTATTTTTATTTTTCTTTTGTCTATCTCGAGTTGATTTATTTGCCTATAGAACCACATAAAAACACAAAATTTGCGAACTATGTTAGCCAAAAAAAAGAGGAGTTTCTAGCGTAGTAATTTTAAACTGTTGATTGGTCCTCGCGGCACATAGTTCATCATTCAGCGCGCGGTCCATGAAAGACAAGTAATATGCGCTGCATCGCACCCTCATGGGACTTGTATGCTTCCCCATCCTAGTTGTCCCACGCCACCTTCATCTCAAAACTAACATCTGCTGAAGAAATTTACTGGGGAAAAACAAACAGAGAGTATGAGACCCATACAGGTTTTTCATAAGAGTCATTGTGTGTAGATGATTCATATTTACAGCAACATTTTCAACTTTTCAATGGGATTCAATGTGGAGTCAATTCACTCTCTGATTTTAGGGTACTTAAATTATTACTTCAATGTAAACCATCACCATGTGCTCTTTCGGACGCCAAATGCAAACCTTGTCCGTTTTTTCTTTTTTTGGTGAAAGTAAGAGATTGCAAACCTTGTCCTTGATGTGTTATAAAATCTGGAAATTGGTAAGTGCAGTACTCCACATTATTGTTTCATCGAATGTGTGACGGATGACAAATTGGAAATAATTTTAGTCTTTCATTGGCAAAACCACAAACACTAAAACATGCCATAGCGGCTAAGGCATCCGACATCATAGATATCGGTAATGAGTACTTGTTAAGCCATACAAAATAATCCATACTTCACACATTCAATGACCCTCGAGAGAGAACCTGATGTGAGGATGATTTGAAGTGAAAAGTTATTCACGTACAATTTTTTTTTTCTTTTTAGTGTGAAATCGTTAGTATTTCCTCATAGTGGGAAGAAAAATATTCACTTCCAACAAGGGGGGAGTGAGGCTTGTGAGCACTGGCAAGTAAAAATAAGAAACGCAATCACGCTAGGCACCCCACGAGGGGACTACTGGGGAGGCCTCACTGATGGAAACACCCCTTGATTACCACCGTTTCTTGATTACCACCTACGGCCTACATAGGCGGGGGCAGAGATAATTGAAATGAATAAAGCATAACGACTTCATGCATCACGATAATTCAATTTGAGAAAGCAAACATCATCTTAACATCATTGACAATTATAATAGATGGCTCAAGAAGTGACATGAGGACACCTGGATTAGTTCATGACGGTGGTGAACGGGTGTTGCAAATTTGGCTTTTATTCCACGGGTAGGGCTTCAAAACTCTAAATACTCGCTCCCAACTCTTCCTTGGCCTTTATCCCAAGCTAGCTCTGCAGGGCTAGTGTTAGGAATAACGAATCCTCGAAAACCGGATTCGACACTAAATCGAACCCCTAAATCAATGCGAAAGACGAGACCCGGGAAAATCACGTATTACCGACCGTAAAGCACACCACGGATTCGAGCGTACCTTGTTAGTCACAGATTAGACACCGACGTCGACAAGAGGAAGAAAATTTGGCCCCGTTCGATCCGATGACGCCTTGAAGGGAAGAAGAAAAGTGCCGTTTGCTTACTATTTCCTTTTGGAAGAGAGAGGGAAAGGGAAAGAGACGTACGTACGTTATGCGGCAAAAGGTGTCTTCTCTCTCTCTCTCTCTCTCTCTCTCTCTCCTCCCTTTTATACCTTCCCCCATCCACAGGCCCTATTCTCGTGGGCCGGGCTTTTTGGGCCCAACTTGGGCGGACAGGCCTTAAGCCCATCTCATATAAAACCATCATCTCCCACTCGCACATGGTGGGCCGAACATGATTCTCTTTACCTCTCTTCAACATTCATACTGGTGAATAATCCGTGCGACTAGCATATTTTGAGAGCTCGTTGCTATACATCTGTTAGGAATATATAGCAACTCATAATGGGTGTCACACTCCGAGTAGATTTAGTATGCAGTATCCTAGATCGATCAATCACATTTATATCTCTCTTGATCTCTTTTAAACAATGATATATAAATATATATATATATATATATATATATATATATATATTGTATTCACAATTATAATTATCACAAAGACAGTCATAATTGGTCGACCAGTGAATACAAAACTATAATGTGATTCTCCAAAATCGATCTTCCTCTTTCCTTCAAACTCTCAATTTCAGTTCAGCTTGCTTTTCTAGAAATACCCCATTAGATCGAATCATCTCATGACCATTGGCAACACCTTAAGATAGCAAACACTAAATAGAAATCTTGAGAATAAGTAAGAGTCATGAGGGAACTAAAAATTGAGAAACTCTTTTCCTCAAGAGTCTCACACATCATAAAAGTTGATATCAAACTTTTTGCCACTCTTATTGGTCGGCTCATGCATACGTAGTATGAAATACGTATTACGGTATTAACTCCTTTCCCATGGAGCGTATGTCTACATTTTTCAATACCGTACAGATGATAGTTCAAACATACCCAATGTCTAACTTGAGTTCACGTATCTACTCATTCACAAAATTCATCAGAACTCACATCTGGCATCTTAGACAAATAAAGTAAAATATGTGGGTTATTTTACTTTCGAACATAATAAGTATCATGTCCTCATCTTAACACTTAGTTAAGGCGACATAAGTATTTTAAGCTCGAGCTCTCGATTATCACCTAGATAATAAGCTTAAAACTGTCTCATCTCTATTTATCACGTAGTAAATAGAGGCGATTACCCGTGTGAGTGGACTAATCTTTTATCTATCCGACATACTTCCTTAACTTAAAATAATGCATTGAGCATTAAGATGCATAAAGATCATACATAGATTCATAGGCATTAATGATGAAAACAGAAATTCATCAAATGTGAACACTTAGGGAAAATACAATATTCAGTACATCAGTCTCTACGCAATCCTAGAGATTTCATATGGCAACAAAACACATCTCTAAGTATTGGCTTTGTCATAGGATCTGCTACCATTCTATGCGTAGTATGTGCTCTAAGTTCACGTCTTTTTGTGCAACCATATATTTTACAAAATTATACTTGGTATTTATATGTTTGGTCTTGCCATGATATTTTAGATCTTTGGTGTACACTTTTGCTACTTGGCTATCACAATTAACCAACAATGAATCTACAGCATTCTCAATAACACATAAATGATCCAAAAATTTCTTAAGCCAAACATCTTCTTATACTACTGCTGTTAATGTCACGAACTCAACTTCCATTGTGGACAAGGCTATACACGTTTGTTTCTTACTGCTCCAACATGTGGTGCCATTATTCGGTAAGAAAACAAACCTAGAGGTAGATTTTCTTTCATCTAAATCTCCTTTCCAATCAGCATAAGAATAGCCGTAGAGTCGCAGATCATTTTCCTTAATAACTCAGCGTATAATCAGCGGTCCCCTTTAGATACCTCAGTATTCTCTTAACGGCTTTCCAATGTGCTTGACCTGGATTGGATTGATAACTACTCACAATTCCAACTGTAAAACATATGTCAGGTCTTGTACACATCATAATGTACATCAAGCTTCCAACATCACTAGCATAAGGAACATGTTTCATTTGTTCCTTCTCTTGTGGAATCCCTGGACACAATCTATGGCTCAATCCTTCACCTTTTGCAATAGGAGTGTCTATGGGTTTACAGGCTTGCATACGAAATCGTTCAAGAACCTTATTTATATATGTTTCTTACGAAAGAGACAACGATCTCTTCGAACGATCTCTTGAAATCTTAACTCCAAGAATGTATGCAGCCTCACCCATATGCTTCATCTCAAAGTTGGAAGACAACCAACTCTTAACAGTCTTAACAAACTCCATATTGCTTCCGGCAATAAGTATATCATCTACATATAATGATATGATCACAAATTGATCATTGGATTTTTTGATATATACACAATGATCCTCATCAATCATCGTAAAATCATATGCCATTATGGCATTATGAAAACGTATATACCATTGTCTTGATAACTGCTTAAGACCATATATCGACCTCAAAAGTCGACATACTTTTTATTCTTAGCATTTCATTATGAAACCAGCAGGTTGTTCCATATATATTTCTTCTTCTAATTCTCCATTGAGGAAAGCAGTCTTTACATCCATTTGATGTAATTCAAGATCCAAACTTGCCACTATTGCCAAAATAATGCGAATCGAGGTAAATCTCACTACAGGAGAAAACGTATCTTCATAATCAATTCCTTCCTGTTGATTATACCCCTTCGCCACAAGGCGGGCCTTATGCCTTTCTATCGAGCCATCAGCCTTTTGCTTTATTTTGAGAACCCACTTGTTCCCAATAGCTCTGCGTCCTTTTGGAAGATCAACCAGTTCCCAGACTTGGTTTGATTTCATTGACTCAATTTCCTCTTCCATTGCATGAATCCATTTTTCCTTACTAGGGCAATTCAGAGCCTCATTAATATTTCTTGGCTCATCCTCATCTTGTGGAGCAACCATAAAAGTTTCCCCTTCAATGTCAAAACGTCAACGGGGAATACTTTGGTGACTTGTTCGCCGTATGGGAGATTATACACTTTGCACATCATTCCCCACCATGCTCCCACTTGAATTAGATAATGATGACGTCATCTCATCATGTGATTGCAATTGAGAATGAGTTGAATTTAATTCATCACTTCTCATATTACTCCCACTTGGACGAACTCCACTAATATCATTATCTTGATCCAAGGTCTCAAATATGGAATAATCTTCACCTATTTCACCCTTCTTAGGAAATTCATCCTCTAAGAATGTGACATCTCGTGATTCAAATTCAGTTATACTCCTACTTTCCTTCTCACCTATGAACACATACCCTTTTGAGTGTTTTGAGTATCTTATGAAAATACTATTCTTTCCTCTGGGACCTAATTTCCCGAACTTGTGAAAGGACTCATGTGTATAGGCAGCACAACCCCATGGCTTAAGAAAACTTAAGTCCGGTTTTCTATCTGTCCATAACTCATATGGAGTGGAAGTAACTGATTTGGAAGGCACCCGGTTAAGTATATACGTAGCAGTTAACAATGCATCACTCCAAAAGGTGATAGGCAAGTTAGCATGTGCTATCATGGACTTAACCATTTCCAGTGGGGTTCTGTTTCTTCTCTCCGCAACACCATTTTGTTGATGAGTATACGGAATAGACAACTGTCTTTCTATTCCTTTTTCATCACATAATTTTCTAAACTCATCAGATCAATATTCTCGACCTCGATCAGATCTAAATACTTGTATTTTCTTGTCTAATTGATTTTCAATCAAGTTCATAAACCTTTTGAAACAACATAATGCTTCAGATTTATGAGAAATCAAATAGACATATCCGAATCGAGTATAATCATCTATAAAAGTGATGAAATAAACAGCCCCATGCCTTCTTCTCACATTCATTAAACCACAGACATCATAATGGATTAAATGCAGAGGAAATTCAGCTCTTTACCTTTTCTAAATGATTTCCTTGTCGTTTTCCCTACTAGGCAATGCTCACATATGGGCAAATCGACTTTTTCAATGTTACCCAACAAGCCCTCTTTGGCTAGTCTATTCATACGTTGTTGGCCAATATGACCAAGTCTAGCATGCCACATAATCACATCATTATCATATGAATTAGGAGACGTGAAATAAGGGAATAACAAATATTGACATCACCACAGTCAACATATAGTACAATGAAACCATCCAAAAAGTGACCACAACCATAGTAGTTTGTATCCAAATACAAATCTATACCTTTATTATGGAAGTTCATATAAAAAACAAGTTTAACCAATACCAAAACAGACATTAAATTTCGACGAATCTCTAGAGCATATGGAACGTCATGTAGGAATAAGATGCGTCCACCACGCATGTTCAATTGGCAGGTGCCAATCCCTTTAACTTCATTTCTGGAGTTATATCCCACATAGATTCACTTAGTTCCAGTCGGTATCGTCGGAATTCCACGAAGGATTCTCTATCCTTCGCTACATGGTCTGTCTTTCCTGAATCTACAGTCCACAAAGGATTGGATTCAGCCAATAATTCAGAATTTGACATATAATCAAAGTTCTCAAATGTACAAGAGGTGTTTACTTTTTTTGGCTCACAACAATTGCGAGCATAGTGACATTTTCTTGTCACAATTGTAACACCTCACACTTGACTTTTTCTTCACTTGAGGACGTTTTCCTCTTTTGTGTTGGTTAACTCTTGATTTCTTACAACAAGGATTTGATCCTTTGCATTCACACATATTGAACGAATCAATACGCTTGCGCTTAGAGCTCAAAGCCCTTTCTGAGCTAGGACCAGCATAGCCAATGTATATTTTCGACTCAAATGCCGATAGGCAGTCCTCTACTAGCTCAAGGTGGCGCACATCATCCTCTAGATCTTCCATAATATGATCAAGAGCTTCTAGTGCTTCTAGCTTTTCCAGCACATATTGAATCTTCGTATTCAATATTCCACAATTGTTGCCGTTCATATCAACAATTACGTTCTTAGTTGCTGAAACTATCGATCTGAACACATCAGACTTATATGCACGAATAATTAATGCTTACCTTTTGCACAGACACATCATATTAATGAATAATTTCAAGTAAGGTTTTAGAATCAAAATGTCACTACGTTTCTAATCATCTTCCAAAAATCCTAACTTAAAACTATCATTAATATGATTGTCATATACAAAATCAATTCTATGAAGCTACAAAAACTTCTAAACTACCCACAGCTAATTACCCACAGCAACCAGCAATAACAGAAAGTAACAGATAATTGATATCCAATAAAACAATAATGCTTTCAACATAATACAACAATGCATTACACTAAGTAATATACACAGAAAGATATCAACATAGAAAGAGATATTCAACCATAAAAACATCTCATAACTAATCTAAGAAATAAATAGGGAATGTCCCTTCTAATCTATCAGTCAAAATATCTGAGAAATTTGAAGGCACATTTGCCAACCATGGATAAACTTTTGGAGAGCTTTCATGTCGCCTTCAAGGCGCATTCACTCTGCACCATGTAGCGCTCAATCTAAGGGTTGAAGTTTTGGTTAACTCAATCCTATAGTACTCTCTTACAAAAGCTTCCACTAGCCTTCTATAACCCGGGACCACATTGACCTCCCATAGCCGATCTAACACTGCTTGCCATTCAGCTGGAAAAGTGTTCATCAAAGCCGGCACCTTCTCAAAATCCGGCATAAGATAACCATTGCAAATGATTTCCTATATCATCTGATTGACCCTGACCACATGTGATACTAATCACCGTCATGCCACCGATAATCAGCTAACTCTGTCATCAGCCTTTTAAGTCTTGCAATTCCCTCGTCCGTTCTCGGGATTGCAGGTATCATTGTATAACGCATCATAGTTCCTTCAACAAATGCAGAACTAAAAATGAATTACTTATAATCCATAATGTACAAAAGGGAAAATACATAATTTTCCATAATTCATGCAACAAACGCAGAATTAAAAAATGGATTACTTATAACCCACATAGGCATGACTAAAAAAGAAAAAAATTCCTTTTTTTTTTGTCAACGGTCACGGTCAACAGTCAGTCAACGGTTGGTCAACGGTCAACGGTTCATCGGGTCGGGTCGATGGGCACGCGGGTCGGACCAGTTGGACCGATCGGACCAGTCGGCCGGTTGGACGAACTGACTAGCACGTGTCACGCGCATGCGTGGGCTGACGTCACGCAGATGTCACCTGCACGTGCCGCGCGCGTGAGCGGGATGACATCACGCAGACGTCAACCGACACGTGCACGGCATGTGCCAACTAGTCGGGTCGGGTCGGGTCGCCTTCGAGTTGGGTCGGGTCGCCAGCCGGTGATCGCCCGGCCAACGGTCGTCGACGATGACGTCATCGGTGAGGTCATCCCAGCGATTACCGACCGTTGGGTGACATCACGGTGACGTCATCACGTGATGTCAGCACGCATCGGTTCGCCGACCGGCGCGTGTCGGTTCGCTTGCCACCGGCGCGTACGTGCCGGTTTGCCGCCGGCGCGTGTGGCGCACGTGCTGGCCAATGCCAGCGCTTCGGGCGCGTCACGCCCACGTGCAGCGCCTTCTGGCCGCGCGTGTGGGCGCGTGTGGCGCACGCGCTGGCCAATGCCAGCGCTTCGGGCGCGTCGCGCCCACGTGCAGCGCCTTTTGGCCGCGCGTGTGGGCGTGTGTGACGTCGCCCAGCGGCGCACGATATGTCGCTGGACTCGTCTCAGCGACCTCTTTCTCCCTATACCATCAGAATTCGATTTCAACTTACGAAAGCTTGGAAAAATGGCCGAACAGCGCTCGGGTGTCGGGATTTCTCGCCCCAATCCATACGACCGAATTACTTTCGCGGCAAATCAATCAAAAAACATCAAATTGATCGGGAAAACGTGAACTAGGGCTCTGATACCAATGTTAGGAATAACGGATCCCTGAAAACCGGATTCGACACTAAATCGAATCCCTAAATCAATGTGGAAGACGAGGCCCGGGAAAATCACGTATCACTGATCGTAAAGCACAGCACGGATTCGAGCGTACCTTGTTAGCCACAGATTAGACACCGATGCCGACAAGAGGAAGAAAATCTGGCCCCATTCGATCCGATGACGCCTTGAAGGGAAGAAGAAAAGTGCCGTTTGCTTACTGTTTCCTTTTGGAAGAGAGAGGGAAAAGGAAAGAGACGTACGTACGTTATGCGGCAAAAGGTGTCTTCTCTCTCTCTCTCTCCTCCCTTTTATACCTTCCCTCATCCACAGGCCCTATTCCCGTGGGCCGGGCTTTTTGGGCCCAACTTGGGCGGACGAGCCTTAAGCCCATCTCATATAAAACCATCAACTAGCAAATAAAAGCCGATATAAAAACTTCTGTTTTTCTTCATTGTAATCGAAAGGAACCTGAGGATTTCAACAAGGCTACAATTACCCACCTTTCATACTAGTCCAACGAAAGTCGTAGTCATTTTGCTAGCTGAATGGTGTGCTCTGCAGGTTTTAGTGGCATCCAATCTGTCTCCAACTTGGTGGATGCCAACACATCGAGCAACTTTTCCAAGGACATGCAATATCTGATCTCCACATTCTTCAGAATTTTCAACTCTGTCAAGTCTTCGACAGCTCTCAACTTTGCACAATGTTTTACCTCCAGATGCAGAAGATTTTTTTAACTTCGACAGGTTAGGCAATTGTTTGATCACATCACACATAGCAATGTGCAGAGACATCAGTAATTCCAATTCCCCCAAACCTGGAATCTGCACCAGTTCGAGGAAGTCATTGAGTCGTAACTCTTGTAGCCTTTTCAAGTGCGATAGATGGGGCAAGTGTGCTGTCAAACATTTGCTAATAGAGAGAATCGACAAGCTTTGGAAGTTAAAATTATCTGGCAATTGCGGGATAGAGTGAAGTTTCAAAGTTGATAAACTAAGTGGAAGCCGATTGATGGATTGCACGTCCACCCAAGGCGAGGTAACGTCTGCCGGAACCCAAAATGTCATATGAAGTTCACGCACTTCGAGATGATGTAAACCAACTAGGTTGGAGAGATCGGGAAGAACAGGGAATTCAGCAGCTGCAACCACTAGGCATTTCAAACTTGAGGGAAGCATTGGCAATGGGGAAAGCCGCCAGCTGGCAATTTTAAGGGTTTGAAGACTAGAGAAACCATTGATCATTCTCGACACTATAGAGATTGAGATCCCATCTAAGTCCAAGATCCTTAGATGGGTTAGGCTCCACATTTTTCGTGGGATTTCATCCATGAGATGTGGACAAAATGAGGCATCGAGCTCTTCCAGTGTCTCCACCCCTCCAAGAGTACAAGGTATCGTGTGTATCTCTGTGTATGCCACCTTTAAGACTTTTAATCTTTTCAGATTTCCAACGAAATCAGGGAGAAGGGAGATCCTTGATGATTTTAAATTCAACTCGACTAATAATTCCATTTGTCCAATAAATTCCGGAAGCTTATGCAGATTCTTGCATCCAGAAAAAGACAAATGAGTGATACTTGTTAACCTCCCAATGGAATCAAGGAGAATGCAAATCCTGCGGAGATTTAAATCCAACTTTATCTCTGATTTTGGTTCCCCAACAAAGGACTCAAGCATAAGTGCATTTCCAGAATCAAAAAAAGATAAATGCATGAAATTCATTAATCTTTCAATGGAATCAGGGAGAACAAATAACCCTGAAAATGTTAAATCCAATTTGACCAATGATTTTAATTCCCTAATAGAGTTTGGAAGCTCAAGGAGATTAATGCATTTAGGTAAAAGCAAATGCTTGAGATTCTTTAACCTTCCTATGGAATATGGGAGAATGAAGATCTCTGAGCTGTCTAAATCTAACTCGACCAATGATTTTAGTTCTCCTATAGAGTCCGAAAGCTCATATAGATTCTTGCATTTAGCTAAAAGCAAATATTTGAGATTTTTTAACCTTCCAATGGAATAAGGGAGAATGGAGATCCCTGAAAATGTTAAATCCAACTTGACCAATGATTCCAATTCCCCAATAAAGTTCGAAAGCTCAAGGAGATTATTGCATTCATATAAAAACAAATGCTTGAGATTCTTTAACCTTCCTATAGAATCAGGGAGAATGAAGATCCTCGAGCTGTATAAATTCAACTCGACCAATGATTTTAATTCTCCTATAGAGTCCGGAAGCTCATATAAATTCTTGCATTTAACTAAAAACAAATGCTTGAGATTCTTTAACCTTCCAATGGAATAAGGGAGAATGGAGATCCCCGAGTCATGTAAAACCAACTTAACCAATGATTTTAGTTCTCTAATACAGTCCGGAAGCTCAAGTAAATTCTCGCAAAAAGATAAAACCAAATCCGTGAGATTCAACTCTCCAATAGAGTGAGGAACTTGGTTGATTTCAAATTGAATTTCAAACTTCATTAAAGATTTTAGATTGCCTAGTGTCTCAGGAAGCTTGATCGGATGGTTGAAACAAGGCAAGATAATCTCTCGATAAGCATTCTAGAGAACCGATTTCTTCGGGCAAACCTTGGAGGGAACAGCATCCCTCGATATTCAAAGTACTTAGCAATTTTAGCTTACCAATTGAGCTATCAATTGTAGACAATGCCCAACACCAACGAAGAAATAATTTCTTCAACTTGCCAAACTCAGAAAAATCAGGTGTCTTGGTTATCTGAGAGCAGCCTGACAAATTTAGAACTTTCAACTTTTTTACCATCTACATTGAAAAAAAAAAAAAAAAAAGAGGTCACTTTCATGCCTATGAAAAGTATGAGAATGCAATAACATACAACTAGCTGGTTGATAGAATTTGAAGTCAACATAAGTGAGGTGTCAGTACCTCGATTTGCCTCCATCCACCCCAATCGTGGGTGATTTTGCCCCATGAAAGGTCAAGCACAACCAAATTCACCGGGTGAAGATTCATCACTGAAAAATCCGCTGGGCAATGATGCCAAGAAAGCCATTTCAAATTACGAAGAATATTTTCATAGTTGCCAATGAAATTCAGTCTTTCCCCTCCAAGGAACTTCAGCATTGGCAAACAGGCTAATTCTTCAGGTGTCAAGTTATGACTAACACTTAGATTCAATGCTTGTACGGCTCGCTTCTCCTGCCAGCAATAGTAGAGAATAAAGATGAGCATGCAACGTAGGAAGTAAAAAACCAATGCAAGTAGTTAACAATATCAATTGTTCTTCTTCGACCCCAAACTAATTAAATCAAACGTATTTTGTAATAAAAAAATTACTGCTACTCTCAACTTGAAAATAAGACAAACCAAGCATGTTTAAAATGTCCATTAATAGAATAAACACATTTTCAATGAAACAAAGGACTCATGTTCGTTCTAGCTGAAACAAGAAATGAAAAATTTCAACTAATCAAATGGTGCGTTAGCTTTCTTCTCATTTCACATGGGTAAGGCATAAAAGTATATACTTTTGTTGTTTAAGAGTTGCCTTCTATTTTCTCTTTATGTTAGAAAACAAAGCAGGCCATCAACCTATATTCTCATTTTAAAGCACTTGACCAAAGATTTTTCTGAATTGATCATATCTTCTACTTGTAATAACTTTCACCTCGTTGCTTCTTAGTATGTTGAGAGTATCCTCATCAATCCGTACCCAATGGCGCGCTCCAGCATTTTCAAAATTCTCTTGCTTGACAATGTACCTTCCTAGATCTCGAACTTCATCATGCATCTAGAATTTATTATCATCCTCTTCAATCTTTATCAAAGACATGAGGAGAAGAATATCAATAGCGCTGCGTGGAGAATAGTCACTACTACGCCACATGTAGTCAGCATAAGTCTTATCCTCCCCAATGCAAAAACATGCTATGTCTAGGAATATGGCTTTTTCTATGTCATCCAATTTGTTGATACTTATCATCAATGTTTGTCGAACGTCCTTATATGGGGTACACTTTAATTCCTCCAATCTCTCCTCCCACTCAGATCTAACCGTGTTGGCGAAAAGAGAACCCACAACTTCCAAAGTCAAAGGAAGCTTTCCTATGCTTGAAACGATTTCTTATGAGAATTTGTAGCAATCTTTTGGAGGAGTACTGCTTCTAAAAGCATACTTGCTGAAAAGCTGAATCGCTTGACCAAAAGGCATCTGCTTTACCGAGTAGTCCATGTAATTACTACGTTGCGCTTGGTTGTCTTTATTTCGTATTGTCCTTAGGTCCCTGAGTGTGACAATGATCCTACTTCTACAACCAAACCAATCGCAGCTCCCTGCGAGGTTCTCAAGTTGCTTCTTCTCATCCACATTATCGACAACAACTAGAACTTTCTTCTTGCCAAGTCCTTTTGCTATGCGATCAATCCCGTCGTTGGTATCATAGATTTCTTGAGCAGAGTTCGACCCCAGTGTTTCAGATAATAGTTTCTTTTGCATGTCTAAAAGACAATGACTCTGGACATCTGCAAGGAAACTACTGCAATGGAATTTAGACCGGAATCGATTGAAGATAACACTAGCGAGAGTTGATTTACCAATACCACCTATCCCATGGATTATGACGAAACGTACATGGTCATCAGAGCCAACATCCAACAATTCCTCTATATGTTCTAGATCATCCGTTTCAACAAGATGGCCGGGAAGAGGTCTGTTCTTCCCCTTCAGCTTAAGTAGAACCTCTCGAACAATCAATTCTATAAGTTCCCCCCTGCCAGAGACAGCGACAGTGGATGAATTCAGACTAAAAAAATAATGACAACGTACTATATCAAGACCGATTTACAAACGGCGGCGGTCATTCAAATAACAAATTTAATTCATTTAAGCATAACAATCTCATGTTACAATGTAATTGTAAATGGCTCGAATTAGCTGCTTTCGCTGCCGGATTCCCATTGATTGGATTTAAACACTAACTGCTACCCCAATTCTCATAGATTGGGAGTAAACACTAACACTCAGTTTCAATGCAGTGATTTAAGAGGAAGGGGAAATAAGATGGATACTGACCGCAGAGAGTTAACAAAATAAAGGAATAATTGGGTGGTGACGTTGTTTGTATGCTTACAAAGAAAAGAATGCAAATAGAGGAAAATAGGCCATTTCATGTTTGATGGAGGAAGGGAAAAGAATGAATAGGAATCTAAAATATTTTTATGACTATTTTGTCCTACTACTTATTCATAGACTAAATAAATGAAAAATAAAAACTTTAGTAACTTGGCCTTTAGCTCGTTAAAGATTCAATATCAGCATCAATTAATTCATGTTATAGAATACATACAGACTTACATACATATAGAGTGCGATAGAAAGTTCACTTAGGCCGTGTCTTCAAGTCACCTCTCTCTCTCTCCCTCTCTCTCTCTCTCTCTCTCTCTCTCTCTCTCTCTCTCAATGTCATTGAGATCTGGGAGACACCATCAAGATAAACCGTTAATCTGGCCATGACTGTTCACATCTCAGCGAGATACAAAGATAAAAATGTCTTAATACGTTGTCAATAAACTTCCCCCGTTTTCAGATTTGTTATGAAGAAAGTGAGGGCGTGATGCAAGATTGCTGTTTCTAGTACCCATCTATGTACTAGTTATTATCTTGAGATTTAACAAGGTTTTAATCAATATTACGCTATTTGGTTTGTAACTATAAATCTTCTACACTATTTGGTTTCATGAATAACATGTTATAGAGGAGCAATATTATCATAATTTCCAAACTACTCCTACAATGAAATTATTAAACACGTAATGTAATAACACTATTACTGCGACTAAATATGATGCAAAATTTTTGCATTTTTTTCCTCTGCTCTTTTTTTGCAAAAAGCACCGTTGAAACGCTAGCACCGGATCCGGATGCTTGCTTATCTACGTAAAATTGATAAATCGTTCTTTGTTGAAAAATTATATTCATCAAATAAGTTATAGTTGCTTTTAATGCGCAGGCAATATTTTAGACTGATCAAACACATAATTAGTTCGTATGCTAGTAGGACAAAATCAGTCTGTTTGATCATCACTGAAATAGCGTTAATTTCTGTCTTTTTGTTGTTTCTACTTTACCTTTTTTTTCTAAAATGTTGAAAGATATTTATTTCGCTATTTAAATATATATATATATATATATATATATATATATATATATTAAAGTTTTTGACAAACGAACAGGATGCTAACTTGGCATTTAACTATAACTTGACAATGATTTCCACATTAGCGTTAAATTTTTTCAACTATCGTATCAATTATAGGGAGAAATTATAGTTACTAGAAGATAAAAAAATTTGGTCGGACTAGAAGATAAATTAAATATAAGATATTTTCAAATTGATAAGAAAAAAAATGCGTCCCTTTCAGATTATATTAAAATTAATAGCTGGAATAAGTTGTGGAAACTTACTCTTCCCCTTTCCGCTCCCAACCTGCTCTAGTTGCAACCTCACGAAGAGCAGCTTTCCACAGCGTCACCTCATTGGGGCCATACTTCTTCTCATACTCAGACAGAGCATTACTATACAATTCGGTTCTAAGCTTGACATCATCCGGTTTCACATCGAAGAAAAGGGGAAGGATCTCCTTCTTCCCGACCGACTTTAAAGTACAATCTACCATATGTGCAACTTCACGGAGGCACCACACACTGGAAGCGAAGCCCTTAGAGAAAATAGGGATATAAATTTGAGTGTTGTCAAGTTCTCGCAAAAGGTTCCCACCAATCTTCTGACCGACTCGGAGCTCTTCGTTATCTCTGAAGACACGGATTCCTTTCTCGACCATGTCATGATATAGGCAACTAGTAAAGTTGTCCCGAGTATCCGGTCCCCTGAAACTCAGGAACACCTCGAACTCCATTCTTGAAGTGTCAGTGGATGTTGCCATTGCACGAAGCGGTCGAGACTTGAGTTAGAATCAAGCTAAATGAAAATTGTCAATGGGCTTGCTTGAGGCGAGACATCAATCGAGCGCAATTTAGAAACAAAAAATGAAGAGAAAAATAAAACAGGCGGTGGGTTAGGTTGGTCACTGAATCACAGCCATCAATGGGCAATGGCATTCGACCAAGAAATCGAAAACGATGCCGATATAAAGAAAGACTACCTCGTGCGTTGATTGACGGCTGACCGAGATGAGACAACGACCGAGTAGAGCTAGCAAAGAGGAAGGTCGAAGGCCATCACTAGAGAAGAGAGAGAGAGAGAGAGCCTAGATTTGAGGGTGAGAACAAGAAAGTAGAGAAGTGGGTGTTGGCCGTCGAAACGGCATCCCGGGATCAACATAGTTAAAAACTTGAACATATTGAAGGAGAATATAAAGATTTGCGTACCTAATTTGGAATTCGTCGTTCTTTATGCGGAGTGATGTCGATCTAATGCTCAGGTTCTTCTCCTCTCTCGTCCTTGGATCTTGCCTTGATGAGACTGCCTCTTACAACTTGCCTTATATGAGGTGAAAGTGGGAAAAAGTGCCCAAAAAGTCCTAAACCTTTTTTTGGTGCCGATTCAGTCCTAAACCTTTTTAAGTTGTGCCAATTCAGTACTTTCCGGCCAATTTTGGCTAGATTTTGCTGACTGGACACCGGGCGGCTAACGTGGCCTGATCGGCGCTAACGTGGACAATTTTTAATAATATTTTAATATTTTAAATTTTTTTCTTTTTGTCTTTTTCCTCCAGCCGGTCGCTGAGGTTTGGCGACCGCCGGCAAGGGCGAGGCTCGGGCTCGGGCCGGCGAGGCTCGACCTCGCTAGATCCGGCGAGGGCGAGCCTCGCCCATGGCCGCCTCGCTAGATCAGGCCATGGGCGAGGCTAGCCCTCTCCGGATCTGGCGAGGTCGAGCCTCGCTGACCCTCACCCAAGCCTCGCCCATGGTCGGCGAGGCTCGACCTTGCCAGATCTGGCGAGGGCAAGCCTTGTCCATGGCCGCCTTGCCAGATCAGGCCATGGGCGAGCCTCGCCCTCGCCGGATCTGGCAAGGTCGAGCCTCGCTGGCCCTCGCCGGCCATCGCCGGCTAGAGGAAAAAGACAAAAATTAAAAATTAAAAATATTAAAATACTATTAAAAGTTGTCCACGTCAGCGCCGATTAGGCCATGTCAGCCGGCGGGCGTCCAGTTAGCAAAATCCGACCAAAATTAGTCGGAAAGGACTGAATTGGCACAACTTAAAAAGGTTAGGACTGAATCGGCACTAAAAAAAGGTTTAGGACTAAATCGGCACAAAGGCAAAAGGTTTATGACTTTTTTGGCACTTTTTCTGGTGAGAGTGTGTTCGTGGAAGTAGAGGATTAGAGGAGGGACCTTAACGCTATTTTATAGAGTTTTCAGCGAGACCCTCTTATCACAGGTCGGGACAATCACGGGTCGGGACAAGCTAGGCTCATATTTGACTATTAAAAAACTATATCTTTTCTTATTAGACCAACTCCATAAAATGATAAATTATAATTTTAATTAATGTAGCTCAAATAGGAATGCTCTTACATTGAGTCTAAAACTTTGTTTCTTTCCACTTTTCTACTGAACTTTACACTCATAAAAAAAAAAAAAACACCAAGGAACTTGCGCGTTGAAAAAGAAGATATCAAAACTTCGTTCCATGGAATTAGCTGGAAAACATAAGATCAAGAAGCGGACGGCAGCTTGCACGCGAAGTCGTTGAAAATTACCCGAAAACGACACATCCAAAAAACCGAAGCTCCATTAAAAAAACTCGCGTGTCCCCAAATAGAATACAATGAGATAAGGTCGGCTGAAATCCCAGCCAAGGATGTTGACCTTGGAACCCACAAACTTGATCAACGGACTGTATCCTAGCATCCAAGTAAAGTCTTGATTCATCAATGGGCCGAACCTTCTTCAGATCTTCTTCCTCCTACTGCTCTGGTATAAAAGCAAAAAGGCGACGATACCGATCGCCATTTACTACCGGCATGGTTAGAAACAGAGAGGAGATGGAGAAGTTCAATGGGAGAGTTTTCAAAGTGCACGGCACAATGCACTGAACCGGACCAGGTCGTGAGCAATGAAATTCACATGAAAGGAGACATGTCTCCAGCATCTAGAAAGAGACCCTCGAAACCTTTAAACAATGATTAATCAGCATTGCCGGCTGGGTTCATGTTCATCTGCATCAGCATTTTCGCAGGTGTTGTTTGGGGGAGGGAAGATCCAGCAAAGCCGGAGAGGCGTTTTCTGTAAGCATTATTTTTATATATCTGAGTTGTCCTCTTCTGCATGGGCGTGCTCTGTAGTTTTCACTGATGCCCAACTACGAGAAGAGAACAAAAGAAATACTTAAGTTCATTTGTAGCAAAAGTTAAAAGCTGGAGTACGACATCTAGCTTTTCTAAAAACGTCGAACAACTTTCACAGAAAGTGGGTGGGAAGGCACCTGTGCCTCTCCTAACAGAAAAACAGAAAAGAACATTAAAGTATCCTTTCGCTCAAGCACGTAAAATTCCCTGGGCGTCAAACGAAAGGAAACCCGGACAAGAAGACGACTTGAAACCGGATCAAAGCTCCACACTGGGGAATGCTCAACATCAACAAAGGACAGCATAAGCGAACCCGAAACGCACGCCCGTGCAAAAACACGAGGGGACAGGGCAAAAGCAAGGCATAAACAGGGGATCGGCCGAGGTTCGCCCCGCATGCCTCCGAATCGGGGTCCCCGGGAAATCGACGCAACTCGACACAACTCAAAAAGATTCGCACGAGACCTACCGGGGGAGAAGCAGGCATCAGCGAGCGGCCGAGGTCCAATCGCGGTGGCTACCGGAGGAGGCCCTTCACTCACAACCTCACCCCTTTCTCTCTTCTCCCGAACCCCTTCCTCTGAATCCCCTTGGCTCGCTCTCCTCTCTCCCTTTTAAGTTGCCCAGCGCGCATGGCCTCCTGCGACGCCATCTGCCCCAGACGGCCTGACCCCGACCCGACGCTCCTGCGGTTGTGCTGTTCCCCCTCGTACCGGCGTCCTCGTCGCGTTGAGGGAAAGAAGTGGCAAGGGCCGGGCCCAAGAAGGGGAAGGGAAAAGGAAAAGAAAAGGGGGCCAGGCTGGCCCAGCCCTACTCCGGGCCCAATACGTTTTTAAATTATTTTTTAAATAAAAATTCTGAAAATTTTAATAATTAATATTAGCAATGCAAATGTTCCTAATGTTCATACATAATGCAATTTAATGAAAATTATTTTTGCTAGGGGTCAAAAATTAATTCATAATTTTCTATGCAATTAATGAATAATTAAATTAACGCCCAAAATTTAGGTATCAACATACGTGATGGACATCAGAACTCTCCAAAAGTTCAATCGACAATGCTAGTCAACTCATCAATTGCCATAGAAGTCGGTCTTCCAATTTCAGGGTAGATGAAGCTTGCACGCACCTACAAGCACCAAGTCTAGTTTCGCACCAGTAAGTTACACCCCATGACGTCAGCAAGCTATGTTAGTAGGCCAAGTTGCAGGCCATGTTAGCAGGAGGCTTCAAAAGCCCAATACCATTATTGACCGAACTGGCTTAATACCATTATTGACTGATCGACGAGGCCTTATGGAATGATTCATTGCCGATTCAAACTAGCCACAGCTTTTTCTACTGTGCCCTGTTCAAGTTTGAGGTCAGTTTTACTTTCAATCTTTCAGTACTCTACAAAGATTAGTCGCAGGTCTCACGGCCCATCCAAGCCATCTAATATGGCTCTAATTATTGTTTGTGGGTTAAGCCATGCCTACATGAACATTTGATGAAATTGTGAAAAAATAATGCTGACAAACCTGAAGATTAGATCAGTAAAAACCACCAAATCATCATGTGGATTTGTAGCGATATTTACTGGTCTACAGTTTAGTAGGTTTGAGACTGTCAGAGATGTGAGATTTACTAGCTCAATGTAATGGTAATAGTGATTTGGCTCACTAAGATATAGGAATTGGGGCAGTCTATCCCCGCTTTTTTCAATTGGATGTAGTCAACTCAAGATCAGTTTGTACTCTCCGAACCTACGCGAGAGTGTAAGATTGATAAGAATCTGTTTGCTGGTTATCAAGATCGTATGTACTTCTTTCAAATTTTTATGGTGTTCAGAGGACCATGAGCAAATTTGTGCATCATTCCTCCATCGCACTCGAGACATACTGCAAAGAATTGTTGCAGAACAACACTAAGGAAACTGCGTGAAGGGATTCAAAGCTCGGGAGTGACATTGCTCTTGCTATACCGCACTCGTACTTCTGTCGTCCTGCCAAATGTTGTCTTCATTGCCAAAGGCTATTCCAAATTGTCATTACAATGTAGAATAATACAACCCGAAACCCAAAACTCGAGACAAACGGAATGTGATATGATGGCAACACTGCCCAAATTGACGTCTAAATCCACATAAATCGAAATTTGTTTACCTCAACAACTTCTGTGCTGATATTTTGGATGCGTGACGTCAGGTAATCTTGAGGAGTGAAAGAACAAGGTGGTTTAACCTAACAGATTTTGAAAATGCCAACTGATATTTAGCATTCTATAATTTCTAACAGCATTGCTGTCGAGCATATAATCGACAACTGGAGCATGAACTTCACTAGGATCAAGACCTCGTACTTCTGCTTTCAAGGGACATAATGGATCAGATATCTAATGAGATATTTTAGCGAACACCTACAATACAATATCATGGGATGGGAAAGGAAAAATGTTGTTGGCTTTTGTGGCATTGTCTTGAAACTGGTATCTTGTACAGATTTTGCTGCCTGAGCGTTAGCACCAAGTATCTATGACCATAAACAATCTGATGATCATGAGAAGAGAACCGATAACACTCACTAGCACATAACAGCAGTTACATTAATATTTCACCCCAAACAGTCGAATAAACGGGGCTTTTGGACTCTGCTGCTTGACTTGGAAATAGCGACCTTGATTTTAAGTTTTAATAAAGCTTGGGAGTTCCCTCATTTTAGGCGTTATATTGCCAAAACATGGAGTTAAAATTGAAATTCTATGAAATCATGGGAATTTAACTTAAATATATCCATCATCCCATCATGTAACGGCAATGAGAAAAATTGTGAGTTAGGATTTAATTCAAGGAAAAGACCATGCGAAATAGTACTATAATCTAGGATGGTATGCTTTTGCGTCTCATCAGGATTTAAAAATAAAGTAACAAAATCAGAAAAAGTCTAAAATAAGCATGACACGGCACGACAATTATTTTATGAAAGTAAATCCTTCGGGTAGTCCTTATCTTAGAGCATGACATCGGCCTTAATTTATTGTGTTCGTTAATATTTTCTGGTGGTTTTGGGTTTTGTATGGTGTATTCGATAATGACTTGACAAAGGCGACGCTTGACTGATTGTCTGGGAGCCATCACCTTCCCATCTAAAGTTTTTGAGCCATTATTCAAAATGTATTTGGACCGTTAAATATGAACAGTTGCATCTAAGATTGTGATGGATCTCAGCCTTGCCATATCCGCCGATTTACTGTGACAACACAGTAACTCTCCTTGAGGGGCCGCCGCACGGAGAACGCAGCCACGAGGAGGAGCTCTTGATGCGGACGTGCTTGAACATGGTGAAATTTATGCATTGAGGTTTTAGATCCAAATGTCTGTTTATTTATAAATACTATGAGCTTGAAATTTAATCTAAATGTGGGAAATAGAAGAGTATGTGGGCGATTATAAACTTGGATTCTCTAATTATTAATAAATTATTTATTGTTGGGTCTCTCTATAGATATAGGTATCGACATTCGGTACCGAACCATGTAAATTTTTGGTGTCTTTTGTTGTTTCTCATTTATTTTCTTTGGTAATTACATGTCAACATAAATTACACGATCTTACGTAGCTTCCATGTTAACATATTACAATAGGGGCACTGCACATCTGATAATGCGCATAGGCAACATTATGGGTGCCAACAGAAGTCGGAAATCTGAACACTGAACACGAGAGATATGGGACATCCGTCCACCAGGATGAACCCATTGGTCATTTCAGTTTAAATTTGAGAGAAGCAAAAAAATTGGATCTTGATAAGTTTCTTCGAGGCGCCAAACCTAAGAAGCAACAAACGCACGCTCGACAATGTCAGTGTTGCCTCTCAACCCATGTAGGAATCCATCCGCAGGCTTCACAGCAGCATATTTCATTTTCACATCATTTGAACATGTAAAAAGAGTCCACGTATCAAAGACCCATTAAATTTCCGGTTCATGAAAGAGATCAACTACGTCTCAAGGGCCAAACAAAGGATCTTTGAGAGTTGCAGAGCCATCTCCAGCTTTAGCATGAAAATTGTCAAAGCACAGATGTAAACAATTCAGTTTGCTTCATGACATAATGTAAGGAAGCAAAGTAAGTGAAGACTAAGATGTCATGTCGTAATTTTATTGTGGAAATAGATGCAGAAAAATCTAGTTTCGAGTAGGCATGTACGATCACTGTAAGTCTGGTGTATTTAACAATTCTGCAACTCCATGAACTTCTCCGCTTATCAAAATGCACGTCATTCTCTTAGCCGTAACAACAAAAGATGTAAGGTGCTCTGTTTCTACATTCTTTCTGTTACGTTCCTCTGTTTTCCTTATTGAGGACCAGACAAAATAATCAGAAATTAAGATACTGTCCACAACTGCTTGCTTCTGCCAATAGCCCGAGACAGGTATACCATTAACGCATTTTCTTGGGTAGTGGTAATGGATAGGTTTTCAAGGTGGCATCGGTAAATCGAATTCTGTGACCTCTACAAGCAGAGACAATAACAAGCTCTCTTATATTCATTAATCATTACAGTGCATAGGCAAAGTCTGCACACGATAAAATTGACTTGCAAATGACATATGCCCATATGGACCCAAGATGTGATTCTTGTGAAAATCTCATCCTTCTCAAACAGGAAGTTCTCAGCAGAGCACATCCTCGAAATTTCTTCTAAATGTTAAGAATTTAGAGACTCTACCATGATTAAGCATGCACTGATGTATCTGGGAGAAAAAAAAATGCTTTCTTGGAACAGCGTACCCCTTACGGGGCCTCCGTACTCTGAAGCTGTTTTACAAAAACTGAAAAGCCCCTGAAGACGCTAACAGAATGTGATATGACGTCAAAACTGCCTAAATTGAAGTCTAAATATGTAAAACGAATTGATATTTATTTACCTCGACAACTTCTGGCCCGCCATTTTGGATACGTGATTTCAGGTAATCAATTCCTCGAGGAGTGAAAGAATAAGGTGGCTTAACCCACAGATTTTGAAAATGCCAACTGACATTTGGCATATAAAAAATTGCAATTTCTAATAGCTTTTCTGTCTAACATATAAGAGGTAAAATTGTCGCTCATGCATGACCACCAACAACTGGAACATCTCTCTAGGATCAAGACCAAGTACTTCTGCCTGCAAGGAACATAATAGATAAGAAATCTACCTGGGAAAGTAAAAATGCTGTTGGCTTGCATGACACTCTTGAAACTGGTATCTTGTACAAATCTTCTGCCTGAGCATTAGTCCCAAATAGCTATCACCAAAAACAAGGTCATCGTCATGAGAAGAGAACCATTAACACTCACTAATACATAACAGCACTTGCAAATAGCCTGATTTTTCACCTTGGCGTCTCCACTGTGCACATGATCCCATACATGAGGCATTAGCCTATTTAATGAAATACCAGGTCAGCTTAGCTGTCTTATTGCAAGATGGGAAAAAGTTAGCTGCCCTTGGAGCAATTGATTGCAGGCAAGACAAGCGTGCTAAACTTGTAGGCTTATACAAAATGACAACCTGACACTCTGAACTCTATAAATATACTTGATGCTTCTTGACGGTATCAGCAAGACAGTACCAGCAGAAGTGATAAGTACCACAGAATTATTTGCTCTAACTACGTCGATCATGGTCACACCCAACAGCCTCTTGGATCAAAACGGCCAGCGCTCTTGGAAACTTTGGCTGCAATGGGAACCGTGGAGTCAACAGAGCTACAAATCCAGTTGACTATGTTTTTCGGGCAACATGTGGCAACTCCTTAACAAAGGGTTCTGTTGTTCCAGCACTCATTTTGAACAGATCATCTCTTTTCATTCCTGTTCTCCTAGGAACTCCGGCAGGGATGATGACGAGGTCCATCCCTACAGGGTTCTTCTCCAGTTGTTGTCCCAGAAATCCACAGAAAACTATCAACAATATCAAATTAGTCTGACATAAAAAATGATCCATATACTCACTAATGATACGAAGCTCACTCATCCGGAAAGGTAATCCAAACAACATCCCCACAGAACAATCAACAATATCAAATTTCATCTTTATCTAGAGCCTAGCAATTCCACCATCCTAAATTCAGCAAATAGCAAGCAAATTAACGATCGGAGGGGGAAACTCACCATGGCACCGGTGTCTTTGTGGCGGATATCAGCGGTGACACCAGGAGTATTCACAACACCCTACAGATGGAAAAACATAGACGAGCTGGGTGTAGATTATTTTCCTTTAGGATGCTGGTTTATGAAGACTTTTTTTTTTTGGGTTATTTATCTTTATAAAATTTCAAGTAAAAAGAAATAAAGTCAACAACATTAAAGAAAAGAGGGCTCAGTGGCTGCCGATGGATCCAAAAGTACTAACGTACTAAATAAATGGAGCCTCATGATTGATATTCAAATACTCTAACGCTCTCACTCATTGCACTTAGAGCTTGGCCTAAGATGAATGCGTGGAATAATCACTAAATATTAATGGGAGTAAATTAGAGATACGATGCATTATCGTACTTTGGCAAATACAATAGGTGGTTCAAGAAGTGACATGAGAGACACTCGGATTAGTTCATGTCGGTGGTGAATGCGTGTCGCCAGTTTGGCTTTTATCCCACGTGCAGGGCCCGCAGGTTTGGCATTATCCCATGACCAGGTCCTCAATACTCTGAATAACTCGCCGCCAACTCTCTTACCAACCGCCAGCTCTACAGGTTAGCAAGGAAAAGCCGAAATGAGAACTTCTGTTTTGCTTTGATGTAATCAAAACGCACCTGAGAATTTCGACGAGGCTATACTCCCACACCTTTTCGTACAACCGATGCGCACTTTGGATGCAAAGAAAATCTGGGAGAAGTTCAAAGCCACTCACCTTTCTACTGCACCAGTTTGATACCAGTCATGATATTCTTCAATCAGTTGCACGGTAGAGAGAACGGTTTGTTTTAAAGCTTCTGCCAAACCCAACTCCAACTTGGTAATGTCGACACATCGGGCAACCTTTCCATTGACTTGCAATTTTCTATCTTCACATATACCAAATTATTCAGTTCTTTCAAGCCTTCGACGGCTCTCAACTTCCTACAACGGCATAGCTCGAGATGCTGTAGATTTTTCAACTTCGATAAGTTAGGCAATTGTTTGATCACATCACACATGGTAATGTGCAGAGACTCCAATGATTCTAGTTCCCCCAAACCTGGAATCTCCGCCAGATTGGGAAATTCGCTGAGCTGTAATTTTAGTAGCCTCTTCAAGTGCGATAGATTGGGAAGAGCAGGGAATTCGGCATCTGCAATCACTAGACATTTCAAACTTGAGGGAAGCTTTGGCAATGGGGAAAGCCGGTGGCTTGCAATTTTAAGTGTTTGGAGACTAGAGAAAGCACTGATCTTTCCTGGCAATGTAGAGATTGGGCTCCATTCTAAATCCAATACCCTCAGATAGGTCAAGTTCCACATTTCCCATGGTATTTCATCCATGAGATGCCGACAAAACGAGGCATCGAGCTCTTCAAGTGTCTTTACCCCTCCGAGAGCATAGGGTATTGTGTGTATCTTTGTGTATGCCACATTTAAGACTTTTAGTCTCTTTAGATTTTCAATGGAATCGGGGAGAAGGGAGATCCCCGAGGATTTTAAATCCAATTCAACCAATAATTTCATTTCCCCAATAGAGTCTGGAAGCTCATATAGATTCTTGCATCCAGACATAGACAAATGCGTTAAACTCGTCAACCTTCCAATGGAATCGGGGAGAACACAGATCTCCGAGAATTTTAAATCCAATTTGACCAATGATTCTAGTTCCCGAACAGAATCGTAAAGCTCATGTAGATTCTTGCATCCGGATAAAAGTAAATGCTTGAGAACTTTTAACCTTCCAATGAAATCAGAAGAACAAAGATCCCCGAAAATTTTAAATCTAACTCAATCAATGATTCTAGTTTTCCAATAGAGTCTGGAAGCTCATTTAGATTGTCGCATCCAGAAAAAGATAAATGCGTGAAATTCGTCAACCTTCCAATGGAATCTGGGAGAACGGAGATTCTCGAGAGTTTTAAATCCAACTCAACTAATGATTGTAATTTCCCAACAGAGTCTGGAAGCTCATGCAAATTTTCGCATCCAAATAAGATCAAATGCTTAAGATTCCTTAATCTTCCAATGGAATTAGGGAGAATAGAGATTCCCGAGAGTTTTAAATTTAACTCGACCAATGATTTTAGTTCCCCAATAGAATTCGGAAGATCATTTAGATTTTTGCATCCAAATAAAAGCAAATGCTCGAGATTCCTTAATCTTCCAATAGAATTAGGGAGATCAGAGATCCCTGAAAGCGATAAATCCAACTCGACCAAAGATTCTAGTTTTCCAATAGAATCCGGAAGCTCATGTAGATTCTCACATTCTGATAAAAGCAAATGCTTTAGATTCTTCAGCCTTTCAATGGAATCGGGGAGAATGGATACCCCCGAGAGTTTTAAATCCAACTTGACCAATGATTTTAGTTCCCCAATAGAGTTTGGAAGCTCATGTAGATTTTTGCATTCAGATAAAAGTAAATGCTTGAGATCCTTTAATCTTCCAATAGAATAAGGGAGATCTGATATTCCCGAGTAACTTAAATCCAGATCAACTAATGATTCTTGTTCCTCAATAAAATCTGGAATCTCATGTAGATTCTTGCATTTAGAAAAAGACAAATGCAGGAAATTCATCAACCTTCCAATGGAATTTGGGAGAATGGAGATCCCTGAGAGTTCTAAATCCAACTCCACCAATGATTCTAGTTCTCCGATAGAGTCTGGAAGCTTATGTAAATTCTCACACCCAAACAAAAGCAAATGCTTGAGATTCCTCAACCTTCCAATGGAATCGGGGAGAATAGAGATCCCGGAGAGTTTTAAATCCAACTCAACTAATAATTCCAATTCCCCGATAGAATCTGGAAGCTCATAAAGATTCTTGCAGTTAGACAAAACCAAACGTGTGAGATTCAACATTCCTATGGAATAAGGAAGTCGGTAGATACCCGAATGAAATTGAATTTCAAACTTTGTCAAAGATTTTAGATCGCCTAGTGTCTCGGGAAGTTTGAACGATTTGCCGAAGCAAGGCATGATAATCTCCGACAAGTATTCTAAAGAACCAATTTCTTCAGGCAACCCTTCAAGGCATGCACATCCCTCAATATTCAAAGTATTTAGCAATTTTAGCTTACCGATTGAGCTATCAATTGTAGATAATTGCTCACAGCCAGCGAGAATCAGTTTCTCCAACTTGCCAAGCTCCGAAAAATCAGGTGTCTTGGTTAACTCATTGCAGCACGTCAAATCTAGAATTTTCAACTTTTTTGCCATCTGCTATGGAAAAAGAAGGCATATTACATGCTAACAAAAAGTATGAGAATATGAAGCACAATTGATAGAATTCAAAGCGAACATGAGCGAGGCATGTTAGTACCTCGATATGCCTCCATCCACCCCAATTGTGGGTGATGTCACTTGATGAAAGGTCGAGCACAACCAAATTCACCAAGTGAAGATTTGTCGCTGAAAAATCATGTGGGCAATGACGCCAAGAAAGCCATCTTAGACTATGAAGAAGATTCTTGAAGTCACCTACAAAATTCAGTCTTTCCCCTCCAAGAAACCTCAGCATTGGCAAATAGGCTAATTCTTCAGGTATTAAGTCATGACTAATACCCAAACTGAGTGCTCGTACAGCTCGTTTTTCCTGCCAGCAACATCAAAGAATAAAGATTGAATATGCAACAAACGAAGTAAAAAAAAAAAAAACCAATGCAAGTAGTCAACAATATCAGTGGTTCTTCTTTGACCCCAAACTAATTAAATCAAACCCACGTTATAACGAAATAATGAGTACTCTTCTTAACTTGAAAATGAGACAAACCAAACATATTTAAAATGTCCATGCGGAAATTTCCTCGGTCTTTTCACAAACTAAACACCATTTCAAGGAAATAAAGAACTCATTTTTTTTTTTTTTTTTTTGGTAAGGACAAAGAACTCATTTTCATTCTCGCTAAAACAAGAAATGAAGAATTTGAACTAACCAAATGGTGCATTAGCTTTATTCTCGTTTCACGTGGGTAAGGCATGAAAACATATACTTTTGTTGTTTAAAAGTTCCTTTCTATTTCTCTATAAGTTAGAAAGCAAAGCAGGACATTCTCATTTTAATGCACATGACCAAAGATTTTGCTTGATTGATTATGTCTTCTACTCGTAATAACTTTCACCTCGTTGTTACTCGCATATCTAGAGTATTCTCATCAATTTGCACCCAACGGCGCTCTCCAGCATCTTCAAAATTCTCTTCCTTGACAATGTACCTTCCTAGATCTCGAATTTCATCATGCATCCAAAACCTATTGAACTCATCAATCTTCATCAACGACATGAGGAGAAGAACATCAATCACGCTGTGTGGAGAATATCCACTACTACGCCACATGTAATCCGCATAAGTCTTATACTCCCCGATGCAAAAACATGCTATGTCTAGGAATATGGCCATTTCTATGTCCTCCAATTTGTTGATACTTATCATCAGTGTATTTCGGACATGCTTATGCGGGACTTGCTTTAAGTCCTCCAATGTCTCATCCCATTCTGATCTGACCGTGTTGGCGAAAAGAGAACCCACTACTTCTAGAGTCAAAGGAAGCCTTCCTATGCTTGAAACGACTCTTTCCAAAAAATTGTAGCAATCTACTGGAGGAGTATCAGTTCTAAAGGCATGCTTGCTGAAAAGCCGAATTGCTTGAACCATGGGCATCTCCTTCATTGGGTAGGCCAAGTAATTGCTAGGTGGCATTTGGTTGTCCTTATCAAGTATTGTGCTTTTGTCCCTGATTGTGATAATGATCCTACTTCCAAAACCAAACCAATCATGTCTCCCTGCGAGGTTCTCGAGTTGCCTCTTCTCATCCACATTATCAACAACAACCAGAACTTTCTTGTTGCTAAGTCCTCTTCTTATGCGATCGATCCCATCATTGGTGTCAAGGATTCCGATAATAGAGGTTGAGCCTAGTGTGTCAGATAGCAGTTTCTTTTGCAGATCTAAAAGACCTTGACATGGAACATCATCAAGGTAACTACTACAATTGAATTTAGACCGGAATCGGTTGAAGATAATACTAGCAAGAGTTGATTTACCAATACCACCTATTCCATGGATTATAAGGAATCGTACATGGTCATTAGAGTTAGCATCCAACAGTTTCTCTATTTGTACTAAATCATCCATTTCAACTAGATAGTCAGGAAGAGGTCTATCCTTCCCCTTCAGCTTATGTAGAAGCTCTTGAACAATCAATTTTATAAGTTCCCCATACCTGCCAGACGTGATGGTGGACGATCTCACCGAGAAAATAATGGCAATGCACTATTCCTAACTTTCAAGCATAAGCTATTTGAATAACATATATGAAAAACATCAGGACTGTTTTACAAATGGTGGCGGTTTTTCAAAAAAAAAAAAATTGAATCCGTTTAAACATAATCTCAAGTTACAATTAAAATCAAATTATAATAAAAGGCCTCGTATTAGCTGTTGTCGTTGTCCATATTCCCATTGATTGGATTTAACACTAAACTGCTGCCAGACTCTCATTGACTGGGTTTAAACACAGTGATTAAGAGAAATTGAAGAAATTTGGGTCATTTCGTAGTTGGTTGAAGGGGAGAGAATAGTGGAAAGTAATCTAATCATACCTTCATGACTATTTTGCCTTACTGCTCATTAATAAAATTTCAATTCATACTGCGTCTCCAAGTCGTAACTCTGAAAGAGTTGTGGAAAACTTACCCTTTTCCTTCCAGCTTCCAGCCAACTCTAGTTGGAACCTCAACAAGAGCAACTTCCCAGCGCTTCACCTCATCGGGGCCATACTTATTCTTATGCATAGACAGGGCATTTCTATACAATTCCGTTTTGAGCTTGACATCATTGGGCTCCACATCAAAGAAAATGGGGAGTATTTCCTTCTTCCCATACGACTTTGAAGTGCAATCTACCATATGAGCAACCTCGCGGAGACACCATGGACTGGAAGCAAAACCCTTAGAGAAAATGGGGATATAGATTTGAGTGTTGTCAAGGGCTTGCAAAAGGTTTCCACCAATCTTCTGACCAACTCGGAGCTCTTCATTGTCTTTGAAGACGCGGATTCCTTTCTCCACCATTTGACTATAGAGGCAACTGGTAAAGTGGTCTCGAGTATCCGGTCCCCTAAAACTCAAGAACACCTCGAACTCCATTCCTAAAGCGTTAGTGACAGATGCCATCTCACGTAGCAAACGAGACTTGGGATATGGAATCAAGCTGAAGGAAAATTGTCATTAAGCTTTGTTGATGTGAGACATCAATCGGGGCAAGTTTACAAACAAAAGAAGAAAAAAACGGGTGGTGGGTACGGTCAGTCGTGATTCACACCATCGATTGGCGATGGCAAACTCCCAAAGAAACCGAAACGGCAGCACACCGGAATCGAAACATTGGATGAAGAAATCGAAAACGAAAGAAGAGAGCACCTGCGAGATCGAGAGAGACGAAACGAGACAAGACCGGCGACTCAGTCAAGACTCGAGAGAGATCGAAGGGCGCAGCTGTAGAAACGAGAGAGAAAGAGAGAGAGAGAGAGAGAGAGAGGCAGATCTGAGAATGAGAACCAGAAACAAGAGTGTTTTGACTTTTAAGATATTTTGGGGGTTTTACTCTCAAAATTCTTTATTGAAGCTATGAAAAGTAGGCCGCCGTGCTCCAGGTTTTTTGTATTTTTTTTAACAAAGCCGTGCTCCAGGTTGACCGTCCAACGTTCTAATGTGGAAATCTCAACGAACTTTACTTTCTAACACATCGTTGTCCTCCCCAGTTTTGCTATGTCGAAGAGTTTCAATCCACACATCCATTCGAAGGAGCACTTTCTCCCTGGCGGCTAGCGCACTTTTATTGACTTCTTTGAGGAATGAACGTTAGAGTTAATATATATATATATATATATATATATATATATATATATATATATATATATATTACAAATATGATTTCTTAATGTCTTTCCCAACTTCTATGTAATTTACTATATAGGCCACCTTTCATGGATTTTAAATATTATCTAACATTATAAATTCAATTTTCGAACTTGTTTTCATCACAAACAATAACCAAATAACACTTTATTTTCTCTATAATCGAATATCCTCAAAAATTGTTTGCAGCGATAGGAAGTTTTCGATAAAACACAATGAACCTGACATTTATTCTTGTTACCCTGACCTTTATTCTTGGAACAAATTTGACTTGAACTTTCACAAATCAAAGAAAAATTGCCAATCTCTTAGTCTTTATCCTAGTAAGGAGAACTTGGTGTGAGAAATTGCTGCTGGTGATTAGGCCAAATCTTCGGAGAGGCTTCTCCAACTGAAAACTCTCGATCTTGTGCTATTGCGTTGAAATGATAATTTCAACTCCCTCTCTGCCCACTGCACACAAGAAGAGCCTCTATAATGGTTCTCTTGTTCATTTGTCTCTTAAATCTTCTGGACAAAGCGGTAGAGAACTGCACCTGAGTCTCTTATGTTGGAAAAACATTAGATAATATGAAAAACAAGAGTTTTTGGAAATCAATTGAAAAATAAATGAGAAAATAATATTAATTTTCTTAAGGGTCCAAGCACTACCCTTAAGGATAATTTTGCTCATCAAAGTACAAAACTCGTTGTGATAGACTCTAATGGCTATCTTCCCAAGATATGACAGACCTTGTTCTATTTCACATTTTAAATGATAGAAGGAACATAAACAATGTAATATGTATAACCTAGCAACAAAATGAAAGGCATGCAATGAGAAAAAAGAATATTCTTATTTTAACAACTTCGATATCATTTTTCAATTATGTTCAAAGTAACTATTTGTAATGAAATACTTACGTGATCATCTTTAACTTATTGTAAGAATAACAGTTTATTTTATATAAAAAAACAACAAATAATTAAAAATTGTTGTGGGTCCACTCTTTTAAGAATTTGTAGCTCACAATATGATGTTACTCTCACCCTAACTCAAAAACTATTATATTAGCAAAATCCCAAGTAAAAGAAAGATGGCCATTATAAAATGTTGCAAAACTATCGTAATTTAATAGTAGTCAAGAATGTTATGGAATGGTTAATGATTCGTTTCAAAACCTTATAGATTAATGGCTGGCAAAAATCCATTACAAATTGATAAAGGTTAAAAACTATTACAAAAATTAATAGCTTTCACTATTTTATTTTATTTTTTGGCCCGAGTAGCTTTCACTATTTCAAAACTATTGAAATACCCAACATCTTATACTTCAAGTCTAGTGCAAAAGACGAGCTTAAGCTTATTCAGCACTCTCTATCTATCATTTGCTTATTGCGGCACTATATATCTCATAATACGTAGATGCAATACTATGGGTGCATAAGAAAGAGGAAATCCGAACACGAATATGAGAAAGATGGAACATAGGACAATGATATACAAACATCCGTCCACCAAATTATTACATAGATTATCATTTGAGTACGTTACATGCAAGAAAAGAAAAACCTCTGTGTTTTCTATGTCACCTATGCAAAATAAACTTTGACAACTTCATAGGTTTGAACCATTTATTCCCAGGTAGCAATTTTGAGTAGAAAAGTGAGAGGAAACTATGAAGATGACATATTTTTCCTTAGGCCACGTTTTCAATCGGCTCGACTTCTTGATGAATGAAATGCCCTTCTGAATACTTGTTGCTAACTGTTTCTCTGCTTTTTCCAAGTCAGCTCTACAGGTTAACAAAGGAAGGCCAAAATTGAAAAAAAAAAAAAAAAAAAAAAAAAACTTCATCTTCCTTTGATATATCAAAGAACAAAAAATTTCAAGATTATTAAAACTCCAGGCCTTTCATACTCATTCAGCAGGCCAAGGGGAAGAAGCTCCTGAGTAGTCAGCCCCAGTACGACCGAAGCGCACTTTGGATGCAAAGAATAATGGGGACAACAATAATGATTATCGTTGGTCATTTTAGTTTGAAAGAGAAGCAAAGAGATCGGGTCTTGATAAGTTTCTTCAGGGCACCAAACCTGAGAAGCCACTGAAGACACTCACGGAATGTGATATGACAGCAAAACCGCCTAAATTGAAGTCTAAACCCATAACAAATTGAAATATTTACCTTCACAATTTCTGTCCCACCACTTTGGATGCGTGATTTTAGGAAATCAATTTCTTGAGGAGGGAAAGAATAAGGACCTGCATAATTTGAAAATGCCAACTGACATTTAGCATATCAATGAAAACTGCAATTTTTAACAGCATTTCTGTCAAACATATAAAAATTCTCATAACAAACCTGAGATAAATAGGCGAGATTGTCACTCCTGCACGACCCCCAACAACTGGAACATCAACTTCTCTAGGATCAAGACCAAGTACTTCTGCCTGCGAGGAACATAATAGATAAGGAATCTACCTGGGAAAGGAAAAATGTTGTTGGCTTGCACGACATAGTCTTGAAACTGGTAACTTGTACAACTTTGCTGCCTGAGCATTAGTACCAAATATCTATGATCATAAACAACCTCATGATCATGAGAAGAGAATAGATAACACTCACTAGTACATAACAGCAGTTACATAATTATTTCACCCGAAACAATCAAATAAATGGGGCCTCTGGACTCCACTGCTAGACTCGCAAATAGCCTGATTTTTACCTACACTATCCCGCACACGAGGCATTAACCTACTTAATAAAATACCAGGTCCACGGAGCTGTCTTGGCGCAAGTGATTGTACGCAAGGCAAAAGCATGCTAAACAAGGTAAATACACTGCTAACTTTGTAGGGTCATACAAAGTGACAACCTGATACTCTGAACCCTGTAAATTTATGTTATGCTTCTTGATAGTATCAGCAAGACAGTACAAGCAGGAGTTATTCGCACCACAGAAGTAAATGCTCTGACTACGTCAAGCATGGTCACACCAACAGTCTCTTTGGGTCATAAGTGCCAGCTTTCTTGCAAACGTCGGATGCAATGGGTACTGTGGAGTTAACAGAGCTACTAATCCGGTTGACGATAGCTTTTGGGCAACATTTGGCAACTCCTTCATAAGGGGTTCTGTTGTTCCAGCACTCATTTTGAACAGGTCATCTCTTTTCATTCCTGTTTTCCTAGGAACTCCGGCAGGAATGATGACGAGGTCCATCCCTACTTCTCCAGTTTTTGCTGTCCCAGAAATCCATAGAAAACAATCAACGACATCAAATTAGTCTGACATAAAATGATCCATATATTCTCCAATGATCTGAAGTGACAACCAACATTATCAAATTCCATTTTCATATAGAGCCTAGCAATTCTGTCATCCTGAATTCCGCAAATAGCAAGCAAATTAACGATGCATAACAAATAAAATTTATTCATTTCAACAACTTCTGCTCCTCCATTTTGGATTCATGATGTCTCATCCTTCCCATAAAGAAAGTAAATCAATTTCTTTAGGAACTCAGTGAAAGAACAAGGTGGTTTAGCCTACAGATTTGAAAATGCCAATTAACATTTAGCATTCTAGAGAACACCCATAATTGCAATGTCCAACAAAATCCATGTCAACCATATAAGAACTTTTAGCTTATTTGAAAGAACACATCACAAACCTGAGACAAAAACCATATAAGAACTACTTATTTGGTAAAGTTGTTGCTCCTACATGTCCCCTAGTAACTGGAACATCGACTGCCTACAAAGAATATAATAGATCAGAATTCTGATGAGATATTTTAGCAAACATCTATGCTATCCTAAGGAAGGGAAAACACTTTTTGGCTTTTCATGGCATTGTCTCGAAAAAGAGTGACAAGCAAAGAACATACTAGAATCAGATTAATTTTCCTTTGAGCTAATAAAATCATCCTGGAATTCATAATACCTCGTTAGTGGGAGCAGTTCAATACCACTATAAATGGAACTAGCTCAATGGTGTGACTGATTGATTCAAGGTCTTCTAGACCGATTCATTACTGATTAAAACTAGCCCCCAAGGTTTTTTCAACGTGTCCTATTCAAATTTTAGGTCAGTTTAACTGATTCATTGTCCAATATTTAGTTTTGAGAATCTTTTTTCTTTAGACCTTTTGTTACGCTTCAAGATGAGTCAGAAGTCTCACAACCTGATCAAACCATGCGAAGATGGTTCAAATTATTATTTGAGACCTAAGCCACGCCTAAGTTTTTGAAGGGGAGAAAATGATGGTTACACGTGACAGGAAGACATCCATAAAACCTACACGAGATCTGATGAAATTGTACAAATTATGTGTTGAAAGGCTCGAAAATTAGGGGCAGCAAAAACCACCAAATCATCAACGTGGATCCACAACACCATCTATTAATCTACAGTTTATCATTATGCTAAACTGCCAATAGTGTTTTGGCTCACCATGACATAGGAACAGAGGCAGTCTATCTCCAGTTTTTCCGGTTGGATCTAGTCGACTTGGGATCAGTTTGCACTCTCCGAGCCTACATGAGAGTGTAAGGTTAATGTGAATCCATACGCTAGTTATCGAGATCACATGTGCTCCATTCAATTTTTGATGGCGTTGGTTGACGACTCCGAGCCAATCGGGGCATCATTACTCCATGCCGCTCCCTTACCCACAACACTGGAAAGTGGTGTAGCAGAGGTCATCTCTCTAAAAAACATAAAGGGTTCCAAAAGCCAGGAGTGACACTGCTCTTGCTATGCCGCAGTCCAACTTCTCTCGTAGTGCACAAGGCTCTTAATCTAGATCCAAATGCTCTGTCACTTCTGTCAATATCTTCCAAATTGTCATTGCAATGTAAGATAATTTCAGGACTAATAGAGCAAGACTTGCAAAACGCATTTCAAATTATTTTTACCACTTGAAGCAAGACTCATTCGTCATCAGTCGGTGATGAGCAAGAAGCCACTAGACATGTACCGCAGCAAATTCCATGATGCCCGTCCAACTTCAAGATAATGTTCTAAGGCTTTTTGTCTCTTTTTTTTTTGGTCTTTTATGCAAATCAATTGCTTTTTCATGCAAAAATAAATGAACTCAGTAGGTAATCTTTTAATCTGAGTACTCCGTGTAAAGAGAACTTGATGTGAGACATTGCCGCCGGTTATTAGGGCGAATCTCCAGAGGCAAGCCCAGTGCCAAAGACGAGCTTCAGCTTATTCAGCAACCTCTGTTTCTCATTTGCATATAGTGGACGCTGCACAACCGAGAGTGCCACTAGGAGGTGACCTTGCAGGTGCATAAGAAAGTCGGGAGAAAGCGAACACAAGAAAGGTGGACATAGAACAATGATATACAAACAGCCGTCCGTCTTGCTATTACACAAATAACAAATTAAGTACGATACATCTAGAAAAATAAAACCGGTGATTTTTCTACGTCAGCTATGCCAAATAAATTTCGATATCCTTCTAGATCTGAACAGTTTATTCCCGAGAACCAATTTTGTGTAGAAAATAACCGGAAACAATAAAGAGGACATCTTTTTTTGTTGCAAAAAGCCACGTCTTTAAATCGGTCACTTCTTGATATTTGAAATGCGCTACTGAATACTCTCAACCAACTCCAACTCTTTCTTTGCCTTTTTCTAGCCAGCTCTACAGGATAACAAACAAAAGCAGAAATTAAGAAACTTCATTTTCCTTTGGTGTAATCAAAGCAGACGTAAAAATTTCGAGATAAAACTCCAGACCTTTCGTACGCATTCAGTGGGCCAAGGGGAAGAACCTCCTCTGCGCCAGCATGACCAAGATGCACTTTGTATGCAAAGAACGGAAGGTCATTCACCTGAAACTGGGGACAACAATAAAGAAAATCATTGGTTAGTTCGGTTTGAATTTGAGAGAAGTAAAAGTATTGGATCTGGATGAGTTCTTTAAAAGCACCAAACCTGAGAAGCAACAAACGCACACTCGGCAATGCCAGCACCGCCCCTCGACCCATGCAGGCATGCATCAGCAAACTTGACGGCAGCATATGCCTCCATATTTCATTGTTTGCATTTTTTGAGCATGCGAAAAGAGTGAACAGATCAAAGAGCCATCAAATTTCCCATTCAGTAAAGAGATCAGACTACATCTCAAGGGTGAGAAAAAGTACTCACCATTGACAGTCCAAGCCAGCTCCAGCTTTAGCCTGAATATTGTCAAAGCACAAACATACCCAATTCAGTTTGCTTCAAGACATAATGTGGGGAAGCAGAGAAGTGAAGACTAAGACATCATGTCATAATTTCACCGCAGAAATAGATGCAGAAAAATCCAGTTTTGGGTCGACATCAACAACACTTCAAGATGGACTTCTCCACTTCCTAGTAAAATGCAAGTCATTCTCTTGGTGGTAACAACAAAAGCGGTACGGTGCTCTGTCTCTACATTCTTTCTTGTTACCTTCGTTTGTTTTCCTTAATAAGGACTAGACAAAATAATCAGAAATTAAGATATTCTCCCCAACTCCTTGCTTCTGGCTATAGCCAAAGAGAAAGTAATCACCTTATACATACTTTCACACGTGAGTTATCCCATTAAATCCAGCAGATCTTTATTAATGCCGAGGTGGCATTGGTAAATCGGATTCCTTGACCTCTACGAGTAGAGATGATAACAAGCTCTCTAATGTTCGTTACGGGATATATGCCCACATGGACATAAGAATCACTCTCATCCTTCTCATAAAGGACTTTCAGTGGAGTACATCTTCGAAATGGCTTGTGAATTCAAAGAATCTACAGACAGTAACATGCTTAAGCATGCAGTCATGTGTCTAGGAAACATAAGTATACGTTTAATTTATTGATAGTTGTTGAACAATTAGTGGTTATTGACAACTAAACTTTTGCCCAAAGATCATTTCCGAAAAAGTGAGAACTTGTTCTTTCACAAAAAATTTTCTTGAAATTTTTACGTATAGATTACCTAAGCATTTAATATAGTTTTTAAATGCAATTATTTTTCCTTTTCTTGAAATTTAAAAAAAAAAAAATGTTAGAGCTGAGGATTTGAATGTGAATAGCAAAGCCCTAGGGTCAAATTGGAATTAAAACAGCAAGTTGGAGCTAAAATGCAATTTTCAAAAGTTGAGGGACCAATTCGCAAATTTTAGAAAATTTTGCCCAAGCCCTTAAATCATCATATTGGCCTCCAATAAAGTTGAAATTAAACTTGGGCCAGGTCAAATTTATCAAATCAAGCTGAAAGGACCAAATTACATTGAATTGGACATTCTCGAGCAAGACAATACCTAACTTTGAGGGATGTTTTCGCAAAGTTGGGAAAAGAGAATGATAAAGTACGGTCAAATGGCTTAAAGAACTACACGCAAGCTTGCTAATTAACAAGAAATTACGACCAAATTGATGGATTAAAACACTTAAACCAGCTGTCAAAACCCAGTCCACGATCTAGTCTCAATTCGAAGCTACTGAGTAGGCAACTTTGTGGTCCTACCATATCTTACTCAGCTACCAATCAGCTTGATCTCTGCCCCTAATGGAAGATCATAATCAGGAGTGCAAGTGGACAAAAATTGGCTAGGGATAAGCTGATGAGGCACATGAAAATCGCAGCAAATTCCGCACACTCAATAGTTGCAAAAGTTGAAAATTTGGCCAAGTTGTTGAAGTAGCTCAGTCGGCAGGCTTGGTAGGTGGACAAAGACCGACCAAAAAATTGCTTAATTTAATAAATAAGATCTTTGAAGTGGCCTCTTTTTGGGCGTAAAAGGTAGGAGACAAGAAGCACTACCGGGAGCTCACGATCATTCTAGAAACACACCCCCACAAGCAACTCAAAACACTTAACACAGAAATTTCAAACCGGTCCTTGGAGAGAAAAGTGAAGTTTTTACAAATTTACAGCCAAAAATAGACAAAATCTTCAACTAGAGAGTGAAACTTGAAAAAGATCTTTCCAACCATAGGTCACACATCCCAAATGGAAATTGGGAAAGCCTCCTAAAGCTCCCCGAAAAATGCCTTCTTGGAGATCAATGGAAGAAGTCTAAAATTTTTGTAAGTGTTGAGCTTAGTTAGTCACGGATCGAGAGAACTTGAGCATTTTTTAGGAAAAATAAGAGACAATTGAGGAAACAAATAATCTGTACCCTAAACTAGAATACATATAGTTGGGTTTGGTCTTAAATTGGTTGACAAAAGAGGTCCTAGAGTCTAATTCTGGAGACCAACAAAAGCCTTCATTGTTTGTTTTTTCTTTACAAATCTCATTTTCCAGTTCGAATGAGCGAACTTCCATACATTTTCAGAGGATAATTTCTTGGTCTCCTTGGCTAAGACCCACTTGCAAAAGGAACTAGGAAGCAAGATTGCTTATTAGTTAAGATTGAAGACCACAAATATGGAAATGGTTGGGGTGGTTTAACGAGCACCAAGTGTTTGATGAAATGTTCAAACGAAGTTTCAATCTCCAAATAGCCGATTTGAGCTTGATTCTTGTGATATTCATAATCTGAGTGGTTTCATGTTCGTGTAAATAAAGCATAGGTTGTTTAGGGAATTATTTCTAAAAAATAAAAAATATATTAAAAATGAAAAATCTGAAATTTTAATATATATATATATATATGTTAGTATCAAATTAGGGCATAAACCTTTATAAGATCTTCCCAATTGCAAAAATTCATTGTCCTAATTTAATACTATTTTGGTATTTTGTAACCTTTTTTTTTTTTTATTATAAAAATCCACTTTGCATAGATTAAGAGTAGTCTCATGCATCTAGAATAAGTCCGTGCATATTTAAAATTCCCATTTCATTCACGAGGATCTTGTCTCAAGGCATGATAACAAGGCCATGTAATATTATTTGCCCGACTTGAATCGGGTCTTCCCTTTCCATATTTACTTTCAAGCCATTTCAATTTCATGAATGTTTACTTACCACACCACTTTTTGATAATTTAAATGTAAGTTTCTTTCCTAAATTTGGTTAGGATTAGTCTAGACATTAAGGAAAACAATCTCACAAAAACATTTGCATGGACACTCACTAGCTTTAATAAGAGTATAATTGATAATTAAGATTGTGTGGCAATTTAGATAAATAGCCTTCTGAGTTAGTGGTACCATAATGGTGTTAATAGATATATTGGCATAAGCAAGTCTTTGTTCCTAGAAATCTCTTATTGCGTAGGAATGGGGGCAACACTCCTGCATCTTGATTGATTTCTAACCAACTCTAATAAACTAATGGCAACTTCTAGAAATATTTAGGTTGTTAAGAACTAAAATACGAAATCCAACATCGCATAAAATATGGGCATGGGAGAGCCCATGTCTAATCCAAGGCCGTTGACCCACCTCTTTAGAGGCAACCTAAACCTCTTCCTTTTCTCCCGACAAAAAAAGGGAGGTCGCAACATGAGTATAAAAGTGAAGAACAAAATACTTCGGTTTTACTCGATCAAAAATATTTTTGAGCTAAATAAAGAGACAAAAAAAAAAAAAAATACTGTTACTTTACCCAAAAAAAAAAAAATACTATTAGATTCGTAAATCAATAATCTAAAGTTTACTATTTTCAAAAGACACCTGATGTTGATTATTATAATAGCATCCACAACTACTCGATAGTTGATAGCTCAGATCTTTTACTTAAAAAATAAGATACCATCCTTATAAATTGAAGAACAAAAATGCAAGAATTGATGCACTCATTCCATACAAAGGGCACTCAAGATCCTTTTAATCTTTAGTAGAGGGATTGACGCTGTGGAGCTATAAGACTCAACTCTTAATTCCTATTTTGGAAGTGCATTTGAAGTCCTAAGTCTTTTGGCAAAAGGGTAACCAAGTATTTTACTCTTAGATAATGCGATCAAGTCTTTCAACCTCTCAAATTGGTGCAATCAAAACTTAGGGTGATTAAATTATTACTTCAATATAAATCATCAATATGTCATACAACTCATTGGCAATGTAAAATCACATAGGCAACATTTCAATAAGCGGATTTGGTAATTGTAGTAGTCTTCATTACTGTTTCCTCAAACGATTGAAGGATAACAAATTGGAAATGTTTCTAGTCTTTCCTTAGCTAAACGTCAAGATGCCATCATGCCTAATGCAACGGATATTATACCATATTGGTAATGAATATTTGTTACGCCTCATCATACATAATATATTCATACTTTCCAGCTAATCGAAACAAATAGTGCGTAATTGATGTTAGCATGATTAAATATTAAACCACGAATTCACCTAATAGTTTAAACCTTTAGAATAGTTGGCGATAATCACACAAAGTCTCACATAGTATCAAAGCAGGAAATCATGATTTTAAATCTTTCCAGACTTCATTTGTCTCCTTAATTAAATATATCTACGCTTAAAACTAGATAAGAAGACCTAAGCATGAGGGGGAGTGTTGGTGTAATTAACATTAAACCATGCTTTCATCTAATGGTTTAAGTTTTTAGAACAGTTGACAGTAGTCCTACAAAATTTCACAATTGAAATGAACAAAGCATAATGACTTCATGCATCACAAGTATTCAATTTGATATTGCCTTAGCATCATTAAGAAATATAAGACAAGGGTCAAGAAGTGGTGTGAGGATACTTGGATTTGTTCAGGTTGGTGGTGAGCCTATGTTTGTCAATTTGGTTAATTCCATACTCTTTTTAAGCGTTTTTCTAAAGCCAGCTCTACAGTTAAGCAAACAAAAGCCGAATTGAAAACTGCTATTTTCTTTTATGTGATCCAGACGCACTTGAGAATTTTGATGCAAACATTCAAACCAATATCTATGATGCAAAGAAAATCTGGAAGGAGTCAGAAGCTACTCACCTTAGTATTGCACCAACTTTAACTTGGACTTGATGTGCTTTAATAAGAAGTTCCTGCACTTTTGTGATGATGCATTCTACTTCAAGTTTTGCAAGTTCCAACGTCGCATTCGCTTCCCCAATACAGTAGATTGAATGGTGAGTTTTGCAGCTTCTCGACGCAACCTCCAGTCCGTGTCCAACTTGGTGAATGTCGACACATCAGGCAAGCTTTCCAGGGACATGCAATCTATAACCTTCACATTCTTTAGAGAATTCAATTCTTTCAAACCTTCGACAGCTCTCAACTTTCTACAAAATAATAGCTCAAGATGCATTAGCTTTTCCAACTTTGACAGGTCAGACAATTGTTCAATCCCACTACACTCGCTAATTTGTAGAAACTTCAGTGATTCCAGTTCCCCCAAACCTGGAATCTCCTCTAGTTTGGGGAATTCATGAAGCCGTAACTCTTGTAACCTCTTCAAGCGCGATAGATTGGGCACACGTGGCGTTAAACAGCCGCTGATAGAGATAACTGACAAGCTCTGGAAGTTGGAAAAATCTGGCAATTGCGGGATAGGGTAAGGTTTCGAGGATGATGTTATACATTGTTCTTTATAAACTTTGAGATCATGAGAATCAACTACTCTCGAGGGAAGAGCAGGGAATTGAGCAGCTTCAACAACTAGGCATTTCAAACTCGAGGGAAGCTCTGGCAATGGGCAAAGCCGGTGACTTGCAATTCTAAGTGTATGGAGACTAAAGAAACCACTGATCTTTCTAGGCAACATAGAGATTGGGCTCCCATCTAAGTCCAAGATCCTCAGACGGGTTAGGCACCACATTTCCCATGGGATTTCATCCCTGAGACGTGGACAAAACGAGGCATCGAGCTCTTCAAGCGTCTCTACCCCTCCAAGAGCACAAGGTATTGTGTGTATCTTTGTGAATGACATCTTTAAGACTTTTAGTCTCTTCAAATTTCCAATGGAATCAGGGAGAATGGAGATCCCTGAGAGTTTTAAATCCAACTCAACCAATGAATCTAGTTTCCCAATAGAGACTGGAAGCTCATGTAGATTCTTACATTCAGATAAAAGCAAATATTTGAGATTGTTCAACCTTCCAATGGAATTAGGGAGAACGCAGATCCTCGAGAATTTTAAATCCAACTCAACCAATGATTCTAATTCCCCGATAGAATCCGGAAGTCCATGTAGATCCTTGCATTGAGATAAAAGTAAATGCTTGAGATTCTTTAACCTTCCAATTGAATCGGGGAGAACGAAGATACCTGAGGCTCTTAAATCCAATTGGATCAATGATTCTAGTTTTCCAACAGAGGGAGGAAGTTGGATGATACGATGATGAAATGGGATTTCAAATTTTGTTAGATATTTTAGATTGCCTATTGTCTCAGGAAGCTTGGACAATTTGCTAAAGTGGGGCATGATAATCTCCAACAAGCATTCTAGAGAACCGATTTCTTCGGGCAATGCTTCGAGGGATTCACATCCCTTGATATTCAAAGTACTAAGTAGTTTTAGCTTACCAATCGAGCTATCAACCGTAGATAAATTCACACACCTTGCAAGAATTAATTTCTCCAACTTGTCAAACTCTGAAAAATCAGGTGTCTTAGTCAACTCATAGCATTGCGTCAAATCTAGAATTTTCAACTTTTTTGCCATCTGCAATGGAAAAATAGGGTGGAATACATGCCAACAAAAAGTATGAGACTATGAAGGTCAATAGATAGAATTTGAAGTGAATATAAGTGAGGTGTGTTGATACCTTGATTTGCCTCCATCCACCCCAATTGTGAGTGATCATGCTCCTTGAAAGGTTGAGCACAACCAAATTCACCAATTGAAGATTCTTCGCTGAAAAATCCAATGGGCAATGACGCCAAGAAAACCACCTCAAATTACGAAGAAGATTTTTGAAGTCCCCTACCAAATTCAGTCTCTCCCCTCCAAGGAACCTCAGCATTGGCAAATAGGCTAATTCTTCAGCTGTTAACTCATAACTAATACCCAAACTGAGTGCTCGTACAGCTCGTTTTTCCTGCCAGTAGTAGTAGAGAATAAAGATGAGTATGCAACAGGGGAAGCAAAAAAACAAATGCACGTACTCAACAATATCAATAGTTCTTCTTCAACCCCAAAATAATCAAATCAAACACAAGTTGTGATAAAATAGTTACAATTCTTCTCAACTTGAAAATAAGACAAAACAAGCATGTTTAAAATGTCCATTTGGTGTTGATTCTTTTGTCTTTTTATAGACTAAACACTTTTCAAGGAAACAAGGAAGTCATTTTCATTTTCACTGAAACAAGAAATAAGGAATTTCAACTAACCAAACGGAATGTTAGCTTTCTTCTTGTCTTGCATGAGTAAGGCACAAAAACATTTACTTTCGTTGTTAAAGAGTTGTTTTCTATTTCTCTATAATTTAGAAACCTCACATTAGAGCACATGACCAAAGATTTTGCCTCGTTATATCTTCTTTTTGTAATAACTTTTCACCTTGTTGCAGCTTTGTATGTCTAGAGTATTCTCATCAATCCGCACCCAACGGCGCTCTCCGACATCTTCAAAATTCTCTTCCTTGACAATGTACCTTCCTAGATCTCGAACTTCATCATGCATCCAGAACCTATTGAACTCATCGATCTTTATCAATGACATGAGTAGAAGAACATCAATTGCGCTACGTGGAGAATATCCACTACTACGCCACATGTAATCCGCATAAGTCTTATCCTCCCCTATGCAAAAACATGCTATGTCTAGGAATATGGCTTTTTCTATGTCATCCAATCTCTTGATACTCATCATTAGTGTATTTCTTACGCGCCTATGTGGCACTTGCTTTAAGTCCTCCAATGTTTCATCCCACTCTGATCTAATTGTATTGGCAAAACGAGAACCCACAACTTCCAAGGTCAAAGGAAGCCTTCCTATGCTTGAAACGACTTCTTTCGAGAAATTGTAGCAACCTTCTGGAGGAGTATCACTTCTAAAGGCATGCCTACTGAAAAGTTGAATTGCTTGATCTATAGGCATCTCCAACATTGGGTAGGCCAAGTAATTGTTAGGCAGTATTTGGTAGCCGTTATCTAGCAATGTGTTTTTGTCCCTAATTGTGATAATGATCCTACTTCCAGAACCAAACCAATCACATCTCCCTGCAAGTTTATCGAGTTGGCTCTTCTTGTCCACATTATCAACAACAACTAGAACTTTTTTGTTGATAAGACCTCTTCTTATACGATCGATCCCATCGTTGGGGTCATGGATTCCATCAATAGAGGTTGAGCCCAATGTGTCAGATAACAATTTCTTTTGCACGTCTAAAAGACCTTGACATGGGACATCATCGAGGAAACTACTACAATCGAATTTAGACCGGAATCGGTTGAAGATAATGCTAGCAAGAGTTGATTTGCCAATACCACCTACTCCATGGATTATAAGGAATCGTACATGGTCATTAGAGTCAACATCCAACAATTTTTCTACACGTTTTAAATCATCCGTTTCAACTAGATGGTCAGGAAGAGATCTGTTCTTCCCCTTCAGCTTAAGTAGAAGCTCTCGAATAATCAATTTTGTAAGTTCCCCATACCTGCTGGACAGCGATGGTAGGCAAATTTAGACAGAGAAAATAATGACAATGTGCTATTCCTAACTTTCAAGAATATGCAATTTGAATAACACAAGCCAAGTATATCAAGACCGATTTACAAACAGTGGCCATTCTTCAAATAACAAATTTCAATCCATTTAAACATAAGAATCTCAAGTTACAATGAAAATTATCATAATTATAATGGTCTCCAATTAGCTGTTGTCCCTGCGCAGGTTCCCACTGATTGGATTTAAACACTAACCGCTGCCCAGATTCTCACTGATTGGGTGTAAACACTAATACTTACTTTGGATGCGTTAATTAAGAAGAAAGGAAATTAGGTCATTTCATATTTGGTTGAAGAAAAGCACAGAGTGGAAAAGAATCCAGTCATATATTGATAACTATTTCGTCCATCTACTCATACCGCGTCTCCAAGTCAGCTCTCTCTCTCTCTCTCTCTCTCTCTCTCTCTCTCTCTCTCTCTCTCTCTCTCTCTCTCTCTCTCTCTCTCTCTCTCTCTAAGGTTAAGTGCACATTCGAGCAAACAAAAAGCCAATTACTACGTGACAAGTGCCCAAGTGGGGACATTCTCACTAAACTTTTCCAATTTTCAAATTAGTTAGGAAGTGAGGGTGTGATGCGAGATTATTGCCTCTAGTAACTATTTATGCATTGATTATTACGTTGAAACTTAAAAACTATTCCTCTATTTTTCTTTAAAAATATAAATCTTTTACACACCATATGTAATAAAGGAGGACTATTCTCAAAATTTCTAAAGTACCCCTAAAATCATATTTAAAACGACATATGATAGTTGTTCTTTCCACTTCTCTTTTTTCCAAATTTATTGAAAATTATCAATTTTTTATTTAAAGTTGTTCTACGGTTTTCAACAACCGAACAGACTGCTAACTTAGCATTCAGCAACAACTTGACGATGACGTAACATTAACGTCAACTTTTTTCAACTTACAGAGAAATTGATTACTCAAAAGACTGGATGGAATACACGAGGTAAAAGTCCTAGAGATGATTGATATCGTTAGACGTATAACACGACCAATAATACTTTAGCTAAGTTCTTGATAGATTATGTTAAAATTAAGAACTCAAGAAAAAGTTGTGTAGGGGACTTACCCTTTTCGTTCCAGCTTCCAACCTGCTCTGGTCGGAACCTCAACCAGAGCATCTCCCCAGCGCTTGACTTCAATGGAGCCATACTTCTTCTCATGTTTAGACAGGGCATCTCTGTACAAATTTGTTTTAAGCTTGACATCATCCGGCTCTACATCGAAAAAAATGGGGAGGATCTCCTTCTTCCCGTCTGATTTGGAAGTGCAATCTACCATATGTGCGACCTCACGAAGACACCACGGACTGGAAGCGAAGCCCTTGGAGAAGATAGGGATATAAATCTGGGTGTCGGCAAGGGCCCGCAACAGCTGTCCACTAATCTTCTGACCGACTCGGAACTCCTCATCATCTTTGAAGACACGGATTCCTTTCTCCACCATGTCACTATAGAGGCAACTAGTAAAGGTGTTCCGAGTATCCGATCCCCTGAAACTTAGGAACACCTCAAACTCCATTCTCGATGTATTAGCGGACGGTGCCATCGCCTTGAGACAGAATCGAGTCAATGGGCTTGCTTGAGGCAAGAAATCAATCGAGCGCAGTTAAGAAACAAAAAAAGGAAGGAAAAGAAAACAGATGGTGGGCTTGGTTAGTCACAGACTCACAGCCACCAATCAACAATGGCATTCGACCGAGAAATCGAAAACGAAACTGATATAAAGAGAGAGCACCTAGTGCGCTGGTTAACGGCCGATCGAGATGAGACAGCGACTGAGTCGATGGTATGGAGAGAAGGACGGAAGGACGCCGCCGGAGGGGAGAGAGGGGGGAGAGAGAGAGCCCAGACCTGAGAACCAGAAATGGAAAGTAAGAAGAGTTCTAAGACAACGAAATTATTGGGTAGGAACAGGATTTCAACGCACGAAAATCCCACTCCATTCACAGGTCGCACAGCGCTCACCCTCCCTCACCTCACGTCACCCCTGTCTCCCCTCTCTTCATTTTCCTTTTGTTTCTTCTTCTTGTTTCTTCTTCTTGTTCTTCTCTTCCACTCCAACGTCTACTACACCCTTCCAACCAAAACCACCGCCCCACCGCCGTCTCAATCCAACCCTCGTCGCCGTTTCAGTCCTCAATCATCAAGATCGAGGTGAACGAACTGTACCTCAAGAGGAAAGTCTCGAGGTTATCTGCTTCTTCCAGCGAAATCGAGGACGTCGACTTGCGGCTTCAAGTTTCCTGGACGACATGTGTCGCCTTGGGAGTGGAGTGAGATTGGTTCCGTTTCCCAGGAAAAGATCTGACAAGACCGGCGAGGCGTACTCTTCCAGGATTATTTTTATGGATCTGAGTTGTCCTCTCCTGGGGTCTACTCTGCAGTTGGAACATATTTTAGTCGAACTCTCACAAGTCAAACGAAAAAAAGGACTGATGCTTACACCCGTGGAAAAACACTAGGATAATCTTATTTCAAGAAAAGAAAATCATTTAAATTTTTAAAAAATTGGTTGCTAATATCACCTTTTTTTTGGTCAAAAATATGATTGCTATTAATTTACTTAGTCAAGTTTGGAGAAAATACATCAAAAGTATCGGCACATAACAAATCAAACAGGTTGGGCAGGGGATTAGCTATTCAATTACTAGGAAGACAGTTAAATCTTTAGGCTTTTGCAAGCCAATTTGCTATCCTATTAAACTCCTTGCTGCAATAGGCCAGAGAAAGCCTAGAAAACTCCTTTAGCTTGGCCTTGATTTAGTCCACGATGCCCTTAATTTCCCAACTTGTTGCGGTTGTCGCCAAAATGCTTTGCACGAGGGAAAGGCAGTCCAAATGTACTTGCGTTTTCAACTCAAATCTGGAAGAAAGGAACTCTAAGGTTTCAAGAAGTGCCATGGCCTCCGCCTATTCTGCAGTAGAAACCACAACCAGCTTGGAGAAGCCATCAACAATACACCCCTTGGAGTCTCGACAAAGGCAAGTGATGGATCCCCCGTTCTTCTCCGAAGCTGCAGTGGCTTCTTCGTGCAATCCCCTATTGGCCTCCGCATGTTTTGCAGAAGAAATCACAACTGGCTTGGAGAAGCAATCAACAAGACGCCCCTTGGAGTGTTGACAAAGGCCGGCAATGGCGATGGATCCTCTGTTCTCCTCTGAAGCTGCAGTAGCTTCTTCGTGCGATCCCCTGTTTTCGTTGGTTTCTTCGTTCGATCCCCTGTTGTCGTTAGAAGCTGTAGCCGCTCCTTCATTTCAAATAAAAGAAGCATCAATGTTAACTTTTAGCACATCTGGGTCTAGGGGTTGCCATCGGTGAGTCTGAGCTTCACTTGTCTTCTTTTTCTTTGGTTTGCAGTTCCACATGAGAAAGTTCTCGTGTAAAGCTAAAGCTTTGAATAGTGTTTGTTGCGAATGCAAGGGACGTTGCCCGAAAATGAAGTGATTCATGTCTTTCCATATGCACCACAAGGTTGTTGCGGTTAGGTCGAACTTCAGATCTCCTTGTGGGTCTTTTTTTAACCTGCATAGCCAATCGTCAAATCTTGTTAACCCAATTCTTGATATTTTAATTTGCAGGGAGGTGGCGAGCCATATTTGAGCTGTCCATGGGCAAAGCAAGAGGGTATGTTCAATGGTTTCAGCTTCTTATTTGCATATGGGACATAATGGGGTAGATACTATTCTTCTCTTGTGTAAATTTTCTAGAGTAGGCATCGTATTTTGACATGCACTCCAGAGAAATAGTTTAACTTTGGGTAGAATTCCAGAGTGCCAAATATATTTCTAGAGTTGAGGTGTCGTTTGGTGATATGAAGTTGTTGTTGTTGTATGTGTGCTAGCTGATCTATCTCTAATGGTGAAATAATCGCCTTTAACTGTGTAGGACCCTGGCTTGTTATTCATCCAAACCAATTTGTCTTCTGTAGTGGGTAATCCAATAGGGGTTTCTAGGATTTCTTTCATTCTTTGATCATCAAACAACAATCTTACCATTGGTTCATCCCATATCCCAACTTCTGGTTCTATTAATTCAGCCACATGAACTAGCTCATTTCTTGTTGCTGGGCCACCAATAAGTCCACTTTTCAACCATTTGTCTTCTCGAATCAAAATTTTCTTTCCACTTCCCATGGAATACATAACAAATGGTGCTATAGAATCTCTTCCGAGGAAATACTTTGCCATCCCCATGAAGGTCAGGAACCTTTTCTAGCTTTCCAAAAATCACCATGTGGATAATAAAGACCCTTCATCACTTGGCTTAGCAAGGACTATGGTTGCTGTGAAAAGCGCCAAGCTTACTTCCCTAACATAGCTATATTGAATGCAAGTAAATCTTTGAAGTCGAGACCCCCCCATTCTTCCTAAGTTTTAGAGTTTCCCAATTTTTCCAATGAACCCCAGCAAATTTGTTACTATTTCTCTACCATAAATTGGCAATTTTCTTTTCAATAGATTTGCAAATTGAAACAGGGATTTTGAAAATGGACATTGCATATTGAGGAATGGCATGTATGGCATGTATTACTGCTTTGATCAATATTTCCTTCCTTGCTTTTGACAACAAATTATCCTTCCAGTTTTCCAACGTCATTTTAACTCAAGCTAGAATCCAAGCGAATATATATTTCTTGGAAGCTCTCTAATCCGAAGGAATTCCTAAATACTTCCCTATTTTCTTTATCTCTAGAACTCTCAATTCTGAAGCCATATTTCTTCTCAAGTTCATTGGACAGCTTTTACTAAAATAAATGCTTGACTTATTAAGATTAATAGCCTGGCCTAATGCAAAACAATATTGGTGTAAAATGGCCGTCAAATTTTGACATTCTAATATGGTTCCATGAAGAAAGAAAATTAAGTCATCTACAAATAGTAAGTGTGATAGAGTAGGACAACTTCTATTCAACTTGATTCATCGGAGTGTACCATCTACTACAACTTGTTTGATTAGGTTTGAGAGGGTGTTTACCATTAAAATGAAGAGATAAGGGGATAGTGGGTCACATTGTCGAATCCCTCTGGTTGGCTTAAATGAAGGTAGGAGTTCCCCATTGAAATTTATACTAAATGAAACCGTTGAAACATATTGCATCACCCATTGTACCCACTTATCACAAAATCTCATCTTGAGTAAGCATGCTCGAAGGAAATCCCATTCAATCCGATCATACGCCTTCTACATATCCAGCTTTAGAACAGCTTGGAATTTATTCTTTCTCTTCCAAGTTCGCATTCTATGGAGTACTTTCTGCACAATTAGGATATTTCTTGAATTTGTCTACCCCCCACAAAAGCACTTTGTTCTTCAGCAATAAAACTTGATAGCAGGGGTTTAAGCCTATTGGTTAATACTTTGGAAATGATTTTGTACAAAAAATTGCAGAGGCTGATTGGGCGGAATTGTTCAAGCTTTTCGGGGTTTGGGATTTTGGGAATTAGAGTGATTTGGGTTCTATTCATGGCTAGATTTAGGTAAACCCGTATCAAAAAAATTCTGTACTTCCCTACAAATATCCTTGCCTATAGTTGGCCAATGATTCCTGAAGAAGAGTCCATTAAGCCCATCCGATCCTGGGGCTTTAGTAGCTCCTAATTGGTTCATTGCCGTCGTAATCTCCTCCAAAGTAACAAATTTAACCAGCCGTTAGTTCATCTTTTCATTAACATTAGTTGGAATTTGGTGAAGAATAGGTTGAAAGTTTCGAGACCCCATAGACTCATACAAATTTTTAAAATATGTCTCTGTCATTTGCTTCAAAAGTTGTTCCTCTCTCACCCAATCATCTTCAGCATTCTTTAGCATGGTTGTTCTGTTTTTGGATCATCTATGAATAGCTGTAGCATGGAAGAATTTAGTGTTTCTATCACCCCATTTCAACCAGCTAATTCTAGACCGCATTCCCCAATACATCTCCTCTTGCCGGCACAAGTATTCAATCTCTTGAGATATCTTCTTTGCTTCCACACATTCCTAAGAAGCTTCCGTTTCATTCATCAACCTTTGAAGCTCACTCTTCAGCCACTCGATCTTCCTATTAGCATTGGAAAATCTATTCTTACTCGACATTATCAACTTTTGTACCACTTATCTGCAGTTTTTCCACCATATTTAGCCTTTGTAATTCGGTTTCAGCCCAAGTTTTCTTAACTAATTGCACACACTCCTTATCCCCTGACCACAAAGCTTCGTATCAGAATACCCTTTTCCTCCGTTCCTTTCGTTGGTAAAGTGATATTATAAGAGGGCTATGATCCAAGCCAATGGCTAGTAATCCTATACATTCGGCAGTTGGATATTCAAGTCTCCAATCCAAGTTACATAGAGCTCTATCAAGGCGCTTCTTAACTAGGTGTTCTCCTGCTCTATTATTTGTCCAGGTGTACGCACAGCCCTTGTATACTAAATCCATTAAGGAACATTGGTGCAAAAAGTCTCTGAAAGCTGTAAGCCAGCAGTTTTCTGCTCTTTTTTAACCCACTTTTTCCCAGTAATACAGAATTTCATTAAAATCCCCCATGTTAAGCCAAGGTAGATGATAATTTACACTCGCTCTATGTATAGCCTCCCATAACAATACTCTTTCATGGAATTCAGTGGGAGCATGTAGAAATGTGATATACATTCTCTGTTTGGTTTCTTTGACATGACATTGAACATTAATAAAGCTATCCAAGAAAGACTTAATGGATATTAATACCTGGTCATCCCAGAAAATGGCTAAACCCCCAGCAATACCTGCTGGATCCACTAAGAAACAATTCTGAAATTTCAGCCTCCTCCTTAATCGTTGCACCTTATGCTCTTGATTTTTAGTTTCCATTAAAAAGATGATGCTGGGCCTTTCTTGAGTCATAAGGACTCGCAAAGCTTGAATTGTCACGGCTGTGCCCAACCCTTGACAATTCCAACTTAAAATCTTCATGGATAATCCGATGGTTTATTAGGGCTAGCCACCAAAGCCCACTGATTTAACTTTTCCGCCACTTTAATAGGGGTCTCCACCAGTTGTGTGTTATCAAGAGCAGAAGCCTTTGAAGTTTGAGCTTCATACAAGCAAAATCTCTTGCCTTTTTTAGCGTTGGATAAATTGAATGGATATAAACTTTTTTCATTATCCATCGAGAAACTTGCCATAAATCATTATTGATAACTAAATCATCTTTCATTAGATAATTATTTCGAGCTTAAATTTGTTTGTTAAATTTAAATGCTCCAAGTAAAAAACTTGGTGTGAGAAATTGTGCTGGTAATTGGGGAGAGAATCAGTCGAGAGGCATCTCCAGTTGAAAATTCTCGAACTTGTGCCTTTTTGTGTTCAAATGATAATTTTAACTCTCTCCGCCTTCCACCCAATAAGGGCCTCTAGAATGGCTCGTGTGACTCTTAAAATCTTCTGGACAGAGCCACAAAAAGCTGCACTTGAATCTCCTAAACTTCAGGCCTAGAGCCAAAAACGGGCTCCCGCTTATTTGCCTATTGCGGCATTGCACAATTGAAGTGCAACTCGGAGGCGACACTGCAGGTGCATAAGAAAGTCGAAAACAACAGATGCAAACACGAAGACGGAGACGAGAAAGATGGACATAGAACTATAATATACAAACATCTTTTCCACCTCGTTATTACACATCACCATTCGAGTACATAACATTCAAGAAAAGAAAATCCTCCGTTTTTTCCTACGTCAGCTATGCTGAATAACTTCGATATCTTCCCGGGTCTAAACCACTTATTCCCAAGAACCAATTCTGAGTAGAAAATAACCGGAAACTATGGAGAGGCCATCTCTTTCGTTCCGAAAAGAAACGTCTTTAACTCGTTCACTTCCTGATAAATGAAACGCCCTTCTGAATACTCTCTGCTAACTCTTGCTTTGCCTTTTCCAAGCCAGCCCTACAGGTTAACAAACAACAGCCGAAATTAGAAAACTTTATCTTCCTTTGATGTGTAATCAGAGCAGACCTAAAAATCTCAGGATTATTAAAATTCCAGACCTTTCATACTCATTCAGTGGGCCAAGAGGAAGAACCTCCTCAGCCCCAGTACGACCGAGGCGCACTTTGGATGCAAAGAATGGAAGCTCAGTTACCTGAAATATGGGGAAAACAATAAAGAAAATTATCGGTGGTTTCATTTTGGATTTGAGAGAAATACATAGATTTTCAAATCTCGATAAGTTCTTTCAAGGCACCAAACCTGAGAAGCAACAAATGCACATTCGACAATACCCGCATCACCCCTCAACCCACGCAGGCATGCATCAGCAAACTTCACAGAAGCATATGCCTGCATATTTCATTTTCACATTATTTTAGCATATGAAAAGAGTCCGCATATCAAAAAGTCATCAAATTGCCTGGTCATGAAAGAGATCAAACTACATCCCAAGGGCCAAAAAAAGGACTGACCATTGAGAGAGTTGCCGAGCCAGCTCCAGCTTTAGCCTGATAGTTGTCAAGGCACAAACATACACAATTCAGTTGGCTTCAGAACAAAAATGTAAGGAAGCAGAGAAGCAAAGCCTAAGATGTCATGTCAGAATTTCATTGTGGAAACAGATGCAAAAATCACACAGTTTCGGTTAGAAATCAGCAATCACTTTTAGAAAATCTGATATATCTAACAATCCTGTCACCACATGAACTTCTCCTCTTATCACCAAAATGCAAATCATTCTCTTAATATAACGGCAAGAGATGTATACGGTGCTATGTTTCTATAGTCTTTTTGTCACCTTCCTTTGTTTTCCTTAATGAGGACCAGAGGACCAGACAAAATAATCAGAAACTTAGATACTCCCCAAAACTGCTTGCTTCTACCAATAGCCCAAGACAAAGTGATCACCTTCTACATACTTTCACATGCAAGGTTTCCCAATAATTTGGACAAAAATCTTTATATTAACACATTTCTTAGGGTAGCGGTAATGGAAAAATTTTCAAGGTTGCGGTAATCAAATTCTAGTAGAGATAATATCAAGCTCTCTTCTGTTCATTGCAGTGCATAGGCAAAGGCTTCACGCCATAAAGTTGACTTGAGAAAGATATATGCCCACATGGACCTACGATGTGATTCTTGAGAAAATCTCATCCTTCTCATATAGAAAGTTCTTGACAGAGTATATCTTCGAAATGGCTGGTAAATTTAAAGGATCTAGAGCTCTAACATGATTAAGGATGCAGTCATGTGTCTGGGGAAAAAAAGCTTGCTTGTAACCGTGTACTCCTTAGGCAGCTTCAAAACTTTGAAGCTTGTCACAAGCCCTTAAGAAAATGAACATCACTAGAACAGCTAAAGCACTATTTTACAACCTGAAAATGCAAAACTGAAGAGACTGACGGGATATGATATAATGGTAACACTGCCAATTTGACGTCCAAATCCATAACAAATTGAAATTTATATACCTCGACAACTTCTGTCCCGCCATTTTGGATGCGTGATGTCAGGTAATCAATTTCTGGAGGAGTGAAAGAACAAGGTGGTTTAACCTACAGATTTTGAAAATGCCAATTGTCATTTAGCATTATAGAGGAAAGTTGCAAGTTCCTATCAAACATATAATAAGTTCTCATCAGGAAGAATACATCACAAACCTGAGATAAAAGAGGTAAAATTGTTACTCCTGCATGACCCCCAACAACTGGAACATCGACTTCTCTAGGATCAAGACCCAGTACTTCTGCCTGCAAGACACAATGGAAAGGAATAAAGTTGTTGGCGTTCATAGCATTGTCTTGAAACTGGTATCTGTACAATTTTGCTGCCTGAGCATTAATACCAAGTATCTATGACCCCAAAAACCCTCATCATCATGAGAAGAGAACCAATAACTCTCACTAATACGGAGCAGAAGTTACATGATTATTTCACCTAAAACAATCAAATACATGGGGCGTCTCCACTCTACTGCTAGGCTTGCAAATAGCCGGGTTTTATTAACTTGCTTTTAAACCACTGCACATGATCCCATAGAGGGGCGTTAACCTATTTAATAAAATTCAACTAAGTTGTCTTTTCGCAAGCCAGGAAAAGGTTGATGCCCTTGGAGCAAGTTATTAATTGTAGGTACACAAATCATAACGTTTAAATCAAAAGAGCATGCTAAACAAGGTAACATATGCTTCCAACTTTGTAGGCTTATACAAAGTGACGACCTGATAGTCTGAACATAAAGATACTCCATGCTTCTCAATAGTATCAGCAAGACAGTAGAGGCAGGAGTGACACCTACCACAAAAGTATTTGCTCTAACTACATCGAGCGTGGTCACACCCAACAGTCTCTTAGGATCATAAGTGCCAGCTCTCTTGAAAACTTCGGCTGCAATGGGAACTGTGGAGTTAACAGGGTTGCTAATCAGGTTGACGATAGCTTTTGGGCATGATTTGGCAATTCCTTCACAAAGGGTTCTGACAATTCCAGCATTTATCTTGAACAGGTCATCTCTTGTCATCCCCGGTTTCCTAGGAACTCCAGCAGGGATGATGACAAGGTCCATTCCTACAAGGGCTTCCTCCAGTTGTGGCTGTCCCAGAAATCCGCGGACCTGATTATAGAAGAAACAAATTAGTTTGACGTAGTAAAAGATCCATATACAATGATGATATTGAGCTCACTCATCTGAAAAGGTAATCCCAACAACATCCCCAGAAAAAACAATCAACAATATCAATTTCCATCTTCATATAGAGACCAACAATTGTGTTCATCACAAATTCAGCAAACAGCAATCTAATTGATGATGGGAGGGGAAACTCACCACGGCACCAGTGTCCATGTGGCTGATATCAGCAGTGACGCCAGGAGTATTCACAACATCATACAGATGAAGAACAGAGACGAGCGGGTTCATCTTCATCAACAATGCCAGAGGCTGCCCGATCCCTCCAGCCGCTCCCAGGATCGCGACTTTGAATCCCGGCGCTGCACCCTTTGCCCGGCAATTCGCACGCCTTAGCCCCGCGCTCTCCTCCATCTAAGAGTCACCCACAATGCACGATCACTCCTCATTAGCTCTTCAACCAATAAAACTAAGCATCATAATAAAAAAGTATCGCCAGCTTCGATAGTCGCAGCTCACGATTCAATTAAAGCTCACCAATTGCGTAACCTTTCAGGAAATTCAGAACTACCCATTCCAATTTAGCGATTTTCGAGCAACGGAGACGACTCGCCCATAGAAAAAACAAGAAAGAGAGCGAATGAAAAGAAAACGGGCACGACCCACGATCGAGGAAGAGCCCAATTTCAATGGGCATACCTGCAAATTAGGTGGGTGAAGGTGAGCGGAGATTCTTGCGATGCGTTGGTTGGCCTCGGAAGCGGGCTGCATCCTGAATTCCACTCGAAGAGGCTCGCGCTGATGGCAAAGAGCAAGCTTAGAATGGTGTGTACCCAGATAAATACAGAAAGCAAAGAAGCAGAGGGGCTGAGATGAGGACCTGAGATTGGGGAGAGGGGATGGGATGGAAGATGACGTGAGGGCGAGGGATTGGGAAGCGTGGAAGAAAAGAGATGGGGCGAAGAATGGATCAAATCTTATCCTGCTAAAAAACCCATTAATGGTTGTGGCCTTCGATGCACTTCGATCCTCTGCCTCTCCTTTGACTATCCGATCCGATCCTCCACCGTCTCCACTTCATCCCATCCTTTGTTTGCTTCTCCCGTTCGTTTTCCCTTTTTCCTCCTTTTTTTTTTTCTTGGGTAATCTTCAATAATTTGGCTGTCGGTTTTCCGCGGTGCAGTGGCTGCTGAGGTCCATGTGACCCATCTCAAAATTGCACTTATTTTTTCTTCCTCTTAATTTTTTTTTCCGGAATTAATATCACCAAAAAATCTCAAGTTAATATCCCACCTATCCAAACTAATTTTTAAATTAAAAAAATCTCAAAGTGGTATATCGATCTTACATTTACTTCAAACTATTTTTTGTATCATAAACAATATGAAATTGTTACATTTATACTACATTTGCCCAATTTTATGATTTTGCTATAATTGTGACAAGTACATTAATTTGAAAGTTTGTGACCAAAAATTAGTTTAAAGTAAGTGTATGACCAATATATCGGTTTGGACATGAAAATCGATTTGAAGGTAGGTGTGCTAGTTTGGGATTAGCCCCTCTTTCCCAAATATAGAAAAAGAGGCCAAACATCTTTATAACATTGGATTGATTCCATTTGTCCCACATACAAAGAGTCATTAGAAACACTTAGGTCTATCGTGTTGGAGTGGTTACAAGATGGTGTATGCATGCCGTAATTTGAATCTTGATCTTGAATCAGTTCTGCACTAGAACAAAGGAAGATAGTCCATTTCAAGATAAGCTAAACAGCAGGATAGTTCGATTATGTCAACTTCTAAAATCACCATTATAGTCCCTCCTACTGTTTATAGCGATTGTGTACCATGAACTGAATTGTTATCGTCCTGAAGGCATTATACACACAAGGGAAGTGCCACGGAAACTTTTTACAGCCATAAGGTACTACCAACCTAAAGAGCATTGTCAAACGACAGCTATTTTCTATATAGCAATTGCACCAATCATATTGTCCAGGTGATTATATCTCATCCTTTTTGGGGTTTAGACGGACTCATTTTCGGCATTGGCGTAATATCATTACCATGTGCTTTAAGCATAACATCAAATGCCTTCACTATTTTGCAAAATTAAATAATATGTCTTCTTATGCCTATTAATAATTGACGTGGGAGCAACATCAGACACCTATACGCATATGATTAATGATTTGTTTTATTACATTATTTGTCCAATCAATTGCCCGAAGTATCTTTTTGGCTACGCAGGGCCAACACCACATTGCCGATATCCACTTTCTCAATGTGACCCAACTGCATATTGGGAAAGTTTAGTGAATTTTGAACAATGCATGATCAAAGAAACATTTTCATATAAATTGGCGACAAATATACTATTTGTAGAAGCACAATACACGTTTGTGAAGTTTGAATTTAGCATCACCTGTAGATTTATTTAGAGCATTTCATACCGAATTTGCCGAGTTCGTTTCTCTTGATTACTGCCCATTGGGCAGCACAAACCCGGTCCACGAGAATAAACAGATTGCTGATGGAACGTTCTTATCTCCCCCAAGTTTGGATCAAACTGGTCCACCAACTAACGACAGATTTCCCCTTCCATGGTTTGGAGGTCCAATAGGCATGACATTACTATTTCAGGCGTTGCTTGTTTTTGGTAATCATCTAATTGAACTGTTAATCTCATCATTCTTTCACGTGCACATCTTGTCACGAATGAAGACCATCGAAAGGTCAACATACCTAATGACATTATGAGAAAAACAACAATAATTGAATGTTTGTCTTACCATGTTGTCATAAAAAATAAAAAAACTAAAAAGTGATAACTACATAAGTGATAGAAGTGATATTCACCTTCTCTTTGCTGATATACCATAAGTGAAGGCATCTCTTAGAAAAGCAAAGTGAACATATAAATTAAAAGTCAATTGATTTGAATTATGAATCGACTCCCAAATTTCATATTCGTAGTATGAATATAATGTATGAATTCAACTTGAAAAAGGTATTAAATATAATATTCACCATATTACATTAGCCATTAAGATCAATATCAATCTAAGAGTATGTGCATATGTTATAAGAGGTAGAAATAAAGAGCTATTCACTGCTATCAACTGTTAGCTCATCAACAGTTAATTACATAATGGGCTGGTCTAAAACGCCATGGGCCTCTTGGTCCATTATTCAAGATTGCATTAAGTTGTTGGGCCAACTAGAAAGAGTTAGTATCCGTTTTGAACTGAGAGATTATAATAAAGTGGCCAACTGGATTGCTAAGGCCCACTGAGTTAACTCTCGCCCAACAAACTAAATTATTAGTCGCCCTTATTCTGTTTGGTTGATCTTATGTTTGGATCTTGAATCCTTTTGTAATTCTTTATCTTTCGGTTGAGTAATGAATATCCATTTTCTAACCCAAAAAAAAAAAATAATAAGAACAAAATAAAATAATAATATTTCCTTCTTTCCTCAACTGCAAAAAAATCTCATCAATCAGAGTATGTGCATATGAGTATGTGCATATGTTATAAGAGGTAGAAATAAAGAGCTATTCACTGCTATCAACTGCTAGCTCATCAACAGTTAATTACATAATGGGCCGATCTAAAACGCCATGGGCCTCTTAGTCCATTATTCAAGATTGCATTAACTTGTTGGGCCAACTAGAAGGAGTTAGTATCCGTTTTGAACTGAGAGATTATAATAAAGTGGCCAACTGGATTGCTAAGGCCCACTGAGTTGACTCTCGCCCAACGAACTGAATTATTAGTCCCCCTTATTCTGTTTGGTTGATCTTATGTTTGGATCTTGAATCCTTTTGTAATTCTTTATCTTCGGTTGAGTAATGAATATCCATTTTCTAACCCAAAAAAAAAAAGAATAAGAACAAAATAAAGCAGTTATTATTTCCTTCTTTCCTCAACTGCAAAAAAATCTCATCAATCAGATTTCTAATGTTTAGCCTCTAAAAAAAATTTGGACAATTATATGAATTCGGGGAAAAGAAAAATTCTACAAATACGATAAAGAAAAATTGCACCTGCATTTTCATGGAGTGAAAAGCATTGTTGAAAGCATTACATAAATTGTCATAACAAAGACAAACATGCAAAGCGCTCTAAGATAAATTATATGACAAAAATGTGAGCAAACACCCTCGTTTGACTAACTGTATTTGTTCAACCTAATATTAATGACGAATTAATGCATAATTAGACACGGATTACAAATAACGGTGTCTAATTCGAAGGCTGCTTCTCCAGCAATAGCTAGTGAAATTCCATCCCAGTACGACCAATCTTCGAATCAATCGTTTCTTCCCTTGAATGCCACAGGAAGAATTCTGGGGAAGTTGAAATTCCATGAAATCGCTGTACAGATTGAATAAGAGATGGTCAATAGTGGTGATCAATGGTGAGGAAGTCAACCCGATCGCTGTACAGATCCGAAGTTGTTTTTCTTCTCTCTCTCTCTCTTTTCTCAGGTTCCTCTTTCTTTTTTCCTTTTTTTTCCCCTCCTTTTGCCATTGCGTACATCTTATTTGCTTCAAACGTCCGCAGAAAGAATTCTGAATTTGTTCTGTCTTGACTGATTATGAACCCAGTTGGACATTTCCTCAGGACTTTCCGTAGCTTGTATGAGATGCCTTGGTCTCGCTGTCAAGGAGGTTCTCCTTCCGACTTAGACCAGTTAAAAAAGCTTATGCAGCAGCACTCATCTGTATTTTCGTACTGAATATATTAGCGAAACTTTCTAATGATCTACAGCGGGTAAAATGCAATCTTTTGATTTTCTCTAGTTCAAACCAGGCCCTTGATGGCCAGACGCACTTTGCATCCTCGAATTACCCATGTCTCCAGCTTTTTCAAATCCGGTAGACCATGTAGAGTTTCAATTTTAGCACATTCTTTTATTTCCAATTGTTCCAACAAGTCCGCCGAACCAAGTCCTTCAGTCGCACTTTGGGCAATCAATCAACGTCGACGACTTCAACCTCAAAAGATCGGCAAATCCCTCAAGGAGTTCTAAGCCTTCCCCAATGAACTGTTCAAGCTCATCAAGCTGAACTTCCTTCCAACAACACTGATAAATTGGCACACGTGTCAAGTTTCTCAGGTTGCGGCATATCACAAACTGATTTTTGGTTCATGACATTCTAGTGACAATGTTGACAAAGACGGTGGGAGGAACACAAGGAATTGTTGGTATGGACCATCTTAGAAGAACGAAGGATGACAATTCCCATCATGACCACCACAGCTCAAATCCACCAATTTAGTTAGGTTTCACAGATTTGGGACCTAATGCTAAGAACATGATCCCAAGCTTAGGCTTATAAAACTTGTGGGAAGCTTTGGCAATACTTCAAGTTTGCTACAATGCCATAAACCCAATTTCTTTAGGTGAGGAAGTATTTTGATCATCATGGAAAATTCTTAATACGGGTTACTTGCAAGTGGACTCTCAAAAGTGATAGCTTCTAAATGCTCGCGGGAATGTCCCATTTCAAATACAGGCAATCCATAACATGTAGCTCTTCTAACTCTTTTAGCGTGATAGCTCTCTTATCCAAGAATCCCAAATCTTGATGACTTTAAATTTACTTAGGTTACGTTTGGTCATCCAAATTTCTAATTATGGTAGGATTGGATGGAATAAGATAGGATATAAAATCAAAGAATTTTGTTATATCACATCCATTGTTTAGTGAATCAAAGTTACAAAGTTGGATATATTCACATAATATCATGTATATTTTTTTTGGGATAAACGACATATCGTGTAAATAAATTTAAAAGTTCACATAGGAAGATGGTAAAAATCTTTCCCGACACTATTCCCTAATTTATTTTCAGCTGCTTGTTTTCCTCTCTTTTCAAATTATTTTTTTATTATTTCTTTTTCTACTTCCATCATTCTCTGATAAAACTTTCTTAAATACTAAACTATACTAATATGCCTAAAATGTAAAAATACCTAAAATGTGTAATAAATATAAGTATATATTTATATTTATATATTGAATTTATATTATTAGATAGAATTAAAGTCAAATATATAAATAAAAATAAGATTAAATTAAAAAATAATTTTTTTATTTTGAATTTCTTATATTAGATCTCAAATATTATTTATATTGAAATATAGTTTCAAATTTATTAATTTAATAAGTTTGTTATTCAAGAAAAATAGCTTTCCTATTACGCATATTAGAAATTATATCTACATTTATCTCACCTTCTCTATGGGATAATTTTATCGGACCTATATCCTTTTTATATTTGACTTCATCCCGTCTTAAAGAAGTACCAAACGCAGGATAAAATAAATTTTATCATGACTATTAAATGCGGTCTTAAGTTAATAGATTTAAGTAACCATAGACATTGTGTTCACGAGACATCCAACTGGAATAGTGATTCCAAGTTCCCATACAGGACAGGAAGTTTCTTAATTTTAATATGCAATAAAAAGAGAGACTTAAATTCTCGTAGATTCCCAGTAGAACTAGGAAGTTCATCGATTTCTGTAGATCTCAGTTTAATTACTAACAAGAACTTTAGAATTCCAATGAAGTTGAGTAATATTGTGATGGTCGTGCGCGAGAGATCCAACTCTACCTCCGATGCCACTCTTACAAATGATTCAAGTGGCTTCCTCAACTTTCTACAATTGCTTAAATACAATTGATCGAGCTTCTCTAACAGTCCAATTCCTTCAGACAACTCCATGAGACTTGCACATCCATCCACATTGAAATAAATAAAACACTTAAGGCACGCATAACAAAATTTATGGAACATAAATCAAATTCTATTCTCTAGATGAGTGTCTGAGCAAAGAAACACATTTGATCGTGATTCAAAATTTATGTTCTTAAAATAGAAATTCATTTGATTTCGGAATACAATTTTTATTTCTAGGGGGCGATGGTTGGCATCCGGTGATTGGTAGCAAGCAAACAAAGTGCAATGTCCGATGTTCGGTGGCCGATGGCCGATGTCTGGCATCCGACAACGAGCGGCTGGTGACTAGCAATGGGCAGATGGAGTCTGGCATCTGATAGGCGGCAGTGAGCAATCGACAACTGACGACGGGTGACCAAAGTCCTGCATCCGATGGCAGGTGGGCCGTGTCCGACGATCGGTGTTCGGTGTCAAGCAAGCGAGCATCATTTGGCGGCGAGCAACTGGTGTCCAACATCCAGCAATAGGCAATCAGCATTCGGCGTCCAGCGGAGGGTGGCTAGTGGCAAGCGGTCGGCGACGAATGTCTAGCAATCAACGGGGAGGCATCCGGTGTCCTATGGGCGACGAGCTATAATGAAAGTGAATAATGAAAAGAGTTTTGATTTCTCATTTTTATTCTAGAAATAGAAAAGTTAAAAATTTTGGCTTGTGATTTCAACTCCAAATCTATTTTTAAAATAGAAATCCATTCTAGAAATAAAAAAAATGAAATTTCATTATCGAACGGATTTCTATTCCAAATTTGTTCCAAAAAACAAAAACAAAAAAATGAAAAATAGGGAAACATAAATTTTGTCATGCAAACCTTTAAGCTTTTCGAGGAACCATTAACCTCAATTAGCCTTTTGCTAAGGATTGAACGCTCTAAACTCAAATAATCATAGAAGTTTGGAATCTTGGTCTCGTAGCAATTTGTGAGATCCAGAACTTTGAGCTCCCAGGCAACTTGTTATAATAGCTAAAAAGACAGAACAGGGAAAATCCAAAGTGAATTTAGAGGCGCTAAATGAATGTGTTGGAACTAAGTTGTAATTTGGTTGACTCGTCTTCCCCTTTAATCCATGTAGACCTATTACTCCAGTCGTGATCCATTTAATTTACAAAGAGGTATTGCCTATACGATCATAATTTAGGCAATAGGAATAATTTTTTTTAAAAAAAAGGAGAAAAAGAACACAAACTCTACGTGAGACAATTGAATACACAGAGATAAACAAACAGTGAGGAATTGTACCTTGAGTAGCCTCCATCCAACCCAGTCCTCTATGATGGAACTATAAGACAGTTTTTTTTTTTTTTTTTTTTTTTTTGGGTCGGAAAACTATGTGAGAAGTTGAGAACTACAATACTGCTCGGATGGAAATTGATGGCCAGGGGCTTATGAGGAGACCTATGCTAGAACATGGATCTTAACCCTGAAAGCTTATTCTTACGGTCTTCGACAAAAATGTCTCCTAGCTCATTTGAGGAACTTTATGTTTGGAAGCCTTAAAAACTCTTCGCTCATACAGATTCCAAAGGCACCTCAGCAGACTGCTTCAATGGCCTCCTTTCTCGGCCATTAATGGTAAAATAAGAGGTAGCATCTCTCTCTCTCTCTCTCTCTCTCTCTCTCTCTCTCTCTCTCTCTCTCTCTCTCTCTCTCTCTCTCATATGCAACTAAGACCTTAAGTTGAATATTACACTGAAACCTACAATCTTTCCACATGTAGGATGTATACATATCTTCGTCCAAAAAGAGGCATGAGATGTTGAGAAAGATTTGTTTTTTTGCTCAAGATTGAGGGCATTGTAGTTGATCTTCCACCTGTCCAGGGTCTCCTCATGAGTTATTTCCCTTAGATTATCCTGTATATCTACCATGCAGCTTTGTTTTGGCGACCAAGTTATGAGCTTGGGACTTCGATAGCTAAGGGTTGTCCTCTAGTCATAGAAATTACTTGTCTCGAAAGATCAACACAATCATCCAAGTAAGGATTTCACCCAAAAGCATTTCTACCAAAAAGCTCGAGAGATTGAATTTGTAATCCAAGTTTGGTTGACTTCTAGAACGCTTCTATTCCTAGTTGTCATAATTCCTCAGTTTCCTGAGCCAAATGGAACGTGCTTGATGGCTTATTTCTCAAGTTGTTCCTCATCATTTATATCATTGAGAAGAATGAAGACTTTCCTATTAGAAAGTTGTCGTGCAATCACCTTGATCCCATAGTCAACATCATTGATTCCTTGTGAAAGCCCTAATCAAATGGTGTCAGATAATAGTTGTTTCATTAAAGTTATGAGGCCAAAGCTGATCGATGGTTCCTATACATCTCCCAGGAAGCAGCAATGACTGAAGAGGGAATTTAATTTGTTAAATGACAACCTTAGTGACAGTGGTTTCCTAATTCTTGTTCCATGAATTAGCACAAAGTGCATCCCCCCACCCCTGGGGTCCACGGCCACCAACTTCTCGACGGCTCCCACTCGATGATCCATTCCGACTAAATGCTTAGCGGCACATTTGCCTTTTGTCTTCAAATTCATCAAAATCTCAAGTATCATTGATTTAATGAATTTCCGGTGCCTACCACATTAGTGAATCATCTCACTTGAAATTGAAATTGTAAAAAATAACCTCAAGACACTCAACAATTGGTTGCAATCAACATGGCTAATTCATCTCACTTAATCGACTAGTGCACCAAAAGGAAGAGACCTTTAAGGTTCTTTTTTAATTCGACGTCACTATGATTAAAATTGATAATCAAGTACCAAATATTATGAGTTTTTCTTCCAAAATGGTAATGCTTCCGAGGTGATTGACATGGATGGACAGGAAGCTTGCTCCAATGGTATGTAAAAATCTCTCGAAAAGGAGAGAAAAGGTAACATATGAGAAGGTGATTCACAATTTACAAACGCAAAGATACATGAAATAAAATTTTCAATGAACGAAGTACAGGAAGAAAACAAAAATATGAGAGAAATACTCCTTGCACTTATTAACCCATCTGCCCCCTCTAAATTTACTAAAAAGAAACATAATTTTGGCTGAATACTTACCCGATCCTCGACATCTTGCTCTATTTGTTTTGGTTGAAAGATATGCTTGATCCTGTTACCGAAAATAGTTATCAAAGCACACAAGGTAAGTTGGTAACACCTTGCGACCAAAAAAAAAAGTTGGTAACACCTTGCGACCAAAAAAAAAAGTTGGTAACACCTCCGATACATGAAACCAAGTCATTCGAAGCATTCTCTAAGAATTTCAAGCCTTTTTTCCTTTAGCAAAGCGTAATTTTTAAAAAAGTTGCTAACTTGAGAAAACGATGTGTGAATTCAAATCATTATTTTGGCTCAATTAATGATGACGTGGCAATTCTCATAAAATAAATGCATGTCGCATAGCATATGTTTGATGGAAGAATTGCATTGAGCATACTTTTAAAAGTTTGGGATAAGGTTGAATAAAGAAAAAAGTTCATATTGAAGAAAAGTTGAGTGATGATTCAATTTTTCACCTCAATAATAAAAAGAATAATGACATAAGCAGTCCCTAGATTTTGACTTAATGTGTTCGATGTGGTCCTTGAACTTTAACTCAATATACAATGTGGTCTCTAAATTTTTAATTTGTTCAATATAGTTCCTAAAATTTTGGTATATATTCAATATAGTCTTGAACCGTATAAAAGTCATTCCATTAATTCAAGACCAGGGACTACATTGAACATTTTTATACAATTTCTAGGGATTGTATTAAAAATGTACTAAATGTTTAGGAACTACATAAATAAAACTTTAGGGATCACATTATACATTAGATTAAACTTTAGGGACTACATTGAACAAATTAAAAATTCAAAGACTAAATTGCACATTGAGCCAAAATTTATAAACTATTTGTGTCATTTTCTCATAAATAAAATGCAGTGCAGCTCCATTGGATGAAGCTACAAAAGTTATTTTCAGAGAAACCAATGACAATGATAAAACATGTCGTCCACGTAAATTATCAAATTTGCTCATGTTATCAATTTCTATGGACTTATACGAACTAGATCTTTTGCAGGTATTAAGTGGGATTGTGCCACTAGAAAATCTACAGAACCTTACAGTTCTTCATGCGAGTGAAATTAGAGTACATTTGAAGCTGTGCAGAGAAAAAAAAAAATAAGGTTGCATCTGAGATACTGGATATTCTCGTATATTCTAAAACAAATACGATGATAATGAACAAGCTTGGCTCAAGGCAAAGCATCGATCAATCTTGGTGAAGTTGACAGGCTTCTTGATTATGTTAATCCACTTGAAAAAGATTTGGATAGTGATATGCTGGGTTTCGATACAAATAATCTTGGAGATGATAATGATGTGATGATCGAAGCTGTTACTCCATGGACAGATACTAGATCCATTTTCTAAGATCGGTTTTCAATTTGCTTGTTACACGAGACACGTTAAATTCAGTACGGCCCATTGGACGGTCGTATGTTATTTACTAAACTATAAGCATTAAGATTTCGACTCAGCTACTCAATGTATGCAAGTTCAAAGACTTGGTTTAAGGAATTAAAAGTTCAAGAGCTTGATTAGGAAAGTCCATAAGTCTAGAGACGAAAAGTTTAGTTTTCCAATTAGAAAGATGTTCGATGTCTTTTGTTGATTGCCGATGATATGTCTAGAGGATTTGTTGAGATAAACGTGTAGCAGTGTGCACGATCACAAATAAATTGGATACAATAGAGAAATTAAATGACCATTGAAGCGAAGGATAGCTACCCAAATATTTACGTGTTTTGGCAATTCTGCCTATATTCAAGAGAGGACGACGAGTGTTTCAATATCATCACCAGGAATTACAAGAGAATTGAATCAAAATTCTATTCATTGGAGCCTGATAACAATTTCACTCGAAAATGGATGATCATAGAGGGTGTTTCTCAAAGGTATAACAGAGTACGAAAACCTCAAAACACTTGCTACTATCCTGTATAATTGTAATCAGTGCATCAAATCACGAAATAAACTTGGAATTAATCAAATAAATTCCGTTGATCGCCAAAATAATTTACCAACCAAAGATAGAATCATAAATTAGTCAACGAACATGACACACTTCTCAGGAATTTTGTCTTGTCACTACTCCAACAGTATAGGTCCTAAAAGCAGGGGACATTCCAATGCTGTACCAACTTGCGCGTTCTGAAGTCGTGCAGCTGCAGGGCGTCTCCATGTCTTTTTTGGCAGATTCAGACACTGCTTCGATCTTTGCATTTCTTGTCACTTCATGCTGAGCTCGAGGCACGAACGTACGAAGATCAAATAAACTAAAAGACAGGGGAAACTTACAAATTTGCAGTCATTAATCTAATCGGACAAAAGACCGATTTAAGTAAATCAGGATTTGGGGTTTTGCTGGGTTGGGTGAGCAGTCAATCCAGGGGAAGAAACAAAGTTGCAGGGGAGCAAGAAAACCGGCGGAGTGCAAAGTTGCGGTGATGGTGGGTACAGAAGAAACCGATTGGGGGAAGTTGCACGGAAACGACATGTTGTCTGGGGTGAGATTAGCGTGATGATTGATGGCTTGAAGCCAATTGGAGGGGGACCAGGGTGAAAGGGAGAGTTTGTGTCTTATACTAGAAAAACGGACCGGAGAGAAAGTTGAAAGGGGCTCTTCACCGGCCGCTCAGTGCCAGTTTACAGTCCCTTGCCAAAAATGATGACAATTCTCCTTCCCTCTTTTTTCTTTTAAATTTTATTCACAATTTATATATAATATATTCTTAATGACAAGACAATGATCCAATCTTTCGGTTCGATTGATCCTCGTGAACTTACGTAAATCGCCCTATCCACATGCATCGGATGAGATAGCACTCACAGTGAGGTTGGCATGGCTCTCGAGATCCCTTTTAAGTGAGAAATGCTGTGATTTGAACACGAAATCTGTCACATTAAAATCTAATGCGTGATTACTCTAGAGACATTTTGAAGGTAAAGCCCAACCACAAGCATATCATTTGAGTACCCGGATTCAAGAAAAGCGCCATTTTACTTTCAAAATGAGCCTCGAGGTAGTACATGTTGTAATCTCGGGATGAAACCTGGACATTAAACACTGGGCAAACAGCGTGTGAAACGAGAAATCCATATAATAAACAAATGCCCCTTTGCCCTCGGGACCCCTCTTTATAATCCCATCTCTCTTCTCTCCCTCTCCCAATGATCTCTCTGTTCTTCTCTCTCTCTCTCTCTCTCTCTCTCTCTCTCTCTTCATCTTCATGAGAGAGAGAGAGAGAGAGAGAGGTGCTGTGCTTAGTATAAATAATGGTGGGCTATTGGCCTTCGTCCAGATTATCAGAAACGGATGAAGGCAGAGAAAAAGCAATTCCTCATGTTTTTCCTCTGAGGAGGACGGAATGACCGAAACGCCCTCCCACGCGAAGCCTTCTGATTCGGCGTCCAATCGCAGCTGGAAGGCCGCTGTCATCCGACCATCAGGTGAGGTGCACGGTCGCAATGTGAACCCCGTTCTCCAGTGGGAACCAGTTTCCTAAATAGAATAGTGAAAGTAAAGGCAGACGGTCAGGAGCCAGGCAAAATTTTTCAGTCTTTGTCACGCTTGTTGAATTTCTCATTTGTTATGTACACTCAATACTTGTGTTTCTAACAACCAAGGAGAGAGTTACCTGGTCGAGAACTCGATCATGGCTTCATGTATGTAGTCTTCTTCTTTGCGATCTGGAAGGATTTCAATGCAAAGATAGTATGTTGGAGTCAATACATGGTCTTTCATGCATCACTCCTTTTGACCATGTGACAAGTCGGCTGCAAATCATAGCGTTGGCAAATTGCTCATTGAGCATGCTGCAGAATTTAAGGAAATAATGATGTTCCATCTGGTAAGATCTAAATGCTAATCTTATTAGATGAGATCAGGGATGGATGCTTTGCTTAATCCATAAGATAGTGGATTCGTCGAGCTTCATCCATCTGCTAGTTAGTTGTTCTCTCATTGTTGATAGCCGATCAGTTTATCCTTCATGCTTCTGATTCATTCTTCTAATGTCACGTCCCGAAAAAACGTTGCCCATTGAACTCATTGCGTTTTTATCGGTATTCCGTTGACAGAAAAAGTCGCTTCCCTATTAAACCGGATGAAGCAGAAATTGTGGGTTGTCTTCAGATCCTTAATTCCCTGGCAAACTTGACATGCCTTCTCCATTTTTGTTCTCCTGCTCACATTATCATGTTAGCATTTTCATTCAATCAAAATGAATGTACTTCTGGCTTATATGCTGCAAATCTTTTCTCATGGAACGTAAGTATTCGGATCACCAGAGTTCAATGAAGCACAAGTGGCTAATGCATGTATAGCTTAAGAGTCCAAATCTTCTGTCTTTTCGTTAATTGATCTTTTGATCTATGCCAAAGAAATTCTCTGTATGTTAGCTTATTTCTTTCCTGCTTACTTGCTCATAACATCTAGCATCTTTCATACTCTTTCTTCTTAGCGCTTTAGGGAACACGAGGTTCCGCAATACTAACCTCGACCTGATCAATAATGCCGTTAATCTCACATCTCTCCGAGATGGGGACGCAAATGAATGGGTCTAACTCTTATCTTATCCTTATTGAAAGAAATAATTTTCATTTATGCCCAGTGACATACATGAAAGCTCTGAGTCAGACCTTAAAGTTGGAACTTCTGGGGTACTATACGAAGAATTGTTTTACTTTCCATAATTGCGTGTTATCTTTGCTTTGCCTTCAAAAACAAACAAGCGAGAGCAATTAATTTAATTAGGCAGAGTATGCGAGTGCAGTGGATCGTGGAAACAGAAAGCACGTAAGGCCAAACTCGTCAGTCAGTAAATGCTGTGCAAAAGGCGGGCTTTGCTTGTCTCGTTGCTATTAAAAAAATGATGTCGAAGTGTCTTGGGAGTTACTCTTTCTTCGCTAGCTATCAGGTCTTGGAATCTAGCGCAACATTTCGGCGATGGGTTGGATAATCAAGATCAAAAGCACGAGCACAGGGATTACTTAATGATTATAATCCCTTTTGTTTGGTTTACATTTCATGATTGTGCTTATGTTCGCACTCAGGCTGAGGTCAAGGAATGCGGCGAATTTGTTTTTAAGTTGTCTTGTTTTTGAATGATTGAAAACGGGAATGCTTTCGAGCATGCGTGTGGATCCTGATGATTAGATAGCCTCGAACTAGGTATTTTATTAGCATACCAAAAACTTGATTAAATTGATCTAGGGCATCGGGCACTTCAGGACTGTCTGATGGATAAATCCCACCTGTTTCGACAACATTTATGTGTAGAGTGCCCGAGAAATCGATGTTTAATATCTTCTCGCTTCTGAAGGCGAGAGCATATGCCACACGCATCTGATAATTACTCGTGCTGTAGTTTGCCTCCAGACAACTGAATTTGAGTCTAAGGTTGCAAAGCTCCATGCCTTTTACTGACAAGGTCATGCTACGGTACATTGCTTCCTGTATAGTAGAGACTCGAGAGGATCGTGCCCATGCTTATAGCTCGGCCAAAATGTAGGAACATATTAGGAGAGAACCTGAAATTACCAATAATGGCGAGTTCGAATCAAGCAAAAAGGGCGACTCAGAGAGAAATATGTGACGGCAAATCGCTCACGGAGAGTTAGCGGTGATACATCAGACATTGAAAAATTTAAGGGGACATAAATTTCAAACTAAACCAGACTATTGGTTGGTTAAAGCAAGGCCAATTCATCTGAGCAGCTTACATCCAAGCACTCGGACATTTAACTGTGAAGTTAAGAACAAACCAAAAGGAGAATACAGCAAAGAGTAATCACCTCTTGGACCTCTCCTTGGCATCGGTATTGTGCAAATAGTGCGCTATTTTTTGCAAATGGAAGGATCCTAATAGTACCGAAACACGAGGGTTGACATGTATCTAGAGCAAAGGGTATTTGCAAAACCAAAAACCATTCCAGATCATCAGCATGCTAGAGAACTTCATTCTTCACCTGCATTTAGGTGTGAATTTATCATGCTAACCTTGAGAAATCTCAATAGCAAGTGGAGAGTTGTGAGCTTTAGAATGATTCTACTCGTCTTTCTCACATGGTTGAGAGGCTCACCTGCACAAGAAATGCAGGAGCTGGTTCATACTTATCCGACGGCTCCTTACATTGCTGAATATCTATAGAATCCAGTCTCGGCATGGACTGATATAACAGCAAGGAATCCACACAACAATGTCAGAGAATGACATAAATTGCTTCAGCCTGCTCCAGAAAAGGGTAAGGAAATGTTGACAACTGATCCGAGGTTAATTATGAGTAACCCAAGAGCAAGACATATTAGATAGGAAATGTGTGCTCATGATGGATGGCAACCGTCCGGTCCCAAAGATTAACATTACTGAAAGTAGCAAAGGTTACTGAGAGAGAAACACCGAGAGTGAAAATTGCTGAAAACCTTTCCAGAAGGATGCAACTGGAAGTGACCGGGTCCGAGCACAACTATACATCTGGTAAATTTTCCCGATGAAGATGAATCTCCTCGCTGACTGAAGTTAAAACGAGTCAATTGTCCACCCGAACCCCATTTCTTGACATCCTTCCGACGGCGATTCTAAAGCACCATCGGGACAAACTTGACCTTGACACCCTTCTAACCCATGAACATAGATTACCGCATTCTCACAGTAAACTAATCATCAACAAGCACAAATTGCCATTTGAAAATCCACATGCATACAGCCTTATCACGACAGCTTTTCCCCTTAGCCTAACATCGAAAAGCAGATGAGAAATCGCGGTATTTGGTGTCCAGAGCATTAAGACAAGAAAAAAAATTACAATTGCCTGGCCCTTTCATGAGCAAAAAGCGCCCACGTCACATTCCTCCTCCTTTGGAGCACCGTTCTAAAGACCCATCTATTAATCAAGATAAATTAGATAAGAGATGTGCCATGGAAGATTCAATACCAACAGTCTTTTCTATCTTTCAATTCCAAGTTACGTGCCCAAGTCACCAAATGATGTTACTTTCATGCTTATTAACCAAAGATATTTATCCACATGCCCCGTCACACATAATTCATGTGTGTCCATGGAACAAAGGAGATTCCTGCGTAGGGGTGGCAATGTTGGATGCAATAGAGACATGAAATTCGAACAAGGAAAATTTTAGACATTTCGATTTCACATGACGAAAACTACCCAGAACTCACAAAAGTCGGCACGTTCCAATCCTTACTACTGAAAAAAATGGCAAATAGTCATCATAACGAATACAACCTCCTTTCAGGCATATACACAACCTCAACAGATTGACGTAATTGCCACCATGACTCCTAAAAAATTGAAGACAGAGAATTTAATGCTAATATTAGGTCTTCTTAGTCGGCGACTACTAATTTTTTTTTTTTTTCCAGTTATAGGTAAAGAAAAAATCATTATAGAGCACCGAGGAAGGATCGGGGCTAACCGCAAAGTCATGTACACCATGATTGAGAAAAACAAAGAACATCAATTACATTGCAACTTTGGAGATGCTGCGGCCGCAATCATTGCGTCATTCTCAGATGAATTGGTTGTTTTTTTCTTCTTCTTTTTTTTTTGGTAAAGATAAGAATATATTAAGGGAAAACCAGCTATATAAAAAACGGCACCAAAAAACTTTCACTCATAGTGCAAAAAGCAGAATGAGTGGAAGAGTGAAAAAGCAGAATGAGTGGAAAGGAGCCGATGTAAAAGAACCAGAACGAACACAACAATGCCAGCCGAAATAACTGGCAAAATACCACGGCAAGTACCTCAGATGAATTGGTTGTTTTTATCAGCAGGTTAAAGAATTTGGCATTGGCACACTAAGTTTTCATCCACATTCATAATTGCGCCAAAGTTGTTTGATGAAACGATGGAGAATATACGAAGCTCCTTCCTTGAGCCTTTTCACCTCACTAGTCAAGGAAGTGAAATGAATGGAGATGTCCCGCCCCAACTCTCCTCCGTCGATTCACTTCGTTCTCTCTGGAGGTTGGCCTCCGAGTTGGCGAGTTATTTCCGAGCGGCCCCCCCTCTCTCTCCCTCTCTTATATTTCATTATTTTCTTTGCTTCTGTTGGTTTCATGTATTGGGAGGGGGGAGACTTCAAATCCCATCAGAATAGAAAAGGGCCTAATACAAAATATCACCAACTCCTGTGAGCACTAATTTGGGGAGATAGTAGAACTAGACTAGACTGACCTCTCTAGACTGATTCTAATTTGGTTTTGGTCCTGAGTGCAAAATCGAACCAAATTGAAGAATAAAATCGGACCGACATGATTAGGTCTAAGATCAGTCCCAAGATCTAGATGGTAGATTGTAAGTTTAAAAAAAAAAAAAAGTAAGATTTGATCCCAACATGGTAGGTTCTAGGTTCCGAAACTCGAACCTGCCCACCTTGAAGCCGCTCACTTCATCCCCACAACCCTATATTCAAACTATGCTTAGGACTAATCCAATTAAATGCTCACAACCAAAAATTTAGCACTTGATGTTATTAAGTTTGTTATAAACATCACTAAAATTAATTTTGAAACAACCCTTAAATAGGATAATTAAGCGATGGTTAGTTAATTCATGAAATAGAAAAGTCATTATTGATGATCAAATTCTTACCAACTATGTTATTAAAACATATCAACAACGACCGCAAATCCATATATGACAAGGAATTAATTATATTTGATCAGCAATCCATAAAGTTTGTGGACTTATCATTTACTCAAATGCTTATGCTCATTTTGTGATGAAAATCTACCTCTAGTTGGTATGTACAGAGATATAGTCATAGAATCTAAATAGAGTAATCTTGAGGATTTTTTCCTCAGGTCACCCGAGTCATGTGTATGGGTTTGGCTTTGATACATGGTCCATTCCTATTATGATTAGGTTTAGCATCATGTCGTCACGTGTATCCAAAATCCATCTCATCACACATAATATGGATGGAGTAAAACAATAAGAATGTGTAAGATTATTTATCTTTAATCATGAAATAGATAGATATCTTTCATTTCTATGTTTAGAAGAAAGAGCAAGCTTACAATTTTTTTCGGTTAGAAAATTGATCTGGGAAATTTTCCCCTCTTTTATGAGATACGCCCGAAGTCACATCCATGATTAAGCTGAAAACGTTTCTAATTTAATCTTTTTCTATCATTTTGTTTATCCTTTTGAGTATCTGTTTTGGTGCTAAAAGAGGGGAATCAATAAAAAACACTCTCTCTCTCGTTTCAAAATGATGAATGTCTTTCTTTCATTGGTGAAAGAGCGGAGATGAGATGTTATAGGCTCTCTTTAAAAGTTACTAAAGGGTCACATACCAATTACCGAATATTCCGACTTGGTGATAATTAATCCACATCACCTTCATTCTAAAGCTCAAAGTTGAGCAAGCTTATCGCTATAACCTCACCAGGATACTAGAAGCTTGGAAATCATGATGCTCCGGACAATTCAGCATGGGCTTTTCTGAAGTTTGTCTTGTGAAACATAGCCGATCCCTTTACCATTATGTACGGGTGTGCAACCGGCCAGTCCAACTCCAGGAGCCGAACTGACCTGACCTCACCAAGCCAGTTCTCACGAGGATAGGCTACAAGAGTGAACATTCTTAAATATTTTGCTTTTCCTCATTCAACTTCAGTTCGGAAATGCCGTGTGAAAATGGGGCTTTGCTTGTCTCGTTGCTGTCCAAAATGACCTAACCTCTGAATCTATTTAAATGTATGTATACAATACAAACGTAAATTCATATTGATTTATAACCAAAAATCATTCTAGTTTGCTTCTACGGGCACACATGAGAGAGCTAGAAATATGCCCAATTACACAACAGTGAAGAAGACAGATATGGATGATAGAAAATGTAACTACATTGTGCATTATTTAGACTGCATCAGGAGCAAATTCCCAAAATTATGTAAAACCTTGTTCCTTGCTGGTTTTTCTGAGATTGGGAACACAAATCTGCTAACACCATCAAGAGAAGCTTGACCATGACATCCTTATACCCATAATCACAAATTACTGCATTCTCACCGTACATCAATCACCCTAAACACAAATCATTATGTGCGAAACAAACACAACTTTTCCATTCAAAATCCTTGGGCAGATGACTTATAAAGATAGCTCGTCCCTTCAACCCAACATCAAAAAGCAGAGAAAAGAAATGAATGTATTTTGTATCCAAACCATCAAGAGTCGAAATAAATTACATTTGTGTGGCCCTTTATGAGCAAAACAAAGGTTTACATCAAAGAAGTGAGATGAAAAAGTCTTCTACAGGCATCCACAATCTACAATTGTAATGTCATTTAAAATCCACATTCAAAAATCAGGCACCAATCAGTCATTTATAACCGCGAAAATGAAATTCCAATCTTTTTCATGTTCCCGCTGATAAGCTAAAGTTCCCACATCGCATTCAAGATAAAATAGATAAAAGATGCGCCACGGAAGTTTCAAAACCGGTAGTCACCAGATGATGCGAGCTCTGCAAGTAAAGTTTGTGCTTAGTAACCACAAGACATTTATCCACACGCACAGTCACACAAATTCATGTAAGTTCATGGAACTAAGGAGACTCCTAGGTAAGGGTGGCAATATTGGATGCAATAGAAACATGAAACTGACAAGGAAAATATTAAATTTTTGGATTTTGCAGGACTATCAGCACGAGGAATTCACAAAACTTGACACATTCTAACCCCTTACTACTAGAAGAAGCAATCAGTCTTCATAATGAATACAACCTCCTTTTTGGCTTAGACAGAACCTTAACAGGTTGACACGGTTGCTAGTGATGCTCCTAGAAAAATAAAGACGGAATTTGATGCTATCATAAGAGGGTGTTTTTCATCGGTGACTACTATACACGGTTTTTCTTTCTTTTTATGAGTTAAGAGAAAATCATTGCAGGGCACCAAGGGGAGTGGGTGCAAACTGCAAACCGTTATACCTGATAAATGAGATTAAGCAAAGAATATCACTTACATTGCAATTTTGGAGGTGATGTGACAGCAATCGTTCCGTCATTGTCCGATGAATTAGCTGTTCTATCAGCAGGTTTAAGAACTTGAAATGAGCAAACTAAGTTTTCATCTACATTCATCATTGCACCAATGTTGTCACGTTCACTGCAAAAATTAGGAGCAGAAAATATAGTCACCAGTTCTCCATCGGCAAAGAATTCATACCCATCTTCAACAACCTGTGACAAGCATTGTTAATGATGCTGCTCTTTCTGTGGCTAAAAGCACCAAAAGAAGAAAGCATTAACATGTCATTAACCTGGTGGCCACGACAAACAAGGTCCAGATCATGCTTTTTCAAGAATTTAGACAATCTATCTGGGCCAAAGGTATATGAAGTGCCTTGATCTTTCATTCCCCAGCTTTTGACATCCTTATCAGGATCTGACCAAAGCAAATCGTGGAGGAGACCACGATATGGAACTTCACTTGGGCGCTGCAAGCCTCTAATTTGATTCAAATTTTTTAACTTGGGGGAAAGGCCACCATGCATGCATAGTATGTTGCTCTCTATGACAGCGGCCACTGGAAGACAGTTGAAACAATCAATAAACTTCTTCCAAACAGTAACTGTCATGCGGCGTTTACATTCATCATAAAATCCATATATCCGATTCATGGATGCACACTCATGATTTCCACGTAAAAGGAAGAAATTCTCAGGGAACTTATTTTTGTAGGCCAGCAGAAGGCAGATTGTCTCCAGACTTTGCTTGCCATGATCCACGTAATTTCCAAGAAATACATAATTGGCATGAGGAGGGAAACCTCCAAGTTCAAAAAACCTCAGAAGATCAGAATACTGCCCATGAATGTCACCTGGAAAAAGAGAGTATGCAGTAAATAACTCGATCAAGCAAAAACACATGAAATACGGTTGACAAATAGTCTCATAGTGCAGAAAAGGAATGTACTGTGCACAACATGAAAACTTCATCCAACAGTCATTCTTAACCTCAGTGACAGAAGGCTTGAAAATTGTGAATATTTCCCCCTGATTTCATACCAAATGGAGCACAATGATATGAGGAAGATGGATCTAACCCTGCAAAGGTAAAAAGGGCGGTTGCTTTTGGTAAAGCTTATATATGCCCCAACCTTAATAGACCTCATACATTAGAAAATGCGATCGGCTTAAAGTTATAGGAGGATTAGACATTTTTCTTCAATGACAAAAAAGTCTGTCTCAACAAACATCACGTCACATTCTAACCCGCCATCAAGGAGAGAACTCAAAAACCTGACCACTAATCAAAATCCAAATCAAATGCCATTTTACTTCCCTCGGTGAGTTCCTAGATTGGATCTCAAGGCCTAATTATCCCTCAAACTAATCAAACAGCTCAACCTTTCATAGTTTAGGTCACCAAATACAGCGGCTCCAAAAACAAAACCAAAACCTTAACCAAAACTGCTCAAAAGAACCACAGCAACAACACAGGAACCAAACACCGCAAGATGCAAAATCAAGAGCTTTCGTAGTGGCGCATCTCAAAGATGAACAGAAAGAAAGAGATTAGATAAGATAAGATCATAATAGATAACCTAAGATCTTGAGGTGCCCTTCGAGCTCAAGGAGATTGGACTGTTCAAGGAAGATGTCACGAGACGCAAGGCAGAGCTGGCTGATCTCAGCCTCGGTGAGCGGGAACTGCTCCTGCGCGCTTCCGTTCCTGAAATCCAACAACCTGTTAATGATGTCATCCAACGCCGCCATCTCCAGTCCACACCCTAGACCTTGTTTTGCCATCTCTAGTCAGCGTTTTCCTTTTTACTCCGTTATAGTCGTCGTCGCTGTTATAAGGGCAAGGCGACGTAAGGTGACGCCGTCTGATGGGAGACGATGTGCAATTATTAAACCGATGATGATTTCTAACGATCAGGGAAGCAGCAAAGATGATGAAGAAGAGAGAAGGAGAAGAAGAACACTACGGAGGGAGGGAGGGAGGGAGGGAGAGAATGGAAGGGCCTCTGCAACTCCGATGTACTGCACTTATGAAATGACGGAGAATGTCCAAAGCACAATCCTCTTCACCTCTCTAGTTATGGAAGTGAAATGAATGCAGATCTCCCGCCACAAGTTTCCCTTTCTCTCGATTACCCTCCGAGTTGGCGTGTTATTTCGAAACTGCCCCTCCTCTGTGTCTCCCCCTCAGTCTCCAATCTAGACTGATAGGGTTGATTTCAAGGTTAGACCTTGGCTTTGCATGGTGATTACAGGTTCCAAAATTTGGGAACCGGGCTCGACTAAAGTAAGTTCCACATTCCAAGTCTTAAACTTACTCAACATGGAGCTGCTCACTCCTACTTCACAATCCCATATTGAAACTATATGTAAGATTAATCCAATTGAATGCTAATAAGCAAAATCTCAACAGTTGATGATATTTAGTTTGTTTGATAACCATCACTAACAATAACTTTCAAACAACCACTAAATAGGATATATAAGCAATGGTTATTTAATTCGTGAAGTAGAAAAGTAATTAACGACTATCATAATCTTACCAATTATATTATTAAAACATATCAATAACGACCACGATTCCACATATGACAAGAACTTAATTATGTCCGGTCATCAATCCATGATGGTTGCGGAGTTATCATTAACTCAAATCCTTATGCTCATTTTTATTATGAAGAACAGCAACATCTAGTTGGTACATACAGATATATAGTGATAGAATCAACTAAATAGGGTAATCCGAAGGGTTGTTCTAGAAAAGTGCATGGCTTCGACTTTGATGCATAGTCCATTTTTATTATGTGGTCACGTGTATATCCATCTCATCATGCAAAAGACGAATAGAGAAAAAGTATAAGCATGTGCAAGATTATTTATCTTTAAGTATGAAATAGATGAAATAGAATTCCTAGCTTACCTTCGTGAGCACAAAGATCGACTATACATCGAATCTTTAGATTTGAATCTATACCTATTCAGCACCACCCCGAAGTTTGAACCAACTTTCGCATTGGAGAGCCTTATCCAATTGGCCACCGCAGGCGGTGGTAATAGATTTGAATCTTTCATCTCTAATGTTCAGCAAAAAGTTTGAACGAAGTCTACAATTTTTTATGCGAAACATTTGATGTAAGAAATTTTCCACTCTCCTCTAAGATTTTTATCAGGAATATCTAAAGACATGTACGCCTTGAGTCGCATCCATGATTAAGCTGGAAACAGTGAATCCCTCATGGAGTTTCAGCGGTGATACATCGGACATTGAAGAATTGAATAGGATATAATTCCAAACTAAACCAACGTGTTTCTGGCCAGATATTGGTTAGCTTCAGTGGGGCAATCCATTTGAAGAGCTTACGTGGAGTCGCTCAGACGTTCAAGTGAAGTCAAAAACAAACTGGAAGAAGCCACGTCTTCACATATTACAGCAGAGTAATCATGTCAAGGACCTCTACTTGGCATCAATATTATATAGCGATGATAATACTATTGTTTGAAAATGCAAATAATTCCAGTAGTACCAAAAAACGAGGGTCGATACATATCTAGAGTAAGGATTTAGATCTAATCTGCCGTGTTTCAACTAGGTACAAACAAGTACAAAGATGTTGTTAAGAGAATATGATCCCTAACACGGACACTAGGAACACCTCCTAGCGCTCACAATTAAACATGAAATCGATTGCTGTTTTTTTTTTTTTTTTTTCTTTTTTGGAACTTTTTTTGGTCGAACATGAGATCGATTGTTCAGAAAGGCAGATTCCTTACAAAAACAAAGTAACAACCATTCCATAGGGTATTTGCTGGACCTTTGTCACGCTAGAGAACTTCATTCTTGGCCTTCATTTAGCTATGAATTTATCGTGCTAACCAGGAGATACCTCAATAGCAATCAGAGAACCATGAGCTAAGCTTTAGAATGAGTCTATTTGTCTCTCTCACGTGGTTGAGAGGGACCTTGAGTTAACTCTATCGACTTTTGGATGCTAGCTCTCGCCTACGCAAGAGATGCGGGATCTGGTTCACGCATATCAACAAGGACCGCAATTCCATATTTGACAAGTACTTAATCATATTCAATCACCAATCAGCAACAACATTTATGCTCATTTTTATGATGAAGAACCGCAACATCTAGTTGGTATGTACAAAGAAATAGCCAGAGAATCATCTAAATAGAGTAACCCCAAGGATTTTTTTTTAGCTAGATGCATGGGCTTGACTTTGAATTTTTTAGTCACGTGTCTGGATAAAAAAAGAATTACGAATGTGTAAGATTATTTATATTTAAGCATGAAATTGATACATATCTTTTTTATGTTAGAAGGAAATTTGAGCGAGCTTACAATTTTTTTTTTCTTTTGTTGTCAAATATTTGAAGTGGAAAATATACCGCTCTCTTTTGAGACATTTATCACGAATTTTCGAACATGATGCAGGTATACACCCCCAGTCGCATCAATGATTAAGCTCAATACTTTTCTAATCTAATCTTTTTGTGTCGTTTTGTTTATCCTCTTGGTTATCTATTGAGCTGCTAAAAGAGTGAAATGCATAACAAGGCTCTCTCTCTTTTATCTCTCTCTCTCTCTCTCTCTCAATAGCATTTCAAAATGATGGATGTCTTTCTTCATTGGTGAAAGAGCGAAGACCGGACGACCAGTGCTAACGATTTTCTTTGACAGTTATTGCCATTATCGAATGTTACTACTAGGTGATAACTAATCGATCACAGTTATTATAAAGTCAAAAGTTGAGCAAGCTTGTCACCGTAACTTCATTAGAATATTAGTAGCTCGGATATCTCTTCACGCAAGATATTGTCTACACAATTTGGTAGGGGCTTTTCTGCAGTTCGTCTTGTGGAAAACCACCAATCCTTCTACTACTAGGTACACGTGTGCAACTGGCTGGTCCAACCTGGGAGCTATGCCGACCCAACATTATCAAGCCGATTCTCACGAGCATAGGTTACAAGATAAAGTGGTTTAGACCCAAAAAAAAAAAGGAGTGAACATATTTAAATAGTTCTACACTATTAAACATGATTGATTGTTCAAAAAGGCAGAACAAAACCAACAACCATTCGGAAGGGTATCTGCTAGACCATCAGTATGCTACAAGAACTTCATTCTTGGTCTCCATTTAGGTATGGGTTTATCGTGCTAACCAGGAGAGATCTCAATGGCAAGTAGCGAAGTATCAGCTTTAGAATGATACTACTCGTCCTTCTCACGTAGTTGAGAGGGACCTTCAGTCGATTCTATAGGCTTTTGGATGCTAGCTCTTGCCTGCGCAAGAAATGCAGGATCTGGTTCATGCTTATCTGAGGGCTCCTTCATTGCCAAGTATATATAGAACCCAATCACAACATTGACTGATATAACAGCAAGTAATCCACTCCACAGTGTCAGAGAATGAGGAGATAAATCGCTTGAACCTGCTCCAGAAAAGAGAAAGGAAATGTTGACAACTGAAAACACAAGCTTTCTATTAGGCCTGCAGTGAATTTGATTAAACAAGCAACGTGTGCAATGCAAGAACAAGAAACATTTAATAGGAAATGTGCCCTCATGATGGACCCAAGCATCAAGTCCCAAAAAATTAGCATGATCAGAAGAGCAAGAGCAAAAATTGCAGAAGAACTTTCCCGAAGGTTGCATCTGGAAGTGACCAGGTTTGAGGACAACCATGACATACAGTAAATTTCCCCATGAAGACAAATTTTGTTGTTGGCTGAGGTGTAAATGTAATTGTTCATCCAAACCACATTTCTTCATATGAGGAATAAAGGGTTTCTTACCAGGAATAAAAAATTCTTAACCTAGCCTCTAAAGAAATTAGAATCACAGAAAATGCTAAATTGATCCACAAATTTCCAGAGACAAGTTTGCAAGGACAAAACCTAGCTTTAATTTAAATCACATAATAACATAACAATCATGGCAGAAGTCACAAGCTTGACTAGAGAGGATACATGCTAAGCAAGTGGGGCCAGTTCATTTTCTGACACTAGCACCTGATAGTCAACCTCTAGACTAAAACAAGGACATCTGATTACAATTCAACAAAAAAACATACAAGCTATGTCTGATGGAAATCACCTTAACCCAACAATGAGTTGATATTTCTAAAATATCCTTCACAGTAATAACGCTGCAAACTTGTTTGTGTTCAGCTGATTTGACACTATGTATTGGCAGGTTTATGGAGAAAAGAGATAAGTGGCCAATTGATATGCTTTACTTCATCTTCCCATGTCCACACCATGACATTACAAGACCAGGATGAAAGTTTAATAGTATCAGAAGAATATTCCCTCTTCAAGCACACAATTTGAGAAATCATCCTAAACTTCAACTACAAAGTCAAAGTCACAAGCTCAAAGAATTTGGCACACTACATTACTACCCACATAACCGTATTTGGAGTAAGTAGTTAATATTGTAGTTAGACAACTAAAAGAAAGCATATGTTCTACTATAAGAGGCATAAGGGAATTCTTCTTCGAGGTATTCTATTTCTAAAGGTAAGCACACGCATGAGACAAAAGTCAGGCATACGAACACAATTAAAACAAGGAATAGCTTATTTGCTTTTATCTTTCCTTCTCATGCCAATCAGAAGATTTTGGTGGAAAATCATTTTCACAGCCTTATAATAAATGATTTACAAGACAGACAATGATGATAACAAGTAAAAACTGCAAATCTAATATTGTCTGTCTGCTCCAACAATTAAAGGAAATGACTGCAAAACTACAACAAAAGCGTATGCCTGGAATCACTCAAGTCTTGGTCTGAGATTAGCAGAACCAATTCACCAACCCACCCCCCCCCCCCCCCCCCCCCCCCCAAAAAAAAAAAAAAAAAAAAAAAAAAAAAAAAAAAAACTAGAAAAGGTATCCCCAGACTGAAGGCCGAGAAATATACTTGCGAGGCCCGAAGAATGTATGGGAACCTATGAGGGTCCATTTCAAAAGGATGCAAGAACACCTACTTGCCACAATCTGAAACTCATCATGGCATCATGGCATACACGAGTCTAGCTATACAAACCCACTACAACCATTATCAAGGCAACAAAAACCAAATGCAAGACCAACACAGATATCACAAATGGAGGCTAGACTCTACATTGATCATAAAACTTACAGCCAATTCCTTCTAAATTATTGACCTTGCAAGAGATGAGCATAAAGTAATCAATGATATACACTGGGGGGCTTTTCTCTATGATAGTTCTATCAATCAGCTTATTGCAGACCATGTTGCAAAAAGATATACTTACCTGGAAATAGATTATGGTTGAAACCATATAAAACTGCAACGGGAATCAACCACATAAACATTGAAGCCAGTAAGAATTTCTCTAAAACTCCAGCCATAGCAGCCCTGCTATGCCAAACAAAAAACTATTGTTACTGCAAAACATATTGAAGGCCTACAACTGACTATATAGCATACATATTTCTGGCCAACCTGTACACAAAAGAAATTTAATTACCATCTAGACCATGCACAAGCACAAGCAGATATATGCACATGTTTATGCACCTGCGTGTCTATAAAAACACATCTCTATTAGAGAGAGAGATTATTTTGCCTACCCAGATCTGTGCCTGGCAGTTTTTTATTGGGCCAGTAAAAAGTTGGTAAGTAAAGCTAAGTCACTAAATTCTTCCAGCATATTCAGACAATTTAGGTCCATGGTCCAGAAAAGGGAACTTTTACCCTGTAAAAAAAGACTGCCCTCAGGAAATTTTTCTACAGCAAGTTGTGAGCTTTGGTTCACATAACTTTAAAGTTTGCTGGGCTCTCTCCACAGGTGATTTTTTAGGTGTCAAGAAATTTAAAAATACCGACGTCATGTCATGTATTGCCAACAACTTATCCTGGGGAAGTGACAAGTCCAAGTAAGAGAACAATTAAAATATTTTGCAGCAACTGCTTCTGCTTTCACAAAGGCACACCAACTCCGCAAACTTTTTGGAAGATTGTCCGGATCGAGATCCTAATATGGGCAAATAGCACAGCTGTATGGTACAGACAGTAAATCGCATGAAAAAATGAAGGAAGAACAAATGTCTCTTCCCCCGAGCCTTGTCTTGGGTTGATATTTCATCTCTTCCTCCGATGTGTTTTGCTTGGTTCTCCATTCCCTGACTTTTTCATATTGGACTAAGCTTCAAGAAGACAATGGACCCAGATGAAGAGACATTGGGCAGAATTCTATGTTTAATGTGGCTGAAAGGGGTAATCTGATGGGTAGCATGAGATTGGCATCACAACCCTATGAATCTGATCCCGCTGTCCACCTTTCAATCCCAATGACAGAAAAGATGACGTCTTTCTAATGATTTTAGAAGTTCTTTGAGAACTCAGACTCTAAGCCTTCTCCCCCAAGATCAAGCCCAGTTGCACAAACATGCTCAAAGCTGGCCACAAGCTGTGGAAAACAGTGATTCATCCATTGCATAACATGAATCAAGATCAAGCTTTCCCAGTTGACAAGTATGAGGTATAGCCCAACTTTCAGAAGTAAAAGTCAATAAAGCTACAGCATTTACAAACAATCTTTAAGATATAACCTATCCTTTTGCAGTTTTTGTTATTCCACCTTACACATTTACAGGCATGATTTAAAATGAAATATTTTAGCATTTAATAATATTTTACAAAATTTATTTACATTGGATGAAGTTAATTCACTTATAAATCATGTACAAAACATAAGTTATCATTAATCGCCACATCACAATTAAAATATCAGTTTCTCAAGCATATAATAGAGTCGCAAGTATGCTCCCTACAGAGCACAGAACCACCAAAACTCACAAGTCACAACACCATAAAACGCTTTGTTTCTAACATGTCCCCATATAGGTCCACAGAGATGAAAAAAAAATTCTCATGCTGGGATCCATTAAAAATACTACACCGAAAAGTCAGTGACAATCAAGTCTGTCCCAATAGAAAATTGAGTGAGATGAATTTGCGTATTCAACTGAGCAAATAATCAGTCTCAAAGGGGACATTATATATCCTGAAACACAAGTGTGTCTACTCAAGATTGTGATAGTGTATTGCCCAGCACTTCTTTCAAGTCAGAAGATAAACTAAATTAAAGATTCCAATACAGCATGGTGTATGGTGTATGGTGAATTGATCGTCAGATCTAACTTTTCATCAATGCTAACTATAGTGTGTTGAGAAGTTCAACTAAAAAAGTTTGTTTATGGCCATCCATAAGTTGGGTAAAATAAACCTGAAGCATGGCAGGAAAACAAACAAAACCCTACATCAAAATGATAGGAGTTGATGGCAAAGAGAACCATTGTGTTATGTGGTTAGCATTGTTATAAGAGCAGTGCACCATTAAAAAATGATAAGATCAACCATTTGCGGTTAATCAAGTAGGCAGAATGGCAGTCACTGTCACCATCACCATCACCATCATCTCAGCCGCACATCAATAACTTAAAGAAACTCAATGCTCATAATGTTACAGAAGATGGCAAGCAATGTCATGTCATACCTTTTTGTAATAAATAATTACAGCTTCAAGCCACAAGCTTCAGCTTCAATTGATTTGAATCCCACACCAATTTCTAGTACTCTCTGCTCGAAATTTTGCAAAAATTCAGGCTGTCCAAGTAATTCTATATGAAAAGAAGAATTTTATCTTTAAAACAAGACATTGAAAACAACAATTAAATTGATTGCAGAAAGCATGAGCATGCTAAATTACCCTTTACCATCAACCAAATCCGCACTTTGCTTTGATTTGAGAAGCAACTATCTCAGGTGCCGGGCACCTTGGGAATCACCGCCTTTGCAGTTAGCAGCTCCTCAGAATTCAAAGCTCTCCAACACTAGAAGTTGACAATTCAAACTAAAAGTAATTATTACCCCTCAAATCTCTAAGGTTGGACTGGCTTCCAAAAATTCATGATCTCCTATTAGGTGGAGCTTTCAAATTGATTTCAACATTATGTCAAAGTTCCACCCCCCCCCCCCCCCCAAAAAAAAAAAAAAAAAAAAAAACATAGTGTCACCTTCACAGAAATTTGCATTTGAAAATGTACAAGCATATCCTCCTACGAACTTAACGAGATGATCCCAGAATTTCCTAACTCAATTTTCACATGCGTTTTACAACAGCTGGAGGCTTTTGTTTTGAAGTAAGATATTCTTTCACTTATTTCCTACTCCCATTCCTTATCGAGTAGACAAGTTAAAGAACAAAAGGTAGAAATAGAAAATCGATTCAAAATGTCTTCGTGTCAATCAAAGGTGTGCTAAAATTTCCGCTGAAAAGTGGATCAAGCGCCTCATCACAAACTGCCCGAACTTGGGCCTTTGGGAGAGGGCTCTTCCTCTGTGTGCATATGCGCTGTCTCTAATTTTTCTTGACAGTATGCGTAGTTTGGCAATCAATTGAGAAAATATGTTAACAAGTTTTCAGATATGATAATATCATGTATCATTTCTCAATCATGCCTTCGGGGCATTTTATCAAACAGATTATGGCCGACGATTTGAGGAGTAGATTTTACTCACTCCAATTCTAGACTCGTGCACTGACTCAAATGCCAATGATTCGAAATCAAATGACCCAGTTCATTCAAGCCCGACACATGGTTGAACACAGAAGGTTGAACTTCGGTTCCAACAACAATCAAACCAACGCATAGCAGCAAAGAATCAGACATTACCTGATTTACAGACGATGACGATGACGAAGCCGCGACCCGTGAGTCAAAGGGAGTAACAAGGCACTGGCAGCGCTGGAACGAGAAAAAGGAGAGAGCTTTGCCGGAGAGGAACGGTGTGGTCGTGCGGCTGGCGATTTCGGAGAGGAAAGCAGGAGAAGGAGAACTCTCCAAGGACATACGTCTGCCAAGCCTCAATATTTTTTTTTTTTTTTTTTGGGGGGTTTCCCGGCTCCCCGTGCTCGGTTCCGGTTCCCGAGAACCGGCGGCCCTTTAGGAAAATAGAACCGGGAGACAAGCCATGACTCTTTGGAATCTGGAGCCATATCGGTTCCTATCAGTCCGGTTCTCTGACCCTCGATTCTACCCAAGAACCGTTCTCATCCTAATCGCTGGTGTATCTAATTTGTAATTTTGGTGGCATTAATCCTTTTTGATTCGGATAAATTTCTTAATTTCGATTAGATTTTGGTTTCTTAATTTAAAAATGTCAGGAATTTCCTATTTTGGGGAAATAGCATCTTCAAATTTTGCTCCCCGTGACAATATCATTTTCTTAATTTCCTATTATGAGATATAATTCCATTAGGAAGAAGGGAGAACTAGGGAGAGCTGCAAAAGCATCTTGAATTTTGGTCCCCACGACAGTATATCATTTGCACACTTCAAAATTTTACATTTTGCATTTCTCCAAAATAAAAATAAAAAAAAGTTAAAATTAAAAAAATGCTACCCTCGTCTAAATTTGACGACGGCATGTATTGAGCCAGCCACCCCAACGGTGAGGAGCCATCACCCAACAACGACCCTCTCACCTTCAATGAGGAGTCATAAAGTGATTATGACTGTTTTAAATAAAGGTCTATCCTTGTCAGCTTGCTGGTCGACAATATATTCTAGCCAATCAAGGACATTTTTTGTTAAAACACAAGTTACATATAAATTAAAATTAGATTAAAAATTAAAAAGGATAAAATTTGAAAAAGAAAAGGGAAAAATGCACCTTCTGCTTGTGGTCACCACCCCACTAGCGATGGGGCAGTGGTAAAGGCCGACAAGGTCGCTTGCTAGAGGCAAGGACCGAAGGCGCCTGGTGAGGGCCGCTAGGCCTGTGCGAGGGTCGACAACCCTCACCAAATGCAAGAGAGGGCGTTATTTGAGAAAATGAGAGAACTCCATGCTCTTATTTGAGAAAATGACAGTAGTTCGAGCCTTATTTGAAATTTTCCCTTATCTTCGACAAAAAATGGGTGTTCATATTCAAGAAGTGGGAAGCAACAAACTTGGAGGATATCCGCAAGTGTTTTACTTGAATATTAGCAAGGTTAATTAGCGAGTACTAGCTATCCTATTGTGTAAATGTTGCAATGACAATCTTAAAAAGAAAATCAATATCTTTTAAAAAGGAAAGCCATACTAGATCACTACAAGGAATCTTAACTGATTGACCATCATCCGGTAGACAAAGTCTTTTCCTCAATTGAAGTCTCTACTTATGGATACCAAAATTTGAATGCTTGGGCAACCAAATCAATGGGATCATCTATCTGAGCATCTACCTTAATCTTCTCATCAATTGTCCAACGACTAAGTATGCAAATTGACCCTCAGCGAGATTATTCAACGAGAAGTTTTGGCTACGGAGGAGTATAAATAAAACCAAGATGCTCAAGAGAGATATTAATAGAAAACAATTCCAAAGTTCAAGAGAATTTCACAATCTTTTCTTATCTTTAGAGAAAGAGAGAGAGCTTACCATTGTAATTATTTGAGAAGTGTTGATAGAATGTCAGTGTTGGATAGTGATGCCTATTAGCTTGTGTGTGAGCATATTACCAACTTTGAGAAGAAGTGCTTGTGAATAAGCAGCAATACTCACTATTGTAATTTATCTTTCATTAACTAGGGGAATCTAGTCAGTAAATTGTTAACATGAGATAATTGATGTAGGTATACTATATAAATTTTCTGAACGCAAAGTCTTTATCTCTTTGCTTGTATTCACTTATTATCTTATAGAAACTTCTACACTGCTGAAATTACCAAAAGTCTAATCATATTAACACTCTGACAAGATGCTCTGAATTTTTAGAAGTATCTCAAGTGGGAGTCAGTTGCATAAAATTTCAGTCCGGCAAGAGCATCAGAAAAGGCATTAACTTCAGCTTTCCCAACTTCTATCGACCTCTCTGCAGCCGTCACTGCCGTATGGGCCGGACACACAAAATCCTCAAAAGGGCATTTAAGCCATAATTCGTAGCTCCCCGCAAGTAGAACCATTCGCGAAGATTGGCCGAGACCAAGGATTATACATATCGAGTCAAGAACCCAGAAGGCAAAATGGAGGACATATCGCAGGTAGAGGAAAAAAAAAACCATCTTGACCCTCCCTTCATTCGTTTCAAGCAAGTTAAAAATCAGAACTAAACGCCAACACAGTCCAAGATACAAGCACATCTCTCTATCAGGCACTTGATCAAACACTTGATGCGCGCTCATCAAGGAGCACGTCCCCACAAACCCAAGTAAGATTGCTCCCAAGAAACACCTCCGCAACGATCCCACAAGCAAAAACCAAAACACTCCCCACTCCTCTCCGTCTTCCAATATATCTCGACCCGGCACAAGAAGCTAGATCGGCCAAAGCGCCTTACCTTTTCCGCCGGTCGTGTGAGATCGTCGATCGGCCGTCCGGCGAATCGTCGGAGAAGCGGTTCGCGGCGTTCGCGTGGACCGTGAGTTAATCCGGTTCGTGGGTGTTTTAACTGGAAAATGGATATCCGACGGCTCCCCTTAACTCTACAAGAATTTTTTTTTTTTTTTAGTATGCTAAACCTCGGGCTGGCGTCAATTCTCGCTCGAAAATCAGACTCAAAAAGAAGAAGAAGAAGAAGAAGAAGAAAGTCACACAAAAATATGTTTTATATGCTATGAGCGGATCGCGCGATTGCGAGAGGAATTGGGAGGGAAATTTCCCGAAACGGATCTGAAAAATCAAATCTCGGAGAACTGAAGAGAGAGAGAGAGAGAGAGGGGAAAGAGGGAGACGGTGTGAAATTGATTAAAGTAGCGATTTTTAAGAAAAGGGTGAGGCGAAAATTGGGGGAGAGAGATATATAAATTACAACCTCGTACGATTTTTTTTCGGACCGGGTGTGTGTTTTTCTTTTGCTTTTGTGTGGGGAAGGCGAGAGAGAAGCAAAGATGAATTATTATTGTTGTTGTTGTTAATATTTTCCCTTTTGCTTTTGTTTATTTCTTTTTTGCTGTTTCGAATGTCGGACTCCTGCTGCTTTTCTTGATTTTCTTGGTGGTGGTTTCTTAATGTGGGTGGCCGAGGCGACGAGGTTGGTTGGCCAGCGGCGCTGTGACGTCGCTGCGGGGGGAATATCTCGCGACCACCAGCGGGGAAGAAATTTTTGCTTCATTTATATTATCATAATCCGCGGTATGAATCGAAAAGACCGGATCTTACCCTTCCTTGCAAATCCATTCTAGTATCTTTAAGGTTTGCCCAATCCAGTTTTAAATGTTACGTTAGGATTGGAGATGGGCATTTTTTTTGAAAGAAACCATGGTTTTGTGGATATGGTTATAAATATGAAAATGCAAAGTGGTCTTCGGAGGTAAAAACTCGAGTATTCATTTGGAATTTCGAAAATGAAGGTACTGGGTGAATATTAGATGTAAGGTGAAATATATCTTGAGTATCTTCCCTAGAGTTACATTTGTTGAAGGGGTGAGGATGAGATAAAAAGGGATTATATAAGAGAAATTTGTCTTATGTAGGTGGTCAATGGATGGAAGAAGTTCAAAACGGGGGAGGAATTAGCGATTTCATCTTCTCTTTTGTTGTAATTTATTAACGTTTCAAACTCCTTTATATCTCCCAAATCCAAAAGTAGAAACTCACGATTTCAACTTTCTTTTCGCCACAAGCAACTTAGGCCTTATTTACTCGCCCATCCTCTTATGTCATGGAGATGATGCAGTTGGGACGTCATCAATCGATATGCATATCACTTGCAAACATAATAATTTTTACTCAAAACCTCCTAAATTTTAGCATCGCACAAGAGTCCTTGAACTAAAATTTTTTTACAAATTAACCCCATGAACTTTGGCATGACTATGCATTGGCTCCTAAGTATGAAAAGTTACAAATCAGCCCCATTAACTTTGGCTTTTATCACAACAGTTAGTTATTCTAAGCATGGTACTTGAAAATGGTTAACAAAATTTTCTTGATTGAAATAACCTTTAATCACACATCACTTTTTATTTTCTTAACTTCATTGACCATCATATATGACTCTATCTTTTCTTGACTTCGTGATCCATGTAATAGAGGTTAATTTGGTCAAGAACCCTCATCCATTAGCCATATACACACATACACACACACACATATATGGTCATAGCCTATTAGATGTCCGTTTGTCTAGAGATTTGTATCTATGTTATTTAATTTATGGGAAAAGTACTTACTTTTAATTAGTCAGCACTTGAGACTTTATTAGAGCCTCATCAGATTAGATCTTTGAAACTTAACCTTGACTTGATGGTGTCTTTTTGTTTAAGTTCAACATGGCTCTAATCCATAATAAATACATAAATTACTAAACTCGAGGTCGAAAATCAAATAAACAGTAAAAATTGACAAAAAAAGATGGTACACGATCTTATTCGAAATCCAAAAGTTTATTTTTAGAAATATTAGTGTGTATGATTGAAAATTGTCATTAGTGGGTGAGGGTCCTTTCTTCAACTTTCGGACCACTTCTTATTTTAGGTGGCATAACTAGAGTGCTTTTTGGACAAGAGCTTTAGTACTGGGGAGTATTTTACTAAGTGGGGTTTCTCAAAAAGTTAAATTAAAGTAACATAAAATTAATTGAGCCAGCTTTTACTACGATATTTTGCAAGGTTGGATGTCTTAACATTTTCAAATTACTAAATTAATCACGTAGGAGTGTCGATAGCCCATCTCCCTACTGAAGATGGTCAATTGTCTTACGATGTCAAAACGTTGCCGACGTTAGGTTACAACCAAGTGTAGGATGTCGAATACGGATTCTTATGTTTGACAATTGTCGCAACCCTTCCAATCGGGGAAAAGATGGAGTTAGGCGTTATGCCGAGTCATGGAGCAATGTACTCAGTCAACACTGGTGTATTTTCAAATCTTAGCCTTACGTGACGTTGGGATTTTTGTTTTTAGTTTGATTTAGTCTATGAAATACCCTTCATGAGAATGAGTCACCACAATCTTATTGGACTAGTTAGGAGTCAAGTGAGATACAAAAGTTTATCTCACACTCGTATTACAGCTTTAAAGAAGGAGTTTCAATCCATCACAAACAGCCACCGGCGTTATCAAGATACAAACAGAATTAAAAGGATAAAAGAAGAGCTAGAAAGTTTATGGCGCAGGGACGAAATGTTTTGGGGATTGAAATCAAGGATTAATTGGCTTTGTTGGGGAGACAAAAATACAAAGTATTTTCATGCAGCAACGATCCAATGGAGACAAAAAAAAACAGAATTCGGATGCTGAAAAATGAAGAAGATCCGTGGGTTAGAGGAAAACAGCAACTCCAGAACCTCACCATATCTTTTTTCAAAGCACTATGTACCTCGGAAGGAACTCGCAACTATGACCCTGTCTTAAATCAATGCCCTACGATAATCGGAAATAAAATAAACGATTGTTTAGTGGCGGAAGTAACTATGGAAAAATTACGTGCTGCAGCTTTCCAATTAGGAGCTCAGAAAGCCCCTGGCCCAAATGGTTTAAACAGGCTGTTTTATCAGCACCACTGGGATATAATCAGTCCCGATATCTTAAAGGAAGTTCGAGTTTTTTTTTCTCTCGGGGGTTTTAGATCCAACCCTAAACAGCACACAAATTACTCTCATACCAAAGGTTCCCCATTCGGAGAAAATTGATCAATTCCACCCTATCAGCTTATGCAACTTTGCCTACAAAATTATTTCAAAAATACTGGCAAACAAACTAAAAAGATGGCTGCCTGTGCTGATTTCAAGTGAGCAAAGTGCTTTTGTTAGTAGAAGACAGATTCAAGACAATATTTATGTAGTACAAGAGGTACTGCATCAATTGAGAAAGAGGAAAAGAAAAAAGCATTTTCAAGCGATACTCAAACTTGACATGACAAAAGCCTACGATAGGATCGAATAGGACTATCTAGAAGGTTGCCTGTTGAAAATGGGGTTTTGTGCTCAATGGGTTCATTGGATAATGCAATGCGTTACTACAATTACATTTAAGATTAAACTCAATGGGGAATCTCTTCCTGAGTTTGCTCCCACCAGAGGCATTCGACAAGGCGATCCTCTCTCACCCTATCTTTTTATATTGGTAGCAAACAGTTTATCAACTTTGATGGGAAAGGCGCTACAAGAAGGAAATATCAAGGGAATTAAACTTAACAGTTTCTACCCTACTTTAACTCATTTGTTATTCGCAGATGATTCATTTTTTTTCTTAGACGGTTCTCTCCAGGAATGCCAAAACATTGCGGCTGTCATTAACCAATATTGTTATGCTTCAGGACAAGCTGTCAATTTAAATAAATCAGGGATCTTCTTTAGCAAAGACTGTCCATCGTTATTAAAGGAGCACATGAAGAGAGAACTAAGAGTACAAGAGTTAGAATGAACAGGAAAGTATCTGGGAATACCATCGGATTAGGGAGCGTCAAAGAAGCACATGTTTGGGTGGATTCTAAATTGGATTAACATGAAACTGGAGGGCTGGAAGGAACAACTCATATCAAAGGCAAGTAAAGAAATTCTTTTGAAATCAGTGATGCAGGTGGTACCACAATATGCCATGTCAGTTTTTAAAATCCCTATGTCAATTTGTAAGGCGATAGAGAAAAAAATAGCGAATTTCTGGTGGAAAAACAATTATGCACAGGTTGGTTTGCACTGGAAACGATGAGAAATCATGAAGATGAGAAAAGATAGAGGAGGAATGGGCTTCAGAGATTTGGTTACTGTTAATAAAGCCTTATTGGGGAAGCAAGCTTGGAGGATGGTTAAAAATCCGAATGCGCTATGGGGCAAATTAATGAAGGGGCTATATTTCAATCGCTCAGACTTTTGGCATGCTGATTCTGGTTGTAACCCTTCATGGGGATGGAAAAGTCTGCTAATTGGAAGAGAAGCTATTGCGGACTCAGTTCGATGGTCAATAGGAAGTGGAGAATCAGTTAACATCAGAACAAATAAATGGCTGAGAAGAGGTTTAATAGGAGGGCCGGCAAACAGAAACAATCCCTAGAAAGTCTCAAAGTTAATATTACCGGGGACACAAGTGTGGAATGAACCATTGGTAAGAAATATGTTTGATGATCAGACTACACAAGAAATTCTTGCAATACCAATAAATGGTCCTTTTTTTAGTGATGAATTAGTATGGACGGGCACAAAACATGGATCATTCATAGTCAAGAATGGGTACAACTTGTTAAGAGACAACATCACAGAAAACACAGCCAATCAGCACCCTTCCTCCTCATATCAAACCCCAACAGCATTATGGAACGCAATTTGGCACATGAAAACCAACCCAAAAGTGAAGTTTTTCATATGGCGGGCTTGTCAAAACACTCTACCAACTAAAGAGAATCTATGGAGAAGAAAGATCTCACCTGACCCGCTATGTGATCTATGCAGAGCCACAGTGGAAACGGCCGAACATACACTCCTCCTCTACCCATGGGTTGCAAGGGTATGGAATAGCATGGAAATTAAACAACAAACCGATGCACATTAAATTAAACACATACATGACTGGGGGGCAAAATTTACAAGCAAAGAGCCGCACCTCCCCTCTCTAGAGACAATCGGCACTCTTCTATGGCAGGTATGGAAGGGCCGAAACGATTTCATCTTCCGAGGAACCAAACTAGAGGCCTGCAAAGTAATAAATCTAGCAAGATCTCAGCAAATCAACTACCAAAAATGGGGATGTGGAGATGAATCAGCAAAGAAAACCGAAGATCCGGAGATCCAACCCACCTGGCGAGCTTCGAAGACTGGCTGCCTCAAGTTGAACGTCGACGAATCGTTGGGGGAAGGATCGACGGAGGGAGCGGTGGCCTGCGTTGTTCGGGACTCCTCCGGCACCCTATTAGATGGATTCTCGAAGAACGTCTGGGCGGAATCAAGCATACAAGTTGAAACCCTAGCGGTTTTTGAAGCCCTAAAGTTTTTGAGAGAGAAAGACATCTGCGAAGCTGTCTTGGAAACTAACAGTAGACTCGTGATATCCAGCTTGTAGCACGAACAGGAAATTGAAGTTAACGCACGTGGGGCAGTAAGGAAATGTCGACTTCTTCTCCAGCAGATGCCGCAAGTGGGCCTCGCTTTCTGTCCTCGTTCAGCAAACCAAGTCACGGACTGGGCCGCATGCAATCAATGCCTGAAGATCATTCCTCCGAATTGGTGGGCCTCCCCTCCCTCAAGCCTCTGGGCTCTTTTATGTATCGACACCCCGATAGCAGGCCAGCGCGGTTTTCCGCCTATATGATAAATAAAAACTCACCTTTTGACCAAAAAAAAAAAACCTATCAAATCAAAGATCTAGGATAGAGGATTTGATTACACTAACTATTTTATTAGTGACATTTTTGTACATCGGCTTGATTATTTGTCCACTAAGGTGTCCACCCAACCTAAGGTTTTGTCTGCTAAGTGTCCACACAATGCTTTAGGTGTTTATTATGATCCTAAAAGGAAACCTGAACTTTTAATTGGATTAAGCAAATCACAACACAAAAGCAATATAAAAGAACTACAATTAGTTCATCCAAGAATGATAATAAAAGATCAAGAAAAAAAATCAAATGCACTAAAGTAATATAATATGAGTTCGGTAAAAATAAAACATGGTCTTGTTATTGGACTCCAAAATAGTAATCTCATGAGCTAAATTTAAATAAAATTCAATTTATCTTTTAAAATTTTAATCCACTTAAACCTAAACTAAATCAAAGGTATTTATGAGATTTCTTAAGCTATATGAATACTAACTAAATAAAAATAGGCTAAATCTAATATCAAAATCTAACAGCCTAATTAAGGCCTTTTTTCTTAACCATTTTTCCATTATTATTATTTTTTTGTCCTTTATTTATTTTTATTTTTATTTTTATTTTTATTTTTGCTTATTTTTTATTTTAATATATTTTATTATAAATGGGTAACGGACTGAGCCCTGGGCTCAATCCAAAAATAGGCCATACTTTGCTCTTGGGGATCTCGGGTCTAGGCCTAAGAAAATATGGAGGACTTCATTTAAGAAATGGGCTTTTTCGCTAGAACCTAATCCTATTATAAACAAAATTAACCCCAAATAGGGTCTAGGCCTAAGAAAATATGGAGGACTTCATTTAAGAAATGGGCCTTTTCGCTCGAGCCTAATCCTATTATAACAAAGATTAAGCCCAAATCTATTAAACCAAAATAAACCCAAAACTTACCCATCTGATATTTCCCCAATCCATCAAACCAAATTAAACCCAAAAGCTCACGAAAACTAGGCTAAGGCTCTATTTATTTTACGAAAAAAGAACGATTTATATATAGTTTTCCTAAAAATGATGGTTTGAAATAATTAATTAATAAAAAAATTCATTACCAATAACAAATTTTTTAAGTGAAATATTGGTAACAATTTATGTTTAGATATTTTCATGGGCAATGATATATATTTTCCATTCATTCACTTTTGTGAGCAATACAAGCGATTGTTTTAAGGCAAATCTTTTGAAATTATTCATTGTCCTCAATGTAAATAGAACCTAAGTGCGTCCGATGTTTTCTTTCTCTTATATTACTTACTTTTTATTTGTTGTTTTCCTTTTTATGTTCATTTCATCAATATATTCCAAATCATACCCTCATCAATGACCACAATTATTCGTCATCGGAATGCACAAACAACACAGTGGTAGAGAAATGATAAACAAAAGTATATTCAGGTTTCGATCTCGATAACCATGATTTCATACCAACGATATAATTCCTATTGCTTGAAATAGATCAATCAGTAGGCACTTCCATCGAACGATGACAGAAATTGTTTGACAAAATAGCTCCGAAGCTTTTTGTCGAACAGGTTATGTGCATTAAGATCCATCGAACTTGTAATAATGTATTTTTCTTATTTAGAAATCAATGCATCGATGATAACAATCCAAGACATCAAAAACTAGAACTCCCAAGTTTGTCCATAATGAGCAGATCTAATTGTATTAGTGTCTAGAATTGACTTCTTCTATGTAATACAATCGATAAGGCCTCATTGGTAAGTGCTATAAGATCTTGTACATTGGAACCCATGGTTATGGACCTGAATCCATTAGCATGAAACATTTTTTTTTTCCAAGTGAAATCCCCTAACATATGAAAGGGCGAAAAAGTGATTTCATTGTTGTGAAATAGAAGCTTTCGTATCTTAATGCATGTATTTAATTTATTCAAAATTTTTAGAGCGGGATCCACTTTTTGGGGAATATGAATTGAAGTAATAACAAGAATATTTTGAATGGAACATCTTTTAGAGCAAGAATTGTGTTTACCTAGTTATTGAGAAGAAATGGAGCTATGATTAGTGATAGCATCGACAATAAGGACTCCTTTAAATTGCCTTCAAGTGAAGCCAATGCCGCCGGAACTTCGAACAGGATTTAATCTCTTCGTGCTTCTCAGCTGCAGAATAGAACCGAATAGAGTACTCCCGCGCGATAGCGGAAAAACTTAACGAGAAAGAGCTTTCAATTGCGGTATTGGGTCAAAAATGAAATAGAGCGACGAAGTCCATGGGTTAGTATGGGATGAACGGATCGAGCTCTCGGATTAAAATTTGAATCCAACGGCCAGATGGATTGAGTTATTTGTTATACTTGTTTATTCTCGATTCTTCTTATTGTCATTTTGGTTTTTTTTCTTTGGATTAATATCCAAAACTAAAACTTTTTAACCATAAAAAATTTTTTAACCTAAAAAATCTAAACTAGTACACATGTGGCAATTTTACCCCAAATAAGCACAAAAATTCAAAGTAATATACTTGTCACAAATTTATTCCAAACAAAAATTTTGACTGTCAAAAACCAAGTTGGTACATTTGTGACAAATATACTTTATGTTAAATTGGATTAATTCCACAAAAAAACCACAAAACCAATACAAGTGTGACAAATAGAAAGCAAAATCTCATACTAATATATTAGTTAACGGTCATATGTCATCCAATTCAGACAATTTGACCGTAAAATTTAACATAAACTAATATAGAGTATATTTATTACAAGTGTCAATTTATGATAAATTTGTCAAAAGTATACCGGTTTGAATTTTTTGTAATAAAAAAAGTTAGTTTGGGGTAAATTTATCATATTTATACCAGTTTGAAATTTTTCCATAGTATTGATCATTTTTCTTTTTGTGTTTTTCACAAGAGTAAACATTTATTGTTGATTAAAATTCAGATGTCAACATTGATATATCAGCAATCTTATACATATTTAGCTTTTCATCGTAATCAAGCATCGAACGTCATAAAATACGGATTCTTAGCCTTATGATTTCTGTACAAGTGTTTAGCAGTTCCCATCGTATTCGGGTCCGACAGATTTCAAAGCATGGTTTTCCAATTTGCGGCGTTTTGCCCGTTGAACTAAAAAGCAAATCGTCTCAACATATCTGTTATATTTTACGATGTCGCAACATTTCGTTGTAATAAAAGGCATATGTAATATCTTTATGTATTTTGACGATATTTTACAAATACATTTATGGCATTTTGTCATAAGCAAAGTGCAAAATATTGTAAAAGGTAATGTGATGTCGTGCCATTTTGCAATACATAATAAGTATTAATTATTTTCATGATGCGCCATGGTTTATCAGAACTTACATTTGAAATGCCACAAAGCAATTATAAAAGATTCTACGCTTTCATCATCGCACTGCGCATTCCTTTAAAAATAGGTTCTAGTCTTTTTTACTTGTCAATTTTGGTCTTCATCTTTCCTTGTTAAACGAGGGAGCTGAAAATGGGCTTTAAGGCCCGGTCCAACTTGACCACCAGGGCCTAATAAATTTGATTGGAATCCCTTCACACGAGATATGCTATGGACAAATTAACACCAGCAATTCGGAAATTCGTTCACGACATTCGTCATCTCCAGTAAGACAGCTGAATCTCTTCTCCTATGCCAATCGCTACTGCAGTGATCCATGTTCTTTTTGTTGGCGATCCGAGAGATCAATTTGTTATGGTTTTGAGCTTTCTAATCTTGAATGGAAATTGTACACTGTCATATGAATCTATCCTAAAAATTGAACTTTCCGATAAATCCTTGTTGGCGTGCAGGCTAGAACATAAAAAACTGACAGTGACATGGTTTTGAACTTTTTTCTCAACAAACCGGATATTTAAACATTTGACTAGGACTAAAAACTTCTAGGACTAAACTTCTTATAGAACTTGTTATAAATTAAATGCAAAACAGAAGTAGTTAGTCACATCAGATGATTAGATACAAAAACAATGTACCAAAGATTGTCTACATCAAAAGGGAGAGAGACAATTTTAGTAATGGATATGTGATCTTCCCAAAAAGAGGCAAGCGAGGCTGTGGCGACAGGTGAAGGGAAAAAGATGACGGTAAAGAAGGAAATAATAGAAAAAAAGGAATTTTTTTCAAAAAAATCATTAATATTAACAAAATTGCAAAAAGACATCGTTTCATTTAAGGTCGTTTATGTCAACTATTACCATGCCATTTAGAATGGTTTGCATTGATTGGACCTCCAAGTCAACCATTTTCCGCCTAAAATGGCTAGACGGATTACATTGGAAAATCCTCAAAAATGTATAGAACTAAATTGGTCAAATGAAAGAATTTAGGACTAAATTGGTGGACATATAATAAGTTCAGGAAATTTTAACAAATTCCAAACTTATCTAAGAGACTAACATAATGAGATTGGGTAAAGAAACAAACATGCATGGATAATACAATGACATTTTAATGTTAGAGATGCTAAGACTCATACACTAAATTGGTTTACTTAGTAACATATGTGCCACTCTTTAAGTAATTATTTAAGTTAGTGAGCCCATTTAAGCAACAAATAAGAAGGTACCGGATTTCAGCAAACGGCTATTAGTTTGTGTAGCGTTCTCCCTTTCCATGTACATAGAATAGATAGATCCGGAAAGCAACCAACATAAGTTTAAGTCTCCGATTCCTTCTCCCTTCATTTTTCAGTTGTTCATTCAGATTCAAGAGGTAAATCTTTTATGTGAGAGTCTAATATTGCTATAGTAGGCAGAAATATTAAGGAATTACAAAGTGGAAATGGGATGATAATGATAAAATTCCAAAGGAGGCACGCCGACAGTCGCCAGTCTCTGTGAGGTGGCGCTAGTACACCTACACAGCGATTTGGACACAACAGACAAAGACTAAGAGAGTCCAGCTTCACGTGACCAGCTTGGACCGGATTCAGCTGGTGATACGTCTCTTTTACAAGACAAGTGTTTGGAAAAATGAGCGAGTGGTATTTTTAACTTCTGCGTTGATTTGCTTTAATCTAACTTTTTGTCGTTCAACATTGGCTCGTGCTGTTGACCGAATGGGAACGGCATCTTTTGACTACAAAGAGCAAATGAAACAGGGTTGGTGATGGGTAGGTCCAACCAACATTGTCTGCATGCATCGTTGCGGCCATCATCTGCAAAATAGAAAATGACCGAATAATATGGTGGTCACCGAGGTTTGTCTTTTTAATGTCTTGGTCGCGATGGCAAAGGGACACCCCATATGTCTCCATTGGTGCAAAACTTGCCATGACAACAACCATGAGCTAGGTAAGATGAGAATGCTTTCTTTTTTAGATTTACCAATGACAGGACATGACTGGATAGTAATTTATATCATGATAGCCCATGAAGTTTTCACATTGTATTAACGTTGCCCATTCAATAGTTCAATCAAAATACCACCATAAATTTGGAGTTTGGAAAGATTGTGAATTCTACTTGTAAATGAAACTTAGTTTGTCTTGAATCACATCCCAAGAATATCACATACTTTCCCCTCTTTAATATGGCCAAAGTATCACCACAGAACCCTATGATTAACCTTGTGTTTTGTTTGAAGTGACTTAGAGAGACTGAAGAGGGTTTGCAAATAATCTTCAATTTGTTTTAGTAGAGGGGAGAGAAAGAATTTGAAGTTTCCCTCTCAGATTATCCCCATTGATTTTTAGTGAGTTCTAAATCCGTCCAAAAGTAGGATGATTTAACTAAACAATCGATTCCCTTCATTTCTCCTCTCTCTTAATCAGACTTGCCAAGCAAACACAAGTAATCCATTGTTTTCTCTTCCTTTCTAATTCCTAAGGAATTATTGAATATGTTATCCTCTTTAGAAGTCACTCCATTTAAATATAATGTTAAACAAGAATAGCAAGCATCAGTATGGATCATGCATTTTTTTTAGGGATATGTTTACTAGAAATCCTAAAACTTATAATAAAAGTACAATTTGGTCCTAAAATATGCAAAATGTATAATCGAGTCCTAAAACTAGTGAAATTAGTTCAATTGAGTCATTTCATAAATTTTGCCAAATTTGGCCAACAAAAAATGCTAACGCAACTTTTTTTTAAAATTTTATCATTCCTACATGGTGATAACGTGGCCAAATCATAAAGTATAAAACTCAAACGATGTCATTTCGGTCTAAACCTGATTTTTAATCCTAATTTTATTTCAATTAAGTTTAAAAATAATCTAAATTTATTATAAAAAAAGAAAAAAGGAAGAAGAAGAAGAAGTCAAGCAGGTAAAACTTAAGCCCTTGCCACCATGGCCTCCCAATCACTAAGAGGGGTTGGTGAGGGGTGGGGGTGAGCTAGTGGGGTTATTGAGGCCCACTAAAGGCCGACAACCCTTGCCAACATCAGTAGAGGGCCTATAGGCCCTTGTCTAGATCTGGGTAAGGGTCATGGCCCTCCCGTGACTCTCACCCCCTAGGTGAAGGTTGACATTGGTTGGGGTTTTGCAATCCCCAACCAACCATTCGCTCACCATAGCCAGCCCTTCCCAATGATGGTGGGTGGTGGAGGTGGCAGTGGTAAGGGTTTGCAGCTCTCATTGCCTAGTTCGTTGTCCTTTTTAAAAAAAATAATAATTTTTGTTTATTTTTAATATAATTTAAAGAAAAAATCATATTAACAATCAAATTTGGATCAAAACTACGTTGTAACCACATCATTGCCATATAAGGAGAGATAAAATATTTAAAAAGCCATGTCATCATTTACTATTAGCCAAATTGAATGGAGGTAATGGAAGGACTCGATTGTACTTTCTTAAAAAGTTTTAGGGCTTAATTGCATTTTCTTGATAAGTTTCAAGATTTTTGATAAACATAATTTATTTATTTTTTTACTATGTTAGGTGAGCAACAGGAACTTAGATGAAAGAGAAACGCATTATCGTAGTAATGTGGTCTATCAAAAAGTGGGATATTATTTTTAAAAAAAAATGAAGTCCAATAATGGCTACGATCAAAAGGATGAGGTTTTTTCTTAAGGATTTGATATTCAGGTTCCCTCAATTCCTCATGATAGACGTTTATCACATCACACCGGAGAAAGCAGAAGATTGAGATGGAAGGAATTAGCTTCTCATAATTAATAATTACAAAATTGCTATAAATTTCAACATAAAATTTGAATGGTAATTTTAAGAACCATTGAATTTTTTAAAGATGATATGATAGTCTTTTGAAGGAATATTTCAAATAGAGCTTACACTGATATCATTTTTTCAAAAGAGATCCAAAGTGAACACGGTCTCAAATTAGGATTTGAAGTAGCTAATAGTATCAAATAAAAACATAAACTCACGTGGGCTCCTCACATCACTTTTCAAGTCATGATCAGGGCATTTTTGTCTAGGGTCTCTTTTTCTTTTCTCTATTCATCTTTTTCTTTTGAAGCTACTTCAGCCCTAAGCTCTGACCATGGTGCTGTGGTGGTTCAGCTAAAATTATGGCAGCCAGCACATCCCCAAAGGCATTTTCGAATTATCTCAAGCCTGAGTGAGAATTGAGTTCTTCCTATTTAGGGAAGAAATAAATAAATAAAAAATCCTACTTTTTTTTCTTTTTTAGAGATTTTATAAAGTAAAAAGAGAATTGGTAACCTATGCCTAATAAAGAAATATTTTCATTTTCAATTTATTGATTTTACATTATTAAAAAAAAAAAACATTCTTGTTTTATAAATTCTTGTTTTGTTCTAACAAAAAGACATTCTTGGAAAATGGCAAAAGCTTCTTTACTTAGATATTTAACAAGTGCCCTCTTTCAACGTGTTTTGTTCTAATATGAACCATGGGATTTGTGGTTACAAGGCATTCTTGTAATAGCCTGTGCACTTCTTTGCTATCCAAGTTATACAATTCACTCCAAGAAACATACAATAACTTGAAGTGGACACGCAAGTAACTTTGCATCTAGCCCAATCTGCATTAGTGATGCAAATAGGTGAAGACTTCTTCGTGACAAGATCAAAGTCCAAGATGTAGAGTGTCTTATAGCGTAGCATACACTTGACCATCTGAAAGTTGGCTATAGTTGAAGCATGCATATGTTGATGCTTGCTTGTTTCACAAAAAATGGAAGTTCACCCTAATAATAAAATATCTTTCATCAAAAGTTGATTATAGGGTTTTTTTTTTTTTTTTTTGAAGATGGGTTCTATGGCAATTTTGGATAGCAAGTCTTTGATGTGTTATATGGTAAAAATAAAATGCAAGGACGATAAAAGTGAAAGATAAATGCTAGAAATAAAAAGACTAGTTACAATGAAAATCGTGGATATATATAACTTACCAACCACGACTACAATATGCAATTATCACTCTAAACGCAGTTATGAATGCACATCCTTCTAGGTTCTTGGCGTGTACGTTAACCATTATCCACAAGCAGTTACGACCTCCAATGCCGCTAGTATACTTAACCATCGCTCGATATTTGTGTCTTTATACAACATCTTGGTCTATGTGCTCTCCTCTTGTCTCCAACACATAGCCATAAGATAGTTAATCACCTGTGTTTTTCTTTGATGTCATGACATTTATTGAATATCTCTTGACTGCTTGTTAATACCGTTAGTTATCCTAACTCTATCATGTAGCTATCAATATCCACCCCACATGATTGTCAATTTTCCCATGACTTGAGTCGTTTTAATTTAACTCATCTCACCTAATCGGTCAAATTCTATTGTCATCGATTGCAAATGAAGAGTCTATGGAACATTGAAGGATCGAGACATCTCCTGCGGTCCCCTATATCACTATTTATCTGGTCCAGAGCACAAAAAAATCGACAATCTTGAGAACGAATTGACAATTTAGCATTTAAAATAATTTGACCTATTCCAAAGTCTACGGGCCGGTTACTGACAGAAATAAAATTATTCCTTCTCAATACTGCAAAATCTTTGATGCCAAACTTGCTTATTTGCTGATTTTTTGCCTTCTAGAGAAAAATGCTAAATTTTGTGGTTCTCTGACGGCATACAACCCACGCTGATTACCGTCCGTTATCAAAACCTGATGGGTCTTCGAGACGTTAAAACAGAAACCAGATCCATCAAACTCAACTAACAATCATAAATTTGTGTGAGTTGAGAAACGGAGAGATTAGTCTTCTTTATTTGGGGAATTACCAAAACGTTTCAAAAAGCTGGAGTGCTAGTCTGCTAGATGCTTTTCCTATAAGACCAGTAGCCAATATGACTTTGGGTTAGCCCAAAATTTGAATATGTGGATCAATAATAATAAGGAATTACAAAGTGGAACAAGGTGGATAATCACGGGCCACACCAGAAGTGGCTACAGCTTCTCTGAGGTGGTGCTACTACCACCAGTAAGCGATTTGGACTCGGAAGATATTGTCCAGGAAAGTCCAACCTCACATGTCCTGCTTTCACCTGATCCAGCGGCTGATGCTCACTAGAGAAGTGGTTTAGAAAAATCGACGGTGAACGTTATTATATATCTGCTTTAACTTGCTTTTTGTCGTTTCTTCGGCTCGTGTTGTTGACCAAATCGGGAGAATGCGAAGGGCATCTTGGACTTCTCAAAGGCAAATTAAAGAGGGTGGATGATGATAGGTTGGTCCAACCAACCTTGCCTGCATGGAGCGTCAGGGCTGCCATCATCTGGAAAGTAATAAATGACTCGATATTTATAGTCAATGGCATTTGGTTTGAAAATGTTTTGGTCATGATGAGAAAGGGACCCTACATATGCTTTCACCGGTGTGAAACTTGCCATGACAACAGCCATGACCTAGCTATATGAAGAGGCTCCTTTCTTTTTGAGATTTACCAATTAGAGGACATGACTATATTATAATTCATATCATGATAGCCCATGAAATTATTGCATTGTACTATCGATATTACCCTTTAATAATTTGATCGGGATTTTGCCGTGAGTATGGAATTCGAAAAGATTGCGAATTCTACTTTTGAATGAAACTTATTTGATCCTGAATCGTGTTTTCTTAGATTTACCAATGATAGGACATGGCTAAATTATAATTCATATTATGACAACTAATGGAATAATCGCATTGTACTATCAACGTCACTCATGGAATTATCGCATTGTACTATCAACATCACCCCTTTAATAATTTGATTAGGATTTTGCCGTGAGTTTGGAGTTTGAAAAGATTCCGAATTCTACCTTTAATTGAAACTTTGTCCTGAATCGCGTTTTTTGAGATTGATAGGATATGGCTACATCATAATTCATATCATGATAGCCCATGGAATTATCGCATTGTACTATCAATGTCACCCCCTTAGTAATTCAATTGGAATTCTACCGTGAGTTTGGAGTCCGGAAAAAGTGTGAATTCTATTTTTAAATTAAACTTATTTTGTCCAGAATTGCATTCCAAGAACATCATACAGCTCCACCATTGTAGTACGGCCAAAGTATTGCCAAAGAACCCCATGATTGATTTTGTGTTTTTTTTTTTTTGGAGGGATATAAAGGGGATTGAAGAGGAGATTCACAGTAACCTTTGTTGTTTTAGTAGATGGGAGTGAGACAATTTGGAGTTTAACTTCAGATTATCTCTATTAATCATCAATGAGTTCTTAATCTCTCCAAAAGTAGGATGATTCGACTTAGTAGCAACACGATTAATTACTTAATTAATTAATCTTTCTTTTCTCTTCTTTTCTTTTCCATATCGATTTAGCAAATCATTTATCCTCTTCAAAACCACTCCAACCAAACGTAGTGTTCTTTCAAAACAACAATAGAAAGCATCAGTAAGGATCACAACTTTTTTGTTTTTTTAATTTTATCAGGTTGAGCAACTTGAACCTAGAGAGACATGTCAGTATTGTTTGATCTATAACGAAAGTGGGACATGTTTCTAGACAAAATTGAAAGTTCAATAGCTGCCATGATAAAGACATGTGAGGATGTAAATATTGGGCTGTCCTCAATTCCTCTTGATAGACGTTTGAATGATAGGGTGGTCTTTTGAAGAAGTCAAACTTTGACCCTCAAATTAAAAGAATCGCGATTGCGGCGATAAAAAGAAAGTTCAATATACAATATGGCAGCTAGCACACCTCCAGAAGCTTTACAAATTATCAAAGCCTATGCGAGAATTCATTTCCTCCTATTTATAGAATATAAATCCTACTTTTCCCCTCTTTTAAAGAATTTAAATTAAACAAGTGTCACGTTAACTCATGCTTAATAAATTAATATATTCTTTTTCAATGCACTAATTTTGTTTGATGTGAAAAAAATAATACTGCTATACTGACAAAGTTTCGTTATTTCGATTTTTTTAATAAGTGCCTAGAAGTATCCATTTACAAAACCTAGGTAATAAATAGAAATGAAAAGATTTTCGCCGAAAGGAAATGTCAAACCATACTGCTATACTAGAGGGACCCAATCGAAAAATGGTTATTTCTCCTCACTAGCGCCCTCTCATTCGTATGTTGAATTGACTACTTGGATCTACCAGTTGAAGTACTCAATTATAGTCTATAAGCTCATATCCCAAGCATTGTTCGTTCCAGAATTCAAATTTATTCAAAATTAAGCCAACTTATAGGCACTAGACAAACGAATGAAACCACAGTTAGTTAATTTGACTTTGGTGCACTATTTTTTCCTTGGACATAGTATAACTTCGTGGCGCGAATACATGAAAATTAACTTCTTCTTTTTTTTTTTTTTTTTTTTAGTAAAGTGGAGTAATTTAGGGTATCTCGGGGAGCACAATCTTCGACAGTTTCTTCCTCAAAGCAAGCGACTTCACCGTCACGCCTACCCAGCCACACTTTTATGCCCTGTTTCGTTGCACGGCAGCTTCCTCGTCTTCCAATTTTTTTTTTTTGGTCGGTTCCTCGTCTTCCAATTGATTCAGTGCTTTTTTATTTTATTTTATTGATTTCCATGCTCTTTCTCTCTTCATCTCTTCGATTTTTGAGTATCGAAACTCCAATCCCATTGAAGCTCAATCGTCAAAGCCTCTCGTGCTTTCTGATCGCAAGTCGAGAGGGAGTTAATCGTTCGTTGATGATGCACTTCACGAGGCTTTTGTCTATTCCTTCGCTCACTTGCCGAGACATTGCAGGGCCATTTAAACATAGATTTTTTGTTGAATATAAAAGGATTATTCATTAACTCATTTTCCTAATCGATTCAAATGTTGAAAAATAAAAATTTGTTTCTCGACAGAAACCTAACTTTAAAACTAACTATAAAGACCTCTCTCTCCCACTTGCTGTGTCTTGTCATCAAGTCTACATCGTTGTCATTGCTCACCATTGTCACTGTAGGGATTGCCACCGGTCGTAACGTCGCCACCGTTGCCACTTGCTCCCGTTTGTTACCCTAAAGATCTAAGATAGTTGTCCTTTACCCTGAGGCCAACAACCCAAGATTGGAGGCTAATAATATGATGTTGAACTATTTATATGTAAGTTCAATTTTTGATATCAATGCGTATAAATAATCTGGTATTAGGGGTTCCGTCAAAGTGCAAATCTTGCCTAACTTCCCTTAAGCAAACAGCATATTCACATGATTATTCCAAAGTTAGGTCATATTTATTAATGAAGTATCAAGTTACCAACAAACGCAGGAATAAAACATCTTTAAGCTGATGAAAGCACCACCTTCCAAAGCCCCACTGAAGGATTGCATAGGAGGGGATAAGGACTTAGATCCAACTGTTGATTTGCAATATGGATCGATGGTTTCATTCTACGCATATTCTTTTCTAGATAAAGTAGATAAGGTGGTACTAGAAAACTAACGATAACTATGTTACGACTACAAATTCTACGAATCCTATTTTTCAGATCGAAGAGATTAAATGAACCCCGCCTTGTGGCTGGCAACAACAATAGCAGAATCTTCATTATTCTTACCTTACTTTCCTGTTAATGAAGCTTCATCCGAGTAAAAAAGAACTTTTTATCGTCAAGAAGAGAATGATTGGCCTCGTGCATATATTCTGCAGATGGTGGTGGAGCACTTAATCGAATTGACTAAAAAATCTTATCGACCCGCACTGACGCTACTAATCCTTCCTAGTCTTCCTCGTGTGTAAATGTCGAGACTATCTCCCATAAAGTATTCTTCGCTTTCGGTCGTCATTTGTCCAGCAAGGTTTCGTTGAATCTGCCCAATTTATAAGCCAGAAAAGCAAAATTTAGTGAGGCATGCACACAGCATCTGATGGCCGAACTTCGAGAAAATCCTCCATTGATTCTCATTCCCTGTACAGAGAGAACCTCTCCTTCCTTCTTTTGGGTCATCATTTTCGCATAAATAGCTGTCCTCGGAATCGTCAAAAAAATTATCGACTCCCGAAAAGGCGGGCGCCAGCAGTTTGCTGCTTCTGGAAGCAAATTAGAATCTTCAATCAATCTTGGGCACCGCAATGATTTCCGCTTCTAATTAGTAAAAGAACTGTGGATGAAATCTCTGAAATAGTTGCTAAACATTTAGTTAAGAAAAGTTTGCATTTTTTAATTGCATTATTTCTTTTCGTATTATAAATTATTAATGCATTAAAATTGAAACATTTTATTATTTAATGTGATAGATAAATGACTCAAAAGCACTTATTAATAAAATTTACGTTAAAGAATAAAGACATATAAATTGAGAATAATTATAAATCCATACATAAAGTTATATGACATTTTATTTGTTATTAAGTTGCACTTATTTGTTTAAGTACCTCCTCACAATCTCCCACAATACTTGTCACTGTATCAATTGTAGGGGTTAGCTTTGGTTTAGCTATAGCACTACTCAATATTATATGCATAGCTTGGCCTAAAACATAACTACCTGCATATTGTTTTTGCTTTCTTTTTTGAGTATAAATTGGATTCTTCAAGATTAGATGGAAGATGGTGGGTGACAATCATCTTATGTTGCTATTACATTGATGTAGATGTATACTAACTAGGGTCGTAATGTAAACGATTTATTAAAAAAAAAATTAGAGTTGTAGAGTAGTCATGCATGAAGAGTCACAATATTTAATCAAGTCGAGTTTCTAATTCAAAAATGTTTGACTTTAGTAACATGACATATAAATTTTAATAAGGAACAGTATGAATTATACCCTAACGTTGTCTTTCACTTCAAAAATAACGATGTCAACATGTGTTAAAAAAATACCATCTAAATGCTCATTTTGAAAGCGTCTTGATTGACTTTTAACTTTTATGTTTTACTTAATTCAAATTTCATGAGACATGCACTTTAATTTTTTTATCTGAGAATGTTTGAAACTTTCGTAACATATAAATGTTGACATATAAAGTCACGTATCTTTCCATAACTTTTAAAGGTTGCATAATATTTTAAATTTTGATAGTAATTTTCAATTTTGTTGAACTATCAACAACTGTGCCATTTAATAACTTTATTGGCAAGAGATGTTCCAGTACTTCGAATGATTTTTGTTACTTATATTTAGTAGGAAAGTCTGCATGTATGTGTTCTATAAAATGTTATCATTTTGCAGTTTATCTCATATGTGGTATTGAATTCTTAAACTATTATTGCTATGACGAGCAATAATGGGTGGTCCAAATTAGCAGACCGAAAATCTAGCCCGTTACTCACAATTACAAGACCATAAATTTCACCAATACCAAGGTTATTGCTTTGTGATTGAGTTGATTCCAATTTTGGCACAGTGACACTTCCTTGGTATATTACTCTTTGAACTTCATTTCCTTAAATCACTTTTTTATTTTTATTATTTTTATTATTTTTATTTTTGCGTAGGCAAGCTGAACCATGACATGAATGTCTAGAAGGTTCTCGCATATGCTTTTGGAAAGTGACTTCCATATTTTAAAAAAAAAAAAAAAAAAAAAACTTTGTTAAAAATTATATGTGGATCTACTCGTCAATTTCTATTTTTCAGACCACATCCATCAAACTAATTAATTCGACAATGAACGTTGTCTTCCACGACGATATTCTTTAAAAGCAAGCTGGGCTTTAAAAAATCCCCATTCGTCAGAACTTTCCCACTTTCTTCCCCGCAAAAGTTAAAGAAGAGTCACATTCATTCAATAACCCAGAAATTTCTGAGATTATGACCTCCGATTATTGCTCCTCTCTCTCTCTCTTTCTGTCTCTCTCTACGCACAGAATCCCAAGATGGTGAAGATCACCTCAAGCTAATGTTCGCAGATCTTTCAGGTGAACTCCATCGCCACGCCATGCATGTAAATGTTGTGCCCAAGCACTAGAATATATCGATTCGAAAGCAACCACCGCAAGCTTAAGTTCCCCAATTTGTCCTACCTTCGATTTTTCCGTAGTTTCATTCATGCTCAGGAGGTGATCTTTTGAATGGTGGGAGTCACAGATTGCTATAGCAGGAAGAAACATGAAGGAATTACAACGTGGAAAAAATGGGATTATCATAAATTCCAAAGGACGCACACTAAAAATGGCCATGCTCTCTGTGAGTCGGTGCTAATACACCTGTCGAGCGATTTGGACTCAGCAGACAAACATCAAGAGAGTCCAACCTCCCGTGACTTGATTGATCCAGAATCAGCTGGCGATACGTCTCGTTTACAAGAAAAGTAGTTTGGAAAAGGGAACGCGTGAACATTATTGACTATCTCCTTTAATTTGCTCCGATTTACTTTTGTCGTTCAACATCGGCTCGTGTTGCTGACTGAAATGGGTGAATGAGCGGGGCATCTTTGATTTCCAAAAGCGAATGGAATAGGGTCCATGATGGGCTGGCCCAACCAACATTGTCTGCATGCTTCCGAGCTGCCATCACCTGCAAAATATAAATTGACTGATTAGTACTTAGTCAATGACATCTGTTTTATATAATGTCTGGACCATGATGGCAGAGGAACACTACATGTCTCCACTGGTGCAAAAGTTGCCGTGACAACGGCCATGACCTAGCTCGATGAGACTGCTCTCTTTTTGAGATGTACCAATGAGGGGACATAGCCATATTATTATTCATATCAGGATAGCCCTCATGTCACCCCTTCAATCATCTGATCTAAATTCCTCCCTAAATTTGAAGTCCATAAAGATTGTGAATTCTACATTTAAATATAACTTATTTTGTATTAAATTGCATTTCATCATATTCTTTTGCTTAGAAATAATTAGTTCTAGGGTTGGTTTCAGGTTTGTGGAACTTGAAAAAATCATGTTGATCTTGAACCGGCCTAAAACTTCTTTTTCTGTTTCATTTCTGAAGGAACAAAGTATTAACAAACACTGAACCACCGTTCAGAAAATGCATACACAAAAACACTTGAATGAAATAGTTATACCATAGAGGCATTTCATCAAACATCTAAAGTACAAGTAATCCTAGGTGGGTGGGTGGGTTAAGCACCCAAAATTGGGAGCTAGACTGGATATTTCTTTTGAAATTGAGACTCATGCTCACTCCTACTTTTGCCGTTGTAGTTTGGACAAAGAACCCATGATTAATATTGTGTTTTGTTTGGACTGATTCAGAGAGGGGTTACAGATAAACTGTGTCTTTTTGCAGTGGAAGAGGAGAAAGGATTTGGTTTTTCCCTCTGGATTGTCTCTATTAATTTTTGCTGAATTATAAATCCCTCCAAAAGTAGGATGATCTGACTGTGAAATTGATTTCCAGCTGTTACTCTTCTCTCTTAATTAGTCTTGCCAAACACAATTGATTTGGGTCATAACATAATTGATAATTCAATCGGTTGTTTTCTCTTCTTAATTTATTCCCTAACAATTTATTGAGTCATCTATAATTTTGAAATGATTGATTTTTTAGAAATGATTATTTTAAATAAATGCCTTCCTCTTCTTTGTATATTGAATCGACTGATTATAGTCTTTAAATTCGTATCCCAAGCATTGTTCGTTTCAGAATTCAAATTGATTCAAAATTAAGCCAACTTATACTTGCTAGACAAACGAATGAAACTAGAAGTAACTAATTTGACTTTGGGGCACTAAGGCCTTGCATGTTTTCGTTCCTCAAATCTATTCCTGGAACAGATTTTTTGTTTTTTTGTTAAAGAACAAAAAGAACAGAAACGCGTGGTTGCGTTTTTGTTCTTTTTTTGTTTTTTTGTTCCTGGAACACAAAAAGAATAGAAATGAGAAACAAAAAAAAATTGTTTCTTGTTCCAGAAACGATTTTGAAGAAACACTTATTCTTCTTTTTTCTTTGGCCGGTTGCTGGCCTCGGCCATGGGTCGGCAACCTCGCCGAAGTGTCGCCGACCCCCATCGAGGCCGAGCGTCATCGGCCCCTGGCGAGGCTCGGCCTCGTCGATCTGGGTGAGCTCAAGCTCGCCCGACCATGGCGAGGCTCAGCCTTGCCGGATCTGGGCGAGTTCGAGCTCGCCCAACCATGGCGAGGCTCAGCCTCGCCGGATCTGGGCGAGCCTGAGCTCTCCCAGCCAAGGCGAGGCCGAGCCTCGCCCAACCACGGCGAGCCTTGCCGTGGCTGGGTGAGGCTACCGGCCTCGTCGGCCGATCGCCGAAGGTTGGGGACCAGCCGAAAGAAGAAAAAATAAAAAAGAAAGGAAAGAATAAAAAATAAAATAAAAATATTAAAAAATAAAAGAAACAAAAAAGAATAAAATCTACCAAACGTATTTATATTCATTTTTTATTTTCGGAACAAATTTACCGAACGCATCTTTCGGGTCAAAAATTATTTTCCGAATGTAAATACTTTTTTCTATTTCGTTCCCCGAAACAATTTTTGAACAGAAATGTTACCAAACATGTCCTAAATTTTTTGTTTCCCTTGCGGATATTATAAATGTGTGCGATAACACATGAAGGGTTATCTTTTTTAATGTTTTTCAAGTTAAGCGGAGTAAAGAAGGGTCTCTCGGGGAGCACAATCCTCGACAGTTTCTTACTTAAAACCAGCAACTTCATCCTCACGCCTTCGCAGCCACCCCGATCGTGCCCTGTTTCGTTGCGCAGCAGCTTCCTCCCCTTCCGATGGATTCAGTGTTTTCTATTGAAATTCACGTTTTCTTCGTCTCCTCGAGCTCTGTGCGTCGTAACTCTAACCCCTATTGAAGCTTTCAAACGTCGAAGCCTGTCAATCTTTCTGATCACGAGCCAAGTGGGAACTAGTCATTCGTCAGCGACGGCCGGTTATCCGCCATTATTACGACACAGTTCACGAGGGTTTCGTCGAACGAGACGAAATAGCTTCGCCACGCGTGTGATCTTTTTGGCCCCAAGCCCGCCTTACCTTGAATAGTTTGTGAGCGTTTTCAGAAATTCCCGTCTTGACAAGAGTGTCGAATGATAAAGAAAAAGGTAGAGGAAAACTTCTCGCAATCTCACCTTCAGTCCGTGTACTTTTTGTTTCTTCGAAATGATAATTCCCATGCTTTTTTAAAAGGGTCACTATTTGTCCTTGTAGAAACTCGATCGATTGCAATGTTGATGTGAGCACTGAAATATTTCTTATATGGCGTCAAGTAGATGCCATATTAGCAACATGAAAATCATACACGTGAGGGGGGGGGTGTTGGAGAGGTGAGGGGTTGATAAGAGGTCGGCCATCATCTTGCAATGATGTCATAAACTAAATTAAAATCACCAAAAAAAATTACATATTTATTGTAATTGTGTTAATTCAATTTTCACTTTTTTCTTTAGCTAATTAACTCTTAAATCTTTTGTATTTATGTTAATTCAATCAATCTGATCAAAAGTGCTCAATCAATGTTGACATTAATATTGGTTGTCATGCATGGTATCATCGACATTGATATGAATAGTTTTTAAATATTTTTTAAAAATTTATGTATGTTTATTTAAAAAAAATTCTCTTTCCTTTTTTTACTTTTCACTTCCTTCATCCTCCAAGAGGTTGCTATTGGCAATCGGTTGGAGGTAGGTTCAGCAAGAGCCTAGCCATGGATGGACACGGCTCAACCTCACCCCCTGTGGACTCGACCATTGCTAGTGGCTAGGTGAGGCAAGACCTTGCCGAATCTATTGACGGCAAGGCTTGACCCTTGCCAAATATGGTGAGGTCTTGCTGGCCTTGCCTTTGGCCAATCGCATGTTGAATGACTAGTTGGAGGAGAAGAAAGTAAAGAAAATCAAAGAAAAGAATATAAAATAAAAAAATTAGAAAAAAAAATGCTATAATATTATTTAAAATTGTCTATATCAAGCACCGGTGGTACCGTGTAGGATAGCAATGTCCGTGTCAATGTCGACTGACCGGTCAAAATTGACCGAATGGACTATATTGGTATAAACACAAAAATTTTATAACTTAATTGGCCAAAAAAAAGTTTCAGATTGAATTGGCACAATCGTAATAGATTTAAGACTTTTTTGATAATTTTTCCCATAAATTAAGGTAAGCGACCATCTTAGTGACTATCATGTGGGGGTTGCTAATACATGAGGCTTTCAAGGGACCCAACTATCATGGTGAATGTCATTATAGCTTGAGGCTCGATAGGCATCAACAATTTGATAGAATACTTAAATATTAAACTACGGTTTCAATAGGGAGTGAGAGGGTCTGATAATGAGGTTGGCCATCATCTTGCAAGATGCCATAAACTAAGTAAAAATTACCAAAAAACTCATACACCTATTATAATCGTATCAATTCAATCTTCAACATTTTTCTTTAGCTAATTGAGTCATAAATGTTTTTTATTTGTGCCAATTCAATCCATCTAGGCAAAAGTGACTCGCCAATGTTGAAATGAATGTTGATCATCTTACATGATGCCATCGATGTTAATGTTGATAATTTTTTAATGATATTTTAAAATTTGTTAAATTTATGTATGTTTATCTTAATTTTTTTTCTCTTTCTTTTTAATTTTTAACTTCCTTCATCCTCCAATATGTCATTGTTGGCGATTAGCTAGAGACAAGGTCGGCGAGAGTCTAGCCATGGATGGGCAAGGCTCAACCTCTCACCCTGCAAGCTCAACCATCGCTAGTGGCTAGGCGAGGCAAGACCTTGTCGGATCTAGTGAGGGCAAGGCTTGAACATTGCCAAATCTAGCAAGGTCTTGCTGACCTTGCCTTTGGCTAGTCACAAGTCGATGATTGGCTAGAGGAAGAAGAAAGTAAAGAAAAGAAAAGAAATGAATAAATAAAATTTTTTGAAAATTTATTATAATATTATTTAAACTTGTTCATGTCAACAACGGTTGCATCACTTAGGATGGTTAACATCTATGTCAGTGTCGAGTGGCAAATCAAAATTCACTAGATGGCCTGAATTGTCACAAATACAAAATGTTTAAGACTCAATTGGCCAAAAAAAATACTTAAAATTGAATTGGCACAATTGTAATAGATTTAGAATTTATTCAGTAATTTTCCCCATAGGTAAGCGACCACCTTGGTTACTATCATGTGGGGTTTACGATTACATGAGGCTTCTGAGGGACACAACTATCATGGTACCATTTAACTATCATTATTCTTTGAGGCTTGCTAGGCATCAACAACTTGATAGAATACTTAAATATTAAATTATGCTTTCATTTACAAATTTAAGTTTTTAGAATTGTTGACAATAGTCCTACAAAATCTCACATGATATTAGAGTAGAATGTCCCAAATTCAAATCTTTCTAGATCCCATTTGCTTCCCCAATTAAATATATACACGTTTGATAGTATGCAAAAGAAGAAGAAGAAGAAGAAGAAAACCAGAATAAGTATGAGGTGGAATGATAGAATACTTAAATATTAAATTACACTTTTATTTGATAACGTAAATTTTTAGAAAAGTTGATAGTAATATGACAAAAAATCTCACACAACTATCATAGTATGGTTATTCTCACCTAAGAAATTGGATGCCACAATCCCTAAACCATTTCTAGATCTCACCACTCCGTCGATTCATTGCCTCGAGGTTAAAGGATACATGTGCGAGTAGTTCATAGCTAATGCTTTTTCTCTAGGAATTTTTTAATTTTGTTAAGTCTTAGTTAGCACCTACTGCTAGATTTGTTCAAAAAGGTGATGGTACCCTTTTTGAAAATGATTGATACCACAAAAACCTTTAAATTGATAGACACGTGATAAATTGATTTCAAACTATTTTTTTGATAACTGAAAACTTCAATTTGGTATACGCAAGACAAATTTATCCAAAACTAATTTTTTACCACTAAAAACCCAAAATTGATATATTCATGATAAATTTAACCTCCTTTAATTGTTAAATTGGATCAATACTATGAACAATTACAAATTAATGCACCTATGATAAACGGAGGGTAAAATCTAAATCGATATATCTATCAACCGTCATGTGTCATTCAACTTAGTTTTTTGACAGTAAAACTTAATGAAAACTAACATAAGGTAAATTTGTCACGGGTATATCAATTTGAGGTTTTTATGGTCAAAATATTAGTTTATGGTAAATTTGTCATATATATACCAATTTCAAGTTTTTTATGGTATTAACTCTTTTAAAAACTATATGATCCTTTTTAAAAAATGCACATAAACGTTTTTTAATTATGGATCTGTATAGGAACTCATGGTGATACGACCCCTTGCTCATCTTCCAAGCTATGCATAATGGGAAAACGCCATACAAATTCTACGTCTTACAAATTTTTTTTGGATCCCTTCATATTCTCGCCACAACTTTTTGGTACAATGAAGCTTCCATTCAAATATATCCGGTGACAAATCAGGCCTATTACATGCCCAAGTCAACTACATAATGAGATGGCAGTCATTCATGACAACTATCTGCCACCCACGTAGAAACTTAGGTTCAGTTTATTTTGAGAAAATTTGACATTTTCAGATAATGTCTTTCAAATAGTATTTTTAGGAAAACTAAGGTTCCAATCATAGCCATTGGGGACTCAATTTCATTTTCCTATAAAGAACTATTGAGTTCATATTACCCAACCATGGTACTAGTTGTAGAAATTTCTCAAGGGGGAACATGGGCATTGGGGACTTAGGGGACATCACGGGTGCAAAACCAGGTACCTAGGCACTACCTCAAGGACCATAATAGGAGCATCGATCTTAAAGCTGTCCTCAAGGGACCTAGGCCCAAACCTTTGTGGATGTAGACTTGTTTGCCAAGAAAATGGGGCTAGACATTAATGACTTGCATGTGGGAGTTGGTAATGCAGGCATGCCCCAATGGATTGAGGCATGGGCACCCGAACCTAGTCTAGCCTCGAGAGACCTGAGCCTTCACTTGAGTGTAGTAGTCCCTAGGCACAGACACTAGGATCTCAGCTATCGAGGAGCTGAGTCTAGCCTCCATAGTCCTGGCTCTAAGGGTTGATGACTTCGGCAAAGGAGTTGGTAACTTGAGCATGGCCACTGGGGACTTGAGCAAAACACCGAAATCTCATATTCAAATTTTGTGGACTCAGGCCTAGATGCTAGTGACTTGGGCATGATAGCCGGGTTATTGGGTATGGCCGCTAGGGATCCAAGCATGGACAATTATGTAAATTGCGAAAGCACACCCCAAGATTTCTATAGTTAGAATAAAAAATACATATATAATCAACTAAATAGATTTGTGCACAAGATTTGTAATCCATTGTTTTTGATACTTAATAGCAATGATCCAAACTCAAGAACTTCTCATTTATTTCCCTATGTGTCATTCATTCAATGAGATTGCTCTTGACTCTTAGCGTCTAGTAAAAGCTCATTATGTGAGGATATATCCGTGTCGTCAAGGTTATAAGAACAATTTGAGCACTATTTATAAAGTTTTAAACCATAGGCTCTCTTATTAAGGGCCGGCCTCAACTTCGCTCACACTAACTAACTTCATATTAGACTAATTAATAAATCTTATATCTCACTTTATTAGATTAATTCCGTAAAATGGTAAATTACAATATCAATTTGATATAGTTCACATAAAAAAAAAAAAAAACTCTTACAAGTTGTCCTTGCCCTTGAGGCCAACAACCTTAGATTAGAGGCTAATATTATTGAAATAAGTTCAATGTTTCATTTCAACAAGCATAAATATATATTAGGGTTTTGCCCCAAAGTTCAAATATTTCATAACTTTACTTGAGCAAGCAGCATATTCACATGATTATTACTACGTATTTGAGTTATATCTTCCGAGGATAGGTCATATTTATTAATGAAGTATCAACACACGTAGGATTAATGCATGTTTAAGCTAATGAACACGTCACTTTCCAAAGTCCCACCAAAAGGTTTTGTAGGAGGGCATTATGACTCAGATCCAACTTGTTGATCTGTTGTAGGGATCGTTGGTCCAAATAAAAAGGACAAGTAGTATTAGAAATGTAACGATGAACATGCTACAACGATAAACTATATGAAATCTATTATTCGGATAGAAGGGTTAAATGGACCCCTCCTTGTAGTTGGAGACAAGGATAGTAGAAGCTTCATTATTCTTTGCATACTTTCCTATTAAGTGAAGCTTCATCCGAGTGATAATGGATTTTATTCATTAAGAAGAGAATGATTTACCTCGTGCGCATTCTATGGATGGTGGAGCATCTTATCAACATGACTAAAACCGAATCGACCCTCACTAATTCTATGTATGAATGTTTGGAATGCCTTTAAGATGTTATTCTTCGCTTTTGGCTGTAACTTGGCCAGCAAGGTTTCGTTGAGTCTGTCCAGCTTATCGAGCCAAAGGCGCAAAATCTAGTGGAGTATGCACACGTCTGATGGCCAACAAAGAAATTTTCCATAGATATTCATGCCCCTAGAGAGGAACCTGTCCTTTCCCATCTTTGGGTCATTTTCGCCTAACTAGTTGTCCTCGGAAGCGTCAAAAGATTATTAACTCCTGTAAAGGTGGGAGCCAGCAGTTTGCTGCTTGTGGAAGCAAAAATCGAGTCATCAATCATATCGGGCACCCAAAGAATTTCCACTTCTAATTAGTAAATTTTTTTATTACTGAATAAGACAAATACTTATCAAACAGTTATTTAAGGAATAAAATACATAATTTATTTCCTACTATGGATTTCATGATTAAATAAGACCTATATTGAAAAATCAAGACAAATAAATTAAGAACAATTTATGAAAATCGACAAAGAAAGTAATATGACATTCTCTGTCTTATCCAATTGGAAATCTCAGCTCGTATTCTCTAGAAGTACTTCTTAATATATTAGTTTTGTGTGTTAGTTTCAGTATATGTATAACGCCACTTGTCGGGGATTGAGGGGCCTTGGTAGGGGTCGCGGGGGCATCTCTCTCTCTCTTGTTTTGTAATTAAGGGATGTAACGTAGAGATGTGAGGTATTAATTATAGTGGAATACTCTACTAGATATAACCCTAATTTAAAAGTGGATAAAATTTTATGTCTTCAATTCTCTTTCTTGCTTTTTTCTCTCTATTTCTTTATGAATGTGCGCCAAATCCTAGCAATACTTTATACAAAATATGTAATTTGGATAGAAAAGATAATTACATAATGTTTTTTTTTTCCTTTTTGAATATAGATTAGAATGTTCAAGATTAGATTGAAGATGGTGGGTGAGGATCATCTTAATTTGATATTTCCTTGACGTAGATTTATACTAACCAGAGTTTTAATGTCAACGACTAATAGAAAATTAAAATAGAGTTGTAGAGGAGCCATGCATGAAGAGTTACATATTTTATCAATTCGAGCTCGTATTTGAAAACTGTTTGACTCTAATAACATGACATGTAAATGTAATCAAGGGATAATTTAAATTAACCACACGTTTCCAACCCGTGAGGGGCAATGCTTTTTCACTTTTTTTTCCCACTTAGCTTTCAACCTTCAAATTTAGTACAAATGTACCCTAACATTATCTTTCATTACAAAATAATGATGTCAATGTGTGTTGCAATGACCATCTAAATGCATTTGAACGCGTCTGAATTGACTTTCACTTTTTTACTTTTTATTGAGTTTAATTATAAGATGCCATGCACTTTGACCTTCTTTATTAAAAAACATATGAAGTTTTCGTTACATATAAATATTGACATGTAAATTCACTTAAAATTCTCTCATGATTTTATTATTATTATTATTTTAAATTTTGACGGTAGATGTTCCAGGACTTAGAATAATTTTATGTAGCTTTTGCAAAGATTTGATAGAAAAAAAAAAAAAGCTTTCATGTAATTGTAATTCAGCTCACCATAGCAGTATTAAATTCTTAAACTGTCATCCCAGTGAGACAGTGAGCAATCATAGGTAATCCGAATTGATACATCGAAATCCAGTTTAACTAACTCACAATGGCAGTTCTAATTTCGGTACAACAAAAAGTCACACACTTCCTTTAGTGACATATTATGCATGAACTTCACTTTCTCCAACTCAATTTACCATTTTAAAGGGCAATCAAGCTGAATCACAACATAATTTTCTAGAAGTAGAGATTGAATATGCTTTTGGAAATTAACTTTCATTTCTTTCCAGGGTGTGAAAAAAATTTTTTTTATAAAAATACACACATAGATCTATTCGTCAATTTTTATATATTTTTTAGAATATGAAGTGTTCTGGCAATAGATAAAACCAAAGTACTTAATAAAAATGTCCCATCGATGGTGACCCAAGATTGAGCCAATATGGATGAGACACGAATGTCACAAAAGAAAATATTATAATATAAGGGCTTCATTTTGTTTCACGATGAATAAATTGATTTTTGAAAATGTTTTCTTAAATATGATCATTTATATCACTTATAAAAAAATGAATAATAATGAAAATATTATTCATTTTAGAAAATTTTTTTCAATCATTTATTTTTTTATAAAATAAATTAACCTGAAACACTTCATTATTTTTTGGGTTAATATAACCAAAAATTCCAAATTGGTACATTTATAACAAATTTACTCTAATCTGATTTTTTTTTTAAAAAAATCCCAAAATTGTTTCACCTATGATAAATTTATTCAAAACTAATTTTTTAACCACAAAAATTCTAAACTATTATATTTATGACCAATTTATCCTTCGTTAGTTTCTACTAAGTTAAATTGATACCACGAAAAATAACGAATTGACCAAATTAAAGGTGAAACCTTAAATTGCTGCACCTGTTAATTATTATGTGTCACCTAACTTAGCAATTTGATGATAAAATTTAACGGAAACTTTACAGAAGCGTAATTTTATCATAGATATACCAGCTTAAGGTTAATTTAAGATAAAATTTATCGATTTGAAATTTTTTTGGTATTATCCCCTTTCTTTTTCCCAACAACCGGGGACCCAATTTGTTAAACTAGAGTTAATTCGACCACCAACATCGCTTTCCGAGACGATGTTCTTTAAATCAAGGTGGGGCGGCTTTATAAAAATCCTCAATCCTCCGCAAGACACTTCGTCACTTCCGAGTTCCTTCCCACCCCCCTAAAGTTAAAAAAAAGAGAAGAATTCAATCCATCCAATTTCCCCCCAAACCCCTGCAATCATGGTCTCCCACCATTATGGCTGTCGCTAGGCAACGAAGATCTCCTCTCTTTCCCCTCTCTTTCCACGCACATTATCATCCTCATGCGCGTGGATCTTTCCATGTGAACGCCACCACCTTCTCCTTCAAGCCGCCGTCGCGCCATGCATGTGACGGTCTAGTCGTGCGTGAGCACTAGACCGCAACTTAGACGTTCCCGTCCGCGGTTTCCTGGGAAAGAAATGGCGACCGCCCATCGCCGTCGCGGCGAGCTCGCGTCTGCCCTGAGGCTTGTTCTCCGTTCTTGGTCCCTGCTGTGCTGCTGCTGCTTGTTCTTGTTGCCTCTGGCCCTCGCCGCCGGCGGCGACTACGAGATCTTGCTCCGCGTCAAGGCCGCCCACCTCGAGGACCCGGACGGCCAGCTCGACGACTGGGCCCCCAGCGCCGACCGCAGCCCCTGCAACTGGACCGGGGTCACGTGCGAGACCCGGAACCGCTCTGTCGTCGCGATCGACATCTCGGAACTGAACCTCTCCGGCGGGTTCCCGTACGACTTCTGCCGGATCCGGACCCTCCGGAACCTCTCGCTCGGCGACAACTCCTTCAACGGCACCGTCGCGGGGCCGTCGCTCTCGCTCTGCTCGCATCTCCAGTGGCTCAACATCTCCAGCAACTACTTCGTCGGCCAGCTGCCGGACCTCTCGCCCGGGTTCGCCGACCTCCGGTTCCTCGACCTATCGTACAACAACTTCACCGGCGAGTTTCCGGCTAGCTTCGGCCGGTTGCCGGCGCTGAGTGCCCTGTCGCTGTTCGGGAACTTGCTCAACGGCTCGATACCTTCTTTCTTGGGTAATCTTAGCCAGTTGACTCAGCTCAATATCGGTTACAACCCGTACGCGCAGGGCCCTCTGCCTCCGGAGATCGGAAACCTATCTAGGCTCGAGAATCTCTGGGTTGCGGGATCGAATCTCGTCGGAGAAATCCCGAGCTCAATCGGGAAGCTCACTTCTCTGAAGAACTTCGATTTGTCCTACAATATGCTGTCGGGGAAAATTCCTGATGCCATCGCCGGGTTGCGAAGCGTCGAGCACATTGAACTGTACCACAACAACTTATCCGGCGAGTTGCCAGAGGGGATCGGCAATTTGAGCAATCTCTTGCAATTGGACGTCTCTCAGAACGGTCTCACCGGCGTCCTGCCGGAGAAGATCGCTGCATATCCGTTCACGTCCCTGAACCTAAATGACAACTTATTCAACGGCGAGATTCCCGCGGTTCTGGCGTCGAACCCAAATTTGCAGCAGCTGAAGCTCTTCAACAACTCTTTCACCGGGAAATTACCAGCCGATTTGGGCAAGAATTCCGACTTGGTGGAGTTCGACGTCTCGAGCAACTCTTTCACCGGCGAGTTGCCTGAGAATCTCTGTTCCAGAGGCAAGCTCCAGGAAGTTATCGTCTTCAACAATCGCTTCACAGGAAGCTTGCCGAGTTCGCTAGCGAGCTGTGATTCTCTCGAATACGTCCGAATCAGCAACAACGGACTCTCCGGCGAGGTGCCGGCCGGGTTTTGGGGCCTCCAGGCGGTCTCGCACCTTGACATGAGCTACAATAAGTTTGAAGGGGTGATTTCGCTGTCGATTTCGGGGCCCAAGGGCCTGAAGTCCCTTCTGATCGCCGGCAACAAATTCTCTGGTGATATTCCGGCGGAGATTTGCCAGCTCTCAAACCTCACCGTCGTTGATGTGAGCAACAACCAGTTTGGCGGTGGACTCCCGACGTGTATCACCAATTTGGGCAATTTGCAGAAGCTCAAGATGCAAGGCAATTTGCTCACCGGCCCGATTCCGAGTTCAGTAGGGCCATGGGCCGATTTGACGGAGTTGAACCTTTCGAACAACCGGCTCACTGGGACCATACCGCCTCAATTAGGCGACTTGCCGGTGCTGAGGTACTTGGACCTCTCAGGGAACTCGCTTTCCGGCGAGATCCCAAGGGAGCTGGCCAAACTGACGCTTAATAAGTTCAACATATCCCACAATAAGCTCTACGGCGAGATACCGCCGTGCTTCGATCACGAGCTCTTTGTTTCGGGCTTAATGGGCAACCCAAGCCTGTGCAGCTCGGATCTGAAGCCGTTCCCGAAGTGCACAAGAGCCCGGCCCGTCGCTTTCTACGTGCTCATAGCTCTAGCCGTATGCGTTGTGCTCCTTTTCGCGTCCCTGGTTTGGCTCCTCAGGACGAAGCTGCATTGGTTCGGAGGCAAATCGAGACGGTTGTGGAAAATAACCACGTTTCAGCGGGTCATGTTTAGCAATGAGATCGTGGATCAGTTAATAGAGGAGAACAAGATCGGGTCCGGAGGGTCGGGCGAGGTCTACCGGATTAGGCTCAAGTCGGGGCAGATGGTGGCGGTGAAGAAGCTCTGGGCGAAGACCCAGGCCCCGGACATCGAGTCCATGTTCAAATCGGAGGTGGAGACTCTGGGTCACGTCCGCCACGGCAATATAGTAAAGTTGCTGTTCACGTGCTCGGCCGAGGAGAGCAGCCTTTTAGTCTATGAGTACATGGAGAACGGGAGCCTGGGCGACGTCCTGCACGGGCCCAAGAGCGGAGAATTCCTCGACTGGGGCCAGCGGTTCGCCATAGCGGTGGGCGCGGCTAAGGGCCTGGCCTACCTGCACCACGACTGCGTGCCCGCCATCGTGCACCGGGACGTGAAGAGCAACAACATCCTATTGGACGAGGACTTCACGCCGCGGGTAGCCGACTTCGGGTTGGCGAAGATGTTGTTGCAACAGGAGGCGGCGGCGACCGGGGAGATGTCGAAGGTGGCCGGATCCTGTGGCTACATCGCGCCAGGTGCGTATTGCCTATCCCAATCCTTTCGTTTTCATTATTGTCTGTTTGATTATGTGGTCTCTCTTTGGTTGCTAGTGTTTACTTCCACTAAACTAGAAGACTAGTGGGCCCCATGTTCAACCCGATAATATTAATTTTGCCGATGTGGGGTCCATGGGAAAGTGCTTGTGAGTTGTATGTTTTGGCCTTTTCAGCCCATGCCTTCGTTCATCTTTGACTGAAGTCAACCCGATTTGAACAGAGAGTTCTTAAATGGATTTGGTATTTTTAGTCATTTAATATTGGCAAGTGCTGCTCATTTTCTGAATTCTGTATACAGCAATAATGTTCTCAAACTTATTTGACTTGCAAGAGTAGTTTAATGGTGGCTCTTAAATTGATTATTATTTTTTTTCTCGGTTTTTGCAGAGTATGCATACACTATGAAAGTAAATGAGAAGAGCGACGTCTACAGCTTCGGCGTGTTGCTCCTAGAGTTGATCACCGGCAAAAGGCCGAATGACCCTTCGTTTGGCGAGAACAAGCACATCGTGGAGTGGGTCATCGAGGTCGCGTTGTCAGCTCCCGAGGGGGAAGGGGATGGGAATCGTGATGGCGAGCCCGGGTGGTGCTTCGGCGATCTCGCACAGCTAGTGGATCCGAGGTTGAGCCCGTCCTCGAGCGACTATGAAGAGATTGAGAAGGTCTTGAACATAGCTCTCTCTTGCACTTCCGCGTTGCCGGTCAGCAGGCCCACCATGAGGCGCGTGGTTGAGTTGCTCAAGGACAAAAAGTGGGCCCGTTCCAAATGATAGGAGCTGTCATTTTTGGCTCTCGGTTTAGTGGTCAGAGTGCATGTAAAGTATATGCTAGTTGCATCGTCAACTGTAGTTTGAAAGTAGTGAGAGGCTTGTGAGATAGATCTTCCGCTGCCCTCTTTTTTTACCTCTTCAAGTGTTTGGGATTTTCATTAAAAGAACACCAACTTTCAATTGCTGATTAATTTTAATTCTAATTTTCGTACGACACTCACTTGATATCTTTACTTTTTGTTTGATTACTTGACTGTCATGACTTTTAAAAAATAAATGTTCACTTGAGTGCAATGACCTTTAATCAATCGCTTGAATTTCATATATTTCAAAAACATTTATTCCAAAGGCCGATAATCAGATGTGGCGTGGTATTTGGGATGAACATTTTTTAAAACTTACAGATGTTGCATGTAAGGACACCGACTTTTATTTGAGGGATGAATTTCACCCCTAGAAAGGTAAAATGTGATTGTCATGTGAGTAAACTCCATGTAATGATAATAAATTGTTTCCAATCTGAATCGAAGATAATTTGGAGTGGCATTAAACAATATTGTTCCCACTAAAAAAGTAGAACGATGTTGTTTTTGAGCTAATTAATCGGGTTTCATGTGTGTGTGTTTTGTGGGCGAGGGGGGTGGAGACGGTTCTTCACGAAATCATATTGAAAGGGCGAAATTTGGGAAAATTTAGTGAATATGCTCCGATTTTTTCACCAAATCTCTAGCCCAATTTGCATAAACCCTTCTTAATTTGATTTGAAGCCATAATATGAGTTTAGAAATGAGATGTTGATTATATATGGAAGCATGTCTGCTGACAAGGCACTTCTTGTTAGTAATGTCAGCATCCGTGAGCCATCTTAGATATCACATACACACATTTTAACGGTAATTCTATTATGGCCAAAATTATCTCACAAATTAAAATTGGTGCCCTTTTAAGTGACGCTCAAAAGTTGGGGCGAAAATTATTGCGGGAGTGAAAGTTGGAATTTCCTTTTTGTAAGAAACGCTTAAGTGTTTGGTCCCTTTCTAATTTTCAATAGCATCAACATTTTCGTTGGTTGAGAAATTGTTATAGGTTGTGGGTTTCCAATGAAAGAGAAAAGCTTTACAATCAACAATAATGCTGTAGTAACTACCGTGCCTGGTAATTCCTTTGTATTATGCGGTGACTACTCAAGAAGTAAGGATAAAATTTGCATGCACTTGATAAAATTCCCTGATAATTCTATTTGACAAGTATGTATATGTATTTGATAAATATCCCTCGTAATTCCTTCATATAATCGCTTCTTTGAGTTGATAAAGTACCAAGAATATATCTTAAGATTGATATTTTGATGGCATAGTCGACTGGTGAATTCGGGACAGAAAGATTTGGGTCCAACTAAGGAGATTCTAGAAGTGAAAATTCGCTTAAACGAAGAAGCTAAGGATTGTACCTAGAAAGCCTACATCAAGAAGGTCTAGCATCGTTTCCAAAGCAAACAATTTATTTGAACTCCACCGTCTACGTCCTACTTTGGGATTGGTTGACCAATTTGATTTACATTTATGACATTCTATGTAAGAAAATTCAAATCTTCTACCACATCTCATCTTGAAAACATTTAGCAAAGAAATGCCAATCAAGTGGGAAAACATTTAATTCTTTTTGGCTGGATAACATTTAATATTTGAAAAAGGAAAATCTCATACTTTCTTATATATGATGTCATGAATGGAAATCAACTTAGTCCACCAATCCAAAAGTAGGACATAGATGGTGGGGTTTAAGAGACTCTTATGACAAAATAAATTGCAAGCTTTATGAGATTATTGATATCTATCCATTGTAATCATTTAAATATATCATGAGCAAATGAATGAAATTAACAAATTATTACAATGGTTTAATATCAACAATCTCATATAGCAGACAATTTATACTGTCATGGGAGCCGCTTGCCCCACCATTTACGTCCTACTTTGGAATTGTGACATTCTATGTAAGAAATTTCAAAACTTCTACTATGATCACCATGAAAAATTAGTAAAGAAATACCAAATAAGTTAGATAACATTAAATTTAAAAAAAGGGAAAGTCTCACAATTTCATATCTTTTTTTTTAACAGAAACCCATATTGTATTAATACGAGTAACCCATACAACCAACGGCTATAGCATCCGCACTTAACAGGTTCAAGAGAGGAGGGGGTGAAAAGAAGGGCCCAATTACAAGTCAAACGATTGCTATTATGGGCCTTACAGGCCTAGTCGGCTACCGCGTTTGCTTCCCTTCGACAGAACCCTAGCGATAGATTGGAGAATAGGGTTAACAGGAAGGCTGCCTCTGAGAAGAGAGAGCGATCCGTCCATGGCGGCGGTGTCCGGCGATTCAACATTTCCACCAGGGTGAGATTGTCTGATTCGACGATTAGCTTTGCATTTTGGAGCCCCTATTGCAGAGGATGTCGGAGCGAGAAGGACAAGGCTTGGATCTCAACCTGCATAGCAGAGAACGCAACAACCCCTATGGAGAAACCATCTGTAAGTCAGCCTTGATGATCCCTACAAATACAAGCTATATTGCCGTGATTTCTTCCCTAATGATACGATCCGCCTATATTTACCTTCAGAACCCCGGGATCTGGGGGATGCCAGAGATGAGCTTTATTTGTGATCGAGAACTCTTGTTGCGTGCAGGAAGCCGAAGACAACCAATCTCCCTGGTCGTGAGTCAATGTCGCTTCTACCACCTGGGTCGGATTGGGAAAAGTTCCTCTGAAAATGAAGCCATTCTGGGCTCGCTAGATCTGCCACAAAACATTAGAAATAAGCGCCATATGAGGTAATCGGTTTCCTTCTCCAACCGTGGACACGATCCACGAGTCTAGATGCTGAGTATTGTTGGGAATGACTGAGATCCCGATCTGGGAGTGTGTCCACACCTGATGAGTCCACGAACAGAGTAAGAACAGATGTTCTAAGGTTTATGGAACCTAATTTTTGCATAGTGGGCAACAGGGACTTTCTAATATATGTCTTCGATGCAGGTTGTCTCTCGTCGCTAAGGAATTGCTACAAATGGACCAGAGAAAGACACGGATTTTGGGTGCTGCAGGCATCTTCCAGATATTGCGCCATAGCCAAGTAAGAATTTGGTATGATGTTGAAGCACCATAATTTGGAATACCTGATTTTGTCTGAATAATTGCATGATATGCTGATTTGACCGTAAATGTTCCTTGTTTAGTAGCTGTCCATATAATTGCATCTGTAGTGAAGTTAGGTTTGAGTTGGATGTCTGTAATCTGTTGAATGATTGGCAAGTTGAAAAATTTGTACAATAAATCTATCTTCCATGAACTGGTAGACTGATCAATAAGATTAGCTACTAGTAGAGGTTCTTCTGGGGCTTTTGGTCCACCTAGAATGCCCATAGGGAGCCACCTGTCTTCTCTAATGTTGATGCATTTTCCATCTCCCACTGACCAACTAACATTTGGTAAAATAGCTTCCCTCCCGATCAAGAGGCTCTGCCAGCCCCATGATGGGCGAGAGCCCTTGACAGCTTTAAAAAAAGTGGATGAGTGAAAAAATAAACCTCTAAAAAACTTGCCCCATAAAGATAAGGGTTGATGAATAAGACGCCATGCCTGCTTGCCGAGCACGGCTTAATTAAAACTAATCAAATCTCTGAAGCCCAAACCCCCTACTTCCTTTCAGTTCTGTAAAGCTTTCCAACTCTGCCAATGAATTCCAGATCTGCTTGTGTCATTGCTCCACCAAAATTTAGCCATTCTCTTTTCAATAACTTTGCATAATGAAATAGGAATCTTAAAAATAGACATGGCGTATTGTGGAATAGATTGAATGACAGTCTTTAGCAGAACTTCTTTCCCTCCCTTAGAGATTAGTTTCTCCTTCACCCTTCTAATTTCGATTAAACTCTACTCAACAACCAAGAAAACATATCCCTTTTAGATCTTCCCCAATCAGTAGGTATCCCTAAATACTTCCCACATCGCTGTAAAACAGGTACCCTTAATTCACAAGCCAAATTTTCCTGGAGAGAGATAGGACAAGAAGGACTGAAGAAAATTCCAGATTTATTTCGATTGATAGTTTGTCCAGAAGCCATGCAATATTGGTTTAAAATATTAGATAGGTTCTGACACTCCAGCAAGGTACCATCAAGAAAGAACACGGCATCATCAGCGAAAAATGGATGTGATAAAGTAGGACACCATTGATTCAACTTAATGCCTTTGAGTAAGCCCATATCCATAGCATTCCTAATTAGGAAGGATAAGAGATTGGCTATAAGGATAAACAAGTAAGGGGATAAGGGATCTCCCTGCCTTAGCCCTCGAGTGGGATGAAAACTCGGTAAATACTCACCATTCATTTTGACAGACAAAGATGTAGTTGAGATGCACTGCATAATTAGGTGGAGCCAATGAGAATGAAAGCCTAATCGAAGTAAATAATCTTGAAGAAAATCCCATTCGACACGGTCATAAGCTTTCTGCATATCTAACTTAAGAACCGCTTTAAAATGATGCTTCCTTTTTCTGGTCTTAAGCTGATGAATGACTTCCTGTACGATGAGAACATTGTCCTGAATCTGTCTTCCAGCAACAAAAGCACTTTGTTCCTCATTAATCAGCGTAGGGAGCAGGGTTTTTAATCTATTAGCTAGCACTTTAGAGAAAATCTTAAAGGCATAGTTGCACAAGCTAATAGGATGATACTGATCCAAGCTTTCTGGGTTTGGGGTTTTGGGGATTAGAGTGATAGCAGTTCTATTTAAAGGTAAAGGTAATGATCTAGAAGTAAAGAATTGCTGAACTGCTCTATGAATGTCCACTTTGAGAGCTTCCTAATGAGATTGATAAAATATTCCATTTAAACCATCCGGGCCTAGTGCTTTTGAAGCACCTAATTGAAATGTGGCCACTTTGACTTCTTCGAGTGTGGGCTAAGCGAGGAGTGTTGCATTTATTTCTACATTAACCATCTGTGGACATTGTTGTAAAATCTATGCATAACAGTGAGGGCCTGAAGTGGTATAGAGCTGTGAAAAATAATCAGTAGTCATTTCTTTAATCTTTCCAAGATCCCGAACCCATTGCTGATGTTCATCCCTCAATATGGTAATTTGATTGTGGTGTCTTCTTTGAATTGTGGTAGCATGAAAGAATCTAGTATTGCGGTCTCCCCACTTTAACCAGTTTTTCCTAGATCGCATCGCCCAAAATTGCTCTTCCCTCTGCCATACTTTCTGAAGTTCTATTTTTAACATTTGTTGCCGAGATTGATTCAATAAAGTAGGTTGCTGATTTGTCAAAGTTTGTAACTGGTGCTCTAATTCCATTGCCTGTTGCCTGTTGTGGGAGAAATTCTGGCAACTCCAAGTGGATAAGGCTGCAGCAACCGCGCGAAGCTTGACTAGGAGAGGAGAGTCCTGCCTCGAAACAGAGTGCCAAGAGGTTTCAATGACTGAGTGACAGCCCGGATCTTGATTCCAGAAAGCTTCAAAGGTAAAGTGTCTCTTTCGTCGACCCGAACAGGGTTTTGTATCTAAAACAAGTGGGCAATGATATGATCCTACTGCAGGGAGAGCAAGCACTTGAGCATTCGGGAAAGTGACACGCCATTCAGTAGTGCATACAGCTCGATCAATACGCTCCTTCACCAAGGCATCCCCAGCTCGGTTATTGGACCAAGTGAAAGCACAACCATGAGAAGGGAGATCCAACAAGCAGCAATCATTGAGGACATCTCCAAAAGAAGATAGGCGGTAAGAGTCCGCAAGCCGAGATCCCATTTTCTCCCAACGGTGAAGAATTTCATTAAAATCGCCGAGGCACACCCAAGGTAAGACATTATAACTACCAAACTGTCACAAGGTTTGCCAAAGATGCTAACAGTCATGAAAAACTGCAGGTGCATGAATACAAGTAATCCGCATAGACCTGGCCTCCGAGATATCCAGACAAATAAAGTCAAAAAAATGAGGATTGGAGGAGAAGTTAGACAACGTGATCCCAACATTCCAAAAAAGGGCTAAGCCACCTGCAGAGCCAACTGGGCTGACCAGCTTGTGATGCAAAAAACGTGAGGAACATTTCAGGCGAAGAAGAACTTCATCACCATTCTTTGTTTCCATAAAAATAATAGGTTAGGCTTTTCTTTAGCCATTAGGGCTTTTAAGGATTGGACTGTCAGGGGATTGCCCAAACCTTAACAATTCCAACTGATAATTTTCATCATTGTTCTGGTGGTTGTTTAGGCCAGCCACCGTCGCCCACAAACTATCTTCAGACACCTTTACGATTGCCGTATCCAACAAGAATGAATCATCGTAAACTCCCAGTTGCCCTCCAAGTAAGTCATATGGAGTATAGCGTCTCGGCTTCTTAGCAGGGCCTATTTTGATATTCTGATGAACACTTTTGCCTTTTTTTACTTGAGGAGCTGATGTCGGCAGTTGCACTCCTTTAAGCTTCTCTAATGCTGGAATTAGAGCAGTAGTGAGATTATGTTGCGCCGAAGGAGCTAAGCCCAAGGTTTCAGTACTAGCCTGTGGTGTGGTTGGAGTAGCCTTTTGTGGAGAAGAGGTTGTTTTAGGAATAGGTGGTAGTAGAAGAGGGAGAGGGCGAATATCAGTGGGAGGTGTTTCAGGTATGGTTTCCTCTCTCTCCTCCTCCTCCATAATTGATTGTCCATAGTAAAACTTCCAGTAAGGGCTGTACTGCTGAACTTCAGCTTTTAACCGGGGGCCGTAAGGAGTTTTCCCAGCATCGGTGATCATATTCTCCTCAAAAGGGATTGTGGGGGCAAGAGTCAGTATAATGGCCCAATCGTCCAAAAGAGTAACAGTAATGAGGTAACCGTTTATACCGAAATTCCAACCATAGAGTTTGATTTTTGAATTTAATTAGTCTGCCTACCTTCAAAGGTTCAGATAAATCCAACTTGACTATAGCACGGCCTTCTTTCAGGGTGGAACCAGTAGCAAAGTCAAACTTAACTTGCAGAACAGGACCTACCGTACTAATAGCTTTGCGGATCATATCATTTGTACAACATTCTAAAGGCAGAGCAATTACCTAAACCCAGAATGCACAGGTAGAGAAGTCATAACAGTGCAGAGGGGTGTTGGCTACCTAGGGTTTAAAATTTATAAGATGTCCGAGAATTGCCAAGGGCCAGTGTCTAGAATTCTCTGTTTTTCAGCTTGAGATCTAAATTTGGCTAAATAAATTCCCACTTCTCTCTGCAGGATTTCCGCCTGGTTGGACCTCCATGCCCTCTTCAAGACTGATTGGAAAGCTTGGAAATTGAAGGAAGGGTTGGAGGGAACTTTACCAATTAACATTAGCTTGCACTCCTCGACTGCGTCTGGTGCGGGTTCAACTTGCCATTCTTCAATTGCTTTTTCTGTACATAATCTGCCCAATTTTTGACACAGTGCAGCAACTCGAGATGCATTAGGATCATCTTCGCTAGCCATTTACGATAGGAGGTATTGCCTTAACAGATGAAGGGCGTGAACATAGAAAATATCGACATGCAAAAGGAGAAACGGAAAAACCACAAGGGTGGGGAAAAGAAAATCAGCAGAACAAACACTGGCGGGATAGAAAGTGGAAGAGATGTGTATGGGTTAACTGATTAAAACCTGGGAAGGAAAAGGAGAGAGGAAGATGATGAAGAATTGCAGTTCGCATGGCTACGGTAAGATACTCGAGACTAAGGAAGAAAAGGGTTGTAACAGAGAAGAAGAACTCTACCTAGCAAATAGAGAGGAAACTCGACAAGACGAGAGAATTGCAGTTCTGCTAGTTAAATTGTCCACAATTTCATATCTAGGATGTTGTAAATGAAAACCAATTTAGTCGACCAATCCCAAATTTGAACGTACATGGTGGGCTTCAAGCGGCTCCACAACATAATAATTAGCCTATATTGTGAGATTATCACTATACCATGTTCTACATAAGAAATTTCGAGACATTACTGTGATCCTCTCGAAAAAAAAATTAGTAAAGAAATATTAATGAAGTTGGATAACATTTAATAGTAAAAGAAGGAAAATCTAAAAATTTCATACATATGATATCTTATATGGAAATCAATTTAATCAATTAATAGAAAAATAGGACATAGTCGATAGGATTTAAGCGGCTCCCACGACAAATAAGTTGCGTGCTGTATGAGATTACTAGTATCAAACCATTGTAATCTATCATGACCATATGCATGAAATTAACAAATTATTACAATGATTTGATACCAACAATCTCATATAGCAAGCAATTTATAATACCATGGGAGCCACTTTTCCCACCATCTACGTCCTACTTTGGAATTGGTCGACTAAATTGGTCTCCATTTATGACATTCTATATAAGAAATTTCAAGAATTCTACCATGATCATCATTAAAAAAAATAGTAAAGAAATACCAAATAAGTCAGATAACATTCAATATTGAAAAAAAAAGTCTCAAAATTTCATACGTAGGATGTCATGATAGCCCATGAAGTTTTCACATTGTATTAATGTTGCCCATTCAATAATTCAATCAAAATACCACCATCATTTTGGAGTTCGAAAAGACTGCGAATTCTACTTTTAAATGAAATTTAGTTTGTCTTGAATCACATCCCAACAATATCACATACTTTCCCCTCTATAATTGGGCCAAAGTATTGCCAAAGAACCCCACGATTAACATTGTGTTTTGTTTGAAGTGATTTAGAGAGATTGAAGACGGTTTGCAAATAACCTTCGATTTGTTTTAGGAGAGGAGAGAGAAAGAATTTGAAGTTTCCCCCTCAGATTATCCCCATTTATTTTTAGTGAGTTCTAAATCCGTCCAAAAGTAGGATGATTTAACTAAACAATCGATTCCCTTCCATTTCTTCTCTCTCTTAATCGGTCTTGCCAAGCAAACACAATTAATCCATTGTTTTCTCTTCTTTTTCTAATTCCTAACGAATTATTGAATCTGTTATCCTCTTCAAAAGCCACTCCATTTAAATATAATGTCAGACAAGAATAGCAAGCATTAGCATGGCTCATGCATTTTTTTTAGGGATATGTTCACTAGAAAACCTAAAACTTATAATAAAAGTACAATTTGGTCCTAAAATATGCAAAATGTATAATCAAGTCCTGAAATTAGTCAAATTAGTTCAATTGAGTCCTTTCGTAAATTCCGTTTAATTTGGCCAATGAAAAATGTCAATGCAGTTTTTTTTTTAAACTTTTTTTTTTATCATTCCTACATGGTGATGACGTGGCAAAATCATAAAGTATAACGCCCAAATGACATCATTTTGTTTTGAATATGATTTTTAATACTAATATAATTTAAATTAAATTTAAAAATAATCTAAATTTATTATAAAAAAGGAAAAAGAAAAAAGAAGAAGAAGTCAAGTGGGTAAAGCTTAAGCCCTTGCCTCCACCGCCTCCCAGTCACTAAGAGGGGTTGGTGAGTGTGGGGGTGAGCCGGTGGGGTCATCGAGGCCCATTAGGGGCCGACAACCCTCGCCAACATTAGTAGAGGGCCTATAGGCCCTTGTCCAAGTCTGGGTAAGGGTCATGGCCCTCTCGTGACTCTCACCCCCTAGATGAAGGTTGACATTGGCTGGGGTTTTGCGATCCCCAACCGACCATTCCCCCATCGCCGCCAGCCCTTCCCAATGATGGTGGGTGGTGGAGGTGGCAGTGGCAAGGGCTTGCAGCCCTTGTTGCCTGGTTCTTTGTCCTTTTAAAAAAAAATAATTTTAGTTTATTTTTAATATAATTTAAAGAAAAATTATATTAACAATCAAATTTGGATCAAAACTACGTCGTAACCACATCATTGCTATATAGGAGAGAAAAAATATTTAAAAAGCCACGTCATCATTTATTGCTAGCCAAATAGGATGGAGGTAATTGAAGGACTTGATTGCACTTTCTTAATAAGTTTTAGGACTCAATTACATTTTCTTGATAAGTTTTAGGATTTCTAATGAACATAATTTATTTATTTATGTTTTTTACGATGTCAGGTGAGCAACAAGAACCTAGATGAAAGAGAAACGCATTATTGTAGTAATGTGGTCTATTAAAAAGTGGGATATTATTAAAAAAAAAAAAAAAGTCCAATAATGGCTACGATAAAAAGGATGAGGTTTTTTTCTTAAGGATTTGATATTCAGGTTCCCTCAATTCCTCATGATAGACGTTTATCACATCACACTGGAGAAAGCAGAAGATTAAGATGGAAGGAATTAGCTTCTCATAATTAATAGTTGCAAAATTGCTATAAATTTCGACATAAAAGTTGAATGTTAGAACCATTGAATTTTTTAAGGATGATACGACAATCTTTAGAAGAAATATTTCAAATAAGAGCTTGCATTGATATCGTTTTTTCAAAAGAGGGTCCAAAGTGAACACGGTCTCAAATTAGGGTTTGAAGTGGCTAATAGTATCAAATAAAGGCATGAACTCACATGTGCTCCTCACATCACTTTTCAAGTCATGATCAGGGCATTTTGGTCTAGGGTCTCTTTTTCTTTTCTCTATTCATCTTTTTCTTTCGTAGCTGCTTCAGCCCTAAGCTCTTGACCTCGGTGCTGTGGTGGTTCAGCTAAAAATATGGCAGCCAGCACATCCCCAAAGGCCTTTCGAATTATCTCAAGCCTGTGTGAGAATTGAGTTCCTCCTATTTAGGGAAGAAATAAAATATAAAATCTTACTTTTTTCTTTGTTAGAGATTTTATAAAGTTAAAAAGAGTATTGGCAACCTATGCCTAATAAAGAAATATTTTCATTTTCAATATATTGATTTTACATTATTAAAAAAAAAAAGACAATACTTGGAAAATGGCAAAAGCTTCTTTACTTAGATATTTAACAAGTGCCCTATTTCAACGTGTTTTGTTCTAATATGAACCATGGGATTTGTGGTTACTAGGCATTCTTGTAATAGCCCGTGCACTTCTTAGCTATCCAAGTTATACAATTCACTCCAAGAAACATACCATAACTAGAAGTGGACACGCGAGTAACTTTGCACCTAGCCCAATCTGCAATAGTGATGCAAATAGATGAAGACTTCTTCGTGACAAGATTCAAAGTCCAAGATGTAGAGTGCCGTATAGCGTAGCATACACTTGACCATCTGAAAGTTGGCTATAGTCGAAGCATGCATATGTTGACACCCGCTTGTTTCACAAAAAATGGAAGTTCACCCTAATAATAAAATATCTTTCACCAAAAGTTGATTCTAATTTTTTTTTTAATATGAAGATGGGTTCAATGGCAATTTTGGAGCAAGTCTTTGATGTGTTATATGGTAAAACTAAAATGCAAGGAAGATAAAAGTGAAAGATAAATGCTAGAAATAAAAAGACTAGTTACAATGAAAATCGTGGATATATATAGCTTACTAGCCATGATTACAATATGCAATTATCACTCTAAATGCAGTTACGATTGCACATCCTTCTAGGTTCTTGGCGTGTATGTTGACAATCATTATTCACAAGCAGTTATGACCTCCAATGCCGCTAGTATACTTAACCATCACTCGATATTTTTGTCTTTATACAGCATCTTGATCTATGTGTTCTCCTCTTGTCTCCAACACATAGCCATAAGATAGTTAATCACCTGTGTTTTTCTTTGATGTCATGACATTTGTTGAATATCTCTCGACTACTTGTTAATACCGTTAGTTATCCTAACTCTATCATGTAGCTATCAATATCCACCTCACATGATTGTCGATTTTCGCATGACTTGAGTCGTTTTAATTTAACTCATCTCACCAAATCGGTCAAATTCTATTGTCATCTATTGCAAATGAAGAATCTAGGGAACATTGAACGATCAAGACATCTCTCGTGGTCCCCTATCTCACTATGCATCTGGTCCAGAGCACAAAAAAAATCGAGAATCTTGAGAATGAATTGACAATTTAGCATTTAAAATAATTTGACCAATTCCAAAGTCTACGGGCCGGTTACTGACAGAAATAAAATTGTTCCTTCTCAATACTGCAAAATTTGACTATATGGGGGTCCCAATCTTTGATGCCAAACTTGCTTATTTGCTGATTTTTGCCTTCTAGAGAAAAATGCTAAATTTTGTGGATCTCTGACGGCATACAACCCACGCTGATTACCGTCCGTTATCAAAACCTGATGGGTCTTCGAGACGTTAAAACAGAAACCAGATCCATCAAACTCAAATAACAATCATAATCTTGTGTGAGTTGAGAAACGGAGAGATTAGTCTTCTTTATTTGGGGAATTACCAAAACGTTTCAAAAAGCTGGAGTGCTAGTCTGCTAGATGCTTTTCCAGCAAGACCAGTAGCCAATATGACTTTGGGTCTGCCCAAAAATTGAATATGTGGATCAATAATGATAAGGAATTACAAAGTGGAAAAAGGTGGACAATCACGGGCCACACCAGAAGTGGCTACAGCTTCTCTGAGGTGGTGCTACTACCACCAGTAGGCGACTTGGACTCGGAAGATATTGTCCAGGAAAGTCCAACCTCACATGTCCTGCTTTCACCTGATCCAGCGGTTGATGCTCACTAGAGAAGTGGTTTAGAAAAATCGACGGTGAACGTTATTATATATCTGCTTTAACTTGCTTTTTGTCGTTTCTTCGGCTCGTGTTGTTGACCAAATCGGGAGAATGCGAAGGGCATCTTGGACTTCTCAAAGGCAAATTAAAGAGGGTGGATGATGATAGGTTGGTCCAACCAACCTTGTCTGCATGGAGCGTCAGGGATTCCATCATCTGCAAAGTAATAAATGACTCGATATTTATAGTCAATTGCATTTGGTTTAAAAATGTTTTGGTCATGATGAGAAAGGGACCCTACATATGCTTTCACCGGTGTGAAACTTGCCATGACAACAGCCATGACCTAGCTATAAGAAGAGGCTCCTTTCTTTTTGAGATTTACCAATTAGAGGACATGACTAGATTATAATTCATATCATGATAGCCCATGAAATTATCGCATCATGCAATTGATATTACCCTTTAATAATTTGATCGGGGTTCTGCTGTGAGTATGGAATACCAAAAGATTGTGAATTTTACTTTTAAATGAAACTTATTTGATCCTAAATCGTGTTTTCTTAGATTTACCAATGATAGGACATGGCTAAATTATAATTCATATTATTAAAACTCATGGAATTATCGAATTGTACTATCAACGTCACTCATGGAATTATCACATTGTACTATCAATGTCACCCCTTTAATAATTCAATTAGGATTCTGCCATGAGTTTGGAGTTTGAAAAGATTATGAATTCTACTTTTGATTGAAACTTATTTTGTCCCGATCGCGTTTTTTGAGATTTATAGGACATGGCTATATCATAATTCATATCATGATAGCCCATGGAATTATCGCAATGTGCTATCAATGTCACCCCCTTAATAATTCGATCGGAATTCTACCATGAGTTTGGAGTCCGGAAAAAGTGTGAATTCTATTTTTAAATTAAACTTATTTTGTCCAGAATTGCATTCCAAGAACATCATACAGGTCCACCGTTGTAGTACGGCCAAAGTATTGCCAAAGAACCCCATGATTGATTTTGTGTTTTTTTTTTTTTTTGAGGGATATAATGGGGATTGAAGAGGAGATTCACAGTAACCTTTGTTGTTTTAGTAGATGGGAGTGAGACAATTTGGAGTTTAACTTCAGATTATCTCTATTAATCTTCAATAAGTTCTTAATCTCTCCAAAAGTAGGATGATTCGACTTAGTAGCAACACGATTAATTACTTAATTAATTAATTCATTCTTTTCTCTTCTTTTCTTTTCCACATCGATTTAGTGAATCCTTTATCCTCTTCAAAACCACTCCAACCAAATGTAGTGCTCTTTCTCTTCAAAACCACTCCAACCAAATGTAGTGTTCTTTCAAAACAACAATAGAAAGCATCAGTAAGGATCACAACTTTTTTGTTTTTTCAATTTTGTCAGGTTGAGCAACTTGAACCTAGAGAGACATGTCCTTATTGTTTGATCTATAACGAAAGTGGGACATGTTTCTAGACAAAAATTGAAAGTTCAATAGCTGCCATGATAAAGCCATGTGAGGATGTAAATAATGGGCTGTCCTCAATTCCTCTTGATAGACGTTTGACTGATAGGGTGGTCTTTTGAAGAAGTCAAATTTTGACCCTCAAATTAAAAGAATCGCGATCGCGGCGATAAAAACAAAGTTCAATATACAATATGGCAGCTAGCACACCTCCAGAAGCTTTACAAATTATCAAAGCCTATGCGAGAATTCATTTCCTCCTATTTATAGAATATAAATCCTACTTTTCCCCCTTTTAAAGAATTTAAATTAAACAAGTGTCACGTTAACTCATGCTTAATAAAGTAATATATTCTTTTTCAACGCACTAATTGTGTTTGATGTGAAAAATAATACTGCCACACTGACAAAGTTTCGTTATTTCGATTTTTTTAATAAGTATCTAGAAGTATCCGTTTACAAAACCTAGGTAATAAATAGAAATGAAAAGAATAAATGGAAATGAAAAGATTTTCGCCGAATGGAGACGTCAAACCATACTGCTATACTAGAGGGACCCAATCGAAAAATGGTTATTTCTCCTCACTAGCACCCTCTCTTGAATTGACTACTTGGATCGAAGCATTCAAATATATTCAAAATTAAGCCAACTTATAGTCACTAGACAAACGAATGAAACCACAGTTAGTTAATTTGACTTTGGTGCACTATTTTTTCCTCGGGCATAGTATAACATCGCGGCGTGAATACATGAAAATTGAACCTTTTTTTTTTTTTTTATTATAGTAAAGTGGAGTAATTTAGGGTATCTCGGGGAGCCGACAGTTTCTTCCTCAAAGCAAGCAACTTCACCGTCGCCCCTACCCAGCCACCCCTTTATGCCCTGTTTCGTTGCACGGCAGCTTCCTCGTCTTCCAATTGATTCAGTGTTTTTAATTTTATTTTATTGATATCCATGCTCTTTCTCTCTTCATCTCTTCGAGTTCTGAGTATCGAAAACTCCAATCCCATTGAAGCTCAATCGTCAAAGCCTCTTCGTGCTTTCTGATCGCAACTCAAGTGGGAGTTAATCGTTCGTTGCTGATGCCAGTAATCCGCCTTTAACACGACACACTTCACGAGGCTTTTGTCTATTCCTTCGCTCACTTGCCAAGACATTGCAAGCCATTTAAACATAGATTTTTCGTTGAATATAAAAGGATTATTCATTAACTCATTTTCCTAATCGATTCAAATGTCAGAAAATAAAAATTTATTTCTCGACAAAAACCTAACTTTAAAACTAACTATAAAGACTTCTCTCTCCCACTTGCCGTGTCTTGTCATCAAGTCTATATCGTTGTCATTGCTCACCATTGTCACCGTAGGGATTGCCACCAGTCGTAGCGTTGTCACTGTTGCCACTTGCTCCCGTTTGTTACCCTAAAGATCTAAGATAGTTGTCCTTTACCTTGAGGCCAACAACCCAAGATTGGAGGCTAGTAATATGATGTCAAACTATTTATATGTAAGTTCAATTTTTGATATCAACGCGTACAAATAATCTGGTATTAGGGGTTCCGTCAAAGTGCAAATCTTGCCTAACTTCCCTTAAGCAAACAGCATATTCACATGATTATTCCAAAGTCAGGTCATATTTATTAATGAAGTATCAAGTTATCAACAAATGCAGGAATAAAACATGTTTAAGCTGATGAAAGCATCACCTTCCAATGTCCCACCAAAGGTTTGTATGGCTGGGGATTAGGACTTAGATCCAACCGTTGATTTGCAGCATGGATCGATGGTTTCATTCTAAGCATATTCTTTTCCAGATGAAGTAGATAAGGTGGTACTAGAAATCTAACGATAACTATGTTATGACTACAAATTCTACGAATCCTATTTTTCAGATCGAAGAGATTAAATGAACCCCACCTTGTGGCTGACGACAACGAAAGCAGAATCTTCATTATTCTTACCCTACTTTCCTGTTAATGAAGCTTCATCCGAGTAAAAAAGAACTTTTTATCGTCATGAAGAGAATGATTGGCCTCGAGCATATATTCTGCAGATGGTGGTGGAGCACTTAATCGAATTGACTAAAAAATCTAATCGACCCGCACTGACACTACTAATCCTTCTTGGTCTTCCTCGTGTTTGAATGTCAAGACTATCTCCCATAAAGTATTCTTCGCTTTCGGTCGTCATTTGTCCAGCAAGGTTTCGTTGAATCTGCCCAATTTATAAGCCAGAAATGCAAAATTTAGTGAGGCATGCACACCTTATCTTATGGCCGAACTTCGAGAAAATCCGCCATTGATTATCATTCCCTGTACAGAGAGAACCTCTCCTTTCCTTCTTTGGGTCATCATTTTCGCATAAATAGCTGTCCTCCGGAATCGTCAAAAAATTATCGACCCCCGAAAAGGCGGGCGCCAGCAGTTTGCTGCTTCTGGAAGCAAATTAGAATCTTCAATCAATCTTGGGCACCGCAATGATTTCCGCTTCTAATTAGTAAAAGAACTGTGGATGAAGTCAAAATTTCCCGAAATAATTTTTCTTTCCAAATCTATTTTTGGAAGAGAAATTCATTTGATAAACCTATTCAATTTTTCTATTTTTGAAATAGATTTCTATTTTAAAAATAGGTTTGGAAGAGAAATCGAAGCCTAAAATTTTCTACTTCTGATTTCTGGAAGAGAAATCAGAAATAATTTCTCTCACTAAACCCTAATTTCGGTAAGTCCTCCCTCATCTCCTCTACGTCTCTGCCTCCTCCTCCTCCTCCGCCTCTCCTCATTTTATTAAAAATAAAAATAAATAAAAATAAATATATATTCATTTTATTCATTTAAAGATAAAAATAAATTTATTCAAATAAATAAATTATTTTTATTTATCATTTTATTTTTAGTTTATTAAAAATAAATTTAATAAATTTGTTTTTATTTGCCTCAAGTGTTTTTCCAAATAAATTTTTTTATTCATTTTAAAATAAATGTATTCGTAAAATAAAATAAAATAGAATAAATAAAATAAATTTATTTTTAAGGACATTTTAATTTTAAAATAAAATGATATTTTATTTTATTTTTTATGATTTATTTTATTTTATTTTATTAATTATTTTTTTGTTACTAAATCATTTTTATTTTTATTTTTTATATTAAAGGTCATCGGTCATCACCGCCGCCGTCCGAAAGGAAGAAATTTTGTATTGTTATCAAACGGTTATTTTTGCTTAAAACTCTTCTAGAAATAAAAATAAAAAATCTATTTCTGTTCCGTAAATAATCTAAGATTAGTAAATTATTTATCCAAACAGTAATGGTTGTCATGCGCGTCCAAGTCTCCGAAATAGTTGTTAAACATCTAGTTAAGAAAAGTTTCCATTTTTAATTACATTATTTATTTTCGTATTATAAATTATTAATGCATTGAAATTGAAACATGTTATTATTTAATGTGATAGATAAAAGCCTCAAAGGCATTTGTTAATAAAATTTACATTAAAGAATAAAGACATATAAATTGAGAATAATTATAAATCCATACATAAAGTTATATGACATTTTATTTGTTATTAAGTTGAACTTATTTGTTTAAGTACCTCCTCACAATCTCCCACAATACTTGTCACTGTATCAGTTGTAGGGGTTAGCTTTGGTTTAGCTATAGCACTACTCAATGTTATATGCATAGCTTGGCCTAAAACATAACTACCTGCATATTGTTTTTGCTTTATTTTTTGAGTATAAATTGGATTCTTCAAGATTAGATGGAAGATGGTGGGTGACAATCATCTTATGTTGCTATTACATTGATGTAGATGTATACTAACTAGGGTTGTAATGTAAACGATTTATTAAAAAAAAAAAATAGAGTTGTAGAGTAGTCATGCATGAAGAGTTACAATATTTAATCAAGTCGAGTTTCTAATTCAAAAATGTTTGACTTTAGTAACATGACATATAAATTTTAATAAGGAACAGTATAAATTATACCCTAACGTCAGTCTTTCACTTCAAAAATAACGATGTCAACATGTGTTAAAAAAAATACCATCTAAATGCTCATTTTGAAAGTGTCTTGATTGACTTTTAACTTTTATGTTTTACTTAATTCAAATTTCATGAGACATGCACTTTAATTTTTTTTTTTGAGAATGTTTGAAACTTTTGTAACATATAAATGTTGACATATAAAGTCACCTATTTTTCCATAACTTTAAAAGGTTGCATAATATTTTAAATTTTGATAGTAATTTTCAATTTTGTTGAACTATCAACAACTGTGCCATTTAATAACTTTCTTGGCAAGAGATGTTCCAAGACTTCAAATGATTTTTGTTACATAGATTTAGTAGGAAAGTTTGCATGTATATGTTCTATAAAACGTTATTCTTTTGCAATTTATCTCACCTGTGGTATTGAATTCTTAAACTATTATTGCTGTGACAAGCAATAATAGGTGGTCCAAATTAGTAGACCAAAATCTAGTCCGTTACTCACAATTACAAGACCATAAGTTTCGCCAATACCAAGGTTATTGCTTTGTGATTGATTGAGTCGATTCCAATTTTGGCACGGTGAGATACTTCCTTGATATATTACTCTTTGAACTTCATTTCCTTAAATCACATTTTTTTTTGCGTAGGCAAGCTGAACCATGACATAAATGTCTAGAAGGTTCTCGCATATGCTTTTGGAAAGTGACTTTCATATTTTTTTTTTAAAAAGAACTTTGTTAAAAATTATATGTGGATCTACTCGTCAATTTCTATTTTTCAGACCACATCCATCAAACTAATTAATTCGACAATGAACGTTGTCTTCCACGACGATATTCTTTAAAAGCAAGCTGGGCTTTAAAAAATCCCCATTCGTCAGAACTTTCCCACTTTCTTCCCCGCAAAAGTTAAAGAAGAGTCACATTCATTCAATAACCCAGAAATTTCTGAGATTATGACCTCCGATTATTGCTCCTCTCTCTCTCTCTCTCTCTTTCTGTCTCTCTCTACGCACAGAATCCCAAGAAAGTGAAGATCACCTCAAGCTAATGTTCGCAGATCTTTCAGGTGAACTCCATCGTCACGCCATGCATGTAAGTGTGGTGCCCAATCACTACAATATATCGATTCGAAAGCAACCACCGCAAGCTTAAGTTCCCCAATTTGTCCTCCCTTCGATTTTTCCACAGTTTCATTCATGCTCAGGAGGTGATCTTTTGAATGGTGGGAGTCACAAATTGCTATAGCAGGAAGAAACATGAAGGAATTACAAAGTGGAAAAAATGGGATTTTCATAAATTCCAAAGGACGCACACTAAAAATGGCCATGCTCTCTGTGAGTCAGTGCTAGTACACCTGTCGAGCGATTTGGACTCAGCAGACAAACATCAAGAGAGTCCAACCTCCCGTGACCTGATTGATCCAGAATCAGCTGGCGATACGTCTCGTTTACAAGAAAAGTAGTTTGGAAAAGGGAACGCGTGAACATTATTGATTATCTCCTTTAATTTGCTCCGATTTACTTTTGTCGTTCAACATCGGCTCGTGTTGCTGACTGAAATGGGTGAATGAGCGGGGCATCTTTGATTTCCAAAAGCAAATGGAATAGGGTCCATGAGGGGCTGGCCCAACCAACATTGTCTGCATGCTTCCGAGCTGCCATCACCTGCAAAATAGAAATTGTTTGAATAGTACTTAGTCAATGACATCTGTTTTATATAATGTCTGGACCATGATGTAGTCAATGACATCTGTTTTATATAATGTCTGGACCATGATGGCAGAGGGACACTACATATGTCTCCACTGGTGCAAAAGTTTCCGTGACAACAGCCATGACCTAGCTAGATGAGACTGCTCTCTTTTTGAGATGTACCAATGAGAGGACATAGCCATATTATTATTCATATCAGGATAGCCCTCATGTCACCCCTTCAATCATCTAATCTATATTCCTCCCTAAATTTGAAGTCTGTAAAGATTGTGAATTATACATTTAAACATAACTTATTTTGTATTAAATTGCGTTCCATCATATTCTTTTGCTTAGAGATGATTAGTTCTAGGGTTGGTTTCAGGTTTGTGGAACTTGAAAAAATCCTGTTGATCTTGAACCGGCCTAAAACTTCTTTTTCTGTTTCATTTCTGAAGGAACAAAGTATTAACAAACACTGAACCACCGTTCAGAAAATGCATACACAAAAACGCTTGAATGAAATAATTATACCATAGAGGCATTTCATCAAACATCTAGAGTACAAGAAATATTCTGAATTGAAACTTCAGCAGTCCAGACAATATATTGACCAGTTTTCAGAGCTCAGATCCAAGTTGACAAACTCAAGTGCCGCTGGGGTGGGGGGGGGGGGAGAGAGAGAGAGAGAGAGAGAGAGATGAAAAAATAGACTTAGAGTTTGGGTTTTTAAAATATGTTCTAAACTGCTGGTTCCTAGGTGGGTGGGTGGGTTAAGCACCCAAAATTGGGAGCTAGACTGGATATTTCTTTTGAAATTGAGACCCGTGCTCACACCTACTTTTGCCGTTGTAGTTTGGCCAAAGAACCCCATGATTAATATTGTGTTTTGTTTGGAGTGATTCAGAGAGGGTTTACAGATAAACTGTGTCTTTTTGCAGTGGAAGAGGAGAAAGGATTTGGTTTTTCCCTCTGGATTGTCTCTATTAATTTTTGCTGAATTATAAATCCCTCCAAAAGTAGGATGATTTGACAGTGAAATTGATTTGCTGTTACTCTTCTCTCTTAATTAGTCTTGCCAAACACAATTGATTTGGGTCATAACATAATTGATAATTTAATCAGTTGTTTTCTCTTCTTAATTTCTTTCCTAACAATTTGTTGAGTCGTCTATCATTTCGAAATCACTCCATTTAAATATAGTCTTTTTAGAACAATAATTGAAAGTATCATTATGGATCACATATTCGCCTATGATGCTAGGTCGAATAACACCAATTTGGGATACATTTTTTAGACGAAATGGAAAGTTCAAAAGCTGTCATGATAAAAGGTAGAGGTTTTTCTTGTAAGGAAGCCAATATTCAAGTTATCCTCAATTTCTCATCATAAACATTTGAATAATAATCTCAAGAATCATTAGATCCTCAAAAGATAACATGGCGATCTTTTAAAGAGGTCAAATGGACACTCAAATTGAAAGAATCGCAATCATATTGACGAAAAAAAAAAGTTCAATAAAAAAAATGGCAGTTGGCACATCTCCAAAGGCTTTATGAATTATCACAGGCCTATGTGAGAGTTGATTTCCTCCTATATAGGGAAAAAATAGGATATAAATCCTAGCTTTTCCTCTTTGAAGAAAATATAATAGCCTTTTAACTCATTTATAATAATGAATCATTCTTATTTTCAATGCACTAATTACATATAACACAATGAAAACACCACTTTGAACCATGCGAACTTCTTCTATTTGAATACTTAATTTGTCATCCCAGCCTACTCGTTCATAAATTGGAATGAAAAGTTTTGCCCAAGTGGAGGTGCAAAAACGAACTATTACTAGACAGACTCAATTTCAGAAATGATTATTTTAAATAAATGCCTTCCTCTTCTTTGTATATTGAATCGACTGATTATAGTCTTTAAATTCGTATCCCAAGCATTGTTCATTTCAGAATTCAAATTGATTCAAAATTAATCCAACTTATACTTGCTAGACAAACGAATGAAGCTAGAAGTAATTAATCTGATCTTGGGGCACTAATTTTTTTTTTCCCTTGTGGATAGTATAAATGCTTGCGATAACACATGAAGGGTTATCTTTTTTAATGTTTTTCAAGTTAAGCGGAGTAAAGAAGGGTCCCTCGGGAAGCACAATCTTCGACAGTTTCTTACTCAAAACCAGCAACTTCATCTTCACGCCTTCGCAGCCACCCCGATCGTGCCATGTTTCGTTGCGCAGCAGCTTCCTCCCCTTCCGATTTACTCAGTGTTTTCTATTGAATTTCACGTTTTCTTCGTCTCCTCGAGCTCTGTGTGTCGTAACTCTAATCCCCATTGAAGCTTTCAACCGTCGAAGCCTGTCGATCTTTCTGATCACAAGCCAAGTGGGAACTAGTCATTCGTCAGCGACGGCCGGTTATCCGCCATTATTACGACACGGTTCACGAGGGTTTCGTCGAACGAGACGAAATAGCTTCGCCATGCGTGTGGTCTTTTTGGCCCCTGGCCCGCTTTACCTTGAACATTTTGCGAGCGTTTTCAGAAACGTGTCTTGCAAAGAGTGTCGAATGATAAAGAAAAAGGTGGAGGAAAACTTCTCACAATCTCACCTTCAGTCCGTGTACTTTTTGTTTTTTCAAAATGATAACTCCCATGCTTTTTAAAAAGGGTCACTACTTGTCCTTCTAGAAACTGGGTCGATTGAAATGTTGATGTGAGCACTGAAATGTTTCTTGTATGGCGTCAAGTAGATGCCATATTAGCAACATGAAAAATCATACACGTGGGGAAGAGAAGGGGGTTGTGTTGGAGAGGTGAGGGCTTGATAAGAGGTCGGCCATCATCTTGCAGTGATGTCATAAACTAAGTTAAAATTACTAAAAAAGTCATATATTTATTGTAATTATGTTACTCCAATTTTCAACTTTTTCTTTAGCCAATTAACTCATAAACCTTTTGTATATATGCTAATTCAGTCAATCTGGTCAAAAGTGCCCAGCCAATGTTGACATTAATGTTGGTTATCTTACATAGTACCATCGACACTGATGTGAATAATTTTTAAATATTTTTTAAAATTTATGTGTCTTTATTTTAAAACTTTTTTCTCTTTATTTTTTTACTTTTCACTTCCTTCATCCTCCAAGAGGTCATCGTTGGTGATCAGTTGGAGGTAGGTTCGGCGAGAGCCTAGCCATGGATGGGCAAGGCTCAACCTCACACCCTATGGGCTCAACCATTGCTAGTGGCTAGGTGAGGCAAGACCTTGCCAAATCTACTGATGGCAAGGCTTGACGCTCACCAAATATAGTGAGGTCTTGTTGGCCTTGCCTTTGGCTAGTCAAGCGTCGACAACTAGTTGGAAGAGAAGAAAGTAAAGAAAAGCAAAGAAAATAAATAAAATAAAATAAAAATTAGAAAAAAATACTATTATATTACTTAAAATTGTCTATATCAGCACCAGTGGTATTGTGTAGGATAGCCAATGTTCATGTCAATGTCGACTGGCCAGTTAAAATTGATCGAATGGACTATATTTGTATAAATACAAAAAAATTTATAATTTTATTGGCAAAAAAAAAAGTTTTGGATTGAATTGGAACAATTGTAATAGATTTTAGGACTTTTTTTGATAATTTTCCCCATAAATTAAGGTAAGCAACCACCTTAGTGACTATCATGTGGGGGTTGCTATTACATGAGGCTTTCAAGAGACACAACTATCATGGTATATGAATGTCATTATTGCTTGAGGCTTGATAGGCATCAACAATTTGATAGAATACTTAAATATTAAACTACGGTTTCAATAGGGAGTGAGAGGGTATGATAATAAGGTTGGTCATCATCTCGCAAGATGCCATAAACTAAGTAAAAATTACCAAAAACTCATACACCTATTGTAATTGTATCGATTCAATTTTCGACATTTTTCTTTAGCTAATTGAGTCTTAAACATTTTCTATTTGTGCCAATTCAATCCATCCAAGCAAAAGTGACTTGCCAACATTGACGTGAGTGTTGATCATCTTACATGATGCCATCGATGCTAACGTGGATAATTTTTAATGATATTTTAAAATTTGTTAAATTTATGTATGTTTATCTTAAATTTTTTTTTCTTTTCTTTTTATTTCTTAACTTCCTTCATCCTCCAAAATGTCGTTGCCGGTGATTAGCTAGAGGCAAGGTCGGCGAGAGTCTAGCCATGGATGGGCGATGCTCAACCTCTCACCCTACAAGCTCAACTATTGCCAATGACTAGGCAAGGCAAGACCTTGTTGGATCTAGTGAGGGCAAGGCTCGAACATCGCCAAATCTAGCAAGGTCTTGTTGACCTTGCCTCTGGCTAGTCGCAAGTCGATGATTGGCTAGAGGAAGAAGAAAGTAAAGTAAATAAAAGAAAAGAAAAGAAAAGATAAAGAACAACTAAAAATTTTGAAAATTTATTATAATATTATTTAAACTTGTTCATGTGAACACCGGTTGCATCACTTAGAATGGTTAACATCTATGTCAGCATTGAGTGGCAAACCAAAATTGACTAGATGGCTTGAATTGTCACAAATACAAAATGTTTAAGTCTCAATTGGCAAAAAAAAATATTTAGAATTAAATTGGTACAATTGTAATAGGTTTAGAACTTATTTGGTAATTTTCCCCATAGATAAGCGACCACCTTGGTTACTATCATGTGAGGTTTGGGATTACATGAGGCTTCTGAGGGACACAACTATTGTGGTACCATGGTACCATTTAAATGTCATTATTCTTTGAGGTTTGCTAGGCATCAACAACTTGATAGAATACTTAAATATTAAATTATGTTTTCATTTACAAATTTAAGTTTTCAGATCCAACTTGTTGATCTATTGTAGGGATTGTTGGTCCAAATAAAAAGGACAAGTAGTATTAGAAATGTAATGATGAATATGTTACAACAATAAACTATATGAATCCTATTATTCGGATAGAAGGGTTAAATGGACCCCTCCTTGTAGTTGGAGATAAGGATAGTAGAAGCTTCATTATTTTTTGCATACTTTCCTGTTAAGTGAAGCTTCATCCAAGTGATAATGAACTTTATTCATTTAGAAGAGAATGATTTGCCTCGTGCGCATTCTGTAGATGGTGGAGCATCTTATCAAAATGACTAAAACCAAATTGACCCTCACTGATTCTATGTATGAATGTTTGGAATGCCTTTAAGAAGTTATTTTTCGCTTTTGGCTGTAACTTGGCCAGCAAGGTTTCGTCGAGTCTGTCCAGTTTATCAAGCCAAAAAAGCAAAATCTAGTGGAGTATGTACATGTCTGATAGCCGAAAAAAAATTTTCCATTAATATTCTTGCCCTCCAGAGAAGGAACCTGTCCTTTCCGTTCTTTGGGTCATTTTCGCATAACTAGTTGTCCTCGGAAGCGTCAAAAGATTATCAACTCCTGTAAAGGTGGGCGCCAGCAGTTTGCTGCTTGTGGAAGCAAAAATCAAGAGTCATCAATCATATCGGGCACCCAAAGTATTTCCACTTCTAATTAGTAAATTTTTTTTTATTACTGAATAAGACAAAATACTTATCAAAAATTTATTTAAGGAATAAAATACATAATTTATTTTCTACTATGGATTTCATGATTAAATAAGACCTACATTGAAAAAATCAAGACAAATAAATTAAGAACGATTTATCAAAATCGATAAAGAAAGTAATATGACATTCTCTGTGTTGTCCAATTGGAAATCTCAGCTCTTATTATCTAGAAGTACTTAATATATTAGTTTTGTGGGTTAGTTTCGGTATATGTATAACACCACTTGTTGGGGATTGATTCATACTCATATTGATAGAACGGCATAGGGATTTTGTACCTTTGTGAGTGGGTGAGGGTTTGAGGGCCAAGGGGTCGCGGGGGCAACACTCCCGAGTTGCCAAAGAGTTTTCATAATTTGAGCCTATATTTTGTTAGTAGTTTGGCATTGTGCTCGTTAATAGCTACTGAGTATAAATAATTTCTCTCTCTCTCGTTTCGTAATTAAGGGATGTAACGTAGAGATGTGAGGTATTCATTATAGTGGAATACTCTACTAGACATAACCCTAATTTAAAAGTGAACTAGTAAAATTTTATGTCTTCAATTCTCTTTCTTGCTTTTTCCTCTCTATTTCTTTATGAATGTGCACCAAATCCTAGCAATAGTTTATTTTGTAATCTGGCTAGAAAAGATAATTACATGATGCTTTTTTTTTTTTCCTTTTGGAATATGGATTAGAATGTTCAAGATTAGATTGAAGATGGTGGGTGAGGATCATCTTAATTTGATATTTCCTTGACGTAGATTTATTCTAACCAGAGTTGTAATGTCAACGACTAATAGAAAATTAAAATAGAGTTGTAGAGGAGCCATGCGTGAAGAGTTACATATTTAATCAATTCGAGCTCGTATTTGAAAACTGTTTTGACTCTAATAACATGACATGTAAATGTAATCAAGGGATAATTTAAATCAACCACAAGTTTCCAACCCGTGAGGGGCAACGCTTTTTCACTTTTTTTTTTCCACTTAGCTTTCAACCTTCAAATTTAGTACAAATGTGCCCTAACATTATCTTTCATTACAAAAATAATGATGTCTATGTGTGTTGCAATGACCATCTAAATGCACTTGAACACGTCCGAATTGACTTTCACTTTTTACTTTTTATTGAATTTAATTATGCAATGCCATTAACTTTAACCTTGTTTATTCAAAAACATATGAAGTTTTCGTTACATATAAATATTGACATGTAAATTCACTTAAAATTCTCTCATGATTTTATTATTATTATTATTATGATTATTATTATTATTATTATTATTATAAATTTTGACGGTAGATGTTCCAGGACTTAGAATAATTTTATGTAACTTTTGCAAAGATTTGATAGAAAAAAAGCTTTCATGTAATTGTAGTTCAGCTCCCAATATCAGTATTAAATTCTTAAACTATCATCCTAGTGACGAGCAATCATAGGTAATCCAAATTGATACATCGAAAATCCAGCTCGACTAACTCACAATGGCGGTTCTAATTTCGGTACAACAAAAAAGTCACACACTTCCTTTGGTGACATATTATGCATGAACTTCACTTTCTCCAACTCAATTTACCATTTTTAAGGGCAATCAAGCTGAATCACGACATCATTTTCTAGAAGTAGAGATTGAATATGCTTTTAGAAATTAACTTTCATTTATTTCTAGGGTGTGAAAAAAAATTATCAAAATACAGACATAGAACTATCCGTCGATTTTTATATATTTTTGAGAATATGAAGTGTTCTGGCAATAGATAAAACCAAAGCACTTAATAAAAAAGTCCCACCGATAGTGACCCAAGATTGAGCCAATATGGTGAGACACGAATGTCACAAAAAATAATTTTATAATATAAGGGCTTCGTTTGTTTCACGATTATGATTGATTTTGAAAATGTTTTCTTAAATATGATCATTTATATCACTTATAAAAAATCAATAATAATGAAAGTATTACTCATTTTAGAAAATTGTTTTTCAATCGTTTATTTTTTATGAAATAAATGAACCTATAGGTGTCGTTAGGGATTATTAACTGGAGTACTATGATGGTGGATCCTGTAGTCGCTCCCTAGGGTTTGCTCATCGGTTGTTGGCTTACAGGTTCCTTCGTTACCAAAAAAAAAAAACTTTATTATTTTTTGGGTTAATATAACTAAAAATTCCAAATTGGTACATTTATAATAAATAAGATGATTTTTTTTAAAAATCTCAAAACTAGTTCACCTATGATAAATTTATTCAAAACTAATTTTTTAACCACCAAAATTTTAAACTATTACATTTATGACCAATTTATTCTTCGTTAGTTTCCACTAAGTTAGATTGATACTACGAAAAACAACATATTGGTCAAATTAAATGTGAAATCTTAAATTGCTGCACTTGTTAATTACTATGTGTCATCTAACTCAGTAATTTGATGATAAAATTTCACGGGAACTTATGGAGCATAATTTTATCATAGATATACCAGTTCAAGGTTAATTTAGGATTAACTTCATTATAGATGTATCGATTTGGAATTTTTTGGTGTTATTCCCTTTCTCTTTTCCTCATAATCGGAGACCAAATTTGTTAAACTAGAGTTAATTCGACCACTAACATCGCTTTCCGAGACGATGTTCTCTAAATCAAGGTGGGGCGGCTTTATAAAAATCCTCAATCCTCCGCAAGACACTTCGTCACTTCCGAGCTCCTTCCCACCCCCCCTAAAGTTAAAAAAAGAGAGAAGATTCCAATCCATCCAATTTCCCCCCAAACCCCTGCAATCATGGCCTCCCACCATTATTGCGTTCGCTAGGCAACGAAGATCTCCTCTCTTTCCCCTCTCTTTCCACGCGCATTATCATATCCTCATGCGCGCGGATCTTTCCATGTGAACGCCACCACCTTCTCCTTCAAGCCGCAGTCGCTCCGCCACTGCCGCCGTCGCGCCATGCATGTGACGGTCGTGCGTGAGCACTAGACCGCAACTTACACCTTCCCGTCCGCGGTTTCCTGGGAAAGAAATGGCGACCGCCCATCGCCGTCGCGGCGAGCTCGCGGCTGCCCTGAGGCTCGTGCTCCGTTCCTGGTCCCTGCTGTGCTGCTGCTGCTTGTTCTTGTTGTTGCCTCTGGCCCTCGCCGCCGACGGCGACTACGAGATCTTGCTCCGCGTCAAGACCGCCCACCTCGAGGACCCGGACGGCCAGCTTGACGACTGGGCCCGCAACGCCGACCGCAGCCCCTGCAACTGGACCGGGGTCACGTGCGAGACCCGCAACCGCTCTGTCGTCGCGATCGACCTCTCGGGACTGAACCTCTACGGCGGGTTCCCGTACGACTTCTGCCGGATCCGGACGCTCCGGAACCTCTCGCTCGGCGACAACTGGTTCTCCGGCACCATCGGGGGGCCGTCGCTCTCGCTCTGCTCGCACCTCCAGTGGCTCAACATCTCCAGCAACACCTTCGTCGGCGAGCTGCCGGACCTCTCGCCCGGGTTCACCGACCTCCGGTTCCTCAACCTATCGTACAACAACTTCACCGGCGAGTTTCCGGCTAGCTTCGGCCGGTTGCCGGCGCTGAGTGTCCTCTCGCTTGTCTCGAACTTGCTCAACGGCTCGATACCTTCTTTCTTGGGTAATCTTAGCCAGTTGACTCAGCTCGATATCGGTTACAACCCGTACGCGCAGGGCCCTCTGCCTCCGGAGATCGGAAGCCTGTCCAGGCTCGAGATTCTCTGGGGAGCGAAATCGAATCTCGTCGGAGAAATCCCGAGCTCAATCGGGAAGCTCACTTCTCTGAAGAACTTCGATTTGTCCCAGAATATGCTGTCGGGGAAAATTCCTGATGCCATCGCCGGGTTGCGAAGCGTCGAGCACATTGAACTGTACGACAACAACTTATCCGGCGAGTTGCCAGAGGGGATCGGCAATTTGAGCAATCTCCTGCAACTGGACGTCTCTCAGAACGGTCTCACGGGCGTCCTGCCGGAGAAGATCGCTGCAAGTCCGGTCACGTCCCTGAACCTAAATGACAACTTATTCAACGGCGAGATTCCCGCGGTTCTGGCGTCGAACCCAAATTTGCAGCAGCTGAAGCTCTTCAACAACTCTTTCACCGGGAAATTACCAGCCGATTTGGGCAAGAATTCCGACTTGGTGGAGTTCGACGTCTCTACCAACTCTTTCACCGGCGAGTTGCCTGAGAATCTCTGTTCCAGAGGCAAGCTCCAGAGATTTATCGTCTTCAACAATCGCTTCACAGGACGCTTGCCGAGTTCGCTAGCGAGCTGTGATTCTCTCGGATACGTCCGAATCAGCAACAACGGACTCTCCGGCGAAGTGCCGGCCGGGTTTTGGGGCCTCCAGGGACTGTCGCACCTTGACATGAGCTACAATAAGTTTGAAGGGGCGATTTCGCGGTCGATTTCAGGGCCCAAGGGCGTGACGTCACTTCTGATCGCCGGCAACAGGTTCTCTGGCGATATTCCAGTGGAGATTTGCCAGCTCTCGAACCTCACCGTCGTCGATGTGAGCAACAACCGGTTTGGCGGTGGACTCCCGACGTGTATCACCAATTTGGGCAATTTGCAGAAGCTCAAGATGCAAGGCAATTTGCTCACCGGCCCGATTCCGAGTTCAGTAGGGCTATGGGCCCATTTGGCGGAGCTGAACCTTTCGGACAACCGGCTCACTGGGAGCATACCGGCTCAATTAGGCGACTTGCCGGTGCTGACGTACTTGGACCTCTCAGGGAACTCGCTTTCCGGCGAGATCCCAACGGAGCTGACCAAACTGACGCTTAATAAGTTCAATATATCGCACAATAAACTTTCTGGCGAGATACCGCCGGGCTTCGATAGCAAGCTCTTTGTTTCGGGCTTAACGGGCAACCCGAACCTCTGCAGCTCGGATCTGAAGCCGTTCCCGAAGTGCACAAGAGCCCGGCCCGTCGCTTTCTACGTGCTCATAGTTCTAGCCGTATGCGTTGTGCTCCTTTTCGCGTCCCTGGTTTGGTTCCTCAGGACGAAGCTGCATTGGTTCGGAGGCAAATCGAGACGGTTGTGGAAAATAACCACGTTTCAGCGGGTCAAGTTTAGCAATGAGATCGTCGATCAGTTAATAGAGGAGAACAAGATCGGGTACGGAGGGTCGGGCGAGGTCTACCGGATTAGGCTCAAGTCGGGTCAGATGGTGGCGGTGAAGAGGCTCTGGGCGAAGACCCAGGCCCCGGACATCGAGTCAATGTTCAAATCGGAGGTGGAGACACTGGGTCACGTCCGCCACGCCAATATAGTAAAGTTGCTGTTCACGTGCTCGGCCGAGGAGAGCAGCCTTTTAGTCTATGAGTACATGGAGAACGGGAGCCTGGGCGACGTCCTGCACGGGCCCAAGAGCGGAGAATTCCTCGAGTGGCCCCAGCGGTTCGCCATAGCAGTGGGCGCGGCCAAGGGCCTGGCCTACCTGCACCACGACTGCGTGCCCGCCATCGTGCACCGGGACGTGAAGAGCAACAACATCCTGTTGGACGAGGACTTCACGCCGCGGGTCGCCGACTTCGGGTTGGCGAAGATGTTGCAACAGGAGGCGGCGGCGGCGACCGGGGAGATGTCGAAGGTGGCCGGATCCTGTGGCTACATCGCGCCAGGTGCGTATTGCCTATCCCAATCCTTTCGTTTTCATCATTGTCTGTTTGATTATGTGGTCCCTCTTTGGTTGCTAGTGTTCGCTTCCACTAAACTAGAAGACTAGTGGGCCCCCATGTTCAACGCGATAATATTAATTTTGCCGATGTGGGGTCCATGGGAAAGTGCTTGTGAGTTGTCTGTTTTGGCCTTTTTAGCCCATGCCTTCGTTCATCTTTGACTGAAGTCAACCCGATTTGAACAGAGAGTTCTTAAATGGATTTGGTATTTTTTAGTCATTTAATATTGGCAAGTGCTGCTCATTTTCTGAATTCTGTATACAGCAATAATGTTCTCGAACTTATTTGACTTGCAAGGGTAGTTTAACGGTGGATCTTAAATTGATTATTATTTTTTTTTCTTGATTTTCACAGAGTATGGATACACTAGGAAAGTGAACGAGAAGAGTGACGTCTACAGCTTTGGCGTGTTGCTTCTAGAGTTGATCACTGGCAAAAGGCCAAACGACCCTTCGTTCGGCGAGAACAAGCACATCGTGGAGTGGGTCATCGAGGTCGCGTTGTCAGCTCCGGAGGCGGAAGGGGACGGGAATCGTGATGGCGGCGAGCCTGGGTGGTGCTTTGGCGGTCTCGCGCAGCTCGTGGATCCGAGGTTGAGCCCTTCCTCGAGCGACTATGAAGAGATTGAGAAGGTCTTGAACATAGCTCTCTATTGCACTTCCGCGTCGCCGAACAGCAGGCCCACCATGAGGCGCGTGGTTGAGTTGCTCAAGGACAAGAAGTTCGCCCGTTCCAAATGAGATGAGCTGTCATTTTTGGCTCTCAGTTTAGTGGTCAGTGTGTATGTAATATATGCTGGGTGCATCGTCAACTGTAGTTTGAAAGTAGGGAAAGGCTTGTGAGATAGATCTTCCGCTGCCCTCTTTTTTTACCTCTTCAAGTGTTTGGGATTTTCATTGAAAGAACAATAGCTTTCAATCGATGAGTAATTTTAATTCTAACTTTCGTATGACATTCACTCGAATATCTTAACTTTTTCCTTGATTATTTGACTGTCATGACTTTTAAAAAATAAATGTTCACTTGAGTGCAATGACCTTTAATTAATCACTTGAATTTCATAGATTTCAAAAACATTTATTCCAAATGCCAATGATCAGATGTGGCATGGTATTTGGGATGAACATTTTTTAAAACTTATAGATGTTGCATGTAAGGACACCAACTTTTACCTGAGGGATGAATTTCGCCCCTAGAAAGGTAAAATGTGATTGTTATGTGAGAAAATTCCATGTAACGATAATAAATCATTTCCAATCTGAATCGAAGATAATTTAGAGTGGCATTAAACAACATTGTTCCCACTAAAAAAGTAGAACGATGTTTTTGAGCTAATTAATCGGGTTTCATGTGTGTGTGTTTTGTGGGGGAGGGGGGTGGAGACGGTTCTTCACTGAATCATATTTTTTTAAATTTTTTATTATTTATTTTTTTTGGTCGAAAAGATAATATCATTAAAAAAAGAAAGAACGATTACACTTTAGCGTTCAAAGAAAAAGAAACGAAGGCATCCGCCGCAATCAGAGCTTGCAAAACAGGAGGAGGAAAAAGGTTCTAATTTTGGGGCAGATCTGGACGTCCGTGTGCTTTGGCCGCCCAGTCAGCGACTGAATTGGCTCATCTATGACAGTGCTGCAAACGGAGATTCTGAAAAAGGGGCAAGATTGATTGAAGCTCGTCAAACAGCGGCCGATCCTCCCATGGTGGCGGCCGTCGGTCTTGGAGAATGTCAATCGGTTGTAGATAGTCAGATTCGATGATGATTGATGCGGTAAGAAGCCCCTGTTGTTTGAGACGATTTAGGGTTAGGGTGAACGCCTGTGTTTCCGCTTGAAAAGCCGAATTTGTTGAAAATTTGGCCGTATAGACGTCAGTGAGCAGACATCTATGATCGCGGCTAATACAAGCCATTGTGCCTTCTCTGTGCCCAGGGTAGAAGGAAGCATCGATATTGCATTTGATGAAGCCCGGTTCTGGCGATTGCCAATGGTGAACGGTAGAGGCAAGGGACTTAGCGTTACGCGTACCTGCTGGTTGGGGAACTATTTGATAAGAGAGATTGAGGATTCGATATTGAGCCAAGGCATCAACAACAACTAGATTGGAGTCGGGAATTGTTTTTCATCTTCTCGGAAAAGACCCTGTATAAGTCGACGTCTTAACCTGACTTCCTGAGCTCAGTTGATTGTTGAAGCAGTAGCTCTGGATCGAGAGCTGGATGCTTACCTTATTATTATTAAAAGGGGAAAGGCGTAGGCGTAGGCTAAAAGAAAGCACCTTCCTCAGGGCGTGAAGCGCTATGTTAGTCTTTCGTTTCCTACTTGATTTGTTTCCCCCTTTACTGAAAAGGTCAAATCGGTTCCCTCCTTATACAAACCAGATAGATAAGGTTTCGAGTGTCCATCATGTTGATGGATCCTTTCTTGACGGTTTTCTAGTTTAGAGAAAATCTTTCATTCTCGATTCAAACCAATCCGGATTCAGAGTCGACCATTTCTTCTGGCACTTGATCTGAACTTTCATTACGGTTACGGTGCTTTGCCTCCTCTGCAAGAGGACGGGGTCTCGGCAACAGGCCTCCTCTACCTTTTTTCTTTTTTCGGTATATCACATCTATTGTTTTCATCTTCCCCGTCTCTCCATCATAAATTCAAAGAAAGACTCGCAGGCAAACCCGTTATTCAAGGGGATGAATCAGGTGCAGGGGTTAGCTTCGGATTCGTATAGGTGATATGATAAAGAGCATGTGGGTTTTTTTTACTTCCTTAGAGGAGAAGCCAATGAATTGTGTGATTTGACTGTTCTCGGTAAAGTAGTTAAACAGCTAGTGGCGTGTATCAAAGGTTATCTTGTGCGTCTGTTCGCAGGAGATGAAAAAGGCTTTGATTGTGTAATAGCTTTGTGCTTATTAGGTCCCTATTTTCTTTTTTTTGAAAAATTCAAATAGTGTCCATTGAGACCTTATAGTTATAGAGTGCCCGTTTACACACCTTCTCGGGCCAGTGTAGTGGTCCCATTATGACAGTGAAACGATCAAAAGATGCCGATTAGAAAGGCAGGGCCGAAGCTTTACTAATAAGGACTAGTCTTGCTTCTCCAGCTCCACCAGAGCATTTAAAAAGAGTGCTCGGGAATAAAGCCTAATCAAAGCGGGCAAACAGAAAGATCGTGTAACTTGACAGGTGCAGCCACGACGGCTTGTTCCTCAACCGCAGTAGTTCTTTTTCTTCTTCTTCTTTTTTCAGAGGTCGATTCAGCAGCTTCAGTGACCTCCATGGTTAGTCTTTGTATTGCAGGTTCTAATCCTGCAATGGATTCTTGTTGGCCAGTCTCAGGAGGGATAGCTTCGCTCCTGGGTTCCAGGGGTGGCTCCATCTCGGTTGTGGATCTAATCAGCTCCATCAGACCTCCCGCCTCCACAGTGAAGCTTCCGGCCACTGCTTCCACAGCAGGACAGGAGTAGAAGTGAGCGCTTCAGGTGGATAAGCTTCGACGCTCTCAACCTGGTTTGGATCGTTTGACTATGGCTCCGCGTTCTTTACAATCAAAAGCTCGATCACGAGGGTCCAAATCAAGGTCTCCATCTCGCCTTATTAAATAAGTTCGGGCAAATCTACATTTGAAGAAGTTATAGGTATAGGTCGGGAGATGGGATTGGATCCGGAATAAGAATTGGCTTTGCATCATCTGGAACTAAATAAGCTTCGGGTTTTTGATTTCAATTAGAATCTGCATATGGAATTCGAACCGGGCTACCCCATGATCGTGATATGATATCATCATTAGGTGGTGAGAAACCACGCCTTATGACGAAAGGGGAGCATTACGTCCGATCAAGACACCAGTCTGCCCCCTAATAGAGGGTGCTACGGAAGAAAGGTTTCCAATGAAAGAAAAAAAACTTTACAATCAACAATAATGCTGTAGTAACTACAGTGGCTGGTAATTCCTTTGTATTATGCGGTGACTACTCAAGAAGTAAGGATAAGATTTGCATGCACTTGATAAAATTCCCTGATAATTCTATTTGACAAGTACGTATATGTATTCGATAAAAATCCCTCATAATTCCTTCGTATAATCGCTTCTTTGAGTTGATAACTACAAGAATATATCTTAAGATTGATATTTTAATGGCATAGTCGACTGGTGAACTCGGGACAGAAAGATTTGGGTCCAACTAAGGAGATTCTAGAAGTGAAAATTCGCTTAAACGAAGAAGCAAAGGATTGTACCTAGAAAGCCTACATCAAGAAGGTCTAGCATTGTTTCCAAAGCAAACAATTTATTTGAACTCCACCGACTACGTCCTACTTTGGGATTGGTCGACCAATTTAATTTACATTTATGACATTCTATGTAAAAAATTTCAAATCTTCTACCGCATCTCATCTTGAAAACAGTTAGCAAAGAAATGCCAATCAAGTGGGAAAACATTGGGGTTTAAGCGACACTTATGACAAGATAAATTGCAAGCTTTATGAGATTATTGATATCTATCCATTGTAATCATTTAAATATATCATGAGCAAATGCATGAAATTAACAAATTATTACAATGATTTGATATCAACTATCTCAAATCATTTATACTGTTATGGGAGCCGCTTGCCCCACCATTTATGTCTCGCTTTGGAATTGTGACATTCTATGTAAGAAATTTCAAAACTTTACTGTGATCACCATGAAAAAATTAGTAAAGAAATACCAAATAAGTCGGATAACATTTAATATTAAAAAAGGGAAAGTCTCAAAATTTCATACGTAGGATGTGATCAATCCAAAATGAGGAGTTTTTTTTTTTTTGGTTGGAATAGGAGAACTATATATTCAAGTGTTAAACCCGGTACAACCTGCAGCTAGTGCATCGGCACATACAAGGTCGAGCAAATAAAAAGGAGGAAAGACAGCCCAGTTTTGGGTTAGGTTTGCACGATTGTGGGCCTTGGCAACCCAATCAGCGACAACATTGGCCTCTCGTTTACAATATCAAAGGCTGAGATTAGGGAAAAGAGAAAACAGAAAGGCAGCTTCAGAAAACAGAGGACGCTCCTCCCATGGCGGCTCTGTGTGTCGATTCAGCGTGTCGATGAGGACGAGATAGTCCGATTCCATGAGTAGATCTGCGTGATTGAAGCCTTAGTGAAGCAAGTGTTGAAGATTGAGAGAAAATGCTTGGATCTTCGCCTGCAGGGCCGAACAAGCAGCGAAGCGTTTGGAGAAGCCATCGGTAGGTCTTCCATGGTGATCTCGGCAAACACAGGCCATAGTACCTTCCTTACTGCCTGGCTGATGTGCTCCATCAATGTTGACCTTCAGGACACCTAGATCTGGTGGCCTCCAAAGAGTTTCTCTGTTCAAGATCAATTTGGCTTTGCTGGTCTGGGATCGAGTGGACAGCCGAGCGACATGGGTGTGAGCTAGCGCTGCCTCGGCCACATGTATTGGGTCAACGACTAATAGAAAATTAAAATAGAGTTGTAGAGGAGCCATGCATGAAGAGTTACATATTTAATCAATTCAAGCTTGTATTTGAAAACTGTTTGACTCTAATAACATGACATGTACATGTAATCAATGGATAATTTAAATTAACCACAAGTTTCCAACCCGTGAGGGTTGCAATGCTTTTTCACTTTTTTTTTCTTTTTTCCACTTAGCTTTCAACCTTCAAATTTAGTGCAAATGTACCCTAACATTATCTTTCATTACAAAAATAGTGATGTCAATGTGTGTTGCAATGACCATCTAAATGCATTTGACTGCGTCTGAATTCGCTTTTATTTTTGACTTTTTATTGAATTTAATTATGAGATGCCATGCACTTTGACCTTCTTTATTCAAAAACATCTAAAGTTTTTGTTACATATAAATATTGACATGTAAATTCACTTAAAATTCTCTCATGATTTTATTATTATTATTATTTTAAATTTTGACGGTAGATGTTCCAGGACTTAGAATAATTTTATGTAACTTTTGCAAATATTTGATAGAAAGAAAAGCTTTCATGTAATTGTAGTTCAGCTCACCATATCAGTATTAAATTCTTAAACTATCATCCCAGTGACTAGCAATCATGGGTAATCTGAATTGGTATATCGAAAATCCAGTTCGACTAACTCACAATGGCGGTTCTAATTTCGGTACAACAAAAAGTCACACACTTCCTTTAGTGATGTATTATGCATGAACTTCACTTTCTCCAACTCAATTTACCATTTTTAAGGGCAATCAAGCTGAATCACGACATAATTTTCTAGAAGTAGAGATTGAATATGCTCTTGGAAATTAACTTTCATTTCTTTCCAGGGCGTGAAAAAAAAATTATAAAAATACACACATAGATCTACTCGTCGATTTTTATATATTTTTGAGAATATGAAGTGTTCTGGCAATAGATAAAACCAAAGTACTTAATAAAAAAGTCCCACCGATGGTGAACCAAGATTGAGCCAATACGGATGAGACACGAATGTCACAAAAGAAAATATTATAATATAAGGGCTTCGTTTGTTCAGGATAAATGATTGATTTTGAAAATGTTTTCTTAATATGATCATTTACATCATTTATAAAAAAATGAATAATAATGAAAATATTATTCATTTTAGAAAATTGTTTTTCAACCGTTTATTTTTTATGAAATAAATGAACCCAAACACTTCATTATTTTTTGGGTTAATATAACTAAAAATTCTAAACTGGTACATTTATAACAAATTTACTCTAATATGATTTTTTTTTCAAAAAATCTCAAAACCGGTTCACCTATGATAAATTTATTCAAAACTAATTTTTTGACTACCAAAATTCTAAACTATTACATTTATGATCAATTTACCTTCGTTAGTTTCCACTAAGTTACATTGATACCACAAATTGATCAAATTAAAGATGAAACCTTAAATTGCTGCACTTGTTAATTGCTATGTGTCGCTTAACTTAGCAATTTGATGATAAAATTTAACGGAAACTTACAGAAAGTAATTTTATCATATATATACTAGCTTAAGGTTAATTTATGATAAAAATTATTATAAATATATGGATTTGATTTTTTTTTTTGGTATTATTCCCTTTCTTTTTCCCTGACAATCGGAGATTAAACTAGAGCTAATTCGACCACCAACATCGCTTTCCGAGACGATGTTCTTTAAATCAAGGTGAGGTGGCTTTATAAAAATGGTTAATATCTGGAAAAACCCTAAATTGGTACACATGTGACAAATTTACCTCAAACTATTTTTTTGATCACCAAAAATCCTAAACTAGTATACCTTTGACAAATTTACCCTAAACTGGTATACTTGTGACAAATTTATTCTCTGTTAGTTTTCGTTAAATTTTACTATCAAATTATTAAGTTGAATAATATATGATCGTTGACTCGGTATACCAATTTGGGATTTTACGCTTTGTTTGTTACGCTTTAAATTTTTTTTTATTTTTTTGTGGTATTAATTTAATTTAGCGGAGAGTATATTTGTCACAAATTTACTAGTTTGAGGTTTTTTGCCATCAAATAAATTAGTTTGGGGTAAATTTGTTATAAATGTACAAGTTTAGGATTTTTTATAGTTAGTCGGGGTAAATGTGTCACAGGTGTACCAGTTTGAGGTTTTTCATGGTCAAAAAAATAATTTGAGGTAAATTTGTCACATATGTACCAGTTTGGGATTTTTCAGGAAACTAACCCTTATAAAAATCCTCAATCCTCTGCAAGACATTTCGTCACTTCCTAGTTCCTTCTTCAGGGTATTAACACATAAGACGAATTAACTAGAGGGGGAAGCATAGACTCATTTGGGGCTTGGGTTCAGGCCAAGATCATCACGCGATACACAAGAACTATTCTAGATCAGCTCATGGACAAGTTGATCAGCATTTAACTTGAGTTTGAACAAAAATAACAAGTCTTAGCCATAACACCAAGCACAAACAAATATTTGCATAAAGCACTACTATAAGCACACATACGCCGTGTGAGGAATGAACACGAGCACGGCGAAATTTCAGGCAAGGACTGAGATTGAAGCTCGTGCGAACTCGTCGACCATGAGCTTTGGCCTGACGCCCCTCCATAAAAAGGGTAGACGTACTCGGGAATGACCTACCTGGTTCAAAGGGAGGGCTACAGTAGATGGTAGCTAATGAACGGACTTCCGATAACCGTCGACAGTAGGTCACTCTCTCCGGCTCACGCTCTCCTTGGTCTCTCTCTCTCTCGCTCTCTCTCTCTCTCTCGCTCTCTCTCTGATCGAAGAGCTCCCAAACAAAACAACCGAGAACCCCTTCTCTTCTCTTTGCTCTCTTCCTTTTAAGCCCAGCCAACGACAAGCGCGCATGGCTTCTGCCATCACTAGCCTATCGTGACCACTTGATCTCCAACCCTGGAATCGCACTGTCCTCTGCCCTGGCAATCTTCTGCCTCACCCCTGGTTTGTATGTTTCTTTTTCTGTCAAAACCAAACCAGCGTGAGGGTGATGAAGGAGGAAGAAGACCCATGCGTGGGCTGGGCCGAAATGAAAGGAGTTGGACCAATCTGTGCAAAAAGAAGAATAGAAGGAAGAAGAGGGCTGGGTCGACCTAACCTTGGCCCGACCTCGCTTTTTGTCTTTTTTTTTTTTTTTTTTCATTTTTTAAAAGAAAAATATTAAATTTAATAATTAGTGATGGTTGTGTAAATGTTCCTAATGTCTATGTGTAACGGATTTTAATAAAAACATACACGATGCATTTTAATGAAAGTGTTTTTTTTTTCTTTTGAGTGACTAATTCATAAATTTATACACGATTATATCCTAAATAAATTGTAAAATTTATGTGTCAATAGCTGTCCCTTTTTGAATGGGAGCTCAAAGAAGTTCATTTCAAAGATACAAGACACCTAAATTTTGTTGGCATAATTCAATGGTTAGTGGGCTATAAATGATAAAAGGGTGTAGAATGACTGCCTTGGGTTACACTGTAAAGACGGTCATTGACCAAGATGAGAAAGTCTCACCATATACAAACGGGTTTTGATTGGAAATAAAAATCTATGATTCAAAAATAAACCCATGAACCCTTTGAAATCGCAGTTTAAAGATAGACTCATGAACCTTTTAAAAGCGTGATTTAAGGATAGACCCACGAATCTCATGGTTTAAGGATAAACCACCAATTTTGTGGTTTAAGGATGATCACGAATCATGTGGTTTAAGGATAACCCGTGAACCTCGGGGTTTAAGGATAGATCCACAAATCCCATGGTTTAAAGAAAGACCCACCAACCGTGTGGTTTAAGGATGGACTCATGAACCGTGTGGTTTAAGGATAGACTCATGAACCATGTGGTTTAAGGATGAACCAACGAACCCTGTGATTTAATGATAGACCCACCAATCATGTAGTTTAAGGATGATCACGAATTGTGTGGTTTAAGGATAGATCCATGAACCGTGTAATTTAAGGATAAACCCATGAACCTCGTGGTTTAAGGATTGACCCACAAACCATGTGGTTTAAGAATGACCCACCAACCGTGTGGTTTAAGAATAGACCCACGAACCCCATGGTTTAAGGATTGACCCACGAACCGTGTGGTTTAAGGATAGACCCACGAACCTTATGATTTAAGGATAGACCTACCAACCGTGTAGTTTAAGGATAGACCCATGAACCCCATGGTTTAATGATAGACCCACCAACCTTATGGTTTAAGGATGACCCACGAACCGTGTGGTTTATGGATAGACCCACCAACCTCGTGGTTTAAGGATATACCCACGAACCCTTTGGAAATTCATGGTTTAAGGATGACCAAGAACCTTTTAGAAAGTGTGGTTTCACTTGGCTTGGCATGTTACTGAAGTTTGCCAAGCAATTGGGGACAATCTCGTCTGCTACAATGCACTGATTAAAAAGAGCGCTATGAGTTGCGCCAATGTTTCGTGTGAAGACAATGCTTTGAGTTGCAATGATGCCTTAGTCAGAAGAGACACCACGGGCATTCCAATCAATAATATCCCAATATGGGCACATCACATCTAACATAATACATCATAACAGGTACCTTGGTAGTGAAGGCATATTGTACAAAATCAATGTCATTTAATAAATGTCATGAGAAACAATATCAATGAAGTGCTAGTAGTGAGAAAGCATTGACTGCTTGAGTAAATAAAGCGGATTTTAGGCATTTGGTAACCATTTAGTGTCATTTAATATCTCAAAGTTGCCATCAGACTTGGAAGATATCATTTCTAATTCCCCATAGAGGAAAATCTTTGTTGAAATGATCTTTACTCATGAAAAAGTCTTATTAAGCATGCCAAGCAAGAGCTCTTAGTCAGAAAGGGCTTCTTACATACTCTCACGAAAATGCTATATGATCCCATCCATTCATGTGGGAAGTAATCTGATCACTCAATACACCTCGCACTTCCAGCGTTGAAGGATTTGATAATCATTTGTAATAAGTTCATATTGACTAATCTAAAAGGTCTTTTAGAATATTCATAATGCAAGTTTGGTCACGGTTTTAGCAATGGATAAGCATCATTGGCTATGAAATGAAGTAATCATCAATTAGCATCTTCACTAGGTTTACAAGTCAAGAAACCTTAAGATGAGATAAGATAACCCTATTCTCACTTTTTTGAGCAGCAGCTTCTTTGGAGAAGTCCTAATTTTCACTTGAATCGTCTCAATCTAAAGAGACTTCGGAAATAGGTTGTAATGTTGGTTCGATGAAAGGCTTAAAAGGCTTAACACTTTTTCGAAGAGGGATTTAAGAGTTGGTGATTGCAATGACATCATTGCCATATCATCTGATTTTTGAAAGCACTCAAATTTGTCTCGAAAGTCCCTTGACTAATCATCTCAAAATAAGAGCTTTGCTCTTTTTTCTCATGACTTTTGCATTTGTAGTGATTTCTTTTGGTACAAGCATTTTGTTTTTTGTCATTTTTGCTTTCGCAGATACATTCCTCTTGATGCAATTGTTTTTCCTTTTACCCTTTTTGGGTGATGGACATTAGCCTTGCTTTTACTAGGCATACTGTTTTTTCATGCCCCCCCAATTTTCATTTGACTTTTACTCTTTTGAACTTTTTAATCTCTTATGACTTTCGAGATGTTTTTCGCATTTTCACATAAACATCACTTGCCTTGGTAAATCATATGCCTTGCACCAATGTGGGGAGATAATCACCACTTGAGTTTTGGAAATGAATGTTTAGGTTCAACTTGGTTTAAGCAAAGGGTATCGGTATTTGGGTAGAGAAAGGAATGTTTTTTTTCACCTCGGGATGCTTCGAGCTTCCATAAGAATTCACTTGAAGTTACCACAAAAAGATTTATGCAAGTGAGAGTATGGAAGCCTTTCTCATTTTTCCTCTCCAAATAATGTCAACTCAAAACTCCATAATTGCCCCTTTGTGGGGTGATTCTTGACAGGGGTATTTTGTAGAAAATTCTCCACATTAAAAGGCTCAAATGGGCTAACTATGGTCACTTGTGGTGGATAGGATAGAGGAAAGAAATGCCTCTTTTCATTTTAGTCCATGTACTACTTGCGAATGAATCTCTCGTCCTTAAACGACTTGGGTTTTCTCTTTCCGCTCAACTCTTAAAGTGTTCATAGGATGTGTTTGGGAAATGATTGCCTTTCTTCATTCTAAGTATCCTATGTTTGGCATGATTAACATCTCCATTTCATTTAGCTGAGATCATCTAAATAGATTAATCTCCATGGGGATAGGGGTGTGTAAGAGAACCGAGATCCGCCTGGACCACCCCGGAACTGGACCGGAACCGCTCGGAACCGGCAGTTCTTGAGGGAACCGGTCTGATTCCCGGTTCCAATTTATGGGAACCAGTGGGTACTGGTTCGATTCTCGGTTCCATGGGCAGGTCCGTCCACCCACCCACCCGAACCGGACCGATTAATTTTAATATTAAAAAAATACTATTAACAAACCCTAATCGGCTATTGATTTGTCTATTTCGGTGATCTTTGAACGTGGTATTTAGCTAGGTTTTTTGCCAAGTTCTTCGTTTGAGCTCAGGAAGTTGTGTAAGTTTGTGAGTTAAGAAGATATCTTTGTACCATGTGAGATATGGTTGGGGATTTTTTATGCAACTAACCTATTTGATGGATAGAAGTTTTAGCTGGGTGTAATTTTATGAGTTAGTGTATGTGCTCGCAACGTTGACTTTATGTTTCCGATTCGTGGTGCGGAATGCGTTTTCTTTCCCTGCTAAATTCATGGGGTTCGTTACTTCTTAATGCTGAATTTGTTCCGCAAAGCAAGTGAAAGCGATTTGTTGATATGAAGATGAATCAGTTCCATGGATCCACCCGGGAACCAGACCAGACCGACGGTCCGGTTCTCGGGTGGATCCATTTAACAAACGAGTGGATCTCGGTTCCAATTTTTAGGAACCGGTCCTTAGCTGGTGGTTCCTGGTTCTAGGTTGGGAACCGCCCGCTCGGACTATGCACACTTTTACATGGGGAATTGTGATTCAAAATGAATAAACCACAATACAAGAAAACAATTTTGAGATAAAAAAAATTCAAAAAGTTTGTAGAATTTTTTTTTCCTTTTCTCAATTATTCATTTTTGTGTTTGTTTCTAGGAAAGTGCTAAAGGTTGTTTTTTGTAATGGAAATTCTCCATTTTTTTTTTCATTTAATGAAGAAAGGTACTTTCCTGCGGCATGGCGACGCAATAACCCTGTAAAGAATGTGAAAGAATACGTTAGTGCAAAAGTTTTTAGGGATTGAAATGTTGAAAACAATACATTATTACCCTTTATTCGCTTTTATCCTCTGGGCGCTACCATTTCTTGGATCCACCCTCGTGGATATTTGGTAACTCGACATTACCTTTCACTTGCATTTGCCTTTTAAGTGTTTGATGTTTCCTATCAAAGGAAAAGAGCATTATGTCAGAGACACTATCAAAATGAGCAATTGGAATTGACATAATTTACCCTTCAAGTGTTTTTGTTCTTCGATATGAACTTTTCCTAAAATGGCTAAGATTGATTGAAAAATGGCTATGTGGCCCTAATTTTATCCATGAAAAGCACTTCTTTATTGTATACAATAATTTACAAAGTTCAATTCCTGCTTTTTCAAATGCTCTTTTTAAAGAGATGTTCAATTGACAAGGAGCTTGAAAAATTTAAAGTATAAATGCAATAGAAGTCTTAAAACTTAGGATAAAGTACATCTCAAGTGCCAAAATTTGGTACGAAGAGACACTTAAGTGCCAAAAGTTAGGAAAGTGACACTATTGGAGCAAAATGGATTACTTAAGTGTCACTCTGGCCAAAATGCTGACGTGGCGACTTTCTGGCGAAGGAAGTGCAAAACGATGCTGTTTTGCATGTTGACATAGCTAGACAATACAAAAACGACGTCGTTTTTGTGCTGACGTGGTAAAAAAAATTAATTAAATTAAATTTAAAACTAAATTTATTTAAAACATTTAAAAATAAAATAAAATAGTTAAAAAAATTAATTATTTTTTTTAAAAAGGGCAAAAGCGGCTAAGGGTTGAAACTTCACCACCGCCGTTGGAAGGGTTGACAAGTGGAGGGGGAGGGTCGACGGGGTTGCTTGCTAAGGCTCGATGACCCCGGCTAACCGGTAGCGAGGGCCCGTGAGCCCTCACCCAACTCCGGTAGGGGTTGGAGCCCTCGCCTGGCCAAGGTCGGTGACCCTAACCTCGGTGACCTCGATCGACTCTCCCCCTCCGCCGCCGGCCCTTCTAGTGGTGGCGGGAGGTGGCGGCAACAAGGGCTCGGCTCTCGGCCATACCGGCTGCCTTTTTTTTTTTTAATTTAATTTTTAAATATTTTTAATTTTATTTTTAAATGTTTTAAATAAATTTAGTTTAAATTAAATTTAATTAATTGTTATATTAATTTTTTACCACGTTAGCACCAAAACGACGTTATTTTTGTATTGTCTAACCACGTTAGCGTGTAAAACAACGTTGTTTTGCACTTCCTTCATCGAAAAATCGCCACTTCGACATTTTTGCCGGAGGATCATTTAAGTGATCCATTTTGCTCCGATTTTGACACTTAAGTGTTATTTTCCTAACTTTTGGTATTTAAGTGTCTCTTCATGCTAAGTGTTGGCACTTCAGGTGTCCGTATATCCTAAAACTTATTATGAAAATGTAATTGGGTCCTAAAACTTGCAAAAAATGCAATTAAGTCATAATACTTGTCAAATTATTTCAATTGAGTCCTAAAGTTAACATTGTCAAACTTACTAAAGGAAAATGTTGACGTGGCGCAGACGTGGTATTTTACATAAATTTTCATTTTCCATGTGGTTTTTTTTTTGCGCCATCCTCATTTTGCGCCATCCTCACCGAACTAAAATCAACACCACAGAAAACCCTCAACGGTATTTGGGGGGTTGCCAAGCTACCATGTGGCGCCAGTCATTGGTTTTGACCGACGATGACCACTGTTGGCCACCTATTTCGATGACCACAAGCCCATTTTTCGGTGCGAAGAAAAACTCATCGACTCGAATACACATGAATATTTCCCATGAACACTACAAAAACACCATAAATACGAGTGAAGCAAGCAGGACTTAGTAGGCATGAGGGAAGAAACAAGTTGGTCCTGCATTAAAACATACACCGCTCTTCGGTTTTTTATTAAGGTATTTCATCAAACACATAAAACGCATTAACTAGAGGGGCAAGCATAGACTCATTTGGGGCTCGAGTTTAGGCCAAGATTGTCACGCGATACACAAGCACTATTCTAGATTGGCTCAGGGACAAGTTGATCAGCATTTAACTTGAGTTTAAACAAAAATAACAAGTCTCAGCCATTACACCAAACACAAACAAATATTTGCATAAAGCACACATACGCTGTGTGAGAAATGAACACGAGCATAACAAAATTTCGGGTGAGGACTGAGACTGAAGCTCATGCGAACTAGTCGACCATGAGCTCCAGCCTAATGCCCTGTCAAAAAAAGGACATACGTATTCGGGAATGACCTACTTGGTTTGGAGGGAGGGCTGCAGTAGATGGCAGCTAATGAGCGGACTTCCGGTGATCGCCGACGGCAGGTCACTCTCTTGGGCTTATGCTCTCCTTGCTCTCTCTCTCTCTCTCTCTCTCCCTCTCCCTCCTAGACTCTCACCGAAGAGCTCCCAAATAAAACAACCGACAACCCCCTCTCTTCTCTTTGCTCTCTTCCTTTTAAGCCTGGCCAACGATAGGTGTGCATGGCTTCTGCCACCGCCAGCTTGTTGCAGCCGCTTGATCTCTGACCCTAAGATTGCACCATCCTCTACCCTTGTGATCCTCTGCCTTGCCTCTGGTTTGTACATTTCTTTTTGTTGCCAAAGCCAAACTAGCGTGAGGGTGATGAAGGAGGAAGAAGACCCACGCCTGGGCTAGGCCGAAATGAAAGGAGTTGGGCCGATCTGCGCAAAAAGAAGAATAGAAGGAAGAAGAGGACTAGGGCGACCTAACCTTGGCCCAAGCTCGCTTTTTGTCCTTTTTTGTTAAACTTTTCTTTTTAAATTTAAAAAAATAAATTTAATAATTAGTGTTGGTTGTGTAAATGTTCCTAATGTCTAGCGTAATGGATTTTAATGAAAACATACACGATGCATTTTAATGAAAGTGCTTTTTTTTAGTGACTAATTCATAAATTTATACATGATTATATCCTAAATAAAATTGTAAAATTTAGGTGTCAACATGTCCTCAATTCGACCTTCACGATTAGCCGATGCGTGTCCTTGATATTCTCATTCCCATGAGGTGAGAGGCCTTTACGAACATTCGAGGCATGTCCCCGATGTCTCACATACTAGGAGGTGAGAGACTTTCATGAATAGTTGAGGCGCATCTTCGATATTCCCATTACTAGGAGGTGAGAGACATTCACGAACATTCGGGGCATGTCCCCAATGTCTCACATACTAGGATGTAAGAGACCTTCACGAATATCACCGGTACATCCTTGATATCTTATTTTACCAGAAGGTGAGAGACGTTCACAAATACTTAAGGAGATCGAAGACTTTCATAAATGTGTCTCCTCAATATCACAATTTCTTTCCTCCTGGAGATAGAGGATCTTCACAGATGTCTTAGTACTCCTTCAACACCTGCGAACATCTAGACACCCTCTGGAGTTCGTACTTGTGATTATCCAAGTACTCCTTAAACGCCTGCGAATGTCTAGGCACCCTTTAGAGTTTATACCTATGATCATCTAAGTACCCCTTTGATACCTGCAAACAACCAAGTATCTTCCAAGGTTCGTGCTTGTGATTATCCAAGTACTCTTCCAAAGCCTGTGAATAACCAACCAGGTACTCCTTTGACGCCTGCAAAGGTCTAGATATTCGCTAGGTTAGTACTTGTAAATATCTAGGTACTCTTTCCATGTCTGTGAATGTCCAAGTATCTTTCAAAACAGATGCTCTAAGAAAGGTTGGTGCATCTTGCGAGAAAGGTTGGGCAACAAACCGATGTCCTTGATAGAGATCATGCACCCAACAAATAGATGCCCTAAGAAAGGTCGGTGCATCCACTGAGAAAGGTCGGGTAACCATTCAATGTCCTTGATGAAGATTAGGTACCCACAAATAGATGCCCTGGGAAAGTCGGCGCATCCTCTAAGAAAGGTTGGGTAATCAATTGGTGCCCTTGATAAAGATCAGGCACCCACCAACAAATGTCTCCAGAAAGGTTGATGCATCCCTTGAGAAAAGTTGGGTGACAAATTGGTGTCATTGACAAAGATTAGACACCCAACAAATAAGTGCCTTAAGAAAGGTCGGGTAACCATCTGGTGCCTTTGACAGAGATCAGACACCAAATAAATAGATGCCCTGAGAAAAGTCAGCATATCCCTGAGAAAGGTTAGGTAACTATCTAGTGTCTTTGATAAAGATCAGACACCCAACAAATAGATACTCTGAGAAAGGTTGGGTAATCAACCAGTGTCCTTGACCAAGATTAGGCATCCACCAAACAAATGTCTTGAGAAAGGTCAGCGCATCCCCCGAGAAAGGTCGGGTAAACAATTTATTGCTCCAACAGGCGACCGAAGAAAGGTTCGGGTCCTGGAGAAGTAAGTTCCCATCAAGGCAGCTGAAGAAAGGTTCGGGTCCCAGACAAACAACTTATTGTTCTAACAGGCGACTGAAGAATGGTTTGGGTCTTGGAAAAGTAATTTCCCATCAAGACAACCGAAAGAAGGTTTGGGTCTTGGAAAAAGCAACTTGCTCACATCACTAGGTAAGAAGATGCCCTGATACTTGCCAAACTTGGGGTTCGCACCCTATCTTACTCATTCTCGGTAGGTAACAATAGGTATATTCTTATCTATCTTAGTATGTATAATGATATATTGCTCTTTTTCTACATAAGAATCTAGGTCCCAAATAAGATATAATCTACTATATATATATAAACAAAATTTACGTATCGGTTTGTCTTTGAATGCAACCTCTACGAGCTCACATTCAAAGAAGGTCTGCTGTTGACATCTAAATTTTGGTTAGGTTTTTTTAATTATGCCTTAATTTTTTTATCTAATAATCTCCTTTTTCTTTTTTTTAGATAATAATAATTATAACATGAAAAAATAAAATAAGAAAAGAGGCAACCACATAGGGTTAGGCCTTCATGCCCAGCCCCCTTTTCCTTCTTTTCCCTCGCATGGGTCCCCCACGGCCCAACCCGTGCGACCTAGCCTGGTCCTTGTCCCATTTTGTCTTCTTCCTTGTCTCTGCAGCACGGGCAGGGGAAGCGGACATGCACAGGAGGAGACGACGAGGTACGGCGTAAGGGGTGGGGACACAACATTGATGGCAAGCAGGTCTTTGTGGAAAGGGAAAGAACTGACGCTTGTTTAGCCAACGGAGGAAGGTCAGTTGGCCCACCAAAGACCGCCGGCCTAGCCTCTATCGACCGGCCCCCCTTCGCTTATAAATAAGGTGTTGGGGGGAGGCCGAAATTATGCAAAGATGGATCACCGGCATCAAGCTTTGAGATCCTCCCCGAGAGACCTCAAGGGAGGCCTGAGGGCGAACAGCCAGAGATCTAAGGTCGAATCCGGAGGAGAGACGTCGAGTAGGAGAAGTTGAGGCCAGAGGGAGTAAGGGGTCGAAATTTGAGGTTTAGATTTGAAGATCCGAGATTTGGACTTGAAGATCAGAGAGCGAGGTTGGATTTAACCATGTCTAATCAAATCTGGGAGTTGAACAAACTTTGCCATAGTACTAGGCTGGCTGTCGTTGCTATTTAGCCGTCAATGACACCGCCAATCTTCGTCCCTCCAGTAGCCACCCGTCTCGAACCACACCCCCTCTCCCCCGGACGAAGACGTCCCTGAAGCAGCTTGTCTCGACGCCTGTTGCCCACCTCATCACAGCTGCCTCTTATCACTCACACAAGTATTGGTAAGTCGAGGCTCTAGTTTAGCCCTACTCGACACCGTTGCACTGGAGCTCGCACTGTCCAACTCGTGCGAGCTCTACCCCCAATCGATCTCTATTAGGCCGCTCCGATCTTCGGTCTTTGGTCGAGACTCAAGTCCCATTGTCACTTTGAATCTCGATTGGTCTGTTCTGTCTCGTTTTGCCAATGAACTCCAGGCATTTGTTGCATCGCCTCAAAGAGAAGTGTCACGGGATCTCTTCGCTTGGTGGCCGCTGCTAGAGATTTAGCAACTGGCGATGATGGTTAGTGACGACACCTAGTCGAATGGAGGTCGGGTTGTCAGCGGAGTTGGACGGTGGGGCAAGGATGTGCGACATCGTCCGTCGTGTCATGCGAAGGTAGTAGCAGTTGCTAGAGTTGGGTTAGCTGGGCTGAGCGCGTGACCCAATCCCCCCTAGGGTTTAGTCGTGCAAGTCAAGTCATCAACTCGGCACAGGTCCGGTCGGATTTGGGCTAGGGTTTTTCCCTAATGGGCCGAGCCTCTCTTTCTTTTGTTATTATTATTATTATTATTATTATTATTATTATTATTATTATTATTATTATTATTATTGAATGTTATGTGACTTGATTGGTATTTCTTTACTAATTTTTTCATGATGATTGCAATAAAAGTATTAAAATTGCTTACATAGAATGTCATAAGTGGAAATCAATTTAGTTAATCAATCTAAAAATAGGATGTAGTTGGTAGGGTTCAATTGGCTCTTATGAATAAATATATTGCCCGCTTTGTGATACTGATAATCTCACAAAGCAAGCAACCAATAATCTCACAAAGCAAGCAATTTCTTTTGTCATGGTGCCGCTTGAAGCCCATTATCTAAGTCCTACTTTGCGATTGGTCGACTAAACCGGTTTCCATTTATGACATTTATTTAAGAAATTTGAAGACTTGTACCACGATTTTCTTAAAAAAGAATTAGTAATCGTAAAGAAAGATTCGTCAAGTTGAATAACATTTTTAATATTAAAAAAAGGAAAATATTAAAATTTTAGACAAAGGATGTCATAAATGGAAATTAATTTAGCCGATCAATCCAAAAGTAGAATGGAGTTGGTTGGTTCAAGCAGCTCTCACGATAAAACAAATTGCATACTTCATGAGACTATTTGTATCAAACCATTGCAACAATTTGGGATGAAATTGTCAAATAATTTTAATGTTTTGATACAACAATCTCACAAAGCCAGTGTGACATCCTATATTTTCGACTTTGCTTTCAATTTAATAAATCAGACATTTCATCGACGTACATATAGTGCTATTTTCAGAATTGATCACTCATGAGATAACTAAACTATTTAAAGAAGCCATTAAGGATTTTAAGGCAAATAGACTTGAGGATTCGACCAGGAATTAGCTGCTCGACTGTGTCCATCTGCCGAGATCATTATGGTACATATATAAATCGATTACCGATCAGAGATATGTCAATTCAACTGAGATGAGTGGTTAAATGTGAGCGATCCCTCTAAATTACAAAATTCTCATCGATCGGCATTAGTTTGATTTTTCTGTTGTTTTGGTACCCTATGTTCATATTTGAAACCTTGTGATTTTCACGATCACCGAGAGTCACCAATGTGTCGAAAGGGTTCATTGTGGTTCGAAGAAAATCGACCACGAGTCATTTGCACTAAAAAGTTCCGTAAACTACCCGATAACTTAGATCACACTAAAAATGTGTCGGAGTAAAATTAACCGCGAATTTAAATCTGATTACAGAAATTGAAGGTTTTGTTATATCATAATAAATTTTAGGAACGTTGATTCAGTTTTAGAAGATTTTTCGTAGCCTGAAACTTTTTTGGAAAAAAGTTGTCTTAGGGCCGTTTTTGTCCGGAAGCTAGGGACGTTTTTTTTTTTTTTTTTTTATCTCGCATTTGGGATGCAAGATGGTTCAATTGGTGATGAAAAAAATATCAATTTGATTATTGACTCGATAACGAAATTTATTGAGGTCAATTTGGATTGATTTATACATGAATGAGTGTCAAATTGAGGGAGAACCTATGCCAATTCGTATGCCCCATTGCCTAGCCCATTTTGGACCATTTCAAAAGTTGTAAGAAGAGCATGGGTGGCTGATTGGTGGCCATGGAGACCAGCTGTGGCTGAGACAGAGTCAATGGGACAATTTTGTGGAAAAACAAGGCAAGTGGCCCCTTGGTTCTCTCTCTCTCCTTCCTCTTCCCCCCTTGTCGTGCGACCACCCCTCTTCCTTCCTGGGTGTGCTTTGGAGACTTCAATTTGTAGAGGAACTAGCAAGTCGTCGAAAGTATCACGTTGCCAATGCCATTTCTGCCCCCGCTTGCGTGCCGCATGCGTTCACCTAGCCCGACACCCATCTTGCCTACTCCTCGATCCCAGCAGCTATCCTCACCTGTGCCGGAGTCGTTTGACCCGCCTCCGACCTCCGTGAGTTCCCGTCAAGGCCCAGTTTGGCCCTTTCAATCTTCCCTGATCAATTCCCGCCTTAAACCAACCTTGTTGCCTTCGATTTCAGCAAGAACATAATAGAAAAACAATGGGTTTTTTTAGCAGTTTCAAGGCCTATCTTGAGGTGGTTTCGGGCCTCGAAAGCTAAGCCCGCCTTGGAGAGAATCGTCCCCCGTTGCGTTCCCGACGTTTTGAACCAAATGGTTCGTTTAACAAGTGATTTTAACTCACTAAACCTTACTTAGTATGTTAATGATGCTTAGTGATTAATTAGATTAGACTAAGATAAATTAGGTGGTTAGTTAAACTTAATTAGTGAATTTAAATTAGTTATCGATGCATGTTGGGTGGTTAGTTATTGCAATTAGAGCCTAGACAAACTCTAGTATTTAATTATAGTGGTTTGATAATTTTCCAGGCCTATCTCTATAATTATTTAATTAATTATTTATTTTTCGAAAAATCAATTGGGATGGCCGGTGACTGGAATTTCGTACTAATCTTAGTGGTGCTCTCTGTTTATTTAATTGAGTACCAGTTGTGATAATTCAGCGAAATTAGAGGTTATGAGGATTTCTTCCAAAAATTGGATAATGTGGGTATAAAGCTAAGAAATTTTCCGAGTGGGGCCGTGATGCTACTAAATATCGAAAATTGCCCAATGGGACCATGATGCTACTAAATATTGAAAATTGTCGAGTGGGGCCGTGATGCTACTAAATCTAGAAATTTGCTCAGTGGGACCGTAATTACCACTAAACCTAGAAAATTGCTAGGTAAGGCCGTGATGACCACCAAATATAGAAAAGTTGCTAGTGGGGCCGTCATGCCCACTTAATCTAGGTTGTGCCCATTAAGCCGTAACTAAGAGTTAAGAATGAATAATCGAGGTGACCGTGTGATGGTTTCGATGATATGTAATCGATTGAGTTGATTGACCAATGAGTCGATCTGATTGATTGGATGATGTGATTATTAGTATTTATGAATTGAACTGACTTGCAGAAAGGAATTGAGGTTAAGGTAAGTCCTCTGACGCCTATTTGTGCTTAGGTAGCCTTTAAAGCGTATTGACTTCCTAATCGCGTCTTAGGGGATAGAACTTGCCGAGACGTCATCTTACCCCATTGTGGGACAACATTTCAGGTTTGTAGATGGCAGCACCTCCAGCTCCTCTCGAGCATTTTGGTATATCGGAGGAAATCACAGAAGTAGGTTATCATATTCCGATACACCTCCACCTTGAAGGTTTGGACTATGTGATGGTGAAATCCACCATCTGGATTGATGTGGGTGAACTCAAAAAGGTGCTCTATAAGTACCAGTCATGGTATCGTCACTACCATAACGGGCAAAGGGAGGGTCATGTACCAGAGTTTGATATACCTATGTACATTTTGGAAGTTGCGTTCGGGAAGGGTATGGCATATATCCCAAGGGTGGATTAGTGGTGGATGCCAAGGATCCTAAGCTCGAAGGCGATTCTGACTCTCCGGTGTACTCAGTCGAGGGCGCCAATTAAAGCAAAGAAGAAGGGGAGATCGTTGAAGACGAGCGAGGTGGAACAAGAGGAATTTAGCGACGATGAGTAGTCGTGGTTGTTAGACCCTCGCCCCCTGTTTGAGAACTTGCTATGGTGTATATGTTTTTATATACCTAGACCAACTTGTATAATATGCAGCATAGTTTGCTATGTATATATGTATATAAGCGTGGTTGGTGTGGTTTGAAATTTTATGGTCCTGCTTTCCTATCCCATTATTTTATTATCTGGGGATTTATATATGCTTCTGCATGCGTACTAAAATGAACGGGTCGGCGATGTATCATGGGACATCATTATTATATCAACCAAGCAAGGATGGGCATGGGTTTGGAGGATAGGGACGTGATAGCTAGCACTTTTTTTTGTTGTGGGATTCACTTGAACGACACCATCGATATCCTACTTTGGGATTAGTTGACTAAATTGGTTTTCATTGATGACCTCTATGTAAGAAATTTTAAGACTTCTATAGCAATCATAAAAGAAGAAGAAGAAGAAATACCAATCAAGTTAAGAAGGAAAATATCAGAATTTCATACATAAGTTGTGCCATAAATTGACATCTATTTAGTCGATTAGTCCAAAAGTAGGATGTAGTTGGTATGGCTACTATGTAGTTAATGTTAACAAAAATCAATAAACCAAAATCTATAATTCAAACTAATAAATCACAAAAGCAAACTAAAATCCACAATCAATAATTTGAGGGACAAAAAGATGGTATTTCTAATAAAATTTGAAAAAAGAAGAAGTAATCACTCATTAAGACTACATAGTTAATGTTAACGACAAATGTTCTCCTAACTTCAAAAAAAGATCCAATAAACAAAGGCAAATTCTCAAAGATCTGATGCAATAATTGCTTTGACATTGAACCTGCTTGTTGACAGAAGATCAGTAGCTAGTGACCATAACGAGAACCAGCCAGGAGTGGCCTAGTGGACCGAGAATGAACTGACGACCCGCTGTCCAGATCGAAGAGCAGTCTGAACGTTAGGTATCCATTCTACCTTTGTGCCTTGAAGCGTCTCTGGACAGAGCCTTGACAATCTTGAGATGACCCCACAATGTCTTAGAACCAAACCAAAGCACCCTTGAAAGGACATAAAGCTAATAGGGATGAGGTAAGTATACAAATCAAACCATCTTGAATTATGAACTAATTAAGACCATGAAATAGTTATTCCACCAAACATCACATTCTCCAAAGTCTGCGAACACCAGCATAATTCTCCACAAATAAAGCGGGCCAACCCTCTCGATAGTTACAAGATGAGAACTCTAGACTCTTTTACTCTCATCTCTAGAGCAAATGCCTGGAAAGATGGCTTTCACGGTTTTAAAGGGTATGTCGATCTCCATTAAAAATGTTAATTGGAGGCTATTCATCTCCTCTTCCCGACCAACAAGATGTTCTTATGTGGCCTTACTTGTGCTAAAAAATTGCCGATAGGGTAGGAGATCTAGGTGCATCCTTTCCTCATGTCATTATATTGTTTTGAGCCAACCAAACTATAACGGAAGCAATCTAGGAAGAAAAAAATTGAGTGAGATGTTGCTCAGAGCACTCAAATGCAAATAATCAGCCCCTATAAATCTGAGAATTGCTACATCGATTCTTGTGGATTGATTCCAAAACTTGAGAAATTCATAAAAAGTGAGAGCCTGAAGTTAATTGAAAGGCCTTGTACAAGAGAAGGATGGAAAAATTGAGCAAAATGCTCGAACACAGACAATCAATCCTAATAATCCCTAGGATAGTTACATAAATGCGTGGATTGATTTTGAAAGATTTTTGTTGGCTTGGAACAATTTAATAACATGAGGAAATGATGCACTTGAATCTCCAAGCTGTTATGCAATTGCTTAGTTAAGATAGGCCAAAAGAGAAGATCTTGCGTAGCTGGAAGAGGAGGTGAATAGGAGACTCCAATTAACATTTTTGATGGAGATCAGGGAACCTCATAAAATCGTAAAAGCCACCTTTCTAGGTAGTTGCTCATGATAAGATCAAATGATGATAACTTTCATTCACAATGGTTCTTGAGATGTAAAATCTCTTATTTATATAGATGTAAAAGTTAAAAGTGTTGCATGTTTTTGATAACTCGAATATGGTAGGTTGGTTTCCCTTTACTTACTTAAAATGAAAAGAAATATATGTGCTCCTCTATAATTTTGACAATATAATAAATATCTTGTCTTTAAATGGCACTCGGGTCAATAATGAAATTTCTAATTTTGATGTAAGGGTTAAAAGGTGTTGCCTGTTTTTTACAAACTCAAGTATGGTAGGTTGATTTTCTTTTATTTACTTAGATTAAAAAGAAATCTCTGTGCTCCTCTATAATTTTGACAATATGATAAATATCTTGTCTTTAAATGGCACTTGAGTCAATAGTACAAAATTTTGGTTTAGACGTATTGGACAAAAGTGTTGCATGTTTTTTACAATTTGAGTATGGTAGGTTGGTTTCATTTATTTGGTTCAATTAAAACAAATTGTGTGGTCCTCCATAATTTTGAGAATATCATAAATATCATGTCCTCAAATGATACTCAGGTCAACAATGCAAATTTCTAGTTTAGATTTAAGGGTTAAAAGTGTCGCATGTTTTTAAAAATTCGAGTATGGTAGGTTGGCTTCCTTTTTTTACTTAAATTAAAGAGAAATTTGTGAGCTTCTCTGTAATTTTGAAAATATAATGCATATCTTGTCTTGGTTTTCATAATTTGAGTATAAGGGTTGGAATCATTTTATACTTAAATTAAAAAGAAATCTATGTGATCCTCTATAAGTTGATAATATCATAAATGTCTTGTCCTTAAATGGCACTCGTGTCGACAATGCAAATTTCTATCTTAGATTTAAGGGTTAAAAAAGTTGCATGTTTTTTATAATTCGAGTATGGCAGGTCGGTTTCATTTTATTTAATTCAATTAAAAAGAAATTTGTTTAGTCCTCCATAATTTTGACAACATCATAAATATCTTGTTGTTAATTGGTATTCGGGTCAACAATGCAAATTCCTAGTTTAGATGTAAGGGTTAAAAGTGTTGCATGTTTTTGATGATTCGAGTATGGTAGGTTAGCTTCCTTTTATTTACATAAATTAAAAATAAATCTATGTACTCTTCTATAATTTTGACAGTATCATAAATATCTTGTCTTTAAATGCCACTCATGTCAACAATGCAAATTTCTGATTTAGATGTAAGGGTTAAAAATGTTGCATGTTTTTTTTTTTAATAAACTTGAACACAATAGGTTGGTTTCCGTTTATTTACTTTAATATAAAGAAATCCATGTGCTCCTCTTTACTTTTGACAATATGATAAAGATATTGTCCTTAAATGGCACTCGAGTCAATGATGCGAAAGTTTGGTTTAGATGTATAGGATAAAAATGTTGCTTGTTTTTATTTATTTATTATAATTCAAGTATGGCAGGTTGGCTTCCTTTTATTTCCTCAAATTAAAAAGAAATCTATGTGCTCATCTATAATTTTGATAGTATCACAAACATCTTGTCCTTAAATGGCACTTGGGTCAACAATGCAAACTTTTGGTTTAGATATAAGGGCTAAAAGTATTACATGTTTTTTATAATTTGAGTATGGTAGGTTGGTTTCATTTTATTTAATTCAATTAAAAAGAAATAGGTGTGGTCCTTTATAACTTTGAAAATATCATAGATATCTTGTCTTTAATGGTGCTCATAATGCAAATTTCTAGTTTAGATGTAAGGGTTAAAATTGTTGCATATTTTCAATAATTCGAGTGTGGTAGGTTGGTTTCCTTTTTATTTACTTAAATTAAAAGGAAATCTGTGTACTTCTCTATAATTTTGACGATATCATAAATATCTTGTCTTTAAATGGTACTTGGGTAAATATTGCAAGTTTCTGGTTTAGATATAAGGGCTAAAAATGTTGCATGTCTTTTATAATTGGAGGGTGGTAGGTTGGTTTCATTTTATTTAATTCAATTAAAAAGAAATTTGTGTGGTCCTCTATAACTTTGAAAATATCATAAATATATTGTCCTTTAATGACACTCGGGTCAACAATGCAAATTTCTAGTTTAGATGTAAGAGTTAAAAGTGTTACATGTTTTTGATAATTTGAGTATGGTAGGTTGGCTTCCTTTTATTTAATTAAATTAAAAAAAATTTGTGTGCTCTTCTATAATTTTGACAAAAGATCATAAATATATTGTCCTTAGATAAGACGCAGATCAGTAATGCAAATTTTTGGTTTAAATGTAAAGGTTAAATGTGTTGCATGTCTGTGATAATTTGAGTATAGGAGGTTGGCTTCTTTCTATTTACTTACTTAAATTAGAAAGAAATCCAAGTTATAATTTTGGCAATATAATGAATATCTTGTCCTTAAAAAAGCACTTGAGTCAACAATGCAAATTTCTACTTTAGATGTAAGGATTAAAAGTGTTACATCCCTTTCATAATTTGAATATGGTAGGTTGGTTTTCTTTTATACTTAATTAAAAAGAAATCTATGTGTTCCTCTATGATTTTGACAATTTGGTAAATATCTTGTCCTTAAATGGCACTTGGATCAATAATGCAAATTTCTGGTTCAATTAAGGGTAAAAGTGTTGCATTTGTTTGATAATTAGGTTAATATATGGAAAATCTCAAAATTGGTACACATGCGACAAATTTACCACAAACTATTTTTTTTACTATAAAAAATCTCAAACTGGTACACTTATGATAAATTTACCCCGACTGATTATAAAAAACCTTAAATTGATACATTTATGATAAATTTACCCCAAACTAATTTATTTGACCACAAAAAATTCTAAACTGGTAAGTTTGTGACAAATATACCATTTGCTAAATTGGATTAATGCCACAAAAAAATCACAAAAACTATAAATTGTGACAAATGGAGTGTAAAATTCCAAATTGGTATATCAATCAACTATCACGTGTCATTTAACTTAATAATTTGATAGTAAAATTTAATGAAAACTAACAGAGGGTAAATTTGTCACAAGTGTATTAATTTGTGATAAATTTGCCAAAGGTATACTAATTTGGAGTTTTTGGTGATAAAAAAAAATAGTTTGTGGTAAATTTGTCATAGGTGTACCAGTTTGGGATTTTTCAGGGTATTAACCCTTGATAATTCAAGTATGGTTGGCTTATTTCCTTTTATTTGCTTAAATTAACAAGAAATCTTTGTGCCCTTTATAATTTTGACAAGATGATAAATATATTTTCCTTAAATAGCACTTGGGTTAACATTGTAAGTTTTTGGTTTAGAAGCAAGGGTTAAAACTGTTCCATGTTTCGATAATTCAAGTTTGGTAGGTTTTTGACAAAAAAAAGGTGCGGTAGGTTGGTTTCACTTTATTTAATTCAATTAAAAAGAAATCTGTGTGGGCCTCTATGATTTTGACAATTTTATAAATATCTTGTTAAATGGCACTCGGGTCAGCAATGCAAATTTCTAGTTTAGATGTAAGGGTTAAAAGTGTTGCATTTTTTTTTTTTTTGATAATTCAAGGGTAGTAGGTTGGCTTCCTTTTATTTACTTAAGTTAAAAAAAATCTATGTGCTCCTCTATAATTTTGGTAGTATCATATATTTCTTGTCCTTAAATGGCATTGAGGTCAACAACGCAAATTTCTTTTAGATGTAAGGGTGAAAAGGTGTTGCACATTTTTGATAATTCAAATATGATTGGTTGTTTTCTTTTATTTACTTAAATTGACAAGAAATATGTGTGCTTCTCTATAATTTTGACAATATGATAAATTTATTGTCCTTAAATGGCACTTGGGTCGACGATAAAAATTTCTATTTTAGATGTAATGGTTAACAATATTGCATGTTTTTGATAATTCGAGTATGTTAGGTTGGTTTCCTTTTTTTTTTTTTTTTTTAAATTAAAAATAAATATGTGTTCTCCCCTATACCTTTGATAATATGATTAATATTCTGTCCTTAAATGGCACTCAGGTCAACATTTCAAATTTATGGTTTAGATGTAAGGGTTAAAAATGTTGCATGTTTTTGATAATTTGAGTATAGTGAGTTGGTTTCCTTTTATTTGCTTTAATAAGAAATCTCTCTACTCCTCTATATTTTTGACAATATGATTAATATGTTGTCCTTAAATGGCACTTGGGTCAACAATGTAAATTTCTGGCTTAGATGTAAGGGTTAAAATTGTTTCATATTTTTGATAATTCGTGTATGGTAGATTGGTTTCCTTTTATTTAGTTAAATTAAAAAGGAAATTGTGTGCTCCTCTATAATTTTGACAACACTCGGATAATGCTAATTTCTACTTAGATGTAAAGGTTAAAAGTGTTGCATGTTTTTGATAACTAGAGTATGGTAGGTTGGTTTTCTTTTATTTTTTTAATTAAAAAAATATATGTGTTTCTCTATAAGTTTGATAATATGATAAATATCTTGTACTTAAATGTTACTTGGGACACCAATACAAATTTTTGGTTTAGCTTGTATTGGTATAGTCAAGGTGTTAGTATGCCACCGAATGACTCACAAAGTTTGCCGAATAATGATAGCTGTAATTTGTAAACTTTCTACGTATTATTCAATGTGGTCTTTGATTTTTTTTTTTTTTTTTTTTTTTTTGGTGTGCTATACTCTACAACTTTTAAGGTTTAGTCCCTATTAAAAGGTCTTTATAAAAACTTCAATGGAAGTTACTAACAAAAACAAGATAAATCTTTTTAAGCAACAAAAACAGGATATATTGTCGAGTCATAATTTGTCGTTCTTCTGTTCAACTTCAATTATGCACTATATTTGTTCAAATTTTTACCATGACTTTATTTGTTCCATTGTGTTTTTAAACTCGCTGAGTTGAAGAAGAAGACAAGAGAACAAATTAAACGAATGGAGAATTTTGTGGTTCTTAAAATAAGAAATGATCGTTTGAAATTGCCAATCGAGCACCGAGGCTTTAGGACTTGACTTTTCCACCAAGATCAGTGTATCTAACTGATTCACAGGCTTCAAGTTAAGGATAACCAGTTTTGCTTCCAATCTTTTGAGTCCTATTAATGCTTCGGCACAAATGCCCTCGAAAATCACTTGGAAATACGACAGTGTGTAAATTAGTCAATGTCCCATTCCATACGGCATGCTGATAGACTTGCCACAACCGAGTAAATTGAGATGCCGAAAATTTATCATGGTTAAGCCTGCTTGAAGTTTTCTGAGAAATGCACACTATTTGAGGTCTAGGTTCTTTAAATTCTTCAAATTTCCAGTGCCACTCGGCCATTATTCTAATGAGGAACATAGGGCGAGATTGAACCTCCTTAGTCCTGAGTCTGCTACGTTAAGAAGGGCTATGATATATCCAATGGTTCAAAATAGACACAAGCAACTCCTAGATGAGTACGGCTTTGAGGCACAAAGCTTGCAAGCTCTTGTTCTCATATATTAAATTGTTTAGATGTACATGTGACTTATATTAGAAATGTTTCTCATCAAAAAATTGATGTAATATAAAGTAGTTAATACATTGTAAGGGACCTATAACTCATAAACTTAAATTTTTAAGTAAAGATGGATCCAACTAGATATATTCATAAGCTCAAACTTGGCATTCCTCTTAGTGATTTCCTTAGATGAAAGTATCAAACTTTTATGGCATGCACCTAATAATTGGTATTGGAGCTGAAGGCAGATGGTCCCATGTGTTTTACAAGGTGCAAGAATGCACTCCTAATGGTAGCCTTCATGGTTTGATCTAGAGAAAGAGAATATGACACCTGAATTAAATGAGAATGAATCTAACACTAAACACACACACACGATAGGGAGATTGTTGAGATGCACATGAAATATCTCGCTTTGAAGAATTGATGTGGTATGAAGTAGCTAAAATATCATAGATGGATCATAAATTGGGTAATCAATACATAAAAAGGCCCAAAGGCCTTATTATATCTCCCTTTGAAGTATCTCGCTTTTGAGTAAATGTTGATCTAATTATATACGTTTTCTTTTTGTCGAAAATAGGTATATTATTTATATTATAACTGGACCGGCAGAACCCACATATGGGGCATCAATACATAATAAGGCCTAAAGGCCTGGAGGTGGGGAAGCAATCCAATTGGGAGGGAGTGTGTTTTTCCTTTGATGTCGCGTGGCCTAGTCTGCCACAGCGTTGGCAGATCGTGGGCAGAAGAATAGGCCCACTTGCAACAATTGCTGGAGAAGAAGCTTGCATTCCGTCCAAGTCCCACGTGATTCCCAGTTAAACTCGTATGTGTACTTCAGAGACTTCACGAGACTTCTGCTATTAGATTCCATCGAAGCCAAACCCAGCTGCTTCTCTTTTATGTGACATCCAGATTTTCGGGCTTTAATTTGACTGGATAAATAGGGCCGTTTTCGTTCAGTTGAAGCCAGAGATTGTGAAATTGGGATACAAGTGGGCTACATTGGTAAGGAAAAATACCAATTGAAATGATGAAGCATTGAATAAATTAATGGGGGTCAATTTGATTCAATTCAAGAGGAATTAGGACTCAATTGGAATGAAAACTTGGCAAAATTCGTATGACACCTCTACCCCCGCACTTTAGCCTACCTAAATGCTTCTAGAAGGGGGCATAATTGTCAAAAATGGTGGGTGGATGACAGCCCATGGTGGCTCACATGCGGATGACCTAAGAGAGAGAGAGTGAGAGAAAAGAAAGAAAAATTAGGTTTTTCTTCCTCCCTTCTCTCTTTCGTCGAGCATCTCCATCCTCTTCCTCTTTTCTTTGGCTTTCTTCTTCAGCAGCAACGGAAGACCAGCGAAGCAAAAGCAGCTGCCGTCGCCGCCTCTCGCCGCCGTCGTCGTCCACCGAAGCCGGAGCTGCCGCCGCTGCTCCGCGGTTGGCCGCACCTCACCGCACGCCCTCTCTTCCGCCCCTCTCCTCCCTCTGGTTCGAACAGAACCAACCAGCAAGAGTAGAAGCAGCGATCGGCGTTGAAGGAGTTGCAATCGTGCCAGAGCTGCCATCACCGCCACACACCGCCTCGCCACCGTTCGTCTCCCTCTCGCTCGCTTGAACTCCCCTCCGCCCCAGCCTCTCTCTTCTTCTCCCTCTTAGTCATTCGAACACAGTAGAACAGAAGCAGAGACAGCATCACCGAGGGGAAGACCGGAGCAGCTCGCCGTCGCGTTGGGGCACCGTTGTCGCCCGCGAGCTCCGCCGCACACCGCTCACCCTTCACCTTCCTCATCCCCTCACGTCCTCGCCGCCCAGCAGCTCCGCCCAGCTCCCAACCACCTCTGTTCGGCTCCGTTTTGGCCAGCACAGGCCACGATTCGGCCGCCGCCCGACCTCCTCCGGCCACCGTGCATCGTCACCTCGACCCACTAGAACTCCACCCGACCCTAGCTGCCCTTGTCCGGCTCGAATCAGCCCCGGAATCGCCTGTTCTAGCAGCGAACAGAGGTGCAGAAAAATGGGTATGACAGTGGGTTTTGGCCCGTTTTGGTCGCCTTCCCGAGCTCGGATGCTCGGCCCGCTTTGGGGAAAGTCGATCCTCGCGTCGAGCCCGTCGTTTTGAGTGAGTTTTACTCACTAATGCCTCCTTAGTGTGCTAATTACACTTAAAGGTTGATTAGTTTTAATTAAATGTAATTAGGTTGTTAGATTAGAATTGATTAGTGATTATTAGTTAATTGCTTTGCATATTAGTTGTGTGGTTAGTGTAATTAGATAGAGAATTGCCTGTAGCATTTATTGGATGCTTCTTGGGATTTTTCCCGTCCCTTATCGGGTGTTAATTAAGCAAATCGGGCCTAGGTGGAATTTTTAGGAATTAAATATTAATTTTGGAAATTAATTATTTAATGATTTATTTCTCGGAAATTCAACTAGGATGGCTAGTGACCGGGATTTTATGCTGATGATCGTGGTGTGGTCCGTTTATTTAATTGAGTTTTATATTGTGCTAAATTGAATTTATTGAATTTATTTATTTAATATTCGAAATTAATTATTTAATTATTTATTTTCCGGAAATTCAACCGGGATGGCCAAGTGACCGGAATTTCGTACTGATTGTCGTGGCGCAATCCATTTATTTAATTGAGCCCTATTTCATGCTGAATTGAATTATTTGTGAAAGAATGAATTATTCTTTAATTGAATAATCTTTGGTTATTAATTGAAAAAGAACTGGGCTTCGGTTGATAATGCCAAAAGGATCTGTGTGGGCTACAGAAAATGGTGGAATTTATAGAAAGGAAATTATTATGTTTTGGCTAGGGCCAATCGAGTACCCACTCATGGCATTTTATCGAGAATGATAAAGCTGGTTATTCGATTATTTGCTTGGAATGATATGATATACCGGCTCGATGACTCTACGGAGCATCTGGAGACAGGACGGTATGATAAATTGTGTGTATACCGGCTCGATGACTCTACGAAGCATCTGGAGACAGGACGGTATGATAAATTGTGTGTATATTTGGAGCATCTTCTTGGTGGGTAATCGACTAGGTCGATTAGATCGATGCTTCGATCTATAATATGATCGCTTAGGTGCCTGTATGATATGTGCTAATATGCACGTGGAATCTGAGGCCAAGGTAAGTCCTCTGACTCATGTTGTGCATAGGCAGCCCTAAGGTGTATTAGTTTACTAATCAGGTCTTAGGGGGTAGAACTTGCTGAGACGTTGTCTCAGTGGTTATTGAATAACCATTTCAGGGCCTGGATGAGGAGCCTAAGGAGCATGGATCTGATGAGGAGATCCTTGTTGAGGAAACCGAAGAAGAGTACGTGGAGGAGGACCCTGAGGATAACCCCGAGTACGATCTGGATGAGGATTAAGATCCCGTCTTGTCTTGTCAAACCTTGTGTGCATGTGAATAGATGTTAGACCTGAAGTGTATATATGTACATAAGGATGTGGTTTTCAGGTTCAGGTTTCTAGTCCTATTTGTATATCCCATTGCTTTATTGTCTGGGGATTTTTATAATTGCTTCCGCATGTGCTATTAAAAAGGACAGGGCTGGCGATATGTAGTCCTGGGGATATCGCTCAATAAAATCGACCAAACTCGAAGGATGGTCACGTGACCGAGAATCGGGGCGTGACATTTTATGTACTTCAAAGCTTCAAGCACTGTTAAGGTTTCTAGCTACAATACTGATGCCGCCTGAACGAGTTTGGTGAACCCGTCCACAAGGCTACCGGAGGAGTCTCGGATGATGCAGGCGACAGCCCCTTGCGTTGACCCCTCACAGATCGACCCATCGACATTGAGCTTCAAGGATCCCACTGCCGAAGCTATCCAGGTTGAAGATGTCTCATCACCCTCTTCCTTTTCTACTTGAAGATGCATAAAGCCCCATTTTTTGTAGCTATCTTGCTGAAATTGGGCCAGATCTACCACTTTGCCGGCATCCGGTTTAGTACCTTGAAAGATGTAGTTGTTATGCTCCTTCCACACTCGCCATAAGATGTTTGCGACCAATTCCAAGGACGGGAGGTTCGTGTTTTTCCTTATAAATCGTGCCAACCACTCATCAATTCGTGTAATCTCGTGTGCATTCACTTGTAGGTTGATTTCTAGGTGGCTCCATACTCATGCAGTCCAGGGACAGATGATATGAATATGTTTGGCCGTTTCCATCTTATCTTGGCAAAGGTCACATATCGGATCATGTAAAATCTTTCTTTTCCATAGGTTCTCCTTAGATGGGATGATGTTTTGATAAACATTTCACATAAAAACCTCACTTTAGGGCTGGTTCGTATCTTCCATAGAGCATTCTGTATTTCTCGCGATGTTTGGTAGAAAGAAGAGGGATGTTTCTTTGTAATGTTGGCTGTTGCTCTATCTCTTAACATATTATAGCCGTTTTTAATTGAAAAAAGACCCATCGTTAGTTCTTGTCCATATCAATTCATCATTTATAATTTGACGATTGAGTGGAATTGCAAGGATCTCCTTAGTGATCTGTTCATCAAAGAGGTTATTCACCAATGTTTCATTCCATTGTTCCGCTTCAAAATTCATCAACTCAAAAATTTGTTGTTGATCATTTCTGTTTGCTGGCCCTCCAATTAATCCTCTCATTGGCCATTTATTTGTTCGATGTTGACATTTTGACCATTTCCAATCAACCATCTCATTGAATCCGCTATGGCCTCCCTTTCTACAAGTAAAATTTGTCACCCCTATGAAGGCTTAATTCCTTTATCAGCATGCCAAAAAAAATTTCGACAAGTAATAGAGCCATTTCAAAAGTTTACTCCATAATGTATCCAAATTCTTGACCATCCTCCAAGCTTGTTTACCCAAAAAAGCTTTGTTAACAAGAAGTAGGTCTCTAAACCCCATTCCTCCCCCGTCTTTCCTGATTTTCAAGATTTCCCATCTCTTCCAATGCGAGACTAGCTTTTATTTCACTATTTTTCCACTAGAAATTAGCTATTTTCTTCTCTATAGCCTTACAAATTGGAACTGAAATTTTGAAAACGGACATGGCATATTGAGGTAATGCCTGCACAACTGATTTCAGGAGGATTTACTTACTTGTTTTAGATATAATTTGTTCATTCCAGCCTTCCAATTTCATATTTACCTTATTTAAAATTCAAGCAAACATCCGTCTTTTTTATGCTTCCCAGTTAGAAGGGATTCCCAAGTATTTGCCTGTCTGAGCCAGCTCTAGAATCTTTAACTCTCTTGTCATATTGTCCCTTAAAAGTTGGGGACATTCTTTACTAAAGATACTGGACTTGTTTAAGTTTGCAACTTGTCCTAAGACATAACAATACTGATTTAGAACAGCTGCAACATTTTGACATTCATATATGGATCCATCCAAAAAGAATATTGAAATGTCTGCAAATAATAAATGAGTCAAAGTATGGCAGAACCTATTCAACTTAATTCCTTTTATACTTCCATCCTTTAGAGCTTTACCTATCAAAGAAGACAAGCTGTTAGCCACCAAAATGAAAAGATAGGGTGATAATGGGTCCCATTGTCTAATGCCTTTGGAAGGATTGTAAAAAGGAAGGGGTTCATCATTAAATTTGATGCTAAAAGTAATTGTAATGACACATTGCATGATCCGATTTACCCATTTTGCACAACAACCCATTTTCAGCAAGCAATCTTCTAGGAAATCCCATTCTATTCTATTGTAGGCTTTCTACATGTCTAATTTCAGCATCGCTTGAAAATATTTTTTCCTTTCCCTCATTTTCAATTGGTGTAGCACCTCCTGCACAATATAAATGTTATCTTGAATCTATCTTCCACTGACAAATGCACTTTGTTCCCCTGAAATCAGCATTAGCAGCCATCTTTTTAGTTTGTTTGCCAAATTTTTTGATATTACCTTATATGCAAAATTGCAAAGGCTAATAGGGCGATATTGATCAAGTCTTTTTGGATATGGTATCTTTGGAATAAGAGTAATATGAGTTTTGTTTAGAGCTGGTTCTAATACTCTCGAACGAAAAATGCCCCTAACTTCCTCAAAAACATCGGTTTTTATTATATCTCAATGGTGTTGATAGAAGATTTCATATAAACCATCTGGACCAGGAGCTTTCTATGCATCGAGTTGAAAAACAACAACATGAATTTCTTCTAAGGTTACTTCCACCACCAAACTTGCATTAATATCATTTCCAATTAGTATTGGGCATTGATCCAGTACTGGTTGGTAGTTTCTTGGCCTTACCATAGTGTATAACTCTTTAAAAAAGGAAATGATGAGGTGCTAAAGTTTCTGTTTTTCCCGTATCCACTGCTTCAATGAGTTTTTCAGCATAGTAATTCTGTTTTTTTTTTTTTCTCTTTTGAATAGTTGCTGCATGGAAATATTTTGTGTTTTATCTCTCTAACGTAGCTAATTGATTCGGGATCTCAAACCCCAAAACATCTCCTCTCTTCTCCATAAAGTTTCAATTTCTTCTTTTACGAGCTTTATCCTATATGATTCTTGATTCAATCTTGCACTGTTTGTTAGGAATTGAAGCTCTTGCTTTAAGGCTATTATGCAAAGGTGGCTGTTTGGGAACCTCATCTTACTCCATTCTTTCAAAGCATGACTTACGGTCTGTAATTTATCTTTCAAGCCTACTTCAAAATGATTTTGAGATTGCTATGCTTGTTAAACTATTTCTCTGCATTCTTCATCTTCAGTCCAGAAGGCCTCAAAGTGAAAATTTCTTCTTTTCTTTATAGATTCAGCACTGCTCACCAATAGGAGAGGACTATGGTCTAACCCGAATGTTGGGAGGGCATATGCTTTAGCTTCTAGGAACATGAGCCTTCAATCTAGAGAACAAAACACCCTATCCAGTTTCTCCTTGACCAGATTAGCCCATGCTCTGTTGTTTGACCAGGTAAAATCACACCCCTTACAATCTATTTCCATTAACGAACAATCATGAATACAACTTTGGAAGGCTTGCATTCTATAATTTTCTATCATCCTTGTGCTCACCTTCCCCCAATAATAAAGTACTTCATTGAAATCCCCCAAACAAACCCATAGTAGGCTATTAGTTAGACTAATTTGTCTCATTTTATCCCATAATCGTAATCTTTCCCCAAACAGATTTGGAGCATGTACACAAAATACCCGCATTTTAGTTCGACTATCATGATCTTCACATATCAAATTTATCATTTCTTGTGAACTAGATTCAACCTCTACATTAACTTCTTCACTCCATATCATCGCTAGCCCCCCCCTTGCAATTCCTACCGGATATTATACCTTTTCCTTTTTCCTGGTGCTGTTTCACTTGGCAATCGGGTATAATAATATTCACTTGTGCCTTGTTTTGTGTTTGAGGTGTTGTTGTAGATTTTGTTGCTATTTGCTCACCAGTGAAAATTACTATTTGAGTGATGTGGGCTGGAGGGTTATTTGCTACTTGTTCCTTTGCCTCTTCATCCTCTTGGTCACCATAAAAAATTTGCCAAAAGGGGCTTGTCTCTTTAGCTTCTACTTTTAACCAATGCCCAAACCTATTCATACTCTTATCCTTGTATTTGGCCTCATCAAAGGGAATTTTTGCACAATTAGTTGCAAAATGCCCAACTTTTCCATAGGAATAGAAAAATCTAAGTAACGTCTCATACTTAAAGTCCAGCCAGATTTTCCCCTCTCCTAAATTATATAAAGTACCTGGATTTAAAGGTGTATCCAAGTCAAGCTCTACCCTTGCTCTACCCACCTTCTGAAAGGCCACTCCCTTCTTTTCCACTTTTACTTCCTTCACACAGCCTAATATTTGGGTAATATGAGATACAACACCCTCAAAACACCATTCAATAGGGAGACCATGAACTTAGACCTTGAATGCACAACTGGTAAACTTATAACATTGCGTAGGTTTATCGGGCTCTCATGGTTTAAGGATCAGTAAATTACTTGCAAAAGAGTATGGGCTATTCGCTAACACTCATTCTTTGTCCATCACATAATCGAAGGTGAAGGATAGGATACCCGATTCATGTTATGCAAAGGTAACTGACTCTATCTTCCAAGCTCTCTTCATTGTGGTAAGAAAAGCCTGATAGTTGATGTTTCCTCCCGAATACAGCTTGCCAAATACTATATGATTGCATTCATCCAGGATCGCCTTAGAGATCACTCTATCTCGTGGAGGGGCATCTACCTCTGTCCTCATATTCCCCAATCTTTTACACAAAACAGCCGGGTGATGCTTCCATTTGCCTCAACAATGAACGAGTATTATTGGACAAGAGCAGAACAGAGAACAAAGCCAGACCAACACGATTACGGTCTTCTAGTCAGGTGGAGGGATGTGAAAACCCATTCGATTGATGGCGAACAGCAAGCCTAGAAGAAATCCAGATGGACAAAGTCAAACATTCTATCTGTTACGTGGCCATAACTTTGAATCCTCCGGTATTGATTGATGACGTTGAAGGAGGGTGTTGGGAATAGCGGATCCCCGAAAACTGGATTCGACACCGAATCGAACCCCTAAATCAAGCGGAAGACGAAGCCCAAGAAAACGACACGTATCACCGATCCTAAAGCACACCACAGAGTCGAGCGTACCTTTTAACCCACAGATTAAACACCGACGCCAATGGAGGGAGAGAATCCGGTCCTGTTCGATCCGGGGAGGCAAAATTCCTTCAAGCACTTCACTGTTTGCTTTGAAGAACAACGTAAGGGAGGGAGAGCGTTGAGAGAGAAAAACGTACGTCTTTTCCTTTAACAAAACGGTATATTTTTCTCTCTCTCTCCTCCCTTTTATACCCTATTCTTTCCACGGGCTCTTTTTCCCATGGGCTGGACATTCTGGGCCCAGCTTGGGCGGATAGGGCCTTAAGCCCATTAATTAAATAAAGCCTTCAGAGGGTTTACTGAGGTGTTCCTTATCACAGAACTCATCAATGTTACAGGGAAAAGGTACGGTGTGGAGGTGCAGGGATCTACGGGAGAGATTTCATTCTACTAGAAAACTGTAATGGGGGCTATTGGGGTTTTGGGTTTTTGGAAATACACAGGGGAATTTAGGTTTTTTGGGGGGGGGGGGTCTCCATCGGAGGTAGAGGGGAGCTCTCGAAACAAGAGAGAATTCCAAATACGCCTAGAATTTTTTAATTAGATATGTTGATGAGCTCGGATTTGGCTCCCTCTTGAAGATCTTCCTAGGTGAAGGCTTTTGATTTTTGTGAAGTGCTTCCAATACAAACATATAAAAAAATCCATTCCGATACCTCAGAGAAAAGTACTCCCTATTTTCTTTGCCTTATAAAGTGTTTTTAAAATCATCTTTTTGATTCAATAACTAAACGTACATGAGAGATACTTCCATTTATGTGCTTGACATTTGAACACTCACGATTGAACCGATGCTACGGCCCCTGAAAGCTCATGCATTGGGTCATGTGTTTTGCATGACTAAATGTATCCATGGATATCCTTTTCCATGTCATGCAAGAATGATCTCTAAACCGCCCCTTTAATTATATACTTCTTCTGCTTTGGGACTTTTACTATTTCATTGCAATGTGATAAACCCTTCAACTATCCAAATAGAGGTCACTTCGTGATCGGTCAACTCAGTGTCTTTTAAGAGTAAACTGCTATATCGACATTGCTTTAATCACAGTTGAAGATGACCATAACCTAGCTTTAGTCTAGACATGATATCACTTAAAATTGGCTGAACTTGGATAGTTTAAAATCTCTGAAATGCAACCAGTCTCTTGCTGTGTTTCTTGATGAAGATATGAGATGCCCTATCGCTCTGATTATGAGGGGGAAATCTAGCTTTTACATTCACGATTTCTTCTATGATTTTATGAAGGTTATGCATTTGGGGTTAAAGGATCAAGATTGGGGGATCCCAATCTTAACTCACCCAAAATTATAATTAGTAGAGATGTTACTTTTGATGTAACTATAATGCTTGACTCCATAAATGTGTTTTCAGTTAGTTCTGATGTTAATAGTACGAGAACCCAAGGATCCTGGGAAGTCGAGTTGAATGTGCCAGTACAGCAAAAAACTGTGGTCTTCCCCAGCTATGCCTGGTCTAGTTCGGAGGGAAGCAACGGCACATGAAGAGCAGGACTCTATTGCTATCAACGGGGATAGGAGGGAAGGCAAATAACCACGGCCACACAATGTGTTTTGTTGCATCTACCCTCCATGCTATTGAAAAAACTGATTCAGTAGATCAACCATCCATGAATGTAGAAGCGCTGTCTGGCGTGGGTGGACTCTACTCAATGGCCAGCAGCTATGAAGAGATATTCTCTTGAGAAGGACATAACATGAGAGCTTGTGAAAGCACCTCAAAGATAGTTTGCTGGAATCGGTATTTGAGAAGAATTGGTACTCTATAGGATCAGAGAGACCTATCATATAAAGCCATACTTGTTGCCAGGTGTTACATTTAAGTTCGTTAACTTTAGTGGTATCTTTTAACCAATTGTTAAATGTAGTTCAATTGTTCTTTGCTTGCTCTCGTTCCTATTCTTGGTATAAACTACAGCTGAACTGTAGTTCTGATCTACTCCAGTTGTGCGGTGAAGTGTTGTAACCTTTATATCTGGTAACTATAATTTACAATTGAAGTAGAGAAGCTTAGAAGCATCTCGCAGCATTACAAACATAGCTAATCATGCGAAAAAATGGAGGGAACAAGCCTCCACATGGTTGTTGACAAATTATTTGCCTGGGAGGGTCCATAATTTAGGAAAAGCGAAGCCTTACCTTTTACAATTTTACGTATCCCAGCCAAAAGGAAAAACATCCTCAATTGACTTATTCTGGAATTGTTTACAATTGTGCTCCATCCAAATACATGATCACTTAAAAGGGTACCTTGAGAGCCGCGCTTCTAAATTCTTGCCCTTTGAGGCACTTATCACGCCATGAAATTCAAAATCTTATCCTCCTGAGGTACACCAAATACCATTTTATGTGAGGATACTTCACCGTATACTCTCAATCTAGTTACACTCGAAGAATAAATGAGTTCTGTCTTCTATTTGGGATATATAGAAGTTACATTGAATATCAACTCAGTTAAACATAAATGAAAAGTTTGAGAACCGGTTTTACTTTGGGCATGAATTTCAAGGCTTTGACCGCTATTATCTTGAAAAATATTAGGAAAAACATACCAATCAAATTGGATAACATTTAATATTAAAGAAAAAAAATCTCTAAATTTCCTACATAGAATGTCATTTATGGAAAGCAATTCGGTTGGCCAATCGCAAAGCACTATGTAGCCGTTGGGGTTCAAGCGCCTTTCGCCACAATAAAAATTGCCTGCTTTGTGAGATTCTTGGAAACAAACCATTGTAACCATTGGAAAATATCACGAGCAAATGCCTGTAGAAATGGCTCTTATGATTTTAGGAGGCCTGCTAATCTCCATCAAAAATATTAATCAGAGGCTACTGTTTATCTCCTTGTACAGCCCAACAGGACCTCATGTGGCCAAACCTGCACAGAAAAATAGCCAATCAACTTCAAGATCCAAGTACATCCTTTCCTCATGTCACTATAATGTTCCAAGCCAACCAAACTGTTATGGAATCAATCTTGGATGGAAGAGTTGAGCGAGATGTGGGTAGAAGCACTCGAATGCAAATAATCAATCCCAATAATCTGGAGGATCGTTACATCGATTCTTCTGAATTAATTCCGAAACTTAGTTGATGTTTTCTGACATGATTGATATCTATTTTTGTGGTATGGTTTTGTAACAAATGACCTTACTGAACATGGTTGATAGATTCATTGGGAGAAACAAACAATAATTGAGGGATGATATGATTAGGGTTTGGTTTGAAATTAACTATTGGCTAACACTTACTTTGCCCGAAAACTTGAAAAGATCAAAGAAAGTGAGAGACTGAAGTTAAGTGAAACGTCTTGTACAAGATAAAAGAATGGAAGAACTAGGAGAGATGTTCGCCAAAGTATTCAAACACAAATGATTAATCCCAATAATCCTGATGATAATTACATCACTTCTAATAGATTGATGACGAAACATTTTGATTGGCTCGGAACAATTTAATGATATAAGGAAATGATGTACCTGGATCTCCAAGATGATTAGGTATTTCTCTGTGTAGGTTTGGCCCCATGAGAAGATCGTGTCGGGTGCTACGAGGAGATGAATAGTCTCCAATTAATATTTTCAATGAAGATTAGCAGACCTCGTAAAATCATTAGAGCCATCTCTCCAGGGATTTGCTCATGATATAGTCAAAGGATGATAACCTCCATTTATCACTGCACACAATGGCTTTGGGGATGGAAACTGCACATATCTATATAGATGTAAGGTTTAAGGTTTTGCACGTTTTTGATAATTCGAATATGGTAGATGGATTTCTTTTCATTCACTGGTTTCTTTTCATTTACTTAAATTGAAAAAGAAATCTGTGTGCTCCTTTATAATTTTGATAATATAATAAATATTGTCCTCAAATGGCACTTGGGGCAACCAATGAAATTTCTGAGTTGGGTAGCATTTAATATAGTCAAGTATTAGTACATCACTAGATGACTCTTTGAGTATATCTAGTTTTTCATTTACTTAAATTGAGAAAGAAATTTGTGTGCTTCTCTATAATTTTGACAACATAATAAATATCTCTTCCTCAAATGGCACATAATCAACAGTGGAAATTTCTGATTTGGGTAACATTTCATACAATCTAGTACGCCACCAAATGATTCTCTAAATGTACCGAGTAATGACAGCTGTAATTTGTAAATCCCGCTTATTATTCATTGTTATCTTTAAATATTTTTGTTTGCTTATCAGCCACAATCTTTTAAAGCATAGTTTAATGAAAGTCCTTTTATAAAACTTTAATGAAGTCTGCTAACAAAAACATGATAAATTGTCAAGTCATAACTTGTCATGCTTTTTCGTTCAATTTCAATCATAATGTTTGTTTGTTCATTTTTTTTTAACACGACTTGGCTTGCTTCATTTAGTTTTTAAATTCACTGAGTTAAAGGAGAAAAGAAAATAGACAAACGTAGAATTTTGTGGCTCTTGTTTGATATAAGAAATGTTATGAACTTTTGAAATCGCCAATCAAGCACCGAGGCTTTTAGACTTGACTTTTTATATCAAAGGCGGTGTATCCAACTGATTCACATGTTCCAATTGAAGGATCTTGAGTTCTGCTCCCAATCTTTTGAGTCCACTGGACGTTTTGGCACCAGCACCCTCTAGCCTCACGTCGGGCCCAGTGACCGGTGCTGCGATGGCGTCAGGGGGGTCAGCGGTAGGATGTCGGGGAATGGCAGCAGCCTAGCACCGCAAAGGGTCATGGCTGGTTTGCTGGGGACGGCGTCGGGGCTACGGCGGCACGGCTCGGGAATGCGACGGAGCTGAATCGACCCCAGATCTGGACCTTGGCCGACCCCTGCTCTCTGAAACCTACTTACTCAGTCTGACCCTCTCACTCCGGCCGATCTCGCTCAGCCCCTATCTCGCAGATCCGGAGCTCCCTTGCCTAGAACTCCTCCCCTCCAGCCAGATCTGAGATCTCCAGTGGCTCGCCTTCAGGCCTCCCCGAAGTCTCTCGGGGATAGTCTTTGAAGCTTGCTACCGGTGATCCCTCACTTTCCCGTGCTCTGTCCCTCTCGGGTTCGCTCGCCGCCGTCCTCCCCCGAAGTCTCTCAGGGGGTGGTCGTTTCAGCTCGCGACCCGCTCGCTCTCGCGCTCGCTCTTCAATCTTCCCCGAAGTCTCTCTGAGGAAGGTTTCTGAGCTTGCTCGTTTGTGTCCCTCGCCTTCCCCTCCGACGTCCTATTTATAGGCGCGGAGGCCGGTTGACGGAGGTGCTCGGACCGCCGGTCCTTTGCGCTCCGAGCGGCATCCGCCGGCCGAACCGGCGTCCTATCGAAGGCTCTAGCTAGGCCACCTATCGCATTGAAGGCGTGTCTTCTCCACTTGCCGCACTGTACGTCGCCATCTATCCCCTTCCGTCCGGCATCGCGCGCGTCGGACTCCGTCGTGCGTGCTACAACTCCAGTTGGGGAAGGAGACAAAGGAGGAAGAAGACAAGCAGGGGGGCCGGGCTTTGGGCAAAAAGGCCGGGCCTTGGGCCCCAGGGGGCTTGGGCGAGGAAGAGGAGACACCGGGGGGAGGGGTGGGCTAGCCCGATGGGCTGCTTTTTTTTTTGTTTATTTTTATTTATTTTTTTTGTTATTAATATTATTTATTATCCAAAAAAAGGAAAAAAGAAAGAAAGAAGAAACTAATGCCTAATTAAAAATCTAATCAAAATTTAGGTGTCAACATTAACATTATTATTATTATTATTATTATTATTATTATTATTATTATTGAATGTTATGTCACTTGATTGGTATTTCTTTACTAAATTTTTCAGGATGATTGCAATAGAAGTATTAAAATTTCTTATAGAATGTCATAAATGGAAATCAATTTGGTCAATCAATCTAAAAATAGGACGTGGTTGGTAGGCTTCAATTGGCTCTTATGAAGAAATAAATTGCCTGCTTTTTGATACCAATAATCTCACAAAGCAAGCAACCAATAATCTCACAAAGCGGGCAATTTATTTCGTCATGGTGCTGCTTGAAGCCCACTGTCTGCATCCTACTTTGCGATTGGTCGACTAAATTGGTTTCCATTTACGACATTCTATATAAGAAATTTGAAGACTTGTACCGCGATTGTCTAAAAAAAAAAATAGTAAAGAAAGATCAATCAAGTTGAATAACATTTAATATTAAAAAATGAAAATCTCAAAATTTTAGACATAGGATGTCATAAATGGAAATCAATTTAGCCGACCAATCCAAAAGTAGAATGGAGTTGGTGGGTTCAAGCAACTCTCACGGTAAAAGAAATTGCATACTTCATGAGACTATTTGTATCAAACCATTGTAATAATTTGGGATAAAATTGTCAAATAATTATAATGTTTTGATACAACAATCTCACAAAGCTAGCACTTTTTTTAGTTGCTGGATTCACTTGAACGACACCATCGATATCCTACTTTGGGATTGGTTGACTAAATCGGTTTTCATTGATGACCTTTACGTAAGAAATTTTAAGACTTCTATGGCAATCATAAAAAAAGAAGAAGAAGAAATGCCAATCAAGTTAAGAAGGAAAATATCAGAATTTCATACATAAGTTGTGCCATAAATTGACATCTATTTAGTTGATTAGTCCAAAAGTAGGATGTAGTTGGTATGGCTCCTATGTAGTTAATGTTAACAAAAATCAATAAACCAAAATCTATAATTCAAACTAATAAATAACGAAAGCAAACTAAAATCCACAATCAATCATTTGAGGGACAAAAAGATGGTATTTCAAATAAAATTTGAAAAAAGAAGAAGTAATCACTCATTAAGACTACATAGTTAATGTTAACGACACATGTTCTCCTAACTTCAAAAAAAGATCCAATAAACAAAGAGAAATTCTTGAAGATCTGATGCAATAATTGCTTTGACATTGAACTTGCTTGTTAACAGAAGATCAGTAGCTAGTGACCATAACGAGAACCAGCCAGGAGTGGCCTAGTGGACCGAAAATGAACTGATGACCCCCTGTCCAGATCGAAGAGCAGTCTGAACGTTAGGTATCCATTCTACCTTTGTGCCTTGAAGCGTCTTTGGACAGAGCCTTGACAATCTTGAGATGACCCCACAATGTCTTAGAACCAAACCAGAGCACCCTTGAAAGGAAATAAAGTTAACAGGGATGAGGTAAGTATACAAATCAAACCATCTTGAATTATGAACTAATTAAGATCATGAAATAGTTATTCCACCATACATAACATTCTCCAAAGTTTGCTAACACCAGCATAACTCTCCACAAATAAAGCGGGCCAACCCTCTCGATAGTTACAAGATGAGAGCTCTAGACTCTTTTACTCTCATCTCTAGAGCAAATGCCTAGAAAGATGGCTTTCACGGTTTTAGAGGGTAATGCCAATCTCCATTTAAAATGTTAATTGGAGGCTGCTATTCATCTCCTTTTCCCGACCAACAAGATGTTCCTATGTGGCCTTACCTACGCTAAAAAATTGCCGATAGGCTAGGAGATCTAGGTGCATCCTTTCCTCATGTCATTATATTGTTCTGAGCCAACCAAACTATTACGGAAGCAATCTAGGATGAAAAAATTGAGTGAGATGTTGCTCAGAGCACTCAAATGCAAATAATCAACCCCTATAAATTTGAGAATTGCTACATCGATTCTTGTGGATTGATTCCAAAACTTGAAAAATTCATGGAAAGTGAGAGCCTGAAGTTAAGCGAAAGGCCTTGTACAAGAGAAGGATGGAAAAATTGAGCAAAATGCTCAAACGCAGACAATCAATCCTAATAATCCCTAGGATAGTTACATAAATGCGTGGATTGATATTGAAAGATTTTTGTTGGCTTGGACCAATTTAATAACATGAGGAAAGGATGCACTTGAATCTCCAAGCCGATATGCAATTGCTTAGTTAAGATAGGCCAAAAGAGAAGATCTTGCGTAGCTAGAAGAGGAGGTGAATAGGAGACTCCAATTAACATTTTTGATGGAGATCAGCGAACCTCATAAAATCATAAAAGCCACCTTTCTAGGTAGTTGCTCATGATAAGATCAAATGATGATAACTTTCATTCACAATGGTCCTCGAGATGTAAAATCACTTATTTATATAGATGTAAAAGTTAAAAGTGTTGCATGTTTTTGATAACTCGAATATGGTAGGTTGGTTTCCCTTTATTTACTTAAAATGGAAAGAAATATGTGCTCCTCTATAATTTTGACAATATAATAAATATCTTGTTCTTAAATGGCACTCGGGTCAATAATGAAATTTCTAATTTAGATGTAATTGTTAAAAGGTGTTGCCTTTTTTTTACAAACTCAAGTATGGTAGGTTGATTTTCTTTTATTTACTTCCATTAAAAAGAAATCTGTGTGCTCCTCTATAATTTTGACAATATAATAAATATCTTGTCCTTAAATGGCACTTGAGTCAATAGTACAAAATTTTGGTTTAGACGTATTGGACAAAAGTGTTGCATGTTTTTTACAATTTGAGTATGGTAGGTTGGCTTCCTTTTATATACTTACATTAAAAAAAAATAAATCTGCGTGCTCCTCTTGATTTTGACAATATCATAAATTTCTTGTCCTTAAATGGAACTTGGATTAACAATGCCAATTTTTGGTTTAGATGTAAGGGTTAAAATTGTTGCATGTTTTTGATAATTTGAGTATGGTAGGTTGGTTTCATTTATTTGGTTCAATTAAAAAAATTGTGTGGCCCTCCATAATTTTGACAATATCATAAATATCATGTCCTCAAAATACACGGGTCAACAATGCAAATTTCTAGTTTAGATTTAAGGGTTAAAAGTGTGGCATGTTTTGGATAATTCGAGTATGGTAGGTTGGGTTCCTTTTTTTTTTTTACTTAAATTAAAGAGAAATCTGTGAGCTCCTTTGTAATTTTGACAATATAATGAATATCTTGTCTTTTAAAAGACACTGGGGTCAATAATGCAAATTTCTGTTTTAGATGTAAGGATTAAAAGTGTTGCATGTTTTTCATAATTTGAGTATAAGGGTTGGAATCATTTTGTACTTAAATTAAAAAGAAATCTATGTGATCCTCTATAAGTTGATAATATCATAAATATCTTGTCCTTAAATGGCACTCAGGTCGATAATGCAAATTTCTATCTTAGATGTAAGGGAAAAAGTCGCATGTTTTTTATAAATCGAGTATGGCAGGTCGATTTCATTTTATTTAATTCAATTAAAAAGAAATTTGTGCGGTCCTCCATAATTTTGACAATATCATAAACATCTTGTTGTTAATTGGTATTTGGGTCAACAATGCAAATTCCTAGTTTAGATGTAAGGGTTAAAAGCGTTGCATGTTTTTGACAATCCGAGTATGGTAGGTTAGCTTCCTTTTATTTACATAAATTAAACATGAACTCTTCTATAATTTTGACAGTATCATAAATGTCTCATCTTTAAGTGCCACTCAAGTCAACAATGCAAATTTCTGATTTAGATGTAAGAATTAAAAGTGTTGCACGTTTTTTATAAACTCGAATACAATAGGTTGGTTTCCTTTTATTTACTTTAATATAAAGAAATCCGTGTGCTTCTCTTGACTTTTGACAATGGGATAAATATATTGTCCTTAAATGGCACTCAAGTCAATAATGCGAAATTTTGGTTTAGATGTATAGGATCGAAATGTTGCCTGTTTTTTTTTTATAATTCAAGTATGGCAGGTTGGCTTCCTTTTATTTACTCAAATTAAAAAGAAATCTATGTGCTCATTTATAATTTTGATAGTATCACAAACATCTTGTCCTTAAATGGCACTTGGGTCAACAATACAAATTTTTGGTTTAGATATAAGGGCTAAAAGTATTACACGTCTTTTTTTTTTTTAATAATTTGAGTATGGTAGGTTGGTTTCATTTTATTTAATTCAATAACAAAGAAATATGTGTGGTCCTTTATAACTTTGAAAATATAATAGATATCTTGTTTTTAATGGTGCTCATAATGCAAATTTCTAGTTTAGATGTAAGGGTTAAAAGTGTTGAATATTTTCAATAATTCGAGTGTGGTAGGTTGGTTTTCTTTTATTTACTTAAATTAAAAGGAAATCTGTGTGCTTCTCTATAATTTTGATAGTATCATAAATATCTTGTCTTTAAATGGTACTTGGGTCAACAATGCAAGTTTTTGGTTTAGACATAAGGGCTAAAGATGTTGCATGTCTTTTATAATTTGAGAGTGGTAGCTTGGTTTCATTTTATTTAATTCAATTAAAATGAAATCTGAATGTGTCACGCCCCGATCCTCGGGCACGCGCACATCCTTCTCTTGGTCGATTTTAATATGCGATATCCCAGGACTATATATCGCCGACCCTTTCTTTTATTAAGCTCATGCGAAAGCAATTATAAATCCCCAGACAATAAAACAATGGGATAGAAAAGCAGGCTATATCTTTCATATTGAAATTTACAACCAAACCTTTATACAAAACACAAATCAGAGAACTTCATAACTATTCACATCAATTTAAATTCACAAAAGAAGATGAAATCTCAATCCCTTCGGGTCATACTAAAAATCTCTCTCGGTATTATCTTCTTCTTCCAAAAGTCCTTCTACTCAGGTTTCACCTCCGAGTTCTCCTTCTCAGATTCCTCCTCGGTTTCTCAACGGGGTCTTGAAATGTTTTTCCCCAAACTGGGATGAGACTACGTCTCAAATGAAGTTCTACCCCACTAAGCCCAATTAGTAAACTATTATACTAAAGCCTGCCTAAACACGCATAGGTCAAGACATACCTTAGCATTAGATCCCACCGCAAGTCAAGACAATTTACAATAGGTACTCAAGCAATCATATCACAGATCGACATTTCGATCTATCGACTCAGTCGATCATACGCCAACAAAACCACTCACGATCAATTCCATTCAATCAATCATTTCACAATACCAGATTAAAGCAAAGATCAATCGACCTAGTCGATTACATGTCAGTCGGATCATTCAAGATCATTTCCACTCAATCGGTCAATTCACGACAACGATCGAATCATTAGTTAATTGACCTATCTTTAGGTAGCAAATTACGGCCCAAAGGGGCATGACCTTTATCGTGTGCGGATTACGGCCTTATCAGCGCGACCAGATCGGTGGCAAATTACGGCCTTCTTAGGCGCGACCAGATCGGTGGCAAATTACGGCCTTCTCAGCGCGACCAGATCGGGTGGCAAATTACGGCCTTCTCGCGCGCGACCGACTCAAATTCGGTGGCAAATCTCGCCCAACTGGCATAGCCATACTTCGCAGCTTCCGAGGTTTAACTCACAACCTCTCACGGTCAAATTCTAAATTGAATACGACACTGATCAATTTTGGGATAAATCCCCACATACTCATCAACTCACTCAATTCTTCACACGATATTTAACGCATCGATCGATCTCACCAAAAGTATATTCAAATCACTCTCACAATTCTACTCACTTTACAACTCAACAAAGCATTATAAATGCTGAATAAACATACTTGGCCATTTACCAATCAATAATTCAATCTCAATCAATTCCAATTAATTTAGGGTAAATCCCTAAAATATCACAATTTATTTAATTCCATGCAACGTGGAGCTCAAATAAATAAACGGACTGCGCCACGACGATCAGCACGAGATTTCGGTCGTCGGCCATCAAAATCTTAATTTCCGAAAAATAAATAAATAAATAATTAATTCCGAAAATTAATTATTAATTATTAAAAATTTCATTTAGCTCAAAATAAGGCCCAATTAAATAAACGGACTTCACCACGGTCATCAGCATAATTTTCCAGTCACGGGCCATCCCAGTTGAATTTTCGGGAAATAAATAAATAATTAATTAATTTCGAAAATTAAATAATTAATATTAAAAATTCAATTTAGCTCAAAATAAAGCCCGATTCAATAAACGGACTTCACCACAGTCATCCGCATAATATTCCGATTCCGGACCATCTCCTTTGAATTTTCGAAAAATAAATAATTATTTAATTTAATTCCGAAAATTAATATTTAAATGCCAAAAATCCCACTTAGGCCCGAATCGCCAAATTGAAGCCCGATTAGGGGTCCGAAAATTCCCCGAGACACTCCCAATAAATAGTAGACCACGTCTACTTGCTAATTGCACAATCAATTTAACTAAATCGCATCACAATTAACTAATAATTGCTAATTTATTCTAATCTAACAACCTAAACATAATTAATTAAAACTAAACCAACATTAAAGCATAATTAGTCAACTAATCCAGGATTAGTGAGATTACTCACCAAATCGCGTGCAAATCGGATCAATCCGACGGCGGCGACGCAAGGAACAATTCTTCTCAAAGCGCGGCTCGGGTTCGGGGCCGGGAAATGGCCCAAAACGGCCTTGAACAGTGCTGGAAACCCATTTTTTCCAGCTGCTGTTTATGGCCAAACGAAGCTGATCCGGTGGCTGATATGGCGGAGCAAGGCCGGCGAAGGGCGAGGGGAACGTTGGGGAGGTCGGGCGGAGCTGGGCGGTGGCTGGAGGTGGCCGGACGGTGGCTGGTCGGTGCGGACAGGGGCGAAACAGGGCTGATTCGCGGCTGGATTGCGCGGGACGGCGGGACGACGGCGAGCGGCGGGCGCTCGGGCGCGGCGCGGACGCGGGCGTGGGCGGCGGTGCGGCGGCGGGACGAGCTGCTCCGTCGAGTTGCAGCCGTGTGGCTTCTTCTTCCTCGTTTCTGGTTTTCACGAGCAAGGAACGAAGGGAAGGGGAAGCCTTCGGTCACGTGGGGAAAAAGTGGGAGAGAGAGAGAGGAGAGAGAGGGAAGAGATAAGGGAGAGAAGAGATAAGAGAGAGAAAAGTGAGCGGTGGGGGGAAAAAGAAAGCTGTCCGCACGTTGGGGAGGGGAGAGGAGAGAGAAGAGAGAGAAAAGAAAGAAAAAGAAAGAAAAGAAAGGAAAAGAGAGGGAGAGAGAGAAAAGAAATAAAACAATAGCCTTAATTTTCTTTTTTTTTCTCTTTCCCTTTCTATTTCTTTTCGGGCTTCAAATTTTTCTTCCGATAATTTCTTTATTGAAATTTCGGACCCGTCAATAAATTGACGAGCGATGAGACAGGATCCTATTTATCCAGTCAAATTGAAACCCGAAAATCTGGATGTCACAACTCTTCCCCTCTTATAAAAATTTTGTCCTCAAAATTTGAACCTTTTTCCAATCCATAAACGAAAGGTGGGGGTATTGCCGTCTCATCGAGTCTTCAGTCTCCCAAGTCGCTCCTTCAATGCCGTGGTGCCGTCAAACCACTTTGACCAAAGAGATCATCTTGGTACACAAACCCTGCTCTTTCTGAACCAAGGACTGAACTGAGCTTCTCACATAAGACACCCTGCCATCTACATCTGATCTCTTTTTCTCGACTCCCTAATAAACTTTCGAACCTCCACGATTCAAAATTTCTGACAATTCTGAGCAATCTTTACTCTGACACTGATCTGACAACTGCAAACACTGATTACTGAGCTGACATCATTATTCACTTTCTTTTCACCACTGAAATTCTGTACTCTCTGCTATACACTGCTTGATAAAGAACTCTCTGAAAACTCTGTCAACTTATAATCTTTGATCTAGATTCGAGATATAATTCATCCTCTACACTCCATGTCGGTGAACTATCCGAGACACACACACTTCGGTATACCCATTCTATGACAAGATAGGATCTTCAATTTTTGAAATCGAGCTTAGATTGGCGGTTAATTTCACTCCGACACGCTTTTAGTGTGACCTAGGCTACCGGGTAGTGTTCAGAGCTTTTTAGGACAAATGACCCGTGGTCGATTTTCTTCGAGCCACAATGAACCCACTCGACACATTGGCGACTCTCGATTGTCTTGAAAATCTCAAAGGTTCAAATACGGACACAGGGTACCAAAACGATAGAAACATCAAATTAGTACCGGTCGATGAGAATCTTCCAATTTAGTGGAGTCACCCACGATCGGTCATTCATCTCAGTCGAGCCGATCTATTTCTGATTTCAAATCGATTTTACACTGTGCCGCAATGATCTCTAAAGATGAGCACGGTTGAGAAGTCGATCCATGGTCGAATTCTCAAGTCTATTTGCCTTAAAGTCCTTAATAACTCACCCAGCTAGTCTAGTTATCTCATGAGTGGCCAACTCAGAGAAAGACACTGTAATCGCATCGATGAAATGCCCAATTTATCTAATCGAAATCAGAGCCCGAAATCTGGATGTTACATACTCAAAACAAGATCTACTCGTACTGTACCAAAGTGGACTAACTCCATCTATCGATCAACCACTATTCTCAAATGGTATCAGTAATCCCCTGAATTCTTAGCAAGCCTATCACAATGTTCCATTGTGATATATTTCCATTCCCACTTGGGACTCTCAAGTGATGGTAAAAATTCTCCCGGTTCGCATTACTGAGCTTCCACTTACTAACACTTCTGACACTTGCAACCTGCTCAGCGGTAGCTATCTTCATATCAGCTTACTAATCTAGCTGATGTCGATTTTGATTTACTTGCACCATCTAGTCAAACTGCAATACTATAGTGAACTTCCGACAAGATCTTTTCCCTGAGTGCTACACTGTCAAGTGCACTCAATTCCTCATGGAACCCGAACGTTCCATCCTCAAAAGTTTCAAAGTTAGATTCTTTCTTGTCAGTATCCTCTTATAAGATCTTCTGAACATCTTTGTTTGTCAACTAGGCGCCGATTCTAACTTGAACATTTGGTTCAATTTTGAGGGTGGCTATAAAATTCAAAAGGTAGCCTACCTCAATTTTGAAAACCAAATTTCGAACCATTTTCAAGTAAAGTCTATACTTTAGCCAGCCTATGCACATTTGAAGACTCTCGGCTCAACACATAAATTACTTCTTTCATTCTCTCAAGATAATACCGATAACATCATTATAGTTCTCGCCAAAATTCTGATTCACGACACTATTTCATGTTCAACTTGTTGGGTCTCAATCGGCGGGACGGTTATACAACAATCTTCTCATGTTGTATCAATACATACCCAATCGTTGGCAAGACACATCACTAGAGATTTCATGCTTTTCCGAGCCAAATGAAAAGTTTAGCACAAGTGCGATAGCCTCGATTTACCGAAGCTCGGAAACTATCCTCGTACTTGTCTATGCCAATGAATTTCTCTTCTTTCTCAAGAGGTCAAGCCCATGATGATACTGATGCTGAAAATTCTTTCACAAACCTTCCGTAGTAATCTGTCCAATCCCCACAACTTCGATCTCGACATTGATGTCGGTCTCGGCCCATTAACAACTGATTCTATCTTGGCTGAATCCATGAAGATTCCTTTACCTGTAACCACACGACCATTCTTAGGGGCATCTCATGATTCTCAACACTTAATGAACACCCTATAATGTCCCTACACCACACGATCACCATTGATCTAGATATTCTTTGAACATTCTGCTTGTCAAATCCATGACAACAACTGGAGCGTTCGCCAGGCCAATCGATCTTACAATACTCTCGTAAAGATCATATCAAGTACGAACAGCTGTCTTTCGTACAACCTCCTCCCCGGTTCGTAATTGATGACTTCCTAACCTCAAGTCGACCTTTAAAATATTGATACTCTTTATAACTAGTCACACCATTCATCGATCTTTGGCAAAGAACACTTGTCCTTGATCTTCACCTAATTGAGTTGACGATAGTCGATGCACACTCGCAACAAACTATCTTTCTTCTTCTCACAAACACAACTGATGTTTCCCCAAAGTGATACATTGATATGCACAAATTCCTCATTCATCAATCCTCACATCTGCACCATTGGCTCTATCAATTCAGACAACAATAACTGGTAAGAAACTTTAGAGAATGGTTATATTCCGGGTGCTAGCTCGATCGTAAATTTTATCTCTTTCTCGCGGCGACCTGACTGTCCTTTTGGCAACACTTCCGTAAATTCTTGGACTACGAGGAGTCCTCAATTTTCAATTCTTCAATCTATCTTATTTTTGACAATCGTCAAGTAACTTAGGCAACCTCCGTCTAACAAACGGATTGCCTCAAGTGACGAGGTTAAAGAAGTCGAGGACCCTTCTCGACTCTCAATAAAACTCAGCATTTCTACCTGCTCCCGAATGAACTCGTTTACTCAATTATAACAATTCATCAACACAAGATGCTCCATGAGCCAATTCTTTCCACACTTGACGATAGAGTTGTAGACCAACAGCCATCGAGTACAACTCTAGCCGGGTTCTTCTCCTACCACCTTAACACACATATTTAAATTCCACAACTTAATCTCTGAAACTCTGAGGCACCATTCTGATAAAAATTACTTCAAGACATCGTTTCTCTATTCGGTGCATGGTCGATTTCATTCCTGTCTCTTCTCGCTATACCTGGACACTGAATTCATCCATGGAACAATATGTTCTGCTAATATGAATGCTGACCTGACTATGCCACCTTTCCCATTGGGTGGAATAGAATATCATTCTCTCAACATCAGTCTTTACCCTGATCGAATTCCCAATCTGCTTGCACTAAATCTTGACTCAGATATCGAAATATATTCCCTGATCATCCTTCCAGGTTGGACCTCAGCAAGGTAGCAACAGCAGCAACAACTTGATTCTGACCTTACAGGCTCATCCAAATTCCAAAAAAAATACTTGCATCAGAACGATCCTATCAAGTTTAGGATCATTCGACGCTGCTACACTAGTACCAACCTGCAGTGGTACTCTTACACTCGAGCTGGCCAGAGCCGACACTCTGCCACAACCACCTCGGGTACCGACCTTTGTCAGTGCATTATCCCGAGTCACAGAGGACATTGCCCTCTTACTAGGAGTTCTCAGCTCCTACTCGCTCATGGTTCAGTCTTTACACTGAAACCCGTCTTCCACATCCACATTGGATTAGAAGATGAGCGATCCACGCACAACCAATAATTTTAGCACTCAGCTAACACAGACATACATCAGCATGAATTTAAAGGTCTTTCCTACTAACTATCCCATGGTCATCGCTCCTTATCACTCCAATCTTCAACTTCGCTCTGATACCACTTAAACTGGATGTCACGCCCCGATCCTCGGGCACGCGCACATCCTTCTCTTGGTCGATTTTAATATGCGATATCCCAGGACTATATATCGCCGACCCTTTCTTTTATTAAGCACATGCGGAAGCAATTATAAATCCCCAGACAATAAAACAATGGGATAGAAAAGCAGGCTATATCTTTCATATTGAAATTTACAACCAAACCTTTATACAAAACACAAATCAGAGAACTTCATAACTATTCACATCAATTTAAATTCACAAAAGAAGATGAAATCTCAATCCCTTCGGGTCATACTAAAAATCTCTCTCGGTATTATCTTCTTCTTCCAAAAGTCCTTCTACTCAGGTTTCACCTCCGAGTTCTCCTTCTCAGATTCCTCCTCGGCTTCTCAACGGGGTCTTGAAATGTTTTTCCCCAAACTGGGATGAGACTACGTCTCAACGAGTTCTACCCCACTAAGCCCAATTAGTAAACTATTATACTAAAGGCTGCCTAAACACGCATAGGTCAGAAGACATACCTTAGCATCAGATCCCACCTGCAAGTCAGTACAATTTACAATAGGTACTCAAGCAATCATATCACAGATCGACATTTCGATCTATCGACTCAGTCGATCATACGCCAACAAAACCACTCACGATCAATTCCATTCAATCAATCATTTCACAATACCAGATTAAAGCAAAGATCAATCGACCTAGTCGATTACATGTCAGTCGGATCATTCAAGATCATTTCCACTCAATCAGTCAATTCACGACAACGTATCGAATCATTAGTTAATTGACCTATCTTTAGGTAGCAAATTACGGCCCAAAGGGGCATGACCTTTATCAGGTGGCGGATTACGGCCTTATCAGGCGCGACCCGTATCGGGTGGCAAATTACGGCCTTCTTAGGCGCGACCCGTATCGGGTGGCAAATTACGGCCTTCTCAGGCGCGACCCGTATCGGGTGGCAAATTACGGCCTTCTCAGGCGCGACCGACTCCAAATTCGGTGGCAAATCTCGGCCCAACTGGCATAGCCATACTTCGGCAGCTTCCGAGGTTTAACTCACAACCTCTCACAGTCAAATTCTAAATTGAATACAGACACTGATCAATTTTGGGATAAATCCCCACATACTCATCAACTCACTCAATTCTTCACACGATATTTAACGTACCCGATCGATCTCAGGCAAAAGTATATTCAAATCACTCTCACAATTCTACTCACTTTACAACTCAACAAAGCATTATAAATGCTGAATAAACATACTTGGCCATTTACCAATCAATAATTCAATCTCAATCAATTCCAATTAATTTAGGGTAAATCCCTAAAATATCACAATTTATTTAATTCCATGCAACGTGGAGCTCAAATAAATAAACGGACTGCGCCACGACGATCAGCACGAGATTTCGGTTGTCGGCCATCAAAATCTTAATTTCCGAAAAATAAATAAATAAATAATTAATTCCGAAAATTAATTATTAATTATTAAAAATTTCATTTAGCTCAAAATAAGGCCCAATTAAATAAACGGACTTCACCACGGTCATCAGCATAATTTTCCAGTCACGGGCCATCCCAGTTGAATTTTCGGGAAATAAATAAATAATTAATTAATTTCGAAAATTAAATAATTAATATTAAAAATTCAATTTAGCTCAAAATAAAGCCCGATTCAATAAACGGACTTCACCACAGTCATCCGCATAATATTCCGATTCTGGACCATCTCCTTTGAATTTTCGGAAAATAAATAATTATTTAATTTAATTCCGAAAATTAATATTTAAATGCCAAAAATCCCACTTAGGCCCGAATCGCCAAATTGAAGCCCGATTAGGGGTCCGAAAATTCCCGAGACACTCCCAATAAATAGTAGACCACGTCTACTTGCTAATTGCACAATCAATTTAACTAAATCGCATCACAATTAACTAATAATTGCTAATTTATTCTAATCTAACAACCTAAACATAATGAATTAAAACTAAACCAACCTTAAAGCATAATTAGTCAACTAATCCAGGATTAGTGAGATTACTCACCAAATCGCGTGCAAATCGGATCAATCCGACGACGGCGACGCGAGGAACAATTCTTCTCAAAGCGCGGCTCGGGTTCGGGGCCAGGAAATGGCCCAAAACGGCCTTGAACAGTGCTGGAAACCCATTTTTCCAGCTGCTGTTCATGGCCAAACGAAGCTGATCCGGTGGCTGAGATGGCGGAGCAAGGCCGGCAAAGGGCGAGGGGAACGTCGGGGAGGTCGGGCGGAGCTGGGCGGTGGCCGGAGGTGGCCGGACGGTGGCTGGTCGGTGCGGACAGGGGCGAAACAGGGCTGATTCACGGCTGGATCGCGCGGGACGGCGGGACGACGGCGAGCGGCCGGCGCTCGGGCGCGGCGCGGACGCGGGCGCGGGCGGCGGTGCGGCGGCGGGACGAGCTGCTCCGTCGAGTTACAGCCGTGTGGCTTCTTCTTCCTCGTTTCTGGTTTTCACGAGCAAGGAACGAAGGGAAGGGGAAGCCTTCGGTCACGTGGGGAAAAAGTGGGAGAGAGAGAGAGGAGAGAGAGGGAAGAGATAAGGGAGAGAAGAGATAAGAGGGAGAAAAGTGAGCGGTGGGGGGAAAAAGAAAGCTGTCCGCACGTTGGGGAGGGGAGAGGAGAGAGAGAGAAAAGAAAAAAAAAGAAAGAAAAGAAAGGAAAAGAGAGGGAGAGAGAGAAAAGAAATAAAACAATAGCCTTAATTTTCTTTTCTTTTCTCTTTCCCTTTCTATTTCTTTTCGAGCTTCAAATTTTTCTTCCGATAATTTCTTTATTGAAATTTCGGACCCGTCAATAAATTGACGAGCGATGAGACAGGATCCTATTTATCCAGTCAAATTGAAACCCGAAAATCTGGATGTCACAGTATGGTCCTCTATAACTTTGAAAATATCATAAATATCTTGTACTTTAATGACACTAGGGGTCAACAATGCAAATTTATGGTTTAGAGGTAAGAGTTAAAAGTGTTACATGTTTTTGATCATTTGAGTATGGTAGGTTGACTTCCTTTTATTTAATTAAATTAAAAAGATATTTGTGTGCTCCTCTATAATTTTGACAAGTATCATAAATATATTGTCCTTAAATAGGACTCGAGTCAACATTGCAAATTTTTGGTTTAGATGTAAAGGTTAGATGTGTTGCATGTCTATGATAATTTGAGTCTAGGAGGTCGGCTTCTTTCTATTTGCTTACTTAAATTAGAAAGAAATCCAAGTTCTAATTTTGACAATATAATGAATATCTTGTCCTTAAAGGTGCACTTGAATCAGTAATGCAAATTTCTGCTTTACATGTAAGGATTAAAATTTCTGCTTCTCTGTAATTTTGACAATATAATAAATTTATTGTCCTTAAATGGCAAATCAAGTCAACAATACAAATTTCTATTTTAGATGTAATGGTTAAAAATATTGCATGTTTTTGATAATTCGAGTATGTTAGCTTGGTTTTTTTTAATTTAAATTAAAAATAAATATGTGTGCTCCTCTATACCTTTGATAATATGATTAATATTTTGTCCTTAAATGGAACTCGGGTCAACATTCCAAATTTATGGTTTAGATGTAAGGGTTAAAAGTGTTACATGTTTTTGATAATTTGAGTATAGTGAGTTGGTTTCCATTTATTTGCTTTAACAAGAAATCTCTACTCCTCTATATTTTTGACAATACGATTAATATGTTGTCCTTAAATGGCACTTGGGTCAACGATGTAGATTTCTGGCTTAGATGTAAGGGTTAAAATTGTTTCAAATTTTGTCGCGCGTGCGACACATGCGCGTATGTTGACGTCATAGTGACGTCAGTGACCGAACTCGATGGCGGCTGACTCGACCCAACTCGACTTGTTGACCCGACCCAAATGGTTGACCTGACCCGATCCGGTCAATTGGTTAGACCGCTATCGGTTGAACCAGTTTTGACCGGTCAAGATACGCCCGCGCATTTAGGTGGTGTGTGCGGGCGCATGGAGCATCAAATTGGCGCGTGGCTGGCGGCGTTGAATTCGTATGTTCATCCTCTATTTTGTGTGGTATATTTATTTTATATGTTAGATAATTTTATGGATGTGAAAATACATACAAAGCCCTAAATACGTGTATTTTTAGTGTATTTTTGCGTATTTTTCTTGTATTTTTTGTGATTTTGGAAATACAAGTGTTGTGTTACGGTATGTTATCACATAAACATAAAAATGATGTGATTGATTAATAAAAATTAAACTTTGTTATGAACTGAAGCTGGCTTAATGAGATACAACCATTATGGGATAGTAATTGAACTATGTATTAAGGTGATGAGAAATAGTAAAAGGTTATGAAACTTTTGTTTCTCATGCGTACTCATTTATATGTTGGTAATTTTTGAATAATTGACGTCTTAAGAACCTGTGACCAAACTGATTGTACTAATTAACACATCTACTGAATGTGAGTAATGCATGTCAGTTAAGTCATTACATATTGTACCTAAACTCATCTGATCACTAGTTAATGTCCATTAAGTTGAATATTTTTATTGTTTAGGAGTATGACAACATTTACATAGAGTAATAGTATCTACTGTTAAAGTTTAGATATTTGGTTATCTGGTTTGACTAAATTAATAGGCCATTGGTTGATTACAATGATAATTTGTTATTTAAAAAAATTGGCTAATAAATTAGTTGTTGGCCTTGGAGTCTTTTTTTGCCTTATGAAACTCATGAATAATAATTGATCAGTTGTCAGGCTTGTCAATTTGATGTACCATGTATTACTATTGATGTTAATTTATGAGAGATCTTCTAGATCAGCATTCTTTTGATGTTGTTCTGGTAATCTATAATCGGGATGTATAAAAGATGATTTTCTCTATTATGAGAAGTTTTTTGTATTGCTGTAATCAGTGATCTCATTAGAATCTGTTTTTCAGGTTTGCTATATATATATATATATATATATATATATATATGATTAATTTTTTATTAATGAATAAAACAATGTAATTATCATGATATGTGATTCAGTGATTTACTACCCTTATCACTAAAGTTAAAATCCTATGCATATGGTGTATGTGAAAAGTAAAGCTTATATCCTTGGTATGAGAGAGTTTCAAGGATTCAATTGAGTAGTGACCGCCAAAGTGGCACCCTCGATTAGGTTTGAGAAATTTCGGTCTCGTATGCTGATTGAGATTTCTCCTAATTTAATGCGTGGTCATATTCTCAAATGATGTGATTATGTATTAGTTCATGGAGGGATACATGATGGTGTGGTAGAGGAATGACTGATCCTAGTGGTTTGTATGCCCAAAGGTGATGAATTCACGGAAATTAGAATATATTCTCATAACCGCTATCATAAGGGGAGTGTACAATTGCATGTTATGTATTCTGCTCAAATGTGATTATATTATTATGTGTATAACTCTCTGGATATGTACTTATACGTCAAGTTACATGGTACTCCCATGATACTAATTATATACATTACTTATTTTTCAGTCACATTTTTTGTAATTAATAACTCCACCATTATTGAGATATTTACTGCTTTAAATTTAAGTAGTTGACATATGATTTGCTGCTTGGTAAAAGAACAATAGAATTTGCTCACTGTCCATGAAGCGTTCCATCCAAGAACAATTGAAAAGTGGCTTGTCTACTAACTGAACCGCTAAAAATGATGAAAGCTTTAATGGCTTGAAGTTATGTTTTATCTAATACCGAAATTAAGACACATTTGCAAAGTTTGTGATTAAGTTCTAATGGCATATACATCTCGTATATGGTTGAAGGGATTGTTTCCAAAAATTTTCTATTTAAGAAATAATCTTACACATGTCTAAATGAAGAGTAGAAAAGTTGACAATAGTGATATTCTGTCTACTTTTAACAGTTATCCAAAGACTTCTATAGATTATTGTTGAAGTAAAATTACCGAGATAAAAAATAAAACAATTACAATTAGTCTTAAAAGGTTGTTAGGCATAATAGTAGCCATGAGTATTTTGGCAAGCATGATAATGCGAAATAGCTTAAATGGTCATTTGTCAAATATTTGGTAGATTCTGAGGTGGCAACTTTATTATTATGCTTGAAAATCCTAACAAAATGATTTGGCTGAAAGGCATAAATGCACTATATTAAACATGGTGATAAGTATGATTAGTAAGACTAATTTATCTAGTCTTCTGTGGACCGATATTTTGAAAGCAACATTTTCACATACAAAATGTGTTTCTTATCAAAGTCATTTCATAAACTTCTTTTGAGTTATAGACTAGACATAAATTACTTGAATCATATTAAATTTAGAGGTGTCATGCCGAAGTGAGGTTATCTAATTCAATATTAAGTGTATTGGAATTTAGATCCATTTTGAATTATTTTGTATTTTACTTAGATTGTTCAAAGGGGTATTAATTTTATGACCCTAAAGAAGGTATAAAAATTATGGAATCAAATATTATAAAGTTTCTACAGTTCGACGTAATTGTATATGATAGTTGCTCTTAGACTATTAATGATAATAGTGCGATTGAAGATTACTGTATCTTTATCTTTGCCTATACAAATAATTGTGGTACAAACAATTGTGGAATTTCCTATACTATAGACTAAACTTGTTGAGGTTCAAGATACTATTCTTGATATAGTTATGATGAAATTTTTCAAAACCTCTCAAGTATAGAATGAAGTAGTTGTAGATTTACTCAAGAGAATTGTTAGGAAAAGATAATCAATTATTCCATCAGACTTTATAGCCTATTTCTGAGAGCATGATTGCAATGTCCATTAGATGGTTGATTTAGCGACATAAATAAATGTTATTTCTTATCATCAATCAAGTATGTGATTATATGCCATAAGGGATGACAAAGTTTTCATTATGAAAGAGAGGTGGATAATTTATAGTGAATAAATAATTATTTCTTTAAATATTCTTTCAGAGTGAACGTGGCATTAATAGCTCTTTTTGATTTGGAGTTATGTTAAATAGATATAAAATCTATACAGTGCAATTGGAGGATTTTGCAGCAGATTCAAGTAAACTTGTGTAAATTGAAAAGTTTTATTCATAATTTTTAAGCAAGTTTCCAGACACTATTATTAAAGTTTCATAGTGTTGTTATTTTGTTCAATTGGGAACAAATTAATTTAATATATACTACAAGGTCAGTGAGAGGAAATTTATTTTTCTTATACTCTATGTACGTGATATTTTGCTTGCTAGTAATGACCTTGATACATGAGATTTTTTTATCTTTTGTACTGAAGTTTGTAAGAATTGTTTTCGCCATATTATATTAGATTTTCTCATAGGACATTTGATGATCGTATTTTGAAAATGTACAATATACATCATTGCAAGTTAGGAATTGCTCCTGTTTTTAAGAGTGATGGACTTGATCTATCACATTATCCTTATTTAGATATTGAGAAAATCTAATTAAATGGTGTACCTTGTGTCGGTGCATTTAAAAGTATAATGTATGCTCAAATCTGCACTAGATTAAATATCGTCTTTGTGATGAAACTTCAAGGCAAAAATCAATCAAATTTAGGATATGATCATTGGGTTGCTGTCAAGAAGGTTTTAAGGTACTTAAAGAGGACAAGACATTATATGCTAATTTACAGACATGTTCAATTCTTGCAGCTAGTAAGATATTCAGATGTAAACTTTGATGGCTGTTAAGATGACATGTGATCAATAATGGAATACATATTTATGTTAGCAAGAAGTGCAATAAATAAAGTTCTATATCATCTTCTACTATGTAAGCTGTGTTAATAACATTCTTTTAGACCGTTACTTGGGCTATTAGGCTCTAGAATCTCATAAAAGGAGTTGATCGTTTTAAATTTATGGATAGACCTATACGATTGTATTAAGATAACAAATTTGTAGTATTATTTATTTACTACAGAGGTCTCAAGGGGTCTAAATACATATTGGTCAAAATTTTTAACAAAAAAGAAACGGTACAGAAAGGTGACGTAATAATATAATATATTTTCACAGATGATATGGTTGCAGATTCACTAATTAAAGGCCTACGCCCATGTGTATTTGAGCGACATGTCATTAGCATGAGCCTAAGGTATCACTTAAAATTGGCTGAAATTGGATAGTTTAAAATCTCTGAAATGCAACCAGTCTCTTGCTGTGTTTCTTGATGAAGATATGAGATGCCCTATCGCTCTGATTATGAGGGGGAAATCTAGCTTTATATTCACGATTTCTTCTATGACTTTATGAAGGTTACGCATTTGGGGTTAAAGGATCAAGATTGGGGGATCCCAATCTTAACTCACCCAAAATTATAATTAGTAGAGATGTTACTTTTGATGTAACTATAATGCTTGACTCCATAAATGTGTTTTCAGTTAGTTCTGATGTTAATAGTACGAGAACCCAGGGATCCTGGGAAGTCGAGTTGAATGTGCCAGTACAGCAAAAACTGTGGTCTTCCCCAGCTATGCCTGGTCTAGTTCGGAGGGAAGCAACGGCACATTAAGAGCAGGACTCTATTGCTATCAACGGGGATAGGAGGGAAGGCAAATAACCACGGCCACACAATGTGTTTTGTTGCATCTACCCTCCATGCTATTGAAAAAACTGATTCAGTAGATGAACCATCCGTGAATGTAGAAGCGCTGTCTGGCGTGGGTGGACTCTACTCAATGGCCAGCAGCTATGAAGAGATTTTCTCTTGAAAAGGACATAACATGAGAGCTTGTGAAAGCACCTCAAAGATAGTTTGCTGGAATCGGTATTTGAGAAGAATTGGTACTCTATAGGATCAGAGAGACCTATCATATAAAGCCATACTTGTTGCCAGGTGTTACATTTAAGTTCGTTAACTTTAGTGGTATCTTTTATCCAATTGTTAAATGTAGTTCAATTGTTCTTTGCTTGCTCTCGTTCCTATTCCTGGTATAAACTTCAGCTGAACTGTAGTTCTGATCTACTCTAGTTGTGCGGTGAAGTGTTGTAACCTTTATATCTGGTAACATATAATTTACAATTGCACAACCTCATAGCTAAGTGAGGGAACTATTGCTTATGAGTTCAAGCTCTCAGCTAGAGCGTAACCATAGATAGATAAAAAGAAAATGTATATGCGGATAGTACAACAATACTCTGGTGTGGATAAGAAGCTTTTGCACATTAATAAGCATTTGGGCTTTTTTTTTTTTTGGGGTATAAATGTGTGAATATCATTAATCAAATGAAGTATAGAAGCTTAGAAGCATCTCGCAGCATTACAAACATAGCTAATCATGCGAAAAAATGGAGGGAATAAGCCTCCACATGGTTGCTGACAAATTATTTGCCTGGGAGGGTCTATAATTTAGGAAAAGTGAAGCCTTAACTTTTACAATTTTATGTATCCCAGCTAAAAGAAAAAAGATCTCAATTGACTTATTCTGGAATTGTCTACAATTGTACTCCATTCAAATACATGATCACTTAAAAGGGTACCTTGAGAGCCGCGCTTCGAAATTCTTGCCCTTTGAGGCTCTTATCACGCGATGAAATTCAAAATCTTATCCTCCTAAGGTACGCCAAATACCATTTTATGTGAGGTTACTTCACCATATACTCTCAGTCTAGTTACACTCGAAGAATAAATGAGTTCTGTCTTCTAGATGGGATATATAGAAGTCACATTGAATATCAACTCAGTTAAACATAAATGAAAAGTTTGAGAACCAGTTTTACTTTGGCCATGAATTTCCAGGCTTCGACTGCTGTTATCTTGAAAAATATTAGGAAAAACATACCAATCAAATTGGATAACATTTAATATTTAAGAAAAAATCTCGAAATTTCCTACATAGAATGTCATTAATGGAAAGCAATTCGGTTGGCCAATCGCAAAGCACTATGTAACTGTTGGGGTTCAAGCGCCTTTCGCCACAATAAAAATTGCCTGCTTTGCGAGATTCTTGGAATCAAACCATTGTAACCATTTGAAAATATCACGAGCAAATACCTGTAGAAATGGCTCTTATGATTTTAGGAGGCCTGCTAATCTCCATCAAAAATATTAATCAGAGGCTACTGTTTATCTCCTTGTACCGCCCAACAGGACCTCGTGTGGCCAAACCTGCACAGAAAAAATAGCCAATCAACTTCAAGATCCAAGTACATCCTCTCCTCACGTCACTATAATGTTCCAAGCCGACCAAACTGTTATGGAATCAATCTTGGATGGAAGAGTTGAGAAAGATGTTGCTCAAAGCACTCGAATGCAAATAATCAATCCCAATAATCTGGAGGATCGTTACATCGATTCTTGTGAATTAATTCCGAAACTTAGTTGATGTTTTCTGACATGATTGATTCCTCTTTTTGTGGTATGGTTTTGTAACAAATGACCTTACTGAACATGGTTGATAGATTCATTGGGAGAAACAAACAATAATTGGGGGATGATATGATTAGGGTTTGGTTTGAAATTAACTATTGGCTAACACTTAATTTGCCCGAAAACTTGAAAAGATCAAAGAAAGTGAGAGCTTGAAGTTAAGTGAAACGTCCTGTACAAGATAAAAGAATGGAAGAACTGGGAGAGATGTTAGCCAAAGTATTCAAACGCAAATGATTAATCCCAATAATCCCGATGATAATTACATCACTTCTAATGGATTGATGACGAAACATTTTGATTGGCTCGGAACAATTTAATGATATAAGGAAAGGATGTACCTGGATCTCCAAGCTGATTGGGTATTTCTCTGTGTAGGTTAGGCCCCATGAGAAGATCATGTCGGGTGGTATGAGGAGATGAATAGTCTCCGATTAATATTTTCAATGGAGATTAGCAGACCTTGTAAAATCATTAGAGCCATCTCTCCGCGGATTTGCTCATGATATAGTCAAAGGATGATAACCTCCATTTATCACTGCACACAATGGCTTTGGGGTTGGAAACTGCACATATCTATATAGATGTAAGGTTTAAGGTTTTGCACGTTTTTGATAATTCAAATATGACAGATTGATTTCTTTCAATTCACTAGTTTCTTTTCCTTTACTTAAATTGAAAAAGAAATCTGCGTGCTCCTTTATAATTTTGACAATACAATAAATATTTTGTCCTCAAATGGCACTTGGGCCAACGATAGAAATTTCTGAGTTGGGTAGCATTTAATATAATCAAGTATTAGTACTCTTTGAGTCTATCTAGTTTTTCATTTACTTAAATCGAGAAAGAAATTTGTGTGCTCCTCTATAATTTTGACAACATGATAAATATCTTGTCCTCAAATGGCACATAATCAACAATGGAGATTTCTGATTTGGGTAACATTTCATACAATCTAGTATGCCACCAGATGATTCTCTAAATGTACCGAGTAATGACAGCTCTAATTTGTAAATCCTGATTATTATTCATTGTTATCTTTAAATGTTTTTGTTTGCTTATCAGCCACAATCTTTTAAAGCATAGCTCAATGAAAGTCCTTTCATAAAACTTTAATGAAGTCCGCTAACAAAAACATGGTAAATTGTCAAGTCATAACCTGTCATGCTTTTTTGTTCAACTTCAATCATAAACTTTGTTTGTTCAATTTTTTTTTTTAAACACAACTTGGCTTGCTTCATTTAGTTTTTAAACTCACCGAGTTAAAGGAGAAAAGAAAATAGACAAACGTAGAATTTTGTGGCTCTTGTTTGATACAAGAAATGTTATGAACGCTTGAAATCGCCAATCAAGCACCGAGGCTTTTAGACTTGACTTTTTATATCAAAGGCGGTGTATCCAACTGATTCACATGCTCCAATTGAAGGATCTTGAGTTCTGCTCACAATCTTTTGAGTCCCCTAGACGCTTTGGCACCAGCACCCTCTAGCCTCACGTCGGGCCCAGCGACCAGTGTTGCGATGGCGTCAGGGGGGTCAGTGGTAAGATGTCGGGGAACGGCAGCAGCCGAGCACCACAAAGGGTCACGGCTGGTTGCTGGGCACGGCGTCGGGGCTACGACGACACTGCTCGGGAGTGCGACAGAGCTGAATCGACCCCAGATCTGGACCTTGGCCGACCCCTGCTCTTTGAAACCTACTTACTCAGCCCGACCCTCTCACTCCGGCCAATCTCGCTCAACCCCTATCTCGCAGATTCGGAGCTCCCTTGCCCAGAACTCCTCCCCTCCAGCCAGATCTGAGATCTCCGGCGGCTCGCCTTCAGGCCTCCCTCGAAGTCTCTCGCGGAAGGTCTTCGAGGCTTGCTACCGGTGATACCTCACTTTGCCGTGCTCTGTCCCTCTCTAGTTCGCTCGCCGCCGTCCTCCCCCGAAGTCTCTCAGGTGGAGGTCGTTTCAGCTCGCGACTCGCTCGCTCTCGCGCTCGCTCTTCAATCTTCCCCGAAGTCTATCTGGGGAAGGTTTCTGAGCTTGCTTGTTTGTGTCCCTTGCCTTCCCCTCCGATGTCCTATTTATTGGTGCGGAGGCCAGTCGACGGAGGTGCTCGGACCGCCGGTCCTTTGCGCTTCGAGCGGCCTCCGCCGGCCGAACACGGCGTCCTATCGAAGGCTCTAGCTAGGCTGCCTACCACATTGAAGGCGTGTCTTCTCCGCTTGCCACACCGTATGTCGCTGTCTACCCCCTTCCGTCCAGCATCGCGCGCATCGGACTCCGTCGTGCGTGCTGCAACGCCAGTCGGGGAAGGAGACAAAGGAGGAGGAAGACAAGCAGGGGGGCTGGGCTTTGGGGAAAAAGGCCGGGCCTTGGGCCCCAGGGGGCCTGCGCGAGGAAGAGGAGACAGCCAGGGGGGTGGGGGAGGGGGGCGCCCGGCCACGATGGGCTGCTTTTATTTATTTATTTATTTATTTATTTTGTTGTTGTTGTTATTATTATTTATTATCCGAAAAAAAAAAAAAGAAAGAAAGAAGAAACTAATGCCTAATTAAAAACATAATCAAAATTTAGGTGTCAACATTATTATTATTATTATTATTATTATTATTATTATTATTATTATTATTATTATTATTATTATTATTATTATTATTGTTGTTGTTGTTGTTGTTGTTGTTGAATTTTATGTGACTTGATCGGTATTTCTTTACTAAATTTTTCATGATGATTGCGGTAGAAGTATTACAATTTCTTACATAGAATGTCATAAGTGGAAATCAATTTAGTCAATCAATCTAAAAATAGGATGTAGTTGGTAGGGTTCAATTGGCTCTTATGAAGAAATAAATTGCTTGCTTTGTGATACCAATAATCTCACAAAGCAAGCAACCAACAATCCGAATCTTTTTGTGGCTGGCCTGCAAAAATGCCATCGCAACAAAAGAAAATCTATACATCAGACATCTATCTCCTAACCCCTACTGTACTCTTTGTGCACAAAACATCCCAGAAACTGTTGAACATATCTTTTTCTATTGTAATTGGACTCGCAGCATATGGTCACACGCCCAGATTAGAATACCTCTTTCTCTTACCTCAGTGAAAAGATTGGATGCATGGTTGGCTACTCGCGCCACTCATCCTCTCTCCTCCCCGACCTTTGAAGTCATTGCTACCCTGTTGTGGGAGATCTGGTGCCAACGCAACACTGCTATCTTCCGGCAAAAAGTTCCGAATCCCCTCCAGGCGATAGATAATGCAATATCCCAAAGTCGAATCTTCACCAGCATTCAACCCCCAAAATCTAGGGTTCCAAAATCTCAAGTTAGCAAGGATCTCCGATGGAAGCCACCGGATACGGTATAATCAAATGCAACATCGATGGGGCTTTTGTATCAGGCAATCGTCACGGAGCTATTGCTTGTATTTACCGAAATAGTAAAGGTGAACTCACTGATATGTTTACCGAGACTGTACCTGCGAAGTCGGCGTTCCAATCGGAGATCTTCGCGCTGATCAGGGCCCTCCAGCATCTCATCAAGCAGGATCTGCACCTCCATCGTGTAGAGTTTGAATCCGACTGCCTCATCCTGCTGGAGATCCTTCAACAGAAGCGGCCGCAGCCCTGGGAAGAACGACACCTTTTCGCTACCCTCCACGACCTCCTCTCCCGGTGCCCTAATGTGTCACTCAGTCATGCTGGTCGTGAGGCTAACCTAGCAGCGGACTGGGCCGCCAAAGCCCATAGGGCCTAAGGCTTATCCAGCAATTGGATTGTTTTCCCTCCGCATCCTTTCCTGAATATTGTACTTAGTGACGCTCTTTTAGCTGGTTGTATTTCTCCTTTTACTTAATATATCAGCTATTTCGTCCAAAAAAAAAAAAAAAAACCAACAATCTCACAAAGCGGGCAATTTATTTTGTCATGGTGCCGCTTGAAGCCCATTGTCTACGTCCTTCTTTGCGATTGATCCACTAAATTGGTTTCCATTTACGACATTCTATATAAGAATTTTGAAGACTTGTACCGCGATTGTCCAAAAAAAAAAAATTAGTAAAGAAAGATCAGTCAAGTTGAATAACATTTAATATTAAAAAAAGGAAAATTTTAGACATAGGATGTCATAAATCGAAATCAATTTAGCTGATCAATCCAAAAGTAGAAGGGAGTTGGTGGGTTCAAGCAACTCTCACGGTAAAAGAAATTGCATACTTCATGAGACTATTTGTATCGAACCATTGCAATAATTTGGGATGAAATTGTCAAATAATTATAATGTTTTGATACAACAATCTCACAAAGCTAGCACTTTTTGCTGTTGCGGGATTCACTTGAATGACACCATCGATATCCTAATTTGGGATTGGTTGACTAAATTGGTTTTCATTGATGACCTCTGTGTAAGAAATTTTAAGACTTCTATAACAATCATAAAAGAAGAAGAAGAAGAAATACCAATCAAGTTAAGAAGGAAAATATCAGAATTTCATACATAAGTTGTGCCATAAATTGACATCTATTTAGTCGATTAGTCCAAAAGTAGGATGTAGTTGGTACGGCTTCTATGTAGTTAATGTTAACAAAAATCAATAAACCAAAATCTATAATTCAAACTAATAAATCACAAAAGAAAACTAAAATCCACAATCAATAATTTGAGGGACAAAAAGATGGTATTTCTAATAAAATTTGAAAAAAAAGAAGTAATCACTGATTAAGACTACATAGTTAATGTTAATAACAATGTTCTCCTAACTTCAAAAGAAGATCCAATAAACAAAGACAAATTCTCCAAGATTTGATGCAATAATTGCTTTGACATTGAACTTGCTTGTTGACAGAAGATCAATATCTAGTGACCATAACGAGAACCAGCCAGGAGTGGCCTAGTGGACCGAGAATGAACTGATGACCCGCTGTCCAGATCGAAGAGCAGTCTGAACGTTAGGTATCCATTCCACCTTTGTGCCTTGAAGCGTCTCTGGACTGAGCCTTGACAATCTTGAGATGACCCCACAACGTCTTAGAACCAAACCAGAGCACCCTTGAAAGGAAATAAAGCTAATAGGGATGAGGTAAGTATACAAATCAAACCATCTTAAATTATGAACTAATTAAGACCATGAAATAATTATTCCACCAAACATCACATTCTCCAAAGTCTGCTAACACCAGCATAATTCTCCACAGATAAAGCGGGCCAACCCTCTCGATAGTTACAAGATGAGAACTCTAGACTCTTTTACTCTCATCTCTAGAGCAAATGCCTGGAAAGATGGCTTTCACGGTTTTAGAGGGTATGTCGATCTCCATTAAAAATGTTAATTGGAGGCTGCTATTCATCACCTCTTCTTGACCAACAAGATGTTCCTATGTGGCCTTACCTGCGCTAAAAAATTGCCGATAGGCTAAGAGATCCAGGTGCATCCTTTACTCATGTCATTATATTGTTCTGAGCCAACCAAACTATTGCGGAAGCAATCTAGGACGAAAAAATTGAGTGAGATGTTGCTCAGAGCACTCAAATGCAAATAATCAACCCCTATAAATCTGAGAATTACTGCATCGATTATTGTGGATTGATTCCAAAACTTGAAAAATTCATAGAAAGTGAGAGCCTAAAGTTAAGCGAAAGGCCTTGTACAAGAGAAGGATGGAAAAACTGAGCAAAATGCTCGAACGCAGACAATCAATCCTAATAACCCCTAGGATAAATGCGTGGATTGATTTTGAAAGATTTTTGTTGGCTTGGAACAATTTAATAACATGAGGAAAGGATGCACTTGAATCTCCAAGTTGATATACAATTGCTTAGTTAAGATAGGCCAAAAGAGAAGATCTTGCGTAGCTGGAAGAGGAGGTGAATAGGAGACTCCAATTAACATTTTTGATGGAGATCAGCGAACCTCATAAAATCGTAAAAGCCACCTTTCTAGGCAGTTGCTCATGATAAGATCAAATGATGATAACTTTCATTCACAATGGTTCTCGAGATGTAAAATCACTTATTTATATAGATGTAAAAGTTAAAAGTGTTGCATGTTTTTGATAACTCGAATATGGTAGGTTGGTTTCCTTTATTTACTTAAAATGGAAAGAAATATATGTGCTCCTCTATAATTTTGACAATATAATAAATATCTTGTCCTTAAATGGCACTCGGGTCAATAATGAAACTTCTAATTTAGATATAAGGGTTAAAAGGTGTTGCCTGTTTTTTACAAACTCAAGTATGGTAGGTTGATTTTCTTCTATTTACCTTGATTAAAAAGAATCTGTGTGCTCCTCTATAATTTTGACAATATGATAAATATCTTGTCTTTAAATGTCACTTTGAGTCAATAATACAAAATTTTGGTTTAGACGTATTGGACAAATGTGTTGCATGTTTTTACAATTTGAGTATGGTAGGTTGGCTTCCTTTTATCTACTTACATTAAAAAAAAAAAAAATTATGTGCGCTCCTCTTGATTTTGATAGTATCATAAATGTCTTGTCCTTAAATAGAACTTGGATCAACAATGCAAATTTTTGGTTTAGATGTAAGGGTTAAAATTGTCGCATGTTTTTTGATAATTCGAGTATGGTAGGTTGGTTTAATTTATTTGGTTCCATTTAAAAAAAAATTGTGTGGTCCTCCATAATTTTGACAGTATAATAAATATCTTGTCCTTAAATGGCACTCGGGTCAATAATGAAATTTCTAATTTAGATGTAAGGGTTGAAAGGTGTTGCCTGTTTTTTACAAACTCAAGTATGGTAGGTTGATTTTCTTTTATTTACCTTGATTAAAAAGAATTCTGTGTGCTCCTCTATAATTTTGACAATATGATAAATATCTTGTCTTTAAATGTCACTTTGAGTCAATAATACAAAATTTTGGTTTAGACGTATTGGACAAAAGTGTTGCATGTTTTTACAATTTGAGTATGGTAGGTTGGCTTCCTTTTATCTACTTACATTTAAAAAAAAAAAAAAATCTGTGCGCTCCTCTTGATTTTTACAGTATCATAAATGTCTTGTCCTTAAATGGAACTTGGATCAACAATGCAAATTTTTGGTTTAGATGTAAGGGTTAAAATTGTCGCATGTTTTTGATAATTCGAGTATGGTAGGTTGGTTTAATTTATTTGGTTCAATTAAAAAACAAATTGTGTGGTCCTCCATAATTTTGACAATATAATAAATATCTTGTCCTTAAATGGCACTCGGGTCAATAATGAAAGTTCTAATTTAGATGTAAGGGTTAAAAGGTGTTGCCTGTTTTTTACAAACTCAAGTATGGTAGGTTGATTTTCTTCTATTTACCTTGATTAAAAAGAAATCTGTGTGCTCCTCTATAATTTTGACAATATGATAAATATCTTGTCTTTAAATGTCACTTTGAGTCAATAATACAAAATTTTGGTTTAGATATTGGACAAAATTATTGCATGTTTTTGATAATTTGAGCATGTGTTGCATGTTTTTACAATTTGAGTATGGTAGGTTGGCTTCCTTTTTATCTACTTACATTAAAAAAAAAAATGACACATGAATCAACAATGTGCAAATCCTCTTGATTTTGACAATTTTGATATCATAAATGTCTTCTCCTTGAATGGGACTTGGATCAACAATACAAATTTTTGGTTTAAATGTAAGGGTTAAAATTGTCGCATGTTTTTGATAATTCGAGTATGGTAGGTTGGTTTCATTTATTTGGTTCAATTAAAAGAAATTGTGTGGTCCTCCATAATTTTGACAATATCATAAATATCATGTCCTCAAACGATACTCGGGTCAACAATGCAAATTTCTAGTTTAGATTTAAGGGTTAAAAGTGTTGCATGTTTTGGATAATTCGAGTATGGTAGGTTGGCTTCCAATTTTTTACTTAAATTAAAGAGAAATTTGTGAGCTCCTTTGTAATTTTGACAATTTAATGAATATCTTATCTTTAAAAGGCACTCGGGTCAATAATGCAAATTTCTGTTTTAGATGTAAGGATTAAACGTGTTGCATGTTTTTCATAATTTGAGTATAAGGGTTGAAATCATTTTATACTTAAATTAAAAAGAAATCTATGTGCTCCTCTATAAGTTGATAATATCATAAATATGTTGTCCTTAAATGGCACTCAGGTCGACAATGCAAATTTCTATCTTAGATGTAAGGGTTAAAAAAGTTGCATGTTTTTTATAAATCGAGTATGGTAGGTCGATTTCATTTTATTTAATTCAATTAAAAAGAAATTTGTGTAGTCCTCCATAATTTTGACAATATCATAAATATCTTGTTGTTAATTGGCATTTGGGTCAACAATGCAAATTCCTAGTTTAGATGTAAGGGTTAAAAGCGTTGCATGTTTTTGATGATTTGAGTATGGTAGGTTAGCTTCCTTTTATTTACATAAATTAAACATAAATCTATGTACTCTTCTATAATTTTGACAATATCATAAATGTATCATCTTTAAATGCCACTCAAGTCAACAATGTTTTCTTGTTTAGATGTAAGGGTTAAAAGTGTTGCATGTTTATATATATATATAAACTCGAATACAATAGGTTGGTTTCCTTTTGTTTACTTTAATATAAAGAAATCCATGTGCTCCTCTTTACTTTTGACAATGGGATAAATATATTGTCCTTAAATGGCACTCGAGTCAATAATGCGAAATTTTGGTTTAGATGTATAGGATAAAAATGTTGCATTTTTTTTTAAAATTTATATAATTCAAGTATGGCAAGTTGGCTTCCTTTTATTTACTCAAATTAAAAAGAAATCTATGCGCTCATTTATAATTTTGATAGTATCACAAACATCTTGTCCTTAAATGGCACTTGGGTCAACAATACAAATTTTTGGTTTAGATATAAGGGCTAAAAGTATTACATGTTTTTTTTTTTTTATATTAATTTGAGTATGGTAGGTTGGTTTCATTTTATTTAATTCAATTAAAAAGAAATACGTGTGGTCCTTTATAACTTTGAAAATATAATAGATATCTTGTTTTTAATGGTGCTCATAATGCAAATTTCTAATTTAGATATAAGGGTTAAAATGTTGCATATTTTCAATAATTCGAGTGTGGTAGGTTGGTTTTCTTTTATTTACTTAAATTAAAAGGAAATCTATGCGCTTCTCTATAATTTTGACAGTACCATAAATATCTTGTTTTTAAATGGTACTTGGGTCAACAATGCAAGTTTCTGGTTTAGATATAAGGGCTAAAAATGTTGCATGTCTTTTATAATTTGAGAGTGGTAGGTTGGTTTCATTTTATTTAATTCAATTAAAAAGAAATCTATATAGGCCTCTATAACTTTGAAAATATCATAAATATCTTGTCCTTTAATGACACTGGGGGTCAACAATGCTAATTTATCGTTTAGATGTAAGAGTTAAAAGTGTTACATGTTTTTGATAATTTGAGTATGGTAGGTTGGCTTCCTTTTATTTAATTAAATTAAAAAGAAATATGCGTGCTCCTCTATAATTTTGACAGTATCATAAATATATTGTCCTTAAATAGGACTCAAGTCAAAAATGCAAAATTTTGGTTCAGATGTAAAGGTTAGATGTGTTGCATGTTTGTGATAATTTGAGTATAGGAGGTCGGCTTCTTTCTATTTACTTACTTAAATTAGAAAGAAATCCAAGTTCTAATTTTGACAATATAATGAATATCTTGTCCTTAAAAGTGCACTTGAGTCAACAATGCAAATTTCTGCTTTAGATGTAAGGATTAAAAGTGTTACATTGTTTTCATAATTTGAATATGGTAGGTTAGTTTTGACAATTTGGTAAATATCTTGTCCTTAAATGGCACTTGGATCAATAATGCAAATTTCTGGTTTAGATGTGAGGGAAAAAGTGTTGCATTTGTTTGATAATTCGAGTATGGTTGGCTTGTTTCCTTTTATTTGCTTAAATTAATAAGAAATCTTTGTGCCCTTTATAATTTTGACAATATGATAAATATATTGTCCTTAAATAGCACTTGGGTTAACATTGTAAATTTCTGGTTTAGATGCAAGGGTTAAAACTGTTCCATGTTTCTGATAATTCAAGTATGGTAGGTTTTTGACAAAAAAAAAAGTACGATTCCATTAAAAAGAAATCTGTGTGGATCTCTATGATTTTGACAATGTCATAAATATCTTGTTGTTAAATGGCACTTGGGTCAACAATGCAAATTTCTGGTTTAGATATAAGGTTTAAAAGTGTTGCATTTTTTTTGATAATTCTAGGGTAGTAGGTTGGCTTCCTTTTATTTACTTAAGTTATAAAAAAAAAAAAAAATCTGTGTGCTCCTCTATAATTTTGGCAGTATCATATATATCTTGTCCTTAAATGGCATTGAGGTCAACAATGCAAATTTCTTTTAGATGTAAGGGTTAAGAGGAATTGCACATTTTTGATAATTCAAATGTGATTGGTTGTTTTCTTTTATTTACTTAAATTGACAAGAAATATGTGTGCTTCTCTATAATTTTGACAATATGATGCACTCAGGTCAATAATACAAATTTCTAGTTTAGATGTAAGGGTTAAAAATATTGCATGCTTTTGATAATTCGAGTATGTTAGGTTGGTTTCTTTTTTTTTTTTCAAATTAAAAATAAATATGCGTGCTCCTCTATACCTTTGATAATATGATTAATATTTTGTCCTTAAATGGCACTCGGGTCAACATTCCACATTTGTGGTTTAGATGTAAGGGTTAAAAGTGTTGCATGTTTTTGATAATTTGAGTATAGTGAGTTGGTTTCCTTTTATTTGCTTTAATAAGAAATCTCTACTCCTCTATATTTTTGACAATATGATTAATATGTTTTCCTTAAATGGCACTTGGGTCATAGATGTAAATTTCTGGCTTAGATGTAAGGGTTAAAATTGTTTCATATTTTTGACAATTCGTGTATGGTAGATTGGTTTCCTTTTATTTAGTTAAATTGAAAAAGAAATTGTGTGCTCCTCTATAATTTTGACAACACTTGGATAATGCTAATTTCTACTTAGATGTAAAGGTTAAAAGTGTTGCATGTTTTTGTTAACTTGAGTATGGTAGGTTGGTTTTCTTTTATTTTTATTTTTTAAATTAAAGACAAATATTTGTGCTTCTCTATAAGTTTGATAATATGATAAATATCTTGTCATTAAATGTTACTTGGGACAACAATACAAATTTTTGGTTTAGCTTGTGTACGGTATAGTCAAGGTGTTAGTATGCCACCGAAGGACTCGCAAAGTTTACCGAATAATGATAGCTGTAATTTGTAAACTTTCTACGTATTATTCAATGTGGTCTTTGATTTTTTTTTTTTTTGGTGTGCTATACTTACAACTTTTAAGGTTTAGTCGCAATTACAAGGTCTTTTTAAAAACTTCAATGGAAGTTACTAACAAAAACAAGATAAATCTTTTTTAGCAACAAAAACAGGATATATTGTCGAGTCATAATTTGTCGTTCTTCTGTTCAACTTTAATCATGCACTATATTTGTTCAAATTTTTACCATTACTTTATTTGTTCCACTGTGTTTTTAAACTCGCTGAGTTGAAGAAGAAGAGAAGAGAACAAATTAGACGAATGGAGAATTTTGTGGTTCTTAAAATAAGAAATGATCGTTTCACATTGCCAATCGAGCACCGAGGCTTTTGGACTTGACTTTTCCACCAAGATCAGTGTATCTAACTGATTCACATGCTTCAAGTTAAGGATCACCAGTTTTGCTTCCATTCTTTTGAGTCCTATTAATGCTTCGGCACAAATGCCCTCGAAAATCACTTGGAAATATGACTGTGTGTAAATTAGTCAATGTCCCCATTCCATACGGCATGCTGATAGACTTGCCACAACCGAGTAAATTAAGATGCCGAAAATTTATCATGGTTAAGCCTACTTGAAGTTTTCTGAGAAATACACACTATTTGAGGTCTAGGTTCTTTAAATTCTTCAAATTTCCAGTGCCACTCGGCCGTTATTCTTATGAGGAACATAAGGCGAGATTGAACCTCCGTAGTCTTGAGTCTGCTACAGTAAGAAAGGCTGTGATATATCCAATGATTCGAATCTCCTATAGACACAAGCAACTCCTAGATGAGTACGGCTTTGAGGAACAAAGCTTTCACGCTCTTGTTCTCATATATTAAACTGTTTAGATGTACGTGCTACTTATATTAGAAATGTTTCTCATAAAAAAAATTGATGTAATATAAAGTAGTTAATACATTGTAATAGACCTATAACACAAAGACTTAAAATTTTAAGTAAAGTTGGATCCAACTAGATATATTCATAAGCTCAGACTTGGCATTACTTTTAGTGATTTCCTTAGATGAAAGTATCAAACTTTTATTGCATGCACCTAATAATTGGTATCGGAGCTGAAGGTAGATGGTCCCATGTGGTTTACAAGGTGCAAGAATGCGCTCCTAATGGTAGCCTTCATGGTTTGATCTAGAGAAAGAGAATATGACACCTGAATCAAATGAGAGCGAATCTAACACTAAACGCACACATGATAGGGAGATTGTTGAGATGCACATGAAATATCTCACTTTGAAGAATTGATGTGGTATGAAGTAGCTAAAATATCATAGATGGATCATAAATTAGGCTTAAGCTTTTGAGTAAAGGTCGATCTAATTAGATATAGTTGATGAGCTCGGATTTGGCTCCCTCTTGAACATCTTCCTAGGTGAAGGCTTTTGATTTTTGTTGCGTGCTTCCAATACAAACATATAAAAAAACATCCATTCCGATACCTCAGAGAGGAGTACTTCCTATTTTCTTTTCCTTATAAAGTGTTTTAAAAATCATCTTGTTGATTCAATAACTAAAAGTACATGAGAGATGCTTCCATTTATGTGCTTGACATTTGAACACTCACGATTGAACCGATGCTACGGCCTTGAAAGCTCATGCATTGGGTCATGCGTTTTGCATGACCAAATGTATCGATCGATATCCTCTTCCATGTCATGCAAGAATGATCTCTAAACCGACCCCTTAATTATATATTTCTCCTGCTTTGGGACTTTTACTATTTCATTGCAATGTGATAAACCCTTCAACTATCCAAATAGAGGTCACTTCGTGATCGGTCAATTCAGTGTCTTTTAAGAGTAAATTGCAATATCAACATTGCTTTAATCACAGTTGAAGATGACCATAACCTAGCTTTAGTCTAGACATGATATCACTTAAAATTGGCTGAACTTGGATGGTTTAAAATCTTTGAAATGCAACCAATCTCTTGCTGTGTTGCTTGATGAAGATACGAGATGCTCTATCGCTCTGATTATGAGGGGGAAATCTAGCTTTTATATTGACGATTTCCTCTATGATTTTATGAAGGTTATGCATTTGGGTTAAAGGATCAAGATTGGGGGATCCCAATCTTAAGTCACCCAAAATTATAATTAGTAGAGATGTTAATTTTGATGTAACTATAATGCTTCACTCCATAAATGTGTTTTCAGTTAGTTCTGATGTTAATAGTACGAGAACCCAAGGATCCTGGGAAGTCGAGTTGAATGCGCCAGTACAGCAAAAACTGTGGTCTTCCCCAGCTATGCCTGGTCTATTTCGGAGGGAAGCAACGCCACATGAAGAGCAGGACTCTATTGCTATCGACGGGGATAGGAGGGAAGTCAAATAACTACGGCCATACAATGTGTTTTGTTGCATCTACCCTCCATGCTATTGGAAAAACTGATTCAGTAGATGAGCCATCCATGAATGTAGAAGCGCTGTCTGGCGTGGGTGGACTCTACTCAATGGCCAGCAGCTATGAAGAGATTTTCTCTTGAGAAGGACATAGCATGAGAGCCTGTGAAAGCACCTCAAAGATAGTTTGCTGGAATTGGTATTTGAGAAGAATTGGTACTCTATAGGATCAGAGACCTATCATAATGAGATCACTTCTTATGGACTCGTTGAGAATGATTCTGATCTAGTTCATGGCCTATTAGAAGTAGAAGGCGCTCTGGTGGGATCCTCATTTTATCTACTAATACTGGACAAATTGGCGTATTACCAAATCACGCGCCTATTGCCACAGCTGTAGATATAGGTATTTTGAGAATACGCCTTCTGATCTCTAGTGGACCTCTCAGTAGGATTCGAACCCAGATGAAGTTCTGACCATCTGTCATTACGCATTGAATTTCTAGTAATAGATCCATAATCAAAAAAGTGTTTGTGATTGTTCCAGAAGAAATGAAACAAAAGATACGGTAGAGCTAATCGAATCACTGTTCGTGACCCAGGATTCTATTTATCATCAATCCAATCACCGTTCACATTTTTTCCCATACTTGTTGCCAGGTGTTACATTTAAGTTCGTTAACTTTAGTGGTATCTTTTAACCAATTGTTAAATGTAGTTCAATTGTTCTTCGCTTGCTCTCGTTGCTATTCTTGGTATAAACTTCAGCTGAACTGTAGTTCTGATCTACTCTAGTTGTGCGGTGAAGTGTTGTAACTTTATATCTGGTAACATATAATTTACAATTGCAGAACCTCATAACTAAGTGAGGGAACTATTGCTTATGAGTTCAAGCTCTCAGCTAGAGCGTAACCATAGATAGATAAAAAGAAAATGTATATGCGGATAGTACAACAATACTCTGGTGTGGATAAGAAGCTTTTGCACATTAATAAGCATTTGGGCTTTTTTTTCAGGTATAAATGTGTGAATATCATTAATCAAATGAAGTATAGAAGCTTAGAAGCATCTCGCAGCATTACAAACATAGCTAATCATGCGAAAAAATGGAGGGAATAAGCCTCCACATGGTTGCTGACAAATTATTTGCCTGGGAGGGTCTATAATTTAGGAAAAGTGAAGCCTTACCTTTTACAATTTTACGTATCCCAGCCAAATGAAAAAAAATCTCAATTGACTTATTCTGGAATTGTCTACAATTGCGCTCCATCCAAATACATGATCACTTAAAAAGGGTACCTTGAGAGCCGTGCTTCGAAATTCTTGCCCTTTGAGGCTCTTATCACACGATGAAATTCAAAATCTTATCATCCTAAAGTATGCCAAATACCATTTTATGTGAGGTTGCTTCACCATATACTCTCAGTCTAATTACACTCGAAGAATAAAAGTGTTCTGTCTTCTAGATGGGATATATAGAAGTCACATTGAATATCAACTCAGTTAAACATAAATGAGAAGTTTGAGAACCGGTTTTACTTTGGCCATGAATTTCCAGGCTTCGACCGCTGTTATCTTGAAAAATATTAGGAAAAACATACCAATCAAATTGGATCACATTTAATATTTAAGAAAAAAATCTCTAAATTTTCTACATAGAATGTCATTTATGGAAAGCAATACGGTTGGCCAATCGCAAAGCACTATGTAGCCGTTGGGGTTCAAGCGCCTTTCCCCACAATAAAAATTGCCTGCTTTGCGAGATTCTTGGAATCAAACCATCGTAACCATTTGAAAATATCACGAACAAATGCCTGTAGAAATGGCTCTTATGATTTTAGGAGGCCTGCTAATCTCCATCAAAAATATTAATCAGAGGCTACTGTTTATCTCCTTGGAACGCCCAACAGGACCTCATGTGGCCAAACCTGCACAGAAAAATAGCCAATCAACTTCAAGATCCAAGTACATCCTTTCCTCATGTCACTATAATGTTCCAAGCCAACCAAACTGTTATGGAATCAATCTTGGATGGAAGAGTTGAGAAAGATGTTGCTCAAAGCACTCGAATGCAAATAATCAATCCCAATAATCTGGAGGATTGTTACATCGATTCTTGTGAATTAATTCCGAATCTTAGTTGATGTTTTCTGACATGATTGATTCCTCTTTTTGTGGTATGGTTTTGTAACAAATGACCTTACTGAACATGGTTGATAGATTCATTTGGAGAAACAAACAATAATTGGGGGGATGATATGATTAGGGTTTGGTTTGAAATTAACTATTGGTTAACACTTAATTTTCTCGAAAACTTGAAAAGATCAAAGAAAGTGAGAGCCTGAAGTTAAGTGAAACGTCTTGTACAAGATAAAAGAATGGAAGAACTGGGAGAGATGTTAGCCAAAGTATTCAAACGCAAATGATTAGTCCCAATAATCCTGATGATAATTACATCACTTCTAATGGGTTGATGACGAAACATTTTGATTGGCTTGGAACAATTTAATGATATGAGGAAAGGATGTACCTGGATCTCCAAGCTGATTGGGTATTTCTGTGTAGGTTAGGCCCCATGAGTAGATCATGTCGGGTGGTATGAGGAGATGAATAATCTCCGATTAATATTTTCAATGGAGATTAGCAGACCTCGTAAAATCATTAGACCCATCTCTCCAGGGATTTGCTCATGATATAGTCAAAGGATGATAACCTCCATTTATCATTGCACACAATTGCTTTGGGGATGGAAACTGCACATATCTATATAGATGTAAGGTTTAAGGATTTGCACGTTTTTGATAATTCGAATATGGCAGATTGATTTCTTTTCATTCACTGGTTTCTTTTCATTTACTTAAATTGAAAGAAATCTTTGTGCTCCTTTATAATTTTGACAATATAATAAATATTTTGTCCTCAAATGGCACTTGGGGCAACCAATGAAATTTCTGAGTTGGGTAGCATTTAATATAGTCAAGTATTAGTACATCACTAGATTACTCTTTGAGTATATCTAGTTTTTCATTTACTTAAATCGAGAAAGAAATTTGTGTGCTTCTCTGTAATTTTGACAACATGATTAATATCTTGTCCTCAAATGGCACATAATCAACAATGGAAATTTCTGATTTGGGTAACATTTCATGTAATCTAGTACGCCACCAGATGATTCTCTAAATGTACCGAGTAATAATAGCTGTAATTTGTAAATCCTGATTATTATTCATTGTTATCTTTAATATTTTTGTTTGCTTATCAGCCACAATCTTTTAAAGCATAGTTCAATGAAAGTCCTTTTATAAAACGTAAATGAAGTCTGCTAACAAAAACATGATAAATTGTCAAGTCATAACTTGTCATGCTTTTTTGTTCAACTTCAATCATAAAGTTTGTTCGTTCATTTTTTTTTTTAAACACAACTTGGCTTGCTTCATTTAGTTTTTAAAGTCACCGAGTTAAAAGAGAAAAGAAAATAGACAAACGTAGAATTTTGTGGCTCTTGTTTGATATACGAAATGTTATGAACGCTTGAAATCGCCAATCAAGCACCGAGGCTTTTAGACTTACTTTTTATATCAAAGGTGATAGGGGTGTGCAAAAGAATTGGGATCTGCTCGAACCGCCTAGAATCGGTGGTTCTTGAGGGAATTGGTTTGGTTCCCGGTTCCAATTTATGGAACCGGTGGGTACCGTCCCGTTCCCGTTCCATGGGCGGATCCGCCGCCCATCCACCCGGACCCGATTGATTAATTTTTAATATTAAAAAAAATTACTAAAACAAGCCCTAGATTTGTAAACGATCTAATCGCCATTGTTTAGCAATTGTGTCTCACTGTCTCTTCGATTCTGTCTCTCTCTCTCTCAATCTGTCTCTTCCTCCTATCACCATTTTGATTCCGTCAATAGAGTTGCAGCGATCTAATCCTCGAGCATCGACGCTGCTACTGTTGCTCCTCCGCCACTGTTGTCCGCCCCCTCACGCCAGCCGCCATAGCCTCTATTTCGTCGAGCAGTGACCCGCGACGCCACAGCTCGCCTCTGCGTTGACCACCGCGCCAGCATCCGCGAGCGCCCTTCGCCCGCTCGCCCGTCACTGCGATCACCTTCGCTTTTGCTGTTTTCCATTTGAGCACCACCGCTGTTGCTTCTGCTCCGGGCCCCTTTCGCCAGCAATCTGACGCTGTTGCAACCGCTATAGCCATGACGACCAACGCTAGCAGATCCTGAATCATCACTGCGCCTTCGTCGCTACTCCGCCGCCCCTCCGGGTGATCCCTGTAGCCCCTGCGACTCCGATTTCCCTTGTCCATTGCTGGTTCGCCTTGTTGCCGACGCCACACCTCCGTTGGTCTCCTCGTCGGAGCTCCACACCAGCGTCCATCTAGCACCTCACCGCCATTTTTCCATCTCACCAAATCGTGACATTGACCAACGAATTGCTGCTTTGCACAGTGAAAGTCTTTGCCTCGACGAGCCTCTGCTCTCCTTCACCGCATGGGTGCCTTTGACGATGACGTCGATTTCGCCGCCGCCCTGATTCGAGAAGCCCAATTGCAGTGACACCAAGCTTGTTCTTTTTTCCTTCATCTCATGGTCAGTGAGACCGGTTCCTAGGTGGATCCATGCAACAAACGGGTGGATCTCGGTTCTAATTTTTCGGAAACGATCCTTAGCGGGCAATTCCTAGTTCTAGGTCGGGAACCGCCTGCCCGGATTATGCACACCCCAAAAAGGTGATGTATGCAACTGATTCACATGCTCCAATTGAAGGATCTTGAGTTCTGCTCCTAATCTTTTGAGTCCATTAGACGTTTTGGCACCAACACCCTCTAGCCTCACGTTGAGTCAAGCGACCAGTGTTACGATGGCATTAGGGGGGTCAGCAGTAGGACGTCGGGGAACAGTAGCAGCCCAGCATTGCAAAGGGTCACGGCTGGTTTGCTGGGGACGTCGTCGGGGCTACGGCGGCACAGCTCAGGAGTGCAATGGAGTTGAATCGACCCTAGTTCTCGACCTTGGCCGACCCCTGCTCTTTGAAACCTACTTACTCAGCCCAACCCTCTCACTTCGGCCGATCTCGCTTAGCACCTATCTCGTAGATCCGTAGCTCCCTTGCCCAGAACTCCTCCCCTCCAGCTAGATCTGAGCTCTCCGACGGCTCACCTTCAGGCCTCCCCCGAAGTCCCTCGGGGATGGTCTTCGAAGTTTGCTTTCGATGATCCCTCACTTTGCCATACTTTGTCCCTCTTGGGTTCGCTTGCTACCATCCTCCCCGGAAATCTCTTAGGGGCAAGTCGTTTCAACTCGCGACCCGCTCACTCTCATGCTAGCTCTTCAATCTTCCTCGAAGTCTATCTGGGGAAGGTTTCTGAGCTTGCTTGTTTGTGTCCCTCGCCTTCCCCTCCAACGTCCTATTTATAGGCACTGAGGCTGGTCGACGGAGGTGCTCAGACCATTGGTCCTTTGCTCTCCGAGCGGCCTCCGCTGGCCAAATCGACATCCTGATCGAAGGCTTTAGCTAAGCCGCCTACCACATTGAAGGCGTGTTTTCTCCACTTGTTGCATCGTACGTTGCCGTCTACTCCTTTCCATAAAGCATTGCGCACGTCGGACTTCGTCGCGCTTGCTGCAACTCTAGTCAGGGGAGGAGACAAAAGAGGAAGAAGACAAGTAGGGGGGCCGGGCTTTGGGGAAAAAGGCCGGGCCTTGGGCCCCAAGGGGCCTGCTCAAGGAAGAGGAGACAGAGGGGGGGCGCTGGGCGTGAAGTACAACCCTGATGGGCTGCTTTTTTGTTTATTTTTATTTATTTTTTGTTATTATTATTATTACTTATTATCTGAAAAAAGGAAAAAAAGAAAGAAAGAAGAAACTAATGCCTAATTAAAAACCTAATTAAAAATTTAGGTGTCAACATTATTATTATTATTATTATTATTATTATTATTATTATTATTATTGAATGTTATGTGACTTGATTGGTATTTCTTTGCTAAATTTTTCATGATGATTGCGTAGAAGTATTAAAATTTCTTACATAAAATGTCACAAGTGGAAATCAATTTAGTCAATCAATCTAAAAATAGGATGTAGTTTTTTTTTTTTGGTCGAAATATAGGTTTTGCAATACTAATTGACAAGGTTTACATAAGAACTGGGTATTACAACCAAAAGCTATTGCTTCAGCAGCTACCAAGCTTTGTAAGATAAAAGGAGGGAAAATATTCCAGTTATGGGCCATGTCAGATCGACCGTGGGCCTTGGCAGCCCAATTAGCAACTCCATTAGCTTCCCTCTTGCAATGCTAAAGACGGAAATTAGGGCACAGGGAAAGCAAATGACCAATCTCTGCGAACGGTGCCCGTTCTTCCCATGGGGGATTCCATTTCTGATGAAGAATCTTGAGCAAGACCAAACAGTTAGATTCGATGATAATATTAGCCATACGGAGTCCCTGATGCAGCAGATGAGCAAGAGCGAAAGCAAGCGCCTGTACTTCGGTTTGTAAAGGAGAGGTAGCAGGACATCGTCGAGTATAAACATCAGTAAGTACCCCTTGATGATTTCGGCTTATACACGCGATGTTTCCTTCTTGACATCCCGGTTGATGAGAGGCATCTATATTGCATTTGAGGCATCCCTGATCCGGAGGTTTCCAAAATAAAACTAATCCACGATCAGGGGGATGCTCTGTTTGCGATTCCTCCGATCGTGGATGATTTGAAGAGCAAAGGTTGTGAATCCGTGTCAGAGCAAGGGCATCGATTATTGCTTGGGTTGGATCAGGACTGATTCATCGGAAAATCCGATTGTTGCGTTGGCGCCAAATTTGCCAGAATACATGGGCGATAGTCTCCAATCCAGGTACCAGTTTAGTGTTTATTGCTCTGTCTGAAAACCACTCTGCGAGACGATGAATGTTGAGAGGAGAGATTGGTATGTTGATCTGCTGATGATTCCATATCCCGTGTGTCCATGAGCAAAAGAAGAATAAATGTTCAATTGTTTCTGGAGAGTGTTGATTGCATATTTCACAAATAGGATCAGAGATGATATGCCTAGCAAATAGATTAGCCTTGGTGGGAAGGGCATTGTGGCATGCTGACCATAAAAATAGACGGATTTTCTGATCTGTGTTGATTTTCCATAATTTGCGCCAAAGACTGCTGGGTTGTTGGTATGATGATGATGCGTGGTTACCCGTAGTGTTACTGGCTTGTTGACAATAGTCCTGTAATTGCTTTTAACTATATGATTGCCATCCTTCGTGGCTATCCACACTAATTGATCAGCAGTGTGTAGCGGTCTGATAGGGAGAGTAAGTATTTCTGATGTGATGTTGGCATCAAATAAATCTGTTATAAGATGAACATTCCAAGAATGGTGGATTGGGCCAATAAGATCTGCCACCAGCCCTGGTTCGTCTCTTGTAGCTGGTCCTCCAATTGGGCCAGAGGATAACCAGCTCTGATCACGAATTTTGATGTTCTTTCCATCCCCAACAGACCATCGTACATTAGGTAGGATGGCGTCCCTTCCAAAAAGAACACTCCACCAACCCCATGATGGGCGCGGACCAAGTTCAGCTGAGTGAACATCTTTAGTTTGGAAATATAATCCTTTGAAGAGTCGACACCATAACAAGTTTGGCTGTTGAAGTAGACGCCACGCCTGCTTGCCAAGTAACACTTTGTTAAAGGCTAACAAATCTCGGAAGCCTAGCCCACCATTCACCTTGGCTGTTTTCAACAAATCCCAACTTTGCCAATGCACTCCACGCCTTTGTTTATCGATTCTCCACCAAAAATTGGAGATTTTCTGTTCAATCTTATGACACAATGATATAGGAAGCTTGAAAATAGACATAGCATATTGCGGAATAACTTGCACGATAGATTTCAGTAGGATTTCCTTGCCCCCTTTTGATAATAAAAGTTCTTTCCAGCCCTCAAGTTTTGCATTTACCTTGCCTAATATCCAGCTAAACATGTATGTTTTGGATCGCCCCCAATCAGATGGAATTCCCAAGTATTTCCCATACTTATGTAATACCGGTACACTAAATTCTACCGCTAAATTGAGCTTAAGACTCCAAGGACAGGATTTAGTAAAAAACATGCCATATTTATTCCTATTAATGACTTGGCCAGTAGCTAGACAATATTGATTCAAGATATTGGATAGGTTTTGACATTCCATGAGGGTTCCTTTAAGGAAAAAGACCGAATCATTAGCGAAAAATAGATGGGAAAGAGTAGGACAAAACCTGTTAAGCTGGATCCCTTTTAGATGGCCCATATTTACAGCTTGATGAATAAGGGAGGAAAGAACATTCGCCACTAAAATGAAGATATAGGGGGAAAGTGGGTCCCCTTGACGTAAGCCTCTGGATGGTTGGAAATATTGGAGTTGTTCTCCATTGAAATGTACACTTAAAGATGAAGTTGTGATACATTGCATCACCATTCTGACCCATGATTGATGAAAACCCAATTTAAGTAGATAATCCTGTAGGAAATCCCATTCAACCTTGTCATAGGCTTTTTGCATGTCCATTTTGAGTAGTGCATTAAAATGACGCTTCCTGATCCTTGTGTTGAAGTGATGAATAACCTCCTGAACAATTAACACATTATCCTAAATTTGACGCTCGCTCACGAAGGTAGCCTGTTCCAGTGAAATGAGTTCACCAAGCCACGGTTTTAGACGATTCGCCAACACCTTAGAGATGATCTTATAAGCATAATTACACAAGCTAATCGGTCGAAATTGATCGAGGCTCTCAGGGTGGTTGGTCTTAGGAATCAACACTAGTACCGTCTTATTAAGATCTCTAGGTAGGACTCCCACAGAAAAAAAAACTCATGAACTAAACTGAATAGATCATGTTGAATGATATCCCAATGGGTCTGATAAAAAAGTCCATTCAGACCATCGAGCCCTAGAGCTTTCAGCGCATCCAACTGAAAAGTCGCCAGTCTAACCTCCTCTCTTGTAAGCTCAGCAATTAAATGCTCATTCATCTCATCAGACACTAACAGTTGACATTGATCTAGGATTGGTCTATAGTCCCGGTAACCAACTGAGGTGTATAAATTGGAGAAATAGTCATAAGTCATCTCCTTTAAGGTCAGAATATCTCTCACCCAGTTAAGGCTCGCATCCCTTAACATTCCAATCCGATTTCGCTGCCTCCACTGCACTGTAGTGGCATGAAAGAATTTGCTGTTTTTGTCTCCTCATTTTAACCAGTTAACACGAGAACGCATAGCCCAAAATTGTTCTTCCTGCTGCCATAGTGTCCGGATTTCCCCACATAGCTGTTCTGCTTCTTTAGTATCAGCGTTGGAAAGATATGGCTTGTTAATAAGAGATTGGAGCTGCTGTTGTAAGGCTGGCACCCTCAGGTGAGCATCCTCAAATTTTGACCGACTCCATTTTCTTAGATTAAAAGAAACAATTCTGAGTTTGCGCAAAAGATGGGAATTGCGTACCTGGATAGAGTTCCATGTGTCAGAAATAACCTCTCTACACTCCGGATCTTGGTTCCAATACGCTTCAAAGACAAAAAAGGGCGTTGACATCTGGGATAAGATATTGATGTGGACAAGAGAAGTGGGCTATGATCAGACCCCATAGCCGGCAAGGCAAAGACCTGGGCTTCAGGGTAAAGAATTCTCCACTCCGTCGTGCACAAAATGTGACATCCAGATTTTCGGGTTCTAAATTCGACTGGATAAATAGGGCCATTATTGTTTAGTTGAAGCCGGGGATTATGAAATTGAGATGCATGATGGGTGCATGAGTGAGGAAAAATGTCAATTGAAGTATAGAGGTGTCAATTTAAATTATGGAGATTAAATGAGGATAAACGGAGTAAGATTGAGTAACCAATTGGTGCCTTAAACTTGCAATTTCGTGTGTCCCTCCCCTCCCTAGCCAAATGGACCAAAAAGAGAAGTCATGGGATGTGTTTTGGTGGACTAGTGGTAGCCAAGGGATTATATATGGCCAAGACTAAGTCTTGGAGATATTTTGTGAAGAAAATATCAAGCCAAGAGGCCCCCACCTCTTCCTCATCTCTATCTCTTCTCTTCCTCACCCTGACACCACCGTCCATCTCCCTTCTCCCTCTCTCGACTTCCTCCTCTCTGTTCTGGCCTCATTTTCATTTTTCATTGACAAACCGGCAACTCCTTCCCTTGAAAGCTAAAGCCCCTTGCAGCGCCACACGTCCACGCCTCCACTTGTGTTGGTCAATGAAAGGAGCTGTCTTCACCCGATTGTTGACCACCGAAGCCCATGCGGCTTCAATCCACCGAAACTCTACCAACAGCTGCTTCTCCACGTTCATGCTTCCTCAGTCAATTTGCAATTTCCTCTGCCGATTGTTGACTCCGTGCTGCGCGTTCTTCCCGCCAGCGAAGACCGTTCCATCGGATTCTTCACCGAATTGCCAGCGAAGTCACCAGCAGAAGCCACATCTCTCACCGAGGCTTTTGTTGACCAAAGCTCACGTGACCCCACGCCAGAATTCCACCGCCAGCAACTGTTCTCTCTCCTTCAGCATCCAATTCCCCTGCTCGACGCCAGCTGCCAGCATCTCCTCTTCTTCCTGTTGCCAGCAGCAAGGTCTCACGAAGTCAGCAAAGCTGGAGCTGCATGTGTCTTCAACCGAGTAACGCACGAAGAAATTGCAGCAGCTTCGTATCTCCTCCAGCAGCTGGACGCCAACACCTGCCCCACCAATTTTTCCTCTCGCCTCCACAAAGCAAGTCAATCTTGCTGCCCTTTGGTCGGGTGTTGACCGAATCGGCCAGTTCGGCTTCACGAGCAGAAGATCGACGCCAGCAAGCTGCTTCTTCGTCCGCGCGCCTTCAGCCCATCTGCAAGAGCATTTCCAGCCCAATCCCCAGCGATTTGGGCCCGATTCAGCAGACCCAATTGAATTCAGCCCACGGCCAGCAGCTTCTTTGGGCCGTATCTTCAGCCCATCTGCTCCTGCATTTCAGTTTCGGCCCATCTTCCTTCAAGCCAGCCCAAGAATTTCAACAGGCCCAAGCCCAGAAGTTTCCGCGGGCTTGCTAAGTTTCTTGGCCCGGCCCGAGTGTGCTTCGACACCGCCGAAAATTCGGATTTCGGCCGCCATCGCGGTGTCCCGATCCCCGCTTGTACCTAGTGAGTTTTACTCACTAATGCCTTCTTAGTTTTCTAATTACGCTTAAAGGTTGATTAGTGTTAATTAAGTGTAATTAGGTTGTTAGATTAGAATTGATTAGTGATTATTAGTTAATTGCTTTGCATATTAGTTGTGTGATTAGTGTAATTAGATAGAGAATTGCCTATAGTATTTATTGGATGCCTCTTGGGATTTTTCCCGTCCCTTATCGGGTGTTAATTAAGCGATTCGGACCTAATTGGAATTTTTAGGAATTTAATATCAATTTTCGAAATTAATTATTTAATTATTTATTTCCCGGAAATTCAACTGGATGGCCAGTGACCGGGATTTTATGCTGATGATGGTGGCGCAGACCATTTATTTAATTGAGCTTCATATGGTGCTAAATTGGAATTATTGTGTTTATTTATTTATTTTTCGGAATTAAATTAATTATTTATTTATTTTCCGAAAATTCAACTTGGATGGCCAATGATGAGAATATTATGCTGATGACCGTGGTGAAGTCTGTTTATTCAATTGGGCTTTATCTTGAGCTAAATTGAATTTTAATATTTATTAATTAATTATTTTTCAGAAATTAAGATTTTGATGGACGAGAACCGAAATCTCGTGCTGATCGTCGTGGCGTGGTCCGTTTATTTATTTGAACTCCACGTTGTGCTTAATTAAATTGATTGTGCAATTTATGGAATTATTCCTTAATTGATTGAAATTGAGTGAAATTGAATGATTGATTGGTAATTGGCCGAGTATGGCTAGTTAGCATTTGTACTGCCTTGTTGAGCTGTAAGTGGAGAGAGTGATGAGAACTAACTGAGAATTCTATTGGCTGAGACTGATCAAGTGCAAAGTATAGACAGACGTGGTTCGGTGATAAAGTACATCACTGTGCGAAAACGGCGCCTTAAAGAACGCACGTAGACTGTCTATGACTTATGGTAGGCTTGGTTCGGTGATTAAGGATATCACTGTGCGGAAACGGCGCCTTAAAGAACGCACGTAGACTACCTATGAAACGTGACAGGCGTGGTTCGGTGATGAAAGACATCACTATGTGAAAACGGCGCCTTAAAGAACGCACGTAGACTGTCAATGATTTGTGACCTGTGACGGGTGTGGTTCGGTAATGAGGAATATCACTGTGCGAAAACAGCGCCTTAAAGAACGCACGTAGACCGTCTGATACTTATGTCACCTTGGCGAAAACGACGCCCGAGAGCATTGATGGAGCTCTGTGACTAAGTGTACTATTGGAGGTTATGTGGGATGGAGTGAATGACCTAGAAATGATTCGACTAAGTTGTAATCGACTAGGTCGATTGATCGATGATTCGATCTGACTGTGACTCAATGTGATTGATCACTGCCTTGATTTGATGTTGCGAATTGATTGATTGAATGGAAATGACCGTGAGTGGTCTTGTTGGCGTGTAATCGATTAAGTCGATTAGATCGATGCTTCGATCTGTGATGTTATTGCTTGGGTGCCTGTTTGATTTGTGCTAATATGCAGGTGGAATCTGAGGCCAAGGTAAGTCCTCTGACTCATTTTGTGCATAGGCAGCCCTAAGGTGTATTAGTTTACTAATCGGGTCTTAGGGGGTAGAACTTGCTGAGACGTTGTCTCAGTGGTTATTGAATAACCATTGCAGGACCCAGATGAGGAGCTTAAGGAGGAGGAACTTGATGAGGAAAACCCTGATGAGGAACCCGAAGAGGAGTATCAGAAGGAGAACCCCGAGAATGATCTAGAGTAGGATCCTGATGACGTTTGCTATAGAATCAATTTGAGTAGAAACCAATCGTTTTAGTATGGCTTGTATATGATCATAAGGATGTGGTTTTCAGGTTCAGGTTTCTAGTCCTACTTGTATATCCCATTGCTTTATTGTCTGGGGATTTTTATAACTGCTTCCGCATGTGCTATTAAAAAGGACAGGGTCGACGATATGTAGTCCTGAGGATATCGCTTAATAAAATCGACCAAACTCGAAGGATGGTCACATGACCAAGAGTCAGGGCGTGACACAGAACACGGTCCAACCGTTCTTTGATTAGTTCCAGACCATCCCTATTATTCGACCATGTAAAAGTACAGCCCTTGCTCTCAACCTCCATAAAAGCACAGTCATTGATAACATCTCGAAAAGACTGCATTCTATATCGTTCTGGGGCCCGCCGACCTACCTTTTCCCAAGAGTACAGGACTTCATTAAAATCTCCAGCACATATCCAAGGGAGATTATTGGAGGAGCTGATCAGACGAAGATTATCCCAAAGTAACTGTCTAGATTGGTAGGAGTATGGTGCGTGAAGACAGGTAATGCGCATAAGCTTGTCTTCCACTAAATCCCGACAGATGAGATCAAAATATTCCGCCGAATAAGAGACCATGTCTACCGATAAGGTATCATTCCAAAAAAGCGACAAGCCTCCTGCCAAACCTATAGGATTTTGAACAAAAGAGTGACTGAACTTTAACCTGCGTTGCAAACAATTAACAGCAATTTCAGAATTCTTAGTCTCCATTAAAAACAAAAAGTCAGGCTTTTCTTTGGCTGTCAAGGCCTTTAGAGCTTGAACTGTCAGGGGATTGCCCAAACCCTGACAGTTCCAGCAAATAAGCTTCATTTGTAAGTCGGTGGCTGTTTAAGGCCAGCCACCAAAGCCCACGGATTTCCTTCTGCTGCGTCCATAACAGGTGTGTCCAGCAATTGAGCATCATCAAAGTTCTCTATCATAGTATGTTTCGATTCGTAGGGAGAATATCTTTTTTGTTTCTTTGCAGGTCCCAACTTGGGAGTAACTCAAGAAGCATTCAGTTTTTGTTGTGGTGGTTTATCCATAATAGAACTTATAGGGCCCTTCTGTTTGGCTTATGCAGGAATTAAAGCCGTTGTAATGAGATGACCTGGTGGTAGAGAATTCTGCCGGGGGTGCTGGAGTGGCTCACTTAGGGCAGGATGATGTGGTACTACTGGTGGAGGAGGTGGAACTTCGGTCGACACTCCGGAGCGACAAGAGAGGGACAAATCGGCATTAAATTTGGAGGTGTCTTAGGTACGTTCTCGTCATTCTGAGTTGGTTGTTCCGGGGGGTTGTAGAATGCTTGCCAATAAGGACTAAATTGTTTAACCTCCGCCCTTAACCAAGGACCAAAAGCCATCTTTTCCTTACCATCTGTTTTAGCTTCATCGTAAGGATAGTTTGCATGAAGCATAATGGCCAAGTTTCCCACACGAATAACATAAATGAGACAACCGTTCATAATGGAAATCCAACCACAGCATTCTCCCATCAATCCTAACCAGTTTGCTAGACTTTAAAGGTTCATTCAGTGGAAGTTCAACTCTTACTTGTCCAGCCCTTAAAGCCGAATGTTCTTTAAAATCAACTCGGACGTCTAAAACTTCTCCAATCTGGTTAACTGCCTTTCGTATCATCTGTTCTATAGTCCACTCCAAGGGCAAACCAACAACTTGCACCCAAAATGGACAGCGTGCAAAGTCATAATAGTGTAGCGGCGTATTAGGAATCCAAGGCCTGAAGAATACTAAGTGACTAGAAAAGAGCCACAGACCACCTTCCAACACTCTCTTTTTCTCAGCTTTTGACCGAAATTTCGCCAGATATAAACCATTTTCTGTTTGAGCAAATTCAACATGATCATTCCTCCAGGCCCTCATTAATGTACTCTGTAATGCTGGGAATTTAACAGGGGATTGAGTGAAAACTTTACCCACAAGAGTTAAACGACATTCTGCTATTATGGCTGGTGTTGGCTCTTCCTCCCGTATTTCTATTTCCCGTGCAGAGCAAAGGCGACCCAATAGTTGACACAAAGCAGCCAAACGCACAGATTCTTCCTCAAGATCCATAATTAGAAGCCGTAGATGCGAAAGGCAGAACTAACTCGAAGTAAAACAGGGCAAATTCCTTGAATGCACCAGAAGACCATACCGTCGGACAACAATGATAGTAAATCACCTGGGAATTCAAGCGCACGGCAGACCAAGACATGCAACGAAGGAGATGGAACAGGTAGAGCGCCAAGAATCTGCCATAGATGTTTACTTCAAGTGGAATACACCGTGGAGAATCAGCAGAAGATATTGGGCATGCATTCACGAGTAGATATGGGCATCAGGTATATAATTGGGTAATTGTGAGAAAAAACCGGAATGATTCTACTGATCGAGCTGAATTAACATGCACGGTAGTGGATGTGCATAATCGGAAGTATTTCAAGTAGACGAAGAGCAATTGGTGCAGCTAGATGAAGAAAATTCAGGCGGGGGGTGATAATATGGGTTTGGCGGAGAAGCAGAGAAGGAAAACATGGTTGGGAATAAAACCGTGAGGGTTAACAAGTGAAACTACCATTAATGGTAGGAAAAGCTCTTCATATCGAGAGAGAGAATTACAGTTAAAAAAAAAAAAAAAGGATGTAGTTGGTAGGGTTCAATTGGCTCTTATGAAGAAATAAATTGCCTGCTTTGTGAAAGAAGTAATCACTGATTTAGACTACATAGTTAATGTTAACAACAAATGTTCTCCTAACTTCAAAAGAAGATCCAATAAACAAAGACAAATTCTCCAAGATCTGATGCAATAATTGCTTTGACATTGAACTTGCTTGTTGACAAAAGATCAGTATCTAGTGACCATAACGAGAACCAGCCAAGAGTGGCCTAGTGGACCGAGAATGAACTGATGACCCGCTGTCCAGATCGAAGAGCAGTCTGAACGTTAGGTATCCATTCCACCTTTGCGCCTTGAAGCGTCTCTGGACTGAGCCTTGACAATCTTGAGACGACCCCACAATGTCTTAGAACCAAACCAAAGCATCCTTGAAAGGAAATAAAGCTAATAGGGATGAGGTAAGTATAGAAACCAAACCATCTTGAAATATGAACTAATTAAAACCATGAGATAATTATTCCACCAAACATCACATTCTCCAAAGTCTGCTAACACCAACATAATTCTCCACAAATAAAGCGGGCCAACCCTCTCGATAGTTTCTGACAAAAAAAAAAAAAAATACCCTCTCGATAGTTACAAGATGAGAACTCTAGACTCTTTTACTCACATCTCTAGAGCAAATGCCTGGAAAGATGGCTTTCATGGTTTTAGAGGGTATGTCGATCTCCATTAAAAATGTTAATTGGAGGCTGCTTTTCATCTCCTCCTCCCGACCTAGACCAACAAGATGTTCCTATGTGGCCTTACCTGCGCTAAAAAATTGCCGATAGGCTAGGAGATCCAGATGCATCCTTTCCTCATGTCATTATATTGTTCTGAGCCAACCAAACTATTACGGAAACAATCTAGGACGAAAAAATTGAGTGAGATGTTGCTCAGAGCACTCAAATGCAAATAATCAACCCCTATAAATCTGAGATTTGCTATATCGATTCTTGTGGATTGATTCCATTGGAACAATTTAATAACATGAGGAAATGATGCACTTGAATCTCCAAGCTGATATGCAATTGCTTAGTTAAGATAGGCCAAAAGAGAAGATCTTGCGTAGCTGGAAGAGGAGGTGAATAGGAGACTCCAATTTACATTTTTGATGGAGATCAGCGAACCTCATAAAATCGTAAAAGCCACCTTTCTAGGTAGTTGCTCATGATAAGATCAAATGGTGATAACTTTTATTCACAATGGTTCTCGAGATGTAAAATCACTTATTTATATAGATGTAAAAGTTAAAAGTGTTGCATGTTTTTGATAACTTGAATATGGAAGGTTGGTTTCCCTTTATATACTTAAAATGGAAAGAAATATATGTGCTCCTCTATAATTTTGACAATATAATAAATATCTTGTCTTTAAATGGCACTCGGGTCAATAATGAAATTTCTAATTTAGATGTAAGGGTTAAAATGCGTTGCCTGTTTTTTACAAACTTAAGTATGGTAGGTTGATTTTCTTTTATTTACTTCGATTAAAAAGAAATCTGTGTGCTCCTCTATAATTTTGACAATATGATAAATATCTTGTCTTTAAATGGCACTTGAGTCAATAGTACAAAATTTTGGTTTAGACGTAATGGACAAAAGTGTTGCATGTTTTTTACAATTTGAGTATGGTAGGTTGGCTTCCTTTTATCTACCTACATTAAAAAAAAAAAAAATCTGCGTGCTCCTCTTAATTTTGACAATATCATAAGTGTCTTGTCCTTGAATGGAACTTGGATCAACAATTCAAATTTTTGGTTTAAATGTAAGGGTTAAAATTGCCACATGTTTTTGATAATTCAAGTATGGTAGGTTGGTTTCATTTATTTGGTTCAATTAAAACAAATTGTGTGGTCCTCCATAATTTTGACAATATCATAAATATCATGTCCTCAAATGACACTCAGGTCAACAATGCAAATTTCTAGTTTAGATTTAAGGGTTAAAAGTGTTGCATGTTTTTAAAAATTCAAGTATGGTAGGTTGGCTTCCCTTTTTTACTTAAATTAAAGAGAAATCTGTGAGCTCCTCTGTAATTTTGACAATATAATGAATGTCTTGTCTTTAAAAGGCACTCAAGTCAATAATGCAAATTTCTATTTTAGATGTAAGGATTAAAAGTGTTGCATGCTTTTCATAATTTGAGTATAAGGGTTGGAATCATTTTATACTTAAATTAAAAAGAAATCTACGTGCTCTTCTATAAGTTGATAATATCGTAAATATCTTGTCATTAAATGGCACTCAGGTCAACAATACAAATTTCTATCTTAGATGTAAGGGTTAAAAAAGTTGCATGTTTTTTATAATTCGAGTATGGCAGGTTGATTTCATTTTATTTAATTCAATTAAAAAGAAATTTGTGTAGTCCTCCATAATTTTGACAATATCATAAATATCTTGTTGTTAATTGGTATTTAGGTCAACAATGCAAATTCCTAGTTTAGATGTAAGGTTAAAAGCGTTGCATGTTTTTGACGATTCGAGTATGGTAGGTTAGCTTCCTTTTATTTACATAAATTAAACATAAATCTATGTACTCTTCTATAATTTTGACAGTATCATAAATGTCTCGTCTTTAAATGCCACTCAAGTCAACAATGCAAATTTCTGATTTAGATGTAAGGGTTAAAAGTGTTGTATGTTTTTTATAAACTTGAATACAATAGGTTGGTTTCCTTTTTATTTACTTTAATATAAAGAAATCCGTGTGCTCCTCTTTACTTTTGACAATGGGATAAATATATTGTCCTTAAATGGCACTCGAGTCAATAATGCGAAATTTTGGTTTATATGTATAGGATAAAAATGTAGCCTGTTTTTTTTATAATTCAAGTATGGCAGGTTGGCTTCCTTTTATTTACTCAAATTAAATATAAATCTATGTGCTCATTTATAATTTTGATAGTATCACAAATATCTTGTCCTAAAATGGCACTTGGGTCAACAATACAAATTTTTGGTTTAGATATAAGGGCTAAAAGTATCACACGTTTATAATTTGAGTATGGTAGGTTGGTTTCATTTTATTTGATTCAGTTAAAAAGAAATATGCGTGGTCCTTTATAACTTTGAAAATATAATAGATATCTTGTTTCTAATGGTGCTCATAATGCAAATTTCTAGTTTAGATGTAAGGGTTAAAACTGATGCATATTTTCAAAAATTCGAGTATGGTAGGTTGGTTTTCTTTTATTTACTTAAATTAAAAGGAAATTTGTGTGCTTCTCTATAATTTTGACAATATCATAAATATCTTGTCTTTAAATGGTACTTGGGTCAACAATGCAAGTTTTTGGTTTAGATATAAGGCCTAAAAATGTTGCATGTCTTTTATAATTTGAGAGTGGTAGGTTGGTTCCATTTTATTTAATTCAATTAAAAAGAAATCTGTATGGTCCTCTATAACTTTGAAAATATCATAAATATCTTGTCCTTTAATGACACTGGGGGTCAACAATGCAAATTTATTGTTCAGATGTAAGAGTTAATAGTGTTACATGTTTTTGATAATTTGAGTATGGTAGGTTGGCTTCCTTTTATTCAATTAAATTAAAAAGAAAGTTGTGTGCTCCTCTATAATTTTGACAGTATCATAAAGATATTGTCCTTAAATAGGACTCAGGTCAACAATGCAAATTTTTGGTTCAGATGTAAAGGTTAGATGCGTTGCATGTGTGTGATAATTTGAGTATAGGAGGTCGGCTTCTTTCTAATTACCTACTTAAATTAGAAAGAAATCCAAGTTCTAATTTTGACAATATAATGAATATCTTGTCCTTAAAAGTGCACTCGAGTCAACAATGCAAATTTCTGCTTTAGATGTAGGGATTAAAAGTGTTACATGTTTTTCATAATTTGAATATGGTAGGTTGGTTTTGAGAATTTGGTAAATATCTTGTCCTTAAATGGCACTTGGATCAATAATGCAAATTTCTGGTTTAGATGTGACGGTAAAAGTGTTGCATTTGTTTGATAATTCGAGTATGGTTGGCTTGTTTCCTTTTATTTGCTTAAATTAATAAGAAATCTTTGTGCCCTTTATAATTTTGACAATATGATATATATATATATATATATATATATATATATATATATATATATATTGTCCTTAAATAGCACTTGGGTTAACATTGTAAATTTCTGGTTTAGATGCAAGGGTTAAAACTGTTCCATGTTTCTGATAATTCAAGTATGGTAGGTTTTTGACCAAAAAAAAAAAAAAGTACTGTAGGTTGGTTTCACTTTATTTAATTCAATTAAAAAGAAATCTGTGTGGGCCTCTATGATTTTGACAATATCATAAATATCTTGTTGTTAAATGGCACTCGGTTAGCAATGCAAATTTCTAGTTTAGATGTAAGGGTCAAAAGTGTTGCACTTTTTTTATAATTCTAGGGTAGTAGGTTGGCTTCCTTTTATTTACTTAATTAAAAAAAAAATCTATGTGCTCCTCTATAATTTTGGCAGTATCATATATATCTTGTCCTTAAATGGCATTGAGGTCAACAACACAAATTTCTTCTAGATGTAAGGGTTAAAAGGTGTTGCACATTTTTGATAATTCAAATATGATTGGTTGTTTTATTTTATTTACTTAAATTGACAAGAAATATGTGTGCTTCTCTATAATTTGGACAATATGATAAATTAATTGTCCTTAAATGGCACTCAGGTCAACAATACAAATTTCTATTTTAGATGTAATGGTTAAAAATATTGCATGTTTTTGATAATTCGAGTATGTTAGGTTGGTTTCTTTTTTTATTTATTTAAATTAAATATAAATATGTGTGCTCCTCTATAGCTTTGATAATATGATTAATATTGTTTCCTTAAATGGCACTCGGGTCAACATTCCAAATTTATGGTTTAGATGTAAAGGTTAAAAGTGTTGCATGTTTTTGATAATTTGAGTATAGTGAGTTGGTTTCCTTTAATTTGCTTTAATAAGAAATCTCTACTTCTCTATATTTTTGACAATATGATTAATATGTTGTCCTTAAATGGCACTTGGGTCAACGATGTAAATTTCTGGCTTAGATGTAAGGGTTAAAATTGTTTCATATTTTTGACAATTCGTGCATGGTAGATTGATTTCCTTTTATTTAGTTAAATTAAAAAAGAAATTGTGTGCTCCTCTATAATTTTGACAACACTTGGATAATGCTAATTTCTACTTAGATGTAAAGGTTAAAAGTGTTACATGTTTTTGATAACTCGAGTATGGTAGGTTGGTTTTCTTTTATTTTATTAAATTAAAAACAAATATATGTGCTTCTCTATAAGTTCGATAATATGATAAATATCTTGTCATTAAATGTTACTTGGGACAACAATACAAATTTCTGTTTTAGCTTGTATTCGGTATAGTTAAGGTGTTAGTATGCCACCGAATGACTCGCAAAGTTTACCGAATAATGATAGCTGTAATTTGTAAACTTTCTACGTATTATTCACTGTGGTCTTTGATTTTATTTTTATTTTTGGTGTGCTATACTCTACAACTTTTACTGTGTAGTCCCAATTACAAGGTCTTTTAAAAACTTCAATGGAAGTTACTAACAAAAACAAGAAAAATCTTTTTCAGCAGCAAAAACAGGATATATTGTCGAGTCATAATTTGTCGTTCTTCTGTTCAACTTTAATCATGCACTATATTTGTTCAATTTTTTACCATTACTTTATTTGTTCCACTGTGTTTTTAAACTAGCTGAGTTGAAGAAGAAGAGAAGAGAACAAATTAGACGAATGGAGAATTTTGTGGTTCTTAAAATAAGAAATGATCGTTTCACATTGCCAATCAAGCACCGAGGCTTTTGGACTTGACTTTTCCACCAAGATCAGTGTATCTAACTGATTCACATGCTTCTAGTTAAGGATCACCAGTTTTGCTTCCAATCTTTTGAGTCCTATTAATGCTTCGGCACAAATGCCCTCGAAAATCATTTGGAAATATGGCTGTGTAAATTAGTCAATGTCCCATTCCATACGGCATGCTGATAGACTTGCCACAACCGAGTAAATTGAGATGCCGAAAATTTATCATGGTTAAGCCTACTTGAAGTTTTCCGAGAAATGCACACTATTTGAGGTCTAGGTTCTTTAAATTCTTCAATTTTCCAGTGCCACTCGGCCATTATTCTAATGAGGAACATAGGGCGAGATTGAACCTCCGTAGTCTTGAGTCTGTTACAGTAAGAAAGGCTATGATATTTCCAATGGTTCGACTCACCTATAGACACAAGCAACTCCTAGATGAGTACGGCTTTGAGGAACAAGGCTTTCAAGCTCTTGTTCTCATATATTAAACTGTTTAGATGTACATGCGACTTATATTAGAAATGTTTCTCATAAAAAAAATTGATGTAATATAAAGTAGTTAATACATCGCAATGGACCTATAACTCATACACTTAAATTTTTAAGTAAAGATAGATCCAACTAGATATATTCATAAGCTCAGACTTGGCATTCTAGTGATTTCCTTACCTGAAAGTATCAAACTTTTTATTGCGTGCACCTAATAATTGGTATCAGAGCTGAAGGCAGATGGTCCCATGTGGTCTACAAGGTGCAAGAATGCGCTCCTAATGGTAGCCTTCATGGTTTGATATAGAGAAAGAGAATATGACACCTGAATTAAATGAGAACGAATCTAACACTAAACGCACACATGATAGGGGGATTGTTGAGATGCACATGAAATATCTCGCTTTGAAGAATTGATGTGGTATGAAGTAGCTAAAATATCATAGATGGATCATAAATTGGGCTTAAGCTTTTGAGTAAAGGTCAATCTAATTAGATATGTTGATGAGCTCGGATTTGGCTCCCTCTTGAATATCTTCCTAGGTGAAGGCTTTTGATTTTTGTGGCATGCTTCCAATACAAACATATATAAAAAAAAAAAAAAAAAAAAAAGACCATTCCGATACCTCAGAGAGGAGTACTCCCTATTTTCTTTTCCTTATAAAGTGTTTTTAAAACCATCTTGTGGATTCAATAACTAAAAGTACATGAGATGCTTCCATTTATGTGCTTGACATTTGAACACTCACGATTGAGCCGATGCTACGGCCCTTGAAAGCTCATGCATTGGGTCATGCGTTTTGCATGACCAAATGTATCCATGGATATCCTCTTCCATGTCATGCAAGAATGATCTCTAAACCGACCCCTTAATTATATATTTCTCCTGCTTTGGGACTTTTACTATTTCATTGTAATGTGATAAACCCTTCAACTATCCAAATAGATGTCACTTCGTGATCGGTCAATTCAGTGTCTTTTAAGAGAAAACTACAATATCAACATTGTTTTAATCACAGTTGAAGATGACCATGACCTAGCTTTAGTCTAGACATGATATCACTTAAAATTGGCTGAACTTGGATAGTTTAAAATCTTTGAAATGCAACCAGTCTCTTGCTGTGTTGCTTGATGAAGATACGAGATGCTCTATCTCTCTGATTATGAAGGGGAAATCTAGCTTTTATATTCACGACTTCTTCTATGATTTTATTAAGGTTATGCATTTGGGGTTAAAGGATCAAAATTGGGGGATCCCAATCTTAAGTCACCCAAAATTATAATTAGTAGAGATGTTACCTTTGATGTAACTATAATGCTTCACTCCATAAATGTGTTTCGGTAGTTAGTTATGATGTTAATAGTACGAGAACCCAAGGATCCTGGGAAGTCGAGTTGAATATGCCAGTACGGCAAAAATTGTGGTCTTCCTAGCTATGCCTGGTCTAGTTCGGAGGGAAGCAACGCCATATGAAGAGCATGTTAGATAATACAAATAATTCTTTGATGTGGAAATTCAAAACAAAATAGTGAACTTTGATCTTCATGATTTTCACAAATAGATAAAAGCGTACCTTTGTCCATAGCATCACTCTTGATGATAATCGTTGTGAAAAACCAAAGAACTCGAACCAAATGAAGAAATCCGATTTCTCTCCCTTAACCCACTATTCTTTAATATATTCTATCACTGGAGGAGAGAATACTAAGTTCTTTTCTATTATTGTTGTTCATGTAGGCAAAGAGAGGACCGGACTCTATTTATACGTTCTTTCAATAGGTGCCTTCCATCAAAGTGCCTTTCCAACTTTCATAAAAGTCATACCTCTTCGTTTTATTAAAGTTGCAACTTCTCCTAACTAATACATTAATTATTTTATAGCATTTCAAGTATTATTAAACCATATTAAATCATATCATGTGGGCGACAATAATTCTTACATCCTCCCACTTGGCCCATATGATTTCCTTTCATGGTTTAATAAAAAACTGTAATGTGCACAATAACATTATGCTATAAAATTTTCATTAAATTAGCAAACACATAATAATCATAATTAAGTAAATAAAACTAATGCGAGTCATAGCGGTTGTATGTCATTAATCGACATAGTCCCTTCTATGCACTACAGCTATAGTACTTTACTTAACATGATCCATAAATGAAAAGCATAGTAATAGTCCAACTATAATATCTCTTTAGAAACTATCCTGTTTAACATTCATTTATTTCCATAATGTATATGAAATAGAAAACAGAAAATGTCATAAACACGTAAATGAGCTCAAAGTATCAAATGCATAAACATAATACAATCATAATATAAACATTAATGATGTCCAATAATACCCATCTTTTCAACATGTTCATTAAATGTTTTGGACAACAATTTTTTTGTTAAGGGATCTATTATCATAAAATTGGTGCTAATGTGCTCAATTGACACTCTTCATTTCTGAACTTCTTTTTTAACAGACAAGTATTTGATCTCCATATCCTTAGCACCCTTAGAATACTTCTCTTTCTTAGAGAAAAAAAATTGCTGCAAAGTTATCACAATAAGTTTTCAGTGGCTTAATAATACTGTCGACAATCACAAGCCTCGAAATAAAATTTTGCGACCATAATCCATGAATAGTGATCTCAAAGGATGCCATGAATTCAGCTTCTATAGTGGATGCAACAATAACCGACTGCTTCGCACTCTTCCATGAAATTGCCCCTCCAATTAGAAGAAACAAGTAACCAAACGTTGATTTTCTTGTATCGACACATCCGGCTAACTGTGAATCTGAATATTCAAACACCTCGAGATGATAAGATCTTTATAAGTGAGCATATGATTTTTTGCTCCTTACAAGTATTTAAGAACTTTCTTTGCAATTTTCCAATAATCCATTCCAAGATTACTTCGATACTTGCCCAGCATTCTAATAGCAAAACTGATATTTGGTCTGATGCAAGTTTGTACATACATTAAACTCCCCACAACAGATGCATAATGAATATTTTTCATTTGTTCTCGTTTCAATTCACTTTTTAGACATTGTATAAAGTTAAATTTGTCACAATTCTGAATTGAAACTATTTTCGCTGAATATTTACTCATATTAAATCTTTCTAAAATTTTTTCAATGTAGGCTTCCTGAAACAATCCTAATAATCATTGTAATCTATCACGGAATATTTCTATTCCTATCACATACGTTGCTTCTCCCATATTCTTTATTTCAAAATTCTTAGAGAGAGATTTCTTGGTTTCATGTAACAAACCAAGATCATTAGCAACAAGCAAAATGTCATCAACATACAGAATTAAAAAAATAAAATAAACTTGCTTCCATTAATCTTCATATATATACACCGATCAATGGTGTTTTCGTTAAATCTAAATGAAATTATGGTATCGTTAAACTTAAGATACCATTGTCTGGAAGCTTGTTTAAGTTTATATATTGATTTCCTTAATTTACATACCATGTATTCCTATCCTTTAACTGAAAAGCCTTCGAGTTAGCCCATATAAAACTCTTCTTCTAAATTCTCATTAAAAAATGCAATTTTTACATCCATTTGGTATAATTTCAAGTTATAATGAGCCACCAAAGCTATAATGATTCTAAGTGAGTCCTTAGAGATTAGTGAAAATGTCTCTTTATAGTTAATGCCTTATTTCTGTATAAAACCCTTTGCAACAAGTCTGGCCTTATGTCGTTCAATATTGCCTTTTGAGTCGCGCTTGGTCTTAAAGACCCATTTACACCCGACCTTATTACATCCTTTAGACAATTCAACTATATCCCAAACTTGATTTTGATGCATGGATTTTAACTCTTCTTTCATGGCATTAAACTATTTATTAGAATTTTCACATTTCATGGCTTGGGAAAATGAATCTGGATCATTTCCAATTTCTAGGTCAATTTCTGACTCTTATATATAAACCATATAGTCATCAGAAATAATCGACCTCATTTCTCTTTGAGATTTTCTTAATGCTATTTCTTGTGACTCAGCTTTTGGAGGTTGAATGTTGACATCCCCACTATGGAGTGTTTGATCATTACTTTGTTGTTCTCGATTATTGTTAGGTTATACTATAATATCGGGAACAACAATTTTAGAAGCTTTGAGTATAGGCACTTCTACCCTTACTTTTTGAATGCATGCATCTAGCACTCTTTCACTCCCACTGATGTCACCATTCTCAATGAACCTAGCATTTCCAAATTCAACAATTCTTGTACTATGATTAGGACAATAAAATTTATACCCTTTAGATGCCTTTGCATAACTAATGAAATAACCACTGGCCGTTCTTGAATCCAATTTCCTTTCATGTGAATTGTAAATTCTTACTTCTGCTTGACAACTCCAACTATGCAGGTGTCGTAAACTAAGTTTCCTTCCCATCCACAGTTCAAAGGGAGTCTTTGGAATTGCCTTACTAGGAACTCTATTTTATAAATACATAGAAGTCTTTAAAGCATACATCCACAAAGATAAGGGTAAAAATAAATGATTCATCATACTTTTAACCATTTCTATTAAAGTACGATTATGCATTTCTGTTACACCATTTTACTATGATGTACCTGGGATTGTGTATTGAGCACAAATTCCATGTCTTTCAAGGAATTTAGCAAATGGACCTGGACATTGTCCCGATACATTATACTTTCCATAATATTCATTGCCTCTATTTTTTCACTTTTCTATCTAATTGCCTCTGAACCTCTTTAATGTACACTTCAAGTGCATTAACTGATTGAGATTTATCATGCAATAGATAAATGTACCCATAACGTGAAAAATCATCAATGAAGGTGATGAAATATCTTTCATTACCAAAAAAAGGAATATCGAAAGGACCACATATGTCAGTATGTATAATTTCAAAAAGTTTTGTACTTCTTGTGGCACATTTCTTAGTGTGCTTTGTTTGTTTACCTTTAATACAATCGGTACACACTCGAAGGTTAATAAAATCCAAATTTCGAAGAATTTCATTATTCATTAATCTTTGCATTATTTTCTTAGATATATGACCAAAACGTTTATGTCACAAATAAGTAGAATTCTCATTCACCAAACTTCGTTTAGTGCCAACATTATGATGCAAGGTCATTAATGTCTCAACAAAAGTATTATTAAGTCTAAATTTGTAGAGACTATCACATAAAATTCTAATTCCAATAAGAGTATCACTCTTAAATAAACTGAAAGATTCAGAACCAAACTTACAATAAAATCCCGCCACATCAAGTCTTAGCAAAGAAACTAAATTGCGATCAAATGTAGGTACACAAAGGGTTCGAAACAAATCCAAATAATGCTCAGTATCTAAGATCATACAGTAAGTGCTAATGCCTTCAATTGGAGCTTTGTTTTTGTTCCTCGTAATCACATAACTTTCATTAGGCTTTATAATTTGGATTGTAAGAAATCCTAGCATCGTATTTAACACATGAGTGGTGGCACCAGAATCAATCCACCAAGTATTATGACGAACTTCGGTAAAGTTTGATTCAAAAACATATTAAAGCACAAGGCTTATCTTTCTTTTCGAACTAAGCCTTACATATCAAACAATCTTTCTTCAAGTGTCCAATCATGTTGCAAAAATGACACTTAATAAGATTGTGTTCCTTCTTGTGGATTTGAGAAGCCTTTGAAGAGTCATTGAGAACATGTAATTCTTTCTTCTTGCTCCTTCCACTTTTCCTCTTAAAATTCCTTTGAACTTCTTGATGACTTGAAAGATAAACATAATGAGCCTTTTGATTATTTATCATTGTTTCCTCTTGAACTAGCATCTTGGACAATTCATTCACATTCCACTTATCCTTTATTGTGTTTTAATTTATTTGAAATGACCCATATTACTCATGAGATAAGGAATTAAGTATAAACTGTACTAAAAAATAATCATCCACGTTCATTCCTAGGGTCCTTAACTTTGCTGCCAAATTCATCATCTTAAGTATATGCTTATGCATGGTACATGAACCATTATATTTCATGGTGGTCAGTGTGCTCATAAATGTACCAGCAAGTGACTTATCAGCAGTTTGAGAATACTCTTCCACAAATTTCATAAATTCCTTAGCATTATTAGTCCTGGGAAGAGAAGTCTTTAAGTCGTTTGCAACTGTCATTCGCATGAACATTAAGCTCAGTCTGTTCGATCTTTCCCAAGCTTTACAGAAAGACTTTTCAGCATCGCTACTTTTATCAGTAATAGTAGCTAGTTTCTCAACTTGAAGCGCTATATCAAGATCTAGGACACCTAAATGAAACTGGACTTATTCACTCCAATTAGGAAAATTCATCCCATTGAATAAAGGAATAGATTAGGCATGCGAATAGAGTGAAACAAGTACAGATACTGCAAATGTGTAAAAAAATACTCATACATTAGTTCCTTGAGAATATCACATAATTAGATTCAAACTAAACTACACATATACATCATAGTTCTCCTTTGGGCAATCTTATGGTATACAAATATATATATATATATATATATATATATAAACCATAATAATGCTAATAACTTTTATTTGGTAATTGTAAATATATCTTATTAAAATTTATTTGCTATCTTTGGATATACAAACAAATTTAACAAGTCATATTAATTACCAACTATCATGTTCATAAATTATAAGAAAATAATTAACCTTTGGGTTAATCCCTAAATTCTTATAATAAATAAATTTCAATATACCCATAACACTAATAATGATATGAAACATATCAATTTCATATATAGCATCAATTAATCATGGGTAATTGAATAAAACAATTTACAATATTAAAAACTCAAAAGACTTCAAAGTTTGGCCACTTTGGTGACTAACAAACCATTCATAATATGAATTTTTAATATTGTGAAATACAAATATTTACCAAATTGCACACAAGGACAAAAACATAATCAAAGCATAAAGGCAAAATTGTGAAATCATAATTCCATAAGGGCATAACCATAAATTTAAAATCCAAGGGAAAATGGTAAATAATCAATAAGGGCGGAATCATATTTATAAATAAACAGGGGCAGAAAATAAAATAAAATAAAATAAAATAAAAACGATGCCACAATACGTCAGGAACATGCCCTGCATGCACGCGTTCAATGCGCAGGTGCGTGCAACGCACGTGCCTAGCAACTACCGTGTGCGTGGGATCCAAGCGTGCAGTGGTTAAGTGCATGTGAGAATGCGTGGTGCATGGGTTTCATGCGCCTACAACTGTAGTGCCCGCATGAGCCTGCGCACCTTCTTCCTCGCGCACATATTGCGTTTCTTCACCTTTTTTTGCCGTTCCACCGCGGTTTCGCCGGCCGTTTCTTCTTTGGCAGCCCATCCTAGACACAAATAAATAATGGGTTTTGAAGAGCATGCCAGCACGACCACATGGGTTCTAGTTTTGGAGAAAATGACCAAGAAATTGGCCTAAAATCAAACGAAAATTTCCCAAGATGCAAATCCTTAGATACCCTAACTTCTGCCGCTCGATTAGCCTCCGACAAACATGGATATACCGGAAAAACTCATGGCTAATGTTCCTCATGGCAGTGTGACCGTATGGGTCCGAAATCAAGCGGTGAGTCACCGGATTTTGCCCGGAATCGGCGAGTTTCTCACTTGGCCTCAAAACTCCGAATTCCTCCATTTTCATCCTTTTTCATTTAGATTTTTTCTTAATTAACATAACCATCCAAAAACATTTTCAACAACAACAAATAGTACAAACAGGATCATAATATTTCTATAAACAGAAAAATCATGAGATCATAAACCACGCTTTGATACCAACTGTTAGAAAATACAAACAATTCTTTGATGCGGAAATTCAAAATAAAACAGTGATTTTTGATCTTCATGATTTTCACAAATAAATGAAGACGTACCTTCATCCATAGCATCACCCTTGATAATAATCATTGTGAAAAACCGAAGAACTCGAACCAAATGAAGAAATCCGATTTCTCTCCCTTAACCCACTATTATTTAATATATTCTATCGATGGAGGAGAGAATACCAAGTTCTTTTCTATTATTATTGTTTGTGTAGGCGAAGAGAGAACCGGACTTTATTTATACGTTCTTTCAATAAGTGGCTTCCATCAAAGCGCATTTTCAACTTTCATAACAGTCATACCTTTTCATTTTATTAGAGTCGCAACTTCTCATAACCAATACATTACTTATTTTATAGCATTTCAACTATTATTAAATCATATTAAATCATATCATGTGGGCCACAATAATTCTTACAGAGCGGGACTCTATTGCTATCAACGGGGATAGGAGGGAAGTCAAATTACTACGGCCATACAATGTGTTTTGTTGCATCTACTCTCCATGCTATTGAAAAAACTGATTCAGTAGATGAGCCATCCATGAATGTAGAAGCGCTGTCTGGCGAGGGTGGACTCTACTCAGTGGCCAGCAGCTATGAAGAGATTTTCTCTTGAGAAGGACATAACATGAGAGCTTGTGAAAGCACCTCAAAGATAGTTTGCTGGAATCGGTATTTGAGAAGAATTGGTACTCTATAGGATCAGAGACCTATCATATAATGCCTTACTTGTTGCCTGGTGTTACATTTAAGTTCGTTAACTGTAGTGGTATCTTTTAACCAATTGTTAAATGCAGTTCAATTGTTCTTTGCTTGCTCTCGTTCCTATTCTTGGTATAAACTTCAGCTGAACTGTAGTTTTGATCTACTCTAGTTGTGCGGTGAAGTGTTGTAACCTTTATATCTGGTAACATATAATTTACAATTGCAGAACCTCATAACTAAGTGAGGGAACTATTGCTTATGAGTTCAAGCTCTCAGCTAGAGCGTAACCATAGATAGATAAAAAGAAAATGTATATGCGGATAGTACAACAATACTCTAGTGTGGATAAGAAGTTTTTGCACATTAATAAGCATTTGGGCTTTTTTTTTTTTGGGGATATAAATGTGTGAATATCATTAATCAAATGAAGTATAGAAGCTTAGAAGCATCTCGCAGCAATACAAACATAACTAATCATGCGAAAAAAAATGGAGGGAATAAGCCTCCACATGGTTGCTGACAAATTATTTGCCTGGGAGGGTCTATAATTTAGGAAAAGTGAAGCCTTACCTTTTACAATTTTATGTATCCCAGCCAAATGAAAAAACATCTCAATTGACTTATTCTGGAATTGTCTACAATTGCACTCCATCCAAATACATGATCACTTAAAAGGGTACCTTGAGAGCCGCGCTTCGAAATTCTTGCCCTTTGCGGCTCTTATCATGCGATGAAATTAAAAATCTTATCCTCCTAAGGTACGCCAATTACCATTTTATGTGAGGTTACTTCACCATATACTCTCAGTCTAGTTACACTCGAAGAATATTTGAGTTCTGTCTTCTAAATAGGATATATAGAAGTCACATTGAATATCAACTCGCTTAAACATAAATGAGAAGTTTGAGAACCAGTTTTACTTTGGCCATGAATTTCCAGGCTTCGACCGCTGTTATCTTGAAAAATATTAGGAAAAACATACCAATCAAATTGGGTAACATTTAATGTGACATCCAGATTTTCGCGTTCTAATTTCGACTGGATAAATAGGGTCGTTTTAATCGGAATTTTGTGGAGGACCGTTTTTATTGTGAAATCGGGATGCAAGATGGGTTATTGGATGAGGAGAATATTTAATTGAAGCATTGAGGCATCACTTGGATTTATTGAGGCCTTACAAGGTTCAATTGAGAAGAAATGAGTGATCAATTGGAGGAGGTATCAAGCAAATTCGTGTGCCCCCATCCCACTAGCCATTTTGGACCAATTCACATGTCCAAGAAGGAGCTTGGGTGGTTCAATGGTAGCCAAGGAATAAATACTTGGCCTAGAGTGAGTATGGGAGATTTTTGTGGAAAGATCAAGCTAAGGGGGACCCTCCATCCTCTCTCTCTCTCTCTCAAAACCGTGCGTGACCAGTGAAAGGGAGCAGAACCAGCGAAACTTCAGGTCCATCGAGTGCCCATCTTCTTTGCAATTCCACCAAAAACTCACCCCCACGACCCTTCTCTCTCCCTTCGTCATTTGCCCCCTCTCGCACGGCCAGCTCACCCTTGCTCCACCATCTTCTGCTTTCTTGGTCAACTTCAGTGAAATTCTTCAAGCGAAGTCCCCAGGTGTTGACTGAAGCTACTGCGGTTCGTCCAGCTCCACTCGGTGAAGACAGCTCACGGCAGAAGCTGCTCCAACATCAACGCTTGCCTCCACGCGTCTTCAATCCAGCGAGCTTAGGTCAATAAACGGTGAAGTCTCCCCAAGTGTTGACTCCACCCACACGGTTCCAAGCAACCAGCGTCCACTTTCCTTCCGCCTCGTGTTGCCTCGTCCAGCACCGAATGAAGCCTCCTGCCGAGCCTTCTTCCTTTGCCACGAGAGCCACCCACCACCGAATTTGATTTTCACCGAAGCCAGCAAACCCAGCAGCTGCTTCACTTCGGCTTCAGTGGAATTTGGCCGTCCACGCGTCTTGGTAGTCAACCGAGACGCGAACGCTCCAGCAAATTTCGAATACTCCACCGCCAGCTGCTCCTCCACGTCCGTGTTTCCTCGGTGAGCTCCAGCAGGTTTGTTGACACGCAAGCTGCCATTATTCTCGTGAGATTCCGTTCCGGGAAGACCGAAGCTGCTGCCCGCGTGGTCTCTCTCCCCTTCGCTCATGGACCAGCTACCAACGAAGATGGAGCCCAGCAGTCTTCAGTTCCGTGGGCTCATCTTCTCTACAGCTGCTCTGGTTCGGCCCAGCAATTGGACCATTTGAGGCCCACGACCTCAGTCCATCAACTCTTTAGTTGGCAGCCCTTGCTGCTTCTCGCAAGGCCCAAATTACAGCCCATCAAGCCTGCAGGATTAATCCATTTGAAACCCAAGAGCCCAGCAGTTTTTAGCCCTTTCTCAGTCCCTTGAAGTTGCATTTCGGCCCAAGCTCAGTCAGCCCATCTCAATTTGAAGCCCAGCTCAGTTTAGTTTCGAGCCCAGCAGCATTTGTATTTCAGCGGGGCCCAGCAAGTTTAGCCCATCTTGGGCCCGTGAAGCAAGTCGGCCCAAGTTTGGCCACCGTCGTGTCGCCGTTGCGATTTCTGATCTTTGCTTTGCCAAGTGAGTTTTACTCACTAATGCCTTCTTAGTTTGCTAATTACACTTAAAGGTTGATTAGTGTTAATTAATGTAATTAGGTGGTTAGATTAGAATTGATTAGTGATTTTTAGTTAATTGCTTTGCATATTAGTTGTGTGATTAGTGTAATTAGATAGATAATTGCCTATAGTATTTATTGGATGCTTATTGGGATTTTTCCCGTCCTTTATAGGGTGTTAATTAGGCAATTCGGGCCTAGGTGAAATTTTTAGGAATTAAATATTAATTTTCGAAATTAATTATTTAATTATTTATTTCCCGGAAATTCAACCGGGATGGCCGGTGACCAGGATTTTATGCTGATGATCGTGGTGCAGTCCGTTTATTTAATTGAGCCTCATGTTGTGCTAAATTGGAATTATTATGTTTATTTATTTAATTTTTGAAATTAACTATTTAATTATTTATTTTCCGAAAATTCAACTGGGATGGTCGGTGACCGAAATTTCGTGCTGATTGTCGTGGAGTGGTTCGTTTATTTAATTGAGCTTTAATTCGTGTCGAATTGATTTAATTGTTCATTTTTAAGTTATGTTCTTAAAGAATGCGGTGTTTAGTTATGTGATTGAGGATTGGTCGAGTATCGGTTGTCAGTATTGAAAGTGCGTTGGTAAATCACCTGGAGAATGCCCGTGACCCGGTGAATTGGAGTGTCACCTGGGAAGGACACGTGGCTCGGTGATTAGATATGTCATCTTGGCGAAAAGGTAGCCTTAGAGAATGCACGTGGCTCGGAGACTCGGTATATCTTCCTGGAGAATGCACATGGCTCGGTGACATAGTCTAGCATCTTGAAAAGGGTCGGGTGGGACCGTAAAGCCACTAAACCTCGAGAGGGTCGGGTGGGACCGTAAAGCCACTAAATCTTGAAAGGGTCGGGTGGGACCGTAAAGCTACTAGATCTTGAGAGGGTCGGGTGGGACCATAAAGCCACTAAATACAAGGAATTGCTTGGTGTGGGATGAATGACCTAGAAATGGTCCGACTGACTGGTAATCGACTAGGTCGATTGATCAATGATTCGATCTGAGTGTGACTTGATGTGATTCATTGCCTTGGTTTGATGTTGTGAATTGAATAATTGAATGGAGATGATCGTGAGTGGTCTTCCTGATATGAAATCGACCAGGTCGATTAGATCGATGCTTCGATCTATAATATGATTGCTTGGGTGCCTATATGATATGTGCTAATATGCAGGTGGAATCTGAGGCTAAGGTAAGTCCTCTGACTCATGTTGTGCATAGGCAGCCCTAAGGTGTATTAGTTTACTAATCGGGTCTTAGGAGGTAGAATTTGCTGAGACGTTGTCTCAGTGGTTAATGAATAACCATTTCAGGACCTGGATGAGGAGCCTAAAGAGCATGAATCTGATGAGGAGATCCCTGTAAGAGAAGTACGTGGAGGAGGACCCCGAGGATAACCCCGAGTGTGAACCGGATGAGGATTGAGATCCTGTCTTGTCTTGTCAAACCTTGTGTGCATGTGAATAGATGTTAGACCTGAAGTGTATATATGTACATAAGGATGAGATTTTCAGGTTCAGGTTTCTAATCCTTCTTGTATATCCCATTGCTTTATTGTCTGGGGATTTTTATAACTGCTTCTGCATGTGCTATTAAAAAGGACAGGGTCGGCGATATGTAGTCTTGGGGATATCGCATAATAAAATCGACCAAACTCGAAGGATGGTCACGTGACCGAGAGTCGGGGCGTGACATTTAATATTTAAGAAAAAAATCTCTAAATTTCCTACATAGAATGTCATTTATGGAAAGCAATTCGGTTGGCCAATCGCAAAGCACTATGTAGCCGTTGGGGTTCAAGCGCCATTCGCCACAATAAAAATTGCCTGCTTTGCGAGATTCTTGGAATCAAACCATTATAACCATTTGAAAATATCACGAGCAAATGCTTGTGGAAATGGCTCTTATGATTTTAGGAGGCCTGCTAATCTCCATCAAAAATATTAATCAGAGGCTACTGTTTATCTCCTTGTACCGCCCAACAGGACCTCATGTGGCCAAACCTGCACAGAAAAATAGCCAATCAACTTCAAGATCCAAGTACATCCTTTCCTCATGTCACTATAATGTCCAAGCCAACCAAATTGTTATGGAATCAATCTTGGATGGAAGAGTTGAGCAAGATGTTGCTCAAAGCACCCGAATGCAAATAATCAATCCCAATAACTGGATGATTGTTACATCGATTCTTGTGAATTAATTCCAAAACCTAGTTGATGTTTTCTCGACATGATTGATTCCTCTTTTTGTGGTATGGTTTTGTAACAAATGAACTTACTGAACATGGTTGATAGATTCATTGGGAGAAACAAACAATAATTGGGGGATGATATGATTAGGGTTTGGTTTGAAATTAACTATTGGCTAAGGCTTACTTTGCCCGAAAACTTGAAAAGATCAAAGAAAGTGAGAGCCTGAAGTTAAGTGAAACATCTTGTACAAGATAAAAGAATGGAAGAACTGGGAGAGATGTTCGCCAAAGTGTTCAAACGCAAAGGATTAATCTCAATAATCCTGATGATAATTACATCACTTCTAATGGATTGATGACGAAGCATTTTGATTGGCTTGGAACGATTTAATGATATAAGGAAAGGATGTACCTGAATCTCCAAGCTGATTGGGTATTTCTCTGTGTAGGTTTGGCCCCATGAGAAGATCGTGTCGGGTGGTACGAGGAGATGAATAGTCTCCGATTAATATTTGCAATGGAGATTAGCAGACCTCTTAAAATCATTAGAGCCATCTTTCCATGGATTTGCTCATGATATAGTCAAAGGATGATAACCTCCATTTATCACTGCACACAATGGCTTTGGGGATGGAAACTGCACATATCTATATAGATGTAAGGTTTAAGGTTTTGCACGTTTTTTGTGACATCCAGAATTTTCGGTCTTAATTTCAATTGAATTAATCGAGCCATTTCCATGCAATTGGAGCCGGGGATTAAAATGGAATACAAAATTGAGATGCGAGATGAGCTATTGGATGAGGAGAATATTCAATTGAAGTATTGAATAAATTGATGGGGGTCAATTTGATTTAATTCAAGAGGAATTAGACTAATGGAATGAAAACTTGGCAAAATTCGTATGCCATACTTACCCCCACACTTTGGCCTATCTAAAGCTTCTAGAAGGGGCATTTTTGGCAAGGAAAAGGGAGTGGGAGACAGCTGGTTTGGGGGACCTAAGAGAGAGAGAGAGAGTGAGAGAAAAGAAAGGAAAATTGAATTTCTCTTTCTCCCCTCTCCCCTCCGTCGACCGAACGCATCCCCCATCTTCCTTCCTTTTCTTCAAACCTCCATGGGAGCCGAAGACCAGCGAGAGAAAGATGCCGCTGTCGCCGCCTCCTCCGCCGCCGTCGCCGCCCGCCGGCCGGAGCCCGCGATCGCCGCTCCACGGCCGTCCGCACACCCTCCGCCCCTCGTCTCTCTTCCTCCTCTTCTTCGGTGTGAACCGTTGAAGACACTTCGAATCCCGGCGTCCGGCGTTGGACGGACGCCGAGCCGCGACCGGCTCGGACGCCGCCGGGAGTCGCCGAACCGCCGCCCGCGCGACGCCGCACGCTCCACCGCCTCACGATCGCGTCCTCGCCGCCCAACAGCACCGTCCAGCCCCTGTTTCGCCTCTGGTTGGTTCCGTTCGGCCACCTACGGCCGCCGGCCGACCACCTCCGACCACCGTTAGCCTCGCCGAAGCTCCCTTCGCACTCCACCGACCTTGTCCGCCTCTAATCAGCCCCGGAATCGCCTCTTCCAGCAGCGATCAGAAGTGCAGAAAAATGGGTATGACAGTGGGTTTTGGCCCGTTTTGGCCGCCTTCCCGAGCTCGGATGCTCGGCCCGCTTTGGGGAAAGTTGATCCTCGCGTCGAGCCCATCGTTTTGGTGTGAGTTTTACTCACTAATGCCTCCTTAGTGTGCTAATTACACTTAAAGGTTGATTAGTGTTAATTAAGTGTAATTAGGTTGTTAGATTAGAATTGATTAGTGATTATTAGTTAATTTCTTTGCATGTTAGTTGTGCGGTTAGTGTAATTAGATAGAGAATTGCTTGTAGTATTTATTGGATGCTTCTTGGGATTTTTCCCATCCCTTATCGGGTGTTAATTAAGCAAATCGGGCCTAGGTGGAATTTTTAGGAATTAAATATTAATTTTGGAAATTAATTATTTAATGATTTATTTACCGGAAATTCAACTAGGATGGCTAGTGACCGGGATTTTATGCTGATGATGGTGGCGCAGACCGTTTATTTAATTGAGCTTTGTATTGTGCTAAATTGAATTTATTGTATTTATTTATTTAATTTTCGAAATTAATTATTTAATTATTTATTTCCCGGAAATTCAACTAGGATGGCTAGTGACCGGATTTTATGCTGATGATGGTGGCGCAGACCGTTTATTTAATTGAGCTTTGTATTGTGCTAAATTGAATTTATTGTATTTATTTATTTAATTTTCGAAATTAATTATTTAATTATTTATTTTCCGGAAATTCAACCGGGATGGCCGGTGACCGGAATTTCATGCTGATTGTCATGGAGCAGTCTGTTTATTTATTTGAGCTTTAATTTGTGTTGAATTGATTTAATGATGCATTTTAAGTATGTTATTAAATAAGGCAATTTTGGCCTTGTGATTGAGAATCGGTTGTTAGTATCGAAAGTGAAGTGGTAAATCACCTGGAGAATTCACGTGGCCCAGTGAATTGGAATGTCACGTGGCTGGGTGGTTGAATATGTTATCTTGACGAAAAGGTAGCCTTAGAGAATGCACGTGGCTCGGAGACTCGGTATGTCTTCCTGGAGAATGCACGTGGCTCGGTGACAGAGCATGACATAGTAAAAAGGGTCGGGTGGGACCGTAAAGCCACTAGATCTTGAAAGGATCGGGTGGGATCATAAAGCCACTAAATCTTGGAAAGGTCGGGTGGGACCGTAAAGCCACTAGATATTGATAAGGTCGGGTGGGACCGTAAAGCCACTAGATATTGATAAGGTTGGGTGGGACCGTAAAGCCACTAGATATTGATAAGGTCGGGTGAGACCATAAAGCCACTAAACCTCGAGAGGGTCGGGTGGGACCGTAAAGCCACTAAATCTTGGAAAGGTCGGGTGGGACCGTAAAGCCACTAGATCTTGAGAGGGTCGGGTGGGACCGTAAAGCCACTAGATCTTGAGAGGGTCGGGTGGGACCGTAAAGCCACTAAATCCAAGGAATTGCTGGGCATTGGATGAATGACTTAAAAATGGTCTCGACCGACTTGTAATCGACTAGGTTGATTGATCGATGATTCGATCTGAGTATGACTTGATGTGATTCATTGCCCTGATTCGATGTTGCGAATTAATTGACTGAATGGAAATGACCGTGAGTGGTCTTGTTGGCGTGAAATCGACTAGGTCGATTAGATCGATGCTTCGATCTATAATATGATTGCTTGGGTGCCTATTTGATTTGTGCTAATATGCAGGTGGAATCTGAGGCCAAGGTAAGTCCTCTGACTCATGTTGTGTATAGGCAGCCCTAAGGTGTATTAGTTTACTAATCGGGTCTTAGAGGGTAGAACTTGCTGAGACGTTGTCTCAGTGGTTATTGAATAACCATTTCAGGACCTGGATGAGGAGCCTAAGGAGGAGAAATCTGACGAGGAGATCCCTGTTGAGGAACCTGAGGAGGAGTACGTGAAGGAGAACCCCGAGGATGATCCAGAGTAGGATCCTGATGACGATTGTTATAGAATCAATTTGAGTAGAAACCAATCGTTTTAGTATGGCTTGTATATGATGATAAGGATGTGGTTTCAGGTTCAGGTTTCTAGTCCTACTTGTATATCCCATTGCTTTATTGTCTGGGGATTTTTATAACTGCTTCCGCATGTGCATATATAAATAAAAGGGTCGGCGATATGTAGTCCTGGGGATATCGCATAATAAAATCGACCAAGCTTGAAGGATGGTCACGTGACCGAAAGTCGGGGCGTGACAGCCTCTTTTTGTGGTATCAGAGCAATGGTTAGGTATTGGAGTGATAAGGTGCGATGACCTATGGGATAGTAGTAGGAAAGGCCTTTAAATTGATGACTGGTGCATGTCTTTGATAGCTGGTTGGTAGAATTGTTTGTCATGTGTGAATTGCTTGCTTTTAATTATTGTGGATTTGGAAGGCAGAGTGTTGACTCGCCGCTTTGAATGTAAAAGTGCCACCGCGGGTTGGTACTAGTGTAGCAGCATTGATTGATCTTAAGCTCGATAAGATTGATTTGATGCAAGTGTTCCTTGGGGTTTGGATGAGCCAGTATGATCAGAATCAAGTTGTTGTTGTTGCTACCTTTGTTGAGGTCCAACCTAGAAGGATAATTAGAGAATATAATTTGATATTTGAGTCCAGATTCAGCGAGGCAGATTTAGAATTCGGTCAGGGAAAAGACTGATGTTGAGAGAATGGTATTCTATCCCACCCAATAGGAAAGGTGGCATAGTCAGGTCAGTATTCAGACAAATGGAACATGTTGTTCAATGGAAGACGATATAGATCAGTCTCGTGTATTCTGAGGGCAAGAAATTGTGGTAAGCGTCGTCAGTACGGACAGTGATTTATGGTGCATCCGCATGAGAAGATGGAATCTTGACACCAGTTACTGCTGTCACTGTTGGTAGAATAGTTTAGGAGAAGTGCGCCATAGAACGCACTGTGGAATTTCTGGGATAGGTCTCTGGTACAAGAAATAGTGCATCCTAGCACTTGACAAGAGGTAGAAGACTCACCAGACCGGTGTCGAAATTGTGGAAGAACCTGGATGAATTCAGTATCCAGGTATGGTGAGAAGAACATAATTGGAACCGACTTGGCACTAGACAGAGGAAGAATGTTTTGGGGAAAAATTCTATCAGAGTATCGTAGCAGAGTTTTGATGAAGTTTGGGGAACTTCTGTTTATTGAAACAAGTGGAAAAAGGGGAATCACTAATAATAGTCATGTTGACTGAATTGATACATGAGTAGAATGGGCTCATGGAGCATCTTATAGAAGATTGATGAATGAGGAATTCATGCATATCGGTGCATTACCTAGGGGAAACATCAATCTCATAGTAGGAAAGAAAGAAAGATGGTTCATTGCAATTGTCAAAGATCAACTTAATTGGGTGACATGTTATAAAGAGTGTTTATGTCTTCAAGGATCGACTTCAGGACAGGTTATCGTCAATTGAGAACTAGGAAAGAGGTTATAACTGAAGACAATGTTTCACACTTGATTTAGCCCTTGTGAGAATAATGTAAGGCCACTTGATTTGACGAACGCTCCAGCCGCTGTCATAGATTTGACAAACCGAGTGTTTAAAGAATATCTATATCCATGGTGATCATGTGGTGTAGTGACATTCTAGGGTGTTCATTAAGTGATGAGGATCACGAGCCCTAAGAATGGTCGTGTGGTTCCAGGTAAAGGAATCTTCATGGACCCAAGCCAAGATCAAATCAGTTGTTAGCGGATCGAGATTGACATCAGTGTCAGAGATCAGAAGCTGTGGGGATTGGACAGATTACTACAGAAGGTTTGTGAAAGAATTTTCAGTATCAGTATCATCGTGCGGTTGACCTCTCGAGAAAGAAGAGAAATTCATTAGCATAGACAAGTACATAGTTACCGAGCTTAAACCGACTATCGTACTTGTGCTAAACTCTTCATTTGGCTTTGAAAAGCATGAAGTATTTAGTGATGTGTCTTGTAAGGGATTGGGTACATATTGATACAACATGAGGAGATTGTTGCATCACTGTTCCACCAGTTGAGACCCAATAAGTGGAATACGAAGCGGTGTCGTGAACCAGAATTTGGCAGAACTATAATAGTGATATCAGATATCACCTTGGAGGAACGAAATGAGCCATTAATGTGTTGAGCCGAGAGTCTTCAATTGTGCATAGACTGGCTAAAGTTTAGGCTTTACTTGAAAAGGATTTGAAATTTGGTTTTCAAATTTGAGGTAGGCTGCCTTTTGAATTCTATAGCCACCCTCAAAATTGAGCCAAATGTTCAAGTTGGAATCGGCACCAAATTGATAGATAAAGATGTTCAGAAGACCTTATAAGATGATACTGGCAAGAAAGAACCTGATTGTAGGACTTTTGAAGATGGAACGTTCGGGTTCCATGAGTGATTGAATACACTTGACAGTGTAGCACTCAGGGAAAAGATCTTGTCAGAAGTTCACTATAGTATTGCAACTTTGACTAGATGGTGCAAGTAAATCAGAATCGGCATCAGCTAGATTAGTAAGCTGATATGAAGATAGATACCGCTAACCAGGTTGCAAGTGTCAGAAGTGTTAGTAAGTGGAAGCTCGGTATTGCGAACCGGGAGAAATTTTACCATCACTTGAGAGTCCCAAGTGGAAATGGAAATATATGGCTTACTAAGGATTCAGGGGATTACGGATACCATTTGAGAATAGTGGTTGATCGATAGATGGAGTTGGTCCACTTTGATACAATACGAATAGATCTTGTTTTGAATGTGTAATATCCAGATTTTTGGACTCTGATTTCGATTAGATAAATTGGGCATTTCATCGACGTGGCTATAGTGTTTTTCTCTGAGTTGGCCACTCATGAGATAACTAGACTAGCTGGGTGAGTTATTAAGGACCTTAAGGCAAATAGACTTGAGAAATCGACCATGGATTGACTTCTCGACCGTGCTCATCTTTAGAGATCATTAGGGCATAGTATAAAACCCGATTTGAAATCAAAGATAGATCGGTTCGACTGAGATGAATGACCGATCGTGGGTGACTCCACTAAATTGGAAAATTTTCATCGACCGACACTAATTTGATGTTTCTATCGTTTTGGCGCCCTGTGTCCGTATTTGAATCTTTGAGATTTTCACGACAATCGAGAGTCGCCAATGGGTCGAGTGGGTTTATTGTGGCTCGAAGAAAATCGACCACGGGTCATTTGTCCTAAAAAGCTCTGAACACTACCCAGTAGCCTAGGTCACACTAAAAGCATGTCGGAATGAAATTAACCGCCGATCTAAGTTCGATTTCAGAAATGGAAGATTCTATCTTATCAGAGTGGGTATACCAAAGTGTGTATGCATCAGATAATTCGCTGGCATGGAGTGCCGGGGATGGATTATATTTCGAATCTAGATCAGAGATTACAAGTTTGGCAGAGTTTTCAGAGGGTTCTTTCTTAAGTAGTGTATAGCAGATGATACAGAATTTCGGTGGTGAAAAGAAAGTGAATAAAGATTTCAGGCCAAAGTCAGTACAGTGGTCAGTGATTGCAGTTACCAAGATCAGTGCCAGAGTTATATCAGATCTTGACCAGAGGTTCCTAGTTTCAGCTGATTAGTCAGATAGTTTATTTTAATCGGTGCAAAGCAGAGTGTACATGATTTCAGTCGGTTGAGATGAGATCAAAAATCAGAAAATCGCAAGTCCAGAGTCAGCTGAGTAATCAATATTTGCAGTTGTCAGAGTGGTGTCAGAGTAAAGATTGCTCAGAACTGTCAGAAATTTTGAATTGTTGAGGTCGAAGGTTTATTAGGGAGTCGAGAAAAATAGATCAGATGTGGATGACAGAGTCTCTTATGTGAGAAGCTCAGTTTAGTAGTTGGTTCAGAAAGAGCAAAATTTTGTGTATAGAGATGATCTCCTTGGTCAAAGTGGTCAGGCAACGCCACGAGACCGAATGATCAGCGTGGAAAAGTGAGACTTGATGAGACGAAAATGCCCCCGCCTTTCGTTATGGATTGGTAAAGGTTTACATTTCGAGGACGAAATTTTTATAAGAGGGGAAGAGTTGTGACATCCAGAATTTTCGGTCTTAATTTCAATTGAATTAATCAAGCCATTTCCATGCAATTGGAGCCGGGGATTAAAATGGAATACAAAATTGAGATGTGAGACGAGCTATTGGATGAGGAGAATATTCAATTGAAGCATTGAATAAATTAATGGGGGTCAATTTGATTTAATTCAAGAGGAATTAGGACTCAATTGGAATGAAAACTTGGCAAAATTCGTATGCCATACTTACCCCCACACTTTGGCCTATCTAAAGCTTCTAGAAGGGGCATTTTTGGCAAGGAAAATGGAGTGGAGACAGCTGGTTTGGGGACCAAAGAGAGAGAGAGAGTGAGAGAAAAGAAAGGAAAATTGGTTTTCTCTTTCTCCCCTCTCCCCTCCGTCGACCGAACGCATCCCCCATCTCCTTCCTTTTCTTCAAACCTCCATGGGAGCTGAAGACCAGCAGAGAAAGAGCTGCTGTCGCCGCCTCTCACCTCCATCGCCCGCCGGCCGGAGCCGCGCCGCCCGCTCCACGGCCGTCCGCACACCCTCCGCCCCCGTCTCTTTTCCTCCTCTTGCTGGTGTGAACCAGAAGACAGCGAAAGTGAAGGCGGCCCGCGTTGCCGGAAGGAGCCGCGACCCGCTCGGACGCGCCGCACCGGAGTCGCCGAACCGCCACCCGCGCGACGCCGCACGCTCCACCGCCTCACGATCGCGTCCTCGCCGCCCAGCAGCACCGTCCAGCCCCTGTTTCGCCTCTGGTTGGTTCCGTTCGACCACCTACGGCCACCGGCCGACCACCTCCGGCCACCGTCAACCCCGCCGGAGCTCCGCCTCGCCCTCAGCCACCCTTGGCCGCCTCAATCAGCCCCGGAACCGCCTCTTCCAGCAGCGATCAGTGAGTGCAGAAAATGGGTATCGCAGAGGGTTTTGGCCCGTTTTGGCCGCCTTCCCGAGCTCGGATGCTCGGCCCGCTTTGGGAAAAGTTGATCCTCGCGCCGAGCCCGTCGTTTTGGTGTGAGTTTTACTCACTAATGCCTCCTTAGTGTGCTAATTACACTTAAAGGTTGATTAGTGTTAATTAAGTGTAATTAGGTTGTTAGATTAGAATTGATTAGTGTGTATTAGTTAATTGCTTTGCATGTTAGTTGTGTGGTTAGTGTAATTAGATAGAGAATTGCTTGTAGTATTTATTGGATGCTTCTTGGGATTTTTCCCGTCCCTTATCGGGTGTTAATTAAGCAAATCGGGCCTAGGTGGAATTTTTAGGAATTAAATATTAATTTTGGAAATTAATTATTTAATGATTTATTTACCGGAAATTCAACTAGGATGGCTAGTGACCGGGATTTTATGCTGATGATGGTGGCGCAGACCGTTTATTTAATTGAGCTTTGTATTGTGCTAAATTGAATTTATTGTATTTATTTATTTAATTTTCGAAATTAATTATTTAATTATTTATTTCCGGAAATTCAACTAGGATGGCTAGTGACCGGGATTTTATGCTGATGATGGTGGCGCAGACCGTTTATTTAATTGAGCTTTGTATTGTGCTAAATTGAATTTATTGTATTTATTTATTTAATTTTCGAAATTAATTATTTAATTATTTATTTTCCGGAAATTCAACCGGGATGGCCGGTGACCGGAATTTCATGCTGATTGTCATGGAGCAGTCTGTTTATTTATTTGAGCTTTAATTCGTGTCGAATTGATTTAATGATGCATTTTAAGTATGTTATTAAATAAGGCAATTTTGGCCTTGTGATTGAGAATCGGTCGAGAATCGGTTGTTAGTATCGAAGGTGAAGTGGTAAATCACCTGGAGGAGTCACGTGGCCCAGTGAATTGAAATGTCACGTGGCTGGGTGGTTGAATATGTTATCTTGACGAAAAGGTAGCCTTAGAGAATGCACGTGGCTCGGAGACTCGGTATGTCTTCCTGGAGAATGCACGTGGCTCGGTGACAGAGCATGACATAGTAAAAAGGGTCGGGTGGGACCGTAAAGCCACTAGATATTGATAAGGTCGGGTGGGACCATAAAGCCACTAAATCTTGGAAAGGTCGGGTGGGACCGTAAAGCCACTAGATATTGATAAGGTCGGGTGGGACCGTAAAGCCACTAGATATTGATAAGGTCGGGTGGGACCGTAAAGCCACTAGATATTGATAAGGTCGGGTGAGACCATAAAGCCACTAAACCTCGAGAGGGTCGGGTGGGACCGTAAAGCCACTAAATCTTGGAAAGGTCGGGTGGGACCGTAAAGCCACTAGATCTTGAGAGGGTCGGGTGGGACCGTAAAGCCACTAGATCTTGAGAGGGTCGGGTGGGACCGTAAAGCCACTAAATCCAAGGAATTGCTGGGCATTGGATGAATGACTTAAAAATGGTCTGACTGACTTGTAATCGACTAGGTTGATTGATCGATGATTCGATCTGAGTATGACTTGATGTGATTCATTGCCCTGATTCGATGTTGCGAATTAATTGACTGAATGGAAATGACCGTGAGTGGTCTTGTTGGCGTGAAATCGACTAGGTCGATTAGATCGATGCTTCGATCTATAATATGATTGCTTGGGTGCCTATTTGATTTGTGCTAATATGCAGGTGGAATCTGAGGCCAAGGTAAGTCCTCTGACTCATGTTGTGTATAGGCAGCCCTAAGGTGTATTAGTTTACTAATCGGGTCTTAGAGGGTAGAACTTGCTGAGACGTTGTCTCAGTGGTTATTGAATAACCATTTCGGACCTGGATGAGGAGCCTAAGGAGGAGAAATCGACGAGGAGATCCCCGAGGAACCCGAGGAGGAGTACGTGAAGGAGAACCCCGAGGATGATCCGAGTAGGATCCCGATGACGATTGTTATAGAATCAATTTGAGTAGAAACCAATCGTTTTAGTATGGCTTGTATATGATGATAAGGATGTGGTTTCGGTTCAGGTTTCTAGTCCTACTTGTATATCCCATTGCTTTATTGTCAGGGATTTTTATAACTGCTTCCGCATGTGCATAGACAAATGAAAGGGTCGGCGATATATAGTCCTGGGATATCGCATAATAAAATCGACCAAGCTTGAAGGATGGTCACGTGACCGAAAGTCGGGGCGTGACATTTTTGATAATTCGAATATGGCATATCGATTTCTTTTCATTCACTGGTTTCTTTTCATTTACTTATTGAAAATGAAATCTGTGTGCTCCTTTATAATTTTGACAATATAATAAATATTTTGTCCTCAAATGGCAATTGGGTCAAAGATAGAAATTTCTGAGTTGAGTAGCATTTAATATAGTCGAGTATTAGTACGTCACTAGATGACTCTTTGAGTATATTTAGTTTTTCATTTACTTAAATCGAGAAAGAAATTTGTGTGCTCCTCTATAATTTTGAGAACATGATAAATATCTTGTCCTCAAATGGCACATAATCAACAATGGAAATTTCTGATTTGGGTAACATTTCATAAAATCTAGCTCACCACCGGATGATTCTCTAAATATACCAAGTAATGACAGCTATAATTTGTAAATCCCGATTATTATTCATTGTTATCTTTACATATTTTTGGTTGCTTATGTGACATTCTAAAATTGCAATTATGTTTTCAATTAGATAAATCAGGCATTTCATCGACGCGCCTATAGTGCTATTCTCTAAGCTGATCACTTGCGAGATAACTAGACTATCTGGGGAAGTCATTAAGAGATTTTAATGCAATAGACTGAAGAATTTGACCAGGAATCGACTATTCAATCGTGCTCATTTGTAGAAATCATTATGGTACAGTAAAGATCAATTAGAGATTAGAGATAGGTCAGTTTGACTAACATGTGTGGCTAAACATGGGTGATTCCACCGAATTGCAAAATTATTGTTGATCGGCACTAGACTGATTTTTCTATCGTTTTGGTACCCCGTATCCATATTTGAAGCATCAAGATCTTCACAACTACCGAGAGTCACCATGTGTCGAAAAGATTCATTGTGGCTCAAAGAAAATCGACCACGGGTTATTTGCATTAAAAAATTTGAAAGCTACCTAGTAGGCTAGGTTACGCTAAAATCGCGCCAAATTGAAATTAACTATGAATTTAAATCTGATTTCAAAAATTGAAAGTTTTGTTATGTCACGAGTCATTTTAGGAATGTTGACTCATCCTCCGAAAATTTTTCTTCAAACCGAGATTTTGTCGAAAAAGTCAATATAGGGCCGTTTTCGACTGGAAAATTCAGAGGACTGTTTTTTATTGCAAAATTAGGATGCAAGTTAGATCTATTGGCTCGGAAAAATATCAATTTAATCAGGTACTTGACAATGGAATTTTTTAGGGCTGAATTACATCAATTCAAGGAATTGAAGTGGATTTGAGGGATATCACTTCAAAATTCGTAGCCCCCATGCCCCCCAACCTTTTGGACCTCTTAGGACTTGCTCTAGGGTGAATTGGGTGCACAACATTGGCTGAGTGGTCTGTCAATGAGGGTGGGGTAGGGTCAAGGGGATAAAGGGATAAGTAGAAGCCAAGAGGGCCCCTCCACAGTAGCTATCCCCTTTCTTCTCCACTTTAACTGGCTTTCTCCATTATTGAGAGGTCTTGAGAGCTTGAGAGAACCAAAGGAGGGTAGCTAGCAACTATCCAACCAAGCCCCTTGCCCGTCCGAGCCCGTTGCCACCGTCCAGCGCCACCGCGAGCTCGCGCACCAGCCGCATGCCCATGCTCGTTGTCCTGCCTCTCTGCTCAATGTCTGCACGCCTCGATCCTTCCTAGTTGCTACCTGAGGTCGTCTGACCATCGTACGCTACCGTCCGACCATTCATTGCCTTCGTCGTTGCTTGCTTAGGCTGCTGTAGCCATCGTCATCCCTCATTCGCTATTTCAACTACTGGTTCAACCTCTACCGACCAATATCAGAAGCTGAAGACCAGCAAGGGTCTTGAAGCTTCGAGGCCCGCTTTGGACCCTTTCTCGGCCTCAAAAGGTGTCGCCATTTCGGAGTTTATCGATCATCTCCGCGTCCTCGTCACTGTGGTCCCATTGCATCTCTAATCCAATGAGTTTACTCACTAATCTTTGCTTAAAGGGTTAATTGTACTTAAGGATTGATTAGTTTAGGCTAATTATGGTTTATATGATTAGTTAGAGCAGATTAGTGATATAAGGGTTTGATATCGCATGTTAGGTGATTAGAGTAGTGCAATTAGCAAGTAGATAAGTCGTAGTATTTATTTAAATATGTTTGGAATTTTTTCGAGCCCGTTTCGGTATTTAATTAGGCTTTTCCGGTCTAAGTTGCATTTATTGGCATTTATTAATTATTTTTGGTAATTATTTAATTAATTTTTTATTTTCCAGAAATTAGACCGGAGGGTCGGTGACCGGAATTTTGAATTGATTGCAATGGTGTACTTTAGTTATTTAATTGATTTCTATTTTGTGCTAAGTGAGTGAAATTATTAATTTTGGGAATTTATTCCAAACTTGAAAACTATCAGTATTTAATCGGGAAACACTGGGCGTTGGTTTATAACATCAAAAATATTTTGGTGGACCATATTAAATGGTGGGATTTTTGGAAAAGAAAATTGTGTATTTTGGCTAAGGCCGATTGTGTACCCACATATGATTATTTTTATCAAGTATGATAAAAATGGTGAAATTGTCAAATGGTCATGATGGTATACTATATCAGCCTACAAGCTGTGATATGTCAGCTTAGGGTGAGCATTATAACCGTATGCTATATCAACTTGCAGGCTTCGATATATCAACTTAGGGTGAGCAGTTCTTGACGTGGTTGAACTTGATAGATAGCATTGAGTGGATTGATCGGGAGATGGTATTGATGACATGGAATCGACTGGCTCGATTGATCAATGACTCTATCTGATTCGATGCTTTGATGTGTTGAAATGATTGGTTGAATATGCAAATTGTACTACCTTGTAGAAACAAAGGCAAAGGTAAGACCTTTGGCTCGTGTTTGTGCTTAGGCAGTCCTTAGGGTGTATTTCCTTCCTATTTAGAGTGTAGGGGGTGAACTTGCTGAAACGTCGTCTTACCCCGTTATGGAATAACATTTACAGGTTTGTAGATGGCCACACCACCTAAGTGTTTTGGCCAACCGAAGAAGGTTACTGAGCAGCATTCTCAGATTCCCCTCCCCGAGAACCAAGGAACCTGGGTCTACGAACTTGTATGATCCGTTATCTGGGGTAATGAGGGTCTACCCCATAAGGTACCTTATTGATTCAAATCGTGGTATTGTCACGGGCTAGTTGGACCTAGAGAAGACCCTCTTCCAAAGTCTGAGATTCCTAGGTCGATGCTGGAGGTTGCTTTTGGCAATGGCACGGTTGATCCTCCTGATGGTTTAGTGGTAGATTCGGACCTTTCGAATCTAGGAACCCCAGAGTATTCAGTCGATGACTCTAATGATTAGAGGACCTATAGCCCCCCCCCCCTTTTTTGCAAACCCTGTATATATCAGCTAATGTTGTAAATGACTTGACTTGATATGTGTATAATGGTGTTGTGGTTTTCGAGAAAATTTATAGCCCTACTTTTCTATCCCATCTCGTTATTGTTCGGGGATTATTTATTCACTTCCGCATGTACATTAAAATGAATGGGTCAGCGACACATCCTAGGACGTCACTATTTAATTGACCGCTGAGGGATGGACACGCGCTCGGAGGATCAGGGCGTGATCAGCCACAATCTTTTAAAGCATAGTTCAATGAAAGTATGCTAACAAAAACATGATAAATTGTCAAGTCATAACTTGTCATGCTGTTTTGTTCAACTTCGATCATAAACTTTGTTTGTTCATTTTTTTTTTTAACACAACTTGGCTTGCTTCATTTAGTTTTTAAACTCACTGAGTTAAAGGAGAAAAGAAAATAGACAAACGTAGAATTTTTGTGGCTCTTGTTTGATATAAGAAATGTTATGAACGCTTGAAATCGCCAATCAAGCATCGAGGCTTTTAGACTTTACTTTTTCATCAAAGGCCGTGCATCCAACTGATTCACATGCTCCAATTGAAGGATCTTGAGTTCTGCTCCCAATCTTTTGAGTCCAGTGGACGCTTTGGCACCAGCACCCTTTAGGCTCACGTGGAAATATGATGGTGCGTATATTAGTCCATGCCCCCGTTCCATATAGCATGTGGATGGACTTGTTGCACCCGAGTAAATGCCGAAGATTAAACGATTCTGTTCAACCCACTGGAAGTTTTCTGAGACTCGCGAACCATTCAGGTCTAGCCTCTTTAAATTCTTCAAGTTTCCAGTGGCACTTGGCACTTGTTCTGCTGAGGAGCATAAGGTAAGATTCAACCTCCGTAAATTGTCCAACTTGCTATGGGGGAGAATTGGGCAACAATTCACCAAGAACTAGTCTAATTTAGGATCAAAATGGATTTAATCTCAGCAACAACCAGCAATATGCTGAAATGATAAGGAGATAAAAACAACAACATCAAGGTTTTCCATGGAAATTCCAAGGTGGGAAAAATTACAGACTGACCAAAAACTTCTACCAATCACTAAAAATTGAGCCAATTGCGACAATATTTGGCCTTTGAATCAGATTGGAAGCTATAACCCTCTTTGTCCCCTCTTCTCCATGCACCTTCTCAATCTTACTTCTCTCTCACCTCTGTTCTTTTTCTCACTCTCGCACGAAGCCACCCCTCTCTTTCTTTCTATTTGCTTTATGACTTTTCCTTCTTCTTTTTTTCATTAATGTCAGCTGGGCCACAAGAGCTGAACCTAGCTAGCATATCTCTCCCTTTGCTTCATATGTGAAGTTCCGTCGTGTCCACTCTGTTGCTACGAGAGACAAGTTTCACCATGGAAAAAGGCTTTAGTCATCATACTGGATCAATTATTATCGGTATGGACTTTCTAAAGTAGGAAAAACTTCTCTTCTAATTTCTCTTGGTTCCAATGATATTTTACATTAATATGCTTCGATCTTGAATGCAACGCTAGATTTTTGCTAAAATAGATAATACTCATGCTGTCATAATATTGGACAAACCTCCCTTTCTTTCTATTTGCTTCGATCTTAAACTTCTCTTGCTTCAAGTCCAACTCTTGAGGGCCAGCCCTTGCCGAACCTGCTATTCCCCTTTCTTCTTATTCCTTTTTTTAAAAATAATTTAGTTTTTAATTTAGTTTTTAATTAATATTTATATTAAAAATTAATTTTAGGGGTTTTTTTTACAGAAATGGACAGTTTTTTTTTAAGTTGCCATGCGGATAATTTTTTAAAAAAATAGCCACATCAGTAAAAAAAAGTCGTCAAAAAATGTCACGTCAACCATTTTACCGAAATTTTTCATTGTTGGCACCTAAGTGTTCTATTTTTCTTCGATTTTAGCACTTAACTATATCTTTTAGAACTTTTGCCATTTAAGTATCCTCCTGTACTAAGTTTTGTCACTCCTAGTGTCTACACCTTAAAATAGTTCAATTGTTTCTTGCTTGCTTTCATTCCTATTCTTAGCTTGGAGTAAGAGTCAGTTTGGTGTAGCTATAGCTGAACTGCTATTCGTTTCTTAACTTTAATGGTATATGTTTCACAGCTGCAGCATATCAAAACTGAATGAGGTAACTTCTTAAAATCTGTTCAAAAATTCAAAAGTACTGCAGCTATGAGTTGTTCAACAAATAGCTTATAAAAGCTGCAACATCTCTTTTCACAACAAAACTGCTGTAGGAAAGGTGTACCGAGGAACCTAGAGCATTGGATGCCATAATAGCTTTCCGACAAGGTAATCTGTAGAGCATATTTACATGCATCAGCCTAAGGGTTTTGTCATTATGGTAAGGAAAGATCATGTCTTTTTATTAAAGATATCTATGTATGATTTAGAGTACTCTCTGAGGTAGTGGTGTGTGCAACTCACCAGTATGATGTTCAGTTGTGTCTTCTCGAGAAGTAAGTATAACAACTGCATGTATATGATAAAATTCCCTCATAAAACTGCTTGACAGTTGTGCGTACATGTTTGATGAGTTCCCCCATAATTCCTTTGCATAGTTGCTTTTTCATGTGGATGGTACGTTGGTTACTACCAAGATTGTGCCTTGGATTAACTTGTTGATGGCAGAGTATCGGTGATTTGATTTCAGCCAGACTAATAAGATTCTAAAAGTGGAATTTTGCTTGGACAAGGAGCAAAGAATTGCATTCAAACCAGAAAGCCTATCTCAAGGTCTTGAATCGTCTCACCATGAGCAGTGCCAAACCTATAACTACTGCTTCTCAGTTCGAGCTCGCAGCTAGAGTGTCACCATAGACAGACAATGGGGAAATATATACGCCAAGAGTGCCGTACTCTAGTGTGAATAAGGAGTCTTCATTTGTCAACAAGCGTTTAAGACTATTTTATAAATGAAATGTTCGAGAACTCAACTGCACTTCGGGCATGAATTTCAAGATTTCTACCGCAGTTATCTTAACAAAAATTAGTAAAGTTATACCAATTAAATCGGATATTATTTTATATTAAAAAGAAAAAATATCAAAAATGGAAACCAATTTAGGCAACCAATCCTAAAGCAAAACGTGGGCGGCGATGGGCTTCGGGCGGCGGTGGGCTTCGGGCTTGCGCGATAAAACAAGCTGCCTGCTTCATGAGAGTAACCATTGTAACCATCTGAGAATATCTTGAGGAAATGCCTGAAAAGATAGCTCTCATGGTTCTGGGAGGTCTGCTGATCTCCCTCAAGAATGTTCAGTGGAGACTGCTATTCAGCTCGTCTTCCTGCCCAAGAAGACCATCATATGTGACATTACCTGTGATGAAAAATTGCCAAATAGCTAGGAGATTCAGGTACATCCTTTCCTCATGTCAGGAAATGTTTTGAGCCAACAAACTGTTACAGAATCATTGCAAGATGGAAGAATCAAGCGAGATATTGCTCAAAGCCTTTGAATACCAATAATCAAATCCCTATAATCCCGAGGATTCTTACACTAATTCTTGTGGATTGACTGAAACTTTTTTAATGTTTATGACATGATTGATTTCTCTTCTTCGCAGTATGGTTTTGTAACAGATGATCTTGCTGAACATGGTCGATGGACTCATTTGGAGAGAAAAAACAATGGTTGGGGGAATATATATAGCCAATGATTAGGGTTTGGTTTGAAGATAACTGTTGAATAACATCTACCTTGTGTCACAAATTCACCATTGATGCGTTATTAGATTCAAGAATGGCCTTAGTTTCACTCAAATGTGGCTTGGTGTGTCAGATTAGCTTCCATAGAAAGATTGGTTGTTTCATGTTTACAAGTATGGCAACCTGGCCAGATTCCTTATTTATTGCCTTGATATAGGATAGAATTCTTTATTTGTTTGTTTTCCCTTAAAAGCATGTGCACGGGCTTTTGTTGAAAGCATTCCCTTAGGGGCATGAGGTGATTAGCTCGAACAAGCGACGGATTTTTTAAAGAGTCATTATAGCATATCCCGCCATATAAAGAAAATTTCATACGAGGGGTCTCATACCTTCTTGATTTGACCTAACCTCAAATTAAAGATGGATAAGACCGCCAGAGAAGTAAACTCTAATTTTCCCTTTTGGAAGGTATAAGGTTACCTAGTTAGGTCAACCACTTGCAGGGATCACAGTCTGGTGATAACTTCCATTTATTATAGCACACAATAGTTTTGGAATGTAAACTTCACATATGTATATAATTTTTTAAAGAGTTGCATATTTTTATGACACGAGTATGGTAGGTTTCCTTTTATTTACTTCAATTTTAAAGAATATTTGTGCTCCTGTATAATTTTGACAATGCGATTAATATTTTGTCCTTAATTGACACTTCAACAATGCTAATTTCTAGTTTTGTTAGCATTTACTATAGTAATATGTTAGTACGCCACCAAATGACTCACAAAGTATGCCAAGTAACGACAGTTGTGAGTTTTAAACTACCACTTTGTGTGTGTGCGTGTGTTTTTTTTTTTTTTTAATTACGGTCATTCTTAAACCTTCAAAGCGGAGTTCAATTTAATCCTTTTTTAAAACTTTTCCATCTAAAATTTAAGATATGTTGTCATGTGATTACATTTTTTTTTTGGTTCAACTTCAACCGTGAACTTTGTTTTCTCGACAGCTTTGTTTGAGTTTTTAAACTCTCTAAATTGAAGGAGAAGACAAGATGGCAAAAAAGACTAATGGAGAATTTTGCGGTCCTATTTAATATAAGAAAACCGGTCAAGTTTTCTATCATCTCTAAATTGAGATAAAATGTTTTCATTTTATATAACTGTAGACTGAAAATTAAAAAACATACGTATTTTTAAAATTCTCAATTTATATACAAAAAGTGAGATTGCACGGGCATGCAAGTTCAATATTTTTCTTTCAGAATTTTTATTCATTTTCATTCTACTTTGCTTGTTTTCTATCCACTGACATCTGTTTTATATAGAAACAATCATCTTTTATCTATGGAATATAAAGGAAATAAAGGGATAGATGAGATGCAAGACATTTATGTCAGTTCGACCTATCCATTTGGTTTATTCTACTTTTCCAGCTCTCCCGGCCCAATAAAAACTGGAATTTACTATTGTAATCCTTGAGATGTTAACCATAAACATAAAAATGTTGCTTCCACATGAAGCTTCCGCAGTGTCCTCTATAAGCGTAACACTTTTCACCGCCGTCATCCTCCCTTTGCCTAATCACAGATGCTGCGACCTTTACAGAGAAATACTATTAGATAAATCACTTCTAACGATCGTTGCAGAAGGTAGTTGTTGCCCTTTGGTTGAATGTATAGCCATTAGACTTGAAATGACTGTTTGAAATTCAGATGTCCAAAGTAGCTTTTAATTCTCCTATCTATAGTTGCAGAAGGTCATTGTGCAACTCCATGGAGAGGGACTCCCGAAATAATTAGTCTACTTCTACCGTATTTTGTTATTAGGGGTGCGCATGGTTCCAGGTTCCAAGGTATGTAGAGTAAATTTTAGGTTCCAAAAATTGAGGAACTTATTTTGAAAGTTTTAGGTAGGTGAACTCTGGAACCTAAAACATTTTTTTCTGTTTCTCTTAGTTTATGTCTTCTCACAATCTTGTAACATTTCATGGCATTCAATAATGAGTGTATAATGTGAAACCATTAGTCCGAGTTTCCATTTTATGATTGAGACTTTTATCTTATTAATATTTTATATTATTCGTGTGTCTTATAAGTTGTGGTTAGTAGATTGTGATCATCAAAGGTAATGATCATTGCGGTCATTTAATTAATAGTATAAGTGGCATTTGGATAGGACCTATAGTTGATCTTGGAACCTGTGGTAGAGTTCATTCCAGGTTTCAAGATATGCACGATAGAATATAGGTTCCAAAAAATAAGGAACTTGTTCTATTGAGTAGATTCAAGATCACTGGTGAAACATATATGAAATGTGGAACTCTTTCGAGAATATGATCTTTTATCATGGCGTCTGCTCATTGCAAACCTTGATCTACTGCTATTTAAATACGTAGAACTTGGAATTGCTCATCCCCATTTATCATCCTCTAATGCCTGGCCAAATATGGTAAACCTATTCTGATCTTGTCCAGTCCATTTTTATGAACCCCAACATCTTAAACAAGCCAGTAAAAAGAACACCAAATTCAATTCAAATCAAATTAATAAAGACTGTGCAGGTCTTCCTTTTAGGATTGTAGAGGTTCGCAGTTCGACTATCCGCTGCATTCCAACATGCTATTCTTCTGCATCAGGTCCATCCAAACTATTTGGCTAAGCTCCGTTCCCCAATCTGTTCTCTTTCTATACTTGGTACCTCTATGCACATTGATGTCATTAAATTCCATAAACTATTTGCCTTCTATTTGTTTATTTATTTGATTTATTGTTTATACTAAATCTGCTGCTTGAATTATTCCTGTTACTTGGACTGTATATAATTTTGTTTCTCACGACCATGAGCTAAACTCCTTTGCCATTGTGATTTAGTGTGACATCTGGAGGATCTTCAAATATGTCAGTTAACTTTCCATTCAAGATATGTGCATGTCCTCAAGTGAAGTTAAGCACAAAAAAAGGGGCAAAAGAAGCCCATTGAGCGAGGAAGATGATGTTATGCCTCTGATTTGTGATGTAAGTATCTCAAATTTATAACCAATTATTTGTACATTTTATAACGTTGTCATACTCAACATTGTTTTACACTAATGTACTGTTCATTCTCTTTTCCAGACAAGTAATTGTCGTGGCTTTGAACAATGGGTTAAAGAGTGGATCGAGGAACTACATATCTATTCACCACAAAATGTTGATGTAGCCGAGTTTCCAGGGGCATCTAATGAAAATGGAGAATTAATTAATAATGAAAAGAGATTTGGAGTTAATTAGAAGAAGAATGTTCTTTTTTATGCTACTAATATTTTGGTATGTAGTCAACATATCTTTCATTACTGGATTTGCGATTTCCATGTTCTTATATAAGTAGTTGCAGGAGTCAACGCTGGAGATTATGTAGAACTTGTTGGTTTTTTTAATGTTTTTAAAGAAACTCGGAGAAGATTGAATTATTCCTCAAGATGAATATATAGAGGTGAAACTGAGTCAAGCTAATAGTGAGTAGCTCATGCTCAATTCAGCGACTACTCAAGATTGGCCAATCTAATTTGAAGTCAAGCTTGAGCTCTTGAGCTACTCAAGTATCTTGGTGATTAGAGCTTAAGCTTGTTGATCTCGATTTCTAGTTGAGTCGAATTCAGGTAGAAATTTCGATGCTCGTTCAAGCTCAAGTCGAGTTTTGTGTATTGACTATGTGAATGGAGTCAAACCCGACCTCAAATTTGACTGTATCAGCTCAACTCGAGTACTCCACTACTCACATGCACATGAAGAAGAGGACTCAAAATAAAACAGTGTTAATTTATGGTTGACTGTCGGAGACATAAGTTTATACCATTAGTTTGTGATGATTGCAGAAAACAATCGACGAGATATCAACATGAGAAATCAAAACTTAAAATGCAGAGGGTTTTATCTATAATATGGGTTTTGCATTCTACTTTACCGTAGGAAGATCATCAAAGTCATCCACTGTGCAATATGTCAATTGACATATCGTTGCGACAAATGCATTAAGTTTGACGCAATTTTAGGGTACTTTAGAGCATTGCTCGGTTTACTCACGACGGAACTTCTTTTAGGATTTCTATGTTTTTGTCATGTCAAACGTACCACTTTCATTCTTCGAGTCATTCGAGTCTAGAGTCAATATTATATCTGTATTTCGTCTAGAGATTATTGGACTTAGGTTAAGCGTCTCAAAAATTTTCTTATACTTGGAGGCTGTCAAGTTACATCTATATAAATTTCCTTAAGATTTCCTTGAGAATAAGAGCCTTCTGGTAAGTGGATTTTAGAATTGATCTCTATATGAGAGTATCAACTTAAAAATCATCTCTCTGTACTCGGACGTTGATATGACTTTTGTGGGCATCATGCCTTTATATTTTGTGGCCGTAATTCACCAAGGGTAAGATAAAGTATTGATAGATCAATGATTTCGTAGTATAAGGATATGGTATCCTTAGTGGTAACATAACACTAGACTCGTCAAAGAAAGGTTCGGATTGGATTTGGATTGGACCGAAAATCATCTGACCCAAACTAAGGGTCATATATATCGTAATTAGAAAGATATGAGTCATAATTTTGACACCTTTGCTTTGAACTGATGATGTGATATGAAGTTTTTTTTTTTTTTTGGTCGGAAGAGGTAATATATTAACATTAGGGAGGAAAAAACGTACAACCCTTTCCAAGGGCATTGATACAAAGTATGTCCATCATTGCTTGCGGAGGAAAAAAAAAACCAGTTGGACTGAAGAAGACCTTTGTCCTGGGCTTTGGCGGCCCAATCGGCGAGGGCATTAGCCTCTCGTCGAACGTACTGCACTGAGAGATGGGAAAAACAGGAGATTAGGGCTTGACATTCCGTGAGCAACGCACGACACTCCCATGGTGGCAGACAATTCCAATTGATGATCTGAACGAGGATAAAGCAGTCAGATTCGATCTGGAGGTAGGTGTCTGTGTTTCCCTTTTGCACGAACTCCCTCAGTGTCTATAATAATGCCAGGATCTTCGTTTCTAGCGCTGTTGAAGCATGAACACTACGCATGAAACCATCTGTCATTCGCCCGATATGATCGCTTGTGATGCTTGCAATCGCCCCTAGTTGAGTTGGACTGCGAAAAGCTCCATCTAGATTCACTTCGATAACTCCTTTTGGTGGTGGTTGCCATATGGTGTTAGGATTCTATGAACGGAGCTCCACGGGTGTCTGCTGCTGATGAGATTGAATAGACAATTTAGCAAGATTGAGTGCTGAGTCGATGAGGATATCCGGATGGGTTAGTTGCTGGTGAAATAGAAAACGATTCCGAGCCTTCCATAGCTGCCTTAACAGAGCCGCAATGATCTCAAAATCTGGTAAGTTTCTCTTCTGCTCTATAATGTGTGTAAGCCAGATCTCAATTCAATGTGTTGTGTGACTGGAAATTGCGATGTTAACCTTAGAGTGCCGCCATATAAGATGTGTTAAAGGACATAAGAGAAATAAATGTTCCGGTGATTCTGGGATATTGGATGAGCAGAGGTTACAATAAGGATCTTGAATAATTCTTCTTTGGAATAGGTTGGCTTTAGTAGGTAAGGCATTTTGGCATAATGCCCATAGGAAATTGCGAATCTTGGGAGCTGTCTTGGTTTTCCAGATTTGTTTCCAAAGCTTTGCTAGGGGGGTATAAGAAGAGGATGGCTGAAAATGTAAAATACTGGGTGTTGATTGCTTAATATGATGATAGCCACTCTTAACTGTATAGTTGCCATCTTGTGTTGCTGTCCAGCAGAGTTTGTCCTCATATGATGTTGTCCATAAGTTATAGCTAGAATTTCCTCAACTATCTGTGGCTGAAAAGTCTGATGTAGAAGCTCTGTATTCCATGCATTCTGATCAGGGATAATATAATCTGCTACCAGCTTAGGTTCCTCCCTGTTAACCGGTCCTCCAAGAATACCCATAGGAAGCCATTTATCCTCTCTAGCACAGATCGATTTCCCATTTCCAACGGACCATTGGAGTCCATCTAGAATAGAATCTCTTCCCATAAGGATACTTCTCCAACCCCAAGAAGGTCCAATGCCTGTATTCGCTTTCCATAGCGTTGTAGATTGAAAATATAGAGCTTTAAAAACACTAGCCCATAACGATTGAGGAGCATGATAGAGTCGCCAGGCCTGTTTTCCTAGTAACGCTTTATTGAAAGATATTAAGTCCCTAAAGCCCATCCCTCCCTTCTCCTTTCTTCCTTTCAGAAAATCCCAATTTTTCCAGTGAATTCCAGCTCTATTACTGTTGTTTCTCCACCAAAACTGAGCTATCTTTTTCTCCACAGCTTTACATATAGAAACAAGAACTTTAAAAGTCATCATAGCATACTGAGGTAATGTCTGCACAACAGATTTCAACAGAACTTCTTTGCCGCCTTTAGAAATTAGACTCTCTTTCCATCCCTCAAGCTTTGCATTGACTCTAGCCAAAATCCATGCAAACATATCCCGTTTTGAGGACCCCCAATCAGAAGGCAGACCTAGATATTTACCAGTTTTATCCATCAAAGGTACTCGGAGTTCACTAGCTAGGTTAGTCTTGAGAGTAGGAGGGCAAAACTTGGTAAGGAACAAACTTGATTTATTCCTATTAATAGCTTGACCCGTGGCTAGGCAATACTGATTCAGAATACTTGCTAGATTTTGACATTCTCAAATTGTTCCATCAATGAAAAAGATAGCATCGTCGGCAAAGAATAAATGGGATAATGTAGGACACCAACGATTAAGTTTAATCCCTCTAAGGTTACCCATATCAACCCATTGATGGATAAGGTTGGACAGTAGATTAGCCAGTAGAATAAACAGATAAGGAGAGAGGGGATCACCTTGTCGAAGTCCCCTTGAAGGTTGGAAATAGGGAAGAAATTCGCCATTAAACTTAACGCAGAGAAAAGTTGTAGTAATGCACTGCATCAGCCAATTAATCCAGCACTCATGAAAACCCATTTGATGAAGATAAGCCTGTAAAAAATCCCACTCCACCTTGTCGTATGCTTTCTGCATGTCCACTTTAAGGATCCCTTGAAATCTTTTCTTTCTTTTTCGTATCTTTAATTGATGTATAACTTCTTGAACCAGTAGGACATTGTCCTGTATCTGCCTCCCAAATACAAAGGCACTTTATTCTTTACAAATTAATGCTGGCAACCAAGGCTTTAATCGGTTTGCCAAAACTTTGGAAATGATCTTATAGATAAAATTGCATAAGCTGATAGGAAGAAATTGATCTAAGCTCTCAGGGTTTGGGACTTTCGGAATGAGAGATAGGGCTGTTTTGTTTAAATCTGCTGGCATTTTCCCTGTGATGAAAAAATTCTGAACTGTATGGAAAACATCATCCTGAATGAGATCCCAGTAAGTATGATAGAACAAACCATTTAAACCGTCGGGTCCAATGGCTTGAGTAGTTCCTAATTGAAAAGTTGCATTCTTAACTTCCTCTAGTGTAACATCAGCTATTAGAGTCGTGTTCATCGTTTCTGTTACCACTTGAGGACATTGCAATAAGATCGGCTCAAAAGCTCTCGAACCACAAGAAGTATAAAGCTTAGTGAAGAAAGAAACAACCATGTTTTTTAGTTGATCTGGGTCTCGAGTCCATTCTTCATTCTCAGTCTTTAACATATTGATTGTGTTCCTTTTTCTTCTTTGTACAGTACTGGCATGAAAGAATCTTGTATTTCTGTCCCCCCATCGCATCCATCTAATTCTGGAACGCATCACCTAATATTGTTCCTCTTGTGACCAGCTCTGCTGTATTTGTTTTTTCAAGTTACTAACCTGCTGTTCATCATAATTACAAGCAGGTTGATTTGTATAAAACTGGAGTTGCTGCTGTAAAAAATGGAGTTTTTGATGATTGTCTTTGAAAGTTGAGTTACTCCACCTCGTCAGAGCTGTCTTTGTGACTTGGATCCTCCGAGAGATTGAGGAGTTATTGAGATATAATGCAGACCAAGCATCCTCCACCACTTGTCTACACTCTTCATGTTCAACCCAAAAGACTTCAAAGGCAAAATTTCATTGGCCTTTCCTTGTGGTAATATGAGTAGTTAATAGAAGCGGACTATGATCCGACGCTATCGCTGGTAACGCTACCACTTCAGCTTCTGGATAAGCTAGACGCCATTCAATATTACACACTGCTTTGTCCAATCTCTCCCTCACCAAGTCCTGCCCACTTCTATTGTTAGCCCAAGTGTAGGCACACCCCTTAGTTTCCAAGTCCATCAAGGCACAGTCATGTAATACATCTCTAAAGGATTGCATGCGATAAGACTCAGCAGGTCGCTTACTAATTTTCTCCCAGCTATATAAAACTTCATTGAAGTCTCCCAAACAGACCCATGGTTGAGTATTCGAGTGACTAAGTTGTCTCAATTTTGCCCATAATAATTGTTGTTGATTAAAAGTTGCTGGAGCATGTAAAGCAGTAAGACACATTGAGATGATACCACCATTTTCAGAACAAATAGTGTCGATTAGATGAGGAGTAGAAGCAGTGATAGTAAGTGATATCTGGTCAGTCCAAAAGAGTACCATTCCTCCAGCCAAGCCCTGAGGATTAACCACAAAACTGTTGTTATACTTTAGCCTCCGTTGTACTTGCTGAATAACCGGTTCCTAGTTTCGAGTCTCCATCAAAAAAAGTAGGTCGGGCTTATCTTGAGCCACTATGGCCCTAAGAGCTCGAACTGCCATGGGATTGCCCAGTCCCTGACAGTTCCAGCTTAATATCCTCATTTTGCACTTGATGGCTTATTTGGGCAAGCCACCACAGCCCCTTCATAGGCCTTGTCGGACTGGAGCATAGGAATCTCCATCAACGTAGATTCATCCAATAAGTCAGGTTGAATAGAACGTCTCTTTACTTTTTTCAAAGGAGTCGTTTTAGGAGCAATCAAGAGTTTTTGAGTTTTTTGGATGACGATGCTTCAATATAATTAACATTGACCTCTGTGATTGTGCCTGGTACAGGGGAAGGAAGCACTTCCATCTGGTATACCGTGGTTCCTTGGGGAATGTCTGGCGCAGGGTAAGTGATCGGTGATTTGTCTTTTGAAAGTTTTTGATGCCGCCCTGTTATTTTATTCATGATAGTTGGCTTTGTTGGAACTTCAAGAGGAGCAGCAGGGAGTAGCAACAAACTAGACTGGGGTGTTTCAGGTACATATTCTTCTGTGGCGACGTTCTTACTGTCAAATTCATAAAAAGCCTGCCAAAACGGGCTATGTTCTCTTACCTCAGCTCTTAGCCACTATCCATGATACATAGTATCCTGCCCTTCAAACTTTTCCTCCTCATAAGGAATAGATTGACAATAGGATGCATAGTGGCCCAAAACACCATAGGAATAGCAAAAATGGGGCAAACGTTCATAACGAAAGTCAAGCCAAATATATTTCCCTTCCACGCGAATGAGTTTACCCGGCTTTAGAGGTTCTGATATACTTAGTTCAACCTTCGCTCTCACTACTTTAATAGATTATCCCTCCTTCTTATCAATATTGACTTCCAAAAGCTGACCAACATCCCTAACAACCTGGCTTATGAACTGCTCAATGCTTCGTTCCAGAGGTAAGTCGAAAATTTGCATCCAAAACACAGACATAGTAAAACTATAGCAATGCAGAGGTGTATTAGAAACCCAGGGTTTTAGCATAAGCAGATTATTAGAAAAAGACCATGGTCCATTCTGAAGAACATGAGATTTTGCCTCCTCATAAGTAAACTTGAAAACATACATGCCTTCTTTCACTGAGATATATCCACTTTATCATTGCGCCAAACTTTTTTCATCGTTTGTTGAAAAGCTGGGAAATTGATAGAAGTATTAGCAAGAAATTTTCCAACCAGCATCAACTTACATTCGGCAACTGTGTCTTCGATGGTGCTTCATCCCACTCCTCAAGTTGCTGAGAAGACCAAAGACGGCCCAATCGACTACATAAGGCAAACAGCCGAGCTTCCTCAGCCGACGCTGCATGTTCCATCAGACCACAGTTTCAAGAAGAATCCAGGGTAGATGGATTACGGAAGGTGTTACATGCAGAATTCAGAAGAAACAAAAGGGAAATCTAGTGACAAAACCATGCAAGTACCAACCAAGACCAGCAAAGAAAGAGGGAAAACGGAATTGTAGTAAGAGGATCGGAAGTGCTAAGAGAGATGGGCATCGCGTTAAGAGGATAAAGGAAATTGGAAAACTGCCCAAAGGATTGCTATAGAAGAGGAAAACCAGATGAGGGAAACAGAATTATGCGGACAAACCGAAGCTCAGAAAGAAGAGAATGGAACGTAGGAAGAAAAACCAAAACTACCAGTTCAGTAGAGAAAGCTCGTCATCTCGATAGAGAGAGAGAGTCGAGTAGGTCTTTACTTACAGAGTGAGTTTGATGAAGCGAAATGCTTATGTGATATGAAGTTTAAATTACCCATATATGATCTAATTAAAAAAATATGAGTTGTAAATTCACACCTCTACATAATCCTCTTTCTAGCTCTCTTAGATAGTTACACGGAGAAGAACACAAAGGAAATGGAAGAAAAACAATATATTATGCATTTGCTAAAGAAATAAATTAGATATTTTTAATTTCTTTTTTGGCCAGATAGATATTTTTAATTAACTTAATCATTCTTTTATTTTTAGTTTAATATTATGAAAAGAAAAAAACCCAAACTAGTACACTTATTACAAACTTTTCTCAGACTAATCTTTTGATATTCCTCCAAGAGCTGTGTATCCAATTGATTAACATTCCCCAAGGGCAGAATGTTAATGTAGCTGAACATATGGCAATGTAGCTAAACGTGTAGCTCGACATGCAGCTTAGTATGTAGCAATGAGAATAACAATACGTAGCTTAGTATGTAGCTTAGCATATTTGATAGCAACAACTCGGCGTATCTATATATTGCACTCAGAGTATGTATTACTTGATAGCACGATATTGACAGCAAACACAACAGCAGCAACACGACATGAACATAACATACACGGCGGCAACAACCCGACATTAACAGCGACAAAATTGACATAATGAGCAACAACACAAGAACAGGTTTCATGTAGACGAATGATTCTCAGCGAGTGAACAATTTCAAACGAGCTGTGACCATCCACAAACCCATGATAGCAACAAATCCTTGTCAACGAATCTAAATGTGACCATTCACATCCAACCCAAGAAATATAACCCCAGCAAAATCAAGATGGCGAAAGCCTTATTGCAAGTATAAAGTACTGCAGTTTCAATAAACAAGACGGTGAAGGCAGCGAGTGAGTGACGGGCAAATTTGGGCGAAGGCGTCGAGTGAGCGCCAAATGAAGGCGTCGGGCGAGTGTCAACTCAGATTTGGGGCAAAAATTTTGAGATCAATTTGGGGAAGATGTCAATTTAGGGTTCTAAAGAAACTCAGCCAAATTGGGAAAGAAACCAAGAAAAATGACACCTTTTCTTAAAGTCATTATTTTTTAAAAGCAAACTAGCATTGTTTTGCTCTCTGGCGGCCATGTCAGTGCCTGCAAAGCCGATTGGCACTAACTAAGATGCCACACCAGACTTTTACCGATTATAAATGGTCAGATGGACTAAATTGGGGTAATAACAATAGGTTTAGAACTAAATTGGTAAAAGAAAAAGGTTTAAAATTAAATTAGCATAATTGTAATAAATTTAGGACTTTCTAGGAAATTTTTCATATATTTTACAACTGCAACACCTCATAACTTAGTAAGGGAACTATTGCTTCTCAGTTCAAGCTCTGAGATAGAGTGTAACTGTGGATAGATAAATATGCCAGTGCGGATAAGAAGTTCTTGTGCATTAGTAAGCGTTTGAGACCTTATCGCATACCAATCAAACTGAATAACATTCAATATAAAAAAATCTCCAAATTTCTTATGTAAAATGTCATAAAAGGAAATCAACTAAAATCAATTTAGTTGACCAATCCTGAAGCAGTACGCAGCCGATGGGGTTCAAGCGTCTTTCACCACAATATAAATCACCTACTTTATGCGATTCTTGAAAAAAGACCACTGTAACCATTTGATAATATCACAAGCAAATACCTGGAAAAATGGCTCTTATAATTTGAGGAGGTCTGCTGATCTCCATTAAAATTATTAATTGAAGGCTACTATCCATCTCCTCATACCGCCCAACAAGACCTTCTCCTGTGGCAAAACCTGCACAGAGAAATAGCCGATCATCTTCGAGATCCAAGTACGTCCTTTCCTCATGTCACTATAACGTTCCCGGCTAACCAAACCATTATGGAATTAATCTAGGATGGAAGATGTGACAGCCTGATTTTCTTATTTTATTTTTGATCGAATGAGTTGGGCCTTTCATTAACGCGCCTATAGTTTTTTTTCTGAGCTAATCCCTCATGGAACAACTAATCTATTAAGTGAAACAGTTAAGGAATCTAAACACAATAGACTTAAGAATTTTACCAAAAATCGATTGCTCGACTGTACTAATCTGCAAAGGTCAATATAGCACCGTCAAAATCAATCAGAAACCGGAGATAGGTCAATTCGGCTGAAGTATATAATTAAAGTGTGGGTGATTTCACCTAATTGTAAAATTCTTGTCGATCAGCACTAGATGATTTTTCAGTGGTTTTTGTATTTTGTGCCCGTATTTGAAATCTTGAGATTTTCACGACAATCGAGAGTCACTAATGTGTCGAGGATGTACAATGTGGCTCGAAAATAATTTATCATGGATCAAATGCGCAAAAAATTTCTAAAAGCTACCCCGTAGTTTAGGTTATGCTAAACTAACGTCTGGTTGAAATTAACTACGAAATTGAACCTGATTTAGTTCTCGTAATGTCACGATTCCTTTTAAGAATGTCGACTCATCTTTTGAAGATTTTTCGGCAAACCCAAGTTTTTGGCGAAAATTCAAAGTTGGGCTATTTTGGACCGGGAAATTCAGAGGACCATTTTTGAATCGATTTTTGGAATTCAAGATGGATTAATTGATGAGGAAAATTATGGAATGGATGAGGATGCCTTAGCTGGAATTTATGGGCACCAATTTGGATTGAATTGAGTTGGAATTGAATGGAATTGGAAGTGAATGTCTCCAAATTCGTAGCCATAGAGGACTGCAACATTTGGACCACATTGGATGGCTTCTAAGGGAAGCTTGAGAGAGGAATTTGGGCTATGGATATGGCTGAGCAAGGTGGGGCAGCCACTTGAGTAATTTAGATTTTTTGGAAGACTTTTGATGCCATTTGTGCCCCCCTTTAGCTAAGCCTTTCTTCTTCTTCATCCTTAGCCATTCTACCTCCATTGTTGTAGTTTGTGCTCAAGAAATCCAACCAAGAACCAGAGGAAGACCAGAAGCAGCCACTCAAAACCTTCACCACCGTCATTAGCCGCTTGAGCAGCCACAAGCTGCCCGCCAGCCTCCCGCCGTCATGCTTGCCTCTGCTTGCATCCTCGTCTTCTTGAAGCCTCGAGCAGCCTCTATTTGTCTCGATCGAAGCTTGGCTCGAGCTCCACCGTCATGAGAGTATATTAGAAGCATATTAGAAGTCTTAGAACTTATTGCAATAGTAAGAATGAATCTTAAAACTTTCAAAAAATACAATCAAATTATAAAACTTGTCAAAATATTGCAATTTAGTATTCCCGTAAACTTCATCAATTTAGCTACAAAAAAATGTCGATGTGACATTTTTTAATATTATTTTCTCTAATTTACATGAATTTTCTTATATATTGTCAAATATTTTTAAATTAGATTAAAAATAAAATGATTATTAAAAAAAAAGAATGAAGGTGAAAACAAAAGAGCCACAAGGGCTCTTTGGTAGCTACGCCACCGCCCTTCACCAAAAAGGGTCGGTAGTCATCGATCCCAAGCATCGGCCAATAGGCCTCAGGCAAGGCACTCGCTTGGGATGGGTGAGCATCACCGGCCTTATGTGCTGGTCGATGACCCTTGCCCAAATCGATGTGTCTCCTCTATTTGAACCGTTGTTTTAGGATTTTGGTTCTCTCTTGTCCTTGTAGAACCTCGCGATAGCTCAAATTGATCATCTGGAACCAAAATGGTCTCTCTACCTCTTCCTCTCTATGTTGGGAATGTCGGATTCCCAAAATCGGATTCAACACTAAATCAAACCCTTAAAACGAATGCGGAAGACAAGCCCGGGAAAAACATGTATCACCGATCCTAAAGCACACCACGGAATCGAGCGTACCTTGTTAGCCACAGATTAAACACCAACGCCGATAAGAGGAAGAGAAACTGATCCTGTTCAATTCAATAACGTCGATTGGCCTTAAAGGGAAGACGGCGTCGCCTTAAGCTTTTGGTTTTCTTTTGGAGGAAGAGACGAGTGACGAACGTACATTGAAAAATGCCAAAGGGTTTTTTCGTCTCTCTCTGTCCTCCCTTATAAACGTTCCCTCAAAAATAGAAACGTATCCCTTCATCGTATCCCTCCATCCATGGGCCTTAATTCTGTGGGCCGGGCTTTCAGGCCCAACATGGGCGGACGGGCCTTAAGCCCATCACATAAAACCATCATCTCCCACTCGTACATGGTGGGCCAAATAGGACTCTCTTTACCTCTCTACGTCATTCATACCGGTGAATAATCCGTGCGACCAGCATACTTTGAGAGCTCGTTGCTATACATCTGTTAGGAATATATAGCAGCTCATAATGGGCATCACACTCTGAGTAAATTTAGTATGCAGTACCCTAGATCGATCGATCACATTTATATCTCTCTTGATCTCTTTTAAACAATGATATATATATATATATATATATATATATATATATATTGTATTCACAATTATAATTATCAAAAAGACAATCATAATTGGTCGACTGGAATACAAAACTATAATGTGATTCTCCAAAATTGATCTTCCTCTTTTCTTCAAACTCTCAATTTCAGTTCAGCTTGCTTTTCTAGAAATGTCCCATTAGATCGAATCAGCTCATGACCATTGACAACATCTTAAGATAGCAAACACTAAATAGAAATCTTGAGAATAAGTAAAAGTCATGAAGGCACTAAAATTGAGGAACTCATTTCCTCAAGAGCCTCACACGGCATAAAAGTTGAGATCAAACTTTTACCACTCTTATTGGTCGTCTCATGCATACGTAGTATGAAATACGTATTACGGTATTAACTCCTTTCCCATAGAGCGTATGTCTACACATTCAATACCGTACATATGATAGTTCAGACATATCCAATGTCTAACTTGAGTTCACGTATCTACTCATTCACAAAATTCATCAAAACTCATATCTAGCATTATAGACGGATAAAGTAAAATATGTGGGTAATTTTACTTTCGGACATTGTAAGTATTATGTCCTCATCTTAACACTCAGTTAAGGCGACATACTTATTTTAAGCTTGAGCTCTCGATTATCACCTAGATAATAAGCTTAAAAACAGTCTCATATCTATTTATCATACAGTAAATGGAGGCGATTACCCATGTGAGTGGGCTAATCTTATAGAAATCTTTCCAGAACATTTTGAAGCTGACAAAACGTTTCTATCAGTCTAGTCTGGACTTCTACAGATCGTCTAGTTTAAAGTCTGAAGACTTTCTGATTACCAGACTCAAGATTCAAGACTTAAGACTCAAGACTATTCTCATTGACAGTCTTTCTGATCCAATGACGAAGGAAATCCAGAGCCGAAGTATATGGTTGAGGATTTAATCCTATCCTCTGGAGAAGATCTTTTGGTTGGACAAATATAACGGATTCTTTTGTTCGTATCAAGGTCAATTGAAGATCCGATGGTTGACAAAATATTCTTGGAATGTTCTATTCTTGGAAACCAAGATCCCGATTGTATGGGCGAATAGGATTGATGGGCTATCGTCAGGTTCCTTTAATAGCTCGAATGATCTTCTTGATTGATTCCGTCTAACGGGTAGATTGAGGAATTCCTTTGAAAAGTGCCAACGGGTATGATGGCATAAAGGAGTATAAAAAGGAAGACGTTCTAGTTGTTTGAGTATGTGATCGATAGAGAAATTCCAAAGTCTGAAGCATCTTGATTATTAGTCGATTCATTCTGAGCGAAATCGTATACACAGAGAGTGTCCATACTTGGTGATACCTTGAGTGAGTGTGGTAGATCATCTACACCTAGAAATCAAAAAAGATCAACACTGTAACATCTCTTTGTTAATAGTGGAATCCAGCCAATTAGCAGTCAGTGCAGAAGAGTGGATGTAGGCTTAAATCAAGCCGAACCACTATAAATCGCGTGTTCAATTCTCTCTTTCCTTTACTTAGTCTTACGTTGATTATTACTTATCGCAAATCCTTCAACTGTCTAAGTATTGCGCAATAATCAAGAAAAATCATTTACATACCTATTCACCCCCCTCTAGGTACTCGTACTAGCTATATCAATTGGTATCAGAGCTCGTGTTCTTACTTTATTTGAAGTGTTTTACTTCAGAGTAAAAGATCCATGGCTAGTATGCTAGCACCAGGGCTGGTGGAAGGGCAAAGCAATACCAGACCACCCTACTTTGATGGAAAGGATTACAACATCTGGAAGAACAAGATGAAAGCCTTCCTACAATCAAAGGATCCTCTGGAATGGGACGTTGTGGAAAGAGGAATCACTCTTACTGCTGCATCAGCCTCTGAAAGAGGGAAAGAAACTGTTGAGACCAACGCAATGACTCAGGAAGAGATAAACAAGAGACAAACACTCGATGCAAAAGCAATTTACTCTTTATATTGTGCCTTGTCTCCAACTGAATATAACAGAATATCTTCTTGTGTCATAGCAAAAGAAGTATGGGACAGATTACATATCACCTATGAAGGAACAAATCGAGTGAAGGAGACCAGAATCAACATTCTCCTCGGTCAATATGAAGCCTTCAAAATGAAACCAGGAGAATCTATAACTGACATGTTTAGTCGTTTTACAGATATTGTCAATGGTCTTGAGAACCAAGGACAAAAAATTTCTGATCCCATGAAGGTGAACAAGCTACTACGCGAACTCTCCAAGGATTGGAACCATATAAAGACTTCAATAAGAGAGACGCAAAGAATTATGCCTCTATTTGTCGACGAGCTGATTGGAACTCTTCAGTCTTATGAAGTGGAACGAATTAATGAAGACGAAGATCCAAGAGGTAAGAAATCCATTGCACTAAAATCAAATGATGATTCTGATGATACAGATTAAGGAGATGATATGGATGACGAGGAGCTTGCTCTAATGATAAGAAGATTCAGAAAACTGAATAGAAAAGGTAGAAGGTTCAACTCAAAGAAACAAAGTTTACAGAGGCAGCAAACCAAGTCTATTGATGATGAGGAACCAAACAAAGATGTAGTCTGCTTCGAATGCAAGAAAAAGGGACACATCAGACCCAACCGTCCTCTTCTCAAGAAGAAAAGAGGAAAAGCCGAGAAGTTTCGAAAAGCTCTCAAAGCCGAAACCCGGAGTGATACATGAATGTGAAGAAAGTGATAATGAATATGCCAACATATGTCCGATGGCACATTCGGACTCAAACTCGTATTCTGGATCAAACTCGATAGTGAATTTGAGGTAAGTGATTTTAAAATTCCTGTCAAAGTTCCTAAATACATTGATGAACTGTGTTTTGGTCTTAAGACTTCTCTCAAAAGGATTTTCGAACTTAAAAAGGAAAACTCAACTCCAAAACAAAAGGAAACCATTTTAGAAGAAAGAGTTAAAAGTTTAGACCTTAATGTTTCTACTCTTAAAGAAAAAGAAGATAATCTTTTGAAAGAAAATGTTTTCTTAAAAACCGACTTATCAAATATTTCAAAGAAATTTTCGATAGGATCCGAAAAGCTTGAAAAAGTTCTTTCAAATTCAAAGATCTTACTTCAATAAGTCTGGTCTAGGCATGACAGCGGAAACAATTCCTTTAATTGATTTTCCTAAAGTAAAAGAAAGAATTAAGAAAAGACCGTCGAGAGAGGCTTACAAAAATCATTTCAAGAAATTTTTTGTAAAATCTGTAGGTCGAAATGCTCTAAGGTGTTCAAAGTGCAATAGTTAGGATCACTTTGAAAAAGAGTGTCCTATGGTTTGGAAGCCTGTTAAGAAAGTATGGCCTAATAATGTTTATCCTACTAACACCAAAGGACCCAAGAAAATTTGGGTACCAAAGAAAGCTTGAGACTCTCTTTTAAATGTAGGTCTCCGTCAAGAAAAAGGCAAAGTGGTATCTTGACAACGGATGTTCAAGACACATGACAGGAGACTCAAAGTGCTTCATAAAGCTTGTTCAAGTAAACGGTGGAAATGTTTCATTTGGAGGAAACGGCAAAGGAAGCATTGTGGGATTTGGAACTGTGAAAATTGGAAATCTCACAATAAGCAATGTTTCTCTAGTAGAAGGACTCAACTATAACATTCTCAGCATTAGCCAATTGTGTGATACTGGTTTCAAGATCTCCTTTCAAGAAGGAATTTGCTCTAGAATCAGTAAAGACTCTACTCAGTCTTTCATGGGTCGAAGACATAGAAATATCTACCTCTTAGACATGAAATTAAATGAATCACAATGCCTAATCTCAATTCAAGATGAAGCGAGCTTATGGCACGAAAGCTTGGTCATATCAATATGAAGCAATTAGCCAAAATCTCATCAAAGCAAACTTGTTCGAGGTCTACCCAAATTACCTTATCAAAAGTCCGATCCATGCACACCATGTATTCTTGGTAAGCAGGTAAGAAATTCATTTAAGCCAATAAATCATGTCTCTACTAATCATGTACTACAGTTGCTGCATATGGATCTCTTTGGACCAACCAGAACCTAGAGTATTGGAGGTAAGAAATACTGCCTAGTAATTGTGGATGATTTCTCCCACTTTATTTGGGTATATTTCCTTGCAAGTAAGTCAGAAACCTTTTCGTATTTTGAAAATTTTGCTAAAAAGGTTCAAAACGAAAAAGGATGTGTTATCTCAAGTATAAGAACAGATCATGGAGGAGAATTTGAAAATTAAGATTTTACAAAATTGTGTGATAAATCTGGATTTAAGCATGTGTTCTCCTCTCCGTACACTCCTCAACAAAATGGAGTTGTGGAAAGAAAGAATAGATCTCTTCAAGAAATGGCTAGAACTCTTTTAATTGAAAGTAAAATTTCTTCACGATTTTGGGCTGAACCTGTTTCAACAGCATGTTATATTATCAATAGAGTCTTTCTAAGACCTATTCTTGAGAAAACCCCTTATGAATTATTCAAAAGTAAGAAGCCCATTGTTTCATACTTTCATGTGTTCGGTTGCAAATGCTTTATATTGAAAAATGCAAAGGATCAAGTTAGTAAGTTTGAAGAAAGATCAGATGAAGGCATCTTCCTTGGATATTCTACATCAAGCAAAGCCTACAGAGTCTATAACAAGAAGAGCCAAACGGTGGAGGAGTCAATGAATGTCAAATTTCAAGACTCTACGAAAGATGAATCCAGTCAAACTCAGTATGAAGAGTCTGAACCTGCTCCAGACCTTCCAAAGCTGACAACTCAAGAAATGTCTCAGACTCTGGAAGACTAGCATCAAGAAGTTCATGAAGATTCAAATAAAGAAAGAGATCATCATCTAGAAAAATCAACCAGTAACTAGAAGCATAAGTCCAGTCATCCCAAAGATCTCATTATCGGCGAAATTAATGAAGGAATTCATACCAGATCCAAAAGACGTAAAGAGTCTAGTGCTATGGCTCTCATTTCTGAAATTGAACCAAAAAGCATAGAAGAAGCTTTATCTGATGAAAGTTGGATCGAAGCTATGCAAGAGGAGCTCAGACAGTTCAACATTAATGATGTCTGGGAATTGACATCTAAACCAAAAGGTAAAACTGTTATTGGAGCCAAATGGGTGTTCAGAAACAAGATGAATGAAAAAGGAAAAGTTGTACGAAATAAAGCAAGACTCGCGGCCAAAGGATACACGCAAGAAGAAGGAATAGACTATGATGAGACTTACGCTCCTGTAGCAAGGTTAGAAGCTATTTGTCTATTACTTGCGTTTACTTGTTATAAAAATTTCAGGTTATTCCAAATGGATGTGAAAAGTGCATTCCTAAATGGATTTATCCAAGAGGAAGTTTATGTAGAACAACCGCTTGGGTTTGAAGACCCAAAGAAGCGAGACTCAGTTTTCAGACTGAAAAAGGCCTTGTATGGTTTAAAGCAAGCACCTCGAGCTTGGTATGACAGACTAAGTAAGTTCTTATTACAGAATGGTTTTGTCAAAGGTAAAGTAGATACTACTTTATTTATCAAAAAGGAAAACAAAAGCCTTTTACTTGTTCAAATATATGTGGATGATATTATCTTTGGATCCTCTAATGAAAGTCTATGCAAGAAATTTTCTAAGTCTATGCGGATGAGTTTGAAATGAGTATGATGGGAGAATTAACATTCTTTCTTGGTCTTCAAATAAAGCAATTGAAGGAAGGAACTTTCATTTACCAAGAAAAATATGCTAATGATCTTTTTTGGATTGGAAAATTGCAAGAAGACTGACATACCAATGTCAAGCTCTTTAAAGATAGACAAAGATGAAGAAGGGAAGAAAGTTGATCAAAAGTTGTACAGGAGCATCATCAGTTCACTTCTTTATCTTACTGCTTCTAGACCTGACATTTTGTTGAGTGTTTGCATCTATGCTAGGTTTCAATAAGATCCTAGAGAATCCCATCTCAGTGCTGCAAAACGTATTATTAAATACGTTGCTTCATCTTCAAGCATTGGTCTCTGGTATCCTAAGAAGGGAGACTTTAATCTTCTGGGATATTCAAACGCAGATCTAGCCGGCTGCAGAGTCGATAGAAAGAGTACTTCAGGAACTTGCCAGTTGCTTGGAAGTAGGACAGTGTCTTGGTTTTCAGGGAAACAAAGCACTGTAGCTCTCTCAACAACAGAAGCAGAGTATGTAGCCCTTGGAAGCTGCTGTTCACAAATTCTATGGATAAAACAACAGCTACAAGACTATGGGATTGAAGACTCATGCATAGAAATCAAATGTGACAACACCAGCGCAATCAATCTCACCAAAAATCCAATTCTTCATTCAAGAGCAAAGCATATAGAGATTCGACATCACTTCATTAAAGATCATATTCAAAATGGAGAAATCTCGATTCAATTTGTTGATTCAAAAAGTCAACTAGCAGATATATTCACAAAGCCTTTGGAGAAAAATCAATTTGATTTTATCCATTCCAGACTCAACATTTTGAAGCTCGAAGAAGTTAAAGTTTAGAGACTCTCCAACCTTCAGACTCAGAAAGTTGATGATCATCAGACTCTAATTTCTCAGACTCTAAATCCTCAGACTCAGACATTGACGACGATAGACCGTAAGTTGTTATTTGAAAAGGTATGATCTTTCATTCAGTTTTTTTGTAGTCTCCGTGAAAAACGAAAACTTGTCTTTTCAAAAGAATTAATTTTGGCAGTTATTGATTTCGAAAAGAGGTATTCGTACACTTTCTTTGTGCTGATTGAACTTCCCTTTTCAAAACTGAGTTATATATATAAACAGTTTTCATTCTCAATCTTCAAAACCCTAAAAAGCAAAGCATTCTCCTCCCAATCTGATTTCTACTTCATGTTCATCTTCGAGAAAGTTGTCATCTTTTCTTGGGAAAGCAAGTAAAGGAATCTTTTAGCGACAAGAAGGATGTCTTCTTCGAGGAAGTCTTCAAGAATTGCAAACAGGGGACCACAAAGGATGAAGGAGGGACCTACCCACTTTGATCTCACAGAAGAGGAAGAATTATCGAGTCAGCAACAGAATCCGACTCATTCTCCACCACGTCACTCAACACCATCTACCCCACTTGATGCGGGTCAACAACCACAGGAAGAGATAATCGAGGACGCAGACCTAATAAAAGTCCAAAAACCCTCGTTTATTTACAAACTTTACTGTGCGTTGAAAAGTACTGGGACTCCGTTGAAATACGTGGATGATTTTCTTAAAGAAAAGAATTAGGGAATGAGTATATCTTTCTGAAGAAAATGGAGGATTTAGGAATTGCTCCCAAGGGTAAAGCAAAGGAAGCACTTGGTAATATTCCCAGTGACCCTCGTATGTCGGGACCAAATTTGACTGATGGGAACGAAGATGATAAAATGTTCACTGATTTTCAACCTAGAATGGGTATTGCTGCAAAGGTGAAGGGAAAGAGGATGGAGTTATTCAAATCAATGGAACAGGAGAATTTGTTTTTCAGACTGCTGAAACGAGGGGTGATAAACCCTAGGAGTGTCGATTTTGATTTCCTGAATGTTGTTAATATGAATTTACGGGAGAAGTTCAGTCTGCTTCAACTGGAACCTTTTTTCACTGATACCACAGATGGTTATGCTCAACTGACTGCGTATTTCTACTTGAATCTCAGCTTTATAGATGCGAATAGAATATCATTCAGTATTCGAGACCAGGATTATGTGTTAGACGTAGATATGTTGGCGGACATAATTGGAGTTGAACGAGGACGCTATCAACCAATCAAAGTCTCAGTTGCTCGTGCCTCACTGGAACTTGTCAAAGATAGAGATGTAGAGGGAAGAATCATCTATTCAAGGATGCGTGCCATCAATATTATACTGCACAAAATTGTGATTAATTGCATCAGACCCAAGTCTACATCAAAGACTGATGTGTCTAATTCAGAGGCAAAATTGATGTACGCAATCAACTCAGGGATGAAGTTCTCTCTTCCTCACACTATTCTCTTTCACATGTACAGAGCAATGTCAAAGGATAAGGGACAATTGCCTTATCCAGGTCTGGTGACCAAGATCTTCAGACACATGACTATTGAACCGCCACACACACTTTGTGTTCGACCGTGCGATAAGATGGTGGTACGTTTGAAGATGTTAACGAAGATGCGTCTGTAAGAACTTTCTAAGGCAATGGAGAAATTCAGAGTGAAGACTCCAGTTTCGTCTGCCTCAAAGAGAAAAGGGAAGGAGGCCATTGGTGTCCCATCCAAAAAGAAGAGAACTCTCATCTTGGAGGATGAAGATGAGGAGGAAGATCTTACAATCACTGCCATGATAAGGACAAGACGTTTTGTTCCCCAATCGACAGAACAACAGAAGAAATAGAGAGAAGAAGAGGAGCAAGCCAAGAACAGAGAAGAAGAAGAGCAGCGAGAGAGGGAGAAAGAAGCTGAAGAAGAAGGAGAAGAAGAGCAAGAAAATTCTGCAGGTGAATCTAGAGAGAAAGAGAATCAAGATACAGAAGAGCATGATCATCACTCTTCCCATTTTGATGTCCTAGAGACAGGGGGAGTTGGCGAGCAAAGGTCCACACCTCATGCTGCCAATAGTGAAGGTCTAAGACAATCTCCAGCAGACCCAGAAGAGTTTCAGGCTTCTCAATTGCCTGAAGAAGAACACGATACATCAACACCAAATCTGCAAGACTATACAGAAGCGCCATCGTCCGCATTCACTCCATCGGAGAAGGCAAATGCAAGTACTCATACGGACAATTCTGCAGATTTTCGTCGTATTATGGATGTTCTTCTGGAAATGCGTGGCCAAATATATGCTCTAGACTGTGAGATTCAAGCCATAAAGAATGTTGGACAAGCATCTTCAGTTACCCTGGAGGACAAAATGAAAGACCTCGCTCTACAACTTCAAGCCAATGCCAAAGGAGAGGAGGTAGCTCAACTAAGGGAAGACTTGAAGAGGCTAGAAGGCGGAGTCCAATCCATGGGAGATTTCCAGATCGTGCGCATTCCCAAGCAGACGTGACTCCTTTCTCACCTTTTTAATGATGACAAAAAGGGGGAGAAAGCAATTTGAACCAACCAACCTTCTTTAAAATTATTTTGAATGTGTTTGTTTTTTTTATGACTTGAGTAAACTTGGGTGTGAACTTGAATCTGACTGAATTGGATGTGGATTTAGATGCTTGACTGTTTGAATTTATTTCAAGTATTGTTATATGGTATTACTCATGAAAGACTAACCTATTTTCTGTGAATGCAGAGTCTGGTTGTTTTGTTAAATCTTTATGAGATAGCCATATTGCTTGAGAAATGTTTTTGCAGGACAAAGTGGTTCAAATCTACAGGAAAGTTTTGTCACCATTAAAAAGGGGGAGATTGTTGGAGAAATCTTTCCAGAATATTTTGAAGCTGACAAAACGTTTCTATCAGTCTAATTTGGACTTCTGCAGATCGTCTAGTTTAAAGTCTGAAGACTTTCTGATTACCAGACTCAAGATTCAAGACTTAAGACTCAAGACTATTCTCATTGACAGTCTTTTCCGATCCAATGGACGAAGGAAATCCAGAGCCGAAGTATATGGTTGAGGATTTAATCCTATCCTTTGGAGAAGATCTTTTGGTTGGACAAATATAATGGATTCTTTTGTTCGTATCAAGATCAATTGAAGATCCGATGGTCGACGAAATATTCTTGGAATGTTCTATTCTTGGAAACCAAGATCCTGATTGTATGGGCGAACATGATTGATGGGCTATCGTCAGGTTCCTTTAATAGCTCGAATGATCTTCTTGATTGATTCCGTCCAACGGGTAGATTGGAGGAATTCCTTTGGAAAGTGCCAACGGGTATGATGGCATAAAGGAGTATAAAAAGGAAGACGTTCTAGTTGTTTGAGTATGTGATCGATAGAGAAATTCCAGAGTCTGAAGCATCTTGATTATTAGTCGATTCATTCTGAGCGAAATCATATACACAAAGAGTGTCCATACTTGGTGATACCTTGAGTGAGTGTGGTAGATCATCTACACCTAGAAATCAAGGAAGATCAACACTGTAACATCTCTTTGTTAATAGTGGAATCCAGCCAATTGGTATCGCATCGCGAAGAGTGGATGTAGGCTTAAATCAAGCCGAACCACTATAAATCGCATGTTCAATTCTCTCTTTCCTTTACTTAGTCTTACGTTGATTATTACTTATCGCAAATCCTTCAACTGTCTAAGTATTGCGCAATAATCAAGAAAAATCATTTATATACCTATTCACCCCCTCTAGGTACTCGTACTAGCTATATCAATATCTATCCGACATACTTTCTCAACTTAAAGTAATGCACTAAGTATTAAGATGCATAAAGATCAAACAAAGATTCATAGGCATTAATAATGAAACAACACTAGTTCATAAATGTGAACAACTCAGGGAAATTACAATCCAGTACATCAGACTCTATGCAATCCTAGAAATTTTACATGACCACAAAACATATCTCTAGTTATTAGCTTTGTTATAGGATCTGCTACCATTCTATGCATAGATATGTACTGTAAGTTCACATCCTTTCGTGCAACCATATCTTTGACAAAGTTATACTTGGTATCTATATGTTTGGTCTTGCCATGATATTTTGGATCTTTGGTGTACGCTATAGCTGCTTGGCTATCACAGTTAACCAACAATGGATTTGCAACTTTCTCATTAACACCTAAATGATCCAAAAATCTCTTAAGCCAAACACCTTCTTATACTGCTGCTGATAATGCCACGAACTCAACTTCCATCGGGGACAAGGCTATACAATTTTTTTTTTACTGCTCCAACATATAGTGCCATTATTCGGTAAGAAAACAAATCCAGAGGTAGATTTCCTTTAATCTAAATCTCCTCCCCAATCAGCCTGAATAGCCTTCAAGTCGCAGATCCTTTCCTTAGTAATTCAACTCGTAATCAGCAGTTCCCTTCAGATACCTCAGTATTCTCTTAACGGACTTCAAATGTGTTGGACTTGGATTGGATTGGTATATACTCACCATTCCAACTGCAAAACATATGTCAGGTCTTGTGCATATCATAGCGTACATCAAGCTCCTAACAGCAATAGCATAAGGAACATGTTTCATTTGTTCCTTTTCTTGTGGAATCCTTGAACACAGTTTATGGCTCAATCATTTACCTTTTGCAATAGGAGTGTCTATGGGTTTACAATCTTGCATACGAAATCGTTCAAAAACCTTGTTTATATATGTTTCTTACGAAAGAGATAACGATATCTTTGAACGATCTCTTGAAATCTTAACTCCAAGAATGTATGCAGCCTCACCCATATCCTTCATCTTAAAGTTGGAAGACAACCAACTCTTGACAGTATTAACAAACTCCATATTGCTTCCTGCAATTAGTATATCATCAACATACAATGCTATGATCACAAATTGATCATTGGATCTTTTGATATATACACAATAATCCTCATTTATTATTGTAAAGTCATATGCCATTATGGTATTATGAAAACGTATATACTATTGTCTCGATGACTACTTAAGGTCGTATGTCGATCTCAAAAGTCAACATACCTTTTCTTCTTAGCCTTTCACTATGAAACCAGCAGGTTGTTCCATATATATTTTTTCCACTAATTTTCCATTGAGGAAAGCAATCTTTATATCCATTTGATGTAACTCAAGATCCATACTAGCCACTATTGCCAGAATAATGCGAATCGAGGTAAATCTCACTACAGGAGAAAATACATCTTCATAATTAATTCCTTCATGTTGATTATACCCCTTCGCCACAAAGCGAGCCTTATGCCTTTCTATCGAGCCATCAACCTTTCGCTTTATTTTGAGAACCCATTTGTTCCCAATAGCTTTGCGTCTTTTTGGAAGATTAACCAATTTCCAGATTTGGTTTGATTTCATTAACTCAATTTCCTCTTCCATTGCATGAATCCATTTTTCCTTATTAGGGCAATTCAAAGCCTCATTAATATTTCTTAGCTCATCCTCATCTTGTGGAGCAAACATAAAAGTTTCCCCTTCAAGGTCAAAACGTCGACGGGAAATACTTTGGCGACTTGTTCGTCGTATGAGCGATTGTACACTTTGCATATCTTTCCCCATTATGCTCCCACTTGGATTTGATAATAATGATGTCGTCTCATCATGTGGTTGTAATTAAGAATGAATTCAATTCAATTCATCACTTCTCATATTACTCCCACTTGGACGAACTCCACTAATATCATTATCTTGATCCAAGGTTTCAAATAGGGATTAATCTTCCCCTATTTCGCCCTTCTTAGGAAATCATCCTTTAAGAATGTGACATCCCGTTATTCAAATTCAGTTATACTCCCACTTTCCCGTTCACCTATGAACACATACCATTTCGAGTGTTCCGAGTATCTTATGAAAATACTCTTCTTTCCTCTATGACCCAATTTCTCAAACTTGTGAGAGGACTCATGAGTATAGGCAGCACAACCCCATGGCTTAAGAAAACTTAAGTCCGGTTTTCTACCTGTCCATAACTCATATGGAGTGGAAGTAACTGATTTGGAAGGCACCTAATTAAGTATATAGACAGCAGTTAACAACGCATCACTCCAAAAAGTAATAGGTAAGTTAGCATGCGCCATCATGGACCTAACCATTTCCAGTAGGGTTCTGTTTCTTCTCTCCGCAACACCATTTTGTTGAGGAGTATATGGAATAGACAACTGTCTTTCTATTCCTTTTTCATCACATAATTTTCTGAACTCATCAGATAAATATTCTCGACCTCAATCGGATCTCAATACTTTTATTTTCTTGTCTAATTGATTTTCTACCAAGTTCATAAACCTTTTAAAACAACTCAATGCTTCAGATTTATGAGAAATCAAATAGACATATTCGAATCGAGCATAATCATCTATAAAAGTGATGAAATAAACAGCCCCATGCATTCCTCTCACATTCATTGGACCACAGACATCAGAATGGATTAAATGTAGATGAAATTTAGCTCTTTTACCTTTTCCAAATGGTTTCCTTGTCGTTTTCCCTTCTAGGCAATGCTTACATATGGACAAATCAACTTTTTCAATATTGCCCAACAAGCCCTCTTTGGCTAGTCTATTCATACGCTGTTGGCCAATATAACAAAGTCTAGTATGCCACACATTTACATCATTATCATATGAAGTAGAATACGTGAAACAAGGGAATAACAATTATTGACATCACCACAGTCAACATTTAATACAATAAAACCATCTAGAAGGTGACCACAACCATAGTAGTTTGTATCCAAATACAAATCTACACCTTTATTATGGAAGTTCATACCAAAATCAAGCTTAACCAACACCAAAACAAACACTTAAATTTCGACGAATCTCCGGAGCATATAGAACATCATATAGAAACAATGTGCGTCCACCACGCATGTTCAATTGGCAGGTGCCAATCTCTTTAACTTCAGCTCTGGAGTTATTACCCACATAGATCCACTTAGTTCCAATTGGTACTCGTCGGAATTCCACGAAGGATTCTCTATCATTCGCTACATGGTCTGGCGCTCCTGAATCTATAGTCCACAAAGGATTGGATTCAGTCAATAATACAAAACTTGACACATAAGCAAAGTTCTTAAATGTATAAGAGGTGTATACCTTCTTTGGCTCACAACAGTCGCGAGCATAGTGACATTTCTTGTCACAATTGTAACACCTCACCCTTGACATTTTCTTCACTTGATGACATTTTCCTCTCTTGTGTTGGTTAACTCTTGATTTCTTGCAATAAAGACTTGATCCTTTGCATTTCCACATATTGAACGAATCAATATGCTTGCGCTTAAAGCACAAAGCCCTTTCTGAGCTAGAACCAGCATTGCAAATATCTATTTTCGGCTCAAATGCCGTTAGGCGGTCCTCGACTAGCTCAAGGTGATGCACGGCATCCTCAAGATCTTCCATAACATGGTCAAGAGTTTCTAGTGCTTCTTTCTTTTCCAGCACATATTGAATCTTCATATTCAATATTTCACAATTGTTGCCGTTCATATCAGCAATTACATTCTTAGTTGCTGAAACCATCGATCTGAACACATCAGACATACATGCACAAATAATTAATGCCTATCATTTATGCATCCACTTTGCACAGACACGTCATATCAATGAACAATTTTAAGTAAGGTTTTAGAATCAAAAGGTCACTATGTTTCCAATCATCCTCCAAAAATCCTAACTCAAAATTATTATTAATATAATTGTCTTATGCAAAATAAATTCTATGAAGTTACAAAAACTTCTATTAACTACCCATAGTAGTCAACAATAACAGAAAACAAATAATATTTGACATCCAATAGAATTATAATGCTTTCACATAATACAACTATCCATTACACTAAGCAATATATACAGAGGAAACATATCAACATAGAAAGAGATATTCACACACAAAAAACATCTCAAACTAATCTAAGAAATAAATAGGGAATGTCCCTTCTAATCTATCAGTCAAAATATCTGAGAAATTTGAAGGCACATTTGCCAACCATAGAAAAACTTTTGGAGAGATTTCATGTCGCCTCCAAGGCGCATTCACTCTGTGCCATGTGGCGCTTAATCTAAGGGTTGAAGTTTTGGTTAACTCAATCCTATAGTACTCTCTTACAAAAGCTTCCACTAGCCTTCTATAACCCGGGACCACATTGACCTCTCATAGCCGATCTAACACTGCTTGCCATTCAGGTGGAAGAGTGTTCATCAAAGCCGGCACCTTCTCAAAATCCGGCATAAGATAACCATTCCAAATGATTTCATGTATCATCTGATTGACCCTGACCACATGTAATACTAAATCACCGTCATGCCACCGATAATTAGCTAAATCTGACACCAGCCTTTTAAGTCTTGCACTTCCATCGTCCGTTCTCGGGATTGCAGGTATCCGTGCATAATGCAACATAGTTCCTGCAACAAATGTAGAACTAAAAATGGATTACTTATAATCCATAATGTACATAAGGGAAAATACATAATTTTCCATGATTCATGCAACAAATGCATAATAAATAATGGATTACTTAAAACCCACATGGGTATAATTGAAAAAAGAAACATTCCTTTTTTTTTTTAGGTCAACGGTCAACGGTCAATGGTCAATAGTCAACGGTCAGGTCGCCGGTCGTCGGACCGGTCGGGCTAGTTCAGACGAATCGACTCGGCACGTGCCTCGCACGTGCGAGCGACCGGTCAGAGCTCGGGTCGGGTCGTCGGTCGGTGATCGGTCGGCCAACGGTTGCCGGCGATGACGTCATCGGTGACGTCATCCTAGCGGTTACCGACCGCTGGGTGACGTCACAGTGACCTCAGCACGCGCCGGTTCGCCACCGGCGTGTGGCGCCCACGCGCAGTGCCTTCTGGCCGCACGTGTGGGCGGTTCGGCATCGCCCGATGGCGCATGACACATTGTCAGACTCGTCTCGATGAGATCTTTCACCCTATGCCTTCAAAAATTGATTTCGACTTACAGAAACTCGAAAAAAAAAAAAAAAAAAAAAAAGGATGAACAGTGCTCGGGTGTTGGGATTTCTCGCCCCGATCCGTGTCGGCCGAATATTTTCATGAAAAATCAATCAAAAAACATGAAAGGGGTCGGGAAAACATGAACTAGGACTCTGATACCAATGTTGGGAATGTCGGATTCCCAAAATCGCGAATGTCGGATTCCTAAAATCGGATTCAACACTAAATCGAACCCCTAAAACGAATGCGGAAGACAAGCCCGGGAAAAACATGTATCACCGATCCTAAAGCACACCACGGAATCGAGCGTACCTTGTTAGCCACAGATTAAACACCAACGCCGATAAGAGGAAGAGAAACCGATCTTGTTCGATTCGATAACGTCGATTGGCCTTGAAGGGAAGACGGCGTCGCCTTAAGCTTTTGGTTTTCTTTTGGAGGGAGAGAGGAGTGACGAACGTACGTTGAAAAATGCCAAAGGGTTTTTTCGTCTCTCTCTATCCTCCCTTATATACGTTCCCTCAAAAATAGAAACGTACCCCTTCATCGTATCCCTCCATCCATGAGCCCTAATTTTGTGGGCCGGGCTTTCAAGCCCAACATGGGCGGATGGGCCTTAAGCCCATCACATAAAACCATCACTCTCTAATGTTGTTATCTAGTTTAATTCCATGCTTCGTATTGTTTATATTAGAAGAGATTGATTGTGGCGTCTAAAAAATGGATCTTTTTGTTCTTGGGGTCTAACAATCATAGCTATTGCACAAGACAATCATAATCAAGAAAACGCAAAAAAAAAAAAAAAAAAAAAAAAAAAAAAAAAAAAGTTGGTGACAAAGATGAAGCAAAATAGGCCCATCCCTAATGGTAGAAGTACAGTGTAAGTACTAAAATTTGACATAGAAGGACGTAAGTATTAAAACAAGACAATCATAATCAAGAAAAAGCGAAAAAAAAAAGAAAGGAAAAAAAGCTGATGACGAAGATGAAGTAGAATAGGCCCATCTCTCACGGTAAAAGTACAATGTAAATACTAAAACTTGACATGGAGAACTACTTAAATATCAAAACTTCCAAAATGTACACTTAAATGATATTTATTTTTTTAAAATTGGGATACTTAAGTGATAAGTCTAGTGAGGGTAGTCGAAAATCTGACATAACTTATTTTTAATAATATTAGATGTCTATGTGGCTCACCGAAAGCTTATTTAGCAATAAAGATGCAAAACGATGTTGTTTTGCCCCAAAATTATATTTTAATATAAATATTAATTTAAAAAAAAAAAAAAAAAAGATTAGCAACAAGTGTTCGATGATGGCTTGCATAGCCCTCGTTGTCATTGCCCCACCGTTCTCGGGAAGGGCTGTTGATAGTGAGGCAAGGGTTGGCTGATGTTGTCGGGTCTTGGGCAGTGGTCAACATTCTGGCCAACCGTTGGCAAGGGCTTGCAAGCCCTCATCCAAATTTGGGGTAAGAGTCATGACCCTCCCCCCGATCCGACGAAGGTCGTCGGCTCTTGCCCAAAGGGGCCATGGGCCGCTGTTGGCTATGGTGAGGTGAGGGCCTACAAGCCCTCTTCAGCGATTAGCCAAGGTTGTTAGCCACTACCTGATCACCCCAACTAACCCTTGCCCCACCATTGTCAGCCCTTCACAGCAATGGTGGGGTGGCACCGACAAGGGCTATGTGAGCCCTTGCCAAATGCTATTGTAGATCTTCTTTTTTTCTTTTTTTTTTTGGGTAATTTATTTTAATTAATTTTTATTTTAAAATTCAATTTTGAGGCCACATTAGCATCAAAATGATGTTGTTTTGTACTTATCTCGCTAAAAAAAATGTCACGTCATTAGTTTGGCTAGAATTTCTTACTGTTGGAACTTAAGGGTCCATTAGGCAACTAGCCAAATAGTACATGATTCTATTCTTTTGTTATAAGAAACAAAAAAAAGAATAAAAATCCATTTGGTAAATTTTTTTGTTCTAGGAATAGATTTGAAATATAATCAAGTAAAAAAAAAATTATTCTTTGTTCCCGGAATAATTCTAAAATCAAGCTAACTCAAATTTCTTTTTCTTTTTCTCTTCTTCTTTTCTTCTTCTCTCTTCTTCTCTCACTACCTTCACCGCCACTTCCTACCATTGCTAGTCACAAGCAACCAACTAGGTGAAGTCCGACGAGCTTGCCAAAGGCTCGCCTAGCCACTAGCTAGGCTCAACCTCACAAGATTTGGGTAGGGATGAGCCTTTTGCTAGTGGCCAAGTGGGCCTCCCTCGGCCACTAGCAAGCCTCACTTGGCCGAGCGAGGCTAGCCAAGAGCCGTGGTTGGGTGAGGTCGAGCTTCGCTGGCGATTGGGTGAGCTCAGCCTCCCCTAGCTTTAGGCAAGGCTCAGCCAACGAGACACAGCCTTCCCGAGGGCAGACAAGGTTGCTGGCCCTCATTGGCCAGTTGCTGGCCCTCATGTGACCTGTTGTCGATTGTCCCAAGGCTGACAACCAACCAAAGGTTGAAGAAAAAAAGGAAAAAAAGTAATAAAATTATTTTAAAAAATTAAAAGAAAATGGTTTGGATTAGAAATTTTTAGGGTGGTGCCAAACACAACTTCCATTGTGGGAATAAAAATTTTGGGCGCTTACCAAAAGTCTTTCAAATGCTTAGAAATATGTTTGGAGAGTAGAATTGAAAAGAATTATTTCTTAATAGAAATTCTTGGGAACAAAATGGCTTAAATGTTTCATTCTTCTCCAACTTTGGTATTTAAATATAATTTTTGAAAATTTTGACATTTAAGTGTCCCTACGCAAGTTTTGACACTTATAGTGTCCAACACTCCACCCCTTACCATATTCGATGGAGGACCGACAGCACCATCAGGTTCCATCAAATATTTTTGTTCCCCTTGTTCATACTTTTTACAAAACTTTATTTATTTGTTTTTTTTTTTTTGCCTTATTTGTCTCCTTTGCCGCCGAAATCATTCCAGAATAACTTAAGGGTGGGCACTAGCCCCACACCAAGCTTGGACCCTGAGATATTTTAATGGAAGATGCTTTTGCTTTGCTTTGGTTAAAGCTTTAGTTTCAAAGGAAGATTCTTTGTTCTGCACCGGGCAAGCGGGCCCTTGCCCAGGGCGAGCAAAGACCTTACCTACATCGGCAACCTCCATCAGCCCTTTCCGACCATGGGCAGCAGTGGCTCATTGGCAAGGGCTTGTGGGACTTTCTTTATTAGCTTTTTTTTTTTTTTTTTTAAGTATCATTATTTTATTTTATTTAATCTAATTTAAGTAATATTTTAGATCGAAAATAATAATAATAAATGCCATGTAGAAAAGAAAAAAAAAAAATAAATAACATGTTTGCATATTCCATTAGCCAAATTGATAGACTATATTAATTTAACAAGTTATAGCTCTTGATTGCACATTTTGAAAGTTTTAAGAGTTAATCGTATTCCGTGATTACTTTTAAGAATTCTGGTGTATTTATTCCAATATATAAATATTGCTTATCATTTCAAGCTCTCAGCTACATCGTCACCATAGACAGATGAAAAGATAATATATATGCTGAGAGTGTCCTACTTTAGTGTGGATAAGAAGTCTTCGTACGTTAATAAGCATTTAAAACTATTTTTTAAATGAAATGTTAGACAACTCAATTGCACTTTGAGCATGAATTTCGAGACTTACCGTGGTTATCTTACAAAAATTAGGATCGGAGCACCAATTAAATAGGACAACAATTGATATTAACATGAGAATCAAAAAATTTTGTACATCGATTGTTATAGATGGAAATCAATTTAGTCTAAAATCCCGTAGCAGGACGAGAGTGGCGGGGTTCAAGCGGGCATCATGAAAAGAATTGCCTCCTTCGTGATATTATTGATGTCAAACCATTGTAACCATCTAAAAAAATCTTGAGCAAATTGTTAGAAAGATGGCTCTCATAGTTTTAGGAGCACCATCAATCTCCTTTAATTTTTTTTTTTTGTGTAAATATGTGAGTATCATTAGATGAGGTACACAAGCTTAGGGGCATTCCTTAGCATTATTTAAAGACTAATTATGTGAAAAGATGGAGGAAGTCTCCATACAACAACTGATAAAACATTTGCTTGCGGAGGCCTACAATGTTAGTAGAGTGATGTCTACCCCTTACAACCTTGTGAATCCTAGCCAGTAGAAGATGAGCCTCAATTTATTTGTTTCGAAACCGTCTACAGTCATGTTCCATGCAAATACTTGTCGCTAAGGAAGATAGCTTGAGGAGCCTGGACTCCCAAGTTTTTGCCCTAGGTGGACTTGATCATCCATTGAAGTTCAAAATTCCAACATCCTGCAAAACGCGAAATCCCATTTCATTCGAGGATACCGTGCCACATACTATTGGTTCAAGTTCACTCAAAGAATACGTGGTTATTGTCATACGTAGCAGTCCTATAGAAATAACATTTAGTAACAATTGAAGACAACAATTGTGATATGACTATTGTCGTCGGTAGACTATCTTTATAAACAAATTAATGGATAAAATTATGCTTGCTGATTCCACTGGTGTAAATCAAGTGATACCAATCCACAATTGGTCCCTCCTGTTTGAATCCCTTGTATATCTCCTTTAAAATGTTAATTGGAGGCTACTATTCATCTCATCTTCGTACCCAACGAGACCTTCATATGTGGCCTTACCTGCGCTAACAAATTCTTTATCAACAAGGAGATCTAGACACATTTTTATTTTCTTATGTCATTATATTGTTCTAAGCCAACACACTGTTATGTAATCATTCCAAGATGGAAGAATTGAACAAGATGTTGTTGAATCAAATGCAAAAAATCAATCCGTATAATCCCAAGGATTGTGACATTGATTCTTGTGGATTGATTCTGAAGCTCGAAAAATTCAGAGAAAATCAGAGACTGAAATTAAGTGAAAGGCCGTGTGAAGAAGGAGGATGGAAGAATTGAGCAAGCTGGTGATCAAAGCAGTTGAATGCAGATAATGAATTTAAATAATCCCAAGGATAGTTACATCAATTCGTAAATTGATTCTGAAAATTTTTTGTTGGCATTCCAAGATGGAAGAATTGAACGAGTTGTTGCTCAATCAAATGCAAATAATCAATCCATATAATCCCGAGGATTGTCGCACCGATTCTTGTGGATTGATTCCGAAACTTGAAAAATTCAGAGAAAGTGAGCCTGAAGTTAAGTAAAAGACCATGTAAAAGAGAAGGGTGGAAGAATTGAGCAAGCTGGTGATCAAATCACTCAAATGCACATAATGAATCCAAATAATCCCAAGGATAGTTACATCAATTGGTAAAGTGAATCCGAAAAATTTTGGTTGATATTCCAAGATGAAAAAATTGAATGAGATGTTGCTCAATCGAATGCAAATAATCAATCCCTATAATCCCAAGGATTGTTTCACCAATTCTTGTGGATCAATTCCGAAACTTGAAAAATTCGGAGAAAGTGAGAGTGAGAAGTTAAGTGAAAGGCCGTGTAAAAGTGAAGGATGGAAGAATTGAGCAAGTTGGTCATCAAAGCATTCAAATGCACATAATAAATTCAAATAATCCCAAGGATAGTTACATCAATTGGTAAATTGATTCTGAAAAATTTTGGTTGGCTTGGAACAATATAATGTCATGAGGACAGGATGTACCTAAATCTCCAAGCTGATATGCAATTGCTCACTAAAGGTAAGGCCACAAGAGAAGGGATTGTTGGGCTAGAGGAGAAGGTGAATAGTAGACTCCAGTGAACCTTTTTAATGGAGATGAGCAAACCTCATAAATCATAAGAGTCATCTTTTTGGGCATTTGCTCATGACATTATCAAGTGATGATAACTTCCATTTGTTATTAGTTAATAATGGTTCTTGGGATGTGAACTTCGCTTATTTATATAGCTGTAATGGTTAAAAGTGTTGCACTTTTTTATAATTCGAGTATGGTAGGTTGAATTCCTTTTATTTACTTAAATAAAAAGAAATCTATGTGCTCCTCTATTATTTTGACAATATGATAAATATCTTGTCCTTAAATGGCAATTGGATCAACAATGCAAATTTCTAGTTTAGATGTAAGGGTTAAAAATGTTGCACATTATTTATTAGTCAAGTATGGTAGGTTGGTTTCTTCATTTACTTGAATTGAAAAGAAATCCGTGTGTTCCTCTATGATTTAGAAAATATGATAAATATATTCCTAAAATGGCATTGCACATTTCTAGTTTAGATGTAATGGTTAAAATTGTTGCACATATTTGATAACTCGAGTATGGTAGGCTGCTTTCCTTTTATTTACTTAAATTAAAAAGAAATCCGTGTGCTCATCTATAATTTTTGACAATATAATAAAAATCTTGTCTTTAAATGGCACTTAGGTCAACAATGCATATTTGTTATTTAGATGCAAAGGTTAAAAGTATTGCACGTTTTTTGTAACTTGAGTAAGGTAGGCTGATTTCCTATTATTTAATTGAATAAAAAAGAAATCTATGTGCTTCTCTATAATTTTAATAATATGTTAAATATCTTGTCCTTAAATGGCACACGGGTCAACAATGCAAATTTAGATGTAAGAGTTAAAAGTATTAGGTTTCTTTTATTTACTTAAACTTAAAAGAAATCTCTGTGCACCTCTATAATTTTGGCAATATGATATATATCTTGTCCACAAATGGCACTTGGGTCAACAATGCAAATTTTTGGTTTGGGTAGTATTTAGTATGATCATGTCTTAGTACACCATTGGATGACTCATGAAGTAGATTGAGTAATGATGGCTGTAATATGTTAACTTATTGTCTATTATTCAATGTTGTCCCTTTTTTTTTCGTCTGCTATCCTCCACAAGGTCTTAAAGCGTAGTCCAAATAAAAGTCCTTTTTAAAAACTTTAATGTAATTTACTAATAAAAACTGGATATATTGCCGTGTCATAACTTATCATTCTTTTGTTCAACTTCAACATGCATTATGTTTGTTCAATTTTTTTACCACAACTTTGTTTGTTCCATTGTGTTTTTCAATTAAAGTTGAAGAAGAAGACGAGAAAACAAATTAGACTGGAGAATTTAGTTTCTTGAATATAAGAAATGATCATTTCAAATCACCAATCGAAGCTGATCTGGGAATGACTGTATCAAACAATAACTTATCTCTTTTTCGACTTATCAAGAATTGTGGACGATTTGTAAAGGTTTAATGAAATTTCGATCGTCTATGTTCTTCTCTTCCTAAAAATTAGTTAGCTTTAATCTTTAATTTCAATATTATGTTTAGATGTTCCAACTGAAAATGCCCCTTTATTTAATGAATAAACCATATATTTTGACCCAAAAAAAAAAAAATCAACAATGGAGCATCGAGGCTTTTGAACTTGACTTTTACACCAATAGTGGTGTATCCAACTGATTTATGTGCGTTCGGATGAAGGAGCCCTACCCGGCTCGGCGACGTCGGACAGCGAACGAGCTCGACAGATCGGGCTCCGTCTGCCCCCCTCCCTTGTCTCCGAGCCGGGATCGTCGGGAAACCGACTCCAAAACCAAAAATACAAGACAAACCCGAATGGAACTACGGCTTTGACGTGAACAAAGCTTGACGACGGTCGGCGACTCTTCCCTACAGACAGCTTTCCTCTCTCTTTCTGTGTGATTTTCCTTAGGTCGGGACGCCGTATTTATAGGCGAGGAGCCCCGTCGGCGGAGAGCTTCGGCCGCCAGTCTTTGGCGAGCCGACCGGACTCCCCCGTCGGCCGAACCGGTGTCAAATCCCATCTTCTCCGCGGAGGCCTGCTCGGCATTGAAGGCGACGTCCCCTCCGTCCGGGTTTCTTGCTGGATCTCGCGCTACTCCGTTCGACGGCATTGATGGCGCCTGCGAGACGTCCCCTCCGTCGCCGGTCTACCCTCGTCTCTCTACCTAGGTCGTCCTGCGCGCGAGCTGTGCAGCGCGAGGGAGGAAGGAGGAAGAAAAAGAAGGAGAGGGCCGGACCGCGGGGTCAGCGAGCTGGGGACCGATATGGGCCCTGGGCCCGCGCAGAAAGAAAGAAGGAAAAGTGGCTGTGGTCAGGCCCAGCCTTGTTCTCTCTCTCTCTCTCTCTCTCTCTCTCTCTCTCTCTCTCTCTCTCTCTCTCTTTAAATAATAATTAAGTTTTTTTTTGTATAATTTTATTTATTTTAAATTATACGAAATAGGGTAAAAAGGAAAATAAAATAAAAAATAAAACTTAGTAGATGCAAATAATATTAATACTTAAGTAATGTGAAAATCTTTTTTGTTAGGGCCAAATTGGTTCATAATTTTTTATGCAATTAAATATTAAATACTTAGTCAAAATTTATGTGTCAATAAGGATCACATTAATTTAACCAAGTATTTAATTTACTTTTTTTTGTCTCTCAGCAGTCCCCATGGACAAAGAAAGATAAAATGTATGCCAAGTGTGCCATAAGTCTTTGTCCATTAACAAGCATTTAAGAATATTTTAAAATTGAAATGTTTGAGAATTCAATTGTACTTCGAGCATGAATTTATAGATTTCTACCGTGATTTGTCAACACCAATTGATTAGGATAATATGTGATATTAAAAAGGAAAAATCTCAAAATTTCTGACATACAAAGTCATATATGGAAATCGATTTTATCAACCGATCCCAAAGCAAGACGTGGGCGATTGGGTTCGAGCCGCTTGCATGATAAAACGACCGGCCTCTTTGCGAGAGCAATCATCATAGCCATTTGATATCTTGAGGAAATGCCTAGGAAGATTGCTTTTATGATTTTAGGAGGTCTTCTGATCTCCCTTAAGAATGTTCACTGGAAGTTGGTATTCAGCTCCTCTACCCATCAAAAAAATACCGTCATATCTATCATCACCTATGCTGAAAAATTGCCAAGCAGCTAGGAGATTCAGGTACATCCTTTACTCATGTCATTATGTTGTTCAGAGCCAACCTGACTGTTATCAAATCCACGCAGGATGGAAGAATCGAGTGAAATGTCACTTAAAGCACTCAAACACAAATAATCAAATCCCTATAATCGCAAGGATTGATATACCGATTCTAGGGATTGATTTTGAAATTTTTTTGATGTCCATGACATGATTGATTTCTCTTCTTTGTGGTATGGTTTTGTAACGTTGCTGAACATGGTTGATGGATTCAATTGCAGAAAAAAACAATGATTGGGGGAAAATATGCAGGCAATGATTAGGGTTTGGTTTGAAGATAACTGTTGCCTAACATCTACTTTACGTCACAAATTCACCATGGATGTGTCATTAGATTCAAGAGTGGCCTTAGTTTCACTCAAAGGTGGATTAGTGTGTCATATTGGCTTCCATGGAAAGACTGGTAGTTACTAGTTTACAAATGTGGCAACCTGGCGAGATTCCCTATTTGTGGCTTTGATATGGGATATAATTCTTTATTTGCTTTTTTTTTTTTCCTTAAAAGCATGGATATGGGTTGTTGAAAGTTTTCCTTAGTGGCATGAAGTGATAAGCTCGAAGAAGTGATGGATTTTTGGAAAAGTCATTATGGCATATCTCGCTATATAAAGAAAATTTCACAAAAGAGGTCCCATACATTCCTGATTTGACCCTAAACTTCGACCGCTAGAAATATACTCCAATTTTCCCTTTTGGAAGGTACAAGATTACCCAGTTAAGGTCAACCATTTTTGGAGATTACAGTCTGATGATAACTTCCATTTCTTATAGCACACAATAGTTTTGGGATGTAAACTTCACATATGTATATAGTTTTTAAAGTGTTGCATATTATTTACTTAGATTTTAAGGAATATGCGTGCTCCTGTATAATTTTGATAATGTGATTATTTTGTCCTTAAATGGCCCTTTAACGATGTTAGTACGCCACCAGATCACTCACGAAGTTTACTAACTAATGATAGTTGTAATTGGTAAACTACCACTTATTATTCATTGTTGCCTCTCATTTTTTTTTTTTTTTTGGTGTTGCGGTCTCCTCAAACTTTTAAAGCGTAGTCCAATGTAATCCCTTTTAAAAACTTTTGAATTTAAAAATTAGGATATATTATCATACCACAAGAATTTTTTATTTTATTTTATTTTATTATTTTTTATTTTTTATTTTTTATTATTCTTATGTTACAAATTCAACAACGGTGAACTTTGTTTTTTGACAACTTTGTTTGTTCAATTGAGACGAGATGACAAAAATGAAGAATGGAGAATTTTATGAGTCCTATTTAATACAAGAAAACCGGTCGAGTGTTCTATGGTCTCTATTGAAGAAGAAAACACAAACAATGCTTTTGATCACTCAGTGAAATTTATTTTCAAATGAAAAATGTGATAAAATGTCTTCATTTTACATAACTGTATATTGAAAATTAAAAACATATGCATTTTTAAAATTCTCATTTTATATAAGAAAGGTGAAATTGCAGGGGCATGCAAGTTGAATTATTCTTTTCAAAAAATTTATTCCATTTTCATTCTAAATCCGCTTTCCTCGTTTTCTATCCACTGACATTTAGAAACAATCATCTTTTATCTATGGAATAGAAAGGAGTTATAGGGATGGATGAGATGCAAAACATATCTATGTTAGTTTGACCTATTCACTTGGCCTATTCTATTTTTCCAGCTCTCCCTGCCCAAAAAGAATCGGAATTTGCTATTGTCATCCTTGAGATGTCAACCACATAGACAAAAATGATCGTTGAAGCAGGTAGCTGGTGCCCTTTGGTTGAATGTATAGCCATTAGACTCGAAAAGGTCGTTTGAAATTCAGATTTTTAAAGTAGTTTTTGGTTCACCTATCTCCAGTAGCAGAAAATCATTGTGCAGATCTGTGGAGACAGACTTCCGAAATAGTTAGTCTTCTTCCTAAAAATGGCAACACTATTCTGATCATGTCCAGTCCATTTTTTTTATGGACCTCAACGCCTGAAACAAGCCAGTAAAAAACACCACATTCGATACAACTAATATCAATAAAGACTCTAGGTCTTCCCTTCACGATTTTAGAGGTCCGCAGTTCAATTATCCACTGTCTTCCGACATGCTATCCTTCTGCATCGGGTCCATCCAAACTATTTGGCTAGGTTCCCTTCTACATTCTGTTTTCTTTCCATACTTAGTTACCTCTAAGCATATTGATGTCCTTAAATTCTATCAACCATTTACCTTGTATTTGTTTATTTATTTGATTTATTTTTATAGTAAATCTGTTGCTTGAATTATTTCTGTTACTTGGATAAAATCTAATTTTGTTTCTCAAGACTATCAGTTTAACTCCTATGACATTGTGATTTAGTGTGACATCTGGTGGATCTTCAAATATGTCAGTTGACTTTCCATTGATGATATGTCCATGTCCTCAAGTGAAGTTATGCACTATTAAGAAGGGGCAAAAGAATCCTATTAATCGAGGAAGATGATATTATGTCTTAACTTGTAATGTAGGTATCTCAAATTTATCACCAATTATTTGTACATGTGGTCATATGTTGTAGTACTCAATATTGCCTTACAATAATGTTTTGTTTTTTCTCTTTTCCAGGCAAGTAATTGTCATGGGTTTGAACAACGGGTTGAAGAGTGGACTGAGGAACTACGGATCTATTCACCTCAAAATGTTGATGTAGCCGAGTCTCGAGAGCAATCAAATGAAAATGGAGAGTTAATTAGCATGAAACGAGAGTTGAAGTCAATTAGAAGTAGAATATGCTTCTTCTTTTTTTGGTACTAATTATGTGGTGTGGCGTCATCATATCTTTCATTACTGATTTGTGATTCGCATGTTGTTATATAAGCAGTTACAGGAGTCAAATCCAGGTTGTTGGACCCTGAGATGTTTTAATGGAAGATGCTTTTGCTTTGCTTTGGTTAGAGCTTTAGTTTCAATGGAAGATTCTTTGTTCTGCACCGGGCAAGCAAGCCCTTGCCCAGGGCAAGCAAAGACCTTACCTGCACCGGCAACCTCCATCAGCCCTTTCCAACAATGGGCAGCGGTGGCTCATTGGCAAGGGTTTGTGGGACTTTCTTTATTAGCTTTTTTTTTTTTTTTTTTAAAGTTATCATTATTTTATTTTATTTAATATAATTTAAGTAAGATTTTAGATCAAAAATAATAATAATAAATGCCATGCAAGGAAAGAAAAAATAATAAAAAATAATGTGTTTGCATTTTTTCATTAGCCAAATTGATAGTGTTAATAGAAGGATTTGACTATATCAATTTATCAAGTTGTAGCTCTTGATTGGACACTTTGAAAGTTTTAGGAGTTAATCGTATTTTGCGATTAATTTTAGGATTTCTGGTGCATTTATTTCAATATATAAATATTGCTTCTTAGTTCAAGCTCTCAGCTACTCCATCACCATAGACAGATGAAAAGATAATTTATCTGCTGAGAGTGTCCTACTTTAGTGTGGATATAAGAAGTCTTCGTACACTAATAAGCATTTAAGACTACTTTTTAAATGAAATGTTAGACAACTCAATTGCACTTTGAGCATGAATTTCGAGACTTACCGTGGTTATCTTACAAAAATTAGGATAGGAATACCAATCAAATAATACAATAATTTATATTAACAAGAGAATCTCAAAATTTCGTTCATCGATTGTTACAAAATGGAAATCAATTTAGTCTAAAATCCCGTAGCAGGACGTGAGTGGCGGGGTTCAAGTGGTTTGCATCATAAAAAGAATTGCCTCAAATGATCATACCGAACATGGTTGGTGGATTCATTGGGAGAAACAAACAATGATTGGGTGATGATATGTAGCTAACGATGAGGGCTTGGTTTCAAGATAACTGTTATCTAGCATTTACTTTGGTCGAAAACTTGAAAATATTGAAGAAGTAACACCTGAAGTTAAGCAAAACGTCGTGTACAAGATAAGAGAATGGAAGAATTGAGAGACATGTTGATCAAAGTACTCAAATGCATAAAATTAATCCCAATAATCCCGATGATAAATACATCAATTTTTTTGGATTAATATTGAAACATTTTGGTTGGCTTGGAACAATTTAATGATATGAGTAAAGGATGTACTTGGATCTCGAAGTTGATCGGCAATTGCTCAGTGCAAGTTTGGCCGCATGAGAAGATCTTGTTGGGCGGTACAAGGAGATGAATAGTAGCCTTTAATTAACATTTTCAATGGAGATCAACAGACCTCCTAAAACCGTAAGAGTCATCTCTCCAGGGATTTGCTCATGATATTGTCAAAGGATGATATTTCCACTTATCATTGCACCCAATGGCTTTTGGATGGGAAAGTTCACATATATATACAAATAAAGGGTTAAATTTTGTATGCTTTTGACAATTCGAGTATGTTAGGTCGCTTTCTTTTAATCTACTTGATATGGAAAAGAAATCCATGTAAACCTTAATAATTTTGACAATATAATAAATATTTTGTCCTCAAATGGCATTTGGGTCAATAATGGAAATTTCTAGTTGTGGTAGCATTTAACATACCCTACTGTTAATAGCATTTAATATAGTCTAGTGTTAGTACTATCCCAAATGACTCTCTAAGGATGCATTTGTTTGGGTGAAAGTATTTTTTGAGAATTGATTTTATGGACTTTCATTCATTTGGTTCACAGAAAATGACTAGTTTACAGTCACCGAAAATATTTATGCATAAATTTAAGAAAGTGAATTCCTAAATCTAAAGAGATGAAAACCCTTCGAAAATTGCTCCTCTCAAATTTTTTAATTTTTAGTAATTTTATTTTATTTTATTTTATCTTTCTCTCTCTCTCTCTCTCTCTTTTTCCCTTCTTTCTCTTTTTATTTCTCCCTCTGCCGAACGCTGGGCCTTAGCAAGGCAGGTAACTAGCCACAGGCATGGGCCGGTGAGGCTTGACCCCCCACCAAATTCGATAGTTGGAGCTCAACTAAGCCCAGTCAGCTTGAGCTCGTCAGCCCATGCCTATGCTTTGAGCTCGAGATTGGTCGAGCTTTGGGGACAGAGTTGGTGCTAAGGGAGGCGAAATCGTCAGAGATGGCACTAGCGGTGGTGGTGGAGAGGAGGGAGCAATGGGTGAAGTGGACAGGTGGGTTGGAGGGAGAAGGACAAGAGAAAAAGAAAGAAAGGAAAAAAAAAATAAAATAAAATAAAAAATCGTTTCAAATTCAATTTTTTCAGTTAAAATAAGGCATAAAATATAAATCATTTTCCAATTAAAATCCAAATACCAAAAAAAACGTTCTCTTGATCATATATCACCGAATAAAAGAAAATTATTCATTTTTCTATAATATGATTTCCCCAAAACATTTTCCTTTTTCATTAGGTTTTCCTCCAAATAAATGCACTCTAAGTATTTTGAGTAATGACTACTGTAGTTTGTAAATGCTGATTATTAGTCGTTGTTATCTTTAATTTTTTCTTTTGTTTGTTCAATTTTTTTTTTTCACTCCAACTTTGTTTGTTCCATTTAGTTTTTAAACTTGCTGAGTTGAAGGAGAAGACAAGAGGACAAAATGGACCAACAGTGAATTTTGTGGCTCTTGTTTAATATAAGAAATGACCATTTCAAATTGCCAATTAAACACCGAGGCTTTTAGACCAGACTTTTCATCCAAGAGCGGTGTATCCAGCTGATTCACATGCTCCAAGCGAAGGATCTCGAATTTTGCTTCCAAATTTTTAACAGTCCTATTAGCGGTTCGGCACCCGCGCCCTCTAGACTCACATGGAATTATGACAGAGTGCATATATTAAGTAAATGTCCTCATTCCATATAGATTGTGGATAGACTAGTCGCACCTGAGTAAATGCCGAAGATTCAGTAGTTTGACTAAACCTATTGGAAGTTTTCTGAGACTTGTGAACCCTTTTAGGTCTAGCTCTTTAAACTCTTCAAGTTTCTAGTGCCACTCGGCAATGATTCTAGTGAGGAACGTCGGATGAGATTCAACCTCCATAAATTGCACAACTTGCAAATGGAACGGGGCAGAGTCTTGAGTCTGCTGTAGTATGGAGGGTTATATTATCTTAAATGGTTCAATCACCTACAGACAAGGGCAACTCTTGAATGCGTACTGCTTCGAGACACAAAGCTTGCGAGTTCTCATCATTATATACAAGCATATAGAAAACAGTCTCTCAGAGAACCCAAGAGAGAGCGGGGGGTAGGGGTCCTTATTTTCTTTGCCATAGAGATTCCCGAATCTTCTTGTTGACTTGGCAGGAGTCCAGATGGGCGGTTCCACACATGGAACCAAGAACCAGACCAAAAATCACCAATTCCAATTTTTCAGAAAACTCTGCATTGATTTTGTTGGTTCTGCTCTTCTGGCTGTTGAAGAAACTGATTCAGTAGAGAAGACATCCACTACAGTGGATGCGATGTGTGGCGTGGACTCTACTCAGTGGCAGCAGCTATGAAGACATTTAGTCTCTTGAGAACGACATAGTCGAGAGCTTGAGGAACCACCTCAAAGGAAGAAAATAATTGGCTATACTACCAATTTAAGAATGGGCACTCTATAGGCCAGACTTATCACCATAGCTTAAAATGAGGTTCTTTGTTGGCTTTAGTGGTTTCTTAGAACCGAATATTAGAAATAGCTCAATTGTTCTTTGCTTTCTTTGATTCCTATTCATAGCTTGGAGTTAGAGTCCATTTGGTATAGCTATAGCTAACCCCTTATTAGTTTCTCGACTTTAATGGTATATGCTTTTCAACTGTAGTATATCAAAATTGGGTGATGTAACTTCTAAAAATCTGCTATAAAATTTGGAAGTATGGCAGCTGTGAGTTGTTCAGGAAGTATCTTATAAAAGCTGTGGCACCCCTTTTTCACTATAAAAGTGTTGCAAGAAACATGGATCGAGAGACAGAGCATTGGATACCAAAATGGCTTTCTAACAAGGTAATCTATTGAGCATGTTTACATGCATTGGCCAAAGGGTTTTGTCCCTGATGGTAAGGAAAGATCATGTCTGCTTATTGATGAAATTTACGTATGATTTAGAGTACTCTCCGAGGTTGTGGTGTAAGATACTCACTAGTACTATGCTCACTTATGACTTCTTGAGAAGTAAGTATAACAGTTGCATGGATTTGATAAAATTGCCTGATTAACTGCTTGACAATTGTATGTACGTGTTTGGTAAAACTCCCCGATAATTCCTTTGGATAGTCACTTTTTTTGTGTGTGGATAGTATGCTGATTACTACCAAGGATATATCTTGGATTAACATGTTGATGACAAAGTATCGGTGGTTTGAGTTGAAAGATTTCGGTCCAACTAAGAAGATTGTAGAAGTGAAAATTTGCGTGGGCAAGGAGAAAAGAATTTACTCAAACCAGAAAGCCTATGTCAAGGTTTGGGATTGTTTTCACATGAACAAAGCAAAACCGCGATAAGTATTTTAGAAGTCCTAGAACTTATCGCGAGAGTAAGATTGAATCTTAAAACTTTCCAAAAATGCAATCAAACTATAAAACTTGTCAAAATATTGCAATCAAGTATTCCCATAAACTTCTTCATTATATCTATAGAAAAAAATATTGGTGCAACATTTTTTATATCATTTTCTCTAATCTACATAACATTTTTATATTTATATTGTCAAATCTTATTTAAATTATATTAAAAAATAAAATGATTATTCAAAAAAAAAAAAAAAAAAAAGGACTCGAGTTGAAAGCAATAGAGCCACAAGGCCTCTTTCGTCGGCTACCGCTACCGCCCTTCACCGAAAAGGGTCAGTAGTCATCGACCCTAAGCAAGGGCCAATAGGCCTCAGGCAAGGCACTCACTTTGGATGGGTGAGCATCACCAGCCTTAAGTGATGGTCGACAACCCTCGCCCAAATCGGTGTGTCTCCTCTATTTGTACTATCGTTTTAGGATTTTGGTTCTCTCTCGTCCTTGCAAAACCTCGCAACAACTCAAATCAATCATCTGGAACCAAAATGGTCTCTCTCCCCCTCTTTCTCTCTTCCTCTCTTCATTGTTATCTTGTCTAATTCCGTGCTTTGTACTATTAATATTAGAAGAGATTGATTGTGGCATCTAAAAAATGGATCTTTTTGTTATTGGGGTCTAACCATCACAACCGTTGACAAGACAATCATAATCAAGAAAAAGCGGACGAATTGACCCCCCCCCCTCCCCCACAAAATGAAAAAAAGAGCCAGTGACGAAAATGAAGCAAAATAGGCCCATCCCTTTTGTGACAGAAGTATAATTTAAGTATTAAAACTTAGCATGAAATGATACTTAACTACCAAAACTTCTAAAAAGTACACTTAAATGGTACTTTTTTTGAAAATTGGGATACTTCAATGTCAAGTCCAACGAGGCTAACTAAAAATTTGACATAACTATTTTTTATAATATTGGCTCATCGGAAATCTTATTTAGCAATAAAGATGCAAAACGATGTTGTTTTGCCCCAAAATTGAATTTTAATAAAATTATTAATTTAAAAAAATTAAATATATATATATATATATAAAGATAAGCAACAAGTCTTTGGTGAGGGCTTGCACAATCCTCACCACCATTGCCCCACTATTCTTAAGAAGGGCCAGCAATAGTGAGGCAAGGGTTGGCTGAAGTTATCGAGCCTTGGGCAGTGGTCAATGTTTTGGCCAACTGTCAACGAGAGCTTGCAAGCCTTCACCCAGATTTGGGGTGAGAATCGTGACACTCCTCTTGATCCAACAAAGGTTGTCAGCTCTTGCCCAGAGAGGCCAAGGACCACCGTTAGCTATGGCAAGGCGAGGGTGGCCAAGGTTGCCGACCATTACCTAGCCACCCCAACCAACCCTTGCTCCACTTTTGTTGGTCCTTCTCGGTGATGGTGGGGTGGCACTAACGAGGCCTATGTGAGCCCTTGCCAAATGTTGTTGTAGATTTTTTTTTTTTTTTGTAATTTTGTAATTAATATTTATATTAAAATTCAATTTTGGGGCCATGTTAGCGCCAAAACGACATTGTTTCGTACTTATCTCGCTAAAAAAATGTCACCTCAGTTGTTTGATTGGAATTTCTTACCATTAGAACTTAAGGATTTGTTTGGCATTTGGTCAAGTAGTACATAATTCTATTCTTTTGTCACAAGGAACAAAAAAAAAAGAACAAAGATCCATTTGATAAATTTTTTGTTCCCGATATAGATTTGGAATGGAATCAAGAAGTAAGAAAAAAGTTGATTCTTTGCTATCGGAATAATTCTAGAATCAAGTTATCTCAAATTTCTTTTTTTCTTTTTTCTTCTTCTTTTCTTCTTCTCTCTTCTTCTTTAACTACCTCCACCTCCGTCTTCTACCACAGCTAGTTGCCAGCGATCGGCTGGGTGAAGTCCTATGGGCTTGCCAAAGGCTAGCATAGCCATCGGCAAGGCTCGGCATGGCCAGATCTAGGTAGGGCTGAGCCTTGCTAGTGGCCAAGTGGGCCTCCCTTGGCCACTAGCAAGCCTCACCTAGCCGAGCAAGGCTAGCCAAGAGCCTTGGTTGGGCGAGGTCAAGCTTCGCCATAGTTGGGTGAGCTTAGCCTCGCCTAGCTTTTGGCAAGGCTTGGCCGACGAGGCGTGGCCTAGCCAATCGCCAATCATCCTAAGGCTAATGACCAACCAAAGGTTGAAGAAGAAAAAAAAAAAAAAAAAAGTAATAAAATTATTTAAAATATTAAAAGAAAATGGTTTGGATTAGAAATTTTGAGAGTGGTGCCAAATACAATTTTATCATGGGAATAAAAATTTTGGCAGTTACCAAAGCCTTCAAATGCTTAGAAATATGTTTGGAGAATAAAATTAAAAAGAATTATTTATGAACATAAGTAATAAAATGGTCTCCAATGTTCCATTCTTCTCCAATTTTGATACTTAAATGTATTTTTTTGAAATTTTTGGCATTTAAGTGTCCCTATGCCAAGTTTTGGCACCTGTAGTATTTGGCACTTCATCCCTCACCATATTCACTGGAGGACTAACAGCACCATTAGGTTCCATCGAATAATTTGGTTCCCCTTGTTCATACATTTTACAGATTTTTTTTTTTTTGGGCCTAATTTGTCTCCTTCTTTCTCACTTAAATCATTCAAGGATAACTGTTGGGCTGGCACTAGCACTGCATCAAGCTTGGACCCTGAGTGTTTTAACAAAAGATGCTTTTGCTTTGCTTTGGTTAGAGCTTGAGTTTCTATGGAAGATTCTTTGTGCTGCACCGGGCGAGTAGGCCCTTGCCCAGGGCAATCAAAGACCTTACTTGCCCGGTAGCCTCCATCAGCCCTTTTTGACGATGGGCAGTGGTGGCTCATTGGCAAGGGCTTGGGGGACTTTCTTTATTAGCCTTTTTTTTATTATCATTTTTTTTATTTTATCTAATTTTAGATCGAAATAATAATAATAATAATAATAATAATAATAATAATAATAAAAAATAATAATAATAATAATAATAAATGTTTTTGCATTTTCTATTAGTCAAATTGTTAGTGTTAATAAAAAGATTTGATTGTATTAATTTAACAAGTTGTAGCTCTTGATTGCACATTCTGAAAGTTTTAGAAGGTAATCGCACTTTGCGATTAATTTTAGGACTTGTGGTGAATTTTGCTTCTCCTTTCAAGCTCTCAGCTACTGCGTCACCATAGACAAATGAAAATATATATGCTGAGAGTGTCCTACTTTAGTGTGGATAAGAAGTCTTCGCACGTTAATAAGCATTTAAGACTATTTTTTTTTTTAAATGAAATGTTAGACAACTCAATTGCATTTTGAGCATGAATTTCAAGACTTACCGTGGTTATCTTACAAAAATCAGGATAGGAGTACCATTCAAATAGGACAATAATTTATATTAACAAGAGAATCTCAAATTTTCGTACATCGATTGTTCTAAATGGAAATCAATTTATTCTAAAATCCCATAGCAGGACGTGAGTGACGGGGTTCAAGCGGTTTGCATCATAAAAAGAATTGCCTCCTTTGTGATGTTATTGATGTCAAACCATTGTAACCATCTAAAAAACTCTTGAGCAAATTCCTAGCAAGATGGCTCTCATAGTTTTAGGAGGTCTGTCAATCTCATTTAATTTTTTTTTTTTTTGTGTGTAAATATGTGGTATCATTAGATGAGGTACAAAAGCTTAGGGGCATTCCTTTGCGTTAGTTAAAGACTAATTATGTGAAATTGAGATTCTCTTGTTAATATAAATTATTAACAAGAACTCATAAAACATTTGCTTGTGGAGGCCTAGAATGTTGGTAGAGTGATGTCTACCCCTTACAACTTTGTGAGTCCTAGCTAATAGAAGATGAGCCCCAATTTACTTGTTTCAAAACTGTCTATGGTTGCGTTCCATGCAAATAATCGTTGCTAAGGAAGACAGCTTGAGGAGCCTCACCTCCAAGTTTTTGCCATTGGTGGACTTGATCATCCATTGAAGTTCAAAATTCCAACATCCTGCAAAATGCCAAATCCCATTTTGTTTGAGGATACTATGCCATATACTACTGGTTCAGATTCACTAAAAATACGTGGTTATTGTAGCAATCCTATAGAAATAACATTAAGTATCAACTGAAGACAACCATCGTGATATGACTACTGTCGTCGGTAGACTATCTCTACAAACAAACAAGCGGATAAAGTTATGCTTACTAATTCCACTAGTCTAAATAAAGTGATACCAATCCACAATTGGTCCCTCCTGTTCGAATCCCTTGTATATCTCCTTTAAAATGTTCACTGGAGGTTACTATTCATCTCCTCTTCGTACCCAACAAAACCTCCGTATGTGGCCTTATGTGGCCTTATGTGGCCTTACTTGTGCTAACAAATTCCTTATCAACAAGGAGATCTAGACACATTTTTTTCTTATGTCATTATATTGTTCTAAGCCAACAAACTGTTACGGAATCATTCCAAGATGGAAGAATTAAACGAGAGGTTGCTCAATCAAATGCAAAAAATCAATCCGTGCAAAAACATCAATCGATTCGTATAATCCCTGAAATTGAGTGAAAGATTGTTAAGAAGAATGATGGAAGAATTCTTGTGGATTGATTCCAAAACTAAATTTGTAAATTGATTCAGAAAATTTTGAAATTCCAAGATGGAAGAATTGAAAGAGTTGTTGCTCAATCAAATGCAAATAAGCAATCCCTATAATCCTGAGGATTGTTAATTCTTGTGAAAGAGAAAGTGAGAGCCGTTAAGTAAAACATAAAAGGATGAAAAGAATTGAGCAAGCTGGTGATCAAATCACTCAAATGCACATAATGAATCCAAATAATCCCGAGGATACATCAATTGGTAAATTGAATCCGAAAAATTTTGGTTGATATTCCAAGATGGAAAAATTGAATGACATGTTGCTCAATCAAATGCAAATAATCAATCCCTATAATCCCAAGGATTGTTTCACCAATTCTTGTGGATCAATTCCAAAACTTGAAAAATTCGGAGAAAGTGAAAGTGTGAATCTAAGTGAAAGGCCGTGTCAAAGAGAGGGATGGAAGAATTGAGCAAGTTCATGATCAAAGCACTCAAATGCACATAATGAATCCAAATAATCCCAAGATAGTTACATCAATTGGTAAATTGATTTTGAAAAATTTTGGTTGGCTTGGAACAATATATTGTCATGAGGACAAGATGTACCTGAATCTCCAAGCTGATTTGCAATTGCTCACTGAAGGTAAGGCCACAAGAGAAGGGATTGTTGGACTGGAAGAGAAGAGAAGGTGAATAGTAGACTCCAGTGAACCTTTTTAATGGAGATCAGCAAACCTCATAAAATCATAAGAGTCATATTTTTGGGCATTTGCTCATGACATTATCAAGTGATGATAATTCCATTTGTTATAAGCCCATAATGGTTCTTGGGATGTGAACTTCGCTTATTTATATAGATGTAATGGTTAAAAGTGTTGCACGTTTTTATAATTCGAGTATGGTAGGTTGAATTCCCTTTTATTTACTTAAATAAAAAGAAATATAGGGGCTCCTCTATTATTTTGACAATATGATAAATATCTTGTCCTTAAATGGCAATTGGATCAACAATGCAAATTTCTAGTTTAGATGTAAGGGTTAAAAATGTTGCACGTTATTTATTACTCAAGTATGGTAGGTTGGTTTCTTCATTTACTTGAATTGAAAAGAAATCCGCATGTTCCTCTATGATTTAGACAATATAATAAATATATTCCTAAAATGGCATTCGGGTCGACAATGCATATTTCTAGATTAGATGTAATGGTTAAAAGTGTTGCACATATTTGATAACTCGAGTATGGTAGGCTGCTTTCCTTTTATTTACTTAAATTAGAAAGAAATCTGTGTGCTCATCTATAATTTTTGACAATATAATAAAAATCTTGTCTTTAAATGGCACCTAGGTCAACAATGCACATTTCTAATTTAGATGCAAAGGTTAAAAGTATTGAACGTTTTTTGTAACTCAAGTAAGGTAGGCTGATTTCCTATTATTTAGTTGAATAAAAAATATCTTGATATCTATGTTTAAATGCTTCTCATGTTTCCGATAATTTTAATAATATGTTAAATATCTTGTTTCCTTAAAATATGTTAAATATCTTGTCCTTAAATGGCACTCGGGTCAACAATGCAAATTTAAATGTAAGAGTTAAAAGTATGGCATGTTTCCGATAACTCAAGTATGATAGGTTGGTTTCTTTTATTTACTTAAACTAAAAAGAAATCTCTGTGCACCTCTATAATTTTGGCAATATGATATATATCTCATCCACAAATGTTACTTGGGTCAACAATGCAAATTTTTGGTTTGGGTAGTAGTTAGTATGATCACGTCTTAGTACACCATTGGATGACTCACGAAGTAGACTGAGTAATGACAGCTATAATTTGTTAACGTATTGCTTATTATTCAATGTTGTCCCTATTTTTTTTTTCGTCTGCTATCCTCCACAAGGTCTTAAAGCGTAGTCCAAATAAAAGTCCTTTTAAAAACTTTAATGTAATTTACTAATAAAAACTGGATATATTGCCGTGTCATAACTTGTCATTCTTTTGTTCAACTTCAAGCGTGCACTATGTTTGTTCAATTTTTTTTTACCACAACTTTGTTTGTTCCATTATGTTTTTTAATGTCACTGAGTTGAAGAAGAAGACAAGAAAACAAATTAGACGAATGGAGAATTTTGTGGTTCTTGTTTAATATAAGAAATGATCATTTCAAATCACCAACCGAAGATGAACCGTTGATCTGGGAATGACCGTATCAACAGATAACTTACCTCTTTTTCGCTGCTTATCAGGCTTCCAAGAACCCCCTGGCCGGCCCAGCCCATTGTGGACGATTGTAAAGGTTTACTAGCCCAGCTTAATGGAATTTCGATCATCTATTGGCCTCCGGAAACAAACAAGGCCACGGATTGGGTCGCTGAAGCCCACCGAGCAAATTCTCATCCTAGAAATTGGTTAGCTTATCCCCCTCAACCTTTAGTTTTAATATTATGTTTAGATGTTCCAACTGAAAATGTCCCTTTAGTGGGCTAGTAATGAATAAACGATATATTTTGACCAAAAAAAAAAAAAAAAAAAATCACCAGTCGAGCATCGAGGCTTTTGAACTTGACTTTTACACTAAGAGTGGTGTATCCAACTAATTTATGTGCGTTCGGTTAAAGGAGCCCTACTCGGCTCGGCGACGTCGGTCAGCGAACGAGCTCGACAGATCGGGCTCCGTCTGCTCGCCTCCCTTGTCTCCGAGCCGGTATCCTCGGGAAACAGACTCCAAAACCAAAAATACGAGATAAACCTGAATGGAACTACGGCTTTGATGCGAACAAAGCTTGACGACGGTCGGCGACTCTTCCTTACAGACAGCTTTCCTCTCTGTTTCTGTGTGATTTTCCTTAGCTCGGGGACGCCCTATTTACAGGCGAGGAGCCCGGTCGGCGGAGAGCTTCGGCCGCCGGTCTTTGGCGAGCCGACCGGACTTCCCCCGTCGGCCGCACCGGTGTCAAATCCCATCTTCTCCGCGGAGGCCTGCTCGGAATTGAGGGCGACGTCCCCTCCGTCCGGGTTTCTCGCCGGATCTTGCGCTGCTCCGTTCCACGGCATTGATGGCGCCTGCGAGACGTCCCCTCCGTCGCCGGTCTACCCCTCATCTCTCTAACTAGGTCGTCCTGCGCGCGAGGTGTGCAGCGCGAGGGAGGAAGGAGGAAGAAGAAGAAGGAGAGGGCCAGACCGCGGGGTCAGCGAGCTGGGGGTCGATATGGGCCCTGGGCCCGTGCGGAAAGAAAGAAGGAAAGGGGGCTGGGGTCAGGCCCAGCCCCAAGTCTGTTCTCTCTCTCTCTCTCTCTCTCTCTCTCTCAATAATAATTAATTTTTTTTACAAAATAATTTTTTTATTTTTATTTATACGAAATAGGGTAAAAAGGGAAAATAAAATAAAAATAAAACTTAGTAGATGCAAATAATATTAATACTTAGGTGATGTGAAAATCTTTTTTGTTAGGGCCAAATTGGTCCATAATTTTCTATGCGGTTAAATATTAAATATTTAGTCAAATTTATGTGTCAATAAGGATCACATTAATTTAACCAAGTATTTAATTTACTTTTTTTGTCTCTCAGCAGTCCCCATGGACAAAGAAAGATAAAATGGATGCCAAGTGTGCCATAAGTCTTTGTCCATTAACAAGCATTTAAGAATATTTTAAAATTGAAATGTTTGAGAATTCAATTGCACTTTGAGCATGAATTTGTAGATTTCTATTGTGGTTTGTCAACACCAATTGATTCCGATAATATGTGATATTAAAAAGGAAAAATCTCAAAATTTGTCATATATGGAAATCGATTTTGTCAACCGATCCCAAAGCAAGACATGGGCGATCGGGTTTGAGCCGCTTGCATGATAAAAACGACCAGCCTCTTTGCGAGAGCAATCATCATAACCATTTGATATCTTGAGGAAATGCCTAGGAAGATTGCTTTTATGATTTTAGGAGGTCTTCTGATCTCCCTTAAGAATGTTCACTGGAGGTTGGTATTTAGCTCCTCTACCCATCAAAAAAGGCCGTCGTATGTGTCATCACCTATGGTGAAAAATTGCCAAGCAGCTAGGAGATTCAGGTACATCCTTTACTCATGTCATTATGTTGTTCAGAGCCAACCTGACTATTATAAAATCCACGCAGGATGGAAGAATCGAGTGAGATATCGCTTAAAGCAATCAAAGGCAAATAATCAAATCCCTATAATCGCTAGGATTGATATACCAATTCTAGGGATTGATTTTGAAATGTTTTTGATGTCCATGACATGATTGATTTCTCTTCTTTGTGGTATGGTTTTGTAACATTGCTGAACATGGTTGATGGATTCAATTGTAGAAAAAAACAATGATTGGGGGAAAATATGCAGGCAATGATTAGGGTTTGGTTTGAAGATAACTGTTGCCTAACATCTACTTTATGTCACAAATTCACCATGGATGTGTCATTAGATTCAAGAGTGGCCTTAGTTTCACTCAAAGGTGGATTAGTGTGTCATATTGGCTTCCATAGAAAGACTGGTAGTTACTAGTTTACAAATATGACAACCTGGCGAGATTCACTATTTGTGGCTTTGATATGGGATAGAATTCTTTATTTGCTTTTTCTTTTTCCTTAAAAGCATGGATATGGGTTGTTGAAAGTATTCCCTTAGGGGCATGAAGTGATAAGCTCGAAGAAGTGATGGATTTTTGGAAAAGTCATTATGGCATATCTCGCTGTATAAAGAAAATTTCACACGAGGTCCCATACATTCCTGGTTTGACCCTGAACTTCGACCGCTAACTATATACTCCAATTTTCCCTTTTGGAAGGTGCAAGATTACCCAGTTAAGGTCAACCATTTTTGGAGATTACATTCTGATGATAACTTCCATTTATTATAGCACACAAAAGTTTTGGGATGTAAACTTCACATATGTATATAGTTTTTAAAGTATTGCATATTAATAACTTCGATTTTAAGGAATATGTGTGCTCCTGTATAATTTTGATAATGTGATTATTTTGTCCTTACATGGCACTTTAACGATGTTAGTACGCCACCAGATCACTCACGAAGTTTACTAACTAATGATAGTTGTAATTGGTAAACTACCACTTATTATTCATTGTTGCCTCTCAATTTTTTTATTTTTAATTTTTTTTTTTGGTGTTGCGTTCATCCTCAAACTTTTAAAGCGTAGTCCAATGTAATCCCTTTTAAAAAATTTTGAATTTAAAAATTAGGATATATTATCATACCACAATTTTTTTTTTTTTAATGTTCAACTTCAACGGTGAACTTTGTTTTTTGACAATTTTGTTTGTTCAATTGAGTTTTTAAAATTCACTACATTGAAGGGGAAGACGAGATGACAAAAATGAAGAATGGAGAATTTTATGAGTCCTATTTAATACAAGAAAAGCGGTCGAGTGTTCTATGGTCTCTATTGAAGAAGAAAACACAAACAATGCTTTTGATCACTCAGTGAAATTTATTTTCAAATGAAAAATGAGATAAAATATCTTCATTTTACATAACTGTATATTGAAAATTAAAAACATATGTATTTTTAAAATTCTCATTTTATATAAGAAAGGTGAAATTGCAGGGGCATGCAAGTTGAATTATTTTTTTCAAAATATTTATTCCATTTTCATTCTAAATCCGCTTTGCTCGTTTTCTATCCACTGACATTTAGAAACAATCATCTTTTATCTTTGGAATAGAAAGGAGTCATAGGGATAGATGAGATGCAAAACATATCTATGTTAGTTTGACCTATTCACTTGGCCTATTCTATTTTTCCAGCTCTCCCAGCCCAAAAAGAATTGGAATTTGCTATTGTAATCCTTGAGATGTCAACCACATAGACAAAAATGATCGTTGAAGCAGGTAGCTGGTGCCCTTTGGTTGAATTTATAGCCATTAGACTCGAAAAGGTCGTTTGAAATTCAGATTTTCAAAGTAGTTTTTGGTTCACCTATCTACAGTAGCAGAAAATCATTGTGCAGATCTGTGGAGACAGACTTCCGAAATAGTTAGTCTTCTTCCTAAAAATGGCAACACTATTCTGATCATGTCCAGTCCATTTTTTATGGACCTCAACGCCTGAAACAAGCCAGTAAAAAGCACCACATTTGATACAACTAATATCAATAAAGACTCTAGGTCTTCCCTTCACGATTTTAGAGGTCCGCAGTTCAATTATCCACTGTCTTTCGACATGCTATCCTTCTGCATCGGTTCCATCCAAACTATTTGGATAGGTTCCCTTCTACATTCTGTTTTCTTTCCATACTTAGTTACCTCTAAGCATATTGATGTCCTTAAATTCTATCAACCATTTACCTTGTATTTGTTTATTTATTTGATTTATTTTTATAGTAAATCTGTTGCTTGAATTATTTCTGTTACTTGGACTAAATCTAATTTTGTTTCTCACAACTATGAGTTTAACTCCTATGACATTGTGATTTAGTGTGACATCTGGTGGATCTTCGAATATGTCAGTTGACTTTCCATTGATGATATGTCCATGTCCTCAAGTGAAGTTATGCACTATTAAGAAGGGGCAAAAGAATCCTATTAATCGAGGAAGATGATATTATGTCTCAACTTGTAATGTAAGTATCTCAAATTTATCACCAATTAATTGTACATGTTGTCATATGTTGGAGTACTCAATATTGCCTTACAATAATGTTTTTGTTTTTTTATCTTTTCCAGACAAGTAATTGTCATGGGTTTGAACAACGGGTTTAAGAGTGGACTGAGGAACTACGGATCTATTCTCCTCAAAATGTTGATGTAGCCGAGTCTCAAGAGGCATCAAATGAAATTGGAGAGTTAATTAGCATGAAAAGAGAGTTGAAGTCAATTAGAAGTAGAATGTGCTTCTTCTTCTTTTTTGCTACTAATAATATGGTGTGGCGTCATCATATCTTTCATTACTGGATTTGTGATTCGCATGTTGTTATATAAGCAGTTACAGGAGTCAATCCAGATTGTCATGCGGTTTTTATATGATTTTAAAGAAATTCAGAAAAGATTGAATTTTTGACTCCAGGCGAATACGTTGACGTGAACTGAGTCAAGCAACTTGTGAGTAGCTCTTGCTCAGTCCAACGATCACTGGAGATCAGCTAGTCTAATTTGAAGTCCAACTCAAGCTCTCAGCTACTCAAGTTTCTTGGTGAGTGGAGCTTGAGTTCGTCGATCTAAAATTTCTAGTTGAGTCAAATTCAAGTAGAAATTTTAATACTTTTCAAGCTCAAGTCGAGTTTTGAGTATTGGCTAGGTGAATGAAGTCGAACTCAACCTAAAATTTGGAATTACATCAGCTCGACTTAACTTGATTACACCATTACTAATATGCGCAAGAAGAACAAAAGAGTGCTGAGCAAAGAAATCTATGTTTGACTTTTGGATACACAAGCTTATAGCATTATCTTATGATAATCGCATAAAAGAGAAAACAATCGACGAAATATTAACATGAGAAAGCAAAACTTAAAATCCAAAAGGTGGTTCGGCTATAGTTGGCTTCTGCAGTCTATTTAACAGTAGGAAGATCATGAAAGTCGTCCACCGTGCACACCGATAGATCATGAAAGAAACCCAAAATCCACAGTCAGTAACTTAAGGGCCAAAACGTGGTCTTTTGAGTAAGATCTATGAAAAATAACAAACAACTAATAATAAAAATTGTGTAGTTAATGTAAAATAAAATGTTCTTATTTCCCAAAAAAAAAAAAATCCAATTACAAAAACAAATCCTCGACGATCGATCTGATGCATTAATTGCTTCCACAGTTTTCTATGTTTTGTCAGGTCAAACGAACCTTTTTCGTTCTTCAAGTCGTTCGAGTGCATAGCCAATGTTATATTTGCATTTTATCTAGAGATTATTGAACAAATTTGTCAAATTGGGTTATGATCCGATGAGTTATATATAATTTAATTTAAAAAAATATGAGCCATAATTTTGATACCTTTGCTCTAAAGTGATGATGTAAAGTTTAAATAACCTACATATGACCTAATTAAAAAAAGATAGCGTTGATACTATAAAAATTTCAAATCAATAAATCTATAATAAAATTACCCTAAACTAATCTTTTGACTATCAAAAAATTTAAATTGGTATATATATGAAAAATTTACTATAATTAACTTTTTAATTGCCAAAAATGTCAAATCGATACATTTGTAATAATTTGATTGTCGGTTGGTGGGGGTGGCCGGTGGGCTGTGGGTGGTGGCATGTGGCGAATAGTGGCGGCGATTAGCGATTAGGCGGCGGCGACAATGGTTGCTGGTGGTCGGGGGTTACAGCAACGATAGTGATGACGGTTGTTGGCGATTAGGCGATGGCGGTAGCCAACAGCCAATGATCTGCCGATAGTGGCCATGGGCAGCTGGAGGTGGTCGACAGTAGGCAAGCGGCAAGCAGTGGCCGCAACAAAGAAGAAGAACAAAAGAAAAGTAGAAAAGAAAAAATTGGCTTATTTCTAAAATTGTTTCCAAGAACAAGAAGCTACTTTTTTTTTTTTTTTAAATTTCTTGTTTCTGTTCCAAATTTATTCCCCAACTACTTTTCTATTCCAAGGAATAGAAAAATAAGTTGGCATTACCAAATGGATTTATGCTCTTCTTCTTTTTTTTTTTTTTTTTTTTCGGGAAACAAAAGAACAAAAATTGGGAGAAACAAAAACGTTATCATGCAGGCTCTTAATGTCATGAGGAAAGGATGTACTTGGATCTCCAAGCTAATTTTCCATTACTCGGTGCAAGTAAGGCCAAAAAGAGAGATCTTGTTGGGCTAGAAGAGATCAATAGTAACCTCCAATTATTTTTAATGGAGATTAGAAAACCTCATAAAATCATTGGAATCATCTTTCTAGGCATGACTCACAATATTATGAAATAATAATAAATTCCATGTATAGCACATGATGGTTCTCAGGATGTAAACTTCACTTGTTTATATAGATGCATCGGCTAAAAGTGTTGCATGTTTTTGATAACTCGAGTAGGGTAGGTTGGTTTCCTTACTTCAATTGAAAAAAAAAAAAAAAAATCTGTGTGCTCCTCTATAAATTTGACAATATGATAAATATCTAGTCATTAGATGGCACTTGAGCTAATAATGCAAATTTCTAGATTTGATTTAAGGGTCAAAAGTGTGGCATGTTTCTAATAACTTGAATAAGGTAGGTTGGTTTCCTTTTATTTATATAGATTTAAAAAAAAAAAAAACATGTTTGTGCTTCTCTATAATTTTGGCAATATAATAAATATCTCGTCCTTAAATGGCACTCAGGTCAACATCACAAATTTGTGGCTTAGATGTAAGGATTAAAAGTGTTGCATGTTTATGATAACTCGAGTATGGTAGGTAGGTTTTCTTTTATTTACCTAAATTAAAAAGAAATTTGTGTGTTACCATATAATCTTGGCAAAATGATAAATGTCTTGTCCTTAAATGGCCCTCAAATCAACAATGCAAATTTATGGTTTAGATGTAAGGGTTAAAAGTGTTGCATGTTTTTAATAACTCGAGTATGATAATTTGGTCTCCTTTTACCTACTTAAATTGAAAAGAAATTTGTGTGCTCCTTTATAATTTTGGCAATATAATAAATATCTCTTTACAAGGCACTTTGGTTTAAAGTGTTGCATGCTTATTATAACTCAAGTATGGTATGTTGGTTTCTTCTTTTTATTTACTTAAATAAATAAGAAATTTGTGTGCTCTTCTATAATTTTGACAATATGATAAATATCTTGTCCTTAAATGACAATTGGGTCAATTGGCATTAAATAAAAAAGAAATTTGTGTGTTACGCAAATTTGTGGCTTAGATGTAAGGATTAAAAGTGTTGCACGTGTATGATAACTTGAGTATGGTAGGTTGGTTTCCTTTTATTTACTTAAATTAAAAAGAAATCTATGTGCTCATCTATAATTTTGACAATGTGATAAATAACTTGTTCTTAAATGACACTTGGGTCAACAATGCAAATTTGCCATTTTGTAAAGGCTTAAAATTGTTGCATGTTTTTAATAACTCGAATATGGTAGGTTGGCTTCCATTTATTTACTTAAATAAAAAGAAATTTGTGTGTTACCAAATGTCTTGTCCTTAAATTTTGACAATATAATAAATATCTCATCCTTAATCAATAATGCAAATTTATGGTTTAGATGTAAGGGTTAAAATTGTTGCATATTTTTGATAACTTGTTCTTAAATGACACTTGGGTCAACAATGTATGGTAGGTTGGTCTCCTTTTACCTACTTAAATTGAAAAGAAATTTGTGTGCTCCTTTATAATTTTGGCAATATGATAAATATCTCTTTACAAGGCACTTTGGTTAAAAATGCAAATTTTTGGTTTAGATATAAGGGTTTAAAGTGTTGCATGCTTATTATAACTCAAGTATGGTAAGTTGGTTTCCTTTTATTTACTTAAATAAATAAGAAATCTGTGTGCTCCTCTATAATTTTGACAATATAATAAATATCTCGTCCTTAAATGGCACTCGGGTCAACATCGCAAATTTGTGGTTTAGATGTAAGGATTAAAAGTGTTGCATGTTTATGATAACTCTAGTATGGTAGGTTGGTTTCCTTTTATTTACTTAAATTAAAAAGAAATCTATGTGCTCATCTATAATTTTGGCAATGTGATAAATAACTTGTTCTTAAATGACACTTGGGTCAATAATGCAAATTTCCAATTTGGTAAGGGTTAAAATTGTTGCATGTTTCTAATAACTTGAATATGGTAGGTTGGCTTCGATTTATTTACTTAAATAAAAAAGAAATTTGTGTGTTACCATTTAATCTTGACAATCTTGTCCTTAAATGGCACTCGAATCAACAATGCAAATTTATGGTTTAGATGTAAGAGTTAAAAGTGTTGCATGTTTTTGATAACTCGAGTATGTTAGGTTTGTCTCCTTTTACCTACTTAAATTGAAAAGAAATTTGTGTGCTCCTTTATAATTTTGGCAATATGATAAATATCTCTTTACAAGGCACTTTGGTTAACAATGCAAATTTTTGGTTTAGATGTAAGGGTTTAAAGTGTTGCATGTTTCCGATAACTTGAGGATGGTAGGTTGGTTTCCTTTATTTACTTAAACGAAATATATGTGCTCCTTTATAATTTTGACAATATAATAAATATGTTGTCCTTAAATGGCACTCAAGTCAGCAACACAAATTTATGGTTTAGATGTAAGGGTTAAAAGTTTTGCATGCTTATTATAACTCAAGTATGGTAAGTTGGTTTCCTTTTATTTACTTAAATAAATAATAAATCTGCGTGCTCCTCTATAATTTTGACAATATGACATTTATCTTGTCCTTAAAGCACACTAGAGTCAACAATGCAGATTTCTGTCTTAAATTTACGTGTTAAAAGTGTTGCATGTTTCTGATAACTCGACTATGGTAGGTTGGTTTCCTTTTATTTACTTAAATGAAAAATAAATTTGTGTGGTTCTAGATTATCTTGACAATATGATAAATATTTTGTCTTTAAATGGTGCTCAAGTCAACAATACAAAGTTATGGCTTAGAAGTAAAAGCGTTGTGTGTTTTTTACCACTTGAGTATGGTAAGTTGATTTCCTTTTACTTACTTAAATTGAAAAGAAGTATGTGTGCTCCTCTATAATTTTGACAACATGATAAATATATTGTCCTTAAATGGCACTCTAATCAATAATACAAATTTCTTGTTTAGATGTACGGGTTGAAAGTGCTACTTGTTTCAGGTAACTAGAGTATGGTAGGTTAGTTTCCTTTTTTTCACTCTAATAAAAAGAAATTTATGTGCTCCTCTATAATTTTGAGAATATAATAAATATCTTGTCCTTAAATGGCACTCAGGTCATCATCGCAAATTTATGGTTTAGATGTTAGGGTTAAAGTGTTGTATTTCTATGATGACTCAAGTATGGTAGGTTGGTTTCTTTTTATTAACTTAAATTAATAAAAAAAATCTACATGCTCCTCTATAAGATGACAATATGATAAACATATTGTCCTTAAATGGCACTCTAGTCAATTACAAGATGTAAGGGTTAAAAGTGTTGCATGTTTCTGATAACTCGGATATGATAGGTTGGTGTCCTTTTATTTACTTAAATATGTGTGTGTGTGTGTGTGCACGCGCGTGTGTGTGCTCCTCTAAAATTTTGACAATATGATAAATATCTTGTACTTAAATGACACTATAGTCAATTATGCAAATTTCTGGTTTTGCTAGTATTGTGACATCCTAGATTTTCAATCCTATATTCTATTGAATAAATCGGGAATTTCATCGATGCACCTTTAGGGCTGTTCTCAGAGCCACTCACTCTCGAGATAACTAGATTATTCAGGAAAGCTATTAAGGAATTTTAAGATAATAGACTTGACAATTCGACCAAAAATCGACTTCTCAATTGTGCTAATCTTTAAAAGCCATTACGGCACAGTTAAAAATCGATTTGAGATTACATATAGATCGATTCGATAGAGATGTGTAGCTAATCTTGGGTGACACCACTAAATTGGAAAATTCTCGTTGGTCAGCACTAGACCGATTTTTCTATCGTTTTGGTAACCTATGTCCGTATTTGAATCATCGAGATTTTCATGACAACCGAGAGTTGTCAATGTGTCGAGTGAATTCATTATGGCTTGAAGAAAATCGATCACGTGTCATTTGTATTAAAAAATTTCTAAAAACTACTCGATAGCCTAGGTCACGCTAAAAACGCGCTTGAATGAAATTAACCGCGGATTTGAATTTGATTTTAGAAATTGAAGGTTTTGTCATGTCACAATAAATTCTAGGAACGTCGACTCATTCTCATAAGATTTTTCTATAAACCGAGACATTTTGGGAAAAGATTGAGGTAGGGCCATTTTGTTTTGAAAAAGCCGAGATCGTTTTCAATCTTGCAATTGGGATGCAAGGTGGATTAATTGGTGAGAAAAAATGCCAATTTGATAATTGAGGTGTCAATTAAATTTATTAAGATTGGTTTATGTTGATTCAAGGAAGGATTGATGACCAATTGAGAGGAAATCAAAGGAAATTCGTATGCCCCCCCTCCCCTCCCCCTCAATTGCCTAGTCTTTTGGACCATTTCAAAATTGCAAGGAAGGGTTGGTGGCTAAGAATGGTCAAGGGAGACCATGGAATGGAAAATTTGGACATTGGTGGAGCCCTTGTCCCTCTCTCTTCCTCACCAAGCAACCGACCAGCTTTCCTCTCCACCTTCCTCCATTTTCACACACCAGTAGCTAGTAAGAAGTCGACGAAGCCAGTAGCATCACCGAAGACAACAAGAGACGCCGATCACCGACCGCTACCACCGTTCGCCCTCCTCGCGCGCATGCACGCCATCGCACCTTACCGCACCTCACCGCCATCTCACAACTTATGTCCGAGCATCCAGGGTAGCTGTCCAACCGCGCCAGCCATCACCGGAGCTCCCTTCACCGCCGATTTGCCTTGGTTTGGACCCAAAACCATCCCTGCTACCTTTCTCGAGCCTTACCGCCCTAACTAGCCTCGTTTCCTCTGGTTTTATAGCTTTAAGCAGAGGCTGAGTTTGTGAGTTTCCAGCAAGCTTCAAGGCTCGTTTTGAGGTGGTCCCAAGCCTCGGTTGCTAGGCCCGCCTTGAGGAAAGTCGAGCCCTGTGATGTTCACATCGTTTTGCACCGAACCGCTCATTAAACAAGAGAGTTTAACTCACTAATCATCGCTTAGTATGCTAATGATGCTTGGGGGTTAATTAAATTTAATTAAGTGTGATTAGGTGGATAGATTATATTATAGTAATTAAATTAGTGATTTACCTATACATGTTAGGTGGTTAGTTGTAGCAATTTGTGAGTAACTAGGTTCTAGTATTTATTGAACGAACCTTGAAATTTTCCAGATCCATTTCTACATCTAATTAGACATTACGGGCCTAAATTGGATTTATTGGCATTTATTTAATATTTTCCTTAATTAATTAATTAATTAATTATTTTCCGAAAATTAGGTTGGGATAGTCAATCACCAGAATTGTATGCTAATTATTGTGGTGTAGTTTGTTTATTTATTTGAGCTCTAAATTATGCTGAATTGATTTAATTGTGCTTTTAGGATTTTATTCCTAAATTAATCAATTTTGGTAATTGATTGAAAAATAACCGAGTGTTGGTTTACAACACCAAAAATATTTTGGTGGATCATATAAAATACTGGGAATTGTGAAAGTGAAAATATTGTATTTTGGTTAAGGCCGATCGTGTACCCACACATAATATTTTATCGGGTATAATAAAAATTGTGGAAATGTTGGATGGTTTAGATGGTATATTATGTTGGCCTTAGGATGATATGTCAGCATTGGGCAAGTAGTATATTGGTATACTATATCAGCCTACGGGTGATATATCAGCTTTGGGTGAGCAAAATACCTTATTATCAGCTTTAGGTAAGCATATATAGTATACTATGATGGCCTAGGGGCCATAATTTATCAACTTTGGGTGAGCATGTATATAGTATACTATATTATCAATTTTGGGCAAACTATACTATCTACTTTCATCCTTGGGTGAGCAATCTTGAAATAATAGGACTTTATAGATAGTATTGAATGTATCGACCAGAGAAGGGTCATTGTGACATGTAATTGACTAAGTCAATTGATTGATAGCTTGATTTGATTGGGTAAATTGATGTGATTCATGTATATTTGATATATACTATATTGCAGGGAGGAATTTGAGGTCAAGATAAGTTCTCGACTTATGTTGTGCTTAGGCAACTTTAAGGTATATTGACTTCCTAATCGAGTTTTAGGAGGGTAGAACTTGCTGAGACATTGTCTCACTGATTATTGTATAACCATTTTCAAGTCCTTAGTTGATATCGGTGGAGGACCCGAGGCCCGAAGTTTAGAAGGTGAAGCCTAAAGAATCAGCGAGCATGTCCGACTAGTTAGTCCTAGGACATTCCTCTTTTCTTGAAAGCCAATTCCTTTTTGTAGACTTCTATGTATAAACCTAGGTGTTTATAAAATGTCTTTTTGTGAAAAATTAGTCTTACTTTTCTATTCCATTGTTTTATTATCTAGGGATTTTATATGCTTTCGCATATGTATTAAAATAAAAAGGTTGGCAATGTGTCCTAAGCCGTCGCTATTATATCGACTAGGAGAGGGATGGGTGCGTACCCAAGGATTGGGGCATGACAAGTATTAAGTATAATCAAGTGTTTGTACGTCACCAGATGACTCACAAATTCCAAGTATTGATTGTTGTAAACTACTGCTTATTATTCATTGTTGTCTCTTAAACACAGAATTGTGTCCTATTGTCCAAACTTTTAATGCGTAGTTTAGTGTACTGGCATTGTCCTCAATCAAAGGAACTAGGTCAACCTATGGTTGAGGATAGTGCCGTAAGGCGCATCAACCCAGCTGTGGGCATTTAATCCACCCTCACTCACTCTAGGCACAAGAGACTACTATACTTGCCTACCTGATAGTAGCCAAAACCGAAGTCTTGACATGGTATCTACCTTTACTACCGTTAGGCCCCCTAATTTCCTATCTATCTTTGTCTTCCCGATAGAGAGGGAATAGGAGGATAGCGTGAGGTCTCTCACCTCGGGGCGATTCTCTCACCTGTTTTTTCCGTGAGCCTTTTAAGGACCTGCTCATATCCAAAAATTTCAATGGAATCTACTAATAAGAACTGGATACATTGTCATGTCATAAGTTGTCATTTTTGTTCAAATTCAACCATAAACTTTGTCAAATTGAAGGAGAAGACAAGATAACAAAAGAGATGAACAGAGAATTTTGTGGGTCTTGTTTATTATAAATGATGATTGTTTGAATTCGCCAATCGAGCACTGAGCAATTAGAGCTGACTTTTCCTCCAAGAGCCTTGTATCCAATTGATTCACATTCTCCAAGGGCAGAATGTTAATGTAGCTGAACATATAGCAATGTAGCTCAACATGTAGCTTGACATGCAGCTCAGGATGTAGCAATTAGAATAAGAGTACGTAGCTCAGTACGTAGCTTAGCATATTCAATAACAACAGCTCGGCATATATCTATATTGCACTATGATTATGTATTACTTGATAACATGACATTGACAGCATACACAACAGCAGCAACACGACATGATCATAACATACACGGCAGCAACAACCTGACATTAACAGCAACGAAATTGACATAATGAGCAACAACACGAGCAGGTTTCACGTAGATGAAATGATTCTCAGCGAGTCAACAATTTCAAACAACCCGTGACCATCCCCAAACCATGATAGCAACAAATCCATGTCAACTAATCTAACATCCAACCCAAATGGATGCTACATCAAACTTTTCGATTATAAATGGCCAAATGGATTAAATTGACACAATCACAATAGGTTTAGGATTAAATTTGCATAATTACAATAAGTTTACAACTTTATAAGTAATTTTCCATATATTATACAATTGCAACACCTCATAACTAAGTAAGGGAACTATTGCTTCTCAGTTCAAGCTCTGAGATAGACTGTAACCATAGATAGATAAAAATGAGAAGACATATGCCCATAGTACAGTACGCCAGTGCGGATAAGAAGTTCTTGTACATTATTAAGCATTTGAGACTTTATTACATACCATCAAATTGAATGACACTAAATATATAAAAAATAAGGAAATCTCCAAATTTCTTTCGTACAATGTCATAAAAGAAAGTAGTACGCAGCTGATGGGGTTCAAGCGTCTTTCACCACGATATGAATCACCTGCTATGTGCGATTTTTGGAATAAGATCATTGTAACTATTTGATAATATCACAAGCAAATGCTTGGAAAAATGGCTCTTATGATTTTAGGAGTTCTGCTGATCTCCATTGAAATTATTAATTGAAGGCTACTATTCATCTCCTCGTACCGCCCAACAAGACCTTCTCATGTGGCCAAACCTGCACAAAGAAATAGTCGATCAGCTTCGAGATCCAGGTACATCCGTTCCTCATGTCACTATAATGTTCCAAGCCAACCGAACCGTTAGGGAATCAATCTAGGATGGAAGAATTGAGCGAGATGTTGCTTAAAGCTCTTGAATGCAAATAACCAATCCCAATAATCTGGAGGTTGTTACATTGGTTCCTGTGAATTGATTCTGAAATTGTGTTGATGTTTATGACATGGTTGATTCCTCTTCTTTGTGGTATGTTTTTGCATCAAATGATCATACCGAACATGGTTGGTGGATTCATTGGGAGAAACAAACAATGATTGGGTGATGATATGTAGCCAAAGATTAGGGCGTGGTTTCAAGATAACTGTTATCTAACATTTACTTTGGTCGAAAACTTGAAAATATTGAAGAAGTGAGACCTGAAGTTAAGCAAAACGTCGTGTACAAGATAAAAGAATGGAAGAATTGAGAGACATGTTGATCAAAGTACTCAAATGCATAAATTTAATCCCACTAATCCCAATGATAAATACATAAACTTTTGTGGATTAATATCGAAACATTTTGGTTGGCTTGGAACAATTTAATAATATGAGTAAAGGATGTACCTGGATCTCGAAGTTGATCGACAATTGCTCAGTGCAAGTTTGGCCGCATGAGAAGGTCTTGTTGGGCGGTACAAGGAGATGAATAGTAGCCTTTAATTAACATTTTCAAAGGAGATCAACAGACCTCCTAAAACCGTAAGAGTCATCTCTCCATGGATTTGCTCATGATATTGTCAAAGGATGATATTGCCCCTTATCATTGCACCCAATGGCTTTTGGATGGGAAAGTTCACATAATATACAAATAAAGGGTTAAATTTTGTATGCTTTTGACAAATCGAGTATGTTAGGTCGCTTTCTTTTAATCAACTTGATATGGAAAAGAAATCCGTGTAAACCTTAAGAATTTTGACAATATAATAAATATCTTGTCCTCAAATGGCATTTGGGTCAATAATGGAAATTTCTAGTTGCGGTAGCATTTAATATAGCCTAGTGTTAATAACATTTAATATAGTCTAGTGTTAGTACTATCCCAAATAACTCTCTAAGGATGCATTTGTTTGGGTGAAAGTATTTTTTGAGAATTGATTTTATGGACTTTCATTCATTTGGTTTACAAAAAATGACTAGTTTACAATCACCAAAAATATTTTTGCATAAATTTAAGAAAGTGAATTCCTAAATCTAAAGAGATGAAAACCCTTCGAAAATTGCTCCTCTCAAATTTTTTAATTTTTACTTCTTTTCTTTTAATTTTTTTCTTTTTTCTCTTTCTTTGTCTTTTTTTTCTCTCTCTCTCTCTCTCTCTCTCTCTCTCTCTCTCTCTCTCTCTCTCTCTCTCTCTCTCTCTCTTTTTTTCCTTCTTTCTCTTTTTTATTTCTCCCTCGGCCGAACACCAGGCCTTAGCAAGGCAAGTAAGGCTGCATTTGTTTCCGTTTCTTTTTTCTGTTTTTAAACAACTTTTTTGTTTTTTTGTTTCGAGAACAAAAAATGAATAGAAACACATTTGTTTGTGTTTTTTTTTTCCAAAACTATTATTTTGTTCCCAAAAACACATTTGAACAGAAACAAGAAACAAAAAAAAAAAGTTGTTTTTTGTTTCTAGAACAAAATTTAGAAACATTTTTTTTATTTTCTTTTCTTGGAACAATTTTTAAACAAAAATGTTATCAAATGCGCCCTAACTAGCCACATGCATGGGCTAGTGAGGCTTGACCCCACCAAATTCAATAGCTGGAGCTCAACTAAGCCCAATCAGCTTGAGCTCGCCAGCCCATGCCTATGCTTCAAGCTCAACTAAGCTTTGTGCTTGAGATTGGTCGAGCTTCGGGGGATAGAGTTGGTGCTAAGGGAGGTGAAATCGTCGGAGATGGCAATAGCGGTGGTGGTGGAGAGGAGGGAGCAATGGGTGAAGTGGACAGGTGGGTTGGAGGGAGAAGGACAAAAGAAAAAGAAAGAAAGGAAAAAATAAAATAAAATAAAATAAAATAAAAAAAAAATCATTACAAATTTAATTTTTTCAGTTAAAATAAGGCATAAAATAAAAATTATTTTCCAAATAAAATCCAAATACCAAAAAACATTCTCTCGATCATATATCATCGAATAAAAGAAAAGTAGTCATTTTTCTATAATATGATTTCCCCAAAAACATTTTCCTTTTTCATTAGGTTTTCCCCCAAATAAATGCACTCTTAAGTATTTTGAGTAATGAATTGACTACTGTAGTTTGTAAATGCTGATTATTATTCAATGTTGTCTTTAAATTTTTTTTGTTTGTTCACTTTTTTTTTTTAAATTTTTCACCCCAACTTTGTTTGCTCCATTTAATTTTTAAACTCGCTGAGTTGAAGGAGAAGACAAGAGGACAAAATGGACCAACAGTGAATTTTGTGGCTCTTGTTTAATATAAGAAATGACCATTTCAAATTGCCAATTAAGCACCGAGGCTTTTAGACCAGACTTTTCATCCAAGAGCGGTGTATCCAGCTGATTCACATGCTCCAAGCAAAAGATCTCGAATTTACTTCCAAATTTTTAAGAGTCCTATTAACGCTTCGGCACCCGCGCCCTCTAGGCTTGCCTGGAATTATGACAGTGCATATATTGGTAAATGTCCTCATTCCATATAGCATGTGGATAGACTAGTCGCACCTGAGTAAATGCCGAAGATTCAGCAGTTTGACTAAACCTATTGGAAGTTTTCTGAGACTTGCGAACCATTTTAGGTCTAGCTCTTTAAACTCTTCAAGTTTCCAGTGCCACTCGGCAATGATTCTAGTGAGGAACATCGGATTAGATTCAACCTCCATAAATTGTGCAACTTGCAAATGGAACGGGGCAGAGTCTTGAGTCTGCTGTAGTAAGGAGGGCTATATTATCTTAAATGGTTCAATCACCTACAGACAAGGGTAACTCTTGAATGCGTACCACTTCGAGACACAAAGCTTGTGAGTTCTCATCATTATATACAAGCATATAGAAAACAATCTCTTAGAGAACCCAAGAGAGAGCGGGGGGGCAAGGGTCCTTATTTTCTTTGCCATAGAGATTCCCGAATCTTCTTGTTGACTTGGCGGCCCAAAACGACGTCGTTTTGCACGGCCGACGTGGCCAAAACGTCCCTTAGCCGCCGTCGCCGCGCTCCCCGCCCCGCCCGCCGGATGGGCGGTTCCACACATGGAACCAAGAACGGCGGCACTTGCCCGGTCGGGCCAAGGGCCGTCGCCCAAAAATCACCAATTCCAATTTTTAATCCCTCCCGCCTCCCCCTTTCCTTTTTTTAAAATTATTAACTTTTTAATATTTCAACATTGATTTTGTTGGTAATTGTCGTTTGGCCACGTCGTGCGAAACGGCGTCATTTTGAGCTTGGTTCGTCGGAAAAGTGCCACGTGAAGAAACTCAAATGATCCATTTTATTCAATAGATAAGGCATCCACTACAGTGGATGCGATGTGTGGCGTGGACTTTACTCAGTTTATTGGCTTTAGTGGTTTCTTTGAACTGAATATTAGAAATAGCTCAATTGTTCTTTGCTTGCTTTGATTCCTATTCATAGCTCTAATCTGTAACATCTCGGGTCTTCACTATACACATATTGTCTGCTTTGGACTACCAAGAAAATGTGTACGTACAATTAGAGGGACCCAAGTATTATAAGCTAGCCCATGACTCCCTCCCTAGGCAATGTGGGCCCCTTAATAGAAGGGGCCTAGGCGATGTGGGACCCCTTAACAGAAGGGGACCGCTATACACATATTGTCCACTTTCGGGGTCTCAACCTCAAAAGATGTCTTGAGTTGATCAGGGAAATCATCTTCTTTCCAGATAAGAGGATGAATGAATGGATAGTTTGAATTTAATTCAAAAGGATAAAGAATCGAACCTCCATTTAACTTGAACAGGTCTGTATGGCATTGCCACATGAGATTTCCAAGGTTTTCCATAAGACTTTCATTATGGATTTGCTGAATAATCTCCTAGGAATATTTCCAACTTGGCAAATCTTTGATCTTCTCAATCTTGTATTTTACGCCATGATTGAGCATATGGAAAGCAGGCATCTTGATGTACATGTTGATTTCAGCTGGTGCTTTGGGTCTAAACAAAAAATCAGCAAGTACATTCTTTTTTCCAAGAATATGTTTAATTTCAAAAGAGTATTTTGAGAACCATTCAGTCCATCGAAGCAGTTGAGAATTTGGAATCTTCTTCTGTTTAAACTTGGTCATCTGAGGGAAATATGCCATGTCTAATTCTACCAAGAAGTGATGGCCTATGAGATGAAACTCAAATTTTTTTATTCCATTTTTTACTCCTAGGATTTCTTTGAAAGTGGAATGGTAATGCATTTCAGCTTGTGAAAACTTTCTACTTTTGTGAGCACAAAGGTGTCTCTTACCATCAATTTTTTCGAACAGGATGGCTGCCCAGTATTCATCACTGGCGTCAGTTTGAAGAATTCTTTTTCCTGTTGATGATATTTTGTAATGGTGGGAGATTCTGCATAATCTCCTTAAGCTCAACGACTGCTTTGGTCTGATTTTTGCCCCAAGGTGGGGAATTCTTTTTCAGCATGGATTGCAAAGGAATTAGAAGCTTTGCAATGTTTGGGACAAAATCACTGAGATAATTGATTATTCCAAGAAACTGCTGCACTTGTTTTGTTGTGAAGTTATCTTCAGGAAACTTCAATAATTCTTGAGCGATATAGGGCCCTAGATAGTATGTACCTTTGTTGAGGTGCATACCAAGAAATTCGATTTCTGTCTGAGCGATATTTATCTTTCTTTGGGAAAACATAATACCATGCTTTTTCACGATTTCTGCAAACTGCTCAAGGAGTTGACAGTGTGACTGCTCATCAGGACTGTAAAGCAAAATATCGTCGATGTATACGGCTGCACTTGACAGGATTGGTTGGAAAATACGACAAATGGCCTTTTGGAAAAAATGGATGGTGCTACTTTTAGACCAAAAGGAAGAACTTTCCACTGGAAGTGTTGGTTCGAGATACAGAATCCTATTTTGGATCTGTCTTCAGGATGGATGCTCAATTACCAAAATTCGGCTTTGAAATCGAATTTGGAATAAATGTGGGCCTTGGTTAGACTAGTAAGAGAGAATCTCTGGATGGTAAAGGGAATTTATCATCTTGGAGAAAAAGGTTGATAGTTGATCACCAGTCTCATTTTTCCCTTATTTTACTCGGTGCGCTTATTGACATAAAAGGCTTCACAAAACCATTGAGAACTCGAGATTTCAATAAGGCCTTGCTGCAATAGTTTTTAGCATTCCCTTTGAGCTAAAGCCAAGTGTTTTGGCTTCATTCCCATATGACTTGCCTTGGTTGGATTTATGTCTTCATTCTTTTTTAAAGGAAGGCGAACAAAGAACTCCGGATTTTCCCATAAAAGATGAGAACATTTTTGAGCGAACTCCGAATGAGATTATGAACAAGATTCTAGTAACTTTTGCATGATTGGATCTAGTAGACTCATCTGGATGGAAAAGAGTTTCTGAATATTGACGAACTCAGAAAATTGATCTTTATATCTAAGACCTTTTCTAGGAATGATGCGAAGCTGAGAAAGTTGAGTCATGATATCCCACCCAATTATCAAATCTTTATTGAGGATACTTGATCCAAAGATTTTTGTGGTTATGGAACACTGAGGAAAAAATCGGACAGTTACTGGAGTGGTTCTGACATTCGTGGAGAAAGTATCTCCTGAAGCAGAATTGAAATATCGGATGTAAGGAGTCCAGAATTCTTCAAGAAGAACTTTGGTGTCCAATATTGAACAACTTACTCTTGTGTCAATGAGTGCAATAATAGTGATGGGTTTGACAAACTTTGAAATGGGGATTTTTACAGGGAAATGGGGACAGTGAGTTTGACTTGAAAATATGTCAAGGTTTGGTTCTGGGGATGATGATGATATATGAAAAATATCTTCAGACTCTGAGTCTAATTCGATTTCACTGGAATTTTGGTAAAAGGGAATGACACAAAGAGTTTGTTCAATTGGTTCTTCATCAGCAGAGAATAAGGATTTAATATCATCATTTTCAAGAGAAATACATGTTTCATTCTCAATGTGATGAATTAGACAATTCTATATTTTCTTGCTTGAGGACAATTTTTGGCAAAATGTCCTTTCTCGGTTGCAAATGTACCAACGATTTGATTTCTTATGGTCTGTGCGATACATCCTTTTGCGTAGGTATCGCCATTTCTTCTTTTTTCGGAAATGTTTGAAGTCATGTTTGGATTTGTTTATCCAAAACTTCTTATAATGTTTCTTTTTCCGAGAATACTTGCCACAAGTACCATCATAGTCTTGCTTGGAGCATTTGATTTTTAACTTCTGTCGAGAACAAGCTGATTCAAGGCACTTGTCATCTGTGATATAGGTATGAACCATCTGGTGCTTTAAGTATAACTTTTCTAGGCATAGATGGACTTCTTGCTGTATTTCTCCATAGGGAATATCTTGTACTCTCCCTTGTTTTCCAAAGAAAGATTTTTCAACCATTTGAGACAGTTCTTTAGGGATGGAAGTAAGGAAAACATACTTCAGATTTGGATCTGTGCCAATCTGATAAAAAAGCTAAAGCATTACTCGATAATGCTTATCAAGATGTTTCTTCTAGAGGGAGTAGCATTTTCTTTCAAAGAATTCTCTCCTTTTCATCTCTATGAGATCAGTGGGTTTTCCCACAAAGACATGATATGAGAGAGTGATGGCATGGCCGAAATTAAGTGACATTAGGAAATGAATCTGGTCTTGTTCTGAAATTGATTACCACCAAAGTTTGAGACTTCCTGTGAATCTCGTAACAAAGTTGTAAAGGACATCGTTCATATCATGGTTGGTGATGGACTGAGTTTTCAACCAAGTATGAAAGTCTTCAAGTCTTTCTGGCCATTTATGATAAGGAATATCATCAATGGTGAAGAATTGTTTTGATGCTATAAATACATGCCGAGCAGGATTGCTTGTCTGGCCATTTTCTAGGTCAGAATAGTTGGATTCCATTTCATCATTTGGAGGGTCAACCATGAATATTGATGAAGTTACTAGCACAATGGGGAGGGAATCAACTATAGGAATTGAGAAAGATGAAGAAGAGGAAAGAGATGCTGAATCTGATTCAATCTCAGGAGTAGTTTGCTCGACTGGAAACAGGGACTATTTTTCTGGAATGGCAAGATCAAGATCTGGCTATTGGATAGCAAGATCAGGTTCCTGAGGACCCAAATCCTTTAGAAAAGATTCTAATGGATTAAATAACATCATCCGATCTGGCCTTTCTTTGATAACAATCAAACTTGATTCTGTGGGCAGCATTTTTTCTTTTCCTTTGTCCTTCTAAAGGGCTTTGAGGCGGTTTCGTATTTCTGCCATATCTGGTTCTCTTCTGTAGGGATCTTCTGGAATAGTGACAAAAATAGACGTCTATGGTGGTGGAGGTAAATACTCGGTTCTAACAAAAGGTGCCAATGGATCGAAAGGTCTGAACCTTCCTTCTTCAAGAAGTTGGATTTGTCTCTTGAACTTTTCTATCTCTGGTTTTGGACTTTCAAGATAATGATACCCAAGATGTTGGCTTGATTCCAAGGCGTGAAGCCTTTTTTAGAACTCAGAAAGTATCTTTTTGGTACTTTCGTCATATCTTTGGAGATCTTGTTGCACATTTCCAATCTTGGAATCAATTTCCTTGAAAGCATTATTTTGTGCTAACAGAGTCTCTAATTGCCAATTTAGAACAGCTTTAGTAGCAAGAGTCTTTCTCTATCTCCCATATTCATTCACATCGGTGGGGGTAGGAATCTTGGGAACATGGTGATATCTGCCATGTGGATCAATAAACTCTTCTGAAGTAGGAAACACAAGTTTAGAACTTTCCTTGACAAGAGGAGGAAAGTCAGTATCATGGAACATGGCGATGGAAGAAGTAGGTGGTGTTTCTGCTAGTACTTCAAGTGGGTAAGAATGCTTCTTGGCTCATTTGAGGATTGTCTTATAAAACGGAGAGAGAGTTTGCTTTTTCTGAGGAGGAGATGGTGGGGGTGATTTTGGTGGATCTAGTAAGGCTTGGGATGTAGTATTAGACTCTGGCGGTGGAGGTGAAGCATAAGAAACCATGAACTGGTATTTATCACACTCACTAAGACTATCAACGGAGGGATCTCCGTTCAAGTACCTTTGATGCACCTTATCCTTTGGCTTTTTTCGTCGAGGTGGAGATCTTGCTAAAGGATCTACCTCGTTAGGAGAATTTGTACGATAGGAACAGTGGGAAAAAGTATCCCAAAAACAACGACCATAATTGTCTTTATAGTAATGAATAGGATGTCCATCACCATTGAAATGTCGAACAAGCTTTTTTGGATCTGGCTCGGAAATTGATTGAGAAACACATGGTTCGATCATAAAGAGGGTCTAGAAGATAGAAGAACTTTCTTCCTTTTCCTTGCCAAATTTGATGGAAACAGTTCCATATTTTTTTCGAACGAACTTAAAGTCCGTGGACTGGAAAGGCTTGTTATGCTAATGTAGCTTTTCATAGTTGGTGATCCAAGTCTCTGGAAGAAGCTTAGCCAACGTATCCTTTGGGATCTGCCTAGGAACATGGATGCAAGACACCTGATCATTCTATATAAAGATGAACAACGCATCTTCATTACCATTGTTGAAGTTGAGGTCAAAAGCATGATTCTACACTCGATAAACCATTTGGTAATGTAGGGTTGTAGCTATAGAGTCAGTAGTTTGAGGGGCTCTAGTGAGCTAAACTTGAACTTTTAGAAAAGAGAGTAGCTAGGGATCTGAAAGAGCAATGTTGAAGTTTGGATACAAAGTTACAAAGACTGTTCCAGCGTTCAAAGTAATTTGAATAGTACCGATGCAAGCATGCTGATATTATAAAAACCTAGTATCCAACAAGGCAATTCTTGCCACAACTATCAAACCTTTACGACCATGAAAGGTAAGAGCAAGACGGACAGCGCCATAATGAAAGTGAGTGTATCCCTGTTGAGCCCATTGTTTGGGAAACTCTAGGGGTATTTGAAGAGTAACAAAGTACTCCTTTTTAGTAGCAGAAATGGGATGCTGATCGAATTTGGAGGATTGGACGTACTCCTTTACTTGCTTTGGGGTTTGGTGAATAAGTTGGCGGATGGAGCGGATCGGTGAGAAGGATGAGTTAGGCTTGGAGAAAGCAAAATAAGGATTCATGAGAGGAAGTTGGGTTTCAGAAATCTTGGTTTCATCGCTAAGAGAAACTTCATAAAGATAATCTATCTTAGAAGCATTAGAAACACGAAATTTTGGAGGGGTTGAAGATGAAGAAGAAGGAGCAAGAGAAATAGGTGCTTCGAGGATTTCGGGTTCTATAGACATGATGAAAAGAGATCTTCTTAGCGTTGGATTCACCTATCAAGTGCATGGAATGAATAACCTTAAAAATGAAACCATGGCTCTAATACCATGAATGGACCTAGACTTAGAACTAGGGAATGAGAGTAAATTTCCTACAAATATGCATCCCACAATGGGCGAACAACTCCCGTTCAAGCCCTTCATGGTTTTGTTCCTCTCGGGGCACGGTTTTATTCCTCTCGGGGTAGCCCATATTACCCCAAGAAAACGTGTATGTACAATTATAGGGACCCAAGTCTTATAAGTTAGCCCAAGACTCCCTCCCTAGGCGATGTGGAACAAGAGAGGAACTCTTTCCTTGCGCACATCCTGGGACCGAGGTGCGGACGCACCACCACCCCTCTTCCCCATGCACTATCGCTTGGGCCATCACAAAGTCCATTTGGTATAGCTGTAGCTAACCCTTTATTAGTTTCTTGACTTTAATGGTATATGCTTTTCAACTGCAGTATATCAAAATTGGGTGATGTAACTTCTAAAAATCTGCTATAAAATTTGGAAGTATTGCATCTGTGAGTTGTTCAGGAAGTATCTTATAAAAGCTGCGGCAATTCTTTTCACAATAAAAGTGTTGCAAGAAACATGGATCGAGAGACAAAGCATGGCTTTCTAACAAGGTAATCTATTGAGCATATTTACATGCATTGGCCAAAGGGTTTTGTCCCTGATGGTAAGGAAAGATCATGTCTGCTTATTAATGAAATTTACGTATGATTTGGAGTACTCTCCGAGGTTGTGGTGTAAGATACTCACTAGTATTATGCTCACTTATGACTTCTTGAGAAGTATAACAGTTGCATTGATTTGATAAAATTGCCTGATTAACTGCTTGACAATTGTATGTGCGTGTTTGGTAAAACTCCCCGATAATTCTTTTGTATAGTCACTTTTTTGTGTGTGGATAGTATGCTGATCGCTACCAAGGATATATCTTGGTTTAACATGTTGATGACAAAGAATCGGTGGTTTGAGTTGAAAGATTTTGGTCCATCTAAGAAGATTGTAGAAGTGGAAATTTGCGTGGGCAAGGAGCAAAGAATTGACTCAAACCAGAAAGCTTATGTCAAGGTCTAGGATTGTTTTCACATGAACAAAGCAAAACAACGATAAGTATATTAGAAATCCTAAAACTTATCGCGAGAGTAAGATTGAATTTTAAAACTTTTAAAAAATGTGATCAAACCATAAAACTTGTCAAAATATTGCAATCAAGTATTCCCATAAACTTCTTCAATTTAGTTATTGAAAAAAATGTTGATGTGACATTTATTATATTATTTTCTCTAATCTACGTGACATTTTTATTTTTATATTGTCAAATCTTATTTAAATTAGATCAAAAAATAAAATGATTATTCAAAAAAAAAAAGGACTCAAGGTGAAAACAAGAGAGCCACAAGGCCTCTTTGGTCAGCTACCACCACTACCCTTCATCGAAAAGGGTCAATAGTCATCGACCCCAAGCAAGGGCCAATAGGCCTCAGCCAAGGCACTTGCTTTGGATGGGTGAGCATCACTAGCCTTAGGTGATGGTCGACAACCCTCGCCCAAATCGGTGCATCTCCTCTATTTGTACTATTGTTTTAGGATTTCGATTCTCTCTCATCCTTGCAGAACCTTGTGACAGCTCAAATCGATCATCTGGAACCAAAATTGTCTCTCTCTCTCTTCTTCCTCTCTTCGTTAGCTATGGCAAGGCGAGGGCGGCCAAGGTTGCCGGCCATTCCCCAGCCACCCCCAACCGACCCTTGCCCCACCTTTGTTGGTCCTTCCTAGTGATGGTGGGGTGGCACTGACAAGGCCTATGTGAGCCCTCGCCAAATGCTGTTGTAGATCTTTTTTTTTTTTTTTTGGTAATTACTATTTATATTAAAATTCACTTTTGGGGCCATGTTTGCGTCAAAACGACATTGTTTCGTACTTATCTTGCTAAAAAAAATGTCACATCAGTTGTTTGGCTGGAATTTATTACCGTTGGAACTTAAGGATTTGTTTGGCAACTGGTCAAATAGTACCTGATTCTATTCTTTTGTCACAAGGAACAAAAAAAAAAAGAACAAAGATCCGTTTGATAAATTTTTTGTTCCTAAATATAGATTTGGAATGGAATCAAGAAGTAAGAAAAAAGTTGATTCTCTGCTATCAAGAATAATTCTAGAATCAAGTTATCTCAAAATTTGTTTTTTGTTTTTTTTTTTTCTTCTTCTTTTCTTCTTCTCTCTTCTTCTTTCACTACCTCCACCGTCGCCTTCTACCACAGCTTGTTGCCAGCAATTGGCTGGGTGAAGTCCCATAAGCTTGTCGAAGGCTAGCACAGCCATCAACAAGGCTTAGCCTAGCTAGATCTAGGTAGGGCGAGGTCAAGCTTCAACGGTTGAATGAGCTTAGCCTCACCTAGCTTTTGGTGAGGCTTAGCCGACGAGGCATGGCCTGGCCAGTCACCAATCATCCTAAGACTAATAACCAACCAAAGGTTGAAGAAAAAAAGGAAAAAGAAAAAAGTAATAAAATTATTTTAAAAAATTAAAAGAAAATGGTTTGGATTAGAAATTTTGAGAGCAATGCCAAACACAACTCTATCGTGGGAATAAAAATTTTAGGCAGTTACCAAGGCCTTCAAATACTTAGAAATATGTTCGGAGATTAGAATTAAAAAGAATTATTTCTTAACTTAAATTATTCTTGGGAATGGAATGGTCTTAAATGTTTCATTCTTCTCTAATTTTGATACTTAAATGTACTTTTTGAAATTTTTGGCATTTAAGTGTTCCTATGCCAAGTTTTGGCACCTGTAGTATTTGGCACTTCATCCCTCACCGTATTCGCTGGGGGACCGATAACACCATCAGGTTCCATCGAATAATTTTGTTCCCCTTGTTCATAACTTTTACAGATTTTTTTTTGGCCTAATTTGTCTCCTTCTTTGTCGCCCAAATCATTCAGGGATAACTGATGGGCAGGCACTAGCGCTGCATCAAGCTTGGACCCTGAGGTGTTTTAATGAAGATGTTTTTGCTTTGCTTTGGAGCTTTAGTTTCAATGGAAGATTCTTTGTGTTGAACCGGGCCAGTAGGCCCTTGCCTAGGGCAAGCAAATACCTTATCTGCACCGGCAGCCTCCATCAGCCCTTTTCAACAATGGGTAGTGGTGGCTCATTGGCAAGGGCTTGGGGGATTTTCTTTATTAGCTTTTTGATTTTTAATTATCATTATTTTATTTTATTTTATTTTATCTAATTTTAGATCAAAAAATAATAATAATAATAATAATAAATAATAATAATAATAATAATAATAATAATAATAATAAATGCCATGGGAAAAGAAATAAAAATAATAATATGTTTGCATTTTCCATTAGTCAAATTGATAGTGTTAATAAAATGATTTGATTGTATTAATTCAACAAGTTGTAGCTCTTGATTGCACGTTTTGAAAGTTTTAGAAGCTAATTGCATTTCGTGATAAATTTTAGGATTTCTGGTGCATTTATTTCAATATATAAATTTTGCTTCTCATTTCAAGCTCTCAGCTACTGTGTCACCATAGACAGATGAAAAGATAATATATATGCTGAGAGTGTCCTACTTTAGTGTGGGTAAGAAGTCTTCTCACGTTAATAAGCATTTAAGACTATTTTTTAAATGAAATGTTAGACAACTCAATTGCACTTTGAGCATGAATTTCGAGACTTACCATGGTTATCTTACAAAAATTAGGATAGGAGTACCATTCAAATAGGACAATAATTTATATTAACAAGAGAATCTCAAATTTTCGTACATCGATTGTTATAAATGGAAATCAATTTAGTCTAAAATCTTGTAGCAGGACTTGAGTGACGGGGTTCAAGCGGCTTGCATCATAAAAAGAATTGCCTCCTTTGTGATGTTATTGATGTCAAACCATTGTAAATATCTTAAAAAAATCTTGAGAAAATTCCTAGAAAGATGGCTCTCATAGTTTAAGGAGTTCCATCGATCTTCTTTAATTTTTTTTTTTTTTGGGTGTAAATATGTGAGTATCATTAGATGAGGTACAAAGCTTAGGGGCATTCCTTTGCATTATTTAAAGACTTGGTTGGGCAAGGTCAAGCTTCGCCAGCGGTTGGATGAGCTTAGCCTCACCTAGCTTTTGGCGAGGCTTAGCTAACGAGGCGCAGCTAGCTAGTCACCAATCGTCCCAAGACTAACGACCAACCAAAGGTTGAAGAAGAAAAGGAAAAATAAAAAAGTAATAAAATTATTTTTAAAATTAAAAGAAAATGGTTTGGATTAGAAATTTTGAGAGCGGTGCCAAACATAACTCTATTGTGGGAATAAAAATTTTGGGCGATTACCAAAGCCTTCAAATACTTAGAAATATATTCGGAGATTAGAATTAAAAAGAATTATTTCTTAACTTAAATTATTCTTGGGAATAGAATGGTCTTAAATGTTCCATTCTTCTCTGATTTTGATACTTAAATGTACTTTTTGAAATTTTTTGGCATTTAAGTGTCCCTATGCCAAGTTTTGGCACCTGTAGTATTTGGCACTTCATCCCTCACCATATTCGCTAGAGGACCGATAGCACCATCAGGTTCCATCGAATAATTTTGTTCCCCTTGTTCATACCTTTTATAGATTTTTTTTTTGGCCTAATTTGTCTCCTTCTTTGTCGCCGAAATCATTCAGGGATAACTGATGAGCAAGCACTAGTGCTGCATCAAGCTTTGACCCTGAGGTGTTTTAATGAAGATGCTTTTGCTTTGCTTTGGAGCTTTAGTTTCAATGGAAGATTCTTTGTGCTGAACTGGGCGAGCAGGCCCTTGCCTAGGGCAAGCAAAGACCTTACTTGCACCGACAGCCTCCATCAACCCTTTTCGACGATGGGCAGCGGTGGCTCATTGGCAAGTGCTTGGGGGACTTTCTTTATTAGCTTTTTTATTTTTTTAATTATCATTATTTTATTTTATTTTATCTAATTTTAGATCAATAATAATAATAATAATAATAATAATAATAATAATAATAATAATAATAATAATAATAATAATAATAATAATAATAATAAATGTCATGCATGAAAAGAAATAAAAATAATAATATGTTTGTATTTTCCATTAACAAGAGAATCTCAAATTTTTGTACATCGATTGTTATAAATGGAAATCAATTTAGTCTAAAATCCCGTACCAGGACTTGAGTGATAGGGTTCAAGCGGTTTGCATCATAAATAGAATTGCCTCCTTTGTGATGTTATTGTTGTCAAACCATTGTAACCATCTAAAAAAATCTTGAGCAAATTCCTAGAAAGATGGCTCTCATAGTTTAAGGAGTTTCGTCGATCTCCTTGATTTTTTTTTTTTTTGGGTGTAAATATGTGAGTATCATTAGATGAGGTACAAAGCTTAGGGGCATTCCTTTGCATTATTTAAAGGCTAATTATGTGAAAAGATGGAGGAAGGAAGTCTCCATACAACAACTGATAAAACATTTGCTTGTGGAGGCGTACAATGTTGGTAGAGTGATGTCTACCCCTTACAACTTTGTGAATCCTAGCGAATAGAAGATGAGCCTCAATGTACTTGTTTCAAAACCATCTACGGTTGCATTCCATGCAAATACTCATCACTAAGGAAGACATCTTGAGGAGCCTCACCTCCAAGTTTTTGCCATTGGTGGACTTGATCATCCATTGAAGTTCAAAATTCCAACATCCTGCAAAACGCCAAATCCTATTTTGTTCGAGGATATTGTGTCATATACTACTAGTTCAGGTTCACTAAGAATACAAGGTTATTGTCTTATGTAGCAGTCCTATAGAAACAACATTTCGTATCAATCAAGTGATACCAATCAAGTGATACCAATCCACAATTGGTCCCTCCTGTTCGAATCCCTTGTATATCTCCTTTAAAATGTTCACTGGAGCTTACTATTCATCTCCTCTTTGTACCCAACAAGACCTCCGTATGTGGCCTTACCTGTGCTAACAAATTCCTTATCAACAAGGAGATCTAGACACATTTTTTTCTTATGTCATTATATTGTTCTAAGCCAACAAACTGTTACGGAATCATTCCAAGATGGAAGAATTAAACGAGAGGTTGCTCAATCAAATGCAAAAAACCAATCTGTATAATCCCAAGGATTGTTACATTGATTCTTGTGGATTGATTCCGAAACTTGAAAAATTCAGAGAAAGTAAGAGCCTGAAGTTGAGTGAAAGGATGTATGGAGAAGAAGAATGGAAGAATTGAGCAAGCTGGTGATCAAAGCAGTTAAATGCAGATATTGAATCTAAATAATCCCAAGGACAGTTACATAAATTCGTAAATTGATTCCGAAAAATTTTGGTTGGCATTCCAAGATGGAATAATTGAACGAGTTGTTGCTCAATCAAATGAAAATAATCAATCCCTATAATCCTGAGGATTGTCACACTAATTCTTGTGGATTGATTCCGAAACTTGAAAAATTCAAAGAAAGTGAGAGCACGAGGTTAAGTGAAAGACCATGTAAAACAGAAGGATGAAAGAATTGAGCAAACTGGTGATCAAATCACTCAAATGCACATAATGAATCCAAATAATCCCGAGGATACATCAATTGGTAAATTGAATCTGAAAATTTTGGTTGACTTTCCAAGATGGAAAAATTGAATGAGGTGTTGCTCAATCAAATGCAAATAATCAATCCCTTAATCCCAAGGATTGTTTCACCTGTTTCACCAATTCTTGTGGATGAATTCCAAAACTTGAAAAATTCGGAGAAAGTGAGAGTGTGAAGTTAAGTGAAAGGCCGTGTAAAAGAGAAGGATGGAAGAATTGAGCAAGTTCGTGATCAAAGCACTCAAATGCACATAATGAATCCAAATAATCCCAAGGATAGCTACATCAATTGGTAAATTGATTCCGAAAAATTTTGGTTGGCTTGGAACAATATAATGTCATGAGGACAGGATGTACTTGAATCTCCAAGCTGATTTGCAATTGCTCACTGAAGGTAAGGCCACAAGAGAAGGTGAATAGTAGACTCCAGTGAACCTTTTTAATGGAGATCAGAAAACCTCATAAAATCATAAGTCATCTTTTTGGGCATTTGCTCATGACATTATCAAGTGATGATAACTTCCATTTGTTATAGCCCATAATGGTTCTTGGGATGTGAACTTCGCTTATTTATATAGATGTAATGGTTAAAAGTGTTGCACATGTTTATAATTTGAGTATGGTAAGTTGAATTTGAGAGTGCTAGTATGACCAAAATAAATGAGTTAGGGAAGAGAATAAGAACACAGAAATTATAGTGGTTCAGCTTAATCCAAGCCTACGTCCACTCTCCCACGCTAACAGCCTTCTTGGCTGGATTCCACTATGCAATCAACAAGAGATTACAACTTCGAGTGCAAACACTTAGTAGTAGATCACACTATCTCACTAAGTCACTCTTTTGGTATTTCTCTCACGATCACAAACGTTTAAGCTCTCCAAAGACAAGTATATGATCGAAGGTCGCTCAGACTTTGGAATTATAAATTCTACGCTCCGTCTCTTACTTGCTCATCGGTCCATGATCTTCTTAAATACTCCTCCACTTCCAAACTAGCCGTTGGACAGCATCCCGGAGAATCGTCTTCCAATATACCCATTGGACAGCTCTGTATCTAGAAGATTTGGTAGCCGTTGAGTGACAAAGGTAAAATCCCAAATTGATTCCGATCACCCATACAAACGAAATCTTGGTTTCCATAAGTAAAGCTGCTTTGTATATAAAGTTCTTGTCTTCAATCAAATCAATCTTGATGTGGAATCCAAACCAGATCACTAGCCGTTGTATGATTGGGCTTGAGTTACGATTTATCGAATGGGATGTAAAGTCCGAGTCCGTAGACTTTACAATGGGTCTATAGACTTTACAATCTGAGTGTAGACTTTACAATGCTGGGTCGAACATATCTGCTTGAACAGTTTTAGCTTTAAGGTCTCATGCCCGGTTCGGCTTCAAGATAGAGTCTATCTTCTGGTTCATCATTCGCGTTCGATGCGGAATTAGTCGGGGTTGACGGACTTCGATGTAGAACAGACTTTGATACTAAAGTCCGCGGTCTTCAAACTTTGAGTCTTGAGTCCGCGGTCTTGAGTTTGAGTCTTGAGTCTAGCAGTCTTCAGACTTTAACACAGAAGTCTAGAAATCTTCAGAATATACTTTGGACATGTGTTACGTTCAGTCTTCGGACTTTGATAAAATCCTTTACATGTTCTATCATCTGCATGGTCTATTACTCAACCATCAAACATGTTAGTAGCCTTTGATTTATTTTGTCATCTTCAAAACATCATAAGGGATTTCCCTAACGAAATTCCTTTTATTTACTTAAATAAAAAGAAATCTATGTGCTCCTCTATTATTTTGACAATATGATAAATATCTTGTCCTTAAATGGTAATTGGATCAATGCAAATTTCTAGTTTAGATGTAAGGGTTAAAAATGTTGCATGTTATTTATTACTCAAGTATGGTAGGTTGGTTTCTTCATTTACTTGAATTGAAAAGAAATCCACATGTTCCTCTATCATTTAGACAATATGATAAATATATTCCTAAAATGGCACTTAGGTCAACAATGCACATTTCTAGTTTAGATGTAATGGTTAAAAGTGTTGCACATATTTGATAACTTGAGTATGGTAGGCTGATTTCCTTTTATTTGCTTAAATTAGAAAGAAATCTGTGTGCTCCTCTATAATTTTGACAATATAATAAAAATCTTGTCTTTAAATGGCACTTAGGTCAACAATGCACATTTCTAATTTAGATGCAAAGGTTAAAAGTATTGCACATTTTTTGTAACTCGAGTAAAGGTAGGCTGGTTTCCTATTATTTAATTGAATAAAAAAAGAAATCTATGTGCTTCTCCATATTTTTGATAATATGTTAAATATCTTGTCCTTAATGGCACTCACGTCAACAATGCAAATTTAGATGTAAGGGTTAAAAGTATGGCATGTTTCCAATATCTCAAGTATCATAGGTTGGTTTCTTTTATTTACTTAAACTAAAAAGAAATCTCTGTGCACCTCTATAATTTTGGCAATATGATATATATCTTGTCCACAAATGGCACTTGGGTCAACAATGCAAATTTTTGGTTTGGGTAGTATTTAGTATGATCACGCCTTAGTACACCATTGGATGACTCACGAAGTAGACTGAGTAATGACGGCTGTAATTTGTCGACTTATTGCTTATTTCAATGTTGTCCCTATTTTTTTTTCGTCTGCCATCCTCCACAAGGTCTTAAAGCGTAGTCCAAACAAAAGTCTTTTTTAAAAACTTTAATGTAATTTACTAATAAAAACTGGATATATTGCCGTGTCATAACTTGTCATTCTTTTGTTCAACTTCAAGCATGCACTATGTTTGTTCAATCTTTTTTACCACAACTTTCTTTTTTCCATTGTGTTTTTTAATGTCACTGAGTTGAAGAAGAAGACAAGAAAACAAATTAGACGAATGGAGAATTTTGTGGTTCTTTTTTAATATAAGAAATGATCATTTCAAATCACCAATCGAGCATCGAGGCTTTTAAACTTGACTTTTAAACCAAGAGTGGTGTATCCAACTGATTTATGTGTTCCAAGTGAAGGATCACCAGTTTTGCTTCCAATCTTTTTAGTCTTACAAGCGCCCTCTAAAATCATCCGGAAATATGATGGTGCATAAATTAGTCAATGTCCCATTCTACAAGGCAAGTGGATGGACTTGTCACACCCGAGTAAATTGAGATGCCGAAGATTTAGCATAGTTAAACCTACTTGAAGTTTTCTACGACTCATGCACTATTTGAAGTCTAGCCTCTTTAAATTCTTCAACTTTCCAATGCCACTCGACCATTATTCTAGTGAGGAACATAGGATGAGATTCAAACCTTCATAGTCTTGAGTCTCCTATAGTAAGTATGGCTATGATATCTCAAATGATTCAAGTCACCTATAAACACTAGCAACTCATAGATGAGCACCACTTCAAGACACTAAGCTGGCAAGCTCTCATTACTATATACTAAAGTGTTTTGATGTATGTGTAAAACGTTTCTTATTAGAGAATTGGTATGGCATAAAATAGTTAACCTGTAACTTATTGGTTTAAGTTTTTTAGTGAAGGTGGATTCAACTAAAATTATTGATTAGTACAGACTTGGCCTTTCTCTTAGCAATTTCTCTAGATGAAGGTATAGAATTTCTATTGCGTGTACCCAAGAATTGATATCAAAGCCAAAGGCAAATAGGCCCACATGGTTTTCAAGGTGTAATAATGCAATCTCGATGGAAACCTTCATGGTTCCATCTAGAGAAAGAGAATATGACACCTAAATTAAATGAGAAGAAACCCAACACTAAACTCACACATGACGGGAGAGATTATTGAGATGCGCATATGAATTGTGTTAGAAATATCTCATAAGTCCAACGCTAAGCTTGTACATGATAGGGAGATTGTTGAGTACACACATGAATTGTTTTAGAAATACATCATATCGGAGAATTGGTGTGGTATAAAATAATTAAAATATCATAGATCATAAATCATTGATTTAAACTTTTGAGTAAAAGTCAATTTAATTGGATATGTTGATGGGCTTAGACTTGGGCTCTTTCTTGAAGATCTCCTCAGGTGAAGGTATTAAATTTTTACAGAGTGCTTCCAACATAGACACATATGAAACATCCTCCCGATACCTTAGAGAGGGGAGGTCCCCATTTTCTTTGCCTTAGAAAGTGTTTCCATCATCTTATTGATTTGACAACTGAAAATACATGAGAGATGCTTCCATTTATGTGCTTGACGTTGGAACACTTACGATGATGTATTCTTGAACCAACGGTACGGCCCTTGAAAGCTCATGCATTAGATCATATTTCGCATGACCAAATGGATCCATGGATATCTTCTTTTATGTCGTGCAAGAATGATCTCCAAACCGACCCTCTAATTTATATATTTCTCCTGCTTCAGGACTTTTACTATTTCATTTCGGTGTAATAAACCCTTCAACTATCCAAAGAGATATCGCTTCGTGCTTGGTCAATTCAGTGCTTCTTAAGATTAAACTGCAATATTCATAATTGCTTTAGTTGTAGTTGAAGACGATCATAACTTAGCTTTAGTCTCAGCATAATATCACTTAATCTTGGCTGAACTTGGATAGTTCATAATCTTTGAAATGCAGCCAGTCTCATGCGATGTTGCTCGATGAATAGGAGCAGCCCTGTCATTCCAATCATGAGGGGAAATCTAGCTTTTTTATTCGCGATTTCTTCTCCGATGTTACGTAGGTTATACATTTGAGGTTAAACAATGAAGATTATGTTACCCCAATCTTAAGTCACCCAAAATTATAATTGGTAGATATGTTACATTTGATTAAGGTGTTTTTAGTTACTTCTGATGCTAAGGGGGTACATGACAATTATCTATTTCTGTTCCAGAAACAATTTTTTTATTCCAAACCTATTTCTGGAATAGAAATGCGTTTGATAAACTTATTCCATTTTTCTATTTCTGAAATAGATTATTGTTCTATATAGGTTTAGAATAGAAATCGAAGTAGAAATTTTCTACTTCTCTATTTTGGAAACAAAAATGAGAAATAAAAATTATTTTCATCGTTCGTCAACCAGGTCATTCATCCGTCGCCGACCACCACCGTCTGTTAGTTGCCATTAGGTAGTCGCCGTCCACCACCGTTCGAAAAGAAAAAATTTATGTCGTTATCAAATGAATATCTATTTTTAAAATGGAAATTTTATGTCGTTATCAAACGGTTATTTTTTTTAGCTGTTAAGTCTTCTAGAAATAGAAATAGAAAAATTTATTTTTCTTCCAAACTTATTTCCGGAATATAATGGTTATCATTCACCCCCTAATAGTCCGAAAACCCAAGAATCCTAGGAAATCTAGATGAACGTGCCACGATAGCAAATACTGTAGGCATGCCTCCTGTCGTTAAGGGGGGAGAAACACCACACGAAGAGTAGGACTCCATTACTATTAACAAAGCTAGGAGGGAAGTCCAATAACTTCAGCACTACAATGATTTGTTGCATTTGCTCTTCTTCCTGTTGAAGAAAACCGTTTCAGTAGCTGAGCCGTCCACTAAAGTAGAAGCGAGGTCTAGTGTGGACCCTACTCAATGGCCAGCAGCCATCAAGAGACTGTCTCTCGAGAAGGACACAACATTACTTTATTTTCTTAGATTATCCTCGGGATCGTAAATTTTTCAACTTCAATATTATGGTTAACGTATGCATTATACATAATTTACTCATGTTTTATTCTATTATTTTTTATAGTGTAGTCACTATGGAAAACAATATTATTTTTTGCTCAAATATATTATTTAATGATGAAACTATGAATGGCAAACAACAATCAATCATGTCAAGAAGTTCATTTGAAATTTTACTAGCTAATTTTCTAACATGAGAGGACTTTGAGTAGTGTGCGGACGCATCTTTTTGCTCAAGGAGTCTAAAGAGAGACAAATATGTTTTTCTTGATTGCAATTGGGGAGGTAATTATCATGATTGACATATTATTTCTATTGAATGTCGAGAGGAAAGACAATTAGATTCACTTAATAAAATGAAAATTAAGTTGTTAGAATATACTGATTATAGCATAATGACACATACTTAAGTTAAAATTAAATGAAAACGTGTACTAAATCCTAGCAGAAAAAAAAAAGAAATATACAACTCATTAACAAAATAATTAGCTTTTTTTGTCATATAATTAGTTAGCTATCTGCCAAATAATTATTTTTTTAAAGAGGTATACAATTTTTTTTTCAAATGGAGAAAGAAAAAAAAAAACCCAAAAAAAAAAAAAAAAAGAAAAAAGAAAAGTAAGAAAGCAATAATCTCAAATCAAGAGTAGCCCCAAATTTAACTTTGATATATGTTGTTTGAGAGGAGTATGAGTAGTTTTGTTTCTAATATAATTGAAATAAAAGAAAAAGAATGATAAAAAAAAAAAGTAAAAAATAATCTTAAGTCAAGAGTGGCACTTACAAAAGATAACATAATCAATTCAACAAGGAAGAGAGTGTGAGGAGTCAATTATGGATGGAAATAGCACGGGCCAAGAATATTTGTCATAAATTGACACCTCTACATAATCCTCTGAGAAAGTTACATGGAAATGAAAAGAAAGGAATTGGAAGAAAAACAATATACTATATATAATATTTTTGCTAAAGCAATAAATTAGATAATTTTAATTTTGTTTTTGGCCAAACAGATATTTTTAATTACCACAATTCTTTTAAGTTCTTTTCAACCGAGACCTCGAAAATACTTCTTGTACTGCCGCCCTCGGCTACCCTGCAGGCTGCCTCTCCTCCTCCAACCTCCTCAGTCCTCCTGCTGCTGCTGCTTCTCTCTCTTGCTGGTGAATTTTGATGGTACCCAGACCGGGACGCCACCTCGTGACTACCCAAGTGAGCTCTTCGATCTTTCTAACGTTCGGAGTTCCCCGCGAACTTCTCCTTCTTTTCCCCCTCTTCTGCGAGGAGGACGGACGGAGGATGCATGCCTTCTTTCTTGATTTGAATTCCGGCCCCCTTTGTTAGAAAATGGGATTGATGGTGACCGACCGGTAGGAGCTTCACTGGTTGTTTGTACTTTGAATTGGGTTGCTTGTTGAAGCTCGGACGAGTGATATGTGCTTGCAATCTTTCTTGCCCGCCAACTGTTTGATGATTTGTCGGCATCGGTTGATTAGTGCTCAAGTGTTTCTCTCTTTGTTTCCTTTACGTCTGTTCATGGGTCCAAGGTTGCCCGACAAGTTCTAGAGTTTTTTATAGGGCTCATAAATTGGACAGGCCTAGGAGAAAGTGTAAGCTTGGCTGTGAGAGAAGATTGCTAACCATTTACCAGACCCAGAAGAAGGCTGAGGCCTCGAACATCTCCGGCTATGCTGTTTCATTTGTTCTTATCTTCTTCTTCTTGAGTGTGTACCATCTTGTTACCAACATTGATAGTTCAGATTGCCTAAAAAGTCTGCTTTAAGGAGTTTATTTTGTGACTAATCAATCATCTGCTCCGTGAATTTGGTCATTCTTTGCTTAATGAGGTATGTTGTTACGCAGAATGGGAACTGACAATGAGAGATCAGATTCTGAGATGGAGAAGATGTTTCTGATTTACAAAAGTTTTATGGCTAGGTATCCCCTTGGTGACTGATTTTTCCTGCATATGTCCAAATTCAAATTTTCCTTTAAAGAGTCTTTCTGCATCATGTGCCCTTCTGCTTCATTTTGTCACTGTGCTTGTGTCTTGTGGAACTCCATATGACAACTAAAAGTATAATAATGCATATAATAGTAGAATTTTTTACTTATTCATCATTGACCATCCTACTTCCATTAACTTTCTTTTGTCACATAGTGTCCCGGTAATGATACAAGTCTGATTTCCATATGCTTCTCACGTAGACATATATCGAAAGGCGGGTAGTATTCTTTTGCTTGATCAAATGATAATGTGGGTCAGCGTTTCATTTTATAGGGTCGCAAAGTCTGATGAAGTGGCAGCTGCAGGAAGCAGGTTTCTTGCCAGCTTTCAACAAGGGCTAGGTTGAAAATCTAGAGTTCATTATTTTCTCCCTTTTCTTATATGTCAACATCAATCTCATTCTGGCATCCTCAATGCTTCTCTCTTCATCTTTTTGTAGAACTTGTTCGACGGCCTGCTTTAGACAGAAGTTCAATTTTACTCAAGAATATTATCAAAGCTAATGAAACAGAGAGGCTTACATCATACTTCAATGCTGGATGTATCAACACCAATGATGGGTCCCAGAATCTGACAAAGTGTAGGCACAACTCTTTCAATTTCCGGAAATAGCGTAGCACTTGTTTGTTTACTACCATATGCAGCGCAACAGATAGACCGCCATCACTAAATACCCTGTGGTGACAGTATTTAGACATAGTATATTTGTGGATGCTGTATTGAAGATGTAGTTATTCAGTGCATTTTCTGCTTTGCTCGAAACTCTCGTCAATGCTCTAATTGATTAAATACTTGGCATCTCTTCGACTTATAAAATTATGTGCTTACTTGGATTGGTGATATTATATTTTGACAGAGCATTTTGTCAAAATAGCAACAGTACATAGTCTACAGACTTGAGGATTTGTAAATATATCTTGGGTGGGAAATATCTTATTACAGCCACTATTTCCTACTTGATGTGTCATTTTTGCACCTGAACTGACTGTGACTGTCTTCTGTTTTCCTTTAATGTGCATACAGAAGTACGTACTTGTGTACTTGGTCTTCAGAGCCTTGTGAATACAGGTAATGTTTTGTTACATAGAATCCAATATTGAAACCTTTATGCAAGAAATAATGCATTGGCTCATATTCTCCATTGGGTATATAATTAAATTTTTGTTTATTATGGGATTTGTTAGCATTAATTGCCTCTAGACACCTCAAGAACTTTATCTTTAGGATGGTATCTGATGTTTCTTTGTGGTTACTTTTCATAGAGTTTAGTGTGCATTCCTTTGAGAACAAATATGTGCCATACTTTGTGGAGATTGATCAAAAAGTAGGATATTCTTATCTTCTGTATGTGTACTTCTTCCAATTGAGACATAACTCAAATGCATGTTTCAGTTGAGATTATGTCGTAATTACATTATAGCTGAAGTTTTAAATCTCTAACATAAACATCATAATCTGATCAAAACAACAAACTTTTGTCATTCTCTGTTGAGATTGACCAAAATCTGGGATGCTGTGATCTCCTCTAGATGTATTTTTTGCAATGGAGGGCATAATTCAAATGCCTTTTTTAGGTCTAATTATGTTATACCTGTCTTTTAAATCTCCTATACATCAAATTTGATAAAAAATCCTGTTTAGTCCCCCATGCAATTATTTTGGTTTCTCTTTCCAACTACAGTTTTAATAGTGAAAGTGCATAGCATGAAGTTTCCTAATTGATGTTTTTCATTGCTCGAGTCAGGTTGATGACCATTTTTGTAAAGCAATGCCAAAACTTTGCCCAAAATGATTTTTTAATTTAATGCATGCCACTTAAAAGGTTTTTAATATATTGATCTGTTAGTCAGTAAACAAGTTGCATGAATTTCCGGAAATTTTGCAAGTTGATGTTTTCTCTCTTAAAGCATGTGGAGCATTTAACCCTTATAGAATACGTGAAAGCCAGAGCAAAATGGCATAAAAGTTTCATATATCTGACCCCACATATCTGGTAAGGCTTAATTTGTTGTAGTGGTGGTGGTCTTTGTTGTTGTCATTGTGCAGATGCAAGTGCTTTGTGTATTTTAGAATGACACCTTTTGGGATTTTTGGTTTTCCAGATTTTTACCATAGTTTTAAGTTAGGGGAGGACGGAGAGAGAGGGAGAAGAGGAAGAAAGATATAGGGTTGCACCATTTTGCTTTTTCTTCTTTTTGGAGCGCTAGCAAAATGCAGTTCCTTGCAGACTTGAAATTAAAAGGAAATTGTCACTTACATGAACAGTTTTCCAATTTTGTTGCTGCAGCAAAAACTATACTGATCGAACTTGAGGGTCTTCTAGAGGATGTAATCAGGGTTGTAGAAGCAGCAAATGAGTATTTATTACCATCTCAGGATGAAGACATTAATGATAGATTGATGAGGGAAGTGACTATTGCTAACAAGGTGGGCTTATAATTTTCTTTTATATTGTTGCTCCAAATGATATTCTATCTCTGATGTGAGAAATTCAAAATTTCATTGGTCTTTGGACAGCATTCTTTCTTGATGCACTAATATCCTGTTCCATTTTTCTATGTGCATCTTGGAGCAATAATAGTATCACCTAATTCATTGAGAAGTATAAAGTCAAAAATTAATAGTCATTTATTTCAATGTGCATTTGCAAACAGAGAGGACCCTCTTGTCCTGCTAAAATTAACTGTAGATTATCTTATGTATTCAGACATAAGATTTGTATGTAATCTTTTGTTCTGGATGGTCAAAGAGTTACATGTTGCATGATGTACCTGCTGCTGGATTAGTATTTGAGTCTTATTTAACTAATTTTAATACAATATCAAACAAACAAACACATAAGTAGAACCAAGCCAAAAATTTCAACGTTTGAGCCAATTAAATATTATAATTTGGTCACATGTACTTTTCAGTTGAATAATTTGAGGTGAACCATTTCATCTCAAGGCCTTGGCGTACCAAGAAACCTTTTTCATTTGGGAAGTAGCGTGGGTCAATTGTCATTGACGAGTGGGACAGTTTTAACTGTCTTACTAGAAAAAATGTATGTTCGACAGGATATTGAGTCCTTGAAATGGCATGTCTTGTTTGCTAATTATCTTTGACATAAAGCTGTGAATCATCTTTTAATTCCTTTTGATGTCAGTGTACTGATTTACATTTGCAATCTGTCCTGGTGATCTCATTGTACTTTAGAAATGTCCAAAATCGGATTTTGTGTATGAAACAGTACAAGTGTTACATGATTTAATGAATCATTGTTCAAATCATACATAAAGTTGACAAAAACCCGTGTTTAGAATTTTTTCTCAGGATGCAACACTCATGTACATAGCATACCTTCATCTATGTGCTTTATGCATACATGCAAATATAGTATTGAGTGACAATGCCATGCAACCAGGTTTGCATTTGTTCTACTGTCAGATTTTTTTTTTTTTTTTTCATTGGCTGTTCATGTTGTTCTATATTGAGTTCTGGTTTTGTTTTTATTCATTCAGGAGAAAACTGCATCGTCTGATCCTGGGAGACCTGAACTCACAGACTATGCTACCATGATGGGTATTATTTACAGTATGATTAAACAAGACTCTGTCATGCAGGTATCAAGCCCATCACTTTTTGCTGAACTAATTGTTAGTAATTTTATGTACTTTGTCACGTTTCTTTGTATGTATCAGTACCTAATTTCTGGTGGTAAATCATCGATTCTTATTGCAGGAAAAGATTGTCTCTGCTCTGAATCTGAAGCTATCATCTGGAGAATTAGAAACCTATTGCACTATGTGGTCTCTGCGTCCTTTCATTGATGATGAAATCATGCATCAGGCTTGGTCATTCATTCCTTGACCATATCATCCAGAGAATTAGAAACATGTTATATTTGCCATATAACATGTTTGTTGACTGAGGAAGGATGGTGGCGACTATCTAGAGGTGGCAAACGTGAGGGTCAAGTTATGTTGTATTTGTATTTTTTCAGGTCCGGGTCATTCCTGTTTCTGCCTCTCCAACTCTGGAGTGTGGATTCGATCTAGGTTTAAAGTCATCCGGGGTTTACCTTTCATTGGATAAATGCTGCCAGGTTTCACTTGGATATAGCGCAGTTGCAACTTTGTTAGGGATTCTGATAATTCTGAGTTTGTTCTTTCGGATGTGTCCAGTCTGATCAGATAATACTAGAATTTGTAAAGCATGTACAACCTTTCATGTCAAACCCAAGTTCTTTCTTCCATACACTGGCATTCCCCTAGTTATTATGTAGCAATGTAGCTGCGTATTGTGTGTTACGAAAAGTTTTAAGTAATCACAGTTTGTCGGGTTATGTAGAAGATAAAACGAAGTATTGTTTGGCAAAAGAAACTTTGGGTTGGTCATTGTTACATTCTTAAATCATATTGTCTATTCAAAAACCCTCCAGTGATCTTTTAAATAGTCATATTAATTCGACATGTTTACAAGAAAAACTCTATGAGTACCTCAATGATAATGTTTACCAATAGTTGTGATTTCCCGAACAGATTTGTTTACGTGGCATACCATTTCATCAAACACATTTAATAACTCTCCAGGGAGAATCTAGTGTGGAAATGATTTGAAGTGAGGTATTGCCAACATTCAACACTTCTTAGTGTAAAGTTAGTATTCCCTAATGGTGGGAAAGAAAAATATGCACACGAGGGAGGTGAGGTTTGCAGGCATTAGCAAGTAAAAATAAGAAGCACAATCTTGCTAAGCGCTCCACTGGGGGACCATCAGGGATAGCCCTCATCTGTGGAGACACCCCTTGGCTACCACGTGTCGCCACTGAACCAGCCAGGTAATTCAAGGCACCCTGGCTACATATTTAATGACTCTCCAAAGAGAACTTGGTGTGGGAATAATTTGAAGTGAGGTGTTGCCATGTTCAACATCTCTTTAATGTGAAATCATTGGTATTTCCTGGTAGTGGAGAAGAAAAATATACACTTCCAACTAGGGAGGGTAAGGCTTGTAGGCACTGGCAAGTAAAAATAAGGACTACTGGGGATAGCCCTCATCAGTGGATACACCCCTTGGCTACCGCCTTCAGCCACTGGACCGACTAGGTAGTTCAATGCCCCCTAGTAAACTCTCTGGGTACCTCAATGATAATTTTTATCAATAGTTATGGTTTCCCAACGTATTTGTTCATGTGGCATACTGTGTGGTTCAACTATCCTATCATGCTCGTTAACATCTTTATAATACTGGAAAAACTTTGTTCACCCGACTGGTGCCCGGGTTAGGTTCAGTTTGTGTAATAGTAAGAAAATTTCTTGCAAAAAAAAAAAGTTATCAAAAGACATAATCGATAAGTTCTTACATGATTTCAGGATAGATTGAAATACCAAAATCTACGTCTTTTTCCTTTACATCCCGGTCTGACAACCTGAAAGATTTGTGGAGCAACGTGCAAGCCTTATGATTCATTTAAATTCAGGGCTTCAATCAAATTCAGGGCTCATAACGAATAGCAATTTGCACGCAATTGATGAATTTAATGGTGACCTTTAATTCTTGAGCTGAAAACTCCCGATGTCTCAGCCAAGCCCCAACTCAGGGTGTAGATCTCTATGTTTCTAAACCTTCGAGGCGTTTGACGTTAAACAAAAGCTAATCATTAGGGGCTACAATGTTTTAAGCACATACAATTTCTTATGAGAACTCTAAGAGCTTCACGTCACCTTACCATGGATATTATTCGTTATGCCTCCCATTTTTGCATTCCATCATTTTTTTTTCCTTTTCATACTATCTACACTGAATTTTTGTTTCTAACGGACGCTGAAATATGTACGAATGAATATGGAAACCTTGCAGGGAGAAGTCAGTCGAAATTTTAACACCAAATTGCACTTGGAACTGAATTGACTTACAGATAAAACACTGTTCTGTAATGATAATACGACAAACTTAACCAGTTAGTAATTATCTTTTTAACCTGATAAATGAATAAATAGCCATTATACTTTAGCCTTAGAATCAGGTGTCTATGTTACCTAGGCATTACCATGGTTTTAGCAGAATAAATATCCTGGATCAGATATTTATTAAAATCATATCCATGACATATGCCAAGATTATCAGAATCAACTTTATTTCTCCAATATAATTTCACTTGATTAACTTTAATTTGTCAATGCGATAAAGGATACTTCCATTTATTTAACTTTAATTTGTCATTTTTAGTTGTCACAAAACCCAACTCTTGACTGAATAAGAACTATGTAGCATTCATAATACCATAATAAGTATCACACCTTGTGAGGATGATAAGGAGATCTTTTTTAACAAATTTTCTCTATTCAAAAACTCTTAAATCAATATTGCGAGCTGATATCAGGTCTGGTTGATTCAGTCATGCTCTACGTATAGAATGGACATTTTCATTTTATTTCACAACTAAATGTGATTAACAGGGTATACCTGGCGGGTACACAACCCTGAATAAGCATAACGAATCGAACAATTTCCACAATGTTAGCTCCTGACACTCCCCCACCCTACACTAGCATGCAGGATCCCATCAACTGAGCCCTGACGAGATATCTGCTTTAGCATGGCCAGGGCGCCGCCCCCGCCGGCGTCTCTGAGCCCTCGTCTTCCTCCCATCCCCTTTTGCCTTGATTTTTTCTTTCAAGTCTCTCTCACCTCGCCTTTTGTACATCTTAAAAGTGATCTGTCTATCAGCAGCCATCTTTCTCACTTTCTCGGTTATCTCTGCTGCAATTTGTCGGTTATACAGCTTCCTAAGGCCCCGCATGAGCTTAGCAAATGTATCTGGCTGTGGCATTACATCTGCATCCATCATGTCCAAGCAATACGAACATGCCTCTTTAACATGCCCATTTGAGAAGAGTGCATGAATCCAGATTGTCCAGGCATAAACATTGAGATCACATCCTTTCGTCACAATGCAATTCCAAACGTCTTTAGCCATTTCAAGTTTTTCTGCTCTTAAAAGAGAATTTAGCAAGTCTTTCAATGTGCCATAATTAGGAGCTGATAGAAGACCTCTTCCCACCATCTCTTTAAAATAATCGCATGCTTCAACTAGATGACCATGTGACATGAGTCCATGAATCATGATAACAAAACTGTCCAGACCTGGACTAAGCCCACCTGTTTCCATTTGATTCCAAAGCTCAACACCTTCCTTAATCTCTGCCAGCTTACATGCTAACCTGATCAACACATTGTAGATGCTAACGTCAGGAACACAACCGATCTTCTTCATTTCCTCAATGAGTTCCAAACACTCTTCCAGCTCCTCATTCTTCTCATGAGCCAACATAATAGGCAAATAAGTTGTTGCACATGGGGTATGACCTTGCTGTATCATCCTATCCAGTAGCTTGTAAGCATTATCAAGTTTACCACATTTGCAAAAGCCACTAATCAGTGTAGCATACGTCACACCATCTGCCTTGCAGTTGCTCCTGTGCATCTCAAGCAACATGCGTGCAGCCTCCTCCATTTTTTCTCGAGAACATAGAGCTTGTATTAGAGTAGTATAAGAAGCTGCATTAGGCTCACAACCTTTTCGTTTCATCTCTTTCAACAGATCGTATGCATCTGCCATTTTGTGCGCACGTGCATATCCACTCAGGAGATTGTTGTAGACCACAATATCTGGTTCAAAACCAGCCTCTCTCATTTGCACCAACAAATGTTTTGCCTCCAAAAGCTTCCCTTCTCTACACCAGCCATAAAGCAGTGATGTGAAGTGCTTAATACCCGGTGTGAACCGATATTTCATTTCTCCGAACAAAGCAGCTGCTTCTTTTACACTACCATTTTTACACAAAGCATCCAACAAGCAACCAAATGCATATTCATCTGGCTCACAGCCATACTTGGGCATCTCATCCAGGACTTCTATCGCTTTCTTCACCATTCTGGATGACGCAAACCTCCTCATCAAGATAATGAACAGCTCCGGTGATATCAACTGAGGGTTCTCCTTTCTCATCTCCTCAAGTAATGCCCAGACAGCACCAAAATGCCTCATTTTCCCTAAAATCCTAACCATTGCTTTATAGACATCATAGCTATGCCTATAACCCGGCTGCTTTGAAGCCCACACAAAGAAGCTGTAACCCAAATTGCCTGCATCACCACAGCGGTTCAACACTCGCTCTGTCAATCCTGACCGCATGATAATTCCAGATTCTTGTAAGGCAAGCTCCATTTTGGGAGCTCTAGAATGAAAGTTCCTCAGAATCCTATATATCTTTTCCACATCTGCAGCAAACTCATCACGCCTTCCTTCATCTGCACAATTGTCATGGATGTTTTCAAGGTAGACAGGGCCAGGTCCAGCTTTTGAGCCTGCTTGAGAAGTGTTGCAGTTCCCAGGTTCGGTTGGTCTGTAATTTGGACTGGGTTGTGACGGAATTTCAGATGAATGAAACTGTTGATGAGTAGAGGGTGTGGAAGAATTAAATTTGTGGATCTGAAGAAACCACCGGCTATAAATGGAGGGAACATTCAATGAAGATGGTCCAATACAATTTTTGCACAAATGAGGAAGTGCTCTCGAAAAGGAATGCATTTTCACTATTGACTTTTCTTATTGCCATTGAATACTTTGAATCCCAGTATCATCTCTGGCCTCTCATTCTTCCACTCTAGAATCTACCCTGCTTCCAAAAAAAAAAAAAAAAAAGTGCATGAGCAACGAATTGAGACTAGCGTCAGAAATCTAAGTTTACCATATAATGACAAAGCAGGTTCGGTCACAAAATGAAAAACCCAGCCTTGACAACCAATAACAGTGTTTAGGTATTTCAACATGGTTTCACGGGGGAGGACTATGTGTGTGTGTGTGTGTGTGTGTATCATGAGACATTCATCAAACAGGTGGTGTGCATAGCGCTACCACTACATTGAGCACCACAGGATCAGCTTGGCCCTAAAAAAACAGCAGAATAACGCTTACCCACGATGCACAACCACCAGAAAGTTGGAAAGGCACTGAAATTGCAACACGCTGTGAAGTACTATATGGAACTGCAAGACGAGAGAGACAGGACCATGAACAGCGAATTATATACTGTTCAAGACCCACTGAGGGAGTGTGTCTCTTCTTGATCCGCACGGGTCAGATTAGAGCGACGGGAAAGAGCGACGAAAGCAGGAGAAATGGAAGCGAAGGAGCTACTGGGTCGGAACTTACGTTGAGGACTCAAACCCTGACGGTTCCGCAAGTATGGGTTGAATTGGGTTCAAGAAAAGATGGATGAAAGTGAAGTTAATCATTACAAGTCTATATATACATACCTACTTAACCTTGCCTAAGCATTGTGCAAAAATCTTTCATTTATCAAGCTGCAAAACCTTTTTTTTTTAAATATGTTATGAAAGAAAAGAGTAGAGGAAGCTTCCAAGGGAACTTAACATCCCTTTTGGGTGTCATGTGAAAAAAAGAAAATTGCACAAAATTCCCTCGAATTTTGAGAATTTAAAGTAGTACATGGGTACTTATAAACTTTCGATTGTTACACATTATCCTTTAAACTTTCATTTTGTTGTTGCATAACCCTTCATTGTATTTTCCAGTAATATGTGTAATACATGTGACTTCTGACGGGTAAAAAAGGAATTTTCATCTCTTTTTTTTTTTCAAATATGACCTCTCTTTACCCTTGAATTCTATAGAAAAAAATGCAAAGATTAAAGAGACGGGAGAAAAAATAAACTGACTTATATATTCATTTAGGAGAAACTAATATCATTAGTAATATTAATAAGAAGAATTGTCAAGATTTTAATAGATGTACTAATAGAACCAATATGATATTTCAGAAAAAAAAAAAAATAAACAAACACAACCATATTTAATGAGAAAAGATGAAATTACAAAATTTAAATAATCATGTGAAATAGTTAATTAATTTTTAAAAAATTATTGATCAATAAAATGTTTAGAAATATCACTTTGCATTGCGATAAATCATTTCCTTTTATGAGTTGAGGACATCATTTTCTTTTATAAAATGTTATTTTAATTTCATTAATCAATGATTGTTCACGTTGATTAAACATTTATATATACTTAGTGAGAAACCAATTTTTTACGTTTACAATTTTTCTGTCGAGGCATCTTTCCTATTTATTTAAATTGTGTTTATCTGTTTTCCTAAAATATCTTATTTAGTTTTGGAGAAGTAGACATATTAAACAACTTTTTATTATTTTATATAGATAACATACCACCTTATTTCCACTCCTCATTTGGCTTTAACACTCCCTTTTATGGTATATTGATTATATTACCCCTCATTTTTTCCATGCTATACTTACAAAGAGTCAAAAGTGAAGCCTATTTGAGATTTTTTTTTATTGGTTTCTTCTTTTTTCCTCCACTTTCCTTTTCCTTCTTGGTGGTTTTTTTTTTTTTTTATTAGAAACTTCTCGATCTAATGATGTTGCCATCTTCCATGATTAGGGGTGAGCATCGATTTAAGGTCAACCTTGGACCAACCCTCAATCAGCCAAACCTTGTAGATTTTGGTAAGTTCTTGGGGAACTAAGTCAATTCTTGATCTTGAAATCTCTAGATCAACATTGTACAAATTGATCATCGATCCTAGGACTTTAGGATTGATCCAACTTGAACCAATCCCTATATATATATATATTATATATAATATATATTTATATAATATATTTTAGATATATTATTTATTATATATATGATATATGATATATTATTTTTATATCAATTCTAAAAAGCAATCCCTAACTTAGACGGTGTTACTCTAACTTAAACGACATTAAATGGCATCAAACAACACCCTCCTTCTCTGATACTCTTGTTCTCATTTCTTTTTTATCCACTTCTTTCTTTCTACTTTATCCTCTTTAATTTTTACTTGAAAGAAACAATTTTTTTGTTCATGAGCAATATTGCCCTACTCGCCTTGCTTGCCATACAACACTGACCACACTTGACACTCGCCTTGCTCGCCACGTGACGCTCACCCAGCTTGCTAATCACCTCTCTTTGTTGGCCTTGCTCATCTCCAAATAATTGAAGGAAACAAAACATTAATTAGAAACCCTCTTTGCTTGTGAGCAACGCTCGCTGTTCACTGCTCATCTCGCAACTTACCTCTGTTCTCACGCCTCACGACTTGCCCTCATCTCGTGACTTGTTCTTATTGATGGATTTGTAATTTGAAATAATAGGTTTGTCTTTTTTGAGCATACAAAAAATGAAACAAAAAAATTATCGGTTAGTCCCTGGTTAATCCTAGAATTGTGGACCAAACTCATAGGGTCGGTCCGATCCTCAATCCCCGACTCAACAGAGTCAATCCTCAGTCCCTAACTCAACAGAGTCAATCCTCAGTCCCAAAAATCAAAGACTAATATTGTGTAAGTTGATCTTTGGATTTAGTGTTGGACCGGCCCAACTCGGATCATGATCACTCCTACCTATGATGATTCCTTAATGAGAATGTCAAGCTCTTTATCTTCTTGGATAGCTAGATGTAGATGCATAAGAGTTATCCTCTATACATTCAAATCTTTGCTCATTGGCTCAAACGCCTCAATCATTTTGTTTAATTTTCAGAAATCATTGCTAGAATCAAAGTATCACCATAGAGAATTACATCTCGAAGAAGCTTGTGCTTGCATAGGGATGATTTTGCTAGGCATGCCAAAGGTTGGCGAGGGGTGATGGTGAGGTAGAGAGGAAGCCCGTGAGGCTCTGTAAGACCACCCGTTATTGGTGTGCATGGACGTATCAAAGGTGGAAGATGTAAAAGCACTGGCAATATGCTTCAACTTAAACGAGAGCAAGAAGGAAAGTGAAAGAAAAGGAAGAAACAAATTCAAAAAAGGACCCTACAAGGGCCCTACATTTGACTACGTAGGGTACAACGCTTAAAGGAGAAAAAAGCAATGAGTAATATGATCAAGAAGTAAAAGTACGTGTTTAAGCCAAATAAGAAGTAAAAACAATGCTATCCTTTGATATTATTATTTATATCAATTTTCAACTAAAGAAGAGGCTTGGGATGAATGTATACTTTTGTTCCTCAAAGTTCATATACATTGTTCACGCTAACAGAGGAAAAAATAACTCGTTAATGACTATAACAAGCGAACATTCAAAGGGATCTTGCGTACTTGCATTATTCGTAAAGTTTTATGGGTTGTAATTTTCAAGAAACAAAAGGGACAATTGCAAAAGTTTATCCTCAATCTTATTTGCCACATCATCTGTCATCCTCAATTTACACGACACAAAAGTAACCAAATCCAAGACATGGTTGCTGATCCTTATGCCTACTTCCGTTCTGAATAAAGCTTCCTTCCCATTGATCATCACTCACTCCTCAGCTCCCTGGTGCTAATGAAATGCAGCGGGGCAGCGATTTTCATTCCCAATTTCTATCTCCGTTTCACCTCATTCCAAGTAACCAAACGGCACCAAAGAGTGAGAATGGGGCTTCTTCGCCAATAAAATTGCCTCAGTTATGAAGAAATCGTTCAGACAGCTTGGAGCCTGAAAGGTGCAACACCACGTTTCAAACGACAAATAACATAGCATCACCGCAAAGAGTTGACCCTGCGCCTCCCGCAATCGCGCCAAGCGAAACCATGATTAATGTTACGGTATCGGACCAAGGCTTCTTCTATTTGCAGACCAAGTCCACAGTTACACATTCGAAAAATACATCTGACCTTCCCGGTGTTACTTGCCTTGCTTCTTGTATATCACGAAAAATCATCGATGGAACTTTCCACATAAATTCATTTCTTATCCTTATGAAAGAGTTTCGTCATTTCGTCTTTTGACCAAATCCAAGAGGGAGGAAATGAGCTAGAAAATCAGAGTCCGGAATCTTAATTCCCTACAATTATTGATCTAGACTTTTTCATTTCTTGGTAGAACCCCAGATTCCGAATTACTTAGTAAAAACCACTGTATAATGATGGAACCGACATCATTACCGATATTCAGTCTAGCCTTTTCTTTACAATACCCATACAAGCAACCACTACCCGTGGTTATTATAAGATCATCTCAATTTAGTCTGCGTACATATTTACATCGATGTAGCCTTTTGCGCATTTTACTACATAAAGGGAAGATTAGACATGTTTACATGGATTCAGCTCTGTCACCTGTTTCCACATTAGATAGCAGAGTAGCTCCCTTCGCCTGATAATAGTCGCTCAACCACTTCTTCATCAGCTTGATCTCAGTCGCTCTTTGTTCTACCAGCCAGTCTGGATCCTCTGCCGTTGCAGCTCGCAAATCTATGTGATGAGCACCTGAAAGATTAAATGCAAAGAACGATTTAATCTCGGCCTCAATGTCATCGATGGCTGCTCCATCAATCGGAGATGCCTGACAAAAGAACCTCCAGTCGCCTCCTATTTATTCTGGTGAGCTGAACAAGATGAATCATGATACACAACACTGAAGTTGGCTCCTAGAAGGGACTAGGAAAGAGCAGTGAGAAAGAGCAGCGAAAGTCAGATTGCCAAAGAAGAGTCATACCGTCATAAGACTAAATTAAAAAATTGTCAAATGAAAGGAGAGAACCATAGAATCTTTTTGTCGTACCCCCATGGGAAAAATGAGTCAGATTCAAAAGAAACACACGACAAAAAGTAGATAATAACTCTTTACTCACTGGGTGACTCATTTGAGAACAAATTAACAACACTGCATCACACAAGCACGTCAGCAGTCACAAAGGTAAAAAAGTAACACAACAAACGCCAAATTCTTTTGGGAGGAGTTAAAAAAAATTAAAATTAAAAGTGCCCCTAGCATTTGTTAAGGGTTATTAATGGTGCCTTGGTAATATAGAACTTTCCTTGAAAACCATATTGCTCTCTTCAAATATATTCTTGTTCAATTTTCAAAGTGTTTTATATGCATCAGTACTACAATTAGGGGTCTTAACTAGTGCCCTTGGGGCACTTACTAACAAGACCTATTTGTCAAAACCTAACAAAATGAGCCGATTCAAAGTGAAACTATAGACTACTGACTTGCCTGAAATGATTGAAGTCAAATTACCTACATAAAGGTAAAAGTAAAATTCAATTATTACGAAAGGAATATACTCCCTTCCCCTTCATATTGGAAACTTTTATGAAAAGTAATCCTTGTACATTGCAGAAAAGGAACTTGTAAAATTTAAAAAGAACAGGGACAGGGTCTTTCAAAATGAAAAGAGCTGGGAAAAATTATAAATGGCCTTGACAAGAGGCATATGGACATTTAACCCTATAATTTAACAGGCTTCAGACAAAACAAATGAAGTCCATATCACAAGATGAAGTCGCAATCCTACTGAGACCCACAGTATAACATGGAGAAAAACGATGCAAGTAGGTTTACGCATGGTGTTTCTCAATAGAAACATCATTTATGGATTGCCCATCCATATGTCATCATAAAAAAATAAAAGTAAAAAAAGCTGAAAAGAAAAAGGAGGAAAGAAAAAGCACGAAGTAAAGATTTCAAGTTGAACATACCTTCTTGGGTGTTTAAAGCAACAAGAGAATCGGATACATTCTGGGTCACACTGTGGCATATGATCAACACAATCAGAATACTACATAATTAATTTCAGACGCCTCTGACAGAACATATGACAAGACCCACCTATAACCACTCCAAGGATCAAGAAAGCCATTTGAGAAGATGATGTTGCTTCCAAACGTCTTCAAAGTGGTCATGATATCCTTCAAAATTGGTCCAAAATTCACGTTATGGGTCAAGGTGAATGATCTATTGACTACATTAGCAATTGTGCCACAATCATATGTAAATATCATTAAAGTGCAACCTGAGAATTTTTCTGTAACTTTAAGGCCCCGAACACTCCAATCACCATAGAACTTATGTAGAGTGATTAACTTGATCATGCCCACAATTACAAGGAAATAATCCCAGAAAATCAAAGCTGCTATGATTTTGCTATTAATTACAACAGGTTACTAATAATTGGTATTTACTTGAAAGACTTGAAAGACTTCACATCGTAGGGGATCAAGCAAAGCAGCATCTAGCCAAGGCACACACACTAAGCCAATTCACAGCCCCCTCCCCAAAACAACCCCCCTTCTCAAAAAATTATAATAATAAATAAAAATGAAAGGCAAACACCCAAAAGAAAACATGAGTTTCTGCTTTTTGGATAAAACTTTGGCATCAGATTTTGGATCCCAATGAGGCTCACCGCACAACATGCCTCCACTACTACCACTCAATGAATTTACCCAGGAGATCCATGCACTTGGATGGTGAGAAGGATGATATTCATCATGTCTCTTAATGGCCTAGGCAAATTAAAATCTTCAGCAGCCTCTTCCAGCTTCCTCTTAATTGTATGTAACTAAATTGGATTTCTCTTGCTATCATTGTAAGACAACTTCAGCTTCAGCTTATAAACCAAATAAAGGAGCACTGAACAGAGAGATTGGGACAGGACAGACAATCAATGGGAATGTCATGCTGCCATAAGAAATGCTAAAGCAGACACGGAACTGGATAGAACATGGTCCAGACACACAATTAATGGGAATGCCATACTGCATAAGAAATGCTAAAGAGGACACAGAACCCAATGGAAAATGGCCCAAGAAGTTACACATGCAAGTTTGTCATGATGCAAAACTTCAAGATAAATGGTGTCTTACTTTCCCACCAAAATGAGTTGTTATCCACGTTGGTCTTGGAATGACTTTGAAATCGGTCCAGCACTCCTCTTGGAAAGCAGAAAAATTAAAATTGTATGTAGGAAACATGCTTGCATCTGGGCTACTAGACATGGGCATAACCATCTCCGTGCATGCCTGTACACAACAATAGATCAAACGAAATGCACTAACATCACTAGGTCATTTTTCTTTTCCAGAGGCAAAACCTTTCATATTTTAACTTTAGGGGAACATGCAATAAAGAATAGGAATAACAGTTTTAGACCTGCCAGTTCCAGCCATCCATTCCATGAGGATCATCATCCAATTCAAAGCAATCAACTTCCCCGGTGTAATTGTAATAGACACTAACACCTTCAAATACACGTTCCAGAATGCTAGTCCCATCTGGACAACCATCAATCTTTCTGCAGACCTAGTAAAAAGAAGGACATAATGTGTGTCCAAATATGCTCAGCAGATATGTCTAAAACATTGTTCTGGATATGCTATATTATGTGGACACTAAGTGATGAGACGTCCAGCTCACCCGACACTTAAAGTTCCAGAAAAACAGGACTCAGCTGAAAAGAATCCAGAAAATGGAACAGGTAGGACGTAGCTATACCACACAGAGTGTTGGATGTATATATACAGTATCACAAAGCTTGTGAGCAAGTTCAGTAAATTTGGAACATCGTTTTTTAAATTAATGGGGCTTTAAAATTTTGAAGTGGATGGTGTTGACTTCAGCCTCTTTTTTTTTCCTTGGTTAAATCTGTTTCTGCATCTCCCAACTCAACACGTGTTATTTCAAGTCTTACTGGTATCTTTTGTGCAGACTTTAATTTTGACATAAAATCTATATTGGAAAGCAAGCTAAAATATAGGGAATTAAAAAAAAAAAAAAAAAAAACAGCCTTAAAACAGGGCATTCAAAAACAATATTAATTAGAGAATCATTTCCTTAAGATGTAATGACCACCAAATTCCCTCTGCTATCATTATGATGCATCTCAAGACACAAATTCAGAAAATAGTCATGGATGATTCGTATTAAATTCCTAGAAAATATTTAAAAAAAAAAAAAAGGATGGCATCTTGTCATAGTACTAGTTCAGATAAAAGGAAGTAGTGTCATATGGGACCAAGGTTTCATTTGATGATGAAGTTATATCAGAGTCTTGACTAACCTCTCTTATTGGGTATCCAGGTAGAGGCATAAGAAATTCAGAAGGATATGGATAGTCAACCATTGCCAAAAAGGAGTAAGCAGAATCCAGCCAATTAGCCAGCTCTTCTGTATTCTTTAACTCCCTACCAACATGCAGACTTCAATTAATTTAGGTTGCACCAAGGACAAGATAATGACTTTAAGCATTAGAAGCCCATGTAAGCTCAATCAGGTGGGCAACAAATTGACTAAAGGATCATTGTCTTTGTTTACTTTACCGACATAGCCGGAACATTCTTGTCAGTTTTGAAAGACCATTCTCCTTCTGGCCTTCAGATATCAATGCATTCCAGGATGCTTTAATAGTGTTGAAGCAGCTAGTACTTTCACGCTGCAGTTTTCAGTTGAAAAATAAGATGACATGGATGCACATAAGTATGTTCACTTCAACAAGAGAAGAATGGTTAAAATTGACCACACACTTTAAAATCATTGGAGACAATGTCGTAGAACGTTTCTGGTGGCACAATATCTTCAACTGAAGAATCGGAGCTGAAGAAGCAAGTGCGCCTATGGCAATATGTGGATACTTTAACCTCATCCATGCTGCTAACACTGTGAAAGATTACCATGCAAAATGTTCAGTGAATCCCAAAGGGGGACAAGGAAAAAAAAAAATTCTTATACATCAAAAACTGAAATTTTCTGCCCAATCCAAAAATTTTAAAATGTTCAAGAAGATGACCAATACATCAAAATTCTCTAGGAAAACTATTTTGACCAATCTATGCATAGAGAAACACAGTAGACAGGAGAAAAAATGTAGAGTTCAAAACGTAGTTCAAAGGGCTTTACTTACTTCCACCGTATGAACCACCAAAAAGAACAACAGGGCAAGCCTCAGCAGACAAGTTTCGCTTCAAGTCTGTGATCAACACCGCGAAATCAGCGAGCGCTTGCTCCGCCGTAAGATAAGACAGGGAAGCGGCATTCTTGTACGCTTCCTCTCGACTCCCATATGGCGTTGACTCACCATAATACCGATGCTATGAATCAATCAATCAACCAAGATGAGTGCAACAACTAGTCAAACTCCTATAAAACCAGCCGACAATAACCCATGTTTGTAGAGGTAGGGATGCATTTGGGTTTTCGTGCAAGCTTCCGAATTTTCAAATTTCACAAAGAATTTGAGGAAATTAGAGAAATTATCTTATACCAAGATGTTCGAGTTTTCTTGAAACGTTCTCAGCATGGATCTTTACGGTCTAAATTTCGAAAATTTCCCACACCAAACAGAAATGCGAATTCGACGAGAGCACCTACTTCGGGGAAAACCACCATGGCACCGAAGCTCGGGGCGATCTCCCACACGAAGCCCGAGTTGGCAGCGAACCACTCGATGTCGCCTTCATTTCCGCAGTACAAGAAGATGGGTCCGAGCCGATCGGGCCCGACCCAGTGCTCCGAGCTGATGAGGTACCGCTGCCTGAACGTCGGCAGCTCCGCGAAGCTGAAGTGGTCGAGCTGTTGCTCGAAGTACCGCGTCTCGTATCGGTACCCAAGAAGCTGATCCGACCGCCGGTCGCGGTGGTGGGGTTTGGAGGTCGAGAATCTGCCGAGGAACCTCGGGGCGCCGCGGGAGGAGATGGGTTTGAAGGACGGGGAAGATGCGGATTGCTGAGCGAGGATGGAGAGGAGGACGATGGAGAATGATAACGCGGCGATGGCGGGTTTCGCCATCTTCTCTGCACTTTGTTCGTTGTTTTCAGGTGGCTTCGTTCTGCATTTGTGGATGTTTAAATATGTGGCAACGGGAGCAGGAAATCCAATCAAAGCAGGTAGGTGTTTTAATTTGGATGATGCTCCTGATTTTAATCAGGTTTTGGTTTCTTAATTTTGACAACTTTGGGCATTTCCTATTTCGGAAGAAATCTAATCTGCATACGTATGAAATATCCAAGTTTCTTCTCACATATCCCCATTGGATGTTTTTATTTGAGTCATGTCCGTGTAATGGCCAGTTTTATCATATTTTAAATGGGAACCAAATATAAAAGAAGATAAATTTTATATTGTCCTGTTTTTTTTTTTTCTTTTTTATCATAACTACCAAATGTATTTTTATTGTGAGTTTTCTATAAGAGAATATGGATAACACTCATGGTTTGTTTTGGATCAAATTGAAAGAAGGAAACACTTCAATAATCGAATATATCAACTCTTTACTAAATGAATTTAAGGCATGTGTCAAAAGTTTGATATTATGTTCACTTTAATATCAAAAATTTATTAACTTATTTAAATGAGAAATTAAATAAAAAATGATTATTTAAGTACATTCGGTGATAAATTCCAATCAAATATACCACATGGCTTTTTTAATTAAATGTTATCGCCTAGCTAGCCTTTTAATTAAAAAAGAAAGTCCACGTGGACGATGAGGTGTATTTAATCAAAAAATGACATCGTAGTAGAGAAAATCTCTCTTTTTTCTCTCGATCTCCCTCTCATTCGAGCCCTCACGGCGATCGAACCTCCCTTTGCCGAGACGCTACGACCATCAAATCTTGCAAATCTCACGACTCCACGCCTCCGCCTCGGAGCGAAATTCGTCCTCGAGGTCAAATGATGCGACTGCGATGAGGCCGAGCAAGGTTCGACTAGGCTAGATGGATAGGGATTCCTCCTCGTCCCTCTACAATCATCCCATCTTGGAAGAGATAAAGAGTGCAAGGACGGGAAAATCGCGCTAGGATTTATGAGTTCGACTGGTTGGAGCTTTCGGTCACAATCAAGGTCATGAATAAGCGAGTTGATTTTCTTCAAAAAAATGGGGCTCACGGTCGAGGACATCAATAATTATCATCTGGTCCTGGGTCGTAGCATGAAGAAAAACATGATTCCAGTGTTCGATTTGTTATGCCCTAATTTAGCCCCAATTGGTCAATTTGAGCCGACTCCCCCGTGTCGAATCTGTTGCTCGCTCACTCTCCCTCTCTCCCCTTGCAATTTGTAGTTTCTCCACGCATTCTTCTTTAGTTTGAAGAAGATGGGGGTCGAAGGATCGATCGATCGATGGAACATCTCTCTTTGAGCTTCGATGGAGGATCTGAAGTCGGGCGACCCTCTTTTTCCTACGAACTTCGTGACCATCCACCATCTACGAGAGCAACGGCTCAAGCGACGGCAGCCGCAGCAAAGACCGAAGCAACTCGAGACACGGTGACAATCACCCCCAACGAAAACCACCGCAACGAAGGACGCCCCCACCGTGGCTGCCATGCCCCGTTGCCCCCGCAAAAGGTCCGGCGAAAACAACTAGAGCAAGAGCTTTGGACAAACATGTAAACGACTCCATTTGGGATTATTAATGTTGACTAGGTAGGCCGGCAAGTCACCGTGGGTCAAAAAAAGTGATAAAAAAAGAATTTTAATGTTAGATTTTTGATTACCCAAATTGAAGTTGACACTTAAATAATCATCTTTAAAAAAAAAAAAAGTCGACACTTAAGTGATCCGAAAAAAAAATTATACCAAAATGAGCACAATATGAGACTTTTAGCACTTATAGTGTCCTTATGCCATGAATTCATAGCGGATTTCTTGGAAATTGACTCTCCCGAAAAGTACTTATTGATACTTGTACCAAAAAATGTGAATTTCAAGTGTCCTCATTTTTCCTCATTGATTATTCTAGTTAATTTATTTCTCTTGCATTTGACTTGAATTGCAAAATTAGTTAACTTTTGCATTATCTTTACAATAATTTGTTGGAGCTAACAATACAACTTAGAATTAAGGTTAAATAAATTGAGTGATAATACTTTAAACTTTTGTGGAATATTAAACAATTAGCACTCAAGTAAGTATCTCATATAGAATAGCAATGTGAAGATCATAAATCACAATTTTATAGTGGTTTGATTTAATAATCAAGCTTACGTCCACTCTCAGACTAACAACATTAATAGTGGCCGGATTCCACTAAAAATTAGCAGAGCAAGTTAAAGCTGAATAGGATCATTCTTTTCAATTGATAGATCTCACTAATAGGAATTACACATTACTCTTACACTCATAAACTTAACAATCAACTATTCTATTGCTAAACCAGTACATAGAGCAATAAAGAATAAGATCAAATACAATTTATGTCTATGATAGTAATTGCAATATTCAAGATGTCCAGCCCGCTTCACAACATCATTGGTCTTTTTATATTGAGGTATCTAATGTAATCGTTGGATATCTTCAAGTATGATTGCTAGCTATTGAAAGTTGTTGGAGGACATAATCAAAAAAAAAAGTCGTTGGGGGAGACCTCTGACAAAATTGACACTGTTCCCGCGGCCGCTTCCTCTAACAATCTTAGGCTTTCTGAAATAGGCACGCTACGTCTGTCAAAACTATTAACTCTCAATTGCTTTTTTTGATTACTTTCCCAGTTTTTCCGTTACAGAGTCCAAACCTGTAAAGGCCATATTTGTACTATCAACGGTCATCTTTTCAGCGCATATCTCACTCTCATAAGACCTAATGGATCACTATCACTATTGTACGCACACTATCACTTATGTTGATTGTGAGTAACCTAGCTAACTATCTTCAATGACCTCAATGACCGAATAACACGAGACGTTAAGATTAATGATCCTACAATCCTTGTCAGTATCAAGGGACTTTTGAGAATACTAACTTCATTGATCCTACCAAGTAACCATAAGACATCACCCTCTTCTGCACTTGTAAGTTCAATACATCAAAGCCTAATTTCTTGGTGAAGCAAGATCATTGTGTGAGAATTTTTCTGATATGAGCTAACATTAATTGATATTGTAATATACCATTTTATGGAATTGGTATAATAAATTGAGATAAAAGATTTATTAATTAATCTTATATGGGTTAGCTAGTGTGGCCGAGTTGAACCCGACCTGTAATAAGAAGGCATGGCTAAAACCTCTATAAATAATACTAAAATCTCTCCTCTTATCATGACACACAATTATCCTCAAATAAGGAAAGTTTACAAAATGCTGAAAATGAGGAGCAACCTCATTGAACTAATGATAGAGAGGGCAATAAAGGATAAACACTTGAACTTTGGATTATCGCTATCCTGTATCAAGAATGATAGATTCCAAATCAGGTGTACAAATATCTTTATTTAATTATATGTGTTTTTTATTTTAGTTATGGAGATTTTGAAATGTGCTTCACGTCTCACATGGGGTATTGGAGCAGGCATAGTCTAAAAGGATTTGGCTCTTTTTTTTTCATGACCTTTTTGTGAAGTAAAAATCAATTTTGATTACATAAACGGCAAGAGCTCATCGAGACAAGCATTTTGAGTGGCCATGCGCCACCAGGAAAGGTCGCATGCCCTCCCTTTCAAAACCATGCACCGTTGGGAGGTAGCGTTCGTCAAGCATGCGCACCCACACACGACCAAGTCCATCACTAATGCATGTATTAGGCTGACATCTTTGTTACGTCAGCAACCGGGTGACACAACCTAGATCTGACCTAACTATTGACCTATGACCCGACCCAGTTGACTGTTGATCCGACTCGATATCCAACCCATTTGACCCATCCTCTATTGACCGATCGGACCAACGGTCCTTTTCAGTTCAAGCGTTGTGCACATGCATTACACATGTTATGCACTCTAAAGGCTCATGAAAGCGTGTCAAAGCTCTCATTGGCGAGTTCTTTGAAGTTTAGATGCTCGTATATAGATGCTCTATACCATGATATATTTATATTATATATTTGATGAGTTTATGAATGTGAAAATATATACGAAACCCTAAATACATGTATTTTTAGGATATTTTTATGTATTTTCCTATATTTTTCCATGATTTTGGAAATATAGGTGTAAGCTTATTAATTCATAGATAGCATGTATAAAGATTCAACGTGTATCAACATGTATCAATGAATGGAGTAATGTAATTGGCATAACATATGATCTTATTCTTTTGCTAATACACCCTGCATAATAATCTAGATTTTATTCATTGGAAGTTGAACAATATACATTGATAGAAGGACGTCGATCTTCTATGTCTCACAATATTTAACACATTGTAATTTTGAAGTTTTGGGTTTTAGTCATGCATAGTGGACAATTAACGTAGAACTTGATTTTTTTTCGTTAGCATGTAGGTGTTATTTTATCAATGAATAAGCATAATTTAGTCATATTGTTAAGAGTAATGTAGAACTCGATTTTTAATATCATTTTTTCAATAATTGATAGGAATATGAGTTCATCGATTTGGATAACCATTGTAGGTTGGTTTTCAGCTTTTATATATAAGTGATAATATATCCTCATTGAATTTGTAAACTTATATTTGGATGGCGATATGGATTAGATATACTATGAGTTATGAAATAGCATGTTTAATGCATAAAATTTGAATTGAGCATTGACTACCTTTTTGTTTATTTGAAATGGAAACATTTATATTGCCTATAGTTTGAGTTGATTGTCCATAAATTGTTTGCGAAACCTTTTTATGAAAAATCGTGAAAAGTTATAATTTTTATGAATATGGTTTATCAAAGGTAGTTTGATATATATTGAAGAGTAAAAAGTCATATGATTTTGTTTGTGAATCAAAGTATTGATCGAGTTTTTGATTTTGGTTGTAGGTTATTGGAAATTGATATCAATGGATTATGCCCAATGTCTCTATGAATTGATTGAGGGGTTTGTGGATATGCATACTACTTTAAAGATATCCTTATGAACCAATCATCGACAATATAAGTGGAGACCTAGTTAAGAGGTATTGTCGTGACCTACCCTCGAGGAGAGGGAACAGGTTTAGCGATATTGCCTAAAAGACAGGCCTAAGGCCCATAATCAGGCGTGGGCTCTCCCAAGCCCATATCCCGGCTCGCATGACCCAGTTCGTGCCTCCTCTCTCTAGGGTTTCTTGGCGGAGCTGGCGGCGGCAGCGGTGGCAGCGATGGGCTTGGCGGTGGTGACGCGAAGCGGCTCGGATGGCGTCAGGTCGGAGGACGACGACTAGGACGGCATTCGGGGCGAGGGCAGCAGCTCGGACGCTCCTCAGATGGGCAGTAGGGAGGCCACGGGCAGCTGGAGTCGCGGGTGTTGCAGGGGGAGACACGGCGGAGCAGAGGCAGAGGTGCGGCGGCTCAGATGGCGTTGGGTCCTGCAGGTGGAGGCACGGCGGAGGTGGGGCGGAGCTTCGGATGGCTGTAGGGCGACAACGGCGTCACAACCGGCTTAAATCTGCCGGCATCGAGCAGAGACGATGCCAACAGTAGCGAGGGGAATCCCGGTGGTGGCACGACACAAGCAGCAGAGGAGGCACGAGCTGGTGCGAGGCTCGCTTGGCGGTGGAGTGACGACTGGCTCAGATCTGCCACCGTCGGGGCGCTCGAGCGGGAAGATCAAGACAACGGTCCTATCGCGGCACGAACAACGGAGGAGGCGCGGACCAGCGAAGTGGAAGCAGTAGTGTCGACACTCACGGACGATGGAGGTGCCGCGCGGATGTGGCGGAACAGTGGTGGCGATTGAGCGCCGCTACCGGCGCCGGCGGCAGAATGCCGCCGCTTCTCTTCGAGCTTTCCTCTCTCTCCTCGAGCTCTCTCAGTTTCCTTTTGGTTCCCCCCTGGTTTTTCTCCCACTCCCGCCTCTGTTCTCTCCTTTCTTTTTTTTCCTCCCATGTTGCTAGGGTTTCACCGAAGATGGAGCGGGAGAAAGCGGCATGGGCCAAGCCAAGGCGAGATCCGGCCCGGCCCCTTCCATGTCTTCTTTTTTCTATTTTTTTGTTGTTTTTGTTTTCTCTTTTTTGTTTTCTCTTTTTCTATTTTTCTCTAATAATTTTTTGTACTTGAAAACAAAAATTAGGTGTCAACAGGTATGTTGGTCAATCCGTCATGGGACGTCATGTGTGATCATGGTTAAAGAGTTGAGCATGAGATCAATCAATGAAATGGACCATTAATATATGATTTGACGAAATTGATTAGTGGACTATACTAGTGATTATTTGTTTTGATAATAGTGATGAAAATGATATTTTTACTATAAGTAAAGTTATATTAAAGCAATACATAACTCATTTTGATCTTGTAAATTTGTTATATTCTGGATTTGGTGGAAATGAGTTATGTTTTTCAGGTTCTTTTACAAGTTGCAGGTAGGACAAAAGCATTATCGATATCAGGAGGACAATTTTATAGTAGAGGTTTTTGGGCATGAGTTATACATGGCTTTAGTGGGCTTTTGAGTGAGTTGCTTATTGGAAATGTATGTGTATATTCTTTATGGATTATAGAAAATTCTAATGTTATACTCGGATGGCCTTTTACTAAATATAAATGGATCTATATGTTTCGATATTAGATTAGGACATGATTACTCTTCAGATTGCATTCTTTAAAAGAGAAACAGTGTACGATTGTCATTTTTATTGTTGATCGGGGGTTTAAATACACGCCATTAGTTAAATATATAGGACAAGGGGGCAAAAAGCCTCATTTATATTACATATCACATCAGCTTAAAGGAGGACAAAAGATATAATTCTATTATTCACTTAAGAACTCCAACTGTCACACTTCACATCCACAAAAATAGAGTTCATCTTTTACACTCATAAAGGATTTTTTTTTTTTTGAAAAAAAGGAGATCACCCCAATAATTACGATGAAAAATAAAACGGAAAATCCCATCACCATCACCTTCTTCCTCCTCCTCCCCCTCTTATTATTATTATTTTTTTAAACGTAAAGATTGTGGTTTTGTCTAGAAAGACCAAATGAAAAATTTCCAGTCAGAGTGATCCTCGTCATGAAACTCCTTTCCATCTCATTCACTTACCTTCCACTTGATCATAGTGACCACAACGAGAATTTGGATTCAGTCCATGCAAGAATACGCCGGCCTCATGGTCATGGAATGCTAGCCGGAAAACCCACTTGGAAAACGATTTATTCTTTGAGACAATGGCCTTATTGCACCTCTGACCACTAATGGCCTCATTGCGCTAGAGGCAAATTCGATTGCTAAATTATTGATCCAATTTCTAGAAACTTCAAAATAAACATTAAATAGAGAAGTGAAGAAACATGCTAGAAAAGAAATTTAGCTTAGGCGGCAATGTAGAATTGTAGAAGTGTTTAAGAAGATCATGTGTGGAGAAGAAGCAAAGTAAAAAAATCTCTGACAAAGAGCAGAGATTTTCCTTGAGCAAGTCGGCCAATATCGTCCATTTTGGGCTGTAGGCCAGTGAATGTCCATTTTGGACTGTAGGCCAACAAATTCAACAAATTCAGCTCCATCCCCTTTTCTTTGTACTACAACTAAATAATAAAAGCTTTCCTTTCATTCCTTTGTGCTACCTTGCCATCACTCTCTTATAAGCATTCTTCTTGTTTCTTTGTCCAATCATTTCTTACCCACATTGTTCTTAGTTCTTTTGCTCCTTGATATATTTCACACACAAAACACTCATTTGCACACACTCACATCAAATACACGCTTTCGCAAATACCAATAGTAGTATCAAAGCCATGTCTTTGGTTGGTAATGGGTGTTAGTCCTACCTACCCATTCCTAAAACTACCCTTTCCAAATAACCAATGACTAAACTATCGCCAACTCTACCTCATCCTCATTTCCCGTCCCTATCTTTGGGAACATTGATGACTTTTGGAGCATAAAAATAACTACATTCTGATGGCCCATGACTTGTGGGACATCGTGAAAAATGGTTATGAGGCTCTACAAGATGATGCAAGTGTTCCGAAGGATCAACTGCAAAAGGATGCAAGGAGACTATGCTTTATTCAGCAAGCACTCTCAAGAATCGTATTTTTGAGAATAATTGGAGCGAAGATTGCAAAGACAGCTTGGGCAATATTACGAGAAGAATTCCAAGGATAAAATAAAAGTATTCACTATTCACCTTCAAAGAATTCCAAGGATAAAATAAAAGTATTCACTATTCACCTTCAAACTCTATGAAGAGATTTTGAGAATTCTAAAATGAAAGGGTTGTTCAGAAAATATTAAAATTGAGAGCCTATAGAGATGGAATCACTGATCAAAGGGCTTGTTCAGAAAAATTGGTGTCACTTACTAAAAAATACAATCCCATAGTCACAAATATAGAACGAATTAAGGACTTGATGACCCTGCTAGTGAGTGAATTTATTAGCTCTCTAGAAGCACATGAGAAAAGACTAATAGCACAAGATGAAGATTCAATTGAAAGTGCCTTTCAGTCTAAAATAAACATGTTGTGACGCCCCAAAAATTACATTAGTAGATTAAGTGTATTAAAGACTTTATATATATATACATGTATATGTTTATGTATATGTATATATATGTAAATAATGAATAAAATAGTAATAACCTAGAAAAATAAATCAAATCTCAAAAAGGAATATTTTGTTGAAAGATTTTCATCCGTAGAGTAACAGTAAAATCCCACCACTTCTCTCCCATGTGTTAAAAAAAAAAAAAAAAAAAAAAAAAAAAAAAAAAACAGAAAAGAAGATTTGCACCTCTTGCTTTGCTTTACCCACGTAGCATCCAGGTGTGTGGGAGGAAAGGGGGGGAATTACACGCATCTCTTTTATTTTCTCTCTCTCTCTCTCTCTCTCAAAAACGAACAAACCCATTCGCGTTTTCTCTACCGGAAACCCATCTCCTTCTTTTTCCTCTCGTCTCTGTTCTTCTCTACCGAGCCAACCCGTCCCAGCCTTCACGACCGACGCCTCCATCCGGTACCAGAATCGTCGCTGTTCGATTCCGTTCGGAGCTTCTACCGCCAACCGCGAAGCCAACTCGCCCGACGCTTTCTCTTCCTTCTGTTGGTGAAGAAAATCCAGGCAAGTTGGGCTACTAATAAGGTCTTGGGTTCATGGATTAGCCTTGCCCTGCTGTGCGAGTCGATTTCGGACTCGGTATTGTGATTTAGGGCAGAAATTGGGCGCAAAAAGCTCTGTCCAGAGCTGGGTTGGGGAACGTATGGTTCGTTACTGTCTGGATGTTGAGTGTAGTGCTGTTTTTGGAGTTGAGGGTGTTCAGATAAACTCATTGTAGCTCGGCATGTGTGATTTATGGACTGAGATTGCTGTTTAAGTCCAAGATTTGGAAACTGGAATGCATGTTTTGGGTTTTGCTGCTGTTTTCCAGAACTGAGAACTCTTGATCTTGCTGGTCTGTCAATTTTGTGTGGCTTGTTGTGTCGAGATTTGGGTGAAACTTCTTTTAGGAAAGTTGTGCAAGATACCTTAAACTATGACATATATTTTTCGTGGATTTTTCTGGGGTTAAATAGTCAATGTATGGACATAACTTTCAAGCGGGTGTATGCTGTACAGAACTGCAGTACATGTGACTCTGTAACCTTGCGAATTTTCTATAGAAATTTATAGCTTGATTCTGGTCACGATTTCTTCATGAAAGTTGTAGCCGACATCCTCATGTATGACATATAAAAATTTCGTAGAATTTGGTGAAGTTTTAGGTACTGAAACATACTCTTAATTGTGCACACTCATACTGGAAAACAGTTCAGGTTGTGAGTCTTAGTTGAGTGATTTACTGCTCTCTGTACAGAAATAATTAGGTTCAGCATCCTCCATGGAAAATGTTTATTAATGTCTTAATTATGATATACTAAAATTTTGGGATCTTTCAAGCCCATTTCATATGATTTTCAAATTAATTCCTGAAAGTATGCATTCTGGTTGAGGTTGCCCATACTCTCTGTACAGAAATAATTAGGTTCAGCATCCTCCATGGAAAATGTTTATTAATGTCTTAATTATGATATACTAAAATTTTGGGATCTTTCAAGCCCATTTCATATGATTTTCAAATTAATTCCTGAAAGTATGCATTCTGGTTGAGGTTGCCCATATTCTGAGTTTGTTGAAATTCATGGGAAGGTGAATGGATTCCAGGTTATGGTTTTTGATGGTGTTGCGTATGACATATTGTTTGATGTGGTGATTTTGATCTCAATAAGACATTGGTTAATTAGGAATTTAATGAGATAGTTTGTGATACCCAAGTTTGTTTAAGTCTAGGACTTATACTTGACTTTAGAAAAGCGAGAGCTGTTTGTGCATTGAAGTTGCTGATGCTGCAACAAGGAGGAACTATGAATGTATGATTGGCTAGTGAGTCAATGTGAGACCCCGGGTGTCGGGATGCCTGGAGAGGGGTGATGAAGAATAGTAGTATTCTCTCCAGAGGTCCGAGAAGGGCTGAATAGCTTCTCAGGGGACCTCGTGATGCCAGGTTGGGTGCGAGGGAGTTCAGGGTGGAGTGTCGTCTCCCCCTGGGTGATATTTGCAGCTAGGTTTCTGTGGATTCAATAACTTGATGATTTGGTTTACTTGTTTGTATTGTTTTTGGCCAATCCAGGTTAGGACTAACCGCCCACTTGCTGAGTTTTTATTTTAAAAACTCACACTTGTTATTATGTTGTTTCTTCGAGTAGAAGATGTCTTCTGCGCCGCCTACCCCGCTTTTTGCCATGACGACCATCCTTTACGGCTCCCCCGCCGACTTTGTTTGGCGGCAAGAGGACTTCCAAGACCGCCATTTCCCGGGAATTGTATTTGTCAAATGCACCTCGTGTTTGACAATAGATACGAGAGCGCCTACGGGACCGGCTTATATGGTCTTCGTGGCCATTTACGCTCGGGTTGATGGACGGTTGGTGGGACCCTTGCAGCTGTATGATGATGGGCCGGGGCATGGTGGTAATCTGCGGAGTAGGAGGTGCAGAAGGGTGCTGAACGTGTGGGAGGATTTTTGGTTTTAGTTGTTTAACAACATGTACATATCAAATGAGAGGCGGAATAGTTAGTGTTCGTGGTATATGGTGTTTTTTGTAGAAATTCCCCTCTCTATCTTATCTTCCTCCCCACGTGTAAATGAAGGAACCAAGTATATAACAAATAGAGCCGAGTAGCTCGGTTTCTTATGTACTCGCTTGATTGGAATCTATTTATTTATTTTATATAATTCATGAAGTATAAACAATTATTGAATGAAATCAAGGTATATGAGATCCGGGTTGTCACATTTAGTGGTATCAGAGCTTGGATTTAGTTGGAGTGATAAGGTTTAGGATTTTAGATGAATGCTAGTGTACCTAAGTGTTTAGACATGATTGTCCATGTAAATTTGGACAATTATTGCTTTGAGCAGTTAGTTTTATAACTGTGTGGTTTGGGTAACGTGAGAATATTGCGTTACTTTTAACTAATAGCATAAATTTCTAACCCCTAATGTGGGTAATGTGCAGAAAGTTTAGGAGAAAGATGGTGCGATCAAGGAGCTCGTCTCCGCCGAGGAGAGAAGTGACTGAGTCAGGGGCGGCTGCATCAGGGACAGGGCCGAGGATGGAGGATGTGTTGCAAGCGTTAGTTTCTTTGGGGAATTTGGTGGAGAGACAGGCCCAAATTCCATTGCAACAACCACCTCTGCCGCCTCCCCAACAGCCACTTCTGGCGGAGCATCGCACCCAGGGACTGGTAGAGCAGTTCCTGAAATTAAAGCCACCAAAATTCTCGGGAATAGGACGTCCCGAGGAAGCTGAGCAGTGGATTGATAGTATGGAAAGAATTTTCAAATTGCTTGGTTGCAATGACCAAGATAAGATGACACTTGCTGAATATCAGTTGGAGGGGAACGCCATGTATTGGTGGAGAGCATCAAAGAATACCATATTTCCAACAGGTACGGAAATGGTATGGGATGAGTTCGTGAAAGCTTTTTACAAGAAACATTTTTCTGAGTGTGCGAAGGATCGGAAGATAACGAGTTTGTCCAATTGAGTCAAGAGGGATTAACGTAGACCAATACGAGGCAAGATTTTCAGAACTTTCTAGGTATGCTCCTAAATTGATCGAAGATCCTGAGGATAAAGCAAAGAGGTTTCTGAATGGCCTAAGGACTAATATTAGGAAGCAGTTAGTACCTTTGGGTATAAGGGATTATAATGAAGGGTATGCTCGAGCCCAATGGGTTGAGCAAGAACTCATTAGAGAAGAGATGGAGGAGAAGGAAAAGGTCAAATCGAGGCTACAAGGAGTCACAAGGGATGTGCGTAGCGGTAAGCGACCTTTTCCATCTCGGGATACACCTTGGAGTTCCAAGAAGAGGCCCGCTTATGGAAGTTCGGAGGGACAAGTAAAGGACAATACATGAATCGGGCTATATTTCAAAATGACTTGTGTCAACGATGTAACCGGCGACATGGACCGGGGCCTTGCCTCGATTCCTTGAGATGTTATAAGTGTGGACGGGAGGGTCATTTCAAAAGAGAATGTCCCCAAGGGAGACAACAAGCTAACATTAATCAGTTGCATCATGCGCCGCCACGCCCGAGGGGAACAATTCCACCAGGAAGGACGCAAAGACCGCCAGCAAAAGGAAAAGTGTATGCTATGACTCGGGAGGGAGGAAGCGGAAGCTTCCGAGACCGTTATCACAGGTACGATTTCCTTGAATGATCAAAAGGCTTATGCATTATTTGATCCGGGCGCGACCCATTCCTTTATTGCTGAAAGATATAGACGATTACATAATCTAGAAGTGACACCTCTTGTAACACCTCTCAGTGTTTCCACACCATTAAGGGATGAAGTGTTGTCTAAATTAGTTTGTGAAAATTGCGAAATTTCAATAGGGGGAAGGACACATTCTATCGATTTGGTAGAAATAGGTATGTATGACTATGACACCATTATAGGCATGGACGGCTTAGTAAGCGACGAGCTATTGTAGATTGTTATAGAAAAAAGATTCGGTTTAACCCCTCTGGCGAACCTCATTATGAGTTCCTGGGAAATAAACTGACCCTCTCTATGACTTTTATTTCGGCAATGGAAGCACATAGACTCTTAGATGGGGGATGTCAAGGATATTTAGCAATGGTTAAGGATCAAGAAAAGGAAGAGGCGAAACTAGAGGAAATTAGTGTAGTACGTGAATTTCCCGATGTATTTCCGAAGAACTCCCCGGATTACCCCCGGACGGAGAGGTTGAGTTTGCTATTGAGATACTTCCGGGGACGGAACTGTGTCAAAAGCTCCATATCGGATGTCTTTAACGAATTGAAGGAGCTAAAAATCCAGCTGCAAGAATTATTGGATAAGGGATTTATAAAACCTAGTGTATCTCCATGGGGGCACCACCCCCCGTTTGTGAAAAAAGAAGGATGGATCAATGCGTCTTTGCATTGATTATAGGAAATTGAACCAAGTTACAGTTAAGAATAAATACCCCCTACCAAGGATTGATGATCTATTTGATCAACTAGCTGGTAGTTCGGTCTTTTCAAAAATTGATTTGAGGTCTGGGTACCATCAATTAAGAGTTAGAGAGGAAGACGTCCCCAAAACAGCTTTTAGGACTCGGTACGGGCATTATGAATTTCTAGTTATGCCCTTCGGTCTGACCAATGCACCTCTGCTTTCATGGATCTGATGAATAGAATATTTATATCTTATCTGGATAAATTTGTGATTGTTTTTATAGATGACATTTTGGTATATTCAAAAGGGTTAGAAGAGCACAAAGAACATCTACGAATTGTACTACGTACCCTTAGAGAACACAAATTATATGCCAAATTTAGTAAATGTGAGTTTTGGTTAGACCAAGTAGCATTCTTGGGTCATGTGGTGTCGGAAAAAGGATTAACAAAGTGGACCCAAATAAGATTGAGACCGTAGTTGAATGGCCAAGACCCACTACACCGACGAGATTCGGAGTTTCTTAGGGCTTGCGGGGTATTATCGGAGGTTCATAGAAGGATTCGCACGACTTGCAAGTCCCTTGACCCACTTAACTAAGAAGAGTGTGAAATTTGAATGGAATGATAAGTGTGAACAAAGTTTTCGGAACTTAAAAGAAGGTTGACCTCGGCACCAATTTTAACTCTACCTTCGGGATCTCGGTGGATTCACGGTGTATAGTGATGCTTCCCACCAAGGACTCGGTTGTGTCTTGATGCAACATGGAAAGGTCATAGCTTATGCATCGAGACAACTGAAACCTTATGAAAAGAACTATCCTACCCATGATTTAGAGTTGGCTGCGATTATTCTCGCATTAAAAATCTGGAGACATTATTTATATGGGGAGAAATTTGAAATTTACACCGACCATAAAAGTTTGAAATATTTATTTTCGCAAAAGGAGTTAAATATGAGGCAAAGAAGATGGATGGAGTTATTTAAGGATTATGATTGCGAGATAGTGTACCATCCAGGGAAAGCTAATAAAGTGGCAGATGCCCTTAGTCGTAAGTCAGCTGTGAGTATGACACATTTAAAGGTGAAAGAATGGAATATGTTAGAGACCATTGCCAACTCCGAATTTAAATTAGAAGTAGATTATCTTTCAGGTGTATTGGCGACTTTGAGAATTGAACCGTGGGTGATTCAAAGAATACAAATCCTACAACAGTCGGACCCGAGACTCGTTAAAAATTCGGGATGAAGTGCAAAGTGGAAGTAAGGAGGGATTTCGTTGTCGAGGACGGAATTGTCGGTATCAAGGACGTCTTTGTGTGCCAAAAGATAAGGAACTTAGGAGGGAGATCTTGACAGAGGCACATAAGAGTGCATATAGCATCCACCCGGAGGTACAAAAATGTACCGAAATTTGAGGCAACACTACCGGTGGAATGGTATGAAAAATGACATCGCTAGGTTTGTTTCTCAATGCTTGACTTGTCAACAAGTGAAAGCTGAACATCAAAAGCCTCGTTGGGCTATTGAAACCCCTAGATATTCCGAATGGAAATGGGAGCATGTTACCATGGATTTTGTGCAAGGACTCCCAAGGACCTCTAGTGGATATGATTCGATATGGGTAGTAGTGGATCGTCGACCAAATCTGCTCACTTTATAGCAGTTCGAACAGATTATTCAATTGATAAGTACGCGGAAATATATGTGAGACAAATTGTCCGTCTACACGGTGTTCCCGTGACCATCACTTCTGATCGGGACCCAAGATTTACCTCGAAACTTTGGCGAGCTTACAAATTGCTTTAGGGACTAAACTTCGGTTTAGTACAGCCTTTCATCCTCGGACCGACGGACAATTTGAAAGGGTAATCCAAATTTTGGAAGAGACATGCTAAGAGCCCGTGTGTTGGATTTTAAAGGAAACTGGGATGAAAAATTACCTTTGGCGGAATTTGCGTATAATAATAGTTTTCAGCAAAGTATTGGAGTTGCCCCATTTGAGGCACCGTATGGGAGAGCTCGTAGAACTCCGCATGCTGGAATGAGGTAGGCGAACGAAGATTAACCGGGCCTGAATTAGTCCAAGTTACAATAGATGCTGTGAAAACTATTAAGGAGCGACTAAGGACTGCCCAAAGTCGACGTAAAAAGTTATGCGAGACAAACGCGAAGGCCTTTGGAATTTGTTGTGGGAGATAAAGTTTTCCTCAAAGTCTCACCGGTTAAAGGCGTATCGAGATTTGGTAAAAAGGGCAAATTGAGTCCCCGTTTTATTGGACCATTTGAAATACTTGATAGGATTGGGGAAGTAGCCTACGTGATTAGCCTTACCCCCAAAGTTAGCAGGCATACATGACGTGTTTCATGTTTCCATGCTAAGAAAATATCATCCCGACCCTACTCATGTATTGGACTACGAAACCATTGAAGTAGATCAAAACGTGAACTATACGAAAGAACCTGTGCAAATTTTGAAACGAAGAGAGCAAGTGTTGAGGACAAAAGTGATTCCACTAGTTAAGGTGTTATGGCGACATCATGGCCTTGAAGAAGCGACATGGGAAAGAGAAGAAGAAATCCGTCAACGATACCCACATCTGTTTAGTTAGTGTATAATTTCGAGGACGAAATTTCTTAAGAGGGGAAGAATTTGTGACGCCCCAAAAATTACATTAGTAGATTAAGTGTATTAAAGACTTTATATATATATACATGTATATGTTTATGTATATGTATATATATGTAAATAATGAATAAAATAGTAATAACCTAGAAAAATAAATCAAAACTCAAAAAGGAATATTTTGTTGAAAGATTTTCATCCGTAGAGTAACAGTAAAATCCCACCACTTCTCCCCCATGTGTTAAAAAAAAAAAAAAAAAAAAAAAAAAAAAAAAAAAAAAAAAAAAAAAAAAAAACAGAAAAGAAGATTTGCACCTCTTGCTTTGCTTTACCCACGTAGCATCCAGGTGTGTGGGAGGAAAGGGGGGAATTACACGCATCTCTTTTATTTTCTCTCTCTCTCTCTCTCTCTCAAAAACGAACAAACCCATTCGCGTTTTCTCTACCGGAAACCCATCTCCTTCTTTTTCCTCTCGTCTCTGTTCTTCTCTACCGAGCCAACCCGTCCCAGCCTTCACGACCGACGCCTCCATCCGGTACCAGAATCGTCGCTGTTCGATTCCGTTCGGAGCTTCTACCGCCAACCGCGAAGCCAACTCGCCCGACGCTTTCTCTTCCTTCTGTTGGTGAAGAAAATCCAGGCAAGTTGGGCTACTAATAAGGTCTTGGGTTCATGGATTAGCCTTGCCCTGCTGTGCGAGTCGATTTCGGACTCGGTATTGTGATTTAGGGCAGAAATTGGGCGCAAAAAGCTCTGTCCAGAGCTGGGTTGGGGAACGTATGGTTCGTTACTGTCTGGATGTTGAGTGTAGTGCTGTTTTTGGAGTTGAGGGTGTTCAGATAAACTCATTGTAGCTCGGCATGTGTGATTTATGGACTGAGATTGCTGTTTAAGTCCAAGATTTGGAAACTGGAATGCATGTTTTGGGTTTTGCTGCTGTTTTCCAGAACTGAGAACTCTTGATCTTGCTGGTCTGTCAATTTTGTGTGGCTTGTTGTGTCGAGATTTGGGTGAAACTTCTTTTAGGAAAGTTGTGCAAGATACCTTAAACTATGACATATATTTTTCGTGGATTTTTCTGGGGTTAAATAGTCAATGTATGGACATAACTTTCAAGCGGGTGTATGCTGTACAGAACTGCAGTACATGTGACTCTGTAACCTTGCGAATTTTCTATAGAAATTTATAGCTTGATTCTGGTCACGATTTCTTCATGAAAGTTGTAGCCGACATCCTCATGTATGACATATAAAAATTTCGTAGAATTTGGTGAAGTTTTAGGTACTGAAACATACTCTTAATTGTGCACACTCATACTGGAAAACAGTTCAGGTTGTGAGTCTTAGTTGAGTGATTTACTGCTCTCTGTACAGAAATAATTAGGTTCAGCATCCTCCATGGAAAATGTTTATTAATGTCTTAATTATGATATACTAAAATTTTGGGATCTTTCAAGCCCATTTCATATGATTTTCAAATTAATTCCTGAAAGTATGCATTCTGGTTGAGGTTGCCCATACTCTCTGTACAGAAATAATTAGGTTCAGCATCCTCCATGGAAAATGTTTATTAATGTCTTAATTATGATATACTAAAATTTTGGGATCTTTCAAGCCCATTTCATATGATTTTCAAATTAATTCCTGAAAGTATGCATTCTGGTTGAGGTTGCCCATATTCTGAGTTTGTTGAAATTCATGGGAAGGTGAATGGATTCCAGGTTATGGTTTTTGATGGTGTTGCGTATGACATATTGTTTGATGGTGATTTTGATCTCAATAAGACATTGGTTAATTAGGAATTTAATGAGATAGTTTGTGATACCCAAGTTTGTTTAAGTCTAGGACTTATACTTGACTTTAGAAAAGCGAGAGCTGTTTGTGCATTGAAGTTGCTGATGCTGCAACAAGGAGGAACTATGAATGTATGATTGGCTAGTGAGTCAATGTGAGACCCCGGGTGTCGGGATGCCTGGAGAGGGGTGATGAAGAATAGTAGTATTCTCTCCAGAGGTCTGAGAAGGGCTGAATAGCTTCTCAGGGGACCTCGTGATGCCAGGTTGGGTGCGAGGGAGTTCAGGGTGGAGTGTCGTCTCCCCCTGGGTGATATTTGCAGCTAGGTTTCTGTGGATTCAATAACTTGATGATTTGGTTTACTTGTTTGTATTGTTTTTGGCCAATCCAGGTTAGGACTAACCGCCCACTTGCTGAGTTTTTATTTTAAAAACTCACACTTGTTATTATGTTGTTTCTTCGAGTAGAAGATGTCTTCGCGCCGCCTACCCCGCCCTCTGCCATGACGACCATCCTTTACGGCTCCCCGCCGACTTTGTTTGGCGGCAAGAGGACTTCCAAGACCGCCATTTCCCGGGAATTGTATTTGTCAAATGCACCTCGTGTTTGACAATAGATACAGGAGCGCCTACGGGACCGGCTTATATGGTCTTCGTGGCCATTTACGCTCGGGTTGATGGACGGTTGGTGGGACCCTTGCAGCTGTATGATGATGGGCCGGGGCATGGTGGTAATCCTGCGGAGTAGGAGGTGCAGAAGGGTGCTGAACGTGTGGGAGGATTTTTGGTTTTAGTTGTTTAACAACATGTACATATCAAATGAGAGGCGGAATAGTTAGTGTTCGTGGTATATGGTGTTTTTTGTAGAAATTCCCCTCTCTATCTTATCTTCCTCCCCACGTGTAAATGAAGGAACCAAGTATATAACAAATAGAGCCGAGTAGCTCAGTTTCTTATGTACTCGCTTGATTGGAATCTATTTATTTATTTTATATAATTCATGAAGTATAAACAATTATTGAATGAAATCAAGGTATATGAGATCCAGGGTTGTCACATTTAGTGGTATCAGAGCTTGGATTTAGTTGGAGTGATAAGGTTTAGGATTTTAGATGAATGCTAGTGTACCTAAGTGTTTAGACATGATTGTCCATGTAAATTTGGACAATTATTGCTTTGAGCAGTTAGTTTTATAACTGTGTGGTTTGGGTAACGTGAGAATATTGCGTTACTTTTAACTAATAGCATAAATTTCTAACCCCTAATGTGGGTAATGTGCAGAAAGTTTAGGAGAAAGATGGTGCGATCAAGGAGCTCGTCTCCGCCGAGGAGAGAAGTGACTGAGTCAGGGGCGGCTGCATCAGGGACAGGGCCGAGGATGGAGGATGTGTTGCAAGCGTTAGTTTCTTTGGGGAATTTGGTGGAGAGACAGGCCCAAATTCCATTGCAACAACCACCTCTGCCGCCTCCCCAACAGCCACTTCTGGCGGAGCATCGCACCTGTGGACCGGTAGAGCAGCCTCCTGAAATTAAAGCCACCAAAATTCTCGGGAATAGGACGTCCCGAGGAAGCCGAGCAGTGGATTGATAGTATGGAAAGAATTTTCAAATTGCTTGGTTGCAATGACCAAGATAAGATGACACTTGCTGAATATCAGTTGGAGGGGAACGCCATGTATTGGTGGAGAGCATCAAAGAATACCATATTTCCAACAGGTACGGAAATGGTATGGGATGAGTTCGTGAAAGCTTTTTACAAGAAACATTTTTCTGAGTGTGCGAAGGATCGGAAGATAACTGAGTTTGTCCAATTGAGTCAAGAGGGATTAACTGTAGACCAATACGAGGCAAGATTTTCAGAACTTTCTAGGTATGCTCCTAAATTGATCGAAGATCCTGAGGATAAAGCAAAGAGGTTTCTGAATGGCCTAAGGACTAATATTAGGAAGCAAGCTTAGTACCTTTGGGTATAAGGGATTATAATGAAGGGTATGCTCGAGCCCAATGGGTTGAGCAAGAACTCATTAGAGAAGAGATGGAGGAGAAGGAAAAGGTCAAATCGAGGCTACAAGGAGTCACAAGGGATGTGCGTAGCGGTAAGCGACCTTTTCCATCTCGGGATACACCTTGGAGTTCCAAGAAGAGGCCCGCTTATGGAAGTTCTGGAGGGACAAGTAAAGGACAATACATGAATCGGGCTATATTTCAAAATGACTTGTGTCAACGATGTAACCGGCGACATGGACCAGGGCCTTGCCTCGATTCCTTGAGATGTTATAAGTGTGGACAGGAGGGTCATTTCAAAAGAGAATGTCCCCAAGGGAGACAACAAGCTAACATTAATCGCTGCATCATGCGCCGCCACGCCCGAGGGGAACAATTCCACCGGGAAGGACGCAAAGACCGCCAAAGAAAAGGAAAAGTGTATGCTATGACTCGGGAGGAAGCGGAAGCTTCCGAGACCGTTATCACAGTACGATTTCCTTGAATGATCAAAAGGCTTATGCATTATTTGATCCGGCGCGACCCATTCCTTTATTGCTGAAAGATATAGACGATTACATAATCTAGAAGTGACACCTCTTGTAACACCTCTCGTGTTTCCACACCATTAAGGGATGAAGTGTTGTCTAAATTAGTTTGTGAAAATTGCGAAATTTCAATAGGGGGAAGGACACATTCTATCGATTTGGTAGAAATAGGTATGTATGACTATGACACCATTATAGGCATGGACTGGCTTAGTAAGCAGCGAGCTATTGTAGATTGTTATAGAAAAAAGATTCGCTTTAACCCCTCGGCGAACCTCATTATGAGTTCCCGGGAAATAAACCGACCCTCTCTATGACTTTTATTTCGGCAATGGAAGCACATAGACTCTTAGATGGGGGATGTCAAGGATATTTAGCAATGGTTAAGGATCAAGAAAAGGAAGAGGCGAAACTAGAGGAAATTAGTGTAGTACGTGAATTTCCCGATGTATTTCGTAAGAACTCCCCGGATTACCCCCGGACGTAGAGGTTGAGTTTGCTATTGAGATACTTCCCGTGGACGGAACTGTGTCAAAAGCTCCATATCGGATGTCTTTAACAGAATTGAAGGAGCTAAAAATCCAGCTGCAAGAATTATTGGATAAGGGATTTATAAAACCTAGTGTATCTCCATGGGGGGCACCAGTCCTGTTTGTGAAAAAGAAGGATGGATCAATGCGTCTTTGCATTGATTATAGGAAATTGAACCAAGTTACAGTTAAGAATAAATACCCCCTACCAAGGATTGATGATCTATTTGATCAACTAGCTGGTAGTTCGGTCTTTTCAAAAATTGATTTGAGGTCTGGGTACCATCAATTAAGAGTTAGAGAGGAAGACGTCCCCAAAACAGCTTTTAGGACTCGGTACGGGCATTATGAATTTCTAGTTATGCCCTTCGGTCTGACCAATGCACCTGCTGCTTTCATGGATCTGATGAATAGAATATTTATATCTTATCTGGATAAATTTGTGATTGTTTTTATAGATGACATTTTGGTATATTCAAAAGGGTTAGAAGAGCACAAAGAACATCTACGAATTGTACTACGTACCCTTAGAGAACACAAATTATATGCCAAATTTAGTAAATGTGAGTTTTGGTTAGACCAAGTAGCATTCTTGGGTCATGTGGTGTCGGAAAAAGGATTAACAAGTGGACCCAAATAAGATTGAGACCGTAGTTGAATGGCCAAGACCCACTACACCGACGAGATTCGAGTTTCTTAGGGCTTGCGGGGTATTATCGGAGGTTCATAGAAGGATTCGCACGACTTGCAAGTCCCTTGACCCACTTAACTAAGAAGAGTGTGAAATTTGAATGGAATGATAAGTGTGAACAAAGTTTTCAGAACTTAAAAGAAGGTTGACCTCGGCACCAATTTTAACTCTACCTTCAGATCTGGTGGATTCACGGTGTATAGTGATGCTTCCCACCAAGGACTCGGTTGTGTCTTGATGCAACATGGAAAGGTCATAGCTTATGCATCGAGACAACTGAAACCTTATGAAAAGAACTATCCTACCCATGATTTAGAGTTGGCTGCGATTATTCTCGCATTAAAAATCTGGAGACATTATTTATATGGGGAGAAATTTGAAATTTACACCGACCATAAAAGTTTGAAATATTTATTTTCGCAAAAGGAGTTAAATATGAGGCAAAGAAGATGGATGGAGTTATTTAAGGATTATGATTGCGAGATAGTGTACCATCCAGGGAAAGCTAATAAAGTGGCGATGCCCTTAGTCGTAAGTCACTGTGAGTATGACACATTTAAAGGTGAAAGAATGGAATATGTTAGAGACCATTGCCAACTCCGAATTTAAATTAGAAGTAGATTATCTTTCGGTGTATTGGCGACTTTGAGAATTGAACCGTGGGTGATTCAAAGAATACAAATCCTACAACAATGGACCCGAGACCTTAAAAATTCGGGATGAAGTGCAAAGTGGAAGTAAGGAGGGATTTCAGTTGTCTCGAGGACGGAATTGTCGTATCAAGGACGTCTTTGTGTGCCAAAAGATAAGGAACTTAGGAGGGAGATCTTGACAGAGGCACATAAGAGTGCATATAGCATCCACCCCGGAGGTACAAAAATGTACCGAAATTTGAGGCAACACTACCGGTGGAATGGTATGAAAAATGACATCGCTAGGTTTGTTTCTCAATGCTTGACTTGTCAACAAGTGAAAGCTGAACATCAAAAGCCTGCTGGGCTATTGAAACCCCTAGATATTCCGAATGGAAATGGGAGCATGTTACCATGGATTTTGTGCAAGGACTCCCAAGGACCTCTAGTGGATATGATTCGATATGGGTAGTAGTGGATCGTCTGACCAAATCTGCTCACTTTATAGCAGTTCGAACAGATTATTCAATTGATAAGTACGCGGAAATATATGTGAGACAAATTGTCCGTCTACACGGTGTTCCCGTGACCATCACTTCTGATCGGGACCCAAGATTTACCTCGAAACTTTGGCAGAGCTTACAAATTGCTTTAGGGACTAAACTTCGCTTTAGTACAGCCTTTCATCCTCAGACTGACGGACAATCTGAAAGGGTAATCCAAATTTTGGAAGACATGCTAAGAGCCTGTGTGTTGGATTTTAAAGGAAACTGGGATGAAAAATTACCTTTGGCGGAATTTGCGTATAATAATAGTTTTCAGCAAAGTATTGGAGTTGCCCCATTTGAGGCACTGTATGGGAGAGCTCCGTAGAACTCCGAAGATGCTGGAATGAGGTAGGCGAACGAAGATTAACTGGGCCTGAATTAGTCCAAGTTACAATAGATGCTGTGAAAACTATTAAGGAGCGACTAAGGACTGCCCAAAGTCGACAGAAAAGTTATGCAGACAAACGCAGAAGGCCTTTGGAATTTGTTGTGGGAGATAAAGTTTTCCTCAAAGTCTCACCGGTTAAAGGCGTATCGAGATTTGGTAAAAAGGGCAAATTGAGTCCCCGTTTTATTGGACCATTTGAAATACTTGATAGGATTGGGGAAGTAGCCTACAGATTAGCCTTACCCCCAAAGTTAGCAGGCATACATGACGTGTTTCATGTTTCCATGCTAAGAAAATATCATCCCGACCCTACTCATGTATTGGACTACGAAACCATTGAAGTAGATCAAAACGTGAACTATACAGAAGAACCTGTGCAAATTTTGAAACGAAGAGAGCAAGTGTTGAGGACAAAAGTGATTCCACTAGTTAAGGTGTTATGGCGACATCATGGCCTTGAAGAAGCGACATGGGAAAGAGAAGAAGAAATCCGTCAACGATACCCACATCTGTTTAGTTAGTGTATAATTTCGAGGACGAAATTTCTTAAGAGGGGAAGAATTTGTGACGCCCCAAAAATTACATTAGTAGATTAAGTGTATTAAAGACTTTATATATATATACATGTATATGTTTATGTATATGTATATATATGTAAATAATGAATAAAATAGTAATAACCTAGAAAAATAAATCAAAACTCAAAAAGGAATATTTTGTTGAAAGATTTTCATCCGTAGAGTAACAGTAAAATCCCACCACTTCTCCCCATGTGTTAAAAAAAAAAAAAAAAAAAAAAAAAAAAAAAAAAAAAAAAAAAAAAAAAAAAAAAAAAAAACAGAAAAGAAGATTTGCACCTCTTGCTTTGCTTTACCCACGTAGCATCCAGGTGTGTGGGAGGAAAGGGGGGAATTACACGCATCTCTTTTATTTTCTCTCTCTCTCTCTCTCTCTCAAAAACGAACAAACCCATTCGCGTTTTCTCTACCGGAAACCCATCTCCTTCTTTTTCCTCTCGTCTCTGTTCTTCTCTACCGAGCCAACCCGTCCCAGCCTTCACGACCGACGCCTCCATCCGGTACCAGAATCGTCGCTGTTCGATTCCGTTCGGAGCTTCTACCGCCAACCGCGAAGCCAACTCGCCCGACGCTTTCTCTTCCTTCTGTTGGTGAAGAAAATCCAGGCAAGTTGGGCTACTAATAAGGTCTTGGGTTCATGGATTAGCCTTGCCCTGCTGTGCGAGTCGATTTCGGACTCGGTATTGTGATTTAGGGCAGAAATTGGGCGCAAAAAGCTCTGTCCAGAGCTGGGTTGGGGAACGTATGGTTCGTTACTGTCTGGATGTTGAGTGTAGTGCTGTTTTTGGAGTTGAGGGTGTTCAGATAAACTCATTGTAGCTCGGCATGTGTGATTTATGGACTGAGATTGCTGTTTAAGTCCAAGATTTGGAAACTGGAATGCATGTTTTGGGTTTTGCTGCTGTTTTCCAGAACTGAGAACTCTTGATCTTGCTGGTCTGTCAATTTTGTGTGGCTTGTTGTGTCGAGATTTGGGTGAAACTTCTTTTAGGAAAGTTGTGCAAGATACCTTAAACTATGACATATATTTTTCGTGGATTTTTCTGGGGTTAAATAGTCAATGTATGGACATAACTTTCAAGCGGGTGTATGCTGTACAGAACTGCAGTACATGTGACTCTGTAACCTTGCGAATTTTCTATAGAAATTTATAGCTTGATTCTGGTCACGATTTCTTCATGAAAGTTGTAGCCGACATCCTCATGTATGACATATAAAAATTTCGTAGAATTTGGTGAAGTTTTAGGTACTGAAACATACTCTTAATTGTGCACACTCATACTGGAAAACAGTTCAGGTTGTGAGTCTTAGTTGAGTGATTTACTGCTCTCTGTACAGAAATAATTAGGTTCAGCATCCTCCATGGAAAATGTTTATTAATGTCTTAATTATGATATACTAAAATTTTGGGATCTTTCAAGCCCATTTCATATGATTTTCAAATTAATTCCTGAAAGTATGCATTCTGGTTGAGGTTGCCCATACTCTCTGTACAGAAATAATTAGGTTCAGCATCCTCCATGGAAAATGTTTATTAATGTCTTAATTATGATATACTAAAATTTTGGGATCTTTCAAGCCCATTTCATATGATTTTCAAATTAATTCCTGAAAGTATGCATTCTGGTTGAGGTTGCCCATATTCTGAGTTTGTTGAAATTCATGGGAAGGTGAATGGATTCCAGGTTATGGTTTTTGATGGTGTTGCGTATGACATATTGTTTGATGTGGTGATTTTGATCTCAATAAGACATTGGTTAATTAGGAATTTAATGAGATAGTTTGTGATACCCAAGTTTGTTTAAGTCTAGGACTTATACTTGACTTTAGAAAAGCGAGAGCTGTTTGTGCATTGAAGTTGCTGATGCTGCAACAAGGAGGAACTATGAATGTATGATTGGCTAGTGAGTCAATGTGAGACCCCGGGTGTCGGGATGCCTGGAGAGGGGTGATGAAGAATAGTAGTATTCTCTCCAGGTCTGAGAAGGGCTGAATAGCTTCTCGGGGACCTCGTGATGCCAGGTTGGGTGCGAGGGAGTTCGGGTGGAGTGTCGTCTCCCCCGGGTGATATTTGCAGCTAGGTTTCTGTGGATTCAATAACTTGATGATTTGGTTTACTTGTTTGTATTGTTTTTGGCCAATCCAGGTTAGGACTAACCGCCCACTTGCTGAGTTTTTATTTTAAAAACTCACACTTGTTATTATGTTGTTTCTTCAGAGTAGAAGATGTCTTCTGCGCCGCCTACCCCGCCTGCTGCCATGACGACCATCCTTTACGGCTCCCCCGCCGACTTTGTTTGGCGGCAAGAGGACTTCCAAGACCGCCATTTCCCGGGAATTGTATTTGTCAAATGCACCTCGTGTTTGACAATAGATACAGGAGCGCCTACGGGACCGGCTTATATGGTCTTCGTGGCCATTTACGCTCGGGTTGATGGACGGTTGGTGGGACCCTTGCAGCTGTATGATGATGGGCCGGGGCATGGTGGTAATCCTGCGGAGTAGGAGGTGCAGAAGGGTGCTGAACGTGTGGGAGGATTTTTGGTTTTAGTTGTTTAACAACATGTACATATCAAATGAGAGGCGGAATAGTTAGTGTTCGTGGTATATGGTGTTTTTTGTAGAAATTCCCCTCTCTATCTTATCTTCCTCCCCACGTGTAAATGAAGGAACCAAGTATATAACAAATAGAGCCGAGTAGCTCGGTTTCTTATGTACTCGCTTGATTGGAATCTATTTATTTATTTTATATAATTCATGAAGTATAAACAATTATTGAATGAAATCAAGGTATATGAGATCCAGGTTGTCACATTTAGTGGTATCGAGCTTGGATTTAGTTGGAGTGATAAGGTTTAGGATTTTAGATGAATGCTAGTGTACCTAAGTGTTTAGACATGATTGTCCATGTAAATTTGGACAATTATTGCTTTGAGCAGATTAGTTTTATAACTGTGTGGTTTGGGTAACGTGAGAATATTGCGTTACTTTTAACTAATAGCATAAATTTCTAACCCCTAATGTGGGTAATGTGCAGAAAGTTTAGGAGAAAGATGGTGCGATCAAGGAGCTCGTCTCCGCCGAGGAGAGAAGTGATCGAGTCGGGGGCGGCCGCATCGGGGACGGGCCGAGGATGGAGGATGTGTTGCAAGCGTTAGTTTCTTTGGGGAATTTGGTGGAGAGACAGGCCCAAATTCCATTGCAACAACCACCTCGCCGCCTCCCCAACAGCCACTTCGCGGAGCATCGCACCCGAGGACCGGTAGAGCAAGCGGTTCCTGAAATTAAAGCCACCAAAATTCTCGGGAATAGGACGTCCCGAGGAAGCCGAGCAGTGGATTGATAGTATGGAAAGAATTTTCAAATTGCTTGGTTGCAATGACCAAGATAAGATGACACTTGCTGAATATCGCTTGGAGGGGAACGCCATGTATTGGTGGAGAGCATCAAAGAATACCATATTTCCAACAGGTACGGAAATGGTATGGGATGAGTTCGTGAAAGCTTTTTACAAGAAACATTTTTCTGAGTGTGCGAAGGATCGGAAGATAACTGAGTTTGTCCAATTGAGTCAAGAGGGATTAACTGTAGACCAATACGAGGCAAGATTTTCAGAACTTTCTAGGTATGCTCCTAAATTGATCGAAGATCCTGAGGATAAAGCAAAGAGGTTTCTGAATGGCCTAAGGACTAATATTAGGAAGCAGTTAGTACCTTTGGGTATAAGGGATTATAATGAAGGGTATGCTCGAGCCCAATGGGTTGAGCAAGAACTCATTAGAGAAGAGATGGAGGAGAAGGAAAAGGTCAAATCGAGGCTACAAGGAGTCACAAGGGATGTGCGTAGCGGTAAGCGACCTTTTCCATCTCGGGATACACCTTGGAGTTCCAAGAAGAGGCCCGCTTATGGAAGTTCTGGAGGGACAAGTAAAGGACAATACATGAATCGGGCTATATTTCAAAATGACTTGTGTCAACGATGTAACCGGCGACATGGACCAGGGCCTTGCCTCGATTCCTTGAGATGTTATAAGTGTGGACAGGAGGGTCATTTCAAAAGAGAATGTCCCCAAGGGAGACAACAAGCTAACATTAATCAGTTGCATCATGCGCCGCCACGCCCGAGGGGAACAATTCCACCAGGAAGGACGCAAAGACCGCCAGCAAAAGGAAAAGTGTATGCTATGACTCAGGAGGAAGCGGAAGCTTCCGAGACCGTTATCACAGGTACGATTTCCTTGAATGATCAAAAGGCTTATGCATTATTTGATCCGGGCGCGACCCATTCCTTTATTGCTGAAAGATATAGACGATTACATAATCTAGAAGTGACACCTCTTGTAACACCTCTCAGTGTTTCCACACCATTAAGGGATGAAGTGTTGTCTAAATTAGTTTGTGAAAATTGCGAAATTTCAATAGGGGGAAGGACACATTCTATCGATTTGGTAGAAATAGGTATGTATGACTATGACACCATTATAGGCATGGACTGGCTTAGTAAGCAGCGAGCTATTGTAGATTGTTATAGAAAAAAGATTCAGTTTAACCCCTCTGGCGAACCTCATTATGAGTTCCTGGGAAATAAACTGACCCTCTCTATGACTTTTATTTCGGCAATGGAAGCACATAGACTCTTAGATGGGGGATGTCAAGGATATTTAGCAATGGTTAAGGATCAAGAAAAGGAAGAGGCGAAACTAGAGGAAATTAGTGTAGTACGTGAATTTCCTGATGTATTTCCAGAAGAACTCCCTGGATTACCCCCAGACAGAGAGGTTGAGTTTGCTATTGAGATACTTCCAGGGACGGAACCTGTGTCAAAAGCTCCATATCGGATGTCTTTAACAGAATTGAAGGAGCTAAAAATCCAGCTGCAAGAATTATTGGATAAGGGATTTATAAAACCTAGTGTATCTCCATGGGGGGCACCACGTCCCGTTTGTGAAAAAGAAGGATGGATCAATGCGTCTTTGCATTGATTATAGGAAATTGAACCAAGTTACGGTTAAGAATAAATACCCCCTACCAAGGATTGATGATCTATTTGATCAACTAGCCGGTAGTTCGGTCTTTTCAAAAATTGATTTGAGGTCAGGTACCATCAATTAAGAGTTAGAGAGGAAGACGTCCCCAAAACAGCTTTTAGGACTCGGTACGGGCATTATGAATTTCTAGTTATGCCCTTCGGTCGACCAATGCACTGCTGCTTTCATGGATCGATGAATAGAATATTTATATCTTATCTGGATAAATTTGTGATTGTTTTTATAGATGACATTTTGGTATATTCAAAAGGGTTAGAAGAGCACAAAGAACATCTACGAATTGTACTACAGACCCTTAGAGAACACAAATTATATGCCAAATTTAGTAAATGTGAGTTTTGGTTAGACCAAGTAGCATTCTTGGGTCATGTGGTGTCGGAAAAAGGATTAACAGTGGACCCAGCGAAGATTGAGACCGTAGTTGAATGGCCAAGACCCACTACACCGACAGAGATTCGGAGTTTCTTAGGGCTTGCAGGGTATTATCGGAGGTTCATAGAAGGATTCGCACGACTTGCAAGTCCCTTGACCCACTTAACTAAGAAGAGTGTGAAATTTGAATGGAATGATAAGTGTGAACAAAGTTTTCAGGAACTTAAAAGAAGGTTGACCTCGGCACCAATTTTAACTCTACCTTCAGGATCTGGTGGATTCACGGTGTATAGTGATGCTTCCCACCAAGGACTCGGTTGTGTCTTGATGCAACATGGAAAGGTCATAGCTTATGCATCGAGACAACTGAAACCTTATGAAAAGAACTATCCTACCCATGATTTAGAGTTGGCTGCGATTATTCTCGCATTAAAAATCTGGAGACATTATTTATATGGGGAGAAATTTGAAATTTACACCGACCATAAAAGTTTGAAATATTTATTTTCGCAAAAGGAGTTAAATATGAGGCAAAGAAGATGGATGGAGTTATTTAAGGATTATGATTGCGAGATAGTGTACCATCCAGGGAAAGCTAATAAAGTGGCGAGATGCCCTTAGTCGTAAGTCACCAAATGAGTATGACACATTTAAAGGTGAAAGAATGGAATATGTTAGAGACCATTGCCAACTCCGAATTTAAATTAGAAGTAGATTATCTTTCAGGTGTATTGGCGACTTTGAGAATTGAACCGTGGGTGATTCAAAGAATACAAATCCTACAACAGTCGGACCCGAGACTGTTAAAAATTCGGGATGAAGTGCAAAGTGGAAGTAAGGAGGGATTTCAGTTGTCTGAGGACGGAATTGTCAGGTATCAAGGACGTCTTTGTGTGCCAAAAGATAAGGAACTTAGGAGGGAGATCTTGACAGAGGCACATAAGAGTGCATATAGCATCCACCCCGGAGGTACAAAAATGTACCGAAATTTGAGGCAACACTACTGGTGGAATGGTATGAAAAATGACATCGCTAGGTTTGTTTCTCAATGCTTGACTTGTCAACAAGTGAAAGCTGAACATCAAAAGCCTGCTGGGCTATTGAAACCCCTAGATATTCCGAATGGAAATGGGAGCATGTTACCATGGATTTTGTGCAAGGACTCCCAAGGACCTCTAGTGGATATGATTCGATATGGGTAGTAGTGGATCGTCTGACCAAATCTGCTCACTTTATAGCAGTTCGAACAGATTATTCAATTGATAAGTACGCGGAAATATATGTGAGACAAATTGTCCGTCTACACGGTGTTCCCGTGACCATCACTTCTGATCGGGACCCAAGATTTACCTCGAAACTTTGGCAGAGCTTACAAATTGCTTTAGGGACTAAACTTCAGTTTAGTACAGCCTTTCATCCTCAGACTGACGGACAATTTGAAAGGGTAATCCAAATTTTGGAAGACATGCTAAGAGCCTGTGTGTTGGATTTTAAAGGAAACTGGGATGAAAAATTACCTTTGGCGGAATTTGCGTATAATAATAGTTTTCAGCAAAGTATTGGAGTTGCCCCATTTGAGGCACTGTATGGGAGAGCCTGTAGAACTCCAGTATGCTGGAATGAGGTAGGCGAACGAAGATTAACTGGGCCTGAATTAGTCCAAGTTACAATAGATGCTGTGAAAACTATTAAGGAGCGACTAAGGACTGCCCAAAGTCGACAGAAAAGTTATGCAGACAAACGCAGAAGGCCTTTGGAATTTGTTGTGGGAGATAAAGTTTTCCTCAAAGTCTCACCGGTTAAAGGCGTATCGAGATTTGGTAAAAAGGGCAAATTGAGTCCCCGTTTTATTGGACCATTTGAAATACTTGATAGGATTGGGGAAGTAGCCTACTGATTAGCCTTACCCCCAAAGTTAGCAGGCATACATGACGTGTTTCATGTTTCCATGCTAAGAAAATATCATCCCGACCCTACTCATGTATTGGACTACGAAACCATTGAAGTAGATCAAAACGTGAACTATACGAAGAACCCGTGCAAATTTTGAAACGAAGAGAGCAAGTGTTGAGGACAAAAGTGATTCCACTAGTTAAGGTGTTATGGCGACATCATGGCCTTGAAGAAGCGACATGGGAAAGAGAAGAAGAAATCCGTCAACGATACCCACATCTGTTTAGTTAGTGTATAATTTCGAGGACGAAATTTCTTAAGAGGGGAAGAATTTGTGACGCCCCAAAAATTACATTAGTAGATTAAGTGTATTAAAGACTTTATATATATATACATGTATATGTTTATGTATATGTATATATATGTAAATAATGAATAAAATAGTAATAACCTAGAAAAATAAATCAAAACTCAAAAAGGAATATTTTGTTGAAAGATTTTCATCCGTAGAGTAACAGTAAAATCCCACCACTTCTCCCCCATGTGTTAAAAAAAAAAAAAAAAAAAAAAAAAAAAAAAAAAAAAAAAAACAGAAAAGAAGATTTGCACCTCTTGCTTTGCTTTACCCACGTAGCATCCAGGTGTGTGGGAGGAAAGGGGGGGAATTACACGCATCTCTTTTATTTTCTCTCTCTCTCTCTCTCTCAAAAACGAACAAACCCATTCGCGTTTTCTCTACCGGAAACCCATCTCCTTCTTTTTCCTCTCGTCTCTGTTCTTCTCTACCGAGCCAACCCGTCCCAGCCTTCACGACCGACGCCTCCATCCGGTACCAGAATCGTCGCTGTTCGATTCCGTTCGGAGCTTCTACCGCCAACCGCGAAGCCAACTCGCCCGACGCTTTCTCTTCCTTCTGTTGGTGAAGAAAATCCAGGCAAGTTGGGCTACTAATAAGGTCTTGGGTTCATGGATTAGCCTTGCCCTGCTGTGCGAGTCGATTTCGGACTCGGTATTGTGATTTAGGGCAGAAATTGGGCGCAAAAAGCTCTGTCCAGAGCTGGGTTGGGGAACGTATGGTTCGTTACTGTCTGGATGTTGAGTGTAGTGCTGTTTTTGGAGTTGAGGGTGTTCAGATAAACTCATTGTAGCTCGGCATGTGTGATTTATGGACTGAGATTGCTGTTTAAGTCCAAGATTTGGAAACTGGAATGCATGTTTTGGGTTTTGCTGCTGTTTTCCAGAACTGAGAACTCTTGATCTTGCTGGTCTGTCAATTTTGTGTGGCTTGTTGTGTCGAGATTTGGGTGAAACTTCTTTTAGGAAAGTTGTGCAAGATACCTTAAACTATGACATATATTTTTCGTGGATTTTTCTGGGGTTAAATAGTCAATGTATGGACATAACTTTCAAGCGGGTGTATGCTGTACAGAACTGCAGTACATGTGACTCTGTAACCTTGCGAATTTTCTATAGAAATTTATAGCTTGATTCTGGTCACGATTTCTTCATGAAAGTTGTAGCCGACATCCTCATGTATGACATATAAAAATTTCGTAGAATTTGGTGAAGTTTTAGGTACTGAAACATACTCTTAATTGTGCACACTCATACTGGAAAACAGTTCAGGTTGTGAGTCTTAGTTGAGTGATTTACTGCTCTCTGTACAGAAATAATTAGGTTCAGCATCCTCCATGGAAAATGTTTATTAATGTCTTAATTATGATATACTAAAATTTTGGGATCTTTCAAGCCCATTTCATATGATTTTCAAATTAATTCCTGAAAGTATGCATTCTGGTTGAGGTTGCCCATACTCTCTGTACAGAAATAATTAGGTTCAGCATCCTCCATGGAAAATGTTTATTAATGTCTTAATTATGATATACTAAAATTTTGGGATCTTTCAAGCCCATTTCATATGATTTTCAAATTAATTCCTGAAAGTATGCATTCTGGTTGAGGTTGCCCATATTCTGAGTTTGTTGAAATTCATGGGAAGGTGAATGGATTCCAGGTTATGGTTTTTGATGGTGTTGCGTATGACATATTGTTTGATGTGGTGATTTTGATCTCAATAAGACATTGGTTAATTAGGAATTTAATGAGATAGTTTGTGATACCCAAGTTTGTTTAAGTCTAGGACTTATACTTGACTTTAGAAAAGCGAGAGCTGTTTGTGCATTGAAGTTGCTGATGCTGCAACAAGGAGGAACTATGAATGTATGATTGGCTAGTGAGTCAATGTGAGACCCCGGGTGTCGGGATGCCTGGAGAGGGGTGATGAAGAATAGTAGTATTCTCTCCGAGGTCTGAGAAGGGCTGAATAGCTTCTCGGGGGGACCTCGTGATGCCAGGTTGGGTGCGAGGGAGTTCAGGGTGGAGTGTCGTCTCCCCCTGGGTGATATTTGCAGCTAGGTTTCTGTGGATTCAATAACTTGATGATTTGGTTTACTTGTTTGTATTGTTTTTGGCCAATCCAGGTTAGGACTAACCGCCCACTTGCTGAGTTTTTATTTTAAAAACTCACACTTGTTATTATGTTGTTTCTTCAGAGTAGAAGATGTCTTCTGCGCCGCCTACCCCGCCTGCTGCCATGACGACCATCCTTTACGGCTCCCCCGCCGACTTTGTTTGGCGGCAAGAGGACTTCCAAGACCGCCATTTCCCGGGAATTGTATTTGTCAAATGCACCTCGTGTTTGACAATAGATACAGGAGCGCCTACGGGACCGGCTTATATGGTCTTCGTGGCCATTTACGCTCGGGTTGATGGACGGTTGGTGGGACCCTTGCAGCTGTATGATGATGGGCCGGGGCAGGGTGGTAATCCTGCGGAGTAGGAGGTGCAGAAGGGTGCTGAACGTGTGGGAGGATTTTTGGTTTTAGTTGTTTAACAACATGTACATATCAAATGAGAGGCGGAATAGTTAGTGTTCGTGGTATATGGTGTTTTTTGTAGAAATTCCCCTCTCTATCTTATCTTCCTCCCCACGTGTAAATGAAGGAACCAAGTATATAACAAATAGAGCCGAGTAGCTCAGTTTCTTATGTACTCGCTTGATTGGAATCTATTTATTTATTTTATATAATTCATGAAGTATAAACAATTATTGAATGAAATCAAGGTATATGAGATCCAGGGTTGTCACACATGTAGTCTCATCGATCTAATGGAAGGAGTTCATGGAAAAATGAAAGAGGAGGAGAAACTACACAAAAGGAAAACTATCCATCTTGTGGTATTTGCAAGAAAGCAAATCATTTGGAGAAGGATTGCTTGCTTAAAAATAAAAAGCAATGCCGCTTTTGTAAAAGATATGGCCACATAGAAAAAGATTGTCACTTGAAAATAAATAATTGAGCAAACTATGTTGAAGAAAACGAAAGTGAAGAGAATACATTCTATCCAAGTCAAGCGGCAAATGATAAGAAAAATTATACATGGTACATTGATAGTTGGTGTAGCAATCATATGATAGGGGACGAATCTACATTCACTGATATTGATAAGTCAGTGAAATCCCAAGTAAAATTGGGTAATGACGCATTAGTGGATGTTAAAGGAAAAGGTATTATCGCTGTTGAAACAAATAAAGAACCAAAATATATTCATAATGTATATCTTGTCCCAGTCTTGCACAAAACCTACTAAGGTGGGGCAAATGCTACAAAGTGGGTATTCTCTATACTTTAGAGGAGATGCTTGCATTATCTACAATAAATATAAATATAGCATTACCTTTGTTAAGATGGAAGATAGGAATTTTCCTTTTTGATGGAATTATGTCAAAGATTTAGCTATGAAGGCTCAACTTGATGATTCATGGCTTTGGCATCAAAGATTTGGCCACTTCAACTTTGCTAGGCTAAAAACTCTCCATTAGAAAAATATGATGAGAGACTTTCCAACTATTTTAGAAATTTCAAATGTTTGTGAAGGTTGACTCATTGAAAATCAACAGAGGCAGTCCTTCCCATCTAGAGGTACATGGAGAGCTACGAAGCCGTTAGAACTAGTCCATATGGACGTATTTAGTCCAATGAGGACACCCAGATCTATTCAAAATAAATATTTCATCCTATTTATTGACAATTACACAAGAATAACGTTGGTGTAGTTTCTTTGAGAAAGATCAAAGGTTTTCTCTATCTCCAAAAAATTCAAAAACCACATCGAGAATCAAAGTGGCTGAAAAATCAAAGTCCTAAGGAGTGATAAAGGCACATAATACAATTCAAAGAGGTTTAATAAAATTTGTGAAGATCAAGGAGTTCATCATCAACTAACTGTTGACTATGCCCTTAAGCAAAATGGAGTAACGGAAAGAAAGAATAGAACTATCATAGAAATGGCAAGGTCTATGCTAAAGGAGAAAGGCCTTCCTAACTCGTTCTAGGTAGATGCAGTTTACATAGCCGTATACATCTTAAAGAGAAGTCCAACTAAAGAAATCCAAAATAAGACTCCAGTCAAAGCATGAAGTAGATGGAAACCTTTAGTGAAGCATCTCAAGGTATTTGGCTGCATACGCTACATCCGCGTGCCTACTCAGAAAAGGAGTAAACTCAATGAAAAGATATAAAAAAGGAATATTCCTCAGTTACAACAATCAATCAAAAGGCTATTAGGTTTATAACCTAAGAAGCTCATGATCAGTTAAGACGTCGTGTTTGACGAGAATGCTACTTGGAATTAGGAGGACGAGAAGATCAAGAAGTAGTATGTCACCTTGCTAGAGACACAATTTGCTCAAGAGGAGTCAACAACACAAGAAGAAGGAGAAGTGCCAGTTTCCAACACTCACGATGTAACTCCACTAATCTCCCTAAGAGTAAGCAAGAAGAATCTACTCCAAAGTCTCTAGTACTGAGGGAAAAAACCCTTAGAAGACTTTATGATATATGCAAATTTGCTACTTTAGAACAAGAAAACTACGAATAGGCATCCAAAGAAGAAGTTTGGATAAAAGCCATGGAGGAAGAGATCAAGATGATATAGAAAAATGAAACTTGGGAGCTTGTTGATCACCCCGAAGACAAAGAGATCATTGGTGTCAAGTGGGTTTATAAGACAAAGCTCAACTCAGATAGAACAATCTAGAGGCATAAAGCAAGGCTTGTGGTGAAAGGATACTTGCAACAACCAGGTATTGATTATATTGAAACTTTCACTCCCATGGCTTGCCTCAAAACTATTTGGGCACTCATAGCCCTAGCAACACAAAAAGAATGGAAGATCCATCAACTAGATGTAAAATCAGCATTCTTAAATGGATATATTCAAGAAGAAATATATGTGGACCAACCCCAATGCTTTATTGTAAAAGGCCAAGAAGAAAAAGTACTCAAACTGAAGAAGGCCCCCGTGTGTTAAAGTAGGCACCATAAGTGTGGAATAGTAGAATTGATGAATGCTTCATCAAGCAAGGATTCAGGAAGAGTATGAGTGAGCCAATGCTCTACATCAAGACCTAAGGTAAGTCTGACACTATCATTATCTCTCTATATGTAGATGATCTCATATATACAAGGAACAATGGAACAATGATCCAAGAATTCAAAGAAGAAATGATTATGACATTTGATATGACGAACTTGGGCTTGATGCATTATTTCCGCAACATCGAGATCAATCAACATGAAAGAGTTTTTATCTTGCAGAAGAAATGTACTCAAGATGAACTATTGCAAAGCAATTACAACTTCATTCGTGACAAATGAGAAGCCACTGAACGAAGATGGAACAGAAAAAGATGATGCCTCCATCTATAGAAGTCTAATTAGCAGTCTACTATATCCCACTGCCATGTGACTAAACATCATGTACACAACAAGCCTACTATCATGGTTCATGCAAAGTCTGAGTCAAATATTAGAGCTGCTAAGGGAATTCTCATATATTCACAAGGAACTATAGATTATAGCATTTGGTATCAGCTAAGTGCAAACACCAAGCTCATTGGCTACACTAACAGCAACTGAGTAGGTTTAACTAATGATGGGAGGAGTACTACTATGTAGTTACATTGGGTTCTAGAATCTTCTCATGGGCATCCAAAAAATAATACTCAGTGGCACAGTCTACTGTAGAAGCTAAATATGTCATAGCTGCTATGACCACAAGTCAAGCAATGTGACTTTGAAGAATTCTAGAAGACATTGGAGAAGTACAAATATAACCGACTCCGATACTTTGTGACAATAAGTTCGCGATTGCTATATCAAAGAATTTAGTATTCCATGGAGGAACCAAATATATCCGGAGAAATCAAGCTCAAATATTGTAAGACCAATGATCAAGTAGCAGACATATTCACTAAAAAACTAATGTTAGCCAAGTTTGAGAAATTGTCAAATATGCTTAGTGTAACGCAAAATTGGATTAAGGATGAGTAATAAATTATTGATCTAATTTTTAGAAACTTTGAGATAGACATTAGCTAGAAAAGTTAAGAAAATTTCTAGAAAATAAATCTAGCTAGGCGGCAATGTACAAGTGTAGAAGTGCCTTGGAAGCTCATGCGTGGAGAAGAAGTACAAAAATCTCTGACAAAGAGCAGGGATTTTTCTTGACTAAGTCGGTCATCTATACATAGGCTTTTGATCGTCTATTTTGATCTGTAGACCAACAAGTTCAGCTCCTTCCCCTTTTCTTTGCACTACAACTACATATTTAAAGCTTTCATTCTGTCCCTTGTGCTCTCTTGCTGCCACTCTCTTGTACACTTTCTTGTTGTTTCTTTGTCCAGTTACTTTTTTATCCACTTTGTTTTTAGGTCTTTTGCTCCCTTGATATATTTCATAAACAAAATGCTCACTTGTACACACTCACGTTAAGCACACGCTTCCGCAAATGCCAACATCAACGAATGCCTTAATGCGCCGGATGGCTATCTCGAGGGTTTCTTCGGCCATGTTCGCAAAGCACACTCGGAACCATCCTGGCTCGCTGCAGTGGCATGATGACCCTGGCGAGATGTTCAGCTTGACGTCGTACACGATCTTCTCCCACAGCTCCATTTCGGCTTCAAACGTGCTCGAACTCAACAGATGTCTCATGTCAACCCAGGAGAATAGCCCCGCGCTGCTCTTGAGGCAGCTAATGCCCGCGTTCTGGAGGCCCGAGATGAGCGACGCATGCCGTTTTTCCAGCCTCTTCTTGTTCTCGGAGATGTAGTTCCTGGTGAACTTCTCGTCCGAGAGGAGCACGGAGAGAAAGTACTGAGTCTGCGACGAGACAAGCCCGAAGCTTGACATCTTGGTTGCCACGGCGATGATCGAACCGTTGTTCGTGTAAATAGCTCCAACCCGAAAACCTGGGAGGCCGAGGTCCTTGGAGAGGCTGTACACGACGTGGACCCTATCCCTAACCTCCGCTTTCTCGTACTTTGAAAGAACCTCCACGATGCTTGTGTAGTTTGGAGAGCCAAAAACGGTGCCCGAGTAAATCTCGTCGCAGACGAGATGGATTTGCTTCTCAACGATGAAATCCATGAGGAGGTCAAGCTCGGCTCGGGTCATTGTTGTGCCGAGTGGGTTCGACGGGTTGGTGACGAGGACACCTTTGACTTTGAGGTTACGGTTTTGGGCTTCTTGATAAGCTTGTTGGAGAGCACGAGCAGTGATCTTAAAGCCATTGGAGTTTGTACAGTGTATTGGCACAATCTCTGCTCCTGTTCTCCATTTCAGGTCCCTGTCAAATCTGGAGAACATAAAGTACACGTAAACGAGCTGAAATTCGGAGGAAAAATCAGCAAATAGCGGGCTTCATGCAAAAGCAACGAGTAACTTGACATTGGAGTAATAAATATGGTCAAAAAAGGAGGACATGGATTTATCTCAAAGAAGGGTGGCGCCTAATGACGAAAATGAACCCCAAAATAAAAAAAAGCTTGTTGCCAGAAAAACACTAACGCAAGTCCTATTATTGTTTGCTCGAAAAATAGCTCGAAAATGACAGGATGTGATGGTTGGAAGTTGAAATGAATATAGGAAGCAAATAATCATTTGACTGAGTTTTAAATTCGATAACATACTTTCCAAACATATCTATATTCATTAACGGGATGGTCTATAAGGACAATAATGCTAGTATCATATATACCCTAACATATATAGACGGTTGCACCCAATAAGTGCTCGTGTACCCTGGGTAATATGGGGTGGGAATGAGAATGGTGTCACCGGCTTTGGCGAGGCAGAACACGAGAGTCTCGTTTGCAGAAGTCGCACCAGCAGTCAGAACTATCTTGTTCGGGTCGAAGCTCACTTTGTTTCCTCTGATTTCCGCCATGAACTGCACCAAGGCCTGCAAACATCACAGCTGCGAAAAGTCAGCATCGATATATACCTATATGTATACGTATATATTTGTATACTGTTGAAAAATAAGTCTCTCGAAAAAATAATGGGTTAGTATTTGTTAAAATATGATCCATTTTTGAAAACATTAGAATACACTAGAAATGGAGAAGCTAGAAGTCGGCAGCAACAATTTGCTTCATGCAAAAGGAAAGTAAAAGTCAACAAAAGTGGCTGAGAGCTGCAGAAGATAGGAAAATGGAGAAAAAGGGAGAAGCAACGAGAAGATCCTGAAGAAGCCGCAACAAGCAGAAGCTAAAGAACGCAAGCTGAATTTTATAATGATCCTTGTACAGTGTCAAAGTCGGTTGCAGCTTTTAGTCGGTGAAACTTGTCTATAAATAAGCAAGAGTACTCAGCCAAGTAAACAGAACGACAACTAGAAAAATGAGAGAGAACGTGAGATGAGAGAACCAAAAACTAGAAACTAAGTAACAGCCTTTCATTATCCTTTGTACCTCAAAAGTCTTGAATAAAATTCAGTTTGTGCTTTCATTTATTTATTTCTCAATCCCTTGCCATATTTCACACACACTTGCACACACATGCTTCCGCAAAATTCCAACAGTGATATCAAAGCCACGTCTTTGGTTGGTATAGGGCGTTTGTCCTAACCACCCGTTCCCAAAATTATCCAACCAAATTTCCAACAACTAAAATATGGCCAACTCTATCTCATCCTCATTTCCTATTCCTATTTTTGATGGGAATAACTATGATTATTGGAGAGACCATGTTCTTGATGGCCCAAGACTTATGGGACATCGTCGAAAGTGGTTATGAGGCTTCACAAGAAGGTGCAAGTGTTCCAAAGGATCAACTACAAAAGGATGCAAGGGCACTATACTTTATTCAACAAGTATTCTCGGAAATAGTATTCCTGAGAATAATTGGAGTGAAGATTGCGAAGAAGGCTTGGGAAACATTACAAGAAGAATTTCAAGGCACTGAACAGGTACGAACTATTCAACTTCAGACTTCGAGAAGGGAATTTGAGAATTCTAAGATGAAAAATTATGAGACTGTTAAAGAATATTGTGGTAGATTGAAACAATTAGTAAATCAGATGAGATCTTATGGAGATGATATCACCGATCAGAGGGTTGTTGAAAAAATATTGGTGACACTCACTAGAAAATACAATTCTATTGTTACTACTATAGAATCATTAAAGGATTTAAAAACCCTCTCAGTGAGTGAGCCTAATTGGCTCTTTAGAAGCATATGAAAAAAGATTGCAAGTATAGGAAGAAGATACAGTTGAAAGTGATTTTCAGTCAAAATTGAACATACGGTCTCATAATCCTAGAAATAGTGGAAGAAGCTCATGGAAAAATAGAAGAGGAGAAGAAACTACACAGAAGGAAAAATATCCAGTATGTGGTATTTGCAAGAAAACTAATCATTTGGAAAAGGATTGCTGGTTTAAAAATAAACCACAATGCCGCTCTTGTTAAAGATATGGCCACATAAAAAAATTTTTTTGCTCTAAAATAGATTATAGAGCGAATTATGTTGAAGAAGAAAAAGGAAAAGAAAAGGAAGAAGAAAATTTAGATAATTTATTCTATACAAGCCAAGTGGAAAAAGATGAGAAGAATGATCCATGGTGTATTGATAGTGGGTGTAGCAATCACATGACAGGAGATGAATCTATATTCACCAATATTGATACATCGGTAAAAACACAAGTGAGATTGGGTAATGGTGAATCAGTTGATGTGAAAGGAAAAGGGACTATAGCTATTGAAACTAAGAAAGGCCTAAAATACATTCATGAAGTATATTTGGTTCCTAGTCTTGCACAAAATCTACTTAGTGTGGGACAAATGATTCAGAATGGTTATTCTTTATACTTTAAAGAAGACACCTGCACTATCTATGATAAATATAGGAATAATGTTATTGCCTCTGTGAAAATGGAGAACAAGAATTTTCCTATTCGATGGAAATATGTCAAAGATATAGCTATGAAGGCACAACTTGATGATTCATGGCTATGGCACCAGAGATTTGGCCACCTCAACTTTTATGGGCTAAAAATTCTCCATCAGAAAAATATGATGAGAGATTTTCCAGCTATTATAGAAATTTCAGATGTTTGTGAAGGATGTCTTCTTGGAAAGCAACAGAGGAAGTCCTTCCCATCTAGAGGCACATGGAGAGCAAAGAAACCATTAGAACTTGTCCATACGAACGTGTGCGGTCCGATGAGGACACTTACACCCAGTCAAAATAAATATTTTATCCTATTCATTGATGACTACATTAGAATGACATGGTTCTACTTTTTTCAAGAAAGATAGGAGGTTTTCTCTATTTTCAAGAAATTCAAGAACCGTGTTGAGAATCAAAGTGGCCACAGAATCGAAGTCTTAAGAAGTGACAAAGGCACGAAATATAATTCAAGGGAGTTCAACAAATTTTGTGAAGATGAAGGAGTCCATCATCAACTGACCGTTGGCTACGCTCTAGAGCAAAATGGAGTAGCAAAAAGGAAGAATAGAACTGTCATGGAGATGGCGAGATCCATGCTAAAGGAGAAAGGCCTTCCTAACACTTTTTGGGCAGAAGTAGTTTGTATTGCAGTATACTTGTTAAACAGGTGTCCAACTAAACATGTTCAAAATAAAACACCAGTCGAAGTATGGAGTGGACGGAAGCCTTCAGCAAAGCATCTCAAAGTGTTTGGCTGTATTTGCTACGTTCACATCCCTAATCAAAAAAGGAGCAAGCTCGATGAGAAGACAGAAAAAGGAATATTCATCGCCTATAGCAATCAATCAAAAGGCTATCGGGTTGACGACCTAAAAACTAAGAAGCTCATGATCAGTCGAGATGTTGATTTCGATGAAAATGCCGCTTGGAATTGGGATGAAGAGAAGATTGAGAAGAAGTATGTCAACTTACCAGACATGCCTCCTGCACGTGAGGAATCAACATCACAAGAAGAAGGCAGAACATTGGATTCCTCCACTCAAGAAGTAACACCACCATCCTCTCCAAGCCTAGCACAAGAGGAAACTACTTCTGAGTCTCCTATACTAAGGGTAAAGTCTCTAAGGAAAGTCTATGAAACATGCAATTTTATGTCCTTAGAACAAGAAAACTATGAAGACGCTTCCAAAGAAGAAGTTTGGATTAAAGCCATGGAGGAAGAAATTAAAATGATCGAGAAAAATGAAACTTGGGAGCTTGTTGATCGTCCCGAAGAAAAAGAAATCATAGGCGTAAAGTGGGTCTACAAGACGAAGCTTAATGCGGATGGATCAATTCAAAAGCATAAAGCAAGACTTGTAGCGAAAGGATACTTGCAACAACCAGGTATTGACTATTCTGAAACTTTCGCTCCTATTGCTCGCCTTGATACTATCCGAGCACTCATTGCTTTAGCAGCTCAAAATGAATGGAAAATTCATCAACTTGATGTAAAATCAACATTCCTAAATGGATGCCTTCAAGAAGAAATTTATGTAGCTCAACCAGAAGGCTTTACTATCAAAGGCAATGAAGAAAATCTCTTAAAGCTTAAGAAGGCCATATACGAGTTAAAACAAGCACCACGAGCATGGTATAGTAGAATTGATGAATACTTCACCAAGCTAGGATTCAGGAGGAGCATGAGTGAGCCAACACTCTACATCAAGACCCAAGGTAATTATGACACACTTATTGTCTCTCTATATGTGGATGATCTCATATATACAGGGAACAATGATTCAAGAATTTTAAAAAAGAAATGATGAAGACATTCGAGATGACGGACTTGGGCTTGATGAACTATTTCCTCGGTATTGAAGTCAGTCAAGATGAATGAATTTTCATCTCACAAAAGAAGTATGCACAGAAGCTTCTTGAAAAATTCAAGATGAATAATTGCAAAACAGTGGCAACACCACTTGTGATAAATGAGAAATTATTGAAAGAAGATGGAGCTGAAAAAGCAGACGCTTCACTCTAAAGAAGCCTAATTGGGAGTCTATTATATCTTACTGCTACACGGCCAGATATTATGTACGCAACAAGTTTACTATCACGGTTTATGCAGAGTCCAAGCCAAATTCATTTTGGAGCAGCCAAGAGAATTCTAAGATACTTACGAGGAACCCTGATTATGGTATTTGGTACTGACCTTGTGCAACAGCTAAGCTGATCGATTACACTGATAGCGATAGGGCAGGATCATCTGATGACAGGAGGGGCATCATTGGCTATGCATTCACATTAGGTTCTGGAATATTTTCATGGACATCTAAAAAACAAGACCCAGGGGCACAATCTACTGTAGAAGCAGAATATGTTGTAGCTGCTACAACTACCAGTCAAGCAATATGGTTTCGAAAAATTCTGGAAGACATTGGAGAACCACAAATGAAATCAATGCCAATATTTTGTGACAACAAGTCCGCAATAGCAATATCAAAGAATCTAGTCTTTCATGGAAGAACAAAGCATATTGATATATAATATCGCTTCATTCGTGAAGTGCAAAGCAAAGGAGAGATCAAGTTGAAATATTGTAAAACTGAAGATCAAATTGCAGATTCACTAAAGCATTACCATCAACAAAATTTGAGACATTGAGAGGCATGCTTGGTGTATCACAAAAATGGATCAAGGGGGAGTGTTAAAATATGATCCATTTTTGAAAACTCTAGAATGCACTAGAAATGGAGAAGCTAGAAGTTGGCAGCAACAATTTGCTTCATGCAAAAGGAAAGTAAAAGTCAACAAAAGTGACTTAGAGCTGCAGAGGATAGAAAAATGGAGAAAAAGGGAGAAGCAACGAGAAGATCCTGAAGAAGCCGCAAAGAAGCTAAAGAACGCAAGCTGAATTTTATATTGATCCTTGTACAGTGTCAAAGTCGGTTGCAGCTTTTAGTCGGTGAAACTTGTCTATAAATAGGCAAGAGTACTCGGCCTAGTAAACAGAACGACAACTAGAAAAATGAGAGAGAACGTGAGATGAGAGAACCAAAAACTAAGTTTAAGTAACAGCCCTTCATTATCCTTTGTACCTCAAAAGTTCTTGAATAAAATTCAGTTTGTGCTTTCATTTATTTATTTCTCACTCCCTTGCCATATTTCACACACACTTGCACACACACGCTTCCGCAAAATTCCAACAGTATTACTGTTCTTTGTATTACTTTTCTTACTTCCTTGAACGCAGGAAGGCCGTGATAGTCCTGGAAGAGTGCGAGCTCTCTGAATATGGACTCCCCATTTCTCTTGAACCCGGCTACGTCTTGATTTTCGGACAGCCATGATTCAACAAGATCAAGCGAGAGCTGCACGGAAAAGGAAAAGGAAAATAAAAGGAATGAAGTTAAGGACGTGGCCGGTGACATGACATGTAATCCAAACATGTATTGGAAAGTCCAATTGATTAAGCGTCAAACCCCATGGTGACACATGAATGTCATCTTGCATAGGCGAAAAGCATTCATGTATTTCTTTTCTCCCTACGGATTCTGAATCAGTAAAATTCGCTCGAGAGAGAGAGAGAGAGGGAGGGAGGGAGGGAGATGGTGTTATACCTGATTCTCAGCGAGACCCATCTGAATGATGCCCTGTGGATTCTGGGTTTGGTCGTATGGATTCTTCTCGTACGCCTGCAGTCCAAGGAAGTACGAGGAGTCTTGGCCGTGAGAGTTGCACTTGGCTTTCCCTGACGGTAGTAGCCTCATCCTTCTTCCTTGTCCTTCTGGATTTCTTATAGTTTTGATCTTTGGTTCACACAGAATATGCAGATAGCGAGGAAGAGAGAGAAAAAGTGAGAGAGGGTTAGGGGGTTTGGAGAATAATGACACCGCGATGATCTGTTTTGTCGTCCCTCTTAATAAAGAGACGGTGCCTTCCCTGCCAAGTGATTTCCCAAAAATACCGATTAAATTGCTTACCCGGTTTCCTTCGAAGATTAGGAAGGAAAATATCCCTGAATGGGATGACAGTGAGATTACTTATATGGTAAAAATAAAGTAAAGATAGTGATCAAACTGAATAAAATAAACGAAATACTTATTACAGCATAAAAGTTTATAATACTTAATGATTTCCGCAATCTAAATTTTTTAGTCTATTACCTTTTGGATTTGCTTTTCTTGAATAATGTGATTATGTTTGTTTCTTACGTGAATCCAAAATCATGATTTTTTTGCTCCTTGCTCATAGTAGATAAGATAAAATGGAAATCAATTTAAGCAGTTTTCTTAATTTGGATAATTTTTCTATTCCTTAATTTTAAAAGGTTTATTTTGGAAAAATGCATTTTGTATATATACGAAATAGAATTCTATTTGAGCACGTACCAGAGCAAATGGTAAGAATGTCAGGATTTTTTCGTTGGGAATTTTCTGTCATGGAATTGCTTTTGGGCTATATTTGGTCATCTAAATTTCTAATTAAGATAAAACTTGATAGGATATGTGTCGTGACAAAATTTTTGGGTGAATCACCTAAGGTTTACTAAGCTTGAACTTAGCTCAGATTCTCCCAAGCTTGTACTAATTCGCGCGACTTAGGTTCAAATTCTTAACATGCAATTGATTTTTTAATTAGGAGTCGCCACTAATCTATTTTTGGTGAATTGATTAGAAATCCAAGTAAAGTGACAAGAGACTTACTTTACTCCTACGAACCAGAGATTTGTGAGTTCGGAGACTTGGTTACGCTAGATTTCTATAACGCCATTTTCAGTACCTTTCTCTTTTATTTTGAAAAAAAATGTTTGGCAGACAGCTTGAATTGATTTTAAATCTATTTCCCTAACATGTGAGATGACAATACGGATGCACAAACCAGCAATTTAACACCCAGATAAAAGCAATGTGTATTAAGTGTGACTCAGGGGTGGTGGGTCCTCCTGCTTAAGTGTCACCTGGGGGTTTACGGTGCGGCTATCGGCTGCAAGCCGGTTCCTCCCGCACCAAAAAAAAAAAATAAAATAAAAAATAAATAAATTGCAAGACTTACCTTGTAACAACGAAAGCATCTGCAATGTTTGATTAGAATTTACATTGACAGTTCTAGATATGATTTCTAATTAACACACAATTTTTTTTTTCTTTTTTTTTTTCACTTATTCAATGAAAATCATGCAATGCATGCTACTAATCTAACATAAATTATATGACATGGCAATATGACCAAAACTATATGATGTAAATAAAATGCAGTCTATACTAAAGAATGAAATTGATTTATTCTAAAGACAATTTTTGGTATTTTATATGAAATTCGAAATTATAAAAATACGAAAATTATCTACCTAAATTAAGATATCATCTAATTTGTATTAGGAATTAGGTTAAGCCAAATCCTAATTTAAACTAGAACATTATCTTAACCAAGTAACCCTAAAATACAATCTATCTAAGAGAAATTATCTAAACGTATAATCAATTAGAAAATAAAATTAAACATGCAATCTTACCCTAATATGCAATGACGTACAAAGAATGTCCTAATTCTACATGACATAAGCATGATGATTTTTTGTATTTTTTATAAAATTTGAAATTTAAAGTTGCTAAATAATTAAACGTGCAACCTAAGTAAGTAAGAAAACTAGCATCCGAATTTTTTTTTTCAAAAATTCGAAATAAATAATTTCTTATTCTAGATATGCCAAATAACCCTAAAACAAGAAATAAACCTAATCTAACTCAGATTTTTTGGGTTTTTTTTTTACGAAAATAAAACCGATTCAAATAGCATGATAGCATATCAAAGCAAGATAAAATTGATATCCAAAAAATTGACAAACCATATCTCGCGCATGAGATCGGGTTGATCAATTTTAAATAAACCGTGAATCAGATCTTGAGCGTGAGATCAGATTTGCGATTTTCCATGTGATTGCGAGTCGGATTTCAGGCTCGAAAATCAGACTGTCAATCGTAATTAGGGATTAATCTCCAATTTAAAATGCTACTGGAGTTGAGAATACCAATCAGGGATTTCGTGCGAGATAGCGATTTCATAAATTAGGCAATAAAAATATATGAAGATCAATTTGATGAAAATTATTACCTAAATTGCGATATCGCTTGGATACGGTTTCCAAACTTAGACGGACAACAAATCATGCGAATCGCGGTGGTGATGGCTCTAAGCTCGGTGATTGGCTGTGCGGTGGCTTGGCTTGACGGGGTGCTTCTTTCTTGGCGAGGAGAGACAATCACGGTCGAGTGTGTGTGTCGCGGTTATTGGTCACGCGAGAAGACGAGTTGCCGCCGGAGTTTATTGATGTCGTCGGTCTTGGCAAGGCGGGTAACCAAAGGCGGTGAGGCCATCCAAGGTGAATCACAGTGGACTACTAGGCTCGGCGCGAAGACGTCGGGGCAATTCCGCAGTGAGGAAGCTTTGACTATCTTTCGCATTATAACTTCTGGACAACAAGCAAAAGAAGGCAAATTCCCCTCTTTTACTTATTTCACCAAAATTTCAGCAGCCCTTTTGACCGTGGACTCTAGGTTTGGTGGGACTGGCTTGGTGATTCTCGCCCGTGGGTGTGCTCGGCGTCACTCACCTGCAGAAAAAAAAAAAAAAAAAAAGAACAATCTGCAGCTTGGTAAAGAATAGCGATGACGGTAATAGATTGTCATCGTGGTGCAGTCTCTGAGCAATAGGTGGATCTGTGACACAATTGGGTCGTCGAGTTGCATCACGGCTTGGTGCACGTGACCCTGTCAATATTACTTTTCAAAATAAGATATCATAAGCACTTATCACTTATCAAAATAAACTATCACCTTTACTTATCACTTATCAAGGTAAGTTATCACATTTATTTATCACTTATCAAGGTAAGCTATCACATTTACTTATCACTTATCAAGATAAGCTATCACCATTACTCATCACTTATCAAGATAAGTTATCATATTTATTATTACTTATCAAGATAACCTATCACCATTACTTATCACTTATCAAGATAAACTATCACAATTACTTATCGCTTACCAAGATAAGCTATCACATAATCTATCTATCTCTTAATCTAACTATAATTAATCATTAATCCTAACCTTAGTCCCAACCGTAATTACCATCCTAATCAAGATTTAGGATGTCAGTGATAGAACTGACTTTTAAGCTTTGATAGTGAGCGGCGGCGGTGACGATAGCACGCAGCTCACGATGGTGAACGGTGGCGATGGCATGAGGCGCACGGCAAGGAGACGGCATGAGAGGACAGTGAGGGCGGCAACGATAATGGTGGCTCACGGCCTTAGGTGGTGGTAGCAATGTTATAGCAATGGATGACAACAACAACAGTGGGCGGCGATGGTGCTAGACAAAGGACGGTGATGAGCAGACGGCAGATGACGGTGAAGGAGAGAGAGAGATGAGGGGTTAGCCAAAAGGAAGGGGAGAGAGAGTGCTGAGAGAGACGAGGGATGAGAGTGAGAGAAATGAGTGAGAGAATTACAAGTTTCTTTCAAGCAATAATGAACTTAATACAAATTTCCTTGAATCATTCTTGGCCAAGTCCTTTGAATGACCACAAATTGCTCTTGAAATCTTCCTATCCAATCTTCAATTCATGCAAGATTTCAAGCATCTGTTATAATTGGAGATGAACTAATGAAAGCTAACTAGGTTGACTCCCCCTTTTCTCTTCAAATGGGCGCACCTCTCCTCTTTGGAAGACAACCAATCTTGTCCCATTAGGCCAACGAGCTTCTAAAAGGGGTAATTTAACGATTTAATCAAACTATAGTTCCAAAACACTATTCATGCACTTGGGTATTTAATGTACAAGCTTCCAAAACACTAAATGTAGGCTTAATTGGCCTTAGTGGGCCCACTTGGGCCACCCAAGATAGGCGTGAGGCCCATTGGGCTCGCCCACAGCTTGGGCCCTTGCGGCTCCTCTTGTGGCTTGTTTCCAATTCTCCAAAAATTCACAGTCCGCGGATGAAAAATTGAATTTTTTTTTATCCTAAGGTGATTATTCCTTGTTTTTTCGTGATTTGTCGATTAACATCGTAATTCTATCCCTTAAATAGGGGTCAAATTGATGGTGTCACAATTTTGTGGTAGTAGATACTTGCTCCTAAACTTTCAACTATTACATGCTATCCCCTTAACTTTCATTTCATTTTAGCGGCAACCCTTCCTTGTATTTTCCGTTAACATGCATAATGTACATGACTTAGAACAGGTAAAAAGGAATTTTTCATCTCATTTTGATATAAGATAATCTATCTTTTAACCTTGGATTCTATTAAAAAAATGAAAAATTTAAAGGAGCGGAGAAAAATAAACTAGCTTAAATTAATATTAATAGTAATAATAATAATAAGAGTTGTCAAAATTTCATGGATACACTAATGGAACCAAAATAATATTTCAAAAAAAGAAGAAACACAATTTAGCATAGTTAAGAAAGGACAATAACAAAAAGGTCAAATTACAATAATTAGATGATGTAATGTAAAATGGTTAATTAATTAAAAAATTTATTGATCAATAAAAATGTTTATAAATTTTACTTTGGATCGTGGTTAATTATTTCCTTTTATGAGTTGAGGACATCATTTCTTTTTATAATATTTTTATTAATTATTTATTTTTACATTGAATAATTAGTAACCAATTTTTTTGTTCACACTTTTGTCGTATAGGAATTTTTCCTTTTTATTTAGATAGTGTATATCTATTTTCCTAAAATATCTTATTTAGTTTTGGTAAAGTCGTTGTACCAAACAAATTTTAATTAGTTGATATATTATTAATAATGGTTTTTTAACTAATGATAAAAGAATGGGATGAAATTATACTTTTATTCCTTAAAAATCATGTACATTGCACACACTAATAAAAAAAAAAGAAGAAAAACTGACATATTAATGACTATAACAAAGGAACATTCAGAGAGATATTGCGTATTGATTGAAGGTTGGGGCAAATCTATCTCATAATGTGTTGAGGGTTTTGCGTAATTTTCAAGAAAAATGAGATAGTTGCTAAAGTCATCCTCAAATTATTCCTCATTTAATATATCATGCTCACATTCAAAACTTATTTTTTGTGTTTCCCAATTGCGATGCTCCAAAACATCATGCTTGACACATATCATTTCCAAATATAACTCGTAATTATATTTATAATGTGACAGCACAATAAAATTTTCACAATATCCAATACAAGAAATTGCACAAGTTTATAAATAAATAAATAAGCATACATACATACATACATACATACATACATACATACATACATACATACATACATACTTCTTTACATTAACACCACTACTTGCTTACCTACATTACAAAAGTCAAGTCATTCTCTATGGATCAACTCTCAAGGCATTCCAACACAAGGGGCATCTCTACTTTAAGGTATCCCAAACACTCCACCAAGCATCTCAACATACAAAGCATCTCCACTGCAAGGCATAGTCGCCACTAATGTGTGAGCGATGAAAACATTTTTCATAATATTTTCCATATTTAATCACATAGCAAAAGTGTACATGATAAATCGTAATCACATTGCCACCCTTGCATCAACAATGAAATCAATACTCATTTCAACAATTGACATTCAATGCACAACATCTTTTTATGCATATCATTACCTTACCCTTTCAATGATCACACACATGGGTAATGATGATGAAAGACCTCCTTTCATTTCTCATCATACCTTTCAATAATCACATTGTAATTACATGCTTACCTCCATTTCATTTCTCATGCAAGGAACAATGACATATTATGAGAATCAATAAATAGGGCATAATCGGCAACTAGTTATACTTAGCAAGAGGATATGAGCAATTAGTTGTTATACTCAACATGTGGATATAAGAGTGAGTGGTTATATCAAATAGGTGGAGTGGTAGTGAGTATAAGTGGTGACAAGTGAGTAGAAGTAGTGGCTGAAGTCAAAATTATGAAAATAACACTTTCAAGCCTAGATTTGTCACTTTCACACATACAACATGTTGCCACCACTCAATGAAATTAGTCAAACGCATTTAAGCATGTACAAATTCATCAAAACAAGTTAAATCAATACAATATCTCAACGCGCCTCTTTTGAGACTTGCTCATGCTTACCATCAAATTAAATTAAAACTAAAATTAACAAACACTAACCAACCAATTCAAGAGTACAGAGTAGATTAACCCAATTTAGCCCCTAGAGTTTTCAATTACCTTGAATAAAAACTTGAACAACTCAAAGTCATAACCAACTTCAAGGCAAACTAAACAAGAAGAAAGATTAACAAGTTTCAATCTTTTAATAAAATTAACTTGATAAAAGAGAATATAGCCCACAAATTCATCTTGTAAATTCTTGAAAGATAGAATTTTGAAACTTCAATAACACAATAATAGGATCATTGCTTTTACTTGATTGATTGGAAAGTGAAACTAGAAGAGAAAAGTGATAGAAGATCTCTTTTTCCTTTGCAATAATAAGTTGGAAATCTTTTTTAAGCTTGAAGACATCAAAAGATCTATTTATAGGCCAAGGAAGATAAGAACATGCTAACCCAAGTTAAAAGAAATTATGACCTTTGTTTAAATTACATTAGGTGCAAAGAAAACAATGGTGTTTCAATTCAAAAGATACAAGTGGCCTAATAAGAGCAGCTAAAAATGAGATGTTTTGAGATAGAACTTCTCGGCCAAGTAAAATGAATAAGTCATTAAGAGCATTGGACTTGTCATCGGGGGTTTACCAGCCTAGTATGCTAGGAGAAGGCAGTGACCTCCCTCAAGGCGGGATCCCAGCGCTAGTAGCGCTGTGGCCGTCCCAATGGGGACCCTATCCCGTGTTTCTTCCCCCCATTTCCCTGTAAATGGGTTGTGGGGAGAAGACACCCTGGGATGTCCAATTCAGGATGAAACAATTTAAGGACCTGCTCAGGTCCAAAGTTAAAAGAAATTATGACCTTCGTTTAAATTACATTAGGTGCAAAGAAAAGAATGGTGTTTCAATCCAAAAGATACAAGTGGCCTAATAAGAGCAGCTAAAAATGAGATGTTTTGAGATAGAGCTTCTCGGCCAAGTAAAATGAATAAGTCATCAAGAGCATTAATGGGCTAAAGTTGAAATAGGTGACCTAATGAATGATATCAAGACTAGACTAAGTTCAGTGTCACTAAAAGTTTGTGGGTTAAATCAGTTGGCAAAAAGTAAAGAGAGATGGCACAAATTAAAGTGACAAATGGCTCAACTATAGTTTTCAAAGCAAATATTTTGTTAAGTTACCAATATATTTAGTATATCATTACATAAATAAGGAAAACAAGATCCGTTCTAAACATCAACGAATCAAAAAAATATTTTAAAACCACTAAAATTATCAATTTAAAATATCAAATAAAACTCTAAAAATCATCAAATATGAAATGTGGAGCATATTGGTCCCTTTCTACAACCTTATTAAGTGGTAATATGAAAAAAGGCTTTGCTAACATAACAATTTTTGGGGTACTGTAAGAATAACAATCTATTGAGAACCTTAAATTCCTGAAGAAGTAGGTCCCACAACAATTTATAATTATTTGTAATTTAGTTTTTTGTAGTTTGGATAGACTGTTATTCTCACAATACATTAAAAACTATACACAATCATTTATCATACTAAAAATAGTTGAAAACTTTGAATATCAACTTCCCAAATTTGAGTCAATTTGGCTCTTGGCAAGATTAACAGATGAAGAGAAAAGGAAAGCATGGGCTGAGTACATATTATTCTTGGCAAGAAAGTGGGCGTGTGATTGGAGCAATCGAAAAATTTGGCTGTAATTGTGGATAATGTTCTGAGCAAAAAATTTCAATTAAAGGTGTAGTTATTTCCATGAAGCACTGATTTTTGCAGAGTTGAGAATGAAAAAGTTGGTCAAATTTGGTGAGGACATGTAAGGATCAGTTAGAGGTGGCAAAATAGGCCTTAAACCCATATGTGACCGATTTAAATCATAAATGGGTCATGTATGGGTCACTTATTTAAAAAAAAAAAAATAGCTAAATGGGTTTAAAAATTAAAGATATAAGATAAATGGATCTTAAATGGGTTGAACTTAGAACCCATTTCTAACTAAAATTTCACAATATCTCTCTTCCCTCTTTAACTTCATAATGTTTCTTTTCTTTTTTCTTTCCTTTTTTCTTTTTCCTTTCTTCTTTTTTCTTCCTCCTTCCTTAGCTGGCGGCTGGCACGACGATGGTCAGCAACCAGCTAGGCAGGTTCGAGCTAGCTGAATTCAGCGAGGCCTTCACCTCGCCGATCTGGCAAGACTTGAGCTCACCGACATTGGGCGAGACTCTAACTCGCTAGAGTCAAGCAAGGCTTGAGCCTCGCCGATCTAGTGAGCCTCGAGCTCACTGACGTTGGATAAGCCCGACAAGCTAAAGGCTCGCCTGTGGCCAATCACCAACCATCATCGTGGTTGGCGACCGATTGAAGAAGAAAAAAGAAAAGAGAAAGAGAAAAATTATATTCATAAAAATTAAAAATTCGATTTTTAAAAAATAAATTTATAAAAATTATAAAAATTGTCTATTAAATTTGTATTGCATAAAAGTATTTTAGCCATACCATTTAAAATAAAAAATCATAAGAAATCATAAGTCGAGTATGGGTTGAGTATGAGTTAAGTCGGATATGGGTTAAAAATTTTACACTACAATAAATAGATCATAAACAGGTTAAATGAGTTGATTTAGATTGGATCATTTATAACCCGATCCACCCATTTAACAGGACTAGGCTCAATCATCTCACCTACATTATATCATCCAAAATCCAAGCTGTGGAAGAAGTTAAATATTGATAAAACCGTGGATGGAGTTGCGGATGGAGTTGCTCTCCAGTGAAGGTTTCCATGAGCAGGCGGGCTGTGATCAAGAAACGGATTCTGCAGAGATTTCAAAGGGAAGGGGAGCCGAATCCGAAATCTTGGGGCAATAAAGATGAACGAGATAGCAGATGATGGCCAAAGCGGATAATTCAAAGGAAGAGAATCAAGAAATTAATACTACTCATGAGGATGACCGAATTTGGACACGCTTCCAGCACGATATGAGTAAAAGAGCAGAGAAGGCAACCGAAAGATTTGCGAGGAAAGATGAGATCTGGAAGCACCAATTCATGGTGACAAATCAGGGCTAAGATTCGGAAATCGCCAAAGGAGCGCGGGTTCAGGCTTTCCAAGGATAGGGTGGAAGTCTTTTGCTATTAAAGACAAGGCTTGTCGAGCCACTTGAAGGAGGGAGGGGGCAGAAAATTTAGTCTTCACCGAGGGGGTAACCGGTACATGACAGTGTTTAAAAGAAATGCTGGACTATCGAAGCCGGGATCTCTCTCAATTCCACAGTGAGATTTTGTGCGGGACCACTGGAAATTAGAGAAGCAAATGGAGCGTGGGAAAATTCAAACTTGAGTCTAACATCATGTGAGATTTTATATGGGATCACAGCTGACTATTCTAAAAGTTTAAGCTGTTAGATGGATGCGTTATTTATTATTTACACATTTTAACATATAGTAAGTTCGTCGGTTTTGCTTTGGTGCCCATTCAGCCGCTCAAACGAGTATCCATCGCGTCCACAAGTGCGCCGGTGAGTTCCTGCGTCTATCATGGATTTGTCCTGAGAAGTGATCAACCCTAGAATTTCGCCCGACGAAACATAAGGCCCTTAGCCACACCCACCCGCCCCCCCCCCCCCCGGGCGCCGGTGGTGTCTCGGCGCAACAGAATCCATAGGTCCCCGCACCTATTGCTCCTCCCGAGGCACTCAGCTCCCCGACAGGCCTTTTCCAGTGTTTACCTAGGCCAGTCTTTGCAACGTGGCCCCGAGCCTTGCCCCTCTTGCTGGCCGCAGCGGTCGAGGATATTTCCGACGAACCAGCAAACCCCAATTAAATTCTATGGCCAACGTGTCATCAGCTGCAAAAACAGCACCCAACATTTTCATAGCTAGAATTAAAAGCATATATAATTGAGTAAAGAGATTCGCGCATCTAATTTGAAATCTCACTCTTAATGTGAAATAGCGAGAATATCCAAAACTCGAGTGCTCCTTCTCTATTGCTCTTTTTATCACTAGTTCAATAAAATTGTCCCTATCACTCAGCATTTTTTAACTGATTTTGAGGATACTTGTGTGTCAAAATTAGTGGAGAGACTTGAGGACTAGGCATTGTCTCGTGCATGTCCTTTAGCACATCACCGACGACCCAAGCAAGAGGCAGACCAGTAACCTATTGGAGAACAATATTCCTAGTCTTCACCGCGTTAGATGAGTCTCTTGCCTACGGGCTAGAATTTTTGTTTTTTTCTTTGGTGGGAGGATTGTAGGTGAAAATCCAACAACTTTGCCAACACTGGGCTAACTTGCGACCCCCTCGCTTCTCAAGATAGCATCACTTTGGTAGCTGCTCGTGCTCGCTTTTGCTTCGTTGGTGTCGCTAGGTAAGTTCTGTGTCTTACTCTATAGTTTCATGCGTGTTATTTAGGATCAAACCATAGGTTCTATCATTTATGCTTTAACCATTTCCCTGCCTTAATCAAGGCGTGTTAAGCGTTCAGACCTTTAGGCACTAAGGTCGAACCCTAACATCATCTTGCGTAGTTTGCCATGGTTGCTTGGAATGTGATTGCCCTGAATTAGCTTGTGATGGATTCTAGACATAATGTATAATTTCGAGGCATCATAGAATTATTGCACATTCTAGTCTCATGCATATCTAAAGTTTGTAGCACCTTCACAATTTATTATTTAGAGCAATATTTGCTAGTTCTAGAATGCATTTAGGAGGGTCCGCAGTTTTCATAAAAATCAGGTAAAAGAGTGTCATTTAGAATCCACTTAGATTTCATAGACTTTGAATTAGTTAGTCTCATATCATATGGCATTGCATCATGTAATTGCTAGTTGTATGGCCAGATCATTCGAGTCATAGGATCTTATTTATCATTTTCATAAAAATAAAAAATAATTGAAAATAGCACTTCATATTGGTTTGCATCACAAGATTAGTTCATGGTTAGTCCTAGAACAGAAAATGCGTGCGCATTTGGTTTATAGACTTTGAGGGGCATTTGTCTTTTTGTTATTAATGAAGAAAATATATATATATATATATATATATATATATATATATATGTTAGAGAGTCTCATATGTGGATTACGTTAATTAGGTTAATTATTTTATGTAAATTCTATGTCACGTGGCATTTAGTATCTCGTTTAGAATTAGTAGGTAACATTTAGAATTAATTCCATAACATATCATTTAAAATTAATCATGCACAATCATGCATAACATTCAAGCATTCTATCTATATTTTTAAGTAATAGTTTGCAGAAACCTTATGGTGATGGGCACCGATACGCCTTGCTTGCTTAACACATCCAGGTTCTCAAAGTATTCTACAATCTACTTTTGCTTTGATTATTGGGTTTTACTTTTTTTGTTATGATCCCACATGATCATTCGAAATCCAAGTGGTGTTAGTGGCATGGGATAAAATCAATTAAGATTGCTAGGGAAAAACATTTTCAAAATAAAGAGAGAAGCCACCCAAAGAACATTAGATTAACCTAGAATAATCAAGTCTCCAAATCTATTAAATCTCTGGTTCACGGAAGTAAAATTTACTCTCACATTTCACTTGAGTGTCTAATCAACCCTAACTAATTAGTAGTGACTCCAACAGGTTAGATTAATTGTATGATTGGATCAAGTATCAAGTTGCGATTGGTAAAATTTGGGACAATTCGTGCTAAGTGTCATGCTTAGTAATCCATTAACTTTCTAATGGAGATTCACTTCTAAGAAAGTGGCAACAACTTGGCAACTCCACTGCCAATTGAATTAAAATTCATAATAGACTTGGGCCTAGATTTATCTTCATGAAAAATGTTTATGCTTAGCAGCGTGGATGTAAAGCATGCCCTCTTTAACCTTGCCAAACGTGCCACATTGGATGGCTGGCACTAACTAATTCACCCCGTTAGCGATTTTTGATCAAAATTAATCGGAATGACTAAATTGTCAAATCATTAAAAGTTTTAGAATTAAATTGATACAATTAAAAAGTTTATAACTAAATTGATAAGTTTTCAAAAGTTTAGGACTAAATAGACAAAGTTAAAAGATTGCAACTGAATTTGCTCTCTTATAATAAATTTATGACTTTCTGGATATTTTTCCTATATTTTTCAGAATGTTATTGTTTTGAATATTAGACATCGTGGCAATATCAAATAACGAATGCTTACCATGAGTTCCTCACAAGGCGCCAACCTCTACGGAAAGGACCACTTTGACTCTATAATTTGACCGTCGCATAAAAACACACCGGCCCTAATTGAAAGTTGGTGCCTTTTTTATTTATGAAAAACCCTGCTATATTGAAATTTTTTTTCATACAAAAGTTACCAAATCCAAGACATAGTTAATGATCCTTATGTCTACTTCCGTTCTTAATAAGCTCATTCCCATTGATCATCATTCATTACTCAGCCCCCTCATGTTCATGAAATCTAGAAGGGCAGCGATTTTCATTCCCGATTTCTATTTCCGTTTCACCTCATTCCCAGAAACCAAACGGTGCCAAAAAGAGAATGGGGCTTCATTCCAAACAAGCAAACATTGCCTTAGCTGTGAAGAAATTATGCTCATTTCAGACAGCTTGGAGTCTGAAAGCCAAATTACCATGTTTCAAACTACAAATAACATGGCATCACCAGAAAGAGATGAGTCCAGGCCTGAGCCCGACGCATATGCACCGTGTGAAACCATGATTAATATTATGGTATCGGACCTAGGCTTCTTTTATTTGCAGACCGAGGGTGCAGTTATACACATTCAAGAAATAGATCCACTTTCTCAGTTTTACCTACCTACCATCATCATCATCATCATCATCATAATAATCATAATAATCATCGACAGAACTTTCCTCGTAATGGAACTGCAACTTCTGTATTACTCAGTAAACACCATTATAAAACGAATTACCAATATTCAGTCAAGCCTTTTGTTTATAATACCCCATCCGAGCAACGACTGCCCGCAGTTATCATAAAATCATTTCAATTTAGCATGTGGACCTATTTACATGGATGTAGCCTTTTGCGTATTTTACTTGGCTGTGGACATGTTTACATGGATGTAGCCCTGTCGCCTGTTTCAACATTATATAGTAAACTAGCTCCCTTCGCCTGATAATAGTCGCTCAACCACTTCTTAATCAGCCTGATCTCAGTTGCTCTCTGTTCTACCAGCCAGTTGGGATCTTCTGCCATTGCAGCACGCAAATCTAGGTGATGAGCACCTGATAATAAAATGCAAGGAACCAATTAATCTCTGCCTCGACGCCATCTGTGGCTGCTTAATCAATAAGAGATGCCTTATAAAAGAACCTCCAATAGTCTTCCTATTTTACTCTGGTGATGAATCGTGATACGCAAAACTGAAGGTGGCTACCAGAAGGGACCAGAAAAGAGTACATATTTAGCAGTAAGAAAGAGAACCAAAAGTCAGATTGCCAAGGCAGAGTCATATAATAAGAAGACTAAACTAAAAAATTGTTACATGGAAGGAAAGAACCATGCAAACCTCTTGTCGTAACCCACTTGGGAAAAATGAGTCAAGTCACAAGTATCATAAAATAGATGATAACTCAAAAACCAGCTGGGTTACTTATTAGAGAGCAAATTAGCAAGCTGCCATGCCTCATATAAAACTGCTTGGGATGTTAGGGAGTAGTGAACTCAATATCATGAAGACAGCACTGGAAATGGCACATATCTAAATGATGGGTCAAATACTGTCTAACTAAACCAAATATGATCTCATCATATGCTAGCATCTTGCTAAGTATGAACTTATGTGATATGATTCAAAAGATTTGGACAGGAAAAACGACATATTGTACTTGCTTTTTGAACAGTAACTGCACTTTGGTCCAATGAGTGGTTTGGTCCGTGAATTTTTAATTTGTTTAACATGGTCCCTAAACTTTAGCCCAATGCAGAACTTGTAATTTGTTCAATAGAGTCCCCAAACTTTTGTACATATTCAAAACAGTCCCTAAAATGTATAAGAATGTTCAATGTAGTTGAACAAATTAAAAGTTCAGGATCATATTGTGCATTATACTAAAGTTTAGGGACCACATTGAACAAATTAAAAATTCAGGGACCAAACTGCACATTGGGTTGAAGTTGAGGGACTGTTTGTGACATTATCCCAAGCAAAAAAAGAAAAAGTGTTGTTGAAGCAAAAGCAATCGCATAATAAATCTCCCCGAGTGTGAACTTAAAAGATATGAGTCCTATGACTTGGACAGGACCAAGGATAACATATTGTACTTGCATTTTGAAGCAAGAAAACAGGAATGCTATCAAAATAAACAGAATAATACCATAGAATTCTAAGGGATTATTATATATGATGTCATGGAAGTGAAAATCAAGTAAGTTCATTTGATGAAAAAAGTAAATATTTCTTGATGCCTCAATTGGATGCTTACCTTTCGACCCAAAAAAAAAAAAAAAAAAAAAAAAAAAAAAAAAAAAAAAAAAATTGAGTGCTTATCTGAGGTGATTTATTCATTGCAAAAACCATCCCTACCAACCCAGAAAAACAGAGACTACCTTATGGTCTTCACTGAGAACACAATTTTCATTGAAGAATGTGGGACTTAACACTCGTAATTGGGAAGTTCATTCAAAAGTTTAGGTTCTGTCATCACTGTAGCTGCCTTGCAATTTATATAAGCCATCAAATAAGATAAAATTGTACAAAATGTAAAAGATTAAACACCGTTAAGCTTAAGAATACTTATTAAGTTTTAGGCCACATGATAGTTTGACAAGGTATTGACTATGATCTGTCCCTTATAACATTTGGGATTTACATTTGGAAGTTTATAACATGATCCCTAAATTCCTTTTATCATTAAGTATATTTCTGCACTATCTAACAATGTGCAACGCAGCATCCGTCCATGTTTGTTAGGTTTCTGCTCATCAACTTTTACATTTAACCTCCTTAAGGTAAAACGGAAGATTATTCACTGTCATTGGAGAGAGTTGTAAGCTGACTATTTGTAGGCTACCGTATTTTGTGGCCATGCATTCATGTCCTACCTATAATATAGGTCACAGTGTTTTCATTTTTCAATCAAGTCACTCAACTTTGATTTCACTTTCAACCAGGTCACTCCGTCAAGTTTTTCAATCAAAAACTGACCAAGAAAAAGACTTGGCTTGTAATGTGCTTTTCTCATGAGGTCTTCAATTGGCTGAATGAGGCACACTAACGGTTGATTGAAAGAACAGTAAGCTCCAATACCAATTTAAAGGTTGACATGTATCGTAACATTAGTATGTCGGCAGTCACAAAGGAAAAAATTATGCCACATAAAAAGACACTTTTTTTCAGGGGGAATTTGTCAAGAAAAATACTAAAGATTGCCCCTAGGGCACTTGTTAAGGATTACTAACAATGCCTTGGTAATATAAAAGTTTCTATTTAAAGCATACTGCTCTCTTGAAATATGTTCATGTTCAATTTTCTAAGTGTTTTTATACGCTTTTGTACTATATTTAGTGGTTAAAACTGGTGCCCATGGAGCACTTATTAACAAAACTTATTTGTCAGAGACCTAACAAAATCAGCTGTATCAAATTGAAATGAAAGACAATGGACTTGCTTGATATTATTAAAGTCATCACCTTCATAAAAGTAAAAGTAAAGTTCAATCATTACAGAAGGAAATACCCCCTCCCACTTCGAATTGGAAACTTTGGTTAAAACTAATCCCCGTACATTTCAATATCGTAGGGGAAGTTACAGGGGCAGAGAGGGCCACTTGTAAAATTCAAAAGGTACAAGGACAGGGCTTTTCAAAATGAAAAGGGATGAGAGGATCAAATTATAAATGACCTGAACAAGAGGCATGCGGACATTCACCCTATAAGTTCACACACAAAGAAAATAAGGTCCATATCACAAGATGAAGTCACAATCCTAATGAAACCCAAAGGACAACATGGACAAAGACAATGTAAGCGGGCATACACATGGTGTTTCACAATAGAAACACCATACATGTAGTGCCCCATGACATATGCAGGTAAATGTAGCTTCAAGTCACTAGCTCATCATATGCCATAAAAAAAAGGAGGAAAGAAATAGGACAAAGTAACATTTCAACTCAAACATACCTTCTTGCGTGTTTAGAGCAACAATAGAATCAGATACATCCTGGGTCACACTGTGGCATAGGATCAACAGAATCAAAATCCCAGATAATAAATTTCAAACAACTGACAGCTCTGACATAGCATATTAAAAGACCCACCTGCCACCACTCCAAGGATCAAGAAAGCCATTTGAGAAGATGATGTTGCTTCCAAAGGTCTTCAAATCAGTCATAATATCCTTCAAAATGTGTCCAAAATTCATGTTATAGGTCCATGTGGATGATCTATTTACTAAATAAGCAATCATGCGACATTCACATGTAAAAATCATTTAACTGCAACCTCAGAATTTATTTCTGCAACTTAAAGGCCTGCCCTGAACACTCCAATCACCATTGAACACACATCAAGTGATTCACTTCATCACGTCCATAATTACAAGGAAATAATCCCAGAAAACCATGGCTGCTACAATTTTTGCTATTAATTACAATAGGTTACTATTGATTGAAGCACTCACTTGAAAACTCCACATTGTAGGTGATCAAGCAAGGTAGACATCTGCCCAAGATATGCACATTCAGCCACTTCATATTCCCCTTCCCCCTTCCTTTTCTCCCTAAAATAAAAAGAAGGAAACACACAAAATAAACGCGAGTTTCCCTTTTCTCCTTTGTATAAATCTGAGGCATCAGACGTTTGGATCCTAATGAGGCTCACCGCACAACACGCCTCCACTGCTAACACTTAAAGAAATTATCGCTTGATTTACCTAGGAAATCTATGCACTTAGATGGTGAGAAGGATGATTTTCATCATGTCTTTTTTTGGCTTAGGCAGATTAAAATCTTCAGCAGCTTCTTCCATTGCTTCCGGCTAATTGTATGTAACTAAATTGGATATCTCTTGCTATATAAGACAACTTCAGCTTCAGCCTCATAAACGAAATAACAGAACATTGAACAGAGAAAATGGAAAGGGACAGAAAATTGATGGGAATGCCATGCTGCTTACGAAATGCTAAAAAGGACACAGAACTGGATGGAATATGACCCGAGAAGCTACACATGCAAGTTTGTCATGCTGCAAACCCTCAATATAAAATAAATAAATATATATCGCAGTGATTTCTTACTTTTCCACCAAATTCAGTTGTTATCCACCTTGGTCTTGGATTGACTTTGAAATCAGTCCAGCACCCCTCTTGGAAAGCAGAAAAGTTAAAATCATACGTAGGAAACATGCTCGTATCTGGACTACTAGACAGGGGCATAACCATCTCCGTGCATGCCTGTACAACACAATGAATCGAGCAAAATGCACTAACATCATTAGGTCAATCTTTTTTTCCAGAGGCAAAACCTTCCATATTTTACATTTAGGGTAACATTAGTAAAGAGTAGGAATAACAGCTTTAGACCTGCCAGTTCCAGCCATTCATGCCATGAGGATCATCATCCAATTCAAAGCAATTGACTTCTCCAGTGTGATTGTAGTAGACACCAACACCTTCAGATACACGTTCCAGAACGCTAGTCCCATCTGGACAACCATCAATCTTTCTGCAGACCTAGTAACAAGAAGAATAGAACATGCATCCATATATGCTCAGCAGATATGTTCAAAACATTGTTCAGCATATGCTATGTTATGTGGGCTTTACATGTTGAAATGTCTGACTCACCCAACACCCAAAAGTTCCAGGATAAAAGGATTCAGCTGAAAAGAATCCAGAAAATGTTACAGGTAGGATGTATATATACCATAGAAAGAGTTTTGGCTAAGTATCACAAAGCCTGTGAGCAAGTTCAGTAAACTGGGAACGACCTTTCTTAACATAATGGGGGCGTAAAGTTTTAAAGTGGATGGTGTTGATTTCAGCCTGTTTCTTTTTCTTTTTTTTTTCCCTTATTAATGCAAGTGGGCTTCTAGTGTCAGCAAGCAAACCTTGGCTAAATCTGTTTCTGCATCTCCCAACTCAGTAAGCAAACCTTTGCTTTGAAAATTTACTATATGTCAAAAAGCAAGCATAAAAACAGGGAATTCAAAAAAGCAAGCCTAAAGACAGGGCATTTAGAAACAAAATTAATTAGAGAATCATTTCCTTAAGATGTATGGACCACCAAATTCCCTCAGCTACCACTCGAATTCATCTCAAGACATAAATTCAGAAAATCTTGCTAGATGATTTTAATTAGAATTCCCTAGAAATTAGAAACAAAAAAGATGGCATCTGGTTACAGTGTTATTTCAGATAGAGAGAAATAGCATTATGTGGGACCGAGGTTTCATTTGATGATCAAGTTATACCAGAATCTTGACTAACCTCTCTTATAGGATGTCCAGGTAGAGGCATAAGAAAGTCAGAAGGATATGGATAGTTGACCATTGCCAAGTAGGAGTAAGCAGAATCCAGCCAATTAACCAGCTCTTCTGTATTCTTTAACTCCCTACCAACGATCAGACTTCAATTAATTTAAGTAGCACAAAGGATGACACAATGACATTAAGCATTAGACTCCATGTAAGCTCAATTAGGTTGGTAAAAAATTGACTGAAGGATCATTGTCTCTGTTTACTTTACCGACATAACCGGAACATTCTTGTCAGTTGCGATAGACCATTCTCCTTCTGGCCTTCAGATATCAATGCATTCCAGGACGCTTTAATGGTGTTAAAGCAGTTAGTACTTTCACGCTGCAGTTTTCAGTAAAAAAATAAGATCACAAAGATGCACATAAGTATATTCACTTCAGACAAGTGAAGCATGTTTAAAATTAACCACACACTTTAAAATCATTGGAGACAATGTCGTAGAACGATTCCGGTGGGACAATATCTTCAAACTGAAGTATTGGAGCTGAAGAAGCAAGTGTGCCTATGGCAATATGCGGATACTTTAGCCTCATCCATGCTGCTAACACTGCGAAAAATTACCATGCAAAACGTCTAATGAATCTCAAAGGGGGACAAGAAAACAACAGAAAAATACCAATACATCAACAACTGGAATTTTCTGCCCAATCTAAATATCTTAAAATGTTCAAGAAGATGACTGATACATCAAAAGTCTCTAGGGAAATATTTCGACTACTCTATGCATAGTGAAACACACTAGACAGGGAAAAAAATAGAGTTAAAATGGAGTTGGAAGAGCTTACTTACTTCCCCCATATGAACCACCAAAAAGAACAACAGGGCAAGCCTCAGCAGACAAGTTTCGCTTCAAGTTTGTGATCAACACTGAGAAATCAGCGAGCGCTTGCTCTGCAGTAAGATAAGACAAGGTGGCAGCATTCTTGTACGCTTCCTCTTGACTCCCAAATGGCATCGACTCGCCGTAATACCGATGCTATGAATCAATCAGTCAGCCAAAATGAGGGCAACTATCAATCAAATTCCCATAAAGCCAGCCAAAAAGTACCCATGTTCATAAAGGTACAGGCAGATTTGGGTCTTCATAAAAGCTTTCCAATTTTCTAAATTTTACCACAAAGGAAATCAGAGAAACTACTATATGCATGGACCTCCCAGTTTTCTTGAAATGTCCTTAGCATAGATTTTTGTCGTCCTACTTTTGAAAAAATTCCACACTAAACTCACAGGACACAATTTCCCACATGAAGATTATGATGATTCCATAATATACGAACTCAAGATTTTTTTCTAACAAATGATGATAATATCTAAATTGGAATTGCTTACGTTGATGCAACCAACATAATTGCAATGCAAGTAACGATTTGAATTTTGTAAAAATTGGCCACCTTCTTGTAACGTCACTTACCATGACAATAATCACAGTAAGTGACGCCATTAAGGAATTTGTATTATAGTTAATGAAGTAATCATATTCTAGAGGATTTGGATAGCAATAATAGGCTTACCGTCAATAAAACCTCCTGGAGGATTACAAGCCATCAAAAAGGCGACCAAGACTAACAAGACAGCTGCCCCATGACCATGATCTTCTCCATGATGAATTGCCTTGTTTCTTCTCACAAACTCTCTTGTCGGGATGTGCTTTTTCTCTTTGCTAAAAAATAATCTTTCTAACCGTCCTCATTCCACTGGGGGACCATTAGAATCCCAAAGCACGTTAGTAAGATCACGATCCATAACAAACCAATTTTTCCTCATATCCTTTCAAAATCCAAATCCCATGGCACATCATCCCCTTACCATCCATAGCAAACCAAATTTTCCCACATTCTCGATAACTTAACCCTTTCAAATCCCGAATCCTACGGCCCGCCATCCCCTCATCACCCCTCGCCATCAACACCTTCCTCTCCCTTTCCCTCCCCAAAATGTCCCCCTGCATCCTTAACCCTCAAACATAAACTAAAAATTGAAGAATAATCAATTATGGATTAGGGATTTGAAAAGGTTAAACTGTCAAGAACGTGGGAAAAATTGGTTTGCTACGGATGATAAGGGGATGACTGGCCACAAGATTCGGGATTTGAAAGGTCTAAGGAAAAATTAGTTTATTATGGATGGTGATCTTTCTCAATGGAATGGGACAGCTAGAAGGATTATATTTTAGCAAAGCGAAAAGGCACCTCCGATAGTCTTTGAAGAAAAAACAAGTCAATTCATCACGGAGGAGATCATGGTCATGGGAGCAGCTATCCTCTTAGTCTTAGTCACCTTTTTTATGACTTGTAATCCTCCAGTAGGCTTTAAAGGTAAGCCTATTATGGCTATCCAAAATCTCATAGAGTATGATTATTTCGTTAACTGTAATATGAATTCCCTAGTAGCATCACTTACCGTGATTATAGTCATGGTAAGTGGCATTATAATAAGGTAGCCAATTTCTACGAAATTGACGATAATTGTTATTTGGATTGCGATTATGCTGACTATAACAATGTACGCAATTACAATTTTGATATCACCTCGTTTGGTAGAAAAAAAATCTCAAATTCGGATATTATGGATTCGTCATAATCAGATGGCTCATTATTACATGAATGAATTCATCCGAAGCACTTACTTCAGGGAAAACCACCATGGCACCAAAGCTTGGGGCGATCTCCCACACGAAGCCTGTGTTGGCAGCGAACCACTCAATGTCGCCTTCATTGCCGCAGTACATGAAAATGGGTCCGAGCTGATCGGGCCCGGACCAGTGCTCCAAGCTGATGAGGTATCGCTGGTTGAATGTCGGCAACTCTAAGAAGCTGAAGTGGTCAAGGCGCTGCTCGAAGTACCGCGTCTCATATCGGTACCGACGGAGCCGCTCCAGCCGTTGGTGGTTGTGGTTGCGGCGGTGGTGATGGTAGGGTTTGGAGGTGGAAAATCCGCCAAGGAACTTAGGGGCGCGATGGGAGGAGATGGGTTTGAACGCCTGGGAAGATGATGATTGTTGTGCGAGGATGAAGAGGACGATAGAGAGGAGTAGCACAACAATAGCGTGTTTCGCCATTTTCGCTTGCTCGTTGTTGTCGGAGAGCTCTGTTCTTCATCGAGAATTTTTAAATATAGAGAAAATTCCCAATATGTGTCGGTTTTCATTTTCTCAAATAAAAATCTAAATTAAATATTGTTTCGAATAAAGATATAAGGTGCCATCATTTTATTAAATATAGGCGCAAACTATATTTATTTCAAATAAGGGTCCAATTCTCCGGCCATTTAAGGATATTTTCATCATTTAACGTTTAAAAGAAAAAATTATTTTTTCTTCCCTGTGCCTATGGCCAATCAGCCACAAGCAAGGGATAATCTTGCCTAGGCAAGGCAATCCCCACCCTAGGTGAGGCTGCCCTTGTTGGTCCCAAGTGAGGCCAACCCCCGCATGGGTGGCATCACCCGCAACTAGCGAGGGCTAGTGGTGGATGTTATGCCCTTTTGGCCCTTACCAATGGCCAGCAAGGGTCGTTGAGCCTTCGTTGGCCCTTGCCAACGACCGTTAGCCCTCACTGGAAAGAAGAGAGAAAGGGGACAGGGAAGAAGAGAAGAATCAAAAAATAATGTAAAATAAAAATCGCATTTGTACGAAAACGCCCTTTAATGATCAAAATATATATCTGACTAGCAACCAACAAGGTCAAACTCTCATTTGAAATAACCATTGCCACTTTAGGCTTCTTCTTGAGACAACCATAATTATTGTAGGCTCTTATTTGACACAAGATTCACTTTAGAGCCTTATTTGAAAAGTTGGCACTTCAAGCCTTTATTTGAAAATTTCCCTTAAACATATGTGGTGATATGACCAAGAAATCCAATTTAAATAGTTTTGTAATTGGATTATCAAGAAAAATTCCAAAATAAATTTTGCTTCAAATTAATTTTTTGACCATCAAAATTTCAAATTAGTACATTTGTGATAAATTTACAATTCATTAGTTTCCATTGAATTTTATCGTCAAATCGCCGAATTAAATGATGACCACTTTAGGTCTTACCCTCTATTCAGATTATGATTTTTCATTATATTAATCTAATCTCAAGAAAATTGACATAGGATATATTTGTCAAAAATATATCAGTTTGAAGTTTTTGATTGCCAAAAAAACAATTATCCGAGATAAATTTGTCGGGTGTACTAGTTTAACATTTTTTATGATCAAAATTTTAATTTAAGATAAATTTATCACGAGTAACGGTGAGTAGTTCCAAATTACTAATAGGTTCCAGTTGAAACTTGAAATCTACTCGTCGGGAGCGGGAAGAAGAGAAGAATAAAAAAATAATGTAAAATAAAATTCACATTTGGACGAAAATGCCCTTTAATGATCAAAATATATATCTCACTAGCAACCAACAAGGTCAAACTCTCATTTGAAATAACCATTGCCACTTTAGGCTTCTTCTTGAGACAACCATAACTATTGTAGGTTCTTATTTGACACAAAATTCACTTTAGAGCCTTATTTGAGAAGTTGGCACTTCAAGCCTTTATTTGAAAATTTCCCTTAAACGTATGTGGTGATATGACCAAGAAATCCAATTTAAATACTTTTGTAATTGGATTATCAAGAAAAGGGAAGGGGGGTGGAGACGGGGAAGAAGAGAAGAATAAAAAAATAATGTAAAATAAAATTCGCATTTGGACGAAAACGCCCTTTAATGATCAAAATATATATCTCACTAGCAACCAACAAGGTCAAACTCTCATTTGAAATAACCATTGCCACTTTAGGCTTCTTCTTGAAACAACCATAACTGTTGTAGGCTCTTATTTGACACAAGATTCACTTTAAAGCCTTATTTGAGAAGTTGGCACTTCAAGCCTTTATTTGAAAATTTCCCTTAAACATATGTGGTGATATGACCAAGAAATCCAATTTAAATAGTTTTGTAATTGGATTATCAAGAAAAATTCCAAAATAAATTTTGCTTCAAATTAATTTTTTGACCATCAAAATCTCAAATTAGTACATTTGTGATAAATTTACAATTCATTAGTTTCCATCAAATTTTATCGTCAAATCGCCGAATTAAATGACAACCACTTTAGGTCTTACCCTCTGTTCGATTATGATTTTTCATTATATTAATCTAATCTAAAGAAAATTGACATAGGATAAATTTTTCAAAAATATATCGGTTTGAAGTTTTCGATTGCCAAAAAAACAATTATCCGGGATAAATTTGTCATGTGTACTAGTTTAAGATTTTTTATGATCAAAATTTTAATTTAAGATAAATTTATCACAAGTAAGGGTGAGTAGTTCCAAATTACTAATAGGTTCCAGTTGGAACTTGAAATCTACTCGTCGAGAGGGGGAAGAAGAGAAGAATAAAAAAAAATAATGTAAAATAAAAATCGCATTTGGACGAAAACACCCTTTAATGATCAAAATATATTTCGACTAGCAACCAACAAGGTCAAACTCTCATTTGAAATAACCATTGCCACTTTAGGCTTCTTCTTGAGACAACCATAATTATTGTAGGCTCTTATTTGAAACAAGATTCACTTTAGAGCCTTATTTGAGAAGTTGGCACTTCAAGCCTTTATTTGAAAATTTCCCTTAAACATATGTGGTGATATGACCAAGAAATCCAATTTAAATAGTTTTGTAATTGGATTATCACGAAAAATTCCAAAATAAATTTTGCTTCAAATTAATTTTTTGACCATCAAAATCTCAAATTAGTACATTCGTGATAAATTTACAATTCATTATTTTCCATTAAATTTTATCGTCAAATCGCCGAATTAAATGACGACCACTTTAGGTCTTACCCTATGTTCAGATTATGATTTTTCATTATATTAATCTAATCTAAAGAAAATTGACATAGGATAAATTTTTCAAAAATATATCAGTTTGAAGTTTTCAATTGCCAAAAAAATAATTATCCAGGATAAATTTGTCACGTGTACTAGTTTAAGATTTTTTATGATCAAAATTTTAATTTAAGGTAAATTTATCACAAGTAAGGGTGAGCAGTTCCAAATTACTAATAGGTTCCAGTTGGAACTTGAAATCTACTTGTCGGGAGGGGGAAGAAGAGAAGAATCAAAAAATAATGTAAAATAAAAATCGCATTTGGACGAAAACACCCTTTAATGATCAAAATATATACCTGACTAGCAACCAACAAGGTCAAACTCTCATTTGAAATAACCATTGCCACTTTAGGCTTCTTCTTGAGACAACCATAACTATTGTAGGCTCTTATTTGACACAAGATTTACTTTAGAGCCTTATTTGAGAAGTTGGCACTTCAAGCCTTTATTTGAAAATTTCCCTTAAACATATGTGGTGATATGACCAAGAAATCCAATTTAAATAGTTTTGTAATTCGGTTATCACGAAAAATTCCAAAATAAATTTTGCTTCAAATTAATTTTTTGACCATCAAAATCTCAAATTAGTACACTTGTGATAAATTTACAATTCATTAGTTTCTATTAAATTTTATCGTCAAATTGCCGAATAAAATGACGACCACTTTAGGTCTTACCCTCTATTCGATTATGATTTTTCATTATATTAATCTAATCTAAAGAAAATTGACATAGGATAAATTTGTCAAAAATATATCAGTTTGAAGTTTTTGATTGCCAAAAAAACAATTATCCGGGATAAATTTGTCATGTGTACTAGTTTAAGATTTTTTTATGATCAAAATTTTAATTTAAGATAAATTTATCACAAGTAAGGGTGAGTAGTTCCAAATTACTAATAGGTTCTAGTTGGAACTTGAAATCTACTCGTCGAGAGGGGGAAGAAGAGAAGAATCAAAAAATAATATAAAATAAAAATCGCATTTGTAGGAAAATGCCCTTTAATGATCAAAATATATATCTGACTAGCAACCATTAAGGTCAAACTCTCATTTGAAATAACCATTGCCACTTTAGGCTTCTTCTTGGGACAACCATAACTATTGTAGGCTCTTATTTGATACAAGATTCACTTTAGAGCCTTATTTGAGAAGTTGGCACTTCAAGCGTTTATTTAAAAATTTCCCTTAAACATATGTGGTGATATGACCAAGAAATCCAATTTAAATACTTTTGTAATTCGATTATCATGAAAAATTCCAAAATAAATTTTGCTTCAAATTAATTTTTTGACCATCAAAATCTCAAATTAGTACATTCGTGATAAATTTACAATTCATTATTTTCCATTAAATTTTATCGTCAAATCGCCAAATTAAATGACGACCACTTTAGGTCTTACCCTCTCGTTCGATTATGATTTTTCATTATATTAATCTAATCTAAAGAAAATTGATATAGGATAAATTTGTCAAAAATATATCCGTTTGAAGTTTTCGATTGCCAAAAAAATAATTATCCGGGATAAATTTGTCATGTGTACTAGTTTAAGATTTTTTATGATCAAGATTTTAATTTAAGGTAAATTTATCACAAGTAAGAGTGAGCAGTTCCAAATTACTAATAGGTTCCAGTTGAAGCTTGAAATCTACTCGTCAGGAGGGGGAAGAAGAGAAGAATAAAAAAATAATGTAAAATAAAAATCGCATTTGGACGAAAACGCCCTTTAATGGTCAAAATATATATCTGACTAGCAACCATTAAGGTCAAACTTTCATTTGAAATAACCATTGCCACTTTAGGCTTCTTCTTGAGACAACCATAACTATTGTAGGCTCTTATTTGACACAAGATTTAGGGTGCGTTTGGGAGTGGCTTTGCCAAGCCACTTTGAGCACTCAAAGCCCTTTGGGCTAAAATTTGGTGTTTGGGAAATTATTTTGCAAAGATGATTGAGGCAAAGCAGGCCTTTGGAAGGCTGAAAGCCCAAGGCAGGTAAGAGGCTGCCTTGGGCATTCAGCCTTCTCGGAATGCTGAGAGGCCAATAAGTGATAAATTTTCTTCCATAAATATCCTTACTAACATTTCATTTTTCCGGTTTTGCCCTCGTAACTGTTCACCTTCTTCTTCGTTGAGATTGGCGAGCGAGATCGCGAGGGGCTGACGACGGGCTCGACGGAGGTCGGCGTGAGGCCGGTATGGTCACGGAAACCGTCGCCGGCCAGTGGCATGACATCGGTGACCCTCGGGAGTCGCATCGCCGCGACCTAAAGGTCGCGGCGAGTTCGCGTAACCTCCGGCGAGGCGACCTCAGGCGACCCAGATCTCGGTCGCGGTGAGGTCGTGCGACCTCCGACTCTGGGTCGCCTGAGTCACCGAGACCCAGATCTGGGTCGTCTGAGTGGCCGCGACCCAGATCTGGGTCGCTCGACCTCCGGCGAACCAGATCTGGGTCGTCTGAGTTCGGAGAGGTCGAGGGAGAGGAAGGCCTTCTCACAAGCGACGACGACGACGGTGAGGGCGGCGTCGGTGAGGCGGGGGCAGGGGTGAGACTTGACGGCGGTGGATGGAGTAGCAGATGAAGGAGGACTTGTGGTCTCCGGCGGTCGCGTGAGGTCTTGCAACTTGAGACCTTGGCCGCCGGCGACAATTTCGATCGCCGGCAACCCTACCCTTTGCCGGCCAACCATTTATTTTTTCTTTTTATTTTTTTAATTTTAATTTGTATTATTATTTTTTTTATAAAAGTCCTTTGTAAATGTAAATTTTTCCAAACACTATTTTGCTTAAAGGTACTTTACAAGGGACTTTTAGATTACAATTTACCAAACGCAATTTGTATTTTAGAAAACTCCTTAACCTCAAAGTCCTTTGCATTTTCCCAAAGACTTTTCCCAAAAGTCCAACCAAACGCACCCTTACTTTAGAGCCTTATTTGAGAAGTTGGCACTTCAAGCCTTTATTTGAAAATTTCCCTTAAACATATGTGGTGATATGACCAAGAAATCCAATTTAAATAGTTTTGTAATTGGATTATCAAGAAAAATTCCAAAATAAATTTTGCTTCAAATTAATTTTTTGACTATCGAAATCTCAAATTAGTACATTTGTGATAAATTTACAATTCATTAGTTTCCATTAAATTTTATCGTCAAATCGCCGAATTAAATAACGACCACTTTAGGTCTTACCCTCTGTTTAGATTATGATTTTTCATTATATTAATCTAATCTAAAGAAAATTGACATAGGATAAATTTGTCAAAAATATATCAGTTTGAAGTTTTCGATTGCCAAAAAAACAATTATCCGGGATAAATTTGTCACGTGTACTAGTTTAAGATTTTTTATGATCAAAATTTTAATTTAAGGTAAATTTATCACAAGTAAGGGTGAGCAGTTCCAAATTACTAATAGGTTCCAGTTGGAACTTGAAATCTACTCGTCGGGAGGGGGAAGAAGAGAAGAATCAAAAAATAATGTAAAATAAAAATCGCATTTGGACGAAAACACCCTTTAATGATCAAAATATATTTCTGACTAGCAACCAACAAGGTCAAACTCTCATTTGAGATAACCATTGCCACCTTAGGCTTCTTCTTGAGACAACCATAACTATTGTAGGCTCTTATTTGACAAGAGATTCACTTTATAGCCTTATTTGAGAAGTTGACACTTCAAGCCTTTATTTGAAAATTTCCCTTAAACATATGTGGTGATATGACCAAGAAATCTAATTTAAATAGTTTTGTAATTGCATTATCACGAAAAATTCCAACGTAAATTTTGCTTCAAATTATTTTTTTGACCATCAAAATCTCAAATTAGTACATTTGTGATAAATTTATAATTCATTAGTTTCCATTAAATTTTATTGTCAAATCGCCGAATTAAATAACGACCACTTTAGGTCTTATCCTCTGTTCAGAGTATGATTTTTCATTATATTAATCTAATCTAAAGAAAATTGACATTGGATAAATTTGTCAAAAATATATCAGTTTGAAGTTTTCAATTGCCAAAAACACAATTCTCCGGGATAAATTTGTCACGTGTACTAGTTTAAGATTTTTTATGATCAAAATTTTAACTTAAGGTAAATTTATCACAAGTAAGGGTGAGCAGCTCCAAATTACTAATAGGTTCCAGTTGGAATTTGAAATCTACTCGTCGGTAGAAGTTCCTTATTTTTTGTAACCTAAAACCTACGCTCAGAACTCAAACTCAATACCTAGAACCTACCCAATTACACGTTCCAAGGTTGGTTCCAAGGTGCAAAAGGTTCGGTTTTTCTATGGTTTCTTTTTTAGTTAAGCAAAACAAAGATGAACGAAGCTTCTCATTTGTCAAAAGTAACAAACCATAGAAGATGAACATGTAATCTGCACCTTATTCAACTTCTTCACCAGAAAAAACCATGCTATATTGTCAAAATCAAGTCAGATCAAGATGAGCAGCTTCTCACAAACGTCACCTGCTTCTAGTTGAATTCAGCTTACAAGTACCCAAATTCTGGTACAACGGGTGCGATAGTTACAAAGTACCCTCAGCTTAGAATTTATATGTCTAGCAATTAAAATTTGAAGCATAACATCCACCACTAGCCCAAGCACAATAGAAAGACACATTACAATCGCAAAATCCAAAGCAGAACAGGTCAAGATCAGCACCTTCCAACAATTCCCAGATATAAGATTACAATGACACATTCACCTACTATCACACTAAAATCAGCAATTTAAGCAGATTATTTCCCATGCAAGGAGTTCTTTGCTGGATTATAACAACTCAACAACATTACCTCCATGCAACACAAATTCTAGGAAGCATAGAAATAAAAACAAAATTGAAATTCTAGAGTTTGCTCTCCTGCTGTTATTATCTTGAAATAGAGCATGAAATATGCATTACCCGGTTCATGTTTACCCCAAGTCTTATGTGATGATGATTAACTATTAAGAGGAATTTTGCATTAATAAACTTGTAAACTACATAGATCAAACAAACAAATTCGGTGTCATGTCAGTATACAGAAGATCTTTAATACACATATCAGATGAGAAAAGGGGACAAAAAGAAAAGCGCCTCATCATCCTAAAATTACAAAGTGCCCAAACTTGGGCCTTTGGGAGAGGGCTCTTCCTCTGTGTGCATATGCGTCTCTAACTTTTCTTGACAGTATGCGTAGTTTGGCAATCAATTGAGAAAATATGTTAACAAGTTTTCTGATCTGATTATATCATGTATCATTTCTCAAGCATGCCTTGGGGGCGTTTTATCAAACAGATTATGGCCGACGATTTGAGGAGTAGATTTTACTCACTCCAATTCTAGATTCGTGGACTGACTCAAATGCCAATGATTCGAAATCAAATGACCCAGTTCATTCAAGCCCGACACATGATTGGAAAGAGAAGGTTGAACTTCGTTTCCAACTAAAATCAAACCAACGCATAGCAGCAAAGAATCAGACGGTACCTGATTTACAGACGATGACGAAGCCGCGACCCGTGAGTCAAAGGGAGTAACAAGGCACTGGCAGAAGTTGAAGGCGCTGGAACGAGAAAGAGGAGAGAAACGGGACAGTGATGGAGCCGGTGCACGGGAGGTCGTGCGGCTGGCGATTTTGGAGAGGAACGCAGGAGAAGGACGAGAACCGTCGGTTCTTTGAAAAAAAAATAGAACGGGACAACACAAAATTCCTGTTAATACATGTTATCAATCATTTGTTTGAATCTACTAACACCCAGTTTTATTTATGCTGATAAAACCTCTTAATATATTTTAAAATTGACAAACTTATCAATGTTTTATAGCAATCTTGATAAATGCATGAAATGTTTATGTTTTAAGTAATACTCACACTTAAAAAAAGACTATTTATAATTGAAAGTCCTACATGAACAAGTCTCAAGTCATTATCTTCAAGGAAAATTTTAAATAAGTGCCGAAGTGCTCTCATTTTTTCAAATAAAAGCCCGAAGTGAACATTATCTCAAAGAATGGCTTGAAATGACTATATTAATCTCAAAGAATGGCCTAAAGTGATTATGGTTATTTCAAATAAGGGTCTAACATTGTTAGCTCGTCGATCGACAAAATATTCCAACCAATCAATGATATTTTTTGTTAAAATATGAGTTACATTTAAATTAAATTAGATTAAAAACTGAAAAGGATAAACTTGAAAAAAAAAAAAAAAGTACAAAAATGCACCTTTTGCCTATGGTTGTTGCCCTAGTAGCGATGGGGCAGCAGCAAAGGCTGACAAGGTCACTCCGCCAGAGGCAAGGACTGAAGGCAATTGGTGAGGGCCACTAGGCCTATGCAAGGGTTGGCAACCCTCATCAAATGTAGGAGAGGATGACAGCAGGGCCGCGGCCTTGTGTTTTCCTTTTTCTTGAGAAAAAAGGAAAATAATATAAAATTTTAAAAGACAAATTACCCTTTACAACTATTGAGTTCAAGTCTTTCTTTGAAACTGATATGAGCACTTCAAGTTTTTATTTGAAATAAGGTTCACTTCAAGCTTTTATTTGAAAAAAATAGGAGAACTTTGTGCTATCATTTGAAAAAATGATGGTAGTTCGGGCCTTTATTTGAAATTTTCATTTATCTTCAACAAAAAATGGGTGTTCATATTCAAGAAGTAGGAAGCAACAAACTTGGAGGATATCAGCAAGTGTTTTACTTGAATATTAGCAAGGTTAATTAATGAGTACTAGCTATCCTATTGCGTAAATATTGCAATGACAATCTTAAAAAGAAAATCAATATCTTTTAAAAAGGAAATCCATACTAGATCACTACAAGGACTCTTAACTAATTGGCCATCATCCTGTAGACAAAGTCTTTTCCTTAATGAAGTCTCTACTTATGGATACCAAAATTTGAATGCCTAGGCAACCAAATCAATGGGATCTTCTATCTAAGCATTTACCTTAATCTTCTCATCAACGGTCCAACGACTAAGTATGCAAATTGATCCTCACCGAGATTATTCAATGGGAAGTTTTGGATACGGAGGAGTATAAAAGAAAACCAAGATGCTCAAGAGAGATATATTAATAGAAAACACTTCCAAAGTTCAAGAGAATTTCACAATCTTTTGTTATTTTTAGAGAGAGAGAGAGAGAGAGAGAGAGAGAGAGAGAGAGAGAGAGAGAGAGAGCTTACCATTGTAATTATTTGAGAAGTGTTGATAGAATGTCAATGTTGGATAGCGATGCCTATTAGCTTGCGTGTGAGCATTTTACCAACTTTGAGTAGAAGTGCTTGTGAATAAGCAGCAATACTCACTATTGTAATTTCTCTTTAATTAACTAGGGGAATCCAGTCAGTAAATTAATAGCGTGGGATAGTGGACACAGATATACCGTATAAATTTGATTCAAAGTGTTTATCTCTCTACTTGTATTAACTAATTATCTTATAGAAACTTCTACACTGTTGAAATTACCAAAATCTGATCATATTAAAACTCTATTTCTAATAGTTATACTCATGTCCACTTAACTCATTTTCTTTCTTTTTTTTGGTCAAATACTTAAATATGTTGTTGATTTCGCACTTTTTTTATCAAGTCTTTTTTAAATTACTTGTTCACCCTGTCCCCCCAAGGTGATATTACTAGTCATTTCAAACTATAGGACAATCTTTTTAGAAAATAAATTATTTTGACAAAAAGGAAAAGAAGGCGTGATCTATGTAATGCTAGACGTCAATGAAATTTGCTTTTGCATGGTCTTTTTAATTAAAGATTGAAAATATCATCAAGGCTCTGTCGGATTTTTTTTTTTTTCAAATTACTGCATCATAGCAAAATTAGATAATGTGTACTTGCATATTAGGGGTTTTCACCCAAAAGAAAAAGAACCAACTTTAACCTAAGGAACAATTTTGTTATTAAGTCCTCAATGTTGCATAAAAGGACCTCGACTTTCATCTCTTGGACAATTTTGGCACTGTGCTTCTCGTCATGACGTGTGTTCGTTGCTTCTGAGATGGCAAACAGATGCTGACATGAGTGTTATGTCGGCGTATATGACTTTGATAAACAATTAAAACGACGTGGTCTCCCAGCCAAATCTTAGGGCTTCAAATTGTGTGGATGGACAGAGAAAGAGCGAACTGCAAATTTTGTATTATAGAACGATGAACCGACATTATTCTATTCGGTCTCGCCTTTTGTTTATGAACACCTTTACGAGCAACGAGTCCCTCCATTCTCTTTCCGAGCAATCTATAAAAAGGGAAGATGTCACGCCCCGAACCTCGAGTGCACCAACATCCCACCATGGTCATTCGAATGCGACATTCCCAGGTAGTGTCGCCGACCCCATTCATTTAATATTGCGCAAGCGGAACGTATTATAAAACCCCTGACAATAAAATACGGGATAGAAAAGCGAAGCAAAACCACCACATATCAATTTCGTAATTCAACGGAATTACAAACGAAGCCTACAAAAAAGTCTACAAAAGACCGGCTCTTAAAAAGGAACTGTCCCACGACCTATAAGTCGGACACGTTCTCCAATCTTATGACTTCACCTCTCGCAACTCCTCAAGGCCAACCAAAGCTATCTGGTCGCTCCGTTCACCACTGGGACCTGAAATTTTAATCCCACAACCGGGATGAGACGATGTCTCAAAGAAATTCAACCCCTAAACCCCTATTAGAAAGAAAATACGCCCCGGTGGCCTAGCCACATCACACGTAAGACTTACCTCGCATTAGCCTTCATCTGCAGGTTAGCACAATTTATATAATTCAACCACGTACAATTATGGTAACCAAACAACCATGGCACAATCACACCATCAGAACAATTCAACCACTTGGATCGTCTCAGCGATCAATCGACTTGGCCGATTACATGTCATTCTAGCAAATCAATCATTGCTCTCAACTACGGCCCTATACAACGGTTTAATAACCAGTGGCAATCACGGCCCCACTCGGCACGACCTTTAATTAGGTGGTCCATCACGGCCTCACTGGGCACGACCTCTAATAGGTGGTCAATCACGGCCCCATTAGGCACGACCTCTCTTGGGTGGTTCATCGCGGCCCTATTAGGCACGACCTCTCATAGGTGGTTCATCACGGCCTTACTAGGCACGACCTCCAATCGGTGGTTATTCACGGCCTCACTAGGCACGACCTCTAATAGGTGGTTAATCACGGCCAATCTCCCATCAATTCCCACACTTAGGATTTTCTAAAGAATCCTCATAAATCGCAATCACACTCAAATCGCCACAACCAATCATCAATTTCAAATTCTACATGCACAGCAGCGATCGGCACGAAATTCTGAGCAAATAAGGTCCCAACGAAATTTTCGAATTTTAATAAATAATTAAATTTATTCCGAAAATAATTAAATAATAATATTCATATTTTTCGCAATCCACCTTCAATTTATAATATTCGACCATCGATTTCAAAATCCGAATACACAAAGCAAATGACTGGCACGAAATTCTGAGAATTTAGGATCCCGACAAAATTTTCGGAATTTAATAAATAATTAAATTTATTCCGAAAATAATTAAATAATAATATTTTAATAATTTCGAATAATGATATATTATTAAATTATTAAATAATTTCGAAATATTTAAATAAATCAAAAGTAAATTCCTTTATGTCACATCAACGTTTATTTTAAAAATAAACCTACTTAACCCTTAAACTAAACATGTTTAACTTTAATTAAACATCCTAATCTAATCATCAACCAAATGAACTAATCTAACCACCTAAACTTGCTTAACTTAGACTAAGCACACTTAGGGCATCATTAACCCTCTAATCAAGATTTAGTGAGTTAAACTCACCGGATTAGCAACCGAGCGGACCAAAACGACGGGGACGACGAGGGGATCGACTTTCCTCAAAGCGGGCCGAGCATCCGGGCTCGGGAAGACGGCCAAAACGGGCCACGAAGCCGCTGCATACCCATTTTTCTTGGCTGCTGTCCATGGCGGTTTGAGGCCGAGAATGGGCGGATCCGGCGTCGGTTGAGGCGGCCAAGGGCGGCGGAGGCAAGGCGAAGCTCCGGCGGGCTAAGGCGGAGGTCGACGGCGGCGGAGGGAGCTCCGGCGAAGGCCCGAGCTGCTGGAATGCGGGCTGGTGCGGACGAGGGCGACGGCGAACGAGGGATGAGCAGCGGCGCGAGCGGGCGGCGCGGGACGGACGCACGGCGGCGGCGGCGACGACGGCGTGCAAGCGGGTGGCCGGCCATGGCTGCTCCTTCTTCTTCTCTGCAAATTTTCTGGTCTTCGCACCATGGAAATGGAGAAGAAGGCAACGGGAGGGAGGAAGAAGAGAGGGAGGAGAGAGAAGGAGTGGGGGGCTTTTCTTTTCTTTTTTTTTTCTTTTTTTCTTTAATCCAACAAAAGTGGCCCACCATGACCTCATGGATGATGTCATACTCCACTCACCCAAAACTCCCACAACATTATTCCAATGGGTTCACTTCCATTTTCCGCCGGGGTCCAATTTTTGTGCGTCCCATTTCTTCAATTCTTATCAATTCTCTTCCAATTGAATCAAATTGAAGTCCATAAAATTAATCCAATGTCACCACACTTCAATTCACATCTTCACTTGTCCGTAGAACTAACTTAAGTCCCAAAAGCGCGATCAAAAACGGCCTACTAATTTCTCGAGCCAAATTAGCCATTTCTTGATTATTTTGCTCAGAAGCTCGGCTTGTATGAAAAATTTTCCCAAAGATTATTCAATGATCTTGAAATGATTTGTGACACACCCAGACTTCCAATTTCTAAATTCGATCTCAATTCCACGGTTAATTTCACTCTGGCACGATACTAGCGCGGCTCAACCTACCGGGTAACCTTTAGAAATTTTCATGCATTTGACTTGTGGTTGATCATCTCAAGCCACAATGTACCTCTTTGAAACATTGGCGACTTTCGGTTGTCGGGGTAATCTCAAGGTTTCAAATACGAACACAGGGTACCCAATCGATAGAAAAGTCTGTCCAGTGCCGATCGACAAGAACTGTGCAATCTGGTGGAATCACCCACACCTGATCACATGCCTCTGTCGAGTCGACCTATCTCCGGTCTCTAATAGACTTTTATTTGTGCCGTAATGACCCTTGCAGATTAGTTCGGTCGAAAGGTCGCTTTCTGATCAAATTCTCGAGTCTGATGCATTAGAACCTCTTAGCGGCTTCACTCGATAGACTAGTTTTCACATGAGTGGCCGACTCAAGGAAAAGAACTATATGCGTGCCAACGAAATGCCCATCTCAATTTATTAAAAATAGAATTGGAAAATCGGGATGTCACAGAAGACCATCTACATATTCACATGCATGGCAGCCCTGTCCCCAGTTTCAACATTAGTTAGCAGCTCCCTCCGCCAGATAATAGTCGCGCAACCACTTCCGGATCAGCTTGATCTCGGTCGCTCTCTGTTCGACCAGCCAGTCGGGATCGTGCGCTGTTGCAGCACGCAAATCTAAGTGATGAGCGCCTGCAAAATGAAAACACAAAAACCGAATTAATCTCGGCCTCGACATCGTCTTCTGTGGCTAATCATGATATGCAGAACTGAAGACGACTCCTAGAAAAGGCTAGGAAAGATTGTACAATATTTTGCAGCAGGAACAAGAAACAAAAAAGTCAAGGCAGTGTCATCCCATAATAAGACTAGGCTGCAAAATCGTCGAAGGGAAGGAGAGAACTATACAACCATTTTTGACTTAACCGACGTGGGAAAACAAGTCGAGTCGAACTATCACCCGACTTGATGTGATAACTCAAGAACTCGCTGGGCGTTGTGGAAAATTATTCTAGATCAAATTGACAACACTACTAAGTTGCATCGTATAAAACTGCTAGGGATTTTAGGATAGAGAGAACTTAATATCGCGAAGATAACATTGGAAATGGCACATCTTCTATACCGACAGATCAAAACGTATCTTGCTGAACCAAATTGATCACATCATATGCTAGCATCTAATATGAAGTTATGTGATAAGATTCAAAAGACTAGGGACAGGAACAAGGACATCTTGTGCTTGCATTTTTCGAAGCAAGAAGAGGTCTTACTCAGAAAAAATGCAATCACGTGATATGTTTGCATCTTGCTAAGTATGAACTTAAAATATATGTGGCACATGACTTGGACAGGAACAAGAGTAACATCTTGTACTTGCATTTTGAAGCAACAAGGTGGGAATGATATCAAATTAAACGAAAAAATTCCACAGAAATCTAAGGCATTTTAAAGTGTGATGTCATGGAAGTGAACACAGTAGGTTCATTTGATGGAGGAAAGGTAAATATTTCTTGGTGCCTCAACCGAGTAGACTTACTTGAGCTAATTTATTCATTGCAGCCCATCAAAAACAGAGACTACCTTTTAAAAAATTTTAGAAATAGAGATATGGTCTTCACTGAGAACAGTGTCGTCCCTGAAGAATGGAGGACGAACACTCCTATTATTCTAGATTTTAGTTTGTTATCACAGTGGCTGCCTTGAGATTTATATCTTCGCACTGATCATCTATCTTTGAAGAGCCATCAAATAAGATGAAATAGCACACAGCGGACTGAACACTGTTTCGAATTGGAAACTTTTGTAAAAGTATTGCTTGTACATTTTATAAGGGTGAGGGAAGTTAAGGAGGTAGGAGAGGGGGCACTAGTAAAATTTAAAAGGAATGGTGACTCTCGAAATGAAAAGAGGTGAGGATCAAATCAAAAATGATCTGAACAAGAGGCGTATGGACATTTCACCCTACAAGTTAACACGATGTAGGCTTCACACGAAGCACATTCTATATCACCAGATACATTTTCACAGGGACAAAAACAACGCAAAGTAGGCATAGGCATGGTGTTTCACAGTAGAACACCATACATGCAGTGCCCCTATGACACATGAAGGTAAATATAGCTTCAAGTCACTAGCTCATTCCATGTCCTAGAAAGATTTTGAAAAAAATGGAGGAAAGAAATAGGACAAAGTAAGATTTCAATCCAAACATACCTTCTTGTGTGTTTAGAGCAACGATAGAATCAGACACATTTTGGGTCACACTGTGGCATAGAATCAATTGAATCAGAATACCAGATAATAATTTCAGTCAACCGACGGCTTTGACAAAAGATATTGAATGATCTACCTGCCACCACTCCAAGGATCAAGAAGGCCGTTTGAGAAGATGATGTTGCTTCCAAACGTTTTCAAAGTGGTCATGATATCCTTCAAAATGCGTCCAAAATTCATGTTGTAAGTCCACACGAATGATCTATTTACTACATAAGCAAGTGTCCAACAATCATATGTAAATATCATTGAAGTGCAACCTTAAAATTTATTTCTATAACCTAAAGGCCCTGAATACTCCAATTACCAAAGAATCCATGTCAAGTGATTGACTTGATCACATCCATAATCACAGGGAAATAATCCCAGAAAACCAAAGCTGCAACAATCATTGCCACTAAATTACTATAGGTTACTGATAATTGGTTGAGCATTTACTTGAAAACTCCCCATCATAGGCGATAAAGCAAAGCAGAGGTCTGTCCTTCTTATCTATGAGGCTGAGAGTTTATTTTTTTTATTGTCATGTCTTTTTTTTTTTTTTTTTTTTTTTTTGGGCTTAGGCAGATTGAAATCGTCAGCAGCCTCTTTCAATGCTTCCTCCTAATTGTATAGTACTAAATTGGATATCTCCTGCCTAATGTTCTCAGACAAATTCAGCTTCAGCCTCATGACCTAAATAAAGGAGTACCGAACAGAGATAATGGGACACGAATAGACAATCAATGGGAATGCCATGTTGCATAAGAAATGCTCGATAGGTCACAGAACTGGATGGACTATGGCCCAAGAAGCTACACATGCAAGGTCATCGTGCTGCAAAACTTTAAGATAGAAATAATTAATTAATTAATAAATAAATAAATATCACAGTGGCATCTTACTTTCCCACCAAATTCAGTTGTTATCCACTCTGGTCTTGGATTGACTTTATATTCGGTCCGGCAATACTCTTTGTCAGCAGAAAGATCAAAATCATATCTGGGAAACATGCTCGTATGTGGGTTACTAGACATGGGCATTACCATCTCCGTGCATGACTGTACACCACAACGAAACAAGCGAGGACATCATTGGATCATTGTTCTCTTCCAGACGCAACACCTTTCATATATTAATTTTAGGGGGGAAAAAAGAGGAGAATCAACAGTTTCAAACCTGCCAGTCCCAGCCATCCATGCCATGAGGGTCATCATACAGATCAAAGCAATCAACTTTTCCGGTGTAATTATAGTAGACACTAATGCCTTCAAATACACGTTCCAGAATGCTAGTCCCATCTGGACAACCGTCAATCTTTCTGCAGACCTAGTAAGGAGCCAAAAATGTGGTGCATCCAAATATGCTCAGCTGATATGTTTAATATATCGTAATGCATATGCTATATTATGTGAACACTACATGTCGAGATGTCTGACTTGCCCGACACTTGACATCACAGGATAACAGGACTCAGCTGAAGAGTTTAAATTGTATCTGGGCTCCTCGTGTCTGTAAGCAAGCTTTGGTTAAATCTGTTTCTGCATCTACCAACCCAACTTGTATTATTTCAAGTCTTACCCAGTTTATTTTTGTGCATAATAAGCTTTCGATACAAATATGTAACATGTGCTTTCAAAATTTACTAAATGTCAAAAAGCAAACATAAAGACAGGGGATTAAATTAAGCTAGCTTAACGACAGGGCATTCAAAAACAATCAGTTACAGAATAATTTCCTCAAGAATAATTTCCTCAAGATGTAATGACCACAAAATTCCCTCTGCTTTCACCATGATGCACCTCAAAACACAAATTTCAGAAAATAATAAAAGATGGTTTTTGTTAGAATTCCCTAGAAACTACAAGAAAAAAAGAGGGCATCATGTCACAATACTATTTCAGATAAAGAGAAATAGCAATGATCAAGTTATATTAGAATCTTGACTGACCTCTCTTATCGGGTATCCAGGTAGAGGCATAAGGAAGTCAGAAGGATATGGATAGTTGACCATTGCCAAATTGGAGTAAGCATTATCCAGCCAACCAGCTAGGTCTTCTGAATCCTTTAACTCCCTACCAAAATTCAGACTTCAATTAATTTAGGCATCACAAAGTATGATGCTATGACATTAAGCATTAGAAGTTCCTTTAAACACAATGAGATTGGTAACAAATTGACTGAAGGATCATGGTCTTTGTTTACTTTACCCACATAACCGGAACATTCTCGTCAGTTGGGAGAGACCATTCTTCTTCTGGCCTTCAGCTGTCAATGCATTCCAGGATGCTTTAATAGTGTTAAAGCAGCTAGCACTTTCACGCTGCAATTTTCAGTCCAGAAATAAGATGACATAGATGCATGCGAGTGCATTCACTTCAGACAAGCCAAGCAAGGTCAAAATTAAACGACCCACTTTAAAATCATTGGAGACGATGTCGTAGAACGAGTCTGGCTCCGCAATTTCTGGAAACTGAAGTATTGGAGCTGAAGAAGCAAGTGCGCCTATGGCTATATTTGGATACTTTAACCTCATCCATGCTGCTAACACTGTTAAAGATTACCGTGCAAAATTTGTAAAGGATCTCAAGGGGGAACAAGAAATTGAAAAATGAAAAAAATGACCTATACATCAGCAACTTCGATTTTCTGCACAGGCCTAAAATCTTAAATGTTCAAGAAGATGAACAATTCATCAAAATTCTCCAGGTAAACTATTTTGCCTTATCTATGCGTAGCGAAACACACTAGACCAAAAACAAAGAAATAGAGTTCAAACCGGAGCTTAAAGAGCTTACTTACTTCCACCATATGAACCACCAAAAAGAACAACAGGGCAGGCCTCAGCAGACAAGTTTCGCTTCAAGCTCGTGATCAACTCGGTGAAATCAGCCAGCGCCTGCTCCGTAGTAAGATAAGACAGGGTAGCAGCGTTCTTGTACGCTTTCTCTTTACTCCCAAAGGGCATTGACTTACCGTAATACCGATGCTGCGAATCATCAATGAAAAAAAATGAGGGAACCGTCAATCAAACTCCAATAACACCAGCCAAAAATACACATATTTATGGAAGAAGGGGGGGCATTTGGTTGTTTTTATAAGCTTTCAAGTTCTGAAATTTCACCACGAATTGAAGGAAATAGAGAAACTATTCTACACTCCGGGGCTTTCAGTCTTCTTGAAATAGCCTTAGCATGATATCGTCTAACTTTCGAAAATATGCCACACAAAAAAGATGCACGAGTTTGATAGGAGCACCTACTTCAGGGAAAACCACCATTGCACCAAAGCTTGGGGCTATCTCCCATACGAAGCCCGTGTTCGCGGCGAACCACTCAATATCACCTTCGTTTCCGCAGTACACGAAGATGGGTCCGAGCCGTTTGGGCCCAGACCAGTGCTCCGAGCTGATGAGGTATCGCTGGCTAAACTTCGGGAGCTTCGAGAAGCTGAAGTGATCGAGGCGCTGCTCGAAGTACCGCGTCTCGTATCGGTACTGGGGAACCTGCTTCAAGAGCTGGCTGTCGTATAGGCTGGGGAGCTTGGAGGTTGAGAATCTGCCGGGGAACCTCGGTGCGCGACGGGAGGAGACGGATTTGAAAGGCTGGGAACATGATGATTGCGGAGCGAGGGTGAGGAGGGCGATAGAGAATGATAACACAGCGATGGCGTGCTTCGCCATTTTCTGCATTATCTCGAGGAGTTTGCCCGATATCCATGCAAACCATTCCACGATGGTTAATGATATATATTCAGAAATTCTGTGTCTCCCCCTTAGATTTCGCATATTTTTCAGGATTGGCCATTACCTTTCTTTGGATTGTCCATATCTTTCGAGACCGTGCATTACCTTCTTTTGACTGTACATATTATCAATTTATTCTAATTTATTGTAATTGATATTACAATACTCTGTTACTTTAGATTGTCATTAAAAAAACTTATAGGTTAATGTAGAAATCTTTTTTGCTTTATTTTATAGATATCGCTAAAACCCCTTATATTTTAAATCACAACAGATTTCCCGATAAATATGCGGTGAAATACTGAGGAAAAGTTTGATTTATGAGAATAGTTTTTATAACGTAGTATGTGTTTTCTTTCCTTCAAATAACCAAAAATAATTCACCAAAATGAGATTAGGTAGCAATTTACAGAACTTCTTTAATGCATTCTATGCTGTCTTTAAATGTATCTCATGTATTGCATAAGCTAAAATTTTTTGTTGATCTTATTCCATTAATATTTTAGCTAACTCCTAAAAAAACGTCCTTTAATTATTTTTTTTTCAGATTGCACCATGCAGAGTACGAATAAATCAATTAGTTACGAAAGATCGTACTTTTAAATATTATTATGATAGTTTTTCCACTTATGGAACTTCCTTAGAGATTCGAAATAAACTTCTGAACAAAATGTTTATCTCTTTGTAACGTGTAGCATCAATTAAATTCAATTTATCTTCTTACTTAAATCAATAATCCACGTCAACTCTTCACCAAAATAATTACTTTGATTTTTTGCAAGAAAGCTAATTACGGCTAAACAAGCCACCTTACTTATTGGATGTAAATTTTATTAGTCTTGCGTTTTCGTACATCCATTTAACCAAGGGTATATCTAAGTGATTTTCATCTTTAATCCTTATTTCATGCAAATTCACTTATAAAATAAATGAATACTCATATTCTTAAAAATCATTCATCACACAAAATTTGTTTTCATAATTATGTCACAAGTAATTTTTGGTTGCACCTTTTTCACTCATTATTTAGCTTAGATACTGTCTATTACAGTGTTTTGATTATATTTTCTCTCATGTGGCTTCGCTTGTAGCATTATTCTCCTCTTTTTATTTGGTCAAATATATTGGCCCTCCAATTTTTTCGTCTTTTCTTTCCTTGGGATCCCACTTTCCGTTTTTCTTCTTTATCTTTCCATACTACCAACATAGAGATTCCCCCTCTATCCCATCTTTTCCATTTTCCATGAAAATTATCCACTCATTGATTATTATTTTTGGAGGCACTTCCTGCAAGGATTCACAGAATGAAACAAAGTATGAGAGATTTCTTAGGTTTATCAAGGGGAGTGCAGCAAGTGCATTCTAAATCCCCACGAGATCGTTTTGTTTCTTTCACATACATATCGACATATACATAATACATACATATATATATATATATATATATATATATATATATATATATATATAACATAATATGTATGTATGTATGTATGTATGTATGTATGTATGTATGTATGTATTTACATGTAGAACTATTAAATTATTGTTGATTTTGCATTCGGTTTCTTAAACCAGTAAACTAAAAAATTTCATCGGTACATGCATTAAACATCATGCACTTGGACTACCTCAAATTTATGTTCCCTCAGGAATAATAAACTCGAGGGCAATTTTCAAAAGTAAAGACAAATTTATAGTTTTGACTAAAACAGGAAATTCATGAATCACTGTACTGTATTCGCATACATTATGTAGATGAGATTAGATTGTAACTTTTTTCTCTCTTTTATTTTTTATCAAAATTTTCTCTCTTTTCAGTCGTAACAATTTTCCTTCCCTAATTCATGCAATGCAACATTCATTATTTGACGACCCTTCGTTTCCTCCCAAATACAATTAAGCCTTGTTCATGCATTTAGTGGAAATGTATCAATCAGCCCTCATCAAAACTTTTATTTTCTCTCTATATATTATCTATAAGATGGAAACATTTGAGCAAAAACAAGCAAATCAAATTAGCAATCAAGCTTCTACGACAATTAGGAGATGGCATCCATTGAAGTCGATCATTCTATCCATACCCAGATCGGTAAGTTGCTCCTTTCTACTGTATTTATTTGGACAATATATGCCTACAAGTTCTACTCATCGGTTGGGATCTTCCATAATCTTTTTGTACGCACTTTTCTTTTCATACGTCAGAAGTTCAAAATGATCGTGCGGATCCGTTAACTTTTGTCAGTAAATTAAAGTGATACTAAAGGTTAGCAATTTTTAAATAGAAATGAAAATTTAATTATTTACATGAAAACTGCTTCAACAAACAAGATATCTAATTTATCAAATTCTTTTCCCTTCTTAAATCTGAAGTACGGCGTATCTAATCATAAAGATGGGCAAAAATATTTCAAAAAGAATAAACGCTGTATAGAACTTCGATGATACTGAACATAAATTTAACATCTGTATTGTTAAGGTAAAACACCTGGTCGTCTCACTTTGTGTTTTCTATTAAGCCTCAATAAGCTTATTTTTCTTAGTGTCAATCAAAGAGTGAAAAAGAAAAAAGAAAATAAAGAAGAAAATAAAAGTGACCAGAGAAAGAAGAAGGAAGAGGTAAAACAAAGAAATACGTGCTCAATTCCTGTTAAGAAAAGGCGCCTAATAAACCAGGTTAATTGTCTTTATAGGATAATGAAATTCATCCTTGCACTGTATGTGACAAATTTAAAATGTTTCCCTTGTGGCTATCAAACCCCGGTAGCCTCCAATGGGAAAGGTTGTCTAATGTGGGTAGGTAAAAGCATTGGATCTTTCTCTGTCAAATCAGCATGTGAAATTATTAAAGAGATCGACAATTAAGAAACTGACAGGATATAGCCCATTATATGAAAAAGATTATCTATTGTGGGAAGGTAAAAGCATTGAATCTTTCTCTGTCAAGTCAACATATGAAATTATCAAAGAGATGGGACAATCAAGAAACAAACAGGATATAGCCCCTTATATGGAAGTAGAGGGGACCTCAACCTATTAGAACTTTTCTTTGACTAGGGGTACATAAGCATTTATTAACCAATGAATTGAGGATGTCTCGCAATATGGGAGGTAACCCTTACTGTTTGCGTTGCAAGTCTTCGATGGAAACGATTTTTTATGTTTTGTGGGATTGACCACTTATTCATAACATATGGGTTGACTTTGTCCTACAACATTGTCTTGAAGAGTTCTTCTCAATAAATTTATCTCAATGGTTGAAATCAACCTAGCTAACAACAGGAGATTCAACTCCCATTATGATTTGAGTATTACTTTTGGCGTGAGTATATGGCTTTTTTGGCAATTGTGAAATAAGTCACTTTTCCAAGAAAGTTTTGTTTTATCTTCCACCCGCTACAAGTAATCTAATCACACAATAAGGAAATCATGGCTTCATCATCTTGTCTAATAGTGGATCACGTACTTCTCCCTTATGGTCGCCTAAGATCCTCCACCTTCAGGATGGATTAAATTGAATACCAATGGAGCATCTAAAGGTAATCATGGACCGGCAAGAATTGGAGGATTATTCCGAAATGAAGGGGTTGATTGGTTTGGTGGTTTTACCTCATTTCTTGGAATATGTTTTTCTTCACAAGCACAACTATGGGCTCTATAGTTGGACTTACCATCGCAAAGCAACGCAACTTCCATAAATTCATCATTGAGATGGACTTTAAAATTATCACTGAACTTATTAACCAAGAGAGAATAGGGGATAATATGAACCAATACTACTTATGGATTTTAGAAGACTACCGATATGCTTATCAATATTGGCATAGTGAAGTGATTGGATACTACATTCTACTTGCAGCCTTCTAGAAAATTTTCCCATATTTTGCTTAATGATAAATTTAGGATTGTAGATTTTAGACATTAATTTTCTTAACTTTGTACCTTTTGCTTATAAAAAAAAGAAGTGTTTCCCTCATTTTTCATTTATGTTATGAATTTTAAATAACGTGTACTTTTAATCACTTAAAAGATGGTAAAATGTTCATGATTTTCTTTCGTATGAGACTTTGTATAGTAGTAAACAAGAATATAATGTTGAGTTTTTATTTTAAATTTTTTCGTATAATTAAAGTTATAAATTCTATTATCAGCTTATAATGTTGCACGGTAAATGGGATATATTTCCGCGCCCATACATTAACTAGTAATAAACTAAGAGGTTGACTTTCTTATTTTTCTCGAAATAGTTGTTATATCCATCATTGCTAGTTTACACTATAGAAACTTATATTTTCATAAGTTCATCCATTAAAATTAGGAACAATGTGTTCTATTTGAGAATTTAGAAATAACTCGGTGCAAAGCATATGTATATTTTACTAGTTCAAAAGTATAGATGACCTATACAATTTCTCTAAAAATGTAATCACATTACATTTATTTCCATAAATGGTGCCACTTTTTTGTCAATGTAGTGTTCTTATGCCAATTATCGAATATTTGAAGAGAAAAATTGTTGCAATTTTTTCAATACATTTTACACCGTATGATAATTTTTTTTAAAAGCTTTTTTTTTTTTTACAATGGGTTTGCACCCAGCTGCTTCTTTTATCTCAAATTCTATAGTATCTTAAATAGATTAAATGGAATGGAAATTGGAAAATATGTTTGAAAACCATAATCTTTATATTACAAATACCTCGGTTTTAATTCTTACCCTTTACCAAAAAAAAAAAAAACCTCAGTTGTAAAAATTCAGCAATATGAAAAACCAAATTATATATATACACGCGCGCATGTTTAAATATAAACAGAAAGCTGAAAAGACCAAGCGCCAGGGAAATGGTCAGCATTCAATGCACATCAGATTAATTTCCTGTTAAATGTGCATCTGTTATTTTATTTATTCGCGGTAATTAATAAGAACGCCGTTCCTATTCTTTTTCCTTGCAACTGCTTCAGAAAACGCTCTCTCTTTCCTATATATGATACAAAATGAATAAGATGAAGGCAACGACGAGAGAACGGAGGACGTTAGAGAGCGCGCAGAAGGACTGGAGAATCGAGTCTCCGTTCCGATCTGATGGTGATAGAGCCAAGCAGGAACCGGCAAAGCCCCCACACCCGAAGAAACCCTCTTTCTTGCTTGGACTCGTCTTCAGAATCCAACCCCGAAAAGGATGGGACTGCACTGTCGAGCCCTTCTCTAAGAGCAAGGAGACCACGCTGATGAGATCTCGACCGTCGAAGAAGCGCCCCACGAAGAGGGCAAGGAAGGGCGGTGACGCTGAGGCTGGGGCAGCAGGGCAGCGCACTGGAGAGGAGTCTAGGAAGTTTAGGCGCCTCTAGAGCGAGGGTGATAAAGATCGTGCTCCTCCAGTCCATCAATGACTGCTGCGATAAGAAAGGCTGGAGCTCTTGAACAACGTCCACAAATTCTCTGATTTCCGCGCTAAAAAGTCGGTGAAGTTCAAGAGCTGAGGCCTTCATTGTTAAATAAATCACAGAGCGCGTCCACGTTGATCAAGAGCTCCTGCCTTTCTCATCGCAGTAAGCGTTTATGTCCTGGAGGAGCGCCATCTGTCTCGCTCGCTCCAGAGGCGTCTGAACCTTCCCGCTCCTCCCCAATACGCTGCGCTGCCGCTCCAGTGACACCGTCGGTGTCGCCGCTTGAAAGTGCTTAGGATTTGTAGTTTTTTTATTCAGCCAATTTTCAGATCACCAAAATTGCTCTTGTTTGCCTGTCGGTAACTAACGCGAAAGGATTGACTCGGGCCATTTGGTTATATGTACACCCATCTATTCTTGCAATTCCTGCTGTTTGAAGGGCTTTTGTTATTTCTGTTGAATTATTGATTCAATTTCTAGAAACTTCAAGATAGACATGAGCTAGAGAAGTCAAGAAAAATTCCAAAGAGTCCGTAAAATTGTCTCTGCAAATGCTAGAGATTTTTGCCTAGAAAAGTTGGTTGTTTAAGAAAAAAAACTGTCAAAAAAATCTACTATATAAGTCAAAAATGGTGGGCCATAAGTCGTGGAGCTCCCTTACAAATAGGAAGGGGGGAGCGCAGCAGACAAACAAAATAAGCAAGCTCCTTCCCCTTCTGTTTGTACTAAAACTAAATAATAAAATACTCTTTTTGTTCTCTTGTGCTTCTTTGCTGCCACTCTCTTTACACGTTCTTATTATTACCTTGCCCAACTATTTTTTGCCCTCATTTTTCTTAGTTCTTTTGCTCTCTTGATAGTTCACACACAAAACACTCCCTTGCACACACATCAAACACACATTTTCGTAAAAGCCAACATTTTTTTTTTTTTGGGCATTACAGGAGATGCTTATACTAAGATCCAAGAAAAAATCAATTCTACAAGTAGATACTATTTGAGCACTCATAACCCTAGCAGCACAAAAAGAATGGAAGATCCATCAACTAGATGTGAAGTGGGCATTCTTAAATGGATATCTTCAAAACAAATATACCAAGAGATTCAAGATGAATTATTGCAAAGTAGTTTTAGCTCGGCTCGTGACAAATGAGAAACTATTGAAGGAAGATGGAACAAAAAAAGCTGATGCCTCCCTCTAAGAAGTCTGATTGCCAGTTTGCTATATCTCACTCCTACGATCGCCGGTCAAGTAATATGGCTTCGAAGAATTCTAGAAGGCATTGGAGAAGCACATATAGAACTGACTCCGTTACTTTGTGACAATAAGTCGATTATCACTATATCAAAGAATCCAATATTTCATGGAAGAACCAAACATATCGACATTAAATATCACTTTGTACAAGAGGTGCAAAACAACAAAGAGATTGAACTCAAATACTGCAAGACTGAGGATCAAGTAGCAAACATATTCACTAGAGCACTATCGCTAGCCAAGTCCGAGACATTGCAGGATATGCTTAGAGTAACACAAAATTGAATCAAGGAGGAGTGTTAAATTATTGATCCAATTTCTAAAAACTTCAAGATAGACATGAGCTAGAGAAGTCAAGAAAATCCTAGAATAGTCCATAAAATTATCTTTGCAAATGGCAGAGATTTTTGCCTAGAAAAGTTGGTTGTTCAGGAAAAAAATTCTACTAGAAGTCAAAAATGGTGAGTCATAAGTCGGTGGAGCTCCCTTATAAATAGGAAGGGGGGAGCGCGCAGACAAACAAGGTAAGCAAGCTCCTTCCCCTTCCCTTTGTACTAAAACTAAATAATAAAATACTTCTTTTTGTTCCCTTGTGCTTCTTTGTTGCCACTCTCTTTTACACATTCTTATTATTACTTTGCCCAACCATTTTTCGCCCTCATTGTTCTTAGTTCTTTTGCTCTCTTGATAGTTTACACACAAAACACTCCCTTGCACACACATCAAACACATGTTTCCGCAAATATCAACAATTTCCATGTTATCTGGGTTCTGTTTTTGTGTTGGGACTTCCTTCTTAACATCCAATCATCACCGTTTTCTTTGCATGGATTGTGTTAACAATCCTACCAAGTGAAGGCAAACAAGCAACGATTCCATGTAAGCCGATCGGTTTAAGCTATAAAAGTAGATGGTCCCCTCGTTGGTTGGTATGTTAGGTTGGTTGTTTGAATCTCAATCTCGCATTCATGTCTTGGATTGATCGTGTAGGCGTACCTCCTGAAGGTTGCTTTCTAGTTTTGTCTATGCAACTTCTATCACACAACCCATCGCCTATCCAAGATTGGACCACTAGTTCATGCTTCTGCTTTTAGTTTCACTGAACGGAACCTTCATGATCACTGTGATAAACCTAGTCATAACAACAAGGTGTAGCAACTGTTGAGATTATTGAGGTCTTCATTGATGGAGAGGCATTCTGGAAAGCATTTCTTTGGCACTCTTCAAAAATTTGTAAGGTTATTGTGGAGGCTTTCTCTTTGGTTGAATTAATCCTGACTTGTAATGGCGTTAAAGTTTGTTGTTTCTTGTTCATCTCCAGTTGCCAGACGATGAAATTCCATAAGGTATATACACATTCATCTTTAGTACGGTCAATTAATATTAATAGCTTGAGAAGAGCCACATATTCATCTCATAATTCAATATATTCTGGTCTTAGTGTTGACCATCTTGTTTATTGTTGATTGATTGAATTTGGAAATTGGCATACGAAAAATGAATCTAGTGCTTCATTGCCAAATTTTTTGGAGTCTCTTGATGTGTTTGCTTTTGCTGCTCAAATGAACATCCAATTCCAGAGTTGAGGACAGCTTTGGTGTAATTCAAATTGCAAAAGAACATTTTCACTTTGGCCTCTGAGGATGCTTTATTAGATGATGTTCAAGCAGATATGTAATAGCAGTTCTCAGTTGCTCATAAGTATGTTCACTTCAGAAGATGAAGGATGCATGGTCTAAATTGATGACCCACTCTAAAAATTACTGAGGACAACAGTATCAGAGCTTCAAGTGCTTGCTTCTTCAATCTTATGAACCACCAAAAAGAACAGAAAACCAATCTCTCTTCACACTTGTGATCAACACCGTGAAATCATCCCTCTCGACTCCCACATGGCATTGACTCACCTCAATGTCAATGCTATGAATCAATCAACAAGGGTAACTCCAATCCTATGAAATCAGCAAAATTCTAAACGTGTGTGTAGAGGTTAGGGCTGCATTTAGCGTTTCATAAAATCTTTCAAACTTTTAAATTGCACCAAGAAATTTGACAGACCTGGAACATGATCGCAGAGCAGCAATGGTGTGCTTTTGTCATTCTCTTTGCTTGTTTGTTGTGCTCGTAGAGAGCTTTCTTGAGGAACTTTGGCAATGCTTTGGCTTTAAAACTTTCCATTCACATTAAAATCTTGACTCAAAGTTTTTTTAACCAAAAGTGTTTAATAATCAATATTAAGAAACTGCGAAGCTACTTTTATCATGATTTTTCCGTTTGGTAAATAATTTAGCTGGAGTATTGGCATTTGCTGCTTAATTACAAAACCAACTTGGTAATTTTCAAGAACTCTCTAAGACTTCAGAATTCCAAATATTTTAATGCATGATTAATAAGTAAAAATCTCCTCTTTTTCTATTTTTTGCGTAGTTAAAAATCAACAAAAAGGAGAAACAAAACAACGAGATCTGTGTGGTAGCCCATCGTTATTGCACAAGCAAGCTCTTGCTATAGTCCTCGCGCGACTCTCAGGTAAGTCATCCAAAAATGACAACAAATTTCATGAAATGCTTCTAGTTGAGTCAAACAACATAGACTTAGTCGATGTTTTGAGGTGTTCAGATGAGTTTACTTAGGAAGCTGGTGCTCTTGTCTCAAAAGTAATGATCATCTACTCTTCTTTTCGAACATATGAATAGCTCACTGTTTTAGAGAGAACAATTGCATGGTAGTCAGGATCGCAAAAACCTGTAAAAAGAACTTTTTGCCTTCGAAATGGGTTTTATCCCTTCCTCGAGGGCTTTAGAATCCGAGCTCGACTATCTTGATTTATTAGAATGAAATAAATCACTAACTGACAAAAAGAAGATATAGAAAAATGTTGAGGAAAAATTTGACTTATCAAACCAATTCCCTTTTCTTTCAAATGGAGTATATGTTTTCTTTTCTTCCACCAACATAATTGAATTCTCGAGAAATGTGATTAGTTAGCAATTCACTGAAATCCTTCAACGCTTTCTGTATTTTCTCTAAATTCAGCAATATTAGTTGGTGGATTTTATATCATAAATTACACAAACTAAAACTTTTTGTTGAACTTATTTTGTGAATTTTTTAACCAGTACTCATAAAGCATTTTGTATTAATTGATTGGTAGCTTCACATTTACTGCTTAAAGACCTCCAAGTTGGTGGTTGAATTCAATTGCATTATTAGGTGGGTCTGGGGAGAAGTTCCTCGCTTCTTGGCTTGCGTGCTCGTTGTGTTTAAAGGCAAAGGGTCTAACCAAACTAATCAAAAACCTATCTCCATGGACAAGAATTCTTGTTCCCTATTTTCCCTTTTCCTGTAACTGCATAATGCATGCAGGCTACCCACTCAGGTACAGATTCGACATATTGTGACAAAACGATGCTTTGCAACTGAAGAATCATCATCATGCCGTCCAACGCTTCAACGAGGCCATCAACATTAGAGTGCGGTACCCCTGCAAAACGCTTCAGCAACAACACACTGCTTAGGCCTCTTTTTTTTGGCATTTGCAAGTCTTTCCAAGCAGTTGTTCCTGAGAAACGCTCACGATAAGTTGCAATATATCCATTACTAACTCATAATTAAAAGTCTTGTACGCTATCTCCGTGTTTATATAATAATTTATTCTATAAATCTATATAGTTGACCTTACTATGTTTCTTTACATGTTCGTTATGTTTATAGAGCTTTCTTCTATGTCAATGAGGAATCTTGGCGATGTTTCGGCTTTAGTTTCCATCTAAATAAAGAACCTTAACCCAAAGTGTTCTGATTGAAACAAAATGTGTTTAATAATCAATTTCAAGAAAATGCTAGGGGTAAGCATTGACCTAGAGTCAACCGTAGACCAACCTTAGATTGGCCCAACCCTACTGCTCTTGGTTTAGTTCCTAAGAGGATTGGATCGATCCTTGGTCTTAGCATCCTTAAACTAGCACTATGCGGGTTGGTTCTTGATTTTGAAAGTTTATGGTCAGTCCAACCCAAACCAACATTGATTATATATACTATATATATAATATTATTTATAATTGTTTATATAGAGAAATCCTTAAGTCAAATGACGTCAAGAGTATTAAACGGATGAGTGAAAAGTTGAAGTAATTTTACACTACTCTTGAATAGCTTAGACTTTTAACGTTTTTTTATGACATCAACAGCCATAATTTATAGAAAAGAAAACTATCTATGTGAGGAGTTCTCACAGCATCAAAAATGGCATAAATAACTCCTCATGGTATCCTCTTCTAGTACTCATTCTCTTTTATCTTCTTTGTCCTCCTAATCTTCAATTTTCCAAAATTGAAAGAAACACTTTTCTCACTCGCCACTGGACACTTGCCTCACTCTCTTCTAGTCACTTGTGCCACTCTTTCCTCACCCCGTTTGTTGCTCACCGCTCACCTTACTTGTGGTTCACGTTACTCACTACTCAACGCTTGCCCCACTTGACACTCACCGCTCGCCTCTCTTTATTAACCTTGCTAATCACCAAACCCATTGGGTCGGTCTGGTCATCGATTACCTTTTCAAAAAGTACAAAAAATGAAACAAAAAAATTATTGATTAGTCCAAGTTGACCTTGGAACCTAATGGAACCCATTGGATTAGTCTAGTCCTCAATCGCTTTTTCAAGAAGTGTAATAAATGAAATAAAAGAAATTATTAGTTAGTTCCAGGTTAACCCTAGAACCAGACTGAACCCATTGGGTCGATCCAATCCTTAGTCCTAGGCTCGATAGGATTAGTCATCATTCTCAAAAATTGAGGATCGACATTATGTGGGTTGACCCTAGAGTTAGGGGGTGGACTGGCCCAAATTGAACCCTGCTCACCTTCAGAAATATTTAAATGGCCAGTAACATCACATATAGATGAGTGAATACGTGAATTAAAACAAGATTGACAAACAAATGTAGAATAGAAAAAGTCAAGTGGACAAAAGTGTAACTATGAGAAATAGAGTATTGGTATGACCAGATTTTATGTAATATTCAGCAGTGCAAAATTTTTTATAAATAAAAAGGGAATATGAGCATAGAGATGAGATAATAATATAAATGGTCCATGAACTTTGATCTAATATGCAATATAGTCTCTAAACGTTTAACTTGTTCAATGTGATCCCCAAGCTTTCGTTATATGTTCAATGTAGTCCTTCAATTAATTCAAGATCTGAGGTAGCATTGAACAATCTCCATAGAGTCCAAGAATTAAATTGAACATGTACTAAAAGTTAAAAAACTACATTGGACAAATTGAAAGTTTAGGGACATTATTGCACATTGGCTTAAAGTTAGGGACCAAATTAAATAAATTAAAAGTTCATAAACCACATTGCATATTGGGTTAAAGTAAGGGACCATATTAAATAAATTAAAAGTTCATGGACCATATTCAAGGATCATTTATGTTATTTTCCTTACAAAGATAAAAGACCTTGTATATTAAAAATTTATAGTGATTCAACTTAGAGTAAGCTTATGTCAACTTTCACGCGCTGACAGCCTACTAATTGGATTTCACTAGTAAATAAAGTAAAATTATAGTAGTGAATGTTGCTTTCTCACAATCTCTTCTTCCCAAAGTTGGTAATGCTCATGCACAAGCTAATAGGATTCATTATCTCATATTAACACTCTGTCAATACTTCTCAATTGATTACAATAATAAGCTCTAAGAAGATAACAAAAGATTGTGCAGTTCTCTTAAGCTTTGGAATTGTTTTCTCTTGCTATATCTCTTGTCAACATTTTAATCTTCTTTTATACTCCTCGATATCCAAAACTTCATGTTGGACAAACTTTATCAAGATCAATCTCCATACTTAGCTGTTGGACAATAGATGAGAAGATTAAAGTAGTCGTTGCGATAGAACAATCAGAAATTCAATTGATTTGATCGCCCATACAATCAAATATTGATTTGCATAAGTGGAGTTCTTCAATAAAGGAAAGGACTTTGTCTTGGGGATCACTGTGATCAATTAAGATTCCATGTGTGGTTAAATATTATAGAAATAATCTTAATAAAAAAAGTCAAACAATATCTTCTAAAATTAGCATCCATACCTATTGAAATGACAAAATAATAGTCTTGAAATTTGCAACAAGATTGTCGTTGTAAGTAGGGTAGGTATTCTATTGATATTCAGTCATTGTATAACTCTGATTATATTCAGCGACTATAAATTATGATAGTATCCACACAGTTGTTTTGCCAATATTTAGTAATTACCTTGTTGGTATTCATATATAATTATTGATAATATCCATGCAATATATTGGCTAATGTCTAATTTTTGGATTGTTGATATTCAAATATAATCTTTGCTAATATTCAAGCAGACCATTTGTTGATATCCACGTGGTTTGTTGCTTCTTGCTTCTTGGATACGATCAACAATTTTTGGCAATGATAGTGATGTAGATGACTTGCCTCATTTCTCGACGAATGGTGTGATTAGTCTTATAGAGGACTCTGTAGATTTCCCTATACTCTCATGGATTGGCTCCAATACAATATGAGAAAGTCTTATACAGTTTGGCATGAACTTCTTAAACTTCATAAGTTGAAACTCTCATGTCCGCCCAATACTTGAAAACATGTTCACATAGGTCCTTTTGTCATAAAGAGTATTTTCAGTATGAGAATGACTTCAAACATAAAACACTTCTTGCATTTATGAAGATTACTATAAACCATGGATAGATTTGTCAAATTTAAATATATTATGAGCTTTTCTCAACAATTTTTAGTTGTAATTACAATACCAACTTAGTAATTTTTTCATTTTCTCTAATATTGTAAAATTTCAAATATTAAAGTTAATGATTGACGAAGTTAAAAAATTTATCATCACCTATGTTTCGGTACATTTGAAAAATCAACATAAAGGAGAAACGGAACCTCTAGACCTTTGTAGGTGTCCATAGTTGTTCGTCATTGTTTGCCATCGAAGATGGCAACGGAATTTGCATAAGCAATCTATAGTCCTCGCACACGACTCTACGGCGGGTCGTCCATAAATGACAACAAATTTCATGAGATAAATACAGAAAAACGAGGAAACATTTGATTTATCATAATAATTTTTTCAAACCCTGTTTGTGTTTTCATTTCTTCCATATACAAAAACAAATTTTCCAGAAATGTGATTGTTTAGCAATTTACTAAAATTCATTAATGCTCTCGATATTTTCTTTAGGTTTAGCAAAATTATTTGATGGGTTTTATTCAAGAGCAAAAACTATTAAAAAAAATCTTAATTTATTCTTAAACTTTTCTATAACACAAAAAATCTCAAACTTGTATTTGTGTGATGTATTTATCTTTCTGCAAAGTTCTGTCAAGGAAAATTGTTAGAAGTCTGCCTACATAGATGCCAAATTGAAAAGTATTGACCTCATGATCACGTGGCTTAAGTGAAATAAAAACAACGATGTTTTGGCTGAAAAATCGCTTAACAGAATTTTGATGGAAAGTAAATGTGTCACATATGTACAAATTTGAGATGTTCATATTACAAGAAATTTTTTTGGGTAAATGCGTTATAGTAGGACATCGTTTGGGGTTTTTGATGTAAAACAAAAGTCAAAGAAATATGTCGTAGTGAGCATAATTTAACCCTTTTTGTAGGTTTTTTTTTTTTTCAATTAATGTGCCGCAAGAATGACAAATATTTGTTGAACTATCCTAGTGGATTTTGTTAGTTAGCTCTTGAAAAACTATGCTTTTGGGCTATGAGAGCGTTCTTTTTTTCTTGGGATAAATTCACTATAAATTCTAAAATTTGTCATAAATAAGTAGTTGAATCTTAAAATTTGTCATAAATAAGTAGTTGAATCTTAAAATTTGTCAAATTGATGTAATCAAATCTTTCCATTAACATCATCAATTTGTCAAATGAAAAATGGTGATATTGCACTTTAAAATGTATTTATCTCTCCTACATGGCATTTATTTATTTATTTTCTTTATCCAATATTATTTAAATTAGATTAATAATTAAGAAAAAAACGAAAATATTATTTTAAAAAACAAAAGAACAGAAAAAGAAGGACAAGGTAAGGCCTTGCTGTTGGCGAGGGTGGCCAACCCTCACTAGCATTGGGCAAAGCAACACCAGCGACCCTCGCTAGGCCTGTATGAGGGTGTTTAGATCTAGGTGACACCGGCGCTCACCCGGGCCTAGCGAGTATTATTGTCCCTCGCCTAAGGTTGGTGAGACCTCTCCTAGGGCAACTCCAAGTATCGCCCAAATCTAGGAGGGCACTTGCAATCTGGTCTTACTGGCTATCTCTTGAGGTTGGTGAGGCCTCTAATGAGGGTTGCTGGCTCTTTTACGATAATTTTTGGAATTTTAGTGCACATCTCTTGTTTCTTTTACAAAATGGATTTTTCCCATGTTCTCTTCTGCCCTATATTTTATTTTTCTTGCATGCTTTTATTGATTGATTGGGTCATTATGCTTCACATTAACTACCTAGATACAACCCCTTGGTTGGTCTCTCTTCTGCTCGCATGCTTGTTTTTTTCAGAGGAAAAGGTCTAACCAAAAATGGAAGGAAATCATGTTCATCATATTTTGTTTTTCTTGCAACTACGTAGCATATGTAGGTTACTCACTCAAGTACAGATCCGATGGATTGCAATGGACCGATACTTTCTGCAATTGAGAGATCATCATTCTGCTGTCCCATGCTTTAACAAGGCCATCGGTATCATAACGCAGTACCTCTTGCCTTTGAGCGATGCTTTGGCAGCAAAATAGTGCTCAGATCATCTCTCTTTTGCATTTGCTAATTCCTCCAAGCAATTTTTACAAGAAGTACTCATGTTAATTCATAATGCATACATTACTAACCCATAATTAAAATCTAGTAAGTTATCTCCGTTTTTATCTCGTAATTTATTATAGTATTTTAATATAGTTAAATTTACAAAGTCGATTATATAAGCTATGGTTTATAATCATGGTACCACTGGAGCTCAAAGGTGATGATGACGATGTCACAAACTCACAGTAGTAGGGGGAGCTTGTTATTTGCTTTTTGGCACATTGGATTCTTCTCCTAGTGCTCAAAGAGAAACAAGGTGAAATATGTTTTGTTAGCTTTTTTGATTGCATTTAAAGATTTATATTTTAGTTATTATATCATATACACAGGGACTAGTAATATATAATATGGGAAACACTTATGGAGCTTTTGGGAGTTGGATGCCCTTTCCAATGTTTCGTTCTGAGTTGCAAAGGGTGTACTATGGCTTAGAATTATTGTTGGTTGTTTACGAATTTTATATTGGTCAATCATCCGAAAGGGTAAATAACTTGAAGATGTCTGTAATTGAAATGGTTCATATCAGCCACAGCTTAATCAATCTCCATATATTTACTCATTCAGCGTCTTACAAAATGAGTCCTTACTTGAATGAAAACACATTCTTTTTTGTAATTCAAGATGTGATATGAAGTTGTGAATTGAAAAAGAAAATGGGAAAATGCCATATCTATAAAGGAAGTAGTAGAAGAAAACAGCAAACTATCCTTGCCCCATACTTGGCATGATTAAGAGCTTGGACCATAGTGACGAGAGCTAATCCTACACCAACTTCCTTGTACACACTAGTCAAGTAATTGTGCTAAATTGGCTTCCTAAATGGGTTGTGCTGCAATAGATTTTGAATAATTTGAATGTTGTTAGTGCTTAATGTATTCAAACAATTTCTCTTATTACTTAAGATACTTTACAATGAATTAACTTGCCTTTATTCTCCTGCGGTGTAGATTTTGCTAGTTTGCAGTTGCGATATGCTTTTTAATATGGCAACAAGAAGAATGAGGGCAATAACTTCTAAATCAAATGGTGTAACTCCTAAAAAAGGTCGAGTCAAAGGTAATCGGCTATTGTGCTCTTCAATCACCAATTCTCATTACAAAAACAAAGAAAAACATAGGAAGAAGGTTTTATAGATGTGCTAAGTTTAATGGTCCAAGTTTCTGTAATTTCTTCATGTGGGTTGACCCAAAAATACCAGATCAAGCGTAGGACATGATAGTCGACCTGCTTCAAAGAAATCCAACACTATCAAAGTCAAGCCAACTGAGATGTGACGACCATTATATGAGCTCACTAATAGCTAAATTGAATGGGCAAAATATTAAAATTAGACTTTTAAAGGAGGAGCTTGCACGAGTGAAGAAAGAAAAAATAGTCTATTAATTGACATTTTTTTTATGCATTTGTTGTATCATTATGGGGGTTATATTTAATGTAAAAGCTAGTGAGAAGTTTCTAAGTCTTCTATAGTATCTTCTTTCTAAGTTTGTATTTAATTGATTTATCCCAATCCTCTTTTGTTTTGTAAAAGTGAGAAACTCATGTTGCGTGGAGATGTAAAGAAGTTTAATTCATTTCATGTGTTCTTTCACATCTAGTGCAAGAGCACAAACTGGAAACTTTCATTTAGTAAATGCATATCTAGATAAAGATGTTTAAATGTTCAATCAAAGGAAATTTATTACTTACGACTGTTTGTGTTAGAGTTTTGTTTGTTAGATACATTCTCACTGAGTTGTGAGCCATCATTTTCTAAAGATTCAATGACTTGTTTGTATTCTTTCACTAGCTTCCACTCACTAGGAAGAGCATCGGTAGTGGCCAAAGTTTGAAAATTTGAGTCATTTATTAGCATTGACACAGAAATACAAAAGTTAAATGCACAATCTCAGTGATGGAAGCTCTAGTAGAAACAAAATGTTTAAGGATGATTAACAAACATGTCAAATCCTTCCATGCTTTGAAAAGAAATTACAAGAAGTATTACATGAATGTGGCATAAACTCTAAGAAAGCAAAATTTTGTACTAATTGTGCTTGATCTTAATCAAAATGACAATTCATCAAACAACCTTTGAAAACTTAGTGTCGGTGTGCTTAATGCCAAAAACATCACTAAAACCAAACTATAAGTATCTCTGTGTAGCCTTTGGTTTGACCTGTTGTGCCATTTTGAAATCAAAAAATGCATGTTAGTTTCTTTGAAAACGCAAGTACTTTCACCACATCACACAAACGGCCTTGACCCTATCAACTAAAAAATTTCTTAATCAATGCAACCGGTAGCCTCATATAATTGCAACGTATATTGTCTCAAATGAAATGTCCTCAAGAAGGATGATTTGAAACTAATTTGAGAATTGCTGAACAAGCCAATCAAGAATGCAAGAGTCATGTTCAATTTCTCTCTTGATACAAAGGTGCTGAATTGAAATGACTTTCAACCGAAATCCTCTATCCATCTGATTTTATGGCTTATTTTGGTTTCCAATCTATCACATTAGAATAAACAAGAGAGATGATTGAAATGTTAACTTCATCATACCAGACATAGCAAAAAGCTCACAATAATCTCCTAATGTATTAGTAAGTACATCAATCCAAGTCTATTATCTCGAGTGGTCTAGCAAGTTCGGCATGCGCTTGATTCATAAGTTTTGAGCTTTTTATTTTATATAGTATGCCTCCTGTGACTCTCTTCCAAATAGGCTTTGGAGGAGTAATTGAAGCGTGAGATAACTTAGGCTATGAACTCACTTGCGGTTGTGATTGTGATTTTGGCTTTGTGGCAACATGTTTTCGAGACCGAGGCTAAGAACTTGCCTAGTGATGGTGGCTTTGGCTTTACAGTGATGTGCTTTCAAGGATAAGTTCTTAATGATTGAAGTTGGAAACTATCTTGGAATTGCAATGGTAGCTTTAGCTTCACGACAACATGCTTTCAAGGAGCAACGTGAGATGATTGAGGTTGTGCAGTAGCTTGGGGATGCGCCTTTACCATTGAAGCTCCTAAAACTACTCCTTTATCCGGTGGTTTCAATAATCATGCACTAGTCATGCCAAGCTACAAAAGAATGGGTATGTTTTAGCTCGATGAGACAATCAATTCCTATTGTAAAATGTTAAAACATAACCCACATTGAAAACTTGAAGGTTTGTTTTAGGATTTGTGTAAACATGCAACCCTATCATTTTTTTCTTCTTTGGTTGTGATTGTCCTTGCATCATTTCCATTTCAATGGTTGGTCTTTTAAACTGAAAAGGAGAAAGATCGGACGTGAGAATGTAATCACAACACATGAATGCATGTGTGGTGAGGTATTACTTAATATGATTTTTTGAGGTTTGCCATTAGCTATTGCACTGACTTAAGCATAAAAAATCATTGTCGTTGATTAACACTAGCTTCAACAAAAGTATTGGCTTGTCCACTATATCCACTTACATTAACAGTAGCCTAGCATCCTCTTCCATCTACACTAGACTGAGCAAAAGTATTGGCTGAAGTATCTTGCACTAGTCCACTGAGTTTTGCAAAAGCATTGCCTAAAGTATCTTATATTGGCACATTGGTTAAAGTATCTTATACTTGTATAATGATTTCGATAAAAGCATTAGCTAAAATTTCTTGTATCAGTGCACTAGCTTTTGCAAAAGCATTGGCTGAAGTATCTTCTATTAGTGCACTAGCTTCTGCAAAAACAATGTTTGAAGAATTCACCTACCCATTATTATCTTGTATAGGTGCACTAGCTTCTGTAGAAGCAATGACACAACCTTTAGATCCTCTTTGAGTTGTACCTGTCGTTATTGTAGCTTTAGCTTGAATATATATATCCATTATTAGTAAATCAAAACCTTCACATTTATAACTTATAATGTATGAGTCTATCACAAATTACTTGTCTTTTTTTGGGCCTTGATCCACTGGAATTGGCCTGAGATTGAACATAAAATTAAGCTTCAAGTGCATTTGTATAGGCCTAAAAAGCACATAATAAGCATTAATGACAAGACAACGATATTAAAATCAGTAAGATCAATTAGTTATGAAATACCTTTTTTCAAATAACATCCTATGCAATTATGTCCAACCACATTACAGGTAGAATAAGCATTCGCTTACTCTCTTTAGTCATTCGGTTATGTTTTACAAGCTCAATTAGTTGTTTTCTTCTATTTCTTTTTGGCATACTAGACATCTTTTTGATCGATAGGGGCCAAGGGGCTTCTTTATTAGTTTTGCCCAAAATCCCTATCCTCTCACAGTCAAGGAAGCACAGACACGTTCAAAGGGCCTCCGTGTCGTGTCGGACACCTCGACATGTGTCCAACACGCTTGGACACGGTCGGACACGCGATCAACACGTGTTAAAGTTTCCGACACATGATCAACTCTTTTTGACATGCGTGTCGAAGCATGTCCGGAGGTTTGTGGGTGGATCTATAGGTGTGAAGGGAAGAAGGTGATGGAGGGTGGAGGCAAGGGTGAGAGAGCTGAGGCGATGCTGCGAGCGAAGGCGAGGGAGGGCTGCGACCGCCGATTGGAACATGGAGAAGGCTGTGACTGCTGAATGCAACACCGATATGGAAAACCACAACATTGCAATAAAGGGTTGGACACAAGGCTACGACAACAAAGAGGGGAACAGAGGCGAGGCAACGGTGAAAGAGGTAGAAATCGAGCAAGGGAGAGGAGAAAGAAGGTGATTGCTAGGGTTTTTGCCATTTGGGTTGTTACTTTACTAAATGCTTTTTCAATTTTACAAAGAAGAGCAAGGAGAGAGACGACGTGTCGACGGCTTCTCGGAAAGAAAGAAAACCTCGTGCAGCATGACTTTGGGAAGTGACAAGCGCAGGCAGTGGGTGGGGTGGGGGAAGAAAACAGAGGCTGAAATAAATGGGTGGAACCCATTCAACTCTAAAAAAAATATTGAGCGTTAAATAACTTTATTAATACATGGTAAGGCTAAAAAAATAAATAAATAGACGGGTTCAAAAGTTATTTTGAAAAATAAAAGTACTAGATGTTAAATAATGATAAATTTTGATCATCATAAAAAAAATATAAATATATGTTGACTCTAATTTCTTGTTAGTTATTTATTTCATTGATAACTTTTGTTAAAGTCAAAAAATGTCTTTCCAATTTTTTATGAATAAATTTATTAATGTTATTAGTATAGATTTATTATAGGCTCTTTTTTATTATTTATTTATTTATGAATTTGAATAAATTAATTTAACTATAATAATTAATCATGTATATATGAAAATATTTATTCAATATATAATGTGTCGGAACGTGTTGGGATTCTTTAATTTTTTAAAAATGACGTGTCGGTATGTCGTGTCGTGTCGTGTCACGTATCACATTTTCGTGTCACGTATCACATTTCCCGTGTCGGTGCTACATGGCTCACAGTAGGCATCATGAATTGATAAGTACTTACATATTTGTTCTTGTTGAAGTATTTAGCCGGTTGTCACCTAAATCATTTTTCTTGTGGTATATTGCACATATGGTATGGCAACATGGAATTCTATTAACTTCCCAAGCTTTACAAGAATAAGTCTTCAAATTCAAATCTACAACATATTTGTCATTATCTTCTGTAATCTCATATCCTTGATCTCTAATTCATATCAAATGGTAATATCTACTAGTAGTTGTATTTTGATGTAACTTATGCACAATCTTTGGATCATAATTCTTTGCTCAGTTAGCACATGCATCCCTTTGACCGTATATTCTATTCATAATTATGATTATAATATTTTCTAGCATATTCACAGTGGCCTTACACCTAACTTCCACGCATCTATCATTGAAAGCTTCACTAAATTATTATCAATAACATTACATTTTATGTTGGTGTCAAAGAAGGCTTTATACCAATGCATTGGCTCAATCTAAAATAGATCATCATGACCCTGTGGAGTCATTTCCTTCAACCTTTATTTATGCACCTCAAACTATAACATATTAGTACTCTTAGAACATTTTCAAAATTGTTTCATAAATTGCTTTCCTTTGTATTTTTTTTTATCCAAATTAGAATATATATGCCTCACTACCACCTTGGTGGCCGCGATGGTTTGGGTTCTCTCCCTCTCACGAAGGGGAGGAGTTCGAATCCCCTCACAATCGTTTGGGGTCTTAAGTGAGACACCAGGGGTGGTGGATCCTCCCGCTTACGTGTCCTCCCAGGTTTACTTGCCAGCTGTCGGCTGTATGGGGTTCTTGGGTCACCAATATATATATATATATATACCTCATGCACATTCTATGTTCTGTATTTGTCAAAAGTTAACTATTGAAGGATGAGACCCTAATAAATAAATAAATAAGCAATACATTAATATTAGAAATTATCAAATACATTGTTGCAAACAAATTCAAGATGAGCGATAATAGTATTATATACATTTTGTTGGTTACTTATTAAAGCCCAACAATTGCCATTACCCATGTCAAGATCTTCCTTCAACAAGTTGATAAACTAGGTCCATGTATCCTTATTCTTAATTCTTACAACTGCTCATGCTATTGGATACATTTGATTGTTGGCATCCCTCCCTACAACACACAACAACTCACCCTTAATCCATCTCCTATCTAATCCAATGATCTTCCAACATCTTGTCAAAAATCCTTTCCTATAGGCATCAAAGCAAAAGTAAGTCCTATCAAATAATGGTAGGGAATCTAGCGGTGGTCTTTCAACTTTCATTTTAAATGTGCTCGTGTGGCTTGTAATGTAAAACTCTCCTAAATAATCGTACGTTAGTGCATACTCATTTTTATAATTATCTTACAATTCTTTGAACAGTTTTAGCTTTACTCTCATATATTGACTCAAAGTGACATTTACCCCCAACTGTTCTCTAACTAGCTTCTTCAAATGTGCTCGTATGGCTTGTAATGTAAAGCTCTCCTAAATAATCCTATGTCAGTGCATATTTCTTTTTATAATTATCTTGCAATTCCTTGAATACTTTTAGCTTTGTTCTCCTACATTGACTCAAAGTGACATTCACCCTTAACTGTTCTCTAACTAGCTTCTTCAAATGAGGTTCATTGATTTTAGGTATTGTAGAAATGAAAATCATGAAGTGCTTGGTTAAGAAAGAACTAGAAAGTCTCTTATTCTCAAAAGTGATAGTACATGTATGCTCATCAATATACTTTTTCAAATGAAATGATCTAGTTTTGCCATCAAGAGCACCATAAATCATCCAGTTAAGTTTAGCCTGGGCACATTTAGCTCTTATAAATTTAGTGGTGTTCTTTGAATATTTAATTGTTCTTTGCTTAGCCATCGAATACCTCAAAATTGCATCTTTGAACTTACTTGAATCCTTAAATGTCATGTCAACAACAAATGATGGATTCTTATCATTTTGATCATATGATGGAAACTTACTCCTCCTTGAAATAACATCATCTTTTTCATTTTCACTCTAATCATCTAAATCTGAATGAAGACTTTCTTTTTCATCTAAATCATAGTGCTCTGTTTTGAATCCAGAAGCATTCACCATTAAAGGATCAATTGATAATTCTATTGGAGAGTCAATGTCTAATTGGGAAGTTTCTCCAATGTTAGTTCTAATTTTGAGCCTATGTCTCGCCGAAAATTTCTTTAAATTTCTTGTTGCATTAACTAATTCAAAATCATCATTGTCACTCGACTGTTCTACATCCACTAAATTACATGCATCACTATTCTCATTATCCAAATCCCTATTTTCACCCTCAACCCGATTCCCGTCATCATCAGCATTTCCAATTATATTTTTTAACACATTATTAGTCACATTATTAACACTTTCCATATTCACATCAAACAAACCTCCAGTTTTCATCTCAACTCCCCTTATCTTAGCAATCGTCTCTTTATCATCGACATGCTCAACATACAATTCAATATTCTTAGAATGAAGATAATGATAAATTTGATCTATCATACCAGAGTTATCCCATAAATACTTAAGAGTTACCCCATCTTCAAGAATATTACTTTCAGGAACTCCATAGAAGAGTTTCTCTATGTTACCCCCTCACAAAACCTTAATAGCTTCAATTATGTTGGACAATGAACCCTTACTTAAGTCTACTTCAACAACATCGACCATTCCATCTATGTATTATAAGGGCAGTCCAACGTGAAATTTACCTCCAAAGAAAACAATGACGTTTGTTCTTGCCCATTGGATCTACAAAAGAACAAAAACAAATAGCACTTTCAATCATAAAATTTCAACTAAAAACTACTAATGACTTCACCTGTAAAGAGAAATGGGTAGGGTAAACATACCCATATTGACGGATGACCTTGAGAGTAGTCAACCCTCCAATAAACTCATTCTAAAGATAAGCAACTGAAATCAGTAAGAAAAATCGTATTAAGAGGGAAGAACGAACACCATATAAATTGCATATATTAGAGATCAAGCCTCGTCTAAATCTAATGCACAACGTGATCATTTTGATAGGTTAAGGAAGGACGGATTGAGAGGATTGACATAATTGGCACATGTAACTTGGGAAAATTGAGTACACCTACTTTTACAGGATAAGTATTCTGTGGCTAATTAGTGATCATTTTGATAGGATAATGAAGGACGGATCAGGAGGATTAACACAATTGGCACATGAAACTTGGGAAAATTGAGTACATCTACTTTTATAGGATAAGTACTCTGTGGCTAATATGAACTACTTAAATTATAGACATCTTTGGGTTGTTTACCCTTCCGAATGATTAAACAATGCAAAATTTGTAAACAATCAACAATAATTCTAAGCCATAGTACACCCATTGCAATTCATACCAAACATTGGAAAGTCCATCCAACTCCAAAAGCTCCATAATTATTTCTCTTATTGTATATTACTAGTCCACATGTATATGATACGTTAACCAAAAAATAGGTATTTAAATGCAATCGAAGAAGCTAACAAAACATAATTTACCTTGTTGCTCAAGCATATTAATATATTGAATAGACATTTTGTAAAATATCTACATATGAGTGCATTATCATAAATGGTACACCAGCAAAAGAATTTGATCCAAGCTAAGTGCAATAAACTCTACCAATCTTCACTATGCAAAAAAAAAAAAAAAAAAAAAAAAAAAACCTACCAATCTCCCAAAAGAAAATCTCAAGGCTAACTATTATGAAATTTCCACTTGTGCAAATTGGAGGGCTATTAATTGTCATTTAAAAAAAAAAAAAAGCTTTGTGGGAAGACCAACTTTACATTAGAGTCCTTCTCATAAAGAAGGAAAAGTTCCAAAACTTACAACATCTGCAAATAAAAGCTTTTTCCTGTCTCCAGATTATTTCAACAGTAAGGAAGGGCCCTTGAAAGATTTTTGTACATAAATTGGGTAGAGAAGTGAAGAGAAACAAGAAAATTTGACACCAAAAATAGACTTGACAAAGCAAAAAAAAAAAAGCATGATAGACAAAACAATTGACACAAATTTTGGGGCTATGCTCTTTTCTTGCAAGATTGCTCATCTTCTTCACCAATCCCTTATAAATCAAGAATTTCAAAATGAAATTTTGGGAAAAGTCGGCACATTAATCACATTTAGGGCTTAGATTTCAAAAACTAAAACTCCAAAATCTTGGCATCAACAAGTTATGGTGAAATAAGCAGCGAAGATACAAACCTAGCTTAGACAAGTGAGGAGGAGAGTGACTTGGTCATAGTGGCCGCCTCCATCGTCAACGCCGCTCAATCCACCACCAAGGCTCTTGTGGGCTGAGTGTCGCACATACTCGCGTTTGATGAAGAATTGCAACTTGCGAGGCACCAGATCGTGATCTACGTCTAAATTTAAGGCTTAAGGTTCATATGAAGGAAGGGTTAATTCGGACAAGGAAGAAGGGATCAAAGGAAAATGCAAGGGGAAGGGTTCAATAAAAGGAAAATGTTTTGAAATGTAAAAATAGGAGAGAAGAGACGTCGTTGTTTTGGATATGTAAACAATATCCCAAAATACGTTATTTTGCTGACCTGGACAATTTTCCTTGCCTTGGTTGCCACATAGGAGAGAGAATGATTAAAATAAGCCATGTCAGCATTTTCCGTTAGTATAAATTAACAATGTTAACGGAAGGACTCAATTGAACCAACTTGATAAGTTTTAGAACTTGATTGCACTTTGTGTAAGTTTTATAATTCAATTGCATTTTCTTGATAAGTTTTAGGACTTCTACTGAACATATCCATTTTTTTTTCCAAATGATGCAACTTTTTTTTTTGTCAAATTGTGCCTTTATGTACTCGTCAAGTAATCAAACAAGAAAATTGTGGCAATTTTCTCACAATACACTTTAGAGTATATAATAAATCTTTAAATCAAAGAAATCCTTCTCATGGAATTTGCACCTTGCCAAAATCCCAACCAATTGCTTCTTTTATCTCCAAATCTATATCATTCTAAATAGATTAAACCGCAATTAAAAGGACATGTTTCGAGAACCGTAATAATTATTTTAATAAAATTTTATAGTACAAATACCTTAGTTTGAAAATTCAGCAATATGATTTTTTTTTCCCAAAACCAACATCCATTAAAAAAAAAGTTTGAAAATATAAATAGAAAGTTGAAAAGATGGGGGTGCTAGAGACTAGATTGGAAATGGTTTCTTCTTTTTGTTAAATGTGCACATATTATGGTATTCATTCGTAGTAATTATTAAGCACACAGTAAATATAAACAACCCTTCATCTTCCCCGCGTTGCTTCAGAAAATGTTCTCTCTTTACTTAGTTTTCACTACAAGAGCACGAGAAACTAGAAAATGCAGGAGGACAAGAAAAATCGTTGGGAGAATCCGACTCCATGTCCGATCTGACAGAGAAGTAGAAAAGTTGGGAACAACCAAGGCCCTTCCTTGGCTCTAGTGGATTCCACTTCGCTGCTTTGCTCTCGGCTTAGGACTCGGACTCGGATTCATTGACAATCCCTGTGTTGCCGGAGCTAGGATCGAAGCTGCCGTGTGAGGATGATTTGAAGAGATTAGGAATTTAATGATAGCCACTACCAATACTAACCATCTTTGACAAGAATGGATGCTTTGCCTGGCATTTTTTGGCCTTTTGTTTTGTGGGTTGTGCATTTAGCTAATGATGAAGGTTTTTACTTGGTTTGGATCAGTAAGGCTTTGAGTTTGCCAAGAATTGGTCTTTTTGTGTGTGTTGGTGGTAGGGTGATTGGATCGATTTGCTTATTTGTACACCCCATTTTATTTCTTGGAGGGAAAACCTACAAATTTGGATGGCTTTTGTGAGTTAACGTTTTTTTTTTTTTTTTTTGGGTTCTATTTTTTGACAAAATTCTTTTGCCTAGCCTACCCTACATGTGTTGGAATTCCTCCTTTAACATCCAAGTATCATTGTTTTGTTTGCATCAAATGGTTGGACAATCGTACTTAGGCAAACAAGCACCTATTCCCTGTATGGTTGTTCAAAAGCTCTAGTCTCGTGTTTGGTATCCAAATCAATCGGATGGTTGGTCTTCACCTCAGTGCCAACCTGTCAAAATTGGCCGGATGGGGCCCATTGCAAGAGCTTTATGATTTTTTTGGCTATTTCCTTTCGTGCATCACATTGATTACATTGTTCCGAAATATCATGAATTAAATGCAGCTAATATTAAAATATTTCTAAAATGTCTTTTCGCATACAATAAGCTAAACTTTATCACTAGTTCGAGTCATCAATGAGAAATCAAAAGGATGGTTCGGCAATTGGGAAAATCATCATTATAGCCGTGGCACGAAAAGCTGGAACCCATACCCCCCAAAACGACATTACAATTGCGAGCGTGGGACAGACATTCCCGTTGTCTCTCTATCTCTAGCATGGGCCCTCTTCTTAATGGGCCGACAGCCCAGAGGAGCCCAATCCAATCCACGGCAGGTGGCCGAGCTCTGCCTCCGGATTCCGCTCACATGCTTTTCGTCCCTTTCTGCGCGTCTCTCTCTCTCTCTCTCTCTCTCTGTCTGTAGAGAGCGAAAGAGATCAGAACACAACGAAAACTGTCCCATGTCATCGCCGATCACGTCCTTCACGAGCCTCTCTCATCGCTGCGAACCTTCTTGATATAGCGACGGAGCGGTGCTCCGACAGCGACAGCTGAGGTTAGTGTTCCTGTTCCTCCCTTCGGCCACGGTTCGGAATCGCTTCGGAACGCCGCATCGGCGATCTATCCGGGATCTGGCGGGTCCCCGGATCACGAATCGCGGGGAGGACGAGCAAATTCCGGCGAACCCCTAACGCCTCCTTCGCCTCTGTGGCTTTCGCAGACCCTCGAATTGCTGCCGACCGGCTTTACTGGTATCGAGTTTGGATCCCCCCTCCGATGGACCAGGCGGAGTTAACCACCGATCAGGTTCGCGTTCTTCTCCCCAAAACACTGCTACCCACATTCCGTCCGTGCCGAAAAGGAGGGTAATTTACGATGGGATTACGGCTCTTTGTTTGGCACGGCGGAAATTAGCCAACTTGCGAAATGGGTTGTTCTCTAGTTGTCATCGGAAGCTTTAAAAATGAGGACCCGATTCAGTCCTGCTGATTAATTCCTTCCCGTGTTGCTTAAGGTGTTGAGAAGGGACATCCCATGGGAGACGTATATGACGACGAAGCTGATTACTGGGACGTGCCTCCAGCTGTTGAGGCGATATGACAAAAGATCGGAAAGCTATCGTGCTCAGCTACTCGACGATGTAATGCTCGACTGCCTGCCTTCGATCATCAGTCTTTGGGGATGAATCTCATGAACGTGTGCAATCTCGAGACAATGTGAGCGAATGATTTCATAGGATGGAATTCTTATACTATCTCCCAACTTACTCTTTCAGGATGGACCGGCTTATGCACGGGTGTTTGTTAATATCTTGCGCGACATTTTCAAGGAAGAAACAGTAGAATATGTTCTAGCTCTAATTGATGAGATGCTCACAGGTGCTCAAATTGACTTTTGGCATTGTTGGCTTTCTGTTGATCATGAGTTTTTGACCTATTTTTTACCCTCATGTGCAGCAAACCCAAAAAGAGCCAGACTTTTCCATGACGAGTCTCTTTCGAATGAAGATACTTATGAACCTTTCCTGAGTTAAGTATTTAAGGAGAACTTTGGGACTTGTTATTGTATTTGTCGTAGTCCTGCATTTTCATGTTATATCTTACTTCCTCCTGTTCTCTTATGCTGAAACTTCTAAGGATGAGGGCTTTTCTTCGACTCATTGTCATGTTAATGTTAGCGTTGGACATGGATTTTGGCACTATATTAATGTTTTAATATATCTCCTCGGTTTGCTATTCTTCCTGATCTGAGCAATTTTATACTTCTTTTAGTTTGGTTTATCTTTTGTGTAGTCCTAGAGCATATGGCTCAGTTGGTTGTGCAACATTGTCTTCTCTTGGAAAAGCACAGTAAATCTTGAAGGATAGCATTCGACTTCTACTGATAAGAACAACGAATATGTAAACTTACTAGAACTTATCTAGCATAGGTTTCTCAAAAAGTTTGGCGATTGTGTGGGCTGCTGGTCTAACTTTGATCCCAGTATAATTGCTTGATTTGGTTCCTGTACCTATTCATCAGGGTTGATGCTTCTTGTTGTCATTCCTTTGACACCAATCATGTAAAGAACAAACTGGATTGGCATTTCTTCATCAAAAGTTGGAGGTGGAATGGTTGTCCTGCTGAATGAGAACTTTAGCCTAGATGCTAGCAGAAGTCAGAGTCAAATTTTGGGTTTTGGTTTCCTCATTTAAGGCTACATGAATGTCCTAATATGGTAGCCATACTTTTGGGTTTTAAGTCGATGAAGTCCATTGATTTAGGATCTATCATATTACCGCATTTAAATTGTGCTTTCTGATAGGTTTCTAGCTGGCAGTTGTATATCAGCAAGTAGTGCCGATGGGAAATGTCCTTGGAAATTGTAATGATTGAGCAACCATCATCTACAAAGGGAGCAAATCAACTAGTAAATTACATGCTAAAATTTAATGTACTTGCTCTCCTAAAAGTGCATGTCATCATATGATAAACTTGAGTGTTTCCAATGTGGCAAGATATTGGTTTCTGGAATCGAAGTATCTTATTTGTTGATTGATTCTTCAGATTGCTCTGGAAAGGCAACTGGTTCATACAAGAGAAGTGTTGTAAGATACTCTCTCTGATAGTGAGGTACGTATTTAATTTTGCTCCATTGATAGTGAAGATATCGGGTCGGGAAAAGGAGACTTTTGAGTAATTTACATTCGATGAACTGCTTATGTGGATGTCAAAACTCTGTATGCTGTTGCAGTGCTAGGCCAAAAACAAGTGATAGTTCGAAAAGAGGATTTACCACCATAGATGATGTTCTGAAAGGACTTGTGGATTGGCTATGTGCACAGGTATGTTTTCAAATCCATAAGTGTATTATTTGAGGATGGATCATTAGTAGAGGCTATTTGATGTTTGGAATGTGTAGTCTCTTCATGAAAGACTCTGTAGGTAGTGTTTAATGCCTGCTAATTTGGCTGCTGAAAGTATAGAATGTGGAGACAATCGGAAGTAGGCATAGGGTTAGTGATTTGAGCATCAAGATAGTATCGGTTGAAGATGTTAACCTGATGCTGTTCGTGACTGTGGTATATTTAAAGATTTTGTTATCTTTCACAAACATGGTCTTGATGCTGAATTGGCTTTGCAGCTTAAGAAACCTTCCCACCCTACTCGGGGCATTCCTACTGCAATTAACTGCCTTGCAACATTGCTTAAGGAACCTCTGGTCAGATCATCTTTTGTTCAAGCAGATGGCGTTAAACTGCTAGTTCCTTTGATATCCCCGGCATCTACACAGCAATCAATCCAGGTACGATTATTTTCAACAGAACACTTGATATTGAGCATACTATAGTGTTCTGGTTTTGACCTCATTGTTGAAATGGTATTGGTACTTTAGCATATCTCTGACAAATCTCTTTTTGGCAGCTTCTTTATGAGACTTGTCTGTGTATATGGCTATTGTCATTTTATGAACCTGCCATAGAGTACTTGGCGACTTCCAGGACACTTCCGCGACTTATTGATGTTGTCAAATGTTCCACAAAGGAGAAGGTGTGTGGTCTGTTCTTTACGTGGTTTCTCTCTGGTTTTTTTGAGTTTGATTGATTCCCACTCCTCCCTCCCTCTCAAGCACATTAACCATTGAATTCAATTCTTTCTACATTTTTCATGTTGAAGGTCCCTTTGCCCTGAGCAAGTTTGCTTTCCTCTTTTTGTTTTTTTTTTTCCTGCTTGCCATCATGTTTCTCTAGATAATTGTGAGACTACACATGCTGCATATGTCTAACATTAAGTTTTTGGTAGGTTGTCAGGGTTGTCATTTTGACATTTAGGAATTTGCTGCCCAAAGGGACATTTGGTGCCCTGATGGTAGACCTTGGACTGCCTCAGATTGTTCAAAGCTTAAAATCCCAGGCATGGAGTGATGAGGTGAGATACTTATGTACTCGAATGGGGGAAAATTGTGATATCATGGCTTCCAATTATTTGTCCAGGAAGTCACAATCTTTCATTGGCCTTCTGTCTGCTACAGAAATTTGTCTGGGATTCTCGACTCTTGCATCCTTGTTGGTCTAACATGGTTTAGTCCAGGAATTTAGTGTGTGGACTCTGATGTGAATGTCGATGACAGTATCAATTTGTGAATATTAGTTTAAATCTGGCCCTAGCTTTGGTTACTTTATCATTGATGTTAATACCCCAGGGATGTACATTCAGATTGACGAATGAATTCACTTGCTTGCCGAAGAGAAAAGACATCAAATTGTCCTACTTACATTCTTTTTCCACCTGTCTTGGGAAGGCAATCTGTGCCATCAGATAGTTTTGGTGGTGGTAACTTATATCATTTATAATCCCTGTGAAAATAGCTGAATTTACATGGAAAAGGAAGTAGCTTTTCAACATGATATGTCAAGTTTGTGCTTCTCTTAGAGTATACCCTGGTTACTCTACTGTTGGGCCAACATATCATGCCCAAAATTGCTGCCACTGCCCTTGAGCTCGTTGTAGCACATATTCATGTGATTCTTGTTTATTCGTAATTGAGTACATTCACCTTATTAGTTGATGATTTTCCCGCAATCACTTTGGCACATCTTGGTGTCTTTTTTGCTATTTTTTTTCATAATTTAGTAGTTATCGGATTTTTGCTATTGACTCTTTACATTATAGTTTTCAGTTGATTGGTCTCTTATATATACGTATGGATTGTAAAAAATTAAGCCTAAGAGCATTCAAAATTTTATTTGAAATATTTATGTGATGGTGGATGTGAGTCCAGAGTTTGTGATCAGTATTTATCCGTCATGTACACATGTCTGTCTTACTGGGTGCTTATGTAGTTATGGTTAATGGGACGTGGAATCTTGTAAATCTGTCAAGAGTACTTTTTTCAGCCATTTATTGTAGCCAGCCTGTGATGAAAATTAGCTTGGAGCAATATCCAACATTATGATGCAAAGAACTCTGAAATGGATGTTTTCACTTCTTGCAGCGGGCTCCATTTATTGGTGAATCATATCTATCCATCATGTGGCAGAGCTAGTGCATAGTTTATGGTCTCATATAATTTAAAGCTTTTATTCTACTCTATAACTGGATGCTGAAACCTTTTCAGGATCTACTGGAGGCTCTAAATGAGTTGGAACAAGGATTGAAGGATAACATTAAGAAGCTGAGTTCTTTTGATAAATACAAACAAGAAGTCCTTCTCGGCCAGCTTGACTGGTCTCCTATGCACAAAGATCCAATCTTTTGGCGTGAGAACATCACAAGCTTTGAAGATAGTGATTTCCAGGTTTTCTTTCTAACGTCCTTATACTTTCTACCGTACTTGGTTTTTGATATACACATAAAATATAAGGACAGAAACTTGGCTGACACTATGGTATTGGCAGTATTAACTTTTAAGTTTTTGGGTTGGCTGGATTTGTGAACTAGCTGATATTTTTATATAAGTATTTGTACTTGTGGTTATGTCTGTTGACTATTGTTTTTACAAAAAAGTGAAACTTTTGGCTCTATTTCGTGGAAAATGAATGATTTGGAAAACATTCTCTCCTTTTATTGCTTACAAAAATAAATAGATGAAAATTACGTTCATTATGAAAACATTTTCCATTGACTAATTATTTCAAGTGATACAAGCGATCATTTTTTGGAAACTATTTTTCAAACCATTCATTTTTTGCGAAACAAATGGAGCCTTCATGTGGATGGCCATCTCTCTTTTATCTTCTGTCATTTTCATTGTGAGTTATGGTATACTGAAAGACTGATTATTTTCTGCAGATTTTGAGGGTCCTTGTAACAATTTTGGACACCTCAAGTGATGCAAGGGCTTTGGCTGTCGCTTGCTATGACCTCTCACAGTTCATTCAATACCACCCAGCTGGAAGAATAATATTGTCTGATTTGAAGGCGAAGGACCGGGTCATGAAGCTTCTGAATCATGATAATGCAGAGGTCACAAAAAATGCCCTTTTGTGCAGCCAAAGGCTTTTCTTAGGTGCCAAGTATGCAAGCTTTCTACAGGTCTAAGCCAAATTCCAAGCAGGCGATCTTGCAGGATTACCTTACTGCTTGTGCTTTCTTGTTTATTGGATGTTATCTTCAAGAGGATCAATGTGTTGTTTAGTTATTTGAATGCCCAGGTCTCTCTTTTGGCTGGGATAACATATGGGAACTATGAGAGTTGTTCATTAAATTGGACATGGAGCGTGTGATGAATAAGTGGTTGTCTTTGAAGTATTTATTGATTGCTCTTTATGCTTAATAAAATTCTTGTGAAGTTACCAAGTCCCAATTGAAGACTCTGCGAGGATGAGAGCTGCCCCAGTTTAACTTTATAGTTTTGGATATGCTCTGGCTTAATCTTCTTGTATACGATAATCTATGTCAATGAAGCTGCTCTAGGGGAAGGTCGAGTGTTGTTTAAATTATCAGAAAATGGTGAATGATCTTGGAATATAAGATCAATATGACCAGGCCCTGTGGACATATTTTTCATTTCTTCCAGTATTTGCCAGTGACGTGAAGTTTCGGTTGGAAGGGTCAGCTTGATGCATTTCGCCTGTGAACCTTTGGTGGTACGATGACGGTTTGTGGAGGGAGTTGGATTTGTAAGAAGTTGATTGCTTGCTTGAGATGCGGCATTTCTGCTCTGCGTATTGCGTGGGGATGCGGAGCGCAAGCGGCGTGAGAAAGATTGATCCCATCTGTGTCTCACCAAGCCAGGATAAGCCATGGGAATATCCATTCGAAGGACTTACTTTCTGAACTTGCAACTCCCATAGAGGTGATGAAATCTTGGCTACACGATTCGGAAATTTGTGTATAACTGAACTGATGACATTAGAGAGAGGACTTCTGACAATTTTTTAGGGTGAGTTTTCTTTCATTTAGAAGGTTATCAGTTAACAGAGAGGATATCATAGATGGATTGTGCATCTAAATATTTTAGATAATTTTCATTTAGTTCAATAGTTCAATGGCGATAATACTATCAAAGTGTCGTTTCCTAGTGTCCAAACAATGGCCAATAGGTCTTTTTCGAACGAGGAAGGCAGGCATTATATTCAGCATACTGCTCTGGTGATTACTTGGTCTTGCCATAGTTCTAAGAGCCCGTCTAGTGTAAACCTGGCCAAATAATAATAAACCTGGCCCAATTATAATTATGCTCTGAAACGTCATAACTTAGGTGTTTGGTTATATATATTTCAAAACTAGAACAATTTCTGTAGTTGTGAGTTGTTTGTTAAATATAATAGTTGGAACGCCTTGTTTTATAGTAGATTACTTGGTCTTACATGGTTCTAAGAGCACATCTAGCGCAAACCTGGCCAAATTATAACTGTGCTGTGAAATGCTCTAACTTATGTGTTTTGTATTATATATATATCAAAATTGCGACAATTAAAAGCTGTTGCGGTTGTGAGTTGTTTGTCAAATACCTTATTAAAGCTGCAACACCCCATTTCATAGTTCAATTGCCGTAGGAATATTGTATCAAACAACCCCAAAATGACCTTCTCCATCGGACTCACTATTATACAAATCACCTCTTTCACCGATATTTAAATGTTTAAAGCAAACGAATCCATTAAATCTCAACCGAAAGTAATGAAGAGTCATAGAGTTCGCTACTTCCCGACGGGCTCTATTCTTGTAACCGAAAGTTACTTAGCAAGAGGGTAAAATTGGGTGATCTTAAGGCAAGGAAACCCTAGAATTTCCATGAGAAAAAACACGAAGTCATCACTCAAGTGTCTTCTTTCTAGTTTCCACAGCTGAGCAATCTTTGGGATGCACCGCCCACTTTGAAAGCAAAGGAAGAAAACAAATTGACAAAAAGAGACCATGAGACACGCCTCAAAAAGTCGCCTGGTTAAAGGGGTAACATGTCTCAGCCATTGTACCTTGAAAGTTGCTTTATCGGGCTAATGCTTGGATAAATGACGACAAGTCTGGGGAGTGACCAGATTTTTGTTTAGACTTGAGAGCTTTCTGCACGGACGACTTGACTTTTAAGCACTTGATTAGGAGTTACCAGCCTTCAAGATCGGAATTTTGAGCTGAAGTGATTATATAGGCTAGCATGTTTGATAATTCTACCAATATCAAAAGTAACTTTCGCAAAATTTCCATGTCCTAGTATTGTTTCGTGCGCTAGTCCTCCACTCTAACTTGATGGATACTTTCCAAGATTACGATCTTCTGTAAAAATTTCTACTTACACAGACTCATCTAGATAAATGTCTTGTGTTTCTCAAAAAGTTAGCCCTCCACTTTAACTTGATGGATACTTTCCAAGATTAAGATCTTCTGTAAAAATTTTTACTCACACGGACTTATCTAGATAGATGTCTTGTGTTTTTCAAAAGTTAGCCCTCCACTCTAACTTGATGGATACTTTCCAAGATTACGATCTTCTGTAAAAATTTCTACTTACACAAACTTATCTAGATAAATGTCTTGTGTTTTTCAAAAGTTACTTGTCGATCTTTCTTTCTTTTTAATCATTACGGCCACTTTGTATTTAATTTAGTTGTATATATAGGTCTCATTGACACGGGAAAGATTTGGACGGTCTCATTTTTATCAAGATAGTTAGTGAATTGTCCATTCATTTTGAAAGTAAGCGCACAAAATTAATATTTTATGCCGCTTTACGTTGTGGTAAACCGTACTCTATTGTAGACACGAAGTTGCCTCACAGCCACACCTTGACAACTCTCTCTCTCTCTCTCTCTCTCTCTCTCTCTCTCTCTCTCTCTCTCTCTCTCACGTACACACATATGAGGGTGCGATATTTATCTCTGTTTACACTAGACATCCAGACAATTGAGCTAAAATGATTCTCCGTTGTCCATGCAAGTCACCTTATCTACATGCATCATGTTAGGCTTCACGCATAGGTTAATTGGCGTGACCCTATGAATGAGTTAATGAGTTAAACTTCGCACGTGTTACAAGGGGGGTCATAATAAATGTATTAGGGTTTAGACCATCCTTAATAGATGTGCATTTTGAGGGTAGAAAGGGTCCTTAGTGATAGGAGTGGACACCAATGAGAATATCAATAATTTAAGTAAAGGAATTTGTGATATCCCAAGATGCTATTTAAAATTAGGGAGGCCCTTTGAACCAATTCACATAGAGGTGTACTTTTAAATAGTCACATACTGAGTAATATTGTGCTTGACTTGTTATAGGTGGTCTAGCAAATAAATAACGAAGACGCTTCCTTGGATCCAGTCGCTGGAGTTAGGTGCAAAATAGGGACGACTCCAAAGCTAAATTCGACTCTTTATGGGGCGAAAATTCAGAGCCATCTATTAAATACTAAAGCCAATTGCTGCTGCAAATTACCATTATCTTTGATTATTTGCCTACTTCATCCGATAGCTTATTGAAAATTAAGCAAATTTTGTGAGGATGATCATTGATAGCAGGAAAGGTGAGAATCAAATGATGATTATCAATAACTATTGATTAATCAACCGCAACCTCTTAATCCGGCTCTTGATAGAAACCTTGAACTGTTATATTTTAATATAAGTGTCTTATAACTAGTACGCCCGAAAAAAGGAAGTCTTATTACTCTACTTCACTTCTGGGGATTTATTACATCCATTTAGAGAGAATGATGCATATAGTTGTGTGGAGATCCTCTATCCCGTGCGGTGCTTCCTTAGAGTCTTAATGAATTCTAGCCATTGATCAAAACCTGATTTTCTTTAAACCAACAATTGAATTGAATAATGTCACAAAGAGGATCATCAAATGGAATAGAGGACACCTACAGATTATCAATTGCTAAATGACTAGTCCTCTAAACCCAATATGATTGAAAGAACTTTACATTGAATATTAATTCCAATCCAATTTCTTCAACCGCAGTATGATTATGTAAGTTTCTAACTAGGATATGCTATAGATAGAGTGGGTCTTCAAGATATACCCTTGATGGTAGAGATACTAAAAGGGTTAAGTTTCAAGTATGTCGCTGATCTTACGTTACCTTAATATGGACTGTGAACAGTAAATAAGTCTTTTGCAATCTCAAACTAGCACGATATGTTTTAAGGTTGCCCATACATGGCTAAGTTGCAGACAAGGTAGACAATTTCATGCCAGCGCCAAGGTGGTTTTTGGTTGCTTCTTTGTGGTATTAGAGTCACGTGATGGAGACATTAGATTTTAAATGTCTCTCATCTCATATCACCAAACTATAGGTTGTTGTGCTAATAGATAAATCTTTGTCCTCTAAAAGATAAATATGTCTCAGTGGTATTAGAGTCTATGAGCCAAGTTCCATAACATCCACTGGCCTTGTGAAATTCATTTCAGCTCACATGAGATTTGCATAGTCAATAGTTGTGATTGATTTAGTCTAGTGGATTTGAGTCCAAGCAAGAAATTCCCCGTTGAAATAGAAGGATGAAGTAGAAATCCCTGCAATAAGCTATCAAACTTTCTAAAATTCTAATTTATTGAGGAAGAACAGCAATTAGAAAAGACGAAAAAGGGAGCTGGTAAGACACAAAGGAAGCGCGTAGACACCAGCATTCATGTTCTCCGTGACCATTCTTGTCCTCTTCAACCTCAACACCACCAGAACCCATCACATACTCCCTCAGGTGCACAGGTCTCTCCAAGCTCCATCAATGGCGATTCGACTTTATTTTTTATTTTTTTGTTTTTCGTATAACTACTGCAACATCCTTCATACACTCTTAAAAAGTATATGCATGGTGTCTTGTGTTTCCCCCACTATCTTGTTCATACGCACGGTTTCATGTCACTCCCACATGCCACCCCATACCCCAAATCGTCCATTCAGGTGGCTAGTATAATGTCGGATTGTCGATGCCGATTGCAAGAAACATGTCGACTTCATTAATGAATCATGGTGCAACTTGTTCTATTAATCTTTGATATTTCAAACCATAACAAATCTAAACGAACTCTGCAATCTCCTTATTACATCTGAGAGAAGTTATAATTATTTCGATTTGTATACTATATGTGATGTGTGTAGAGACTTGATGGGGAAGGAGTGATTGAAGGTCTTAGATTATTCTTCTCTCATAAGGGGGGCACTTGATGAATTAGAAGTAGAATCAATTTGGGTTTTTCACTTAATGGCCTTTTCTTAATGCGCTCTAGAAAGGATAACGGGAAATCTTACAGGGTTATACATTAGTGATGTACAAGCGGAATCGAACATAAATTAGGCAACAGATTTTACAAAAAAGTAAATAAATATGGTTATGTACGTGCATTATCGATTGATATCATTGACCGGTCATGATCAGTTGTCATAAAGCCAAATAAGTTGCACGTATAAGCAAAATCTCCAAGCTGTAAAGTTGGACTTGAGTCTCGGTTATTTAGTTTAGAACGTCAGTACGGAATTTCCTGTTTGATTTTATCAAACTTAAAAGGGATAAAATGAACTGGAAAGGCCTTCACTATGTATAGCTTCGTTGTGACTGTCCCTATAAGGTTTGCTAAAGCAATACCTACAGAGATACTTCTGTGTTGCTGTCTCATTGCGATGGCGATGTCTCGAAGTGCATGTCGGCAAGAGGTTTGGTTCTGTCCCTGCCTAGTGCTCTCTCCCCTTTCCCATTTTCATTTCATTTTCCCCCCAATTATCAGAGTGGTCTGGGCATAATTGTACTGCCGGCCAATTCCCCAATTTGCTTGTTCTTTTTGGGGCCAATCCCTCCTTTGTTTATTGAGTCCACACGACACTGACATTTAGAATGATGGGCGTTGAATAAGATATTCCTAACTTGACGAATGAAGTCACCAGCATAACAACCCCCCGAAATTAAATTTGAAAAAAGGCACAAAAGAATATTACTTTCTGTCCTGTCAACTTCAAAATTGAGGATTCTCCGATCCCGCGAAGATAGTTTCCTGCCGCCCCCAGAATATCAGATTTGCTGAACGAATGACTCTATAAGAAGCATCATAAGTGCTACGAGGGTTAGCTGACCACCGGCAAATCCAAGCGACTCCCATTGCACGTGCTTTTGGTCAACAGGAACATGTGAAAGTCGACCAAAATTATTTGTCGGTGCATGTATCAAAGATTTGTCAAGCTCAAATTTTAGGGCCACACGGAGGATGTCCGCCACCATTAGCCCCTTTCGGTCTGTTAGAAATTTGAAAGATATGGGAAAGTTTTCCAAATCGCCTGTGTTGTTCAGATTGTCACTCGGTTCATGAAAGGGCCACATATGACTCACTTTGCTACAATTCTTTGGGTTGTTCATTACGTTGAGGGTACCTTATTTCACAACCTTCATTTTTTTGGTAACTCTACCCTAGATTTGAGCACTTGTTCTGATGGACTAGGTTAGTGACCCTCTAAATCGTCATTTAATTATTGGCTTTTATTTCTAGGTAACTCACTTATCACACGGCATAGTAAAGAACACCGTCAAACTACAAAAACAGAATATGATGCTCTTGATGATACGACATCATAATTACTGGGGTTGCAATGGTTACTATAAGATATAATTCTTCATCATAATGGTGGGATAGTTATTTACTGTGATAACCGAATGGCTATTCAAATAGAACATGATATATATATATATATATATATATATATATATATATATATATATATATATGATTATGATTATGAGAGCACCAAACACATTGAATTAGACTATTGTTTCATCCAAGATTATGTGCCTTGTGGCACTATTCATCTCATTCCACTTAATTGACCAATAAGATTGCTGATATAATCATTAAAGCACATCCACCCAAGCTTTTTTGGATCTTTTCTCTAAACTCTAGTTGGCTTCTTTTAAGTTATCTTGAGTTTGAGGAAGGATATTAGAGATAATCGGCACATATAATGAGACTTTTCCACATCTTCTCTAATTGACTGTGATCGATATTGTAATGTCTTATTATGTGAAATAGTTATATTGTAAAGCTTATAAATATACTCATATACTCTTCTATATTGGAATATATAGAAATTGCACAATTATTTTTCCACTTAATCTTAATTGGGTCAACCCATGGATTGCTTGATTATTGGATAATAGGATCAAAATAAACCATGTGTATTTTTACAATTTGAGAGTGAAAAATACAGGGGAAAGTGATACTCACGAATTGAGTGAATAGCAATGTGAAGATTCTTTTTGGCCTGTTTCGAAAGGTAATATTCGGTCTAACAATCTTTTAATGAGATTAGTTTGTTTTTTTTGGTCTGGAATGACATAAGTAGTTCAATTGAGGGCATTTTGAGAAGGATAAAAATAAATAAAATGTTATTAGGACAACTGCTTTCTTTTTTGGCTCTATATTATTGAATATTAGATTCGGAAGTAGTTAAGATTAGTTTGAAGGACGTCGGACACGGACATTTTACTACGTACGGTGCTCCCGTTAGCGTCTAAATATATGTTTGATGATCCATGTTTGCCTCGAATACATGCATCAACAGTTAATAAGTGGTTCAAACATCACTCCAAGCACGCACGAGGTAGAGGATCTTCATCCGAGGATGTCACTCAACTGTGCTGAATGATGTCAGAATGCCCGAAAGGACGGTATGAATTAAGTGTGCACAAAAAGTTCAATTATTTATATCAAGATGATAAATGCTTTATTTTACTTGGACATATCATAAAAAAAAAAAAATTATCCATCGCCTTTCCTTGTTACTAAGAACTGGAGAGTGATGGATCAATGATTTCTCTCCCCTCTTCGGCAAATAAATGACCTGTTCAAAGATCCGTGGAAGGTTGATCATTTGTACATAGTAACACACCAATGGTAAATTCGAAAAAATTTATTCTTGTAAAATGAAAAAAAAAAGTTGATTATTTTTCATAGTAATATCACATTTGTCAGCTCAGGTGCATGGGAGATTGCATTTATACAGTCATACATAATCTTCGTAGACAAATAACGTGGGATATTTAATATCCCTTATCGGATTGGGAACAACATGTGGCATTGGCAAACATGGAACTGAACACACAAGTTAACTAGGGCAGAACCTCACTTAGATATCATGTTAGAATGTTCAATCTAAAAATTTAACTCAAAAGGTGAAGGGAGAAATATGAATATAAAACCCATATTTAGTGGTTTAATACTAAATATTCTAACAAATATAATTGGATGCTGATATGAAAATTGCACTGGTGGGGGGGAAGGGTGAGATTGTCAATGGATGAACTTGCACATATGGTGAACATCTAATGATATATTCTATAAGTTTGATTGATATCCTGCCACCAATATGGTTGGTTTAGTGGTAAAGGGATCATCTATCTTCTACAAGATCACAAGTTTGATTGATATCCTGAGCGAAACTCTGAGCAACTTCTGTTGCATTGTCTAATTGTGACGTATCTCGTGTCTGAAATTCTAATTACTAGCATCTTAGTAGGGCTGCAGCAAAGAGGTAACTAACTTTAGACTTTTGGTTCATGGTTGATGCAGGTAGTTATGCCTTAAAGCAAATATTCCGAAACAAAGTGAGACTCTAATGATAATGGCTATGAGAGGTGCTTGAGCTATTTACCTCTCTCTCCCACATTTTACAGATAAAAAAAAAAAAAAAGGGAATCAAGGCAATCGACAGGCATATGTTCCTTCATCTCTAATTAGGGCGGATCTAGAGCTTTTTTTGTTAGTGAGGGCAAATTCAATAGACAGCATAAAGTAAATAAGGTCTATGGATTGAAATGGTAAACGCAATATTTTTATGCTTGATAAGATAGAACATTGAGTAAACTTTCAATAGATCTTGTTTATGTTTAGCAATTAAAACCTCTCCAATCATACATCTATTTACTGCAATTCTCATTATGGGGGCAAAATGACCCAAAAAGAGCGAGGAATTTATACTTTCTCATCAAATCTCCAGTAGAGTTATTAATTTTTTTTTTAAACAAATTGCATTGTTAAGCTATACATTTCACAGATTGGCCCCAAATCTTGCCGCTTTGCCCCGCAGATTCGTCGTTGTCTCCGATTAGAGGAAATCTGGTCCAATCATTTCACCGATTAAGGGGTCATGAAGTGGCCATAGGCCCATAGTTGAGGTTGATTTGCTATAAATAAGCCAAATTGGACACACCCTTTATAGATATCTCACCACTATGGCTGCTATTTTGTTTACATCCCTTAGCAGTTAACATGTCTCGTGACCATATTGTTGCCTGTTTTAACCACAATCTCTTTTTTAATCATAAAAGATGTCAGGATTAAAAAGATGGATGGCAAAAGCCCATATTACTGGTTTAATACTACATACTTTTACAAATATAATCGAATGCTGATATGAAAACTGTATTTGATGGAGAGAGAGAAGCCGCCCGTTTTGGAGGGGGGGTCAATGGATGAACTTGTACATATGGCACACGTTTAACGATATATTCTATATGGGCTAAAGGCTACCACCAAATGGTTGGTTTAGTGTTAAAAAGGTCTTTTGTATTTTACAAGATCACAAGTTTCATTAATATTGTAAGTGGACCTTTGACTAACTCTCACTGCATTGTTTAACTGCGACATATCTTGTACGTGAAATTTTGACTACTAGCATCTTAGTGAGGTTGAGGCTGGAGCGAAGAAGTAACTATTGGTTCATAGGTGATGTGGGTAGTTATGTCTCAAAGCTAATATTTTGAAGAAGGTTTGGGACCCCAATGATAATGTCTAGGAGAGTTGTTAGCATTGTTCACCTCTCTCTCCCCGCTTTTTACAAAAAAAAAAAAAAAAAAAAAGGAATAAAGGCAAGAGATAGAGATCAAATGGTTGGACCATATTTTCATTCATCTCTAATTAGGGTGGATCTAGAGTTCTTTTGTTAGTGGGGGCAAATTTATAAGGTGTATGAATTAAGATGGTAAACACAACAATTTAATGCTTGAATAGATAGAACGTCGAATAAACTTTCAATAGATCTTGTTTATGTTTAGCAATTAAAACCTTCACACTCATACATCTATTTACTGCAATTCTCATTATGGGGGCAAAATGACCCGAAAAAAGAAAAAAGAAGAAGAGGAAATAGCTAATTTATGCTTTCTTATCAAATCTCAAGTGGCGTTATTGAATTTTTTTTTTTTAAACAAATTGCGTTGTTAAGTTGTACATTTAACGAATTGCCCCCAAATATTGTCATTTTTGCCCCCGTAGATTCGTTCTTGTCTCCGATTAGAGGAAATTTCTTCCAATCAGTCTCTGATTAGGGGGTCATAAAGTGGCCATATGCCCATGGTTGAGGTTGATTTGCTACAAATAAGCCAAATTGGACGCACCATTTAGAGATATCTCCCCATCATGTCTGGTATTTTGTTTACTAATCCTTGGCAGCTAACATGTCTCGTGACCAGTTGCCTGTTTTGACCATAATCTCTTTTTCTATCGTAAAAGATGTCGGATTAAGAAGACAAAAAGCAAAAGTGCTTTAGGTAAAAACAGTCCCTCTCCATTAAGATTATGTTAATTGATTGACTCTAAGTACTATAGATACGGTGGGCACTGTGGTCGGCAAAATCCTAGTGGGAAGACGTGACCTTAAAGTCATCACCCACTGGAAATTTAAATCATTACAGATAAGCCATATAATTGTGCATCAATATATTAATTTCATTATTAATGAAAAAAATTAAAAGATATAAAGCCGCAGAAACGCGTGACTTTATGACGAAAAATATTAAAGCAAAAGTCATGTTTTGACTTTCGAGCTTATGGCAAGCAATGCTCGAGATCTCAGCTTGCGTATTGGGTGATGTGACTTTGGAATGACCGAACCATTTTTTTTTTTCCTTCTTTGACTAAACATCTCATTAGCTTTACAAATTATATAGACGTGAATAAAAAAACCCTCAATATATTTTCTTTAATAGATCAAATCAGATTCTTGATAATCCATGATCCTCTCTTTCAATATACTACGCTAGGACAGCATATATACCCTGGTTGCTTTTATAATAGTGAAACCGGAACATAATTTACAAGTTGTTTTTATAAACTTAAACTGAGTCCTTTGCCATGCGATGAATAGAGTTTGTTACTCGAGAGCATCACATAATTGATTTAATTACATGGTTGGAAAGTTTAAGTGTATTTGTTGCTCTTTTTTTTTTGGTAACCAAGGATCTGCCGGGCCCATCGGGCTTACTCCGGGCAGCCCACAGCTTATAGAGTGCACGGTGCACCTTAGACCAATAATCTATAGTTACCATTGTGTGTATTTAGACACGTCGGACAGCTTCTGTATGCACAAGTCAACATGCAAATCGAGTCATAAACACGACATTGAAAGCATGGTGAGACTTTTCTTCTACAGGAAAACAAGCATGTTTATATCAACTTTGGTGGGATTTGTGGGTTGCTAGTTTTTATATCACTAGTTTTTCTTCTGGTTATGTCTGTTGACTATCGTTGTTGCAAATTAAGATAAACTTCACGCGGAGATGGCCAGCTTTTTGACTTTTTATTTTCTATCTCCTGTCATTTTCTATATGCGTTATAATACATTGAAAGACTGATTATTCTCCACAAATTTTGAGGGTCGCTATGACAATTTTGGACACCTCAAGTGATGCAAGGGTTTCGGCAGTCGCTTGCTTTGACCTCTCGCAATTCATCCAGTACCACCTTGCCAGAATAATCATACTGTCTGATTTGAAGTTCAAGTGCCATAGCCTGATATTTGAGATCAAGACCGTGCAAGTAATTTAGGCTTTTTTTGATTCATTGGGTCGCCTAAGCTACACTTTTTTCACAAGGATCCATCACTTGCTCATTATTCATTAACTCACCCAGATTGTATATAGATAAAGTTTTGTTTTGTTTTGTTTTGTTTGTGTTTTTTTTTTAATTTTATTTTATAGAAAGCAGCACTATAGAGAATGTACTTTTATTGCTTAAATGTTGTATGACACAAATGAGGGGAAAACAACCCTATTTATACATGAGGTATTTCAATTAAGACCGCCCCAACTACCATTTATCCTATTAAATACAAGACTACTATCTCTCATTAAATACAAGAAATATCTTAAATACAAGTATATATTTTCAAGAAACCATAACCCTTTATTAATTCAAAGCTTATCCCATTCCCTTGGATTATTTCTGGAACATCGAGCCTCGAAAATCTCGGGACCGTGATACAAGGACTGGATCGTGAATCTTTTGAATCACAATAGTGCAGAAGTCACAAAAAATGCCCTTCTGTGTAGCCTAAGGCTTTTCCGGGGGTCAAGTACGCAAGCTTTTTACAGGCCTAAGCGAAATCCTAAGCAAAGGCTATCTAGCTGAGTATCTTATTGCCTATGATCTCCTGTTCATTGGATGTTCATTGTTGAATAAAATCGATGTATTGTTTAGTTATTTGAATGCCAGGTATAGGCTTAATATAGATTCATCTACAATATTTATCTTTTTGATATATGTATTGATTTATGTAATGTACACAGCATCCCAATTTTATTTCTTTGCTTCATCTATTTAATTTGTCTTGATTCCAATCAATTTAAAAGAATTAAAAATCAATTCTTAATAGTGTGCTTCGAATTCCTAGATTTCTAACTATTTTCAATATGAATTCCTATATTCATCCAAAGAATCTCTTTTTTGGTTGGGATAATATGAGTAACTTTGGAAGTTGTTCACTTTATTAGACCTGGAGCGGTATGGCGAATAAGCGGTTGTCTTTGAAGTATTTATTGTGCTCTATGCTTAATAAAGTTCTTGTGAAGTTATCAAACAAGTCCCAATGGAGCAGATGGAATGGTACTCCGCAAGGACAAGAACTTGCCCCCCAATTTAACTTTGTTACGTGGGACATGGTCTGGCTTAATCTTTTTTATAGGATAATCTGGTCGGCGAAGCTCATCTACGTGAAGGTCAAGTGCATTCTTAACTGTCGGATAATAGCGAATGATCTTAGTATATAAGATCAACATGACCAGCCCGTGGATATTCTCTGTTTTCCTCCGGTAATTGAAGTGATGTCAAGTTCAGCTTGGAAGGTTCGTCTCGACGAATTTAGCCCGGAATCTTTGCTGCTAGAACAACGACAGTTTATAGAGGGAGTAGACTTGCAGCGAGGTGATCATTTGCTAGAGATGCCACCTTTCTGCTCTGCGTAAGCTCGTGGATGTGCAATGAAAGCGGCACAAGAAAGATTGATCAATTCTGTGTCTCAATAAACCAGGATAATCCCTGGGAATATCACAGTGGGAAGTTCATTTCTAGGAGCCTGTTCAGTGTAATTGTCACCAAACTGTAATTGCACTGTGAAATGCTATAACTTGTATGTTTGGTAATACATATTTCAAAATTGTATCACTTAAAAGTTAGGTGGATTGGCTTATTAAAAAGTAATTGTAGTTGTGAGTTGTTTGCCAAACACCTTATAAAAGCTACGGCACCCCATTTCACAATTAAAATTGCCCATTGAAAAACCATACCAAATAACTTCTAAGTGCTCTTTTCTCAGTAAAGATTCGATATCATATAAATCCCCTCTTTCTCTAATATTTTAAATGTTCAAAGCAAACGACTACACTAACCCTCAACAAGAAGCAAAGAAGAATCAGAGATGCTGGCTAATTTCTCATGGGCTCTACTTCTAGCATCTGAAAAATACTTAAAAAGAGGGTACAATTTGGTGATTTGGAGGCAAGGCAACTAGAATATTATGAGAAAGATACAAAGTCATCATCATTCACTTTGAAAGCAAGAGAAGAAAACAAATCAACCAAAAGAGATCACGAAACACACCTTAAAAAGTCACCCGGTTAAAGAGTGACATGTCCCAACCATTTAAAGACTCTTGGTACCCAGAAAGTTGCTCCAATCATGGCATCTTTTGGTCATAAAATGGCAGCGTATCTTATTTTGTCGGGCTAATGCTTCTGGATGAATGACGAGAATTTGTGTTAAGACAACTTGACTTTTCAGCACTTGGTAAGGAGTTGCCAGGCATTGCGATTGGAGGTTTCGAGCGGGAGGTGAATGTACTGGCTAGCCTATTCAATAATTTCACCGACATGAAAAGTTAACTTTTGCGATATTTCGATTTCCTAGCGTTGTTCGGTAAGCGTGCCTTACACTCTAACTTGATGGATACTCTCAAGACTTCAATTTTCCATATAAGTTTCTACTTATGCACTGAGTGAATGTTGGCTGTTTTCCAAAAGTTGCTTGTCAAATCAAAACCCTTCTTTCTTTTGACAAATCATTTCAACTATTTTACGTCTAGTTTAATTATACACGCACGATTCATCCATGAGCGGACTATTTGGATGGTCTCACTCTTATCAAGAGTTAGTCACTTGTATTAAAATAAACCCTAAATTCTATCAAAGATTCACAGCCGCGAAATTGCCTTGTCACCACGTCGTGGCGTCTCTATCTCTCTCTCATATGAGGATGCCATATTTGTCTCTTTTTACAGTGGTTATATACCCTTGCCTATCCATCCAAACACATACATACATACATACATACATACATACATATATATAATATATAATACATAATATCCCCTTGTCTGTGCCTTTTTTTTTCTTTCCTAAAACTAAATTTTAATTATTAAGGGGGAAAATCACAATAATCTTTTAAATTCTACCGGCACTTCATGGTGCGTTTGGTAACATTTCTATTTTCAAGAATAATTAATGTTCAAAAATAGTTTTTTTCATTTCTATTTCTTAGATGGGTTTATGAAATTTTGAATAGGTTTCATAATTGCACAAAATTTCTATTCCTATAATAAAAAAAAATAAAAATGAATGTGTTTAGTACCATTCTCAATTTTTTAATGCAAAATTTGTTTTAGTTTCTTAATAATTTCTTGAGATTTTTCTATTTTTTAATTTTTTCTTTTCTTTTTTTCCCTCTCTTCTTCTTCCTCCTCTAGCTGGTTGCTGGGTCTCGATGATGGCCAACGACCAGCCAGAGGAGGAAGAAGAAGAAAAGGAAAAAAGAAAATGACATGTTTTAGAAATTATTCTCCGAAATAAAGAAATAGATTTTTTTTCTACTTCTTATTTCTGTTCAAAATCTATCTCCCGACCCACTAATTTGTTCTAAGGAAGAGACAAATTAGTTGGTGTTATTAAATGGATATCTATTTTATTTATTTATTTATTTTTGTTTCAGAGAATAAAAGAACATAAAATTAAGGAATAGAAATATTACCAAACAGGGCTTCAATTGCTACTTTAAATTAGCATTATCTTGGGTTATTCACCAACATTCTTTGTTTACTTATTGAAATTAAGCAAATTTGTGAGAATGATCATTGATAGCTGGATAGGTAAGAATCTAGTGATAGCTATCGACAACTAATAATTAATGGCTTATAACTCGTTGGCCTAAAAAACTGTTGGGTCTAGATATGTCTTCAATCTTGCATTGCCTAAATATGGGTTGTTGACGGTAGATAAGCCTCACGCAACCTTAAACTAGCACAACATATTTTAGGCTTGGCCAGGCACCATCGGGCCATGACCAAAGCAGACACTATCATGCTGTCACCATGGTGGAGCTAGCTGTGTTTCGTTGGTACCTTAGCCACAAGATGGATATGCTGGATACCATATATGTTTCCCATTCCATATTGCCTAAATCGAGGTTGTTGCGCTAGTAGAAGTCTCATGAATCCTTACTCTAGCACGGTGGTTTTAGAGCCATGTGAATGCGAGTGAGTCGTGGCCAAAGCGGACATTTTCTTGTCAGCGCCTTGATAGGGGCTTCATACAAAGAACTTGAGATAAATCTTGTCTGCAAAGAGATTTTCCAAAGATCACTTGATCAACACCTAAACAACCGAGTTATGTATAGAGCAATCCATTGCATCTTTTGGGAGCTTGTTCGCAATGCATTTCCATCCTTAGACCAATAATATAAGGGTAACAATACAAAGCAGTCTTATTCATCCAAAGACAGAGATGCACCATAAGCAATGCTTCAAAGCACCGAAAAAGTATCCCTTGAAATGGATGTTTACATGCTCCAGGAGCCTTCATCCCAATGCACGTCAACCTTTGCGTCAATGGAGCAAGACATTTAATAATGTTATGCATCTAACGATTGATATTCATTGACTATTGAGAACCTAAACGACTTGCTCTTTTAAATTGAAAAATTCCTTGAAATTTTGAAATGGGTGATTTTACATTTGGACCCTCAAAGAGAGATAGCCTTGACTGGACCTTTGGTCCAGGAACTGGGCGCGATCACTGCCATTGATGTTGTGAAATCTCATACATAGGCTCATATAGGACCTACATAATCAATAGTTGTGATTGATTTCTGGTGAATCTAGGTCCAAGCAAGAAATTTTCCTCTCAAAGTAGAATGACCCCTTAGGTGGAAGTCCTTGCCTTAAGTTCTCAATCTTTCTAAGATCTCAATTTATTAAGCAGTAACGAACAGCTATTGAAAAAGACAGATAAAGAGAGCTAGTAAACACCTGGGACACAAAGGGAGCGCGTACGCACGAGCAGTCACGTTCTCCGTGACCATCCCTTGTCCTCCTCAAACCTCAACCCCACCAAAAGCAACCACATACCCCCCGCAGGTGCACAGGTTTCTCCAAGCTCCATCAATGACGATCCATTTCATTTTCAGTTATTATTGCAACGTCCTTCACGCACTCTCCAAAATCATATGCAGGGTGTCTTCTGTTTCCCCCCATTATCACGGTTTCATGTGATGCCCACATGCCGCCCATACCATCGCAATTAATCCAAACTGTCCATTCTGGCCTTTGACTGCAGAAACTGTCTGATTTTTGGCTTATACAATGTACGATTCTCAATGCCAATTTGCAAGAAACGTGTTGACTTCATTTAACGAGTCACGGTGCGACGTGTTCTACGAGCCTTCGATATTTCAAACCATAACAGATCTAGACGAACTCTATGGTCACCTCATTATGTGGGTGAGAAAGCGGTAATACTGCGGTTCGTATACTATGTGTAAAGGGTGTAGAGACTTGATGAGGAAAGATCGTGTGTGCGCTAAAGGAATTAGAAGAAGTTAGGGTTTCCACTTGATGACATTTATGTCGGGCACTAAAAGAGTCGACAGAAAATCTTATAGGGCCATGCTCTAGTAAGGTACTACAGAATTTAGGCAACATCAATTATTACTTAACGGTTATCTATGCATATTTTTTATTGGCTCTATCCCCAAAATAACACTTTTGAGTACTACTCTCTCAGTTATGAGTTACTATTGGCCATCACAAAGCTAGATAAGTTACACACAAAGGTAAGATCTCCAACAAATATGTTCATATTATAGAGTTACAACTTGAGTCTCGATTATTTAGTTCACGATATTACTACGGTGAGAAATGATTATGTGACAGTTTTTAATTTATTATTAGAATAACAGTCTATTCTAAATTACAAAAAATTAAATAATAAATATAAATTATTATGTGGCACACTTTTTTAATAAGTTGTAGCTCATGATAAGCTGTTATTTTCATAGTAGTCCAATGACTATTATATTAGCAAAGCTCTAACACGATACTTCATACCAAGTTCACCCACCTAAAAGAGCTAATGAACCATAAAGACTTACAAACACATTGAAAAGTCTTTTTCTCTCCTCTCTCCATCGTTTTCTTCAACCGTCGGTCATGATGGGAGGGTTTGAGCTAATCTCACGCTCCAATCCCTCCCTTCTTCATTTGGTTTGTTTTATTATTTTATCTTGTTTTTCTTCTCTCTCAATTTGGATTTGAGAACTCTCTTCTTCTGATTTAGTTCTAGATTTGAGAGCTATCATCTTATGATGTTGACTTGGGAATTTAATAAATATGCTTTTCGGGATTCAATACCCTTTTACTTTGTTCATGTACAAGTTCTCTACCTTCAGTTTTAATGGTGATCACAAGAGCTTTGGCATTTTGCTGAACATGAAGATTTGCTCTTTCACATGTTAGATTTGTGTTTATTTAATTTATTTTAGTTGTCTCCATATGATGATGGTATAGAGAAAACTGAATCTATGTGCGTACCACCAACTGGCAATGCAATATTTATTGAAGAAAAAACTTTCAATGTATGCTCATCACTGACAAAAATACAAGATTCAGTAATCAGCCGTCGTTTAATTTGCTTAACAGATTCATTCTTATGGAATGAGTGTGTACTTAACCCTATTAATACTCCATTGATCCTTTTTGCATTCTAGATTTAGTTTTGCTTTGCAGTATATTAAACTTTGCTCTACTCCAATTTGTTCTGTCATGAAGTTTAACTACTCCTCATATATTATTTGGAGTAATGAACAATTTTCTTGTAATAAAAGAAAGCCGTTTTCACTGTGCATTACTTCTCTGACTGTCCCTTAGAAAGTTTGGTAAAGCAATACCTACAAAGATGCTTGTGTTAATGTCTCCTTGTGATGGCGATGTCTTAAAGTGCATGTCGGAAACAGGTTAGGTTCTATTCCTGCCTAGTGTTCTCTTCCTTTTCCCATTTTCATTTCGTTCTTTCCCCAGTTATCAGAATTATTTGGAAATAATTGTAGTCTTAGCCAATTGGTTAAAAGTGAATAATCCGATTTCCTAAATTTGCTTATTCTTCTTGGGGCCTACTCCTTTGCTAATGGCGTCCATGCGATAGTGAGATATAGAAATCAAGAGCATAGAATTGGGGCAAAATTGTCCAAAAAATCCTAAAATTATTATATTTTTGTCAATTCAATTATAAATATTTTAATTGTGTCAATTGAGTTCTAAATATTTTCACATTTAGCAATTGAGTTTATTTGGCCAATTTTGCCCAAAAAACACTGATATGGATGTCGACCATTCTCATGACACAACCTATGCTAATGTGGATACATTTTAATAAATATTTTAATTTTAATTTTTTTATCTTTTCCTTTCTTTTTTTTTTTACATCTTTGTCTTTTACTATGCCAACGAGGATTGTGGCCCTCACCTAAATTTAGGCAAGAAGGCCTTGCCCACAGCCGTGATGGTCTAGGCGAGGCCAAGCCTCGCTGGCTACGGGGCTGACATCAAAAGAATTCCATGACTGAGATCGAGCTGAGCGTCCTTAGGACTGAACTCGTCGCCCTCAGGGGAAGCCTCGATGACTTGGCTTAATTCCTCCAAGGTCTCAGCAGTCGCTTCGATAGGGTTCAGGTTGACCACCCTCATAATGCCCTCGCTCGCTCCACTCGGTCTGCTTCGACACAGAGGATTGCAACGTCCATTGAGAGAGAGATAGGAGAGGCAAAGAGAGCGTGACCCCAAGTGACCATGACGCCGATGTCCCTTCAGCTACTCCGGTAGTTTCAGCCACTTCCTCCCTGAATCCCAGATCTGCAAATCAAATGTCGACTAACCCAGGTAAGCGCCGCCGAGGTGGCCCGACCCTCGGCGAGCATTGAGTAATCACAACTACCATAGACTTTGCAGGGAGAAGATATGAACAGTGCCAATGGCTAAAAGAGATATATTAAAACTTAAAAAGGGTCCATGATCCCCCTCAGGTGGCCCTGGCCGCAGACAAGGCTAGAGTTTCCTATACTATCGCGGCCACAAACAAGGCCTCCTCGCTCGAGGGCTTGGTGACCCTCGCCTAGTGGCTGGTGAGGACCCCGATGACCTTCACTAGCACAATAAAACAAAAGGAGAAAAGATGGAAAAGAGAAAAGAAAAAGAACAAGAAAGGAAATTTAAAAAAAAAAAAATTGAAATATTATTAAAAATCATCAGCATTAGCGATTTCATATGAATTCAATTGACGACATAAGTAAAAGTTTAGGACCCAATTGACACAATTAAAAAGTTTAACATTGAATTAGTAAAAATGTAATATATTTAAGATTCTTTGGACTATTCACCCATAAAATAAGATATTCGACACTTCAACCCACTAAATAATTTAAAAAGGGCACAAAAACACTTTCTTTTTGTCATGTTAATTATAAAATTGAGGATTCGCCGATGCCGTGTAGAAAGTTTCCTGCCGCCCCAGAACGAATTAATTTAAAGGAAAATCAAGTTGACAAATTTCTTATAATTGGGTACCAGAAAGAAAAACTATAAGAGAAGACCTATAAGTTGTACGAGGCTTAGCTGACCACCACCAAATCCAGGCGGTTCCCATGGCACGTGCTTTCGGTCAATAGGAACATGAAAGTCGACCAAAATCCCTTCTATGATTGGTAGGTTCTTCTATATATTTATTAAAATTCATATATATTATGAAATTTGGCCAGTTTCGAAAATTTAATATTGATTTCAAATATTTTTTTTATGAATTAAGTAGCTGAATTGAGAAAAAAATTAAAATAAAGAGATCTATTAAAATAGGAGAAACATTCTTTTGGGAAAATTCTAAATAAGGGACCGAAGTCCTCTCATTTTCTCAAATAAAAATCCGAAATAGATATTGTTTCAAATAATGGCCGTGTTATCATTTTCTCAAATAATGGCAATCTCATTGGTTGGCAAAATATTCCAGTTAATCAAGGATATTTTCGTCCAAACACATTTTTAATTTAAATTTTACTTAAATTGGATTTAAAATAAAAATAAAAAAGAGACATTTTAAAAAAGAAGCACAAATATAGGTCCTCTTGCCTATTTTCCGCCACCCCATCAATGATGGGGCCGCGGCGATGGCTAGTGAGGTTGTTAGTGCCTAGGTGAGTGTTAGTGACCCTCGCTGACTAAACGCGAGGACCAATGGGAGAGGGTAGCGACCTCTCGCCAACAAGTCCTAAATGGTCATTGCAACTGCCCCATCGGCAATGGGGCGACGACAACAATGAAAAGGGAGCCCTTCCATCCTATGTGTTTTTTTCTTTTTTTCTTTTTTTTTTAAGTTTTAGTTTTTTAGTTTGTTTTCATGGAAAGAAAAAAAAAGGAAAAAAAAAATTAGTAAATTTTAAAGTTGAAATTGGCCTCCACCAAACGGTGAGTTCAGACCATTATTTGAAATTGATGTGATCATTTCAAGTCTTTATTTAAAACAATATCCACTTTAAGATCTTATTTGAGAAAACGATGGCACTTTGAGCCCTTATTTAAAACAATGTTCATTTCATATATTTATTTGAAAAAAATGAGAGCACTTCAAGTCTTTAATTATAATTTTTTCACTTTTTTTTGGGGGTTATATGTTTGGATTGATAAAATACTCCCAAGTAATATATTATATCCACCATATCTTTCCCTAGTCTGGTTGACCGGTACATTAACAGATTCTAGCAATATAAGCATTTTCCAATGCGGTTAGCCGCATATTATGCAAACTTTAAAAAAAAAAATATATTATTTTGTATAATATATAATAGCAATTTAGACTAAAGAAAGAGTAATTTGGAAATGATCTCCTTCCATATTTGCCATCATCCAAGGAAATGTCAACTATAGGGTGGAAAACTAGGAATGTCTTGATTCTTCCACGAAATTAGCCAATTAACTGATATAAATAGTTAGAAATTTTGTGGTTAAGCTTAGTTTGAAGGATGCCGCTCCACTCTCACGAGCATTTCAATATATATCACCTGATTGATGTTTCCCTTTTCTATATACCTCAACGATTGATAAGTGGTTCAACCATCACTAGAAGCACGTATGAGGTAGCCAAATCTTCATATAGCTCGAGTAGATGATATAAATTCAAAAGTGCATAACAGTTCAATTGTTCAAGATGATATAAAGTTGTTAGGCTTCAACCGTAAATATCTATCATGCATTCTTAGCGACTGATATTAAATGTTTAGAGACAAAATTTCTTGCACTTATTTCAAAAGTTGGCTTAGCTGGTTAGAGCACAGGGGATTTCAAACTCAATGACGGGAGGTGATACCTTCAGCCATGTACAAACTACCGTGAACCACTTGTACAGGTCAAGGTTTGGACCTAACCGATTCGTGGTATTTGCAAGATGTTTCATGAAGCTAATAGTGCCACCTTTAAGGTCCAAGGTTTCTATGCTCGTATCCTAGATTATGTAAATAAAAATAAAGATTCCAAACCAAGAGGGGCTTCGATGCTGGATGAGGAGCACAAGAGACCGCAAAAGAATTGTCAAAATCCAAAAAAGAGGAGCCTCGTATTTATAATAGCGTACTCTGATTAAACTTTGCAATATATTTATACATGTCAAGTTAAGGAATAAGATATGGCTAGTGTATTCAATGTTAAATCACCCATTCATCCATTAGTTAAACTTTTAAAACAATAGGCTATCCCTCACAAAATTACTTGATACTAGGACACAATTTTGTAAGTTAAATCTTTTTAAGCCCCTCATTTGTCTTCCTTATGATATATTTCCAATTCTTTAGTCTTAGCCAAAAGTCCAGCTTATGCATAAAGTGAGTGATGGAGTTATCAATTTTGATCCACACTTAAATCTATTGATTTAATTTATTTGATTAGTTGGCAAGGAGCTAAAAGGTGGAGGAGGACAACACATATAAGACCCATGTATACCTCATAGGCAAGCTATTGTGATACTTTAACACCTCTGTTACGTACAAACTGGGCTGAGGACAACATATGAAATTGATGAACGAGAAGCCCCATACATGAAATAAATCTGGGACAAAACCTAACTCTAATATTACAATAGAATGTAAAACCCAAAAGTTTGAATTATTAGCTGAGGGGAGACCACATGTACATGAGTCTCATGTAATCCCTGTGCACACACAAAGTGGGATAATTAGCACTCCCTCTCATGTGCGAACAAAATTGAGTGTGAGAAGTGAAATTGATGGACTGAACACTGTTGAAATGGTTTGTCATCATGAAAAGAGGTGATTGTTAAATATTAAAAGAAGTGAGTGTTGACACAGAGAAATGATGGTTGATCACAAAAAATGATGATGGTGAGGATGAGGTACATATTCCTAAGACTGCCATTATTGTATCATAATTGGGAACTTTTGATAAAATAAAGCATTTAATAGTGCAATTAAACAGATTGAAATAGAAAAAGACCAATTCAAAAAACTCGAAATCTATGTAACATGTAGCGTCCTATGAATCTTAGTTTGCAATCTATCAATCTTGAAACCGATTAACCTTACTTCCAACCATCCTCCGAAAATAGGGTCACAAGGTAAGCCAAATTTTGGCCACACATTCACTCGACCCTATTTAGGTTTTGTTTGCTATGAATAAGCCAAATTTTGGCCACACACCATTTAGTGGTATCTCACCATTATGTCTGTTGTTTTGTTCACTAATCCCTCAACAGCCCACATGTGTTGTGACCCCCATTTTCCACTGTTTAACCATAATCTCTTCGTCATCGTAAAAGGTGTTGGATAAAGATGGCAAGTAGCGAAAGTGCGTAGGCATAAAAAAGGCCCACTCCTACGCCCCAATCAGCTTTCGTTCTTGCTGACCCGAAAAGCATTAAAAATAGGTTAATTGATTTTGCTCGGCGTACTATAGATACGGCGCCCACGGGGTCGGCAAAGCCGAGTGTGAACACCTGACCTCGACATTGTCACCAATTATAAGCTCCATAACTGGAGTCCAACCGTATAATTTACAATTCAAGCGACAGATTTTCATTAATCATATAAAAAACTAAGATTCTGATGCGGGGTGAAGCCTTGCCAAATAGCCGCAAAAACGCGTATGCTTTTATGACAAGAACGTCTTAAGCGCCACTTTCTACGAGAAATAAATCAAAGCATAGTTCCTTGACTTTTGAGCTCTTTGGCAAGCAAGCTCAAGATCTGAGCTTTCGGAGTGGGTGAAGTGACTTTGAAGCAACCCAGCCATTTCTTATTTCTTCTTTTCTGACCGAACATCCCATTGACTTTGTGAATTATATGGACCGTGAATAGAAAACCCCAATAATTTTTTTTCTTAAAATGATCTAATCATGGCCATATTCCTCCCTTTAAATATAATATACACCAATATATGAAATTTGTTTTATAACTTAAACCACATTGTTTATCATGCGATAAATAGAGTCAATCACTCCGAAATATCATTTAGTACATATAATAGATTAGGTCGGAAAGTTTAACTGTATATTTGGCTCCTTTTCAGCCTCAAAGGAAGGGCGGCACATCTCATACATTCGAATTTAATGTGCTGGTTTAGTACTCATTAAATGACCTGATTCCCTTGAAAACTTTAACTTAAGGTTCAATCCCAATTATGTCTTGAGCTTTTTTTGTCTAAAAATTTCCACACATTTCCTCTAGTCTCAAATCTGCTCAGGCATCCAAAAATCGTCACTAGTTTCTTTATAATTACCAATATTAGGGCTAGTCAAAGGTCCATTATCAGATTTTGTGTTTTCAGTAACATCCTCATCATTGTATGGAACAACAACAAACAACCTTTTGATGTTCATCATCTTGAAGAAACTAGTAATAGTTTTTGGACAAGCAAGCAGATTTGGGACTAAAGTGAAAATTAAGAATTTTTTTTTAAACAAAAAAATTTTAGGCCAAAATTGGGATTAGATCTAAAATTTGATATTTTTTAAGGAATTAGCCCCTTAACAAACTGAAGATGTCAATTTACCTTATAATTGGAGAGGATCTTAATCTTTTTGTTAATACACCCCTTCATAATAATCTAGATTTTATTCATTGGCTTAGACAACAAGCCACCACGTTCCTAGGTAAGGCCCATCGAGGTTATAAGACCCCAAGTGATGCCACATCGAGCTCATGCAACCCCAAGTGGCCCTCGCCTGAGGTCATGAGTGGTTAGATTTGAGCTCGCCCTGAAGTCAAGCAATGCCAATGAGATTTACACGGGAATTTAGATAGCTTGGCAAAGGTAAAGTTGGCAAAACAAAAAACCACATCAATTAACCCCGAAGTGGCATTCCAAAAAGGCTTGAAGCCTTGGCTAGGTGAAACTTGCATTAGGTTAAGAGACTTTCGAAATGCTAACTTGGGTTTAAAGGGCCTTTGAAATTATGTTACCAAATATCTCAACTTTGGTATGATGGTCCCAAAGTGTCTTGTAAATGCTAAACTAAACACACTTTAGTCGGAGTAACGATCGGAAGTCAAGAATTGACAGTCTGGAAGTGCTCGACTCAAATAGAGTGGCATGAGTGTAGCTGCCACAACCAAGGGTGTAGGGCAAAAGCTATTATGTCCTATTCAAAACTCATCATTTTCCTTTTTAAGTTCTACAGAGGACTTATACCATGGAAACTACGTTCTTGATGACGATGGGTCGGTCGCCACCCCCACACACAGATATTCTCTTTTGACATTTTCGTGCATCTCCACCCCCAAAGAAAAGCCACACCCCAAAATGGGTTCAATAATTGCCAGCTCCTCCTCCTCCTCCTTTCCTCACGGCTAGAACTCCGTGAAGAGTCGCATGATGGGAACATAACTACCGCTAAAAGTCGGTCGACCAGACATCTGTATTAATTGTCGGCCGCCCCCCACCGTCGGCAGCAGTAGCAACCACCAACCTCCGCCTCAAGGCCGCATATCTCGCCCCTTCCCCGCCATTCTTGCCCACGACACAATCTCTTAGGCTTCAACAAGAAGATATGATATTCTATTCGTGGATTTACTCGTCCAACGAGGTCATTTGAGAATGCACGAACATGCCACTAATTTATAAATAGGACAACGGGGGCAAAAAGCCTCATTTTCAACTTACACATTGCATCAGCTTGATGTAGGAGGAAAAAGAATAAAAATTATATTATTCACGGAAGAACTCCAACTCTTACACTTCTAATCCCCCAGGGTAGAGTGCATTTTTACACTGATAAAGACATAAAAGGAAATCACCCCAAAAATTAAATTGAAAAAGACTGAAAATTACATCACCATCACCTTCTTCCTTCCTCCTTTTTTTTTCCTCTTAAATGTAAAGATTGTGGTTTTATGTCCAAAAAAGCCAAATGAAAATTTCCACCTAGAGGGATCCTCATCATGAAGTTCTTTCCATCTCAGTGAGTGGCTTCCACGTGATAACAGTGGCTATGACGAGACTCAGGATCCGGTCAATGCAAGAATGTGCTCCAAGAAAAAAAGGAAAGTAGTAATCGCCGGGCTATCGTTCGCCGGCCTCGCGGTCGTGGAACGATAGCCGGAAAACCCACTTGGAAAACTTCTTTCTCAAATTTATGTTTAAGCACTTCTGGCAACCAATAGCCTTATCGTGGCCTCTAGAGACGGATTCGACGAATGCCTTGATACGCTGGATGGCGATCTCAAGGGTTTCTTCGGTCATGTTTGCGAAGCACACACGGAACCATCCTGGCTCGCTGCAGTGACACGACGACCCCGGTGAGATGTTCAGCTTGACGTCGTACACGATCTTCTTCCACAGCTCCATTTCCGCTTTGAATGTGTTCGACTTCAGCAGGTGTCGCATGTCGACCCAGGAGAATAGCCCCGCGTTGCTCTCGAGGCAGCTTATGCCCGCGTTCTGGAGGCCCGAGACGAGCAACGCATGCCGTTTCTTCAGCCTTTTCTTGTTCTCGGAGATGTAGTTCTTGGTGAACTTCTTGTCCGAGAGGAGCGCGGAGAGGAAGTACTGAGTCTGGGACGAGACGAGCCCAAAGCTTGACATCTTGGTTGCCGCAGCGACGATCGAGTCGTTGTTCGAGTAAATAGCTCCGACCCGAAAGCCTGGGAGGCCGAGGTCCTTGGAGAGGCTGTACACGACGTGAACCCTATCCCAAACCTCGGCTTTCTCGTACTTTGAAAGAACCTCCATGATGCTTGTGTAGTTTGGAGAGCTAAAAACGGTGCCCGAGTAAATCTCGTCGCTGACAAGATGGATTTGCTTCTCAATAATAAAATCCATGAGGAGGTCGAGCTCGGCTTGGGTCATTGTTGTGCCGAGCGGGTTCGACGGGTTGGTGACGAGGACACCTTTGACTTTGAGCTTACGATTTTGGGCTTCTTGATAAGCTCGTTCGAGAGCACGAGCAGTGATTTTGAAGCCATTGGAGCTTGTACAGTGTATTGGCACAATCTCTGCTCCTGTTCTCCATTTTAGGTCTCTGTCAAATCTGGAGAACATAAAATACACGTAAATGACTTGAAATTCGAAGGAAAAATCAGCAACCAGCCGGCTTCATACACAAGCAACGAGTAACTTGACATTGTAGCAATAAATAAGGTCAAAAAAAAAAAAAAAAAAAAGGAGGACATGGGTTATCTCAAAGAAGGATGGCGGCTAAGCTCACAAAGAAAAAAAGGACGGTTTGTTTCCAGAAAAATGATAATGCAAGTCCTATTATTGTTCGTTCGAAAAATAGCTTGAAAATGACATTACGTGTAGCACATGAGGGTTTGTTCGAGAAAAAAGAACACGATGTGATTGTTGAAAGTTGACATGAATATGGGAAGGAGATAATCATTTGACTCGTTGTAAATTCGATGTAACAAATTTTCCAGACAATATCTAGATTCATTAATGGCATGGTCTATAAGGACAATAATGCTAGAATCATATGGACAGTTTCACACGATAAAAGCTTGCTTACCCCGGGTAATATGGGGTGGGGATGAGAATGGCGTCGCCCTTTTCGGCGAGGCAGAATATGAGAGTCTCGTTCGCAGAAGTCGCACCCGCAGTCAGAACTATCTTGTTGGGGTCAAAGCTCACTTTGTTTCCTCTGATTTCCTCCATGAATTGCACTAATGCCTGGCAACATTGCAGCAGCTAAAAGTCAGCATAAAAAATATACGAATACATGTACACATACGCATATTTATTTGTATATTGCTGATATTTACTGGTAATAAATATGGGATAAAAATGAGGCATTATTATTCTTCTTACTTTCTTGAACTCGGGAAGGCCGTGATAATCCTGGAACAGCGCGAGCTCTCTGAATATGGACTCCCCATTTCTCTTGAACCCGGCTATGTCTTGATTTTCGGACAGCCATGATTCAAGAAGATCAAACGAGAGCTGCACGAAAAAGGAAAAAGGAAAATAAAAAGAATGAAGTTAGGGACGTGTGAACGCTTTCTCACAGCCACTATCGAAAACGACGCGGCCGGTGACATGACATGTAATCCACACATTTATAAGAAAGTCCAATTGATTAAGCGTCAACTCTACGGTGACAAACTATCTTGCATATGCGAAAACATTGACGCGTTTCTTTTCCCCCTACGAATTCTGAATGTACACACTTCAAGGGAGAGGTAGAGGGAGAGATAGAGAAATTTCGTATTATACCTGATTCTCAGCGAGACCCATCTGAATGATGCCCTGAGGATTCCGGATTTGGTCGTAGGGATTCTTTTCGTACTCCTCCCACCCCAGGAAGTATGACGAATCCTGGCCGTGAGAGTTGCATGTGGCTTTCCCTGACAACATTAGCCCCATTCCTGCTCCTCCTTCTTCTGGGTTTCTCAAGAGTTTTGACCTCTGGTTCTCGCAGAATACGCAGAAAGCGAGAGAGCGAGCGAGCGACAGAGAGAGAGAGAGAGAGAGAGAGAGAGAGAGAGAGAGAGAGAGAGAGAGAGAGGAGCTGATGTGCTGAAGCTAAGCTGAAGCTAAGCTGAGAGATTTTGGAGACTGATTGATGGCAAGTGTTTGACGAGAGAGAGAGAGAGAGAGAGTGGATTGGTGGGTTTGGAGTGGGGAAGTCTATTGCAATCGGGAGGAGCTGATGTGCTGAAGCTAAGCTGAAGCTAAGCTGAGAGATTTTGGAGACCGATTGATGGCAAGTGTTTGACGAGAGAGAGAGAGAGAGAGTGGATTGGTGGGTTTGGAGTGGGGAGCTCTATTGCAATCGCGAGGTATATATTTATAGGTGCAAAAAAAATCGAGCGGTGCGTGCGAGAGAGGGAGAGACATTCATTAACTATTTTTTAAATGCAAAGCACTTCTTATTCTTCTTCTTTTTTTTTTTTTTTTTATTATCCTACTCTACTCTTAACTTTAACACTCACTTTCAAACTTTTGCTCCCCTTCCTTACAAGAACATGGGAGTTGAAACTCATACTTAAAACTAAATCGTCTCACCTCAATTCCATGAAAATATAGAGATTTGAACCCCCACCTCCCCAATTTGTGTTTGAAGGGTGACCATTGGGGTGTAGCTTAACTATGGTGTCCTTTTCATCAAGGAGGACTTCTCCCATGAATTGTATAAACCACTTGGAAATAATTACAGTATCCATAACAACATCATGTTACCTTGTCATTTCAATCCTAACATCCCAAGCACAATAACCTAAAAGTAAAGGAGTTGTCACAGTGCCTTTCATTATAAGATATCAAGTTCGCAGCAACTCTACTGATTATTTATCAATAACATTTTCATTTGTAATATAAAATTATTAGATACACGTAACTAAAAAAAAGGAAACATTTATGGTGCCCTTTCTCCCGAGGGTTATGCAGTCCTAATCGCAATTTTCATTTTAAGATGTATCCCATGGTGATATGTGTTAAGTGACAACTAACAATTTGAGCCATATTTAGCAGGGTGTCTATAAATTACATAACTCGACTCATGACTAACATAATTTATAAATGCACATCTTGCTTGTCCAGTGTGCACCTAAAATTGATAGTTCACAGATTAGTCTAACATTTAAACCAAAGTAGGTTGTAAACTCAATCGATCAAAGAAGAGATTCCTTGCTCAAAATTGCTTGATAATCATGCCGCACACGCATTATGATTGGCTTGTTACAACATGTTAATGAAACTTTCTAAGTTATAAAAAATGTAGTATATTCGAATATTACCCTATCGGGCACTCATGAAATAAACAACCAACTACATTGTAGTTAATATATAAGATGCGTGTAAAAAGAAAACTCTAAAAAAGATGCTTGTTCGTGTGCTAATGTCATGTAAATAGAAAGAAATCTATAATTATCGTCGATTTTTAAATAATTAGATATGCACCGGAGAATAATTACTCAACTAGGGTTTATGATTCTGTTTCACGAAAGACTTTCTTGATCTCCTCGACTGATGTGGTGGCGAGATTACAGTGATAATTATAGGGATTGGTGGGGGATTATCTTTGCGAAATGAGAACAAAGAAACAAAAAGATGGAAGACCTGGGTGGGGAGGCGGAGAATGTAAAGTCGGGTATAGAACAACATTACCGACACATCTTATTGGAAATGGGGTCTAGGGATCCACATGGTCCATACTAGGGTTTGAAACCTGGAATGCTACCTCGGTCCCAGTTGTTCCCTCCAGTCGTGTCGCATTGGTCCATCGCACTCAAGTCGACCAGTTCTTGTTTTTCTTCTTTATAGGATCTTCGTCAAAAGACAATCTTGAAGAATCATGAATTACGCATACTTAATCGGAAATGTTTTAGCAGAGTCATTATACACTACCAGAAAAGAAACCAACTTTATTTACGAGTCGTTTTTACTGAACTTCTCTTTAAGAAACTTTTTTCAACTGGTCTTTTTGGATTAATGATTTATACATATAGACAGTGCATGCCTCTTTCTGTAATTAATTTTGCAGGTGGGCAAGTTCGTTACTGTTACTTACTGATTAGGAATTCGACTTGAGAGAGTTTCTTGCGACTAAAGATGAAGGAAAACACGGACACCTTTTTTTCTTTTTGTCATAAAGGATATTAAACTTCTCCTTAATATATTGCCATGGCTTTACTAAAGGCCAACAACAATGCTTTCATGTGAAGTCAACCCTTTTAGAATCTCCTAATGGGAACAAAAGCCATCCTCCCCCAACAACCATCTGTTAAAAGCAAAAAAGAAGTGATTTTTCACTTTGGATACCAAACATTTTTTTTTTTTGTCAATGTTACTTTACTCTTACTCTAATTCTTACTCTCAGACTTTTATCATATCTCCCTATAGGGTGTGGGAATCAAAACCCATACTTAAAACTAAATTGTCCGCATCCCAACCTCTCCTGAGAATGTGAGAATTCAATGGCCACTGGGACAAGCTTCATTGGTTAATTTTGCTTTCCCAAATCTTGACAGTACATGTCAACTACATCACGAAAGAAGCGAAGCAGATCAATTACAGCTTCTGTACGAAAAGATTGTCAGCTTCATGAGACTTTAAATATTTGATCCTCATTAGTAATCATCGAAAATCAACTCGTACAACCAAAGATCCTTGGCATTTCAAATTTGCAATCCTTTGCTTCATTCAAATGGATTCTTTCGTGCGTGCCCAGCTCCAATTCAACGCCAGATTGCTATAAAAACAAATGTTGAGACTTGGAGATTCGTAAGCCTATGTTGGCAGCTTCAAGTAGCCCTAAAATAATCAACTCTTAGCTGCTAAAAACCTTAGCTCAACCAATTGACGCCCTAGGTTTTTAGCTGCTGGATTTCGAGGAGCCTCGTCCCAAACAGCTTTTGATTTGTCATCATGACCTGGGTCAAGAGGTATTGCCCAATATTTTAAGTAAAGGACACTAATTATAAAAAACAAATAATAAACTTCAATACCTTTTCGCTTGGAGGTACATGGCTTTTTTAGGTAAATAAAAGTGATTGGTTCATGGTTCAGTCTAATTCCACCTTTTGACTAAAGGTTGTGCTTGGCTTAGGTTTTATTAACACTCTCTCTTTTGCTCTTTGAATGTTTAGTCAATGTGGAACTCTTGGAGGCTTGAAATGCCTTGTGAGTTTCTTAGAGCCTTAATCTCATATCAAGTAGAAGATTAAACTAACAAGTAGTTTTTCTCTATAAATAAAAGAGTAACAAGAAGAGTTTTAAAACTCTTTTTTGTGGAGACTGTTGGTGTAATGTCACGAACACTTTAAGAAATAGGAGGATGCAATGAAGCTGGGGCTGGATCCAACTATCTTTTTTTTTTTTTTTTCCTGCGGAGACTGTTGGTGCTTGAACATCAATTGTGTTGTGGACTTTGAGCATATCAGGATTAGCCAGATACTTGTTTATCAATTGTGTTGTGGACTTTGAGCAAATCAGGATTAGTTGGATACTTGTTTTTAGAGTTGTTGGTTTCCTCTCTATTTTGCTATGAGAGTTGTCACTGGTTTGCTATTCAGTTCCTCTTGTCTCTTTTTACATTTTGTTGTTTTGCCTGGTTAGTAGCTTCAGTGCCAGTTTCACTAGTTGGTTGCCATTACCTTTTGTGTTTCACTTTTTTGACACCCTTTCACTCATTTTGACACTTTTGTCTTTATGAGTGTCCGTTTTGGTGTTGTTCCCCTTGCTGTATAGCTTTTGGTTACAAGTCAATACATATCTTACTTTACCAAAAAAAAAAAAAAAAAAAAAAAGGAAAACAAGAAGAGTTGTAATGGTCTTTTGGCCACACAAGAGGTTGCTACCTCAATTGCAAATTTGGTTGCAATAAGTTATAATGTTTATATATTATATATAATATATGTATATAAATTATATATACAAAAAATTAGTTCGGTCCGGTCGGTCCAGTTCCCACCTTGGAACCAGGAACCGGACCAACCAGCCATCGGTTCCAAAATTAGGAACTAGGAATTGGACTACTAATCGTGGGAACCACCCAAAACCGGCTAGTTCGGGCGGTTCCCATTGCACACACCCTAAATAGAAGTGATCATCACAAGGGACATGCGGTATCATTTTTACCATTTCCTTTTACGGCAGAATATGGAGAAAAAGTGAAAAAAATAGTTGAATGAACAATCCAACGAGCACTCGTTTAACAACCAAATAAAGAAAACTTATAATTTTCATATACCAGTCCGTGCATTTTCTCATTAACTGTGTTTAGCAAGTGCCTACACGGCACTTTTTAATAAGACCCTAAAAAATATTGAAGGTAGGTGACAATGACAATAAAGTGCAGTAGTAAACCGAGGGTCGCGCTCCTAGATTTGGAGATCGCCCCCTCCTTTTCCTTCGCCTTCTTTTGGAAAGAGGGGGAAAGGAGACATCGCACTTTTTGCATTGCTTGATCCATTTTAGGCAAAAACGACCCACTCACTTAAAGAAACATTATATGTTGCAGAGGGACTAGAGCGAGATTGATGTCTACACAACAAGTAACCGGCAGAGAACGATGCCGACCGCGTTTTATGTCGTAATGCTCTTCTCATGTGAAGGCTGATAAGGATTTGTAGCAATTGAAAGTCGTAGAATCGTGAGAAGTTTAAAACTTGGAAAAGGGTGAAGAAGTATGAGAAATCGAGTTCAAGAATTTTAAAATCCCGATATCATATTGGAGTTGAGTGTGTGACTGTTTTACTCCAAAATGTAAATCTTGTATCATGATTCAGAAGCCTTGCATTTCTAATTCGATATGGCATCTCCTAGTAGTCACTTTAGTTCAACAATATTTATAATTACTGTGATCATCAGGGTATTGGTATGATACCAATTGATGAGGAACAAAGACTGCTTTTTTATCAATTGGTAGAGCACATAGTAAAACTAATTTTGGAAATTTTTTTGGTCAAAAGTAAGAGTCCATTCATTTTTCACAGATAAATAATTAGGTGATAGTTTTTAATGTATTGTGAGAATAAAATTCTATCTTTTACCACAAAAAACTAAACAACAAATAATTATAAATTATTGTAGGGTGCGTTCTTTCAAGAATTTATGATTCATAATAAGTTGTTAATCTCACAACAATCCAAAAACTATTATGTTAGCAAATTTGTTTTTAAAAATAATACTCAAAAGTTACATAGAAGGCTTTTAAGCTTAACAAATCACAAATAATTGTTGAACGAAATAAATGCCAAAAAATGCAAATAACAAAGCATGTAGCTAGAAGCACCCTCTCATCCTTCAAGAACAGAACAAATCTCTCACCATAAACGTTCAGCGGCTGATCAACAAATTCAATGATTAGTACACACCAAGATCCCCCATTGTATTTGCAATAGCTTGTGATGCGCATCTAGATTCAACGTTTTTATCGCCATCGTCATGCAGGCACACCAACATCAATATGTTGAAAGAACACTGATTAAATACTTGTAAGAAACTCCAAGATCTGGACTTAAATTTAAGTCAAGAGAGTAAAACCCCTTATATCTAGACCTAAATCTAAATCAGAAGAGGAGAGTGGCCTAATCTCAAATATGTTGTGGAATCACGTCATGAACATCCTCCTCGGTGACTATCAACAGGGCAAATAGTTGAACTAATCTCCACGCTCACCTAAGATTAGCTGCAGAAGTTTATTCACACATACAAGCTCCTGAAACAGATCGGGAGAGAAAAGAAAAGACAGTCAAAGCAGAGAAAAAGAAAATCAAAGACTAAGTAGTCTCTAAAAGAGGGAAGAATTTTTGGGGAGATGAGGGGTTTTGCCGACAGAGAGAGAAAAGATAAGAGCTTTTGAAATTGAGATAGGGAAGGGAAGAATAGAGGGACTGACATTTGAGAAAAAGAAGCAGGAGAAACAAACCAATTCGATGGCAACATGTAATATCAATTTAATTCTTCAAAACTCAGTCACATTAGCTATTTATTTCTAACTATATGACAAAAATAAGTTAGCTATTATAGGGTTTCAAGCACTTCTGGATCGACTTTGCGTCGAGGAGTGTCTTGCCAAAAGAGAACTAGACACCCGGGCACTATGCTAGAAACTGCATTTTCACTCTGGAGGTTTACCGAGAGCCACCCAGGGGCTGGCTTGTCCGGGCGCCAGGCAGGTTGTCTTCTCACTTCCTCAAATCATGTGTCTCCAATTCCAAGCACCCACAAACACCCCGGGTGTCCTGAAAACGCTAAACTCATGTCGATTTCAAGTCAAACGAGATTAGTTTCAAGTCATAATCAACAAACGCCACACGACGAACAAACAATTCTAGGCATCCTAGATATCGTCATAATTATACGGCGTTCGATGATATCTAACCTAGCAGGAAAACGTGATCTACATTTTGTGTGTAATAATTGCGGCTGGGGACGTTCGAGTCATCAATTTCAGCACATCATGCTCAGAATAAGGATCGCTGTCTTTCCATGCTTTAGCCCCCTTGTAAGTCAATACGAGGAAGTAACTGTGGCAATGTAATTTATCGTTCCACATCTATTCTAATGATATAATGTCCCATCGAATGACCCCAAGGAAAAAAGGTAAATAATTAAGTAACCATTAAGGACTTATGTTATCGTAATCAAGTTGCAATTGTTATGCGCAGGTTTCATCAACCTGACAGGCTTGCACCTGGAAAACAACGTACCAACCACTCTTGTAGTAAACCTAGGCATCATACAGCTGTTGACTCGTCAATCTTAAAGTAATAACAAGTGAGAAATACGACGGAGTTTAAATTGATGTTAATTGGCAGAGGAATTAGAACTATAGCTTATGAGATGGGACGTCGGGTTGGACATTTAGACATGATAATAGAACATATAAGTTCTGTAGACGAGCGACTTGAGGCACCTTCTTTTATGTGCAAGTCGAGTCAGGAGTGACGCACGGAATTTGACAAATAAGATGGGGCCTCCAGTGCAAAATAAATTGAGTTAAAACCTATCTCTAATAGCAAGTTAGAAAGTTTATAAATGGAGAGATATCCGTGTGTGTATGTATGTGTGTGTGTATATAAAGAGTATACAAAGCTAGTAAATTAGTACATACTGTTATAGGAGTAATGTACAGATGGGTAGTGACATGTACGGGACAAATTCACGTGAAATAAATCTAGTGATTTGTTGTTATGCAATTACACGAACACAGCACAGATTAATCAAGTTTGTTCCTTGATAACCGTCCAGCAGAGATTGTCTCCAGATTGGGTAAAATGATAAGACTGATGTGAACTCTACTTGAGGATCTTGGCTTCTCGAGCGCTAGGCAAGCCCATATGACATGCAAAAGACATGATGGGAAACCCAGAAAGCTTCATTGTCTCTGCGTGGAATTCTTTGGATTATATGTGAGCTACATGTTGGACTCTTTCGTCGTAGCTATAAGAATAATTTTGGTAGATGTTCATATCATTGAATTGGCCGTGTTGAAATTTTATTTTCCGCAATTAAGGTACTTGGATTTTCGGTATGCCCACGTAAAATGATTATCATGACCCAAACACATGCTTACTATTTGAACCATCCGGCTCAAGTAACAAACTTATTGCGTGGTCCATACCCAATAATAGAATTCATGAACGACGATAAGTTTTCTTTGGGGGTACAAGTTAGGATTGTGACTGTGAAATTGTGCTTGGATTTGTTTGGGGGATGTCTACGTTTGGAATAATGCTATAGATTTATGCTAGCTGTGAGCACCCAACCTGCTTAGTTTCAGATGAAATAAAACAGAAGAGAACGCAAGGTTTACGTACCTATATGGGTTCGGGCTGCAATATTCAAAAGATAAAAAAGTTTCATGATTTTTATTTTGTTGAGGTTGGAAGAACAAACCCTGGGTTATCAAAAAAAAAAAAAAACAAAGACGGAAAAAAGTAAAGAAAAGAAAATGGACAAACATCATATCATAGATGCGAAATCGAAATTTACTTCAATGAGAAGACAAACGTAACGTTGAACAAAGTAATGTTGATGCTGTCCTAGAAGCATAAAAGTAGGCTAGGATAAGGTTCATTTTCCACAACCGTAGCAAATCCCAAAAAGAAATCTATAGTCAAGTCAATCGGTATCAGAGCTAGGCAATATCCCCGATGCAGTCAATTGGCGAGCATGGTGATCCTTATATTGCAATGTTCATCTTGGCCTAGTGAAAGACCGGTACACGGTCAATCCGATGCCAGCTTGAAGAGAGCTTGTGGATTTGCAAAGGTCTTAAAAACACCGAGACTTAGACCACGTGTTCGGGGTGCCCAGTCGGTCTGTATGGGATTTAATTACGGGACCTCGAGCTCTCCCGGCTCTAACAGCTAGCTAGCTTCTTCTTTTTTTTTTTTTTTTTTTTTAACGTGTGGCTCTTTCGACGGGTACTTATAACATACACTTTCAACATAAACAAAGATTCATTTCACAGATCCCCCTCTCGATAGTCATGGTTTGCGAGAGAGGGCAAGCAGTTGAAAACCCTAAAAAACTAAGAACGGGTAAGACCGCTTGTACCGAATTCTCTCTCGACGCTCGGGGCACATGTGGTGAATTTGTAGAATGGGAATGGTTCCCCGCCAAGATCGGACTCTTTGGAAGACTGGGGAGAGAGAGAGGACTAGCTACAAGCTGGAGGGGGCAACGTGGGCTGTTGCGAGTGGAGGGGGGTTATGAGCAGCATGTGAAGGCCACATTTGATTGCTCGTATAGGTCTCTCTTTGATAATTGCTTTCCAAGGGTCGCTCTCTCTCTCTCTCTCTCTGTCTCTCTCTCCCTCTCGCTTTGGTGGTGAGGGGACCATGAGAAGCCGGGTCCGAATCGTATGACATCTAACATGATGCTCACGTTAGTCCATTTCTCACTCTCTTGCTAGGAGACATACTATGCCCCATCTGCCTCCCCTCCTTCTCTCTCTCTGGCCCATCTTTCTCTCTCCATCGATCGACTTTGACGTGTTGTCATCCAATTGATCAACCCCGACCCCCCAAGCGGTCAACGCGAGAGCCACGCACACCACCACCACCCCCCTCCCCCCCGGCATCCTTGAAGCAGAAGAAACTGCACGTACAGAAATGTGTAACTCGAATTCGGACGGCTTGAGCTTGAAACACAAGTTAGCCCTTAGTAAAATCTTATTTCGAGAGAGAGACGGCCTCCTTAGGCTTGACTTTGGTGAAAGTCGGCCCAATCGTGAAAGTCAGAATCTCATTTTAGTTATAGTCGCTATACTACTTCATTTTCTAATGTGTATTTCAGGTTCAAACAACTAAAGAGTGAAACTCAAATTTTCCTTTCTAAAATGTCATTTAGAAAGAGAAACTTCTTCCCAGGATTTAACTCGACTAAAAGTCTTTTGAATCGTGAAAACCAAAACTCTCATTTAGTGTGCACAAATTGATGAGTGGCTACTTCACAATTGTTAGTTTACTACTTCTTTTTTGTTAATAATCCAGGAGCATGGCTATGAAATCTCAATAATTTGGATGTCCATAAAACACTATGCAAACTTCATAAACTAATAAAATTCAGATCGTTAGCTTGTACAAATGACTTTAATCGAGAGCAATTTGCATGTAGGTGATGATATTCGGACAAATGGCCTCCAGTTTCTGAGCTGGAAAACTCCTGAAGCCCTAGGCAACTGCACCAACCCTAGGGTTAAGGATTTGCTACTCCATGGATCTTTGTTGTGAAAGAAGACTACCACCGTATGGCCTTATGGTTCGCATGACGCCCTTGTTAAGTGGCAAGTGGATCGTTTGCCTAGTTTTACATGTATTTGCACATTAGGCTAATCAAGCCGAAAGCTTCGATATCTTATATAATTAACAAATACAGCCAGTATGTGCAAAAGTGATTTGTCAAAGCCCTCTTGCACGCATGTAACTGAGGTCTACACATCTGCATGAAAATTTTATGATTGATGGTAACGTCCTCTGGAAACGCAGAGTGATGAGTCGATGGCACGTCCCACAACCCAAATTCAGAAATTATCGCCTACTAGATTATCAATAGATAGACTCGAGAATTGAACTAACGTGGCTACACAAGCGCGGGCGAAGAAAATGACTTATCCTTCCACGAAATTTCATTTTCGTGGACGAAAAATTATATCTCATGTCTCAATCAGCCTCAAGCCCCACGATCATTGCATCGATTAGCTATTGCGTCGAACTATTACGGCAAGATCTTGACTGCATCTGTATTCTTGGCACGCAATAGGACATTGCTGTCTAATTCTTTGGTCACACATGTACATTAAATGTAAGAGTTTAAAAATGTGGAATTTGTTAGTCAATGGGCACGCATTTGCAAAGGTGTCTAACCTAAATCATACGCAATTTTGACGTGGGACACATGAACATGACTTTCTAATTTCAGAATTATCGGCGCTTGTGATTATTCAAATGGAAGTTCATCGGATTGGATAGGTCAGATTTCCGGCCGACAACAACAATTTTAGGGGTCATATCAATTAGGGTAATGTATTGCTTAGGATACGCCTCTTACTAATCGATTTCGTTACGACTATATCTTTGAATGATATATACTAGCCAACATTTCCTTTGCTGAATTTAGGGTTTGTAAATAGATCTTCTCTATATAGAGAAAAGGGCTAATACTAAACCTAATTGGAAAAGCACAACGCATGAGTTAGTTATCCTTCAGAACTTTGACAAGAATAGAGTACTAGAGCTTTGCCAATGAGCAAAAGTGAAGATCACCTGTGCACATGTTTTGTGCTTCTTTGTGCTTCACAGCATAGTTTGCCAATCTAAATCCGGTTTTACTCACACACTCGATCACCCTTCCAACGCAGATATGTTACTCTCGATCTGGATTTCAATTTGACTTTCTTGAAGGTATTATTTGATCCCAATCATATTACATTCTTATCTTAGTTGATATCTTACGTACCCACCATGCACGATAGAGGTTGCTATCATTGATTTAATCATAACTCGTACGCGCATTGAGTCGAATCGAGGGGCTCATAACAGTGAGCAGCTCAACTCACTCCTAAAATTTATAAGGAGAGGTCCCAGCTTTGGGCTACTCTTTGGCCAACATGTTTCTTTGAGTGACCGAAATGATTTGTCTCGTTGTGAACAAGTGGGTCGAGAGCCATAACAAATCAGTTTCATGCTCCAGTGATACCAAGTCGGTCAACCACAGATGAGAAAAATGAAAGCACGAGTGCCATATTGCTCTGGAAATGGGGACTTATCCAGCCAAGCTTGAGAGGGATCTTTTGTCCTTATTGTGGAACTAATTTACATGCGTAACTTATATCTTTTTTGAAATATTGAAAATAGACCTCATCTTTTACGCGATGATAACTTCCATACTTCTACTGTTGTAAAAATTTATTCACATGCTTCAAAGCAAAACCCCATATTGAAAAGTCCAACTTGCTCCTCTTTGCAAACTCATTTTAGTATCTCGCCTAGGGTTTGAAATGATTCGATTTTTAGTTGATTTTAAGTATTTTAAGTAGGTGTGAGATAGGCATTTTCGGAAAAGCAAATGGCATTTTAGTAAATAAGAACTCAAGGGTAATTGATGTAAAGGTGTCGAGAGATCTTCAAAAGTAAGACTTAGATATGTATTGAGTATTTTCAACCATAATAGATATGGTCTTGGTCATCGGGTGAAAGATGCAATACGGCTTTGATATTTTCGCTAAATCTTTATTCTCACGCAACTAGTACAATCTTCCGATGCATAAAGTCATGTTTCGATATCAATCACTATCACGAGTTTCAGACGCTATGTGTTAATGAGTTATTAATGACCCTTGTGCACAAATATGGGTTTTTCCATTGCAAAGTCATGTCAAAATTTCTATTTTCTTTGTGTCAATCTGGAACTTCAAGTTAGCAATTCGTTTGCATCCCAACTAAGTTGTAGCTCTTAATGTACTAAAATTGCTAAAATCAATATAAGAAATGATGTGATGGACTATAAGTAAATTTTTAAACAGGTGAGTCATATTCAACATTTCTCCATATCTCCCACACCACATAATATATTAATTTCATAAATCATTCTTTGTATCTTTAGCGTAATTCTACTCCTTATTCTTCACTTACACTGTACACGTGTGTAGGGTTAAAGTAAGCACTATACACGTGCACATAATTAGGTAAACTTTTATGAACTTTTTCTTTAATTTTATGCTTCTCTCTCTCTCTCTCTCATTGTAGTAATAAGATAGTGTCTGAACTAGTTATCACACATCTCGGCTATTCCACCTCCACCAGTAATCTTCAAGGCGCACTCCCCCATATTAGCCTAATGTATTCAGGAATTTACTTCGGAAACTCTTTTAATAAGGTTTGAACCTAGAACCAAAAAGAAAAGAGCAAACTATTTCTTCGTTACCTAGGCCAACAACCTTGTTGCAAGCTTCTCTTCCTACTCCGGTCATACCTTGGAGCTCATACTATTCAATACCCGCCGAACGAGGGTAGGTGGTAGGTGGTGTGGGGTGTGTCCTTGTGATGCAAGGAGACATGGAGCTCTTCTATCATTTTATTTATTTTGTATACAATCTCCCTTAATAAATGCAGGAGACATCAAGTTTGATGGGTCAGATATGTAGCCGAAAGAGTGTAATGCATGGGCCAGGGACCCAATAAGCGATGGACCCAAATTAAGCAATCCCCCATCCGACCTTCGCATGCTGAATCTCAGGTGGCATGTCATGCCTAAATTCAACACAAAGAAAATCTGGCAACTATTCCCAATAAATAAATAAATAAATAAAGTAGACCGAATGCTAATGCTGTAAGGTAGGCTTCATGAGCACCAACTTCAAATCCGCATAGAATATACTTGGAGCCAGCTTTGTTTTTCCCTTTTCCTAGTCAAAAGGGCGTGAAATACCATAAAAAGAAGAGGCAGAGTTGCCGTTTACAATGGATCTTGCAAGACCTTGTCTAGGGGCATGAAGATTTGTCCCTGCTTTTTCCTTTGTTTTGTTCTGTTTGGTTTTCACTAGCGACAGAGCACCTTTGTCTATCCGCGTGCTCTGTCGTCTGGTCAAGAAGATTTTTAAGGTCATGTCTGGGCGGATTTGTGAAGTGGGAGTCGTTTCCAGCTTTGGTTTTCAGATCCTACATCGGTTTTGTAGAGTTGTGTAGCCGACGGTCAATGCAGTTTCGCATTAATACAATAATCGGGTGCATTTTGATCTTCTGGCGTGTGCTGTGTTGGGGTGGGGGAAGGGGAGGTACAAAGTTAGGCTTTGTTAGCATGATAGATTTTGGCGTATTGTGAAAATAACAGTTTATTGTAAATCACAAATTTTTAAAGGAGTGTGTCCCATAATAATTTGTAACTATTTATTATTTGATTTTTTGTATCTCACAATAGATTATTACTTTTTAGATAGATTGAAGACTGTCATTTCTCAAAAAAAAAAAAAAATTAGCCCTCGTTCCAGTCTCAAGGAGCATCATTTTGAGTTGGGTCGGCTTCAAAATGGAGTTGATGGGGGCCTAGACTAAGGGCCCATAGCTGCGTTACACTTCTAGGCCTCCAAATGTGGGCTCGATTTGGTCTGTTCGACGAACTTCTACTTTTAACTTTGATACTCGTTTTCACTTTTATTTAACACGAAAAGCCTAAACCTTTTGAAATGTACAGGCACTTGGATACATTTTATACGTGGCTTCAACGAATTTAGTGGAGTTTGTAACTAGCGTTAAGGACTCGAATCTTTGAAGAGAAAAAAGAAATAAGAAGAGAAACGATTTTTACCAAGAAAGCATTTTCAAAATCGGAAAGGGAAAAATCATGATACCGCAATAAGCAATCTCTTTAATATCAATATCAGTATCAGAGTTACAAGCTTTGGGATTTTTAAGCTTCAGTGTTATGACTAAAAAGATATTGCCTCAATATTTAATAGAATTTTAGGACATATATAGTTATGATTAAAATTACATGTATTGTATTTGCAGTTAAAGCTCTGAGCCTTAGTAATACTATTTTTTATCAAACTCAACAACTCTATTAATCTCCCTCTTCTAGGAGCCAAAGTCCTTGCCATCGAATCAATCAATCAATCTTCACTTTCCTTCGTCCATATTCATCGCTCCCACTATTTTGCCAAAATAGGCTCTAATACCAATTATTAATGAATGCAAAATCCTTACCAATTGAAAAAAAAATAATAAAGAAAAAGACAAATGAATTTTTATATGGAAAACCCTTTCAAAATTAGAAAGAAATAAAGAAAAAAAATAGTGCCGCATGGGGCAATTCCTTTGCTATCAGTATAAGAGTTACAATCCTTAAGGTTTTTAATCTTTAGCATTGTTACCATAAAAAGTATTACCCCTTGAATAATACCAACATCAACACGCGACACGTGACATGACACAACATGACTTGTCGATGCGTCATTTTTTAAAATAGAGAATTTCAATACATTATGACACATTATATTTCATTATAAATTTTTATATCTACATAATAAATTATTTTTTATGATTATTTCATTCAAATTAATTTGATTCAAATTCACAAATAAATAAATAATAATAAAAATCCTAGAATGAATTTACACTAAAAATCGTAAGTCATAAGAAGTGAGAATTTAAAAAAAAAAAAAGATTTTTTTTCCCCTTTTTTTTTTTTTTTTTTACTTATTAACGTTTTGACCACTCAATTATTGAAAAAATTTTAAAGTGATGTTGTACATGTCGGAATCACATATCAGAATTCTGAACTCACATGTTGGAGCGTGTCAAGAGAGTTGATCTATGTGTCAATTTTTTTGACACCTATTGACCGCATGTCAAACACAATATAAAAACTCCTACAGAGTATCGATACTTCTTAGATTACCCCAATGTATAGCAAAGTTTAGAATTTACATGTGCCATTAGTAATAAAACTCAAAACTTTAATATTACTTTCTATCCGAATCTACAATTCCATCAATAAGATCGTTGGATTTTTATTGCAACCATCAAATGCGCTAAATTTCAATTTTCTTTTTGTAATTGATGTACTTTGACCACAATTCGACATCCCTTGATGAGTTTCCCTATCATTATTCCTTCCTAAGAACCCAAACAATAAAGCCTTCAATTTCTTCCTTATTCAAATCCTTGAGCTAAGATCATAAAAAATTTTCTACACACCTCCACTCCAAATATCATATATTATAAACTTGGTATATAAAGGATTCGACCAATGGCCATATTGCCACGAATTAATGTTATTGAACGTACAACAGGCTTCACAGTGGATCCTACAAATGAGTGTAATTTTTCCCTCTCATAGATAGGCCATAATTTGATGCCAATACTGACATCAGTTTGGAGAAACTATAGTGATTTCATGATTTTTAATTTTAGTTCTTCTCCTTCGTACTTTCTGGCCAGATATTATGAGGTAAAGACAAATCAGTATAACTTGCTGTTGAAGGTACAACAAATATTAAGTGACTCAAGATCTAACTTAGCTTTTTTTTTTTTTTTTCTTTTTTGGGTCTAACTTAGCTAAACAAATGAAAATTTCAAGCATTTCCCTACTCATCATATTCAACGTGCTTACGCATATATTTTCTCTCCCTATCTATATCTATAGGTTTAAGCTTAACCCAATTTGAACTTACCCATTTAGCATTCTACGATTTCTACGTAAGACTTTCATATAGTTGATCCAATTAAAGAAAACATATAAACTCTGATATTGCCATGCAATTTAAAATCAAATAAAAAATTTTAAAATTCACCCAAAAATGATAAAGAGGTGAGGGACAAAATACATCTCAAGTGCTAAAACTTGACACGAAGATGATATTTAAATGTCAAAAGTTGAAAAGTGATGATCTTTCTGTGCTTTCAAAATTCCATAAAATTTTGGAATTCATCATTTATATTCCTAAATCATTCATTCAAATCACTATTAAGTGCCAAGATCGAAATAAAATGGATCACTTAAATGTAACTTGCACGTTGAATCCGACCAAAATCCCGATGTAGTGATTTTTAATTAAATTTAAAACTAAATTTATTTTAAAAAAAAGTAATATAATAATTAAAAATTTAAAAAATTTTAAAAATTTATTTAAAATATTTCAAAAAATAAAAAAAATAAGGTGGGGTTCAAGGGAGGTGGCTGAAGGCTAAGCCCTCGCTATCGCCGGGAAGGGCCGGTGATGGAGGGGAAAGGGTCGGCCAAGGTCGCTGGCCCTTGGTCGACTAGTGGCAAGGGCTTGCGAGCCCTCGTTGGATTGAGGCGAGGGCTACGACCCTTGCCCTAGATCCCCTATGCAAGGGCTCAGGGCCCTCACCATTAGGACGAGGGCCAGCTCCTAGCCCTAGACCGGCGAGGGTTCATGGGCCCTCACACTCTCCCACCATCACTAGCCCCTAGCTAGGACATGGCGATAGCAAGGAGGTGGTGAGGGCCCGCCAGCCCTCTCCTAGATCTAGGGCGAGGGTCGCGGCCCTCGTCGCCGATTGGCCAAGGGCCGGCGACCCCAATCAACCCTCCCATCTCCATCGCCGGCCCTTCCGCCTGGTGACGGGTGGCGAGGGGCTCGGCCCTTAACCGCCTCCCTCCCCATCCATTTTAAAAAAAAAATTAAGTTTTTTTTAAATATTTTAAATAAATTTAGTTTTAAATTTTTTAATTAATTTTATATTAATTATTATTACATCAAAGACAAAATGACGTCGTTTTTGCATTTTTTAACTATGTTAATGTACAAAACAACACCGTTTTGCACTTATTTCGCCGAAAAATTACCACATCAGCAATTTGGCCATATTTTGCCGTGAAGTTAAAATGGAGAAAAAAAAAATAATTTCTATTTTTACCTTACCAAAAAAAAAAAATTTATTGAGAAGTTAAAATTTTCAATTTTTGATTTCTTTGATTTATCTATTTCTAGAATAGAAATCTGTTTTAGAAATAGACTTAAATTGTGTCCGATTTTGGGGGACTTAAGTAGAAAAATCACTTTTCTAATATTTGGCATTTGAAATGATCCATTTTGCTCCGATTTTGGCTTTGTGCCAAGTTTTGACACTCTAAGTGTCCGTACCTTAAAGATGAGAGAAAAGCCAAACACCAATTAGCTAACATTAAGTAAAATTCATCAGTGGTCAATACAGTGTAATACCCAACTTTACCGTTCTCACTTTCTTACCCAAACTTTGGCTCCATACAGAATAACAAAACTGCCCACCGTTTCACAGAGGCTGTGGCACAGCCAGTATCTCTCTCCCTCTCTTTGCTCGCACCGCCTCATGCTCGAGAACGGAGGCTATCGCCAAGCGCTCACCACCTCGGTGGTCGAGGCCGATCCGATGGACTTACCTCGAGCAGCCTCGATCCCAACATACATGGTGGTGCAAGCTCAAAGCCTTAATGGGTAGAGATGGGAAAGCAGCCCAAAAAGAAGGCATCCAAGGACCGTGAGAAGAGCAGAGTTGAAATGGGACCATGGGACTCGTACTTTGGGTACTTGTCATTTTCAATTTGGAGCCAAAATAGCACGAAATTAGCGTGATCCTAATAAATTTTTGTCTTCAATTATCTTTAAAATAGCAAAATGTTCAATCAATGTTTGTTACATATAAGAATCCGCATAGTGGTTAAAAAGGCAATGATGTTGAATATTTCATTTCTCCATCCGACAAAATTTACTACTAATTTTATTATAACGTTGCAAAAAAAAATAATAATAATCACACACGAGTGCACGATAATTAGTATAACTTCAGAAGATTGTTAAAAAAATTTTGTTTGTTGTTGTCAATCTCAAGCTATGTAGTACTAGGTTTGTAACTGTAAGGACAACAACTGAATATAAAATTGAGAAATCACTGACTTTTCTCCTAGCAAACTTCAGTCTTGATCTTGAAATATTTATAAGAATAAAAAAACATGGATTTGTGAAATTCCGATCGATATGAACACTCATTCACGAGTACTCCCTAAAACCAATTTCAAAGGTAAGATCTTACCTTCACAACCTTGAAAGATGCTAATATGTCGATCAATGGAATCCCACTATCTGCCGAATTTGAGAAGCACTGAGATATGGATTAAATGGATGAATACAATTCATGGTGATATAAGCTCAAACATTCAGTCAGAAGACAATAAAGACTTGAATTGCTCAATGGTGTTGGATGTCTTATTGAGGAAGAAGTAATGACTAGAAAATGCAAGAAATATGAAAGTGGAACAAAATCATATCATTTCAAATCGAATAGTGAAATACATGGAGGTACTGTGAAGTGAATATGATGAATGAATTAATCACTATAAAGATAAAGAGGGGTTGTGCTAAAGGAACAGAGCATCAAGTTACATGAATTCATCTATACTGCTAAATCGATAAACCAAAGAGTAACTTGTTTAATCTGGGAACAGAGGCAACTTTATAGTCACAGGCCAATCTGATGATGTTGCGATATCAGTGGTATGATTTCAGGTGAAAAATTTGGCAGTTCGGCTCATACGACTTCTTGGAAGCCGCTTGCTCAAACTTCTTACCAGCACTTTCATTCTCTTCCAAGCTCATCTGCAAGAAGAAGCGTATCCACCAGGACGAGCTCCGCATTTTTGCCTACACAAGTAAGAATCATCATCAGCTATATTGGCACATTTTTCATGTGATCAAAGGACAATGCTTTCAATGATATATATAGAAGCATTTCTCTGATTCAACAAAAACAATAGAAAGTAATCCCCCATGAATTTATCTTTACGAGAAACAAAATGCTTAAATATCCAAGATAACTGCATTGCTTGTGCAACAACTTAGCACCCAACTTTTGTTCATTGACATGGTAAGAGCCAACTCCAAACTCTCGGGGTCTGGCAAGAAGACAAATTCATCCAAAACCACATCTCACTGAAACTGGGGATGCAACCCATCCTCAACTGGGTATGTGGTCCTCATGAGTGATCAGTCAATACAGAAATCTAAAAAAGCCATACTCAGGTTTCCCCCTAATTACATTTGCATCATCTAGAATGTACAGTAGGAAATTAATTGATCAATGTATATATTCTCCGACATAGACATACAAGCAGCAGTTATGGTAGTATTAAGACAAAGGTCCAAATAAACTATAAGATGCTGAAAATCTCCCATTCCTCTGTTAGCATCTGTTGTAATGTTATCTATAATCAATTAATTTCTGTACCTTCTTCCTTATGTCTTTTTAACGGACAGCCACTTTGGTTTACTTATCACACATTATTTACTAATTGCTATTACTGTAGCCATTGAATTTAATAATAAGTAAAAATTTTGAAGAACAGATAAATGTAAAAATAGATTGACATGTGAAGGCAAGAGTTAGTATTTTGCATTTTTTTATAAATATTATTCTACCACTTAGATATTTAATATCATACTTCATTACAAAGAGAAACTTTGCAACCTGGAAAAACCAGTAGTAGAACATACAACACAGATCCTGAAAAACACAGGTCCTAAAAGCTCTTCAAAGTACAACTAAAGCTTGTACACACAAATTATCAGCTAAACAAACTATTGAAAACACTTATATAGATAAATCTATGTTGGCTTCCATAATGTTCTCCAACAGACAAGTAAAAGAACCATTATTGCATTCTTTGGTTTATATATTTAAAGAGAGAGAGAGAGACAGAGAGAGAGAACCATTAGTGATTACTGATTAGGTCCAAAATTGAAGCAAAAAATTCAGAAAGTAATATAAAGTTCACTGAATCAAAAGATGAAAGAGATTAATAGACTGAAGGAGAAAAGAGAGGAAAAGCAGAGAGCAATTGATAGTTACAAAGGGCATGAGGGAAAAAATGGAGATTATCTCACCCTATCTCTTTCTCAATGGATCTACAATGAATCAACAGGTGAGAATTGAAAAGGGCAATGGAGTCCTAAACCTTTCCATTTGTTCAATCAAGATCTACTTACACTTAAGTACTCTGCAGCTGGATTTTTTTACCAAACCTGCTTTAATTATTACTTATTTACCGTCTGCTAACTAGACACAAGTCAAGAGTCCAAATGCAGAAGATTCATTGCATGCACCCAGCTAATATGGACTCATGTTGCGACTACACCCGATCCATGGGTCCCATGGGTGCCCTTATTGGGATCATGCTAGTTTCATAAGGGTCAACCTAGTGCAACCATAAATTCCCTTTAAGTTAGATATTTACAGATACATCAAACTGTACATTCCATCTCATGCATTCTAGCATTCTCTCATACAATCAAAATGACATTAATTGACTGCACTATAGATAGCTGCCCCTTTCAATAACTATAGTTCTAATCAATACAGATCAGATAACTTATCCAGATAACTTTGTTAAACACCTCAATTAAAACTTTACAATATAATGAAGCTGTGAGAAATCAGAGTCTGGGAAGAAAGAAAAGGTGCCAGTTTTTCTTCCAAGCATTTGAGAAGAACACAAGAACTGATTTAAGAACTTTAAGTAGGATGGAACAACAATATAAGATGTGTCTGCCAGCCAAATTGAACAATCAATAACAGCATTATTTAAGGAAGAGACAGCTACTCACTGGTCGTCCAAATTTAGACAATTCTGCGACTTTAGCTCTTTGTCGACCGGGAAAACCTAAAACCAAGAGAAAATAATTACAACAGAAAATTGATGGAGCAAGCAAGACCAATTTATTGTTACATGTATCCCCATGGGACAGGTAAAATTGATCCTTCTAAATTCACAGAAGGACAAGATGACAGACATTTATCAACAACAAAATTTGTACAAGGAGGACTCGGTGACTACTTATCAAGGTTGGAGAATGTTATTAGCTAGCGAACCAAAACAAACTACTCAAGCACTTACCGGTAAAAACTACGATACCCTCAGATGAAACCCTTGCCAGGTCAGGAAGAGTCTTGTTCAAATACTTTGGAGATAAATAGTCCAAGGCATCTGATACAACTACAAGGGAAAAAGACTTTGGCCTGTATGGGAGAGGAAACTTGATATCAGCAACACGTACGAGGCCCTTACGAACAAGGCCTTTGCAGCTTGCATCAGCATCTTCTATATCATATGGTTCCACACCCCAAGCTTCAGTTTCTTCTTCTTGCAACAGTGTAGAAACCACTGAACAAGTATCAGGACCCACATGCAAAACCTTGCGCATACTGTCACCATATGCTTTCTTCAGAAGAGGAATGGCTCTCTGTACTTCCGATGTACACAAGAAGTCACCTGAACATAATAAAATCCAAACCAATAGTTGGAAACCAAGAACACATACTCAAACACTAAAACCAACCAGACCCAGTAAAAACTTTCATGTCAACATTTATATCTCCATTTGGCCATCATTCGTGTATGCTTAAACTGAATTGTATGATGCTATTCCATCTTAATTCTAATCTATTCTGGGGATGTTGACACAACCTATATCCAATAGACACAACAAAGGCCTAAACACAACATAAACAGGAATGAGACTAGATAATGTTCAATATTGAGTCTCATTGCAGACAAAGTCTTGTATCCTTTTCAACAAGAAAGCAACTAAAGGAAAACACTTCTTGTAAAACAGAATCTTATAACGATACATAAAAAGAAGGGCAACTTTACCTTCAACCTTGCTAACTGCAATTTTGTTACCTCCAAATATGCCTGTCACAGAAATACCACTTTATCAATGACAGTATAAAACATATCGAGAAGAAGTACTGTAGACAGACAGAAAAAGCAATACTTGAGCCTTCACTATGCTCATCATGGCTTCAGCAACATTAAATTGATGCAGTGAAGAATCAGTTTATGTTTATCTAAATCCTCAAGGCAATAAGTATGGTATAAGTATTGTAATCAAATCCAAATACAGACCTGAGCCACCATAAGCAAGGCAAATGAGCAGGGCTGCTCCCTGGTAGAGTAAGTATGCAATGGAAATTAGAATGTTACTTTGCACACAAATCAGGAGGCCATCATCTCAAAGCTGTAGAGTATAAACATAGTATCGGGAAGTACCACAAGAATTAGGCCGATGGACAACAGTGGGGAAGATCGAGACTTCGAATGTAAAGATCCTGCAAATGGGAAGCTTCCGGTATCCACAAACCTACGCGTGGAGCCCACTTGCCTCCTCGACATGGTTACCCGATCTGACAGGCCTCGACCCTGCTAGCGCAATCTAAGAGTAATGAAGAGCAGAGAAAGTGAGAGTTTGTCCACCGAGTGGGCAAAGAAGGTAGTGAAGAAAAGCAACGGCTCATGGAACAAGAGAGCGTCAGATTAATATGCATCAATCAAAACCACGTGTAGCTGCTTCCCCATTAAATCAAGGGTAAAGGATCAAGTGAATTCAATCTCTGCAGGGCTCAATCTGGCTACCCACATCCGAAGCTAATACGCGTCGATGGCACCATTCAAATAAAAAAAAAAAAAGAAACTTGACGCGAGCCCCGCAATCATCCGAGGCCGCAGGCTAATGGGCAGCAACAGAAACGAAACAAGGATTCAGCGGGCACGGAGTTTCTTAGTACGCAGCCACACAACAAGCAGAACCAGCAGCAAGAATTGCAAATTGGATCTGGGTTTGTCCGCAAATGAAGATCCCATCGGGCCTTGCTACCCGAAGAGCCCGAAAAGAGAGAGAGAGAGAGCAATGCCCAAAAAAAAAAAAGAAAGAAAAAGAAGCAGAAACTAAAGGATGCACGACGACTTGTCGACCGTAATTTCGACAAACGAGGAGAACCCAGAAACTGCAGAGCACAATGCGGCGAATCGGACCCCACATCAGCTTCATTGCCAAATGAGGAAACGTCGCGTCGCATCGCATCGCATCGCATCGCATAACAAACATACACGGACGCACAGACGGACAGGAGACGGGGCATCGAACTGGGAAGAAGCAGAGGAGGAAGAAGAAGAAGAAGAGGAGGAGGAGGAGGAAGGTGAATTGTCATCACCTGGCGTGAGATCGAATCAAGCACGAGAACACCGCATCGGGGGTCTGAAGGGGGACCTTGAGGACGGACGGATGAACGATGATAAATGTCAGATTGGATCTGGGAAATGCGCTCCAGCACCGCGAGCGAGAGAGAAGAGCAGAGGAGCTTATAATTGCTCAGCGGGGCGAAAAGCACGAATTTTGCAAAAAGCGGAAATATATGGAGGCCCTTCTTCTTTATTTTGTTGTCGTTTCTTTCTCTATTTCGGCCGTGATAAAACGTACGTGTTCACGCGTTTTGTAGAGAGAAGCCAAAAACGCGCGGTCGTTCAGTCCCCATCGGGACGCGAAGTGCGAATGGAATCGAGCAGTGTCGGCGAGGCGATCCCCGAAAGCCAACTTGTGTTGGCGATGTGACGGGGGAGAGGGGCAGTTCGGTCATTGCTCGGCGGGCGGTGGTGGTGGTGACGGTGACGGTGACGGTGATGGTGATGGTGATGGTGCCGGTCTCTGATTCGGGGGTGCACCGACGGAGTGGAAAGCAAAAGGGATCATTTCCCTCTCTCGTTGCCTCTCGTTGACCTTCCTGTTTGACCAGAACTTATGCTTCTTGCATTTTTTTTAATCTACTGGTGGAGGCCGGAGAGAATTCTAACCGATGAATTCGGTTCGATTAGGAGAGTAAGTCCACAACCTGCCGTGCCATGCTAAATTGGCCATTGTATAATAAAATCTATGATTTTTAAAATAATTTCTCATTTTAAATAAGGGAGGTTGGTTTCGGATAGGCGGTTACCACCTTGGAATTATGAATTACTTTCTAAGAACTGACTCATAAAATAGGAACTAGGAACTATCTACTAGTTCCTAGACCCATTTGGGAATTGGATCGCCGGTCCGATCTGATCACTAAATGGGTTCATCGAACTAGCTGTTACATTCAAGCAACCAAGAATGAGATGAGAAGGGAGGCGAGGCTTGTAAAAAAACCATGAATTCCAGCAGATTCAACATCAATAGAAATCAAACAATTACAGCAAGAGAATGGCCATTACATTGAGGTGAGAGTGAGAGAGGGAGGCAAAATCATGATTGCAAGAGGGTCGGATGCAAGGCTATGACTGTGATGCCGTGATAAAGGGTTGGAGGGGAGATCTCAACTAAGAGGACTATGGGTGCGTTTGGGAATAGCTTCTCATGGCTACTTTGAAGCCCCAAAGATCTTTAAGCCAAGGATGGGGTGTTTGGCAAAAAATTTTCAAATTCCCTTTGCAAAATGTCAGCCTTCACAAGACTGAAAGCCCAAGACAAGTTGGGGATTGCCTTCGACTTTCAACATGCTAAGAATGCTAAGCTGAGGGACCAAAAAAAAAAAATTATTCCCAAATTATCCTCGTTGATTTTTCGTTTTTCCGGTTTTTCCCTCACTATTCATTGTCTTTTTCTTATTCTTCTTCTTCTTCTGCAAGCGGTCGCCGGCGAAGAGCAAGCAATCACTAGTGACTGTCGTCGGGGGTGGTGCAACCGCCGCACCATTTGCGTCGCAATGAGGTCTGGGTCGCCGTGACCCAGATCTAGGGCGGCAGGGTCATGGGAGGACCTTGCCACCCCCGATCTAGGGTCACGCGACGCCACCACGACCCAGATCCGGGGCGACGAGGTTGCACGACCCCACCATGACCCAAATCCGGTGCAGCGAGGTCCTCCCACGACCTCGACGCCTCAGATCTAGGTCGCGAGGTCACCGGAGGTCGAAGCGGCGTCACGCAACCTTGACGCCTCGGATCTAGGTCGTAGCGAGGTTGTCGAAGGTCAAGGTGGTGTCATGCAACCTCACTACCCCAAATTCGGGGCGACAAGGTCCTCCCACGACCTCGACGCCTTGGATCTAGGTCATAGTGGGGTCGCTGAAGGTTGAGGTGGCGTCATGCGACCTCGCCGCCCCATATTCAGGGTCGCTAGAAGTCGCCCGGCCCCTAGCCTTTGCCGGTGGTCTTTGAGGGTCACTCGACCCCGGGCAGCCCTCCCTAGTCGTCTCTAGGGCTATCTGAGCCGGATGTCGGCCGCCGACAACAAATTTCAATCACCGGCGGCCGCTTGCTCTTGCTAGTCAATTTTTTTTATTACAAAAGTTTTGTAAATGTAATTTCCCTAAACACCATTTTGCTTAAAGATACTTTACAAAGGGCTTTCAAACTACAATTTACTAAACACAATTTGCATTTTGGAAAACAAATGTCTTTGCATTTTCCTAAAGACTTTCCCAAGAAGCCTTCTCAAACGCACCTTATGTGTGAAAAGGACTAAGAGACAACCAAAGGCCAAGATTTCTTTTCGAGAAAGAACATGAGTGAGGAGGACTGAGGAGCAAGGAAAGAATAGCAACTGAGCGTGACAATGAGCTAGTTAGTATTTTCAAAACGTAAAAATTGAATATATAAGTACCAATCCGATCTAGATGAATAGTTCCACAATTATACTCGAAACTAGACCAATCCTCACCAATTCCCATTTTTATTGGATATGGGAATCAGCCAATTTGGTCTAATTTGGGATGCTCTTGGTTCTTTTGCACACCATTACTTCAAAGTAACTGTCTCAGTCAAATTTAATTTAGAAGAACCAACGATGAACCTTTTTAGATTGTATAGGGACAATTTAAAACCAAAGAAAAAGTAGGACGATTTTCATTTTCTGGTAAAAAGTATAGCTACCGCTAAATGCCATTTTACCTCGTTAGTTCGATGCGATAAAGTAGTGAATTGTGGGCATTAGGAGTCACCACAATAACAAACGGCAAAGGCGCTCTGCTTTGCGAGAGCAAAGTTACACCAACAAAAGCTTAAAAAGTGAGTAATTTTTCGGTTTAAGATCTAAGGCCCTCTACCTTCAGGGACAGTTTCTAAAAAACAGCTTTTTCCTGATTCATATCATAAGGAATAGCTAGCATTTCGAGTACAAGTCGCATCCATGGATTACATTATAGAGCTTACTTCACTAGAATTCAGTTAAAATTTTAACGGCAGAAAAAGAGCAGAGGAACCCGTCTCGAGTACAGATCTCCACTTGCAATACGAGGGAGCAACAGCTTTGGCAGGTCGAAATATTCAACACTTAGAAATGGAAAACCTATCGATGAGAGAAAAGTGTCAGCGACCTTTAGGCAGCTCAAAATAAACACTGAAGATGCACAAGTGTCTCGATACAAAATTGTGGGCTTACAAATCCCAAAAAGAAAAAGAGGGAATGGATAGCCGTGTAAATTAGCTAATCTACAGATTTCCTCTTCTTGCTTTTGCGGTTGTGATCGCCATCCCTTTGATTTACCTTGTTCCCACCTCCTTGAGCCCTTTTCGGCGCCTGAGACCAAATCAAAACATATTTATCAACAACCATACCATGAATGTTCTCCGACCATCGTAGACATTAAAAAAGCTAACTCCCATCTCATTTCTAGGCATGCAAGAAGCCCACATAATGAATTAAACTTCCTGAAATTTGCAGGATTATGACATCATTTTACCGTTTTCTTGAATCTATCCATGGTGCAATTTCCTAGAAACAAACCAAATGAACAAAAAAAATGTATTCATGTACTTTGTTTGTTCCACTGTTTTTTTTTCCTTCCAAATAGCAAATAGAGAGAAGGTGGGATTCATACCGAAGACCTCTCGCAAGGTCTTGGTACTGGTGAATCACCACGTAAACCGACTGTCAGTGAACTCACAAACTTACCAATTCATTCATTCATATAGTTTATCTAGGCAGAAGAAGGGACAACAAGTACCTCAGCTGTGAATGTCTTGAGAGGATCTCTGCTTTTCCTAGATTTCCTCTTAGTCACCTGCTTATTAGCAGGGTTGCACTTCCCCATAGCAGCCCTAGCGAGCTTGACCATCTTGCTTGCTTCCTGAGTCTTGGGATCCAATAAGTAATCAGGCACATCACGTAGATGAGAAGCAGGGGGCTTCTTGCTCAGAACCTTATCGTGTTTCAACAGATCTGCTCAAGTACAATCTCAGCTCTATATCACAAAGTAAACAGACAACTAAGAATACAGAAACGAATTTCTATTGTTTTATTTACCTAAGTCCCTAGGATTAGCTTCAAAATGAGCTTTCAACCTGTCAGGCAATAGCACAATGAGCAACCATGCCTTCATGAGGAAATCTCAAACTATTTGAATGAGATAATATGAGAGAGAGAGAGAGAGAGAGAGAGAGACCATCTGACCAGAAAAAAATTCACTAAAAATGGAATGCATATGGCTGGTAACTCACTTTTCAGAGTTCAGAATTTCATTCCTCAAGTCCTGAGCCCGTGATTCTCTAACAGCAACTTTTGTCACACTCTTTGCAACGTCCTGCTCCACATTAACAACTAAATGCTTAAGATGTTTGACCTTAAACCTAGTTGTTTGTGTTGGTCAATGACATTATCGATACTCCAGGCAACCAACATAGGAACAACAGGATATAACCAACCACAAACATAGAAAATATAATCTGCTTTGGGAAAAAACATCTCCTAGGCTTGATTGGATTTTCATGGGTCAGAACTAGAAAGACGAATAAAAGCAATAGACAGTTACATATTCTCTCTTCCCGATCTCAATGTTAAACCATTCGGGTGATCTTTGCCATAATGTAAACAAAAAGATGGGCAATCCCTATTTTGTTAAATTTGGGAGGAAAAAATTATCAGGATTGATGTTATCTTGTACTCATGTTTCAGACACAGCATGGACAATAAAGATAATTCCAATCTAGTATGTATGTGTGTGTGTGCGCGTGTGCGTGTGCGTGTAAAGATCAAGTCATATTACCTCAGCTCTATAGCGTAAGGATTCAACGGCATTCTTTGTGAGCAAAGGAAATGGCACAAGATTCGACTCTTTGTTCTCATCCTCTCCTAAGAAGGATTTTATCTCTTCTAAAATATCCATCTCCTTAGGGGAAACCTGTCAAATAAATCAGTAATTCCATAGCAGATACGGTCATTACATACAAAGGAAGAGATGGATAAAGGAGAGCTCAAAAAAGCTTCAAAGCACAGAATAAAATAAAATAAAAAAATCGGGAAGAGGTAACAGAAAAACCCAACATTGAATTGGCTCTCCACTGTACCAGAAAAACTATTCGAAAGTAAATCAAAAACCAATGAAAGATTTAATGGCTTCATGATCCATTACGTCTCTAGTTCATTCCCTCATATCTAGGTCATTTCATACTCAAGTTAGGTTGATTTCGAATTCCAACCCACAGTTTGACTCTCTTTTGATTGTTGCATTTTCCAGTTCTGTTGGAGTTCCTAGCAGTTGAAAAAACAGCTCAAATATTCCCACTTCTATGTACCATGCTACCAGCCCAATCGGGTCATCAAAACCTAACAGCCCAAACCATCAGAAACAGGCTTGGATTAACAAGCAGCTTTAAGGTCGACAAGTGGCAAATCAAGGCAAATCCCTATTCAAATCCAGTTCAAGTTCTCAAGTGGTTGATTCTGGATTTTATGGCTCTAACCAGCAGTGTAGTTTCCTAGCATTGCCTCTGAATGCATAGAAAGTCTGCCATTCATCTTCTCAGCTCTTCTCCATAGGGGAATAGGGCAAGGGAGGTATACTCACCAGGGACACAGCCGACCCAGTGTTGTATGCTCTTCCAGTTCGTCCAATACGATGTATATATCCCGCAACACTTGGAGGCATTTCTAAATTAATAACCTGCAAAAATATGATGTTCAGTGAAGTGACACTTAACAATTGACTAAAACAGCACAGCAGCTAAAGTGCTTAGCGCCATGCAAATGGCTCTTAACACTTCCTATAGCTTAAGCCTATTTAATCTAGATAGACCTTCCGATTTGCTGAAGCTGCATGACAATTAAATCTATTATTGCAGAATTGATATGGGTACTGCTTACACAAACTCCAAATGTTTGAGGCCTGACTGTTTAATCAGGTCATTCAGTTACTTTCTTATTTCAGACAAAGGGTCTTGTCTATATTATTCTGCTAAATTTCTTTACCATCTTCAGTGCTAAAGAGGCATCTCAAAATTGGTTTGACTTTGGTTCTTCAGAGCAATTTCTAGAAAGCAATCTCAGCAAACACATTTGAAGATTCAGAGATACCTCATTTAACCATTTCCTCATTTAAAATCAACCAAAGGCTCATTTGCAAGAAAATTTAATCTCAAAAACATCAAGTACACGCATAATAACCAAAGGCCGAAAAGCTATGTACCGTATGAACATTTTTGAAGTCGATTCCCCTGACTACTCCAAATTCAGAGTCCAATTTTGCCTTAGCATGCTTTCGAGATTTATTTCGCTGCCCTTGGTTCTCATCATTGACTTTTGCCTTTTCTTTTATTTCACTATCATCAGTTGCAATCAGGTAATCAAAAAGCCCAGCATTGAATTCCTGAGAAAAGCAGCAGCACAAAATGTACATGTAGAAACACAAAGTCATGTAAACGTCAAAGCAGACAATATAGCATCACCAAGTCCATTTCTGACAGTTGATTATACGATGTTAAATCTTTTTCAATTTTGTAATTAAATCAGATTCAGTTTGCTTACATACCTCAAGCATATGAAGACGAGAATTTTGTGGCAGCTCCGCATTTAAAACTGCAGAACGGATCCCGAACTGTCAATGTCCAACATCATAGTGCAATCAGGAATAAACAATATCCACTATTGAGGTTGCTATTGAAGCATACTTGACTTATGATACATGCTTACAAAGAGAAGATGAATATGAGTGACCTAAAAAAGCCTTTCTTTAAATATGGTTGATTTTTTTTGTTGGGAACAAATATGGTTGATTCATTTATCCGTAAAAGTAACCAGAAATCTCAGTGTTGGGAGTTTTACCACCAAAACCAAACTAACAGCACAGCTTTGTCAAGATGCAGTACATTAATACACTAGAAAGGTTGTCACGATGAATGAGTGCACACATTGAATGTCTCTAAAAATGTTGACTCGGTTTGTTGATTGAACTCAAGCATGTTTTAGTTAACGGATGCAAAATGCCGTACATCTGCAAGGATTGGCAGAAAATCTGGCTGGCTGGCATTGGCACTTATGCTCTATTTGGGAAGGAAGGGAGGGAGAGGAAAATGAGGGGTGGGTGTAAAAACTAGGATCAGTTTTCAAATCTTTGCAAGGAGGAGAGGAGGCAGATTTGAAATTTTTTCTCAACTATCTTCTCCTCCATGTTATCAAACAGACCCTTAAAAGCCAAAATTTAGTTATATATATATATATGAGCTCAACCTATATGAGCAAAATAGATACTTAGAATAATCTGAACAAGATAGCAATCTAATGAATATCAATGTTGATTATCAACCATTAGACATGCACAGCAGAAATATAGTGATATTCTTTTATTTGAGCTGCTGACAGCTAGAGCTATATGCAGATGAAGAAAATGAAAATAGGTATTCTCAGGCCCATTAGCAAAAATTTTCTATTTGTCTATGCTCTCAATGAGCAAACTACCTCAAACTTATACTAATCATGAGTAAGTCCATGTCAACATTTAAAATTAACTATGACCATAAATAAGTAGAGATGGACAAAATCGTAATTTATTAATCAACAAAATAACTGCCAATAATCAGTAAATCTCTCACCTTCATGATTTGAATTCATCATAATTGTCAATCCGTAAATCCCTAATTTTTTTTAGTTTCACGACAATTTAAATTTGCATTACCAAGATGGACCAAATCTTTATGCATTATCTTGTTATTTGCTAACTTACAACATACTGTTTTTATCATAAAAATAACAAGATGCTCTCCTTTTATTCCTAAAAGAAAAGGAAGCTAAACATTTCAAGTCTGTAAGAAAGTGTCGAGCATTATAGTCATGGCTTAAAGCATGTTTGACATGTCCATGCCAAAGGGTCATCCTGCAAATTAAGTATCAATGAAGAAAATACAATAGTTAACATAAGATGAGTAGATACCTTCTCCAGAAAGAGTTTCAATCTGAATCCCATGTCAATAGTATTCATAAATATCAAAACCTTCTTCTGCACTAACTCCAGCTTTAAGAGAGCAAGGATGTGAAGCAGTTTATCATGCTCGGCACATGAAATCTAAAAGCAAAATGAAAGTTCAAGTTCATCAGTCCACAATCACAAGTCAAGCAGAATCAAGTACAAAGCATTTGATCAGGTCCCAAAATATTTTGTTCAGTGGCTTCATTCTTGTATATGCAAGGGAGATGTTTCGGTTTATAGTTGCTGCATCAATGACACATGCAGGATGTCGACCATACCATGCCTCATAATTTACATCACGTCATATCAGCCTTCTACTTTATGTTTTTGATGTGTTAAAGTAAATCAACACCAAGGGAATGCAAACCCATTTGAAAGAAGTCAAATAAACCAAAAAGGAGCTCCATTGTGAAACAAAGCATCTAAATTTCAATGAATTCACATCCACATGCAAATCTCCGCTACAAGAGAAGTATAGAAATTTGATGTCAATAGCGAAAAGCGGATGACACCCCTCCTTCAAAGGGTCTCTTGTTCCTCTCTTTCCAGATCAACCAAATGATAGACAGGGAAATTGAAGAATCCTTCTTAATTAGTAATTTATGGAGAACATAATCATCAAAACAGAATATAACTTTAGATAGGAAAGGACTATTTTCCACGGCACATCCATTTAACAGTCAAGAAATTATCCAATTGAATTACAACTCAAACAGTCCTCTGACACATATAAAAATCACAAATCACCAGACACAACTTCTCAAATCATCAAGCTATAAGATTATATTAATATTCCATTGGAAACAAAACTCACTAACTCTGTAGGTAGCAATGTGTGCCTCTGACTGCTAGCAGCCTCTACTTAAACCATGATAACAAACATATTACCTCTCAAAACCCTTTCTATTATACGCCAAACCCCTCAAGGAACAGCGGGATTATGTGACCTTTATGAGGATTAATGGTGAAGAGTTGCATTCCGAGCTAAGTTCAGCAAAGTTTTGGGGGAAAAAAATACCTTTTAGCTCCTCAATAGCCAGATAAAGTCGGCATCCATAAGTGGGAAAAAAATTTATGCCGGAAATTATTTTGATGAAAGGGATTTACAAATTGCAGTAGGAATGGATAATGAGGTGTTTGTAACAGACAAAATAAAAAATATCCTGTCATTAGGTATGCATCAACTACATACAATGACGTCAAGTAAATTTGACAGTCACTCAGCACTAATACATATCCTAAAAATAGGACAATGATACGTAGATAGTCATGCTATGCAGATACATATATGCACACGAGCTATTAGCAGTGTATAATAGTATGCAATGAAGTAGGATGCCTTACTCAAAAAGAATAAAGGAGTAGCAACAGATATGGAGCATTGACCTCCAGATGGAAGTATTTTCAGAAACATAACATAACCCATTAACATTGTTACTCTTTTGCTAGCCATAGCTAATCATTAAGTGAAAAGTATAAGACGAACACATAACAACTCCACATCATAAAAAAAAAAATGGAGAGAATATTGATAATAGATTGAGTGATTTTATCAGGTTAGCATACAGGTATTGCCAGATATAATGGACTACAACTTTGAGCCCCATATTTCCTTTTGTACAGATGGATCTCACTACATATACTGATGAGTTCATTGACTTCCATGAGTGTGTCTTTTTAATCTTTGCATGAAGAATACTGAAGTTATGCACAAGATCTCATTGCTGAAATTTTTTAATTTAATTTGTGTCACACATCCTTTCCATTTATTCATACTCAAACAAAAGTAAACAAAAGGATGATGACCTTCTTAAAGAAAGATCCCAAAGAAAGAAGCTTCTACTCGCATCAATTGGTGGGAAGACAAAATATTCTTTTAATTATGCCCATGAACCTCACACATATAGGGTCATAACTTTAAGGCAAAACATAGCCATTTTTCTTCTTCAATCTGATAAAAAATTATGTGTTTATGCTTCTTAGAGAAAATCTCAAAAACAGCAGCCTTCACATTTCAGTTACCATTGCTGCCAAATGTCACTTTCATTTCTTTTATATTGGGAAAAAGAGCCTCCTCATCATGAGTCACAACTCTTCTCCATATTGGTTGTTTCATTTGAAATGGAGACTCAATAGGGTTAGTTATCAGTGAAGAATGGCACTATAAAACCTCTGCCAGTGCACGTGCAATGCTTTGCAACCGACATTGTTTTAAAATTGTAAACCTTTCTTCTGCAAAAGAAAAAATCCAACCAACAGTAATATAGGAGAATTATAGTTTTATATTGCACAAGATAATGGACACCAGCAATAGCTCATCAGTTTGATAGTTTCTTTGCAAAGCATGGGCGAGGAAATTACCCAAAATTGCTGAACATTCTTAGGAATGATATCATCCTTAACATCTCCAACTTCTGGCAAAGTCAGTATGAACGGGTTGTGCAATATCTGTTTCTTGAGTTTCTCAACATCGGCACTGCAGGGTATAAGCTGACCATATGAGATTTGGAAATACAGAGATCCAAACAATAACACTAAGAAGTAATATGTCTATAGATGAACTTTATATGGAATGGTTGACACAATCATGTACTTCCATTAAAAAATTTATCCGCAGTCAGTCTTCATATATACTTCGTCTTCATATGTACTAAAAACAAACCTCGATGTAGCAGACATAAGGAGGCACTGACAACGTCTAGGAATATGTGCCTTAAGAGCTCTTAGATCCTCCTCATAGCCATATGAAAGTAAGAGGTCTGCCTGAAAACCAACAGCAGTGAAAAGACAGCAGGTAAGAAAACATTACCCACCATATCCTGTAAATAAGAGAAATTATAAGAACTGAAGCCCACAGCATGACCACATTCTCACCTCATCAAGAACAAGAATTTCAAGTGCATCGCTCAGCGCTGCTGGTTGAAGAACACCAGATGACAGACATTTGCGTATGCAACCAGGAGTCGAGACAAGAATATCGGGCGATCCAGCCAGTGCAGCTCGCTATAAGCAAAACAACATATAAAACAATGGTCACGAATCAGGGTATACCACCATCCATCACTCCACAATCTCCGTACCAACCCTAAATGAAAGATACAAAAACCCACCATATCAGCTCCCCCAGTTAATTCCACAGCTTTCAGCTGAACTCGACATAACTCGATCAGGGACAAGACCTCAGTACGGACCTGCAGATTATCCACACCTCACATCAGCACGTCTCGGGAAAAAAACCACAAATTACGCTCGTCCCCACACCGTCGACCCCAAAAATCGAAACTTGCCTGCTGAGATAGTTCCCTGGTCGGGACGAGAACGATCGCGCTCGGAGCAACTTTACTCTTCGACCCGGAACTGCTGAACAGCTTCTGGAGCAGAGGCAGTAGGTAAGCGAAAGTCTTCCCGGAGCCGGTCTTCGCTCTCGCGACAACATCTTTACCCTCCTATAACCCAAAAAAACAACCAAAGAGAGAAAGCAAGCAACAAGACGCACATCAAATCAACATTCAAGCAACGAAAGACACCGTCTTGAACGGCAGAGTTAGGACCGGGAGAGCTTACGAGGATCAACGGGATGGCGACTTGCTGAATCGGGGTGGGCTTCTCGACGCCCTTCTTCGACAGGGCGCGGACCAGGCGGGGGTCGAGCCCGATCTCTTCGAAGCTGCGCTCTTCCTCCGCCGCATCGCCTCCTCCGTCTCCTGCTCCTCCGCCGTCGCGCGGCGCCTGGGGCTCGGTCGGCGGCGCTTCCTTCTCGCCGGATTTGCCCATCGTGATCCGGTTCGGGCCGCAAGGAGGAAGCGGGAAGGAAAAGGGGGGTTTTGCAGTCTGGAGAAATTAGGGTTTTGGGGAGGGTTTAGGAGGAGGAGGAGGAGGAGGAGGAGAAAATCAGAACGTTAGGACGGCGGGAACGGGTCCGCCGGAGCCGGGTTAGGAAGAGAAAATCCGACCCGATCCAATTAGCGTTTTATTCGGAAGATTGACAACGCTTCTTCAAAGAGTTTTTTTTTTTTTTTTTTTCAGAAATAGTTTTTTTCTATTTATATTCCAGAGAATAATAATTTACCTGGGTCACCAAAAAAAAATTTTCGAGTAAAAGAATCCGTTTGGTAATTACACAAAATTTTTACTCTTGAAACAGAAAAAGAATATAAATGCATTTGGTAACGCAATAATTTCTTTTTTATATTTGTTCGTCTTTTATTTTTACTTCGCCAATCGTCGCCATTTGCTTTGCATTTGCACTCGGTGGCGATGATCATCGACGGCCAATGGGTTGTGTGGTGGCGGTCGGCAGTCGATGACTAATGGCGCCGACCAGCGACGTTGGCTCCAAGCGGTTGAAAGTGGCCGCGGCAAGAGAAAGGAATAAATAGAAAAATAAAAAGAAAATTAGCTTATTGATAGAAATTCTTCTCAAATCAACTTTTTTTGTTTCTCATTTCTGCTCAAAGCTAACTTTCTATTCTATGGAATAGAAAAACAACTTAGCATTATCAAACAGATTTTTATTTTTATTTTTTTTTGAGAAACAAAAGAACGGAAATTCTAAGGAATAGAAATGTTGTCATGCGCTACTTTCAAGAAGGTAGAGGAAAAAAAATGCCACCTCATCCTAATCTTATCTTTGCATGTAATAATCGAGTCACGTGGTGTGTTGTTTCTCCACTTTTTGATGATTGTCGTGGAGAAATTTATTTCCGTGGGTTTAGAGAAATTTAATGTGCGTTTATTTTATGAAAATTCAAAATTTAGAAAATAATTTTTGATAATTGATAATTTACGTTGCTTACAATATAAATGAAAAATATTATCATCACTCGTAAAAGAGTTATTAATTGTTGTTGATAATAAAAGTAATTTTCATCGACTAATTCTATAATCAACTATTTTTTAAAAATGTTTTACAAATTTTGAGCGCTCTAAGAAAAAGATTGAGTATTCCAATCTAAAAATTTTAAGGTGAAATATTCTAAGTTAACTTAAACGTTCAATGAAATATTCATTAGTTGATTCGAACATCAGATTGTCGAAATGAGAAGCTTCACAAATTGTATGTCAAGACACACATACTACACAAAACAAAGATATTTATCAAAAATATTAACGAAATATAAAACCACAAAAATATTTATCAATTCCGAAATATATCTTAAGCGAAGGGGCCAATAAACCCAGTTGAAAATTAAACTAGAAAATTACCTCCATGTCATAAGAATTTCAAAAGAAACATTAGATTGAAATCATATTGAAATTGGAAAAAACAAAGTATCACAAGAACTTTGCTTTATTGCATAAATTTAGATCAAGTATCATCAACTATGGAATTAACATATTGCTAAGTAAATCTATCTATGTGAGTTACATGTTGATTCTCCTGGAAAGGAAAGGAGAAGATCATTGCTGCTAGATGGGAAAATGCCCAGATGCTTTTTACCAATACATTCATAAGGCAAAAGCATATCTGTTGGGATTCATGGGACAGCTGAGCATGCAGTACTTCGGGTTCTTTGGAAACTGCATATTCAATCAGTACAATCAGTACAGCTCCCTCAAACTTCAGTTGGCAAGAGGATTGCTGAAGAAGAATCGTCGAACGGTGACCCTGCGCCTCTTCACCACCGCAAAATGTACTCGATACAAGCAAGTTGGTCGATTGAGACACACTATTGCTCAACTGCCACGTTAGCATCTTCCTCCGCGCGAGGCGGCCTCCACTTCGAGTAAAAGATACTCCTCTCGACCACATTCTCCCTCTTCGACTGGTCATTCTGTAATTCCAGCTTCTCATCGATCAGCTCTAGCAACTCCTGCAAGCCAACTCCTGTCATAGCGGATGTTTTGACATGTGGACCAGCTTGAGCGGAATCAGAAACATTCTTTGTCCTCCATTCTCCCAAGGAAGCATTTGGTTCATTATTTGTAGTGTCCCCGCAGATCGATGAACCCCATTTTATACCATCTTCCTGTGATAGCCAGGTATCAGAATACTCGTCTTCTTCACTCTCAATAGTTTCTTCAAGCTCTCCTTCAGAGAGCCTATCGATAGATTCTTCACCTTCACCGCAATCATCCCCACCATCAGAGATGACATCCTCATCTCTCACATCTGTACATGTCGCTCCTTCGCCATCATTAGCATCAAAATGACTTCCATCATCTTCTTGAAGATCAATCTGACAAAAATACACACCTGAACATTAGAATATTCCCCCTAAAGTCTACACTAGGTGTTTGAGAGGGATAACTACACATGCAGTCCTAAAATTTATATACGGAGTGCAATTTAATTCTTAAACTTCCAATAAAGCATCATGATGTAACTGCACTCCAGAGACAAGCTGTAGACTTCTGGTATACTCATCTCATGTTTGAGGGTTAGGAAGAGGGAAGAGATGACCAAGTACCAACCTTATTCCAAACTTCAATCATGTTCTCAAGTTTCTCCTCAGATACACCTATTTGTTCGAGAACTTGCAATACTGAAGAACGATGTTCATCCAAATTTGGGGCACTGGAATCTAGTACATGCTGCAGATCAATAAAACATGTCAGTGAAACCAAAGTTTAGCTATTGCCTTTCAATCTCTTGTCATAACAATGGTGCAAGTTCCTGCAGTTGATAAGGATAGGTATAAAATTTCCCTCTTAAAGCATCACAATCTGCAAGCATAACATGAGAATTATTTTAATGGTTGGTCCAGAATTAGCCCACGATATGAATAGACTAGCACTTAAACAATGCATGTACTTTTTCTGTGATACATCAGACTAGGAGAAAATCAGCCTGGCGAAATGGGTTCGAAACTCATCTACCACATTGGAACAAGCCGAAGAAAAAGGGGTCATAAGGACTCAATTGGCAGAGCTTGTAAAGAATGATGGCCAGGATAAAGCTTTATTGCGTTCCGTGGAATAAGTTACATGGATTGTCTTTACACCATTTGCGCTCTGTTTGATATCAGTTTCTTTAGCAAGATCGAGATAAACAGCACATTTACAAGACCATGCAATTGGATCCAAATAAGGACCAAGAACTAATTTGCTCTCAATCTAACTTAAAGTGCAACGATATTCTAATTCTTTTCCAATGGATCAGGCCATAAACAAATATTGATATTCAAGAAGTGAATCATCAACCATCTATGCATACAGTTTCTATTTCAATTCACAAAGACAAACACAGACCACATTGAACATAAGCTTCCATGTGTTTCTGCAAATGTTTCCAGACACCTCCGTACAACTTACGTAAAAATATAATACAAATTGTAACAGATCCTGGTGCTCTCTGATAAATGGCTGCACAGGATACAGCAAATATATATATCCCAGCCATATAAAAGTTTGATAAGTCAAACTTCCGATAACTATACTGCAAAGATGACCAAAGGAAAAAAGATGCAGAGTAAAATCCAATGACCCCTTTTTGAATATTGGAAATAAAAACCTATTAGAGAAGAGTGAGAATCACTGTACCACAAGAAGGTCTGCTTCAATCACTTCTTCAAGAGTTGCTTGAAAAGCTTTCACCAACTGCAATAATGCTTATAGCTTTTTAACAGAGACAAATTACCCCAAAAAAATAAAATATTGAATTTTTACTTCAGTAGGTATCTATGTTACCTGCACAGGCAGATCTGATATAAACCCCACCGTATCACTAAGAACCACTTTCCTCCTAAACATAGTATGCTTAATCAGCTAAACAACTTCGATGAAAAGAAATTTCATATCTAAAAGAAATTTCCTATCTAAATAAACTTTGATCATGTGAATGTGGAAGTCGTTTTTTCCTTTGCATTACCCAGAAGGAAGAATAACACTTCTTAGTCGAGGATCCAGAGTTGCAAATAACCTGCAGAAGTTTTGCATACCAGCCAACAAGCCATGAGATATATTAAAATTAAAGAAAATGAAAGCCTTAAATAATGTTTCAGTAATTAAATTCAAACAAACAGCCGAAGCATATCAGGTACCTATCATCACTATAGAGATCAGTATCTGAAAGTGCTCCAACTAAAGTTGATTTTCCCTGAAAGATAAAGGAAATAACCCAAAACTTTATTGCTTTTCTGATTATCTCAAGTAAATCATCCGAAAAAATGCTTCTTGACCACCTACAGCATTTGTGTAGCCAACAACAGCGACAGTTGCTAAACTGCACTCATGCGAGTCTTTATGCCTCTTCCGACCAGCCCTTTGTGAAGCTCTTGTGCGCCGGACCTCTTCAATTTGTGATTCCAAAACACGCCGGCGTTCTAAAATCCTGTGAAACTAACATTTCTTTTAATCATAAAAGGGATCATAATAAGACTGAAAGCAGATTGAAAGGGCAACATGAGAACTGATAATGCAACATATTCATCCCACATAATCTCACCCGAAGGACCAAAATACATATAATGAATCAGATAACACCATCAACAAATTCATACAAATGTAAAAAAAAATTTCAATTTTTCAAGAGAGTGAAAAAGCCCTAGAATGGGAATTGCCCTACATAACACCTTTGCACAGCTTGAGATAGAATTCGGATGGCCTTAGTCCAATAAGAAACAGCAATTGTGAAATTCACGAGGTTTGATACAAGGTTAGATGAGGACTAATTGTGCAAGTATAGGTATAGACATATAAGAATATAGAGGACTTCTAATTCTTGTAAAAGAAAAATAAATAAAAAAGATGACTATTTTCCCATAAATCTTGGACATCTACCAATCTGAATATGGCTTACTGCTATTCAAAAACAGTTGAGCATGTTCCTGTAGTTGTAACCTAATAAATCTTTCCCATAAGATTATTGAATTATCACGTGTACAATTGAAACGAAGACTCAGAGAGAGAGAGAGAGATCTGACTTGGTGCTTTGCTAGCTCTCAATAGCTTTCTCAATGTTGGAGAAGAGGACAAAAAGAAAGTAGCCGGCAAAGTCACTCAAATAGTGAATTGAGGGAAGAATTAAATAGAAGATGATCAAAAAAAGGTAAAGCAACAAACTTTTTACTAAGTTCAAGAAAACAAATTCTTTATTGCACTAAGTGAATGTAAAATTGAAACCAAAAATACTTCCAGAAACCCAAAAAAAGGAACATGTAAAAAGGAACGCGTAATGCGTGAAGACAGCAAGTACTTCAGAGTAAAATGAGATGTGGAATATACAAATTGATATACTATTGGATAGTGCAATGAATGCTTAACCAAATATTATACCAATATACTTAGTATAGTGCAATGAGGACATAACAGAATTAAAAAAAGTCAATCCTTTGACATCCAACTAAAGCTTTTACTCATTACTTTTGACTCAATCAATTACTTTGTCAAGAATAAGCTTTATCTCCAATTAAAACCAACATTATCTCCAATTAAAACCAACAAAGCATGCATAATTCTACACATTATCATTAGAAGCACACCAGAAAACTTAAAACTCTATTTGGGTTCGAGAGTTCACTAGCCTTGTCTTTGGCAAGTAGGAGGATAACTTTTCCACAGAAAAAGACAAACTAATACAAGAAGCAATTTCAATTGAAAATACAAGTATCAATTGCACTCAATAAAATACCTCCTCCTTTGGAGATGAAGCTCACTTTCCCCAGCACCACTAAGAAAACCATGTCCTCCACTTCCTCTCCTGAAACAAGACACAAGAGTTAGAAAATGTTAATGCAAACGGAACCATTGATAGGAAACCTTACTTCTTATCTAAATAAAAATAAATGAACTTTTTAATCTAAGTGTCTATTTAAAATGGCTATGGTTGTGCTGTAACAATTACACTTAGTTGTGCTGTGACTGTGTTGAACTTGGTTGTGCTATGAAGTGTCATAACTTGCATTTCTGGTAATGTCTATATTAAAACTGCAACATCTCAAAGTGCGTGAGGCAACTTCCTAAAAATTTCTATAAGCTATTGTAGTTGTGAGGCATAATGAGTTAAGAAGAATTTGCCAAACACGTTATAAAAGCCACAACACTCCTTTTCATAATTATAGATTCTAAGGAAAATTTATACCAAACAGACTCTAAACATTAAATAGGTTCTGCCATCAATACTGGCGTATAGAGAGGCAAAAACCAAACTAATCACAATTTTTCCATAAGTTAGCTTCGTTGGAGAAAAAGATTTTTAAAAGTTTTCAATGAGGAGAGGGCCACGACTTAAATATCACATTCACATTCAATTTCTCTCTATGTAAGAGTGAGACTTATGATATCACAAACCTACAATAAACACCCACCCCCCACAACCCCAACCCCAACCACCCCCTCCCCAAGGACCCCAAAAATGTTATTGTTGTTGTCCTAAGCACACCGCCCAGCATGTTGAATCATGTAATTCCGGATTCTAGAGGTCGTGGGCTCACCATGCTAGGTACTGGTATAACGAAACTCAAGCACTTCTTTACCCCCACAAGGGCCACAACCATGGTTGATGACAACCAAATATTTCTTTCATATCACAATGTCTCACAACCTATTCCTAAACTCTCTTTATTGCATGGACTGCTACCTTAGATGGTTACTAACATAAAAGTTTATTAATGGGTGGCCCTCCAGTTTCTGTGAACTTCATATTGAGTATCCAAAGCTGTTCTTGAAGGAGTGTTTTCAAGATGCCAGAACCAGAAGCAATTGGGTGATCAGAAGCTTTAGTTGGTCCACAATGTATCTGAAAGGGATCTTAATCCAAGTTTATTTCTTGAAATTGTCTTGGTTTGCTGCTGTTGATGACATTTGGAGATACATGGTGCTGAAGCAATCTCAGATAATATGGTGCACAATATGAAGTTCAGGCTTTTTCCATTGCCTGGTGTGGAAGAAAATTTGTAAGAGAGAGGCATATGGAAATGCACATCTATTGGGTATTATGCAAGTAATCTCTTTATATCTGCTTTGTTCAGAAATAGTTTTTGAATGTGTCCACTACAGTCAAGCAATAAAAGCTAGCTTAGTAATTGAACTTAAAGAGATTCCATGCTCTACTACTATTTTTTGTAGTGACCTGCATCAAAGCCATGACATTTGCCCAAGAGAAGTACTCAAAACTCAAAGTCAATCCCACTATGTGAGAGTTGGGGCTAGCAATTTCCAAATGCACTGGTGTGGCACATGATGGAAATTAATCTAGACTGATAAATCAAAGACAACAGAAAAATACTTATAGAGTGCATTACAAGTGCAGACCCTTTTTAGAAGACTCTCATAGTGTCCCTTGCCCATAATAGTAAAGTAAGGAGAATCACAAGATTGACTCATGTCATGAGTCAAACAAGCGTGTAACATTTAGCATGAGTAAATTGCTAGCAGCTTTACCATTAGATTGTCCCTATTTATATATAATTAAGGAATATATCTTAAATTGGCTCCTATAAAACCAGCAAAGAGACATATATATGTGCTAACTACAAAGCCTAATACTCTGCATATGACAGTTTCCAATAATGAGCAACTGATGCAGATAAAAAACAGCAAAACTGAAGATGATGGAACTCTGGGTACTTTGACATTGACAAGAAACATCGGCAGTGTGTTAAATTCTACCACACATGCAAAACAGATTTTGTCCAGAATATGCATAATAATTAAAGGCGCAGGTCACGACATGAAGCCATTTGACCAAAACAGGAAGAGTGGCCTCACCCTCGTGCACTAACAACTTCAGCCTCACCTCCTACTCCAAATGCGTATCTTCCATCAGGCCCACGAACACGAACAAGCCTAGTTTTCTTGTACATTAAGGCTGCTAGTTCAGCCTTCAACCACAAAAGGTATGATAAGTTATCAAACCCGACCATTTTACTAGATATATTAAGTATCAAAGACCACAAAAGGATAGTTCTCAATAAGGGTAATCTCATATAGCACCTGTAGCTTTGCCTCCTTTGTGAATGCATGAGCATTGAAGATCTCTATGATAAGACCCACGCGGTCTAGTACTGGTTTACCCCAGCGCCTCTGGCACATGAAAAAGTAGAATACTTAAAGCCAAATGCAATTCATAACCAAAAATCCTAGCACCAGATCATATATGACTAGAAGAAAACATGCATCACCTCCAAATTCCTCAACTGAATCCCAGACAAGTTTGCATTGACAAAAACAGCATCAACCTCACCCTGCAAATTGGCATCTTTCACTAAGTTAGCGATCCAACACCACACAAACACTTCCACATAATAAAATGGCCTACTTATGGATAAAGCAACAAATTCTTGCCTTGGTCTCCGCTTCATTCAAATGGATTTTAATAGTGTCCACAGTGCCGGGTCCGAAATACGTGTCTGCTCAAAGTAGAACAGAACCACAAGAAACTCAGAACCGAAGCTAGAGCTAGAAGGGCACTTCCACACACATTAAGCCACAAACATTCCCCAAGAAACTAGCCGAACGTTAAAAAAAGACACTCCATCTTCCACCCATTCAATCGCATTTTCTCGCATCAGGACTAAGCTGGGCAACTGCAGCTAAAAAGAGTTCAAGAACCGACCGAACCTGCACGGGCCCGGTGGGACCGGACGAGCGGGTTCTGCACGAGGGCGTGGGGAGGCAGGGCCTTGTCGAGGAAGTCGGTGTCGAAGAACCCATCGCGCTGGTCCTCGAGGGAGTTCGCGAGGCAGAGGGCCTCGTCCAGCTTCGCCCGCAGGAGGGCGTCGGGCCGGATCCGCGGCTGGACCACGAAGAGCCGGGGCGGGCTCCTCGGGTCCCTGTTGATCAGCGACTCGCCTCCTCCTCCGCCGCCGCCGCCATCCTCCCCGCCGCCGTCGCCGCCGCGCGTCCAGGTGCGGGAGAAAGGGCGAGCGAGGAATTGGAATGGCGAGGGAGGGCGCAGGGGTGTCGGGAGAGGAGCGAGGTGGCGTCGACAGAGAGAAGAAGCTGTTCTGAGCATTTCTCTTCGAGGGGTTTAAGGTGGCCTGAGCATCTGCCGTATAAACTTCACTTGGAGCAAGGGGCTTTTAGCTCACGGCGGTAGACTGAAAATACATATATATATATATATATATATATATATATATATATATATATAAATATATAAAATTAATCTTATACTAAAAAAAATTAATATCACTCAAAATCTTAAACTTGTATATTTATGATAAATTATCTCAAATTAATTTTTTAATTATCAAAAAATTTAAATTGATATTTTTGTGAATACTATAAAAATTACAATTCGATATATTCATGACAAATTTCAAATTAGTTTCAAGATTATCAAAATTTAACAAAATTAACGTAGGGTAACATTATTATAAATGTACTATTTGAGGTTAAATTAGCTTGGGTAAATTCATAATATGTGTATTAAAAAAATGGTATGTGAATTTCATGCATAAAATTTCTAAATTAAATGATTACTAGAAAGTCCGAATACATTAAGAATAAAAAACAAGCAACAAGAACTTTAGGGTACTCATGACAAAATTTGTAGAATAGAAATTGATTTACTGGCAATTTCTTTTCAGAAATTAAGAAGTTAAAAATTTTAACTTCGATTTCTTCTTCAAATCTATTTACAAAATAGAAATCTATTCCAAAAATAGAAAAATCAAATTGCATTACCAAACAAATTTCTGTTCAAAATCTGTTCCGGATAATAGAAAAATAGAAAAATAGAAGAAGTATAAATTTTATTATGCGCATTCTTGATCACTCCCCACATGGTTCTTTTGATTCCTCTCTCCCCGACCCCCTCCACTATTTTGACTCGCTCGCTTGTTTGATCGGCAAGTAAAAGGTAACTTGAGAACTCACTTGCAAGCAAAAATGTTGAAGCTGAAGAAGCTGCAACCAGTCTCTTCGGAGACATCCGATAAAAAAAGAAGGTGCAACCAGGAGCAATAGGAGCACGACCCTTAGGAGGAGCAACAGATCCATCGTCATTAATGAACTATCACTTCACACAGAAGTTCGGGAAAGGAAGATTCGAGCTTGAGTTCATAGCATTCGCAAAACGCCCTAATTCTAGAAATGGGTATGGCATGAGAAGGCTCTTCATTGAAAGGGAAGTGAGAAAGATGAGAAGAAAGAGGTGAAAATCTTGCACAACATTAAAAGAAATTTTCCTAATCTCAGTTCGATCACGTCTACTACTTGACTTAAAAATTTAGCACTGACTCATCTTATATATTTACATTTTAAAATTTCTTTTCTACATGGTGTATCCACATAATCTTCTCCGCATATTCAACCTTATCTAGATGTTTTTCTTAGAATTTTGAATCTCTAATAATAGTAATACTCACATTTGTCTGGGCTTTGTTAAAACGAACTTGAGCTACTTGTACTCTCCTTTGCAAAATTGAGCTCTCATTTTTGCCCCAAATTGCCTTGGTCTGAATTAGAGTTTGAAGAAGAGGGAAAATGACTTGATTTGTCCAAATTAGGGATAAAATTTATGACAAACATGTCTGTTGATGTGGTTTATGGTTATTAATGCTTGGAGCATTGGCAAGTCATATTGATTGGAAAAATGGTAAAATATTACTATATTGAAATTTTTAATGTTTCAAATCAGTTATGGCACTTAAGTAATTGTCTTTTCCAAAAGTGGCATTAAAGTGATCCGGTTAAAAGTTTTGACATAAAAAGAAAGTTATGACACTTCTAATATTATTTTCTCAATCATTGAATATCATTTGCTATCCTAACAACGATCTTAATGCATTCCATATTACAATTATAATATTTATTACACGATCCTCTATGTAGTACAATTCTTCCGTCTCTTTTTCCTTTTCACTCTACCAATGTTATATTTTATCAACTATTATCAAAATTTATATAAACTATAACTAAATTAATTTTACATTATCATATATTAGTTGGCAAATAAATGATCAAATAATACTTAAATAAATATGTATTAACAATCATTTATTGTGATATTATATAGTTATTGATTTGATCAAAGATTACTTATCAAGTGATAATTAGCATAATAATAGTTGCTTATTATTAGGTATGATTACAACGACAACCTTTATTACTAATTATATTAATTATTGCTCAAATTGTTGTATACGTTAATTCAACCACAAGGTTAACTATGTTATGATATAACATTTTTTTTTCAATATAGTCACATAATATGTAATTAACATTAGATGGTAATTACAAACCAATTTATTAAAAATTGACAAGATATTTATGTATTAAAATTTAATATCCGAACAACATATATAGGCTATAATACCTGTCACTTTAACATTCAATGGTGAGTTTAACAATTCAATCCTGATGATTAGGCATTCTCCACGAGAGAGCGTGATGTAACATTAATAAACTTTTCTTGATAAAGATTCTTGAGAGGAATCTATTTTGAATATTAAATTTCAAAATAGATATATTTTAAGAAAGAAGTCATCAAAACTACACATCACTCGGGCCACAAAACTAACGACACATTGTATTTCCATAAGACCAGTTTGAATCCGAACCCATAGATGTAGTAAAACTTCAACAGCAAAGAAGCAAACCCTTGACCTAAACTCTGTCAAGTATTCAAGTTCCTCTTTCAGCCCTAGTTGCTCTCTCTCTCTCTCTCTCTCTCTCTCTCTCTCTCTCTCTCCATCGAAGGTACTCTTTTTTCTCTACTTCTCTCTGGTTAACGACTCTATTGCTTATTAGGGTTTTGGGTGTTCTTTTTTTTTTTTCCTCCATTTTTTGCTTCCCTATAAGTTGGGTTTTAACCTTATAAGTTGGGGATATGTCACTGATATCAAAAGCTTGAATGGTGAATCTATGTTTGAGTCGTTTCTGATCCAGTGGAAAGGCCAATTAATATTGTGATATCATGGCAGCTAATGCACTATTTTTGTTAATTATTACAAGCACCCTTGATCATACACCCGTATTATAATTTATTTATTTTTGGTTTCTTGATCTAGAGAATTGAAGAGATTTTGTGAATTTTCCAAACCCCCTAAATTTATATCATTAATTAATAGTTTGATAGAACAGGGCTTTATTTGGATAACATAGTAATGATAGCTTATGCCACAAAGTGGGACGAAGATGGGTTTCGAAAGATTTCCGGAGGATATTAGTAGGATTTGCATTACTTTGATCTCGAAAAATGTTTAAAATCTCAAGAAAGGTCTCTCTTGTCTCTTTATGCTTATGCGTTATTTTCAGTTTCGAATTTCATTAAAGAGTGCCTTACAACATTCGGTGAGAGTTTGGAGTGTAAATTACCTTTAAGAAATCATATTGCTATCGTAACGTACTAGACAATAACATGGTTACAAGCTTGGATAATTTTTTTTTTTTTTATATCCAGTGAGTCTGTAATGTTTATGAATTTTCCAAACCCCTTGAATGTATATCAATAATTGACATTCTGATGGTATGGGACTTTATTTGGATAACTTAGTGACAATGGCTTATGCCATGAAGCCAATGAAGATAGTCTTGGATTATCTGAGGACCACATCAGTAGGTTTTGTATTACTTTGATCTCAAAGAATATTAAATATCTCGAGAAAAATCCCTCGTCTCTTTATGCTTTCGTTTTTTTCCATTTTGATTTCATTAAAAGAGTTCCTTTACGACGCTTGATAAGGGTTGGATTGTAAATTACCTTTAGGAAATCATATTGCTATTGTAATGTACTAATAAAAAGATAACATGGTCACAAACTTGGATGGGTTTGTTTATCCAGCGAGTCTCTCTATTGATTTATAAATCTTCCAAACCCCCTTGTTTATAACATTAATTAAAAATATGATATTATGTGGCATTATTTGGATGACATAGCGGTGATGGCTATCCGCCGAAGATAGGCTTGGAGGATCTTATGACCCTGGTGGTTGTATCTAAATTATCTTGATCTCAAAGAATGTTAACAAGTTCGAGAAAGATTATGCATTAGTTTCCATTTTGGATTTCATTAAAAGAGGGCCTTTATGACACTCAACAAGGGTTGGAGTGTAAATTACCTTTAGGAAATCAAATTGCTATTGTAACATGCTAAAAAGATAAAACGGCCACAAGTTTGGATGGGTTTTTATATCTATTGAGTCTTTGCACAGTTTATGAATTTTCCAAACCCCCTAAGTTTATATCATTAATTGATATTATGATAGTATGTGGCTTTATTTGGATAACCTAGTGATGATGGCTTATGCCATGAAGCCGACGAAGATAGGCTTGGAGTGTTTTGGGATCATATCAGTAGGATCTATGTTACTTTGATATCGAAGAATATTTAAAATCTTGAGAAAGGTCTCTCTTGTCTTTTTATGCTTGAGTTATTTTCAGTTTTGGATTTCATTAAAAGAATGCCTTTTCGACACTCAAAAAGGGTTGGAGTGTTATTACCTTAAGGAAATCATATTGCTATTGTGACGTACTTAAAAGATAAGACAGTCACAAGCATGGATGAGTTTTTTTTTATATCCAGTGAGTCTGTGTAATGTTTTATGAATTTTCCAAACCCCTTGAGTTTATAATTGATATTATGATAGTATGTGACTTTATTCGGATAACCTAATGATGATAGCTTATGCCATGAAGCCATTGAAGATAGGCTTGGAGGTTCTCAGGACCATAGGATCTGAATTGCTTTGATATCTAAGAATGATAAATATCTTGAAAAATGTCTTTCTTGTCTCTTTATGTTCATGCGTTATTTTCCGCTTCAGATTTCACTAGAAAAGAGTGCTTTTAAGACGCTAGATAAGGGTTGTAGTGTGAATCACCTTTAAGAAATCATATTGTTATTGTAACGTACTAAAAAGATCATACGGTCACAAGCATGGATGAGTTTTTTTATATCCAGTGAGTCTCTATACTGTTTTATGAATTTTCTAAACCCCTTGAATTTATATCATTAATTGATATTATGATAGTATGTGGCTTTATTTGGATAATCTAATGATGATGGCTTATGCCACGAAGCCAATGAAGATAGGTTTGGAGGATCTTAGGACCATATCAGTAGGATCTGAATTACTTTGATATTGAAGAATGATAAATGTCTTTCTTGTCTCTTTCCGTTTCAGATTTTGTTAGAAAAGAGTGCTTTTGCGACATTCTATAATGGGTGTAGTGTAAATTACCTTTAGGAAATCATATTACTATTATAATGTCCTAATAAGAACATATGATCACAAGTATAGATGAGTTTTTTATTTATTGAGTCTCTATATTGTTTAATGAATTTTCCAAACCCTGTGAATCTATATCATTAAATTGATATTATGACAGTATGTGGCTTTATTGGATAACCTAATGATGATGGCTTATGCCACGAAGCTGATGAAGATAGGCTTGGAGGATCTTAGGACCATATCAGTAGGATCTGAATTACTTTGAGGTTGAAGAATGATAAATGTCTTTCTTGTCTCTTTAAGTTCATGTGTTATTTTCCATTTCGGATCTCATTAGAAAAGAGTGCTTTTACGACACTCAATAAGGGCTGGAGTGTAAATTACCTTAGGAAATCATATTGCTATTGTAACGTACTAAAGTATAACATGGTCACAAGCTTTGACAAGTTTTCTATGTCCAGTGAGTCTCTTACTATTTTATGAATTTTCCGAATACCTAAGTTTATAACATTAATTGGTATTCTGATAGTAGGTGGCTTTATTTGGATAACCTAGTGACAATGGCTTACGCCACGAAGCTGATGAAGATAGGCTTGGAGTATCTCAAAGACCATATCAATAGCAACAGAATTAATTCGATCTCGAAGAATGTTAAAAATCTTGAGAAGGTTTCTTTTGTCTCTTTATACTTATGTGTCATTTTCCATTTCGGATTTCATTTAAAAAGTGCCTTCATGACACTCGATGAGGGTTGGAGCATAAATTACCTTTAGGAACTCACGTTGCCATTGTAGAGTACTAAAAAGATAACACGGTCAGGATTTTGGATGGATTTTTTATATCCAATGAGTCTTCTTATTGCTTTTAGGTTCCAAGAACTCCTTCTGCTCTTGCTAATGAGTCCAACCTGTAGTTTCTTTCTGCTTAGTAATTTGCTTAGTTGTATAGTTGTTTTATTGGTGTACACGACAATCTCTTTGCTATAGACTAACTTACACGATGTGTGGAACAGTAACTAATGCTTTTTCAATGCTCTTAATGTTGGTAAACTCCTTCTACAGCAAAAATTGAAAAAATATAATAAAAAATTTAAGAATAATATGAAAAGAAATTGTCCAGGTTAGCGCTGGCCATGTCATATAAGACGTTCAAAGTCTATGTAAGAGATTTTCAGTTAAAATTGGTTAGATGGACTTTATTAGCTAAACATGAAAATGTTTAGAACTCAATTAGCATAATTAAAAAGTTTAAAATTGAAATTTATAATTTTTTCGACAATTTTCCCCGTAATAAACTTGACCTATGCACATTTTTTTTTTTGGTGAATTCACTAATAGCTTAATTGACCATTCTCATAAGTAAACTATGTCATCGAGAATAATCTTTTCTAGAGAGAGAGAGAGAGAGAGAGAGAGAGAGAGAGAGAGAGAGAGAGTAATCTATAGAAATTGAAATATATGTGTGTAATGTATTTTCTATGCTACCGGTTAAAGCAAATCGAATGACTACTTCCACCTCAAATTTTTACGGCAAAGTTCCACGGAATGCCATGAGTTATCCCATCATATGGAAGGTTTTGTCAATTTTCAACATGTTGACTACACGCGCGATCAGAAAACTCAATCCATTGAAATTTGTAATTTTTCTTACTGAGTAACTTATCAATATACGTGCCACATTCGTAGAATCCTTCTGTATTAAGTATTTTCCACGTATACTTTGGATAACACCTAAAATTATCGCTCATAATATGGGATTCAATAACAAGGAAAGTCACGAAGAAATTCAAAATCATTATCCTAAGAGATAAGAAGACATTTAATGACGGTCCATAACGGTAGTGCTCGAGAAACGAAATGGTGCCAATGAAAACAGCCGTTGAATGGCTTTTCCCTTATATCGACCCTAAAATATGATACTCACCATTATTACCCATAAATGCTGTCATTACTATTCTTGACCGGCAACGATTACGTGCAAAGTTCTCGTGATCTCATGTTTCTGATCTCTTCCTTAAAGATAACAAAGGGAACTAGGAATATTTGGAGATGAGTTGTTAGGATTTACTGTCCGAAAAGAACACTTGCAATAGATATTTCAAAGAGAGATTTGAAATCTCTTATTTCCCAAACAAACGTGCCTTGTCTTTTATATCCCGATCAAACGAGTATTTAGCACCATGGAGCAGCAAGAGAAAAAAACATGAACTTTGAAAGCCCTAATCAGTCTCTCTAGAGCCTCTAATCTCATGGAGACACCAAAGGTCCTGGTAGCCAGGAAGACACTTTACCACAACTTCATACCCACCAAAGCTGAGGAGGAGGCCGCGAAGGCCCGCAACGTGTCCCACAAAGTGACCCGGATCGTCATAGAGACCTACGACTTCGTCCCGCCGCAGCTGTTCCCCGACCCCAACTACCCGTGGCTGATCCGGAAGGCTGTCAGCGACAGCGAGATCACGACGGGGAAGCTTGTGCTCTCGTACGACGACACCTTCGGCCATGTGTTCCACTACTGGTCGGTCGAGATGTGCAATCACGTGGAAAAGGGCGGCCTGTACCTGGTGGCGCTGGTCGACTTCACTGACGAGAAGAGCCCGAAGAGGTACCAGAGTGAGAACACCTTCCTGGAGCGGGGCATGAACGGGACCTACCTCCTGGGGTGGCTCGACATAGTCCACAACCGCCGCTTGATCCGCGATGAGGTCAAGCCCGTCCATGAGGTCGGGTTGTTTTGGGATGTCCGATCCGGGAGTTTTTACTTCAAGATTCTCCGATGACACAGCTAGGGCGTTCGGTTGTTATGTGTGCTTTTTTTTTTTTTTTTTTCTGGTGCTCGTGTAGCATTTGAATGCCCTTTTCCTTTAGATTGCTCTTTGTGTGTTTTTTCTTTAATTTCAATATGTGGGCATGGTTATAAGAATTCCGAAAGGACATCTCCAGTGATCTAGAGAGTATAAGAACTTCCGGCAAATGAGGGGTTGGTAGTCATGTCTTGCACATCGATGCAAAAACCTTTGAGCGGAAAATTCCCCTCTGATTTTAATTTTTCGACAATATGGAAAAAGGTGCACCCCAATTACATCTTGAATTCAAAACAACCTGGGAAAAGTATTAAAAAAATTCCTAAACCTATTGCACAAATACTTATTCAATCATAAACCACCATTTTAATCTTAAACATTTTCACCTTGATACAAGCCAGTTTAGGCCATAAAACGACCCTGGGCGACATGGACATTTTTTAAATAATAATTCAACATATTTTTCAATTATTGTTCTGTTCTCTTTTTATTTTTTTTCTTTCTTTTTTCTTTTCATTTTGGCTAGCGAGGGCCAGCAAGCCCTCATCAGTCGCAGGTGAGGTAGGGCAATAGTCTTCGGGTAGGTGAGGCAATGAGCTTCCCTAGGTCTGGCAATAGTCTTCGAGCATCAAGTGAGGCAATGAGCTTGCCTAGGTCTGGCAATAGTCTTCGAGCAGCAGGTGAGCCAACCCTTGCCTGGTTCTGGCGATAGCCTGCAGGTGAGGTAGCCCTCGTTGAGATCTAGCGATAGTCTTTGGGTGATAGGTGGGGCAGTGAGCTTGCCTAGATCTGGTAACAGTCTTTGGGTAGCAAGTGAGGTAGCACTAGCCCAAATTTGGCGATAGCCTTCGGGTAGCAATGGCCCTTTAGCCTCGCCCCCCAAAATGAAGAGGAAAAAGAAAGAAAAAAGAAAAAATTATCAAAAATATCCACAATAGCATTGATTACGCCACATAATACGGCCGATATCCACTTTAATACCTAAATTGAAAGGGTTATGATTAAATTGGTAAAGTCGTTCTCTCTCTCTCTCTTTCCGAGTATTTCATGTATCAAAATTTTCTTTTGTTTAACTTTTTTTTTTTTTTTAAGTGGATACATCTTTTCAATGATGGGGAGTTACACAACAAGTGTAATAAGGAGAGTGAAAGGAGCAAATGCAATAAATAGCTTAGCCTAATGGTGGAAAAAAATAGTGCTAATATTGCCTCCTAAGCAAAATGGCTAAAAATACTTTCAAACCTCTAAAATTCGTCCGTTTATAATCTCTTTAAATAAATAGATATGTATAAATGTATATAATAAGGTCATCATATTACTGATGTAGATTATTCACCAACCAGTCTATCCAAAATAATACGGAAATAACTTAGCAACGCATAAAATAACAAAAAGACAAGATAAAAAGTTGTAGAGGGATTTTAAATTTTATAGCAATCATTAGCTTTTTTCTATTATCTATTTATTGTTGGTGATGTAATGTAATGTCGATCTCTTAAATTTGAAGTACAAATTATCTTCTAATTTCATTGACCAATTATAGACTGTTCGAAATTACTAAATATCCCTACTCAACTACAAAATTCACAACGGCCTTTTGAACTTTTTGTGATAGATGATGCCTCTGATCGTTCAAATCCAGCAATAGCATAAAAATATGACTTAATGATTCTACCATGGAATACGAAATATCCGCACCAGTCTGATTTTTCAAGTCTCTCCAATAAAAGAAGTGCATCTTAATCAATATTCGGATTATGACAAAAAGAATTAATCAATATTTGGATTCTTCGGAATTTCATATATTTTTCTTTCGATTTCTGTGTAGGTGCGCGAGTGTCACTTTTTTTTTTTTTATTTTATTATCTTTCTTCTTCCAAATAGTAGAGTGTCCAACCTATATTTAACGGGATAAGTACACTAATAGTGCCATAAGTTGTGTACGGCGCTCACTTTGGTGCCAAAAGTTTCCACCGGATCACTTAAGTGCCAAAGTTTGAAAAACGCTCACTTTGGTGCCAACTTCGGTCTAGTTGGCCGGAAATCTGACGTGACACATTTTTTATTAATTTTGAAGTTGATGTGGCTCACTCAAGAGTACAGTCAGCATCCTAACACCAAAACGACGCCGTTTGCCGTCCTCAAAGGCCCCCGTGCTCGGCAGCCAAGGCTCCAACCACGACCCCAATCTTGAAGATGGCCACTTGGCGGCCGTAGCTTCGACCTCGACCCCAACCTCGACCCTGACTGTGACGATGGCCACTCGGCGGCCGCGGCTTGGACCTCGACCCCAACCCCGACGATGGCCACTCGGCGGCTGTAGCTCAGACCCCGACCTAGACCCCGACAATGGCCACTTGGCGACCACGGCTTCGACCCCGACCCTGACCCTGACCCTGACCCCAACCCCAACGATGGCCACTCGGCAGCCACGGCTCCGACCCTGACCCCAACCCCGACCCCGACCCTAACCCTGACCCCAACCCCAACGATGGCCACTCGGCAGCCACGGCTCCGACCCTAACCTCGACCCCGACCCCGACCCTAACCCTAACGACGGCCAATCAGCAACCAAGTCAAAGGCTGTGATCTAGCCGGTGCTCAGGGAGGCCGCCGACGAGTGCGCCGCCATTGATGTCTCCCTCTCCATCTCCGATCTCCTTAACGAGTGCCTGGCCTGCGTCTTCCAGTACCTAGGCTCCGCTGACCGAGGCTGGTGCTCCCTCATGTGCCATCGAGGGCATCCGAACAGCGTCAAGCAATGGTTGCTGAGCGAGCGACGAAGGCCAAGTGACGGCGAAGCGACGGCGAAGCGACGACGGCTGAGCGATGGCGGAGGCTGAGCAACGAAACCCTAATTTCAATCCCCAAATAAAAAGAAAAAAAAAGATCTCCAAATGAGTTAAACGACGTCATTTTTGTGAGGCCATCCATGTAGGACGGCAAAACGACGTCGTTTTCTTAAGGAGGACCGAAAATGACGTCATTTAAGGCCTTGTCGATTTTTTTTTTTTAAAGCCACGTAATCATTTTGGCGGAATCTTTCGCCGATGGCACCAAAGTGATCATTTTTCCTTCGATTTGACACTTAAGTGATCCAACGGAAACTTTTGGCACCAAAGTGAGCGCCGTACACAACTTATGACACCATTAGTGTACTTATCCCTATATTTGACTATCCTATTAATTCCTGCAGGATGAGACAGGTTCAATAATCAGAAATATAGAGATAGGTACTACCGGGAAGGCTCAAGGAAATTAAATATGATGCTTTTAAAGTCATTCATTTTTTGAGAAAGAAACATACTTTTCCACTACAGTAATTCCTTCAAATTGTCGACTCTTAGTTTTTATGTTGAGCAAACTTGCCAGTCCGAGTCTAATAGCCGGAATACACAAATCAATACTATTGGAAGGGCCGATAAAAATACGAAAGTACGTAAGTATGATGTTCTAAAGCCGTTCATTGATCGAGGAAGACAAACATACTATCCTCTAGAGTAATTCCTACAAACTGTTGGCTCTCACTTGTTATGTTGAGCAAACTTGCCAATTCAGATTTAATAGCTGGAAATACACAGATTTGTACTATTGGGAAGGCCCAAAAAAATACGTAGGTATGGTGCTTTTAAAACCATTCATTGATCGAGGAAGACAGACATACTTTCCAATAGAGTATCCCTTCAAATTTTCGGCTCTTAGTTGTTATGTAAGCTTAGATAAATCTCCACTTTCAAAGAAGGGAACAACTGGGATCTCATTATTGTTACTCATAAGCGAAATAGCAAGCAACATTCTTGTTAATCTATATCTCTATCCCTCGGCAAAGGCACACCTTCGCAATTAAACTTCTCTCTGCAGATAAAGTACTCAAGAATCATCGTACGAAGAAAAAAACTTGGAATTATCAGGTTCTAAAAGAGGTCTGAAATCTTTTTAAGTTTGAAATCTTTTTATTTCCTAAACAAACGAGCATCTTCTTTTCACCTATATATTTATAACATTCGTAACATCCAAAATATAGAACCATAAACTTTGAAAACCCTAATCACTCTCTCTATAGCTCAAGCACATAGAGGAGACACCAAACACTCCATTATGATGGCGAAGATATGGTTCTACAATTTCATCCCCACAAAAGCCGAAGAAGAGGGCACGAAAGCGCAAAACATGCACTACCAAGTGACCCGGATCCTCGTCGAGATCAATGACATCGGCCCGGGGTAGTTCCTCGCTGACCCCAACTACCCGTGGCTGATACGGAAGGCCGTCGGCAGCAGTGAGATCATGACGGGAAAGCTCATGCTCTCGCACAAAGACATCTTTGATCACGTCTTCCGCTACTGGACACTCGAGATGTGCAACCACGTGGTGATGGGAGGCCGGTACCTGGTGACGCTAGTTGACTTCACCGACGAGAAGAGCCCTCGGGGTTACCAGAGCGAGCACACCTTCCTGGAGTGGGGACCGAACGAGACCTACCTCCTGGGGTGGCTGGACATTGTCCAAAATCATTCAACTCCGGCGACGAGGTTGGGCTGCTTTGGGATATTCGGACTCAAGTTTTTCACTTTAAGTTGCTGCGAAGAGGAGACTGAATTTTGCAAGAGATATAACCTTAGGGCTGCGTCTCCCTCTCTCGCTCTCTCGCTCTCTCGCTCCCTATCTCCTTTTTCCCTTCCTCTCGTGCTTACCTTCTTCAAGTTTCTTTATAGCATTAGGATGCACAAGAGTCTTTTCCTCTTTTGCAAAATTCGACACTAACATGTTTTTTATTTTTTTAAATTTCGTTTTGTTGGTATTGTTACCGGAATTCCAAATGCACTCTCGTGTGTATGTGGATGGAATTAGGGATGAGCAATGGTCTTGGGATCCAGTTTGGATGGCCGGTTTTTAGAACCTTTTGAAGCCTCTTTTCAAAGGCATATTTCGTCACCCATCGGGAATCAACCGTGGTCTTCAACATAAAAAACCAATAACACAACCGCTTGTTTTTATAGTAAAATTGTGGAACTTTTATATTTCATTATAAGAATTTGGTCTTTTACCCACAACATAAAACGGGTCGATTCCCATGTAGATTTGGGAACCGGATCAGCCCAGGCTCCATAAATGTCTGTTTTGGTTTCCAATTTCAATTTTTTGTATTCGGGGAATTGACTTACCTTGAAACCGGTCATTGTAGGTGAGATGACTGAAAGGGCTCGTTCACACACCTAGAGGGGTGAATAGGTGTATATTAAAAATTTATTCATAAGACTTAATAAATTAAATTGCCTTTTTAAAAGATTGACTAGGGAAGTTATGACATCTAGATTTTCGGGTTCTAATTTCGACTGGATAAATAGGGCTGTTTTTTATTCAGTTGAAGCCAGGGATTGTGAAATTGGGATGCAAGTGGGCTACATTGGTAAGGAAAAATACCAATTGGAATGATGAGGTGTTGAATGAAATTATGGGAGTTAATTTAAATTGAATCAAGAGGGATTAAGGTCCAATTGGGAAGAAAACTTAGCAAAATTCGTATGCCACCTCTACCCCCACATTTTGGCCTACCTTAAAGCTTCTAGAAGGGGCATTTTTGGCAAGGAAAAGTGAGTGTAAGATAGCTGGAATGGTGGGGCCAGAGAGAGAGAGAGAGAGAGGAAGAGAAAACCGGTTTTTCTTCTCTCCTCCATCGAGCATCTCCATGTTCTTCCCCTTTCTTTGGGTTTCTTCTTCAGCAACAACCGAAGACCAGCGAAGCAGAAGTAGCTGCGGCTTCTACCATTGTCACCCACCGAAGCCGAAGCCACCGCTGTTGCTCCGCGGCCGGCCGCGCCTCACCGCACGCCCTCCACCTCTCCCCCTTCCGCTGTCGCCAGTCTCTTCTTTTCCTTCTTCTTCGGTGGCTATCCGACGTCCCAACAAATTTGGGATGGACGCCGGAGCAGCCAACGCCGCACATGCGACGCCACCGACCTCCGCCTGTCGTTGCCCTCACACGCCACTGCTACCGCACGCCTCCGCTCATCTCAGCCGTTGGTCTCTGCTCGTACGTCCAGGAGGGGTAGGCTGTTCGACTAGTTCAGGCCGCGGTTCGGCCACCTTCGGCCACCGTACACCGTCGCCTCGACCCACCGGAGGTCCCTCGCCCTCCGCCGGCCCTGTCCAGCTCAACTTAGCCTCGGATTCGACCCCAACTAGTAGTGGACAAAGAAGAGAAAAATAGGTATGGCAGCGGACGTTTGGCCCGTTTTGGCCGTCTTCCCGAGCCCGGATGCTCGGCCCTCTTTAAGGAAAGTCGATCCTCGCGTCGAGCCTGTCGTTTTGAGTGAGTTTTGCTCACTAATGCTTTCTTAGTTTTGCTAATTACACTTAAAAGTTGATTAGTGTTAGTTAAGTGTAATTAGGTGGTTAGATTAGAATGGATTAGCGATTATTAGTTAATTTCATTGCATATTAGTTAGGTGGTTAGTATACTTAGATAGAGAATTGCCTATATTATTTATTGGATGCTTCGTGGGATTTTTCCCGACCTTTATCAGGTGTTAATTAGGCAATTCGGGCCTAAATGGTATTTTTAGGAATTAAATATTAATTTTCGAAATAATTTATTCAATTATTTATTTTTCGAAAATTCAACTGGGATGGCCAATGACCGGGATTTTATGCTGATGATCGTGGCGTAGTCCGTTTATTTAATTGAGCTTTATATTGTGCTAAATTGAATTTATTGTATTTATTTATTTATTTTTCGAAATTAATTATTTACTTATTTATTTTCCGAAAATTCAATCGAGATGACCGGTGACTAGAATCTCGTGCCGATTGTCATGGAGTAGTCCCATTATTTATTTGAGCTTTAATTTGTGTCGAATTGATTTGGCGGTGCATTTTGAAGTTATGTTCTTAAATAATGCAATTTTGGCTATGTGATTGGGGATTGGTCGAGTATCAGTTGTTAGTATCGAAAGTGAGTTAGTGAATCACCTGAAGAATACACGTGGCCTGGTGAATTGGAGTGTCACCTGGGAAGGACACGTGGCTCGGTGACAAAGTATGGCATCGTGGGAAGGGTCGGGTGGGACCGTAAAGTCGCTAAATCTTGGAAAGGTCGGGTGGGACCATAAAGCCACTAGATCTTGAGAGGGTCGGGGTGGGACCGTAAAGCCACTAAACCTTAGAAAGGTCAGGTGGGACCATAAAGCCACTAAATCTTGGAAAGGTCGGGTGGGACCATAAAGCCACTGAATCTTGGAAAGGTCGGGTGGGACCGTAAAGCCACTGAATCTTGGAAAAAGTCGGGTGAGACCGTAAAGCCACTAAATCTAAGAAAATTGCTTGGTGGAGCTGTGATTACCACATATAAATGAGTTGCGCCCTAAAGACCGTGATTTATATTTGGAAATTGAGTTGGAATAATTGAAATGACCGTGAGTGGTCTTGTTGGTACGGAATCGATTAGGTCGATTGATCGTCGCCTTGATTTGATGTTGTGGATTGAATGATTGAATGGAGATGACCGTGAGTGGTCTTCTTGGTGTGTAATCGACTAGGTCGATTAGATCGATGCTTCGATCTATGATGTGATTGCTTGGGTGCTTATTTGATCTATGCTAATATGCATGTGGAATTTGAGGCTAAGGTAAGCCCTCTGACTCATGTTGTGCATAGGCAACCCTAAGGTGTATTAGTTTACTAATTGGGTCATAATCTCATCTCGGTTTAGGGAAAACATTTCAGGACCCTGATGAAGACTTGAGGAGAAAGAACTCGAAGAGGAGTATCTGAAGGAGAACCCCGAGGATGATCTAGAGTAGGATCCTGATGACTTTTGCTATAGAATCAATTTGAGTAGAAACCAATCGTTTTGGTATGGCTTGTATATGAACATAAGGGTGTTGGTTTTCAAGTTCAATTTCCTAGTCCTACTTGTATATCCCATTGCTTTATTGTTTGGGAATTTATAACTGCTTCCGCATGTGCTATTAAAAATGAAAAGGGTCGGCGATATGTAGTCCTGGGATATCGCATTACAAAATTGACCAAGCTTGAAGGATGGTCACGTGACCGAAAGTCGGGGCGTGACAAAAGTAAACTACTTTGAATAATTCTATAAAACAATTATATAAAGCAATGAGATAATAGATGTATTTAAAATTTTATTCGCAAGACTTAATAAACTAAGGCAGCGTTTGTTTGTGTTTCTTTTTTTTTTGTTTTTAAACACTTTTTCTGTTTTTTTGTTCCTGGGAACAAAAAAGAAACAGAAATAAGAAACACAAAATTTGTGTTTCTTATTTCTGAAACACAAATTAGGAATAAAAAAGGAACAAAATTGTGTTCCTTTTTTATTTCTTGGATAGTGCTCGAACAGCGCCTCTCTCCCCCCTGCGACGAGCTTCTCCTCCTGCGACCTGTGACGAGCGACAAGCGACGAGCTTCTCCTCCGACGACCTGCGACGAGCTTGTCCTCCTGCGACCTGCGACGAGCGACAAGCTTCTCCTCCTGCGACCTGCGATGAGCGTCTCCTGCGACGAGCGTCTCCTCCTACGAGCAGAGAATTCCATTGTCTTCTTCGGTGCCGACGGTGGCCTCTGTCTCGACAGCCGCTGCTCCTTCACCAGGTAAACATGGTCACTGCTCCTCGTTCACCGATTGTCTTCACTTCGGCGAGAGCTCGAGTGTTAGGGCTCGCTCGAGCCAGCGCTTGCCCAGATCTGCGAGCCGCTTGCTCGAGCGAGTCTCGTAGATCTGGGCGAGCGTTGCTCACCCAGATCTGCGACAGCAGCTCGTCTGCTCGCTCGAGATCTAGGCGAGTGAGCAGAGCAGTGAGCGTCGCTGCTGCTCAGGCTCCAACGAGCAGAGCAGCGAGCGTCGCTGCTGCTCAGGCTCCAGCGAGCGTCGTAGCGAGCGTCGTTGCGACTCAGGCTCGAGCGAGCAGAGCAGCGAGCGTCGCTGCTGCTCAGGCTCCAGCGAGCAGAGCAGCGAGCGTCGCTGCTGCTCAGGCTCCAGCGAGCCGCCCGTTGTGTGCCGGAACTGGAACCATCGGCGGCTCTTCTGCCGTGCCCAATGGTGCTGGCACTGGTGATGGGGGAAAGGGCACGAAATGGGGCAAATATCTGGCCTTTGCTAGGGTTCCTCGACACCATGACGAGTTGCTGTTCTGTTGATCTTTGTCCCGCGATCCTGTTGTTCTGTGGCAAAAAAAACGATGCCCTATCTAGGCCAATATCTTCCAATGGGTATTTTCCTAGTCTTTCTCCATTTATTGATCTATTAATGTCAATCAAAGTAGTCAGCAAGAATCATGCAAATGCCTGAATCGAGCGAGCAGAGTAGCGAGCCCTGCTCTACTCGCTCGAGCGCTCGCAACAGCGAGCATAGAAGTTATTGTTGCCAAGCGAGCGTCTGCTTACTGCTGTTACACTTTTCATTGTGTGTGGACTTTCAATTGACAACATCGGGCATGACAAAATAGCCTTTTATCACTCTCAGAGTTCTATACATTATTGTTTCTTTAATCTCAATCTCTATGACATCATGTAGATCTATGGATTTGTGGCTGAATATATCAAAGTGATGTGAATCAATGTCGAAGTTATTGTTATTTATTTTTCTGCCTTTGTGTTAAAGCTTCTCAATTTGCGTTTTGTCCCATATTGCTTGGATTTGGTCTAATATTAGTATTTTCTGTGTGTCTCTATGAACCCTTGCAACTCAGCCACATTTTGATCTAGTCGGAAGTCGAGGAAGAAAAAGGAAAAAAATGGGTGTTAAAAGTGAGAAAGACAAAAGGAAGAAGATGACGCCCGAAGAAGAGAACGTGTAGAGGGGTAGACTAAAGGGGAGGAGAAAAATAAAAGTAAAAGAAAAGAAAAGAACAGAAAAAAAAGGCACGTGAGAAGAACAACGTTGTCGACTTGTTCATTTAGTACATTCTTTGTGAATCTATAAGAACAACGTTGTTCGACTTTTTTTTGTAGGAATGTTGGGGATTATACATTATGCGAGATCCTTGGTATCTTATGGCTATAATGCTTCGATTTTTTCTCTTTAAGTTATGGATTTGCAGAGAATGGAGGGTGTTGTTTCGTTGTTGCCTTATTGCTTATTGTCTTGAATTTTTCTTTACTTAAGGTACATCCTCAATTGGTTGATTCATTCTCAGGTGAACGCTGATGCTTTGAGAACTTCGGTGGATCCATCCAAAGTTCTGCCTTGCCGGTGCCAATCCACGAAGACATATTCTTTTTCCCTTGCTCTGTCCGGAATTTGCTAGTCCCTGCCACATAAATCGCAATTTGCTGAATTTGGAAACAATCATCCGCACGCTAAGGTTGGCCTCTCGGCTTTTTTTTTTTTTTTTTTTTTTTTTTCTTAATCTTAGAGATCTTATAATTTAGTTGGACCATTCACAAAATAGGATAAGGTATACGGATCCATATAGGTTACCATGCTAATTTTGTATATGGCGTGTAGTTCTTACGGTTTTATGTTAATGATTTAATTCATAACTCATGTGATGCTCAACTGGTCGAAGATTCAATGGCATCCGAGAGACACTCATTCAATGCAAAGTGGCCGGAGTCTGTAACCAATATACTTATCGGTTTATTGGTGGATGAGGTCAAAAAGGGAAACCACACCTCTTCCACTTTCAACAAAGTCGGGTGGAGGAATGTACGATCCCGAACTCGGTAGACGAGACAGATTCCAATTTACCATGGTTCAGCTGAGGAACAAGGTAAACAAACTGAAAAAACAGTATGGCGCTTTTCACAAACTCATTTCTCGATCCGGATTTGGTTGGGATAATGTCAACAAAAGAGTTACTTGTCGACGATCCAAGTGTATAGGAATCTCATATCAAGGTATTTCTTAACTTTGTGGTCATTTTGATATCATTACGTATGTCAATTATGAAATGTATGATTATATTGCTGAAATGTCATTATTGTAAAAATTGTAGGATAATGTCGAGTGGGCAAGATTCAGGAAGAATGGACTTCCTCGCATCCCGAGCTTTGTATTATTTTTGGTGGTACATATGCTACTGGGAATTATACCGTAGGATGTGCTCAAGAAGACAATCTGTCGGATGATGATGACAATGGTGATGACAATGTACGGGGTGACAATAGTGGTGGCGATGCAGATGGTGTCAATGCAGGTGGTGACTATGATGGTAGCACTGCAAATGATTTCATTGGATACCATAGTGATGACGGACTTTTTACAACAGACGATACTGGAACTTCAACTCGTGGGAAGCACAAATTGGATAGAACTCCATATAGTAAGCGGAGAAGAAAGAGCAACCAATCCAGTATTGCTGAAACTTGTAGAGCCATACAAGATTTTCTAAAAGTTAAGTCATCAAGTCCATCTGGTGATGGCTCTGCGAGCTCAGGGACTTCACAACCACCTGTTGACCCTTTCTCCGTATTTATCGGTCCAGATTCTAAACAATATGCCCGAGCTAGAGCAAGATGTTTACAATAAAGCGGTGGAACGAGCATGCGTCAATCGTGAATGGAGGGAGGCTTTCATTACATGCATACCCGCAAGGAGGATTGGCCTTCTTCAATTTCTTTAGTAGATATTTGGAAATATATTATGAATTGCATGGAGTTTCATTAGACGTATAACGTATATTATCTATTAATCTTTAGTTTATTCAAATATGATTAGTGTTGAGACTCTTGTACTTATATGTAATGGCATATCTTATTGAGATTTTATGACTTATGTTATTAATTTTTATGAGGATGTGTTTTCAAAATCTATATTGATGTTTTGGTCATTTTTGTGATTGTATAGGTACTATGTAAGGGGGATCAAAGTGTGTCTAATGAGCAAGTACAACCAGTTGAACAATTCTCGGGTGATGACATTAACATATTGGTAGTGTGGCTTTGCTTAGCTGCGATGGAGACATCCCTCCATACGAGAGAACCTATTAGGGACAGTCAATTATCAGAAGGAGAATGGATAAGGGAGATTGTTCATGGACATTTAGATAGGATATATGAAGCATTTAGGATGGAGAGACATGTTTTTCTGAATTTATGTGACTTAATGAGGGTAAGGGGTTGGTTGAAAGATAGTCGATTTGTTCAAATAGATGAACAAGTTGGGATATTTTTAAGTGTGGTTACTCACAATAACTTAAATAGAGATTTATGTGAGAGATTCCAACATTCAGGAGAAACGATCAGCAAGTATTTCAATAAAGTGTTGAAAGCAATGATCAAATTTTCAAAGGAGATAATCAAACCACCGTTCTTTGATGTCATTCCACAAGAAATTCTTATTGATCCTAGTCATAAACGCTACTTCAAGGTATGATTTTTATATTGATTTTATACCGTCAAATTCATGTAGTTGATAATCTTATATGATATTAGATTGTTAATATATTAACGGGGCTGCGTAGGTGCTATGGATGGCACCCATATAGATGCTACCGTTCCTGTGTCTCGAGATTCCATTTAGAGGTAGGAGTGGGAGAACAACCCAGAATGTGCTGTGTATTTGCTCTTTTGATATGAAATTTACTTTCGTGTATGCTGGATGGGAAGGATCTCGCAACGATTGTCGAGTGCTTTCGAAGCACTCGAAAATCCGCAACGTAATTTCCCCAACCACCACCTGGTATTTACTTTGTTTATGAAGACAATTTTATGATTATATATTATGGTTCAATATCACAACAAATTTTATATATATCATGTTACAGGGAAATATTACGTGGTAGATTCAGGTTATGCAGCACTTCCAGGATTTTTAACTCCATTTAGAGGCGATCGGTATCATCTAAGCGAGTATAGAGGGAATGGGGGACGACCAAGGACAGCAAGAGAATTGTTCAACAAAAAGCACTCTTCACTGAGAAATGTAATTGAGAGGTCATTTGGGGTATTAAAGAATCGATTCACCATTTTGAGACAAATGCCTCCATTTACAATTCAGAAGCAAGTACTTGTTGTAATTGCTTGTTGTGCTCTCCACAATTACATTGGTGATCAAGATGCGATGGATAGAAACTTTTCCCTATATGGAGATCCGGAATATCCATGCAGACCTACAGAATTAGAGGTTGCAGATGATACATTGCATGATGCACCTGGAATAAACATGCTTAGGACAAGGATTGCAAATAAAATGGCGAGGGATCATAATATGCCTGAAATTTCATGACTTTGTGTTTCCGACTTTTGTAATTTTGTTTTTAAGTATTCACTTATCAAATCCAATGTGATGTAGTTGAACAATGAACTATATTACTTCATTATTGTGATGTTATGTATGAAAGGGTCTACGTAGAGATCTATGAAGTATTCTTCTTTTAGGTAGCTCTTATTGTGGGATTTTTACTTACGAAATTTTGTTCCAAGTATGCACATGACCATGTTCAAAATGTTTGTCTTCACCAACCATGAAAAAAATTAAATCGATGAGCATTTCATTAGAGTGATAATGCAATACCAAGTTTACACTTTATTGAAAAAAAAAAGGCACGTGAGAAAAATTTGGAACAAAGTTTATTTATAAAATTTTCTTCAGAGTATGCACTTATAACCATGTTCAGAATGTTTGACTTTACTCACCATGAACAAAATTAAATTGATGAGCATTTTATGATAATGAGAATTCAAAGTCAAGTTTACACTTTATTTAAAAAAAAAAAAAAAACAAATGGGAAAATTTTGGTACGAACTTAAAAAAATTTATTCCGACTAAGCAAATATGATCAAGTTTAGAATGTTTGTTTTCACTTAATATGAACAAAATTAAATTGATGAGCATTTCATGAGAATGATAATTCAATACCAAGTTCACATTTTATTAAAAAAAAAAACAATTGAAAAAAATTGGAACAGAAATTTTGTACATAACCAAACGTGTTTATGTTCTTTTCCTATTCCATAAACAGAATTTTTTTACAGTTAGCAAACGTGTTTATGTTCTTTTTCTATTCCAAAAATAGAAATTTTATACAGTTATCAAACGCGTTTTTTTGTTCAGAAATTGTTCCCGTGAACAGAAACACTTTTTTCTATTCATGTTTCCCGGAACAATTTTTAAACAAAACGCAAACAAACGCACCCTAAATTGCCTTTTAAAAAGATTGACTATGGAAGTAAATTGCTTTGAATAATTCTATAAAATAATTATATAAAGCAATGAGATAAGGAGTTAAGAAAAGAGTATTAGAACACAAGATTTATAGTAGTTCAGTTAATCCAAGTCTACGTTCACTATCCCACACCGATAGCCCACTGGCTGAATTCTATTATGAATCGAAAGAGATTATATATCTTGAGATCTTTGACTTCCTCAGTGGAGAGTCTCAGCTAGTCTCTTCACAAAGTCTCACTATGTGCTTCTCTCTTTTGTATACAAATTGAGCTTGATGAATTGAAAGAACAAGGAATTTAGACTTTGAAATTCTTCTTTCATGCACTGCTTTGAACAATTGAAGAGTTCGCCTTAAATACTCCTTCATGCCTTCATAACCGTTGGCACTTTCTGAAGGAATTATTCCAATCTACCCATTGGACAGAATCAATTAAGGTGATCTCGAGTCGTTGAAAGATTAGTGATAAAAACCCGTCAATTCTATTTGCCCATACAATCAGAATCTTTGGTTTCCATAAGTAGAACCTTCCAAGTATTCTTACATTTCAAAAGATTTTCAAATCGAAGTAGATTCCAATAAGAATAATCAATCTTGTTGATGATGCATTCAGCCAAAAGGTCTTCCAAAAATATATGAATCGAATTCTTGCAGATATTTCGTCATCTGGATAAGTCTTCTCTCTTCGTCTGGAAACTGAGGGCAGACTTTGAGTCTTGAGTCTGGCTGTCTTCAGATTTTGTCAGCAAAGTCTAGAGTTCTTCAGACTTTAGTACTTGAGTTTGAAAGTCTTCAGACTAGATTGATGGAAACGTTTTGTCAACTTCAAAACAATAAAAGAGTTTTCTACAACAATCTCTCAATTTTTGATGGTGACAAAACTTTTCTACGGATTTGAAAACTTTTGTCTTGCAAAAAAACACTTAAGTAATACATGATAACTTATAAAAATAAGTTGATTAGGACTTGGATGGTATCAATTCTGCAACCATAGAAAACATGTTAACCCTGCAAGATAACTATCCATCCACAATCAGTATCTTAGGCTAAGTTGTAAGTATCAAAGATTCAAATCACGATAGCAGTCAAGATTCAAAGTCAAAAGTGTTGGAGAAAACTTCCTTATCTATTTTGAAGTTAACAAAACGTTTCCATCAATCTAGTCTAAAGACTTGGAGACTCTATCGTCAAAGTCTGAAGACCTCCAGACTCGAGATTTAAAGTCTGCCCTCATTGACAGCTTCCAGACCGACGAAGGAAAGTATTATCCATTGAAGAAGACTTATCCAGATGCGGATATATCTTTAAGGATCTGGTTCGTGCGGTTGAAGAAGATCTCATGGCTGGAGATTGCACCTCGAGATCTATTATTCGTATTGAAATTAATTCAAGTATGTTAGATCCGTTGGTTGGTGAAGTATACTTAGAAGGTTTTACTTATGGAAACCTAAATCTTGATTGTATAGGCGAGCATGATTGGTGAGCTATCATCACATTCCTTAAATAACTCGAGATCTTCCCAATTGATTCTGTCCAACGGGTTGATTGGAAGAACTCCTTTGGAAGGTGCCAATGGTTATGAAGGCATGAATGAGTATATAAGGAGGATGCTTAAGTTATTCGAGTGTGTGCGTGAAAGAAAAATTTCAAAGTCTGAAGCTTCTAATTCTTCACTATTTCAATTGTTGAGCTTTTCTTGTATTCAAAAGAGAGATTAAATACTTGTGAGACCTTGAGGAAGTGTAGTAGAGTCTCTATACTGTGGAATCAAGGACGTGAGACTGTAAAAGCTCTTTTGATTCATAGTGAAATTCAGCCGGTGGACTGTTAGTGTAGGAGAGTGGACGTAAGCTTGATCTAAGTCGAACAACTATAAACTTTGTGTCTCAATTCTCTTTCCCTTATCTCCTTACTTTAAAATTGCAACTTCATACTTCTACTTTTAGTTCTTTACACCTTCAGCTTGTTATGCTTAAAAATTAATTTTGTTAAAGATTCACAAAAATTTCTTTGATCACCTATTCACCTCTCTCTAGATGCTCGTACTAGCCTTATCAATTGGTATCAGAGCCTGTGTGCTCATTTGTTTGAAGTGTTTTCACTTCTGAGTTAAAGATTCATGGCTAGTATGTTGGCTCCAGGTTTGGTTGAAGGCCAAAGCAACACCAAACCCCCTTATTTCGATGGAAAGTAATACAACATATGAAAAAACAAGATAAAGGCATTCCTAAGATCGAAAGACCCTTTGGAATGGGATGTGGTAAAAAAAGGAATCATTCCTAAAGCTACATCAGTCTTAGAGAGGGGAAAATAAGTTGCAGTGGCTAGCGAGATAACTCAAGAAGAAATAACTGAGAGACAAGCCCTTGATGCAAAATTAATTTATTCTTTATATTGTGCATTGTCTCTTACAGAGTATAATGGATATTTTCTTGTGAAACAGCCAAAGAAGTCTGGGACAGATTGCACATTACCTATGAATGAACTGACCGAGTAAAAGAGACAATGATCAATATTCTACTCGGATAGTATGAAGCCTTTAAGATGAAGCTAGGAGAATCTATTACCGACATGTTTAGTCATTTTACAGAAATTGTAAATGGTCTAGAGTATCAGGGACAACCAATCTTAGGGCCCATGAAGGTTAACAAGTTGCTGCGTGGACTTTTCAAAGACCGAAATCACGTAAAGACCTTGATAAGGGAAACACAAATGATCATGCCACTTTTTGTAGACGAATTGGATGGCACACTTCAGTCCTATGAAGTGAAGCAAATCAATGAAGAAGAAGATTCCAAAGGTAAGAAATCGATTGCTTTGAGATCTAACGATGATTCTGATGTTACAGACTTTGAAGATGACATGAATGATAAAGAGCTAGCCCTTATGATAAAAAGGTTCAAGAAACTGAACAAAAATAGAAGATAATTTAATTGGAAGAAACAAAGCACTCAAAAGTCTCAAAACAAATCAACTGAGGATGATGAATCCAATAAAGATATGATCTATTTTGAATGCAAGAAAAAGGGACACATCAGACCCAACTGTCCCATGTTGAAGAAAAAAAAGGAAAAGCTGAGAAATACATGAAGGCTCTCAAGGCAAAAACATGGAGAGATACTAAATGTGAAGAAAGTGACGAAGATTATGCTAATATATATCTAATGGCAAAATCAGAATCGGACTCAGATTCCGAAATAGATACAGACTCAAACTTAGATAGTGAAATCAAGGTAAGTAATTTTAAAATCCCTACTAAAGTCTCTAAATATATTGATGAACTGTGTCTTAGTCTCAAAACCTCTCTCAAGAGGATTTCCGAGTTAAAAAGGGAGAATTCTGCACCGAAACAACATGACATTTTATGGAAAAAAAGTTTCAAAATTTAGATAAAAGTTTTGTTACATTAAAAGAAACTGCAGACTCTTTTTCAAAAGAAAATACATTTTTGAAAAATGACATTTCAAATATTGCAAATAGATTTTCTATAGGATCTGAAAAATTGAAAAAGATTCTTTCAGTACAAAGACCTTACTTTAACAAATTAGGTTTGGGAATGACTTCTGAAACTATTCCTCTAATTGATTTTCCAAAAGTAAAAGAAAGAATTAAACAAAAGCCTACAAAAACATTTTACAGAAATTATTTTCAAAAAATCTTTGTAAAACCTGTTGGCCGAAGTGCTCTCAATTGTTCTAAGTGCAATAGCTCAAAACACTTTGAGAAAAAATGTCCTATGGCTTGGAGACTTGTTAAGAAGGAATGAGCAAAGACTGCTTATTGCACTAACTCATCTGGACCCAAAAAAATGTGAGTACCAAAGAAAGCTTGAGTTTCTTTTTAATTGCAAGTTACTATCAATAAAAAGGTTAAATGGCATTTGGATAGTGGCTATTCAAGGCATATGATTGGAGATTTAAGTTGTTTTATAAAGCTTATGCAAGTTAATGGTGGAAAAGTCTCTTTTGGTGGAAACAGCAAATGAAAAATTGTTGGATGTGGAATAGTAAAAATTAGAAGTCTCATAATCAACATCGTTTCCTTAGTGGAATGACTCAATTACAACTTGCTGAGTATTAGCCAATTGTGTGACACTGGATTCAAGATCAATTTTCAAGAGGGAATATGTTTGGGAACTAGTAAAGATTTTTCACAATCTTTTACTAGACGAAAACATGGGAACATCTATCTTCTGGATATAAAACCAGAGAAGTCTCAATGTCTAATTTCAATACAAGATGAAGCAAATCTTTGGCATTGAAAGCTTGGCCATGTCAATATGAAGCAGATTGCCAAGATCTCTTCTAAGAATCTTGTTCGAGGGCTATCCTGTGAAAGCTAGTACGAGCACCTAGAGGGGGTGAATAAGTGTAAAAATAAATTTCCCCGAGTGAAGTGTGCAACTCTAATCAGCAGTAGATTATGAAAAAGAAATTAAACTCTTGTAAACAAATTGAGTTACGATCAAAGTAAAATAGCATAGGAAAGAGAATAAGAACACAGGGTTTATAATGGTTCGGCTTAGTTCAAGCCTACATCCACTCTTCCGCACTGATAGTCCATTGGCTGGATTTCACTATGAATCAAAAGAGTTGTTACAGTAAAGCTCTTCCTTGATTCCACAGTGTAGAGACTTTGCTACACTTTCTCAAGGTCTCACAAAGATATAAACTCTCTTTTGAGTACAAGATTTTGCTCAACAATTGAATTGACTAAGAAGAAGGAGCTTCAGACTTTGAAATTCTTCTATCGTGCACATTCTTGAAAAACTGGAACGTTTTCCTTATATATTCCTTCATGCCATCACACCCATTGGTATTTACCAAAGGAGTTCCTCCAATCTACTCGTTGGACAGAATCAATTAGAAAGATTTCGAGTTATTTAAGGAATATGACGATAGCCCACCAATCCTGCTCGCCCATACAATCATGATCTAGGTTTCCATAAGTAGAACCTTTCGAGTTTACTTTGCCAATCAACGGATCCAAAATCCCTGAATCAATCTTAATTTGAATAATGGATTTCGACATGCTATATCCAGCCAAGAGATCTTCTTCAGTCGATAGAAACAAATCATCAACGAAATACTCAGTTCTGGATAAGCCTTCTTCGACGGTCTAGAAACTGTCAATGAGGATAGACTTTGGGTCTTGAGTTTGGCAATCCGGAGGTCTTCAAACTTTGATGGAAGAGTCTGCAAGTCTTCAGACTAGACTGATGGAAACGTTTTGTCAACTTCAAAACACTCAAGAAAGTTTTCTCCAATAATCTCCCCATTTTTTATGGTGACAAAACTTTCCTGCAGATTTGGATAACTTTAACCTGCAAAACAATACTCAAGCAAACATCGATATTTCATAAAAGATAATTGGCTTAGTAAAGATAACATTAAAATCTGCATCCACAGAAAGTAGATCCACAGAAAGTAGGTTAGTCCTGTAAATGAGCAATTATCTTTGCCATGAAATACCAGTAGTGCTTAAGATAAACAAACGTTTAAACAATCAAACCCAAATCCAGTCCAAATCCAAACAGCCAAACACAAAAGTAAAGTCAATCAAACATAAACGTCACAAAAGTCAAGAGTTCAAGAGACAAGAGTTTAAGTCTCAAATCTGCACCACATCTCTCCTCCTTTTTGTCAGCATTAAAAAGGTAGAGATGAAAAGAGAATAGAATTCTAATTGCTTGGGAACACGAACAAGCTATAAATCTCCCATTAACTAGACAATCCCTTCAAGCTTTTTCAAATCTTCCTTCAGTTGAGCTACATCTTCACCCTTAGCATTGGCTTAAACTTGAAGAGCAAGGGCATGGAGTTGATCATGCAAAGAAATTGAAAAGGCTTGACCTGCATTTTGCAAGTTCTGTACTTCGCATCCCAGAGCATAAATTTGGCCTTGCATCTCCAAGAGAACATTAAGTACTCTACGAAAGTCTGCTAAATTGTCAGTCTAAATACTGGCTTCTGCTCGATCAGATGGTGTATTGGCAAATGATGGCAAGTCAACATGATCACGCAGATTGGACGATGAAACCTCATGGCCTTCCTCAAGAAATTGAGAGGCATATATGTCTTCTGGATTTGCCAGAGAACGACTTACTTATTTACTGGTGGCAGCAATTAAGGACGTACCTCTTTTCTCAGGATCTCCCCCTGTTTCAATCCCTTCAGGCGAAGAGAAGTACTCCTCATGTTCTACTTCTTCTTGTTCTCCTCTGCCCATCTACTTCCTCAATCCTTTCCTCCTCTGCTTCTTTTTCCAATGATTCTCTCTCTCCAGTCCTCTGTTCGATCTCGTCCTTGTCTTGTTCCTGTCTCTCCTTTGTCTCTGGAACAGAACGACTTAAAGTTCCTTAATGCAAAAGTAGAAAATTGTGATCTCATCCTCATCCCCTTCATCCTCCAAGATGAGTGCTCTTCTTTTCTTGGATGGAGCAACCATGGGCTTCTTCCCTTTCCGCTTTGCAGCCGAAGAGACTAGGTGAGTCTTGACAGAGGTTTTCACCTTGAATTGCTCCAAAGCCTTGTTAAGTTCCTTCAGACACATTTTAGAGACCATTTTTCAATCCCACCACCATTTGATCGCATGTTTGAACACAAAGAATTCGGGGAGGCTGAATGTTCAAATGTCTGAATAATTTGGTGACAAGTGCTGAGTAAGGAAGTTGGCCCTTGTCCTTCACCATCGTTCTGTACATGTGGAATATAATAGTGTGTGGAAGAGAGAACTTCTTGCCAACGTTAATGGCATACATCAGCTTTGCCTCCGAGTTTGAAACATCGGTCTTCAAAGTTGATTTGGGTTTGAGGCAATTGATCACTATCTTGTGAAGCAAAATATTTGAAGCATTCATCCTCAAATATGAAATCTTTCCTTCCGTCGTTATATCTCGAACGAGCTCTATCGTCACATGTCCAATAGACACACTGATTGGTTGGTATCTCCCTCTTTCAACCCCAATCACATCAGCCAACATATCCATGTCAACCACATAATCCTGATCTCGAACACTAAAAGAGAATCTATTCACATCTACGAAACTTAGATTCGAATAGAAGTAAGCAGTGAGTTCAGCATAAGCCTTTGTCGATTCAGGATAAAATTGTTCTAATTGAAGAAGATTGAATTTCTCTCATAGCTTGACATTCAGAGAATCAAGAAAATCAAAGTCCACAGTTCTAAGGTTTATCACACCACGCTTTAGCAACTTAGAGTACAGTTGCTTGTGTTATTCCGAGTGAAACAAATCTGTCATTTTGCTTCGGATTTCCGCCGCAACACCCATTCTAGGTTTAAACTGAGTGTACCTCCGATCATCATCATTCCCATCAGGTTGACTCAGCCCTTCAACACGTGGATTGCTTGGGATATTTGCCAATGCTTCTTTTGCTGACCCCGCAAGGGCAATTCCTAATCGTTCCATTGTGCATAAAAAGTAGGTTTCATTTTGATACCCTTTGTCTTTCAGAAATTCATCAATATAGTTCAAAGGAGTATCACTCCTCTTCAAAGCACGGTAAAGCTTGAAAGTAAAAGTGGGCTTATGAGTTCTTATGGGTTATGCATCTTCGATGATTTCTTCCTCTTCTCTAAGTTCAATATTCTGAGGTCTAGATGTAGGAGATGGACGCTATTGAGAATGATGTGGACTCTGCTGCTGTTTAGGAGATTCTTCTTCCTCGATCAAAATGCGTAGGTTCCTCACGCATTTGCTGTGGTCCCCTGTTCACGATCCTCGAAGACTTTCTTTGAGACATCTTTCACAGTTTTTGAGAGATTCCAAGCTTGTTTCACAAGAAAGGTGAAAACTTTTCGAGGATTAAACAAGAGAAGAAAACAGAAGTGGAAGATCTGTGCTCTCTTAGGGGTTTTGTGAGTAAAACGAAGAAAAACCAACAGTATATAAGGCAATCAAAACGAGGCATACTGAACGTCGTAAAAAGGAAATATAGAAATGCCTTTTAAAAAATAACTGTCTTTTCAAAAATTAGATAACTGTCATTTCAAAAATAACTTCTTTTTCGAAAAGGAAAGATTGCAATAATCACGAAAATTGGTAAATAACATCAATCAATTACGGATAGACGATTGTACCTTTTCAAGATTTGATCTGAGAGATAAGTTTCTAAAATAGAAGTAATTACAGTTGTAAATCTTGATCGTCTGAGTCTAAGTGTCTTTAGACTTTCAATCCTGAGTCTGAACTTCCTCAAACTTTAAGATATTGAGTCTGGAACGAGTAACTTCAAATTGATTTTTCTCCAAAGGCTTTGTAAATATATCCGCCAGTTGATTCTTTGAATCAACAAACTGAATTGAAACTTCTCCATTTTGAACATGATATCTAATGAAATGATGTCGAATCTCTATATATTTTGCTCTTGAGTGAAGAATCGGGTTCTTGGTGAGTTTGATTGCGCTGGTGTTGTCACATTTGATCTCAGTGCATGAATCTTCAATTCCAAAATTTCTTAGCTGTTGTTTTATCCACAAAATTTGTGAACAACAACTTCCAAGAGCTACATACTCTGCTTCTGCCGTAGAAAGAGCTACTATACTTTGCTTCCTTGAAAACCAAGATACCATCCTATTTTCAAGTAGTTGACAGATGCTCGAGATACTCTTTCTATCAACTCTACATCCGGCTAGGTCTGCGTCTAAGTATCCAAGAAGAGTGAAGTCTCCTTCTTTTGGATACTAGAGATCTAAATTTGAAGTTGAGGCACTGTATTTGATAACATTTTGCTGCACTTAGATGAGATTCTTTGGCATCTGATTGAAATCTGGCACAAATACAAACACTAAACAGAATGTCAGGTCTAGAAGTAGTAAGATAAAGAAGTGAACCAATGATAATCCTGTATAACTTTTGGTCAACTTTCTTTCCTCCTTCATCTTTGTCTAACTTTAAGGAACTTGATATTTGTATATCAGTCTTTTTGCAATTCTCTAGTCCAATTTTTTGACAAGTTCTTTAGCATATTTTTCTTGATGAATAAAGATTCCCTCCTTCAGTTGTTTCACTTGAAGCCCGAGAAAGAAGGTTAATTCACCCATCATGCTCATTTCAAACTCATCGTAGTTTATCATACCAAGCTCGAGATGCTTGCTTTAAACCATATAGAGCCTTTTTCAGTTTAAATACAGAGTCTGGTTTCCTTGGGTCTTCAAAACCGAGCGGTTGTTCCACATAGACTTCCTTTTGGATAAATCCATTTAGGAAAGCACTTTTGATATCCATTTGGAATAACCTGAAATTCTTATGACAATCAAAAATAAATAATAATCTAATTGCTTATAATCTTGCTATTGGCGCATAAGTCTCATCATAGTCTATCCATTCTTTTTGCGTATGTCCCTTGGTCACGAGTCTTACTTTGTTTTTTACGACTTTTCCTTTCTCGTTCAACTTGTTCCCGAAAACCCATTTAGCTCCAATGATGGATTTACCTTTCGGTTTAGGGGTCAATTCCCAAACATCATTGATGCTGAATTGCCTGAGTTCTTCTTGCATAGCTTCAATCCAGCTTTCATCAGTTAAAGCTTCTTCTATGCTTTTGGGTTCTATTTTAAAAATAAGAGCCACAGCACTGGACTCTTCACGCCTTTTGGATCTTATTTGAATTCCTTCATTAATATCACCAATAATGAGATCTTTGGGATGACTGGACTTATGCTTCCAATTGCTAGTTGATTTGTCAGACTGTTGATCATTTCTCTCATTTGAATCTTCGACGATTATTTGTTGCTGGTCTTCTGAAGTCTAAGCTGCTTTTGAAGATTTAGACTTGTAGAGTCTGGAGCAGGTTCAGATTCTTCAAGTTGAGTCTGAATCGATTGATTTTGCATAAACTCTTGAAATTTGACATTCATCGATTCCTCCACAGATTGAGTCTTTTTATTGTATACTCTGTAAGCTTTGATTGTGAAAGAATATCTAAGGAAAATACCTTCATATGATTTTTCTTCAAACTTACCAACTCAATCATTTGTATTTTTCAATATAAAACATTTACATCCAAACACATGAAAATACGAAACAATGGGCTTCTTTCCTTTGAATAACTCATAGGGAGTTTTCTCCAGAATATGCCTTAAAAAGACTCTATTAATAATATAGCACGCTGTAGAAACCGCTTCAACTCAAAAACGAGAATAGATGTTACTTTCAATTAAAAAAGTTTTAGCCATTTCCTGTAGTGATCTATTATTTCTTTTCATGACTCCATTTTGCTAGAGTATATGGTGAAAAGAACACATGCTAAAAGCCAGATTCATCACAGAAGTTTGTAAAATCTTGATTTTCAAATTCACCTCCATGGTCCATCCGTATACTTAAAATAACATACCCTTTCTCATTTTGAACATTTTTAGCAAATTTATAAAATAAGAAAATGTTTCAGACTTACTTGCCAGGAAATATACCCAAGTGAATCGTGAATAGTCATCCACAATTACTAGGCAATATTTCTTACCTCCAATGCTCTGAGTTCTAGTTGGTCCAAAGAGATCTATATGCAAGAGCTATAGTACACGATTAGTGGATACTTGATTTATTGGTTTGAATGAGTTTCTTACCTATTTTTCCAACACACACGGTGTGTATAGATCAGACTTTTGATATGTCAGATTGGATAATCCATGAACAAACTTCTTTGCTAAGATTTTGGCTATTTGCTTCATGTTGATGTGTCCAAGTTTTCTGTACCATAAGTTTGCTTCCTCTTGAATTGAGATTAGACATTGGGATTCATCTGGTTTGATATCCAAAAGATAGATATTCCCATTTCTTCACCCCGTGAAGGACTGAGAGGAGTCTTTATTGGTTCCTGAATATATTTCTTCTTGAAAGTTGATTTTGAAACCAGTGTCGCACAGCTGACTGATGCTCAGCAAGTTGTAGTTGAGTCCTTTCACTAAGGAAACATTACTGATTGTGAGGCTTCCAATCTTTACAGTTCCGTATCCCACAAATTTTCCTTTGCTGTTTCCTCTAAAAGAAACTTTTCCACCATTAACTTGTACAAGTTTTATAAAGCAATTTGAGTCTCATATCATATGTCTTAAGCATCCACTATTCAAGTACCATTTAACCTTTTTCTTGATATGGACCTGCATTTAGAAAAGAGACTCAAGTTTTCTTTGGTACCCATATTTTCTTGGGTCCATTGGTGTTAATGTAATATATTGTCTTTGCCCATACCTTCTTACCAGGTTTCCAATCCATAGGACATTCTTTTTCAAAATGATCTGAGCTATTGCACTTAGAACATTTAAGAGTATTGCAGCCTACAGGTTTTACAAAAACTTTTTGAAAATGATCTTTGTAAGAATCTCTTGGAGGTCTTTGCTTAATTCTTTCCTTTACTTTAGGAAAATCAATTAGATGAATGGTTTCAGCAGTCATTCCTAAATCTTATTTGTTAAAGTAAGGTCTTTGTGCTGAAAGAATTTTTTCAAGTTTCTCAGATCCTATAGAAAATCTTGTAGAAATACTTGAGATATTATTTTTCAAGAATGCATTTTCTTTTGAAAGATTGTTTGCATTTTCTTTCAAAGTAGTAACACTTTTGTCTAAACTTTTGACCTTTTCTTTCTAAATATTTTCCTATTGTTTAAGTGTAGAATTTTTCCTTTTAAGTTCAGAAATCCTTTTGAGAGAGGTTTTGAGACTAAGACACAATTCATCAATGTATCTAGAAACTTTAGTAGGGATTTTTAAATTACTTACCTCGATTTCACTATTTGAGTCTGTCTCGAAGTTTGAATCTGAGTCTGATTGTGCTATGAGACATATATTGGCATAATCATCATCACTTTCCTCACATTCAGTATCACTCCAAGTTTCTGCTTTAAGTGCCTTTCAATTTTTCTCAGTTTTTCCTTTCTTTTTCTTCAGAATGGGACAGTTGGGTCTGATGTGTCCCTTTTTCTTACATTCAAAACAGATTACATCTTTATTGGATTCATCATCTTCAACTAATTTATTCTGTAGCTTTTGAAAATTTTGTTTCTTTAGATTGAATCTTCTCCCCTTTCTGTTCAATTTCCTGAACCTTATTATCATAAGAGCAAGCTCTTCATCATCCATATCGTCTTCAGAATCTGTGACATCAGAATCATCTTAGATTTTAATGCAATGGATTTCTTACCTTTAGGATCTTCATCTTCGTTGATTTTTTCCACTTTGTAAGATTGAAGAGTCCCAACTAATTCGTCAATAGAGAGTGGCATGATTCTTTGTGTCTCCCTTATTGAGGTCTTTATGTGATTCCAATCATTAGAGAATTTGCGCAGTAACTTGTTTACCTTCATGGGTCCAGAAATTGGTTGACCTTGATATTTAAGACCATTCACGATATCTGTAAAATGACTAAACATGTCAGTAATAGATTCTCCTGGTTTCATCTTAAATGCTTCATATTGGCCGAGCAGAATGTTGATTTTGGTTTCTTTCACTCTATCAGTTCCTTCATAAGTGATGTGTAATCTATCCCAAACTTCTTTAGCTGTTTTACAAGAAGATATTCTATTATATTCAGTAGGAGATAATGCACAATATAAAGAATAAATTGTTTTTGCATCAAGAGCTTGTCTCTTGGTTATCTCTTCTTGAGTCATTTCACTAGACTCAACAGCTTTTTTTCCTCTTTCTGAGACTATTGCAGCTTTAGGAATGATTCTTTTGTCTACCATATCCCATTCCAGAGGATCATTTGATCTTAGAAATGCCTTCATCTTGTTTTTCCATATGTTGTATTATTTTCCATTAAAATAAGGCGGTCTGGTATTGCTTTGCCCTTCAACCAGTCCTGAAGCCAACATACTAGCCATGGATCTTTAACTCTAAAGTAAAACACTTCAACTTAAGTGAGTACACAAGCTTTGATACCAATTGTGAAAGCTAGTACGAGCACCTAGAGGAGGTGAATAGGTGTAAAAATAAATTTCCCCAAGTGAAGTGTGCAACTCTAATCAACAATAGATTATGAAAAAGAAATTAGACTCTTGTAAACAAACTAAGTTACGATCAAAGTAAAAGAGCATAGGGAAGAGAATAAGAACATAGGGTTTATAGTGGTTTGGCTTAATTTAAGCCTATGTCCATTCTTCCGCACTAATAACCCACTGGCTGGATTTCACTATGAATCAAAAGAGTTGTTACAGTAAAGCTCTTCATTGATTCCACAGTGTAGAGACTTTGCTACACTTCCTCAAGGTTTCACAAAGATATAAACTCTCTTTTGAGTACAAGATTTCGCTCAACAATTGAATTGACTAAGAACAAGGAGTTTCAGACTTTGAAATTCTTCTATTGCGCACACTCTCGAACAACTGGAACGTCTTCCTTATATACTTCTTCACGCCATCAAACCTGTTGGCACTTAGCAAATGATTTCTTCCAATCTACCCGTTAGACAAAATCAATTAGGAAGATTTCGAGTTATTTAAGGAATATGACGATAGCCCACCAATCCAGATAACCCATACAATTATGATCTAGGTTTCCATAAGTAGAACATTCCAAGTTTACTTTACCAATCAACGGATCCAAAATCCCTGAATCAATCTCAATTTGAATAGTGGATTTCGACATACTGTATCCAGCCAAGAGATCTTCTTCAGTCGATAGAAACAAATCCTCAACGAAATATTGGATAAGCCTTCTTCGACGGTCTTGAAATTGTCAATAAGGATAGATTTTGGGTCTTGAATCTGGTAGTCTGAAGGTCTTTAGACTTTGATGGAAGAGTCTGCAAGTTTTCAGACTAGACTGATGGAAATGTTTTGTCAACTTCAAAACACTCAAAGAAGTTTTCTCCAACATGCCCAACCTGAAGTTTCAAAAATCTGACTTATGCACACCATGTGTATTGAGAAAACATATTAGAAGTTCTTTCAAACCATTGAATCAAGTTTCTACTAATCGCGTTTTGCAGCTTTTGCATATGGATCTCTTTGGACCAACTAGAACTAGAAGCATAGGCGAAAAGAGATACTGTCTAGTGATCGTTGATGACTACTCACGATTCACCTAGGTTTACTTTCTAGCAAGTAAGTTTAAAATTTTTTCTTACTTTTCAAAGTTTGCTAAGAAAGTTCAGAATGAGAAAGGATATGTATTTCAAGCATACGGACAGACCATGGAGGTGAGTTTGAAAATAAATAATTTGTAAAATTTTGTGATGAATCAGGTTTTCAGCATGTTTTTTCTTCTCCATACACTCCAGAACAGAATGGAGTTGTGGAAAGAAAGAATAGATCTTTGCAGGAGATGGCAATGACTCTTCTAATGGAAAGTAGTATTTCCTCTCATTTTTGGACTGAAGCAGTTTCTACAGCATGTTATATTATTAACAGAGTCCTTTTAAGGCCTATTCTGGAGAAAACTCTTTATGAGTTATTCAAAGGAAAGAAGCCAATTGTTTCATACTTTCATATATTTTGTTGCAAATGTTTTGTTTTGAAAAATACAAATGATTGAACTAGTAAGTTTGAAGAGAAATCAGATGAAGGAATCTTTCTTGGATATTCAACCACCAACAAAGCTTACAGAGTATTTAATAAAAAGACTCAGTCTGTGAAAGAATCTACGAATGTCAAATTCCAAGACTCTTTACAGAATCAACTGATTCAGACTCATCCTGAAGAATCTGAATCTACTCCAAATTCCACAAAGTCTACCTCCCATGAAGCAACTTAGACCTTTGAAAATCGGCAAAAGGAAATTGAAGAATCAACTAAAGTAGAAAAATAGCTTCCTGCCAAACCATCAAATAACTGAAAGCACAAATCTAGTCATCCCAAAGAACTAATCATTGGTGATATCGATGAAGGAATCCGTACCAAATCCAAAAGGCAAGAAGAGTCTAGTACTGTGGCACTTATTTCTGAAATATAATCCAAAAGCGTAGAAGAAGCTTTAACTAACGAAAGTTGGATTGAAGCAATGCAAGAAGAACTCAGACAATTCAGCATTAATGATGTTTGGGAATTAACTCATAAACCAAAAGGTAAATCCATTATTGGAGCTAAATGGGTTTTCAAGAACAAGTTAAACGAAAAAGGAAAAGTGATCAGGAACAAAAAAAGAGTCGTGGCCAAAGGATATACACAAGAAGAAGGGATAGATTATGATGAAACTTTCCAGTAGCCAGGTTAGAAGCAATTAGATTATTACTTGCTTTTGCCTGTTATAAAAATTTCAGGTTATTCCAAATAGACGTCAAGAGTGCATTCCTAAATGGATTCATCCAAGAAGAAGTTTATGCGGAACAACCTCCTGGATTTGAAGATCCAAAGAGATCAGACTCAGTATTCAGATTGAAAAAGGCTCTCTATGGTTTAAAACAAGCACCTTGAGCTTCATATAATAGGTTAAGTAAGTTTTTAATGCAAAATGATTTTGTCAAAGGAAAAATGGATACTACCTTGTTTATTAAAAGGGAAGGTAAAAACTTTATACTTGTTCAAATTTATATTGATGATATTATATTTGGATCATCTAACAAAAATTTGTGCAATAAGTTTTCTAAGTCTATGCAAGATGAATTTGAGATGAGCATGATGGGTGAATTATCATTCTTTCTCGAATTACAAGTAAAACAATTGAAGGAAGGAATCTTCATTCACCAAGATAAATATGCAAAAGAACTTATTAGAAAGTTCGAATTGAAGAATTGCACAAAGATTGAGATACCAATGTCTAGTTCTTCGAAGCTGGATAAAGATGAAGGAGGAAAGAAAGTTAACCAGAAACTCTACAAGAGTATTATCGGTTCACTTCTTTATCTTATTGCTTCTAGACCTGCCATTTTGTTCAGTGTTTGTATTTGTACTAGATTTCAATATGATCCAAAAGAGTCATATTCAAAATGGAGAAGTTATGATTCAATTCATTGACTCAAAGAATCAATTGGTGGACATATTTACAAAGCCTTTGGAGAAAAGCCTATTTGAGTCTATTCACACCAAACTGAACATTACATCTCTTATCCAGTAAAGTCTGGACGTGCTCAAGACTCAAAGGTAAAGTTTGAAGATATTAAGACTTAGAAGACCAAGAGTTACGACTATAAGTTTCTCTTTTTCAAAAAGGCAGTTATCAATTTTGAAAAGATAGTTATTTTCAAAAAGGGAAGTTATTTGTTTTTGAAAATGTATTTTTATTTTCCTTTTACGACCTTTCGTTTACCTTGCTTCACTTGCTTTATATATTGCCAAGACTCGTCTTCTTCGTTTTTACACTGAAACCTTAGAATACAAAATTCCTATTTGCTTTCACTTTCACTCTCGATTTGTTCAAAATTTTTCATCTTTTTCAAGCAAGTTTGTGAATTCCTCCCTTGGAAGAGATAATGTCTTCGAGAAAGTCATCAAGGATTGCAAGCAGGGGACCACGACATATGCCTGAGGGTCCTACCCACTTCAACTTGACCAAAGAAGAAGTTTCTAATCCTCTATAGCAACAAAATCAGCAACAACCTTCTCAACAGCGTCAAACTCCTCCACCGACTCATCTAGAAGAAGAAGTTTTGGAAGAAGCGGAACCTGTAAGATCATTAACTCCTAAAGTCGCTTTCAAGCTTTATTCTAATCTAAAAAGAGGAGGAACTCCTATGACATTGATTGATGAATACTTGAAAGAGAGGGGGGGTATAAGAATGAGACTCTATTGTTACGTGACATGGAAAAGATGGGTATTGCTGAAAAGGGTTTAGTTGAAAAAGCCTTTGCTAATTTTCCTAGTGACCCACGAATATGGACTGCTAATCAACCTTAAGGACTGGATGATGATGACAGAATGTTTTCCCATTTTCAGCCTAGAATGGGAGTGGCTGAAAATATTACTGATGGTTTTAATCTGTTTAGATCAAAGAATAACAAAAGGGTTTATTTGAATATGCTGAAGAGAGGATTTATGCACCCAAGGAATGTTGATTTTGATTTCCTTGATTTAGTGAAAATAAATCTGCAAAAGAAGTTTGCTGCCCTGTAGTTAGAGCACTTTTGTTCTAAATCCACTATTGCTTATACTGAATTCACTACATACTTTTATTCGAACTTATCGTTTGTGGATGCAAATAGCTTCTCTTTTACTGTGAGAGACAAGGTGTTTTTGGTGGATATGGATACTTTGGCTGATTTAATTGGGGGTGGAAAGAGAATGTTTCCGACCATTTGGTGTACCTTTTGCTCATGCTACTCAGTCATTGGTGAAAGACAAGGATGCTGAAGGCAAGATATCCTATTCTAGGATGAATGCCATCAACATCTTGTTACACAAAATTGTGATCAACTACATTAGGCCAAAGTCGACATTCAAGACCGATGTGTCTCGGTCTGAAGCGAAACTGATGCATGCCATCAATTTTGGATACAAACTTTCTCTGCCTCACACTATTATGTTCCACATGTACAAAACAGTTGTGAAAGATAAGGGACAATTCCCTTATTTTGCTCTTATCACGCATTTTTTTAGACATTTTAAAATTTACATCCTTGCTCCATTAAGTTTGTCAACAATTTCTCCAATGGTGATTGGATTCAAAATGGTCAAAAAGATGCGCTTGCAAGAGCTAAGTAAGGTATTGGAACGCATGGAAGAGAAGTCTCCTCTAAAAGCAAAACAAGACTTTGCTATAGCAAAAAGGAAAGGCAAGGAGCACACGGCTGCTCTTGTGAAGAGAAAAAGAATTCTCATCTTGGAGGATGAAGAGGATGAGGATGAGATGACTCTTTCAGCTTTACGTAATTTGAAGAGTTTTGTTAGTTTTGAAGAAGTAGAGCCAGCATAAAGAGAAAAAGAGAGAGAAGAGATAGAGAAGGGAGAGGTTGAACAGAGAAGGATAGAGGAAGAAAGAAGAGAAGAAGAAGAAGAAGAAGAAGAAGAAGAAGAAGAAGAAGAAGAAGAAGGAGAACAAGATCGGGGTCAAGGAGACTCTTTCAAGCCAACTTTGGTTGTCTCCCTGTCAAGTGATTCTGAGATGGCAGGAACTGTTGACATTCATCACTCTGAAACTGAAGTTGAACAAGAAGAAAACTTACCTACTCCACCTGAAGGCAACAAAACAGGGGGAGCTGTTGAACCAAAATGTATTTCTTCACATTTATTTGCTAGTGATGTAAGCCGTTCTGCAGCAGACCCAGAGGATGTTTATGCCTCGCATTATCCAAAAGATAGTCGTGGTGATCAATCTGCTAAAGTTCCATCCATTCTCAAAATCCCTGGAATTGACTTAGCTGGTCCTAGTTCTGCATCGGCTCAAATAGCAGACTTTTCGAGACTGCTGGAAATTCTATTAGACGTCAGGAAACAGCAATATGCTCTGGGATATGAGATGTAAGATTGCAAGAATGCTTTTAAGGCCATTTTAGGCTACGCATGATAAAATTTCTGTTTCTTAATTTCATTATTTCTCAGTTCCCCGGAATAGATTTGGAACAGAAATCCGTTTGGTAACGCAATTTGATTTCTCTATTGCTGAAATAGATTTCTATTTCAAAAATTGATTTGGAGGAGAAATCAGAAGCTAGAAATTGTAGCTTCTTTGTTTCTGAAATAGAAATAGAAATTATTTCTTCTTTTCTCCAATTTGGGGATCTTTTTCGTTCACCAGACGGGAAGGTTCCTTCTCCTCAACGCTTCAACCAAAAACCCTAGCGCCGTTGACTCTGAAGCTGTCCATCCTCGCCGTCGACCCTAACTCCATCCTCTTGCTGGTGACATCGTCACTCACCTCGCCGTCGACTCTGACTTCGTCCTCCCTACAATCGACGACTCTACTGGATCTGATCGCGTCAAACCCATCTTGGGTTCATCTCTGAGATCGGAACCTGTGGCCCTTCTTGTGAATTTGCGAACCCGCGCGTCGTTCTCTGATGCCGGTTAGCAATTCGTTGTCGGCTGCTCCTCTCTTGCCGAAATAGCAGCAGAGCTTCGTCGAGGAGGATCGGGTCGACCGCTTTTGTTTGATCTAGCGACATCGACCTCGTCAAGGTTGAACCTCCGCCACTGACTCGTCAACCGGGGGCCTTTCGATCGAGTCCTCCACAAGTTCCGCGAGGAGGACTATTGAGCCGTTGTCTAGGTCCGAGCTCAATTCGAAGATTCTTGACGAGGGGATCGTGGACTCGCCGGAGGTTAATCGACAGGTGCCACAATCGGATCCCGATGCTCCAGGTAATTTTCAAATTTGGAATTGAATATCCCGATGGTTCGTCGTTTTAGAATCCTCAATTAGATAGTGGGTTACGGTAGTAAGAAGGTTGTTGAATGAATAATCATATGATTGCGTGTCCTGTTTGGGCAGAACGCCAAATGTTAGTTGTTTTGCCCTAACCAAACATGTTTCATGTTCTTATTAAATCATGGGGGGTTAGCCTTTGATTTCTTGAAGATCTTGCAAACTACACATAGTCTTGGTTATGTGCTTAGGAGGTATTGGATTTTCATTACCTCGTTGTATCATGATCTAGAAGTTTCATTTTCATTTGTATTGGTTCTTGGCCTGCCATGATCTGAAAACTTTATTTGTTATGCTGCTGCATACTCTGCCCCTTCTTCATCTTTTGAGAAAGGGTCTCCATTTCAATATGATCAACTTTTTGTAAGTCTAACATGAAAGCTTATTCGTGTATCATTTGAATGTGGTCCCATTGCTTCTTTTGATGTAGAGCAGGGTATATTATATTCATGGAGTACCAATGCATTCAACATCATAAATCTCTTGAAAGTTTATTGAAATGGATTTCTTAAATCAATCATGTGTGGGTTTCATGGCCTTATTTAAAATTTTGGCTACTTGACATGTGGGATACTCTCTTCAAATTCGTCTGATTTTAGGGTCAAGATTAACTAGCATGAAAAGAGTAGGTGATTTTTCTCTACACATTTACCATCTCTATGTTATTAAGGGGAGCAGAAAGTGCCGCGATACATGCATGTTTGTATTTTTGTTAGATGAAAAGGAATGGATAGAGGAAAATATGTGAACATGTTAAATACTAACACATTCCGTGCTTCTTTAGTAGGAAATAATTCGAAATGTGCTTTTCTTCTGTTAGACTAGCATGACGAAATCCTGCCAAGTATGGGAAACTATAATGGATGCTTAGATACTTGAAGGAGCAAAAGGGCCTGTAATATCCACCTTACAAAAAATGGTTTCCCTCTTCTTTTGCAGTCCTCTATATGACGAAATCATCTCACTGTGTCTTGACCTTGGAGAATTGGATGCTGCAGTAGCCATTGTTGCGGACATGGAGACCGCTAGAATCACAGGGCCTGATCAGACCCTAGACAGGGTCATTTTTGCACGCAAGGCATTGATAGTGTCACCGATGATGTGCCTGAATAGATCCTTGCATTCAAGGGTTATCAAAGTTTGTATCAGGGTATCAACGAGTACTCCAAATACCTGAATGTGGGGCTTGAGATTATCAACAAAGCTGATTGCAAGGACGAAGCCGATTTTTGTCATGATGAAGATGATTACGAGTGAGATCCCAAGGTATGTTTATATTCAAGGACTTTGACAGAAAGAAAGGGAACTCGACATACCGATGAGACACATCAGAGATGAAATCTGAATTGTACATACCTTGTTGTGCTATACAGTGTTCCTTGCGCAGGATGCCAATGTTAAAGAAGTTAATTCTTTTTAGTTTTAGCAATAGATATGCACTGTTGAAACGCCTTGTTGTAATGTATTAGTATTATTTTGACTATTAATTTGTATTTGAAGATTACCTATGTTGTTATCTAATCAATTTCTATTCCTAGAAATATAAATTTTATTCTGTTATCAAATGGATTTCTATTCCAGAAATAGAAATTTTGAGTCGTTATCAAATGGGTTTCTTTGCTCAGAAACTTGTCCAGGGAATAGAAATTGAGAAATTGATTTCTGGCCAAAAATCAATTTCTGTTCCAGAAATTTTGTCTTGCGCACCCTCAATGTCTCTGCATGATCAGTTACAAGCCCTGAAGACTCAAGTTCAATCCATTATGCAGGGTGAAGATTTTCAGTCACTCAAGTAGAATTTTGAATGGCTTGAGAGGACAATGCATTCTATGGGAGAATTCAAGCTTGTTCACCTTCCCAAAAAGCCATGATTATGACTCCATTTTCAACCAACTCTTTTTCATTTGTTCTCCACTTTTTGCTGTTGACAAAAAGGGGGATAGGTTTTGTACAGATTTGATGATTTTTTTTTGATGATTTTTTGGACTTTATCCTTTGTCTGGTGTGGTTATGACTTGGACTGGTTTGGACTGACAATGCTTGCAAGTAACTTAAGCTATGTTATTAATAACGATGGTTGCTCTTATAGGACTAACTTATTTTCTGTGGTTGCAGAATTGCTACTATCCTTATCCTAGTCCAATTATCTTTTATAAGAAATCTTGATTTGCTTAAGTGTTGTTTTGTAGGGCAATGTGTCCAAATCTACGAGAAAGTTTTATCAGCATAAAAAATGGAGAGATTGTTGGAGAAAAATTTATTATCTATTTTAAAGTTGACAAAACGTTTCCATCAGTCTAGTCTAAAGACTTACAGACTCTATTGTCAAAGCCTAAAGACCTCTAGCTCAACATTTAAAATCTGTCCTCATTGACAGTTTCCAAACCGATGAAGGAAAGTATTATCCGTTGAAGAAGACTTATCCAGATGCAGGTATATCTTTAAGGATTTGGTTCGTGCGATTGAAGAATATCTCACAACTGGAGATTGCACCTCAAGATCTATTATTCGTATTGAAATTAATTCGAGTATGTTAGATCCGTTGATTGGTGAAGTATATTTGGAAGGTTTTACTTATGGAAACCTAGATCCTGATTGTATGTGCGAACATGATTGGTGGGCTATCATCACATTTCTTAAATAATTCAAGATCTTCCTAATTGATTCTCTCCAACGGGTTGCTTGGAAGAACTTCTTTGGAAGATGTCAACGGTTATGAAGGCATGAATGAGTATATAAGGAGGATGCTCAAGTTATTCGAGTATGTGCGTGAAAGAAAAATTCCAAAGTCTGAAACTTCTAGTTTTTCACTATTTCAACTGTTGAGCTTTTATTGTATTAAAAAAAAAAGATTAAATACTTGTGAAACCTTGAGGAAGTGTAATAGAGTCTCTACACTGTGGAATCAAGGACGTGAGATTGTAAAATCTCTTTTGATTTCTAGTGGAATCCAGCTGGTGGGCTGTTAGTGCGGGAGAGTGGACGTAGGTTTGGTCTAAGTCAAACCCCTATAAACTTTGTGTCTCAATTCTCTTTCCCTTATCTCTTTACTTTAAAATTGTAACTTCATACTTTTGCTTTTAGTTCTTTACACCTTCAGCTTGTTACGCTTAAAAATTAATTTTGTTAAAGATTCACAAAAATTTCTTTGATCACCTATTCACCGCCCCTTTAGATGCTTGTACTAGTCCTATGATAGGTATCTCTAGATATCCCACTTCGAGAGCTCCTAATATGCTTGTGCCATCTGTGGATCCACCGCCTTTTGATGTTCCTTCTTCTCCCATTTGTCTGTGCAAGTCAACCTTTTGTTTGGCTTCGTGATTGTCACTGTTATTCTACAATTGCCTCTTTTCACGAGCCTCGCACATATAGAGAAGCTCGTACTACTCCTCTTTGGCAGCAAACAATGGCAGATGAGTTGCAAGCATTATAAAACTCTCATACTAGGGATTTGGTCAATTTGCCTCCTAAAAAGTCGGGTATAGGTTGTAAATGGGTGTACAAAATCAAAACTAAGGTAGATGGTACAATGGAAAGTTGCAAAGCTTGACTAGTAGCAAAGGCTTTACCTTGGCGTATGACATTAACTATGACGAGACGTTTGCTCCAGTTACACGTCTTACTCTTGTTCATAGCCTCCTTGCTGTCACTACCATTAAGCGATGTCCTCTATTTCAGATGGATGTAAAAAATGCATTCCTTAATGGAGATCTCCCTAAAGAAGTCTATATGGAGGCTATATGGAGGCACCTCCTGGATATACTCATACTCTTGGTAAAGTGTGTCGTCTATGCCAATCATTATATGGCCTAAAACAGGCTCCTTGTGCATCATATTCCAAGTTTAGTTCTACCATGGAACGCCTTGGATTTGTGTACAGTCCCTATGATAATGCTCTATTTGTTCAATGACTGTCTCGCGGGAGTATTCTATTACTATTATATGTGGCTGGCATGGTTATTACTGGCGATGATCATGATAGCATTACAAAACTACAGTAGTATTTGAGTCAAAAGTTTGAAATGAAAGATCTTGGAAGGCTCAGTTATTTTCTAGAATTGGAGGTTGCTTGAGATTCCTTTGGCTATTATCTTTCTCAAGTGAAATATGCCACTGATCTTCTTTCTTGAGTCGGATTTACTAATAACAAGATTGCTACCACTCCCATTAAGAATGATGCTAGATTTGATGAAAAAGATAGGACTCCTCTTCCAAACTCTACACTTTTTCGATAGTTAGTTGGCAGTCTGGTATATCTCACTGTTAACCGCCCTAACATTGCTTATGCTCTTCACATTATGAGACAATTCATGTTTGCATCGTGAATGACACATTTTGCTGCTATTCTTTGAATTCTTTGTTATGTAAAGGGCACCTTATTTCATGGTCTTCATTTTTCTACTAACTCAACCTTAGAGTTAACAACTTATTCTGTTATTGATTGGGCTGGTGATCATTTTGATCGTTACTCTACTACATGTTATTGCTTCTTCTTAGGAAAGTCACTTATTTCCTAGCAAAGTAAGAAACAAACTAATGTCGCTTGATTGACTATGGAAGTGGAATATCGTGCTCTTGCCGATACAACTTCGGAATTAGTATGGTTTTAGTGGTTATTAGAAGACATGGGAGTTCATCATAATGGTGGAATGGTCATTCATTGGGATAATTGAAGTACCATCCAAATAGCTTATAATGACGTCTTCCATGAACGTACCAAACATATTGAAATAGACTGCCATTTCATATGCTCTTATTTGCTTTGTGGTGTCGTTTGTCTTGTTCCCACCTCAACAACTAATCAGACGGCTGACATTTTCACTATGGCATATCCACCTGTGCATTTTAAAGATCTTTTCTCCAAACTCTAGTTGACCTCTTCTACGTCACCTTGAGTTTAAGGGGAGATGTTAGAGATATTTATCTTTCTCGATTGATTATAATTGATTCTATGTGATATTGCAATATTTTGTTACTTTAGATAGTTGTCTAGAGTAATCTATAAATAGGCTCTTGTATCATCAATATTATATATACATAAATATATAGAAATCTTCTTTTCTACTCTATTCTATCATAATTCTAACACTACTCCTGCTCTTTAAATTCCAAAGTTTGTTCTTCATTTCCTTTCAATTTCATGCCAACTAATTTCCTGTTTGAGATCAATGCAAGGCGCCTTTTTGTCCATAAATAACCAAAATAAAAATTGTTTTCTGTAAGATTTTTTACTTTTAGGTTGAAGCAATGTGTTACCTAAATATAAAGAATTAAGAGAATTGAGGAGCATGGCCTCAGACCTACGTTCGCCGACATGGATTTGAGGCCACGACGCATCCAATTTGAGATTGAGGGATGACGTTGGAGATAAAGGTGTGATGGACGGCACACGGTGCTAGTGATGGATGACAAGTTGACCACGGTGACAAGTAAGGGTGAGCATGGTTCTAAGGTAGAATTGGATCAATGGGTACTTGTTCGGTTCTAAGTTCCAAGTATGTAGGGTAGGTTTTAGATTTTTCAACAGATAGGCTCTAGGTTCTAGATAGGTGGAATCCGGAACCCAAAACCTGATTTTTTTTCTTGGTCTATGTTTTCATGCAATCCGATAGTATTTTATGGCGTCCGATGACAAGTGAATAAATTGGAATCATTAATTTGAGATTCCATTTTATAATTGAGACTTTTACTTTGTTAATATTTTATAATTTTTCGTATATCTAAATATAAAATTGTAGTTAGTGGATTGTAACAATAAGTGGTAGTTATTAAAAGTGAAGAGTTACTGAAATTGTTCAATTAATAATACATGTGGTACGTAATTAGAACTTAGAATCGACCATATAACCTATGATAGGCTAAGTTCTAGGTTTCAAAATATATTTGATATATTCCAAGTTCCAAGAAATAAGGAACTTATTCTAACTGGTAGGTTCTAGATTTTATATGGAACCTATACAAAATTTGGAATCGCCATCTCTAATGGCGAGAGCAGGGGTGGGGGATAGCGGCCGTAGCAATGATAAAGAAGAATGGGCAAAAAGGAAAAGATGATTAGGAAGAAACTAGGATAAATAAAAGATGAAATAAACATATCGCCGACTGGGAATTAAAAAAATAAAAAAGATGTGGCGGCTGACGTCATTTTTCAGGCCCTTACATTATTGATGCAGACTGCCTCATCAGCGAAAAAATATATGACATGGCATTCGACTTAAAGTAATAATCACACGGGAGTGATCTTGAAAACTTCAGGGTTTAAATGTAATGAGAGAAGGTTCTCGTTTACATTTGGGCACTTAAACAGTAAGTGTCCTGATAAATTTTTACTTTTTGCTTAATAAAATTATTGCAAAACAAGCACTTTAACCTTTTTATTTTTAATCCTAAACCACTTATAATTTTCACAATATACAAATTATGCGATGAGTAATTATTATTTTGTAATTATTTTGAAATACCACAGTACTTTTTACCAGAAACGTCATTCGAAACGAAGAATTGTTGCTCCAATCGAAATTCCACGCCAGTGCAATAATTTTCTCTCCACTTCTTTTCTTTTTTTCCCCTCAACTTTTTTGATGAAACATGGTTAATCATTCCATGAAATCAAGGGCAAGTGATATTCCCCTTTCTAATCAAAGCATATCAAGAGATCTGCATGGCTTTTCACTTTCTACCTGTAAAGAGATTGGCCGAGAACAGAACCGGTCGTGAAAAAGCTTCTCGCCGGTACATGAACGAGTCCCATCACGTTGGCAAAGTCAAAATGCATCCTCGATCGATCACGTACGCACACCAACTTTGGGAAAAACAGTCCTCGCCGACAGTTTACGTTCGGGCGTGATTCGGCTGTCGTGGGTGGGTTCATCGGTTGGACCTAATGACAGCCTTTCTCGTTCACCATGGCATAATGACAGGATTTAATAGTGCATAACAAAGGAGAAATGGCTCTCTTTCTCCCTCTTTCTGCCCACTGTTCAGTCGTGCGTTTTGCCATCAAAAGCCGGTGTTGCTATTTTATGAGTTGGTTGGTCAGGAGAGAAAGGCAAAGGTGTGGCCAGTGGCGGTGGTGGTTGAAGGAGTCAGCTGTCCCTGTTGTGGATTGACGGCAGCGGCGGCCTGAGAAGCTGAGCTAGAGAGTAAATAGTGGCTAAAGTTATCCATGTCATAAAATAACACATCTGAACATCATGTATTGCCACTTGTCATGATGAGCCGACACTAGTCTTAACTCAATAGCTATCTATTGACGCATTCTTGATGGATGAATAGAAGACTATAAATGGTCATGCGAGAGCCAAGAAACGTGTTCAACAATTCAGGACTCTGACATATATTATACACTCTTCTTCAATCTCCGACTCAAGAATCAAAGGGCCAGCTCGGACGTGATGCCTGACCGCCTTGATCCGCTTTCTGTGCTGCAGATCGATTCTCCGGTGAGAGATCCGATTTGGCTTGTGGATTCCCAATCAAGTTTCACAATTTTAACTAGCAGGAACAGAAAACTAATGTGGAAAAATTTGCAGCTATGATTATTCACCAAAGTTTGCATTGCATACCTCATTGATCGAGCCGTACCAACTTTTCTAGGAATTGACAATAATCTTCTGGGTCGGCCAATCTTTTCCACTTTCTGTCCACATGCTATTTCCTTTCCATTTTGGACTAGCTGTAAAAAAAATTTAGACAGCGGACAGACTGTAATTTGTGAAATTAATGCCTTAGAAGTAACAGAGGTACGATAAAATAAAGCGTGTAATCATATGCTGATAAATATTTTTGGTTTTAGAGTAGAAAAGTCGCACTGTAAGGTAAAAGTGAAAATAAAAGCCAAAAAACCATAATCAGACATCACTATTTGAAATTTTTTGTCAAATAACACCCTGAATTTATCGAGGTTACATTTGTATCTATCAACTTACAATTTTTATTCGATGTACAGTCCTTTTAATATCTAACAAGATAATGTCATTAATTTGTTGAACCCATAGGATTCACTTCGATTGTGACACCAAATCAATATATCACGTCCGATTCAGACTAGGCTTGTGATATAGGTCTATGAGAGTGGTTTCCAAAGTTACAAGGTTGAAATAGACAGTGCTCATTGGCATAAACTGGTCAACCACTATTGACACAAACATAAAATTGTCTACAAAGGGCAAGTCTTCAAAACACCATGTGCTCATGCCCCATCCGTCACAAATCATGTCATCTCATAAATCATATCTTTTTCATCATTAAAACAGATTATATTCCCTTCATAATGTGTTTTTTCCGTGCGTTACATTTGCTATGTAAGAAACTAGAAGTCAGTTTGTGAAAAGCTATGATGAATACCATGTACAAATCTCCCTAGCATAACAATATATATTTTCAAACACAATAATAAGTACTCAACTCTTATCTACCTCGGGTTACCTCTTATTCTTCGACTATCCTGAAAATTCTTAAATTTCTCACAAATTTATTGATGAGATAATTTCATGAAATAGCAACGCAACGTAAGATATATAATGTCACTGTCCCATCGAAAGGGTTGCCGATTTTGATATATGTTAAAGAATCATAGTAAAATGAGGATGCTACACTTTTTTTTTATGGTAATGGAAAGTTATATGATATGTTACATTTAAAACCATCATTTGCCAGATTGAAGCGTGTAAATAGTGTCTAGACTTTTTTTTATGGATATTTCGAGAATTCTTAGATCTCACAAGCCTTTATCGATGAGATAATTTTGCCGAATAGCAACACATCACAAGATGGACAATATCACCGTCTTATCAATAGTGTTGCCGATTTCCATATATGTTGAAGAATCACAATAAATGAGGATGCTAGACTTTCTTATGGTGATGCAACGTCATGTGGTATGTTACATGTAAAACCATCATTGGTCAGATGGAAATCGTGTGAGCTTGTCCTATACTTTAATGTAACACCAAAGCCAGATATAATTATTAATAGGGTCATCTGAGATTATCAGTAATCATGGTCAACAGCTTCATCATCATAGTCATTTTCAGTTTCCTCTCATCATTTGCTCCACCATCTTGCAAAAGACAACACGAAACTGATCAATGAGATGCATTGACTTTGCAATTTTAGAATTTCCTTCCATTGAATGGACCCCCACACAAACACTTTTCTCCAACCCAGAAAATGTACCTGAAAAAGTACATCATCCCATCTCTTTCCATGCAAAAAGAAAAGAACATATTGCCATAGTGAAAGAGAAAAATCAATCAGTCTGTTGAATAAGTGAAAGTGGCAACCTAGGAAGAGTCCTCAATTGGGATGGTAGTTGGATCTGAGTTTTAAATGGTCAATGGCGGACTCTCTCCTCGTAAGCTTCTCAAGCTCGTCAACAACGAGGAAGAATTCGATGAGAGTGCGGCCACCTCGGGTAATTCTCCTACATCAGGTGCCAATTAGAAAGACAACGGTCTCCTTTGTTCCGGCTAGTTTGGTAGATAGACTGATGACCAATGGTGTGGCCATTGCCTTTTTTGGTCAGCAGGTCAGTGACCAGAAGCTTCATTGATGAACCTGGTCGCGACCTCCTTGTCGCGTCTGGCCATTTCTCTGGGGAGAAGGGTGCTGCTTGCCATGATCTGCTCCACATTGTACCTCGAGATGTCGAAATTAGTCACCGCATTTGCTCCTCGGAATTTTATGGCGGCAATGTCGTAGGCCTCCGCTGCTGCTTCTTGAGTGCCTAACCAGAAACCCAATAAAGAAGCAAACTCATTGCTTTCATCTGATAATGTCTTTCGACAAATTGAGAATCATGAGATGTTAATGTGACTCACTGAAAGTTCCAAGATAGAGGTCCTTGTTCCCCGCAACTCGGCCTATCCGAGCTTGCCAACGTCCATGCTGATGATGTCTACATTTAATAAGCCGAAAGAATTAATCAGAAGATACTCTGGCAAAATTTGCCAAAGCTTAAAAACAAAGTGAATGTACTTTAAACAGTAGTATTTGGCCACAAGAAAAATAATAGGACCTTGTGACTCCTCTATACATGGAAGCACCTCTTGAAAATCCACTACTTTTTCTGCAAAATAAAAATGCAGTAAAAATCAAAACAAGGCAAACATTAAAGATATGACAGTAAATCGGTTGATTATTCAATTGAAGATGACGAGGGCATGCCACAGAGGAAAGAAAGACCAAATTGTTGGGATACCTCCTAAGGTGAGCAACATATTCCTGTCTGCTCATGTTCTTCATTTCCTCCAGTTCTTGCTGATAGTTATCCAACTAAAAAAGAAGGGGAAAAAGATCACAATCTGAATTTAAAAAAAAAAAAAAAAAAAAAAAGGGACAAGAGATAGGACCGTAGGAGAGAAAAAGTGAGCAGATTATTACAGCGAAATTGAGATGGGTTGACGGTCCCCAGTACTTGAGCGCTGCGAGATCGTAAGCCCTTGCAGCCTTTTCTTCCCTATCATACCCTCCTGTCAACGTAATTCAGTGAGAAGAATCAGAAAGATCCACTTCAATGTGAGCATGAATTTTATTTTTTATTTTTTATTTTGGAATGAAACGAAAAAGAGATAAATTTGAAAGTAGAAGCATGAAGGAGAAGGCTTACCAAGGTACACTGAGTTTAATTGTTTGGTGGTTGAGAGTGGCATACACATCAAAGCAAGTCAAGCACAAGTCAGCCACATGGTATTCTCACGTGTCAAGAATTGGAAAAGAAAAAGACAGTGAAATGAAAAACAAAAAACAAAAAGTTGACACACTCTTGACTAACCTTGTCTTCCTTTCCTGCTCTGCCCTTCTTTCTTGCAGCTGCTATCCCATAAATGAGCTTCATATCTACCTGTCCATCTATGTCTGAGAAGCCAAAACATACCCAGAAATTAGAGTTGAGACTTATTGAGACCAAGCGAGGAAAACAGGTTGGCATGAATATTTTAGGAATCTGAGAGTGTGGAGGAGGCAGAGCATCATGTTAAAGAAAAAAGGGATGCTAGTGAGTAGGGACACTAACACTAAGATTGGTTTCTAAAATCAATAAATTATGCGAAGCAGTGAACTCTTTATCTAAACAAGGGGGTGAAGGTTAAGCACCTAACAAGAATGTGCCATACACCGATTTTGTTAACCAGTATTGGTATTTCTAGTGCTATTTGGAAGAAAAAGGAATAAATGCAATTGACTTGAGAAAACATTGCAGATGATCATGTTTTTAGCAGAAAACCAGCCAAGGCTGAGAAACAAGAAAAGAAAACAAAAATTAAGTGACCTTGTAACACCTCTGTACTGAGAGGTTCTCTGCCCAAAAGTATCTAGAGATTTCCTATGAACTATCTTCTTCTGATTGCAATTGTCAAACCCTCTGTTCTTGGTCTCCAGGGCAACGCACTCTGCTATCGTGTCAGCTATCTGCTGCGAGCTCGTGATGCTGCCTGGCTGTGACTGAGGGCTCATCGACAAGCTCAACGAGTGTGAATCACCAGATGTCATTGTGCTTACAGGACAAGATCCTGACCCACCATGACCCATCATGCTTCCATTCATCATATTGATCTCCATTGCATTGTTCGAAGGAATGTGGTGAAGGGGGTTACAGCTCGTGAGTTCTTCAGAGCAGAGATGGCGGTAGTGTTGGGATTGAGCTTGGGCTTGGTGTTGCCTTCTCCAGTAGATGTGGTTGAGGTGATTTTGGTGGTTGTGCCCGTGATCCTGTGGGTCTTCCAGGTGGTACAACTTTTCTAAGTCATGGCTCATGGTTGCACCGCTGAAGAGGTCCTCCAGTTGTGGAGTAGCACAAGCTTCCCATGAAAAATCCAAGTAGTAATTAGAAAACAGATATATCCTAAAGAACAAGAAGCAAAAGGACAAGAGAAAGAGAAAATTGACCGTGCAGCTCATATTTGTTCAAAATGCATTTGTACGTTCCCAGAAAAATCCTATTCTTTGTCCACACAGATCCAAAAGATTTATTTGGCACTGTTGTGCTTTTTTCAAAGACGAACATGAGTATCCCAACAAATTCTGTCACATGGCATGCCTAAACTTGCAATGGGGGAATTAATACAAACAAAACAGAAGAAGTGCAGTGTCAGGCAGCAAGTTGGAGCTCACCTTGAGCCTGTGACTTGTGGAGAGCTTCCATTAGGCAGAGAGACCCATCAGACTTGAGTGGCATTACAGACAATGCAGAGCATGAGCCAAAGCTTTCACCTTCAACTCCCCTCAACAGGCCATGGTCAAGGTTCGGAGGCGAGAGACCAAATGCAGAGTCGACAGGCGCTTGGTTCTGCCGTTGGCGGTGGTAAGAAGAGAGGGAGGCCTCCATGTTCAAGTGAGGGGAGAGCGAGAAGCCCAACCAATGGCTGCTCCCTGCATCATCACTGTTCATGGGCTTCATCTCCTCGTGTCTAGTTTTTGGAACTTGATTTGTGAGACTCTGGGCGAGTTTCTCTCTATATGCAAGGAGAACTCAATCATTGGGACACTAATAAACTAATCATTCCAACATATATTACTCTCTTTCTCTCTCTCTCTCTCTCTCTCTCTCGCTTCACTTCCATGCTGCACAAACCGATGATGGGTGCTTTTTTGTTGCTTGTTTTCTAGTTGAGGCAGTGATGGAAACAAGTCCCAGACTCGTGCTTCTGAATCTCTCTCTCTCTCTCTCTCTGTGAAAAGCAGTCATGTAGAGAGAAACAAAAAGGGGGTTGCTTTATAGTAAGCAAAGGGAATGAGCTCCAGCAAGAAATGCTGGGCATAATTCCAGCACGCCATGGGGATCCGTGTGTGAGAAAGAGACATCATCTCCTTTTGCTTTTGGAAAAACTGTGCATATACGCTCCCCCTCTCTCTCTCTCTCTCTCTCTCTCTCTCTCTCTCTCCAAATAGCATGCCTCGTGTTCCATGCATCTGCGTTGAGAATTGGTAAAGATACTCGATCTTTATATCAATATCCGTTTACCATCAAGTGATTGCGACATTATTCCAAGCAAGTGCTTTACGTGGAAGTCCACTATTGAAAATCGTATATTTTAGATGAATCTCACTTGGGTTTTATCAAATTTGATAATTTAGCTAGAGTTTAATATAATAGAAAATCATATATTTTAGATGAATCTCACGATAATTTTATAAAATCTGATGATTCGGCTTGAGTTTAATATATATACACAAGAAATACTTGCAGTCTCTAGTGTGATTTTGTCCATTGAAATATTACCCAAGTTTTAGTAAACATTCTCGGTACTTATATAAATATTTGAAAGTATCAAAAGGACTGGACCATCACATTTTCATGTTATGCACCTTAGGGGGATTATAGTTGGGTGATGGTCAATGGTCGTACTATTAACTATTTAAGCGTTTTAGAAAAAGACTCCAAATTGTGCACAAATGACCACTTTCCCTTTGTCTAATTCCTCTGTCCACACAAAAAATGGCCCCATGCCATCCAATTTACCTAACCACTTTGACGAGCACAAAGAAAAGGAATGAACAAAGCTTTATGACTTATCCATAAGACCAAGACTCCTCCATTCCCTCCTCTCTCTCTTTTTTTTTTTTCCTTCTGTTCGTGCTCCTTTTTTAGACTCCACTTATGTTCAATGTGAACAAACTGGCAAGCCCAGATGGGTTTCGATCCTCTCTTCGCTTGCAAATATGAGGAAGAAGATTGGTCGATGATCTGAAATGTTAGATTTAATCTCAATAAGGTTTCGGCGCCAATGGCACAGTTGCAATCTGGTTCGATTGCCAGTGACCAACTGCCGCCCTTACAAGGGGGAGTACTCTAGATTTGGTCCAACCTAGCTAGAACCGACCTGAATTACCCGGTTTTAAGCTGGTTCAAGGGAGAGCTAGTCTGAGCTACAAATACTATTACATGAGTACTCTGATTTGATTTTCATAAAAGAAACTGGTTATTGGTGTTTCCAGGCCGATTTTGTTCGTTCGGTTTCATGTTTCAGCCTTAGAACCGACTCACCCTAGCTGCCGCCAAGCCTCCTCTTCCCAATCTACCTCTCTTTCCTTTTTAACAGAAATGCACCTCGTAATTGTGGAAAACGTGCATATGATGAACACTTGTTCATCGACTGGCGAAGAGCTTAGCAGGCTTATCGACACAAAGGTCTCGAGTTCACGGGCCATTTTTGAGACAAAATTTAGTTTGGGGGAATTATGACAAAACAACCCCACTTCTGAAAACTTTTAGATGGTTTTGTTTCATAATTGTGTATATTCCAAAAATAAGTATTAGTGACTGCATAAAATGAGACGGTTTTAGATAGAAAATCCACATCTCGCTGCCAAGGGCACGATTTGTTTGATGAAAATTACGGAACTATTTGTTACATATTTGGCATACTAGCTAAAAACCATGATTTGTTTTTTCACCAATTACGTAATTTGTTTGATGTGGAGCTTGCTTTATCACCAATTACATGATTTCCCAATTTTTTTTTTATTTTCGACCTAGGTTTAATCACTTCAAAACAGTGATAGGACAAAACACAAACAAACGACGAAGAACTCTGGGAAAATGGAAAAAGTGAATCTTTTGCACGATTATATCAATCCTCGACGAAATAATAACAAACAAGCTTATAACACAGGTTTGTTGTGGGAATTTTTTGCATTCCAAGGAACAAATAAATATGCTTGATTCACCCAAAAACATATGAACAAAAAGTAGGCCGATTCCTTGGTTGACCTTGAAATTGGTTCCCGGTTCGGAAAACCAGGAATCAACTCTAACGATGTAAATTTTGGTTCATTAGTCTAGAGCCTACTTAACTAGAACTGATCATCGTAATTTGGATGCATGCCTAGAGTTGAAAAGTGAAAAAAAAAAAAAAAAAAAAACCTGTAACAACATGATAGTCTACATTTGACAATTAAATGGTGTTAGAGGATTAATAACAAAATTATCTGCCGTCACAAAAACAAAAAAAAAAAAACAAAAACAAAAAATGTACACGCTTTACCAATAAATATATGTAAAAAAATAAAGAGAATAAAATTATTAGCTGTAGGACTTTTTTTTTTATGTAGAAAAGTCCACAGCTAATGAAATTCCAATTATAGTATAATTGATGAGAACAAAGTCCTTCATTTATTAATAGTCCAATGACTTTAAAGTTGATCAAAGCAGTGTAGGTCAATAACGACGGAAAGTAGGAAGCGCTACATTCCAAATCAATGGGGGCAAGTGATAAAAAGGGCGATTTTAAAGATCTAATCATTTTGCGACATGCGTCATTCATAAGCCAGCTAGTAAATTTTATGTTAGATTGGTTAGATTGGTCTTGAATATTCGATGCAAGATTATACTTAATTTATGACAGGTTAATCTTTATGAGACATCATCATACTGATAATCTACAATTTTGGGTGTTTAATGGCCTTAAAATGGTATGCATGCAATTTGTCGCCCCTTTCATCATCTGTCATCCATGGACTGTTACCCATTTAATACTATTAACGACTCCTCGACGGTGACATATATATATATATAGTAAGCTGGGAATTAGATGTACTTCTTCCTCACTTCTATCTACAAATACACTAATCTCAACTTTAAGATCAATCTCCTAGTGAAGTCACAAATCAAGCTCGTGACTCCCAGTTCTAGCTTCAACACATAGTCTTAGGTCCGTGCACCATACTGAAAATCTTGCTAACATATCTCTAGATTAATTTTATAAATCGGTCATTAGCATATTTGGTGTTTTTTTTCCCACAATTGCTATGATGAAAAGGTCCACTTTTGTAATTGCATAGTTGACCATTTCTAGAATCTTTCTTAGCAATTAAATCCCCTTGATCTTCGCAGGGAACCAAATTACAAGAATGGAGCATAGTGATGTCAAGCCTTTTTAGAAAAAGCACCGAGTTATTGCATGGATATCATCCTCGGTCAAATTCACACCGTCTCGCACTACATTTCTTAGAGCTTCCTATTCAGGCCGAACCGATTTGAGAAGAAGAGGTCTCTCACCCACAGCGGCGACCAAGAGAGCACGGCGAAGAGGCCGGTCATGTGGCCGAACACGATCTGCCGAGGCGGCCTCGGGCTCAAGACCTTGTTCACCACGTGCCTCGCGAACGTTGCGGCGTCTGTCGATTTCGCACCCTGCGAAGCCCGCCCACGCTCCGCGATCGCCTCCGCGAAAGGCCTGTACAGGCTCCATCCGTGATCCCCCAGCTTCTCCGTGGTTGCGCTCCCGAAGTTCGACCTTATCGCCCCCGGGAGCACCTTGATTACGTTGATGCCGAAGGGACGGAGCTCCAGCCGCAGGGCGTCCGTCATGGCATGCACCGCGGCCTTGCTCGAGCAGTATGACCCGCCCCAAGGGGTCGGCACGGTCCCAACCACGCTCCCCACGTTCACGATATTGCCGCTCCGCCGGGCCGCCATGTGGGGCACCACTTTCTGGACCAATCTAAGCTGCCCTAGTGTGTTGATCTCCCAAGCCTTCCGGATCGCCTCCAAGGGCAGCTCCACCAGCGGGCCCACGCTCCCGATCCCAGCATTGTTGATGAGGACGTCGATCCGGCCATACTTGGATATGATGCCCTCGATCCCCGACGCCACGCTTTCGTCGGACGTGACGTCGAGCTCGAGGGCTTCCACGCCATGGCTGGACTCGAGTTCCAACATGTCTTTCATGCGCCGAGGGATGTCGGACGCGAAGACACGGCAGTTCTGCTCGGCCAGCGCCTTGCAGTACTCGTGGCCTATGCCGCCCTTGGTGCACCCGGTGACGAGAGCCACCATCCGATCCCCCATGACACACACTCTCTCTCTCTCTTGGTGGTTGCCGAGGTCCGCAAGTGCCTAGGACGAAGTAGTTTAAGGTCGTACTTAGGATCGTAAATCGTGCTTAGGACAAAGCAGTTTAAGGTCTTTTTTAGGATCGTAAATCACTTACTTTATATATAGGAGATTTCTAAGGAATCTAGGAGAGTTTTGGTGAGTTGAACTAGGCGTCGCTGATTCGACTATGCGAGTTGGCGCATATTCGCCACATATGCTTCGGAGAACCAAGATGAAGCCGGCGAATCATCGTTTCTTTGGGCAATGAAAAGACACCATGGACGGCTTCTATTTTTCTGCTATCTAGAAGTCGAGCATATGGAAACGAATGTGTCTCCTTTTGTTTGTACAACGTAGCGTGTCGCAGTCATTGAGAAGGCTCTCTAGGTCCCCAGCAATCAAGAAATGGTTAACATTGTAAATAGTGATATCATTGGTGGCCTCATGTGTACTAAAAGTCCTAAAATTTATCATGGAAGTACAATGAGTGCTAAAACTTTCAAAAAATACAATCGAGCCCTAAAACATGTTAAGTTGATACAATTAAGTCATGTTATTAACTCTGTTCAGCTTGACAAATGAAAAATACCAGCAAGTTTTGGGACTTTATCACATCCCTTGATATTCTAAAGTTTCAAAATAATATTTTTGTATTAGACAAAATGTTATCTTATTCTTATAGTTTGCATTATTCTTTATATTGAATCATGAAGCGTCTCCTTAGGTCACAATACAATATCGATTAGCCGTTCATTACACATATACGTAATATTTAAAAATAATTTGATCCACTATTAGGTTTGTCTTGTTTTTCCATATTCAATATGAGCCCAAATTTTCTCTTGCTAGGTTTAATATTGTGGAGAAGACTTTCTAATATGTTTTGAAAATTGACAAAACATTCCATAAGTGTCTATTAAATCCGACGAAATTATTTTCAGGTGTGTTCTTGAAGAAACGATGTTCAAACTTTGTTATTAATATCACAAACTCAGAGATTTGTTCCTCTAGTCAAGAAATTCTTAACATCATCAGATTCAGAAACTTATCAAGACGTTCTGGTTGCTTACATAAAAGACATTAAGGTTATTTAAATTATATAGACAACGACAACAATAAAGTTTGCATGAGTGTTGTCAAGATAGACGTACATCTTTAGACATTACGAGAAGTATCTTTAGATGATTGGAATATTCATAATCAGTTTGGATTATGTGAAGCGTAATGATTAGTAATTTGGTTTGGATTTCTTTCTAAAAATATATTGATATCAAAGAAATATTGTCACGCCCCGATCCTCCGAGCACGTGCCTATCCCTCACCTTGGTCGACAAGTGACTTCTCAGGATGCATCGTCGACCCTTTCATTTTAATATGCAAGCGGAATCATCTAATAAAATTCCCAAACAATAAAACAATGGGATAAAAAAGCAGGACTCCAAATTTTCACACTTTAAAGGCCACAACACCTGTATACATTGCAAATCAAAGTGCAAATTATACAAGGCGAATTATTAAGTCAGGTTTTAAACCACAAGTTCATAAAACAAGATTTGTAAAAAGGGAATTGACTCCCATCAAAAGAGAATTGCCCTATGACTAACTAATCCAATAGGATCGTCAATTCTTCAGGCTTCACCATCTACACTTCGGGCATCCGGTCCTTCACCAATGCCATCTAAAGACCTGAAAATGGTTATTCAATAACAAGTGAGACAATGTCTCAACGAGTTTTACCCCCTAAGACTCGATTAGTAGGCCAATACATTTTAGAGGCTGTCTAAGCACAACACAGGTTATAGGACTTACCTTGCCCTCAGATTCCACCTGCAATTTAATATAGTTCAAATAGGCACCTAATCACTCACCACAGATCGACATATCAATCAATCGACCTAGTCGATTACATGTCAATTAGACCATTTCCCGGTCGTTCCATTCAATATTGTCAATTCTCTAAGATAACCTATTAAGCTACCGAGCCAGTATATTATATGATTCATTCTCCGAGATGACACACTAAGTCATCGAGCCGCTATAATATATTATTCATTCTCCAAGATAACCTATCGAGTTACCAAGCTAGTATATTATAATATTCATTTTCCGAGATAACATATAGAGTCACCGAGTATATTCATCATAACGTACATTCTCCAAGATGACATGTTGAGTCATTGAGCCGTTATGGCATGTCGTCCTTTTTCTAAGATGACCTATAGAGTCACCGAGCCAACATTTCATACTGTCCTTTCTCTAAGACGACCTATATGATTGTTGAGCTGATATAATATAACATTCATATAGTACATCTATTTGCCATTTTTATCAATATATCGTCATTTCTCCAATATGACCTATAGAGTCACCGAGCCGGTATAATATGTTATTCCGATTATACAATCAATTTGCCATTTCTATCATTCTTGATAAAAATACACGTGTGTGGGTACATGGCCGGCCTTAGCCAAAGTACAAAGTTTTCACTTTCGAATTTCCCACTATTTTTAGTAGTCCCCAAAATAGATTTTTGGCGCTATAAACCGATACCTGATAATCTTCCCATTTAATTACCGAATTATCCAATTCTTTTCTATTTGAATAAAATATCCATCCACACCATTTCACTCAATTTACACAATCAGGTACTCAGATAAATAAACAGAGAGCACCACTACAATCAACACGAAATTCCAATCGTTAGCTATCCCAACCCGATTTTCGAAAATAAATAAATAATTAAATAATTACAAAAATTAATTATTAAATAGCAATAAATCCAACTTAGGCTCGTAATGCCTAATTGGACTCTAAAACGGATTGGAAAAATTCCAAGGTTTATTCAATAAATACTCGAGCTTATCTACTTGCTAATTACACTAACCATTTGCTTAACATATATAGGTAAATCCCTAATTTAATTATTCTAATATAATCTATTCACCTAATTACACTTAATTAAATCTAATCAACCCCTAAGCATCATTAGCAAACTAAGTAAGGATTAGTGAGCAAAACTCACCCATTTAACAATCTATTCGGATTGAAACGTTGGGAACGAAGTGAGGGTCATTTTTCTCCAAAGCGGGCCTAGGATTCGAGGTTCACAAACACCTCAAAATTGGCTTGGAAGCTTGCTAGAAACCCTCTTTGTTGCTTGCTAAATAGGGCTGGAAAGAAAACAAGCTGGCTTGGTGCTATGAGGGCAACAGTGGATCGGTGGGGGATTTCAGCGGTTTGGAGGGTGGTCCATGGCGGCTCACGGTGGCTGTAGGAGCTCCGACATGGCTCCATCAAACCCGCAACAATTGCTGGATCACGTGAGAGGCGAGAGGGGCAACGAGATCAGGCGGTGGCGTGTGCGGGCAAGGTGGCACGGCTTCAACGGAAGAATGGCGACGGCGTAGAGGTCCTAGCGTGCAACGGCTACAGCTGGTTCTGCTTTGCTTGCTGGCTGCTGTGGATGCCGAAAATGGAGGGGAGAGGGACGGTGGATGTAGCTTGAGGGAGAAAGGGAGAGAGATAAGGTTGGAGGGCCCCTTAGCTTTGAATTTCCACAAAATTGTCCCCCCAAAGGCTCATCCTAGGCCAAGCATCTTCCTTGGCTATCCATGACCCACCAAGGCACACCCACAACTCTTGAAATGGTGCATTTTGGCTAGGCTAAGGGGGGCATACGAATTTGTTATAATTCACCATCAATTAGACACTTGATTCACTTCAATTCAACCTCATTTGGCCATTATGATTTCATTTGGCACCTCAATGCTTTAATTGACATTTTTCCTCACCCATGAATCCATCTTGCATCCTAATTTTGTAACAAAAAATAATCCTCGGCCTTTTCTGAACAAAAACGGTCATATGCCGACTTTTTCCCAAAAAGTCTGGGGTTACAGAAAAATCTTCTAAGACTGAGTTGACGTTCTTAGAATTTATTGTGACATGACAGAATCTTCAATTTTTGAAATTGGACTTGAATTCGCGGTTAATTTCACTCAGGCACGTTTTTAGCATGACCTAAGTTACCGAGTAGTTTTCAGAGATTTTTAGTGCAAATGACCCGTAATCGATTTTCTTTGAGTCATAATGAACCCACTCGACACATTGACGACTCTTGGTTATCGTGAAAATTTTGAGAATTCAAATACGGACACAAGGTACTAAAATGATAGAAGAATTAGTCTAGGGTCGATTGACAAGAATTTTCCAATTTAGTGGTGTCACCCACGATTAGCCACACATTTCAGTCGAACAGGCTTATCTTTGATCTCAAATCGATTTTTAACTGTGCCGTAATGGTCTCTAAAAATGAGCACGGTCGAGAGGTCAATTACTAGTCGAATTCTTAAGTTTATTGCATTAAAATTCCTTAATAACTTCCCTAAATAGTCTAGTTATCTCGAGAGTGATTAGCTTTGAGAACAACCCCATAGACGCGTCAATGAAATACTCAATTTATTCAATAGAAAATAAGATTGAAAATCTGGGATGTTACAAATATTTCACTGTTAATGGATATTTAATTTGTTAACTAACCGTGATGATGCAACCTTATCCCCTAAGAAAAATAATGGCTTAAATCAAAATATAATTAATCGGGATTGATAATTTGACACTGGAACAAGAACAATGGCATGAAAATCAAAATTGGACTAATGAAGAGATTTGGAATTTATCTTCTTTCCCTTTTTTTTTAAGAAAACAAAGGGCAGCTTGCATTTCTTTTCCACTAAAATAGACCAAAATATTAAATTATTACTAACTCGTCGATCAACATATCAATGGGTTATGCATAAATACAGTGGCCTTCTTCAGTTTTTTGGCCTGTAAATTTGATTGAAATGTAAAGACCTACCAGTTTCAAAGATTATCTTCTATTGGATTTAGTTTTAATAAAAATGGCTAGGACACAAATGTCCCCGTCCTCGACGAGAGCGAATTTGAGAGCGACTTGACAGAGGTGAAGTTCATCTTTAGTGCATCGAACTAAGTAATTCTCTTTTTCGTGTGTGCGCATGGAGAGTTGTGCTCATATCAATCTCGAACTTCTGTGATGATGACATAGAAAATGTCTTTAGCCAATCTTATATATATATATATATAGATGGCTTCAATTTGCATAATAATCACGTCTTGTCGCAATTTTTGTAAGGGCCGACCTTTGGCCCCACTTACTAACGATATTGTCTACTTTGGGCTAGAATCCACACGGTTTTCAAACATATTGTTAATAATTAAAACTGGTACCCACTTCGCCATCCTCACAAGGCGTCCTCATTACAGGTCCATCAACTTCCTAATTCATTCTTGAATTTCATGCTTCTAGCTAAGCTTGGCTTTGATACCATTGTAAGGGCTGATCTTTGGCCTCACTTGCCAACAATATTGTCTGCTTTAGGCCAGAAGTTGCATGACTTAAAAATGCATCGCTGGTAATTAAGATCGGTGCCACTTCTTAAATAGCACATCACCTCATATTTTCAGGCGATGTGGGATTCAGTTCATTTTTGCCCCCATCACCGTTCTCATGAGGCGTGTTTCTAGTCCATCCCTCGTAGGACTGGGTCATTATAGTTGTAGAGCCAGTAAAATCATTGGTTGGCTCCTAATGTAACATCACCTCTTCTCATAACAAGAAAATCTATATGGGATGTGGAACAATGACCACATTCTTGATGCCCATATCATTTGATCTTTAACATCATCTATGAAAATAGCTTTTCACGTAGGTGTGGCGCCGACAAATAGACTAACCTATGTTCACCTAGCCACTCTCACATAAATTTGCCTTGTGAGCCGTCTTAATAATTAGATCATATGAATCTTACATGAATCCCGCAATATCAAATGACCAAGATGAAACGAATTTACATAAAAGAATGGTTAGATATGATGACCCGCGATGCCAGTTTTTCTGCAAACTCGCTGTCCTTGTTGCTCTCTTTCAATTGCTTTGCAGTCCTATGCAGATGTCATTGTCTCTGAACTGCAAGGGCTGTAGGCATCCGAAGGCCAACAGTGGTCATGTCCCATTCAAGAAAGATTCTCTTCTCCATGCAACTGGTCGATGCACTTCCGGTAGGCAATGCCATTTTGTCTTTCCTCAGCTTTTTCAGTGTTTCATTTAGCTTCCTTTTTCTTTATTTGATAGACGGCTGCCCCGAGAGTACGTACATATGTTTAAAGTCACTGGACTCCCTTTATTTCAACTTGTTTTCCCCATGCAAATTTACCATATCATTCAAATGTTTGAAAAAGATTTTGTGAAAATGCACATACGGATTTTACGTGTTCATATTTGCAATTTACAAAAATTTCAAGTGTTTGGATTCTAAAAATATCAAATTGCCTTGCAAAATTTTGATTAAGTAGAAAGTAAAAAAGAAAATTTTAACGATGAGTGACATAAAATAGTAGCAAAAGCCAATTGATTTCTTATACATATGAAAGAAAGGGAAAATATCGAAAATCGTGTCTAAAGCGGATCTTTTTATCCACACTAGATTCTTGATCAATTTGATTTTGGATTTCAACTCAATAGCAAATGTAGCTGCTTTCTAGAAGCATAAAAGAAATTATGACTACAATTGATGCAAAGCCACTTCTTAATTGGAAATAATATATCGTTTTCCAATTATTGGTGGAAAACTTGGTAAATACGTAGCGTTGCGAACTAAAACTCCATCGTGACCAGCGTCGTTCGCGATTCGATAAAGGTCAACTTTACCATTCTTGGAATATACTAGATATGGGCCGTAGTTTGCCCCATCCATCAAAGGCCAGTCGCCACGTGCTCTGCACATCTCTGACGTCTAAATTGAAGATGGTGCACAAAGGGAAAGTTCTGAACCAAATTTTATGAAAAAAGCTAAATCATTGGGAAGATGAAATTGAAAACTGTATGGTGGGATTGCTTTCAAGGAATAGAGTTTTATGGAGTAGTCTTGATATATATTAGTCCATTCTATATAAACCGTTAGCTAATGTGATTCTTACATCTTAATATGAATTACTTGTATGATCAAATAAAGATTGACGTGATTTAATGCCCCATGTGAAATGTGCCAACATCAGCCCTGAGAACGAGAACCAAATAGTTTCCCCTATCTTTCTTTATGTACAGGACGTGCTTTTCATGTCGGCTTTAATTGGAAACATTGGGCATGGAGATGTCCTTTGAAGTTTCTACTTCTTCTTTTCCCCCCCTATTTTGGCTTTTGTCTTCGTCGCAGCACAAAGAATGAGACGGGGGATGTCATGTTTGGTCAGGTTTTCTCACTGCATTGTCTTTATGGTAAATTCTTTATCAGATTCGACTCCTAGACATAACGACGACCACCCAACTAGTTCACACTTCCACATGGAAGCTCTTTATTTCCCATCTTTGCAACGAAAGAAACAGGAGCAAACGAGAAAGGAAGAGAAGGTTGATGATAGTGTCGTACATCAGCCATAGAGTTATATCAGCTTTTTTTTTTCTTTTTAATAAGTATGGAGTTAAATCAGTGTACAAGGATTACAACACTGCCATTGAGCGTTGTCGGGTCAAATTTTCGGCCTAATTTCGGACTCCCCACCAGTGCTCAAATAAAATAACTAGGAAAAGGGAACGAAGAAAAAATTAGTACACTAAGGAAATGATCAACCCCCAAATCATCAACTGCACATATCAAGGAAAAATCAGTACACTAAAGTTGCTACATTTTCTTTTGTTTAGATGTTGAAAATATGCAACAGCAGCTTAACAGTCGTTAACCTCGACTTGTCTTTTCCCCAATAGGGCCCTTCTAGACACCGGCATGGTTAAATCATTTTCGAAAAGGAAAAGGAAATCCATCTCCAAAGCATGTCTCAAGCAATCAGCCCCGCCAATGCAGGTAATCATCGGCAATGGATGCCGAGTCTCACCAGCATCTAATTACAATTTTAGTCAAGTAGAACAATCTTAAATGAAACAATAGATTATGATGCATCATTTCTGTTTTGATCTTGGGGATTGAGGGACATCTTGTACTTAAAGTCAATTTGGGCCTTTAGTCCTCTAGTCTCTTTTAGTTAATGATCAAAGAATAACTTACCCATCCCCTGAGGCGAACGGATGTTCACAAAAGAAGAACGAGTATATCACTTGAGCTCACTGCTCCAAGAATCATGATGAAATCAACACGACCACTATCTAACATATCGGGAGTCCAATGAAGGACAAAACATTCTCACATTATTGACTGAGCAATTGCATAGCACTCCAGCATCCTGCGTCGGATGTCCTGAATATCTGGCCAAAATGTATCAAATTTTCGCTCTACTTGAAAACACCCCAGTATTCTACATGATGCGGGCATTGTACTAGTCTCAGGGGCCTATCATATTACAAAGACAACATTTGCATCTTACGAGCACCTTATGCAGAAAGTTAACTCCAAACTAATAAATTTGGGTCATTCTCAAAGAGGCATATCTCCACATGATATGCGCATGTATTATTGTACAAATTTGAGTGTGACTATATGATGCAAGCTTTGCAGTATCGGATGTATAATGATACAAGTCAAAGGCATATTTCTACATGAATTACATATATGTATGTGACAAATGGTGCTGCCATATTTCTAGATTAAACAAATACATATAACATGTGCGCGTGTACCAAGAACTCTATGATACAGGGACTTTGCAGCAGACATCAAAAATATCATCTAGAGGGGCATGATCGCCAGTTCCTTCATCTTTCCTAGCATACAACAGTTGCTTGCCCTTGAAGACAAGCATTCCACCCTGGCACAAGAAATATGAACCTAATTAAAGCATAACACCAAGAATTCTAACCTACACGTGTAAAGTTTGGCTGATCCAACCTGTTGGAGAACAGTACTTCGGTCATCAGGTGTGGCTCCAATGGTATAATTCTTCGCAGCTTTCTGAATAGAATCAAACCTGGAAAAGACCTTTGCCTGTCATGAAAGAAAAGGTGAGCTACATATTGTGAATAAAAGCTTCATATGATGGGAAGAGGTTGAACAGAGAAGCAAGAAGTAAGCTGAGGCTTACACTCGCTGGATTGAAGAATGTGCGGCCAAGACCATAGTACAAGCCCAAAACATCATATGCCTGAAGCATAGAAACATGGAAAGGTTAAGCTAAAGTTTAAAGAGAATATTCTAATAGATGTGCTCATACTTAACCTTGCGATCAGGATCAGCATACAGGCAATCCATCGGAAACGGTAACTGAGAGTTGTGACACGAGGAAAAGTAGGTCAGCTGAGATAATCATCTGGAGTATATGCCAGGCAAATCACAGAATATTAAAATAAAGAAAGTAGACAGAGTTGACATTCTCCTGTTGATCAATGAAAGTTGCATTCTCCCAAGGCATGTCCAAAAGTCTACTGCTCTTCACTCTTTAAGCGTCTAAAAATAGCCGATCCACATAAGACTGGCAAATCAAACACAGCATGCTAGCAGAATACTCGTAATGTCATGAATTAGGTGAGGGAAAGAATCCAAAGAACATGGTGTAACTAGAAAATCTTTCAACCAAACTAGCTTTCTTAAGATAAAGCTAACCATATAGCATTCAAGCTTAAGGGTAGAGGCTTGGCTCTGGTGTGTCATTTTAGGTTATTCTCAAAAAGGAACTAAAGAGAATAAGCGTCTCAATGCAAATACATGATTACTAAGGGTCACTTCTATTCCACCCAAATGAGAAAGGATGCCACATACCAATGGTAAAATCGGATGTCCAACATTCATTACATAAGAATCAATGGCAGCTCTTCATGTTGTTGAGATGAACCCACTCAACATAAATTTGTTTTCAATAACTATGAACTTTTTGCTATTTACCTATTTGATCCCGCCATTTTAATAGCCACTGACGCCACTATATTTTCCAACAATAAATATGATACTGATTAATAGAAACCAACAATCCAAATTATAACACACTTGGCAATTCAGATGCTCAATCTGAAAAAGATTCGGTGAAGATTGAGAAGTTTAATCCATAGCCTTCTTCATTGCTTCTGAAAGTACGAACTAACTATCATTAACTTCAATTCAATCGCCATTCTTGCATGTGACTTAAGTTTCAAGGGTATTTTTGGGTTAGTTTTGGATTCTTTAGGTGGATTATGCAGTTATATGGTGATTTAGTTCAATCAACTGCAAAAGTTATGGCTTGAGTTTTAATGTGGTTTTAACTTCTATTGCTACTACGCATTTTATACAAGTCTTGGTAGTTGAAATTCAAAGATATTCTCGGTTTGCTTCCATTTGAAAACTAATTATCTTATGATTCAACTTGGTCATGCACAAGAGTTATGACCCATATTTAATGCAATATTGGCCATAAAAAATTCATGGATGAAAATATCAACTTTAAAAATTGGGGGCAAAAATACAATATCAACTTTTAATGTGTATTTACTTTCTTATTCAATGAAATAAATTTATCCTTTTTTCTTTGCCCCCAATTGCAAAAACCCCTTGCTCTGCCACTGATAAGAATAATCAAAGAACATCAATCACATGGGAGCCACACATTTAGAAGAAGCATTAACCTTAGAAGAGAATGAATGAGAGACAAACGAAGACATTGTACTTAGCATAAACCTCTCCTATTATATTTTGCTCAAGCATCACACAGATTAGCCAGGAAGAAGAAAAAGAAAAAAGACAAGATGTAGACCTATAACAATTTACAGGGCACATGCTTTCTTAGATTCAAGGACGGATTTATAATTCTTTCTAAGTCAAGCAAGCTAAATTATTTGTGTAAAAGTTTTTTACTAGTTGGGGCAAGCTAAACATTTGTCCAACAGTTATCCACGTGTTCAGGAAATGTGTATCTTTCAATCAATTATGCACAGTGCCTCTAACTTCTCTATTAACCCTTGCTAAGCAAAAAGAGAAAATGCTAAATTTTCCGGGACAAATTATATCTGAACACGTGGAAATCTGAAACTAGTTATCTGTTCCTTCATTCTGAAAAATAATAGCAGCACAATAGAGAAGTTTTAAGAGCAATTAATCCGAGCATGCTTTGGATTGACTTGGGACCGGGCAGTCATGTCAAATGGCAAACTCACAGGCTTGAACTATGTCTTATTTTGTAAGCTGGGTAAAGTTCATACAGCTGCACTAATATAAGGTAATAATGCAACCTCACTTGGTGTCTGCACGGCCGGGCAGGCAGGGGGGCCACCCCAATTGATCAAAAGATCGGCCCTTTCTCTCTTTTTTTTTTTTTTTTCCTGAAAAGGAGTCTTCTTTTCTTACAGTATATGAATCCAAATGTGTAATTATAAACAAATCAACAGAATAGTGATCAAATTCTACCAATTTCATTTAAACAAAGGAAGTTTGCACACTCCAATTTTGATCAGGCCATAATTTTGAACCCATAAAGTTACAGGCCTGAAAATACAATCCAAGCTCATTCAAAGCCCCCCACGTCGTGTTGCCAACGGGGAAAAGTGGTAGAGGCCCTCTTTAATCTCAAATCCACTGTTTTGCCAGTTTCTGCCTCTGAATTTGACTACTAAAATTTTTTCAGCAATATTGATGGTTAATTGCTAATTTTAACTTGTTCACAGATCACTGTTGGTTTCTAGAGTAAAAATTAATTTTTCTTTTTTTGGTAACCGAGGACTTCATCATGGGCCCCCCTATGCCCGGACGACACCAAAGGGCCGGGCCCCTATACCTCGGGGGAGACTAGTATAGAATCCTACCACCATGGCCCTCCACTTAAGATGCTAGCACCTGGAGATTCGAACTTGGGACCTCGGCGATGAAGAGCAAGCCTTGAACCATAATAGTAGCCCACCGGTGGGTTAGAGTAAAAATTAGTTAAAATCTCTTATTTTAAATTTTTTCTTAAGCTTTCAATATATGGTCAAAATCTCTGAATTCAGTAACATGGGCTTGTAACCAAGTGGATGAATTTCAGATTAGACCTTCTACTTTACAATGTTATTAGAAGGACCATGTTGTTCCACTAGACCAACATTTGCCCCAGGGATGTATTCCTCTTACGAAGGAATTCATTGTATTCATCGAATGTACGGAACTGGCTACAGTAGATTTCCTCACTTTCGTACATCCAATCTTTAGTTTAAAACACTTTCAAGAAGCATGAAAGTCTATTGTCTAAAACAATTGCAAGAGGCATGAAGTGTCCATCTACTTGGTAGAAAAGAAGTCAACTTCTTTACAAGCAAACCTAAGGTCTAAATTGAACAAGCGGAAGCGATAAGAAGTAACTTAGGGGTTTAAAAAGAAAGATTTCTTCAGTCTACTTTGTTTCTGAAGACATCCTAGCTCATGAGCTGGACTTCTTTCTGTTGAGTAAAGTAGAGATGTCATACGTGTTAGATGAATTTAAAGGTGAGAAGCGACGGTTCTCCCACAGTAGGGTTCACATCAATGTTTGGACAATGCTAAACGTCTCGTTTGCAGCTTTTCAATTTCAAAGTTCATTTCTGACCCAATAAAAAAAAAAAATTCAAAGTTTATATATTGAAGCCCGACAAAAATTCAGGTCTTCCATGTAATTTTCAGTAAAAGGATGCTCATGTGGTACATGAGTCATTAAAATGTTTCAAACGACCTCAAATCTTGAACTGCGGAACAAATGAAGCCCCATATGCTGAAGCATGAGTGAGAGATCAAATTCTTAGCTTAATAACATCGATGTCCTCATTATAATTTTGATTGTCTATATTCAGATGACAACAGGCATGATTTCATTTAAAAGATGTCAATAACTAACCTTAAGATGATGGACAAATTAACCTGGAAATCATTCTTTGCTAATTATCTCAAATTAGATATTCATCAAGCTTATGAAGGGCCACTATTCAGCATGTCGCTAGTGAAATATTTAAGGAAGCAAAGGGATATCTGACCAAAAGAGTATTCCAATAACAGAAATATTTTTCTCATCATCCATTTATGGTGCCAATATGTGTATTTTATAAGTACAAACATCATACAGAGTCTTGTTATATCTGTATGGATGAATCACACTCATACTAACTCCAGGGCTTCCTACATATACGCTGATGAAAAGATTTCTGCAATCAAAAGAAAGAAAAGGTACCCGTTCAGCAAGGCCAAACACAACGGATGAGCCATAGCAGAATCTCAGCCATCCAATTTTGCAGTAATAGCCAGAAACGAGCATCATTTACCAGCAGATACATCCAAAGTGTCTCAACATTGCTACAACAGCCACTCCCTAGAAGGCAATTACAATGTCAGACACTGGAGAGAGCAATTGTCCTTGAGATAAAAGCCAATATGAAGAAAAAGTGGTGAAGAAGATGTCTATTCAAGGAGAAGCAAATGAAACAACTGAGTCTAAAAAGAAGCAGCCGCAGCTGCTGGTGCATCATAAACTGTTTTCCTTTAGCTCCTCCAGCAGCGCGAATTGAAAAATTCAACAAACAGAACTCATTGACAAACTTCAGGGATTTTGCAACAATATCAAAAATTTGAGCACCGGCTGCTTCTTTTTACTAGCCAATACAACGAACTAGAATGTTGGATTAAAGCATAGGAATGGCAGGGCAGTCTCATCTTCTCATCTCATGCTACTCCCTCAACACTTCAATAGGGAATGATTCCCTGAAAAGGGGAATTCGACACCCAATCATCGGGACATCAAAGCCAACAGAAAAATGCTCTTCACAGACAGCTTACTCATTGTTACCATTGGCGGCCAAAGTATGCATCTTTTTAGACACACTTTATTCTAAAATTCAAGTATATCTTGCAGAAAGTAGCTCACAATCGTTTTGTGGGGGTTGAATTAGCGCCACAGTTGGCAAACGCCCAGAGCATAATTTCCCAAAAAGGCAATTGCGAGCGGATATTCAGGCGAAAATGAAATATGCAGGCAGGCTTATGCTGTTGTGAAGTTTGCCAATGCATGCCTGCGCGGGTTGAGGGGCAATGCTGGCATTGTCAAAGTGTGCATTTGTTGCTTCTCAGGTTTGGTGCCTTGAAAAAACTTATTGAGATCCAATCTTTTTTCTTCTTAATTCACACTGAAATGACTGATGATTTTCTTTATTGTTGTCCCCATTTTTTTCAGGGGAAAGAGCTTCCATTCTTTGCATCCAAAATCGCCGCAGTCATACTGGGGCTGATGAGGTTCTTCCCTTGGCCTGCTGAAGGAGTGCAAAAGGTCTAGAGTTTTAATATTCTTGAAATTTTTAGGTCTGCTTTGATTACATCAGAGGAAGATGAAGTTTTATAATTTCGGCCTTCGTTTATTAACCTGTAGAGATGGTTGGGAAAGGCAAGAAAGAGTTAACAGCGAGCATTCAGAAGGGCATTTCATTTAACAAGAATTAAGCTGGTTAAGGACGTGGCTTGTCCAAGGAAAAAGGTGTCCCCTGCATAGTTTCCCGCTATTTTCTACTCAAAATAGGTACTTGGAAATAAGTGGTTCAAACCAAACAAGATATCCAAGTTTATTTTGCCTACGTGGCATAGAAAACACGAAGGGTTTTCTTTTCCCGCATGCAGTGTACTCTAATGTTGGTCCGTGTACTAACATGGTGGACTGATGTTGGTGTATATCATTGTACTATGTCCATCTTTCTCGTGTTTCCAACTTTGAGATGCACCCATAATGTCGCCTCCAAGTAGCACTATCAGCTGTGCAATGCCGCAGTAAGCAAATGGTAGACGGAGGCTGCTGCACTGGGCTTGAAGTTTAAGAGACTCAATCGCAGCGTCTTGTGGCTTTATCCAGAAGATGTGACGGACAAATGAGCAAGAGGACCATCATAGAGGCTCTCCCGAATCATTTAATTGCTATTTTGTATTAGTGACTGTTATTGATTTTCTTCTCATGATGATGAGGGTGTTTATGGTCATAAATACTTGGTACTAACACTCGGGTAGCAAAATTGTGCAAGATACCAGTTTAGAGACAGTGCTATGAAAGCCTACAACTATTTTCTTTCCCAGGTAGACTTCTGATCTACTTTGTTCCTTGCAGGCAGAAGTACTGGGTCTTGATCCTAGAGAAGTCGATGTTCCAGTTGTTGGGGGTCATGCAGGAGTGACGATTTTACCTCTTTTATCTCAGGTTTGTGATGCATTTTTCCTGATGAGAACATCTTATATGCTTGACAGGGATGCTGTTAGAAATTGCACCTTTTCTTTAGAATGCTAAATGTACTAAAATTTTCAGAATCTGTAGGTTAAACCACCTTGTTCTTTCACCCCTCAAGAAATTGAGTACCTGACATCACGCATCCAAAATGGCAGGACAGAAGTTGTCGAGGTATATAAATTTCAATCTGTGATGGATTTGGACATCAAATTAGGCAGTGTTACCATCATATCACATTCCATTAGTCTCTTCAGTTTTGCATTTTCAGGTCGTAAAATAGTGCTTTAGCTGTTCTAGAGATGTTCATTTTCTTAAGGGCTTGTGACGAGCTTCTAAGTACTGAGGCTGCCTAAGGAGTACACTGTTACAAGCAAACATTTTTCTTCAGACACATGACTGCACGCTTAATCATGTTAGGGCTCTAATATCTTTAAATTTACTAGCCATTTCGAAGATACACTCTGCCAAGAACCTTCTTTATGAGAAAGATGAAAAATTCTTTAAGTCTGCTGAAATTACATCAGAGGAAGATGAAGTTTTTTAATTTCAGCCTTGGTTTGTTGACCTGTAAAGCTGGGTTGGAAAAGGCAAAGAAAGAGTTAGCAGAGAGTACTCAGAAGGGCGTTTCACTTATCAAGAAGTGAGCGGGTTAAACACGTTTCTTTTCGGAACGGAAGAGATGGCCTCTTCATAGTTTCCGGTTGTTTTCTACTCAGAATTGGTTCTTGGGAATGAAGTGGTCCAGACCTAGGAAGATATCGAAATTTATTCTGCATAGCTGACGTAAAAAAACACAGGTTTTTCTTTTCTTAAATGTAAGGTACTCAGATGGTAATTTGTGTAATAACAAAGTGGACGGATGTTTGTATATTATAGTTCTATGTCCATCTTTCTCGTCTTCGTGTTTGCATCCGCCTTTTTGACTTTCTCATGCACCTGCACCTGTAGTGTTGTCTCCAAGTTGCACTTCAATTGGGCAATGCTGCTATAAGCAAATGATGGACAGAGGGAGATGAATAAGCTGAAGCTCGTCTTTGGCACTAGGCTTGAAGTCTGAGAGACTCAAGTGCAGCTTTTTGTGGCTTTATCCAGATGATTAAAGGGACAAATGAGCAAAGAGAGCCATTACAGAGGCTCTTCTTGGTTAGTGGCCAGAGGGAGTTGAAATTATCAGTTGAACACGAGCAGAAGTTTGAGAATGATGCCTTTCCACCGATTCTCCCCAATCACCAGCAGCAATTTCTCGCACCAAGTTCTCTCTACGTGGAGCATTTATGGTAAAAGATTGCCCATAGTAAAAGATTGTCCGCTTTAGGTTTGCTTTCTTTTATGAAAAATAAATAATTTAAAAATATTTTCTTAAAAATTATTGATCATATAGATTGAAATAAATTGAAATAATTAGTTAATGAATAATATTTTTATTGTCGATAACAATTTATATATAAACATGATCGTGGACAATGAAGATTTTTTTGTTAATTCATTTTGATAAATGATACAAATAATTATTTTTAAGAAAATATTTTAAATTATTTATTTTTTGTGAAACAAACGAAATTTTAATATTTTCTCAGAAGTTTCGAGGAGGTGTCTTTCTTTTTTTTTTTTTTTTGGGTCGAATTTTTTCTTTTCACTTTTGAAAGTTCAAGTAAAATTTGTTCCCACAATGAAAGTAACCTAAGCCCCTGAAGGGGACAACTCAGATATATAAAAATAAGGCTAAAAGAGTACGCCTCTCCGGCCTTGTAAGGTCTGTTCTCGGGAGCCAGAACCAAACCCTACAATGTCTTGACTTTCAGAAACTTTCTACTTTCAAGTTCTCACTCTCAGATCGGGCTCTCTCTTTTCTCCGGCGGCGCCTTTCGATCTTCCCCTCTCTAGTCTCGACTCAGTCGCTGTCTCATCTCGGTTGGCCGTCCATCAGCGCATCAGGTATTCTCTCTTTATATCGGTTTCGTTTTCGATTTCTTCGGTGGTTTGCCATAGCCAATCGATGGCTGCGAGTCGCGACTAAACATACCCACCATCTGTATTTTTTTTTTTCTTTTTAAACTTCCCCCAGTTGATGTCCCGCCTCAAGCAAGCTCATTGACAATTTTCGTCCAGCTCGATTCTGTCTCTAGTCTCGTTTGCTACGTGCGATGGCACCACCCACTAACACATCGGGAATGGAGTTCGAGGTGTTCCTGAGTTTTAGGGGACCGGATACTCGGGACAACTTTACTAGTTGCCTCTATCATGACATGGTCGAGAAAGGAATCCGCGTCTTCAAAGACGACGAAGAGCTCCGAGTCGGTGAGCAGATTGGTGGAAACCTTCTTGCGAGCCCTTGATGACACTCAAATCTATATTCCCATCTTCTCTAAGGGCTTCGCTTCCAGTGTATGGTGCCTCCGTGAGGTTGCGCATATGGTAGATTGCACTTCAAAGTCGAATGGGAAGAAAGAGATCCTCCCCTTTTCTTTGATGTGAAGCCAGATGATGTCAAGCTCAGAACTGAATTGTACAGTAATGCCTTGTCTGAGCATGAGAAGAAGTATGGCCCCGATGAGGTGAAGCGCTGGAAGGCTGCTCTTCGTGAGGTTGCAACTAGACTAGGTTGGAACCGGGAAGGGAAAGAGTAAGTTTCCGCAACTTATTCCAGCTATTAATTTTAATATAATCTGAAAGAAACCACGCATTTTTTTTATAGATTTGAAAATATCTTATATTCAATTTATCTTCTAGTCCGACAAAAAAAAAATTATCTTCTAGTAACTATAATTTCTCCCTATAATTGATACGATAGTTGAAAAAATTTAATGCGAATGTGGAAATCATTGTCAAGTTACAGTTAAATGCCAAGTTAGCATCCTGTTCGTTTGTCAAAAACCTAAAAAATAAAAATAAAATTTAAATAGCGAAATAAATATCTTTCAACATTTTAGAAAAAAAGGTAAAGTAGAAACAACAAAAAGACAGATATTAACGCTTATTCAGTGAGGATCAAACAGACTGATTTTGTCCTACTAGCGTACGAACTAATTATGTGTTTGATCAGTCTAAAATATTGCCTGCGCATTAAAAGCAACTATAACTTATTTGATGAATATCAGTTTTCAACAAAGAACAATTTATCAATTTTACGTAGATAAGCAAGCATCCGGATCCGGTCACTTCTTCTCTACTATCACTAAAGGACCTATATAGACTGCTAGCGTTTCAACGGTGCTTTTTGCAAAAAAGAGCAGAGAAAAAAAAAATGCAAAACATTTGCATCATATTTAGTCGCAGTAATAGTGTTATTACATTACGTGTTTTATAATTCCAATTTTAGGAGTATTTTGGAAATTCTGATAATATTGCTCCTCTATAACATGTTATTCATGAAACCAAATAGTGTAGAAGATTTACAGTTACAAACCAAATAGCGTAATAGTGATTAAAGCCTTGTTAAATCTCAAGATAATAACTAGTACATAGATGGGTACTAGAAGCAACAATCTTGCATCACGCCCTCACTTTCTTCATAACAAATCTGAAAATGAGGGAAGTTTATTGACAACGAAGACATTTTTATCTATGTATCTCTGTCTTTCTATGTCACTTTATACGTATGTGTAAGATGTATGAACAGTCATGGCCAGATTAACGGTATATCTTGATGGTGTCTCCCAGATCTCAATGACATTGAGAGAGAGAGAGAGAGAGAGAGAGAGAGAGAGAGAGAGAGAGAGAGAGAGAGAGAGAGAGAGAGAGAGGAGGTGACTTGGAGACACGGCCTAAAGTGAACTTTCTATCCCACTTTATATGTATGTATGTAAGTATGTATGTATTCCATGACATGAATTAATTGATGCTGATATTGAATCTTTAACGAGCTAAAGGCCAAGTTACTAAAGTTTTTATTTTTCATTTATTTAGTCTATGAATAAGTAGTAGGACAAAATAGTCATAAAAATATTTTAGATTCCTATTCATTCTTTTCCCTTCCTCCATCAAACATGAAATGACCTAATTTCCTCTATTTCCATTCTTTTCTTTGTAAGCATACAAACAACGTTACCATCCAATTATTCCTTTATTTTGTTAACTCTCTGCCAATCGGTATCCATCTTATTTCCCCTTCCTCTTAAATCACTGCATTGAAACTAGTGTTTAAACCCAACCAATGGGAATCTCTGGAAGCAGCCAATTAATTTGAGCACTTCATGTTTTTAGATAATTATCATTGTAACTTGAGATTGTTACTTTCTAATGGGTTAAAATTTGTTATTTGAATAACTGCCACCATTTGTAAACCTGTTGTAACATATTTAGCTTATCTTATTTAAATTGTACATGCTTGATAGTTAGGAATAGTACGTTGTCAACATTTTCTTAATCTAAAATGTCTGGCAGATACGGGGAGCTTATAAAATTGATTGTTCGAGAAGTTCTGCTTAAGCTGAAGGTGAAGAGCAGAGATCTTCCCTACCATCTAGTTGAAGTGGATGATCAAAAAGATATAGAAAAATTGTTGGATGTTGACTCTGATGGCGTACGTTTTGTTATTATCCATGGGACAGGTGGAATTGGTAAATCAACTCTTGCTAAGGTTATCTTCAACCGATTCTTGCCTAAATTCAGTTACTCTAGTTTCCTTGAAGTTGTCCAACATCAAGATCTTTTAGAACTGCAAAAGCAACTCTTATGCGACACACTGGGCTTGACCTCTGCTGACGGAATCCATAACACCCATGATGGGATCCATCGCATAAGAAATGGACTCAGTGGCAAGAAAGTTCTGGTTGTTGTCGATAATGTGGATGAGAAGAGGCAACTTGAAAGCCTTGCAGGTAGCTGCGATTGGTTCGGTTCCGGAAGTAGGATCATCGTCACAGTTAGGGACATACGTTCAGTACTAAATGAGGACAGACAGATGCGACCTAGCAATTACTTGGCCCACTCAGTAAATGAGATGTCTTTTTATCGAGCAATTCAGCTTTTTAGTAAACACGCATTTAGAAGTGATACTCCTCCTGAGAATTGCTACGATTTCTCGAAAGAACTTGTTTTAAGCATAGGAAAGCTTCCTTTGACTCTAGAAGTTGTGGGTTCTCTTTTTGCTAGAATTGACAGATCAAAGTGGGATGAGACATTAGAGGACTTAAAGCAAGGCCCGCCTAATAATGTCCGAGAATCACTGATGATAAGCATCAACAAATTGAACAGAATAGAAAAAGCCATATTCCTAGACATAGCATGTTTTTGCATCGGGGAGGATAAGACTTATGTGGACTACATGTGGCGTAGTAGCAACCATTCTCCACGCAATGCAATTGATGTTCTTCTCCTCATGTCATTGATAAAGATCGATGCGTACAATTGTTTTTGGATGCATGATGAAGTTCGAGATCTAGGAAGGTACATCGTCAAGGAGGAGAATTTTGAAGATGCTGGAAAGCGCCGTTGGATGTGGATTGATGAAAATACTCTAGACATACTGAGGAGCAACGAGGTGAAAGTTATTAAGAGTGCAGAAGATATGGTCAATCCATCAAAATCTCTAGTTGTGTTCCTTAAATTGAGAATGTCGATTGATGGCCTGCTTTGTTTTCTAACTTATAGGGAAATAAAAAGCAACTCTATATAAACAATAAAAGTACATGTTTTCATGCCTTACTCATGTGAAATGAGAAGAAAGTGCACGCTCTAGTTGGTTAGTTGGAATTCTTCATTTCTTGTTTCAGTGAGAATGAAAATGGATTCTTTGCTTCCTCAAAAAGGTGTTTAGTTTGTGAAAAGACAGAGGAATCAACACCAAATATACATTTCGAACATGCTTGGTTTGTCTTATTTTCAAGTTGAGAAGAACACTAATTATCTTGTTACTACACGCCTTTGATTTAATTAGTTTGGGGTCAAAGAAAGACTACTGATATTGTTGACTACTTTGCATTAGTTTTTTGCTTCCTATGTTGCATACTCATCTTTGTTCCCTGCTGCTACTGGCAGGAAAAAGGAGCTGTACGTGCTCTCAGTTTGGGTATTAGTCATGACTTAACATCTAAAGAAATAGCATATTTGCCAAAATTGAGGTTCCTTGGAGGGCAAGGATTGAATTTCGTAGGCGACTTCAAAAATGTTCGTCCTAATTTGAGATGGCTTTCTTGGCATGATTGCCCGCGGGATTTTTCAGCTACGAATCTTTACCTAGAGAATTTGGTTGTGCTTGACCTTTCGAGGAGTGACATCACCAACAATTGGGGTGGATGGAGGCAAATCAAGGTACCAACACACCTCACTCATGTTCACTCCAAATTGTATCATTTGATCTTTATCGTCTCAATACTTTTTTTCGACATGTAATTTGCCTTGTTTTTCCATTGCAGATGGTTAAAAAGTTGAAAATTCTAAATTTGATGGGCTGCTATTGTTTAACCAAAACACCCGATTTTTCAGAGTTTGGCAATTTGGAGAAATTGATTCTAAAAGTGTGTAGGAATTTGTCTACCATTGATAGCTCAATTGGTAAGCTAAAACTACTAAGTACTTTGAATATTGAAGGATGTACATCCCTTAAAGGGTTGCCCGAAGAAATTGGCTCTCTAGAATGCTTGTCAGAAATTAATATGCCGTGCAATGGCAACATGTTCAAGCTTCCCGAGACACTAGGCAATCTAAAATATTTGACGGAGTTTGAAGTTAAAGGTCATTCTAATATCAACCAAATTCCTCACTCTATTGGAAGGTTGAATCTCACGCATTTGGTTTTGTCTAATTGCAATAATCTTCATGAGCTTCCGGATTCTATCGGGAAATTAGAATCATTGGTGAGTTGGATTTAAAATCCTCGGGGATCTCCATTCTCCCTTATTCCATTGGAAAGTTAAAGAATCTCAACCATTTGCTTTTATCTAATTGCAAGAATATGCTGCAGCTTCCGGAATCTATTGGGGAGCTAGAATCATTGGTGAAGTTGGATTTAAACTCCTCGGGGATATCCGTTCTCCCTTATTCCATTGGAAAGTTAAAGAATCTTAACCGTTTGCTTTTATCGAAATGTGAGAATCTGCTGCAGCTTCCGGAATCTATCGGGGAGCTAGAATCATTGGTAGAGTTGGATTTAAACTTCTCGGGGATTTCTATTCTTCCTTATTCCATTGGAAAGTTAAAGAATCTCAACCATTTGTTCTTATCTAATTGCAAGAATATGCTACAGCTTCCGGAATCTATTGGGGAGCTAGAATCATTAGTGGACTTGAATTTAAATTTCTTGGGGATCTCTGTTCTTCCTAATTCTATTGGAGCATTGAAGAATCTTAACCATTTGCTTTTATCTTATGCAAGAATATCCTATAGCTTCCGGAATCTATCGGGGAGCTAGAATCATTGGTGATGTTAGATTTAAAATTTTCGGGGATCTTCGTTCTCCCTTATTCCATTGGAAAGTTAAAGAATATCGACCATTTGCTTTTATTTGAATTGCAAAATATGCTGAACTTCCGGAATCTATTGGGGAACTAGAATCATTGGTTAGAGTTGGATTTAAACTCTCGGGATTTCCGTTCTCCCTAATTCCATTGGAAGGTTAAAGAGTCTCAAGCATTTGCTTTTATTTAAATGCAGACATATGCAAAATCTTCCAAAATCTATCGGGAAGTTAGAATCATTGGTGAAGTTGAATTTACAATTCTCAGGGATTTCTGTTCTCCCTGATTCCATTGGAATGTTAAGGAATCTCAAGTATTTGATTTTATCTCAATGCAAGAATTTGTTGGAGCTTCCGGAATCTATGGGGGAACTAGAATCATTATTGGAGTTGAATTTAAACTCTTGTCGGGATCTCCATTCTCCCTAATTCCATTGGAGGGTTAAAGAATCTCAACTATTTGCTTTTATCAAGATGCAAGAATCTACTAAAGCTTCCAGACTCTATCGGGAAACTAAAAGCATTGGTTAAGTTGGATTTAAACCTCTCGGGGATCTTTGTCCTCCCTCAGTCCATTGGAAACTTAAAGAATCTTAAGTATTTGCTTTTATCTAAATGCAAGAATTTACATGAGCTTCCGGACTCTATTGGGGAACTAAAATCATTGGTCGAGTTGGACTTAGAACTCTCAGGGATTGCCATTCTCCCTAATTCCATTGGAAGGTTAACGAATTTCACGCATTTGTCTTTTTCTGGATGTGAGAATCTACTTGAGCTTCCGGACTCTATCGGGGAACTACAATCATTGTTCAAGTTGGATTTAAATCTCTCGGGGATATCCGCTCTCCCTGATTCCATTGGAAGATTAAAGAATCTCAAGCATTTGCATTTACGTGAATGCAAAAATTTACATGAGCTTCCGAACTCTATTGGAGAACTAAAATCATTGGTTGAGTTGGACTTAGAACTCTCAGGGATCGCCATTCTCCCTAATTCCATTGGAAGGTTAACAATTATTGAGAATCCTTGAGCTTCCGGACTCTATCGGGAACTACAATCATTGTTTGAGTTGGATTTAAATTCTCGGGGATATCCATTTGATTCCATTGGAAGATTAAGAATCTCAAGATTTGAATCTACTTGAGCTTCCGGACTCTATTGGAGAACTAAAATCATTGGTCAGTTGGACTTTAGAACTCTCGGGGATCTCCATTCTCCCTAATTCCATTGGAAGGTTAACGAATTTTGTCATTTGTCTTTTTCTGGATGTGAGAATCTACTTGAGCTTCCGGACTCTATCGGGGAACTACAATCATTGTTTGAGTTGGATTTAAACCTCTCGGGGATATCCGCTCTCCCTAATTCCATTGGAAGATTAGAGAATCTCAAGCATTTGCATTTACGTGAATGCAAAAATTTACATGAGCTTCCGGGCTCTATTGGGGAACTAAAATCATTGGTCGAGTTGGACTTAGAACTCTCAGGGATCGCCACTCTCCCTAATTCCATTGGAAGGTTAACGAATTTCACGCATTTGTCTTTTTCTGGATGTGAGAATCTACTTGAGCTTCCGGACTCTATCGGGGAACTTGAAGCATTGATTAAGTTGGATTTAAAACTCTCAGGGATCTCTGTTCTCCCTTATTCCATTGGAAGGTTAAAGAATCTCAAGCATTTGCTTTTATCTGAATGCAAGAATTTACATGAGCTACCGGATTCTATTTGGGAACTAAAATCATTGGTCGAGTTGGATTTAAAACTCTCAAAAATCTCTATTTCCCTTATTCCATTGGATGGTTAATGAACTTCACGCATTTGTCTTTTTCTGGATCCGAGAATCTACTTGAGCTTCCAAACTCTATTGGGAAACTAAAAGCATTGGATGAGTTGGATTTAAAACTCTCGGGGATCTCCGTTCTCCCTGATTCCATTGAAAGGTTAAAGAATCTTAAACATTTGCTTTTATTTGAATTCTCACATGAGCTTTCGAATTTTATTAGAGATCCAAAATCATTGGTCAAGTTGGATTTAAAACTCTTTGGGTCCGTTTTCCCTGATTCCATTGAAAGATTAACAAATTTGACACGTGTCTCTTTTGGTATAGGCGATAGTATACTTGAGCTTGTGCGCACTATTTGGGAACCAAAGTCATTGGTCAAGTTGAATTTAAAAATTCTCGGAGATCTCCATTCTCCTTGATTCCATTGAAAAGTTCACGAATTTAACACATTTGTCTTTTTCAAGATGCATGTATCTACATGAGCTTCCGACTCTATTGGAAAAATGGAATTATTGGTCGAGTTGGATTTAAGATTCTCGAGGATCTCCTTTCTCCCCGATTCTATTGGAAATCTGAAGAGACTAAAAGTCTTAAAGGTGGCATACACAAAGATACACACAATACCTTGTTCTCTTGGAGGGGTGGAGTCACTTGAAGAGCTCGATGCCTCTTTTTGTCCACATCTCAAGGATGAAATCCCATGGGAATTGTGGAGCCTGACTCATTTGAGGATCTTGGATTTAGATGGGAGCCCAATCTCTACAGTGCCGAGAAAGATCAATGGTTTCTCTAGTCTCCAGACGCTTAAAATTGCAAGCCACCGACTTTCCCCCTTGCCAGAGCTTCCCTCGAGTTTGAAATGCCTTGTTGTTGTAGCTGCTCAATTCCCTATTCTTCCCAACCTCTCGAGCCTAGTTCATTTACATCATCTCGAAGTGCGTAAAGAACAACATATGACACTTTGGATCCCGCACAAGGTTACCTCACCTTGGAAGGACGTGCTTGTCCATCAATCGGCTTCCACTTAGCTTATCAACCTTGAAAATTCACTCTATCCCGCAATTGCCATACATTTCTGACTTGCAAAATTTGTCAATTCTCTCTATCAGCGAATGTTTGACGCCATGCTTGCTTGATCTATCACACTTGAAGAGGCTACAAGAGTTACAGCTCAATGACTTCCCTGAACTGGTGGAGATTCCAGGTTTGGGGGAATTGGAATCACTGAAGTTTCTGCACATTATCATGTGTGATGTGATCAAACAATTGCCTAACCTATCGAAGTTGAAAAATTTATTGCGTCTCAAGCTAATACATTGCATAAAGTTGAGAGCCGTTGAAGGCTTGAAAGAGTTGAATTTTTTGGAGTATGCAGAGATCAGATATTGCAAGTCCTTGGAAAGGTTGCCCGATGTGCCGAAATCCACCAAATTGGAGACAGATCAGGCGCCGCTAGAACCTGCTGAACACACCATGCAGCCAGCGAAGCGATTGCGACTTTCAGTGGACTAGTACGACAGGTGGGCAATTATAGCCTCGTTGAACTTCTCAAGTTCGTTTTTATTATAATGAGGGAAACAGAAGTTTTCATGAAGGGCTTCTATTTGCTAACCTGTAGAGTTGGCTTGGAATAAAGGCCAAGAAAGAGTTGGCGGCGAGTATTCAGAGTTTTAAGGCCCTGCACGTGGAATAAAAACCAAATTTGCGGCCTTGCACGTGGAATAAAGCCAAATTTACAACGCACGTATAACCGACGTGAATTAATCCAGGTGTCTTCATGTCACTTCTTGCGCCATCTATTATATTTCTTGATAGTGTTAGAACGATGTTTTCAATTTTCAAATTGAATTCTCATGATGCATTAAGTGTTTTGCTCTATTCATTTCAATCATCTCTAAAGTATGAATTTATTATGTTTGAGTAGGCTTAACAAATATCATTACCTATATCTATGATGTCGGCTGCATTAGCCACGATGGCATGTCCTAGTGTTTGTGATTTTGCCAATCAAAGATTCAAAATTATTTTCAATTTGTCATCCATCACACTTTTGATGGAACAATAAATGGGGCTATTGTAATTACGTAATCCGCTTATTGAAATGTTGCCTACGTGATTCTACATGGCCAATGAATTGTATCACACATCAAGGACTATGTTTTGCATTTGGCGTTCAAAACAGCACATACTGATGATTTACATTGAAGTAATAATTTAACCATCCTGACTTTTAATTGCATAAATTTGATAAGTTTTAAAATTTGATTGTACTATCTAGAAATTTTAAAAATCAATTATACTAATAAGTTTTAGAACTTCAAATGCACCAATCCCAAAATAAAAATAAGAGTTGAGTCTTTTTTCTCCGCATCCCCAATCCCCTTTGAGCATTAAAGGGTCTAACAATTTTTGCCATTTTTGTTTCTTCAATTTATCACTTGTAATGATAATATCTTTTCTTTTGTAGCGGTGGATATGATTATAATAATCAACGTTAGGTGTCTTTCAAAGTTGTGCTCTTGGAGGGATTGGGCGGCCTCTGGCAGTTTTGATGAAGATCAACCCGCCCGTCTCTGTTCTTCATCTGTATGATGTCGAGAATACTGCTGGTGTCACCGCGGATATTAGCCCCATGGACACCGGTGCCGTGGTGAGTTTCCCTTCCCATCTCTAATTCGCCTGCTGTTTGCTGAATTTAGGATGAATGGAATTGCTAGGCTCTATATGAAGATGAAATTTCATGTTGTTGATTGTTTTCTTGGGGATATTGTTTGGATTACCTATTCAGATGAGTAAGCTCGATATCATCCTTGAATATATGGATCGTTTCATGCATCAGACTAATTTGTTGCTTCTATTATCAGGTCCGTGGATTTCTGGGACAGCAACAAGTGGAGGAATTGTCAACATAAATGCCGGAAAGGGCAGAACCCTTTGTGATGGAATTACCTAATGTTGCCCGAAAGCTATTGTCAACCTGAATAGCAACCCCATTCTAACCACGGCCTCCGTTGCAGCCAAAGTTTTCAAGAGAGATTGCCCTTATGATCCAAAGAAACTGTTGGGTGTGACCATGCTCAACTTAACTAATTCGTGGTACGTATCCCTCCTGGTTCTACTGCTGGTACTATCAATAAGAATCGAATATGCTTACAGAGTACAGAGTATCAGGTTGTCAGCTTTGTATAAGCCTACAAAGATAGAAGCGTGTTTCACCTTTTTTATTGCCCTATTTTGTCTCAAACGTCATGTCTTGCGTACCTGCAATTGATAACTTGCTCCAAGGGCATTTAACCTTTTCCCAGCTTTCGAAAAGATATCTATGTGGACTTGGTATTTTATTAAATAGGCTAATGCCTCATGTACTGGATCATGTGGGAGGTGTAGAAGTGAAGTTTATAAAATTGGGCTATTTCCAAGTCTAGCAGCAGAGTCCAGAAACCCCATTTATTCGACTGTTTGGGGGTGAAATATTAATGTAACTGCTGTTATGTGCTAGTGAGTGTTATTGGTTCTCTTCTCATGATCAGAAGGTTGTTTATGATCAGAGATACTTGATACTAACGCTCAGGCAGCAAAATCTGTACAGGATAGCAGTTTTGAGACAATGCCATGAAAGCCAACAACTTCTTTCCTACCCCCTTCTTTCCTTCCCACCAATATATTGTAGGTGTTTGCTGATATATCTCATCAGATTTCTGATCTATTATGTTCCATGAAGGCAGAAGTACTAGGTCTTGATCCTAGAGAAGTTGATGTTCCAGTTGTTCGAGGTCACGCAGGGGTGACAATATTACCTCTTTTATCTCAGGTTTGTGATGTATTCTTCCTAATAAGAACTTCTTATATGTTCAACAGCGAGCCTATTAGAAATTGCACTTTCTGTAGAATGCTAAATGTCAGTTGGCATTTTCAAAATCTGTAGACGTCAATTTTGGCAGTGTTGACGTCATATCACATTCCGTTAGTCTCTTCAGTTTTGGGTTTCAGGTCGTATAATAGTGCTTTAGCTATTCTAGTGATGTTCATTTTGCTTAGGGCTTGTGACAAGCTCCGGAATACCAAGGCTCCCTGAGGAATACACTGTTACCACCAAGCATTTTTGTTTCCCAGACACTCACTGCATGCCTAATCATATTAGAGTCTGTAATCTTTAAATTCACGAGCCATTTCGAAGATGTACTCTGCTGAGAAGTTTCTTTATGAGAAGGATGAGACCTTCGCAAGAATCACTTCTTAGGTCCATGTGGGCATATATCCTGCAACGAACATTAGAGAGCTTGTTATCATCTCTACATTCGATTTACCAATGCTGCCTTGGCAACCTATCCACTACCACTACACAAGAAAAGTGTTAATAAAGATCTTTGTCGGAATAAATGGGACACCTCACGTGTGAAAGTATGCACAAGGTGATGATTGCTTTGTCTTGGGCTATAGGCAGAAGCAAGCAGTTATGGAGAATATCTTAGTTTCTGATTATTTTGTCTGGTCCTTATAAAGGAAAACAACGGAAATTATCAGAAAGTATGTAAAACAGAGCAGCATGCATCTCTTGTTGTTACGGCTAGGAGGATTACTTGAATTTTGATGATAAGTGGAGAAGTTTCGTGCAGTGACAGAATTGTTGAATATATCAAGTTCTCTTGAAGTGATTTTTGAGGTCAACTCGAAACTGGATTTTTTTGCATCTATTTCCACAATGAAATGATGACATCACGTCTTAGTCTTCATTTGTCTGCTTCCTTTGTTATGTCATGAAGCCGACTGAATCGTGTACTCTGTGTTTTGATGACTTTAGGCTAAAAGCTGGAGCTGGCTTGGCAACTCTCTCAATGGCGAGTCCTTTTTTGGCCTTTTGAGTTGTGATCCGATCTCTTTCATGAACGGGAAATTTGATGGCTCTTTTATATGTGGACTCATTTCACATGGTCACATAATGTGAAAATGAAATATGCAGGCATATGCTGCTATGAAGTTCGCCAATGCGTGCCTGCGTAGGTTGAGGGGCTACGCTGGCATTGTTCAGTGTGCATTTGTTGCTTCTCAGGTTTGGTGCCTTAAATAAAACTTGTCAAGATCCAATCCTCTTACTTCTCTTGAATTCAAACTAAAATGACCAATGATTTTCTCTATTGTTGCCCCTTTTTTTCAGGTGACTGATCTTCTGTTCTTTTCGTCCAAAGTGCGCCTCAATCGTACTTGGGCGGAGGAGCTTCTTCCTCTTGGCCCACTGAATGAGTACGAAAGGTCTGGAATTTTAATTAATCTTGAGATTTTTAGGTGTGCTCAGATGACAACAAAGGAAGATGGAAGTTCTTTTAATTTCGGCCTTTGTTTGTTAACCTGTGGAGCTGGCTTGGAAAGGGCAAAGAAAGAGTTAGCGGCAACGAGAATAGTTTCTGGTTAGTCAGTACTCAATATGGGTTCTTGGGAATAAGTGGTCGGACCTAAGCAGATATCAAAGTTTATTCTGCATAGCTGACGTAGACGAAACACCGGGGTTTTTCTTTTCTTGCATGTAACTTACTCAATGGTAATTTGCGTAATAACAAGGTGGACGGATGTTTGCATGTCATCGTTTTATGTCCGTCTTTCTAGTTTCGCGTTTACATTGCCGACTTTCTTATGCACCTGTTGTGTCGCCTCCAAGGAGCACTGTCAGTTCAGTTATGCAATACCGCAATAAGCAAATGATGGACAGAGGGTCCAGAATGAGCTGAAGCTCAGTCATTGCCACCAGGTTTGAAGTTTTAAGAGATTCAAGTGCGGCTTTTTAGGGCTTTGTCCAGAAGATTTAAGAGAATGAGCAAGAGAGCCATTATAGAATCTCTTCTTGGGTAAGTTGGCAGAGAGTGAGTTGAGATTATCATTTCGACCCCATAGCACAAGATTCAGAACTTTCAATTGGAGATATCTCTTCGCTAAATTCTCCCTATTCACCAGCAGCAATTTCTCACACTAAGTTCTCCTTACGTGGAACATTCAGACTGAAAGATTATCGAGTCTCTTTTTTATTTTATTTTTCTTTTGCATGAAAAAGCAATTGATTTGCTGAAAAAAGGAAAACAAAAAGCTTTAGAACATTATCTTGAGGTTGGACGGGCCTCGTGACATTTGCTGCTTTCTTTGGGTAGTGGCTAGCCGCTCATTACCGACTGACGACGAATGAGTATTGCTTCAAGTTAAAGATCATTTTAAATCCGTTTTGCAAGTCTTTTCTCTTTGACTTGTGAAAGTTCTTAGTCAAATTTGCTCCAACGACAAGGGTGTGTTTATTTCATGTGAAACACGAAAATTATATTTTAAAGAAAGTAGTTAGTTTTTACTTATTAGGTGATATGTTGAAAAGATATGACTGAAAATGTTTTTGCATATTAGGATCTCATTTGAAATAATAATTATTAAATAAGGTGAAAAAGTGAGCATTTATTAAGATACTTACTATTTGGAGAAATGATTTTTTATATTTAAAAAGGGGAAATCTGGAAAATTAATTCGTAAAAAGCTCTGGCAATTAAACAAAGCTACCCTCAAAGTATACATTTCACTTGTTCTCTTTTTCTCTTCTTTTTTGGTATTTGGGCATCGGAAAAATCTTGACATTGCACCCATGAAGAGGACAACTTATATCCATAAAAAAAAAAAGTGCAAAAAGTACAGAGTACCTCTTCAGCCTCGTAAAACCTTGGAATATCTTAAGTTTAAAAGCACCCTATACTCTGGTTCTCCCTCTCAGATCTGGCCCCTCTCTCTGGTCTCTACAGGCGCGCCTTCGATCTCTCTTTCGAGACTTGCCTTGCGTCGCCGTCTTCTCTCTCTCTCTCTCTCTCTCGGTTTCTCAGGTTGCGGCCTCTCCTTTGTCGATTGGCCGTCAGTGAGCCCACTAGGTAATCTATAGTTTTCATTCTCGATTTTTTCGTTGAATGTTTCAATTTCAGTGTGCTGCCATTTCGATTTCGATTTCTTTGTTTTTGATTTCTTCGGGAGTTTCCCATCGCAATTGACGGCTGTGAGTCGCTAGTAACCATACCCACCACCTGTTTCTTTCCTTCTTTCAAACTGCCCTCAATTGATCTCTCGCCTCAAGCAAGCTCGGTGGCAATTTTTCTTCGGCTTGATTCTGTCTCGAGTCTCGTTTGCTATATGTGATGGCACTTACTAACACATTAGGAATGGAGTTCGAGGTGTTCCTGAATTGAGACCCGAGATTGCGGCGGTTGGAGTTGGAGATCACACGAGGTGGATGGCCGCAAGCTTTGGCGTGTATGCACGAAAAGGGGCGAGAATGGAGCCCTACTCACCAGATTCAAACGCGGGCGGCGACGAGAACGACGCAAAGCAGATGGCGTCGTCAGTGGCGGAGCGGCGGAGGCGTCGAGCCAAGTGACTGGTGCTGCACGCGGCAAGGGGGAACACACACTCGCGACCCTCTCTCTTTCTCAGATCTGGAACTGAACCCCTCCACCCTTTCTCTCGACTCAGATCTCGCTCGCTTTCGAGGTCTCCCCTGGGCCCTGATGTCGAAGAGGAAATACTGATACTGACCCATGTTTTTTCTCTGCTGCTGCTGGTAGGTGAAGCCAGTTGTACAAGCACTCAGTCCGTGTCTAAATATAAGTCATGACTTCTCACCTGAAGAATTAGCTTGTTTTCCAATGTTGAGCTTCCTTGAAGGGAATGAAATCAATTTTTGTAGGCGACTTTAAAAATCTCCTTCCTAATTTGAGATGATCTTCTTGCTGGTTGGCTCTCTCAGCAATGAATTTCCATCCAGTGAATTTAGTTGTGCTTAACCTTTCGTGGAGTAACATCACTCATTACTAGTATCAATGGAGGCAAATCAAGTTACCCACACACCTTGCTCGCTTTTGTTCACTTCAAATTATATCAGTGGGCCTTTGCTATTTAATTGTATGCTCCTGTATTCTCACTCTTTTCATTGGCATGTTTTCCATTGCATATGGCAAAAAAATTGAAAGTTATGGATTTGACATGCTGCGAAATGTTAGCCAAGACACCTAATTTTTCTTAGTTTGGCAAGCTGGAGAAATTAATTCTCTCTTACAATGTGAACTTGTCTGCAATGATAGCTCAATTGGAAAGCTAAAACTGTTACGTACTTTGAACATCCATGGATGTCATTCCCTACAAGGCTTTCCCAAAGAAATCAGTTCTCTGGAATGCTTGCCTGAGACACTAGGCAATCTAAAATCATTTATGGAGTTTGGCATTGAATTTAAACCTAACACTAGCCAAGATACTATATTTACGATTGATTTCCACGATGTTTCTCTTTGTGAATGTGATGCGGTACTTAGGGCATCTTGGCTTCAAAATCTTGGCCCGATTTTATAGGATTTCAATACTGCGGAGATGCGGCTCCGGTGTCGCGGAAGAATGTGAGATTAATTGGGATGGTGCAGGAGGAAGCAAAGGAGATCAAGGCCGAAAACTTAAGCCGACAGATTGGGCAATCAACGGTGCATGGTTTTTGGCTTTGGGTGGAGGCTGGGAGTGGTGGCGTACAAAAAAACCCGCCAGCGAGATCGACCCAAAACTAGGACAGAACTGGGAATGGCTTAAGAAGGAGTATCCAACGATTTTCATAGAACCCGAGGGTCTACGACCGTCACAAAGCCAATATCGGCGCATTACTATTGCGGAAGGAAAGGGTCCCATCTATGTGCGCCCTTACCGCTACCTTTTTTCTTTTCTTTTTTCCGAAAAGAAGAGATCAAAAGACAGGTTGAAGTGTGATATCCTTGATTTGAACCCCTATTTAGACCTTGAGCAATGGACTAAGGATCGATACGTCAGTGACAAGGATAGGCTATGACTCAATCTTGGGAATTGTTCACGATCCGACTAGCTAATTAAGGGCAAGGCGATTTAGAATCGGGGTTGCGATAGACCAGAGTATTCAACCATGAAAGGACCGTTCGACTATAAGGATCACTATGAACGATCACGTGTCGTCACGATTAGTCAATGGATGGGATTAGATCCATTCAGTTAGAGTATATATCAATCACAGGTGACATCGCACAATCAATGTACTGTTCGTGAATGACACTAATCAGAACTCGAATGACCGCGAGTCGAGACAGGCTGATTGATCATGCTTGATTACATGACAATCAATGGTCATTTATGGATAGACCAAGCTCAACTAAAAGTCATGCATAAAACCCTGGACAAGCATCGAACTCAGTTCGAGTAGTTTTCCCAATGCCGCATAAATTTGCGTGACTTGCATTAAAGCCTTTTCTGATTTAAACGTAGCCACAAACCCCAGTTGGATTACAGGTATCGATTGTAGATGTTATCATGGCATCCCTTACCAATTGAAATTATTTAAGTGAACCTATTAGTGAATTAACTGGAGAAATGCGTTAATTTGAGAACATAGATTTTAACGGACCTTGAAGTGAGACCAATACGGCTTATTATCTACCTGTCCATCTATGTCTGAGAAGCCAAAACAAACCCAGAAAGTAGAGTTGAGAATTATTGAGACCAAGCGAGGAAAACAGGTCGGCATGAATATTTTAGGAATCTGAGAGTGTGGAGGAGGCAGAGCATCATGTTAAAGAAAAAAGGGATGCTAGTGAGTATGGACCCTTACACTATGGTTTCTAAAATCGATAAATTATACGAAGCAGTGAACTCTTTATCTAAACAAGGGGGTGAAGGTTAAGCACCTAACACGAATGTGCCATACACCGATTTTGTTAACCAGTATTGGTATTTCTAGTGCTACTTGGAAGAAAAAGGAATAAATGCAATTGACTAGAGAAAAAATTGCAGATGATCATGTTTTTAGCAGAAAACCAGCCAAGGCTGAGAAACAAGAAAAGAAAACAAAAATTAAGTGACCTTGTAACACCTCCGTACTGAGAGGTTCTCTGCCCAAAAGTATCTAGAGATTTCCTATGAACTATCTTCTTCTGATTGCAATTGTCAAACCCTCTGTTCTTGGTCTCCAGGGCAACGCACTCTGCTATCGTGTCAGCATGCTGCCTGGCTGTGACTGAGGGCTCATCGACAAGCTCAACGAGTGTGAATCGCCAGATGTCATTGTGCTTACAGGGCAAGATCCTGATCCACCATGACCCATCATGCTTCCATTCATCATATTGATCTCCAATGCATTGTTCGAAGGAATGTGATGAAGGGGGTTACAGCTCGTAAAATCTTCAGAGCAGAGATGGCGGTAGTGTTGGGATTGGGCTTGGGCTTGGTGTTGCCTTCTCCAGTAGATGTGGTTGAGGTGATTTTGGTGGTTGTGTCCGTGATCCTGTGGGTCTTCCATGTGGTACAACTTTTCTAAGTCATGGCTCATGGTGGCACCACTGAAGAGGTCCTCCAGTTGTGGAGTAGCACAAGCTTCCCATGAAAAATCCAAGTAGTAATTAGAAAACAGATATATCCTAAAGAACAAGAAGCAAAAGGACAAGAGAGAGAGAGAGAAAATTGACCGTGCAGCTCATATTTGTTCAAAATGCATTTGTACGTTCCCAGAAAAATCCTATTCTTTGTCCACACAGATCCAAAAGATTTATTTGGCACTGTTGTGCTTTTTTCAAAGACGAACATGAGTATCCCAACAAATTCTGTCACATGGCATGCCTAAACTTGCAATGGGGGAATTAATACAAACAAAACAGAAGAAGTGCAGTGTCAGGTAGCAAGTTGGAGCTCACCTTGAGCCTGTGACTTGTGGAGAGCTTCCATTAGGCAGAGAGACCCATCAGACTTGAGTGGCATTACAGACAATGCAGAGCATGAGCCAAAGCTTTCACCTTCAACTCCCCTCAACAGGCCATGGTCAAGGTTCCAGGCCGAGAGACCAAATGCAGAGTCGACAGGCGCTTGGTTCTGCCGTTGGCGGTGGTAAGAAGAGAGGGAGGCCTCCATGTTCAAGTGAGGGGAGAGCGAGAAGCCCAACCAATGGCTGCTCCCTGCATCATCACTGTTCATGGGCTTCATCTCCTCGTGTCTAGTTTTTGGAACTTGATTTGTGAGACTCTGGGCGAGTTTCTCTCGATATGCAAGGAGAACTCAATCATTGGGACACTAATAAACTAATCATTCCAACATATATTACTCTCTTTCTCTCTCTCTCTCGCTTCACTTCCATGCTGCACAAACCGATGATGGGTGCTTTTTTGTTGCTTGTTTTCTAGTTGAGGCAGTGATGGAAACAAGTCCCAGACTCGTGCTTCTGAATCTCTCTCTCTCTCTCTCTCTCTCTCTGTGAAAAGCAGTCATGTAGAGAGAAACAAAAAGGGGGTTGCTTTATAGTAAGCAAAGGGAATGAGCTCCAGCAAGAAATGCTGGGCATAATTCCAGCACGCCATGGGGATCCGTGTGTGAGAAAGAGATATCATCTCCTTTTGCTTTTGGAAAAACTGTGCATATACGCTCCTCTCTCTCTCTCTCTCTCTCTCTCTCCAAATAGCATGCCTCGTGTTCCATGCATCTGCGTTGAGAATTGGTAAAGATACTCGATCTTTATATCAATATCCGTTTACCATCAAGTGATTGCGACATTATTCCAAGCAATTGCTTTACGTGGAAGTCCACTATTGAAAATCGTATATTTTAGATGAATCTCACTTGGGTTTTTATCAAATTTGATAATTTAGCTAGAGTTTAATATATAGAAAATCATATATTTTAGATGAATCTCACGATAATTTTATAAAATCTGATGATTTGGCTTGAGTTTAATATATATATGCAAAAAATAGTTGCAGTCTCTAGTGTGATTTTGTCCATTGAAATATTACCCAAGTTTTAGTAAACATTCTCGGTACTTATATAAATATTTGAAAGTATCAAAAGGACTGGACCATCACATTTTCATGTTATGCACCTTAGTGGGATTATAGTTGGGTGATGGTCAATGGTCGTACTATTAACTATTTAAGTGTTTTAGAAAAAGACTCCAAATTGTGCACAAATGACCACTTTCCCTTTGTCTAATTCCTCTGTCCACACAAAAAATGGCCCCATGCCATCCAATTTACCTAATCACTTTGACGAGCACAAAGAAAAGGAATGAACAAAGCTTTATGACTTATCCATAAGACCAAGACTCCTCCATTCCCTCCTCTCTCTCTTTTTTTTTTTTTTTTTTTCTTTCTGTTCGTGCTCCTTTTTTAGACTCCACTTATGTTCAATGTGAACAAACTGGCAAGCCCAGATGGGTTTCGATCCTCTCTTCGCTTGCAAATATGAGGAAGAAGATTGGTTGATGATCTGAAATGTCAGATTTAATCTCAGTAAGGTTTCGGCGCCAGTGGCACAGTTGCAATCTGGTTCGATTGCCAGTGACCAAGTGCCGCCCTTACAAGGGGGAGTACTCTAGATTTGGTCCAACCTAGCTAGAACCGACCTGAATTACCCGGTTTCAAGCTGGTTGAAGGAAGAGCTAGTCTGAGCTACAAATACTATTACATGAGTGCTCCGATTTGATTTTCATAAAAGAAACTGGTTATTGGTGTTTCCAGGCCGATTTTGCTCGTTAGGTTTCATGTTTCAGCCTTAGAACCGACTCACCCTAGCTGCCGCTAAGCCTCCTCTTTTCCCACTCTACCTCTCTTTCCTTTTTAACAGAAATGCACCTCGTAATTGTGGAAAACGTGCATATGATGAACACTTGTTCATCGACTGGCGAAGAGCTTAGCAGGCTTATCGACACAGAGGTCTCGAGTTCACGGGGCATTTTTGAGACAAAATTTAGTTTGGGGGAATTATGACAAAACAACCCCACTTCTGAAAACTTTTAGATGGTTATGTTTCATAATTGTGTATATTCCAAAAATAAGTATTAGTGACTGCATAAAATGAGACGGTTTTAGATAGAAAATCCACATCTCGCTGCCAAGGGCAAGATTTGTTTGATGAAAATTACGGAACTATTTGTTACATAATTGGCATACTAGCTAAAAACCATGATTTGTTTTTTCACCAATTACATAATTTGTTTGATGTGGAGCTTGCTTTATCACCAATTACATGATTTCCCAATTTTTTTTTTTAATTTTTCGACCTAGGTTTTATCATTTCAAAACAGTGATAGGACAAAACATAAACAAACGGCGAAGAACTCCGGGAAAATGGAAAAAGTGAATCTTTTGCACGATTATATCAATCCTCGACGAAATAATAACAAACAAGCTTATAACACAGGTTTGTTGTGGGAATTTTTTGCATTCCAAGGAACAAATAAATATGCTTGATTCACCCAAAAACATATGAACAAAAAGTAGGCCGATTCCTTGGTTGACCTTGAAATTGGTTCCCGGTTCGGAAAACCAGGAATCAACTCTAACGATGTAAATTTTGGTTCATTAGTCTAGAACCTACTTAACTAGAACTGATCATCGTAATTTGGATGCATACCTAGAGTTGAAAAGTGAAAAAAAAAAAAAAAAAAAAACCTGTAACAACATGATAGTCTACATTTGACAATTAGATGGTGTTAGAGGATTAATAACAAAATTATCTGCCGTCACAAAAAAAAAAAACAAAAACAAAAAATGTACACGCTTTACCAATAAATATATGTCAAAAAATAAAGAGAATAAAATTATTAGCTGTAGGACTTTTTTTTATGTAGAAAAGTCCACAGCTAATGAAATTCCAATTATAGTATAATTGATGAGAACAAAGTCCTTCATTTATTAATAGTCCAATGACTTTAAAGTTGATCAAAGCAGTGCAGGTCAATAACGACGGAAAGTAGGAAGCGCTACATTCTAAATCAATGGGGGAAGTGATAAAAAGGGCGATTTTAAAGATCTAATCATTTTGCGACATGCGTCATTCATAAGCCAGCGAGTAAATATTATGTTAGATTGGTCTTGAATATTCGACGCAAGAATATACTTAATTTACGACAGGTTAATCTTTGATTAGACATCATCATACTGATACCTACAATTGTGGGTGTTTAATGGCCTTAAAATGGTATGCATGCAATTTGTCGCCCCTTTCATCATCTGTCATCCATGGACTGTTACCCATTTAATACAATCAACGACTCCTCGACGGTAACATATATATAGTAAGCTGGGAATTATATGTACTTCCTCACTTCTATCTACAAATACACTAATCTCAACTTTAAGATCTCTCTCCCTCCCTCCTCCGAATTTCCCAGTTCTAGTGCTATCTTAAGCATCCGTGACCCGGTTGATGTGCTAAAGATCAATCTCCTAGTGAAGTCACAAATCAAGCTCGTGACTCCCAGTTCTAGCTTCAACACATAGTCTTAGGCCCGTGCACCGTACTGAAAATCTTGATAATATATCTCTAGATTAATTTTATAAATCGGTCATTAGCATATTTGGTGTTTTTTTTCCCCTCAATTGCTATGATGAATAGGTCGACTTTTGTAATTGCATAGTTCACCATTTCTAGAATCTTTCTTAGCAATTAAATCCCCTTGATCTTCGCAGGGAACCAAATTACAAGAATGGAGCATAGTGATGTCAAGCATTTTTAGAAAAAGCATCGAGTTATTGCATGGATATCGTCCTCGGTCAAATTCACACCCTCTCGCACTACATTTCTTAGAGCTTCCTATTCAGGCCGAATCGATTTGAGAAGAAGAGGTCTCTCACCCACAGCGGCGACCAAGAGAGCACGGCGAAGAGGCCGGTCATGTGGCCGAACACGATCTGCCGAGGCGGCCTCGGGCTCAAGACCTTGCTCACCACGTGCCTTGCGAACGTCGCCGCGTCCGTCGATTTTGTGCCCTGCGAAGCCCGCCCACGCTCCGCGATCGCCTCCGTGAAAGGCCTGTACAGGCTCCATCCGTGATCCCCCAGCTTCTCCGTGGTTGCGCTCCCGAAGTTCGACCTTATCGCCCCCGGGAGCACCTTGATTACGTTGATGCCGAAGGGACGGAGCTCCAGCCGCAGGGCGTCCGTCATGGCATGCACCGCGGCCTTGCTCGAGCAGTACGACCCGCCCCAAGGGGTCGGCACGGTCCCAACCACGCTCCCCACGTTCACGATATTGCCGCTCCGCCGGGCCACCATGTGGGGCACCACTTTCTGGACCAATCTAAGCTGCCCTAGTGTGTTGATCTCCCAAGCCTTCCGGATCGCCTCCAAGGGCAGCTCCGCCAGCGGCCCCACGCTCCCGATCCCAGCATTGTTGATGAGGACGTCGATCCGGCCATACTTGGATATGATGCCCTCGATCCCCGACGCCACGCTTTCGTCGGACGTGACATCGAGCTCGAGGGCTTCCACGCCATGGCTGGACTCGAGTTCCAACATGTCTTTCATGCGCCGAGGGATGTCGGAGGCGAAGACACGGCAGTTCCGCTCAGCCAGCGCCTTGCAGTACTCGTGGCCTATGCCGCCCTTGGCGCACCCGGTGACGAGAGCCACCATCCGATCCCCCATGACACACACTCTCTCTCTCTTGGTGGTTGCCGAGGTCCGCAAGTGCCTAGGATGAAGTAGTTTAAGGTCGTACTTAGGATCGTAAATCGTGTTTAGGACAAAGCAGTTTAAGGTCTTTTTTAGGATCGTAAATCACTTACTTTATATATAGGTGATTTCTAAGGAATCTAGGAGAGTTTTGGTGAGTTGAACTAGGCGTCGCTGATTCGACTATGCGAGTTGGCGCATATTCGCCACATATGCTTCGGAGAACAAAGACAAAGCCGGCGAATTATCGTTTTTTTGGGCAATGGAAAGACACCATGGACGGCTTCTATTTTTCTGCTATCTAGAAGTCGAGCATATGGAAACGAATGTGTCTCCTTTTGTTTGTACAACGTAGCCTGTCGCAGTCATTGAGAAGGCTCTCTAGGTCCCCAGCAATCAAGAAATGGTTAACATTGTAAATAGTGATATCATTGGTGGCCTCATGTGTACTAAAAGTCCTAAAATTTATCATGAAAGTACAATGATTGCTAAAATTTTCAAAAAATACAATCGAGTCCTAAAACATATTAAGTTAATACAATTAAGTCATGTTATTAACTCTGTTCAGCTCGACAAATGGAAAATACCAGCAAGTTTTGGGACTTTATCGCATCCCTTGATATTCTAAAGTTTCAAATAATATTTTCGTATTAGACAAAATGTTATCTTATTCTTATTGTTTGCATTAGTCTTTATATTGAATCATGAAGCGTCTCCTTAGGTCACAATACAATATCGATTGGCCGTTCATTACACATATACGTAATATTTAAAAATAATTTGACCCACTATTAGGTTTGTCTTGTTTTTCCATATTCAATATGAGCCCAAATTTTCTCTCGCTAGGTTTAATATTGTGGAGAAAACTTTCTAATATGTTTTGAAAATTGACAAAACATTCCGTAAGTGTCTATTAAATCCAACGAAAGTATTTTCAGGTGTATTCTTGAAGAAACGATGTTCAAACTTTGTTATGAATATCACAAACTCAGAGATTTGTTCCTCTAATCAAGAAATTCTTAACATCATTAGATTCAGAAACTTATCAAGACGTTCCGGTTGCTTACATAAAAGACATTAAGGTTATTTAAATTATAAAGACAACGATAAAGTTTGCATGAGTGTTGTCAAGATAGACGTTTATTTAAATTATAAAGACAACAATAAAGTTTGCATGAGTGTTGTCAAGATAGACGTACATCTTTAGACATTACAAGAAGTATTTTAGATGATTGGAATATTCATAATCAGTTTGGATTATGTGAAGCTCAATGATTAGTAATTTGGTTTGGATTTCTTTCTTAAAATATATTGATATCAAAGAAATATTGTCACGCCCCGATCCTCTGAGCACGTGCCCATCCCTCACCTTGGTCGATTAATAACGACGTCCCAGGACGCATCGCCGACCCTTTCATTTTAATATGCAAGCAGAAGCATCTAATAAAATCCCCAAACAATAAAACAATGGGATAGGAAAGTATGACTCCAAATTTTCACACTTTAAAAGCCACCACACATATATACATTGCAAATCAAAGTGCAAATATATACAAGGCGAATTGTTAAGTCAGGTTTTAAACCACAAGTTCATAAAACAAGATCTGCAAAAAGGGAATCGACTCCCATCAAAAGAGAATTGCCCTATGACTAACTAGTCCAATAGGATCGTCAATTCTTCAGGCTTCACCATCTACACTTTGGGCCTCCGGTCTTTCACCAATGCCATCTAAGGACCTGAAAATGGTTATTCAATAACTAGTGAGATAATGTCTCAACGAGCTGTACTCTCTAAGACTTGATTAGTAGGCCAATACACTTTAGAGGCTGCCTAAGCATAACAAAGATAAGAGGACTTACATTGACCTTAGATTCCACCTGCAATTCAATATAGTTCAAATAGGCACCTAATCACTCACCACAGATCGAAACATCGATCAATTGATCTAGTCGATTACATGTCAATCAGACCATTCCCCGGTCGTTCAATTCAATATTGTTCATTCTCTAAGATAATCTATCGAGCTACCAAGCCAGTATATTATACGATTCATTCTCTGAGATGACACACTAAGTCACCGAGCTGCTATAATACACTATTCATTCTCCAACATAGCCTATCGAGTTACCGAGTTAGTAAATTATAATATTCATTCTCTGAGATGACATATATAGTCACCGAGTATATTCATCATAACGTACATTTTCCAAGATGACATATTGAGTCACTAAGTCGTTATGGCATGTCATCCTTTCTCCAAGATGACCTATAGAGTCACCAAGCCGACATTTCATATGGTCATTTCTCTAAGACGATGACGACTTATAGAATCGTCGAGCCGGTATAATATAACATTCAAGATAGTACATCTTTGCCATTTTTATCAATATAATGTCATTTCTCCAAGATGACCTATAGAGTCACTGAGTCGATATAATATGTTATTACGATCGTATAATCAATTTTCCATTTCTATCATTCCCGATAAAAATACACGTGTGTGGGTACATAGCTGGCCTTAGCCAAAGTACAAGGTTTTCACTTTCGAATTTCTCACTATTTTCAATAGTCCCCAAAATAGATTTTTGGTGCTATAGACCGACATCCAGTAATCTTCCCATTTAATTGCCAAATTATCCAATTCTTTTCTTTTTGAATAAAATACCCATCCACATCATTTCACTCAATTTACACAATTAGGTACTTAGATAAATAAATAGAGAGCACCACCACAATCAGCACGAATTTCCAATCGTTGGCTATCCCAACTGATTTGAAAATAAATAAATAATAAATAATTACAAAAATTAATTATTAAATAATAGTAAATCCAACTTAGGCCCGTAATGCCTAATTGGACTCTAAAACGGATCCGGAAAAATTTCAAGGTTCGTTCAATAAATACTCGAGCTTATCTACTTGCTAATTACACTAACCATTTGCCTAACATGCATAGGTAAATCCCTAATTTAATTATTCTAATATAATCTATCCACCTAATTGCACTTAATTAAATATAATCAACCCCTAAGCATCATTAGCACACTAAGTAAGGATTAGTGAGCAAAACTCACCCGTTTAACAATCCGTTCGGATCGAAACGTCAAGAACGAAGCAAGGGTCACTTTTCTCCAAAGTGTGCCTAGGATTCGAGGTTCACAAACACCTCAAAACAGGCTTAGAAGCTTGCTGGAAATCCACTTTTCTGCTTGCTGAATAGGGCTGCAAAATAGAAGAAAACAAGCTAGCTTAGTGCGGTGAGGGCAACGATGGACCGGTGGGGGATTTTGGCAGTTTGGAGGGTGGTCCACGGCGGCTCATGGTGGCTGTAGGAGCTTCGGTGTGGCTCCAACAGACCCGCAACAATTGTTGGATCACGTGAGAGGTGAGAGGGGCGACGGAATCAAGCGATGGTGTGTGCAAGCAAAGCGGCGCAGCTCCGATTGAAGAATGGCGACGGTGTAGCGGTCCTGGCGTGCGATAGCTACAGCTGGTTCTGCTTTGCTTGTTGGCTGTTGTGGATGCCGAAAATGGAGGGGAGAGGGACGGTGGATGCAGCTTGAGGGAGAAAGGGAGAGAGATAAGGTTGGAAAGCCCCTTGGTCTTGAATTTCCACAAAATAGTCCCTCCAAAGGCTCATCCTAGGCCAAGCATCTTCCTTGCCTATCCATGAGCCACCAAGGCACACCCACAACTCTTGAAATGGTGCATTTTGGCTAGGCTAAGGGGGGCATACGAATTTGTTATAATTCATCATCAATTGGACACTTGATTCACTTCAATTCAACATCATTTAGCCCTCATGATTTCATTTGGCACCTCAATGCTTCAATTGACATTTTCCCTCACCCATGAATCCATCTCGCATCCCAATTTTGCAACAAAAAATAATCCCTAGCCTTTTCTGAACAAAAATGGTCATATGCCGACTTTTTCCCAAAAAATCTCGGGTTGCAGAAAAAATTTTTTGAGACTAAGTCGATGTTTTTAGAATTTATTGTGATATGATAGAATCTTCAATTTTCTGAAATTGGACCTGAATTCACGGTTAATTTCATTCGGGCGTGTTTTTAGTGTGACCTAGGCTACTGGCTAGTTTTTAGAGATTTTTAATGCAAATGACCTGTGGTCGATTTTCTTCAAGCCACAATGAACCCACTCGACACATTGGCGACTCTCGGTTATCGTGAAAATCTCGAGGATTCAAATACAGACATAGGATATTAAAACGACAGAAGAATCAGTCTAGTATCGGTCAACGAGAATTTTTCAATTTAGTGGTGTCACCCACGATTAGTCACACATCTTAGTCGAACATACCTATCTCTAATCTCAAATCGATTTTTAACTGTGCCATAATGGTCTTTAAAGATGAGCACAGTCGAAAGGTCGATTCCTAGTCGAATTCTCAAGTCTATTATATTAAAATTCTTTAATAGCTTCCCTGAATAGTCTAGTTATCTCGAGAGTGATCAGCTCTGAGATCAACTCTTTAGGCGCGTCAATGAAATACCCAATTTATTCAATAGAAAACAAGATTGAAAATATGGGATATCACAAATATCTCGCTCTTAATGGATATTTAATTTGTTAACTAATCGTGATGATTGTAGCCTTACCCCTTGAAAAAAATAATGGCTTAAACCAAAATATAATTAATCGGGATTAATAATTTGACACTGGAACAAGAACAATGGCATGAAAATCAAAATTGGACCAATGAAGAGATTTGAAATTTATCTTCTTTCCCTTTTTTTTTTTTTAAGAAAACAAAGGGCAGCTTGCATTTCTTTTCCACTAAAATAGACCAAAATATTAAATTATTACTAACTCGTCGATCAATATATCAATGGGTTCTGCATAAATGCAATGGCCTTCTTAAGCTTTTCGGCCTGTAAATTTGATTGAAATGTAAAGAGCTACCGATTTCAAAGATTATCTTCTATTTTATGTAGTTTTAATAAAAATGGCTAGGACACAAATGTCCCCGTCCTCGACGAGAGCAAATTTGAGAGCGACTTGACAGAGATGAAGTTCATCTTTAGTGCATCGAACTAAGTAATTCTCTTTTTCATGCGCGTGCATGGAGAGCTGTGCCCATATTAGTCTCGAACTTCTGTGACAATGACATAGAAAATGTCTTTAGCCAATCTTATATATATATATATATATATATATATATATATATATATATATATATATATATATATATATATAGACAGCTTCAATTTGCATAATAATTACGTCTTGTCGCAGTTATTGTAAGGGCCGACCTTTGGCCCCACTTACTAATGATATTGTCTTCTTTAGGCTAGAATCCACATGGTTTTCAAACATATTGTTAATAATTAAAACCGGTACCCACTCTTTAAATGGCATATCACCTCATCTTCTCCATGTGATATGTGATTCGATTCATTTTCACCCCGTCGCCATCCTCACGAGGTGTCCTCATTATAGGCCCATCAACTTCCTAATTCGTTCCTGAATCACACGCTTCCAACTAAGCTTGGCTTTGATACCAAGGGCTGATCTTTGGCCTCACTTGCCAACAATATTGTCCGCTTTAGGCGGGAAGCTGCACGACTTTAAAATGCGTTGCTGGTAATTAAGATCGGTGCCACTTCTTAAATAGCACATCACCTCATATTTTTAGGCGAGGTGGGATTCGATTCATTTCTGCCCCCATCACCATCCTCATGAGACGTGTTCCTAGTCCATCCTTCGTAGGACTGGGTCATTACATTTGTAGAGCCAGTAAAATCATTGGTTGGCTCCTAATGTCACCTCACCTCTTCTCATAACAAGAAAATCTATATGGGATGTGGAACAATGACCACATTCTTGATGCCCATATCATTCAATCTTTAACATCGTATATGAAAATAGCTTTTCACATCACTGTGGCGCCTATAAATAGACTAACCTATGTTCACCTAGTCACTCTCACATAAATTTGCCTTGTGAGTCATCTTAGCTATTAGATCATGTGAGTCTTACATGAAACTCATAATATCAAATGACCGAGATGAAACGAATTCACATACAAGAATGGTTAGATATGATGACGTGTGATGCCAGTTTTTCTGGAGGCTCGCTGTCCTTGTTGCCCTCTTTCAATTGCTTTGCAGTCCTATGCAAATGTCATTGTCTCTGAACTGCAAGGGCTGTAGGCATCCGAAGGCCAACAGTGGTCATGTCCCATTCAAGAAAGATTCTCTTCTCCATGCAACTGGTCGATGCACTTCCGGTAGGCAATGCCATTCTGTCTTTCTTCAGCTTTTTCAGTGTTTCATTTAGCTTCCTTTTTCTTTATTCGGTAGACGGCTGCCCCGAGAGTACGTACATATGTTTAAAGTCACTGGACTCCCTTTATTTCGACTTGTTTTCCCCATGCAAATTTACCATATCATTCAAATGTCTGAAAAAGATTTTGTGAAAATGCACATACGGACTTTACGTGTTCATATTTGCAATTTACAAAAATTTCAAGTGTTTGGATTCTAAAAATATCAAATTGCCTCACAAAATTTTGATTAAGTAGAAAGTGAAAAAGAAAATTTTAACAAGATGTGTGTGACATGAAATAGCAGCAAAAGCCAATTGATTTCTTATACATATGAAAGAAAGTGAAAATATCGAAAACAGTGTCTAAAGCGGAACTTTTTATCCACACTAGATTCTTGATCAATTTGATTTCCGATTTCAACTCAATAGCAAATGTAGCTGCTTTCTAGAAGCATAAAAGAAATTATGACGACAATTGATGCAAAGCCACTTCTTAATTGGAAATAATATATCGTTTTCCAATTATTGGTGGAAAACTTGGTAAATACGTAGCGTTGCGAACTAAAACTCCATCGGGACCAGCGTCGTTCGCGATTCGATAAAGGTCAACTTTACCATTCTTGGAATATACTAGATATGGGCCGTGATTTGCCCCATCCATCAAAGGCCAGTCACCACGTGCTCTGCACATCTCTGACGTCTAAATTGAAGATGGTGCACAAAGGGAAAGTTCTGAACCAAATTTTATGAAAAAATCTAAATCATTAGGAAGATGAAATTGAAAACTGTATGGTGGGATTGCTTTCAAGCAATAGAGTTCTATCGAGTAGTATTGATATATACTAGTCCATTTTATATAAACCGTTAGATGACGTGAATTTTACATTTTAATATGAATTACTTGTATGATCAAATAGAGATTGACGTGATTTAATGCCCCATGTGAAATGTGCCAACATCAGCCCTGAGAACGAGAACCAAATAGTTTCCCCTATCTGTCTTTATGTACAGGATGTGCTTTTCATGTCGGCTTTAATTGGAAACATTGGGCATGGAGATGTCCTTTGAAGTTTCTACTTCTTCTTTTTCCCCCCAATTTTGGCTTTTTGTCTTCGTCGCAGCACAAAGAATGAGACGGGGGATGTCATGTTTGGTCAGGTTTTCTCACTGCATTGTCTTTATGGTAAATTCTTTATCAGATTCGACTCCTAGACATAACGACGACCACCCAACTAGTTCACACTTCCACATGGAAGCTCTTTATTTCCCATCTTTGCAACGAAAGTAACAGGAGCAAATGAGAAAGGAAGAGAAGGTTGATGATAGTGTCGTACATCAGCCATAGAGTTATATCAGCTTCTTTTTTTTTTCTTTTTAATAAGTATGGAGTTAAATCAGTGGACAAGGATTACAACACTGCCATTGAGCCTTTTCGGCCTAATTTCGGACTCCCCACCAGTGCTCAAATAAAATAACTAGGAAAAGGGAACGAAGAAAAAAATTAGTACACTAAGGAAATGATCAACCCCCAAATCATCAACTGCACATATCAAGGAAAAATCAGTACACTAAAGTTGCTACATTTTCTTTTGTTTAGATGTTGAAAATATGCAACAGCAGCTTAACAGTCGTTAACCTTGACTTATCTTTTCCCCAATAGGGCCCTTCTAGACACCGGCATGGTTAAATCATTTTCGAAAAGGAAAAGGAAATCCATCTTCAAAGCATGTCTCAAGCAATGAGCCCCGCCAATGCAGGTAATCATCGGTGATGGATGCCGATTCTCAGCAGCATCTAATTACAATTTTAGTCAAGTAGAACATTCTTAAATGAAACAATAGATGATGATGCATCATTTCTGTTTTGATGTTGGGGACTGAGGGACATCTTGTACTTAAGTCAATTTGGGCCTTTAGTCCTCTAGTCCCTTTTAGTTGATGATCAAAGAATAATTTACGTATCCCGAGGCGAACGTATGTTCAGAAGAGAAGAACAAGTATATCACTTGAGCTCACTGCTCCAAGAATCATGATGAAATCAACACGACCACTATCTAACATATCGGGAGTTCAATGAAGGACAAAACATTCTCACATTATTGACTGAGCAATTGCATAGTACTCCAGCATCCTGCGTCGGATGTCCTGAATATCTGGCCAAAATGTATCAAATTTTCGCTTTACTTGAAAACACCCCAGTATTCTACATGATGCGGGCATTGTACTAGTCTCAGGGGCCTATCATATTACAAAGACAACATTTGCATCTTACGAGCACCTTATGCAGAAAGTTAACTCCAAACTAATAAATTTGGGTCATTCTCAAAGAGGCATATCTCCACATGATATGCGCATGTATTATTGTACAAATTCGAGTGTGACTATATGATGCAAGCTTTGCAGTATCGGATGTATAATGATACAAGTCAAAGGCATATTTCTACATGAATTACATATATGTATGTGACAAATGGTGCTGCCATATTTCTAGATTAAACAAATACATATAACATGTGCGCGTGTACCAAGAACTCTATGATACAGGGACTTTGCAGCAGACATCAAAAATATCATCTAGAGGGGCATGATCGCCAGTTCCTTCATCTTTCCTAGCATACAACAGTTGCTTGCCCTTGAAGACAAGCATTCCACCCTGGCACAAGAAATATGAACCTAATTAAAGCATAACACCAAGAATTCTAACCTACACGTGTAAAGTTTGGCTGATCGAACCTGTTGCAGAACACTACTTCGGTCATCAGGTGTGGCTCCGATGGTATAATTCTTCGCAGCTTTCTGAATAGAATCAAACCTGGAAAAGACCTTTGCCTGTCATGAAAGAAAAGGTGAGCTACATATTGTGAATAAAAGCTTCATATGATGGGAAGAGGTTGAACAGAGAAGCAAGAATTAAGCTGAGGTTTACACTCGCTGGATTGAAGAATGTGCGGCCAAGACCATAGTACAAGCCCAAAACATCATATGACTGAAGCATAGAAACATGGAAAGGTTAAGCTAAAGTTTAAAGAGAATATTCTAATAGATGTGCTCATACTTAACCTTGCGATCAGGATCAGCATACAGGCAATCCATCGGAAACGGTAACTGAGAGTTGTGACACGAGGAAAAGTAGGTCAGCTGAGATGATCATCTGGAGTAAATGCCAGGCAAATCACAGAATATTAAAATAAAGAAAGTAGACAGAGTTGACATTCTCCTGTTGATCAATGAAAGTTGCATTCTCCCAAGGCATGTCCAAAAGTCTACTGCTCTTCACTCTTTAAGCGTCTAAAAATAGCCGATCCACATAAGACTGGCAAATCAAACACGGCATGCTAGCAGAATACTTGTAATGTCATGAATTAGGTGAGGGAAAGAATCCAAAGAACATGGTGTAACTAGAAAATGTTTCAACCAAACTAGCTTTCTTAAGATAAAGCTAACCATATAGCATTCAAGCTTAGGGGTAGAGGCTTGGCTCTGATGTGTCATTTTAGGTTATTCTCAAAAAGGAACTAAAGAGAATAAGCGTCTCAATGCAAATACATGATTACTAAGGGTCACTTCCATTCCGCCCAAATGAGAAAGGATTCCACATACCAATGGCAAAATCGGATGTCCAACATTCATTACACAAGAATCAATGGCAGCTCTTCATGTTGTTGAGATGAACCCACTCAACATAAATTTGTTTTCAATAACTATGAAATTTTTGCTATTTACCTATTTGATCCCACCATTTTAATAGCCACTGACCCCACTATATTTTCCAACAATAAATATGATATTGGCGAATTAATAGAAACCAACAAATCCAAATTATAACCCACTTGACAATTCAGATGCTCAATCTGAAAAAGATTCGGTGAAGATTGAGAAGTTTAATCCATAGGCTTCTTCATTGCTTCTGAAAGTACAAACTAACTATCATTAACTTCAATTCAATCGCCATTCTTGCATGTGACTTAAGTTTCAAGGGTATTTTTGGGTTAGTTTTGGATTCTTTAGGTGGATTATGCAGTTATATGGTGATTTAGTTCAATCAACTGCAAAAGTTATGGCTTGAGTTTTAAAGTGGTTTTAACTTCTATTGCTACTATGCATTTTATACAACTCTTGGTGGTTGAAATTAAAAGATATTCTTGGTTTGCTTCCATTCGATAACTAATTATATTATAATTCAACTTGGTCATGCACAAGAGTTATGACCCATATTTAACGCAATATTGACCATAAAAAAATTCAGGGATGAAAATATCAACTTTAAAAATTGGGGGCAAAAATACAATATTAACTTTTAATGTGTATTTACTTTCTTATTCAATGAAATAAATTTATCCTTTTTTCTTTGCCCCCAATTGCAAAAACCCCTTGCTCCGCCACTGATAAGAATAGCCAAAGAACATCAATCACATGGGAGCCACATATTTAGAAGGAGCATTAACCTTAGAAGAGAATGAATGAGAGACAAACGAAGACATTGTACTTAGCATAAACCTCTCCTATTATATTTTGCTCAGGCATCACATAGATTAGCCAGGAAGAAGAGAAAGAAAAGAGACAAGATGTAGACCTATAACAATTTACAGGGCACATGCTTTCTTAGATTCAAGGACAGATTTATAATTCTTTCTTAGTCAAGCAAGCTAAAACATTTGCACAAAGTTTTTTACTAGTTGGGGCAAGCTAAACATTTGTGCAAAAGTTATCCACATGTTCAGGAAATGTGTATCTTTCAATCAATTATGCACAGTGCCTCTAACTTCTCTGTTAACCCTTGCTAAGCAAAAAGAGAAACTGCTAAATTTTCCGGGACAAATTATATCTGAACATGTGGAAATCTGAAACTAGTTATCTGTTCCTTCATTCTGAAAAATTATAGCAGCACAATAGAGAAGTTTTAAGAGCAATTAATTCGAGCATGCTTTGGATTGACTTGGGCCCGGGCAGTCATGTCAAATGGCAAACTCACAGGCTTGAACTATGTCTTATCATGTAAGCTGGGTAAAGTTCATACAGCTGCACTAATATAAGGTAATAATGCAACCTCACTCAGTGTCTGCATGGCCGGGCAGGCAGGGGGGGCAGCCCAATTGATCAAAAGATCGGCCCTTTTTTTTCCTGAAAAAGAGTCTTCTTTTCTTACCTTATATGAATCCAAATGTGTAATTATAAACAAATCAACAGAATAGTGATCGAATTCTACCAATTTCATTTAAACAAAGGAAGTTTCCACACTCCAATTTTGATCAGGCCATAATTTTGAACCCATAAAGTTACAGGCCTGAAAATACAATCCAAGCTCATTCAAAGCCCCCCACGTTGTGTTGCCAACAGTGAAAAGTGGTAGAGGCCCTCTTTAATCTCAAATCCACTGTTTTGCCAGTTTCTGCCTCTGAATTTGTCCCCTCAAAAATTTTCAGCGATATTGATGGTTAATTGCTAATTTTAACTTGTTCACAGATCACTGTTGGTTTTTAGAGTAAAAATTAGTTAAAATCTCTTTAATAAATTTTTTCTTAAGCTTTCAATATATGGTCAAAATCTCTGAATTCAGTAACATGGGCTTGTAACCAAGTGGATGAATTTCAGATTAGACCTTCTACTTTACAATGTTATTAGAAGGACCCTGTTGTTCCACTAGACCAACATTTTTCCCAGGGATGTATTCCTCTTACGAAGGAATTCATTGTATTCATCGAATGTACGGAACTGGCTACAATAGATTTCCTCACTTTCGTACGTCCAATCTTTAGTTTAAAACACTTTCAAGAAGCATGAAAGTCTATTGTCTAAAACACTTGCAAGAGGCATGAAGTGTTCATCTACTTGGTAGAAAAAAAGTCAACTTCTTTACAAGCAAACCTAAGGTCAACAAGCGGAAGCGATAAGAAGTAACTTAGGGGTTTAAAAAGAAAGATTTCTTCAGTCTATTTTGTTTCTGAAGACATCCTAGCTCATGAGCTGGACTTCTTTCTGTTGAGTAAAGTAAAGATGTCATACGTGTTAGATGAATTTAAAGGTGAGAAGCGATGGTTGTCCCACAGTAGGGTTCACATCAATGTTTGGACAATGCTAATGTCTCATTTGCAGCTTTTCAATTTCAAAGTTCATTTATTGAAGCCCCACAAAAATTCAGGTCTTTCATGCAATTTTCAGTAAAAGGATGCTCACGTGGTACATGAGTCATCAAAATGTTTCAAACGGCCTCAAATCTTGAACTGCGGAACAAATGAAGCCCCATATGCTGAAGCATGAGTGACAGATCAAATTCCTAGCTTAATAACATCGATGTCCTCATTATAATTTTGATTATCTATATTCAGATGACAACAGGCATGATTTCATTTACAAGATGTCAATAACTAACCTTAAGATGATGGACAAATTAACCTGGAAGTCATTCTTTGCTAATTACCTCAAATTAGATATTCATCAAGCTTATGAAGGGCCACTATTCACCATGTCTCTAGTGAAATATTTAAGGAAGCAAAGGAATATCTGACCAAAAGGGTATTCCAAAAACAGAAATATTTTTCTCATCATCCATTTATGGTGCCATTATAATGTGTATTTTATAAGTACAAACATCATACATAGTCTCGTTATATCTGTATGGATGAATCACACTCATACTAATTCCAGGGCTTCCTACATATATGCCGATGAAAAGATTTCTGATCAAAAGAAAGCAAAGGTACCCGTTCAGCAAGAATGCGAGCTTTATCAGGAGTTCCAACACCAACGGCAATCAATTTCACACCAGCAGAGTCAAATTTGGGCTTTGATTCTTTTAAAGCTGAAGCAAGCTCCCAACTTGAAAAGGCCAAACACAACGGATGAGCCATAGCAGAATCTCAGCTATCCAATTTTGCAGTAATAGCCAGAAATGAGCATCATTTACCAGCAGATACATCCAAAGTGTCTCAACATTGCTACAACAGCCACTCCCTAGAAGGCAATTAAACTGTCAGACACTTGAGAGAGCAATTGTCCTTGAGATAAGAGCCAACATGAAGAAAAGGTGATGAAGATGATATCTATTCAAGGAGAAGCAAATGAAACAACTGAGTCTAAAAAGAAGCAGCTGCAGCTGCTGGTGCATCATATACTGTTTTCCTTCAGCTCCTCCAGCAGCGTGAATTGAAAAATTCAACAAACAGAACTCATTGACAAACTTCAGGGATTTCGCAACAATATCAAAAATTTGAGCACCGGCTGCTTCTTGTTACTAACTAATACAATGAACTAGCATGTTCGATTAAAGCATAGGAATGGCAGGCCAGTCTCATCTTCTCATCTCATGCCACTCCCTCAACACTTCAATAGGGAATGATACCCCCTGAAAAGGGGAATTCGACACCCAATCGTCGGGACATCAAAGCCAACAGAAAGATGCTCTTCACGGACAGCTTACTCCATTGTTACCATTGGCGGCCAAAGTATGCATCTTTTTAGACACACTTCGTTCTAAAATTCAAGTATATCTTGCAGAAAGTAGCTCACAATCGTTTTGTGGGGGTCGAATTAGCGCCATAGTTGGCAAACGCCCAGAGCCTTATTTCCCACAAGAGGCAATTGCGGGCGGAAATTCAGGCGAAAAAGTGACAAGCTAATCAAGAAGAGACAAGAACAACATCGTCCCCCAAGAACAAATTAATGAGTACAAGGAGAAACCTCGTTCTGGTCCAAAAGATCCTTGAACAACACGGGCTCACCGGCGGCGGTGAAGATGCGAACGTCGCCGAGGACGTCGCCGGCGTCGGGGCTGATTCCGGAGGCGGAAGCTCCAGCGACGGCCCGCGACCGGACCGCGCCGCTCCGGCGAGCGGGCCCTCGGGAACGGACCGAAGCGGCTGCCGGAGGAGAGCGGACGAGCGAAGCGGCACGGGCGGAGGGAAGCCGAGACCCGGGATTCGGAGGAGGAGAAGGCAAGAGGGTCGGCGGAAAGCGCAGGCCTTGAGCAGAAACCGACGACGCCATGGCCAAACGAGCTCTTCGTCCTCGCCTTCGATTCGTATGAGGAACGAGGAATTTTACGGAGTGCAATGCACGTGTGGCTGGCTACCTTCTCCCCTTTTCTTCACTTCATGTGGTATTGAAATGTCGTATATGCTGTCACATCAGTAAACAGTTGAATGTATGACTTTAGTATGTCTTGGTTTCTAGCACTATTTGGGCCGCCGGGGAGGCACCAGGCACCACCGTGACCGGCGGTGATCTTCCAGCCACTGCACCCCGCCTCTGGCTAATGTTCAAAAGCATGAAGAGGGCAAAATGACAAATGTAAAACTGCAAGACCTTACTTTTTTGTGTCAGGCCTGTCGATCCTTTCGTGCGCTAGAGCCCGCCGGGACAGCGGATCCCTGCAGAATGGTCCTGACGGACGAAAGATGAGCTGCTAACATGGAATTAATCTCTCTTCCCTTGCTGCGACCGGTTGCCTTACTTCACTCAGTTGAGCCGGCTGGTCATGTGCCCGGTTCACGGTGCAGTCGAGCTCTTGTGCTTGAATGAGGGGGCGTATGTATAGCAATAGTATCTGATGTATTCTCGTCTTCTCCGTTAGAGTTTGAGCATGGCAATAGAGAGTCGATCAGTGACCCAGATATTGTAGAGGCCATTGCCGTTAAGTCTCCGTAGCCCCAATAGCACAAAATAAGGATGCAAATTTGGCAATTATGCATTTGATATCCGGAAACAGTGATGTTGGGGAACGATGTACTGCATATAACGTTTTCAATTGTTGCTCATATGGTGCGATGTTCTGCAATTTCTTGCCAACACTTACGTTCCATAATAGTATTCAAGGATCCGCAGATCAGGAACCTAGTTTCATTTTTGTTTGTTTTCTGGTCATTGTATAGCTTATGCTGAACTAACGAGTTCTCATGCTCGCGTATTGTCCACAACATCACAAGTTCTCGCTATCTGTCAGGAAAGGTGGGTCTGTTCGAGGAATGAACAGAAGGTGCGACTTGAAGGCCTTTCTCTTCTGTTGCCATCGGCTCTAGCATATCTGAGGATGCTTCCTAGACCAGAATCGTCAAAGCTTCAGATCCTTACTGCAGTAGAAAATTTCCCTCTGAAGCAGTGGCCTATTTTAGCAGCCAAAATAGTAGATGCAGGAGATACTAACATGATGAAATTTAAAGAAACTTTCTATTATCCCCAATTGAAGTGTCTGCTTTCAGAAAGGCTCCCAAGTCATACACAGATTGGAGGACTTTGAAGACTCGTTTTATGTTCTGGACAGCCGCATTAGGACAAGGCCTGAAAGGTACTGAAAGATGGGATATTTCAAAAACTTAGCTTTCTGAGACTTTTGACCTGCACTTGAGGCTTTGAGGTCATTGCAGTTGTGGGATTAGCGAAGAGCCCGATGTATATTACTCTTCAGAATCAAATTCTTTGACTGAGAGAAGCAGAAGAAGACTTGGTTTTTACTTGGTTCCATGAAGGTTTAGACATGGAGATCACGATAATTTAACTATGGAAATATTGGGGAGCTTGTATTTCGTTCAATATGCAAATTGTACCCATTTTCATGTGATACAGTTCAGCTCTTTTGCGAACCGAGTTCAACAAAAACTGGAGACTGACCAGGTTTGGATCGCTTTTGGTGATACATAATATGAAGGGTAGTTACCTGACGGTATTACAACAACCAAAAGAACAAATATACGCATATATAGTGCATGTTTATTGGATTTTTGCAGACTGGTAAGAACTCAGTGTTTCAGTTGGCGAGTTTGGTCTGTTGAGTTTTTTTGATTTTACAGACCATACTTGAATTCTAATGTATGATTGAAAAACCAGAAAAGATTGAATGTACCGGTTCAAACCTCAGATTAACAAACATATGCTCACGATCCCTTGATCCATATGATGATATCTGTGCGTGTCCTGGTTGTGTGATTTGTAGTTGCAAATATCACATGCTGTTGACATGTGCTGGGGTCACACCGTGCCAATCTTTGGTTGACGATGACAAGACAGTGATACCAAAGCAATGTGATAGTTCAAATAGAACAAGTAACTAACGACAAGATAGTGGCACCGAAGCAATGTACTAGTTCAAACAGAACAAGTAACTGCATACACGTACAGCCACGCACTGGCATCTAGACAACAAGCTGTATTTCCACCTCTAGAGAGAGAAGGGTGGTCAACCATTCGCCTCTAACCATGTTTGGATGCCATCTTTTTCCAATCAGCGCATGCCAATAAGTATGAACTTTGCCATCTTCCTGGGGCAACAAGCTAGATTTTTTTTACTCCGCATTCACTAATATCTTCCCGACTTTTGTCAATCTTCCCAATTACCAGCTAGATTATTATAGATAGATCACAGATAGGTATTTACATACCAATAAGTAGGAACTTTGCCATCTTCCTACCATACACACAAAATGATGGCCGCCTGGGAGATTCACACATCTTTGCACATGCAGCGCAAGTATTAAGGTTCTGATCCCAAGAGAAGACTCTTATATTGTGAATCTACTGTTCTGTGAAACGTGATGAACCAAAGAGAAGACTTAGATTCACATTTTGGATCAAGCTATGGGTTACCAGCGTAGCCATATTTGCAGGATCAGGTCGCCATGCTTGGATATCAGAGAAGCTTTTGCCATAAGCAGTGGACTGGTGTCTATTGCCCAGTCCAATGCCACTAGGACATGATGCATTGATCCCGACGACTTTTACCCACCTCGACTTCGGTCCCCGTTCATTTATCATGCACGAGGAACGGGAACTTGCTTCCCTCCTCTCCACGTGTTTCTTCCCTGAAACTCGCACTGAGTTCCTGAAGGTTTTAGGGGGTGGCTGGCTACTGGCAACACCCGCTGCTCCTGGAACAGTTCCTGTACGTAATACCAGCGTCAGGTCAGTCGCTGTTGCATGTCAACTAGCAGCCTATCGCGGCCAATTCCAGTTGCCCTGCTCCCACCAGAGCGAGCACGCCACACCCAATGGTGACAAGGGAATTCCTTGTTAGTAGAATGGGCGATGTTATACTAAATTGTTGGTTAGTTTTGATGATTTACTTATGACACTGGTAAAATTTCAGAGGTAATTTACTACTGTGTGATGATTTTTATGGTGGTGACAATTTTACTTACCACATTGGTAAAACTTCATAGAAGTTAGTCATTTGCTACCTTACTACCTATTTGATATGTTGGTAAATTCCTGATAATGCTGATAATATGCTTACGCGTAGATGGGTTGGTAATTTACTACCTCATTGAAATGTTGGAAATTTCATAATAATGTTGGTAATTTGTTAACGGTGTACCTTACAAGCAAGTTATTGGTCATATTCTTTTCATTAACGAGATTGGAACTTGATCACTAACTTTGAAATCCAATCAATACAGAACTTTTCCAGTTTTTAGCCGACGGGACTGTAGAATTTTGCTTGTTTCTCTGATTCTGAATCTGTCACAGCTTTTTCTCAAGAGGGGTGACATTTGTTACGATTAGTATGCTTGTTTCCAAGGGTACATGCGCAACTCTAATGTAATCCTAACAGTAACCGGGATAGACAAGTATTCACGGATCCTCGAGATGCAATAATCCACTTCATCATATATAAGTGGGATGTTTTCCAAGCTCTTTGTAATTGGCATATCAACATAATTACAATACTTGCGTCGAACGCTGACAATGAGCCAGAGAAAGTTTGGAAAGGGTACTACTCAAACACTGTTGATCCCAACACCAGCAAGCAGGAAACAACTGAAAAAAACCATCTACGATTGACTAGTCGAAGGGCAAGTTCACTCTATTTGTTAAGGCTAAAGAGGGATGGGTAAAGAAGGATTTCAGTGCAGCTTATGAATTCGAGTCGTTGGCCTTTGCCTGTATGGCTAGCTAGAGCTTTGTTGCTGAATGATGCCAGAAATTGCTGCCTTCACCATGTTTCGCAATCTGTAAATGACTGCACATCTGAAAATGTAGTTATGCCTGTGTCCACGGAAAACTTGCTTGATGCGAAACTATAGTTACGAGACTTAGCGACCTCGATCTTCTCTTGATTTTGTTGGAAACCCGAAGTACTTCGGAGCTTCCTTATCCCCTCCAACTGCATTGCCACTTCTTTCATGGTCGGCCGGTCCCTCCCAGTTGAGCTCAAGCACCATCTTGCAAGGTTAGCAACTGCTGTGATCTCTTCTTCCTTGCCTTCCTTCATAACTCGAGCATCAGAAATATCAAACAAACGATCCTGCTCCATAGAAATCACAAAATAGTCCGCGAGGTTTCTTCCTTCTTCTTCCCCAAGCCAACAAATTGGCTTTTGCCCAGTTAAGAGTTCAGCGAGGACCACTCCAAAGCTGTACACATCGCTTTTGTCTGTGAACAGACTTGTTCTGAAGTACTCTGGATCCACGTATCCAAAAGTCCCCTGCACCAATGTGGTTACATGAGTTTGATCACGGGATACAGACTTGGAAATACCGAAATCTGCAACTTTAGCATGATGTTTCTCATCCAAGAGGATATTGGTGGACTTGATGTCGCGATGATAGATGGGTATAGAAATTGCTGAATGCAAGTAGCATAAGGCTCCTGCGATTTCGGCTGCAATTCGTAGGCGAGTGTCCCATGATACGAGAAGGTTTTCGTTTGGGTCATGCAAATACCAATAGAGAGTTCCATTTGGTATGAATTCATATACTAAAAGTGGGTAATCTGTTTCCAAGCAGCACCCCATTAGCTTAACCACATTCCTATGATTGATTTGTGAGAGAATGATGACCTCATTGATGAACTCTTCAACTTTTCCCTTGTCTATCAGTTTCGATTTCTTAACTGCAACTATTTTTCCATTGGTCAGCATTCCCTTATAAACAACACCTTGTCCGCCTTGGCCGAGTATTCTATCCTTGTTGAAATGGTCAGTGGCCTTCTCTAGATCCTTGAAATGGAATAATTTGCTTTTCGCGACATTGTCTTCAGGTGATGAAGATAGATGCTGCTGCAACAAGAGGCCCCACTGCGTCTTAAAGTACTTCTCTTTCAGCTTAATCTCTCTTCTTTTCTTGATGTATTTGTATAACCACCAAGAAGGAAGCAACATTTGCAGTAAAACCAAAACGCTCAACCCGAGGCCTGCAGACCGAAAATTTAGCAAGGGAAAAAGTCAAAAAAATACCTGGTGTTAAGAATCCACACTGTTGTACTGAGCTATCATCGATGAATAAAGCAATTTGGAAGCACTATTAATCTCATATTGGATTATGGTTATTTTTTCCACTGACCAAGTAGCAAGTTCATCTTACAGACGAACATAAGTTACTATTCCACGGAAAAATAATATAGCCTGGGAAAATTAAATCCAACGCTTCGATAAAATCATGACACGTGGAAGAATATCATGATACATTAAATTGAAAGCGAATGGGCAATCATGTAAGAACGGGGGTAAGGTAAAGCTTATTTCTGGACATAATTTAAGCCATGTACCGAAGAGCATGAATCGGTCTAAAATTCTAGGTTAAAAGATCTACTTACTAATAAAAAATAATTTATTTGGCTTTCTACGATCGATGCAGTCATAGGTACCCAGTTTGTTCACGCACTTCCCGGGGCATTGATTTGGATCTTCACATTCGTTGATATCTGATGGCAGATGAAAATAAACATATTAGCAGCGACACCCATCTCCCCAGGTAAGATAAACATATTCACTTTGTATAATCTTGGGCAGAAAACCCAAAAATGAAGGCAGAAAGCATGTATGTAATCATTAAACAGTGTGAACGCATTATTTCTAGAGAAAAATCTAGGAATGACTAAGCCACATCGCTATATGATGCCCTTAAATACATAATGTGATGGTATGAAGTATGTTACCTTGGCATCCTGCAATTAGATAGGGGTTACCACTATACCCATATCCGCAGTAGCACTGCATAAATGGCATTTTAGAGGGATACGCATAGACGCTATAATTGTCACAAAAGATAGGTTTATAAAAGGTGGAGACGTGATTTTGCCGGATAAGCTACATAGTTGGTGTTGTTCGGAATCCCCCATTCCAACACCACTCGAACCGTGTTATTCAATCTTAAATCATATAAATCTGTAAATTCAGACCTCACGAACCATGATCTATCTGCCAGGAAAGCGTAATTGCACCCCTGATGTCCACCTTCGTTTTTGAAATCCACACTAGATTCCTGTAGGTTAAAAGGCAGCATAGTCTGGCAGCATCCGTCTTTCCCGGAACAAGTACTATACCGGCTAATGTTGGTGTAGTTTCCAGTACATATCGACCTGCAACCAAGAACACCTGATTCTGCACTATTCATTGTTGCCAGGGTGTTGCAACCGACCGATGTAAAGATGTTCCATGTCTCGGAGAAGACAAATTGACTTCCTTCTAAGCTCACCGGTACACCATGCCTATCACCCCCGCAGCTGGCATTTGAGTAAATTAGAGGAAGACTGACGTTAATCATGCCGTTTGCAAATCCACGTAAATTAGGGAGTGAAATGTTGAGAACTCGCAATCCGATCTTCTTTAGTATGGGAACCGTGTGGTTTTGCTGGCAGCCGATCTCGTACCAGTCATCCAAGAAACAGCCAGCTCCTATTCCGAAGGGGAAGGGAATGGTGACGTTCCCGCATGTTTCCCTACAGTTAGGCTTTGTAAGTCGAGGTGCAGCTCCTGATGCTTGTACCGTGAGGGGAATCAGAAGCAAAAGAATTCGAAACACCAAGTTCGACATGATGTTCCCGTTTGGTATGCGCATGGACCTAAACCTATGGAGAAAGGGGATATGGGCTGAGTCTCTCGACAGTGTTATTTAAGTGGAAGAAGGGAAGATCTTTGATGTAATGGACGCGTAATTTCATTCCAGCTATTTTTCTTCCTTGCATCTCCGAGGATGCTTCCTTGAGTATAGAAATATGAAAGCTTGACCAGTAGAGGACGCCAGTTCAAGCAGCCAAGGATGACTGATCACATTGTTGGGGACTCTAATTTTATCATCACTTTCTCGTGAGAAAGAGTGGGAGCATTGTCGAATCATTGTCACACATGAAAGGACATGTTCTTTTGTGTTCTTAGTCAAAGGCCATGTGAACGTGAGAATGAAGAAAGAAGAAAAAAGGAAAGACAAGAGCAGTCATTTCCCTGTGCACGTCCGGGAGAATTAATGAGGGAGGCACCGAAGTTGCAGAGTGATTTGTCTTCTGACGACTTCTATTCTCCATGAAAGGCAGAGAAGAAACGAAGGGGAATGGGGTGCCTTTGAGCATCGAGAAAAGAGAGTGCACAGAGAAGAAGTGTGTAGAGAGTTCTTCTCACGAGGATTTGGTCATTGTAATTATATCTGAGTGATTTAGCCAATTAAATTTTTATAAGTAGAATTTGCGTAATTCCTCAAGTGAGGTTTTACCAAAAATTATGAGGAGTTTATATGAGTTATTGAGTATAATTAGGGGATGAGAAATATTAAGTAAGTATTTGAGTGTTCGAGTTATTGTAATTTCCGTTGTATTGCTTATTTCTATAGTGAAATTTCGTGCCACTCTTCCACGGATGTAAGTTCCGATATTCGGATTGAACCATGTAAATACGGTATCTAATTCCCTTTCTTTCCTTTTGATTATTTTATCCAATTCGCTTGTCTATATTCACAGTAGAAAGATAAAAATATGTGTTTGTTTATACAGAGATTACAAATAGTAACTACAACTCTATTATATGGTGGTTATTAGCACTCCACTAGTAAACATTCCATTACAAGACGGTTTCATCTACTACGACTCCACTACTCAACATTTCACTACATTGACTTACTTTTTTGATCAATACATTTGAAATTGTTGACTCCACAATTCATCAATTTCTTCTAATGATCGACCGTTTTGTTCATAAATAACCAAATTCTGCTCTCGTCAATTAAGTTTATCGAATGTTTTTTCTTTTATTTTTTTTTTCGGTGTAAACAGGTTTCTAATCAGCGTTCTCATCGAGGACTTTTTTGTTTCGCTGGTTAACTTCATATGGAGGAAAATAATTCGAAATACCTAAATGGACATGGTTTTCACGTTCGGTATGTGCCAGGGACCTACACCAATGAAGCGGAAGGGGGACATGGGCTGGGTCCATTGATACTGTAATTTAGGTGGAAGAAGGGAAAACTTTCCGTGCCCTTCGGGCATAATTTTTTTTCCCATCTCTGTTGCTTCCTAGTATCTCTGGGGATGCTTCCTTGAGGTTTGAAATTTCAAAGCTTGATAAAATGAGAGGACACCAAATTAGGCAGCCAAGTGTGACTTTTCCCATTCCTGTAAAGACAATTCTGTCATCATCCTTCTCATGACAATGTCTTAAAGCCTTATCAGGACAGTTGATTATTCAGGATCCTACGGCGCTGGACCCCGCGAAGCACGTTAGAATCATGATACTCATTCCTTTCCTTACCGACTTAAATTGTTCCCCACAGGCGTCGGATCTTTTCAATTTTTCCTAGACCAGAAATTATATGAACTCGTCCTCTTCCACATTAGATTATGTAGTGTTCAACGCATTTGCTTATTGCCATGAAATTTCACATTTTATTGCCTATCTTTTTGTTGGGTATCAATTAGCTTGATCTTTTACAGTTTCTGATCTAACATAAATATGGTCGTTCTTTAAATTCTGAGTATTAATCTTAGTTTATAGCATTGTTTAGGTTATTTAAGAACTTAAATTTGAGTTAAACCACGTTTAGGGTCATATTTTAGTTTCCTAGCATTTTGTTTTTATAATTCGTTAAAAGCTGTTAATTTTGTTAGGCAGACGTTCTTTAATGGCCTCCCTACACCATGTTTTACAATGTGCGAATGGCTGCACATACATGTGTCCCCGGAGGGGAGTGAAGTGTTGAGCACTTGTAATCCAATCTTACTAAGTATCTCCTATTCCTAAGGGGAAGGGAATGACAATGTTTCCACATGATGCGGTGCAATTAGGCTTTGCCAGGCGAGGTTTAGGTATCGATGCTTGTATACTGAAGGAACCTAGGATCAAAAGGATCTGCAGACAGCCACCGGATGGCTTACAGAGAGAGGATATGGCTTCAAAGAAGTGCGGTTTATCAGTATGAAGATGATGTACTTGATATGGAGCTGTTCCATATCCTCTGTGGTCTTCTGCTCTTAAATTACAACACCAGCAATTTCTATGGGGTAACTAGTGAGAGTCTGCATAAGTGAGTCCCTGAAAAATTATAGACCAAACAAGGAAAAGAGTGGCAATTCTATACTACGATTGGCTTTGACAGTCTGCATTTTGTCTATTTAGTTTATAATGGCTGGCGAATTTATATCCTCACCATGTTTGCCAGGGCAATCACAGAACTTCGAAGTAAAAACATCTAATATCCAGAAAATCCATTGCAAATGTGTGATCAATGCTAAACCCTTCTGTACAATCAACATCAGCAGTCATCCAAAATTGAAAGATTAAACTGGTGTCTGAGCGAGCATCTCATCAATTATATCAGCTGGGAGTTCATTATCGTAAATGCATATTTCTAGAAAAAGTATATTTTGTCATACAAGTGTGATACTGTATTTGTGTGTACGTATGTGTAGCAAGAACTTTCATGATACTGGGACTTTGCAGCAGATATCCAAAATATCATCTAGAGGGGCGTGATCTCCAGTTCCTTCATCTTTACGGGCATATAACAATTGCTTGCCCTTGAAGACAAACATTCCACCCTGGAACAGGAATGTGTAAAAACTTTTCTTTAGAGTGAATCACCATGAAAATTTAATGACCTACACATTTACAGTCTGTCTGATCCAACCTGCTGCAGAACACTACTGCGGTCATCTGGAGTCGCTTCAATAGTGTAATTCTTCACAGATTTCTGAAGAGCATCAAACCTGGAAAAGACCTTTGCCTGCCGTAAAAGAAGCAAGTGAGCTGAATGTTATATTTCAAAGCTTCAATTGCCTGGAAGAGGTTCAAAGGAAAGGCAGGAGTAAACAGAACAGAAGCTTACACTTGCTGGATTGAAGAATGTGCGGCCAAGACCATAATACAAGCCCAGAATATCATACGACTAAAGTTGAGAAACATGAAAAGGGTTAGAAAAAATCTGAAAGAGGATTCTCTGACAGATATGCTCATTCAGGTAACATGTTCACCTTGTGCTCAGGATCAGCATAAAGGCAATCCATCGGGAATGGTAACTGAGATATGTTACACAAAGAATCGTAAGTGAGCTTAAATGATCATAGGGATCAAATGGTAGTTTAATCCAAACTCAAATCTAAAATGCAGTTTCAATTCTATAAGAACCTAGCTTTCAAAGATTATACTAATCAGACAACACGCAAGTTCACAAGGTTGGCTGAGTTGATAAAATTTGAAGTAATTTCCAAGAAAGAACATAAAGAGGATGAGCTGTCTTGCCTCAAAAACTTGAACATGTAGTGCATATAAATGAGAAGAGATGCCAGAGGATTAAAGTAAAATCAGGTCTCCAACATCGACATTACACAACAGCATAACGAAATAACATCCATCAAGTAGGTCGTTGCCACATGTTCAGAACAGGCATCACTTCTATAGAGACAAGGTCAATGCTCTACTTAAAAGAACCTGTTCCATCATTTTTCGGAAAGTACTTCAGACCAGGTTCGCCACAAACAGGAGAAAGTTGAGAAAATAAATAAGATAGCAGGGTCCACTGATAAAAATTCCCAGACCATACGTTCTTTTGTGCCCTACTTTCTTATATAAGATAAATTTGAGGACATGAGTAGCCATCTCAAATGGCATATTCACAAACTTGAGTAATAAAATACCATGCAAGCTGGTCAAATCCATTGCAATAATATCAGCAAATAACGGCATCCCACTTGTCAGCTTGAGTGGTGGACTCCCAGTATCGCCACAAATGACAGAGTGGGTGAAAATAAAAGGATGGGAAATTGCATGAAGCTTGGGGTAAATTTCAAATTAGACCTTATGCTTTAAAATGATATACTATGGACCTTGAGGTTACACGACATCCCTACTCCTAGATCAAAATTAGCCGAAAATTCTTACACAAAGAATCCAAGGCTTAAGTACAATTAGCAAGAGATTGAAAGTTATTGTGGGAGTTTCAGAGGAAAGATTTGAAATCCTCTTGTCTCGACCAGTTTCTTCAGTATGCCTCCACTCATAAAAAGAAGCTGGACCTTTTGCATCGACCAGAAGGGACATGTTGTACATCTCAGATGCATTTGATGTAGGAGAACTAATAGTTTGATGGTAGAACTGACCTTGATGTATGGTAAGATTAAACCCTCTTGTAGTTAACTTTATGAAGTTGAAGTTTCAATTCATGACGCACATCCAAAACTTATGGATGTCATGTGGAAGAGTCTAAATGCTAATTTTCCATTTTCCAGATTAGGATCAATGCTCAGTGCATGGTTATTTTCTAATATGATTAGGAAATTTTACATCCCATTGGTAAGACCATGTAACCACAGAGGATCCATTCCGAAACTTCTAGTCTGTCATTTGTCATGACAACGGCTGGCAATCCATATTAAGGTTAGCCATCCACCATGAGCAGAGAAATTTTCACCACTCAGCAGATAACTCATGAACTATCTTAACACTGAAAAAAATAATAATAATAATAAATAGAGCCAATATGAGTAACAAGGAGAACATACGAATGATGCAAAGGACTATTCCAAAAAATAGAAATAACTTTTTTATCATTCATTTACTGTGGTATTGCAGTGAATATTTAAAGGTGACGCACGTTTTTATATCACCTAGCTGAATCATTATGGATGAGTTCCACTAAGAATTAAGAAGTCAAACATTTCAATTTCTTTAAGCTCTGACTGAAATTGGTTAGGCTCTCTTATTCAAAGATGTGTTTGTCAATGACAAGAATCAAAAAGAAGATAAAGTACCCGTTCAGCAAGAATGCGGGCTTTATCAGGAGTCCCGACACCAACAGCAATCAATTTCACACCAGCAGAGTCGAACTTGGCTTTCGATTCTTTCAAAGCCGAAGCGAGCTCCCAGCTTATGCAAAAGAACAAGCGCAGCAAGCAGTGAGCCACAGCAGAATCCTAGATATTTACTGTTGCAATAATAGTCAGTCATGAGAAAATAAACATCTACCAGCATGGACAACCGAAGTGTCTCAACATCGCCACGACAGCCATTCCCTGCCAAAGAAAAAAGGAACTGTGGGACAACGTCACTACAATCATGTGCCGAATCAAGCAAGAAGACCCTCACAAGAAAAACAAAGCATGGAAGAAAGAATCGCATGGGATAAAACTAATTCGAAGCTGAGGTTCATGAAAAGATGCCTAAATCCGGAGACCCAAATGGCTGAATTTTTAAGGCAGCAGCAGCTGCTCCTGAATAATGCACTGTTCCGTACCAGCTCCTCTGGCAGATCAATTGGTCAACGAACAGTAACAAACAGAACTTTAGTAACTTCATGAAGTATTTCCTCTCTGAAAATTTTTGCGAAACCCACATCGCAACAAAATCAAATTTTGACCACCACTTGCCAGTTCTTTCTAAGCTCTATGATGAAGAAACATCTTGATATGACATGGGAAGCATATGCCGCAGATGGGTGGTCTCATCTTCTCATCCCGCACCACTCCATCAAGAGGGAATAGATCCCAGATGCTCGAGAGGAATGCCCCAATTATTAGAGCAATTAACCAACGAAATGTTTTCGGATACCATTCAACGACACACGGTTTGTGGTACAAGCAAGTAGATCAGCAAGTACATCACACAGAGATTAGCTCATTTTTGACAAACATCATCAGAGTACCATTCAAGTTATGAGGCAATTGCAAATGACAACATGGAAAAACAAAGCTAAAAATCGGTATTAAATACAAAAGAAGGAAGAATGAAAACCTCATTCTGGTCCCAGAGATCCCTGAACATCACGGGCTGGCCGGCGGCAGTGAAGATGCGAACATCGCCGAGGGCGTTGCTGATGTCGGGACTGATGTCGGAGACAGAGGCTCTCGCAACGACACGGGACCGGACCACTTCGCTCCGGCAAGCGAATCCTTGAGAGCGAATCGAAGAAGCAGCAGTAGAAGGAGAGCGGACGAGTGAATTAGCAGCGGTGGAAAGAGAAGGAGGTGGAACAACAAGCTGAGACCTGGATTTCGGAGGCGAGTACAAGAGAGATTCTGGAATTCGCAGGTTTCCCGCAAAAACAGAGGACGCCATGGCCGCAGGGCTTGGAGCAGAGGAAGAGGAAGAACTCTCGCGAGCGTATTACAGGCGTTGGTGTCGTTCTTGTTTTATTTTCTCTTTTTAATTTTCCGTTAGTTAACGGCTTTTAAGAGGCGGGAACGGGGTCTGCATTTCCTTTTTTCCTTTTTTATTTTCTTTGTTTTAACCATTTTCTGAGGCGGGAGAAATTCCTCTAGATATGATATTATATATATATTGAGACTAAGGGGGTTGATGCTAATTAAATCTTGTGACTAAGTATGCATTTATTTCACATGAAATCAAAATTTGGAAAAAAATTCTAAAATTAATTGTATTATTTATAAAAAGTGAATAAAAAATATATTTATTATTCATAAAATTACACAAACATAAATTGTTATCAATTATGAAAACATTTTTCAATGATTATTTTTTTAGATGTATAACCAATTATTTTTAAAAAATATTTTAAAAAATATTTTTCACGAGATAAACAAACTCTTAAATAGATACTTTACAAATCATAATAAGTAATTCTCTTATTTAATTTCTAACAATGGAAATTTTATTACGCTTTATTTAAAATTTGTTATTAACGTCATGCTTGGTTGATTTTTGAGTTTAATGGTATTGATGGGTTATAAGTAAATTATTAAATTTGCCTAACCATGTTATTGATATGAATGAAGGCAAGCAAAAATTTTGATTGGCGAGCCTCTTTTTCAAATAAATGAATTCTCCATCCCTCTCAATAAAATTAGCCAAGTTGAATACCTTAGTGAGAAATATATTATTGCAATAAGTCGACTATAATATTCATAACCTAATTTAATTATGAGTTCTAATTAATTGTTCGTATGAATATCGAAAAAATGCCTTATTTAACCCTGATTTTTGTCGGTCATATGTTCTTCAAAAATTTAGACAATGATACAGAGAGAGGTATTTACCCGTGTTTATGTTTATATTTATCCACATAAGCAAAAAGTGGGTTTTATCTCACTTTTTTCTTTCCTCGTATACATACTACTTTAATATTAGGTCATGAACAAGACCTTAAAAGGTTTTCTCCCCAAATGGGTTTTCCCGGGAGATCTTCCCCCCACAAGCCATTGAAGGCAAGTGAGGGGGAGAAAATAGGGAATAGCACCCCCACGGGGGCCGCCAAGGGCTCTTAGGGAGTACCTCGCCCCCCAACCCGAGTAGGGAAAGCTAACCGCTTAAGTGCGAGGCGACCCCTACAATGACAGGTGCCGGGTGCCTTGACGGGCACTCGGGTGGCGGCAATTTAACTTCAATGAAAAAAAAGTAAAATTGGCCAAAAAATAATAATAAATGTAAAAATGTCTTAAAAAATTAGGAGAAATTACACCAAACTCATGAACTTTAGGACAAATTCGAAATTTCAATTACCGCCGTTAACCCCCTTCATTATTGTTCCCATTAATATGTGCAATGCACATCGATAAAAGTATATTTTCGCATCTTTTTTCCTTTGGAAAGAAATCTCTCATTTATCTTAATTGCTTAACAAGTAAAATAACAATATAAAAAAAAAAAAAAAAAAAAGAGGAGAAAACAACTCCAACAGAAAAAATAAAAATTATTAAACATCATTCAATTGCCGAAATTTGATAATATAACTATTTCAGTCAACTAAATAAGATAATTCCAAGAAAAAGAATGAACACAGACGATTGCTGAATCCGAAGCACAAAAAGGAAAAGAAAGAAAGCAATCACCATAAAAAAAGATTTCAATCTCTCTTTTAATTATGCTAAAAAAACCCAATGAAAATCATTCTGATTTCAGATTCCCCACAGAAACAAAATCTGAGGAAAGAAGAAGAGAGGCTCAGACACGCACAAACGCTGTCATCAAGAAGCAAGAAACAATCGCACACAAATCAGTACGCATGAATCTGCTCGGTCCGTATGATGAGACCCACCATACATTCAGCATCGAGAAATGTATTCCTCATCATCGCCTCTCGCCCCGCGCGCGCAGATCTTTCCCGTTCTCTCCACAAATCACGCGCAGTAAGGAGAGGAGAAAGAAAAAAAAAAAAAAATCGAATCTTGCAGAAGAGAAATCGAATGGATCTGCCGACACGTGTTCGCAACACAGCAATGGTGGCGGATGAAGATTGGGTTTAGGAATGGATGGTGGGTAGGAAAATGGGGTCTCGTCCTTGAGGTCTGCTGCATCTGCTGAGCTTTGAAACCCTAATTTCTAATCGCGTCTTTATATATCTGTCTGCCGACTGAAGCAGGAGGAGAGGAGGAGGAGGAGGATTGAATGAAATGACGTTCCTGTCCTTGACCTCGATATCTTGGGCCTCCTTCGTCTTTGGGCCTGGGCCTGGGCCTGGGCCTCTCTACTTTATCCACCCGGTTTGTGCATCCGTGAGCATAGTACGTGTGCTAAATTGAATCTATACCGTCAGATCCGACGAGGGTCTTCATTTTTAATCATGCAGGTTTGGTTTGCACGCCTGAGTGGGACTTTTACATGGAAATGAAATTCGTGCCCCCGGACCTGTTTGTGGCCGGTTGTTGGGCCATGAGCGATGATGCATGATAGTACAAGGCTTACCTATTTTCACTTGCAAAATCAAAGTTGTGTCACGGCCGATTTTGATCAGGAATACCGTGGTGAATCACTATCTAACTCGTATCAAATGTTGGGATGGATCACAAAATCAGAAGTTGGGGTTCCGACGCAGTAATATAACAATTTAGTGCAAAATTATATATAAAAAAAAATCCTATATCTATTACACTTCTATTAATTCAATTCTAAATTTTTCAGTTTCATTAGAAAAATTTTAACTGAAATCATTGACATGGATGGTGATCATCCTATTTAGCACAATGAATTTGATGTTGAGTTTTTATTTTTTATATAATTTTTTTTATTTTTTTGGTTACCCCTATTCTTTTTACATGGGTAGTGCCCATGCGAGATTTAGCCTTGTCAGATCTAGAGAGGTTGATTCTTGTCTGGTGTTGCCTTGGCTTAGGCAGCAAGGGCAACCCTTGCCCACCTCGCTTGGTGTTGCTTAGGCCAAATCAATGGCTGACAAGGTCATTGTGGCTTGGAAGAGTTTTGCCTTGGTAGATCTAGCAAGGGCACTTGTTCTTACTGGAGCGTGAGGCCTAGCAAGGCCCACTCTTGCCGATCACTGGCAAAACGAATAGGGAAAAAAAGAAAGGAAAAAAAAAACATAACAATTACAACAATCAAAAAATTATTAAAAAAATGTCAACTTTAGATTTGGCCATGTACAAGAAAAATCTCTCTACAATGGTAGAGGCGACCCTCCCATGGATGGAGTTCTTCCTTATCCCCAAAAGTTGATAGCATTCCAAAACCCTAAATCCTAAGATTCCAGCTTTCAACTTCCCTATTATGGAGAGTTTTCCCATCAAATTCCTGAAAAAAACCAACACCTAGTATCCAAAACCCCAACATCCATTATCTCCCAAAACCCAAACACAAAAACCCTAAACATCAAGTGCTATTAATTTCTTCCCTTCACCCTTCTTCCCCAGAAATCTCGAACACTGGGTTCACTGCAAGACCCGCATCTCATACCCAAATCCCTCACCCATTGCCATTTTGCCAAAAAGCTCCAAAACCAATCGTTTCATCACTCATATCAGTTGCGATCTCCTTAGCTTTGCTACTGGAGCTCCCTTCAATCAGAACCCAGAAACACATCCAAAGCAAGTACGATCTCTCAAATCTAGATCTGGAAATGAAGACCCCTTCTGTTGTATCAAATGGAGCCCTAGACCTATCCACGATCTGAATCTGCACCACAAAAGTTTAAAATGGAGAGTAAGGATGAAAATCATATTCGAATAACTGCTCTATGCAGAAGTCTAGGGCACTTATGGTCAGAAGATGATGAGGTTGCTATAAGGGAGGAAGCACCACCTAATAAACTTGATGAATGCAACCACACTCTTTTTGGTAAGTTACTCTCGAAGCCGAATGTAAACTTCCATGCATTTTGTAATACGATGAAGAAGGTGTGGAAAGTAGAATCAGTGGAATGTTCCCAAAAAGAACCTGGGTTTTTCTCCTTTATATTTGACTCTGAATTAGACAAAGAATAGGTACTAAAAACAGGTCCTTGGTCATTTGCAAGTAATTTATTGGTTTTGAAGCAATGTGTACCTAATATTCCTGAGCATTGTTATGATTTTCTGCGTTATGACTTCTGGATTCACATTGTGGGCTTGCCTCTTGGTTGGATTGTGGAGGAAGTACATTCTGATGTTGCTGGAAAAATTGGAAAAGTGAAGGAAATTCAGTTAGAAAGCAGGGGAAATACGCCATATAAAACAGTGAAAGTAAGAGTTGAACTTGAACTTTCAGCTCCTAAAAAAATAGGGGCTCTAGTGAAGATTGGGGATAAAAAGCTATGGGTAGAGTTCAAATATGAACGCCTCCCATACTTTTGCTATTCTTGTAGAAGGTTAGGGCACTGTGCCTCTTATTGTGAAGAAATTCCTTATGAAAAAACTGAATGGGCAAAAAACAGGGTAGGGAAATATGACCCTTAGCTCAAAGCGGAGGTAAGGGACAAAAGTCCTCATTGGGAAGCATTTTATGGGAAAATAATCCCTAATCGAGAGGAAGAGGAATATGTACCTGAAACTCCTATTTTGTCATCTAACCTTAAGATTGTGGGGTAGAGAGAACCTGAGACTAATGCTGGACATGTTTGAAGCAAAAAAAAGGCAGAAAACCCGTCCTCAAATGAACATAAAGAAGAAGACATGAGAGATCCAGTAGTTAAGACAGGGAAGGGGAAACAACCACTGTATATGTTAGACTCTATTGCTACAGGGCTGACTGAAATAGGGGGGAAACAGCAGGAAAGGATCAAAGTTTCAAAAAGCAAAAAAACAAAAGAAGGTTGAGGGGTCGAGTCTTTTGGCGATTGATGAGATGGAGTTATTAGAGACACCTATCCAACTGGTGACAGAGGGGAAATAATGGGCTTTGGTGGCTAGTCCTAATAAGCCACCAGAGACATCATGAGGATATTGAACTGGAACTGTCAAGGGCTGGGCAACCCCCTGACGTTCCAAGAGCTTCGAGCCTTAGTGGCTCTTCAAAGGCCTAATATGGTTTTTCTGATGGAAACAAAAAATAGGGAAACGATGGTGGAAAGGGTGTGAAGGAGACTTAAATACCAAAATTCGTTCCTAGTGCAGCCAATAGGTATTGCGGGGGGCTTGGCACTTATGTGGAGTGAAGAGATTAAAGTTAAAGTGAACTGTAGCTCAAATCAATTCATTGATATGGAATGTGAAGTTCCCACTAGTGGACATCAAATGAGAGTTACTTTTCTTCACGCTTCAACAAACTACCAAGAGAGGCTCTAATTATGGCAACAACTTCGAGGTTTTCATACATCTAACCGACTACCGTGGCTATGTATGGGTGATTTCAATGACATTCTGTATAGCGGGGAGAAGGAAGGGAAAAGTGAGGCAGATTACCATCGCATTGTAGCCTTTCGAAATATGCTCAATGAATGCGCGTTAATGGACATTGATAGTAAATGATGCATGTATACGTGGACAAACAATAGAGGAGGAGAATACTTGGTGAAAAAGCGTTTAGATCGAGCTGTATGTACAATGGATTGGCGCGTCACCTTTCCCAATGCAGAAGTTCTGGCACTACCAGCAGTAGAGTCGGATCATAGCCCACTTATGCTTTCATTATATCTTGTTCATGGAAAAAGGAAAAGAGCTTTCAGTTTTGAAGTGTATTGGCTAGAAGAAAAAGAATGCAGGGATGTTATTATGAATATTTGGGCTAAAGATCATCAAGATCAAAGAAGTTTTTCACAAAAAATTTACCATGTAACGGAGGAATTAGCTGAATGGAGCAGAAAGAAGTTCTCCAATGCATCATATCAAATTAAGGGACTCAAGATGTGACTAACGGACCTTACCAACAGCAACATTCGAGATTCCAGCAAAGAAGAAGTTCAGCAAATAAAGGAGAATATTGATCAACTATGGAGACAGGAAGAGATGTATTGGGGAATACGGTCCCAGATAAACTAGCTACAATGGGGAGACAAAAATACTATGTATTTCCATACTACAACAATACAGAGGAGGCAATGAAACAAAATAACCATGCTGAAGGTGGATGAACCGCATTGGAGCAGGGATCCCACAGTGCTCAAATGACATATTCTAGATTACTATCGTACCCTTTATGACTCGGTGGGTCCAAGGGACTTCCAACCAATATTAAATCAATGCCCAACTGTTGTTACTATGGAAATTAATGAGCATTTGATGGTTGCCATATCGTTGAAGGAAGTGAAAGAAGCTGTTTTCCAGCTAGGTTCTCTAAAGGCTCTAGGACCAAACGGGTTAAATGGACAGTTTTACTAGCATTTTTGGGAGCATATAAAGATGGATGTGGTGGTTTTGGTTCAAAAAATTTTCGAGACAGGTCATCTTGATCCCCTCCTCAATAAGACACACATTTCTCTGATACTGAAAGTCAAAAATCCAGAAAGCATATGCCAATTCTGACCAATCAGCTTATGCAATTTCAGCTACAAGATCATATTGAAAGTAATGGCAAACAAGCTAAAACCTTGGCTTCCACATATCATTGAACAGGAACAAAGTGCCTTTGTCCAAGGTTGACAAATTCAAGACAATATCCTCATCGTTCAAGAAGTATTGCATCAAATGAGGATAAAGAACAGGAAAAATAAATTTCAAGCAATATTAAACTGGATATGTAAAAATCATATGATAGGGTGCAATGGGATTTCCTTTGAATGAGCATGTTATAGATGGGATTTTGTGATCAGTGGGTAAATTTAATCATGCAATGTGTGTCAACGGTTTCCTTTAATGTGAAAGTTAATGGAGAGCCAACGGAGTACTTCTCACCAACATGGGGTGTGTCACGGGGGATTCGACAAGGAGATCCATTATCCCCTTATCTATTTATATTGATAGCTAATGTACTTTCTTGGATGATGCACAAAGCCATAGAGGATGGAAGTATCAAAGGAATAAAACTAAACAAGTTTGCCCTACCCTTTCCCACTTGTTGTTTGTTGATGATGCTATATATATATTTATGAATGGGACTATTAGAGATTTTCAAAGTTTGGCAGCTGTTCTCAATCAATATTGCTATGCCACGGGTCAAGCGATAAACCTTAATAAGTCACGTATCTTCTTCAGCAAGGGCTGTCCACCAGAGTTGAAGGGGCACATGGCCTAAGAAATGCGAGTGCCAAGTATTAACAAGACAGGGAAGTACCTTGGAATACCATTCGAATGGGGTCAAACAAAGAAAGAGATGTTTGCATGGATACTGGCAAGAGTGAACATGAAGCTAGAGGGATAGAAAGAAAAATTCTTGTCCAAAGCTAGAAAAAAATCTTAATAAAAACTGTTGTGCAAGCGCTGCCCCAATATACAATGTCCATCTTCAAGATACCTATCTTGGTTTGTCGAGCTATTGAACAAAGAATTGCAGCATTCTAGTGGAAGCAAACTAAAGCCAAGAAAGACATGCACTAGAAGAAATTAGAGGTTCTAAAGTCTAGAAAAGACAGGGGAGGGCTAGGCTTTAAAGATTTGATTACCCCAAACAAAGCTTTGTTGGGAAAGCAGGCGTGGAGATTATCCCAATCACCTTCAGCTTTATGGAGTAAGATATTGAGGGGCATATATTTCCCTAATGGCAACTTATGGAAAGCAAAAAAAGGTCAAAGACCTTTTGGGGTTGGCAAAGCATTCTAATGGGACGGGAAGCCATAGAACCAGAAATACAATGGGTCGTGGGAGATGGGAAATCAATTAACATACGTCAAGATCACTAGTTACCACAGGGCGTGCTAAGAGGTCCCGCAAACAAGGAAGATCCCCAAATGGTTGCTGAATTGATTGATGAGGCAAGGAAGGAGTGGAAAGAACCAGTGTTGCATAATCTTTTTGAAGAGAGAATTGTCAATGAAATCCCGTCTATACCTATCGCCTTGCAGCCAAAGACAGATCAATTGATTTGGACATGAAGTAAGAATGGGAATTACACAGTTAAAAGCGGATACAATAACATCTATGCTACATCCACACAAGAAGACTGTAGCAGGGCATCAACTTCCTATCAGCCACCCCGAGAGCTATGGACAAGAATATGGCAGTCACCGATTCCCCCCAAATTAAAGATTTTTCTATGGAGCTTATGTCAAAATGCTGTGCCTACAAAGGAGAACCTATATCAGAGGAGTATCTTACCCAACCCGTTATGACCTCTCTATTCCAAATATCCCGAGACAGTCGATCATTTATTCTTCTCCTGTAAAAAAAAATCCAAAACGTGTGGTCAGACCCACGCCTAAATCTCAACAACAGGACAACAGCGGCCACAAGAATGGATAAATGGTTGGCAGAATTCCTTGAAGCAAGGCTAGACTCACCAGATACAGGGTTAGTGGCGGAAGTGTTGTGGCAGATCTGGAAAAACAGAAACAACTGGGTCTTCCGTGACAAGACGCTACAAATTGAGGCCATTATTGAGGTTGCCCTAGCACAAAGTCGAAGCTTCAGTCGATGGAATCCAAGCAAGAAAAAAGAAAAGACAGCAACGGTGAACCCACTTGCGACTTGGACAGCTCCGTAAAGCCAAACCCTGAAGCTGAATATCGATTGCTCGTGGGTGGAAGGCAACTCACCAAGTTCAATTGTAGGAATTTTATGTGAGTCAAACAGAGTTTTTGTCGATGGCTTTGTCAAAGAAACCCATGCATCTTCACCCCTGTAGGCGGAAACCCTAGCCCTGTTTCACGGTTTGCTGTTTTTGAAATAGAGAGAAGTGCTTCATGTGGGAGAAGTACAAGACCGAGAACAGTCTGTAGTTTGCGAAAGTGACTATCTTCAACTAGTGGAACTCCTTTTGGGCCGGGTTGAGGAGTTATGGGCTGTGAAGGATCTCATCTCGGGAATGCAAACATGTGTTGGCCCACATGATCCATGTTAACGTCATCCATTGCTCGTGAGAAGCAAATCGAGCCGCAAATTGGATTGCAAAAGCATTTCGCCTAAAAATCCTTCCCCCAATGTGGAAGTTCAAACCCCCCAATCCCTTTGGAACATTTTGTGCTCCGATTCCGAAATGTCGTTTTCCTGTAATCATCGTTTTAATGAATGAATGAACGCACTATTTTTGACCAAAAAAAAAAAAAAAAAAAGATTTGGCCATGTACATAAGACAACTAACATTAACATCATTGAATTTTTAGTCAAAATTGATTGAATGGACTCAATTGACAATAAGAGAAAATGCTTAAGACTCAATTAGCACAATTAAAATATCTATGATTGAATTGGCAAAAGTGTAATAAGTATAGGATTTTTTGAATAATTTTCCCAAGAATTTAGAATCGATAAATTTTGAGGTAATATTCCAAAAAAAAAAAAAGGCTTTTGAGGTAGCACAAGTCGGTTTTTCAAGCCATTATCAAATTTTCCTCTGCAAATGAGGCTTTCTATCAGATTTGACTCAAGCTTTGGTGTGTAAACCATGAAACACATTAAATAAAGCAAAACCTCTCTCGCTCTGTAGAGTCGCTCTCTACCGCTTGGTAGCTCTACTTTCATCTTCTTTCTAAACCCTAACCCCAGTACGATTTTCATCACCTGCGATTCCTTTCTTAGCTATAGTTCTCGTCGATTCTCTTTATGGTTCTCGTATTTACGCTTATCACCTTCCCATCTAGCAGTCTTGTCACCTTTTCTTCTGATATCATTCCTCTTGCTCTCACTTCTGAGTCTTAATTTTGCTTTGCCTTCTCTTGGTCCTCTGTTTCCATCAAGTGTCTTCTGATATGGCTAGTAAAAGTACCTAGAGGGGGGTGAATAGGTATAAAGAGTAATTTCTCACGATAATCGCACAATACTAGACAGTTGATAGAATTGAGACAATTGTTTCTCGTCAAACAACAATCAAAATAAGACTGAGAGTAGGGAAGAGAAAATTGAACGCAAGGTTTATAGTGGTACAACTTATTTTAAGCCTACGTCCACTCTTTTGCACTGACAGCCCACTGGCTGGATTCCACTATGAACAAAGAGATGTTACAGCACTGTTCTCCCTTGATTTCACGGTGTAGAAGATCTACCACACTCCCTCAAGGTATCACTAAGCATAGACTCTTTTTTGTGAATACAATTTTGCTCAATATGAATCGACTAATAATCAAGGAGCTTCAGACTCTGGAATTTCTCTATCGTGCATTTTTTATAACAACTTGAACGTCTTTCTTTTATACTCCTTTATGTCATCATACCCTTTGGCAGTTACCAAATGAATTCTTCCAATCTTCCCGTTGGACAGAATCAATTAAGAAGATCATTCGAGCTATTAAAGGAACATGTCGATAGCCCATCAATCATGTTCGCCCATACAATCAGGATCTTGGTTTCCAAGAATAGAACCTTCCAAGAGTATTTCATCAATCATCGGATCTTCAAATGATCTTGATTTCGAATAAAAGAATCCGTTATATCATATCCAGCCAAGAGATCTTCTCCAGTGGATAAGATCAAATCCTCAACCAAACGCTTTAGCTCTGGATCATCTTCGTCGCTGGATTAGAAACTGTCAATGAGAATAGTCTTGAGTCTTGAGTCTTGAGTCTTGAGTCTGGTGATTTGAAGGTCTTCAGACTCTAAATGGAAGGGTCTGCAATGCTCCAGACTAGACTGATAGAAACGTTTTGTCAACTTCAAAATATTCTGGAAAGATTTCTCCAACAATCTTCCGCTTTTTAATGGTGACAAAACTTTCCTGTAGATTTGAACAACTTTGACCTACAAAACATTACTCAAGCAATATGGATATCTCATAAAGATTAACAACTCAACTAGACTCTGCATCCACAGAAAATAGGTTAGTCTTTCATGAGTAAAGCCATACAATAACACTTGATATAAATGCAACAGTTTCAAATCCACACCCAAGTCATACTCAAAACAAATATCCAAACAAACTAAAGTAAAAAATTTAAAGTCAAAGTTCAAAGATTGCAATTCTCCCCCTTTTTGTCATCATTAAAAATGTGAGAAAAAAGTCAAGTCTACTTGGGAACGCACACAAGTTGGAAATCTCCCATCGACTGTACGATGCCTTCTAGCCTCTTCAAGTCTTCCCGTAGATGTGCCACCTCTTCCCCTTTGGCATTTGCTTGAATTTGAAGAGCGAGGTCTTGCGTTTGATCCGACAGGGTAACATAAGATGCTTGTCCAGCATTCTTCAGGACTTGAAGTTCACATTCCAAAGCATATATTTGACCCTGCATTTCCAAAAGAAGATCAAGGATGCGACGAAAATCTGCTGTAGTGTTCGTCTGCGTGTTGGCATTTGCTCTATCGGATGGAGTAAAGGCAGACGATGGAACTTCTGTGTAATTGCGCAGCTTTGGCGTTGAGGTATCATGTCCTTCCTCAGGCATTTGAAAAGCCTGAAGATCTTCTGGATTTGCTGGTGAGCGACTCACACCTTCACTGTGGACAGGATATGGTGTAGTCATTCCTTGCTCGCCATCTCCCCCTGTTTCTAAGGCCTCAATTGGGGAAGAGTGATGGTCATGCTCGTTAACGTTTTGATTGTCTTTCTCTCCAACTTCATCTACAGACTTTTCTTGGATCGCTTCTTCTTCTTTTTCAACTTCCTTCTCCTCTTCTTCTTTTTCTTTCTCTTCTTTCTCCTCTACTTCTCTGTTCTCTTCCTTTTCCTCTTCTTCTCTCTGTTCTTTGTCCTCTGCTTCTTTTCCTTTTTCCTGTCGTTCCGTTGATTCGGATACAGAATAACTGAGCCTTTTCAATGCCAAGGCAGAGATAGTGAGTTCATCCTCTTCATCTTCATCCTCTAAGATAAGAGCTCTTTTCTTTTTGGATGGAGCACCCATGGGCTCCTTCCCTTTCCTCTTTGATGCAGAAGATACTGGATGAGATTTGACTGGAGCTTTCACTTTGAACTTCTCCATTGCCTTATCAAGCTCTTTCAGACGCATTTTTGTCAGCATTTTCAAACCCACCACCATTTTGTCGCATGGTCAAACACAAAGAGTTTGTGGAGGTTCAATGTTCAAGTGTCTGAAGATTTTAGTCACAAGACTTGAGTAAGGCAACTAGCCCTTGTCCTTCACCATCACTCTGTACATGTGGAAGAGAATGGTGTGAGGGAGAGAGAATTTTCTCCCTAAATTGATCGCGTACATCAATTTCGCCTCAGAGTTAGACACGTTAGTCTTGGATGTCGATTTTGGCCTGAGACAGTTGATCACAATTTTGTGATGTATGATGTTGATGGCACGCATTCTTGTGTAGGTAATTCTCCCTTCTGTATTCCTGTCTTTGACGAGCTCCAGTGAGGTACGAGCAATTGAAACCTTGACCAGTTGATATCGTCCTCTTTCAACCCCAATTATATCTGCCAGCATGTCCACATCTACCACATAGCCTTGGTCTCGACTACTGAAGAATATTCTATTCGCATCTAAGAAGCTAAGATTTGAATAGAAATATGCTGTCAATTGTGCATAGCCGTCTGTGGTGTCGGAGCAAAATTGCTCAAGTTGAAGCAGATTGAACTTTTCTCTCAAGTTCACATTGATGGCATCCAGAAAGTCAAAATCAACGCTCTTGGGGTTTATCACCCCACGTTTCAATAATTTGAAGGACAGATCCTCCTATTCCTTCGATTTGAACAACTCCGTTCTTTTTCCCTTAACCTTTGCAGCAACACCCATCCTAGGTTGGAATTCACTAAATAGTTTATCATCATCGTTCCCGCGGGGGATTCAATCCTCCCGCACGAGGGTCACTTGGAATGTTTGCAAGTGCTTCCTCGGCCTTTCCTTTGGAGCAATTCCCAAATCCTCCATTCATCGCAAAAAGACATACTCATTTCCATAACCCTTGTCTTTAAGGAAATCATCTACATAGTTCAGCGGAGTACCAGTGCTCTTCAAAGCACGATAGAGCTTGTAAATAAAAGAGGGTTTTTGAACTCTTACAAGGTCTACTTTCTCGATTATTTCTTCCTCCGGTTGTTGACCCACACCCTGTGGGGTAGATGGTGGAGAGTGACGTGGTTGAGAGTGAATCGGGCTCTGTCGCTATCTCGGTAACTCTTCCTCCTCGGTGAGATCGAAATGGGTAGGACCCTCCCTCATTCTCTGTGGTCCCCTGCTCACGATTCTTGAAGACTTTCTCGAAGAAGACATCGTTCCTTGTCGTTGAAAGATTCCTTGACTCGCTTTCCCAAGAAAAGATGACAACTTTCTCGAAGATGAACACGAAGTTGAGACAGGATTGGGAGGAGAATGCTTTTTAGGGTTTTGGAGTTAAGCGAAGAAAAATAACTGACTGTATATATATAACCCAATTTAAAAAGGAAAAAGCCAATCGACATAAAGGAAAGTGAACAATTGTCCCTTTTTAAAAACGATAACCGCCCTTTTTAAAGAAAACTGCCATTTTAAATAGAAGTTATCCTTTTTGAAAAGGCAAAATTCCATTTTTAAAGATAATATAAATCAATTATAACTGAACGAATGATCGTAGCTTTTCGAGATTGAATATTAAAACAACTTACAGTCTATAGCCATGAATTTCTGAGTCTAAGGGTCTGAGAGTCTCTAGACTTTAACTTCCTCAAGCTTCAAAATGTTGAGTCTGGAACGGATAATATCAAATTGATTATTCTCCAAAGGCTTTGTGAATATATTCGCTAGTTGGCTCTTTGAATCAACAAATTGAATCGAGATTTTTCCATTTTGAACATGATCTCTAATGAAGTGATGTCGAATCTCTATATGCTTTGCTCTTAAGTGAAGGATTGGATTTTTAGTGAGATTGATTGTGCCGGTGTTGTCACATCTAATCTCAGTGCATGAGTCTTCAATTCCAAAGTCTTGTAGCTGTTGTTTTATCCACAGAATTTGCGAACAACAACTTCTAAGAGCTACATACTCTGCTTCTGTTGTAGAGAGAGCCACAGTATTTTGTTTCCTTGAAAACCAAGACACTGTCTTGCTTCCAAGCAATTGGCAAGTTCCTGAGGTGCTCTTTCTATCAACTCTGCAACCGGCTAGATCTGCGTCTGAATATCCAAGAAGATTAAAGTCTCCCTTATTAGGATACCAAAGACCGATGCTTGATGATGAAGCAACGTATTTAATAATACGTTTCGCAACACTGAGATGAGATTCTCTAGGATCTGATTGAAACCTAGCACAGATGCAAACACTCAACAAAATGTCAGGTCTAGAGGCAGTAAGATAAAGAAGTGAACCGATGATACTCTTGTACAACTTTTGATCAACTTTCTTTCCTTCTTCATCTTTGTCTATCTTTAAAGAACTTGACATTGGTATGTCGGTCCTTTTGCACTTTTCCAGTCCAAACTTTTTGACAAGATCATTAGCATATTTTTCTTGATGAATAAAAGTTCCTTCCTTCAATTGTTTTACTTGGAGTCCAAGAAAGAAGGTTAACTCTCCCATCATACTCATTTCAAACTTATCTTGCATAGACTTAGAGAATTTCTTGCTTCCTTGATTTCTAGGTGTAGATGATCTACCACACTCACTCAAGAGACTTTCATTAGAGGATACAAAAATAATATCATTCACATATATTTGAACAAGTAAAAAGCTTTTGTTTTCCTTTTTGATAAATAGAGTAGTATCTACTTTACCTTTGACAAAACCATTATGTATTAAGAACTTACTTAGTCTATCGTACCAATCTCGAGGTGCTTGCTTCAAACCATACAAGGCCTTTTTCAATACAAAAATAATATCATTCACATATATTTGAACAAGTAAAAAGCTTTTGTTTTCCTTTTTGATAAATAGAGTAGTATCTACTTTACCTTTGACAAAACCATTATGTATTAAGAACTTACTTCTATGGGTCTTCAAACCATACAAGGCCTTTTTCAATCGGTGATTGTTCCACATAAACTTCCTCATGGATAAAACCATTTAGGAAGGCACTTTTGACATCCATTTGAAATAACTTGAAATTTTTATAACAAGCAAACGCAAGTAATAATCGAATAGCTTCTAACCTTGCTACCGGCACGTAAGTCTCATCATAATCTATTCCTTCTTCTTGCATATAACCCTTGGCCACGAGTCTTGCTTTGTTTCTTACGACTTTTCCTTTCTCATTCATCTTGTTCCTGAACACCCATTTAGCTCCAATAACAGTTTTACCTTTTGGTTTAGATGTCAATTCCTAGACATCATTAATGTTGAACTGTCTGAGCTCTTCTTGCATAGTTTCAATCCAGCTTTCATCAGATAAAGCTTCTTCTATGCTTTTTGGTTCAATTTCAGAAATGAGAGCCACAGCACTAGACTCTTCGCGCCTTTTGGATCTTGTACAAATTCCTTCATTAATGTCGCCAATAATAATATCTTTGGGATGACTGGACTTATGCTTCCAGTTACTGGTTGATTCATCAGGTTGATGATCTCTTTCTTTACTTGAATCTTCACGAACAGCTTGATGCTGGTCTTCCAGAGTCTGAGATGCTTCTTGAGTTGTAAGCTTTGGAGAGTCTGGAGCAGGTTCAGATTCTTCATGATGAGTCTGACTAGATTCATTTTGCATAGAATCTTGAAATTTGACATTCATTGATTCATCCATAGATTGACTCTTCTTGTTGTAGACTCTATAGGCTTTGCTTGATGTAGAATATCCAAGAAAGATGCCTTTATCTGATCTTTCTTCAAACTTACCAACTCAATCTTTTGCATTTTTCAGTATAAAGCATTTGCAACCGAACACATGAAAGTACGAAACAATATGCTTCTTATCTTTGAATAACTCATAAGGGGTTTTCTCTAGAATAGGTCTTAAAAAGACTCTATTGATGATATAGCACGCTGTTGAAACAGCTTCAGCCCAAAATCGTGAAGAAATCTTACTTTCAATTAAAAGAGTTCTAGCCATTTCTTGAAGAGATCTATTCTTTCTTTCCACAACTCCATTTTGCTGAGGAGTATATGGAGAGGAGAACACATGCTTAAAGCCGATTTATCACAAAATTTTGTAAAATCTTAATTTTCAAATTCACTTCCATGATCTGTTCTTATACTAGAGATAACACATTATTTTTCATTTTGAACATTTTTAGCAAATTTTTCAAAATACGAGAAGGTTTCGGACTTACTTGCAAGGAAATATACCCAAATAAATCGGGAGTAATCGTCCACAATTACTAGGCAATATTTCTTACCTCCAATGCTCTGGGTTCTGGTTGGTCCGAAGAGATCCATATGTAGCAGCTACAGTACATGATTAGTAGAAACATGATTTATTGGCTTAAATGAATTTCTTACCTGCTTTCCCAATATACATGGAGTGCATAGATCAGACTTTTGGTATGATAAGTTGGGTAGACCACGAACAAGCTGCTTTGATGAGATTTTGGCTAATTGCTTCATATTGATGTGAGCAAGCTTTCTGTGCCATAAGCTTGCTTCGTCTTGAATTGAGATTAAGCATTGTGATTCATCCGGTTTCACATCTAAGAGATAGATATTTCCATATTTTCGACCCATGAAAGACTGAGTAGAGTCTTTACTGGTTCCAGAACATATTCCTTCTTGAAAGAAGATCTTAAAATCGCATATCACACGGTTGGTCGATCTTGAGAAGATTATAATTGAGTCCTTCCACTAGGGAAACATTACTTATTGTGAGATTTCCAATTTTCATAGTTCCAAATCCCATAATTCTTCCTTTGTTCTTTCCTCCTAATGAGACTTTTCCACCATTTACTTGAACAATCTTTATAAAGCAATTTGAGTCTTCTGTCATATGTCTTGAGCATCCACTGTCCAGATACCACTTTACCTTTTTCTTGATGGAGACCTGCATTTAAAAGAGAGTCTCAAGCTTTCTTTGGTACCCATATTTTCTTGGGTCCATTGGTGTTAGTAAGATAAACAGTATTAGGCCATGTTTTCTTAACTAGTTTCCAAACCATAGGACACTCTTTTTCAAAGTGATCCGAGCTATTGCACTTTGAACACCTGAGAGCATTTCGACCTACAGACTTTACAAAAACCTTCTTGAAATGATTTTTGTAAGCCTCTCTCGAGGGTCTTTGCTTAATTCTTTCTTTTACTTTAGGAAAATCAATCAAGGGAATAGTTTCTGCTGTCATACCTAGACCAAACTTATTGAAGTAAGGTCTTTGAGCTGAAAGAATTTTTTCAAGTTTCTCGGACCCTATTGAAAATTTCTTTGAGATATTTGATGAGTCGGTTTTTAAAAAAGCATTTTCTTTCAAAATACTATCTTTATTTTCTTTAAGAGTGGAAACATTCATGTCTAAACATTTAACTCTTTCTTTTAAAACGTTTTCCTGTTGTTTTAGAGCAGAGTTTTCCTTTTTAAGTTCAAAAATCCTTTTGAGAGAAGTCTTTAGATTAAAACACAGCTCATCAATATACTTAGAAACCTTGACAGGAATTTTAAAATTACTTACTTCAAATTCACTGTCTGAGTTTGATCCAGAGTTTAAGTCTAAGTTGGCATATTCATCATCACTTTCTTCACACTCTGTATCACTCCAGGTTTCAGCTTTGAAAGCCTTTCAAGACTTTTCAGCTTTTCCTTTCTTCTTCTTCAGAAGAGGACAGTTGGGTCTGATGTGTCCCTTTTTCTTACATTCAAAGCAAACTACATCTTTGTTTGATTCATCATCATCAACAAACTTGGTCCGTTGTTTTTGAAAACTTTTTTTCTTTGAGTTGAACCTTCTTCCTTTTCTATTTAGTTTTCTGAATCTTCTTATCATGAGAGCAAGCTCCTCATCGTCCATATCATCTTCAGAATCTGTAACATCAGAATCATCATTTGATTTTAATGCAATGGATTTCTTACCTTTTGGATCTTCGTCTTCATTAATTCGTTCCACTTCATAAGACTGAAGAGTTCCAACCAGCTCGTCTACAAATAATGGCATGATTCTTTGCGTCTCTCTTATTGAAGTCTTTATGTGATTCCATTCCTTGAAGAGTCCACGCAGTAGCTTGTTTACCTTCATGGGATCAGAAATTGGTTGTCCTTGATTTTCAAGACCATTTACAATTTCTGTAAAATGACTAAGCATGTCAGTTATAGATTCTTCAGGTTTCATTTTGAAGGCTTCATATTGACCGAGAATGATGTTGATTCTGGTCTCTTTCACTCGATCAGTTCATTCATATGTGATATGTAACCTATCCCAGACTTCTTTTGCTGTAACACAAGAAGAATTTTGTTATATTCAGTAGGTGACAAGGCACAATATAAAGAATAAATAGCTTTTGCATCAAGAGTTTGTCTCTTGATTATCTCTTCCTGAGTCATTCCACTGATCTCAACAGTTTCTTTCCCTCTTTCTGAGACAGCTGCAACTTTAGAAGTGATTCCTTTTTCTACAACGTCCCATTCCAGATGATCCTTTGATCGAAGAAATGCTTTCATTTTGTTTTTCGAGATGTTGTAGTCCTTTCCATCAAAGTAAGGAGGTTTGGTATTGCTTTTTCCTTCCACTAGCCCTAAAGCTAGCATACTAGTCATGGATCTTTTACTATGAAGTAAAACACTTCAAATAAAGTGAGTACACGAGCTCTGATACCAATTGATATGGCTAGTAAAAGTACCTAGGGGTGAATAGGTATAAATAGTAATTTCTCACGATAATCGCACAATACTAGACAGTTGATAGAATTGAGACAATTGTTTCTCGTCAAACAACAATCAAAATAAGACTGAGAGTAGGGAAAAGAAAATTGAACGCAAGGTTTATAGTGGTTCGCCTTGTTTCAAGCCTACATCCACTCTTCTGCACTGACAGCCCACTAGCTGGATTCCACTATGAACAAAGAGATGTTACAGCACTGTTCTCCCTTGATTTCACGGTGTAGAAGATCTACCACACTCCCTCAAGGTATCACTAAGTATAGACTCTCTTTTGTGAATACAGTTTTGCTCAATATGAATCGACTAATAATCAAGGAGCTTCAGACTTTGGAATTTCTCTATCGTGCATTTTTTAGAACAACTCGAACTTCTTCCTTTTATACTCCTTTAGCTCTGGATCATCTTCGTCGCTGGATTAGAAACTGTCAATGAGAATAGTCTTGAGTCTTGAGTCTTGAGTTTGGTGATCTGAAGGTCTTCAAACTCTAAATAGAAGGGTCTACAATGCTCCAGACTAGATTGATAGAAACATTTTGTCAGCTTCAAAATATTCTGGAAAGATTTCTCCAACATCTTCTCTACTCTTACTTGTATGCTGTATCGATCGATTCCCTGGAAGCTTCAACTGCATGTTTGGCACAGAACCCACATTAAATTGGTCCAATGCTCTGCATGCGCTCCTTAAAAGATAGATTCACTTTGGGTTACCTATTGACAACTACTGCACTGAATGGATATTACGGAAAAGGATGAGGAAGCTCGGCTAGCTGCTTTATGCAATCGTTTGGGCTGACTATGGTCTTCTCAACAAATTGACATGTGGGACGAAGCACCTCCAGCAAAGAAGCTTGATGAGTGTAAGTTGATACTTGTAGGGAAGATTATAGCCAACTACCCTATCAATTTTCCTGTTTTTCAAAGTACGATGAAAAAAGTTTGGCGCTTAGACAACATTGACATTTCACAAAGAGAAGCAGGTCTTTATGTCTTCAAGTTTTAGTTAGAGGGGGCAAAACAGTGTATCTTAGAAAATGGACCTTGGTCTTTCTCTAACAATCTAATTATATTCAAACTGTGGATCCCTAATACACCCTTACATTGCTACAATTTTAACACATGTGCTTTCTGGGTTCAAGTTGTTGGCCTACCTTTAGAAAGGTGTACTGAGCAGTTGATATGCAAAGCAGTTTGTGATATTGGTCCGGTTCTAGATGTTAAAATTGAGGCAAAAGATGGTTTGAATTTCAAAATAGGACGAGCTAGGGTGGATCTGAACCTCCAGGAGCCTCTGAAACCAGGAAAGCTCATTCGAGTAGAAAGGAAACCAATGTGGTTGGACTTTCGGTATGAAAGGTTACCAACTTTCTGTTATTCTTGTGGGGTTCTTGGTCACTATGCTTCCTATTGGAAGGCTATCCCTTATGATGAGGCTAACTTTGAAGTGCGCGATAAAATGTACTACGGTCAATGGTTAAGGGCTGAAGTTCGGGATTCTAGCCCTTTATGGCAGGCTTTCTATGAATTTAAACCAACTCAGGAGGATGGTGAAGAATCAGTACCTGAAACTCCTCAACAAGCATTGCTCTTGCTCCCACTAGGTCCTTCGGATACATGCACCCAGCAAGTCGATATGGATTCTCAGTCGGCTCCGCATATCCCAATTCCCAACACATCCATTATGCCAAGTTCTTCCACCCTTGACTCTGCTCAGAAGCTTGTCCAAACCACTTTCAAACCCTCAGATTTCCTTGTATTGACCCAATCCAATAATGTTAAAGATGCAACAGAGTTAGTTATCAGTTCCAAAAAGTCAAAGAAATCTATGCTGCCAACCAAAACCTCTCCGTTGAAGAAAGTTAAGAGGTTCTCTCCTTATAAGTCTCGTCCTGCTCTACCAGAAGTGTTTAAAGATAGTCAACTTATGGAGACACCAATCTTTTTGGCTAAAAATGTTCAAGATTGGGCTAAGGTGGCTTGCCCCAATAAGCCACCCTCGGACAAATGAAGATTCTAAGTTAGAATTGTCAAGGATTGGGCAATTCCTTAACAGTTCAAGCATTTAGGGCCTTAGTGGCCCAAGAACAGCCCGACATTCTCTTTTTGATGGAGACTCGGAATTAGGAACCAGTTGTTCAGCGAGTCCAACGTAGACTTAAGTTTTCGAAGAGTTTTGTGGTCAATCCTATCGGTTTGGCTAGAGGTATGGTTATTTTTTGGACTAATCATATTTCTCTTCATGTAAATAGTCATAACACACACTATATCGATACTATCTGCTCTGACAACAGTGGTGATTCACCTATGAGTCTTACCTGTTTACATGCGCTGTCAGTTTATCAACACCGACAACTATTTTGGGCTGACTTGAGGCATTTAAGTACCTTGCACATCCTACCTTGGCTGTGTATCGAGGATTTTAATGACATCCTACATCAGTGGGAGAAGGTGGGCAAGAGACCAGTTCAATCTTATAGGATGCATTCATTTCGGGAGCTACTTCATTACTGCGCTTTGCTTGACTTAGAGACAAAGGGTTGTGCCTATACTTGGGTTAACAACCAAAATGGTGAGGAAGTTGCTAAAGAAAGACTAGACCGAGCTTTGTGTACTATCGAGTGGCGATTAAAATACTCAGAGGCGGAGGTTATGGCCCTACCTGCCATAGGATCGGACCACAGTCCGATTCTTCTAACAACAAATGTACTTCCAGTAAAGAGGAGAAAGAGTTTTACCTTCGAATCCTTTTGGCTTCAGGATGCTGAATGCCGTGAGGTGATTTCCAAATCTTGGTCTTCTCGGTCCTCCAACAATGCACCGATTTCGCAGAGGATACGGGCCACCACTACTGCGCTGGCCAACTGGAGTACGGCCAAGTTTACTGCAGCTCATGCACAAATACACCTTTTGCAATAGCAACTCCAGCATTGCATCAATCAGCCTACATGTAATTATGATAAAGATCTCGTTACTTCTTTAAAACAATAGATTCAACATCTATGGGCACATGAAGAACAGTATTGGGCCATGCGTTCTTGAATTAACTGGATGTGCTGGGGTGATCGAAAAATGAAGTTCTTCCATGCAACCACAATACAAAGGTGAAAATGTAACGAAATCAGTATTTTATAGAATGACTTTGGGGAGTGGATACGAGATCCAGAACAAGTGAAGCATAAGACGCAAACTTTTTTTCAGAAGCTGTACACCTCCACAAGACAGAGAGAATATGGTCATATTCTAATGCAATGTTCCCCAATAGTAACAGAAGAATTAAACACACATCTCACAGTAGCAATTACAAGGGAGGAAGTTAAGCAGGCCACTTTTCAACTAGGTGCTACCAAAGCGCCAGGACCGGATGGATTGAACGATTTATTCTACCGTTATCATTGGGACATTATTCAGGAAGAAGTCTTTTAAACAGTTCAACAATTTTTAACTACTGTGATAATGCCACCAGATATCAACAGAACATCCATAATCCTGATTCCAAAGATCCAGAATCCTAAGAGGTTAGACTAGTTTCGCCCTATAAGCTTATGTAATTTTATCTACAAGATTATATCAAAAGTTTTAGCAAATCATCTCAAGCCTTGGCTACCGATGCTGATTTCTAAGGAACAAAGCGCCTCTAGCCGACAAATTCAGGACAATATTCTTATAGTTCAGGAGGTTATGCATCAATGAAAACTAGAAACAGAAAGCACAAGTTTCAGGAGATTCTCAAGCTGGATATGAAGAAAGCCTATGATAGGGTGGAGTGGGATTTCTTAAATGATTATCTACACCGACTGGGGTTTCATGCTCGCTGGGTTACTTGGATACTGCAGTGTGTTTCTACAACTTCTTTAAGTGTTAAACTTAATGGGGAATCTCTCCATTATTTTCGACCCTCGCGGGGTTTATGACAAGGTGACCCTTTATCCCCCTATTTATTCATCCTAGTGACACATTTACTATCTACTCTAATCCAGCATGCTGTTGATATGGGCAATTTAAGAGGAATTAAACTCAACAGATGGTGTCCTACATTATCGCATTTATTCTTTGCTAATGATGCCATCTTTTTCCTTGATGGTCGACTTAAGGAAAGCCAAAACTTGTCAAACATTCTTAATCAATACTGCTTAGCTACTGGTCAGGAAATAAATAGGAACAAATCTAGATTATTTCTGAGTAAAAATTGCCCCTATCCCCTTCGAATTAACCTGGCCAATGATCTACGAGTTCCACTGTTGGATAGGATAGGCAAGTATTTAGGCATCCCTTCTGACTGGGGATCATCTAAACGAGATATGTTTGGGTGGATTTTAAGTAGAGTCAATACCAAATTGGAGGGGTGGAAAGAAAACCTAATATCTAGAGGAGGGAAGGAGGTTCTGTTGAAATCAGTGGTGCATGCTTTACCGCAGTATGCAATGATGATTTTTAAGCTTCCTGTCTCTATATGTAAGTCGGTGGAACAAAAAATAGCAAGGTTCTGGTGGCAAAACAGCAGCAATAAATCAGGCATTCAATGGAAGAATTGGGAACTTCTTAAAGAAAGAAAGGATCAAGGAGGGCTTGGATTCCGAGACTTAATCTCTTTTAATAAAGCTCTCTTGGGTAAGTAGGCTTGGTGACTTTTTATTAATCCTTCATCCTTATGGAGCTGTGTATTCAAAGCATTATATTTTCCTCATACAAGCTTCCAGTCTGCTAATAAGGGGCCTAGGTCTTCTTGGGGATGGCAGAGTCTTATTCTCGGTCGGGACTCTATAGTGGAGAAACTTCAATGGTCAGTAGGTGATGGCACTCAAATTAGAATCAGAGAAGACAAGTGGTTGAAGATGGGTGTTCTACGAGGACCAGCTAATAGGGCAGAACTCGACAAAAGTGGTGGACCTTATTCTTCCCGATCAAAATTTATGGAATGTGGATCTTCTACATCAATTTTTTCAGGACTACATTGTGAAGGAAATATTATCTATCGCAATTTCGTCAGCCTCTTCTACGGATAAAATCGTGTGGACTGAAACTTTAGATGGAAATTATACTGTTCAGAGTGGTTATCGATTTATCAAGCAAAAAGCATATTTAAAGGTTCCATCTCAGGCCTCATCCTACTATCAGACTCCCACTAACTTATGGAGGCAAATTTGGAAAACTCAGACTGCTCCAAAGATTCGTGTATTTCTATGGGCCTTATGCCAGAATGCGCTCCCTACAATGGAGAATCTATTTCGAAGGAAAATTACCCTTGACCCGTTTTGCAAGCTCTGTTCTTCGAATGTCCCCGAAACCCCTGAACATATCTTCCTGTTCTGTCCTTGGACATCTCATATATGGAATCACCCCACAGTGCAAATCAAAATCTACCACCACAGCATACAACACATAGATGCATGGATTAACGACCAAATTGATCAGGAGAGGAACATACCAGGTTTTGAGAAGATTGCAGCTCTTCTTTGGCATATTTGGAAAGCTCGAAATCTCTTTGTCTTTCGGCGTCAACATACTCACCCGGATCACCTGGTTCAAGCAGCTCTTACTATGGCCCAATTTAGTAGCCGAACTCAAGAGACAGTAAAGCATACCCGTAGTAGGTGGTTGAACCCTAATCGGATTTGGGAACCTCCGCAACAAGGGATGATCAAGATTAATCTGGACGGCGCCTTTCCGACTGCAAATCAACAGGGAGCGATTGCAAGCATCGCTCGTGATTCCACTGGTAGATTGGTGGGAGGGTTCACTTGCACAGTTAGGGCTCAGTCCGCAATTGAAACAAAACCCAGGCGTTGTTACATACTCTCCGAGAGCTCTCATAGAAAGCACACAGGGAAGCCTACCTGGTCATCGAATCGGACAATCTCACTCTCGTTGAGACCATCAATGGATGCCGCGAACCACCATGGGAATGCTGCGCTCTGTTCGCTAAATGCGCAGCCTTGAAGCTTTCGTTTCCTAATCTTCGTGTGTTGCATTGTCGAAGGGAAGCTAATGCCCTAGCTGATTGGGCTGCCAAGGCCCATGGGCGAGGGTCCCTTCCGCAAAACTGGGCTTCTCCTCCTCCTCAACTGATGTTGGACCTACTTTGTATTGACGCCTTGGTTAAGGGTTGTTCTTTTGTTCCGGTTTAAATGAAATGTTTGTTTCCTTTCGACAAAAAAAAAAAAAAAAAAACCATGAAACACATTAGATAATTAATTTAATGGACCATATAGCATGTGATACCCATGCGAAAGAATTAAGAATTCAATGTAGCATTGTTTTCTGAAAGTACATTCCGATTGATCTCTACGCCTTAGCCAGCCTATTTAGACTTCAATACACCATCCTGTTTCTTGTGATTTTGAATTCTCCACCGCCCGAATTTTGGAATTTCCGGGATCGCGTTGAAAATCCGGTCGACTTTCAACACAAATTGAAGGAACTCGGGTCACACTAACTCTTTGAACTGTATACATGCTAGGGGAATATAGAATTCGATTAGGTGCTCCGACAGTGTAGAAAAGAATTTACACAGTTATGTCAAGGTAGCTTGTATGATTCACAAAGACCTTGCAAATTTTTTGAGAAACAATGGTATATTTGTTCTTTTTTATTCTCATATGATGAATTTTTGTCAAAAATTATTGAGATTAGGTATATTTTTAGCCCCTAGATTACACCGACCATGCAATTTGATCCTTCTACTTTGTTGGGCAGTCCAAATTTCTAGCATATATGATTTGTTCAATCAAGTCTTTCCATCATTAACACATGTCAAATAAGTGCCACCATATGCCAACGTGCCCGCTTGCAAAGGTTGTCGTGAAGTGAGGACCACCACGGTGGAAACGATCGCCTTCTTAAGGTTCTTTATTATTATTATTATTATTATTATTCATATGCTCTTAGTTAAGTTTTAATCCTACCGTAGCAGCTTCTCTATCTGGCGCTATTCTAAACAAAAAATAGGAAGATAAATGATCCTGTATGACTTTTTATCACGCATAACCAACTCATGTTTTCTTCGAAAACTAATTGTAACTTCATGTCATTTTGAGTTAGTTACTCAGCTCATGTCGTACTTTGTGTTTTTCATACTAACTTGTCGAAACGGTTTCAAGTTTCTCGGGTTCAAATTACTTCATAATTGAGTTGAAGCAAATTTAGATGATCGAGTCCGTTATGATTTCACTAATCACATGACTTTTCTATAGAGGACAAGGTGAGTTGAAGTGGAATTGTCACCTTTAATTTTTGGAGCACTATATTGTCAACACCAATCATCATCATCCAATGACATACGAAAGAATCAAAAGTAAGCTGCCGCCTTTTTGTTTCTATTTCTATGTTTTTCTAGGCAAAAGAATGGGCCGTAACGCACGCCTCGATTTGAGTCTTTATTGAGGAAGCGAAGTCGATTGGAAATTCGGTTCGAAATGAATGGCTAAATTCCAACAGTTTGAGGACATGACAATGCGTCGTGGCCCACAAAGGTTATGTCCCCTGCCGATTCTTCAGACAGCCTGCTTGATGAATAAACAATCATACGTCTCTTAGCTGCACTCACCCAGCATCATTTCGTGGACAAAGATTCTCCCCTTGATGCATTTAATACCCATACACCTAACGATCATCAAATTGTCATTTTGGGGATAAATTCTTAAAATACAGTCGAATCTATATCCCACGGGAGACTAATATATGTTAATTTTTCCCATAGTCAATATAAGTAAGCTTGACGAATAGCCGAGAAATCCTAGACATCCACGCCACCCATCTACCATATTCTCCAGGCAATGTCAACACAAATATAAAAGATTACAATACATTAGGAAAATTAGATACCCTCTTCACCTAACGTAGATGGAATTTAATTATTCAGTCGGGGCGCAATTAATTTCTCGTTTCCAATCATGCATAGCTTTCGGACATGTAGAATGTACATACCCCATAATTAAAACATGCTGATTGGTTTTCTTCCGTTTCATGATCATCTCGTTCTTTGAATCCTCTCCTTCAAGCCTTCCTCTTCACGCTATACTTGCTTGCTACTTGAGGAAATTTCTGCAGTTGGAGAGCGGTGAATGCATGAAAGCTCCTTTATAACCACAGAAACGCCGCAGCGATATGCCCATCATTGTACTTCAGCCATAGCGCTTTCAGGAATTTTGGGAAAGATGAGTTACCACCGGAAGGTTCGTTCTCATGGAAGCATCGTCATACCCTTCTCCTGGGAGCACAGCCCTGGAATCTCCAAGGCCGCCCACCAGAATCTAGAGAGAAGATCGTCATCGCTTGCCCCGAGCCCACCTCCGACGTCGCCACCGAGTTCTGGGTCTCAAGGGTTGGCCCAAGAACGGAAGGATAAGATCCCTCCTCCACCGGGTATGGTGGCAGCGGCGGCAAGGGTCCCAAGGCGGAGCGCTTCACTGAAGGGGTTCTTGTGGCGGGAAGATGACCCGTTCCTCACCGCTTATAAGGAGTGCACGAAGAGCGTGGACTCGGACGAGTCGGGCTCGGACGAAGGCAAGAAAAGCAATCCGGTCAAGTCCCGGTGGAGGAACAAGAGGATGTCCGTCTTCTCTTGCAAGAGCTCCTGCGATGTTAGGGAGAACAGCTTCGTCAGGATGTCGCGCCTTCCTCCTCTTCCGAGGGACCGGAGCGGGAGGTTCCAGTGAGAAAAGCTAAAGTCGAATCTCGTCCATGCACACAGCTCAGAAAGAAGATGGAAGAAGAGGGGCTATTGATAGCGCGAGGTTGTGATTGGGAATTCCTGATGTGTTCATCGATCATCTCAGGATGGTGAGGAGTGCAGAGTACCCCGATGATTCGCTCAAATTTAGGCAGTACATTAGTAAATTAATCTATCACATGTAGTGCAAAAGTACGTATCTGATCAAACTTGTGCTAGATTTGTTAATGCCTTCTTTCGCATAGCCATGTCTTTTGAATTGGAATTTAATGTACTGGTACTTGTATAATTTTCTATAGACGATATATACAGTATCTTGACGAAATGTTGGCAATAACAAAAATTCAACACCAAACTAGGTAAACTTTCATCAATGATAATGATTTTATTCCTTATTTTAGGTAGGAAAGGATAAGCGTGGAATTTGCATAGTTGCATTGGGACCACTAATCCACCATACCAAAGAAGAGAGATGGCCCTTAAGAAAATCGATGTTTGACTTGTAATGGGTTCTTGAAAGGACAGGGTATTGGTTCAGATTAGATGTTCAAAATCAAGTTTTATTAACTATCTGATGATGGGCTTTCCAAGGGCTATATCAAGTCTCTCTTTTTTAAGTTGTGATCTCAGGATCGCCCATGCTTGCACTAGAGAGCAAAGACTCCCAATCCAAACGGAAAAGCCAAGGACCCAAAAGATGGGTTCTCACTCCCAAATAACTCTTGTAAGAACAAAAAATCAATTTTGTTGGCTGAAATGCAATACTTTGTTTAATAAAAAATGAATAATCTAGAAGATATTTTTCAAATAAATGATTGCTTGAATCATTACAAAAAGAATGAATGAATGAAAAATATTTTATTCGTCTATCAAAATGTTTAATGTAAAATTGTTATTGATAATAGAAACATTTTTTATTGACTAATTATTTCAGATGATACAGTCGATCATTTTTAAATCATTCATTTTTTCTCTAAACAAATGGAGCTTAAGAGAATCCATATATTATAAGACTATGAGTTTAAACTATCAAAAGTTTAATGAGAGGGAAGATTGAAAACAACAACTTAAGTTAGTGCTTGGTATTGCGATTCCTAGAGAGAGTGGCTACTGCATTGCCAATCAAGTTGTGACTCTTTTTGGCTCACTGTTGAAGAGAAATTAATTGTGTTGAGGATTAGGTTGCCAAAACCCACCACAATAAACATTTAGTGGGCAATTGGGTCGCTTATCCCCCTACTTGTCTTTTGGAATTGCTTGTCTGAAAGCTTGTATATTGTCGTCTTAGACTTTTACTTGAATGAGAATATGACAAGGGGTTTTTGACCAAAAACAAATAATTGTGAATCTTTCAACTACTTACCGCAAATTTATAGTCTTGGGACTATGAGAGATCCCTCTTAGAAATAGTTAAATGATCGAGAGTTGGTGACACACGACATAAGGTACGAATCACAGTTTAAGTATGAAAGAATGGGTTGTACTTGTCAAGGTGGGCTTTTTGACACCCATATTGTCACCCAAATCCATAGTCAACTTTTTACACTTCGACCTAGTTGATTGTTTTGGCTGTGTTAGGAAGTTGGTGACTTACAAACTACAATTGCACATCATGAAATCAGGGATCACAAGCATTCCAAGGTAATAAAAATCGAGTCAACTGGGGTGTTGGATGATGATGTTAGTGTTGATTGAAACTTATCCCCAAATAATCAAAGGTCTTGAAATTGAACTAAAATTTTTATATCTCTAAATTATAGTAGATAATGATTTTGTAAAACGTTAACTTGCCGAGTCGATGTCCAGTTCATAAACCAAAGCCAATTGGGTTGAAATCTCGATTTTGTGATTTTGCAATTTATCCTAATTATGTTGAGCTTGTTGGAAATCTCTAGCTACAAGCTTTTATTCAAATGTAAACATCACGTGAATTGGACCCAAATTCGCCAAACGCCTCAAGTCTGTGCACGTCATATCAAGTTAAGTCGTTGTGTGCTTCACTCTTCTCTCCCTTTGAAATTGCGGCCAAAAAAACAAAAAACAAAAACAAAAAAAACTCCGGATTTTTTGTTTTTTGATGTTTGTGGATGTTTGTAGATGTAGCCGATCAATTTTGATATTTTCTACAACTAGAGTTGTCAAAACAAGTCACAGATTCATGCTTTAACTCATATTTGTTGAAATGAGTTATATATGGATCATCTCAAATTCTAAAAATAGGCCTTAATGCGTTCTAAAATGAAAAAAAGAAAAAAAGAAAAAAAAAAGCCAAAACAGATGGATTTTAAATAAGTCTCTTATGAACTCACTTTCAAGTCATCTAATAAACAGGTCTCACTAAACTCTCTTTCTCTCCCTCTTTGATTCCATGGATTTGATTCATATGAGCTTATCCTTGCTCTTTGATACCAATTGATCGGGGTTACTGATGCCTATTGCCAGTGACCAATTGAACAATTCCAAGGTTGGTCCTATTGTCGCCGCTCCACTAAAAGTGTAAAATTCAGCAAAGCCATAACTGGTCATCAATGTAGATTCCAAACGCATTGAAAAGCCCAAGAAATCAAGTAAAAGTTTCAAATTGTAGCATACTAACCAGGCAAACCTCTCATGTTCCATTTCTCAAATCGAAAAAGAATAAACCAAAAGAACGAGAAATCGGACCTCTTGCTTCGACCTAGAACGCCCCTGCCATATCACTATTATCCGATCTCAAAACAGTTTTGAAGAATTGGTAAAAGTGGATAGCTCGAATTTTTTCCCATTCAAGGCATGTATCAAAGCCCTATAATTTGGCCAACAAGTCAATGACAATGAGGGACGTTCTCTGCTCGACTTTGACTGGGCTTTTCAGATGGAGCATTAGGGCCCATGTTATGTACATTTTCATGGAAGAAAACCTTGTCATTCTCCCAAAAAATCTTCACTTGTTGTTGATTTAATTACGTATTTGAATTTTTCTTCCCGATAAATTTTTTTTTTGTACTACAGACCTTCTCTCTCCTGCACCACCGCCAGGCAGCCGCCGCCTTCCTGCACCCACCGCCTATATCAGGCTTTGCCCCTGCCCATGTCCGGTGACCACAGAACATACCTTGGAAAATTTGCTAAAAAGATGAATCTGGGGTCAGGTATGGATTGTTAAGTTCATAATGGAAAAAGGCCAAAATTGGGTTAAATTGAGTAGTACTGATTTCAACCCAACCCGATTCACCTATTTAAACCTGCCAACACCCCCTTCAGAAAATAAAAAGAAAAAGAAAAAAAAAATGGAAATTTCTTCAAATCCCAAGATAATGAGGAGATATCGTTGGGAACTTTTATGTCAAAAAAAAAAAAAAACTCTGAATTCATAATTATATTCGTAAATGATGATCATAATTATGAAACTTGAGATAAAGTGAAATATTTATTTCTAACTTAAGAAATAACACAATTTCTACATGGAAATATTATACACTAATTGGATTGGACTGATTACCACTTTCTATTACCTTTTTCGGCCAATATTTAATATTAGCTGTCTATAAAAGCTTGCACTTCATTGACCTTCGAGAAAATACTTAAGAGAGGTTTGCTCGTATATTTATAGTCTTTAAATTTTAAGGGTTGTTGTCATACTTTATAAATAATTAATTTCTTCTATGAAAAAAACTAAATAAAAAACATGGCAGCATAGCAGTATCTCTTATATTGTCCACAAAGCACCTTTTTTTTTTATGTTTTGATAAAATTTATAACCCGATATCCATAATTGGATATAAATTATTTTCATAACCAAACCTTCTACCATACATGTATTATATGGAAATATTATTTAAACCAATAAATGCCCATTAGCATCTGATATGTTACTTTTGACCCATCCCTCCATGTGGCAACTTCGTGCACGCGCGCATGAGTGAGAAGTAGATATAGGATTTTTTAGGACTTTATAGTGTATTTTGTATAATATGAGGGGGCATCTTAATCCATTTAAGGAATTTTGACACATACCGTTATCCCCAAATGCCGAGGATTTCCATCGGACCTACCTTTTAATGACTTTTTGAAAGATAGGGACATTGCATTTAGTTTTCTTTGTTGTTTTGCAAAAGGGAAGCTCGTGAGCCTTGAATCCGGCAAGAGTTATATATATCTATAGCTTTTTAATCATTGCCTATGACGGGAGATAATGCAACGTTGCATGATTAAGTACTTGCCTGATCACATTATACGCTTATCCACCCGTAGAGTGACCATATATATATAATTATTTCATGTTAGTGTAAATCTAAAGAGGACGACTGCATTTTCCCACTAGATTTTCTATAAGAAAATTTTGGTCATGCGCCACTTCTGTTTGGCCAAAAGATAGTCACGTTCTATTGGCGCTTCATTAGTTGGCAAGTACAATAATCAATCATGCGAAACCCTAAAGCATGATCCGAACTTTAATGCGAGATTTGGAACGCTTATAATTCGATGATTGAATTTCAACATTTTGTGCGTTTTTTCCACTATCCGTACCCATAAATATAAAAAATATAATGTAGAAGGGGAAAAGGAAAGAACCCTGACGTGAGCAAAATGATTAGTGGCCAAATAAATCAGGTTTAAAGACGGCTTTAGCTTTTAAGCACTGTCGAACAAAGGCAAGCTTCCCATTATGCATTGAATCTTTTGCAAAAGGAAACCCTAGATCGTGCCATCACCAGTAACAGCATTTCGCTAATCCAACCCGTGACTAGCACTCAACAAAAGGCCATACGAGCTCTGCACTTTTCTTCTTCTTCTTCTTATTATTCTATAATTCGCGACCCGTTGGTGCTTTCCTTTTTTGTCTTTTATTTTGAAGAAAACGGGTTTATATTAAACTTGACCAATATCGTCATCACGACATTAGAAAAATCTAGGCGTGCATGAACGCAAATTGCCCTGACGTATGTGTCAGGATCCAGTGCACTAGAAATAGCAGTTTATTCGATGAGATGCGGAGAATCTTTCCAAATGTCTTTGTACGAGTTTATTGAATATTGTTTGTTTATTTGAGTGAATAATCTTGGCATGTTCCTTTATTGTCTTAAATCAGTGTATCATATTGACCCTCTTGATTGTTGTTTTTCGAGTGAATAATCTTGGCATGTTCCTTTATTGTCTTAAATCAGTGTATCATATGGACCCTCTTGATTATTTCTTTTATGATGGTTGGCACATACCTAGTCTGCTCGTTACATGGAAGATTCAAGGTGAAACTCTTTTCGATTTCTTCTATCTCAACGACTAAGAAAAGGAAACCGTGTTTGATTCAAATTAATGACTTTAACAAAAGAAATGAGAGAAATCTAGAAAGGACTAAGCCAAGGATTTGGTGGGACCTCACATCCTCTAGCTGTCTCCAATTTCCTTCATTCGTTTTCGAGATCTTTCTAGTGAAAAAAAATAGCACAATTATATGAAGATCAATACAGGCAACTTACAACCAAGAAAAACTACATCATTTTAGAAGGTAAGGTTTTATGAGTCCGTGCGAAAAAAGAGTACATTCAAATCTAAAAATTTTATATGAAATGCAATCAAGTTTTAATTCAAATTTTATGATTTAATGAAAATAGATTGAATCATGGATTTTTGAGTACACGATATGATAGACATCTCTGAAAAAATATCAGGAGATTTATAAATAAGGTGATCTTCTTATTCATTCAATCGAGTCCTTTTTTTGAAAATAAACTAGACTTAAATTCTTCCGATGAGCCGTAGCTAAACTATCCAAGTAGCACAGAAAAAATTGCTTGTACGAAAGCCTTAAATTGCCCATTTTACTTTACTAGAGGGTCCTGGTTTTGGGTCGTTGTCAGATGTAAACTTACGATCGAAGAAAGGGACAGACGCGTAAGTATACGTCCATACCTTAAACACCTTCACACTCCAGTTTGATTTTTGTGGGGTGTGGGTTCTAGAATGTCTAGTCAACTTATCGAGCTAAAAAGCAGCCGCCCTAACTTTAAACATGTGGTGTGTGTTGCTTCTTGCGGTCGCTGTTGGCTATGAGTACTTTAGCATTCCCAAATAGCAAAGACGGATGGTTCTCTCTCACATTTTTTTGTGACCCAATGTCCAATTTCTTGAAGTTCGATGTAATCCCTTACGAGAGTCGTGAACCAATTAAGTTCAAACATCTTTTTTCCATTTATAATTTGATAAATTATTCTCCAAATTATATCCTAATGAGGTCATGTTCACCAACCAGGGACCTAATTGGAGGTAATTCCTTCAAATAGCAATGAAAGAAAACAGAACTCTAGATGAAATACGATCGATCGATACGACACTAAATAATAACATGTTATCATTATAGTTCAGGCATATGGTTTATCATATAAAACAAATGATTTAACGTGCATAATTTTCATGACATGACATGAATTTATGTAGAAAGAGAAAGAGACTATCATGTTGCTATAAAAGGATGCACAATGGTTATAATGATCTGTAAGAAAAATATTATCGTGAAAAGGCCATCAAACCCAAAAGATTAAATTGTTTCAAAACAACTCAATAATATCGGAGGAATGTGTTTCTTTAAACTAAACTTCGCGGGCACACTGGAGTTTGTTCCTAATGACATTACAACAAATTGTTAAATTGATTGTATTATTTGTTAAAGTTTTCCGCATCGCTCTTTTTATGAATATCATGTATTTATTTCCCTTTTGTCTCGATTTCGAGCAAGATGTTCTAATAGTTATAAACAACAACTAAAGAGAAACCATCGAATGAACATAAAGAGGGAATGCCATGATTTGAGTTGGGCTGGGTTCTGACCCTATGTGTGAAGCAATAATTTCTTATAAATTATTTTTAGGAACAACACTTTAAGTACCAATAGTTTTGGAGATTCCGCGCTTAGTGGGGCTCACAATTCATGTCAGCATGCTACAATCGTCTTTTTAAACTTGTATCAAGTTGTGTCAGCTTAAAACATACTAATTTTAATATCATATGCCAAATAATTGAACTAAGATGAAAATTATTAATTCATGTCAATTCGAGTCAATACATAAGTTAAGCATGTCATGTCGTGTCATATTTGAGTTTTCTCTCTATAATTTGTATTTTATCTTGTGTCATGCAAACAAGTTGGTTCCGCATTACTAATCCTAACTTTTAGTCCTTATATGCTGTTTGATTGCAATTCTAGTCCTTGTATTATTCTCTGGCGATAATATAAGTCCTTCTGAAAAAATCTTTCAGTCAAAATTCGCCGGAAAATTGTTGAGTCAGTACCGAGTATTGACACGTCACGCCTACGGATACAAGCTTTACAATTTGTTATCTCTATGCTTTTAGGAATGATCAGTTATAACCATTGCGCTTTGTTTTAGTGACAAAACTAATCACTATTTTATTTTCCAACAAAAACTCAATTACTTCCATCATATTTCTCTGAAATTATATGAAACTGTTAAATTGAGACTAACTATTAAATGGCAACTCTTACCGTCGTAAGTTTGTCCAATCTGAAAAACAATCCCATTAAGATCAATTCCTTTGTATTCAATAATGGCTACCTCCTTCTCAGTTCATGTCCAAATTAGCGTAAAAACGCAAATAGTTTTTAAATATGCTAACCATAACTTTCACTTTATATATAAATAATGGTCGTGACGGGAGCCTGCTCTTTTCTTAAATTCATATTTTATTGGACATTATTATCTGAAATATCATACTATATGTGTCCCAACACAACTCGTCGATTGTGGCCCCGCCATGCTCTCATGTTCAACATCAACTACTCCATTATTAAACCCTAAAGTTGCCATCATCTCTCTACCTAAAATCCAAAGGCAATCAGTCAAGCAAAGAAAAAGTGGCAATGGCGGTGAAGTGCAACTTTTGCCAAGTCCAGAAAGTAATGGACTCGCTTTTTAGCCCGCCACTATTATAAACCCTAGATCTTCTGATGGTATGTATTTGGCATGTAATCTATTATATTGGAAGCGTCAGTCGTTTTAATTCCGGAATAAAATTGAAAGATTCCCTTGCCTAAGAGTATAACATATCAATTAAAAAACAAAAATGGACGGTTGATATGCCTTTCGCCATATTCACGGCACATACATTATTTTATCAGATGATGCAGTCCGAATACGACTCATTTGTTCAATAGCTGGATATAATGTGACCCGTCGCATAATATATCAATTCAGTAAAATAATTCACTTAGCATTGCTCCATAAATAGATTAACGCGGTCTTACATAATCTAGCACTTCACCAAAGAGGACGAATGTTATCTGGAATCTCCAAAACAAGCTCAGGTTCAGACTAGGGTTGGGTTTTCAACGCACAAAGAAGAAGAAAAGTATATCCTTCCTTTATGTCAGTTCTATTTGAACGAGTTCGATAGTCATTTGAGTCTATAATTACTCTCGCTCGATCGAGATTTAAAGTCTGTACGTATCATGTTGCGTAGCGGTTCAATTTTTGTGGATAACGGCATTAGGGGAAGAGTGCTGAAACGAGCACTTTGGCCGGCAGTTGCGCGCACTCGGTCGAACAATCATGAGTGGATGGCGGCTTTGATTCGTCATGCGATCTGGTTGGAGCGAAAGTGGGGGAAGAGAGAGCATAAAAAACTCGAACCACTTACTAAATATTCAATGAACCAATCACCACTAAAATTTTCTTAACAAAGTAATGACTCCGGTTTCGACTAATACCCGAAATTTTTCCAAAGTTAATCATCACTTAAGACCCACAAATACTCTCCGCTCTAGTAGCTGGGGAGAGAGAGAGAGAGAGAGAGAGAGAGAGAGAGAGGGAGGGAGGGAGGGAGAGAGGGAGAGGGAGGGAGTCCTTCTTCTCGAGTAGTTTAGATGAGTTTATTAAGCTATAGCTCTTAAATTACGTGATTAATGAGGGGATTTGTTCCAGGGTGACATTAACAGTCACGTCGTCACATGGCCATGCTGCTGGTGCAGTTGTTGCTGCAAAAACAAGACGTGGCAAATTTCCGATAGCTTCTGCCGAAGCTTAACGTGCTCCGACCGCATCTGGTCGTTATCGATCTGGAGGCGCTGGACGTAGCACAACAGCAGACGCAGCCGGTTCGTGAGGTCCCGGTTCTCGACCCTCAGCCGGTTCACCTGGTTCCGCAGGTTCTCGAGGTGCTTTTGTTTTCTCATGCGGGACCGCCTCGCCGACTCCCTGTTCGATATCATACGCCTCTGCTTGCGCTCGTCCACAACAGGCGAGGCCTGGTTTAGGTCGCTCGAGGTCAAAGAGGAATTCGAGTTCGAAGGGTTGTCTTGGTTAGGGTACGGGCCATCGGAGCCAGAGCTTGAATCGAGGGGTCTCGGTGGAGTTTCGACGGCCGGGAAGAGGTCTGGGCAGTCCCAAGGGGGAAACCCGTTTCCAAAGGAGAGAAACGGGTTGTCAAGGATGGGGTCGGATGGCAGCATGGCCGGAAAAGCGGACATCATGGCCGGAAAACTTATTATAGACAGTGGAGGGAGGAGAGGAGGAGAAAAGGGAAGAATTGCAGCATAGGGCGATGGTATTTATGGGCAGAAAAGTGGGGGGAGTGGGGTCCGATTATGAACTAGCTGTCGTTAAGTGTTTTGTCGGACACATAAAGTTAGGAAGAAATAAAATTGGTCTTGGGACAGGGGTCTTGTTGATTATAGAAAAAAACCTTTTCTCATATCGAAATCGACCAATTTTTGTTGAGCGTGGTAGTCCTTTCATCTCGATTATGTCTGGTAATTATAAATGCATACAGATTCGTAAATCTTCGACGGAGGTCTCAACAATTTGTCGATGGGAGAGTCAAACTTGAGACTTGACGTTCCTTGAGATAAAAAATCCAATTGCTTCAAACAACACCACCAACTCTTCGAAAGAGAGATATGTATGTGTATGTATGTATGTATGTATGTATGTATGTATGTATGTTGTTTAACAATATTAATGATCTCTTTCGTATGCATTTTTGTCCCTAATAGAACTTGGTCCCAATGCAATTCTTTTTTACATCTGATTGCAAAGTATGTCACATCCCATGCTTTTATAAATATCAGCTCTTTAATGACATAACCATCAAGTAAGGATGACTTAAGTCTATTTAGTGAGCCGCGTATCTTCCTCCGGTAATCAGCATGCTGTAAGGACATCAAGATTAAAGTTGTGAATTATTATTCCTAATAGTTAGCTTAGCCAGAAGAAAATATATCTGTTTTTTTAAGATACTTTCGAAATACTTTCGAACCATTATTTCGGTCAATTTTAAATCAATCAAGCGCCTTGTAAAGTGTCGGGATAGGAAAGAAGAAAAAGAAGAAAAATCATCATGTTTGACGCATGATAAGTATTTTCAATACATTAAAATATTGTTCTAACCTATATATTATAAAGTAATAATTTAGGGTCGAGGAAGGGAAAGTAGGTTACAGATCTTACTCCCTCGGTTCTGTATATACTTGCTAAGTTCAGTTCCTGACCTCATCTGGGAAAAGCAACTCTTTTTAGGTCACAAAGGCCCACTTTAATTGATTGGGCATATAAATTATTTCGTGTCGATGACGATCTAAATTACATTAAATAGTTTCTATTATGTAAGTAATTTAATGTGGGTGAATAGAATTTAATCAACTAGTGAATTTCCTACTAAACACCGACTTGTTTCAGCTATTAATGTAAGGAAAATTCGCATCTTAATTCTTTTTACCAAAACGAAATGATTTTTTTTATTTTTTTATTTTTGAAGCAGTGGGAAAGAAACTTATATGACTGGAAAAATTAACTTAAATGTCCAAATATAGGTTTAAAAAGATTGCAGGTGTGAATTGGTGAATGTCATACCTCATATGCTAAAATATTAAAAATAGAAGCATAAAGATAAAATCCAATCCAAAGTATTGAATGTCTTAGATGCTTCCTTCCATGGATGAGAGAAGTTTGGTCTCACAATTGAGCGATTTGAGCTGACCGGGGACGGGTTGGAATGTGATTCGAGATCAAGTCCCCATGAAAAAAATAAAAGACGTCAATAATCGGAGTGACATTTTATTCTACTATTTGGTATGTCCCTCCTATAGGCCTTCTTTTCTTCAGCCAATACTTAAAAAAGGGTTGCCGAAAAATTTGTTGCGGCTCGTTGGAGTCATTTAAATGGACGATTTTGAAAAAGTTTTCCATTGTAGTTATTCGGTCATAAATTTTTGGTACTGAATTGATCAATCATAGAATTGTTGATCTATAAAATTAAAAAGTTGACAAAATGGCTTCGCAAGACAAAAGCAACAGTCCCAAAGCAAATACTATAATTTTGCCATTATTTTTCTTTGTTTTGTTAGACTTAAAAGCAAAATTATGGAGTAAAAATTCTCTCAAAAAAATTTCGTTTAAAATCACAAAAATCTATTTATTTTCCTAAAAGAGAAGGAGGGAAGTAAGGCAAATACTCTTCACCCTTTAAAGTTTGCAGTTATTTCTTCCCTGACCTTGATCTGTTTTGAGATTGGATATCAAAGCTTTAAGCCATGTGGAAATGGATTAATTGTCTTTGATCAGCTACAAGGAGCAACGCTAATTAACGTTTGGAAAACAATTTGATCTCAATTTCTCAATTTTGTTAAAATTTGATGCATTATCACCTTAATGTCAATAGTTTTTGAATGACCAATTTAGTATCAAAACTTTTTAAAGCATCTATTAAGGTGACTTTGACGAGCCACGTTAGATTTTCTGCCACTGAGTTCACTTAGATGATCATTTAAAAAAAAAAAAAAATAAGATAGTTAAAAACTCCTCCGAAATATTTTGACACCAGAGTAGGCCCAATATAATAGTTATGGAAATAATGCTATCTTTGTCCCATGCCTTGAAAAAGAAAGATTTGGTCTATGATTAATACTTTGTTTGTTTCACAAAAAACATTTTCTTTATATTCCAACATTTGGATCACTTAAAAATACGAGTAAATGGAAAATGTTTTCCTAATTAACAAATCAATACTTAAATTCAGGAAAATGATGCCATCTTTAAAAAATTGAAAATTATTTTCCAAAATATAACTAGATATCTACATTTGGATGAAAAACTCTATGCTTGGACATTGGAACCCTAACACTTGTTCTTGGGTCCCTAGCACCGAAGCTCGAGTCCATTGAGGCCATCCCTATGACTTCAGTGCCATGCTTTAGTCCCTAGCCCTCGTGCTTAGGCTAGGGGGCCTAGTGCCCATGCTCGGTCCGTGCACTTGTGCTCGGGTTTGTCTAGGTTGAGCTTGGGACCTTGTTGCTAGTGCCTAGGTCCAACGAGATTGGGCCCAAAGCTCCAATTCATGCGCTTGCCACCTTGACATTGGGGTCTGGGTCCATTAAGGCTTACTATACCACCTAAATACTTGTGCCTTGATCCTTAGGACTCGAGCTTAGGGCTCAAGTCTTGGCGTTGAGGCTTAGGCTTGGCTCCGAGGCTCGTCCCTCATGCTTGAGCTCAGGTCCATTGAGGCTGACGCTTGGGATCCTGTTGCCTAGCTTGAAATCAAGGATGGCATTGGAGGCTTAGGCCCTACCTTTGGGGACTCGAGTTAGGGGGCTAGGAAGCCGTGCATGGGCATCAGGTTCTCAATTTTGGCTTTTGTGGACTCGAGATTGGTGCTTGTGCCTATGCCCTTGCTCAAGACCTAGGTGCTCGTGCTTGGTGCTTCAATGACTAGGTCTAAGTCTATCGAGGTTGGACCTAGTCTATCAATGCTCGTTTGTGGTTCCCTAGGATCTTGATGTTCATTTATGGTTCCTCAATTGTTCTACGCAAGTCATTAGTGCTCAAATAGTGTATGTGTTTCTGACAAAAAAAAAAAAAAAAAGTATGTGTATTTAAGAAAATCAAATCAGTTTTTTCTTTCGAAACAATGGGAAATATTTTTTTCGTTCTTTTCATATTTCAGCAAAACATAGGAAAATATTGTCATTTTCCTGAAAATAACTTCTTAGAAGAGTTGTTTTAGAAATGTAACCTTTTTCGTGAAGAAAATGAAGCCTATGTAAAGTTATGTCTCCATAATGGGTCAATAGATTTATATAAACAGTGCAAGTACCCTGGCCCAGCTTTTCGGGTCGTGGGTCGCTTTGCGTGGGGCATTGCCTTCGCCTCTCTGCTTTACAAAAAATAAAGCGACAGATGGATTCATGGAAGATATGATAGTGGGTCCGCGACAAAAAGATTTTGTTTCATGCTTAGGCATGAAGCAATTAACCCTAGTTGGAAGGATTCCTCAATGCCACGGGTGCCCATGGGGCCCTCCAACGTGGAGCCACGTGTACCGCTGGCTCCGGCCAGCCAAGCTAATGGCCGGTGGCTTATGTGGGTGGAGCACCCAAGCCCTAATTGACTGGCAGATAGGAGATTAAACTAAATTAATTAATTTAATTGATCGAATCAGACCCCTGGCTAAAACCTGAAACAGAAGGCAACAGAAATGGATCACATCATGCTTTCTTGATGTTTGATTATATTAAGGTAAAAATGATGTGTTTAGGTGTCTTTTTGGGATTAAAGCGTGGATGCTACTCAAAGAGTTTGGGCACTGTAAGCAAGTGAATGCAGATGGAGCTGCCTCAGATGGGTACTGAAAATTGATGGCTCATGTTTCGCAAATCACGGTTTAGATTTGAGGGGTTGCATCTTTTTGTCTTGGAACTGGACATTGCTTTCACTTGCAAAATGATGTTAATGTTGCTCCTTTGCAAAATACTGAAAAAAGAAACATATATATATATATATATGTATGTATGTATGTATGTAATGTATGTATGAACATGTATCTCTTTCTAGTAATTGACTTTGGTGATGTCATACCACTAAGTGGAAAATTTGTAGTTAGTGAAATTTTTATAAGGATAATGACACAAATGAGCTATGATTTACATTCGTTGAACGTGGTTTCTAAACTTTAGTCTAATGTTCAATAAGATTCATGAACTTTTAATTTGTTGAATATTATATTTAGTGTAGTCCATGAACCATAATAATATGTTCAATGTAGTCCTAACATTAATTTAAGATCAAGGACATCATTGAACAATTAAAAATAGTCTAGGGATGAAATTGAATATGTACCAAAATTTTAAGGACTATATTGAATAAATGAAAAATTCATGAACCATATTACACACTATGCTAAAGTTTAAAGACTACATTGCACATTAGGCCGCCAAAGTTTATGAACTATCCATGTCATCTTCCAATTTTTATACTACTAAAAAAGGTGAGGAGAGGTGACCAGCTCTAGCAACCCTCTTAAAGCGCTAGGAAATGTTTGGTGTGAGCTATAACCATTTCACACTACCTGTTATTTAAAGATCTTATAGACCGCTAAAACAAAGCACATAGATAAAGGGATCTTTGAGCATCAATGGATCGCATGTCTAAATTGCATAAAACTTAAAGAGACATGTTTTAATATTGCACCCTAGATTAGTCATAAGCTTTGTTAAATTTCATCAAACCTAATCGACTCATAGGAAAAGGGTATAGATAGGCCGATTGACACATCTGGAGCAAGCAAGGAATACTTAGTGCTTGGAATATCAATGGTTATAAGGTGTACTCTTGCTTGATTCCTTAATCCTAGGCTTTGAAGCTAGAGTTATGGTTTTGGACTGTGATTTCTGCCTATATCACAAGCTGGATTTAACCCAATGCTTCCAAATGCGAAAAGCACCTTGATTGACTGATCGTAACTTTGGAAAAAAATAAAAAAAGAGAGGTAAAGAGTTTGGAGTTGGCACGTGATTGCTTGCTTCCTAAGTAATCCTAGCTTTCCCTCCTCTCCTTACTGTCGAACAGCTTTCACTCCTCTACGAGTTATCTTAGGCATGCTTCAACTGTCGAAAAACATGAGGAGAACCTATAAGGTTCTCACGATAATTTTTTTTTCCCCAAGAATGTAGAGAAGCAATATCATATTTTATAACTACTAGGGTTTGCCCTAGTGGACACTCTTTTTACTTCAGAAATGAGAGATGAAGGGTTCAATTCATGCCTTTTCAGGGATTGGGGTGAGGGTGATTTAGTTTAAGTGCGGGGTTCGACTCCTAAGCCCTATAAGGAGGCAAAATAAAAGTTTAAAAGTGAGAATTAGAGTATAATTGAGAAAAAAAAGTCACATCTCAAAAATGCAAAGTTAATGGAAAGTTTAGGGGTTTGAATTTGGAGATAATTACTAAAAAAGTCATATATATTAACGGATGCCAATTCAATCTTAGACCTTAATTTGGTTAATTTAGTCATAAACCTATTTACAATGTGCCAAAATAATTATTCCAACCAATTTTGAATGGAAATACCGACGTGGATATTGGTTGGATTACGTGACATGGTTGAAACTTATGTGGACAATTTTTCACAGTTTTTTAAAATTTTCCGATTTTTATACATTTATATACTTATAGTTATATGGGTTAATACCTTAAAAAACCCCAAACTAGTACACGTTGAAACTTGAAACTTATGTGGACAATTTTTCACAGTTTTTTTAAAATTTTCTGATTTTTATACATTTATATACTTATAGTTATATGGGTTAATACTTTAAAAACCCCAAAACTAGTACACGTGTGACAAATTTACCCCAAACTATTTTTTTGACCACGAAAAACCCCAAACTGGTACACCTGTGACAAATTTACCCCCACTGACTATAAAAAACTATAAACTGGTACATTTATGACAAATTTACCCTAAACTAATTTATTTGACAACAAAAAACCCCAAACTGATAAATTTGTAACTAATATACCCTTCACTAAATTAGATTAATACCACAAAAAATCATAAAAATTATAAACTGTGACAAACAAAGCGTAAAATCCCAAATTGGTATACCAATCAATTGTACGTGTCATTTAACTTAATAATTTGACAATAAAATTTAACGAAAACTAACATAGTGTAAATTTGTCACAAGTGTACCAGTTTAGGGTAAATTTGTCAAATATTTACCAATTTTGGGTTTTTGGTGATCAAAAAAGTAGTTTGGAATAAATTTGTCACAAGTGTACCGGTTTGAGGTTTTTTAGGGTATTAACCCTAGTTATATTTATGTTATTTTTTCCTCACCAACCACAGTGGGGAAAAAAAGAAAATAAAAATATAAAAAATGAGAAATAATTTCAAAAAATGAAAAAAAAAAAATTATCCATATCAATTCTAATAGTGTCATGTTGGATAGTTAGTGTGCACATTAACAATTTCCAGTTATACTTGGCTAGAAAGATGACATTGATAAATTGTCAAAATGTTTGGAATTAAAATAATCAAATCGAAAAGTTTAAGAATAAATTGACATCCATATAATAGGTTTATTTTTTTTTTTTTTTTGTTTTGTTTTTAAAATTTTCCATTGGATTTTTTCTATTGGAAATTCAAAATCAAAGTAAATTCAATTAGGAAAATTTTTTATGATGAGAAACTGGTGAGGGATTCTCTGGGGCTTTGCAAAGTGAAAGTTCAAATCTCGTAAAAGATAATTCTCTCACAGCATAGGTTAAAAATCATTGCGTTTACAACCACGCTTGATGTATCTTTTGCTCATATTCATGTGAAATACTTTTAACAGTTATTGTCATAATTTTCCAGACTCAGTAGTAAATAACCTTGTTCAAGGATATGCTGCGAGCATGCTTCATTGAGCATTGCTTTGTGTAGACATAAACTTATAATTGATAGTTGATGATTTGGTTTTTCTATCGAACTAGAATGGCATGGAGAATTTTGACTTTCTGATTTGAGTACGCTTCTTATGGGTGATTGGACTACGCCTACCAATTTTCTTTCAGTGGGCATAGTAATTGGGCATGCCCTTCGACACGTGGCAAGCCGTGATTGGCATATGTCACCTGCAACATAGGACTAACTACGGACCGTCGATTTCCTATACTTCGATTCCACATGGTAGGATCATGTACCAGCTAGCCCTCTCGCTGAAAATATCCTTCACGTTTTTCCACGATGGTGCTAAATTCTTCTCGTCTCCATCTTCCGTCGCAGCACTCATGCGCACATTTGAAATATGATTGTGCAAAATTATAACCCAGAGTCATTGAATTGTAAAAACAATTATCTACCACAAAAGAACAAATCAGTTGAAGGTAGCATGTGAAATTCTTCTGTAATACAAAATGTTGAGTTACACATTTTAAAAACCAATATGAATATATGACCATGACTTAAAGAAAATCAATACACCGAAAACAAGTCATTATATTCTCGAAGAAACATGAAAACCAGAGAACATGGGTCCCTGAAAAGTCAAATTGACATGATTCTGAATACCAGAGAGATGAGCATGAGCAGCCGCATTAACTTTGCTGAGCTTGTGCCTGAGTTGGTCGGAGACATTCTGCTCCTCCGCTGCTGTGTGATCTATCTTCTCCCAGTTCCATGGGAGATTTTTGAGGGTTTTTGATGTATAATGTGTCGAGACCAGCTCAATGCAGGGAATAAGAGTTTCAGGTCCAGATTTAGTTGAAGCTCTGAGCATTACAATATCCAATATATGTAAGCCCAGAGCAACGCAAGAGTCCATTTGGGCACCGGAGAGTTTGATTCATGGACACCTAGAGCAACTGAGCAAAGTGCTAGAAAAGCATACAAAATGCAAGAGCAGGAAACAATCGAAAGCAAAAGAGCAAGTCAACATGGCAAATGGAAGTTGAACCCCCGGGAAGGGGGGGGGGTTGGTGTTCTATAACCTCCCCAAACCCTATCACTCATTCAAGTCCCTTGATTTGTCGAAGTATATGGAGTTGGACATGGTGTTGGTGTTAGAAATGTTTGATGTGTCTGAGTATTTTCAAATCTTTGAGTATTACATTATCTTTTAGTGGTCACGAGAGTAGATATTTATGGTCCATTCGTTTCGCGGAAAATATCATGTTTCCGGAAAACATTTTTTCCTGGAAGTCATTTTCCAAGAAAATGACTCTATTTTCCGGTGTTCGGCCAAAATCTAAAATTTGAGTGGAAAATTTTTTCCACCGTTCGTTAGCTCATTTAATTGTTTGGGAAAAATTATCAAAAATTGAATTTTAATATTTTTAATTGACCAAAAAATTTATTTTATTTATTTATATTTTTTTAAAAATGATTTTTAAAATTATTTATATTTTTAAAAATCGAAATTTTTATTATTTATTATTTATTATTTCTTTTTCTTTTCCTTCCTCCTTCCTCCTTTCTCCTCCTTCTTCCTCCTCCTTCCTCCGCCGTCGCCTCCTTCCTCCTCCTTCTTCCTCCTCCTTCCATTGCCGCCACCTCCTTCTTGCCTGACAATGGCTGGCTGCCCAGCGGCCGACTAAGACCTAGTGGCCAGATCCGGCGAGCTCGAGGCTCGGCCGATCTCACCCGAGCTCGCCAGATCTAGCGATAGAGCTTGAGCTCGCCTGGATCGGGAGCCCGAGCTCTGCGGCTAGATTCGACGAGCCACGAGCTCTGTCACCAGATCCAACAAGCTCACGGCTCACCATCGCACGATGAGTGGCTTGGACGGCGGGCTCCCCACGAGCCTCCCAACGCCGCCGCGATGCTCCCTCTTGAGCCGGATCCTCCCGAGCGGCTTCGAGCCGTCGAGGAAGCGAAGCGTGGTGGCGGCGGCAGCGCCCCGACCAGAGCAGGCGGGCAGGAGCAGTCGGGGAGGGCGGAGGTTGATCTCGGAGAAGGATGTTGTCGAAGCCATTGTAGCAGGGAGAGCAAGAGAGAGAGAGAGAGAACGAGAATTGAAGGAAGGAAATAGCAGCGCGAGAGATAGCGAGAGAGGCCGTGAAAATAATTTCCTCTTTTCAAAAGAGGAAATCATTTTCCACGATGTCAAGAGGGAATTTTCTATTGACCGGAAAATGTTTTCTTTGACCGTGTATTTTCTGCCCACCCGAACACCGGAAATTTCGGAAAATATTTTCTTGGAAGTTGTTTTCCGCGAAACGAACAGAGCATTATGTTACACATATTTTCCGAGGCATGGTCACTTTTGCTAAATTAGGTCAAATTTGTTGCACCAGGGGAAATAACTAAATATGTGTTCAAGTGCTTTGATTCATTATTTTTTTTAGTATATTCTTATTTGCTATTTTTTTCACATTTAATTTGTTTTTAATTGGTTAGGTTTTTTTAGAATGCTATTTTCCATATTTAAGGAATAAAAATACTAAAAAATTGGAGCACGAGGTTGAGTTTCAAGTTGGGTTGGGTGTGATATGGTCGTTAAAATTATATTACATAAAAATGAATTAATATGGATTAAATGGATCAATTGAGGTTGGGCCCATTTTCTGCCCACCCAATCCCGTTCCTATCCGACCCACTTGTTTTCTTTTTTTGGTCGAACAAATCAAAATGAGTTTAAACAGCGAAGCCCATGGGCGAGGCATGTTGACAAAGCAAATCCCACGGGTATTGGGAGGGTTGTGCTACCCAATTATAGGGTAAAACATTTTGTCTCTGAGCTTTAACTAGCCAGTCCGCAGCTACTCTGTTGGACTCTCTAAAATAGTGGACTAGAGTCAAAGGAGTTGAGAGAGATCCTTTCAATCTTTTCACCATTTCTTTCTCCTCCATTCCTTGTTATTTTTCATCATCCCTTGGTCTTGTTTTTCAGCTGAGAACCGTGAGCTCCACAAGAGGGCCGAGAGTGAGAGTTGGCAGGAGAGCGGGGGTCGGAAATGGTGAGCTCGACACAGAAGCCACGAGTGAGCTTAAGCGGAATCCGTCTGAGCTTCGTTCATCTTCCTTCTTCATCTTTAACTAGGGTAGGAATCTCATTTTCATTAAATGTCTCAATCTCATTTCATGTAGTCATCACCTCCCGAGCGCATAATCATAGCTTAAACCCAAGTATGTCGGTTTCTTTTGTCCCTCGCAGGCGGCGTAAACTCATTATTTTGGTATACTTGTTTGAAAGCTCAATTTCAAATGCAATGAGATGGTCCGTGAAAGACAGGACTGCCGAATAAGGAAAGATAATTCGCTGAGATCTGAAGTCACTGGTGGCGAGGCAGCCCAGGGTGAACCGCAACTGGTGGCAGACTTAATCGACACAGAGGAATTTAGGTAGAAATAACAGATGATCAACGGGATATATGACAAAAGAACGGTGAACGAAATCCTGGCTATTCCTATCAGCTCAAACAAGGAGAAAGACAAGATGGTTTGTACATCCACAACCTTGGGTTCTTATTCAGTGAAAAATGCCTACCATAACATAATGTCCACAAAAATAAAGCAGCAAGCAAAGCAGTAAGCACAACAGCCAATATTCTCATATCAACTGCTCAGTTTACTTTGGTCCTTTGGTTTTTGTATGTGAGAGAAATCCCAAGGGCATCATTAATTAGAAAAAAAGCTATGAAAATCAAATATACTAATTTTTTTTTTCGTTTTAGCTAGCAAATATACAAAACAACTTTGCACTCTCTTTAGACTAGAATGTTAAATAAAGATGAATTTAGTGGAATTATAGAACTAAATAAGATGATTTATTCGGGAAATCTTTACATGTCAGGAAAATATAAGTGGATATCAGGAATCCTCAATTTTTGACAAGTGTTTAGATAAGCAAAGGACGATTTCAAATGGTAAAATGACATAAATGTTATTGAATTTTGGTCAAATGTGTAAGCTGTCATTGAAATTTTAATTTGTTTAATATGATCTCTAAATTATTGGTAAATGTTCAAGATAATCTCCAAATTATATGAAAATGTTTAATATTTTCCGCCCGTCAATTCAAGTTAATGAAATATGCTTAAAGTTTGAATGGTGGACAATAAAAAGGTCTCTCTCTTCTCGAATCATGATATAATAATCCACGTTGTTAAATTACGATAGATATGTAAGTGCCGTAATTCTTTTCCTTTTCTAAATTAAATGGATAGAAATGTTGACTCATTATTTTTATAAATCCAACTTAGCTTATAATCGTCCACATCATAAAAAAAAAAAAAAAGCCTTACTTATTATTTGAGCAAATAAAAAGGCTACATTGAATGTTTACTAATACTTTAAATATCATATTGAATAAATTAAAATTTCATGAACAATATTACACATTAGACCAAAGTTTAGTAACTATTTATATATTTTTCCCATTTCAAATAAGCAAAGGGTCCGACTGGCTGAGTTTATGACATGGCTTCTCGATACTTTGCAAGAGGGCCATAGAAATTCAAAGAGTAGCAGCATTATTCACCGGGGCATTCAGGTACAAAAATTCTTCTTTGGTTTACGGTTCGCTGTCTATTTCCATTTGCCTCGCACATCCATCAAGAAGTCAAGGTCTTTGGATCTTGTGCACTGATTTTGCGACTATCAATCACAACTACACGATAGAAAAGACGAGTGCCTGCTCAGGAAGTCGAGGTCTTTTGGGGTTTAGTACGTGGTGCTTTTTGGATCAGGAGGTGTTGTGATGGATGAGGGAAGTCACGGTTTCCTAGGGATATCTGACTCATCGCAAGGGAAAGGTCCTTGAATTTATGAGGCAGCGTAAGAAATGGCAAATGAAAAAGGAAAAAGATGGTCCAAACGTTAAGGAGGTTATGTGTGAAAAGCTAGAACACAGCACAAATGCTTGGAAGGCATTCGGTCCGAATTGCTTCTAGAAAGGAGGCATTAGGCTACACACCGCACCCACGACGAATTATGAGTGTTACAATCACAAAGTTTGAGCAAAAAGATAGTGACTGTCCTTCATTTTCTCCCCTGTTTGACGATAGCCGATGAACGCATTACCATTTTTCATAAGAGCAGTATTTGACCGTCGGTAGTTGGCAATCCCACCTCAAGGAAAGCCCAAGATTGTAGCAGGTAAAAAGAACAGAGTTGCTTTTCATTAAAGTCAACCGCGTGGTTCCAAACATTTGAATCTACACGTTATGTCCAAATTGATAACAACTGAACCTTCACAATCACGGAATTTGATTGGAAGGAATGATCCCCCTCTCTCTCAATATGAAGAGCTTTCCCCTACCGCCATGGTAGTCTCTGTTTTGTTAACCCTAAATCGTCAATTCCCCTAATTTCACCTTGTTGGTGAAATTCTGCAACCCTAATCCGCTTCTTTTCATGGAAGCCCTCATCAATGGCTTTCGGTCGTTCCCTCTCTCGCTCTTAATTTTGAGCTCATACAATTGACTTTCCCTACCGGTCCCTTCCTATCAAGTTTATCCGGACATATCGGTTGCATCCCTTCTGCCTCTTCTTCCTCGAGCTCCAACAATTGGTTTCCCCTGCTAATTGATTCTAAACGCCTGGTTCTCTTGCAATTTTCAATATGCCGAACTTTCCCCAGAGCAACCCCACGCCAGCTCATTCCAATCAACCTTACCCAATTTCTCTACATGTCCTTTGAAACTAGCTATCTGGGTAAGCTCTGACTTGACCTCCATCGTTATTACTTTTATGCTGTGCTCTGGAGTTCGCAAGCTATGGATCCCTTCGACCAGGAAGACAATCCTCGCCTAGCTGCTCTTTGTCAACGATTGGGTCGCCTCCAGTCCCCTGAGGAAGTAGAAGACTGGGATGAGATGCTGCCGATGGAAAAAGTGGAAGAGTGTAAATTGATGCCTGTAGGTAAAATCCTATCTAATCCCTCCATAAACTTTCACGCTTTTCAGAATACTTTAAAGAGGGCGTGGCAAACAGAACAAGTCGATATCACTCAGCGTGATGTGGTATTTATGTAGCTAAATTTAAGTCAGTTGAAGAAAAACAGAGGGTGCACCAAGGTGGGCCATGGCTGTTCTCCAGCCATTTGGTTATCTTTAAACCATGGCTACCTAATATGCCTCTACATTGCTATGATTTTTTCAACCTATGCATTCTGGATTCAAGTCTATGGCTTGCCGTTAGAGTGGTGCTCCAACTATATGATTTCCAAAGCTGTTAAACACATTGGTAAAGTGCTTGATGTAAAGCTGGAAACTAAAGATGGAACAGCAGTGAGAACTGGCAAAGCATGTGTGGAAATTAGATTAGACGAACCCTTGAAAACAGGTCAACTCATACGTATAGCCAGGAAAGCAATATGGCTGGATTTCAAATATGAACGCCTACCACACTTTTGTTACTCCTGTGAAAAATTAGGCCACTATGCAATGTATTGCAAGGAATTTCCTTTCACAGAAGCTAAGATGGAACGCAAAGTAAAGATGGCTTACAGTTAGTGGTTGAAGGTTAGAAGTTAAAGAATTCTGTCCTTACTGGAGAACCTTCTATGAGGCACAGGAACAACTTATTGAAGAAGTAATTCTCGAGACCCCCCTCCCTCTTGTATACTTCCAACATTACCTCAACAGTGCAGCGAGGCAGCTAGAGAATTGATCTACATTTCAAATGCCTGCACAAGGAAAGGATACTCAAATTGCAAAACATACTAGCTTTCCAATGTAAACTGACAAATTGAAACTACTAGTAACAGAAAACTTTCAGCCTCTTGTCGACTCCGTTAGACCTCATCTTCATGACGGTTCTTTTCCTGCTTTTACTTCCAAGAGTGAGCTGATCCCTATCACTACCGAGAAGCACCATCACCAGGAGTCAGTTATGGCAACAACCACACGCAGAACCTTCACAATCAGCAGCATTCAATATGCAGGAAATTGGTGATCCTTGAAAATTGGCGTTCTTTGAATGGACAAAGAGAATGAAAGAAGTAGAGTAACCAAGCTTTTTATATATACCTCATTGTTGATTATCAAACTCCAAAAACAAACCAAAGAAATTATGGGTTCAGCAAAATTAGAGACACTAGTGCCTCTTTTAGCTTCCTTTGCCCTTTTCATAGTGCCATTAGCAATCATTCCACAAGGTCCAATTCCTACTTATGCCTCCACATTAGAAGCATAAGATCTTCTCAAATGGATATCCAGCCTTCAAGAAAAAAATCATTCCACCTCTTGTCTATCTACATGGCTCTCCCTCCTCAAAATGCCACTGACTCCACCGCAACAGTGGCAAGCTTGTGCAATTGGTATGGCATCTCGAGTAACCTAACTATGAGCTTGATTGAAACCAATCTCACCAGTTCGAACATTGATGAGTTCCTGTTCTCATCTTTGCTGTATCTTACCTTTATAGACATGAAAAAAAAAATGAACTCTTTGGTGGTATTCCACTCAAGTCGGTGTTTTAATCATCTCACGTACCTTGAACTCTCCATCAATCCACTATTCGAGAAAATACCGTGGGAGATTGGTGAGCTCTTGAAGCTGGAGGTGCTTCAACTTTTCTCTAACGAGTTGAATGGCTCAATCTTTGATGAGATAGGTCAGTTTGTTTACTAAATGAGCTTGCCTTGTTTTCAAACCAACTAGATGGATCTCTTACTTCTTCTTTGGGTAATTTGAGCAGCCTCACCAGGCTATGCATTTATAACAATTCATTTTTTGGTTTTATTCCTCTCAAAATGGGGAATTTGACAAATTTGGAGGAAATTTACTTGCATACCAACTTCTTGATAAGGCCAATTCCTACCTCTATAGGGAAATTGATGAAACTAACAGAACTACTCATATTTGACAATGAACTTACTAGTTCCATCCCATCGCAACTAGGGAACTTGAAACTTCTCGATAGACTCAGCTTCTTAAGCAATAATCTTATCGGTTCAATCACCTCAACATTAGGGAATTTGATTGACCTAGTCATTTTATTCCTCCACAACAATCAATTTTTAGGACGGTGGCCAGAAAAAGGTTTCTCAATTATATCACTGTCAGTAATTGCTTTGACTAGCGACAAATTTGAAGGCTTACTTCCACTTCCATCACGCTCCACATCTTATTATTCAATCAAAACCAATAATACAGAGGGGGAGATCTCTTCTTTGATATGCAATGCCACCAACCTCTCATTCCTTCTCTTGTCTAACGATAGCTTAATTGGTAGCCTACTAGAGTGCTTATGAAACGGTAACATTCATTTGTCAATTTTGAACTTGTGAATGAATTGTCTTTCAAGCACAATCCTTGGAGGTTTTTATTTATTTATTTATTGTGAAGTAGCTTGAAAAATCTTGACTTGAGTCAAAATCAATTTAAAGGTACATTGCCATGATACTTTTTCAATTGCAAAAACTTGGAAGTTCTTGATTTCAACAACAATAAGATAGAGGATAATTTCCCAACATGGCTGAGAACACAGCTAGAGCTAAAAGTTCTTACTTTGAGGTTCAAGAATTTTAAGAGTCATTTGGATTTTCCAAGGGCAACTCATCTCTTTCCCAAGTTGTGCATTTTGGACCTCTCAGACAACAACTTCATTAGTCCTTTACCAGCCAATTTGATAACTAAACTTTAGGGGATGATGATTGGACAAAATGGGCAAGAGATGCAAGACAAATCATTTTACATGAGGCATACATCTGGTATCGTAACCTATTATGATTCTATGAATGTGATCATGAAAGGAAAGGAGATTTTTAGTTATCGTTTATCTTGACCATCCTCACAACCTTTGACTTACCGCTCAAGTCTTTTGAAGGGAATATCCTAGATATTATTGAACATCTCCATTCTCTCATAGGACTCACCATTTCCCGCAACCACCTCATGCGGTTTGTTCCTCCAACGTTCGAAAACTTGACTAATCTTGAATGGTTAGTTCTTTCTTCAAACAAGCTTAGTGGGAGGATTCCTAGAGAATTAAAAGATTTGACATTCCTCGAGTATTTGAACCTCTCAGAAAACCAACCTATGGCCTACATACCTCAAAACAAGCAATCGAGCACATTCACGACCGACTCAATTCGTGGAAATCTAGGCCTATATGGAACCCCATTACAAAACACATGCCATGATGATGCTCAACCTCCTCTGCCATTATGGTTGTTCTTCCAAGAGGATAGTACAAAAGAGTATCCAAGTTGGTTTGATAGTAAAGTAGTGGGAATAGGCTATGCTTGTGGAATTGTGATTGGAATCTCCATAGCATATAGTTTATGGAAAAATGGAAGACCCGAATGGCTCGTGAGAAAAGCGAGAAGGATATAAGGACGACGAGCCAAAGGGATGAAGAAACCAAAGTGACAGGTGATCCAATTTCGTGGATGCCGATGAAATTATTGGGAAGTAGGCCCTTTGAACTATGTAAAATGTAGATATACAAACTTTGTGGGATTGGAATGCAATTTCGCATGTGAATGCTTGTTTCTATCATGTTATGTCATCTTCTTTAAGTACAATTTCTTAATCAGGTCAATTGACTAAATGTATGCAAGACATCTTTCAAAAACTCGCTTTGCATCATTTACCCTCTACATGTCATTTTCTTGTTTCGTGTATGCCAGTCTGATATCCCCGTGTGAAAGAAAGAAAGATGAAGAGCTGTCGAAGCCATTTAGCCCGGGTTTACATCACTGATAGTGCCATTGAACATATTTCTTTTAATGATTACTAATTCTATCAATGTTCCAGTCCAAATTTCTATTAAAGTAGAAGGTCACTAGTAGATCTTTGACTTGAATCTATCATACTCTTCTACAATAGGGAACCGAGGTATTGAAGGTTGAAACGTCAAAGCTTCTTCAAAGTTTAGATTCAAAATTATCTCATTGCAAAATTCTAGGGTCCATAGGCCAAAAAACTGAAACTTTTCCTTGTTCGGAGATTTTGGAAGTTTCTGGTACTTTTCAAATACCATTGGCAGAAATTATGACCAACCATGCTAATTTAACTCTTTGATAAGCTACCAACATCATTATGAATCTGCCAACGTCGTCGTTCATTGATAAATTAGTTTTTTTTTGCATTCATGTAAGTTGCCAACATTGTGATGAGTTTACCATCTACCGAAATAACTTAGTAATTTCATTTAAATTTTACAAGTAATATTAGGCGATTACTAACAGTCAAATAGATTAGTAAGTTACTAATTTCTTTTAAGTTTCATAACTATATTAATGAATTCATTAATGTTCAAATAAAATTTACGAGTTACCCACTTCTTTTATATTCTATGATGACATTTAGTAAATTTCCATTACAAGTACGGTTTACTAATCAGGAAAGTTACCAAAAAAGTCCTCAATATATTGCAATTATGACAGTTCAGTCCTAAACCTCTATTTTTTTTTGCCAATTAAGTCTTAAATCTTTTGCATTTGTGCCAATTTAATCTATTAAGCTAATTTTGGTCATAAACCACTGACATTGACACTAGCCATTCTATATGACGTAGCCAGCGCTAATGTAGATAATTTTTAATGATATTTTAATATTTTTGAATTATTTATATTTTTTTCTTTTTTTTTTTTTGTTCTGGTTTGTGCGAGAGCACGTCTCCGGTAATTTGAAGAGTCAGCGAAGCAGAATCCAGCAGGAGAACCTCATCGGCTTGAGAAGAAAATTTTGGCGAGAACCCGCAACAATGACTCTTCTGCTCAGATTATTCAATAAAGTTGAACATAGAGGAGTATTGCTTATTGTTGACATAACAAGCAATCGAAGTTAGAGTGCTGTTACTTTTGTTTCTCCTCTCTCGTACAATTCGTCGAACATTTGCTGAGCAGAATCAGTAACCTCAATAGTTCACCGAAAATCAAAGTGACCGCCTCAAACATCACTCAGCAGGCCCTTAGAATTCGTCAACAATTGCATTGGTCAGCTTCTGTTTTGCCTTCTTCAATGGAGCTAAATCTGGCACTGTCTTCAGAATCACTAGATTATACTTCGTTCATTGCCGTAGATTCCAAACACTAGCTATGACGCTCAAGGCCCGTTTTGCATGGAGAGATGGTGCCTCTGGTTCTCTGAAGCGGACTTGATCAATCTCAGGGTGAGGTTTTGCCCAGATCTGGCAAGGGCTTTGACGCAAATCAAGCGAGCACATTGCGGCCCTCACCAAGTGCCAGTGAGGGTAGTCAGCCCTTGCCTGTGATCGGCAACATCAGCCAGCCGGCCCTTAGCTCCTCCAAAAAGAAAGTAAAGAGAAGGAAAACAAAATGGGAAAAAAAATAAAAATTTCAAAATTTCAAAATTTAATTAAAATAATATTAAACATTTCAACTTCAACGTCGACCATACCACATAGAAACTACCCATATTCACATCAGCGATTTTCAGTGATAGCCGGGTGAATAAAATTGACACAAATACAAAATGTTTAGAACTTAATCGGTAAAAAAAGTTTAGCATGAATTAGCACAATTGTAATATGTTTAGAACTTTTGTGATAATTTCTTTAAATTCATTTACCTGATTTTGTTAAGTGAAGGGTCAATATAGTCTTTTCAATATGTTTGTACCCTCATTTTTGTTCGGTGACAGAGCAAGAATAAGGGCAAATGTGGTTTAATTTTCCGAAGGACTGTTCCCTTTAACTCAATGCAACTCTCGCTTAGCGTTTGCATAAGAAATAAGAGGACGGAGGCATCTATGTCTTAAGCCATTCCATTGATTAATAAGTTATACATGAACATCATTGAAATCTTTGGTTTGTCACAGGGAATAGAAAGCTAAACAAATAGTTGAGATTTGTGTGGTTTGTGATAAAAGAGAGGAAAGTGTGGTGTATTCTCATTAGCAAATGAAGAGGACAAGCCTTCTCTTATATATATAAGGTGAGAGGAAATTAGGTTCAATTACAATTAATGTAAGTTACGATTAACCTAATTTTAAACATATATATCTAACACAAATGATGATATATATAATTCATTTTTACTCCCATTCTCTTGGATTAATCTATCAAACTTATTAGTTTTAAAAATATGCTGGTTGGGTGCGTTCGCTTTTTCCTTTGGATTTTGAGCATTGAATACATCAACATGGAACCAAAGGTGAGGTTCATTTATTTGAATGGCTAGATTCTTCATCGATATTATCATCGCTTATTTTTAATATTATTTACATTTATTTGTGTATATAGGCGTGATTCTCTTCATTTCTTTTGTGTTCTCTAGTATGATTCGATATAACTGGTCTCTTTATAATTCAGCAAATAAAAGCAATTGCTTTTTGGAAATCATATGCTTTCCATTCCTAAGCCAACATACTAATTTCTAAACCTTACTAAGCTATTTTCCGTCCAGAGTATGTACAATATAACTAGTGAATATATGAAATTGACTCCTCCTAATTATTGAGCTATATTAGTTAATTTTATCTTATTAGTGCTTCACAGACAATCGCAACAACCGATGGCATATCCAAATGAAAAATTGTCTCTGGAAATTGATTGAAGTCAATTTTTTTAGCAAAAGCGCACGTTGATTTTGTAACTTCCAATGCCACTTCGATTTAAAGTGAGTATCGCTTTCATTTTCAACTAAATTTGTGAATTTTCTCTTGCAGTTGCATGAATCAAATATGGATGCATGGAAACAATACATTCCGGAAAGGTTGTATGGTAATACAACAAGTAAGAAGATATTGCCTAGAAAAATGAACTAATACCAGATAATATACGAATAAGAGTAAGTTACAGAGAATCCCCTTACACAAATAAGAATTAAGAAAGTATGATATCTAAGTCCTCCATTAGAGAGACCACATCCAAGACACAAAAGCGAGGCATTATTATCTAACCCATTTTTGACCCAGACCGGGGTCTAGTAGATCTCCAGTACATTGATATACTGAATGTAGTGCACCATTTGCGTAATATCTAATCCCTCAAAGTCATGCGTGCAACATCTGTATTATATTCAAATGAACTATATGGACTTCAATACTTCAAGGACTAGAGAAAGAGGTCGAGGGTGGTGGAGCAAGGAAAGGGATGGAGGGGGTGGTCGGGAACGGAGGGGTTTGGTAGAAAGATGGGGGTGTTGGGAACGTCGCCCCCAAAAGTGGAGGGAATGAGGCCCCCGAGAGTGGCGGGAACGTCCCTCCTGGGGGCGTTGGCAAGTTCGGAATGTTCGGCAACTGTAACAGAACCTGGGCCGCTTCGCACTGACCTATTCGGTCGGTGGTGAGGACCAGCACAAGTGCCAGGACGAAGGCCATGAGAAAGAGGCCACTTTTGGACGCCATTGATGCTGCTTCTTTTATTATGAAAGTATGCGAGCTTACAGGATGGATCGGAGCTTCGAATTTCCGAAGAAAAAAGTGCAAGATCAACGATGGATTTGAGGAAGAGGGTAAGTTTCGGAGTGTATAAATAGGAAATGCCATGCACGGACTCCAACTTAATATGATGTAAAATCAGAGGATGGAGTTAGAAAAACATTAGGTGTGCGGGTGCGACGATGGCCATTGTTGACTTCCAGAAGAAAGTCGGCTTCCATCGGAGAGCACATGGTTATTACAGAAATCAGACGTGCAAATGACGCTCATTTTAAACTATGATTTTCCCCGTCTCAGTAGAAAAGGAAATGAGTGGTGCTGCTTGGGAAGAACCTTTCAGTTGACACCAGTTTATGACACGTTGAACTGAATTGAGTCCTTTGTCGTCGCTCTGAGTGAAAAAAGAAAATCAATAATGTTGAATTTAATCGACTCATTACTTGCTCTATGCTTCTGATTGAAACAGAGTAAGCTTTCATCACTCTGATATTCTCTGCACACATTTAAATTGTCTATACTGAAATTCAAATGGATCATTAATGACTTGACCTAACGAAACGTGTGGAATTAGCATATTTCTAGTAGAATGCCTCATTAAATGTCACAATATATAGTTTCCCATCACTACTATACAGCATCAACTCTCTCTCTCTCTCTCTCTCTCTCTCTCTCTCTCTCTCTCTCTCTCTCTCTCTAATACATAGCATGAGTCGACTATTTTGCATACAAATGACCATATAGAAGCTTTGGGGATTTTCAATTTGCTTAGATTTTGTTATTTCATCATAAATACAATTAAGAAAAAATCCAACGGTACGAAAAGCAAAGATACCGCCTTTTTTCCCCTTTTTAGCTAGCAAATATATCAAAAAGCTTTGTACTATCTTTAGACTAAAATGTTAAATAAAGATGAAATTAGTCGACTTATAGAACTAAAGAAGATGATACTTTCAGGAAACTCTTCAACGTGTCTGGAAAATATAAGTGAATATCTGGGGCCCCAATTTTCTGCATGCGGCTGGACAAGCAAAGGGCTATTTTAAATGGGAAAATGACATAAATGATTTATGGACTTTGGTTCAATACAATGCCATTATTGAACTAGTCCCTAGATTATAGGAATTCAATCTAACAGAATTTATTGATATGACTTTCAATCCGTTAAAGTTTGAACGGTGAACAACAAAAAAAGTTTCACGTGAAGTATCCAAGTAAGATATTAACAAGTCATGATACCTTCCTCATGCATCTCAGCTCATGGATTGATGCTCGTTCCATTCTCTATATTCTCTTTTGACTTTGACAGGCTTCGCCTGGCCCTGCTATCATGTGAGGGTTTGGGTGATTCGGCCAGCTAACGAAAGCCATTTGTTTGCCCAGAAGCTGTCCGACCGGACCGGGGTCCGATCTTTTTCGGATCTTTTCGCCCTTCTAGTGGCACTCTTCGGTCCGTTAAACCAACTCCAACCAAGAGTTGGCCCTTTACCAAAGACGAGATTGCACAACTTCAACGCACAGCGCTGCCCATTAAAGGTAGCGGACAGCGACGCTGACGGATTAAGTCATAACATCTGAACATCAGACCTTGGCCGAGCCCCACCCCAGCAGTAATGGTGCGGCTTAGGTCAACTAACACAAATAAATAAAAAGATATATATGTTGATTCATCTTTTTTATAGATTTAACTTACCTTATAATGATCCACATCATCAACAAAGCGTCCAATTTATCATTTGAGCGAACATAATGATTCCATTGACCAGTTACTAATATTTAGAGGACTGCATCAAACAAATTAAAATTCTAGAAACAATATGGCATATTGGACTAAAATTGAAAGATTAAGATTATTTGTGTCATTTTCCAATTTCAAAAGAGTAAGTGGAGGATGATTTCAAATAGGCATGATAGAGAATAGCATTATTCCACAGGTTTTGGGTCCCTTTCATTTAGTCATGAATTCACTATCACAGCACTTTCAAGGACATGTTTGTTCTGAAGCTCAATGCAAAGCTTCGGGTTGATTTTTGGGTTTTGGCTGCGTATCCTTTTTTCTTGATATGAACGCCTCGATCTAGTCTTTTTCCCCTTTTCTGGGTGAACAATTTCGAAGAGTCCATCACGCGAGGAAGCTAACAGACACTGTTCTAGATGTCAAGCATGTCAACCAACGTGCTCTTGGGTTCTCCATTTTCCAGAAGAAGTGATAGTAGTTGACCAATATGTACGTGTGCGTCTTTATTTTTTGAGGCATATAAGAATTGCAATTGCTCATGAGTGACGTTGAAATGCATGTTTCATTGGTAATGTATATCTGTGCATCATTCCAAAATCCTCCCACAAATCGTTGCACCTTCTGAGGCGTCCACTCAAATATAGGGGCAGCAATAATGTGACAATCAAGCCAATGTGTGATATTTGCATAATGACTGCGCACGCCTGCAATTGGAAAATCTGGAAAATGGAGTATTGCAAACATGCAGTAACTTCAGACGGCTCGTACAGCTTATTATGTTGTCGGATTTCAAATGCTGTTTCCCCCGCAGTACTAGGCACGATATGTACCGCGTTCTGTGAATTTTCTGGAATTTTCGGGAATATTGCAATTTTTGTTAATTACTCGAATACTATGAACTTCTGGAAAAAAGAATAGCATTCTTGGAAAAATGTTTGCTCTCAGAAGATGGGAAATTGTATATTTATATGATTTTCACAGAAAATATTAGGTTTTAACTTTGGCTTATGAAGTATTAAAACTGAAAGGACATACCTATGTAGAAATAACAAAAAATAAATTAGATTCTGGAAAGTTATGTTTCGCATGTGGTAAAAATTATTATCTCCACGTTAGTGTTTCATTAGCTATCATGAAATTTATTGAAAAATGAGTTTTGAAGTTCTGGCGGTAGTTTGGAAAACAATTTAAGTGCTAAGAATTTGGGAAATTCAATTTTTGGCTATTTCACGAGAAAATTTATTTCCTGATATTCTGGGAAATTTTATGGTATCTTGCTAACTTATAAATATTTTTGAGCTATGTCAATATGAGCCGGGCCCATGGACCTAAGACCAAATCTCTGATGATGGGCTTGAATCATGTCTAGGATCCTTCGTCGTTTAAATAATATGTCTTTGTTAGTTACCGAGATGAGTGACGTTTACGACTTTATGTTTTTGTAAAATTTGCATAACATTGTTACCAAAAGGAAAATCTTATGTCATGGCATGGCACATATTTTGAGAAAGAATGAAAAATTTAGCCTTTTTTGAGGCATACTATTTTATAAAGTTGGCTCAAGCATTGGATGGATTTTCAAGTTATCCATTATTTTATATGTTGAAATTATTATGTGAGCCAATTATTCTGAATCATATATTAGCATGTTGAATATAACATATGGATATTGGATTGATTCTCATGGTCGACCAACATATTGGGATATGATAGATGTTCCTATGTCAATTTTGTTCTAGAGCTCAATTACAATCAATGTGATTTCGGGACTCAACTATAGCCGATGTGATTCCTTGCTTTAGTCACAGACCCGCCTTCTGAGTGGAAGTGCCTTTGTAGCCTAGATCGTGCTGAGCTGGATAGGTTTTTACTCTTACTTACGAATCAAAATAACATAATATAGAAAGAGCTAGAGCCCTGCTGTTCAAAAGCACAAGGGCCTTTGTTCCACCAGAGAGTATATTGTCACATTGAATCAATCATTCAAAGGAAGGGGGTTGGCGGGAAAGGTCAGTGAGTTGAGAAGTAACTTAGCGTTCAACCGTTACCTCTGGAAGTAAGGGCGTAGTAATCCCCGACCTAGGGAATGGAATGAGTTATAGATAGAAAGAGAGTGGGACTGGATCCTTAGGAAAACTAGCGAAGCGTGAACATAGTGTTCTAGCATGAGAAATGAGCTTGACATCTATTGACATCTAAACTTTCGCTTGAATCCAACTTGCACGTGAAAGGGGGTGTTGAAGTATAAGCTCACATTGCTTGATAAAGGGTTTTATATGCACTAGAGCATTTCATATTTAGACAGCGTCTTCTCATAAATATAGATAAATTCATTTAAATGCATTTAGATATTTTCCGCATCTAATTATATGAATAGTCATCACTTTTTTCTAGTTTTCTCATTTTCCATATAAATGCATCTAGATATTGTCCGCATCTTGCATTAGAAGCTTATGTAATTTTCAAAATTGACTTTGCATCCTTGGACTTAAGCGTGTTTATCCTCAAACCGTTCAAAGGGTCATGCACGGGCGTTGTATATTTGTAACAAAGCCTTATTTACTTGTAGCCCAAAACGGCTCAAATTACTATCTTCTCCTTTTTCTTTACTAGTTATAGTCATTGCTTTACATACATTATTTGTATTTGGTACCTTTTAAATATGGTTGATCTACTACCTAAGTGCATGGACATGTAGATGCATGTTAGGAAATAAAAATCAGTCATGCTTGTGTGAAAAATCTTCCTTAAAAGAGAAAAAGATGCCAACCTACGGGACCAAGTCCCTAAAGTCAATACCCTGGTTCAGTGTTGGGCTCCTAACTAGCCTAAGAAAGACTGATATAATCATGAAGGAATGAGAGAAATCTAGTTAAAATCGGTAGGATGAAGGGGAGTCCATAGGAAGCGTAGGTATCACCTCGAGAAAGAATTATTTATTCCCGCTTAACAATTGGACGAACCCTATTAGGCTTGTCTCGGGAGGGTTGCGACAAAATTTATAATCATTTATAATATTCAGGTGACTACTGACAGTGGCATTACATACTAGCTTAAGTGTGATTTTGACAACTGCATGATTATTATAAAATTGCATCATTCATTGCTTGATCTCGTAGAAGTGATGGTAGTCGCTCGTGGATTTGCTCGCCCCATCTTATCACCATTTCAGCTTTCAAAATTAGAAGGTCCAACATTTCATACATTTCTGTAAAATGATTCATACTGATTAAAGGCTTCATCTTTCATTTGATGAAGCAGTGGCCGATCATTCTCTAAATGCTGATATATATTGACAAGTACCTTCACTGAATTTGCGACTGCTGGCTCTTCGTACTACCGTTAACTCAGTTCGGATTAATTAACTTATAAGTATACTTGGAATCCGCGTATCTGGCTAGTAGTTTTCCACTTATATAAATATGGTTATGAGATAATAAAAAGGGAAACCTCAATCTTCAATCATAAAAGCGCATGCTAAAGCCAAAATACAGGTACATTTTCTCCGGCTCTTTTCTAGAAGAATATATCTACTTAGGTTTACATACTCGAAGAGGTACATAAATTACTCAAATATTCAATCATATTCTGCTACTTGCTACAAAGCAACGTCCTCATTTCTCAAAAAAGAAAAAGCAATCAGCAAAAGCCACACACAATAAGAAAGTTAACCATGTAGGAACTGTTTCATGTTAAGTAAGGAGAAAGTTAAAAAGAATAGCCATTTTAACCTTTTCGACGCCCTCTCTTACACTGCATCGTATGTTGACAGTAGGGCCACCTTCTTTGCACGGTCCCCTACAATGAGCACCCATGAGATCTTATAATCATATCCATGTGGAAGAATATTCTGCTCATGCGAATCTCTAAGTGTCTCAGTTTTAAGATTCAATTAGGAATTAAAACCATCATACGGGTCGAAATAGGAAGAATTGAAACCAGCAAGATGGAATTTGTACATATCCAGCAAGAAGTCAAGGTCTTTATCGGGTGAGGCAATTCGAGAGTGAAGTCAAAGTCTTCGGAGGTTTTGTGCGTTGATTTTGCGACCATCAGATCATAATTTACAATAGAATAAGTCAAGATCTTTTGGGGTTTCGTGTATGGTGGTTGTTGGATCAGTAGGCGTTGCAAATTGTTCTGGGAAGTTGTGGTCTCTAGGGACCTTTTGTGGTGATTTTTTAACCTAAAAATTTCTGACTTGTCCCGAGGGAAGGGTCATGGAACACTTTTCCAGCCGTCTCTTCTTTTGACTAACAAGCCTTGAACTTATAATGCAGCGTAAGAAATGGCAAATGAAAAAGGAAAATATATCCAAATGCTAAGGAGATGATGTGTAGAAAAGCTAGAGATTGTTCATGCACAACGAAGCTCCTCATTTTACATCACACTCCTAATCCTCAACCTCTCCCTGTCAAATGCTTGCACGGCATTCAGTCCGAGTTGCTTCTAGAAAGAAAGCATTTGGCCACATACAACGCCCATTATGAGTGCTACAATCACAAAGTCTGAGCAAAAAGATAATCACTGTCCTTCATTTTTCCTCCCTACTGTCATAAACTATGACCAAGAGAATGACAGGAATAGAATAGCCAAGCTTTTTATATATGCCTCATCATTCATTACCAACCTCCAAAACAAAAAAATAAATCAATTCACCAAAATTAGATACACTAATGCCTCTTCTAGCTTCATTTTCCCTTTTCACAGTGGTTTTAGCCATCATTCCGCAAAGTCCAATTCCTGCTTGTGCCTTCACACTAGAAGTACAAGCCTTTCTCAAATGGAAATCCAGCCTTCAAAACCAAAATCAATCCACCTCTTCTCTATCTACATGGACTCTCCCTCCTCAAAATGCCACCAACTCCAATGTGACAACGGCCGGCCCGTGCGATTGGCATGACATTTTGTGTAACCAAGCCAAAAGCATGATTGGAATCAATCTTACAAGATCAAACATCAAAGGTACACTGTTAGGCCCTGAACCCTCGAGCACTTGAACATCCCTCCGCTCATTTAGTTGGGACATCCTAGGACGCATTGTCGATCCATTATTTTCATATTTCAACTAAACACAAGCATGACATGCATAATAACTTCCAACAAATTAAATATAACGGGATAGCAAGGAATACGCAATAACATCAAACCAAACACTTCTTTTGTCACGTCCCGACCCTCAAGCGCGTGCCCATCCCTCGGTGGTCGATAAATATGCGACGTCCCAGGATGCGTTGCTGACCCATTTAATTTTAATGCACATACAGAAACAAAACAAATCCCCTGACAACCAAAACTTGGGATAGAAAAGCAAACAACAATTCACAACCAAAACAAACCTTTTATAAACACACAAGGTTTATATATACAACACTGGTCTATCTACAAAAGACTGGCTCAACAAAAAGGGAACTGTCATATGACCGACTAGTCAGATACGTTTGCCAATCTTTCAGGTTCCACCTCCCTAGACTTCGGGGCTTCAAGTCTATCATGATCACCATCTAAGTACCTGAAAATGGTTATATAATAACCAGTGAGATAATGTCTCAGCAAGTTCACCCCCAAAACTCCAACTAGGAAGGAAATACACCTTGAGGGCTACCGAAGTACAAGCACGAGTTAGAGGACTTATCTTGGTCTTAGATCCTTCCTGCAAGTTAGTACGATTCATATAATCATTCAATCATTTCAATTCAATTCAACCATCAATCAGTCGACTCATTTGAATCCACAACATCGATACCATCCATAACTTTATCGATTCAAACACTGCTCTCCTAAGTTGAAATAGATAGTCTAACTCACTGAAGTTGATGGATATAACCATATATCATTGCTCACCGAAGTTGCTAGATCAATTATTGCTCACCGAAGCTGCTAGATAACATTTGCTCATCGAAGCTGCTAGAAAACTATGATGCTCGTCGAAGCTGATATCTATAATGCTCACAAAAGCTGCTAATGTATTATTGCTCACCGAAGTTGCTATAGATCTATATTGGTGTTAATGCTTCTCGAAGCTGTTATAGATCTATATTGCTCACCTAAGCTGATCAATGCTCACCTAAGCTGATTTGGTACTTAAAAACCACTTTCGATGTCCACACCTAACACCTAGTATTTTCTGATTAAAATACCAATATTTCACAATCATCACTCAATTTCACAAACATAACAATCAATTGAACAAACTAACCACGCTACTGTGATCGGTGCGGAATTCTAACAAACGGCTCTCCTGGTATAATTTCCGAAAAATATTAATTAATTAATAATTAAATAAATTCCGAAAATTAATTTAATTTAAATATAAAATAATATAATTAAATAATGTTTAATTTAAAGAAATAATTAAAATGCTAATTAAGATTACACTAATCTAATTACATAATTAGACTAATTGATCCATCCACTAAACTAATCATTCATCTAATCTAGTTAACATTTAAATAAACTAATCTACCTACCTAAACATGTTTAGCCTAATCTAAACACCTCTTAATCATAATTAACTTCCTAAGTAGAGTTTAGTTGGTAAACTCACCGGATTAACGAGCCGGTGAGTCCACGGCGATGGCGGCGCGACATTGGCCGATAAGCTCCAAAGCGGCAATGCCAAATAGGGACCGAGCCAAACCGAAAACGGCCACGAAGCTGGCTGGATTTTTGCAGCTGATGGGCTCGCGGTTGCTGGACGAAGGAGGAGGCAGGCTGCTTAGTTGGTTGTTGGATGAGTGGCAGAGGTGAGCGGTCAATAGAGGAGTGCTGGCATTGAGAATTTCGGGGTAGATGGGCTTCGGACGTGGGGTGATGGTGGAAGATGGGATGATGATAGATGGTGATGATGTGGTGGTGGAGATGGATGGGTGATGAGGATGAAATGATAGTGGAGGCGTGCGTTTGTGGCTGACCAAGAAGGAAATGGAGCACATTGGGGGGGAGGGGGGGGGGAGAAAACGGTAGAGACAGTGGCCTTGGGGGAAAGCTGCTGTCTTTGGCGCCGCTAGATTTCTTCGAAGAAAGCAAATGATAGAAAGCAAAACAGAAGGAATAAAATGAGAAGGACGCCGTGGAGATGAAGTCGGCGAAGCTTGCACGAAGGAGGGAACCGGCCGAGCTTGCAAGAGAAGATTGAAGAAGGGGGACCAAAAGTCAAGTAAAAATATCTATTTTCATCATTGTTTCGGTCCCCACAAGCCCACATGTATATCCCCTTTGTCCCCCAATTCTTTCTTGCACATAATTCTCCAAATAGTCCAATTTGATGCCAAAATTCCAGCCCTCATATTAGCATACGAATTTCATCAATCTTAGGCTTCAATTCTTTATCAAATTCTCTAATTTGATGTCCAATTTTGTTGAAGAAAAAACCCATACCATTTATGCAAGTCTTTAACACCAAATAGCTTAGCTTGGAAGTCAAAACTCCCCTCACCAATCCGAATTTCTGTTCATTTTCCGAATCGTCCATATCGATTTTTCGTAAAAATCCCAAACTCTCTGAAATTTTTTCGAAGGATGAGTTGACGTTCCTAAAATAAATCGTGACATGACAGAACTTTCAATTTCTGAAATCCGGTTAAAATTTGTGGTTAATTTCAATCTGACGCGATGTTAGCGTGATCTAACATACCGGGTAGCTTTTAGAAATTTTTAGTACAATTGACCCGTGATCGATTTATCTTGAGTCACAATATACATCTTCGACTCATTGACGGCTCTTGGTTATCATGAAAATCTTGAGATTTTAAATACGGGCACAGGGTACCAAAATGAAAGAAAATCAGTATAGTGCCGATCGACGAGAATTTTGCAAACTGGTAGAATCACCCATACTCTGATCACCTATCTCAGTCAAATCGACCTATCTCCGGTCTCTGATAGATTTTCGACTGTGCCATAGTAACCATTGTAGATTAGCACCGTCGAGCAGTCGATTCCTAGTCGAATTCTCAAGTCTATTGCGTTGAAATCCATTAATGGCTTCTCCAGATAGTCTAGTTATCTCAACAGTGATCAGCTTAGAGAATAACACTATAGACTCGTCGATGAAATGCCTGATTCATTCAATTAAAAATAGAACTGAATTTTCAGGATGTCACATCTTTTATATATTTACTATTAATCTTAAGAAGTTTAGTAATTACAAGCTCATCCCAAAAAGGGCGACTTCCTATGTGACTAACCAAAAACAACAGAGGGTTAGGGTTAACTTAAGCTTCTCTAACGTCAGGGCTAGTTGTGGAATCTGAATGGAGTCTTAGGGTCAAACTCTTCATCGGGGTTGGTCTTCGGATCCTCCATGGCACCATTAGAGGTGTCGATATCCATGGGGTCCCAAATTTGCTCCTCAAGACCCCTTTCCAAGTGGTCTGTCAAACTTGCACATCGGGCCAAAATGTTCCTCTCTGACCTAGATAAACCAGGCTTTAAACCTATGAGCCACCCAATTAGCCAACCCTTCGTCTACCTGGATGGTCATAACAAAAAGTTCATAAATGTGATTTGTCCTCGGGACAAGGCATGGAGTCACAATAGTGTCCTATTCTATTGGGACCCCAAAGTGAATGTGATAGTTCTCCATATGATGGGCCTGAAAATAATAAATAACAAAAGGTGATATAAAATCTTAGTAAGTCAACAACCTAAGCCTCGATTAGGACATTAATTCGTCTCCAATGCAGTCTAAACATGTAGCCTTATATATTCTTACCTCTCTTGGCACACCCCTGCATATTATTAACTATAATAGGCTAAAAGCAATACAACACATATAACGTATAATTAGAACACATCTCATACTTTTCCATGCACAATGCATTTACGTATATTCTAATTATCACGACCACTCATGCCACTACCAACACAAGAGTTGGTAGTCTTTCGACATGACTAGACATTGTCCCACGCTATTAGGCACGACATCGTCTTGGACTCCTGCCATAGACAGCATTCCACAAAGAGTATTGATCCAGTCTGAACCACAACTTAGCATTCGGACCTCCATTGGACATTCGATAAAATTAGGCATTGTTCCTAAACTCTCATTGGGCGACGGGTTTCTTTAAGTGACCACTCAAGCACACCATATACTTATACCAATTTCATTTCTCATCAATTAGCCAATGCAAACATGGTTCGTGCTCATATGACAAACTATTGCAAATTTCCCGCGTAAAAATGTAGTAAAATAATCCCACGCAATCACATACATATAATCAATCTGTCAAACTTTGTATACTTTCAATTTAAAACCTGCACATTGAGCCAAAACATTACTTTTTGACCCGGAAAAATCACACTTTAAACCTATGGGCCACCCATTTGGCCAACCCTTTGTCTACCAAGACGATCATAACAAAAAGCTTAGAAACATGATCCGTCATTAGGATAGGGTACGGAGTCACAACAGTGTCCTGGTCCATTGGGACTTTGAACCAAACGTGACGTGTCACGCCCCGAACCTCAAGTGCACGCACATCCCTCGGCGGTCGATAAAATTACGACGTCCTAGGACGCATTGCCAACCCATTCATTTTATTGCACATGCGGAAGCGTATAAACAAATCTCCAGACAACACAAATATGGGATAAAAAAGTAAGATAAAATTTTCACAAAAGACTTTTTATAAACACACTGGGTTTATATACAAAAGTCTACAAAAAGATTGGCTCTAAAAAAGAAGTTGTCCTACGACCTACTAGTCAGACATATTCACCGATCCTTTGGACTCCACCTCCATAGGCTCCGAAGGCTTCGGGTTCTCCACAACCCCATCAGGAGGGTTAGCTGCACCCTCGCCCAGAGCGGCATTGAGAGCAACGGCGGGGATATCAAATCCTTAAAGGTGACCTACCATATACCCATTGAGTCCATGACGAAACCACACCCTAAATTAATGAGGTACCCTCTGAGGTAGGCCTTCATCGACCTAGAAATGGTCACAAGAAGCTTATAGACCCAATGACTCCCGAGGACAGGAATGTCCATGCTCCACTCGATAACCCCACGAGACTAACCAAAGCGTTTTGGAGGAACCACCATCTAAGAACCTGAAAAGAATGAGCTCACGATGAGGTAAGATAATGTCTCAGCAAGTTCACCCCTAAAACCTCGACTAGGAAAAAAATATACTTAGAGGCGGCCTAACCACACAACACAAAGACTCACCTCACCTCAGTTCTTCCCTGCACGTTAGCACAGTTCATATACTCAACCATATGCAATAATAATACTAAATCAATTGGAACGCTGCATCTTATATCTCAAACAACTACAAGGGTCCCGATTATAAGGCCAAATCGAGACACGTCTCATATTGTGCCACAAGATTTTGTCCCATAATCAGGCGCGGTTAAGATGTGACATCTTGGAATTTCAATTCTATTTTCAATTAGATAAATTGAGCCTTTCATCGACGCGTCTATAGTGCTATTCTTAGAGCTGATCACTCATGAAATAACTAGATTATCTAGGGAAGCAATTAAGGAATCTAAACGCAATAGACTTGAGAATTTGACCAGGCATCGACTACTTGACCGTGTTGATTTGCAAGGGTCATTACGGCATCATAAAAAATCGATCAGAGATTGGAGATAGGTCGATTCGATAGAGATATGTCGTTAGTGTGTTGGTGATTCCACTTAATTGCAAAATTTCTATCGAACGGCACTAGACCGATTTTTCTATCATTTCTGTCCCATATGTTCGTAATTGAAACCTCGAGATTTTCATGACAACCGATAATCGCCAATATGTCGAAGAAGCACGATATGGTTCGAAAATAATCGACCACGGGTCAATTGCATTAAAAATTCCTAAAAGCTATCTGGTAGACTAGGTCACGCTAAAATCGTGCTAGAATGAAATTAATCACGAATTTGAACTTGATTTCAGAAATTGAAAGTTCTGTTATGTCACGATGTATTTTAGGAACGTCGACTCATCATCCGAAGAATTTTTGGCGAGCCTGAGATTTTTTTGGAAAATCGTTATGGACGATTCGGAAAATAACGAAGATTCGGATTGGCCAAATTGTAGAGATTTTTGACTTCCAAATTGAGCTATTTGGTGAATGGAACTTGTAGAAGTTTTATGGACTTCTTCCTTAGCAAAATTTGGACATCAATTGAAGAATCAATGAGTAGATTGAAGTCCAAATTTGAAGAATTCGGAGCTAGGGAGGGGCTGTAACTTTGGCATCTAAATTGAACTATTTATGAAGAATTTTGCAAGAAAGTATTAGGGGGCAAGGTTTTAATGTGCTAGATATTGTAATTACTTTTGCCCCCCTTTGGCCTCTCTCACATGTCTCCTTCTTCCTAATCCATTCCCTCTTTCCCTTTCATCGAGCGTCTGTCCCCCGATTTCCCCCTTCTGTTTATGTTTTGTTTCATTTCTTTCCTTCAAATTCGGCAGCACCGTCGTCTACCCCTCTCCTCCACTCTCTCTTTCTCTCTTGCTACCATCTCCTTCGATCTTCCCTTCATCTGCAGTGACATGCCCGTGATTCAACCCCCTCTAATCAACTCCAGCAATGCCCTCCCCTCCAGCATTGACCCTTGTAGCTCCTTCATGTGCCAGCTGCCCCTTCGTTCGCTTCCTTGATGCCAGCTCTCCTCCATTTCGCTGCTAGCAAATAGTCCACGAGCCGGCAGCTTCTTCTGCCAGTGAAGCTATTTCCCCCCACTGTCAACACCTCACATGATCGAAGTAAGCCGTGTGCAGCCACACGAAGTTTGCCACAAGTTCAGCTTAATCGTGAGCTTTGTAGGGCCGTTTTTAGCCCGGTCCAAGCTCCCGTTAGCGTCCCCGCTTTAGAGTTTGTTGCTCGCCGTTGCGCCGCCATCGCCATGAACTCACCAACTCGCAAATCTGGAGAGTTTACTCACTAAACCTCACTTAAGATCTTAATTATACTTTTGGGGTAATTAGTTTAAGTTAATTAGGGATTATGTGGTTAGTTAGATTAGATTAGTGATTTAATTAGCTAATATTGCATGTTAGGAGGTTAGAGTAGTGTAATCGAGAGACTAGATAAGTCGTACTATTTAAATTTAATTATTTAAATAATTTTGGTAATTATTTAATTATTAAATATTTTTAGAAATTAGATCGGGATAGTCGGTGATTGGAATTTCATGCTGATTGTAATGATGTGTTCAATTTATGCAATTGGATGTTAATTGTGCAAATTAAGTGTTGATTGGAAATTTGGTCAATTATTCCAAAATTTATGAATTTCGATATTTATTTAGAAAATCACAGTTGTCAGGTTTTAACACCGAAAATGGTTTTATATACTATATAAAACAGTGAGATTTTAAAAAGAAGGTTATGAATTTCCGAGTTCAATCTGACCGTGTACCTACACACGACTATTTTTACCGGGTGTTTTTAATACGAAAAAAATGAGCAAAGATCACTAATTTAATTGAGGCAATTGAGTGCAATACACGGTGTCCTGGGCTAAGATTGAATTGTCGTGTGTTGATTAAGAGAACCCGTCCCCAAATTGAGTCGGATGGACGTTACCCTATATGGGTTACCCACTCATTGGGTTTCGAGTCACAATAGATTCTGGACCTATGCTTATTCGGGAAAGCCGTCTTTAAGAGACGTAGATGTGCTCAATGGGGAAGAGACAATGCCTAGTTACACCAATAGACTGCCGAACTTCAAGTAGGCTGTACCCTAGTGGGGCAAAATTAACAATTGGAAAACATGATTGTTTGAGTTAGATGCATCTGATTATGAGACAAAACTGTGTAACATGATATGGGACATGTCATAACGGTTTGACTTTATAATCAAGACCCTTGTGGTTTATTGAGTTGAACGAGGCATTTCAATTGTTGTGTGCATTAATTATATGCAATTGTGATATGAATCGTGCTGACGTGTAGAAAGGAATTGAGATGAGGTAAGTCCTCTATGTTGTGTGGTTAGACCACCGTTGGGTGTATTTCCTTTCTAATAGGGTTTAGGGGGTGAACTTGCTGAGACATTGTCTCATCTCGTCGTGGATTCAATTTTTAGGTCTGTTGGTGGAAGACCGAAGCCTCGAGTCTGTGGAGGTGGAGTGACAAGGATTGGCGTTTGTGTCCAATGAGTAGGTTGTAGAACAACTTCCTTTTGGGAGTCAATCTTTTGTAAACTTTTGACTAGACTCGTTTTGTACATAAACCCAGTTGTTTATAAAAATTGGCTTTTGTGAAATATTGCCATACTTTCCTATCTCGTGTTGTTTGTTGTCAGGGGTTTATTGTTTTGCTTTCGCATGTGCTTAAAAATGAATGGGTCGCCAATGTTTTGGGAACGTCGCATTTGTATCAACCGCAGAGGGATGTGCGCGTGCTTGAGGATCGGGGAGTGACATAAGACACTCAATCATGCATTCCAATTTTATTACGGCCCAACTGGCACGGACTACTCAACGTGCAGTGGTCTTTTAGCGTAACTAGGCATCGTCTCATCCCATTGAGCACGGCAACGTCTACCCTCGAGACGGCAATCTCGAAGGAGCATTGGTCTAGAGTCTACTGCAACCGGCATCCATTGTCCAAGGGCATCCCATATAAAGGCAACGTCCACCCGACTCATATCGGGGACGAGTTCTCATATCCATCGCACGATCATTCACTTATGGTCAAGGACACCGTATATTACGCTCAAATGTCTCAATTAAAATAATGAACTTGGCATATTTTCTTCATATTAAAAACACACGGTAAAACAATCGTATGTGGGTACACGATCAATCTGAATCAGAAAAATTGATATCCTCCCTTTTAAAATCTCACCAGTTGATATAGTATCTAAAAACATTTTCAGTGTCCAAACCCAACACCCGATAATTTCTAATTAATTACTAAAATTTTGTAGATTGAAATAAATTCTCAAAATCACAATCACCACTCAATTTGCACAAAATAACACTCAATTGCATTAATTAAGTACACCATTGCAATCGGTACGAAATTCCAGTCACCGACTATCCGGAAAACATTAAATAATTAAATAAATAGCAAAATTAATTAAATCAATAAAAATTAAATCAATAAATACAAACTTAGGCCTAATAATGCTAATCTAACCACCTATTGGACTAATTAAAGTATCCTAACCATTCTAACTACAAGGCTACATAATAAGCTAACTAATTACAATCTCTAACCACCTAATTAGCTAATTTAACTAACCTAATTTAACTAAACAAGTTAAGAATTATAGTAATCTAATCTTGACTTAAACCAATCACCCCTTAAGCATCATTAACCTTCTAAGCAAGGTTTAGTGAGTAAACTCACTGGTTTAGCAGGCTGATGAGTCCATAGCGACAGTGATGCCAAGGCAGGCGAGAACCAAGCCTGGAGCAACACCGACGGAGGTCCGGACGGGCCCGAAAATGGCCCACGAATTTCTTAGCTGGGCTGAGAGTTTGGTTTCTGGTCTTGGGCTGAGAAGGCTGGATGAGCGGCTGGGACGGCATGTGTGACGTCTTGATTTTCAAGTTCTAATTTCAATTGAATGAGTCAAGCTTTTCATTGACGCGTCTATATTTTTTTCCTGAGCTGATCACTCATGGGACAACTAGTTTATCAGGTGAAATCGTTAAGGGATTTTAACACAATAGACTTGAGAATTCGACTAGAAATCGACTGTTCGACCATACTAATCTACAAGGGTCATTACGACATCGTCAAAATTGATCAAAGACCGGAGATAGGTCGATTTAACAGAGGTATGTGATTAGTGTGTGGGTGATTCCACCTGATTGCAAAATTTCTGTTGAACGACACTAGACTGATTTTTCTGTCATTTCTATACTCTATGCCCATATTTGAAATCTCAAGATTTTCACGACAACCGAGAGTCGCCAATGTGTCGAAAATGTACAATGTGGCTCGAAAATAATCGATCATGGGTCAATTACACTAAAAATTCCTAAAAGCTACTCGAAGTTAGGTCACGTTAAAATTATGCCCGGTTGAAATTAACCGTGAATTTAAACCCGATTTCAGAAATTGAAAGTTCTATCATGTCACGATTCATTTTAGGAACATTGACTCATCCTCCGAAGATTTTTCTGCAAACCAGAGATTTCGGCGAAAATTCACAGTAAGGTTATTTTGGTCCGAGAAAATTAGAGGGCCGTTTTTTTATCACATTTTTGGCTGTCAAGTTGATTCAATTGATGAGAAAAAATCATGAGATAAACAATGCCATCTTGGTTGAATTGATGGGAACTGATTTGAGCCCAATTGATGAAGAATTGAAGTGGATTTGAAGGGAAATGGTCGAAAATTTGTAGGCCAATGGGGGAGCAACATTTTGGACCTCTTCAATGGCTCCGATGCAACAAATTGGCTGAGGTTGAGGGCTGAATGAGGTAAGGCCTTTGCAATGAGCAAAATGGGATATTTGTGTGGACTTTGTGGCCAATTGGGTCCCCCTCCTTTGTAGCTGGCTTCTTCTTCCTCAGTAGGCCCACTTTATCCATTATTGAGACATTTGAAAGCTTGAAAGAACTAGAGAAATCGCTAGCTCCCTCCTCCTTGCCATCGACAGTCACTCGAGCCCGTCTGAGCGCCGTCTTGCTGTCCCAAGCAGCTTGAAGCCTCGCTCGTCACGTGCCAGCTCACGCGCTCGTCTGCACGTTCCTAAAGCCCTTGGTCACTGTCAAAGCCTAACCAGAGCTCCACTGTCTCCGTCCAGTCACCGGAATCGCCCACTTGGTCCACTCCTGCCATCGCCGTCCCACCGTGCCCCTTTTCCGAGCCGAGCAGCCCCTTCGACCGGTTCTTCCAGCCCAAGTAGAAGCCAAACCTTAGTTGTGGGTTGAGGTCTTCTAGGCTTTTTTTAGGCTCGTCCGGACCTCCGTTGGTGTCACCGCAAGCTTGAGTGTCGCCCACCTCCGCGTCGCCATCGCCGTGGACTCACCGATGAGTTTACTTGCTAAACTCTGCTTAGGAAGTTAATGATGCTTAGTGGATAATTAGTTTAGGCTAATTAGGGATTAGGTGGTTAGTTAGATTGGATTATAACTTAATTGTTTAATTTTGCATGTTAGGTGGTTAGAATAGATTGATTAGGGGTTAGAGAGGTTATGCTATTTATCTAGATAGGTTCGAAAATTTCCTAGGCCCATTTAGGTGGTTAGATTAGCATTTTCAGCCTAAGTTGGTATTTTTGGTATTTAATTCGCATTATTTAATTATTTTTGGTATTTATTTAATTATTTATTATTTTTCGGAAATTATACTCGGATAGCCGATGACCGGAACTTTGTGCTTGATTCCGGTAGTATGCTTAGTTTATGCAATTGAGTATTAATTTGTGCAAATTGAGTGGTGATTGGAATTTTGGTTATTTATTCCAAAATTGTGAAATTTTGTTATTTAATTAGAAAATCCCAAGTGTCGGGTTTTAACACTGAAAATAATTTTAAAGACTATATCAAACAAGTGGGATTTTAAAAGGGAGGATATTAATTTCTCCTGTTCAAATTGACCGTATACCCACACACAATTATTTTACCGTGTATTTTTAATATGAAGAAAATAGGCCAAGTTTACTATTTTAATCAAGGCATTTGAGTGTAATACACGGTGTCCTTGGCTGAGATTAAATGATCGTATGTTGGTTAAGAGAACCAGTCCCCGAAATGAGTCGGGTGGACGTGCCCCTATATGGGATGCATTATCAATGGATGCCGGATCATGGTAAAGGTCGGACTGAAGCTCCTTCGGGAATGCCGTCCCTGATGTGTGTTGGGTGGACGTTGCCATGCTCAAGGGATGAGGCGATGCCTGGTTATGCTAAAAGATCGCCGAACGTTGAGTATGCTGTGCTCGTGTGTGTCCATGATTAAAATTGGAACGCATGTTGAGTGAAACCGACGTGCCAGATTATGGGACAAAATTGTGTAGCATGATATGGGACATGTCATATCGATTTGGCCTTATAATCGAGACCCTTGTGTTTATTAAGGTGAAAGTGGTGGCATTCCAATTGATTGAGTTTGATTATTGCATATGGCTGTGTATATGAATTGTGCTAACATGCAAGGAGGATATGAGATGAAGTGAATCTCTGTGGTTGTGTGGCTAGGCATATTTCCTTCCTAGTCGAAGTTTAAGGAGTGGACTTGCTGAGATGTTGTCTCACCCCATCGTGGGCTCAATTCTTTTCAGGTCCTTAGATGGCGGCCCCACCGGTATGTTATGGTTAGCTTCAAAGGGTTACTAAACTATTTACTAACTACCTGGTTTCCGAAGGCCTTGGGGTCTGGGTCGATGAGGGCCTACCTTAGAGGGTACTTCATTGATTTAGGGCGTGGTCTCACCACGGGCTCAATGGATACAAAGTTGGTCTCCTCCGGCATTTTGAGGTCCCCGCTATGGTAGTTGACATCGCTTTTGGCGAGGGTACAGTTGACCATCTTGATGGCACTATGGTGGACCCGGCGCCTTTGAAGCCTGTGGAGTCCGAAGGATTGGTGAACATATCCGACTAGGGGGTTGTGGGACAATTTCCATTTTTAGGGCTAATTTTTTTTGGTAGACAGACTAGTTTTTTATATAAACCTAGTTTGTGTATAAAAGCATGTTTTGGTTATGAATTTGTTATCCTGTTTTTATATCCTATGTTGTTTGTTGTCAAGGGATTGGTTTATTCGCTTCCGCGTGCATTAAAATGAAAAGGTCAGCAACGTGTCATGGGACTTTGCAATTTCATCGGCCACCAAGGGATGTGTACACGCTCAAAGCTCCGGGGTGTGACAGCACGGGAGAGGGCTAGGTGGCGACGGTGGGTCCGGGCGGGGTTGGAGGCTGCTGGACGGCGGCTGAGACGGCTCAAGCGGAGCTGGATGGCGAGTCGAGATGGCTGGAATGGGGGTTGATGAGCTCGAGACGGCAAGCAGGAGGTGGATGAATAGTGTGCGGTGGGATGAGCGCAAGGGCACGAGCGAGCGGCTCCGGCGGGTGTGCCGGCACTGGACAGCGTTCGGACGAGCGGCACGGCTACTAGATTTTCTCTAGTTCTCTTGAGCTCAAAACACAACAACAATGGATAAAGCACAGCCAAGGAGGAAGAAGAAGACATCTGCTGAAGAGGGGCACCCAATTGGCTTCCAAAGTCCACAATAATATCTTAAACACTTATCACCATGCCCCCACCATGTCTAGCCCTCATCCTTAGCCATTTTCCCTCCCCAAACTTCCCCTAGAAGCCATCCAAAGTGTCCAAAAGGTTGCTGCACCCCTTAGCTACGAATTTGAACATTTGCCCCTCCAATTTCATTCAATTCTTCTCCAATTGAGCTCAAATTGGTGCTCATAAATTCAGCCAAGGTGCCCACATTGCATTCCATATTTTTCCTTGCTAATTAGTCCAACTTGAATGCCAAAAATGCAACAGAAAATGGCCCTCTAATTTTTCCGGTCCAAAAACGCCTAAATTTGATTTTTCACTAAAATCTCGGGTTTACAGAAAAATCTTTGCAGGATGAGTCAACGTTCCTAAAATGAATTGTGATATGATAGAACTTTCAATTTCTGAAATCGGGTTCAAATTCGCAATTAATTTCAACCGGGCGCGATTTTAGCGTGACCTAGCCTATCGGGTAGCTTTTAGGAATTTTTAGTGCAATTGATCTGTAATCGATTATTTTCGAGTCACATGGTACATCTTTGACTCATTGATGACTCTCGATTGTCGTGAAAATCTCGAGATTTCAAATATGGGCACATGGTACATAAATGACAGAAAAATCAGTTTAGTACCGTCTGAGGAGAATTTCACAATTAGGTGGAATCACCCACATTTTAATCACATATCTTAGTCGAATCGACATATCTCCAATCTCTGATCAATTTTGATAGTGCTGTATTGACCCTTGCAAATTAGCACGGTCGAGCAGTCGATTTCTGATCGAATTCTCAAGTCTATTGCGTTAAAATCCCTTAACGGCTTCACTAGATAGACTAGTTATCTCATGAGTGATTAGTTCAGAAAAAAGAACTATAGGCACGTCGATGAAAAGCCCAATTCATTCAATTAAAAGCAGACTCAGAAAATCAGGATGTCACATGTGCACCAATGCTTCAAAGCATAGCCTTAAAACTTTTTGCACAACCTTGTTCTTCATCATGTGCTGAGAGGAATTTGAGTACTTACTCCTTTTTGCAGTTGGTGAGAAGAAATAAGATAACCCCAAAACGAGTAGAAGATTTGATTTTCATTCACAGCAACCTTCCTCTTCTATCAAGAAAAAGCCCACAATGACATATTTGAAGATGTTAGGGTGTTTGAAGTTACAAATCTTTTACTTGATGAGCCAGAGATGGAGTTTGTTGTTTTTTCAAAAGAAGTAAATAATGTGGACGAATGACTTCTTGTTATATTTGATGGTGGCACGCTGATTTTTTTTTCTTATTGTTGAATGTTAAATTTAATAGTGGATTGTGGATTTTTTTTTCCTTCAAGTTTTATGGATTATTGTAATGGAATGTAGTTGAATTTGTCAAATTAAAATAATAAATGATATTCACAAATGCATGATTAATGTTTTTATTATAGATTAATTCTAGGCTCTTTTTTATTATTTAGTCATTTGTGCAATTATATATATAAATATATATTTAATATATAAGGTGTTGGAATTCTCTAATTTTTGAAAAATAACGTGTTAGCATGTTGTTGTGTTGTGTCATGCCGTGTGTCATTTATTCATGTTGGTGCTATATAGAGTGTGATTTTGACAACTGTGTAATCTTTTTTAAATTTCATCATTCATTGCTTGATCGCATAGAGGTGACCATTGTCACTTAGCCGTGGATTTGCTCACCCCATTTTATTTCCGTTTCAGGTTTCCAAATTAGAGGAGAATGATGAATTTATGGAACGGGGTGTGTGGGGGGAAGCGGAGGCGGCTGGGGGACAAGAATTATTTTGGTTTTTAAATAAAGCTTATTATTCCGGTTCAAACATTTCCGTAAAATGATTTACATTGATTAAAGGGTTCCTCTTTTATTTGATGAAAGGCCGATCATTCCCTGAAATCTGAATATAGATTTGGGATATGACAGCAGCTATCACAAAAGTTTGTGATTGCTCGCTCTTATTACTACACTTAAACTCAGTTCCGATTAATTAGCTTATTAGTACACTTGGGATTTACGTACTTGACTGGTAGTTTTCCATTAATATAAATAAGGTTATGAGACAATAGAGACCGAAAACTCAACCTTCGATCTCAAGAGCCCATGCTAAAGCCAAAATAGCAGAAGATTTTCTTTTCATATATTTGGTTGACAGTTCTTTAAATTTGAGCCTATTTAGATATTGCGTGAACAAAATACAGTTGGAGATCCACATATGTACATTTTCTACTAGTCTTTTCTAAAAAAGTACATCCAGTTGAAAGTCACATAGCAAAAGAGGTACCTGAATAATCCAAATATTCAATTATATTAAGCAACCAGCTACAAAGCAACAAATTCGTTTCTCGAAAAGTAAACTGCAATCAGTAAAGCCGCGAAAATGTCCGGAAAGAAAGTTAGCTATATGGGAAAGAAAACCGTTTCATGTCAACGTAAGGAAAGATTTAAAATTAGCCATTTTAAAGTTCTAGCGGCCCTCTTTTACATTGCATCGTGTGTTGACAGTAGGGTCAACTTCTGTGCATGGTCCCCGACAATGACCACGCTTGAGACCTTATTATTATAAAGAAAATATTATGTTCATGAGAATCTCTAGATGTCGCAAGTTTAACATGCAATTAGGGTTTAAACCATCATATGGGTTGAAGTAAGAAGAGTTGAAAGCTGCATGGGCGAATTTAATATGCAGGAAATAGGCGTTCTGTGAATGGACTAGAAGAATGTATAAGAAAAATATTATGTTCATGCGAATCTCTAGATGTCGCAGGTTTAACATGCAATTAGGGTTTAAACCATCATATGGGTTGAAGTAAGAAGAGTTGAAAGCTGCATGGGCAAATTTAATATGCAGGAAATAGGCGTTGTGTGAATGGACTAGAAGAATGTATAAGAAAAATATTATGTCCATGTGAATCTCTAGATGTCGCAGGTTTAACATGCAATTAGGGTTTAAACCATCATATGGGTTGAAGTAAGAAGAGTTGAAAGCTGCATTGCTGAATTTAATATGCAAGATGTTGTACTTTAGCTAGTACGTCCATGATGGGGTGCGATTGGATCGCACCGTATCGACTTAATACGTTACGAGGGAAATATATCTCTTGAAAGAGCATGAAGGAAGATGTATAAGAGTCTCCCAAACACAACCGTTGGAATGGTTGGTAGAGCATATGATCAGAAAATCCTCTTATTTGTTTGTTCCATCTCTAATAAAGGGAGAAGGCATTCCATTTCACTTTTACAAGAACAATCGGCATTTATGTTGTGGAAATCCGGTGCTTTCCTCGTGGTTGCACCCTGACTAACGTTAAATGTTTTTGTTTGTGATTCATCCGCAATTCAACGTTCGTTCCAGGGTTAATTGTTGTTTGTGCATCGAAATAAGGTAAGTCGTCTTCTGCCAACTTGAAATCCCAACACAGGAAATAAGCATTCTATGAATGGACTAGAAGAATGTATAAGAAAAATATTATGTTCATGCGAATCTCTAGATGTCGCAAGTTTAACATGCAATTATGGTTTAAACCATCATATGGGTTGAAGTAAGAAGAGTTGAAAGTTGCATGGGCGAATTTAATATGCAGGAAATAGGCGTTCTGTTAATGGACTAGAAGAATGTATAAGAAAAATATTATGTTCATGCGAATCTCTAGGTGTCGCAGGTTTAACATGCAATTAGGGTTTAAACCATCATATGGGTTGAAGTAAGAAGAGTTGAAAGCTGCATGGGCAAATTTAATATGCAGGAAATAGGCGTTCTGTTAATGGACTAGAAGAATGTATAAGAAAAATATTATGTTCATGCGAATCTCTAGATGTCGCAGGTTTAACATGCAATTAGGGTTTAAACCATCATACGGGTTAAAGTAAGAAGAGTTGAAAGCTGCATGGGCAAATTTAATATGCAGGAAATTGGCGTTGTGTGAATGGACTAGAAGAATGTATAAGAAAAATATTATGTCCATGCGAATCTCTAGATGTCACAGGTTTAACATGCAATTAGGGTTTAAACCATCATATGGGTTGAAGTAAGAAGAGTTGAAAATTGCATTGGCGAATTTAATATGCAGGATGTTATACTTTAGCAAGTACGTCCATGGTGAGGTGCGATTGGATCGCACCGTACCGACTTAATACGTTACAATGGAAATATATCTCTTGAAAGGGTACGAAGGAAGATGTATAAGAGTCTCTCGAACACAACTGTTGGAACGGTTGGCAGAGCATATGATCAGAAAATCCTCTCATTTGTTTATTCCATTTCCATAAAGGGAGAAGGCATTCCATTTCACTTTTACAAAAACAATCGGCATTTTTTTTTTTAGTCGGTCCTACTCTAATTCTACTCTAACACAACGGCATTTACGTTGTTGAAATCGGGTGCTTTCCTTGTGATTGCACCCTAACTGATGTGAAGTGTTTTTGTTCGTGATTCATCCACAATTCAACGTTTGTTCAGGGTTAATTGTTGTTTGTACATCGGAATCAGGTAAGTCGTCTTCCACTAACTTAAAATCCCAACATTGGTATCAAAGTCAGGTCGTGATTTCTGCCTTGTTTTTTCAACGAATTTTCTCGTTTACCATTTGATATAAAAAAAAAGAAATTGTATTCTACACTGTTTTATATTTATTGGTCAGAATTACAATATGAAAACTCGAAATCAAACCGAAGCGAAGAACGGGTTTGGGGTCGTGTGCATCAATACGATTTTGGCCAATTTTCGAAATATTTTTTCCGCCAAAATCAATTTTTAAATATATAGGATGAATGTGCTCATCGAGGCGAGTTCGACGATGGGTAGAACACTGCCGGAGGCTGTTGGACGTGCCCACACGCTCGGCCAGAAGCCGCTGCGCATGGGATCCACGCGCCAGACGCGCAGGGGACGCTAGCGAACTGGGGTGTGATGTCACGTGCTGGCGTCGGTGAACTGATGCGTGAGTGTCACGCGCACGTCGGTGAAGCAATGGGTGCTGACATCACAGATGACGTCATCAATGACGTCCTCGCTGGCGGAAGTTGGCTGGCCGATCACTGGCCGGCAACTGACCCTTGACCCGACACGTCCCAAGATCTGACTCGATGTTGACCCGGCCTGACCTGACCATTGACCGGTCAACGGGTCGGACCAATCAATCGGTCCGGCAGTTAAACCGAGGGGACCGGTCACCGATCGAACCGGTTGGACAAGCCAGGAGCCATTTGGCTCGCTGGGGCGTGCGCCACATGCGCCGCGCACTTAGGAGGCGTGTGTGGGTGCGTGGGAGCTCCAATTGGAGCGTGGTTAGCGGCGTTTAGTTCGTATGGATGTGCTCTACACTTGTGATATATTGATTTTATATTTTTTAGTTTCATAAATGTATAAAAATGTGTGGGAAACCCTAAGTGCGCGTATTTTGGGGGTTTGATACATAGTTTATTCAATTTTAGCTTGTATTTTCTTAAGTTTTAGGAAATACGGTAGCTGGCCTTTATGAAAATAATATCAAATATGCTGAGTATAGCTTGGTTAGATGATGGCATGTATATAGTTTAATATACTTGTAATTTTCTAGTTCTAAGAAAATTCGAACAATAATAGGAAATCCATATTTTTCCGTTACATGTTGAATTGCGGCTTTGATTATAGTTGAAGCATGATTATTGTTTGTACGTTGGTTCACATCATGTTATGTTTCTTGTGTTAATGAAAAAATGTAGAAATTACATGAGATCTTGTAATTATTTTTCCTAGTGGAAGTTTGTAGGTTGGTAGAATTTGAAGGAATTCTTATGTAGAACTTAAAATTTGCGCAAATTAAACTAATTAATGATAACAGAATAATCGTACATAGAAGTTGATTGGGAACATAGTGAACTTTTGCTTTTGTGTCTTTTGTGAAATTATCATTAATTTATTTGTCTTTGCTGCAGATTAAATATGTGTGTGACTCTGTAAAGTGTGCTAGTATTGAATCTGCGTTTATTATGTCAATGTGTTTTAGCAATTGATTATAGCTTCGGCATCCAAGACCATTATGACTGACCTCAATAAAGGTGAGAAGTTGAATGGTGACAATTATGATATTTGGCATCGAAAGGTTTAGTACATCCTTAAGGAGCAAGAGGTTTTGGAAACCCTCAACCATACTATGGATGAATTAGAGCATGGAATTTCAGCTCAATATAGGAGAGATCTAGAAGCTTATCAAGTTTGGAAAAAGAAAAATAGCATAGCTTGTATCACGTTGCTGAGTTGTATGCAAGATGATCTCATGTGTGAGTTTGAAAGTTATGATAAAGTTCAAGTTATATGCCTTGAAAGATAAGTTTAGGGGTACATCTGCCACTAAGCTGAAGAGACTCACCATCAAGTTTGACACATTCCAAAAGCGCCCAAATGTAACGATGAGGCAATATCTTCAGGAGATGTCAAACATGATTCGTGAGCTGAAGTTGGTAGGTCACTTCCTTATCCATGAATAGCAAGTTTAGGTTGTTATAAGATCTCTTCCTGACAATTGGGAGTATATGAAAATCAATATGATACATAATGAGAATATTGTCACTTTTGATGATATAGTGCGTCATTTGGAATTAGAGGATAAGTGCCTAGAGGTTGCGAGATCCTCTACACATGCTTATGTTGCTGAATCAAGTTCGCGAAAAGCTTCGGACTTCAAGTGCAAAAGGAATTCTAAATTCAACAACAAAAGGAAGAAGACTGATCAGGCACCTAAGAGGGCTAAGACTTTCTAATGCAAGAAGCGTGGTGGGAAGAAGGACAAGGCCAATATGAAGTGCTACAATTGTGGCAAGATGGGTCACTTTGCTTATGAATGCACTGAGCCGAAAGAGGTATCTTATTACCCCATCACTTTAAGTAATACTTTTGTTTCTAGCATTGTGATGCTTACTGAAGCTCATCCAATGTGGACTATAGACTCAGGAGCAACAGATCACGTAGCTAGAGATCGAGAAACATTTGTGGAGTATCGTCGGATACAACTTGAAAGAAAATGGATATATGTTGGGAATAACTCAAGAATTGAAGTGAAGGGTGTCAACACATGTAAATTGATTTTATGTGATGGTCGAAACCTATTCCTACATGATATCCTCTATGCTCTAGATATTCGACGAAACTTGGTCTCCATAGTTGTTCTTCTAAGCTTAGGTTATGTATTAAATTTGCATGGTGATTGTGTTGACATTTTGTATGGAACAGTTTATTATGGTTCAAGTGATGTATCGAATGGTTTTATGATGTTAGACATTGACTATGATTAGTACAATATTAATATTGATGGTTGTTTTTCTTTTATTACATCTTTTAATAATGTTGAGATTGATGCAAGTACTTGGCATGCTAGATTAGGTTACATTAGGTTGTAAAGAATGCAAAGATTAGTTAGAGAAGGCCTTTTAGGGTCACTCACTAATGTTGATCTACCCGTATGTGAACATTATCTAGCAGGAAAAGCAACTAAAAAACCATTCGGTAAAGGTACTAGAGCCGAATTTCCATTGCATCTCATACATTCTAACATTTATGGTATTTTGAATGTGAGGGCAAGGCATAGAGTCTCATATTTCATCACTTTCATAAATGACTTCACACGCTTTGGTTATGTCTTTCTGATCTCCCATAAATTAAAAGCATTAGACTGCATTAGACGATATATAGTGATGGTAGAGAATCAATTGAATAAAACAATAAAGACATTGAGAACCGATCATGGACATGAGTATCTATCGCAGCAATTCAAGGCTCTTTGTGATAAAAAGGGAATTGTACAACAATTGACTATTCTTGGTATTTCGCAACAAAATGGGGTAGCTGAAAGAAGGAATAAAACCCTATCGGAAATGGTTATGTATATGATGGCGCAAGCAAATTTACCTATCTCCTATTGGGGAGATGCGTTATTGATTGCTATTTATGTACTTAACCGAGTGCCCTCAAAATCGGTCACTTCCACCCCTTATGAATTATGGACTGGTAGGAAATCAGACTTAAGTAGTCTACGTCCATGGGGATGTGCAGCTTATGTTCATGATTTTTCTCACAAATATGGCAAATTAGGCCATAGAGAAAAGAAATGTATCTTTATAAGATATTTTGAACACTCCAAATGGTACATGTTCATAGATGAACAAGCTGATGGAAGTGTGAATGAAATAGAGTCACGAGATGTCACATTTTTTGGAAAACGTTTTTCCTAGTAGAGGTGATATTAATAAGGGCTTTCAATTATATGAGATGGAAGATCCTAATAACACACCAACCGATGTTGTAGAGGGAAATGAAGAATTACCTCAATATGTAAGACCTAGTGGGAGTGTTGCATCGCTTGACGAATTAAATTCAAGAGAAATTTAATTGCGTAAAAATAATCGTAAAAGTGTTCCCCGTCGTTGTTTTGAGATTGAAGGGTAAGCATTTATGATTGCTCAGAAAGATGATACCGAGTCTAAGAATGTTCAAGAGGCTCTCTCATCATTTGATAAGGAAGAATGGAGAAAAGGTTTGGAAGATGAAATGGAGTCAATGAGGGTAAATCATGTTTGGGACTTGATTGATCTACCACCCAATCGTAAGGCCATTAAAAACAAATGGGTCTTCAAGATTAAGCAAAGGGTGGATGGATTTATTGAAAAGTATAAGGCTCGCCTTGTGGCGAAAGGTTATACTCAACAAGAGGGTATAGACTATGAGGAAACCTTTTCACCAATCATAAGGTTTGTCTCAATACGCCTTATCCTAGCTATCGTTGCACATTTAGACTTTGAATTACATTAAATGTATGTAAAGACGGCATTTCTCAATGGAGAACTAGATGAGGAAATCTATATGAAACAACCAATATATTTCATAGCTAAAGGTCAATAGTATAAAGTTTGCAAGCTTCATTTCTCAATATATGGCCTTAAGTAATCATCTAGACAGTGGTATTTTCATTTTCATTGAGCCATAACCACTTTTGGTTTCACAATGATGGAAGAAGATCACTGTGTATATGTCAAGTGGTCCGAAGATAAATTTGTAATTTTATCACTTTATATGGATGATATTCTATTGGCTGGAAAAAACAAGGTTTTGGTTATCACCATAAAAGAATGGTTGTCCTCCAATTTTAAAATGAAGGACATGGGAGAAGCTGCTTATATATTAGGAGTTAATATCGAAATAGATTGATCAAGGAAACTCCTTACTTTATTACAAGAGTCTTATATTATGAAGATTCTTGAACGTTTCAATATGCAGCATTATAATTTTAGTGATACCCCTGTTATGCAAGGTGAATGCCTAAGTACTGAGATGTGTCTTAAGACTCTAGAAGAAATTAAAGTAATTGAAACTATTTCTTATGCTAGTGCGGTTGGAAGTTTGATGTATGCTATGATGTGTACTGGACCCGACATATGTTATGCCATGGGATTAGTGAGCCGGTATCAATCAAATCCTAGTCAAGCATACTGGAAAGCAGTGAAGAGGATCCTGAGATACTTAAAGGGCGCCATGGATTATCAACTTTGTTACCAAGGGAATGATTTACGCCTATTGTGCTATTCAGATGCTGATTGGGGCGGAGACCTCAATGAGCGTAAATCGACTTCTGGATATGCATTCTTACTCAATGGAGGTGCAATTTCTTGGAATAGTAAGAAACAGACATGTACGGCCTTATCTACGATGGAGGCAGAATTTATTGCATGCTTTGTCGCATTGCAAGAAGCAGTATGGCTAATTTTTTTTTTTTTTGAAAAATTTAGCCACTGTCACTAAGGTTCCAAGACCGGTGATAATTTATTGCGATAGTCAAGTAACCATTACCTATGTGAAGGATCCCAAGTATCATGGAAGAATGAAGCACATTGACATAAAGAATAACTTTATAAGATATATAATAACGCATAAAGAAGTGATCCTACAATACATTTCAACCAATAGAATGGTTGTTGATTCATTTATGAAGGCTATTCCTAGAAACATATTCTTGACACACATGATATCACTAGATTGCGTAGAATGTGATATGTGTTGTTGTAGAAGATCATTGGTTTATGTATATGTGGACATATGTATTGTCCTTGTTTGTTTATTAGTAATTTGATGTTTTATTAATAAGTACACATCCATTATGAGACTAACACAAGCATACATATTATTGGAAAGTATGTCAGTAGGTAATGATTGGCTCACTCACACGAGCAATCGCCTCAAGTGTTATAGTTAGCACGTTGAGATGAGATATTATGTACAAATGAATGCTGAAGAGTAAGTTTAGTACATAAAATAAAGCATTTCGCCTTGATTGGAGTCAAAATGAGGTATGTGATTTGTTTATAGTAAGACCGAACATGATAGTCTCACAATCATGTATGCCTGTAAGATGCCGAATGCGAGTACTTAATTGGGCGCTATAGAAAGCCAGCTGATATAACACTCGAGCTAAACATGAGTACGTGAGAAACACATGACTATATTTAGGCTAAGATCCGTATAGTGGATATATTTAATAAATGACATACACTTTTATAGAAAGAGAAATCCACTATAGTATGTAATTCATACTACATGTGCATTGTATGACCAACAAGGGAATGTGAGTAAAATTATCCCTATTTACTCATCGTGTGAGCCCTTGAGGTAATTTATAATTTACCTCATTTTGTGTCATATATTACTTCTGACTATGTTCTCGAAGTGAAAGATCAATGTTGCTACTTTAGCATATTATCAATGGTCATGAATGGATATGGCCTTATGGAACGTGTCTAGGAAAGCAGTTGTTCTGAAATGGAGAGAGACATAAGTGCGAAGGAAGACTATTGTTGTTTTACATCTATCATATGTATTTACTGGTCAACCAATTATATCGCCCTATGTGGTTACGGATATAATTGTAAATACATGGTGTTTTGAAGATAGTCAAGTATAGCCTTTAAGGGATAGGTATACTTGGACTGATGTAACAAAATATATCTGGGGCACAGTAAGACATTGATTGCTTATTTCTTTTCGAGGTTGTCGCCATTATGTCATCCCTAATAGGTGCATAATTTGAGCTCCCAAGTGCAAGTGTACTCACTGGTGTCACGGCTTACTTGCCAGTATGAATTGTTTTGTAAAGTTGATTAATGTTGAATGCCTTATATTCTTGATAGAGCGATGTCAAGCTCATCATGTCCGAGTGGGAGATGTTGTATTTTAGCTAGTATGTCCATGATGGGGTGCAATTGGATCGCACCATATCGACTTCATACGTTATGATGGAAATATATCTCTTGAAAGGGTACGAAGGGAGATGTATAGGAGTCTCCCGGACATAACCGTTGGAACGGTTGGCAGAGCATACGATCATAAAATCCTCTCATTTGTTTGTTCCATTTCCATTAAAGGGAGAAGGCATTCCATTTCACTTTTACAAGAATAATTGGCATTTACATTGTAGAAATCGGGTGCTTTCCTCGTGATTGCACTCTGACCGACGTGAAGTGTTTTTGTTCGTGATTCATCCACAATTCAACGTTCGTTCCAGGGTTAATTGTTGTTTGCACATCAGAATCAGGTAAGTTGTCTTCCGCCAACTTGAAATCCCAACACAGGAAATAGGCATTCTGTGAATGGACTAGAAGAATGTATAAGAAAAATATTATATTCATGCGAATCTCTAGATGTCGCAGGTTTAACATGCAATTAGGGTTTAAACCATCATATGGGTTGAAGTAAGAAGAGTTGAAAGCTGCATGGGCGAATTTAATATGCAAGAAATAAGCATTCTGTGAATGGACTAGAAAAATGTATAAGAAAATATTATGTTCATGCGAATCTCTAGATGTCGCAAGTTTAACATGCAATTAGGGTTTAAACCATCATATGGGTTGAAGTAAGAAGAGTTGAAAGCTACATAGGCGAATTTAATATGTAGGAAATAGGCGTTCTGTGAATGGACTAGAAGAATGAGAAAAATAGAGTAACCAAGCTATTTATACATGCCTCTGAATTGATTATCAACCACCAGAAAAAAAAAAACAAAATAAGAGAAACATGGGTTCACCAAAATTAGAGACATTGGCACCTCTTCTATCCTCCTTTGCCCTTTTCACAATGCTTTTAGTCATCATTCCACAATGTGCAATTTTTGCTTACGCCTCCACACAAGAAGCACAAGCCCTTCTCAAATGGAAATCCAGCCTACAAAACCAAAACCAATCCACCTCTTCTCTATCTACATGGATTCTCCCTCCTCAAAATACCCCCGACTCCAACTCACTAGCCAAGAGCTCATGCAAGTGGTACGGCATCTCGTGTAACCTAGCTGGGAGTGTGATTGGAATCAATCTAACCAAATCAAACATCAAAGGTACACTCAATGAGTTCCCGTTCTCGTCTTTACCATGTCTCACTTATATAGACTTGTACAAGAATGAACTCTTCGATTGTATTCCACCTCAAGTCAGTCTTTTAACCAATCTCACCCTCCTTGTCCTCTCCTTCAATCAACTATTTGGGATAATACCACGGGAGATTGGTGAGCTCATGAAGCTCAAGGTGCTTCACCTTGACTTTAACAAGTTGAATGGTTCTATCCCCAATGAAATAGGTCAACTATGTTCATTGAACGAGCTTGCCTTATATTCAAACCAATTGGATGGATCCCTTCCTTCTTCCTTTGGTAACTTGAGCAGCCTCAGTAGGCTATCCATCTCTGATAATTCATTTTCCGGATCTATTCCTCTTGAAATGGGGAATTTGACAAACTTGGAGGAGATTCACATAGGTGCCAACTTCTTGACGGGGCCAATTCCTCCCACTTTCGGGAAATTGATGAAACTAACAGAATTGCACATACTTCATAATGAACTTACTGGTTCCATCCCATCAGAGCTTGGGAACTTGAAACTTCTCCGTAGACTTAACCTCTGCTACAATAATCTTATTGGTTCAATCCCCTCAACATTAGGCAATTTGACAAAACTTACCCATTTGTATCTACTTCACAACAAGCTTTTTGGTAACATTCCTGATGAGTTAGGAAACCTTCGAGCTATGATTGAGTTGAATCTAAACCATAATCAACTCACCGATCCCATTCCTCCTTCTTTGGGTAATCTGACTGACCTACAACATCTACTCCTCCGCAATAATCGACTTTCAAGTTCGATTCCAAGATCCTTAGGAAATCTCCAAGCTATGCTCTGCTTACATCTGCATGCAAATCAGCTCACCAGTCCAATTCCTCTTTTTTTTGGTAATTTAACTAAACTAGTCTTTTTATCACTCAGCAACAATCAACTTTCGGGACGATGGCCAATAGAAGGTTTCTCAAATACATCATTGTCATTAATTAGTTTGTCCAACAACAAATTTGAAGGCCCACTTCCACTTCCATCACCCTCCACAAAAGGCTATTCGATCAAGAATACTAAAATAGAGGGGAAGATTTCTTCCATATGCATCGCCACGAGCCTCTCATTGCTTATCTTGTCTAACAATAGCTTAACTGGTTGCCTACCTGAGTGCTTATCAAACAATAGCATTGGTTTAATGATTTTGAATTTGCGAATGAATCATCTTTTGGGCACAATCCCCAGAATTTTTTATTACAAAATAGCTTGAGAACTCTTGACTTGAGTGAAAATCAATTTGAAGGCACATTGCCACAATCCCTTGTCACTTGCAAAAACTTGGAAGTTCTAGATTTAAGCAAAAATAAGATAGAGGATAATTTCCCGGCATGGTTGGGAACATTGCCTGAGCTAAAAGTTCTTATTTTGAGGTCAAACAAGTTTAAAGGTTGTTTGTATTTTCCAAGCATAGCTCATCTCTTTCCCAAGTTGCACATTTTGGACCTTTCAAACAACAACTTCACTGGTCCTTTACCAGCCAATTTGATAGTAAAACTTCAGGGGATGAAGAGTGTACAAAGCGGGCACGAACCACAAAAAAAATCATTGTACATGAGTTATTGGAGTGGGTTCGCAAACTATGTGGATTCTGTGAAAGTGGTCATGAAAGGAAATGAGATTCAACTAGTGAGGATCTTGACCATTTTAACAACCTTCGACTTATCTCTCAACTCTTTTGAAGGAAACATCCCAGATGTTATTGGACATCTCCATTCTCTCGTAGGGCTCAACCTTTCCCACAACCACTTCATGGGTTTCATTCCTCTAACCCTTGGAAATTTGACTAATCTTGAATGGCTAGATTTATCTACAAACAAGCTTAGTGGGAGCATTCCTAGAGAACTGGGAGACTTGACATTCCTCGGGTATTTGAACCTCTCAAAGAACCAACTCATAGGCCGCATACCTCAAGATAAGCAATTGAGCACATTCACAAGCGACTCATTTCTTGGAAATCTAGGCCTATATGGAACCCCATTACAAAACACAAGCCATGATGATACTCAACCTCCTCCGCCACCACCGTTTTTATTCCAAGAGGACAATACGAAAGAGTATACAAGTTGGTTTGAATGGAAAGCAATGGGAATGGGCTATGCATTAGGGATCGTGATTGGAATCTCCATAGCATACATTTCATGGGAAATTGGAAAACCCAGATGGCTTGCAAGAAACATGATAAGGATGGAGAGAAGAGGAGCCAAATGGATGAAGAAGTCAAAGCGGAAGGCAATCAAATTTCGAGGCTAATGAAAATGTTGGGAAGTGAATCCTTTGAACTATGTGCAATGTAGATTAAGGAATATGTCTTTTGTGGGATTGAAGTGCAATTTTACATATGGATGCTTGTTTTTATAATGTATCATCTCCTTCTCTAAGTGCAATTTTATATTGGGTAGATTGACTAAATAAACATGAAAGAGATCTATCAAAAACTCGCTTTGCATCATTAGCCCCCTATATTGCCTCTTTTTGTTTAGTGTGCGCCATTCTTATATCTCTATGGGAAAGAAAAAAAAAAGAGGAAGAATTGTTGAAGCCATTTAGATTGGATTTAAGCATTACTAATTCTATCATTATTGCACTCCAAATTTTTGTTCAAGTTGAAGGTCGGTAGTAGATCATTGACTTGCACCTATCATACTTGCCCGTAATAGGGAATAATGATATTAAAGGTTCAAACCTCAAATCGTCTTTGTTGACACTTCATTTTTCACATAAATTAATTAATTTAAAGTAGCATTAAATGTTAGGAATTAGTCACCAAAGAAAGTTTTTAAAAAATTATTATTTAATTAAATTATTTATAAAAAAACGAAATTGGTTGGGTCGGGCCGAATCCAGCCTTGGCTCGACCCGCCCCTTTCCTTTTCTTTTTCCCTGCGCTAGGCTCGACCCAGCCCATTACCTCCTTCAGCCCAGCCCACAAGCAAGCTAGTCGTCTCCCCCAGCTGGTTTTCGCTGCAAGACCTGCAAAGAAAAAACAGAAGCAGAGTAGCGACAGAGGGAGCAAGGGGATTGGTGGAAGGCGAGCGGTGTGATCTGTGGGTTGGGGGTGTAGTCCGGCCAACAAGCTGGCAGCTGCAAAGGCCATGTGCGCTTGCGGGCCGGGCATAAAACCGGAGGAGAGAACATGCCAAGAGAGGAATCGGCACCAAAGAACACCAAGTTGAGAGCGAACGAAAGAGAACACACGAAGCACAAAGAGAAACACAGAGGGAAGGAGAGGAGGAGGAAACCCCCTTTGGACATCAATCATTGCGGTTGATCACCGCTGGAGTTGCCGTTTGTCTTCAACCTCATCGGAACTTCAGGAAACAAAACAAACCAAACAAGGGAGGATCGGAGACAGAGAAGGGCAAGAAGAGAGTTCAAAGGTGAGAGACCGAACTAGAGGAAAGAAGCTCGAGGAGCAGCTAGTCATCGCCAAAGGTCCTTCTGCCCACCGTAGCCCATCATCGGACAAGGTAGGTCCCCTAAACCCGTGGTCTCGTTTCTGGAAAACGCCAGGCTGGAGCTCACGACCAACTGGTTCGCATGAGCTCTGGCCCACGTCGCCTTTGTTCTTTGCTCCCATGTTCCTTATAAGTTGTACCCCAAGACCCCTGAAGCGTATCCAGCGCTCGGTTAAGCCAGAATCCTTCGAGTTCGATAGTGTAGACCATGTGTTCAACAAAATTCCCCAAAGAAAACCGACGAGTAACTTGTGTTTTAACACCAGACCCATTCATTTTTCCCCATGCTTGTTGAATCCTTGTTGCTTTGCCCGTATTCATTGTGTTTTCGAGAGATTTGCGGGAGGTATTAGAGTGTAGTTAGATTGAAGACTTATTCCGTTGGGAATAGACTAGTGGTTGCCGGAATAGGTAATTGGCGCTGGTCGAGGGGGGCAACCGGTGAGTGGCGGTGGTCCGACGACTCTCCTTAGGGCGGTTGGCACTCATGGAGTAATCGACGTCATTCCGGCGAGGGAGTGGCAAGAGCTTCGACGAGCTATGGCTATAGGAGAGAGGGCTTGAAGAAGACACCCAAAAGAAAAAGGGCAAAGGAAAATAAAAGAAAAAGAAAAAAGAAAACACAAAAAGGGCTGGAAATAAAAAATAGGAAATGGGCTTCACTTCGGGCTCGCGCGAATAGGTTGATTCACCGCTGGGCCGGGCCCATGTCTTTTTTAGGGAATAGGGTTAATTTTGATTTGGGCTGGGCTTGTTTTTTTTTTTTTTTTTTTAAGAAGGAAAAGGGGATCCTCGACCAAGCCTGAACTGTGGGCCCACGCAGTAGGCCCGGCTGGGTCAAACCTAGGTCTGGTCATAGATTGGACTCGAGCCCCAATTGGGCTGAATCTGGGTTGAGTCAAACCCGACCCGACCCAACCCAGTCTAGCCCCTAAAATTTTTTTATAAAAAAATATATTTTTCCGAAAAAAATTTAAAAATAATTTAAAAAAATCGAAAAACCTAAAATTGTTTGGGTTGGTTGGAAATTGCTATGTATTTCCGTTTGAAGTGTAATTATGCTTTTATTTACTCAAATGTTGATTTCATGTTTAGTTTGCATGTCTTGTTATGTTTAATGGTATGTGTTTAGTCTTATGGCAATTAGGACATTGTTAGCTATGGTTGTTGGTTTAATGCTTCCACACCCATGTGGTCACTTTATATGTTAGTGGATAAGTAAAATCAATTTTAAACTACTTGACAAAAATCATTTTGTTAAAATGAACAAGATTAGGTACCGAAAGGGCACTAATTAGTCAATTAGTGTAACTAAGTCCCTAACCCTAGATTCTCTGGTTGTGTAAGAAGTGAGGTACACTCCCATGCCTCACTTGGTTTCTAGCCGACCCTAATAGGTTAGTGGCGACTCCTTTTGTGCAAAATTTCTTAAGAATATCTCAATGTCACGCAGGATATGGGCTTGGGAGAGCCCGTGCCTAATCATGGGCCTTAGGCCCGTCCTTTAGGCGATATCCCTAAACCCGTTCCCTCCCCCCGAAGGTAGGTCGCGATAGCTTGGCGACTCTACTGGGGACTTGGTTTTAGACCTTAGAGGACTTAGGCTAAAATTGATCTTGTTCAAAATTTTATTGTTTGGTAATGAGGATCATAAGTACATCCCTAACAGGTTGGTTGTTTAATGTTCATGTTGAATGAGAGGTATAAGGTAAAGTGTTTGCTTACCTTTGATTTGCAAAAAGGTGTAGGAATGTATGGTTTATTTTTTATGTATGAAGTGTTGCTTGCCTATAAATTGGCATGCCTGTGTTTCCTGCATTGCACTACACTACAACACACACAATCTGCCGCCGGACGTGGGCCACATAGGATCACTTAGGATGGTGTTGAGGTGGATACCACTCCGACTATAAGCATGTAGTACGAGTCGCCATCTCATCCCTGAAACTCCTTTCTTGATGTCGGAGGTCCCCACCCTGGTCTACAAGCATGCGACACGGGTTGGTCCTTTGACGAAGCTAGAGGCATGGGTAACGCGACCTAGCCGCAAGCTTGTTGGTTTAGTCTTGTGATCCCATGGCTTCATTTTGGGCCATCTAGAGTAGAAATCAAACCATTGTCCATGCGCATGTCTATGGCATTGACATCGTTGCTCAATGAGTAGGGTAAGTGTTTGTTTGAATTATTTTCTTCGTAATTTACTTATTCGCTTTCCTTTTGGTCGGTCCACAACAAATTAGGTTGGTCATATGATCGGGGTACCCGACCTTCGCATCATCTCCGTCCCAAAAGTTGAGCTTTGTGCGTGGTTGGATAAATTGGATCCAACTGGCTGTGATTGGGTGCGATCATATGTTGGACGTTTACTTCCCCTATTAGAGATAGAAACTCATTCTGGTGTAGTACAAGCGTTAGTGCATGTTTGGTGCCCTGAAACTTGCATGTTCATACTCGGTGATCACGAACTCACTCCAACCTTGGAAGAACACAGTGTTGCCATTGGAAAGCCCTTGGTGTCGGAGTTAATTGGTCCACTTGTAGGGATTGAGCATGCATCGACCTTGTCTAATTTTCTTAGAGTTAAGGAGGATGACATGAGGAAAGTTTTGAAAACTGATCGCAAGACCTACCCATTTTCATTCCTAAACGAGCTTTTTCAAAATGCCAAATCTTTTCAAAAGAATAGGATCTTCATGTTAGCTTTCTTCGGGTTCGTGTTATTCCCACATTGTAGGAACGCTATTAACCCTTCCGTGGCATGAGTAGTTCGTGAGGTATGTATGGGAAAGGGCTTTGTTAACGCCATCCTGACTGAAACTTTTCTTTCCCTTACTCGTTTTAAAGAAAACAAAAACAAAACTTTCCATACTCCTCCTAAACTCTTGCAAATTTGGTTATTCTCTCACGTTAAAGGGTTTGGTAGCTTAATGACCGTGAACAACATCTCTAACTCTAGCCACCCTATCCTGAAATTTAAAGATAGGAAGACGTTCGCTCCCGATTATTATTATTTTAAGTGGTTAGCTTTCATGACCAACCCTGGACTCGAAGATTTCCAATGGCATGCCAAATGGCTCCGAGTTTGAGAAGCGCGGTTTGTGTGTGGGCTTACTTGGCCTGTTCCTTTGTTGGGAATTACCGAAGTCACTGAGTATTACCCGACCCGAGTTGCTCGCCAGTTCCAAAAGGTTCAACAACTTCCTCCGACAATTCAAGAAGACCCGCTCAGGATAGACTTCCCTGATGGATGCCAAGATCACGAAGACTCCGTTGCGTTAGTCAAGTTGATGTGGGATATGTGCCATCCCCGGAAGCTGATATGGCCCGAAGAGGAGTTGGAAGGGCAAGAGAAGACCTACTACGCCTCGATGGAATACATCCTTAGGCACAAAATCTCAAAGAGCTTACGCCCGAAAATTTCCGACGTGCCATTAAAGACCACCCACCGAGCCGAGATCAAGTGCCTCAAAAGGAAGCTCGAAGAAGCTGAGGAGCGTATCTCGAAGTTGACCCGAGTTAGTGGGGCTACCACAAGCAAAAGCTATCCTCGTTAGTTAGATTGAGTCAAGTGTAATATGTAATGGGCCCATGCATACATATGTTACAATGTTAAAGAATTTGTCTTGTGTTGCAATATCGGGAGATAAGAGTCATTATTAGCTTGGTTGTTTAATGGTTCTCCCTCATGTTTTCTCCTACGTTACGTAGCAACCTTGCTTTCAATGAAACGAATGAATTGGGGCGATTAGATCTTTGTCATGGAACGACCGCCTAATCATTACTCCATGCTTATATGTGCTTGTCTATCCTTGTTCAGGTATTAACTGATCGATTATCTTCTGCTGATCGTTGACACGACCAAGCAGAGATCCCCAATTTGCACGTGCATGAAAGTTAGAATGGAGAATGAGGACACCAACGTGCGCATGGCCAAGATGGAGGACCAGCTGGCCCAACTCACCTCAATGATGCTTGAAATAAGCCAGAAGCTTCAGGAGCCCCCTACTGTAGCTGTCACTGGAACATCCATTCCTATGTCATTAGGAGACGCTCCCCCATCGACTAGAGGCGTGCACGTTGCTGATCTCCCCGGGAAAGAAACTGTCGAAGAGGCTCCTTCTGTCACGCCAATCATCGTCAACTTGGATCCTCCTCCAAAAGAAAACCCAACACCCCGCCTAAGTGAAGAGAGTGAAAATTTATTGGCAAAGATGGAGGAGCAACTGTGTGCCTTGCAAGGTTACGAACTGAAAAGAGCTGATAGGCTATCTCCATACACCAAGACAAACTTCCCTGAGAACTTCCAAGAGCCTAAGTTCACAAGAAAGTATGACGGAATGGGGTGCCTCAAAACCCACCTTAAGTATTACATGAGGAAAATGGCTCGTTATGCTTACAATGTGCCATTTCTCATACAAACATTCCAAGATAGCTTGGAAGGCATTGCCCTAACATGGTTCATTGCACTAGACATTGAAGAATTCACTAGTTGGGAAGACTTAACCAATAAGTTCTTGCAGCAATACCGGTTTAATACCGAACTTGCCCCCACGAGGGAAGAGTTGACCCGTATTGAGAAGAAAATGAACGAGTCATTTAAGGCCTTCTCACAAAAGTGGAGGACCATGGCCTCACAAGTGAAGCCGGCCTTGAATGAAAGGGAGATAAAACAACTGTTTCTCAAGACATTGCCCCCTGAATACTTCCAAGGGTTAGTGTTCTTGGGTTGCTAGACATTTTCGCAACTAGTTGAGGTAGGTGAAGGAGTCAAATGGGCAATGGTTGAGGGAAAGATTTCAACTGGAGGTACGAAGAAATTCCTGGCAAGAAAAGATAAGGAGGCTACAGTTGAAGTAGTGCTTGTGCAGGAGCCGCCTTTCCCTCGACCGTCCTCAACACCCGCACATAAGCCTATAGTGGTCCAAGGTAGCTCGTCACGAGCATATGATAACGGCAAGAGGCCTTTTCAAAAGGATTTTTCTCCATTGCCACACCCACTGTCAAAGTTGTTGCCCATGCTTCTCGAAAAAAGGATAGTCGTGAAGGAAGTACCTAGAGACAATCCCCCGAGGTTCGCCGGGTTTGATATGAACAAGACCTGCAAATACCACATGGGAGAAATGGGGCATGATGTAGATGATTGCAACGTGCTGAGATATAAAATTCAACAGCTTCTAGACAAGAAGATCTTGACTTTCAAGGAGGCTCAACCTAACGTGCAACAGAATCCTTTACCAAATCATGCAGGGGGTGAACTCAATTTTCGAGGAGATGCGGGCGAGTCAACAGCCTCTAGTGGTGGATGCTTCTAAGCTGTATGAGTCCTTAGTGCTGGCGAGATACTATGGAGGTCAAGAGGATGTGACCTCATAAGAGAAGCTGAACCGTGTCCACAGGATGGTAGCCATGAGGGTAATCCGACGTGGAGAAGAGGAAGAGAGGGTTGTATCTATGATAATGCCATCGTCATTCTGCTCATCATTCTGCAAGTTTGCTTGTATATCTCAGGTAAAGAAGGTTATGTTTAGAATTTCGAAGACCCTAGCTTTGTACGAGGAAGGGGTGATAGCTATGATAACCCCAATGGTGATTGAATTATCTGATGAGGAGCCCGCCAACACTATCGAGATGGAAATTGCTGAACCCATGGTGATCGACCTTTTGGTCGAGAAGATGTTGGCAATCGAAGTCACGGGAGGGAACACAACGCCAGTCATGATAGAATTGCCACCCTAGGAGAAAGATGGAGTGATAGCGTTGGAGAATCCTCCCAAATTCGATCCCAAAGCTGTACCTTGGGACTATGGAACAATTGAGGTAGACGCTATCAAGCGATCAAGCCTCTGTTACGCCCCTAATAAAGGAGTAGAAAAGAAGGTCATGACCGAGGAGGAGGCAGAGCAGTTCTTGGCTATAGTAAAGTCCAGTGAGTTTAATGTGGTGGATCAACTGCGGAAGCTGCCGGCTTAAATCTCTCTCCTGGAATTATTCAAATCTTCTGAGAAACATAGGGACATCTTGTTGAAAGTCCTTAATGAGGTGCACGTGCCAGAATCAATTGATGAAGTCCAATTGGAAGAGTTTGTAGGGGCCGTTCTACTGAAAGACCAAATCTCCTTTACTGATGAAGATCTCCCCTCTGATGGCCCTAATCATACCAAAGTGCTACACATCTCGGTGAAGCATGAGAGCACTCTTGTTTGCAAAGTGTTGATTGATAATGGTTCGGTGCTCAATATATGCCCATTGGTTATGCTCCACCGTCTCGTCATTGATCTTAGAAGAATCCGTACTAGCAAGTCAACTATGCGGGCTTTTCCCGAGATGAAGAAGGAGGTGATAGGGGAAATTAAACTTGAGCTGCTGATTGGCCCTGTACTTTTCCAAGTCCCATTTCAAGTGTTAAATATACCAATCGCTTTTAATTTTCTGCTAGGGAGGCCCTGTTGTCTCCAGCCTTCATTAGAAAGTACAATTTGTGGTGGACAACGGGCTTGTCACGATCCATGGAGAGTCTAACTTCAAGATCTACCACGAGACGACCATCCCTTATGTGGAGCTCGAATATACCGAAGAGTCCAGCTTTCAAACATTAGAGCTGGTGTCTATGATTCATGTGCATGCGGGTTTTTTCACAAAGGCTCTTGAATTGTCTAGGTCAGCTATAGCTGCGGGAAGGATCATGCTGGCGAGCAGATATAATCCTGGGGAGGGTCTTGGATCGCATGGCCAGGGTGTGCGAAAACCCATTGAAGCTCATAAAAACTTTAAAAGAAGAGGCTTTGGATATTTCGAGAAGTAGGGAGGCCAAAACAACCAGGGAGGCCGTGGAAGGCATAGAGGCTGAGGTGCCCGATGAGGCCGAGACAGGACCAGAGACCAGAGTGAACACGTTGCCCATACTAAAGAAAACGAGGGCTATCAAAGCCCATTTTCCCCATTGCTGGAAAAGACGTTTCTAGGACCCCCAAGGATGTTGTTCTAGGAAGAGGATGATATTTATGGTGTGACCGAGCTATTCGAGGAAGACGTCATATGCAACATCTTAGCGTGCGAGGAAGTCGAGTCCTCTGAAGTCATGGCTGTCCCTCTCGAGTAGCACGGTTCTCGTCTAGCTTAGTCTTTTGTTTTATGTCTTTTCCCCTGCACGGGATCTCGTAATTTTTCTTTCTTTGTTTCATGTTTATGTCATTTGTAACGTAAACTTTGGTCAACCCTGATCTTGAGCTGTTGGTCGAGGGTGGTGTGTGTTAAAATACGGCCTTATCTTTTTTCATTCAATAAAATAGACACATGTTTTATTAAGGACATGTGGGAGCACATCAAACTAGCCCTATGATGGTCGTTGAGGCATAGGCCTTCACATGCTTCCTTATTTGGCTGTTTTGCAAGAACGAGGAAATCCGAGGATACGAGGACAAGTTCTTGAATTTTTTACAAAAAATAAAATAAAATAAAATACTTCAAAAACTTTTTGAAAATGACATGCATCATCTTTGTTGTTGACATTACTCTAACTCATCTCATCGCATCTCAAGCATTACATTATGCATAATCATGATAAAGACGCATGTGACTCAGATGTTCATGAAGAAAGTCCCTCAGGTTCCGATGACACCGACAATGACGATCAAAAGGGGATTGAGCGTGAATGGAATCGACACGAAGAATCGAAGCCGTTGACTGAAGAGCAACGTATTATAGGGCCATGGTCACGTTATTCCATGACATGATACACAAGGAAATCAAAGTATACGTCGACGACATGATTGCGAAATCGAGACGTGGTGAAGATCATGTTAAAGTCTTTCGAAGGTTGTTTAAACGTCTTCGGAAGTTTAAGTTGCGCCTCAATCCTGCAAAATAGGTTTTTGGAGTGAAATCTGGGAAGCTATTAGGATTCATGGTTAGCAGTAGGGGCATAAAGATTGATTCGTCGAAGGTTAAAGCCATTTGCAATTTATGACCCCTAACTACCACCAAAGAAGTCCGCAACTTGATGGGATGACTTAATTATGTGGCAAGGTTCATTTGTCAGTTGTCTGAAATGGCGAAGCCATTCTTCAAGCTCCTAAGAAAGAATACAAAGATTGAGTGGAATGTCGAGTGCCAAGGTGCATTTGAAGATAAAAAATTATCTCACTCATGCATAAGTCTTAGTGCCCCCACTCCCTAAAATTCCCTTGATTTTGTACTTAACCATACATGACGAGTCGTTGGGAGCCATGCTAGCCCAGAAAAGACCAAATGACGGGAGAGAATGTGTAATATACTACTTGAGCAAGAAGTTTACTGTTTCTGAGATGAACTATACAGAAGTTGAGAGAACTTGTGTGTCTTTAATTTGGATCTTACTCAGGCTATGGCAGTACACACTTCATCACCAAACCTTGTTGGCGACCGAAAATGATCCCATTAGGTATCTCCTAGAGAAGTCAGCATTGGTTGGCAAGTTGGCCAAGTGGCAAATCTTAATTTCTAAGTTTGATGTTCAAAGCTTGGGACAAAAGTCTATTAAAGGTCGAGCCATAGCAGACATGTTGGCAGAAAATTCCGAGAGGTCCAGAGCATCTAATAAGGATAGTGATGCAGAAGAGTGAATTTTACTTGTATCAAGCAACAAATGGACAATGTACTTTGATGGTGCAGTTAACTTAGCTGGGTCGAGTATTGGGGCAGTTCTTATCTCTCCGGATGGCCAGTATTACCCCGTCGCTGCTAAATTGACGTTTCCTTGCACAAATAACATTGTTGAATACAAAGCATGCATTCTCGGCCTCCAAGCCACCGTTGATATGAAAATTCAAAAGCTTCAAGTTTATGGTGATTCAGCCCTTATCATCTTACAGACTAAAGGCAAATGGCAAACACAGGATTCTAAATTAATTTCGTATCATGAGTTCCTGAGGGAGTTGGCGGAAGAATTCCAAGAAATAGCATTCTAATACTTACTAAGGTCTCAAAATCAATTCACTAATGCCTTAGCTACCTTGTCTTCAATGTTGCAAGTAGCTGGAGGCTTGGACATTGAACCATTGAGAATTGAAATCCTTAAGTGCTCGGCTCATTGCATGACGGTTGAAGAGGAACCGGACGGACAACCTTGGTATCACGACATCTTGAAGTATCTACAGAAGGGTAAATTCCCCAAAGGAAGTGAAGCAGCAGACATAAAGCACTTGATAAAGCTAGCATCAAAATTCTTCACCAGTGGAGATGTCCTCTACAAAACGTCCTTCGACTCGACTTTGTTAAGGTGTGTTGATGCTAAAGAGGCCGACCATTTGATGAAAGAGATACATGAAGTGGAGTGCGGCCCCCATATGAACGGACACTTCTTGACGAGAAAGATCATGCGACTCGGTTACTATTGGTTGACCATGGAGTCCGACTGCATTTAACACGTACGACGGTGTCACCAGTGCCAGATTTATGGAGACAAGATAAATGCCCCTCCAAATGAACTTCACCAAATGTCTCAATCTTGGCCTTTTTCATTGTGGGCATCGATTTATCTTGGTGGCGATAGATTATTTTACCAAGTGGATCAAGGCTAACTCGTATATTAATGTTATTGCCAAGAACGTGGCAAAGTTCATTCGTCGCGACATTGTCGCTCGTTACGGGGTGCCGTAGGCAATCATTACCGACAACGGCACTAATTTGAGCAACAAAGTCATGGATGGTTTGTTTAGTGAGTTTCGAATTAAGCATTTGAACTTGTCACCGTACCGTCCTCAAATGAATGGAGCAGTGGAGGCGGCAAACAAGAACATAAAGAAAATCTTATCAAAGTATGCTGAAAATTATCGTGATTGGCACGATAGGCTCCCTTACGTGCTAATGGCATACCGAACTTCTATCCGCACCTCCACAAGGGCAACTCCTTTCTCACTCGTGTACGGGATGGAGGCAGTCTTGCCTGTTGAAGTTGAAGTCCCTTCTCTAAGGGTCCTTTCCCAATCTACGCTCGATGAGACTGAGTGGATGCAATAGAGGCATGAGCAGTTAAACATGATCGATGAGAAGAGATTGCAAGCTATGTGTCATGGTCAATGCTATTAGAGACGAATCGCAAAAGCCTTAAATCGAAAGGTGCGTCTTAGACACTTCGAAGTCAATGACTTGGTATTAAGGAAGGTGCTTCTAATCATACTAGATCCTCGTGCCAAATTCACCCCGAACTACGAAGGGCCATATGTTATTAAGAAGATTCTTCCTAGTGGTGCCATGATTTTACTTGAAATGGATGGCAGTGAATTGCCTAGACTTGTAAACACTGACGCCGTCAAGAAGTATTTTCCATGAACGAAATCAAGGCCGATGGGTCATTTCATGCACAATTCGAGTTGCATAGCATCATGCATAGCATTGTAGATATCATGCATATGTTACATACACGCATATCTATTTGTGTTTCAGGCACCCTACCGTCTGACGAGGAAATGACAGGGGAAAGAACTAACTCAAGAATCCATCAAGTCTTCGCACAAACGGTTGTATGTTTCTTTTGAGAGGTAAGTCGAGATGATAAAAAGGGCAAAAAAAAAAAACAAACAAACAAAAAGAATAAGGACAAAAACAAAAAATGCATGACATGATTCGCATGACCTATTCTTTGGTGTCACTATGCACACTTCACATACGTGACCCTCAAGAACAATGTGTCGTAAAAATGACTTTATTCGGGCAAAAGAGTGAAACGTTAACCATGCCAAACGAGAAGTACTTAGGATGAGGAAAGGCAAGCTCATTTCTAGACACATCCTTCAAACACTTTTGAGAGTTAATTGAAAATCGGCATTCTCTTAGGACGAATGATTCATTCGCATTGAGCGCAAATATCGAAATGATAAAGGCGTTTCCTTCATCAATCCCAAGCATTGCACTAATCTCTTGCTACCCCTTTAGGCCAAAAAGAAAAAGAAAAAAGAAAAAAAGATGACCCTTCAAAGTACCCATGTCAAGTACGACCCTACAATGAGGCAGTATAGGGGTTATGATCATGTTGTAGAGCGAAAGATTGAGAAAGATTCTATTACTTTCACTTGCATCAATCTTCTAGTGATAGTTTCAAAGGAATTCTTATTAGAGCTTGACTCATCCCAAGGTGAAGAAGAGCATTTCCTTTTCTACCCAAACACTGATACCCATTGCTTTAACCGATTTGGGCCTAATTATTCATTTTGAACCCTGAGCGGTGATCATCTCCCTTTACTGGGGCAAGGCGTAAGAATTGACCAAATACAATTGACAGTCACGAGAAAATGTGAAAAGCATCTCAAAAGCCATAAGAACTACAAAAGTTCAAAGAACAAAAAAGTTCGACAAATTAGGGGGCATGAAAAAGCAATATGCCTAGTAAAAGTAAGGCCAATTCCCATCAAGAAAAAGAGCCAAAAGACTACATCTTATATAAAAAAAAAAAATTATCAAAGTCCAAGTGCCTATGTAAAAAAATTCATTGCTAGAGCAAAGGACATTAGAGAAAGGAGCAAAGCTCCCATGCAGAAATGATTAGTCAAGAGACTTTCGGGATGTGTCGTGTTTCAAAAGCCAAATGCTTTTGAAAGGTCGAGTGACCTGGTCATGATGCCATGATGATCACCGACTCCTAAAAATCATATTGAAAATCTTAAGCCTTTCGAGCCTCTCCCAAGCCAACATTATAACCCTCTTTCGAAGTCTCTTCTGATTGGGATGGTTTAAGTAAAAATGAGAATGCCACAAAGAATCTACTGCTTGAAGGAGCGGAAGTAATTCTATCTTATCTTCCAAGTTCTCGACTTGTAAACCCGATGAAGATAGCGACAAATGATTCATTTATTGGCCTAAAAGCAATAATCCATTTGTGTAAGCTTATGACCAAACCTACATTGCAGTCCTTTCAAAAGACCTTTTTGATCGATCATATTGTGCTCATCGCGAATGTTTTTGAAAGCCTTTGATCTGGGTCATGTGAGATATCCTCAGCAACTAGTTATCTCCCCCATGAATGGATGGGATCAAGTAGCCATTTTATCGAAAGTGCGTGAGAAGCCCTTTCTGACTAAGAAGCTCTAGTTTGGCATGCTTAATGAGCCTTTTTCATGAGTTGTAACAGTTTTGATAAGAACTTGACTCCTAGAGAATTTGATGATTAATGATATACCCACGAGCAAGATGACAATTTTGCGCCACATGATGTTGATTGAAATCAAATGTTTTTCCAAAGTAGTTGGACTTAGCTTGATTAGCTTGTTCAATTAATGCTATAATATTGCCAATACGTCTCTTGATGACGTCTTTAATGACATTCGCTCAAGTTGAGTTTGACAAGATTTCTCGGTGAAGCCATGCAGTTTTCAAGGGGTTAGCGGGTGCTTCCCTAAAAACCAAAGGTTCATGGTCAACCTTAAACCATGCTATCTCCAAAGGTTCATGATCAACCTTAAACCATGCCATCTCCAGAGGTTCATGGTCAACCTTAAACCATGTCATCTTCTTATGACCCGGTGGGCTTCTGTAGCCCAGAGTCTTCCTTCTCCCCATTCTTATGACTCGGTGGGCTTTCCATAGCCCGGAGTCCTTTAACCCCCTTCTTATGACCCGGTAGGCTTTCCATAACCCGGAATCCTTCAACCCCATTCTTATGACTCGGTGGGCTTTCCGTAACCCGGAATCCTTCAACCCCATTCTTATGACTTGATGGGCTTTTCGTAGCCCGAAGTCCTTCAACCCCATTCTTATGATCCGGTGGGCTTTCCGTAGCCCGGACTCCTTCAACTCCCTTCTTATGACCCGGTGGGCTTTCCATAACCCGGAGTCCCTCTCCTTCTTTTTATGACCCGGTGGGTTTCTGTGGCCCGGAGTCTTTCTTCCTCTTATTGATAAGAAGCACTTTCATAGTTATGAGTCATTTCTATCGACCTGATACGTGCATATGCACCTTGGGTTTCTCTACCGTCGAAATAATTTAGGTGTCTTCTATCTTTGAATGCAATCTCTTCGAGGCTACATTCAAAGAGGGGCAGCTGTTGACACCTAATTTTTCACCTAAATTAATTAATTTAAAGTAGCATTAAATGTTAGGAATTAGTCACAAAAGAAAGTTAAAAAATTTATTATTTAATTAAATTATTTAAAAAAAATCGGTCGGGTTGGGCCGAATCTAGCCTTGGCCCGACCCGCCCCTTTCCTTTTCTTTTTCCCCTGCGGGCGGGCCCGGCCCAGCCCATTTCCTCTTTCAGCCTAGCCCGTGAGTGAGCTAGTTGTCTCCCCCAACCGATCTTTGCTGCAAAACCTACAAAGAAAAAACAGAAGCAGAGCAGCGACAAAGGGAGCAAGGGGATCAGTGGTAGGTGAGCGGCATGATCCGTTGGTCGAGGGTGCAGTCTGGCCAGCAAGCTGGCAGCTGTAAAGGCCATGCGCGCTTGCTGGCCGGGCACAAAACCAAAGGAGAGAACACACCAACAGAGCAATTGGCACCAAAAAACACCAAGCCGAGAGCGAGCGAGAGAGAACACATGAAGCACAAAGAGAAACACTAAGGGGAGGAGAGGAGGAGGAAACCCCCTTTGGCCGTTAATCGCTGCAGTTGATTGCCGCTGGAGGTGTCGTCTGTCTTCAACCTCACTAGAACTTCAGGAAACAGAACAAACTGAACAGGGGAGGATCAGAAACAGAGAGGGGCAGGGAGAGAGTTCGAAGGTGAGAGACCGAACTAGAGGAAAGAAGCTCGAGGGAGCAGCTAATCGTCGCCAGAGGTCCTTTCACCCATCGTAGCCCATCACCAGAAGAGGTAGGTCCCTTGAACCCGTGGTCTCGTTTCTAGAAAACGCCGAGCCAGAGCTCGCGACCGACCGGTTCGCGTGAGTTCTGGCCCACGTCGCCTTTGTTCTTTGCTCTCGTGTTCCTTATATGTTGTACCCTAAGACCCCTGAAGTGTATTCGGCGCTCGGTTAAGCCAGAATCCTTCGAGTTCGGTAGTACAGACCATGTGTTTGACAAAATTCCCCAAAGAAAACCAAGTAACTTGCATTTTAATACCGGACCCATTCATTTTTGCCTTCATGCTTGCTGAATCCTTGTTGCTTTGCCTGTATTCGTTGTGTTTTCGAGCAGTTTACGTGAGGTATTGGCATGTAGTTGGATTGAAGACTCATTCTGTCAGGAATAGTCTAGTGGTTACCAGAATGGGTAACGGGCGCCAGTCGAGGGTGGCAACTGGTGAGCAGCGGTGGTCCGATGACTCTCTTTAGGGTGATCGACACTCACGGAGTAAACGACGTCAGTCCGGCGAGGGAGCGGCAAAAGCTTCGACGAGCTGTGGCTGCGGGAGAAAGGTCTCGAAGAAGACGCCTAAAAGAAAAAAGGGCAGAAGAAAATAAAAGAAAAAGTAAAAAGAAAACACAAAAAGGGCTAGAAATAAATAAAAAAAATAGGAAATGGGCTTCGCTTCGGGCTCGTGCAATTTGGCTAATTCACCGCTAGGCCGGGCCCATCTCTTTTTTAGGGAATAAGGTTAATTTTGATTCATGCTGGGCTTTTTTTTTTTTTTTAAAGAAGGGAAATAGGAAAAGAGGATCCTGGGCCGAGCCTGAACTGCGGGCCCACGCAATAAGCTCGGTCGAGTCAAACTCGAGTCCGTCGTAGGGCCGAACCCAGTCGGGTCGACCCGACCCGACCCGACCCGACTCGGTCTCGACCCTAAAAAAGTTTATAAAAATATATATTTTTTGAAAAAAAAATAACAAAATTTTAAAAAAAATTAAAAAATTAATTAAAAAATTTTAAAAATAAAAAAAAATTTCGAAAAACCCAAAATTGTTTGGGTTGGTTGGAAATTGCTATGTATTTCCGTTTGAAGTGTAACTATGCTTTTAGTTGCTCGTATGTTGATTACATCGCATGTTTAGTTTGCATGTCTCGTTATGTTTAATGGTATGTGTGTAGTCTTATGGCAATTAGGACATTGTTAGCTATGGTTGTTGGTTTAATGCTTCCGCACCCATGTGGTCACTTTATATATTAGTGGATAAGTAAAATCAATCCAAACTACTTGACAAAAATCATTTTTGTTAAAATGAACAAGATTAGGTATCGAAAGGGCACTAATTAGTCAATTAGTATAACTAAGTCCCCGACCCTAGATTCTCTAGTTGCGTAAGAAGTGAGGTACACTCCCATGCCTCACTTGATTTCTAGCCAACTCCAATAGGTTAGTGGCGACTCCTTTTGTACAAAATTTCTTAAGAATATCCCAATGTCACGCGGGGTATGGGCTTGGGAGAGCCCGTGCCTAATCATGGGCCATATGCCTGTCCTCTAAGCAATATCCCTAAACCCGTTCCCTCCCCCCGAGGGTAGGTCGCGAAAATCTTCAAAGTTTAAATTCAAAGTAATCCTATGTCAAATTCGAGGGTCCCACAGTCGAAGAAACGGAAACTTTTCCTTGTTTGTAGATTTTGGAAGTTGCTAGTAATTTTCAAATACTATTGGCAGAAAAAATATGACCTATAACTTGCCAATTTAACTCGTCGATAAGCTATCAACATCATTATGAATTTACCAACGTCATAATTCATTAGTAAATTATTCTATTCCTTTACATTCGGCAAGTATAGTGAGCAAGTTATTAACATCGTGATGAGTTTACCATCTTTCAAATAACTTAGTAACTTCTTTTAAATTTTATAGGTACGATTAGTCAATTGTGAACATTGAAATAGATAAATAAGTTACTGATTTATTTTAAGTTTCATAACTATAGTCAATAAGTTACCAACACTGTAATGAAGTCATCAATATTCACATAAATTTGCGAGTTGCCCACTTCTTTTATATTTTATGATTTATTTAGTAAACTGCCATTTACAAGTATGTCTACTAATTAATAGATTTAACTCATTTATGTGATTTTTTTAGAACATGAAAGGTCAATCACAGTCTTTTTAATAGGTTTATCCCTTCATTTTGTTCAGTGACATGGCAAGAATAAGAGTTTGTTTGGTTTAACATTTCCAAATGAATTTTTCTTAACTCAATGCAACTCTCACGGTCTCACCTAGCATTTGCATGAGAAATAAGAGCCAGGAGGCATCCATTTCTTAAGCCATTCCATTGACTAATAAGTTATAAATAAACATGACTGAAATGTTTGGTTTCTCACAGGGAAAAAAAGCTAAACAAATGATGAAATAAATTGTTCATTTTAACCCCCTTCTCTTGGATTGATCTATCATACTTATAAGTTACTAACGTGTGCTGGTCGGGTGCATTAGCATTTTCCTTTGGATCTTGAGCATTGAATACACCAACAAGGAACTAAAGGTGATATGATTAGCTAGATTCTTCATCTATATTGATATCGCTTATTTTTAATATTACTTACATTTATTTGTATATATGTGTGATTCTTTTCATTTCTTTCATCATCTTCTCTAGTATAATTTGATATGAATTGACTCTTTGTAATTCAGCAAATAAAGCCAAATACTTTTTGGAAATCACATGCTTCCATTCCTAAGACAATGTATTAATTTCCAAACCTCACTTGGTCTTTTTCCGTCTAGAGCAAGGACAATATAACTAGTGAGTATATTGTAATGGCCTCGACTTCATCTCCAGGGTCTTCAGCAATAGGGATTATTTTTCATAATGTCCTAGGCTTGTCGCCATCTCGATTATTTTTATCTTGTTAATAAGCACATCCAAAAACATGAACAAACTTCCCAGACAAACAACAACTGGAAGACTTTCCTGATCTAAGGCCTTGCGGGCTTAGGTCATTGCGACTTGACATTGATTCCAAGCCAAGTAAACCTCGACTTCATCCCAAGGCATGAATGTATTCAAGCGTGCAAACATGAACAAATTTTACAAAAGAACATTATAACATACACACGGCTTAAACGGGTGAGCACACAACCAAATTTGACGTATAGCCTATTGCCCTAGCCAATTCTACTTAACTTGATGAACCTCAAGAAAGCTGGAGGAAGCAGCTTGGTGAGGGGCGGGCATGTGCGAGGTTAAAAGAGAGGGGAAGTGGGCATGTAAGACAATAGAGGAAAAGAGGGTTCAAAGGTGAGAATGAATGAGGGGATCCTTTTATTTGTAGGTACCCACCTCGTCATTGCTTGTCCAAACAGCCCAATCATCTTTCTTGGAGTGGCACGGTTATATAGGCGAGGTGGCATGCCTAACTTGGTTGTGTGGCAATCTGATGGCCTATGGGAATGATTGAAGGCTTACTTGTTTCCCTCCCATTGGACCACTTAAGCTCACGCATCATTATTGACCATTAAGGCTTCTTGAAGAGGTGGAATCCTAATGGGGTCGTGTGGCATACCTAAGCCTTAGGATAGTAATAATTGCCCATTGTGTCTCTTTTTTTTATTGGTACATTTGTCCAAGAGTCCCTTACTTATTCCTCAAGGAAAATATTGGGTAATGATTACCAAATCTTCTTAAAGCCATCTAAGGTGATGAATCACTCATTTCATTAAATGACCCAAGAGGTACTAGAGTGTTCTATTTTGTCCATTTCCAAAGAATAAGGCATACACGAGACTTGGACCATTGGAAGTGCAAATGAGACCAGGCAAGGGCCTTTTGTGTATATCCTATATTGACCATTTCGACACACCCAAATTTTATGGTAAAGCCACCCTTGGTGTGCTTGTCGTGGGCAAAAATGCCTACTTCGATTATGTCACACCCTAATCCTTCGATCGGGTGCCCATCCCTCATTGGTCGATTGAATAACGATGTTCTAGGATGCATCGCCGACTCATTCGTTTTAATGCACATGCAAAAGCAATTAAATAAATCCCCAGACAACAATAAGATGGGATAGAAAAGCAGGACCACCAATTATCGGAAACCAAACCACACCTTTATACATATCAGACTAATTCATGTACATTACTAGCCAATATTTACAAGGTCTACAAAAAGGTTGACTCTCCAAATAAGTTGTCCTATGACTAGCTAGTCCAACTCATTTGCTGATTTGGTAGAGTCCACAGGGTCAAGGCGAGACGATAGGTCCTCCACTGCACCATCTGGAGGGTTAGCTGGATCCTCATCTAGAGCAGCATCAATCACCGCAGTAGGGATATCAAAAGTCCTAGGAGGACCTAGCCTAACACCATAGGGAGCGGTGTGGAACCAAGCTCTAAATCAATTAGGTATCTCCTGATGTGAAACCTCTTCAACCCAAATAGTGGTTACAACTAGCTTGTAAACCCAAAAACCTCCGAGGTCGGGGAAACGGGAAACTCGCTCTGTAACCCTCATGGGACAACCATGATGCTCAGGGGGGTTTGCTATCTACGAACCTGCAAATGTTATCCCACAACAAGGTGAGACGACGTCTTAGCGAGTTCAACCCCCTAAGACCCGATTAGGAAGAAAATACACCTTGAGGGCTGCCTAAGCACAAACACCAGTCAGAGGACTTACCTTAGCCTTAGTCTCTTCCCACAAGTCAATACAATTCGAATAACTATCCAATTAATTCAACCAAATAGATCGAATCATCGATCAATCGACTTAGTCGATTACATGTCATCACGACCATCACCCAGTCATCTTAATCAATACTATCTATAAAGTCCGATCACCTTACGGACTGCTAACTCTAAGCTGAAAATAGATAGTATAGCTCACTCTAAGCTGATAAATAGTATATTGGTCGCTCTAAGCTTATATAATATATTAATAATGCTCACCAGAAGTTGCTCTAATGCTCACCAGAAGCTACTAGGTATACTACTCGCTCTAAGCTGACATATAGCCCGTAGGCTGATATAGTGACATATAACCTGTAGGCTGATATAGTATACCATCCTAACCATCTAATACTTTTACTATTTTTTTCATACCCAATAAAAATAATCATGTGCGGGCACACGAACTACCTTAGCTAGAATAGAATATTTTCACATTTGAAAATCCCACCAATTTCCACAGTCCAAAAACACATTCTTGACATTGTAAACCGATGTTCGGTGATTTTCTAATTAAATACTGAAATTATTAAATTTTGGGATAAATACCCAAAATTACAAATCATACTCAATTTGCACAAAATAACAGTTAATTAAATAAACAAATCACACCACTACAATTGGCATAAAATTCCGGTCACCGATTATCTTGGTCAAATTTTCGAAAAATAAATAATTAATTATATAATTACTAAAATTAACTATTAAATACTAAAAATGCACACTTAGGTACGTAAAGCCTAATTAAAAGCTGAGACAAGTCCAGAAAATTTCCGAACTACTTTAGATAAATACTAGAACTTATCACCACCGCCCTCAGTGGCACAGCTGGCTCGGGTTCTCTCCCCCTCACGAAGGGGAGAAGTTCGAATCCCAGAGGCGTCGTTAGGGATTCTTACCCGGAGTACTGTGGTGGTGGGTCCCGCAGTCACTCCCCCAAGGTTTGCTCACCGGTTGTCAGCTTACGGGATTCCCTGGGTTACCAAAAAAAAATAAAAATACTAGAGCTTAGCTTGGCTCTAATTACCCTACTCTAACTACTTAACATGCAATAGTGATTAATTAAATTGTTAATCTAATCTAACTATCCATGCTTAGTCTAAATTAATCAACCTTTAAACGTCATTAACTTACTAAGCAAGGATTAATGAGTTAAACTCACTTGATTAACAATCCGATTGAACCCCGACGACGGCAACGCGGAGATGATTGAAAATCTCCAAAGCGTGGGTACCACGCGGGGCCGGGATATGCCTAAAAAAGGCCTCGCAAAGCTCATAATTGAGCTGAATGGGCTATTTCGGTTCTGCCCTATATTGGTTCGGGGTTAATGGATGGACCCAGGGCTACGGTTAGGCTGAGATGCAAAGATTGCGGTTGAAACTTGGAGAATTTTGGACTATTGAGCTTGTGGACGCCGGATGGCTGAGTTGGGCTGAACAACCAATCGAACAGGGTTGGAATCGTGGGCCGCTTCGAACGCGGAGCTGCAGGGTCAATACTAGGGCTTCGACGGGCGCTACTGGCGGGGACGCGTGAGGGGAAGCAGAATCAAAGAAGTTTGGTGGGGGCAACGCACGTGCAGGTCAAATAAAACTGAAAGAAAAATAGAAGAAGACAGGGGAGCCGTCGAAGCTTGCGGGGCTAGAGATAGAAAAAGAATGTGGAGGCTGGTGTCTTCGACCGAACTGAAGGATAAAGGAGAAGAAGCAAAAAGGTAGAGGGGTCGGGGCAGCTGGCAAAAGAGAAGGGATAAGGGAGGATTTAAAATCAAAGAGAAAAATAAGAGAAAAGAAGGGTAAAGGATGGTCGGCCAAAATGGGGACATACGAGAGGAAGAGAGAGAGAGTGTGTATGTGTTGGTAGGGAGGAAGAAGCATGGAAAAAGAAGAGAAGAAAGGAGAAAGACTTGCGGAAATGAGAGACCGAAAGAGGAGAGGGAAAAAAAACCATCTTATTATTTTATCCATTATTGGTCTCACAAATTTCCATGTAAAATGCTTGGTCCTCACTTGCTTTCCTGCACCATAATTCTCCCAAAATAACAAGTCTTGAGTAGTAAAATAGCCATTTCCTTCAATTATGAATTCTATTTTCTTTTCCCGGAATCCGATCTCTTAACAAGTTTCTCTGATTTATGTCCAATTTTGTTGAAGAAAAAGCCCACACAATTTCCTTTCACCAAGTAGCTCGCGCAGAGGTTAAAAATTCCTTCAATTTGGCCAATTCGAATTTCTGTTCGTTTTCCAAATCGTTCGAATTGATTTTCCGTAAAAATCCTAAACTCTCCGAAAATTCGTTGAAAGATGAGTTGACGTTCCTAAAATGACTTCTGACACAATAGAACTTTCAATTTTTGAAATCAAATTCAAATTCGCGATTAATTTCAATGAAGCGATTTTAACGTGACCTAACCTATCGGGTAACTTTTAGGAATTTTTGGTACAATTGACCAGTAGTCGATTTTCTTCGAGCCACACGTACCTCTTCAACACATTAGCGACTCTCAATGGTTGTGAAAATCTCGAGATTTCAAATACGGACACATGGTACCAAAACGATACAAAATCGGTCTAGTGCCGATCGGCGAGAATTCTGCAATCATGTGGAATCACTCACACTTTGATTACACATCTCAGTCAAATCAATCTATCTCCATTTTCTAATCGATTTTTAATTGTGCCGTAATGACCCTTGTAGACTAGCACGGTCGAGTAATCGATTTCTGGTCGAATTCTCAAGTCTATTACATTAAAATCCCTTAACGGCTTAACCGGATAGGCTAGTTATCTCATGAGTGGTTATCTCAGAGAAAAGCACTATAGGTACGTTGATGAAAAGTCTAATTTATCCAATCGAAATCAGAACTTGAAAATTAAGATATTACAGATTAGGTCAATGACCTAGGCATGGGCTTAATGGCCGACCCTTGGGTTGACACTAGCTGAGCAGATTGAGCCCACGATCCACCACTAGGGCCCATGGCCACTCCTCGACTGGTCCATAGTTGAGCATACTTGGTCTGTGGCCGACTCCTAATTGTCAGTGGTTGTGTAGGATTGGTTAATCTATGATTGACACACTATTGCACAAGGTTGACTCATGGTTGTCCACGGTCGGTACATGATCGAGCGGAATTACCCATGATTAGAACATAACCTCTCGGAAACAATACATGATCGCGCATTGATCTATGGTAGTACGTGATCATCCTTTGATCAACCCTTATGGTCGGGCAGTTGTCTATTGGTCGAATAGTTTGGATCCACTTGTTGATCAATGGTTTGGTCCGCGGCCAATCCCTTGATCAATCCATGGCCGATTCTGTGATCAGAACATGGTTAATCCCTTGGTTACCTTTTCAATCGGGCCGATCAGTCCATAACCAATCCTTACTATTGGCACACAAGACTCAGCCATTTCTCATGGGGTCAGAAATCGCGGATGTTACATATATGAAGTTGACTCTTTCTAATTATTGATCTAAATTAATTACTTAATTGTATTCTATTAGTGATTTGCGAACAATCACGACCATCGATTGCGTATCCAAATGAAAAATTTTCTTTGGAAATTGATTGCGTCTATTTTTTCGGCAAGCCCCGAATTGACTTTATAACTTCCAATGCCACTTAGAATAAATGTGAATATAGTTTTTATTTTCAACGAAACCTCTTCCAATAACATGAATGAGATATGGATGCACGGAAGCAGTCTAAATGACACCCGATAATATACAAACAAGAGTGAATTATAGAGAATCCACCCAATCAAATAAGAATGAAAATAGTGGTTATAGCTAAGTCCTTCATTAGAGAGACCACATCCAAGATACTTAAGTGAGGCATTATAACCTCACCCGCTTATTACGAAGACAGGAGCCTAGTAAGTAGATCTCCAACACATTGCTATACATTCTAGGTAATATGTAATCTCTCAAAGCCACCCGTGCAACGTCCTTATCATATTCAAATTAAGCTATATGGACTACAATTCTTCAAGGGCTAGTGGAAGAGGTCAAGGGGGGAGACGGGGAGCAAAGGGATGAAGGTGGCGGTCCAGAACGAAGGGGTTTGGGAGAAAGATGGGAGTGGCGGGAATGTCGCCCCTAGGAACTTTGCTCCTGAGATTTTGCATACAAATGACCGTATAGAAGCTTTGAAGATTTTCAATTTGCTTAGATTTTTTTATTTGATCATGAAGTAGGTCTTTACAGCTTACTTCGGATCTTTGGTTTATGCATGTAAGGAATATCCAAAGGGGAATCATTAGAGAGCAATACAATTAGGAAAAATATATTGAAGCAACAGTATACTAAAACTTTCCATTTTCGCTAGCAAACATACTAAAACCTTTATATTGTTAAGCCTAGAATGTTAAATCAAGATAATAGTAGTGGACTTATAAAACTATGGAAGATCATTTATTTAGGAGACTCAAACAGGTCAGGAACATAGGAGTGGATATCATGGGTCCTCAGTTTTCTTAACTAATTCTTTTATGTATGTCGCGCAAAAGCGCTCGTTATTAAATGGAAAAGCATATATCCCTGCCTATATCGGGCTTTTACATGATACATGAATTAGCCATGGAACTTAATTATAATTTGTATGAGTTGGAGCACATGTTTCATGAGCAATTTATTGAGCTGAGCTGAAGGTAACTATGGTCGATCTAGCTTAATCAATCACAAGATGAATTTACTGGAAAAATACATCATGAGGTTCCGGAAGATCAAAAGAGGTGTCGAGCTAATAAGGTTAATAAATGGAAAAGCATATATCCCTGCCTATATCGGCCTTTTACATGATACATGAATTAGCCATGGAACTTAATTATAATTTGTATGAGTTGGAGCATATGTTTCATGAGCAATTTATTGAGCTGAGCTGAAGGTAACTATGGCCGATCTAGCTTAATCAATCACAAGATGAATTTACTGGAAAAATACATCATGAGGTTCCGGAAGATCAAAAGAGGTGTCGAGCTAATAAGGTTAATAAAGAATGTGTCATAATTATTCTAAAGTGGCTGAATTAGCCATGTATCTGCCGCAGTGAAGGTCCTTTCTTGAGACTGGCTAATTTATGATCGAGAGTGCCGGATGCCGCAGAAAATACTTGACTTGGCTTTCATCTTAGATAGCTTTCTCATTCTGCATAGAGAGCTTTTGTGACATCCTAATTTTCAACCCTGCTTTCAACTAAATGAAATGGGCATTTCATTGATGCGTCTCTTTTTCTTTGAGTTGGCCACTCATGAGATAACTAATTTAACAGGTGAAGCCGTTAAGGAATCTAAATGCAACAGACTTGAGAATTTGACCAGAAACCGACTGCTCGACTGTGCTAATCTGTAAGGTTGATACGGCACTGTTAAAATCGACTAGAGACCAGAGATAGGCTACTTCGATAGAGGCATGTAATTAAAGTGTGGGTGATTCCACCTAATTGCAAAATTCGCGTCGAACGGCACTAAAACGATTTTTCTATTGTTTCTATACCCTATGCCCGTATTTGAAATCTCGAGATTTTTACGACAATTGAGAGTCACCTACGAGTGAAAGATGTACAATGTGAATCGAAAATAATTGACCACGGTCAAATGTGCTAAAAATTCCTAAAAGCTACCCAAGTAGATTAGGTCATGCTAAAATCGCGTTCGGTTGAAATTAAATACGAAATTGAACCCGATTTTAGTAATTGAAAATTCTATCATGTAACGATTTATTTTAGGAACGTCAACTCATCCTCTGAAGAATTTTCGGCGAAAAATCAAGATTTGGCAAAATTGGATCGGGAAATTTGGATAGACCAAATTGAGTGCATTTTTAGCCTCCAAGTTGAACCAATTGGTGAGGAAAAATGTAGAATTGAGTGTGGGTATCCTCCATGGCATTTTGGCCATTGAATTGAAGCCAATTAGAAGTGTATTTGAGTTGGTATTGGAGGGGAATTGAGTGAATTCGTAGCCATAGGGGGGCTGCAACATTTCAGCTCAATCCTTGGCTTCTTGGAGAAGTTTTGGAGGAGATAAGGCTACTAGACACAGCTGGGGAATTTGGGGGACCAAGTGATGATACAAGGAGATATTTTGTGAAGACTTTGGTGGCTTTTGTCCCCCTTTAGCCAGCAGCAACTCTTCTTCTTCTTCCTTGTTGCATTGGTCCCCATTGTTGTAGTTTGAGAGCCATAAAACTAGAGACACCAACTAGCCAAGCCTCCAAGCTGTCGACCGCCCCTACGCCGCTGTCCAAGCCACCCACAAGCACCTGAGCTATGCCCACATGCCGTCCCGCTCGTCCACACGTCTCTACCGGTTCCGTGCCTACTCACCGTCCACCAGACCCTCCATCCAGCTAGTCGAGGCACCTCCACTACCCGTTTGAGCTACCGTCGCCCCTGCTTGGTTCCGCCACTGCTGTCCGCCTCCCATCTCGCTGTTCTAGCCAAGTTGAACCATTCGGTCTAACCTTCTTAGCCCTTGGACAAAGCCAAACTCATAGTTAGGGCTGTGAGCTTCATAGGCCTTTTCTGGGCCCTTCCGAGCCTTTTTGAGTGTCGCCGTAGGCCCGTGTTTCACTCGCCTTCACGTCACTATCGCCATGAACTCATCAGCTTGCAAATCCGGTGAGTTTACTCTCTAAACTCTACTTAGGGAGTTTATTATGCTTAGGGTAGGGTTAGTTTAATGTAAAAGTGGATTATGTGGTTAGATTGGTGTAGTTAATAGTTTAGTTGGTTAATTAGGCCAATTAGGGAGTTAGATTAGATTAGTTAAGGGTCAATTAGATTGCATGATTTAATTAGTTTATTGCATTATTTAATTAGGTCCAACTAGGTGGTTAGATTAGTGTTTAAAGCCTAATTAGTTATTTATTGAATTATTTTACTTTTATTTATTTAATTTTGTAATTTATTTAATTATTTAATATTTTCATAAATTATACCGGGATTACTAATCGTCAAAATTTCATGCTGATTGTCGTGGTGTAATCGGTTATGCAATTGAGTATTAATTTGTGCAATTGAGTGATAATTGTTAATTTTCAGTTATTATCTCAAAATTATGAAATTTTGGCATTTAATTAGAAAATACCGGGTGTCAAGTTTTGACACCAAAAATGTTGTTAAGTACTATATCAAATTGTGGGATTTTAAAATGAATGATATCAATTTTTATGGTTTGATCTAACCGTGTACCCACACACGATTATTTTACTTAGTGTTTTTAATATGAAGAAAAAGTGCCAAGTACATTATCTTGATTGAGGCATTAAAGTGCAAAGCACAATGTCCTTGGCCGAGTTTGCGTGTACACATGATGGTTATGAGAACCATCACCCGATCTGCATCGAGTGGACGTTGCTCTTATATGGAATGCCCATAACAACGGATGTCGAATCGCAGTAGAGGCCGGACCGATGTTCTTTCGGGAATGCTATCTAGAGGTAGTTGTTGTCATGCTCAAGGGATGAGATAATGTCCGACTATGCCAGAAGACCACCGAACATCGAGTAAGCCATGCTCGTGGGGCCATAATCAATTGGAACGCATGAATGAGTGATATAACCATGCCTGATTATGAGACAAAATTGTGTGGCACAGTATATGACGTATCATAACGATTTGGCCTTATAATCGGGACCTATGTGATTGATTGAGATATATATGAGACGTTCCAATTGATGAGTGCATTTACTATATGCATCTGTTATATGAACTGTACTAATGTGCAAGGAGGTGTTGAGGCGAGGTGAGTCTTTTGTGATTAGACTGCCTCTAGGTGTATTACCTTCCTAATCAGGGTTTAGGGCATGAACTAGCTGAGACATTATCTCACCCTGTCGTGGTTTAACTTTTCACAAGTCCCTAGATGGAGGCTCGTTCAATTTGTTTCGGATAGCCACGGGGGTATAGCGAGCAGAGTACCGACGTCCCTATCCCCGGGAGTCCCTGGCTCCATGAGCTCATCATGACTACTATCTTGGTCAATGGGGGCCTACCACAATTAGTACCTCATCAATTCAAGGTGTGATTTTGTAATAGGCCTAATGGAGTGCAGGAAGGTCCCCTTCAGGATTTTGACGTACCCACCTTTGAGGGCGAGGGGGTAACTGACCCACCTAGTGGTGTCATGATAGACCCAGATCCCAAGTGGATAGGATTTGAGATAAGGTTAGCTAGGTAGTCCTTTTTGAGGCCTTGACTTCTGTATATAACCTTATAGACTAACCTAGTTTGTTTATAAAGGTGTGGTTTGTTTTATATGGTTGCTTGCTTTTCTATTCCATGTTTGTGTTGTCTGGGCATTGTTTTGTTTCGCTTCCGTATGTGCATAATCGTTTGGGTCGGCAAAGCGTCTTGAGAACGTCACAATTTTATTGACCACCGAGAGATGTGCGCACGCGCGAGGTTTGTGGTGTGACATCCTCACCCAGAGTAGTATCAAAGCTGGTTAGTGTTCGGAGTGATAAGGAAGCGATGGGTTTTGGGATAATTAGTAGGAAAGGTTATTATGCTGATGTATGTGATTGATAGCTGATTGATAGGTGTTTTGTATGGGTCACTCGGTTTCTAATTCTATATGGAATTGGAAAATAGGTTTTGTAGAGAGCCTATAAGATGAGTGACCAAGAGCAGAGGATGCCTAGATAGAGAACCATAGGATCCGTTACTCGGGGTAGGATGTTAACAAGGGTCGGTACCTGAGGAAGAGCGCAGGCACAAGTCAACGCGAGTAGAGTAACACCATTGCAGGTCGGTGCTAGTGTAGTAGCACCTGGCAATCCAAGAATTGAGGGGATCGTGCAGGCGCTAGAGACGTTAGGAGACATGGTAGGGCAGCAAGCCCAAATCAAGCTGCCGCCACTGTTGCAACAACCACCACTACCGCAGCTGTAATTACTTGCCACTGATGCCGCTACTACTGCCATAGCTACTGCCGCACCAATCAAGGTTCCACCTGGGAACGTGGTTGCTGAGAGGCCTATGCACAAGCTCGTTAAGCAATTTCTAAAGTTGAACCCATCGAGGTTCATAGGTGCAGGGGATCCCGAGGCTGCAACCCTTTGGATCCAGGATTTGGAGAAGGCCTTTGTACTGCTGAGGTGCACAGATGATGAAAATATGGTCCTTGCAGTATATCAATTGTAGGATAACACAACTACCTAATGGAGAGCCACCAGAGGCAAAGTATTCCCTGAAGGTGTGGTTCTAGAGTGGAATGCCTTCATTAGGAATTTTAATGGCAAGTACTTTCATGACAGTGCCAAGAAGCAAAAGATGGAGGAATTCCACCACCTCCATCAAGGGATGATGTTCGTAGACCAATACAAGGCAAAGTTTGCCAAACTGTCACAGTATGCCCTGAGATTGGTAGAAGATCCAAAGGACAAAGCTAGGAGGTTCAGGAATAGCCTCCGACCAGAACTGAAGGATCCACTAGTGCCATTTGATCTGAAAGATTACAATAAGCTTTATGGACGGGCCCAACTAATAGAAAGAAACATGAACGAACGAGCCGCTGCATCTGGGTCACAGTTCGATTTGAATAGAGATAGTAATAGGTTTGGGAAGAAACCTATGACCGAAGGAAGGTATCCTATTCCACCTAACAAGAAGGGTATGATCAGAAAGTCAGCACCGAGTCAAAATGGTGTGTGTTGCTTCTGCAAAAGGCGACATGGGTCAACCCTGTGCCATTTTAGGATGAGTGCTTGTTATGAGTGTGGCCAGCAGGGTCACCTGGCCAAAAACTATCACCCAAGGCTAATAGAACCCCAGTAGTTGCCGTCGCCACTGCCGCCACCGATTGGTCAAAACAGGGGATTTGCGCCGCAAAATGCACTGCAAGGTGGAATGAACAAACCTCCAGCTCAAGGAAGAGTGTATGTTGTCATCAAACGACAGGCTGAGGACTCATCTGATGTGATCATAGATACGATCTCGTTGAATGACCATACTGCTTATACTTTATTTGATCCTAGCACAACTCATTTGTTTATAGCTAAGCAGTTTGTTAAATTGGTAGGGTTGAGTCCTGAATTGTTAGGGTCAATCATTAGTATATCTACCTCGTTAAAGGATGAGGTGTTGTCTATGGTAGCTGTCCTAATTGCAAGTTGGTTCTTGGTGAGCGAGAGGGAAAGATGGATTTGATAGTCCTAGCCATGTATAATTTTGATGTGATAATTGACATGGACTGGCTCACCAAGTAAAGAGCTAAGATTGACTACTATCGTAAAGCGATTCAGTTTAACCCGTTAGTAGGTGAAAGTTTCGAGTTTATTGGGAGTTGAAGAGGACCCTCGATTACCTTAATTTTATCGCTTGAGGCAACCCGTTTGTTAGACGGGGGTTGTTAAGGTTACTTGGCGACTGTTGTGGATATGACGGTTGAGGAGCTAAAGATGAAAGATATTGCGCTGGTTCAAGAGTTTCCAGACGTGTTTTCGAAGGAATTACTAGGTCTGCCCTCGGAAAGAGAGATTGAGTTTGTGATTGAGTTAACCCCCAGGACGGAGCCAATCTCTAAGGCTCCCTACCACATGGTGTTGTTAGAGTTGAAAGAACTAAAGGTGCAGATGCAGGAGTTATTGGATAAGGGATTCATACGTCCCAGTGCATCACCTTGGGGAGCACCAATTCTGTTTATGAAGAAGAAAGATAGTTCGTTGCATCTTTGCATTGACTATCGTCAACTCAATCAAGTGACGATCAAGAACAAGTACCCACTGCCGAGGATCGACGACTTGTTTGACCAGTTGCAAGAAGCGTTGATATTTTCTAAAATTGACCTAAGGACAGGGTATCATCAGCTGAGGATCATAAATAAGACATACTAAAGATGGCGTTTTGTACACGATATGGCCATTATGAGTTCACTGTAATGCCATTTGGTTTGATGAACTCCCCCGCTGCTTTCATGGATCTGATGAACCAAGTATTCAAGAAGTATCTTGATCAGTTTGTGATCATTTTCATTTACAATATCCTGGTGTACTTAAGAAGTCCAGAGGATTACGAAAGACAGTTGAGGATAGTGCTTCAGACTCTACGAAATCATGGATTGTACACCAAGTTCAATAAATGCGAGTTTTGGTTGACTCGTGTGGCATTCCTAGGTCACGTGATTTCAAGTGAAGGAATCTCTGTGGACCCGACCAAGATCGAAGCAATTATCAACTGACCAAGACCGATGACAATGATAGAGATCAGAAGTTTCTTGGGTTAGGTATGGTATTACAAACGGTTCGTGGAAGGATTCTCAGCATTAGCCTCGCCTTTGACTCGACTGCTGAAGAAGGAAGAAAAGTTTATATAGACAAATAAGTGCAAGCATAGTTTTCAAGAGCTTAAACAAAAGCCAACTATTGCACCAGTGCTGACAATTCCATCTGGTCTTGGAGAATACAAGATCTATAGTGATGCATCGTTTATGGGACTAGGTTGTGTGTTAATGCAACATGGCAAAGTCGTTGCATACACATCCCGTCAGTTGAGACATCATGAGCTGAACTATCTAACGCATGACCTAGAACTCGTAGCCCTGAATCAATGAGATACCCTATGAGGTAGACCCTCATCAACCCAAACAGTAGTCACAACAAGCTCATAGACCCAATGACTCCCGGGGATAGGGACATCTCTGCTCCACTCGATAACCCTCCAAGACTAACTAAAACGTTCCAGAGGGACCGCCATCTAAGGACCTGAAAAGAATGAGTCCACGATGGAGTGAGACAACGTCTCAGCAAGTTCACCCTCTAAACCCCAACTAGGAAGAAAATATGTCTAGAGGTGGTCTAACCACACATCACAGAATACTCACCTCGCCTCAGTTCCTTCATGCACGTCAGTACAATTCATATCACAAATGCATATAATCAATGCACACATCAATTTGAATGTCTTACTCAATCTCAATCAATCACAGGGATCTTGATTATAGGGCCAAATCGTTATGATACGTCCCATTATGTGCCACACAATCTTATCCCATAAACGGTGTGTCTATCTCAATCAATCACACGTTCCAATTGCTTACTACCCGCATAGGCAGTTTTAGCCGATGCGCATCGGTTCTCTGGCATAGCCAGGCTTCGTCTCATTCCTTGAGCGTGACAACATCAACCCGACACACTTCGGGGATGGCATTCTCGAAGGAGTTTAGGTCCGGCCTCTGCCACGATCTAGCATCCATTGTTAGGGCATCCCATATAGGGCAACGTCCATCCAACACACATCGGGGACAAGTTCTCTTAACCATCACACAATTATTCAATTATGGCCAAGGACACCACGCATTGCACTCAAATGTCTCAATTAAGATAATGCACTTGGCTTATTTTCTTTGTATTAAAAACACCCAATGAAAATAATTATGTGTGGATACACGATCAGATCGAACTTTAAAAATTGATATATTTCCTTTAAATCCCACTATTCGATATAGTCTTTAAAAACATTTTCGGTGTCAAAACCCGACAACCAGTATTTTCTAATTAAATACCAAAATTTCATAATTTTAAAATAAATACTCAAAATCACAATCATCACTTAATTTGCACAAATTAATCATCAATTGCATAAACTAAACACACCACTACAATCAGCACGAAATTCCGGTCACCGGTTATCTCGGTATAATTTCTTGAAAATATTAAATAATTAAATAAATAGCAAAAATAATTAAATAAATGCAATTAAATCCAATAAATGTAAACCTAGACTGGAAATACTAATCTAACCACCTACAGGCCTAGAAGAATTATGCACCTATCTAATTAAATTCTACATTATACCTAGCCCTTAATTAATCTATTCTAACCACCTATCAATCATAATTAAGCAATTAAATCACTAATTACAACTAACTAACCACATATGTCATACTTAGCCTAATCTAATTACCTACTAAGCATCATTAACTCCTTAAGCAGAATTTAACAAGTAAACTCACCGATTTTGCGAGCTGATAAGTTCACGACGACGGCAATGGAGGTCCGAACGGGGGCTAAAACGAGCCTCAAGGCTCTCATCCCTTGCTAAACTTTAGCCTTTGTCCAAGGCCGAAAGAGCCGCTTGGCTTGGCTATGGCAGCTAGAAGCGATAAGGTGGGACGATAGCGGCTACAGCAAGCTCGACGACGGTGGACTATCGATGGAATGGCCCTAGCAAACAGCAACAAGCACGGGACAATGGCTTGGATGTGTGAGGATGGCGACCAGGTGTGTGACATCCTAGATTTTCGACTCTGCTTTCAATTCAATAAATTGGGCATTTCATCGACACGTCTATAGGGCTGTTCTCAAAGCTGATCACTCTTGGGATAAATAAACTATCTGGAGAAACCATTAAGGAATTTAAGGCAAATAGACTTAAGGATTCGACCAGGATTCGGTTGTTCAATCGTGTTCATCTATCGAGATCATTAAGGCACAAACATAAATTGATTAGAGATCAAAGATAGGTTGGTTTGACTGAGATGTGTGGCCGATCGTGGGTGACTCCACTAAATTGGAAAATTCTTATCAATCGGCACTAGTTTGATTTTTCTATCATTCTGGTATCCTGTGTCTGTATTTGAATCCTCAATATTTTCTCAACAACCGAGAGTCGCCAATGTGTCGAGTAAGTTCATTGTGGCTTGAAGAAAATCGACCACGGGTCATTTGTTTTGAAAAGTTCTGAAAACTACCCGGTAGCCTAGGTCACACTAAAAACACGCCGAATGAAAATTAATTGCGAATTTGAATCCGATTTCAGAAATTGAAAGTTCGGTCATGTCAAAATAAATTCTAGAAACGTTGACTTAGTCTTAGAAGATTTTTCTGCAACTCGAGATTTTTTGGGAAAAAGTCAACGTATGACCGTTTTTGATCAAAAGAGGCCGGGAATTATTTTTTAGGATCAATACGAAGGTTTAGTTTAGGATCAAGACGTTTCAGTTGACGGACCCAAATATTTAGAAGATCCTACAAAAGGATACTGATAAGAAAGAGTCTGACTTTCAAATTTCTGAAAACAGAGCACTCTAGTTCCGAGAGTGATTGGGTGTACTTGACCTTGTAGCACTCAGGTAAGAGACCTTGTTAGAAATTCACGATAGTGGTTGCAATATTCAACTAGGCAGTACAAAGTTAGAATCAGCATCAGTTATTTGGTAAACCAATATATAGTTAGATATCGCTAGACAGGTTGTAAGTGTTAAATGTCTTAATAAGTAGAAGTCCAGTAATGCAAGCCGGGAGGACTTTTATAATCACTCAAGAGTCCCGAGTGGGAATAGAAGTATATCACAATGGTTCCTTCTAAAGCACTGTGTAGCAAAGTGTGTAGAACATCAGTTATGGGAATGAAAATAGATGAAGAAAGATCACAGGCCTAGAGTCAGTTTATCAGTCAGTGATTGCAGTTGTTATGATCAAAATCAGTTTATGGACTGCTCAGAGCTGTCAAAAAGGTTGATCATTGAGCATTGAAGACCCTTAGAGTTCCAAATTAGCGATTGCATCGTTTTGAAGGTGTCACCAATGAGGGATGCCTTGCGCTCCAGCAAGGAGAGAAAACTGAAACTGAGGTACGTAGGTCTCTTTTAGTTTCTAGAGAGAGAATTGGGATCCTAGTGTATCGTCTTGCAATACTGCCAAAGTAGGTGCGAGTGCATGACGTCTTTCACATGTTGAGGTTGAAGACGTATGAGCCTGATCCAACCCATGTGCTAAATCTTGAAGAATTAGACATGGACGACCGAGTATCGTACATGAAAAGCCCGGTTCAAATTGTGATTGAAAAAGTTTGGATTCGGTGAACCAAGATAGTCCCTTTGGTCAAAGTGGTCTAACAACACCATGGAACTGAAGAAGTAACCAGGAAAAGTGAGACTCATTGAGATGACAATACCCACCTTTTTGTTTAAGGATTGGTAAAGATTTAAATTTCGAGGACGAAATTTTTATAAGAGGGGAAGAGTTGTGACATTCTAGATTTTCGACTCTACTTTCAATCCCATAAATCAGACATTTTATCGACATGCCTATAGGGCTGTTCTTAGAGCTAATCACTCTTGGGATAACTAGACTATCTGGGGAAGCCATTAAGGATTTTAAGGCAAATAGACTTGAGGATTCGACCAGAAATTGGTTGCTCGACCGTGTTCATCTATCAAGATCATTACGGCACAAACGTAAATTGATTAGAGATCAAAGATAGGTTGGTTTGACTGAGATGTGTGGTCGATCGTCGGTGACTCCACTAAATTGGAATATTATCATCGACTGGCACTAGTTTGATTTTTCTGTCGTTTTGGTAACATGTGTCCGTATTTGAATCCTCGAGATTTTCACGACAATCAAGAATTGCCAATGTGTCGAGTAGGTTCATTGTGGCTCGAAGAAAATCGACCACAGGTCATTTGTTCTAAAAGTTCTAAAAACTACCCAGTAGCCTAGGTCATGCTAAAAACGCACCGAATGGAAATTAACTACAAATTAGAATACGATTTCAAAAATTGAAGGCTCAATCACGTCACAATAAATTCTAGGAATATTGACTTAGTCTCGGAACATTTTTCTACAATCCGAGACTTTTTGGGAAAAAGTCGGTGTATGACTGTTTTTGTTCAGAAAAAGGCCGTGGATTATTTTTTATCACAAATTTGGGAAACAAGGTGGATTCATGGGTGAGGAAAAATTTCAATTGAAGTATTGAGATGTCAGTTGAATTTATTTGGGCCAATTGAGATCAAATCAAGTTAGATGAGGAGTCCAATTGAAGCCAAAATATGGGAAATTAGTAGCTCCCCCTCCTCCTAGCCAAAATGGACCATTTCAATGTTGCAAAGAGAGGCCTTGGTGGCCTAAGGACAGCCATGAGACCTTGGCTTGGTGGACAAGTTCTAGAGGGGCACAAACTTGTGGAAAAACAAGGCCAAGAGGCTCTCCAAGCTCATATCTTCCCTCTCCCTCTCTTCCTCACTAAGCAACCAGCCATCCTCTCCCTTCTACCTGACATTTTCACACACCACCAGCTAAGGAAGAGCAGCCAGCAGCCCGGTACTGCCGTCATAGCCACACAACGCCATCGAAACACCACCGCCTCCACCGTTCGCCCTCCTATCGCACGCGCGCGCCGTTGCCCCTTGTCACGCTGCACCGCCGTCCAACAACCCCACCATGCGTCCCAAGGCTGTCTTGAGCCCCCTCCAACCACCATGAACCCGTGTCATTGGCCGTTCGACCTTGCCGTTACCTCTACCGGTTTAGCTTGTCTTGCTTAGCTTTGTTTTTCTTGTTTTGCAACAGCAAATAGAAGGAATTTTAGTGGATTTTCACAGCAACTTCTAGGTCCATTTTGACGTGTTTCTAGGCCTTGGATCCTAGGCTCGCTTTGGAGAAAAGCAACCCTCGCGTTGTTCCCGACGTTTCGATTCGAACGAATTGTTAAACAGGTGAGTTTTACTCACTAAGCCTTAATTAGTAGGTTAATTATGCTTAAGGGTTGTTTAGGTTAGCCTTAGAATGGATTAGTATAACTTAATTAGTGAGATTTGTGCTATAGATGATGGATTAGTCGAATTTAGTGAAGTCCCTGCAGTTTTGGTTTCTGGACCCTCACCGTTTGCCTTTTTTGTAGATCCAAATGGATTGTGAATTTGAGGTTAATGTCTTCTTGAAAAATGTTTTAGACATCATCAGATACAACATATATTTTACTCATGATTTTTAGAGATTTAAAAGATGGAGATATCAGCTCCGTCATTTGCAAACAAAATCTTGGACTGTGCTGAAACCGGTGACCTTTGAGGATTCTAGGGGTTTTTATCAACTCTTAGGGTTCAAATTTCAAAATGGTTTCTTCACAAAATTTAGTTTCACATTTTCTAATTTAACATAGTCAAATTTTAGATCAAACATACATGTTTTTGACCTCAAACCAAATGGATTTTGGAAAACAGACTTTCTGGAAACGGACCTAATTTTGGTGCTGGATTGAGCGATTTACTGGGCCGAATCTAGAAAGATTTGGGTTAAGGTGTCCTCATGAAAAATGTTTTTTTATGTGTTTATTACAACATATTCAAATTTGGGAATTTTCCGAACTCGATCGATTAGATTTTTAGATTTAAACTTAGAGACATGCGAGTGGGCTTTTTCTACTAGTTAGGGCAGGTTATGATCTTGTGGTGTTATTGGTGCAATGCTTACTGGTTTGTGCATATTTGGTGATATGTTGGTTTGTGACATGCTTAGAGCTTATGCATGATGATGCACAAATGGTTGTGCTATGGTAAAGGTTTATGGTTGTAGCAAAGGATGGCCATTGATGGGAGATATGTGTTATTGATTGCTTAATTATGCAATTGATTGATAATTTATGCAATTGAGAATATACGTGTATGGGCATCTGCATGAATTGAGGTGATATGGGTTTTGTGAAGGGAACCCGATAGGTTGTGAGCAAGTAAAGGGCTAAGTGCTACACGGTAGCGAGACTACTTGTGAGTTACCTCTAGAGTCTTATACTATTACTTATTGTAACCAAAGGCTAAGTATTACATGACGACATTAGTCGCATAGAAATTACCTCTAGAGCCTTGTAGTATTGTCATGCATGGTCAAGGGCTAAAACTACACGATGTTGAAATTTGTGTGAGTCACCTCTAGAGCCTTGCACTTTTGCTATATGTAGTCAATGGCTAAGTACTACACAATATTGGAACTCGTATGAGTCACTTCTAGAGTCTTGCACTTTTGTTATATGTGGTCAAGAACTAAGTACTACACGATGACGAGACTTCATGTGAGTCGCCTCTAGAGCCGTAGACTATCGCTTATTGTAATCAAGGGCTAAGTGTTACATGACAACTTGGGTTGCATGGGAACTATCTCTAGAGCTTTGAGTTTGTTTATTGAGTGAGAATGATGAGTGAAAAATTATCGAGTATGATAAAAGGTGAGAAAGAATGCTGTAGCACGTGGCTCAGTGATTAAGTATGTCACCTTAGAGAATGCACGTGGCTTGGTAACTAAGTATGTCACCTAAAAGAATGTACGTAGTTCGGAGACTAGATATATACCGTCTGGGAAAATGTATAGTATGAACTCAAATGATCAAGGAATGGTTTGACTGACATGTAATCGACTAAGTCAATTGATCAAATGATTTGATTTGACTTGATTAGGTGTTATGTCTGTTAGTATTTATGAACTGTGCTGACGTGCAGGAAGGAACTAAGACCAAGATAAGTCCTCTAACTCATGTTATGCTTAGATAGCATTTATGGCATAATTTGCTTCCTAATCGAGTCTTATGGGGTAGAACTTGCCGAGACATTGTCTCACTAATTATTGAATAACCATTTTCAGGTCTGTAGAGAAAGTTAGTGGAGGACTAGAAGCCCCGAAGTCTAGGAAGGTGGAGATCAAAGAATTGGCAAACCTGTCTAATTAGGGAGTCATGGAACAGTTCCCTTTTGTTAAGTCAACATTTTTGTAAATAGCTTGGCATTGTATATAAGCCTGTTTGTTTATAAAAAGGCTTGTTTTGAGTATAAAAAAAAAAAAAAAAGTTGGCCATGCTTTTCTATCCCATTGAATTGTTATCTGGGAATTTTATATATGCTTCCACATGCGTATTTAAAAGAATGGGTCAGTAATGTGTTTTGGGACATCGCTATGTAATCAACCAAGGAGGGATGCACGAACAAGCATATAGGCGTGCGGGCTGGCACACAAGAGCTAAGGCGGCATGACGATGCTTGAACGACGGGCAAAGGAGCGGTCAACGGTGCAAGGGCTTTCAGGTAGCTTCTTCTCATTTTGTTGAGCTCTCAATTAGCACAAATATGGAGAAAGCAAGCCAAGGGAAGAAGAAGAAGGCTGCTACAGCTGAAGGGGGGCCACCAATGCCTCAAAGTCTTTGCAAAATATCCATTTCACTCATCACTTTCCCCCACCAGCTGCTACCTCATCCTCAACCAAGTTTTCTCCCTCAAGCTTCTCCTAGAAGCCTCCCAAATGGTCCAAAATGTTGTAGCCCCTTGGTCCTACGAATTTTGCAACATTTCCCCTCCAATTTCATTCAATCCCAACTCAAACTAACCAAAATTGATGCCCATAAATTCAGCCAAGGTGTCCACACTTAAATCCACATTTTTCCTTACCAATTAATCCAACTTGACAACCAAATATGCAATCAAAAACAGCCCTCTAATTTTCCTAGTCCAAAAACGCCCAACTTTGATTTTTCACCGAAAACTCAGGTTTGCAGAAAAAATCTTTAGAGGATGAGTCGACGTTCCTAAAATGAATCGTGACATGACTGAACTTTCAATTTCTGAAATTGGATTCAAATTCGCGGTTAATTTCAACCGGGTGTAATTTTAGCATGACCTAACCTACTGAGTAGCTTTTAGGAATTTTTAGTGCAATTGACTAGTGGTCGATTATTTTTTAGCCACATTGTGCATCTTCGACTCATTGGTGACTCTCGGTTGTCGTGAAAATTTCGAGGTTTCACATACGAGCACAGGGTACAAAAATAACATAAAAATCAATCTAGTGTCATTCAACAAAAATTTTACAATTAGATGGAATCATCTACACTTTAATCACATACCTCAGTCAAATCAACCTATCTTCGATCTCTGATCAATTTTGATAGTACCGTATTGACCCTTACAAATTAGCATGGTCAAGTAGTTGATTTATGGTCGAATTATCAAGTCTATTACGTTAAAATTCATTAACGGCTTCACTAGATAAACTAGTCATCTTGTGAATGATCAGCTCAGATAACCAACTCATTCAATCGAAAATAGAATCAGAAAATTAGGCTGTTACAATATATATCGTGCCTAGTACCGTGGCGAAACTTCTCAAAAGAGGGAAAAGTATTTCAAGGCCTGGTTTGGAGAGCCAAGTTTATTTATATGCGTTGGGTTTTGGTTTAGCATTTTTTATCGTAGTGTTGTCGTGACAGCACTCGTCTCGCTTTGAAATCAAGTTTTGATCAAAATTATAAATTTGTCATCATCCCTAATATCTAAAGTACTTTGAAAATTTAGTTTTCTAAAAAGTCATTATGAAAGTATTCATATTACCATAATATAAGGTGCACTCATTTAACAATTTTCTTTTTTAGATAAAATATGCGACATTTAAACTGCCAAAATATTATTTCTTGACCAAAAAAATAAATTCAACTCTTTATTGGTCGCATAATTTTTAATTTGGAAATTCTTATAAGATTTACTTAATGACTTTTCAAGACATAAAATAAAGTATCCACCTTGATATTATCACTCGATCTTTGTAAAATGTATCGATTAGGTTTTGTTAAGGTTCTATCCATAGGCTCCCACAAAACAAAAAAAAAAAAAAATCCTTTACTTATATCTTGGAATAATAATTTGCCACTGCCTAAAGTAAGGACCTTTTCTTTTAGCATTTGGGCCGACCATAGTATTCTCGCTCAAATGAAATTAGAGTTTACATAAGAATGAACGTGGACAATAGTGGCATACGAACATCATTGTTAATATGAAACTATGTATGCTTATAACTCTCCGAAAATACAAGGAGAGAGGATATTTTATTACTGATAGTTGATGGTGTTTGATCTAGAAGCTACAAAACGTCGTATTAAAACCTAATTCCGATCAGATTCCTCTAGTTCTCATTTATAGCGCCATCATGAACTCTATCTAACATTAACCCTCCATGAGTCGTCATTCTCATCATCCCCATCCTCGGAGACGCGCCACCCAATGGTGCTCCTGCAGGGGCCGCCGCGAGCTGGTCAAGTGGCTCAGACAGACCAAGGCCCAGAACTCGAGCAGTGTCGCTTGTACCCCTGCCTGCGAGATGCTCGATGGGGTGGCTTCGCGGGCCGCTCGTGGTGTCGCCGCCGCCTTTTTCACATCTCTCGAGCTGTGCTCGTGCATCTATCTCGACACGAAAGATGGGCCCGTGGAACCTTCTCTGTTGCCTTTCGTCACAGACTGGAGAAGGCTCCAGCGAGACGCCGGTTGGGGACGAGAAGAAAAGTGGAGGTGGAGTCAAGCCCAGCTGCTTCTCGTGATGTTAAACGCGGGCAACTAGAACATGTATGCTCGAAGTGCATGCCGTTTTGGGTAGTGTTATATGATAGTGGGTGATAAATTTTTTTTTTCTTTTTTTTTTGGGTAAAGGCAAGTATATAAATTTCTTATTTGTTGTACGTATGCGGTGGGATTCATTGATTGTGCTATCGGATTTAACAAAGTATACTTTAATCAAATTGAACACGATTTGTATCATAACTATGTCAGAACATATGGCTTTTTTAGTCATTAGTAATAAATGACTTGATTTTTAGAGCCAAGTAGTTGTCTTACCTGTGCTTTGTGCAAATTTACATTAAGTTCTTAATTAAGAAACGATATTTTACTAATTATAGATTATTCGATATCACCTGGACATGATAGAGAATTTTTATTCCAACCATCTACCTTTTCTCAAATCTTTTATCTCACACATAGGCTAATTTTATGACAAAGAAAGCTAGATAAATGATGAAACTAAATAATTAATCATAGAGTATTAATTGAGAATTTATATATGCCACATTTCATAATTTTGCACCAATTACGTTATATGAGTAAACTTACTAATCCTCTATTTATTGGTGTTCCAAAGTTTTTAAATTCAATATCCTCAATCTTCATCACCCAGTACGGAATTCAAAGATCTCTTAAATTCAATATTCATAATCCATGGGCATAAATAAGTAGTAAAATCATGGGGTAAGTATATTAGAGGTGTCAACAGTTTCGTATGGCACTTATTTTAGTGTCAAAAAAATTTTTGGATCATTTAAGGGCTATTTAAAAAAAAATCATTTAAGTGTCAACTCCAATCTCGGTAGTCAAAAATTTGACATGGCAATTTTTTATTAATTTTTCCAACCCATGTGGCTCATGTCGTGACCTCTTTTTTTCGACGCCCTATCCGAGCGAGCGCCTTCAGAGGCTAATGGTTCGGCTAATGTCTATTTTAGCCCGAACTCTCCCAAGTCCACCAATTCAAGACTTAATGGTCCAAATTTTTAACCTATAAATTAATTTTAAAACGGAGTTGCCCCAAATCAGTATGGGGTGGGTCAATTAGAAACCCAAGCAAAATATCGGGAGAAATACTCGCTCCTGTGCAACTAGAGAAATTAGGATCGGGGACTTGATTACACTAGTTAATCACTAATGCCCTTTTGGTACCTAATATTGTTTAAACCCTAAGGCTTTTTGGATCTTTGAGGGATTTTCCATTCATTAGTGAAGAAACACATTTTTTTGGGACCTTTTTCTATTTTTTGAAATAAAAAGCATTTTTTGATTTTTTTTTTGGTCTTTTTTTCTGAAAATATAAATCATTTTTTGGCTTTCTTGACATTTTTGGCTTTTTTAGGAAAATATGGGATATTTTTTATTTTTTTGATTTTTCAGAAAATAAATTATTTTTATTTTAAATATATTATATTATATTATATTATATTATATTATATTACATTATATATATTAAAAAAACCGACCCGAGTCGGATTCCTGGGTTGGGACCGACCCAATTCGCGACCCGCGAGACACGGACGGGCTTGCAACGCGGGCCTAGCCCGGGATTTTTTCTCTATTTTTTTTTTAAAAAGGCCCAAACCGATTTTGGCCCACTTTATAAAAAACTCCAGCCCAACATCTACCCAGCCCACACGCACAACCCGGCCCGCTTTGAAGCCAAACCCTACCTAGTTCAGACCCACGCCCGACCTGGTTTTCAGCAGCTGACCCGGCTTGCAGCTGCAACCCGATTCCTAAAACCCTACTCAGATTCGTGACCCGTTTTGATCTCGCTGACCCGACCTGCATGTAACCCTCAAGATTTGGCGATCCGCAGCGCCGAGGCTGGGACGTCACCAGGCAGTGACTCGACAGCGACGAAACGGCGGACAGCGGCAGTGACGAGCGGCTATTGGATTCGCAAGAAGTGGCAACAACGACGGGCAGCTACTGGGTTCTCAGGGAGAAGACGGAGCAACAGTGACGATGCGAGCAAACACGGCCTTTACCTATTCGCAATGAGGGTATGCCAAGGCGGCTGTGGGGACGTCTTCGTCGGGTGGTGAGCAGCAACGGCGATCTGGTGCAGCGGTGGCATCGGGGTGGTCGGGAGCGTTCGGCTTGGCATGGGGATGGCATCGGGCAACGTCAACGGCACCTCCTTTCTCCTAGAATCCAACCCTCCCTCTTCTTCAAATCTAGGCTTGCGAGTGCTCGAGCCTCCCCTGAAGTCTCTCAGGGGAAGCTTGCGACGCTCGCTCGCTTTCGATCGCTTTCTCCCTCTCCGATCGCGAGCTCTCAGATCTCGGCCTGCTCGTCCTCAGGCTCCCTTTCTGAAGTCTCTCAGTGGGAGGTTTTGAAGATCCGCAGCCCTCAATCCTTTGCCGCTTCCGTGTGTTCTTCGACGGAGGTTATGCCTCCTATTTATAGGCGAGGAAGAGGCCTGTCGACAGAGGTTCGGCCATCGGCCCTCGCATGCCTACCGACCCTGGGTGTGGCCGAATCGGCATCAAATCTTCCCCCTTCCACAGAGGCATGCTCGCCTTCAATGCTGCGTCCTGTCAGCCACCGACCTACGTTCTTCTCTTTGCCATAGGTTGTCGTCGAGCGCGTCTTCGTCGCCACGCGTGACTTGCAGAGGCAGAAGGAGGAAGGAAGAAGAGGACGAGAGGAAGAAGGAGGGGGAAGCGCTAGCTCACATGGGCCGGGCCGTGGGGGCCTACATGAGGAAGAGAAAAATAGGGGAGCGGTTGGGCTTGAAGGCCTAGCCCCAACAAACCGCGGGCTGCTTCTTTTTTTGTTTTTTCTTGTTGTTTTTATTATTTATTATTTATTATCTAAAAAAAGGAAAAATAAAAGAAATTAAGGCATAATTAAAAACCTAATCAAAATTTAAATGTCAACAACCGCCCCTCTTTGAAGGTGAGCTTCTAGAGGTTGCATTTAAAGACAAACTGATACATAAATTTTGTCTATGCAGCAAGTTAAATCTTATTTAGGACCTATTGTCCTATGTAGAAAAGAAGATACCTGTAATTACTTACCAGGCACGAGCAAGATAAGGGTGCGAATCTCGAGCTTGGCAAGTATCAAGGCATGCTCTTACTTGGTAACGTGAGAAGGTTGCTCCTCCAAGACCCGAACCTTTCTTCGGTCGCCTTGACGGAAAATTGGTCTTGTAAGACCCGAACCATTCTTCGATTGCCTGTTAGAGCAATAAGTTGTTTACTCGACCTTTCTCGGGGGATGCGCCGACCTTTCTCAGAGCATCAATTTGTGGGGTGCCTGATCTCTGTCAAGGACACCAGTTGGTACTCGACCTTTCTCGGGAGATGCACCGATCTTTCTCAGGGCATCGATTTGTTGGGGTGTCTAACCTTAGTTGAGGACACCAGTTGGTACCTGACCTTTCTCGGGAGATGCACCAACCTTTCTCAGGGCACCGATTTGTTGGGGGTGTCTTACCTCAGTCGAGGACACCAGTTGGTACCCGACCTTTCTCGGGAGATGCGCCAACCTTTATCAGGGCATCGATTTGTTGGGGTGTCTTGACCTCAATCAAGGACACCATTTGGAACCCGACTTTTCTCAGGAGATGCGCCGACCTTTCTCGAGGCATCTTGTTTTGAAGGTACTTGGACATTTATAGGCATTTGAAAGAGTACCTGAATATTCACAAGTATTAACCTGGAGGATATTTGGGCCTTTGCAGGCGTTGAAGAGGTACTTGGATGATCACAAGTACAAACTCTTGGAGGACACTTGGACGTTCGCAGTTATTTGAAAGAGTATCTGGATATTCACAAGTACTAACCTAGAGGATATTTGGGCCTTTACAGGTGTCAAAGGGGTACTTGGATGATCACAAGTACAAACTCTTGAAGGATACCTGGATGTTCGCAAGTATCGAAGGGGTACTCTGAAGGATGCCTGGACCTTCATAGGCATTAAAGGGGTACCTAGCTAATCACAAGTATTGAAGGATACTTGGATGATCACAAGTATGAACTTTTGGAGGATACCTAGACGTTCGCAGGTGTCGAAGGGGTACTTGGATGATCACAAGTACAAACTCTTGGAGGATACCTGAACGTCCACAAGTATCGAAGGAGTACTTGGATGATCACAAGTACAAATTTTTGGAGGACACCTGGATGTTCACAGGTATCGAAGGGGTACCTAAATGATCGCAAGTACTAAACTCTGGAGAATGGAATATCAAGGACATACCTGAAATATTCATGAAGGTCTCTCATCTCCTAGTATGTAGGAATATCGAGGATGTATCTTGGATATTCTTGAAGGTTTCTCGCCTCCTGGTAGTTGGAATATCGAGGACATGCCTCGGCTATTCATGAAGGTTTCTCACCTCCTGGTATGTGGGAATATTGAGGACGTACCTGAGATATTCTTGAAGGTCTCTCGCCTCTTGATAACATAAATTTGAATGTAGCACAAGGCTTACCTGAATGGCTGCAAGCACTCAAAAGGGCTGAAACACCTGGGTAACTGCAGGTGTACAAAGTACTAGAATACTTTGATGAACACAAATATTTGATGATACGATCTGGGACCACTCAGGCTGGTCCAAGTGTAAGAAAGCATACCTGGGTAACCACAGGTGCACAATGCGATGGAATACTTGAATGGCTACTAGTATTCAATGATACAATTTTGAGGACAACTCAGACAGGTCGAGTGTCATGGAAAGGAAGTATCCGAACGGTGGCCGGTACTCAAAGACAAAAGGATACTTAGACAATTGCAAGCACCCGAACTCAAGGGATGACTCAAATAGATCGAGTATTAAGAAAAGAATACCTGGACAGTGGTAGGTACTTTAAGACCAATAGGGATAGAGATATGCTTACCTGGCAATATCTCTGATCTTTGAGAGTATGTTTGTTATTTGCACAATATGCACATATGATTGTATATGCTGTAAATTCATGAGTTTAAATGTGATTTATGCATGACAATCTTGTCAGTTTTACATCATCTGAATTCCACTGGGGAAGATTTTGAAAGACAACCTTCATTGAGAATGTAGATGTCTTGAGCATGCTAGATGAGGGATTTTCAATCTGAAAGGACTTTCCGCTCACTCTCATGGAAAAGGCTATCCTGACTATTAATGCAGGATTTATAAGGACCACACTATCTCACTGTCATCATGTCAACAAGGGTCCGAGTATTCTCCCAAGTGGTACAACTTTACCAATGTGAGAGGTCTTTGACAAAATTGTGATGAAGACTTGGTCAATGGCTCATCGAATGGGACCGTCGAGGTCAAGGCTCATGAACAAAGCACCGCACGATCATCTCCGAGTTTGCAAGTCAAGAATCTTGTGAAAAGAGATAAAATAGTCTTACTCGTACTTCTTCGAGTGATGCTTATATACACATGAAATCCTACGTTAATTGAAGTGCCCTAGTCTGAAAAAACTTTTATAATGGGACGCAATGTAGGCTTGACTCATGTGTAAGAGGGTGAGAGTTGGTGATTGCCTTGGCACTTGTCACCAGTCTTTCTTCTCACTGTCAGATGAAGGTTTTACAAGTGCAACTTCTCTTGGGAATACAATTGACTGTATTTTTTGCTGGGGGCATTGGCCTTGCTTTTACTAGGCACACTGCTTTTTCATGCCCCTATTTTTTTTATTCCAATTCTTCATTTATAGGCATTGACCTTGCATTTATCAGGTACACTGCTTTTTTATGCCCCTATTTTTTCATTATTGTCGTTAAAGGAACTGGCCTAAGCAAGTTCAATTGAAGCACCGTTATTAGACTCTTGAGTCTTCATTTTCAGCTGACACTTTGGGCTATGCTGCTTAAATGGCAGTAACTTCTGTTTTGCCTCCATGCGAGGGTGAAATTACAAACTCAATTGGATTGTACAATGAATACAAGCATGTAGAGAAAGAATTGCTCTTAGTCATTCTAGGGCACTTAAATTAACGTGAGTGTTCATATCCAATAAAGACACCCGAAGATTGATGCAAGTGCGAGCAAGAAAATTTCTATCTCTCTTCTCACCTTGTGATGCTGCTTCACCTCCGATCTGTCCTAGTGTGGGGTGGTTATTGACGGGGGTATGAGAGAAGCTTCATCAAGGAGCTCAAAGGGGGTGAGCAATGAAATGCCTCTCGCTGTTTTGGCTATCGTACCATTCGCGAGAGAACTCTTTACCCTGTAGTCATGGAATCTTCTGCACTCATCTCACAAGTGTATAGATGGGGGGATTGTGTGTAGGATATGGCTTGCCTTTCATCATTCTGATGTGCCTCATCCAGCATGCTCAATTAATCTTGTATCTTCATTTAGCTGTCTATTCTAATAATCCTCAGTGAAATCAGTAACTTAGACAGACAAAATCATCATGCAAAATCCATTTGAAAAAGGCATGCAACATTTTAAATGTGGTAGAGTTTGTATTCTCAAAAAAAAAAAATTAATGGTTTTGACTCAAAAATAACCCTATTGACAACTTTAGGGCCTAACATAATGGTGTTTCCAAATATGTTAGATTTTGAACATCAAAAGGGTTATTCGCAAATGGGTGTCAATGGTTGTCCCTATTGATTAGGAATATGACACATGAATGATCAGCCAAGGATTGGGGATCTGATCGGGCATCTTTGCTTTTGCCCTTGAAGAAGAGAAGATGTACAAGTAAATCAATTAGTCTGGCCAAAATCAAATGTAAGTTGAGGCTTGAAGATTTTCTGTCATTTGCTTTGGCAATTACTCAGGACGTCATTTCGCTTAGGAGAATTTGTCATGCCTCTCATTGATTTGTTATCCTTATTTTGACAGTCAGGTGATTCTACAAAAGATAGGAAAGAACGTGTTAGTCATGAATTCTCTCAGGAGTTGAACAACTGGGAATGATACAACATTACCCTCCATTGGTTTTCAATTGATTGGATAGACCTGAGACATTAGGAGGATATGAAGTCCTGCACTTTTCACTCCGTTAGGTCACCTGCTCTTTCGTAATTTGCAGGCGCAAGAGAAGTAAATTTTTTTTTTCTTTTCTTTCTATCAAGCGGCTAACTGCCGCGTCGGGGATTCGAACTCCTGACTTCGGACCATTTTGCTTCTTCCTGGATACCACTCAGCTAGAGGCACCGACGGTGTCCGTAGGGCACTTCTTTTTTCATTTAACCGAACCGGCTCTTGGACGACACGTCCTTTCATACCAAGTTAGGTACATCAATATGGGTCACTTGATTTGCCCAAATTAACCATTAAGCTTGGTTCTTTGAATTCCAATGCTTCATGTCAATAGGGAAAATATATCAAAAACGAGTTCAAATAGTGGGAGTATTGGAAACGATACCAAATTACTCTTCCTCGAGTTTGTATTTGTTGATTCCTAAGGATCTCTACATGTTGATGACAGCCTCTTCGTCTTGACACAGTTCAATGTCTATTTTGATTGGCCTTTCTCATTTGCGGCCCTATGTACACGATTGATGATTTGCAACACCTTCCTTCTGTGGAATTCTGTCTTTGACCATTTGACTATTAGCAGCATTGAGCAAAGTCATGTACTTCAAGTTTCTATAGAATCTGACATGGACAATCAAAACCTCCAATTCTCTGATGGCAATTACTTCTTGCGAGAGCATGTGTCTGGAACAAAGAAGTTAGGTTTCTAGGTCCTAACGTCATCATTTTGAATAGGGGCTAAAGACCACTTCAACTGTCTGGATTTCTTCCATGTTGATAGTAGCCAATTCAAAGAAAGAGAAAAGATCCCTTCTTATGCTTCTAGGCTTGTTGAAGCTGGAAGTCCCGTTGATGAAACTACAGCATTTAGTTGCTCAGGCACGTTGTGGGGAAAAGATATTGCTCCAGCTTGTGAAGGAGTTGGGAAGGAGCAAGGTGGAGTGCATAGAGCTCCTAGGGATGGCTTGATTTCAATCGTATGCCTGTACCTATTATGTCCCATCTTTCGTTTCCTGTAAATAGAAACTAGATGACATTATTTCCAAAATTATATTCAAAGAATAAAACTTACCTTCTTTGAAGTGGGATGCTCTCTTCTATTTGCCCCACTGTCTTCTTGGAAGAGTGTCTTTGAATTCAGCGAGTTCACATGATACGCCAACTTCAAATGCCCCCCGTCACACTAAGTTAAGGGAGATGGGGATGATATTCTGAGACACGAAGGGAGTGAGTCAGAAAAACAAATATAGTTTAACGTTTTGTTATGATGAAAGCTTTTGGTAATGAAGCATTTTTTTGTTTTCAAAAGTATATATCTTTGGGGGAAAGAAAGCATGAGGAAGCCCAGTCCTCAGTATTCTCCTTGAATGGTATTTTTTTTCATGGTTGGATAGCATCACCGGGCTAGTTTGGAATACCGCATCATGCTCTCAAAACAAAATATTATAACTGTACATTAGATTACTTGAATGGAAAATGCAACAGTAGTACGCTAGACAAGATAAGAAATATGAAATTATAAAATCAAGCAAAACCAATGAAAACTCCTATGAAAAAGGAGCACTTTGATAGTGTTGGTTTTGAAATCAAGCGCCTAAGAGTTCCTCGCCTCCTGTAGACTTGAAGTATTCGCATGAGATGACCACTTCATTGAAGCTACAGAAGTGCAAACCATGTAACCATCAACGATGCTTGTAAGGTAAAGCTCCTATGAACAACTTTATCATTTCTTCTTCGGCCAGTTGAGGGTAGGTTTGCATTATAAAAGCCTTCCGCCTCCTTGCATATGCTCAAAAATCTTCCATTGGTCTTCTTCTAAAGTGAACCAAGTTCTCGCAAGGCAGTTCAGTTCCAATCTGGCTTTGATACTGAAGCAGGAATGCAGAAGACAACTCATTCCAATTTCTCATGAGGTAGATATCTACTGTGATGAACCATTGCAATGCAGGCCCTGTAAGAGTTTCTTGGAAGGCCCAAGTTGCAAATGACATCGGGCTATAGTACCAACTAGGGGTGAGCATGGTCCGGGTTGGTCCGGGCCACCCCCTAACCCTAGGACCGACCCATACAATGTCGGTCCTCAATTTTTAGGACCGAGGACCGACCCTATTGAGCCTGGGACCAAGGACCAAACCGACCCAATGGGTTCGGTCCGGTTTCAGGGTCAACTCAGGACCGATCGATAATTTTTTTCGTTTTGTTTTTTATACTCCCTAAAAAAGTAAACCTACAAATTCAAATTATACATCAATTCACAATGCGGCATTATGTAACTAAACTATAAATACCAATACATATTCAGCAAATTTAAGATGACACAATAATAGAAATTTCATACCTGCTAACTGCTCATCGAGATATGGGACAAGATAGGGTCCACAATGCGGCGAGTGGGATGTTGCTACTTTTGATTTTGGCAAATTGAAGGACAAAGAAGACAGAATGGAAGAGAACGTACTTTGGGGAAGGAAGCCGTGAGGAGATTTACGGCGTAAACTTCACGCCTTTTGGAATTAGATGCCATCTGTCCATGACTGTGAGCCTGAGGAGTCAATAGCTTTAACATCATTTTACTTAGGTTTGAATATATAGAAGAATTATAAATAATATAATATAATATAATATAATAGAAATTTTACTTAGGTTTACATATATAAAAGAATTATAAATAATATAATATAATATACGGGGTTGGTCCAGGGTTGGACCGACCCAAAACTCTTAGGACCGAGGACCAACCCGCACAGTGTCGGTCCTGGAATTTTAAGACCAAGGACCGACCCAATCCCCTTGGGAACTGGACCAGGACCGGCAGGGTTGGGCCAGTCCAGGGTCGGTCCAGGGTTGACCCTAGACCGGTGCTCACCCCTAGTACCAACTCATTTCAGCGTGGAGATATTGCAAATGAGCCACAGGGCAAGTCGTGCCATTATACTTGTGGAGATTAAGTATCCACATTTCTCTGGGGGTCATGATCCTATGAGGGCAAGAAGGGCCCGGTGTGTCTTGGTCAGGCCACTGGTATTCCCATTGCATATTCATCGTAGTGGTGAATTTTTTTGTTTCGGAGAAACTGGACTCTACCAAGGTTATCCCATTGCTTTCTTCCGGGTCAAAATCACCAAACGAGGATGAGGCATTTAAGCTATATTCATGGTCAAGTGACAAGCTTAGTAGTTTATTGGGATCATAGTAGATAAGGACGAATGTTCCCTCTTTTGACAGGCTTTCGACCCTGTGTGAGGGTAGGAAGCAATTATACAATGAATGGCCGATTTCATCTGTATAATACCGGTAGTCCTTGGGATTGTATCCTAGGAATTGGTAGTCTTCAGGGTTGTACTCTAGGGGATGCTCGAAGTTTTGGCACAGTGACTCATTGGCTATCAGATTTTGCCTATACTCAGTGGCAAATGTTGAATTGAATTATTTAGGCTTTCTTTTCTTGGCTCCTGATCCAAACCTTTTGAGTAATGCCCTTCGTTTCACCAGTTGGACTTTGTCAAGGGGAGTGAGAGATAGTGGAGCTTCACTCTCTGCTTCACTCTCTAAGTTGATAGCGGTCAATATTCTTTAGATCTTAGCTCTTGCAGTAAGCTTGGGAAGCTATCTTGTCATGCCCCGGTCTTGAACGAGCTCTGTGTCTTTGACCTCGTACACAAGCTCTGTGTCTTTGACCTCGTACACAAGCTCCTTGCCTTTCCCAGTGGGAAACTTTTCAACAATAGGATGTTGCTCAGTCGCCCATTTATCATGCGAGGCTTCATTGACATCTTCTTCTCCTATCTCAGTGACTAACGACTCCTCGTGCTTTGCAACCATCGGTTCTTTGTAGGGCAAGGTGATGTCAGGGTTGATGTAAATATTATATTCTTGGTGGAAAACATGAATTAGTTCCCTCCAAGTCTTAAAGGGACTAATCTTCCTAACAATGTACCATCGCAAGGCGGGGCCAGTCAAGCTTGATTGGTACGATTGAATCATCCCTCGGACCAAGTAAGCCTGCAAGTAGGTCTCTGGGCGGGAGGTATTAGCATGCCTTTCACATTCAGGTGCTTTAAGCTCTTTAGGGATCTCAATGCTAGCGTAATTGGACTGGTTCATGGGATTCTGCTCTTGCAGCTGGTTTAACTTTTTCATGATCTTTTCAAACTATCTATGGTGTTGGTTATTCTCTGGCAAATTTGCGAGTGTCATGACGGTGCTTAAAGCAACTACGGAGTTGGGCTCAGCTTGAGTAGCTTCCATTTGCCTCGAGAGTTGTCGAAGAACAATGGACAACTGTCCTACGCCATCTTCAATGTTGGCGAGGCGATTTTGTACATCATTCTGATCGGCCCCTATCATATGGGACCATTCACAGGTGGATGATAGCTGGCGATTCATAATACCTGTCGTTGTGAAAACAATGAATGAGCACAATAGTAGACAAAAATTGACTCATGGCAACAGTCTATCTATTTTTTATTTATCAAAAGAGGATTTTATAGACCGCCAACTTTTAACATCTAAAACTTAAAATTGAAATGACATAACGAAATATTAGATATTAAACAAAAGTCCTTAAACAATGGGACAAAACTTTCACAATATTAACACTAAGGAGCACATGATTGCCATTTTATATATGACGAGGAGCCTTGTTCTTGCGAGGATGCCTGCTTCCTTGGACTTGCTCTGAGATATGTATCCAGTCTATTCCCAAATCCCTTTGCATAAGCTCTGCTTGCTCATGCTGGTTGCTCTCGCTGATTAAGTGAGGGACCGATAGCTTCCATTTTGTCAAGATACGATGGTTGTGGATGTAGGACATAGAGGCGTGGTGGGCTTTTTCTTCTCCCTCAAGCCCTTCAGGTACCACAATCCTTTTGTGATGGCACTTGTCCCAGGTTTCCTCAATGATAGAAATTTCGACTGTGTAGTCACGGCTTATGTTAAAAATGACTGGAGGGATCCTCCTCTTGAAAGGCGGTGGGATCTCCTAAAGGGCTCCATATTGTGGTGCCACCCGATATAGGTAATAGGGAACGGCGCCAGTGAGGCCGAGCAACGTAATTGGATGGCAGCGTTTGTAAGCGAAGCAAGCTCTCTTTTCATGGAACCAACCAACACACCATTGGAATGCCTCAGGAACTGGGTCTCTTAGGAAGTTTATCCAATTTAAACAGCTTTGATTGGGAATGTATGGTCCTAAAACCATAAATTTTTGTAATGGATTTTCGAAATCATTCATTTTAGACAATCGCATGAAGCCTCAGAATTCACTTAGGTGAGAAAAGAACCAAACTTGTGAAATTTCCGAAGAGACCCGCATGATTTTTTCCGTATTTTCTTTAAAAAGATTAAAGGACAATAATGTTTCTGTTAAAATCATGTTGACATAATTTTGCCCCCTCGAGATCTGATCAACTATCCATGCCATCTTAGGACTTATGACATTTCTTTGATGGGGAAAATGATGAACCCGAAAAGGACCAAAAGGAAAATTTCACTTTTTTGGGTCATAGGCTAATTTTGAAAACAGTCATTCATAAATTCTAGTGGGCAGGTATTATGGTTATTTTCAAGAATTTGCCTCATGACATAAACTTCAGTTCTTAAAAGTCACGCTAACCCACGCAACAGGACGATGCTGTTGATAGCCTGACAAGCTTATTCTCGAGAGGCATTCCAGTGGTGATGTTGTATTCTTCCAGGGTTGGGGTTAGCTCAAACCTACCAAACATAAAAGTAGTTGTCTTCGAGCACCAGAAATGCGCCACGGCTTGTATGACTTCAGGATGAGCAGGGATTTGGATCAATGATAGAAGATGACCTACTTTGGCTTTCACGCTCTCTTGGGCATACTGGTCCAATTGACCCCACCATCTAAAGAGCTCTGCTTTGGGGGCAGGAATAAACTGGATATCGTCTTCTCCCATTGCATATAAACTGGGACTCGAAAAACCTATCCTAAATTGCCATAGGCCAACAAAAAAAAAAAAGACTAAGTAAAAGTAAAGAAATTACTTTGTTTTAAAGAAAATGGCAAACACAAGGACATGTGCATGGGATGTGTGGCTCAATTTCTAACTGAGAAGGTTTGTTGAAATTAAAAGGGTATCCACTTGTCACAGTCTCGCATTAGCAACATACCCTCTTAACCTCGGCTAGAGAAATTCGGGGAAAAGAAAGGCAACCTCTACAACACAGTCTCGCGTTCAAAGCCATATCTTTCTTAACACCATCCTAGATATCCTATGGCGGCCCAGATCCGACGGCCAGGTTGTGTGTGCCATGTGTAGTGTTAGAACAATAAAACATGCACAACAGTTTATAATCACAAAACATTTTATTTTAACCAAAATTAAGATAAACTTCTAAGCTACTGACCTGCATAAAGAAGAAACAAAAACAAGTCAGTAAAGTGTTAAACAAGATAAAATGGCCTAAGTCCTCAAATTCTCCCCAGCGAAGTCACCAAGTTGTCGCGACCTCTTTTTTTCGGCACCCAATCAGGGGTTGGTGCCTTGCGGAGGCTAATGGTTCGGCTAATGTCTAGTTTAGCCCGGACTCTCCCAAGTCCACCAATTCGCAACTTAATTGTTCAAATTTTTAACTAGTAAGTCAATTTTAAAACGGAGTCGCCACTAATCGGTTTGGGGTGAGTCGATTAAAAACCCAAGCGAAATATCGGGAGAAATACTCGCTCCAAATTAGGATCGGGACTTGATTACACTAATTAATCATTAATGCCCTTTCAATACCTAATCTTGTTTAAACCCTAAGGCTTTTTGGATCTTTGAGGGATTTTCCATTCATTTGTGGAGAAACACATTTTTTTGGGACCTTTTTCTATTTTTTGAAATAAAAACATTTTTTTATTTTTTGGTCTTTTTTCTGAAAATATAAATCATTTTTCGGCTTTTTTAGGAAAATATGGGATTTTTTATTTTTTTGATTTTTCGGAAAGTAAATTATTTTTTTATTATTTTTTATTTTAAAAATATTATATTAAATTATAATAATATAAAAAACTGACTGGTTCGCGACCCGCTAGACCTAGATGGGCCCACGTTGCGGGCTCGGCCCGGGATTTTTTCTCTTTTTTTCTTAAAAAGGGCCAAACCGATTTTGGCCCACTTTATAAAAAACTCCAGCCCAACATCTACCCAGCCCACGAGCACAACCCAGCCCGCTTTGAAGCCAAACCCTATCCGATTCAGATCCACATCCGACTTGGTTTTTAGCTGACTCAGCTTGCAACCGCGACCCGATTCCTAAAACCCTACCCGGGATCTCGCCGACCTGACCTGCATGTAACACTCGAGATTTAGCGATCTGCTGCGCCAAGGCTGGATTCGGAAGAAGCGGCGACGATGACGAGCAGCTACTGGGTTCTCGGGGAGAAGGCAGAGCAACAGTGACAATGTGGGCAAACACGGCCTTTACCTGTTCGCAACAAGGGTACGATAAGGCGCCTGTGGAGACGTCTTCGTCAGGTGGTGAGCAGCAACGGTGATCTGGTGCAACGACGGCGTCAGGGTGGTCAGGAGCGTTCGGCTTGGCACGAGGATGGCGTCGGGCAGCATCTATGGCACCTCCTTTCTCCTCGAATCCAACCCTCCCTTGTCCTCAAATCTGGGCTTGCAAGCGCTCAGGCCTCCCCTGAAGTCTCTCGGGTGAAGCTTGCGACGCTCACTCGCTTTTGATCGCTCTCTCCCTCTCCGGCCACGAGCTCTCAAATCTTGGCCTGCTCGTCCTCGACCCCCCTTTCTGAAGTCTCTTAGTGGGAGGTTTCGAAGATCTGCAGCCCTCGATCCTTTGCCGCTTCCGTGTGTTCTTCGACAGAGGTTATGCCCTCCTATTTATAGGCGAGGAGGAGGCCGGTCGACGGAGGTTCAGCCCTCGCACGCCGACTGGCCTTGGGTCCGGCCGAACCGGCGTCAAATCTTCCCCCTTCCACGAAGGCATGCTCGCCTTCAATGCTGCGTCCTGTCAGCCACCAGCCTACGTTCTTCTCTTTGCCGTAGGTTGTCATCGAGCGCATCTTCATCACCACGCATGACTTGTAGAGGCGGAAGGAGAAAGGAAGAAGAGGATGAGAGGAAGAAGGAGGGGGAAGGGCTGGGTTGCATGGGCCAGGCCGTGGGGGCCTGCACGAGGGAGAGAAAAAGAGGGGAGGGTTGGGCTTGAAGGCCCAGCCCCAACAGCTGCGAACTCTTTCTTTTTTTGTTTTTTCTTGTTTTTATTTGTTTTTCTTGTTGTTTTTATTATTTATTATTTATTATTAAGGCATAATTAAAAACCTAATCAAAATTTAGGTGTCAACAGCTCGCCAACATGCCCAATCAGCATTCATAGTCCAAAACGACATCATTCATATGTTTGCCTCAATTATAAACCATAATTTGGGCTTTTTGTCCAAATTAGATTTTCTTCTTTTCAATTTGCAAAAGATTAAAGAAGGAAAGTAGAAGATGATGAGGGATGAAGATGATGAAGGTGGTCACTTCAGTCGTGCCCATGATCCGTCGCCACTATCATCGTCATAGTGGGAGGTAAGCTCCATCGCCGTCGCCATCATAGTTGAATGTTCTCACTTGCCTCAGTGCTGAAAATGCTCAGATCCTAAACCTCAAGCCAATAAGAACAAGATATCCTGACTTGCACGCCAAATCAAGCTCAAAGCCCAAGCTTCCCTTGACAAAGACAATTTTTAGGTGTCTGTACACTAGACCAGTGGGAGGACGAAGAGGAAACAAGTAAAGATCATGACCGAGTTCAAGGAAAGACTATCCCAAAGGCTCCGACAAAGATTATCAGGACCTGATTTGAAGGCCAAGGTGTTTCAGTTTCTTGAATTGATACTTTGCGACATCACTTGTTCAAGAACCTAAGAGCACGCGGCTCAAGTGATGGTAGCTTTGATTCGGTTCAATTGGAACGGGTTTGTGGGGTTAGTGCTGATGGGTTTGACTCTTACAGCATTGATTTCGATGGGATTGTGCCGTTCTATCGAAATGCTCACTTCGTTGATAGCACTCGTGCAAAGCCCCTTGATTGACGAGATCAGTTCGCTCAAGCGTGCGAGTTGGGATATTAGTCAAAGCTATCGAAGTTGAGCATCACTGAGAATCCAAGATCTTTTGCGGCTTCCTGAAGCTCTCTCTCTCTCTCTCTCTCTCTCTCTCTCTCTCTCTCTCTCTCTCTCTCTCTCTTTCGGTTTCAATTCGGCTCAGGCATTTTCATTTTATCTTCTTCAATCTCCCTCTTTTCTTCTTTCCCTTCTTTTTCCTTTTTCCCACAAATTTTCCCGAAAAATGGAAGAGTGTTTTGAAGGATTCTTTCTCATACGACATCGTTTATGAAAAGTATAGCCACATCATAATCCACGTTGGACTTGTTTTTAAAATAAAAATGCCCCATTAAATTATATATTTTATTATAAAGGCCATGTAATATTTTGGCCAAAATTAACCACCGGAAGCACTTAAGTTATTGTTTTTTCTCTTATTCGGCACTTATGCAAGCTACAGAAACTTTTGGTACTATAGTGAGCGTTGTACACAACTTTTGGTACTTTTAATATACTTATCCCATAAAATAATTGAGATGACTTTCCCATCTTAATTTTTATGTTGATTTTCTTGGGGAGTAAAGTGGATATTACCCTCTTGATATTCTTGAGAGTTGAGCTTAGTGTTCAAAGAGCGAGATTTTAGGGCTAGGTATTCACTGCAATGTGGGTTGCATCTTAAATTAATTCCTTATTTTAAGGCATACTTACAATATATATAGGTCTCCATTCGTGTACACCAATGCGATTTCAATTAAGTGACTACCTCAATGACCACCCTTCCCACTTGAGAGAAGCGAGGTGGGGAGTGGAAACTAGGTGGGACGCGTGAATGGAGTAGGATTTTACAACTTGCGCACAACATTTAATAAACACAATGGCTTGTAAAATAGATATAGGATACGATATGACCAGACCCAAAAAAGAAAAAAAGAAAAAGGTGATTGGAATTATTCATTAGATTATCTATCACCAAATGCATTAATCATTTTGTTTTATCTTGACTCTTATGCCCATCTCTCATAGAGAGCACGTAAAAGCATTTCATTGAAAATTAAGACCTTGTTTCTTATTAGGTATGGTTAACAAGCGTCCTGTCAACATTTTAACAAGACCCTTTTTATATCATGTGATGTTAAATACTCTTCGTAAATGCATTATGTGCCTACAAATAATAGATAACAAAATCTAAGAAAAAGAAAAGCAGCCTCTTCTGATTAACGTAGATGGGTCTATTTTTATGGATAACTCTTCATTTGTCTTAGATCTTCAACCACCTTTACTTTTCCTTCCTGAAACTATTTTTTTTTAAGGAGTCAGGAAATTCTAATTCCTTCGAAAAGTGAAGTGTCAATCTTGATGAAAGACAATGCCACCGAGAAATGAAATAAAAAAAGGTTTGGCTGTCATTGACAAAACAATAGACGGGCCACACATTGTCTAACCAACTCCAGTTCTCTCTCGATATAAAGCTCTCTCAGCTAAGAATTAGAAAGCTACTTAAGACTACATGAGAAATGCGAAAGGAAGACCAAAGCCAAGTCAAGTATCTCTCAATCATAAATTAGTCAGTCTCAACAAAGGACCTTCACTGCAGCACATACTTGGCTATACCTTTTTTCTTTTTGAAATTTAGCAACTTCGGGATAATTTGACATATTCTTTATCGATATGAGTGGTCTCTTTGGGTGTGCATGACAAAATTTCTAGAACAAAAATCAATTTTTGGCCCAAAATTGATCTCAATTTTTGTTCCTTAGATGAGTTTTTGAATTAAAAAACACGTTTGACAATTATTCAAAATTTCTTTTTTGGATTAGAAGTTCTGTTAATAACAAAATAAAATTTATATTTCTACAAGCAGCGATGACCAATGTTTGATAGTAGGCGGCGAGCAACGGGCATCCGACGTTCGGAGGCAGGCAGCCGACAATTAGCAACAGGCGAATGGAGTCTGACATTCGGTATCTGGCAGCAGGTGGCCAACATTCGGCATCCCGCATCCGACGCCCGGCAACCGGCAACCGGAGTCAGGCATCCAACGACAAGGTGACAAGCAATCAACAACCAATGACGAGTGGTCAAAGTCCAGTGTCCGATAGTGGATGGCTGGCGTCTAGCAGCAAGTGGATGACGATCAGCAGCTGGTGGCCGACGGCTAGCAATGGAAGTCCAATGGTCTACAACAGGCGTTCATCATCCCACGGGTAGCACGTGGGCAATGAGCAATGGGTGGGCGATGGGATGATGAAAATGAATAATGAAAAGAGTTTTAATTTCTCCCTTTTGTTCTAGAAATAGAAAATTTAAAAATTTAAGCTTATGATTTTTGCTTCAAATCTATTTTTTGAATAAAAATTTGTTCTAGAAATAAAAAAAAAATGAAATTGTGTTATTAAATGGATTTCTGTTCTAAACTTGTTCCAATGGACAAAAAAATAGAGAAATAAGGAAATAGAAATTTTGTCATGCACGTCCTTTGTAATTTAGCAAATAAAACCAAATACTATTTGAAAATCAAATGCTTTCCATTCCTAAGACAACATATTAATTTCCAACCTCACTTGGCCATTTTCCGTCAAGAGTGTGGACAGTGTAGCTAGTCAGCATATGAAGTTGACTCCTAATTATTGAGGTAAATTAATAACTTAATTTGTATTTTATTGGTGCTTCGCAAACAATCACAACAACCATCGATTGCATATCCAAATGAAAATTTGTCTTTGGAAATTGATCGACGTCTTTTTTTTAAGCAAGCGCCAAATTGATTTTGTAACCTCCAATGCCGCTTCAGATAAATGTGAGTATCGTTTCTATTTTCAAAGAAATTTATGAATTTTCTCTCGCGGTAGCACGAATCAAATATGTATACATAGAAAGAGTACACTCCGATAGAAAGAGTACACTACGAAACGGTTGGACCACGACAGAACAAGCAAGAAGATAATGCCACAAAAAATAAATATTGATACCAGATAACATAAGAACAAGGGTGAATTACAGAGAATCCGCAAACACAAATAAGAATAAAAATAGGAAGCATATCCAAGTCCTCCATTAGAGAGATCATATCCAAGACACACAAGTTAGGTATTATAACCTCGCCCACTTATTACGAAGACTGGAGTCTGGTAGATCTCCAATACATTGCTATACATCTGGGTGATTTTTCATCTCTCAAAGTCCCGCGTGGTCTGTATCGTATTCAAAAAGCTATACGGACTACAATTCTTCAAGGGCTGGTAGAAGAGGTCAAGGGTGGTGGTCGGGAACGAAGGGGTTTGGGAGAAAGATGGGAGCGGCGGGAGTGTCGCTTCTGAGAGTGGCGGGAACGAGGCCATCGAGATTGGACGGAACGTCACGCTGAGAGTGGCGGAAGTGGCAGCAACGTGCCTCCCGATGGCGTCGGCAAGTTCGGGATGTTTGGCAACTGTAGCTGTTTCTGAACAGAAAATGAAAAATATTTGAGAAAATTATACTATTTATATATCTACTTTTGTACATGTATTACAAGCCTATTTATAATACAAGAAGGATGTACAATAGGAAAGAGTATACAAAATAACATTTCCTATTCTATATTCTGAATATCTAATCTTAGGATTGACCACATAAATTAACTTGCAATTAGAATAATCAGAATTAAATTATATCTCCTACTCTAACACTCCCCCTCAAGTTGGTGAGTGCATGAACATCAACAACATGCACTTGAAAGAAAGAAAGAGATCACAATGAATGGCTTTCGTGAATTGGTCCATGGGCTGGGAATGGCTAGGGACATGAAGAGGTCAAAGTGTGCCATCCTGAATTTTTTCACAGAACAAGATGCTAATCAATCTCAATGTGTTTGGTACGCTCATGCAAAACTAGATTAGTAGCAATGTGGATAGCCACTTGGTTGTCGCAAAAAAGCTTGGCAATGGACAACGGGACAGCAAGATTGGTGAGAAGCATGCGAAGCCATGTAATCTCACAAGCTGCGGATGCCATGACTTTGTATTCAACCTCGGCTGAAGACCGAGCAACAGGTGTGTTGTTTTTCAGAACACCAAGAAATAGGGCAAGAGCCAACGAGCATACACTAACCAGAAAGTGAACGATGTGTGGATGAACATGCAGCCCAACAAATAGCCGAAGAGAAATTGTTGTAAAGGGATCGGAAAATTTGACAAAGAACACGATATGTTATTTTTCAGCCTTTAGCATTTTGCACAAGTTATTTTTTATCTCGAATTTACTTTCAAGCACTTTAAATAATCGTTTAATTGAATAGTTCTAGCCTGTTGCTTCCTTTTCAAATGACACAGAACTCGATACACAAAAAAGTTGAAAAGCAAGCTGTCACGCCCCGAACCTCGAGCGCGCACATCCCACTACGGTCGATCAAATATGCGACATACCAGGATACGTCGCCGACCCATTCATTTATTTACGCATGCGGAAGCGAAACAAACCCCCTGACAACATTTAACTTGGGATAGAAAAGCAGGCAATCAATCACAATACCAAACACTCATTTACAACACATAGGTTTAAATACAACTCTAGACTTTCTACAAAATAGACCAGCTCAACGGATGGAAAACTATCCTAAAGCCAACTAGCAGGACACGTTCACCGATACTTCAGTTTCCACCTTTCTAGACTTAAGGCTTCGGGTCCTCCACGACCGCCATCTAGGGACCTGAAATTTTAATCCCACAACCGGGATGAGACGATGTCTCAGCAAGTTCAACCCCCTAAACCCCTATTAGAAAGAAAATACACCCCGGGTGGCCTAGCCACATCACACATAAGACTTACCTCGCCTCAGTTCCTTCCTGCAGGTTAGCACAATTCAAATCACCCAATCACAGATAGTAATAGAAACTCAAACAATTGGAACGCCATCACTTTCATATAAATCACAATCGCACTTAGCACACATTCCAATTATTATTCACTGCCACACAAGGGCATAGCCTACTCGCAGTTCGGCTATCTACTGGCATATAGCCAGGCATCGCCTCCCCCCATAGAGTGCGGCTTCGTCAGTACATCGACGGCATTCCCGAAGGAGCATGGGCCCAGAATCTACTGCGACCCGCATCCACCGCGTGGGCATCCCATATAGGGGCAAGTCCGGCTCAACAGCCCAGGACGATTTCTCTTAATTATCACACAATCAAATCATACTCGGCCCTAGGACACTTTGTATTTCACTCAACGCTTCCACTTAAAATAGTGATCCCGGCCATTTTTCTTCATAATAAAAATATTCCATAAATTACTCACGTGTGTGGGGACACGCTAATTTCGAATCAAAAAGCCAATATCTCACTTTTTCAAATCCCACTATTTAATATAATAATTAAAATCCAATTTTTGCATCAAAACCCGATATTTGGGTTTTTATGAATAAAATCCTTATTTATCCCAATCAACACTCAATTTGCCACAATCAATCATCAAATTCTAATTCTAAATACACAGCAGCGATTGGCACGAAATTTCGAGAGTATAAGGTCCCGACGAAATTTTCGAATTTTAATAAATAATTAAATTTATTCCGAAAATTAATTAAATAATAATATTCATATTTTTCGCAATCCACATTCAATTTATGATATCCGACCATCAATTTCAAAATCCGAATACACAGCAGCGACCGGCACGAAATTCTGAGAATTTAGGGTCCCGACAAAATTTTCGGAATTTAATAAATAATTAAATTTATTCCGAAAATAATTTAATAATAATATTTTAATAATTTCGAATAATGATATATTATTAAATTATTAAATAATTTCGAAATATTTAAATAAATCAAAAGTAAATTCCTTTATGTCACATCAATGTTTATATTAATATAAACCTTCATTTAGCCTTAAATTAAACTCACTTTAAACTAATTAAACACATTAATATAATCCACACTTAAATAAATTAAACTAACCACCTAATCACAATTAACATAAACTAAGCACACCTAAAGCGTAATTAACCCTCTAAGCGAGGTTTAGTGAGTTAAACTCACCGGATTAGCGAACCGATCGAACCAAAACGACGGGGACGCCGAGGAGAACAACTTTCCTCAAAGCGGGCCAAGCATCCGGGGTCAGGAAGGCGGCCAAAACGGACCAAAACGAGGCTGCCATACCCATTTTCTGGGTTGCTGATCGGGGCCGAGAGGGAGCAGATCCGGCGCCGGTTCGGGTGGCCAAGCGCGACGGAGGCAAGGCGAAGCTCCGGCGGGCTAAGGCGGGGGCGCACGGCAGCTCATGGTGGCTGATCCGTGACCTAGGCTAGTCGGACAGCCTCCCAAACGTGAAGACGAGCGAGGACGATCGCGAACGAGGGAAGAGCAGCGGCGCGAGCGGGCGAGCGCGCGCGGGTGGCGCGGGACGGACGCACGGCGGCGGTTCAGTGAAAGATATTTTGTTTGAGAACATTCTCAGCTAAATAGTACTCTTTAGGCTAGAATGTTAAACCACAATAACTATAGAACAGGATTTATTTAGGAGACTCTCAAATGTGTCGGGATCGTAGGAGTGGACATTATGGATCCTCAAACTAATTCTTATATGTATGTCATTTTTCAATTTGATCCTTTAAGGTTGAGCAATATGACCATGTGAAAGGGTAGATTTGATCAAACTTGTGAGTCCCATTGCCACCTTTGGCACAAAAGCTCACAATACTAAATGGAGAAGCATATATACTTACCTAAATTGCGCTTTCGATGGTACATGAATTAGCCATTAAACTTAATTATAATTGGTAACACAAGTTTTGTGAGTAGTTTTATTGAGTTGTGCCGAAGGTAACTATGGCAGATCTAGCTTAATCAATTACAAAATGAATATACAAAAAATACATCACGAGGTTCAGGAAGTTCTAAAAGAGGTGTCAAGCTAATACCGTCAATAGACAATATGTCATGATTAGCCCGAAGTGGCTGAATTTCAATTAATACAAAAAATATGGTAAAGCCAAGTATTTACTGCAGCGAAGGTCCTTTCTTGAGACTGACTAATTTATGATTGAGAGTGACTGATGCTGCAGTAGGTACTTGACTTGGCTTTCGTCTCCCTTTCGCATTTCTCGTGCAGCTAGAGATAGTTTTCTCAATCTTAGCGAAGAAAGCTTTTCCCCCATCAATTGTTCTGTCAATGAAACCAACTCCTTTTCTTTCCATTCCTCGATGGCATTGTCTTTCATCAAGATTGAGATTTCACTTTCTGAATGATCACTTTCCTGACCTCTCTAAAAATATAGTTTCGAAAAGGAAAAGTAAAGATGGAGGAAGATTTAAGACAAATGAATAACTATACATGAAAATAGACCCATCTACGTTAACTCTCGTGAGAGGCTGCTTTTCTTTTGTTTTTTAGATTTTTATTTTACTTTATTTGTAGGCACATAATGCATTTATGAATAGTATTTAACATCAAATTTTCATGACTTTACTTGATATAAAAAGGGTGTTGTTAACATATTCACAGGACACTTGTTTATTTATTTTTTTTGGCCGTACACAGGACACTTGTTAACCATACCTAATAAAAACCAATTTTTTATTTTTCGATGCATTGCTTTTTCTGCGCTTTCTATGAGAAATAGGCTTAAGAGTCATGATAAGAAATGATTTAATTCATTTGGTGATATATAATCCAATGAATAACTCCAGTCACTTAATTGAAATCCTATTAGTGTGCATGAATGGAGAGCAATATATATTGCAAGTATGTCTTAAAGAACGGAATTAATTTAAGATGCAACCCAAATTGCAGTGAACACCTAGCCCTAAAATCTCTCCCTTTGAACACTAAACTCGACTCTCGAGAATATCAAGAGGGTAATAGCTGTTTTACTCCCCCAGAAAATCTACGAGAAAAACTTAAGATGGAAAAGTCATCTCAATGATTTTTCAACTTATTTATGCACACAAGTTATGAATATCGAATTAAAAGACTTCTTTCTTTAAGGCTGAATACCACACTTGGTGAAGAAGATTGAGGACGTTGAATTAAAAGACTTCGGAACACCAAAAGATATAGGATTAGTAAATTTACTCACATGACAAATTAGTGCAAAATTATAAATTCGCGATTAATATATTACACGATTAGTTTTCTAGTTTCATTATTTATTTAGCTTTCTTTGTCATAGAATTAGCCTATGTGAGAGATAAAAGAATTCAAGAAAATGGAGGTGGTTGGAACAAGAATTCTCTATCATGTCCATTGATATCAATAATCTATAATTAGTAATTGAATATCGTTTACTAATCAAGAACTTAAAGTAGATTCGTGCAAAGCCCAGATAAGACTACTTGGCTCTGAAAATGAAGTCATTTATGACTAATGACTAAAAAAGCCATATATTCTGACACAGTTATGATATAAATCGTGTTTAATTCAATAAAAGTATACTTTGTTAAATCCGACAGCACAATCAATAAATCCAACCGCTTACGTGCAACAAATCAGAATATATCATCCACTAACAAATACTTACATATAAAACTACCCAAAACGGCATGCACTTCAAGCAAACATATTGTAGTTGCCCTCGTTTAACATCAACAGAAGCGGCTGGGCTTGGCTCCACCTCCACGCTTCTTCTCGTCCCCAGCACCGGGGTCTCGCTGGAGCCTTCTCCGGTCTCTGACGAACGGCAGCAGAGAAGGTTCCACGGGCCCATCTTTCGTGTCAAGATAGATGCACGAGCACAGCTCGAGAGATGTGAAAAATGCGGTGGCCACGCCACGAGCAACCCGCTGAGCCACCCCATCGAGCGTCTCGCAGGCCGGGGTACAAGCGACGCCACCTGAGTTCTGGGCCTTGGTCTGTCCGAGCCATTCGACCCGCTCACGGCGGCCTTTGCAGGGGCACCATCGGTTGCCGCATCTCCGAGGATGAGGATGATGAGAATGACGAGTCATTGAGGGTTAATGTTAAACGGAGAGCATGACGGCGCTATAAAGGGGAACTAGAGGAATCTGATCGGAATTAGGTTTTAATACGACGTGTTGTAGCTTCTAGATCAAACACCATCAACTACCATTACTAAAAATATGTTCTCTCCTTGTATTTTCAGAAAATTATAAGCAGACATAGTTTGATATTACCAATGACATTCGTGTACCATTATTGTCCACGTTCGTTCATGGAGAAAAGTGTGAATATATAAGATACGAATTAAGCCCTTTTTTTTTCTTAGGTTAGCCCTAATATTATTCGAAATGAGAATATTATGGTCTTCCCGAATTTTAAAAAGAAAAGGTTCTTACTTTAGGCGGTGGGTAATGATTATTCCGAGATGTGGGTAAAGGAAAGAATTTTTATTTTTTATTTTTTTGGGGAAGCTTATGGATAGAACCCTAACAAATAGCGGATTCTAAATCCATACAATAATCAAGCGACACAAATAACATCTAGAAATAGCAGCTTTAATTTTGAGGAAATTGGAGCAAATTAGATCGTGTAGTGGATATAATGAGTGACCAATTTTAAGATGAATAGGTTTCAGATCATGAATTTAGAACCCATCCTTTCAAAGTCGTTCCTTGCCTAGACCAAGCTGTCCTGTTGCAAGATCAATCGTAGAACGTGCATAACTTCAAATAATTTAACTTTCGGGAAAATGTACCATTTGAACCTTTTAGTGGTTAAGGCATTACTGGACTTCATAAACTTCGCAAGTCCGAAACCCTATCCAAGATATCTATCTTTCTTTCAAACAAATTAAAATAAAATAAAATAAAAACTCACACTTGGTCAAGGCCATTTCCCGATTATTCATCCAAGAACTTACTCAGTAAACCGGCCTGGAATTTATTAGGTAAGACCAGTTTGGTTCGATTTCCATAGTTGACCAGTTTGGTTGTTTTTTTTTTTTTTTTTTGGGTGACCAAAGACGCCACCACATGCCCCCCGTGCCTGAAAGGCTCCTAAGGACCGGGCCCCTATACCTCGGGAAAGACTAGCATCGCAACCCACCGCCATGACTCCCCACTTAAATCACTAGCAACACAAGATTTCGAACTCTTAATCTTAGCGATGAGGGAGGGATTCTCAACCAACTGCATTATCTACAAATGGGCGACCGGTTTGGTTGTTAACCCCTAGCCGAAACTTTTTTGAATGTCAAATCTGTAATGATGTCAATATGTTGAAGTATGGTAAATCCAATTACCAGTGGGGGAAAAGACATTATCGGCATTAAACACATGATACAGTTTGCAGAATTATTGTTTCAAAATTAAATGCTTAGACCATTAATTAAGTAGCGGATAAAACTCAGGCCCTTCTTTTATCAATCACACGATGAAATTCTCCCAAAAAATGGGGAAAAACACACGATACAATGCAGCCATTCCCCTGTGAAATGCATTGCCATAGAATATTGTTTTAACACCCTCACTCAACATTTTCCCAAGGAACAAAAGATCGAAGAGAGAATCGGGTAAAGAATGGCTTTTCATTGTGGCAAGGATAAAATAGAGATGTTTGCTTATTAATGGAGCGATGCTTTGCCTGTTTTCCAATGTAGGAATTGAAAAGGATACGCCAAAATAGAAGAATTTCACCCTAGAAACTTACAAAGCAAGAAGTGAGAGACCATTTGTAGATTTTGTATATACTTTTTCTCCTTGCAATCTTGACATATTATATATTTTTTTGGCGCTTCCTTCTTTCTATAAAGTGCATAAAGCTTCAATGATAGTTATTAAATATAGGCCGGAGCTGGAGTACAACTATTTCTATCATAAAGAAGACTAGTTTCTACATCAAAATTGGAGGATCGGCTAGCTTATGGTTTCTTTTCTTCTTTTTTTATAATTTAAAATTCTGATGTGCGAAAATTTCCTAATACAACACGTAGCTATATCCCGAAAAAAAAAAATGACTAAAATATTTTAACTCTCTCTCTCTCTCTCTCTCTCTCTCTCTCTCTCTCTCTCTCTCTCTATATAATATATGTGTATATATCGGTTCTCTGTCATGATGGTGATTGATGGTTGATATAATTAACCAGCTTACTATGGTGGTCGCAATGAGACAAGTGACTACCATTAGTCGCCCTTTTCATTATAGATCCTGGGTTTTTCGTCAATTGGTAGGGTATTTTACTTTTTTCTATCCGATCATGAACTTATGCTCATCAAAAACTAGAAAAACTTTATAGTTTATATGATAGGTTATAGCCATATTCATCGTTACAACTGATTTTCTCCCAAATAAATGATAAGAATGATAAATTTGAATGATTTATATATTGTTATCTTATTGTGCCCTTCCCTATTATATATGACTTTATGACTTTAGGTTGCGTTTAGCAGTCGAGATAAAATTCATGATAGAATATGATTTATCATATCCTACGTTTGGTGCTCCTTCGGGATATAATAAAATCGGATATAAGGAGATAAAGATAGGATAAAATTATTCCATGGGAGAGGTGGGATAAATGTGAATAGAATTTCTAATGTCCATAATAATAAAGTTATTTTTCTCGAATAACAAACTTATTAAATTAACAAAATTGAAATTATATTTTAATATAAATAATATTTGAATTCTAATTTAAGAAATTAAAAATTAAAAAATTTAAATTGATTTTTAATTAATCTTATTTTAATTTATATATTCAACTTTAATTCTATCTTATAATAAACATTTAATTTATAAATATTTATATTTATTATATATTTTAGGTATTTTTGTATTTTAGGTATGTTAGTACAGTTTACTATTTGATAAAATTTTATTAAAGAATGATGAAAGGGGAAAAAAGAATTAATATAAAAAAATAATATAAAAAAGGAAAATTAAATTTAAATTAAATTAAATTAAATTAAGGAATAGTGTTACGGGAGAATTTCACCATTTCCGTTTATGAACATTTAGGTTCATTTATAATGATATGCCATTTATATAAATAAATAAATAAATGTACATAATATAATGTGAACATATCCGACTTTAATACTATAATTCACCAAATAATTGACGTGATATAAAAAAATCCTAGGACTTCATATCCTATCCTATCCAATCCTATCTCAATTAGAAATCCGGAGACCAAACGTAGCCTTAAGGTTATCTCCTCAAATGTATTTTGGTACATGATTTTATCCCCATACAAGTTTCTTCCTGCCTCGACAATAAGTCGGCGTCCTCTTTTCTCTCGTTGTAGTTTCATTTGCTAGTAGGAATCTCTCAGAATTACTAAAGAGAAGGAAAAAGCAGAGGAAAAGCAGAGTGTATGGAAACAAAAGCAGAACTTTGTTGACCCGCAATTTCTCCTGTATGTCTACTTTCATGCAAGTAGAGTTACATGTAGCAATTTCTCCTCTTTTCACCTCTTTTCTCCGGAACTTTGTTGACAACCTCTTTGGGGTCTATCCAAGAAGGAAATCCCCACTGCATTCCCTTCAATTTTCATATAGTCAATGCCTTTTCCTAACACACTAATACTCAATCCACGCAACTTTTTTAAAATGTATGGATAGATTGCCATTTATCCGTGAATAGGAGACGATCTTGAGATGAGGTCACCGTTTTGTTTGTATCATGATGTTTAATCTCGAGTAATCACTTATCTAATGTGTGGCAGAATCATATTTCTCACAAGCAGAAGAGGCAATCTACTTACTTTGAGTTTATAATAAAAGCAAAACCGTGCAGATTGAAATACGGGGGAAAAAAAGAGGAATACAGATACATGAATCACGTTACATCCACTCCCAGAATGACTGAAAATTTCACTAGAGATCAGGGATGTGGCCGAGATTACAGCTACTTGATTGATCATTGAACACTACTAGCATTTTCTAGGTCCCTATTATTCTCAATAATCTCACAAACAAACCCTTCGAAAGAGTTCTCACATAAACACTCTAATCTCACAAAGAACTTTACAAATCCTCGTAAAACAATATATATACAGAAGAGAGGACAGACGTTACTAGATCCAGAGAGCATCAACCAAAGGCCGGCAAGCACCGCAGCAAGGGAATTGGAGCCCGGTGAGCATTGACCAGAGGCCGCTAGACCTCAGCAAGGCAGGGTAACGCTGCTGTCAACAAGAGGCAAAGTGAGGCGACACCAAGTGACCAAAGGCGAGGCAATGACCAGGTGAGGAAAGGCGAGGCGAGGTGACCCAAGGTGAGGCAAAGTAGAGGTCATGTTATCCCAGCAAGGCAACAGGAGTGTAGCGCAACCCAAGGCAAGCGACGCCTAGGCGAGATTTGCTCCTGTCATGACCCCAAGCAAGGTGACTCAAGGTCATGCAATCCCAGGCGATGGCGAGGCGACCCCAGGTGACCAATGATGAGGCGATGCGAGGCAACGCTGAAGTCACGCCACCCCAGGCGACAGCCATCAAGATCGTGCAACCCCAGGCATAGTCACCATTCAAATTTGAGCTAGCTTTAGCCCTTGCGTTGATGCCCTCGTCCGCCGATCAGATCTATCTAGCTTTTGAGGGTGAGGTTAAAATTGAAATTTCATTAGCTTAGTGAGGACAAAGTTGAAAGAAATAATTCATTAAACCCCTGAAAAAAACATTTTCAGAGTGCAGCCCAAAACTGGATCCAAGTTGCCTTGAGGTTTTAAGCTTACTTGAGATTATGTTATCAAACACCGATATTTTAGCTCAAGACCCTTTGGAGGTCCGAAACTCTTTGAAAATGTTATGCTAAACAAAGTGTACGATGCCTGCAGCATAATTCTGTTTGGTATGTTTTCAAGTTGCCCGACAAGACTGCATAACCCGCTGTACCACCGAAATGCAAACTCAAAATGACGCTTCTCGTGCCCCTTGTTAATAATGCCTGGTTCCACCTCCATATGTCTGGACATGCACAGTCGACCGATTTTGTCGCATAAAGTGACAAATAATGCCAAACAAATAAATTACGCTCGGCAAATTTACATGATTCGCCCGGTGCACCCACTAAAGTCAAGAAGGATAAGATATTTCACATGATATTAAAAAAATTACAACCTCTCAAACAGATGCTATAAGTTTCCCAAACTCCAATTATATCTAATAATTTTCACAAAAATAAATGAATATAACTAGATATCCATTCTGGAAAGAACGCTTTTCGAAGCTTTCCGAGGCTTTCTGAAGGTCAATCACAAATTTAGGTCTAAACAATGTTGCAGTTTGAATGACTCATGCTTACTTTATGTTTTTGATTGAAATAGAGTAAGCTTTCATCATTTAGAAATTCTCTGCACAGAACGGATTAGGTGGTCAACCACATTTGACTTGTCTAGATTGAAATTCAAATGAGATTATATATGACTAGCGCTAACTAAATGGGGAGAATTAGTATATTCTTAATTGAATGCCTTATCAAATGTCATAATATATAGTTTCTCATTACAACTCTATACAGCACATAAATTTCCGCAAAAAAAAAAAAATTATGATTTTACCGTATGATACTAAGTAACCTGCAAACTAAACGGGCTAAAAGCTAGAATTTATACAAAATATCTTAATGAGGTTCAATAAATGATAAATCAGTAAGCTTTTAAAATGTTAAGCATATGAGAATAAAAGTAGATTTCTTACATGACGAAGTGAATGAGATGCATTTTATGAAGGAATAATTTAATATATTAATGATATGTCAATAATTAAGGCATCGTCGGTTACTTTTGATACCAATTTAATCATCAATTTGGCATTCTTTTCTTGCAAATAAAGGTCAATAAGAGCAGCATCCTTCCCTCCCTCCCTCCCTCCTTCCCCCTGAGGTCCAAAAATCAGCAATAGTCTGCACGCTTTGTGTGAGAGGTGGGCAAAATAGTCACGATAGGAAGTGATATAGTGCATTTGGTGATAGATAATCCAATGAATAACTTCAGTTATTTTATTTAAATGGTATAAGCGTGCATGACTAGATACTTATATTTGGGAAAAATGTTAAAAAAAAGTCCTAAATCTTTTGTATTTGTGCCAATTTAGTCCTAAACCTTTTTTTGGTACCAATTTAGTCCTAAACATTTTTACTTAGTGCCGATTCAATCCTTTCTGGCTAATTTTGATCAGATTTTGCTGACTAGACGCCGGCTAGCCGACATGCCCTGATCGATGTTGACGTTGACAAATTTTAATAATATTTTAATATTTTAATATTTTTAAATATTTTTATTTTTTTCTCTTTCTTTTTCTTTTTTCTTTTTTCCTTCCCCTTCTCCAACCAGTCGCTAGACCTCAACGACCAGCCAGAGGGATTGGCCGGTGAGGTTGACCTCGTCGGACCTTGCCAGTGGCCGCAAGGGCAGCCTCGCGCTGGGTAGCGAGGCTCGCGGGTGCCACCCAAGCCGCAATTCGGCAAGGTTGAGCCTTACCAACCATGGGCGAGGCTCAACCTATCCAAATCCGGCAAGGGCGAGCCTTGCCAACCCAGCACTAGGTCACCCTCATGGCCTAGGCGGCGCTGGCAAGGCTCACCTTCACGACCACTAGCGAGGTGGCCGACAAGGGTGAGTGAGGTGGCCGACAAGGTCCGATGAGGTTGACCTCGCCGGCCATCGCCTCTGGCTAGTCGTCGAGGTCCAACAACCAGCTAGAGGAGGAGAATGAAAAAATAAAAAATAAAAATAAAAGAAAAATAAAATTCAAATTAAAATATTAAAAATATTAAAATATTATTAAAAATTATTTACGTTTCAAGCCACGTCAGCCAGTTGGCATTTAGTTAGCAAAATCCGGCCAAAATTAGCCGAAAATGACTAAATCAGCACTAAGTAAAAAGGTTTATGACTAAATTGGCATAAATACAAAAGATTTAGGACTTTTTAAACAATTTTCCCCTTATATTTTGCAAGTACGCCATAAAGCGAGGAATTAATTTAAGAGGTAACCCACTAAAATGTCTCTCTTTGAAAACTAAACTCGAGAATATAAAAGGATAATACCCCTTTTTACTTCCAAAAAAAAAAATATATATAATATAAAGATATTAAGATGAGAAAGTCATCTCAAATGATTAAGCTGATTATTTATGCAGACGACATGTATTTTTCCCACAGTAATGTCCACAAGTTGAATAAACATTCTCCATGATGTCCAGGTGATATCAAATGATCTATGATTAGAAACTGAACATCGTTTCTTAATCAAGAACTTACAAGTGAATGCGTGCAAAGCACGGTCGAGACAACTAGTCGGTTCTCAAAATTGTCACATATAACTAATGATATGAAGAAAGTCATTCGCTTTCCGACATTTTGATGATGGAAATTGTGCTAAATTAAGTAAACGTATACTTTATTAAATCCGAAACACGATCAACAAGTCCAATACTTACCTACAACTAATCCATGCACAAATACGTACACATACCAATAACTATAATGGCACGCACTCCGAGCATACATCTATTTTACTTGCTCTCGTTCAGCATCGAAAGAAGGGGCCGTGCTTGGCTCCACCTCAAGCTTCTCCTAATCCTCCGCACCGGCTTCTTGCTGGAGCCTTCCCTGGTCTCCGATCAGTGGCGACAGAGAAGGGTCCTCGGCGTCATCTTTCGTGCCGAGATAGAAGCACGAGCATCGCTCGAGAGACGAGAAAAAGGCCGTGGCGATGCCACTGACGACCCACAGAACTACCCCGTCAAGCTTCTTCTTGCGTGCAGGGGTACAGGCGACGTGGCTCGAGCTCTGTGCCTCGGCCACCGCAAGCCGTTCGACCGGCTCGCGACCGCCCGTGCAGGCGCACCATCGGGTGACGTGGCTCCAAAGAGGAGCATGATGAGAATGAGGATCCATTGATGTTACAGTGATGTGGAGTGCATGATGGCCATATAAAGGACCAGGGTGATCTGTTTGGAATTAGGTTTCAATATGACATTTTGTAGCTTCTAGATCATACACCATCAACTACCAGAACTATATATATTATTTATTCTATGATAAGTTTTCTTTTTCTAAGAGAACAATGGGGCCGTAGAGAAAATAAAGATCAAAGATGTGACATGAAAGTAAAACATAAGAGATGACTATTATTGGGTAACACTTTCGAACGAGAATATTACGGTCGGCCCGAATTTTGAAAAGAAAAGGGCCTTACCTTAGGCATAGGCCAATTTTTATTCGGAGATATGTAAAGGAAAGAATATTTCTTTTTGGAAGCTTATGGATAAAGCCCAAACAAATAATGGATTCTAAATTCATACAATTAAGTAAAATGAACATTATTTGGGATTGATATATTATGTGAACAATTTGTAATATAGTGATCACAGCTTTATAGATTTTTTAGACAGACCAAAATATTGATCTTTTTCTTGAACAAAGTATAAAAATAATAAAGCTAAAAACCAGATCTAATCTAGAAACTAAAATTGGGAACCAAGCCAATCGAGACGGTTCCCCAAATTTTTTACCCATAAACCTACCTAGTCCCCATGTGAACCGACTTTGAATCAATTGGGTGCAATTGAATCCACTCGGCTGTTCAACCCTAGTAAAAACTTTTTCGAACGCCAAAATCTATAACAAGAGGGGAAAAAACCTCAGTGGCAGCACACACTTGAGATAGTTTGCAGCATTAATTTTTATAAAATGTTTAAACCGTTAGTTTAGTAGTGGATAAAATTCAGGCTCTTCTTTCCTTGACCACACGATATATTTCAGCCATTCCCATTAAAATGAAATACCATAGAATATTGTTTTAACGCCCTCACTCAACGTTTCGCGCGGAACAAAAAGAGAGAATGGGGGTAAAGAATGGTTTTATTGTCTCTCAAGGAGAGCATAGGAAGGTTGCTTCTGAATGGAGCGATCCTTTGCCTATTTTCAATGTAGGAAATGGAAGAATTTCGTCCTAAAAAGTTATCGGGGTAAAGATAGGCTGAACCAGGAGGACAATCCATTCTATTTCCACCTTTGGAAAGGAAGAGCTCCTAAATCGAATTTGGAGGATCGGCTAGCTTATAGTTTCTTTTAAGGTTGGGGTTTTGTTTGCACCAAAATTAACTAGGATATTGATATGGATAGACACGTGACTAGAATATAAGTTATTTTTAAACATGTGAGCCATCGTCGATGTCCACGAGTAATGTTATATACATCGATGACCCCAGATCTATAGTTGATATACGATGGCGTATGGTTGACAATTATAAACGTCATAGCAAGATTGGTTGGCAAAGATATCAATTAGACAGAATCGTTGATTGAGACTCTGAATGGGGAAGGGATATCTTAGAAGCACCTTGAGATGGCTGTGGTATCCAATTTGAAAATCGTTTGTGGAAGAGATAGAGTCAAAATTCAATAGATCATGGGGAAAAGGTGAAGTTAATGGGATAATTGTCCAAAATATCCCAAACCTATTGTATGGCAGCCATTTGAAGAATAAACACTTTACTTGTACCAATTTAGTCTTAAATCTTTTAAAAATTTGCTAATTTAGTAAACCTTTCAATTTTGTTGAGTTAGTCCTAAATCTCTTAATGATTTGTCAATTTAGCCATTTCAATCAATTTTGACCTAAAATTGCTAATGTAGACATTGGTTAGCCACTAGCCATTCTACGTGGTATTGTTGGTGGTGACATGAACAAATTTTTCATTTTTTTTCATTGTTTAAATTGTGCCTTTCTTTTTCGTTTGTACTTTTCTTTCCCTTTGGCCTGTGACCAATAATCGGTCAACTTGACAAATTTTATGACTTAATTATATTTTTTGAAAGTTTAGGGTGCGAATGGTAACGTTTCTGTTCTTTTTTTGTTCCAAGTAACAGAAACAAAAAAAAAAGTGTTTCTTTACGGAAAACATTTTTTGAACAAAAGAACGCGTTTTGTAACGTTTGTTCCGGAATAAAAAATGAATAGAAACACGTTTGGTAAATTTTATTCTTTTTTTATTTCTTTTAATTTTTTAAACATTTTTATTTTATTTTTCTTTTTTTCCTTTCTTTTTTATTTTTTATTTTTTGGCCGGTCCCCGGCCTCCGGCGACTGGCCGACGGGGCCGGCAGCCTTGCCCAGCCACGGCGAGGCTCGCCGGCCCCCAACGAGGTCGAGCATCGTTGTGGTTGGGCAAGGCTCGGCCTCGCCTTGGCTGGGCGAGCCGGCGACGCTCCGGCGAGGTCGCCGACCCTCGAGGGCGTCGCCGGCCATGGCCGAGGCCGGCGACTGGCCAAAGAAAAAAAGAAGAAGAAAAGAAAAGAAAAGAGAATAGAAGCGTTTCTAAAGAAGTGTTTCTTTTCTCCGAAACAACTATTTTGTATTTCTTTTTTTTGCTCCAATTTTGTTTCGAGAACAAAAAAACAAAAAAAGAACAGAAACGCAACCAAACACATTTCTGTTTTTTTTTTTTTTTTGTTTCCGGGAACAAAATCCGTACAGAAGTGTTCCAGAAACGTTTCTCTGGAACGTTTCTATGCACGCCCTTAAAGACTCAATTACACTTTATTGACAAATTTTAGAACTTTCAATACACTTATCCATACTATTATTTTATCCGGCTCTTTGTTATAGGAATTAGATGCAACCTAATTTGAATATTTTCATTATCTTGAAAATCATGACTTTGGCAATCAGCATACGGCAGTCAGCAGTGTGCCCCCTCGTTCTGTCCTCTCTACATTGATTCTCTGTAGTGATCGTGATTCGTGGTTGAGAGAACCAGTCACCATTACAACGGTTGCCCTTCACATTATAGAACTAGGGTTTTTGAGCTGTTTATCTAAACTCGTTGTCCAATTACAACAATGTCCACAAAAAAAAACTTTAAACACTTTATTGGATATGTATAGCCATATTCATCATTATATCCGATATCCTTCCAAATAAATAATCCAAGAAATTTGAAGGATTGTGTTCATCTAATCATATTATATCCCACCCTATAGTACATCTCCCTTTATCCAGGCGTCATAAAAAGCCTAATGGAGAAAATTGATAACTCAGGGATCGTCTCCTCGAAATGTATGTCGATACATAATTTTATCACGTAACGAGTTTCTTCCTGCCTTGAAAATCAGTCCTCGAGCTCTTATTCTCAAATGGTAGTTTCATTTACCAATAGAGAATCTCTCAGATTTGCTAAAGAGAGGAGGAAAAGCAGTGTGTATGGAAACAAAAGCACAGCTTTGTTGACCCGGGACTTCCCCAGTAATTCCACTTTCATGTAAGTCTACAAGTTCTGCAAAGAACAGATCCTCTTTGTCAATGCTTTTTCCTAATGCTCTATCCACACAACTTTCAAGAATACGTGGATAGATCGCAATATAAACGTGGATAGAATTCGGTCTTGAGGTGACTTCACCATTTGGTTCCGATAATGGTGCTCTATCTCAAGTAGTCCCCCATTGATTGCTGGAATTTCAATGCCCGAAACGTGTGTTCTGGTCTATCTAATATGCGGCAGAATCCATATCGCTATGAACTCAAAGTTGACTAAGAGCCATGGGCTCAAAGTATCAACCTTATATTCTCCTATCAGATTGGTCCAATCTACCATGTGATCACAAATAAAACGAATTCAATCAAGAATTTCCTCAACATGCGATGATAAGGCAAGCACTCACACCAAATCATCGGCAAGATGTCCTCTCTTCCTAGCCTTCCATTCTCACCTAGTGATGACCGCCCATTGGATTACCAAAAACAAAGTCACTGCTTATTCACAAAAATTCCCCTAACAATCCGTCACTTTCCCACCAATGTTAAGGCTGAAGTTTCTCGGCCCCGACATAATTGCGATTGACGATTTCACATGTCGTGGTGACATGATTAGAGGCCCAAAAAGTCTAATGGGACTTGAGATGGACGTCTTGTCTCTCGAGGAAACTCTAGAACGTTGCTAAATTGGTTTTCGATTGCCCAATGAAGAGCCGAAGACAGAGACAACTTAATGTCCCCTCCATCTTGCCGGTATCTCACGAGCAGACAGGAAAGAATAAATGAAGGAACGCATCGAAATTCTCTTTGTTGCGGTGGAACGTTTTCTTATTCTACTATTCGTCTCTTGTTTCTGAAATTCGGTTCACGAGTGACAAACAATTAGTTAAAATGGGGAGAGATTATCAAAAAAGTGTTCAACCTATTCCATTTGTGTGAATTTAGTTCTAAATCTTTTAATTTGATCAATTTAGTCCTAAAAAATTAACGATTTGCCAATTTAATCCTTCCAATAAAATTTGACTATAGCTGACATAGACATCAGAGGTGCTACATGAGATATCTAGCACTAACATGAACAATTTTTATAATTTTTTTTCTTTATTTTCCTGTTTTACCTAGCAACCCTCGTTGGCCACTAGGCAAATCTTGCAAGGCCCTCACCAGTCCTTGCCCAAATGACCACTAGGCGAGGGCTACAACACTTGCCACACTTCGTAGAAAAAAAAAAAAAGAGAGAAAAGAAAGAAATAAAATAATAAAAAAAAATTCATATCATTTTTAAAAGTTCTAAAAAACTATAAAATTTATTCATTTTAGTATCGGTCATCATATGTGGCACTATTTACATCCACATCGGCAATTTTCTCCAAAACTTGGCTAGAATGAATAAATTAACAAATCGTTAAAATGTTTATAAATAGAATAGCCAAATTGAAATACGTAGAACTAAATTGGCACAATTATAATTAATTTACAACTTTTTTTTTTAATCATTTTTCATTGAAATAACATCGGTGTGGGTTTGGTCACTAGTTTATGAACCTACTTAGCGGTTAGGATTCAAATAAAACATTCCGTAAAACTTGTGAAACATATATGGTGAAATTCAGAAGGATAATCATGGCTGTCGTCCCTCCTCACTTTTATTTAATAAAAAAATCTAAAAATTAGAATAGCAAAAGTATACGATGAACGAAAAGATGTTCCAAAAGTTCATGCGCACGACAAATGGCTTTTATTGGTTACCCTAATTGATAATAACTAGCTCATTCTCCAAATCAATAATACTTTTCTAAAGTTTATTCTCCACCGGCCGTGACCTTTAACTTTCATATAGTGTCATCGATTTCATTAAAGCATTTCACACTGATTTTGGGATTACGTTTTGACCAACACTAAAGATATTCGCAATGCTTATGAAAAGCTAAATGTAAAAACTTGTTAAATTGATTAGAAGACTAATTTTAATAAATATTCTCAATGAGAAAAGGTCATATTTAATTAGCCTGATTTCTCTAACTCTTTTGCGCGGCGGAATCCGAAACATTCCTGAGATACGGTTATCTTGGTCTAAGCTAAAATAAAACAAGTCCAAAATCTATGACATCGGTTCACATGATCTGTCTTCATTCATGGGCAGCTTTGACATTAGAGGCATAAGAAAAGGAATTCAGTTTTTGGTATTATTCTTTTCTTCTACTTCGGTTGATCATTTAGCTTTATTGTTGATAAGCTTGAACCGACCTGAAATCTCTAGATAAGGGATGGTTGAACCAAGCAACCTTCTTTTTCCTTTTCTTTTTGAAAACTCAAGGGGCACGAGTGCATATACTCGATTATCAGAGAACTCGTGAAACAATTTGCAAAACTCACAATTAGGTTATGTGTAGATCTTTGACCTGTGCAGATCACCTAACCCAGAACAGTTGATACATGATTTGTGAGATTCGAACAAGCAACTTTCAGTTTTTGAATTGAAAAGATTAATGACACAATTGACAAAATTGACAATTTTATGACTGAATTGGTAAAAGTCTAATAGATTTCAGACTTTTTGGATAATCTCTAGAATAACATAACTATCAATGCTACACATCAATAAATGGCCCGTTCCAAGTGGGTTCAATTCTAGTATTTAAGCGGTCATCTTATAAAGAGGATTTCTCGTGTTGTATATGGAGTTGCGGTGTTACAAACCGCCACGTATGATATACTAAGGTCCTCGTCGATGTTACTCTTGAGCTCTGGAGCATATCGAGCTGCTAGAATATCGTTATACTCAAGAAGTCCACTCTTTCGGCTTCTACTGGACAAAAGAAATGGAAATCTTATTATCCTCGATCTTTCAAAGAGCTAATATCAAGCTACCCCACATGTTGCCATCTACAATCTCCTGCCGTGCAAGCAGAGACTTAACGCCCTCATCGACCCAAGATTTAATCCTATATCTTTCTTAGCTTTCCTCTCTTTGGACTTTGATTCCTTTCGGTCGTTCTCTCATAATGATACGCCAATAATTTCTCTATGAATCTTCGATTCGATCCCACCGAAATTCTCTATGCCATAGTCTCCGTCAATGATGTCTCAAGCTACCTCGGTTCACACGTACTTTAGTTAACTTTAACAGGTGCTCTATCCAACTCTCCCTGTCTATATAAACCATCAATCCCTACTATTCATCATCAAGAAAGACGGCAAAGATGGCCAAGATCACAACCCTTTTCTTGACGTCTCTCCTCCTACTCTGCACAATCTCATCCTGCTTTGCTCGCCCCGAGCCGGTGTTTCTCGATGTTACTCCGGTCGACACTAAACATGCGGTGGGTTGTTCATTTACATTGGATTTTAATAACCCTATTGGCCCGAGTTTTCAAGGCTCGACCTGTCAAAGTTTTTATTCAAGTTACTGCTATTACGTAACAAATTAAACGTTTTAGAACAATCAGTCAGGTGTGCATCTGAACATTTGTGTGGGTAAATTCCGTCTTAGGCGTTTTGTATTCTCTATTTTACAGGGTGTTGAAACCAAGCGTGATGATGAGTTGTTGGATGATAGCTGCAAAGGTGTTGGGGAAGAAGAATGCTTGGTGAGGAGGACTTTGGCTGCCCACATCGACTATATCTACACCCAAAAGCATCATCCTTGAACTTAATTTCCTTTGTTGGTGATGGGAAAAAAATGAAAGGTTTGGACAGTTTAGTGCGCCTCTACTTTGTTGTGAATTATGAAACATCTACTGTGGTGGGAATGTGAAATTAGCTCATCACTGAGAGTGGATTCCGAGGGAGTCTACTTCTGAGAGTTCGTTTATTATTTGCAAACATACGTATCTTCAGCCCTACCAATCTCTTTTGAGATTAGTTTATTGAGTGCCCTAGCAATCATGTATTTTCTTCTTCTGCTTCTTTTGTTGTGTAATAAGGTTCTCGAGTTCTAATAGTGAAAGAGGTAAACGAAGAGTGCGTTGAGCCCAACAATATGACTTCAGTTACCAAAGACAAAAGTTACCAAGCATATAAGTAAATAACTGGGATCTTCTAAATTTAGATGGAAGTTCACATGGCCGCGGATTCGAGATCCAGAGAGATGTTGAAAATTCTCGTAAATATGGATTTTGTCAATCTCAAATACTAGATGGAGGTGTGGGGTTCGACCCCCACTTTCTATAAAGAAATTGAATAAGTATTCGAGAGATAAGAAAGGTAGAGCACGACAAAAAGAAAAATGCAAATTCATTTCTCTCTCACTTCCCGACTTCCCCAGAGAGATATCGAAAATTCTCATAAATGTGGAATGTGTACATTTTCTGTCAACCACCAAATCCACTCCTCTGTTACTTCTCTCGTCACGGCACCGCCACCTCATCTCACAATCTATTTGCGCATATAAGCATCCATCATGACATAGCCACACCACCGCCACTTCTCCACCGCTGATTCAGATCACCATCATGAGACGCCACCTCTCTCTCTCTCTCTCTCTCTCTCTCTCTCTCTCTCTCTCTCTCTCTTCAATGACCGAGTCAAACGCAACTCACTCCGTCGAAACGGAGCAAAATTTGGCTCCGCCCCCTTCGAACTTGCCAGATCTGGTTCGCTCCTTCATGGTGCTAGCTTCGAGCTAGTGTCATTTGGCCTACGTCTAAGACAATGGAGCACTGGCTCAATTGTGATGAAAGCTGGCTCCATCCTGCGGGATGTAGAAAGTATTAAGGAACTTTAATTGTCAATGAAGACAAAAGAGCAGCTAATGCTTTGATACATGATGATAATCACTGTTCTTAAGGTATTATTTGCTCGTCCTATTTTCTCACGTAGTAGTTTCATGCACTAGCCGGAAATCTCTCATAATTGCTAAAGAGAAAAAGAGAGAGAGAAAAAAAAGGGAGGGGGTGGGGAGAAGGAGAGTGTATAGAAACTAAAGCACAACTTTATTGACCGGCAATTTCTCTTATAATTCTACTATAATTTATGTCTTCAAGTTGTGCAAAGACCAATCCTCTTTGTGGAGCATCCAATCGAGGAAATATCCCCTCCATATTCATCTCGACATCCATATAGTCAATGCTTTTTCCTAACACATTAATGCTCAATCCACGCAGCTTTTAGGAATATGTGGATAGATTGCTATATCGCCATGGATAGGAGCCGATCTTGAGGAGACGTCCCCATTTGGCTCGTATAATTATGTTTTATCTCAAGTAATCACGCATGTAAACATGAGTGTTGGTCCATCTAATATGTGAATATCATCTCGCCTAAGTTGAAGAGACAACATAGAATTCAAACTAAGCGGATTAATATGCCCAAAAACAAAAACAGAAAACAAGTAATACAGATGCAGATTTATGAAATTTGGTCGATGGCACATACAACTACTCCTAGAATGGCAAAATGTCACTAGAGATAAGGATACGGGAAAGAGATTATAGCAACTCGATGGATCAATCAAACACCATTAACATTTTTCAGGTTCCAATTAACACTCAATAATCTCACAAACAAGCCCTTCGCAAGAGTTCTAACAGAATCTCTCTTAATATCACAAAAGACTCTTACAAACCCTCTTGATGGATCTAAAGGTTAATGGAGAAGTTAGGTCAGAACACAATTAATAGTTAATCACGTGTATGTTTGGTCAACTATCAGAAGTGGGCTTATACACCCGGCCAAAGCTTTGCGAAGCCAGTACGTCAGCCGGGTGGACATAGGGACCCACCTCGAGCTTGGATACCGGACAACGCATGACCCGACGACCAAGTCCGATCTGCTGGATAGTTGTCGCTATAGCATTGGTGGTCATTCTCGCATATCAATGTCAGTTGAAAAAAATTACTAAAAGAGTCCTAATCTATTGCAATTTTTTCAATTCAATTCTAAACTCTTTTTTTTTTTGTCAATTCAATTATAAACATTTATTATAAATTCAGTTTATTTGGTCAAATTTGACCAGTTGTTGCTGACATAAATGCCAACCAATGTTGACATGACATTTTTTAATAATATTTTTTAATAATTTTCATTTTATTAACTTTTTTTTTTTTCTTCTTCTTCTTCTAGGCCAATTCGATTGGCCAATATTGACGTGGCACTTGTTAATAATATTTTTTCATTTTTTTTTTCAATTTTCTTCTTCTTTTGGTAGGTCGCCGAAGGCTATGGTTGGCAAGGCCTCGCCATCATGGGCGAGCTCACCCTCACCATGGCTAGGCGAGACCTTGCCCAGTGTTGCAACGACGAGGGCAAGCTCGCTAAGCGCCACACTGTCACAGGCAAGCTTGCCCAACACCTCAACGATGAGGCTTGCCCCCACCATGGCTAGATGAGACCTAATCTAGCATGACAACGGCAAGGGCAAGCTCACCTGTGATGGGAAGACCTTACCGACCTTAGCCTCTAGCTAGTCGTAGCTGGGTTCGACGACGACAAAGAAGAAAGAAAAATCAATAATAATTAATTAAAAAACTCAAAAAAAATAAAATATTATTAAAAGAAATTGCTACGTCAATATCGCAAAACAGCTAGCATTAATGCCAACCTCAGCCTGTCAAGAATAAACTAAATTAGCACAATCACAAAAGATTTAGGATTGAATTGGCCAAAAAAAAAAGGTTTTGGACTGAATTAGAAAAATTACAATAAGTTTGCAATTGTTTTGGTAATTTTCCCACTTTACTTGGGTCTTGATCAATTGCATTCAAATTCGAGACATTAATTTCAATGTGTGTGTGTGTGTGTTTTTTTTTTTTTTTTTTTTAATTTGAAAGCAATGGGAAGTCTTGAATATACTGAGTTTTACAGGACCAACAAAACTTAGTGTAAGCATAAGTGGACTAATTAAGAGCCATGGACTCAAAGTCTTAGCCTGGCATTGGTCCAATCTACCCCCATGTGATCACAATAATTTCAAGCAAGAATTTCCCCCAACATCAAATGCTATGTAGCAAGCACTTAGACCAAATTATCTACAAAATTTATAATGGCATAGATGTCCTCTCCCAAGCCTCTCAATTGGATTACCAAGAACAAAGTCAATGGACAAACAGTTAAATCATAAGTGGCCTAACAAAAATTCTTCAAACCATCCATTAATTAGCCACCACCAAGTGACTATGATTGATGAAATCACATCACATGTCGTGGTGAACTTAAACAATAGACCGAAAAAAGTCTATGGAGCTCGAGATGGACGTCTTGTCTTTCTAGGAAATTCTAGAACAATGCTAACTTGGTTTTCGGTTGCCCAATAAAGAACAAAAGACAGAGACAACCTAGTTTCCACTCTATCCTCCCTGGGTTTCACTGGCAGACAGGAAGAATAAGTGAAGGGGACGCGTCGAAATTCTCTTTGGTTCTTGTTTTCGAAATTCGGTCCTCATGCAACTAACAATTGACTAAATTAGCATCGGTGGGAATTAGCATCGGTGGGACTATGGTGACTGACTCATAAACCTACAGGGCTGGCCTAAATAGTTACGGTCTAAACAAAACGTTTCACAACATTTGTGAGATCCTTCTGGTGATATCTTGAGGGTTAATTGTGTGGGTCGCCCCTTCTCATCCTTTGTTTTCTTAATTAGAGAAAACATGAAACTTGGTATAGCAAAAGTCTACAACGGACGGAAAGATGTTCCAAAAGTTCACACGCGACAAGAGCATAAGTTCATTCTATGAGACATTTAAAGATTAATGATCAGAACTAACTTGCTTTCCATATCAACGATACTTTACTAAAGTTTATTCTCCACTGGCCGTGACGGTGACATAAATTCATATAGTATCAGAGATTTTGTTAAAGCATTTCAGATTTATATCGGATGATATCTTGACCAATACTAAAGACTGAATGTAAAGACTTTATAAATCAATTAGAAGACAAATGTTAGTAAATTAATATAAATAGACATTCATTTGTTTAGCAGTATTTTTCTAACATTTTTAGGCCGCAGAATCCGCAACATTCCTATAATACGGTTACTTGCACTTGGTCAATACAGGAAAAAAGGGTGATATAAAACAAGCCTAAAATCTATGACCATCGGTTCACATGATCTTCTTTATTCATATGCGTCGGCGAAGAAAGGGAATTCAGTCATTGCTATCATTCTTTTTCCTCTTCACTTAATCTTTTTATATTATCAATAAGTATTGTCCAGATTATTCATGGCCGAACAAAACAGACTTCATTTTTTTTTCTTTATGAGAATTTAGGGCACGAGTGCAGAGATCCAGCTATCTAAAGGGCTCATGAAATACCCTACAAAGCCATGAAACGGTTAAGTTCAGAACTTTTACCTATGCAGTTGGCCCGATCCAGAGCAATTAGCATACACTTTGTGAAAGTTAAATTAGTGATTTCCAATTTATGGGTTAAGAAATTCTTGAACACACTTTGTTGAAGTTTGTGGTTGATAAAAAATTAGTTTAAACCCTAGTAAAATGTAGTTATCCTCTAGAAGCACTCTCTTTTGGCTTCTACTGGGCAGAAAGAAATGGCTGTTGTCATATTATACTCCATCTTTCAAATGTATGAACTAATATCAAGCAACCCCATATAATACCGTTTGTCATTATCACAGCCATGTCAAATCATGACAAAACAAGTATAGACATACCTTTCTTAAAAAAAATTGCTAAATATTCCGTATTCGATATACAAAATCAGTGCACTAAGTGATGTGGTACATTGTTATTACGTGTTAATGTGTGTACAATGACCGACTTATGTATATACCACTTTCAATCTGACGCATCTCTCTAAAACTAAAATTACTCTTTCGTTTTGCCATCTGCAATCTCCTGCCGTGAAAGCGGAGACTTAACGCACTCATCTACCCAATGCTTATCCCAATATCTCTGTTTGCGTTCCTCTTTTTGAACTTTGATTCATTCTGGTTGCTCTCTCATAATAGAACGCATTTGATTTCTCTACGCATCTTCGATTCGTCCCCACCGAAATTCTCTATGTCACAGTCTACCTCAATGATGACTCAAGCTACTCAGGTTCACACATACTTTAGTCAACTTTAACCATCCGCTCTATCCACCTTTCCCTATCTATATAAACCGTCACTCCCTGCTGTCCATCATCAAGAAAGACGACGAAGATGGCCAAGATAACAACCGTTTTCTTGACGTCTCTCCTCCTCCTCTGCGCGATCTTATCCTGCTTTGCTCGCCCCGAGCCAGTGTTTCTCGATGTTACTCCAGTCCAGACTCAACGTGCGGTGGGTCATTTATTTACATTAGATTATATGACCAATTTAGCCCGAATCCTAAAGTTTCGACCTCTGAAAGTTTTCATTCAAGTTGTTGTTATTCGATAACAGCTTAAACTTTAAAGCAATCAGCCATGTGTGCACTCAAACATTTATGTCGGTAAGTTTTGTCATGTATATCTGTCTTCTCTATCTTACAGGGTGTGGAAACGAAGCACGACGTTGACTTGATGGATGAGAGCTGCAAAGGAGTTGGCGAAGAAGAATGCTTGTTGAGGAGGACTCTGGCTGCTCACAAAGACTATATCTACTCCCAAAAGCATCATCCTTGAACTTAATCTCCTCTGTTGGAGATTAGGAAATAAAAAATAAAAAATTAGAGGCTTGAACGGTTTAGTGGGCGTCTACTAACCTTGTTGTGAATTACGAAACATATACTATGGTGGGAATGAGAAATTTGCTCGTCGCTGAGAGTGGATTCCGAGTGTCTGCTTCTGAGAGTTCGTTTCTTAATTTCAAACTTATGTATCTTTTGCCCTACTAATCTCTTTTGAGAATATTTTATTGAATGCCCTCCCAATCATGTTTCTTCTTCTTCTTCTTCTTTTATTGTTGTACAATAAGGTTCTCGAGTTCTACCAGCGAGAGAGGTTAACCAAGAGTGTTTCGAGCACAACAATCCAGTTTCAGTTCCCAGAGAAGTTATCGAGCTATAGCTAAAGTTACATAAGTAAAGAACTGGGATCTTCTACATCTAAATAGTGAAGTCACATCTTAAATTTATCAACCTTAAAAATGGACACATTAGCAACACCAACCGAGTTAGGCTCCCAGAACAGAAAAGTACCTCAAGCTCTAACCAAATCCCCAACCCCAACCCACACCCCACACCACCGCGCCCCCCCGCCCCCAACCCACCCCACACCACCGCCCCCCCCGCCCCCGGCGCCCCCCCGGGCCCCCGGCGCCCTTTTCTCTCTCTCGCTGTGCGTGCTTGACCTGGGTCCAAGGATTCAGGGTCATGGACCTCCAAATCAAAAAGAGATAGACTAATGCTCGCTGTGCGTGCTTGACCTGGGTCCTCGGATTCAGTGTCATGGACCTCCAAATCGAAAAGAGATAAGACTAATGAACGTGACAGCAAGACAGGAAGGTCCACGACCACGGGTTGTTAAAGGTGAGAATGTGCGGGCGTGGCGGTGCAGCAAGGGTGGTAAGACATGCTGGAGGAGAAGACATGCTCGAGAGACAAGCGACGATGCTCGGGGGACAGGATAGGCCAGCTTAGGAAAGAGGAGAGGAGACAACGACGTTGTTTCTAGGCAAGGAAGCTGCGTCAATGCCACGTTGTTTTTCTGGGTACTCCATTGACCAAAGGCCGGAAGTATGATTAACTAAATGCCCCAATATTTTCCCGACAATGTGGAATGTCAAAGTTCCTTGTTTTCTATGGCCGAAAGAAATCCTTGATTAGGACGAGCTGAACACATCGAAATGAAAAAGGAAGATCGCTTTAGCACGCTGTCCTTGATTTTCTTGGGATCGTGGCTCTGCTTTCGGCGTTCAAACGTCCACCAAAACGACGGTACAGACGGTGTGCACAACATGACTTCTTAGTCTCCACCATTTCCGGTTCCAATTTTGTCAAATGCTCTTTCTCTATAACCCTAGCTAGAGCATTGTCTTTCCACGACGCGGTTACGATCATTCTGGTCTTCTCAAGACTTGCGTGTGTGCGCGCGCGCGCGCGTGAGAGAGAGAGAGAGAGAGAGAGAGAGAGAGAGAGAGAGAGAGAGATATTCAAAGTAATTGAGTGCATTTGGGGAAACTTTGATGCTTGGTGAGATTTTTCCAAAGTATTTTGTGTCGTGGAATCGCGAATAAAATGTTGGGCGTATGAAAACAAATCACTTTGAATCGCATGATCACTTTTCCGAAAGTGATATTTGCCCCCACTGTATTACGTATGGGTTAAGGCAAGGTCACTTCTAAGATACAACAAAGCCACCTAAGCGCAAGATGAAGTATCCACTTGTGACTCCCTTCTGAACATCCCTTGAATTTCATAAGAGGTCCAAGATGAGAAAATTCAATGAAAAGAGATCAAAGATATGATTTTTGGTGATGTTGATAATTTGTTACAAGAATAATTACGTAAATTATTTTTGAAACTTTAGTCCAATGTATAACATCATCCCTAATCTACAACTAGAGCATTCAACCCAGTGTTTAAGGGAATTGAGTGGCGTAGACATATTTAGTTTTAGATGTGAAATTGGACTCTCATACTTTGTGAAGAGATAGAGTAAAAGTCTAAGAAAAAAATAAAAGTTAAAGTAAGATAGACATTAAAAAAAAAGGGTTGAGTTTTGGAATGGAAGAAGTACACCCCAAGTACCAAAACTTGGTACGGAGAGACACTGAAGTGCCAAAAGTTAGAAAAGTGACACTTAAGTGTCAAAATCGGAACAAAATTGATCACTTAAATGCTAATCCGGTCAAAATGCCAACATGATGATTTTCCGGCAAAGCAAGTGCAAAACGGCATCGTTTTACACACTGACGTGGCTAGATAATACAAAAACGACATCATTTTAGTGCTAACGTGGTAAAAAAAAATTAATATAAAAATTATTTAAATTAAATTTAAAAATAAATTTATTTAAAACATTTAAAATATATATTAAAAAAAAAAAAAAAAGGTAGGCGGCTGAGGGCTAAGCCCTCGCCGCTGCCGCCTCCCCATCGCTGTCAGGAAGGGCCAGTGACGGAGGGGGGAGTGTCAGCTGAGGTCATCGGGCCATGGCCAAGGGCCGGCAACCTTGGCCAACTAGCGGCAAGGTCCCGCGAGCCCTCCTCGCCCAGATCCAATGAGGGTCAATGGCCCTCACTCAGCTAAGCCAAGGGCTACCAACCCTCACCCAGCTCCGACAAGGGTCAGCAGCCCTCGCTTGGCCGAGCCAAGGGCCGCCATCTTTTGAGCCCCTTGCCCTACATTTGGGCGAGGGTCGCGACCCTTGTCGAAGCTGGGCGAGGGCTCGCGGGCCCTCACCTCCTATCAGCCGAGGTCATCGGCCGCCGGGCGAGGACCATGACCCTTGCCTAAATTTGGGGCAAGGGCTTGCAAGCCCTCATCGCTAGTCGGCCAAGGTCGACGGCCCCCGGCTAGGACCCAATGACCATGGCCGACCCTCCCCACTCCGCCATCGGCCCTTTCGGCGGTGGTGAGGAGGCGGCGGTGGTGAGGGCTCAACCCTCAACCGCCTGCCTCTTTTTTTTTAAATATATTTTTAATATTTTTTAAATATTTTTATTTTATTTGTAAATGTTTTAAATAAATTTAGTTTTAAATTTAATTTAATTAATTTTTATATTAATTTTTTTACCACATCAACACCAAAATGACGTCGTTTTAGTATTGACTAGCCACGTCAACGTGCAAAACGGCATCATTCTACACTTACTTTGCCGAAAAATTGCCACATTGGCATTTTGGCCGAAGTGACACTTAAATCATCCATTTTGCTCCAATTTTAGCACTTAAGTGTCAGTTTCCTAACTTTTGACACTTAAATGTTTCTCCGTGCCAAGTTTTGGCACTTGAGGTGTACTTCTTCCGTTTTGGAATTGTACCTAACTAAAAACAATAGGGGGAGAGGAAGAGGGAGAGGGAGAGAGGGGAGAGAAAGAGATGACGGTGGTTGCTTAACGCCAATGCTCTATCAAGATGCTCCTTTGTCAAGACCATGTGACCTCGTTAATGCCTCGAATAGGGTCGCACACAAGCCTTGAGATGATCCTTCGCATGATCACTTTGGTTCTCACTTTAAGAACCACTTTACTCTTGATCATTCATTAATGATGCTGAAAACCAATTCTAATCTTTTCTTTGAATATATATATGGAACATTCCATTTTCTAGCTTTATTAATGCAATTGGGTTGTGGAGATGGCCTGACTCAGAATATATGTTTTTGTATGGAATAGCCTCATTTTCCATAGGCATTGCATAATTGATGGACGGACCTAAAGAACCGACTGATGTACTGAGAAGAAGACACCCCTAATAAGACTCAAAACGATCCTATTTCCCCAATGCCCCATGCTGAACGGGTTGCAATATAAGTTATTGCCCTAGCCATGCCTCGAACCGATCACTCCGGGTGAGGAACTCCCGAGTGAGGCTTAGGGTAGTCGGACGCCGGTCGCCACTTTTCACCCTTTTTTTATGATGCAGAGACCAAAGTTGCGACTCGAAATGGCCGCAAGGGCCTATTCGAACCCTTTCATTTCTTAAGATTGCAGTTCGATCTGTCAAGCGCAAGCCCAGTTGTAATTCTTAGTCACAGGCCAACCCAATCATTATATAAGTCAATGTTTCAAGACAGACGTGGGTGATTCTATAATTATGTGGTTGGTCATGATGAGAGAATACCGCCGGACACACCAACCATGTAAAAAAAAAAAAAAAAGTTAGTAACCCAATCATTCTCTTTTGTCTCTATTTAAAGAGAATTTTAACTTATATTTTAAACTATCTCAAAATATACCTGAAAATATGAAAGCATTTCATTCACGTGTCAAAGGCTTGCCCCGTTTGTAAATAAGGTCAAAGTTCAAATGTTATAAGAGCGAAAAAAATAGGTTTCAAAAGTTAAAAGCAAGAATAACATGAATAGACCCTTCATTTAAATAATAATAATAATAATAATAATAATAATAATAATAATAATAATAATAATAATAATAATAATAATAATAAGCTATGGGGTAATGATATTCCCACAATTAAAATGTCGTCTTCCATAACTTTTTAAAACTCTATATTTCGATTGGATTAATTCATCCTGAAAAGCTCATCCACAATATCCATGAAGGTTCTTGAAAATTATGATAAAAATAATATCTACCAAATTAGGCAACAACCAAATAGTCCCTCTTGCTTCTATTTTTTCTTCTTGCTAAATGCTATTATCCATTTTTCCTGATTAATAATTTCAATTTTATATAGAATTCAAGGAACAAGGTCTATCTCTGCATTAATGTCCTAGGTAATTTCTAACTTGCTTAGAAAGATATCTGATTTTTTTAGATTAATTTGAGTTTGATATAAGCTATTATAATGTTTTTAGGATTAATACCACCAAAAAAAAAGCTGAAATTATACCCATTATAACACAAATATCCTTCTTCTTCTTCTTCTTCTTCTTCTTTTGCTGAGGATCCAACCTAGCTCACCTTACGGGAGCACAACACCGACTATACCTCGAACTATACCTCGAGAGAGACTGACCCAACAACTCACCGCCGGGACCCCCGCTTAAATCACAAAACTACTCTGAGAGTCGTGAAAGACTTAGGGAGTCGAACCCTTGACCTGGTGATAAATCAAGGGGTATGCCTCAACCACCGCAGCCATGCATGGGTGGGTAATATCCCATATTTTTTATATCACTAAAAACTCTAAAATTACTCATTGTGATATAAATATCTCAATTTTTTTGTCATAAACAAATCCCACTTTTTTTTTTTATGTATATGTCATAAATAGAACTGAGATATAGGGTATATATGTTAAACATGCATAAGTTTGGAAAACTTATTTGATTTTCGATTTCAGTTTACTAAGATACATATTGTTTATTTGATCATTAATCAACAAAAAAAAAAGTGATATTTATTTATATCGAGTGAAACTTGTTTACGTTATGAAGTAAGGTGTACCTCTATAAAAGAAAAAAGAAGTAAGCTCTAATTCAAATTACAAATAATCTACTTACAAACAAGATCGCTTCTTTTACTTTACTTTTATTTACATTAAAGATTTGTATAAATTAAATCTAATTCCTTAATGTTACTATCATAAATTATTTTCAAAATAAGCTATATTATCCAAGACTACTTTTGAAGATATCTTCTTTTAATATGATTTGTTCAATTCTAGACTCAATAAAAGGTAAGTGTTCAGAGATGACAAATAAAGTGAAGCTAATTTTTTTGTCAAGGAAGGAAAAAATAAATAAAAAACGAGTAATGTTAAATTTACTTGATTATGGGTTAATACCATGAAAAATCCCAAATTATATCTAATATAACACAAATACCTTAAACTTTTTTTTATTACTAAGGCTATATTTGATAACGTGCCAAATAGTGTCTGTTTTCATGCTTTTATTTCCCAAAAAAAAAAAACAATTTTTTTGATGACTTTTTTATTCTCAAGAGCAAATTTGTTTTGGGAATAAATTTGAAACATTATCAAGAAGTAAAAAGAAATTACTTTTTTGTTCCTAAAGACAATTCTAGAATCAAAGCTTTTTTTTTCCTTGTTCTTCTTTCCTTAGCTAGTCGTTGACCTCGGCCATGGCCGGACGATAGCTAGTGACCTCATCAGAGCATCGTTAGCCCCTAATGAGGCCAAGCTCGTCAAGTGGATCCTTACTGTTGCTAGGCAAGGCTCAACCTCCCCATAGTCGGGCAATACCAACCTCGTGGTGACCTGACAAGTTGCAGCCTCGTCCAACCAAGGTGAGCACCAACCATGGCGAAGGTCAACAATCATCTAAAAGAAAAAAAAAAATAAAAATATAATAAAATTTTAAAAGAAATTCTAAGTCAAAAAAATTTAAGAGTTGTACCAAATACAATTCTCTTCCAAAAATAGAAATTTTATGCAATTACAGATAATTTCAAATAATTAGAAACTTGTTAGGGAATAAAATAAAAATAAAACTATTTTTCAGTAAAAATTATTCTCGATAACAAAATGAACTCTAAAATTCTAAACTTATCTATTATGAATAGTTACTAAAAAAAACGAACTCTAAAATTCTAAACTTATCTATTATGACACAAATATCCAAACACCTTTTTGTCTCTCATAAAAAAACTCAGTAAAAATTATCCTCAATAACCAGAACTTATATCGACACAAATGTAATAAATATACCCTACATGAAATGCCACACATGTATAAAAAAAGTTATGGGTTTTTATGTTACAATCAGCTAAAAGAAAAAGAAAAAGAAAAAGAAAAAGAAAAGATAAAAATATAATAAAATTTTAAAAGAAATTCTAAGTCAAAACAATTTAAGAGTTATACCAAATACAATTCTCTTCCAATAATGGAAATTTTATGCAATTACAGATACTTTCAAATAACCATAAACTTGTTTAGGGAATAAAATAAAAATAAAACTATTTTTCAGTAAAAATTATCCTCAATAACTAGAATGGTTACTAAACGAACTCTAAAATTCTAAACTTATCTATTATGACACAAATATCCAAACTCCTTTTTGTCTCTCATAAAAAAACTTGAACTTATATCAATGTAATAAATATACCCTACATGAAATGCCACGCATGTATAAAAAAGTTATGGGTTTTTATATTACAGCACGAGAAATTTAGGGTTTTTTGTAACACAAAAAGGTTTGGGATATTTGTATCATAGTGTATATATTGTGGATTTTTTTTTTTTTTGCCCTTTGATTATTCCTCAATCATTTACAAGGTATTTTCATCTATATTCTAGAGATGGTGGATGAATGGTGAAGGGCAAATTAGTCCAATCGAAATAAAAATTGTCGAAGAAGAGTGTTTTTGCCCGTTGTACCCTGAATAAACCCTAGTTCGATTTTCCTTTAGCTAATCCACTCCAGTTTCAAAATCCGAAAGCCTTTTCCTGTAATCCGAGAGCCGAATCATTGACGGCCGCCACCGCCACCGCCGCTGAAGGTCAGCATTGACTGGACCTCGAGGTTGTTGTCAAGTAGCTCAGAACCACAGGCTCGCCGTCATCCCATCACCGATATCGTCACTTCCGCTGTGCCACCGCCATCCATCTCGTCCACCCAAGCGCTCGGGCCCCAGCAGCGCTCGCCTCAGTCCTCCGGCCCCTCCGCCCCGTCGGCGTCATCTTCCGGTGGCCCCTGATTTATGCTCGTGAAGAATGGAGCAGAGGCTGGCGAACACATGGCGGATGACGGTTAAAGAGAAGAAGTTCATAGAAAGCGCTTTGCTCTCCGGCCTCAGGGTCGATGGCCGGAACCTCTACGACTATCGCAAGCTGAGCATCAACTTTGGCAAGTGAGTTGCAGCCTCTCTTCTCTGGAAAGCTTGCTCTTTTCGGTGTGTCGAAGCAACGTGAGCGGGATATTAGCGAAGTATTTCCCAATTGGCAGGCGACTTTTCTCCCCTGGTAGAGAAGTGTGCTGTGTCTATCGGTGTTGGCATGCTGTCTCAGTTTTTTGCAGTATTAATTCACACAAAGTCGACACTTTTACGGGACCGTATAATGATAAACGCGAAATTCATACGAAAGCAGAGGAATTTAACGTGAATCATGATTTTGGCACACGTACTCTATACAAAGAATGATGCTTTGCGATGAACAATATTTCTTAGACTCAAATTCGACAAGTGAACACGAATCGACAGGCCTTAAAATGCTAACATGGTCTACACTCGTGACTCACTTCAGTGTTTATGGTCTGATGGGGGCACTTGATGCATCTCTGCGGTTTGTCCTTTTAAGCGGTACGGGTACGGTTGTCATGTTTACATGCGGAGACGATTGTTTATGGATGTGATGCTGATTATGAATAAACAAGTACACTTCTTCCTTCGGCTAAAAATCTTTCACATTTGTTTGTTTGTTCGGAGTCCATGTAGCATTGGTCTCTAGTTGTGTTCACCTTCAAGTTTCTTTGTCTGGTAACTTTAAGGTTAAATAGCTTGACGTGCTTGTTTTACTTTGATTTTCCTTTTCCATCTTGCTATTTGTATCACTTAATAGAATTGGCTCTAATCTAACTTTTATTTTACCAAACCTGCAGAGAAGATGGCTCAGCAGAGGTGCATCTGGGGCAGACGCGTGTAAAGGAAATTGTGACTTCTAAACTAATTCAAATTGACTCGTTTAGCCCATTTTGACCCATTTTCCTATGCAATTTAAATCTACCAACTCATACTTGACCTAACATATATCACTAAAACATTTTCATATTTAACCTAATTAAAAAAAAAAACTCATACCCAAACAAAGGTGGGATTTTGGAGTGATTGAGTATGAGATTGAGTGAGGACGAGAGAGAGTGAATAGTATATAAATGGATTGAGTTTATAAAATACAAACTCATTCAACATGAATAATATTTTGAGTTTACTATTATAAACTCATTTGTGATCCATAAATTAAATATGACCAATCCATATAATAAGTCGATCGATTAAATATAAGTTGAGAAATGGATTTTAATAACCCTATTGGCCCGAGTTTTCAAGGCTCGACCTGTCAAAGTTTTTATTCAAGTTATTGCTATTACGTAACAAATTAAACGTTTTAGAACAATCAGTCATGTGTGCATCTGAACATTTGTGTGGGTAAATTCCGTCTTAGGTGTTTTGTATTCTCTATTTTGCAGGGTGTTGAAACCAAGCGTGATGATGAGTTGTTGGATGACAGCTGCAAAGGTGTTGGGGAAGAAGAATGCTTGGTGAGGAGGACTTTGGCTGCTAACATCGACTACATCTACACCCAAAAGCATCATCCTTGAACTTAATTTCCTTTGTTGGTGATGGGAAAAAAATGAAAGGTTTGAACAGTTTAGTGCGTCTCTACTTTGTCGTGAATTATTAAACATCTACTGTGTTGGGAATGTGAAATTTGCTCATCACTGAGAGTAGATTCCGAGGAAGTCTGCTTCTGAGAGTTCGTTTATTATTTGCAAACATACGTATCTTCAGCCCTACCAATCTCTTTTGAGATTAGTTTATTGAGTGCCCTAGCAATCATGTTTTTTCTTCTTCTGCTTCTTTTGTTGTGTAATAAGGTTCTCGAGTTCTAACAGTGAAAGAGGTAAACGAAGAGTGCGTTGAGCCCAACAATATGACTTCAGTTACCAAAGACAGAAGTTACCAAGCATATAAGTAAATAACTGGGATCTTCTAAATTTAGATGGAAGTTCACGTGGCTGCGGATTCGAGACCAGGAGAGATGTTGAAAATTCTCATAAATATGGATTTTATCAATCTCAAATACTTGGGGGAGGTATGGGGTTCGACTCTCACTTTAAAAAAAAAAAAAAAAAATTGAATAAAAATCAGAGAGACAAGAGAGTTAGAGTACTGCAAATAAAAAAAAAATGTAAATTCATTTCTCTCTCACTTCCCGAGAGAGATATCGAAAATTCTCATAAATGTGGATTGTGTACATTTTCTGTCAACCACCTAATCCACTCCTCCCTTACTTCCCTCTGGAGATTTATCTTTCGCCTTGGCCGGGCGAGCTCGGCTCGCCCGATTTGGCGAGGCCGAGCCTCGACGGCCGGTCCCCGGCCATGGCCGAGGCCGGCGACCGGTGAAAGAAAAAAGAAGGAAAAAAAAGAAGAAGAAAAGAAAAAGAGAAGAAGAAGAAAGAGAGAAACGTTTCTTGAAGAAACATTTCTGGAACGAGAAACAAAAAATTTATGTTTCTTTTTTATGTTCCTATTTCGTTCCAGAAACAAAAAAAAAAACAAAAAAGGAACAGAAACGCAACCAAACGCGTTTCTGTTCCTTTTTTGTTCCCGGGAACACTTTCCGTACAGAAGTGTGCCGGAAACGTTTCTAAGAAACGTTTCCATGCACACCCTTATCTTCTCTCTCTTTTCTGCTCCTTCTCTCGTCACGGCACCGCCACCTCATCTCACAATCTACCTTTGCCCATATAAGCATCCATCATGACCTAATTCCAACAGCGCCGCTTCTCCACCGCTGATCCAGATCACCATCATGAGACGCCACCTCTCTCTCTCTCTCTCTCTCTCTCTCTCTCTCTTCAATAACCGAGTCAAACGCAACTCACTCCGTCGAAACGGAGCAAAATTTGGCTCCGCCCTCTTCGAACTAGCCAGATCTGGTTCGCCGAGTCAAACGCAACTCACTCCGTCGAAACGGAGCAAAATTTGGCTCTTCCCTCTTCGAACTAGCCAGATCTGGTTCGCTCCTTGATGGTGCTAGCTTCGAGCTAGTGTCATTTGGCCTACGTCTGAGACAATGGAGCACTGGCTCAATTGTGATGGCTCAATTGTGATGAAAGCTGGCTCCATCCTGCGGGATGTAGAAAGTGTTGGGGAACTTCAATTGTCAATGAAGACAAAAGAGCAGCTAATGCTTTGATATACGATGATAATCACTGTTCTTAAGGTATTATTTGCGTTGTCCTACTTTCTCACGTAGTAGTTTCATGTACTAGCGGGGAATCTCTCAGAATTGCTAAAGAGAAAAAGAGATATAAAAAAAATAATAAATAAACGCGGGGGAAGCAGAGTGTATAGAAACTAAAGCACAACTTTATTGACCGGCAATTTCTCTTATAATTCTACTTGCAAAGACCAATCCTCTTTGTGGAGCATCCAATCGAGGAAATATCCCACCATATTCATCTCAACATCCATATAGTCAATGCTTTTTCCTAACACATTAATGCTCAATCCGCACGGCTTTTAGGAATTTGTGGATAGATTGCCATATCGCCGTGGATAGGAGCCGATCTTGAGGAGACGTCCCCATTTGGTTCCTATAATTATGTTTTATCTCAAGTAATCACGCATGCAAACATGAGTTCTGGTCTATCTAATACGTGAATATCATCTCGCGTAAGTTGAAGAGACAACATATAACTCAAACTAAGCGGATTAATATGCATGAAAACAAAAATAGAAAACAAGGAAGACAGATGCGAGATTTACGAAATTTGGTCGATGGCACATACAACTACTCCTAGAATGGCAAAATGTCACTAGAGATAAGGATACGGGAAAGAGATTATAGCAACTCAATGGATCAATCAAACACCATTAACATTTTCCAGGTTCCGATTAACACTCAATAATCTCAAGCCCTTCGCAAGAGTTCTAACAGAATCTCTATTAATATCACAAAAGACTCTTACAAACCCTCTTTTGATTGTTTAAAAAAAAAACCCTCTTGATTGTTCAAAAGGTTAATGGAGAAGTTAGGTTAAAACACAATAAATAGTTAATACCGTGTATGTTTGGTCAACTATCAGAAGTGGGCTTATACACCCGGCCGAAGCTATGCGAAGCCAGGACGTCGGCCGGGTGGACATGGGGGCCCACCTCCAGCTTGGATACCGGACAATGCATGACCCGACGACCAAGTCCGATCTGCTGGATGCTTGTCACTAGACACTAGTCCTAACTCACTAATTAGCATTGGAGGTCATTCCCGCGTATCAATGTTAGTTGGGGAAAATTACCAAAATAATCATAATCTATTGTGATTTTTCCAATTCAATTTTAAACCTGTTTTTTTTTTTGTCAATTCAGTCATAAACATTTTGTAATTGTGTCAATTTAGTCTATCCAATCGAATTTAGCTAGCCGTCGATAATATAGATGCCAACCAACATTGACATGACATTTTTTAATAATATTCTATTTTATTTTTTATTAATTTTTTCTTTTTTCTTTCTTCTTCTTTTGGCCAATTTGACCAGCCAATGCCGACGTGGCACTTTTTAATTATATTTTATTTTATTCAATTTTTCTTTTATTTTATTTTGTTCTTCTTCTAGTCGGCCTAGCAACGGGCCAAAGGCTACGGTTGGCAAGGCCTCACCATCGAGGATGAGCTCACCCTCACCATGGCTAGGTGAGACCTCGCCCAATGTTGCAATGGCAAGGGCAAGCTCGCCAAGTGCCACGCCGTCGCAAGCGAGCTCGCCCAACGCCTCAACGATGAGGCTCGCCCCGCCGTGGCTAGGTGAGACCTCACCTAACATGACAACAACAAGAGTGAGCTCACCTATGATGGCAAGACCTTACCGATCTTAGCCTCTAGCTAGTCGTAGCTCGGTCCGATGATGACGAAGAAGAAAAAAAGAAAGAAAGAGAAAAATTAATTAAAAAATTCGGAAAAAAATAAAAATATTATTAAAAGAAATTGCTACATCAATGTCACCAAATGGCTAGCATTGATGCCAGCTTCAACCTGCCAAATTTGGCCGGATGGACTAAATTAGGACAATTACAAAAGATATAGGACTAAATTGGCCAAAAAATAAAAGGTTTGTGATTGAATTAAAAAAAAAAATACAATAGGTTTGCAATTGTTTTGGTAATTTTCCAACTTTAGCTGGGTCTTGATCAATTGCATTCAAATTCGAGACATTAATTTCAATGTATGCTTTAAAAAAAAAAAAAATTGAAAGCAATGGGAAGTCTTGAATATACTAAATTGTTACGGGTCCAACAAAACTTAGTGTAAGCGTGAAGCGGACTAATTAAGAGCCATGGACTCAAAGTCTTAGCCTGGCATTGGTCCAATCTACCCCCAATGATTACAATAATTTCAAGCAAGAATTTCCCCCAACATCAAATGCTATATAGCAAGCACTTAGACCAAATTATCTACAAAATTTCTAATGGCATAGATGTCCTCTCCCAAGCCTTCCAATTGGATTAGCAAGAACAAAGTCAATGGACAAACAGTTTAATCATAAGTGGCCTAACAAAAATTCTTCAAACCATCCGTTAATTAGCCACCGCCAGGTGACTATGATTGATGAAATCACATCACATGCCGTGGTGAACTTAAACTATGGGCCGAAAAAGTCTATGGAGCTCGATATGGACGTCTTGTCTTTCTAGGAAATTCTAGAACAATGCTAACTTGGTTTTCGGTCGCCCAATAACGAACAAAAGACAGAGACAAACCTAGTTTCCACTCTATCCTCCCTGGGTTTCACTGGCAGACAGGAAGAATAAGTGAAGGGGACGCGTCGAAATTCTCTTTGGTTCTTGTTTTCGAAATTCGGTCCTCGTGCAACTAACAATTGACTAAATTAGCATCGGTGGGAATTAGCATCGGTGGGACTATGGTGACTGACTCATAAACCTACAGGGCTGGCCTAAATAGTTACGGTCTAAACAAAACATTTCACAACATTTGTGAGATCCTTCTGGTGATATCTTGAGGGGTAATTGTGTGGGTCGCCCCTTCTCATCCTTTGTTTTCTTAATAGAGATGAAACTTGGTACAGCAAAAGTCTACAACGGACGGAAAGATGTTCCAAAAGTTCACACGCGACAAGAGCATAAGTTCATTCTATGAGACATTTAAAGATTAATGATCAGAACTAACTTCTTTTCCAAATCAATGATACTTTACTAAAGTTTATTCTCCACTGACCATGACGGTGACATAAATTCATATAGTATCAGAGATTTTGTTAAAGCATTTCAGATTTATATCGGATGATATCTTGACCAATACTAAAGACTGAATGTAAAGACTTTATAAATCAATTAGAAGACAAATGCTAGTTAATTAATATAAATAGACATTCATTTGTTTAGCAGCGTTTTTCTAACATTTTTAGGCCGCAGAATCCGCAACGTTCCTATAATACGGTTACTTGCACTTGGTCAATACAGGAAAAAAGGGTGATAGAAAACAAGCCTAAAATCTATGACCATCGGTTCACATGATCTTCCTTTATTCATATGCGTCGGCAGAAGAAAGGGAACTCAGTCATTGCTATCATTCTTTTTCCTCATCACTTAAATCTTTTTATATTATCGATAAGTATTGTCCAGATTAGTCATGGCCGAACAAAACAAACTTCATTTTTTCCTTTATGAGAATTTAGGGCACGATTGTAGAGATCCAGCTATCTAAAGGGCTCATGAAACACCCTAGAAAGTCAGGAACCGATTAAGTTCAGAACCTTTACCTATGCAGTTGGCCCAATCCAGAGCAATTAGCATACACTTTGTAAAACTTAAATGAGTGATTTCCAATTTACGAGTTAAGAAATTCTTGAACACACTCTCTTGAAGTTTGTTGTTGATAAAAAAAAAAATGATTTTAAAACCTAGTAAAATGTAGTTATCCTCTAGAAGCACTCTCTTTTGGCTTCTACTGGACAGAAAGAAATGGCTGTTGTCATATCATACTCCATCTTTCAAATGTATGAACTAATATCTAGCCACCCCATATAATACCGTTTGTCATTGACACAGCCATGTCAAATCATGACAAAACAAGTATAGACATACCTTTCTTTAAAAAAAAATTGCTAAATATTCCATAATCGATATACAAAATCAGTGTACTAAGTGATGTGGTACATTGTTATTACGTGTTAATGTGTGTACAATGACCGACTTATGTATATACCACTTTCAATCTGACGCATCTCTCTAAAACTAAAATTACTCTTTCGTTTTGCCATCTGCAATCTCCTGCCGTGAAAGCGGAGACTTAACGCACTCATCTACCCAATACTTTTCCCAATATCTCTGTTTGCGTTCCTCTTTTTGAACTTTGATTCATTCTGGTTGCTCTCTCATAATAGAACGCATTTGATTTCTCTTTGCATCTTCGATTCGTCCCCACCGAAATTCTCTATGTCACAGTCTACTTCAATGATGACTCAAGCTACTCAGGTTCACACATACTTTAGTCAACTTTAACCATCTGCTCTATCCACCTCTCCCTATCTATATAAACCGTCACTCCCTGCTGTTCATCATCAAGAAAGACGGCAAAGATGGCCAAGATAACAACCCTTTTCTTGATGTCTCTCCTCCTCCTCTGCGCGATCTTATCCTGCTTTGCTCGCCCCGAGCCAGTGTTTCTCGATGTTAGTCCAGTCCAGACTCAACGTGCGGTGGGTCATTTATTTACATTATTTTATATAATCAATTTAGCCCGAATCCTAAAGTTTCGACCTCTGAAAGTTTTCATTCAAGTTGTTATTCGATAACAGCTTAAACTTTTAAAGCAATCAGTCATGTGTGCACTCAAACATTTATGTCGGTAAGTTTTGTCATGTATATCTGTCTTCTCTATCTTACAGGGCGTGGAAACGAAGCACGACGTTGACTTCATGGATGAGAGCTGCAAAGGAGTTGGCGAAGAAGAATGCTTGTTGAGGAGGACTCTGGCTGCTCACATCGACTATATCTACACCCAAAAGCATCATCCTTGAACTTAATCTCCTCTGTTGGCGATTAGGAAAAAAAAAAAATTAGAGGCTTGAACGGTTTAGTGGGCCTCTACTAACCTTGTTGTGAATTACGAAACATATACTATGGTAGGAATGAGAAATTTGCTCGTCACTGAGAGTGGATTCCGAGTGTGTTTGCTTCTGAGAGTTCGTTTCTTAATTTCAATATTATGTTTCTTGTGTAACCTTTGCCCTACTAATCTCTTTTGAGAATATTTTATTGAATGCCCTTCCAATTATGTTTCTTCTTCTTCTTTTATTGTTGTACAAAAAGGTTCTCGAGTTCTACCAGCGAGAGAGGTTAACGAAGAGTGTTTCGAGCACAACAATCCAGTTTCAGTTCCCAAAGAAGTTATCAAGCTAGAGATAAAGTTACATAAGTAAAGAATTGGGATCTTCTGCATCTAAATAGTGAAGTCACATCTTAAGTTTATCAACATTAAATATGGACACATTAGCAACACCAACCGAGTTAGGCTCCCAGAACCAAAGTAGCTCAAGCTCTACCGTAACCCCGACCCCTCCCCCCCGGGGCGCCCTTTTCTCTCTCTCGCTTTGCGTGCTTGACCTGGGTCCTCGGATTCAGGGTCATGGACCTCCAAATTGAAAAGAGATAAGACTAATGAACGTGACAGCAAGACAGGAAGGTCCACGACCACGGGTTGTTCAAGGCGAGAATGTGCGGGCGAGGCGGTGCAGCAAGGGTGGTAAGACATGCTCGAGAGACGAGCGACGATGCTCGGGGGACAAGATAGGCCTGCTTAGGAAAGAGGAGAGGAGACAACGACGTTGTTTCTAGGCAAGGAAGCTGCGTCAATGCCACGTTTTTCTGGGTACTCCATTGACCAAAGGCCGGAATTATGATTAAATAAATGCCCCGATATTTTCCCGACAATGTGGAATGTCAAAGTTCCTTGTTTTCCATGGCCGAAAGAAATCCTTGATTAGGACGAGCTGAATCCATCGAAATGAAAAAGGAAGATCGCTTTAACACGCTGTCCTTGATTTTCTTGGGATCGTGGCTCTACTTTTGGCGTTCAAAGGTCCACCGAAACGACGGTACAGACGGTGTGCACAACATGACTTCTTGGTCTCCACCATTTCCGGTTCCAATTTTGTCAAAATGCTCTTTCTCTATAACCCTAGCTAGAGCATTGTCTTTCCACGACGCGGTTACGATCATTCTGGTCTTCTCAAGACCTTGCGTGTGTGTGTGCGCGCGAGAGAGAGACAGATCACTTAGTCAAAGTAATTGAGTGCATTTGGGGAAACTTTGATGCTTGGTGAGATTTTTCCGAAGTACTTTGTGTCGTGGAATCGCGACTAAAATGTCGGGCGTATGAAAACAAATCACTTTGAATCGTAATCACTTTTCCGAAAGCGATATTTGCCCCCCACTGTATTACGTATGGGTTAAGGCAAGGTCCCTAGAATTTCACGAGAGGTCCAAGATGAGAAAATTCATTGGAGAGAGATCAAAGATGTGATTTTTGGTGATTTTGCTAGTTTTTTATAGGAATAATTACGCAAATTATTTCTGAAACTTTAGTCCAATGTATAACATCGTCCCTAAGCTACAACTAGAGCATGCAACCCACTGTTTAAGGGAATTAAGCAGGATAGACATGTTTAGTTTTAAGTATGAAATTCGACTCTCATACTTCATGAAGAGATAGAGTAAAAGTATGAGAAAGAAATAAGAGCTAGAGTAAGATAGAAAGAAAAAAAGAAAAGAGAGAGTTAAGTTTTGGAATTGTACCTAACTAAAAACAATAGGGGGAGAGGGAGAGGGGGAGAGAGAGAGAAAGAGATGACGGTGGTTGCTTAACACCAATGATCTATCAAGACGCTCCTTTGTCAGGATCATGTGATCTTCTTAATGCCTCACATAGGGTCGCACGCAAGCCTTGAGATGATCCTTCGCATGATCACTTTAGTTCACTTTAAGAACCACTTTAGTCTTGATCATTCATTAATGATGCTGAAAACCGATTCTCATCATTTCTTTGGATATATATATACATATATGGAATATACCACTTTCTAGCTTTATTAATGCAATTGGGCTGTGGAGATGGCCCGACTCAGAACATATGTTTTTGTACGGAATAGCCTTGTTTTCCACAGGCATTGCATAAATGATGGACGGACCTAAAGAACCGACTTGTGTATTGAAAAGAAGACAACCCTAATTAGACCAAGAAACGATCCTATTTCCCCAATGCCCCATGCTGAAATATACCCTTTTGGCCGTTTGCAATATAAGTTATTGCCCTAGACATGCCTCAAACCGATCACCCCGGGTGAGGAACTCCCGAGATGGGGCTTAGGGGAGTCGCCGACATCGGTCGCCGCTCTCCATTCTTTTTTATGATGCAGAGACCGAAGTTGCAACTCGAAATGGCCGCAAAGGCCTATTCGAACCCTTTCATTTCTTAAGATTGCAGTTCAATCTGTCAAGTGCAAGCCCAGCTGTAATTCTTAATCGCAGGCCAACCCAATCATTATATATAAGTCAATGTTTCGAGACAAACGTGGGTGACTATAACTGTGTGGTTGACCATGATGAGAGAATACTGCCGGACACTCTAATCATGTTAAAATAATAATAATAATAACCCAATCATTCTCTTTAGTCCTATTTGAAGAGAAGTTTAACTTCTATTATAAACTATCTCAAAATATATCAGAAAATATGAAAGGATTTCATTCGCGTGTTAAAGGCTTGCTACGTTTGTAAATAAGATCAAAGTTCAAATGTTATATGAGGGGAAAAAAAAATAGGTTTCAACAGTCAAAAGCAAGAATAACACGCATAGACCCTTAAATTTTTTTTTTTAATTTTTTAAAAGCTATGGGGTAATGATATTCCCACAATCAAATGTCTTCTTCCACGACTTTTTCAAACTGTATATTTCGATTGGATTAATTCGTCCCAAAAGCTCATCCACAATATCCATGAAGGTTCTTGAAAATTATGACAAAAACAATATCTACCAAATTAAGCAACAACCAAAGTAGTCCTACTTTTTTTTTTCCCTTGCTAAATGCTATTATCCATGTTCCTGATTAATAATTTTATTTTTATATAGAATTCAGGGAACAGGGTTTATCTCTACATCAATGTCCTAGGTAATTTCTAATTTGCCTAGAAAGAAATTTGAATTTTTCAGTTTAATTTGAATTTAATATAAGCTATGTAATGTTTTTAGAGTTCATACCACAAAAAACCTCAAATTATGTCCATTGTGACATGAATACCTCTGACTTTTTTGTGTCGTTAAAACCCTTAAACATAAATATTCTCATTTTTTTGTCATAAAAAACCACTAATTTTTTTTTTTGTGCCTTAGACGGAACTAAAAGGTAACTTATTTGGTAATTATTACTTTGTTTGATGCATCTAGTAGGTCTATATGATTTCGACCCGAATTATAGTTAAGATGATATTAAATTGTCCAAATTTAGAGTAGAGTTCCATCTTACCCTGGTGCAATAGCTGTTGACTTCGCAATCCCGAATTCTAATGAACCACTTCGGATTTTGAATATATTACTCGAGTCGAAATTCTGATGGACTCTCTGTTCTCCAGTTGTCTTCATATGTAATCACAAAGATTTAGAATGGAGAGTTGTAGAGAACAGGGAAGAAATGAACTCGAAGACTTGCGGGCAAACGGTAAGGAAAAGTATTGCCCAAAAGTCACAATATTCATAAATTTTCAAAGATGTAAATGGCATCTCTTGTCTTCATATGTAATCACAAAGATTTAGAATGGAGAGTTGTAGAGAACAGGAAGAAAAGAACTCGAAGAGTTGCGGGCCAACGGTAACGAAAAGTATTGCCCAAAAGTTACAATGCTCATAAATTTTCAAAGATGTAAATGGCATCTCTTTAAAGTCGCGATCTTTCGAACAGGTACTCTCTATAATATTACTTAACATATATATATGCCTTTTTGTTAGAAAGAAATAACATCCCATTAATAATTTATCTGTTCAAAAATACTATGATTATACATGAAAATACGCTCTATTTCAATTACAAAACGTAACTTTTGAATTAAAGTCAGAACTCTTCTAATGAAGGTTGAATCACGGTGTTAATAAAACTACAATGAAGTGGGTTACGTGTTTGTGGGGAGACCGCTTCATAAATGACAAACATGTACACAAATTCGATTGATCCATCTCTAATAATACAAGGGCGCGCATCACTCCGTCGAATTAACAAAATGCCAAGGTCCCTTGGTGCATAAGGTATTGTGGCGAGGCCATCGTAACGATGATCCCAATCCACCATAAGAGCCTTGCACCTGCTAAGCAAATTTTACGTTGGGATGTGCCTATTGTGGAATAATAATTTTGCTTTTCTGATATTATTCATTATCCAATCCTATCCTAGGCCCAAAATGGCCGGTCTTGTCTTTTTATTTCTTTTCCCTAGTTTCAGCCGGGCAGAATTTAAGGCGTCCCATTGTGAAATATGTTAGTGGAGAGAAAAACTTGCCATCAGAAAAATGACGTTAGGATCAAGTTAGAAAGAATGGCTCAAAACATGTCGAAAAAGCGAATTTTTCATGCTAAAAAAGACCTCATACGCCTTTGGAAATCTTATACGGCGACGTAGGCCCTTCGATCAAATCTCTAGGACTAATGAAATAGAAGAATATCCAGACTTTTCAAATAAGTTATGCTCTGTAATACTAGCAAAAGGATTATTGCTAATCCGAAGATCAAGGATCGACTCTTTTCTGTTTTTATAGATAAAAACATTTCTTATCAAGTGATAACCTCGCGTCAAATTTCTAAGATGAATTCTAATTATTTTTTTTTTTAATAGATCGATTCTGATCAGAGTAGCTTTATGAGCTCCTAGCCTTAAACTCCAGCCTATTGGCTAATTTGCTAGAGTCCCCAAAAATCAACTATGGTTCCTTGATCCCCAAATTACTCGAAAGGTATTATGCATAAGACATATAACCTAATTAAAAAATTTAACCATCGGACGTAATTATGCCAAAATCAAGAAGATAATCGCAATTTATCACTACATTGAACTTTCAGCTATTTTACATTACCAAAACATAAGCAATTTCTGTGATGATTTTCATCAAATAAAGACTTCAACAATCCATTCTAATAAGTTTCTAATATATTGCCAAACGGAATTCTAGCTTGCCATTTACTCTTAAGAATTTATCTCTCGTGCTTCTGCAGATAATTATCCGATGACTCTGTCTTCCTCGAAAGAGCTCCTGCTCTCCTTCTTCTCCACTCTACGTGTGACTAGTCTTCAATTCAGAGTGTGCTCCTATACACATTTAAAAATGGCTATTAGGAACGAAAGAATCCTTTTCTTGAAAACCCATGAAACAAACACCAGTATTATTCATATTACCAAAAAAAAAAAAAACACCAGTATTATTATTACTATTACTACTATTATTATTACTACTATTACTATAGATCAAGTAATCGAATCCATTTTATCTTTAACAAACACAAAGTCCCTGTAAGCATCTTTTAAAGAATGTGAACACAGTCATCACGCAATTATGAACCACAGAATAATTTCCACAATAACGCGAATATTATTTCACAAACACAAATAAGACCTTCCTTTTCGATTTCTGTAGAAAAATTACAAGAGCGATTCATGCTGCTATCATGTTGATACTGAATCTTTCTAACAGGAATACATAGACAATTGCCCAGGAAGAAAAGGAAAACTAAAACAAAGGAAAGAAGAAACCAAAGAAGAATTTACCGGCTGCAAGAGCACATGAGATGATTCTTCCTTTCTAGAGTTGGCTGTTGATATCACCCCCCTTGACCGTAAGTATCCTTCCATTCTTTGTAAGAGCCAAGAAAGTAAGGTGAATTCCCACATCCCGCTAATGTCAAAAAACACTGGTCTTGAAGTTGTAGATCAGGCAAATTTTGCAATGGACAATCTGAGAGACTCAATAGCCGCAGCTCCTTTAGTTTTGATACATCAGGCAATCTTTCTAAGCAACTGCATGTGTAAATACTCAGTGCCTCTAGCGATCCCAATTTCTCCACACCATGAATCTCCATTAGCTTCGGGCAATCAGTTACTCTCAACGATCGGAGCCCCTTAAATCTTGACACGGTTAGCCTTTCAAGATATTCACCATCGCTCACGGCCAGCCTATGGAGCTTCACCAGTTGTTGTCCAAGCACCTCATCAAAATTGACCTCCCTTAGCCGACATTTACAAAGGTCCAAGTCCGACAGGTTAGTCAAGTTGGAAAAGAGGGACCTTTCCATCGGTGACCTCACATCGAATAGAGACAATCTTTTAAGACTGGACGGAAGCCCCATTAGAGATTGAGGGTTAACACAACTAATCTCAAGAAAATGAAGCCGAGAAAGTGTAGCCAAATTAATCGAAGGAAATGTGACATCTCTAATGACAAGCTCTGATGTCTCCAGACTAGATAACCCCCCGGTCCATTCTATTTTTGGAGTTGAAAGTAAGAATTGCCACATTCCAGGAGTGTCATCCCATGCGTGAAGATTGACTAAGGTAGTTAGATATGAGAGGTTAGGGGCTTTCAACAACAAATGAGATGGGAAGTCCAAAACCTTCAGACTCAAGGGAAGTTCTGGCAACTGTTCAAGTTTATCACACTTATTCAAATCAAGTTCTTGGAGATGAGAAAGTTGATTCATAGTTGTGGGCAATCTCCTAAGCTTGCTATGTGATAGATTTAGTGTCCTCAAAAAGCATAGACGCCCAATTTCACTTGGAATTTCCTCCAATTTTTTACAATGTGAGGCCTCCAACCTTTTAAGATTCTCTAGCATCCCTATGGTCTTTGGTAGCTCTCTTATCGCACTTCCAATTAGATGTAAAAGCTCCAATCCTTTTAGATTCCCAATAGAAGGAGGTAATTCTGCGATATCTATAACCCGCAAATCTAACTCTATCAAGGAAACCAACCCTCCTATTGAGTTTGGTAGCTTTTTTATTGGAGCCATGGAAAGACCCATCTTCCTTAACATTTTAAGATTTCCAATAGAGTGAGGTAATCCTGTAATTTTCGTGCCTCCCAATTCCAGTTGAAGCAGTGATGTCAATTTTCCGATGGATTATGGAAGTTCAAAGAGGGCCAGATTTTCCAGCTTCAGGGTTGTCAAAAATTTTAGATTGCCCATTGAGTCCGGCAAGAATTGAGCTACTACACACGGACTGATCTCGGTTGAAGGTTCTTTCTGTAAACCCCCTAAACGTGGCTCCTACTTATTTCCAAGTATTGCAGGTGCTCCTGGTTACCAATGGACGGGTCAATCTCAACAAACTTTTCACGACCTTTGAACACCAGTCTCTCTAGAGTGGAGCACATAGATAAATCAGGCATCTTGATTAAGTTTTTGCAACGCACAAGACTGAGAACTTTTAAGTTACTTGTCCCCTGCAAAATAAGCAATATAAGAAGGGACAACTATCAACATCCCCAAATGAGGAGAGAAATCTCGTTTAATGAACAATATGTATGTCCGAAGGTATAGTACCATAAGTTGGCTCCATCCATCCCAATCATTTGCTATGTCGCTTTCTAAAATTTTGAGGATGACTAAGTTGCTTGGACCAAAGTTGGTCGCTTGAAACTTTGAAGGACACTGACGCCACGAAAGCCATCTTAATTCAGAGAAGAGACTCTCAAAGTCTCCGACAAAGTTCCCTCCGTCTAATTCAAATAATCTTAGGCTTTCTAGCTTTGAAAATTCTTCAAGAGTAAAATTGTGGGATTTAGAATGTCCATCAAGTTTGAGTGCTACCATTTCTTTTGTTCCCTGTAACAGAAATTAACTATTAGTGAGCATGAACTCTGATTATAAAATGATATCGCACGATGAACCCTTACAACATGACATATGCATTCCGTTTTCAATCTAATATAAAAGTTGTAGGCTAGATAGAAGTACCTTTTTTCTGCGTATGACATCCATAGCTGACCTTGGGCACCACAACCTGCTATGCTTTTCGGGAAATCGGATGCTCTCTCGATGAACGATTTCTCTTCCAAGGTCTCTAAGTTGGTCATGCATCCATAATTTCTCATGATTCCCGACCCTTATCAAGGACATGTTGATAAGGACATCAACTGCCTAATTTGGGAAAAACTCACAAGATTTCCACATGAGAATTGCATCATCGATTTTTTCGCCGGCCATGTGACATGCATTATCAAGAAAAATTTGTTTCTGCTCATACTCTAACAATTCATAAGTTATCATCAATATATCATGGACCTCTCTGTGAGGCATTTTCATTAATTTCTCGAGCATGTCTTCGTACACAGCCTTACTTTTGTACCAAAGAGAGGATCCGATGACCTTTAGAGCCAGAGGAAGCCCACCCGTTGTTTCAACTATCTTGTTTGCTATGTTGGCATAATCAATTGGAGGGGTATCTCTTCTGAAGGCGTGCTAGCTAAAAAGTTCAAGAGCATGATGAAGAAACATTTCCTTCATTTCATAGATGTAAAATTCTTCATGCTGGATATAGTCACTGTCTCTTGGTCTTCCCTTAATGATTGGCAAAAAATCGATATCCTTGGTTGTAATGATAATTCTGCTGCCAGGACCAAACTAGTCGCGCTTTCCAGCTAGTTTCATGAGTTGGTCTCTATTGTCAACGTCATCCAAGACGATGAGAACTTTCTTGACGAAACCTTTCTTTTATCATGTTGACCCCATCATTGGTGTCGTAAATCCTTACGGGTTGGAACTTGAGAATATCTTATAATAGTCTCCATTGTAATTCTCTAATTTTACCACCTTGGAAGATTCGCGAACATTTGAAAGAAAGCTGTGACCAGAGAACTGGTGAGAAATCCAATTAAAAACAGCCTCGGCAAGGGTTGTCTTACCGATGCCAGCAATACCGTGAATTACAACGAAACGTACGTCGAATGATCCTTCTTGCAGTAAGCACGCCATGTCCTCCAAATGATCTTGAATTCCAACTAGATGGTCGGGCAAATTTCTCTACCTTTTCTTCAGTCTGGTCAGAACCTCATCAACAATATGCTTGATAACTGCACCTTCCCTGCAATATCCAAATCAGTGGAGCACTTGATTCATGGTCTTTTACCGAGGGTTTTTCTTTTGTGTATTGGTGTCACGCCCCGAACCCCGAGCGCGCGCACATCCCATTGCGGTCGATCAAATGCGACATTCCCAAGTAGTGTCGCCGACCCCATTCATTTAATAATGCACAAGCGGAACGTATTATAAAACCCCTGACAATAAAATACGGGATAGAAAAGCAGGAAGCAAAATCACAACATAACACTTTCATAATTCAACGGAATTACAAACAGAGGTCTACGGCCAAAAGTCTACAAAAGACCGGCTCTTAAAAAGAAATTGTCCTACGACCTACAAGTCAGACACGTTCTCCAATCTTATGACTTCACCTCTGCAACTCCTCAAGGCCAACCAAAGCTATATGGTCGCTCCGTCCACCGTGACCTGAAATTTTAATCCCACAACCGGATGAGACGATGTCTCAGCAAGTTCAACCCCCCTAAACCCTTATTAGAAAGAAAATACGCCCCAGGTGGCCTAGCCACATCACACATAAGACTTACCTCGCATTAGCCTTCATCTGTAGGTTAACACAATTTATATAATTCAACCACGTGCAATTATGATAACCAAACAACCATGGCACAATCACATCATCAGAACAATTCAATCACTTGGATCGTCTCAGCGATCAATCGACTTGGCCGATTACATGTCATTCTAGCAAATCAATCATTGCTCTCAATTACGGCCCTATAAAAAGGTTTAATAACCAGTGGCAATCACGGCCCCACTCGGCACGACCTTTAATTAGGTGGTCCATCACGGCCTCACTGGGCACGACCTCTCATAGGTGGTCAATCACGGCCCCATTAGGCACGACCTCCCTCAGGTGGTTCATCACGACCCTACTAGGCATGACCTCTCTTAGGTGGTTCATCACGGCCCTACTAGGCACGACCTCTCTTAGGTGGTTCATCACGGCCCTACTAGGCACGACCTCTCTTGGGTGGTTAATCACGGCCAATCTCCCATCAATTTCAACACTTGGATTTTATAAAGAATCCATATCTATCGCAATTACACTCAATTTGCCACAATCAATCATCAAATTCAAATTCTAAATACACAGCAATGATCAGCACGAAATTCGAGAGTTTAGGGTCCCGACGAAATTTTCGAATTTTAATAAATAATTAAATTTATTCCGAAAATTAATTAAATAATAATATCCATATTTTCATCATCCACACCCAATTTATAATATCCAACCATCAATTTCAAAATCGGAACGCATAGCAGCGATCGGCATGGAATTCTGAGCAATCGAGGTCAAAAATAATTTTTCCGTTTTTTTTAATAATAATATTTTAATAATTCAGAATATAATATAATATTATAAATTCCAGAATTTCGAAACAATTAAATAATTCAAAATTAAAACCCTATTATGTCCCATCAAGGTTTATTATTAAATAAACTCTCTTAGCTTTTAATTAAACACACTTTAAATTAAACAAACCTTTTAATCCAAATCACAATTAAATAAACCAAGATATCCACCTAAACTTGCTTAACTTAAACTAAGCACACTTAGGGCATAATTAATCATTTAATCAAGATTTAGTGAGCTAAACTCACCAGATTAGCGAGCCGAGCGGACCAAAACGACGGGGACACCGAGGAGAACAACTTTCCTCAAAGCGGGCTGAGCATCCGGGCTCGGGAAGGCAGCCAAAACGGGCCAAGACTTAGCTGCCATACCTATTTTCTTGGTTGCTGCCCATGGCGGTTTGAGGCCGAGGAAGGGCTGCACGGCGACGGATCGGGCGGAGGAACGGCGAAGGAGGACCGGCGGGGCTTGGACGGGCGAGGCGGCGGCCAGGCGAGGCCTCACGGTGGCGGGAGGGAGCTCCGGCAGCTCCTGAAATACACGAGTAGGGGCAAATGGAGGCGGCGGTCCAGGCGAGGCGCGTGCGGGGCGACGCATAGGCGCGCGGGTGCAAGACGACACGGGCGGCAGCGAGCTCCGGCGGCGGGCGTGCGGCGTCGAGCTCAGCTAGTCCCGGTCAGCTGCTGCAAGAGATCTCAGATCTGCCGGGGAAACGGGCTAAGGCGGAGTGGTGAGCTGGTCGACTAGCGAGCGGACGGCGGCACAAACGGCAGCAACGAGCGGCGGAGGGGGCGACGGACGAAGCTAGGGGCTACTGCATTCTGCTTCTTCCATTGTTGGGCGTGTAAAGAAGGAGAAAAAGATGGAGAGGGCTGAAGAAGTCGCACGGTTGGGAGGAAGAAGAGAGGGAGGAGAGAGAAGGAGGAGAGAGATAGATGGGACCCTTTTTCTTTTCTCTTTTTCTCATTCTTTTAATCCCACACAATGGCCCACCATGACATCATCCCATGTCATACTCCACTAACTTCAAATCCCGTCCCACAACAATCTTCAATGGGTCCATTTTATTTTTCCGCCGGGGCATGAAACTTTGTACATCAATTCCTTCAATTCCAATCAATTCTCTCCCAATTGAATTAAATTGAAGTCCATAAAATTAATCTAATGTCACCACACTTCAATTCACATCTTCATTTGTCTATAGAACCAACTTAAGTCCTAATAGCAATACCAAAGGCGGGCCTACTAATTTCTCGGGTCAAATTAACCACTTTCGATTTAATTGCTAAAAACTCGCTTGCATGAGAAATCTTCCGAAGATCACCAATATTCCTAAAATGATTTATGACACACCCGCACTTCCAATTTCGAATTCGATCTCAATTTCACGGTTAATTTCACTTTGGCACGATACTAGCGGCCCAACCTACCGGGTAGCCTTTAGAAATTTTCATGCATTTGAACTGTGGTTGATCATCTCAAGCCACAATGTACATCTTTGAAACATTGGCGACTTTCGGTTGTCGGGGTAATCTCAAGGTTTCAAATATGGACACAGGGTACTCAATCGATAGAAAAGTCGGCCCCGTGTCGATCGACAAGGATTATGCGATTCGGTGGAATCACCCACACTCGATCACATGCCTTTGTCGAGTCGACCTATCTCCGGTCTCTAATCGATTTTTATTTGTGCCATAATGACCCTTGCAGATTAGTTCGGTCAAAAGGTCGCTTCCTGGTCAAATTCTCGAGTCTGATGCATTAGAAACTCTTAACGGTTTCACCCGATAGACTAGGTTTCACATGAGTGGCCGACTCAAGGAAAAGAACTATATGCATGCCAACGAAATGTCCGCCTTAATTTATTGAAAATAGAATCGGAAAATCGGGATGTCACAATTGGTCTACAGCAAAATGATCTATCTGCAATCGATATCTGCTTTTGACCAACAAATCCAGGCTAGATTTGATGCACAAAAGAAGCTATACTAATAGTTACTTTGAGAGTGCATCCTATTCCCGTAAACTCCCTTCATATGGGATTGGCATTTCATGAGAGAACCGAATATACTCAGTATCACTAGCGCAAATGCAATGATCAGTCTAAAAACACCCAAATCGAGCTAAATGAAGTTCATGTTTGAATTCCCAACAACGAAGTAAATCCCATGTGTTGTAACTCTTCTATTGATGAATTATTCATGCTATGCGAAAGAACCGATCAGAACTGAAGCAAAAGATTGAGACATTGAAACTCCCTTTCAAACTAAAAAGAACTGCAGTATATCGAGGAAACCAACTGCAGAGTGCAGAGCCTCACCCTTGGTGTTATAATTATGATTATAATTATGGTTAATGGATCAACAAATGCCAATAAATTAAGATACGTCTTTTCTATTCATGCATCTCTTTTGGATTCATGAATTTCTTAAACTTTTCCGTTCACGTATCTATTGAATTCATGAACTTTCTAGATCCATGTATCTTTTAGTTTATGTATTTATTGAGTTCACGAATCTCTTGAATTCACGTATATCTGGATTCGTGAATCTCTTGAATTCATGTATCTCTTAATTCATGAATTTCGTGAATACATGCGTCTATTTAATTCATGTATCTCTTCTGTACATGAACTAAAAATATCTATAAATAGATGGGAGCATAGAGCTTCATTATGGTTTTTGGTTTTTCCGACTCCATTCCAAAAAGGTTCTAATACACTTTTCTACTCTCCTGAATTTTTTGAGTGTGCTGGTTCAATTGAACGGTTCAACTGAGTCCTGTTTGCATAGTGCTAATCCAAACAGGTTCGAGGTGTTGTATCTTGGGAGGCATAGTTCGTGAATCTACGGAGCACCATTGGCGGGAACTAATTGCCTTAAGATGATTCGGATATCCGTACCTCACCTCAAATTTCATGTTTTGATTGCAACAAACAATTTGTGTTTTCTTTTGGATTATTTTCCAATAATCTTAAGGCAATTATTCACTCACTGTTTGTTGTTCTTGTCAGATTATTGAGATGGCTGGAAACAACAAAGTACCCTTTAATGTCCCGAATGTTTCTAGAGACGTTCCTATGGTCGATTCGACCAATGCTATGGAAGATGTTCAACCCTCAGGGTCTGAATTTGTAGCAGCCAATGCTACGAGCCCTTGGGCCAACACCAATTTTGGTGGTGCGGGTGCAAGTCATATGACTGGTATACCCGAGACTGTTTTTCAGAATAGTGTAGGCCAAATGGCTTTTGGCTCTGTTTCTAGAGGGATGGTTCAACGAACCTTGCCTACCGTGATGGCAATACCTCAAGTTACAACTAATGAGAAACCGGAGAAATTTACCGAAGTGGGCTTTAAACAGTGGCAGCAAAAGATGTACTTCTATCTGACCATGCTCAGTCTGACGAAATATTTATCGTAGGTGTGCTCGATAATTAGTCCAAACAAGCAAGATGTCACAACGCTAGGTGCATTGGAGGCTTGTAAGCATGGGGACTTCTTATGCCGAAATTATATCCTTAACTGTTTAGTGAATTCTCTTTATAATGTTTATTGTAATATTGAATCTGCTAAATGTTATGGGAGTCCCTTAGAGAAAAAATACAAAAATGAGGATGCTTTGGCACCAAAAATTTGTGGTTGCCAAATTCTTGGACTACAAGATGGTGGATTCTAAATCTGTCATAAGTCAGGTTCAAGAATTGCAATTAATTCTGAGTGACATCTCGGCTAAGGGAATGATACTTAGTGAATCATTCCAAGTGGCAGCCATGATTGAGAAACTACCTCCGGGCTGGTCAGACTTCAAAAATTATTTGAAGCATAAACGGAAGGAGATGAGCCTTGAAGATCTCATTCTGCGCCTTGGAATCGAGGAGGACAATAGAAGGAGTGCAAACCCTTCTTCTGAGCCAAAGGCCAACATTGTGGAATCTTCCAAATCCAAGCAAGATAGAAAAAGGAAGATGTCTTTTCAAGGAAAAGGCAAGCAAAAGGAGCAGTTCCAGAAATTCCAAGGGACGTGTTTTATATGCAACAAGCCTGGCCATCGTGCTAAGGATTGCAAGAAGCGCCCGAAAAAAGGCAAGAACGAAGGTGCAACCCAGCAACTAAATTTGACAGAGCATGACAATATTGAGAGACTGTCTGCTGTGGTAATGTCCGAAGCATCTCTAGTGTCGAACACTAATGGCTGGTGGCTAGACACGGGTGCCACAAATCACATCTATGCAGATAAACACATGTTCTCATCTTATGAGAAGGCTGAAGAAGATGAGAAGCTTTATATGGCTAACTCTGCATCAGCAAAGATCGCCGGAAGAGGAAAGGTGATCCTAAAGTTTACATCTGGCAAGGAGGTCGCCTTGCTGAAAGTGTTGCATGTACTAGATATTCGGAAAAATCTAATTTCTGGCCCTATACTTGTCAAGAAGGGTTTCCAAGTTGTATTTAAATTTGACAAGTTTGTACTTTCAAAAGGAGGGATGTATGTGGGGAAATGGTACTTGTGTAATGACCTATTTAAGGCCAATGTGGCTGTCATTGATGTAAACTCAAAGTATGTGTACCCAAAGACTATTAATAAAGAAAAGTTTTCAGTTTACACTGTTGTGTCTCCTTATCTATGGCATGGTAGATTATGACATGTAAACTATGGTACAATGAAGAGAATAGCAAACTTGGGGTTAATTCCAAGATTTGAGTTGGATGTCCATTACAAGTGTGAGACTTGTGTTGAGGCCAAGTTTGCCAAGAAACCTTTCAAATCCATTGAAAGAACAAGTGAACCTCTACAATTAATCCATAGTGATCTATGTGATTTAAAATTTATAGAAAATAGAGGTGGAAAGAATTCATCACATTTGTGGATGATTGTACTAGATTTTGCTATGTTTATTTACTAACTAGCAAAGATGAGACTATGAGCATGTTTGTCAAGTATAAAAATGAAGTTGAAAACCAACTTGATAAACGAATCAAAGTGCTTAGGTCTGATAGAGGAGGAGAATATAGTTCAATCAATTTGAAAGAGTTTTGTGCTAGTTTTGGAATAATTCTCCAAACAACTGCACCTTATACTCCACAACAAAATGGAGTTGCTGAACGATTGAACAGGACACTAAATGAGATGGCTAATGCCATGCTTTTGAGTTCAGGTTTACCTCAGAACTTGTGGGAGGAGGCAGTTTTAACTACAAATTATATTTTTAATAAAATACCCCACAAAAAGACAGGTAAAACTTCATACGAGTTATGGAATGGAAAGTTGCCATCCTACAATTTTCTAAAATTGTGGGGGTGCTTGGCCAAGGTGGCGATTCCACCTCCAAAACAAACTCGGTTGGGACCTAAAACGATGGATTGCATATTCATCGGTTATGCTCAAAATAGTAGCGCGTATAGATTTTTGGTTCATAAATATGAAAATGCGGAAATTCATGTCAATACAATCCTAGAATCAAGGGATACTGAATTTTTTGAGGATATATATCCTGCAAAAAGAAATCAAGGAGAACTTTCTTAGAAAAGGCTTAGAGAATCAGAATCTGATAATGATGAAGTTGTGGCCAAAGAAACCGAACTTCGAAAGAGTAAAAGGTCTCGAATCGAAAAATCTTTCTGACCTGATTTTCTAACATACATGTTAGAAAGTGAGCCCCAAACATATAAAGAGGCAATGTCATCTCCAGATGCTCCTTTCTGGAAAGAAGCTGTTGACAATGAAATCCATTCTATCCTAAGTAACCATACTTGGGAATTGGTTGATCTTCCACCTGGAAATAAACCAATTGGATGTAAATGGATTTTCAAGAAAAAACTAAAAGCTGATGGTTCCATTGATAAGTACAAAGCTCGGCTTGTAGCCAAAGGGTTTAGACAAAAAGAGGGTCTTGACTACTTTGATACTTATTCACCTGTCACAAGAATAACATCAGTAAGGATGTTGATTGCTATAACTTCGCTATACAATTTGCAAATACATCAAATGAATGTGAAAAATGCATTCTTAAATGGTGATCTCGATGAAGAGATTTATATGGAACAACCTAAAGGGTTCAAGGTCAATGGACAAGAACACAAAGTGTGTAGACTTGTCAAACCATTGTATGGACTTAAACAAACTCCTAAGCAATGGCATGAGAAATTTGACCGGGTAATGATTCAAAATGGGTATAGAATCAATGAGTGTAACAAATGCGTGTACACTAAATCCACTACGATTGAATATGTACTTATTTGTCTATATGTTGATGACTTATTAATTTTTGGAGATAACATTGAAGTCATCAAAATCACCAAGAACATTCTCAAGAAGAACTTTGAGATGAAAGATTTAGGTGTTGCAGATGTTATACTTGACATCAAAATTCTAAGAAATTTTGATGGCTTAGGTTTAACACAATCTCATTACATTGAAAAGGTATTTTAGAGATTTAAAGGATTCGGCATTAAAGATGCAAACAATCATTTTCTTCCACACCTAACTTTAAGAAAGAACACTGGAAATAGTGTTAGACAGCTAGAATACTCTCAAGTAATTGGCAGCATCATGTATATCATGAATTGCACTAGACACGATATTGCGTACTCGGTAAGCAAGCAACCGAGTAGATATACCAGTAACCTAGGTCATGAGCATTGGAATGCTTTGATGAGAGTATTAGGATATTTGAAAAGGACAAAAGACTATGTTCTACAATATGGCAAATATCCAGCTATTTTGGAAGGTTATTGTGATGCAAATTGGATTTCAGATTCTGATGAATCGAAATCGACTAGCGGATATGTGTTCACGCTAGGAGGTGCTGCAGTGTCATGGAAATCCTCTAAACAAACTCTAATAACATGCTCTACAATGGAATCAGAGTTTGTTGCTTTGGATAAAGTTGCTGAAGAAGCATAATGGCTTCGACATTTTTTAGAAGATGTTACAATGTGACCAAAACCTATGCCTGCAATTTGCATACACTGTGACAATCAAGCGGCAATTGCAAGGGCACATAATGTGATTTATAACGGTAAGTCTAGACATATTCGTCGTAGACATAACACCGTAAGGCACTTGCTCTCAAATGGAATAATTTCTTTAGACTTTGTAAAGTCAAAGGAAAATATTGTGGATCCGCTGACAAAAGGTTTGTCAAAAGAGCAGATAAACTGCACATCGAAGGGAATGGGTTTAAGAGCCTTAACCCAATAAAGAGATTCCAGGGTGGAAACCTAATCTATGCGATTGGAAATCCCATGGTCTAGGTTCAATAGGACAACGCAAATTTTGGAAACTCTAATGTAAGCATTGTCTCCCATTCCTATGATGCAACAGTGCTTTTCTACAGCGTTATTAAGGGTACGCTATGCGTTTAATGATTCCTATAACTTGGAATATAACATCCAAGTAAGATAAGGTAGGATATCTTTAATAGGAATGCACATATATGCGTGGAGCTGGCCGACTCTATGAAAATCTTTAAAGACTAGATTTTCTAAAGCATGCATGAATCTCGAGAGGTTCAGGGCCGAAAGAACGAACACAACCGAGAACTAATCTTGAATTGGAAATACTCTGTATGAAGTTTATTGTCTAGGCTTACACAAACAACTGGCGATTCAAGCCTTAGTCCATCGACTAGTTAAGTAAGTCCGATAGGCTTTCACTAAAGAAGGTTCAAAGCGAAAGCTACCTATCTTGATGCAGTGTATTTCAACAGGTATGCTCAGATTCCTTCGAGTCAAAAATATTTTGTTGATCCATTAATGTGGGGGATTGTTATAATTATGATTATAATTATGGTTAATGGATCAACGAATGCCAATAAATTAAGATACGTCTTTTCTATTCACGTATCTCTTTTGGATTCATGAATTTCTTAAACTTTTCCGTTCACGTATCTATTGAATTCATGAATTTTCTAGATCCATGTATCTTTTAGTTTATGTATTTATTGAGTTCACGAATCTCTTGAATTCACGTATCTCTGATTCGTGAATCTCTTGAATTCATGTATCTCTTGATTCATGAATTTTGTGGATACATGCGTCTATTTAATTCATGTATCTCTTCTGTACATGAACTACAAATCTCTATAAATAGATGGGAGCATAGAGCTTCATTATGGTTTTTGGTTTGTCCGACTCAATTCCAAAAAGGCTTTGATACACTTTTTTACTCTTCTGAATTTTCTGAGTATGCTGGTTCAATTGAACGGTTCGACTGAGTCTTATTTGCATAGTGCTAATCCAAACAGGTTCGAGATGTTGTATCTTGGGAGGCATAGTTCGTGAATCTGCGGAGCACCATTGGCGGGAACTAATTGCCTTAAGGAGATTCAGATATCTGTAACTCACCTCAAATTTCATGTTCTGATTGCAACAAACAGTTTGTGTTTTCTTTTGGATTATTTTCCAACAACTCCGTCCATGGCATGGTAGAGGCAGTTCGTGAAGTTGTGGCGAGTGTGTGGTCCTCTGAAGTTCAAGAACACCTCAAATTTAGCCCCCAGCTGCTCGCCATCATCGCCACTGGCCGGATCCAGGGACCAGTTCCCCTTCCTCTTCATCTTTAGGAGCTGCGTGCCCCGGCTTCAACTGGGAGACCGATTAGCCTTATTCCTCGTGACACCTTTAGCTTAGGCCTTTCCAGTTTCCCCCCATCAGAGACGATGGAACTCCTTTGCCACGGGACGGAGATAAGGCCAATGCTATTTTGCTTCAAGTCAACAATGAAGATGAAGAAGAAAGTCTGAGCCGGAGCCTTCTCGTTCTTCTTCAGCAACGCCTCCTAGTTCTTCATAGCCGATCAAAATGCGGAGCAATGGTTGACTCACGGATGGCTTGGTCTCGAGGAAGGGGGGTTTATCAGTCACCGCGTTTCGCGAACTACGTCCACGGAAGGCAAAAGCAAAGAAGTAAGTGATGGCGACGTAGAAAAAACGCGAACGCCTTGGTGCGGTGGACCCAAAGACGTTGCTGCGCGGCCCTCTTCCAGCAACTTTGAAAAGATCGCGACCAAGGCCCTTGCGGCCCTCGCCTAGTGGCTAGCAAGTCTAAGCAGAGCCTTGCTAACCATTGAGGAAAAAAAAAGAAAAAAAGGAGGAAGAAAAGAAAAAGGGAAATAATAAAATGATTTCAAAAATTAAAAATATATATTATTAAAATTTATCTAGGTCAACGCCAATTAAGGATGAATATGGTCCACGTAGACAATTCCCGCCCTAAAACAGAGAACCGCCCTTAAAGAACGATTCAACAAATTGAAATCAAGAACTATTCATTGGTTCCATGGATCCACAGAGAACTAGACCGCGGTCCGATCCTATCCAATTCCCGGATGAATTCATGAAACGGGTCCCACCAAACTTCACACACTTAGTGCGACATTTTCTAGCTAGCTAAAGTGAAGTGAAAACAAAGAACTTCCATATTTTTAATTACAAAATATATTTAAAAAAATTGAGCTCATATGAAAAGTTGAGAGTTGATATCATGAGTCAATTCACATTGAGCTTGAGAGTCGAGTTTGTGAGTGAGAGATAAATAGACGACTCAGATGAGGTGAGAGTGAAACAAGACAAACATTTAATTATTAAGCTTTAGACTAGAGATTTTAGGGTTTTCATTTTTCTTAAATTTTTTTATGAGAAATTTTTCTTAGAAATTATATATTAGGTGGGCTGTTTCACACTTAGAACCATGGACTAGACCGATCTCCTTGGGAATCGCCAGTTCCAATATAATCCGATTTGGTTCCCAACAGTCCAAGTAGTTTTTGGTTCCTTTACACACTGTTAGCATTAACCAATCAACATCCACATAAACTCCAATACTCTAAAAGGGCTAGATATATTGAATTGGTACAAATAGAAAATGTTTAAAATTGAATTGATATGATTACAATATATTTAAAACTTTTTTTTTAAAACTTTTTCTCTACTCTCACCACGTGAAAACCACCAGCCATTGGATTACCAAAAACAAAATCAATAGTTAATCACAAAAACTCTCCAAATAGACCGTTAATTTCCCACTGATGTTTCTTGGTGTCTCGAGTAATTGTAATTAGGGGTGAACATGGTCCGAGTTGAGCCAGTCCAATACCTAATTTAAAAATGGACCTATACAATGTTAGTCCTCATTTTTTTGGGACTGAGGACTAATTCTATTGAACCTAGGACCGTAGACCAAACTGACCCTACGATCCGATCCAGTCCGGTTTAGCTTCAAGGTCAACTCAAGACTAATCAATAATTTTTTTTTTTGTTTCATTTTTTGTATTTTCTAAAAAAAACAAATTTATTATTTGAAATTTATATATCCATCAACAATACAATGTTAATCAACCAAACTATAAAAAAATTTTGAGATGTTTGTATCACAATGAGCATAATTTGGGTTTTATTTTTTGGCATTTGTCTTTGATTATTGCTCAATGTTTTGCAAGGCATTACCGCTTTTACGCTAGGGATTGTGAATGAATGTTTGTGAGGGGTAAATTAGTCCAATCAAAATAAAAAGTTGCGAAGAAGAGTATTTTTGCCCGTTATACCCTAAATAAACCCTAGTTCGATTTTCCTTTAGCCAATCTACTCCAGTTTCAAAATCCGAAAGCCTTTTCCTGTAATCCGAGAGCCGAATCGTTGACGGCCGCCGCCGCTCGACGGCCGCAACCTCATCTCGGCCGCCGCCGCCCGCCGCCGCCGAAGGTAGGCATCGACCGGACCTCGAGGTTGCTGTCAAGTAGCTCAGAACCAGAGGCTCGCCGTCGTCCCCATCGCCGATACCGTCGCTTCCGCTGTGCCGCCGCCGTCCGTCTCGTCCACCCAAGCGCTCGGGCCTCCGGCAGCGCTCGCCTCAGTCCCCCGCCCCGTCCGCCCCGTCCGCCCCGTCGGCGTCATCTTCCGGCGGCCCCTGATTTATGCTCGTGAAGAATGGAGCAGAGGCTGGCGAACACATGGCGGATGACCGTTAACGAGAAGAAGTTCATAGAAAGCGCTTTGGTCTCCGGCCTCAGGGTCGATGGCCGGAACGTCTACGACTATCGCAAGCTGAGCATCAACTTTGGCAAGTAAGTTGCAGCCTCTCTTCTCTGCAGAAGCTTGCTCTTTTCGGTGTATCGAAGCAATGTGAGCGGGATATTAGCAAAGTATTTTCCAATTGGCAGGCGACTTTTCTCCCCTGGTAGAGAAGTTTGCCGTGTCTATCGTTGTTGGCATGCTGTCTCAGTTTTTGCAGCATTAATTCACACAAAGTTGACACTTTTACGGGACCATATATTGATAAACGCGAAATTCATACGAAAGCAGAGGAACTTAACATAAATCATCTATACAAAGAATGATGCTTTGCGATGAACAAGATTTCATAGACTCAAATTCGACAAGTGAACACAAATCGATAGGCCTTAATATGCTAACATGGTTTGTAGTCGTGACCCACTTCAGTGTTTATGGTCTAATGGGGGACTTGATGCATCACTGCGGTTTGTCTTTTTAGGCGGTACGGGTATGGTTGCTGTGTTTACATGCGGAGACAATTGTTTATGGATGTGATGCTGATTATGAATGAACAAGTACACTTCTTCCTTCGGCTAAAAATCTTTCACATTTGTTTGTTCGGAGTCCATGTAGCATAAGTCTATAGTTGTGTTCACCTTCAAGTTTCTTTGTCTGATAACTTTAGGGTTAAATAGCTTGACGTGCTTGTTTTACTTTGATTTTCCTTTTCAATCTTGCTATTTGTATCACTTAATAGAATTGGCTCTAATCTAACCTTTTTTTTTACCAAACCTGCAGAGAAGATGGCTCTGCAGAGGTGCATCTGGGTCAGACGCGTGTGATGGGAATTGTGACTTCTCAACTAGTTCAACCATATAGAGATAGGCCTAATGAAGGGACACTTTCAATATTTACCGAGTTCTCTCCGATGGCTGATCCTTCGTTTGAACCTGGTCGTCCTGGGGAGTTCGCAGTTGAGTTAGGCAGGGTGATAGACCGTGGTTTAAGGTGATTAATTGAACTTGCCTTAATCTCTTTTTACTGGGAGGACTTAAGTTTCCTTAGTTTTAATCTATGTTATCATGTATTACCATATTTAAATTGTCTATCTATCTAGTTTATTATACAAAAGCATTGTAGTATAATATTCTAGAAAAGTGTATGCTAGAAACATTTAGTGTTATGATGGGTTTACTGATAGGAATATTGAGAATATTGATGGATGGATGTGCATTCTGAATTTGTAAAGCTTACACATTAGTAGAGAATATGTTTGTATTATATCCATATTCAATTATATTCATCCCAAAGTATATGGTATAGGATTCTAAAAGTGTATTTACGGCCAACTTTAACATGTATGCACACTATGTGCTTTCTTTACTGAGGAACAATATGAATAACAATGGACAGATAATGCGCACCTTTCAAAATCTTTTGCCATCAAAATTGAACAATTATTCATACATTTGACCTGGAGTCATCTGTGCTTTGAGTGGAAATTCTGTTACGAACTTCCTTAAGAAATTTCCTGTCGAGAATTCTGGATTGAGATGACTCATGTTGTTACAAAGTTGTTTCGCAGGGAAAGCAGGGCTGTGGATACAGAATCTCTTTGTGTTCTTGCGGGGAAGTTGGTGTGGGCCATCCGTATTGATCTCCATATCTTAGATAATGGAGGGTAAGGACTTCTGGGTTTTCTTGTCCACAGAGCAGACATCAAATACTTATCTTTCTCATTAAAACAATCTGCCAATTTGAAAACAGTAATCTGGTCGATGCTGCTAATGTTGCTGCTTTGGCTGCTCTGTCAACATTCCGTCGGCCTGAATGCTCATTAGGTGGAGAAAATGGGCAAGAAGTAATAGTTCATCCACCAGAGGTCAGCATTACTGAAATTTTTGGTACAACTGTAGTGGAATACTCATTGCTAGTAGCACAATCTGGAGTTGGATCTTGTTCAAGTATATCATGCATTTTTGAAAACTTGTGATAATTGAGAGCATTTAATGCCACTTCTGGATCCATGATTATCTTGTTATAGTAAATTTGTCATCGGTTGTAATAATTTTGGGTGCACTAGAAAAATTTTCTTGAGTCAAATTTTTGCTATGCAACTGACTATTTCTACTATGGATTGCTGTAGGAGATTCCTGCTTGGATTTTGAGGTTCTCTTTAAAATCTGGATTCTATTTCATTATTTTATGGCCAGTAGCTATATTTCATAGTTAAAAATGTGTAAAACAATGCTTAAGTTGCCATAAGTTGGTCAATGGAGAATGTGTAAATCCATGCAACTCATTGTTAAATAGACTATTTGCCCTTTTTCTTTAATATGCTTATGTTAAATTCTGCAAGTTTTTGTCCCTAGAATAGAGAAATTGGTTTTTTCCATATGCATAGCTGTTAAAAAAACGTATCTTGATATTTCTAGGTTAATGAGATAGTTTATTTGAGTTTATCCTCGATCAAGTTTCTATACTGAATTTCTCACTCATACTGTGAATGTTTTTTGTTTTAATTTCCTGGTGCAACCTCTTAGAGACGGGAGTCTACAATTAGTCTTTACCATTTTTGTGCCCTGATGTAAAATGTGCAATCGATCGATTTTTCTGATCGTTAAGGGTGGGCTTGTGATATTCTGTTTTGCATAAACCACCATATGATTTTGCTTGGTCCATATATAAGAATTTAACCTGAACTGAAAATTTTCCCTTCCCATTAAGTGATAGAACATTTTCACTGTCACATAGTTTTCTGCCAAAGAAGAAAAGCTGACACTTGAATTATTTATTATCCTACCAAAATAGTGTGGTGTGTTTTGGGCTTATAGCTGATTAATATTTACTGCGTTTTGACAGGCCAGGGAGCCACTACCCCTTATAATTCATCATTTACCTATAGCAGTCACCTTCGCATTTTTCAGCAATGAAAGCACTCTGGTAGGGAAGATATCTGTGTTGCTGTTTACCTGGAAATTGCAGAGCCAAAACTAAAAGTCGTTATTGGGCTTTCTTTATATCCAATATCTGGATGTAATCTAAATTCCAGGTGGTAGATCCTACCCACCAGGAGGAAGCAGTTATCGCTGGCAGAATGACAGCTACTCTGAATACAAATGGTGATATTTGTGCTATCCAGAAAGCAGGAGGAGAAGGTGTTCCTCAGAGTGTAATAATGCATTGCCTACGTATTGCTGCTACGAAAGCTGCTGATATAACAGTGAAGATACGAGACACTGTGAGTTTATCCTTCTTCAGCATTTATGAACTTTTAAGACTTGTCTGTGCATTTTTATTTTTGTTTTTATTTTTCAACTTTGTGCCTTTATTCTTCAAACCTTGAGTTCTTGAATACTTAATGTGGGGTTGGTTGCTTAGAGACTGCCCATTTATTGGTGCAAGTAGCTCAAATGCAAATTTCTATCCTGCTTGTGTTTCAGGGAGTAAATGTGGAACGGTTTCGTTTATGGTGATTTATAGATTCTCATTGCTTCTTTCCATGGATATATGTTCTCTGACTTGATCACCTCCATTCGATACTTATTTTCAGTGCTATTCATATATTTGTGAACGATCATCTGAGTTCTATGTTATAGGTAGAGGCATACAATACTGAAAGAGCTCTGCGGAAGATAAAGCGCCACTCTGCTCCAGTTGCCTTGGATGTCAGTGGGGCTGTTCCTAAAGTAAGGAAAAATCAGGTCAAATCTGAGGATCAGAGGGAAGTCAGCGGATCAGTAGGAACTCAAGTGGAAAAGTTGAAGCCAATGAATGAGAGAAAGAATTCTGATCAGAGTAATGACATTGAAGGTAAAGTGGTCACAAAATCACTTGAACAAGGAGGAACTAACAGTAAAGATGGCAATCCTAGGAGTTTCATTGGAGGTCCATCAAGTTGGTATGGTGCCATCCTCCACATGTAGCAATAAAATTATACACCTCATTCTCAAAGTATGCGTACTATAAAATTTCTTTTTCATGGAACTGATTTGATAAAAGATTTAAAATTCGATCTACTTGGATTTTATAAAAAAAGATACTGAAGGCATTTAAGGAAGAACTCAATCTGATATTGGAGAATGTGTAATTTTAAAAACAATAAGACTTTTTCTTTTTGTGTACTGCAGGACTGGTAATTAAAGTTAATATTTTTAGTGTGGCATTTTGATTCATCAATCAATATGAAATTGCGTGACAGTTTGCTTTCCAATTCTTTGTAGGCAATTTAGGCCTTAGCCACCTAACAATCAGTAATCATGAAACAAGTGGTCATCTTTGTTGTTGTTGTTGTTGTTGTTGTTGTTGTATATGAGTGGATCATGGCATTCTTGATGCTGCTTAGTGTGTATTGAATTTTACTATGAGAGGCAACATATTTCCTTGGTGAATCTCAAAAAGTACTCCTTGAGTTCTACTCCTGGCATAATTTTAACTCAGTTTATTTTTCAAAATGATGAACAATAACTGGGATTATGCAATCCTTGTTCACCTCATAACATTCCTTCATTTGATATTCCCCATTCTTATATGCCTATTTGCCCCTTCTCAAGCACTTTTCTTCTTGCTTAACTCCATCCAATCTAATTTCCACTTAACTTTAAAATGTCCTCTTTTTATCAGGGATCCTTACTCGAAGGGTGTTGATTCGGATTTCCTGAAATTATCTCTTGCTTCGCGTGGTACTGTTCGTTTATTTGTTTATGAAGACAATTTTCACAGGAACCACATATTTTAAGTGCTAATAGCTACTCTCTGTTAAACCTTTATTGGTTGCTTTTGGTAATGTTGGGTTTTCTATTGATCCACTGATGCAGTAGTTTGGATCGTGGCATTTTGGGAAGTAGCTTATTGAAGTCATTTATGGTAATTTGAGAGAGTTGCTCTTAGGATTCTTCGTCTAGTTGTCCTTTTCCTATATGATGGAAGTAGTTGTTTAAAGTCGGCCTATGACAGAATTCACCACATCCAGTTTTTACGGTTTTGCCTGAGTTCGCGGCTTCATTTCGGCATTGGCAAATGGGTATGCCGTTTGCTGACTGCTGCATTGCAAAATTGGAGAGTAAATATTAGAGGAAGAAGTATGTTGTTGGGTACATAATCTGGGTGTTCATGATGGTCGTGTTTATTAGCCCCTTTTCTTAACATGATATCCAGTCTACCCAAAAAGGTAGCTTCTTTTTTCCTGTCAGATTTTGACGGTATGATTTGATTCCAGATCTTGGACTTCACTAGTTGTGCAACCTAGCCTAGTGAATTGGAGTACTACCTATTACCAAATTGCTAAGTTGCGACAAAATGATTCTGTTCAGGAGAGGTATTACTTCATTTAGATGGGTAGTGATGAAAGCTGTTAGAGCTGCTGTCCTGCTAAATTGGAAGGTTGATTCAATGTCAAGTGGAACAAAATTTTAAGATTCTTTTTTTGTACTTGCCTTAAATAATTATGATGCAAATGCAATTGCAAATGTGTTTTGGATGTTGCATGTGCTTTATATGGTTGATGCCAAGGCATGCAGGTTCCATCTGATTTTTTATCTACCGTCACTCTTGACGTTGCTGCATGTAGTGACTGCTTTTCCTTTGTGCTCAAGATAAAATGAAGGAAATGACAGAGTTATTGGTTTTTTGCCTGTCAAATTTGCAGAAACTTCAAAATTCTCTAAAAAGCAAAAAGAATCGCAAAGTAAGAAATCAACCCAGCAGGCTAGTCCAAAGGGGTCATCCGAAGATATGAAGGCAATATCTCCAGCAACTGAATCTGCTAAGATTGCCTCTCAAACCCATGGGGAGAAAACACTGAAGGATGCTGTTAAGCCTAGACATAAGAGGAAAAAGAAAGCACCCTCTGCAGTGGATGGAAGTTAGACACGCTAGCAGGTATTAACGGATTCGATTATGTGATCTCTTCTTGTTTGCTTTGTTATAGTTAGTCCTTTCTTCTTTTTTCCTTTTTCTTTTTTATTTAGTTTCACCTGAAAGAACCCATTAGTTAGATCTGTTAGATGAGCACATTTGCTGAGTAGTTTCTCTCAAATTTGGAATTGAATCCTCCATGAGGTCTGTTAAATTATGTAGGACTTCCTTCTTTAGATTTTTTAGGACCAATCTGTGGATCATTTTCTTATATCTATTGTTGAGAGGGATTAGGCCCTAGTACTTTTTATCTTTTCAGATTTTTGGAAACCCAGCTTTTCAGAGTGTCAGTGAAGGTGGAGCTAGAAAGCAGAAGTGTGCTATGAAGGAGCAGGAGGACAAACTCTGAACAGGTTGTTGGTGAGCCTAACTGAGGACACAACACCGGTAGAATTTTAGCTCGGCTGATTTCGTTTTGTTTGATAATGTCTTAGTTTTGTTATGTTTCTCAATTCCCAGTTTAGTTCGACTTTCGGTGCTTACCTCCGTAGGCACCTTATAGCGGAAGCCCTTGGTGTAACATAGATGATTTTTTTTTTTTTATTCCATACAACCTATTAAAGTTATTTCAATCCTAGCTCTCCTAAGTCTCTCTGGGTCTATCGTTTTATTCATAAGCTGAAACAGCAACTATTTAAAAACCGATGGTATGGCTGCATTTGCTCTTGGTTGTTAAGTGGCGGTTCAAAATTTATCAATGTATCTCATAATATATGTTCAGTGGCGATGGTGGGATCAATCTTTTTGCCTTGGCAGTTTTTAATCTCAGTACCTTTTTGTGCTCTTCCTTTCTGGATATGACAACAGCTAGTTTTTTTCTCAATTATTTCTTTTCAATGCTGCAAAGAAGCGGATATCTTGTGATTTAATATTAATACTATAGAATAGTAGTGATTATAACAAAATAGAACCTTGAAATTGCTCTCATGGAGTTGTTCTCTCCTGTCAAGAGAAAAAGGTAGAACCAAATGGTAAGTACCCAGAGAGGAAGCACAGGTCCAACTCTTCACATTCGTTTTTGGTGCCAGTCAGTTTGTTAAAGATTGCTTGACATTTAATCAAGTCATAATCTATGGTGAATTTGTATCGTGATCCTTGCGCTCTCTTTTCACGGTCTTGGCCTTAAATTCTCTCCGAAACTGATGTTTCTTCTGAACTTAATCCCGATCACTGGATGGGACTGGAGTTGTAGCAACAAGTCAAGAAGCATGCGGATGAAGCCGCGACAGCCATCGAATCCCCGAGAAAAAAAGAACTGGGTTGGAACTGGCAATGATAACAAGGCCGTAGCCTGAAGGAGTCTTGAGCAAACTGCCCTCCCGGGGACAAAGCTCGCTGCATTTTCCAACTATGAATGAGCACACCCTTTTTCAATCGAAGATCGTGGAGTTTGAACTATTCCTTCTACCATGAAGTGCCACGAGCATCGTCCTTATCCCTAGCTTGTCTGATGAGAATATCGGGACGTGAACATCGAAATGTTGGTTTCCATTTACGCATTGCCAGAGATTGATTTGAGGTTTGGCTATTTCATTATGCTTATCATCTGGCTTTTGAGGCCAGGCCATTAATTTCTTCTACTACGTGAATTCTAATTCGGCCCATCACTAGATGGGGGCTCTTTACGAAGTTTTAGCCTTGAGAAGTAATTGCATTGTCTATATATATGTATCATATAAATCAATCTCAGTTCAATCATAAACTATATGTAGTCACAAATCATTCTCATAATCGATCCAAGGAGCATTCGTGCATCACTTTTGTAGCCAATTGGACCATTTTATGGCAGGTATTTGAGGGTCTTGGCTCCTTTGCTTCCAACCTTTTTATGATTGGTAAAAAAGTTGGAAAGGGATGACCGGCGTCGAAGAACCCTTTCGATGTCACCACAAAGAGATTGATATCCACACCTCTTGTCCCCCAGGACGAAACTGAAAAATCACCAAAAAATAGGGGTCACGAGTGCAAAATTAGGTAAAATAGGAGGACCTGCTCTTCCCAAAGCCAAAACCTCCGCAGCCGACGATGTGATAAACCCCGGGGATTGCAAGTAGTACCGAATTCCGCAGAACCGGAGGAAGACGAGCCGATCCGAATCCGAATCCGAATCCGAACCCGAATCGCGAAACCGGTCGCGCGACGACCATGTTCGGCCGGAGCCGGTTCCTGTCGTTCCCGACGGTGTTAAAATGGGTCAAAAACCCATATATGACCCATTTAAATCATAAATGGGTCATATATGGGTCACTTGTTTTTAGATAATAGTAGTTAAATGGGTTTCATAACTAAAGGCTTAAAATATATAGGTTTTAAATGGGTCTTAAGTGAGTCTTAAATGGGTTGGATTAAGAACCCATTTTTAACCAAAACCTTATAATTTCTTTCTTTTCTCTTTAACTTTCCAAAAAATATTTTTTTATAAAAATCGAAATTATATTATATTATATTTTATTTTTTATTTTTCTTTCCTTTTTTTCTTTCTTTTTTTTTTTCTTTCTCCTTCCTCCTTCCGGTCGCCGGCACGGCGATGGCCGGCGACCGGCCAGGCGAGCCTCGAGCTCGCCGGATCCGCCTCGCCGACGCCCGGCGAGGCTCGAGCCTCGCCGATCGGGCGAGACTCGAGCTCGCCGGATCTGGCGAGTCGCGAGCTCACCGCCGTCGGGCGAGTCTCGAGCCTCGCCGATCTGGCGAGCCTCGAGCCCGCCGGCGTCGGGCGAGCTCGAGCTCGCCAGATCTGGCGAGATGCGAGCTCGCCGCCGTCGGGCGAGGCTCGAGCCTCGCCGATCTGGCGAGATGCGAGCTCGCCGCCGTCGGGCGAGGCTCGAGCCTCGCCGATCTGGCGAGATGCGAGCGCGCCGCCGTCGGGCGAGGCTCGAGCCTCACCGATCTGGCGAGCCTCGAGCCCGCCGCCGTCGGGCGAGCTCGAGCTCGCCGGATCTGGCGAGACGCGAGCTCGCCGCCGTCGGGCGAGGCTCGAGCCTCGCCGATCTGGCGAGCCTCGAGCCCGCCGGCGTCGGGCGAGCTCGAGCTCGCCGGATCTGGCGAGCCTCGAGCTCGCCGGCGTCGGGCGAGCTCGAGGCTCGCCTGTGGCCGGTCGCCGGCCGTCGTCGTGGCCGGCGGCCGGCCGAAGAAGAAGAAGAAGAAAGAAGAAAAAAAAAAAAAATGAAAAATGAAAATTATATCTAAAAAATAAAAATAATTAAAATTCAATTTTTAAAAATAATTATTTTAAAAATTATAAAAATTATCTATTAAATTTATGTTGTATAAAACTATTTTAACAATACTATTTTTTAAAAACTAATATATATATATATATATATGTATATAAAATAAGCTTTATTAAATTTAGTTAAATGGGTCGGGTATGGGTTGGGCATGGGTCGGGTCGGGTATGAGTTTAAGATTTTGTACTATACTAAATGGGTCATAAACGGGTTAAATGGGTCTATTTGGGTCGGACCATTTATGACCCGACCCAAACCCGACCCGACCCACCCGTTAAACAGGTCTATTCCCGACGGTGATCGGAGCCGTCGTGTGAGTTGCCCCTCCATCCTCCGCTCTCTCGTTCGCCTGCGAATTCCGTTCTCTTCTTTGCAATCCCTTCATCTGCTTGCGCTCGACCGAGCTGGAATGAGCTTCGGAATGTGCTGTTGTTGCTTCTTTGACATTCAGTAGGGTTTGGCAATTGCCGTTACGCGTTCTCCGGGATAGAAATCTTAGTGGGTGATCTCTCTCTCTCCCCCTGCGCTTGACGGTTTTGCTGGCGCTATCTTGAGCTGACGATCTTCAAATCTAGGAAGTACGGGGGAATTTGTGACTGGTTAGTTGATGCATTGAATTAGGAGGGCGAATTCTGTGTTGGGTACTGAAAGGAAGCGCGAATCCTTCGATTTTGGAGCTTCTTGGGTATGTATTAAGATTTGGTGGGAATAAGTGGTTTCGCATCGTGGGGAAATGTTTTTTGATCAGGAACTGGTTGTAGGGATTTTGGAGAAATAATTTGCATAGGAAGGAAGAAAAATGCACCCGACTAAATTCACAAAGCTGCTGTTGTGGTAATTAGTAGAAAGCAGCCGTGTGTGTGTGTAGATTGTGGACGTTTCAAGATGGGAGCTTGTTGTGTAGTGGACTGTTGTGCTTTGTTCAGGGAAAAGTATAATTAGCGAGTTGGTAGTGCGAGACTCTTGCAGGTGCTTCCTTTGAGAAGTATGCGGCAGAATTGTGATGTTAGCGCACTTGCTGTTATGTTTTTCTGCAGCTGATAGACTACAAAGACTCATCCATCTTAGATGCTATTCTAGAACACGGGCATTCTGCTTCTATAGTCTATTTGGTCATTTCAATCTAGAATATTTTATGTGGTAGGTGGGGTAGTTATTAAGCATACAAACATTACGAATACTCTTAACAGCTTTGTGACAGAAGTCTTGATATATTGTCTTCTACAAACGTCTTACATGAAGAAGGCAGATTATTCTGCATGTTCAGTGGAAGAGAGTTGGCCGAGTCTGGGGAGAATCTGCTTATGAGTTGTGCCTACTTCATTTAGATATCTTCCCTCACTCTTTGTGCATTCCCTTCAACTTGATTCCTGCCTATTTATATGAGAATTATTAGAAAATTTCCTTGCAAGTTCAAATTCCTATATTCATAGTTTCAGGTTTTCAACCCACCGTCACTACTATGTCATATGCAAGGAGCATTCTTGTATAGGGTCTTTAGACACCCCAAAAGGATCTTGCACCTTCATCCATTTCATAGTCAGAGGTAATGGTATGAAACTAGACATCTATAGTCCTCTTGCTGCTTGGCATTTTTTTGTTTCTCACGAGGCAACCGTCCATTAATTCCTCATGGAGCATTGGTTGTGCAACTTTTTCCTTTCTTTCACACCCTTCTACATGTATAAGCCTAGTGCTGATTTGGCATTAAAGAACTGTTTCTCAACTCCTCTGGCTTTTGCTTGTTCTTGCCTCTTCTATACCCTTCTACTCTTTAGTTGTGATGGCATGAGGTCCTACTAGATTAAGCTTTGTGGTACCATTAGTTACTATGGATAAATGAGGGGTTAGTGAAGTGACTCGTGGATGTTTCAATTGGATGGATCTTACGTAGGCCTAATTCTGATGTCCCAGTGATTACATGCTTATCTGCAAGGCATCATGTGGCGACTAACTGGAGTCAATTTTGTCCTACAGATTCTGCAAATCTTGTATAATTGTAAATAGAAACAATTCCATAGGTGATAATCAGTTTCATCTAATTTAGGTTGTTTGGCAGAATGCTTGGCTTTAGGCTATAATGTTGATTGGAAGACTAAGAGTGCATTTCATTAGGATACTAGGTTCTGTTTTCTAACTTTCTTCTCTATTAACATATTGTCAATCAAGTATTGATGATAGACTATTCTCACCCATTAACAAATATCAAAAGTGGAGAATAGTGTCCTTAACATCCACTGTCCAAATTGCTGAAAAGTATCTCTTTCCGCGTTAAAGTGATATTACCCAATGTCAAATATGAAATTTCTCATTTTTTTCAAGGCTGATGGTTTGCAAATGCCATGACTCCACAGGATTGGAGTTGTCTCTGGCAAAGCAATATTTGGACCACCTCTTGATGAGTACTGGAAAAAGAAGCATGAGGAAGAGGCAGCTGTGAAGGGAACTGATAGCAGCTCATCTTAGCTTGCGCCATGTTATATTGCGTCCAGGGAAGCTGAACTACTGGAGGTTGAAGAGCTTCCAGGTGCTGGCCGACCTTTTAGTTGGCTGGATTATCAGATGATTCTTCAGCAAGTTGCAGAAAATGACCTGGAGCTAAGAACGGGTAGAGGATACATGACTTCATTTAATCTTAACCCACTGCGAGTGTTCTGAAGATTGTTTCATTCTCAAGGACAGCAATTGTTGGTGTTATTTTGCGTTGATGCACTTCCTAAGCTGCATTGGGACGGACTTACTGGACTGGTGGTGTGGAAGTGTAGAGTTTCTTAGTGGGAATTGATCTTGAATGAAATTGGCTCAAGCTGTGTGACGAAAAGTACCTTCCATGTACTATTTGAATATTGGAGGTTGCCTCCAGTGATTGTAGTTTCCATATTTTGGTGATAAAGCAAGCGGATGCAGGTTCAGCCAAACTATTATATTATCGTCAGGTATAATATGACCTGCGGAGAGTCTATAGGTACTGAAGTCTCCGTTCAATATATGTCCCAACTATGTTCTTTGCTTTACTGCAGCACGACAGTTACTGCAGACAGGATGAAGAATAGACCTTCTAAGCTGTTGTGATTCTAATTATAATTGTTCTCACACAACCGCGAGTTGGTTATCCACTGCTTAACACGAACCTCACACAATCAAATAGGCAACCGCATAACTACGTCCACCACGAGACAAGAAAAACCAACCAATTAACTTGGCTGAGAAAACGGCATCGTGATCAATTTATGTAAAATGTACACGTTGTGTAAATGTTCAACTTAGTTAACAATACACTTGTTTCGACCAAAAAAAAAAAAAAAAAACCATAAACGTTCCGGTCAGTGAAACCGACAATTTAAGCAATGAAGATGCAAGAAAATCCTAGTACCAGTACAGTGGAAAGAATTGGTATTTCATGTTCAACAGAACCATTTTACAGTAAGAAATTTGGTCCCAGCGATCAAACCCCGGGACAAAATCTCCAAGAGCTATGATACAACAACATGACTCATATGCTTCACTTGCCTCTTTCCCCTCCTTTTCTCGCCTTCAATCAAACAATACAATCTGTTCCTAAAAAAGTAATCATCGAAAAATAAAAGCATTCGAAAGCAAAGTGACCCGAGAAAGATGGAGTGGTCCGAGCCATCCAGCTGCAATGGAGTGTCGATGAACTCGCAGCAAGCCTTTATTCACCCGGAGGGATTTCGAATGCAGAGAAGGCAGATCAACAAAAACTGAATGAACTTACCTCAGAGGATGCTTACAGTCTTACAGGTCACTTTCGCAAGGTTCAGATCTAAGAAGAAATGTGCTGGATGACCGAGCTGATCAAGAGAATTGATCCGTCCAGTTAAAATGGTGCCAAAATTGTAGCACCATCCAGTATATGCAAGCACAAAGAGAGACAGAGGGTGGTGATGATGGACGACTTAGCAGTTGCATATCTCACGACTTCGATACCCCTGTCAACAACTTCATCGTGAACGGCATTAACGCTCTGCCTCACACCATCATGGAGTTTCTCCATCAAATACTCCAGGAGAGATCTCACAGTTTCGAATGTAACCCTCCCAGTCACGTCGAGAACAAGCCTTCGATTGCTCGGGACGGCCAAAGTAGACGACACTTTATCGACCCACCCGCCGTTCTTAGCAAGACCGTATGAATCTCTCAGACTCTTGTGACTCAACACCCCTTGCTTCCAATCCACTCCAGTAAATCTCAATCCTTTGCTTTCCTCTACAGCTAAACAAGGAGAAACTGAATACGAATTGGCATTCGATCTGGAACTTTTCAGCACTTGGTGAGACGTTTTCACCAGAGTCTCGACCGTGCCGTTACAGACAGATACCAGCATCTCTCTCACTTTCTTCTCATGCTTTGGATTTGTCATCCCGGAGAATAGCTCATCGTAGGTGTTGATGTCCATCGTCTTTTCCAGAAAAATAGTGACCGCCGTGCTCACAAACTGCTGGATGCAATCGCCGACTAAATCCTTGACCCTGTCGTCGCACAGTACGTTTAGCCATCCTGGAACAGAAGTCCCCTCCGTGGCCAGATGATCGACGCCGTCTGGATTGCCGAATTCTGATTGCAGACTAGACTGCCTATCCATAAAAATAGCCATGACTAAGTTCCTGGCTAGGCTGCCTACCACAACAGATACGAAACCAGACCCTGCAGGCGTGAAAAGCTTATCGAGAACGTGATCCGTGAATCCCAAAACCCCACCATTGCCATTGACATTGTCGTTGGACTCAGAATTATAACCGCGCAAAGCACCCGCAGTCAAAGCCCGGGATACCTCAGTTATCGACTCCGAGAACTCAGCTGACTTCGCGATCTTCGAAATTTGCTTCAAGCTATTGGGGACCTCATCGGAGTCGGACTTCAGAAACTCCTTCAAATCCTTCGAGACGAGCGCAATCGTCTCGGTGGATTCGGACACCGCCTCGGCCAACGAAACCAAAGCCCCCACGAGCTTCAAGAGCCGCCTCCTCTTCCGAGCAACCGAGGGCGAGTTATACACCCTGTACGCCCCATAACCAGAGAAAGCTAGAGCGGCAGCGGCGAGAATCCACCTCTTCCTCCTCCCCGCAAAATCGATGCCCGACTTCACCAATCTCACATCCATGAAACACGGGACCGAATGACCAGCCCGGGCCCGCTAATGAGAACCTCAATACTCCCCCACAGGGAAAAAAAAAAAAAAAAAAAACAGAGTCCCCTGATTAACACACCAGACAGAACGAATCCGGACTACACCCAAGAGGGTATCCTGCGTTGTCCAGTTGGGGTTCCAAAACTTTAGGAATCACCTCAAAAAGAACCCTTGCAACCTACCTGCTCGGGCCTTCTTGGTTGTCCACACAGACTTTCCAGCAAACAACTTTCTTCAGGGGACAAAAGGCCAACTGGGTTTTGCACAATCTATATATAGGGTATGACAAAACAATTCATGCAAAAGAGGGTGAGTCCAAGAACAAGGCGTCAATGGATAAGGCGCGGATAAGAACGAATGAGAGACAACCTGTTCCGCGAGAGAGAGAGAGAGAGAGAGAGAGAGAGAGAACAGGGTGGGTGTGACGTGGAGAAGAGGTGGCGTGCGCGCGCCTCCTGCTGGACTTGGAGGCGGCGGGCGGCGGGCGGCGGGCGGCGGAAGTCGTTGAGGCGTCGCCTGCGAAAAGCAGAAGCCAAAAAGGCGTTCGGTTCGTGCGGATTTTCTGCAGATCGGAGCTTCGGTTTATCGGTGACTTCTTTGTTTCTTCTTTGGGAATGGAAGCGAGGGTGGGCCCCGGGACTTGAATGGGCGCTAACTACCTCGCGGGATGGGGAACAGGATAGGATATCAAAGTGAAGTGGGCCCCATAATGACGGGACCCGCGTATAATAACTTTGTTTACGATTCGTTTCGATTATTCGTACCGACATTTCAATAATACGACAGTCAGCGCACACATCAAGTGCCTTGCAACGAGAATGGATTGACTCGGGCTATGTCGCCAGCTAGGCCTGCCGGATCGGTTCACATGTCGGGCGCAGAAAGGGTAACTCATTTGAGGATAGACACGTAGAGAGTTCATGTGTTCTTTGGCGGTCTTTGTATAGAGTTTTCTTGCTTTTGACCATCGATCTAATATCACAGAATCAAATTAATGCTCCTCTATTGAGCACAACTAAAAGAATACTTCATTTTGTTGTATGGTAAATCACAGTTATCACGCTCGTCTCTATATTTATAGAGTTTAGCACCTTAGAGAGAAATTACTCAATTGGTCTTGTACTTATTAATATAGACTTTCTAATTTGTCAATATAATCCTAGATATTTATGTAAAATTTTAATATATTCATTCCAATCAATTGTCGCAAGAAATTGCTAACGTGGCATCCATGTTGATGTGGACAACTTGTAGATCATTGTAATAGCAATAAGCCGAACTAAATATATTGAAATTTCGAATAAAGATTTTAATGCTACATTGACAAAATTGAAAAAAAAAAATTGGAACTAAATTACCATTCATACAATAACTTTGGAACCAATTGAGTTAATTATCCTTATGCTTGAGTTCTAAAATAGCTAAGAAGAAATGAAAGAAGAATCGAGTTGACTTTACTCAGAGCTTTCCTCACTATTTCCCTTACCACCATCCCCATATTTATGAAACAAAAATATTCGCATAGTATCTCTCAATCAGGACACAAAGCGGACAAGTTGTTTGAGAGACACTAGGCGAAATATAGGTCAACTTTACAGTAGGCTTTTCACCGACTTCTCCTACCTTTATTAGCACGAACGGCTCTTATATTGACTTACCAGTTCCTCAAATCTCCTTCCGGATGCAGTGGAGTCAATTTTCCCCACTAGAGAGAGCCTCTTAATTTTTAGACATATATTTTGCCCCATCTAGGGTAGGAGGAAATATTCCCGGATTTTAGGTCTCAAAGTTTGACATATTAAGGTCCGAGCTACAACTCATATTATCTTAGAAAGCAAGGATGATCATATGCTTTACCCTGCGTAAATGTAGTGCAGTTTTCTTTCCCCACACGAAGAAACCCTAGCAAACCAATAATTGCCTTCCACCCATTCTGCGCCGGCCAATAAATCTTTCCAATGTCTTCTGAGCGGCCACGTAGGTCATCTTTATGATTATTTAATGTCTTTTTGGGCCGACGTCTGAATTATATTGCCTAGTTGTCAGTCGACATTGCTCCATTGTTCGTCTAGAATGTTTTGGAAATTTCATGAAGCACATTGCATCATGTGAACGGAAAGTATGATGCTTTTTACTCGAATTTCAGAGGCAAAAAGTACTTAATTTGCAACTTTCAAGAGGCAGGACACTTGGTTTTGCAAATTAAATTTGAGGATAATGAAGGGGAATAAGGGATTAAATATAATGAGGAAAAAGGGGGAAGATACTTTAAATTTTAAGATCCATCAAAAGGAGATTTTGTGAAGGGAAATAGAGTTGGTAAAAATATTCATTTCCTTATTGTCATTCCAAACGCAAGCAACAGAGGGCGTATGGATTCGTGTGGGCAGATGCACTTGGACTTTGGTAGTTTTGCATTAATTGCCTGAGGTTTAAGCCTCTTATGATGATTCTTCTTCAAGTAAGTCTCTGTTTATTTTGTAGAAAATAAATACTTTAAAAAATATTTTTCTAAAAATGATCGATTATATTACTTGAAATAATTAGTCAATTGAAACATTTTCATTTTTATGTCTAAATATTTTCATAAACGATTAAAAATCTTTTCACACTTGAGACAGGTTTTTCTAAGGCGTCCGAAGCTTATCCCCTTTAAGAACATGGGAAATCCGAAACCTCCCTGAAACTTAACTAATTCTCATTTTCTTGCTTATTTTTGAAGAAACTACATTAATAACATGATTAACTATATAATTTAGCATATTTTTGAAGAAAAAAGATTCTTACTACTATATAATTGGCTGATTTCGAGTTTTTGGTACTTATTAACGAAAACAAACCTGTCTCAAGAAACCTCAAATTCATGCCACAACGCAAAACTCAAAAGCTTTTCTAACAATGACACAAAGAATTTAGCAATCAAATTCCCGAAAAAAATACGACTTTTAAGCCATGGGTCACTTTTATCACGACTTTTAAAACGTTTAAACTATAATGGTCGGCCTTTTGGACGAAAATGACATGTATTAAGTTTTTCGTCCAAATTGTCATCCGAAACCCTACGTGACAATCAACAGGGACGACTATCTGCGACGTGAATCTGACGTCATTTCATCGCATATATCTACCCTTTAGGTAAACAATTAATGAAATAATGATACCGGAGGTCATAGGATTCATGGACGTTCGGCACTTTAGTCCTAAAATCTTTTTCTTGTGCGATTCAATCTTAAAACTTACGTTATGTTTTGTCACTCTAATTTCTCATCTAAAGATGATCGGTTCTAGGGTAAGTAGGTTTGAGACTTCTAACTTGAATTCTGTAACCTAAAATCTAGAACATATCATGTTAGAGCCAGTTCCCAATTCTTAAGACTTGAAAACTATGATGTTTACCTCGGAAACTATCTTGCTTTTTTATCTGGTTTCTAGGTTTATCTGAGAACTCATTTTTTCATTTTTTTCAGCAATAACATGAGTAACAAAATTGTTCAAAGTAAAAGATGAACATGGGCGAGCAAGTAAACGTGAGTCAGGAACGGGTAGGGGTTGTGGGGCTCAAACAAGTGAAGGCAAGCCATAAGCAAGTGAGGAAGAGGGTGAGTTGCAAGTGAGCAAGAGAGTTGTGAAGTGTTTGAGTGAAGTTGGAGAGAACGGAGAAAAAGAAAGAGATGGACAAAAAAGTGCCAAGAGAAAAATTAGGATTTTTAGTTTAGGAAATATGTTCCAAATTTGGTACAGTCAATCCAATTCCTGGGTGGTTTTTCACTTGAAACCAGAAACTAGATCCATTCCCATTGAAATTTGGAACCGAGAAATCGGACCAATTTTGAGGACACGCCTGATTAAGTTGCATACCCTTACTTCCACCGTTAGTTCCCATTGTTTTTGTTGGATGGAAAATTTATTGGACAGTTTTTCTATCAATTTAAGAAAAAAAAAAAGCCACATCGAATTTAAAGAATAACAATAATAAATATGCAGGAGATATTTTCTATCTAAAAAAAAAAAAAAATGGACCTAGCAGAAGTTCAGAAATCCATAATGTGTGCAAGTTAAGGACTTAAATGCATGATAAAAAAAATTTAGGATAACGCCGAGTTTCTTTTTTTTTTTTTAATAAAAAATCGTTCACTTGTCATAATGAAACATAAAAGAAACATAAAAGATTTCAAGTAAAGAAAATCCCAAAAGAGCTGCAAAAAAAAAAAAACCAGAAAAGAAAGGAGTGTAATTTACAGTTATAACCACGCTCTCATCCAAAAAAATCAAAAAATAATTAACAGCTAATCATTGGAACCATTGGTGATGATGGGCACACATTGATAGCTTCCCTTTAAAAAACCTATTTCTTTTAATATATGTCTAGGTTCGGCCTCTTCAACACTATTGTCATACGAAGATGACAACACTGACATTGACAATGACAATAACATGTTGAATTACCACAAACCAGACGCTTCTAAGAAACTTCAAAATGTACATTTTAATTAAGAGAGAAAAGCTTCTAGATTTAAATTTACTTCTAAATTGAGAAAGGACAGCTTCCATCAAATCTTGAATAACGCTTCCCTTTAAAAAACCTATTTCTTTTAATATATGTCTAGGTTCGACCTCCTCAACACTATCGTCATATAAAGATGACAACACTGACAACGACAATGACAATAACATGTTGAATTACCACAAACTAGACGCTTCTAAGAAACTTCAAAATGTACATTTTAATTAAGAGAGAAAATCTTCTAGATTTAAATTTACTTCTAAATTGAGAAAGGACAACTTCCATCTAATCTTGAATAAGTCATCAAATCACGTCATGGTCATCCTACTAGCTAAATTGGTGACGACATTCTCGACAAATTTTCAGTTGCAAATAGAGTTATTCTCCATAACAAGTGAGAGAAGATGCCAAACTAGGCCAAAAAAGATTCTATATTGGATTGATCGAGGAAAAAAAGAAAAAAAAAAAAGAAATCAAGGCCTAGAAAAGAAAGGTAAAGCAAAGTAGACTCTCAGCTTCAAAGATTGAGAGCCTACAAGTAAAGCTTCCTTAAAGGAGAGTTTTTTTCTTCTTTTTTTTTTTTTTTAATTGCGAATTGATGGATGTCATAATCGAAAAATTAATTAAAGATAGAAAGATGAGCATTTTAGGTTTTATCTTCAAGTGAAAAAAGAAAAAGAGAACATAGAGAAGCTCTACATTTGCCTTCCTCTATTTCTCTTTGTCATATTTCAGATCGGTCATGTTTGACCATAGTTGCGATGAAAAAGTACCAAAAAGTTGCAAGTTTATTGCATTTGAATCAATTCAATTATAAGCATAAACATTTTTTATATTGATATCGATTGAGTCCATCTATCTAATTTATATAAAAAATTATTGAATATAGATGCTAACAATTTTATGTGGTATGATCAATGCTGATGTGAACTTTCTTTTAAATATTTTTCCCTTTTTTGTTACTTTTCCTTCTTTTCTTTTTTCCCCCTACTATTAAGGGCAGGTAAAGAGCTAATGACCCTTTGGCGAGGGCTATGAAGCAGTCATTGGCAGCTAAACTGGGTGAGCACTTGTAGCCTTCATTGATCATGTGCTAGAGCAACAACACCTTACCAACCACCAGGCAAGGATTGTGGCCCTTGCCTAGCTGCTTACTAGGGACTGATGACCCTCACTTACAAGGCAAAGGCCGGCCAACTAGGGCTAGCGGCTGGTGGTTGACTCATTACAATAAAAAAGAAAAAGAAAAAAAGGAAATATTATATCAAAAAAATGTTAACGACAACGTCAGCCATATAATACAAGGCGGCCAGCATTTACATTAATAATTTCTAGTTTAAATTAACCGAACAGACTCAATTGATATTAATATGAAAATATTTAGAATTGAATTAGTACCAATGCAATATATTTAGAATTTTTATCTTTTTGTATTTTTCCCTATCCGTGACATTGCAAGTACATGCCATTGCGACACACCCTGCCCTCGCCGTCTAAAGAGCCATCCACTAGGGGTGTGCATTGGACCCGGGAACCGCCCGGACCGCCCGGAATCGGACCGGAACCGCCCGGAACCGGCGGTTCTTGAGGGAACCGTCCGGTTCCCGGGTCCAATTGTTGAGAACCGGTGAGAACCGGTCCGGTTCCCGGTTCCGTGGGCGGATCCGCCCGCCCGCCCACCCGGACCGGACCGGTACTATTTATAATTTTTAAAAAAAAAAAAAGTCGCGTACGAAGCCCCCCGCCCCTAATTCGCGAAGCCCTAATCGCGTTTCTTCTTCTTCAACCTCCGACTCTCTTTGTAACTTCCTTTCCTTCTCTTCGTCTTCGATTCCACGATCCCACGGTCCACCCCGAGTATCCCCGCCGCCGCCGCTGCTCATCCTCCGCCACCGTCCGCCCCCTCGCGCGGTCGCCACTCACGGTTCCACGGTCCACCCCGAGTATCCACGCCGCCGCCGCTGCTCCTCCTCCGCCACTGTCCGCCCCCGTCGCGCCGGTCACCACTCGCCATCGGCCAACCGCTGCTCCTCCGCCTCTGCAAGAACACTTGACCGAGCCGACGAGCCCCTTTTCCGTCACTCAACAAAGGTAAGAAGCCTTTAGTCTCTCTCTCTCTCTCTCTCTCTCTCTCTCTCTCTCTCTCTCTCTCTCTCTCTCTTCGCGCGGGAGTGCGTGGGTGGGATGCGAAGGATCTTGATCAGATGGAATAAAGTGTGCGTGGGTGGGATGCGAAGGATCTTGATCAAATGGAATAAAGTGAAAAGAAAGAAAAATTTTACGTTTTCATGTTCGTAGTGTGGGTATACGGGCTTTATCTTGGCAAAGGTTTTATCTTTTTGAGTTTTGGGTATGTGGGTTGCCACTGATCTTGGATTTGAAGGTGCCCTATTCTGAAGTAAGATGAAGTAATGATAGCTGCTGGCTTAATTGGCATAAGCAAAGAAATCAGTGAAAACACAAAGTGTAATCTGAGAGCTCTGATCTATACTTGCATTTGTTGATCTAGAACCTATACGCATCCATCGACCCGTATTAGTTGAACTGATGAAGCATTACGGCTCATCGCATAAAATAGGTCCCATTTTCAAAGGAATTACCCTCGGTGAGGTGAGTGCGATGTGTTCACAGCGGCTAAATAGAGTTTTACAAGACTTTGCTGGGGTGGGTAATAGAGTTTTACAGGCGTGCTACAGATTTTGGCATGTGCGGCTTAAATAGCCGTGCTATTCGCGAGAAAAATGTTTTAGTTAATTGATTTTGACAGAAGAATGGTGTTGAAGTCATATGGTTTTTTAGAGCAATACGTCACGAAGGTACACATTAGAAGAAGGACGAGGTCTCAACAGGGTCAAGAAATGATGTAGGGGCAATTTGACCTTGGATCGGCATCTTACGGAATGCCCTAAGTCAAGTTTTGTCAAGTTCTTGATCTCAGCCTCTCGGGAGACATTAACCTAAAAACCATTTGTTTGTACCGATGCTTCAGACTACCAACGTTTCCCCCCCCCCAAATTTCTTTACACTTTGTGTTTTCACTATTTTCCGGTGCCGAGTTTGGTTTTTAGTTTGTGGAATTTTGTATTATATGTTATTTGTCTGATCCTATGATACATATGACTGACGAATAGAAACAAAAAGACATGGCTCATTTCCTGGTTAGCGGTCCTAGTATGTCGTGGTCCTTGGCTAATGTTGCATTACAAACTTGCACTAGATAGAAATCTGCTGGCTTTTTCTTTCTAATACCCGCTAAACCCGGAGAGTATCGTATTTATCTGTTTTCATGATCGTATGGTTAAGGATAGAGGAATTGGAAACCTGGATGTGTTGTCGAAGTCCTTCGTGGAATTGTGATTGTGCATTTTCTTATATTCTAAGATTGATGATCTAGACCTAAAGAAGTGATGTAGACTAACCATAGTGTATTGCTTGATTCAGGTGATTCATTAACATGTCAATGGAAGTAGAGGAATCTTATGAGGCAATAACACCAATAATGGAATCAACATCACAAGAACATGAAGGAGGTGAAAACTTTGAAGAAACATCAAAAACAAATCAGGTATCTAGTTCTTATCCATGTCCTCCTAGTAAGCGAAAATCAGCAGCTTGGCTTCATTTTCGAAAAGGAATAACTCACACAAATGGGAAAGTTGATGTATTTTGCAATTACTGCGGATCCAAGTATTCATACCACGTTGATAATGGGACTTCAAATATGTTGAAGCACTTGAGAAAGTGCAATAAGTATCCTCGCAATGTGGATAAAAGGCAAAAATTGTTTGCATCACAAAGAGTAGATGGAACTCAAATGATAGGAGGAGATACTACTAGTAGTACTGGGAGTGGTGGAATTTTAATGACATGGAAGTTTGATCAGGAGATTTGTAGGCAAATGCTTATTCGGATGATTATAATTGATGAACAACCATTTTCGATTGCTGAATGTGTTGGATTTCGTGATTATGTGAATCAATTACAACCTCTCTTCAAGCATATGTCGCGATTTACGGTGGCTAGGGATTGCATGAAGTTGAATTTTTGTGAAAAAAGAAAATTAAAGGCTTCCTTTCGAAAGCTTAATTCTAGGATCGCCCTTACGACACATGGAGTTCCATTCAGAATTTGAACTATTTATGCCTTACTGCACATTTTATTGATGAAGATTGGAAATTGCACAAAATGATCATCAATTTTGTGGTGATAGCTAGTCACAAGGGCAGGGATATTGGGAGAGTTATTGATAAATGCATATATGAGTGGGGAATAGAGAAGAAAGTGTCCACAATTACAGTGGATAATGCTAGTTCAAATGATGTGGCCATTAATTATTTGAAAGAAAAATTTTCAAGAGAGAGGCTATTGATCTTAGATGGTGAATCTTTACACATGAGATGCACGGCTCATATATTAAACTTGATTGTGAAGGATGGCTTGGCTGAGATACGTGATTCCATTACACGTATTCGAAACGTGGTTAGGTATATGAGAAGTTCTCCTATGAGAGCTAAGACATTTCAAGATTGCATTGAAATTACAAGAATTGCTTATAAGGGTTCAGTTTGTCTTGATGTCCCAACTAGGTGGAATTCCACTTACCTAATGTTAGAGAGTGCCATAAAGCTAAGAAAAGCTTTTGAAAGGATGGAGGAAGAAGATGTTTCTTTCTTAACGAGCTTAATTCGATACTCCAAGTAGCGTTGATTGGGAAAATGCTATTGTTCTTTCTAATTTTTTGAAGAAGTTTTATGATACCACCAAGAAGATGTCCGGAACTTTGTATATCACTTTAAATGATTATTTTGTGGGGATAGCTTTTTTGTACAAATATTTGCAGGAAGCAATGAAGGCTTTTGATCATAGGGTGAGAGTTATGGGCTTGAAAATGAAAGAGAAGTTTGACAAATATTATGGAAGTTTTGAAAAAGTCAATATGATAGTATTGATTGCGGTAACATTGGATCCTAGAAAAAAGCTGAATTATGTGAGGTATTGTTGTAGACTCATTTATGATGATGCTGCAGAAGTTGATGAGATGTTTGATAAGGTGAAGTTTGCCTTGGAACGTGTGTTTAAATTTTATGAGAAATCTTGTCACGCTTCTAGAGACAAAAATTTGGATGGTGATTGGTAAGTTCTTCTAATATCGGTAGTAGCTGCGATTCTTATCTCAATGAGAGAAATGGAGAGGATGATTGCAGCTTAAATTTCTTTGTGCAAGAGCCTTCGTATGATGACTTTCTTAATGAGGAGAAGAAAAAGTCCGATAACAACTTATCTGAGCTCGATCGATATCTTAAAGCTGAACTTGAAGATGGTCGCGATCTTGACATTTTGAAATGGTGGAGTGTTGCTGGCCAAAAGTTTAAAATCTTATCTTTGATGGCTCGGGATATTTTGTCTATTCCCGTTACTACCGTTGCTTCGGAATTAACTTTCGCACTTCTGGTCGTGTACTTGATGGTTTTCGGAGTTCTTTGACTCCTAGAGTTGTGGAAGCTTTGATTTGCACTCAAGATTGGTTGAGAGCAATTCGTGATCCGATTAATGTTGAAGAATGTATTGAAAATGCGGAAAAGTTTGAATTTGGTAAGTCCATATCATTTCATAATGTAATTTTTTTGTATATTTATTATCTAAGAATTGAATACTTTATTTAATATCTTCTTTTTGTTAGATATGGATGACGTTGGCAAGGAGATTAACAAGGAGATTGACGGTCCATAGAGTTTACAAGTTCAAGTGGGAGGAATCTATGAGTCATCTTGAAGGTTTTTTCCCCACCTCACTATTTTATCTATTTCTTTGCAAGATGGGAGATTTCTCTTTCTTCCCCATATATAAAAACATACATTTGCTTTTGTTCATGGGTTGTGTGCCGTATTGGGAGATCATGAGCATGTGCGGAGGTGGTGGATGTGGTGTAGGGTGTGAGGAACAAGGTAATGGCGTGTTGGCTAGCTCAAAAGGTGTCGTCGCATCATGAAAGATAATTGAAGTAGCCTCAATTGGAACTTGGTTTTGCTGTCCCTTGTTCTATCTCTTTCTCTTTGCTTTTTTTCTTTCCCTTTTGCTCATTTTATTATTATTTTCATTATTTTCTTTCGAAAGAATTCATGGTGGATAATGAGCTTGAGAGGGAGGACTAATGCAAAAGAAATTTGTCTATTATTCGTCTATTAATTATTGTTTTAGTTTTTGGAGATTGGAACTTGGAATTTTAGAGCTCAAAACTTCCGGACCGGCGGTCCGGGAAACCAAAATTGTTTTGCTCTTGAAAATCAGAAATTTTGGCGTCAAAATCGGTTCCATGGATCCACCCAACAAACGGGTGGATCCCGGTTCCGATTTTTCGGAACCGGTCCTTAGCGGGCGGTTCCCGGTTCTAGGTCGGGAACCGCCCGCCCGGACCATGCACACCCCTACCATCCACAACCGCCATGACCACCGCCATTACTCTCTCTCTCTCTCTCTCTCTCTCTCTTTCTCATGGTCATTCAGATAAATGGGCTTTCCGTGCTCGTGCTCATGAGTTACCAAAGAGAACTGCTATACTTTACTCGGCTATTCATTCTCCCACACCTTCTGGTGTCGCTTTGTCCTCACGAAGCAATCCATCTTTCAATATGGACCAACAAATTCCAAGGATCCACATGATCAAATGCTATGTATGACCGGGCATCCATTTTTTTTTTTTTTTGGAATTTTCATACATCCTATCGGTTTTTTAACTCAAATAATATTATCCCTGACTTTTCATACATCCTATCGGTTTTTTCACTGAAATAATATTATCCCTGACTTTTAGAATACGTTTATTTTGTGCAAAATGAATGATTTGTAAATTATTTTATAAAAAAAATGATCTTTTGCATCTCTTAAAAAAATGATAAACGAAGAATCTTTTCATTGTTCAAACATAAAAAGTTACAGTAGTGCAAACATTTAGTGACGAATTATTTTAAATGGTCAATTTTTGGACAATATTTTCTAAATTATTTATTTTTCGGAAAACAAAGTGGACCATAATCAACTCATTGTCTTCCCGCCAACTCCGGATGAACCCTCTGATCAATTTTGGACGGATTTTAGTGCACATGATATGCCCGATAGAGGCTACAATCGTCCAACGAGAGAGCTAAATCCCCAAACTCAACTCCAAGTCCACCAAATTGAACATTTAGGCTTTCTTTGTTTATCTCTGTCTTTGTTATGCATGAGCCCCGCCATTATCGACACAAATAGAGAGAGAGAAGGTGGTGTCTAGCTGTGGCGAATTGGGCCGACGGCAGAGGAGATGCATAGAATTGATTAGATCTTACTTATCAATACATAACTTGTATTAGAATTTGTATCAAGAGCAGAAAAATTGACTCGCAAAATACATTTAAAAAAAAAGAAATAATAACACACATGGTCAGAAGATGAGGAAAGATGACAAACAGCAAATCAAAATACTAATAAAAATGTATAGTGGAGTTTTATTTCGTGAATTTCGAAATTAGTAATTTTTGTTCAATCTTAGAAATTTAAAATGAAATAAGCAAGTCAACATTTTCAAATCACTTATATTAATCACCAAGCATGCGTCCTGCCGACCAAATCTTCTAGCTAATCAAGAGCATTTTTGTCCAATAGATTTTTTCCTTTCTTTCTTTTCTTCCCTGTTCACGTTCTTCTTCGTCATTAGATATGGAATCTACTAGTAGTGTCATCTTTTCATCCCAAAAAAGTAGTGTCAAACGGAGCGCACGCTCCTCCACTCCCTCGAATGGTAGATCCCTCCCTTCGGACCACACCAGACAAAAGACCTTGGCGACAACGATGGTTACCTCAAATACTTTGGGCTCTTCTACGGTGCGCACGCTTGAAGCAAGAACCCCCATTACTCAGCTAGCTTCGACGCAGCCGGTGAGTCGCCTTAATGGACCAGCGTGGCGACGAGCTTTAGGCTGCTCTCGGAGTCGATGCTGAGGGTCAAGCTCATCAAGGTGGCCTTGAGGCTGGAGGGGAAGCAGAGGCGCCCTGAGCTATAAGGCAAGATGACTCGGGTGCTGTTGTAGGCTTTGTTGCATATCTCTTTAACACGCTCACTCAAGGCTCAATCTGCCCAAGCTCCACCAGAAATGACAACATTATTAAGCATTGACCTCGAGGCTTCATCAAGCAACACCTCCTTCGCGAATTCTCCCTGATCAAAGGCACCTTCCCAGCTAATCTCGCCGCCACCGCCGCCGCCGCCGCTGCCCCATCCTCCTACTCCATCGCTTTCGAACCTGCAATTGAACCCTCCCACTCCGAGTCTCTCTCTTCCGTCTCCTTCTTCGACTTTGATTGCCTTCAAAATGAAGATCTCTTTGAGTTCAACGTAGCTCGATCGCCTTCGAGCAAAACTAGAGTGAGAGCTTCAGTTTGGAAGCGAAACCTAGAATCTCGACCTAATCCCTCCATCGATGAGCTCTAAAATGAAATTGTTCTTCAAGTTCAAAGAGACTAGTGTTATTCATTGAAATGACCTCAAAAATCTCGCAATAGAGCAAGAAATTGTCACTGAAGATCATTTGAATCAAGCACACAACAAACAAGAATTTACCTTATTTGAATTGCCACATTCACTTTAAACTTATATGTCAAATAAGATTAATTTCGACCGACTTATTCTTTGAGAAAATAAAAGTATTTAGGTTTTTATTTGAAATTTTCTCAAATTATTTTAGAAATATTTACATTATCAAAATACATTGATATGAAACTGATCTCGTTGTGAGTTTCGCTTCTCAAGTCTGCCCATGTCTATCCCCACTCCAAGATCTTCCCCGCTGGATTGATCCCCCATGTCACGAACTTGACTAGGTAAGAAGTCCAAAACTGCGGCCCCCCAAAATCAAGGAAAAGAAGAAGAAAAAACGCACTCGCGCCCCCACACAAACCCAATCCCCACGCTAAAAAAAAGCCAAAAAAAAAAAAAAACATAAACAAAAAAAAAAAAAAGCCCTCGAAGCCTCCTTAAAATTACCTCGAAAAGGGTTCCTTCACGACCAAGCAAGATCCTCCTGTCCCGTATCCCACACGTGTCCTGCAGGGCTCCAGCATGCGAGCCGCCGCAGCACAATCAAAATTATTGGTGTATAGGGGAGTTTTACTTCGTGAATATCGCGATTAGTAAAAAAAATTTTCAATCTTAGAAATCAAAATTGAAATAAGCACTCCAACATTTCTAATTCACTTATATTTTATATTAATCAATAAGCATGCATACACAATCAATTAAATTTGTATTCATGCTGCATCTCCCAAAATAGATGAGATTAAAAGCAATATTAAATTACAAATGAGAACAAAATAATAAAGCGAAGTGTGGATTTTGAGAAAAACTTTACCAAATTAAGAAATTCTCGAGCACCCACATCATGCCTTTACTATTTGATCTTTTGTATTTTCTATTTATTCGATCATTTAGAATATAAGAATCAATAGAAATGTGAGTTTGGAAGAAAATTAAAATAGCAGTAGAAGTCCTCTTGAGAACTTCACGCACTCATCTTTACTTTTTATTTGGATACTTCATTCATCAAATATTGTGCACTTCTCGATTTTCTCTTTTCCTAAGAAACAAAAAAGACAAAAAAAGAAAAAGCAAACAGTTCCCTTAAAAAAATCAAAACATCCCTTTCCTGTTCAAACCCAATCATTGTAAAATACATGGAAGGACAATCTGAATATATTTTCTTTGCTATATTAATTATCGATCAACTTTAGGTCAAATTTCGACGACGCCCAACTCTTTGAACCAGATGCATTAACTTGAAGTGTCGAGAACCCCTTATTATTATTTTTTTTTTTGTAAAATCATGAAAAAAAATTCAAATATAAGTTTGAAGTGCGTTCATTTTCTAAAAAAAAAAAGATTTAAAATTAATTTTATTTCAAATAAGAGTTAGAGTAATAATTTCAATATTAAAAAAGGATCTAATCTCGTCAATCGGCCAAATCTTCTGACTAATAAGGGCATTTTTGTCCAAAGATTTTTTTTTTTTCATTTTTTTCTTTTAATCGTCGTTAACCTTCCTCTTTGTCGACAGATTTGGGATCGAGCAATGTCATCTTTTCATCTCGACAGCAATGTTAGCGGAGCGCGTGCACCTTTACTCCTCCAATGGCAGATCCCTCGCCTCGGACCACTCGGCCATAGACACTGGCGACAACGATGGTTGCCTCAAACATGCCAGGCTCTTCTACGGTGCGCACACTTCGAGCAAGGACCCTCACGACTCGGCTAGCTCTGACGCAGCTGGCCGAGTCGCTCGATGGACCGGCATGGCGACGAGCTTCGGGCAATTCTCGGAGTCGATGCTGAGGCTCAAGCTCGTCAAGGTGAAGATGATGAGGGCCTAGGAGGCGTTGAGGCCGGAGGCGGAGCAAAGGTGCACTGAGCTGTAGGGCAAGATGACTCAGATGCCATTGCAGACTTGGTTCCAAATCTCATCCAAAAAAATCAAAAAATAATTAATAGCTAATCATTGGAACCGTTGATGATGATGGGCACACGCTGAGAGCTTCCCTTTAAAAAAACCTATTTCTTTTAATATATGTCTAGGTTCAGCTTCCTTAACACTATCGTCATATGAAGACGACAACACTGACAACGACAACGACAATAACATATTGAATTACCACAAGCCAAACACTTCTAAGAAACTTCAAAATGTACATTTTAATTAAGAGAGAAAAGCTTCTAGATTTAAATTTACTTCTAAATTGAGAAAGGACAGCTTCCATCGAATCTTGAATAAGTCATCAAATCACGTCGTGATAATCCTATTGGCTAAATTGGTGACAACATTCTCGACAAATTTTCAGTTGCAAATAAATTTATTCACCAAAACAATAAGTGAAAGAAGATGCCAAACAAGGCCAAAAAAGATTCTATGTTAGATTGAGAGTGGAAAAAAAAAATCAAGGCCTAGAAAAGAAAAGTAAAGCAAAGTAGGCTCTTAGCTTAAAAAATTGAGAGCCTACAAGTAAAGCTTCCTTAAGGGAGAGTTTTTTTTTTTATTCCGAATTGATGAATGTCATAATCGAAAAATTACTCAAAGATAGAAAGATGAGCATTTTAGGTTTTATCTTCAAGTGAAAAAAGAAAAAGAGAACATAGAGAAGCTGTACCTTTGCCTTCCTCTATTTCTCTATCATATTTCAAATCAGTCATGTTTGACCATAACCGCTAGGAAAAAGTACCAAAAAAATTGCAAATTTATTACATTTGAATCAATTCAATCATAAAATTCTATCATAAACCTTTTAATTGAACTAATTTAATCGTCCAACGAGAAAGCTAAATCCCCAAACTCAACTCCAAGTCCACCAAATTGAACATTTAGGCTTTCTTTGTTTGTCTCTGTCTTTGTTATGCATGAGCCCCTCCATTATCGACACAAATAGAGAGAGAGAGAAGGTGGCTTCTAGCTGTGGCGAATTGGGCCGACGGCAGAGGAGATGCATGGAATCAATTAGATCTTACTCATCAATACATAACTTGTATTAGAATTTGTATCAAGAGCAGAAAAAATGACTCGCGAAATACATTAAAAAAAGAAAAGAAATAATAACACACACGGTCAGAAGATGAGGAAAGATGACAAACAGCAAATCAAAATAAAAAATGTATAGTGGAGTTTTATTTCGTGAATTTCGAAATTAGTAGTTTTTGTTCAATCTTAGAAATTTAAATTGAAATAAGCACGTCAACATTTTCAAATCACTTAAATTAATCACCAAGCATGCGTCCTGCCGACCAAATCTTCTAGCTAATCAAAAGCATTTTTGTTCACAATTTTTTTTTTGCTCTTTTCTTCCTGTTCACGTTCTTCTTCGTCATTAGATATGGAATCTACTAGGAGTGTCATCTTTTCATCCCAAAAAAGTAGAGTCAAACGGAGCGCACGCTCCTCCACTCCCTCGAATGGTAGATCCCTCCCTCCGGACAACACCAGACAAAGACCTTGGCGACAACGATGGCTACCTCATACTTTGGGCTCTTCTACAGTGCGCACGCTTGAAGCAAGAATCCCCATTACTCAGCTAGCTTCGACGCAGCCGGCGAGTCGCCTTAATGGACTGGCATGGCGATGAGCTTTAGCCTGTCCTCGGAGTCGACGCTGAGGTGAAGATGGAGAGGGCCAAGGAAGTCTTGAGGCTGGAGGCGAAGCAGAGGCGCGCTGAGCTATACGGCAAGATGACTCGGATGCTGTCGTAGACTTTGTTGCATATCTCTTTAACACACTCACTCAAAGCTCAATCTGCCCAAGCTCCTTCAGAAATGACAACATTATTAAGCATTGAGATGTCCTCGAGGCTTCATCTCATCAAGCAACACCTCCTTCGCGGATTCTCTCTGATCAAAGGCACCTTACCAGCTCATCTCACCGCCGCTGCCACCGCTGCCGCCGCCGCCGCCCCATCCTCCTACTCCATCACTGTCGAACCTGCAATTGAACCCTCTCACTCCGACTCTCTCTCTTCCGTCTCTTTCTTCGACTTCGATTGCCTTCAAAATGAAGATCTCTTTGAGTTCAACGTAGCTCGATCGCCTTCAAGCAAAACTAGAGCGAGAGCTTTAGTTTGGAAGCGAAACCTCAGAATCTCGACCTAATCCCTTCCTTGATAAGCTCTGAAATGAAATTATTCTTCGAGTTCGAAGAGATACTAGTGATATTTATTGAAACGACCTTGAAAATCTCGCATAAGAACAAAAAACTGGCACTGAAGATCATTCGAATCAAGTACACAGCAGACAAGAATTTGACTTATTTAAATTGCCACATTCACTTTAAATTTATATGTGAAATAAGATTAACTCCGACCGAAATATTTTTGGAGAAAATAAAAGCACTTAGGTTTTTATTTGAAATTTTTTCAAATTATTTTAGAAATGTTTACATTCATAAAATAGATTGATATGAATTGGATCTTGATCAGTTTAGTTTCGTTGCGAGTTTCGTTTGTGAAGTCTGCCCATGTCTATCCCCCTCCAAGATATTCCCCGTTGGATTGATCCCCCATGTCACGAACTTGACTAGGTAAGAAGTCCAAAACTGCGGCCCCCCAAAATCAAGGAAAAGAAGAAGAAAAAACACACTCGCGCCCCCGCACAAACCCAACCCCCACGCTCAAAATAATAATAATAATAATAATAATAATAATAATAATAATAATAATAAAACCAAAATAAATAAATAAATAAATAAAACAAAAAGCCTCGAAGCCTCCTTAAAATCTCCTCGAAAGGGGTTCCTTCACGACCACACAAGATCCCCTGTCCCGTATACCACGCGTGTCCTGCAGAGCTCCAGCATGCGAGCCGCCGCAGCACAACCAAAATTATTCATGTATAGTAGAGTTTTATTTCGTCGAGATTAATACTTTTTTTTAAAAATCCTAGAAATTAGAATTGAAAGAAGCACGCCAACATTTCTAATTCGCTTATATTAATCAATAAGCATGCATATACAATCAACTAAACTTGTATTCATGCTGCATCTTTCAAAATAGATGAGATTAAAAGTAACCTTAAGTTACAAATGAAAATAAAATAATAAAGCGAAGTGTGGATTTTGAGAAAGGATTATGAGAAAAGCTTTACCGATTTAAGAAATTCTCGTGTACCCATATCATCCATTTACTATTTGATCTTTTGTAGTTTCTATTCATTTGATCATTTAGAATATAAAAATCAATAGAAATGTTTGGACGAAAATTAAAATAGCAGCAGAAGTCCTCTTGAGAACTTCACGCGTCTTTAGTATAATTTGGATATTTCATTCACCAAATATTGTGCACTTCTCGATTTTCTCTTTTCCCAAGAAAAAAAAAGAAAAGAGAAAAAAGCAAACAATTCCCTTAGAAAGTCAAAACATCCCTTTCCTGTTCAAACCCAATCATTTTAAAATACATAGAAGGACAATCTGAATATGCTTTCTTTGCTATATTAATTATCGATCAACCTTATGTCAAATTTCAACGGCGCCCGACTTCTTGAATCAGATGCATTAATTTGAAGTATCAACAACCCCTTATTTTTCTGGTAAAATCATGGGAAAAATTCAAATATAAGTTTGAAGTACCTTCATTTCTATAAATAAATAAATAAGATTCAAAATTGACTTTATTTCAACTAAGAGCTTTAAATGATAATATCAATCTTAAAGAAGGGTCTAATCTCGTAGCTAGCCAAATCTTCCGACTTATAAGGGCATTTTTGTCCAAAGATATATATATATATATATATATTTTTTTTTTCATTTTTTTCTTTTATTCGCTGTTAAGCTTCTTCTTTGTCGACAGATTTGGGATTGAGCAATGTCATCTTTTCATCGCAAAAGAAATGTTGAGTGGGGCGCCCGCACCTCTACCCCTCCAATGGCAGATCAGTCCCCTCGGACCACTCGGCCAGAGACACTGGCGACGACGATGGCTGCCTCAAACATGCCAGGCTCTTCGACGGTGCGTACACTTCGAGCAAGGACCCTCACGACTCGGCTAGCTCTAACGCGGCTGGCGAGTCACTCGATGGACCGGCATGGCGACGAGCTTCGGGCAACTCTCGGAGTCGATGCAGAGGTCAAGCTCGTCTAGGTGAAGATGACGAGGGCCTAGGAGGCGTTGAGGCCGGAGGAGGAGCAAAGGTGCACTGAGCTGTAGGGCAAGATGACTCAGATGCCATTGCAGACTTGGTTCCAAATCTCTCTAATCCACTCACTCAAAGCTTAATCTACCCAAGCTCCTTAAAGAATGGCGACATCATTGAGCACTAAAGTGTCCACAAGGCTTCAGCTCATCAAGCAACACCTCCTCGGCGAATTCTCCCTGATCGGAGCCACCTTACTAGCTCATATCACCATTGCGGCCGCCACCCCATCCTCCTACTCCATCACTGTCGAACCCGCAATCGAACCCTCTCATTCCAAGCCTCTCTCCTCCATCTCCTTCTCCGACTTCGATTGCCTCCCAAATGAAGATCTATTCGAGTTCGACGTCAGCTTGATCGCTTTCGAGTAGAACCAGAGCGAGAGCTTCAGTTTTGAGACGAAACCTCAGAAGCTCGACCTAATCCTTATGATAGCAGCAAATTCAAGCTCATTGATGAGCTCTGAAATGGAATCGCTCTTCGAGTTCAAAGAAAAACCGATAATATTCGTTGAAACAACCTTAAAAACCTCACAATTGAGCAAGATATCGTCGTTGAAGATCCTTCAAATCAAGCATACATCAAATAAGAAGTTGAACAGAGGCGAAGAAGAAAAATTATTGACTTTGGATGAAAATGTCATTAATCGATTCAATTATTTAGCCAACTGACGAGATCAAATCCTTATTTGAGATTGTTATATCTTTTCAAATTCATATTTAAAATAAAATCAATTTTGAGCCCCCTTTTTGATAAAATGAAGACGCTTAAAATTTTTATTCAAAGTTCCTTTTAAAATCGTTTCAGAAATAATTACATTCCTAAATTAGAGTAATATGAACTATCGCTAAATCATAGAGGTGTGACTTTCGCTTATCAAGTTTGCCCATGTCTATCCCCACTCCCAAGATCCCTCCCGTTGGATCTATCCTTCATGTCACGAATTTGACTTGGTAAAAAGTCCAAACCGCGGCCCCCCAAAATCAAGGAAAGCGAAAGGAGGAAAGACACCACATTTTCCCCCCTGGAAAGAAAAGCCCCCGAAGCCTCCTCAAAATCTCCTCGAAACGGGGTGTTCCTTCACGACCACACAAGAAGAAGATCCCCCCTGTTCCGTATCCCACACGCGTCCTGCAGATCTCCAGCATGCGAGCCGCCGCAGCAGCACGGCCGACAGCGTGTACTCGCGCTGTCTCTCGCCACGTGTCGCCCCGCCTTACGTGGCGGCGGGATCGAGAAAACCCTAAAATATCGTCCTCCCTCCCTCCCTCTGTGCGACCCACGTTGTAAACGCCCTTAAAAAAGCCAATCGAAGAGATAGATTACGCAGCAAAAGCGTCACGGCCCACCTTTCCGTCGTCCCCCTCCTCGTATATAAAATCATATATAAGCGGACGGCAGTATTTAAAATCTCTCGTCCGGGCTTCGTTTCTTTTTGGGCTGTGGAGAAGAAGCGCGATGAGCGCGAGCTGGGTTCGGGTTGTCTCGGCGCTGCGCGAAGAGCTCCTGTCGCACCACCGCCGCCACCAGGCTCGCTCCTCCCGCTTCCCCTGCTGCTCTTGCCGCCGCCTTTCGTCGCGTGCCGGATCGGGGAATTGATGCTGCGGGGGCGGGGACGTGCCGAAAGCCAAAGGAGCACCGCGAAAGAGACCGGCCCGTGCCCGTTTCAGACCTTCTTCGAGCTTTCCGACTTCTTCTGTCAGGTGCGACGTCGGTCCTACGATTTTAAGGGTTTTGCTTTTCTCGTGTCTCTGATGTGCGAATTATGATTTCGCGCGGTGGATTTTGTGGGAAAGGTTGCTTTTCGTTCTGGGATTTCGGAGGAAATAAGAGGTTGCTAAAAACTAGTTCTTCAAAGAATAATGGACGGCGCTATCCTGCCTAAATGGTAATCACAGATTCGAGCCTGGAGAACATGATTGGTGTCGCGTTTTGCGATTCGTATTTGGTTTTCGATTGCTGAGCAGTGCCTCCGGGGTCGATCTCCGGAGCTAGTTTTCCGGTGAACTCGTTGAAGCTTTAGGTGTAGGCCTCTTTCGTAAATTTTCCAATGAATTTTTGGTTTTCTTTTTCTTTTATTTTTTCCCTATTTCTTTTCCATGGCTTTTTTTTCTCTATTTTTGTTTTATCTCCGAAAGAGATCGAATTGGTCTTCCCGGATATTATTTATTTAGAACTGGGTCGGCGATTTCCTTGAAAAACACGGCTCGTCTTCGTTAATCACAAGAAGCTGTGCAAGCCTAATTTGATAGGGATATCTTGGTTGGATATGCTTGACCCGGACTTTATTTTCCCCTTCTAGCACCGATCTAGTCTGGAACTTTAGACAAAAGCTACACATCGCTTGCACATTTGCACGTTTATATTTTTTATTTTATTTTATTAAAATAATGTTAATTATGCTAATTCAAGTTCCTGTTCAATGTACCTACAGGCAGTGGCGCAATAATTTACATGTAATTGAACAGAAAAAATGGAGGTCGCTGCTTATCAACCCTACATCGATCCCGACTACGATTCCTTCATCGAAAGGATTTATCCCGCCAAGTAATCCATGCTCTAATCTATTGTCTTATAATTTATTTAAATTCATCGTTTGTTTGCTGAATTTGATTATCGAAAAAATGGGTTTATTTGTTAACCTTGATTATCGAAAAGATTGGCTTATTTGAAGGTGTGTTTATCTTCTTCTTCTTTTTCCCTTCCCGCAGGGTTTGCATCGACAACGATACCTGCCGAGACTGCACTCTCGTGAAGGTCAGATTGACAAAATATATTTCTGTTTCTTTCCATCTTTTTATTATTTTTCTGTATAACTTTTTTCTGCGAAAGAGTAGCGATTATAAAATTCAATCCTTGCTGGTGGATGACGAGATGGTGTCCTTTACATAAAATTATTTTTTAATTCAATCCTGCAAGATCCAAAAGGGTGGTTCTGCTGGGTGAAAGGTCCTGCTCATAGATGTGAAAACGACTGAGGAAGATACCGCGACATTACCCACCATTTAGGGATTAGTCCCGTGGATTAAAATAATTAATTTTTTAATCAAAAGATTCATGGGTGCGGCCGCGGTAATCTGCTTGTTGTGGTTCCTCCATTAACGTTGTTAATTAATTACTTAACAAGATTCCAATTGAACTCCTCGTCTATAGTAGATGAACCATGAGATTCCCACTTGATAATTAATAATTTTACCGTGATATTTTGCACTATATATACATTCATATGACGTGTAAAAAAATGGACCTTTCCATTATTTTTTTGTTGGTATTGTAATTAATTTTGGTTTCTTTTCTGGTGGGGAACATGCAGGTCGATAGCGCGAACAAGCACGGGATCCTGCTGGAGATGGTCCAGGTCCTGACAGATCTCGACCTTGTCATCTCCAAGTCATACATCTCCTCGGACGGCGGGTGGTTCATGGACGGTCCGTAACACCCTATCACCATCTATTTATTACGTCATCAGCTCCAATAAATAGATCCATATATATTATTAAATTTATTAGCTGTGCCCAACATTAAAAAAATAAATAAATGCAATATTCATCGATTTAGATGTTCGATTGAAGAAGCTGACCTTTTACGATTTGCATGGCTTGCAGTGTTCCACGTGACGGACCAACTAGGGAACAAGCTCGTCGACGAGAGCCTCATTCATTACATTGAACAGGTAATATATACTTATATATATAATATAATAAATATATACCATAATCTTTATTTGCTCTTTGCCACATACATAACATAAGTTCTTTAGAGAAATATATTTAGGGAATAATGTGTTTGTTATGTCGACCTTAGTAAAGTGTGATATATATTATCTTCTCATCTATGGCAACCATTCAACTTATGGTAGAATTCATTTTCACTGAATTGTTTTTGCACAAGTTTTTGAGGTTAGAAATGTTTTTTACTTGCTTTTGATGTTTAGTGGAGTGGATATAGCGTGATCCTATGCATCATTTGGCAGGCTTTGTGTGCGACAAGGCGAGCGGGTCTCACCAAAGAAATACAAGGATCATTGCAAAGGAAGCATTTTGGGCCTCGCCACATGTCCTCCGAGCACACGGTGCTGGAGATGACGGGGACAGACCGACCGGGCTTGCTGTCAGAAATGTCGGCCGTCCTGGCCGAGCTGGCATGCCACATCGCCTCAGCCGTGGCATGGACCCACCACGATCGGGCCGCATGCATACTCTACGTGGAGGACGGGGTGAGGAGCGGGCCCATTACGGACCCGAGGCGCCTGGCCCAGATAGAGGAGCAGCTGGAGAACGTGGTCGAGGCCCACCACGCCAAGGGGGAGAGGAGGAGCGTGAGGCTGACGGGGCCGATGGCCGGGCAGACGCATGCTGAGCGGCGGCTCCACCAGCTGATGTTTGCCGACATGGACTATGAGCAGTGCCGCTGCTGCGGGCACAGCTGCTGCGGTGGCGGCGGCGGCGGCGGCCGGGGGGTACGAGCATAGGAAGGGGTGCGAGGGGGCCCACGTGTCGATCGAGAGCTGGAAAGACAAAGGGTACTCGGTGGTGAACGTCCAGAGCAGGGACAGGCCGAAGCTGTTGTTCGACACGGTGTGCGTCCTGACGGACATGCAGTATGTTGTGTTCCATGCTTCTGTTAGCTCGGAGGGCGCTTTGGCTAACCAGGTATTTTATGCTAATAAGTATATGTTGAGTATACTTCAATTTTTACCCAGTTTGATGCGAATCGTGAAATTCTTGAATGCTCAGTTTGCCATGTTCAAACGGGATACTGTCCGTAAGATTTATATGCATGTCGCAGAAGATTGGATGGTATTTGACGCTAGAAATTATTGTGGGCTTGCCGCTGTGTTAATGTTTAATGAATTAGTGTCGAATGTTTAAGCTATTGGGCAGAGAAAAGTAACATGCGATGCGAATCATTTGAAACGATACCATCAAAAGGATTGTATGAGAACGTGCCTTCGACAGTTTTGGCTAACAAAAGGATTTGTATGCTTTGCGGGTGTCGTCCAGGAGTATTTCATAAGGCATCGGGACGGCTGCACCCTGGATTCGGAGACTGAGAAGCGCAAACTCACTCAATGCCTTCTGGCCGCAGTCGAGCGCAGAGCGTCGCATGTATGTCCCCAAGGCAACTCTTCTTTCTCATATATGTCTCGTCTGGATTGAATCCTGATTTCTCGTTCCCTTACTTTTGCAGGGATTGAGGTTAGAAGTGAGCACCCAAAACCGGCCGGGCCTGCTCTCGGACGTGACCAGGGTGTTCCGCGAGAACGGCCTATCAATAATGAGGGCCGACGTAGGGATCCGTGGAGAGCGGGCCATCGGTTCGTTCTACGTGACCGAAGCTTCCGGGAACGACGTGAGCCCGAGCACGGTGGAACTGGTGAGGAAAGAGATCGGGGGATCAGTCCTGATCGTGAACAAGTCCTCGGGAGCGAGTACTCCACAGGGCCCATTGTCGGCTTTGTCGGCAGGCCTCAATGGCAGAAACGGGGATGAGAAGCCGAAGTTGTCGCTCGGAAGCCTTATCTGGTCTCAGCTCGAGCGTTTCTCCAGCAATTTCGGACCGATAAGGTTATGATGTAAGGTAACGTTTGCCATAGACGAGTGTGCTTAGACATGTGCGTTGTAAATAAGGCTTGTAAGCACCTTGTGACTTAGTCAAAGTAGCGATGAGAGTAGCTTCCGTCTCCAGATCTGTAAAATGTCAATGAAATTAGTCTACTCCAGTTCAAAGTTCTCCTGTGCAAGTTTCTGGTGGCCTTTGCAGTCCCACAACTTACTTGTAGCGTTGAAATATAAGAGTTTCGTGAAATTCGCCAATTGAAATGCGCGACGTAAGTACTGGGGTAGCGCCGGAGTTTTGCGGCTCGATAGCGAAAGGATTATATTGGGTGACTGTGATGATATGTTTCAAACTATCGATGGCGTGGCATGACTAATTAGAAAGTGACTGACGATTATCACTTATTACGTAGAGTCGCATTGATAATGGGTTTTCTCCAAACTCTTTTTTCTTGGTACTTTTAACTAGTGCAGTTGGATGCAACGGAGTTGATCGGATATTATTCTCAACACTTCCATAGCGAAAACTTGGCGGAAATATTCATGTCTTATTTCGCATTGTTCACATGTAGACATAAGATCTCAGGTCAATATTTTAAAGATTTGAAGAAAGTAGTAAACTTGCTTCATCACAATACTCTTGACAACCTCTGTTTTTTCTTCATCATAATTGTCTAGAATGTTGAGTTCTTTAACTTAGTATATGCATCAAAAGACTTGTGCCGTGAGAACATTGATTCCCTAAGCATCGGAGGCTCGATGGATGAAGTGAGGGTAACCTTACTGCTTTTTTATGATCTTGGGAAAAAATACCAATATCATTGGGATCACCGAGACTTATCTCTAGAACATATTTGCATAAAGATATGGATGACAACATTGACTTGGAAGATGACACTGAGGATGTACTTTCTCCATACCGAATTGTCCTCTAGAGAGAAGGTAGTGATATGTCTAGACCGCCAAGGTGTAACAAGAGATAAAAAGCCCAAATGCCTAAGGTGCTCCATCTATTTTGATCACACAAGCACATGAATTGCCTTAGTTATGAGTAGTGAGCTGAATCACGGATGTAGTATCTAGTTAACCAACAAATAGGCTAACTAAAAGAGGAAAACTATGTGGTGGTTCGTTCATTTTCTTTTTGACGGATGCAAATAGAATGAGAAAGACCTAAAGCAAGAGACTCAATATGACAAAACATTTCATATATTTGGCTGATCCCAAATGGAATTAAACACCATGTTTTTGCTTAAATTTTATCACTTCTTTCTAATATGGAATTAAACAACTTAATTGGATGTAATAGTCACTGGCCTAAAATCTACCGTGTTCAAAACCCCTCCGTGCGGTCAGAGAGAGCGTCCCTGTGCATGAATAAAAGCAAAACCCTTTGCCTTTGTTTATTTTTCCCAACAAAGAGCTCTTCAACTCCAGAAAATAAACACAAATATTTATAAAATATGCGTGCCCCTTGCTTTGTCCTGTAGTGGCAAAGTACGGTGGAGCTTTTTCTCATATCTCTCTTTCTTGGTCAAACCTCGGAGAATTATCTCCAACGAGAACAAGGCCCAAGAAAATCCATATTTGCGTTGGATTAATGGGCACACCTGGTTTGAACAAACCAAAAAAAAAAATCCTCTAAGATTTTGTACGCAACTCAAAGTCGGGACACAATTTAATATATGAGATGATTTCTTACTTTACAATAAAATGTAAAAAGTGGCGAATTAATAAACATAAGCAATATATTTTATATATTAAATTATTGAAGAAAAGTATTTCATAAATGGAGAATGCTTATTACTTTATACCAAGTCAGAAGTTTTATCATCAAATCCATCCGCAACTACCTGAGTTTCGACCCAACTTTGACCTTAAAAATTTTGGATAGAATGTCATGAGTTCACGGAGCAACAAAAATAGCACCAAGGGGTTTGTTCATTGATTGATCCCAACGTGCATGACATCAAGAGGCAGAGAACTCCTAACCTCCTTCGAAGATTCCTTCAAAGAATGCCTTATCTTTGGCTCTTTCATTAAATCCTGCCAATGACAACCAATTTCCTAAGAGAGAGCTTCCTAAGTTCGCGATATGTAAGCTCATTTAAATTCAACCCATATCATCAGTCGAGTTAAAGATAGATCATTCACAAGGAGCACATTTATATTCAGCAGGCCTCATTAGCAGAAGTGGGGGTGAAAAGCCGAGGTCGTCGCTCAGAAGCCTTATATGGTATCGGCTTGAGAGTTTCTCCAGCAACTTCGGACCAATAAGGTTGTTATGTAAGGTAATGTGTGCTATGGACGAGTGTGCTTAGACATGTGTTTTGTGTATAAGGTTTGTAAACACCTGGTCACTTGGTCTAGTAGTTATATGTTTCCACTCGAAACCTCATTTTTTCTTGGGTTGCAGTGTAAACAGTATGTGATGTAGCTCGAATAGAAACTCTGACAGCGTGTAGGAATTAGCCTCTAAGAGTAGCTTTCGTCTTCAGATCTGTAAAATGCCAATGAAATTAGTCTTACCAGTTCAAAGTTTTCTGTGCAAGTTTCGGGTGGCTTGTGCAGTTCCCCAACTGACCTGATAAGAGTTTCACACTAACCAGGTTTTGCAAAATTTGCCAATTGAAATGCGCGACATAAGTGACGCGGTTTTATGGGTGAACAACGAAAATATTATATCAGGTAATAATGAGATATACTTCAAACAATCGATGACATGGCGATGACTAATGAAGGACCGAGGATTATCACTTTTGAAAAGGAAAGGCACATCAGATTCGGTCTCTTGTGCTGCATTTCTTCTCGATTTCACTTTTTATATAGAGTCGTATTGATAATGGGTTTTCTCCATGTGAGGACGCTTCGTCCTAGTTCATCAGTCTTGGTATTCTTTGTACTCTTAATATGGCGCTTGTTGCTCTTCGGTCGGTTCTTAAAGAAGCTTTAGCAGATGTCCCACGTCAGACATAAGCGCAGTTGGGGCACCTACTACCCTATTACCAAGGCTTTTCTGTGGAGCATGTCATCCATGAAATGGAGTTAATTTGATATCATTCTCAACGCATCCCTGCAAAAACTTTGCGAAAATATTCGCATCTCATTTCGCATTATTGACATGTGAACATGAGGTCTCAGGTTAACACTTTAAAGATTTGAAAAAAGTAGTCAACATGCTTCATCTCAATACTCTTGGCAAGCCCTGCTTTTTCTTTGTCAAAATCCCCCTAGAATGATGAGTTCTTTAACTAACTTATTACATGCATTAAAAAAACTTGTGCCAGCATCGATTCCTTGACCCTTGGGAAGCTCAATAGATGAAGTGAGAGTAACCTCTTTGAGTTTTTTTATGACCCTAGCAAGAAATAACAAAATCGTTGGGATCATCAGTAACTTGTCACACAGAATATTTACATAAAAACATAAAAGCATGGATGGTAGAATCATGTGCCTTATCCAAAGTGAACTATCCTCCAGAGAGAAGACTATGATGGTAACTGGACTGCCAAGTTGTAACAAAAGAAATGAAGTCCAAAATACCTAAAATGCTCCATTGACTTCAATTGCACAAGCAAATAAATTGCCTTAGTTATGAGATATGAGCTTGATTGCGAATGCAGCTATTCAGTCAACCATCACATAGTCCAGTTACAAGGGGAAAACTATGTGATGGTTCATTTGTTTTCTTTTTAAGGAGTGCAAATAGAATGCAAAAGACTTAAAATAATAGACTCAATATGATGAAATTTCAAATGTTACATTTGTTCCATAGATTCTAGATGAAGCTAAATACCATATTCTTGCTTAATTTTATTGTTCCTCCCTGATGTGAAACTAAACAACTCAATTGAATGTAAAACTCACTGCATAAAATCTACCATGTTCAAAACTCCTCCGTGCGATGAAAGTGCGGGTCCCCGTTAATGAATATAAGCAAAACCCTTGCCTTCTGTTTCTTTCTCCGACAAAAGACTTCTCTATCCCCATAAAATAAACATAAATATTTATAAAATATGTGTGTCCCTTGTTTTGTCCTGTAGTGGCAGAGTCCAGTGGAGCTTTTTCTCACATTTCTCTTTCTTGGTCAAACCTTGGAGAATTATCTCCAACAAAAACAAAGCCCAGGAAAATCCATATTTGCTTTGATTTTTAACCCAAAAAAAAAAAAAAAACTCAGGATTTCTTACACGGCTCAAAGTTGGGACAAAATATAAAAATTAAGATAATTCCTTACTTTACAATAAAATGTGAAAAATGATAAACAAATGAATACAAGCGGAGTATCTTATGTATTAAATGACAGAAGAAAAGTATCTCATGAATAAATAATACTTATTGCTTTGTATCATGTTGAAGTTTTATCATCAACTACCTGAGTTACGACCCAACTTTGGCCTCAAAAAATTTCAGACAAAATGTCATAGAGTTCATGCAGCAACAAAAATGGCGCCAAGGGGTTTGCTCATTGATTGACCCCAACATGCATGACTTCTTTCGTGGTTCCTCATTCATCAAATCTTGCCAAAGACAACCAATTTCTTAAGGGAGTGCTTCCTAAGTTTGCGATATGTAAGCTCGCTTAAATTCAACTCATATTATCGATTCAGGTAAAGATAAAACATTCACAAGGAGACTAAGAATTTTAGAAGTAAATTACATTCTTGTGTTTGCTTTTTTCAAATCGTTCTGCTCTGCTTGTCAAGAAGAGCTCTTAATATTGCATAATAATAGTGGTTTAATTAGCTGATTAGTATCGTAATCATGACAGGTTAAGAGAAAATTATTCTCCGTAAGTGACTTCAACCACTGTTTATTAATATACTAACTTGAGGATGAATGGCCATTTAATGGATAATTCCTCTTTTATTCCTTCGTTATAAAGTAAAGATCGAATAAAGCTGGAAACATAGTCAATAACGCAAGAAAATAAGAAAAAGCAAAAGTGGCAGTTCCTTCCCATTTACCCATCGAATCTTCTTCTGTGAAGGCTGTCACACATCCCTTATTTTTGCTTATCCAAAGGGAAAGAATATGATTTGAGACGTTCAAGATGTTTTCGTTTGATGTTTATTGTCCAGAATAATTGATCGGATCCGTCTTGAAATATTCACTGCATTCTCGCAGGGCATTCGTTATTTTATTAGCATAGAGGTTGCATGTAGACATAAATCCCAAGTATAAAACTGTATGTAGTATTAAATCTTGTGTCAATTATGACTGATAGTGCCGTACCGAATAGTAAATACACTAGCGGTGGCTTGTGATCTAGAAGATTGTGGATATAGAAGACAATGGCAAGAAACTCTCCACCTTTGCTCAGCACGTGCACGTGTACCTCTCCCTTAATGTGAATCGTTGCATATGATAGCATCTCAACCCACACTTCGCTTATCACCTTTCATTTCATTTTCCCAAGGCTCTCCGTCTTTAGGGCCAAATTGATCACCTCGTTGAGGAGGGATCTCGTAAGGAAGGTTCCCAAACGAACCTCAAACAATGTCTTGCATAGCCTCTTCACATCTTTGATTGAAGCTTCATGGATGAGGACCTCTTGCTCGAGCAATGCCTCTGTTGGTAATTTGTTTATAAAACATATTGAGAGGTGCCTTGTCCCACATCGAAAAGATGTGAGTGCGCACATGGACAGATTTGGCATTAACCAACGATCATTATTTTATTTATTGAGAAAATTTGGATTTATTTATATAAAATATTAACTACAAAATCTTGTTGAAACAAAGGTCACTTGTTCATGAAAAATTACAATCATTTTTTGTTTTTTATTTATTTAATTCCGAATTTTTATATCTTTTCAACGTAACATTTGAGATGTACTTTTTCACGAAATGTTGTCTTTGTTCTTTTGCAACCTTTTGAAGAGTTGCCTCTATTCGAAAGAAAAAGATAAATACGTTTGTTTTGAGATCAAACACAAATCTTCTTCCATTTTTTCATTTTCTTTTTAGAGAAACTACAGCCATTATTTTTCGATTGTTTCTTAGAGAGACTCGAGAAATACTAGAATTGCTATCTAGTATTCTCATTCGAGACTTTGTTGTCTCCTGGAGGAAATTTGCCGTTGACCATTAACAACGTAGTGGGACAAATAAATCCTTAAAGAAAGTGATATCACGCCTCAAAGTCCTACTTGAGTACTCTAAAGATCCAACTTCATTGTTCAACCCAATTCGAAGCATATTTTACCAACAGCCTCTACTGGTTTCATTTGACAATGTCCGTCACAGCAAACACCACATTAGTCTGATTAAGTTAAAAATATAATATGTAGTCATAAAGGAACTTGCTAATATCCATTTCATTATTTTCTGGCCGTAAGACTCATAAATTGTTTCTTTGTCATACCATATTTTAGTAGCAATATGTCGCATTATAATATTCTCATCATAATTAGCCTCAGTAACATACACAAAAAGATTGCTGCAAATTTCTCTTGGTCTCTTGAGAAACATATCACCTCTAGGTACTCTTGACACATTGAGTTAGAAGAAATGACACATTAATATGGCGATCGTAGCTCTCTAATCGCTTCTTTTGCTGTTGCACAATCCTCTCCTAAAGAAGCTTTAACACGTGCCACCTCTAACGTGAATATTCTAGGAGCAAGTTACTCAAATCGAGACCTGTTTTGAAATAAGTAGAAATCCTATTTTAGAACATATGTTGGACACAATACCTCCCTGTGACTCTATGATCGTACCTACTTAGAATTTTATTACATATATACACAAAGAAGAAAGATTCAACATTGGACACGGATATGCTGAGGTCGGCAGTTGCGAGGAATGACTGAGACTAACCTCCAGCAAGAGCAAAGTTTGACCCGATTTGGTCTGGAACCTACTTGATTTGACTCAAGGACATCCACAGCGAGCAAAATATAACGGAGTTTTTAAAAGTGACATTTTTGGCGTCCTAAATCACGGGGCGGATGTCTGGAGCGAAACACCGAAGTCTGGAGGCTATTATGGGTCTGAAACAAGAATGGATATTTGTAGGCAAGATCAGGTGTTCGAGACTAAGAGACCAGAGATCGGACACACTCGTGAGTGAGTGCGAATGAGCAATTTTGGTTTTCTCTTCGCCGATTGTGGTCTCTTCTTGATCTCTATCCCTTGTGGAATTCTCCTCTAGCTGAGTCACCAGTTTCCAAACGTAGAGATTTCTGAGTTTGTGATTTGCAAATTCATTTAGATTCCACTCATCTTCTCCGCTCGATAAAAGATAGATCGTCCACAAAGAGACTACATTCTCCTGGTGGCTTTTCACAAATCGCTCTGCTATGTTCCGCTCTGCTTGTCAATGCGAGCCGTTAATGTCATATGTCGATGATGGAAAAGAAAGGGAGAGAAGGTCCGACACAATGCTTTCCTCTCTCCACTGTCAATTTCCATTTTCTTCTCTTTTATTACTTCATAATCAAATAAAAGGCAAATAAAGCTGATAGCATAATAATAAATAAGGAAAGAAAATTAAAAAAACAAAAGTGGCAGTTCCTTGGCATCAACCCATCGAATCTTTCTCCTCCACACCATCCCCCCTGGCGAAAGCTGTTACACCTCGAGTTCGTATTCCATATTCGCAATCATCAACTCTCTATTCGTCGGACTAGCATAGAGTAATGCGATCTCATAAATTTTCATGTGATAATATTCTAAGCCATATGGAACGGAAAACAACAGATATTAAAAAAGGGGATGATGCCCTGGTGCCTATCACATTTATGCATTTTTTTTGACCTCTCGAAAGCACTCAGATAAAATGTTGCAAACAAAGATGGATTCTGACTACCTTTGAAATATTAATGGGGTATGTAAAGCCGTGTAAGTAACATCGGTGTTAGGCTTCAATTCACATGGTGTGAACCGAGGCTTCCTCAAGTCATTTGTGGAAATGAATTGTAGCACTTGATTCTAGCAATAGTCCAATAGAAGAAAACAAGCATGAATAGAGATATCACATTAAGAGCAATCCTTCCGAAAATAAGGAAATAGGTGATTTCCACATTGAGATTGAGGTACCATGCTTGTTCAATCGATCGAACAGGATGAAAGCCATCACTCAATTAATAAAGGCTGCAAAGTAAAAAACGCAATTCCACTTGAAAAGTATTGCCATGTTTTTGGGTGAAGCACCTTATACATAAAATGAAGTTTGAATGATATTACCCTCAACGCATCCACTCAAAAAATTTGCTGAAATATTCATGGCTCATTTCACATTATTGACATGTTAACATGAGATCTCCAATGAACATCTTAAAGATTTGAAAAATGTATTAATCATGCTTCACTACAACGCTATTGAGAAGCTTTACTTCTTCTTCATTGGAATGTCTATCCCTAAAATGCTAAGTTCTTTAACCCATTGGTTATATGCATCAAAAGACTTAAGCCTAAATCCACAGTATTAAAAAATAAAGAACTCAATTAGATGTAAAATTCCCAACACAAAATCTATGGCGTTCAAAGCTCCTTCGTTCGATCGCAGAGGGCGTCACCGTGCGTGCCCTTTCTGTCCTTGCTCCGCCGTGCGACATCAGCAAGAGCAAGAGAGAGGAATAAAGGCAAAAACCCTTTTTTTTTTTTTGGCCCTTTCTCTGACCGACAAAGACTTCTCTACCGCTCATAAAATAAATATAGATATTTATAAAACATGTGTGCCCCTTATTTTGTCCTGTAGTGACTGGGTCCCGGTGAAGCTTTTTCTCAGATTTCTCTTTCTTGTTCAAACTTGGATGACTATCTCCAACATAAACCAGACCGGCATTTTGGTTTGGATTACAGGGGCACCCCTGATTTTGAGCAAACCAGAAAATACTTTAGGATTTCGTATGTGGCCCAAACTCATAATACAATTTAACACTTGAGATGATTCTCTACTTTACAATAAAATATATAGAGGAAAAATCAATGAACATAATTAAGATATCTCATGTATTAAATGACGGAAGAAAAGTATCTCATGTTTAGAAATGTTTATCTTTTTTAGTTACATTGATGTTTTATCATTTAAAATTTCAAAGAGAATGTCATGAGTTCATAGAGCAACAAAAATGGCACCAGGAGGTTTGTCCATTGATTGACCCTAATGGGCCTGATATCAAGAAGAGGCAGAGAACTCCCAAACCAAACTTCGAGGATTCCTTAAAAGAATGCTTTTATCTTTCACGGTTCTTTGTTCATCAAATCCAGCCAATGACAGCCAATTTTCTAACGGACAGCTTCCTCAGTTCGCGATACGTAAGTTAACTGAAATTCAACTCATATTATCAGTTGAGTTAAATCATTCACAAGGAAACTGTTAAGTTTAGAAGTAATTACGTTCTGCTTATCATTGTTTATCCAAAAGGAAATAGTACAATTTGAGATATTCAAGATGTCTATTTGGTAGAAAAAAGTCCTTTCGTTGGATTCAAAATTTAAGCATGTTTTCGTCCAATGTATATTGTCCAGAACAACTAGAACAACTGATCAGATCCTTCGGGAAATATTCACAATTCAGTTTCCACAATATTTGCTCGCCAAACCTACTGCTGCTGCAACACTATTGCCGCATCTCACGCCAAGCCTTCGTCACTGCCCAGACTTCCTCAACCTTCCACCGGCACTGGTCCAACCACGATCGTAGCTCTTCCAGGTGTACTAGGAGAACTCCAGAGGTTTCCGACAGCTTTCTGACATATCCTCAGTCTCCCAACGAGCAATAAAGGCCACACCAATGAGATCTCTAGTCCCAGACGTTCGTTGAGTGAAACTGCAGCCTTGCCAGTCCTATTGAATCAACGCCACTGCCTTGCCGCCCTAGCATCTCCAGCACTCCCTGCAGACCCTCGGTCGCGCTTGGCCAACACCCATTGTGTCACCGCTATGTGTAAATCTCTCTTTGCAGGTTTCTCGGTGTTTCTGCGAACAAACAGCAGCGCCTTCAGTGAATTCCGGACATGTTCAGTGCGCTCCCTCGGTGGTTTTTTGTGATCTAATATCCTTATCACGTTGTCCGACCCGCCTAAATGGCTCCATGGCGCTCCCACAGTATCCGTTGCGTCCAACGCTTGCGTTATTGTTCGTCCCTTATCGGAATACAACCCCGCTTCTTTGGGATTCCACACGATGGCATTAGGCTTTGCTTCACATGTGGTGAATCAAGTCTTCCTCAAGTCATCTTTGGAAATGAATTGTAGCACTTGATTTCAGCAATAGTCTAATCAGAGAAAATGAGCATGAATAGAATTATCACATCAAGAGCAATTCTCCTAAAAGAAAGGAAATAAGTAATTCCCATGTTGAGTTTGAGGAACCGATGCTTGTCCAAACAATAGAAAATGACAAAAGCCATGGCTCGATCAGTAAAGGCTATGAAACAGAAAATGCAGGTCCACTTGGTACATATTGCCCACGCTTCTGTGTGAAGCACCTCAAACATGAAATGGAGTTTGATTAATGTCACTCTCAACACATCCATTGCAGAAACTATGCTGAAATATTCATGGCTCATTTGCATTGTTGACATGGCAATCTCAATGAATACTATAAAGATTTGAAAAAAAAAAATAAGTAAGTATGCATCACCACAATGCTCTTAGCAAGCTCTCATTTTTCTTGACCTGAACAACCATCTCCTAGAAAGTTGAGCTCTTTAACCAATTTATTATATGCATCAAAAGACTTGTGTCATGAAAGCGTTGATTCCTTCAGCCTCAAGAAGCTTGATAGATGAAGTGCAAGTGACCTCACTGCATTCTTTATGACCCTAAAAGAAACACCAGCATCATTGAGATCATCAATAACTTGTCATTGGAAAATATCTTCACAAAAACATAGATGGTGGCACATGCTTGGAAGATGAAACTAAGCAGATGGATACTCCAAAGCGAATTGTCCTCCAAAGAAAAGGCAGTGATGATGTCTAGACCACCAAGGTATAACAAGTGTTCCATCTACTTCAATTGCATAAGAGGATGAATTGTTGTTTATAAGAGATGAGTCCAATTGCAAATGCAACAACCCACTCAGCCATCAAATAGGCCAACTATAAGAGGAAAACCATGTAGTGGCTTGTTGTTTTTTTTCTAAGGGTGCAAATAAAGTGAGGAAGACCTAAAACAAAATGCTTAATATGACGAAATCTTGAATATTCCATTTGCTCCATAGCTTTCACATGAAACTAAATGCCACGTTTTTGCTTCATTTTATCGACCTCCTCTAATATAATATTGGGTACAAAAAATCCATCAGAGGAATAGTAGTGTCACGCCCCGAACCCCGAGGTCGCGCACATCCCACTGCGGTCGATCAAATATGCGACATCCCAGGATACGTCGCCGACCCATTCATTTTATTACGCATGCGGAAGCGAAACAAATCCCCTGACAACATTTAACTTGGGATAGAAAAGCAGGCAACCAATAACAATACCAAACACTCATTCGCACACACATAGGTTTAAATACAACTATGGACTGTCTACAAACTAGACCAGCTCAACGAATAGGGAACTATCCTAAAGCCAACTAGCAGGACACGTTCACCGATACTTCAGTCTCCACCTTTCCAGACTTAGGGCTTCGGGTCCTCCACGACCGCCATCTAGGGACCTGAAATTTTAATCCCACAACCGGGATGAGACGATGTCTCACAAGTTCAACCCCCCTAAACCCCTATTAGAAAGAAAATACACCCCGGTGGCCTAGCCACATCACATGAAGACTTACCTCGCCTCGGTTCCTTCCCCGAGGTTAGCACAATTCAAATCACTCAATCACGAGATAGTAATATGAACTTAACAACCGGAACGCATTCTTTTTCATAAAACCAACAACCGGTCCTGATTATAAGACTAAATCGTTATGACACGTCCCATTCCATGCCACACAATTCCGTCCCATAATCCGACACATCAATAACACCCAACATGCATTCCAATTGTTATTCACTGTAGCACAAGGGCATAGCCTACTCATGTTCGGCTATCTACTGACACTCATGCCGGCATCGCCTCCCCATGGAGCGCGGCTTCGTCGTACGTCGACGGCATTCCCAAGGAGCATGGGCCCGAGAATCTCTGCGACCCGCATCCACCGCGTGGGCATCCCATATAGGGGCAAGTCCGGCTCAACGACCCAGGGACGATTCCTCTTAATTATCACACAGTCAAATCATACTCTTTCCCCAGGACACTTTGCATTTAACTCAACACTTCCACTTAAAATAGTGATCCCGCCATTTTTCTTCATATTAAAAATATTCCATAAATTACTCACGTGTGTGGACACGCTAATTTCGAATCAAAAAGCCCATATCTCACTTTTTCAAACCCCACTATTTAATATAATCATTAAAATCCAATTTTTGTATCAAAACCCGACATTTGGATTTTTATGAATAAAATCCTTATTTATCTCAATCAACACTCAATTTACCACAATCAATCATCAAATTCAAATTCTAAATACACAGCAGCGATCAGCACGAAATTCGAGAATATAAGGTCCCGACGAAATTTTCGAATTTTAATAAATAATTAAATTTATTCCGAAAATTAATTAAATAATCATATCCATATTTTTCACAATCCACATTCAATTTATAATATCCGACCATCAATTTCAAAATCCGAATACACAGCAGCGACCGGCACGAAATTCTGAGAATTTAGGGTCCCGAAAATTTTCGGAATTTAATAATTAATTAAATTTATTCCGAAAATAATTAAATAATAATATTTTAATAATTTCGAATAATAATATATTATTAAATTATTAAATAATTTCGAGATATTTAAATAAATCAAAAGTAAATTCCTTTATGTCACATCAAGGCTTAACTTTAAATAACTTCTTTTAACCTTTAATTTAAACACACTTTAACATAAATCAATCTCTTAATCCGCTTGATAATTAATCCACACTTAAATAAATTAAACTAACCACCTAATCACAATTAACATAAACTAAGCACACCTAAAGCATAATTAACCCTCTAAGCGAGGTTTAGTGAGTTAAACTCACTCAAATGACGAGCCGAGCGGACCAAAACGACGAGGACGACGAGAGGATCGACTTTCCTCAAGGCGGGCCAAGCATCCGGGCTCGGGAAGGCGGCCAAAACGGGCCATGAAGCCGCTGCATACCCATTTTTCTGCAACTTCCGGTGGCTGCTGGTTGGGGGCGGATCCGGCGGCGATTCGGCGGAGGAACGGCGGAGAAGACCGGCGAGGCTTGGACGGGCCGGTGGGGAGGTCAACCGCGGCTCACGGCGGCGGGGACGAGCTCCGGCGAAGGCCCGAGCTGCTCGGACGAGCGGCTGGTACGCGGCCTGGCGCGGACGAGGGCGACGAGCAAGCGGGCTGACCGGCGGAGCGGCGTGCGAGCGGTGCGGAGCGACGGCGGCGACGGCGATTCCGACGACGTGCGGCAGCGAGCGGGCAGGCGAAGGGCGGCCGGTCGGCTTGGCTGGTCCGGTCGCACGCCCCCCCCCTCCTTTCTCTCTCCTCTCAAGGTTCCAAGGAAGAAGATGATGGGAGAGCCCCACTTTTTGAGAGCCAATTACTACTTGCCACTTGTCAAGCTCTCATTCGCTTGGCTTCAATCAGCATGACATCACCTGCATGATGTCATCTTCCACTATCTCCTCTCCCACAACATTATTCAATGGGTCCATTTTATTTTTCCGCCGGGGCATGAAATTTTGTACACTTAATACAATCATTTCTCAATCAATTCCATCCAATTGAAGCTCAATTAGATTAACCCAATGTCACCACGCTTCAATTCAAATAATTACTTGACCATAAAACCAACTTAAGTCCCAAAAGTACGATCAAAAGCGGGCCCACTAATTTCTCGAGCCAAATTAGCCATTTTCTGATTTAATTGCTGAAAAACTCGGCTTGCATGAAAAATCTTCCAAAGATGATTCAATGATCTTGAAATGATTTGTGACACACCCAGACTTCCAATTTCTGAATTCGATCTCAATTCCACTTAATTTCACTTTGACGATCTAGCGCGCCAACCTACTTAGTAGCCTTTAGAAATTTTCATGCATTCGACATGTGGTTGATCATCTCAAGCCACAATGTACATCTTTGAAACATTAACGACTTTCGGTTGTCGGGGTAATCTCGAGGTTTCAAATACGAACACAGTACCCAATCGATAGAAAAGTCGGTCCAGTCTTAGATCGACAAGAATTGTGCAATCTGGTGGAATCACCCACACCTGATCACATGCCTCTTTCGAGTCGACCTATCTCGATCTCTAATCGATTTTTAATTGTGTCGCAATGACCCTTGCAGACAAGCTCGGTCGAAAGATCGACTTACGATCAAATTCTCGAGTCGATGCATTAGAAACTCTTACGAGCTTCACCGACCGGTAGTTTTCACATGAGTGGCCGACTCGAGGAAAGGAACTATATGCGTCTTAACGAAATGCCCGTATCAATTTATTGAAAATAGAATTGGAAAATCGGGATGTCACAAGTAGGATATATATATACATGTTGAGAAGATTCCTTGTTTTTACATGTATTTATACATGTTGAGATGGTTCCTTGCTTGTACATGTATATGTTGATGTTGATGTTGTAAAATTAAAGCAGAAATCAACAAAATCTCGCAATCAAATCAATAAGAAATCACCAAAGAAATAAATAACGAATAATAATGACATAAGAGATTTACGTATTTTGCTCCGATTATTAGTACCTATTTCGTAAGAAGAGTCAATAACCAATTATCCATTCTAACAGGAGAATTAGAATCACAATACTCACAGGTTCAAGTATTTCCTCCACTCAATTGGATGTAAAATTCACAACACAAATTCTACCGTGTTCAAAACTCCTCCATGCGATCGAAGAGGGCGCCACCGTGCGTGCCCTTTCTGTCTTCGTTGTTCGTCCTTTCACTCGGAGTTCCTTGCGCGCTTCATCAGGAGAGAGAAATAAAAGCAAAACCCTTGCCTTTTTTGTTTCTTTCTCCTAAAGAGACTTCTCTAAACCCATAAAATAAACATAACTATTTATAAAATATGTGTGCCCCTTATTTTGTCCTGTAGTGGAGCGTCCAGTGGAGCTTTAAATCAGATTTCTCTTTTTTGGTCAAACCTTGGAGAACCATCTCCAACACTAACCAGGCCAAAGCAAATCCACATTTGCTTTGGATTAATGGGCACGCCCGATTTTGAACAAACCGAAGAATCCTTGACCTATCATACGTGGCTCAAACTCGTGATACAATTTAATACTTGAGATGATTCTTTGTTTTATAATAAAATATAAAGAAAGAAAACTAATAAACACAATTAAGGTACTCATGCATCAAATGGTAGAAGAAAAGTATTTTATAAATGGAGAATACTTATCACGTTTTGCTGATTGATGTTTTTATTGTCAAATCGGTCCTATCTCAATTTGATTTGCATATCCCTATGTAATTACTAGAGTTTCAACCTGATTGTGGCCTTTAAAATTTCAAACGGACTATCAGAGTTCATGGAGCAACAAAAATGGCACCAAGGGGTTTGTTCAGTGATTGACCCTAACGTGCATGGCCTCAAGAAGAGGCAGAGAACTCCTGGCCTAACTTCGAAGATTCCTGAAAGAACGCTTTATCTTTCATAGTTCCTCATTCATCACACCCTGCCAATAACAGCGTATTTTCTAACGGATAACTTCCTAAGTTTGCAATACGTAAGCTCATTTAAATTCAACTCATATCATCAATTGAGTTATAAATTAATCATTCAGAAGAGACTAAACAATTTAGAAGTAATTACATTCTCGCTTATCATTGCTTGCCCAAAAGGAAATTATACGATTTGTGATGTTCAAGATGTCTATTGGCTAGAGAAAAGTCCTTTCGTTGGACTCAAAATTAAGCATGTTTTCGTCTGATGTTTATTGTCCAGAACAATTGATTAGATCCTTCGGGCAATATTCCCGATTCGTCTCCACGATATTTGCTTGCCAGACCTTACTACTGCTGCAACACTACTGCCGCATCTCGTGCCAAGCCTTCATCACTGCCCCGACATCATCAACCTTCCACCTGCACTGGGAGAGCCACGATCGCAGCTCTTCTAGGTGTCCTGGGTGAACTCCCGCAGAGGTTTCCGGAAGCTATCCAATGTATCCTCAGTCTCCCAGCGAGCTATGGAGGCCATACCAACGACATCTCTAGTCCGAAATGTTTGTTGAGCGAAACTGCAGCCTTGCCATTCCCGTTCAATCAACACCGCGCCACTGCCTTGCTGCCCGATCATCTCCAGGCCTCCCAGTAGTGCATCCATCGCGCTTCGTCAACACCCATCGTGTCACCGCTGTCTAAATCTCTATTGCAGTATCTATTGCGTCCAATGCTTGCCGGACATGTTCAGTATGCTTCCGTGGTGGTTTTTTCCGACCAGCCCAAATAGCTCCGCTCCCACAGTATCTATCGCATCCAATGCTTGCCTTGTTGTTCGCCTCTTACCGGAATACATCCCCGCTCCTTCACGGGTCAAGCTCGAAGCGTTTGATCGAAGTCTGAACTGGGTTATTACCTAAACTAAGCCCAATTCGAATACAAGATCGTCTAAGTTTAGATTATTTGATTCCAACACAATGGCATTAGGCTTTCCTTCACATGTGCTGAATCGGGTCTTCCTCAAGTTATCCTTGGAAATGAATTGTAGCACTTGATTTCGGCAGTAGTCTTATTAGAGAAAACGAGCATGAATAAAGCTATCATATCAAGAGCAGTCCTTCTGAAATCAAAGAAATAAGTAATTTCCACATTGATTTTGAGGAACTGATGTTTGTTCAAAGGATAAAGAATGAGGAAAGCCATGACGCAGTTAGTAAAGGCTATGGAGTAGAAAATGTAGCTCCACTTAGAATGTATTGCCCACACTTTCATGTGAGGCACCTTGTACGTGAAATGGAGTTCGACTAATATCACTCTTAAAGCATCCATTGTAGAAACTTCGCAGAATTGTTCACGGCTCATTTCACATTGTTGACTTGTGAACATGAGATCTCTAATGAACACTTTAAAGATTTGAAAAAAAGAAGAAGAAAAAAGCAATAAACATGCTTCACCACAATGCTCTCAGTAAGCTCTGATTTTTCTTCATCAGAATGACCATCCCTTAGAAAATTGAGTTATTTTACTAACTTATTATATACATCAAAAGACGTGTCATGAGCACGTTGATTTCTTGAATCTTGGGAAGCTTGGTAGATGAAGTGCAAGTAACCTCTCTGTATTTTTTATGACCCTAGCGAATAACACCAACATCATTAGAATCATCAGCAACTTATCATTGAGAAATATCTACACAAAGACATAGATGGTGGCACCGACTTGGAAGAAGAAACTAAGCACATGGCTTCTCCAAAGTGAGTCCTGCAATGAGAAGGCAGTGATGGTGTCTGGACTTTCAAGGTATAACAAGAGAAATAAGGCCCCAAATGCTTGAAGTGTTCCACCTACTTCAACTGCACAAGCGAATGAGTTGTCTTGGTTATGAGAGACGAGTCTTATTGCAATTGCATCTACCCAATCAGCCATCAAATAGGCCAACCATAAGATGGAAACTATGTCGTGGTTCGTTGTTTTCTTTCTAAGGGATGCAACAAAATGAGAAAGACCTCAAGCAAAATGTTCAATATGACAAAGTCTTGAATGTTCCATTTGTTCCGTAGCTTTCACATGAAACTAAATTCCATTTTTTTGCTTAATTTTATCAACCCTCTCTACGATAATTTTGGGTACAAAATATCTATAAGAGGAATAGTAGGGAATGTATATGTACATGTTAAGAAGATTCCTTGTTTTTACGTGTATTTATTATACATGTTGAGATGGTTCCTTACTTGTACATGTATACGTAGATCTTGATGTTGTAAAATTAAAGTGAAGATTGACAAAATCTCACAATTAAATCAATACAAAATCATCAAAGAAATAAATGATAAACAATAATAACATAAGAGATTTAGGTGTTTTGTTCCGAGTGTCAAAATCTATATCATGAGGAGAGCTAATAATAAATAATTCACTTTAACCGAAAAACCGGATGTGCAACGCTTACAAGTTTAAGTGTTTCCACACTCAATTGGATTAAAACTCACAACACAACTTCCACCGCGTTCAAAACTCCTCCATGCGGTCAAAGAGGGCATCACCGTGCGTGCTCTTCCTGTCTTTGCTGTTCGTCCTTTTGCTCGGAGTTCACTGTGCGCTTCAGCAGGAGAGAAGGAGGAAAAGCAAAACCCTTTGCTTTTTTGTTTCTTTCTCTGACAAGGACTTCTCTATCCCATAAAATAAACTTAAATATTTGTAAAATATGTGTGTCTATTATTTTCTCTTGTAGTGGCAGAATTCAATGGAGCTTTTTTCTGAGATTTCTCCTTCTCTGTTGGGAAAAACCTTGGAGAACCATCTTCACCCAAAACCAGGGCCCAGAAAATCCATATTTGCTTTGGATTAACAGGCACACATGAACTCCACAAACCAAAAAATCCTCTTAGGATTTTGTAAGTGGCCCAAACTCATGATACAGTTAAATAGTCGAGATGAGTCTTTGCTTTACAACAAAATATAAATTGGGGGAACTAACGAATACAATCAAGATATCTCATGCATTAAATGGTAGAAGTAAAGTATCTTATGAATGAATAATGTATATCACTTTTTGTCAGGTTGATACTTCATCATCAAATCATCCTATCTCAGTTCTACTTGCATATCCATCTCTAATTACCCAAGTTTCAACCTGACTGTTGCCTTTAAAATTTTGAATAGATTGTCACGAGTTCATGGAGCAAAGACAATGGCACCAAGGGGTTTGTTCATTGATTGGCCTCAACATGTGTAACATTCTCAATTTCGACTCTTATTTTGGCCCAACTACTAGGCCAAAGATTGGTATGCCAATGGGGGGACTAGGCCATGAGCCGACCTAAAAGTCAGTCATAAACCGAGTAGCCTGTTTAGGGATCGGCAACCCAAGGATTGGTTATAGAGTATTTGACCATGGAAAGGTTACTTGACCATAAGGATCGATTGTGGGACGATTCCGCAACACCACGGATCGGTGGACGGTTGTGGCTTGACCTTGCTCAGTCATTGTACCAGTCGTGGGTGATTCCGCTCGGTCGTTGTACCGGTCATGGATGATCATGGACCCATCCAATTCGACCATGAGTTGAGGCGGATTGATGGATCCTTCAGGATTACATGACAACTGAGAACCAACCATGAATCAAATAAACTCAACGTGGTTCAATATTAGATGGGCCATAAATTGCGGTGCAGGACCCTAGACTGACCCGCGGACCACCTAGAGGACCGATCAACCAATCCAAGGCCTAGCCTTTGGACCTCGTTGTGGCACCCCTTGACGGCCCCCGATCCGCTAGAGTCACCACAGTTCGCTTTTCCTTTTTCTTTCCCAAATAACAAGTCACTCTGATACCATTTTTAGTTGCAGCGGGTCCATACAACCATGGGGGTTTACATCTTTTATTAATGGTCCCTTGCGCAATTTACATAATGGAAGCATATCCAACAATTCCCTTCCCTACATTCAGAAATCGATGCACACCTACTAAACATCTTATATAAGTTAAAGCCGGACACGTTTATTTACATAAAGCATATGGACATCTTTAATCAGTATATCGAAATGCCAATGTTTTTATACTCGGCTATACTTTAAAAGATAACCGACATCTCCTCCCACAATCGTATGCTTAAGGTCCATCAACCAGTGTCGGCGTCCAAAGGTTCCCTCCTTTGCTATCCTTCTCCCCGCGGTCATATCCAACCGCTCAAACCATCTACTAATCTGAAATGTTGGTCCCCAAAAGGGGTGAGCACAACCACTCAGCAGGTAAAGGAAATCCAATAACAACTCAATGCATCAGGCAGATCATACATGCATTGCAGGCGTAACTTACCTTGAAGCCATGCGCATACTATCATGCATCATCATATTAATTTATAACACATACATGTGTATAATCATCGTATCATACATGTCATCATCATCATCATGACATCATCACATTACACATGTCATATCATATACCATCATCATTATGCATATCACCATGCATATCATATCATCATGGTGATCATCGTTATTTCACATCACATATCATTATCATCATCATGCATATCATCATGCATATCATATCATCATTATCATCATGCATATCATATCATCATTATCATCATGCATATCGTATCATAGGTGATCATTATATCATATCACATCATCATCATCATCACATCATCATGCATATCATATCATGGGTGATCATCATATCATATCATATATCATCATCATCACGCATCATCATGCATATATTATCATCTTTATCTTTCAATTTTGATCACCACATCACCCATTTCTCAAATCATCAATCTCATCATCAACCCTTCGGGCAGAAATCTCCGACAGGGTTCCCGGCCAACTCAGCCATCCCATGGCCACCGGGCTTCCGGCCCCCCACATTCGGGGCATCTCGCATCCCAACTAGCATCACGAGGCATTCCCTTCGGGTAGAAACCTCCGACAGGGCTTCCGACCTTTACCCTTCTAGCCAGGCATCCCGCACCCAAATCCTGGCATCGCGAGGCATTCCCTTCGGGCAGAAACCTCCGACAGGGCTTCCGGAATTATGTACCGACATACCACCAGGCCTCCCCTGGAATTACATACCGTATACCACCGGGCATCCCGACACTCCCGGGGAAATCTCTGGAATTGCGCCACCAGGCCACCAGACAACATCCTCCACCACAACCTCTTTCTCATCCACATTTATCCTTTTATCTCAATTTAACATGGCAATTGGCATGGCATCAAACAAATCACACTTGCATTTCAATTCACATGTCATACACATGCCAAAGCTTTATCACATATGCATTTCAACTTAATACATGTACAAAGACCTCATCACACAAGTGCCACACAAATGAAATTGAATCCATGGCCAAATAAAAATATATTTTATTATTATTATATTATTATATTATTATATTATTATATTATTATTATTTATTTCCATAAATATTAAATTTAATATCTATGATTTTCCAAAATCATAATATTCAAACAATCACTAAACAAATCAATAGGATCACAATTTCACCCAAAATTCATGGCCAAATTGAATTTCTCATAATTTCACAATTTCTACAAAATAGCACCTTATATTCGGATAATGGCCAGACTTGCACAGTTTCCAAATAAATTCGATTAAAATACTCATATGGCCTTCAAAAATTATGAAATTTTACAGGGTGATATCCAACACATTTTCGTACCTTTTTTATTGAGAACTCTAAGCCAAATTCTTTTTAGATTAATTTCTATAACCCTACAAAGCTTCTGGAACCACGACCGCGTCGTCCAGAACACACTCCTCCGAATTTCTTAATTTTCACCCACCAATTCTCTTTCGTTTCTTCTGAAATTTGAGTATGTTATGTAACAAGCTGTCCTTTACAAGTTTCATGAAGAGATCTAGGACAAATAACCAGATTATGGTCACCATTTTAGTCCATGAAGTCTTGGGTGTCTCGAGATACTTCACCAGAATCATTATTTCCAAGATCTAGCCGATTTACTAGGCTACACTCATTAATTTCTCTTCAAATTTGAGTATGTTGTAGCTTAATGTGTTTCATACAACTTTCAAGAAGACAACAAAGTGAGATCTCCAACAGAAATCAACATGCAACCAAGAAATCAACAAGAGGTCAGTGAAAATTTCGCAGATCTAAAGTCTCCGTATAATAGAACTTTTGACCCCACAAATATCCATCGTTTTCTACGAATTTTTAGTATGTCATAGTACAAGACGTTAGCTTAAACTTTCATGAAGAAACCAAAGCCAAAATCGAACTCTAAACATGCATGCAAGCTCTCACAACATTCTGACTCAAACAGTTCATACGAAAATATTCCAGATCTAACATCTCCGTAGGATAAGGGTTTGACCCCCCAAATCTCCATAATTTTTCACGAAATTTTAGTATGTTGTAGTAAAAGATGTTAGCTACAACTTTCATGAAGAAATCGAAACCAAAATCGGACTCTAAACACACATGCAAGCTCAAACAAGTTTTTTACTCCAAACAGTTCATGCGAAAACATTGGTGCAAGAGTAGAAAGTGGATTCCCAACTTGCCTTTAGACCTCACGAACAGCACGAGCGGCGATTTCTTCCTCTCCCTCTCGGCTTCTCCTCTCTCGGCCACACTCTCTTCTCTCTTGCACACCTCTCTCTTTGGACGACAGCCACTTCCTCTCCCTCTCTTTCTCTCTCTCTTTCTTTTTAGTGGCTTTTATATTGCATGTGGCCGCCCAAGATGGCCAATGGGGGCAGCCACACCTTGCACAACCCCCATGCCACTTGGCAGCTCGCATGCAAGGCTAATGGGCCTTCTTCTTGGGCCTATCTTGGGCCGGCAAATGGGCTGGTCGACCACTCCTTTTGGGCCTCTATTGGGCCGGCCAACTCGGCCCATTAAAATCCACCTTTTGGGCTTAAGGCCCAAACCTAATTTAAATCCTAATTTCACCTTTCAATTATTCATCTTTAATTCTTTCTTTTAAGAATTTAATTACTAAATTCCTCATGGCCAAAATCTTGAAATCATAATTCCATAAATTCCCATTCATAAAACACATGGCCAATGATAGGATTTTCTTTCCTATCACATAACTATCCCTTAAAAGCTTGGCCATAAATCTTATTACAAATTATGGATTAAATGGCCATAAAATAACTTGATGGTACTTCCATCACCTATTCATAGACTTTAATGTAACTAGAGGTCATTATGAATTTTGGGATGCCACAATTCTCCCCTCCTTAGAGAATTTCGTCCTCGAAATTAGACATCTCCTATGTCTCTTGTAATAAGTGAGGGTACCTTTCCCTCATCTCATTTTTTACTCTCCCATGTGGCTTCCTCCACATCATGATATCGCCATAATATCTTAACCAAAGGAATTCTCTTGGTCTTGAGAATTTGTTTCTGTCAATCCAATATCAACACAGGCTCCTTAATGTACCTCACTTTCTCATCCACTTTGATGGCTTCATGATTGAGTATGCAACTAGGGTTGGGTTGATACTACCTCTAAAGTTAAGGATGCAAGCTCTTAACATATCTTAATTTATCTCAACATCATAAACATTTTTAAAACAATAACCACATCTGAAATTTCTTTTGAATGCTTGAGAATCTCCCTTCATGAAATCAAACAATACAAACTGAGGTTTTCAAAAGCATTCAACAACAACAGCAAGCTTTGAAATCATATGTCATTTCCATGTCAAAACTTTTTCAAATCACCAATGCGGAAAATCCTTCGAGTTCTCGAAAATTCCACTTTACAATGTGAAATAGGGATTCCAAAGACATAGCAGTATAACAATGATAGTATTTGAAAATAGGTAAATCTCATATTGTTGAAACCAATTCACAAAATCAAGGCATGATACCAATTCCATAAAATCCATGATCACGTTTAAATTTCAAATGTTTATCGAAATCCATGTGTAAAGTCTTGAGTCGTACTTGCATCACAGCGCGAAATAAAATACTTTATCAAAACCCTTAGTAAAATTTAAATTGATACGTTGGCAAAATTCCAATCTCAATCCCAACTCCGATGGGTTGGAATGTTTTCTATAAAAAGTTTAGAATTCTTTGTACGGTGTCACGGTACTCATAAATTTTGATGAAATTCAAGAGATTTTCTAAAACAGTTCACAATCAAAATCTGCTTTTCGATTGAAGTTCCAAACTTGGAATGTACGGGTGATAATTTCCTCTGAAAACCATAAGCATTTCTTGAAGTATTGAAATTCATAGTTCGGCGAGTCGATAATATTGGTCCAAGATGTTTGAAACCAAAAACTTTGAAATACCAAAATCCTAAGCCTTTCTTGAAATATCAAAATCAACGCATCGGCGAGTCATCGAACTCAGTTCCGACCTTAAGATTTTCAAAGTAGTTTACATGCAAAACCTTAGAGCTTTGAAAACATCCAAACTCAAGTATTTCCAATCTAACACACCATTTAGCCGAATCATTCCTATACCTTAGTCACCACCGATTCAAGCTTAGAATCATCAAAATCAGCACCACCAATAACTCATTTGGTTAAGTCCAACAAAGACTTTCACTATGCATTCACCGCAACATAGATTCAAGCCTAAAATATAGCATCATTCCTTCGATTCAAATATCTATAGTCCACCAAGACTCATTCAATTCAAAGATCGACAATCCACCAAAATAAAACTTGTCTAGTTTCCACCGAATATATCTCAGATCTCATCCTAAATGATCATCACTTAGACTAATCATTCATCAAATCCACAATTTGAACTTCCACCATTTCACCTTGGAAAGACTATAACCACAAATGATCATGTTCACTAATTCCATCAAATCCTTTCTCAAACTGAGATCATCACCTAAAATTAAAAGTTGACTACCATCGATCAAACCTATTATTCCGACATATAAACCACAAATAATTTCGTGTCTTATACGACTACTCAGACTCATGACTTCCAAGATCAATCTATACATACTAAATACCTCCATGTAATGCATCAAGACTTCCAATGAAATCCTCAAATAGGAAGTCACTACTTAGCTCAAATGATCATGACTTAATCCTCAAATTCATAACTCACTTTCTATAATCCACTTCTTAAGCCTTGCTTGTAGCACTACGCTTAGATGCTACGCATGATCTTCAAGTCCTTTAGAATATATCAGGATATCATCAGATGAAGACAATCACATTTTATCCAAATAAGGCTTAATTATCTTATTCATTAAATCCATGAATGCAGTTAAGGCATTCGTCAATCCAAATAGCATGACTATGAACTCATAGTGTCCATAGCGAGTCCTAAATATGGTCTTAGGAATGTCTTCTTTCTTAATCCTTAACTGATATCCTGATCTCAAGTCAATTTTTGAAAAGACCGAACTTCCTTGCAATTGGTCAAATAGGTCATTAGTTCTAGGTGATGAGTGCTTACTCTTAACAATTACATGATTCAATTGCCTATTATCAGTGCACAAATGCATCGACCAATCCTTCTCTTTCACAACAAGAGTTCTACAAGCTTAACCATGCTTCCGCTGCGCTACTCTGACAAAATTATCCCAGAAACACTACCTTTCCAGTTCAGTTCATAGTTCGGTTCACTCCTGTCCCCTTTTGCCATTCTAGAAGCCTACCAGGAGCCGCTCCTTATTCAGGTCCTCTGACCTCGACGTCCACTCCCCGCCCTCATCAAACCGGGACTTACAGGTACACCAGCTTTCGCCTGGTTCGAACCCAAACTACACATCTACTGAAGGGTCTTGTTTCAATAGGGATTAACTTATAGAGATATTATCCGCTTTGGCTTATCCCATTCTTAGCCTCACGGTTTTATCTTTAGCACACGGGCAAGTACTATCTCAGGAGATCATTCATCCTAGTCCATTGCTTACAAAGCTAATCCATACTTACGACGACGTCAAAGTCATACATAACTATCACTATCAAGTCCATTTCCAGATCTCATCACCTAGGGTTATCTCACTCATCTCACATGCCAACATAGATAACAACACATCTTTCAGCGATGTAGAAAATACAAAGAGGCATATCTTGAGATTTGTTCCTACTCCTCACAATCATCTATATTTTTCAGACACAAATGAATGCATGTCACTCACATCAAATAATGCATATACCTTCTTATCCCCCTATCAAAATCATACCTGAGATAACACTTTTGGAAGCTCCTGCTTCCTCTTGAGTGACCGTCTACACCCTTCCTTGTGATGGATTTGGTCCAATAGTACTTTGTCGTACCTATCGCACCGAGCTAACATTTGGCTGCAACCTCTTTTGTGGACAGTCTTTCTTAAAGTGTCCTATTTGCCCACATCCATTACATTTCAATCGATCATTACAGGGTCCTGGTCCATGTTGTCCACCACATCTCTGGCAAATGTTACCCTGATAGGGTGCTCTTCCTAAAATCGGGCCATTCCAAGCTCTTCTAAAATTTCCAAAGTTACTCTTTTTCTTAGATTCCCAGGTCTGACCTTGACCAGGATAGGGTCTCTTACCCCTTCGAATATCATTAAAGGTCATTTGCCCCTTAGATTCTGATTGCTCTCTTACTAACTCTTGCTCCACCAACTGTGCCCTCTCATAAATCTCATTATAATCCCTTATATTTAGAGGCACTAGTTGTTTTCTAATATCGAGTCCTTAATCCTTTCAGAAATCTCTTAGCCTTTTCCTCTCGATCCTCAATCAACCTAGGAGCATACCTAGACAATTCAGAAAATTTTGCCTCATACTGGTCTACTGTCAACTCCCTTTGTTCTAACTGAACAAATTCAGTGATCTTCCTATCCTTAGCACAATCAGAGAAACGCTTCCTATTAAAAGCCCTAACAAACTCATCCCAGTTCACATCAATACCTGGTGGAAAGATTGTATCCTTCGAGGCTCTCCACCAAAACTTTGCATTTTCCTCCAGCTGGTACTCTACCAAAACTATTCTCTCAGCATCACTGCAGTCCAACAACTGGAAAATTCGTTCCATTCCATCGATCCAATGTTCTGCCTCCTCAAGACTTCCCATCCCACTAAACTTAAGTGGTTTCAACTTTAGGAACTGTTCCACCAGTCCTTGAGGGCGACGTTCCACTTCGGGTTGTTGCTGCACTTGCCTTTCCATCAAATTTCCAATATTGGCCAATGCTTGCAGGATATCTTCTATTCGGGGTTCAGCCCTTACAGCAGAGGCTTCAGCCCTCGATGGATGAGCACTTCCAGCTTGTACCATGACTTTCCTGAAATTTCCAAGCATTGCCTCAGGAATAATCTGAGACTCACTATCTCCATTCAAAGCAACTACTACTACTACATAAGTAACATATACACGTTACTGGTACCTAAAGTCAACTCAAAGCCAACTACTAGGGATCTACGAGTGAATTCTCGTCACCCGTTATTCAATTATTCCGTTTTATTTCCTATGGTGTGCATCATTCTATCCTCATTTCCATCTGAGGCTCCTTATCACTCCAAATAGACCATAGCTCTGATACCAAAACTGGGCTGTGGCACCCCTTGACGGCCCTCGATCCGCTAGAGTCACCACAGTTCGCTTTTCCTTTTTCTTTCCCAAATAACAAGTCACTCTGATACCATTTTTAGTTGCAGCGGGTCCATACAACCATGGGGGTTTACATCTTTTATTAACGGTCCTTTGCGCAATTTACATAACGGAAGCATATCCAACAATTCCCTTCCCTACATTCAGAAATCGATGCACACCTACTAAACATCTTATATAAGTTAAAGCCGGACACGTTTATTTACATAAAGCATATGGACATCTTTAATCAGTACATCGAAATGCCAATGTTTCTATACTCGGCTATACTTTAAAAGATAACCGACATCTCCTCCCACAATCGTATGCTTAAGGTCCATCAACCAGTGTCGGCGTCCAAAGGTTCCCTCCTTTGCTATCCTTCTCCCCGTGGTCATATCCAACCGCTCAAACCATCTACCAATTTGAAATGTTGGTCCCCAAAAGGGGTGAGTACAACCACTCAGCAGGAAAAGGAAATCCAATAACAACTCAATGCATCAGGCAGATCATACATGCATTGCAGGCGTAACTTACCATGAAGCCATGCGCATACTATCATGCATCATCATATCAATTTATAACACATACATGTGTATAATCATCGTATCATACATGTCATCATCATCATGACATCATCACATTACACATGTCATATCATATACCATCATCATTATGCATATCACCATGCATATCATATCATCATGGTGATCATCGTTATTTCACATCACATATCATTATCATCATCATGCATATCATCATGCATATCATATCATCATTATCATCATGCATATCATCATGCATATCGTATCATAGGTGATCATTATATCACATCACATCATCATCATCATGCATATCATATCATCAGTATCATCATGCATATCATCATGCATATCGTATCATAGGTGATCATTATATCATATCACATCATCATCATCATCACATCATCATGCATATCATCATGCATATCATATCATGGGTGATCATCATATCATATCATATATCATCATCATCATGCATCATCATGCATATATTATCATCTTTATCTTTCAATTTTGATCACCACATCACCCATTTCTCAAATCATCAATCTCATCATCAACCCTTCGGCGAAACCTCCGACGGGGTTCCCGCCAACTCGGCCATCCCATGGCCACCGGGCTTCCGGCCCCCCACATTCCGGGCATTTCGCATCCCAACTAGCATCACGAGGCATTCCCTTCGGGCAGAAACCTCCGACAGGGCTTCCGGCCTTTACCATTCTAGCCAGGCATCCCGCACCCAAATCCTGGCATCGCGAGGCATTCCCTTCGGGCAGAAACCTCCGACAGGGCTTCCGGAATTATGTACCGACATACCACTAGGCCTCCCCTGGAATTACGTACCGTATACCACCGGGCATCCCGACACTCCCGGGGAAATCTCTGGAATTACGCCACCAGGCCACCAGACAACATCCTCCACCACAACCTCTTTCTCATCCACATTTATCCTTTTATCTCAATTTAACATGGCAATTGGCATGGCATCAAACAAATCACACTTGCATTTCAATTCACATGTCATACACATGCCAAAGCTTTATCACATATGCATTTCAACTTAATACATGTACAAAGACCTCATCACACAAGTGCCACACAAATGAAATTGAATCCATGGCCAAATAAAAATATATTTTATTATTATTTTATTATTATTTTATTATTTTATTATTATATTATTATTTATTTCCATAAATATTAAATTTAATATCTATGATTTTCCAAAATCATAATATTCAAACAATCACTAAACAAATCAATAGGATCACAATTTCACCCAAAATTCATGGCCAAATTGAATTTCTCATAATTTCACAATTTCTACAAAATAGCACCTTATATTCGGATAATGGCCAGACTTGCACAGTTTCCAAATAAATTCGATTAAAATACTCATATGGCCTTCAAAAATTATGAAATTTTACAGGGTGATATCCAACACATTTTCGTACCTTTTTCATTAAGAACTCTAAGCCAAATTATTTTTAGATTAATTTCTATAACCCTACAAAGCTTCTGGAACCACGACCGCGTCGTCCAGAACACACTCCTCCGAATTTCTTAATTTTCACCCACCAATTCTCTTTCATTTCTTCTGAAATTTGAGGATGTTATGTAACAAGTTGTCCTTTACAAGTTTCATGAAGAGATCTAGGCCAAATAACCAGATTATGGTCACCATTTTAGTCCATGAAGTCTCGGGTGTCTCGAGATACTTCACCAGAATCATTATTTCCAAGATCTAGCCGATTTACTAGGCTACACTCATTCATTTCTCTTCAAATTTGAGTATGTTGTAGCTTAATGTGTTTCCTACAACTTTTAAGAAGACAACAAAGTGAGATCTCCAACAGAAATCAACATGCAACCAAGAAATCAACAAGAGGTCAGTGAAAATTTCGCAGATCTAAAGTCTCCGTATAATAGAACTTTTGACCCCTCAAATCTCCATCGTTTTCTACAAATTTTTAGTATGTCATAGTAAAAGACGTTAGCTTCAACTTTTATGAAGACATCACAGCCAAAATAGAACTCTAAACATGCATGCAAGCTCTCACAACATTCTGACTCAAACAGTTCATACGAAAATATTCCAGATCTAACATCTCCGTAGGATAAGGGTTTGACCCCTCAAATCTCCATAATTTTTCACGAAATTTTGGTATGTTGTAGTACAAGATGTTAGCTACAACTTTCATGAAGAAATAGAAACCAAAATCGGACTCTAAACACACATGCAAGCTCAAACAAGTTTCTGACTCCAAACAGTTCATGCGAAAACATTGGTGCAAGAGTAGAAAGTGGATTCCCAGCTTGCCTTTAGACCTCACGAACAGCACGAGCGGCGATTTCTTCCTCTCCCTCTCGGCTTCTCCTCTCTCAGCCACACTCTCTTCTCTCGCGCACACCTCTCTCTTTGGACGACAGCCACTTCCTCTCCCTCTCTTTCTCTCTCTCTTTCTTTTTAGTGGCTTTTATATTGCATGTGGCCGCCCAAGATGGCCAATGGGGGCAGCCACACCTTGCACAACCCCCATGCCACTTGGCAGCTCGCATGCAAGGCTAATGGGCCTTCTTCTTGGGCCTATCTTGGGCCGGCAAATGGGCTGGTCGACCACTCCTTTTGGGCCTCTATTGGGCCGGCCAACTTGGCCCATTAAAATCCACCTTTTGGACTTAAGGCCCAAACCTAATTTAAATCCTAATTTCACCTTTCAATTATTCATCTTTAATTCTTTCTTTTAAGAATTTAATTACTAAATTCCTCATGGCCAAAATCTTGAAATCATAATTCCATAAATTCCCATTTATAAAACACATGTCCAATGATAGGATTTTCTTTCCTATCACATAACTATCCCTTAAAAGCTTGGCCATAAATCTTATTACAAATTATGGATTAAATGGCCATAAAATAACTTGATGGTACTTCCATCACCTATTCATAGACTTTAATGTAACTAGAGGTCATTATGAATTTTGGGATACCACACTCGTTGCGAGTCGTTTCTTGATAGAGGGGAAATCCAAACTCGGTTTCACCGGTTAAGCCCGGTTGCATTCAGCTTGATCCAATCATGGCTTAGGCACGAACCTCAAGCCAAATAAGGTAATCGATCATGATTGGCCTCGATTGACTCTCGCCTGAAGAGATGGCCATGGTGCATTTAATGTTCATGGAAGGTAGTTTATTAATACATGATGATTGAGTAGGACACTTGGCCCCATTAGCCTTACTCTTGAAATGTAACTATTAAATTTTGGATGGTTATATGTTAAGAGGGGGGGGGGTGTCATAAGCTCATTAATGGTGGGGGGGTGATTCATAACTTAGAAAAATGATGACAAGGGATCTTGAAGATCAAGTAGGGTGCCACCTCTTCTCCTTAAGCTTGCCACTTAAGGTTTCATAGGTGTTGACTCTTTAGATTCTCGAAATCCCTAGACCTTTGTCATTTTCCAATTTTACAGAGCTCTTCGTACTTTGAATTTGGAGAAATTTCCTTGATGAATATTGTTCAAAATATCTGAATCTATAACATACTAATATTTCATATTTTTCTGAGGTGAAATGGTTGGGACGATGGCCCAATCAATTACTGTATAGAAATTGCCCCATGTAGTAAAAACAACGATCAATTTGCCTTCTCAACTTTTTATAAAATTTTCCCTTTCGAATTTGAACATGCTTCATTCACAAAACTTTTAAAGGATATCCATTTCTATAACATATAGAAATTTCAAAGAGTTTTGTGAAGATTTGGATTTCAAAATGAGTCTCTCTTTCCGATCGTTGAATTTGTTCGACGAGCGAATTTTTGGGTTGTGTTTAGTGAATTATTTCTCTTTCCACAGAACGAATTGTGTTGGAGAAAACTCCTAGTAGATTTTGAAGCTGACAAAACTTTTCTAGTTCTATTCTCATTTTCATTCTAAGGAATACGAGACTTATGTGTAATTCCTTCAAAGTCTATCTTACATCAGAAATCTGCCCCACTTTGACGAAGACCTAGATTGAACGCAAGTGAAGAACGGAGACATAATCAGACTTAGGATTATTTTTCTTCCTTCAAGGCTTCATTACGACAAACATGATATATTTGGCTTTCTGGTTGGAAATATCACTTACCTTTTTGGTTATCTTTATTGGAATCAATCATGGAACGGAAAAATCATTTTTGGAAGGCAAGTTTATTTGAAAAGAATCTACTTATGGAAACCAATATTCTGATTGTATGGGTGACCAGGATCATCAGACTTTCATCTCAATCTTCAAACGGCTTGAGATCTCCTTGATTGATTTTGTCCAACGGGTTGATTGGAAGAATTCCTTTGGAAAGTGCCAATGGTCAAAAAGGCATAAAGAAGTATTTAAGAAGGTTTTTCAAGTCCTTCGATAAAGAGCATGAAAGAAGAATTCCAAAGTCTAAAGCTTTCCAAATCACTTATTCTTCCTCATATAGTGCTCAAATTTGTATTTGAAAAAGAGAGAAAACATTAAAAGAGTGACTTTGTGAGAGCAGTAGAAACTCTTCACTAAGAAGTCAATGTTATAAGGTTGTAACACTCTTTTTCGATTCATAGTGAAAATTAGCTAGAAGGCTGTTAGCATGGGAGAGTGGACGTAGACTTAATCTATGCCGAACTACTATAAATTTTGTGTTCATTTTCTCTTCCTTGAACTCCTTTACTTTATTTGTAGTGATAGTTTTGAAATAGTTGTTAAAGTCCGAATTCCTTCAAAGTTTGTTGTTCATCAGACTCAGTTTAAAAGTAAAGTAATTTTACTGCATTTCGCAAAATCTATTTTCGCACCTATTCACCCCCTCTAGGTGTTTATACTAACGCTTTCAACTGGTATCAAAGCCTTTCGTGCTTATTTTGTTGAAGTGTTTTTACTTCTAGGCTAAAGATCTTTTATGGCTAGTATTACGCTCCGAGGATTTGTTGAAGGACGAGCAACACCAGACCTCTTTATTTCGATGGAAATGAGTATAATGTGTGGAAGAACAAAATGAAGGCATTTCTTAGAGCTAGAGATCCTCTGGAGTGGGATGTTGTTGAAAAATGAATCAATCCAAAGGCAACATCAACTTCAGACAAAGGGAAAGAAGAAGTGATTGAGAAAGATGCCGATGAATCCACACAAGCTGAAATTATCAAGAGACAGGCTCTTGATGCAAAAGCAATTTATTCTTTATATTGTGCTTTGTCTCCCACTAAATATAACCAAATTTCTTTTTGTGAAACGGCAAAAGAAGTTTAGGAGAGACTACATGTTACCTATAAGGGGACTGACCGTGTGAAGGAAACAAAAATAAATATTCTGCTTGGACAATTTGAAGCCTTCAGAATGAAGCCTGGAGAATCTATTTCTGATGTGTTCAATCGCTTTACAAAAATTGTGAATGACCTGGCTTATCAAGGTCAACCAATTTCTAGACCAATGAAAGTCAACAAACTACTGCATGGATTTTCAAAGGACTGGAATCATGTGAAGAATTCAATCAGAGAAACTTAGAAGATTATGCCTCTATCAGTTGATGAATTGATAGGCACGCTTCAATCATACGGAGTGGAGTAGATCAATGATGAGGAAGATCCAAAAAGTAAGAAATTAATTGCTTTAAAATCTAATATTGATTCTGATGATATAGATTCGGATGATGATATAGACGATGAGGAGCTGGCTCTTATGATAAAGAAATTCAAAAAACTGAATAGAAAGGGAAGAAGATTGAATTGGAAGAAGCAAAGCACGCATAATTCTTATAAGAGACCAACGGAGAACATTGAAACTAACAAGGATGTCATATGCTTCAAGTGTAAGAAAAATGGGCATATCAAACCAAACTGTCATTTGTTGAAAAAGAAGAAAGGAAAATCTGAGAAGTACAAGAAAGCTCTTGAAGCAGAAACTTGGAGTGACATCGAATGTGAAGAAAGTGAAGAAGAATTTGCAAACATATGTTTTAAGGCTCACTCAAAGTCAGACTCAGAATAAGAGATAGACATTGATTCAGATTCTGACAAAGAAATTGAGGTTAGTCACTCATAAATTCCTATTAAAGTTTCTATGTATATAGATGAACTTTGCTTCAATCTTAAATCCTCTCTTAAAAGGATCTCCGAATTGAAAAAGGAGAATTCTAAACTCAGGCAATAGGAAGTTTCTTGGAAAGAAAAGTTTGAAAGTTTGAAAAGAATTTTTGATGAATTTAAAGAAAATTCTGATTCTCTTTCAAAAGAAAACGATGTTTTAAAAAGGAGATTTCAGATATTTCAAAAGATTTTCCAAAGGATCAAAAAAATTAGAGAAAATTCTTACAGCTCAAATACTCTATTTTAACAAATCTGGTTTGGGTATGAATAATGAGACTATTCCTTTAATTGATTTTCCTAAAGTAAAAGAGAGATTTAGACAAAAACCCGCAAATACATTTTACAAAAATCATTTTCAAAAAGTGTTTGTAAAACCTGTTGGTTGAAGTGCTCTCAGATGTTCTAAGTGTAACAGCTCAGAACATTTTGAAAATGAATATCCCAAAGTTTGGAGACCAATTAAGAAAGATTGGGCAAAAACTATTTTTAAAACTAACAACCCTAGACCCAAGAAAATTTGGGTACCAAATAAAGTTTGAATTTTTCTTCTAATTGCAGGTCGCTATTAAAAGAAAAGTCAAATGGTATTTGGATAGTGGTTGTTCTAGGCATATGACAAGAGACTCAAGCTGCTTCATAAAGCTTGATAGACAAAAATGAGGAAAAGTTTCTTTTGGTGGAAACAACAAAGAGAAGATTATAGGATATGGAATAGTGAAGATTGGAAGTCGACTATCAGCAATGTTTCCTTGGTGAAAGGTTTAAATTACAACATTTTGAGTATAGGTTAGCTTTGTGATACATATTTCAGAATAAACTTTCAAGAAGGCATTTGCTTTGGAATAAGTCAAGATTTTTCTCAATCTTTTACTAGGCGAAGGCATTGCAACATATAACTTCTGGATGTAAATCTAGAAAATTCACAGTGTCTTATTTCTATTCAAGATGTAAGTCTTTGGCATCGAAAGCTTGGTCATGTAAGTATGAAGCAAATTGCCAAAATTTCTTCTAAGAAGTTGGTTTGAGGGCAACCTAATTTGGTTCATCAGAAGTTTGAGTTATGCACTTGCTGCGTCTTAAGAAAACAGTCGAGAAGTTCTTTTAAACCAATAAATTAGGTTTCTACCAGCTGTGTTTTGTAGCTTCTTCATATGGACCTTTTTAGGTCAACAAGAACTCAAAGTCTTGGTGGAAAGAAATATTGTCTAGTAATTGTGAAAAATTATTCACGTTTTACTTGGGTATTCTTTTTGGCAAACAATTCCGAAACTTTTTCACATTTTTCAAATTTTGCCAAGAAAGTTTAGAATGAGAAATGTTATGCCATTTCAAGCATAAGAACAGATCATGGAGGTGAATTTGAAAATCAGGATTTTGCAAACTTCTATGATGAATCTGGTTTTCAACATATTTTTTCTTTTCCATACACTCTAGAACAAAATGAGGTGTGGAAAGGAAAAACAGATCTTTATAGGGGATAGCCAGAACTCTATTGATAGAAAGCAAAATATCCTCACGATTTTGGGCAGAAGCAGTCTCTACTATTTGTTATATAATCAACATGGTATTTTTAAGGCCTATTCAAGAAAAGACTTCCTATGAAGCATATAAAGGAAAGAAGCCAAATGTTTCCTACTTTCATGTTTTTGGCTGTAAGTGCCTTATTTTGAAGAATGCAAATAATTGATCTGGAAAATTCGAGGAAAAATCGGATGAATAAATTTTTCTTGGCTAGTCAATGTCAAGCAAAGCTTATATGGTCTTTAACAAGAAGACTCAATCTGTAGAAAAATCTATGAATGTCAGGTTTCAGGATTATGTGCAGAATCAACCAGATCAAATTCAACTTGAAGAGTCTGAACCAGTTCCAAACTTAATAAAGTCTATTTCCCTCGAAGAGGTTCAATCTTCTGGAGTATAACAACAAGCAGAACAAGAAGATTCAAAAGGAATAAAGGATCAACAGATTCTCAAATCAAATAGCAATTGGAAGCACAAATCAAGTCATCCTAAAGAACTCATCATTGGCAAAATTGATGAAGGAATCCACACCAAATCCAAAGGAAAAGAAGAAGCCAGTGCATTAGCACTTGTTTAAAAAATAGAACCAAAAGGAGTAGAAGAAGCATTGTTTGATGAAAGCTAGATAGAAACTATGCAGGAAGAACTCAGATAATTTAGCATCAATGATGTGTGGGAGCTACCACCCACCTGGGTGGCACTGCTGGCGGTGAGCTTCTCCCCCTAACGCAAGGGGAGGAGTTCGATTCTCGGGTGTCATAGGGTGACTTACCCGGTGGCACGTGTGTGGTGGCTAGCACGTGTCGCCCCCAGGGTTTACTCCCCGTTATGTGGCACCCGAGAATTTCGCAAACCGTGATGTGCGACGGTAGTGACTGATCAATAGAAGCATCGCCGAATGGTATTATTAGTATTGTGCATGAGCATTGTTTGATTCCATTGACGGACCGATATCTCATGTTTATTAAGGGTTCAATCATTGAATAGATTATCGACATATATTTCTTTTGATGACTCGACACAATTATATCACTTGAGTGCACATGAGATAAGAAAAGAAATTGAAACACCAAGACCATGGGACCGAGAATGCTCCACATTTGTGCAAGTTTAAGGATCAGTTTTTATTTATTTATCTGGGCTTTGTTATTGAGGGACTGCATGTCCACTAATCTACTAGCCCAATACAATTTGAAGACCCCTTAATAGTCGACATTTAAGTCAACTAATTAGAAGAGATGTTGACTGAAACTTGGCTGGATGATGACACGTTGCTGGTGTATGGATAGCCAGCGAAAATGCAAGGGGAGACATGCTGAAGACACGTACATCCCAGCTGTCCGTTTCCCTTGCAACCACCGAAACATGCATCTCTTTTGTTTAACTGGTTTTAGCAAAACCAGTGGTCTTGTGCTCGTGAAAGTGGGAAATTGAGAGAGTGAGCGAAACTGAGAGTAATCGAGAGAGAGTGAACGAGAAGGTAGCGAGTGAGTAGCGAGAGAGTGAGTCGGCAAGAGAAGGAAGGAAATTAGCCCTTGCCGTGCGTGCACGTTGCTGCCGCCGTCGAGCCGTGCACTCCTCACCGTCTCACCAAACGCCGTGGAATCGTAGGACATCGAGGCAAGTGAAAGTCCATGAATCTATATAATGTGATGCTATTATTGTCCAGTATGATGCAATATACTTGGAAACAATTGAATTCTAAAAGTAGAATGTTAAATTGTGGGTAATCGAAGTAGAGCGGGATCATGAGATTGAGGAATTACTTTGGTTTTGTGTACATTCTGATCCTGTTGATGTATTGATGAAAGATTGACTATTAGTAGACTTGTGGAAGTAAGATAGTCACGGTGGAAGTGGAATTTCAAGGGATTCACTTAATCCAGTGCAAGTTCATGTGTAACCCTGTAACTTTGTGAAATTTTATGAAGATTTCTAAAATGAATTTGATCCCGATTTCTTCACAGAAGTTGTGAGGAATTGCATGAGCTAGAGTATATATTTTTATCAGAACTTCTCGGAATCAATACGATGGCTTAAACCTCTTTTAATATGCAATGCTTGCTGTTGAATTTTATTCTGTGATAAAAGAATCCCGAACTGAGTTGTGAGAACTACCACTCATTATACATAACGAATCTGGCTTAGTGTCCTTAATGAAACATTTTCGTCTAGATCTCAATTATAACGTGTTAAAATTTCAGAATTTTTCATGGTCATTTTCTGGTTATTTCGAAATCTCTATTGAAGGCATGCATTCTGGCCTTTACACTGTGTTACTATGAAACTGTTCATTTTGTTTAAGAGTCATTGTATCTTGAGTTGTTAATTGTTATTCACTTGATAGATGCATTGATATTCAGCATATCACATGACATTGGAAAGTTTGATAAAGTCTTATAGATCCGTGGAATCCATGACCTCATTGCATCAAAATGTATTTTTGTAATTTGATGTATATTATGATGTGAATGTTACCGTCGGAGATGTGAGCCGACGATGCCCCGGGAGTGTCGGGATGCCCAAGGGTCGAGTGAGTCGATACCGTTGGATGCCCGGAGGTTTGTGCCGGAGGGTCCTCGGGAGTTTCGGGATGCCTGGTTGTAGGGATTGTACGTAAATCCGAAGGGAAGGGGCAACCATGTTCATGGCGAGCCCTGGATATACCTCATGATGCCAGGTGGGGTGCGAGATGCCCAGGGGTGTGACGGAACACGCTCTGGATGCCCGGAGGTTTGTGCTGGAGGGTCTCGCGATGCCAGGTTGGGTGCGAAAGCCCGGAGGGATGCAAACACTGGTCCCTGGGGAATGAAACCTGTCTTTGAATGCTAAAAACTCGGTACACTAAACGAGTGCATGTGTGTGCATATGGCATGATAAGAGAATTTGTTTATGAAATTAAATTGGCTTCATCCGGTACTGAGAATGCGTTTGTTATGGTATTGAATTGTTTTTATGAATGTGGTGTAGGTAAAATAGACCCTTGATGGTATGCATATATATATATATGATAAGTGTGTTTTGCATGCATCTGGATGGTTGGAGTTTCTTCATAATATAGTGTAATGGATCTTTTACTGTTGAGTGGTTGTACTCACCCCTCTTGGGGACTAACATTTCAGACTAAAAGAAAAATGCCGTTGCTGCCTGCGACTCCTGGTATGTTTTATGGACTACTGATTAACCTACAGTGGGAGTGGTCAGAGCACCGTCATCCTGGGGTGCACGGGTTGGTATTCGAGCGCGTAAGGATTTTGCTGACTTTTGAGGTAGGCCTCTCTGTCGGGCCTATTCACCAGGAGTACATATCAGTTCTCGTCCGTATGGATGGCCGCCTTCTGAGGGTACTACCACCACCACCGGCCAATGGACCTGACTAGATATGACCTGGAGTCGAGGGTAGCGGGAGATGCATTTTTGGGATGCCGACACATGGGTGATGGACGGACGCAGATGATATCTAAGGATAGAAGTTGGCTTTCTTTTGGGTAATCGCCAAGCACAAAAAGACCTCGGCGTTTTGTTGTACCAACTATCATAGTCCATCCCTTATATAAATAAAAGTGTTCGGCCTAAATTATGAAAGTTTTAGTATGGTGTGTATCACTTTATATTTTGTTGAAGGGTAGTCGAATTATGCTTCCGCCATATTATTTGCGCAGGGACCGATAAAGAAAACAAATGAAAACCCCCAGGTATTATAAGTTATGTTAAAAATTTCTTTGGTCTCAGAGTAGTATGCTACAAGAGAATGTAATTGTGGTGACCCTAACGGATCGGGGGCCGTTTCGAGGGTGCCACACGTTACCCTGGGCCTTTTGGGTTGTCTATGTTGGTACGGTGTGCGGGTTCCTTGGGTCACAAAAAAAAAAATGATGTGTGGGAGCTGATTCCAAAACCCAAAGGCAAATATGTGATTGGAACAAAATGGGTATTTAGAAACAAAATGGATGAGAAAGGAAAAGTAATCAGAAATAAAGCAAGGCTTGTGACAAAATGATACACACAGGAAGAAGGGATAGACTATGACGAGACCTATGCACCAGTAGCAAGGTCAGAAGCGATTGGATTATTACTTGCTTTTACTTGTTATCAAAATTTCAGGTTATTCCAGATAGGTGTCAAAAGTGCTTTCCTTAATGGATTCATTCAAGAAGAAGTCCATGTGGAGCAACCACCAGAATTTGAAGATCCAAGAAAACCGGACTCTATCTACAGACTAAAAAAGACATTGTATGGTCTGAAGCAGGCACCACAAACTTGGTATGAAAGGTTGAGTAAGATTCTAACAAAAAATGGCTTTGAGAAAGGAAAAGTTGATACTACTCTGTTTATAAAAAGAGAAGAAAAATATTTTTTGCTTGTACAGATTTATGTAGATGATATAATCTTTGGTTCTCCTAACAAAAATCTCTGCAAGAGATTTTCAAGATCTATGTAGGAAGAATTTGAAATGAGCATGTTGGGTGAATTGACTTTCTTTTGGGATTGCAAGTTAGTCAATCAAAGAAAGAAATATTCATTCACCATGAGAAATATGCCAAAGATCTTATCAAGAAATTTGGATTGGAAAATTGTAAGAGAATAGAAACTCTTATGTCAAGCTCATCAAAACTGGACAAGGATGAAGGAGAAAATAAAGTAGATCAGAAACTATATAGAAGCATGATCGGTTCTCTTCTTTACCTCATTGCCTCTAGACTTGACATTTTATTCAGTGTGTGCATTTGTGCTAGATTTCAATCTAATCCAAAAGAATCTCATCTAAGTGTTGTTAAATGCATCATCAAATATGTTGCGACTTTTCTTAAAGCTGGGTCTATGGTATCCAAAAGAAGGAGACTTTACTCTACTTGATTATCCTGACACTAATTTAGCTGGTTGTCGAGTCGATAGCAAGAGCACATCTGGCACTTGTCAACTGTTGGGACAAATGTTGGTATCTTGGTTCTTAAGGAAACAAAGTACGGTGGCATTATCAACAGCAAAAGTAGAATATGTTGCTCTTGGGAGTTGTTGTTCTCAAATTCTATGGATAAGACAACAACTAAAAGACTTTGGAATAGAAGAATCCTACATAGAGATCAGATGCGACAACACTAGTGCTATCAACCTTACCAGAAATCCAATTTTTCACTCAAGAGCAAAGCACATCGAGATTTGTCATCATTTTATAAGAGATCATGTCCAGAATGGCAAGATTATGATTCAATTTATTGATTAAAAGAATCAACTGGTAGATATCTTCACAAAACCTTTGGAGAAGAACTTATTTGAGTCAATTCGCAGCAAGCTAAATGTCATCTCTCTTCTCGATGAAAGTCTAAAGTTGATCGACTCGGGACTCCAACTTGAGGAGGCTACTTCAATATGTAAATTTTTTCCAATCTAGGTATTTTATTTTTAGTATGTAAATTCTAAACAGGTATGATTATATTTGAATCATCACTTGCCTATTTTATTTTTAGAAATTACTATTTTATTGCTAAATTTCGGATTTCAAATATTTTGTAGTTACCTTTTTTAAATTTATTCTGAAAAGTTATTTTTCTTTATGACGATTCGTTGACCTCTTTTCGATTTCTTTAAATACCTCATAATATTTCTTTTGAGCACAACACTTTCAAACCCTAATACCGAATCTCTCTCTCTATTTTTACTATCAAAATCTCTCTACAAGTTTCTTTCTCTCTTTCACTTGAATATGTCGTTGAAATTCTCCAAGTCTGCATCAATGTCGTACCAGAGGAAATCCTCTCATATAGCAAGTTAGGGTCCTCGAAACATGCTTGCAGGACCAACTCACTTTGATCTTACTCAAGAAGATTCTCTGCAGAGTTCTCCTCATCAATTTGCAGATGAGGAAGTTGCACAAGAAGCGATTCCTATTAGAGTAATGAGACCTAAGGTACTCTTCAAGCATTACACTTTTTTGAAACAGGGTGGAAGTCCAATGACCTTTATCATTGACTTTCTGAAAGATAATGGGTATGGAAACGAAACCTTGTTTTTGAGAACAATGGAAAGACTAGGAATAGCGCCAAAAGGAACAGCTGAAAGGAGTTTGTGAACTTTCTTTTTAATCCTCGATTTGGGTCAAAAAGTCAGCCTAACAACAAAGATGATGATGAGAGAATTTTTACAAATTTCCAACCTTGGATGGGTGTGGCTACTAAGACTCCTAGAGAAAGAACGAAACTTTTTCGTTCAAAAGAGCATAAAAGGGTTTACGCTCAAATACTGAACAGAGGAGTGATAAACCCATGCACAGTGGACTTTGACTTTCTGGACTCCATAAATGTTAACTTGAGGGAAAGGTTAGCCAATCTTCAACTTGAAAAATTTTGTGCAGAGACAACAGAAGCTTATCCTCAATTAATGGCGTATTTTTACTCCAATCTATCTTTCCTGGATCAAACTCATATTCAGTTCACTGTTTGTGATAAAGTATTTGTTGTGGATGTGAATATTCTGGCTGATATTCTAAGAGTTGAACGTGTGGTTTTCTACCCATAGATGTCTCCATCAGTGAAGTTACTCGATTTCTAGTGAAGGACAAATTACCAAGCGGAAGTATCACTTACTCTCGTATGCCAGCTGAAAAGGCTAGTAAGATCACCTAGAGGGGGTGAATAGGTGATAAAGAAATTTTTACGAGAGTTTAAAATAATTTGCTAGCAACATAAACAATAGTTAACAGTTATATAAAGCTGTAAATAAAAATAAGTAGTTTAAGGGAAAAAGAATAGAAACACAATGTTTATAATGGTTCGGCTTAGATCAAGCCTACGTCCACTCTCCCGTGCTGATAGCTCATTGGTTGGATTTCACTAAGAACCAAAAGAGATGTTACAGTCTTACGTCATTGAATTTACAGTGTAGAGACTCTACTACATTTCTTCAAAGTTTCACAGGCGTTTGCTCTCTCTTTTAAGTACAATGAAAGCTTTTACGATCGAATAGCAAATGACTAAGAGCTTCAGACTTTGGAATTCTTCTTTCATTCACACACTTGAACAACCCGAGCATCTTCCTTATATACTCCTTCATGCCTTCACAACCGTTGGTACTTTCCAAAGGAGTTCTTCCAATCTACCCATTGGACAGAATCAATCAAGGAGATCTCGAGTCATTTAAGAAATGTGATGATAGCACACCAATCTTGTTCGCCCATACAATTAGGATCTAGGTTTCCATAAGTAGAACATTCCAAGTATATTTTGCCTTTCAACAGATCTTGATTATCCAAATTGATTCCAAAAAGAATAATTGATCTCGATGTGCTATCTCCAGCCGTAAGATCTTATACAAACCATACGAACCAAATCCTTGAAGATAAACTCGCATCTAGATAAGTCTTCTCTTCGTTGGTCTGGAAACTGTCAGTGAATGTAGATTTTGAGTCTTGAGTCTTGCGGTCTTCAGATTTTGATGACAGAATCTGGAGTTCAACAGAGTTTAATAATTGAGTCTTAGAAGTCTTCAGACTAGATTAATGGAAATGTTTTGTCAATTTCAAAACACTCAGGGAGTTTTCTCCAACAATATCCCCCTTTTTGATGGTGACAAAACTTTCTTACAGATTTGAAAACTTTTATCCTGCAAAACAAAACTTAAGCAATACATGATAACTTATAAAAATGAGTTGATTAAGACTTGGATAGTATCAATTTTGCAACCACAAAAAACATGTTAATCCTGCAAAATAAAGTAACCATTCATCCACAATCAGTATCTCAAGCTAAGTTATTGCAAGCACCAAAGATTCAAACCACAGTAGTAGTCAAAATCCAAAGTCAAAGATCCACAACCAAACAAAAACACCAGAGTCTAAAAGTCATCAAAAACATAAAAACAAATCTACATGACTTCTCCCCCTTTTTGTCAATAGCAAAAAGTGGAGAGCAAGCAAAAAGTGTTGAATGAAGAGAGTGGTGTGAAAATCATGGCTATTTTTGCAAGCGAGCAAGCTGAAATTCCCCCATAGAGCTCACTATCTTCTCAAGCTTTCCAATAGTCTCCTTCAGTTGCTGTAAATCTTCACCCTTCACATGATCTTGCACTTGAGTCTTCAGGGTAATAATTGATCTTGTGAAGAAACTGAAGTAGCCAAGAAAGCCTTCTTGAGATCTTTTATCTCATACTCCAAACCATATTGACCCTTCTTTAAATCAAGCAGGACATCCATTATTCGTGAAAAGTCTGCTGAATGTGCTAGTGCAGCACTGGGTCTAGCCGAATTTGTTCCTGGAGTCTTGAGATTGAAGGGATCTTTAGCAGTTTGTTTACTACGACTTGGAGTGAATGCCTCAAGATTTGGTTCTGGATGGTGAGAGGCATACATGTCCTCTGGATCTGCTGCAGATCTACTAACATCACTAGTTAAAATAGGTGAAGAAATACCTCGTTTTTCAACAGCCCCCCTGTTTATGTGCCTTTAAGTGGAGAAATGGATTCTTCTTCCTGTTCTACTTCAGTAAGGGAGTGATGTTTTCCTTTCCCTTTCTCACCAACAATTCCACTCCTTGTCTTTTGAGAGTTGCTTAACAAGGATACAACCAATGTAGGCTCAAGAGAGTCATCTCGAGCCTCTTCTTCTCTTCTTCTCTTCTTCCTTCCTCTTCTTCTTCTTCTCCTCTTCCTTCCTGTTATTCTTCTTCTCCTCTTCCTTCCTGTTATTCTTCTTCTCCTCTTCCTTCATCTCTTCTCTCAGTCTCTTCTCTGGTCTCACGAAAGCTGACAAAACTCTTCAAGTTTCTTAAGGCTAAAAGAGTCATCTTGTCCTCATCTTCTTCATCCTGCAAGATGAGAGTTCTCTTCCTATTTACTGGAGCATCCATGGGCTCCTTGCCTTTCCTTTTGGCTGCTGCAGAGTCCTGTTTGTCTTAACGGGAGACTTCTCCTTCATGCGCTCTAACACCTTGTTAAGCTCTTTCAGACGCATCTTGGTGACCATTTTAAAGCCAATCACCATTTGAGTAATGCTTGTCAAACACAGAGGTGCGGGAATGTGAATTTTGAAATGTCTAAAAAGACGCGTGATAAGAGCAGAATAAAGGAGTTGTCCATTGTCTTTTACCACTGTCTTGTACATGTGAAACATGATGGTGTGTGGCAGAGAGAATTTGTATCTATCATTGATGGCATACATCAATTTTGCCTCAGATCGAGACACATCAGTATTGGATGTTGATTTTGGACGGATGCAGTTGATCATGATTTTATGCAGCTAGATGTTGGAGACATTCATCTTAGAGTAGGAGATCTTGTCTTCAACAAACCTGTCTTTTACCAAATCCAGTGTAGTGTGAGCAACGGACACACTGATTTGTCAAAAACACGTCCTTTCCACCCTAACAAGTTAGCCAAAATGTCCATATCCACCAAAAACTCCTTATCCCTGACTGTGAAAGAGAAACTGTTCACATCCAAAAATGATAGATTCGAATAGAAGTAGGCTGTGAGTTCTGGAAAATCAATTGTAGATTCAGAACAAAAACGCTCTAATTGAAGAAGTGCAAACTTTTCCCTCAGATTTACTTGCATAGAATTAAGAAAATCAAAATCAACGCTTTTGGGGTTCATAACCCCTCTCTTCAACTGATTCGAATAAACCATATTGTGGTTTTTCGATCTTAATAGACTCGATCCATCACCATCCACATTTACAGCCACTCTTGTTCTAGGCTAGAAATGTGTGAACATTCGTTCATCATTGTCCTGTCCTTCTGGCTGATTAACCATGCCAAAACGTGGGTCACTAGGAAAGTTAGCAAAGGCTTTTTCAGCCGACCCTTTTTCTGCTATGCCCATCTTCTCCATATTGCGCAAAAATAGAGTCTCATTTTTGTAGCCTTTCTCTCTCAGATATTCATCGATCAAAGACATGGTAGTTCCTCATTCTTTCAACTTAGAATAAAGCTTGAAAGCAACATTAGGTGTTAGCGTTCTTACAAGTTCAACTTCTTATAGAATTTCTTCTTTTGGTTGAGTCGGTGGAGGAGACTGACGCTGTTGAGAAGGTTATTGTTGACTTGGTCGCTGCGGTAGAGAAGAATCTTCTTTCTCGGTTAAATCGAAATGCGTAGGACCCTTAGGCATGTGTCGTGGTCCCCTACTTGCTATTCTCGAAAACTTTCTTGAAGACATTGTCGCTTTAAGGGAGAAATTCTCAAACTTGCTTGAAAAGGTGAAAACTTTTCGGATTAAACTACAGAGAAAGTGAGAGCAAGTGCAATGTTTGTAATCTAGGGTTTGAGAGTGAAAACGGAGAAGACGAATTTCAACAATATATAAAGCAAGTAAAGTGGGGTAAACGAATCGTCATAAAGGAAAAATAAAACTGCATTTTTCAAAATAAATAACTGTCTTTTTGAAAAAGAAAAACTATCATAAATTCAAAAACTCGGGAAAGATAATTTCTAAAAATATAGCAATCAATTAGCGATTAAAAAAGTAACTGTACCTTTTCAAATTTTTATCTAAAAATTAAAATGCTAGAATTGAAATAACTTACAACGTAACTTTTAGTTATTCTAAGTCTGAGCACCTTCAGACTTTACCTCGAGTCTTGAGCACTTCCAGACTTTACTCGATAAAGGATGTGATGTTCGATCGATGCGAATAGACTCAAATAGACTTTTCTCCAACGGTTTTGTAAATATATCTACTAGTTGATTCTTTAAATCTATGAACTGAATCGTAACTTCTTCATTTTGAACATGATCTCTAATAAAATGATGTTGAATCTCTATATGCTTTGCCCTTGAATGCATAATTGGATTATTTGTGAGATTTATGGTGCTGGTGTTATCACATTTGATCTCGGTGCATGATTTTTCTCTTAGCTATTGTCAAATCCACAAAATTTGAGAGCAGCAACTTCCAAGTGTTACATATTCTGCTTTAGTTGTTGAAAGAGCTACAATATTTTTTTTTCTTGAAAACCATGATACCAGCTTATTTCCAAGCAATTGGCATGTACCAGAAGTACTCTTCCCGTCCACCTTGCAACTTGTTAAGTCTACATCTAAATATCTAAGGAGAGTAAAGTCTCATTCTTTTGGATACCATAGCCCTAACTTTGGAGTTGTTGCAATGTATTTAATGATGTTGCAGCAGTTAAGTGAGATTCTTTGGGATTTGATTGGAACCTAGCACAAATGCAAACACTAAACAAAATATCAAGTCTAGATGTAGTAAGGTAAATAAATGGACCAATTATGCTCTTCTATAGCTTCTAGTCTACATTCTTTCCTTCTTCGTCTTTATCCGGCTTTGAAGAACTTGACATAGGTATCTCGGTCTTTTTGCAATTTTCTAAACCAAATTTTTTGATGAGATCTTTTGCATATTTTTCTTGGTGAATGAAAATTCCCTTCTTCGATTGTTTGACTTGTAATCCAAGAAAGAAGGTTAATCCACCTATCATGCTCATCTCGAATTCATCCTACATAGACTTAGAAACTTTTTGCATAGATTTTCATTAGGTGAACCGAAAATGATATCGTCAACATAGATTTGAACGAGTAAGAAATCTTTACCTTCTCTCTTAATGAACAAAGTAGTGTCTACTTTACCTTTATCAAAACCATTTTGAACGAGAAATTTACTTAACTTGTCATACCAAGCTCGAAGGGCTTGCTTTAATCCATAAAGAGTCTTTTTCAATTTGAACACAGAGTCTGGCTTTTTTGGATCTTCAAAACTAGGTGGTTGTTCCACATAGACTTATTCTTGGATAAATCCATTTAGGAATGCACTTTTTATATCCATTTGGAATAACCTGAAATTTTTATAGTAAGCAAAAGTAAGTAATAATCTAATTGCTTCTAACCTCACTACTGGTGCATGTGTCTCGTTATAGTCCATCCCTTCTTCTTGCGTATATCCTTTGGCTACGAGTCTTGCTTTGTTCTTGACCACTTTTCCTTTCTCGTCCATCTTGTTCCTGAAAACCCATTTAGTTCCAATAATAGACTTACCTTTAGGTTTATGAATAAGTTCCCAAACATCATTGATGCTGAACTGTTTGAATTCTTCTTGCATAACGTCAATTCAACTTTCATCAGCCAAGGCTTCTTCTATAGTCTTGGGTTCAATCTCAGAAACAAGTGCCAAAGTTGGATCTGGTGCGAATTCCATCATCGATGTTGCCAATGATGAGTTCCTTGGGATGACTTGACTTGTGCTTCCAATTGCTGGTTGGTTTTTGAGTCTGTTAATCCTCTGTTTCAGTTGAATCTTCTGGTTTGTCCTGTTGTTGAACTTTAGGAGTCTGAGCCACTTCGGGAGAAGTAGACTTTGTAGAATTTGGAGTAGATTCAAATTCTTCAAGTTGAGCCTGATTCACTTGATTTTGCATTGAATCTTGGAACTTGACGTTCATAAATTCTTCCACAGACCGACTTTTCTTGTTGAATTCTCTATAGCCTTTGCTTGAGGTTGAGTAGCCAAGAAATATTCCTTCGTCCGATCTCACTTCAAACTTACCAGTTCGATCACTTGTATTTTTTAAAATAAAACACTTGCAACTAAACACATGGAAATAAGAAACAATTGGCTTTTTTCCTTTGAATAACTCATAAGGAGTTTTCTCCATAATAGGCCTTAAGAATACTCTGTTAATAATATAACAAGCTGTAGAAACTGCTTCAGCCCAAAAATGAAAAGAAATATTACTTTCAATTAAGAGAGTTCTAGCCATTTTCTGCAAAGATCTATTCTTTCTTTCCGCAACTCCATTTTGTTCTAGAGTATATGGAGAGGAGAAAACATGTTGGAAACCAGAATCATCACAGAATTTTACAAAATCTTGGTTTTAAACTCACCTCCATGGTCTGTCCTAATACTTGAAATATCATATCATTTTTCATTTTGGACTTTTTTTGCAAATTTTAAAAATAAGATAAGGTTTCAGACTTACTTGCCAAGAAGAATACCCATGTAAAATGTGAATAATCATTCACGATTACTAGGCGATATCTATTTTCATCAATACTTTGAGTTCTGGTTGGTCCAAAAAGACCCAAATGTAGAAGCTGCAAAACTCAATTAATAGAAATTTTATTTATAGGTTTGAAGGAACTTCGACCTGTTTTCTCAAAATACATGGTGTGCATAAGTCGCATTTTTGATAGGTCAGGTTGGGCAGTCCATGAACAAGCTTCTTGGATGAAATCTTGGCAATTTCCTTCATATTGACATGGCCAAGTTTTCTATGCCATAGATTTGCTTCTTCTTGAATGAATATCAAACATTGAGAGTTTTCTGGTTTTATATCCAGAAAATAGATATTCCCATGTCTTCGTCCGTAAAAGATTGAGATAAATCCTTACTAGTTCCCAAACAAGTATTTTCTTGGAAGTTAATTTTGAATCCGATGTCACACAATTAACTAATGCTAAGTAAATTGTAATTCAGACCTTCCACTGAGGAGACATTGATTGTGAGACTTCTAATTTTTACAGTTCCACATCCAACAATTCTTCCTTTGCTGTTTTTACCAAAAGAAACTTTTCTTCCTTTTATTTACATAAGCTTTATAAAACAGCTTGAATCTCCTGTTATGTGTCTCGAGCAGCCATTATCCAAATACCATTTTATCTTTTTCTTGATAGTGACCTGCAATTATAAAAAGAACTCAAGCTTTCTTTAGTACCCACATTTTCTTGGGTCCATGGGAGTTATTGCAATATATAGTCTTTGCCCATTCCTTTTTAACAAGTTTCTAAACTATAGGACATTCTTTATCAAAATATTATGAGCTATTACACTTTGAACATTTGAGAACACTTCGGCCAATAGGTTTTACAAAAACTTTAAAATGATTTCTGTAAAATGTTTTTGTAGGTCTTTGTTTGATTCTTTTATTTACTTTTGGTAAATCAATTAAAGGAATAGTTTCTAGTGTCATACCCAAACCTGATTTGTTAAAATATGGTTTTTGAATTGAAAGAATCTTTTAAAACTTCTCAGATCCTATTAAAAACCTTTTTGTAATATTTGAAATATTCTCTTTCGGAATGTATTTTCCTTTGAAATAGAGTCCGCATTTTCTTTTAAGACAACAAAACTTTTGTCTAAATTTTAAAATTTTTCTTTCCAAGAGATTTCCTGTTGCTTCAGTTTAGAATTTTCCCTTTTTAATTCAGAGATTCTTTTAAGAGATATTTTGAGACTAAGACAAAGTTCATCAATGTACTTCGAGACTTTAACACGAATATTTAAATTACTAACCTCGATTTTATTATCTGAGTCTGAATCTGAGTCTGTTCCAAAATTTGAGTCTAATTCAGAGTTTGCCATTAAACATATGTTGGCATACTCTTCATTACTTTCCTCACATTCTGTATTACTCCATGTCTATACTTTAAGAGCCTTCTTGAATTTCTCAGTTCTTGCTTTCTTCTTCTTCAACAAAGGGCAGTTAGGTCTGATGTGTCTTTTTTTCTTACATTCAAAACATACCACATCTTTGGTAACCTTATTTTCTTCAGTTGATTTGTTCTGGAATTTTTGAGAGCCTTGTTTCTTCCATTTAAATCTTTTTCCCTTTCTGTTCAGTTTCTTGAATCTCCTTATCATGAGTGCTAGCTCTTCATTATCCATGTCATCTTTAGAATCTGTATCATCAGAATCATCTTTAGATTTTAAAGCAATTGACTTCTTACCCTTGGGATCTTTTTTCTCATTGAGTTGCTCCACTTCATATGACTAAAGTGTGCCTACAAGTTCATCAATTGTAAGAGGCATAATCCTTTGTGTTTCTCTTATTGAAGTCTTCACGTGATTCCAATCTTTGGATAATCCACGCAGCAATTTATTGACCTACATTGGTCCTGAGATTGACTATCCCTGATATGATAAACCGTTTACAATTTCTGTGAAATGACTAAACATGTTAGTAATGGATTCTCCTAGTTTTATCTTGAAGGTTTCATACCGTCCGAGTAAGATATATCTTTGTTTCTTTAACTCGATTAGTTCATTCATAGGTAACATGCAACCTATCCCAAACTTCTTTGGTTGTTTCACTAGATGAAATTCTATTATATTCAGTAGGAGATAAAGCACAATATAAATAGTAGATTGCTTTAGCATCAAGAGCTTGTCTCTTGGTTATTTATTCTTGTGCCATTTCGTCAGCATCTACAACTTATTTTCCTCTTTCTGAGACTAATGCAGCTTTAGGAATGATTCCCTTTTCTACCACATCCCATTCTACAAGATCTTTTGATCTTAGGAATGCCTCCATCTTGTTTTTCCAAACATTGTACTCCTTTCCATCAAAGTAAGGAGGTCTGGTGTTGCTTTGGCCTTCAACCAAGGAGCCAAAATACTAGCCATAGATCTTTAGTTTAGAGGTAAAAACACTTTAATAAAACGAGCACACGAGCTTTGATACCAATTGAAAGGGTTAGTAAGATCACCTAGAGGGGATGAATAGGTGATAAAGAAATTTTTACGAGACTTTAAAATAATTTGCTAGCAACATAAACAATAGTTAATAGTTATATAAAGCTGTAAATAAAAATAAGGAGTTTAAGGGAAAGAAAATAGAAACACAATGTTTATAGTGGTTTGGCTTAAATCAAGCCTACGTCCACTCTCCAGTGTTGACAGCCCACTGGCTGGATTTCACTAAGAACCAAATGAGATGTTACAGTCTCACATCCTTGACTTTATAGTGTGAAGACTCTACTATACTTCTTCAAAGTCTCACTGGTGTTTGCTCTCTCTTTTGAGTACAATGAAAGCTTTTATGATTGAAATAGCAAAGAACTAAGAGCTTTAGACTTTGGAATTCTTTTTTCATGCACACACTTGAACAACCTAAGCATCTTCCTTATATACTCCTTCATGCCTTCACAACCGTTGGCACTTTTCAAAGGAGTTCTTCTAATCTACCTATTAGACATAATCAATTAAGGGGATCTCGAGTCATTTAAGGAATGTGATGATAGCCCACCAATCCTACTCGCCCATACAATCAGGATCTAGGTTTCCATAAGTAGAACCTTCCAAGTATACTTCGCCTTTCAACGAGATATTGATTATCTGAATTGATTCCAAAAAGAATAATTGATCTAGATGTGTTTTGACACTTGATTTTTGTTTTCAAGTACAAAAAAAATTATTAGAGAAAAAGAGAAAAAGAGAAAAAGAGAAAAAAAGAAAAGAAAAGAAAAAGCAAAACAACAACAAAAGAAAAAGAAAAAGAAAATAGAAAATAGAAAAAAAAAAATGAAAAATTGCTTAGAGGGCGGATTGGGCGGAATCCGGCCTCAAACCGGCTTGCCGCCCCCTTTTTTCTTTTCTTTCTCTCGCGTAGGCCCGGCCCACTCTTCTTTCCAGTTTAGCCCAGCCTGCGCCCAAGGACTTCTTTTCTCGGTAGCTAGGGTTTTTGAGAGGGGAGTTCGAACGAGAGAAGGAGAGAGGAGAACTCGGAGAAGGAGACACCGAGAGAGAATAGCAACCCAGAGAAAGAGAGGGAGAAATAGGGAGAGCTCGAGGAGAGGAGAGCTTGAAGAGAAGCGACAGCGGCGGCGGCGCTCAATCGCCACCACCGTTCTGCCGCATCCTCGCTGCACCTCCATTGTCCACGAGTATCGACGCCGTTGCTTCGCTCGCGATTCGGGCGCGCGCCTCTTCCGTTGCTCGTGCTGCGATAGCATTGCTGTCCTGATCTTCTTACTCAAGTGCCCCGATGACGGCAGATCTGAGCCGGTCGTCGTTCCATTGCCCAGCGAGCCCCGCACCAGCTCGCATCTCCTTTGCTGCTCGTGCTGCGCCACCAGCGGGATTCCCTTCGGCCGCGAGCTCATATCGTCCCTCGACGCCAGTAGATCTAAGCCGGTTGTGACGTCGTCGTCGCCGCTGCCTTGTAGCTGTCCGAAGCTCCGCCCTGTCCTCGCGACCTGCTACCACCTGACACCAGCATTGCACCTTTGCTCGTCCTTGCAGTGACATCGCCACCGCCACCACTGTCTCTGCTCGACGCCAGCAACCTACGTCGGCCACTGCCCCTCAACTGCGAGCCCATCTTGCTTGCGACCTCTGCTGAACACCGCTCCTCCGCCCGTGACGACTCGCCAGTGCTGCTGCCCGTTGCCATCACTGCCACTCGTCACGTCGCCGCCGCCGTCCACGCCATCGTCTGTTGCCGTCATCGCCAACACCACCAAGAAACCCTAGGGTTTCTGCCAAAATCGGGTCGGACGCGGGTGACGAGCCAATTAGGATTTTTGAGCTATTTGGGTCGGTTTAGGCTTGTGGGCTTTGTGGGCTTATAGGTTTATGAGCTTTCTTTTTTTAAAAAAAAGTTATTAGACCGGACTGGGCCTGCACATCAGGCCCAGCCCGGCTAGGTTTTTGCTTGGCTCTTTTTGGGCGAGCCGACCGGTCCGCTTCCCAACCGGACCGAACCTGGGTCGATCTTCGACCAGACCCGAACCGGTTCGCCTTTTTTAAAATCAATTTTTTCTTTAATTTTTTTAAATTAATTAAATATTTAAAAATTAATTTTTAAAAAAAAAATTATTAATTAATTTTTTTTTTAAATTTCGACAATCCAAAAATGATGGGGTTTGGTTAGGATTTGCTATATATTGCTTCTTTAGTGTAATTAGGCTTTTATTTGCTCGTATATTGATTATTGCATGTTTAGTTTGCATATTATGTTATGTTTAATTTTATGTGTTTAATTTGATTGCAATTAGGATTTTGATAGCTGTGATTATTATTTTAATAATTGTGTACCTATATGATCACCTCACATGTTAGTGGATAGGTATAAAATCAATCCAAACTGCCCGCCAAAAATCATTTTGTTAAAATGAACAAGATTATGTACCGAAATGGCATTAATTGATCAATTAGTGTAATCAAGTTCCTGACCCTAGATTCTCTGGTTGTGCAGGAAGTGAGGTACATTCCAATGCTTCACTTGGTTTCTAGCCGACCCCAATAGGCTAGTGGCAACTCTTTTTGTGCAAATTTCCTAAAAATATCCCAATGTCACTCGGGGTATGGGCTTGGGAGAGCCCACGCCTAATCATGAGCCTTAGGCCTGTCCTTTAGCCAATACCCCTAAACCTATTCCCTCCCCCCGAGGGTTAGTCATGACAACTTGGCGATTCCGCTGGGATGGGTTTAAAAATTTAGAGGACTTAGGCCAATATTAATCCTGTTCATAAATATTTTTGTTTGGCAGTGAGGATTTCAGGTACGTCCCTAACATTAAAGGTGTTAAATGTTTTTGTAGAATGGGAAGTATAAGGGGAAGTGTTTACTCACCTTTGTCTTGTAGGGAGATGTATGAATGTATGGTTTATTTTTTTATGTATGAATTGCTGATTGCCTATAAATTGTCATGCCTGCATTTCCTGCATTGTACTACACCATAGCACACATAACCTGCCGCCGGACCCGGGCTGCATAGGATCACTTAGGACGGTGTTGAGGTGGATACCACTCCAACTACAACTGCGTAGTACGAGTCGCCCACCTTTACCCCGAAATTTCTTTCTTCACGTCGAAGGTACCCACCCCGGTCTGCGAACATGTGACACGGGTCGGCTATTTGATGAAGCCGGACTCATGGGTAACCCGACCCAGCCACAATCTTGTTGGTTCAGTCCAGTGATCCTATGGCTTCATTTTGAGCCGTATAGAGTAGAAATCAAACCACATTCCATGTGCATATCTATGTAATTGAAAAAAAAGAAGAAGAGATAAAGGTCGGCACCAATTGTAAGTGTCATTTTCCTTTTTATTTGCTCATTTTGTATTGCATTTTCATCTTGAAATTTGTGGAAATCAATCGAATGCCATCAGTGATGTAAGCTTATGATTGAAAAATTGGCAATCACTTTTGACAAGTGAGCATTTGAATGCAAGTCCTAAACATTTTGATTCGGCCCCTTTGAACACATAGTTTTGTTTAAATTTCTAGTTATGGGCTCGAAATCATTTAAAAAAAAAAGTTTCGAGGTATAATTTTATATTGAGGCACAAAATTTGAAATTGCATGTTTTTTTTTTTATCAAATTCGCTCGTTCGACATTTGGGACTAAATTGCAAATCATTTTATGTACAAATTTCTCAAAATAGAAGTCACCTCAATTTTTGTAAGAGTAAAATTAGAAAATCAATCTCTTCGAAAAAAAAAAATCAATGACACTTTTGCATACAAAATTTTTGGAATAAAAGTGGACATTCGATTGATGGCTGTGGATTGATTATTTTAATGATGTCTTCTCTTATGATAAAATATTGGCAAAATACTAAAACCTCGTAATAAGGATTGTGGGGCATGTACCATTGCCTTGATTTTATTGTAAGAAGCGACCTCATCGAGATATTATTTTCTTTCATTCATGTACTGACATTATTGTCTATTTGCAGGTTATGCGTGATGCTCCTTGACATTCTCGTGTTGGACCGCATAAAGAAGTGAATTTTAGAATTTGGACAAGAGTAGATTTTTACCATTACTTATACAAGAGTTTCTTGTATTTTATCATTGTCTTTATTCTTGTTAAGAACCATATTTTTCTTTTTGAGTTTTGATTGCGAGTCCAATTGTTGCTTTTGTAAATTGTGCAACTCAAATTTTTAATGATGGAATTCAATTTAATGAAAATCATCATTTAAAAAAAAAAAGATAAAAACAAAAACAAAAAAATAGAGAAAATTCAAAAGTGCTTTAAGTGAACCTATACGTTTACCTTCCAGAAATGAATTTCAAGAAAACTTTGCTTAATGCCCTCTCTTCACGTAGTCGTTTTCTTGGGCTCATGGAACTCGAGGAGCAAGGATGTGTCGATACTTCATTGGCGCCAATCTTTCAATAGAGGCGAAACGAATTGGAATTCCATTATGGGAAGTTTCTTTATTTGGAGATGCCTTAGGTGCTAAAATAGCCTATCGATCTCGTTCACTTTGCATGATGAGACAAATGAAGGGAGTTGCCAAGTATCCAAAAGGGTGAATTCGAAAGAAGAGTAAACTATATCGATTCCAATTATCCATTTCTGATAGCGTTTCTAACATGATTTTCTTTTCATTGTCAAGGAGACATCAAGAGTACCAAGTTTTGTAACGTTCCAACAAACGTGATGGAGCATTATTGAGTCTTGTTCATCTTAAATAAAGAAAGATTCAAATGATGAAACAAAGGGGCAATATTATCCCTTCCTCCATTAGAGATATCTTGGGATGTTGATCGTTCGACTTTGGAAAGGATGTATCTCGTTCCTGATATTGCTAGTACGAGTACCTAGAGGGGGGTGAATAGGTATACAAAAATTTTTCTTAATAATTTCTGTATACTTGCGCAATACTTAGACAGTTAAAGGATTTGCGAAGAGTAATAATCAACGTAAGACTAAGTAAGGAAAGAGAGAATTAAACATGCGGTTTATAGGGTTCGGCTTGATTCAAGCCTACGTCCACTCTTCTGCACTGACAGCCAATTTGGCTGGATTCCACTATGAACAAAGAGATGTTACAGTGTTGATCTTCCTTGATTTCTCGGTGTAGATGATCTACCACACTCGCTCAAGGTATCACAAAGTATAGACACTCTCTGTGTATACAATTTCGCTCGAGTATCGACTAATAATCAAGGTGCTTCGACTGGAATTTTTCTATCAATCACATACTCAAACAACTAGAACGTCCTCCTTTTTATACTCCTTTATGCCATCATACCGTTGGCACTTACTAAAGGAATTCCTCCAATCTACCCGTTGGACGGAATCAATCAAGAAGATCATTCGAGCTATAAAAGGAACCTGACGATAGCCCATCAATCCTGTTCGCCCATACAATCAAGATCTTGGTTTCCAAGAATAGAACATTCCAAGAATACTTCGTCGACCAATCGGATCTTCAATTGATCAAGATACGAACAAAAGAATCCGTTGTATTTATCCAACCAAAAAGATCTTCTCCGGACGATAGGATTAAATCCTCAACCATATACTTGACTCTGGATTTCCTTCGTCACCGGATCAAAAGCTTGTCAATGAGAATAGTCTTGAGTCTTGAGTCTTGAGTCTCAAATCTTGAGTCTTGAATCTTGAGTCTCGGTAGTCGAGAGTCTTCGAGACTTTAAACTAGACGATCTGCGAGATACCTGAGACTAGACGAAGGAAACGTTTTGTCGGCTTCAAAATATTCTGAACGATTTCTCCAACAATCTCCCCCTTTTTGATGGTGACAAAACTTTCCCGTAGATTTGAACCACTTTGACCTGCAAAAACATTTCTCAAGTAATATGGCAATCTCATAAAGATTAACAAAGCAACCGAGACTCGCATCCACAGAAAATTGGTTAGTCTTTCATGAGTAATACCATATAACAACACTTGATATGAATGCAAACAGTCAAGCATTAAAATCCACAGCCAATTCAGTCAAGTTCAAGTTCACACCAAGATTACTCAAGTCAAAAAAAAAAAAAACTTAAAGTCAAAGAAAGTTGAAAGATGGTTGGTTGGTTGGTTCAAATTGCTTCTCCCCTTTTTTGTCAACATTAAAAAGGTGAGAAAGATGTCATGTCTACTTGGGAATGCGCACAATTTGGAAATCTCCCATGGACTGGACTACTCCTTCTAGCTTCTTCAAGTCTTCCCTTAGTTGAGCTACCTCTTCTCCCTTGGCATTGGCTTGGAGTTGCAGAGCGAGGTCTTTCATTTTATCCTCCAGGGTAACTGAAGATGCTTGTCCAGCATTCTTCAAGGCTTGAATTTCACAGTCCAGAGCATAGATTTGGCCACGCATTTCCAGAAGAATATCCATGATACGACGAAAATCTGCAGAATTGTCCGTCTGAGTACTTGCATTTGCTCTTTCCGATGGAGTGAATGCAGACGATGGCGCTTCAGTATAGTCTTGCAGATTTGGTTCTGACGTATCGTGACCTTCTTCAGGCAATTGAGAAGCCTGAAATTCTTCTGGGGCTGCTGGAGATTGTCGTAGACCTTCACTATTGGCAGCATGAGGTGAGGACCGTTCTTGCTCGCCAACTCCCCCTGTCTCTAGGACATCAAGAGGGGAAGAGTGATGATCATGCTCTTCTGTATCCTTCTCTCCAGATTCAGCTACAGACTTTTCTTGCTCTTCTTCTCCTTCTACTTCAGCTTCTTTTTCCTTCTCTCTCTGCTCTTCTTCTTCTCTGTTCTTGTCTTTTTCTTCTTCTTCTCTCTGTTTCTTCTGCTGTTCTGTTGATTAAGGAACAAAACGTCTTGTCTTAATCAAAGCAGTGATTGTGAGATCTTCCTCCTCATCTTCATCCTCCAAGATGAGAGTTCTTTTCTTTTTGGATGGGGCACCAATGGCTTCCTTTCCCTTTCTTTTTGAAGCAGTCGGAACTAGAGTCTTCACTCTGAATTTCTCCATTGCCTTAGAAAGTTCTTTCAGACGCATCTTTGTCAACATCTTTAAACCTACCACCATCTTATCGCACGGTCGAACACAGAGAGTGTGTGGAGGTTCAATATTCATATGTCTGAAGATCCTGGTCACTAGACCTGGATAAGGAAATTGTCCCTTGTCTTTCGACATTGCTCTGTACATGTGAAAGAGAATAGTGTGAGGGAGAGAGAACTTCTTCCCTGAGTTGATTGCGTACATCAATTTTGCTTTGGAATTAGACACATCAATCTTTGATGTAGACTTCGGCCTAATGCAATTGATAACAATTTTGTGTAACACAATATTGATGGCACGCATCCTTGAATAGATGATTTTTCCATCAATATCTCTATCCTCAACAAGGTCCATTGTGGCACGAGCAACTGAGACTTTGACTGGTTGATATCGTGCCGGTTCAACTCCAAGTATGTCCGCCAACATGTCCATATCCAACACATAATCCTGATCTCGAACACTGAAAGATATTCTATTCGCATCGATAAAGCTAAGATTTGAATAGAAATATGCAGTCAGTTGTGCATATCCGTCCGTAGTGTCAGTGCAAAAACGTTCCAGTTGAAGCAGACTGAACTTCTCTCTCAAGTTCACATTCACAGCATCCAAGAAATCGAAGTCGACACTCCTAGGGTTTATCACCCCTCGTTTCAACAGTCTGAAAAACAAATTTTCCTGTTCTTTCGATTTGAATAACTCCATCCTCTTTCCTTTCACCTTCACAGCAACACCCAATCTCGGTTGAAAATCAGTGAACATTTTGTCATCGTCGTTCCCATTAGTCAAATTTGTGCCCGGCATCTGAGGGTCACTCGAAATATTTGCAAGTGCTTCCTCTGCTTTACCTTTGGGAGCAATTCCCAAATCCTCCATTTTCTTCAGAAAAATGTACTCATTCCCATAGTTCTTTTCTTTAAGAAAATCATCCGCATTTTTTATCAGAGTCGCAGTACTTTTCAACGCACGGTAAAGTTTGTAAATAAACGAGGGTTTTTGGACTCTTACTGGGTCTACGTCCTCGATTATCTCTTCTTCTGAGTGTTGACCCGCACCTTGTGGGGTAGAAGGCGTTGAGTGACGTGGTGGAGAATGAGTCGGGTTCTGATGCTGACTCGATAATTCTTCCTCTTCTGTGAGATCGAAGTGGGTAGGTCCCTCCTTCATCCTCTGTGGTCCCCTTGTCGTGATTCTTGAAGACTTCCTCGAAGACGACATCCTTCTTGTCTCTAAAAAATTTCTTTGCTTGCTTTCCCAAGAAAATATGACAACTTTCTCGAGGATGAACTCGAAGTAGAAACCAGTTTGAGAGGAGAATGCTTTTAGGGTTTTGAAGATTGAAGGTGAAAAACTGTATATATATATAACTCGGTTTTGAAAAGGGGAAGTTCAATCGGTATAAGGAAAGTGTACGAATACCTCTTTTCGAAATCAATAACTGCCAAAATTAATCCTTTTAAAAAGACAAGTTTTTCAATTTTCATGACTACAAAATAACTGAACGAAAGATCATAGCTTTTCGAGTTTAGATAAAGTAACAACTTACAGTCTATAGTCATCAACGTCTGAGTCTGAGAGTTTTGAGTCTGAGAGATTTGAGTCTTATGGTCATCAACTTTCTGAGTCTGAAGGTTGGAGAGTCTCTAGACTTTAACTTCTTCGAGCTTCAAAATGTTGAGTCTGGAGCGGATAAAATCAAATTGATTTTTCTCCAAAGGCTTTGTGAATATATCCGCTAGTTGACTTTTTGAATCAACAAATTGAATCGAGATTTCTCCACTTTGAATATGATCTCTAATGAAGTGATGTCGAATTTTTATATGCTTTGCTCTTGAATGAAGAATTGGATTTTTGGTGAGATTGATTGCTTGGGTGTTGTCACATTTGATTTATGTGCATGAGTCTTCAATCCCAAAGTCTTGTAGCTGTTGTTTTATCCATAGAATTTGTGAACAAAGCGGCTTCCAAGGGCAACATACTCGCTTCGTTGTTGAGAGAGCTACGGTGCTTTGTTTCCTTGAAAACCAAGACACTGTCTTGCTTCCAAGCAACTGGCATGTTCCTGAAGTACTCTTTCTATCGACTCTGCAGCCGGCCAGATCTGCGTTTGAATATCCCAGAAGATTAAAGTCTCCCTTCTTAGGATACCAAAGACCCATGCTTGAAGATGAAGCAACGTATTTAATAATACATTTTGTAGCACTGAGATGGGATTCTCTAGGATCTGATTGGAACCTAGCACAGATGCAAACACTCAACAAAATGTCAGGTCTAAAAGCAGTAAGATAAAGAAGTGAACCGATGATGCTTCTGTACAGCTTTTGATCAACTTTTTTCCCTTCCTCATCTTTGTCTATCTTCAAAGAGCTTGACATTGGTATATCAGTCTTCTTGCAATTTTCCAATCCAAATCTTTTGACAAGATCATTAGCATATTTTTCTTGGTAAATGAAAGTTCCTTCCTTCAATTGCTTTATTTGAAGGCCAAGAAAGAATGTTAATTCTCCCATCATACTCATTTCAAACTCATCCTGCATAGATTAGTCTGTCGTACCAAGCTCGAGGTGCTTGCTTTAGACCATACAGGGCCTTTTTCAGTCTAAAGACTGAGTCTGGCTTCTTTGGGTCTTCAAATCCAGGCGGTTGTTCCACATAAACTTCCTTTTGGATAAATCCATTTAGGAAAGCACTTTTGACATCCATTTGGAATAACCTGAAATTTTTGAAACAAGCAAACGCAAGTAATAGACGAATAGCTTCTAACCTTGCTACAGGAGCGTAAGTCTCATCATAGTCTATTCCTTCTTTTTGCGTGTATCCCTTGGCCACGAGTCTTGCTTTATTCCGTACGACTTTTCCCTTTTCGTTCATCTTGTTTCGAACACCCATTTGGCTCCAATAACGGTTTTACCTTTTGGTTTAGACATCAATTCCCGAGACATCGTTAATGTTGAACTGCTCGAGCTCCTCTTGCATAGCTTCGATCCAGCTTTCATCGAGATAAAGCTTCTTCTATGCTTTTTGGTTCAATTTCAGAGATGAGAGCAACAGCACTAGATTCTTCACGTCTTTTGGATCTGGTGCGAATTCCTTCATTAATTTCGCCGATAATGAGATCTTTAGGATGACTGGACTTGTGTTTCCAGTTACTGGTTGATTTCTCTGGATGATCTCTTTCTTTATTTGAATCTTCATGAACATCTTGACGCTGGTCTTCCAGAGTCTGAGATACTTTTTGAGTTGTAAGCTTTGGAAGGTCTGGAGCAGGTTCAGATTCTTCATATTGAGTCTGACTGGATTCATCTTGCGTAGAGTCTTGAAATTTGACATTCATTGACTCCTCCACAAATTGGCTCTTCTTATTGTAGACTCTGTAGGCTTTGCTTGATGTAGAATATCCAAGGAAGATGCCTTCATCTGATCTTTCTTCAAACTTACCAACTCGATCTTTTGCATTTTTTAATATAAAGCATTTGCAACCGAACACATGAAAGTATGAAACAATAGGCTTCTTACCTTTAAATAATTCATAAGGGTTTTCTCAAGAATAGGTCTTAGGAAGACTCTATTGATGATATAGCATGCTGTTGAAACAGCTTCAACCCAAAAACGAGAAGAAATTTTACTTTCAATTAAAAGAGTTCTAGCCATTTCTTGAAGAGATCTATTCTTTCTTTCCACAACTCCATTTTGCTGAGGAGTGTATGGAGAGGAGAATACATGTTTAAAACCAGATTCGTCACACAATTTTGTGAAATCTTGATATTCGAATTCACCTCCATGATCTGTTTTTATACATGAGATAACACATCCTTTTTCATTTTGAACCTTTTTAGCAAATTTTTCAAAATACAAAAAGGTTTCTGACTTACTTGCAAGGAAATATACCCAAGTAAAGCGAGAGAAATCATCCACAATTACTAGGCAGTATTTCTTACCTCCAATACTCTGAGTTCTGGTTGGTCCGAAGAGATCCATATGCAGCAACTATAGTACATGATTAGTAGAGACATGATTTATTTGCTTAAATTAATTTCTTACCTGTTTTCCCGAATACGGGGTGTGCATGGATCGGACTTTTGATATGGTAATTTGGGTAAACCTCGAACAAGCTGCTTTGATGAGATTTTGGCTAATTGCTTCATATTGACATGGCCAAGCTTTCTGTGCCATAAGCTCGCTTCATCTTGAAATGAGATTAGACATTGTGATTCATTCAATTTAATGTCTAAGAGGTAGATGTTTCCATATCTTCGACCCATGAAAGACTGAGTAGAGTCTTTACTAATTCCATAGCAAATTCCTTCTTGAAAGGAGATCTTGAACCCAGTATCACACAGTTGGCTAATGCTGAGGAGGTTATAGTTGAGTCCTTCCACTAGAGAAACATTGCTTATTGTGAGATTTCCAATTTTCACAGTTCCAAATCCCACAATGCTTCCTTTGCCATTTCCTCCAAATGAAACATTTCCGCCGTTTACTTGGACAAGCTTTACGAAGCACTTTGAGTCTCCTGTCATGTGTCTTGAACATCCGCTGTCAAGATACCATTTTATCTTTTTCTTGACTGAGACCTGCATTTAAAAGAGAGTCTCAAGTTTTCTTTGGTACCCAAATTTTCTTGGGTCCTTTAGTGTTAGTAGGATAAGCATTATTAGGCCATACTTTCTTAACAGGTTTCCAAACCATAGGACATTCTTTTTCAAAGTGATCCTTACTGTTACACTTTGAACATCTTAGAGCATTTCGACTAACAGACTTTACAAAAACTTTCTTGAAATGATTTTTGTAATCCTCTGTCGACGGTCTTTTCTTTATTCTTTCTTTAACTTTAGGAAAATCAATTAAGGGAATTGTTTCCGCTGTCATACCTAGACCATACTTATTAAAGTAGGGTCTTTGAATTGAAAGAACTTTTTCAAGCTTTTCGGATCCTATCGAAAATTTCTTTGAGATATTTGATAAGTCCGTTTTTAAGAAAACATTTTCTTTCAAAAGATCATCTTCTTTTTCTTTAAGAGCAGAAACATTTAGATCTAGACTTTTAACTCTTTCTTCTAAAATGACTTCCTTTTGTTTTATAGCTGAGTTTTCCTTTTTAAGTTCGGAAATCCTTTTAAGAGAAATCTTAAGATTGAAACACAGTTCATCAATATATTTAGAGACTTTGACGGAATTTTAAAATCACTTACCTCAAATTCAATGTAAGTCGATCCAAATCTGATCGAGTCTGAATGTGCCATCAAACATATGTTGGCATACTCATTATCACTTTCTTCACATTCTCGTATCACTCCAGGTTTCGGCTTTGAGAGCTTTTCGAAACTTCTCAGCTTTTCCTCTTTTCTTCTTCAGAAGAGGACAGTTGGGTTTGATGTGTCACTTCTTCTTACATTCGAAGTAGACTACATCTTTGTTTGGTTCCTCATCATCAACAGACTTGGTCTGCTGTTTCTGGAAACTTTGTTTCTTTGAGTTGAACCTTCTGCCTTTTCTATTCGGTTTTCTGAATCTTCTTATCATGAGGGCGAGCTCCTCATCGTCCATATCATCTTCAGAATCTGCATCATCAGAGTCATCATTTGATTTTAATGCAATAGATTTCTTACCTCTTGGATCTTCGTCTTCATTAATTCGTTCCACTTCATATGATTGAAAAGTTCCAACCAGCTCGTCGACAGATAGAGGCATAATTCTTTGCGTCTCTTTTATTGAAGTCTTTATATGATTCCACTCCTTGGAGAGTCCACGCAGAGCTTGTTCACCTTCATGGGATCAGAAATTTTTTGTCCTTGGTTCTCAAGACCATTGACAATATCGTAAAACGACTAAACATGTCAGTTATAGATTCTCCTGGTTTCATTTTGAAGGCTTCATATTGACCAAGGAGAATGTTGATTCTGGTCTCCTTCACTCGATCTGTTCCTTCATAGGTGATGTGTAATCTATCCCATACTTCTTTTGTTGTAATACAAGAAGATATTCTGTTATATTCAGTTGGAGATAAAGCACAATATAAAGAGTAAATTGCTTTTGCATCGAGTGCTTGTCTCTTGTTTATCTCTTCTGAGTCATTCCGGCGGCATCAACGGTTTCTTTTCCTCTTTCGTAGATTGATGCAGCGGTAGGAGTGATTCCTCTTTCCACAACGTCCCATTCCAGAGGATCCTTGGATCGTAGGAAAGCTTTCATCTTGTTCTTCCAGATGTTGTAATCCTTTCCGTCAAAGTAGGGTGGTCTTGTATTGCTTTGCCCTTCCATCAGCCCTAGTGCTAGCATACTAGCCATGGATCTTTTACTCTAAAGTAAAACACTTCAAACAAAGTAAAAACACAGGCTCTGATACCAATTGATATTGCTAGTACGAGTACCTAGAGGGGGGGTGAATAGGTATACAAAAATTTTTCTTGATAATTTCTGTATACTTGCGCAATACTTAGACAGTTAAAGGATTTGCGAAGAGTAATAATCAACGTAAGACTAAGTAAGAAAGAGAGAATTAAACACGCGGTTTATAGTGGTTCGACTTGATTCAAGCCTACGTCCACTCTTCTGTACTGACAGCCAATTTGGCTGGATTCCATTATGAACAAAGAGATGTTACAGTGTTGATCTTTCTCGATTTCTCGGTGTAGATGATCTACCATACTCGCTCAAGGTATCACAAAGTATAGACACTCTCTATGTATACAATTTCGCTCAGACTGTATCGACTAATAATCAAGGTGCTTCAGACTCTGGAATTTTTCTATCAATCACATACTCAAACAACTAGAACATCCTCCTTTTTATACTCCTTTATGCCATCATACCGTTGGCACTTACCGAAGGAATTCCTCCAATCTACCCGTTGGACGGAATCAATCAAGAAGATCATTCGAGCTATAAAAGGAACCTGACGATAGCCCATCAATCCTGTTCGCCCATACAATCAGGATCTTGGTTTCCAAGAATAGAACATTCCAAGAGTACTTCGTCGACCAATCGGATCTTCAATTGATCAAGATACGAACAAAAGAATCCGTTGTATTTATCCAACCAAAAAGATCTTCTCCGAACGATAGGATTAAATCCTCAACCATATACTTCGGCTCTGGATTTCCTTCGTCACTGGATCAGAAAGACTGTCAATGAGAATAGTCTTGAGTCTTGAGTCTCAAATCTTGAGTCTTGAATCTTGAGTCTGGTAGTCAGAGAGTCTTCAGACTTTAAACTAGACGATCTGCAGATACCCAGACTAGACTGAAGGAAACGTTTTGTCAGCTTCAAAATATTCTAGAACGATTTCTCCAACAGTTCCTAAACTTGATTTTCTTTGGCATAATAAATGACATGTCCTTTTCTTTGGTACAGGATAGACTCGAACAAAACAAATGTTTGTCATATAAAGAGTGGGAGAACAAACGTTCGATTTAGAGAAAAACCTCTCCTTCACCCACCAATGAAGTGTGCTGGAACAACATTGTCAGATTCATCAAGAAGGATGTATCATTCCTCAGTTGAACCTAACTAAGAAAGGAAATAACTCATTTCATCTTCCCTTCTTACAGGGTGATAAAAAAAAAGTTGCATCTTGACCGTAGAAGCGGTGCCTTCTACCAAGGAATCAGGAAAACGTCAAATGCTTAAAGATGAATGCAAAGGAAGGGTATTGTTGAGTTACCCAATATCCACGAAGGTGAATCCAAGAGATGTTAGTGCCCAAAGGATGAAAGCGAATGAAGGATAATAATGTATCGTTTCCAACACATCAATCCCTAAAGATGTTTGCACTAACATATTCTTTTACATTCTTTATAGGTTTACCGGGTCACCATGCCGCAGGTAAGAACCATTCTTCTCAATTTTTTTAAGTAAAAAAGAAAAAAAGAAAAAAAGTAAAGAAAAAAGAAAGAGAAATTCCATTACAAAAAGATCATTTGGCGCTTTCCTAGAAATAAGCACAAAAAATCAAAAATTGAAAACAAAAAATTTCTTCAAACTTTCGAGCATCATTTTTATCTCAAAATTGTTTTATGGTTTTGTGGGTTATTCATTTAAAATCAAATTTCCCTATGGAGATTGATCTACTCAGATGATCTCAACAGAGTGAGATTGAGACGTTAACCATGCCAAACAAGAAGTGGTTAGGATGAAGAAAGGCAAGCCCATTTCCAAACACGTCCTTTAAACACTTTTGAGAGTTGAGTGAAAAGCGACATTCTCTTAGAACGAATGATTCATTCGCATTGAGCGCAAAGATCGAAATGATAAAGGCGTTTCCTTATCAATCCCAAGCATTGCACTAATTTCTTCCTACCCCTTCGGGCCAAATAGAGATGATCCTCCAAAGTACCCCTGTCGAGAATGACCTAACATTGGGGTAGCATAGGAGGTTATAGTCGTTTTGTAGAGCGAATGATTGGGAATGATCCTATTACTTTCACTTGCATCAATCTTTTGGCAGTAGCTTTAAAGGAATTCTCATTAAATCTTGACTCATCCCAATGTGAAGAAGAGCATTTCATTCTCTATCCAAACACTGATACCCGTTGTTTTAGCCAATTTGGGCTTGATTATTCATTTCTAAACCTTGAGCGGTAATCATCTCCCTTTAATGGGGCAAGGCATAAGAATTGACCAAATATAATTGACAGTTATGAGAAAATGTGAAAAGCATCTTGAAAGTCATAAGAGCTACAAGAGTTCAATGAGCAAAAAGTTCTACAAACTAGGGGACATGAAAAAGCAGTGTGCCTGGTAAAAGCAAGGCCAATGCCCGTTAAAAAAAAAAAGTAGCCAAAAGTTGCATCTTATGTGAAAAAAATTATCAAGGTCCAAGTGCTTGCGCAAAAAAAAAAAAAATTCATCACAAGAGCAAATGACATTAGAGAAAGGAGCGAAGCTCCCATGCACAAAAGATTAGTCTAAGGGACTTTCGAGATGCGTTGTATTTCAAAAGCTAAATGATTTGGAAAGATTGAGTGACCTGGTCATGATGTCATGATGATCACCGACTCTTAAAAACCCTCTTGAAAATTTTAAGCATTTCGAGCCTCGCCTAAGCCAACATTACAATCCTCTTCCAAAGTCTCTTCTAATTGGGATGGTTTGAGTGAAATTGAGAATGCCACAAAGAAGCTATTGCTTGAAGGAGTAGAAGTAGTTCTATCTTGTCTCATCTTCCAAGCTCTTGACTTGTAAAGTCGATGAAGATAGGGACAAATGTTTCTTTGTTGGCCTCAATGCAATAATTTCTTTGTGTAAACCCTAACCGAGCCTATATTGCGGTCCTTTCAAAAGACCTTTTTGATCGATCAAATTGTGCTCATTGCGAATGTTTCTGAAAGCCTTAGATATAGGTTATGTGAGATACCTTCAGCAACCAATTATCTCCCACATGAATGGATGCGGTCAAGTAGCCATTTTATTGAGAGTGTGTGAGAAACCCTTTCTGACTAAGAAGCTCTAGTTTGGCATGCTTAATGAGCCTTTTTCCCGAGTCGTAGCCATTCTAATGAGAACTTGTCTCCTAGAGAATTTGATGATTAATGATATATCCACGAGCAAGATGATAATTTTGCGCCACATGAGGGTGATGAACATCGAATGCTTTTCTAAAGCAGTTGGACTTAGCTTGATTATTTTGTTCAATTATTGTTGCAATATTGCCAATATGTCTCTTGATGACGTCTCTAATGACATTTGTTCAAGTTGAGTTTGACAGGATTCATCAGTGAAGCCATGCAGTTTTCTAAGGGGTTAGCGGGTGCTTCCCTAAAAACCAAAAGTTCATGGTCAGCCTTAAAACATGTCATCTCCAAAGGTTTATGGTTAACCTTAAACCATGTCATTTCCAAGATTGGTGGGTTCATCCATAAACCACGCTTGTTCGCCTCCTAATCGAAATCCGTTCATACACAGTGAGACTATCATCCGGTCGAAACCCGTTTGTACACGGTGAGACCTACCTCCCAGTGGAAAGCTGTTTGTACACGGTGAGATTATCATACCCGGTCAAAACTCGTTTTTACATGATGAGACCTCAGTCATTCCCCTTCTTCTTATGACCCGAAGAGCTTTGTATCCTGGAGTCTCCCTCCTTTCTTATGATCTAAGGAGCCTTGTATCCTGGAGTCTGCCTCACTTCTTATGACCCGAAGAGCCTTGTATCCCGGAGTCTTCTTCACTTCTTATGACCCGGAGAGCCTTGTATCCTGCAGTCTTCCTCATTTCTTATGACCCGAAGAGCCTTGTATCCCGGAGTCTTCCTCACTTCTTATGACCCGGAGAGCCTTGTATCTTGGAGTCTTCCTCACTTCTTATGACCCGGAGAGCCTTGTATCCTTGAGTCTTCCTCCCTTCTTATGACCCGGAGAGCTTTGTATCCTGGAGTCTTCCTCACTTCTTATGACCCGGAGAGCCTTGTATCCTGGAGTCTTCCTCACCTTTTATGACCTGGAGAGCTTTGCATCCCGGAGCCTCCCTCCCTTTTTATGACCCGGTAGGCTTTTGTAGCCCGGAGTCTTTCTTCATCTTATTGACAAGACGTGCTTTCATAGTTATGAATCCTTTCTGTTGACCTGACGCGTGCCTATGCACTTAGGGTCTCTCTACCACGAAATAATTTAGGTGTCTTATGTCTTTGAATGCAACATTTTCGAGACAACATTCAAAGAGGGGTAGTTGTTGACATCTAATTTTTGTTTTCAAGTACAAAAAAAATTATTAAAGAAAATGAGAAAAAAAGAAAAGAAAAAAAAAGCAAAGCAACAACAAAAGAAAAAGAAAAAGAAAATAGAAAATAGAAAAAATGAAAAATTGCTTAGAGGGCGGATTGGGCTGAATCTAGCCTCAAACCGGCCCGCCGCCCCCCTTTTCTTTTCTTTCTCTTGTGCAAGGCCAGCCCACTCTTCTTTCTAGTTTAGCCCAGCTTGCGCCTAAGGTCTTCTTCTCTCGGTAGCTAGGGTTTTCGAGAGGGGAGTTCGAATGAGAGAAGGAGAGAGGAGAACCCGGAGAAAGAGACACCAAGAGAGAACAGCAACTCAGAGAAAGAGAGGGAGAAAGAGGGAGAGCTTGAGGAGAGGAGAGCTCGAAGAGAAGCGGCAGCGACGGCGATTGAGCGCCGCATCCTCGCTGCACCTCCATTGTCTACGAGTATCGACGCTGCTACTTCTGCTCCGCCAGTCCGCGCCTCCTCCATTGCTCATGCCGTGACAGCACCACTGTCCTAATCTTCCCGCTCGAGCGCCTCGACGATGGTAGATGAAAGCCGGTCATCGCTCCACCGCCCAACAAGCCCCACGTCGGCTCGCGTCTCTTTTGCTGCTCGTGATGCGCCACCACCGGGATTCCCTTCGCCTGCGAGCTCATACTGTCCCCCGACACCAGCAGATTTGAGTCGGTCGCGATGCCGCCGCCGCCTTGCAACTGTCCGAAGCTCTGCTCTGTCCTCGCGACCTGCTGCCGCTCGACACCAGCATCGCACCTCCGCTCGTCCCCGCAGCAATGCCACCGCCGCCGCCACTGTCTCTGCTCGACGCCAGCAACTCGCGCCGGCCACCGCCCCTCAACCACGAGCCCATCTCGTTTGCGACCTCTGCCGAATGCCGCTCCTTCGCCTGCAATGATGTGCCAGCGCTGCTGCCCGTTGCCGTTGCTGCCACCCATTGCATTGCCATTGCCGTCCATGCCATCGTCCATCGCCGCCGTCGCCAATGCCGCCATGAAACCCTAGGGTTTCGGCCAAAATCGGGTTGAACGTGGGCAGCGAGCCGGGTAAGGTTTTTGAGCTATTTGGGTCGGTTTTGGGCTTTTAGGTTTTTAGACTTTTAGGCTTGGGCTTTGTGGGCTTATAGGTTTATGGGCTTTCTTTTAGAAAAAAAAATTATTAGACTGGACTGGGTCTGCACATCAGGCCTAGCCCGGCTAGGTTTTCGCCTAGCTCTTTTCGGGCGAGTCGACCAGCCCGCTTCCCAACCCGAACCGAACTCGGGTTGGACTCCGACCGGACCCCGGTTCGCCTTTTTTAAAATCAATTTTTTTCTTTAAATATTTTTTAAAATTAATTAAATATTAAAAAATAAAAAAATTATTAATTAAAAAAATTTCAAAGTTTCAAAAATCCAAAAATGATGGGGTTTGGTTAGGAATTGCTATGTATTGCTTCTTTAGTGTAATTAGGCTTTTATTTGCTTGTATATTGATTATTGCATGTTTAGTTTGCATATTATGTTATGTTTAATTGTATGTGTTTAATTCGATTGCAATTAGGATTTTGATAGCTTTGATTATTATTTTAATGATTACGCACTTGCATGATCAGCTCTCATGTTAGTGGATAGGTATAAGATCAATCCAAACTGCCTGCCAAAAATCATTTTGTTAAAATGAACAAGATTAAGTACCGAAAGGGATTAATTGATCAATTAGTGTAATCAAGTTCCTGACCCTAGATTCTCTTGGTTTCTAGCCGACCCCAATAGGCTAGTGGCGACTCATTTTGTGCAAATTTCCTAAAAATATCCCAATGTCACATGGGGTATGGGCTTGGGAGAGCCCACACCTAATCATGAGCCGTAGGCTCGTCCTTTAGGCAATACCCCTAAACCTATTCCCTCCCCCCGAGGGTAGGTCGCGACAATGTGCTATCTCTACCCGTAAGATCTTTTACAAACCGTACGAACCAAATCCTTGAAAATAAACTTGCATTTGGATAAGTCTTCTCTTCATCGATCTGGAAACTGTCAGTGAAGGTAGATTTTGAGTCTTGAGTCTTGCGGTTTTTAAACTTTGATGACATAATCTAGAGTTTGACAAACTTTAACAATTGCGTCTTAGAAGTCTTTAGACTAGATTAATGAAAACGTTTTGCCAATTTCAAAACACTAAGGGAGTTTTCTCCAACACCAGCTTCAAACATTCTACTGCACAAGATTGTCATCAATTGCATCAGACCCAAGGCTGCCTCCAAGACTGATGTATCGAGATTTGAGGCAAAGATAATGTGGGAAATTTGCAATGGAATTCCTTTTTCTTTGCCACATACAATCTTCTTGCATATGTATAGGACTGTGATGAAAGAAAAAGGACAATTGCCCTACTTTGCCTTGATTACAAGATTGTTCAGACACTTTCAGATCCAGTTACCCTCTCAACTTCAATCAAGAACTCTCACTCCTATGGAGATAGGAATGAAGATGATTTCTAAAATGAGGCTGAAAGATTGTTTAAGGCCCTGGATCATTTGAAGAAGGAATCATCTAGCAGAATCAAGGAAGGATCTATTGCTGCAAAGAAGCGAAAAGGAAAGGATGATGTCCAAAAGACTTCAAAGAAAAGAAAATCTATCCTTTTGCAGGATGAAGGCAAGGGAGATGATGATCTGACAATATCTGCTATTGCTTTGCACAATCTTCAAGGTTCTGTTGATTCTGAAGAGATAGAAGAAGAAGAAGAAGAAGAAGAGAGTGATGCTGAAAGATTAGCGAAAAATGAGAATGAAGATGAAGATTTTGAAGGAGAGACTGGTGCAATACCAATATCGGATGACAATGAAGAAAACAGGGAAAATGCTACATTCGGAAGAGAGGACACTGAACAAGAAAAGAGATCTAGTGTTGGAAAAGAAAAGGTACAAGAAGGTGAAGTCTCATCTTAACCTAAATGCATGAAAATAGGGGGAGATCATGAGAAAACTCCTTTACCTGCTCCTACTACTAGTGATGGCATTAGTAGATCTCCTGCAAATGCTAAAGATGTTTTTGCATCTCATTTTCCTGAAGTTGATGTTGAAGAAGAAACTCTGAGCTAGGGTAAGTAGCAAACTGCAGACGTTCAAGTTGATGTTCCTCCATTTCTAGATACTCCACAGGTTCACTTCGCTGAAGCTAGTGCTCAAACTGAACCTGATGCAAACTATCCAAGGATAATAGAACTCCTTTTGGAGATAAAGGCACATCAATATGCAATGGAGGTTGAGATTCAAAAGCTACATACTGCCTTAAGGTCTACCTTAGGTTTTTTAACAAGCAAGGTATAGTCTCTTGAGACTCAAATTTAGACGCTGAATCAACAGGCTTCGCAGACTGTAGCCAAAGTAGAGAATGTCTATCATTAGTGCCTAGAGAAGCTTGAGGAGACAATGCAGTTGCTGGAGGATTTCCGACTTGTTTGCATTCCAAGACAACCCTAAATGACTCCATCTTATTATCATTTTTTATTCACACTTTTATTCCCGACTGTCTCTTTCTTTTTGCTATTGACAAAAATGGGGAGAATGAGAGCAGATTTAAAAGTTCCTATTTGTTTGAACTTGGTAGTGTTAACTTTTGTGAATGTTTATGTTCTATAGTTAACTTTTGTGGTTGTGAATTTGGATTGAACTTTTGTAGTTCTTGAACTCTTGAACTCTAAATTGTCAAGACTAATGTGTTTTTTGTGGATGCAGAATCAATGTCATTTAGTTCTATAATAATATTATGAGTTATCATGTGCTGCTAAAGTGTTGTTTTGCAGGATATAAGTTTTAAATCTCCATGAAAGTTTTGTCACAATCAAAAAGGGGAATATTGTTGGAGAAAACTCCTATTAGATTTTGAAGCTGACAAAACTTTGCTAATTCTATTCTCATTTTCATTATAAGGAATACGAGACTTCTGTGTAATTCCTTCAAAGTCTATCTTATATCAGAAGTTTGACCCACTCTGACGAAGACCTAGACTGAATGCAAGTGAAGAACAAAGACATAATCAGACTCATAATTATTTTTCTTCCTTTAAGGCTTCAGTACAAACATGATATATTTGGTTTTCGAGCTGGAAATATCACTTACCCTTTTGGTTATTTTTATTGGAATCAATTACGGAATGGAAAAATTATTTTTGGAAGGCAAGTTTATTTGGAAAAGAATCTACTTATGGAAACCAAAATTCTAATTGTATGGGCGACCATTATCATCGGACTTTCATCTCAATCTTCAAATGGCTCGAGATCTCCTTGATTGATTCTGTCCAACGGGTTGATTGGAAGAATTCATCTAGAAAGTGCCAACGGTCAAAAAGGCATAGGGGAGTATTTAAGGAGGTTTTTCAAGTCATTCGATAGAGAGTGTGAAAGAAGAATTCCAAAATTTGAAACTTCCCAAATCACTTATTCTTCCTCATAGAGTGCTCAAATTTGTATTCGAAAAAGAGAGAAAACATTAAAAGAGTGACTTTGTGAGAGCAGTAGAAACTCATCACTAATAAGTCAATATTATAAGCTGTAACACTCTTTTTCGATTCGTAGGGAAACCAGCCCGGAAAGTACATTAGCGTGGGAGAGTGGACATAAGCTTAATCTAAGCCAAACCACTATAAATCTTGTGTTCATTTTGTCTTCCTTGAACTCCTTCATTTTATTTGCTGTGATACCTTTTTATGTTTCGAAATAGTTGTTAAAGGCCAAATTCTTCTTCAAAGTTTGTTGTTCATCAAACTCAGTTTAAAAGTAAAGTAATTTTACTGCATTTCGCAAAATCTGTTTTCACACCTATTCACCCCCTCTAGGTGTTTATACTAGCGCTTTCAAATTGGACTTGGCTTTCTTCACAAAAAATGTCATTTAGGGTCTTATCTATAACATATTAAAATTTTGTAATTTTTCAAGCCTGTTTGATAAGGTATTGACGTTGATTTTGAAATTACTCGAAACTATTTTCACCTGGGATAAAAAGGCTGCATGCCCAGTTTGGATAGGAATCATTGGGGGAGATAAGGAGGATCACTTCATTTACTAAGAGCCATCAATACCAATCTAGATGGACCAATTAGGAGCTTGCCACTTGGAGCTTAGAAGCCTTTGGAAGAACCTAGAGACTAGCCACATTGCTTCAGACTTTCCACCTAAGCTATTGACATTAAATACCTTAACAAGAACATTAATGAAGAGTGTTCTATACTTAAGGAGGCAAGTTTCACGAATTTCTCCTTTCTTTCTTCTTCTTCCTTGGCCACCCACACCGACCCCTCCATCTCTCTCTCTACGGCTCTCTCTCTTTAGGTGTCCTTGCTGTCGTTTGCTGCCACTTAAGGCTGCCGGTCTAGAAAGTGGTAAGTAGACTTACTAATGTTTGGTTAGGACGTTGTGTTGCGTCCATCCAAGCTCGTAACAAGTCCATGCTTGATTTGTTGTTCTGATTGAGGTTTGATTCATGCTTGCTCGAGTTGATTTTAGATTAATGTTGAACCTTGGTTTAGCCTTTGGCTTGTGAATTTAAGGTGTTCTGGCTCTTGTGCTTGTTCTATTATTCCTCTATTTTACTTTGATCCTAATAGTTTTGAAAGATGTTTCGAAGAAAACTCGATGTTGTTTTATAAACTATCCTAAATTACTTTTGTAAGTGTATGTTCACAACCCAAGTTCTAAATATGAGTTTCATTGGCTTTGGACAAACGCAAGACCACAACAGATTGGTCCCTTTCATGGTCTCGGTACGATATTGAGGCGTATTGTTCCCAAGCCAAGTTTGGTACTAAATCGGTGTAGCAAGCAAATCAACCAAGCCACGAACCCTAATTCATGCTCGGCATCCTCAAGGATGTGAAATCGGTAAGACATTCCACACACTTATGCGTGGCACACCTTCAGGTCTTGGACTAAGATGAAGATAAGAACCGGATTATGATGCTTGATGCATGGATACACGAGGGACTAAACTCTAGCCGTCGACCGATGAATTTGGTGACATTGCTTGATTAAGTTTGGATGCCAGACGGACTCATTGTCGGAGGATAGCTGTCATCCTTGGATTAGGGACATTGCCTGATGGATTTCGGATGCCCGATAGATTTCAGAAGAGTCGATGGATTTCGACTATTAATAAATGAACCTTGTGTACATGAGTTTCTGACATTATGAAATGGATCCATGGTGCATGCTTGCATTTAAATGTTTGAGGGTCACTCATGATTTTACTAAAGGCATGATTTTCATCTTGCTATTGATCTGCCGTCGACAAGCGTTTGGGATAAGTCATGTGCTTGTGGAAAGACGAGACATCATCCTACCCGGATTTTAGTAAGTTTTACTTACTGAGTTATACTCACCCGTTGCCTCTTTTCAGACTTGTACGATGGCCACGCTGCCCGTGAGGTTCAATGTCCCCACAAAGATGACTGTGTTGGAAGCTGTTTTTGGTTAAGTGGAGATAGGGTTAACCTGAAGTTGATGTGCTTTTGGAAAGAACCGTATGCTTGTGTAGTGTAAAGCTTAGCTCGAGTAGAAGGGCTTGTAAAATCAAAAGGAAAGACATGTAATCATATGTAGTATGCCATGTATATGTAAATATATAGCTGCATGTGTGTTTTCCTACTACTTTTGATGTTGCAATACTGTGGTGATTGGATGTTGATTTATTGCTTCCGCATGTGCATAACTCAAAAACTTATAAAAAAAGAAAGAAGTACGGGTCGACGACACACTTGGGATGTCGCGAAAAATATATAACCCATACCCCTCGTGACCCTGGAGATGAGGTTGGGGTCGTTACAGCCTTGGTTGGTATTAGAGTGGGGTTATTATTTGGAGTGATAAGGTGCGATGGGATTTGGGGTAATTAGCTAGGAACATCCCGTGCATGTGATTTCTTGATTGCTTCTTTTGAGTATTAGTCTTAACCCTGGACTTTATTTGTGAATTTTAGAAAGTAAAAGTAAAAGATTTTCCTAGAAATTCCTACAATTTCAGCATGAGTGCTTAGGGCCACACTTCGACCTCAAAAGGAAAGTCAAACCAAGACCTTCGACTAGATGGGATTCTGCGAGCTCTTGAGACCATGGGTGGATTGATGAAGCAGTAATTTCAACATCAAGTGGCCAATGGTATGGTTGTAATGAATGGAAATGGAAATGGAAATGGAAATGGGCAAGGTGAATGTTTGATGCATGGCTTGGTGGAGCAATTTCCAAAGCTCTGACCCCCGAGGTTTTTCAGGACAGGAGATCCCGAAGAAGCTGCATCCTATCTTAATGACCTTGAGAAGATCTTCACACTTTTGCAGTGCTCTGATGAAAACAAGGTGACCTTGGCCGCTTACCAACTACAGGGCAATGCTGGCCACTGGTGGCCGGCTACCAAAGGAAGAATATTCCTTGAAGGTGCCGTGATAACCTAGAATGCCTTTGTTGAGGCATTTAATGGAAAATATGTTTCTGAATGTGCTTGTGATTGAAGGATGGAGGAGTTTCTACGACTTCGGCATATTGACCAATATGAAGCCATGTTCGCTGAATTGTCCAAGTATGCCCCCAAGCTCATTGAAGATCTAGTGGATAGGACAAAACGATTTCGGGATGGCTTGAAGCCCGACATCCGAAGTCAACTAGTGCCACTAAACCTGAAAGACTATAACGATTATATGAGCGAGCTCAACTCATAGAAAAAGACCTATTAGAATGAGTTGCTATAACCCAACCTTACTACTCGATCCCTAGAGGTAATTGGTGCCCAGGCAAAAGGCCAATAATAGGAGGTAGACGTCCATTTGTTCCCAGGAAGAAGAACAACAACAACCAAAGGCCGCCCTTTACTTCAAGCAACGCATGTTGCATTTGTGGAAGACAACATGGTAGTGCCCCATGTCCACTCAGGATAGGAGCATGCTTCGGATGTGGCCAACAAGGCCATATCATGAGAGATTACTCGTAAAGGCGACAAAGGATGCAACCACAACAATCCGTGAAGATGCAGAATGGAGCACCGCCCAAGAACAACCTTAACCGACACTCGGCTCAAGGAAGGGTGTATGCCATAACCCAGGAGGAAGTTGAGGCCTCCAAGACCATTATTACAAGTATGGTCTCTCAACATGATCACGCTGTATATATGTTGTTTGATAGGAGTGCAACCCATTCGCTTGTGTTCGAGGGATTTGTATGGCTAGCAAGGTTAGAACCTAAACCCTTAGAAATCACCCTTAGCATCTCTACCCCAATGAGAAAAGAAGTATTGTCACGGTAGGGTGTCGAGGGTGTAAGATTGTCGTAAGTGGGCAAGAGGAAACCATAGACTTAGCAGTGTTGTCTATATACAACTTTGATGTCATTATAGGGATGGATTGGCTCATCAAACAACGGGCCGACGTGGATTTGTTATTACAAGTAATCCAGTTTAGCCTAACCAACTGTGTGGCACCCCGAAGCGCCTAAGGTCACCACATATTACCAAAGAAGAACCTTAGTTCCCAGGCATTTTTTTTTCATAAAGGTCCCAGCGCATCTTATTTGTGGAAGCATAATCAAGTTCTACCAATTCTCCCCCCCAACAATCATGATACGATGCACACCACTAAACAACATAAGAAAAGCTAAAGACGACACTTTTATTTACATATTTTCATGATGGATTTTCTCGGGTCGGTACAACAAAAGAAAGGCCAAGACTTTTGACTACACTTGGCCATAACCCCAAAAAGAGACAACTCGACCCACTATGTCGATCATGGAAAATCCTCCATCTACTAGTGTCGGCTATTGTCCAAAAAGTTGCAGCTCCTACTCCTCATGCACGAGCCGTCACACCCATCTCGGTGCGTCAGGCAGTGGCGGTGGCGGCGGCGGCGGCGGCAACATCCCCCGCATCACTCCGTCTCGATGAACGTCAACAGATATGAACTCCTGAATGACCGGGCCCTCAGCCAGGCCCACGTCATACATCACTAATGCACGAACCCGAATGAACGTCAGACTAGGGATTGTGGGACAGTCGATCTCCACACAATCAACCTTCACGTCCGAAGGAAGGCCGTAAAAGACACCCCACGTGATAGCAGGGAGTGGCATCTTTCTCATCTAAAATGTTGGTCCCCGAAGGAATGAGTACACCCACTCAGCAGGTAAAAGATCCAATAAACCACTCATTGCATCACACAATACAATCATAACAATCATAGCATAACACATGTCATTTATGCATCCATGCATAACTTACCTTGAAGCCATGCACATGTCATCATACCCCATGTACATACATCCTCATGTAATCATTACCATCATGTTATACATTTACCATCATGCCATAGGTGCACATACATCCATGCACTCACCATCATCTTGTCATACATGTACCATCATGCCATAGGTGCACATACATTCATGCATTCATGCATGCATGTTACAATACCATGCATAATTCAATTTCAATTTCACAATTTTATTCTTTCATTTTGGACTGCCACATTTCTCTTTCTCGGGACCAGTATTTGCATCCCACATTTATCGCTCGCACCCAACCTAACATCATGAGGAACCAGCGACACACACCTCTGGGCATTCGGCACACACACTCCGGGCATCTCGTACCCCAACTGGCATCACAAGGCATCCCTCGGCTCACACTTCCGGGCTTCCGGCACCCCCACTTCCCCGGCATCTCGAAACTCCCGAGGACCCTTCGGAATTATGCCACTCAGCCACCGGGCATCCGGCATTTACACTCCTTGGCTAGGCATCCTGACACTCCCAAGGCATTGTCGGTTCACACCTCCGACGGCCTTCTCATTTATCATAGTTCACATTTACAATTATAGCTCAATTTCAACATGGCATATAATATGATGGCAACAAGATCATTTTCAGCATTTGATTCTTATATGCATTTCCAATCATCATCATATATGCAGTAAGATCCAATCACTGATGACAACACATTCCATGGCGTCCATACAACTTAGAATGATCCATACATCTTGACATTTTGAAATTTACCAAATTCCAGCTTGCACAATTTCGGAAAACATATAAATTAAATATCCATAATGTCTTCAAAAATTATAAAATCTGAACATGTGATAGTCAAGACACAAAGGTAGCAACTCCATGCAGAACACATGCCCAAAAGAACTTCACACAAAAAGATATAGCTCACACATTACAGCTTGCAAAATTCGGACACATCAGATTGCGCGGTTCTAGAAATATTTCAATTTAAATACTTGAATGGCCTTAAAAAATTATGAAATTTTACCAGGTGATATTTGAGACCCTAAGGTAGGTTTTTCATGAAGGCATTAAGGCCAGATTAGTCCTAGATAATTAAATATGGACGGTCGAAGCCCCTGTTTCTAGTACCGAACAGTCCAGATTTAACTGTCTCCAAAAAATAAAGGTTTCACCAACTTATTTTCCTTAATTTTCTCTGAATTTTTGATATGTTTTGCCTCAAGAGGTCCAATACAACTTTCATTAAGGAATCTAGGTGATATTCTCAAAGGATAGTCACTTTATAGTCCACAAAGTCGCTGGAGTCCAGTACTATACTTCCAGATCTGCCGTCTTTAAAGAAAAATCGTTTCACTAGGCTGAACTTGTTCGTTTTACCTCAAATTTGAGTATGTTAGTCTTCAAGATGTTCTCTATAACTTTTTTGAAGAAGTCGAAGTGAAATTCTCATTAGAAGGTGACATACAACACACAAAACCACCAAGAGGTCAACAAAACAGTTTCAGATCTAGCGTTTTCGTAGAGGAAGGGTTTTACCCCTCAAAACTCAACCATTTTATCTTAAATTTTAGTATGTTGTACTTTGAGGTGTTTTATACAACTTTTGTGAAGAAGTCGAAACCAAAATCCGACTGAAACCCCACATGCAAGCCTCTACAACATTCTGGGTCGGGCAGTATACTCGAAAACAAAATCCTATTTCAAAAACAACACACTCAAAACTTCGGTTTCTCACACCTTAAACGTCCGAGATTCATCACCATTCAAACACACATGCAAGATACAACATGCAAGAGCAGAATATGGATCCCAACTTGCCTCCAAACCGAGCAAGCACAAGCAACACAGCAGACAACGGACGCACAGCGGTGAGCGACGGACGAGCGGACGGATGGACACACGGCTTCTTCCTCCTCTCTCTCGTCACTCTCTCGGCAACCCTCTCTCTCTCTCTCCCTTATGGTTGACAGCCCCCTCTAAACCGGTCACTCCTTCTTTTTATTCCCCCCCTCAATACAATCATTAGCCATCATTAGGAGCCACCCAAAATGGCCAGTAGGTGAAGCCTCCTTTTTGCCACTTGGCAAATCCCATGCATGATGGGCTTGGAGGTTGGGCCGGCTCCTCCCCCTTGTGGTCGACGGTAGCCTTCTTCATGGGCTTCATGGGCCAAGCCAATTTGGCCCACTTTAGGTCCAATACCCTTGGGCCTAAAGTTCAATCCTAATAAATCCCAATTTCACTTTTAATAATCCATTTTTAATTCTCTCTTTTATAGATTTCAAATTCTCAATTTCACATGGCCATAAATCTTGTAACATTTTAAACTATAGGGATCAAATCTATCAAGTGCATAGTCAAGAACAATTTTTCTTATCAACTCATCCTATAATATTAATTTTAATAACTCATGAACACAAGATACATAACACTTGGTCTTAAAAGAAAACCAATGGCTAAAGCATAAACCAAAGGTAATTTCATTACCTAATCATAGGCTTTAATACACCTAGTGGTTGCCTTGAATTTTGGGATGCCACAATTCTCCCCTCCTTAGAGAATTTCGTCCTCGAAATTAGACACCACTCGTTCCCTTTTGAAACAAGTAGGGGTACTCTTCCTTCATCTGATCTTTTACTTTCCTATGTGGCTTCCTCCATATCATGATGTCGCCATAATACCTTAACTAGTGGAATTGTCTTGGTCCTAAGAATTTGTTCCTTCCGGTCCAGTACTTGCATAGGCTCTTCAACATACCTCACTTTCTCATCCACTTCAATGGCTTCATGATCGAGTATGTGACCAGGATCTGGCTGGTACTTTCTCAATATCGATACATGAAACACATCATACAAATTTCCCAACTTAAGAGGCAGCGCTAAATGATAAGCTACATCTCCTATCTTTTCAAGTATCTCAAAAGGTCCGACAAATCTAGGGCTTAACTTACCCTTCATTCTAAATCGAGATATTTCTTTCATTGGAGATACCTTAAGGAATACATGGTCTCCTACACTAAACTCCAAAGGCCTTCTACACCTATCTGCATAGTCTTTCTGCATACTCTGAGCTGTTTTAAGCCTTTTCCTGATAATTTCAACAGCTTCAGTGGTAACTTGTACCAGTTCAGGTCCTGTCAATTTTCTTTCACCTACTTCATTCCAACAGACAAGAGTCCTACATCTCCTTCCATATAATGCTTCATAGGAAGCCATGCCTATACTTTTCTGAAAACTATTATTATAGGCAAACTCCACCAAATGCAATTTTTCATCCCAATTTCTTTGAAATTAATTACATAAGCCCTCAACATATCTTCTAATGTCTAGATTACTCTTTCTGTTTGTCCATCTGTTTGGGGGTGAAAGGCAGTACTAAACTGGAGTTTAGTTCCTAATGCAATTTGAAGACTTCGCCAAAAGTTCGAAGTAAATCTCGAATCCCGATCCGAGGTAATAGTTACTGGAACACCATGTAAGAGTACCACTTGACTTACATATATGTCCGCATATTTGTCCATTGGGTAGTCCATGCGAACCGCTAGGAAATGAGCAGATTTAGTCAAACGGTCCACTATAACCCAGATAGAGTCATGACTACTTGACGTCCTTGGTAATCCTTGTATAAAGTCCATTGTTATATGCTCCCATTTCCATTCTGGTATGTCTAATGGTCTCAAGAGTCCTGTAGGTTTACGATGTTCCTCTTTTACCTGTTGTCATGTCAAACATTGAGAAATGTGCTTAGCCGTATCTACTTTCATACCATTCCACCAAAACTGCTGACGTAAGTTCCTGTACATCTTTGTACTACCCGAATGAATACTATAATTACTCTTATGTGTCTCCGATAGGATTTCCTTCTTTAATTCTTCGTTATCGGGAACACAAAGTCGTCCCTGGCATCTTACTACTCCATCTTCAGAGACTTGAAATTCTTGTCTTTTTCTTAAAGACACTACATCTTTCACTTTCAAAATCTTTGGGTCAGATTCTTGTAAGATTTTAATTTTCAGAATAATTTCAGGTTCAATCCTTAATGCACTAAGCATACCAGTAAGACAATCTACTTTTAATTTAAACTCTAAGTCAGTTATGGACTTTAACAAGCTCCATTCTGCCATTCTTAAACTGGCCATCTCCATAGCCGACTTATGACTAAGAGCATCTGCTACCTTATTTGCCTTTCCTAGATGGTATCTTATCTCACAATCGTAATCCTTTAACAATTCCATCCACCTCATTTGTCTCATGTTCAACTCTTTTTGTGAGAACAGATATTTCAAACTCTTATGGTCTGTATAAATCTGAAACTTTTCCCCATACAAATAGTGTCTCCATATCTTCAAGGCGAACACTATAGCTACTAATTCTAAATCATGCGTTGGGTAGTTTAGTTCATGAGGTTTCAATTGTCTAGATGCATAGGCTATGACCTTGCCATGCTACATCAAAACACATCCCAGTCCTTTGTGAGATGCATCACTATACACTGTAAAACCATCAGGTCCAGTTGGTATAGTCAGGATTGGAGCCGAGGTCAATTTCCTTTTAAGCTCCTAGAAACTCCTCTCGCATTCCCCATTCCATTCAAATTTCACATTCTTTCAAGTTAGTTTAGTTAAAGGACCTGCCAGTTGTGAAATCCTTCAATAAACCTTCTATAATAACCAACCAGTCCTAAGAAACTCTATATTTCAGTAGGTGTTATTGGTCTCGGCCAATTTATTACCATCTCGACTTTCGCCGGGTCTACTGCAATTCCTCCTCCTGATACTACATGTCCTAAAAATATTATCTGGTCCAGCCAGAATTCACACTTACTAAATTTAGCACATAGCTTATGCTCTCTCAGAGTTTGCAAAACTATCCTTAAGTGTTGTTCATGCTCTTTAGGTCCTCTCGAGTATATCAGGATGTCATCAATAAAAACAATCACAAACTGGTTTAAATAAGGCTTAAATACCCTATTCATTAGATCCATAAATGCATTCGGTGCACTTGTCAATCCAAATGGCATGACAAGGAACTCGTAGTGTCCATAACGAGTCCTAAACGCAGTCTTAGGGATGTCTTCTTTCTTAATTCTTAGCTGATGGTATCCCGACCTTAAGTCAATCTTAGAGAAGAACGAACTTCCCTAGAGTTGGTCAAAAAGATCATCAATTCTAGGCAAAGGATATTTATTTTTAATGGTTGCTTGATTTAGCTACCTATAATCGATGCACAAGCGCATCGATCCATCTTTCTTTTTCACAAACAAGACCAGTGCACCCCAAGGTGAAGCACTTGGCCTAATGAATCCTTTGTCAAGCAATTCCTGTAGTTGTACTTTCAATTCCTTCAATTCGACTAAGGCCATCCTATATGGGGCTTTTGATATAGGTCCTATTCTAGGCATTAATTCAATTTCAAACTCAATTTCTCGTTCCGGCGGTAATCCAGGCAATTCCTCAGGAAATACATCTTGTAACTCATTAACTACCCGAATTTTATCAATCTTAGGCTCTTCCTTAGTATAATCTCTAACCATGGCCAGGTACCCTTGACATCCTTTGTCAAGTAACACACGGGCTTCTATTACTAAAATAAGTGCTACAGATAGGTGGGTCTGACCTCCCAAAAATTCATAGCTAAACTGATCGGGTAAGGTAAATTGGATCACTTTCCTATAACAATCCATCTTGGTCCGATATTTATGAAGCCAATCCATTCCTATGATAACATCAAAATCATACATGGCTATTACGACTAAGTCTATTTCCATATCCTTTCCTCCCATTGTTATCTTACAATTTCCACACATCAGCGTAGATAATAACATATCCTTTAAAGGCGTAGAAACATAAAGAGGCATCTCAAGAGGCATAGCTTCTATCTTATTCAATTGTTTATATGTTTCAAACACAAATGAATGCGTAGCACCCGTATCAAACAATGCATATGCCTTTTTATCATTTATAAGGATCATACCTGAGATAACATTTTTGGAAGCTTCCGCTTCCTCTTGGGTGATTGCATACACCCTTCCTTGTACTGGTGGCCTCTGAGGATTCCTTGGTAAGTTTGGTCTAACATCATTTTGCTGTGGTTGTCGCACCGAGCCAATACTCACTTGCAACCTTTCCTGTGGGCAGTTTCTCTTAAGATGACCTATTTGTCCACAACCATAACATTTCGGTTGCCCATTGCAAGGTCCTGGGCCATGTCGCCCATCACACCTTCGACACTCTTCATTTCGATAAGGTGCCCTTTCTAAATTCAGGCCACCCCTGCCCTTTCCAAAGTTCCCGAAATTTCCCTTCTTCTTAGACTCCCAAGTCTGACCTTGACCTGTATAGGGTCTCTTACCTTGTCTCACATCACCAAAAGACAATGGTTTCTTATTCTCCGAATGTTCCCTTACCAACTCCTGTTCCACCAACTGTGCCCTTTCATAGATCTCATTATAGTCTCTTATGTTCAAAGGCACCAGTTGTTTCCTGATATCAGTCCTCAACCTTTTCAGAAACCTCTTAGCTTTCTCTTCTTGATCCTCAATTAGCCTAGGAGCATATCTAGATAGTTCAGAAAATCTTGCCTCATACTGGTCTACTGTCAGCTCCTTTTGTTCTAGTTGAACAAATTCTGTAATTTTCTTCTCCTTAGCACAGTCAGAAAAATGCTTTCGGTTGAAAGCTCTCACAAACTCTTCCCAGTTAACATCAGTACCTGGTGGGAAGATTGTGTCCCTCGAAGCTCTCCACCAAAACTTTGCATTTCCCTCCAGCTGGTACTCTGCCAAAGTTATTTTCTCAGCATCATTGCAGTCCAACAACCTAAAAATTTGTTCCATTCCATCAATCCAATGTTCCGCCTCCTCAGGACTTCCCATTCCACTGAACTTAGGTGGCTTCAGCTTCAAAAACTGCTCCACCAATCCTTGAGTACAATGTTCTGCTCCAGGTTGTTGCTACGCCTGTCTTTCCATCAAATTTCCAATATTGGCCAATGCCTGCAAGATGTCTTCCATTCGGGGTTCAGCCCTTGCAACAGAGGCTTCAGCCCTCGATGGATGAGTACTTCCAGCTCACACCATGACTTTCCTGCAATTTCCAAGCATTGCCTCCTGAATAATCTAAGACTCATTATCTCCATTCAAAGCAACAACTACTACTACATAAGTAGCATATACATGTTACTGGTACCTAAAGACAACTCAAAATAAACTACTAGGGATCTACGAGTGAATACTCATCACCCGTTATTCAAAGTTAATCAATTATTCCGTTTTATATCCTATGGTGTGCATTGTCATCATGTTCCTCAATTTCCAAATGAGGCTCCTTATCACTCCAATCTATAACCATTGCTCTGATACCAAAAAGGGGTTGTGGCACCCCGAAGCGCCTAAGGTCACCACTTATTACCAAAGAAGAACCTTAGTTCCTAGGCATTTTTTTCTTTTTTTTATAATAGTCCCGGCGCATCTTATTTGCGGAAGCATAATCAAGTTCTACCAATTCTCCCCCCCAACAATCATGATACAATATACACCACTAATCACTATAAGAAAAGATAAAGTCAAGACACTTTTATTTACATATTTTCATGTTGGATTTTCTCGGGTCGGTACAACAAAAGAAAGGCCAAGACTTTTGACTACACTCGGCCATAACCCCAAAAAGAGATAACTCGACCCACTATGTCGATCATGGAAAATCCTCCATCTATTAGTGTCGGCTATTGTCCAAAAAGTTGCAGCTCCTACTCCTCACGCACAGTCCGTCACACCCATCCCGGTGCGTCAGGCAGTGGTGGTGGCAACATCCCCCGCATCACTCCGTCTCGACGAACGTGAACAGATATGAACTCTTGAATGACCGGGCCCTCAACCAAGCCCACATCATACATCACTAATGCACGAACCCGAATGAACGTCAGAGTAGGGATGGTGGGACAGTCGATCTCCACGTCCGAATAAAGGCCATAAAAGACGCCCCGTGTGACAGCAAGGAGCGGCATCTTTCTAATCTGAAATGTTGGTCCCTGAAGGGGTGAGTACAGCCACTCAGCAAGTAAAAGATCCAATAAACCACTTGTTGTATCACACAATACAATCATAACAATCATAACATAACACATGTCATTCATGCATCCATGCATAACTTACCTTGAAGCCATGCACATGTCATCATACCCCATGTACATACATCCTCATGTAATCATTACCATCATGTTATACATTTACCATCATGCCATAGGTGCACATACATTCATGCACTCACCATCATCATGTCATACATATACCATCATGCCATAGGTGCACATACATTCATGCATTCATGCATGCATGTGACCATACCATGCATAATTCAATTTCAATTTCCCAATTTTATTCTTTCATTTTGGGCTGCTACATTTCTCTTTCCCGGGACCAGTATTTGCTCGCACCCAACCTAGCATCGCGAGGAACCTCCGACACACACCTCCGGGCATTCGGTATACACACTTCGGGCATCTCGTACCCCAACTGGCATCACGAGGTATCCCTCGGCTCACACCTCCGGCTTCCGGCACCCCCACTTCCCCAGCATCTCGAAACTCCCGAGGACCCTTCGGAATTACGCCACTCGGCCATCGGGCATCCGGCATTTACACTCCCTGACCGGGCATCCCGACACTCCCGGGGCATCGTCGGCTCACACCTCCGATGGCCTTCCTATTTATCATAGTTCACATTTACAATTATATCTCAATTTCAACATGGCATATAATATAATGGCAACAAGATCATTTTCAGCATTTGATTCTTATATGCATTTCCAATCATCATCATATATGCAGTAAGATCCAATCACTAATGACAACACAATCCATGGGGTCCATACAACTTAGAATGATCCATACATTATGACTTTTTGAAATTTACCAAATTCCAGCTTGCACAATTTCGGAAAACATATAAATTAAATATCCATATGGTCTTCAGAAATTATAAAATCTGAACATGTGATAGTCAAGACACAAAGGTAGCAACTCCATGAAGAACACATGCCCAAAAGAACTTCACACAAAAAGATATAGCTCACACATTACAGCTTGCAAAATTCGGACACATCAGATTGCGCGGTTCTAGAAATATTTCAATTTAAATACCCGAATGACCTTCAAAAATTATGAAATTTTACCAGGTGATAGTCGAGACCCTAAGGTAGGTGTTTTATGAAGACATCAAGGCCAGATTCGTCCTAGATAATTAACAATGGACGGTCGAAGCCCCTGTTTCTAGTACCAAACAGTCCAGATTTAACTGTCTCCTAAAAATCACGGTTTCACCAACTTATCTTCCTTCATTTTCTCTGAATTTTTTATATGTTTTGCCTCAAGAGGTTCAATACAATTTTCATTAAGGGATCTAGGTGAGATTCCCAAAGGATAGTCATTTTATAGTCCACGAAGTCGCTGGAGTCCAGTACAATACTTCCAGATCTGCCGTCTTTAAAGAAAAATCATTTCACTAGGCTACAATTTTTCGTTTTACCTCAAATTTGAGTATGTTATTCTTCAAGATGTTCTCTATAACTTTCGTGAAGAAGTCGAAGTGAAATTCTCATTAAAAGGTGACATACAAAACATAAAACCACCAAGAGGTCAACAAAACAGTTTCAGATCTAGCGTTTTCGTAGAGGAAGGTTTTTACCCCACAAAACTCAACCATTTTATCTCAAATTTTATTATGTTGTACTTTGAGGTGTTTTCTACAACTTTTGTGAAGAAGTCAAAACCAAAATCCGACTCAAACCCCACATGCAAGCCTCTACAACATTCTGGGTCAGGCGGTATACTCGAAAACAGAATGCTGTTTCAAAAACAACACACTCAAAGCTTCGGTTTCTCACACCCTAAACGTCCGAGATTCATCACCATTCAAACAAACATGCAAGATACAACATGCAAGAGCAGAATATGGATCCAAACTTGCCTCCAAACCGAGCAAGCACAAGCAACATGGTGGACGACAGACGCACAGCGATGAGTGACGGACGAGCGGACAGACGGACACACGGCTTCTTCCTCCTCTCTCTCGGTTCCTCACTCTCTCTCTCCCTTATGGTCGACAGCCCCCTCTAAACCGGTCACTCCTTCCTTTTATTCCCCCCTCAATACAATCATAAGCCATCATTAGGAGCCACCCAAAATGGCCAATAGGTGAAGCCTCCTTTTTGCCACTTGGCAAATCCCATGCATGATGGGCTTGGAGGTTGGGCCGGCTCCTCCCCCTTGTGGTCGACGGCAGCCTTCTTCATGGGCTTCATGGGCCAAGCCAATTTGGCCCACTTTAGGTCCAATACCCTTGGGCCTAAAGTTCAATCCTAATAAATCCCAATTTCACTTTTAATAATCCATTTTTAATTCTCTCTTTTATAGATTTCAAATTCTCAATTTCACATGGCCATAAATCTTGTAACATTTTAAACTATAGGGATCAAATCTATGAAGTGCATAGCCAAGAATACTTTTTCTTATCAACTCATCCTATAATATTAATTTTAGTAACTCATGAACACAAGATACATAACACTTGGTCTTAAAAGAAAATCAATGGCTAAAGCATAAACCAAATGTAATTTCATTACCTAATCATAGGCTTTAATACATCTAGAGGTTGCCTTGAATTTTGGGATGCCACTAACCATCCCAGCTATAAGTTTATAGGAAATAAGGGATGACCTTCAACACCCCTCATCTCTACACTTGAAGTGGCTCGACTTCTTGAAGATGGTTGCCAAGGTTATTTGGTGACAGTGTTGGATGCTTCGAATGAAGAACCGAAGTTGGAAGATATTCCAGTGGTACGAGAATTCTTTGATGTCTTTCCAGAAGAATTACCAGGACTCCCTCTTGAAAGAGAAGTGGAGTTCATGATCGAGTTAATCCTGGGAATGGAACCCATCTCTAAGGCTCCCTATAGGATGTCCTTGCCCAAGCTTAAGGAATTTAATGTGCAATTACAAGAACTACTCGACAAAGGGTTTATTCATCCGAGTGCCTCACCATGCAAACCTCATGATTACTAGCTAATCATGAGAGTAAAAGAAAGAAAAAGAGAGAGAGAGAGGGGTAGAATGGATGAGGCAGCAACCGAGGGAGAGAGTGATCGAGAAAGAGAGAGTGAGACCGAGCGGGTGAGCGAGCGAGAGAGAGAGGAGAGTTCGAGTGGGAGAGAGGGCGCGCGAGTGTGGGCCATGAAGGGGGAAGAGGAGGACTGCCTTCCGCCGTGTCCGAGCTGCCACCATCGACACCGCCTAGCTCTGCTGTCGGTTGAGCCACGCCTGGAGTCCTCAAGTAACCGTTTGCTTGCTATGTTTGCGTGAACTTAAGGCAAGTGAGAATACATTGATTTACACTTTGTTTGCTGTGGTTGTGTGTGAAGTGTAATAGATTTAGGAGATGCTTGAGTTGTGATGCTGGATGCTGGAATTCGAAGGTATAGGAGTAGTTCTTTAAGCTAGTAACCTGTTTCATGGAAAAACAGCTTGACCTTTGACGACTCTGTGAATTTTCTGTAATTATCTAGCCGAAATTTGACTTTGTGTTCCTAATGAAAGTTGTAGATGACATCTTGAGGAGTAACATAATAAAATTTGAGAAGAAACATACAAGTATTGTTTGGTGAAACGATTTTTCTCTGAAATTGTTAAATCTGGAAATCGTTACCGAGGGTTAGGGAGAGTTCTTCATGAAACCTTTTCTCTAGATCTCATTTATAACATGTCAAATTTTTTGGAATTTATTAAGATCATTTACTCATTTTTCCATAACTTTAATTAAGAAGTACATTCTGTTTTATCCAAAAATTGTTTTATTTTCAAGAACAAATGAATTGCTTTATGAGATGTGATATCTTGGGTTGTTATTTATACAGCATATGTGGTAACATTTAGCATATCATATGACATCAAAATTTGATTGAAACCTTTGACATTATTGCATCAAATGATATTTGAAAGTGAGATATATATGTATACATTGTGATGTTGATGATACCATCGGACCCTTGAGTCGACGATACCCCGGGAGTGTCGGGATTCCTGGAGGTGTGTGTCGGATGTCCTTGGGAGTTTTGAGATGCCCAGAGGTGTGTATCGGAAGCTTTGTGACGCCAGTTGGGGTACGAGATGCCTGGAGGTGTGTGCCGGAGGTCTCGCAATGCTAGGTTGGGCGCGAGAGTCAGGAGGGATGCAAAGATTGGTCCATGGAGAAAAATGAGACCCTTTTGAATATCAAAATGGGAAATGAATCATGCGCATGTGGGTGCATATGGCATGGGGCATGAATTGTCCATGAATTGAGTTGGTACTATTTGGCATTGATAACATGGTTATTAAGGCATTGAATGGATCTCATGGAAACATATGCATGATTGCACGGATGATATGTGCATTTCACACGGAATTTTGGTTGTCTTGCTTGTTGCATTGTGTAGTTTGATGGATCTTTTACTACTGAGTGGTTGTACTCACCCCTTTTGGGGACTAGCATTTTAGATTAAGAGATGCCTCTGTCGCTTGTCACACATGGTACTTTTTATGGCTTACTGTCCGACATTGAGGTTGAGTGTTCGGAGCACCCTTGTGTTGGTGTTCGTGGGCTGATGTTCATCCGTGTTCGAGTTTTAGTTATGTATGACTTGGGTCTACCTGATGACCTCGTAGTCTAGGAGTTCTTGTCCGTGCATGTTCGTCGCGACGGGATCATGATGGGGATGCTGCTGCCGCCACTAGCCGATGCACCGGGCTGGGTGTGATTGCGAGTGTGATTGGTAGAGGATGACACTTTTTGGATAACCAACACTAGATGATGGATTGATGTACATGACTGTTATGGGGTCGGGTACTTTTGGTTATAGCTGAGCTTAGTAAAGCCTTGGCCTCTTGATGTACCGACTCGTGATGTCCATCATAGTTATGTAAATAAAAGTGGTTCGGCTCTAACTTATTTATGAAATGTGTAGTTGGTGTGCATTGTATTGCATTATCCTATTGAGCATGGGATAGGGAGATATCGATTACGTTTATGCTAGATGAACTGCGCTGGGGCCGACTTAAATGATACAAACCCCCAGGATTTATGGACCCACTATAATTCAATGGTATCAGAGTGACATGTTATTAGGACAAGTGAAAGGTAGGTGGACTGTGGCGACCCTAGTGGATCGGGGGCTGTGTTCGAGGGGCGCCACATATAAATATTATTTAATTATTTTATATTAATATAATATAATATTATTTAATTTACTTTTTGGAATATATTTAATTATTTTATATTTTCTGGAAATTTTGTCTAGATGGTTGGTAGTTAAATTTTGTGCGACTATGATTAGTTTATGCAATTGAATGCTGGATTGTGAAATTGAGTGGTGATTGGAAAATTTTGCATTTAATTGGAAAATCTCGGGTGTCGAGTTTTAACACTGAAAGTGGTTTTTAAAGACTATATTGAACTGTGGGATTTTAAAAAGGAAGAGCGTCAATTTTTCTGGTTCGAATTAACCGTGTACCCATACACGACTATTTTCCCGGATGTTATTAATACGAAGGAAATAAGCTAGGTTCATTATTTTAATAGAGGCATTTGAGTGCTATCACAGTGACCTGGCCAAGATTGAATGATCGTGTGCTGGTTAAGAGAACCCATCCCCGGTGTGTGTCAGTGGACGTTAAAGGCTAAGATAACCCATCCTCGGTGTGTGTCGGTGGACGTTAAAGGCTAAGATAACCCGTCCCCGATGTGTGTCAGTGGATGTTAAAGGTGAAGAGAACCCATCCCAGGTGTGTGTCGGTGGATGCCAGTCCTAGTAGATTCTAGACCGAAACTCCTTCGGAAAGGCCGTAAGGAATGCCGTCCCTAGTGTGTGTCGGAAGATGTAGCCGTGCTCAAAGGAGTAAGATGGAACCTGGCTACGCTAGAGGACCGATGTGTGTCGGTTAAAACTGTCCTTATGGGTAGTATTAATTAATTGGAATGCATGTTGAATGAAATTGATGCGCCGGATTATGAGACAAAATTGTGTGGCATAGAATGAGACGTGTCATAACGATTTAGCCCTATAATTAGGACTCCTATGATGGAATTGATGGACTGATGTGTTTCGGTAGTTCTTGCTTATGTGAGCAGTGATTGATTTAGACGTTCCAATTGATGTGTGAAATTGCTATATGCATATGGTTGTGATATGAATTGTGCTGACGTACAAGGAGGAACTGAGGCGAGGTAAGTTCTCTATTCTAATTGTGTGGCTGTGTGGCTAGAGCGCCCTAAGGCGTATTTCCTTCCTTTAGGAGGTGAACTTGCTGAGACACTCTCTCACCCGATCATGGGCTTATATTTTCAAGTCCATAGTTGGTGGTTGTGAAGGACCGAAGCCCCAGAGTCTGTGGAGGTGGAATCTGAAAGATCAGTGCTTGTGTCCAACTAGTATGTCGTAGGACAGCTTCTTTTTTAGAGCCGACCTTTTATAGACTTTTGACCATACTCGTTTTGTAACTAAACCCCGTTGTTTATAAAAGTTGGCTTTTGTGAAATGTTGTCCTGCTTTCCTATCCCATGTTATTTATTGTCAGGGATTTATTGTTTCACTTCTGCATGCATAATACAAATAAATGGGTTGATGACATGTCCTAGGAACATCGCATTTGCATCAACCATCGAGGGGTGCGCGCGCGCTCAAGGATCAAGGTATGACATCCCCATTTATGTGGAATTAGAGTGGGTTTGTGTATGGAGTGATAAGGTGTGATGGGCATGGGATAGTTAGTAGGAAATGCCATTTTAATATGCTAATGCATGTGGTTGATAGTTGATTGGTAGCTTATTTGGTGGTCATTCAAATTCTAATATGGTATTGGAATTGGAAAATAAGTGTCCATAAAGAGCCTGTAGGATGAGTGATCAGGAGCAGAGGACTCTTAGGAAGAGGACCATTGGACTAATGACTCAGGGAAGGACGTCAACTAGGGTTGGTACCTGAGGTGGTTGTGGTACAGCGTAGGCTGAGGCCAGCACTAGTGGAGTAGCATCGCCTCCAGTCGGTGCTGGTGTAGTAGCACCTGGTGATCTAGGAACTGTCGAGATCATGCAGGCGCTAGAGGCGATGAGAGATGTAACGGGGCAGTAGGCCCAGAATCAAGCTGCCGCCATTACTACCGTCGCTACAGTTGCCGCTATTGCTGCTGTTAATGTTGCTGTTGTTGCCGTAGCCGCTGCCGCGCTTGTTGAGGTTCCACCTGGGAATGTGATCATTGTGAGGCCGATGTATAAGCTGGTGGAACAGTTCCTAAAATTGAATTCGCTGAAGTTCACTGGTGCAAGAGATCCTAAAGCTGTAGCCTTATGGATTTAGGGTTTGGAGAAGACTTTTGCACTACTGATGTGCATCGAGATAGAGAAGATCATCCTTGTAGCCTATCAGCTGCAGGGAATTGCGTGGTTTTGGAGTGGAAAACCTTTGTCGAGGTCTTCAATAGCAAATACTTTTTTGAGATTGCCAGAGAACTAAAAATGGTAGAATTCTAGTGCCTTCACCAAGGTACGATGACAGTTGATCAGTACGAAGTGAAGTTCGCTGAACTATCATAGTATGCCTCTAGATTGGTTGAGGATCCAATAGACCGAGCTAGGAGATTTAGAGATGGACTCAGACAGGAACTAAGGAGTCCGATGATACTACTCAACTTAAGGAACTACAACGATTTGTATGAATGGGTCCAGATGATAGAGAGAGACTAGAACGAACAAGCTGCTGCATCTGGGTTGCGGTTTGGGTTTAACAAAGATGGAAATCGGTTTAGGAAGAAGCCGATGACTAGAGAAAGGTATCCTACTTAGCCGAACAGGAAGGGTGGGGTTGGAAAGTCAGCACCAAGACAAAATGGCGTGTGTCACTACTGCGAAAAATAATATGGATCCACCCCGTGCCATTTTAAGATGGGTATGTGCTATGAATGTGGCCAGCAAAGTCACATAGCTAGAAATTGTTCCTGAAGACCAATGGGACTGCAATAGTTATCACCGCTGCCACTGTTGGGTTTGAACCGAGGATTTGCGTCGCAGAATGCACCGCAGGGTGGTTTGAACAAGTCGCTAGCTCAAGGATGAATAGAGTTGTGCACTGGACAGGAAGGGCAGTGGTCCCAAAACAATTTTATCAAAGTGGCATAATAGAATTTTGGTTAAGTTTATAGAACCTCAGTTGTTGTAATTAAGTCATAGAAATGAGAATCGTTGACTAGAGTTGTACTTAATGATTTGATATATGTATAACTTTGATATCATATATGAAAAGGTTTGGCTTGAGGAGCTTTTTGTTGTAATGAATTGTTGTCACAATGTAATACAGTTTGACCTATTGACGAAGGAAAGTTTTGAATTTATTGGAAGTCGAGGAGGACCCTCGATCATGTTAATCTCGTCACTTGAGGCAACATGTTTGTCAGATGGGGGTTGCCAAGGTTACTTAGCGACTATCATAGATATGACAAATGAAAGAACTGAAGATGCAGATGCATGAATTATTGAATAAGGGATTCATACATCCTAGTGCATCACCTTGGGGAGCACCAGTTCTATTCGTGAAAAAGAAAGATGGATCGATGACTTGTTTAACCAATTGCAAGGAGCGTCGATATTTTCTAAGATTGACTTGAGGACAGGGTATCATCAGCTAAAGGTCAAAAAGGAGGACGTACCAAAGTCAGTGTTTTGTATTCGATACGGCCATTATGAGTTCACTATAATGTCGTTTGAATTGACGAACACCCCAACTGCTTTTATGGATTTGATGAACCGTGTGTTCAAGGAGTACTTGGATCAGTTTGTGATTGATTTCATCAACGACATCCTAATGTACTCTAGTAGCCTTGAGGAGCACGAAAGGCACTTAAGGATAATGCTCTAGACTCTGAGGAATCGCGAGCTCTACGCTAAGTTCAACAAGTGCAAGTTTTGGCTAACTCGTGTGGCCTTTTTTGGTCACGTGATTTCAGGAGAAGAAATCTCCGTGAACCCTGCCAAGATTGAAGCGGTGATCAATTGGCTAAGACCGACTTCAGTGATAGAGATCAGAAGTTTTCTGGGTTTAACAGGGTATTACAGACGGTTTGTGGAAGGGTATTCAGCATTAGCTTCACCGTTGACTGGACTACTAAAGAAGGAAGAAATGTTTGTATGGACAGATAAGTGCGAGTGTAGTTTCCAAAAGCTTAAGTAAAAGTTCACTACCACACTTGTTCTGACCATTCCATCTCCTCCTGAAGGATATGAGATCTATAGTGATGCATTGTTCAGAGGACTGGGTTGTGTGTTAATGTAGCATGGCAGGTTGTTGCATACGCATCCTGTCAATTGAGACCTCATGAACTGAATTATCCAACGTTTGACTTAGAACTCGCAGCGATTATTTTCGCTCTGAAAATTTGGAGACATTATTTGTGTGGAGAAAGATTCCAGATTTTCACAGACCATCAAAGTCTCAAGTACCTATTCTCTCAGAAGGAGTTGAATATGAGACAACGTCACTGGATGGAACTCCTAAAGGACTATGATTGTGACATTTTGTTCACCCTGGAAAAGCTAACAAGGTTACAGATGCGCTAAGTCAGAAGTCTTCAGTTACGCTTATGATGGTTAATGAATGGATTTTACTTGACAAAGCTCAATATTCGGTTTTCAAATTTGAGGTAAGCCACCTTTCGAATCTTATGGCCATCCTCAGAATTAAACTAAAAATGCATATCAGAATCAAGACGCTTTAAATGACAGATCTAGAAGATTATGCAGGAAGATACAAAAAAGAGAAAGGCTGATTTTCAAACTACCGAGGATGGAACACTAAAATTTTGTGGACGACTGTGTGTACCAAGGAGGGATACTTCACGTTTTGGCAAGAAGGGAAAGTTAAGTCCGAGGTATGTAGGTCCCTTTGAGATTCTGGAAAGAATTGGGATCCTGGCGTATCGTCTTGCATTGCCGCCAAGGTTGGCGTAAGTGCATGACGTCTTTCAAGTGTCAATGTTGAGGATGTATGAACCTAACTTGACCCACGTGCTAAATCTTGAAGAATTAGACGTTGACGACAGAGTGTTGTATGTTGAGAGCCCGGTTCAGATTGTGGATTGCAAGAAGCAGGTTTTGTGCACCAAGACCATCTCGTTCGTCAAAGTGGTCTGGCAACACCACAACATAGAAGGAACAACCTGGGAAAGTGAAAATTCAATGAGACAACTGTACCCCCACCTTTTTGCTTAAAGATTGTAATAATTAAAATTTCGAGGACAAAATTTTTATAAGAGGAGAAGAGTTGTGACTTCCTGATTTTCCAATTCTATTTTCAATCGAATGAGTCGGGCTTTTCATCAACACGCCTATGGCCTTTTTTCTATTTTGGCTACTCACGAGTTAACTAGTCAATTCAGTGAACTCGTTAAGGAATATAAATGTAATTGATTTGAGAATTCGACTAGAAACCGACTGCTTGACCGTATTAATCTGTAGGGGTCATTACGACATCATCAAAATCAACCAGAGACCTAAGATAGGTTGATTAGACAGAGGTATGTGATTAGTGTGTGGGTGATTCCACCCAATTACAAAATTCTCATAGAACGGCACTAGACCAATTTTTCTGTCGTTTATGTACCCTGTATCTGCATTTAAAACCTCAAGATTTCCATGACAACCAAGAGTCGCCAACGTGTCCAAGATGTACATTGTGGTTTGAAAATAATCAACCACAAGTCAAATGCACCAAAAATTCCTAAAAGCTACACTGTAGATTAGGACGCGCTAAAATCGCACCAAATTGAAATTAATCGTGGAATTGAACCCGATTTCAGAAATTGGAAGTTCTGTCATGTCACAAATCATCTTAGGAATGTTGACTCATTATTCGAAGATTTTTCTACATATCAAAATTTTCGGCGAAAAATCGAAGTATGGTTATTTTGGACTAGGAAGTTCATAGGCCCGTTTTTGGTCGCATTTTTGGGATTCAAGTTGGTTCATTTGATGAGGAAAAATGTTGAGATGGACTATGACACCTTGGATGAATTTATAGGCTTTGATTTGAGCTTAATTGAATGAGAATTGAAGAGGATTGAATGGAATTGAAGAGGGAATTGTACAAATTCGTATGCCATCGAGGAGACAACATTTTTGACCCTTTGGCAAGCTTCTTGAGGAAGCCAAGGAGGGGAAAATGGTTGAGGATGAGGGCCATGTGTGGTGGGGGCAAGTAAAGGGAAAAATGGATAAGTATGTGTGTCCAGAGAGAAGTGTGCAATTCTAATCAACAATAGATTACGAAAAGGAAATTGGACTCTTGTAAACAAACTGAGTTACGATCAAAGTAAAAGGGCGTAGGGAAGAGAATAAGAACACAGGGTTTATAGTGATTTGGCTTAATCCAAGCCTACATCTACTCTTCTGCACTGACAGCCCATCGGCTGAATTTCACTATGAATCAAAAGAGTTGTTATAGTAAAGCTCTTCCTTGATTCCACAGTGTAGAGACTCTGCTACACTTCCTCAAGGTCTCACAAAGATATTAACTCTCTTTTGAGTATAAGATTTCGCTCAACAATTGAATTGACTAAGAACAAGGAGTTTCAGACTTTGGAATTCTTCTATCGTGCACACACTCGAACAACAAGAACATATTCCTTCTTGAAAGTTGATATTGAAACCAGTGTTGCATAGCTGATGATACTTAGCAAATTGTAGTTGAGTCCTTCCACTAAGGAAACATTACTGATCGTGATCTTTACAGTTCCGTATCACACAATTCTCCATTTGCTATTTCCTCCAAAAGAAACTTTTCCACTATTAACTTGTACAAGTTTTATGAAGCTATTTGAATCTCCTGTCAAATGTCTTGAGCATCCACTGTCCAAGTACCATTTAACATTTTTCTTGATAATGACCTGCATTTAGAAAAGAGACTCAAGCTTTTTTTTGTACCCATATTTTCTTGGGTCCATTGTTATTAGTGTAATATACGGTATTTACCCATACCTTCTTAACAGGTTTCCAAACCATAAGACATTCTTTCTCAAAATGATTTGAGCTATTGCACTTAGAATATTTAAAAGCACTACGGCCTATAGGCTTTACAAAAACTTTTTGAAAATGATTTTTGTAAGAATCTCTTGTAAGTCTTTGCTTAATTCTTTCCTTTACTTTAGGAAAATCAATTAGAGGAATAGTTTCAGCAGTCATTCCTAATCATGATTTGTTGAAGTAAGGTCTTTGTCCTAAAAGAATTTTTTCAAGTTTCTCAAATCCTATAGAAAATCTTTTAAAAATACTTGAAATATTATTTTTCAAAAATGCATTTTCTTTTAAAAGATTGTCTGCATTTTCTTTCAAAGTAGCAACACTTTTGTCTAAACTTTTGACATTCTCTTTCCAAACATTTTCCTGTTGCTTCGGTGCAGAATTTTCCCTTTTAAGTTCGGAAATCCTTTTGAAATAGGTTTTGAGACTAAGACGCAATTCATCAATGTATCTAGAGACTTTAGTAGGGAGTTTTAAATTACTTACCTCGATTTCACTATTTGAGTCTGAGTCTATCTTGGAGTCTGAATCTGAGTCTGATTGTGCCATGAGACAAATATTAGCATAATCATCATCACTTTCCTCACTTTCGGTATCACTCCAAGTTTTTACTTTAAGTGCCTTTCGATATTTCTCAGTTTTTCCTTTCTTTCTCTTCAGAAGGGGATAGTTGTGCCTGATGTGTCCATTTTTTCTTACATTCAAAGTAGACTACATCTTTAGTGGATTCATCATCCTTAACTGATTTATTTTGTAGCTTTTGAAAACTTTGTTTCTTTGGATTGAATCTTCTTCCCTTTCTATTCAGTTTCCTGAACCTTCTTATCATGAGAGCAAGCTCTTCATCATCCATATCGTCTTCAGAATCTGTGACATCAGAATCATCATTAGATTTTAATGCAATAGATTTCTTACCTTTAGGATCTTCATCTTTGTTGATTTGCTTCACTTCATAAGACTAAAGAGTCCCAACCAATTCGTCAACAGAGAGTGGCATGATTTTTTGTGTCTCCCTTATTGAGATCTTTATGTGATTCCAATCCTTGGACAGTCCACGCAGTAGCTTGTTTACCTTCATGGGTCCAGAAATTGGTTGACCTTGATATTCAAGACCATTTACGATTTTTGTAAAATGACTAAACATGTCAGTTATAGATTCTCCGGATTTCATTTTGAATGCTTCATATTGACCGAGCAGAATGTTGATTCTGGTTTCTTTCACTCGATCAGTTCCTTCATGGGTGATGTGTAATCTATCCTAGACTTCTTTAGCTGTTTCACAAGAAGATATTCTGTTATATTTAGTAGGAGATAATGCACAATATAGAGAATAAATTGCTTTTGCATCAAGAGCTTGTCTTTTGGTTATCTCTTCTTGAGTCATTTCATTGGACTCAACAACTTCTTTTCCTCTTTCTGAGACTGGTGCAGCTTTAGGAATGATTCCTTTATCTACCATATCCCATTCCAGAGGATCCTTTGATCTTAAGAATGCCTTCATTTCATTTTTCCATATGTTGTATTCCTTTCCATCAAAATAAGGCGGTCTGGTATTGCTTTGCCCTTCAACCAAACCTAGAGCCAACATACTGTCACGTCTCGATCCTCAGGGACGCGCCCATCCTTCTTATTGGTCGATTTTAAAGTGCGATATCCTAGAACTAAGTATCGCCGACCATTTCTTTTTATTTACGCAGGCAGAAGCAATTGTAAATCCCCAGACAATAAAACAATGGGATAGGAAAGCAGGCCATATTTTTCATATTGAAATTCACAACCAAACTTTCATTAACAGCACAACTCATAGTATATTTACAATACTATTCACAGCATACTTGTCTCACATCTATCTACACTAAGACAGGGTTTAAGAAAAGGGATGAGATCTTAATCCACATCCGGATTATACTCAAGATCCCTCTTTGAATCATCTTCTTCTTCCAAAGTCTTTCTTCCCTTCAGGTTCCTCCTCCTCAGCTTCTCCTCAAGGTCATGAAATGGTTATTCAATAACCAATAAGACCACGTCTCAGCAAGTCTTACCCCCTAAGACTCGATTAGTAAGCCAATACACTAATCGGTTGCCTAAGCACAGCACGAGTCTGAGGACTTACCTTGGCTTCAGATTCCATCTATATATTAGTACAGTTCAATAGGTACTCAAACAATCACATCACCGATTTAAGCATCGATCAAATCGACCTAGTCGATTTCATGTCAATTGGACCATTTCTAGGTCATTCATCTCACACCAAGCAATTCCTTAGATTTGGTGGCTTAACGGTCCCACCCGACCCTCTCAAGAACTAGTGGCTTTACGATCCCACCCGACCCTCTTAAAATCTAGTGGCTTTACGGTTCCACCCGACCCTCTCAAGATCTAATGGCTTTACGGTCCCACCCGACCCTCTCAAGATCTAGTGGCTTTACGGTCCCACCCGAATCTCTTAAGATTTAGTGGCTTTACGGTCCCACCCAACCCTCTTAAGATTTAGTGGCTTTACGGTCCCACCCGACCTTCTCAAGATTTAATTTAAGAATAAATCTTAAATTCACTTCTAAATTATTTTAGCACCAAATAAAGCGCAAATAAATAAATGGACTGCACCACGACAATCGGCATGAAGTTTCGGTCATCGGCCATCCCGGTTGAATTTCCGGAAAAATAAATAATTAAATAATTAATTTCGAAAATTAAATAAATAATTATAAAAAATCCAATTTAGGCTCGTAATGCCGAATTGGACGCCAAGACGAGCCCGGAAAATTACGAGACTCGTTCCATAAATAACATGGCGGGTCTACTTGCTAATGTCTCTTTCTAACCACCTAACATGTATCATTAAATCTCTAATTTAATTGATCTAAACTAATATAACCACCTAATTGCATTTAATTAAGTCTAACCAACCTTAAGTATAATTAGCAAACTAAGAAAGCTTTAGTGAGTAAAACTCACTTGACAAAAGCGGAGATCGGGACACCGCGACGGCGGCCGAAATTAGACTTTTGATAACACCGTGCTTGGACCGGGCCCTAAGTTTAGGCCCAACAAATCTCAGCCCAACTGAGATTTGTTCTTGCTTTTAGGCCAGACCCAAGTTGGATTGGGCCTGCTGCGAAAATGGGCTTCAAGCTATGGGCTGGGCTGCAATTGATTTGCTGGAATTGGGCTTGACCAATTTATTTACTTGGAATGGACTGGGCTTGAACTTGGGCCAAACTGATGCTGTGAAAATGGGCTGAGCTGGACTGGCTTCTTGGGCTGGCTTGACCTCTTTGCTGGGCCGAAATTGCCTGAAGATGGGCTGAGTTGGCTACTGGTTTGCGTGGGCTGAACGTGCAAAAATGCTGGCCCGAATTCCAGCGGCTGCTGGGCCGAACAAGAATAACTCGTTGGGCTTCTTTTTGGTTCGGCCGACTGATTCACGAGCGGAAGGGAGAGGAATCACGCGGACGACTTGCTTCGGTTGGCTGCAACACAGAAGACACGACGAAGACGTTGGATGCGTGCGGCTTCGCTGGACGCACGGAGGAGCTGTAGGTCAAACAAAGGCTTCTTGGCTTGCTGTTGTTGACCGAGTAGATGGAGAAGCGACACTGCCAGGAGACAAAGGGAAGTGGGGGGCAAGCGGTAGTGGAGCAGGGCGGTTGTAGCTGCTGGCAGGGGAGATCTCGTTCGGTGGGAGCTGCACGCGGTCTCCGTTGCTGAATGGTTGACCGAAGAGGGCTGAGGGATCGGCAGGTGGCAGCGTGGAGGATTTTCCTTCATGGGGCGTGGGCAGCTTCGGTGGATCTTGCCACTTCACGGCAAGAAGATGGACCGAATGAGTTTGGAGTTCGGACGCGTGGAGATGGAGCGGCTTCGTGGAACGTGGACTAAGCAGAGTGACGAGCAAGCGGGCGTGGGGGTTTTGGTTGCTAAAAACTGACCGAAGAAGCTGGACTTCTTGTCTTCCGTAGGTGTTGGCGTCGCACGAAGTGGGGAGGGAGAGAGTTAGCTGTCCGGTTGTGGGGGTGTGAGGGAAATGAGATAGTGAGATAAGTGAGAGTTGGGCTCCACCAATACCAATTTTTCCACAGGAAATATCTCCAAGGTTCATTCTGAGCCAAGCATTAACCCTTGGCCTTCATTAGGCCACCCAACACCTCTCACAACTCTCTAAATGGTCCAATTTTTGCTAGGCTAAAGGGGGGTTACGAAATTGAGAGAGATGGCCTCAATCGGTTTCAAATCCCTCTTGATTTCATCTCAATTGATTCTCACAAATTCAATTGATCACTCATTGATCGTCTCTGCATTTTTCCTCACTCAAGAATCCACCAAAAATCCAAATTGATACCAATGTTGCACACCCCCATCTTAAGATTCGATTTTAACTAAGTTCGAACTAAATTTCAATTCCAATCTCTCTAAATTGAGGTCCAATTTCTCTGAAGAAAAATCCCGTACAATCTTCTGCAAGTCCCTGACACTCAAAGGCTCGGCCTGGAAATCCAAATTTCCTTTAATTTGGCCTATCCAAATTTCTATTGATTTTCCGCGGCGTCCGTAACAATTTTCCGTAAAAGTTTTGAAATTTCTAAAAAATCTTCTGATACTGAGTCGATGCTCCTAAAATTTATTGTGACATGGCCAAAACTTCAATTTCTGAAATCGGACTCGAATCGACGGTTAATTTCCATTCGATGCGTTTTTAACGTGACCTAGGCTACTAGGTAACTTTTAGATATTTTTAAGTGCAAATGACTCATGGTCGATTTTCTTCGAGCCACTATAAACCCACTCGACTCATTGGCGACTCTTGATTGTCGTGAAAATCTCGAGGATTCAAATACGGACACAGGGTACCAAAACGACAGTAAAATCATATTAGTATCGATCGACGAGAATTTTCCAATTTAGTGGAGTCACCCACGATCGGCTACACATCTCAGTCGACCAGACCTATCTCTGGTCTTAAATCGATTTTTAACTGTGCCGCAATGGCTTCTAAAGACGAGTACAGTCGAGAAGCCGATTCTTGGTCAAACTCTCAAGTCTACTTGCCTTAAAATTCCTAATAATTTCCCCAGATAGTCTAGTTATCTCAAGAATGATCAGTTCTGATAATAGCCCTATAAGCACGTTAATGAAATGCCCGATTCATTCAGAAGAAAACATAATTGAAAATTTGGGATGTCACACATACTAGCCATGGATCTTTAACTCTGAAGTAAAACACTTCAACTTAAGTGAGTACACAGACTCTAATACCAATTGTGAAAGCTAGTACAAGCACCTACAGGGGGTGAATAAGTGCAAAAACAAATTTTAAAGAGAGAAGTGTGCAATTCTAATCAACAATAGATTATGAAAAGGAAATTAGACTCTTGTAAACAAATTGAGTTATGATCAAAGTAAAAGAGCATAAGGAAGAGAATAAGAACACAGGGTTTATAGTGGTTCGGCTTAATCCAAGCCTATGTCCACTCTTCCGCACTGACAGCCCACTGGCTGGATTTCACTATGAATCAAAAGAGTTGTTACAGTAAAGCTCTTCATTGATTCTACAGTTTAGAGACTCTACTACACTTCCTCAAGGTCTCACAAAGATATTAACTCTCTTTTGAGTACAAGATTTCGCTCAACAATTGAATTGACTAAGAACAATGAGTTTCAGACTTTGGAATTCTTCTATCACACACACACTCGAACAGCTGGAACGTCTTCCTTATATACTCCTTCATACCATCACACTCGTTGGCACTTACCAAAGGAGTTCTTCCAATCTACCTATTGGACAGAATCAATTAGGGAGATTTCAAGTTATTTAAGGAATATGTCGATTGCCCACCAATCGTACTCGCCCATACAATCAGGATCTAGGTTTCCATAAGTAGAACCTTCCAAATATACTATGCCAATCAACGGATCCAAAATCCCTGAATCAATCTCAAATTGAATAATGGATTCCATCATGCTATATCCAGTCAAGAGATCTTCTTCAGTCAATAGAATCAAATCCTTAACGAAATACTCAATTCTAGATAAGCCTTCTTCGACGGTCTAGAAATTGTCAATGAGAATAGACTTTGAGTCTTGAGTCTAGTAGTCCGGAGGTCTTCAAACTTTGATGTAAGAGTCTGCAAGTCTTTAGACTAAACTGATGGAAACGTTTTGTCAACTTCAAAACACTCAAGGAAGTTTTCTCCAACAATCTCCCCCTTTTTTATGGTGACTAAAATTTCCCGCAGATTTGGATAACTTTGACCTGCAAAACAATACTCAAGCAAACATGGATATCTCACAAAAGATAATTGGCTTAGTAAAGATAACATTAAAATATGCATCCATAGAAAGTAGGTTAGTCCTATAAATGAGCAACTATCTTTGCCATGAAATACCAATAGTGCTTAAGATAAACAAATGATCAGACAATCCAAATCCAAATCCAGTCACAACCAAATAGCCAAACACAAAAGTAAAGTTAATCAAACACAAAAGTCAAGAGTTTAAATCTCAAACAAAAAAGTAAAGTCAATCAAACACAAAAGTCAAGAGTTTAAATCTCAAAAGTTTAAATCTCAAATCTGCATCACATCTCTCCCCATTTTTGTCGGTATTAAAAAGGTAGAGATGAAAAGAGAATAGAATTAGGATTGCTTTGGAACACGAACAAGCTGGAAATCTCCCATTGACTGGACAATCCCTTCTAGCTTTTTCCAATCCTCCTTCAGTTGAGCCACATCTTCACCCTTGGTATTTGCTTGAACTTAAAGAGTAAGGGCATGGATTTGATCATGCAAAGAAATTGAAAAGGCTTGACCTGCATTTTGCAAGTTCTGAACTTCGCATCCCAGAGCATAAATTTGGTTTCGCATCTCCAAGAGAACATCAAGCACTCTGCGAAAGTCTGTTGAATTATCAGTCTGAGTACTGGCTTCTGCACGATCAGATGGTGTATTGGCAGATGATAGCAAGTCAGCATGATCACGCAGATTGGGCGATGAAACCTCATGGCCTTCCTCAAGAAATTGAGAGGCATAGATATCTTCTGGATTTGCTAGTGAACAACTTACTCCTTCACTAGTGGTAGCAATTGAAGACGTACCTCTTTTCTAAGTATCTCCCATTGTTTCAATGCCTTCAGGTGGTGAGAAGTACTCTTCATGCTCTTCTTCTTCTTCTTCACCTTTGCCCTCTTCTTCTTCTTCCTCAATCCTTTCCTCCTTTGCTTCTTTCTCCATGGATTCTCTCTCTCCAGTCCTCTATTCAATCTCCTCCTTGTCTTGTTCCTATCTCTCCTCTGTCTCTAGAACATAACGACTTAAGTTCTTCAATGCAAGAGCAGAAATTGTGATATCATCCTCATCATCTTCATCTTCCAAGATGAGTGCTCTTCTTTTCTTGGATGGAGCAACCATGGGCTCCTTCCCTTTCCATTTTGCAGCCCAAGAGACTGGGTGAGTCTTGATAGGGATTTTAACCTTGAATTGCTCCAAAGCCTTGTTAAGTTCCTTCAGGCACATTTTAGAGACCATTTTTAGTCCCACCACCATTAGATCACATGTTCGAACATAAAGAATCCTGGGAGGTTGAATGTTCAAATGTCTGAATAACTTAGTGACAAGTGCTGAGTAAGGAAGTTAGCCCTTGTCCTTCACCATCGTTCTGTACATGTGGAACATAATAATGTGTGGAAGAGAGAACTTCTTCCCAGCATTAATGGCATACATCAGCTTTGCCTCCGAATTTGAAACATCGGTCTTCAAAGTTGATTTGGGTCTGAGGCAGTTGATCACTATCTTGTGAAGTAAAATATTTGAGGCATTCATCCTCAAATATGAAATCTTTCATTTCGTCATTCTATCCCAAACAAGCTCTATTGTCGCACGACCAATAGACACATTGATAGATTGATATTTCCTTCTTTCAACCCCAAACACATCAGCCAATGTATCCATGTCAACCACATAGTCCTGATCTCGAATACTGAAAGAGAATCTATTCACATCCAAGAAACTTAGATTCGAATAGAAGTAAGCAGTGAGTTCAGCATGAGCCTCTGTCATTTCAGAACAAAACCTTTCGAGTTGAAGAAGATTGAATTTCTCTTGCAGATTAATATTCAGGGAATCAAGAAAATCAAAGTCCACACTTCTAGGGTTAATCACACCACGCTTTAGCAACTTAGAGTACAGTTGCTTGTGTTTCTTCGAGCGAAACAAATCTGTCCTTTTGCTTCAGATTTTTGCCGCAACACCCATTCTAGGTTTAAATTGACTACACATCCTATCATCATCATTCCCATCAGGTTGACTCAGCCCTCCAACATGTGGATCGCTTGGGATATTTCCCAATGCTTCTTCCACTGACCCCACAGGGGCAATTCCCAATCATTCCATTGTGCGTAAAAAGTAGGTTTCATTTCGATACCCTTTGTCTTTCAAAGATTCATCAATATAGTTCAAAGGAGTACCACCCCTCTTTAAAGCACGGTAAAGCTTAAAAGTAAAAGCGGGCTTTTGAGTTCTTACGGGTTTTGCATCTTCGATGATTTCTTCCTCTTCTCAATGTGCAATATTCTGAGGTTTAGATGGGGAGATGGACGCTACTGAGAATGTTTCCATATTCCTCTAAAACAGAATCTTCATGTATGGTTTTCTTCATTTCTAGCTCAATCCAACCATTTGTTTCTCTACCAATCTATCCTACAACACTTCAAGTCTCTTCCACAACATCTAAGAACACTCTCAACAAGTTCTTATTAATAGAGAATCTTCCACAGCTCGGCTCAAAGCCTACATTCATCCCTAAACTCACTCATCTCAACATATACCACATCTTTTCCCTCGGCAACCCTTTCCTCACCTTGCTTAATCCACACAGCCATCTCACACTCAATTTTCGAAGCATTCAAGGCCCTAATACAACATGCAATGGCTGGTAGCTTCAATCTATTACTCGTTTAGTTCAATCCCACACAAAACAGCAACATCACATTCAATCCTCCACATTTCAGCATTCAATCTTCATCTCTATCATCCAAAAACTCAACATGCAACTTCCTATTCTACATTTTCTCACATCTACCAGCATTTCACCAGAAAATTTCAGCATGCAAAGACATAGGTTGATGAACTTCCACTTGCCTCTAACTCTTCTACTCAAATGCAAGCAAAAACAGGGGCTCGGGGGGTCTCAGCTTGGCTCGATGGCGACGAAGATCGATGGCGATGACGGTGGCAGCTCGGACATGGCAGAAGGCGGTCCTCCTCTTCCTCCCTCACGGCTCACACCCACGTGCCCGCTCTCTCGCTCGAACTCTCTTTCTCTCTCACTCGAACCGCTTGCTCGAGCTCTCGATTTCTCTCTCTCTCTCTCTCTCTCTCTCTCTCTCTCTCTCTCTCTCTCTCTCCTCTAGTTCCGAATGCTTCTTTGCTTTCTTGATTAATTACTTTGTGAATTTTTTTGCATGCAGGTGACAAGTGGCATCAAGGAAAGGACAAGTGGAGGGTGGCGTGGCCTCCTCCATCCAGTTCCTCCCCCCCCCCCTTTTGGTCGACAGCCTTGGAGGCTTCTTGGGCTTGCTTGGGCCTGAAAATTTGTGGCCAAAGGTCTGAATTAAATGGCCCATAATAAAAAAAAATAATAAGCTCATAATTTCTGCACAATTATAAGGCATTTTGGTTTCCATAAAAATCAATTAATATTCCTATAATCAATTTGCTTCATGTACAAGTACATGACTGAAACCCTTGCGTGGAGAAAGAAATTGGCAAGGTTGCACTGGGTTGCAACAATGTACATAGGAGGTTCAGTCCAAGAGATAAAATAGTGTGGCCGTTGGTGCAATTGTCCGTATGGCCATTCAAAGATGAATTTCCTTTTCTTCAAAAGTAAATATTTCGGGTCGTCAAGATTCTCGGATGCCACAAATTCGACCCCTAAAAGTTGATAAAAATCATTTGAATACCAAAAGGTCACTATTTCCAACACAATCCAAGATTCTATTTTGCAAATAATGAATCTGAAATTTCATTCTTTTAAATCCTTAAAATCTTTAGTAAAATATATGTCATATATGAAGATGTTTATAACATTTTTTAAGAAGGAAGCAACCTCAAAATCATAGCACATTTTTTCCCCACAGAAATAGTAAACGGCGAGCATCTAGTAAACCGAATATGAAATTAAGCTAATCCACTTAACACTAATCTAACTGGGCTAATTAACACTAACCTAACTAATCTAATTAACATTAATCTAACCCGCTAAGCATAATTAACAACCTAATTAAGGATTTAGGAGTTAACTCACTGGAATTCGACGGTGGCGGGCTCATGACGACGGCGACGCGAAGGTGTTGAGGACCCAAGACTACCGTGTCTTGCACAAAGGCCTAACGGCAAAGGAAAAGGCCTCACAAGGCTCACGGCCAAGTGAGGGGCTCGGTTCTGTTCTGGAGGCTGGTCGGGCTCGACTGAACGCTGTTGGGCTGAGCTGGTCGCGAAGGAGCTGGTGGCGGGGTTGCTGAACGTGAGGCAGTGTTGTGGGCTGTTGGTCGTTGGTGTTGGCACAAGAAAATGGGTCTGTTGGGCTGGACGAGAGGGGCTGTTGGCGTGGAGATGTGGGCTGTTCGGTGGGTTGGTGAAGATGGTGTTGTGGTGGAAATAGATGGGAGCAGCTGGCATGAAAGCTGGTGTGGAGACATGAAGTGGTGGTGGACGTGTGGCAGCATGAAGATGAAGTTGTTGTGGGTGGAGTTGGGCGTGAGAGGGGAAATGTGTGGCGGCCCTGACAGCCCCCGGCCTGTTGGGGTCACCCCGTCCTTTCCTTATTCTAGACGTCCTTTGTTTTGATACCATTAGATTGCGGCGATCCGCGATTTTAGGGCTTATCGCACTATTCATTGATCCCTGCACAATCTTTACTGTGGAAGCGAACATGTCAACTCCTTTCTAAAACTTGAAATGATGTACACATATCAACCAAGCACTTTATTTTTATATATTTTTGTTAGACGATGTTTATCGGTACATAAAAGCTAAAATTTTCTACAGTTAGCTATACCAAAAGTTAGACAGACTCATCCGTTAACCATTCACAACATCGTTCATCTTCAAGTGCTGGTGTTCAAAAAAATTATGTTGTCTTCCCGTCTTCCGCTACTCTACTCCACTCGAGCCTCCATCATCATCCTCTGGTGGCGGTGGCAGTGGTCCGTAGTATGCCTGTCCAATCGAAGGTACAGGACTACAAACTCTAAGTACACAGGACCTGAGGGGAGTCCAGTGTCAACTGTCAATATCACCTGTTGTGGCATCCCAGAAATTCAAAGCCGAGCCTTAAGGTGTGTTAAAATCTTTGATTAGGTAATAGAATTTCTTTTGGCTTATACCTTAGCCAATTAGTCTTTTAATTTGATGATTTGTGTATTTAAATTTATAGATTAATAATTGGCCATGAGATTATAAATTTAAATCTTAATAAACAAAGTGTCCCAAGACTTTGGCCAAGATGAAATTTGAATTTAGAAATATTTATAGAAAGGAATTCAAAAAAAAAGGGGGGAAAAGAGGGTTATTTTTGGAATGGGCCTTGGACCCATTTGGCCTAAGCTTAGTGGGCCGAATGGCCGGCCCAAATGGAAGCCCAAGAAGGAGGATTCGACCAGCCCAAGGGAGTGGCCAGATGGGCCTAAGCCCAAGCCCATTCAAATTCAAATTAAAAACCCAAAATGACAAGTGGCAAGGGACAAGAGCATGCATTGGTGGGATTATAGGCAAAGCAATGATTGCTAATGATGGGATTAAGGGGATATAAAAGGGATGTGGAGAGAGAGAGGGCCGGTTCTTTGTTCATTCGGCCGAGAGAGGTGTGCGAGAGAGAGAGAGAGAGAGAGAGAGAGAGAGAGAGAGAGAGAGAGAGAGAGAGAGAGAGCTCAAGCGGAAGAGAGAAACCGAGAGGGAAGGAGGCGGAGCCGGAGGGGTGTGCCGTTCGTTCGCCATCCGATCATCGCCGTTCGTTGTTGCTTGTTCATCTTCAAGGCAAGTGGAGTCCGTAACTTCTCTTGCATGTTTGTTGTGGTGTGTGCATGTTAGATTTTAGGTATGATTTGTGCGAAAAATCAAGGTAAGAGTTGGTTATTTGCAAACCGTGTGACTGTTCTTGTTCGGTTTGTTGGAGTCAGTGGCTTGTTCGAGTTTTCATGGGTGTTTGAAGTTCGATTTTGGCTTCGGTGTCTTCACGAAAGTTGAAGCTAACGTCTTGTACTATGACATACTAAAAATTCGTAGAAAACAATGGACATTTGAGGGGTCAAAAGTTCCATTATATGGAGACCCTAGATCTGCAAAATTTTCACTGACCTTTTGCTAGATTCTTGTTTGCATGTTGATTTCTGTTGAATATCTCACTTTGTTGTCTTCTTTAAAGTTGTATAAAACACCTTAATCTACAGCATACTCAAATTTGAAGCAAAAATAACAAGTATAACTTGGTGAATCGGTTAGATCTTGGAAACGATGGTTCTGGTGAAATATACCGAGATACCCGAGACTTCATGGACTTAAATGGTGACCATAGCTTGGTTATTTGACCTAGATCTCTTCATGAAACTTGTAAAGGACACCTTGTTACATAACATACTCAAATTTCAGAGGAAACGAAAGAGAATAGATGGGTGAGATCTAAAACTTTCGGAGAAGTGTGTTCTGGACGACGCGGTCGTGGTTCCAGAAGTTTCGTAGGGTTGTAGAAATTAATCTAAAAAGAATTTGGCTTAGGGTTCTTCATGAAAAGTGCACGAAAATGTGTTGGCTATCACCCTGTAAAATTTCGTAATTTTTGAAGGCCATATGAGTATTTTAATCGAAATTATTTGGAAACTGTGCAAGTCTGGCCATTACCCGAATATAAGGTGCTATTTCATGGAAATTGTGAAATTTATGAGAAATTCAATTTGGCCATAAATTTTATATGAAATTGTAACCCTATTAGTGATTGTTTGAATATTATGATTTAGGGAAAATCATAGATATTAAATATTTATTTATGAAAATAAATAAATATAATAATCAAATAATAATCAAATAATAAAAAAATAATAATGGATTAATTTATTGGCCATAGATTCCATTTAATTAATTCATGTTATTATGTGATGAAGTCTTGGTGCGTGTGTATGACATGGAATTGAAATGTATGTACGTATTCAATGTTGAGCATGATCTTGAATTGTCATCACATCATATGTCATGATAAATTGAATCATAATAATGTGAATTGAGAAGACCGTCGGAGGTGAGCCGACGATGCCCCGGGAGTATCGGGATGCCTGGCTAGAAGGGTACGGCCGGTTGCCTGGTGGTCATGAGTGGCCGAATGCCGGAGGGTCCTCGGGAGACCGAGTGGTATCGAGATGCCCAAAGAGTGGGGAAGCCGGAAGCTCGGCATGGTAATTATGCCGAGGGATACCTCACGATGCCGGATTGGGTGCGAGATGCCTGGCCTGAAGGGTGCGGCCGGTTGCCCGGTGGCCTTAAATGGCTGGATACCGGAGGGTCCTCGTGATGCCAGTTGGGGTACGAGATGCCCGGAGAGTGGGGGAGCCGGATGATCTGAAATTGTATCTTGATGCATGGGGGACGCAAACAATGGTCCCGGGAATGAGAAATATGATGATCCAAGATGAAATTGGAATTAAATCATGCATGATAATACATGATGATGACATATGCATGATGAGGATGGTATATGCATGATGATAGGTATGATAATAATGACATATGCATGATGATGTGCATGATGAGGATGATATATGCATGATGATATGCATGATGATATACATGATGATAATGACATGTGCATGATGATGTGCATGATGAGGATGATATATGCATGATGATATGAATGATGATATACATGATAATAATGACATGTGCATGATGATGTGCATGATGAGGATGATATATGCATGATGATATGCATGATGATATACATGATGATAATGATATATGCATGATGATATGCATGATGATAATACATGATGATGACATGTGCATGATGATGTGCATGATGAGGATGATATATGCATGATGATATCCATGATGATATACATGATGATAATGATATATGCATGATGATATACATGATGATAATGATATATGCATGATGATATGCATGATAATAATGATATACGCATGATGATATGCCTGATAATACATGATGGTATGCGCATGGTTACAAGGTAAGTAACGCCTGCCATGCATGTATGAATTGTATGGTGCATTGAGTTGTTATTGGATTTCCTCTTCTGCTGAGTAGTTGTACTCACCCCTTTTGGGGATAACATTTCAGATTAGAAAGATGCCGCTTCCTACCGTCACGCGAGGCACCTTCTGTGGTATCCCGTCAGATGTAGAAGTAGATTGTACAGAGATCGACTGCGTCACTATCCCTGGACTAACATTTGTGCGAGTGCGTGTGCTGGTCATGTACGACGTGGGCCTGGCTGAGGGCCTAGTCATCCATGAGTTTTTGTCTGTTCACATCCGCCGAGATGGAGTGTTTAGGGGAATGTTGCCGCCACCACCACCCGATGCACCTGGATGGGTGTGATGGTTGCGTGAAGGGTAGAGAGCTGGTGTCATCTGTTTGGGGAGTAGCCGCCACTGTTGGATGGGGGATGTCATGTGATTTTCTTTAGGGGTCGTAGTATCTTTTTGGGATGAGGCCGAGTGTGGCTGAAAATCTTGGTCTCCTTTTGTTGTATCGACCCGTGAAAAAACCCATCATGATAATATGTAAATAAAATGTGGCATGGCCTATCTTTTAAATCCTGATGATTAGTGGTGTGTATTTGTATCATGGATTGGTAGGGAGATAGATGGTGATGTCTAATTTGCTTCCGCTATGAGTCGCGTTGGGACCGATTCGTTTTAAAAAAAAAAATGCCTGTGATTAACGACACTTGTTTTAAGTACAAGAGAGAAAGAGGAAAGAAAGTGTAACATCGGCGCTAGTGACGACCTGAGAAGGGTTCGGGGTGTCACACCTGTATCCAAATAATGGTGAATCCGGGTAGGTCTAGGTCGAGATGTTCTGTCTGTCACATCGCAGGTCAATGGGAATGCCATAAAAGGTACCAAAAGACGCAGGCAACAGTGGCATCTTTATCACTCTGTGATATGTTAGCCCCATGAGGGGTGAGTACAACTACTCAGCAGTCAAAATTCTACTAAACTATATTACGTAAAACTATCATTTGATTCAATGCAATCCAAGATAGAGCACAGGGCTAAAGCAATGAGTGTGCATAAGTTCAAAACAATCTCGAATAGCATAGTACAATGAAACATTTAGATGTTTAAAAACTTAGTTTATAACAACTCACTACCACCATCTTCCAGAGGACCAATGTTTGCTCCCTCCAGGCATATCACACCCTACCTAGCATCATGAAGGCCTCCGATTCCATATTTCAATCACTAGGCATCCGGAGCATGTTACGTCACACCTCCAGGCATCCCGCACCCCACCTGGCATCACGAGAAACCTCTGGAGCTCACCATGTCAATGATGTACCCAGGTATCCAGAACATGTTATGTCACACTCCCGGGCATCTCGCCTTCTAGGGAACCTCCGAGGCTCACTGGTCCCCAGACTTCCAGAGGCATCGCCACTACAATCCTCCAGGCAACCCAACACCCGAGGCATCATCGTCCCAGGGGTCCGACAACATCAATACCGTTTCAACCATGGTATAGTAGTCTAACAAGTCAAAAACCAATATGTTCACATTGCCAATACCAGAAACTGCTGTGATTTCTAAATCCAAATCATGATTCAAGCCGAAATAAAACGAAATCTTGGAGACATGTCGAACGCATGACAACCAAACTTTCATGAAATCTAGAGTTCAAATACCAGGATGGATCAAGATTTAAATTGTACCCTTCTATACCCTATCATTTTTCCGAAATTCACGAGTGTAAAACTGAAAGGTTTTCATGTTTCAAAATTTGAGATGCACAGGTGAAAATTTTTATTAAAAGCATAGGCATTTCTTGAACTATTGAAGTCGGCCCGTCGGCAAATTAACGACCTAAGTACGAACCTTAAGATTTTCAGAATAATTTACACATAGAGTCTTAAGGTCGCCAAAAACATTAAGGATTGATACCTACATAGGCACCCACATCAAGCTCGACTATAGCAGATGGGTAATCTTTCATCGCCTAGTCCACCATCAATGTAACAACCTCCGATATCATCATTTCGCGCGGGTAATTAAACTAACATCGGTTTACGGAACACACTTCACCAAACGACAACATAATTCACATCGTATAGGTTAGTAGATATTAACTTGCCTTTGATTTGGTGGCGTCGACGGCAAACGGACCGTGAATGGCGACCGCAAGCACGCCTGGTGGCGTACGGTGAGACGACGAGGAGATCAGTGGCGCAGTGGTGCGGCTATCAGCAGCGAGGTGCGAGCAAAACGGCACCGGAGGTTGGACTGAAATTCGCTGAATGGTGAGTGAAGGAGGTAATCGGCGGAGATGGAATGAGGTCGAGCGTGAGAGGGAACGAGGACTACACCTTCTGCCTTCTTCGTAGACTCCGCCTGTTTCTCCCCTTTGTTGACTCTGTGAGTCATACGTTGGGTGGCAGCAAGAACCGAAGGCAGCCTCCATGTGATATCCAGATTTCGCCGGACCCCAAATACGTAACGGATTGTCTTCGGACTGCATCATTGGCGCCACTTTCAATCGCCGTTTCATCTTTACCATCGCCGGACCGAGACGTCACGTTTTGTGATGATCTTACGACATATCCTCATCATCACACCTTTGCCACGTCGAGACGATCCGATCACCATGAAACTCAACGTCTCATCGAAAATTTCCTTATGTAACACCACAAATGAGATCCTCTTCCACCTGCATGTGTACCCTGCTAACCCAACCTTCCATGCACGTCATTTTGACCACCATGCAGCCATGCAAGTAACTATATCTTCAGCCCATGCACATGATCTTTTGGGAGTCGACCAAAGAGGGATGACCGGCCAAGACTGCAGCTACGTCAACCACCGTCCCTCTCCTTAGACGGTCTCACCAATGGCCACATTTTTCGGCTATACAGCCACGTAAAATTTCCCTCCTCCATGCGGCGATGGAAGCAACGTCCAAGCCATGTGCCCTCAATTGTCAACCAAAGGAGAAGTTGACTGAGAGGCAGCCATACACGGCAACGTTTCCTCTCTCCTTCGTGGCCGACCAACGCATCCAGTGAGACACGCCTTGCATGAGAAATGCAAGGTGTCTCCTTGCATGAGCGGTCCTTGATGCTGTCGCTGATTCCTGCTGCCACCGTGACTCCTTTCTTCTTCATTGACCAAAATTGTCGACTTGTTGGAGGCCGGTTCTTTCTCTTTGTCTCTCGGCAGTTCAGACCCCTTTGTCCAGCGAGGTTTTCGGTAGATTAAGATTAGAATTCTCGCATTAGCTTGCTCGCTCCTCATCATCAACCACCAGCCTCCTTCGCGGCCGTTCCTCAGCTCACCGCCAGCCCGGAAAGCGTGCCATCTCACCTCAACCGTAGCTCGCAGCTCACGGTTCGCCCACCGGGACGCCGCCAAATCGAAGGCAAGTCAATATCTACTAACCTAGATTATGTTGATGTGATCGTAGCTCGGTGAGACATACTCCATCGAAGATTTATAAACTAGCATTGGATCCATGATAATTGCATAAATTAGTGATTTCGGATATCATTAAATTTATCACGAATCGTGGATGTTGAAATTTGATGCCTTTTGATCAAACTCAGGTCAGGGGAACCCGTGCGTGCGTGTATTGGCATGAATATTTCAGAAGTTCGAAATATATTCTATCGATTTTGAAACTTTTCGAGTTACGTCTTGAGACTTGAATTACAGACCTACCGGCACCGATATTGCCGAATGTTTTTGGAGTTTTATACTTGTATATGAGCTGTGCATGTAAGATCATGTTGAGTTCGTGCACATATATTTCTGTTATACTTTAGCTAGTTAGCTAGTACATCCATGATGGGGCGCGTGCGAGCTCCGATTGGAGCGTGGTCGGTCTCGTTTGGTTCGTATGAGTGTCCTCTACACAGTGACATAATTATTTTATACTTTTGAATTTTATAAATGTATGAAAATTCTTTGGGAACCCTATGTACGCGTATTTTTTTGGGGTTTAATGCAGCTTATTCATTTGTAGCTTGTATTTTCTTGTGATTTAGGAAATACAGTAGCTAGTTTTTGTGCAAATGATGTTATGTATGCTGTGTAGAGCTTGGTTCATTGATATGATGTATATATTTTAAAATACTTGCAATTTTCTAGTTGCTAGAAAATTAGAATAATGGTAGGAAATTCATTGCACGTTGAATTGCAATTTTGATTATAATTGAAGCATGATTGTTGTTTATACGTTGGTTATTATCATGCTATGTTTTTGTGTTAAGGAAAAATGTAGAAATTACATAAGGTCATGTAATTATTTTTCCTAGTGGGAGTTCGTAGGTTAGTAGAATTGAAAGGAGTTCTCACCTATAACTTAAAAATTTGTGCAAATTAAACTAATTAATGATAATAGAACAATTGTACATAGAAGTTGATTGGGAACATTGTGAACTTTTGCTTTTGTGTCTTTTTGTTGAATTATCATTAATTTAGTTTGTCTTTACTGCAAATTAAATATGTGTGTTAATTCTGTAAAGTGTGCTAGTATTGATTCTGTTTTTATTATGTTTAATGTGTTATAGTAATTGATTATGGTTTCGGCATCCAAGACCATTGTGGCTAACCTCAATAAGGTTTGAAGCTGAACGGTAATAATTATGATATTTGGCACCGAAAGGTTCAGTACATCCTTGAGGAGCAAGAGGTTTTGAAAACCCTCAACCATACCATGGATGAACCTAAGCATGGAACTTCAACTCAACACAGGAGAGATTTGGAAGTTTATCAAGCTTGGAAAAAGAAAAATAGCATTGCTCGCATCACGTTGTTGAGCTGTATGCAAGATGATCTCATGTGTGAGTTTGAGAGTTATGACAAAGCTCAAGCTATGTGAGTTACCTTGAAAGATAAGTTTGGGGATACATCTGCCACTAAGCTGAGGAGACTCACCATCAAGTTTGACACATTCCAAAAGCGCCCAAATGTAATGATGAAGCAGCATTTTCGGGAGATGTCAAACATGATCCGTGAGCTAAAGTCGGCAGGTCACTTCCTTACTGATGAACAGCAAGTTCAGGCTGTTATAAGGTCTCTTCTTGATAATTGGGAGCATATGAAAATCAATATGACGCATAATGAGAACATCGTCACTTTTGATGATATTGCGCGTCATTTGAAATTAGAGGATGAGCGCCTAGAGGTTGCGAGATTCTCTACCCATACTTATGTTGCTAAATCGAGTTCACGCAAGGCTTCAGGCTTTAAGCGCAAGAGGAATCTTCAGTTCAACAACAAAGGGAAGATGACTGATTAAGGACCCAAGAGGACTAAGACCTTCCGACGCAAGAAGCGTGGTGGGAAGAAGGACAAGGCCAAGATGGAGTGCCACAATTGTGGCAAGATGGGTCACTTTGCTCGTGAATGTATTAAGCTGAAAAAGGTACCCTATTACTCCATTACTTTGAGTAATGCTTTTGTTTCTAGTACTGTAATACTTGCTGAATCTCATCCAATGTGGACTGTAGACTCAGGAGCAACGAACCATGTAGCTAGAGACCGAGAAGTATTTGTGGAGTATCGTCGAATACCGCCAGGAAGAAGATGGATATATGTTGGGAATAACTTAAGGATTGAAGTGAAGGGTATCGGCACATGTAAATTAATCTTACGTGGTGGTCGAAACCTGTTCCTGCATGATGTCCTTTATGCTCCAAATATTCGACGAAACTCGATCTTTGTAGTTGTTCTTCTTAGCTTAGGTTATGTATTGAATTTCCATGGTGATTGTGTTGACATTTTGTATGGAACAGTTTACTATGGTTCAGGTCATGTATCGAATGGTTTTATGGTGTTAGACGTTGACTATGATTAGTACAATGTTAATGTTGATGGTTGTTTTTCTTTAATTGTGTCTTCTAACAATGTTGAGATTGATGCAAGTACTTGGCATGCTAGATTAGGTCACATTGGATTGCAAAGAATGCAAAGATTAGCTAGAGAAGGCCTTTTAGGGTCACTCACTAATATTAGTCTATCCATATGTGAACATTGTGTGGCGGGAAAAACAATTAGAAAACCATTCGGTAAAGGGTTTAGAGCTGAATTTCCATTGCATCTCATACATTCTGACATTTGTGGTCCGTTGAATGTGAGGGCGAGGCATGGAGCCTCATATTTCATCACTTTCATAGATGACTTCACACATTTCGGTTATGTCTTTCTGATCTACCATAAGTCAGAAGCATTGGACTGCTTTAGATGATATATAGCGATAGTAGAAAATCAGTTGAACAAAACAATAAAGGCATTGAGAACTGATCGTGGACGTGAGTATCTATCAAAGCAATTCAAGACTCTTTGTGATGAAAAGGGAATTATAAGACAATTGACTATTCCTGGTACTCCACAACAAAATGGGGTAGCTGGGAGAAGGAATAGAACCCTATTAGAAATGGTTAGGTCTATGATGGCATAAGCAAATTTACCTATCTCCTATTGGGGAGATGCGTTATTAACTGCTGCTTATATACTTAGCTGTGTGCCCTCAAAATCGGTCACTTCTTGTAGCACCCCGAACCCTTCGGCGGTCGCCACAAGCACCAATGTTACACCTTATTACCCTCTTGTACTTATACTTATAACAAAAGCGTCGTTGTTCACAGGCATTTTTTTTTTTTAAAGGCGGTCCCAGCGCGACTCATTAGCGGAAGCAAACATCACCATCTCTCCCCCTCCTAACCATGATACAAATACACACCACTAATCACCATGACTTTTATATAAACAAACCACGACACCTTATTTACATATACTTTCAAGATGGGACTCCCTTTTGGGTCGATACATAACAAGGAAAAGCTAGGACTCTGCCATGTCCAGCCTAAAACCTCAAAAAAGAACCCTCGACCCTCTACATCACATGTGTATAACCCCCATCATAGGTGTCGGCTAACTATCCCCAAAAAACAACAGCCCCTACTCGTCACGCTTGGGCCTCACACCCAGTCCGATGCGTCAGGCGGTGGCGGCGGCAACATCCCTCTCATCACCTCATCGCGGCGAACGTGAACAGAGACAAACTCCTGAATGACTGAGCCCCTAGCTAAGCCTATGTCGTACATGACAAAGCAACGCACACGTATGTAGGTGAGTCCAAGTACAGAAGGACAGCTAAACTCCTCACACTCTACCTCAACGTCGGACGGTAACCCATAAAATGCATCCCGCGCGACGGTAAGAAGTGGCATACTGCTAATCTGAAATATTGGTCCCCAAAAGGGGTGAGTACAACCACTCAGCAGGTAGAGAAATCCAATAACAACTCAATACATCATACAAATCATACATGCATTGCAGGCGTTACTTACCTTGAAGCCATGCGCATACTATCATGCATCATCATATCATACATGTCATCATCATCATGGCATCATTATATCAACATGACATCATCACATTACACATGTCATCATCATCATGACATCACTATATCATACATGTCATCATCATCATGGCATCATTATATCATACATGTTATCATCATCATGACATCATCACATTACGCATGTCATCATCATCAAGGCATCATTATATCATACATGTCATCATCATCATGACATCATCACATTACACATGTCATCATGCCATATCATATATCATCATCATTATCATCATCATGTATATCATTATGCATATCATCATATATCATCATCACCATCATGCATATCATCATGCATATCATCATGCATATCATCATGCCATGGTTTAATTTCCACTTTTAATTTTCAATTTGATCACCATATCACCCATTCCTCAAATCATCAATTTCACCATCCCCTCGGGCAAAGACCTCCGAGGCTTCTGGCGTTCAGCCATCCCAGGCCACCGGGCATCCGGCCCCCCACATTCCGGGCATCTTGCATCCCAACTGGCATCACGAGGCATTCCCTTTGGGCAGAAACCTCCGACAGGGCTTCCGGCATTTACACTCCCTGGACGGGCATCTCGCATCCCAATCCTGGCATCACGAGGCATTCCCTTCAGGCAAAAACCTCCAACAGGTTTCCGGCCACCCACATTCTGGACATCTTGTATCCTAACTGGCATCACGAGGCATTCCCTTCGGGCAGAAACCTTCGACAAGGCTTTCGGCATTTACACTCCCTGGCCGGGCATCCTGAAACTCCCAGGGCCATCCGGCAATGCATCTCTATACATTCCGGGTATTATCCTCCACCACAACCACCTCCTCACTTATCATTATACATATTTACCATTATTTTGATCTCAATTTAACATGGTATATGGCATGACATCAAACAGGTCATACTTGGCATAGATTCATACATGCATCTCAATTCAATGTCATGCATGCACTAAGACTTCACCACACATGCAACATAGTAAAATTATTTATAAATAAATTTAATGGAATTTATGGCCAATAAAATAATCTCTTTTATTTTATTTATTTATTTATTTATTTATTTAATATCTATAAATTCCCAAAATTATAAAAATTCAAGAAATTATTAAACAAACCAATAGGATGATAATTACATGCAAAATTCATGGCCAAATTGAATTTTTACAAAATCTCACAATTTTCACAAAACATCCTATGATTCTCGGATGAAACCAGAATGCACAGTTTCCAAATAAATTCAATTAAAATACCCATATGGCCTCCAAAAATTATGAAATTTTACTGGGTTATAGCCAAGACATTTTCATACAACTTTCATGAAGAACTCCAAGCCAGATTATTTTTTAGATTATTTTATACAACCTCACGAAGCTTCTGGACCCATTACCGCATCGTCTAGTGCCTCCATCTCCGAACTATGGAGTTTTAACCTACCTATTCTCTTTCGTTTTCTCTAAAATTTGGATATGCTCTACATCACGATGTCCTTTACAAGTTTCATGAAGATATCTAAGTCAAATAACCAGATTATAGTCATCATTTAGGTTCATGAAGTCTCGGGTGTCTCGGAATACACCACCAGAATCACTGTCTTCAAGATCTAGTCGATTTACTAGGCTATACTTGTTCATTTCACTTCAAATTTGAGTATGTTGTAGTTTAAGATATCCTATAAAACTTTCATGAAGACATCGAAGTGAGATTATCAACAAAAACCAACATACAATCACGAATCCAGCAAGAGGTCAGTAAAAACTTTCCAGATCTGGGGTCTTCGTAGGATGAGACTTTAACCCCTCAAATCTCCATCATTTTCCACGAAATTTTAGTATGTTGTATTACAAGATGTTAGCTACAACTTTCATGAATAAATAGGAGCCAAAATCGGACTCTAAACACACATACAAGCTCAGACAACATTCTGACTCACATGATCCGAGCAAGAACAGTCACACCATTCACACACAACTCATCCATGCTTCGGTTTTTCTCATCTAACACCCAAGAATTTAACATGCAAACAACATACAAGCATGCAAGAGAAGCTAGAGGACTCCCACTTGCCTCTAGACCGGTCGGTCGACAGCGTAGGGCGGTGAACACGGCGGCTCACGGCGGCTCCTCCTCCTCCTTTCTCTCTCGAAATTTCTCTCTCTCTCTCACCCTCTCTCTCTCTCATCATCATTACTTGCCTTAACCATGGCCAATGCATGGCCTTCTTCCCTAAGCCAATACATGAGAGTCTTGTGCCACTTGTCCTATTGGATTTTTGAATTTGGGCTTGGGCTTCTTGTGGCCAGTCGACCACCTCCTCTTGGGCCTCTATTGGGCCGGCCAACTTGGCCCATTAAAAGCTTAGGCCAATGGGCCTAAGGCCCATCCCAAAAATTGACCTTTTCCTTTTCTTTTTTTTTTTTGAATTCCTTTCTATAAATATTTTCAAATTCCAATTTTCATATTGGCCAAAGTCTTGGGACATCTTGTTTATTGGAATTTAATTTATAAAGTACATGGCCAAGCATATGTTATTAATCTATCAAATTTAAATTCTCACAATCACATGCACAAATCATCTAATTAAAAGACTAATGGCTAAAGCATAAGCCATGGGAAATTTGATCACCTAATTAGAGACTTTAACACACCTTATGGCTTGTCATTAAATTTTGGGATGCCACACTTCCACCCTTTATGAATTATGGACTGGTAGGAAACCAGACTTGAGTAGTCTACGTCCATGGGGATGTGCAGCTTATGTTTATGATTCTTCCCATAAACATGGCAAATTAGGTCCTAGAGGGAAGAAATGTATCTTTATAAGATATTCCGAACACTCCAAAGGATACATGTTCATAGGTGAACAAGCTGATGGGAGTGTGACCGAAATGGAGTCACGAGATATCACGTTCTTGAAGAACGATTTTCCTAATAGAGGTGAGATTGATAAGGACTTCCAATTATATGAGATAGAAGATCCTGATAACACACCCACAATATTATAGAGGGAAATGAAGATTTACCTCAACACACAAGACCTAGTGGGAGTGTTGCATCGCCTGATGTTGAATTCAAGAGAAATTCAATTGCGTAAAAGTAATCGTAAAAGTATTCTTCGTCGTCATTTTGAGATTGAAGGGGAAGCATTTATGATTGCTCAAAATGACGATGCCGAGCCTAAGACTGTTCAAGAGGCTCTCTCATCATCTGATAAGGAAGAATAGAGAAAAGCTTTGGAAGATGAGATGGAGAGGCCAAACCATGACTGGGACTTGGTTGATCTACCACCCAATCGTAAGGCCATTGGAAACAAATGGGTCTTTAAGATTAAGCGAAGGGCGGATGGATCCATTGAAAAGTATAAGGCTCGCCTTGTGGCAAAAGGTTATACTCAACAAGAGGGTATAGATTATGAGGAAACTTTTTCACCAGTTATAAGGTTTGCCTCAATACGCCTTATTCTAACAATCGTTGCACATTTGGACCTTGAATTACATCAAATGGATGTAAAGATGGCATTTCTCAATGGAGAATTAGATAAGGAAATCTATATGAAACAACCAATAGGTTTCATAGCTAAAGGTTGAGAGCATAAAGTTTGCAAGCTTAATCGCTCAATATATGACCTTAAGCAATCATCTAGACAGTGGTATCTTCGTTTTCACCGAGCAATAATAACTTTTGGTTTCACGATGATCGAAGAAGATCACTATGTATATGTCAAGCGGTCCAAAGATAAATTTGTGATTTTATCACTTTATGTGGACGATATTCTGTTGGTTGGAAATGACAAGGTTTTGGTTATTACCATAAAAGAATGGTTGTCCTCTAATTTTGAAATTGAGGACATGGGAGAAGCTATTTATATGTTAGGAGTTAAGATCGAAAGAGATCGATCAAGGAAACTCCTTACTTTATCACAAGAGTCTTATATTATGAAGATTCTTGAGTGTTTCAATATGCAGCATTGTAATCCCATTGATACCCCCGTCATGCAAGGTGAAGGCCTAAGTACTGAGATGTGTCCTAAGACTCTAGAAAAAATCAAAGTGATGGAAACTGTTCCTTACGCAAGTGCGGTCGGAAGTTTGATGTATGCTATGATGTGTACTCGACCCAACATATGCTATGCCGTGGGATTGATGAGCCGATATCGATCAAATCCCGGTCAAGCACACTAGAAAGCAGTGAAGAGGATCCTAAGATACTTGAAGGGCACCATGGACTATTGGCTTTGTTACCAAGGGAACGATTTACGCCTATTAGGTTATTCAGATGCTGATTGGGGTGGAGACCTAGATGAGCGTAAATCGACTTATGGATATGCGTTCTTGCTCAATGGAGGTGCAATTTCTTAGAATAGCAAGAAACAGACATGCATGGCCTTGTCTACGATGGAGGCAGAATTTATTGCATGTTATGCCGCAGTGCAAGAAGCAGTATGGCTAAAACGTTTCTTGGAAAATTTAGCCACTGTCACTGAAGTTCCAAGACCGGTGACGGTTTATTGCGATAGTCAAGCAGCCATTGCCTATGTGAAAGATCCCAAGTATCATGGAATGACAAAGTACATTGATATAAAAAATAACTTCATCAGAGATATTATAGCGCAGAAAGAAGTGATCCTGCAATACATTTCAACTAATAGAATGATTGATGATCTATTTACGAAGGCTATTCCTAAAGACATATTATTGACCCATAGGATGTCACTAGGATTGCGTAGAATGTGATATCTGTTATTGTAAAGGATCATTGTTTTATGTATTTGTGGACAAATGTATTGTACTTGTTTGTTTATTAGTGATTTGATGTTTGATCAATAAGTACAAATCCATTATGAGACTAACACAAACACACATATTATTGAAAAGTATCTCAGCAGATAATGATTGGCTCACTACACGAGCAATCGCCTCAAGTGTTGTAGTTAGCACATTGAGATGAGACGTTTGTATGCTGAAGAGCAAGTTTGATACATAAAATATGTCGCCTTGATTGGAGTCAAGATGAGGTCTGTGATTGGTTCATAACAAGACCGAACATGATAGTCCCACAATCATGTATGCCTGAAAGATGCTTGATGTGAGTACTTAATTAGGCACTATAGAAAGCGAGCTGATATAGCACTCGGGCTAAACATGAGTACGTGAGAAGCACGTGACTATGTTTAGGCTAAGATCTGTATAGTGGATATATTTGATAAATGACATACACTCTTATAGAAAGAGTAATCCACTATAACATGTAATTCATACTACATGTGCATTGTACGACCAATAAGGGAAGATGAGTAAAATTATCCCTATTTACTCATCGTGTAAGCCCTTGAGGTAATTTGTATTTTACCTCAATTTTTGTGCCCTATGTTACTTCTGACTATGTTCTCCAAGTGAAAGATCAATATTGCTACTTTAGCATGTTACGGGCGGTCATGAATAGATATGGCTTATGGGACATGTCTAGGAAAGCAGTTGTTCTAAAATTGAGAGAGACATGAGTACGAAGGAAGACTATTGTTGTTTCATATCTATCACATGTATTTACTAGTTGACCAATTATATCGCCATATGTGGTTGCAGATGTTATTGTAAATACATGGTATTTTGAGAATAGTCAAGTATAGCCTTTAAGAGATAGGTATACTTGGACTGATGTAACAAAATATGTCTGGGGCACTGTGAGACATCGATTGTTTATATCTTTTCGGGGTTGTAGCCATTATGTCATCCTTAACAGGTGCATAATTAGAGCTCCCGAGTGCAGGTGTACTCACTGGTCGCACGGCTTATTTCCCAGTATGAATTGTTTTGTAAAATTGATGAATGTTGAATGCCTTATATTCTTGATAGAGAGCTATCAAGCCCATCATATCCAAGTGGGAGATGTTGTACTTTAGCTAGTTAGCTAATACGTCCATGATGGGGTGTGATTGGACCGCACCATTTGGACTTGATATGCTACGATGGAAAGACACTAATGGAGGGGTACGAAGGGAAACGTATAAAAGCCTCCCGAACACAACCATTGATATGGTTGGCCATTCATTCGCACCAAATTTTCTCTCCATTTCCATCAAAGAAGATCAAGGCATTCCATTTCATTTTTGCAAGAATGATCGGCATTTACGCTGTGGAAATCGAGTGTTTTCCTCGTGATTGCATCCAAACTAACGTGAGGAAGTATTGTTCGTGAATCATTGGCAATTCAACGTTCGTTCCGGGGCCATTTGCTGTTTGCGCATCGGAATCAGGTAAGTCGTCTTCCGCCGACTCGAATTCCAACAATTTCAAACAAAATCTTTGGGATTGAACCGTGAGATTGGATTTTGACGAATTCAGTATATAACTCTCGACTTTGTAAATTGTTTTGATGATGTGAATTGGACGTTTTGTTTTATATAAACGGCTTCAAAACTTTTCAAGCTATATCTTGAGATTATTATCCAAGGACTCACTGGCTTTGATGTTTGCCGAAATGTTTAAAGCTTTATATACGAACTTTTTAGGTGGGAAATTCAAGTCTATGAAATGTGAGAATGTGTCAAGTCCATGCATGTGGATTTCGAAATTTTTGAAATGAGACCATGGAAAACTGATTTTGATGGATTCGATATTAAGCCTTTGATTTTATAAACTGTTCTTATAGATGTGAGCTGGTATATTTTAAGGAATTGTTTGCACTATGGATTATATTATGGTTCGAGATTTTGGGGATTCTCGTACATGAACGGCATGAAAGATTTTTATGAAATCATTTGATTAGACTATCACACCATGGTTGCAACGTTATCGATGCCGTCGGACCCCTGGGACGACAATGCCCCGGGTATCGGGTTGCCTGGAGGATCGTGGTGGTGATACCTCTAGAAGTCTGGGGACTAGTGAGCCCCGAAGATTCCCCAAAAGGCGGGATGCCTGGAAATGTGACATAACATGTTCCGGATGCCTGGGGACATCATTGACACGGTGAGCCCCGGAGGTTTCTCGTGATGTCAGGTGGGATGCGGGATGCCTGGAGGTGTGATGTAACATGCTCTGGATGCCCGGTGACGAAAATATGAAACCGAGGGACTTCGTGATGCCAGGTAGGGTGCGATATGCTTGGAGAGATGCAAACATTGGTCCTCCGGAAGATGGTGGTAATGGATTTGAATAAAATAAGTTTCTAAATTCTCATTGTTTCTAACATGTCATTTTATCATGATACTCTTTTGAATTGATGATGTCTATTACTACCATTATGTGATTTGATTGGATTGCGTAGAATCAAGTAGCGATGGACATACGTAATATAGTTTAGTAGAACTTTGTCTACTAAGTAGTTGTACTCACCCCTCGTGGGGCTAACATATTACAGAGTGATAAAGATGCCACTGCTACCTGCGTCTTCCGGTACCTTTTATGGCATTCCCATTGACCTGCGATGGGAACAGACAAAACACACCGACCTTGACCTGCCAGGACTCACTTTCATTCGGGTACGGGTGATTCTAACGGTTGATACTGGACTCCCTTTGTGCCCTGTGTACTTGGAGTTTGTAGTCCTATACGTTCAACAGAACGGGCGTACCACGGGACCACTGCCACCGCCACTAAAGGATGATGATGGGGACTCGAGCAAAGTAGAGTAGCAGAGGACAAGAGGACAGCAGTAAATTTTTGGGATATCAGCACTTGAAGACAGACGATGTTGTGAATAGTTAACAGAAAGTCAGTCTAACTTTTTGGGATAGCCAAATATAGAAAACTTTGGCTTTTGGTGTATCGACGAACATCGTCTAACAAAAATATATATAAATAAAAGTGCCTGGTTGATATGTATATTTATCATGAGCATCATACTTGAAGCGATAAGGGAGTTGATTTATCCGCTTCCGCAGTAGTTTTGCGTAGGGACCAATGAATCACGTGACAGGTCCTAACGTTGCAGGCCATCACAATTTAATGGTATCAGAATAAAGGACATCCAGAATAAGGAAATGACGTGAGGGCCCCAATGGGCTGAGGGCCGTCGGGGCCGCCACACTCTACGTTTGGTCCTTGCATGCGAGGACGTGTCCTCTTGCATGTGAGGGTCGTTGTCCGCTGGACACCAAGGGAGGGAGAGAGACGTGGCCACACGGTCAACGATTCTCTCTTTGTTGACCGATTACACGAAAGGGGTAAGCGGGGTCGTGGGGGTCTCGTATCAGCATGTGCATGGGGAATAAGATAGCTGAGCATGGTTGTTGCATGGGTCAATAAACCCTTCTTGTTGACTGGTCGAGTAGCAAGGGAAGGCGCGTCTGCATGGTTGCTTCACGTGCATGGGGAATTTGGGTGGCACGGTCTTCATGCGTAGGAGGAAATGGGTAGCTCGGGATCAATGTTTTTCCTTCGTAGTAGACCACATTGGACATGTGCATGAAGACGTCGGATGCTTTCATGAAAGGCCTACTTAGTAAGGTGCAAATGCGGAAGAGGTTGGTCTCGCGAGCGGCCTTACGTGAACGAATTTCCTAGTGAGGTGCCATCGCGAGAACGTGACAATATGTGACATCTTGACATGGTGATGGTAATGACGAAAAGGCATCCACAAGTGGTGCCAAAGACGTAGTCCGACGACAACATTCGTCAATCCGTCACAAACCGTTACATATTCAAGGTCCGATGAAATCCGGATATCACAATTCTCCCCTCCTTAGAGAATTTCGTCCTCGAAATTGAATGTCACTTATGTCTCCTTGAAAAGGTGAGGATACCTTTTCCTCATTTCCTTTTCGCTTTCCCACGTAGCTTCTTCCATATCGTGGTGTCGCCATAAGACCTTCACTAGTGGAATTTTCTTCGTCTAGAGAACTTGTTATTTCCAATCCAGTACTTGGATCGGCTCTTCCATGTACTTCACTTGCTCATCCACTTTGATGGCTTCATGATTGAGTATGTAACCAGGAGTGGGCTAGTACTTCCTTAGCATCAACACATGAAATACATCATGTCGCCAGCTTAAGAGGTAATGCCAATTGATAAGCTATGTCCCCTATCCTTTCAAGGATTTCGAAGGTCCAACAAATCTAGGGCTCAACTTACCCTTTATTCCGAATCACAATATTCCCTTCATCGGAGATACCTTTAAAAATACGTGATCTCCCACGTTAAATTCTAAGGGTCTTCTACGCTTATCTGCATAGCTTTTCTGTCGAATCTAGGCCGTTTTAAGTCTATTTATAATCATTTCTACCGCATCCGTAGTAACTTATACTAATTCGGGTCCTGTTAGTCTTCTTTCACCCACTTCATTCTCGCAAACCGAAGTCCTACAAGCTTAACCATACTTCCGCTGCACCACTTTGATAAAATTATCCCAGAAACACTACCCTTCTTGTTCAGTGCATAGTTCGGTTCATTCCTACCCCCTTTGCCATCCTAGAAAGCCTACTAGGAGCTGCTCCTTGCTCGGGCTCTTTGGCCTCGGCGTCCACTCCTCGCCCTCATTGGATCGGGTTGTTACAGGTCCACCAGCTTTCGCCTAGTTCGAACCTGAACTACACATCTACTAGAGGGGTTCCGATTTCAATAGGGACTAACTCACAAAGGTATTATCCGCTTGGCCTATTCCATACTAAGCCTCACAATTTTATTCTTTGGCGCATGGGTTGTCACTATTCCAGGAGATCATCCATCCAAGTCCATTACTTACGAAGCCAATCCATCCCTACGAGGACATCAAAGTCATACATAACTATTACTACCAAGTCCATTTCTAGGTTTCGTCCCCCTATGGTTATCTTACACTTCTCACACACCAATACAAATAGCACCATGTCATTCAACAGCGTAGAAATACAAAGAGATGTCTTAAGAGATGTAGTTCCTATTTCACTTAATCATCTATACATTTCAGACACAAAAGAATGCATAGCACCCGTATCAAATAACACATATGCCTTCTTATTGTTTATAGAAATCGTACCTGAGATAACGTTTTTGGAAGCTTCCGCTTCCTCCTGGGTGATTGCATACACCCTTCCTTGTGACGGTGGTCTTTGTGATTTCCCTTGCGGAGGTGGTCCGCTTACACGTTGTTGCGCTTGTTGCACCGAGTTAACATTCGGTTGCGATCTTCCTTGTGGACAATCTCTCCTAAAGTGACCTCTCTGTCCAAAACCAAAACACCTCAGTTGATCATTACAGGGTCCTGCCCATGTTGTCTACCATACCTTGGGCAAAAGTTTTCTTGATACAGCACTCTCCCTGGAGCCTAACCACTCTTGGTCTTTTCAAAATTTTCAAAATTTCGCTTTTTCTTAGAATCCCAAGGCGGTTCTCAGTTTGGATAGGGTCTCTTACCTTGTCGAGCATCATTCAATGTCAACTGCCTCCCTAATTCCATTAGTTCCCTTAACACTTCCTGCTCCACAAGCTGTGCCCTTTCATAAATCTCAGTGTAATCTCTTATATTCAAGGGCACTAGTTGCTTCCTAATATCTGTCCTCAGACCCTTCAAAAATCTTTTAGCCTTTTCCTCTTGGTCCTCTATTAATCTAGGAGCATACCTAGACATCTTAGAAAATTTTGCTTCATACTAGTCTACCGTCAACTCCTTTTGTTCTAACTGAAAAAATTCTGTGATTTTCTTATCTCTGGCACAATCAGAAAAATGTTTCCTATTGAAAGCTCTCACAAACTCATCCCAATTTACAGCAATACTGGGTGGAAAGATTGTATCTCTAGAAGCTCTCCACCAAAATTTGGCATTTCCTTCCGGTTGATATTTTGGCAAGGTTATCTTTTTAGTGTCGTGGCAATTCAACAACTGAAAGATCCTTTCTATTCCATCGATCCATTGTTCCGTCTCATCAAGACTTCCCATTCTAGTAAACTTAGGCGGTTTCAACTTCAAGAATTGTTCCACCAATCCCTGAGCATGACGTTCCGCTCCCAATTGTTGCTGTTGTGCTTGTCTCTCCATCAAATTCCCTATGTTGGTCAATGCCTGTAGGATATCCTCTATTTAGGGTTCTGCCCTTGAAGCCGTAGCTTTAGTCCTTGATGGAGGAGAACTCCCGGTTCGTACCATGGTTTCCTTTAGTTCATCAAGCATTTGCCTCAGGAACAATTAGTGACTCAGTGTCACTAATTAAGAAAATAACGTAAAAGCGTTCTGGAGTCACATAAGTAACATAAAATGTTACTTGCACGCAAAGGTGACTCACAATAGTTACCAGTATTTTACGAGTGAACTCAATCACCCGTTGTTTGCAGTCAGTCAACTACCCCTAACTAGTGCCTTATCGTGTACAATCATTTTTTTTTTTTGGTAAAGGGTAATAATATATTGAGCTTTAACCACCACATATACAAGATACGGCACCACAAAACTTGCACTCAATAAGACACAAAAGTCTTCTCGAGTGAAAGGGTGCCAGACACAAAACACCGCAAAGTGGTCAAGACAAGCAAGGGCTGAAACAAGAGGCCTAAGAAAACGGCCATGCAAGGCCAAGACAACAAACTAAAAAGACAGACTAACCAAAAGGCCACGTAGGGCTAAGAAGAAACAGCCCGCAAAGGTAGAGTAAGGCGACCTAGGCAGTCGGCATAGGAGAGCTGAAGATATACGGGTCAAAGCCCCAGTTTCTTTGTAACCTCCCATTTCTCGGGCAATCTTCCACACTTTTGAAGGTTAAGGCTTTATCCCTCACAACTTTAATAAGATGCTTCTTGATAGCCACAACCACAATCGGATGCCCTCTAAAGAGGATGTTGTTTCTATACTTCCAAATGAGATGGTATAGAGTTCCAAAAGAGAAACAACCAATGGCGTGATAGAAATCCTTACCTGAGAGGAATCTCATCGCCCACTGAAGATTTTCTGTCCAAGTCCCATTATCGTGTACAATCATTATATCCTCCTTTTTCTACTAATGCACCTTATCACTCTAGACAAATCCAAAGCTCTGATACCATTAGTTGTGGCGGCCTTGACAACCCCCGGCCCATTAGGGTCACCCATCCTTTCCTTATCCTGGATGTCCTTTGTTCTGATACCATTAGATTGCGGCAATCCGTGATTTTAGGGCCTATTGCACTATTCATTGGTCCTGTGCAATCTTTACTGCGGAAGCGAACACGTCAACTCCTTTCTAAAACCTGAAATGATGTACATGATATATACATACCAACCAAACACTTTTATTTACATATATTATTGTTAGACGATGTTTGTCGGTACATAAAAGCCAAAATTTTCTACAGTTGGCTATACCGAAAGTTAGACCAACTCATCCGTTAATCATTCACAACATTGTTCGTCATCAAGTGCTGGTGTTCCAAAAAATTATGTTGTCTCCCCATCTTCCATTACTCTACTCCACTCGAGCCCCTATCATCATCCTCTGGTGGTGGTGGTAGTGGTCTCGTAGTACGCCCGTCCAGTTGAATGTACAGGACTACAAACTCCAAGTACACGGGACCTAAGGGGAGTCCGATGTCAACCGTTAGTATCACCCGTATCCAGAAAAAGTGAGTCAAGGTAGGTCTAGGTCGGGATGTTCAATCTGTTCCCATCCCAGGTCAATGGGAATGCCATAAAAGGTACTGGAAGACGCAAGTAGTAGCGGCATCTTTATCCCTCTGTAATATGTTAGCTCCACGAAGGGTGAGTACAACTACTCAGTAGTCAAAGTTCTACTAAACTATATTACGTAAAATTATCATCATCTAATTCCATGCAATCCAAGATAGAGCACACGGCCAAAGCAATGAGTGTGCATAAGTTCAAAAGAATCTCAAATAGCACAGTACAATGAAACATTTAGATGTTTAAAAACTTAGTTTATCACAACTCACTACCACCATCTTCCGGAGGACCAGTGTTTGCATCCCTCTAGGCATATCGCACCCTACCTAACATCACGAAGGCCTTCGGTTCCATATTTCAGTCAACGGGCATCTGAAGCATTTTACGTCATGCCTCCAGGCATCCCGCACCCCACCTGGCATCACGAGGAACCTCCGAGGCTTACCATGTCAATGATGTCCCCAGGCATTCGGAACGTGTTACGTCACACTCCTGGGCATCCCGCCTTTCGAGGAACCTCCAAGGCTCACCAGTCCCCAGACTTCTAGAGGCATTGCCACTACGATCCTCCAGGCAACCCGACAACCGGGGCATCATCTTCCTAGGGATCCAATGGCATCAAGAACGTTTCAACCATGGTGTAGTAGTCTAACAAGTTGAAAACTAATACATTCACATTGCCAATACTTGAAATTGCTTTGATTTCTAAATCCAAATCATGATTCAAGCCAAAATAAAACGAAATCTTGGAGACATGTCGAATGCATGACAACCAAACTTTTCATGAAATCTAGAGTTCAAATACCAGGATGGATCAAGATGTAAATTGTACCCTTCAGTACTCTATCATTTTTTTGAAATTCACGAGTATAAATTTGAAAGGTTTTGATGTTTCAAAACTTGAGATGCACAGGTGAAAATTTTTATTAAAAGCATAGGCATTTCTTGAACTATTGAAGTCGGCAAATTAACGACCTAAGTACGAACCTTAAGATTACGAACCTTAAGATTTTCAGAATAATTTACACATAGAGTCTTAAGGTCACCAAAAACATTAAGGATTGATACCTACATAGGCACCCATATCAAGCTCAACTATAGCAGATGGGTAATCTTTCATCGCCTAGTCCACCATCAATGTAACAACCTCCGATATCATCATTTGACGCGAGTAATTAAACTAACATCGGTTTACGGAACACACTTCACCAAACGACAACGTAATTCATATCATATAGGTTAGAAGATATTAAGTTGCCTTTGATTTGGTGGCATCGACGGCAAACGGACCGTGAATGGCGACCGCGAGCACAGTTGGCGGTGTGCAGTGAGACGGTGAGGAGATCGGTGGCGCGGTGGTGCAGCTATCAGCAGCGACGCGCGAGTGAAATGGCGCCAGAGGTTGGACTGAAATGCTTGCATGAAAGGCCTGCTTAGTAGGGTGCAAATGCGGAAGAGGTTGGTCTCACATGCGGCCTTACATGAAGGAATCTCTTAGTGAGGTGCCGTCGCGAGAACGTGACAATATGTGACATCTCGACACGGTGATGGTAATGATGAAATGGCATCTACAAGTGGTGTCAACGATGTAGTCCGACGACAAATTCATCGATCCGTCGCGAACTGTTACTTATTCAAGGTCTGGCGAAATCTAGATATCACAAAATGGTGGGCTAGCAGCACAACCAAAAGAAGAGAAAGGGATGAAGAAAAGTGGGGGAAAGGAGTTAAGGGAGAAGAAGAACTTGGCCAGCTAAGGAAGGGGAAAACTCACGCACGCATGAAAGAAGAGAGGAATTGGGAGAGAGAGAAAGAAGGCCAATAAGTCAAGAGGTTGGCCAATGAAATGCCTTGTGAAATATATTGGTACTCATGAGAATGCCTCAAAAGTCCTCTTGCCACTTAGTCAAGCACTCCTCCAATGAGATTTCAGCCTCAATTTCCTCAAAATAGAACAATTTGGGCAGCAAAAATACTCAATTCCCCTCCCATCCGAATTTTCACTTATTTTCCATTTTGTCCGAAAACCGATTTTTCCGCAAAATTCCGGACTCGTTGAAATTTCTCCGAAAAATGAGACGACGTTCTAAAAATGAATCATGACACACTTGAACATCCGATTCCCGAAACTAAAGTCAATTTCGTGGTTAAAATCGACTGAACGCGATTTTAGTACAACCTAACCTATTGAGTAGCTTTTAGGGATTTTAGCGTGTTTGACCCGTGGTCAATAATTTTCAATCCACGTTTATGCATCTCCGACTTGAAGGCGACTCTCAGTTGTTATAAAAATCGCAAGGCTTCAATTACGGGCGCCGAGTATAATTTCGATAGAAAATCGAGTTAGTGCCATTCGACACGAATTTTGCAATTATGCGGAATCACCCGCAATTCATTTACGTGATTCTGTCGAATTGACCTATATCTAATCATGATCCACTTATAACGGTGTTGTATTAACCCCTGCCAATTATCACGGTTGAGCAATCGATTTCCAATTGAATTCTCTAGTCTGTCACGTTTATATCCTTTGATGGCCTCACCTAATAGATTAGTCAACTCGTGGGTGATCAGTCCCGAGTAAAATGACCATAGGTGCGTTGACAAAACAATCATTTCATATATCCAAATCGGGGTCAAATTTTCAGGATGTCACAAATAGTATAAGTAGGACAGCATAATATCACAAACCATGCTTTATAAACAAACCGAGTTAACCCTATGAGTTTATATACATAAGTCTGTCCCAAAAAGAAACTACCAGACAACCTACACCCCGGACACCTCTACCTCCGGCTGGGGACCCTCCACGACACCATCCGGGATGTCGATGTCCATGGGGTGTCCTACCTCCCCATCCTCTGTCCCGACAGACGGTCTGTCAAAACCTTACAGGGGACCCTCTCGAGCCCCGTTATGCCTGTTATAGAACCACGCCTTGAAGTGATGAGGCACCAAATGAAGGAGGCCCTTGTCGACCCAAACCATGGTCACAACTAGCTCATGAGATTGGGTGGTCCCCGGGATAGGGAAAAAGGTGGACTCGTATTCCATGTCCCACGGAATACCAAAACGAATGGGACAGTGCTCCATACTAAATGCGACATCCTGATTTTCGACCTTATACCGATTGAATGAAATAGGCTTTTCATCGATGCGGCTATAGTTTTTTTCTTTGAGCTGATCACTCACGAGATAACATCAATAAAACAGTTAAGGAATCTAAACGCGACCAACTTGAGAATTCGACCAGAAATCGACTGCTCAACTGTGCTAATCTGCAAGGGTTAATACGACACCGTTAAAATCGATTAGAGACCAGAGATAGGTCGATTTGACAAAGGCATGTAAATAAAGTGTGGGTGATTCCACCTGATTGCAAAATTCTTGTCAAACAGTACTAGACCAATTTTTTTGTCGTTTCTATACCATGTGCCTGTATTAGAAATCTCGAGATTTTCACGACAATCGAGAGTCGCCAATGTGTCGAAGATGCACAATGTCGATCGAAAAAAATTGACCATGGGTTAATTGCGCTAAAAATCCCTAAAAGTTACCTGGTAGGTTAGGTCACGCTAAAATCGTGTCCGGTTGAAATTAACTGTGAAATTGAACTTAGTTTCAGAAATCGAAAGTTGTGGTGGGTCACAATTAATTTTAGGAACGTCAACTCATCCTCTGAAGAATTTTCGGTAAGTCCGAATTTTCGGCAAAAAATCAAAATTAGGCGATTTTGGACAGGGAAATCCGAAGGGCCATTTTTGTATGACTTTTTGGCATTCAAAATGAATCAATTGGTGAGGAAAATCATGGATTTGATGTGGATACCTTAGCTGGAATTTTTGGGCACCAATTGGGATTGAATTAGAGTGAAATTGGATTGGAATTGAAGTTGGAAGCTTGAAATGCGTATGCCATTGGGGATGCAACATTTCTGCTTCATCCTTAGCTTCTTGGAGAAGTTTTGGAGGGGAAATGGCTGCTGATAAGGGATGTGGACTTTGGGGGCAGCTACTTGAGTGTTTTAGATCTTCTAGGTGGACTTTGGTGGTCATTTATTCCCCCCTCCAGCAGCAGCAACCCATCTTCTTCTTCCTTCATGCTTCACTCTCCATTGTTACTGAAGAAGACCAAAGAAAAACCAGAGAACCAGCCCCTCCATTTCAGGCCAGCCCGTCAACCGCCTAAGCCCCTCACCACCGCTTGCACCACCCGCGAGTTGCCCGAGCTGCGGCCCGAGCTCCGTCTACACATCCTTGCGTCCACGCCTCCAACTTGACGCCCAAGCCCATCACAGCTCCGGCCACCCCTAGCCGTTTGTGGTTGTCTGCCTAGAAGCCACCATAGCCGTCCCCGAGCCATTACCGTCACCGCCTAGCCCCGCCATGCCCCTTTTCGCGCCAGTTGAGCCCCGACTAGCCCTTTCCAGCTAGCCATAGAACCGAAACTCACAGCTTGGGCTGTGAGCTTCATGGGCATTTTCGAGCCCCTTCCGAACCTCCTCGGGTGTCGCCGTAGGCTTGAGTCTCACCCACCTCCACGTCATCGTCGCCGTGAACTCACCGGCTCGCTAATCTAGTGAATTTACTTGCTAAACTCTACTTAGGGAGTTAATTATGCTTAGTGGAGGGTTAGTTTAGGTTAAGATTGGATTAAGAGCATTAGTTAGTTTAATTAGTGATTTAGCTAGTTAATTAAGGCAATTAGGTGGTTAGATTTGTTTATTTATGGGTTAACTAGATTGCGTGATTTAATTAGCTTAGTACATTATTTATTCAAGTCTAATTAGGTGGTTAGATTATTGTATATAGCTTAATTAGCCATTTATTTAATTTTTTTGTAATTTATCTAATTATTTATTATTTTACGGAATAGCCGGTCGTCAAAAATTTGTCTTGATTGTCATGATGTAATTAGTTTGTGCAATTGAGTGCTAATTTGTGCAATTTAAAGATGAATGTTGATTTTTAGTTATTATTCCAAATTATGGATTTTTGGTATTTAATTATAAAAATATCGGGTGTTAGTTTTTGACACCAAAAATATTTTTAAGTACTATATCAAATAGTGAGATTTTTAAAAGAAATGATCTCACATTTTATGGCTCAAGCTGACCGTGTACCCACATACGATTATTTTACCGGGTGTTTTTAATATGAAGAAAATAGGCCAAGTATATTATTTTAATTAAGGCATTTGAGTGCAAAGCACAATGTCCTTGACTGGAATTGGATGTGCGTGTGATTGATATGAGAACCCGTCACGAGCTCTATGCCAAACGATGCTCCTTCGAGAATGCCCCCTGTCAACGGATGTTGGTCATAATGGAGGCTGGACTGATGTTCCTTCAGGAATGCCGTCTAGAGATAGACGTTACCATGCTCGATGGTGCAAGATGGCGCCCAACCATGCCGAAACACCACTAACTATTGAGTCAGCCGTGGCTGTTGGGTCGTAACTAAATTGGAAAGCTTGTCTGAATGAGATATGACCACGCCTAATTATGGGACAAAATTGTGTGGCACGAAATATGACGTGTCATAACAGTTTGGCCTCATAATCAGGACTCTTGTGATTGATTGATTTGCAAGTGAGGCGTTCCGATTATTGATTGCATTTACTACATATACATGTTATATGAGTTGTACTGACGTGCAGGGAGGTGCTGAGGTGAGATAAGTCTTCTGTGACGTGTGATTAGATTGCCTCTAGGCATATTTCCTTCCTAATCGAGATTTAGGGCGTAGACTCGCTGAGACATTGTCTCACCTCGTCATGGGTTTAACTTTTCAGGTCCCTAGATGGAAGATCGTTCAGTTCATTTTGGGCAGCCGCAAGGGTATAACAAGCAGAGTACCTTCTTCCTTGTCCCCAGGAGTCCCTGGAACTGTGAGCTCTTCGTGACCACGATCTTGGTTGATAAGGGCCTACCACAATGGGTACTCATCAATTCAAGGCGTGGTTTCTTCACGGGCCTAATGGGGAATGGGAATGTCCCGTGGATGGTTTCAACGAACCCTCCATTGAGGGCGAGGGTGGGGTGGTACTTGACCCTGTCATGGACGCTAATATTATAGCTAATATCACGAAGAACCAGTTGCTTGAGGATGAGTAGGAGCCCGAAGTTGAGGAGGCAGTTGACCTATTAGAGATCGACATCCCTGACGATTTCGTGATCGACCAGGATCGCAAGTAGATAGGATCCGTGGTAGGGTTAGTTAGGTAGTCCTTTTTAGGGCCTTGACTTTTGTATATAACTTACAGGCTGACCTGATTTGTTTATAACAGTGTGTTTGGTTTGATTTGATTGTTCTGCTTTTCTATCCCAAGTTGGTTATTGTCTAGGGATTGTTTATTTCGCTTCCACAAGTGAATGATTCGTTTGGGTCGGCAACGCGTTCTGGGAACGTCACAATTTAGTCAACCACTGAGGGATATGCATGCGCTCGAGGATCAAGACTTGACATCCCCGCCTGAAGTGGTATCGGAGTTGGTTAGTGTTTGGAGTTATAAGGTGCAATGGGTCTTGGGATAGTTAGTAGGAAACGCCTTTTTCTTATGCTAATGTATGTGATTGATAGATGATTGGTAGTTTGTTTTGTGTGATCGCTCAGTTTCTAATTCTGTATGGAATTGGAAAGCAAGTTCTATAGAGAAAGTCTACAAGATGAGTGATCAGGAGCCGAGAACTCCTAAGAAGAGGGCAGTAGCCCCTATTACACGAGGTAGGACGTTGACAAGGGTCGGTACCCGAGGAAGAGCGTGGGCTCAGGCTAGCGCAAGTGAGATAGCACCACCATAGGTCGGTGCTGGTGTAACAGCCCCTGGTGATCCGAGAATCGATGGGATCGTACAAGCGCTTGAGACTCTTGGAAATTTGATGAGGTAGCAGGCCCAGAATCAAGTCGCTGCAACTACCGCCACCGCTACAACCGCTGCTAATGCCACTGCCAATGTTGCTGTTGCTACCGCAACCGTTCCTGCTTAAGTTCAACCTGGAGTTGTAGTTGGGGAGAGGCCGATGCACAAACTCGTTCAGCAATTCCTAAAGTTGAACTCGCCGAGGTCCACAGGTGCGGGGGATCCCAAGGCTGCAGCCCTCTAGGTCCAAGACTTCGAGAAGGTCTTTGCACTGCTAAGGTGCACTAAGGAAGAAAAGGTTGTCCTTGCAGTTTACCAGTTGCAGGGAAATGCAAGTACATGGTGGAGGGCCACCAATGGTAGAGTATTCCCAGAAGGCATGGTTCCAGTGTGGAACACCTTCCTTGGAGCTTTTAACGGCAAGTACTTCTCTGACAGTGCAAGGGAACTGAAGATAGAGGAATTCCAGCGCTTTCGTCAAGGTCCAATGTTTGTGGACCAGTATGAGGCCAAATTTGCTGAGCTATTACAATACGCCCCTAGGCTGATAAAGAACCAGCAGATAACGTTAGGAGGTTCAAGAATTGCCTCCGACCGGAGTTGAAAGACCTGCTAATATCACTCAACCTAAAGGATTACGACGATTTGTATGAACGAGGCCAGCTGATGAAGGGAACCTGAGCAAATGAGCCGCCACATATGGGTCGCGGTTCGATTTAAATAGGGATGGAAATCGGTTTGGGAAGAAGTCGATAACTAAAGAAAGGTACCTTGTTCCGCCTAACAGGAAGGGTGGGGTAGGAAAGTTATTACCAAGCCATAATGGAGTATGTCATTTCTATGAGAGACGACATGGATCAGCCTCGTGTCGTACTGCGACGGGTGCTTGCTATGGATGTGGCCAGTAGGGCCACCAGGTCGGAGATTGTCCCTGCAAGCTGATAGGACCACAGCAGCTGCTGTCGCCACCATTGATAGGACAGAATAGGGGATACGCACCACTGAATGCACCGCATGATGGTTTGAACTAGCCTCCAGGTCAAGTAAAGGTGTACGCTGTCATTAGACAACAGGCAGCGGACTCGTCTAATGTGGTCATAGGTACTGTTTCGCTAAATGACCTTGCTGCTTATGCTTTATTTAATCCTAGCACTACTCATTCATTTATAGCATAGCAGTTCGTTAAGTTGGTAGGGTTGAGTCCTGAATTGTTGGAGTCCATCATTAGTATATCTACACTGTCAAAGGATAAGGTGTTGTTTGCAGTAGGCTGTCCTAGCTGTAAGTTGGTTATTGGTGAGTGAGAGGGAATGATAGATTTGATAGTCCTAGCCATATATGATTTTGATGTGATAATTGGCATGCATTGGCTCGCCAAGCAACGAGCTACAATGGACTGCTATCGCAAAGCGATTCAGTTTAACTCATTAGTGGGTGAGAGTTTCGAGTTTATTGGGAGTCAAGGAGGACCTTTGATTACCTTAATCTCGTCACTTGAGGCAACCCGTTTGTTAGACGGGGTTGCCAAGGTTACTTGGCGACTGTTGTGGATACGATAATTGAGGAGTAGAAGATGGAAGACATTGCTAAGGTACATGTGGCACCCCTCGACGGCCCCCAATTCATTAGGGTCGCCACAAATTACTTGTCACTCATCCTACTACATACCACTAAGATAACTTTTTAATTTAAGTGAAACCATAGTTCATAGAGGTTGATCAGTAAAATACTTTTCCATTTTTTTTTAAAAGGTCCCAACGTAGTTCATCAGCGGAAGCATAAACAAGTCTCACCATCTCTCCCTCCAATAACAATAATGCAATGCCAAGATAAAACCGATTCACTTTTATTTATATTTTCATGGTGAACATTCAAGTCGATACAATAAAAAGGCCAAGATTTTTAACTATACTTGGCTATACCCAAAAGAGAACTCGACCCCATATGAAACATGTACGTCCTTCCATCAACAAGTGTCGGCTATCCCCAAAAAGAAAGCATTAGCTCCCACTAGTCCTATGTGCCATCACACCCACCCTGGTGCATCGGGCGGCAGCGGCGGTAACATCCCTATCATCACCCCATTGCGTCGAACGTGAACAGACAAAAACTCTTGGATGATAGGGCCATCAACTGAACCCACGTCGTACATCACCAATACTCGAACTCGGACATACTCCAGACCAGGTATACTAATACAAGAATGCTCGGTGCACTCCACCTCGACGTCAGTAGGTATGCCATAGAAGGTACCATGCACAACTGGTGAAAGAGGTATCTTTCTAATCTGAAATGTTAATCCCCAAAAAGGGTGAGTACAACCACTCAGTAGTAAAGATCCGCCACACTACACAGTGCATCAAATAGAACAATCAAGGTATCATGAATAAAGCACATATCATTCATGCATTCAAGCATATCTTACCTTGTAGCCATGCATATATCACCATGCCATACGTGCATATACCACCATGCACTTATCATCAAACAGTCATGCATATATCACAATGCCATATGTGCACATACCACCATGCACTTATCATCAAACAGTCATGCATATATCACCATGCCATATGTACACATCCATGCGCATGATACAGTCTGAACTTTTATCTTTCCAGAGACCAGTGTTTGCATCCCTCAATTTATCGCTCATATCCAACTTGGCATCACGAGGAACCTCCGGCACACACCTCCAGGCATCCGGCACACACACTCCGAGCATCTCGTATCCCAACTAGCATCACGAGGTATCCCCCCGGCACATACCACCGAGGCTTCTGGCACACACCTCCGAGCATCCCGAAACTCCCGAGGCATTGTCGGCTCACACCTCTGATGGTCTTGTTATTATCTCAATTTATATTCACATACGAATCTCAATTTCAACATGGCATTTGATGCATCAATATCCAGAGTCTCAACCAGCTTTTAATGCCATATAACATGCCATATGTCATCACATATGCAGCAAAATCAACTGCTCAAAGCATTGCATCACATGGAAAAATTCATTTATTTTTGATAACACATCAATTTTTTTTTTATAAAATAGAATACACTCCTTTAGTTAAAACTCTAGGAAAATTAGTAAATGGCATAAATAAATTCTGAAAAATTGACACATTATAGAAGAGACCTAAAGGCAGATATCTCATGAAAAACACCATACCAAAAGAATCTCACACTAAGCAGTACGGTCCATGCATCACAGTCTTCAAAATTTTAACACTTCAGCTTGCACAGTTTCTAAAGTAATTTAAATTAAATATCCAATTGAACTCCAAAAATTCTGAAATTTTGATACGTTATAGAAAAGTCCTAAAGGTAAATATCTCATGAATAAATCAAACCCCAAATCGCTCTAGATTAACAGATATAGATGATTAATTTCCCCTGTTCTCGGTGTCATTTTTTCCAGATTATCTTCTTTCAAAAGAAACTCGTTTCACCGATCTACATATATCCATTTCTTCTAAACTTCAGTATGTTATAACTCAGAATATTACCTACAACTTTCATTAAGGACACATGATCAAATTTTAACTGTATGATTTTATAAAAATCACAGAATCATACTAGGTCGAGATAGCATTTTCCCAGATCCAATTTCTTCAAAGGACAACAATTTCACCGACCTATTTTTGTTCATTTCCTCTAAATGTTTTATATTTTTTTCCTCAAGAAGTACACTACAACTTTCATTAAGAACTGAAAGTGAGATTTTCGCAAGAAAGCTACTTTACAGTCCAAGAAATCACTAAAGGTTAGCACAACAAATTCCAGATCTAATCTCTCCAAAGAAAAATCGTTTTACCAGGAAATCCTTGTCCGTTTTATCTCAAATTTTAGTATGTTATCCCTCAATATGTTCTCTACAACTATTGTGAAGAGATCGAAGCGAGATTCCAACTAAAAAGTCACATGCAGCTCACAAACTCGTGAAGGGTTGGACTGGTTTTTCCAGAAAACAGCATGCTAGGCCAACGAATTTCTCTACATAGCTTCGACCTTTCATCACATCTACCACAACCAAAATTCACCATCTTCTACACACACAACACAGCAAGCAAAGGGTAGGTTTTAGGACTCTACTTGCCTCGAATTTAAGCTCAAAACAGCGACAAACGGCGGGCAAGGCGGCAAACGAACGGTGGTGAACAGACCTCCTCCTTCCTCTTGCACTCACGGCCTCTTTCTCTTTTTCTTTCTTCCTTTCCTTTCTCTCTTTCTCTCCTCTTTCTCTCGGACGACTCCCTCTCTTTCTCTCCCTTCCTCGCTTAATCCGCCCCCTCACTCTCTCTAATTTCTTCCCATCATCATTAGCCATCATTTGATTATGCATGGCTTGCTACACTTGGCTACTAGGAAGGGACACTTGGCATTTTTCCATGCAAGAGGGCTTCATCCGGCTGGGCTTGGGGCTGGCTTGGTCGACAGCCCAATAGGGCTTCATGGGCCGGCCTTTTGGCCCACTAGGCTCAACACTCTTGGGCCTAAAGTCCAAACTTAAATGGCCCAAAATTTTCTTAATTGAGTACATGTTTACTTTTAGTAATTTACCTTAATTCTCTCTTATAAATATCAAATTATAAATTCATATGGCCATAAAACTTGGCCATTGATACAATTTTCTTTCCTATCAAATTAATTATCCACTAAAAGCTTGGCCATAAATATCATTGCAAATAATGGATCAAATGGCTATAATATAACTTGACGGTACTTCCATCACCTATTCATAAACTTTAATGCTTCTAGAGATTGCCATGAATTTTGGGATGCCACAGTATAGGAGTTTCCAGATGTGTTTCCGAAGAATTGCCTAGCTTGCCACCAGAGAGGAAGATCGAGTTCGTAATTGAGTTAGCCCCTAGGACGGGGCCAATCTCCAAGGCTCCTTACCATATGGTGTTATCAAAGCTGAAGGAACTGAAGGTGCAAATGCAGGAGTTGTTGGATAAAGGATTCATACGTCCTAGTGCATCACCTTGGGGAGCACCAATCCTATTCGTGAAGAAGAAAGATGGTTTGTTGTGTCTTTGCATCGACTATCGTCAACTCAATCAGGTGACGATCAAGAACAAGTATCTATTGTCGAGAATCGATGACTTGTTTGACCAATTGCAAGGAGTGTTAATATTTTTTAAGATCAACCTAAGGACAAGGTATCATTAGCTAAGGATCGGGAAGGAAGATATACCGAAGACGGCGTTTTGTACACGATATGGCCATTATGAGTTCCCTATAATGCCATTTGGGTTGACAAACGCCCTAGCAGCTTTCGTGGATCTAATGAATCGTGTATTTAAGGAGTATCTAGATTAGTTCATGTAATCATTTTCATCGATGATATCCTGGTGTATTCAAGAAGTCTTGAGGAGCACGAAAGACAATTGAGGGTAGTGCTTCAGACTTTGCAAAATCATGGATTGTACACTAAGTTTAGTAAGTGCGAGTTTTGTTTGACTCGTGTTGCTTTCCTAGTTCATGTGATTTCGGGTGAAGGAATTTCCGTGGACCCGACCAAGATCGAAGCAGTTATCAATTGGCCACGACCAATGACAGTGACAGAGATTAGAAGTTTCTTAGGCTTGGTAGGGTACTACAGAAGGTTAGTGGAAGGGTTTTCAGCAATAGCCTCGCCCTTGGCTAGGCTGTTGAAGAAGGAAGAGAAGTTTGCATGGACAGATAAGTGCGACCGTAGTTTCCAAGAGCTTAAGTAGAAGCTAACAACCGCACTAGTGTTGACAATTTTGTCTAGTCTTGGAGGATATGAGATCTACAGTGATGTGTCGTTTAGAGGACTAAGTTGCATGTTAATGCAACATGGTAGAGTCGTTGCATACGTGTTCCGTCAGTCAAGACTTCATGAGCTGAATTACTCGATGCATGACTTAGAACTCACAGCGATTATTTTCGCTCTGAAGATTTGGAGACACTACTTGTGTGGAAAAAGATTCCAGATCTTTACTAACCATCAGAATCTCAAGTACTTATTCTCTCAGAATGAGTTGAATATGAGATAGCATCGTTGGATGGAACTTCTTAAGGACTATGACTACGAACATCTTGTATCATCCTAGAAAAGGCTAATAAGGTAGCAGATGCATTGAGTCCGAAGTCTTCATTGCACAAATGGTGATTAAGGAGTGGATCCTATTCGAGAGAGCTCGAGATTCGGTTTTCAAATTTGAGATAGACTCACCTTTCAAATCTTATGGCCACCCTCAAAATTAAATCAAAAGTGCAGATCATAATCAAGATGTTGCAAAGGATAGATCCAGAGATCTAGAAGATTGTGCAAGAAGATGCTGAAAAGAGAAAAGCTGACTTTCACATTTCTAAAGATGGAACACTAAAGGTTCATAGGACGATTGTGTATACCTAAAGATGCAGAGCTTAAGGAAGAGATCTTGTCAGAAACTCATTATAGCAGTTACAACATTCATCCATGTAGTACGAAAATGTATTAGAATCTGCGTCAACACTTTTGGTGGACCGGCATGAAGGCGGATATTGCCAAGCATGTCGCCAAATGTTTGACGTGTCAGCAAGTGAAGGCATAGCATTTTAAGCCGGGAGGACTTTTGCAACCTCTCGAGATTCCCGAGTGGAAGTGGGAACACATCACAATGGATTTTGTGATGGGCTTACCAAGGAGTCAGAGGGGTAATGATTCCATATGGGTTATGGTTGACAGATTGATGAAGTCGGTTCACTTCATCGTCGTACAAAAGGACTTTGCATTGGACATATATGCAGAATTGTATGTGTGCTAGATAATTCGTCTACATGGAGTGCTAGGGACAATTACGTTTGATCGAGACTCGAAGTTTACCACAGCCTTTTGAAAAAGTTTGCAGATTGCCTTGGGAACAAAGCTGCAGTACAGTATGAATTATCATCCTCAAACGAATGGCCAATCTGAAAGCAAGATTCAGACCCTTGAGGACATGCTGCGAGCTTGTGCGCTGGATTTCAAGGGGAGCTGGGAGGAATAGCTTCATCTTATTGAGTTTGCCTACAACAACAGTTACCAGCAGAGTATTCAAATGGTACCTTTTGAAGTACCGTATGGTAGAGCGTGCAGAACACCAATTTGTTAGGATGAGGTCAGAGAGCGAAAGAATATCGGCCTAGAGTTAGTTTAGCGGTTAGTGGATGTAGTTGCAATTATCAAAGAAAAACTAAAGACCACTCAAAGTTGCCAGAAAAGTTATGCTAACAAGCGTCAAAGACCATTGAATTCCAAGTTGGTGAGCACGTCTTTCTTAAAATGTCACCGATGAGAGGTACTTCACGCTTCAGCAAGAAAGGGAAGCTGAGTTTAAGGTATGCCGGTCCTTTTGAAATTTGGAGAAGATAGGGACTTTGGTGTATCATCTTGCATTGCCACCAAGACTGGTGTAAGTGCATGACATCTTCCACGTGTCGATGTTGAGAAAGTATGAGCCTAACCTAACTCACGTGCTAAATTTTGAAGAATTAGACGTGGACGACAGAGTGTCATACGTGAAAAGACCAGTTCAAATTGTTGATCGGAAGGAGCAGATTCACCAAGATGATCTCGTTAGTCAAAGTGATCTGGCGATACCATGGCACATAAGGAGCAACTTGGGAAAGTGAAGACTCGATGAGACGACAATACCCCACCTTTTTGTTTAAGATTTGTAATGGTTTAAATTTCGATGACAACATTTTTATAAGAGGGGAAGAGTTGTGACATCTTGATTTTCAACCTTGTTTTGATTGAAATGAAATGGGCTTTTCATCGACGCACCTATAATCTTTTTCTCTGAGTTGATCACTCACAAGATAACTAATTTATTAGGTGAAGCTGTTAAGGAATCTAAACGCGACCAACTTGAGAATTCGACCAGAAATCGACTGCTCAACCGTGCTAATTTGCAAGGGTCAATACGGCACCATCAAAATTGATTAGAGACCGGAGATAGGTCATTTTGATTGAGGCATGTAATTAAAGTGTGAGTGATTCCACCTAATTGCAAAATTCTATGTTGAACGGCACTAAACCGATTTTTCTGTCGTTTCCATACCCTGTGCCCGTATTTGAAACCTCAAGATTTTTATGATAAATGAAAGTTTCCAATGTGTCAAAGATGCACAATGTGGATCGAAAATAATCGACCATAGGTCAATTGCGCTAAAAATTCCTAAAAGCTACCCGGTAGGTTAGGTCACGCTAAAATCACGTCCAGTTGAAATTAAAATTGAACTCAGTTTTAGAAATCGAAAGTTATGGCGTATCACGATTTATTTTAGGAACGTCAACTCATCCTTTGAAAAATTTTCGTTGAAAAATCAAAATTGGGCGATTTTGGACCGGAAAATTCGGAGGGCCATTTTTGTATGAACTTTTGGCATTCAAGATGGATCAATTGGTGAGGAAAATCATGAATTTGATGTGGATACCTTAGCAAATTTTGGGCACCAATTGGATTGAGTTTGAAATGGAAATTGGATTGAATTGAAGGAAATGTTGCAAAATTCGTATGCCATGGGGGGTGCAACATTTCAGCTTCATCCTTGGCTTCTTGGAGAAGTTTGTGTGGGGGAAATGGCTGAGGATCATGGCTGTGGACTTTTGGGGCATTAAACTTGAGTGTTTTAGATCTTTTGGGTGGACTTTGGTGGCCATTTGTTCCCCCCTCCAGCAGCAGCAGCCCACCTTCTTCTTCCTCCTTGCTTCACTCTCCATTGTTGCTAAACAAGACCAAAGAAAAACTAGAGAACCAACCCCTCCATTCCAGGCCAGCCCGTCGACCGCCCAAGCCCCTCACTACCGCTTGCACCACCCGCAAGCCACTAGTCACCGTGAGCTCCGCCCAAGCCGCGCATCCCCGCATCTAGCCTCCATCCCGAGCGCCCCAGCCGCCGCACTCCGTCCGCCAACTGTTCAACCAGTTGTCCACTTGGAAGCCGCCATAGCCATCGCCAGCACCGCCATCGCCACCAGCCCCGTCCGTCCCCTTTTCACCGCCAAGCCCCAATCCAACCCGTTCCAGCCGTCATAGGGGTTCGGTCCAGTCAAAAACCGAAACTCATAGCTTGGGCTATGAGCTTTGTGGGCATTTTCGACCCTTTCGCGATCTTTGTTGTCATCGTAGGCCCAAATCTCGCCCGTCTCCATGTCACCATCGCCGTGAACTCATCGGCTCGCTAATCCGGTGAGTTTACTTGTTAAACCTTGCTTAGGGGGTTAATTATGCTTAGAGGGGGATTAGCTTAGCCTAAGATTGGTTTAGGTGGTTAGATTAGTGTAATTAGTCATTTAGTTAGTTAATTAGGCTAATTAGGTGGTTAGATTAGTTTAGTTAGAGGTTAATTAGATTGTGTGATTTAATTAGCTTAGTGCATTATTTATTTAAGTCTAATTAGGTGGTTAGATTAGTGTATATAGCTTTTAATTAGTCATTTATTTAATTATTTTGTAATTTATTTAATTATTTATTATTTTTAAAATTATATCGGGATAGCTAGTTGCTAAAATTTCATACTAATCATTGTCGTAGTTAATTAGTTTGTGCAATTGAGTGCTAATTTGTGCAATTAAATGATGATTGTTGATTTTTAGTTATTATTCCAAAATTATGGATTTTTGGTATTTAATTAGAAAAAATATCAGGTGTCGGTTTTTACGCCAAAAATGTTTTTAAGTATTATATCAAATAGTGGGATTTTTAAAAGAAATGATATCACATTTTATGGCTCAAGCTGACCGTATACCCACACACGATTATTTTACCGGATGTTTTTAATATGAAAAAAATAGGCCAAGTACATTATTTTAATTAAGGCATTTGAGTGCAAAACACGATATCCTTAGCCAGGATTGAATGTGCATGTGATCGATATGAGAACCCGTCATGAGCTTTTATGCCGGACGATGCTCCTTTGGGAATGTCCCCTATTAATGGATGCCGGTCGCAGTGGAGGCTGGACCAATACTCCTTCGAGAATGCCGTCTAGAGATAGACATCGCCATGCTCGATGGTGCGAGACGACGCCCAGCTATGCCAGAAGACCGCTAACTGTTGAGTCGGCCATGACCGTTAGGTCGGAACTAAATTAGAATGCTTGTCTAAGTGAGATATGACCGCACTTGATTATGGGACAAAATTGTGTGGCACGGAATGGGACGTGTCATAACGGTTTGGCCTCATAATCAGGACCCTTGTAATTTATTGATTTACAAGTGAGGCGTTCCGATTATTGATTGCATTTGCTGCATATACATGTTATATGAGCTATACTGACATGCAGGGAGGTGCTAAGGTGAGGTAAGTCTTCTGTGATATGTAATTAGACTGCCTCTAGGCATATTTCCTTCCTAATCGGGGTTTAGGGCGTGAACTCGCTGAGACATTGTCTCACCCCGTCGTGGGTTTAACTTTTCAGGTCCCTAGATGGATGTTCGTCTAGTTCATTTTGGGTAGCCACGAGGGTATAGCGAGCAGAGTACTTTCTTCCCTGTCCCCGGGAGTCCCTGGAACCATAAGCTCGTCGTGACCACGATCTTGGTCAATGAGGGCCTACGACAATGGGTACCTCATCAATTCAATGCGTGGTTTCATCACGGGCCTAACGAGGAACGGGAAGGTCCCACGGATGGTTTTGACGGACCCGCCATTGAGGGCGAGGGTGGGGTGGTACTCGACCCTGTCGTGGATGCCGATATTATAGCTAATATCGTGGAGAACCAGTTGCTTGAGGATGAACATGAGCCCAAAGTTGAGGAGGCAGTTGAGGAGGCAGTTGACCCATTAGACATCGACATTCCTGACGGTGTCGTGATCGACCCGGATCCCAAGTAGATAAGATCCGTGGTAGGGTTAGTTAGGTAGTCCTTTTTTGGGCCTTGACTTTTGTATATAACTTACAGGCTGAACTAGTTTGTTTATAAAAGTGTGTTTCATTTGATTTGATTGCTATGTTTTCATATCCCAAGTTGGTTGTTGTCTAGGGATTGTTTATTTTGCTTCTGCATGTGCATGATTTGTTTGGGTCGGCGACGTGTCCCAAGAACGTCGCAATTTAGTCTACCAGCGAGGGATGTGCGCGCGCTCAAGATTCGAGGCGTGACAGCTATAATGCTAGCCATAGAAAATTGTTAACTCAGAAATAAAAATAGTGCAAAACAATGAGCACCTTACTCTGATACCAATTGGTGTAGCTAATGAGAATCATCTAGAGGGGTTGAATTAAAAATGAAATAAAATCTTGACAAATTAATGCAAAATAAAACAAGTCAATATCAAAGTTTCCACAAGGTTCAGATTCTAGAACAAGGTTCAAAATCTGTTATGCAATAAAACAAACTTTATGAGCAATCTGCAACTATACAATAGACTTTAACAATAAACAATAAGAGAATACAGATCAGAGAAATTGCATACAAGTTTATAGTGGTTCAACTTTGGTCAAGTCTATGTCTACTTTTCTACACTGACAACTTACTAGCTAGATTCTACTATATGACTAATAAGATATTACAACTTTGAGTATAAACACTCAATGATAGATCACACTATTTCACTAAGTCACTCTCTATATATTTCTCTCACAATTACAAACATTTAAGCACACGAAAGACAAGTGTATTGTCAAAGTATGCTCAGACTTTGGAATTATAAATTCGAGGCTTCATCTCTTACTTGCTCCTCCGTCTCTTGATCTCCTTATATACTCTTCCACTTCCAAACTACCCGCTGGACAGTATCCCGAGGATCATCTTCTAATCTGCCGTTGGACGGACTGTATCAAAAAGATTTGGTGGCCGTTAAGTAACAAAAATAAAATCTCAACTTGATTCTGATCGCCCATACGGTTAGAACCTTAGTTTCCCTTAGTAAAGCTTCTTCAACAAGGACTTGTCTTCAAGATTGACTTGCCAATTAATTAGATTAAGTCAATCAATTATATCTTTGTGTAGAATCCAAATCAGATCACTAGCCGTTACACGTTCTAGGCTTGTGTCACGTTCTATCAAGTTGTATTGTTCTGAACTTGCTACTTTCTAAATCTATCTCGTTATGTTTGTAAAGTTTGAGTGCGTTTTGTATGAAGAGACTTTACAATATGCACTAAAGTCTAAATAAATTTATCCTTAAAGTCAGTGTCTTCTTATTCTTTCAAACATAATCCTTAACAATGTCATTTACACCTTCTATCATCTGCATAGCGACTTGCGCATTTTTCACCTAATTACTCAATTATTAAACACATAAATAGCTTTTGATTTATTTTGTCATATTCAATACATCATAAGGGATTTCCCTAACACTACCTCCATCCTGCACCAAAAGCCTAGTGATACCATCTCTACTTGTTCATGTTGGTCCAGCCATGCTGCTGCTTTCTTGACTAGGCCATATGTTCGACCATCCTTTGAGCCAAAGTCCGTTGTCGCTTCTGCAAGTTCTCGAAGAGTGGTTGCCACCAATCCGTGAACATCTCCAACCATGGTCAACATTAGGGGTAAGCATGGTCCGAGTTAGGCCAATCCACCCCCTAACCCTAGGACCAACCCGCATAGTGCTAGTCCTCAATTTTTGGAACTGAGGACCGATCCTATTAAGCTTGGGACTGAGGACTGGACCGACCCAATGGGTTCGGTCCGATTCCAAGGTCAACTCAAAACCAACTGGTAATTTTTTATTTCATTTTTTGTACTCCTTAAAAAAGTGATTAAGGACCGACTTGACCTAATGGGTTCAGTCCAGTTTCAAAGTCAATCCAGGATTAACCAATAATTTTTTATTTCATTTTTTATACTCTTTGAAACGACAACCGAGGACCGTACTGACCCAATAGATTCGATGTTAAACGAGGTTAGCTAAGAAAGACAAGCAGTGAGGATCAAGTGGGGTGAGTGTCGAACAAAATAAGCATTGAATGTCGAGTGAGGAGCAACAAACCAAGTGAGTATCGAGCAGCGAGCAACACGAGTGACCCAAAGCAAGCGAGGTGAATGTTAAGTGGCAAGTGGAGAAGTTGTTTATTTCAATTTTGGCAAATTGAAGATTAAGAGAACAAATAAGATAGAAGAAAACAAATACTAGAGGAGGATGTCATAATGAGTTGTTTATATCTTTTTGGATGCCGTGAGGACTCCTCACAAAAACATTTTCCTCATTCATAAATTATTACTGCTGACGCCATAAATGACATTAAAAATCTAAGTTATTAAATAACAATGTAAAATTACTTGAACTCCTCACTAAAGAGTTGTTTAATGTTGTTGTCGCCATTTATTTTAAGGTTTTCTCTATATAAAAAAATTATAAATAATATTATATATATATTCGGGGTTGGTCCAGTTAACCGACCCAAACTCTCGAGGCAGAAACCGATTACCGCGATAGTGTTGGTCCAGAAATTCTAGGACCAAGGATCGACCTAGTCTCCCTGAGAACTGGACTAGGACCAGTAGGGTTGGGCCGGTCCAAGATCGGTCCAGGATTGACCCTGGACCGATGCTCACCCTTAGTCAACATCTTGTGAGATTAATGTCCTTCGCCTCTAAGTTGCACTTCCCATGACACGACCATTCCACAGTGAAGCAACGGTCAATATCAACGAAGCTTTTGCTGTTTGATCTGTTCTGTTGCAGGTCTTCTCAGTGTGCCCAACAGAGACATTCCCAATAGAAAAGATAGTAGTCAACTTTGAGAGGGGGATTGACCGTGTTTTACCATGCTTCTGTCGTAGTGGGTCCTTGTCTTACTCGGCAATACCTTGCTGCTTCGCTTTCTTGCTCATTGGATCCAATGAAGTCAACAGAATTCGTTGGGTCCAACTTGAATTATTTGCAGGCTTCTTTGGCCTTGCTGGGTAATACAATAATTCCTCACGCCGGACTCCATCGTCGGTGAACGTCCATCATCACTGTTAATCGCAAGCCGCCCCATTGCTGCTTTAGCCCGAGCCACTGCACAAGCACCATCACCGTCGGCCACCCACCTCACTGCTGCAGTCATCCGTCACTGGTCGATGCATGCATGAGTCTGAATACTTTCTGAGCCTGAATAAACTTTGCATAGAGTCTGAATATGCCAAACATCTTCACAATATTCTTGTGCAAGTTTTGCTGATATCCTCATGTTACTCTTATGACATCCATGACATACATTCATGATATCCATGAAGTCACACAAAGACACAATATTCAGGCAGACTTAGACTTGAGTCTGCATAGGATAAAGATTGCTATACACTTCTCCTCCAAGAACATTTTCCTAAATCAAAGATACTTCAAAACATTTATAGTTTTGTCAACTGCAAAATCTATTGGGAAGTATTCTCAACAAATGTGTATTGACAAAGGATGTGCAATCCACTACGAACACGAGAATCATCAATAGGATCATATTACGTCCCTATAAGGCGAAACATTTATATTTTTAGCAAAGAGCTAATTAAGATAAAACTTTGGTTCCAAAGTTAGATATGTCAAATATAGCTTCATAACAGGGTACAATTCGACCAAAAAAAAAAAAAAAAAACTGGGTACAAATTTTCATTCACGTCTTCTCAGATTTTCAATCCTCGCCATCCATCTTTCAGCACCCACATTTGGTAATGGTTCAGCTAGACCTTCGACGATTTCGCAAGGTTGCTCGGGCAGCCATGCGGCGTTGTCTAGATTTCTGAGCACATCCATAGAAACTTCTTGCCGATGATAGACAAACTCTCATTAATTTCAACGGAATCCCACGGTAGAAGACAATGGGAAGACTCAATATAACGGAGAGGGCAGTGATTCCACAGATCAAGGCGACAATAGCAATCCAAATGCGTTTGCTTGTGGTCACGTAGACCCCTGCCATGAAGGCCACGGACATTGTGGCAAGAGCTATGACCAGTGGTAGCCTTGTCCTTTTAAGGGCAATGCCCATCACACGCGAAGTTAACATCTGCGCAAAAAGAAGGATCACAACTGCAATTATCGAGCTGTACAAGGCGATGGTGTTGCAGATCACAAATACGTCATACATGGATTTGCTCAACAGCGTTGCAATTCCGGCATCTGGTTCAGAGCTATTATATCCTCCAGGAACGGAAAATCCGGCAGCAAATGTCATAGCAGTAATGAGTGTTGCCACAACCATACGGGAATTGGCCACGTCCTTTAGTCTATCCAAAGACGGAGGCTTGTTCACATCTCTCAACGGATGTACTATCTTTGGCAGGCAAATTGCTTTGTAAACGCTTCTGGGTGCTCCAGCAACTGCTAAGGTTATCAATATTCCTTTCTGGTGAAGCGTAATAGAAAAAGGAAAATGACCGTTATTATCCATGAAATGGACTAATAATCAAGGATCTAGGATTTAAGTAAATGAAACTCTTCCCAGGTGATACAGAGACTTGCAAATGCATTCTGTTCTGAAATTACTGTGGAAACTTAATTCCACTTGGTAACTTCCGGGGAGTTCGTCAGGTCAAGATAGAATATAAATCTTTTTGTCCCCCCCCCCTCCCCCAAAAAAAAAAGTGGCCAAAATAACCGTAAAAAATAAAAGCAGATGAATCCATCTTGTAGTGTCATTACCTCAAGTTCTCCACCATTTTTTTTCCATTGCTCATATGCAAGGTCGAGAGCCGTCATGTTGCCGTTGTTTACAAGATGAAGATCGGCTCCACAATTACTCACGAGAGCCGTCAGAACTCTGTCTTGCATCTGCAATGTGGCGACATGTACGGGCGTATTGCCTTCCTTGTCTTTGGCATTTCTAAGAGTCCTTAGCTGGAGATTGTTGAGTATGCACCTCACTACCTTAAGCCTTCCGTATTTTACCGCAACGTGAAGTATATTTTGCCCTTCCTTAAGATTTAGCAACTCTTCTGGATATGGCCAATGTCGAAGCAGAACCCTGAATGTTTTAAGATGACCCATTTTACATGCGACGTGAATCGGAAGATAACCCTCTTCATCACCCTCAAAGGTGCTCCAAAAAAACTCGTGGACCAAGAATTTGACTCCACCCACGTAATTCATAGACGATGCTAGATGGAGGGGAGTACCCCATTGAGCATCTTTCAACTCAAATAGCTCTCTCCTCCACTTTGACATTTCTTTTAGCATTTCTACATTATTGAAGAGCAGGAAAAGAAAGAATTTGTGTTAGTCTCACGACTGAGGGGTCTGGTAACTGTACCCTCTAACTATTATATTATTCTTTAAATAAAACAAATATGGGATATTACATCGGCTACACAATAGACATCTTAACTTTTGGGGATAAATTAGTAGACATTGGAGAATGCTTCAAAGTATAGAGACAGTCATTTAAAAGAAGTAATTTACCCCACCGGAAGTAATCAAGGGCTGGCATGACATGAGTCTCTTCCTGTCGTGCAAATTAGCGCAGTATCTCTGAAGGTTTAGACTTCGAGCATCGAATACGTAAGTAAAAAATTGATGACGTTCTTTAGGGGGTTAGTCTAGCCTACTTCTTGGCCAAAATTTATAAGAAACTTTCAATCATTGGTGCAGGCTCTAGAAAAAGATTAAAACCATTTTAGTGGAAAAACGAAAAATGTGTATGAGACCTACAGGTTCAGTAGCTGGGATGGACCTAAAATAGACGCACCTATAAATTTGTAAGGTGGGAATGATGAATGTACCGTAGCCAGAGTCGTATGTACAATCACTGACCTAACTTTTGGTGCACCACAGCTCCGTGAACCGGTGACATGCCTTGCATCCTGGACCAAGGAACTTCATTTTCATCCATCGACTGCATCAGAAGCTTGAGAATCTCCAAGTTTCCAGTCTCCACTGCCAAGTATAGTGGGCATTTGCCCTCCTTGCTCTCCGGATACACTGCTCTTGAGCCTCGACTCAAGAGCAGACTGGTCAACCTGGAGTAACCGTTCTTCACAGCCTCATGCAATGCGGTGTTCCCCGCGTCGTTCGCCATGGGCACAATGCTGCCACAGTCAAGGAGGAGCTCAGCCGAGTGGGTCCTGCCAGCTCTTGCTGCAATGTGGAGCGCGGTGTCCCCTCGATGGTTGGCCTCGGCTGCGAGCCGCTTGTCAGGGATGACCTCGAGAAGGGCTCGGAGGATGTCGGCATTCTTGATACCCGCTGCAATGTGAAACAATGAGTTCCCAGAAGGACCCTGTCTGTTAATAATGTCGGACAAAGAGACCTGTTTCCCAGAATAGTCTTCGAGGGTCTCAATGAAATTGTTGACGTTGCCTACTTCAACAGCGGCACGGAGCAGTAGATACATGCGATATGTGAATTCTGCTGGAGGTTGTGTTCCATTCACCCACTCTAGTGCTTTCAATCTGACCCTTCTCTGCTCCCAAATTTCATGGTCACCAATATTTATGCTCACATGGTTGCCGTCCATCTTAAAACTCTGAAAGTTGAATATCAAATTCTCCAAAGCTAGATGATGGTCTGTTGAACTCTTTTGCGGCGTCTCTTCTCCAATATTAATTGCGCAGCCACAACTTGGAGATATTTTCTTCTAAAGCTGTCAGTAAACATCTTATGACCAAGAGCATTTCTCCGAAAATGAATACCAATGGCGTGCGGAAACATCCACTACAGAGTTCTTCCCCAAACATTGTTCAGGATTCATATTAAGAACATCGTCGGTGAAGACTTTTCTACGCAAGTAATTCCGGAAAAACTGTTGGTGTTGAAAATTGCACGAGGCTTGAATTTAATATTCAGACGATATGGAAGAACAAATGCAATTCTGATTCGACGACAAAATGATTGAATTATCAAGTCTGTCTTTCTCAAATTAAGATGGATTTGCTAAAGGCAAGTCATCTCCTGAGAGAAGTGTCCTGAGATACTAATAAACAGCAATGTAAGTACTGCTTGACAATTTAAAGAAAACTAAACTACTTGGCTAGCAGTGGCAGAGCGGCGATAGTTTTTTTAGTGAGGTCAATAAGCAAATTGCTAAATTGTTTTTGAACAGGAACATTCATACACAACTCTGAAGTTTTGATCATCTATAAATCTGTAAACATTGACATTTAATTTTTAAACTTAAAAATAATTTGGATCCACAATCTTCATTTTTGTTGAATATATTTCATGATTGAGCTAAGTTACAACATACTAGTTACCTAGCCGTACAAACGGTCTAAAACCAACTTAAGGATGTCCTTTAAACGTAGTGCACGCCCAATGACAGCAAATTATATGCACATGAGAGTCACTAAACATAATTTTGCAAAACAATTCAAATCATAGTTCTCGCACATGATTAAACTAGATCTCACACCACAAATACATTATTAGCATTACGTGGCCCAAAGCTCGACTCTTGTTATTTGTGAATGACTGACTATGGGACACTGATTAAATATACATGATAAAAAATGTTTCAATTTACAATGCCTCCATTACACATAATACGAAAGTAGTGCATTGAAATCCAACATTGCCTAGTAAATAACTCAAAGTACTCATTAGTAAGATATAACTCTAGCCAGTGGTCCTCCTTTCTCTGAACTCATTTCAATAAACTAGTGGTCCTCCTTTCTCTGACCTCATTTCAATAAACTGAAATTCTACAAGTTTAACCATACTTTCACTAAACCACTCTGATTGCGATTGATAAGGCTAATTATAATTAATTAAACTAAACGTGATTAATTAGCCTAACTTTAATTAATTAAAAATTAATCGACGTTAATTAAAATAATTACGATGAATTGAATAAATGACTATTAAAATAAATAAATAACGATTAATTAAACTAAACTCAATTAATTAATCTAATCACAATTAATTAATCTAATTGTAATTACTTAAACTAATCGCATTTAATATTAAAGGGGCTGCATGTTTTTGTTTCTCGGATATGTTTAAAAACAGATGTTGTGTTTTTTTGTTCCCGGGAACAAAAAAAAACAGAAACGCGTTCGTTTACGTTTCTATTCTTTTTTTTTTTTTTCGTTCCCGGGAACAAAAAAAAAACAAAAATGAAACAAAAAAAAAATATTTCTTATTCTAAAATGATTTTGAAGAAACGATTTTTTTTTCTTGTTTCTTCTTCTCTCTCTTCTCTTTCTTCCTCTTTTCTTCTTCTTTTCTCTTTGGCCGGTCGCCGGCCTCGACCATGGCCGGCGACCGGCCGTCGAGGGCCAGCGACGCCGTCGAGGGTCGGCGACCTCGCTGGAGCGTCGCCGGCCCCCGGCGAGGCTGAGCATCGCCGGCCCCTGGCGAGGATTGGCCTCACCTTGGCTGGGCGAGCTCAGGCTTGCCTAGATCCGGCAAGGCCGAGCCTCACCCAACGACGGCGAGGCTCTGCCTCGCCGGGGGCCGGGGCCGGGGGCCGGCGAGCCTCGCCGTGGCTGGGCGAGGCTGCTGGCCCCGTCGGCCAATCGCCGAAGGCCGAGGACCGACCGAAAAAAAAAAAATAAAAAAGAAAGGAAAAAATTAAAAATAAAATTAAAAAATTAAAAGAAACAAAAAAAAGAATAAAATTTACCAAATGTATTTATGTTCATTTTTTATTTCCGGAACGTGTTTATCAAACGCGTTTTTTTATTCAAAAATTGTTAGGAACGAAACACTTTTTTTTATTTTTTTTTTTATTTCTAAACAAAAAAAAGAACATAAGTGTTTCCATGCAGCTCCCTAAACTAACCACCTCAAAAACGCAATTAACGCCCTAATCCACAATCAGGAGGTCAACTCACCGATTTCCGACAACAGCGAGCCTGCGGCAACGGCAGCGCGACGGCGACAAAGACACGAGTCTCACGGCACCAATGACCGCACGATTGGCACGGCGAAGATGGCCACAGTCGCGGCTCAAACCCACAACCAAGGATAAAAGAGCTCAGCTTGGGGGTGGTGGTGGCAATTCAAAGCAACGGCGGCCTAGACGACCGAGCGAGCAGCAGCAAGAGGCGGTGACAGTGTCTTGGGGAAGGCGGCGATGGCTCACGACGGCGAGCTGTGGCTCGGGCGACCAGCGGCGTCAAGCAAGTGGCAACGTGACAACTTGTCGGATGAGCGGTGAGTGACGGTGGTTCGGCCGCTAAGAGATGGTGACGATGATGGTGGGTAGGGCGTGGGTGGCGATGGTGCTGGTGGTGGGGAGTTGGGCGGCAGCAAGGGAAGGAAGAAGAAAGAAGAAAAAGATGATGATGATGATGAAGAATAAGAGGGGGCTCTGGAGAGAGAGAGGGGGGGAGAACGAGAGAGAGAGAGAGGGGGGGACATGAGGGGGTGAACGGCAGAAGGAGGTGGGGACCTGAGGGGAGGAAAAGTGGGAGGAGAGAGAGACAAAAGAAAGAGAAGAAAAGAGAGGGAGAGGAAATTTCGTGAGAAGGAGGGAGGAAGAAAACGTGAGGGAGAGAGAGACACAAAAAAGGAAAGAGAAAAATAATAGTATTATTATTATTATTATTATTATTATTATTATTATTATTATTATTATTATTTCTTTTCTCTTTCCTTTTCTTTTTTCTTCCGGTCTTCGATTTTTCATCCAATAATTTATTTTCCGAAATTTCTGATCCGTCGATAATTCAATGGACAATGAGATGACGTTCAATAATTAAATATGGAAACCTCGAAAATTCGACACCCGAAATCAAATTAAATTTCATGGTTAAAATCAATCGAATCGCGACTTTAAGACAACTTAATATATTGGATGGCTTTTAGGGGTTCTCATGCGATTAACCCGCGGTTGATAATTTTCAATTCAAGTTTGTGCCTCTTTGAATCGTGGACGACCATTAGTTATCATGTAATCATGAGAATTCAATTACGTACTTGAATATAATATCAATAAAAAAATCGGTTTATTGTCATTCGATGCGAATATCGTAATTGTGCGGAATTACTTGAGAACCAACTACATACTTTAGTCGAATTGATTTATATCCGTTCGCTAATTAATTTATATAACGTAGTATTGACCCTTGTCGTCTTTATGATCGAGTGGTCTATTCTTGATTTAATTCTCTAGTATTTCGCATTTTAACATTTTACGACCTCACACAATGGATTAGTTAACTCATGAGTGATCAATTCGAGTAAAATAACCATAAGTGCATTGATAAAATAACCATTTCATATATTTCGAAATAGGGGCCAAATTTCTGGATATCACACAACCAAATTTAAGTTTTTTGGCTTTATGTTAATATAAACGGTTAATATCACGAAACTTTACCAAAAAAAAAGGTTAATATCACAAAAAATTTAAATTGTTCATCTATGACAAATTTATTCTAAATTAATTTTTTGGCCATCATCCTTCGTTTATTACAATTTATTATTTTTCATGGTATAAATCTAATTTAATAACCACCGCATGTGGTAGCCCAGTTGGATAAGACTCCCATAATTCTTTACAAGGAGGAGAGGAATTCGAATTCACGGCCGCACAGATCTTAAGTGTGACGTCAGGGTGGTGAGTCCTCCATTAGCGTCACCCCGGGTCTACCTCGCCGGCTATCGGCTATACGGGGGTTCCTGTGTCATCAAAAAAAATTAATTTAATAAAAATTATCTATGGATAAATATATCATAAATATATCAATTTATGGCTTTTGATAGTTAAAATTTATTTTAGAATAAATTTATTAAAGGTATACCATTTTAAGGTTTTTTTGTAATATTAACTCTAATATAAATAGATAACTTTTAGGACTTTATTTCTTTATTGTTCTGGTTTATCTAATTCAGCCAGTTGGCAACCATAATTGCACCTATAATTCAACCTTGTCAAGTTAAGACATAGATTGGTAATTCATTGACTAAGAACAGTAACCACGCGCTCATAGTCGCTGCCTTGGTGGGTGTGGAGGGAATTTCAATGCCCAGGAGAATCCAAGGCGACGCTTTGCCCAAGGAGACAATATCTGAGGAAATTTTAATGCAGGAGCAGAGAAAAGGGGTGATAATGGCATTGGAAGGCTCAGAGAGATTTGACAACACGTAGCTTATCATCACATGGGCAACTCGCCCATCTCTGCTTTGGATAATACCAGATGGTTGAAAAGCAGAAGAGGACCCGCCACTGCTCTAGCATGCCTGCGTTGCTGAAAGAAGTCCTCAAGAAAAAATGCTAGAGGATGCATTTAGGTGGCAAGAAATTATTGCTCCTTCATGTCTTGCCCCCGTCTTCCAGTACTGCAGGACAGTTCTCTTTATAATTTAATTCAGGAGAAATCGTCCTGTGTAGATTTTATACTATTATTATCATGTTCACTTTCATTTTTAACTACGATTCACCACACTTAAAAAGAAAAAAAAAAAGAGTGCATGAGAAATTTTAAAATTTATTACAAAAATACAATCAAGCTATAAAACTTTTAAATTGATGCAATACTTGCTTATCATTGGGCTAACTCTATGAATGAGAAGGGTCTTGATTTTGCATTAGTTAAATAGTATATCTTGTTAAAATCCACACCGTGTTCAATAGTTCCGCAAATACCTCAGAATAGCATATACCCACATGAAAAAAACTGGACTTCAATATGATCATCAGTCTGCTTTCTCAATGGAGCGTACTAAATTATTGGACACTGAACTGTTGGATATCAGGACATCAACAATGTTGTAATCTTCTCTTGTATCCTTTTCATTGGGAATCTTGTTGAACCGCATGTTTTTATGCTAATAATTTGCATTCACAAGCATATTTTTAAGTGGATGTCTTTTTTTTCTTTTTGGTGACCCAGGATCTGCCGAGTCCGGCTTTCGCTTACGCTAATCGCCAACTCACGGTCCGTACAATGCGCTATGCACTTTGGATCAAGCGTCAATATCTGGGGGGAGACTAGTATAGGATCACACCACCATAACTTCCCACTTAAGACGTATTAGTAATTGCGGAGTTTCGACCCCGGGACCTCTACGGTGAAGTGTCCAGAGCCAAACCAACTCAGCTGTCCACCAGTGGGTTTTTTAAGTGGATGTCCATACTATGAACCATCAAGAAAAGCGAAGTCCCTTCCATTTGTCAAAAAAAAAAACAACCAAATGTAATGATGGTCCAAGCTTTTTTTTTCTTTTTCAACTATACGACACTGGAGGAAATAAACAGACAGATTTGACGAGGACCCATAGCAAGATCATCCCAGTGCTTATTTCTCCAAAATCCTATCATGTGAATCACATTTCTAACACACCCATCTCTGCTTTGGAACATAGCAGAAGTAGCCTCCTCTTTGCACATTTTTTCAGCTTAGTGATGCACACGCAACCTTTTCTTTGTAATTCGAGACAACAAATGTTAGGTATGGCCACCGATTGAGGGGCCACATAAAAGATCCAAAAAAAGGCTTCTTTTGACCCTAATTGAAGAGCATAGTAATCATGTATTGCGAGCTCTTGGGGACGCCCTTTAACTAGTATATAGGGAGATGACCTCAAGACTAATATTGTTCCGGCCATATGTATTAGATCAGGAGTTAAATGTAAATCTCGCAGTTATTTATCAATAGCTTAAATTTTAACGACTCCTCCCTTTAAACAAAGGCTACCAAGATGATGAAACCCTAAGTCGCTTACACGTGTTGACTTGAAACCATGAGATATAAGTAGGAAAATTGCAAAAACTATTTTGAATTTTATACTTACAAAGAAAAAACCATCATCGCTTTACTTCTCTTGTTGCTCGTAACTTTACTTCTTCTCAAGAAATATTGGGGCTTTTACTAATCAGCCGCTATATTCTGCATCAGCTGTCCCAAAAAGTTATTAAAAAAATAATGACACGTTAAATTTTCAAATGTCAAACTAGATAGAGTCAAAAAAAAAAAAAAAAGAAACTAGATAGAGTCAACGTAAGTAACTAATGGCATTTTCGGCAGCGGCATATATCCCACGCCGGCAGTGCATGGATTTATACACAGCCGAACCGTAAAGTGAACCACGGTTTAGTGGAAAAACCTAATTTAGGAAGATTTCAAGATTGAAATATAAAAATATATAGAGTATTAACAAATGAAAGATCTTATTCCATTTTTTTTAAATTTGTGTTGCTACTTTAATACCTAACCTCATACATATATCCCTGTAATTGAATTTTATTTTTTTTATCACGAAAACTGTTATCTTCTAATTTTGAAATGAAAGGAAAGGCATTTCAAAGGTTTCATGTGTATTCGATCAATTTTAATCCACAAAGTGCTTTTGCAGTATTCTCTTTTATTTAGAAGTTCTATAATGGAATATTAGTTGTTTAGTAATCAAACATTAATGAATTGTTCGTACAAGACATTACCTTTGTGTCGGCACTTTGGCAATGAAAGAAAAAGAAATCGGTATAATCTTCGATGTAAAAGGTGAAGGTCGACAAAGGATTCTTGGTCATAGTTCTGCGTGATCTAATGCATGATATGGGGATGGACCTTCATATCCTATCAACAAAAAGCATCCTTTTTCTTTTTTCTCTTTGTAATGAATTTTCTTATGTCTTATTCCTCGAAATGTTCTTTACGGGTATTAGGTCCAGCTATCGGAGAGCTTTTACCCCTGGCAAAACATAGAATGCGTAGACATATTTATGCAAATTGGAGGAAGAAACAAAAAGGCATTGCCTGACAAAAGTACTTTTGGAGGTGCTCCCAAGCAACAAAATTACTACTATATTCATGCTTGAGGACATAAGAATCCAGGGGATGAGAAGAATTCAAAAAAAGACGTCTGTTTTTTTTTTTTTTTTTTTTTTGCAAAGAAAAGACGTCTGTTGATGCGAGATGAAGTAGAGAGTATTGCCCACGAGTTCTGAAATAATTATAGGAAAACAAACCTGGTGGAGAACTTGCCAGTTGAAAAAGAGATCTCTCGGCCATGGGAAAGAGGAGGAAAGGATAAAAAAATTATAAATAAAAATTCAAAAATTATATAAATATTATTAAAAAAGCCCACGTTAGTCTCTCGTGCCATGTGAGCTAGCCGACATCCATGTCAATAATATCTGGCTAAAATTAGTCGAAAGAACTGAATTAGCATTAGATCAAAAGATTTACAACTAACTTAACACAAGTAAAATGTTTAAGACTAATTGGCACAAATGCAATAAATTTAAAGTTTTTTTGACAATTTTCCCAAACTTTTTTTCTGACAGTAAAAATTTGAGAACTCTAACTCAATAAAATTTGCAAAAATCATTTCCTTATCTATATAATTCTGAAAATTGCCTAATTAAAGTTTTAGATTGCTAAGATTCTAAAAGCAATTATATTGAGTTTTCTGAGATTAATAATTTTGAACGTACTTTTATGTAACAGTGTGAGATTGAAAAGCTTCCCTTTTTCAATTTATTTATAGGACGAGTAGTAATAGTAAGGGTTTCGTACAAGGGTAATCTCTTCAACCAAAAAGTTGTGCTCGGGGCAATTTGGACTGCCGAAATGGTTGTTCTCCTCGTAGTAGGTAAAGTGGGTCTTTATATATCGAATGCGGGTCTTTATATTAGGGGCCACAAAGAAAATCTGGGGAGTGGTGATTAGAAGAAGTCGTTGTCCCTGTATGGCAATTCTTTCTTTGTTGGTTTGGCTTATCCAGTCGAACCAGTTGGAAAACATAACCACACCAATAATTCAATGTAGTAATAGTAAGGGTTTCGTACAAGGGTAATCTCTTCAACCAAAAAGTTGTGCTCGGGGCAATTTGGACTGCCGAAATGGTTGTTCTCCTCGTAGTAGGTAAAGTGGGTCTTTATATATCGAATGCGGGTCTTTATATTAGGGGCCACAAAGAAAATCTGGGGAGTGGTGATTAGAAGAAGTCGTTGTCCCTGTATGGCAATTCTTTCTTTGTTGGTTTGGCTTATCCAGTCGAACCAGTTGGAAAACATAACCACACCAATAATTCAATGTAGTCAAGCTAAGACATTCATTGGTATTTCATTGACTTGGAACAGTTACCGTGTGCTTATAGTCGTTGCCTTGGTGTCATGGAAATTTCAATGCACAAGAGAATCCAAGGCGACGCCTGCACAATAATGACACTGCAAGACACAGGAATTTGACCAAGACCTGTAACAAGATTATCACATCGCTCGTGTAACACACCGACTTCAGCTAGGTATCGTGCCAGTTGATTGAAGTGGAATCTCAGAAGAAGTCTCGCCGATGCTTTTAGCTACCTGTATTATCGGCAAGATTTCAGGCCAAACAAGCCCTTAAGAGAAAATACATGAGGATGCATTTCGGTGGCAAGAAATCATTCATTATTTCTCCTCCTTGTTTTGCCCCTTGTTTTCCGGGACCATAGGAAAGTTCTTTTCATAAATAAATTTACTAGAAATCGTGCTGTCCATCCTATACTATCATTTCACTTTCTTAAATCGTCTTGTCCATCCTATACTATTATTTTACTTTCTTTCTAACTACAATCATCATCCTTTAAAAGAAAAACGATAAGTGCACAAGAAATTTTAGAACTTAATACGAAAATACAATTAAATCATATTATTTTCAAAATGGTGCAAGAATATCCCATTATTGGGCCGAGTCTCATATGTTTATTTCCTAGGAATAAGAAGTGTCTTGATTTTGTATTAGTTAATAGTATATTTTGTTTGATCAAGTTGTTTACATTCCCGGCTTTGTTTGAAACGAAACTTCCCACACGCGCGCACACACACACACACACACATATATAATTTGGAACAACTATATAAATTATATATATATATATATATATATATATATATAGATATTATCTATTAGAAAGATACTCGATCTATTAAAAACAAGTAGATCTACACCGAGAGAATTAGTAATGTGTCAAGAGAAATTGGTATAAGAAGCTGTCGATACACCTTTTGATAATGAAAATCACAGACAAGTAATGAGGGATGGTCATAATAAGGGGTCATAATAAGGTTTACAAGTCATTTTCGGATGTAATTGAAGGCTAAGAGGGAAGATTTCGTGACACTATGCTTGGCAAACAGGTCGGTTATTCAGGTCGTTTTGTCATTGTCATAGAACCCTCACTTCCATTACTTAGATATGGATTATCTCGAGAAATAGCAATTGTGCTTTTTTAGACATTTGTAATTCATGGGATATATATAATCATAATCAAGTCCTTGATCTTACATTAATCACCCACACCATGTTTAAGACTTCTGTGAATACCTCAAAACGACACATACCCATGTGAATAAAACTGGATTTCAATGTGATCATCAATCTGCTTTCCCAATAGAGCGCACTAAACTATTGGATATTAAACTGTTGGACATTGGGGCATCAATAATGTTTTAATCTTCTCTTGTTCTTTTTCATTGGGAATCTTTTTGAACCGCATGTTTTCCACTGACAGTCTGCATTCACATGCATATCTCAAAACGACACATACCCATGTGAAAAAAACTGGATTTCAATGTGATCATCAATCTGCTTTTCCAATAGAGCGCACTAAACTATTGGATATTAAACTGTTGGACATTGGGACATCAACAATGTTTTAATCTTCTCTTGTTCTTTTTCATTGGGAATCTTTTTGAACCGCATGTTTTCCACTGACAGTCTGCATTCACATGCGTATCTTTAAGCGGATGTCCATACTATGAACCATCAAGAAAGGTAAGATCCCTTCCATTTGTCAAAAAAACAACCAATGAAATGATGGTCCGTGCTTTTTTTCTTTTTCAACCGTAGAAGGACAGTGGAAGAAATAGACAGACAGATTAGACAAGGACCCCCAGAGAGATTATCCCAGTTCTTATTACTACAAAATCATATAATGTGAATCACATTTCCGACACACCCATCTCTGCTTTGTATCATAGCAGAAGTGGCCTCCTCATTGCACATCTTTTGAGCTTAGTGATGCACATGCCACATTTTCATTGGATTTCGAGGCAACAAATGTTAGGCATAGCCATCGATTGAGGGGCCACGTAAAAGATCCAAAAATGCGTCCTTTTTGTTGAAGAAAATTCTTATGATGTTTTGAAGCTGACAAAACTTATCTAAGTTTTATTCTGAAGATTGCCAAACTTTTGTATCAAAGTCTATCTTGCAACAGAAGTTTGCCCACTTTGACAAATTCCAAACTAAATGCAAGTGAAGAATGAAGACGGAATCAAACTTAGGATTATCTTTCTTTCTTCGAGGGTTCAGTTCGTACATAATATATATGGCTTTACGGTTTGGCAATATCACCTACGATATTAGTTATCTTTATTGGAATCAATTTTGATACATCAAATCATTTCGGAAGGCAAGCTAATTTGGAAAGAATCTACTTATGGAAACCAAGATCTTGATTGTATGGGCGACTATGATTAACAAACTTTCATCACAATTTTCAAACGACTCGAGATCTCCTTGATTGATTCTGTCTGATGGATTGATTGGATGAATTCCTTTGGAAAGTGCCAACGATCGAGAAGGCGTGAAGGAATATTTAAGGAGGCCTCTCCAGTCATTCGATAGATTGCGTGAAAGAAGAATTCCAAAGTTTGAAGCTTCCCATTTACTTGTTATTCCTTACACTGTGCTCAAATTTATACTCAAAAGAGAGAGAGACTCATAGTGTGACTTCATGAGAGCAGTAGAGATTCTTCACTGAGAAGTGAAGATCACAAGATTGTAAATTCTCTTTTGATTCTTAGTGAAAACCAGCCAGAAAGCTGTTAGCGTGGGAGAGTGGACGTAAGCTTGATCTAAGCTGAACCACTATAAATTATGTGTTCCTTTTCTCTTCCCTGAACTCATTTACTTTTTTGGTATTTCAATTTAATAGTTAAAGTCTAAACTCTTTCAAAGTTTGTTGTTTATCAGACTCAGTTTCAATAGCAAAATATTCTTATTACATTTCACGAAAATTGTCTTCACACCTATTTACCCCGCTCTAGTTCATACTAGCACTTTCAATTGGTATCAGAGCTCATGTGCTTACTTATTGAAGTGTTTACTTCTAAGCTAAAGATCTACTATGGCTAGTATTTTAGCTCCAGGTTTGGTTGAAAGTCAGAGCAACACCAGACACCCTTACTTCGACGGAAAGGAGTACAATGTGTGGAAGAACAAGATGAAGAAATTTCTCAAATCAAGAGATCCCCTAGAGTGGGATGTTGTTGAAAAATGGATCAATCCTAAAGCAATATCAGCTTTAGATAGAGGGAAAGAAGTTATTGATGCTGACGAAACAACACAAGCTAAAATTACCAACAGACATGCTCTTGACGCAAGAGCAATCTATTCTTTATACCGTGCTTTATCTCCCATTGAATATAACCGAATTTCTTCTTGTGAAACAACAAAAGAAGTTTAGGATAGATTTCATGTTACCTATGAAGGGATTGATTGTGTGAAGGAAACAAAAATAAACATTCTACTTGGACAGTATGAAGCCTTTAGAATGAAGCCTGGAGAATAGATATCTGATATGTTCAGTCGCTTTACAGAAATTGTGAATGGTCTGGCATATCAAGGTCAACCAATTTCTGGACCAATGAAAGTCAACAAACTGCTGCATGGACTTTCAAAGATTGGAATCATGTGAAAACTTCAATTAGCGAAACTTAGAGGATCATGCCTCTATCAATTGACGAACTGATAGGCATGCTTCAATCATACGAAGTGGAGCAGATAAATGATGAAGAAGATCATAAAGGTAAGAAATCAATAGCTTTAAAGTCTAACATTGATTCTGATGATGCATATTTAGATGATGATATGGATGATGAGGAGCTGGCGCTTATGATTAAAAAATTCAGAAAGCTAAATAGAAAGGGAAAAGGATTCAACTGGAAGAGGCAAAGCACGTAGAATTCTCCCAAGAGACCAATGGAGGACAATGAAATTAGCAAGGATGTAATATGCTTCGAGTGCAAGAAAAATGGGTATATCATACCAAATTGTCCTCTGTTGAAGAAGAAGAAAGGAAAATCTAAGAAGTACAAAAATGCTCCCAAAGCAGAAACTAGGAGTGACACCAAGTGTGAGGAAAGTGAAAAAGAATTTGCTAACATATGTCGATGGCTCATTCGTGGATTAGACTCGAGAATTAGAAACAAACACTAATTCAGACTCTAACAAAAAAATTGAGGTTAGTAACTCAGAAATTCTTGTTAAAGTCTCTAAGTATATAGATGAACTTTGCCTCAATCTTAGATACTCTCTTAAAAGGATTTCCAAACTAAAAATGGAGAATTCTAAGCTCAAGCAACAAGAAGTTTCTTGGAAAGAAAAGTTTGAAAGTTTGAATAGAAGTTTTGATAATTTGAAAGAAAATTCTTATTCTCTTTCAAAGGAAAATGCTATTTTGAAAAGAGATATTTCAAGTATTACAAAAAGATTTTCAAAAGAATCTAAAAAACAGGAGAAAATTCTTTCAACTCAAATACCCTATTTTAATAAATATGGTTTGGGTCTGACTTCAAAAACTATTCCATTAATTGATTTTACCAAAGTAAAAAAGAGAATTAAACAAAGACCTGTAAAGGGATTTTACAAAAATCATTTTCAAAAAGTTTTTGTAAAACATCTTGGCCAAAGTATACTCGATATTCGAAGTGTAACAACTCGAACATTTCGAGAAAGAATGTCCGAAGGTTTGGAGACCAGTTAAGAAGAACTGGGCAAAGACTATTTTTAATACTAACTCTCCCGGATCCAAGAAAATTTGGGTACCAAAAAAAGTTTGAGTTTTTCATTTGATTACAAGTCACTATTAAAAGAAAGATCAAATGGTATTTGGATAGTGGTTGTTCGAGGCATATGATAGGAGACTCAAACTGCTTCATAAAGCTTGTTAGACTAAATGGAGAAAAAGTTTATTTTGGAGGAAATAACAAAGGAAAAATTGTAGGATGTGGAATTGTAAAGATTGGAAGCCTGACTATCAACAATGTAACAATGTTTCCTTGGTGAAAGGTTTAAACTACAATCTTATGAGCATAAGTCAGCTTTGCGATACTAGTTTCTAAATAAACTTCCAAGAAGGCATTTGTTCTGGAACAAGTCAAGACTTCTCTCAATCTTTTATTGGGCAAAGGCATGCAACATATACCTTCTGAACGTAAACCCAGAAAGTTCTCAGTGCCTTATTTCTATTTAAGATGAAGCAAGTCTCCGACATTAGAAGCTTGGCCATGTTAATCTGAAGCAAATTGCTAAAGTTTCTTCTAAGAAGTTGGTTTAAGGCCTTCCTAATCTAACTTATTAGAAGTCTAAGTTATGTACTCCCTATGTCATGGGAAAACAGGTCAGAAGTTCTTTTAAACCAATAAATTAAGTTTCTACCAGTCAAGTTTTGCAGCTTCTCCATATGGATCTTTTTGGACTGACCAGAACTCAAAGTATTAGTGGAAAGAATGGAAAGAAATATTGCCTAGTAATCGTTGATGATTACTCTCGTTTCACTTAGGTATATTTTCTAACAAGTAAGTCTGAAACATTCTCTTACTTTTCAAGGTTTGCCAAGAAAGTTCAGAATGAAAAGGGTTATGCTATCTCTAGCATATAAACAGACCATAGAGGTGAGTTTGAAAATCAGGATTTTGTGAAGTTCTATGATGAATCTGGTTTTCAACATGTTTTCTCTTCTCCATACACTCCAAAACAAAATGGGGTTATGGAAAGGAAAAATAGATCTTTACATGAGATGGCCAGAACTCTCTTGATAAAGAGCAAAATATCCTCTCGATTTTGGGCAAAAGTAGTTTCTACTGCCTGCTATATTAAGAATTGAGTATTCTTAAGGCTGATCCTAAAGAAAACCCCTTATGAAGTGTATAAAAGAAAGAAACCAAATGTTTCCTACTTTCATGTCTTTGGCTGTAAATGTTTTATTTTGAAGAATGCAAATGAACAATCTGGAAAGTTCGAGGAAAAATTAGACGAATGAATCTTTTTTGTCTATACGAACGAACCATAGAGGTGAGTTTGAAACCAAATGTTTCCTACTTTCATGTCTTTGGCTGTAAAATAATTCTCCAATTATTTTACATAGGTGTCTAATCGATCTATCATAAACTGATTAATGGCAACTCCTAGATAAAATTCATTTGCATGTTAAAAGCTTAAACCTAAATCGCGAATTGATATGAGCTTGGGAAAGCTCGAGCTGAACCCTTAGGTGCTCCAGCCCACTTCGGGAAGGTCGCGACAAAGACCACTTTGAATACTAGATCGTCTAAGTTGAGGTTATTTGATTCCAACACAATGGCAGCAAGCTTTGCTTCACATGTGGTGAATCGGGTCTTCCACAAGTCATCCTTGGAAATGAATTGGAGCACTTGATTCCAACAATAATTTAATGGGAGAAAACGACCATGAATAGAGCTAGCACGGGAAAAGTACCAAAAAAAAAAAATCCTAAACATATTGCATTTGTACTAATTTAGTTATAAACTTTTTAATTGAACCAATTCAGTTCTAAACCTTTTAATATTTGTGTCAATTCAGTCCGTTCGGCCAATTTTGGCCGGCCAGCACTGACGTGGACGCAAACTAGTGGTCGGATGCTAACGTGGCAATTCAATTTTTTTAATAATTTTTTTTGAACTTTTATTAATTTTTTCCTTTTTTTTTTCTTTTCCTTTTCTTTTCTCCCTTCTTCCTCCTTGAACTGTTCCGGCAGTGGCCAGCGAGCCTCCAGTGAGGCTGGCTGACCACTAGATGAGGGCTGCGAAGCCCTCGCCTGCCACCGGCAAGGGTCGCGGCCCTCACCTGGCCTCTCCTAGGGCTGCCCACAAGGCGGCTTCGTCCGAATCTGACCAAGGCCAGCCTCACCTTGCCTTTTTTGCCGACAAAGGTGGCCTCGCCGACGGCTAGCGAGGTTATAGCAGCCATCGCCAGGGTGGAGGTGAGGGCTTCCAGGCCGAAGGCTCGCCAGCCACTGGGCGAGGGCCGTTAAGCCCTCGCCAGTCACCAGCGAGAGTAGCGACCCTCACTCACCCTCACCCAAGGCCGCGGGCGAAGGTGGCTAGCGATGGCCAAGGCCTGGCAAGGGCCGTGTTGGCCTCGCCAACAACAGGTGAGGCCGCCTTCGCCCACGGCAAGGCCAAGGGGAGGCTAGCCTCGCCTCGATTCGAGCAAAGCCGCCTCACCCACGGCCTACGCAAGGCCGAGCGAGGGCCGCAACCCTCGCTGGCGGCTGGCGAGGGCTTAGCAGCCCTCACCTAGTGGCCGACGAGCCTCCGACCTGGAAGCCCTCGCCTCTGCCCCGGCAATGGCCGTAATGACCTTGCCAACTACCTGCGAAGTTGCCTCCGCGCACAACAAAGGCTAGGGTGAGGCTGGCCTCACCCAAATCCGAGCAAAACCACCTTGCCAGCGACCCTAGGAGAGGCCGAGCGAGGGCCGCGACCCTCGCTGGCAGCAAGCAAGGGCTTCGTGGCCTTCACTAGCCATCGCCGGAACAGTTCAAGGAGGAAGAAAGGAGAAAAGAAAAGGAAAAGAAAAAGAAAAAAAAGGAAAAAATTCAAAAAATATTTTAAAAATTGTCTCGTCAACGTCTGGCCACCGATCGGCGTTCACATCAACATCCGGCCACCGGCTAAAATTAGCTAGATGAACTAAATTTGTACCAATATTAAAAGATTTAGGATTGAATTGGTCCAATTAAAAAGTTTATGACTGAATTGGTACCAATGTAATAGGTTTAGAACTTTTTTGGTATTTTTTCTGAGCTATCACATCAAGAGCAATCCTTCTACAAGAAGGCAATAAGTAATTTTCACAAAACCAATGTTTGTTCAAACAATATAAAATGACGAAAGCCATGACACAATAAGTATAGGCTATGAAGCAGAAAATGCAGCTCTACTCAGAATGTATTGCCCACGCTTTTCATGTGAGGCACCTCATACATGAAATGAAGTTCCACTAATATCACTCTCAAAGCATCCATTGCAAAAACTTTACAGAAATATTCACAGCTTATTTCGTGTTGTTGACATATGAACATGAGATCACCGATGAACGCTTTAAAGATTTGAAAAAAAAAAAGTAGTAAGCATACTTTACCACAATGCTCTCAACAGGCTTTGATTTTTCTTCGTTAGAATGACCATCTCCTAAAAAGTTGAGATATTTTACTAACTTATTATATGCATCAAAAGACTTGTGTCGTGAGAGCATTGATTATTTGAGCCTTGGGAAGCTTGATAGATGAAGTGCGAGTTCTCTACATATTTTATAACCCAAGCAAAAACACTAATATTGTTGGGATCATTAGCAACTTATCACTAAGAAATATCTACACAAAGACACAGATGGTGGCATCAACTTAGAAGATGAAACTAAGCACGTGGCTTCTCCAAAGCAAATTGTCCTCCGAAGAAAAGGCAGTGATGGTGTCTGGACTGCCAAGGTATAACAAGAGAAACAAGGCCCAAAATGCTTGAAGTGTTCCATCCACTTCTACTGAACAAGCAAATGAGCATCAACTTAGAAGATGAAACTAAGCATGTGGCTTCTCCAAAGCAAATTGTCCTCCAAAGAAAAGGCAGTGATGGTGTCTGGACTGCTAAGGTATAAAAAGAGAAATAAGTCCCAAAATGCTTGAAGTATTCCATCCACTTCAACTGAACAAGCGAATGAATTGCCTTGGTTATAAGAGATGAGTCCGATTACAATTGCAGTTACCCAATCAGCCATCAAATAGGCCAAACATAAGAAGAAAACTATGTGGTGGTTTGTTGTTTTCTTTCTAAGGGATGCAAATAAAATGAGAAAGACCTTAAGAAAAATGCTTAATATGATGAAGTCTTGAATGTTCCATTTGTTCCATAGGTTTCACATGAAACTAAATTCCATATTTTTGCTTAATTTTATCAACACCCTCTAACATAATTTTGGGTACAAAAAATCTATGGGAGGAATAGTGGGGAATGTATATGTAAACGTTAAGGAGGTTCTTTGTTTTTATATGTATTTATACACATTGAGATTGTTCCTTTTGTACATGTATATGTAGATGTTGATGTTGTAAAATTAAGGCGAAAATTGACAAGATCTCGCAATCAATTCAATATGAAATCACTAAAAATATCAATGATAAAAGATAATAATACAAGAGATTTACGTATTTTATTTCGAGTGTCAATATCTATTTCATAAAGAGAGTAAATAATAAATAATCCATTACAACTGGAGGATCAAATTTACAACGCTCAAAATTTTAAGTGTTTTCACACTCAATTGGATTAAAACTCACAACACAACTTCTACCGCGTCCAAAACTCCTCACTGCAATCAAAGAGGTCATAACCGTGCGTGCCCTTCCTGTCTTCGCTGTTCATATTTTCCCTCGGAGTTCGCTGTGCGCTTCAGCAGGAGAGAGAGAATAAAAGCAAAACCCTCGCTTTTTTGTTTCTTTCTCTGACAAAGACTTCTCTAACCCCATAAAATAAACATAAATATTTATAAAATATGTGTGCCCGTTCTTTTGTCTTGCAGGGGCAGCGTCTAGTGGAGCCTTTTTCTCAGATTTCTCCTCCTTGTTCAAACCTCGGAGAGCTATCTCCAACCAAAACCGGGCCCCAGAAAATCCATATTTGCTTTGGATTAATGGGCAAACCTGAATTCCACAAACCGAAAAATCCTGTAGGGATTTCATAAGTGGCCCAAACTCGTGATACCATTAAATAGTAGAGATGATTCTTTATTTTATAATAAAATATATGAAGGGAGAACCAATGAACACAATCAAAGTACCTCATATATTATATGACAGAAGAAAAGTATCTCATAAATGAATAATGCATATCACTTTTTATCAGATTGATGTTTTATCATCAAATTAGTCATATCTCTATTCTACTTGCATATCCATCTATAATTACCTAAGTTTCAACCTGACTGTTGCCTTCAAAATTTTGAACAGACTGTCATGAGTTCATGGAGCAATAGAATTGGTACCAGGGGGTTTGTTCATTGATTGGCCTTAACGTGCATGGCTTCAAGAAGAGGCAGAGAACTTCTAACCTAAACTTCGAAGATTCCATAAAAGAATGCTTATCTTTCATGGTTCCCCGTTCATCAAAACCTACCAATGACAATCAATTTTCTAAGGGAGTGCCTCGTAAGTTTGCATTATGTAAGCTCATTTAAATTCAACTCATATCGTAAGTTGAGTTAAAGATAAATTATTCACAAGGAAACTAAAAAGTTTAGAAGTAGTTGCATTCTCGCTTATCATTGCTTATCCAAAAGGAAAGAATACAATTGAGATGTTCAAGATGTCTATTTGGTAGAGAAAAGCCCTTTCGTTGGACTTAAAATTTAAGCATATTTTCATCTAATGTTTATTGTACGAAACAATTTATCAGATCTTTGGGGCAATATTCACTGCATTCTCACAGGGCATTCATTATTTCATTAGCATAGGGATGACATGTAAACATAAGTCCCAAACATAAAAATTGAATGTACTACTAAATCTGGGAAAAGTGCCAAAAAAGTCCTAAACCTTTTAACTTTGTACCGATTTAGTCCTAAACCTTTTTTTGGTGCCGATTTAGTCCTAAACATTTTAACATTGTGCCAATTCAATCCTTTCCGGCCAATTTTGGCTGGATTTTGCTGACTGGACGTCGGTTGGCTGACGTGGCCTAATCGGCGCTGATGTGTACAACTTTTAATAGTTTTAATATTTTTGAATAATTTTTTATTTGTTTATATTTTTCTCTTTTTATTTTTATTCTTTTCTTTGTTCTTTTTCTTTTTTATGCTTATCTTCTTCCTCCGGCCGGTCGTCGGGCTCGGCGGCCGGCTAGAAGGCGGCGGCGGCGAGGTTGAGACCTCGCTGGCCACCTCGCCAGTGGCCGCGAGGGCGGCCTCGCGCCGAGCGGGTGAGGCTCACCTTCGCTGGATCTGGTGAGGGTTAAGCCTCGCCCACGGCCGACGAGGCTCGACCTCGCCAGGTCCGGTGCGAGGAGGAGCTGGCGGGACTCGCCCTTGCCGCCCAGGCCTCGAGGGCGGCCTCGCGCCAAGCAGGCGAGGCTTGCCCTTGCGCCGAATCTGGCGAGGGTCGAGCCTCGCCCAAGGCCGGCAAGGCTCGACCTCGCCAGATCCGGCGTGAGGAGGAGCTAGCGGGGCTCACCCTCGCTACCCAAGCCTCGAGGGCGGCCTCGTGCCGAGCAAGCGAGGCTCGCCCTCGCCAGACCCGACGTGAGGAAGAGCTAGCGGGGCTCGCCCTCGCCGGCCGTGGGCGAGGCTCGACCCTCGCCAGATCCGACGAGGGCGAGCCTCGCTGCCCAGGCCTCGAGGGTGGCCTCGCCCGCCCAGCACGAGGCCGCCCTCGCGGCCACTGGCGAGGTGCCTAGCGAGGTCGAGGTCGACCTCGCTGGCCATTGCCTCTAGCCGGTCGCCGAGCTCCGGCGACCAGCTAGAGAAAGAAGATGAGCAGAAAAAAGAAAAGAATAAAAATAAAATTTTAAAATTTTTAAAAAATATTTAAAATATTAAAATATTATTAAAAGTTGTACACGTTAGTGCCAATCATGTCACGTCAGTCGGTCAGCGTTTAGTCAGTAAAATCCGGTCAAAATTGGTCGGAAATGACTGAATTGGCACAACGTAAAATGGTTTAGGACTAAATCGGCACCAAAAAAAGGTTTAGAACTAATTTGGCACAAAGCCAAAAGGTTTAGGACTTTTTTGGCACTTTTCCCTACTAAATCTTGTATAAATTATCATGTAGCTATCAAAATACAGCTTCCATCCCAAAATACAACAAAGGTTCCCATCATTTTATTCGTAAACATGCAAAATGGATTGAATTGTTAGTGCTGTACCAAATTTTATGCACGTTAGGTAAAGGCTTGTGATTTTGAAGATTACGGAATAGAATACTTTGATAGTGATTAAATATGTCGACCCAGTATTTATAGTCCAAGCTCCATTCGGGTTGTGGGTATCAACTGAAAAGAGCCATCAATAGCCAGACAAACGAAAGAAATTCTTCACCATTACAACGCACCTGCACATGTACCTCTCTCTTAATGTCAATTGATGCATATGACAACATCTCAACCCACACTCCACTTATCACCTTCCACTTCATTTTTCCAAGGCTTTCCATCTTATGCGCATATTGATCACCTCATTGAGCGGGGATCTCGAACTGCAGGTATTTCTTGCATAGCCCTTCCACATTTATCAACGCATCCCTATCGATAAGGATATAGAGTTGTTCTAACTTCTCTGCACATGTCATTTGGGCAATGCCTCCCAACAGCGGAAACCACATTAAGTTGGTTATTTGAAAAATATAACAGAAATCGAAAAGGATCTTGCTAAATTTCATTACTCATTTCAAGTTGTGGGACCCATAAATTATTTCTCTATATTATACAACATTTCAGTAGCAACATGCCACATTATAATACTATTATTGTAATTAATCTCGACGACTTACACTTATTGACACATAAATTTTGATAATCCATTTAGTCATTTATCACATAAGACAATAGGGACATCACATAACTTTATATTTAGATAGTAGAGACATCAAAGGCATACGGGGACTTTCCATGTTGTGATTCCTTCAAGTTACGGCCAAGTGAGCGCATGCTAAATTATAGAACAAGGCAAGGACATCAAGGAGGATTAGCCGGCCAGTTCTTTCTGATATTAAAGATGGACTTCAAGCTTGAAGTGGCAAGTAATTCTCGGCCAGAAGAAAAGTAGTGAGAAAAGAATGCCTATTTCACACATGTGGAATAAGGAAATTGGAAAGAAATCAAGAGGGGGAATCGTCCGCACTCAAAAAGATAAATAGAGACAAACATAGAGAAGATAGGAAGGAGGAGGTTTCTAAAAGAAAGGAAGAAGACATCCCAACAATTCACGATTCGGTCTCCACGATATTTGCTCGCCAAACCTACTGCGGCTTCAACACTACCCGCCGCATCTCGCGCCAAGCCCTCGTCACTTCCGTGACATCCTCAACCTTCCACCTGCACTGGTCCAGCCATGATAGCAGCTCTTCCAGGTGTACTTGGTGAACTCCCACGGAGGTTTCTGGCAGCTTTCCGATGTATCCTCAGTCTCCCAGCGAGCTATTAAGGCCATACCAACGAGATCTCTAGTCGCAGACGTTCGTTGAGCAAAACTGCAGCCTTGCCAGTCCTGTTCAATCAACGCTGCGTCACTGAATTGCTACCCAAGCACCATCCATGTACTGTTCCTTTATGCACCGCAAAGCGTATCGATCTCATTATGATCTTCACGGCCATATGAAATGGAAAAAAGCAGATAGTAGAAAAGGCAATGATGCCCCAATGCCGATCATGCTTATACAAATTTCTCAAATTCTCTCGTAAAGCACTCAAATAAAAGGTTGCGGGCAGAGAGGGATTCTAGCCACCTTCAAAATATTAATGGTGTATATAAGGTTGTAAGTAACATTGGGGTTAGGCTCTGCTTCACGTGTAGTTAATTGAGACTTCCCTAGGTGATCCATGGCCGATACCATATTGTGAAGAAATGAATTGTGGCACTTGATTCTAGCAATGGTCCAATTGGAGAAAACGAGCGTGAAGGGAATAAGTAATTTCAACATTGAGTTTGGGAAGCCAATGCTTCTTCAAGTGATTTGAACAGGACAAAAGCCATCACAACCATAGTGAAAGTTATGAAGTGGAAAATGTAGTTCCATTTGGAAGGTATTGCTTAAGCTTTTATTTTGAGCAAATTGTACATGAAATGAAGCTCAACTGATACTACCCTCAACGCATCCAACACCGAAACTTTGCAGATATAATTCACGGCTCATGAAGACCTTGAAGATCAAAAAGTAGTCATCATTCTCACCACAATGCTCTCAGGACACACTACTTCTTCTTTATTAAAATATACATCCCCTAGAACAATGAGTTCTTTAGCCAACTTGTTATATGCATAAGGAGACTTGTGCCATGAGAGCATCGATTTTCTAAGCTTGTAGAGGCTCGAGAGATAAAGTGCTACATCCTCTCCCCATATTTTATAACCTTGGTAAGAAATACCGACATCGTTAGGCTCACTAGTGATTTGTCACTAGGAAATATCTACTCAAAGAAATGTATGGCTGTGTTGACTTGGAAGATGAGATTGAGTAGGTGTTATCGCCAAAGCAAATTGTACTCTGGAGAGAAGGTAGTGATAGTGTCCAAACTGCCAAAATGTAAGAAGAGAAGTGAGACCCAAAGGGTGCGTTTGGTTCAACATTCCTAAGGGATTTTCAGCCTCCAAAGCCCTTTGAAAAAATGCTGGACCACTTGACAACCATTCTGAAGTAACTTTTAAATGAAACTCAGCATTCGGAATAGTAGGGACTAGCTTTAAGCTTTCAATATTTAGCTAAATGATGAAATTTATTTTTTTCTTTCAAAACTATCCTCACTCATTCTTCAAATTTCTGATTTTGCCCTTGTCATTATTTTTTTAAATGCCAAAATAATGCTAAAAAAATCCAAATATATATAAATGCTAAAAAAAAAATTAAATATATTGTGATCTTTTAAAAAAAAAAGTATTTATATATTTTATTTTTTAGCATATATATTTTATTTTTTAGCATTATTTTCAAAAAATATATTTAAAAAATTAAATACATTATTTTTTCAATTTTAAACAACTAAAAATTAAAAACTTCCGAAGAAGGGGTTTGGTCCTTTTTTTTTAAAAAAAATTATATATATATATATATATATATATATATATATATATATGTATGTATGTATGTATGTATTTGATTTTTTAGCATTATTTTCAAATTTATATTTAAAAAGTTGTATACATTATTTTTTTCAATTTTCAAAAAAATAAAAATTAAAAAATCTTGACGAAGGATTTGGTCTTTTTTTAAAAATTATATATATATATATGTATGTATGTATGTATGTATGTATGTATGTATGTATTTTATTTTTTTACATTATTGTCAAAATTTATATTTAAAAAGTTGCATACAATATTTTTTCAATTTTAAACATATACAAATTTAAAAATTTCAACGAAAGATTTAGTCTTTTTAAAAATATATATATATATATATATATATATATAAATGTATTTGATTTTTTTAGCATTATTGTCAAAATTTATATTTAAAAAGTTGCATACATCATTTTTTTCAATTTAAAGTAAATAAAAATTAAAAAAATCCGATGAAGGGTTTGGTCTTTTTAAAAAAAATTATATATGCATTTGATTTTTTTTTTTAGTATTATTGTCAAAATTTATATTTAAAAAGTCGCATACATTATTTTTTTTCAATTTTAAACAAATAAAATTAAAAAACTAATATTAATCACCCAAAGGACTTTTCAAATGTGTTTTCTATCAAACGGTATTTCCCTCAAAGTTGTTTCTTAAAGCATGGTTTACTAAACGGCCTTTGCATTTGCCTAAAGTCCTTTAAGCTAAACTATTTTGCATTTTCCCAATAGGCTTGCAAAATGCTAAACCAAACACACCCAAAGTGCCCAAAGTGCTCCATCTACTTCAATTGCACAAGCACCTTAGCTGGGAGAGATAAGCTCGATTGCAAATGTGGCTACCCAGTCAACCATCAAATAGGCCACCCATAAGAGGAAAATGATGGGATGATTCTCCATTCTCTTTCTAATGGATGCAAATAGAATGAGAGAAACCTTAAGCGAGAGGCTCAATATGAGGAAGCTAGATATTCCATTTGTGCCACAGATCCTAAATGGAGCTAAATGCCATGTTTTGCTTAATTTGTCCCTCCTCTCTAATACAATTTTAAGCATAAGAAAATGCGTAGGAGATAGTGAGGTGTGACAAGATTGGTCATTATTCTCTTGGGAGCATCATGCTTCTAATGAGGTTGACGTGAGAGCCAATCTTTTGAGAAACAAAGAAGAATTAGAGAAGCCAAGCTTGTTGCTAGTCACTAAAGAAAATGAGCATAGAGAGGAATATTCATGGAGCCGGATAGGAAGATCACTAATAAGGCTAATAATGTCAATTTTACCAACTCCTCTAAGATCCTAATTGGAGGCAAATGTATCAATTTGATTTGCTTTGAAGATGATGGGCATAGACTTATGTTTAATAGGCTACTTTGTACCCAAAATAAAAGGCAATATCTTGAGTTTGGAGAAACTCTTTATGTAGAATCTGGCTAAAGGATCAAAATCCTGACTTGATCGAAAGGTGTTCATGCCACCGAATAAGATATTGTCCCTGAATCTTTGAATCCATCTGCCAAAATGTTTGAAGAAAGGTCTAAGGATTCGGTCGAAAATGGCGTATCTTAATTTCGGAAGAGTAAGACTAATAGGGGGCAAGAGATGGCGAATGGAAACTGGTTGACTCGACCAATTACGTGAAGGATGTCTCTTGGCAAGCATGCAAGAAAAGGCTTCTCAAAAAGAACTCGAGCATCCGAGCAGCTTGGGTTCTTTCATTCCGATATGTCTGAACATATCAAACCCCCGTCATTTCGTAACAACAGCTGCTTATTGCGTTTAATTGTTCCTTTGGTAGAAAAGATATGGGTTCAATTATTACCTGAAAAAACTCAGAAGCCCTCTACCGTAGTTGTCTGCAGAGAGTCGTCTTCTCAAGCACTTGTAATATCCTCCTGCTAAAATACATAATGCTTGTTCTGCGAAACTCTTTTAATGTGTTCAACTACGAAAGCTCTGCTGTCCCACTAGTCCCTCGACGTGGACCGTATGTACTGTTGACTGATACTGGTGAATAGAACATTATCTCACCACTCGTTACCATTCTTGCTTTCTTGCAAATGATCGTGCGAACTGGCGTGCGCCATAGCATCGGGGCATTGTGCATCTAAATGGGCTGATGTACGGCTCATGACTAAGGACAGCCCGGTGAAGATTTCAATTTCTTACTGGGAGCACCCTTTGCTCGAAGAATTAGGCGGACTTCCAATATTATCTTCTTATAATGAATAGCCAACTGGTATGCCGGACGGTCCTTGGAACTGGCTACCTGCCCAGACTGTGGCAATATGCAGGCAATGAGGGGGAAAGGTACAGAAAACTTATAGGTCGACCGGGAAAACAAAAGGGCGATACATTGACCTTTTTCGGAGACTTGATTCATTAGTATACGAAACGTAACCTGAATTTATTGGAAGCAGCTCAGTTCTTCCACATCTACAATGGAAAAAGGACAGTGGTTTTACCACCAGAAATCATCAAGGATCTTCGATTTTGAAAAGACATACAAAGTCAAGAATAAATCATGTGTTAAGAACAAAAGACAACAGCTTATTCAACAGCAAATAGCAAGAACAGAAGCCAAGAGCATAAATGAGGAAGAAGCTGATTGTATGAATGAAGCCGAGAAGTGTACAGAAAGAAGAAGATCTACTGTTAAAAATAAAGAAAGGAAAGAAGAAGGATGATAATACGGATCGAGATATTGCATGAAGAGAGGCTGCGAAGTCTGCTAAACCGTTACTCTGCTCATACACTCTGTTTATCCATTTACTCTGTTTCTTCTTCTTGTGACCGGTATTCGGTTAGTTCCTTGCAGTTAGGGAGTTGACTATTTCTTCAACAGCTCATTTGTAAAACAGATTCATTGAGAGAACTAGAGCAGGTATAAGAAGGAAATCTCTCATATTGTAAAGACTCAAGGAAGTTGAATAACAGAAGAAATACATTCATCAAATTCTCTCTCTCTCTCTCTCTCTCTCTCTCTCTCTCTCTCTCTCTCTCTCTCTCTCTCTCTCTCTCTCTCTCTCTCTCTCTCTCTCTCTCTCGTTTTCTTCCATTTCTTTTTCTGTTCATAAATTTCTTCATGGTATCAGAGCCTTCATCCTGAAGAAATCACCTCAATACTGCATAAAAATGGCTGAATCTACAGCAGATTGGAGTCAGGAATCGAAGCCTCATTGATCTGTGAGGTGATATTCTTAATCTTCCTTCAAATCTCTATCATCAGAAATCGATTTGCTGCATCATATTGCAAAAAAACCAGTAGAGGTTGTATTCGAAACAAGTGGTGTTCAAAGATCTGGAAAAGTAGAATGGCAGCAAGAAGCTTGAGATATCCATTCCCCATTCATGTCAACATCTCGAACTTTGTTACAATCAGATTAGCTGAGGATAACTTCCTCCTATGGCAAGCTTAGTTTCATAGGTTTCTAAGAAGCCAAGATCTGTTTGGGTTCATGAATGGAGAAACTCCACCACCTGCTAAAACTCTACAGGTCGAAGAAGGTGATCAAACAGTTGATATCCCTAATCCTGACTATAATGATTGGATTAAGACAGATTAACATGTTTCCTCTTGGATTAGTGGTGCTGTTTCCGAAGACATACTCAGCCTAATAATCGGCTTAAACACAGCCTATGAACTTTGGCAGGCCTTGCTTAATCGGTTCACCCAAAAATATGTGGCAAAGGAGTTTGAACTAAGAGGAAAATTGCAGGCTTGTCAGAAATGTGATAGAGCTTTATCAACATATCTCAGAGAGTACAAAACAATATGTGATCAATTAAATGCAATAGGTAAACCAGTGGATGAAATAACAAAACTATTTGGTATTTTGGAAGGTTTGGGGTCCGAGTATGAGAGCTTTAAAACAACAATCTATTGTTTAAAGCCTCAACCAGAATATGATGAAGTGATCTCTCATCTAGAAAGGTTTGAAACAAGGCTACAAAACTATTCCTCAAGCCAGTTCAGTCCAAATCTAGCCTATTATGGTCAAAGGAAGACTGAAGCTATACACAAAGAGGAGTTTAATAGAAATTTTGTACAGCAAAATAACAGTCTTGGAAGTTCAAGGGGATATAGTCGTGGAGGAAGAAGTATTGGAAGAGGAAGGCCATTCAGTAACAGATACAGAAATTTTGGATATCCTGGAAGAAATATGAATTACAGAACTAATAACTCAAGCTACGAACAGGGGAGTCAACATCTTAACCAGGTTAATACCCCCTCTACTTTGAGTTCTGGTCAGGGATTCAGACCATATAATGGTTCAACTTAGAGGTATACGGAAGCCAAGATCTATCCATCCTCAAATGTAACTCTCCATAAAGATGTGCAGATGGAGAAAACAACAACAAACACTCGATTGGAGTGTCAGATCTGCAGAAAACCAGGTCATGATGCATTGCACTGTTGGTATAGATTTGATAATTCTTACCAAGCTGAAGAGATACCAACAGCTTTATCAGCACTCCATATTAAGGAAACAAATGGAAATGAGTGGTATCCTGATACTGGAGCAACTGCTCACATTACTGCAAATGCTGGTATTCTCCAAAACTTTTCTAAGAATGCTGGTACTGATACAGTTATGATTGGCAACAGTTCATGTTTACCTGTGAAATATATTGGGAATACAATGCTAACTACTGCTACTACTACCTTACCTCTAAAAGATGTGTTAATTGTTCCAGCAATTAAGAAAAACCTTCTTTCAGTCTCTAGACTAACCGATGATTATCCCTGTTCTTTTGTCTTTGACAAAACTAGGGTGTACATAAAGGACAGCATCACCAACATAACCAAGATGCTAGGGAAGAAGGAGAAAGGACTATACAGAGTTGATCCTTGTGCTACAGAGGTATTCTTCACTCAAAGACAAAAGATTACAGGAGAAAATATGTGGCATCAACGGCTAGCTCATACAAATCAGAATGTCCTGAAGCATTTGAAGAATCAAAAGTTAATCCAGTGTCATACAGAACCACAATCTATATGTAGAAGTTGTCAGCTTGCTAAGAATACTGCTCTACCTTTTCCTATGTCGAGTTCTATAGCCAATAAACCTCTAGAACAAATCCATTGCGATATCTTGGAACCTTCTCCAGTCAACTCTTGTCAGAATTTCAAATATTATGTGATCTTTGTTGATAGCTTCTCTCGGTTCAGCTGGATGTATCCATTGAAACTAAAATCAGACTTCTATGATATCTTTCTTATGTTTCAGAGATTAGTAGAAAATTAGCACAACTGTAAAATCAAGAGGTTTCAATGTAATGGTGGGGGAGAGTTTGTCAGTCACAAGTTTAAAGCTCACCTACAGAGTTATGGCATCCAACAGCTTATTTCTTGTCCATATACACCCGAATAGAATAGAATACCTGAAAGAAAACATCGACATATAGTTGAGCTTGGTCTGGCTATGCTATATCATGCAAAAGTCCCATTAAAATTTTGGGTTGATGCATTTATGACAGCAAATTATATTGTCAATATACTTCCTATTCCAAAGTTAAAGATGCAATCTCCCTTTACCAAGTTATATCAGCATAAGCCAAGATATGATCATCTCAGAGTGTTCAGGTGTGCCTGCTATCCCTGTCTTCGATCCTATGCACAACACAAGATGGATCCACAATCCCTTACCTGTGTTTTCCTTGGATACAGTACTCATCATAAAGGATATCGATGCCTGGTGCCTACCACTGGTCATGTGTACATCAGTCGACATGTAATCTTTGATGAGACATTCTTTCCTTTCTCTAAGAAGCTAGCAACACATTCTTCAACTTACACACAACTATATAAACTATGGACAGAAGAAGAGAGATTCTTACAAACTCCAAGTACAGAGCTTATCAACACTTCATCATCTCATCAAACAAGGTATGTTCAGAATCCTCCAGCTAAGCAAGTTTTTACAGAACAAATAGATCCTATCTCTACAACTGTATTACCTGATGATCACATTCCATCTACTACTCAAAGTATTTCTCCACAAGTAAACATATCTGGAACTACAACAGTGACAGCAACAGAACCAGCTATCAATCAAAATGTTTCCAACATACAAACACAGTCTATCCATCCTGTGCAAGGTACACAACCTACTCATCACATGCAAACCAGATCTAAATCTAGTATAGTCAAAGTTAATCCTCGATATGCATGTCTTGCTCAATACCAAGTTCCTCCAGAACCAAAATCAATAAAATCTACTCTAGCAGATCCAGGATGGTATCAGGCAATGCAAGAAGAAATGAATGCCTTACATCATAATCAAACTTGGTTATTGGTTCCTCGTACTAATAACATGAATGTTATTGGCTGCAAATGGGTGTTCAAGACTAAACTTACTTCTACTGGAAGTCTAGATCGATTGAAGGCTCGTCTAGTAGCCAAGGGATTTCATCAGGAAGAAGGAATCGACTTCATAGAAACCTTTAGCCCTGTGATAAAACATGCAACTGTTAGACTTATCCTCTCTGTAGCAATGGTAAAACACTGGTCTATACATCAACTTGATGTCAAGAACGCCTTCTTACATGGCACCTTAAATGAAACTGTGTACATGGAGCAACCCCCTGGTTTTGTTCATCCACAGTACTCTCAATATGTATGTCTGCTTCAAAAATCACTTTATGGACTGCGTCAAGCACCGCATGCCTGGTATGATAAATTCAGCAATTTCTTGCTTGAAGTTGGTTTTTTCTGCAACTCAACTGACCCCTCTCTGTTCATACTTCATCAAGGACAAGAGACAATACTTTTACTTCTATATGTTGACGATATAATTCTGACTGGTAGCTCAGAACAATTGCTACAGACTCTTATTCACTCGCTCAATGTTCAATTCCATATGAAAGACCTTGGCCAGCTTCATTATTTTCTTGGAATTGAAGCCACACGAACGTCTACTGAGTTGTTCTTATGTCAAACCAAGTATGCCCTTGACTTACTGTCTCGTGCAAATATGACTGACTGCAAACCTATTGCTACACCTCTTTCTCTTAAACCAGTCATACTTGAGAGAGATGCTGTTCTTCTTCCAAATCCCATGAACTACCGAAGTCTCGTAGGTGGCTTACAATATCTCACTATCACCAGGCCTGATCTTGCCTTTGCAACAAATATCCTATGTCAGAAACTACAGCAACCTACTATTGGGGACTTTCTTCAACTAAAACGAGTTCTTCGATATGTAAAAGGAACAATTCACCTCGGTATTTCACTTCACTCTCACAGCTCTCTCAACTTATATGGCTTCTCTGATGTAGATTGGGTTGGCTGTATTCAAACTAGATGTTCTACCACAAGCTTCTGTACTTATCTCGGCTCTAATCTCATCTCATGGACAGCTAAGAAACAATCAACTGTTTCTCGTTCCTCCACTGAAGCTGAATATAGAGCCCTTGCCTCAGCAACAGCTGATCTTACTTGGATTACTTTTGTTCTCAGAGATATTGGAGTTCCTCTTCACTCACCAACCATATTATTCTGTGACAATCAATCTGCCATATCTCTCAGCGCAAATCCTATACTTCATGCTCGAACAAAACATATTGAGGTTGATTTCCACTTTGTTTGAGAAAAAGTTGTGTATGGATCCTTATGTGTTAGATATGTTCCCAGCCATAACCAAATTGCTGATATTTTTACCAAGCCACTATCTAAACTAACACACTCCTCTCTTCGTCTCAAATTGGGCATTGGTTATTCACCCCTGCCCAATTTGCGGGGGGATGTTAAGAACACAAGACAACAGCTTATTCAACAGCAAATAACAAGAACAAAAGCCAAGAGCATAAATGATGCTGAGAAGGATACAGAAAGAAGAAGATCTACGGTTAAAAATAAAGAAAGGAAAGAAGAAGGATGATAATACGGATCGAGATATTGCATGAAGAGAGGCTGCGAAGTCTCGCTAAACTGTTACTCTGCTCATACACTCTGTTTTTCCATTTACTCTGTTTCTTCTTCTTGTGACCGGTATTCAGTTAGTTCCTTGCAGTTAGGGAGTTGACTATTTCTTCAACAGCTCATTTGTAAAACAGATTCATTGAGAGAACTAGAGCAGATATAAGAAGGAAATCTCTCATATTGTAAAGACTCAAGAAAGTTGAATAACAGAAGAAATACATTCATCAAATTCTCTCTCTCTCTCTCTCTCTCTCTCGTTTTCTTCCATTTCTTTTTCTGTTCATAAATTTATTCATCATGAACTAGCTGTTTTTTCTTGTTTCGATAATACAAAAAACGACATACGAAATTCGTATGAGCAGGAGAAAAGTAACTACTACCGATGAACCCGCTGTTTCTTCATACATCTGAAAACAGCCTAAGAAATTTACAAAGTCAAAGAGGAAAAGAAAAACAGCACTGTATGAGTTAGAACACATTTCGGATCCACGGCCTTTTCTTGACGGCTCAATCTTTTTGACAACAGTACGAGAAATTGAACTTTGGTTGTTTGTAAGTCTAGAATCCAGACAACGTCCCCGGACTCAACATGGGAATCGTGCTCCATCCAAGAAAACTCGGCGATAGGCTCAGCTCGAAGCCGTCTCCAAACTTGTGGGGAGACTTCTTCTCAAGGCCTTCAGACACCAGCTCCCTGTACACAGCAGATAAAGGAGTAGCGGCCTTCCCTGCCGCCGCCGCGTTATTATTGTTGATATCACTGCGGACCAGGTTATGCATCAAGAGCTCGAGCGGCAGAGGGGCCGCCTCCTGGAGCTGGCGGGTGGGGGGATGATGCGGCAGCTGCTGCTGCCGGGACGGAGCCCCCGTGAGCTTCTCGACGAGCTCTCGGAAGTTGATGGGCTCGACCTTGTAGACCCGGGTGGGGTTCAGGGGGACCGGGGCGGTCGGCTTCTTCCAAGGCTTCGCGGGGGGCTTGCGGACCGAGTGGAGCGACTTGTGGAACGGGTAGGCCTGGGAAGGGACGGTCACGGCCTCGTCGCACGGAACCAAGGCAGATGCTGACGAGTATCTCTCCATATTCTCTTCTCTTCTGGTTTTAACCTAAAGCTCCTTGCTTCAGAACAGAAATGTGCTTTGAGAATGAGAACGCAAGACTATAAATATCTTCTGCGGGGGAGAGAGAGAGAGGGAGGGAGGGAGGGAGGGAAGCAGCGGCGGAAGGTTCGTGCCGTCCAGGAGAGGGAGGGGCAATGAGGAAAATAGCGAGCTTTGGAGGGGTTGCGTCCGTCCTCGGCCGCTGGCCATTGGCGGGGTTTGCGTATGCGGTGCGGTCAAAATTCCAAGGGTTGACCGGCTGGCTTTGAAACACTGTCCTGTAATGATTATGAAATTATCTCCCGTTGTCGCCTCCAAGAAAACTGCAGCCTTGCCAGTCCTGTTCAATCAACGCTGCGTCACTGAATTGCTACCCAAGCACCATCCATGTACTGTTCCTTTATGCACCGCAAAGCGTATCGATCTCATTATGATCTTCACAGCCATATGAAATGGAAAAAAGCAGATAGTAGAAAAAGCAATGATGCCCCAATGCCGATCATGCTTATACAACTTTCTCGAATTCTCTCGTAAAGCACTCAAATAAAAGGTTGCGGGTAGAGATGAATTCTAGCCACCTTCAAAATATTAATGGTGTACTTAAGGTTGTAAGTAACATTGGGGTTAGGCTCTGCTTCACGTGTAGTTAATTGAGACTTCCCTAGGTGATCCATGGCCGATACCATCTTGTGAAGAAATGAATTGTGGCACTTGATTCTAGCAATGGTCCAATTGGAGAAAACGAGCATGAAGGGAATAAGTAATTTCAACATTGAGTTTGGGAAGCCAATGCTTCTTCAAGTGATTTGAACAGGACAAAATATAGTTCCATTTGAAAGGTATTGCTTAAGCTTTTATGTGAAGCAAATTGTACATGAAATGAAGCTCAACTGATATCACCCTCAACGCATCCAACACCGAAACTTTGCAGATATAATTCACGGCTCATTTCACATTATTGACATGTGAACATGAGATCTCCAATGAAGACCTTGAAGATCAAAAAGAAGTAGTCATCATTCTCACCACAATGCTCTCCGAACACACTGCTTCTTCTTTATTAAAATATACATCCCCTGGAACAATGAGTTCTTTAGCCAACTCGTTATATGCATAAGGAGACTTGCGCCATGAGAGCATCAATTTTCTAAGCCTGTGGAGGCTCGAGAGATAAAGTGCTACATCCTCTCCCCATATTTTATAACCTCGGCAAGAAATACCGACATCGTTAGGCTCACTAGCGATTTGTCACTTGGATATATCTACTCAAAGAAATGTATGGCTGTGTTGACTTGGAAGATGAGATTGAGTAGGTGTTATCGCCAAAGCAAATTGTCCTCTAGAGAGAAGGTAGTGACAGTGTCGAGACTGCCAAAATGTAAGAAGAGAAATGAGGCCAAAAGGGTGCGTTTGGTTCAACATTCCTAAGTGGCTTTTAGCCTCCAAAGCCCTTTGACAAAATACTGGACCGTTTGACAACCATTTTGAAGTAGCTTTTAAGTAAAAGTCAACATTTGGAAGGCTAAAAACTCAATGCTAATGGGGACTAGCTTTGAGCTTTCAATATTTGGTTAAATGCTGAAATTTATTTTTTTTTTTCTTTCAAAATTATTCTCACTCATTCTTCAAATGTTTGATTTTGCCCTTGTCATTATTTTTTAAATGCCAAAATAATGCTAAAAAATCCAAATATATATAAATGCTAAAAAAATTAAATATATTTTGGTCTTTTTTTAAAAAAATTATTTATATATTTTATTGTTTAGCATATATATTTGATTTTTTAGCATTATTGTCAAAATTTATATTTAAAAAATTTTTTTCAATTTTAAACAAATAAAAATTAAAAAAATTCCGACGAAGGGTTTGGTCTTTTAAAAAAAAAAATTGTGTGTGTGTGTGTATATATGTATTATGTATGTATTTGATTTTTTAGCATTATTTTCAAATTTATATTTAAAAAGTTGTATACATTATTTTATTCAATTTAAAAAAATAAAAATAAAAAAATCTCAACAAAGGATTTGGTCTTTTTTAAAAAAATTATATATATTATTTTTTTAGCATTATTGTCAAAATTTATATTTAAAAGTTGCATACATTATTTTCTTCAATTTTAAACAAATAAAAATTAAAATTCCAATGAAGGGTTTGGTCTTTTTTTTAAGAAAAAAATTATATATATGTATTTGATTTTTTAGCATTATTTTCAAATGTATATTTAAAATGTTGCATACATTATTTTTTTTCAATTTTAAACAAATACAAATTAAAAAATTTCGACAAAAGATTTGGTCTTTTTTTAAAAAATTATATATATGTATTTGATTTTTTTTTGAGCATTATTGTCAAAATTTATATTTAAAAAGTTGCATACGTCATTTTTTTTCAATTTTAAGCAAATAAAAATTAAAAAATTCCGATAAGGGTTTGGTCTTTTTTTTTTAAAAAAATAAATATATATTTGATTTTTTTAGTATTATTGTCAAAATTTATATTTAAAGAGTCACATACATTATTTTTTTCAATTTTAAACAAATAAAATTAAAAAAAAAACTAATATTAATCACCCAAATGGCTTTTCAAATGTGTTTTCTACCAAACGGTATTTCCCTCAAAGTTGCTTCTTAAAACATGGTTTACTAAACGGCCTTCACATTTGCCTAAAGTCCTTTAAGTTAAATTGTTTTGCATTTTCCCAATAGGCTTGTAAAATGCTGACCCAAACACACCCAAAGTGCCTAAAGTGCTCCATCTACTTCAATTGCACAAGCACCTTGGCTGGGAGAGATAAGCTCGATTGCTAATGTGGCTACCCAGTCAACCATCAAATAGGCCAACCACAAGAGGAAAATGATGGGATGATTCTCCGTTCTCTTTCTGATGGGTGCAAATAGACTGAGAGAAACCTGAAGCAAGAGGCTCGGTATGAGGAAGCTGGATATTCCATTTATGCCACAGATCCTTAATGGAGCTAAATGCCATGTCTTGCTTAATTTGTCCCTCCTCTCTAATACAATTTTAAGCATAAGAAAATGTATAGGAGATAGTGAGGTGTGACAAGATTGGTCATTATTCTCTTGGGAGCATCATGCTTCTAATGAGGTTGACGTGAGAGCCAATCTTTTGAGAAACAAAGAAGAATTAGAGAAGCCAAGCTTGTTGCTAGTCACTAAAGAAAATGAGCATAGAGAGGAATATTCATGGAGCCGGATAGGAAGATCACTAATAAAGCTAATAATGTCAATTTTACCAATTCCTCTAAGATCCTAATTGGAGGCAAATGTATCATTTTGATTTGCTTTGAAGATGATGGGCATAGACTTATGTTTAATAGGCTACTTTGTACCCAAAATAAAAGGCAATATCTTGAGTTTGGAGAAACTCTTTATGTAGAATCTGGCTAAAAGATCAAAATCCTGACTTGATCGAAAGGTGGTCATGCCACCGAATAAGATATTGTCCTTGAATCCTTGAATCAATCTGCCAAAATGTTTGAAGAAAGGTCTAAGGATTCGGTCGAAAATGGCGTATCTTAATTTCGGAAGAGTAAGACTAATAGGGGGCAAGAGATGGCGAATGGAAACTGGTTGACTTGACCAATTACGTGAAGGATGTCTCTTGGCAAGCATGCAAGAAAAGGCTTCTCAAAAAGAACTCGAGCATCCGAGCAGCTTGGGTTCTTTCATTCCGTTATGTCCGAACATATCAAACCCCCGTCATTTCGTAACAACAGCTGCTTATTGCGTTTATAATCGACGCTTTTGGTAGAAAAGATATGGGTTCAATTATTACCTGAAAAACTCAGAAGCCCTCTACCGTAGTTGTCTGCAGAGAGTCGTCTTCTCAAGCACTTGTAATATCCATTTCTCCTGCTAAAATACATAATGCTTGTACTGCGAAACTCTTTTAATGTGTTCAACTACGAAAGCTCTGCTGTCCCACTAGTCCCTCGACGTAGACCGTATGTACTGTTGACTGATACTAGTGAATAGAACATTATCTCACCACTCGTTACCATTCTTGCTTTCTTGCAAATGATCGTGCGAACTGGCGTGCGCCATAGCATCGGGGCATTGTGCATCTAAATGGGCTGATGTACGGCTCATGACTAAGGACAGCCCGGTGAAGATTTCGATTTCTTACTGGGAGCACCCTTTGCTCGAAGAATCAGGCAGACTTCCAATATTATCTTCTTATAATGAATAGCCAACTGGTATGCCGGACGGTCCTTGGAACTGGCTACCTGCCCAGACCGTGGCAATATGCAAGCAATGAGGGGGAAAGGTACAGAAAACTTATAGGTCGACCGGAAAAAAAAAGGGCGATGCATCGACCTTTTTCGGAGACTTGATTCATTAGTATACAAAACATAACCTGAATTTATTGGAAGCAGCTCAGTTCTTCCACATCTACAATGGAAAAGGACAGTGGTTTTACAACCAGAAATCATCAAGGATCTTCGATATTGAAAAGACATACAAAGTCAAGAATAAATCATGAACTAGCTGTTTTTTCTTGTTTCGAGAATACAAAAAACGACATACGAAAATCGTATGAGCAGGAGAAAAGTAACAACTACCGATGAACTCGCTGTTTCTTCATACATCTGAAAACAGCCTAAGAAATTTACAAAGTCAAAAAGGAAAGGAAAAACAGCACTGTATGAGTTAGAACACATTTCGGATCCACGGCCTTTTCTTGACGGCCAATCTTTTTGACAACAGTACGAGAAATTGAACTTTGGTTGTTTGTAAGTCTAGAATCCAGACAACGTCCCCGGACTCAACATGGGAATCGTGCTCCATCCAAGAAAGCTCGGCGACAGGCTCAGCTCGAAGCCGTCTCCAAACTTGTGGGGAGACTTCTTCTCAAGGCCTTCAGACACCAGCTCCCTGTACACAGCAGATAAAGGAGTAGCGGCCTTCCCTACCGCCGCCGCGTTATTATTGTCGATATCACTGCGGACTGGATTATGCATCAAGAGCTCGAGCGGCGGAGGGGCCGCCTCCTGGAGCCGGCGGGCCGGGGGATGAGTCGGCAGCTGCTGCTGCCGGGACGGAGCCCCGGTGAGCTTCTGGACGAGCTCTCGGAAGTTGATGGGCTCGACCTTGTAGACCCGGGTGGGGTTCGGGGGGACCGGGGCGGTCGGCTTCTTCCACGGCTTCGCGGGGGGCTTGCGGACCGAGTGGAGCGACTTGTGGTAAGGGTAGGCCTGGGGAGGGACGGCCACGGCCTCGTCGCGCGGAACCAAGGCTGCTGATGAGTATCTCTCCATATTCTCTTCTCTTCTTCTGGTTTTAACCTAAAGCTCCTTGCTTCAGAACAGAAATGTGCTTTGAGAATGAGAACGCGAGACTATAAATATGTTCTGCGGAGAGAGAGAGGGAAGCTGCGGCGGAAGGTTCATGCCGTCCAGGAGAGGGAGGGGCAATGAGGAAAATAGCGAGCTTTCGAGGGTTTCGTCCGTCCTCGGCCGCCGGCCATTGGCGGGGGTTGCGTATGCTGTGCGGTCAAAATTCCAAGGGTTGACCAGCTGGCTTTGAAACGCTGTGCTGTAATGATTATGAAATTCCCTCCCGTTGTCGCCTCTTGACCAAGCTGGTCGATCTGGAATCTGATCCATCTGCCAAAACTGGTTTTACCAAAATGGGGCTGACAATTCCGCGATATTACATGGCCTGGCAGTCATATTACATGCCCTGGGGACCAAATTTTTGGAGACCTCCTCAGGCCTCGAGAATTGTTTATTACGTTAGAATACGTTAGAAGCAATGCCTAGGGGACTTTTACCGCGCGTTGAATATATCCCTACTCGTTAAAAAATTGTAAATTACAAGCATCATCCGTAGAAAAATTTCATAAACTAGTCTTAGACCTATACCTAACATTACTATTTTCCAGGGTGCTACATCGAATCATATCAATTGACCAAAAGCATGCTTTAATGTTAATTTTTTTTTTTTTTTAATAACCGAGGACTCCATCCTCCACCACGAGCCTCCCATGCCCGGATGGCACCGAAGGGCTAGGCTCCTATATCTCGAGGGAAACTAACACAGGACCCCAATACTATGGCCCCCACTTACAATGCTAATAATTACGGATTTCAAACTATCGATCTCGGTAATAAATGAGAGACTCTCAACCAACACAACTACCCATAGTTGAGTTATAATGTTAAGTTTCTAAGTCCATATTGAATCAATTTTGCGGCAATAATTTGAACGTGTTTGAGGAAATTGAAGCTGTCAAGCGACTCTATGTTTTAGTCATTACAAACACAAATATATGTTCAAAACGGTTGCATGATAAAAATTCAACTCTCAACCCATCAATCGCGGCTAATCTCGTACTTGAGTTTGAACAACCCACTTAAATTTTGACTCATGCATGATGATATTTTATGCAATATTATTGCAATATTTTGCAAGTTAAAAGTTTACTTTTCCTAAGCGACGATATGCACATATTTGGCTCCCATAATTGGAAGGATAATTATTCAATTAGTCATAAACTTGTTATATGACTATTTGGCATACTACATTACCATGTTTGCGAATTTCAATGAAAATTGATCAAATATGCCATACTGAAATTTCATGCAAAAACTTAGGTTATAATGGAAAAATTTATGATTTAATTGATATTCCCACAATAAGTCTAGGGTTGACAAGATAATTCGTCTCGATAATCTAGCCGTAATTAAAGCCGTACGGTTATGAAAGAAAAGTAAAATATTCCTCACGAAGTCCCACTCCTATTTGCTTTCCCTGTACCTAACAATGGAGGCGGCATCCGGCAGAGGCGGGTGCCGCCGCCACCACCCGGCCATCCCCGAGTGGCCCACGCACTCAGGCGTCGTATCCCCCACGTGATATTCTCTTCCGTGGGACCCTCCGGCAAAGCTCTGACTCGATCAAAACTACAGATGTCACAATCGCCACAGCACTCGGAACGAGAAAAAAGGGCGAGGCGCACGATCTAACTCAAATATGATTTTACGCTCCTGCCCTCGCAAAACCCCGCGATTTTCAACTCCTCCGCCGTCGCATGCCATCGATGCACCAAAAGGTCAAAAACATGATGAGACGATGGTGACGTCGTTTGGCATGGCATTGCGGACTTTTGGGGTATTAAATACCATGAGGACGAAAAGAGAACCCGGTTGTTCCAAAAAAAAAAAAAAGAAAGAAAAGAGAACCCGGTTCGCGGTTTGGGTTGAACTTCGGGAATGGAGTGAAGGAGTCTTTTCAAAACATGACATGAAATTGTTTTTGTTTGACCACGACGCAGACTTTGAGGCAACCAATGACAAGGATGGGATGGAGATATTTAGAGAAAACATGGAAGGATGGATGGGTTGACATAGCCGGTCTATCGAGAGCGATGACAGATTAAACTGTGAGTGACTCCACGACTGAACACTGGCCATAGTTGAGAAGGAATAACGACTCGAGCGTATCATTTTAGAGATCAGTCCTCTTTGGGTTCGGTGCATTCAAATTAGAGAAGGATGAATTTGGGTTTGTATTTCGAAGAGATAGGTCATGTTACTATTGTCCCATAGCAAAGCTGCTTCTTAATTGTTTGTGATTAGGAATAATCAGATCCCGATTCTGTCTGATTTCAAGATGGAACTGGTAATCAGGGACCGATTTGATTCAATGGAGCCAGTCACTTCTTTTTTTCTCAATACTTGATACCTTATATTATAAAGAAATTTAAAAGAAAAAAAAAACAATGAGTCACTTTTTTTAAGAAATTTAAAAAAAAAAAAAAAAAAAAAAAAAAAAAAAAGAGCATATGTATTTGGTTGGATCCGATTTCCCCTTGGAACTGAACTGCTTGAACATCAATTCCACTTTTAGGAATTGAAAATCGGATCAACGCTCCTAAAAACCAAACCCAATCAATCGATTCGATCCAGTCTGGGCGATTCCCAATTTGAGCAGTTTATTTTGCACACCCTTATATGTTATTATTAGAATACACGTATGCATTGTATTAGAAAAGTTCCACATCAAAAGCAGTTAATATATCATAATTGATCCATAACTCATTAGCTTGAATTTTTTAGTGAACGTGAGTTTAATTGAATATGTTGATGGGCTCAGATTTAAGTTCCATCTTGACGATCTTCTTAGGTAAAGCATCAAACTTCTATTGTGTACACCTACACCTGTAATCTCAGCTTTATGTTTAATTTTCTCCCCCCCCCCCGCTTCGCACGGGGGCGTGTGCACAACGTTACATAGTCCATTGCCATAATCGTCGACCTATCAGCTTCACTTCTCCCTTCCACCAACCTCACCATCGTCACCCCGTGAGGTAGTTTTTGTCTCAAAATGGCAGATAGTGTAAACATGGAGAACATTGTCCTTAAAGTCATAAATCTATATATTTTCACGTTTTATCAACTGAGTTCATCATGTTAATTTTAGTCAAAAGTTGCTAATGTGAATGCCAGTAAGACCATATAAGACGGTGTGGCGTGGAAAATTTTTTAGAATTTTTATTTTCTTATATTTTCTCTTCTCTTCTCTTTTTTCTTTTTCTTTCTTTTTTTCCCCTTTTTTTCCCACCAAGTCCGGCGAGGGTTGCCAGCCAACCCTTGCTAACCACGGGCCACTGTTGGTGAGGGTTTCGTGGCGGCAGGGCCGGCCGACCCTCACCGGGCTTGGAAGAAAAACAAGAAAAAAGAAAAAAAAAGAAAAAAATTCAAAATAAAACAATTATAAAAAAATTCAAAAGATTTTCGTATAGAATGACTTGCGTCTACATCAGTAATTTATAGTTAAAATTGACCAATAAACTCAATTGGCAAAAACATAAAAAAGTTTATGACTCAATTGATAAAATTGAAAAGTTTATGACTAAGTTGGTCAAAATATAATAGGTTTAGAATTTTTGGATAATTTTTTGTTTTCATAAATGTCTCTAAAGGTCCGCTTGAGAGTTGATGCCAAAAATCTCAAAATGCCTTTGGACTTGTTCAATCTGTCTCTTCATATGATTCTATGTGTTTACGTCAATTCAAACCACAAAACCGCGTCCAAGACTTCGGAGGGAACACGACAAGGATGGAACTCGAGCGCACAGAACCTGATTCGAACGTTTATCATGAATGTACTTATCTCAGTCCACACATGAGATCTCGAACAAAGCAAACTATAATTAGTTGACTAAGTTGACACATGTTTAACAAGTTTAGGGCCACTTTGAGGTTTTGCGAAGGGCATTGTAAAGATCAAGCATCGTCAATCATGTCATATTTGTTGGAGACTCAGTTATTGCTACCTAGTTGCTTACAACCTAAATATTCTTTCCTAGTGGATTCGATATGAACCCAATATTTTCTCTAACAAATCAAGTTGAAATTCCTCATCTGTAATCGCGAGATGATTTAGAAAGGCATGCGGAACTTCTCTTGCTTTCCTAGTTTGAGAACATTTCTTCTCTTATGCATTCAATTGATAAGTTACAAGTTACAAACATCGCTTATATACAAGTCCAAATGGGTGATACCCACATTTGTAACTCATCAATCAAGCGGCAAGATACTTCTCCATATTTAGTTGGAGGAAGATTTCGTCCGATCGTACCAACAAGTGAATTTAATTTCAATTATAAGTAATCGATGTTCATTTTTGGCCTCCGATCAAATTGCATGTCATCCAATCGTGAATGGAGAAAAACATGACGGTGAGACCCCGGCACTGTCGTTTATGCACTTCTTTCTTATGTGGGAAAACGTTGACGAGGTCTTTGCTTTAGAGCACGGTCTCCTCCGTTGTCTTAGTAGAGCCTAATTTTCCATGCCCTGATTGACGGGGCCCGCAACGAGAAAAGTAGAAAGGCGAATGGTCCCTTGGCTTCCTGGTTTCCCACTTACTCATCTCGTGTTTATACCCAATCATACTTCAGACCTCATTTTATATAATAGAAAATGACTATGGATCCGTTCCACATCTCAATCCAACAAAAGCTTTTCTTTTTTTTTTTTTTTTTTTGAAATTAATATCACAAAAAATCTCAAACTAATACAATTGTTAAAAATTTACCATCTATTAACTTTCGATAAAATTTACTAACGTAGATGACACAATATAACGTATTCACATGAAAATTTACAAAGTCAATGCCACGAAAAATCTTAAATATATCACAAGTTTACTATGTAATTTATCACAGCAGTATCGTTAAATTTGTTGCAAATGCATCGATTTGGAATTTTTTTCGTGATGTTTATTTCGTAGATTTCCATGTGGACTTGTTACGTCATCATATCACCATCTGTCATCTAGATCAACAAATTTAATGATAAAATTTGACGGAAGTTAATGAATAGTAAATTTATCATAAATGTACTAGTTTTGAGTTTGTGATCGTTGAAAAATTGGTTTAACATAAATTTATTATAGGTATATCAATTTGAAATTTTCATATTATTATTATTATTATTATTATTATTATTATTATTATTATTATTATTATTATTATTATTTTTTTTTTAATGGTTGCTGGGCATTCTAGAAACGATGTTGGAATGCTCCTCTTGGCGACAAACTGACGCCAGCGGCTGGTCACTTTATCGTCCTCTCTCGTCCCCATCTCTCCAATTTAATGTTAATTATTCAAGTCTCTGGTGACGAAGGAACGAGGAAACCGAAGGACCTGGCCACTTTCCCACCCATTCGAGGGTAAAGCGCCTCAATATTAGGCCAGTTGCCCCACTTGCATGCCCATTTGGGCAGCAGCCGAAAGGGTGATGTAGGAACTAGAAACGTGGTTCTCATGCAAAACGCACACGAACCTTCGTAGCCTCTTGCCCTTCGTATGAACGTCAAAGGCTCGATTGTGTAGCTTTTCTTTGCCTTCGTCAGCCGCTTTTTCGTTGAGTCAATGGTAGAGTTTAATGCGTCCTTTTCTAAACTGCATAACCTCGACTGTAGCTTAATTTGGTTTCGATTACTAGCTAAGCCCTCCTGATCTCGCCTCTCGATCGCAAGCTCGATCCTTCTTCTTTCGACCGGAGTTTAATGTTTGAAGCGGTTCCGAGGCTCGGTTAGGCATAATTTGCACGAAACTGAGTCCACGTTGCTCCTCAGGTCTTGGTCCATCCTGTGGTGCCGAACCCGTCGAGACCCACCGATTTGGAACGTCTCATTTTGCTGATTCTCTAGACGCTTTGGATGTGTGCTCGTGCGTGTGCTGGACCAAGTGTATCGATTAGTTTTTTTCTTCTTCTTTTTTTTTTTTTTTCTTTTTGAACGTAGACACATTAAGATTGCTGTACGAAATTGGCACGGCGATGATGTTGCAAACTACAAATGTGCAGTTAAACAAGCTTATGAGGCTATGCAAAAAACTGTCTATCGCATCACTTAAGCAAATTGAATTTTGTAGTCAGTCTCAGCATACTTAGGATGTCACCCAACTTATATCTCTATAGCTTAAAAATGAGCTTCATCCTCAAATTGGTGCACGACCCACGTAATGTTTAAAACTCGTGAAAACGGATTGACAAATATTTATTAGGGGCATGCAAAACAGACTACCCGAATCGGTAACTGTCCAGGCTAGATCGAATTGGCCGGTTGGGTCTAGTTCCCAAACGTATCGAACAAATCCTCAATTTCTAAAAGTGGAACCGGTATTCAAACGGTTTAGTTTGATTCTCAGTTCCAAGGGAGAACCAAACTGAACTAGACAACCGACTACATAAATTTTTATTATTATTTCTTCAAAAAAAAAGTAATCAGTTTTTTTATTCTTTTTATAACATATAGCATCAAGTCATGGAAAAAGAAAAAATGACCGGTTCCATTGGACTAGACTAGATTGGACTGGACCCGAACCGGAGCGGTCCCGGTCCTAGGACCAATCTGTCTGGTCCCCAATTCCCAATTTTGAGAATTGGTCAAGTTCCTAGTTCCACCTTAGAACTGAATTGGACCAAAAATTAATCACCCTTAATATTCATTCCCTATTTTGGTAGGTTAATAAATTTTATTAGCAAAGCTGCCTGAGGCCCGCTAGAAGATTTGTTCCCTCGGCGGACTGACCTCGTCATTGCTATACAGAAAAATACAAGGGTCCCCGTATGCAGCCCAATTACAGCAGACTAGTGGGCTGGTGGTCTGGTCCGGCTTTGGCCCCCCAAAATTTAAAAACAGACAAAAATGAAAATGCATACCAAGAACATATTGATGGTCTTGACTGCTTTGTCTCCATCCATTGACCATGATTCACCATCTTGATCTCTGCACAAGTCACCGCCTGAATAAGAAGCCACTACAAATCATAACGCAAAGAAAGAGATCTATATATATACCAGAACGAATCCGAGTCGGGAGACCCTAAAGAGACTCTTCGAACGCATTTAGTAATTGCGCAAAAATTTTTTATTCTCAAATAGAAAAAGAACAAAAATACGTTTGGTAATTATATAAAATTTCTATTCCAATTCTTTTTCAATTACCTTTTTAGATGAGTGTAAATTTGATATTGAATTTTCATGGACCACTCACCAATATAAATGTCTTTTAATGAGTGAAGAAATCATATTATATTTTATTATATTTTCAATTTCAAATGAATTCGAATTTAGAATTTTATTCCATTCTACAATTCTATCCAATTATAGAAATTCTATTGATTAATTATATTTATACTAAGTAATATAAATATTAACTAATCAATTTTTTATTAAATAATAAATAATAAAATATAGTATAAACTATATATATATATAAATACTAAATAATAAATTAAAATACAAAATTAAATATGTATTCTATATATAGCAAAATTTCAATTCCTACTTCAAATCATTTTTTAATTTTTTAAATTTTTAAAAAAAAAATTTGTGATCGAGGAACCGTTGAAGACCCCTTATGAGGCCACACCGTCCTCCGATGCTTGATGGCACCTTCGGACGTCGTGACAAGCCACTATTTAGACGTAAATCTCGGGGAAAACTAGCCCAGCAACTCACCGCTAGGGCCCCACTTAAATCGTGTTGACAACTAGGGGATTCGAACTCTCGACCGCAATGTTGCAAGTGAGAGCGAATACCATATGTGTTGCCCATGAGTGGGTCTTTTTTTTTCTTCTTCTTCTTCTTTTCTTTTTTTCCTTTCTTTCTCCCCTTCTTCTTATTCTTCAAGGTGGCTGGTCGCCAGCCTTAGGATGACCGGCGACCTCATCAGAGCGTCGCCGGCCCTTGGTGAGGTTGTGCCTCGTCGGCCTAGCCTTGCCAACAATTGAGCGAGCGACCTCGCCTAGATCTAGCAAGGTTGAGCTCGACCGCACCAAATCTAGGTGAGGCTCGCTGATGGCCGGAGGAGGCTCGGGCGAGCCTCCAGCAAGCTTGCCAAGCCTCGCTAGCAGCCGTTGGCGGTGGACGGCAGGGGTCAATAGCATCGACAAACGGCAATGGCGGCTACGGCAGCACTTACAAGGGAGAGGGAAGAAGAAAGAAGAGGAAAAAGAAAAAAAAAAAAAAAAAATTAACTTGATTCTAGAATTGTTCCTAGGAATAAAGAATCAACTTTTTTTTTTATTCTCGATTCAATCCTAAATTTACTTCCAGGAACAAAAAAAATAGAAATTTGTTTTGGGGAACAAAAGTTTTACCAAACGCATTTCTGTTCTAAATCTGTTCTCGGGAACAAAAGAACATAAACAAGCACTGTTTGGCAAGTTGTCAAACCGGCCCTTAGCAACAAAATAACATTTGGTCCAACATGTTCACGCATTAATTCAAGGGGTGACGGGGACCTGGCGTCGAGGGTTCGGTTCAAGGCTTTGACCCCCTTAATCTCGCATCTTCTACTTGCGAGATTCGAGGGGTGACGGGGTCCAACGTCGCGCCTTCTCCTTCTCCCGCATGTTTCGTTCATGCCAGTCCAGATGAAAGCAGACCAAATCTTCCGGAAGATTCCCAGACCCTAACAGCTCGATAGTTTCTGTCGGACAGCTTTCAAGAACAGTTATTGTATGCTCCAAGACGAGCATCGGGTCAGTTCCACAGAGAAGCTGCACAAGACAAACCAATCGATGGTCAAACTCAAAAGATTTTAACCCTCTCTGTTATGGTAGAAAACGTGGCCTGTGGTGATCATATAGCTAACTCGCCAAAGACCTCAAGTTCACTGAATGCCGGCAACCATATCACGAGCACCGAATTACGACCTTGAGATATTCAATTATCATCTCCGGCTTGAACTTTTTGAGTCTGACCGGCTTCTGATTCATTTGATTTCGACTCCTCTGCTAAGCGATGGAGAAGCTTTAGAGCTTCACGATGCATTGAGTTGCTCTTTCCAGCAAAGCTGCTGTTCTGAAGAATCTCCTCACATACTTTCACATCACAATAGTTAAGACCTCTCAGTAATTCAATAGCGGCTGAAGACTGTCCAGTGAGAAGTAAAGCTTGAAGCAGTGCCGTGTCCAATATAGTCGCCGGGTACCTATCAGCTATACTAATGGCAACAGTGGTGTGTGTCTGAGGAATGAAAACAAAACTGGACATTAAACTATAATGATACGAAATCCTTTGACACACAAGAAGACAGCCTCAGTTCAATTAGTTTGTCGTGTCCTGTGGAAAATCATCCGTGCCATCGCCTGTATATCGCAATGTGTCTAGTCAAGTACATTGACGTCGACACATGAACTAGAATGTCTGTTACTGTAAACTCTTTGTAATTGCATTTTGACATGCATCGCATTACACTGCATGACAGTATGTACCCTGTGCACCCTGAATGATTAAACCGATGGATCCAGCAGGACGAATTATGGACCCAACAAACAGCATTAAATCCATAATCAATTGCCCACCTTTAGCACAGAAAAAGTTCAGAAACAACGCGTGCAGTAACATTAGTGCACTCAACTTCCAGCATCTATGCATTAGGTTGGATTACACTCAATCAACTACAGAATAACGTGAAAGAGTAGGATGACGGAATTATGAAAAGAAATCGTCACTAGTAGCACAACATGGTCAATCATGTCGCATATCAGATCTTTTATCCAGTATGTTTCTACAGGTACCCAATCTGAAGAAAATTACACACTGGACAATGGAGATTACTGATAACCAGAACCTCAATTTCAGAAACATAATTTCTTTTAATTTGTTATATCTGGCAAGTTAAAATTGAACAACGTGCTTAGGCACCGAGTTAACATCGAAATTAAATTCGTTTGCCCATAGTCATGGCTGACTTAAAATTTAGCTAATCCATGTATCATCAGATATTAGCCCAATATATGAGGACTTTCAGGTGATGTCAGAGCCTTTTTAGTCCTTTTTAAATCGATTGATATCATCAGATGAGGGGATACCATCACCAACAGCATCTGAAACCACCTCTTCTGTGCCCTCGGCTGTGCCCTTTTCTACTATACTTTGTCTCTTCTTCTGCAAAAAAATTGATAAGAGCCATGAGAGCTTATGGCTCCTTGTTTTGGACTCAAGTGCTGAAAGTTCATTGAAGCACTCCAGCTCAGGAACCAAAGCCATTTTTGGAGGAATTATTGACAGATATAGAGAAAGCACACGAGGTGATCCCTTATTAGAAGCCAAGAAATGGTCCGTTGCCTCTTCATAGCTTTCATTTTCAAAAAGGTTTTCTGCATATCTGTAACAGGTTCAGGTAGATCAGTAGTGTGACGAGCGATGTATTGTAAGAAGATGGTCGATGCAGGAAAGGAAATCAAATCCGCTATAGGCTCACTCTTTTGGACAAAGTTCTGAAGCAATAATGTCCACGAGATACATGGACGCACGTTGAGGTAATTTATTTAATCCAGCAACATAAAACCTCATGTACAGAGCTTAATTACCAATCTGTCTCTCCTTCCATGGAAATTTGATAGTAAGGGCAATAATTTACTTCATGATTATCATCATGGGTACAGGTTGTCCAGGAAATCTACCTTCTATGAATGTACAGCTCTCTTGCAGCTCGAAGTTTTGAATCTTCTGGTGGAAGCATCTTGCACAACGCCAAGGCGTCCTCAAAAATTACCAGATGAAGTTAACTGCAGAAGCTGCATTAAGCACGTAAATTAAGGAAAAAGCATATCGAAAGGAAAACGCATAATAAATTAACATGCCCCATGAGTACCTGTATACGAATAGGAATAGGAAAGGACCCATGGACGGAATTATCTTGGGCAACGACTATCGCACTGCTACTTTGGGCAAGATGACGAACATTACGAAGAGCAACAATCTGGATCAAAGGATATGGAACTCAAAGTGCGCGAATCTGAAGTAAGCCAACGTGAAGAATGTTACAGTAAGAAGATTAGCATGCAAAAAGAATGAACAGAGGAATAAACTGGTAATACAATTATCAGCTTATCTCAATATAACTCGGTAATAGACCTATTGCATACATCTTCTGAATGACAACTTCTTGAGGAGCCTCCGACCAACAAATCCTACCTTCTGGTAATAGCTTCCCAGTTTGGCCACGAGAACTCGAATATCATCCTAAATACGGCAGAAACTCATTGAAGCATATCAAAGTACCACCATATAATCCAGAGAAGGATTAGTCTTGATTACTGAAATCAACATGGCCACAAAGTTTATTGGGACATCTCAAGTTAGATGCATCACAAGGAAAATTGGTGAAATGGTCTAGCTCTTGATTCATGATTTCTGACAATAGTGACGCAGTAGAAACGGACAAACACGACCAAATTGAAAGAATTAGCCCAATCCAGGTCATAATAAAGCTCGTAAAATTCGGACAAACGAGAATGACAGAGAATACACGGATAAAAACCGATTTTTACATAATGCACAGCTTATGCATATACAAAAAATTCAAGGAAGAGCTTCAAATTGTTAGAAATGTTAATTGGATTCACTACCATGTAAAAACCGATTTTTAAGTTTAGTAAAGCTTGTATTGTTTGTAAGAGTGTGCTGTGTACTCCATATTAAGCCTTCGCAAGGCATTTTCAGTACTATATTCTCTCTTTCGTGTGTTTGCATTCTCTCTTCACCAATTCCTTCAAAGCTCCTTTATCCTTTTGGTTCCAACAGAGGGGAGTGAATCGAGAGAGCAAAACAGAGAGGAGGAGGAGAAGGAAAGCAGGTCCGAGAGCGGAGATGAGAGACCGATACACATTTAGAGCTAGTTTCTTTTCTGATTCACAGGCGACGATTGTTCCATTAAAGCTTTGCACATCTCTCGTGCGTGCATGGCTGCCCCTCCCGCAATTATTCACTACTCAACCCTCTTGCGGCCACTGGCTAGCTTGACAAGCTCCAACAATCTTAGCCACCGCTGCTGGACTAACAGTCGCCGCTCGCTTCCGCTCCCCTGACGACGATCCTACACGGCTGAGCTCCCTTGTTCCACAACGAGAAACTGCTGCACCGTGAAATCATCACCTCGCTGTTTTGGCAACAAGCGAGTCGGGACCGACTGCACTACTGTCCGCTGCCTTCACACACCCGAGCTTCACTTTTCTGCCATGCCACCCCTGCTGTCGCAGCAGGAGCGCTATATCCCGAAGCCATCACGCCTCCTTGCACTGCCACCAGTTCCCCTGTTGCTCGGCCACCCCTAATTGCTCGTAGTTGCTCGTTCTTGCCAGCTACGTCGCAGGCTTTCTCAAGTTGCCCACCATGCTCGACTTACTCGGCAAGCTCGACGTGTTTCCTCAATTTGCTACCCAGTATTCTCGTTCTCACTGATGTCACCACATATCGTACATTTATTTGCACAAAGAGGAAGAGGCAGATTTCTATTCAAAGGCATTAAGTGCAAATGGTGGATGGAGATCAAAGTGGAGCAGGTGAAAAGCAAAACGAAAGGGAGAGGGGGGAATAAAAAAGGTGTGGGTGTTTCTGCTTTGCAGGTGACCTGAGAGTTGCCGGCGCACTTTTTCAATGGAGAACCACACAATCCCGATGTCTGTCGATCTTGATTCGAACATCATCGTTCTAATTAGGTAACAATCCTTGTCCAACTTGATTTCATGGACTATTTTCATCATTGATGTGCAATGAATATATGAAGTCTATGGTTGCGACCAGTGTTTTAAAGTTGACATTCTAGTGAAGTATGAAAATGAGCCACGATGACGGAGGGATATTTTCAGTATGTTGTCTGCAAGTTCTTGTTCATTGAAGTTTTATTTATTCTCCAAATTCTTTAGTTCATAGATACACCAAGGTTATATTTTTCAGAAGAATGAAAGTGGGGATGGGAAGCCAAGTGGGAAAGATAATGAGGAACAGGAGACAAATTGGGGAGGAGTGAGGATATGAGATGGGCTTATTTTTAGTCAAAATGGAAAAACTGATTTTAACTTGAGTTTGGTGTGGGCCTATTGGGGTTGTGGTGTAAAGTGGGCTTAATTTGGTTTAGAAAGTTTGGGTTTGGGTTAGTATGGTTAGACTTGGACCGGACTTGTTTGTTAATGCGTTGGTTCTATTTCTAACTAGAAGTGGGCTTGATGTGGGAACCCATTGGTGTCTAAAGCCCAGATCCAAGGCCCGTGAGACCAGCTTACTATCTGCATTCGGACTGGGCTGAGCTGTCCAATCCAGTCCAAGTACTATTTTCGGTAATAAAAAATTTGAAAATAAAAAATTCTAAAATTCAGAGTAACTTAGAGATGGGTCTTGACTTAGTTGTATGGCTTAGTAAATGATTTAGCCTTGTTAACTTAGCATGACCTTTAGCTTAGGGTTTTTAGTTGATTGGTCCTTTAAAAGAGAAATTGAATTTGATTTGAATTTAGCTGATGAGGATCATGTCTCGGGACTTATAACATGGCCATGTATATTCTTTGCCCGACTCGCATCGGATTTTCATTTCCCATATGTAGATAGATACTTTCAACTTCTTTGGTGTTTACTTTTCACATCTAATTGATGGTTAATTGCTTTTCTAGATTAGGTTAGGACTAGTCTAGATAACATTTGCATGATCACTTAGCTAATCTACTAACTATTGGGTGTTATTAGATGTTAATGTAATCAAGCTCCCGTTGCGTAGTTCCATACCTCACTTAGTTTCTAACCAACCTCAATAAGAGTCCACGCCTAATCGAGAGCAACTAGCCTAACTTTGGGCAATACCCTTAAACTTACGTCTTTTTTTCCCATCGAACAATAGAGATAGGTCGTGACATACGTTTCTTGCCAAGTAATAAAAAAAAAAAAATAAAAAGGTAGGGAAAATCACATCAATAACTAAATAAGATTTATGATAATAGTTCTGAAATGAAAATACTGATTTAGTCCGCTAAACACTAATTTCAGTGATCATACTCACTTAAGTCTCTACTTTTTTCAACTAGGCATACAAAAGTCAAAATCTCCCCGTTACTATTGAAGCCTTTGCATGTAAAGGAATACTTCAAATGAGCAAATACACGAGGTAGGGGGAACATTTTTAAGAGCCAAATACAGTACAAATAAGTCAAAATCTAGTGTGGACAGATTCCCACAATTTAGAATAGAAAGACATATTTTCATCCCAAAAATAATAGTCGACAAAGTTTTAACATATTTTAGAATCTATGAGCATAAATGTACATTTAATGAATAACTTTCGACCTTGAGAATCTAAACTATTGAGAATTTTTGCAAAAAAAATGTGCAAATTGGTTGAGTTCTTCCATCTGTTTACAATATCATTACTAAAACCTTTCGTGATCGACTTCAAACAATTCATAACACCGAGAGTGACACCGAGAAGAGTACCTCTAGTGTCAAGTGACTTGAGGTTGCAAGCTTGGACGATAACGTCCATAATCCTCTCAAATGTTTTAGTGGGGGACAGCAAGATTTCTTAGCCCCATGTCCAAGAAGAGGTCTTAACATGCTCAATATATTGTGTGCATTTGGTTTAGCATTCTCAAGGAACTTTCGGCCTTCATAACCCCTTGGGGAAATGCCGGACCATTTAACAATTATTTTAAAGTGGCTTTCAAGTGAAAACCGACATTGGGAAAAAGCCTAAAACCTAATGTAGAAACTAGTATTAGACTTTCAAAATTGACCAAATGTTAAAACTCATTTTTTTCTTCCAAAACTACCCTTACCTAGTCTTCAAAATTTCGATTTTGCCCTCATTATTATTTTTTAAATGCTAAAAAAAAAATCATATATATATAGAAAAAAAAAAGACCAATCCTTTGCTAGTCCAACGAAGGCCTACAACCACCGACGAGCCAAATCTAGTGCTAGCAACCGTCGATCTAGGTCACCAACCTCCTAGCGAGGGCTGTTGAAGGTTGCATGATCTTGGACAACCCAGGCGGCACACAACCCAAGTGACCAACCCTAAGGGCCATCGTGTGACCCTCACGGGACCAAGCAAGGGCCGCCTGAGGCCGCGAGACCTAGGCAACTGTCACTTGGGTTGTGTGCCAGCTGGGTCACACAATGCTCATTGAGGGTCACTCGACCAAGGGACCTTAATCAACGATGGCCACCAACGAAGGGTTTAATCTTCTTCTTCTTTTTAAAAAATTATATTTTATATATATATATATATATTTGATTTTTTTAGCATTATTGTCAAAAATTATATTTTAAAATTTGCATATATTATTTTTTCAATTTTAAACAAATAAAAATTTAAAAACTAATATTACTCACCAAAAAGCTTTTCAAATATATTTTTTACCAAATGGCATTTTTTTCAAAATTGCTTCTCAAAAAATAGTTTACCAAATGGTTTTTGTATTTAGCCAAAGTTTTTAGGCTAAATTGCTTTGTATTTTCTCAATACACTTTCAAAATGCTGAATCAAACGCATCCAAAATAATCCAAGTTTTTTAACCTTAAGATGAAAATGGGGTTTTACACCAAACATTCGAGTAATTTCAAATGAACCAGGTCCTAGCAATTGGAGATGGAGGAGGGAATCACGAATTGCCAGGACTTGATTCATTTCAAAGTCGGACATTTGGCAAGAGCATCATTTTTGTTTGAAGGACTCATGAACTTGACTACTTTGTATCTTTAACATGTTAAGGTGTCTCCACACAAACTTGAGACTCTGATATCTCATTGTCCCCTATTAAAATATTTGACTTTGAAGAATCTGGAGGATGTTATGCGTGTTAATATCAAAGCTCACAGCCTCGAGTATCTTGACATTGGAGGAATTCTCCTCAGTATTATGAACAGTTTGAAGTCAATTACTAAAGGTTTCAACGATAATATTATAAACAGATAGGAGAACTCGACCAATCTGCACAAATTCTTCCAAAAAATTCCTAATATTCAGATTCTCAAGGGCGAAAGTTAGTCATTAAATGCACATTTTAAGCTGATATATTCTAAACTTAGTTAGGACTTTGTTGAATTTAATTTTGGGGATCAAAATATTTTTATTCTAAATTGTGGGAATTTATTGACACTTGATTTTAGCTTATTTGTACAGTACTTGGCTCAAAAATATGTTTTACCACCTCATACATTTGCTCATTTGAAGGCATACGCATGGACTTCAATAGCAATGAAGAAATTTTGAATGCTACGTGCCTAATCAAAAGATCTTCTTAATTGAAAAAAAAAAAAAGTAAAGTCTCAATGAGTATGATTATGGAGATTAGTATTTATCGGATTAATTTAGTATTTCTTTGAAATTATTATCAAAAATCTTATTTAACCATTGGTGTATTTTCACCACATTCTTTTATTACTTGGCAACAAGCATAATGAACCAAACTGCAAGTACAATGACGCATCATTGTAGTCTAATAATTTCTGGGAAATGTTTTTTCTTAACTAGGAAAACATTTTATTACCAAAACTTTAATTTAGGAAGATGAGTTCATCTTTAAAAGAACTGCATAAAATGTTCTCAAAATTATAATTAGATATCGTTACTTTGACTTGAAATTCTACGCTTGAGTGTGGAAATCTTAATGTTGGTTCCCGAGTCTTGGTGATGGCCAAGCTCGAGTAGGGGTGTGCAATGGGAACTGCCCGAATCAGGAACCGATCAAATTGGACCGGACCAATCAATTCCGGGCGGTTCTAGAGGGTCTTGGTCCGGTCTCAGGTTCCTATTTTTGGAACCGGTGACCGATCGGTCCAGTTCCCAGTTTCAAGGTCAAAACTGACCGACTATATATATATTAGTTTCTAAACTAATCTACAGTACACATCACACTGGGTTCCCTTTCCCAAATTTTGCAATCCAATTCTCACTTTCCCTTTCCCTCTCGTAACCCTAATCCCTCCCCTTTTGCTCGCTCAACACCTTGCCCCGATGCCTCACCTCACACCTCGCTCACTCCGACACTTGGCTCTCTTCCTCCTCCGAGTGCCTCGTCGCAACGTCTCACTTCACGCCTCATGCCCTCGGACGCTTGGCTCTCTTCCTCTTCCAAGTGCCTCTCCCCGACGCCTCGCCTCACGCCTCGCTCGCTCTAACGCTTTGCTCTCTTCCTCCTTCGAGCGCCTATTTGCGAGTTCTCACCTCACACCGCACTTGCCCAAACGCTTAGCTTTGTTCCTCCTCCGAGCTACTTGCCCCAATGCCTCACTCGCTCTAACGTTCGGTGAGCGCCTTGCCTTGACGTCTCACTCACTCTGACACTCGGCTCTCTTCCTTTGCCGCTTCGCTTAAGATTTGCGCATTTAGGCTCAACTCGCTTCCTCTTATGCTTTGCCCGAGATCTGCACATTCCTGCTCTTTGGAGTGACGTTTGCTTCTTGACTGACACAGGTTCGTTTCTCAGCTTCACTTCTGTTGGTTTTAGATCGTTGTCTTTTTGTAGCATTTATTTCAGTATGATCTCACTTGATATAGGTGTTGCGGTCTCATTGGAGTTTGCTTGGTTGTTCAGTCTCTAAATGTGTCTGTTGATGGGTCGTGCGAAGCATGTAGCTGTAAGTCGTAACCTCCCATAGTCATAACCTCGCCTCTTGCCTAGCTCTAATCGAGTTGCTTAAGCCTCGATGTCAACACCTTCTCCTTTCACAGCCTTGCCTCTGGCCTTATTCGATGCTTAAACGCCTTTTCATCGTCAAAATTGGTACCTTTTCTCTTTCTCCACAAGTTGTGAAAATTTAAATTGTTAATTGATTGATTGATTCAGGGGCAATCCTATGATGGTTAGGAATGTGTTTGGATCAGGAATGAGTTTGGCTCAGGGGCACTGAGGTTTTGACCAATCCTATGATGGTTAGGAATGAGTTTGGATCAGGAATGAGTTTGGCTCAGGGGCACTAAGGTTTTGACTAAAATCCTATGAAGGCTTGGAATGAGTTTGGTTTAGGGGCACTAAGGTTCATGTTGTTATCTCCAATCTCTCTCGGTCTGCTAATACGAATTGCTAATGGTATTTTGATTCGAGGATTTTGATTGGAATCGCTTGTATGCTTTGACTGATTATGAATTAATGTAAGTTTTCAATTTTCCTTTTTCGAGCGAGTTTGTGTTAGAGGAGTTATAGTTTTGAACTGTTCATTTTGCCCTTTTCATTAGCATTCTCTATTCGATCAGCTTTAAGTATATGAAATTTTATTTTTGATCTATCTACGATCCATTTTGGAGGAAAAAGTATCCTTTCGGCTGCTGGAAATATGCTCTTACTCAAGTTGCAACTTAATATCTACTTAATATTTTAGTATCAATTTTGATAAGTATAGTTATATGGCAAATATGGAAATGACATTAAGTAGTAAGGCTGCGATCATATTTTTAGTATCCCTATTGCTGTAAATGAATATGATGGTTTGATGTTGAATGCTACGTGCCTAATCAGAAGATCTTCTTAATTGAAAAAAAAAAAAGTAAAGTCTCAATGAGTATGATTATGGAGATTAGTATTTAGCGGATTAATTTAGTATTTCTTTGAAATTATTATCAAAAATCTTATTTAACCATTGGTGTATTTTCACCACATTCTTTTATTACTTGGCAACAAGCATAATGAACCAAACTGCAAGTACAATGACGCATCATTGTAGTCTAATAATTTCTGTGTTTTCTTAACTAAAGTCTAATAATTTCTGGGAAAATGTTTTACTTAACTAGGAAAATCTTAACATTTTAAATTAATGGCCAAAATCAAGACTTTAATTTAGGAAGATGAGTTCATCTTTAAAAGAAGCATAAAATGTTCTCAAAATTATAATTAGATATCGTTACTTTGACTCGAAGTTCTATGCTTGAGTGCAGAAATCTTAACATTGGTTCCCAAATCTTGGCAATGGCCAAGCCTGAGTCCATCAAGACTAGGACTGGGACATCAGTGCTCAACTTGGGCCCTCAATGCCCACACTCCATTAGGACCTAGCCTGAATCCCTAATGCCCATACTAGATGCTTTAGTATAGGAGCTTGAATCCATAAAGGTTATGCTTAGGTCCCTAACACTCGAGCTTTAGTCCTGATCCTCAAGCCTAGGTCCATAAAGGCCATGCATGGGTTCTTAGTGCTCAGGTTTGGGACCTTAGTTAATGAGATGTTCATTTTTATAAAAATATTTTAAAAAATTCAAATTTTAATTATTTTTTATTTTAAAAAATCTATATTTTTTTATTTTTAATTTTGTGTTTCTTTTCTTTCTTTTTCTTTTTCTTCTTCCTCGATCAATCTCACCATGCTGGTGACTAGCCCAAAGAACTAGCCTAAACCAATTTGAATTCAAAGACTAAATAGAATTTCATCATCGAAACAATCCTAAACATCCCTAATCCTCTACTTTTATTTGTATTATATCATTTTTACCTCTGTTTTCTATATCTATTATTTTCTTTTTAGTGAACTGACAACACACAAAGTCATGACTAAAATTCCATCACTTCACTTCAGAACGCTCACAATCAAATCTCCTCTCATCAAAGTGTTAGTACATTGAACATATACACCCCACCCCGATCATAGGAAAAGTAAAAAAAATGTCATAAACTTATTATATTTGTACAAATTCAGTCATAAACTTTCTAATTTAACCAATTTAATCTTAAATCGTTTCTCATTTTATACCAATTCAGTCCATCCGACCAATTTTGACCAGCCATCACTTACGATGTAAACATTAGTTGGTGCCAACCATTCGACCAACACTAATGTAGCAATTTTTAAATATTTTTTTTTTTTCAATTTTTTATTAATCTTTTTCTTTTTTTTTAGCTTTTCCTTTTTTTTTTCTTCTTTTTCCTTGGGTTTTTTCTCCCACAATGGCCAGCGAAAAAAGAAAAAGAAAAAGAAAATTTTTTTATAAAAAATCGAAAAAAAAAAATTATTTGAAAATTGCCACATCAGCGTCCGGCCAACAGTCGATGTCCACATCGAGCCGGCCAGCCAAAATTGGTCGGGTGGACTAAATTAGTATCAATATGAAAAAATGTTTGAGATTAAATTGGTCCAATTAAAATATTTATAAGTGAATTGATACCAATACAATAAATTTTTTATACTTTTCCCACCTATCACCTATAGCCTACTTCAAGACTTCCGTTACCATGCAATCCATTCACTTATCATCATAAGCTAACGACAGGTTTTAAGTCTCCTCCATCAGTCTCTACTGAACCCCATTGTCATTCACTTTCACTAAACAGCTCCAGTCTCAATTTTCATTGCTGGCCACCCACCGAATACAGCTGCAAATCAGGGAAATAGATGAACGACGCACCTTGATGTATGGACGTTCTAAAAATGGGCTTGACTCCGCACCATTTCTCACAGGAAATCACCAAAGAAACGCCCAACACAGCAGGCATAGCAACAGCCGAGAAGCATAAGGAAAAATAGATGAAATGTTTAGATTTTGATCTTACCCATGACAAAACAAGAACGGAATCGAATCTGTGACGAAATGATTATTCTACACTGAAATGTCCTTAGCTCATGTAAAAATGTGAGCTATTTCGCAGCTGCGTTCGAGGAACATTTCAACAACAATCAGGTGCAGAGGTACAGTATTTGGATTATGCATTTTCTGTTTCTAAGGTGTTTTTTTCTATTTCATTTTGGTAAACTCTGCGTTATCCTAATATGGAGAAACATAAACCGGGTTATCAATTAGGTTCTCTTTAAGTGGCAGCTAAGTTTTTTTTAGGGTTTACCCCTAAGGTCTCGTTTGAGAAATCCTCATGTGGAAACTCTAGTTTAATATTATTCCTTAGAATAAGACTTCTTGGGAAAATTATCAAAACCTATTGCAATTTTTCCTTGAAGCCTAAATATTTTTTGTTATTAATTTAGTCATAAATCTTTTGTAATTGTACAAATTTAATCTATTTAATCAAATTTGACCGGCCGATGTTGACATGTCAATTTTTAAATCTCTCTCTCTCTCTCTCTCTCTCTCTCTCTCTCTCTCTCTCTCTCTCTCTCTCTCTCTCTCTCTCTCTCTCTCTCTCTCTCTCTCTCTCTCTCTCTCTCTCTCCTTCTTCCCCCGGTGAGGCAAGGCCTTGCCATCAATGGGCGAGGCTCAACCTTGCCCAGCTATGGCCAGACCGAGCATCACCATCGATCTGGAGAGGCTAACCATCACCATCACTAGGTGTGGGCGAGGCTCAACCTCGCCCGGCTATGGCCGACCGAGCATCACCATCGATGCGGAGAGGTGACCATCACCATCACTAGGTGAGGCCTCACCAATGGCCAATAGTGGCAAGCCTCACTAGCCAATGCCTCTTGCCAATCACTGAGGTCCAATGATCGACTGGGGCAAGAAGGAGGGAGAGAGAGAGAGAGATAAAATAAAAAATAAAAAATAGTAAAAAATTGACACATCAGTGTTGATCAAACGGCCGGCCAATGGGCGAGGCTCAACCTCGCCCAGCTATGGCCAGACCGAGCATCACCATCGATCTGGAGAGGCTGACCATCACCATCACTAGGTGTGGGCGAGGCTCAACCTCGCCCAGCTATGGCCAGACCGAGCATCACCATCGATCTGGAGAGGTTGACCATCACCATCACTAGGTGAGGCCTCGCCAATGGCCAATAGTGGCAAGCCTCACTAGCCAATGCCTCTTGCCAATCACTATGGTCCAATGATCGACTGGGGCAAGAAGGAGGGAGAGAGAGAGAGAGAGATAAAAAAAAATGATAAAAAATTGACACATCAGTGTTGATCAGACGGCCGGCACTAACCGGCCAATTATAGAAATTGGAATCTGATTCCTCAAAGGATCTAATTCTGTATTGAATCAAGTGAGGCCTAAGGGGTTTCCTTGAATGTTTCGGTGAGCATCATGACCCATCTCAAGGAGACCACTTCGCCGTGAACAATGTGACGTCGGACTCGACAGACCCACAAACCAAACATTCCGAGTCATGGAGTGAATCCCATAAAATAATCTCCGTGGAGGTAACTAAGTCGATCATCTGTCTCGTCATTTCCTTCTAGTGGAATCCACAAGAAACAGTCAAGAGTTCAACCGCCATTGTGTAGTTGACCATGCACTGGCCTTCAATCTTCATCAAATGTCATCATCAGAGAAGAGATAATTAATCAAACAGACAACAAAGGAAGAAGTATTCTTAACCTTTGCCAATAAAGAAGAAGAAGAAGAAGAAGTATTCTCAGGAGAAACTGAGATAACCTAGTCGCTTGTTACCTAAGAACGGAGAATCATTCTACATAATCTAACGGGGCCTATTCAACTGAAACTCCTCCCATGGAAGATGACGTTATCCTAGGTAGTTTAAATGATTGCGTGTTCGGTTTAGAAGCGGTAGATCCTAATTTGAATTTTCGCCTTTTCTAGTATCGCCAACCACCGTGTGGATGAGGTCTTGCTCGACGCCCTCGAACAAAATGACAAAGTGGCTTGCATTTATCAATGGGAATTCGTGGAGCCGAAAGTCCGAATGCCCATAGCTATATTATTGTTCTTTCACACGTTGCATCTTCTCTTATATTGTTTTTGGGAAAGAGAGTCCTTTAACAAGGAATCAAAGACTCATTATATATTGGTGAAGATTAAACTATGAATAGATTAAAACGTTTGATTGCGTTATACCATCTGAATATTTTGCTATTTTGATTTGCTTTGACAAAGTCCACACGTAAATCCAGAGCCCCGGTCTCCTAAAATGATCATCAGGATCATATATAAACCTCTTATGACTCTTGAGCCAAGCCCAACCTCACTCCACGTTATTCAACACTGTCTCTCTCTCTCTCTCTCTCTCTCTCTCTCTCTCTCTCTCTCTCTCTCTCTCTCTCTCTGTGCACCTTTTCATCCAGAGCTGAAGCATTTTCATCACTTCATTTGATTGCTGAAGAAGGAAGAAAGTAGAACTTGAAGCAGAACTCGAAGCAGTGTGAATCAGCGTGTGCAAAATGGCCAGCAACAGCACCAAGAAGGTAGGCAACAAGAAGAACAAGCTCATCATCTGCGCTAAAGCCCCCCTAAGAATCCTTAAGATGGCCATGAGGTTGTACGTAAGCAGCATAATGCAGTGCTCTGGGCGCATGGGTAACGGAGGCTTTGCGACGGGCCCACACAGGCCGATCAACGATGGGCTGCCGAAAAGCTTGAGCATCGGCTCGTCGGGAACATGCTTCCTCACCGAGGAGGACCTAAGAGAACTCATAAGGGCTGCTTCGACCGGGAGCCAGCAGAACAGTAGAATTCAGATGGATCTTGTCCTTCAGAGTCATCCTAAGACTACTAGGGGCTCAACGGTGGCAGCACCAGGGGTGCCTCGGAGCTTCACGACGGGCATGGGGAGGATCGACGAGGACAAGCCGTGCGAATTCGAAGACGATGACATTTGTGTCAACACCAGTGTGTGTCCAAGAAGCAGAAGCCATGCAATTTCGAGGAGAAGAGCTTGATTTTGAGCCACAGAAAATTACAGAGATCTATTGCTGCCTTTCCTTCTTGTATTTCTGGGTTTGATTTGTTCAGCAGAATCATTCTTTCATTTAATTTTGCCTTACGCTTTTTCCTTATTGTAATACGACAACCAACAATTATACCAAATATGCTAGGACTTATCTACCAACAAATTGATGTATTAAGTGATGTGGCACACTCTTATTCAAAATCAAGACAAATCACTACAATCAGCTGTAACTTTCAGTACATCAATTTCATATTCAATCTAGAGATTCCAAAGATTACTTTTTCCTTCGGTAATTAATTTGCTACCTCTGTGGCTATTGACTAAGTGATCATAGTGCTGTGAAATATATTATGAGATTATAATTATAATCTTGTTATATAAAGGGGTTAGGTTGTGACGAAAAAAAATGCAAAGCTGGACATGGCTGTGCATATCTTATTTTTTATTTATCCTTTTCCTGCTGTATTTTAGGGGAGTTCTTGTGCTGGTGCCACCTACTTGAACTGAGACAAGATCTTATATTGAAAGAATTATTGGCTTTCGAATGACACAGTCAAAGGAAGTTCAGGGGCAGCAAGTTCTTATTTAGATCTGATCAGATCAACAGGTTTTCGATTTGTAATTTAATATTGTGTATCTTACTATTTTATAAAAGTCAATCATGTGCCCAACTTGTCTAGGTTTTATTTATATATATAAATGAAATTGGTGATTTGATTATTCTGCGTTCTTGCTTACGTATTCCTCTCCAATATCTCATTTTCTATGGACAACTCCTTGTGCAAAATTGTTTTGGACGTTTGTTCGTTTGAGCTCGAGTTGGGCCATGGCTTCAATTCATCCATGAACGTCTGGGCCTCTTACTTCCCTAGGTTGAGAATTTAGAGTTTGAGCTTGGTCAATGTCTTCACATACTTTCAGACCATGCCTCATTGCTCAAGACAACGGAGCTTGCTACAGGTCTTCTGTTGAGTGAACTTAGGGAAGAAATAATCCCAAAATTCCTCAACGAAATTATCCCCATATTAACGGGATTGGTAACTCACTTTGTCTCATTGCACCTATTGCCCCACCAAAGCAATGTATTAACAGGCAGGACATCTTCCAACAACGCCAAAGTATTGCTCTATACTTCATAGGAAGAGGTCCACCTCTTTGGTGGACCAGTTGCCCTTGAACTCCCTGGGCTTCTGCAATCTAGCGCACAACTCGATCTTGAGCTCTTGGACCTCCAGCTTCAAGGCTTGTCACCGTTGGTGAAACTAGGCTTGCACAAGACTAGCTCGGTCTTGAGCTCTTGTACTTCCAATTTCAAGGCTTCGACCTCGGCAACAACTTAGATATATGTACAGCCAACAATATTTGCCGATTTGTAATTTGCACTGTGGAATTTCCGTTTCGTATGCATTAACATCGGTCTTTCGGATAGATTATCGCTTTCAAATCGGACAAAAAACAAGGAAAGTTATTTTTGTCATCCTACCGGGGATATCGACGTAATAATTATGGAGGTCGCAGGTGAATGGCGTAAGAAGGGTGGTACAACTTCATTATTAATCTTGTTGGACCAGCACCTTCTCGTTTATTTTTTATTTTAAAGCAACTAAGATGCAAAATTAGTACTGTCAACCGGATCATCATCATAATCATTCGAGTCATATCATTCAAAAGACTTATTTTCTTGAAAGAGTTATCCACGGTCGAATCGAGTCATGATTTCGTGCCCTTGCACGCTCGTGCAAGTTTTATTTAACATGTGGATATACCAATCTATTTGATTTTTGAGTTCATCAGTATTTATTCTTAGAAATGGGGGAAATTACCAAAAAAAAAAAGAAAAGAAGCCTTACATCTATTGCACTTGTGTCAATTCAATCATAAACCTTTCAATTTAGCAAATTTAATTCTAAACATTTTGATAATTTAACAATTCGGTCTTACATATTTCTGTTAGGGAAATCCCTTATGATGTTTTGAAGATGACAAAATAAATCAAAAGCTGCTAACATGTTTGATGGTTGAGTAATAGACCATGCAGATAATAGAACATGTAAAGGATATTGTCAAAGTGCGAAGACGACGGAAGATTGAACATAACATATGTCCGGGAGTATATTCGAAGATTTCCAGACTTACGTGTCAAAGTCGAAGACCGCCCGGACTCAAGACTCAAAGTCTGAAGACCCGGACTCAAGACTCAAAGTACATTTCTACATCGAAATCTGCTCACTCGACTAATTCAGGCCCCGAACGTAAATGATGAATCGGAAGGCGAGACTATCTTTGAAGCTGAACCCAGATTGTAAAGTCTACGAGACTCAGATTGTAAAGTCTGAGACTCAGATTGTAAAGTCTACGAGACTCATATTGTAAAGTCTACGAGACTCGGACTTAACATCCGATTCGATGAATCGTAACTCAAGCCCAATCATACAACGGCTAGTGATCTGGTTTGGATTCCACATCAAGACTGATTTGATTGAAGACAAGAACTTTCTACGAAGAAGCTTTACTTATGGAAACCAAGATTTCGTTTGTATGGGCGATCGGAATCAATTTGGGATTCTACCTTTGTCACTCAACGGCTACCAAATCTTCTAGATACGAGCTGTCCAATGGGTATATTGGAAGACGATTCTCCGGGATGCTGTCCAACGGCTAGTTTGGAAGTGGAGGAGTATTTAAGGAGATCATGGACCGATGAGCAAGTAAGAGAAGACGGAGCATAGAATTTATAATTCCAAAGTACGGCGACCTTCGATCATACGCTTGTCTTTGGAGAGCTTAAACGTTTGTAATCGTGAGAGAAATACCAAGAGAGTGACTTAGTGAGTTGGTGTGATCTACTACTAAGTGTTTGCACTCGAAGTTGTAATCTCTTGTTGATTGCATAGTGGAATCCAGCCAAGAAGGCTGTTATCGTGGGAGAGTGGACGTAGGCTTGGATTAAGCCGAACCACTATAATTTCTGTGTTCTTATTCTCTTCCCTAACTCCTTTGTTTTATTTGAAGTTTATTTTATTCCGCATTCTAGATATATCAATTGGTATCAGAGCCAAGTGCTCGGTTTATAAAAGTGTTTTTACTTTTGAGCTAAAGATTCTTTATGGCTAGTATGTTGGCACCGGGACTTATGGAAGGGCAAAGCAACACAAGGCCACCATATTTTGATGGAAAGGAATACGACGTATGGAAGAACAAAATGAAAGCATTCCTAAGATCCAGAGATCTCTTACAATGGGATGTTGTGGAAAGAGGGATCAACCCCATTGCTGCGTCTACATCAAATAAAGACAAAGAAAGCAAACCCCCCGCTCCTATGTCTTGGATGGAGTTGTCCAAAAGAGAAGCGCTTGATGCAAAAGCTATTTATTCTTTATATTGCGCTTTGTCTCCTGCTGAATATAACAGAATCTCTTCATGTGAAACAGCAAAAGAAGTTTGGGATAAACTTCATGTTACATATGAAGGGACCGATCGTGTAAGAGAGACAAAAGTAAACTTTCTTCTCGGCAAATATGAATCTTTCAAGATGAAGCAAGGAAAGTCGATTGGAGATATGTTTAGCCGTTTTACAGAAATTGTAAATGGTTTAGCATATCAAGGTCAGCAAATTTCTATCCCGATGAAGGTCAACAAACTCTTGCGAGGTCTCTCAAAAGATTGGAATCATGTCAAGACCTCAATCCGGGAGACTCGAGAGGATTATGCCACTCTCCGTTGATGAATTGATTGGCACTTTTCAATCCTATGAAGTGGAACAACTCAATGATGAAGATCCCGAAGGTAAGAAGTCCATCGCTTTAATATCTAATGCTGTTTTTGATGAAACAGATTCAGAAAATGACATGGACGATGAAGAATTTGCCTTTATGGTCGAGAAATTCAAAAAGTTGAGTAGAAAAGGAAGGAAATTCGATGGAAGAAGTCAATACAAGCATAATGGCCAGAAAAGAATCATGAAAGAAGATGATGATCAAGAAAATATATGCTTGATGGCACATTCAAAATCTGAGTCTGATTCAGACACAGTCTCAGAATCAAAGTCTCACTCAGACATAGACTCAGAATCAGAGTCTGATTCAGAACCAGACTCAGAATACGATGAGGAAATCAAGGTAAGTCATTCAGCAATTCCTTTCAAAGTTTCAAAATATATAAATGAGCTTTGTTCAAATCTTAAATCTTCTCTTAAAAGGATTTTCGAAATTAAAAAGGAGAATTCTCGACTTAGGCAACAAGATCTTTCGCAAGTCTTGAGACCTATTAAGAAAAATTGGATAAAAGAAACATATTCTGCTAACTCTCATGGACCCAAGAAAAAATGGGTACCAAAGAAAAGATAAGTTATTTTTGCAGGATATAAAGAAGAAAGAAGAAAGAAAATTTGGTAAGGAATTTTTTATTCTCAATTTCTCATTATGCTTGATATTTGATATATCCTTGGTTGATTGAGATTTTATAATGATCATATTTTGCTTTATGGAACAAAGAATCGTATGATTTGTTTTTATGATTTGTGAGTTGAGATTTGATTTAACACGTGTGATTATTTGAGATAATTCAGATTATTTTGTCTAATTTTATACTCTCAGATCTAATCATATTTTGCAAAGTGAAAATCTGTTTTACGTGATGATGCAAGATATTCTTAGATATTCAAAGATTTCATTCTCCCTGATTTTATTGTGCTAAGTGAGAATTTATTTTTCAAAATATCATTGTGCATAATATTCTTTCTTTGAATACTTTGTTATGATGAATTAAGAAAGAATATTTGTTTATGGAGATTATATATTTTGCTCTAACGTCAAGGAAGGATCCAAATTGATGGATACCAAAAAGGGAAATGAGTTGATTACAGGAAATTCTTTAAGGGAAGGATGATTACAAATCTACGCAGATTTTGGTGCAATCAGAAAATATCTCTTGCGACAATTGCAACAATTATTTCTATTCGCAAATATTGTCATGATCACAGGGGGAGAAATCAAATCCAAAAGAAAAAGGAAAGAATCGTGATCATCTCAAAAAGGCAACAAATTGAGGGGGAGCATTGATCAATTATGGAAAAATCTTTTTGGATTGATCGTGATCTTATTATAGATGGAATGAAAGGTAAATGTGTCAGAATTTGTTCAAAAAAAAAAAAATCTGGTTAGTGCATCTTTTATTACCTTTTGTCATTAACAAATCTCTTGATATTTTGATATTATCATGACAAAAAGTGTACGTGAATTTCATGATGAATTTGTGATTTTTATTGGATATATGCTGATATATGATCGAAGTGAGCTATATTGCATATCTTTAATATTCGACTTGCTTTATAAAAGCTGATTTTTGGAAATTGTGATTCATGCAAAATATTTGTTATCATTCTCTACGTGAATCCATTATTATCGCTTTTTGATTATGACAAAAAGGGGAGAATATATGAATATGCATATGTGCTGATTGGTTGATATTATTTATTGCATAATATTGAGCTGCGATTATTTTCTACATATTATTATGCTCAATCTATTTGTTATCTTCTGATATCCTTTGATTTAAAAGTATGTTTACAAATCTGCATATTCGAGAGATTGTTTTGTCATCATCAAAAAGGGGGAGATTGTTAGGGAAATCCCTTATGATGTTTTGAAGATGACAAAATAAATCAAAGGCTACTAACATGTTTGATGGTTGAGTAATAGACCATGCAGATAATAGAACATGTAAAGGATATTGTCAAAGTGCGAAGACGCGAGAAGACGAACGTGACATATGTCCAGAGTATATTCTGAAGATTTCCAGACTTCGTGTCAAAGTCGAAGACCGCGGACTCAAGACTCAAAGTCGAAGACCGCCCGGACTCAAGACTCAAAGTCTGTTCTACATCAGAAGTCTGCTCACTCTGACTAATTCCAGACTGAACGTAAATGATGAATCAGAAGATAGACTATGTTGAAGCTGAACCAGATTGTAAAGTCTACAGACTCAGATTGTAAAGTCTACAGACTCATATTGTAAAGTCTACAGACTCAGACTTAACATCCAGATTCGATGAATCGTAACTCAAGCCCAATCATACAACGGCTAGTGATCTGGTTTGGATTCCACATCAAGACTGATTTGATTGAAGACAAGAACTTTCTACACGAAGAAGCTTTACTTATGGAAACCAAGATTTCGTTTGTATGGGCGATCGGAATCAATTTGGGATTCTACCTTTGTCACTCAACGGCTACCAAATCTTCTAGATACGAGCTGTCCAATGGGTATATTGGAAGATGATTCTCCGGGATGCTGTCCAACGGCTAGTTTGGAAGTGGAGGAGTATTTAAGGAGATCATGGACCGATGAGCAAGTAAGAGACGGAGCGTAGAATTTATAATTCCAAAGTACGGCGACCTTCGATCATACGCTTGTCTTTGGAGAGCTTAAACGTTTGTAATCGTGAGAGAAATACCAAGAGAGTGACTTAGTGAGTTGGTGTGATCTACTACTAAGTGTTTGCACTCGAAGTTGTAATCTCTTGTTGATTGCATAGTGGAATCCAGCCAAGAAGGCTGTTATCGTGGGAGAGTGGACGTAGGCTTGGATTAAGCCGAACCACTATAATTTCGTGTTCTTATTCTCTTCCCTAACTCTTTTGTTTTATTTGAAGTTTATTTTATTCCGCATTCTAGATATATCAATTTCAATTGTTCTAATTTAATTCAAGACCTTATGACAATTTGCCCATTTAATTTTAAACACTTTGAAAATTTACCAATCTGGTCTTTTCAACCAATATTAACCTTGAATTGCCAACATTGTGTTATAATCGGTGCCAACCATCTTATATGGCATAATTAATACGATGTAAATAATTTTTGTAAATTTTTTTTTTATCTTTGTATAACTTTTTAATTTATTTTTTTTACTTGTTTTATTTTCTTCCTTTTTTTAACCTTGGGCCAACGACGGTGCCTCTCATCCAAGTGAGGCCCACCCTTAACTAAGGTTAGCAAGGGCGCAAAGGCCTTTGGCTGCGGTTGACGATAGTCGCAACAGCCTCGCCTAGACAAGGTGAGAGTCTCTAGCCATTGCATGTTGCTAGCCTAAGGCTTAATGAACATTAAACATTTTTATATATTTTATGAATTAAATTAAATATGCATCAAAAGTTCGAGAGACTATATTGAATAAATTAAAAATTTAGAAACAATCTTTAACAAATTAAAAGTTCATGAATCATATTGCACAATGCCAAAGTTCAAAAATCATTTTGTGTCATTTTCGCTTTATGTAATGATGTTCTAAATGAAGTCTATTTGCATGTGAAAGTTGTAATACGTACTCAAATGCATACGAGGATTATCAACCACAATCCTATACGACGGAGGGATCGAAATCTCAAACCCCGCACAATGTAAGGATACCGCAGCTCTAAAGTACATGCTAAACACCTCATGAAAGTTGCCACATCGATTTTTACAATTGTAATGGCTATGGAAAAGCTGCACAAATAGGGTCGTGGTCTAATCCCGAGTGGTTCATTAGCGTTGGGTTCTCTTAAACTTTGTTTATTTTATAGAAAATGAGTGATTTGAAAGACATATTCTTAAAAATAATTATTTGTGCCACCTGAAATAATTAGTCAATGAAAAAAATTTCATTATCAACAACAATTTATGTATAAATATTTTCATAAACATGAACATAATTTTCATTATTCATTTTTATGAGCGATACAAATTATTTTTAAGAAATCGTTATTCAAACCATTGAATCTTCATGAAATAAAGTGAGCCTTAGATGTCATTTGGGTAAAAACCCTTCTAAACATTGGTTCCTAAGATTCTTAATTTGAATGCATGAACAATTTTTGGAGTTGCGATCATGGCTAAGGCTCCATTTGTTTTGTAAAGAATGAACGATTTTGAAAAAAAATTCTTAAAATGACTGCTTTTATAGCTTGAAATAATTAGTTAATGAATAATACATTCATTATCAATAACAATTTATTTTAAATATTTTTATGAAGGATTAACAATTTTTCGATCATTCTTTTGTATAAGTAAACAAACGATCATATTTAGAAAAATATTTTTCAAATTATTCATTTTCTGTTAAATAAACACATCATAAAGTAAGCAATTTGTTGTATCTCGAGCTAATCTGGATTTTGAAGATTGACTTGTCGCCCTTTATGAAGCTTGAGTTATAGCTCAGACTTATTTCAGACATAAGCCTTTTGGTTGCACGCACATACTCTCTCGCTCTTTTTTTTTTTTTTTTGGGGGGTCGAAACGCACGTTTACTCTTAATGAGTCAAATTTTAACTTTGTTTTGTGGTTGTGGGCTGTATGTCATGTATATCATATACATCTTAATAATAAATGGAAAATCCTTTTTATGTTATTTTTTACCGACGGATTTTGTTTGTAACTCCATCTAGATTGCGAAATATAAATAATTTTGAAAATATTTTCCTAAAAATGATAGCACGATTACTTGAAGTAATTAGTTAATAAAAATATTCATTATCGACATTCATTTCTATATATTTTCCATTTATTTATTTTTGTAATGATATAAGCGATTATTTTCAAAAAATATTTTTTAAATCATTCATTTTCTAGCAAAATATACCCATCACATATTTCTTTTTTCTAATAACAAGAAAAATCGATAGAGACATAATTGATGAATTAAATGTTTGGGCGGTGTTTGATGACCCACTAAAATAATGAGTGTACCATCTTTATGCACCTTGCTAACTTCACGATCGAATAAGGTGGTAGTAATAACTAAAATAGGAGTTGGAGTTATAAAATTCTATCGTGTTACACATAAATTTGATTTTTCGAATGTTACTAACCGTGTACAACCACCTATGAAGCACCGACACTCTCCAAGAGCATTCATATTGTGTCGGACACTTTGACTCTTGAACACTCGATCAACAAGTGTCGGAAAATCCGACATCCGGTCAACTTTCTTGACACTCTTCGACACTCGAGTCGGAATTCTGATATACGAGTTTCCGATATGTGATTTTGATATCAATGTCAATTTTAAAAATTCAATAAATGATAGGTCAATATATGTGTGTGTGTGTGTGCGCGCGCGCGTGTGTGTGAAAAAATAAAACATAATAATAAAAATAATAAATAGAGAAATAAGAAAAACCTAGTCTTATCTTCTCTTTTGATTCACACTCCCCGTGAAATGTAATTCATCCCTTAAGTTTTTTTTTTCTCCTCTTATGACATATCTAACATGCGAGTCCATAATATGGATTGCTTGTTTTTCTCCAAGTTTTATGAATTATTAAAATAAAGTTGAATTTGTCAAATTGAAATAATGAATGATATTAATAAATGGAGGATTAATGTTTTTTGTGTATATTCATTCTAGACTTTTTTTTAATTAATTAGTTATGAATTTGATTCAAATTAATTTGATTGAAATAATCATAAAAATTATAGTTTATTATGTATATATAAATATATATTTAATATATAACGTATCCCAACGTGTCGGAATTATTTATTTTTTAAGAAATGACGTGTCGGTGTGTCGTGTCGTGTCATGTCGCGTGAAGCGTGTCAGTATCGGTGCTACTTAGACAACCACACCAAAGTAGCTATTCAAGCATGCCTAGATGCCTTCAAAATCACGTTCTCCACGTCTATCATAATTGATTTAAATCAACAAGGCAAAAGGTTTCGTCGGTGGTCCATCATAAATCATGACGTACCACTAGTGCTATGACCCCCACCTTGCTCAGAATAAGTTATTAACCAATTGAAATGTAATAAATGTATAAAATTTATGGGTGTACTCTTTTTGTGAACATCCCTACGCTCTTGGATCGCTGATGAGAGTGAGCCTAACCAGATTGTCATGTTCAAATTCAACGTAGACGAGGCGCTTTACGTGCATTCGTATAGAACCTAATGTTTGGATATATCATCCTGAAAATAAATAAATAAATAAATATATATATACATATTAAGCAAAAAAAAAGAGCAGTGAAACTTGTAAACAACCCAAGTTTAATCTATCTGGTTGTGTTAAAAATCAAATATACCCTTATCTCTTTCTAAGATTTCAAAATATAAGATTTGATTAAATTGGGGATAATGACACAAATGATTCATTGAGGTTTAACCTAATTTGTAATGTGATATATAAGCTTTCAATTTATTCAATGTGGTCCCTATACATTTGATATATATTCAATTTAGTCCTTGAACTTTTAATTTATTCAATATGATAGTTTAGGGACTAAATTAAACATGCACCAAAAGTCTAGGGACTACATCGGATCACAATTTAAAGTTCATAAATTGCATTAAATAAATTCACACATTACACATTGAGTTAAAATTCAATGATCACATTGCATTTGAAAAGTTCAAATTAAATAAATTCAAAATTCATAATCCATATTACACATTGAGTTAAAGTATAAGGATCATTTGTATTATTTTTTCACTAATTTATTTTTTTCCCACCAGAGCATATTTTGGTGAGTATGGATCGCAAAACGAGCATCACACAAATGGAGGCCTAACTAAAGACATATATAATTGGACAAGGTGTTAAATTAAAGGGAAAATCAAATCATAAATCCTAAATTACATGGACGAAACATAATTATGTCTTCAACTTTAAATTGATACAATCAAGTCCAAAACCTGTAATACAAAAACAAAATCAAGTTATTAAACTTTTGTTTGATGTGATCAAATTTTAAACATTTAAGGAAGCCAGAAAAAACTAAATTTCAATTGTCTCTTAAGCAAATTTTGGATACTATTCACTGAAAAGACTTGGTAATTTTAATTCAAAGATTCGGGATTTGTTGCACGAATCATAAGTTAGAAATCAATTGTCACTTTTTACATGAACTATAGAATTCAATGCATTGCTTTTCCTCCCTAAATCAATCACTTAGGTACGAATTTGGCATTCTTGAAAGTTCAAATAGATTACTCGCCAAACTTGGAAAACGAAATTTTCCGAAAAAATATTAGTGGTCGTGATGTTTCTTTATCCGATGCTAACTTCTGCCGGTGGGAAAACCATTATCACAGCACCATGTAATAAAAGTCCTTATGCTAATACATGATACTTCATATTTTCAGGCAATAATGGCTTCGGTTAAAACCTACTAATCACTAGGATAACGGCATACCAGCCGATTGCCTGTCATACATCCATTGTAGTTTAAGCACTGATACTACTTATAAAGCAATGTGATCCACTGTTGCACATGATGTTTTCATTTGCTGCCTTGATTACAAGAGAAGTGTGTCCTTTATTCTATAATTCTTACTATGGGTTAGCATAATGCGTTTCAAATGTTTAATCAAAACCAAGCCGAACCCTTTTACCGGTTCGGTTCTGTTTACGAGAGGCAATTTTCAAAAATAAAATGATTCGTGATTTGCACCACGTCGTAATTTGGTTTGGTCTCAAAAAAGTTTAGAATCAAACTCAAAACTGTATTTTACATATATGACGTGTATGTTGGGATTATTCATTTTACAATAATTTTTTTATTAATATTTAAGGTTACATCACGAAGAACACCATACTTTATTGTTCAATTTTGACTTTTGTTGGTCAATTTGGATCAATAAGCTAAGATCGACATGTGTTTCTCTTATGGCGATATTGGAAAACTTTTTAGTAAAATGCAATCTCTTGGATCATGATTTGATTCGGTTTGAAACCAGTTTTTAGTTTGGTTCAGTTCCAATAAGCAAAATAAGGGTTCTTGTCCAACTATACTTGTATTGTTTGATTTAGTTTGGCTTCAAATCGCGTTGAACAATGCCATGCTCACGCCTAATTCTCACTGCACTCAATTAAATCGTCGCTAAATCAGTTGATCCTTCCGCCTTTCTCTTCTTGTACTCTTAAGCCATTTTGTTCAACAATTGTTGTGTCATCCACCATCGCCGCCACCAACAAAGTCAATGCCATCACCTCCACGTCGAGTTGCTACCACAAGCATCGTGCCGTCCCTCACAAATCTTCATGTTCATGATTACTCTCTCTCATAGGAAATAAAGATCATCTGCATCCATAAATAGTTCAGCATTGTGCATTTTCGTCAAGTATAGTTGGATTGCATGAGATGCATAAAACATTTAATGATATAGCATATGGGTCTTTGGATATGTCACAACTTCTGCAAATAAATTGGTAGAAGCAACAGCGTTGCAACATCCTACTTCTTGAATGGGGTTAAGTAATTCGAGATATAAATATTCAATATTAGGAAATAATTAAAACCCCCAAAGATGGCACCATTATCGTCATCCCCTCCTATGTGCAAGTGCTATGGCCTTTCCCGCAAGAAGAGATTTTTAAGGATCGACTTAGTAGAAATCGATACTTTCCTTCAAAATGATAAGAGGGAATCCAAACCCTGATATATTAACATATCTAGCTACAATCATCTTTACTCAAAATCTTTGAATTGATGAGTTAAAGACCAATCTGAAGAGGAAAAAGTATTTAAAAAAATCATAAATCTTTTGTATGTAGTGCCAATTTAGGACTAAATTGCCAATTTAGTTCTAAATCTTTTTGTATACCAATTTATTCCTAAATCTTTTTACTTTGTGCCAATTCAATCATTTTCAGCCAATTTTAGTTGGATTTTGTTAATTAGGTGCTCGTTAGCTAATATGACCTTGATCGATCGATGTAAATAACTTTTAATAATATTTTAATATTTTAAAATATATTTTTTTCTTCTCCTCTTCCTTCCTCTAGTTGACAAGGTTGAGGTCAACCTCATTGGCCATTAGCGAGCCTCATTGACCATCTTGCTAGCTTGATGCGAGGCCGCCCTCACAACCATTGGCAAGGTGGCTAGTGAGGTCAACCTCGACCTTGTCGACCATCATCTCTAGGCAATTACCAAGAGAAAGGAGGAGGAGAAGGAAAAAAAAAAGAAAAAAATAAAATAAAATCCACGTTATCCATGCGCCGATCGGGCCTAGTCGGTAGTCACCACCCGAATCAAAAAATCCAATTAAAATTAGCCGGAAATTACTGAATCGGGACAAAATAAAAATGTTTAGGATTAAATTTGTACAAAAAAAAGATTATAACTAAATTGATACAAATATAAATGATTTATGACTTTTTTTAAGATTCTCACAATCCGAAGATATTAAATTACTCCCCATCACATCATATCCTTGATGTGAGACACGAGTCGCCTTAATATCCTCACATGCTCACACCTTAACGGGATTGGCAATATAGCCAAACTATTATTGTGGACGAATTTAAGGCGGACTAATCCTTGGGCGAGGTTGTTGGAAGTCCTGACCCCTTAGCCACCACGATCGGCGGCATGGATTGATACTGGCGGGAATAGACTTTAGTCTAAAGACCTGATGAAACCGCCATTAGTTTTGACATTTGCCGTCTCGTTTTCGGTCACGTTCCACCTCTCAGTCCTCCATGGCCAGAATCCAAGAACCCGCCCTAACTCCCTCATAGTGATCATACCCCGATTCTCGCTGACCAATACGGATCCACACCAGCCGCACTACTCCTGTCGAAACTGGGACCATCCCATCCCATCCCATCATCTCTCGTCGTCTGATTGCTGATCACGGATCGATGTTTCGGTTTTGCGTATGAATGACAATTTCCCCTTTTTCGGTCAGATAAAAAAGACCCTCTCTCCCTCTCGAAATCGCTGGTGGGTTTTGCAGATCTAACACGTCTCCAACGCCCGGACGAACGAAAAGGAGCTCTCTCTTTCTCTCTCTCTCTCTTTTTCATTTCATGCATCTTTCTCTTACCAGATGCAGAAGCTGATATAAGAACAAGACACCAAACGCTCCCCATCCCACCGCTCCCACCTTCTCACCATCTATCGTCGTTCTCTTTCTTCTTCCTTTTTTTTTCCGTTGAGGAGATAATTTCCTCGTACACCCATCGCCATCTCTCGCTCCCTCTCCTTCTCATTCGTTCCAGTTTCGCTTTCCCTACTTCCACTTTTCCTTGTCCAACGCCTCCTCTTTCCCTTTTGAAAAACCTCTCTTTCTTCCGTTTTCTCCGTCGTCATCGGATAAAACAAGAACCCTCCCGATCAGCTTCAGAGCTAATAAAATCCAGAGACTCTTCTCAACCCCTTTTCATTAGGAAACTTCCCCCAAAGAAATTCTCTTGAATTTCGCAAGATATCGTTTCAAGATATATTGTTTCTCTCTCTTTTTTTTTTTGAGAAAGAAGGAAATAAAAGAGACGGTTCGGTTCGAATGGGGAACTGCCAAGCAGCAGAGGTGGCGGCGGTGGCCATCCACCACCCGGCGGAGACCAAGGTGGAGAGGATATACTGGTCCGTGAGCGCCCACGATATCATGTCGGCGAACCCGGGGCACTACGTCGCGCAGGTGATCGCCGCCTCCTCTCAGGCGGTGGCGGCGAAGGACGAGAGCGGCGGCGCGCCGGCGAGGCAGCTCAGGCTCCTGCGGCCCGACGACACTCTGCACATCGGGCAGGTCTATCGGCTCGTTAGCTTCGAAGGTAATATTGCCGTGCCGGATTCTCTTGGCTTTAATGTTTTTCCTTCTTGGTTTCTGAGGAGTTTGGTTTTCTCCTTTTTTTGCTTGGTGGAAGATGTGATGAAGGAGTTCGCGGCAAAGAAGTGCGTGAAGCTGGGGAAGCTGCTGGAAAGATCAGGAGGGGACGGAGTCGAGTCGAAGAAGAAAGAGTCGAGGACGAGTCGGGGGCCGAGTTCGAAGCATGACTCGGTGACTGCTGACGACTGCATGTCCACCAAGGTATTTTTCTCAAGCTCAGCTCCAGTGCGCATAACATGCATTGGGTAAATTTCTATGTGGACACTTTTCTTTTGTCAATCTTGTTTGCGAAAATGACTCGCTTAAACTCACTTTACAGAAAATAACATTAAAATCTCGTTATATAAAAGCACCGATATAAATCATTAAATATTATCATATTCATCCATGAACTACTTAATAAGTAAATCAAGATGAATCTTGAGGCACTAAGCTAAGAAAACAAGCAATAAGTAGGTGTGTTTGTAGGTAAAAAATGAATGATTTAGAAAATATTTTCTTAAAAATACCCATTTATGTTACTTAAAATAATTAGTCTAAGAAAAATATTTTCATCATCATCAATTACAATTTATTTCCGAACATTTTTGTGAACAAGTAATCGTTAATTCATTTTTATAAGCAATATAACTTATCATTTAAAAAAAATATAGTTTTCAAATCACTTATTTTACATATAACAAATGAAGCTGTAGTGGCACGCAAATTGCCAACCACACTTATGATGGATCTTAATTTTCAAAATTTAACAGCGATTAGAACTCGTGATAACATAAACTCTAGTTATTGGGTCACGCATAAATGATGACGTGGAAATGTGATCATCACGAAAAGTATTTGTTTGATGTTTGTAACGTAAACAGAAAGTAGAAATAATGAATTTCTCTCCACATTGGATACCCGCAAATCAGGGACTACGAGCTTTGGTTCCTTTTTATTCCTCATGTTTGGACCCCGCCTAATAAATCCTATCTTTCCTTTGACATTCGTAGTTTCTTTCTTTAATAATTCATCCATTACATATCATTTCGTACTTTGTCTTTATATGGCACGGTTCCCTATTATCATCGTGAATTTTATGGATCCTATGATTCATAATATTCTTCAAAATGACAGTAGTCTCTACCTAATTAATAGCAATTTTTTTTTCATGCCGCTACTAAATTCCCTAATCGTGACCTTCCTTTAGGGTACGTAATTGCCCTCACTAATAGTAAATTTTTTTTGGAAAATATGACTCTTCTTAAGAGGACGTAATATTCCTTTTTGGTGGTAATTTCTGTGGATCTTATACTCTTAATATCTACGAGAAAAGCAATAGTTAATAGCACATCTTTGTTAATGCCATTGTTACTAAGATACTAAGCCATCGTCACTTTCCTCGACCACACTTTTCTCTTTACATCCCACGATCCAAATTGAATGCGCAATCCAAGTAGACTAACGTAAACAACACCATACGGTATTGCTTTTTTCTCTTGACTAAAATATCTAATCTTCACGTGCGTCTTCAGTAATCCTTTAATTAATTAGTAAATCACTTAGCAAGTCACACTTCGTTTAGCAATTATGTTTTTTTTTTTTTTTGTGGGTCCGGTTAGTCTTCCTTGACTTTTTCTTTTTTTCATCTGATGGTCCATAAAGTAAACCTAACCCCATCTTTCTTTCGGCCACATTGACCCTTATTTCATTTCCTTACGCATGAACCCACATGATTGGAATAATTAATCTTAAGGTTCGATTCATCTTCCACCATACCCGTGACATGCTCCATAATGGATGGGAACCAACTTTGTTAAGAAACAAAATATATTTCGAGCTGCACTTTCACACAATAATTAAGAGAAACATTTTCATGTATAGTTTTATAATTGTGTCAGAGATAAAGGTCTCAATTTCAATTTCTCATGCTTTTCAAAGTTGCAGTATCTCTTTTGCCCACATGCATCCAATTGGCAAGCTTAGAGTGTTTGTCACCAAATTAGTGAGGGCGGGTTATAAGATGTGAGATATATTTTGCACTACTCTTTGACACTTTGAGCCATTAGAATGAATGATTTTGCATATTACTTTGAATCAACTATAATTTATAATTTATGTTCGAATATCAGAAATATAAAATTAACTTGACATGATCACGGTTCTTCTGTTTGCATGATCTTGTCCTTACATGAGATCTTTCAAGCTGTGACGCTATCTCTACTTTTAGACAAGTTGTAGAAAGGCCCTTTGTACTTTGGCGTTTTTATCTAGTGACATGTCCTTTTTTACATGATAGAATTGACCCCTCGTACTTTTACAAATATTCACTTGGAACTGATCAAAGTGGGTCCTTGAGGAAATTGCATATGCACGTGGCTGTTTTCACCAAAGTAAAAAGTGCATAACTCACTGTATTAGAAAGACACCAAAATACAATGATGTTTATGCAATTTATCCTAATTTTATCCCGTGTGACATAGCTTAATCAAGCCTTCAATTTGTCTATTTCCTCTTTTTTTGGTTCAAATTTTTAATTTGCAGGAGGAGGAGGAGGAGGAGGTTGATGAAATGGGAAGCAGCAGTAGCGGCGGCCTGAGAGGACTAACGGGTGGTAGGCAGTGGAAGCCAGCCTTACAAAGCATTTCAGAGATTGGATCTTGAACGATGCTCTCTCCATCTCTCTCTCTCTCCGTGTCCAATAAATACAAAGTGCCACCAAAAGTTGTCCGTACTTTTGTTCACTTTTTCACCATCTCCGATGTCGTAACTAGCACTTTCTTTGTTAATCGAACTAGTGACTGTTCTTTTCCCCTCACCTTTGAGTCCTAGTGCGTTTTAGGAGCGATGCTTGATTGTCAACGTTTGGTGTTATATAGATACATTAGATTAGGATGTGTCGCTTACTTTTTCTCTTCTGAAAGGTGGGGATGATAGTGATGGTTGATGACTACTTCAGTTACGAATCCTAATTAATCTCCGGTTGTTGACCTCGATAGCAACAATCTCTATAAATTTCCACCTCTCATTAATCAATCAATCAGTTAATTTCATGTTACCAAGATCTTCAAAGATATCAAAACTACTTTTGATGACATAATTCAAATGCGTGATCAATGAGGAAAGCCTTTCATATACATGTGAAGTTGTCATCTCACTCCCTGATTCATTCTATCCATATTGGAGGTAAATTTGAGAAGTTAAGGCCAAGTAACAGTGATATTTTTGTCAAAGTCTGTTAATTCGCAGAAGATAAAGAGTTAGCATAGTGTCACGGGCCGATCGATCAACTCTCGATCAATGCTTGTTACAAGGTTTTACCCTAAGCGTTTGCACTTTTCACACTCGACTCACAAGACTCGTATGTAGAGAGAAACAACTCTTAAAGAGTTTTGTATTGCAATGAGAATACAATGAGGGAGGACACCCCTTTATATACAAGTACAAGGCAAACCCTAGCCGTAGATCTCCCTTAGATCTAACGGTGGAGGTTGCACCTCCCCATCTACCAACTACCGGCATTTATGCCAACTACCACTACTCGCATTTATATCGTATGCGTACAAATACGGTATCGCCCGTCCCTAGAAGAATACTTTACATCTCGGGAACATAAGCCGAGGGTCATCATCGTGTCACGCCCGTGCTAGAAAAACCTCTTGGACATGCTATCTTTCGGGCCGTGACATTCTCCCCCACCTAATCAGGCGACGCCCTCGTCGTGAAAATCTTCTATCTCCTTCTTGAACAAAGATTCTCCTCGGGCTCCCATGAAACCCTTCCATCTTATTCTATCTCCTTCTCGATCCGCCAAGATGCTCTCGACCTCTCGATCATACGATTCTCCTCGGGCTCCCGATCCGGATCTTCCTCATCAACTTGGAAAGGTTTGAGCATACTTACGTGGAACACCGGATGTACCTTGAGTTTTGGTGGTAGCTCCGGCTTGCGAAGACCCTTCCGGATCAACCCCTTGTGATCATATATTCTCCTACTTGGAACTCCACGTGCCGTGGCCCATTTCTTCATGCGCTTGGAGGCTTTGTGTAACACGCCCGGGCCAAGTCCGCCTCTTCTTGCATGTTCTTGTTGTACGCGGGCGGACTACTGATCTAGTGCGATCCGCAACAAGATGCTCTCGACCTCTCCCAATTCGACTCACGTAGTGAGGTTTTTGCCCCAAGTTTGGGGATGCAAACTTGTTGACATGTTTAGCCCGATGAACAACTCCCGGACTCCCCACGATCCGGATCTTTGTGGAATCCCCTCATCACTACGTGCTTCATGAATAACTTGAAAGGTTTTGAGCATCAACCACCACCATTACGTTCGGACTTGGTAGGTTGACACCATGGATGTGGACCTTGAGTTTTGGTGGTAGCTCACAAACGCTTCGTCCCGCATTTGTGGCGACGATCTTCCGAGGGCCAACGTGCGGTGGATCCCCGATGATAGTGATGGTTGATGACTACTTCAGTTACAATTCTTCTAATTAATCTCCGGTTGTTGACCTCGATAGCAACAATCTTTATAAATTTCTACCTTTCATTAATGGGGACCATTCCGGTCTAGCTCCGATCCGGCGAATCAATCAATCCAACGCCTCATCGGTGGATCGCTTAATTTCGCCCATACCACTTGTCACGATCGATCAACTCTCGATCAATGCTTGGCTTACCGGCCTTAAGGTTTTACCCCTAAGATTCCAAAGATATCAAAACTACTTTTGATGACATAATTCAAATGCGTGATCAATGAGGGAGGACACCCCACCGCGGTTTATATACAAGTACAAGGCAAGCCTTTCATATACATGTGAAGTTGTCATCTCACTCGTTGATTCATTCTATCTATATTTAAGATAAATTTGAGAAGTTAAGGCCAAGTAAAAAGATTCTTGTCTATCTTTCGGGCCGTGACAATAGCATGTGTCTAGTGGTAATCTTATCGTTCATTATGGGCTCCCTGAAGTGCTTCCCTATTAGTGTAATTCTTAAACATACTAAAATCAGTGGACATGGCAAACCATATTGAATATGTAATTTCAACTTGTCTTGTAATTTAATATATCAATATCGTGAAATAGTCTTTATATTGGAAGTTTAGTACGCCCGTCCCTAGAAGAATATGATATTGCAAATACTAGGCTAAATAGCAATTTACGGGGTCTCTTTAGTACAATTTTTTTTAAGCGATTGCGCTATGAAAAGATGGGTGAGTTGCAGTTTTAGTAAGTGTTTGACAGGCTCCCCACAGTTGTAACACCATCGAAGTTACAGCAGCTTATTGTCCAAAAAAAAAAAAGTTACAGCGGCTTATAACAATTTTTAAGAAGTCATCTCACCAATTTTGAGGTTTCACAGCTTTCAATCGTATACAACCAAATACATAAATTACAACATTTCAAAATTTTACAACTTGTTAAAGTAATGACCAATTCTCAACGGTAAAGTTGGGAAGTTCAAATTATTGTCAGCAAATGCAAGGAAAAAATGCAGGCCTTTTCAAATGTAAAGATAGCCCATTGTTCTAGAAAGGCCAATTATATTGTAGATTGGGTATCTAAAGCCCACAAGAACAACTATTTATTTTTAAATTGGGTTTCATCACCTTCACAAACCTTATGGGACATTTTATGTAATGATGCCCCTTTACCATGCCTCTCATCTTTGATTACTTAATGAAATGCTTTAGCTTTTGACCAAAAAAAAAAAATACAATTACCATGGGGCACTGCCACAGCCATACCAAATAAATACTAGAAAGAATATGCAATAATTGAGGCAAATAATTTGGTGATCTTGGGTTCACCCTACTTGTTATATATAGAGGATTATAAAAATTGGACAAATGGACATTTGCTTGCGCTCAACATATAAAGATCAAACCCCCACCCAGATCCCGAACCATTCTCCTATTCCTCCTCTGTTCCTCTTTCTCTCTGTGCATTAATCTAGGGCCTGTAGATCGTTGCATTGTTGCCTGCGCCACTATTCTTGCCGTTGCTTTGTCGAATCAAACGCTCGGTCACCGTTCCATCTTTGTTGACCTCGACATCACCACACACACGCGTGCGTGAGAGACTCGACAGCTACGTGTCTTTTCCATTGACGAGAAGAGGAGATTACATATCTAACCTTTGTGATAGGTAATCCCATCAAACCAGTAAGTCTGGTTGGATTTAGCCCAATCCAAATTGACCCATTTAATTTATTATAACCAGTTTTTTTGAAGAAAATTACAAAACTATTCTAAACTTATTACAATTTTTTCAATTCAATCATGAACTTTTTTTTGGCCAATTCAATCATAAACATTTTATAATTGTGTCAATTCGATCCATCCGGCTATTTTTTGCCGTCGGCACGACATGGATGGCGGTCGGTTGGCCAATGCTGACGTGGCTAATTTTTTAATAATATTTTATTTTAAAAAAATTTATTAAATTTTTTCTTTCTCTTTTTGTTTTTTCTTCACTTCCTTCTCCATCATCCAACAGGTTGCCAACCAAGGGTAGGGCTCACCAACCTCGAGGAAGCCTAGCCGTGACTAGTCAACCTCTCCTAGGCAACCGGTTAGGCCGGCCAGGCTCGCCTTCGCTGGATTTGACGATAATCGAGCCTCACCGGCCATGGGCCAAATCCAACCTCGCTGAAGGCCACAACCTCATGTGGCTTTTGGTAAGGGCTACTAGAGGTTAGGTGAGGCTTGCCCTCGCTAGATCTAGCAAAGGACCTCGCCAGCCATGAGGAGGCCACGACTTGCCCATGGTTGGCGAGGCTCACCCAAAGACAGGTGGAGCCTCGCCCAACCATGACCATTAGCGAGGGCAAGCCTTGCCTAGCAACAACAAGGTCAATCTCGGAAGAAGGAGACAAAAAAGAAAAAATAATAATAATTTGAAATATTATTGAAAAATTGCTCAAGTCAGCGTTTGTCAGATAGTCAATATTGACTAATGTCCACATTAGCACTAATCGGAAAAAATTAGTCAAATGAACTGAATTAGTATGTTGCAAAAAGTTTAAAACTGAATTGACTAGGAAAAAAATCATGACTGAATTGAAAAAATTATAATAGGTTTATGACTATTTTGGTAATTATTCTTGTTTTCATGTAATACAAATCTATTGATCTATACGCAACTCATTCACAACCTGATCCATATTGCTAAACTATTTTCTTGTAAAAATCCATATCTAAACTAAAGTGAGAGCACGGAGTGAACAAGTGTGAGATTGAGTGAGGGTGAGAGAAAATGAAGAAATGGTCATAGAGATGAATTGGATTTAAACAAGTCATGAACCTATTTAATACTCATATTATTTTATACCTTATTATTATAAATCCATATGATCCATTTACTAAATACAATTAATCCATACAACAACTCAATTGATCAAATTTGGGTTAACAGATTGGTTTATGATCTATTTTAATAACTCTAGTAATGGGGAAGAAATCATCGCTATCAAGGTTAGATATAGCTACATGAAAAGAGAGAGAATGAGAGAAAGAGACCCATTGGTTTAGCTTTGTCCATGGACCAATGCATTTGTGGTGGTGATGAGTGAAGTGAAGGTGATCGATGGTGGCAAGCGGCCTGAGGTGTGGTGGCAACACCGGTGTCATGGCTCCTCCGATAGGGTTTAACTGGTTAAGAGACATCGTGCAGGGTCTTATTCAATGTGATCAATCATAAGTTGATATGAAAAATGGGACTATGTTGAGTTAGGTAGTTCTACGACCACACTCTTTGTCAAGTAGAGGTGAGCAAAAATGCCCGGTAACTCGAAAGCCTAGACCGGTTCTACCAAATCAACCATAATCCTTTGAGTTCTTATGGTCTAGGCCGGCCCACCGAGCTGAAAATCAATTTTTATTTTGGGGCTGGGCCCATCTTTTGGGGTTCAAGTACTTGAAACTTGAATGGCCCAGACCGGTCCAAAATATCAGTTTACCATCTTCAGAAAAGGAAAAACAACCCTACCCAAGACACATCCTCATTTCTCCTCACCTGGCCCCTCTCATTTCTCTGGTCTGCGACTACTCCAATGAGTCTATACGCCAAGGCTATGTATGGAGCAACGTATAAAGGTTTACAGTCACTATGTTCAAAAAGAAAAATTGACAGTTTCAAGAAATCAGGACTACATCTGTTAAGATTAATGATCAGTTAGCTGATGCATTCACTAAGACACTCAATGGTTCTCAGTATCAAGTTGGGAACACTTGTTATATACATTCCAACTTGAGAGGGAGTATTAGAAATACAAAAAAAAAAAAAAGTGCCATTGTAAATGTGCATACTAATTGTGTAACATGTTTTATTTTGGGGGGCTATTGGTTTTCAACCGTGTGCAGAGACACTCGGGACTGCATGGTAATGTTTATGTTCTTTTTTTGTTCCTTGGAACAAAAACAAAAAAAGTGTTTCTATTCCGGGAACGTTTTGAACAAAAGAACGCGTTTGGTAACGTTTGTTCCGGAAATAAAAAATGAATAGAAACACGTTTGGTAAATTTTATTCTTTTTTTGTTTCTTTTAATTTTTTTAATATTTTTACTTTATTTTTCATTTTTTCCTTTATTTTTTATTTTTTTTTCTTTCGGCCGGTTGTCGGCCTTTGGCGATCGGCCGACGGGGCCGGCAGCCTCGCCCGGCCACGGCGAGACTCACCGGCCCCCGACGAGGCCAAGCCTCGCCGTGGTTGGGCGAGGCTCGGCCTTGCCGGTGCGGTGAGGCTTGGCCTCGCCCGGGCCGGCAACACTCCGGCGAGGTCGCCGACCCTTGACGGCGTCGCCGCCCCTCGATGGCCGGTCGCCGGCCATGGCCGAGGCCGGCGACCAGTGAAAGAAAAAAGAAGAAAAAAAGAAGAAAAGAGAAGAGAGAGAAGAAGAAAAGAGAAGCGTTTCTTTAAAATCGTTTATGGAACAAGAAACAACTTTTTTTTGTTTTCGTTTTTATTCTTTTTGTGTTCGGAACAAAAAAAAAAAAAGAATAGAAACACAACCAAACGCACGCAACCAAACGCGTTTCTATTTTTTTTTTTTGTTCCCTAAACAAAAAACAAAAAAAGTGTTACAGGAACACTTTTTAGAAATGAAAACATGCAGGGCCTCAGAGTCATTCTCTCCGATCCTTCCTCTCATTATCCCATTTATCGTATTATTTTAGAGGACATGTAACAAAAAGAAGATATCATCAAAGCGCCTAAAATATCTATGAAGTCAAGTTACATGGGATAAGATTGAATAATAATTTCAATAACCAACATTAGTATAATATACATTAATAAACGCCACTATAAAAATCCGCATGAATATTGATTTTTATGATGTTTCTTTAAGTTTTTATTCAAATATGGAAAAGAATATTTTCCTCTAATAACTTTGGTTATATGGTCTGAATGTATGTCTATAACATATATCGATTTATAGTTCCATAAATATATACTTACTAATACTTTATTAACCATTTCATATACACTTGTAAAATCTTATTTTTTGATGAGATAATATTGTTATTTGTAATATAGATTCATTATCATTAAGATACCATTGTTTATTTTATATATAAAATAATCAAGACAACGTGAGTAACGTTATATTTAAATACGAAAATTTAGATAACCACATATCACATGAAATTAAATAATAAGAAACATGCTTATTATTAAAGTACATATATTATTATGAGTGTCATACTTAAAAAGTACATTATCAAGTTATTTAATTACCTACGGCACTATACTAATTGTCTATTTATGAATTAGGACTATGATTCTAGTAATTCATTTCAATAAAATAATTATTATATTTCGAAAAAGTTAAATAATTCAAGAGAGATAAAATAATTATTATATTGCCAAAAAACATTATTTTAATAACCCGCTAGTGTGGCTCGTTAAAAGAGAGGTCGAGATAGAAGGTTGAGCGATCTTTAGCAATCTAGGTGACTTACCCAGTAATAACTATTACTACAAAAAAAAAAAAAAACATTAAGCTATTCTAACTTTGACTATGATAGTGACTATGGCATAAAACTATTACCAGAAGCAAACATTAAAAATGGATGCCGACCTCGTGCTAGATCTATAGTGCAATAATCACAATAGCAAAACGTGGTTGTATACCGATTTTCAGGAGAATCGTGTGTTTTGTCATGAAAATGGTGACGGGGCACCAGCTTTTGGCTCCCCACCGACCCGGCCGGGGGCTGAGGAAGGACTGCCACCGGGACCAGGACTGGCGGTGGGGGCCGAGAAGCGGGCCGGGCCGCAGCCCCTTGCTGGGTGAACTATGGACCCTTCAGCTGGGCCTTTCTTAGTGGGCCACTACTTGGTCCAGTTCAGTTCTCATCTTCTTTGAGAAGGCAGGATGGCGCTTTTGAATTCTCACGATTGAAGCTTGGAGAAAACCGGGCAGAAAAAAGTTACCCTTCCCTCCGTCTAACCCCCCGGCCGGGCGAACCCGAAGGCCACCAACCATGGACTTCTTCCGCGCGGATTCGCAGCTTCATCTGCTCCTTCGGGCTTCTCTTCATCTTCATCCATGGCGCCTCCGTCTCCGCCGCGGAACCCACCTTCGGTACGGGCCTCTTCCTCGCTTCCGTTCCTTCCTCTGTACTCGTAAGCTACTGGGTTTCGTTCAGCTCGCCTTAGGATTCGAGGTACAGATACTGGGTGGTCGCGCGCTTCGGCTGCTCGATATGCATTTTGGGAACTCTCGTTGTTCCCTGTTTTGATTTGGGTTCGTGTTTTCTTTTTCGGTTTTTGTGGGGGTCCCCAGCGAGACCCACTATGCTCAAGTCGTTTCTCCTTTTCCCCTCCTCCTGGACTGCTCACAGCTTCGAGGCAATGACGGAGCGAAATTCCTCATTCCACTTCTCGACCCTTTTCCCCTGCGAGAGAAAAGAGAGAAACTTCATGTAGTTTGTTTGTTTGTTGGTGTTGATATGGGGCCGCCGATTGTCGGTTGCCCGTGTTTGTTTGTATCCTGGCTTCGCAATGGCAATTGGTGATCGCAATGGCCTAACGAGCCCCATGCCTTACCAAAGGTGTCGTTTTTCGAGAAATCCCCTACAAATTTCATAGTCTGTAGTTGCAGTCAGTTGATTCAGCTGTGCCTTGTGGGTAGTGGCATTATAATTGATAATTCTTTTTGATGCTTAGTGTTTTCCCACTTCTATTATATTTTGCAAACCACTTAGTGGAAAATGATTTTTTTCTTTTTCTTGTTGTTGTTTATATCTTTTTTCCTTTTTCGTATTTCATCATATCCATAGATCTTGTATCTATTGAAGATTACTCTTCCAAAGCACAGATTAAGGTGCCATCTTGACAGGCCCTCTTCTATCGATGACTAATTTATGCTATGAATTTGCAGTAGGTTTTGTTACTAAAAGTTTTGTTGAATCATAGTGCATCCAAAATCCCCAAGAAATGCTCAACTGGTTATTGTACCATGCAGAGAGTTTTCCTGTTTCTTTACCCACTGAACAAGAATCTGAAAGAAGATATTGAATAAAATAAGAAATGGGCATGTGCTGGGCTTTCTTGACTTATGGGTAGCTTCATTTTCGATACCTGGAAAATGAATAAAGCAACCTTGAAAAATCAATTGAGTTGGCCAAAAAATAAAAAGATAATTTTTGCAGCAGCATGGCAAGAAAAGGACGGTTTCTTGATTCCTCTCTTTGTTTTTTGGTTTATTTGGAAAGAGCTGAACAAGACAACCGGTGAAGAAAATGAGTGTTCTAAAAATCGTTTGTAATTATGGCAAACTGGTTCAACTTACATTTTTGGATCGTGGAAAATTACAATTGATGTAAATGCATTAACTGACTTTGTATGTGTCTTTGTTCTTTTATCTGGGCTCCCTTTTGGTTCTTGAGCTTTTTCTATATCTGGTTTTGCATCCCTTGGTGCCTTATGGTGGATTCCCCCTTACCTACAAGAGAGAAAGTAAACTGATTAAAATCCTCGTAATTCCTGAATTTTGCATGGCTATTAATATGAAAGAATTGATTCATGCATTTCCTTCATTAAGCCGTTTCATCTTCTCATGCTTGTGGCATATGATAGAATTAATTTCTTATCGCCTCTCAGTTTTTGAAGTGCATCCCGGTCAAGTACATTTGGGGAAGACATGCATACTTCTATCTTCTTCTTTACTTATGGGACCAGTTGTTCTACCTAAACCATCATTGCCTTCATGGAAGTCTTGTGAGGCTATGAAGTATCAATGGTTTGCACAAACTACCATATTTTGAACACTTAGTTCTTTGATAGTTTGCATCAGAGATACTAATTGCCAGAGAGAGGCACCTGGTTTTTCTCTTTAATTTAATAAAAGAGTTGTGTGTTGTACAATAAAATTAGTTTCAGGCAGCATTTGATTCAAATTGCTGAACTTCTATGCCTATATATCTCAGAAATAGAGGGCTGAAAAGTTGTAGAAACAGATTATGGTCATAAATCAACACATCATAATGCAGCATAACTATTTCTTTCATGTTTGGATATGCTTCAAACTTACTACTGTAGTATCAATTTTGCAGTCATTGGTCAGTCTACTTCGGTGCAGCTATCTCCTGTATCACCAGTGGAAAACCCTCCTGGTTCTAAGCCCCGCACTTCTATGTTTTGTGAAAGAGTTCATATCCATGGTTTATCAAGGACGAAACATTTGAGTAAAATAGCTCATTCAGCTAAAGTGAAAGTTTTCTCTAACAGTACCAGTCTTTATCCAACCAAATTTGAGGTTTGTTTCCACAGGTGAGTATTTGTGATTCTTAGCTGATTGTGCCTCTGGAGTGTGTATCTAACTTTTTACTCTTTCATTGTATAGCAGTGTAAAGTGACACGTTGATCTACTGATGTTAGACATTGATAATTGAACCCTTGGAGTCATTGTACACCTGTTTTTCAGTGGAAGGAGGCATGATATTTTGGGTTTTCTTTTGAGGAGAGTTGTACCAATCTCAGTGGAGGATCCCTCTTGGCAGTGAAACTAACTCCAAGTATCACATAGAAGCTACACTTAACTTGAGAAAATACTTGAGTTCTGCTATGAAGTAATTGTTTTTTGGGGAGATTCATGCTGCAATCCATGTTTCAGAAGGCACGATGGAATGTCCTTTATTGAGTGTGCACAGTTTAGTTTGCCTGATTTTAGTTGTGATCTACTTTAAAGTTCTTAAGACAGGAGAAAGTTCTTATTTTGTTCCATATTATTTATAGGCTTAGGATATTGAAGAATGTTACCCTAGTGTTTACTTTATTTTGCAGAAATTTATCTCTTGGTATGTGCATGTGCCCTCAAAACCAATGGGAAAAAGTTGGCAAGGGTTCATGGTTTCGGCCAATGTCACCATTTGACCATAAGCTCTTAGATATACGAGTAGCTGGTTCATCCTCGGAAACTTTTGAGATGTCAATTGAAGAAGGTGTCTATTATTTTATTTTTGAAGTATTCTGAATTAATGAATGACTGCATATTTTATCCCTTTACTTTTGACACTTTGCAGTAATATTGTTTGTATATGTTTCACAGAATTTTTCCTGTATCGGGTAGTTCTCTTGATCGTGGGCTTGGTTTTAATGACCTTTGCATCTTCTTTGAGCAATTCTTTGGCTTTCTACTACAGCAGTGCAATGGCAGTTGGCATCATCCTTGTAGTATTGATGGTTCTTTTTCAGGTGGAATGAATTCTCTCTAGTTGATTTTTCATAGTATCATTCTTGGTTGCATCTTTGAATGGACAATGATCACATTTCTATGGCTTGGATATCTGGTTTTCTCAGTTCTAAATTTAGTATTCTGGAGATTTGATCGATGTATATTAACTGGTTATGTAGAATTTTACTCTACTGGACTCTACTCTACTCTTTCTATTGTCATGTGTTTAATTTCAGTTCGAGCCAGTTCTCTTATAGATAGATGCAATGCGGTTGTGTCAGGAGACTTTCTTCTGTTATATGGCCTTGGTTTGAGTTTGAAGAGTGGATATTCTCACACGTTTCTGCACATCCTGTAGCCATGCACTTTTCTTGCTGTACATGCAACCATTTTATAATTCATGAGTACAGGGAAGTCTTTTTCTGTAATTATGCCCTATTTCCATGCTTCCTCTGGTTCATAATATGCATGGTTATGTATGTTTGCATGCATTTGTGCACATACACATTTATGTTCTTTCGACCTAGCTACCCAACATCTGTGTGAATGTTATGCTTTGTTTAACCTCAAAAGACAATGGTTGTTCTTTTTCCATGTGTTTTTTGATAAGGCCCTTTCTTGGGACTATAAAGGACAATGGTTGTTCTTTAGTTCTTATTTCTTTGTTAATGGTTATTGACAGGGAATGAGGCTGCTGCCAACCGGGCGAAAAAATTCACTTGCAATATTCATATATTCATCTCTTGTGAGTATTTGAATGTTCAGCATAATTGATAATCTTTCATTGAGAGAGAATCTGCCACATTAATTATCATGGTCCTTTGTTCAGATCGGTTTGGGCTCTTTCCTTCTCCGCTACATGCCTGGGCTTTTTCGTTCAATCCTCTCAGAGATGGGAATTAGTGAAGACATGTACAATCCTGTATGTAAGTTTTCAACAAAAAATTTATTGTTATCAGTCTGTTTCAAGCGCATACTCATTTTTTTTTCTTCCGCCTACTGAATTATGACCTGTTGACTTGTTAAACTACTAGCATCATACCCATAAGTTGCATGGAATTTTTGTCCGCATAATTTATATTAATTCCGTGGTATACATAAGGTTGGTAAAAGATTTTTTTTTTCTTTTTTAATTCTAATTTGTTTTGAAAAACTTTGTTTTTTTGGGTTTCTTATATCGTGCAATGTTATCATGGTAAGAAGAATATCCTTTTAATTTTTGGTCAATGTGATAATTTTTCATGATGTTTATTATTTTAATTAATGTTATCTCCACACTTTGATATGATAATCATGGTACACCATTTAAAGGAAAAAATCAATTAACTGGATTAACTGGAATGTATCTTTTCAATCAATTAGTACAAAGCATTAATGAACTGCAATTTAATATGGGATACAAGTTTACATTATCACATATATACTCGCAGCTGAGAAACATAAACTGTTTTGCATTGGAGTCAATTGAGTGCTTGGAATGATTGATACAATTCTGAAGCATGTTTGTTAATAACCCAATATAGTCAGCTATGTATTCTGTAATGCTGTCAACAAGGTCAGCCCTTTTTAATGATCATCTTTTCACCTTTCAGGCTGATATTTTCCCTTAAGAAAGTAATGGTTTCCCTTGTTCAAATTTTCATGGTCTTATCTGCTGAAGGACAATTTAACTTGAAAATTTTGTATCCACTTTGAATTGATCTTCATTTATCATGCTTTATGCCTAGGTCTTGTATATACTGTTTATAGTTCAAATAGCAGGATGTGTTGGATCCTAATAGCTTTGCAACCATATTGTAGATTGTTATTCTTTTTCTGTCTAGGACTATATTCTAAGTTAATAAATTTGGGTTAATTAAACCATCAATCTGTTTGTAAATTAATCCATCTATCAGGAAACAATGCCCACTGTTGGGTTCAGTCTTGAAAAAAAAGGTTCCATTGACTGTTCAGCTGCATTCTACGAGGAGTTTGTCTTGTGTTATGCTAATTTAATAGATTGCAATAGACACAAACATCATGTTTCGTAGACCCATCACTGAAGTTTGCTCGCTTTTCTGGATACCGCAGTTGGCAATTTTTCTCCTAGCCTTTCTAGTTCTTACTGGAGCTTGGTTGGGATTTTGGGTTGTCCGGAAACTTGTCCTCACAGAAGATGGTTCAGTTGATGTAAGCACTTCTCATTTTGTTGCATGGTCCATTCGAGTTTTGGCTGCTGTTATGATCCTTCAGGTTTGTTTCCTTTACCTTCAGAATCTTCTGTTAGCGTGTTATATCTGTTAATTACAATCAAGCTTGACCACTAAGGCCTGACTCACTTTTTGTTGCCGTTCACTACATTTCAGTGTTCCCTTGATCCCATACTTGCTCTAGAAGCATTGATATCAGGAATTGCTACCTCATATGTGACCAGGAGAATTTGGAGATTGAAATTTTTTCGCCGTCTGTACAGGTACACCAGGGATCATTTTCTTCAATAATTATTGCAGGGTTGTTGCACTGAATGTATGATGAGGTTAAGCCTCAAGTGCAGTAGAACAGATTAATATATTTGCTTTGTCTATACTTCCATCTCTTGTTTTGTTGCCAGCGGTCAAATTTAATTGCTTCATTAAAATCATGACCAACTCTTTCATTTATATTCATAGAGCTTCTCACTTGGTGCATTTAGAAGGACGTCTAAATTTTGTATCTATCAATTCAGCCCAATGCTGGTGCCTGAGACAATGAGTTTCATTTTGCTAGTACTTGTCCTGAGCTTCTTGAACTTTTCCAGGAAACTGCTTTCATCACCTAAGGAGTACCACAGAACACCACAAAACATGGGATCACATGCCTTGCAAAATTCGTACAATGAGAGAGGCAGGTCCAAAATGTCCTCGCCAGCATTGTATAATTCTCCCTTGCAAGGTTTGCTTCGGTTATTTGATATAATCTCTATATTGCTAAGTCGGTCCTCCTTATGTCATCTTCTGCACGAACTGCAATTCCTCAGGGACCAGGACGCCACCTTCTCAGCCATCGGGTCCAGAGACTTACTACTCTACCTTCCACACCACGCCTGATAGGAAAAGATACTCAGATGATGAGTGGAAAAAGATAACCAGAGAGCACACTAAAAAATCCCTGGAAGAACTCGTATCTTCTCCTGACTTCAGCAAATGGGCGGTCGCTAATGCCGAAAGAATCACTTTGGCTCCAATCAACCATAATGCAAGCACTAGCTGGGCCACTAGACTTCACAACCTGCTACCATGGACTTAAGCCACATCTAAGGTCATCTTGAGATGCAAGACGTTAATTTGCCGCAGATGGGAGGGCAAAATTAATTCCCATATACTTATTCAAAGAGCTTTTTCGAGGTAAAGTCGTGCAAGCGGGTTGCTTACGCAAATCAACTAATTATCTCATGCTGCCCTTTTTCACATGAGGCAGTGAATCGGTATCCAAGTTCTCATAGCAAATCAGGTCTTCTTTCTGCGAACGGTATGTAACTGTAACATTGTAGTTTAGGAGATCGTGCATTAAAATTCTTGCCAGTAGGGAAAGCACGCGGCTTGACTTATTTAGATTAGCGGAGTTCTGTCATAGGTTTTGCAGCTTGTTGTTCAATTTAACTTTGATGTCATAACTTTGGAGGGGCATATACAAATGCAGTCCACCCATTTGAAGTTTCTTGGGGAAAGGAGAGAAGAAAACTCTATGCAGTTTCAGCTCTCTCCTGTTGAGTGATATGATGCGTCCAATGTTCAGGTATGAGAACGTGCAGAATTGATAAGTCTCTGGATGCAAATCTGTGTCTCCTTTGTTCCTTTCCCATCCATATTTGGTCAGCTCATCAATGCCTGACCCTGCAAACAGGTGAGATTTCTACATACTTAAAGAGGGAGTAAAATTGCAATTTGCCCCCTATGTTTTACTTCAAGGCTTGATTCAACCCCTTATACGTCGACTGGTTTCAGTCAATCCCCCATGACTTGAGTTTTGTCTCAGATTGGCCCAGAATTTCATGTTCTATGATACTCACGCCATCCATCGAGCAAAATTCAAGCACTCCGTAGCGGCTAAAATAGAAATTCCGCGCCTTCAGTCGAGGGCGTTAGGAAGTCACAAGCAATGTTCGTCATGTCAAGCCGGGAACAGGTCTAATTGAGGGGCGTGATTGAAGCTATAGGGTGAGGGGCGTGATTGAAACTATAGGGGTTGACACGATGAATTGAACTACAGGGTTGATCGAGAAAATCTCGAAAGTATAGAGGTTAAGTTGCAATTTCTCCTACTTCAAAGCATGTACTTCCCCTGGTAAATAATGGAGTCACATCCGCGGAGAGACCGAGCGCCGCAAATCTAGCTCTACTCGATTGTTAAAGTCCGAAAGATTACGTGGTACAAAGATATCTGAGAAAGAATTAAAGAATGTTAAGCTCGAACTCAATATATGGACCCCCATGTTGTTATATTCATTTCAATAATAGATTAATTGTTACCAACGACTTCAACATTAAAAAATCCGGCTGCCATTAATAAGAAAATTACCAAAAAAGTCATCAACTTATTACATTTGTGCCAATTTAGACTTGAATCTTTTAATATGGCCAATTTAGTAATGAACTTTTTAATAATTTGCCAATTAAGTCATTTTAGCTAATTTTAGCTAGAAATCGCTACCGTGAATATTGATTATCCTATATGATATGATCGAGACTAACATTAACAATTTTTACAAATTTTCAAATTACTTTTTAATTTTTGCTTTTTTTTTTCTTTGTGGTCAGCAACGTTGGGCCTGCTACAAAGCCCTCTCTAGATATGGGTAAGGCCATCTAGCCATAGGTTTGGCAACCAACCAGGGTTGTCGGTGACCATTGTACAGCATAATAGAAAAACAAAAGCAAAGAAAAAGAAGAAAAAAGAAAAAAGAAAAAAGAAAAAAAATTCAACTTTTTCTTAAATTATAAAAATTATCCACATTAGTATTGGTTGTATAATGTAAGATGATTAGTGTCCATATTAATGACTTCTAGCCAAAATTGGTCGGAAATACTTAATTAGCAAATTATTGAAAAATTTATGATTAAATTAACCAAATCGAAAGATTTATGACTAAATTAACAAATTTTGGACTTTTGTTGTAATTTCCCCACCTATAAGGTTATCAAGGTTGGCATTTTTGACATTGGCACATTTTGTTTTATTGTGTAGTATATTGAAATAAAAAGGACCCACACATTCGATGCAAGTAATCATGTTATTTTCATGTAATATAATATTTCATACTAATATTTGGTGTTATGAAAAATATTTTAAGATTTTTTATTAAGCTTGCAACTTGGCACCACTACAATATATCTTAACCACATTATTTTATGCATATTGTTATTGTTATTGTTATTGTTATCATCATCATCATCATAGTAACTCAAAATCATATCTCTTTCCCAATTATATATCCAAGAAAAGCATCCGAATTTTTTTAAACCAGTGATGTCGTCGCGTCCATGTTTGCTTTTTACCTGCCAAAACGATCTATATATCCCTATGGAGATTCCATTTTCCTGTATCACCAAACTTGGAAAATATATTAATGCAAAAAAATCACCATCGGTTAGTTTGTCATTGTGGTCCAACCTCTATTCGCTATTGAACCTTTTCCCACAAAGTCTTCATAATATAAACATCCCATATATGCTATAAAAAGGAAAAAAAAATATAGAAAACCGATATCAACAAAATAACAAACCAAAGGTTAAAATGATTAATAAATACATAAAATAAAATAAATCGAGGGCTTGTTCGTTTTGAACACGTTGAGTAGATTTTACTTTGTCGTTAAACTTCTTAAAATAAACACATTTGTAACCAAGCACAATCAAGATGACCCCATGCTCCAAAAGAATTTGTGCAACTTTGAAATATTCGAGATATTTGGTATCAAATAAAAATCAAACCACAAGAAAAAAAAGATATATATTTATTGAAATCCTAAAATTTTCATGAAAATATAATTAAGTTCTAAAACTTTCAAAAATTGTAATTAAATTATAAAAATTTATTACAAAAATGCAATCGAGTTCTAAAATTTTCAAAAAATGAAATCAAGTCATAAAATTTGTCATAAAGTGTAATTAAGTCCTAAAACTTTCAAAAAGTACTATTAACGAATAATTTGATTTAATCAATTTGACAAGTTCTAAGATCTCATTATATTTTTTTTGAAATTTTAGGACTCGATTACATTTTCATGAAAAATTTTAAGACTTCATTGCATATTTTGAAAGTTTTAAGATTAAATTACACTTTATTGATAAGTTTTAGGACTTTCAATGTGCTTAACCCAAAAAGATAAAAAAAAAAAAAAGGTCCAATCAATAACTAAGGCGTATGAAACTCTTGAAAATAAAACCAATATATTATGTAACAGTATATATGAATTTCTAATAGTTAAATTCAAGTCAATTTATTTATTTCAATACAATTGTATTATTTTAATTTTGCACAAAGTCTCTATTTTTAAGAGGGCAATCGGTTCTAGATCCAATCTAGCTTTATTTAGAAATTAAGAACCGAATCAGAAGGATTTCCCATTTTTTGGGATTGAGGATCGGACCAAATAATCTTAGGACTAAGAACTTGCACTTAGCAAAAAAAAAAAATAGAAATTAAAAAAAATACTAAAATTATTACAATTTAAAGATTTATTACTATTTTAAAACAATTTAAATATATATATTTAAAAAAAAATTTCGATTCGATCTAATCCATTTTCCTCTCAAAATTGAGAATCGGACCGAAAATTGCCGGTTCCATTTTTTATACAACTGAGAACTGGATGGATTACCTTCAGGAGCCAGTCAGCCGGATCGGTCCGGTCCGACGTTCGATTTGCTCACACATAGTGTTTCCATTTAGGCGCACGATTTTTTTTTCCCTTTCTTCTATAATTATTTTTTGGGCGGACTATAAAAAAAATGAAAAGAAGAAAAACACACACTTGTCCGTAAATGCAACGCCTATTTCATTTTCACTCTCCTCCTCCACCTTCCTCCTCCTCCTCCTCCTCCTCCCTCGCGGACCTCGCTGATCGCCGGCGCCGGAGGTAATCATCGGCCGCCTCCTTTCCTCCTCCTCCTCCTCCTCCTCCGCCGTGCGCGGCGGTGCGGCGGCTCGAATCGCCTCCATTCCGACGCGGCGCCGGCGAGCCGCTCGCATTGACGTCGTCGCGGCCTCCGATTCGCTCAATTCCCCGGCTTCTTCTTCTTCTTTTTTTATTTTTTCCTCCTGTTTAATCCGGTTCGGCCCGTCGGGGAGTCCTGCGGGGCGGCGGTCGTCAGCGACGCCGGCGGCGTCTTTCTGCGCTCGCTTCCTGCGTTCTTCTTTCTTCACCTCCCGATTTCCGTTTCGCCGTTTCTCTCGTCGCTGCTTCGCTCGCGGATTGGCGGAATTTCGTCTCGCTCGGGAGCGGGAGCTCCGGGATTTGAGCTGATTCCGGACGAATCCGCGTGCGATCGTCCCGGAATCGCGTCCCGGAATCACGTCGAGTGAGAGTTTCGCTTTCGTGCGATTTCGGTTTTGTCGGATTTTTCGGCAATTCGGTTGCGTCCTGGCCATCGGTTGCCGGCTGCTTAAACGGAGAATGCTGTTCTTCTGTTCGATTGCGGAGTTTCTTCCGTTGCTGTTGTTTGAAAATTCAGAACCGATGATTGATTTCGTTTTCTGATTTCCGTCGTTGAATGCTTGCTTAATGCTTAAGACCTCTTATACGTGTTGATATCTGACTTAGTGCTGGCGGTGGAATTAACTAAGAATTGATCTTTTGATGTTTACGTCTGGATTTTCGTTAAAAAATTTGTTTTGGGCTTCAGTTCATGGGTGCTCCTAAACAAAAGTGGACAGCAGAGGAAGAAGCAGCCCTTAAAGCCGGAGTAATCAAGCATGGTGCTGGAAATGGCGTACTATACTCACGGACTTGGAGTTCAAAGAGATCTTGAAGATGCGATCAAATGTGGACCTTAAGGTATCTACTTGAACTCGCTGCAGTTATTAGTATTAATCAGTGTCGAGATGATTTCAGTTCAGATGACCAGGAATTTTACAATGCCCCCAGAGCACTTAGCTCTATGAAAGTGGAAACTTTTCTTAGTTCAGTATAACCAAGCACTTTTCTCTAATGATTTATAAATGTTTGAGCAGGATAAATGGAGAAATATCAACGTGACTGCAATATGGGGATCGAGGCAGAAGGCCAGGCTTGCCCTTAAAAAAAATCTTTTGACGCCTAAGCATGATAGCAATGCCTTGGCTTTGGCCTCTGCAAGGAATGATGAAGAGATTCTTGATGCCACCCCTCTTGCAGTTTCCAGCGAAACAATTAACAATGCAAATCCAAAAGAGCGAATGAAAAGGTTGCAGGAATTCTGACAATTATTGCTGTCTCTGGTCGATATCTTTGAAGCTAGTGGCAATTAGTAGTACTTGGAATTTTTCCATTTTGCAGAGTAGACATGGACATGAAGAGCAATGCATGTTAAATAACATAAAAAGCTGATATATAGATTGGATAATGTGCATAAGTACTTTGTATGAATCAATGTATAGAGGTTGGAGCTGTTTCGAAGATTACGTTGTTTCCTGAATTACAGTCAACCGCGCAGTGCTGATTCCTTGAGAGTTATTGGACATTTTCGATTCACGTGTAGTTTCAGTATGATTGTAACGGAAATGTTAATATCATATCAGTAGTAGAGTGAGTCTCTTTTTGATCAGTCAGATATAAAATTGTTTTTTTGCCTGTCATAAATGTATATATTTATGAATCAAAAGTGGAATATCTATACTAGTCTTTTATATTGGTTACCATGTGGCATACTTGTCTGTCCAGCATCAAACATTATCTGATTTTCATGTGGGAGCAGGAAGCCTTGATTAGCTTTTTTAGCCTTCATTCCCCACCGTCAACTCATTAAAGGTTTTGTTCTTTTTGGCCTGCTTTCCTTTGCAGTCGGTTGGATAATCTAATAATAGAAGCCCTTACAAATTTGAAGGATCCAAGTGGTTCTGATAGAGCTGCAATTGCTGCTTACATAGAGGTACATTTATTTGTCATGATGGGCTTGGGGCAAAAAAGTTAACATGCATGTCTATGTTTATGTAGATAAGATTATCATTTTCCTAATTATGAATTTGTCGCTTTCTTATCTAAAGAGAGGAGCAAAGAGAGCATTTGCTTGTATGCTTACGTTTTGATTGTCTCCACTCTCTCTTTGAACATGCTTTATCAAACTATTCCTTACTTTAGTTCTCCTAATGAAGTTGCCTTTTGCTATCTATATATTTTAGGTGCTTCATCTTGTCAACATGCCTATTAATGTATGACTTGCACGTAGTGTACCGTACATATTCTTTGTATGTGGGTGAGTTGGTCAGGGTGGGGGTGGCCTCCAATTTCTTTTTGCACTTGAGCCCCTCATTCATCTGATAACAATTTAAACCTCCTTATATTATCTAGATCCACCGCATTAATGCAGATGTAGATGAGAAAAATTAGTGCTTCATTACCTAAGCCTTGGTAAATTGCTAATGCTTATTACTATCGAAACAATATCACTTCAAATAACGTTTACCTCCAAATTATGTCTTTACTAATGTTAATAATTATATATTATTGAAGAAGTGAGTAAAATTTATGAGGCTTTTTCTGAAACGCTTTAAATGTCATCAGTTGTCCTTGAATCTTCTCTAATACAAAGAACATTTGTTAACTTTTACCCAAACAAAAGAAGAAAAGAACATTTGTTAACTGCAGATTTTTCATAATTGTGTGTTCTGAAACGCTGTAAATGTCATCAGTTGTCCTCGAATCTTCTCTAATACAAAGAGCATTTGTCAACTGTAGATTTTTCATAATTGTATGTTCTCTGGAAAAGCATCCATATAAATCATTATCGAAATACATACAATTGCTGATTCTTTTCAGATGCAAAATCAGTTGAAAGGCTCACAATTGCCATTTAGGTTCTCTACAACATCATAAACATATTTATTGATACGTAGAAAAGTAAAAACCATAGCTTTTAAATGTTGAATTAATATGCTTTGGAACGTTCCCAATTCTATTCTGCACATGAAAAGAAAAATTAAATGCAGTATAAGTCTCTTTCGCATCCACAATGATAGGAGGACCACTCTCGTCAACATGGTAAAGGCTTAAATAAATATACTTCCATTAGCTAAGCTAGATAATAGTATTCTAGGGTATATCTCCATTCTTAACCTATGCCTAGACATACAAATGATGTTCTGGCCCATATTGCAGTTCCATGATGATCTGGTGTTGAAGAGTGTGTAGGACTTAGCCACTAGGAGGCTGGACTTCCAGAAGCCTTTGAAAACTCCCCAAAGAGCACCTATGCAGTCATTTACAATGTTTCTTGTTAGCAAGGTCAAATATATGGTATTGAAAACAATCTAAGAGTGGGCAAACACATTAACCCATATGCATTGTAGAGGCACTTGGAGGGAGACATTCTGTTTCCTCTTGGGATGTTGCTCATAATTCCAATTTTGGTGCATTTAATCTAGAGTCATGGCAAAATGGCAAATTAAGTATCTATCTTTCCATGAAATACTATATGTATACCTGTTACTAAGGTTTGAGGGTTATTGTATGTAGTCATCATACTTCTAAAGTAGTTTCATGGTCAAAAAGAAAATGAAACCGTAGTTAGAAAAGTAGTCAATTTTGAACCTAAAGCAAGTACTTGGTACTCTTGGAGAGATTTTTAAGTACTGCAGGAGTAATCACAATCATCGATTTCAAAATAAGAAGATATTAAGACACACAAAAGATTGAGATTAATACAAAAAGTTTGCTCCAAGAAGCACCAAAAAGTTTTCCATTACCACAAGTTACCGACTAACATATATGTAGGAGATATAGTCAAAACCATATCTTGAGAATCTTCTAAAAGTCCTATGTGGCATGATCGCAACTGAGTGAAGCTTAGCTTATATATGTTGTAATATCTTAGGAATATCGTGTTGAAGTGATTTGCATATGATTTATTTTTTATTCCCGCCTCCAGTCTTGAACCGTGGCTACTTCTAAATCTAGCGCTCTAGTAGCTAATTTAGGTGCATCTTGGCAAAAGGTTCATAGTATTAGCTGATACCAGCAGGATGACTTAACTAATATGCATGAGCAAATGATTTGCGACTTTCCAGTTTTCAACAACAAAATTTTTGAAATTGTTTAATGAACCAGGTGTCTCTTTAAGATGTGTGTATCCTTGTATTGGAGTTTTTCAGTAGAAGCTTGTCATGATTGTTTGGATGTTGAAGGATTTTCACATGCAGGACCAATACTTGGCACCACCAAACCTCAAAAAGTTATTGTCAGCGAAGTTGAAGCTTATGATTGCAAATGGTAAATTGATTAAGGTATGTTGTCCTTGAATTTTGTTGCAGTAGAAGGATGTGGAGTTCTTGATGGCATGTGCAAATACAAACTAAAAGAGGAGAGAGCTGATATCTCGCAATAAAACATCTTTATTAAGTTCCTTACTTGATATAATGGGTTTCATATTTTACTTCTTTAATTGATAGTACACAGATTATCATACACATAATAGTCTTTTGTGGCCCTAATCTTCATTAATTAGTATGAATTTTCTGGTTCAAAGGTTGTTGCATGGCGATATATTGTTTAAAGTGGATGAAGGGGTAACTGCATGGGGAGATTGATAACTTGGTGATGCCTCCTTTAAATGACAGGTAAAACACCGGTATAGAATTGCACAAAATCCAAAAACCATGGAAGCACGAAGAGGCTCTTCTAGGTCAATTGTAGAGGGAAGGGCGAAGGATTCTTTTAAAGGAGATAAGAGAGATGTCAAGATTTATACTAAATCACAGATTGACGCAGAGCTATTGAAGATGAAGAATATGACTGCCCAAGAGGCTGCTGCGGCTGCTGCAAAAGCAGTTGCTGAAGCAGAAGCTGCCATGGCAGAAGCTGAAGAGGCAGCAAGGGAAGCAGAGGCTGCGGAGGCTGAAGCTGAAGCAGCACAAATTTTTGCCCAAGCAGCAATAAATGCTTTGAAATGTGGAACTCTTCATGCATGGTAAAAGTTCTTTCTCTACTCTAGAAGTACATAGCATGCACTATCCGGTTCAGATTGTCTATATGATCTCCACTCATTCTAGAATAGGCGATACAGGAGAATTGTGGCAACATTTTGTTTGAGTATGGGTATATTTTCTTATAGATATGAATGGCCCTTTGGGCACTTTTTACTCCCATCTTAGCTAATTATTGCAAAGGAGCCAATATCTGGAAATGAGATGCCTTTGTATTGGTACATATATTTTGGTTAATATGTTTTTTGCCTAGCACATTGTTGATTGATGGAAAATGTTCTGCAGATCACTCAGAAAATGTTCACAGATACTTATTTTCATAGCCGCTTGTACTCAGTTATATATCTTCTATGTTTCTCCAATTCATTTATGGAGCTCGTATTCCTTTTCAATAGAGAGACCTGTGTGTGTGTGTGTGTTGGCATGGATGGGTATCTACTGCTAATGTGAACCGCACCATCAACACCTCCTAGCTAATATATAAAATAATTATCTTAAAGGAGAATCATCAAAAAATTGTGTACTGTAATAGTTTGGGGCATGTCTCACATTCTATTATATATTATTTTCTAATTTACAAGTTTAAGTGTCATAATGGTGGCATTTTTATATCATGATTTAATGGGAAAAATGTGTTAAAAATATTAAACCTTATGTACAAAGTGAAATTAACTCACTAAATCTTTTGATTGATGTAATTAAGTCTTGAACCTTTTCAAAAAGTGCAATAAAGTCTCCTAGCGGGAATTGCTAACATGGTAACAGAAATTGCCTACATGACAGACTTAAAGTATGCCATCTAGGAGAAATCAGGTTGCACTTTTACTAGGACTTAAATGAACCTTTTTGAAAAAAGTTTGGAAGTTAATATCACCGACTGAAATGCTTAGAACTGGATATTATCTCATCCACAATGTTAAGGACTTCTAGTGCAATTTTCCCCATGACTCTGTCCATCTTTCCTGGGTAGCAGTCCTAGCGAGCTTTATGTCTGCTATGAAAATGCTCCAGTCAGATTCTCTCTTTTTTTAATATTTACCAGTTATGTCTTCCTCTTGTTGCTTCCCCAATTTCTGGTAGTAGTTGAAAATTTTCAGCATTAGCCCCAGCTGACCTTGTACATGCCTGGCTGCTACTCTGCTTGGGTCTGAGTGGGATCACAATGTTTGTGTTTGTTTTTCTAAATGAAGTATGAGATATTTTTCATTGGCCTAGCGGCTCATGCTTTTCCTGTTTCTTGTCAAGTTACTTATGTTACGTGTTTATGCAGACAACTGCTGTGACCTGCAGGTGATCTCAAACGCTGGACATAAACCATCGCTCAGGATGGATGGGAACCGACCCAGCTACTTTTTGTAACTCTTTTTTCACTGTAAATATGTTTTGGGCTGTAAATCTTGGGAATATTTGGGTAATTTTGCGTCTTCGGGGAAAAGGAAAAAAAAAAAAACTGTGTAGAGCTTTTTAGGTCTTTTGATCTGAAAGACCAGAATCAAATAGAGGCAAAAGTAGGGGAGAATATGGGGAATTGAGGTGCCAATTATATGCTAAGATAACGTTGTCTTTGTTTCTGAACAATGGAGAGAATGAAAGTATAGATTTTGTATAAATCATGTAGATCAATGTTGCTGAACGCAATGGCTAGGACTTTTGTGGCTAAATATGCAACAGTTTCCAGCCAACACATATTCTACATGGAAGGCTCTCCCTGGATCTTGTGAGGAAGTGTTTCGAGGGCACATCACAAGATGCTTCAGAACAGAGAGAACTCTTTTCCATATATATGGAGATACTTTGTGTGTGTGTGTGTGTAAAGAAAAAAAAACACAACGAAAGGTTATTACTGCTTCTTACAGGGTACCATAAAGACATTTTTTCATAAAAACGTCTTTTGGCAATGGGGATAATATTTGGCAATGCGTATCAAAAGAAGGAAGACGTGAAAGGGTGCCTTCTGGACATTGGTTAAGTCTTATCGAATGTGCTTTGAATGTTTAAATTTTACTATTTGAAGTGAATGACTTTTTTAAATTTGTATAATTCCTTCATTTTAAAGGTTATTGTCACTTTTAGTACACTTTATTAGTGTCCTGAGGGTTCTTGTTAATGAGAGCTTTACAGGAACTACTGGAGTTGCGAAGATGGTCAGGAAAAAGTTTAGGATCTTAAGTACAGAACTGTTTGATCTAAATTATTTTTTTTTCTACAGATGAATTTATTCTCAAGGTAGGTTAGGAATTTCTCTGAATTCTGTAACTCTAGTATCTATTCCTTAAATCCTCTTGTGCTAGTATTGATGATATACTTTTCAAGCAAATTTTAGTTAAAGCCAAATGTTTATTTGTTGTTTAATAAGAACTGCATACTAGTGTAAATGAACCCGATAATGTACAAAAAATGATGGGAAGGACGTCTCACTGTTCATCGTTAAAGAAACTATAAATGCACAAATAGAGATGACCTTTTGCGTTCATGCATGATTATTATATGATGTAAACATTAAAGAACAAAGGAAATAGTGGCATTTCATAGCGATAGATTTGACTAACAAAAAGCATAATCGAGCCGCAACAGCATTAACGAGATAAATTAGCCAACGTATGCCAAATCTAGTAGCCAAATCTAGTAGGGGGAGAGAAAGCATGACTTCTCAACTTCGTGATTCCAAAAAGTATAGTGTTTTGACTCTCTCGTTGCTTATGTGAAGTTTTAATGTAAATTAGAGAGTTAAGGAGGAGAAGCTTCGATTCTCTAACTGCTTTCACAAACCTTTGACATAAACAAGAGAGTTATGGAAGAGAAAGGGATTCAACTCTATTTTCGTAGAGTGTTGACATTAACCAAAGAGTTACGGACGAGGAAGAAAGGGTAGGGTTTCTTTAGAAATCTCCTTGCCTCTCACTTTTGAGAATTAGAAAGATCTTTTTCAAATTGAATGTATTCGTTTGAAATATGGGTTGCCCACTTCATTTTTATTTACTTATTTATTTTTATTTTCCCTCTTTTTTTTTAATTCCTTTTTCATTTATATTTTTATTCCCTTCCACCGTTCCTTAATAAAAATTATATAGGATATACACCATAAATTAGAAATAAATTCAAATATATAAATAAAAATAGGACTAAATAAATTTTTTGCTTATTTAATATTATACTTTAATCATTTATTATTATTATGTTAATCTTATTAATTTTTTTGTTCTAATTAATCTTATTAATTTAAGAAGTTTGCAATAGGCGGAACAACTGCTCGCTATTACGACGCGATTATTGGATTGCCTTTCCTTAGCCCTCTTATGTCTGTCCCATTCCACCTTGTAGTGAGGATTTTGATCCATTATCTTATCAACAACAATTTATATCTAAATATTTTCATGAACGACAAAAATATTTTTTGTTCATTCATTTTTTGAAGTGTTCAAGCAATCATTGAAAAAAAAAATCTTCAAATCATTTACATTTTGCGAAAAAACAGAACTTTAGATTGTTTTAATTTCTTTCTCAAGCCCCAAAGATCGAACCGCAATTTCAGGCTCATTGATTTCTTTTGCTATGGTTCGGGAACTACAGGGGCACTAAGAACGTTGCAACTATCCATCGACATAATTGAACCGTCCCCCAAAATGGTGAAGATCTCCGGTAAGAAAAGAGTTTCTCTCATCGGAACCACGACGATCCCTATGCCGGGCAGCTTGTGGAATGGTTGAGCAATGAGGACTTATATTGTATGACTCCAGGTTCTCTACATCTGGCTTCTAAAGATTCTTACTTCACCAAGCAGAAGCAACACCAATATCATTTGGGCAGCCGTGAACTTGCTCAAGCACCACAGTATCCATCGGCAAATTCACAGCTTGGAAGCCAGCTTGTATTGGCTTTTCATTTGAGACTTTACAAGCAGGAAGCAATTGAGCATGTCGTGTCTTGCGAGCATATATATAGACTGCGTATCGAATACAATAGATAAACAGTCATGTTCAATCCAGTCATTCTCTAAGGCAAAGGGTAACCTCAGAATTCAAACTTGATACTGTTCGTGAGAGTGATCGCAAACCTTCCTGGCAATACTCCATGTTCTCAGTCCTGAGCATTCTGCGAGATATTTTTCACAATGCACGCCTAAGATTGAATAAGAAGCTTCTCACCAGCAGCAGGTACGCATATCAATAGGTGAACTCAGATATGACTGACTCCCGAGGACCAAATAATGAATCCTTCAAATGCATCATTGTAAGATCTAAAATAATAGTTGATGAAGCAAAAGCAGGCATGAAGTACCATAAAACAGTTAAAAGCAGACACTGAGTTTCTTATTACAATCTTTGAATTGCACTCGTGAATTGATCTGCAAAGAAATAGCTTGTTACTGCTGGACCACCTTAGGATTTCAAGTTTTTAGTAATATGTATGGATTGCCATTGGGAAGCACTATCTATTAGTCCAACCCCAGTGAAATGATATTGGCAAAAAAGGAGCAAGAAATCCATCAATCCCAGAAGATGTCATCCAAACAGCCTTAAGATATTTAAGTGAAGAGAAAGGATAGAAAGTAGAATGTACCTTTTATGTTCCAGAAGCTCCACCATCTAGAATTGCCATTTCTCCAACAAAATACACAGATCAGCAGGAAAACCTACTATCACAAGGATCTGTCCTGCTTATTTGATCAGTTTGACCCGATAGCCCTTCGGTATAAGTCTTAACCAAAGCTCTATTTCCATACCGAGAAATCAATCCAGCGTACAAATTTCGAATAAATCCCGACAAGAAACTCAGCAGAGGCAATGCTTGATGAAGCGATGTGCATTTGCCAGCAATAACTCCACCGGAAATTGAAAGTGGACTGTCAGATTGCCTCTTTGATGAAGCAACGTTCAGCTTCACGAAGTACTTTCTCAAACATTTTCCCCCAAAAAACTCACAAGGAACAACACACTTGAAACGATTCACGGTAACAAAATTCGTGCATATCATCAAAAATTCGATTCATTTGCCAATGCTCAACTAAAATGTCATTCCAAATTACAACATCACCTCGACCAGAAAGAATAAAAGGTGAAATGTGAAAAAGGGGGACCAAATTTCATTCCAACACCACGGTAGCGCCCAATTCCTTGAGCTTCTCCACGATCGGCGCCGCCTCCTCCTTCGTAACGCCCTTCTTCAAAACCGCCGGCGCCTTCTCCACCAAGTCCTTGGCCTCCTTCAGCCCCAAATCCGTGAACCCCCTCACCTCCTTGATGATCTTTATCTTCGCCGCCGCCTCGAACTTCTCCAACTTAATGTCGAACACCGTCTTCTCCGCCGCCGCCGCCGCCGCGGCGCCCGCGCCCGCCCCCTTCGCGTCCGCCCCGGGCCCACCCGGCCCGACTCCGGAGACGGCGGGGCCGTACCGGTGGAGGCCCATCTTGAGGCGGAAGAGGATGGAGTAGTCGTATCTCTCGAGCTTGTTGAGGCTGAGGAGCTCGTCGGCGATGCGCTCGAGTTTCTGGGTCCGGGGCTCGGCGGCGGCGGCGGCGGCGGCCGTCGGGGTGCAGAAGGAGCGGCGGCCGGCGGGGCTCCGGGAGGCGGCGAAGAGCTCGAGGAGCGATCTGGGGTGGATCATCCTCGCGGGCATCTTTCTTGGGTCGATTTCTCGAGAGGTTTTCTTGGAGAATTTCAATGGGATCGGACTGCAGAGATATGATTCGACGGGGGTTTAGGGTTCTTGATTCGATCGGAACGGAATAGTTCAACTCAAGAGGGGTGTTAGCACGGATACGCGATACCACACGACATAACACGATACGTCGAAATCTTATTTTTTAAAAATAAAGAATTTCGACACACATTATATATTAAATAAACATTTTTATTTTTAATTAATTTGATTTAAATTTATAAATAATTAATTAATTAAAAAAAGAGCATACAATCAATTTATATTAATAATATTTTTTATGACCCTTAATTAATTAAAAAAAGAGCATACAATAAATTTATACTAATAACATATTTTTTTTTATGACCCTAAACCTCCCGTAGTTCTATTAGCGAAGTTAAAGAAAAACGGATGACCTACTACCTCAACATCACATTTAAGAATTCTAACGACACCTCTAGAATTTGAACTTCACTCCTTTTCGTGAGGGGAGAGAAATTCAAACCACGTCCACAAAGGCGATGGTAAATTTACACTAATAATATTAATAATCAATTCATTGAAAATTCGAAAAACATATTCATAATTAATGATATCCATGTTTGGAAACGTATTTTTAACTTTAACAAAAATTATTGATGAACTAAAGATTAATAAGAAATTGGAATCAATTTATTTAAATAAATTCATGATTTTCTACCTGATCAAAATTTATCATTATTCAAAATTCAGTACTTTTATTTTTTCAAATTATTTTTTTAATGTCATTTATTTACTTTTCCATTTAAAAAAGAAATCCCCACACCTCCACTCCCTACCTTCCCTCGTTCATTTCCCCCCACCCTCAAATGTTTTACACTTTTATTTTCCTCCTCCACCACCAGGTGACAGTGACAGATAAGCTATCACTTCCCCACCCCACAAATTTAAAAGTCACGCAATTAGATCTCTTTTTTTAATTTTTTTTTTTGAGTTTCCTTATCAAAAAACGGAACTTAAAAGAAAAATCCAATGGTCCCCAGCGGCGGAATAAAATACGAACGGCGCAATGAAAGGATGCGCCTTGAAAAGATCAAAAGGAGACTGTTGTCTCATCCTCCCGAGAAAAAAAAAAAATCTCCAAACTCGCTTTTTCTTTTTGGAAAAAGTCATGAAAAACCTTGAACTTTGCTCAAAGTGACACATTTATCCCAAACTTTTTTTTGTGACATGAAAAACCCCAAAATTTTCAAATTGTGACACATTTACCCCCTTTTTATTATGTTTTTTTTTTTTTTTTTCTTTTTCTTCCCTCCGCCGGCCATGGCGAAGCCGGTGGGAGGGAAGCCGACGTTGAGCGAGGACGACAAGGACACCCTCGCCCAACTCAGGCGAGGGCTGCCCTAGCTCGACGCCAGCGAGGGCAACCCTTGCTCGACGTCGGTGAGGGCAGCTCTTGTCAGATGCCTAGCCGGCGGAGGAAAGAGAGAAGGAAAAAAAAAGAAAAAAAAATTTAAAAATGAAAAGACCAAAATGTCCTATAATTTTGGGATAAACGTGTCACATAACAAAAGTTCAGAGTTTTTTATATCATAAAAAAAAAGTTTGCGGTAAATGTGTCACGGTTGGCAAAGTCGGGGTTTTTCACGTCACAAAAAAGTTTGGGATAAAAGTGTCACTTTGAGCAAAATTCAAAGTTTTTCGTGGCTTTTTTCCCTTTCCCTTTTTCCCTCTTTCCCTCATCTCTCTTCCTCCACTCCCTCCCATCCTCCCGCCCCTTACATCTCTTTTGCCCGTTACTCTCTCTCTCATCTCTTTCTCTCTCTACCTCTGCCCTAAGCTTGAGAGAATTTCAAGCTTTTTCACTCCAAAGCTTCATGACTCCCTTCCTCTCCTCTTCCGTCTCTTGCCATCGGGGGATCCCCGTCGCTCGCAGCCTCGTCACGGGCTTGCCGTCGCTCGCAACTCGTCTCTACTCCCTCGCCCTCGCCCTCGCCTCCACCCTCTATCTTCCAGACACGCATGCAAAACGTGATTGACCACATGTCGGAAAATCCGACACGTGTTGATTGCATGTCTAGCCGTGTCCAAGTGTGTCAACGTGTCGGACACGCTCCGACACGTGTCGGACACGACACAGAAGCACGGACAACATAAGTGCTACATACACTTGACCAGACAAAAGTTTTTCTCTTCCGCTGTGGATGGATTTAGTTTGACTTTAGAGATGAGTTTTAAGCTATGTAGCACCGATACGCGACACGACACGAGTGTCCGACATGACACGACACGTCGACACATCATTTCTAAAAAATAGAGAATTCCGACACGTTGCGACACGTTGTATATTAAATAAATATTTTTATTTTTAATTAATTTGATTCAAATTCATAAATAAATAATTAAAAAAAAGAGCCTATAATAAATTTATACTAATAATATTAACAAATCAATTCATTTGAAATTCGAAAGATATATTTATAATTAATGCGAAACATTTTTTTTTAATTTTAACAAAAGTTATTGATGAAACTAAAAATTAATAAGAAATTAGAATCAATTTATTTAAATAAATCCATGATTTTCTACAATAACCAAAATTTATCATTATTCAAAATTTAACATTTTTATTTTTTGAAATCATTTTTTAATTTCATTTATTTAATTTTTCGATTAAAAAAATCCCCAAAATCCACCCCATCTTCATCCCTTCTTTCGTTCGTTCTTTTCCCTCCACCCCCACGTTTATTTTACTTTTTTCCTTCCCCCAACTTGACAGTGACAGGTGAGTTGTCACTTCCCCCTCCCCTCCTCTCTCTCACGCCATCAGACCTCCTTTCTTGTTTTTTTTGGATTTCTTTATGAAAAACCCTAGCGAACCGCGGAGCCCTCCTTTTCCTATCCTCCATGCCGCGCCGCATGACCCCCTTCTCTCCTCTCCTCTTCCTCTCGTCGCCGATCCATAGCAATAGTGGCGGCCCTCGCCTCTCTCTGGCCGTCTCTCGCTGTCGCGGTGGTCTGTTCGTGGCTTCGTCTCGCCGGTGGGAGTTTGCCTTCTCTCTTCTTTCTCTCTGTTTGGCTCTTTTTCTAGCCATCTCTCGCCGTCACAGTGGTCCGTTCATGGCTTCGTCTCGCCGGTGCTCGCGGCCTCTGCTCCGTCTCGCCGGTGCTCGCAACCTTTGCTCCCTCGCCCTCCCTTGCCTCCACCCTCCATCAGTCTTCCGGACACGCGTCTCCACGCGTGTCGATAAAAGTTGACCGCGTGTCAGAAAATCCGACACGTGTTGACCGCGTGTCCGAGCGTGTCGATGTGTCCGACACGCTCTGACACGTGTCGGACACGAGCGTGTCGGACACGACACGGAAGCACGGACAACGTGTCCGTGCTTCATAGGTTTTAAGTGTCATACAAACACTTGAGCTAAAACTCTTTTGGGAATATAAATTGGATTTGGTAAAACTTCTTTAGAAAATAGCTTTTGGGTGAAGTAGCTTTTGGTGAAAAAAAAATTTCGCAAAGGGATTGAATTAGTGATGATATAAAATCTTGACAAATTAATGCAAAATAAAACAAGTCAAGGTCAAAGTTTGCACAAGGTTTAGCATCTGTTATGTGGTAAAACAAACTTTAAGAGCAATATGCAAATGTATAATAGACTTTAACAATAAGAGAATAAGGATAAAAGAAATTGCATACGAAGTCTATAGTGGTTTGACTTTGGTCAAACCTACGTTCACTTTCCTATACTAACAGCCTGCTGGCTGGATTTCATTATATGACTAATAAGCGACTACAACTTTGAGTACAAACATAGATCACACTATTTCACTAAGTTACTCTTTATATATTTCTTTCACAATCACAAACGTTTAAGTACATGAAAGACAAGTGTATTGTTAAAGTATGCTCAGACTTTGAAATTATAGATTTTAGGCTTTGTCTCTTACTTGCTTCTCCGTCTTTTGATATCCTTATATACTCTCCACTTTCAAACTATCCGTTGAACAGTATCTCAAGAATCATGTTCCAATCTGCCCGTTGGACAAACTTGTATAAAAAAGATTTGGTGGCTATTAAGTGACAAAGATAAAATCTCCACTTGATTCTGATCGCCCATACAATTAGAGTCCTGGTTGCTTTACTTCATTTAACAAGGACTTGTCTTCAGGATTGACTTGCCAATTAATTAGATTAATTCAATCAATTATATGTTTGTGTAGAATCTAAATCAGATCATTAGTCGTTATACGTTCTAGGCTTGTGTCACGTTCTGTCAAGTTGTTTCGTTCTGAACTTGCTACTTTCTAAATCTATCCCGTTCCTTTTGTAAAGTTTGAGTGTGTTTTGTATGAAGAGACTTTACAATCTGCACTTAAGTCTAAACAAATTTATCCTTAACAGTCTTTGTCTTCTGATTCTTTCAAATATAATCCTCAACAATGTCCCTTACACGTTATATCATCTGCATAGCAACTTGTGCGTTTTTCACCTAATTACTCAATTATTAAACACGTTAATAGCTTTTGAATTATTTTGTCATCTTCAATACATCATAAGGGATTTCCTTAGCACTACCTCCATCCTGCACCAAAAGCCTAGCGATACCATCTCTGCTTGTTCCTGTTGGTCCAACCTTGCTGCTATTTTCTTGACTAGGCCATTTGTTCGGCCATCCCTCGAGCCAAAGTCCGTTGTCACTTCTGCAGGTTCTCGACGAGTGGTTGCCACCAATCCACGAACATCTCTAACCGTGGTCAACATCTTACGAGATTAATGTCTTTCGCCTCTTAGTTGCACTTCCTGTGACACGACCATTCCACAGTGCAGCAACGCTCAATATCAACGAAGCTTTTGCTGTTTGATATGTTCTGTTGCAGGTCTTCTCGGTGTGCCCAACAGAGACATTCCCAATAGAAAAGATAGTAGTCAACTTTGAGAGGGGGATTGACCGTGTTTTACCATGCTTCTGTCGTAGTGGGTCCTTGTCATACTCGGCAATACCTTGCTGCTTTGCTTTCTTGCTCATTGGATCCAACGAAGTCAACAGAATTCGTTGGGTCCAACTTGAATTATTTGCACGCTTCTTTGGTCTTGCTGGGAAATACAATAATTCTTCACGCCGGACTCCATCGTTGGTGTGTTAGCTGGGTTCACTCCTATGTGAAGGAAGCCCAATGAGTTGTAAGTCCAAAAAGGGCTTGAGTCTATATGATAAGTTATATGAGAAAATATGGTTTCTCACTATCTATACAAAGTGGTATCCACAAAAGGAAATAGTAATAAGAGAAAAAGAGAAAGTAGAAAATTTGGGGTTTTGGGTAATATCTAATTTACATTAAGCTGGCATCGGAGGTCGATTCGTGGTCTGATTGAGCTGAAATTTTGTCAGTATGTTCATGGCTCAATTTTATCGAATCTGAATGGTTTGATTTTTATTTGAAGCTCCCTACATTAGGTTTTTCGTAGATTGATCAAAACCTGCATTTTTGGTCATATTTATTCTTGATCTCTTGTGAAGTTCATGTGTATTGCCAAGAATTATGTTCTTGAGGTGTTTGCTGCTATGTACCTCTAGTATTTGCTAGAGAAGAATAATTTTATTGATAGTGAAGATTTTCGGGTGGATTTTGGTCCCGTGGTTTTTTATCTTCTCACATCAATGAGGTTTTCCACATAAAAAAATTGTTTTGTGTTTGCGTGTTTGGTATTTATTTTACTCTACTATATCGATTCCTATTAGGTTTACACAAGAGGGAAGATTATTTTATTCTACCGTGTTGATTCGATATTTTTCGAATTTTTACCATTCTCCTATCAGAGTGGTATCAAAGCATCAGGTTATTGCTTGATTTTTCTGCCTTGTGTTAAACAATGGAAACGAATACGAGTAGAAAGGTTACATTGAATGGTTCGAATTATCATATTTGGAAAGGGAAGACGAAAGATCTTTTATATGTGAAAGATTTTTATTTGCCCGTATTTGCCGAGGAGAAACCGGAGAATAAAATTGATGTTGAATGGTCTATATTTCATCGTCAAGTGTGTGGTTATATCAAGCATTGGGTAGATGATAATGTTTTGAACCATATTATTGAGGAAACACATGCACGCAATTTATGGGATAAGCTCAAACAGTTATATGCTCGAAAGACTGGGAATAATAAGTGATTTTTGATAAAACAGATGATGGCTCTAAGATATCATGATGGTACTCGTTTGACTGATCATTTAAATTTTTTTCATGGAATTATAAATCAATTGGCTGCGATGGGAATCAAGTTTGATGATGAGATACAAGCACTATGGTTGCTTGGCATGGGAGACGTTCCGAACATCTTTGTCTAATTCTGCCTCAGATGGTACAATTACCATGGATTTGTCCAAGAGTAGTATTTTGAATAAAGAGATGAGAAGGAAGACACAAGGATTGTTATCTTCACATTCTGATGCCTTGGTTGTTGAGAAAAGGGAAAGAAGTGAGTCTCGAGATATGAGAAATAGAGATAAAAGTTGAGACAAAAGCAGAGGTAAGTATAATAAATTTGCTAATGTTGAGTGCCATTATTGTCATCAGAAGGGACATATTCAGAGGTTTTGTTGCCAATTAAAAAGGGAGAAACAAAAGGAGAAAGGTAAAGAGAAGAAAAGTGATAATGACAGTGATGACAATCATGTCGCTGCACTTAAAGAAGACTTTCTCACTATTTTTGATGGTGATGTGGTGAATTTTATATCTCATGAGACCAGTTGGGTAATTGATAGTAGTGCATCCATTCATGCTACGTCTCGTAGGGATTTCTTTACGTCATACAGGTCAGGTGACTTTGGATCTGTGAAGATGGGAAACAATGAACTAGCTCAAGTTGTAGGTATCGGTGATGTGTGCCTAGAAACCAGCAATAACACAAGGTTAGTATTAAATAATGTTAAATATATACCCGATATCCGCTTGAATTTGATTTCTATAGGTAAGTTGGATGATGGGGGGTATTGCAGCACTTTCAGTAATGATCAATGGAAACTCACCAAAGGTTCTCTTGTTGTGACTAGATGTGAAAAATATTCTTCGTTGTACATTATGCAAGCAGAGTTGTCAACATACAAAATGAATGCAGTAGACAGCGAAGATGTAGTTGAATTATGGCATAAGAGGCTCAGTCACATCAGTGAGAAGGATTTGTCAATATTGGCCAAGAAGAAGCTCCTTTTAGGATTGAAAAGTTTAGCACTAAAGAAGTGTACTCACTGTTTAGCAGGAAAACAAAACAGAGTTGCATTTAAAAGCTCACCTCCTTCAAGAAAGTCAGGTATACTGGATTTAGTACATTATGATATTTGCGGTCCTATGAAAACAAAATCACTTGGTAGCTCTCTTTATTTTGTTAACTTCATAGATGATTTTTCAAAGAAATTTTGGATTTATACCTTGAAAACTAAAAATCAAGTGTTAGATGCTTTTAAGCAATTTCATGCTTCAGTTGAGAGATAGACTGGAAAGAAATTGAAATGCATTAGAACTGATAACAGGGGATTGGACATTTTGATGAATATTGCAGACAACAAGGTATTCGACATCAAAATACACCTCTCAAGATGCCTCAGTTAAATGGCTTAGCTGAGAGAATGAACAGAACACTGGTTGAAAGGGTAAGATGCTTACTTTCATAATCAAAACTACCTAGATCATTTTGGGGTGAGGCTTTAAGTACAATTGTGCATGTATTAAATCTTACTCCATGCGTTCCTTTAGAGTTTGATGTTCCTAACAAAGTTTGGATAGGCAAATATATTTCTTATGATTATTTACGTATCTTTGGGTGCAAAGCATTTGTGTATATTCCCAAATATGAGAGGTCTAAACTTGATGTGAAAACACGATAGTGCATATTTATTGGTTATAGACATGATATGTTTGGCTACAAATTTTATGATCCACTTGAAAAGAAAATTGTAAGAAGCAGAGACGTTGTGTTTATGGAAAATCAAACAATAGAGGATGTTGAGAAATCGAATATGATTTCAACACCACGAAGTTAGTGATAATCTGGTTGATTTAGATCCAGTTCCTCTTACAAATATTCCTACACAGGTTGATGAAGAGCAATAGGAAGTCAATGTTCCAAATAACGCACATGTTCCTGAACATGTTGAAATAGATAATACTATTCTTGAACCAGAGGCTCAATTAGATGTTCCACTAGATGTTTCAGTTTGGAGATCCATTAGAGATCGACGACCTTCCACCAGGTATTCTGAAGATGAGTATGTATTATTGATTGATGCAGGTGAACCAGGGTGCTATGCAGAAGTAATAGAAGATGAGTACAAAAGCAATTGGTCCGATGCTATGCGAGATGAGATGCAGTCACTTTATGATAATCATACTTTTGAGTTTGTAAAGTTACCTAAAGGTAAAAGAGCTTTGAAGAACAAGTGGGTATATAGGTTGAAGCAAGATGAACATACTTTACAACCACGGTACAAAGTTAGATTGGTTGTTAAGGGATTCGATCAGAGAAAGGGTATTGATTTTGATGATATATTTTCTCCAGTAGTAAAAATGTTTTCTATCCGTGTAGTACTAGGCTTGGCAGCTAGCCTAGATTTGGAAATTGAGCAAATGGATGTTAAAACAGCCTTTCTACATGGTGACTTGAAGGAAGAGATATACATGGAACAACTTGAGGGTTTTAAAGTGAAAGGGAAAGAGGATTATGTGTGCAAATTGAAGAAAAGTCTCTATGGCCTAAAACAAGCACCGAGACAGTGGTATAAGAAATTTGCATCAGTTATGACAGAGCATGGCTATAAGAAGACTTCCTCGGATAACTGTGTGTTTGTCCAAAAATTTTCTAATGATGATTTTATTATTCTCTTACTTTATGTTAATGATATGCTGATTGTTGGCAGGAATGCTTCAAGAATTGAATTATTGAAGAAGCAGTTGAACAAGTCTTTTGCCATGAAAGACTTGGGTTCGGCGAAGTAGATTCTTAGTATTAGAATTACCCGAGACAGAGATGCTAAGAAGTTGTTTTTGTCGCAAGAGAAATATATCAAGAAGATTCTTTAGAAATTTTACATGGACAAGGCTAAAGTGGTTAGTACTTCTCTTGCTACCCACTTTAAGTTAAATATGATGCAAAGTCCTACAACTGATAAAGAAAAGAAAGATATGGAAAGTGTTCCATATGCTTCAGCTGTAGGAAGTTTAATGTGTGTGATGGTATGTACACGCCCAGACTTGGCGCACGCAGTTGGCGTTGTTAGTCGCTATTTGTCAAATCCAAGTAGAGAGCACTAGAATGCAGTGAAGTGGATTATGAGATATCTTCAGGGAACTTCAAATTTGAAACTTAGTTTCGGGATTGGGAAACTTGAGTTAGTTGGATACACAGATTCCGACTTGGCAAAATATATTGATACTCGTAAATCTACTTCTAGTTATTTGATTTCTTTTGCGGGTGGAGCTGTATCATGGAAGTCAAGATTGCAGAAGTGTGTTGCACTTTCTACAATCGAAGCTTAATTTATTGCAGTGATTGAAGTTAGTAAAGAGATGCTATGGATGAAGAAGTTCTTAGAAGAACTTGGGTTCAAGCAAAAGAGGTATGTGCTATTTTGTGATAATCAAAGCGCAATTCATCTTGGTAAAAATTCATATTTTCATTCTAAATCGAAACATATTGATGTAGATATCATTGGATAAGGGATGTTCTAGATGAAGAGTTGTTGGAACTTGAGAAAATTCATACAGATTATAATGGCTCTAATATGATGACGAAAACTCTACCAAGAGAAAAGCTTGAACATTGCCAATTAATAGCAGGGATGGTGAATCCCTCCACATTATCATAATGTGGAGATTTGTTAGCTGGGTTCACTCCTATGTGGAAGAAGTCTAATACGTTGCAAGCCCAAAAAGGGTTTGAGCCCATATGATAAGTTATATGAGGAAATAGGGTTTCTCACTATCTATATAAAGTGGTAGCCACAAAAGGAAACGGTAACAAGAGAAAAAATAGAAAGCAGAAAATCTAGGGTTTGGGGTAATATCTGATTTACATCAAGCTGGCATCAGAGGTCAATTCGTGGTCCGATTGAGCTGAAATTTTGCTAGCATGTTCGTGGTGCAATTTTATTGAATTTGAATCGTATGATTTTCATTTGAAGCTTCCTACATCAGGTTTTTATGGATTGATCAAAACCTGCATTTTTGGTCAGATTTATCCTTGATCTCTTGTGAAGTTCATGTGTATTGCCAAGAATTATGTTTTTAAGGTGTTTGTTGCTATGTACCTCTAGTATTTGTTAGAGAAGAACAATTTTATTGATAGTGAAGATTTTCGGGTGGACTCTAGTCCCGTGGTTTTTTATCTTCTCGCATCGAGGATGTTTTCCACGTAAAAAAATCGTCTTGTGTTTGCGTGCTTGATATTTATTTTACTCTACTATATCGATTCTTATTAGGTTTACGCAAGATGGGAGATTATTTTATTCTGCTGCGTTGATTTGATATTTTTCGAATTGTTACCGTTCTCCCATCACGGTGAACGTCCATCATCACTGTTAATCACAAGCCACCCCATTGCCGCCTTAGCCTGAGCCGCTGCACGAGCACCATCACTGTCGGCCACCCACCTCATTGCTGCAGTCACCCGTCATTGGTCGATGCATGCATGAGTCTGAATACTTTTTGAGTCTGAATAAACTTTGGATAGAGTCCGAATATGCCAAACATCTTCAATATTCTTGTGCAAGTTTTGCTGATATCCTCATGTTACTCTTATGATATCCATGAAACACATTCATGATATTCATGAAGTAACACATAAAGATACAATATTCAGACAGACTTAGACTTGAGTTTGCACAGGATAAAGATTGCCATACACTTCTCCTCCAAGAACATTTTCCTAAATCAAAGATACTTCAAAACATTTATAGTTTTGTCGACTGCAAAATCTATTGGGAAGTATTCTCAACAAATGTTTATTGACAAAGGATGTGCAGTCCACTATTAACACGAGAATAATCAATAGGATCATATTACATCCCTATAAGGCGAAACATTTATATTTTTAGCAAAGAGCTACTTAAGATAAAACTTTGGTTCCAAAGTTAGATATGTCAAATATAGCTTCTTAACAGGGTACAATTCAACCAAAAAAAAAAAAAAAATTGGGTACAAATTTTCATTCACGTCTTCTCAGTTTTTCAATCCTCGCCATCCATCTTTCAGCACCCACATTTGGTAATGGTTCAGCTAGACCTTCGAGGATTTCGCAAGGTTGCTCGGGCAGCCATGCGGCGTTGTCTAGATTTCTGAACACATCGAGAGAGACTTCTTGCCCAGAATAGACAAAATCTTATTAATTTCGACGGAATCCCACTGTAGAAGACAATGCAAAGACTCGATATAACGGAGAGGGCAGGGATTCCACAGAACAAGGCGACAATAGCAATCCAAATGCGTTTGCTTGTGGTCACGTAGACCCCTGCCATGAAGGCCAGGGACATTGTGGCAAGAGCTATGAGCAGTGGTGGCCTTGTCCTTATAAGAGTAATGCCCATCACACGCGGACTTGACATCTGCGCATCAAGAAGGATCACAACTGCAGTTATCGAGCTGTACAAGGCGATGGTGTTGCAGATCACGAATACGTCATACATGGATTTGCTCAACAGCGTCGCAATTCCGGCATCTGGTTCAGAGCTATTATATCCTCCAGGAACGGAAAATCCAGCAGCGAATGTCATAGCAGTAATGAGTGTTGCCACAACCATACGGGAATTGGCCACTTCCTTTAGTTTATCCAAAGGCGGAGGCTCCTTCACATCTCTCACCGGATGTAATCTTTTTGGCAGGCAAATTGCTTTGTAAACGCTTCCGGGTGCTCCAACATATTCTAAGGTAGTACATATTTTCTTCTGGTGAAGTGTAATAGAAAAGGAAGATGACCGTTATTATCAATGAAATGGACTAATAATCAAGGATCAAGGATTTAAGTAAATGAAACTCTTCCCAGGTGATACAGAGACTTGCAAATGCATTCTGTTCTGAAATTACCGTGGAAACTTAATTCCACTTGGTAACTTCCGGGGGAGTTCGTCAGGTCAAGATAGAATATAAATCTTTTCGTCCCTCCCAAAAAGGAAGTAGCCAAAATAACCGTAAAAAAATAAAAGCAGATCAATCCATCTTGTAAATATCATTACCTCAAGTTCTCCACAATTTTTTTTACATTGCTCATGTGCAAGGTCGAGAGCCGTCATGTTGCCGTTGTTTACAAGATGAAGATTGGTGTCATTTTCAGTCACGAGACACGTCAGAATTCTGTCTTCCAGCTGCAATGTGGCGACATGTACGGGCGTATTGCCTTCCTTGTCTTTGGCATTTGTAAGAGTCTTTAGGTGGAGATTGTCGACTATGTAGCTCACTACGTTAAGCCTTCCGTATTTTGCCGCAACGTGAAGTATATTTTGCCCTTCCTTAAGATTTAGCAACTCTTCTGGATCTGGCCAATGTTGAAGCAGAACCTTGATTGTTTTAAGATGGCCCATTTTACATGCGACGTGAATTGGAAGATAACCCTCTTCATCACCCTCAAAGGTGCTCCAAGCAAACTTGTGGACCAAGAAGTTGACTCCATCCACGTAATTCATAGATGATGCTAGATGGAGGGGAGTACCCCATTGAGCATCTTTCGACTCAAATAGCTCTCTCTTCCGCTCTGACATCTCTTCTAGCATTTCTACATCATTGAGGAGCAGGAAAAGAAAGAAATTGTGTTATTCTCACGACTGAGGGGTCTGGTAACTTTATCCACTAACTATTATATTATTCTTTAAATAAAGCAAATATGGGATATTACATCGACTACGCAATAGACATCTTAACTTTTGGGGATAAATTAGTATAGACATTGGAGAATGCTTCGAAGTATAAAGACAGTCATTTAAAAGAAGTAATTTACCCCACCGGAAGTAATCAAGGGCTGGCATGACATGAGTCTCTTCCGGTCGTGCAAAATGTCCTTGGCACATCCTATAATTACTAATTAGCGCAGTATCTCTGAAGGCTTGGACTATGAGCATCGAATACGTGAGTGAAAAATTGATGACGTTCCTTAGGGGGTTAGTCTAGCCTACTTCTTGGCCAAAATTTATAAGAAACTTTCAATCATTGGTGCAGGCTCTAGAAAAAGATTAAAACCATTTTAGTGGAAAAACAAAAAATGTGTATGAGACCTACAGGTTCAGTAGCTGGGATGGACCTAATATAGACGCACCTATAAATTTGTAAGGTGGGAATGATGAATGTACCGTAGTCAGAGTCGTATGTACAATCACTGACCTAACTTTCGGTGCACCACAGCTCCGTGAACCGGCGACATGCCTTGCATCCTGGACCAAGGAACTTCATTTTCATCCATCGCCTCCATCAGAAGCTTGAGAATCTCCAAGTTTCCAGTCTCCACTGCCAAGTACAGTGGGCATTTGCCCTCCTTGTTCTCCGGATACACTGCTCTTGAGCCTCGACTCAAGAGCAGACTGGTCAACCTGGAGTAACCGTTCTTCACAGCCTCATGCAATGCGGTGTTCCCCCCGTCGTTCGCCATGGGCACAATGCTGCCACAGCCAAGGAGGAGCTCAGCCGAGTGGGTCCTGCCAGCTCTTGCCGCAACGTGGAGCGCGGTGTCCCCTCGATGGTTGGCCTCGGCTGCGAGCCGCTTGTCAGGGATGACCTCGAGAAGGGCTCGGAGGATGTCGGCATTCTCGATACCCGCTGCGATGTGAAACAATGAGTTCCCGGAAGGACCCCGTCCGTTAATAATGTCGGACAAAGAGACCTTCTGTTCCCTAGAATAGTCTTCGAGGGTCTCAATGAACTTGTCGACGTTGCCTTCTTTATCAGCGGGATGGAGCAGTCGATACGTGAGATATTTGAATTCTGCTGGAAGTTTTGTTCCATTCACCGACTCTAGTGCTTTCAATCTGGCCCTTCTCTGCTCCCAAATTTCATGATCACCAATATTTATGCTCACATGGTCGCCGTCCATCTTAAAACTCTGAAACTTGAATATCGTATTCTCCGAAGCTAGACGATGGTCTGTTGAACGCTTTTGCGGTGTCTCTTCTCCAATATTAATTGCGCAGCCACAACGTGGAGATATTTTCTTCTCTAGCTGTCGGTAAACATCTTATGGCCAAGAGCATTTCTTCGAAAAAGAATATCTCTCGCGTGCGAAAACATCCACTACAGAGTTCTTGTCACGCTCCGACCTATTCTTTTCTCTAGCTTTCGGTAAACATCTTATGGCCTAAAGCATTTATTCGAAAAAGAATATCTCTTGCGTGCAAAAACATCCACTACAGAGTTCTTGTCACACTCCGACCCATTCTTTTTATCTTTCAATTAAACGCATGTGGAAACAATTAAAATAAAACACCCAGTCAATAAATAAATAACATGGATAGTAAAACACAGCATATATTGCCAAAAAAACACGCACCTAGTCAATAAACAAACAACAGGGATATTAAAACACAGCATATTTATTTGTCCACCATTTCCCCTAGGAAGTTTAATAATTACAAGCCTTTCTACGATCATTTCCTATCGACACTCTCAAAAACCTTTAGGGATTAGGGTTAATCTAAACTTCACTAATGGCAAAGCCAGCCAAAAAGGTGTCACCTTTCCCGCCCACCACAATCACACCTGGCAGTTCTCTATGCTACAGCCTTGAAAATGGTTAATAACAACGGGGTGAGATAAATCTCAGTGAGTTAACAGTCTAAACCTCGATTATGACGCAAATTCGTTTCAGAGGCAGCCTAAACATGCAATGGCATACAATCTTACCTCGCATTGGCACACCCCTACATATTAGTACGTCACATATGCCATTATAAATACAACAAGCATAATCAATCATCAGAACACATAACTCTTTGCACCAAGCATCCACACGAGTCTTGATTATAAGGTAAAACCCATTTTGGCACGTCCCATATCAAGTAATCAAGCGCAATGCATCACAATCATTCACACGTGTTCCGATTATTACGACCCCTTGGGTCATGGCCAACATATGAGTTGGCGGTCTTCCAGTATGACATCGTCTCGCCCCATTGGGCACAACATTGTCTAGAACCCCCTTAGACGGCATTCCATAAAGGAGTATCGTCCGGCCTCAACTGCAACACTTAAGCTAATTTTTATCTTCCATCAATAAGCCCAATGTAAACGAATTCGTGCTTAAATAACAAACCCCGGAAAATCTTTACATTTAAAATTTCGATAAAATAATCGCATGTGGTTACGTATTTAAAATCAACCCATCAAACTTTGCACACTTTCATTTTAAAACATCATTCTTTTATTTAGCATGTAAGACTCGGCATCCAAACCCGACACCTCAAAGTTTGTCATTTTCTTACCAATAAACATATTTGAAAAATAGCATTTGAAATACATGATTTGGGCAATCGAACATCATGGCTCTAATACCATGAATAGACCTAAACTTAGAACCAGGGAGGACGGAGTCGATTTCCTGCAAGTATGCCTTCCCACAGTGGGCGAACAACTCCTGTTCAAGCCTTTTGGGGACAGCTTTCCATTCAGCCCTTTAGTTCAGAGTTTAGAGACACTCAGAGATGGTAGGATGGAAATGTTTCTAACATACACGAGCTGCATTTCTCAGAGGATCCTACCAAGCTAGAGAAGAAGAGGAGTTTAGAAAGCCATAAAGAGGTTTTTCACAAAACACTCACTTTACTTCGAGGGACTTTGCCTAACACAATACACCCTCCATGCCTTATATAGACAATAAGAGGTCACAAACAAACAAGGACCAAGCTCATGGGTCCAGATACAAACAGAGGCATCGGAAACTTCCGGTCAGGGAATTATTCGTACGTTATGAACAGTGACTGTGAACAATGATTTCCCCAGCCTACTGCTACAGTAGAAGTGAACAGTAACTTGCTACAGTGAACTGGTACAGACAGATGATTTGTTCAACGGTCTCGTCCGTCACGAGCATTATAGTCATAGTCCGAGTCATCTAAGTTGTGTGCCATTGCTAGAAGATGTTCTTCATATTTTTGTTCAAAAGCTTCAAGGTCTTTTGGTGAGAGGATTTGGTTTGGTTGATGTGAAGTGGATGCTTCTTCGTGAGCCCAGTGGGATACTTCTTCCTGAGCCCAGTTTGTATTGTTATCATCTGCAGTGTCGGCAAGAATGCTTGGCTGAGGCCAATGGGGTTGTGCATAGAAGTGAAAGTGCTAGTATGAACATCTAGAAGGGGGGTGAATAGGTGTAAAAATAGATTATGTAAAATGCAATGAAAACCTTTACTTTTAACCTGAATCTGAATAACAAAAAACTTTTGAAACTGAGTATGAAAAGCAGCAGATTTTGAGTGAGATCAGACTTTAGCAGTTAAATAGAACTACGAACAAAATAAAGAGATTCGGGGAAGAGAATAAGAACACAAGGTTTATAGTGGTTCGGCTTAAACCTAGCCTACGTCCACTCTATCACGTTAACAGCCTTCTTGGCTGGATTCCACTATGTAATCAATAAGAGATTACAACTTTGAGTATAAACACTTAGTAGATCACACTATCTCATTAAGTCACTCTTTTGGTATTTCTTTCACGATCATAAACGTTTAAGCTCACAAGAGATAAGTGTATGATCAAAGGTCGCTCAGACTTTGGAATTATAAATTCTACGCTCCGTCTCTTACTTGCTTATCGGTCCTCCATCTCCTTAAATACTCCTCCATTTCCAAACTAGCCGTTGGACAGTATCTTGAGGATCGTCTTCCAATCTACCAATTGGATTGATATGTATTTAGAAGATTTGGTAGCCGTTGAGTGACAAAAGTAGAATCCCAAATTAATTCCGATCGCCCATACAAATAGAATCTTGGTTTCCATAAGTAAAGCTCATTCATATAGAAAGTTATTGTCTTTAAGATCCAATTGTCAATCAATTAGATTGAATCAATCAAATCAATTTTGATGTGGAATTTAAACTAGATCACTAGTCGTTATATGATCGGGGCTTGTGTTACGTTCTGTCGAATCTGGATATAAAGTCTAAGTGCGATAGACTTTACAATCTGAGTCTGAGTGCAATAGATTTTATAATCTAAGTCTAAGTGCAATAGACTTCACAATTTGGATTTGAACATATTCTGCTTTTGAACAGTTTTAGTTTTAAGGTCTGAACACAGTTTGAATAAGTTCATCTTTAGCATAAAGTCTATTTTCTGGTTCTTCATTTACGCTCAGTCTGAAATTTGTTAGAGTGAGTAGATTTCTGATGTAGAACAGACTTTGACACTAAAGTCTGGCAGTTTTTGGACTTTGACACAGAAGTCTGGAAATCTTCAGAATATACTTTGAACATATGTTATCTCAGTCTTCTGGTTGTCTTCAGACTTTGATAATATCCTTTATATGTTCTATCATCTGCATGGTCTATTATTTAACCATTAAACACGTTAGTAACCTTTGATTTATTTTGTCATCTTCAAAACATCATAAATGATTTCCCTAACAATCTCCCCCTTTTTATGATAACAAAACAATCTCTAAATGGGCAGATTTGTAAACATACTTTTAAAAATATTAATTTAAATCAAAGGATATTAGAAGATAGCAAATAAATTAAGCATAACAATATATAAAAAAAATAATCGCAGCTCAATAGTATGCAATAAATAATATCAACCAATCAACACATATGCATATTCATATTCTCTCCCCATTTTTGTCATAATCAAAAAGCGATAACAAAGAGTCACGTAGAGAATATAAAATGATAAATATATGTCTTGCATGAAACACAATTTCCAAAAATCAACTTTTATAAAGTAAATCGAATATTAAATATATGCAATATAGCTCACTTCGATCATATATATCAGCAAAAACCTAATAAAAATCACGGATGCATTATAAAATTCACTTGACCTTTTTGTCATAATAAAATGATAATATCAATAAAAGATTTGTTAATGACAAAAGGTAATAAAAGATGTACTAACCGGATTTTGTAGAACTTAAATTCTGACACATTTACCTTCTCCTTCCTTCCATAATAAGATCACGATCAATTCAAAAAGATTTTTCTATACTTGATCAAAGCTCCCCCTCAATCTGTTTCCTTTTTGAGGCGATCACAATTGTTTTCCTTTCTCTTGGATTTGCTTTCTCCCCCTGTGATCATGACAATATTTGCAAATAGAAACAATTGTTTGCGCAAGTTAAACATAATATTTTTCAGTATTTCCTTTGTAGCGACAACATCCGTAACGATCAATTGCATTTTGAAATTCAAGGCAAAATTTATTTTCTTCAATCAAGCTCTTCTCGAATTCAACCTCATCAACTTAACAAACTTTTTCTACAAATAAGCTGTAATAAAATATCCACGTAATAAATAATACCCTTTCTTCAAATAAAAATAATTGAATAGCATATATAAAATTATCAATTATTAAAATTCAGAATTACTCAATCTTCCGTACGACACATAAGGGATTTCCTCAATAATTTGCAAAAATTTTGCATACGGAAGGGAATTTTCGATCTTCCAAAAGATAGTATAGAATATTCATAATTTTCAGATCGAGCTTTCCAAAATCCATATGAAAGATTATATTGACACCTGCAAAATCTTGTATAATAGATAATCATCTTTGCAAAAATGTCAAGTAATATCTTTCTTTTATTTGCGGATCAAACTTGCTAGATATAATATATCTTCTAAGAATATAGCAAGAATATCCATAAATATGCAATAATATTTTTCAAGATCAAAGAGATTTCATTGAGCATAAATCTCAGATGAATCATTTCACAAAAAGAAAGATGTTATTTTTATCACGTGCCAAATCAAGTGAAAATTACAATGCCTTATATTTATGATAGGAGATATCTGCAATATGATAAACAATCATCCAAAATCATGATAAATGCACGTAGAAATTTGCAAGGTGGAATGATAAAAGATATTTTCTTACCCATGGTATATGTTTGAAATATACCATTAAAAAAATAAAATCATTACGAATCTTCACAGGAGATATTTTTCAAATTATACCAAAATCTGCATAGATTAACGATCGTTCTTCCCTTATAGAATTTCCTGCAATCAACTCATTTCCTTTTTGGTATCCATCAATTTGGATCCGTCCATTTTGTTAGAGTAAAATAGAAATTCTCCATAGATAAACAGATATTCTTTCTTAATTCATCCTAACAAAGTATTCAAAGAAAGAATATTATGCACAATGATATTTTGAAAAATAAATTCCCACTTGGTCATAGTACGATAAAAATAAAGAGAATAAAATCCTTGAGTATCTAAGAATTTTTTGCATGATTAACATCACGTAGAATCAGATTTTTACTTTGCAAAATATGACAATTTGAGAGCATAAAATCAAACCAAATAAATTCAATTGTCTCTAAGCAAGATATAAAAAATAATTATACGTATTAAATTAAATCTCAACTCAAAAAATAAATCACACTATTCTTTCTTCAATAAAACATCAAGGAATATGATCATTATAAAATCTGAATCAACCAAGGATTTATCGAATATCAAGCATAATGAGAATTATGTGCCCAAATAAAAAATACATTCCTTACCAAATTCTCTTTCTTCTTTTCCTTTATTTCCTGCAAAAACAACTCATATTTTCTTTGGTACCCATTTTTTCTTGGGTTCATGAGAGTTAGTAGAATATGCTGTTTTTATCCAATCTTTCTTAACGAGTCTCTAGACTTCAGGACATTCTTTCTCAAAGTATTCCAAATCTCCACAATTTGAACACTTGAGGGCATTTTGACCAACAGATTTTGTAAAGATCTTTTGAAAATACTTCTTGTACACAAGTCTAGGAGGTCTTTGTTTAAGTCTCTCCTTGACTTTAGGAAAATCAATTAGAGAATCACTTTCCTTATTAAAATCAAGTTCCGACTTATTATAGTAAGGTACTTGTAAGAAAAGAATATGCTCTAATGCTTTTGAACCATTTGAAAATTTTGTTGAAATATTTGAAAATTCCTTTTTTTAAGAATCATTTTCTTTGACAAGTAAATCTCGACTTTCTTTTATTTGTAGAAAATCTTTTTGCAAAATTTCAAAATTTTCTTTTTGAGAAAGATCATGTTGCCTAAGCCGAGAATTCTCATTTTTAAGTTCGGAGATCCTTTTAAGAGAAGATTTGAGATTTAAGCAAAGCTAATTTATATACTTTGAAACTTTGAGAGGAATTTTTGAATAACTTACCTCGATTTCCTCATCGGATTTTGAGTCTGTGTTCGAGTCAAACTCTAATTTGAGTCTGTGTTTGAGTCAGACTCAGATTCTGAATGTGCCATTGAGCATGTATTTCCTTACTCATCATCTTCTTTCATGGTTCTTTTCTGGCCATTCTGCTTGTATTGCCTTCTTTTACTGAATTTCATTTCCTTTCTACTTGACTTTTTGAATTTCTTGATCATAAAAGCAAGTTCTTTGTCATCCATGTCATTTTCTGAGTCTATATCATCAGAATCAGCATTAGATATTAAAGCGATGGACTTCTTACTTTCGGGATCTTCATCATTGAGTTGTTCCACTTTATAGGATTGAAAAGTGCCGATTAATTCATCAACAGAAAGTGGCATAATCCTCTGAGTCTCCCAGGTTGAGGTCTTGACATGTTTCCATTCTTTTGAGAGACCTCGCAAGAGTGTGTTGACCTTCATTGGGGCAGAAATTTGTTGACCTTGATATGCTAAACCATTTATAATTTCTGTAAAATGGCTAAACATATCTCCAATTGACTCTCCTTACTTCATCTTGAAGGATTCATATTTCTCGAGTAGGAAGTTTACTTTTGTCTCTTTTATGTGATCAGTCCCTTTATATGTAACATGAAGTCTATCTCAAACTTCTTTGGCTGTTTCACATGAAAAGATTATGTTATATTTAGCAGGAGACAAAGCGCAATATAAAGAATAAATGGCTTTTGCATCAAGAGCTTCTCTTTTGGACATCTCTGTCCAAGACATAAGAGCAGGGGGTTTTGTTTCTTTGTCTTTGCCATTTTTATTTGATGTAGATGCAGTAGTGGGATTGATTCATTTTTCCACGACATCCCATTGCAAGGGATCTCTAGATCTTAAGAACGTTTTCATTTTGTTCTTCCACATGTTGTATTCCTTTCCATCAAAATATGGTGGCCTAGTGTTGCTTTGTCCCTCCATAAGTCTTGGTGCCAAGATACTAGCCATAGAAGATCTTTAGCTCAAAAGTAAAAAACACTTTTATAAACCGAGCACTTAGCTTTGATACCAATTGAAAGTGCTAGTATGAACACCTTGAGAGAGGGTGAATAGGTGTAAAAACAGATTCTGCAAAATGCAGTGAAAACCTTTACGTTTAACTTGAGTCTGAATAACAACAGATGCTTGAAACTGAGTCTGAAAAGCAGCAGATTTTGAGTGAGATCAAACTTTAACAGTTAAATAGAACTACGAACAGAATAAAGAGATTCAAGGAAGAGAATAAGAACATAAGGTTTATAGTGGTTCGGCTTAGACCAAGCCTACACCCACTCTCCCACGCTAACAACCTTCTTGGCTAGATTCCACTATGCAATCAACAAGAGATTACAACTTTGAGTGCAAACACTTAGTAGATCACACTATCTCACTAAGTCACTTTTTTGGTATTTCTCTCATGATCACAAACGTTTAAGCTCACAAGAGACAAGTGTATGATCGAAGGTCGCTTAGACTTTGGAATTATAAATTCTACACTTCGTCTCTTACTTGCTCATTGGTCCTTCATCTCCTTAAATACTTCTCCACTTCCAAACTAACCGTTGGACAGTATATTGAGAATCGTCTTCTAATCTAGCTATTGGACCGATTTGTATTTAGAAGATTTGGTAGCCGTTGAGTGACAAAAGTAGAATCCCAAATTGATTCCGATCGCCCATACAAATAGAATTTTGGTTTCCATAAGTAAAGCTCATTCGTATAGAAAGTTCTTGTCTTCAAGATCCAATTGTCAATCAATTAGATTGAGTCAATCAAATCAATCTTGATGTGGAATCCAAACCAGATCACTAACCATTATATGATCGGGGTTTGTGTTATATTCTGTCGAATCTGGATGTAAAGTCTGAGTACAATAGACTTTACAATCTAAGTCGAAGTGCAATAGACTTTATAATCTGAGTTTGAGTTCAATAGACTTCACAATCTGGGTTTGAACATATCTTGCTTCTAAACAGTTTTAGCTTTAAAGTCTGAACACAGTCTAAATAAGTTCAGCTTCAGCATAGAGTCTATTTTCTAGTTCTTCATTCACGCTCAGTCTGGAATTTGTCAGAGTGAGCAGACTGATATAGAAGAGACTTTGACACTAAAATCTGGCAGTTTTTGAACTTTGACCCAGAAGTTTGGAAATCTTCATAATATACTTTGGACATATGTTATGTTCAGTCTTCTGGCCATCTTCAGATATTTACAATATCCTTTATATGTTCTATCATCTGCATGGTTTATTACTTAACCATTAAACACGTTAGTAGCCTTTGATTTATTTTGTCATCTTCAAAACATCATAAGTGATTTCCCTAACAAGAAGGACGTATCCATGCTTTGAGATAAGAAGGAAGGTCCTTGATCATAAGGATCTTGGGAAAGAGGACCTCCCCAACATGCATAGGGGTCCTGAGTGGATTGGACAATATCATTTGCGCCTGTCATTTCATGTTCCTGGGATGACGTAGCTTACCTGAATTCTTTGAGTGCTTCATTGGCTTCTGGTGCCATGTCATAATGATCCCATGCGGTGGGTACATTATAGTTCCAGACATCTTTAGGAATTGTCTTATTTTCTTGGTAGAGAATTCTTTGGAGTTCTCGGTACTGGTGTTCACAACATCCAATAGGTCCTGAATAAGATTTGTGAATTCGAGTTTCTTTGCTGTCCAAGTGGGGCTTATAGGATGTGGTTCCTATAATCTGTGGGGCATTGATAATGTTGTTATTATTTCTGAAAAAATGCCATGGATGTCGGGAAAACAAGATGGTATGGACTTCGATATTTGGTGTCATGGTTCTTAGTTTTTTTCTAGGAGGTGTTTCCAGTGAGTAGGAAGATAGAACCAATTGCGAAAATCTAGGAGATTTTTGTCGCTTTCTCTTTCAACATTACCTCTGTCGAGTAAGAATATCATTGTGAGGTTAGCAATGAATCTTCTGGTCGGAACTTCAATAGCTACTAAGTACTTATTGGTTAAATAACATAGTAATGTCTTGAGCTGATTAGGAAAATCATCTTCCTTCCAGATAAGAGGATATATGAATGGATAATCCGTATTTAGCCCAAAAGGATAAAGAATTGAACCTCCATTGAGTCTAAATAGGTCTGTGTGGCATTGCCACATGAGATTTCCAAGGTTCTCGATGAGACTGTCATCCTGGATTTGTTCAATAATCTTTGAGGATATTTCCAGTTTGGCAAATCTTTGATCTTCTAAATTTTGTATTTTACGCCATGATTGAGTATATGGAAAGCGGATCTCTTTATGTATATGTTAATTTCAGTTGGTACTTTTGGTCTTGACAATAAATCAGCAAGCACATTCTTCTTTCCGAAAATGTGTTTGGTTTCAAAATAATATATTGAAAATCATTCAATCCATCGAAGCAGTTGAGAATTTGGGATTTGCTTCTGTTTGAATTTGGTTATCTGTAGGAAAGATGCCACGTCTAATTCTACTAGGAAATGATGGCCGATGAGATGGAATTCAAACTTCTTGATTCAATTTTTTACTATTAGGATTTCTTTGAAAATGGAATGGTAATGCATTTCAGCTTGAGAAAACTTTCCACTTTTGTGAGCACAAAGGTATCTCTTACCCTCAATTTCTTCAAGCAGGATAGCTGTCCAATATTCATCACTGGCATCAGTTTGGAGAATTCTTTTTCCTGTTGATGGTATTTGCAATGGTGGGAGATTTTGCATAATCTCATTAAGCTCAGCAACCGCCTTAGTATGAGTTTTTCCCCAAGGTAGGGGATGCTTTTTCAGCATTGACTGGAGTGGAATAAGCAATTTTGCAATGTTTGTCCCTGAGATAATTAATTATCCCAAGAAATTGCTAAACTTGTTTTGTTATGAAATTTTCTTCAGGAAACTTCAACAATTCCTGAGCAATATGTGACCCTGGGTAGTATGTACCTTTGTTGAGGTGCATACCAAGAAATTCAATTTCTATTTGGGCAATATTCATCTTTCTTTGAGAAAGTATAATGTCATGCTTCTTTATGGTTTCTACAAACTGTTCAAGAAGTTGACAAAGCGACTGCTCATCAGGACTGTAGAGCAGTATGTCATCGATGTAAATTGCTGCACTGGACAGAATTGGTTAGAAAATTCGACACATAGCATTTTGAAAAAGGGATGGTGCTACCTTTAGGCCAAAATGAAGAACTTTCCACTAGAAGTGCTGGTTTGCAATACGGAATCCTGTTTTGGATATGTCTTCAAGATGGTTGCCCAATTGCCAAAATTCGGCTTTGAGATCGAATTTGAAATAGATATGGGCCTTGGTTAGACCAGTAAAGAGGGAATCTCTAGAGGGTAAAGGGAATTTATCATCTTGGAGAAAAAGGTTGAGAGACTGATAGTTGATTACCAGTTTCGTTTTTCTCCCATTTTGCTCGGCACGCTTATTGACATAAAAGGCTTCACAAGCCCATTAAGAATTGGAGAGTTCAATAAGGCCTTGTTGCAATAGTTCTGAGCATTCCCTTTGAGCCAAAGCTAGATGTTTTGGCTTCATTCCTATGTGACTCGCCTTAGTTGGATTCATGTCTTCATTCTTTTTGAAAGGAAGGCAAACAAAGAATTCTGGATTTTCCCATAAAGGATGGGAATACTTTTGAGGAAATTCATAATGAGATTCCGAACAAGACTCTAACAATTTTTGCATGATTGGATCTAATAGACTTATCTGGATGGAAAATAGTCTCTGAATATTGACGAACTCAAAAAATTGGTCTTTATACCTAAGACCTTTTCCAGGAATGATACGAAGTTGAGGGATTTGAGTCATAATGTCCCAACCAATAATCAAATTTTTATTGGGGAGACTGGATTCAAAGATTTTTGTGGTTATGGAACACTGAGAAAAAAACTGTACAGTTAAGAGAGTGGTTTTGACATTTGTGGAAAAAGTATCTCTATAGGCAGAGTTGAAATATTGGACATGGGAAGTACAATATTCTTCAGGTAGAACTTTAGTATCTAGAATGGAACAACTTGCTCCGGTATCAATGAGAGCAATAACAGTGATAGGTTTGGCGAACTTTGAGGTGAGGATGACTTGAAAATATGTCAGGAGTTTGTTTTGAAGATGTGAGGGATAGATGAAAGATATCTTCAGAATCTGAGTCCGATTCAGTTTCACTAGAAGTTTGGTAAGAGGGAATGACACAAAGAGTTTGTTCAGATGGTTCCTCATCAGCAAATAATAAGGATTCAATATCATTATTTTCAAGAGACATACCAGTTTCATTTTCAATGTGATGAATCAAACAATTCTGACCTTTTTTTGCTTGGGGACAATTTTTGGCTAAGTGTCCTTTATGATTACAGATGAAGCAACCGTTTGATTTCTTGTGGCCTGTGCGATATTTTCTTTTGCATAGGTATCACCACTTCTTCTTTCTTCGGAAGTTCTTTGGGCCATGTTTGGATTTCTTCATCTAGAACTTCTTGAAGTGTTTCTTTTTTCGAGAAAACTCCCTACAAGTACCATCACAGTCTTGCTTGGAACATTTGATTTTTAACTTCTGGTGAGAGCAGGTTGTCTCGAGGCCCTTGTCATTTGTAATGTAGGTGCAAACCATCTGGCGTTTTAGGCACAATTCTTCGAGGCATAGATGGATTTCTTGCTATATTTCTCCCAAGGGAATATCTGTACTCTCCTCCTCTGTCTTCCAAAAAAAGATTTTTCAACCATCTGGGATAATTCTTTAGGGATGGAAGTCAAGAAAACGTGCTTCAGATTTGGATCAGCTCTAATCTAATAAAAAAGCTTAAGCATTTCTTGATAATGCTTATCAAGATATTTCTTTTGGAGAGAGCAACATTTTCTTTCAGAAAATTCCCTTCTTTTCATTTCTATGAGGTCAGTGGGCTTTCCCACAAAGAAAAGATATAAGAGAGTGATAGTATGGCCAAAATCAGGTGACATTAGAAAATGAATCTAGTCTTGTTCTAACACCAATTTTCACCAAAGTTTGAGGCTTCTTGTAAACCTTGTGACAAAATTATAAAGGACACCATTCATATCATGATTAGTAATAGACTGAGTATTCAACCAAGTATGAAACTCTTCGAGTCTTTCTAGCCATTTGCGATAGGGTATATCATCGATGGTGAAAAACTGTTTTGATGTCATGGACACATTCTGTCCAGGATTGTTTGTCTAAACAAGCTCTAGTTCAAAGTAGTTTGATTCCATATCCTGGTCTGGAGGATCGGCCATGAATATTGATGAAGTTACTAGTGCAATAGGGAAGGAATCAACAGTGGGAGTTGAGAAGGATAAAAAGGGGGAAAGGGATACCAAATCTGATTCAGTATCAAAGATGCTAGGAAAAGTTTGTTCAGCTGGAAATAGAATCTGATCATTTGGAATGGCAGGATCAGGCTGTTGGGTAATAGGATCAGGTTGTTGTTCCTAAGCACCCAAATCCTTTAGAAATGATTCTAATGGATTAGATAACATCATTTGATCTGGCCTGTCTTTATAACAATCGAACTTGATTCTGTAGGCATTTTCTCTTTTCCTCTTTCCTTCCGTATTTGATTTAAATTTTTTAGGCGATTTCGTATTTCTGCCATATCTGATTCTTTCCTGAAAGAATCTTCTAGGATGATAGCAAAGAGAGACGTCTGGGGTGGTGGAGGCAAATACCCGGTTCTTATAGTGGTTGCAAAAGGATCAAAAGGTCTGAACCTTCCTTCTTCAAGGAGTTGGATTTGCCTCTTGAGCTTTTCTATCTCTAGCTTTGGGCTCTCTAGATGATGATATCCCAAATGTTGTCCTGATTCCAAGGCATTAAGCCTTTTTTTTTTAGAATTCAGAAACCATTTTCTTAGTGGTCTCATCATACTTTCGAAGATATTGTTGCACATTCCCGATCTTGGAATCAATTGCTTTGAATGCATTGTTTTGTGCTAATAGAGTCTCCGATTGCCAATTTATGACAGTTTCAGCAGCAGGAGTAGGTATTTTGGGAGTATGGCGGTACCTGCCTTGTGGATCTATGAATTCTGTTGGGGTAGGGAATGAAAGTTTAGAACTTTCTCAGACAAGAGGGGGAAAGTCTGTTTCATGGAATATGGCTATGGAAGAAGTGGGTGGTGTTTCTGCTGGAGCCTCAAGTGGGTAAGAATGCTTCTTAGCCTATTTTAGGATTGGCTTATAAAACGGGGAGAGAGCTGGTTTTTTCTGAGGAGGAGATGGTGACGGTGATGGTGACGGTGACGATGGTGGAGTTGGTGAGATTGAAGGTGAAGCAATAAACTCTAGTGGTGGAGGTGGTGCGTAGGAAACTATGAACTGGTATTTATCAAACTCACCAAGAGTATTAATGGATGGATCTCCGTTCAAATACCTTTGGTACATGAGATCTTTTCATTTTTTCCTTTAAGGTGGAGGTTTATCATATGGGTTTACCTCATTTGGGGAGTTTATGCAATAAGAGCATTGGCAAAAAGGATTCCAAAAACAATGACTATATCTTTCTTTGTACTAATGGACAGGATGTCCATTACTGTTGAAGTGTCAAACAAGCTTTTTTGGATCTGGCTCAGAAATTGATTCAGGAACACATGGTTCAATCATGAAAAGGGTTTGGAAGATAGAAGGGCTTTCTTTCTTTTCCTTGTCAAATTTGATGGAAACAATTCCATCTTTCTTACGGACGAATTTAGAGTCCAAAGACTAGAAAGGCTTATTACTCTGGTGCAGCTTTTCATAGTTAGTGATCCAAGTCTCTGGAATGAGAGTGGCTAACTTCTCCTTTGGAATTTGTCTAGGAACATGGATACAGGAGGCTTGATCATTTTGCATGGAGATGAACAAGGCATCTTCATTTCCCTTGTTGAAATTTAGATCAAGAGCATGGTTCTGTACTCGGTAAACCATTTAGTAATGAAGTGTTGCAGCAACGGAATTAGCAGTTTGAGGAGCTCCAGTTCATAAAAGAAAGTAATTGCGGATCTAAAAGAGTGATATTGAAGTTAGGATACAGAGCTACAAAAGCTGTGCTAGCATTCAGAGTAGTTTGGACAGTGCCAATATAGGCATGCTGGTATTCTAGGAATCGAGTATCCAATAACGCTGTTCTAGCAACAACTGGCAGACCCTTATGACCATGAAAGGTGAGAGCAAGATGAACAATGCCATAATGAACATGAGTATATCCCTGTTGAGCCCATTGTCTGGGAAATTTTGGAGGGATCTGAAGAGTAACAAAATACTCATTTTCAATAGCAGGAATGGGGTGCTGGTCGAATTTGGAGGATTGGACGTACTCCTTTACTTGCTTTGGGGTTTGGTGAATAAGTTGGCGAATGGAGCGGATGGGTGAAAATGATGAGGTGGGTTTAGCAAAAGCGGAGTAAGGATTCATAAGAGGAAGTTGGGTTTCGGAAATTTTGGTTTCACGCTAAGAAAGACTTCATAAAGATAATCTATCTTAGAAGCATTAGAAACACAAAAATCTAAAGGGGTTGGCGATGAAGGAGATTGAGTAAAAGAAACGGGTGCTTCGTGGATTTCTGGTTCTGCGAACATGATGTAAAGAGATCTTCTCAGCTCTAGATCTTCTCAGAGCCATGGTTTCGTTTGTAATATTATCCGTTCCATGCGCTTGGTAGGAAAATCCAGTGCTGAGAAGATCTCTTTACATCATGTCCGCAGAACTAGAAATCCTCGAAGCACCCGTTTCTCTTGCTCTATCTCCTTCATCTTCAACCCCTTCAGATTTTCGTGTTTCCAATGCTTCTAAGATAGATTATCTTTATGAAGTCTCTCTTAGCGATGAAACCAAGATTTCGGAAACCTAACTTCCTCTTATGAATCCTTACTCTGCTTTTGCTAAACCCATCTCATCATTTTCACCCATCTGCTCCATTCGCCAACTTATTCACCAAACCCCAAAGCAAGTAAAAGAGTACATCAAGTCCTCTAAATTCGACCAGCACCCTATTCCTGCTACTGAAAATGAGTATTTTGTTACTCTTTAGATCCCTCCAGAGCTTCCCAAATAATGGGCTCAACAGGGATATACTCATGTTCATCATGGCGCTGTTTGTCTTGCTCTCACCGTTCATGGTCACAAGGGTCTGCCAGTTGTTGCCAGAATAGTGTTATTGGATACTCGATTCCTAGAATACCAACATGCCTATATTGGCACTGTCCAAACTACTTTGAATGCTGGCACCGTTTTTATAATTTTGTATCCTAACTCCAATATCACTCTTTCAGATCTGCAATTACTTTCTTTTATGAAGGTACATATTCAGCTCACTGGAGCTCCTTAAACTATTGATTTCGTTGCTGCAACACTTCATTACCAAATGGTTTATCGAGTGCAGAACCATACTCTCGATCTAAATTTCAACAATGGAAATGAAGATGTCTTATTTATCTCCATGCAAAATCCATGTTCCCAGACAAATTCCAAAGGAGAAGTTAGCCACTCTCCTTCCAGAGACTTGGATCACTAACTATGAAAAGCTGCACCAGAGTAATAAGCCTTTCCAGTTTTCGGACTCTGAATTCGTCCGTAAGAAAGATGGAACTGTTTCCATCAAATTTGGCAAGGAAAAGGAAGAAAGCCCTTCTATCTTCCAAACCCTTTTCATGATTGAACCATGTGTTCTTGAATCAATTTTCGAGCCAGATCAAAAAAAGCTCGTTCGACACTTCAACAGTAATGGACAATCCTATCCATTATTACAAATATAGATATGATCATTGTTTTTGGGATCCTTTTTGCCAATGCTCTTATTGCATGAACTCCCTTGACGAGGTAAACCCATATGATAAACCTCCACCTCAAAGGAAAAAAAACGAAAAGATCTCATGTACCAAAGATACTTGAACGGAGATCCATCCATTGATACTCTTGGTGAGTGTAATAAATACCAGTTCGTAGTTTCCTACGCACCACCTCCACCACCAGAGTTTATTGCTTCACCTTCAATCTCACCAACTCCACCACCGTCACCGTCACCGTCACCATCTCCTCCTCAGAAAAAACCAGCTCTCTCCCCGTTTTATAAGCTAATCCTAAAATGGGCTAAGAAGCATTCTTATCCACTTGAGGCTCTAGCAGAAACCCCACCACTTCTTCCATAGCCATGTTCCATGAAACAGACTTTCCCCCTCTTGTACAAGAAAGTTCTAAACTTTCATTCCCTGCCCCGGAAGAATTCATAGATCCACAAGGTAGGTACCACCATACTCCTAAAATACCTACTCCCACTGATGTGGATGAACATGGAAGACTCCTGCTGTTGAAGCTGTACTAAATTGGCAATCAGAGACTCTGTTAGCATAAAACAATGCCTTCAAAGCAATTGATTCCAAGATCGGGAATGTGCAACAAGATCTTCGAAAGTATGATGAGACCACCAAGAAAATGGTTTCTGAATTCCAAAAAAGGCTTAATGCCTTGGAATCTGGACAACATTTGGGATATCATCATCTAGAGAGCCCAAAGCCAGAGATAGAAAAGCTCAAGAGGCAAATCCATATCCTTGAAGAATGAAGGTTCAGACCTTTTGATCCTTTTGCAACCACTGTAAGAACCAGGTATTTGCCTCCACCACTCCAAACGTTTATCTTTGCTGCCATCCCGGAAGATTCTTTTAGCAAAGAACCAGATACGAAATCGCCTCAAAAATTTGAATCAAATACGGAAGGAAAGAGGAAAAGAGAAAATGCCTACAGAATCAAGTTCGATCGTTATAAAAGACAGGCCAGATCAGATGATGTTATCCAATCCATTAGAATCATTTCTAAAGGATTTGGGTGCTCAGGAACAACAACTTGATCCTGTTACCCAATGGCCTGATCCTGCCATTCTAAATGATCAGATTCTATTTCCAACCGAACAAACTTTTTCTAGCATCTTTGATACTGAATTAGATTCGGTATCCCTTTCCTCCTCTTCATCCTTCTCAATTCCTGCTGTTGATTCCTTCCCTATTGCACTCGTAACTTTATCAATATTCATGGCTGATCCTTCAGACCAGGATATGGAATCAACCTACTCTAAACCAGAGCTTGTTTAGACAAACGATCCTGGACAGAATGTGTCAATGACATCAAAACAGTTTTTCACCATCGATGATATTCCCTATCATAAATGGCCAGAAAAACTTGAAGAGTTTTATACTTGGATGAATACTTAGTCTATTACCAATCATGATATGAATAATATCCTTTACAATTTTTTCATGAGGTTTACGCAAGCCTCAAACTTTTGTGGAAATCAGTGTCAGAACAAGACCAGATTCATTTTCTAATGTCACCTGATTTTGGCCATGCTATCACTCTCTTATATCATTTCTTTGTGGGAAAGCCCACTGACCTCATAGAAATGAAAAGACGGGAATTTTTCGAAAGAAAGTGTTGCTCTCTCTAAAAGAAATATCTTGATAAGCATTATCGAGAAATGCTTAAGCTTTTTTATCAGATTGGAGCTGATCCAAATCTGAAGCACGTTTTCTTGACTTCCATCCCTAAAGAACTATCACAGATGGTTGAAAGATCTTTTTTTGGAAGACAAAGGAGAGTACAGGATATCTCCTTGGGAGAAATACAGCAAGAAATCCATCTATACCTCGAAGAATTGTGCCTAAAACACCAGATGGTCCGCACCTACATCACAGATGACAAGGGCCTTAAGACAGCCTGCTCTTGCCAGAAGTTAAAGATCAAATGTTCCAAGCAAGACTGTGATGGTACTTGTGGGAAGTTTTCTCGAAAAAAGAAACATTTCAAGAAGTTCTGGATGAAAAAATCCAAACATGGACCAAAGAACTTCCGAAGAAAGAAGAAGTGGCGATACCTACGCAAAAGGAAAGATCGCACAGGCCACAAGAAATCAAACTGTTGCTTCATCTGCAATCAGAAAGGACACTTTGCCAAAAATTGCCTCCGAGCAAGAAAAGATCATAATCGTCTATTCATCACATTGAGAATGAAATTAATATTTCTCTTGAAAATGATGATAATAAGTCTTTATTCTCTGCTGATGAAAAACCATCTGAACAAACTCTTTATTTCATTCCCTCTTACCAAACTTCCAGTGAAACTGAATCGGACTCAGATTTTGAAGATATCTTTCATCTATCCCTCACATCTTCAGAACAAACTCCTGACATGTTTTCAAGTCAGACTCAGTGTCCCCATTTCTCTGTAAAAATCATCACCTCAAAGTTCGTCAAACCTATCACTGTTATTGCTCTCATTGATACTGGAGCAAGTTGTTCTATTCTAGATACTAAAGTTCTACCTGAAGAATATTGGACTTCCCATGTCCGATATTTCAACTTTGCCTTTGGAGATACTTTCTCCACAAATGTCAGAATCACTCCCATAACTGTCTAGTTTTTTCCTCAGTGTTCCATAACCACAAGAATCTTTGGATCCAGTCTCCCCAATAAAGATTTGATTATTGGTCATGACTCAGATCCCTCAACTTCGTATCATTCCTGGAAAGGTCTTAGGTATAAAGACCAATTCTCTAAGTCCGTCAATATTCGATACTCTTTTCCATCTAGATGAGTCTATTAGATCCAATCATGCAAAAATTATTAGAGTCTTGTTCGGAATCCCATTATGAATTTGCTCAAAAGTGTTCACATACTTTATGGGAAAATCCAGAATTCTTTGTTCGCCTTCCTTTAAAAAAGAATGAAGACATCAATCCAACTAAGGCGAGTCACATAGAAATGAAGCCAAAACATCTGGCTTTGACTCAAAGGGAATGCTTAGAACTATTACAACAAGGCCTTATTGAACTCTCCAACTCCCAATGGCCTTGTGAAGCCTTTTATGTCAATAAGCGTGCTGAGTAAAACATGGGAAAAATTAGACTGGTAATCAACTATTAGCCTCTCAACCTTTTTCTCCAAGATGATAAATTCCCTTTACCCTCAAGAGATTCCCTCTTTACTGGTCTAACCAAGGCCCACATCTATTCCAAATTTGACCTCAAAGTCGGATTTTGGCAATTAGGCATCCATCCTGAAGACAGATCCAAAATAGGATTATGTATTCCAAACTAGCACTTCTAGTGGAAAGTTCTTCCTTTTGGCCTAAAGATAGCACCATCCCTTTTTCAAAAGGCCACGTGTCGAATTTTCCAACCAATTCTATCCAGTGTAGCAATTTACATCGATGACATACTACTCTACAGTCCTGATGAACAGTCGCACTGTTAACTTCTTGAGCAGTTTGCAAAAATCGTAAAGAAGCATGGCATTATGCTTTCTCAAAGAAAGATGAATATTGCCCAGACAGAAATTGAATTTCTTGGTATGCACCTCAACAAAGATACATACTACCCAATGCCACATATTGCTTAGGAATTGTTGAAGCATCTTGAAGAAAATTTCACAACAAAACAAGTTCAGCAATTTCTTGGGATAATTAATTATCTCGTGAACTTTTTTCCAAACATTGCAAAATTGTTGATTCCACTCCAGTCAATGCTGAAAAAGCATCCCCTACCTTGGGGAAAAACTTAGACTAAGGCAGTCGCTGAGCTTAAGGAGATTATGCAAAATCTCCCACCATTGCAAATACCATCAACAGGAAAAAGAATTCTCCAGACTGGCGCTAGTGATGAATGCTAGGCAGCCATCCTATTTGAAGAAATTGAGGGTAAGAGATACCTTTGTACTCACAAAAGTAGAAAGTTTTTCCAAGCTGAAATGCATTACAATTCTATTTTCAAAGAAATCCTAGCAGTAAAAAATTGAATCAAGAAGTTTGAATTCCATCTCATCGGCCATCATTTCCTAATAGAATTAGACATGACATCTTTCCCATAAATGACCAAATTCAAACAAGAAGCAAATCCCAAATTCTCAATTGCTTTGATGGGCTGAATGATTTTTAAAATATTATTTTAAAACCAAACACATTCCCGAAAAGAAGAATGTGCTTGCTGATTTTTTATCAAGACCAAAAGCACTAGCCGAAATCAACATGTATATCAAGAGACATGCTTTCCATATACTCAATCATGGCGTAAAATACAAGATTGAGAAGATCAAAGATTTGCCAAGCTGGAAATATCCCCAGGAGATTATTGAACAAATCCAGAATGATAGTCTCACTGAGAACCTTGGAAATCTCATGTGGCAATGCCACATAAACCTATTCAGACTTAATGGAGGTTCGATTCTTTATTTTTTTGGGCTAAATACTGATTATCCATTTATACATCATCTTATTTGGAAGGAAAATGATTTTCTTGATAAGCTCAAGACGTTACTATGGTACTTAACCAATAAGTACTTAGTAGCTATTGAAGTTCCAACCAGAAGATTCATTGCCAACCTCATAAGGATATTCTTACTCAGCAGAGGTAATGTTGAAAGAGAAAGCGACAAAAATATCCTAGATTTTCTCAATTGGTTCTATCCTCCTACTCACTGGAAACACCTCCTGGAAAAATAACCGAGAACCATGACACCAAATTCTGAAGTCCATACCATCTTGTTTTTCCGACGTCTATGGCATTTTTTCAAAAATAATGGCAACATTATCAATGCCCCATAGATTATAGGAACCACATCCTATAAGCCCCACTTGGACAACAGAGAAGCTCGAATTCATAAATCTTATTCAGGACCTGTTGGATGTTGTGAACACCAGTACCGAGAACTCCAAAGAATTCTCTGTCAAGAAAACAAGACCATTCCTGAAGATGTCTGGAACTATAATGTACCCATTGCATGAGATCATTATGACCTAGCACCAGAAGCCAAAAAAGCACTCGAAGAATTCAGGCAAGCTACGTCATCGCACGAACATGAAATGACAGGCGCATATGATATTGTCCAATCCACTTAGGACCCCTATACACGTTGGGAAGGTCCTCTTTCCCAAGATCCCTATGATCAAGGACCTTCGACCTTATCTCAAAGCATGGACACGTCCTTCTATGCACAACCATCCCATTGGCCTCAACCAAGCATTCCTGCCGACACTACAAATGATGACAATACAGACTGGGCTCAGGAAGAAGGATCCCACTGGGGTCACGAAAAAGCATTCACATCACATCAACTGAACCAAATCCTCTCACCAGAAGACCTTGAAGCTCTTGAACAAAAATATGAAGAACATCTTCGAGCAACGACACACAGCTCAGATGACTCGAACTATGACTACAATGCTCGTGACGGACGAGACCGCTGAACAAATCCTTTGTCCGTACAAGTTCACTGTAGCAAGTTATTGTTCACTTCTATTGTAGCAGTAGGCTAGGGAAATCACTGTTCACAGTCACTGTTCATAGCGTGTGAATAGTTCCCTGATCGGAAGTTTCTGGTGCCTCTGTTTGTATCTAGACCCATGAGCTTGGTCCTTGTTTGTTTGTGACCTCTTATTATCTATATAAGGCAAGGCTAGTGTATTGTGTTGAGTAAAGTCCCTCGAAGTAAAGTGAGTGTTTTGTGAAAAACGTCTTTATGGTTTTTTAAATTCCTCTTCTTCTCCAGCCTGGTAGGATTCTCCGAGAAATGCAGCTCGTGTATGTTAAAAACGTTTCCATCTTGGCATCTCTGAGTGTCTCTAGGCTCTGAACTAATAAACTCATCTAGTAAAACAAGCACAAAATTCCACTTAACGACTAATCTGTCATTAATTACGCTAATCGTGATTAATTAAGCTAATCATGATTAATTAAACTAAACTTAATTAATTAATCTAACCATGATTAATTAATCTAATCGTAATTATTTAAGCTAATTGCACTTAAATTTAATCTAAACCATCCTTAATCGCAATTAAGGCTAAACTAAAATTTGTAAATACTAACCGTCATTAATATTAAACTAACCACCCCTACACGTAATTAACACCCTAATCCATGATTAGGAAGTTAACTTACGGGTTTTCCAGCGACAACGAGCTCGTTGCGGCTTCACAAACCCACAGCAACCTAAGGGGGGTTCAGCGTGGTGGTGTTGAATACTGGCATCAGTGGGTGGTTATGGGAGGAGATGAAGGGGAAGAAGAGAAGAAGGGGCGTGAAAGAAATGGAAGGGGAAAAAATGAAGAGGGAAGGGTTTGGAGAGGGAGAACCTGTGAGGGAGAAGAGGGGAAAAAAAAGGGAGGGGATGTGGGTAGAACGTGGTAGCGTGAGGGGGAGGGGAAAAAGTGAGAGAGAAATGATTAAAAAAAGAGACGAGGGAAAAGTGACCAAAGGTGGCGTGAGGGAGAGGGGAAAAAGAGAGAAAATGGGAGGGGGGAGAGAGAGAGAGAGAGAGAGAGAGAGAAGAAAGAGAAGAGAAAAAGGGGGGAAATTTCTAGGGGTGTGTATGGTCCGGATGGGTGGTTCTCAACCTAGAATCAAGAACCGCTCACTAAAGACTGGTTCCAAAAAATTGGAACTGGGAATCACCCGTCATTGCATTGATCCACCCAAAAACTGGACCACCACTCCAGTTCAGTTGGAACCGGTTTCACCAATAATAATATCGTTTTCTAAATTCCACTGTGAGTACTTTTCATATCGAGTAATATTTTTCTTTAAATAAAACTGGCTTAATTAAGGGTACCATTTTTCTTTATTTTATTGGAAAACACTACCAAAGAAGATAAATATGTTTTTTCCCTATTTTTGAATCATTTTAATTGAAATCTAAAATATTATTTAAATCCAAGATTCTGTTGTCATATGTAGATCATTTTTTTCTTTATCCTCTACCAATGCTTAACCTCTTACAATATTTTCTTTACTGAATTTTTTTTGTAGAAACAATTCCACCGTTACTCTATATATTCTTAAATATAGTGTCATATGTGAGTCTTGAAAATATTATTTGAATGATCCATTTGTTGAGTTGTTGAAAGGCAGCTTATACATTTCACTAAATTCTTATTAAAACATGGAAACCATGAGAGGAGATGGAGCCCTAAAATTTAGATTTGCTAATTAGTAATTTTTAAATTTATTTTAATATTAAAAATCAATATATTATTATAATATAATCGATGCAGTGCAGGTAGGCGGATCCGTCCATGGAACCGGGAACCGGACCAATTGCCTTAAGAATCACCAGTTCCGGGCAGTCCGGGAGGATCCCGATTCTTTTGCACACCCCTAGAAATTTCGGTAGCAAGAGGAGTTGGCGTGAGAGGGAGGAAAAGTGGGAGAGAGAGAGAGAGAGAGAGAGAGAGAGAGAGAGAGAAGAAAAGAGGGGAGAGGAAATTTCGTGAGAAGGAGGAGGGAGAAATCGTGAGGGAGATGAGAAAAAAGGAGAGAAAATAATAATATTATTATTCTTATTTTTTTCTCATTCCTTTTTTTGTTCTTCTGGTCTTCGATTTTTCATCCGATAATTCCTTTTTTCGAAAATCTTGAACTCGCCGATAATTCGACGGACGATGAGGCGACGTCCAATAATTTAATCTCAAAATCATCAAAAGTTTAATACCCGAAATTGAATTAAATTTCATAATTAAAATCAATCAAACGTGACTTTAATACAACTTAATCTATCGGGTGGCTTTTAGGGGTTCTCGCACGGTTGACCCGTGGTTGGTAATTTTCTATCCACATTTGTCCCTTTTTGAATCATGGACGACCCTTGATTGTCATGTAATCGCGATGGTTCAATTACGTACCCTGATTATAATATCAATAGAAAATCGATTTATTGTCATTCGACACGAATATCGTAATTGTACGGAATCACCCACGACCAACTATATACTTTAGTCGAATCGACTTATATCCGTTCGCTAATTAATTTATATAGTGTAGTATTGATCCTTGTCGACCCTTATGGTCGAGTGATCGATTTCCAATCGAATTCTCTAGTCTTTCGCGTGTTAATCTTTACAGCCTCATTCAATGGATTAGTTAATTCGTGAATGATTAGTTTAGAGTCAAGTAACTATAGGCACATCGACGAAATAATCATTTCATATATTCGAAAGAGGGGCCAAATTTCAGGATGTCACAGTTCTTTCCCAAAACATTGTTCTGGATTCATATTAAGAACATTGTCGGTGAAGACTTTTCTACGCAAGTAATTCCTGAAAACTGTTGGTGTTGCAAAATTGCACGAGGCTTGAATTTAATATTCAGACGATATGGAAGAACAAATGCAATTCTGATTCGACCTCAAAATGATTGAATTATCAAGTCTGTCTTTCTCAAATTAAGATGGATTTACTAAAGGCAAGTCATCTCCTGAGAGAAGTATTCTGAGATAATAATAAACAGCAATGTAAGTACTGCTTGACAATTTAAAGAAAGCTAAACTACTTGGCTAGCGGTGGCAGAGCGAAGATTGTTTTTTCAGTGAGGTCAATAAGCAAATTGCTAAATTGTTTTTGAACAGGAAAATTCATACACAATTCTGAAGTTTTGATCATCTATAAATTTGTAAAAATCGACAATTAATTTTTTAAACTTAAAAATAAATTGGATCCACAATCTTCATTTTTGTTGAATATATTTCGCAATTGAGCTAAGTTACAACATACTAGTTACCTAACCGGACAAACAGTCTAAAACTAACTTAAGGATGTCCTTTAAACGTAGCGCACACTCAATGATAGCAAATTATATGCACATGAGAGTCACTAAACATAATTTTGCAAAACAATTCAAATCATAGTTCTCACATGATTAAACTAGATCACACACCACAAATACATTATTAGCATTTCGTGGCCCAAAACTCGAGTCTTGTTATTTGTGAATGACTGATTATGGGACACTGGTTAAATATACATGATAAGAAATGTTTCAATTTACAATGCCTCCATTACACATAATACGAAAGTAGTGCATTGAAATCCAACGTTGCCTAGTAAAAAACTCGAAGTACCCATTAATAAGATATAACTAAAAAATACCCTTCAAATTTGGCTCAATTGAATGTATTGTGACATAAATCCAATGCTAATGAGAACCAAGATTACAATCACACAAAAATGAAATTTTGAGAACTCAATTTCAAGTTTAATTATATTTAATTTTGTCCTAGTAACTTGAATTTATCTAGTTGGTTTTTAAGTTTGACCTTTTTTTATTTATCTTGGGTTTTTAAAGTTTTTGTGCGGCTAATTTTGTCGTTCAAATATATAGTTTATTGGGGTCAAATTAACGGACCGCTAATAATCAAAATATATGCAATTTGACTAGGACAAATTGTCCATGCTACTGCCGACTGAAAATAAAGAAAATTAAAGTAGCGAAACTGAAATTAAACTGCTGCCATCGAAAATGAAATTGTAATCTAAATTGAAACTTGGAAATCACAGCCTACTGGAATCTAATGGCCCTCAAATTATGACATTTAGTTTGACTTTAGAGATGAGTTTGAAGTGTCATACAAACGCTTGAGCTAAAACTCTTTTGGGAATATAACTTGGATTCGGTAAAAACTTCTTTAGAAAATAACTTTTGGGTGAAGTAGCTTTTGGTGAAATTTTTTTCTCGCAAAGGGCTTTAACTGTAATTTTAAATGTTTTAGTTAAAAAGAAATCAAATCCTTGGGGAGTCAAATTAGGCACCGACAACGAACGGCCGAGGTCACATTCTAGGCAACCCTTGTTGAGACCTCGAAAGCCTAAGCGACGAGACTTGAGGTCATGAGACCCTAAGTGCCAATTGCTGAGGCAGTCACACGACCTCAAGCAGCCATCTCGTGGGTCGCGACACCTCGTCGATCTCTCGCTTGCTCTTCACTGGTCAAGTTTGACCTTATTAGCTGTCGTTAGCCGCCCTCACAAAGAAGATGAACAATAGCAATAAGGGGCAAAATTGAAAAATTGAAGAATTGGCGAGGGTAATACTAGAAGAAAGAAATATTATTTAACTCTAGATTCAACATTCTACAAATGCTACTTGTTGGTACTTGTTTCAGGCTTTCAACATTCCTAAGATTGACATTTGGCTGAAAGCTATATTGAAAGGCTTGCCCAATATCCTAGCATTTCCTAGGGGTTTCAAAGGCTGAAAGTCTGGAGAAAACTAAACCAAACCAAACGCCATTCACCCATATGTTTTTTGTTTCTCTTGAGGTTCATTCTCCCTTCTATTTTTATTTGCCACTCCTTATTTTCTTGATGTTTTAAAATTTGGACTAGTCGAAAAAATTATCTCAAGCATAATTAAAGAAAAGGTAAATTCCTTGACGATAAATTATATATTATTTTTAAATTATTTATATTTATATTTTTCTTTTCTTTTCGCCTTGACGTTGGCGGGCTCGAGTCTTGCCAGATTGAAGAGGTTCAAGTCTCGCCAACATCAAGGCCGGCGAGCTCAACTCACCAGTTCTCGCAAGCTCAAGCTTGCCTCAAGCCGGCGAGCCATCGACCTTGCTCGATTGGCCAACCTTGAGCTTGCCGATGCAATCGGGCAGGAGCGCGAACTTTGTCTTGCCGGCGAGAGTCGACTGCAGGACTTCGTTGGAGACAGAGTAAAAGAAAGAAAGAAAAAATAGTATAAAACAAAAAATTATTTAAAAAATCAAAAATAAAAATAAATACAAATTATAAAAATTGTTCCAAAAGGATGATATATCCTTAATGGGTTGACTCAAGTAATAACCTTTATAAGTTAAGTGGATTGTAAGTGAATTTAAAAACAAACTCATTTGCATTTCATGTACCATTAGACTTACAACCCAAACTCATTTATAACCCATTTATTAAACTTAACTGCCCGTCTCATTAAATGTTAACCCTCGAGATTTTCGAAATAAGATGGAAAAAAAAAAAACAAAAAGAGTAAGTCTGATTTCTTTGACTTCAACAAAATAAGGGATATCTTGGTCCATTTGGGTAAATGAACATGGTCCTCCGCAAGGATCACTCTTTTCCCCCAAGGAACCTAAGAAAAGACATTGCTGTAGCAGATTCTCTATACAACCAAGCACAGAACAAAGAACAAAACACACTAATTTTCCTTCCGAATCATTCTTACTCACGGGCAATGCAGCCCACACACTGGCACAAACAATACTTCATCAAACAGATCCCTCATGAAGCCGCCAATCATACTACATAAGCATTAAATCAAGAATCTGAAGAAATATCAGAACAACTCGGAAGAGGATCAAGCATAGATGAGAATAAACTATTCATGTGAAACAATGACTTGTATACCTTATACCATATGATTTACAAGGGACTTCACATGCTTCTGCCACTACGGTAAACGAACATCACATGTCTGTGCTTTGGCAATCACCAGGGTTTGAAGCAGCATGCGCCTGTTTTTTGCCAAGTTGAAAAGGGAAGTATATACCATCTTTTTGCCTGCTTAGTTTCCACGTTTTCAGAATCTCATGTGCTGTCGGCAAGATTGGTTCAGAATCCTCAGTTCCATCGGGTGGCAAGTCAGGTTCATTTTCGTCAAATTCTTTTAAGCTCCCATCCAAATTGAAGCTCGAGAGAACACTGTCCAAGCTAGCGGATTCACCGTTTGCCATGTCATTTGCTAACGCATTGCTGTCAAGGTCATTTTTTCCCTCTTCACAACATGAGGAACTCCGAGACCTATGCATAGTCTCTCCCTGAGTCTCGTCTCCTACCATGTCACTGCTGGTTTGGTTAGAACAGTTAAGCATAGAAGAGGCAAGATTTGCAGTAACCTTTAGCCGATTTGTCTGTTCAATTTCCAGTTCCTCATGACCTCCTGAAAGATATTCAGTTCTTGGTCCTGGCAGGAAATACCCAAATCTGAGATATTTCTTGATACGGCAAATGCAGATTCACAGAGAGAACGCAGTGATCTCAACAAGTTGGTGAAAGTGCCTTCTGTTGTTACATTGCTTTCTTGGAGAGCACTCAGAAGGTCCTGCAAACAATGTTTTCCGATCCTGTCTGCATTTTCCACAAAATGGTCCGTCCATTGCTTTTCACTAAGCTGAAAGGATGCATGAGTCATAGCAGCAATGATGGTGACCGCTCTTTCATATTGACGTTGAATTGCAGCCTGGAAAATCATCTCGACAAAGAATAATGGGGGAGGCACTTCACCGCTTTCTAGAATTGCATCAAACGCATGCTCAAGTAGATGGCCCTATAGTAATAACAGCATAAATTATTTTCCACAGACAGTGTTCAGGAAGAGTGATTAGGAATTGGAAATAAAAGAACTACATGTATAGTCAAAAGACAAAAATCTGAACCTATTCAGTTATTGATAACGTAGTTTCTGCAGAGTAGAGGAAAGAAATCTGAGTGTCATAGAAGGAATCCAGAAAAGGGGTGTCTAAGTCTTAGTAACAACAACACAAACAAAAATCTACAAATTTAAGCATCCTCTTGTGCAGATATGTTAGCAACTCTTTTAGAAATTATTGCCCAAAATTTTCCAGTGCCTTGTGTATTGCAAATATGTGGAGATAGAATTGGGCATGGTGTAGTCAACTTAAGAAATCAACAAAATGGATCCAGTCCACTCTTGCACCTCAGAAAAACATTCAGTAAACCTTGTATCCTTCTCCATGAAATTGCAAAGTCAAAAGCCAGGAAAGACTCTAAATACCATTCCAAATTTTGAATTTACAAACTTATAGGATAACTCTTATGCATCGACATCTTTCTAGAATGAATTAACAGCTTCAACTATGTGCGGTGGGTAATACTTTCTGTATCAGTTGATTTACCAAAAAAGAAAGGGATTGAGAAGGATACCTTGCCAGCTCTGGATGCTGCCACAAGCAGTGAAGCGTGCTTGTTTTGGTCTAGGTGATACCCTGAGAGTGACATTTCCTTGTAAACATATTCAAAATATTCCCACTGAAGAGCACTAGCGGATGCCTCAAGCATTGAGCCAAATGTGTACTCGTCTGGAACCAATGTGTTGCCACCATCCTGGCACTTAGTGGAAATATATCTGGTTCCCTTAACTTCCTCAAACAATTCTTTGGCATTAGAAAACATATCATGTTTGCCAAAAACCTTTAGCATGATGTTTATGGTCCCTATATTAGGAGCACAAAGGCCTCTCATCTGATAAAAAATGGATGGGCAATCATTAATATGTCCACCTTCCATTGCAGATGTTATCATCCCAGTGAAGGCTATTTCTATCGGTTTAGCATCTGGAAGCTTCCTCAGCTTCTCAACCTGCACAGTTGGCATCACTCAGAAAAAATGTAGCAGGAAACAGAATTTCCATTCATTGCTGTCATCTCAATGTCTACTCAATAGTTACTCAGATGACCAATTCAAAAGAAAAACAAACTTGACATACTGCTTGATGAGAGTATCAACCAATCATGAGCAAGCATGCAGTTAGACCTAAGTGCCAACTTAGCAATAACAGAAAGTTTGAAAGCTAAAGGATCAGGGTCATCAGGGGCCAATGGCCTCCAGTCTTCCAGGCATGGCAGCATGTTGCTTCCTCCATGTCGAGGTTGGGATTTTCAGGAAAAGGAAGTGAAAAGGCAAGAAGTAGCAAGTCCTTCAGGCAATAGAAGAATTCGTGATGGATGGGAAAGATTATCAAATAACGGGAGATTTCTTCTTCAAAACTAAGTACAATCATCTACTTCTACATATAAGGGAAATAAGAAACCATAAATTTTACAATTTGGCACGGACTGCTTCCTTCAATTTTGTACCTAGAAGAAGAAGGTCTCTCATCATAACCTAGAAGAAGAAGGTCTCTCATCATAACCAACCGACTGAAAGAATTTGGGCAGTTATAGGTCAACAATCATGTTCTCCAGAGAGAATTGACCGTGAGACACCTCCCTTCACTCAAACTAGCCGATAAAGCAGAAACACAAAGATAACTACAGTCCACAAGCTTGTAGAAAATAATAAAAACAGCTTTTACTTGGATAGAAGACAAGTTCCCCTAGCTTCTTAAGCAATGTCAACACAAAAATAGCTACATATTTTCCTTAAGAACAGTTCAAATTCTCAATCAACTGATTCTACTCTTAACACTACAAACCAGACAGAATCAGCCCTGAGAATGCCCTCTTCTTTCTGCCCTATCCTTTTGAAAAAATGTACATTTGAAAAGTTCCAGCTGCAGATATAGCCTCTTGCCAATCTTCTGGCGGAGGTTAGATTATAGAGATTTAAACTATCGAGCCTAAATCTATCATCTAGGCATCAAAAGGCAAAAAATATCACCTCCGATATAGCTTCTTGCCATCTTCCACTGTTACAGAGGCAGCACGCCAATTCGTAATATACACCAGCCTTTCCGACCACTCCCCTCCATTCCATCTCTCTGACAGCTTTTACAGCTTCATCAATTTTACCCTCTTCCCAAAAGGTTCTGACAAGGACTGTAAGTAGCAAACACTTATTCTATGAGTTTATCCGGATTCTTGAATGAACAAATCTCTAAATGAGGAACAAAGAGTGTCACCTTTATAAGTAATAGCACTAAGGGCTTCCCGCTTCTCTTCATTTTCCGGAACAAATCATGGACAAGGTCATACTTTCCACATTGAAGCATTACCTTTCAAGAAGCACCTCCTGTAAGACTTGAATCCACACATAATTTGAGGAGAACAAAATGAAAAGTTTGCCAAGCAACAGCAATTCCCCCTGGAACTGCCATTAGCTAAGAGAATCCGCCAAAATAAAAATCAATTGCCTCCAGCAACAAAATACAAAAATAAATAGTAAGAGACTCCAACATACTAACTGCGACATTATGATGGTTATGCGTTCCTGTTCTCTTATACTTTAGGTTTCGCTGGTTTGAGTGCTTTCAAGTTCCTCTCCGTCTTGTTCATGGTTGGGAGAGCTTAAGGAGTTGTCAGCCTGATGAAGTTCAAATGGTTCTTTGGTTGGTTGGAACAGTGATAATAAATGCATTCCTTCCTCAGACAATATTTCACTCCAAACCAAGGAGGTACTAGCTCACTCTTGCCTCCTATGTGACCATTAGTCATTGGACCACCAACTGGTCCGATGGTCCTAAGTTACAAAATTTAACAACATGGGTGGATGACAGCCAATCCACCTAGGCATGAGTCAAATATGTCCCTCCTTCATGTTTCTATTTTGACAGACACCCAAACTCCCCAGCCCAAAGCCCCTTACCACAATGGAAAGAGATATGTGCTTCTCAATCTGTATATAATGCAATCAATTTTAAAACATATTACCTCCATTGCCAGTCCATATGTTGCTCCATTGGGCTTCAATCCACTCTTTCTTAACTGCTCAAACACCCAGGAAACACCTTTCCACTGGTGAGACGGAACACAGGCATTCAGCACCTGGACAAATTTGGCACCCACCAATCAAACATAATATCAACTGCAAATTTGCATGCGTTGAACGAGTGAAAAAGGTATAGTTACTTACAGCATTATACACAACTAAATCAGGTTCAAGGACTGGATCCCAGTTCTTCCGGCGCCCATTTTTTATTATCTTCAAAGGCTTCTGTCTCATTAACTCAACAATGTTCAGCAATTCTCTCACAAGACCACTTTGGCCAAGGGTTACAGCAATGCTGTGGTATGCAGCCATATCTGGATATAGATGAATATCTTCCTGCACCGCTAAAAAATTAGTCCCATGCCAAGTTTTTATATTGCAAATGCTAGAGAAGAAAAGCAGATGAAGATTACACGCATCAGATTGAAGAAATGGAGAGCTTCCTGGGGCCTCCTTGCATTTCCAAGAACTGCCAGCAGTTTTGTGTAGACAAATCTGCAAATGTCAGTCACTGTTGATAAGTATAAAACTTGATTGCTTATTCAGATATTAGCAACTTTTTCATAAAAATAACTCAAGAAAACAAAGTCTGAGATGAAGGGTTTAAATCAGCCAATTTACAGCGATGACTCTTTTGAGTTTAAAACATTTAGCGCTGCATTAAACAATCTAAGGTGGATGATTAAGAAAAACAGCAGAAATTTTAATCAAACAAAGACTAGTCTGCCATGTAAATTTATTGTCCTCCCACTGAAATAATCAAACCATAATGACAAATGAGAAGATATGACCTGCTCCTCCAACGTCTTCGTTCTTTATCATGATACACCCATTCAACAACCCCTATTGCCTGTTTCCAATGCCCACCATTTCCGAGCCCACGCAAAATCTTGAGCAACTGCTTTTCCATGAACTGCAATCCCGATAGCTTCATCATCCTCGAGAACTTCCAATCCTTCCATTCGATCTCCTTGGCACCTAATCTGAGCCCCACAAACAACCTCAGGAACCTCAAAAACCAATCCAAGAGCAAGAAGTGGAATAATAACCCATCGAGAAGTTACACACATCTCCCTCACAACAGAACTATCCTTCCTTAGACTAACGATTCAAATTAACATGAAGAAAAGATTCAGACATACGAATTGCGAAAACAAACTCAAAAACCTTTTGACAAGAAAAGCAATAGTCTCATCCTCAGTCCTCGTCCTCCTCTTCATTGGGTCCCACTGGGACTTTTCACTCCCCAACCCAATCCCATCCAACTCCATGTCATCGTCCAAAACCCACCGCAACTCCTCCCTACTCCTCTCCTCAAACATTTCACCCAGCTCCCTCAAACTCTCCTTCTTGAGCTTATTCCCGCCGGACCCTTCACTCCCGCCGGCAATCTCCCTCAACCTGACCCTCTCTATCCTCTCCCAAGGCACACCCACCATCGACCCTCCACCGCCCTCCTCGCTCCTCGCCCTCACGGCCTTGCTGAATTCTCTGTACTCTTGCCTCAACCTCCGGAAATCCTCCTCCTCGGCCTCCTCGGCCAGCCCTCGTTTCTGGGTCTCGGAAAGGGGCGGGCTCGGGGCCTGCTTGGCGAGGCGGTCTTGCCTGCGGTTGTGCTTCTGGATGGCTTTCTTGCGGATGTTGTGGACGATTCTGGGTGTGGGGAAAACTCCATGCTTTAGGAGCCTGCGCTTGATTTTCTCGGTGTCGGGTTGGAACCTGGGCGACGGGGGAGGTTGAGAGAAACCTGGTGAAGCTTCCATGGCGGGAGAAAGGGCACTCGCGGCAGCAAAGAATGGAGGTGGCAATGGCTCCGGTGTATTTGCGCGGAAGAGAAAGTTCACATTTTTATCAACCAAATCAAAGGCTACGAGATAGAGTGAGGAAAGAAGTGAAGGAGGCCTACTACCTTAAGTACAAGAAGTCTTTGTCATGTGGGAATTAGACAAAGAACATCACCCATTTTATGTCATAAAATCTGAATATTTGGAACTTGTCTAACTTTTGTAATTGGGATGTTGGCAACGAAAATCTTAGGACATTTATTGATCATACCTAAAGAGGAAATGTTTTCATTTTCAATACATTTTGGGAATCATAAATTTTCATTATTTGGGTATTTAAAAAATGTGTCCGAAATACTTGTTAATGATTTTTTTTAATATTATTTTCTTTTTATAACCGTCTTGATCATAATAAAAAATAGAAGAAAATTTCTAAAAAGCTCTTTGGAAGCAACAATTAGCAGGGATTAGTTCCAAGCCAATCCGATCTCATTCAAGAACTAGAAACCGAATCAAAATAACCGGTTTCCATTTCCGATATAGGGTACTAAACCAAAGGTGCTTGGAACAGCACCGGACCCAACCAACTGATGCCATCCAGTTCCAGGGCAACCTCGTGGAACCGGTACCAGACAATTGCCTGGGGCAATGTTTTAGACTTCTCTCAGAAAAAAAAGACTTCTGTGCAATGGCAAATCTCCACCACCTTGCTCGTCCATTTTGTTCAGTGTGCCTCAAGCCTCATGGAGAAAGATAAGTCTATGCGGATGGATGGGTCTGTGCATGTAAAGCTAACATAAATCGCTACTTCAGACGAAAACGCGACACCCATGACGTTCATCTCCTCGAAAAATCCAAGAAAATGCAGACAAGAACCACCCGTTAAGCTTCGTAGAGGAACAGAGAGGGAAAAGGACCCAAGAAGACAGAAGAGAGCTTTCGGGGGGGAAAGATGGGGGCAAAGAGGGCCGACAAGAAGAGGCTGCGAAAAGCAGATTGATTTGGCCATTGGAAGATTCGAGGAGAGGAGGCGTGCATGTGAGAAGCTGCTCAGCTGCTGAATCGCGGAGCGAAAGAGAAGAGGAGAGGACTCTGAATGAGGAGGCTTGTGCGCGAGGAGCTTGAGGAGGTGTGGAGGACTTGGAGTAGTGATCGATCAGATTTACATTTGAGTCTTATGATATAAAAATAATAATAATGGGACTAGTCCAGTCCGGGCAATCCGATTCCCCTAGAACCGGTAACTAGACTAGCGCCTTTGGGAACCAGCTAATCTAGTTCGATTCGGGCAATTCCCGATTCGGTCAATTAATCTTGCTCATTATTAATAACAAGTACCTAATATTCTTAGTCATTAATAATGTGAATCTTGAGTCCATGGAAAACTTAGCCCCTAAACAACCGAGTTTTTTCAGCTCAAATATTAAATACAATATAAAAAAAAAATGAATGAGAAAATTTTGTGAAAACACTCATTCCATAGGACTAAATTGACACACAAGCACATTTTCTACTAATATGAAAAAAAAAAAAAAAAAAAGAATCACATATAGTGATGTCATGCTAATAATTACATGTAAATTACGCCGAAGAGGATGACTAATAAATTTGTGTCTTCGCCACCATGTCCCTTTGGATAATACAATGTGATTGTTGTCCTCTTATTCATATTGGACACATTTCTCTAGAGTCAATTTATGCAAAAAATCAATCATGCCATGCAACTGCCATTTTTAAGATTTTCGCAGAAAAGCTGGGACATATTGCCTTCCAAGAGAAGTTTGCTAGTATTAAGATAAATTCCTATGATATCACAGACGTCAGTGAGATACATAAGTTACGAGTAATGGTGGGAAAAAAAGAAAAATCGTTGACTCTCCTCTTCCACCATTTCTTCTAGCATTTTGGAATGCCAACGGTGTAGCCAACTCTATGATGTGTTCAAAGTAGTCTATTCTCAAACATGTCTCCACCTTGTTGTGATTGTTGTCCTCTTATTCATATTGGGCACATTTCTTTGGAGTCAATTTTGCAAAAACCATTCATGCCATGCGACAAACATTTTAAAGATTTTTGCAGACAAGTTGGACATATTGCCTTCCAAGACAAGTTGGCTAGTATTAAAGTCGATTCCTATGATATTACATATGTCGGTGAGATCTATGAGTCACAAGTCATGGTGGAAAAAATAAAAAAATTATTGACCCTCTTCCAGCATTTTGGAATGCCAACGTTGTCTTGGCCAACTCTATCAATGGTTTCGAAGTAGTCTATTCTCAAACACGTCTCCAACTCATTGTGATTGTGGTCCTCTTATTCATATTTGGCACACTTCTCTGGAGTCAATTTATGCAAAAACCATTCATGCCATATGACAACCATTTTGAAGATTTTTGCAAACAACCTATACATATTGCCTTCCAAGAAAAGTTGGCTAGTATTAAAGTGGATTCCTATAATATCATTTATGTTGGTAATATCTGTAAGTCACAAGTCTATGACGGAAATGATTGAAAAATCAGTGACTCTCCTCTTCCACCATTTCTTCTAGCATTTTGGAAAACGTTGTCTTGGCCAACTCCATCGATGTGTTCAAAGAAGTCTATTCTCAAACACATCTCCAACTCATTGGTAAATGAAGACAAAGACCTCACAGCTGTGGGGGTTCTTCATTTTGCGAAGCAGAGACTACATCGATTTCTGGGCACTACCTGATGAGGGGGATCATCTCCGTCCTGGGGTGGAGCAGCAACTTGGAAAGTGATATGTGAGCGAAGTTGAGGATAATGAAAAATGAGAGGAAACGGACCAGTTTATATAATACCATATATAAAAGTGTAACGCATTAAGCTCACATAAATCTCTATGAAAAAAAAATGCTTTTCTTGAGAAGACATATATGGAGAGGGACATCCATGTAGAATCGATACCATTTTCGATGATCTTTGGTGCATCTTTTGCACGCGTCACGCTCCCGCGGAGGCCATGGACGTGTAAGGTTTGAGAAGGGGAGGGATTAAGGAAAAAGAAAGCAGAAGAGAAACCAAAGAAGGAGAGAAAGAAAAGGCAAAAAGACAGGGTTACGTGTAGAGGAAAGAAAGGCATGCATCAATCAAGCCTAATTCGAGCAAAAGCAAAAGGGTGGTCAACCGATCCCTTCCCGTTCGCATGAGCCGTAAGTATAGCCTCAGGATTCGTTACTCTCCCATGGAGTCTCTCTCTCTCTCTCTCTCTTTCATGCGTTTCTTGCTTCGTCTGAACAAAAATGAATATTCCTCCAAAGCCATGGCCGCAAGCTATTCTTACCTTGGGGAGGAAGTCGAACCCATCATCTCCCTCCCTGTCTCTCTCGTTAAAGCTGAAAGATCATGACTAGTGCTCAATCTCATTCATATAGCACAGGCTCTTTTTGACCGGTGGAGAGAAAATACGTATCAGAGGGCTTGCCTGTTATATATGCAATAAGTCCATGTCAAAAGGCAATGGGGTTCTGGTGCCTTTCGTCCTCTTCTTGGTCTCAACATCCGTGCTTCCGGTGAAGTCACTAGCATCTGAATCCCCCAAAACTGGAGAAAGAAGCGACTGCAGGCGGCCTGATCCTTCTCGCCACTTCAAGTGTTACCATGGAGGCTACGATCTTTGGAACAAGCACTATTGGGCCGTAAGTTTCAGCATGATCAGGCTATTCGAAATCTATTTGTTCGTGCTACTCTTGGTGTCGGGAGGCTGTGGCTTAAATAAATCGCGCATGTATGATTGGAACAAACATGCAGATGCATCGGTTTCAAGGTTTTGAAATTTCATGTCGAGTAAATCTTGTGACCATTCTCTACTCTGTAGAGCACAGCATAAAGAGAAAATTGAAGATTAAAAACTGATAGGTTTACTGCATTGCGTTTGTTAACGCTGTGAACATTTAGTTTGCCTTATATCATCTCATATGAAATGAATTAAAAAATTGTAAGGTGAAATTGAAAAAGTGGGGATTGACTGTGTTTTGCTCATCTTTCAGTCTGCGGCATTTACAGGAGTTCACGGATACGTGATTGCTGGGGCATGGATGTTGAGTGGACTAGGCTTCGGAATCTTCATACTTTTGAAGAGCGCGAGCACAAGTTCGACAGACCCATCGAATCTCCAGAGAGTCATAGTAATCTCGCTCGTGCTCTTGCTCATCCTTCTTGCCATGTAAATGCCCTCTCTGTTCAGCAATTTTTTTCTCACGTTTTAGTCTTGCCACGATTTGATCAAGACAGAACTACATTTGATTCCATCTGGTACCAACCACTCGATTAAATGGATTAGGCAAGTCTAGCTTCAAGCTGTATTCTGATCTAATAAACTAAAGTCGAGTAAATCCATCGTAAAGTGTACTCAGACAAGCAAATTATAGCCAGGACTCGATTCATCTGATGTTATGTGCGTATTCTCTTGAAGAGTGGCCAGTGGTTGCATCCTTGCGGCAAATCAGAGGTCCCACCACAGAATGAGGAGGCTGAAAGAAACCATTCTCAAAGCGGGCGAAGATGCTCGCCGAACAATTCGAAGAATCATTGCAACAATGACGGAAATGGAATACGTATTGCTTCCCTATGAACCCGTCGTGGCTTTCCGGTTGAATTTGACCACTCATCAACTCAGAAAGGAGTCGAAGGTCATCCAACGCTTTGTCCAAACGAACGGCCATTCAATCAATCTGGCAATTCAAACTTCGTAAGCGTCTGTCATCTCTCCTCTACCATATGCTACTCATCTCAAGTCCAACGTCTTCCAACAGAGTAACAGAATCATATTTAGTGGAGTTGGTATCAGTTATTCGAAAATGAGAACCACTAAAATATTTATACGGGACATTAATGTGGAAAGAATGAACTTTCATATGCCTGCTTTGCAATTTTTTGATTGAATGCCATCTGTTTTTATTTCAATGTGCTTATAGATACATTGCACACATCATGATCGTAGCAGTCAACTTGGTTCTGCTAACTGGGGCGATCGGTATGCTTTCTTTCTTGATTCTATTCTTCCTCATGATTTTGGCTTTCTTGTTGGGCTAATGAAGTTGGTGCTTCCTTCTGGCACAGTTCTTCTTCTCCTCCACTGGCATCCAGGACTCGTCATGTAAGTTCATGTGCAAATTTCATTAGCTAAATATGGTTGTTTACATGTAATCAATCGTCTCTCATTTGACTTTTCGCTTTCGTTTTCAGGATAATTCTCTTTTGCTGGATCTTAACTAACTGTTTGCTGGGTTATCACCGGCTTCGACTTCTTTCTCCTTACGTGAGTAAACAGATGTTTTGCTTTTGCTAATGGTCCCTTGAGCTTAAGATCTTAACTTCTTTTGGTTATTAGTAAGTTCCATTTTGTCTCGGCTTTCCTAATCTTGTCAGTATTTACAAGAAGGAGTTAGCCTTTTGCCTTTTTCTTCGTGAAGTCAATCCTTAACTCTCTTACTTTTGTGGTAATTCCATTGCGTTTCCATGCAAGGAAGCGTTGAACAAACACACGAATGCTCAAGAATTTTCTTTTTTCATTTGACTGAAGTTTTGCAGAGGATACTTGCTCAGCGTTTAAAGATTATATACAGAATCCCAAAAACAACAGTCTTGCTACAATCCTACCATGTATGGACTCATCATACTCGGATCAACTCATGACAGAGATCGGCTCCACCGTTCACAACTTCTTCACCCAGGTACTTACTAGATCAATTTGAAAGCAGGGAGATGCTTTGAATGTCCGAATGTTATTTTGACCGTTAGTCTTTTCTCTTGTGATGCAGTTGAATGCCAAGACAAGCCTGTTATATCGGTCCTTAGGAATAAGTGAGCTAGGTGACGAGTTGCCTGGAGCCATGAAGATATGTGAACCTTTTTCCGGACCTCCTGACTACAGCTACATTCCCAGAAACTGCTCAAAGGCTGAGATACCGATCAGCAACTTGCCGAACGTAAGGACAGTAGCTGGTTTATTGTCGACAACATGTCAAAAGCATTCGACAACTCTCAATAAACCCCATCACTCGTCATACTTTATGAGTACAATGCACATGTGCTTTTCAGTAGGATCTGTGCTAGTCTTTGTTAAAGTTTGATAAATCAAGTAGTGATTGAACTTGACTTCTGCAGCAGACATAACACACAAAAACTTAATTGACCTGTCAATCCAGGTCCTTGCGCAGTTCACATGCTACCGGGGAAACTCGCCAGGGAAATGCAAGAGCGAAGGGAAGTTCCTGTCGCAGTCCGCCTACTACATGGCCTGGGCATACAGTAGGTCCATCCAGGATCTGATCAACATATATCCTGATCTCAAGGGCCTATCGGAGTGCTCTTTTGTGAAGGGCAGGTTTGAAGAGGTTGTGTTGCACCAGTGCAGGCCATTGAGGGCCTCCATACATTGGTTATGGTCATCAATGCTTGCCCTGTCAATTGTGATGGTGCTTTTGGTGTTGGCATGGGTGTTCAAGGCATGGCAGGATAGGCGAAGAGCCTTCCCTAGGCGTTCTATTTTTCCCAATTCCTAGGTAAAGGTGACCGATAAGTGGGTTTGAACTGTTCCGACCCCTTAAGTCGGGCCTAATTTGTTGTCCAAACCCACTTGTAACAGAAATAATTAGGACAAAATTGTTGGACTAGGATGGGCCGGCTTCACAACTGAATGGCCGAGCCCAAGACCACTCAAACACGCCCGTCGAGTGTGGCCCATGACTTGTCAAGCCCATAATCAAGTCTATAAGCAGTAAGGATTCATAGAAATAGAGGACGAGGACAAAACATGACACAGCCCACCCTTTTTTACTCATTTTTTGGGAATTTTCTTTGTTTACAAGTGGTGACTGCAAGCTGTACATACCATGGAGAATAACTCATGCATCACATTTATCAAGAGAAGAGAAATGTATATACAATTCAAACCATGCAATATACTTCTTTTCCATTGGCTCTAGTTCTCTGTCTATTATAAGTTGTATGATCTCAGCATAAAATCTTCTACATGTGGATGTGTTGGCATTTAATTAGCAATGGTGGAAACATGGAACGTGGTTAAGTACTTAAATAAGCTAAATGTCATCGCTATCTATAAGGCTTTGGCTTCTCGATGGGTTTGACAAGGATTTTTTAGTACTTTTCTAAGAAACCCCTTCTCAATCTTCTCTCTCTCTTTTGAACAACTAAAGAAAAGTGAGAACTAAGCTCACATCACTATTATTGTCTTGTCTTATATAGAATCTACATGATGTTGCTATACCAAAATCATGCCCTTGATCCATCCCAATTCTATTACAAGTCAAAAAAGGTGGGTCATCATGTACGCGTATGGTCTATAATCTTTTCTAAAGAACAGCCGAGTTCATCTTGAGATGAGAAAACTCTTAGTGGTTCGAAGAGAGTTCATCTAAATCCCATTTTGTTCAGTCAAATTCTTGATCCAATTATCTTTATTTATCAACGCTTTAGAACATGGATTACAAAAACGCGTGAGTGGAATCTTGCCCGATACACATGGACGAAATGATTTGTGTGTACTCATGGGGAATTGGTAAAGTCACAAGATTCGACTACCCATATTATCAAAAAAGGGAAAAAGAAACCATGCACTTCAACACATATGAGACGGCAAATATAAAAATGAAGTGATCCAACCTGTAAAGAGATGATAAAACTAGTTATTATTACAACAAAAGTAAGTAATACAATAAGTGGGTCATATTAATAATACTCAGTATATTAATTTTATAATTCGACTTTAAAATTCTTAGCATTATTCTTAAAAATTAAGGACAGTCAGTTGCTCCTAATGCCAAATTAGGAAAGATGAAAAATAAGACAAATGACAAAAAAACAAAAAATAAGGGCAGACAAGCATCCGTAATTAATGCCAGAACATTTCACACTCTCCCATCTCTTTAGCAGATGCACCTCCCTTCCAACAAGACCACCTCCTCCTCCTCCTCCATGCCCCGAGCTCGACGCAGACTGTAATAATCACCCAACGAAGACTTTCGGTGGCGCGTCCCATCCTCCAACGACCGCCCCCCCTCTCCCTCTCCCTCTCTCACTCTTCCTTCGCTTCGTCTCGTTCTTAAGCGATCTTTCTCCCTTCTGCATCGGTTGCATCTTGGCCAGCTCTTGAAAACCTCTGTAGGGTCTCAAGAACTCGATCGGATTCAGCGTTTCCGGCCGTGATTCGGCCGTTCCATGACCACCGGAGTGGAAAGCGAGCCGGCATGAAACGACCCATGTCGAATTTCGGGTCGCAGGTGATGCGGGTGTTTTCGGGTATGGAGCTTTTGACTTGGGTTTCCGTTCTTGGGCCCTTTCGTTTTGACTGTGGTCAGTGATGGAATCTGCATCGTCTTTTTTTTTTATTTTTTTCTTTTTTATTTGGTTGTGGGATGAGATTGGTGTTTTAACTTTGATTCGTGAGATACACTCGTCCTCGCATGATGCAAATTTGTGGAATTCTTGAACGACCTGGTGCTTGTTTCTTGGTCCGTTGACCAGGGTTTTATTGGTTTCTTATTCAGAGTTTCGAGGCTGAGGCGTTCTTTGAATTGGTTTGTGACCAGGAGATGCTGTTTGAATTTGACTGTGTGGCTATGCTGGTTAAGTTTTGTTTAGAATCGGAATGACCTCGGTCTTTCGGAAAAATTGATGATGAGCTTCTTTGATATTCACACTTTCATTTCGAGCTTCTCTGTACTGGCGTATCCAATTATCAGTATGAATCGGTTATAAATGCATACATTGTCGTGAACTACTAATTTAAATTCTATATCTCACTTATAATCCCGAAAACACAAGTGTAAAGTTCATTTGAGTATTCCGTTCCTCCATTCTGTTAGTTTAGCGTATGAGGTAGGTTTAGAATCGTTGTCTTTTCACTCTCATCTGTTAGAAATCTCATTCGTGGAGGAACTATTCTAACGAATCAGTTTTGACTTGATGTATAATTTGTCACTTTGCCGTATTTCCATAGATTTCCTTTTTACCCTTTTCATTTGCAGCATTATTTGGAGATAAGACAGAAGAGAAAATGGGGATGAGGAACAAATACCGGAAACCAACTACTTTGCATTCCAATGCAGGAAGCAGATGTTCTGCCTTCGCTATAGTATGGAGCTTCATGGGCTGTCTTGTTCTGCTTCATCTGATCTCAGTATGTCGTCAAAAAGATGCCGCAAACGAAGGGAACCATTTGCAAACAAGTAACCGTCCTGTATATCTTGAACTTGAGACGGTTGAGGAGGACAATTTTCAAATTCCTCAGCCTAAAGGGAAGCGTTCATCACATGCCTCTAAGAACAAAAGTAGAAATAGGAAAACTCACCCTATAGTTGATGAGTTTCTTGATAAGAAATCCCAAATTAGGCATGTCTTTTTCCCTGACAAGAGAACTGCAATTGATCCAATAAATAGTGCAGGAAATGACAGTTTTTACTACTTTCCGGGTAGAGTATGGTTAGATACTGAGGGAAATCCCATTCAGGCTCATGGTGGTGGGATCCTGTATGATGAGAGATTGGGGACATATTACTGGTACGGAGAGTATAAGGACGGGCCTACATACCATGCCCACAAAAAAGGAGCAGCAAGGGTAAGTTCCAGGATCTTGAACTCATAGCTATTTTCTGTACTTGTAAGTTATTACTATTGTTCGCCAATCATCCTTGAGGCACTGATTTGGGTGTTTGATTCATGAAAATTAGAATGATTGGTGGGTAATTCCTCATAGCTTAACGAGAGTGCTTCGCTTTTCTCTTAGTTGGTCTTTTTTATGCTAACTTCATGCATCCTCTGAGTGGCTTTTCTTCTTAATTCATGATAAGCCACATCCTATTTCTGTTGTATGGCGTGTTTGCTTGTCTTGAAGTGTTAGTGTCTTTTGTCACTCCCCTGGAAAAGAAGTGATGCTGAAGGATATGAACTCTGGGGAGATGAGAACACTGGGAAATGCAACACGTTGCCATTATTACCCATGATTCTTGACAAAACATGTTCTGATAGAAGAGTCAGAGCCATCTGTTGACATAGAGTTCTTTAGGGCCCTGTTTGTTCATAAAAATAAGCAAAAAGTTTTTTTTTTTTTTTTTTTTTTTTTTTTTTGCTCTGCCGCTGAGGTTTAAAATTTTATTTTAGTTTCAGAAAATTATGAAGAAATTATAGGTAAGTCTATATATATACTGTGATTAACTAAAAAATCAATATGCACATGCTATAATTTACATTAAGTAAAAAAACAAAAAGTAAAAGGTCAATCTTAGACAACTTGGTGTCTTTGCTCTACCATTCACGGCAAACTTCTCTTATGGTTTTCCTTCAGACTCTGAATGCATGTGCAGAAGATGTCTCGTTTAACAGATGTAATCCACTGCACATGTCAAGAACTTTCATCAGTGTCATATGTACAGAAGTTGCTGGTCAACTGCAATAATTTTAATCTATATATGCCAGCCTTTGGACAGCTTGTCGGTTATCCTTTTTATGGCACAACTATGCCTATTTCCTCATGGTCATTTGACTTTTGTGCTACTTTCTTACGGTGATTGTCACTTAAAGATATCAATCAGGTTCTTTTCTTTATAATGGTTTTCATAGGGTCCTTTACTTTCTTCTTTTCTTTCTTTTCCCCCACTCTTTTTTTTTTCCTTGTTGAAAAAAATGATGGAAAGCATGGTGGCATTCAAGATGGAACATAGATAAAGCGCTGCATTTGACATGTCAACTTTTAGTCAATATTTGCAGGAAAAATGCCGAAGACTTGAGTAATCTCACTTCAAATCATTTAAATAGTAGAGTGACCTAATCAAAAGCATTTTTGAAGTAAAATGATCTTTTCAAATGTAGCCTTAAGGTTGGATTACTACCTTGGTCCTTGATAATTCATCCACCCAATTTTTCTTTGAGAGAGTATGTGGCATTTCATTTCTGTTGGTGGGACATTGGAATTTGGTAATATGATGTCTGTTGGTGAATTCTCACGTGTTATTGTCAAAATAAACCACTAGATTTCAGACATTGCAGTTTCTTGAGTATTTGTCATCTCTTAAACAATTTTTGGTCACACATCAACTCTGCCATGACTTATTATTCTTCATGAACAGGAGATGGAAGTCCCAATTCTGGTGATGTATGGTTGAGTCTATTTTTCTAAATCTGCATTTTTTGAAATTCTTTATTCTCTCTTTTTTGAACACGACTTTGCCAGAGGAGCGATTTTCTTGTGTTACGGTAGCTTGTTGTGCATGTGCACTAATGTATTTCAAAGATAAGTGATTCTGCTGGAAATGGAATGCCGAAGGATAGCCTGACCACATTTGTCGGGTTCTCCATATTCTTTATCAGTGAAAGTGACAATTTTACCTTTATAAGGATCTATTTGTTCCTCTCACACTTCAAAGCAGCCTTAAATTGCACTTTTTGGTTAATGTGTGGTACATATCAAACATGTGGTTGAACATCTGTGTTACTTGATATTTTGCTTTAAAAGCTCATATCCATTATACAAAGTACCAATGTCCTATTGTGCCATGTAATTATTTTGTTTGGTGTTCAGTGTGCTCCTGCTAGATAATTGTAGAAAGTTTATCTTAGGTCTTGACTTTGGGTTAAATTCAGGTCGATGTGTTAGGAGTCGGATGTTACTCATCCAAGGACTTATGGACATGGACGAATGAAGGGATTGTTCTGGCAGCTACAGAAACAAACGAGACCCACGATCTTCACAAGTCCAAAGTCCTTGAAAGGCCGAAGGTGATTTACAATGAGAAGACTGGGAAGTATGTGATGTGGATGCACATTGACAATGCTAACTACACCAAGGCTGCTGTGGGTATTGCCACAAGTGACTACCCTACTGGCCCCTTCAATTATCTCTATAGCAAACGGCCCCATGGGTTTGATTGTAGGGACATGACCATATTCAAAGATGATGATGGCATAGCTTATGTCATGTATTCCTCAGAAAATAATAGTGTTCTACATGTCGGACCCCTCACCGAGGATTATCTCGATGTGGTCAATGACATGAGAAGGATACTCGTGGGACAGCATCGGGAAGCTCCGGCATTGTTTAAGCACGAAGGGACTTATTACATGATCACGTCTGGGTGCACCGGTTGGGCTCCAAATGAGGCAATGGCCCATGCGGCGGAATCAATTATGGGACCTTGGGAGACCATTGGGAATCCATGCTTAGGCGGGAACAAAATGTTTCAGCTCACCACATTTTTAGCTCAAAGTACATTTGTCATTCCAATGCCAGGTCAACCCGGTGCTTTCATCTTCATGGCAGATAGGTGGAATCCAGCTGACTTGAGGGACTCTAGGTACGTATGGCTTCCTTTGCTTGTCGGGGGTCCTGTGGATGGACCCCTCGAGTACAGTTTTGGCTTTCCTTTATGGGCGAGGGTGTCGATCTATTGGCATAGGAAGTGGCGGCTTCCTAATGGGTCAAGTTCGTCAACAAAGTAATGGTGTTTTTCACGAGGAAAAAATAAAGGATCTGTGTATATCATCTATCTTCTTGATCATTCTTTCATTGGCTTACATATCTTTGTGGCTAGAGGCGAGAGCAGTTTCTGGTTCGGAGTTGATGATGGTAACATGCTGAGCGGACAGCATAGCTGGTGTAGTTTCTTCTTTTTATACGTTCAGGCGATGTGCATATTCACCGAGTATATCTTTATAGATGAATGTTGTTTTTCCACGTATTTTTTCAAGTAGTTAAGCAAGCAACTCAGTGAAGTTCTGAATGGTTGGTTGGCTTTACTTGTTTTTCCTTCTTCCATTGGCCCTCTTTTAAAACATAGATATCCTAGAAGGAGTTGGAGTACTGTGACTCATGTTGTACGGACCAAATTAGTGTCTGAATGGTTATATTGATGCGACGTGGTTTGGTATCTAAAGATGTCTTAGCCCCGCTCGTGGCAAACAAGGAGAAGAAATGGTTTCAGTTTCAATTTTTCTGCTTTTGCTTGGACAGATTCAGTTCGTGAAAAGCATCTGGTTTTGTTTTTGTGAGCGGTACTACGATGTTATCTTCTGTTGGTTTAGTGACTCAAATTAACATCGATACTAAGTCATTAGAAGGTATAAAGATCAAGTTTATTAGAATATATTGGACTAATTACCGGATACCCTAAGTGCCTAAGAGAAACATAAAATGCGCGTAAAATCCATATCGGATCATATTAACTGGTCATGTTTTGTTATATTTTTCCAACTATGTGCTTCGAAATTCTCTCATTCAATCAATGGTTTGAGATATGATATCCTTATCATCGTACTTCCATCGCCTATCATTGTAGTGTAAACCGGCACACGCGAGACTTAGTCCATTCATCAAAATCGGGACATAACACTACGAAGAACACAGATAACATTCGAGTGGCAATGCTTCACTATGCGTTATATAAACGATGCGCATGACATTTCATTCAGTCGAGTTCTAATCTACAACACAAAAAACAACGTGTTGGCCTGAAACCCAGCTTTTCGAAAATAACATGGGATATATCTTTATCTCAAGATAAAGAGGCTTTTCTTCTTACGTGGTGCCACCACCATCAACATAGTCAATATTTAAGAAAAATTATTAGTACATTGGAGCAATCATCCTCATATATAATATAAGTCATAAACGAGTACCATAATAATACACTCAAAATCAATTTTTTCATTCCATTCCCATTCCTTCCGGTCCCATCACAAGCTTTGGTGCCGAAGTTTCGGATAAAGCTTCTTCCCTACTCATCATCGTCGGAGAGTCGAGAGAGAGAGAGAGAGAGGAGGAAGCAACGTGGAAGCGACGACCCTTCCTACCAGTGCAAGACTCCAATCTCCTTCTGTCTTCTTCTCACTTGTTAGGCCTTTGCTTTGCTTGGAAGCTGGAGCTACGAAAGCTCGCCCCTCCCGACACTCTGCTCTCAAGAAGAATAGCTAGCTAGACCACCCACTTTCTTCTTCATCCTCCTCCGAAGGAAGGGCTCGGCGGGGAAAGCGGGAATGGCGGTGATGATCGCGGTGGTCGTGGAGGGGTTTGGGACGCTGGCCAGGACCATATGGGGGCTGCAGGACCGGCGGCTCCCGGCGACACTCGAGGTGGTGAGCTCAGCCATGTCGTCGGTGGGCATGGCGTTCCTGCTCTGCTTCTTGTCCGGCGTCCACAGGCGCCGTAGAGGCGGTCTTGGCCTCGCATGGGATTGACTTATCTTCATCATCATCATCATCATCATCAATCTTCTTCTTATCCATTCAATGCTCTTTTGTTCCCCTTACCCATTTTCCCATTTCGAATTTCCTTTTGTGCATGCATGGTTTTGCAAAGTCTCAGTCACTCGCTTCTCTACTGCTCTCTCTCTCTCTCTCTCTCTCTCTCTCTCTCTCTCTCTCTTTCTGTGTTTCCTGCAGTAATCACGGGCCTTTGTACATAGAGGAATCTGCTAGAATAAATTTGTGAAATGTCTGCATTCTATGTTTGCAGCTTCAACATCATTTCGTTTCGCATGACCTGCATGAGCAGATGAACTAACTTCGTCACTTCTGGCTTTTGCATCATCCTCAAGATCCACTTTTTTCCATACATCCCGCAAGTTTCGAGGTTACCCATCATCGTCCATGAGCAGATAAAGCGATGTCTGGTCTGCTGAACCAAGCAGAACGACAATAACCAAAGTGCATAAATGAAGGAAGAAGATAATGCCTTGTCGAAATTCCAAGAAGCCATTTAGGCTTTTGGAGGTAACCCCCGGGGGGGGGGGGGGGCGTGTGTGGGACCGAAGATCTTGTCATGAGAGCCCTGCCTAACCCTGTTCCCCCTGGACATGATTGCAACTCCTCCATGAGTGACCCCAAAGCTCGATTGACCTGTCGACCAATAGCTGCTGCATTGTCTGAATCTTTAATCATGTCATACTCGCCGTCACGTTAGCTCAATCGATCTGGTGTTTCCGTCTTGGCAAATGCGTGCACCCATTGTCGGTTCTTTCGATATGGCGGTATTTGTGGACACTCGGTTGATTAGTAAGAACGTCTTGACCGTATACTCCGAAGATGGGCAAATTCTAAGCTCGCGTGAGCTATTCTACGGATTTGAGACATCTCACTGATCATTTCCAAAGAAGCAAATTGAACCCTACTAGCAATTAGTGTTTTTTTTTTTTTTTTTTTTTTTATGACCCGGGAACCACCGTTGGCGGGCAACCTAAATGTAAACCCGAGGTAAACTGAGTCATTTTCACAGACTTAACCGAGTTTGAATTGCGCGAACATAACGTCTCTGGGACTTGAACTCCTCCCCTTCATGAGGGGGAGGGAGCCCGAAACCAGCTGCTCCACCACGAGCGATGATAGAAATTAGTATCTTTGTATTTGGAAATTACAATAAATTGATTTTATAAGAATCATATCAAAATTATGCTCATTATGATATATTTACGGCCGACCAAAAACCTCAATCCGTTTTCACAATGGCACATTTATTTCAAAAAATTTCTTTTATGTGAAAAACATGAAACTACTACCTATGTGACACATTTACATTATATTAAAATTTAGTTAATAAGCACCATTAAAAATCTTATATGGCTGCATCTATGAATGACAAAAGGTAAACGGTATAGAAGTGAAGTTTACGTGAAACTCATTGTGTTTTTCTCCTTTTTCCTTTCTTTCATCCTCCTTCATCCTCTTCATTGGTTTGCACCTAACCGGCATGTCTGCTGTTGCCAACCTTAGAGTCGCCATCGCCAACATCGGTTTCTCTTTGGCCATGCTCGACTACATCTGTAATGGATGGTCAGTTCACTCTTTACTTTCATTCGAGACCATTCTGATCAAACTGCCAATGACCTTGGAACCTAATTTTTGGGTCTGGGGTACGAAAGGGGGACTAGACTACTATTTGCCTTTTCCTATGAATGCTTCTGCCTTTTTCTTCCGAGAAACCCTTACATTCCATCTAATTTTGATGTTCCTAACTAAGTTGAGCATCTATGGTCCTTTTGCATCGGGGAGCACCAAGTTTTACCTTAGACATGGATGAGGATTTTACTCCGGTTGATCTGGATGTGAACCGGCTTCGATTGATTGATTTTCATCCCGAGATGGACCTCCTGAACCAGCTTAGAATTTGCTTGGTCTCATGGGACTTCGGCTCCCATGGGATCACAACAAGTGGCACTAGAAGCCACGTCAAGGCTGCCTTTTACAGTTCACGTAGGCAGTCACATAAAACTTTTAATGGTATTCATTGATGGAATATTGACGGAGAGCAAATGCATATGTTGGTATAAGGTTTTTGGTGTTGCAAAAAATATTTGGGATAAATGTATTATAATAGATATAGTTTTGAGTTTCTGATGGTTTTTTTTTTCCAAGAAATTATGAAAACCTTATGTGTTTGGCAAAAGTCAAAAATAAAAGACAATCCAATAGTATAACCTATGCCACTAATACCAATAGAATCCAAAGAGACTACCATCAGATACCATCGAGGAAGAAATTTTCTGGATGTATTCTCTACTCAAAACAAATTGTACACAATTTTGTGACACGACCAATGGAATATCGACAAAGGCGAGTTACAGTATTGTGGTTCTACCGCAATGAAGGATTTTAGGAGAAAAATGGTCTTGAAATGAAAGTAATTTTTTGCCCTCAGATGAACCACCTTTTGCAAACCCACCACCATCAGCCATAGAATATCACATGAAAGAAGATAAGAAAGAGCAGCCTCCATTTGTCTCACAATAAATAAATAAATAAAAATTTTTTTTTAAATGATCGTTTGTATAATTTATAAAAATGAATTAACCAAAAAACATATTTACTATCCACTTATATATTTAGATATAAAATCGTTATTAATATTGACAATACTTTTTATTAATTAATTATTTCGATTGATAAGAGCAACTAGTTTTAAGAAAATGTTCTCCAAAAATCATGCTAACGAAGTCTTAAATTCCTACATCAGGAGGCTCCTCCGAGAATGGCATCAAGAAGTTTGTTGAACAGCACCCGATCGGGTGGTGGTGTCCGGTAAATCAAGCTGCCAAACATGTGTCCTAGATCCATAAAAAAACATACACCAAAACACACTTCCAAATACTAGTAAACATGACAAAGCATTCTTCCACAATTAAATTAATAACATATAGAAAGAAGCAATAAAGACAATTATTTTTTAGTATTAATACATTCCCTATAAAATGCAACCAGCCCCAGATCAAACGTTCCATTTTTATTTATTGCAGCCTAAACTTTATAAGCTACGCAACAATGAACAACTTAATAAATTAATCAACACAATATCTACGAACGGAACGAATCCCCACTGGAAACGAGGAGTTTCCTTAATGTGAGAGGCTTGGTCGCCAGTTTCAGGCAGCATAAATGGTTATAGGAGCAGAAGGCTTCAGACGAGAGAAACCGAGGGCCACTTCACCGCGTTAGGCCCTGAGGTACCCTTTCTCCTCCAGGAAGCCGATGACTTCCTCAGCCATCTCACAAGGGGAAGCACATTTGGATCCTTTCTGCTGCAACACTATCTGCAACATGCACAGTTTCTTTCAGTTTCTTGTGTTGTGACTTAGCGTCAAAGAAGACACAGAAAATGTTTTCTTTTTCTTTTTAAGCTATTGCCAAGATCGAACCCAAACATCAGAACCGATGCTCCAACCCCACCCTCTGTTGACCACAAGGCCAACCCACCTAGGTTCCACAGAGGATTTAGTCCTGAAAGAATATAGGAATAGCTTAAAGTCGAAGGAGATCTATTCACTGCCCCAACTAGCTATACATTGAAGCTTGTATTCCAAACTTGTTCCCTCGGTCTGACTGCCCCACGGATACACCTAATGGCAATAACTGCATGGGCCTGAACAGAAAGAAAGGGACATATGCAGCCTGATTTAACTTCCCCTATTTTAGCTTCCAAGTATACCTCTCTAGCTCATCCTACAATCAAATGCATTTTGAAATTTAAACAAGACTTACCTCACAATCAAGTGGAGGCTCGTATGGATCATCAATTCCTGTAAAACCTGCAAAATTATAAACCAGAAACCACTAATTACAATCCACTAGCAGGCACAGAAAATGACACTGGTGATTGATTACTAATTTAAGCTTTGTGCACTATTTAGAAAACAACGTAACTGAGCATAAGATAAAATGTCGATGATCAACTTCAGTGTCATCCCAACGATGCCAGATAATCATCACAAGAACTCAAGATACTAGGAAATTCAGTCCTGGCAATCTGCTTCTGCTCAGGTTTGAGCACTTCTCGCTCAGAGTGCTCTTGTTTACTTTTTTTCTTTTAATAATATTTCACCAACACCTTCACCTTCTTTTTCATCAAGCTTATATCAGTTGTCATCAATCAAAAAGCATTTGAAGGGAAAGTATGTTTTAATACAGAAACCAAGATAGTTTATCCACTTTTTCTTTTACCACCTTCAATAATGCAAGAAATAAACACGTTAGATATCTGTCTTCATTGCATTCAACAACTCCAGTAAGGATGACTTTGATTCAAATAAATCAAAGAAAAAACATTCAAAGACAAAAGAGCTAAATCATGAAGTATCAAAGTAGCTTTCCTGTGTCCAAAGAAGAATTAAAAGATGCCATGTCATCTCAAATATTTCTAGTATTATTACCAGAATATAGAAAGAATGTGAAAGAAGGACATCAAGCACTGAGAAGAAACCCTGCAATCACACTCCTGCACAGATACCTTTAATTTTTCCGGCTCGTGCCAGCTTGTACAAACCCTTGGGATCCCTTGCCTCACAAACTTGGAGTGGCACATCCATGAAGACCTGCAGATGTGAGCTTCGCTGGTCATTTTTTTCCTCACATAAAAAGAACCAATTATCTGGCTCTGGAATCAGCTTTCCTTGTTCTCCCAAGTTATAATATGTCAGGCATACACCAAAATTTTCAAGGACCACCTACCTCAATGAAATCACCTCCTGGCAACATGGCACGGCATGCTGACCTATCTTTTCTATATGGGGATATCAAACTAGCAATGCAAATCAACCCTGAATCTGCAAAGAGCTTGGCTACTTCGCCTGAAAATCACATATTTATGAAGTTCAATGGACTAAAAAAGACGAACTTGGTCACTACAAGGAAAAAATCAGATCCATACATTAGACACTTAATTAAATGCTCACCAATCCTTCGAATGTTTTCCACACGATCTTCTGCCCTAAAACTCAGATCACTGTTCAAACCATGACGAACATTGTCACCATCAAGGATATAGGTCAGCTTTCCTCTTGAATGCAAGCCCCGACTTAAAGCACAAGCTAGTGTGCTCTTCCCTGTTAAATTCATATGTATATAAACACGTGAGAGAGAGAGAATGAATATGGCGACAAAGTTGAAGTTGATAGTTAACTATTTAGGACTTCCAAGTGGTTTACAGAAATCACAGGAAGGAAAGGACCATTCATATGGAATAAATGAAATGACCAATCATAGAATACAACGGTCAGAAAAAGGGGAAAACATCGAAAAATTGCATCATGACCCAGATGCTTAATGCCGGAAAATTTACGGATATTGCCCCTACTTCCAAGAATGAGAAGCCTCTCTAGAAAAGTACGTCATTAAAAATAGATCAAGCATCCAAACCCAAACATCCTGGCAAGCAATTCAAATAGACACTTAACAATGCCCACGAGAAACTTTAAAAGCACTATCCTTACCATTTCTTCATCCTTCTAGATATTGATGATTTGACTAATAATTTGTAAAATCAATTCAGAGTCAATTAACAGCATATTTTAGCCCATTGAAAAATTGCAAACATAACAGTCATGACCTTGGAGCTGGCTTAATCACCTATCCTCAAAAGCACTAGCTTTGGTCCACACAAACTAACATAAAGTTCACCCAAAAGAACGTGCAAGAGATCTGTCCCATCCCACTAAGTAGGCATGAGGAAAAATACATGTTTATGCATGTTGGATAGTGATTGATATCAGCTAGCTGGTTAGAAGCATTAACTGAAACTAAAACAGAAAAAGATCAAAATGGAAGTTTTGTACTACAACAGACCACAATGAAACAAAGGATCTTTATAAAAAGATTCAACCCTAAACATCTACCTCTATCATACTAAATGTCATCCATTAAATCACTCTCTCCATAAAAGACAAACAAAAACTATGAAAACCTATCTGCTAACTAAGAAGCCAATCCATTTGTTCAGTCAATCCCACCCTCTGCTCTTGGCACATTTTATGTATCAGTACTGTATGATACTAAAGCAAATTTTAGAATAGAAAGTATGGACTGATAGCCTCAACAAAACCTGCAATTACCAAGCTGGAACAATCAAAATCATCACAGGACCTGCAGATCCAGCTTGGTTTGTGCAAACTAATATTTGGGTCTGAAAATAGGTATGTTTCACAGCACAAGAATGAAAAAATTAGCATGAATTCTACATTATCAAAGCTCAAATACTAGCTCATAAAAATGGGTGAAGAAAAGGTTGCTCCACCACAAAAGATGCAAGTTTCCAAAACGACAAACCTGAACCACTGAGCCCCGTGATCCATATGACACAGCCTTTTTGCTGAAGCAACTCCTGCCTCTCAAGTTTACCAACCGAACAACCGTGCCACTTGATGTTTGTTGAGTTTCCAACAGTAGATATCTGGTGGAGATTTTCACCTAGTTAGATAGTCAAAATGAGAATCTCACAGCTTATGCAGTCAAAAAGAGAAGTCAAGGGGCCAGATTTTCAATAAGTACAAAGTTTACTCAAATTTCCAATCGTACAAAGTTTACTAAAATTTCCAATCAATTCAGATCGACAAGTTGATGGGATTTCGAGCTACAAATGCCTCTCTGCCCGGTAAAAGCAAATTCAAAAAACCAAAAACATAATCATTACATCGGTCAACCACAACTGCAGAGAAATCTCAGAAGAATGTAATTAGTCTCAAGATTCCTCAACACAAGGGTCCATTCAGGATGATTGACAGACATTCTACGATAATTGGAATAAAAGCAGCTGTAAACAAGGTTCCTAGACTGTAAAGTGCAACGACGGGACACGCAAAATCTAAATCAACAGCAAAGGCATCTTTTTTTCCTTCAAATAAAGCCGCAGCTCCCGTGGAAGACCATTAAGCTCGGTTTAGTCTGCAATTTCAACCGAACTTTCCACAGCAAGAAATATCCATCTACCTCTGAAACCCCTCTCATTTCAACAATAAATCACCTGCCTATCAGCGAAAACGACATTCCATGACAAGATTCCATACACCCGCAATCTCAAACGGGTTCACCGATTTCGCGCCGACAACGTGCTAATTCACAAAACAAAACACGATCCTACTTCTCCTCGCGAGCGTCAATCAAGCTTCGGTTTTTGACGGAGGCATCGCCATTTCCCACTCGGGGAGAGAAGAAAAGAAATCAATTTCCGACGTCAAATTCCTCCACCACCACAAAATCGAAATCCCCCGACCCCCCCAAATACCTTCGGAGCCGTCGGCTTTGCTGTTGACGTAAGCGGTCCTGCCCTGCTCCATCGCTCCGACCGGCGCCAAACGAGCCGACCTCCCGCCGAGACGGAGGACACGCGATCGCAGCTGCGGCCCGCGCGCGGCGCCTAGCCCCGAGCAGCCGACGAACGCTAGCTCCCCGTCCTTCGCCCGCCTCGACCGGAGCGCCCCGGAGGTCCCGGACACGCACGCGCCGGGCCCTCGAATCGCAGGCATCTCTGAGAGCCGCCGGACCCCAAAATCCGAACCGAAACCAAACGGAAAAAACGCAGCCGATCAGAAGACAGCCCGAACCGCAATCCAGCAAAGCCCAAGAACAAAAAATAGAAGAGAGAGAGATGGGGCGAATTTGAAGGGGGGAAGAGAGAGAGAGAGAGAGAGAAAGAGAGGGAATACGGACGGTCAGGGCAGGTCCGTGGGCCGGGCGCCACGGGAGGCGTTACTGGCTAAAGCAGGCACCCCCCGCAGCAGCCGCACGCATATATAGACGCGGGCGCGCCATGGCCACGAGTAGCACGCGCCGCGAGCGAGATTCAGTACATTGCTAGAGAGAGAAAGAGAGAGAGCGGGGGAGAGAGAAGAGGAGAGAGGAGAGAGAGAGACGGGAGAGAATGGTTGGTGAGAGAGAGAGACTGACCATGTTGGAAGGAACTGGAGAGACGAGGCGGTGGACAGCGGGGGAGGAGGAGGAGGGGAGAGAGAGAAGGGGAGTGACGAGGATGATGATGCGATGGCGATGGCGATGGCGATGGCGATGGCGATGGGGACAGCACGGTGGATCCCATCCCGCCGGTTGGTACGGACGCTGCTGCAGGGGACGGCACGGGCCTCGCGAATATATCTTGAATCGGTAAAAATGGTGGGAAAGTGGAGTTTTTTTTTGGCCTGCTTTGCTTTGCTTTTTAGCTCCAGCTTTTGTCTCTTCCAAAACACCCCCCTTAAAAAAAAAAAAAAAAAAGAAAAGTAGGGAAGTAATGCTAGGGGGAAATGGCAATTTTAGGAAAAATCCCTGGACTTAATTGGTGGGATGAGGATGCCACGGGTGCCATCGAAATTTTATTGAAAGAATTTCCAATAAGGACTCTACAGGGGATCTTTCTTTCCTTCCCAGAAAAGGGAATTGAAATGAATCTCTTTCCAGTTTTGGGCTTGCAGCAATTGGAGAATTTAGGTGAGAGCATGCATCTCATGGTATTTTTCATCCGGAACTTTTAATCTTTAGATAGAAGATCCGTACTCTATCCTAGAAGGTGGCCAAACGCCATTGACGATGGTGGCAGCTTATCTATCTTCAAACTATCCAATATGGAGAGAATTCAAACTTATCCAATAGACTTGAGGGTGCCACCTAACATTAATTTCTACCTTTCTTCTTGTAAGCCACAATAAAGGAAGGTCGTTTCTTTTGGTATTGTCAATGGAAACAATAAGTCAATAGAAAGATATTATATCGAATCTTTTAGCTCGACAAATCTCCAAGTGTGTCTGTAAAAATATCACATCACGTTTGTGTATTAGATATCTGTCTATCATATAGGGTTTCACCTGTAGGATGGCCAAGGTGGCTTATAAGGTCGCCATGAGTTGTGATTATTCAATATAGGCATTCATCAATTATCCCAACGTAATGCTCGACTACTTAGTCAAGCCCTTGTGAGGACTAGCATTTACCATTTCTTAAGAGTAAATTATCATTTAGCCCATAGTTGCAAACCTATTATTTATAACTACATTTGGGATTGAGAGAGTATTTGCTCATATGCTTGCCATGCGGCACTTAACTTTACCTCAATGATATCCACATAGCAAGCCATATGGCATAATTGTGCCACATGGCCCATATTCATTCAACTAGCATTTGTAATTTATTGTCTTTAAACGCCTATTACCTATTAAATTTGAATTTATATTTAAGCATGGATAGAAAGAAGTATATTATTTTTAAGATAAAATAACAAATATAAAATGATTTGAAATAAATTTCTACAATCTTTTCCAAACATTTATTTTTTTCTACTTATCTCAATGTTTTGAAATTTGAAAAAAAAAAAAAACGATAAAGTATTCCTACAAATCCTATGAAGAAAGACGATAAAGTATTCCTACAGATCCTACGGATTAGAAAGTTTTCAAGACCTAAGAGCAGATGATAAGATTTAATGGCATCTACAGATGAAAAAGTCGTCCCTATTGAAGGCCAAACAGAAAGGCTTTATATACATTTTAAATTTGTCCAAATATTCAATATTCGCTAGTCTTTAACACAACTTTTCATGGTATCATCATTTGTCCATTCATTTGAAAATTTAATTAATATAATTTAAAGGATAACTTATATACATTTTACCAAATATTCAATATTCGCTAAATCTAAACATTAATAAGAAAGAAAGAAAATATTGCTAGTTGAATAAATATCATATAGTTTTGTTTCCTTCTTTTGAAGTACTTATCTTAGATATAGCTTATATCATTTGAAACATTTTTTTTTCAGCTATAAATGGAATAAAGAATTATTTTTGCCAAATGGAGATATTATAAATAAATAAAAATCAGATTAAGTTGAAGGGCTTTAATTTAGTAGTCCATTATTCAACAATTAGTCAATTATAAACTTGAATTGACGTTTAACCAAGTGAAATTTGAAATCGATTGGATATTATGGATGTAAAATCTTAAATTAGCTAGTTTAAATAATCAAAAACTCCTTTCTCCACCTCTGTATTTTATTTTGTCATCTCCGGCAGATGAAAAAAATTACAGAAAGCCTGCAGAATTCCTGATGTGGGATTAGAATCCTCTTCAAGAGAAGAAAGAACAAGACGTTTTTATGGTTTGATACCGTAATAAGAGATTGTACTCCATTTATTGAATTTGATATGATTTAGTATACATGCTCTGATCTAAGTTTAGATTTGCAATTTTATTTGTATGCAAACCAATAAAGAAATTTTTATGAGCATAGCGTGGACCATCTAACTAGCAGAATAATTATGATATTTCAATAGCTACGTTATTAGCAAGCAGCTTTTTTCTATTGCACTTTGTATTCAAACCTATCAAAGCATTGACTACATTAATCTCTCCAGTGAAAATAGACCTTCAAATCTATCATTATACAAAGCCTCCAATTACAATCTCAGAGGGTTGGTTCTTTTCTCTTTCTATTAGCAAACCCCCTCATCTAGGGGTGAGCATCAGTCTAAAGTTGACCTTGGACCGACCCTAGATTGGCTCAACTCGATTTGTTCCAGTTTAGTTCCTAAAAGATTGGATTGATCTTTGGTCCTAGGACCCCTGGACACTGTACTATCCGGGTTGATCATCAATCCCGAGAAGTTAAGGTTAGTCCAACCCGAATCAACCTTATACACACACACATATTATATGTAACATAATATATTATATGTTGTCATCTACTCTAAACCGTAATGCCTCTTTCTCTATACTTTTCGTAGTTTAGTTTGTCATATAAATTAGAAAGTAGAAAAAAACGTAGCCCTAATTTGACCCAAAAAAAAAAAAAACTCTCTTCACTTGCCTCAGCCTCACTCACTTGCCTTGGCCTCGCTCTCTTGCTTGCCTTGCTTAGCGCTCACCTTGTAGCTTCCCTCTCTTTACTCACTTCACTCACCGTGTCACTCACCTCAGTTCCCTAGCCTTGCATGTTCATATTTATGATTTGTTACTTTTAGCAAATATGAAATTTCTGCTGTTACCTCATCTTAAATTTTTATTTGATATGAATTGGTGTTCATAGTTTGGTTGTTTAATGTTGCATTGTTAATTGATATGTACTTGGAAATAGTATATTTATCCTTTTAAGGAATACAAAAAATGAACCTAGAATCGGACCTTGGTCCCAGCTTAAAAGGGTTGATCCTCAATCTCAAAATTTGGGGACCAATATTGTGTGAGTTGGTCCTTGGGTTAGGTGCTTCGGTTCAACTCGAACCATCTTTACCCTCAAAGCATTAACTAGATTAATCTCTTCAATGAAATTAGACCTGCAAACCTACCATAATACAGAGCCTCCAGCTATAATCTGATAGGGTTGGTTCTTTCTCTCTCTGTCAGCAAACCCCCTTGTCTCCAAAAGACTCCGTCCTTTGAAGCTCTCTTGTAGGCTCTAAGCTTCAATTTTTAAAGCTAATAGCCTACTTAGTCTCTTATTTTCTTTTTCTTTACTTTAATTTTCTTTTCTTTCCTAATCTGTTTTGGGAGTTTATGTATGTGAATGAAGTTTTGCAGCTAATCTTAGGTGAATGTTGAGGCCAATTCGGTCATTCGTCTAGCCAACATCCACCAAAGAGAATGTTTGTGACATGACTTCCCAACCTCTCTAAGATTAGGCCGCTCTCCTCTTCCAATTTAGATTTAGATCTATATTTGGGAAAATTACTCTCCCAATTTAGATTTAGATCTAAATCAAGTATTTGATCAATTTCAACATATTGATGTTGGTGTCTTTGCACAACGATGGTGATGAGGACGTTAAATCTAGATGCGCACCACAAGCCATGGCAATTGAAGTGGAGGATCTCGATGTATGCTCATCACTAAATCTATTTATTGGTAGCTAAATATTTATGGTGACAGATTTTTTTTGAGGGACAAGAGTGTACTTCTAATTCCAAACTGTGTTTTATTATTTGCATTCTAGCATATGGTTTATTCTATAATTATTTGGGATTTGTTAGGCTTAAAAGACTTCTATGTTCCTCTCAAATATTATTCTAAGAAATTAATGGAATCTTTTTTTTCACCAAAAAGAAAAAAACCTACCATAACGCAATGTGAGTGATCTTTGAATTTTTTTTTCAATATTTAACGTACCTTATTTTTATTTAATCAAAATCCAAACTTCCAAAAAGTCACTCAATATAGTCATTTCGTTTCAGCCTACTAAGTTAGCATTTATTGGGCTAAAAGATTGATGTGGGCTGCCACGTCATTTTTTCAAGTTATCAAATCATTTTAGATAAGTGCTAAAAAAGTAGTCAAATTAGTAAATCGAGTCTTAAATGTTGTCAAATTAGTAAATTGAGTCCTTCCATTAAGTCAATCCAACTTAATTAATGAAAAACACTTACTTGACTTTTTTTATTTATTATTTTCTCTATCTTATGTGGCAATGACATGGCCTGTCGCCCCATTTCTCATCCCCATTTATCCCTTCTTAAAATTCAGCTTATTTTAATTTAATTTAAATAAAATTAATATCAAAGATCATATTCGGACCAAAAAAAATGAAAAGAAAAATGAAAAAGGTTTTAGCCTTGTGTTTCATATTTTAGTCACGTAGAAGAGAAAAATATTTTTAAAAACCCATGTTAGCATTTCCGTCAATCAAGTTAGATAGAATTAATGAAAGAACTCGTTTGCACTAATTTGATAAGTTTTAGAATTTAATTGCACTTTTTGTAAATTTTATAACTCAGTTGTATTTCCTTAATAAGTTTTAGAACTTGCAACGCATTTATTCTAATTATTTTTCTCCTTTTTTTTTTGGACCAAAATAATGAGAGGATCTAAAAGCACATAAAAGCCAAGTGAATACGCATGTCCAATTTAATACGTCGAGTCAATAGAAATTATGGTCACATCAGCAAATACTTTTAGAATTTTAAATGGACAGATTAGAAATTGTAGCAAACTAAAGTAGCAGGGAGTGGGGTTCATGATTCCTTATATGGTCAAACTTTTTTAGTAGGGTAAATCGTGCTCTCCTTTTCAGCCTTTTCTTCCAATTTCTTCTCCACTTCTTTCCCTGACGTCCCTCATTTTAGTGAAAAGTGATGTGAGCAGGGAGCGTGGAACCAGCCCCATTTTGGGACCATTTGTTGATAAGAAAGGTTGGACCAATTATTGTGAGACTACCTGCAATTACAGTACAGTTGGAAAGAGTGCATACGTTGTCAACCAGATCAGAAGTTCATCCAAAGAAAAAGCAAGTGGGGAGGGTTTTGAGAACGACTAATGGGAGGGTGATGCTTCCGTATGCTGATAAGATGGAGTCTTTTTGTATGTCCACAATAATAGAACGAATATAGTTTCAGACCTGTGCAATTCACGAGCATCTTCCTAGACTACTAGTTATTGAGTGAATTTTCGAAAATTCTGAGATCTAATTACAAAAAATAAGGTTTAAGGATGGTATTTACCATCGAGAAAACGTTCAGGGATCACTCATTCATTGTCCGTGATATATATATCTAGTTGATCCCAAGGAAGCTTCCTAGGGAGTTGCCTCTGCCGGCACTGGACTCCATGCTCTTGTCCTTGAGTCCTATTGGTGTTTAGCCTTAACCAACGTGACATTAATAATTAGTTAAAGCCTGATAAACATATTTGTGCTTAGGGATCAATAGAATTAGAAGGTTTGATAACTAATCTTGTGAAAGTACAAGTGCTTTCACCAACGATGTTGAATAGGCTCATAATGGAGAACTGGATTCCAAATCTATCTCATTGGCGTAGTGTTCAAAAGTTTCAAGATATTTGTAACTCTAGTGAGGGATATCTTGGAAAATTAAATTTATAAAATAACAAAGGCAAGTTGCAAACATGGCTTCATTACTAAAACAAATTAATCGCAAAATACGGGGAAACGTGTCAAAAAAAGTCATAAACATATTGTATTTGTGCCAATCTAATTTTAAATCTTTTGTTGGTGTCAATTTAGTCACAAACATTTTAACATAATACCAATTTAGTTATTCTAATTAATTTTGGCTAGATATTGCTAACGTGAACACCGGTCAACCGGTGTGATACCTTTAGCGTTAATATGAACAATTTTTAATTGTATTTTTTCAATTTTATTAAATTTTTTTTCTTTTTTTCTTTCTTTCTTCTTTTTTTTTTTTTGGCCTTTCTTTTTCCTTTGTGTTGGCCGGCCATCAACCATGGTAGGGCAAGCTGGCCTCACCTAGGCAAGGGTCCCCATCACTCACCACAAACGAGACCTACCAAGCGAGGGCAATGGCTCACCTCCCTAGATCTAGTGAAGCCAATCCTCGTGCAAGCTAAGATAGCCTCGCCATATTTTTGGCTAGGGGAGCCCTTGCTCGGCCAAGCATTGCCTATGGTGGGCAACAACGACCCTCACCCAAGCAAGGCCAACTCTTCTTGTCATGGCCGGTCATCGACCAAAGGAAGAGAAAGGCCCAAAAAAAAAAAAAGAGTCAAAAAAAATAACTAAAGATTAGAACAAAATATTAAAATACTATTAGAAATTTATCCATATTAGTGTCGGCAATGCTATGTAGACTGCCCAGCGTCCACATCAGCTAATTCAAGGCAAAATTAACCAAAAAATGTTTAAGAATAAATTGGTACCGGCACAATAAATTTGTAGCTTCTTTTGACACTCTTTCCGTGAGTTACGAATAGTATCTTTCCACTACATTTTTAAAGGTCTTGCCATCGGTGCTCTGAAAATGACAAAATATTTATGCATGAATCTTTAACCTGTATCTCTGGAACAATCGCCAATAAGATTTTATTGTAGAAAAGGGCCATGGTCACCATTAAATGAAATTACTCATGACGCTTGAATTTAATGCTCTTGGCGAGCCGACTCTCCCACTCAATGTGGTGGTTGGCGCCATTATTTAATGTAAGCCGCTTTCTCCATTAACCCCTCTCTAAACCCACTTTGTACACCAAAGCAAACCCAACCCCGACCTTCCTTTCTCTCCTCTCTAGCACACTGAAGTTTCTCTCTGTAGCTAGTACTTGTTAATGGACGCTCACTTGGACCATTGCAATAAGGTTAATGCTCCGAAGGAAGCAATCCACCAATAGTTAGCCCAATAGATCCCTTATCTTATATCTAGACGGTTGAGCTATTAATTTACTGCAACTTATTTTGAATGGTGTGATGCTGAAAGATGATTGAAAGTTAGGTTGATTATAGCTATGCCAACGTGCACTGCTGCTCTCTTTCCATGCAATAATTAAGTATGCATTTTGTATGATCGAGGATTGAATGATGACGTGACCTTGTGGAGCTCCAACGTGTTTCATGATGGATCCTCTTTCTGGAATATGATATTGCTGCTCCGCACCATGTGTTTAGTGGGATTGACTTGTAAAGACAACCTAACCCTGCTAGTCTTATCAATCCATCCAAATCACTGGTGGATCAACTTATTTTGTTGCGGAGTGCACGAGAACGACAGCTTTATTTTTATAAGCTGCTTGAAGATTCTGCTGTTGGGATCATCCCTTCTTGAATATGGTTTGAATAGCATGCTCAACCTCACATTGTTATTGCACCATATTTAAATATAATATGATATTATCGTGTTATAAGAGTGCGGGAGAATTTTCGCTGAATCTAAAAAAACAAGGTTAAATAATTGACCTGTTGGTGCTACCCAATCTTCTTGAGTTGAAATCCACAAGCGTGCGATCAATCAATCTCGAACACCATCCGGGAGGAAAAAACTCATATCAAAATACCCTCTAGCAGAAATCGACCGTTGAAATTATTGAAATTTAACGAGTAAGGGCATATGTGGGAGAAACGATCGAGCAGAAGTTTACTAGCTTGACAAAATTCCCTTAAGCTTTGGGGACCTTACCTCGCCTTACAATTTGACAAACTTCCTAGTCTGGATTATCTGTACAAGTTGGGCATATGCCCTGTTATTGTTCATCCATCTCAGAAAATCTCCCACTTTCGAAGCTATGATGATTCATCCAAACAGGTTCAAGCAACGCCCGAGCAGCACTCAATCGGTTGTGTCTATATCCTGGACTTTGTCCTCCAAGCTTTTTCTCGATCGAAAGATAGATTTGATCAAGAGAAGCCAACATCATATCAAGTTGATCCCAATGTCGATTTTCGTGCCCAACTAGCTTTGCAGTCACAAAGTGCAAGAGTCCCAACACAAGGCCGTCATTATCCCTCTCGAGCCCAAATACTGAACCAGCCAAGAAGATCATTCCAACTGCATCGAGTAGATTAACATTTGCTCTCAGCAGAACGACTACTGTTTGCAATAGCTTCTTAAATGCTGGGTACTTCTCGGATCGAGAGATGCTCTCATCCTCCACTTCAGAACAATCTTCAGAGAGCTCATCTACCTCCATCCTTGCTACAACTGACGGCCATGATGGAAAATGGGTTGAAATATCCGACATGGTTAAAGAAACATCTCCATGGATCTTGTTCAGCATATATGTGGAACCCAGGGCCACAACCAAATCAGGCAGCCATGGTTTGGCTGCTGCAATAAGACGCATGACACAACCATACCCTAATGATAACTCGACACTAATTATCAGATCGAACAAATGATTGGCTAGATCAAAGATTTCCAACTGAACCCTTGAAGCTTCGCTGGTGTCTGTAAGGACTAAATTGAGCAATTTTACCATGTAAGTGAAGGAGCTCTTCAGACATATGGTCATTTCTTTCATGTCATCCTCTGTCAATTGCAATGACTGGCTAGATAGTTGTGCTAAATCTGAGATGATCTGTCGAACGGCTGCTGATGCACAATGTAAGCATCTCCCATAATTGCCAGAATAAAATCTCATGGTTATGGCATCACTTATGAACTTGAAAATCGCGGTTAGCATCTTCACCTTTCTGGATATCTTTTTTCCTGTTGATTCTGGAATGATGTCACAAGAATAAAACATTAGCTGCCAACCAGAGCACACGCAAAACATCTGTTGTAACCATACTATGACACTTGCTACTCAGATGAACCCATAGAGGTTACTTCAAAGTGATTGTGCAGATACTTTTTCTAATTTTGACAATTCAAAACAGTGTACTTCATCAACAAAGCAATACCATCAGCCTGAAGAAAGAAAAATCAGCTAACCAAAGCCTAGTTGCCCTGTAAGGTGTTCAAAAGGCGATATATGCTGTTCATCTATATCCTAATCTTCTTTTGATCATGAACTAAATCATGCCAACAAGAGTAACCCTTTTGAGATTTCCTTGACTCAGAATGTTTTGGCAATTTAGATGCACAAAGTCACAAAACCTACTTAACCAACAGTTGTCCTTCTGCAGATGAAAGCAGCGTGAATGATGAAGAGCATCTCCTTATAACAAGGATTACGCTCTCGCTAATAAAAGCAGGATAAGCAGATACTACCATTTCCATCCACACTTGGAGAATTTTAATTCAAGTAACAATACCATCTCATGGATTAGATGGAATTGTAAATGTATTCACAGCGGCAAAATATAAGCTAATTGCTGTTGCTTCATGCACGTTACAAGTTCAACTTTATAAGAATATGAATAAATGGGAAATTCACACAATAGCAGATAGTTAGAATAAAGGATATATCTCCCTTTTTCTCGTATGCCCTTCCACACACACTCACCACTATCACTTGGTTGAGAGGCATCTGTTGCTGGTTCCTTTTCCTTTTGTCCAGAGGCAGGATTAACAGGGCCGCCAGCTCTAAGCAGCTTCTCCACACAATTTAGCAACTGATCCATAACCTAGTAATGCAGGATAATTAGCCAAGCACCTACACAGGTTCTTCAGTTATCTACCACTCATAGAAAAAGCTCACTCAACAAAAGTATGTAAGGCTAAAACCTCAAACCAGGGCCCTGAGCTTAAAGTTGAAAAGAAGCCAATCCTATCCATTTCTTTTCTATGGATGGCACTGATGAAGCACAAATGGAAGAAGCATATCCCTGCTGTTAACATAATATTTTACTCCATCATAGAGACTGGTTGGCAAGAATACAACAAAGGGTTCAAACCACTCAAACAGTTAATTTCAACATATATAATGAAGACACATCTAAACCAATACAAGTATCAAAGGAATACAGATTGGAAGATGTTAATGAATGTACAAATCAAGTTCTGTGCCAGATTTGTCACTCTTCCATCCTAACTTGGTTTACATAAACACTCATAAGAAATCCATAATGGGTACTCTGCTGTTGTACGGACATCTGAAAAGTATGTCTCTATCAACTGTCAGCATATTTCGTTAACAGAAACCTGGACATTACATCAGTCCCATGTTTCTAGTGAAAGCTTACAAAAAGTCCAATTTCATATGTGCATTTGATATTCAGTTTACACTGTTCCACCCGACGGTGATATTTTTACATGTTATAAGCTGAGCATGAGAAAAATTGGGATCTGGCGCACCTTAAAATGGGTCATCAGTCAGTATCACAATGTAGGCATAATGCCTGGTAACAGGTTTACACTTTATTTTCCCTAACTGATCCTAACAAGAACAGAATGAGAAGGCTGGTATATGAAAAAAGTGAGAGAAAGGAAGAAATCTATCATGCAGATGGACCAGAAACCATAATGAACAAATAGTATGTAATCATCATCACCATTTTGTCCAAAGTGAACTTCCTACTAGTAATAGTCATTACAAGTCACTTATAAAAAGAAAGATTTTTACCTCTATCACTGCTCTTGAAGGGTTTGATGTGCTATACGTACTGTTGCGAGAGTTCTGTGAACTACTCAGGCTAGGATCTGCTGCGGCCATGTGCATCACCAAGGTTGTATATGCCAAGAGAGGGTATATGCTCATGTATTCAACATTCACACACTCCACAATGCTGGCTGTTGTGATAACCTTTAGAGTGTTAAGAATCAGTTCACAAGATGAAGAAGCCAACATAGCCTTCCGAGAGTCCTCACATCCAAGCAAGTCTCTTATTTGCCAGGCTACTCCTACAGCAACCAAATAGCCATCCTCAAAGCTGGATGGCATCTGCTGGCCAACTCTTCTCTTTTTAGCTAAGTTTCTCACCGATGACTGATTTTTTTTCCTTTTTGAAGAGGAATTACTCTGCTTCTCTAACATATCAATGCCAAACTTCTTATGGCAATGGAAAGCAGCATTTTGCAGCAATTTTGAGAAAGTGTCAAACATATCATCACATTGATCATAAGAGAGCAACAACTTATGGGCACTTCTTACTTCAGATTGCCTTTCTTCATTTTCACATATACCAATACAGTCCATGACTAGGCGCCCACATTCTTCAATGAGCCCTGACACATCATCTGGGGAGATGGCAGAGACGATATTGAGAACAGAAGATTGAGCATGCGCAGTTGGTGCCGCAGCAAATAAGCACTTCAGCTTGTCATTTGCAAATATTTCCTTCAGGGCATCCTTGTATGATGGCTCACCAACAAGTTGCTTGCAAATGCATGCAGCAGCATCAAGTAAACCCTCAATCTGATCTTCATTCAGCTTATCGGTTGACAAAACAAAACTAATAAATACTTTGAAAAGTTGCATAAGAGACTTCAACGGTGCACCTTCCGAGGCAGCATACTCACAAAACCTTGCTCCAGCCTTGGGCGACCTCTTGATAAGTGTGACACATCGATTACACGCTTCTTCAAAAGTTACTTTGGAGGGAAAATATGATGGCAAAAGCAATCTCGTGATCTTTTGTGCAACTTGTGCCTGATCAGTTGCAAGCATGTACAGTAGTGCTTCTAGTGTTACCACCTATGGAACATAAGTGTGAATAAGAAACAAAACCAGCCAAATAATAAAAGACTGCATTATCTTAACATATAATAGATCGGAGACAGCACTTCAACCTTATTAAACTGAAAAGATCGAACATCTCTAGTGAGGAGGAGAAGTTCAATTAGGGCAACCCGCACGGAAAGAGTACCATCTGTAATCAGATGCGCAAGTCTCGGTAGTAGCACTCTAAGAACCTCATGTGACTGTGCATTACCAAGCAAATATGCGACTCCATTTATAGTGGAAAGCCTAACTTCACTGCAGTTGTCGTATGCCATGTCATCGAAAATCCTTGTAATAATCTTGGTAATGGTAGATGAAGGAATAACTTCCCAGAACAGATTAAGGATGCAGCAACAACCTTCCACTGCAACAACTCTTACATCAGGACAATCATCCTTGAGCAGTCTTTCCAACAGATAGAACTGTCTGTCAAGTAAGCTGTCCTTAACCTCTTTAGTGGCATCTGGATCTTCTAGAGGGAACATGTCCAGCAGTAAGTGCAGCGCATTCTGTCTAACATCTGAGTTTGCAACCTGTCAAGGCAAGTGTAAACATTCAGACATTGCATCAGTGAAATGACAAAGGAAAATTCTCTTGTTCTGACTCCCTCAGTTTGTTTAGTATTAACTGGCATCCGAAACTACAGAGACTACTGACGAAAAAAGGGCCACTGATCCACCTTTCACTGAACATTGGACATAAACAGCAGAATCTGCTCCAACATAACCCAACTATATGCTGGTTTGACACATGCGACTAATTCTTCCTAGTTGCCAGCATCAAAGTCCACCTTGCTCACCACTAACCAAGATAATTATAGATGCAATCAATATCAAATGATATCATAAAAAGGGACAACCTCTTTATCTGTATGTAGATAGCATCATCAGTTCATTCATTCCTATCGATCAAACCCACAAAATTTGTCATTTTCTTTTGCAACAAATTCATCCATAATCTGACCATACCTGTAGTGAGCGGAAAAGTACTGGCTCAGTCAGACGGAAGAGGACCTTCTCAACACCATCGACAGTCCGCTGATTGATAAACCCACCCAAGACTCTTCTGATTGATGTTGCAAGTGCTGCGGAGCTCGAGTGTATCGCCCCTTCAATTAAACCCTGCAAGAACCCATTTTCAATCTCATCTTTTGAATCTCCTTCCGCAGCATTCCACGCCCTGAACAGTATATCCCCATATGCCTCCAACATCGACTTCCTCCCAAACGGAATCTGCGATTTGATCATCGCCAAAGCTTCCTTCACGAGCTGCCTGCTCAGCCCAAACATGAACGCCACGAATCGCTTCCCTTCCTCGGTCTTCAAATACAACGGCGAGATCACGCACCGAATCAACAACATCTTCAAGTCCTCGATGCTGTCATCCTCAAAATCAAACAAGCCGAACGCTTCCCGCATCGCGTAAACCCTCCCCACGTCGACCTTCTTCTTCAAAGTCAAGGACCTCGACACCAGGAACGGCAGGAACTGCGAAATCAAATTCTCTCTCCCGGGCAGATCGCCCTTCCACCACTCCTCGCACAAGCCCACGATCTCCGCCGACAAGACCGAGTCCGACTCGAAGAGCACCAAATTGTCGTGCAGCGCCCGCACCGCCGGCAGCAGATCGCCCGCCGCCGAGCTCTCCCCCCGAGCCGCCGAGACGCACAGCCGGACCACGTGCGCCAAGACCCGGAGCCTCTCCAGGGCCTTCTGCCTCCGGCGGTCGAGGCCCGCCGGGGAGGGCCCGCCGCCGCCGCCGCCGCCGCCGCCGGTGCGGGGCTCGGAGAGGCGGCGGGAGGAGCGGCGGGGGCGCTTGGAAGGAGGGGAGGCGAGGTCGCCGGGGTCAGCATCGGGGGAGCCGCGGAGGAGGTCCCTGAGGGCGGCGACGGACTGGGAAACGGCGCGGTGGAGGGAGGCGGGGAATGACGGGGAGGCGGCGAGGGGAGGGGGCTGAGAATGGAGGACGGATTTGAGGGCGGCCTTGGAGGATTTCAGGCTGAGGCCGGCGACGGCGGAGATGAACTCCTCCGGCGAGGATTTGAGGGAGGAGCGCAGCCGCTTCTCCATCGGCGACGGCGAGAGAGAGAGGGAAAAATGGAGAGGTCTCTGGCTTTTTGAATTTTGGAACTGGCTGACGACGACAACGACGACGATCCTACAAAGGAAAAAAAAATTGCCTTTTGCACCCCAAACTTGCGCATTTTTCTCAATTTTTGTCCCATTTCTTTTAATTTATCTAATCAAGTCCTTAAAAATTGCGCGTCACCCATTCGATTGAATACAACTCCAGGATTCCTTCTTTTCAAAGTTGGGATGGGAGCGATATAATTGCGTGAGTTTAACCAAAAATCCGTAATTAGAATAAAAATAAAATAGAATACCTCCAACTCCTACTCCGATTAATTGTAGCTTCGTAGGCGGCAAGAATTTCGACTAAAGCTCATCTCCGTTCTTTCACCTGTGGTTTTTACCTTGGTAGTTTTTGGTCTTTTGCATCAGTTAATAGTCAAAGGTTTTTTGTCAATTCTGATGGACATATTAACTTCGATTATTAACCAAATCAAGAGTCAGAAGAGCTTGATTAGAAAAATTCATGCAAGTTTAAGCACTTAATCTAAGAAAGTGAAGAATTAGCGATCTGATTATTTTCTCCGTTGGTCCAAGGCATTTTCTTTTGTGCTTTATTATACGTTTTTTGTTATCATGTTTGTTATTCTAAGGATCTTCGAATGTGTAACGATAGCCAAACTATGCACGTGCATTGCATGTTCCCACCATATTGACATTTGGAAAGATTTTGCAAAATTATGTTACTACGAAATATATAGATCGTTAATGAATGGAAATAAACTATTTACGCAGTATGAAGGAATTCTACACATATATGAAAATATTTCATAATTTGAATGTTGTTTAAAATACAGTACAAATTGGGATTTTAAAATTAAAATATGTAAAAAATAAAATGCATGAAGTAATCAATTCATTATTTCATTTATCGATAGAATTAATCAATTAACAATGGGCAATCCCTTTTTGTTTTTGTCGAAAAAGCTTTCATAGCATTCTCATTTAAGTGAAAGTTTGAATAGATAAAGTACAGATTTCAAAACACAACAACTCCAAAAGATAAATTGGGCAATGGGCCTTCACGACCTAGCCCGTCACTTGGTTACGCTCTCTTCTGCAATGGGCAACTATCAGGTTGGTAAAATTTTTTGCAAGCGATTGGGCTTCGGTATGATCAGCATGTGCGCTTCCCAACTAACTTGATCTGTGCCCTCTGCTATGATCTTCATCAGATCAGTTCTATCGATCTCCATCTCCATTTTCAGTTTAGTTTTTCCTCTGGAGTACTTTAGGATTTCTAGCATAGCAGTTGCCTCCGCCTATATCGCTGAGGAATTCTCACCATACAAGCAAATCCGATGATGAGGATACCTTGATTGTCTTGACATACACAAGCGATGCCCCTTCCCCTGTTTCTTTAGCATAAGATCCATCCACGTTGATTTTAAGCACACTTGAGGGAAGGGGAGTCCAAATCGGAGGTATGTTAGTTCGCATTTGTGATTTTCCTTCCTTCTTTCCCACCCATATGTTAAAATTTTCTTCATGGCCCTTGCTAACGTGATTACATGCTGGGCAAGTTGCTCGAACGAGACCAAAGTATATCAAAAATTAACCAACCACTCCTCTATTCAGGTCACTCCATGACCATAACTTTGTATGTTTACCACAATACCGTTCTAGACTCGTTGAGTCCATGGACACAAAAGGAAAAGACGCTCGATGGATTTTAGGTGCTGATGACAAATTGTGCAAGTGGCTTCAAGTAAGATATATCTTTTGAAATAAATTCTCTTTGGTTGCTAGTGCATTCTAGCAAAGTTTATAATGAAAAAGAAAAATCTGATTTTGGGCAGGTTGTATTTTGGTATTCCATATTCTATTCCACAATTCTTGGAGGTTAAAAAGGACAATGATGATCAATTCTGTTTATGGATTTCTCCTTATGCCCTAAGATTGTTATAGGCACTCTTGACTATAAGTTGGCCTGTATTAGTCAGCTTCCACATCAATAGCTCTTTTGGAAACTAAGAGTTTAGGTGGATAGCTAGAATCTCCTAGGACGTTTTGTAATCGAACATCTCTCTCACTTCATTTTCATTCCGACTAGCTTCATCTTTGTTTATCAACTCTGATACCTAAAATTAGGGGTGAATGGTTCCAAGTTTCTTACAGATTTTGCCTGGAACTTGGAATCTACTATCGAGTATAGGTTCCTCATTTTTAGGAACCTAGAACCTATCCGTCGGAACGAATAACTTAGAACCTATCTTGTCATAGGTTCCAGTCGGAACTTGCCTTTTTAGTTTAAAATAAATAAATAAAAAAAGAAATGAACGCAACAATTTCAAGGTTGGTTCTAGGTTCCAATAGGTTTTATTTTTATATTTTTTTGTTTTAAAAAAGGAAGTGAACACAACAATAATAAACAAGCTTATCATTCATCAAAGAGAATACAAAACAAGAAAATTATCAACAAAGGAAAAGGAATTCTTGACAATGAATTCAACTAGATAAAATAGAGAAAATGGAGCAAAAGTTTGTATTGAAATGGAACAAAATTCACTAGACCATAAACTTTGTATCGGAACTTTGTATCAAGAAATTTATACCACCATAGAACCAACTAGACCATAAAAACAAGAGCATTAAAATTACGGGTATGAGCATTAAAAGAAAGATGAGTGTTTTTGGTCCTCAAATATCCATGAAAATTTGTTCCAAAATTTGTTCACCTGTTCCAAAATTTGAAATCAAAAGAAACAACAACCATAATTAATAACATAATAATAGCTTTAAATTAAATTTGAAGTGTCGTATATCGGTTGTTTGCAATTATAACTACAACGTTTTGTTTGCAATTGAAAGTTCATCATATGTAAGGTAGCCTGTCATTGCAATTTGTGTAAATACTCATTGGACATGATGAGAACTAACATCTTCTAGAACCTACATAAAAGAGCATACCGCAATGCTTAACTTGACTATATAATCAACCATATATGAGAACTAAAGCCCTTGGATGGAAGTGTAAAATAAGTATTAGATGCCTTATCACATACATTCATTTTGCTTTAAGTGGTAAACTCTATTAACCAACGATAATCCCCTCATTAAGACAATCCATATCTTCAAAAGAGAGAGAGAGAGAGAGAGAGAGAGAGAGAGAGAGAGAGAGAGAGAGATTAAATAAAATATTCACTTATTAGATATATAAAAATGAATTACAATATATAAAAATATAAACATCACTTACCCAACTCAAATTTTTTTTTTTTTTTTTTTTTTTTGCATTCTCAATACACTCTTCAATATTAATCGATACATGAACAACTCTCAATCAAACCAACGTCTACGGTGGCCCAGTTGGATAAGTGCTCCCATGATCCTTTCCCAAAGGAGAGGAGTTCGAATCCCGCTAGCTGCACGGAATCTTAAGTGCGACGTCGGGGTAATGGGTTCTTCACTAGTGTCGCCTCGTGATTTACCCTCCATTATCCCGGCCTGCCGTGTTGGTAAGAAAAAAAAAACAACTCTCAATCAATCTTGAGCATAAATCAAAGTTTCCACTACTTTGAGAGTCAAAAAACTTTGAAAGCCATCAAGCACATGGCCCAATGTACTAAAAGTTGACTTCGAAGAAATAGTAATTACGGGAATAGACAAAATATCTCGAGTTATCAAAGAAAAGATCTTATATTTTGAGCCAGTAGTCTTCCACCACATCAAAAGGTCAAGATCAAAAACATTTTCGAAGATACTCATCAAGCTTGAATTTGTTATCATCACACCCTTATTCGCTCGAATATAAAAACATTTTCTTTCGAACTTGGGCATCATACTTCTTTACACCTTTATTACCACCCACGTTGGCATTGGAACTATCACTACTTGCACTCAAGCTATGGCCACTAAAATTTCGATCACTTGAAACAAGAGAAGATTGCTCATAAAATTCATACAAACGCTCCAATGTGTCATTCACCTTGTAATGTATCTCTTTAATTTTGTATTCATCTCATAAATTTGTCCATACAAGAATATCACATAATTCAACTTGACTCTAGGATCTAACATAGCCATGGTCAACACCATCATATTCACTTTATCAAAACTTCCATAATATTTGTCAAATTTTTCTTTCGCTTTTGCACCCATAGCTTGAAGTTTAGAATTCGAAGTATCGGTCGCATCTTTCAAATTCTTTCAAAATAATCATTTAAAGTAACATATGAACTCCTCAACATCTTATTGGTGGCATCATAGAACTCTTTTCAAAATTCCGAAAGAATAATAACGTTTTCACAATCGTCATCTTTAGGAATTTCATGATTAAGCTTACTTGCAAAAGATATATCATCGTCTTCCAACCTTTCAAAAGCTTTTCTAAACTTTATGGTAGTGTCTAACATGAGGTAAGTGGAGTTCTATTTAGTGGTAACATCAAGAATAACCGAACCTTTATAAGTGATCCGTTCACTTTCAATGCAAGATTGAAATGCTTTAGCTCTCATGGGAAAACTCCTCACTTACCTAACTACATTTCAAATATGTGCAATAGAATCACATACCGTAGTCAAGCCATCTTTCTAGGGGTGTGCATGGTCTGGGTGGGCGGTTCCTGACCTAGAATCAGGAACCGCCCACTAAGGACCGGTTCCGAAAAATGGGAACCGAGATTCACCCTTTTGTTGCATGGATCCACCCAGGAACCGGACCGTCGGTCCAGTCCGATTCTCGAGTGGATCCATGGAATTGATCTTGACGCGAAACAATTTTGATTTTCAACATAGAACGACTACGTGACATAAAAGCAAGCCAAAGAAAGAAAAACCAAATTTAAGTACGTGGAGATGCAAACGGCGGAAGAAATGGTGATAGGATTAGGAGCCGAAGACGAAAGGAGTGAGATGAGATCTAGGGTTTTTTTTTTTAGTAATTTTATTTTAATATTAAAATGTTTCGGTCCAGTCCGAGTGGGCGGGTGGGTGGATCCGCCCATGGAACTGGGAACCGAATTGGTACCCATCGGTTTCCATAAATTGGAACCGGGAACCGGACCGATTCCCTCAAGAACCGCCGGTTCCAGGCAATTCCGGTTTGGTTCCGAGCGGTCCGGGCGGTTCCCGGGTATTTTGCACACCCCTACATCTCTCACGATCAAATTTAATATATGAGCTATGCACCTCATGTGCAAAACACTACCATCTAATATCAACAATTTTTTTTTGGAAAGTTTTTCCCTCAAATAGCTAATTGCATTATCGTTTGAACTAGCATTATCACCGTGATTGTGGACACATTTTTTTTTCTATTCCTCACTCATGCATGTATTTCTTCACCATTTTTTCAATCTCCTTTACTATGCATCACCACAAAATTGATGATTCTTTTATGCAACTTTCAATTTTCATCAATAAAATGTGTAGTGAGACATAAATAATTCAGATTTTGAATGGAAATCCATGTATTGGTCGTGAGTGCGATCCTAGAATTAATCTTTCCAAAATAAGTCTTCAAACAAATTCTTTCACAGAAATACAACTCCATTTAATCTTTTGCCATTATGAAACATGATAAATGTTTGAAAAGAGATTGTAACTCACTGACAAATTCACGAAATCCAATACGCTTGACCAAGGAAAAATGTTGTCCATCAAGGATGATGAACCGAGCAAGCATTTGCATACAACGTTCTTAATTAAATGACCATGTCAAAAAGATGTTACCAGTACTAGAATCTCTTCATGCCTTACTAATCATGTCTACATTACATGGTGCAAATAATTTATGCCTCTTATCTACATTACGAGGAAACTTCTTACATGTGGTTTAGTACTTCTTCATTGCAGAAGTACCATTAGCAATATGGTATTTAAGTATAGACCCACAATGAATGTACTTCGCTTGATATGTTTATCAATTCTTATCATTGATTCTCGCATAATAATTCTAACGTTTGGATGTATATTTCTTATCGCGAGGAGGAAGACGAGAACCTAATACCTTATCTGTGACACTCATGATAAGGGATGGCTCTTCTTCATTTTCATCGCCAGAAAATTACAATTCCGTGATCAGAATCATCTCTTCACATCCCTCCACCTCTATTGACGTGTTATATTGATACTTTAACTTCGCATTACACAACAATATTAGAATATAGTTAGAAATTTCAAAATAAAGATTAAATACTACTCATGAATTTCAATTTGGAATGATATGTCAAATTCCAATTTGGAATTTTATGTACTTGTATTTATTCATCAGTTGGAATAGGTAGATCAAAGAAGTCATTAAGCAGGTTAATCCGGTACAACACACTAGACTAAGATCGCAAGGGGAGTGTTTGGACATATTCAGGCACAAATAAAGTAGAGAAAGGTATCTCCTCATCAAGTTCCAATTGAAGGGAAAAGTCTAAATCTAATAAAAATCGTGATATCCCAATAGTAGCCTCTAAATAGAGGTGATTATTTTCTTTGGAGTTCATTCAGCAACATTAAAATAATCAATCTAAGACTGAAGAATAGAAAGAGGTTGCAAATTCTTGAGTCCACCAACACAAAATTCTGTATCTTCTTCTTGTGCTGCCAAGATTCATCAATGAAAGTGGCCAAACAAAAGTATCGAACATCACTAGAACCAGCCCAAGCATCTATACTGAGGTTATTTCTACTAGGCAAATTATCCGAGACCTCAAAAACATTTTGCTTCTCTTTTTCGTAGATTTCCAAGCAGTCGGCCTCTATTTTATTTGTTGTCACAAGCTCAAAAAGAGGCTGCAAATTCTTAACAAATACCTTGAACCCAATTTCATCAAGTAAACAATTCAAACATGACCAAGAATTCATGAGATATAGCACATCAGCCTCAAGAATTATGAGAGTTCATGCATTTCTCAAGACTTTAGCTTTGGATTCAGTCAAAATTTCCATTTAACTTCAAGATCTCTAATGATGCACAAAGCAAATATTAGAAACAAAATCAATTTCATCTTGAGCATAAGCAAATGACATCAGCAAAAAAAAAAATAAAAAAAAAACATATGCTTGCATTTTTGTATGGCATCAATTTGATTTATCATTGATAGGACAATGTAGAATAAGTGCATAAGTAGAGGCTAAAGCAAAACAGACCACTTTATCATGTAGAGTAAGAAAGCAAGTGACATATAAGTTACGTAACAAAAATCACAGTAGGTTTCAGTTAATCATTAATTTGTCAATACAACTTGGAAGGTCTTTCACTAACAGCAATATTCTAATCAGATAATGGTAAAGGAAAAACAAGCCAAGTATTTAGAAAAAAAAAATCTGAATAGGACTAGTTTGTAATAGGTTATCGATATAAACCATGTAGTCAAAAGAAAAAGACAAGATCGGAAGTTCATAATCTAAAAGTTGTATGCACGATAAGACATGAATTATACCAAAATCTACTTCTACTATGATAGTGTCGGAATGCACCAGTTGCTTTTTTCGTATAGTTTACACAAAGACAAATTCAGTCCAAGTGACTACTATTACAGCGGCTAACAACCTTCGAGAAAGGCTCGTTTCGAATGAAAAATACACACATAAACTTGCTACATCATACAAATGTGGCATCTAGCAAGTCATTTTATAATTTAGCAGGCATTGGCATTGTATATATCATCAAAGTGTACCAATCTAAGACTGAAGAACGAAAAAGACAAGATGGCGCAGAGATTGGACTTGCGATTGAAGTGGTGGTGGAGGAGGTGTAGTCCTTCGAGGGTGTTAAGGGGCATCGAGGGGGGCGAGGGGCATCAAATAGTGTCGAGGGGGGCGAGCGGTGTCAATGGTAGCGAGTGGCGAGACATCGTCGTCGAGGGAGTGGAGGACACAATATGGGGGAGTCGGGGATATGGAGTATTTTGGGGTTTCAAAGTGACAGAGTTGAGAGTGGTGAGCGGTGTCCAACGAGGGGGCGAGTGGCATCTAGCGACGTCAAGCGAGGGGGCTAGTAGCGTTCATCAGGGGGCGAGTGACGTCAAGCGAGGGAGGATGTGGCATCAAGGGTAGAAAGCATCAGTCATTGAGGGGGGCATGGGGGAGCAACATTGAGGGCATCAAGCGACAAGGTGTCATCGTCGAGGGAGTCAAGGACAAGGTATGGGGGAGTCGAGGATAGGGCATGTTTTGGCTTGGGGTTTCAAAGCAACTAAGTTGGGGACAGGGATTAGGCGAAGAAGGATAAATGAATTAAAGCATAATTAGGGTTTTTAGGTTTAAGAACCAAAACTAGCCTCTCTAGAATCGAGAAGCATGCTTATCCCTACCTGAGATGGGTCATCTCTCTTTGTAGGTCCTCTAATCAAACCTCTCGATAACCATTGATCTTCCCTTATGCTATTTTTTTCTCCATTTCCAACCACCCACTATATTGATTGACTTATAACATTTCGTTCCATGACTAGACTTTGCTATCCCCGAGAGGCTCATGAACCTTTTTCAACTTGTAACATATTAGTATGTGGATGATATAATACTTTAAAAATCCAACTCCAAAGAGAATGAGGATTCTAAACTAGCCTCCATGCTTGTCGACCCAATATTGCCTCATTGAATTTAACCAAGTCTTGAAACCTTAATCCATCCTCATCCTTTCTTGATTTAAGAGTATCATGGTTTCTCCAATGCAAAACACCGTGCTTTCATTGTTTTTCCACCAGAAAGTGGCTATCTTTCTTTCAATAGCTTGACAAATGGATAGGGGAACTTTAAAGATGGATATAGCAAACTGCGGTAGAGCTTACACTATAATTTTAAGGAGAATTTCTTTCCCTATCTTTGATGAAAAGTTCTCTTTTTAGTGTTCACGTTTCATGTTAACTCTTGCAATGATCCAAGTGAACATTTGTTTTTTTAAACCACCCCAATTGAAGAATATTCTGAGATACTTCCGTCTTTTCTAACTTTGGTACTCTTATTTTATATGTCATGTTCCTCCTCAACACACTTAGGCAGTCTTTGCTAAAGAACATGCCTGATTTGTTCAAGTTTATGGCTTGTTTGAACGTGAAGTAATGTTGGTTGAGGATCATAGTTACATTCTAACATTTGATTAGTTTTCCTTTCAAGAATAGTATTAAATCATTTGCAAAAAGTAGGTGGGATAATGATGGACAGAATTTGTTTGGTTTAATTTCATTAATACTTCTATATTCTATTTCTCTTTTCAACAACATAGATAATACATTAGTCACAATGATGAAGAGATAGGGAGATAGGGGATCACCTTATCTAATATCGTGAGTGGACTGAAAGGAGGCCATAGGTTTCTTGTTAACTTTGACATTGAATGAGACCGTAGAGACACATTTTATAACCCAAGAGATCTATATATCACAAAAACCTATTTTAAGCATGCTTGCTTCAAGAAAACCCCATTCTACACTATCATATGCTTTCTTCATATCTAACTTCAGATTGCATGAAATTTCTTTTTTCTCTTTAGGATATCTAATTGATGAAGCACTTCCTACACTATCAAGATATTGTCTTATATCTGTCTCTTACTAACAAAGGCACTTTGCTTTGTTACTATCAAATCAAGAAGCCATTGTTTTAATCTATTTGCCATAGCTTCTAAAATGATTTTATATGCAAAATTACATAAATTGATAGGTCGAAATTGTTCCAATTTCTCTAGATTATGAATTTTGGATATTAAGGTGATATAGGTATTGTTCAACTCAGGATCAAGAGTCCCTGAATTGAATAATGACCTTACATCCCTAAATATTTTCTCTTGGATATCTTTCTAGTGATGTTGATAAAACTTTCCATTCAAACCATATGGTCCAAGAGCTTTCAAAGCACCTAACTAGAAGGTTGCTTCAGTAACCTCTTCTAAGTCACTTCTCCAATCAAAACCTAGTTAATCTCCTCTTTAACAATGCATAGGACCATATTAAGGTGTAAAGCTCTTTGAAATACTCAACTGTCATGTCCTTCAGTTGAAGGCAATCCCTTAAAAAGCGGGATATTTTCTTTATTTTATATGACAGTGTGGATAACATTTGTATTTTATTTATTGTTGCAGCATATTGTAACTTGATTATCAATTAGCATTTTTCAAAAAATCAGTAACTTAAGCTAACCGAGCAAACAATACAAAAGCAATCGCTGTGAGGGCTGCTATACATCAAGTCATCATGAAAAAGTTCCTGCTTTGAAGAATTGTTGAAGTGGCATTAAGAAGAAGTAAATTAAGGAGCTTAAAACGTATCACTTCATAAATAGTTGCTGCTTTAGAGAATTAAATCACAATCTAAGTTTTTCTTGGGTGTTGGAAATTCACTTTCATTTCATTAGAATGAAGCTGGCGAATACACTTCTATAAAAGCTTCAGAACAAAGGAGCTCTCAAATGGCCAGAGGAGGATAGGAAGTCTAATTTCATGGTGGGCTATTTCTTTCTTTGGGCCTTCACAACCCAATTAGCAAATTTCCTTGATCTCTCTCTTCAATGGATTAAGTCGATTAAATATTCAATGATGGTGAGGCTTTTAGAAACACAAGTTCTTATACCATTTTTGAATTACGAATAACGTTATTTTCCATATCATATGTAGAATAAGTCAAATCAAATATTTATTTTCATGGGGCACAAGGGACATGATTATTGCGAACTAGAGCACTATCTAAACCAGCTGCCTTCATATCAAGTTGTATCCAGTGGGGTTATTTCACCCACGAGGAAAGAGCTTGATCCGGCCCCGGGGAGGACCCAATTGGTTTCCAATTACCCCGGGCGGCTTATCATTACCCCGTGTTTAACCTCTGCGGGGTTGACTCCGATAAGAGGAAACAGTTTAAGGACATGTTTAGGTCCTCAATGGATTAAGTCGATTAAATATTCAATGATGGTGAGGCTTTTAGAAACACAAGTTCTTATACCATTTTTGAATTACGAATAACGTTATTTTCCATATCATATGTAGAATAAGTCAAATCAAATATTTATTTTCATGGGGCACAAGGGACATGATTATTGCGAACTAGAGCACTATCTAACCTAGATTGTCATGGATCTAATTAATTGCATATGTTAATCAAGATGGGTCTCATATAATCAATAATTGCGACCTTATAGGTCCATGGACTCATGATCCATGCAAAATGTTTTCTCCTTTGAAAATAAGTGGTTTGCTAGGTATGATTTGTTGAGGATATTGGGCCACTCGTTATAAAAAAGAAAAAAAAAAATTCAACGAATCATATGCTATCATAACTATCAATTGTAATTCACCCGGTCCATCTAAAACCTGATCAAGGTAAGACCCACCTATCCCATGAAGGCATGTGGAGCGTTGGACCTTCTGACACATTCCAACTTTTATGAATCATAGGGAAGGCCCCGCAAGGACCAATCGGAGGGAGCAAAAAATCTCACTCTATATTTACCTAACATTCGTGTGAAAAACCAGGGCCTAAGTTTAATTTTTCACGATTTTATGTCATTGCGAAAAAAAAAAAATAATAAAAAAAATTAATGTCTCTAAGAATAGATGGTATATGGAGATATTCATAAGAAGACTTTTTGTTGCTAAATTCTTTTCTAAGCGATATATCATTATCTCAAACAGAAATTATCGCTCCTAATTCACATCACAATGTAAAAGTCTTTCTAAATTATTCTTTAAGCTTTATTAAGGAGCACATAAACCATCATTGTGTCACAAAAAATAAGAACGCAATGAGCATAATGGAGAGCCAACTTGATACAAGGTGCAAAATCTTTTCAACCTCAATTTTTGGTGAGAATTATGGGATAATTGTAATTTGATTTAAGGCCTTTCTATGAAGCACTAATCACATTCTTAATTCCATCGCGTCAGCAGACATTCTCTGAAACAATGTCCACACTGACTTACCCTCTAAGCTTTGAGCATCTTCGTCCAAAGTGCCATTTTATCTTTATGTATTCTAGTACCATGTCAATTTATTTTCATTCAACTTGTAAAGAAAACTCATTGCCTCATCTGGTTTCATGGGTTTATTATGGTCCTAAGTCCTTCAATTATGGTTTGTCAAACACTTTCAGAGCCCAAATTTTTCTACATTAACAGGAAGATAGATATGCTAAACAAGCATAAACCATCTTCCTCATTCCCCATACCAGAAGATACTCATAAGATCTAGACACCTTGATTTTTTTCTTTCTTTTCTTTCTTTTTTTGTTAGAGCAATAGACACTTTGATAGATTGCAATGGAATGCGACCCATCATCGTGCGGGAAGGGGGTAGGGATGCGTGGGGTGCGTGGTCTTTTATAGGCTCCCATACTACAGCTTAATGGGAAAAAGGTGAAGCGACTCGTGAAAAGCAAGGACTCCCCCGACCTAACATTCCAAGCAAAATATCCAATCACATCCAGTATCTCATGCTTTTTCATTAGCCCAAACGCAACACAAATGTGTCAAATCAAGCAAAAACAGACAACACATTCCCTCGTGGCCTTCAGCCTTTTGAAAGACACAAGGAAGCATCCCAAGCTCCCATCAAAAGGTAGGGACTTTGCTAGGGTTTTTCACTACACAAATCACTACCGACCAAACAAATTTCACGGTAAACAAAATCGAAAATGAAACAAAATGCCAAAGTGGGCATTGATGCAAATAGCAGCATTCTAAGGAAGCTGCTATTTCTAGCATGAATATAGACAAGATTGGGATTAATTGGCTGATGCTTCTTTCTCCCACTCCCCTTGGTCTCTGTACTGAACTTCATGTCATCTTCTTGCTTCTCTCTCTCTCTCTCTCTCTCTCTCTCTCTCTTTCTCCGTGAAAAAGTTGCAATCTTTTTTTAATTATATACTGTCTTCTCCTCCAGCCGCTTGGCTTTCACTGGCTGAAGAATATTCTTCTTTTTCTCTTTTTGTGGGTATTGGAAAATGAAGACCCCCAAGTCATCAAATCCACTCATGCTACTGAATTTGGGACTTTTAAACACTCATTAGACCTGTAATCATCATCCCCCAAAGCAAGAACCTAGCTCAATATCACAGGAAACTATTGCCTTCTGGTATTTTTCTTCACAGGGCAGTTCTGATCACTGTCATTGAATGGAAGCCTCCTCTTGATGCCACCACTGGCATAGGTTAAAGATGATGAAACACTCCTCAGAACATCTCTGTGAGAAATTTTTGGCGGGGTCTTGAGTTTTTCCTGCTTCATTATTCCCTGAAGAAGGTTGTAACAGACGAATATATGCTCCTGTTGCAGTGAGACAAAAGAGATTATAATCAGAATCAACAATAAGATCATTAGGAAAGGGACAGCATATTTTGCACAGACTCACATTATCTTGAGAATCCCATAATGAGATTCTACTTGTTTTAAGTTCCATTGCTTTTCTACTCAACTCAGCATCAGAAGATGATGATAATACGGCAGCAGCAGCAATAACAGATGGCCTATAATCCACCAAATTAATCTCTGACACATAAATTGAATATAAACAAATAAATACACGTTGTAGTAAAAATGAATACACACAACATCAATCTATATACGCAAAAATGCTTAATTTCACAGATTAGACTAGCTTTCTTTTTACCTTTTGATAGCGCAAGAACGAGCTCCATGGCATTGAAGAACTCCCTCTCTCTGGATTGGCCGTGGAATTTAAGGACTAAATAGTGCAGATAAGAGAAGGGAGTGATCGAACCCAATTTCCACTCGAGCGTTTTCAAGATCAGGAGCTCGGTGTTCTGAATTATTTCACCGTCGAAAACGAAATCTTGAGCTTGGAAATCTGATATCGCAGGGACTCTGTACTCCTCCATCTTCGCCGCCAGAAGCAAGCACGCCAGCGACAGCAGTCGGACGGCCCACAACTTCCCGTCCTGCAAAATGAACCCGGCAATCCCAGGTAAATATCATTCAGAACCCGATTCATCAGAACCAGAAGAGACCCAGAAAATGCAAAAAGGGTCTCTTCTCTAGCTACTGAGAGACCGCACCGATAAGAAATGCTCGGATTTCCAAAGCATCGAATAAGCACTCGTGGACAGAATTCAAATGAAAAAAGAATAGGAGCTCGCTTACGGCTATGGAGCGGATTGCAAGAAACCGATCGAAGTAAGTGATGGACAGATAGGCAGTGTGCAAGTGAAATCCGAACGATTCCCTCCTCTGCAAAATGCAGACTTTCCTTCTTTTAGCAATAGCAATAACGACCCAGAAACGATAAAGCGGTCAAGTCAAATGAGAGAACAATCCAGAGAGAAAGAGAGAGAGAGACATCGAAAATCCAATCGATGGCGCTGGTGCGAGCGCGCTTGAGCCAGAGGCTGCGCGGGGTGGCGGCGGCGGCGGCGGCGGAGGAGCAGCGGAGCGAGAACGGAGGGTCCCGGGTCTCTCGCCGGATGAGCCTCTGGATGTACTCGTCCTCGTCGCCGACGGCGAAGAAGAACTGGGTGGTCACCGCCGCCGGCGCCTGGTCGGCGCCCCTGCGGCGGGGGCGGTCGTCGTCGTCGTGGGAGACGAGGAGCAAGGCGGCTTCGTCCTCTTGGCACAGGAGGGAGACAACCTCGGAGTCGTCGCTGCACTCCATCCTTCTGTCTCAAGTTTTCTCTGCCTAAGTCTCGGGCGTGCTCTGTCTTTCCTTGCACGGTTACAGCGAAGTGAAGATCTCCGAGCAAGAAGGAATCGTGGGGAAGATTCGGCGCTGAATCAACGTTGACAGGATTGACAGAGAGAGAGATGAAATCGTGGGGAGCGATGGATATGGAGAGGAGGAGAAGGTGGCGCTTTCAGTGCCGCCAAAATCAGCGGGGCAGAGAGAGGGAGAGGTTATTTGCGGTTACTTATAGCGCAGTGTTGCTACAGTTGTTATACAGACGGTATAAGTACATTCTCTCTCTGTTTTTCCCCCTAAGTTAGGCATTGTCCGACTTTCTTTGCATTTTTTTTTAATCGGCTAATACCTTGAAAAACCCCAAACTGGTACATTTGTGACAAATTTACCCCAAATTATTTTTTTGACCATAAAAAACCCCAAACTGGTAAACTTGTGACAAATTTACCCCGACTGTTTATAAAAAACCCTAAACTGGTACATTTATAACAAATTTACCCTAAACTAATTTATTCGACTGCAAAAAACCCTAAACTGGTAAATTTGTGACAAATATACCATATGCTAAATTGAATTAATACCACAAAAAAATCATAAAAATTGTAAACTGTGATGAACGGAACGTAAAATCCTAAATTGGTATCTTAACATCACGTGTCATTTAACTTAATAATTTGAGAATAAATTTAACGAAAACTAACATAGGGTAAATTTGTCACAAGTGTACCAATTTGGGATAAATTTGTCAAAAGTATACCAGTTTGGGGTTTTTTGTGGTCAAAAAAATAGTTTGGGGTAAATTTGTCACAAATGTACCAGTTTGGGGTTTTTTAGGGTATTATCCCTTTTTTAATTTAAGGAGGTTGTGTGGAATTTTTGAGAAGGGAGAGGAAGATATTTTATATTTGCTTAGATTTATTTCTCCCTAGGAATAGTTTTATTTGGGGTAACTGTATGAAATGAGCTTGACCGTCGGGGGTGCTCATTGCCAAAAATGAAAAGACAGGATGGAAATTGCAATAAGACCTAGATAGATGGGGTATAATGTCCACTTTTTAGATGAAAATTAGTTAAGCGTTAAGATGATCTCGATCGTCATTATTTTGTAGAAACGATTAAAAGCATAATGACGGTGCGAGGTCTAATTCTTGGCAAGTTTTGATTTGTCTTTGAATTATTTTTCATTTGAATTTGTATACTATGATTTTCAACAATTCGAGGTTGAAGCATGATTGCCATTAAATCTTGACGTGAACTATGTGTTGATATTAAAGCCTAAAAGGAGGAGTGGGAAAGGGAGGGTGAGGGACAGAGGGAGAGCTATGAGTAAGCTTCTCCATCAATGGCCAAGGATGGTGGACGTCGCCTCGGATGGCAATTAGAAGGTATTGACACCAAAACATAATCAATTTCTGAAATTGATGAGTGACGGACTCGGTCGATAAGAATTAAGTTTGGTCACAATAGAGTTATTAGTCCATAATATGAGCTTGTTGATAATGAAGAGAATCGATAAGATAAGGTGGGAATCATTGACAAGAGCCCTTATTAGAACCTAAGAGAAGTTAATCGACCATATCGTCAATAGCAAGCTATTCTAGATTTGGCTAACTGTTGGAATGGTGCAGTTAATAAGTAGTGGCCTACCGGCACAACAAACATAGTGTGGATCAATAGGAGTATATTATTGCTAAGTGATTAAGCCAGCATTCTCAAGATTGGTAACCACTTGTACATAATCCTTACTAAGTAATAGGAGATTGTGTCCATTACTTGTAATTTATTGTAATTGTGGACAGGATTACAAAGTTGCTGGTTTATTCAAAATCAAATAGCCGCTTGTATGCAACTGTCAATAATGGGCTATATAAACCTGCGTTGTACTATTCGTAAAGGTTCATTCAATCAACCATTGAACTCAATGTTCTTCATAATTTATTTCTCAGTAAATTTATCTTTCCTGCATTTTTATTTCCTCTTGTCCAAAATCAATGAAAGACCTTTCGTAACATTTGTCAATTTAATTCAATCAATATTTAAAAGATATTTCGCTTTTTCAGCAAACCATTTTTATGGGACAACTTTTGTTGAATCTGAGAAGACTGCAATAGAGAACAGAAATCACCAAGAGGCTAACAATGCTACCAGTAGCCACATCATGTTACCCCCAACTTGTAATGAGATGGCTCCACATTCCGAGTCCTTAGCCATTGGAGGAGTGATGGAAGATAATTGTGCAAGAGATGCTGATCTTCCAAGGCATCTCAATGAAGAGCAATTGAGGTAGGTTGCACCAATTCTTGCATGGTGTCAACATGCACAATTCAATCGAGGAATAGCTAAATGACAAGGCCAACTACATTGTGAATCATATGTCGAATGTGATCAAGCAAATGGTCATCAATATTATCAATGGTACCATTTTAAGGCTAGAATCTTCCAACTAACCACAATGACAATTTCAAGCGTATCTTGTTCTAAGGGTACGTTTCTAGTCCATATGAGTCAATTCAATAATGCAGATAATTTAGGTCAAATTTATCAACTCCAGTAGAGCTGTTGCACTCGAGACTTCAAATCAAAGCCAAAACAATAGTAGTAATTAAAACATTGCCAATCAAATAATCAAATGAGTAATAATAATTTGGTGAATCAGACTAATCGATAGAATGGTCAAGCTTCAACTAATGAAAATATTAGACCGACTAGTGCAGTGGTGCCACCTAATGTGCTAAACATTTCCTGTAGGCCTAAGTTGCTAGTTAATATTAGCATCGCCTAAAGGGCAGCAACATGAGCAATTGAATCCTCAAATCGCTCCAGAACAATTTGCCTAAATAGTTGGACAATAATTAGAAATAGACGGAAGTAATCAGAACTATCTACAGGAAACATCATCATAAATGGGTTGATAATAAGACATTTCTGGAAGCCTTTTAAACTCCTGATTTTGCCCTTTTTACTGGCAAAGACAAACAAACGACTGTTCAACATATCGATCTATTCATAGCCCAATGTGGTGAAGTAGGAATAAATGAACTTTTTAGATTTAATTTTTTTTACTTTGTCTTTATTAAATATTTATTTTATTCTATAGACTAATTTGTCACCTAATTCGGTTTGTAATTGGTCGGAGATGTAAGGATAATTCCATTCTTCATTTTATAAAACGATACCATGCCAAACTTTACCAATACAACAATGAGTTTTTTGATGGGTTTGTTACATAATTTAAGTAGGTTAGGAACATACGCCTCACTTCACTCTTAGAAAAAAATGATAAATTTACTTTCAATGGGTTAAAATTTAACTTGAGAGAGATATTTGAGAGCTAAGACTTTGCCAATTTATTTCTAAGTATGAGCTGCTGCAGAAAGAAAGAGATAAGAGGCCACAAAAAGACTACAACCAAAATGTGGCCTTAATAAAAAGTCAAGTGGATTATAACATTATAAGTGCCATAATTTTCATACAATGCTTATTTAGATGCCACAATTTTTTTTTTCAATCAATTGAATACCATTAATTTATAAAAAATGTTCACTTGGATACTATAACTTTCAGTTAATCATTCAAGTGTCATAACATTTTCCAAAAATGCATCAAGGTGCTGAAAATTAGACGTGGCATGGCACCTGAGGTAAATTTTTCTAAAAAAGGTCATGACACTTAAGTAATCGATTAAAATGCTATATGTCACTTAAGTGATTGGAGAAAAAAAAAAGGTGAGTGTTATATGAAAATTATGACACTTTTGATGCTCTTTAGGCTATTATGTTTGTTTTAATTCTTGCCCTGATTTAAAAAAATGTTTTTTCTTCGAAAGGATTGCATTTATTTTCTCCAAAGATATTTTTGGCTTTAAAAACCAGTATTATATATGTGGCTGAAAGGACGAAGAGAACCCTTGTCTGACGCAGCCAAATAATGACACGACTGTCAATTCTAAAGTCGAGCATGCCTCACTAGTTAAAATGTGAAAATCATATTGCACACGCATACACTCAAAAATTAAGGATCATGCATATATTTACACATCTTTTTTCATATTTTCATTTCATAAACAAGCAGGGGATATTAAGTCATGGCTGGCCGTTGAATGACGAAGAAATTTCATCAATAACGTCTCCCCAAAAATCAAAATTGCATTGCAATTTTAGGAAATTATTATGATAATTGTATTCAAGGACTTAATTGAAAAATGCAGTATCATAAGTGCACTAGAAGTCCTAAACTTACCAGGAAAGTACAATTGTATTCTAAAACTTTCAAAAAGTGTAATTAAATTCTAAAACTTATCAAAATTATACAATCAAATTCTTTTGTTAATTTTGTCCAACTTGGCTAATAGAAAATACTATGTGGCCTTTTTTCTCCCTCTTCCACGTGATGATGATGTGGCTAAAACTTAAAATAGAAGGTTAAAACGATATCATTTTGGTCTAAATCTAATTTTTAATACAATTTTTATTTAAATATATTTTAAAATAATAAAAAATTTAAAAAATACAAAAGGAAAAGAAGAAGACGGAAAAAACAGGCCCACGACCATCATCGCCCCACCATCATTTGGGAAGGGCCAGCAATAGTAGTCGGAGAATCAAATTTGGGGGAGGTTGCAACCATTACCCAAGGGCCAGTGACTCTCGCTAACAGCAAGTAAGGGCCGTGGCCCTTTCCTAGATTGGGCGAGGGTTGTTAGGGCCCCACAATCCCTGTTGACCATGCTTTGCCCAAGCCGCATGATCCTTGTTCACATCAATCAATCCTTTTGCAATGCCAATTATTGATTCTCAATCCATTTGTTGCCTTACTCATGCACACCCAATTCATGGTTATAATCAATGCCCGGCATGGGTTCAAGGGCACAACTCGTACCAACCTAATGCACGAATTTAAGGGTCCAACACGCGGGGAAACGCACCTTTTTCACGTTTGGACTTAATCAGGCTCGTTTCTAGAAATCTAAGCATTCTTTAGTGTTGGGGGCCATTCAAAGTTCCCTTTGTTATTCTTTTTGGCAGGGAATTAGGCCACGAGAGATGGAAAGCTTTGGGCATGAAAGAAAGCAATCGATGGAGGAGCGTCTCCACGTGCGAAAGGCTGGGCACCCCTTTGAGACTTTTGCTCACAGAAAGAGATGTTGTATGATCAATTTACGAGGGAAAAAGAAAAAGGAAAAAAGGGAGGGTGGGAAGAGCTTTGCTTGGAGACGCTCCTCCTCTATCCAGCCACAGAGTTGTCATCCACCATTCAGTATTTTAAGATGTGGAGCAGGTCTTGAATAAACAATCATCTTTGCATTGGGGTTCTTCTGGCTTGGGAGTAAGTGCTGGGGGACTGGAGACTTTGACTCTGATAACTTCACAAGCCCGAGACGGTCAGCATCTTTGACTATTATTATGATGCTTGGCTACACGCCCCATGCCAAGCAAGTTGTAGGGGAAAAGGGAATATGAAAGAGGATCGAACTTTATAAATCTTTTCAATGACTTTTAACTCTCGGATAAATTACAGATTCATGGAATGGTCGCCTAACTTTTTATTTTTATTTTTTATAGGGATAATAACACAAAGGGTCCTTGAACTTTAGTGTAATGTGCAATCTAGTTCACGAACTCTTAATTTGTTCAATGTGGTCTATGAACTTTAACCTAATGTGCAATATGATCCATGAACTTTGATTTATTCAATGTAATTTCTAAAAAATTTGGTACATGTTCAATACAATCTCAAAACTGTATTAAAATGTTCGATATAGTTTTCAATGTAGTCATTTCATTAGTTCAAGATCTAGGACTACATTGAACATTTTTATACAGTTTAAAAACTATATTGAACATGTACCAAAAGTTGAAGGATATATTGCACATTAGACTAAAGTCCAGAAACCATATTAAAAAAAAAAATCAAAAGTTTAGGAACTAAATTACACATTTGAAAGGAATGTTTGTGTTATTTTCCCTTATTAATAGTACAAGAGTTAAGCCAAAGTTCTAATGAATGGTCTTAAATATGAAAAGTAATGTAGAATGGGAGGCCGTGCATGCGAAATAAACTAGGGGCAGAACTGGCTTTGGTATCATATGTTAGAATGTTTAACCCAAAAACTTAACTAATAGATGGAGGAAAACCACTATATATAAAAGGAATATAAACCCAGTAAACAAGCGCTGGGAGATATTTTGATATAGAATGTCATTGTGAAATTAAATATGAGACATAAACTTAATCTATAATGCAAATGGATTCTCCAACCACTTAGTGGAAACCAATTTGATGTTAGACAATTTATTTGGATAGGCACTCTATCTTGGGGAAAATTATTCTATCGTCAAACTTTTCAATTTAGTTAAACTTTTCAAATTTATCAGGAAAAACTCTATCATTCTAGTCAATTTTTGTTGGAAATCTATAATATTGTGACAAAGCTTGAGAACTCAATTACAATTTGAAAAGTTTAGTATTAAATTGGTAATATATATAAAATAAGTTTAGGATTGATTGTACAATTTCTTCTTTATTTTGATATAACATGTTTTTCAACTCTCCTGAACTAGTCGGGATCACCCCCACATCTTAACAAGGTTCTATCCGCTTGAGTACTTGTGCCCGGTATGAAGTTGTTGTGAGATTATATATCATTTGGGTGCGATGTGTTTTAATGGATTTTCAAACAAAGGGGATCCAAAATTCACCTTTGACCTGAGGAAACAATGATAACCGCTACAATTCGTGTCCTCTCGTGAAAATAATTGACTTTGTTGATTGAAATAATCGTAAGAAAAATGGATTTCATTCATCTTCACCTATTTTTCTTTGGGCAAATTTTTTTTGCTTCCTTGGACTTCCATGGTGCACCATAAGTAGCTTTAAAAATGCTAAGTGGAGTCTATTAAGATCTTGCTAGAGAGAGATAATTGAGACTATTCTATAGCTAAAAACTTATGGGAATCAAATTAAATATAGAGAATTTGTTTGAGAATGCATCCGCACGGCGATATCAACTATGAAAAAGAGTGCTACGGCTTTTCAAAGTATTTGTTAGATAATTCAATAGCAGCATCAACTTTAAAGTTGCGGCATATTTGAAAAGCCGCTTTGCCCAGTTATGAGGAGTTGCGATTTTATAACATGTACAACAAAACATATAAGTTACCATACGGCATAGGTACTGTTCAGCCATAGTTTACGCCAAATGAAATCCGAGGCTATTGTGAGCATCCAATAATCCTCTGATGAACTCCGGACTTACTATCTTCCATCGAAAACTCTTTGCATGCTTCCATTAACTGCAGGGATCTTATTAACAACTGTTCTTGAAAACGCTTACTAATCATGCCCAGCAAGGTAACATTTTGTTCTCGATGTATTGACTGTGTATAACGAGGGCGACCAAGTTGCATGGGGCCGTGGACCTGAACTAATGGATGTGATGATGCATTATAACTCTTTTTCCCCCAACGAGTGATCATTTTGATCGGTGGGCTTTCACCCATCACTGCAGTCTTTCAGATCAATGTGGTCGGATGGCTTTGGTGTAGACCCGGGCCATTCAGTTGGCCTTTGCGCGTGGTGATTTTCGCATTTCACCGGAGGAAAGAGATCTCTGACTCATACTCTGTGGAGCCGTCCTTTTACAGCACAATCAAACGTACTGAGCATATCGATTTCAATTATTGGCATTATTCTCAGTCGCATACTCAGGGTACATGAAATAGGTCGCTGCAACTCGACGAGAATCGAATTTTAACAAATCAAATCAAGTCGTATTCTGGAGGGATCTCTAGCGGATTTGTATATTAAAATTTTGTGAGGGCGGGCTTGGAAAGATTTATGCCTGACCTTTATGGTTGGCCCGGCTAAGGCCCGATGATCACCTCCGTCGTGAACTGCCTTGTTTATTTATTTTTTGCTTGACAGGATGAGAAATTTAGTCTCGATAATAAAAGGGTAAACATGTTAATGGTTTCTCTTTTTCTTGCGGGCTTTGGCAACCCAGCCTGCTACAAAGTTGGTTTCTTTAAAGCAATGAATAATCTGGATATTAGAATAGGACAGAACATATCTTTGCATTTGAACATATATATGAGTTTCCCAACTAAGCTGATCTGGACTCTCCAAGGTGTTGCCTAACTAACTATAGACTCAAGTACAAGGGCTTCATGCCTTTTGGGAAAGGAGTGAGTTAGGTCTTCTAATAGAGTGAGAGACTAGGTCATTAGCGTAGACGGCATTGCCATTGTATGAGCTGCTCCAGGTTCGTACGTTCCATCTATGTTTATCTTATAAGCTTCATCCAAGTCCATGACAAATCGTTGTCTTTGTTCCTAGATCTGCTCGATTTGGGGTTCCAGCTGTTAAAACTCTTCAACATAGGCAAAATAGAGTCGATAAGGTTGAGTGTGTTGAGTTATGTTCTTAAAGATGGCTTGGTTGCATGCCTTCCATATATTCCATGATGTTGCAGCAACCAACTCTAGATTTAATGAGTTGCTCGACTTTCCTTTCAGAATCCCAAAGCAATCTTTAACTTGAGTAAGGCCTTGATTTGAGATATGGACATTTAGGGCACGAATGATAACCATTCTGATCGGAAATTAATTTCTGCAAGAAAATAAATTTTTCTATTTTTATTTTTGGATAAGTTTTTAAGCAAAAATACGTGTTTGATGGTGATACAAAATTTGTATTCCCAAAATAGAAATTTTTTTAATAACAACACAAAATTTCTCCTTTCCAATAGCAATGGTGGTAACAATTGGCAATCAACGACCGGCGGTGGCAACGGTGACTAGCGACCAGTGACGGTAGTGGCTGCCAACAACAAACGCGGCTGACGACGATGGATGAACAACCGACTAATAGCGAGAATGAACAATAAGAAGAGTTTATTTCTCATTTCTGTTCAAAAAATAGAAAAATAAAAAAGCTTTTAATTTTGATTTCTATTCCAAAGTTATTTTTGGAATTAAAATTCTACTCCATAAATAAAAATATGTATAATAATTTTATCAAAAGGATTTTTGTTTCAAAAATAAGTCAAAATGGAAAAATAATTTTGGAACAAAAAAAGAATTGTTATCATGCATCCCCTTAGCATAGGATTCGATCAAATTTCCTTTGTCTAAGGACACAACAAAAACAAGTGCTCCACAATTTCCATGCTGCGATTATTTAAAGAGCATGTGGGATTAGGTATCATTTTCCTTTAAAATAAAATCTCTTTAGTTTGAATTGGGGTTTGTCCCCTTCCCAAGCACTTTGAGAGCTCTTATGAATTGATTCCTATTTATCTGGCTCTACTATATCTTCTTAGTGAATGATATATTTTATTTTCTGACCCAAAAAGAAAAATATGTTGGCGAATTTCTTTTAGGAATATTCCCAAGCATCGCTAGTGAGAATATCTAGTAAGGTGGGGGCCTCTTCCTCTTCGCATGCAATAGCAACCCAATCTGGGCATGGATTTTTGAAGTGAAGTATCCACTTGCCCCTTCAGACAACCTCATCCATGAAATGAGAACTGGGTGGTTTTCTTCAACTCATGCCTTTGATTTGAGACAATTATAATGCTTTTTTTAATCGATAAAATATCATTTTCTTAAAACATGATTATCTTACCGGATGAATTTAGATAAATAAATATAACATTGTATATTTTCACATCGATCCGACGTTTCATATGACACTCCAATTCTCACAATGAATGAGAGAGGAGAGGGCTTAGGGCTCAATGTATGAGCTTGCTCACTCACTTATATGATTATCACATCGACCTGTCACCTTAAATGATAAATAAAACCTCATTTCGAAAGTTAACTTGTCCGAATCGAGTTAAATCGCTTTAATTCAGTAGCGAATATTCTTTTGGATATTCGAGATGATTATTCTCTAACAAGTGAGATTCATTAAAGAACGAGACTTATACTACTTTTAAAAGATTTGCTTGGTAGATGTTATCGAGGCAGCGAGCAAAGTCAAGCGGAGGGGAATGATGTGAAAGGAAGGGAGATGAGAATCGTAATATGACAATGTCAGTTTCGATCGATCGTATGGAACTCGACCTAGTCTTCAACTTCGAGTATTAGGTGTTGCTATAAGTCGATTTGTATTTTTATTAATATATATATATATATATATATATATACTTTTTGTAGGCCGATAAGTCACGTTGATTATATTTATAATGGTGTGTAAGGACGGAAGTTCATGGGGGAAGTACTGAAATGCTGGGGACCAACGCGGAGGTAACGTGGACATGATTTCATCCTCGTGCTTTTTGGCTTTTCTTTTTTTTTTTTTTTTTCTTTTCCTTTTTGGGCAACATGCTGAGGTGTTCGAATTATCGGTCCCCCCAGGAACAATGCACTCCATCAAGAAAAAAAAATTACTAAAAAATTTTAAACATATTAGACCTTGTCATTTAAGTTCCAAATATTTTAATTTGATTAATTTGATCCTAAATATTTTGATAAATTGTTAATCTAGCCTTTTCTATAAATTTCGACTAGTAATTATTGATACAGACAAATTTTTTTATATGTATTTTTAATTTATTGTGAAATTTTTGTCTAATTTTTTTAATTTTAATTTTATTTTCATTTCTTTTTTTTTCTTTCTTCCTCCAGTGATTGTCATGGCCAGCAATGGCCAAACAATTTATGAAAAGTTATCAACATCAGCGTGCTCTTTCAATCTCCACGAACTATGTCCACAATGGCGGCGGATGGGAGGCGGATGAGTCTTGGCAACCAGGAGAAAATATTGGGTGGTCCAAGACCGCCATGTCTCCCTCCCCTCACACGTGGCACCGCGTGATGGTCCGGGACCACACTGACTTGGCAGTGACAGAGGAGTACAGTGACAGCTAGGTTTGTATGTACTGGCCTTTGCTAGTGGATTGTGTGGATGTAGAAAGGAAAACAGTGGAAAGAGAGGAAAGGAAAGCTAGAAATTAGGGAAATAATATCAACCGTTGATAAGCTAACGTAAAATCAACGAGAAGGAGAATAAATGTAGGATAGGAATTTACAATCTAAATTTAGAGAATCCTTATCCGAAAGAACTGCCAAGAAAATGGAAGTACCGTAGAATCCAACCTAACGGAAATCGTGCTCATTGTTCTATTTTCCTATTTTTGCTTATTATTTGTAGTAAGACTTAAGAAAGCTATTTGCTTTTTCAACTTAAGGAGGTAAGTTCATGAACGAAGAAGGTCTTCTACCCCAAAAGAAGTCCCCATACGTGTCCCCACAATTCTTATTCTTCTATATATGCCTTTTTTGAATATCACCCTTATTTTCACATGAATGAATGAGATAGTATACCGAACCATCAGTGACGTTTGGTTAAACTAATCGATCAGAGAAAGTATGCATAGTAAAGGGAAAAAAGAAATTGTTCATTTCACCTAATCCATGCATGATTGCAAGGTAGATCGACGGACATGGGACCCTACATGGCCCGAAGAGCTAGAAAAACAAATGCAATTCCATTCATGATTGCATCGCTGAAATAACATAAGAAACACGTGCTCCTCTGCCTTTTTCTAATTTACTAATTTTTATTTTCTCTCTTCGAATCCTTTAATTGGCTTTGACTGCCATTTCGTTGTTTAATGGTGCGAGTGGTGGACGCATCTCGGACGAACCACACATGCACCGACAAGCTAGAGAGAATCTCGCGTTAAACATTTCTCAAAGATATGATTAGATGCTTATTGCTTCATGAGGTCCACCACAATCTCGTGTGATCCACAATTAGACCTTTATATTGTTGCACTTGTAAACATAAAATCTTTTACATATACACACACACACACACACACACACACACACACACACACACATATATATATATATATATGGTAATTTTATCAAGTTTTATTTGCTTCCACTCCTAATTAGTGAAAACTTTGTCAAATCAAGAGGTGTGCATTGGTCTTGTTCCCATCCAGTAATCAGGACCAAATTAATTAATTTTGGGTGGTTCTTAGAAGAACTGGCCCGGTTACCGATTTTAAAAAATTGAAATCGAAAATAGTTGGATAGACTAGACGTGTCAAGATTTTTTTTTTTTTTTTTTCAAAGCAAACCCTGACGAGTAAATAATTGTTTTGGAAAGCTTTCACTCGTAGAGAATAGAAGAAATGAAAGAAGAAGTAAAACAAGAAATCACTAATTCTGGAACCAAACTCAAACTAGAGATGATTTGATTCATGATTTTAGGGTTTAGGATGTAAGTCGATCCATTTAAGAGGCTAGACCCGATTGCCCCTATCTTTTAGATGCCGTGCACATGCAAACTTCCTATTGTATATGTTTTATAGCGCGCATGTATAGAAGATTACCGTCCGCGAATTTTCTGGTCGCGAACCAAGTTGTCGTCCTGCCCATTCACGACCGTTCATGTCTCGATCGAAAGATGCTGCCTGTTTATACATGGCCTCCAGCTAAAACTTGGTCACCTTTTTCCACTCCCAAGCACGCCAAAAAAATATCCGGCGGCAAACCGGTGAAACCGGTTCATTCACCCCAACGCTGCGAAGGTGGTGTTGGTGGTGGGTCCCGGTCGAGCCAAATGCACGTACAGAAAACCAGACAACCTCAGCTTAGATGCTTTTCGCCTCATGAAGGTGCGCCATAATCTCATGCGACCCACAACAAGACCTTTGAATTGTTGCACAAGTGAACATTATATATATATATTTGAGTGCGGATTACCTCTCTTTTAGAAGGGTATGCTGTAATTTTCTTGTTTTTGTTAAGAAAATCTTTGAGATTATAAGTTGTATTGGCTTTGGAAGTGATTTTCATGGAGGTCTGGGGCTTATCTAGGTTTTCTTTCTTAGCTTTAGAGTCAAATATTTGAACTACAGTACTAGTGAAAACTCCCTCCAATCATGCTTCTAATTAGAGGTGTGCATCAATCTTGATCCAACCTAGTAACCGGATCAGATTAGATCGAATTGAATTAGCTGGTTCTGGGTGGTTTCCTTGGAACAAGGAATAACCAATTTGATTCTCGCTTCATTGCTAGACAAACTAGACTGGCCAAGATTTTTTTATTTTATTTTATTTTATTTTTTTTATTCTAATGCAAATCCTAATTAGTAAATTAATTTTCTTTTAATGTTGAAAAAATTCCACTTGTAGAAAATAGAGGAAACCAAAGAAAAATAAAAAGTAGGAATCACTGATTTCAGGATTGACCTTGAAACTGGATTCGACCAATCAATGCAATTCTAGGATTAGGCGGGTCAATTCTTAATTTCATAAGTTAGAAACTAATTTTACCCAATCTCATTTTAGATTCCAACGTGGGACCAATCCACCTTGAAAACTAGTTCCCATATCAAAACCGATCATTCCCTAATTTTGATTGGAGGGTTTGAAAGTCATGGATATCGTAAAGCGTGCATGCATTATCGTCCGCTAACTTTCTTTGTCACGAATCAAGTTGTTGTCTTGCCCACTCACAATCGTACATTTCTCAATCGAAAGAAACTCTTTAAATATGTGGCCAGCTAAAATTGTCACATTTTCACTCCCTAGTAGACTAAAAGTCTTTTGATTAGGATTGCACATCAATCACAATCTAACCTTGTAACCAAATCACATTAGACCAATTGAACTGGCTAGTTTTGGGTGATTTTCTTGAAATAGAGAGTAACCAATTTGAATCTCGATTTATTGCTGGACAAACTAGATTGACCAAGATTTCTTAATTTTTTTGTTTTGAAGCAAATCCTAATTAGTAAATTGTTGTTTCTTTTAATGTTGAAAACATTCCACCTATAGAAAATAGAGGAAACCAAGGAAAAGAAGGAAGAAATCACCAATTTTAGGATTGACCTACATCGGATTGACAGGTGCAATTTTAGGATTGGATGAGCCGATTCTTAACTTCATAAGCAGGAAATCAACTCTATTATGTCAAATTTCAGGTTTCATGATAGGAATCAATTCATCCTAAAATTTGCTTTCCATTTCAAAGTCAATTAATAGGATTGAAAGTTACGGGTGTCGTTAAGTGCGCATGCATTACCGTCCACTAAATTTTTTTCGTCACAAATCAAGTTGTTGTCCTGCCCATTCGCGACCGTGCATGTCCCGATCGAAAGAAACTATCCATACATATATGGCCTCCAGCTAAAAATTTGTCACCTTTTCCCTCCCAAGTACACTGAAAAATATCTGGCCGCAAACCGGTCAAACCGGTCAATTCACCCCGCTGCTGCGAAGGCGACGGTGGGCGGGTCCCGGTATAGAGAACCACACAACCTCAGCTTAGCTGGCGTCTCTCCACTTCATGGGTCCCACAGGAAAATTTGTCGTTATCCTCCATCGCGTTTCCCTCTTTTTCTCGTTTTTTTTTTTTTTTCCCATTTTCGGGTTTGATCGCTTCATCTTTTTTTTTTTAAAGTCGCAAAAACTACAAATTTTACCTACCGCCATACATTTATGCCAAATATTTTTTATGATATCAAAAACTCTAAATTACCTCAAAGTTATATAAGTGATATATTTACTTCAAACTTTTTTATAATAAAAAAATCTCAAACTTTTTTTTGTGATTCAAAATTTTTGAGGTAAACACATCATATGAATATGAAATTGAAAATTTTTAATGTAACAGAAATAAGTTTGGGATAAATATATTATATTATATAAATTTGGATAAATGTGTCTGGTAAATAAAGTTTTAGATTTTTGATAGCTTTGACTTTTTTTAGACATTTTTGGTTATTAAAGAAGAAAATGCTGAGTAATCTAGGGGAGCACGAGAACCACGGGAGGATCCCTTGCGATCGAGCGGGGAGTCAGTTGGCGGCCGTTGGTAGATCCCGAGAACGCGTGCAGCGAAAAGCGGGATCGACCCCCGAAAAAGAAACGATAAAAAAATGATAATTAGGGAAAGAACCGGTTTCTTGATCCCTTCCTTCCTGCCTATTTTTCAAATTCCCTGACGTGCGTCTGAATCAGCAGCCTGATCTTCTTCCTTCTCCCTTCTCCCTTCTCCCCTCTCTCTCTCTCTTTCTCGCGCGCGCTCTGACCTGCCGATGCGCGTGCGGGTTTCTTGCTTGTTGCCTGACAGGGTGGAGAGAGAGAGAGAGAGAGGGAGGAGAGAGAAGAGAGAGAGAGAGAGATAAGGACGTGTGCGAAACAAAGACTGACAGATAAGGAAACGCGCGACGTCGACAATGTACGTCGTCCTTTCTATATAAGCTGGTCGAAACGGGGCTTGAGGAATTCCGGTTGGGTCGAGCGAGCCTTCCTCTCCGCGTGTCTCTGCCTCTGTCTCTCTATTGGGTCGTTGATTTCGAGATAATAATTGAAACTGCGCAACGGAAGTTGACAACTTTGCATCTTCTGGATCGGTTCTTGATTCATATTTGAGGGGACTGGCCAGAAGGTGTTTCTTGGCGGAGAAGCTGTCGCTTTTCCTCCTCCTCCTGCTGATAAATATTCTGTATTGCCTTCGGCATTGGTTCCATTCCTCCAGTTTTGTTGGAGAGGAGACCCAATTTGCGCCGGCTTCCAGAGATTTATAGAAGCAAAAAGTGTCCGAGGTTCGGACAGGATCAAATTTGGATCGGATCGAGTCGAATCTGTTCTTGCATCGTATCCGGGTTTTTTGTTTCTTCTCCGGGTATCTCCGGATCGGAAATTGGAGGTATGTGATTCTTTCGTCCTCCACAACCGGGTTTTCTCTTGAAGTTTTGCATGTGATGATGATAAGATTCGTTGAGCAGTCAAAAATCTTGTGAGAATTATGGAAGTGACTGTTCTGATCCTCTTAAACCTGAAACATTTTGTCAGATTTGCACAATCTATGGTTTCATTGGGCTTAGTCATTAGCAATATGATCATTTTGAGAGATTCCTTCCGTGGTTCTGCAATTGTTAGCTCCTCCATGATCTTTTTTTGATGTCTACCTCAGATGTTTCTCCTCTATAGCATTAAATCTTGGTTTGATGGTAGACAACAGATTCTATTCACTAATGAATTGGCAATAAAATCTGCCAATTACCAATTTCCAATAACAAGCCTTCTTGTCCATAGGGCTCGCGGTTAGAAATTTGAATGTTAGGTACAGTTTCCCGTGATCACATGCTTACTTACCCGAGGTTAATGTTTGTTGCACGACTTGCCGTTTGCTTGTGTAAAGTGACTGCAGCATCTCGAATTTCACCAGGAACTGCAACTAAGTTCGTTTTCATTTGTTTGGCAGAATAATCAGAAACAGATGGGAGGGATCAACACAAACAGCGATGATACATTGATCATTGCACAGACTGGTCCCCCGGCAGCACCTCCATTACCTGGTCCGACCCTGACCAAATGTGCCAGGAACAGACTGCAAACGGAGGGAGTGCCTCAAAGAGGCAATTGCTGCATCTCGACAACAGCGGTCGATCTATGGGAGCGACTTTTTGATGAAGGCCATAAAGCAGACGTCCAAATTCACACTGAAGATGGTGGTGTCGTCTATGCACATGCTTGTATAATTGTAAGAACTCATAATCCAACCTTGTTTCAATTCAAACCGTAAAATCATTCTGCAAATAAAGAGTTAGTCGCTTTCCATCTAACATCGCTATGCTGAAATTTTGCTACTCTCTCTGTTGACAATCTGGAACTTTTTTATTGTGATCATGAAAGTCGAATTTTTCATATTCTAAATGAAACTTTGTGCAATCGATATTTTAACTTCCACGACAACTTTGGCCCGAAAATAATTCACCCTTTCATGATCGTTACTTAAGTTGTCGAATTATCATGTCACGAGAGTGGATCTGATTCTTTTCCCACACGACATTTGATATATTCAATGATTAAGGCCACATGGATGGGAAGTGGTGTGACTTTGTACTTCTTGAACTCATTACCAATTGGCTATTCTTTTGCAGAGCATGGCTTCTCCAGTAATGAAAGGCATGCTAAAGAAATCTAAACGAAAGGGTCGTTATCAAATATTATCAGTCAGCGGAGTTCCTCATGATGCCATTCGTGTTTTTGTTCGATTCTTGTACTCATCCTGGTAAATATATCTCCCTTGCTGTCGCTTCAAGGATAGTGGAAAATTTTTAGATTTTCTACTTCCAGAATTCTATGCTAAGCATCGCTTATGTTTCATGTGCAGTTATGAAAACCAAGACATGGCTGACTTCGTTGTGCCTTTACTGGTGCTCTCACACTCGTTCGTGGTTCCTCAGCTCAAGCAGATCTGTGAGCAGCAACTCGAGCAGGGTCTACTTAACATGGAGAACGTCATTGACATTTTTCAGCTTGCGTTGCTCTGTGATGTTCCTCGTCTTAGCTTCATCTGTCACCGCATGATTGTGAAGAACTTCAATGATGTATCAGAGACCGAAGGATGGGCTGCGATGAAGCAGAGTCACCCCTTCCTAGAAAAAGAGCTACTAGAGTGCGTCACTCACGAAGAAAACGTAAGCATTGGAACTTATTGTCTGTCGTCACATCATTCCTTTCCTTGCTTTTTGGTTCTATTAGAAAAGAGAACAGAAAGGAAAATCAATTTGAGATCTAATATTGCAGCAAACAAAGGAGAGGATCAGAAGGAAGAATGAGAGGAAGATCTATCTGCAACTGTATGAAGCGATGGAAGCTCTAGTTCATATCTGTAGAGACGGGTGTCGGACGATTGGGCCCCATGACAAAGTCTTCAAGCAGGACCAGCCGCCGTGCAGCTTCGAGGCTTGCAAGGGCCTAGAATTGCTTATCCGCCATTTTGCAGGCTGCAAGTTACGGGTTCCGGGCGGTTGCATCCACTGCAAGCGAATGTGGCAGCTGTTGGAGCTGCATTCCCGTCTCTGCGCCGATTCAGACGTTTGCCGAGTCCCCTTGTGCAGGTATGTTCCTTCCGTGCGATGGTTTTTGCTTGCATTTTGCACTTAGTTATGTAGGCGCATGTTTTGTTTACGGAGACCCTTGTGTTCACTCGGTTCTGAAAGTGTCGTTTCACTCTGAACTTTTGCATGTTTTCGATCTAATGGAAAACATTGTAATGTCAATCAAGTCTTTACTAAATAGAAGTTTTTCCATTTTGTAGGAACTTCAAGGACAGGATCAACCAACAGAACAAGAAGGACAAGACCAAGTGGGGAATACTTGCGAGAAAGATCTTGAGGACGAAGACCATCGGGGTAGCGCCGTTTTTTACATCGGCATATGGGAGTTAACTAATAGAGCAAATCCCGGGTTTCTGTGGGATGTCAATCCAAGTGTAATATGTAATGTTTATATGCAATGAGAAGCCAGCACTGAATCTGGTGGTTTTGGATGCCTCTTGATCGACAGAATCAGAAGGAAAGAAAAATAGATTGCATTCTCTTATACGTCTTGACCTTTTATGAATCTTGCAAGCCGGACTCGAACAAATAAATAATCTGTCGACACTTAAAAAGTTGACACCGATGTGAGTGCTCATCATATGTGATGGGTTCACGTGATCTTAAATACATGTATGTAAGGGCTTTGAATATAAGGAATTCCAATAGTAATCACTTCTCTTATTCTTGGTTTGTGCCCGTTAGGGAACGATCCACGCGTCCAAGTTTCTAAACAATCAGCCCAATTGGACGTCCGTAGAGAGATGTTGTAATTATGGTTATAATTATGGTTAATTGATTAACGAAAGCCAATAAATTAATATACGTTTTTTCTATTCATGTATTTCTTTTGGATTCATGAATTTCCTCAACTTTTATGTTCCCATATCTATTGAATTCATGAATTTCCTAGATTCATGTATCTTTTAGTTCATGTATTTATAGAGTTCACGAAGCTCTTGAATTCACGTATTTCTGGATTTATGAATCTCTTGAATTCATGTATCTCTTGATTAATGAATTTCGTGGATACATGCGTCTATTTAATTCATGTATCTCTTATGTACATAAATTAAAAATCTTTATAAATAGATGGGAGCATAGAGCTTCATAACAGTTTTGGTTTTGGTTTTTCCAACTCGATTCCAAAAAGGCTTTGATTGCTAATCCAAACAAATTTGAGGTGTTGTATCTTGGGAGGTATAGTTCGTGAATCCGCGGAGCACCTTTGGCAGGAACTAATCGCCTTTAAAGAGATTCGGATATCCGTACCTCATCTCCAATTTTATGTTATATCTTATTTTATTATTCTCCAAGATTTGTAAGTTTACATAAAAAGAATGATATTATATAGCTGTTATTGTCTTCTTTACATTAATGTTCCGATTACAACAAACAATGTTATTTTCTTTGGATTAATTTCCAACAATCTTAAGGCGATTATTTCACTGTTTGTTGTTCTTGTCAGTTATTGAGATGGCTGAAAACAATTAAGTGCCTTTCAATGTCCCAAATGTTTCAGGAGATGTTCCTATGGTCGATTCGACCGTTGCTATGAAAGAAAATTCAAAGCGAAAGCTACCTATGTTGATGTGGTATATTTCAACAGGCATGCTCAGATTCCTTCGAGTCAAAAATGTTTTGTTGATCCATTAATGTGGGGGATTGTTGTAATTATGATTATAATTATGTTTAATGGATCAACAAAAGCCAATAAATTAAGATACGTTTTTTCTATTCACGTATTTCTTTTGGATTCATGAATTTCCTCAACTTTTATGTTAACGTATCTATTGAATTCATGAATTTCCTAGATTCATGTATCTTTAGTTCATGTATTTATAGAATTCATGTATCTCTGGATTCATGAATCTCTTGAATTCATGTATCTCTTGATTCATGAATTTCGTGGATACATGCGTCTATTTAATTCATGTATCTCTTATGTACATGAACTAAAAATCTCTATAAATAGATGGGAGCATAGAGCTTCATAACAGTTTTGGTTTTGGTTTTTCCAACTCGATTCCAAAAAGGCTTTGATTGCTAATTTAAATAGGTTCGGGGTGTTGTATCTTGGGAGGCATAGTTTGTGAATTTGCGGAGTACCTTTAGCAGGAACTAATCGCCTTAATCGCCTTAAGGAGATTCGGATATCCGTACCTCACCTCCAATTTTATATTATATCTTATTTTATTCTTCTCTCAAATTTGTAAGTTTACATAAAAAGAATGATATTATATAGCTGTTATCATCTTCTTTAAATTGATGTTCCGATTATAACAAACAGTGTTGTTTTCTTTGGATTAATTTCCAACAAGAGATGGAAAACACAGATCACAGCAGCATAACTCCTCGAATCATCTTGCGGATTTTGAAATTTAAAAGCATTTGAAGCCAGACAGAGGGACATTCATCCACGAATGCTTGGTCGGTGTGTATCGGGTGCGGAGTTAACTCGGGTCTGGTTACGTCGGAATTCAATCTAGTTCTGCTTCGCCATGCATTTTCGTGGGATGAGACGAGACCAACAACAAATCCTCCCAAGTTCAAATGCCAATTTCTGCCATGAAACTTGGGCAGTGACAAGTGATTTCAGACTTGTTGCTGCTAATGACGTAGCAGCTACCTCCAGAGGCTCTCATCTCCAAAACATAGGCAAAACATAGGCACGAGAGAGAGAGGGAGGGAGAGAGAGAGAGAGGAAATATAAAAAAAAAAAGGGATGGTGACTTGTTGGAAACTACCCTTCTATTAAAGCCAGGTTTCCATCCTGGGACCTAAGGTCATGCGTCGTATTCATAGTCGAGAACGTTTTAGGTTGTATGGCAGCCCGTTGATAGTGCTGCTCACATGAAATGCTTCATGTGCTTCCGCTTTGCCTACGGATTTCGGCCCCTCTCACATCTGAGCGGGTTCAGGTTGCTCTTCCGTCGACTTTTGCAGTGAGGAGCATGACACGTTATCTGGAACTTGATATCGAGAACTTTGATTTTCTCGGGCAAATCTCTTGATTGATGAGAGAAGAAGAATATGTCCTGACCATAGACTGAGTCGACTGACTGATTTAGTTGAAGCACTTCATAAAAATTGCATACCCTGTTATTTGTTGACATTGAGAAGATCTCATGAAACTGAAAAGCAAAACCAGAACAGAACAATAGCATCAACCCACACCAAACTCTTGAAATTAATTGCAGAAGAAGAGCGAGATTGAAATAATAGAGTAAGAAACCATGGGAGATTGAAATAATAGTGTAAAAACATGGTCTCTCCTCCAACTGGATTGTCTCTAGAGCCAATTAATCAAGCCAGGAATGCCCGTCATGCCGATTCATGTAAATGCTTCACATTGTGCCTTGCTTGCAATGACCTCAAACTCCTCATTCAGCGAATAATGACCATGTTTCAAGTGATCTACTGACTAACCCAGATGCACTACTTGCCCAAACTCATAGCAGACATGCTAGTGTCATGGGTCGATAGTTTCCTTGGCCTTGGATCAATCTGTGTGGCGCTTGGCAAGCAGAACTCGCCAAGCCAGCCTTCTTTCTATAGTTGTTCCAGTGACCAATACAGCGAATAAGCCTTTTATATGAGATCGTACCACGCCCGAACGCCCAGTTTTACTTGAGTGTCTAGCCCATCGAGCGAGATAGCAGCCCTCAAGCTCAACAATTGGTTTCGGCTTGCCCTGAGCTCATCAGGAGAACAACATTAGCTTCTGACTAATTTGTGCACGGGAGGCCAACCTCGCCTTTAGAGCTCCTAAGCAATATACTCATTTTATCTTAGAACTCTTAGCACCAACCGTCCTAACGCCACTCTCATGGACTAGTTGTGTTGATCTTCTATGCGTCTTCACTCTCCACTCGATAACCCAAGCTTCACTCCCAAGGGTACACGAGTATGGGAGGATTCACAGATTGTGTCACTAGCATCACAAACCCGACGGTTCATTGATCGTGAAATAGCCCGTGTGGTGCCTGGTGAGCCGAAAACGCCAAACTAGCCTTCTTTCTATAATTGTTCCTAAGAACAATATGGCGAGTTGATACGTTATATTGGATCGCACCATGTCCAATTTAGCTCAGATGTCTAGTCCTTTTGAGACATACAGAACACGCCCGATTTAGCTCGGATCCCTCCTTTTGCGTTTGTATATTTTTGGGCCTTTTGTTGTAGTTGCTGAAATCTTGCTCATTGTTTTTCTGGCCAATTGGCAATGGAGAGAGCTTAAGAGTATGCAAAGCCATCATAGGCTGTTTCATTCGTTCTCACATGCACGCACCTTTTAAACTCTCTAATTCCTCTCTCCAACGAAAAAAAAGAATACAATATTATGTGTGAGATGGTGATGGTATACGGATCTCTTTTTGCCACACATCACACACACACACACACAACAACCTAGGAAGGAGGAAGAAGAAAGGAAAAAAAAAAAAAAAAAGAAAGAAAAATGAAATATGAAAAATAATTATAATTTCGATTTTAATAAAAAGAATATTTCTATAAAATTAAAGAGGGAAAGAGAGTATGAGGCTTGGGTTGGAAATGAATTCTAAGTCCAACTTATTTAAAATCCATTTATTTTAACCTTTCAATTTTTAAATTTATTTAATTAGTCTCTTCAAAATGTAAGTGATTTATATATGACCCATTTATAATTTAAATGAGTTATGCGATGGTTTAAAACCCATTTTGACATGCTAACAGAAAAAAAACAATCCAAACCTGCTTGGATGTGATCATGTGAGAGAATGCTGAAATACATGGGCGAAAGCAGAAACACAACAAGCGCATTTTAACGAGCAGTAGCAGTAAGCTGCGATAAACCATAGGCGAAGCCGAACAGAAAAGCAATCCGAAACTTGCTTGAACGAAAGAGAACGCTGAAATACATAGGCAAGGCAGGAACACTACAAGAAAATCAAAGTTTTCAACATAAAGTTCAAAATATTGAGTTCAGCTCCATTCTATAAACGATAACAAAAAAGCAATCCGATCATGGGATATGATAGAATGCTGAAATACATAACCGCAGCAAGATCACCAACGGGGAATGCCCTTCAAGGGTATTTTGCATCTAAATCAGACTTCATCCAACTTTATTCTAGTTGGTCCTCTTCAAATGACGTCCTGCACGATCCAATAATTGTGGTAAGAGCAGGGTTTTACGTCAGACAACTTGGTGAAAGTCACGAAAGATGTTTTTCCAATGTTATGTTAACAAATGAGAGTGGCGCAGCAGTGGCATGGTGGGCCCATGTCCCAGGGATCAAATCCTTACTCTGATTCAATTGCGTGGAAGATGTTCCTAACGAAATCGACAGCCCCGACTCACTTTGTTTTCTTCTTTTTCCCCCTAGGATAAAGATTACTGTACCTTACGCACTGTTACTCATTTTCTGCACAAACAATGTCTCCGTTTCTCTCACCTAGCACAAGTTCTGCTCCAACCAAAAGCTACCCCAACTACATTAGCCCATCTGCAAAATTATCCCCAAAAAGACCCTGAAAAGGTCAGATGATGTATCCATAAGCACTGAAGTACAAATCTGTAAGGGGCAATCGACAGTGAAGACGAATAAAGCATCAACAGCTTCTTTACCAAAGAAGCCTCTCCAAAACATCTAAAAACACATTTTCTAAAGGTTACATCACATGATTAACATGACAAGATCAGGGTCTAAACGAATAAAAGAATATGCAGAACAAAGTTCACCACAAACCTTCTTCACCAGCAGAGGGGTTTTCAAATGATTCAAAGCCCCAGAAGGTTTTCAAAGAGTAGGGCGGAAAATTTGTTGTTCCTTCTTCTGTGATTTTTACAATCTGCAAGTCAAGCGCCATGTGATTTAGATGGTTCGAAATAAAGCTAATGGCAATATTACAAAGAAAGAACGTCAAATGCTCGTAGACAGAACAGCATATAAATAAAATGTGGGGGAACAAAGAGAAGAACATGTGAGACAATCCCAACAAAAGAGTGCGAAATGAAGTCATGCACCAGAGATCAATTGCTGTCTATAAGGAACATGACTATGATTTAATTTCTCTAAAAGACATCCTTTCCTCAACAAAAGAAGGATGCGTAAGTGTGCATCAGGCGTAAGTGTGCATCAGTTCATCAAAATCACACAATTATATGAGTAAGAGGAAGAAAATGCCAATAACTGATATGATATTATCACATCCTAACCTTATAGTATGCTGCTTATGCAAACATCGAGAAGTGAAGAAAACCATAAACAATAACACAGATAAAACTAGAACCTGAATCTTATTGACTGCAGATCTATCACGATACAGAAGCATGCGCACGCACTTCTCCAATAGCTTAACACCATCTTCAAAACTCAAGTTCTCGTTCCACTCGTCACGTAGAATTGGCCGTGCAAGGTGATCGCCAAACCCAGTAGCCACATGGTTTTCTTTGAAACTCACGCCTATCATGCTAACCTGGATAAAATTGCACGCCAAGTGAATGAGAATTCGACAACATTCTGAAAAGTCGAACGAATCTCACCAAGGGTCGAGGCCTACCATGCCAAGATATTTCTGTCCATTCTTAACTCCACCTATAACTAGTGAGTTCCACAATGGGTTGAACTTGTTGCGCCTATTATACATAACCTGAGTCAGATAATTATGCACCTCTTTGGGCCCCAAGGAATTCCCGTCATCCCACATATTGTCGTAAAGACTGCAACAACAGACCCCAAAATCAACAGTCTTAGTCAGAAGCAGCCTCAAAGTTAGAGAAGCAAGGTAACAAATATTTGGCAATAAAAAAGAAATCGCTGCTTGTAATCTTAATCAATTGATACATACATCAGTTCATCAAGGTAACGCAATATCTCCTGAAAATCACTTATTTCTCCACTCGCACCCAGGAGAGAATGTTTTCCAACAGGCTTTATTCGCTCAATAGTTTTGTATCTCAAGGTGGATCCATAAGAACCTGCGAAATATTTCTCACTATCAGAACATCAAGATAAGCCGGAAACTAACATACTAACAATTAAGGATAAGCAACCAACAATTGGAAACCAGTTTTGAGATCACTGTACAATCTAAAGTTAAAGAACTTTGAAAGCTATGCAATAATGATAACTTTAATAGGCAGAAATAGTGAAATGGAAGAAAATACAAAAGCAGTAGAATGTTTCCTTATGGCATGACTAGTCAAGACTTATGTTCATAATGAGCAGATATATAAAGTAGAACCAACACTAACAACGACACCCGACACCCGACACGACACGGAGGCTCTCGGAAAGTGTCAGTGCTTTGTAGCATATATATATATAGCATGCTAGAACAAAAGGTGTAGTGAAGCAACAAAAATTTTAGCATCTTAAACTCTTCAAAACTTGACTCAAACATCTCGATCATGATTCTATGGCCTTGACCGAAATCTAATTCCCGAACACAGACAAAAGAGCCAAAATTTCTCCCTAGCGAAAGCAACAAATTGTTCAAATCAAAGCGCGCCGGCATCAGGGAATCGCAAGACCGATGAAGCAAAGAAGCTAACCTCCCATGTCAGCAGCCATCAGAATCCCATCCCGGTACACGAGTGCAACCAAAGCCGTGCCGGTCACATACGGATACCTAAATCACGCGAGCCATCCAACCAAATCACAATCAATTTCATATGAAAATCCGAACTCTAGCTTTCATCCTCTAAAGTTGATTTTTTTACCAAAAAAAAAAAAAATCTGTCGGGAAAATTTAGGATTGATGTTAAAGTTCTGATTTTTTTGACAAAAAAAGTTTGGGGAGAATAACCATTCATTGGTAGCCCATCACATACAGATACCTAAATCACGCAAGCCATCCAAACAAATCACAATCGATTTCATGTGAAGACACACGTCGTCATCCGACATCCAGAGCCGAGACCCTAGATGCATAAGCGCACCGTCGCGGGCATGCGTATTTGTCCGCGAGAATGGGCGAACGAAAGAGAAGATTGCTTACAGAGTTCTCTCAGAGAACAATGACCCAGATCGAGAGCCTGGAACTTGTTCCACATAATCCTTCAAACCCTTCCCATACATCTTGGGGCATCTCCTATGAACAAGAAGAGACGAATAGCAATCAATTTCATGTGAAACGCACGCATCATCGGGCATTGGGAGCCGAACAAGAACGAAGGGATGCTTACAGAGTTCTTGCAGAGCCCAGCGAGCAAGACCAGGAGTCCGTGACTTGTCCCACATCCATGAAATCCTTCAAAGATGGTCGGCGAAGGAGTAGAAAACCCTGCGAGGAAGACACTGATGCGTTTATGTATGATCTGGGTAAATTAGCAGAGGGTTGCCCCCTTCTCAAGCCACCAAGCCAGGGTTTCTCGGTTAGACAAGCCCAGTTCACCCATCACTTAAGCCCGTACAAATGCAGAAGCATCAAAAGCCCGCAGAGCCAGATTCGGAATCTGAAGTCCAAACCTCTCTATAGAGAAGTTTCTCATTTTTCAGTGATCTCCCGTCGCCCTCCACCGCGACTTCCACTCGTATCCGTGGCCGCGACCGCCGTGCTCTGTTCATCTCTGTTCTGTGGCTGAGAGATCGAAGTGGCCAGATCTCGCCTGAAGCTCCTCCGCCGCCCCTGATTTTGGTCGTCGAAATATGCCGAAGCTTCCTTCTCCGATTCGATCATCCAAGGCGACGCTGATTAGCTTCTTTAGCAAGGTAACACCAAATGCTCTGTTCTGGTCTGTTCTGAGGGAGTCAGGGCCGAGATGTTTTCTTCTTATTAATTTGTTGATTTACAAACATCATAAATTGATTTAGTATGAGATCAGTATCAAACCCGCTTCGTTGATGTGTCGTTTCACCTCTGAGTCGAATGCATAGAACCTCTTTGACGAAATGCTTCGTAGACATGATCACGAATTAGTTCGTGGAATTGTTCAATCTGAAGATGTTTTGACTTAGTTTTCATGTTGTCAATCGTTTTATTAGCTACGAGATGTGATTTCCGATGTAATTGTGTATTTGCCGAGCACATTGCTGAACCTACGTAGCCTCTGTTTCTCTGTTCTATGATTCTGCGTGCTCCTATGGCGGTCGATGGTGGTGACCGGCGAGAAAATGGCCTAATCGATATCTGGTGATGTCCATGCATGTTTCTATCTCTCTGTGGTGTCTCTCTTTCCTTGTCCATGTTTTTGCGTATCTTTGCAATGCTGTAACCGTGAGCGTTGACCTGCTAGCGACCGAAGGTGATGGTTAGGGATGGTCGACGGCGGAGCATAATTGGTTCTCGGCCTAAAGCTTAGTTGTGTTGATCTCCGACCAGGAAGAGATGTTATGGGGATCTACGTTTAGAGTTCGCGCGCACGTTTGATTAGCGCGAGCAGAAGATGGACCGAAGGAGGAAAATAAAAAAGTGAAAGAAAGAAATAATAAATAAATAAATAAATGCTATGAAAGATAAAAGGGTTAATACCTGAAAAACTTCAAATTAATATACATGTGATAAATTTATTGTAGACTAATATTTAACAAAAAAATCTCAAATTAGTATATTTGTGATAAATTTACCTCAACTAATCAACAAAAACCCAAATTGGTACGCTTATAATAAATTTATCCCAAATTAATTTAATCGCCAAAAACCCTAAACTAATGTATTTGTGACAATTATATCATCCATTAAATTGAATTAATACCACAATAAAATACAAAACTAGGACAACTGTGATAGGCGGAGAGTAAAATCATAAATTGCTATACTAGTCAACTATTATGTGTCATTTAATTTAGCTATTTGGCAGTAAAATTTAACGAAAATTAACAAAGGGTAAAATTATTATAAGTATCACTTTTGGGTAAATTTGTTAAAGATATATCAATTTGGGGTATTCAATGGTTAAAAAAATTAATTTGAGATAAATTTGTCACGAGTGTACTAGTTTAAGGTTTTTCGGATATTAACCCAAGATAAAAATGATATGAAAATGCATGTCTCATTTAGGTAGCTTGATCTTAAGATTAAAATTAGGCTTTGTTTGTTCCAGAAATATGAACAATTTCAAAAATATTAGGAAAATTTCAAATAAGGGTTCAAAGTATACTCATTCTCTCAACTAAGGCTGAAGTGATCATATCGTTTTAAAGAAAAACTTTGAGTTGGTTATATTTGTTTTAAATAAGGGCCTACCCTCATTGGCTCATTGGCCAACAACAAATTCCGGCCGACTAGGGATATTTTTGTCAAAATACTATTTAAATTTAGATTAAATTGGATTTTTATTCGAAAATTAGATTAATTTTTTTTTAAAAAAAAAACCTAAACTCTATGAAAAAAAACAGAGGCAGCTCCTCCCACCTGTGGTTGTCACCCCATCATTGGTGGGGTGGCAGTGTTGGTTGATGCCTAGGCAAGGGTAGCCCGCCCTCGCCCCAACCTGGGTGAGTGTCACTCACCCTCGTGTAGGCGTTGGCGGTCCTCACCCAACACCCCCAAACCTCGGGCCTAGTTCTAAGATAGGGTTACTGCCCTCTCCTGCCTCTGACGAAGGGCTTGTCTCTGATTGACGAGGGTCGCTAGCCCTCGCCTAGGTGCTGGCGACCCCATCGGCCATCGTCGCGGCCCCATTGGCGATGGGGCTACGACCATAGGCGGGAAGGAGCCCTTCATCCCATCTTTGTTCTTTTTTTCTTTTTCTTTTTTGTAATTTTTTCGTTTGTTTTATGGAAAATAATAGAAAATTTTAAAATACAAAATTGCCCTTATCAAATAGAAAGTTGAGGCTTTTTTTTAAAATTGATATAATCACTTTAGATTTTTATTTGAGACAAGGTTTACTCTAGATCATTATTTTAGTAAATAATGGCATTTCATGCCATTATTTGAAATAATGTCAATTCAAGGCATTTCTTTAAAAAAATGTTGGTACTTTAAGTCTTTTAATTGGAATTTTCCCAAAAATATTTCTTTAAAAATGATTGCTTGTTATAAAAATGAATAAATAAAAAGTATTTTCTTCGTGAAGATTTCCTGAGGAATGAGACACATGTAAGAGCACCATTGGGTATGGAAGAATGCTCATCTTCAAGCATTGGGGTACGATGCAAACACTTTGATATACAAGGACAGAATTTGAGATGAGCATGTAAATAATATAGATCGTGCTGAAATTTTGTCTGCAAATTTGTCTCAAGGTAACATAGCTAAATGCCTAATATGAAATATCGATGTTTTTGCTGTCCTGTATGAACTATAATTATGTCAACACTAAAATTCTGTTTTCTTTTCCCGAATCTCCTATTTAATTGATTGAATGATGGTTCTACATTCCTGGGAAATTGACTAAAATTCATTATACGTTTCGAGAGTAGAGAACATGTTGACCTCTCCATAGAGTAGTCAATGTAAAAGAGCGCTTTGACCAGAAAAAAAAAAAGAAAAAAAAAATTGCTGCCACTGTGGACCATCAAAATGATGTTCCTATTTCACCAAGAAAGATGAGATAATATCATAATACATTATTTTGCGGAAAATTTCATGTCCAAGGGAAATTTTTTACACCTGCTTTGTTAATTTACAAATTTAATTAAATTTAATTAGAACAGATGAATTATAAAAGCTTAAAAATTTATTTTCATAAAAAAATTCAAAACAATCTATAATTAAATTAATATCATTTTTTGATATCCTTATGAAAATAATTATTCCATTAATTCATTTTTAGCTAATACGGGATTATGTCTCAAAACTTAATAACAATGTCATTTACTGCTTTTTGCTCGATTCGTATCGAATTTACTCTTCCATACTCACCTTTATATCTTTTGTACGTTGTTTCTTTGTAATTTCGTTGATTATCTTTACACCTGTCTAATGTCTTTGATTTGTTTAGATTTTCATTCAACGGTTAGGCCACCTTTTAGAAATTATCCCAATCAATCCAAACAACAGCGCGTGAACACCTAGTGGAAAGAATTTTAGGATTTCATGATTTGATAAGATCGCATGAATCACTTTTTTTTAGCAAGTAAATTGAGCTTAAAGATCGAAAGGGCATTAATTAGACATTAGTACAATCATGTTCTCGACCCTTGATTTCTAGTTCATAGTAAGTGAAATGTTCTCCTGCATTTTATTTAATTTTTAGTCGATCTTCATAAGTTAATGACAACTCCTTTGGAGGATAGTATATCATCTTTAAAATCCTTTGGAGGATAGTATATCATCTTTAAAATCAACGAATTTGATTTTCCTAATGTCGCGCGCGATAAAAATTTAGAAGAACCCCGTGCCGAGCGAAATTTGTGGTGATGCTATTTCCTATTTGACAATCCGCTAAATCTGCTTCCCTCGGGAAGACCCCATTTAAGAGGATCCTGACATATTTTTCATCCTAAGGGAGGAGAGAAATGTAGGAGCACCATTGGATGCGGAATAATGCTCGTCTTCAGGTATTCGGATATGATGCAAATACTTTAATTGACGAGGACAGAATTTGAGATGAGAATGTAAATGACATAGATTGTGCTTAAATTTTGTCCACATATTTACCTCAAAGGAATATAGCTAAATGCCTAATTTGAAATATTGATGTTTGTACTGTCTTATATGAACTATAATTATGTCGACACTAAAATTCTGTTTTCTTTCTCCGGATCTTCTAGTTAATTGATTAAATGATAGTTCCATTCCTGGGAAATTGACTAAAATTCATTACACGTTTGGAGAGTAGAGAACATGTTGACCTCTTCATAGGGTAGTCAATGTAAAAGAGTGCCTTGAAAAAAACAAAAAAACAAAAAATTAAAGGATTGTAGCGACTATGGATCATCCAAATGATGTTCCTAGGTGTTCTTTCACCAAGAAAGATGAGATAATATTAGAGTATATTTATTTTGCGAAAAATTTCATGTCTATGGAAAATGTTTTACACTTGCTTTCTTAATTTACAAATTTAACTAAATTTAATAAGAAAACATGAATTTTAAAAACTTAAAAAGTTATTTATATAAAAAAGTCAAGACTAGATTTAGATTAATATAATTATGGGTATCTATAAATAAATTAATATCATTTTTTGATATCCTTATGAAAATAGTTATTCCAAAAATAAAGGAATGTCAACCTAACGCAATTCTAAATGAAGTTTTTTTTTTTTTTTTTTTTTTTTTTTTGACCTGGGAAACCCCCGAAAAGCCGACCCATGGGAAGAACTTGGGGCTGACGCAAGCTGGCCACCACACTCATGCAAGTGGTTAAGTCACCAAGTAACGCCACTGGCATTGGGATTCGAACTTGGCACCTTTTGTGGGAGGCACAAAGCTCAAGCCAACAACGCCACCGCAGCGGGTGGTGTTTTATCTTTACTATTACAGAGGCCATAAACTAAAATATACTTAAATGAAACTATCATAAAATTCATGAAGATGAAAAGGGTAAAAATGTAATAAAAATAGTATTTTTTTGTTGATTTAGGAAATCAATTGAAATAAAACATATTCTAAAATTTGAGCAATGATATCATTATGTAAACTTGTAAATAGTATTAAAAAACTAATTTGACTTTATTTTAAAAGTCAAAGAAATAGATTGAACAAAATTAATATCTTGAGGACTAGGTTGACCAAATTTAAATTTGCAAACTAAATTGAATATTTATGAATAGTTTAAATACCATACTGAACGGATTAAAAGTTCAAGAATAATACTGTATGTTGGGTAAAAGTTTAGAAATTATTAGTGTGACTTTTTTACTTAATTCCTTAAAAAAACCACAAACTTTAGGTTCAGTCTCAAATTTGCCTAAACTTTTTATTATTTAAAAAAATGGTTAATACTATGAAATACCCTAAATTTGTATATTCGTAACAAATTTATCTTAAACTAATTTTTTTTATTATCAAAAACCCTAAACTAGTACATGTATAATAAAGTCACCCCAAATGATCACAAAAAAAACCAAAAATTGATGCACTTGTGACAAATTTATTATAAATTAATTTTTTGATCGTCAAAAACTCAAAACCGATATATTTGTGACAAATATACCCTCCTTTAACTTAGATTATTACTCTTAAAAACCACAAAATTGGCATAACTATGACAAACAAAGTGTAAAATCACAAACCGGTACACTAGACAACTATTATATGTCATTCAATTCAGTAATTTAACAGCAAAATTCAATAGAAACTAACAAAAAGTAAATTTATTACAAATGTACTAGTTTTGGGTAAATTTATCAAAGGTATACCGGTTTGAGTTTTTGGTGGTTAATAAACTAATTTGGGATAAATTTGTAACAATTGTACTAATATGAGGTTTTTCATAGTATTAACCCTTAAAAAAAATTCTTAGTTTTCCTTCTAGTCCTAAATCTACCCCCATTAAACTTCCGCCCAAAAACTACTATTTCATTAGTTTTGGATCACGCAACGAAGTATCTTTTATCAAGTGTTATATTTTGATTTTTATTAAAGAAGACTCGAGTTTTGTGTTAATATTGGACAAAGCGGGTCAAATGCAAACAAATATGTATATATATATATTATATTCTAATGAAGTTGCTTAACACGCCTAACATGAGTTCGAAATTAATGATAATCAATGTTGAAATCCAATCAACGGTTTGATTTTAACTCACTTCAACATATTAATGGAAGCCCATTAAAATTAAAGTGGTTTGTACAATATGGAGGTTGATTTGACAACACTGAGTATTAACAAGAGCACTTGGAAAACAATGCTTTCAAATAAGTTCGAGAACACAATGTTGGAACCCAATCAATGACACTAGACCATGAGAATAACACTTAGTAGACATTGCACATGGATGGATATGAGGACACAATGTCGGAATCTAATCAAGGATACTGGACAGTGATAGTAACACCAAGTGAGTACTACTTTTTGATGGATACAAGAACATAACATCGAAATCTAATCGACGACGCTAGATAATGACAACAATACTTAGTAAACAATGCTCCTAGATGAGTATGAAAATACAATATCGGAATCTAATTGACGACGTTAGACAATGACAACAACATCTAGTTAACACTGTTCTTAGATGGGTATGAGGATACAACATCAGAATCTAATCGATAACACTAGATAGTATAATAGCGCCGAAATCTAATTGACAATATTACTTGGGATATAGACATTTGCAAGAACTAAATCTATGACAAGAATCTTAAGCTATAGCTAAACTAGACTAATCTAAGATAAAGAGTAAGATAAAGCAGTTTTGCATATTATTTGAGGGGAAGAGGAGGCTTCTCCATTGGAGTGCCCACGATATTTATAGGTCAACTTGATTACCATCGGTGGTCGGTTGCTTCCTCCTAAAAAGTTGCTCCACTTTCTATATTGAATCACCTTATTTGCATTTGGTTACTTTCTGACCCTTTCGACGATGTTCTTATGACTTGTCCAGTAAGTGTTAACCGTTCTTTTGATTTTGGCACCCTTTTAAGTATCGACCATTCTAGCCGACACTTAGCTGTCAATATTATGTCTTCAATAATGTCTCTTAATTTAGACACATGATAACAATTGCTTTGTTATCAAGTCATGTATCTCCACTAGTAGGTCCATCGAAATCTAACCCAAGGGCTCTCGAAATTCTTGGCCATCCTTTGTTTTTATGACCAGTATGGACTGGGTTGACGTAAATCATGGCACATATGTGGTCGTGAGGGTAATTTCAAATGTTTTATCCCTCGTGATCAGCATATGACAGCAGGGGTATTTTTTGGATGTCAACAACCACTATAAGTATTCTAACATGGTAGTTCCACGTCAACACTATGTCTACATCAGTTGCTAACATGGAATAATTCCACTGAAAACATCGACATTCCATTCTCCGAAGATTGGGGGAAATTAGAAGTAGTTATGGCTTGCTTCTTCACTTCTTCAATTAGCGCTCAAAGAGAGAGAATAATTTCTTCATTCCTCTAAATCTCATCGCTCCCTCCATATCAAAGTCAGTCTTGATGCCACAAAGCTGAAGCTAGGGAGCTTTCCATCCTTTGTGCTTAAGCTCATTTCCATGTGTTAACCTCTCGATTTGTTTTGTCAAAGGAATTGATGATGGACAGGAGGAATTCCTCCGTGAATTAATGAGTAGTGGACTCCAAAGCGCTTGATCTCTTCCAATGTGAACATTCTTGCACATAATTGTGCTCGATCGCTCAGAAAAGAGGGTGCCAGAATTCTCCAATACTCAAACAAGAACAAATATTGGTCAAGTTTTGCCAAGCCAATCTTCAATTGATATCTCAGAACCTCCATGCACTTAAAAATCTGGAATTGGTGGTGTATTGTGAAACTGTGGACCAAGAAATGCTTAAATGTTCAGTGCTTGCTGTTAGATGATATTTTCTTGCAAACTGAAAAGTGCTAATTCTTATGTTTCTTGTAAATGGATTTGATTGCATACTATATGTCTAGTATGGCTATATACTACGCGTTGAGTCATGCTTGCTGTGGTGGGATCAAAATTCATGAGAGTGGTGTCCATATTTGCAATCACCAATCAAGCGTGTGGTTGGATGGAGTTTTCTTGAACCAGAGTTATAGGAAAATATGGCCCATTAGACAACTATGAAATAAAGTAAAAGAAACCAGGATAGAATTATTATGTCGTTTGGACACTAGCAAGAGAAAGAAATGAATGAATACATTAATTCTAAAAAATCTTTTATGCATTTAAAATTAAAGATATAATAAGAGTATAAGTAAGAAAGAAGCAATATCTGTTTACAAACACAAGAATCTTCCTATAAGATTACAACCTGGTGACATTCCGTGGCTTATATATAGGTCCCAAAACCAATCGGAAAAGATCCTATAAAATATATAATAGCACTAATCCAGATACAAGTGTGACCAAGGTGTTAGACTAAATATAAACTAAAACCTGACGATCCTGATTTAACAATCACAGATAAATCCATACAAAAGTCGGGATCAATTTGTGGAAATGTAAAGATCAACATACCTCTGGCCATTGATGAAAATCTACAAAGGCGGAAAACTTCAAAACCTTGGACGGATCCACATAGCACAATCGATTTGTGATATGGAGACACTAGATCTCTACATCTTGTTCTACTAGCCAATATCCCTCAAACCTGATGGTGTGTTTTCTGTAGTGATATGGTTTGAACTAGACGATCGGACGTTTTATTCCATTTCTTATGTTACCGACGACTTCCATCAATACCGTTATAGTAACATATTAACAGGCAAATATCACATAATAAATGTGGGTGATAAATTGGACAATAAATCGGAATTAATTGGGAATACAATTTTGGGATCATATTTAGAATAATAAATATATATTACATATTACAACACAAGGCATATAAATAGAGATCAACAAAAATCACAATATGCTATCATTTTTTGTCAATACAAAACAAAATATAATTTACACATCTACATAACAACATTCACATGAGCAGTGTAATATTTTACGGAGAAATACTAAACTAATGATTCATATGTTCCTGATAAAATTTAATGAATGCTCACTTCGTAAAATTACACTATATAAAATAAACTTCGGTAGTCAGTTTTACTATCTTGCTACTATGCATTAAACTATCGTTGTTGCGAAAATTCGGCACTTGTAGATCATTTCATATGCGCTAATCTTGATCATTAAGTTATTATCAAGAGGAAAACTTCCTAGAAGAAGTGGTTGGGTTGGGGAAGTTGGGCTTGGAGAGGCTTAGAGCGCAAATGATAATCATTTTGTTGGAATCAATTTCTGGCCAAAAATTGACTTTTCTATTCTCTGAACGTGTTTTTGAGCAAAAGTATGTATTTGATAATGATACAAAATTTCTGTTCTTAGAACAGAAATTTGTTTGATAGAGACACAAAATTTCTTCTCTCAAACGGCTGACGAGCAATGGGAACGGTAAAGGATGACAAGCAACGGCCGACGGGGATGGGTGATGGAGGACAACAAGCAATGGTGGCGAGAGGTTGTTAGTAGCAAACGGCGACAGGAGGTGGCTGGCAATGACGGAGGATATAGATTGGTGGCGGCGTGAGTAGAGACGATAGGGGACAATGGGTGCCAGGGGGAGGATAGTAGCAAGGGCAAGCGATGGGAAAAGTTTTTATTCTTTTTTATATTCTAGAAATAGTAAAGTATAAATTTTTTACTTCTCATTTTCTTTCAAACTTATTTCTAAACTAAAAATTTGTTTCAGAAATTGAAAAATAAAATTATATTATTAAATAGATTTCTATTCCAAACCTGTTATTGGGAATAGCAAAAAAAAAAAAAATGATTATCGCGTGCTGTTAATAACTTAATAATACTTATGATAAATTTTTCTTAAGAGACCTCATTATTTTGTCACGACTTACGCCTCAAGGGACTACCTTTGGGGGGCAGATTTAGAGGTATTTGCTCACAAGACAATCCAATCGCTTCAGCTAAAAAACGACTCAAATACATCATCTTATCGACGATCCAAAATATTCATCAATCATGAGCACAGGCTCTCCCAAGCCTATACATCATAGGACGTTGGGATTATTTTTGAAGTTTTTTAGATACCAAGAGTTACTAGGAGTCGCTTGGGGGTTGGCTAGAACCCAAACGAGAAGTAGAATAATTTTGTTTTTTTTTACATCACCAAATATTTCATTGAGGACTTAATTACACTAATATTTCTATTTATGTCTTTTCAGTGCCTAACTAGTTGGCTGTTTTGGTGATTATGCAATTTTGGTTTACCTTTTATGATCCTAAAGGTATTAGTCCACTAGGTGTCTAAGCAAATGTTCTTGTGGGGAGTTCATTGAGATTTTAAACTAAGCCTCTCCTAATCTAGGAAAGTGATTAACGCTCAATTTATTGAAACGTGGTGCCGAAAGTAAAAACGCTATGAATTGAAAGCGGCTACCTAAGTACCAGAAACTTAAATGTCCCGCAATCTGTGGGGTAAATAATAGGGGTGAGCGTGGTTCCGGGTAGAACTGGGAATCGGAACCGATCCGGTTCCCGGTTCTAAGGGGACCGGTTCCGGTTCCCGGTTCTCTTTTTCTGGGAATCGGCGGTTCCCGGTTCCGGTTCCGATTCCCATAGGAACCGGAACCTGAGGAACCGGAACCGGAAAAGTTAAAAATAAAAAACCCTTATCCCTTCCGCGAATTTCCCCCTTCAATTTTCCCCCTTTCCCTTTCTTTTTCTCTCTCTCTTTTCTGCCCTTTTTCCTCCTCACATCACTTCCTGCCCCCCACTTTTTCTTTTCCCTCTCTCTCTCTCTCTCCTCTTTCCTCCTCTCTCGGCCGAACCCTCCCACCTCTACCTCCTCCTCTTCTTCTTCTTCTTCTTCTTCTTCTTCTTCTTCCTTCCTTCCTTCCTTCCTTCCTCTCGCCGGTTGCTGCTTCACCCACCACCACACCACTGCCCCACGCCCTACTCACCACCACCTCTTGGCCACCAAACCCCCACCACCCACTGCTCGTCCGACAAGCCGTCTCACCGTTGAGCCCGACGAGCTGTCTTGTTGTCTGCGCCGCCGTGAGGCACCGCCGCCGTCCCCAAGCCACCGTCACCACCTCTTGCTGCCGCTTGCTCGGCTTTCCGGGCCGTTGTTGCTCCGAACCGTCACCACCTCCGCCCGAACCCGAAACCTGTTAGGTTAAGCCCCAAATTAATTTACCGTCTCAGTTCCCACTTTCACTTCGCACTTCCTCTTTGTCACTACCCGACGTTGCTCACTATGCTCCGTGCTCGCCCTCGACGAGTTTCTCGACGAATCTCCACATGGAGTCGGGCCTCAAGTCCCTCGACGAGTTCCTCTCTGGCAAGACCTACATCTCCGGGTAAAGCTCGTCTACAAGAAGCCGGCGAAGAAGACGACCGCATCCCCATCTTCGTCGGCTCGGAGGACCTCGCGTGGAACCATGTATCATCCCACCAGAGGCAGCGTTCGTGGTGGCAAAGACCGTAAGCTCTCTCTCTCTCTCTCTGTGTATCGTTCTTTTTAAGCTTTTGAGCATTTGTGTTGTATTTTCTTTGCTCGATTCGAAAGCGCGGGGCTTTGAAGCTTGGGCTGGCTTTCGCCTCCTCGACAACGAGATTCTCATCCTCAAGGTCTGTCCCTCTCTTTGGACGTCGATGGCTTTGGTTGGATTTGCTAGGGCTCGTGGCACCGGTTTACTTGTTGTTGGGGGCTTCTGTGCTTCGGCTCGTGCGCGAGGGTTTCTTTTGAATCTTAATTTGGGGTCTGTGCATTGATGGGGGTTTTGATGGGATTTCGTTTGTTTTTCCGTTTTGTGATGGTAGGAGGAGATGCAGAGGACGAATCTGGAGCTGGAGTCGTATAATTGATGAAGAATTCACAACGATTCCCCTTGATGGAAGACTACAATGCCACAGAGAACTGAGGTCACTCAACTGGGCCAACATACAGCATTAAATGGTGCTACTCACGGACACCATTCAACACGAGCATGTCTTATAAAGGGCAAAAATATACTGAGCTCATACCTGCAAACACCGACTGCCGATGGTGATAATAGGAACTCTGAGCAGCTACTCAAAAAGTTCCTTTAACAAGTTGCAGCACATCCTCTTGCCACCAGACAACAAAATCCAACATGGCTTCTACCAAAGAAGATACGTCTCAAGTCTGAACACAGAATCATGAGGCCAATACCCCAATACCCGCAGCAACAGCAAATGCGGGGCCCAAAGTTTCTGCGTGTTAAAGAATCCGGGGTGGAAGACTATCAACTCTTTCATACTCGTCGAATCTATCTTAATGTTCTTCACGCCCTTGCAGAAATCCAACACAGGGGACTCTAAAACAGGGCTTCCCTTGACAATTCCGCATCGTTGATTCACAAGGTAATATGACATTTAGAGCCGTAAAATGTCTCTTTAACATCAGAGAAAAGACTGATTGTGGTTAATCCATGGTCCTGCCCATATCAAACTTAACATGTGAATTTATGTTGCAGATATATGTTCACTTCGGGTAGATGTGGAGAGACTGGCTTTTTCTATTATCTGGGTATGTTTCTTGTTCTATCTTCGTCATTTGCTGTGCTCTTTTTGGTAAAGAGGATTGCATGTCCATTAGCCGCCATCACCAGACTACACTAAATGATAGCTCATGTGCTTACTAATCATGAATTGTCGGCCCTGTGTATACCAATATATTGATTGATCTTCCCATGAAAGGAGAACAATCTTGTTTACTTATTTTTCAGGAAATGACACCGAAGCGAGATATAATATCCACAAGATATACAAAAAGCATTATTAAATCATGTGCAGCTCTGTCTTATATTGAAGCTCGAGACAAGGATGGATGACGGTAATCATGTAAATGTTGAGAAGGCTATTCCTCTGTTCATATGAGCTCTTTTCTGGTGTATAACCTCTCACACATTGTACTAAACTTGTTCTGATTAATCAACATGCTATTTCCACATGACTTATCCTCTGTTCAATAAATTTTCATGTTAGCATAATTCGGCAGTTTCATATTCTTGCTGTTGAGTCTTTCATGAGTCTTCCATTTTTTTAAACTAAAAATGAAAAAAAAAAAAAAAACTCGTTGGAACCTGTTGGAACCTGGAACCGACCTCGGAATCTGTGACAGGGTAGGTTCCAGGTTCTTGGTTCTGATGGGTAGGTTCCAGGTTCCAAAAAATGAGGAACCTGTACCCGAGGGTAGGTTCCAGGTTCCAAGTGGAACCTGTAAGGAACCGGGAACTGCTCACCCCTAGTAAATAATACATGGCCTTGTTGTTGAGTCTTGGGACATGAACCCTCAAAAAACTTGCTATTGAAAAGTTAAGGCGAGCCTAATTCTATTTGATTGATTAGAGCTAAACCTAAGCTATTTGTTTAAAAATGAGGTTCAGTCTAAGTTGATTTTTAATTTTTTGGGAATTAAAATTGAAGCTAATCCTAAGAATGATAAACTAAACTAAACAATAAACAAACTATTACAAAGATAAGGCCAAAACGGACATCGGTCTTTCACCATTGCCATCGACTCCTCATTAGCCACCGTCTCCATGGACTGCCATCTTTGCCCATGTCCCGACAAGTGTCAGCTTGGACATTCATTCATTCATCCACACAATTCATAACATGCACTCAAACAATGTGAAGCATTAGCAACGTTCGCATTGAATCGTCATTCGATTTGCCTTGAGATTGGCTTTGGAGTTGATCATGCATTTCAATTATCTCATTCCACATCTTAATAGACTAGGGCTCATTAATTGAGATTAATGATAATTTGCGTATATAAAGAGATGGACAACATCATTAACCACTGACCTAATCATCCCCTCTAAGGTAGCCATCGAGACATGCATCAGCCCTAAGCATACAATCTAACAATCACATGCAATTTACGCTAATTAGCCTTGAAGAATCAACAATCAAATTGTGAGCCAATGATTGAATCATTTGTTCATTTTTACTGATTCTGAGCAATTAAGTTTTAGTTCAATTGACCCACTAAATGAACTCCAATTCACTTGATTTAGGTGTCATTGGAAAGCTTATGAAGTGTATTTCAAAGGTCACTAAGACTATTTGACCGAGTTTTGACCCGAAAGATCCAAAATTGACCCAGAATCAACATTGCTCCAATTTTAACCTGAAATATGACCTGGTTTTGTAAAATACAGGAAAAATATTTAGAAATTTCAAATTCCCTCCAAATATTATAGGGAGTTAGATCATTCTATTAATGACAACTTTCATATATGGAATTTTTGCAAATAAGCACCGAAACTATGTGATAATTGCAGGCTTTCCTAGGGACTCAATTGAAAACAGTTTTGTAGGCTGAGACCAACCTTGTCCGATTTATTGCCTAATAGACCCCCTAAACTTTGCTATTTGGTACCTGAACTTTCTAGTCTACTCAATTGTTGAGAAATCTTCTAATAGATTTTGAAATTGGCAAACTATCCAATAAATTTTCTTAAATATGATAATTGTCTTGAAGAATGTTGTTTTGGGGATACACTCGAGGGGTGGAAACATCTCATTTTAGCGCTATTTATAAAGTTTAGTTCAAACGAAACACACTCAAACTTAAACTCTATACTTTATTCTGAAGATAAAGACTAAGAAAATTACTCTCATTCCCATCATGACAAGGTTTAGAATGTAGCCAATCTAGAACTTGGAAAGTTCATAGCATAGCTAGTTCAGAATAAAGCACACATTTAGAAGGTGACTAGTTCAAAACGAGACCAGTTACCTATAACAGCTAATGATTTGGTTTAGATTTCACACCAATAAAGATTTGATTGATTCAATTGATTGACAAATCAATCATAAAGACAAGTTATTTCTAAACAAAGAACCTCTTCTTATGGATATTAAGACTGTAGTTGTATGACCGACTAAAATAAATAAATAATTAAATAATTTCAAAAATTAATTAAATAAATACTAAAAATCCAACTTGGGCCCGTATCGCCTAATTGGAAGTCGGAATGGACCGGGAAAAATCCCGAGACCCATTCAATAATTAATATAGCGTGTCTACTTGCTAATGGTTATGTCTAACCACCTAACTTGCATTGTTAAGTCACTAATTTAATTAATCTAAACTAATCTAACCCCATAATCATGCTTAATTAACACTAATCAATCCATAACCACAATTAGCAAACTAAGCAGGGTTTTGTGAGCTAAACTCACTTGTGCAAAGTGAAGACCGGAACACCGCGACCGCGACTGAACTTGGGCTCGTGACGACACCCATGAGCGTGGACTTGCTTCGCGGGCGCAAGATGGGCTGAAGATGTGCTGAACTTGCTTGGGCCTTGCTGATTTGGGCTTCAAGTTGTGGGCTTACTTTGGACCAGGCTACTTCTAACCAACTTGGGTTGGGCTTGCGGAGAGTTGGGCTTGAAGATGCCGAACTATGGGCTGCTTGCTGGGCTGTTGGGCTCATGGGATTTGCTGGCCAAATTGTGGGCTGAGTGTTGGACCAAAGACACGTGCATGAAGGGAGCAGCGTAGGAGAGGAGCTCGGCTGTTTCGGTTGATGTCTTCGATGGACTGCTAGCCTCAATCAATGGTGCTGGCAAAGAGAGAGAGTGAGTGGAAGATGTTGGTCTACTCGGAGGAAGGAGATAGACGATGGTGGGTTCGCTGGCAAGGGAGTCAACATGGCTGGGGAAACGTTTCTTTGGTTGATCAAGCTTGGAGAAAGCTCGGATGTGGCAGCAGTTGAGGAACTCGGTGGAGGCATGGGCTTCTTCGAGCGTGCTGCTGGCTAGGTAGCACCGACACGCAACACGCGACACACGACACGACACTACACGACACGACACGCGACACGTCATTTCTCAAAAGGTAGAGAATTTCAACACGTTCGACACGTTAAATATTAAATAAATATTTTTATATATAAATGCATAAATAACTAAAAAATAATAATAATAAAAAGAGCTTATAATTAATCTATAATAAAAACATTAATCCTATATTTGTTAATATCATTCATTTTTTTAATTTGACAAATTCAACTACATTTCATTGTAATAATCCATAAAACTTAAAGGAAAAAACAAGAAATCCACATTCCACTATTAAATTTAAAATTTAACAATAAGCAAAAAAACAATCAACATTCCATCAAGTAATATAACAAAAAGTTTTTCATCCATATTATCCACTTCTTCTAAAAAAAAAAAAAAAAACTAGACTCCATCTTCAGCTCATCAAGTGAAAGATTTGCAACTTCAAGCACTTCAATATCTTCAAACGAGTCAAATGCATCTCCGCCAATATCCCACATTTTAATCTCTCCTTCGGCATATTGTGGGCTTTTTCTTGATAGAAGACAAAAATTGCTATGAATAAAAACCAAACATTTTGCGTGTTTTTGGGTCATTTTATTTCTTTTCACCGAATGCACAAATGAGTAAGCACTCCAATTTCTCTTAGCACATGATGAAGAAGAAGGTTGTGCAAGAAGCTTTAAGGCTATACTTTGAAGTATCGGTGCACATGCACCATGATCAACCCACCAAGCCTTAGGATCCATAGAATATCGATTTTGAATGGAATCATCATCTCTAAAATCCTCATTTTTACTCGCAAAATCCACATACTCCAAATTCACCTTGTTGCGCTCATTCAAGTTAGGAAAATATCTCTTGAAGCATTTCAGTCTTTCTTGATTGATCTCCTTATTCTTGTATGAAGAAATTCGAGTAGGATCTCCATCAAGCCATTGATCACTATAGTACCTTTATTTAATAAAATAAAATAAAATTAGAAAACAATAATAAATCAAATGAGTATTATATTATCATGTTAAAGAAATAATAACTACTAAAATAATAATTTCATACAATTTTAGAACTTACCTAGGATTTAAGATATGTGTCAAGCAATGAAGTGGAGTGTTGTTCTTTGTCCAACGATCAACAAGAATTGTGTGAATTACCTCATAAAATGTGGATTTCTCATCTAGCCTCTTCACTTCATGTGCATATATAACTTTCTTCACTTTTTCGATCATCGAACCCCACATATCATAAACTAAGTGAAGACAAGGTTTATTGGTGTCACAAATTCTAAGCATATCATAAATAGGAGCCGTGAATGAAAGTATATAATTAATAAAATCCCACCAAAAATATCCAACACTTTCTCCTTGACAAACTTAGCTTTCTTTTGATTAACATCTCGATAGATATTCCATTTGTTACAAATCACCATGTTTTGAAGACCACTTTTTATCAACTTGAATCTCCTACGCATCACAATCATCGAAGCAAAACGTGTATCCGCTATAGAAAACAACTTCAAGTTAACAAACTCATGATATATTGCTAATCTCATAGAATGGTTCATGATGAAATGTTTGATTTGCATAACTTTTTTAACAATATCTGAAATCCAACTACATTCCTCATAAACTATTTGATTGCTCTCCATATTTTTTGCAGCACAAATGTTCTTCAAAGTTAGATTAAGAGTGTGCACCACACAAGGCGTCCATATAATGGATAGAAATTCTTGCTCAATGAGTTGTCCTGCGCCCTTACAATTTGAAGCATTATCTATAATTACTTGGACCACATTCTCATGCCCAATTTCATTGATAACTCCTTTCAGCAAGTTAAAAATGAAATGCATATCTTTTGTTTCTCCCGAGCAATCAACCGATTTTATAAACATCGGTTCTCCATCCGATACCGCCATGAAATTAATAAGCGGTCTTCTTTGTGAGTCGCTCCATCCATCACTCACAATACTTACACCATTCTCCTTCCACATGATTTTGATAGGTGTACACAACCTATCAATATTTGCATTCTCTTTTTGCAATAAAGTGGTTCTCAACAAATTATATTTCGGTGGTACATAACCCGTAATATTATGATTAGCAGCATAAGTGAAAGCGGATTGAAAATAAGGATTTCTTGCTAGGTTAAACGGCAAGCCCGCGAATAAAACATCCTAGCAATCTCATAATCTAGACATTCCCGTTGAGTCATATTAAATGCATTTTCAAGTGATTTTCCACTCCCACTTCCACCTTTCCTTTTTTTTAGAGTTCTATGATAAATCCATTCCATCACCACTACCACCATTAAGTGAATAATTAGCAAGAGGCAAATGTACATTTCTAGTTGCTATACTCATTAATTGAGTATTGACCTCTTCCTCTAATTTTTCCATTTCCAAAAGATCTTTTTTTTTTCTAGTTTTGTGCACTTTCCAATTCATTTTCCACTTATCATCATCAAGTGGCCCCTCACTCTCGTGTATGAACTCTTATAATATTTTTGACAAAAGTTGCATCTCTAAGACAAATTTTCCCCCTCATTAGTATGATTAATTAACTTAGTAATATACCTCCATAATGGTTGTTTTACAACTTCATTATTAGAGGTAGGTTGTTGTGTGCTTGAAGTACTACTAGCCATGTTTAAATTTGAAAACATTTTGCAAAAAATAAAAATAAACATGTTATTATCAATTGCTATAAGGTTTCTTAGTTAAAGTTAACTAAGGGAGATTGGATACCAACCGGAAACACGTTGCGGGAAGCGGTAAGCAGCAATAGACAGCAGCAAAATAGTGACGGACAACAACGAATAATAATAAATGACAGCAAGCAGCAGCAGACGGCAGCGAGCTGTTATGAACAGCAGTAATATAGTAGCGAACAACAGCAATATGGCAGCGAACAGCAGCAGCCAACCCCACAATACAACAGCAAACAGCAACAGCCAACCCCACAATATAGCAGCAAACAGCAGCAAACAACAGTAAACAGCAGCAGCCAACCCCACAATATGGCAGCGAACAGCAACAAATAGCAGCAGCCAACCCCACAATACGGCAGCGAACAACAACAAATAGCAGTGAACAGCAGCACAATACGGCAGCGAACAATAGCAAATAGCAGCAAACATCAGTAGCCAAACTTCCATCATCAATTCCCGACCATCACATACATGACCAAAATCATTATGAGTATTCGAAATACAAAAGTGAAAAGGAAATACAAATAGAGAAAAATCATAGCAAAACCGATAATGCCCTTTTGGTTTTCAATTTCGATGCCACTTACTTCATAGATGACTTATTCAAAATAGCGCACTTAATACATAAAAATGACAAAAATCAGTCCGTTCACTCAGGGTAAATCCTATTTGGTGTAGAGCAGCAAATAAGAACTCTTCCCCTCTGAAATCATTTTTATAATGCCTAGCAAATCATTTTAATCTCAATACTCTTGATTCTGCTGAAAAATGTTTCCATAGTCCAACCAACTCTGCTCACCAGATAGCACTCAAAACACGAATCCTCTGGGTGACTTCACACAGTGGACTTAAAGGTGGTTATTAAGAATCACTTGGGATTACAACACACCATCCCATTCTTTAACTCAACGGATCACTCAGAAAAACAAACTCTAATGTAGTCCCAAACTGATCCCTTTTCAGCTAAGGCCAAAAGCCACGGAGTTCAAGAATCAGACTACAAGGAATACACTACCCTCGTCATAAAAATTCCTAGTCCAGACAAGAAATGGCAAAAATAGGAACAAGACAGTCACTCCAACTCCAATTGCACCAAACACAGTACCCAAAACCCATAAATCTCCAATCTTGAAGAGCTCTCGAGTAGCCCAATTCAAAAAAATTCCCTCTTTCCCAACAAGACGATCACCACACAAGCCGCATCTCAAGAATTCTACCACAAGATTTCAGATCTCCAAAGAAATCCCCCTTTCCCCGATCTAACTCTAGGGTTTGCCAAAAAATCCCAAATCATATTATAAAGAAATCCAAAATGCTAACCTGAGATGAGCAAAAAGATGAAATTGTAGATGAAGAGGAGCAACGTGGCAACACCTGTGAGCGGCAGGGGCGACAGCTCATCGTCGAGGCAACGGCTCGATGCTTGCGAGAGACGAAGGCGAGGTCGGAGGCGACTGTGGCGACAGGTGGGGCTGAGGTGTGAGGGGCTACAGCTAGTCGGCGATTGGTCGGGTGGGCCGTGCGGCCGGTAAAGTAACTCCGGCGACACTCACAGCGAAAGAAAAGAACCAGAGTGCTTTGCTCACTGCTCAGGCATGTTCAACTGAAGACCGAAGAGAGTCTAGAACTATGCGTGCATAGTGTGACTGAAGTCTGAAGTTTTAACTTATATTATTTTTTTTTCATATATTTATATTTAGTCCCCAAAGTTTTGGAAATTTATAAAAATAACCCCGTGCGTGTCGGAGTCACGTGTTGGAAATTTCGACTCGTGTGTTGAAGCGTGTCAGAGAAGGTTGACCGCATGTCAATTTTCCCGACACGCATTGACCGCGTGTCAGACACGTGTCGGAGTGTCGGACATGACACGAAAGGTCCCGGAGAGTGTCCGTGCTTCCTAGGCTGCTGGAAATTCCGCAAAGGGTGAAGAAGAAACGATCATGGACGTGGGGATTTGGGCTAGCAAGCTCGCTCGGTGGAGAAGCGGAACCAAGATGGAGTAGCAACTGGTCTTCGTCTTCCGCTGGTTCCTGGTGGTGTCGCACAACCAAGAAGGATGGAGAGGAAGTCTCGGACGGCAGCAATGGGGGAAGGATGAGGGAGAGAGAGAGAGATGGAGGGGCCACTTGGTTACATTTTCCACACAAATATCTCCTTTGTCCCCTCATCTTGATCCACAACCATAGCTGTCTCCCACCAGCACAATTTTAGCCTAAGAGTTGAGTTGGTCCATAAGTTACAACTTATAGGGGCATACGAATTTCTTAACAAAAAGGCTTCAATTACACATCAATTCTCTCTTGATTCACTCTCATTTGGCCTACATAAATTCAATTGATATCTCCATTATCAAATTTATAATTTTCCTCACCCACACATCCATCTTACATTCCCATTTTGCAATCCAAAACCATCTTCGGCATTTTCTGAACAAAAATTGCACGGCGACGACTTTTTCCCAAAAAGTCTCGGGTGCCAAAAAAATCTTCAAACTGAATCGACACTCTTAGAATTTATTGTGACATGACAGGATCTTCAATTTCTGAAATCGAACTTGAATTGACGGTTAATTTCTATTCGATGTGTTTTTAGCGTAATCTACGTTCTTGGGTAACTTTCAGAAAATTTTAGTGCAAATGATGTGACATCCAGATTTTCAACCCCGTCATCTACGAATAAATCGGGCATTTCATTGACGCGTCTATAGGGCTATTCTCAGAACTGATCATTCTTGAGATAACTAGACTATCTGGGGAAATTATTATGAAATTTAAGTCAATTAGACTTGAGAACTCAATCATGAATTGGCTTATCGACCGTGTCCATCTTTAGAGGCCATTACGGCACAGTTAAAAATCGATTTGAGATTAGAGATAGGTCTGTTCGACTGAGATGTGTGGCCGATCGTGGGTGACTCCACTAAATTGGAAAATTCTTGTCGACTGGCTCTAGATTGATTTTCTTATTGTTTTGGTACCCTATGTCCGTATTTGGATCCTTGAGATTTTCACGACAAGCGAGAGTCGCCAATGAGTCGAGTGAGTTCATAGTGGCTTGAAGAAAATCGACCACGAGTCAATTGCCCTGAAAAATTCTGAAAACTACCCGATAGTCTAGGTCACGCTAAAAACGCGCCGAATGAAAATTAACCGCCAATTCAAGTCCGATTTCAGAAATTGAAGATTCTGTCATGTCACAATAAATTTTAGGAATGTTGACTCAGTCTCAGAAGATTTTTCAGAGATCCCAAGATTTTTTCAGAAAATTGGTTCGGACGCCGTGGAAAATCAACGGAAATTCGGGCTCAATTAAATGAAATTTCGACTTCCAAGCCGAGCTTTTAAGTGTTGGGGACTAGCAGAAAATGGTATAGGATTTTCCTTTGGCGAAATCGGACCTCAAATTGCGGATTTGAGTGAGGAATTGAAACTATTCGAGTAAATTCGGAATTAAGAAAATAGGTATATTTTTGGGCACCAAAATGGAATTATTTGTGAGGAGAAGACAAGAAGATATTTGGGGGACCAAAGTGGATAAACATGAAGCCTATGGGGGACAAAGCGTTTAACTCTTGGGATTTACTTTATTGACTTTAGTTTCTTCTTCCTAAACCTTCGGTCACACGCCTCACCACCGCCCCTCCCGATTTACATCTTCGTGTCTCTCTCTCTCTCTCACCCCTCTCTTTACTTCAACTTCACCGAAACTGCAGCATCAAAACCCCACAGAATCAACCCTCCATTTTCCCTTTGGCTGCCACCCGTCCATGTTCGTGTTCTCCTCAACCGAAACAGCTGCATGCTCCCTCGTTCGCGCCTTCTGCCCACGAAGACCCGAGCTCCACACAGCTTCAATCTTCGTGAAGCCTTGCTGACCGAAGACTCCACCGAGCTTTCTTCTTGTGCCACGAGTCCAATGTCTTTAGCCCATGCATATCGTGGAGTCCACGAAGACCGAGGCCAGCGAAGCAGCGTCCACGAGCAGCTCCCATCTTCAGTCTTCCCCTGTGGTGTACCCCCAGCTCCACGCCAGCACGCCAGTCAACTCCAACGCCCTCGGAAGACCACCGATTCAACCAAGTCTTCGCCCACGCAGATCCAACAACCGAAGCTGCTCCCCATCTCTACCATGTTTCGATCGATTTCACCAGTCAAAGCCCAGCTGAAAACCATTGAAGATTGACCGAGGAAATCCCCCACCGAGTGAAGCCTTGCCACGAAGCAAATCCATTTTCCTCTCCGTCTTCAACGCCCGAAGTTCCTCACGTGGCTAGCTCCACCTTCGTTTATTCACAAATCAGTTCACCAAGGGCAGCATCGATCGGTCAATTGACCACATACTCCCACGACTAGCTGCACGCGTGTCCTCAGCCCAAACCAAAGCTTCAGTCCAGCAATCCTTTAGTCCAGTGGCAAGCGAAGCCCATGAAGCAGGTCGTGAGATCCATCAGTCCTCAGGCCCAGTAAAGCCAGTAATTTCGGCCCATAGTGTAGTCTTCAAGCCCATTCAAAATTACACCAACAGCAGCCCCATTGAGCCCAAGTCAGCAGAAGTTTTGGCCCAAGCTCAGCCCAGCAAGTTGATTGTTTTCACAAGTCAGCCCAGCCTTTGAAGTCTTGCAGCCCAAGAAGCCTAGCAAGTGCTATTTCAATCAAGCTCGGCCCATTTCAGTAATAAATCTCAATTTGGCTGAGATTTGTTGGGCCAAGTTAAAGGCCAGGTCCAAGCCTGCCGGTGTTGCCGAGAATTCGATTTCGGCCGCCGTCGCGTCGCCGTTGCGGTGTCCCAGTCCTTGCTTTTAATCATGTGAGTAATCTCACTAATCCTTGCTTAGTAGACTAATGATGTTTAATGGTTGATTAGATTTAATTAAGTACAATTAGGTGGTTAGATTAGTTTAGATCAATTAAATTAGTGACTTAATGATGCATGTTAGGTGGTTAGACTTAGTCATTAGCAAGTAGAGACGTACTATTATTTATTGAATGCATCTCGGGATTTTCCCGACCCTTACCGGGCTTCAATTAGGCATTACGGGCCTAAATTGGATTTTAGTATTTATTCATTATATTTCTAAATTAATTATTTAATTATTTATTTTTGGGAAATTAGGCTAGGATAGCCGACGACCCAAATTTCGTGCTGATTGTTGTGGTGCAATTCGTTTATTTATTTAAGCTCTACGTTGTGCTGAATTGAATTAATTGTGCAATTTGAGGAATTATTCCTAAATTGATTGAAATTTAGTGAAATTGAATGATTGATCGATAAATAGCCGAGTATGGTTATTTAGCATTTATAATGCTTTGATGAGTTGTAAATCGGAAGGAATAGGGAGATTGATCTAAGAATACTCTTGGTTAAGATCGATCAGGTACGAGGTATAGACATACGTGGTTTGGTGATAAGGAAATCACTGGTGAAAACGGCGCCTTAAAGAACGCACGAGTGCTGTCTATTACCTGCATTTGAATAGACATACGTGGTTCGGTGATAAGGAAATCACTGGTGAAAACGGCACCTTAAAGAACGCACGAGTGCTATCTACTACATATATTATTATGGACATACGTGGTTCGGTGATTGAGGATATCACTGGTGAAAACGGCGCCTTAAAGAATGCACGAGTGATGTCCATTGTTTATGTTGGCTCTGTGATGAATATATCACCTTGGCGAAAAAGACGCCCAAGAGCATAGTAAAGTGTATGTTGTACGTCACCTTGGCGAATCGACGCCCGAAAGCATTACTGTAGCTCTGTGACTGAGAATGCAAACGTGAGGATTGAGAAGTGATTTGACCTGGAAATGGTCCGACTGATATGTAATCGACTAGGTCGATTGATCAATGATTTGATCCATTGTCGTGAATTGACTAATTGAGTGGTAGTGACCTTGAATGGTCCGATTGACATGTAATCGACTAGGTCGATTGATCGAGATATCGATCTGTGATTGCTTAGGTGCCTATTGAACTGTACTAATATGCAGGTGGAATCTGAGGCCAAGGTAAGTCATCTGACCCGTGCGTGTATAGGCAGCCCGGTTAGCGTATGGGTTTCCTAATCGAGTCTTAATGGGGTAGAACTTGCTGAGACGTAATCTCATCCCGGTTGTGGGACAACATTTCAGGACCATGATGAGAAGCCTGAGGAGAAAGAAACTGAAGAGGAGCACCTGGAGGAACCCCGATGATGAACCGAGTACGACCCAGATGAGGACTGAGATCCCATCATCTTTTGTGAATCCTGTCTAAATGTGAATAGTATGAGACTAGAATGTTATGAATAGTCTTGTGGTGACTCTGTATAAAGTTTGGTCATGAAAATCTCGATGATTCAAATTTATAACTACGGACTTAATAAACAAAAGGGTTGGCGACCAAAATAATAAAATCGAAAATTAGTCTAGTGCCGAGGATCGGAGCGTGACGATGATGACCCATGGTCGATTTTCCAATTTAGTGGTGTCACCTCACGATTAGCCACATCATCTCAATCGAACAAAACAATAAGAAAATTTATCTTTGGCCTATGATTTTCAAATTGATTTTACCCACGATTAGCCACACATCTTTATCGAACCAGTCCATCTCGATTTTAAATTAATGGAAGCTAAAGATGGACACGGTTAAGAAGCCGATTCCTAGTCGAATTCTCAAATCTATTTGTCTTAAAATTTCTTAATGGTTTCCCGGATAATCTAATTATCTCTAGAATAATTAGTTTTGAGAATAGCCCTATAGATGCGTCAATGAAATTTCCAATCCATTCAGTAGAAGACAAGATAAAAAATCTGGGATATCACAACTATTCTCCTCTTATAAAAATTTCATCCTCGAAATTTAAACTTTACAAAACTTAAGCAAAAATATGGGGGTTCAAATGTCTCATCGACTCTTTAATCTCCCATGTCACTCATTCCGTACCGTGGTGTTGCTAAACCACTTTGACCAACGGAATGATCTTTGTACGCAGAACTTGTTCTTTTCTGTCCAAGATCTAAACCGGGCTTTCAATGTATGACACACGGTCATCCATGTCCAATTCTTCAAAATTGAGCACATGAGTCGGGTCAGGCTCATACTTCCTTAACATCAACACGTGAAAGACGTCATGTGCTTACACGAATCTTGGCGGCAACGCAAGACAATACGCTAAGGTCCCGATTCTCTCAAGAATCTCAAACGGACTTACGTACCTCGGACTCAGTTTGCTTTTCTTTCCAAAGCGCAAAGTTTCCCTCATTGGTGACACCTTTAGAAAAACGTGATCACCAACTTGGAATTCCAATAACCTCCGATGCTTGTCTGCGTAACTTTTTTGTCTGCTATGAGCGGTCTTTAATCTGCCTTTGATTATTGCCACGGCATCCACCGATTTTTGGACCAAGTTTAGGCTTGTGATCTTTTTTTCACTCACTTCATCCCAACACACTGGTGTCTTACACACTCATCCATACAACGCTTCAAATGGAGCCATCTTGATGCTCTATTGATAACTATTGTTGTAGGCAAATTCCACCAGGTGAAGCTGATCTTCCCAACTTCCTTTGAAGTTTAGTACCCAAGCTCTCAGCATGTCCTCGAGGCTTTGAATCGTCCTCTCAGACTAGCCATCCGTCTGAGGATGATATGTCGTACTGTACTAAAGCTTTGTACCTAAGGCACTTTGCAAGCTTTTCCAAAAAGCGGCAGTAAATCTTAGGTCTCGATCTAAGGTTATCGTAACCAGTACTCCATGCATTCGAACCACCTGACATACGTACAGGCTAGCATGTCTATCCAAACTGAGATCTTTTTGAACTGCAATGAAGTGAGCTAACTTTGTTAGTCTGTCGACTACTACCCAAATCGAATCATTTCCTCTTTGACTCCTTGGTAGTCCAATCACGAAATCCATCGTGATATGCTCCCATTTCCATTCTAGGATTGTGAGAGGTTGCAGAAGTCCTCCCGGCTTGCAATACTAAGCTTTTACCTGCTGACATATCAAACACTTGGCAACATCCGCCTTCATACCTGACCACTGGTAGTGTTGATGCAGATTCTGATACATCTTAGTACTCCCAGGATGAATGTTGTAACTCCTATGATGTGCTTTAGATAAAATATCTTCTCTAAGCTCTACATCATCAAGTACAACCAAACATCCTCGGAACCTTAAAATTCCGTCATTAGAAATCTGAAAGTCAGCCTTTCTTTTCTCATTATCTTCCTATAGAATTTTCTGTACATCTGGGTTTGTTGGTTGGAGTAACTTGATTTTTCACTTGAATATCCGGTTCAATTCTGAGGGTGGCCATAAGACTTGAAAGGTGGCCTACCTCAAATTTGAATACCAAATCTCTAGCTCTCTCGATTAAGTTCCACTCCTTAATCAGTATGTGAGCTACTAAAGACTTTCGACTCAAAGTATTGGCGACCTTGTTTGCCTTTCCAGGGTGATATAGGATATCATAATCGTAGTCTTTCAGCAATTCCATCCATCGGCGCTATCTCATGTTCAACTCCTTTTGAGAGAACAGGTACTTGAGACTTTAATGGTCCATGAAGATCTAAAACTTTTCTCCGCATAGATAGCGTCTCCAAATCTTCAAGGCAAAGATAATCATCGCGAGCTCTAAGTCATGTGTCGGGTAATTCTGTTCATGTGTCCTCAATTGACGAGAGGCACATGCATCAACTCTGCCATGTTGTATCAGCACACAACCCAACCTTCTAAATGACGCATCACTATAGATCTTGAATCCTCCGGGACTAGATGGAATGGTCAGTACAGGAGCCGTAGTCAGCTTTTTCTTTAGATCTTGGAAACTACGTTCGCATTTGTCTGTCCACGTGAATTTCTCTTCTTTCTTCAGAAGTCTTGTCAGAGGCGACGCTAGTTATGAGAACCCTTCCACAAACCGTCTGTAATAACTTGCCAAACCCAGAAAACTTATGATTTCTGTCACTGTAATCGGTCTTGGCCAATTGATCACAGCTTCTATCTTGCTCGGGTCCACCGATATCCCTTCACCTGAGATCACAAGTCCTAAGAAAGCAACACGACTTAACCAAAACTCACACTTGCTAAACTTGGCGTACAATTGATGGACTCTCAACTTCTCCAGTACCAATCTTAGGTGATTCTTATGCCCTCTGTCACTCCTCGAATATACCAGGATATCATCGATGAACACGATTACAAACTGATCCAGATATTCCTTGAATACTCTGTTGATCAAATCCATGAAGGCAACTGGAGCATTTGTCAATCCGAATGGCATCATTGTGAACCCATAGTGACCATACCAAGTACGAAATGTTGACCTAGGAATGTCCTCCTTTCTAATTCTCAGCCGATGATATCCCGTCCTTAAGTCAATCTTCGAGAATATTGATGCCCCTTGTAATTGATCAAATAGATCATCGATCCACGGGAGTGGATACTTAATCTTGATCGTTACCTGATTGATTTCCCGATAGTCAATGCACAGGTGCAACGAACCATCTTTCTTCTTGACAAATAGAACTAGTGCTCCCCAAGGTGATGCACTGGGACGAATAAACCCTTTATCCAATAACTCCTGCATCTGCACCTTCAGTTCCTTCAACTTAGATAACACCATCTGATAAGGAGTCTTAGAAATTGGCTCTGTCCTAGGTGCTAGCTCAATCACAAATTCAATTTCTCTCTCTGGCGGTAATCCGAGCAATTCCTTAGGAAAGACATCCAGATATTCTTACACAACTGAAATATCTTCTATTTTCAGTTCCTCCTCTATCATGCTAGGTACCCTTGACAACCCTCATCTAACAGATGAGTTGCCTCTAGCGATGAGATCAAGACAATTGAGGGTCCTCCTCGATTCCCTACAAACTCGAAACTCTCACCCTCTAACGGGTCAAACTAAATCGTCTTACGATAGCAGTCCATTTTAGCTCGTTGCTTAGTGAGCCAGTCCATGCCAATAATTAAATTGAAATCATACATGGCTAGGACTAATAGATCAATTTTCTCCACTCGCTCACCAATCTCTAACTTACACCCCGAACAACCCAAAGCAGCAATGACTTTATCTTTCAAGGGTGTAGATATGCAAATTGCCGACTCCAATAATATAAGACTGACTCCTATTAACTTAACATATTGCTCGGCAATGAAGGTGTGGGTTGCTCCCGGATCAAAACAAAGCATAAGCAGGCTGGTGATTCAAGCAAACCATACCTTTTATCACGTTAGGTGCAGCTTCTACCTAACCCTATGTAATAGCATACATGGTGCCCTGAACTGGAGGTCTCAACTGGCCTCTTTGTGGCACGTCTGAGGGGCATACCCTCTTATATATCCCATATGCAGTGGCAGCGGCAGTTGCGGTTGTCCTCTTAGCTTTCTAGGACAATTTTTGGCTATGTGGCCCTGTTGGCCACATTCAAAACATGCACTCGACCTTGATGGGCACGGTGCTGACCCATGTCTTCTCCCACAGAAGCGACACGCTTCATTCCTATTGGGCCCTGACTTACCAAAGCCACCCTTCTTGCTTGGCAGGCCTTGGAATATGTTTCCAAGCATAGGTCTCTTTCTTTGGTGGATACTGTCCCTATGGGAGCTTAACCTTGATCCAGACGAGGTAGCTCTTTCGTTTTAATCTTTCTCGATCTTTTGGGCTCTCCCATAAATGTCGTTGTAACTTCTCAGATCCACAGAGACCAATATACTTCTCAAGTCTAGCCTAAATCCGTCCTTAAACCTTCTCACTCGGTTCGCCAGATTCTCAATCAGTTCTAGAGCATACTGCGAAAGTTTAGCGAATTTCGCCTCATATTGATCGATGATCAGAGAACCTTGGCGAAGATATTGAAACTCTGCCATCTTCACCACTCTAGCGGTCTTGGAGAAATATTTGTCATTGAAAGCTTCTAAGAAGGCGTTCCACTCCGAAACGACACCTTCTAGAAATATTGCTTCTCAGGTAGTCTTCCACTAAGTATTTGCAACTTCCTCAGTAGTGCAAAAGCTTTCTTCAACTTCTGGATCCATGCAACAGCAGCTTTAGGAATTCCTGTTCTAGTGAATTGAGGTGGATTCAACCTTAAGAATTGTTCCACCAACTTGTGAATAGGCCTTTCAGCAACCACAATTCCTGGCGGACCTTCGACATGTGCAGTGACAGGTGCAGCAGCAGGTACGACAGCAAGGGCGACTTTAGCAGCTGCGGCAACAACAGCAGTAGCAGCGGCTTGAGCGGTGGTTTGATTCTAAGCCTGCTGATCCTTACGATTCCCTATGACTTGTAATACCCGCATCATCCCTTCTATTCTGGGATCACCCGGGGTAGCTACCCCAGCACTGACAAGAGTTGGTGCTTCTCCACTGGCATTGGCCTGAGCTTGTGCCCTGCCTCTGCCTCGAGTACCGATCCTGGTCGGCGCTCTTCCCCGAGTCACGACCCTACTGGCCCTCTTTCCAGGAGTTCTTAGCTCCTGGTCGCTCATGGTTCAGCTTTATACTGATTCTTATCCTCCAAATCCACACTAGATTAGAAGATGAACGATTCACACAAGACAAACAATTTTACCAATCAACTAACATCAACATGCACCAGGCATGAATTTAAAGGCCATTCTACTACTATCCCATGAACCATCGCTCCTTATCACTCAAATCTTGAACTTCGCTCTAATACCACTTAAACGGGATGTCATGTCCCGATCCTTAAACATGTGCCCATCTCTCACCTAGTCGATTAATAGCGACGTCCCAGGATACATCGCTGACGCTATTCATTTTATAATACATATGTTGAAGCATATAATAAATCCCTAGACAATAAAACAATATGATAAAAAGTAGGGCCATATTTTTCACAACTGAAAAACCATAACCAAACTTTTATACACAACAAACTACATAGTATATAATACAATACTATTCACAGAAGTTTGATCTATCACACATCAGTCCACAACTTAAGGTTTGCAAAACAAGATGGGATCTCAATTCTCATCCGAGTCGTACTCTGGATCGTCCTCTAGATGATCCTCCTCTTCTTCATCTTCAAAGTCTTCTTCAGAGTCCTCCTCTTCAGGCTCCTCCTCAAGCTTTGCTTCTGCAGGCTCCTCTTTTGTCCATTCCCACTCCTGATCCTCCTCCAGTCCCTCCTTTTGCTCGACAATCTCCCCATCTTCTTCACCCCAATTAGCGTCTCTGACTGAGTACGCAAGAGTACCAGAATCATTCTCGAGGTTCGGGTCTTTGCATCCACTACCGATCCCTCCTTAAAATCTATTGTTCCCTTCCCGAATGCTTTCTCTAAAACAATTAGGGGTACATCCTCTTCTGGCATGAGACCCTCCCTTCACCCATCATAATATTCACAGTACCATGACCGATACTCATGGGGCCTCAAGTCATATGTACCCACGTCAACCCAAACGGTCGACCTAACCAGGACGTCCTCTAGTCTATTCGAGCAAGGGTGAATCGGGAAATGGATTTCTAATTTGGTGACTTTTTCGGGTATACCAAAATGCATGGGAGGACGAGGAGGTGGAGGTGTTGCCATCTACGGGCCTGAAATGTTGTCCCACATCGGGGTGAGACTACGTCTCAGTAAATTTTATCCCACTAAGACCCAATTAGTAAACCAATACACTATGGGTTGTCTATGTACACACTGGTCAGAGGACTTACCTTGGCCTCAGTTTTCACCTGCATATTAGTGCAGTTCAAATAGGCACCCAAACACACTACAATGGATTGATACATCGATCAATCGACTTCTAAATAAATAATTAAATAATTTTGAAAATTAATTAAATAAATACTAAAAATTATCGACCATTACCCGATCCTTTTAGTCAATACCATACTTTCCCCACTATGGAAAAATCCCAAGACCCATTCAATAATTAATATAGCGCGTCTACTTGCTAATGGCTATGTCTAACCACCTAACTTGCATTGTTAAGTCACTAATTTAATTAATCTAAATTAATCTAACCCCCTAATCATGCTTAATTAACACTAATCAATCTATAAGCATAATTAGCAAGCTAAGTAGGTTTAGTGAGCTAAACTCACTTGTGCAAAGTGAAGACCGGAACACCACGACGGCAGCTGAACTTGGGCTCATGACAACACTCATGGGTGTGGACTTGCTTCACGGGCCCAAGATAGGCTAAAGATGTGCTGAACTTGCTTGGGCCTCGCTGATTTGGGCTTCAAGTTGTGGGCTTACTTTGGACCGAGTTGTTTCTAACCGACTTAGGTTGGGCTTGTAGAGAGTTGGGCTTGAAGATGCCGAACTATGGGCTGCTTGCTGGGCTGTTGGGCTCATGGGATTTGCTGGCCAAACCGTGGGCTGAGTGCTGGACCAAAGACACGCGGACGAAGGGAGTAGCGAAAGAGAGGAGCTTGGCTGTTTCGGTTGATGTCTTTGATGGATTGTTGGCCTCAATCGGTGGCGCTGGCAAAGAAAGAGAGCGAGTGGAAGATGTTGGTCTGCTCGGAGGAAGGAGACAGACGATGGTGGGCTTCGCTGGTAAGGGAGTCAACACGGCTGGGGAAACGCTTCTTTGGTTGACCGAGCTTGGAGAAAGCTCGAACGTGGCAGCAATTGAGGAACTCCGTGGAGGCGTGGGCTTCTTCGAGCATGCTGCTAGCAATTCGGCAGAGGGTGAAGAAGAAATGATCATGGGCGTGGGGATTTGGGCTGGCAAGCTCGCTCGATGGAGAAGCAGAACCAAGATGGAGCAGCAGCTAGTCTTCGTCTTCCGCTGGTTCCTGGTGGCGTCGCACAACCAAGAAGGATGGAGAGGAAGTCTCAAATGGCAGCAAGAGGGAAGGATGAGGGAGAGAGAGAGAGATGGAGGGGCCACTTGGTTACATTTTCCACACAAATATCTCCTTTGTCCCCTCATCTTGATCCACAACCATAGCTGTCTCCCACCAACACAATTTCAGCCTAAAATACCCCTTCTAGAGAGTTGAGTCGGTCCATAAGTCACAACTTATAGGGGCATACGAATTTCTTAGCAAAAAGGCTTCAATTACACATCAATTCTCTCTTGATTCACTCTCATTTGGCCTACATAAATTCAGTTGATATCTCAATTATCAAATTTATAATTTTCCTCACCCACACATCCATCTTACATTCCCATTTTGCAATCCAAAACCATCTTCGGCATTTTTTGAACAAAAATTGCACGGCGACGACTTTTTCCCAAAAAGTCTCGGGTGTCAAAAAAATCTTCTAAAACTGAGTCGACACTATTAGAATTTATTGCGACATGACAGGATCTTCAATTTCTGAAATCGGACTTGAATTGGCGGTTAATTTCTATTCGACGCGTTTTTAGTATAACCTAGGCTACTGGGTAACTTTCAGACAATTTTAGTGCAAATGACCCATGGTCGATTTTTTTCGAGCCACTATGAACTCACTTGACTCATTGGTGACTCTCCGTTGTCGTGAAGATCGTGAGAATTCAAATACGAACACAGGGTACCAAAACAATAAGAAAATCAGTCTAGTGCCGGCCGACGAGAATTTTCTAATTTAGTGGTGTTACCTACGATTAGCCACACATCTCTATTGAACCAATCCATCTCTGATTTCAAATTGATTTTTAAGTGTGCCGTAATGGCCTCTAAAGATGGACATGGTCAAGTAGTTCTATTCATTCCCTCAATTCTCAAGTCTATTGCCTTAAAATTTTTTAATGGCCTACCCAGATGGTCTAGTTATCTCTAGAATAATCAGTTTTGAGAATAGCCCTATAGATACGTTAATGAAATGCCCGATTTATTCAATAGAAGACAAAGTTGAAAATCTGGGATGTCACATTTATGATCATGAGAAATACAACAAAAGTAACTATGATAGTACGATCTACCATTAAGTATTTGTATTCAAAGTTGTAATCCATTGTTGATCATATAGTAGAATCCAATCAGTTGATTATCAATATGGGAAAATGAACATAGGCTTGACCAAAGCCGAATCACTATAAATCTTATAAGCAATCTCTCTCATCCTTAAACAATTTTTTTTTTTTTTGCACATTCTCTAATGCCTCTAAAGTCTATTCTATTGTGTAATAGATTTTGAACATTATTCTAGAATCTAATCCTTATGCAGACTTTGATCTTGACTAGTTTTATTCCACATTAATCTGTCAAGATCTTATAGAATCACCTATTCACCCCCTCTAAGTGATACTTACTAGCTACCTCAATTGGTATTAGAGCAGGTGCTTGTTATTTTTTATTGAAGTGTTTTTACTTTTGAGCTAATGATCTTTTATGGCTAGAATTATAACATTAGGTCTAATTGAAGCGCCAAGTCACACTAGACCTCCTTACTTAGATGGGAAGGACTATAGTGTCTAGAGAAACAAAATGAAAGTATTGCTCAGATTGAAGAATTTTTTGAAATGGGATGTTGTTGAAAAGGGAATTAATCCCAAAAGTTGCATTAGCATCAACTGGAAAAGAACATAATGAAATGCTTGAACCTTCTATTACCCTATCTTAGATTGAGATATTAAAAAAAAAGAAAAAAGAAAAAAGCTCTAGATGCAAAAGCTATCTATTCTCTCTACCATGCTTTATCACCCCTTGTGTATAGTAGAATATCTTCTTGTGAAATAGCCAAAGAAGTATGGGATTGACTTCATGTCACTGTTGAAAACTAAATTTTGATGATCCGATCATTCATTAATCATATAGAAAATTAGGGATTAATGCTTAAACCCTAAACACACTTATAAAATTAAATTGCATAGTATGTAGTTTTAGGAGCATTTATTTTATTATTGCATTTGCATTGGACCGGTGATAGATGTGTTCGGGTTGATGATTCAACTTTAATTTGATGAGTTGACTAAACCCACGGAGAGAGGGAGTTGGCCCAAGCCTGTTGTTCTCTAATCACCTAAAATTCACTTATGAGGAATGGCAATTTGATATTTTTGGAAAAATTCATAACATTTTTCCAATATTCGGTAAATCTTTTATATGTCCAAGCGATTTATACATTGAGCAATATATTTCGCAGTAGATTGGAAGATTTTGAAGGAAATATCAAAATAATAAGAGGGAATATTGCACGTGGGGGCATATATTAAGTGATATATTCTTTGTCATAAAACAAGAAAGATTGCATAGTAAATGGAGATTTCGTGCATGAGCCGAAAAGGAAAGGACGAAAATTATATAATATTTTATGGCATTTTCTTTCCTTGTTGGGGGCCTCACTACTTTGCAGATAAAAGGGGAGGCCACACATTGAATACTTGGACAGAGTATAGAGAGCCACAACAAAAGAAGGGAAAGGAAAACGACAAAAGGGGGCTTCATGGCCGTTTCCCACGTGGTGGGAGTTCTTCGCTTTGCCTGCCGGATGCATAGCCACGCCTCCATCTCTCGCTGTTGCAATTCTGTCCACTAACTACCTCCAGTGATGCCAACGAGTGATTAGCACCTCTGGAAAATGATGCGGAAGTAATCCAGTAAGCCCCACAACTCTCACGGCACTTGATTCTATTCTTGCAAGTTCCCAGCATCTCCACAGAATTCCCAGCATAAGTCCTGTAATTTCGCAAGCCCAGCCGTTCATGCTCAAAGTCCCTATGTAGCTGCCACATAGTGAAGCATCCAATGTGTTGTAGCGTGTCTAGTCACAGCCCTTTGCACCGGCTTCACCTAATGAGCTCTTGGGGTTTTGTTCTCTCTCTCTCTCTCTCTCTCTCTCTCTCTCTCTTCTTTTGCAGGTTTCATCGAGATCCAGCAAAGTCAATACATCTACCCACACGAATATCATGCTAGACTTTTGCGAACACTACTTGCAAACCTGAAGTCCAAGCCGCGCCTCTCACCGCCTTGAAGTCCACGGTCAAAAGGAGTTAATAAGAATTTTAGTCAAATAAATCCAAGTAGGAGATCATGAAGAACTTGGATGTGTAGTGACTACAGATTTTGAGGGGAGGAATAGACTGAAAATATCATGCTACTTAACCGTGAGTCCCCTCTTTTTCGACCACCACATCCAAAGACAGCCCATCGGTGAGCCTTCCGACGAATGGCTGAAGCCAACCATCCGCCTAGCCCCATTCGCAAGCGGTGATCCGGATCAGAGCGTGTTCAAATTAGGTAATAATCTTTTTCCAATTCAATTGGAATATTTCATTCCTCAATTCGGATTGATTGTTATTTGATAGGTGATATTTGAGATATTAAACAAATCTAATTAGGGCTTATTGATAAAGTTGATTTAATTACTAATATGATCCGTAAAGAAATCGGATAATTTTTTTAATTATTTCAACTTATTATTGAATAATTTTGTTGCCTAAGATTGTGATAATATTTAGTTTGACCCATCTTCATTTTTTTTTTATTATGTTTGATTCTGAGTAAGTGCCCTATCGGGATTATGATATATATCAATCTAAGACGCGAGACGACGGATTATTTTTCCCAATATTGTAAACTTTTATTAGAATCTCGATGGATATCTTGAATGAGTTTTGCTATATTTGAAATTTTGTTTCTATAATTGCTAGCTTTTATGACATGGCATATACGAAATGATAGCTGGGTGTCATCTCTCTGGGAACTCTCTTGCTTGGTTTTATTTAAAACGGAACCGAAATGATAGCTAGGTGTCGTTTTCCCTGGTCCACGAGCATGCCCGGTTTGAACGAGCCGTTCTTTTGTCGAGTTTGAGCGTCACTTGCTGTTCTTTTTTGAGTCTGGACACGAGCTAGAGTCTAGAATGGAGGACCATTCTCATGTGGAATTTCATGACCACTAAAGAGATTTAAGTTTGTTAATTTTTTTTTCCATTTTCTACTTTTTTAGCATAATTTTTTATGCTGTTTTATTTTGATAATAATAAAACTTAAAATTTATACTTCTCTCTGTCTTCGATCTCTGAATGAAACGCGTTCCTTATGAACATCGGTGTCTCGAGGAATGTTTGCTTAGTAGGAAAACTCATGTGTAGGGGACAACAATGAGGAATATAATGCTTGTTCTAAAGAATGCAAGGCACCATCTCATGTCTTATCATCGAGTGAATGCACAAGTTCTTATTGCATTTAGGGATTGAGCTTTCGTAATACATAATATGCTCTAACATAACATCACATGTTCAATTCCCATTCATCATATAAAGGCAAAATTGTTAGCCTACTCTGTCTTTACTCTTTGACACGTGCCAGTCATTCATTGGTTAGGCTTGGACCCATCCCGTGAGATAAGTACCAAGTCAGAGATAGCTTGACTAGGTAGCTATCTTCGACGTGGGTGATCAAACAGAGGTCGAAGAGTGGGGATGAGAGGTTTTGATGAAAATGAGAGAGATTCATTGCTCAAAATGCAAACATTGACATTAAGAAAAAATTACCTTGTTATACCAAGATGATTCACATGAAACAAAAATTGAATGAATGCCATACAACATTCATCATCATTTATAAAATATGGACATAACAAGTCTATCAGAAAACACTAGTGCCATATGAAAAACATGTAAAAGCTTCACAGATTACATTTTAAATGATGATACATGTTGATAGTACTATTTATAATTTTTGCATCTAATTATAGGGAAACAATCACACAATACATGATTTCATAAACTCATGGTCATGGTAAAATTGGGAACCGCTAGAAACTATTGGAGTACTTGAAAAAGATGAGACTGTTTCAAGTTCTATCTCAGTGTCAACATCATCAATGGGTGCCTCTCTTGGATACAAAAGTGGTTTTGGAGGTAGTTGTAGTTTATCCATATCTCCTTCAAGCATATCTAGGACTTTCCTCATCGACGGCCGATCATTGGGGCTCAATTGAATACACCATAGTGCAACGATTATCATCTTCCTCGTTGTTTCTCTTTCCTCTTCTATGACATCTACCCTTTCAAGTTCCTTTTCTTTGCCGAGTTGATCATAAACCCACAAAGGAAAATAAATTTGACTTGAACGCTCTGCATGTGCATTTAGATTTCTCCTTCTACCAGCCATTTCCATTAATAACATCCCAAAACTATAAACATCGGCTTTGTAAGAAATGCCACCAATGTCTTTATAGAATAGCTCAGGAGCCATATAACCCAAGGTTCCTCTTGCTGCAGTCAGCGATATTATACTATGATCGGTGGGATAAAGTCTTGCAAGTCCAAAGTCAGAAACTTTCGGAGTGAAACTTCGGTCTAGGAGAATGTTGTGAGGCTTGATGTCAAAATGTAGAATTTGCATATCACATCCCCGATGTAGATACTCTATCCCTCTAGCTATGCCAAGAGAGATCTCATACATTTTCTTATAATCAAGAGGATCATCACCATCCTTATAGGAAATGTGTTTATCCAAAGATCCATTCGGCATGAAATCATAGACAAGAGCTTGTTTGGAGTATTCAAAGCAAAAACCAACAAGTTGCACCACATTAACGTGGTGGATCCTTCCAATTGTGGCCACTTCACTTATAAAATCTTGGCCATTAGATTTTGATTTGTTCAAAATCTTAACCGCAACTTCATTGCCACTTCTAAGTATTCCTTTGTATACAAAACCATATCCCCCCTCACCTAACTTGCATTTGAAATTTTGTGTGATCCTCTTGATATCCGAGTAAGAGTACCTTATGGGAAAAAAATTATTATGAGCTTGTAAAAACTCTTCGATGTTTGCATCGGTCGCTTGATGCCTTCTCATCCACTTCAAGATTAGAAATGTCAACACACACGGAGCTCCAAGTATGAATTTTGCTGCTAGGAAATGGACTGCGGAGAAATTTGGCCATCGATTAGCATAGTGTGATAATTTCTTTTACACATACAATTTCTGTTTGTCAGAGTGCTAAATGAGAGCTTCATAGGTGTGAAGAGAAAAGGACTTATCATACCCAAGACAAAGAAGAGATTCCATACGGCAATTCGACCAAAATCATTCATGATATACCACGTAGAATCATCTGTAGATAGTAAGAGAATTCGTGAGAGATTACTAGATATGGTTAATTAGAATTAACGACCAATCAATAAAGAACTAGATCCATTGTTTTAGCAGTTAAATAATAAAAGCAATTCACGTTAAGATATACCCCAAGTGAAGGATAACTTCATACAGTCACTGCAAAGTGCAAAGACACTTTTGTTAATTGAAATTTGCAAGTGGAGAAGTCTAGAATAAAAAAATAAAAAAAGAGTGAACGAGTTTCACTTTTCTAGATAACGATTAGATCCAACTTTATTCTATTCACTCATGAAATCCATGTTATCGTTGCATGATCTTTTCTTTTGAAGAAACACGTTTTTGCTTTCATTCTCCTAAATGTACCGAATGTTCATAAGTTCCCCATAACAATAACATCGATTCAAGGGACACAAGCTACAATCAAATCAAATAATTTTCCCCAAAAAAGGCCTAATTCCCTAAAAAAAACCCTCAAGTTCTAGTCCAATTTTGGCCCAAACCTTTTTTGTCTCATAAGAAGCCCCAAACTTTAGGTACAGTCCCAGATTTGCCTCGAATTTTGTTTTGTTTAAAAAAATTACCAACTTTTAATATATTCCAAAATTTACCCTCATGGTCCAATCCCAATTTGACATGACATTTCCACATCGATAAAAACTCCACTTCAGTAAGGTGACATGGAAAATTATTTCCAAAATGAAACTGTTCTAAGATATGAAAATTAGGGACAACTAACGGCAATTTTTGGTCAGAGGGCATGGGGTAGATTTGCAATTAGGGTAAAAATTGGTGTTTTTTTTTCTTTTAGACAAAAAAGTTGGAGATAGATTTAGGATTTGGCCTAAAGTTTGAGGTTTTTTCTAGATAAAGAAAAGTTCGAGGCAAATTTGGACTGAACCTAAAGTTTAGGGTTTTTTTAGACAAAAAAAAATTTGGAACATAATTGGGATTAAACCTAAAGTTGTGGTTTTTTTAGTGAATAAGGCCCCCAAAAAATAAAAATAAAGAAAGAATGTCAAGTCCAAAAAAGCTCCACAGATGTAAAATAAAAGAGAAATGCACGCCAAATCTACTAATTTTCACTAAATGGATGTGGTAATTTTTTTATTGGGTATTAAAGAAAGTAATGACTCAATAAATCGAACCAACGTAGTACAATATCCAATGAAAAATACACATTACTCAGTAAGTAAATTTTGATAAGATCCCTCAGCAGAGCTAACATTTGAGAAAAGGATGAAGATGAAGAAGAAGAAAGAAAGTAAGAGAGTAAAGGAAGAAAAGCTTCAGAGAAAGTCAGCTCATAGGAGTAATATGGTTTGCACCACACCTCTGGGTACATAATCACGCAAAGACGGAAAGTTACCGGCGAAGATGGCGGAGAGGGCGAAGACAACGGAGATGGCGAAGACGGCGGAGATGGCGATGATGGCGGAGACGCCAGAGATGGAAACGCCAGAGCCGGAGATGGCGAAGAAGGCGGAGATGGCGTAGACGATGAAGACAGCGGAGACCGGGAAGATGGCAAAGATGGGGAAGACTATGGAAGACGGGGGAGGTGGCGGAGGTGGCGGAGGCGGTGGAGACGGTAGAGACGGCGGAGGCGGCGGAGACGGCGGAGGCCACGGAGAAAGAGGTCCAAAATAATAGAGATTGAATCCTTCAGCCATCATGTTGTGGAGGTCCTTATACGTTGGGCTCACACGAGCCATCATGTTGTGGAGGTCCTTATTCGTCGGGCTCACGCGATTATACCCATCCATTTCCCACGACTGGTTATAACGCGAGAAGAGAGTCATCATGGTTATGTTACAAGAATCCTTGATGTCCCCTACCAGAACTCCTAGAAACCCATACACAGCGTATGAGTACCCCTTCATTTGGGATATATTAGGGGGCGTATCGGAAGGGTATGCTCCCTCAATACATGGTTCAGTATTGATATACCGAGCAGAAGCAACAGAAGCAACGGGCTGCGAGCACTTCATGAAGACCACCGTCACACCTATGGGTTTAACAGCTCGATGGTATGGATAATAAGCACCAAAGTTGGATCTCGCCAATAAGTAACGAGGGAGGGATGAGCAATTACTTTTTTGCAGTCCATCGTCAACCACCGTGATATTACCAGAGAAATCATATATGGAATCATTGTCATAGTAAATCGACTTCACATAATATCGATTGGCATACAAATATAGAACGGTGCGATTATTTTCACAAGCTAACTCATACTCAGAGCGACCGCAGCCTTTCAAGTCACCTTTCAATCGAAAAGGATAGTGTATGTCACGAACTTCACCGCAGGATGAAGCGGCACACGAGTGATTCTTCTTCGCATCGCAACTCGTCCTCAGTAGAAATAGAACATGCAATATGAAAAGCAAAACACGGAACATGCTCATGGAGCTCAAAGACTTAATCGTCTCCCTATCGTTTGATCTAATGCAATGAAAGTTTTTGCTAATTGGTAATGCGATGGAGGCCTAGTTGTATGAATGAAAAGCGTCGGGAGTCGTCGGTCATACAAATGTCCAAGTCAACCAATAAAGACAAGTCTAGTGAAGAAAAGAGGAAGTGGGTATTACGTGGAAATTGCAGTCCTTGCAGTCAAGGTGTCAAAACACGATATTGGAATTATTTATGCTTAGCTTTCACATTGATTAAAAAAGAAACTTCTCTATAGTTTTCAGATTGAATCAAAATCCTTTCGAGTGAGGCATTGATGTTATATTTTATTTTTAATATTAATATTCCATAAATGTTGCTTCGTTAAATTATGAGGACAAAGAGGAAAATATGTCGTATTTCATTGTCTAGGCTTTTTTTATTTTTGACAAAAAAACAGAAATTGGTAACAAAAATAGACTATTAACAAGAATATGAATTTGTATAATGTCGCTTTTGGCAGAAGTAAAAGGAAAATAAAATGTAAGTGCTTCTTGAATGATGTAACGCGTTATGAAAGAAAGAAAATAATATGATAATTTCTAGCAAAGACTTGGTTATCACGCAAAGACTCTAGATGCAAATTTCCAAGTCAACCATTAACACAAAGTCTAGCGAAGGAAAAGTGGGTCTCACGTGGTAATTGCAGCCCTTGTAGTCAAGGTGACAAAAACACGATGTTGGAATTATTTATGGAGAAAAGAAACTTCTCTGCAGTTTTTAAATTTGACTTTTCTTGGCAAATTGACTCTTTAGGAATCAATTTTAGTTCTGTCCAAAAAGAATTGATTGGAATGTTATGTACTCTAAATTGAATCAAAATCCTTTCAAGTGAGGCATTGGCATTCAATTTTATTTTCAAGGCCAATATTCCACGAGTGTCACTTCGATAAATTGTGCAAATGAAAAGAAAAAAAAAGAGTCATATTTCGCCGTATAAGCTTTTTCAATACTAACAAAAAAATAGAATTAGTAACAAAAATAGACTATTAAAGAGAACATTGACTTGTATAAAATAATGTCATTGTTTACAAAAATAAAAGGAAAAATAGGAGTTAGTGCTTCTTGGATGATGTAACAAATTATGAAAGAAAGAAAGCAATTCGATAATTTCTGGCGATGGAATTGATGCACATTAACTAAAACCTCACCAACTTTGTCGTTGCACAAAGACTATACATGCAATATTTGAGTTCACAAAAAAAAAAAAAAAAAAAAAAAAAAAAAAAAGATGTTTACTTATCCACTATCAACTTCAGTATTACGATCTCTCTTCCATAATCATGCTAGATCTAAGAACAATATTGTCATCTCTTTCCCAGAATAGAATCACTTAATAGTGAACTAATCGATTACTCTTGTTCTATCAAATGAAAAATAATGTTCTTATATGTTGTTGACACCTAAATTCTTCCATTTTTATTTAGGACTTAATCATATAGAAAATTAAGGATTAGTCTCTAAAAGAAATAAAAAAAAAGTAAATAATTTTCATTAAAATGCCTTGCGTTTTCATTAAATTGCATCGCTTATAGACATTAGGAACACTAACATCACCAGTGCTAAAAAATTAACAAAAAATAAAAACGCAGCCGAGACGGGCTAAGCCCGCCCCCTCCTTCTTTTCCCTTTTCATTTTCCCCCCGCGCGGCCCACCTCTCTTCTTACACGGCCCAGCTTGCTGTTCTTCCTTCTTCCTCCTCCTTCCCTCGCTTGGACGCTAGCTTCAGGACAAAACAGAGAGATGGTCGCTGGCCGAAGGACGCAAGGACGCGAGGCTGCGCGCGATGTTCTCCCAGGAATGTCGTGCGGTACGAAGCCGGCTGGTCTCGTCCTTGAAGAAAGAGTGAGAAACGAGATAAATGGGTGAGAAAGGCAGCAAAGGGAGGGGAGGTCTCTCTGGTTTTTTTGGGTTTGTTCGGCCGAGGAAGAGCAACCAAGAGAGAGAGAGAGAGAGAGAGAGAGAGAGAGAGAGAGAACGGGTGAGAGTGAGAAGGCGAGCTTGAGAGAGAGAAGGAGCGAGCCAGAGAAGAGAGGAAGCTCCAGGGTGGCTGCTTCTGGAAGGGTGCTGCTGAAATCCAAGGAGGGCCGGAGCTGCTCGAGAGGGGAGACCGGGAAGGTGGATAGCGAGGGAGAACGGGAGAGAGAGGCGACTGTGTTCTCGACCTCTTCGCGGGAGGCTGGAGAAAGCGAGAGCAATAGAGAGAGTGAGCAAAGGGTGAAGTGGAGAGAGAACCGAGAGTGAGCGGAGGGATGGACTGAGAGAAAGCGAGACCCAGCAGCCGAACTTCGTTCTCGGACAAACGTTGCCTGGCCATCCCCGACATAAACCGGCGATCTTTAGCCGACACCCTCGAGCCCGTGGCTACCTATTCCTCGGCGCCCGAATTACCGGTGAGTTTTCTTTGGGTTCGATTCACTTTTATCCCGATGATCCTGCCTCGGTGCAACATCGAGGCGGCCGAACATAGCTCGTTTCGCTTCAGGCTCACCTCCTGGCCGTCGTCGCCGAGCCGAGTAGGGATATTCGCGGTCGAACACTTCTCTCTGGGAACTCCGTTGCTTGGTTTTATTTAAAACGGAACCGAAACGATAGCAGGGTCTCGTTTCCCTGGTCCTCGAGCATGCTCGGTTTGTACGAGCAGTCCCTTTTGTCGAGTTTGAGTGTCACTTGCTGTTCTCTTTTGAGTCTGGCCACGAGCTAGAGTCTAGAACGGGTTTACGACCTCTCCATAATCCGTGCTCATCGCATGCCCGATATAATGCCACAGTTAGTGTTATTCTAAAAATGAGACGAGGTTTTGTTTGTCTCCGTGAAAGCAAACCATGGATCTGTTTGACATATATTCATCGACTTGAGATGTCGTGGCACGAGCTCGACACCAAAGTGGAGGTTCATCGGTATGCCATGTCACTTTTAGTCGAGCGCCTAAGACTTGCTCGATGAAATGTTTCTGAGAGAATTGTTTAAGAAATGGCTTCTATTCTCGCTCGAATGCGAAGGTACCACTTGATGCAGTTTGTCCGGGGTCATTAGTTGTTAAGCTCGATTTTCACGAGCAATGAAGTCACTGCATCTCTGCATTTCGTTCGAGACATGCTGTGTATTTTTCATTGAACTTGATAAGTGGTGGTGGCGGCCGGCGTGATGGTAGACGTTGGCAGCGAATTTGGTTTTGCGGTGGTGAGCCAAGATGGCTTGGCGACGGCCGGCGACGTTGGGTGTCGTCGTCGATCCGTTTAAAGTTCTGCCGTGGGTCCGTCCGGCGAAATTCCAGCGTGGAGTTCGTCGGTGTAGGAGGCTTCGGTGAAGGACGTAACAGGGGAGTTGACACGAAGAAGAAGACGACGTTGAAAGGCTGAGAGAGAATAAACGAAAATTACGAAAATAGGCCTGGCGCAGAAGTTCGTGGAATGAGGATAGGAAGATGGGCTTGAGGTTTTGTTTCAGTAGATTTAGGTTTGGTTTAAGTTGGGCGGACTTGGGCTGGGCTTAATTTGTGAATTTTTCAGCTGGGTTTAAATTTTCATGAAGTGGGTCTTTGAGAGTCCATTACTAAAATGGGGGTTTGTTTTAATAGAGCCCAATTCATGTTCCCGGTCCAAGCCCGCAAAGCCCATAGCAACCCATGTTCGGACCGGACCTTGGGGCCCAGCCCGAGTCCCTATTTTCGGCATTAATTTCTTAAAAAAATTTAAGAGAAAACTTATATTTTCTAAAAATTAGGAAAAAGCTTGAGAGTTAGTTTTTTTAGTAAATACTCTTAAAATGCATAAAAGTCCTTAATAAGAAAATTGTGCTCTAGAATTGAATAAATTCTTACAACTTTACCTTAGGGTTCTCGATTGTCCTTAAAAATAAATGTCCATGGTTACGCACTTTCAATGTTGATTATGGGCTATCGACCAAAAAAAAAAAAAATTGTTGATTATGGGCTCCCTTTAGCTTAGTTAGAGATTGCATGCTCCCTATTTGGTAATATTAGACCTTTGCTTTCCCATGCAATTTATTTAATGCTTTCCTTAATTGTTGATTGTTATTTTAATGATTGCACACTCACATGATTACCTCATATGTTAGTTGATAGGCTTAAAATTAATCCAAGCCGACTGACGTTTTTCTTTTTTTTTTCTTTTTTTTTTTTGTGAAATGAAATAGATTAGATACCAAAAAGGCATTTGATTAATTAGTGTAATTACGTCTTTGACCTTAGATTCTTTGGTTGCGTAGGGAGTGAAGCATGCCCACATGTTTCACTTGATTTCTAGTCGACTCCAATAGACTAGTTGCAATTCCTTATAAGAAAATTCTCATAGTGTCAATTTGAATAACTAACGTCATGCAAAGTATGAGTTTAGGAGAGCCCACATCTAAAACTAGGGTTGTAGGACTATCTTTTAGATAATACCCCCAGACCTAATTTCCTTCCTATCGAAGGGTAGGTCATGACACCTGCTTCGTAATCATCTTTCATCTCTGAATGTGTGGAATTAGAGGTGTCAGGTATGCTTAAATGAGACTATCAGCTGATTTACCACAATGAACATAACATTGGAAAGTTTCCAAAATATATTCATAGAAATTATTTTCAGCGATACAAACGCGCTTTCAAATAATTGTAATTAGCACTTACCATTTTTTTTTACTCAAGTTAATGGGCACCATTATATATAATTGAAGAGATTGAAATGGATTTCCCATATAATACAACCGTATTCATTTTAATTGAAGCATCCAGTGACGTTTCAACTACACATGTCCAATTTTTTCTAGTAATAGTATTACTGATTAAATTTTTCATATTCCCCTTTCTGGAAATCGGTTTGTTGTGCGAGCATCTCCACACGCGATGATACCTTGGTTGCTTTCTATATCGTCATTAAATATTCAGCAATGATTAGTCTAATTTTTAAGCGGAAAATCTCTTGGTCAAAGTATCCTAAATTATCTCTTGCACGTATGCCAAAACATTTGGACATACATTATGCAAATTGATGTATCAATTATAGGTCCATTCAGCGCCCTATAATAGTATATAAAAAAATTGATAATGTATTTTGCAGTGTAAGGTTTTTCAATTTTGACAAAAATAAAATTAGAAAATGAAAAGATAAATAACAGCACCTGAAGACTTGGAGTCAAGGGAGCAGCCCCTCCATGTCGTCTCTCAAACACAGGACCGTTTTGGGTGGTTGGAGAACTCCTCCAGTATTTTTACGGTTGGCTCGGCATGGGATGCCATTAGGAGAAGGAAGAACCGGATCCCTTGGCCTGCTTATATGGAGCAATTCGATATCTCCTAAATATCAATTTAATCTTTGACTTATTACTAAAAACCGGCTTCCTACCTAGGTGCTTCTTTTATCGTATGGGAGGATTGAGAATATATCTTGCGCCTTCTACAAAACGAGACCAGATTCCGTCGATCACTTATTTTTTTGATTGCCGCATCATAGCTGGCCTTGCTTTCTTTTGGGCTGCTAGATGTAATCTCCCCTGGTGGAATAGATCTTGGTCGAACAACATCCAGTGGGCTTTGAAGTTCCTCTCAAGTAAGGATTTCTATCATTGCATCACCCATTTCTCTTTTGGTGCCCTGTGTCATGTTATCTAGAAGAAGAGAGATAGTATTCTATTTAGAGACTAAGCTTTAGCGGTTTTGACCCTAAAAAACCATCTCGTTAAAGTGGTTAGGGACAAGGCTTTGACGTTTAGGAGCAAAGAGGATAACCCAAAAAAATAGGAGGTTGCAGCGTAGTTGGGGAATGGACCCGTCCATTTTCTCATTTGGGATCCCGGTGCCTCCTCCTTAATACTTTGTTTCATTGTCGTTGTTCCCGTTGCGGGCGTGTTGGTCTTCTATTCTCGAGAATGGGGAGCCGTCAGTCTTCGTAGTTACCTCTGGTTGGTTGGGTGCTGGTGCGTGTGCAAGGGCGCCTACTGGCTGTCTCCTGGGCCGTCTTGCTGTTGCGGTGGTGATGAGGTTAGGGGACCAGGTCTGTCGCTGGAGTTTGCTTCCCTGTAGCTGCCTCTGATCTCGCTGGTCTTTGGTGTTTGTTTTGGTCTTTGCCTTTGTTTGGGCTGGGTTTAGCCGCTGTTTTGGCTGGTCAGTTTGCCTTGTTAGGCGGCTGTTGTTTGTTTTGTCGACACACTTCCACTCGCTCTGACTAGTTGTCAGTTTGAGTGTAAGTTTTGGTGCTGGACTGTTTTGAATAGCCTTGATTAAAGCTCAATATATTCTTACCTTACCAAAAAGGAAACAAAAATAACAGCACTTGAAGACTATTATTGCACGTCCTAACCTCCAAAAAAAAATATATGGAAGTGTATGGTGCTAATTAACGGCAACATAAATTTTATAGAATTTGAGGTTGCCTTTCGTGAAAATAAAAAGAAAAATATGGAGTAGGTGCTTCTTGCCTTGGGCAATGCAACACATCATGAGAAAAGAAAGAGGGCCACATGATGATTCCTCAGTCAGATATAGACTGACGCATGCCTTGATTAGAAATTCACTTGCTTCGTCATTGCCCTACACACGCGAAGACTATAGGTGCTTTTTCACTATCAATTTGAAATATTATTCTCGCAGATCAATCAATCACTCTCCAGTACAATAATCTCATATCTATCCTGCAGTAAAATTGCTCTATGAAAGAACTTAAAAATCTTGACAATAACGTCATTTGATTGAACGAAAGATGTTGTTGCCTGCTTCAAATCATCTTCCATCTCCAAATGTGTGGCATTGGAAGTGTCATATAAGATCAACTGAGACTACAAGGAAGAGCGATGAGTGAATAACTTGGAGTGCCGCCATTTTCATTCTCTGTTGATGGCTGCTTGAATATGCTCAAGACTCCTCCCTTTCATTTTAGGAACACCGTCCCCACAGCGTTAATCGTTGCATAAAGAAGGAAGGTACCTATGAAGCAAAGCCAGCTGAGTTATTGTCTTTTGACAAGTTTTTCGAATGCATATCAACATTTTTCTCATGGGAAGAAAGCTCTATTATATACTACTTATCTATTAATCATTTTGCAGAAAAACACACTTTTCTTTTCTAAATGACACTTCGAACCAATTTCGTGATATTCGAATGTAGGTAGAAGTTGCTGTAAACACGTTGATTGCAATAAATGGACCGAATATACATTCGAGAGTGTGAAGAACGGAGTGATAAACACCTTTACCTCCGAATAGGATTGAAGAGTTTAGGAAAAGCTAAGTCTGGAGTCTGAAATTTGGTTGAATCCGTGCAAAAGCTCACGTTCCAATGTGACAAAATGTTTATCGAGCTCAGTTTGGTTAACTTAGAAATTTCATGCTAAAATTTGGCAAAAACTAATGAAGGGTAAATGTGTATCAGTTTGCATTTTTGGTGACCGAAAAATTAATTTTGAGTAAATTTGTCACATATGTACTAGTTTGGGATTTTTCATGTTATTAACCATATGGATTTTTATGTGAACTTGCCACGTTAACTATCTATATCATCCAACTCAATAATTTAATGGTAAAATTTCACGGAATCTAACAAAGGATAAATGTGTCACCCGTATACCAGTTTAAAGTTTTTGATGACCCAAAATTTAGTTAGGGATAAATTTGTTACGATGTATAAGTTTGGGGGTTTTTATGATATTAACTCCATATTAAAAAGAATAATTCGTTTTCCCAAACTCCTTTTCCATGTGCACAATCACACAGAATGGAGGACCATTCTCATGTGGAATTTCGTGACCTCTAAAGAAATTAAGTTTGTTAATTTTTTCCATTTTCTACTTTTTTAGCATCATTTTTTTATTTTTGCTTTATTTTGATAATAATAAAAATTAAAATTTATACTTCTCAATCTGTGATCTCTGAACGAAGTGGAGATCATGCACTCCTTATCAACATCAGTTGGCTAGAGGAAAAAGACATGAAGAGAAAAAGAAAGAAAAGAAAAGAAAAGAAAATTGAATTTGATTTAAGTTATTCCTGAAATAGAAAAGCAATTTTTTTTATTTCAAATCTATCATCGCAAACAAATTTATTTCCAAAAACAAAAACTACGCCAATAGATTTTTGCTCCGAAGAATAAAAAAAATGGGAATGTTACCAAATATGCCATTAATGAGCAGTAGCAGTAAGCTACAATATACCATATGCGAAGCGGAAACAGAAAAGCAATCCGAAACCTACTTGAATGTGAGAGAACGCTGAAATACATAGGCAAGGCCGAAACACAAGAAAATCAACACAAAGTTCCAAATATTAGTCACAGCTCCATGCTATAAAGTTGACAGAAAAGCAATCCCAGCAACGTCGAGTGATATCCCCTCCGCGCCCATTCGGCAGTTGAATGGGGGCACATTCAAGAGGGATGGGGGCATAGCCAGAGATTACTAAAGTACATAGGTGAAGAGGAAACACGACAAGGAAATACAACGGCACTTATGACACAGGCTATCCTGCAAAGCGCAGGGGATCGAGATCGAGGTCATCAAACTTTATTCTAGGTGGTCATCTTCAAATGATGTCCTGCACGATCCAATAATTGTGGTAAGAGTAAGGTTATACGTCAGACAACTTGGTAAGAGTTATGAAAGATGTTTTTCCAATATTATGTTAACAAATGAGAGTGGCGCAGCAGTAGCATGGTAGGCCCGTGTCCCAGGGATCACAACCTTACTCTGATACAATTAAGTGGAAGATGTTCTTAACGAAATTGACAGCCCCAACTCTCTCTTTTTCTCCCCATGATAAAGATTGTTGGATATATTATTAATATAGTCCAAAATAATATGTTCACATACAAGCCCAATAGGTAAAAGCATGGTTATTTGGGTCCATATGGGCCGAAGCCCAATAACGTGCATATAAAAACTCTAGGGTTTCCCTACGCTGGAGGTAACACCGCGAAATGAGCGTTCCAAACTTGACGTCTCTTGGTGTAATACTTCAAGCAACTACTTCTTCTCTCTCAAACCTATTACCTCCAACATTCTTGAAGTATTATCTTCGTGTGTCGGATTTGAGTGAGTAAAGTGTGTTCTTGAAGATTTCGTCAAGACGAACTCACGGCTGTAATTTACTTTCTATTTCGACGGTGATATTGGCCGGGATCTGAGTTTGAAGATTCGGGTGACCGAAATCTTTGATTCAAAAACCCAAAAATTATAGCCAATTTAAGAGAGTGAAACCACTTGGGCTTTGATCTACTTGTCGCTACGAACGTTTTGAGTGGTCACTCGCGTCAATCGGAGGTCGGACGAAGAAGTTACGTCACCCGGAAGTTTCCATCTGAATTTCTAGCGAATTTTGGGGACGAAATTTCTAGCGAATTTCGGGGGACGAAATTTTTCAGCAAGTTTCAGCAACAAGGGCAGTCCATCTTAAGGTTTTTGGGCGCTCCAGATCCGTTTTTGGGGTTTGTTTTGGCAAATTCCATCTCTACAGAGCGGTTTGATCAAGGTTAGGGGAGTTATTCAACTTTGTTGCTCGAGGACTTCAAGGTGCACTCTTTCTAACACTTTGCTTTGATTAAAATGGCAAAGCGTAGTTCCTATGATATTATAAAGTTGCAATCTTTTGATGTTACTGAATTTCATGGCTGGAAATTACATGTTCAATTTGGCATGAAAGAACGTGACATATTCTATCTTGTATTGAGCGATTTTACATCTACCACTTGAAGATGTGAATGAATATCAATGGAACAAAGATGAGGATTTTTGTAGAGATTACTTGTTGAACTCTCTAAATCCTAATTTGGCTATGACTTATAGTGAGTATAAGACGGCGAAAGAGATATGGGATCACTTGAACGCTCAGTTCCAAAAACAAGAGGGGTTATCTAAAACCCTCCTAGCGGAGAAATTTTTTGATTTTAAATTCACTATGAATTCAAGCATCACCTCTCAGTTAGTTGAATTTGAGAACATGAGGAACAAGCTGAAAGATGATAATTCTGATATGTCCGATAATCTCTTTGTTGGTCTTGTGTTGAGCAAACTGCCAACTGAATGGAGTTCTTTCAAGACGAAATGCACTGGAGCGTACCAAGGTACGAGATGGGACTGGATGAATTAAAGAGGTATATTCACATTGAGGATCAAAATATCACTAGGAAGAATTTGGAACAAGTGGGACAACAAAAGTCAGTTGCCAACTTAGTTTCACACTCCAATAAACCTCAGAAAAAGTCCAAGTCACCAAAAGGTGAATCCTCTTTACAGTTAGAGGCCAAAAAGACTATCTTCCAAAAGAAGAAGAAGGGCAAGTGCCATAACTGTGGAAAGTGGGGTCACTGGGCAGCAGAGTGTAAGTTGCCAAGGAAGCCAAAGAACGACACACCACATAATGAGGCCAATATGCTAATTAGAGGATCTGAGCCTCGAGCCTTCATTGGAATGATGAAGAATGGAAAGGCCAGCATCTCTTCTAAGTGGTGGTTGGACAGTGGCGCTACTTGTCATGCTACAAATGACAAGAATTTACTCACTGAGGTCATAGAAGTGAAAGACACTGTGGAAAATTGTAATGGTGGTGAGGCAAATGTGACTCATGCTGGAACTGCAAATTTGGTGCTTTCTTAAGGTAAATTACTAACTCTGAAACATGTTAGAGTAGTACCTTTACTTAAGAAGAATTTGATATCTATGAGTTTACTTGATAAAGCTGGTATGTCTTTTTCAACTATGAATGGTAGAGTAACTTTATCTGTTAACTCATATTATTTTGGTTGTGCTTTCATGGTTAATGGCATGTATATGTTGAGTTTAAATGCTGATAGCATAAACCATGTGAATTCTACTTTGATTGATCCAAAGTTGCTACACAATAGACTTGGACATGTGAATTACAGGAAAATGCAACATTTAGCTAAAACTCATAACATTCCATTAGATACTTCTATTCGATTTGATAAGTGTGAAGTGTGTGCACAGGCTAAAATCACTAGAAAACCCTTTAAATTGGTTTCTAAAAGCACACAACTTCTTGAGCTAATACATTCGACATTTGTGATTTTAGAAATTACATTACTAAAGGTGGTCGGAAGTATCTAATAACATTCATAGACGATTTTTCTAGATATTGCCATGTCTATTTGTTGAAATCGAAAGATGAGGCTTTTGAAAAATTTAAGATTTTCAAGTCTAGAGGAGAAAATCAACTCAACTTGAAAATTAAGAGGTTTAGAAGTGATAGAGGAGGAGAATATACTATGTCAAGGTTAAAGGAATTTTGTGCTTCAAAAAGTATAATACTTGAAACCACTGCTCCTTATTCACTCTAATCAAATGATGTTGCCAAGCGTAAGAATAGAACGTTAACTGAAATGTTAAATTTTATGTTACTTACAACTGGCATACCTTCCTCCTACTAGGGAGAAGCAGTTCTAACTGCTAATCACATCTTGAACAGGTTGCTGCACTCTAAGTTGTCCATGACACCTTATGAGATATGGCATAAGCGCCCTTGTAGATATGATACTCTTAAGACTTGGGGCTGTATTGCTTATGTAAGTATACCAGATCCTAAAAAACCTAAGGTGGGATCTAGAACTATTACTTGTGTATTTCTAGGTAGTGCAGAAGATAGCGCTGCAAATAGGTTTTTAGATCTATCTACTAACACAGTGATAGAATCTAGAGATGCGGTGTTCTTTGAAAACAAGTTTATCAAAGATCAAGGCTTGAATGTTTCGGATCTACGATATGATTTCAGAATCTCCCGTAGAATCAAGCGTGCCCTTCGACACTAATTCCACACGCTTGGCTATTGAACCAATTCCGGTTAGAGTATCTACAAGAGAGAGAATTCCCAAAAGCTTTGGTGAAGACTTTGTTGCTTACAATCTTGAGGATGATCCATTCTCCTATCGTAGAAGCGATGAGATCTAGGGAATCTCTACCGTGGGCGAAGCCATAGATGATGAAATGAGCTCTCTCTGAGAATCACACTTGGCAGCTAGTAAATTTGCCAAAAGGGGCTAAAGCTATAGGCTGTAAATGGGTGTTGAAGAAGAAACTGAATAGTGATGGATCAATAGCCAGATACAAAGCACGCTTAGTAGCTAAAGGCTATAAACAACATAGTGGAATAGACTATTTTGATATCTATTCACCTGTGTGTCATCTATCAACTATAAGAATTCTTCTTGCTTTGGCATCTATTGAACACTTTGTAGTTCATCAAATGGATGTAAAAACAGCTTTCTTAAATGGAGATTTAAATGAAGAAATTTACATGGAACAACCGGAAGGATATGTTATGAAAGGTCTTGAGGACAAAGTTTGTAAATTAAATAAATCTCTATATGGTCTTAAACAAGCACCTAAGATGTGGCATCTTAAATTTGATGAAGTGGTAAAGAGGTATGGCTTTCAGTCTAGTTATTCAAATAAATGCCTTTACCATCGTTCTATGTCACATAAGATAGTCATCATTTGCTTGTATGTTGATGACATGTTAATTCTTTGTTCCGATCATTCTGTAGTGAGTGACGTGAAAGCTACTTTAGCTAAAGAATTTGACATGAAAGATCTTGGTATTGCTAATACCATTCTTGGTATGAAAGTAAGCTTTGAACGGCAAGTCATCTCCCTTAGCCAGACTCATTATATTGAGCAGCTACTTTCTACTTGGGGATACGATAAGTGTAAACCCAGTGAGACACCATATGATTATAATAATAGACTGAGTCCTAATGAAGGGACCAGCGTGGATCAGTTAAAGTACTCGAAACTGATTGGTAGTCTCATATATGCTATGAGTTGCACTAGACCCGACATAGCCTTTACAGTTGGTATGCTGAGTCGTTTTACTAGTAATCCTAGTAAAGAGCATTGGGATGCCCTTAATAGACTAATGAGATACCTTAAAGGTACTAAAGATTATGCTCTTTATTATTCTGGTTATCCTCCAATTGTGGATGGATATTCTGATGCCTCATGGTGCTCAGATATTGGAAATAGTAAGTCCACTAGTGGGTATGTATTCACTTTGGGTGGAGCTGCTATTACTTGGAAATCCAAACGACAGACTTGTATTGCATTGTCGTCTATGGAATCGGAACTTTTTGCTTTAGCCTCAGCCGGTGAAGAGGCAGAGTGGATAAAGAATCTGATTATGGATATTCCTTTGACTCGGCTAAAGATTAATTCTTTAAGCCTATTTTGTGATAATCGAGCAGCTGTCCAAGTCGTCAATAATACTCTCTTTAATTCAAAGAGAAGACATGTGAGACTGAGACATGCGTTGTTGAATTATTTGAGAGAACAAGGGGTTATCACCTTGATCGATGTGAGATCGAAGGATAACATAGCCGATGCTCTCACCAAAGGTATGCCTAAAGATCTATTATTCAAAACAGTGGGGGAACTGGGGTTAAAGACTATATAGGCAAGTCTTAACTACCATTTACTTACCCGTGTTTTGAATTATCAAATATTTCTTTATTGGCTACAATGATAAGCATAGTTTATATGTTTCATCGATGTTCACAGTTGCTGACTATTTGAAGAGGGTGAGTTGTCTCATTCCAAATTTGATGAAGATGACTTTAACCTAATTCAAATGTTCTATCTGGAAAAATTGTGTTATTCCAAACTTGATGATAAAATTCAACTAGATTGGACTATCCTTTTTTGTTAAATGATCTCATTCCAAACTTGATGCTAGATTATTTGACTTTAAGGAATCAGTAATTGTGACATTCCAAATTGAAACATAGAAACAATTGTTTACATAAGAAGCCTATTTGTCTTGTTCTTAATTGAAACTTGATATTACATGACTAGGTTGTTGTAAGTGACTTGACTATTGGTCTTGTTCTTTGAAACTAGACAATAGTTATTCTCCTACAAATAAACTTAAGTTGATGGCTCTTTGTAAATCACATTGTTTAGGTCTTGTTCATAATTTATGAAACTGGCTTGATGCTTATGACATGATATTATGATGCTTTATGACATCAATATATGTTCTTCTCCGCCTGATGGAATGGTGCTAAGTTTTTATTCAATTGATTGAATTCATGATAATATGAAATTCATATTTGACATTCTACAGGGGATGGCAGAGATGGAGGAGAGCTTAATGAGTGGGATCCTGACCAGGATGACCTACTTGATGAATGAATATATATCACTTAGAGCGTGTGGGGACTTGACAGTTTACCTGCTATTGCCTATTTTTGATGAAGTCAATTTACTTGAGACTTGCATTTTGTTATTTCTATTTTGTGGACATTATTATGCTTGTTTCTTATATTTGTAAGGCCTTAGACTATTTTGACTGGCCTACTTATACTTGATTAATATGCATATATTGGTTGTGAACTGAATCTGAGAATTATTTTGGGATTTGAATTTTAATCTCAGAACAGATTCATGATAAGAATGATTCACTTATTTAGTTTGCACATGATGATTTAGTTTAATACTTTACTGCTGGAATACTCTTTGACCGATCCGAGTTGATTGTCTTGGACTGAATGTGGATGATTCATGTTTGTTTGAACATTACACTGACCAACTTATTGGATTGTGCTTTGTATGGTGAACATAGGAGGAGATTGTTGGATATATTATTAATATAGTCCAAAATAATATGTTCACATACAAGCCTCAATAGGTAAAAGCGTGGTTATTTGGGTCCATATGGGCCGAAGCCCAATAACGTGCATATAAAAACTCTAGGGTTTCCCTACGCTGGAGGTAACACTGTTGAGCGTTCCAAACTTGACGTCTCTTGGTGTAATACTTCAAGCAACTACTTCTTCTCTCTCAAACCTATTACCTCCAACAAAGATTACTGTACCTTTCGCACTTTTACTGATTTTCTGCACAAACTATGTCTCCATTTCTCTCACCTAGCACAAGTTCTGGTTAAACCAAAAGCTATTCCAACTACATTAGCCCATCCACAAAATTAGCCCCAAAGAGACCATGTAAAGTTCAGATGATGTATCCATACGAACGGAAAAAAAAAAATCTGTAAAGGGCAATTGACAGTGAAGACGGAAAAGGCACCAACAGCTTCTTTACCAAAGAAGCCTCTCTGAAACATCTAAAAACACATTTTCTAAGTGTTACATCACACGATTAACATGACAAGATCAGAACCTAAACAAATATAAGAATATGCAGAACAAAGTTCACCACAAACCTTCTTCACCAACAGTGGGGTTTTCATATGATTCAAAGCCCCAGAAGGTTTTCAACGAGTAGGGTGGAAAACTTGTTGCTTCTTCTTCTGTGATTTTTACAATCTGCAAGTCAAGCGCCATGTTAGTTTGATAGTTCGAAATAAAGCTAATGGCAATATTTCAAAGAAAAACGTCGAATGCCTGTAGAAAGAACTACATATAAGTAAAATGCGTGGGAACAAAAAGAAGAACATGTGAGATAATTGCAACAAAAGAGTGCGAAATGAAGTCATGCACCAGAGATCAATTGCTGTCTATAAGAAACACAATCCATGAGAACCTTCTCCACCTTCTTAATTATGATTTAATTTCTCTAATCATTGTAATTAGTATTTGTCAAAATTTAGAAAGCAACTTGTCAGCTTGGGGAAAATGAAACCGACTTGTCCACCCCCTCTTCTTCTTCTCTTCATGCTCAGTTCTCAGTGCACTTTATTAGTTTATCTCATGGATCGTCTAGCTCAGTAAATATGAAGAACTGCTCCGAAGCAACTTGTAATTAAAAACATGGCCAATGAGAACCTTCCCCACCTTGTTAATTATTATTTAATTTCTCTAATCATTGTAATTAGCATTTGTCAAAATTTAGAAATCAACTTGTCAGCTCCAGGAAAATGAAACCGACTTGTCCATCCCCTCATCTTTTTCTCTTCATGCTCAGTCCTCAGTACACTTCATTGGTTTATCACATAAATCGTCTAGCTCAGTAAATATGAAGAACTGCTCCGAAGCAAGAAAAAGACGACCTTAAATTAACCACAAATTCAAGCGCTACCAGTTCTCAAAAGTCAAGATAAAAGGCTAAGATCCTTTAAAATGGCCAAAGAACAGTACGATATCTCCTGGGTTCCAATTGTTACTTAGCCTCTGGGGTTCCTAATTATCGAAAAAGTAGCATACAGGGAAGAATGTTAGGGGGACAAAGAGCCTCAAACAACTCGATATTCATCCTCCTTAATCTTCATCATGATGCAGACTTCAAATTTGTCTGGAAACATCTCCTCAGAATTTTTAAGATACAAACCAATACAGGTCATCGATAATTAATCATTGTACAACCAGGTAATAATCATGCGTCACAGGTGGGTTGGCAGGTGGGTTGGACCTGCTTAAGTAAAACTGTAGAGAGGGATGAACCACGTTGGCAATGGTGGATCCAAAAGGAGCCAGAGTTATATGTGGAGGCTGGTTGTGCAACTAGGTAATCCACAAAAGAATACACTGTAACTCTCCCTCAGTCCCAGATAGGATGCATAAGTGTGAATCAGTTCATCAAAATCACACAATTATATGAGGAAGAGGAAGAAAATGCCAACAACTGATATGATATCATCACATCCTAACCTCATAGTATGCTGCCATATGCAAACATTGAGAAGTGAAGAAAACCATAAACAATAACACAGATAAAACTGGAACCTGAAGCTTATTGACTGGAGATCTGTCACGATACAGAAGCACGCGCATGCACTTCTCCAATAGCTTAACAGCATCTTCAAAACTCAAGTTCTCATTCCACTCGTCTCGAAGAATTGGCCGTGCAAGGTGATTGCCAAACCCAGTAGCCACATGGTTTTCTTCAAAACTCACGCCTAACATGCTAACCTGGATAAGATTGCAGGCCAATTGAATGAGAATTCGACAACATTCTGAAAAGTCCAACTAATCTCACCAAGGGTCAAGACCTACCATGCCAAGATATTTTTGTCCATTCTTAACTCCACCTACAACTAGTGAGTTCCACAATGGGTTGAACTTGTTCCGCCTATTATACATAACCCGAGTCAGATAATTATGCAGCTCTTTGGGCCCCAAGGAATTCCCATCATCCCACATATTGTCGTAAAGACTGCAACAACAGACCCCAAAATCAACAGTCTTTGTCAGAAGCAGCCTCAAAGTTAGAGAAGCAAGGTAACAAATATTCGGCAATAAAAAAGAAATTGCTGCTTGTAATCTTAATCAATTGATACGTACATGAGTTCATCAAGGTAACGCAATATCTCCTGAAAATCACTTATCTCTCCACTCGCACCCAAGAGAGAATGTTTTCCAATAGGCTTTATTCGCTCAATAGCTTTGTAACTCAAGGTGGATCCATAAGAACCTGCGAAATATTTCTCACTATCAGAACATCAAGATAAGCCGGAAACTAACATACTCACAATTAAGGATAATGTAGCACTCAATAACCATGTTACCAGAGCATGTAAGCAACCAACAATTGGAAACCAGTTTTTAGATCACTATACTATCTTAAGTCAAAGAACCTCGAAAGCTATGTAGTAATGATAACTTTAATAGTCAGAAATAGTGAAATGGAAGAAAATACAGAAGCAGTAGAATATTTCCTTCTGGCATGACTAGTTGAGACTTATGTTCCCAGTGAGCAGATATATTAAATAGAACCGACACTGACACCCACCCAACACCCGACACGACACGGAGGCTCTCACAAAGTGTCGGTGCTTCATAGTATATATATATATATATATATATATATATATATATATATATAGCATGCTAGAACAAAAGGTGTAGTGAAGCAACAAAAATTAATCTGAATTTCTCAGTCCCATCAAGAAGCAACAAAAATTTTAGCATCTTAAACTAATAAAAATCATCATTCTATGGCCTCGACAGATATCTAATTCCCGAACACAGACAAAAGAGCCAAAATTTCTCCCTAGCGAAAGCAACAAATTGTTCAAATCAAAGCGCACCAGCATGAGGGAATCACAAGACCGATGAAGCAAAGAAGCTAACCTCCCATGTCAGCAGCCATCAGAATCCCATCCCGGTACACGAGTGCGACCAAAGCCGTGCCGGTCACATAGGGATACCTAAATGGATTGAAGTTAAAGTTCTGATTTTTTTGACAAAAAAAGTTTGGGGTAGAATAAAGTTGGATTTTTTTACTTTAAGGAAATAAGGCCAGGAAGTAAATTAGCCATTCATAGGTAGCCCATCACATACGGATACCTAAATCACGCGAGCCATCCAACCAAATCACAATCAATTTCATATGAAAATCCGAACTCTAGCTTTCATCCTCTAAAGTCGATTTTTTACCGAAAAAAAGAAAAATCTGTCGGGAAAATTTAGGATTGATGTTAAAGTTCTGATTTTTTTGACAAAAAAAGTTTGGGATAGAATAACCATTCATAGGTAGCCCATCACATACAGATACCTAAATCACGCAAGCCATCCAAACAAATCACAATCGATTTCATATGAAAACACACGTCGTCATCCGACATCCAGAGCCGAGACCATAGATGCATAAGCGCACCGTCGCGGGCATGCGTATTTGTCCGCGAGAATGGGCGAACGAAAGAGAAGATTGCTTACAGAGTTCTCTCAGAGAACAATGACCCAGATCGAGAGCCTGGAACTTGTTCCACATAATCCTTCAAACCCTTCCCATACATCTTGGGGCTTCTCCTATGAACAAGAAGAGACGAATAGCAATCAATTTCATATGAAACGCACGCATCATCCGGCATTGGGAGCCGAACGAGAACGAAGGGATGCTTACAGAGTTCTTGCATCCATGAAATCCTTCAAAGATGGTCGGCGAAGAAGTAGAAAACCCTGCGAGGAAGACACTGATGCGTTTATCTATGATCTGGGTAAATTAGCAGAGGGTTGCCCCCTGCTCAAGCCACCAAGCCAGGGTTTCTCGGTTAGACAAGCCCAGTTCACGCATCACTTAAGCCCGTACAAATGCAGAAGCATCAAAAGCCCGTCGAGCCAGATTCGAAATCTGAAGTCCAAACCTCTCTGTAGAGAAGTTTCTCAGTTTCCAATGATCTCCCGTCGCCCTCCGCCGCGACTTCCACTCGTTTCCGCGGCCGCGACCGCCGTGCTCTGTTCATCTCTGTTCTGTGGCTGAGAGATCGAAGTGGCCAGATCTCGCTTGAAGCTCCTCCGCCGGCCCTGATTTTGGTCGTCGAAATATGCAGAAGCTTCCTTCTCCAATTCGATCATCCAAGGCGACGCTGATTAGCTTCTTTAGCAAGGTAACACCAAATGCTCTGTTCTGGTCTGTTCTGAGGGAGTTAGGGCCGAGATGTTTTCTTCTTATTAATTTGTTGATTTACAAACATCATAAATTGATTTATTATGGGATCAGTATCAAACCCGCGTTCGTTGATGTGTCGTTTCACCTCTGAGTCGAACGCATAGAACCTGTTTGACGAAATGCTTCGTAGGTATGATCACGAATTAGTTCGTGGACTTGTTCAATCCGAAGATGTTTTGATTTATTTTTCATGTTGTTAATCGTTTTATTAGCTACGAGATATGATTTCTGATATAATTGCGTATTCGCCGAGAACATTGCTGAACCTGCGTAGTAGCCTCTGTTTCTCTGTTCTATGATTCTGCGTGCTCCAATGGCGGTCAATGGTGGTGACCGGCGAGAAAATGGCCTAATCGATATCAGGCGATGTCCATGCATGTTTCCATCTCTCTGTGGTGTCTCTCTTTCCTTGTCCATGTTTCGCGTATCTTCGCAATGCTGTAATCGTGAGCATTGATCTGCTAGCGACCGAAGGTGATGGTCTGGTGATGGTTAGGGATGGTCGAAAGCAGAGCATAGTTGGTTCTCGGCCTAAAGCTTAGCTGTGTTGATCTCCGACCAAGTAGAGATATTCTGGGGATCTACGTTTAGAGTTCGCGCGCACGTTTGATTAGCGCGAGCAGAAGATGGACCGAAGGAGGAAAATAAAAGAGTGAAAGAAAGAAATAATAAATAAATAAATAAATAAATGCTCTGAAAGATAAAAGGATTAATACCTAAAAAACTTCAAATTAATATACATGTGATAAATTTACTCTAAACTAATATTTTAACCACGAAAAATCCCAAATTAGTATATTTGCGATAAATTTACCTCAACTGATAAACAAAAACCCAAATTGGTATGCTTCTAATAAATTTATCCAAAATTAATTTGATTGCCAAAAATCCTAAACTAGTGTATTTGTGATAATTATATCATCCATTAAATTAAATTAATACCACAATAAAATCACAAAACTAATATAACGTGATAGGCGAGAGTAAAATTATAAACGGGTACACCAAGAAACTATTTAAGTATCATTTAATTTAGCTATTTGGCAATAAAATTTAATGGAAATTAACAATAGGTAAATTTATTATAAGTGTCTCAGTTTAGGGTAAATTTGTTAAAGATGTATCAATTTGGGGTCTTTAATGGTCCAAAAATTAATTTGAAATAAATTTGTCATGAGTGTACTGGTTTGGAGTTTTTCAAGATAGTAACCCAAGATAAAAATGATATGAAAATGCATGTCTCATTTAGGTTGCTAGATCTTAAGATTAAAATTAGGCTTCGTTTGTTTTGCAGAAAATGAACAATTTAAAAAAATTGGAAAAATTTCAAATAAGGGCTCAAAGTGCACTCATTTTATCAACTAAAGGCCTAAAGTTGTCATATTAGTTTTAAAGGAGAACTTGAACTAATTATATTTGTTTTAAATAAGGGCCTACCCTCATCGGCTCATTGGCTAACAAAAAATTATAGCTGACCAGGGGATATTTTTGTCAAAATGCAATTTAAATTCGTCAAAATACAATTTAAATTTAGATTAAATTAATTTTTATTGGTCTGAAAATTAGATTAAAATTTGAAAAAACTTAAACTCTATGAAAAAAACAAAGGCGGCTCCTCCCGCCCGTGGCTGTCGCCCCATCATTGGTGGGGTGGCAGCGTTGGTTGGCGCCGGGGTGAGGGTTGCTCACCCTTGCCCCAGCCCGGGCGAGTGTCACCCTCCCTCGTGTAAGTGTCAGCAGCCCTTGCCCAACACCCCCAGACCTCGGGCCCAATTCTGAGAGAGGGTCATCGCCCCCTCCTGCCTCTGCAAAGGCATTGTCTCCAATTGACGAGGGTTGCTGGCCCTCGCCTAGGTGCTGGTGACCCCATCGGCCATTGTCGCCGCCCAACCGGCGATGGGGCTACGATGAGAGGTGGGAAGGAGCCCTCCGTCCCATCTCTGTTCTTTTTTTCTTTTCTTTTTTTGTAATTTTTTTGTTTGTTTTATGGAAAAAAATAGAAAAATTTAAAATACAAAATTGTCCTTATCAAATAGTGAGTTGAGGCTTTTTTTTTTTAAATTGATATAATCACTTCAGATCTTTATTTGGAACAAAGTTTACTTAATATCCTTATTTTAGAAAATAATGGCATTTCATGCCATTATTTGAAATAATGTCCATTTAAAGCTTTTATTTCAAAAAATGTTGGTACTTTAAGTATTTTATTTGGAATTTTCCCAAATGTATTTCTTTAAAAATGATTGCTTGCTATGAAAATGAATAAATAAAAAGTATTTTCTTCGATCACGAAAATTTCCTGAGGAATGAGACACATGTTAGAGCACCATTGGGTGCGGAAGAATGCTCATCTTCAAGCATTGGGGTACGCTGCATACACTTTAATGGACAAGGACAGAATTTGAGATGAGCATGTAAATAATATAGATTGTGCTTAAATTTTGTCTGCATATTTGTCTCAAGGTAATATAGCTAAATGCCTAATATGAAATATTGATGTTTTTGCTGTCCTGTATGAACTATAATTATGTCAACACTAAAGTTCTGTTTTCTTTTTCCGAATCTCCTAGTTAATTGATTGAATAAATGTTCTACATTCCTGGGAAATTGACTAAAATTCATTTCACGTTTCGAGAGTAGAGAACATGTTGACCTCTCCATAGAGTAGTCAATGTAAAAGAGTGCTTTGGCCAGGGAAAAAAAAGGTAAAAAATTGCTGCCACTGTGGACCATCAAAATGATGTTCCTATTTCATCAAGAAAGATGAGATAATATTAGAATACATTTATTTTGCGGAAAATTTCATGTCCAAGGGAAATGTTTTACATCTGCTTTCTTAATTTAAAATTTTAATTAAATTTAATTAGAAAAGATGAATTATAAAAGCTTAATATTTTTTTTATAAAAAATTCAAAACAATCTATAATTAAATTAATATCATTTTTTGATATCCTTATGAAAATAATTATTCCATTAATAAATGAATGTCAACCCGAGGTAATTCTAAATGAAGTTCCATCTTTACTATTATTGTTCTTCCATCTCTTTCAAGTGACATGACATTTCATTATTAGCTAATACGGGATTATGTCTCAAAACTTAATAACAATGTCATTTACTGCTTTTTGCTCGATTCGTATCAAATTTACTCTTCCATACTCACCTTTATATTTTTTGTACTTTGTTTCTTTGTGATTTGGTTGATTATCTTTACACGTGTCTAATGTCTTTGCTTTGCTTAGATTTTCATTCAACGGTTAGGCCACCTTTTAGAAATTATCCCAGTCAATCCAAACAACAGCGTGTGAACACCTAGTGGAAATAATTTTAGGATTTCATAATTTGATAGAATTGTATGCATCACTTTTTTCAGCAAATTTATTGAGTTTAAATATCGAAAGGGCGTTAATTAGACATCAGTACAATCATGTTCTCAACCCTTGATTTCTAGTTCATAGTAAGTGAAATGTTCTCCTGCATTTTATTTAATTTTTAGTCGATCTTTATAAGTTGATGACAACTCCTTTGGAGGATAGTATCATCTTTAAAATCAACGAATTTGATTTTCCTAATGTCGCACGCGATAAAAATTTAGAAGAACCCCGTGCCGAGCGAAATTTGTGGTGATGCTATTTCCTATTTGACAATCCGCTAAATCTGCTTCCCTCGGGAAGACCCCATTTAAGAGGGATCCTGACATATTTTTCATCCTAAGGGAGGAGAGAAATGTAGGAGCACCATTGGATGCGGAATAATGCTCGTCTTCAGGTATTCGGATATGATGCAAATACTTTAATTGACGAGGACAGAATTTGAGATGAGCATGTAAATGACATAGATTGTGCTTAAATTTTGTCCACATATTTACCTCAAAGTAATATAGCTAAATGCCTAATTTGAAATATTGATGTTTGTACTGTCTTATATGAACTATAATGATGTCAACACTAAAATTCTGTTTTCTTTCTCCGGATCTTCTAGTTAATTGATTAAATGATAGTTCCATTCCTGGGAAATTGACTAAAATTCATTACACGTTTGGAGAGTAGAGAACATGTTGACCTCTTCATAGGGTAGTCAATGTAAAAGAGTGCCTTGACAAAAAAATATAAAAATAAAAAAAATTAAAGGATTGTAGCGACTGTGGATCATCCAAATGATGTTCCTAGGTGTTCTTTCACCAAGAAAGATGAGATAATATTAGAGTATATTTATTTTGCGAAAAATTTCATGTTTATGGAAAATGTTTTACACCTGCTTTCTTAATTTACAAATTTAACTAAATTTAATAAGAAAACATGAATTTTAAAAACTTAAAAAAAAAAACCACAAACTTTAGGTTCAGTCTCAAATTTGCCTAAACTTTTTCTTATTTAAAAAAAATGGTTAATACTATGAAATACCCTAAATTGGTATATCCGTGACAAATTTATCTTAAACTATTTTTTTTTTATTATCAAAAACCCTAAACTAGTACATGTATAATAAATTCACCCCAAATGATCACAAAAAAACCAAAAATTGATGCACTTGTGACAAATTTATCATAAATTAATTTTTTGATCATCAAAAACTCAAAACTGATATATTTGTGACAAATATACCCTCCTTTAACTTAGATTATTACTCTTAAAAACCACAAAATTGGCATAACTATGACAAACAAAGTGTAAAATCACAAACCGGTACACTAGACAACTATTACATGTCATTCAACTCTGTAATTTAACAATAAAATTCAATAGAAACTAACAAAAATTAAATTTATTACAAATGTACTAGTTTTGGGTAAATTTATCAAAGGTATACCGGTTTGAGTTTTTGGTGGTTAATAAATTAATTTGGGATAAATTTGTAATAATTGTACTAATATGAGGTTTTTCATAGTATTAACCCTTAAAAAAAATTCTTAATTTTCCTTCTAGTCCTAAATCTACCCCGTTAAGCTTCCGCCCAAAAACTACTATTTCATTAGTTTTGGATCACGCAACGAAGTATCTTTTATCAAGTGTTATATTTTGATTTTTATTAAAGGAGACTCGGGTTCGTGTTAATATTGGACAAAGCGGGTCAAATGCAAACAAATATATATATATATATATATATATATATATATATATATATATATATATACATATATATTATGTTCTAATGAAGTTGCTTAACACGCCTAACATGAGTTCGAAATTAATGATAATCAATGTCGAAATCCAATCAACTGTTTGATTTTAACTCACTTCAACATATTAATTAAAGCCCATTAAAATTAAAGTGGTTTGTACAATATGGAGGTTGATTTGACAACAGTGAGTATTAACAAGAGCACTTGGAAAACAATGCTTTCAAATAAGTTCGAGAACACAATGTTGGAACCCAATCAATGACACTAGACCATGAGAATAACACTTAGTAGACATTGCACATGGATGGATATGAGGACACAATGTCGGAATCTAATCAAGGATACTGGACAGTGACAGTAACACCTAGTGAGTACTACTTTTTGATGGATACAAGAACATAACATCGAAATCTAATCGACGACACTAGATAATGACAACAATACTTAGTAAACACTACTCCTAGATGAGTATGAAAATATAATATCGGAATCTAATTGACGACGTTAGACAGTGACAACAACATCTAGTTAACACTGTTCTTAGATGGGTATGAGGATACAACGTCAGAATCTAATCGATAATAGTAGATAGTATAATAGTGCCGAAATCTAATCGACAATATTACTTGGGATATAGACATTTGCAAGAACTGAATCTATGACGAGAATCTTAAGCTATAACTAAACTAGACTAATCTAAGATAAAGAGTAAGATAAAGTAGTTTTGCATATTATTCGAGGGGAAGAGGAGGCTTCTCCGTTGGAGTGCCCACGATATTTATAGGCCAACTTGATTACCATCGGTGGTCGGTTGCTTCCTCCTTAAAAGTCGCTCCACTTTCTATATTGAATCGCCTTATTTGCATTTGGTTACTTTCTGACCCGTTCTACGATGTTCTTATGACTTGTCTAGTAAGTGTTAACCGTTCTTTTGATTTTGGCACCCTTTTAAGTATCGACCATTCTAGCCGACACTTAGCTGTCAATATTATGTCTTCAATAATGTCTCTTGGTTTAGACACATGATAACAATTGCTTTGTTATCAAGTCATGTATCTCCACTAGTAGGTCCATCGAAATCTAACCCAAGGGCTCTCGAAATTCTTGGCCATCCTTCGTTTTTATGACCAGTGTGGACTGGGTTGACGTAAATCATGGCACATATGTGGTCATGAGGGTAATTTCAAATGTTTTATCCCTCGTGATCAGCATATGACAGCAGGGGTATTTTTTGGATGTCAACAACCACTATAAGTATTCTAAAATGGTAGTTCCACGTCAACACCTATGTCTACATCAATTGCTAACATGGAATAATTCCACTGAAAACATCGACATTCCATTTTTCGAAGATTGGGGGAAATTAGAAGTAGTTATGGCTTGCTTCTTCACTTCTTCAATTAGCGCTCAAAGAGAGAGAATAATTTCTTCATTCCTCTAAATCTCATCGCTCCCTCCATATCAAAGTCAGTCTTGATGCCACAAAGCCGAAGCTAGGGAGCTTTCCATCCTTTGTGCTTCAGCTCATTTCCATGTGTTAACCTCTCGATTTGTTTTGTCAAAGGAATTGATGATGGACAGGAGGAATTCCTTCGTGAATTAATGAGTAGTGGACTCCAAAGCGCTTGATCTCTTCCAATGTGAACATTCTTGCACATAATTATGCTCGATCGCTCAGAAAAGAGGGTGGCAGAATTCTCCAATACTCAAACAAGAACAAATATTGTTCAAGTTTTGCCAAGCCAATCTTCAATTGATATCTCAGAACCTCCATGCACTTAAAAATCTGGAATTGGTGGTGGATTGTGAAACTGTGGACCAAGAAATGCTTAAATGTTCAGTGCTTGCTGTTAGATGATATTTTTTGCAAACTGAAAAGTGCTAATTCTTATGTTTCTTGTAAATGGATTTGATTGCACACTATATGTCTAGTATGGCTATATACTACGCGTTGAGTCATGCTTGCTGTGGTGGGATCAAAATTCATGAGAGTGATGTCCATATTTGCAATCACCAATCAAGCGTATGGTTGGATGGAGTTTTCTTGAACCAGAGTTATAGGAAATATGGCCCATTAGACAACTATGAAATAAACTAAAAGAAACCAAGATAGAATTATTATGTCGTTTGGACACTAGCAAGAGAAAGAAATGAATGAATACATTAATTCTAAAAAATCTTTTATGCATTTAAAATTAAAGATATAATAAGAGTATAAGTGAGAAAGAAGCAATATCTGTTTACAAACACAAGAATCTTTCTATAAGATTACAACCTGGTGACATTCCGTGGCTTATATATAGGTCCCAAAACCAATCGGAAAAGATCCTATAAAATATATAATAGCACTAATCCAGATACAAGTGTGACCAAGGTGTTAGACTAAATATAAACTAAAACCTGACGATCTTGATTTATCAATCACGGATAAATCCGTACAAAAGTCGGGATCGATTTGTGGAAATGTAAAGATCAACATGCCTCTGGCCATTGATGAAAATCTACAAAGGTGGAAAACCTCAAAACCTTGGACGGATCCACATAGCACAATCGATTTGTGATATGGAGACACTAGATCTCTACATCTTGTTCTACTAGCCAATATCCCTCAAACCTGATGGTGTGTTTTCTGTAGTGATAGGGTTTGAACTAGATGACCTGACATTTTATTCCATTTCTTATGTTACCGACAACTTCTATCAATACCGTTATGGTAACATATTAACAGGCAAATATCACATAATAAACGTAGGTGATAAATTGGGCAATAAATCGGAATTAATTGGGAATACAATTTTGGGATCATATTTAGAATAGTAAATATATATTACATATTACAACACAAGGCATATAAATAGAGATCAACAAAAATCACAATATGCTATCATTTTTTGTCAATACAACACAAAATATAATTTACACATCTACATGACAACATTCACATGAGCAGTGTAATATTTTACGGAGAAATACTAAACTAATGATTCATATGTTCCTGATAAAATTTAATGAATGCTCACTTCGTAAAATTACACTATATAAAATAAACTTCGGTAGTCAGTTTTACTATCTTGCTACTATGCATTAAACTATCGTTGTTGCGAAAATTCGGCACTTGTAGATCATTTTATATGCGCTAATCTTGATCATTAAGTTATTATCAAGAGGAAAACTTCCTAGAAGAAGTGGTTGGGTTGGGGAAGTTGGGCTTGGAGAGACTTAGAGCGCAAATGCAATTTCTGGCCAAATTTTGACTTTTCTATTCTTTGAACGTGTTTTTGAGCAAAAGTATATGTTTGATAATGATACAAAATTTCTGTTCTTAGAACAGAAATTTGTTTGATAGCGACACAAATTTTTTTTTCTCGAACAGCTGACGAGCAATGGGAATGGTAAAGGATGACAGGCAGCGGCCGATGGGGATGGGTGATGGAGGACAACAAGCAGTGGTGGCGAGAGGTTGTCAGTAGCAAATGGCGACAGGAGGTGGCTGGCAATGACGGAGGATAGAGATTGGTGGCGGCGTGAGTAGAGACGACATGGGACAATGGGTGCCGGGGGAGGCTAGTAGCAAGGGCAAGCGATGGGAAAAGTTTTTATTCTTTTTTATATTCGAGAAATAGTAAAGTATAAATTTTTTACTTCTCATTTTCTTTCAAACCTATATCTAAACTAAAAATTTGTTCCAGAAATAGAAAATTAAAATTATATTATTAAATAGATTTCTATTCCAAACCTGTTATTGGGAACAGAAAAAAAAAAACAAATTGATTATCATGTGCTGTTAATAACTTAATAATACTTATGATAAAATTTTCTTAAGAGACCTCATTATTTTGTCACGACTTACGCCTCAAGGGACTGCCTTTGGGGAGCAGATTTAGAGGTATTTGCTCACGAGACAATCCAATCGCTTCAGCTAAAAAATGACTCAAATACATCATCTTATTGACGATCCAAAAAATTCATCAATCATGAGCACGGGCTCTCCCAAGCCTATACGTCATAGGACGTTGGGATTATTTTTGAAGTTTTTTAGATACCAAGAGTTACTAGGAGTCGCTTGGGGGTTGGCTAGAACCCAAACGAGAAGTAGAATAATTTTGTCTTTTTTTACATCACCAAATATTTCTAGGATTGAGGACTTAATTACACTAATATTTCTATTTATGTCTTTTCAGTGCCTAACTAGTTGGTTGTCTTGGTGATTATGCAATTTTGGTTTACCTTTCATGATCCTAAAGGTATTAGTCCACTATAGGTGTCTAAGCAAATGTTCTTGTGGGGAGTTCATTGAGATTTTAAACTAAGCCTCTCCTAATCTAGGAAAGTGATTAACACTCAATTTATTGAAACGTGGTGCCGAAAGTAAAAACGCTATGAATTGAAAGCGGCTACCTAAGTACGAGAAACTTAAATGTCCCGCAATCTGTCGGGTAAATAATACATGGCCTTGTTGTTGAGTCTTGGGACATGAACCCTCAAAAAACTTGCTATTGAAAAGCTAAGGCGAGCCTAATTCTATTTGATTGATTAGAGCTAAACCTAAGCTATTTGTTTAAAAATGAGGCTCAGTCTAAGTTGATTTTTAATTTTTTGGGAATTAAAATTGAAGCTAATCCTAAGAATGATAAACTAAACTAAACAATAAACAAAATATTACAAAGATAAGGCCAAAACGGACATCGGTCTTTCACCATTGCCATCGACTCGTCATTAGCCACCGTCTCCAAGGACTGCCATCTTTGCCCATGTCCCGACAAGTGTCAGCTTGGACATTCATTCATTCATCCACACAATTCATAACATGCACTCAAACAATGTGAAGCATTAGCAACGTTCACATTGAATCGTCATTCGATTTGCCTTGAGATTGGCTTTGGAGTTGATCATGCATTTCAATTATCTCATTCCACATCTTAATAGACTAGGGCTCATTAATTGAGATTAATGATAATTGACCGCTATTTGCGTATATAAAGAGATGGACAACATCATTAACCACTGACCTAATCATCCCCTCTAAAGTACCCATCGAGTCATGCATCAGCCCTAACCATACAATCTAACAATCACATGCAATTTACACTAGTTAGCCTTGAAGAATCAACTATGAAATTGTGAGCCAATGATTGAATCATTTGTTCATTTTTACTGATTCTGAGCAATTAAGTTTTAGTTCAATTGACCCACTAAATGAACTCCAATTCACTTGATTTAGGTGTCATTGGAAAGCTTATGAAGTGTATTTCAAAGGTCACTAAGACTATTTGACCGAGTTTTGACCCGAAAGATCCAAAATTGACCCAGAATCAACATTGCTCCAATTTTAACCTGAAATATGACCTGGTTTTGTAAAATACAGGAAAAACATTTAGAAATTTCAAATTCCCTCCAAATATTATAGGGAGTTAGATCATTCTATTAATAACAACTTTTATATATGGAATTTTTGCAAATAAGCACCGAAACTATGTGATAATTGCAGGCTTTCCTAGGGACTCAATTGAAAACAGTTTTGTAGGCTGAGACCAACCTTGTCCGATTTATTGCCTAATAGACCCCCTAAACTTTGCTATTTGGTACCCGAACTTTCTAGTCTACTCAATTGTTGAGAAAAATTCTAATATATTTTGAAATTGGCAAACTATCCAATAAATTTTCTTAAATATGATAATTGTCTTGAAGAATGTTGTTTCGGAGATACACTCGAGGGATGGAAACATCTCATTTTAGTGCTATTTATAAAGTTTAGTTCAAACGAAACACACTCAAACTTAAACTCTATACTTTATTCTGAAGATAAAGACTAAGAAAATTACTCTCATTCCCATCCTGACAAGGTTTAGAATGTAGCCAATCTAGAACTTGGAAAGTTCATAGCATAGCTAGTTCAGAATAAAGCACACATTTAGAAGGTGACTAGTTCAAAACGAGACCGATTCACGTATAACAGCTAATGATTTGGTTTAGATTTCACACGAATAAAGATTTGATTGATTCAATTGATTGACAAATCAATCATAAAGACAAGTTATTTCTAAACAAAGAACCTCTTCTTATGGAAATTAAGACTCTAGTTGTATGACCGACTAAAATAAATAATTAATTAAATAATTTCAAAAATTAATTAAATAAATACTAATAATCCAACTTAGGCCCGTATCGTCTAATTGGAAGTCGAACGGACCGGAAAAATCCCGAGACCCATTCAATAATTAATATAGCATGTCTACTTGCTAATGGTTATGTCTAACCACCTAACTTGCATTGTCAAGTCACTAATTTAATTAATCTAAACTAATCTAACCCCCATAATCATACTTAATTAACACTAATCAATCCATAACCATAATTAGCAAACTAAGCAGGGTTTAGTGAGCTAAACTCACTTGTGCAAAGCGAAGACCGGAACACCGCGACCGCAACTAAACTTGGGCTCATGACGACACCCACGAGCGTGGACTTGCTTCACAGGTGCAAGATAGGCTGCTGAACTTGCTTGGGCCTCGTTGATTTGGGCTTCAAGTTGTGGGCTTACTTTGGACCAGGCTACTTCTAACCAACTTGGGTTGGGCTTGCGGAGAGTTGGGCTTGAAGATGCCAAACTATGGGCTACTTGCTAGGCTGTTGGGCTCGTGGGATTTGCTGGCCAAACCGTGGGCTGAGTGCTGGACCAAAGACACGCGGATGAAGGGAGCAGCGTAGGAGAGGAGCTCGGCTATTTCGGTTGATGTCTTCGATGGACTGCTAGCCTCAATCAATGGCGCTGGCAAAGAGAGAGAGTGAGTGGAAGATGTTGGTCTGCTCGAAGGAAGGAGATAGACGATGGTGGGTTTGCTAGCAGGGGAGTCAACATGGTTGGGAAACGTTTCTTTGGTTGATCAAGCTTGGAGAAAGCTCGGATGTGGCAGCAGTTGAGGAACTTGGTGGAGGCATGGGTTTCTTCGAGCATGCTGCTGGCTAGGTAGCACCAACACGCAACACGCGACACGCGACACGACACGATATGACACGCGACAATTTTTTTTTTTTTTTTGGTGACCCAGGGAACCTCCGAACGCCGCTTCGCGGGGAGAGTAAACCCTGGAGCGCCGGGGGCCCCCACCGCTGACCCCCAAGCGCGGGTAAGACGCGTTATGCATTGAAGCATCGCTTCCACGGAGGTTCGAACCCTTCCCCCTGCGTTTGGGGTACCAAGCCCTAACCAACGCTTCCACCGCGGGGCGGTGGTATGACACGCGACACTTCATTTCTCAAAAAGTAGAGAATTCGACACGTTCGACATGTTAAATATTAAATAAATATTTTTATATATAAATGCATAAATAACTAAATAATAATAATAAAAAGAGCTTATAATTAATATATAATAAAAACATTAATCCTACATTTGTTAATATCATTCTTTTTTTTTTTTTAATTTGACAAATTCAACTACATTTCATTGTAATAATCCATAAAACTTAAAGGAAAAAACAAGAAATCCACATTCCACTATTAAATTTAAAATTTAACAATAAGCAAAAAAACAATCAACATTCCATCAAGTAATATAACAAAAAGTCTTTCATCCATATTATCCATTTCTTCTGGAAAAAGAAGAAGAAAAAACCAGACTCCATCTCCGGCTCATCAAGTGAAAGATTTGTAACTTCAAGCACTCCAATATTTTCAAACGAGTCAAATGCATCTCCACCAATATCCCACATTTTAGTCTCTCCTTCTGCATATTGTGGGCTTTTTTTTTTTTTATAGAAGAAAAAAATTGCTATGAATAAAAACCAAATCTTTTGCGTGTTTTGGGGTTATCTTATTTCTTCTCACCGAATGCACAAATGAGTAAGTACTCCAATTTCTCTTAGCACATGATGAAGAAGAAGGTTGTGCAAGAAGCTTTAAGGCTATACTTTGAAGCATCGGTGCACATGCACCATGATCAACCCACCAAGCCTTAGGATCCATAGAATATCAATTTTGAATGGAATCAAAATCTCTAAAATCTTCATTTTTACTCGCAAAATCCACATACTCTAAATTCACCTTGTTGCGCTCATTCAAGTTAGGAAAGTATTTCTTAAAGCATTTCAGTCTTTTTTGGTTGATCTCCTTATTCTTGTATGGAGAAATTCGAGTAGGATCTTCATCAAGCCATTGATTACTATAGTACCTTTATTTAATAAAATAAAATAAAATTAGAAAAAAATAATAAATAAAATGAGTAATATATTATCATGTTAAAGAAAGAATAACTACTAAAATAATAATTTCATACAATTTTAGAACTTACCTGGGATTTAAGATATGTGTCAAGCAATGAAGTGGAGTGTTGTTCTTTGTCCAACGATTAACAAGAATTGTGTGAATTACCTCATAAAATGTGGATTTCTCATCTAGCCTCTTCACTTCATGTTCATATATAATTTTCTTCACTTTTTCAATCATCGAACCCCACATATCATAAACTAAGTGAAGACAAGGTGTATCGGTGTCACAAATTCTAAGCATATCATAAATAGGAGCCATGAATGAAAGTATATAATCAATCAAATCCCACAAAAAATCATCCAACACTTTCTCCTTGACAAACTTAGCTTTCTCTTGATTAACATCTCGATAGATATTCCATTTGTCACAAATCACCATGTTTTGAAGAACACTTTTTATCAACTTGAATCTCCTAAGCATCACAATCATCGAAGCAAAACGTGTATCCGCTATAGAAAGCAACTTCAAGCTAACAAACTCATGATATATTGCTAATCTCATAAAATGGTTCATGATAAAATGTTTGATTTGCATAACTTCTTTAACAATATCTGAAATCCAACTACATTCCTCATAAACTATTTGATTGCTCTCCATATTTTTCGCAGCACAAATGTTCTTCAAAGTTAGATTAAGAATGTGCACCACACAAGGCATCCATGTAATTGATATAAATTCTTGCTCAATGAGTTGTCCCGCGCCCTTACAATTTGAAGCATTATCCGTAATTACTTGGACCACATTCTCATGCCCAATTTCATTGATAACTCCTTTCAGCAAGTTAAAAATGAAATGCATATCTTTTGTTTCTCCCGAGCAATCAACTGATTTTATAAACATCGATTCTCCATCCGATACTGCCATGAAATTAATAAGTGGTCTTCTTTGTGAGTCGCTCCATCCATCACTCACAATACTTACACCATTCTCCTTCCACATGATTTTGATAGGCATACACAACCTATCAATATTTGGATTCTCTTTTTACAATAAAGTGGTCCTCGACAAATTATATTTCGGTGGTACATAACCCACAATATTATAATTAGCAGCATAAGTGAAAGTGGATTGAAAATAAGGATTTCTTGTTAGGTTAAACGGCAAGCCTGCCAAATAAAACATCATAGCAATCTCACAATCTAGACGTTCCCGTTAAGTCATATTAAATGTATTTTCAAGTGATTTTCCACTCCCACTTCCACCTTTCCTTTTTTTTTTTTTTTTTTTTTTGGAGTTCTATGATAAATCCATTCCATCACCACTACCACAATTAAGTGAATAACTAGCAAGAGGCAAATGTACATTTCTAGTTGCTATACTCATTAATTGAGTATTGACCTCTTCCTCTAATTTTTCCATCTCCAAAAGATCTCTTTTTTCTAGTTTTGTGCACTTTCCAATTCATTTTCCACTTATCATCATCAAATGGCTCATCACTCTCGTGTATGAACTCTTATAATCTTTTTGACAAAAGTTGCATCTCCAAGACAAATTTTCCCCCGCATCAGTATGATTAATTAACTTAGTAACATACCTCCATAATGGTTGTTTTACAACTTTATTGCTAGAGGTAGGTTGTTGTATGCTTGAAGTACTACTAGCCATGTTTAAATTTGAAAACATTTTGCAAAAAATAAACATAAACATGTTATTATCAATTGCTATAAGGTTTCTTAGTTAAAGTTAACTAAGGGAGATTGAATACCAACTGGAAACACGTTGCGGGAAGCGGTAAGCAGCAGTAGACAGCAGCAAAATAGTGACAGACAACAACGAATAATAATAAATGACAGCAAGCAGCAGCAGACGGCAGCGGGCTGTTATGAACAGCATTAATATAGCAACGAACAACAGCAATACAGCAATATGGCAGCGAACAGCAGCAACCAACCCCACAATACAACAGCAAACAGCAACAGCCAACCCCACAATACAACAGCGAACAGCAGCAAACAGCAGCGAACAACAGCAAACAGCAGCAGCCAACTCCACAATATGGCAATGAACAACAACAAATAGCAGTAGCCAACCCCACAATACGGCAGCGAACAGCAGCACAATACGGCAGCGAACAATAGCAAATAGCAGCAAACAGCAGTAGCGAAACTTCCATCATCAATTCCCGACCATCACATACACGACTAAAGTCATTACGAGTATTCGCAATACAAAAGTGAAAAGGAAATACAAATAGAGAAAAATCATAGCAAAACCGATAATGCCCTTTTGGTTTTCAATTTCGATGCCACTTACTTCATAGATGACTTATTCAAATAGTGCACTTAATACATAAAAATGACAAAAATCAGTCCGTTCACTCAAGGTAAATCCTATTTGGTGTAGAGCAGCAAATAAGAACTCTTCCCCTCTGAAATCATTTTTATAATGCCTAGCAAATCATTTTAATCTCAATACTCTTGATTCTGCTGAAAAATGTTTCCATAGTCCAACCGACTCTGCTCACCAGATAGCACTCAAAACACAAATCATCTGGGTGACTTCACACAGTGGACTTAAAGGTGGTTATTAAGAATCACTTGGGATTACAACACACCATCCCATTCTTTAACTCAACGGATCACTCAGAAAAACAAACTCTAATGTAGTCCTAAACTGATCCCTTTTCAGCTAAGGCCAAAAGCCACGGAGTTCAAGAATCAGACTACAAGGAATACACTACCCTCGTCATAAAAATTCCGAGTTCAGACAAGAAATGGCAAAAATAGGAACAAGACAGTCACTCCAACTCCTATTGCACCAAACACAGTACCCAAAACCCATAAATCTCCAATCTTGAAGAGCTCTCGAGTAGCCCAATTCAAAAAAACTCCCTCTTTCCCAACAAGACGATCACTGCACAAGCCGCATCTCAAGAATTCTACCACAAGATTTCGGACCTCCAAAGAAATCCCCCTTTCCCCGATCTAACTCTAGGGTTTGCCAAAAAATCCCAAATCATATTATAAAGAAATCCAAAATGCTAACCTGAGATGAGCAAAAAGATGAAATCGTAGATGAAGAAGAGCAACGTGGCAACACCTGTGAGCGGCAGGGGCGACAGCTCATCGTCGGGGCAACGGCTCGATGCTTGCGAGAGACGAAGGTGAGGTCGGAGGCGACTGTGGCAACAGGTGGGGCTGAGGTGTGGGGGGCTACAACGAGTCGGCGACTGGTGGGGTGGGCCGTGCGGCCAGTAAAGTAACTCCGGCGACACTCACAGCGAAAGAAGAGAACCAGAGTGCTCTGCTCTGTTCAAGAGAGTCTAGAACTGTGCGTGCGTAGTGTGACTAAAGTCTGAAGTTTTAACTTTTATTATTTGTTTTCATATATTTATATTTAGTCCCCAAATTTTTGGAAATTTATAAAAATAACCCCGTGCGTGTCGGAGTCACGTGTTGGTTCCGACTCGTGTGTCGAAGCATGTCAGAGAAGGTTGACCGCATGACGATTTTCCCGACACGCATTGACCACGTGTCAGACACGTGTCGGAGTGTTGGACACGACACGAAAGGTCCCGGAGAGTGTCCGTGCTTCCTAGGCTGCTAGAAATTCGGCAAAGGGTGAAGAAGAAACGATCATGGGCGTGGGGATTTGGGCTGGCAAACTCGCTCGGTGGAGAAGTAGAACCAAGATGGAGCAGCAGCTGGTCTTCGTCTTTCGCTGGTTCCTGGTGGTGTTGCACAACCAAGAAGGATGAAGAGGAAGTCTCGGACAGCAGCAAGGGGGAAGGATGAGGGAGAGAGAGAGATGGAGGGGCCATTTGGTTACATTTTCCACACAAATATCTCCTTTGTCCCCTCATCTTGATCCACAACCATAGCTCTCTCCCACCAGCACAATTTCAGCCTAAAATACCCCTTCTAGAGAGTTGAGTTGGTCCATAAGTCACAACTTATGGGGGCATACGAATTTCTTGGCAAAAAGGCTTCAATTACACATCAATACTCTCTTGATTCACTCTCATTTGGCCTACATAAATTCAATTGATATCTCAATTATCAAAATTATAATTTTCCTCACCCACACATCCATCTTACATTCCCATTTTGCAATCCAAAACCATCTTCGGCATTTTCTGAACAAAAATTGCACGGTAAAGACTTTTTCCCAAAAAGTCTCGGGTGTCAAAAAAATCTTCTGAAACTAAGTCGACACTCTTAGAATTTATTGCGATATGACAGGATCTTCAATTTCTGAAATCGGACTTGAATTGATGGTTAATTTCTATTCGATGTGTTTTTAGCGTAAGCTACGCTACTGGGTAACTTTCAAACAATTTTAGTGCAAATGACCCATGGTCGATTTTCTTCAAGCCACTATGAACCCACTCGACTCATTGGCGACTCTCGGTTGTCGTGAAGATCTCGAAGATTCAAATACGGACACAAGGTATCAAAACAATAAGAAAATCAGTCTAATGCTGGCCGATGAGAATTTTCTAATTTAGTGGTGTCACCCACGATTAGCCACACATCTTTATCGAACCAGTCAATCTCTAGTTTCAAATCAATTTTTAAGTGTGCCGTAATGGCCTATAAATATGGACACAGTCAAGAAGCCGATTCCTGGTCGAATTCTCAAATCTATTGTCTTAAAATTTCTTAATGGCCTACTCAGATGGTCTAGTTATCTCTAGAATAATTAGTTTTGAGAACAGCCCTATAGACACGTCAATGAAATGCCCGATTTATTCAGTAGAAGACATGGTTGAAAATCTGGGATGTCACAACTCTTCCCATTTTTATAAAAATTTCGTCCTTGAAATTTAAACCTTATAAAACTTAAGCAAAAAGGTGGGGGTATAATTCTCTCATCGACTCTTCAGTCTCCCATATCACTCCTTCAATACCGTGGTGTTGCTAGACCACTTTGACCAATGGAATGGTTTTTGTATGCAGCACTTGTTCCTTCCTATCCACAATCTGGACCGGTCTTTCCACATATGACACTCGATCATCCATGTCCAATTCCTCAAAATTAAGCACATGAGTCGAGTCAGGCTCATACTTCCTTAACATCAACACATGAAAGATGTTATACACTTGCGCTAGTCTTGGTGGCAATGCAAGACAATATGCTAAGGTCCCGATTCTCTCAAGGATCTCAAACGGACCTATGTACCTCGGACTCAATTTGTCTTTCTTTCGAAAGCGCAAAGTTCCTCTCATTGGTGACACCTTTAGAAAAACGTGATCACCAACTTGGAATTCCAATGATCTATGGTGCTTATCTGCGTAACTTTTTTGTCTACTTTACGTGGTTTTTAATCTGCCTCTGATTACTGCCACGACATCCATTAACTGTTGAACCAACTCTGGGCCTGTAATCTTCCTTTCACCCACTTCATCCCAGCACACTAGTGTCCTGCATGACCTACCATACAACGCTTCAAATGGAGCCATCTTGATGCTCTGTTGATAACTATTGTTGTAGGCAAATTCCACCAGATGAAACTAATCTTCCCAACTTCTTTTGAAGTCTAGTACACAAGCTCTCAACATGTCCTCGAGGGTCTAAATCATCCTTTTAGACTAGCCATCCGTCTGAGGATGATACGTTGTATTGTACTGAAACTTTGTACCTATAGCACTTTGCAAGCTTTTCCAAAAAGCTACAGTAAACCTTGGGTCTCTATCTGAGGTTAATGTAACTGGCACTCCATGCATTCGAACTACCTAACGCACGCACAGGTCCAAGTGTCTATCCAGGCTGAGGTCTTTTCAAATTGCAATGAAGTGAGCCGACTTCGTCAATCTATCGACCACTACCCAAATTGAATCATTTCCTCTCTGACTCCTTGGTAGTCTAGTCATGAAATCCATCGTGATGTGCTCCCATTTCCATTCTGGGATAGCGAGAGGTTGTAAAAGTCCTCCCGACTTGCAATGCTGAGCTTTTACCTGCTGACATGTCAAACACTTAACGACATGCTTGGCGACATTCGCCTTCATGCCTGACCATCAATAGTGTTGACGTGATTTTGATACATCTTGGTACTCCTAAGATGAATGTTGTAATTGCTATGATGTGCTTCGGATAAAATATCTTCTCTAAGCTCCACATCGTCAGGTACAACCAAACGTCCTCGGAACCTTAACATTCCATCATCAGAAATCTGAAAATCAACATTTCTTTTCTCAGTGTCCCCTTGAAGAATTTTCTGTACATGTGGATCTATTAGTTGGAGTGACTTGATTTTGACCTGGACATTCGGTTCAATTCTGAGGGTAGCCATAAGACTTGAAAGGTGGCCTACCTCAAACTTGAATACCGAATCTCTAGCTCTCTCGATTAAGTTCCACTCCTTTATCAAGATATGAGCTACTGAAGACTCTCGACTTAAAGCATTGGCGACCTTGTTCGCCTTTCATGAGTGATATGAAACATCACAGTCGTAGTCTTTCAGCAATTCCATCCATCGGCGTTGTCTCATGTTCAACTCCTTCTGAGAGAACAGATATTTGAGACTTTGATGATCCGTGAAGATTTGAAACTTTTCTCTGCACAAATAGTGTCTCCAAATCTTCAGAGCAAAGATAATCGCTGCGAACTCTAAGTCATGTGTCGGATAATTCTGTTCATGAGTCCTCAACTGACGGGAGGCGTATGCAACAATCCTACCATGTTGCATAAGCACACAACCCAACCCTCTAAAAGACGCATCACTATAAATCTCGAATCCTCCAGGACCAGATGGAATGGTCAGTATAAGTGCAGTAGTCAGCTTTTCCTTCAGCTCTTGAAAACTACTCTCGCACTTGTTCGTCCAAACAAATTTCTCTTCCTTCTTCAGGAGTTTTATTAGCAGCGATGCTAATGATGAAAACCCTTCCACAAATCTTCTGTAGTAACTTGTCAAACCTAGAAAACTTCTTATCTCTATCACTATAGTTGGTCTTGGCCAATTGATCACGGCTTCTATCTTGCTCAAGTCTACTGAAATCCCTTCACTTGAGATCACATGACCTAAGAAAGCAATGCGAGCCAACCAAAACTCACACTTGCTAAACTTAGCATACAACTCATGAACTCTCAGCTTTTGCAGCACTAATTTCAAGTGATTCTCATGCTTTTCATCACTTCTCAAGTATACCAGGATATCATCAATGAACACGATCACAAATGATCTAAGTATTCCTTGAATAATTTGTACATTAAATCCATGAAAGCAATTGGAGCATTCGTCAACCCGAATGGAATCACTGTGAACTCATAATGACCATACCGAGTACAAAATGCTGATTTATGAATGTCCTCCTTCCTAATTCTCAGCTGATGGTATCCTATCCTTAAGTCGATTTTCGAAAAGATCGACGCTCCTTGTAGCTTATCGAACAGGTCATCTATCCTTGGGAGGGGATACTTATTCTTAATGGTTACCTGGTTGAGTTGTTGATAGTTGATGCACAGGTACAACGATCCATCTTTCTTTTTAACAAATAGAATTGGTGCTCCCCAAGGTGATGCACTAGGATAAATAAATCATTTATCCAATAATTCTTACATCTGCACCTTCAGTTCTTTCCACTTAGATAACGCCATTCAATAAGGGGCTTTATAGATTGGCTCTGTCCCGAGTGCCAGCTCAATTACAAATTCAATCTCTCTTTCTGGCGGTAATCCCGGCAATTCCTTAGGAAAGACATCCGGAAATTCTTGCACGACTAAAATGTCTTCCATTTTCAGTTCCTCAACTGTTGTATCCACGACAATTGCCAGGTACCCTTGACAACCCTCGTCTAACAGACGAGTTGCCTCTGGTGATGAGATCAAGACAATCGAGGGTTCTCCTTGATTCCCTACAAATTCAAAGCTCTTACCCCCTATCGGTTCAAACTGAATCGCCTTGTGATAACAGTCCATTTTAGCTCGTTGCTTGGTGAGTCAGTCCATGCCAATAATTAAATCAAAGTCATATATGGCTAGGATTAATAGATCAATTTGCCCCACTCGCTCATCAATCTCTAACTTGCACCCCAAACAACCCAAAGTAGCAATAATTTTATCTTTCAATGGTGTAGATATGCAAATTGCCGACTCCAATAATATAGGATTGACTCCTATCAACTTTACATACTGCTCGGCAATGAAGGAGTGGGTTGCTTTTGAATCAAATAATGCATAAGCAAGTTGGTCATTTAGTGAAACCATACATGTTATCACGTCAAGCGCAGCTTCTGCCTGGCCTTAGGTAATCGTGTACACGGTGCCCTGAACTGGAGGCCTCGACTGTCCTCCTTATGGCATGTTCTGAGGGGCGTACCCTCTTATTTGTCCCCTCTGTGGTGGTGGCGGTAGTTGTGGTTGTCCCCTTAGCTTCCTGGGACAATTTTTGGCTATATGGCCCTATTGACCACATTCAAAACACACACCCATCCTAGCTGGGTACGGTGCTGACCCGTGTCTTCTCCCACAGAAGTGCCACGGTTCATTTCTATTAGGCCCTAACCTAATAAATCCACCCTTTTTGTTGGGCAGGCCTTGGAATCTGTTTCCAGACATCGACCTCTTTCCTTGGCGGATGTTGTCTCTATGAGAACTGAACCTCGATCTAGATGAGGCCACTCTCTCATTCTGATCCTTCTCGATTTTCTAGGCTCTCCTATAAATGTCATTATAGGTCCTTAGATCCAAAGAGACCAGTATGCTTCTCAAGTCTAGCCTGAATCCATCCCTAAACATTCTCACATTGGACGGGTTCTCTATCAGTTCAGGAGCATACTGCAAAAGTTCAACGAACTTCACCTCATATTGATCGACAATTAGGGAGCCCTGGCGAAGACGTTGAAACTCTGCCATTTTCACCTCTCAGGCAGTCTCCGAGAAGTACTTGTCATTGAAGGCTTCTAAGAAGGCATTCCACTCCGAATGACACCTTCTAGAAATATCGCTCCTCGGGTAGTCTTCCACCAAGTATTTGCAACTTCCTCTAGCTAATAAGTTGCAAGGACTACTTTCTCTATTTCATTGCACATTAGTAGTGCAAAAGCTTTCTCCAATTTCTAGATCCATGAAGCAGCAGCTTCAAGGTCTCCCATCCCAGTGAACCGAGGTGGACCTTCAACACGTGCGGCGTTCGGGCGGCAGCAGGTATGGCAGTAGGGGCAACTTCAGCAGCAGCGGCAACAGAAGCTATAGCCGCGGCTTGGGCTGTGGCTTCGACAGCGGCGGCTTGGTTCTGAGCCTGGATCCATACGATTCCCCATAACCTCTAAATTACGTATGATCCCATCAAATCTGGGATCACCAGGGGCTTCTACCCCAGCATCGACAAGAGTGGGTGCTTCTCCACTGGCACTGGCTTGAGCCAGTGCCCTACCTCTGCCTCGGGTATCGATCCTAATCGGCACTCTACCCCGAGTCACGGCCCTACTGGCCCTCTTAGCAGAAATCATTGGCTCCTGATCACTCATGGTGTTGTTTTAATCTACTGACACCTGTTTCCAATTTAACACCGAATTAGAAACAGAGCGATTCAAATAACAATCAATTTTAGCATTTAGCTAACACAGACATGCACCAGCATGAATTTAAAGGCCATCCTACTACTATCCCATGAACCATCGCTCATTATCACTCTAATCTTGAACTTTGTTCTAATACCACTTAAACGGGATGTCACGCCCCGATCCTCGAACGCGTGCCCATCCCTCACCTAGTCGAGTAATAGCGACGTTTCAAGACACATCGCTGACCCTTTCATTTTAATATGTGCATACGGAAGCATATAATAAAATCCCCAGACAATTAAACAGTGGGATAGAAAAGTAGGGCCATATTTTTCGCAACTGGAAAACCACAACCAAACTTTTACATAGGGCAAACTATATAGTATATAATACAATACTATTCACAAGTTTTATCTACTGTACACCGATCAAAACTCATAGTTTGCAAAACAAAAAGAGGATCTCAGTCCTCATCCGAGTCGTACTCGGGATCATCCTGATCCTCCTCTGATTCCTCTTCACTAAGCTCATTTTCTTCAAGCTCTTCTTCTTCTTCAGGCTCATCCTCGGCTTCAGCTGCCGGCTCATCCACAGGCTCTTCCTCCATAGGTTCATCCTCCTGCCACTCCTCCTGCTCCACGATCTCACCATCCTCTCCATTCCAGTTGTTGTCATCTACTGAATACACGGGAGTACGAACTTTGTCCTCAAGTTTAGGGTCCCTAACATCCACCACTGACCCATCCTTATGATCGGCCATTGCTTCTTCGAATGCCTCTTCCAGTACGTAGAGGCACATCCTCTTCAAGTATGGGACCCTCTCTTTGCCCATCGAAGTATTCACGGTACCACGACCGATACTCATGAGGCCTTAAGTCCTCTGTACCCACGTCAACCCAGACGATTGACTTAACTAGTACATACTATAATCCTTCCAAGTGAGGGTGTATGTGGAAGTGGTACTCTATCTCACTCATCTCCTGGGAAATACCGAAATGCATGGAAGGCTGAGGAGGTGGAGGTGATGCCATCTACGGGCCTAAGATGGTTATACAATAACCAATGAGACAATGTCTCGGCGAGTTCTACCCCCTAAAACCCGATTAGTAAACCAATACACTATGGGCTGCCTAAGCACACACAAGTTAGAGGACTTACCTTGGCCTCAGATCCCACCTACACATCAGTACAATTCATAATAGGCACCCACTTACTTAACACAGATCGAATCATCGATCAATCGATCTAGTCAATTATATGTCAATCAGACCATTACCCGATCCTTTCAGTCAATACCATACTTTCCCCACTATGGAATATCTAGTCGTTGAGTCCACGTGCATTCTCCAAGATGACATACCAAGTCTCCGAGTCCACGTGCCTTCTCTAAGGTGACCTCTTCGCCAAGATGACATACTTAAACATTAGGCCCACGTGCCTTTTCTAAGGTGACCTCTTTGCCAAGGTGATATACTTCCTACCATGAATCCACTATGAAACAACGCCTTTCTCTGTAGTTCACCACTCTACTTTTGATACTGATAACCGATACCCGATTATTTCCCAATCAAATACTCAAAAATCAATCATTTAGGAACATATCCTAAAATTCAACAATTAAACCAATTCGGCACAATTCAAGGCTCAAATAAATAAACGGACTGCACCACGACAATCAACATGAAATTCCAGTCATCGACCATCCCGGTCTAATTTCCGGAAAATAAATAAATAAATAAATAATTTTGAAAATTAATTAAATAAATACTAAAAATCCAACTTATGCCCGTATCACCTAATTGGAAGCCGGAACGGACCGGGAAAAATCCCGAGACCCGTTCAATAATTAATATAACGTGTCTACTTGCTAATGGCTATGTCTAACCACCTAACTTGCATTGTTAAGTCACTAATTTAATTAATCTAAATTAATCTAACCCCCTAATCATGCTTAATTAACACTAATAAATCTATAAGCATAATTAGCAAGCTAAGTAGATTTAGTGAGCTAAACTCACTTGTGCAAAGTGAAGACCGGAACACCACGACGGCAGCCGAACTTGGGCTCGTGACGACACTCATGGGTGTGGACTTGCTTCACAGGCCCAAGATAGGCTAAAGATGTGCTGAACTTGCTTGGGCCTCGCTGATTTGGGCTTCAAGTTGTGGGCTTACTTTGGACAGAGCTGCTTCTAACCAACTTAGGTTGGGCTTGTAAAGAGTTGGGCTTGAAGATGCCGAACTATGGGCTGCTTTCTGGGCTGTTGGGCTCATGGGATTTGCTGGCCAAACCGTGGGCTGAGTGCTGGACCAAAGACACGCGGATAAAGGGAGTAGCGAAAGAGAGGAGCTTGGCTGTTTTGGTTGATGTCTTTGATGGACTGTTGGCCTCAATCGGTGGCGCTGGCAAAGAGAGAGAGTGAGTGGAAGATGTTGGTCTGCTCGAAGGAAGGAGACAGACGATGGTGGGCTTCGCTGGCAGGGGAGTCAACACGGCTGGGGAAACGTTTCTTTGGTTGACCGAGCTTGGAGAAAGCTCGAACGTGGCAGCAATTGAGGAACTCCGTGGAGGCGTGGGCTTCTTCGAGCATGCTGCTAGCAATTCGGCAGAGGGTGAAGAAGAAATGATCATGGGCGTGGGGATTTGGGCTGGCAAGCTCGCTCGATGGAGAAGCAGAACCAAGATGGAGCAGCAGCTAGTCTTTGTCTTCCGCTGGTTCCTGGTGGCGTCACACAACCAAGAAGAATGGAGAGGAAGTCTCAAATGGCAACAAGGGGGAAGGATGAGGGAGAGAGAGAGATGGAGGGGCCACTTGGTTACATTTTCCACACAAATATCTCCTTTGTCCCCTCATCTTGATCCATAACCATAGCTATCTCCCACCAGCACAATTTCAGCCTAAAATACCCCTTCTAGAGAGTTGAGTTGGTCCATAAGTCACAACTTATGGGGGCATACGAATTTCTTAGCAAAAAGGCTTCAATTACACATCAATTCTCTCTTGATTCACTCTCATTTGGCCTACATAAATTCAATTGATATCTCAATTATCAAAATTATAATTTTCCTCACCCACACATCCATCTTACATTCCCATTTTGCAATCCAAAACCATCTTCGGCATTTTCTCGAACAAAAATTGCACGGTAAAGACTTTTTCCCAAAAAGTCTCGGGTGTCAAAAAAATCTTCTGAAACCGAGTCAACACTATTAGAATTTATTGCGACATGACAGGATCTTCAATTTCTCGAAATCGGACTTGAATTGGCGGTTAATTTCTATTCGACGCATTTTTAGTGTAACCTAGGCTACTGGGTAACTTTCAGACAATTTTAATGCAAATGATCTATGGTCGATTTTTTTCGAGCCACTATGAACTCACTTGACTCATTGGCAACTCTCTGTTGTCGTGAAGATCACAAGAATTCAAATACGAACATAGGGTACCAAAACAATAAGAAAATCAGTCTAGTGCCGGCCGACGAGAATTTTCTAATTTAGTGGTGTCACATATGATTAGCCACACATCTCTATTGAACCAATCCATCTCTAATTTCAAATCGATTTTTAAGTGTGCCTTAATGGCTTCTAAAGATGGACACGATCAAGAAGCCAATTCCCGGTCGAATTCTCAAGTCTATTGCCTTAAAATTTCTTAATGGCCTACCCAGATGGTCTAGTTATCTCTAGAATAATCAGTTTTGAGAATAGCCCTATAGATGCGTTAATGAAATATCCGATTTATTCAATAGAAGACAGAGTTGAAAATCTGAGATGTCACATTTATGATCATGAGAAATACAACAAAACTAACTATGATAGTACGATCTACCATTAAGTATTTGTATTCAAAGTTGTAATCCATTGTTGATCATATAGTAGAATCCAATCAGTTGATAATCAATATGGGAAAATGAACATAGGCTTGACCAAAGCCGAATCACTATAAATCTTATAAGCAATCTCTCTCATCCCTAAACAATTTTTTTTTTTTTGCACACTCTCTAATGCCTCTAAAGTCTATTCTATTGTGTAATAGATTTTGAATATTATTCTAGAATCTAATCCTTATGCAGACTTTGATCTTGATTAGTTTTATTCCACATTAATCTGTCAAGATCTTATAGAATCACCTATTCACCCCCTCTAAGTGATACTTACTAGCTACCTCAATTGGTATTAGAGCAGGTTCTTGTTATTTTTTATTGAAGTGTTTTTACTTTTGAGCTAATGATCTTTTATGGCTAGAATTATAACATTAGGTCTAATTGAAGCGTCAAGTCACACTAGACCTCCTTACTTAGATGGGAAGGACTATAGTGTCTAGAGAAACAAAATGAAAGCATTGCTCAGATTGAAGAATTTTTTGAAATGGGATGTTGTTGAAAAGGGAATTAATCCCAAAAGTTGCATCAGCATCAACTGGAAAAGAACATAATGAAATGCTTGAACCTTCTATTACCCTATCTTAGATTGAGATATTTAAAAAAAAAAAAAAAAAAAAAAAGCTCTAGATGCAAAAGCTATCTATTCTCTCTACCGTGCTTTATCACCCCTTGTGTATAGTAGAATATCTTCTTGTGAAATAGCCAAAGAAGTATGGGATAGACTTCATGTCACTGTTGAAAACTAAATTTTGATGATCCGATCATTCATTAATCGTATAGAAAATTAGGGATTAATGCTTAAACCCTAAACACAAATATTAAAATCAAATTGCATAGTATGTAGTTTTAGGAGCATTTATTTTATTATTGCATTTGCATTGGACCGGTGATAGATGTGTTCGGGTTGATGATTCCGAACTTTAATTTGATGAGTTGGACTAGACCCACGGAGAGAGGGAGTTGGCCCAAGTCTGTTGTTCTCTAATGACCTAAAATTCACTTATGAGGAATGGCAATTTGATATTTTTGGAAAAAATTCATAACATTTTTCCAATATTCGGTAAATCTTTTATATGTCCATGCGATTTATACATTGAGCAATATATTTCGCAGTAGATTGAAAGATTTTGAAGGAAATATCAAAATAATAAGAGGGAATATTGCACGTGGGGGCATATATTAAGTGATATATTCTTTGTCATAAAACAAGAAAGATTGCATAGTAAATGGAGATTTCGTGCATGAGCCGAAAAGGAAAGGACGAAAATTATATAATATTTTATGGCATTTTCTTTCCTTGTTGGGGGCCTCACTACTTTGCATATAAAAGGGGAGGCCACACATTGAATACTTGGACAGAGTATAGAGAGCCACAACAAAAGAAGGGAAAGGGAAAACGAAAAAAGGGGGGCTTCATGGCCGTTTCCCACGTGGTGGGAGTTCTTCGCTTTGCCTGCCGGATGCATAGCCACGCCTCCATCTCTCGCTGTTGCAATTCTGTCCACTAACTACCTCCAGTGATGCCAACGAGTGATTAGCACCTCTGGAAAATGATGCGGAAGTAATCCAGTAAGCCCCACAACTCTCACGGCACTTGATTCTATCCTTGCAAGTTCCCAGCATCTCCACAGAATTCCCAGCATAAGTCCTGTAATTTCGCAAGCCCAGCGGTTCATGCTCAAAGTCCCTATATAGCTGCCACATAGTGAAGCATCCAATGTGTTGTAGCGTGTCTAGTCACAGCCCTTTGCACCGGCTTCACCTAATGAGCTCTTGGGGTTTTGTTCTCTCTCTCTCTCTCTCTCTCTCTCTCTCTCTCTCTCTCTCTCTCTCTCTCTCTTTGCAGGTTTCATCGAGATCCAGCGAAGTCAATACATCTACCCACACGAATATCATGCTAGACTTTTGCGAACACTACTTGCAAACCTGAAGTCCAAGCCGCGCCTCTCACCGCCTTGAAGTCCACGGTCAAAAGGAGTTATAAGAATTTTAGTCAAATAAGTCCAAGTAGGAGATCATGAAGAACTTGGATGTGTAGTGACTACAGATTTTGAGGGGAGGAATAGACTGAAAATATCATGCTACTTAACCGTGAGTCCCCTCTTTGTCGACCACCACACCCAAAGACAGCCCATCGGTGAGCCTTCCGACGAATGGCTGAAGCCAACCATCCGCCTAGCCCCATTCGCAAGCGGTGATCCGGATCAGAGCGTGTTCAAATTAGGTAATAATCTTTTTCCAATTCAATTGGAATATTTCATTCCTCAATTCGGATTGATTGTTATTTGATAGGTGATATTTGAGATATTAAACAAATCTAATTAGGGCTTATTGATAAAGTTGATTTAATTACTAATATGATCCGTAAAGAAATCGGATAATTTTTTTTAATTATTTCAACTTATTATTGAATAATTTTGTTGCCTAAGATTGTGATAATATTTAGTTTGACCCATCTTCATTTTTTTTTTTATTATGTTTGATTCTGAGTGAGTGCCCTATCGGGATTATGATATATATCAATCTAAGACGCGAGACGACAGATTATTTTTCCCAATATTGTAAACTTTTATTAGAATCTCGATGGATATCTTGAATGATTTTTGCTATATTTGAAATTTTTTTTATATAATTGCTAGCTTTTATGACATGGCATATACGAATGATAGCTGGGTGTCATCTCTCTGGGAACTCTCTTGCTTGGTTTTATTTAAAACGGAACCGAAATGATAGCTAGGTGTCGTTTTCCCTGGTCCACAAGCATGCCCGGTTTGAACGAGCCGTTCTTTTGTCGAGTTTGAGCGTCACTTGCTGTTCTTTTTTGAGTCTGGACACGAGCTAGAGTCTAGAATGGAGGACCATTCTCATGTGGAATTTCATGACCACTAAAGAGATTTAAGTTTGTTAATTTTTTTCCATTTTCTACTTTTTTAGCATAATTTTTTATGCTGTTTTATTTTGATAATAATAAAACTTAAAATTTATACTTCTCTCTGTCTGCGATCTCTGAATGAAACGCGTTCCTTATGAACATCGGTGTCTCGAGGAATGTTTGCTTAGTAGGAAAACTCATGTGTAGGGGACAACAGTGAGGAATATAATGCTTGTTCTAAAGAATGCAAGGCACCATCTCATGTCTTATCATCGAGTGAATGCACAAGTTCTTATTGCATTTAGGGATTGAGCTTTCGTAATACATAATATGCTCTAACATAACATCACATGTTCAATTCCCATTCATCATATAAAGGCAAAATTGTTAGCCTACTTTGTCTTTACTCTTTGACATGTGCCAGTCATTCATTGGTTAGGCTTGGACCCATCCTGTGAGATAAGTACCAAGTCAGAGATAGCTTGAGTAGGTAGCTATCTTCGATGTGGGTGATCAAACAGAGGTCGAAGGGTGGGGATGAGAGGTTTTGATGAAAATGAGAGAGATTCATTGCTCAAAATGCAAACATTGACATGAAGAAAAAATTACCTTGTTATACCAAGATGATTCACATGAAACAAAAATTGAATGAATGCCATACAACATTCATCGTCATTTATAAAATATGGACATAACAAGTCTATCATAAAACACTAGTGCCATATGAAAAACATGTAAAAGCTTCACCGATTACATGTTGATAGTACTATTTATAATTTTTGCATCTAATTATAGGGAAACAATCACACAATACATGATTTCATAAACTCATGGTCATGGTAAAATTGGGAACCGCTAGAAACTATTGGAGTACTTGATAAAGATGAGACTGTTTCAAGTTCTATCTTAGCGTCAACATCATCAATGGGTGCCTCTCTTGGATACAAAAGTGGTTTTGGAGGTAGTTGTAGTTTATCCATATCTCCTTCAAGCATATCTAGGACTTTCCTCATCGACGGCCGATCATTAGGGCTCAATTGTATACACCATAGTGCAACGATTATCATCTTCCTCGTTGTTTCTCTTTCCTCTTCTATGACATCTACCCTTTCAAGTTCCTTTTCTTTGCCGAGTTGATCATAAACCCACAAAGGAAAGTAAATTTGACTTGAATGCTCTGCATGTGCATTTAGATTTCTCCTTCTACCAGCCATTTCCATTAATAACATCCCAAAACTATAAACATCGGCTTTGTAAGAAATGCCACCAATGTCTTTATAGAATAGCTCAGGAGCCATATAACCCAAGGTTCCTCTTGCTGCAGTCAGCGATATTATACTACGATCGGTGGGATAAAGTCTTGCAAGTCCAAAGTCAGAAACTTTCGGAGTGAAACTTCGGTCTAGGAGAATGTTGTGAGGCTTGATGTCAAAATGTAGAATTTGCATATCACATCCCCGATGTAGATACTCTATCCCTCTAGCTATGCCAAGAGAGATCTCATACATTTTCTTATAATCAAGAGGATCATCACCATCCTTATAGGAAATGTGTTTATCCAAAGATCCATTCAGCATGAAATCATAGACAAGAGCTTGTTTGGAGTATTCGAAGCAAAAACCAACAAGTTGCACCACATTAACGTGGTGGATCCTTCCAATTGTGGCCACTTCACTTATAAAATCTTGGCCATTAGATTTTGATTTGTTCAAAATCTTAACCGCAACTTCATTTCCACTTCTAAGTATTCCTCTGTATACAAAACCATATCCCCCCTCACCTAACTTGCATTTGAAATTTTGTGTGATCCTCTTGATATCCGAGTAAGAGTACCTTATGGGAAAAAAGTTATTGTGAGCTCGTAAAAACTCTTCGATGTTTGCATCGGTCGCTTGATGCCTTCTCATCCACTTCAAGATTAGAAATATCAACACACACGGAGCTCCGAGTATGAATTTTGCTGCTAGGAAATGGACTGCGGAGAAATTTGGCCATCAGTTAGCATAGTGTGATAATTTTTTTTACACATACAATTTTTGTTTGTCAGAGTGTTGAATGAGAGCTTCATAGCTGTGAAGAGAAAAGGACTTATCATACCCAAGACAAAGAAGAGATTCCATACAGCAATTCGACCAAAATCATTTATGATATACCGTGTAGAATCATCGGTAGATAGTAAGAGAATTCGTGAGAGATTACTAGATATGGTTAATTAGAATTAACGACCAATCAATAAAGAACTAGATCCATTGTTTTAGCAATTAAATAATAAAAGCAATTCATGTTAAGATATACCCCAAGTGAAGGATAACTTCATACAGTCACTACAAAATGCAAAGATGCTTTTGTTAATTGACATTTACAAATGGAGAAGTCTAGAATAATAAAAAGAGTGAACAAGTTTCACTTTTCTAGATAACGCTTAGATCCAACTTTATTCTATTCACTCATGAAATCCATGTTATTGTTGCATGATCTTTTATTTTGAAGAAACACGTTTTCGCTTTTATTCTCCTAAATATACCAAATGTTCATAAGTTCCCCATAACAATAACATCGATTCAAGGGACACAAGCTACAATCAAATCAAACAATTTTCCCCAAAAAAGGCCTAATTCCCTAAAAAAAAACCCTCAAGTTCTAGTCCAATTTTGGCCCAAACCTTTTTTGTCTAAGAAGAAACCCCAAACTTTAGGTACAGTCCAAGATTTGCCTCGAATTTTGTTTTGTTTAAACTTAAACTTGTGGTTTTTTTTAGATAAGGCCCAAAAAAAATAAAGAAAGAGTGTCAAGTCCAAAAAAGCTCCACGGATGTAAAATAAAAGAGCAATGCACGCCAAATCTACTAAAAAATCTTACTGAACTTTTTCACTAAACGGATGTGGCAATTTTTTTATTGGGTATTAAAGAAAGTAATGACTCAATAAATCGAACCAACGTACTACAATATCCAACGAAAAATACACATTACTTAGTAAGTAAATTTTGATAAGATCCCTTAGTAGAGCTAACATTTGAGAAAATGATGAGGATGAAGAAGAAGAAAGAAAGTAAGAGAGTAAAGGAAGAAAAGCTTAGAAAGCCAGCTTACAAGAGTAATATGGTTCGCACCACACCTCTGGGTACATAATCACGCAAAGGCAGAAAATTACCGGCGAAGACGGCGAAGACAGCGGAGACGGCGGAGACGGTGGAGACAGTTGAGACGGCTGAGAGGGCGATGATGGCGGAGACGGCGGAGACAGCGGAGACGGCGGCAACACCAGAGTTAGTGGGGTCGCCAGAGCTAGAGACAACGGAGAAGCTAGAGCCGAAGAAGGCAGAGATGGCGGAGATGGCGTAGACAATGAAGACAGTGAAGAGAGCGAAGACGACGAAGATGGCGGAGAAGACGCGAGACGGCAAAGGTTGCGGAGGCCGCCGAGAAGCAGATCCAAAATAATAGAGATTGAATCCTTCAGCCATCATGTTGTGGAGGTCCTTATACGTTAGGCTCACACGAGCCATCATGTTGTGGAGGTCCTTATCCGTCGGGCTCACACGATTATACCTATACATTTCCCTCAGCTGGTCATAAGGCGAGAAGAGAGTCATCATGGTTATGTTGCAAGAATCCTTGATGTCCCCTACATGTAGAACTCCTGGAAACCCATACACAGCGTATGAGTACCCCTTCATTTGGGAAATATTAGGGGGCGTATCGGAAGGGTATGCTCCCTCAATACATGATTCGATATTGATATACCGAGCAGAAGCAACAGAAGCAATGGGCTGCGAGCACTTCATGAAGACCACCGGCACATCTATGCGTGTAACATCACGATGGTATGGATCATAAGCAGTAAAGTTGGATCTCGCTAATGAGTAACTCGCTAATGAGTAACGAGGGAGGGATGAGCAATTACTTTTTTGTAGTCCATCGTCAACCACCGTCATATTACCAAAGAAATCATATATGGAATCATTGTCATAGTAAATCGACTTCACATAATATCGACCGGCATACAAATATAGAACGGTGCGATTATTTTCACAAGCTAGCTCATACTCAGAGCGGCCGCAGCCTTTCAAGTCACCTTTCAATCGAAAAGGATAGCGTATGTCATGAACTTCACCGCAAGACGAAATGGCACAAGAATGATTCTTCTTCACACCGCAACTCGTCCTCAATAGCAATAGAACATGCAATATGAAAAGCAAAACACGGAACATGCTCATGGAGCTCAAAGACTTAATCGTCTCCCTATCGTTTGATCTAATGCAATGAAAGTTTTTGCTAATTGGTAATGCGATGGAGGCTTAGTTGTATGACTGAAAAGCGTCCGGAGTCGTCGGTCATACAAATGTCCAAGTAAACCAATAAAGACAAGTCTAGTGAAGAAAAGAGGAAGTGGGTATTACGTGGAAATTGCAGTCCTTGCAGTCAAGGTGTCAAAACACGGTATTGGAATATTTTATGCTTAGCTTTCACATTGATTAAAAAAGAAACTTCTCTGTAGTTTTCAGATTGAATCAAAATCCTTTCGAGTGAGGCATTGATGTTATATTTTATTTTTAATATTAATATTCCATAAATGTTGCTTCGTTAAATTATGAGGACAAAAAGGGAAAAGATGCCGTATTTCATCGTCTAGGCTTTTTTATTTTTGACAAAAAAACAGAAATTGGTAACAAAAATAGACTATTAACAAGAATATGAATTTGTATAATGTCGCTTTTGGCAGAAGTAAAAGGAAAATAAAATGTAAGTGCTTCTTGGATGATGTAACGCGTTATGAAAGAAAGAAAATAATATGATAATTTCTAGCAAAGACTTGGTTATCACGCAAAGACTCTAGATGCAAATTTCCAAGTCAACTGTTAACACAAAGTCTAGGGAAGGAAAAGTGGGTCTCACGTGGTAATTGCAGCCCTTGCAGTCAAGGTGACAAAAACACGATGTTGGAATTATTTATGGAGAAAAGAAACTTCTCTGCAGTTTTTAAATTTGACTTTTCTTGGCAAATTGACTCTTTAGGAATCAATTTTAGTTCCGTCCAAAAAGAATTGATTGGAATGTTATGTACTCTAAATTGAATCAAAATCCTTTCAAGTGAGGCATTGGCGTTCAATTTTATTTTCAAGGCCAATATTCCATGAGTGTCACTTTGATAAATTGGGCAAACGAAAAGAAAAAAAAAAAGTCATATTTCACCGTATAAGCTTTTTCAATACTGACAAAAAAATAGAATTAGTAACAAAAATAGACTATTAAAGGGAACATTAACTTGTATAAAATAATGTCATTGTTTACAAAAATAAAAGGAAAAATAGGAGTTAGCACTTCTTGGATGATGTAACAAGTTATGAAAGAAAGAAAGCAATTCAATAATTTCTGGCGATGGAATTGATGCACATTAACTAAAATCTCACCAACCTTGTCGTCACACAAAGACTATACATGCAATATTCGAGTTCACAAAAAAAAAAAAAAAAAAAAAAAAAAAAAAAAAAAAAAAAAAGGAGACGTTTACTTATCCACTATCAACTTCAATAGTACAATCTCTCTTTCGTAATCATGCTAGATCTATGAACAATATTGTCATCTCTTTACCAGAATAGAACCACTTAATAGTGAACTAATCGATTACTCTTGTTCTATCAAATGAAAAAGAATGTTCTTATCTATTGTTGACACCTAAATTCTTCCATTTTTATTTAGGACTTAATCATATAGAAAATTAAGGATTAGTCTCTAAAAAAAATAATAAAAAGTAAATAATTTTCATTAAAATGCCTTGTGTTTTCATTAAATTGCATCGCTTATAGACATTGAGAACACTAACATTACCAGTACTAAAAAATTAACAAAAATTAAAAACGCAGCCGAGACGGGCTAAGCCCACCCCCTCCTTCTTTTCCCTTTTCATTTTCCCCCCGCGCGGCCCACCTCTGTTCTTCCGCGGCCCAGCTCGCTGTTCTTCCTCCTTCCTCCTCCTTCCCTCGCTTGGACGCTAGCTTCAGGACAAAACAGAGAGATGGTCGCTGGCCGAAGGCCGCAAGGAATGTCGTGCGGTACGAAGCCAGCTGGTCTCCTCCTTGAAGAAAGAGTGAGAAACGAGATAAATGGGTGAGAAAGGCAGCAAAGGGAGGGGGGTCTCTCTGGTTTTTTTGGGTTTGTTCGGCCGAGGAAGAGCAACCGAGAGAGAGAGAGAGAGAGAGCGGGTGAGAGTGAGAAGGCGAGCTCCAGAGAGAGAAGGAGCGAGCCAGAGAAGAGAGGAAGCTCCAGGTTTGTACGAGCAGTCCCTTTTGTCGAGTTTGAGTGTCACTTGCTGTTCTCTTTTGAGTCTAGACACGAGCTAGAGTCTAGAACGGGTTTACGACCTCTCCATAATCCGTGCTCATCGCATGCCCAATATAATGCCTCAGTTAGTGTTATTCTAAAAATGAGACGAGGTTTTGTTTGTCTCCGTGAAAGCATACCATGGATCTGTTTGACATATATTCATCGACTTGAGATGTCGTGGCACGAGCTCGACACCAAAGGGGAGGTTCATCGGTATGCCATGTCACTTTTAGTCGAACGCCTAAGACTTGCTCGATGAAATGTTTCTGAGAGAATTGTTTAAGAAATGGCTTCTATTTTCACTCGAATGCGAAGGTACCACTTGATGCAGTTTGTCCGGGGTCATTAGTTGTTAAGCTCGATTTTCACGAGCAATGAAGTCACTGCATCTCCGCATTTCGTTCGAGACATGCTGTGTATTTTTCATTGAACTTGATAAGTGGCGGTGGCGGCCGGCGTGATGGTAGACGTTGGCAGCGAATTTGGTTTTGCGGTGGTGAGCCAAGATGGCTTGGCGACGGCCGGCGACGTTGGGTGTCGTCGTCGATCCGTTTAAATTTCTGCCGTGGGTCCGTCCGGCGAAATTCCAGCGTGGAGTTCGTCGGTGTGGGAGGCTTCGGTAAAGGACGTAACAGGGGAGTTGACACGAAGAAGAAGACGACGTTGAAAGGCTGAGAGAGAATAAACGAAAATTACGAAAATAGGCCTGGTGCAGACGTTCGTGGAAAGAGGATAGGAAGATGGGCTTGAGGTCTTGTTTCAGTAGATTTAGGTTTGGTTTAAGTTGGGCGGACTTGGGCCGGGCTTAATTTGTGAATTTTTCGGCTGGGTTTAAATTTTAATGAAGTGGGTCTTTGAGAGTCCATTACTAAAATGGGGGTGTGTTTTAATAGAGCCCAATTCATGTTCCTGGTCCAAGCCCGCAAAGCCCATAGCAACCCATGTTCGGACCGGACCTTGGGGCCCAGCCCGAGTCCCTATTTTCGGCATTAATTTTTTTTTCCATTTTCTACTTTTTTTAAGCATCATTTTTTATGCTGTTTTATTTTGATGATAATAAAACTTAAAATTTATACTTCTCTGCCTGCGATCTCTGAATGAAACGCGTTCCTTATGAACATTGGTGTCTCAAGGAATGTTTGCTTAGTAGGAAAACTCATGTGTAGGGGACAACAATGAGCAATATAATGCTTGTTCTAAAGAATGCAAGGCACCATCTCATGTCTTATCATCGAGTGAACGCACAAGTTCTTATTGCATTTAGGGATTGAGCTTTCGTAATACTTAATATGCTCTAACATAACATCACATGTTCAATTCCCATTCATCATATAAAGGAAAATTTGTTAGCCTACTCTGTCTTTAACTCTTTGACATGTGCCAGTCATTCATTGGTTAGGCTTGGACCCATCCCGTGACATAAGTACCAAGTTGGAGATAGCTTGAGTAGGTAGCTATCTTCGACGTGGGTGATCAAACTGAGGTCGAAGGGTGGGGATGAGAGGTTTTGATGAAAATGAGAGAGATTCATTGCTCAAAATGCAAACATTGACGCAAAGAAAAAATTACCTTGTTATACCAAAATGATTCACATGAAACAAAAATTGAATGAATGCCATACAACATTCATCGTCATTTATAAAATATGGACATAACAAGTCTACCAGAAAACACTAGTGCCATATGAAAAACATGTAAAAGCTTCACAGATTACATTTTAAATGATGATACATGTTGATAGTACTATTTATAATTTTTGCATCTAATTATAGGGAAACAATCACACAATACATGATTTCATAAACTCATGGTCATGGTAAAATTGGGAACTGCTAGAAACTATTGGAGTACTTGACGAAGATGAGACTGTTTCAAGTTCTATCTCAGCATCAACATCATCAATGGGTGCCTCTCTTGGATACAAAAGTGGTTTTGGAGGTAGTTGTAGTTTATCCATATCTCCTTCAAGCATATCTAGGACTTTCCTCATCGATGGCCGATCATTAGGGCTCAATTGTATACACCATAGTGCAACGATTATCATCTTCCTCGTTGTTTCTCTCTCCTCTTCTATGACATCTACCCTTTCAAGTTCCTTTTCTTTGCCGAGTTGATCATAAACCCACAAAGGAAAGTAAATTTGACTCGAACGCTCTGCATGTGCATTTAGATTTCTCCTTCTACCAGCCATTTCCATTAATAACATCCCAAAACTATAAACATCGGCTTTGTAAGAAATGCCACCAATGTCTTTATAGAATAGCTCAGGAGCCATATAACCCAAGGTTCCTCTTGCTGCAGTCAGCGATACTATACTACGATCGGTGGGATAAAGTCTTGCAAGTCCAAAGTCAGAAACTTTCGGAGTGAAACTTCGGTCTAGGAGAATGTTGTGAGGCTTGATGTCAAAATGTAGAATTTGCATATCACATCCCCGATGTAGATACTCTATCCCTCTAGCTATGCCAAGAGAGATCTCATACATTTTCTTATAATCAAGAGGATCATCACCATCCTTATAGGAAATGTGTTTTTCCAAAGATCCATTCGGCATGAAATCATAGACAAGAGCTTGTTTGGAGTATTCGAAGCAAAAACCAACAAGTTGCACCACATTAACGTGGTGGATCCTTCCAATTGTGGCCACTTCACTTATAAAATCTTGGCCATTAGATTTTGCTTTGTTCAAAATCTTAACCGCAACTTCATTGCCACTTCTAAGTATTCCTCTGTATACAAAACCATATCCCCCCTCACCTAACTTGCATTTGAAATTTTGTGTGATCCTCTTGATATCCGAGTAAGAGTATCTTATGGGAAAAAAGTTATTATGAGCTTGTAAAAACTCTTCGATGTTTGCATCGGTCGCTTGATGCCTTCTCATCCACTTCAAGATTAGAAATATCAACACACACGGAGCTCCGAGTATGAATTTTGCTGCTAGGAAATGGACTGTGGAGAAATTTGGCCATCGATTAGCATAGTGTGATAATTTTTTTTTACACATACAATTTTTGTTTGTCAGAGTGCTAAATGAGAGCTTCATAGGTGTGAAGAGAAAAGGACTTATCATACCCAAGACAAAGAAGAGATTCCATACGGCAATTCGACCAAAATCATTCATGATATACCACGTAGAATCATCTGTAGATAGTAAGAGAATTCATGAGAGATTACTAGATATGGTTAATTATAATTAACGACCAATCAATAAAGAACTAGATCAATTGTTTTAGCAGTTAAATAATAAAAGCAATTCACGTTAAGATATACCCCAAGTGAAGGATAACTGCATACAATCATTGCAAAGTGCAAAGACACTTTTGTTAATTGAAATTTGCAAGTGGAGAAGTCTAGAATAAAAAAAAAGAAAAAGAGTGAACGAGTTTCGCTTTTCTAGATAACCTATTCACTCATGAAATCCATGTTATCGTTGCATGATCTTTTCTTTTGAAGAAACGTGTTTTCGCTTTTATTCTCCTAAATGTACCAAATGTTCATAAGTTCCCCATAACAATAACATCGATTCAAGGGACACAAGCTACAATCAAATCAAACAATTTTCCCCAAAAAAGGCCTAATTCCCTAAAAAAAAAACCCTCAAGTTCTACTCCAATTTTGACCCAAACCTTTTTTGTCTCATAAGAAGCCCCAAACTTTAGGTACAATCCCAGATTTGCCTCGAATTTTGTTTTGTTTAAAAAAATTACCAACTTTTAATATATTCCAAAATTTACCCCCATGGTTCAGTCCCAATTTGACATGACATTTCCACATCAATAAAAACTCCATTTCAGTAAGGTAACATGGAAAATTATTTCCAAAATGAAATCTTTCTAAGATATGAAAATTAGGGACGACTAACGGCAATTTTCAGTCGAGGGCCGATGGGGTAGATTTGCTATTAGAGTAAAAATTGGTGTTTTTTCTTTTAGACAAAAAAAGTTAGAGATAGATTTAGGATTTGGCCTAAAGTTTGAGGTTTTTTCTAGATAAAGAAAAGTTCAAGACAAATTTGGACTGAACCTAAAGTTTAGGGTTTTTTTAGACAAAAAAAGTTTGGAACATAATTGGAACTAAACCTAAAGTTATGGTTTTTTTAGTGAATAAGGCCCCCAAAAAATAAAAATAAAGAAAGAATGTCAAGTCCAAAAAAGCTACACAGATGTAAAATAAAAGAGAAATGCACGCCAAATCTACTAATTTTCACTAAATGGATGTGGTAATTTTTTTATTGGGTATTAAAGAAAGTAATGACTCAATAAATCGAACCAACGTAGGACAATATCCAATGTAAAATACACATTACTCAGTAAGTAAATTTTGATAAGATCCCTCAGTAGAGCTAACATTTGAGAAAAGGACGAGGATGAAGAAGAAAAAAGAAAGTGAGAGAGTAAAGGTAGAAAAGCTTCAGAGAAAGTCAGCTCATAGGAGTAATATGGTTTGCACCACACCTCTGGGTACATAATCACGCAAAGACGGAAAGTTACCGGCGAAGATGGCGGAGAGGGCGAAGACAACGGAGACAGCAAAGACGGCAGAGATGGTGATGATGGCGGAGATGCCGGAGATGGAGACGCCAGAGCCGGAGATGGCGAAGAAGGCAGAGATGGTGTAGACGATGAAGACGGCGGAGACCGGGAAGATGGCAAAGATGGGGAAGACTATCGAAGACGGGGGAGGTGGCGGAGGTGGCGGAGGCGGCGGAGGTGGCGGAGGCGGCGGAGACGGCAGAGACGGCGGAGGCGACGGAGACGGCGGAGGCGGCGGAGAAAGAGGTCCAAAATAATAGAGATTGAATCCTTCAGCCATCATGTTGTGGAGGTCCTTATACGTTGGGCTCACACGAGCCATCATGTTGTGGAGGTCCTTATTCGTCGGGCTCACGCGATTATACCTATACATTTCCCTCAGCTGGTCATAAGGCGAGAAGAGAGTCATCATGGTTATGTTGCAAGAATCCTTGATGTCCCCTACATGTAGATCTTCTGGAAACCCATACACAGCGTATGAGTACCCCTTCATTTGGGAAATATTAGGTGGCATATCGGAAGGGTATGCTCCCTCAATATATGGTTCAGTATTGATGTACTGAGCATAAGCAACAGAAGCAATGGGCTGCGAGCACTTCATGAAGACCACCGGCACAAGTAAGAATACAAAATTACGACTGTATGGATCATAAACACTAAAGTTGGATCTCGCCAATGAGTAACGAGGGAGGGATGAGCAATTACTTTTTTGCAGTCCATCGTCAACCACCGTGATATTACCAGAGAAATCATATATGGAATCATTGTCATAGTAAATCGACTTCACATAATATCGACCGGCATACAAATATAGAACGGTGCGATTATCTTCACAAGTTAGCTCATACTCAGGGCGGCCGCAGCCTTTCGAGTCACTTTTCAATCGAAAAGGATAGCGTATGTCATGAACTTCACCGCAAGACGAAACGGCACACGAGTGATTCTTCTTCGCATCACAACTCGTCCTCAATAGCAATAGAACATGCAATATGAAAAGCAAAACACGGAACATGCTCATGGAGCTCAAAGACTTAATCGTCTCCCTATCGTTTGATCTAATGCAATGAAAGTTTTTGCTAATTGGTAATGCGATGGAGGCTTAGTTGTATGAATGAAAAGCATCCGGAGTCGTCGGTCATTCAAATGTCCAAGTAAACCAATAAAGACAAGTCTAGTGAAGAAAAGAGGAAGTGGGTATTTTGTGGAAATTGCAGTCCTTGCAGTCAAGGTGTCAAAACACGGTATTGGAATATTTTATGCTTAGCTTTCACATTGATTAAAAAAGAAACTTCTCTGTAGTTTTCAGATTGAATCAAAATCCTTTCGAGTGAGGCATTGATGTTATATTTTATTTTTAATATTAATATTCCATAAATGTTGCTTCGTTAAATTATGAGGACAAAAAGGGAAAAGATGTCGTATTTCATCGTCTAGGCTTTTTTATTTTTGACAAAAAAACAGAAATTGGTAACAAAAATAGACCATTAACAAGAATATGAATTTGTATAATTTCGCTTTTGGCAGAAGTAAAAGGAAAATAAAATGTAAGTGCTTCTTGGATGATGTAACGCGTTATGAAAGAAAGAAAATAATATGATAATTTCTAGCAAAGACTTGGTTATCACGCAAAGACTCTAGATGCAAATTTCCAAGTCAACCGTTAACACAAAGTCTAGGGAAGGAAAAGTGGGTCTCACGTGGTAATTGCAGCCCTTGCAGTCAAGGTGACAAAAACACGATGTTGGAATTATTTATGGAGAAAAGAAACTTCTCTGCAGTTTTTAAATTTGACTTTTCTTGGCAAATTGACTCTTTAGGAATCAATTTTAGTTTTGTCCAAAAAGAATTGATTGGAATGTTACGTACTCTAAATTGAATCAAAATCCTTTCAAGTGAGGCATTGGCATTCAATTTTATTTTCAAGGCCAATATTCCACGAGTGTCACTTCGATAAATTGTGCAAAAGAAAAGAAAAAAAGAGTCATATTTCACCGTATAAGCTTTTTCAATACTAACAAAAAATAGAATTAGTAACAAAAATAGACTATTAAAGAGAACATTGACTTGTATAAAATAATGTCATTGTTTACAAAAATAAAAGGAAAAATAGGAGTTAGTGCTTGGATGATGTAACAAATTATGAAAGAAAGAAAGCAATTCGATAATTTCTGGCGATGGAATTGATGCACATTAACTAAAACCTCACCAACTTTGTCGTTGCACAAAGACTATACATGCAATATTTGAGTTCATAAAAAAAAAAAAAAAAAAAAGACGTTTACTTATCCACTATCAACTTCAGTATTACAATCTCTCTTCCATAATCATGCTAGATCTAAGAACAATATTGTCATCTCTTTCCCAGAATAGAACCACTTAATAGTGAACTAATCGATTACTCTTGTTCTATCAAATGAAAAATAATGTTCTTATATGTTGTTGACACCTAAATTCTTCCATTTTTATTTAGGACTTAATCATATGAAAAATTAAGGATTAGTCTCTAAAAGAAATAAAAAAAAGTAAATAATTTTCATTAAAATGCATTGCGTTTTCATTAAATTGCATTGCTTATAGACATTAGGAACACTAACATCACCAGTGCTAAAAAATTAACAAAAATTAAAAACGCAGCCGAGACGGGCTAAGCCCGCCCCCTCCTTTTCCCTTTTCATTTTCCCCCCCGCGCGGCCCACCTCTGTTCTTCCGCGGCCCAGCTTGCTGTTCTTCCTTCTTCCTCCTCCTTCCCTCGCTTGGACGCTAGCTTCAGGACAAAACAGAGAGATGGTCGCTGGCCGAAGGACGCAAGGACGCGAGGCTGCGCGCGATGTTCGCCCAGGAATGTCGTGCGGTACGAAGCCAGCTGGTCTCCTCCTTGAAGAAAGAGTGAGAAACGAGATAAATAGGTGAGAAAGGCAGCAAAGGGAGGGGGGTCTCTCTGGTTTTTTTGGGTTTGTTCGGCCGAGGAAGAGCAACCAAGAGAGAGAGAGAGAGAGAGAGAGAGCGGGTGAGAGTGAGAAGGCGAGCTCCAGAAAGAGAAGGAGCGAGCCAGAGAAGAGAGGAAGCTCCAGGTTTGTACGAGCAGTCCCTTTTGTCGAGTTTGAGTGTCACTTGCTGTTCTCTTTTGAGTCTGGACACGAGCTAGAGTCTAGAACGGGTTTACGACCTCTCCATAATCCGTGCTCATCGCATGCCCGATATAATGTCTCAGTTAGTGTTATTCTAAAAATGAGACGAGGTTTTGTTTGTCTCCGTGAAAGCATACCATGGATCTGTTTGACATACATTCATCGACTTGAGATGTCGTGGCACGAGCTCGACACCAAAGCGGAGGTTCATCGGTATGCCATGTCACTTTTAGTCGAACGCCTAAGACTTGCTCGATGAAATGTTTCTGAGAGAATTGTTTAAGAAATGGCTTCTATTTTCGCTCGAATGAGAAGGTACCACTTGATACAGTTTGTCCGGGGTCATTAGTTGTTAAGCTCGATTTTCACGAGCAATGAAGTCACTGCATCTCCGCATTTCGTTCGAGACATGCTGTGTATTTTTCATTGAACTTGATAAGTGGTGGTGGCGGCCGGCGTGATGGTAGACGTTGGCAGCGAATTTGATTTTTGCGGTGGTGAGCCAAGATAGCTTGGCGACGGCCGGCGACGTTGGGTGTCGTCGTCGATCCGTTTAAAGTTCTGCCGTGGGTCCGTCCGGCGAAATTCCAGTGTGGAGTTCGTCGGTGTGGGTGGCTTCGGTGAAGGACGTAACAGGGGAGTTGACACGAAGAAGGAGACGACGTTGAAAGGCTGAGAGAGAATAAACGAAAATTACGAAAATAGGCCTGGTGCAGACGTTCGTGGAAAGAGGATAGGAAGATGGGCTTGAGGTTTTGTTTCTGCAGATTTAGGTTTGGTTTAAGTTGGGCGGACTTGGGCTGGGCTTAATTTGTGAATTTTTCAGCTGGGTTTAAATTTTCATGAAGTGGGTCTTTGAGAGTCCATTACTAAAACGGGGGTGTGTTTTAATAGAGCCCAATTCATGTTCCCGGTCCAAGCCCGCAAAGCCCATAGCAACCCATGTTCGGACCGGACCTTGGGGCCCAGCCCGAGTCCCTATTTTCGGCATTAATTTCTTAAAAAAATTTAAGAGAAAACTTATATTTTCTAAAAATTAGGAAAAAGCTTGAGAGTTAGTTTTTTGGTAAATACTCTTAAAATGCGTGAAAGTCCTTAATAAGAAAATTGTGCTCTAGAATTGAATAAATGCTTACAACTTTACCTTAGGGTTCTGATTGTCCTTAAAAATAAATGTCCATGGTTACGCACTTTCAATGTTGATTATGGGCTACCGACCAAAAAAACAAAATGTTGATTATGGGCTCCCTTTAGCTTAGTTAGAGATTGCATGCTCCCTATTTGGTAATATTAGACTTTTGCTTTCCCATGCAATTTATTTAATGCTTTCCTTAATTGTTGATTGTTATTTTAATTATTGCACACTCACATGATTACCTCATATGTTAGTTGATAGGCTTACAATTAATCCAAGCCGACTGACGTTTTTTTTTTTTTTTTTTGAAATGAAATAGATTAGATACCAAAAAGGCATTTGATTAATTAGTGTAATTACGTCTTTGACCTTAGATTCTTTGGTTGCGTAGGAAGTGAAGCATGCCCACATGTTTCACTTGATTTCTAGTCGACTCCAATAGACTAGTGGCAATTCCTTATAAGAAAATTCTCATAGCGTCAATTTGAATAACTAACGTCATGCAAAGTATGAGTTTAGGAGAGCCCACATCTAAAACTAGGGTTGTAGGACTATCTTTTAGATAATACCCCCAAACCTAATTTCCTTCCTATCGAAGGGTAGGTCATGACACTTGCTTCGTAATCATCTTTCATCTCTGAATGTGTGGAATTAGAGGTGTCAGGTATGCTTAAATGAGACTATCAGCCGATTTACCACAATGAACATAACATTGGAAAGTTTCGAAAATATATTCATAGAAATTCTTTTCAGCGATACAGACGCGCTTTCAAATAATTGTAATTAGCACTTACCATATTTTTTTTCTCAAGTTAATGGGTACCATTATATATAATTGAAGAGATTGAAATGGATTTCCCATATAATACAACCGAATTCATTTTAATTGAAGCATCCAATGACGTTTCAACTACACATGTTCAATTTTTTCTAGTAATATTATTACTGATTACATTTTTCATATTCCCCTTTCTGGAAATCGGTTTGTTGTGCGAGCATCTCCACACGCGATGATACCTTGGTTGCTTCCTATATCGTCATTAAATATTCAGCAATGATTAGTCTAATTTTTAAGCGGAAAATCTCTTGGTCAAAGTATCCTAAATTATCTCTTGCACGTATGCCAAAACATTTGGACATACATTATGCAAATTGATGTATCAACTATAGGTCCATTCAGCGCCCTATAATAGTATAAAAAAAATTGATAATGTATTGTGCAGTGTAAGGTTTTTCAATTTTGACAAAAATAAAATTAGAAAATGAAAAGATAAATAACAGCACCTGAAGACTTGGAGTCAAGGGAGCAGCCCCTCCATGTCCTCTCTCAAACCCAGGACCGTTTTGGGTGGTTGGAGAACTCCTCCAGTATTTTTACGGTTGGCTCGGCATGGGATGCCATTAGGAGAGAGAAGAACCGGATCCCTTGGCCTGCGCTTATATCGAGCAATTCGAGATCTCCTAAATATCAATTCAATCTTTGACTTATTACTAAAAACCGGCTTCCTACCTAGGTGCTTCTTTTATCATATGGGAGGATTGAGAATATATCTTGCGCCTACTGCAAAACGGGACCAGATTCCGTCAATCACTTATTTTTTTTATTGCTGCATCATAGTCGGCCTTGCTTTTTTCTGGGCTGCTAGATGCAATCTCCCCAGGTGGAATAGATCTTGGTCGAACAATATCCAGTGGGCTTTGAAGTTCCTCTCAAGTAAGGATTTCTATCATTGCATCACCCATTTCTCTTTTGGTGCCCTGTGTCATGTTATCTGGAAGAAGAGGAATAGTATTCTATTTAGAGACTAAGCATTAGCGGTTTTGGCCCTAAAAAACCATCTCATTAAAGTGGTTAGGAACAAGGCCTTGACGTTCAGGAGCGTAGAGGATAACCCAAAAGATAGGAGGTTGCAGCGTAGCTGGGGAATGGACCCGTCCATTTTCTCATTTGGGATCCCGGTGCCTCCTTCTTAATACTTTGTTGCATTGTCGTTCCTGCTGCGGGCGTGTTGGTCTTCTACTCTCGAGAATGGGGAACCGCCAGTCTTCGTAGTTACCTCTGGTTGGTTGGGTGCTGGTGCGTGTGCGAGGGCGCCTGCTGGCTGTCTCCTGAGCGGTCTTGCTGTTGCGGTGGTGATGAGGTTAGCGGACCAGGTCTGTCGCTGGAGTTTGCTTCCCCGTAGCTGCCTCTGATTTCGCTGGTCTTTGGTGTTTGTTTTGGTCTTTGCCTTTATTTGGGCTGGGTTTAGTCGCTGTTTTGGCTGGTCGGTTTGCCTTGTTAGGCGGCTGTTGTTTGTTTTCTTGATACCCTTCCACTCACTCTGACTAGTTGTCAGTTTGAGTGTAAGTTTTGGTGCTAGACTGTTTTGTATAGCCTTGATTAAAGCTCAATATATTCTTACCTTACCAAAAAGGAAACAAAAATAACAGCATTTGAAGACTATTATTGCACGTCCTAACCTCCAAAAAAAATATGGAAGTGTATGGTGCTAGTTAACGGCAACATAAATTTTATAGAATTTGAGGTTGCCTTTTGTGAAAATAAAAAGAAAAATATGGAGTAGGTGCTTCTTGCCTTGGGCAATGCAACACATCATGAGAAAAGAAAGAGGGCCACATGATGATTCCTCAGTCACATATAGATTGACGCATGCCTTAATTAGAAATTCACTTGCTTCGTCATTGCCCTACACACGCGAAGACTATAGGTGCTTTTTCACTATCAATTTGAAATATTATTCTCGCAGATCAATCAATCACTCTCTAGTACAATAATCTCATCTCTTTCCCGCAGTAAAATTGCTCTATGAAAGAACTGAAAAATCTTGACAATAACGTCATTTGATTGAACGAAAGATGTCGTTGCCTGCTTCAAATCATCTTCCATCTCCGAATGTGTGGCATTGGAAGTGTCATATAAGATCAACTGAGACTACAAGGAAGAGCAATGAGTAAATAACTTGGAGTGCCGCCCATTTTCATTTTATGTTGATGGCTGCTTGAATATGCTCAAGACTCCTCCCTTTTGTTTCAGGAACACCGTCCCCACGGCGTTAATCGCTGCATAAAGAAGGAAGGTACCTGTGAGGCAAAGCCAGCAGAGTTATTGTCTTTTGACAAGTTTTTCGAATGCATATCAACTTTTTTCTCTTGGGAAGAAAGGGCTATTATATACTACCTGTCTATTAATCATTTTGCATAAAAACGCACTTTTCTTTTCTAAATGACACTTCGAACCAATTTCATGATATTCGAATGTAGGTAGAAGTTGCTGTAAACACGTTGATTGCAATAAATGGACCGAATATCCATTCGAGAGTGTGAAGAACGGAGTGATAAACACCTTTACCTCCGAATAGGATTGAAGAGTTCAGGAAAAGCTAAGTCTCAAGTCTGAAATTTGGTTGAATATGTGCAAAAGCTCACGTTCCAATGTGACAAAATGTTTATCGAGCTCAGTTTGGTTAACTTAGAAATTTCATGGTAAAATTTGGCAAAAACTAATGAAGGGTAAATGTGTTATGTGTGTATCAGTTTGCATTTTTGGTGACCGAAAAATTAATTTTAAGTAAATTTGTCATATATGTACTAATTTGGGATTTTTCATGTTATTAACCATATGGATTTCAATGTGAACTTGCCACGTTAACTGTCTATATCATCCAACTCAATAATTAAATGGTAAAATTTCACGGAATCTAACAAAGGATAAATGTGTCACCCGTGTACCGGTTTAAAGTTTTTGATAACCCAAAATTTAGTTAGGGATAAATTTGTTACGATGTATAAGTTTGGAATTTTTCATGATATTAACTCCATATTAAAAAGAATAATTCGGTTTCCCAAACTCCTTTTCCATGTGCACAATCACACAGAATGGAGGACCATTCTCATGTGGAATTTCGTGACCTCTAAAGAAATTAAGTTTGTTAATTTTTTCCATTTTCTACTTTTTTAGCATCATTTTTTTCTTTTTGCTTTATTTTGATAATAATAAAAATTAAAATTTGTACTTCTCAGTCTGTGATCTCTGAACGAAGTGGAGATCACGCACTCCTTATCAACATCAGTTGGCTAGAGGAAAAAGACAGGAAGAGAAAAAGAAAGAAAAAAAAAAAATTAAACTTGATTCAAGTTATTCCTGAAATAGAAAAGTAATTTTTTTATTATTTTTATTTCAAATCTATTCTCAAAAATAAATTTATTTCCAAAAACAAAAACTACTCCAGTAGATTTTTGCTCCGAAGAATAAAAGAAATGAAAATATTACCAAATATACCCTTAATGAGCAATAGCAGTAAGCTACAATATACCATATGCAAAGCGGAAACAGAAAAGCAATCCGAAACCTACTTGAACGTGAGAGAACGCTGAAATACATAGGCAAGGCCAAAACACAAGAAAATCAACACAGTCCCAAATATTAGTCACAGCTCCATGCTATAAAGTTGACAGAAAAGCAATCCCAGCAACGTCGAGCGATATCCCCTCCGCGCCCATTCGGCAGTTGAATGTGGGCACATTCAAGAGGGATGGGGGCATAGCCAGAGATTGCTAAAGTACATAGGTGAAGAGGAAACACGACAAGGAAATACAACGGCGCTTATGACACAGGCTATCCTGCAAAGCGCAGGGGATCGAGATCGAGGTCATCCAACTTTATTCTAGTTGGTCATCTTCAAATGATGTCCTGCACGATCCAATAATTGTGGTAAGAGTAAGGTTATACGTCAGACAACTTGGTAAGAGTTATGAAAGATGTTTTTCCAATATTATGTTAACAAATCAGAGTGGCGCAGCAGTAGCATGGTAGGCCCATGTCCCAGGGATCATAACCTTACTCTGATACAATTAAGTGGAAGATGTTCTTAATGAAATTGACAGCCCCAACTCTCTCTTCCCCCCATGATAAAGATTACTGTTATCTTTCGCGCTTTTACTGATTTTCTGCACAAACTATGTCTCCATTTCTCTCACCTAGCACAAGTTCTGGTTAAACCAAAAGCTATTCCAACTACATTAGCCCATCCACAAAATTAGCCCCAAAGAGACCATGTAAAAGTTCAGATGATGTATCCATAAGAACAGAAATAAAAATCAGTAAAGGGCAATTGACAGTGAAGACGGAAAAGGCGCCAACAGCTTCTTTACCAAAGAAGCCTCTCTGAAACATCTAAAAACACATTTTCTAAGTGTTACATCACATGATTAACATGACAAGATCAGAATCTAAACAAATATAAGAAAATGCAGAACAAAGTCACCACAAACCTTCTTCACCAACAGTGGGGTTTTCATATGATTCAAAGCCCCAGAAGGTTTTCAAAGAGTATGGCGGAAAATTTGTTGTTCCTTCTTCTGTGAATTTTACAATCTGCAAGTCAAGCGCCATGTGATTTAGATGGTTCGAAATAAAGCTAATGGCAATTTTACAAAGAAAGAACGTCGAATGCCTGTAGAAAGAACTACATATAAGTAAAATGTGTGGGAACAAAAAGAAGAACATGTGAGATAATTGCAACAGAAGAGGGCGAAATGAAGTCATGCACCAGAGATCAATTGCTGTCTATAAGAAACATTATCCATGAGAACCTTCTCCACCTTCTTAATTATGATTTAATTTCTCTAATCATTGTAATTAGCATTTGTCAAAATTTAGAAAGCAACTTGTCAGCTTGGGGAAAATGAAACCGACTTGTCCACCCCCTCTTCTTCTTCTCTTCATGCTCAGTTCTCAGTGCACTTTATTAGTTTATCACATGGATCGTCTAGTTCAGAAAATATGAAGAACTGCTCCGAAGCAACTTGTAATTAAAAACATGGCCAATGAGAACCTTCCCCACCTTCTTAATTATGATTTAATTTCTCTAATCATTGTTATTAGCATTTGTCAAAATTTAGAAATCAACTTGTCAGCTCCAGGAAAATGAAACCGACTTGTCCATCCCCTCATCTTTTTCTCTTCATGTTCAGTCCTCAGTACACTTCATTGGTTTATCACATAAATCGTCTAGCTCAGTAAATATGAAGAACTGCTCCGAAGCAAGAAAAAGACGGACCTTAAATTAACCACAAATTCAAGCGCTACCGGTTCTCAAAAGTCAAGATAAAAGGCTAAGATCCTTTAAAATGGCCAAAGAACAGTACGACATCTCCTGGGTTCCAATTGTTACTTAGCCTCTGGGGTTCCTAATTATCCAAAAAGTAGCATACAGGGAAGAATGTTAGGGCGACAAAGAGCCTGAAACAACTCGATATTCATCCTCCTTAATCTTCATCATGATGCAGACTTCAAATTTGTCTGGAAACATCTCCTCAGAATTTTTAAGATACAAACCAATACAGGTCATTGATGATTAATCATTGTACAACCAGGTAATAATCATGCGTCACAGGTTGGTGGCAGGTGGGTTGGACCTGCTTAAGTAAAACGTAGAGAGGGATGAACCACATTGGCAATGGTGGATCCAAAAGGAGCCAGAGTTATATGTGGAGGCTGGTTGTGCAACTAGGTAATCCACAAAAGAATACGCTGTAACTCTCCCTCAGTCCCAGACAGGACATCCTTTCTTTAACAAAAGAAGAATGCATAAGTGTGAATCAGTTCATCAAAATCACACAATTATATGAGGAAGAGGAAGAAAATGCCAAAAACTGATATGATATTATCACATCCTAACCTCATAGTATGCTGCCATATGCAAACATTGCGAAGTGAAGAAAACCATAAACAATAACACAGATAAAACTAGAACCTGAAGCTTATTGACTGGAGATCTGTCACGATACAGAAGCACGCGCATGCACTTCTCCAATAGCTTAACAGCATCTTCAAAACTCAAGTTCTCATTCCACTCGTCTCGAAGAATTGGCCGTGCAAGGTGATTGCCAAACCCAGTAGCCACATGGTTTTCTTCAAAACTCACGCCTAACATGCTAACCTGGATAAGATTGCAGGCCAATTGAATGAGAATTCGACAACATTCTGAAATGTCCAACTAATCTCACCAAGGGTCAAGACCTACCATGCCAAGATATTTTTGTCCATTCTTAACTCCACCTAGAACTAGTGAGTTCCACAATGGGTTGAACTTGTTCCGCCTATTATACATAACCCGAGTCAGATAATTATGCACCTCTTTGGGCCCCAAGGAATTCCCATCATCCCACATTTCGTCGTAAAGACTGCAACAACAGACCCCAAAATCAACAGTCTTTGTCAGAAGCAGCCTCAAAGTTAGAGAAGCAAGGTAACAAATATTCGGCAATAAAAAGAAATTGCTGCTTGTAATCTTAATCAATTGATACATACATGAGTTCATCAAGGTAACGCAATATCTCCTGAAAATCACTTATCTCTCCACTCGCACCCAAGAGAGAATGTTTTCCAATAGGCTTTATTCGCTCAATAGTTTTGTATCTCAAGGTGGATCCATAAGAACCTGCAAAATATTTCTCACTATCAGAACACAGATATAGCCGGAAACTAACATACTCACAAGTAAGGAGAATGTAGGACTCAATCACCATGTTATCAGAACATGTAAGCAACCAACCATTGGAACCTAGTCCTGAGATGACTATACCATCTAAAGTTAAGGAACTTCAAAAGCTACGTAGTGATAACCTTAATAGGCAGAAATAGCGAAATGGAAGAAAATACGGAAGCAGTAGAAAGTTTCCTTCTAGCATGGCTAGTCAAGAGTAATGTTCATAATGAGCTGATATATAGCTGTTGGAAATTAGTGATCCATTTTCAATAAAATCTAGAAGCTACTAGCTTAATGAAGAATAAGCTTGAAGACCCTCAAATGTTGAAGAAGCTTCTGGTAATACGTGGACAGCAAGATCACGTGAAGAAGCCCAAATTGATCAAGAAAAGAGGGGCACATAATAAAATAATATTATAGTAGTTGCTTGAGTTTTCAAGAGAATAAGCTGTACATGCATGGAAAACTCTCAAATAATGAAGAACTTTCTGGTACGTGGGCAGCAGAGCACGTGGACAGCAAAAAGGCCAAAGAAAAGTCAACAAAAGCTGCTGAAGAATAGAAAAATGGAGAAGAGACCAGAAGATGCGGAAGAAGCCGCACAAGCAAAAGATAAAAAGCAAACTTATAATATTATATTATTTTTTGTACCCAATGTCGGTGAAGGATGGCGGTGATTCACGCCTATAAATAGGTTTGAATGTTGATCATGTGAGGATGTGAGAGGTTACCTCCACCTTGTATGTGGGGGTGAACTCTCCGCCTTGAAAGGTCTTAGACCTTCATTGTACTTTCATCAAACTAGTTTGTTTAACTAATAAAACTATTTTCCCCATATCTCCAAATATTTTTTAACAATAGCATGCCAGAACAAAAGGTGCAGTGAAGTTGTAAACATCTTTTCGATTTTCCTTGATACATGACAACAGGCAGGTACCGCCAGAAAAAATTTTGTTTGAAAAGCAGAATCATTGAGCTGTTTGTATTCAAAAATAAAAATAATAAATTAATAATAATAAATTAAATTTTTAAAAATTTATTTTAAAATTTAAAAAAATAAAAAAAATTAAATAAAAAATCTCATATTTCAGTATGGAATACATAGACCTGAAATTTTCCTCAAATAAAAATTTCAGAAGTTAACAACATATGTTTAGAAATACAATTGTGTAATTTAAAAGAGAGGTGAATCAACACCTATCTACATAAGTAAAAACCAACCATAGTTAATGGAACACCGATAAGTCTATGGAATACTCCAATCTAAAAAGGGGACAAGATGACAATGCATATCAGTCAGCCCTTTAAGAAACAGAGGGCCACACTCGGTAGCACTCTTTCAACATAAATTGTAATTTCTACAAACATTGAAAATTGACCAACACCCTTTTCCACTCGCTTTGGATTGTTTAACCAAAAAAGAAAAAGATCACCTCTAAGATCCAACAATTCCAATCCTAAGACGATGCCATTGGAGAACTTCATATATCCTCAATTCCCAGCATACACAATAACCAATCCTATTGTTAATATGAGTTTCCTCGGAATTTCTTCTAGATATTCCTACATTTCTTCAAATATATTTGGTCGACCAAGAAACCGATCTAAATTCCTCAATATGATCAAGAAGCAAGAGAATTTGAGTATCTTTGTTAGAATTTAAATAGGCGCGGAAGCATGGTATAATTTATATTTTATATTTGATGGTAGAGGATGGACAAGGATATGATATTTTGAGTTTGATGATAGAGGATGGACAAGGACATGATATTTTGAAAAGGTTTATGAGACAAAGATAGTTTCACTAGTTATACAATAGTTGGAGAAGGTGTTAGTGAGGGAGTGTGGTTTTTATGGTCAGCTCCCACAAAACATGTTGCTCCTTATATAAGGAGTAAAAGTCCTCCACTAGCTACTATTATTTTATAGTAAGGCAGCTTGTTGGTTGTCTTTTCATTGTTTGTTTCTCACGTCCACTGGGTTGTCAAGATTGGACTGGAGAATTCCATGTCAGAAATTGGATCACAAATTCCAACACTTAAACTCATTAAAACTCGACTTAAACCTCTCAATCATCATTCTATGGCCTCGACAGATATCTAATTCCCTAACACAGACAAAAGAGACAAAATTCCTCCCAAGAGAAAGCAACAAATCGTTCAAATCAAAGTGCACCAGCATCAGGGAATCCCAAAACCGATGAAGCAAAGAAGCTAACCTCCCATGTCAGCAGCCATCAAAATCCCATCCTTGTACTTGATTGCCAACACAGACGTGCCGGTCACATACGGATTCCTAAATCACGCGAGCCATCCAAACGAATCGATCAATTTCATATGAGATGCACACATCATCCGACATAGAGAGCATGCGCATTTGTCCGTAAGAATGGGCGAACAAGAAAGAAGGTTGCTCACATAGTTCTTTCAGAGCCCAGCGAGCAAGACCAGCAATCTCTGACATGTTCCGCATCCATGAAATCCTTCAAAGATGGTCAGCGAAGAAGTAGAAAACTCCGCGAGGAAGACACTGATCAGTTTTTCTATGATCTGTGTAAATAGCAGAGGCGTTGCTTGCTGCTGAAGCCACCAACCGAGGGCTGAAAGGAGAAACTCTAGCCCCATTCGCAAGCCGTGATCCGGATCGGAGCGTGTTCGAATTAGGTAATAATCTTTCTCCAATTCAATTGGAATATTTCATTCCTCTTTGGATCGATTGTTATTTGACAGGCGATATTTGAGATATTAAACAAATCTAATTAGGGCTTATTGATAAAGTTGATTTAATTACTAATATGATCCGTAAAGAAATCGGATAATTCTTTTAATTATTTCAACTTATTATTGAATAATTTTTTTTTTTGGTAAAGGATTATTGAATAATTGTGTTGCCTAAGATTGCGATAATCTTTAGTTTGATCCATCTTCATTTTTTTTTCTATTATGTTTGATTCTGAGTAAGTGCCCTATTAGGATTATGATATCTATTGATCTAAGACGCGAGACGATGGATTATTTTTCCCGATATCATAATCTTTTATTTGCATCTTGATGGATATTTTGAAATTCTGTTTATAGAATTGCTAGCTTTAATGAATAAAAAGTACAAAAAAGATTGTTAGATATATTTGGTTAGATTTTTAGATAATATCTGATGCTAGGTAGATTTTATAGCATGTTAAGAAAGACTCTATCTAGTTAGAGATAGTATTTAATTTAAATAGGGATTTGACCTAGTTTAATCCTCAAATTGAATTGGATAATATCTAGAGCTAGATGACTTATTTTGGTTATTTTCTAATTTCGAATTTTCATGAAAAACACAAAAAAATGTCACATGTATGTCATGTAATTTAGGTCATGCCTACCATGTCATAATTGCATGCCACGCCATCGTGCCACGTTGTATACGGCATCTCATAACGTGTGCCACATCATCTTTCATTTCATCATTTGTGTCTTGTCATTACTTTCATGTCTCATTTAGGGGTCGCATGCGAGGTCATTTCATTAATTTACATGTCTAGAGAGTAGTTAAATATTAATTATTGCTTGTCATTAGGATTAGGCCATTTAGTTAAATTACATGACATATAGTTTAGTTTTTGGAAAACCTAAAACGAGATTTGAATGGAATTTTGTGATAATAAGAAATCATATTTAGGTTGAATGTGTATTTCTAATTAATACTCGCAGTTGCTTACATAGTATCAAGGTAAGTCTTTCCTCCCAATGTTTACAATTTATTTGTTGTCTTGTTTTGCGCACCCATATAATCACTCTCTTGTTAGCAGTTTAGGCTAAAATTTATCTAGACTACCTGCAAAACATTTTCTATATAAAAAAGAAAATGTATAAAGTAATATAGCGTAATTAAGTCTCCGAACTCATTTAATCTTTGGTTTATAGAAGTGAAGTAATTTTTTTGTTACTTTACTTGGGTTTCTAATCAATCCATCAAAAATAAATTAGTGACGACTCATAATTGAAAAACCATTTGCATGTTAATAACTTGAACATAAGTCGAGAATTGATATGGGTTTGGAAGAGCTTGAACTAAATTTAGGCTTAGTAATCCATTAGTCACATTCTAGGTGGTCCACCCGAATTGTAATTTATGAATGAACGGATTGAGTAAAAAAAGCAAAAGTCAACATACGTTTGGATAGTAGGAGTCTTTCAAGAGATATTTAATATATATATATATATATATATATTAAATATCCTAAAATTTGTGTCAAGAAAGTGCAATTCAGTCATGAAATTTATAAAAAGTGCAAAAACTAGGGAAATTGGTTCAATTGAATCATTACGTGTTTTATTTTGTTACTTTCTTAAGACGTGCGGCAATGACGTGGTGCCACCAAGCACCACGTCAGAAAAACATTAAAAAAATAAAAACTAAATTAGATTATCACACCACGGCTTGGCCAAGCCCTCTTTAGTGGCCGCCACCACAGCTGCCGCGAAGGTCCGGCGGCTACCATCGGAGAGGACTTCGCCACAGCTATTCGTGTTTTTGTTCGATTCTTGTACTCATCCCGGTAACTATATCTCCCTCGCTGTCGCTTCGAGGATATAGGGACATTTTAGACTTTCTACTCACAGTATTCTATGCTAAAGCATTGCTTGTGTTTCATGTGTAGTTTCAAAACCAAGACATGTCTGAGTTCTATGTGCCTTTACTGGTGCTCTCACACTCATTCATGGTTCCTCGGCTTAAGCAAATCTGCGAGCAGCAACTTGAGCAGGGCCTACTACACATGGAGAACGTCATTGATATCTGTCAGCTTGTGTTGCTCTGTGATGGTCCTCGTCTTAGCTTCATCTGTCACCGCACGATCGTGAAGAACTTCAAGGACGTGTCGGCCACCGAAGGATGGGCTGCAATGAAGCAGAGTCACCCCTTACTAGAAAAAGAGCTACTACAGTGCGTCATTGACGAAGACAACGTAAGCATTGGAACTTATTATTTGCGTCACATCATTCTTTTCCCTACTTTGGGTTCTATAAGAAAAGTGGACAGAAAGGGAAATCAATTCGAGATCTAATATTGCAGCAATTTAAGGAGAGGATCAGAAGCAAGAATGAGAGGAAGATCTACTCGCAACTATGTGAAGCAATGGAAGCTCTAGTTCATATTGTAGAGACGGGAGCCAGACGATCGGGCCCCATGACAAAGTCTTCAAGAAGGATCAGCCGCCGTTCAGCTTCGATGCTTGCAAGGGCCTATAATTGCTGATCGGCCACTTTGCAGGCTACAAGTTACGGATTCAGGGCGGTTGCATCCACCGCAAGCAAATGTGGCAGCTGTTGGAACTGAACTCCCGTCTCTGCGCTGATTCAGATGTTTGCCGAGTCCCATTGCGTAGGTATGTCCCCTACGTGCAATGGTTTTGTTCAGTTGGTTCGGAAAGTGTCGTTTCACTCTGAACTTGCTTCTCGTCAATCTAATTATAAACATTGTAATGTCAATCGAAGTCTTTACTAAATGGAAGTTTTTCCTTTATGTGGGAACCAAGGACAGGATTGACAAACAGAACAATAAGGACAATAAGTTACCTAGTTAATCCAGAAGGTACAACAGGGGGCTTAGCTTTATTCTGGGATGATCAAATGCAAGTGTCTATCAACTCCTCCTCAGCCTCAGCAATATTCACCCAATGTCACCTGACAAACAGTAATCAGAGAATGAATATCATTTTTCTCCATGCTCCATATGTGTTCAGAGAAAGAATACAGTTATGGGAACAAATTCATTCAGCAAGTGTGAACTATCGACTACCATGGCTTTGCCTGGGCGATTTCAACGAAATACTCAATCACTGGGAGAAAGTGGGAAAGCACAGAGCTAAAACTTACAGGCTAACAGCTTTTAGAGATTTTGTAAGTCAGTGTTCCTTGATGGACCTCGAATGCAAGGGATGCTCCTTCACCTGGTTAAACAAACGTGAGGGAGACAATCTGGTGAAAAAGAGACTTGATAGAGTTCTTTGCTCACTTCAGTGGAGAATCACTTACCCTGAGGCTCAATGTTTTGCACTGCTGGCGATAGGCTCGGATCACACTCCTCTCCTGCTATCCTTGGCTCAACCGAAGAGAAGAAAACGAAAGCAATTTAAATATGAAGCATACTGGAATGATGAAGTTGAAAGCAAAGACATAGTCACTGATACTCCGGAATGGCCCCGATCTCACCCGGTGGAGAAACTGCAGCAAGTACAGCAGAAACTAATTCAATGGAGCAGAAGCAAATTTGGCCACGCCAGAAGAGAATTACCTCGGCTGCGGGGAGAACTTCAAAACCTAATGAACCGCATGCAAAGCAACGGAGAATCAGCCCAAGAAAAAAGATCACTAAAGAAATTGACCAACTATGGCGACAGGAGGAGATGTACTAGGGAATGCGGTCACGGATAAGCTGGATAAAGTGGGGTGATAAAATACCCGGTTCTTTCATGCGACGACAATTCAGAGGAGATGTCGCAACCAGATAACAATGCTGAAAAATGAGAACGGAGATTGGGTTAGAGGGGAAAACCAACTACAGAGGATGACAGATCAATTTTATAAAAACTTATATTCCACAGTGGGTCTCCGCAACTACCAACCCATACTAGAACTTATACCTACCTTAGTGGATGACCAAATCAATCAAACCTTGATGGCACCAATCACAGAGGAGGAGGTTACTCACGCTATGCAGCAGCTAGGGGCCTTCAAGGCACCCGGTCCTGATGGATTTCATGGCATATTCTACAAGGAGCACTAGCCAGTAATCTCCAAAGATATCTTCCAAACAATATAGCTCTTTTTCACTATTGGTCATCTAGACCCTGCAATAAACAGAACACTTATCACACTGATACCCAAGACCCCACACCCTGAAAAACTGGAGCAATACCGCCCCATCAGCCTCTGCAATTTTCTATATAAAATAATTTCCAAAGTACTCACAAACAGACTCAAATCAATTCTACCACATATCATTGCAGAGGAACAGAGTGCTTTTGTGGGAGGTAGGCAGATTCAAGACAACATACTGATAGTTCAAGAGGTGCTACACAGACTACAAAACAATAGCAGGAAAAAGAAGTTCCAAGCAGTTTTAAAACTTGACATGCAAAAGGCATACAATCGTATAGAGTGAGACTTTCTTAAAGCCTGTTTAGCAAGGCTAGGCTTCTGTGATCAATGGGTACAGATTATCATGCAATGCGTGACCACAGTTACTTACAGCATAAATTACAATGGTGAACCCTTACCTTTCTTTAAACCAACCCAAGGCTTGCGCCAAGGGGATCCACTCTCACCTTACCTCTTTATCATTGTGGCCAACGTGCTGTCTACCCTGATGAAGAAAGCAGTTCAAGATGGTTCGCTCACAGGAATCAAAATGAATAACCACTGCCCTACTCTGTCTCACCTTCTCTTTGCTGATGACTACATTTTCTTCCTGAATGGTACAATAGCAGAATGTCAACACTTGGCAAATATCTTAAATCAATACTGCTTTGCATCCGGTTAGGCAATCAATCTCAATAAGTCAGGAATCTACTTCAGTAAAGGTTGTCCTACAGCTCTAAAGCGAAACATGGCATCAACTCTTCGAGTACCAGAAATTACCAAGACAGGGAAGTACTTAGGTATACCTTCAGATTGGGGGAATTCCAAGAAAGACATCTTCACGTGGATCTTAGCTCGGGTCAACTCCAAACTTGACAGCTGGAAGGAAAAATTGCTATCAAAGGCAAGAAAAGAAATACTCTTGAAAGCGGTAATACAAGCTATCCCTCAATACGCCATGTCAATTTTCAAAATACCTACATCAATTTGTAAAGCAATTGAGAGAAAGGTGGCATCATTTTGGTGGAAAAGCAATGACAAAAAAGTTGGAATTCACTGGAAGAGGTGGGACTTGTTAAGAACCAGGAAAAGTGAGGGGGGATTAGGCTTCAAAGACTTACAAACATTCAATACAGCAATGCCAGTAAAGCCGATGTGGCGTATCTTTAAAAAACCAGACTCTCTGCTAACCAAAGTAATGAAAGGATTGTATTACTCACAGGGTGACATCTGGAACGCTCGAAGAGGCTCCCGACCCTCGTGGAGTTGGCAAAGTATCCTCAAGGCCAAGGATGTGGTTGCTCCTCAAGTAATGCAGAGGATAGGCAATGGGAAAAACACAGCAATCAGAACAGATAGATGGCTAAAAAGCGGCCCTATAGGAGGCCCAGCAACAAATCACGAACCATTACGAGTTTCGAACCTCATCAATCCAGACACAGGCACATGGAATGAAACTCTACTACATTCTATGTTTGATGAATCAAGGGTCCAAGAAATATTAGCCACACCCATCGCCTTACCCGACGAAAAAGATAAACTGTCTCTGGATACACACTAAATCAAGAGATTACGAAGTGAAGAGTGGTTATTTTATATTCGGGGATGTCATGCTTAAACCACGGAAACACAAGCACATTCGTCTTATAAAGCTAGCCCAAACCTCTAGAAATATATTTGGCAATCCATAATCCCACCCAAAATCAAAATTTTCCTCCGGAATGCATGCAACAACGCACTCGCAACAATGGAGAATTTGCACCACAGAAAGATTGTACCTTCTCCTCTATGCCCCCTCTGCAAGCAAGAAGCAGAAACGCCCGAGCATACACTTCTTCTATGTCCATGGACTGCCAAGGTATGGAATTCATCTCCCCGAATCTTCGAATCTCCGTTTTGGCCTCACCCGGTTCGAAGAATGGATCTCGAAATCAAACAACCCAATTACTTCGGGCAAATTTAACAACATTGCGGTGTTGCTTTGGAGCATTTGGAAGGAGAGAAATCGGTTCATTTTCAACCATCAAAACCCGAGGCCACACTCAACAATCGCCAAAGCAGAGGCGATCTCAGCGAGTTATAGGGCCATGAACAGACCACCCAAAAGAGAGAAGGAAACAGAACACTTATCTGAGATCTGGCATCCACCTCCTCCAGGCAAGATCCGAATCAACGTAGACGCCTCCTTTGATCCAGATCTGGCAATCGACATATCTCCCACTAATGGAACAAATCCCCTTTGCATCAGAGAAGACGCTTCCTTTAAAACCGATTTGGCAAATGAAACAACATCCACGGATGAAAGATATGGAAGCAACCCTCCTCGACACAGAGCAGCCATTGCTTGTGTCTGTCGAGATCACCACGGCATCGTGGTGGATGGCTTCGCGAAGCAGGTTCCTTCGGCCTCGGCCCTTCAAGCGGAGGCGATCGCAATGGACGAAACCCTAAAGTTCATCGCAAGCCGACACTTTCTCTCTCCTCAAGTACATTCTGACTGTTAAACTCTGGTGCACGCATTGAAGTCTTCCACTGAACTCAACTGAGAACTGCAACCGATTGTGAGCCAGGCCCAAGCCAAACTCGCTCAACTTCCGAGCCTTTCCCTGGCCCACTGCCATCGTAGCTCGAATCGCCCCGCGGATTGGATAGCCAAGGCTTGCCGGAACAACTCCTTACCCCCGAACTGGATATCAAATCCCCCCTGCTTTATTTGATCTCTTATGCACTGATGTAATGGGTGTTTTATTCCCAAGACCGAATGAGTAATTAAAGTGATGATGTTTGACGACCAAAAAAAAATATATATATATGCAATGAGAAGCCAGCACTGAATCTGGTGGTTTCGGATGCATCTTGATCAAATTGAATGAGAAGGAAAGAAAAATAGATTGCATTCTCTTATACGTCTCGACCTTTGATGAATCTCGCAAGCCCGACTTGAACAAATCAATAATCTGTCAGACACTTAAAAAGTCGGCACCGAGGTGAATGCTCATCATATATGATAGGTTCACGTGATCTTAAATACATGTATGTAAGGGCTTTGAATTCAAGGAATTCCAACAGTAATCTCCTCTTATTCTTTGTTTGTGCCCGTTAGGGAATGATCCGCACGTCCAGGTTTCTAAACATCTGGAAACTGAGTAGCCCAAACTACTAAACAATTTTGCCTGCATATGTCAAGATTCCTTTGGCAGAATGATTGATGGGTTCACCAAATTAGTTGCAGTTAGCTCGGCGGAACAAGCAGAGGCTGTGGCACTCGTCAAAACCCTAGATTTTCTCCTCCTCAAGTTTCACCCGAAAAGAACTCAACTGAAATTGAAAGTACGCTCTGGCTGTTGGAGACTCGTGCGAAGCATCTTCACTTCAGAGAAGTTTCAGCTGGGATGCATAACCACTAGTGGACCTGGCCAAGACAAAGATGCTAGCCTTACCGGGCCTAACACTATCCCATTGCAACAAAGAGACTAACAAAGTAACGGATTGGCTTGCGAAAGTCCATTGCATGAATTTTCTTCCTACACATTGGGTCTCCCAACCCCCGTTTGCTGTGTTAGATCTGCTATGTACTGATGCTCATGATGTATTTACCAAGCACTTGGCTAATTAATATATTTCATCCGTATTTTTAGACAAAAAAAAAAAAACCTGCTGAACAAAGTCCACTGCGAGATAGGAAACATAGATTACAGCAGACATCGTTGTTCAAATCGTCATGCAGACTTCAGGATTTAAAAGCGTTTGAAGCGGGCAGAACGCCATCCATCCACGAATGCTTGGTCAGTGCGTATCAGGTGCGGAATTAGCTTGGGTCTGGTTACGTCGGAATTGAATCTAGTGCCGCTTCACCATGCATTTTCGTGGGATGAGATGCGACCACGAACGAATCCTCCCAAGTTCAAATGCCAATTTCCGCCAGGTAACTTGGACTCTGACAAGTGATTTCAGACAAGTTGCTGATGATAATGACACAGCATCTACCTCTAGAGATTCTCAGCTCCAAAACACGACATAGCCATGAGAGAGAGAGAGAGAGAGAGAGGAAATAAACAAAATAATAAAAAGGATGGTGACCGGTCGGAAGCTACTCTTTTTTATCAGAGCCAGGTTTCGATCCTGGGACCTGTGGGTTATGGGCCCACCACGCTTCCGCTGCGCCACTCTGATTTGTTGATACCATCTTATCACAAATTATATATAACTTGTACACAACGCAAAACCTTTACCGCAGCAGTTGAATTGCGCAGGACATCATTTGAAGACCATGAACAAGATCCGAGTTGAAGGAATTCCGATTAAGGTCCAGTAAATCCACGAAAGGTCACACGTCATATTCATAGTCCAGAACGTTTCATGTTGAATCGCAGCTCGTTGATAGTGCTCATATGAGATGCTTCTAGTGCTTCCACTTCGCCTACAGATTTCGGCGCTCTCTCACGTCTGAGTGGGTTCGGGTTGCTTTTTCCATCGACTCTTGCAGTGCGGAGCATGACCCGTTATCTGGAACTTTATATCGAAAACTTTGATTTTCTCGGACGACTCTCTTGATTGACGAGAGAAGAAGAATTTGCCATGACCATGGGCCGACTGATTAGAGTTGCAGCACTTCATAAAAACTGCATACCCCGTTACTTCTTAACATTGAGAAGATCTCATGAAACTGAAAAGCAAACTGGAAAACGGAGTGCACCCTTATTACGTTGCTCTATTCGGTTGCTAAAAAGCATTAGCTCACGCCAAACTCTTGAAAGCTACCGGAAGAACAGCAAGATTGTAACAGTAGTGTCAACAAACCACGGTCTCTCCTCCAACTGGATTTCGTTTAGAGCTGATTAATCAGGCCAGGAATTCCCGTTGTGCTGATCGATATAAATGCTTCGCATCGTGCCTTACTTGCAATGGCATCGAACTAGTCTTGCAGAGAATTACATCCTCGGCTCGAGTGATCTACTGAGTCACCCATACAGGACTTGCCCGGACACACCGCAGACATGCTAGGTTGTAACGACTAAAATTAGTTGACTAAACTGGGCCCAAAATACCGACCAACAAACTGGGCCCAAAGCACTGAAGTGTTTCCCATAAGATCCGCGGATTCGTTGTCTTAGAGTAGCCCAAAAGGGAAGGGTCAAACCAAATTGGGTTCAGGGGAAGAGCTCTATTCAAGGCTAATCCCAGGGAGCCGTGCTCAAGATCTTGTGCTTTAATTCTCATGCTAACTTACCAACATGTGGATGATACTATTCACCATGCTTCATCCTGGAATCCCTTTTGGCTTAAGCATGTCAAATCCTCTGTAGATGACTAGGGTCTTGTGCCTTGTAGGTTGCCAAACCAAATCTTCGGTATGCGGTACTTTTAAGGTATTACCTACCTCAAGTTATCTTTTCCATTGTGTAAAGTTAACGTTTTTATCTCTTAATAAAAAAATTTAAAATAGTTGACAAGGTTATTGTAGGACTCAACGCTATGTACAAGTAGTTCTTTACTAAGGATAAAAGACCAATAGTCAAATTAAATGGGATTTTGGTGTTTTCTCTTTACATTAATTACTCGAGACTTGACACTGTGGAATAAATTGAGTAAAAATCCTGAAAAGACCACGGACAGAAATGTGTCAAGCATAATCAAATCTGAAAATTCTCTTTTTTCAAAACTGTATATATGTGGATTCATGAACTCGAATGCATCACCCGGACATATGTGGGATAATACATATGGTGAAAATAGATTCGTGGAGCGATTCTAGAGACTCGAGGTCGACCTAACATCATCAACTCGCACATGATATTGTATTATTCGTTTGTCTTTGAAGAGAGGGACTAGAAAGAGGTTGGAAGGTGCGTGCATGTGAGGGCGAAGGGAGGAGCCCATGATGGCTTTGCATGCTCCTAGGCTCTCTCCAATGCCGATTGGCCAGGAAAAAAACAATCGAGCATGATTCGATCAGCCACTTTGGGCACCTTCGACAAAAGGAGGGGGCCTGCGAGAGAGTCCTAAAACCGGGAGATTCAGGACCACCTTCTCTCCGATTCCCATGTGTTATAAAAAAGAAGTTCATGCAATGTACTTGTCACAGTCCCCACTTCCATATCCCCAGGGCATTCTTCCTTGTTCTCTTTTTCTTCAACATAGGTTGGAGAGATTTATAAAAACCATCTTCATCCTTCTGCACCTCGGAATCGTTGAGAATGTACATTTTTGTTTCTCTTTTCAATTTAGAGGGCAAAAGGTGTAGGCAAGGAGAAAGTTAGGGTGGTGATTAATACAAAGTTCTAGAACTATCACCGTTCTCCCCTCTCTAGGTTGAGATTTCTCTCAATCTAGCAATAGATAGATTGATTCATTTTATCTTCAAATTACTATGTTTAGATATGCATTTTGAGTCTCCACTACTATTTTAAGCAAAATATACTTTAGATCAAATCTTTAAAAAGTTGTCAACTCTGTTTTTTTTATAATCCATAAGCACAAGCACAGATGCTTTGCTACGTAAAAGTCTAAGGAATACCCTGTAAATTGCCATGTTCGGGGTCCCCCTAGTCTAGTGTAGTTTGTATGTAATTGGTGGAATTTGAATTGATGAAAATCTCCCGATGCCCCATTTAGTTCAATCTAGCAATAGATAGAATGATTCATTTTATCTTCAAATTACTATGTTTAGATATGCGTCTTGAGTCTCCACTACTGTTTTAAGTAAAATATACTTCAGATCAAATCTTTAAAAAGTTGTCAACTCTGTTTTTTTTTTTTTATAATCCATAGGCACAAGCACAGATGCTTTGCTATGTAAAAGTCTAGGGAATACCCTATAAACTGCTATGTTCGGGTGCCCTAATTTAGTGTTGTTTGTATGTAATTGGTGGAATTTGAATTGTTGAAAATCTCCCGATGCCCCATTTAGTTGCCGCACTTGAGGATTGACATCTCAATTCTTTCTTTTAAGAGAGAGAGAGAGAATGAAGAGATATTCCTAATGTTAGAAAAAAAGTGTACATTTTGATCATTCTAAGATCATGGTTTGTGTTTTGTCAAAGCTAATAATAGTTACACGAGAAATATAATCATTTTGATAAAAAAAATATAAATCTTCATAATGCTCATCCTCAAGCATTGGGGCACAATGCAAATGCACGTTAATTAAACAAAATTTGAAACCATGTGAATATAATTGGATCGTGCTTAAAATTGTCCATGTCTTTATCTCGAATTATAATGCATGCCTAATATGAAACGCTATCTGGTGTGAACTACAATCATGTCAACATAAAATTGCACTTTCCGTGGCTTGATCTCCTTGTTGATTGATTGAATGATACCTCTCGATTCGTGGGAGATTGACAATTAGAAGGCCTAAAATTCATGGAACATGTTGACCTCTTCCAAAAGAGAATTCAATATGAAGGAGTGTTGCTTATGTTCTTGCATTCGACGACTGATGCGACCTTCGATGAGATCATGAGAGAGAGACCATTTTCAACAGATTCCGGTTTTCATGCGAGCCTAGGATTGCGTATCTTGATGCACGAACGTCAACTCCTAGCCTCGTGTCAACCTGTCGAAGGGCACCTTGGTTTTATGAATTGATTGATTAAATTAACAACGTTGAAGCGTCGAAGCCAAAAAAAAAAGGGGGGACTAGCATCGCAGGATTTTGTGCCATGTGTCAAGCATTGGATTAACTGAAAAAGTTTATTCACTCTTTATTAACTTTTGTGTCTCAAATGCTTCTTCCTTCCCCCTTTTCTCAACCGTAATTCTTTTCTTTATTTTTTGTATTTTCAGCAAATTTTGAAAAAAAAAATTACTCTTTTTTGCCCATTATTTTTCATTTCTTACGATACAATTATTTCAGCCGGATTTTTTTCTCTATCTTTTTCATTTTGTAAAGATTAATAAACCTCAATAGAATTTGTCCTACGACTCATGCGGGATCCGTTTCCCTTTTTTATTTTATGGATTCTTCTCATATGTCTCAAATCAAGCCCTTGCATTAACTTTCTTGTGTCAAAACCCTTATGTTAATTATCTCAGTTTGCCCATGATGATGAATTTCAAGCAAACATTAGTAAATCTCCAACCTCGTTCGTATGCAAAATTGGAAAAAAATTTCCATTCTATTGTAATTGAAAAATTACTAGGATCGCTCATCTCAAACCATCAATCATAGGTGCAACCTTACAGATCCATTCTCATAAAAAAATTACCGATAATGCCTACGAGCATTTCCATAGTATAAGGGATTAAACAAATCATTACTCAACCAAACCAAGAATAAAAGAGCATTGCCAAATGCTTAAGTTACAATTTTTTTTTCCTTTTAATTGGCAAATGCTTTAGTTACCTTGATCATTGAACCAAAACCCGTTTGCTGAAACTAATGGCGTTCAAAGCCAGGACTTCTCCGAGCACCGATTACTGCGCCGGGTTATCACTTAACAAAATGATTTCAGGAGATTTTGCAGTTAAGCAAATCAACATCGACCATCACCTACCATCATTAGTTTTCATGTACCTCATTCAATTAAACTATGTGCTACACTGCAAGAGAATCCAATCCCATGTGCTTTGTAATAATCGTAAGCAAGGCAGGGAGAGTAACAGAAGGCACATTCCTAGTTGGAAATCTGTAGGTTTTCAATCGATATCAGATTTGGACGGGTCTCTAGTTTAACCCATCTTTGACTGCCATTAGCTACGAAAAGTATTTGTGATCCATCTCCCTGGCAACGAAGAAGATGATGGATTCTCATTGGTTATCGAGCGACGCACCAGGAGAGAGATAGGTCATCCTGGTTGGAACCCAAGGCTTCATGTGAAAACGAGGTTGGGGATCCGAGTCATTGGCGTTATCATCAACTTGGACTTTTTCAGCCTGTTCTAGATATTATCATACCTTTTGAAAGAATAAGAAGTTAGCATCCACGCAACGTTAGGTTGATTCTCACACCAAACCTTGCTCATTAACTCTATTCTTTAACAGGTGCATGAACTCGTTGCCGTTCATCTTTGTCAACCCGGATTACTGTGGGATTGGTTTTTCTAGAACGATGCGGTCGATCGTTAGACCCACATCACAGGGTATCATCGAGTGCGACTGCCAATGATAGCGCGCCTGCTATTTGTACACGATGGAGCCTACCTTCCGAATTACGTAAAAAGCGAGATAACACGTTCTCGAATAGATACCATACGATCACCCTTGATAATAAAACACATAAAAAGGCACCGGAAAAAATTGGTCCCCCCACTCTTTTGCGCTTAAGGATATTAACTAACTCCATCATGTGGGAGTAGATCTTTCTCCAAGAAAGTGCATGAAGATAAGGTAGGGCATGAACCTTCAACTATGGCAATGGCAAGACCACATGGCAAGGGTCAAACTTCACAAAAAAACCGGCCAAGCACAAATTGACATCCCCATTATCCAAACCCACTTTGCTTGAGTGGGCATATTTATCCCTACAGCAAGAATGCGACGAGGCATATGAATCATTCAATGCGCAAGGTCCAGCATGCCCTTGTGTAGGACCCTACGTTGGTTATCCAAGATCAGTACACAGAATGAGACCTAACGATGCATGTACTGTTCTATTCCAAAATCCCCTCGTTGCATGAACCCGACCAGTCTCGCTGTTGGATGGGATCTTTCCCAAAGATTGTGGCCGGATTTTATCAGGATTTTTGGTGTTGATTATGACAGACCAGGACCGACATTTCTTCAGGAACCAATCTCAATCTAGCCGCAGATCCTCTCACACGCTGACACTAGCATTATGTAAGAGAGGGTTTTGCTTTAAAAAAAAAAGAGGGGGTTTATTGTGCAGGTGGTGAGATTCTTAATCAGGGAATTAAATAACTCCAGCATTTGGAAAAAAAAGCTGGGAATTAGTATTGGGATGCGTTTTAAAAGGAGTGAGGATATGACCAAAACCAAGAGATTTGGTGCACATTCTTGATGGGGTTTAGTGGCATCGGGAGGAGTAGATTGGAGCAGTGCATGTGAGGCTCAGTAAAGAAGACAAAAAAAGGAGAGAGAGAGAACTAAATAAATCAATCAACTGATAGATAAAATAAATGTGAAAAAAATAAGTAAAGGTACCGAAGAGGATGTGGTCACTGTTTGTCCACTAGAAGAAAGGGAGATGGTTCCTATTGGACTAGTCAAGTAATTAAATAATTGGGTGATCATGTTATACTTCTCGAGGTCACATATCAAAGTGACTCCATCTGATTCATTGAATCACCAGGGAAGCTTTTGCCCTTTCTTCTACTTTACTATTGAATATTTTCCCTTCACTCTTGACCATTTGCTGTTTTCTATGCCCTCTCAAATGAGTGATTATAAAACAAATTGGGGTTTCATTTTGTTGTTGATTAATAAGCCTCGTCATCACTTTTGTTGGGACATAGGGTCCTTAGTTTCATGAAAAACTTTTTGTCACTGGAAAATGTTTTCATGAATTTCAATTTCAGAAAAAATAACCGTTATATGGTGTTGATGTGTGCTGAAAGCAAGTTGAAAATGAAAATCAGTTTTTATGGTTTTTAATACTAAGTAAAATCCACTAAAGGCACCTTGTATTGTTAAAAATTGATTTCATGGAAAATGGTTTCCTTCTTATTCGAAGGGAAAGTAGTTTTTTTCCAATTTGAATTCATTATTTTCAATTTATGGAAAATGCTCTATATCGAAAGTTTTTTTTTTAATCAAACAAATCAATCCTATGGCCATTTCAATATATTAAGCTTTAGATTAAAATACTTACTAGATATACGAGTGTGTAGATAAAATTTTACTTTTTACTTTTTTACTTAATTTAAATTTTGCAGAGGTGGACCTTGACTTTCGTTAAGCTAAAAAATCTACCATTTTCACAATATATAAATGTAGACAAGTGGAATCATAGCTGTTTTCTCATTCTTTTTAAAACTTATATAATCTTTTAGAATGTATATATTAAACTTCTACAATAGCAAAACGCACCAAAAATCGACTCATTCCCAGATTTTATAAAAATCCAAATTTCAAACAAGTATGAGAACATTATATGTGAACCTTTGTATATAGTATGGAATTTTATGAGGTCACAGAATAAATAAAGTCAAAGTGCATCCGATGCAATATCTGGATTAAGTAAAAGGTAAAATGCAATTTTTTTTCTATAAACGCTAATTTGGGCAGGAAAGTAAAAAGTAGCCTTTTGTTTTATGAAAAACACACACAAAAAGTTTAACTTAGGTTAATTGGTTAATTTAAGTACGCAGTTTGAATATTGCACTTGTTGTAGTAGTGTTATCTCCCTAAATGCAGATAGATGTTATTAAACTACCTATATCTCCTCCACCAAAGTAAAATTTGTTGAATGTGTCTTCACTTTGCAACTACGGATCGTGGTCCGACACGAAATGAAGTGTGCAAATCTCTGGGACAAAATCATCATTGTCCACAAAGCTAGATGGCCAAGACCAACCATTTGAGTCGAACACACGGTGGATGCCTTCCAAGAAACGAGCGTTCCACCAAGCTTGAGATGGCACCCCGTTTGGAGCCATGGGTTTAAGGAATGTTCTCCCTCTAATCCCAAAAAGAACTTGCGAGTTTTCAAATAAATATATAGATTTTCAACATGCCCGAGTCAACAAGGGATCTTGAATTTTAAGGTTGCAAGACTTCTTGGTAAAGTTGAGGGTTTCCTTTTACGAGAATTGGGTGCTAAACACATGATTATGAGAGACAATAAAGTGTATGAATCTCCATAACTTTCGATTTCTAGTGACTCTAATTATTGTAGGTCTCTGAAATCGAATCATGTTCTTCATCAATTAAAGCGACGAAAATCAAGCAAACTCTGAAATTATGGAAGAAGTTTCACGCCATTTTCATTTTCTACTTCTCATTTTACATCGGATACTTGGATTATTATCAATAAAATATGATTAAAGGAGGGTAATCTAGACCCTTCTTGAAGAGAGTAGAGTGTAATCTCTACTCTCACCCATTTTCATACCTACATTCTCGCTTTCCACCTCAAACGTCTTTCTCCTTTTTACTTTTGTGTTAACTTTTTTTTCCCACTTTTTTTTTTGTCGGTATTGTTTCCCACTTTAATATTACCTTTTAAATGACATAAATCTTATACAATCAATCGAACCATGTTTAGATCTTTTGTTTGAATCTCTACTCCCACCAATGACCAATCTTTCTCACTCTTACCCAAACCCATTTTTTAATCTTTTCTTTTGGTTTCTTTTTTCTTTAATTGATTATAATTAAGCACCCTATATAGCATATTTTTCATTTACGTACCATTTTATCTTAATATGCCCCTATGTATCCACAACTAACATATCAACAATTATGCATATATACTCTATAGGGTGTACTTCTATGTGGAAAATATGGCTCCAAGTTAATGTCGAATTTTGATATTTTAAATTTATCTGAAATTATGTTTACATTGAAATTACGTGGAGTTGTTACATCCATTTACGTGATATAGAAGCAAATAATATTTAGATTAGCTATTTATATTAATATTGTTACTTCCATATAAAATGGTTAGTTCGTTTGGACGTAGTTAACAAAGCATACTCAGTCTGACGTGTTCAGCTTGAGTTTAATTGGTCTATCTCGATTAAATAAAAAGGTTGCATCCAATCAGCTCATGATCTTCTATCTATAAAGATACACTAATAGAAGGTTTTGGGAAGGATATGTGTCCCTTCCTTAAGCCCTCCTTCCAATGCTATTCCTTTACTTCATATTCACACTACTCACATAACCTGTTTCTTTTACTTAATTTATCATGTGAATTTGCAATTTTTATTATAAAAAAAATCTTATCACTATCTTGATTTACAATTTCTTAATTTCCAAGATAATTAGTTTCTCTTCAACTTAATCATAACTTTTCTTTACAACAACAGTTAAAGTGATCTCAATTTCTACTATTCACATCACTTTTTTCGTTTATACTAATTTGTGTGCTTGGTATTTCTTAAAATAAAATCAAGAAATTTTGTTACCTTAGAAAAGTATATCTAATGGCTGAAATATAATAAAATTTCTAAGTGCTTTTAGATCTTAATATTTTTTTATCTTTAAAAAAATTAAGATCATGAGTATCATCACTCACGCTGAGGAAATCAAATGATTGTGAGTTTAAAGCTTAACCAACAAGACAACAATTATATCAAAAGAGTAAGTACTAACCCTGTCTCAAATGTAATTAGATAGTGAAATCTAAAATTCTAAGTTTTCATGTGTATACGTTAATAGTTATTTTCATTGATACTTGGATTAAGTTTCCAATTGACTTATGTTAACAAAGAGTGATCATGAATTCAGATCAAGCAATAAAAGCTCACCATATTTAGTTTTGACAAACAACTTAAACCTTGAATGTGAAAAATTCTAGAAACTTCAAATGCAAAAAGTTGGCTGCTTGTGTTTGCAAGAGCTTTGGTTCTACGCATTTTCAGTTATTTCATTATCGCATTGAATGGACTCACCTAAATTCATGCACCATCATAAGTTTTTCCTCTTGAAAAAATACAACAAAGTATTCGTCAATTTCGGTTACTTAGTTTTATCATTATTAATAACACGGTTCACTCATAAATGAAAACTTATCTCACAACGAAGCGCGATTTACAAACTAGGGTTACTTGAAAGTCTTATATTAAGAAAAAAAAAATCTTATGATACAAACAATAATCGACTATTTCATCTATAAATTTCAAAATGACTTATCCTATCCGAAAAATAATATATCACCGTATCACTGTTTTCTTTTTGTAAAAAATGCTAGGACATTAGCCGTCATAAAAAAAATGGTGGGGAGAAGTGACGCATACAATTATCCTTCTAAGCATTAGTAGTATAAGGATTGTGTGTCAATTATGAAATATTTGATTCAAATCATAACTACTTTCAATTATGATGGTTCGAGATTGATGAGTTTGGTATCATAACCTCATTAACCCGACAAAAGTTAATATATGTATCCACACGACATGGTAAAAACCAAAAAGACTAATTGACTAGAGACTTGCTCATGATATAACTCAAACTTATATAGATAATTTTGGTAGATTTCTCCAAATCAACCCGAAACAATTGACCATTTTATTTAAGCTTTATTTTTCCTCAAATCAGGATTTTTAAAAAAAATATTAAAGAGTGAGAAATAATTATTTTCGATATATTCACTATTTAAATTATATTCAATAGTTGGTTCTTCGAATATTCAGGAGATTTTTTTATAGTATGCTTGACAACTACCCTTCTAGGCTTCTAAGCACATCGGTTATCTTGCAGATTTTTGGAAACGCACGAAGGAATCGATTCTCACAACGCGCATCTGGAATCGCGGGCACACGAAGGATTATCGCGGGACCAATGCGGAATGGTTTGACCACGACGTGTATGCTCTGTTAGTTTTGATGTATAAGCAAGACCAAGAAGACACGCAAGAACCGTAGTTGTTTTTTCATTTTACCGTAGCAGAATACAGAGTACGAATGGCATTAATACAGGAGCAAAAAGGATCGAGGAGGGGAAAAAAAGAGATGGATGCCATTATTATCAAAGTACGAGAGAGGCGGATGGGTCGTTTTCTAGTACACAGTATCTGCTTTCCTCTCTCTCTCCATAACGGAGGATAGTCACCTTGTACATCTTGCAGGGGGCAACAAAGTTCTCTCTGTCAGATTGGCGTGCATTGCCTTGTAGAGAGAGAGAGAGAGAGAAAAAGTGGGGCAGAGAGAGAGTGGGGTCCCCATGGTTCTCATCTTGAAAAAGGGGAAAAAGCTTCATCCTTTGCTTTGCCCGAGCTCCATTAGAAAGAGGGCGACAATAAAAAATGCATCTTTGCAAAGGCGAGTTAACAAGAAAGGATGGAAAACGATTTAGAAGCTTTTAATATTTTTCGGGGGCTGGGAAAGTTTCGAGCATTTATATTGTGGGTGGTGAGAAAAAAAACTGGGTTGTGAACAGACTGAGGGAGGGGAAGAGAGAGAGAGAGAGAGAGAGAAGTGGTGGTGGTAGGGGCGGTGGTGCTGATTCAAAGGAAAGTTAAGAGACTGAGGACGGGAGAGAGAGAGACGGAAGGGAACATTTGGGGCTTTGGCTTTTTGTGAGCAGTGAAGTGTGTAGCTCTGGTGGCTGTCAAAAGGAGAGGAACAGCTCATCTTTTCGAGAGTAGGATTTTCCCTTCTCTCTCTCTCTCTCTCTTTTTATTTTTTGGCGGTTTCATATACTTGTGGGTGTGTTCTTCTTGTTGTCGTTGCTGGGTCGGGGTTGTCTTGCTGAGGTGGGATTGCTCTTGGCTTTTGGCCACTGCAGGATATAGTAGTGCTCTCTTTCTGCAAAAGGAAGGAAACGCTGTTGGTGTTTGCCGTGATCATTCCTGCTTTGATTCTCTGTACCTGTTGTCAGAGAGAGGGAGGGAAGGGAAGATAAGAGAGGAGGAGGAAGAAGAGGGAAGAGCAGTTAGGGCATGAGTTAGGTGGGTATTGAGAGATCTTTCCTCTGATTTTCCTCCGTCTCTGTTCTTGAAACTCCATTCTTCTCTTGTAAACAATTTGAAGTGGTTCAATGTAAAGTGTCCTGCTTTTTGCTGGAAACTTTTTCAATTTCTAATTGGTTGGTTTTGAGGTCGGTGACCTTCCTGGTCTTGGCAGGTTGCTATTTCTTGGTAGTTTCTCCTTTTGGGGCTGAGTTGTGCATCATCTCTCTCATTCGCTGTGCAAAATTGGCACTTTGGCGACATTTTCGGTGTTGGGTTTTTCGAGCTGAGCATGTTATCAGTTGGGTATTTTAGAACGTGGGGAGCGTTTTTTTAGGTCGATTCGGGGCCTGTGGTCCGAAGCCCGGTCCTTGATTTGCTCTCACCTTCACCAGTAGCTTGAAACAATCTTGTTGGAATTGATGCCCACTTGTTAGTGGTTATCCTGATAGATTCTCTTGAAATTTGATGCCTGTTGTCTAATGTGTCGGAGGTTTTGTTCAACTCGTCATCGATACTAAAAGTTTTGCCCTTCTGTCCTTGCAGGAGCTGTTGTAGTTTCAAGAAAGCAAACGGGGGAAGCAAGATCTGTGAATTGAAAGTGGGGTCTGTTCTGGGTTTTGGGTTTTTTCCTCTTGAACTTGAGGCTGGGTGAAGGGTGTCTCGAATCTGGAGTTACATGTGCAGGAGAGAGTCTTCGGGAGGATAAAACAAACAGGATTAGGAGACAGATAAACAAATAACAAGGTGTTGGTGGTGTCAGGTTTTGTGCAAGTGGCTGTTTCACATCCGCAGCGTGGCTTTGAGAATTTTTATAAAACCTCTCTGAGGATGTGTTGGCCGTGTCTCCTTTGCTGACCCTTTTTGCCCGGGGACTGTGCTCTTTGTTGCTAATTCAGGGGGCAAGTTCTTTTTTCGGGTCTCTTACCATTCAAGTGAAGTTTGATTTATTAATTCCATTTCACACTACTACTTCAGTGGCCTTGGTTTGTGGGAAAGATTCGGTCATACTAAGAAATACACATCCACTTTCCCAAAATTTCTCTTCTTTCATTCTCACTCTCATCTCGTGTCGCACCACCAATTTTAGCATCCAAAAGTTCGATTCCTTCATCGGGAGTTTCTGTACTTTTTCCCCCTGGGGGAGAGAGAGATTTGCGGCCAGTGGTGGCCGGAATTTATGCGTCGCAGGAAGCTCTGAATCAATTTTCGGAGGATAAATTGGAGAAGTAGATCTTACGTTTGGCAAGATGAAGTTTATGAAACTTGGATCCAAGCCGGATTCTTTTCAGGGTGATGGAGAAAATATAAGGTAAATCTTGAGATCCTCTTTAGGGAATCTAACATTTCTGGTATATGTTTTGGCTGAGATGCTTTTTTCGTCCTGTTCTTACTCTTTGGCTTTGCGTTTCTTAATACCGTTGAGTGCGATGCATCTGGTTTTGTACTTCTATTATTACACGATCGTTTCTTTAAGATTGCTTTTGCAGTCTATTCGTTGCCGAATTTGTTGGGGTGGCTTTAAATCTCAGGCTTGAGCTATCTCTGGGTAACCAATATTTTTCAGACCTGGACTTTTTTGTCTATAACTAAAATGACGGCTAACATTTGGGGAGCTGATTTTACTTGGTATAGGTTTTATGTTCCTTATTATTTTATTACTGCAAAGACTCAGGAAAGATGAGGTTACAAAGCGGTGATTACCGTTTTCATAGTTGCTGCATTACTCTGCCCCTCAACTGTGATGCTAAAGGACAGAAAGCTAAATTTCTCCTTTATCATACAAAATAAAGCTCTAGGTTCATTTCCATTTCCACCCAGATTTTGATGTGTGCATTATGTTCTTGTGTCTTCATAGTTTATCATCTTTCTTCAACCGTATGTTTGCTGCTTCTCTAGCCTAATTATGTTTACATGTAAATTTCAATATGATTCTGGGAACTTTTATGTTTAACAATTTTTATTTTTCAATAGAATTGTCTGAGGTGAATTCTCAGAGTGCTTTTTCTTTCTATGGATTCAATCAACGGGACTGCCTAAGCAAAGTGATTATTTTTGGGGGTAGGAAGGCAGGGGCAATTTTTGTGGTTTGATGCAGTAAACCTATTGCTTTACTTGCCTATCATCCATGCAGTTAAAAAATAGGCGACCTGCATGTCAATAGGACTTGAAGAGACTGATTAGTGCATCCGACTTCTAGGCTAGTTTCCAGCGGATCTAACATCTAATCATGCAAGCATGAGTTTAATGCAGCTAGAGATGAACAATGCTTTTTCCTAATGTTACTTATGCAGTTGCATGAAAGTTAATTTTGCAATCATGTGGCGTCTGAGGTAAACTAATTTGAACAGAGGAAACTGCCCATTGACACTTTTGACTCCTGGTTTAGGTTTAGATAATAAGAAACATCGGGGAGTAACATCTTGATTCCGCCTCTCAAATCCAAAGATAGTTTCCTCTTCTGCTCATATCAGGAGCTGTTCCACTGTCCATTGGCATCTTGTCTGTTTGACAATAAATTTACACTCGTCTGATTGAGGTAGCTAACTTCTAGAGGCAGCTAACTTATAGAGGCTATCAAGAAAGCGGTCACATGATATTTTAATTCCTCTCATGTTCATGCACTGCTGGTGTACTATTGTTGCTCTTTGGACCGGTGGGTCATACTCATAGCAAAGCAAGCTGATATTCTCAATGTTTGGTCTGTGTCGGGCTGTAAGTATACATAATTTAGCATCAGTTCTCAGGCTGACTTTGTTCCTTTCATCAGCACTTTCTGTCTCCAAAGTTATGTTGAGAGATTCGATTTACATGAAATAACCATCTGCCTGTTGGTTTGTATTTTGAGATTCGTATTTACGAAAATAGCCTAGCCGCTAGAGCACCTTGTAAGTGCCTTCGAGATCTGCCTCTGCAATAAAGAGGTTCTGGTCACATCAGCTTTCTTTGAAAAAGAAAAAAGGAGGTTCTTTCATCATGTTTATGCTTTCAGAAAATATATTTACCCACGTTAGTTCATGACCTGTGTGATGGCTGATTGTAGCATTACTTGTTCTTTTGATTCTGCTACTCGAGATTTTTTTCTTTGATACGACATTGCTAGCCTAAGTTGCTTCGCATGTGCCTCTATTCTCTGTATTCTGCTTGTTTTATATATCGATTATCTACTTGCATACCTATATAACGGTGAAATTCTTCTTGTTAACTGCCTCTATCTTTGTTTACAGGTATGTTGCAACCGAGCTGGCAACTGATATTGTGATCAACATTGGGGATATCAAATTTTATCTGCACAAGGTAAGAGAGTCAAATCGTGATTATTTACATGTACAATTTGCTGTATATTGACTTGCCATGTGGTAATAGAATAAAAATAGGGTCCTTGAGAAGTTTTATTATAAACTGCAAATGGACAGTAAACTGTAGTCCCCAGTTTTAATTATCAATTGGAAATCAGGAATCAAATAAAGCTTGTAAATCATCTGGATGGACCTCTACAAACCACACAATTCGGAGTTCCTTCTATTCTGATCTACTTGTGATCTGGAGCAGCTACCTTCGATGATGTTATGTATGATGAATATGTCTGCCTCTTGTAGTTTCCTCTTTTGTCAAAGAGTGCGCGGCTGCAGAAGTTGGTCGCAAGTGCAAATGATGACAACAGTGATGAAATCCAGATTGGAGATATTCCAGGTGGACCTGCAGCCTTTGAAATATGTGTCAAGTTTTGTTATGGGATGACGGTCACTCTCAATGCATACAATGTAGTTGCGGCTCGGTGTGCAGCTGAGTACCTCGAGATGTATGAGACTATCGAAAAGGGGAATCTCATCTACAAAATTGAGGTTTTCTTTAACTCGAGCATTTTCCGCAGCTGGAAAGACTCAATCATCGTTCTCCAAACCACAAAATCCCTTCATCCATGGGCTGAGGAGCTTAAGGTGGTCAGCCGCTGCCTTGACTCGATCTCTTCCAAGGCTTTGATCGACACTTCCAAGGTGGATTGGTCTTACACTTACAACAGGAAGAAACTCCCTTCAGAAAATGGTAGTGATTCTCACTGGAACGGGGTAAGGAAACAGCAGGTGGTCCCAAAGGACTGGTGGGTTGAAGATTTGTGTGAACTCCAGATAGACTTGTACAAGCGAGTGATTACAACAATCAAGGCAAAATATATGATTTCTAGTGAAGTGCTAGGAGAAGCATTAAGTGCATATGCACTAAGACGGTTGCCCGGTTTTGCCAAGGGTGTGATCCAGACTAATGACATGGCGAAGCATCGATCTTTGGTGGAGACTATTCTCTGGCTGCTTCCCATGGAGGAGGGAAGCGTTTCGTGTAGCTTCTTGCTTAGGTTGCTGAGAGCGGTAATTTTGTTGGAATGTGGAGAAATGGAGAAGAACGAACTGAGAAGGAGAATTGGCCAGCAGCTCGATGAAGCTGCAGTGCCTGACCTTCTGTTCCGGGCCCCTGATGGCGAAGAGATGCTCTATGATGTAGATACCGTGCAAAGTCTAGTCGAGGAGTTTATCATGCATAATCGGTGTGCTCGGGCCGATCCTTCTCTTGAAAGCGAATTCCACGAATTCAAATTGCCCCATCAACGAGGTTCGGATGCCATGGCGAGGGTGGCAAGGCTGGTAGATGGCTACCTTGCTGAGATTGCACGGGACCCGAATTTGCCGGTGTCCAGATTTGTTGGCCTTGCCAATCTGGTCTCAGGTTTCCCGAGAGCAACTCATGATGGGCTTTACCGTGCCATCGACATGTACCTGAAGGTGCGTTCGCAAAAACAATCTCCGGTTCATCTTACAATTTTTTGCAGCAACCTAAAAGTGAATTCTTTCGTGGATATGCCTGTGAAAAAAAATTAGATGAGAGAGATGATACTTTTGGTTCTTTGGAAATGCGCTAAACTCAAGCTTGGTCTTTGTGCAGGAACACCCGGACATCAGCAAGAGCGAGAAGAAGAAAATCTGCAAGATGATGAACTGCAGCAAGCTTTCCGCCGATGCCTGCATGCATGCGGTGCAGAACGAGCGGCTCCCGCTGCGTGTGGTGGTGCAAGTCCTTTTCTTCGAGCAGATGCGGACCACCACGACGACCTCCTCTGGCAACACCACACCCACCCTGCCAGGGCCCATCGCCGCGCTGCTCCCCGGTGGGTCCCACGGGAGCTCAAGGTCCGCCACCACCAACACCGAGGAGGACTGGGACGGCGTCCCAACCGCGGAGGAGATCAAGGCCCTGAAAGGCGAGCTCGCCAGCCTGAGGCTGGGAGAGAAGAACGGGAACCACGACGGCCTCAAGAACAGCAGCAATGCCGCCGAGAAGGCCAAGATGAAGGGCCAGCTCGTGTCGAAGATCTTCTCGAAGTTGTGGTCGAGCAAGGAGAGGCAAGGGGAGATCAGCAGCTCAGACACGTCGGAGAGCCCCAGTCCCAGCTCGGGGAACGCGGGGGACACCAAGTCCACGCCATCGAGGAGTAGGAGGCATTCGGTGTCGTAGGTTAATGTGTAGAGAGGGAAGAGAGTTTTTTTTTGTCCCAAGTACAAAAGAATGAGAGAGAAAGAAAGAAGGTAAAATGAGGAATGGGTCTGTCCATTTTTAAACATTAGGGAGATTAGAGATCACTTGATACAGGTTCCTTTGTGGAGGTGTCATTGTGATTCTTTGGGCTAAAGGAGGCAGGTGGGTTCCTGAGGGGGTGTTTAGGGACTGTAATGGGGAAGATGTTCCTTTTCTTTTCAATGGGGATGGTGGTTCTCAAATGCTGCATTGCCCTCAAATGTTACAGATATGGCCTTCAAAAATCCCATTATTTAACCCAATTTTGGATGGAGTGATTAGCAAGGAAAAGAAGTGATAGTTGTGAGAGAAAAGAACAAAAAAGAATGCAAAAGGATTTCAGTTTTAAAATTATTGAGATACTAGTGAGGGAATGCAAATAGATGTAGAAAAAGGGTACAAATGAGAGAAGAAATATTGAGTGTCTTTGTCGACGCACTTATCCCTTCAAATCCCTTGACACCGTCCTCCATATTTGGAGAGAATAAAGGAGATTTAAAATTTACGCAAAAATTGATCTAATCAATCTTTCATATATCTAGTTATTATGGGTGACTATCTTCTACAGGACATGAGAACACGACATGAATTATAGAAATGAATTATAGAAAGAAACACCAACTTGACGTGACAGAATATGATTCAATTCGAAACTTATTCAAATTGAAACATTCACTTACTATTTTTTAATTATGTCAATTTTTTTGTAACATCATGAAATGACTGGAATGATTGATCTGATAAAGAACTGTTGGCCTGCTCCTAATACGTCCTAATCATTTCTCCTGTCTCTTTCTTTCCGTTCAAACCTATGATTGTGTCTTTGGATACCTTTCTTTTCCCTATCATCTATTTTAACAAATTTGGTGTCAAATTTTAGAAAGGGGGATAGCAGGCGAGAAAAGGAAAATGGAGGCTTTTAGGATGTGTTTGATAACATTTTTATTATGAATAATATTTTTTTTTTAGAAATGGTTTTTTTTTTTGTTTGTATTCCTTAGAATAATTTCTTAGTAAAACATTGTATTTGGTAACTACGAATTTTTTTTATTCTCAGAATAAAAAAAGAACACGAATACGTTTTGTACAACCTGCATTTTTTTTTTTTTTTGTGTCATAAAATTTCTTTTAATTTTAAAATTTTGCTAGATTTTTCTTTTTTCTTTTATTCTTTTCCTTTCTTTTTTTCTCCTTGACTAGTGACCGGTGACAATGATTGGTGATCGCAAACACGAACTTGACATGATAGACTTGACATAATGGAATATGATTCGATTCAAAACTAATTCGGATTGAAACATTTTCATTTACTTTTTTTAGTTTTGTCAAATGTTTGTAACACCATGAAATGACGGGAATGATTGATGTGACAAAGAACTGTTCGCCTAGGCCTGCTCCTAATACATCCTAATCATTTCTCCTGTCTCTTTCTTTCCGTCTAGACCTATGATCGTGTCTTTGGATACCTTTATTTTCCCTATCATCAATTCTAACAAATTTATTGTCGACTTTAGAAAGGGGGATAGCGGGTGAGAAAAGGAAAATGGAGGGTTTCAGGATGTGTTGGTAACATTTCTATTATGAGATAATTTTTTTTAAGAAATGGTTTTTTTTTCTATTTGTATTCACTATAATAATTTCTTAAAAACAATACGTTTGTTAACTACACAAAATTTTTATTCTCGAAACAAAAAAAAGAACACGAATACGTTTTGTATGACCCACACATTTTTTTTTTTTGTGTTGTAAAATTTCTTTTAATTTTAAAATTTTGTTAGATTTTTTTTTTTCTTCTTTTTTTTTTCCTCTCTTCTTTCTCCTCGATTGGCGACCAGTGGTGGCTAGTGACAACGATTGGTGGTCACAATAGGGGATGGCAACGTGTGGGAACAATGGGCAGTAAGTCTCCATCGTCCGATTAAAAGAGGAAGAAGAAGAAAAGAAATAAACAATATGACTTATTTCTAGAAATTGTTCCTAGGAATAAGAAGTTATTTTTCTCTACTTTTTGTTTTTGTTTCAAATTTATCCCCTTGCCACTTTTCTATTATGGGAAATAGAAAACTTAACTAACATTTTAAAATGGACTTTGGTTCTTTTTTTAATCCGAGGAACAAAAGAACATAAAAAAAGAAAAAAGAAAAAAGAAAAAAAGAGGAACGTTACCATGTAGGCCCTTAGGTGATGTTGGTTTGCTAGAAACTGGCTAGTGCTTGACTTAACAAAATTACCCTAAAAAATCAAAGAGAAAAAGCTACACATTCATATAAGGCGGTTAATTCGGTTCAAAACTTTTTAATTTGATCAATTTAGTCTTAAATCTTTTGATGATTTTCCAATGTGGTTCTTTTAACTAATTTTGATATGAAATTACTGACATAAACTATGTTTGCAATTCTTTAAAAATTTCTGATTTTTTTTTTCTACTTTTCCTTTCCTTTTCTTTTCTTTTTCCTTTTTTTCCCTGTTTTCTTTCGCTAGCGTAAAAAAAGTGTAAAAATCATTCATGTTGGGACTTCCATTCAAAACTAATTAGAATGATTATATTGACAAATCATCAAAATGTTTAAAATTAAATTGGTCAAATTGACAAGTTTATAATTGGATTGGCTATTGTACAATATGGTTGGAATTTTTTGGACAATTATCCCTCTCCGAGACCTTAGAATGGTAAGAGTTATAGCGTCCGTTTGTCGGGACTTCCATTCAAGGCTTATAAACGTGGATTCCATCCAAAGACCAATTTCAACGAGCATAAACAGTTCGAGAACTAGGATTCCACAAAGCAGACGTAGAGAAATAATCTTTAACGGAAGGAATTGCCGGAGTGTTCACTGGGCAAGGATGTCATTGCACTACGAATTTTGTTTTGCACGGATTAATCTTGGACAATTCCGTTAAGGATTTTATGTGTTTTAAGGGACAAGAGGTCGTGTTATAAATTTATAATTGGATTTTTACGCTCGCAAACATGTATTACCATCGGCTAGAGCATTAAAATAATGTGACATTTAATTATAAGATATGGATAATAACAACCGACTATCTGATCAATATGAATGTCAATCAGTCGTCGATAAATGTCCACACGTCCAACACTAGTGGGGACGCCCATCCAACATCCCCCACCACCAGCCACTGTCCGTCGCCATCTTTGACTGCCTCGCCGACAACGATGACGCCACTTGCGAGAGTCCAGCGACGCCCTCTTGACCTCAAGCATCCATGGCTGTAGGATGCCGGATGTAGCGACCATGGATGCAAGCTCAGACGGTCAGGCTTGCCATAGCCTCTTGCTCAAAGCTTCGAGCAGGCACGGCGACTGCGAGCCTAAAATCTCGAGCACGAGTGGCCGAGCTCAGCGCTCGAGTAGCCGTGGATGACTATTAGCATGTCCGGAGAAATCTAGTTCAAATCATCAGCAAACCATTTTGCATCACAGATCGTGTGGCATGATTCGTGCCGTATATTTATGTGACATATCTAGGTTATTGACTTTGGAAAACGATTTAAAAAAATCAATATGAGGAGTGAACCGACAAAGCCGAAGAAAATAGCCCCGATTGTCCCGGGTAAAACAAAAAGTAACTCGACTTTAAGTTAAAGTCGTCCAAAGTGGCCGCTAAAATCGGCACCAACCTAGAGTTGAAATTGCGAATGCTATCATATAGTCTTTTAGTATTTTCTTCCTATTGTATAACGTAACCCGAAGGTCAATGGAATCGTTCCTTTGACTCGTGAAGTTCTCTCGGTCCCAAATCATCTATGGGAAAATACTATTAATGATCTTTCAATTTTGGCTTAATGTGTAATTTAGTCTTGAACTTTTAATTTGTTCAATGTGGTCACTAGACATTTTATAAATATTCAACTGGTTCTTGAGCCATATTGAAGTGTTCAATATTATCCATGAACTTGAATTAATGAAAGGACAACAATGAATATTTTCATATAGTTTAGAAATTATGTGAACACGTATGAAAAGTGTAAGGACCACATTAAATAAATTAAAAGTTCATGGACTATTTATTGGCATCTTTTAACTGCCTCGCCAGCATCGATGACGCCACTCACGAATGTCCAATGATGCCTTCTCAACCTCGAGCATCCCTGGTTACAAGATGTTGGATCTAGCGACCATAGACACTAGTTCAAAGGGTCAGGCTTGTCATAACTTTGCGCTCTAAGCTTCAAGCAGGCACGGCCACTGTGAGCCGAAAATCTCGAGCACGGGTGGCCGAGCTTAGCGATCAAGTAACCATGGATGGCTCCTAGCATGTCCGAAGAAATCCAGTTCAAATCATCAGCAAACCATTTTGCGTTACGGATTTTGTGGCATGATATGTACCGAATATTTAGGTGACATATCTTAGGTTATTGACCTTGGAAAACAATATTAAAAACAAATCAATTTGAGGAGTGACCCGAAGAAGCCGAAGAAAATGACCCCGATAATCCCGGGTAAAACAAAAAGTAATTCGACCTTAAATCAATGTCGTCCAAAGTGGCCGCCAAAATCGGCACCAACCTAGAGTTGAAATTGTGTATGCCGTTGACATAAACCATCATATAGTCTTTTACTATTTTCTTCCTGATGTATAACATAACCTGAAGGTCAATGGACATGTGAATGGGCAATTATTCTTGAGACTTGTGAAGTTCTCTCAATCCCAAATCATTTATGAAAAAATTGACACTAATTATCTTTAGATTTTGACTTATGTGCCATATAGTCTCTGAACTTTTACTAGATATTTTATATATATTCAACTAGTCCTTGAGCTATATTGAAATGTTCAATATTATCTTTGAATGGAAAGATAACATTGAATATTTTTATGTAATTCAGAACCATGTTGAACATTTACGAAAAGTTTAGAGACTATATTGAACAAATTAAAAGTGTAAGAAAGCGTTGTACATTGGTCCATCTCATCTATGTGTGATGTGAGACGATAAACCAAATAATAATAATTTTATAAGATTTTATGAGATCATTATCTATTGCACAAAAATCTTAAACTGTTAAACGAAAGTGTTATTTATTATCTAAATATTTTAATATTTCTCCTCACACTTAGTTCAGTTTTTTTGCCTAATTATAAGAATAGAAATATTTAATTGGAGAGGTAAATGGGACTTGAAAAGATTCAAATTCAAAATCTTAAACTTTGATATGATATGAGATTTTTGTGAAATAACTATAATAACATCGATTGTTCCGAAATTTCGATGGGATTGAGAAAATCAGCGCATAACGCACTGGATATATACGCACGTGCCCCATAACGCACTGGACCGACAAGGGATATATCATATACTTAGCTGTATGGGTTTTAAAACATAGTCGAAGTATTTAACTGAAGTCGGTGGTTTGGTACTACGTCAAAGTGGGCCCCTCTCTCCTCCCTCCCCACCCTTGGCCAAGCGGCAGCCCACGTGAGGTCGGCTCCGCTGAATCACGCGAAGTTTCGCGTAAGCGGGGCGCGCACGTGGCAAGCGGACTCCCCCGGGGGGGGGGGGGGGCTATAATTCCCTGAGCCGATCTCACGCCAGATCGATCGACGTCGACCGTCGGATCAGCCAGACTTCGATCCAGATCCGCTCGATCCAGCGCGTAAGAAGGGAGATGTTGACCCGGTGTTTCTCGTACCTTAAAAAAATGAAGAGAAAAAGAGTAAAATAAAAAATGCCGACCGACCGGCAAGAAACAAACAAGAAAGCGGGAAACTTCAAATTGAGGAAGCGATAAGTCACGAAATTTCTCCCTCTTTTATCCTCCCCGAAAAAACGCATTTTTAAGGTTTCCTCTTCCGGGTTCCGCGTGCTCCTCGCTTCCGTTCCGCGGTCCGCGTCGCGTCGCAAGTTTTAGGGTTTCGCCCCGCCGCCTCGCCGCCCGCCGCCGATGGAGGAGGTCAGGGCGACCGCCGCCTGGGTCGCCAGCCGCGCCTCCCACGTATTCGTCGACTCCGCAGGTCCCTCCCCCCTTTCGACTCGCCTCTTCGTTTTTATCTTTTTTTTTTTTTATCTTTTTATTTTATTTTTTTACTTTTTTTTTTTTTTTTTTTGCTTTTAGCCTACGTGTGTGCATGCATGTGACAATCTGGGCGTGGATGTTTGGCGCAGGGATCGAGAAGGTCGTGGACACCATCGGGGACTCGATTCCGAAGGTGGAGTGGGATTTCGAAGGGATCCACTACTTCGACAATGGCCCCCTCACCGTTCAGTACCTCTTCGTCCTGGATGCTCTCAACTTCTGCTTTTGGCCCGGTAAGATATGCTGCCTGCTTTTCTATCTAGTCTGGATTGTGTTTTCGTGGTTGCGGCGGTTTCCGGGATGTTTCCCTGGCGTCAGTGCTGGTGGTCCTGAATGAAGGAATGTAGTGGTGGATGTTGCAGTATAGGCCTTTTTTTTTTTTTTTTTTTTTTTTTTTTTTTTGGGTTTTGAGTGGCTCTGTTTCGGCCTTCAGGGTCGTTCGGTTAGTGACGAGGGCTTGTTTCGATGGCCGGTTGCACGCATTTACTAATCGGGCTGTTTTTTTTAATGGGAATTGGTGATTGGTTAGGAGAAATGATAAAGAATGAAGGAAAACTGGCTTGAATATGAAATGGTGACTTCCACAAGTTCACATATTTAAGGTGGAAAAAAAAATTGTTTTTTATGCCATACTAAGAGAGTGACATGAAAGTTGACTTATTTTCGGTTATAATACGTGAAGTAGTTGTCCCTTGGATGAGTGACATGGTCGTTGCAGGTTTGAGAAATGGGAGTCTCTTTTAAAATTCAGGAGAATGGCTCTGTATTTGATTATTTTGGTCGAACCTTGTAGGGCAGGAAGGGAAACTCCTGGTTTGGATGTACCATGCTGTGCTCCTCTATGACTGTTTTCAGAGTGTTGGATACACATTAGATGGTTACTTTTATTGGGGTTACTTAATGATTTTATGCTGCAAAAAAGTAGATGAGTTGGTTTCAGCATGGATAAATATTGAATTTGTGTGATATACTCAAAGATTGGTAGCTTTCAGGTAACATTGTCTCTTTTGAGCACCTAAACATCTGAGGACGCTCAACAAGATCCTTGAAAAAACCACCTGCAGGAGTCTCTGTTTTTACCATTTTAGAGTTGCCTCTCCTTTCTTTTCTTTGTTTAATTAGAGAAACTGTGTGATGACCCTCTCTCTTGTCTCTTGTGTGTTAATCTGAACTCTGAATGAATTAATGTTTTGCATCTTATTCTTTTAGTGGATTAAGTTCCAAGGACCAATGAGTATAACAAAAGATGAAAGGATACATATATCCTGCACTAAAAATAGTGAAAATAGAATAATGGAACAAATGAATGAAAGCAGAGTATAGAGCACCGCTGTGCAGAAATAAGCGTGTTATCTTAGTGGTTGTGACATTTCATTTACGTTCAGGAAGAGTGCTGATACTTTAAATCGTAAATGGTGTTTTGCACATTAAAAGACTGGGAATTTTGTTCTTATCAACTAGTAAATTGCCGAAACTTTTGTTAAATTGAAGGAGAGGACAATTTAGTCACATTACCTGATCAATATTACTGAATAGGAAACAACATGATTTTTCAACTTTTAATGAACATCTCGTCTCTCTTGTTCGTGTGTAATAGACAAGGATTTGAGTTACGATCATCTGGCTTTGGGGCTGAAGGAAGCTCTGGAAAAAGACAAATCTGCATTTGATGCTGATCGCCTACAAAAGTACACTGGTACTTTAAATTCCTCTTATTCTGTTTCTACTGCTCCCCATCATACAATGATTTGGAACATTGCCGTTTATATGTATATTGTGCATTGTTTTTGTGATTTTCTGACAAGATATTTGATTCGATTAGCATTGATACACTATGAATTGATGTATTTAACCACTGTGCATCAATTGGCGTATTTTGTGACATGTCTCATTTCATGGGTCGTTCTTTCTATCAGGTTCTTACAATAGGTTGGTGAATCCAATCCAGTTAGCAAAACAAAAATTAGTAGATTCTGGCTGTGAGATTTTAGTTTTTCTGCTAATTATTGTTGTTTGCTCAGAGGCAAGCAAATGTTCATCTTTGAAGCAATCTTTAAACATTTTAGCACTGGTAAAGTCAAATAACAAGATAAATAGTGTGCCTGATAATCTTGAATTTTAATGTAGCTTGGGTTTATTTATTTATTTATTTTTTTCCAACATATCTTGTATTAATTGACCTGAACTTTGGGTATTTGTCCTGAATTTTGTGAATAGAATTAATAATATTGCTTTAAACATCAACTCCATAATAGCCTTTCTAGCTTGCCCGTTGTTTTGTTCCTCAAGTTAAACATTATGTGCTACGACAGGATGAGAATCCTTAGACTCTTATTTATTCCAGTGTATATTTGGATATGCCTAGCATCCCGGACAGATTTTCTCTGCTTAAGATAGTTTGTCTTGCATTTTCTCTAGAGGAGACTTATAATTAATTAATTATGCATGAGATGAGATTTTAGAACATATCTTGGTAATTTCATCTATGCAGGTTTGTTCTAACTAAGAATCAATTTATGAAATGGTTCACTGACTTAGGTCCTCAGTTACGCGAGTTGTTGAAGTGGCCCAGGCCCCTACCTTTGGAGGATGAACGGCTTCGTTTATTGCATGAGGTATGCTTGATTTTTAACGATTTGAATGTTAGATTCAGTTCAATCCTTCTCTTGTTATTATTTGTTTGTTTATCAATTTGGATTTCAAATCTACTGTTGATGGTAGAATTTCATGCATTTGATATCTTGAAGTTTTGTCTTGTAGGTTGGACATGAATTAGAAAGAAGCTTTAATGGTAAAGCGTTGAATCTTGTGAAGTCGTGTGGGAAGTCAGCAGGAAAGCTTGTAGCTCTTGTTGCACGTCACTTTCCAGGTATAAAGATTGTATTTTTCTTCAGTCGGCTATTCTTCTAAATCTGTTGAAACTATGATTGGGTACTTTTTAAATGATATTTGCAAAAGGAAGACATTTGTTTTCTAAGATCATTTAATGCAAATGCCAATGCTGACCATATTACTTTGCTAGGATTTCGAGATCATTCAGTGTATAAAGGCCACCAAGTATTCTTGTATAAGAGAGCTCAGATATTTGCGGCCGATCTATGGGGTGCATTCAAGGGCCAGGGATACGGTGAATTTCATGATATTGGTTCGGTTACTATTTTTGCAGACTACATTGTACCAGCTGTGCTTCGACAGCTAGGAGTCCTAAAATATAGTTCTGCCCTGATGAACACCATTGAGGCTAACAATGAAATAGTTTCTGGTACTGAGGAGGAAGTCGAGTTGCGAGCATGCTCTGTATATGCTGTGGAAAAAATGAGAGAGTTGATGAGTAGAAAATTGGGAAAACAGGTGATCACTTCATTCAGCTTTATCTTTTACCCTTTCAGCTTTTATTCAGCTATGGCATTTTGTGAATGAAATTAATATTTTCTGAATCACACTACCTTAAGATGATTGTCTAGTAAATTTATCTATTTAAACAATTTGGATTACTTTTATTAATACAGATCAGGTGATTAGTAAGTGATATGAGTAAGGAAAAGATAAGCATCTTGTAAATCCAGGCAATGTAGACCACTTTCATGTGTTGATATCAATATATCAGTGTGATAGTTGAACATTCATCTGAAGAGGCAGAGATTCGGTGGCCAAATATTAGACCAACCGTTGACATCTATCATTGATTTTAGGAGATGATTGGCATTGTCTTTATGGTGTAAATATGGCCGCTGCTGGTGTAGAAATTGATTCAACTGACAATTTTCTTCCGTATATAATAGAATGTGTACATGTCGTCCAGCAGCTAAGTGAAGTTTTGCTATTCTACCTGGGAGATCAAGAAGTGCACAAGCGTTAATTCAATCAATTGTCCACATTCTTTACTTTTTTCTCTAGAAGATCAGGACTATTTACATGCAACTAATTATGAAGAAAACTATCCTTTTTGAAAGCGCCTTTTAAACTCATCTTGCATATTTCGTTAGCTGAAGGTGTCTTTTCTCAGGTTCTGAGTGTGGAGTTAGATCTTTGGCTTTGGTCTTGCGGCATCCAGAGCCCATCACTCCGGCACCATCGAACACTTTCGATGTACTATTGATCATATTCCTAAAGCCATCCTGCTCTTGCATATTCGGCTACAGTTCCTTAGATTATTTCGTTCGAGAACTGCCAAGGTTGTTTAGTGTTTGCTTTTTCCTCTCCTTAATCTAGTTGGAGAAGAGGTCTCTCGTTTCAAAATTTTGCATAGCTTATAGGTATTAACTTGTTCTAACTGATGTAACATATGACTGAAGGGTTTTTGCGCATACCCTATGTGACACTTTTGGCATTGTTAAGTGGAATCCAAGTTATAGTATCATCTCTGGGCTTTCATTACATTGACGTACGAAGGAACAAACATCAATTGATTTCTCCTTGTAACTGTAGTGAAATTTTTCTTTCTTGTGGGCTATGTGCATTATATTAAGAACAAATATGAGTAATGAGGCATGCTTGGTCCTGGGAGAGTGTTTCTGGGTTATGAATGCTGATGATGTGATGGAGCAGCAGACGTATCTGTATCGGATTGTGCCTTTTTTAGTAAGAGGCTCATCCATTATTCAACCGAGATGTACAGGTTGTCCAGAAATAACATATTTCTTGCTTTCACAGTTCTGCTTATATTTCGTAAATGTGGAATAGGAAGAGGTGCGAGTACGTATGTTTTACTTAACTATTGTGATTTTGGCCACCTGAGCGAGGACTACATAGTGGCACTAAGGTTCTTAGTTATAGGTAGATTCCCATCATAAGTGCACTTCAGGACATCTGGCTTCCTGACTAGCCGAGGCCCGACTGGAATCTTGTTCTTTGGACGAATATCCTGCAATAAGAACACTGTTTCTTAGATGGTATACCATCTGGACTTTTTGAAAGTGATCCAGATCTGTTGACTGATTGATAAAAGATAGACCTCATGTAATGTCTGGCAATCTTAGTTATGGTGACTAAAGTGAAAAGAAGAACAAGGAAATGTACATTGATGGATGAAAAGGTGGTGGAAGATGGAAAGAATATACATCCAGCCATCAAAATTATTTGGTACTTTGACGAATGTATGTGTACCTGCAGAGTAGCATCTTTCATCTAGTTTCTATTTGTTGCATTATTCGCCAGTTTACGAGTGAATTATCCATAGATTCTAGTGGAACGTGGTCTTTTATGAGAATGTGTATAGTTCATCATCGGAGGAGGATGTGGAGCTAATACGTGTAGAAGTTTATATCAGAAGTACCTGATCAAAGATTGATGTGGGGATGGCAAGTGTTGCTACAGCATTAGGGGAATCCACAATTCCAGATATTCTTCCTTCACATGGGCAGCAGGATAGTAGAAGATACATCTGTCAGGATGTGTTTGTCAGTCACACTGGAGGCACTATAAAAGATTACTGAAATTTGAGGATTGGAAGTCCTTTGTTTTCTGTTTTTTATGGTATTGATCTGATTCACCATGGATTGCATGATCATAGCAGTTGAATGATGTGGACCCGAAGTGGGACCACTGCAAGATTCAACCAGTCCTGCTGGATCGGACCCAGGCGAGAATTTTCTGCATCTGTGTTGATTAGCGATTTTAGTATTCTGTAAGAGATGTGCAAACCTGCTCCTTGGAGTAGCCGAATTTAGAGAGATAGTCGATGGCATTGAGTACAGCCCGCTTGTATGCAACGCTGGCGTCGAGGTAATGCTGCCTCCCACTCTCATCGACGCTGATCCCCTCGAACACCAGCCATTCTGAAAATCTTGGCTCCACTGGTCCTATCTCGAAGATTGGGTTCACGTGGAGAAGAGTCGGTCCCATTGGTGTCAGGTACTCTTTCATCCCTCCCCTGATGATTTCACATCTAATTGAAGATGAAGCCAACAATATCGTTTAGCACCCAAAGTAAGGAAGACTTGTATGTTGCATGATGAGTGAGTGAATTTAGAAAGACAAAGGTTAGTCGAACTCGGGATAAAAAGGATGAAGGTTATAGATGCTCTGTAAATCATGAGCCTCCAGACATCAGTCCTTTCCATGAGCATTATGTTTGGAGTTTGAGCATTTACTACCGAAGCTATAAGAGTTTTTGCTTGCCGATGTCTTAAATTTCCATGTGACTAACGCAAATATTTTTAGAAGTAAATGAAGTTTCTACTGTTTTAACCGTTAAAGATTACTTTGTTACTTCTCAGTTAATTCATGAATTTGCTTCTTGACCATTGCTAGGGGTGCTATTTTACACTTTTAAATCAATAGTCACTGCTCCGATTGAACTATAATTTTCTGTAATGTGAAGAGATGAGAAATCAACCGTACTTGAGCTCTAAGAAGCCACTCATCTCGATTGCCCCGCAGAAGGAGACCTCACCATCACCCTGAGAGAAGTGCATGTCGCCAGTGCTGAGGTTTGCTCCTTCCACAAAAACAGGGAGATAAACCTTTGAACCTCTACTTAGATTTTTGATGTCGCAGTTTCCCCCATTCTCTCTTCCTGGAATTGTTCTTGCAGCTTCCCTTGCGATCCTTTCCCAATCAGGAGTGCCTCCTTGAATCTAAAGGATGGTTGATATCAGGACTGATATTCAGTTTAAGCAGTTGGTAAATGACTATTTTGCAGATTAGATTACCCTATGCATGCTTCAATATGAACGGCTTTGTATTGCTTGCGTCAATTGCTATGAGTCAGTTAATTGCATCGTACCTTGCCAAGGACACAGCCTTTGGTTGATGGTAAGTTTGCCAGTGGCCTTGAATGCAAAACCTCACATAGCTTGAATGTCTGCAGTCCATTTTCTTCAACCTCTCTTTCCCTGTCGTTCCATATTTTTAGGAGCTCCTTAGATGGTGCAGTTCCTACTATTCCAGGGTGAGTCAAACCTGGAAACCTCACACCTAAGATTCATGGAGGAAATTGTCAGTCCCCAGGCAAACCAATACGATATATTCAGCATATTACTACGCATCAGGCATTAGGTTTTGAAAGATATAAAGCATGTAGAATTAGGATATATACCCGGTATTTGCGGTGAGTATGCATAGATTCCTTCAAAATACCATATAGCTTTGGTTGCACTTGGGAAATGATCTGTCAGAAATCCGCCTCCATTTTCTCTGTCGAATGTTGCTGTGAAACCCCACTCATCACCTGGTAGAGGACCCAGGTTGCATATCTCGACAGCGAGAAGATCACCCGGCTTCGCCGGAATTCCATCTGTATCCAGGACTCTGATCGGTCCACTCAGGTAATGAACCTGGATCAGAAGTAAACGACCAGATCAACAACTTTACCGAGGTATACACAAGACTTAAAAGCTCCCTTAACAAAGTCTCTCATACCACATAGTCTCGACTCCTCCTTAATTTTTCAGCTGTCTTTTTATTGCTTCACCTGATTTATAAGCCAAGAGGTGGAAACTGTTCTTTAGCTTTCTTAGGAGTGGCTGGCACTTACTGTTGAGAGATCTACGGACTTCACGTCGAGTGCGGATTCATCATCTTTTATAGCCCCTCCAGTCCAGTCCACCATCTCTATCCTAAAGAACTCGCCGCTCGTAACCGCTGCGACCGCAGGCATCTCGGGGTGCCAGCGGTTGTGGAGAGGCAGTTTTTGGTCCCATGGCTTCCTTTTCAGGTCTATTGGCACTACTAGTCTTGGGGTCCGAGGAGCCATTGATGGGGGTGAGGATGAAAAAGTTGCAGAGGGTTTAGAATTTGAGAAGCGATGATGGGGAGACTTTTCGTACCACAGCTGAAGTATGTGATTCATCGGGATAGAGGAGGTTTGACTTCTCTAAGATTGGTAGGAGATGACAAAACTGGAGTGACCCCATTTCAGATGGTCCCCCCCCCCCCCAAGGAAAAAGTCACCATTGGGTGAAAAGGACCACCTTTATTTTGTCATCACAGAATAATATAATGCAAAGAATCCCAATTAGGTCAAGTTAGTATATTCACAAAACGGGTCCGACCCGTGCTGAAAAAGCAGATAGTATCCGCGGCAGTAATTTCCTCAATTCGGCAGTAACTATATTGGTGCATGTAGTAATATATCTCTGTTTTAGTAACTTTGTAGGGGTAAGAACAGTAGTGGTGTCAAAATTTTCGTATGGCACATACTTGAGCACAAATCATATTAAATGGATTTTTTTGAATTTTTCTGTTTTTTTTTTTGCTCGACCCTTGCTGACCCTAAAGAAAAAAAGAAAAACAAATAAAAAAGCAGAAAAATTTAAAAAATCCAAAAAATAAAATATTACAAATATGAAAAAATTATTTATGTTAGTACTGGCCTTTGCCGGTGAAGTCACGTCAAACAACCGGCATTGCCATGTTGGATTTTCCCGTGAGATAAATTGGCATTGGCACTCAAATGAGTGCTGTACGATAATTTTGGCATTCCCATTATTCTTCTCCCTAACTTTGTGAGCAGATATTGCAAGAATGGCCATGGTATTGATCTTTTTGAGAAATTAGTCTTGAGATAGGTATTCAATAATGAGACTGGTAACGCTGGATTTCTCTGATTGTATTGGGTATTTGGAGCAAACAACAAAGAACGTCAACCCATTAATAGGTGCGTTAAATACTCAAATCCTAAACTTTATGTGAGTAGGTTTCGATGTTGAAAATCCTTTGTGACTTCGAGGTGGCATTTTTTTTAATGTCGCGGTGCATCTATGTGACAAGTGATGCAATTCGAATGCTCTAAAAGTGTCACAAGTACCCTCCAGAATCCCATAATTAGTTATTTAAAGCCCCAAATCATCATTGAGACAACCCTAGAAACCCTAAGTCGCAGTACATTCTCAAATTGGATAAGACTCGAAGAAAATTCTTTGGGAAGGAGAATAACAGGGCAATAGTAAAACATATTCGTTTAGGCTTCCTTTATTTCGTGAAACAAAATGAGTGATTTAAAAATATTTTCTTAAAAATGATTGCATGCATCATTTGTAGAAATAAACAAACAAAAACTATTTCCATCGTTCATGAAAATATTTAAATATAAAATATTATGATAAAAAAATATTTTTAATTAATTAATTTAAGAGATACAAATAATTATTTTTAAGAAAATATTTTTTAAATTATTTATTTTTCTCGAAATGAATGGAGGTTTGATCTCACGCTATTCCTCACGAAATCATGCGAGAAGGGCTTGCATTCCTGCAAAAAAAAGAAGGATGCACGACACGGGGGTTTTGCCGTTGATTGTAAGTTAGGGTTTTGTTTAATGCTGATCTCAGGCTTCCTTTTCCCTTAATGTGGGATGTGAAAGAGGGGAACTCGGAAATAACTTCCTAGAGAAAATAGTCGTGCCATTAGCCATGTACACGCACGGTAAAACTAAAAAATGGCCAGTCATCATAGTCACATCGACCCTTCAAATATCACAGACGCTTTGATGACGAGATTTTGAGTTTTAAAAATCTTAATATGAAAGTCGGGATGCATATTACGTGAATTATATAATAGATCGACTACGTCACGTCAACATAGTTTTGTATTACTCCTCCTTCAGCTCTGACGGTCCCCACAAGGAAAAATCGTCGTAGGACGAAAATGGGACCTATCACTTCGTCATTATCCAGCAGAACTAACGTTCCAACCGTCTCGATTGTGTCAAATTAGTATATTCACAGAGCAGTCCAAGCTCTCCCCTGAAAACCCCAACAGGAAGAAGAGTTTTCTGAACTTGGGATGCCTTTCTGGGAATGAGCCGCTCGGATTCAGCTTGAGAAAAGAAGATTAAAGGGGTTCCTAACTGTAGAATGACTTACTATTGTCCTTAATTCCCCCACTCTCTCTCATCATATGAAGGCCTCGTTATAATGATGAACTTTGTAAATTCGATCAGATAAGAAAACAAGCGAGAGACGCGACGGGAAAATTAATAGCCAAATTCCGAGAACTCACGATGGACATGTTGGCATGCTTGATGTCGTCGATGGTATACTCGCGCGTGATCCCGCCGCCGCTGAAGTCCACCATCTCCACCCGGAAGAACTCGCCGGTCCGCACTTCCGCGACCGGCGGGATCTCCGGGTGCCACCGGTTGTGGAGGGGGAGCGCCTGCTCGTGGGGCTTCTTCTTCACATCTATTGGGATGACCAGCCTCGGACCATGTCGTTGAGCCATTTCTGTCTTCTCTCCCAGTTCAAGAATTGATGAGATTACTTGGGGAGCCAAAACCTCATGGAAGTGTGGCTATTTCTGGGTAAGCAGGAGATGGTACACTCAAGAAGAGGTGCTTTAGATATGCAGAATTAGGTGGAAGATTTTGAAGGACATTATCGACACCTCCAAGGATTTGATTTTTCTTCCTCTACGAGTGTATGGACCCCTCTATACCGATGGAGATTGGGATGGGAAAACGACGATGGGAGATCAATTGTCGTCACTCTGCATCGAGCGAACATCCACGACCTACCTTGCTCTATCAAGACACGACGTACCATGATGATGCGATTAGACAACGATGCCGCCAACAGCAACCACCACAACAATGAGCTGAGGCTTTTCACTTCCACTACACTGATTTTTATATATTGGTAGGTTTTTGATGGCCCAGTACAATGTGCTACTGAGGATTGTGATGATAAATCGGTCTACCTCCGATGCCAATTGACGAAGAATGGAAGCGCGCGGTGAAGATAGGTTTAGAATCATATAGAAAGAGAAGGAAATCGGATAGCAAGAAAGGGGAAAAGAAAGTAGCGAAAGTTGGAGGAGAAATAGAGAAACGCCAGTTCATGTGGGAAAGAAGAAAGGGCAAATGCAAGATATTCATGAATCAAATCATCAAGTATAAGCTGTCTAGAAGCAAACCCTAACAAAACACTAGGAAAATAATTCTAAGTAAGGTACTTTATTAGAAACATATATCCTTAAAAAGGAAGATGTCAAAATAACTAGATCAAATAAATAAATAAATTGATAAATTGATGGTTGGAGAAACCCGTTCTGCATTAAATCATTCACTTTATTCTCATCTTATGAAATGTCGCCTTATACTCGAGTGATATTAGAATCATCGCACAAAACGTGGGGTCCTCGATTCATCTGCAACATAGACCGGAAACATTATAAGCATTCAGTCTTTTAGGGATAGTTTGATCTCAAAACTCGTAAGCTTTTCCTTTTTTAATTGAACAAAAAAATTTAAGGTTTAGAGACGACATCATCTTTAGCGAATCGAATATCTTTTCAGCGATACTTTTTGACATTGGTGGCTCTCCATGATTCTCTCTCCAAAGAAAAGGATAGCCTAAAGACCAAGATGGTCGGGTGATATGTACCTGACAAGGCTTCATCATTTCTCCATCTCTAAAGTCGATTCACTCGGTTGTCTGAATTCGATTCAACATCGTACACATTTGTGCTGATGCAACCTCCTCCTGATTAGTTGCAAGTTCATCTTGAGATGCCAGAAAGCTTTTAGTGCTTGTGAAAAGCTGAACGGCAAGCCTTTTGCTCCGATCAATCGGATCGAAACTCGCCACGATCACATTCGTTTTCAACACCTTAGCCTTTTGCGACGGAAAGATGCTTCTGTCTAATTCTGATTTGTTTCCCCACTAGCCAGCCCTGAAGATCGGAATCTTAGGACTATGCTGGCATTTGTGCCGACGTTTTTAAGATTGTATCGATTCCGAAATTTTTGTTTGTGTAGATATGACACGAGTCTATCAATTTTGAGGTTTTTGATGATATTAATTTTTAATTATATTATATTAGATGTGGTCACTCCTTATTGTACTTGTTTAATGGAACTATTTTTTGTTGGTAATTTGTCATTGAGGTTGTAGTTTTACCTACCGACTTTAGTGATAATGGAAAATGATCTCTATTCCACCTTTTATTCATAGCAATTGGACTGATTCTAACATTTTTTTTTTATAGAAAATTTCAAAATCCATCCTAACTTTTATGCGCGAATCAAATACCCTCCATAGTTTTGAAAACCTACAAAAACCATAATCGCTTTTGCAATTTCATTTCTTGCATCCAACATCACTTATGATTTTAATCTAATCTACAGATTCGCAATTTCATTTCTTGTCATCGTTTTCCAAGTTTACCCCTCTGCTCGCCATTCGAAAACTATCTACCAAGATAATCCACCTATCCTAAACCCCGAACCAACCCAACCCAACGCGTGCAACTTAGCCCTTCTCCTCCTTGTGCCGCCCACGACTGTCATGTCACGTCGCCGAGCCCCTGCCCCGCCACCTCAACCGTCTCCCTCTCTCCCGCCTCAAGCTCAAGTGTCGATTGCCACCCAAATTGTATTGTCCAGAAGTGACGTATTATTTGCTTTCACAGTACTTATACTTCGTAAACGTGGAATAGGAAGAGGCGCAAGCACATATGTTTTCCTTAACTATTGTGATCTACGACACCTGAGCGAGGACTACATAGTGGCACTAAGGTTCTTTGTTATAGGTAGGTTCCCATCATAAGTGCACTTCAGGACATCTGGCTTCCTGACTAGCCGAGGCCCGACTGGAATCTTGTTCTTCGGACGGATATCCTGCAATAAATAGACTTTCTTAGACGGTATGCTATCTGGACCTTCTGAAAGTGATCTAGATCTGTTTACCGATTGATAGGCAAGAAAAAACTCTAAGATAGACTTTGTGCAATGGTGGTGTTGGTTATGGTTGACTAAAGCGAAAAGAAGAACAGGGAAATCTAATGTACTTTGATGGATAAAAAGGTGGTGGAAGATGGAAAAGAATACACATCCAGCCATTAAAGTTATTTGGTAGTTTAACGATCTAATATGTACCAGTGGAGTAGCATGTCTCATCTAGCTTCTATTTGTTGCGTCATTCGCCACTTTATGAGCCAACTATCCGTAGATTCTAGCTGAATGCGGTCTTTTATCAGAATGTGCTGAGTTGATCATTAAAATGAGGAGCTTAGTTTCTGACAGAAGTACCTGATCAAAGATGGAAGTGGGGATTGCAAGTGTTGCTACAGCATTAGGGGAATCCACAATTCCAGATATCCTTCCTTCACATGGGCAACAGGAGACTAGAAGATACATCTGCCAGGACATGTGATTCTGTTAGTCACGATAGAGAGACTATATAAGATTGCTTAAATTTGAGGAATGGGTTTCAGTCGGTAGTCCTCTTTTTTTTTTTTCACATTCTTTATTGATCCGATTCACCATGCATCACATGATCACAGCCGTTATATGATGTAGATCCCAAGTGGGAACCACCGCAAGATTTAACTGTGACCCAGGGGACGATTTCCTGCATGTGTTGAGAAGTGATTTAGGTTTCTATGAGGGATGTGCAAACCTGCTCCTTGGAGTACCCGAATTTGGAGAGGTAGTCGATGGCATTTAGTACTGCTCGCTTGTACGCGACGGTGGCATCAAGGAAATGCTGCCTCCCGCTCTCATCAACGCTGATCCCTTCAAACACCAGCCATTCTGAAAATCTCGGCTCCACTGGTCCTATCTCGAAGATTGGGTTCACATGCAGGGGAGTTGGCCCCATTGGGGTCAGGTACTCTTTCATCCCTCCTCTAATGATTTCGCACCTAATTGACGATGAAGCCAAGAATTCCGTTTAGCACCCAAAAAGTAAGGAAGACTTAACATTAATGTGTTGGCACGATGAACGAGAGTAAATTTGGAAAGAAAAAGGTCAGTCGAAATAGTGAAATGAAAATCCCATAGGTTATGGATGCTCTATAAATCCTGAGCCTGCAGATATCAGTCCTTGCCAAGAGGATTGTGATCGGATCTTGAGCATTCAATACCGAAGCTATAAGAATTTGTGCTTGCCAATGTCTCAAATTCCATGTGACTAACACAAATTTCCTCAGAAGTAAGTGGAGTTTCAACTGTTTTAACTGTAACAGAGCACTTTGTTACTTTTCAGTTAGTTTATGAATTTTACTTCTTCACCATTGCTGGGGAAGCTATTTTGCGCTTTTAAATCAATAATCACCGCTTCTATCGAACTATAATGTTAGGTCTTGTGAAGAGGTGAGAAATGCACTGTACTTGAGCTCCAAAAAGCCACTCATCTCGATTGCTCCGCAGAAGGAGATTTCACCATCACCCTGAGAGAAGTGCATATCGCCAGTGCTGAGGTTTGCTCCTTCCACAAAAACTGGGAGATATATCTTTGAACCCCTTCCTAGATTTTTGATGTCGCAGTTTCCCCCATTCTCTCTTCCCGGAGTTGTTCTTGCAGCTTCCTTTGCAATCCTTTCCCATTCAGGAGTGCCTTGTTTAATCTAAAGGATGGTTGATGTCAGGACTGGTCTTCAGTTTAAGCAGTTGGTAAATGACCATTTTGCGGATTAGATTATCATATGCATGCTTTAATATGAATGGCTTTCTATTGCTTGCTTCGATTGCTATGAGTAAGTTAATTGTACTGTACCTTGCCGAGGACGGAGCCTTTGGTTGATGGTAAGCTTGCTAGTGGCCTTGAATGCACAACCTCACACAGCTTGAACGTCTGCAGTCCATTTTCTTCAACCTCTCTTTCCCTGTCGTTCCATATGTTCAGGAGTTCCTTAGATGGTGCAGTTCCAATTAATCCAGGGTGAGTCAAACCTGGAAATCTCACACCTAAGATTCATGTAGAAAATTGTCATTCCCCAGGCAAACCAATACTGTAATTTCATCATGTTACTATGCATCAGGCATTAAGTTTGAAAGAGACAGAGCATGTAGAATTAGGATATATACCCGGTATTTGCGGTGAGTACGCATAGATTCCTTCGAAATACCATATAGCTTTGGTTGTACTTGGGAAATGATCTGTCAGAAACCCGCCTCCGTGTTCTCTGTCGAATGTTGCTGTGAAGCCCCATTCATCGCCCGGTAGAGGACCCAGGTTGCATATCTCGACAGCAAGAAGATCGCCCGGCTTCGCCGGAACTCCATCTGTATCCAAAACTCTGATCGGTCCACTCATGTAATGACCCTGGAGCAGAAGTAAACAACCAGAATCAACAGCTCTACTGAGGTATTCACTTTCAACAGGCTTAAAAGCTCCCTACAGAGAGAGAGAGAGAGAGAGTCTCTCATAGCACAGTTTTTAGTCTGTCTTGATTTTGAGTTGTCTTTTTATTCCTTCACCTGATGTGTAGCATCATTTTTTATGACCCTTCCAGTCTACCATCTCTCTCCTAAAAAGCTCGCCACTCGTAACCACCGCAGCTGCGGGTATTTCAGGGTGCCAGCGGTTGTTACTACTAACCTTGGTGTTGGAGGAGCCATTCAGGGGTGCGGCTGAAAAGTTGCAGAGAGCTTACAATTTGAGAAGCAATGATTGGGGAGTTTATGAAACCAAATGAAAATTTGTGATTCATCGGGACAGAGGAGGTTCGGATTCTCTCGGATTGATGGAAATCGTAAATTCAACTATTTGAATAAAAAGCGAGAGACGTGACCAAGAAAGTCAAGAGCAAACTGGAGAACTCACGATGGACAGGTCGGCATGCTTGATGTCCTCGACGGAGTACTCTTGCGTGACCGCACCGCCGCTCCAGTCCATCATCTCCACCCGGAAGAACTCACTGGTCCGTACCTCCGCGACCGGCGGGATCTCCGGGTGCCACCGGGTGTGAAGGGGAAGCGCCTGCTCGTGGGGCTTCTTCTTCACATCTACTGGGATGATCAGCCTCGGACCATGTTGAGCCATTTCAAGTTTTCTTTCAACCTACGAATCGATGAGTCCACTTGGGAAGCCAAGATATTTGGATAGGTAGGTGTATCTTGCTAACCTAGGAGATGGGGCGCAAAGACTCAGAACAATCAAGAGCTTTAGTAACAACAAATTCAAAAGAAGTTGAGGAAACATGTAAGACAGATGACAAAGATAAGGAAGATATAAGTGAAATAGCTGTGATCCAACCACTTGAGTAGAGGAACCATTAGCTAAAATAACTTGAGATGAGGACTAGTGTTATGGTGGGAGAAGAATGGTTCTTGCTTACCTGTCATATGGCTAGAAGCTCCCAAATCAATGATCTAGGAGGTGCTAAGAGACAAAGTAGAGAAAAATGCCATGCTATCTGTACACGTAAGAGTGGCATTGGATGAGAAGTTAAAAGTCTCTAGTTGTTGGACACACTCGATAAATTGTGTAGGCTGATCATCCTATGCCACAGATTCAGAAGAACTATCCCCAATTGAGATAAATGGATTTGTATTGCCATAAGGCACATTTCCAGCACTCCTTTTAGACATAGCAGCATTATAGTAACCAATTGTTGAGAAATATACTTTATCGAAAGATTTTCCTATAAGATATAGTTTCTGTGGCGATTTTGGATAGGAAATATCAAAGGTGCACAAGGGAATTGGTATTTTCACTTCAAGTGGAGCCAAATGTACACAAATTGTGCTGGAATTTAATTGACGACAAAACCCGAGAACGTAAAGATATAACGGTGGAATTTAATAAATGACAAGGCACTATAGTTAAGAAACATGTCAGAGTTTAATCAACGGCAGGAATCTGTAAACTACAACTACAATGCATAAATTGAAAGATAATAAAAAGACAACATGTTTTTCTATAGTATATGAACACTAGCATTTATAGTGTTTACATCATAATTGCCTATAATAAGTTCTTCAGCAATTTTACCCTTGCCTTTACATTTCCGGAACTTTCATTCCAATGTTCACTTCACCACGACTTCTCATCTTAAGATGAATAACTTCCTCATCGTAACCACATTGATATTGATGACTTCATCCTAGTTGATGGTTGTTTGTTGTTGATAACTTCCTTCGTTGTTGATACTCTTCAAGTTGTCAACATTTATCTAAAAATGCTTAAATATCTCAAGATACTGCTATTCATCAAGTTACGACTGTTATTTTTTGCTGATGATTTTTGCTTCACCAAACCCTACTCTTATTAGCTAAGTCTATTACTTGTCCATAATAACAAAAATTGTGTCATTTTTTTGCGAGTGAAGCATCTGATCTTGTGGCTTCTTCTTCAGGTCAATTGGGATAACCACCCTTGGACCATGTCGACCCATTTTTTTTTTTCTTGTGAAATAAGTCCACTAGGGAAGCCATAAGCTTATGGAAGTATCCAACCATCGATTACATACATGAAGTAGGGTAATGGAATAATGATGATTGCTAGGTAAATTGTAGCCATCCGGGTGATTAAACAAGCCAATATTTGGACTGGCAGCTTTATTATATTTGCAGATTCTGAAGCGGTCGTCTCATTGGAGGTTGACCTTTTCTCGATTAAGGTTTCTATTGGCTATCCTTCTTTTTCAATGTTGTTCGTCGGTTCTCTGTATTCTTGTGCATCGGATGTTTACATGTGACCGCGATGTGCGAAAAAAAGAAGAAAAAAGCATTTATAGGTGGGAGTTCTCAAAATCGTGATATGATATTAATCGAGATGCTTATCAGATTAATTATATGATGGATTGATCGTGTCACATTAATGTCGCTAATGCGTAACACCTTCTTCAACCTAGATAGTCCCCAAGGAAAAGTCGCCAAGGGACTAAAAATGGACCCTCACTTCGTCATTATTCAAAAGAATTGACATTCAAAGCATCTCCATTGTGTCGTATTAGTAGATTTACGGGGCACTCCAAGCATCCCAACAAGAAGAAGAGTTGTCTGAACTTGGGATGCCTCTCGGAATGATCCACTCGGAATCAGATTGAGAAAAAGAAGGAAGAGGTTCCTAAATCCGGAATGACTTGCTATTGATCTTAACTCTCCCTCTCTCTCATCATAGGTAAGTCTCATTCTAATGATAGAAGCTACAAACCCTGGAAAACATAGATTCAATTAGATAAGAAATAAGCGAGGGACTTGACGGGGAAAAATTAGTAGCGAATTGAGGAGCTCAACGATGAACAGGCAGGTCGGCATACTTGATGTCCTCAGCGGGATCCTCCCGCATGATCCCGCTGCCGCCGCTGTCGTCCACCGTTTGCACCTGGAAGACCTCAGCAGTCCGTATCTCCACAACCGGCGGGATCTATGGGCGCCACCGATTGTGAAGGGGAAACGCCACCTCGTGGGGCTTCTTCTTCACACCTACTGGGATGACCAGCATCAGACCATGTTGAACCATTTCTAGTTTTCTTACAACCTACGAGTTGATGAGTCCACTTGGGAAGCCAAGATACATGAAAGTGGGAAGGGAAAATTACCAAAAATCTATAAGGATTATACCAATTTGGTATATCCGGCTAGTTTTGGCAATGCGCTAATGTTGACATTTTTTTAATAATATATTGAAATTTTTTTACATTTTTTTTCTTTTCATTTTTTGCTGGCAATGGCAGAAAAGAAAAGAAAAATGTAAAAAATTTCATATATTATTAAAAAAAGTCCACATCAACGTCCGCCTAGCCAAAATTAATTAAATGAATTGAATTGATATAGATGTAAAAGATTTAGTATTGAATTGGCTAACAATATATATATGACTAAATTGACACAATTACAATAAACTTATGATACTTTTGATAATTTTTCTGAAGTAATGGTGTATTTTAGTAACCAAAGAGATGGCACAAAACTCAAAAAGAGTGCTTTGGATATGCACTCTCTGGTGGAAGACTTCGAGGGCCATTATTGACACCTCCAATGGTTTGATTTTTCTTTCTCCACCGGTGGATGGACCCGCTCTAATACTGATGGAGCTCTGTCCACCATGCTTTTCGGATTGCCTTGGGAAAATAACGTTGAGTGGTCACTCTTCTTCGATTGAACGTCCACGATCTTCTATTTTGATATTTACCCTCTTCTGATTAGACAAGACCTACCATGACTTGATGAGATCAAACGGGTGGTCAGCTGGCTCTAATATCTGGAATACGGGGAAGACGGTGAGGCGACGGCAATGATAATAGCTACAACGATGAGCTAAGCTTTTTCTTTTCGTTTCTTTCTAATCTTTCCTAAACTCATTTTGTGCATGTATTGGTACTTGATCGGCCAGCACCATGTGATACAAAGGATCATGGGGAAGAGTGGGCCTTAGCTCTGACCCCACTTGATGCGCGTGGCAAAGATAGGCTTAGGATCATGGAAAGGGGAGGAAAATCAGATAGAGAGAAAGGGGGGAAAGAACATAGTGAAATCTGGAGAAGCAAGAGAGAAAAATTCGGGTGAGTGATGCGCGGGCTTGGGATGGCAAAGGCCGCCCTCGCCTTGCGACATTGAGTTAGGGCAACTCTCGCACAAGGCCAACAAGGGCAACCCTTGCCCTCGCTAGCCTAGGCCTGTGCGTCTTTGCTTGAAGTTGAGTATGGCGGAGGGCAAAAGGGAAAATAAGAAAAAGAAAAAAAAAAGAAAGGAAAAGAAAAGTATAGGAAAAAGAAAAAAACAAAGGAAAAGAGAGAAAAAAGGAAAAATAAATATATAATTAAAAATTTGAAATTTTTTAAAATATTATTAAAAAAATCAATGTCAATATTTGCCAGCCGCCTTACATGGCAAGTGGGGTAAATTTGGTTGATGATTTAATTGGCAAATAGTGAAAATGTTTAAGATTTAATTGACAAAATTAAAAGCTTTAGGACTAAAATGATAAAAGTGTAATAAGTTTATGACTTTTTGGATAATTTTATCGTTTAGTGAAGTGAATCAACATCATTTTAGTGATGCTTTCTACAGCATGGCTCCCTGACGATTCTCTCTAGAGAAAAGGATAGCCAAAAGCCAAGATGCTCAGTGATCCGTACTCGATGAGACCTTCATCATCTCTTGGTTGCTAAAGTCGATTCGCTTGGTTGTCTATATTTCATTTGACATTGTACACACACAGGCTGATGCAACGGCCCCATCCTCAATAATTGCAAAGGTTATGCCGAGATGCCAAAAGCTTTAGTGCTTTTGGGAAAAAAAACCTAAGTGACAACCCTTTTGCTTGGCCAATCGGATGAAACTCGTCGCGATCAACATTCGTTTGCAAACCTTAGCCCTTTCGCCACGGAAAGCAGCTTCTGTCTAATCCCTGATTTGCTGCCGCTAGATGGCCCCGCAGATCGGAATCTTAGGATCATGCCGGCCATTGTGCTGACGTTCTGAATGTTGTACTTGCTTTGAGAATTTGGTCCCGGTGAGTTTTCGTGTCATTTTGCTGTAATTGGAACTAGAAAGTCGGAAGTGATCGTGCGCCGTTGTCTTGTCAGGGCCAGGGGTGGAAGGTACCGGTGATGCTTTTAGGCCCAAATGGTTGGGCCGGTTAGGAGGTCCTAGAGTTCATGCTCCACGGCGTGGAAATGGATCAACTACCCCTTTAACCTTATTTTATTCGACGAAAAATTTGCACATGTTCATCATTTATTTCATTCGGATACACATTTAACGACATTTCTATATCGTCGCATGCCTGATCATGGCTTCGCTTGCCTATGCCTGTTAGACCTGAAGAACTAGTTGGATGGATCTAGCAGCAATTTTCTATTTAGATTCGGATTACCCATTAAGTCCCGCTCATATTAGATCGTTTTGGACAAATAATTAAATATCTATCTAAAATGATGAACGACCTAATTAATTATTTTAAGCTCAATACTTGTCTTGGCCCACCTAAACACTATTCACAACTTGAAAGCATTTCATATTACATTTTTAAAAGTATAAGATTAAAATAAAAATTTAAGGGATCCAATTCAAAGAAAAAGGTCCTCACGCCAGCTCTAATTGACTAATATACTTTCAAACTGAGAAACTGAAGTTGAACACTCATATCCCCCATCATCCACTCCAATGTTATATAAGAGCATAAAACTAGGGTTTCACGCAAATCATTTATCTTCACTACACTCTTGAGATTTGAGGTTTGATCTCCTTCGCTTTCAGTCTTTCAAAAGAAAACTTATTATTCAGATATTATTATGTAATCCCCGCCTATTTTAACCCACTTTACATGAATCATTGGTCCACTTCAGTCTAGGATCTGTTGCGTTCCTATAGTTGCAATCTATCTGTCGAGATTTAGGATTTGAACGCATAACCTCTCCGTACTTTTAAAGAAAGGCTAAGGTAGCAATCTACTCAACATTACTTTCATGTTCAACCCAATGCTTTAAAAGAAACTTTGCTTACTAGTACAGTCACATTTAGCCACTGCCTGGAGATAACGTTGAACTAACATTAAAAAAATTGAAGCTTTCATCGTGATAGGATCCCCGCCGAAAGGTACCATCCTTCCTTATCCATGGAGAGAGCGACTCCCAACAGTCGGGGAAAGTCAAATTCAGATGGGTCATCTTTCGGTTCCAGCCCGTGATGCAACCTCCGAAGATGACAACTTTCAATTTTTCCCTTCTTTTATTTATTTATTTATTTTCCCTTGTGGTATCTGCTCTCGTGTATCGTCGGCTATGAGACAGAGACATCCATAAAATTTATGAGATGCGCACCACTTTTTAAGCTCTCTTGTAGCCTATCCAATATATGCTTCAAGAAATTGTTTTTTCAGAATCAGTGCGTGATGAGTTGAAGTCCAAGATGATAGGATTCATCATTATCTACATAATGGATGCGTAGAAAAGCAATTTTTGGAAGGTAAGGTTTCGATGTCCTTGTAAAGTAAGAAGATATTTTGTATGATAACCATGGACGCGTGGTAACTTAATTAATCGGTTGTTTTCCGTCAATCGTGCAATTGAGCCCTAAGATATATGAGTACGTTGTAAGAAAATTATCTAAAATGTCCTAAGCCATTATACGATGACCAATTCTATCCTAAATCTTTTAATTGTCTTAATTCGGTTTTAGGCGGCTTTGACGATTTGTCAATTTGGTATTAAATTTTTCAATTGTGACAATTTAGTCCTAGTCATTTTGATCATTCATTAATTTAGTTATAAATTTATTGATGATTTATTAATTTAGTTATTTTGATCAATTTTGGTTAAAAAGCACTGACATATAGTGATTTACTTAATGCTAGTCGTCCTACGTGAAGTTGTCCTTCACCAATTGTAGCTGGGTCTCATCAATGGCCGGCAACCCCTGTTAACCTCAAGCAGGGGCCGCCCTCGCCTGGCTCGGGCGAGGATGCCCCACGCCTGGATCGGCAAGGGGGTAATGAAGATCATCATGACCAATTTAAAGTAGAAATTGAAGGAACATGTGGGGTAGTGAGATCTGACGAGAGGGATAAATCTTTCTTTCCTATTGTTTACCCCTGGAAGCTTGTTGAGAAACTCCATGGGCAGTTGTCGGGAGGGGGGGATAAGGACGCCACGTCCGCCGTGACTTTGACGTCTCGCCTCGTCTCCTTCCTCTCGTCACGCGCCGCTCCGTTTCGTCTCACCATGAAGAGTCACTCAAGACACAGGGATCCATCGAATTTCAAAGTCCCAAATCATGAGTCCCTCGACTGTTTGCGACGACATCTTGATCGGGAGCCCGATCAAGACACCGGACGATGAAGATGTATCCCCAGGGGTGTCGGCAATTCGCGTCAAAACATGCCGGATAAAATTTAGGTCTCTAACTCGAATATGGCACGTCTATTAATCACGTCGAAATTAATGAACTACGATATGATGTGTTGATCAATTGGATTACACGCCTCGTTGCACGTAATATGTTTTAAATATGGACTTTTATACATAAATTTGTAAACAATGTGTTTAGAAGTGTAAAAACGTGTCTAAATGTACTACGCTAAAAAGGATAACACATTAATCTTAGGATTAATACTGTGAAAAACCTTAAATTGATATACTTATGCTAAATTTTCCCTCTATTAGTTTCTATTAATTTTTACTGTTAATTACTAAGTTTGATGACACTTTGAGCAGTTAATAGGTTTATTGATTTGAGGTTTTACCTTTTGTTTGTCATGTGTGTATCGGTTTTGTGATTTTTCGTGATATTGATCTAATTTAGTGGAAACTAGCAAATGGCATATTTATCACATGTTTATCGGTTTTGAGTTTTTAGTGATCAAAAAATTAGTTTATAATAAATTTATTATGAGTGTATTGGTTTATGGTAAATTTGTTACAAATGTATTAAATTGAGATTTTTTGTAGTATTAACTCCATAATTTAACTTATTTAAATGTGTTATCAACAGTTTAAAAAGAGTCAGATCCCAATAGAATGTGTTTTTCACGTGTCATATAAAATCTCCGTGTTCTGTCGTTAACATGGACCATTTGGGACGCATCAACCACCCATATATTTAGGAGTACGTTTTACAGGACAATCGACATTAATTCAGCTTAAATATAGTCAGGTACGAAACATTTTTTTACAGATATTTCCCGTGACATAAAGTTTCCAACATGTCATTGATTGAGCTACCTATAGATTCGTGCCCCCATGTGATCCCAAGAGTTGAAAATCGATCCTCGTGTTAAATGTGTGCGCGAAGAAGCTGTGCTTTTCCTTCGTGGTCCTCCGTTGCCAGAGCAGCTCATGAGAGATCCCGTCGCAAGTCTACGTAGAGTATGGTTTCGCCTTTATGTTCAAATGCATGCATGCATGCACATGGATATGTAGTAGAAAGCCTTGGGGGGTCCTTCGACAGGGCTTTGCGTTGGCGATTCTAGGTCGTACCTTGAACCAAGCGAAGAAAACAAATCGTGAAGGTTGGTTTCTCGACGGCTTTGAGGTGGTGAACAGAGAAAAACAAATTGCACTGCTGTAATTCTTAGGCCTTTTCCAGATTTCACCACCGGAGTCATTGCAATAATGTTCAGATAGTTGCGACGGCGCCAAGGAATGAGAATTGGGCTCATGGGTTAGTACAACGCGGGACTAATGTTGGGTTGCAAGACAGAAGTCTCCAAGCGCAAAAGCATAGTGGAAATGCTGGGAAAAAAAGAAGTAAATTAGTTAATGGGAACGAATGTAGAGTGCGGATAACAGTCACAATGTTTGGCATATTCCGGTAACTATTTGTTACGTTTGACATGTTCTGGTAGAACTGTTTCCCTGTGTCTCACCCACCGCCATGACTACCCGTTAGGAGCGGGCAGCAAGGACCTCTACCTGGGGAGGTCAGCAAAGGGGCCTATGTTTGAGCCTGTCAACCTATATAATTGAACTCACATTCAACCAAAATAATAATAATAATAATAATAATAATAATAATAATAATAATAATAATAATAATAATAATAATAAAATCGAGTCAATTATACATGTGAGTTGTGTGAAAGAAGTTCCCTATCGGATAATTAGTGTAGTGTAAAGATGGGTCCTATTGGATATATTAACAGGCTTGGACTTGTGCTCCCTCTAGGCAATCTCTATAGGCGAAGGTATTAGGCTTATGCTGCGTGCTTTTAACAGATAGTATCAGAGTTGATGGTTTATTGGTGCTCCACCCTCAATCTATATTGGTGTTTGATGCATATCTCAAAAAAGAAATCTCATGATCAACACTTATTTCAGGTGAAATTGATATAACAGTTGTTCTAGTGAGAAGAAACCATGCGCAATTGGTCTAATAATGTGAGTCTGGCGAGAAGAGATGAGAGATAGAGAGATAGAGACCATGGGTGATGCAATCCCAAATTAGCAATTGATGATGGTTGCTGAAGTATTTGAATGCGGGTGGGTCTAACTAGATTTGTTGATGGCCTTAGACTTGAGCTCTCTGTTGGTGTCTCTCAAGTGAAGGTATTAGATTTTTATTGTGCGCTTATAATATTATGTGTCAATTAGAATACATTAATTACTGTACACCACATTGATTATCTGATGTGAGACCCTTCTAACATAATTAATGTATATATCTCAACAATCTCATATTCACTAATACAATAAGTTGGGAGGGTGCAGCAAAAATTTTGTACTTTTCACAAGGAGATTGCTAAGAGGGAGTCTAAGCTCGTCAATTATTTGATGTAGGATTTTTCTCACCCAATTAATACGTGCATCTCAATACTTCCAACGACTTTTTCATGTTTTCCATCTGCCTTTCACATTTGCCAACCAGCTTTCCAACATTACTGGCCATGGTCCCCCCCATCTAGAGATTCTAGGGCCATGGCCAAACTTCTTATCCCTTCTCTCTTCTTGTTGGTGCCACCGGAATTGACGTTGGTCATTCTCGCATATGCCAAACATCTTGCTGGCCAAGCTCGGGCGAGCCACAACCTAACTCTATGGAATGTGCGGTAATTATGAAGTCGATATTCTTTTTTTATAGCCGACACCTCACAAAGCCAATGTTTATCTCCATAGGCCAATGCCGATTTCGGTCATGACAATGAATACGCCCCCGCAATATAAGGGCATCCATGGAAGACTCCAACCTTCGATCGTGATGAAAGGCGTCATTATCGAGAAAACGATTGCCGTGAGTGCTTCTGCAAGTTGGTCAGTAGTTGAAACATGAGAAACTCGAAGCGATCTTTTCGATGGATGATCTCGAACGAAGTGGAAGTCAATTTTTCCAAGGCGAGAATGGAACACTAGATTCGCACTTAGTCGTGTGGCTCCGACATTCGCGCAAAGATATTTGGCGATTGGATTGAACTTACTCCTAATTCTTGCGATAGGGATTGAACACAAGCAACCTCGCATACTGGGTGAGTACGACAGGATGTTCAAACTTCGTGGAGGACCGAGCAGCGATTCTTGTTTCTTGGAATCAAACGAGATGAAGTTCGAGGTCGGATACACAAGATAGGCAGAAGAGTGGAGCTGCGATCGACATGATTACTCCCCAATCTGTGTCTAGGAAAGCATTTAGTGCTCCGTTGGCCAGCAAGGACGAGACCATAATCTTAAAATAGTCTTCCTCAAATAGACAGCTTTCTAAGGATGTGATGTACACATGCGCGCACATAAGTGCAACAGATCTGCAAATTCCAAGCCAATTTAGAGTACCTTCGAGGATTTTTTGCCTTCGAGCTTCTTGGCCCAAAGTGAACTCTCAACTCTACCTGCCATCCATGAACGGTCCTCGATAGCATACCTTCTTTGTCGGGAAGCATTCAAGTAAAGAGAAAAATCAATGTAGTTTGAATCACTTGGGAAACAAGTAGTTTAAATTCTATTGCATTCACTATCGATTCGTGAGGGCTTGAGCCAAGAATCAAATTTTTCGTTACGATAAGAATGGATTTTAGGGTACACTCTTAGCCTGCGACTGATTCTCATTTAGTGTGATAGTCATCTTAATATGCATTGAGTGACTACTATAGAGCAAAAATCCTTACTCTTGTGGGATGGAGGGGAGAGTTAAGAGAATGATTAAGAACAGTTGGTCAAACTTGGATAATTGGAAGCCCCTTTTGGCATTTTAGACGTGAATTTCCCGTCTACTTAATTAGGAGCCTTGATCTTATCTTTACAATTGAAGTGTGTGAGTTATGTGTAGGTTGTGAAACCCTTTTCGTTCACTCACGCGACCCCACCCTAGTTCTTGAGAAGGTGGGAAATGACATTCCTCACCTCTCCCTTCTCAAGTGGGAAGGATAGCCATTGCGGCAACTCCTATTAGTTTCTTTGTCTACTTTAAAGAGCTCATTTCTTTCCAAACTCAAATGTGTGATGCATTGAGTTTTTAGGGATACTAGAGATATTGTTTGATATGTTGGGGATATCATTTGATAGTTTGCTAACTTTTAGGATCCACATAAATCTCGGACGATCTCATGAATCTTTTAAGATCATTAATCATGCATTTAGCCCATTTAGACTCTAGGTTCAGCTTAGTGCTCACGTCCATGTATTTTCACGGCTAAATGAATCTCGACGGTCTTTCTCCAGTAATGTCATCTACCATTTGTTAGATCAAACAATTTGGTCACTCCTAGTAGGGTGAACCTTTTTCCTGATCTTGTACTTGATGTGGTGGTATCCAAAATCCTGTATTGATGTGGTTATATCCCTGTGCTGTTGTTCCATACAAGGCTTGGTGTCGCAATCATAGCCGGTGGCCTTGGGTCAACTCTACAAAGTGTATTGTCATAGTTCACTTTAGTAGGATACTAGCCTATTCACAAGTGCACAACTCCCAAGAGTTGTGGGTGGATGCCCAATTTAGTTATAAATCATTTATTAGGAACATTTCTTAGTAGGGAGGTTGAATAATTATACCTGTTAGAATATTATATAATAAATCACATGTTTAGGGGTGCATGACAACCCAAAATTTACATTCCAAAAATAGTTTTTAATTCAAAACCTATTTTTGGAAGAAAATCCGTTTGATAAACCTATTCAGTTTTTCTATTTCTGGAATAGATTTCTATTCTAGAAATAGGTTTGGAAAAAAATCGGAAAAGCTAAAATTTTCTACTTGATTTAAAAATAGAAATCGAAATAATTTCTCTCACTAAACCCTAATTTCGGTAAGTCCTCCCTCATCTCTTCTACATCTTTGCCTCCTCCTCCTCCTCCACCTCTCCTCATTTTATTAAAAATAAAAATAAAAATATTCATTTTATTCATTTAAAAATAAAAATAAATTTATTAAAATAAATAAATTATTTTTATTTATCATTTTATTTTTAGTTTATTAAAAGTAAATTTATTTTTATTTGCCTTGAGTGTTTTGCCAAATAATTTTTTTAAATTTTTTTTATTCAATTTAAAATAAAATTATTCATAAAAAATAAAATAGAATAAATAAAATAAATTTATTTTTAGGATATTTTTATTTTATTTTTATGATTTATTTTATTTTATTTTATTCATTTTTTTTGTTACTAAATCATTTTTATTTTTATTTTTTATATTAAAGGTCGTCGGTTCGCGCCGCCGTCCGAAAGGAAGAAATTTTGTGTCGTTATCAAACGAATTCTTATTTTTAGAGTAGAAATTTTGTGTCGTTATCAAATGGTTATTTTTGCTTAGAAACTCTTCTAGAAATAGAAATAGAAAAATCTATTTTTGTTCCGAAATTATTTACGGAACGAGAATGGTCATCATCGCCCTTATTTAATAGTTTGAGGTTTAAGAACAATTGGCGATAACCTACAAAATCTCACATGGTATTGAGGAGATTCTTAGTTTAAATCTTTCTAGGTCCCTATTTACGTCCCAATTAATATTTAATAATAAATCATACATTTATCTAATAGTTTAAGTTTTTAGAATAATTGACGGTGGTTCCATAAAATCTCACAATTCCCTTAAAGAGTCGAAAGAGTCTTATGGACATTCTCGAAAGTCTCTGGAGAACATTGAAAATAACGAGTTTTGGGAAATATGGAACTACTTCTATATCCAGAGATCTAAAATATATACAAGAGAAACAATGACAACTGGTTTTGATTGTCATGACTCAAGCACAGTCTCAATTGCAAGGTATATCGTCTAGTGCTCTACCGAACCGGCCACGGACGACATATTCTAGACAAGATTGGCCCGAGCACCTCAAAGACATCAAGCACATGACACCCAAGCTCACATGCGATGGGAAGTGTAAAATTGACAATATTTACTCAAAAGTTGTCTTGCCTCAGGCTCCAGCTCCGTCTTCAGCTCCACGAGCTTCCAAATGGTGTTATAGTCTTGTTATAGATCTGGTCGTGTTTTCTCAATGTAAGCAGATAGTTGCCATTTCAAGATTTTATGCCTACCATTGAATTTTTTTCTTTCTTTCCGAAATCCAATATGAGATCCATATTTAGTTTGAGGGGATATTAGAGATACTATTTGAACGTGGTGTGGCCTTTTTTGTGGTTTCGTTAAAAAAAATCTATTTCTCCTATTGGTTATGAGAATTCAAAGATTTTGGTGATATTTAGTCACTGATTTTAACTTGACAATCCACTTAGAGTTTCACTTTATTTGATAAATATCTTGCAACCTCATAATCTATTTCGATTAATAGGTTTTTGTTCAACAAATCTTTTTCCACTTTCAATGAGACATAAAGCTATTCAAAAGATCCAAACAAAAATCCTTTATCCTATATAGTGCTTCCATCTCTATGTCAATGAATCTGAACCATTGAAGAAAACCTCATTCCTATAAATCAATGTCGAGATTTTTTGAAATATCAAGAGGAGTGCCATGCGTGATAGGTGACTCACATGGATGAAATTTTCATTTTATATGGTATAGTAATAAACTTTTCACCAATAATTGCAAGCTAGGTCCAGAGATTGCTATAAGAAAATTTTGTTATGATGAATAGAAAACCCAATGAAGTGAAAAAACATTAATATGGTTGATTGATTTCTTATTTTTGTTCAATTCAATGCATTTGTCTTTCATGATACATACGTAATTACGTTATAATCGTGTCTTGAAATATTGTAAAATCACATCCGATACTCATTTTGAAACTACAGTACCTCGAAATTCGGCGAGACAACTATCAAACTATTGGAAGCCATCGCATATGTAAGGATCCCATAACTTGGAAATTAGTCAAACATTTTGTGAAAACTGCAACGCTTCTTTCCACCAGTGTAACTAGCCTTAAAAAACTCTTGAAACAATGCAATCAGAGAGGACATTGGAAATGTCACCTAAATGGCACCGTGCGTACTAAAGCCAATCTCCAATACTCTAGTCTTAATTTGACTCTAATCTTTTGTGATTACAAACCCAATGGTCTTGACTTCCTTTCTAAGCCTATATAAACTAATACATTTCATTCATTTAAAATTACCATTGAGCTCTCCCTTGATCTATGCACTAGATCCCCAACGATTGGTCAATTGCAAGATTATTAAATTTAATTTAATTTCTCTCTCTCTCTCTCTCTCTCCACCCCCCACAAACCCCCACTTGGAATTCTCTATGCCCCACCATGGGGATTCGAATATATGCCATTGATGTCCATGCCCTCATGGCACACCACCATCACCCACCACACAAAAACCTAACCTTTTCTTTTGTGCAAAAATACAAAAAATTCCCCATCAAAGTATCTCACGACGCCAATGAACAGGTCGGCAAATTTGAATAGAAGAAAGGCACAATGCAATATAAAAAGAATAGATAAATCGAATGAAAGGGAAAGCCAATCAACATGCACTCAACTTTAAAAAGGGCGGGAATCCGACGGTGGAGGGACGACCAGCTGCGGAAACACGGAGCCGCTTACGCCCAAGACTTTGGAATCTAAACCCTCCCCCATATCGCCAGGAAAAGAAAAGAAAGAAAAGCCGGTGCCCACGCATCACCCACCCAAGCATCGCCTCCCCACTAACCCGATTTCATGTTGATCTTTTTCTTTTTCAATTTCAACTTGAGGGGAAAAATTGACTTTAGAGTTAAGCAATTCCGTAGTTATGGATCTCATGCCCTTTCGATTATACCAAAAAATTCCCTAATTAGAGAAAGAGACATGATAGCAAGAGATACCTTTGTATGTCCCTCATGGGAGAATATTACGGATTAGAGCTGTACCTCTTTTTTTCTTTTTTCATAAGTAGTTGTTTGAAAGAAAGTGGCCAAGGTCGAACTAAGTTTATTGGAGGAGAAATTTAATCAATGAAAGAGAGTTGATAGAGATTTATGGAGTTCAAAATACCACGCAAAAGGGATTTGACTCTTAAATCGTGAGATTAGGTTATAAATCACTTGGTTGTCTTGCTCCCCTATGATGTAATGGATTCCCTCTCCTCTTAACTCGATTATTGAATTATGTACATTCTCTAGAGAACACGACCTTTGGCAAAGGCCCGCATATTTTTTTTTTTTCTTTTTTTTGGCTTGGTATACAAAGTTCTATAAATCCTCTAGCAAACTCTCCTTCTTCGATTAGATTTCCCCTTCTAATAAACTTATTTTGGCCTCTGGCCTTCTCTTTGTATATAGCCACTTATAAAAAAAGGAAAAAGAAGAAAAAGTAAAGCTGTACTTTTAAACGTCATCAGTTGACAATATGTTTAACAACGAATAATTTTATGTGTAGATCACATGGGATGCAAGCCCCGGTTCAGTAAAGAGCAGGTTATTTCGGATTCAAGAAAAGCACATAGTAACCACTATCTCTTGAATATTTACAATCTCAATACAAAACCCATATTTTTTTAATGAAAAATAAAGAGAGTTGGCTAATATTATCTTGGTTTCAACAATGATTGAAACCCAAGTAAAACGAGGGTGGTGTAATTCACTAATAATGTAAATATACTGGTTTTTTTTTTTTTTTTTTTTGGTCGGTTGTAAATATACTAGTTTACTCAGTGAATTTATAGACCCCAAATCCAAATTACCACTTCAACAAGTTTCTTCCGAGTCCCGGCCGTCAGGTAGCTACGAGTGAACAACAACAGCATGGATTAGATGGAGTTTTTAAATAAAGTATCTTATAAATAGGGTCGATCTTATCTTTCAAGACCAATGCTCCATTTTTTGAATAATTTAAGCCAAACATTTCCGAGATTCCTTCAAATTTAACCCAACCCTAGTTAAGCCAATCCCCCTAGCACCTCCACCACCACCCCCCCAATCATCCCCTGCGTCTATATATCCCCTCTCTTGCACCCGCCAACCCAATTTTTCCTTTCTCTCTCTCTCTCTTCTACATCTATTCCCTAGGGTCAAAGCAACCCAAGACCTGCTTCAAACCCTCAAACTTTCATGTGAAGTGAAGAATCATCTCGAGGGGCCTATTAAAGAAGAGAGAAAGAAAAGAAAGAACAGCTTCGAGATCATCGTTGGTCTCTTCTTGAATCGAGGGAGATCGATAAGATAGAAATGAGCTGCAACGGTTGCAGGGTTCTGAGGAAGGGCTGCAGCGAGTCCTGCATCTTGCGGCCTTGCCTGCAGTGGATCGAGGCCCCGGAGGCCCAGGGCCACGCCACCGTCTTCGTCGCCAAGTTCTTCGGCCGCGCCGGCCTCATGTCCTTCATCTCCGCCGTCCCTGAGACGCAGAGGCCTGGTACGTGCGTGTGTCGGGTGATTTAGACATGAACGGTCGGGTCGGTGGTCGCGCAAGTCTTTTATTCTGAGACACGAGTGGATCCTCAGTTCTCTGACAGGTTGAGCTTTTTCTTTTTTTCTCTCTCTTTTGCTGTACAGCGCTGTTCCAGTCGCTGCTGTTCGAAGCGTGCGGAAGAACGGTGAACCCAGTGAACGGGGCGGTGGGACTGCTGTGGACCGGCAACTGGCACGTCTGCCAGGCTGCGGTGGAGACCGTCCTGCGCGGCGGCTCGCTTCGGGCCATACCGGAGCTCCTCGACGGCGGCGGCGGCGGCGGCGACGGCGGGGGCGGCGGCGGCGGCTCCCTCCCGGCGTCCGACGAGGCCTCGGAGGCCGGTGACACGTGCGCCGACGCATGGAAGCCCCGCGATCCGAATCCGGGATCCCGATTCTCCACTTCCAGGTCGAGGATCTCCCCGAAGCGCAAGAGGCTCGACGCCGCCGCCGACAACGCTAAGCTCCTACTCCAGCCGATGGATCTCGATCTCCGCCTCACGCCGACGGACTTCCAGGCCAAGACCAAGCCCGCAGTGAAGGCCGAGCACCAGACGCGGCGGCCGGGGACCCCGTCGATGACTTCGGAGGAGTCCGGCACCACGACGTGCTTCGAGAGCAACAATAATGTGGGAGAGCCGGAGACGAAGCTCCTCAACTTGTTCGCCTAACCGGACAGGAGCTTCGACGTCGTCCTCCTCCTTTCCTCTCTGCTTTTTCTCGGGTGCTTCTGACGAGCGCATACACGAGTTAGCTCTCGGAGTATTATTCCGCTAATTGATTCTCTTTGTTAATTTTTCTTCTTTGTTTTCTCCTTTTAAGTGGGAAAAATCCAAGCCGGCGTAGTTCTCCGGCAAAGTTTTGTAAGTCGCCGGCGAAACCCGATTTCTCTCTCTCCGAGTCTTGAGCAGAAAGAGAGAAAAATGATAGTTTGTCGGTGCTCGCTTTCTCTTTCTTCTCCTTCTTCTGCTCCTCCTTCTCCTTTTGTCTTTCTTGATCATGACTGTGTGACTCCAATAAAAGCAGTTGATTTAAGTCGATTCGTGCTTTTCTTGGATCTTTCCTTCCTTTCTTTGCCGGCCGATGGAGATGGAGGGATCATCATGAAGCTTTGGAAGCGGCGGAAGACGGTAAAAGTTGGTGGGGAGGATAAGGAATGTGAGGCTTGTGGAATCATCCATCATTATCACTAATTCAATCACAAGCTAAAACTGGTACCCTATAGGATCATCGCCTAACGGAGTTTGAATAGTACGAAAAATCAAATCCAAGCATTTGGGCATCAAGACCCAAAAGATTAGACGATCCTCTCTATTCAAGAATCCGAGCTTTCTAGATGTTATTACGATTTAGGGTTCCAATCTCTTAGAATTTTCTTCTGTAATTAGGGTTAGCTAGAGCAATATCAGTTACTCTCAATTAGAGGGCGATGTCTAAAAAGTTTAAAAGAATGCCTAGTCACAACAACAACGAACCAAAACCATGATCCAACTACCGTTTAGTTAGGTCGATCACAATTCATGAAGCCCGGTAGATATATAGTCCGAGAAAAATTAAAATATAATAGACAACATCTGATCAAACGCTTCTGGCCATACAAAGGAGGAACTCGTGAACCGGTACTCGATCGGCTTCCAGATTCACGGTTTCCAATTAACCCACTAAAGAAAAACCCCCAGATCGTAAACGAAATCGTCGGGTATGAAAGTTAAGGAGAACAAAACGTACAAGAGGAAAAGAACAATCTCAGGGGATGCTAATTAAATAAACACTTAACATATTAAGTTAATAACATCGGTTGAATCAAATCCCTATTTGCCCATGCCCCCCAACCAGAAACTTCTACGTGATTTCTCTGAACACGGAGTGATGGGGGCAAAGTCGCATTCCTTCTTCTGTTCTTTCGTTGTCACTGCGTTCTTTGGTTTCTGGAGTTACACGCAAGTTTCCGCATTCCATCATTCTTATTTTATGCAAAGGCGAAAGACGGTCGCGAGCTCTTCTCATCCGCCACATAAACTAATGTTCAGATAATCAAAGCCAAACGTATCGACCAAAGAAACCCTTATCCGCTTATCCGCCCACCACCGCCTCCAAGGGTTAGGAGGGGGGGTTAGTTGGATGGACAGATCGATGAATTCTTTGGAAAAATCGTTCAGGAGGCGTCTGCTTTGACCTTGTAGGTATATGCATACGTGGAGAAGAGTCATCCAACGCCCATGCGATTGGAGGAACGTGGGAGAATGCTTCCAAACAATTCGGGGCGGGGAGGGGTCAAAAGTTGAAAATTGAGGAAAATTTGTGGAAGAATGTGGGTCCAAATTCGAGCACACCTTTCTCCTCACTGGACGCTTCCCCTCCTCGCAAAAGTCACGACGTCTATATCCGAAATGCCCTTCGAAAGAAAAATTGAATAAGTTTGGCGATACACGAGATGAGATGAAGAAAGAACAAAAGTCGGGTCACTACTTGTCCTTTGTACTCTCTCTCTCTCTCTCTCTCTCTCTCTCTCTCTCTCTCTCTCTCCTCTGCTTGTAGGGTAAGAGACGGCTTTTGGGGATTTGAGGGGGTGGAAAGAGGCGTGGAGGAAGGGAGAAGGTATTTTCCTATTTTTGTATTTTCCCTTTTTTTTAGAGGATTTCTTTTTTGCCGTGAAAATGGATGGGAAAAATCAACGTCGGGGGAAGACGAAGTGGGGCTGGGGTTCTCTTTAGCGTCTCCATCGGCCAATGGCGCGAGGAAACACCACCTCCACCTCCCCCTTATCACTTATCATCGTCGGTTTTGGCATTATGGGGGAAGTGTGGATTAGGCTTTCGAGAATTCGATTTTTTTTGGCTTTTTCCCGCACTTGATTGTTGTAAATTTGGTAAAAGAGGAATTACCAAAAAGATGGGAGAATATTTGGAAAATCAACAATTTTTATCATTTTCATGAAGACGGTGATTATCTATTTTTTTCTTGAAGTTCATAACATTCGAAATTTGATGTTCTTCAACGTCGAAAGTTCCTGAAATTTCAATCATCTAAGAATTTTTCATCTATTTTCAAGACTCGCAATGTATTTATCTCAAAATTGTGAAGGAAAAGGAAGAGAGCACCTTTTCTTAAGGTAAAATAAATATACCCTTAAACTTGGTACGAAAAGATCTCGATATGTCGTTTACATGAAACATGATTTTGCCTATTTATATTAGGCATAGGAAAAGAAATACATGAAAATTAGGTGGAGCCAAACAAAAGATGAACCAGATAAAAAATAAGAAAAGTTGAATTTAATGCGCCGATCCTGAGAAAATTAGGTGGAGCCAAACCAAAAATGAGAAAAAAAAAAGTGGGGGAAAGAGAAAAAAGGAACAAGATGGGACATTTTGCGTTTTCCACCATATGAGGGAAAGACCCCGTCTATTCTCCCCTTATCTTGGGACAAGATGGGACCACGACATACGCCATCACCTCGCCAATTCCAGGTCGCAAGTTGCATCCCCCTCCCCTCTTTTTGTCCATCCTTTTTTTTTTTTATTATATATTTATCAATAATCTCTTTTCTTTTCCGGAGAACCCCACGAAAAAAAAAAAAAAGAAATTTTTTTTTTTAAAGTGGGAAATAAAAGAGGAGAGAGAGAGAGAGAGAGAGAGACTTCGCACTAAAAATGGCTTTTTCCACAAGTTACGCAGGGGGATATAAAAAGAAAAGAAAAAGAGAAAATATCGCGGGGCGATGCGCTGCGCCTCGCCGCATTCGTGGGGTGGGCCCCCCACGTTGGAGCGCTGTCAGCGCCACCTCAGCTTGCGCCCCACTTGTTGCTCGTTCGTTGTGGTCACTGCTCCTGTCGGGCCCACCCCCCCTTCCTCCCAAAAACCAAGTGGCTCATTTTCATTTTCGTTTTCTCATTTTTTTTATTTTTTTTGTGGGGGGTGGGGGTGCCCACTAAATAATTTATATTGGTGATTGAGTCGACGGTGGTGCGATCTGGGGCAGGATTCTTGCCCGGGCTCCCACCGCTCCGTCCGGTCGCTTTCCGCTTCTAGACTTTAGGGGGGCTCCTCCGATCGGATGCCTTAATGAATCAAATCTGGGGGTTGGGGGAACTATGCTTTTGTGTGGGGGAAATTTTGGTTGGGAGATGAAATGGTACTTCAATTCGTACCCTTTCTTTCTAACCCCTAGTCTTTGGTCCCGGACCATACAAGGATCGTGAGATGATAAAGTCACTAGAGAGTGCTTTAAACCCCCTTACAATGACACAGAAAGCCACCCAGTCACGGGCTTTTTATGGAATCGAAAGCCGGATTTATTGTCAACGACAACTTGTCATTGAGAGAATGAGCAAGTTGAACTCTGAGAATCTTGATCACTAGGGTTGTCACGATGGCTACTCTTCTCACTTGCAAAGGGGAAAGTGAGAAGTTCAATTCTCCACCTTTTTGAAATATGACTAAGGTGGGGACATATGAGTGAGGGGGTAGGGTTTTGCAATCAGTACATAGCATATATAATGGCTCATAAGATAAGTATAAGAAAGGACCTCACCAAAAAAAAAAAGAAGAAAAAAACAACTTTGGGATTTTAACACTGTTGCCTACATTTAAGGGAGCCCGACTCGAGATCTTTTTGGCCCCAAAATCATGTTCGAATTGAGTTACGTCGATTTGCTACAATCAACCAATAAATAAAATCACTTCCTTTTTTTTTCCCCTAATATGCTGAAAATGCAAGGTCTGGAGAGCAACACAACTACACTTCTAGACGATATCGCTTGGGTCTCACACCCGTTATGAAACATGATTGATTCAAATCATAACTGCTCAACCTACTGGCGTGTATGTAAGCCTATCGTTACAACTCCGTCAATGAGCCGAAACTCTTGAAAAACCTCTTCTTATTCGATAATAAATGCTCGACGTCTAATTAGGTTAGAGGTTCGCCTATCACATGGCTCGAACTTATGGCTTTTCATTTATCAAGGCATCAATTACTAAACAAAAGAGGGATAGGGGAAGTGGGGAGCATATTGAAGGTTCCTAGAGATTGCTCTTTCATATTTTACGCAGACAGAGACATGGAGGAGGAGGAAGGCAGGTGTGACGCGGAATTCACCACCGCCTCACTTTCATTGAACTTGGCCAACCACGACAGCTCCCAAACTTCCTGGTGCAGTCGCGCCCCTCTATTTTAATGACACCCACCATCCATAATTTAATGCCATTCCTACCTTATAATATACGCTACTTCCCCCCAAAAAAATAATAAAAAATAACAATGATTTGCTATTTTTTTCTTATGATTAAAGAAGGGGAGAGAACAAAAGCTGGGTCAGCGTCTACTTTGTGAAGCATTTTCCTTGGCTGTTCTCATTAGGGTTTTATTTTTATTTTTATTTTTTTGTTTTTGTGCTGGGATTAGAAAACTAGCAAACTGGCCAGGTCATTTTGGTGGAAATTAAACATTGGTTTGTTCTGGATAAGCATAGATGCGTAGGTTCCCTCTGCTAGTTGCTTTTGGATTAGATGAATATTCCGCCGAGTCTTTATTGGCTGTGTTGCGAGGAGGTTTCGGCTTTTTGTTTTGCCTCTTTCCATGGCCAATTTTGGGGAATCCAAGAGGGTCATGAAATTACGAGTTATATCATTATTGCTGAGTCCAAGATATTGAAATTCTGAGTTATATAATTATTGCCGAGTCCAAGATATGACATGAATATGGATGTGATGTCGCAGTATGAGTTGATAATGTCTCTGAAGCTAAAGAGACATCAAAATTGGATAAAAACGTTGAGATTTAATACGTCATTAGAATTTTACCATGACAAATATACTTGCAATGCATTAATCTTGTGTCGGTCTCAGGTTCTTTTTTTCCTTTCCTTGTCTTAAAAATGTCAAATCTCGAGGTCAAATATAAGCAACATAGAAATATTTGCACTCTCTCTCTCTCTCTCTCTCTCTCTCTCTCACTTTTAGTTGGACTCTTTAATGGTTAGTCATAGTGTGGATTAGATGTCGGGTATGTATGCCACGAAACTTTATATCGTGATAAAGTGACGTGACTTAATTTTCTGTTCATACACCGAGTATCATCACTTTAATTGAATAGGGGATTGGGAACTTGTCAATGTGGTTTGAAAGTTGAAATCTCTAACATGTGCACTATAATTGAGACATGCACATCCACAAGCAATTATTCCATGGTGGAGATCTAGCTCCATTATTTTCCTCTCATCTACATCTTCCGACCCCTAAAGTAATTGACCGTCAAGACAACTTTAGAAAGGAAGCCTTGGACCTACTATTTGAGATTTCCCCCAACATCTATGATGGTTTGTCAATTTTAGAGAGAGAGAGAGAGAGAGAGAGAGAGATTGGTTGATTTATGAGTAGGGTTTGAGGTCATTGACCATTTATTTTGTGGTTTTTGATGTGGTACCCCACAAAATGATCCATGTCCTTTAAATCCCATGGGCAGCCACTAAGTATCTAATTAAGAAGTTTTTGCAGTTATTGATGCAATGACTGTTTTCAAGTTTTCCATAATCTTTGTTTTGTGAAGTGAATTATTCTAAATTGAGTATAGTAAGCAAATGTCTTAGGATTAACTTGCTAACATGACCTCAGCGCGAAATGTTTCCTCCGATGTTTCATTGCACATGGGAAAATCAGGCGTCTGAAAACTTCAGTTGTCCATAGGAAAACTAGCTAGCATTTTCGATAGCTGGGTCCCTTCGCAACATGACAAAGCTTACCAAGATTACAACCACCATCACTTGAAAAGCCCCTTGAATGCCTCAATGTAAGTGCAAGACTCCTCTTGGATTCCTTCATCCAAAAAGTGGACGGACTCCGCACTTCCATTTCATTTTCCTAATCATATGCCAAATTTTCATGATATATGGTCCGTGACGCGTGGATTCGTAATAAAATATTTTCATAATCTTTTAACATTAAAATGACATCTGAAATTCCGACGGGAAAGTAGATCGAATCAAGCGATTCGTAATATCACTCGAAACGAATAAAAAAAAAAAAAAAAACACTTGTTTCGATTTCAAGCAAAGATCGGATCTCCAGGAACCGATGAGGCCGACGAGTGGCAGGCGAGACTCGAAACCCGAAAGAGCCAAGAGGATTAATAAATTCCATTTCTCATGGGGCAAGTTGCGGGAGCAAGTGGGCAAACCCTGGGGTCTACCAGGAAGTGGATTTAGCTGACGTTGGGGTGAATTCAACTTCTTCCCTTTATATATATATATATATATATATATATATATATATATATATATATATATATATATATATGAATTATGTACATCTCCTTGATTCCCATGTTGGCTTTAGAGATTCGGGGATTGCTGGAGAGAACCATTTGATTTGTTCATCATATTCAAATGGGCGATTCCTTTTGCTTTTTGGCCCTCGCGAACGGGTGTCTCAGCCTTGTTTTTGGGATGCAAAACCCTAGTTTAAAGGGGCACGACTTGGCTTTACAAAGAGACATCTGGCCTTTCGCGGAATTTAAAAGTCATTCATCTCCTTGTAAAATGCTGTGAGATATCTGATTTTCGAAATCACAAAAAGCCTTTCCTCAGGTCCAGGATTCCCAACATTCCAGATCATCATCCATGCACGCCCAAGATGCGTTGCTTTCATCTGATAAAGAGGGATTTCAACCCAATCAATTATTGCTGGGTCTACCTTACAGCTAGAGTACATGTCTACTATATAAGTGCATATGTTTATTTATATATATTACTATGACATGTACTTTGTTGTGCTTCAAGAAGATATATCAATTGAAGCATTTTTTAACCATTTAAAATGTTTCTTGATCTGTCTCCCGTTTTGAGGCTGAAATAGCTGGACCATGTTGATCGTCACTAATAGTCTCTCACTTTGCTTTTTATGAGACTAACGCCAGATCCTTGTACATGATACTGGAGAAGTGGACTAGAATCTCATTCGATCAATCGTCTGTTTAACTCCCGTCTTTTTCTTTTTCTTTATTTCTATGCTTACTTATACCACGAGATTACCCAAAGGATGTAGTTGTTTGATGTAAAACTATTTGCAAAAAAAATGTTTTCAAACTTGTCAACTATTTGGACTCTAGAAAATGAATCGATCAATAGAAAAAATTTCCTATCGATTAAAATTGACAAGCTAAAACTTTAGAAAATGAATTTCCCTCTTGTTTGGAGAGGGAAATCATTTTACCCAAAGAGATACTACTATTGTTATGCCAATGAATGCATTACTAATAAGAGTGATAAGTTCCAAGGTAGGGTTAATTCCCAGTTTGTGGAATCTGCCCACTTGGTCCTAGAATTAGATCGATCAGTTTGATCCGATTACATAGTTGGCCTTAGAAGAGGTGATTTCTTTGTTTTACTTTGTTTTTGGTTTCGTTTAGTCCCTACATATGGGAATTTCCTAACATTAAAAGAACAAAAATAATTTTTTTTTTCTCACGAACGGGTGTCTCCAAATGTCCAACCTTGTTTTTAGAATGCAAAACCCTCGTTCAAAGGAGCACGACTTGGCTTTACAAAGAAACATCTGGCCCTTTGCGGAATTTAAAAAGTTGCTTCTCCTTGTAAGATACCGTGAAAACCCCCGTTCAGGTCTAGGAGTGCTAGCATTCCAGATCATCCATGCACGCCCAAGATGTATTGCTTTCATTTGATCAGACGGGTTTCAACCCAATCAATTATTGCTGGGTCTATTTTACAGCTAGGTTACATGTACTTTGTTTTGCTTCAAGAAGATATATCACTTGACGAATTTTTGAAACATTTAAAATGTTTCTTGATGTGTTTCCTATCTTGAGGCCGAAATGGCCGGACCATGTTGATCATCACTAAAGGAGTCTCTCACTTTACCTTTTTTTAAGACTAACACAAGATCCTTGTATATTGTACGGGACTGAAGTCTCGTTTGATCAATTGTCGGTTTGACTCCCATGCTATTTTTTTTTTCCTATGCTTACCCATGGTATGGGCACATTTGTTTGATGTAAAGCCACTTGCTGGAAAGTGTTGTCAGACTTTTAACTATTTGGATGCTAGAAAATGAATGTGTCAATGGAAAGTGTTTTCTATAGATCAAAATTGGCAGGCTAAAACTTTGGAGAATGAATTCACCTCTAAGGCAAATGGAAATCATTTTCCCCGAAGAGATGCTACAATTGGACCCTTTTCCTTCTTGTAGATTCTTCATAAATTTTTCAAACACAGTGAAATAGAGAATAAAGACGAGAAAGAGAAATTGAGACATAAGGTTTATTTTGGTTCGCCCTTAGACTAGGGGTACATCCAACAGAAAATTCCACTATAATTAACACATCGCATCTCTCTGTTACAATTCTTAATTATAGGAGAAAGAGATACACACACAGTGGTTATCTATGCATTCAACCTCAAACTTTAGTAAAATATGGGCTCAAATTATAAAAGTCTTCTAGCGGTGCCCTTGCAACTCTTGTCGGGGTAGCTCCCGGACCTTTGTGCCTTCTTGTCGATAGGGAGTATTAACTACACCCCAAGTTTAGAGAATTCATTTTTCTAACTTTAAGCATGCATATTTCTTTGATCATAAATCATTTTCCATTAATTGCTCATTTTTAGCTAATCAAAACACATGAAAGTCCGTAAAATTAATTTACGGAAAATTCTTTCACTCAGACAAATACATCCTATGGGCGTCTCTGCAAAATAATATATTCTTTCGTGTTTAAGTGTCCAACATTTCCAAAACATGGCATGGGAACGGATGAGCCTAATCAAAACATGTAATGTTTCACCCACTAATAAAATATCTAGTTTCTCGATATACTTTATAAGGTCATGGAAATTTCCACACCACTTAATAAACTAGACCAATTACTATGTAAACATGATTTCCTCGAGCCAGTTTTGGCGGCCAGACTAAACTCAACTCGGCGAGCCATCCGCACGATATTAAGCAATCCGTATGGAACCATTTCCTCGTCGGCCTAGCCCCAACTCCTTGTGCCGAGTGAGGTTGAACACGAGGCCTCACGTTTACCAAGACGCGGCGCAAGATCTTAATTGTTTTACCACTCGATTTATCGGGCAAGCTCGTTCGGACGCACCTCGTATTCCCGAGTTTGAAGGGCCGTGCCTTCCCCAGTTTAGTGCATATTTCGAACATCCCCGTCGTGTCTGTTTCTGGCTTATTCTCTCCCAGATTCGCTTCCAACCTCGTTTTCAACGTTCGAGATCTGCCCCCCTCGAGGCCTGGATCTGCAGGGACCACTCAATAAATGAGGGGGCCAAGAAATGAAGAGGTTTTCCAGCCCAGCGTAGCTCATGAGCTTCCATTTCCGGATGCATGTGCTGATGGACCACGTCGGTACTTCCCTTTTTTGAGTATCAATAATGGTCGCAGCGACGCCCCCACCATCAATGCATGGTTGGGTCGAGAGTGGAATGGACGATGGCGATCGATTCCTTTGTCGTCGGGTGAGCAAGCGGAGCCCCCTACGATCTCGCGAGATCTGGTGGTACAGTCTCATGGTATCCAAGGGTTTCGTGGTTCGGGAACAATGGCTGCCAGATCATGAACAGGATAGGTGCTGACTTCGGTAGATAGAATGATAGTCTGGACCGAGCTTTATGTTCCCAAATTGCGATTGCTAGCTTATAACATGTTTTTGAATACTTGTAGGGAAAATCACAATGGTCGACTTTAATTATTCCTGCACGCAAGATGATTACTCAAAGTTATGTCATGAACCGAATGTGATATATATTGAAAATCATGTCAATGGGGTCCACGAGAGGATTTTTAAGTCTGTTCAAGCCCAAAGGCAGCTGGGCTCGAATGCAACATCATGTAAAGATGATGTCTACGAGACCCGAGAACCGAGCTCACGCATGCTGCAGTCGACCAGAAAGAGGAAGAACCGAAAAAGTAAAATGCATGGCAGCTTTACGCTTAGCAATATATCTGCTTTGAACTCAAAAGGTTGCTCGATAGTCGGTGGAAAAATTAAAATCATCGTATTGTATTTGCACGTTCTCTAAGGTCAATATTTATAAGACGGACATGTGGGCTTCGCTACTGTTTCAAATGGACAAGCATTGAAATCGCCGAATTCGATAGAGCTTGCTTAGCTATGAAGCAAAACGAAAGTGAAAACATAGAGAGAGGATATAGGAGTCATCCTATGGTACAATAGGCACAATTGACTCTAAGATGCAAGTAGATCATCTGAAAAGGAGGGTCATCATTGAGAAAAATATAGAAGAAAAAAAGTAAAATAGTTAGAGAGAGAGATGTGTTCAACATTGCCACCAATGGGACCAAGGCAAAAGCAAGATCGATCCTCTTTCGGACGAATTGCTCCGAGCTGATCTCGTCCGGAGGATGTCTATCTTCAACAGCCGAGGTGGGCCGACAAGGTGTGGGGGAAGGGCACGGCGGATCCACGTGAAGAGGGCGCCGCCCCGGATCGGCGGAGCATGGGGGGCGCAGATTCTCCTGCGCCTGATATAGTTGACTTCGACCCCCACCCCCTTCCCACTTTCCCGCCCATCATCTTCCAGCCCACAGAATGTTCTCGCACGCCACGTGACTTTGTCCCACCACGGCACCGCGGTACGAGATGCAATGCATCGTGCGCGTAAACTCGCGTCCGTTCGGCTTGGTTGCCAAACATGCCCGCACGGCAGCCGCCCGGCCATCCGACCGATTACTGGAAATCAGCGGTGGAGCTCGTTTCCCAATCTCTCGCGTCTCATTTTTTGGGCGTTTCAATGGTACGGAGTTGAATAGCTGATCACGGAACCAACGTGGATTAGGCACAGTGGACAAGTTTGATTTCTCAAGTTGCAAGGTGCTAAGCCGCCTATTGGGAATGCTTGACTCGTGCCTTACCTGTTTTGTAAGATTAATATGGTATTTCATGAACTGGAAATTTACCTACTCATGATAATGCCCCCCTCTCTCTCTTATTCGAGGCCCGGTACAGTTTAACGTTGGCAAAAACTCTAGTAAGTGGACTGAAATTGAAATGGCTTGCGTGCTGAAATTTAAATTATCTCGAGTCACCCGCTTAAACTACACCCTTGAATCTCTTAGCTAACCGCGCCGGATTCGACTACTCAAATCATCTCCTTTCTACTAGCTCTAATTTTGTTTCTTTGAAAAGTAAGTTTAGTCAATCATCTAATATATAACTAGAAAAGTGAGTTCAGTCTTACTTTTTGGACTTTCGAAAACTACCCTAGGAGGAAACAGAAAGAAAAAGAAGAAGATAATATTAGCACATATCTCCTCTGACCTTTTCAATCGATCCACTTTTCTCGTCTAACATTAGAACTACCCAAATTCTTCTCCCAATAATCACTTAAATCTCATGCATGCACGTAGTGCTTTCGATGAATAGTAGTATCTCTAAACAAAACAATTTTAAAAATAACTTTTACAACTTTTCTTTTTAATTTTTGATGAAAATAAGATAAAATAAATAAATTTAATTTTTTAGTTTTAAATTTTTTTAAATGAATAAAAAATCATTAAAAAAATCCACATGGAAAATAAAAAATAATTTAAAATGACACGTCGGTATTTTTAACGGAAAAAGCTAACAGTGTTAACTTTAGGACTCAATTGAACTAACTTAACAAGTTTTAGGACTAGATTGAACTTTTTGTAAGTTTTAAGACTCAATTGCACTTTCTGGACAAGTTTTAGGACTTTTGCTGAACATATCCCAAAAATCAAAGATGCGGCGGTTTGAAAGACCAACAGAGAAAAGCTCCGTTTTGCAATTTTGATGGAGATGGAGTATACCTCCTTTTCTTCATAAAGAGAAATTTTACTGTGCTTTGACGAGATAAGTTCGTAAGAAAATAAAAGACTAATCATACTCTGAAAATTCAAATCCGGTTTTCTCAAATCAGATGGGCCTTTTACGTGAAACCGAATTCATCCCAAGGCCGTGCCTTTGCTCTCCAGCATAAGTTGGTTGGACCAGCCCACGAGGCTATTGGGCCACGTTCTGGACCGGGTCTAGCTTTCCTTTCTAATTAGAAAATCAATTTTTCATTTTGCTAAGATACAATAAATTCTACTAAAAGCCCAATACGTTTGGGTCAGTGATTCAGTCCTTCGTCGTCCTGGTCGGACATTCGCCGCAGCTGGAATTCTTCGATGGTGTAGCCGAGGTTGTAAGTTGTGCGAGCCTCATGCACGCTCTTGATCGAGGAACTTTATTTTATCTAGACGGTCAAATTTATCTTCGATTATCTGAAACACATGCACGCATTAACATATCTGATAAACAAAGAAAGTTATTCCTGATGTGTACATTTAAAATGAAATGTGCCTAACCCAGCTGTAGTCGAGGTATGTGAGTTGTAGTTTTGACACTAGAGGTATATTTTTGGGTCATAGGGCAAAAACCGATGCAAGTTTTTGGATCTTCCTTTTATTAAAATATATAGAAATCTTTTTTCTTTTAACAAATTTCCCCCACTTCCACACTTCAAATGCGGATGGTGACAAAGGATTGCATAGAAAAATAAATAGAAAATTACTTCATGAATCACAGGTCATTAGCCTCGGAAATAAAACATTCTTGCAACCACTCATATATATGTCCAACCTGGACCAATCTAGACCAACCTCATAGATATTGTATATTATATATACTATATACAATATATAATAGATATATTATATATCTAATATGTTACATATAATATTTCTTTATCTATTTTAAAGTCTATAACCCTAACTTAATGTTAATGGCGTCAACAAGCCCTCCTCCTCCAGCATTATGTTCTGTCCTCTTCTTTCTTTTTGATCTTTGCCAATTAAATCTGAAAGAATAAAGCCCTAATTAGAAATTTAGAAATCCTCTTTGTAAGTAACACTCAATGCTCGTCTTGCTCCCGCTTGTCGTTTGCCGCTTGCCTCTTGCCTGGCTTGCCTTATTACTTTGAAAATCATAGGCTATAATGGGTCATTTAGTACCACGTCAGCCTAAAAAGAACCCTTCTCAATGGTTGCTTCATGTTCCTGAATTGCGATTGCTAGCTTGTAACATGTTTTTGAATACTTGTAGGGAAAATCACAGTGGGCGACTTTAATTTTCCCGCGCACATGATGATAGCTCAAAGTTATGTCTCGAACCGAACGTAATAATATATAAAGAAAATCATGTCAATCGGGGCAATAAGAGGATTTTTAAGTATGTTCAAGCCCAAAAGCAGCTGGGCCCGAATGCAACATCGTGTACAGAGGGCGTCCACGAGAGCTGTGAACCGAGTTCATGCACGCTGCAGTCGACCAGAAAGAGGAAGAACCGAAAGGTCAAATGCATGGCAGTCCTATGCTCAGCAATACGTTCGTTTTGATCACAAAGGGTTGCCTGATAGTCGGTGGAAAAACCATTAATTTCAATCACCGTACTTGCACGTTCTGTAAGGCCAATACTTATAAGATGGACACGCATGCTGCGCTACTATTTCAAATGGGCACGTATTGAAATTACCGTATTCGATAGAGTTTATTGAATCACAACCAAAACGAAAGTGGAAACATACAAAGAGACAATTGGAGTTATCACACGACGGGATAAGCACAACCTACTTATTGACACAAATTGTGTAAGTAGATCATCTGATGTGCTCAACATAGGTTATGATTTAGTCTTAAAATAAGTCGACAAATATCATAAGCGCGAGTGCTGTGGACCCAATAATTAGATCAATCCTCCTTAGTTGCTCCGAGCTAACCTCATTCAGGGCATGTCTATCTTCAGACAGCTGAGGTGGGCCAACATGGTGTGAGGGACGGGCGCGGCGGATCCGCTTGAAGAGGGCGCCGCCCCGGATCGGCGGAGCGCGGGGGGCGGAATCTCCCGCGCCTGATGTTTGACTTCGACCACCCCGCTTCCCACTTCCCCACCCATCTTCCAGCCCACAGAATGTTCTCGTACGCCGCGTGACTTTGTCCCACCACGGCACCACGACACGAGATGCAATGCATCGCGCGCGTAAACTCGCGTCCTTCGGTTCGGTCGCCAAACATCTCCCCACGGCAGCCCCCCTGCGTTCCGACCTAGTACTGGAAATCTGTGTCGGAGCCCAGCGGCGGAGCTCGTTTCCCAATCTCTCGCGTCTCATTTTTTGGGGATTTCAATGGTACGGAGTTGAATAGGCGATCACGGAACCGACATGGATTAGGCGTACTGTAGAAGTTTGATTTCTCATGTTACAAAGTGCTGAGCTGCCTATTCGGAATGCTCGAATCGCATCTTACCTGTTCTATAAGATTGACATGGTATTTGATGAGTGGGAGATTTACCTACCTAATATGATCTCTCTCTCAGAGAAATCCTGCCTTCTGTCAACTTATTCGAGGTCCCACAAATACTGCTGAACATTGGCAAAAACTCTAGTAAATGGATTGAAATCGAATTGCTTGCTTGTTGAAATTAAAATTATCTCTAGTCACCCGCTTAAACTGCACCCTTGAATCTCTTGGCTAACAGTGCTGGGTTCGACTACTTGAATCATCTCCTTTCTACTAGTTATGGTCCTATGTCTTCCGAAAGTGACTTTAGTCAATAATCTAATATATAACTGGAAAAGTGAGTTTAGTCTTACTTTTTGGACTTAAAAGGCTCAAGGAGGAAACAGATGGGAAAACCATCTTGGGGTGGGAGTCCCCATGCTGTCCTCCGTATTCCCTCTCTGTCGGGAAGAGAAAGATAGACAGGGAATTTGGGGGCTCCACGGTGGGGAAGGTAGACTCCACGTCGGGGTCTCGGCTCTGGCTACCGCCGGGTAGGCAGGTATAGTAGCCTCCCGCGCCTGGGGTGAGTGGAGGAGGGTGAAAATCCCTCTGCTGCAGCAGCATGCCTTCGGCATGGTCTGACAACCGACCAGCTGCTGCAGTACCCCCGGTTGTTAGACCATGCACTCACCCCAGGCACGGGAGGCTACTATACCTGCCTACCCGGCGGTAGCCAGAGCCGAGACCCCGACGTGGAGTCTACCTTCCCCACCGTGGAGCCCCCAAATTCCCTGTCTATCTTTCTCTTCCCGACAGAGAGGGAATACGGAGGACAGCATGGGGTCTCCCACCCCAGGATGGTTCTCCCATCTGTTTCCTCCTTGAGCCTTTTAAGGACTTGCTCAGGTCCAAGTTTAGTCTTACTTTTTGGACTTAAAACTACCCTAGGAGGAAATAGAAAGAAAAACAAGAAGACATTATTAGCGCATGTGTCCTATGACTTTTTCAATTGATCCACTTTTCTCATGTAACATTAGAACTACCCAATTTCTTCTCCCAATAATCAGTTAACTTCATGCATGCAAGCAGTGCCGTCCCCCGAGTAGTAATATCTCCAATTGAAGCATTCAATTCTAGTGTAATTAACATTACAGGATGTTGAAATCTCCGAATAATTTGGAAAAAAAGAACGCCAACTTGAATAGGGCATGATCTCAATTTCGATGGACTTACTAGGAGTCGTGACTGAAATCTTAGTGGGAGTTACGAGGCCCATAAGAGCCATCCAGAAAGCTCGTTTAGAGTCTATGTCGAAGGCATTTGTAGTTTTTTTTTTCGATGTTTCGACTTGAAAAGTCAAAGATGAGGTGGTTTGAAAGACCAACAGAGAAAAGCTTCGTTTTGCAATTTTGATGGAGTATAGCTCCGTTTCTTCATAAAGATAAATTTTACTGTGCTTTGACAAGATAATTTCGTAAGAAAATAAAAGACTAATCATACTCTGAAAATTCAAATGGGAAAATGTCACAAATGGTCCCTATACTACTACTTAATGTGCAATTTGGTCCATGAACTTTCAATCGGCTCAATTTGGTCTTTGAACTATTGATAAATATCCGATTTGGTCCCTGAACTTTCAATCCACTTAATTTGGTCTCTGAACTATTTGATAAATGTCTGATTTGGTCCTTGAACTTCCGATCGGCTCAATTTAGTCCCTGAACTATTGATAAATATTCGATTTAGTCCTTAGTTACTTTTTTTTTTTTTTTTTAATATTTATTTTCATTTTTTGAAATTTTTTAATTTTTAATTTTTAATTTTTTTTGCTTCTTTTCTCTTCCCTTCGCCGGCTCCGGGCGTCGAGCGAGGGCTCCCTCGTAGATCTGGCGAGGGAGCTCCTCATCGGCGTCGGGCGAGGGGCTCCCTTGCAGATCTGGTGAGCGAGCCCCTCGCTCGACGCCAGGCTGCGAGGGAGCCCCTTGCTCGATGCCGGGCTGCGAGGGAGCCCCTCGTCGGCATCGAGTGAGGGAGCCCCTCGCCGGCATCGGCGAGGGGCTCCCTTGCAGATTTGGTGAGCAAGCCCCTCGCCCGACGCCGAGCTGCGAGGGAGCCCCTCGCCCGACGCCGGCGAGGGGCTCCCTCGCAAATCGCGAGGGGCTCCCTTGCCCAACGCCGACGAGGGGCTCCCTTGCAGCCCGGTGTCGGGCGAGGGGCTCCCTCGCGGCCTAGCGTCGGGCGAGGGCTCACTCGCCCGGATCTGTGAGGGAGCCCCTTGCCCGACGTTGGCGAGGGGCTCCCTCACCCGACGCGGGAGGGGCTCCTCGCCCGGATCTGCGAGGAGCCCTCGCTCGACGCCGGCAAGGGCCGCCCTTGCACGCATCGTGAGGGCCACCGGCTCCGGCCGGGCGAGGGCAACCCTTGCGGAGCGGCTTCCTCCGTTGGCTCGGCGGAGGGAAGAGAAAAGAAGCAAAAAACATTTTAAAAATTAAAAATTAAAAACTAAAAAATAAAAGAAAAAACAGTAAATAAGGACTATATCGAATATTTATTAATAGTTTAGGGACCAAATTGAGCCGATCGAAAGGTTAGGGATCAAATCAGACATTTATTAAATAGTTCAGGGACCAAATTGAGCCGATTGAAAGTTCATGAACCAAATCGGATATTTACCAATAGTTCAAGGATCAAATTGAACCAATTGAAAGTTCGGGGACCAAATTGCACATTAGGTAATAGTATAGGGAGCATTTGTGACATTTTCCCAATTCAAATCCGGTTTTCTCAAATCGGATGGGCCTTTTACGGGAAACCGAATTCATCCAAAGGGCGTGCCTTTGCTCTCTAGCATAAGTTGGTTGGACCAGCCCATGAGGCTATTGGGCCACATCTGGACCGGGTCGAGATTTCCTACTAATGAGAAAGTCAATTTTTTTCGTTTGCTAAGATACAATAAATTCTATTAAAAGCCCAATACGTTTGGGCCAGTGCTGCAGTTCTTCGCCGTCCTCGTCGGACGTCCGCGGCAGCTGGAAATTTTCGATGGTGAAGCCGGGGTCTGGATGGTCATATTTATCTTCGATTATTTGAAATATATGCACGCATCGACATATCTATAAATAAAGAAAGTTATTTCTGACGAATACATTTGAAGTAAATGTACTTAGCCTGAAACGAATTGTCATTTTAGTTGGGGCTGAGGTATGTAAGTTGTAGTTTTGAAACTAGAGGTATATTTTTGGATCATAGGGTGAAAACCGATGCAAGTTTTTGCATCTTTCTTCTATTAAAATATATAGAAATCTTATTTCTTTTTACAAATTTCCCCCACTTCCACACTCCAAATGCGAATGGTGACAAAGGATTGCATAGAAAATAAATATAAAATTACTTCATCGATCAAAGCTCATGGGCTTGGAAATAAAACATTCTCGCAACCACTTGTACATATGTCCAATTTTTTTTTTTACTTTTTCCCTGGGGGACTGGTAAGAAAATGCAATATATAATGCAAAGAAGGAGAATCTAGTGGGATTACATTGTACCTAAAGTCGTCGACAAGGAAAACATTCAAAATCACGTTCTTTGTTCTAAGTTCCCAAAGTGTTGTGTTTGTTTTCTTTTCGTGACAAGAAGATGCTCGCTTCGTGGAGATGATAGAAGTCGTACCATTTTGCCTGTGGAAATCGACATGCCATTTGTGTCCTTGACCATTTTGCGAGGATCACGAGCAAATTCCAAACTTGCATGAGTCAAGCAAAAGAAAGCTAAGGGTTGGGCATGTGATCATCTGCTGCAAGGACAGACAAAACTGATGGACTTAGTACATATATTATACTCATGTACTAATTTCTCAATACGGGTACGAGTGATCACACAATTTACCCCCCCTCTCAATGCCCAAAGCTGCCACCATTCTGTTCATGTTGAGCTCTATAAATGCCAATGATTTTTAGCTAAAATTGATCAGATGAACTCTATTGGCAAAACTTGAAAATGTTTATGATTAATTGGCATAATTGAAAGATTTATAATTGAATGGGTACAAATATAATAAGTGTATGACTTTTTTTTTTTTTTTTTTTTTGATGATTTTCCCAATATCTTGGTAATGTGGTCCTTCCCGTTAATAATAAAGTATAAATGAAATTTATGCATTGTTAAAATTCATGGGTGACTTCAGAAAATCGGATATTTCATTTTTTTTAAGCTTTGCATACATCTGATATGTTTAACAATTCGACCCTTTTCGCCTAAAGCCTCCAATCGTGATTTACGCAGGGCACTTAATTCTAAGGTTTTTAATTGGCGATGCATTATGCGGCAATGAAAAGACCCAACCGAGTCTACGTAGACAAGCTCCCAAAAGGAGTGATTAGCTGGGGACTGTTTAAGACCAGTCTTCATAATAAATTATTCCACAAACTCTATCAACGTACAGTGCGTGGCTCGGATGTTAAACTAAGATAGCAAGGACAAATTCGAAATGCAATTGACTCGCATGGCCCCATCCGCCTAGAAGCAAGCTAAGCCCATGGCCTTTATCAAGCCCATGGCCTTTTCCGCCGGTCTTAGGTTAGCAAATGGAGTATTTTGTGGCTGTTCATTACGTCTCACGAAGTGACTAAGATCCAGAGAATAAGTCAGCGCATTTTACCAAAGTAGGGATGAAATTCTTTTCGGTGCAACCGAAATCGCATCTACTGCGTGGCTAGCGAGGGAGAATCAATAGTCAATGTTTGGTCAAATGTTAAAAAAAGAACATAAACAATGGGACCATGGTTCAAATGAATTCAAATATATGGGTGTATATCAAGGATTGGGATTATATTAGAGTCACGTCTTAAAAATTACGAGTCCTATTTTTTCTAATCCACACTGAATGCTGTCCCTCCCAAGTCGCGCTAATTCATTAAGGTATAATATGTTTACAAATGAATATTTGCGAGAAGAAATTAATCCTAACTTTTGGAAGACAGAGCTTTTTAATCTAATTGATATAATGTCTTTTTCAGGAGTTTAAGGGGAAGCATTTGCCCCACCCTGCCTCAATCTGAGCCCCATGACATTGCTGCTTGTGCAACCAAGCCTCTCTCTCTCTCTCTCTCTCTCTAACCTTGGATCTAGGCTCCCGATTTTGGTGGAAAGGTTGCAAGTCAAGATCAAATGACACGGGCTTCAGGCAATCCCGAATTTGGGTCACTCGAGAATGGGCCGTCATTCCTAGTGGTGGTAAGGCCGTGACATAAATATCTTATCTAACTCCATTTGATTCTCTACTTGGCTTCATTTAGTAGTCAAGCTCAACTCGAGTTAATTGTATTATCAAAATCCATTAAAATTAAACAATCCACGATGTGTGCTGAGTTCGAATAGGGATGTTCAAAGTAAAAGGTAAATAAGGTTTTAGTAAATGATGAAATTATGCTATTGAAACCATTATTCTATTAGGTGAGGACAAGGCCAACAAGTTACTCGAATAAATTATGAATGAGCCTGGGAGATGATGCCTGAACATATCAAAACCAAACTTACACTCGAGCAGCAGCTAACTGGACGAGCATAGTTGTCATCTGTGCGAAGCTTGTCCTTTAACTCCTAGTGTCTCGTATTCTCCTATTCGCAACAATCAATCTAAACTAACGACACGTGAACACCTGCATTAAATGTGAAAAGTCAGTGCTTCGCCAAAGGAAAAACCACTCATCAGTGCTGTCCCCAGCTCCGATCGATCCCATCAACATGTCTACAAGCTGTATTCTCAGACTACTAAATGCTAGTGCCCAAAAACGAAACCCTAATGTGACGTGACTTAGCAACTATACAAGCTCCCATCTTTTTTTAAGTCCGCCACCCGTAAAGGGAGAGAAAACAGGCCCTTAGCAATGATTGAATTGGCGTTTTGGCCTAAACAGCGCAAAATCATCACGCATGATGCGAAGGGAACTTGTCGTTTTTCTCCTAGCCGAACGTCAATCAGAGTCCTTGTCCGTATATGTTTGGCTTCCATATGTTCGGGCATAATTGTGCTTCTTCCCCCAAATAAATAAAGCGCAAATGCCAGTGTGCTCATCAAGCAATTAATCAATAAAGTACAAAACCCAAATGCCAGTGCGATTTTATATTCGACGAGGGTATCTGAGCCACATGGGATACATTCCTTGCTTTCATGGTTGCACCTTTTTGTTCCACTTGCTGTCTTAATGGAAAAAAGGCCAAGGAGCATGGATGCAAGGGAATTCCCTTTTGAGCAATTCCAATGCGGGCTGGGTGAACTCTCTTGCGCTTGCCAGTATGTCCTCTAGCTGTTGTATCACAATCTCTGGAATAATGCCCTCCTCAAACCTCTCGAAACTTAATTATTTTTATAGCCTTTCGATGCCCTAATTTTTTGGACTTATGTGGCTCTCCTTTTATGCTGCCCACGGATTCTTCTTATGCTCTTCTAAAAATCGTTCTTTTGAAAAGAGAGAAATTTATTTTTTGGGGGTAAAATGTGGGAAATAATAGTTTATGGGTTGGGGAAGAGTGAAGCAGCTTTTCTACGCAGGAGGTCTAATTTGACTTGGTGAAAGTTTGCAACATGAATCGACCTGCGGCAAAAAAACAACATGGTACAACTTTTGGTGTCTGTTTGGGTGCTTTGTTCTGCAGGTGACTAGTCGGATGCCTGACCTATAATAATCATCGGGGAGATTATTAACTAATTCATTTTAATATACTACATAAAAGGCAATTGGATCTATAACAATTCTATTCAACATCACAAGTCTATATGGTAATTGATAAATCTCGACGTACCATCATCCTTTCTCTTTTCTCTAACAAGGACCATGTCGAACTCCTTAAGTACTCTACTAATCCCCGAAAGTTGCGGTATTCCTTGCCTTGTGACTAATTATCGGAGCATAACTTGGCCATACTCGTGGGGTGGCTCTAAAATATTGCATTAGAAAGGTGATTGCAATTTGAACCATCAACAAGGGAGACGAACACACTTGCTATTGACCAACCCTGTGGGGTTTTACGCAAACAAATTTCGCAAACCTGCCTTTCTAATACCCAAGTTAGTTCTAAGTGATGTTTCATAGTATCGGGAGGTGGACTGATTTAAGCATATCCTTTAAAAAATGCCCACGGGAGATATATATGAGTCTTGCGCTCTTTTCTTCCATTGCTCTATTATGGGTCCAAGGAACTAACTTGTTCTAGTTTGAGGAAGAAAATGAAACCTAATCGAGAAACTTTAGGAAAATGTAATCTAATAACTTTTTGCATATATTGTGGATATTACTCTTTTAGAACTTCAATGCGGGGGTCATTGCGATGTAATAAGTCATATATAATCTATAAGTAATCACTTCTTTTTCATTACAAAAAGATGGGCATTTCCATTTCAATACTTCTTGCGTGATTTTTTTTAGGGTTACCTTAAATACGATTTTCAACATTTAAAACATCAACAATGTCTCGTATTATTCTTTTTAGGGTGTGAACTCTGCAAGAGATATCTAGCGCATCGATGGTTGAGGGCAAGCAACGCCGAAACGAGATCGAGACGTATAATTGGGACCCCATGAAACAGGTGGCTCGGTCGAGTGGTCAATTTTGCTGGGGCAGGTGTACGCTATTTGCCGGAGAAGGGAAGCAGGGTTCGGTCGTTTTACGTGAGGGAACAAAGGAGGTGTCATCACGTGTTTGCCTTCAACATGCTAATGGGTCCTTTCCTAATATGTAGTGCCATATCGAGGACCCAGACACAAGGAATATCCAGAGACTCGTCATCGGATAAGGTCCTAAGTTTACGGATGGATGTGAACAAATCAATTTTCTCATCTAGAGAGAGAGAGAGTTCACGTGTGCTGCAGCTTGCGGCATAGCACTGAAATTTTTTTGGATGCACTAGGCTCATGTGGTAACATGGAGTTAAAAGTTGCTTGGAGAGATGGATGGTTTAAATGCGTGAAAGTTGTCCTAGATGCCACTTGACCACTTCACAAATAAAGGCTTATGTTTTCCTCAATCCCTTATTGGAGCAAACTTCCTCCAATCATGCCTCTGATTGGTACATTACTAGTTGTGGATGTCCCTCGATTGGAAACTTATGATATGTTTGGTAATATTTTTGTTAACGCGGTTTAACTTTTCGAAATAGTTTTCTTTTTAATTTTACTTCTTTGGAACAATTTCTAAATAAAACAATGCGTTCGAGAACTATACAAAATTTATATTCCGGGCATAGAAAAAGAACAATAATGCATTTGGTATAACCCACAAAATTTTTTGTACCATAGAATTTCTTTTAATTTTTAATACTTTTTTCTAATTTTTCTTTTCTTTTCTCTTCTCTTTTTCCTCTTTTTTTTTCTCCTCCTCTAGCTGCCACTGGTAGCCTACAATCGGTGGAGCAAGAGGCGAAGGTCGGGAACTAGCGGCAGGCAACAAGTTTCCACTGGTCGATTAGAAGAGGAAGAAGAAGAAAAAAAAAAAAAAAGAAAGAAAAGACTTATTTCTAGAAGTTATTTTCGGGAACAAGAAGCCACTTTTTTCTATTTCTTGTTTTTATTCCAAATCTATTCCTTGATCATTTTTTTTATTCCGAGGAATAGACAAATTAACTAAGTTATCAAATAAATTTCTATTTTTTCTATTTCGAAGGACAAAAGAACAAAAAAATCAATGAATAAAAATGTTACCATACAGGCCCCTAATTAAATTTTATAAGCGATACAATCAATTATTTTTAGGAATACATTTTCCAAATCATTCATTTTTTGCAAAAAAAAAAAAAAAAAAAAAAAAAAACCAAAATCTCACCTTTTCTTATTCATTAGTTATCGACTCCAGTATAGTCGCCATGAAATCGACAAATATGAAACGAAGTGGTGCTTTCTAACATTGTAAAAGGCATATTCTGTGAGCGGATCTTTCTACACACGTGGAAAATTCAACTATTAAATCTTTCCCAAAATTCTTAATTCTTATTTCCATGGTTCTTATACAATGCAATCATTGAGATTTCCTTAAACAAATCTCGTAAAAAGTTGTCGGTGTAATAATTCAATAGACTTCTAAATGCGATAGCTCCTTCACGTAACCGAAACATGGAACCAAAGCTTCCATCTTTAGTGGATGTCGAAAAGTATGGGATCTTCTTTTTCCATTCGAAAATTATTATACCTGGACAAAAACCATCCTAGAGAATGTGACCAAATGGATAAGCTTTTTCCTGATTGTCTTTAATCTATCCATGGATGACATAAATATATAATTAGAAACGTTCCATTCGGTTTGCTGTACAAAAAGACACTTTATTAGAAAAATTTCCATAGTCAGTAAAGAAAAACTTAGTTGTTCCACAAGATTTGTCACACTTCATTCAAAAATGCAACTTGAACGCTAGCTTTTGTTTTGCAAATTGTTTGTCTCTGAGCGTGTTATAAAAGGATAATCCATCAATTCATCGTAAGTGAAGGACATTATACGACTTGAGTGGTCGATGGGGGAATTTTATTTTTTTGGTAAAAGTGGGACATATTGGAGGGAACGTATACGCTTAAGAAGCAGAAATAATTGCTCAATTGGGATACAGTACGAAGCATGTGCCGATTTGAAAAAAATCTCCTTTCAGTGAAAAGCAGCAAGAGAGACAGAGAGAGGGAAGCTCAAATAAAATCGTTGGCTTGGAAAATGACTAATCCCGTTGTCCTTTTGGATTGATGTGGAGATTTTGGCCTCAACTAGATGGTGAAAGGTTTGGCATGAAACGACACATGCCGGTCATCTTCTTCTGGCCGATTGGAAGGAAGTAGGGGGCAGATATGGCCATTTCCTACTATTTAATCACTCAATGATGAAGTTGTAGGGAACTGATGAAATGACTTATGTTTTGTCGAGTTGTATTAAGAATTTCCTGCGGATGTTTAGTCAATTTTCACACTAAATAAGTGGTCCGGCAAAGATTAAATCGAATGACCAAACAAGTGGGACTCCAGAGCAAAAATTATGGGCATTCATTATGATATGAGAAGTGATACAAGGAGTTGTTCATTTTATCCTGCCAAATCGTAGCTAATGGCACCGCCCAATCGATGAAGCCACAATTTATATGAAGAGAGGGAGTCCTATTAGAGAGCTACAATGAGGTGAAGATAGGAGGGGGAGAAAGAGACAAGGGAGATGGGGTGAATCTAAAGGCAGATTGAATTAGCCAGTTCAATCAGTTTAATTGGATGCTTGTCAGATTTGATTACACTATAACATGTTATGTTTGTTATTATACTATAAATACAAACTATTTTAAATTGACCTTTAAGTTAAAAGCTAGCCATTTTGACTGGTTAAAACATGTGCCGATCACTCATTTGGTTTGGTCTATTATACAATTTTTCAAAACATTGCTTGTGAGAGAAGAGATATATACAGCAATGGAGAGTTGGCGGTAGAATGGCAAGAAGGTTTTGTGAAGAGTTTTTGAAATTAATTGACGCTACAGTTTTACAATTCAGTATTTTCTAATAAAGGAGCCATCTAAAGTTGAGTAAACTCAGATCTATTTGACTTTTGCAGCTGAATATAATTCATTTGTTTGTAAAATCTACTGTTTTACAATCTGTCGCGTCATTCGATGGACTGATTTTCACATGCTAGCATTAGTATATCTAGCAACGCCCACTAAAAGCATACAAAAAAATCGGTTGAAAGGTTGTCATGGCATGCTGGCCTAAATTGTCCCCACAGATGAAAGGGAGAATCTGCTAAAAGGAGGACTGAGGGAAAAAGAAAAGAAAAAGGAAGAAACAAAACGAGGAGATCAGGAGGGAACTGCCATAAAAATGATTTGTTCATGATATGGTGGCCCGTGAGTGAGCCAAAGCTTAACTGCCCCCGGTCACTCGCTCCCGCTACATGCCAAGGCCACCCCCCCCCCCCCCCCCACTCCTGCATAGAGACAACTCCTTGGCCGGCTACTTCACATGCTACCAAAAAAATCCAACTCTCTCCTTAGCCCCCCTTCTCTCTCTCTCTCTCTCTCTCTCTCTCTCTCTCTCTGATGCTTATGAACTTCATTAACTGACAATAAACAGAAGCAGGAAGGAGTATTAAGAGCAGGGTTTTGCAGTTATTACGAGGAGTCCTTTTGGTGTTGAATTCCTGCAGGCGCTGCTGCTGCTGCTGTTCTGGCCTTGTTTTAATGTATACCAGGTATTTGCATCACAACTGAAAAAGGCTGATGTTTCTTTTTGCCTCTTTAAGGATGTGTCTCTTTTGCCTATTCTTGACTAACAGCTGAGTTTCTCTTTGATTCTTGACTCGTTTCTGCCCTCCTGACTTATCAGTCCTTTTTTCCACCCCTTTGCAAGAACCCAAAATACCCAGAAAGAAAAGATGAACTGTCCATTTCTCAGCTGATTCAAATCCAAGTTTTTTTCTTTCTTTTCTTTTTTTCTTAGGCTTTTCCATATTCTGGATCGCTTCCCAATGTCAAGGTACCATTGTTAGTCTAGTCTCTTTCTTTCTTCCTGCTCCCTCTTCCAGAAAAATTTCTTAAATTCAATCTCTCTTTCTCTGTGTGACCACCAACTCATGATGCAATTTACTGAAACCCCGCCACCACAACCTCAAACCCCCTCCTTCCACCAATCACCACCACTATTGTTTTCCAGCCTCTCCATGAACAAGAACCAAGTGCACCGAACCCGGCCTTGGCCCGGCTTCCCGATGCCCAAGTCCTTGGGGGGCCTCGGCGACGCGAATTGCATGGAGCAGCTGCTAGTGCACTGTGCAAACGCCATCGAGACCAATGACGCGACCCTCGCCCAGCAGATCCTCTGGGTCCTCAACAACATTGCCCCGGCCGATGGTGACTCGAATCAGCGGCTCACGTGTGGCTTCCTCCGGGCCCTCATTGCTCGGGCCGCCAAGAGCGGTACGTGCAAGATGCTGGCGGCCATGGCGAATGCGCAGAACTACGACAACCTGTGCAATGAGACGCATAAGTTCTCCATCATTGAGCTTGCGAATTTCGTCGACCTGACCCCGTGGCATCGGTTCGGATTCACCGCGGCGAATGCCACCATAATCGAAGCAGTCGAAGGGTATTCGGTGGTTCACATAGTCGACTTGAGCACGACGCATTGCATGCAGATTCCTACTCTTATTGATGCAATCGCCAATCGTCTTGAAGGGCCCCCATTGGTGAAGCTCACGGTTGCCGGCGCTGTGGAGGATGCGCCGCCCATGCTTGACCTTTCGTACGAAGAGTTGGGATCCAAGTTGGTGAGTTTCGCAAGGTCTCGAAACATACACATGGAATTTCAGGTCATTTCTTCGAGTTACGCAGACGGATTCTCGTCCTTGATTGAACAACTCAGGATGCAGAAACTAATGTACTCGGGAGGAGTTGGTGAACCGGAAGCACTAGTTATAAATTGTCATATGATGCTTCACTTTGTGCCCGACGAGACCGTTCCGTTAATATCGGATTCCGAAGCAAACCCTAATTACCTCTTTGAGTCTTCATCGGTATATTCCCCTCGGTCGACCCTCCTTAAGGCACTTCGGTGCTTAGACCCGAACGTTGTCATCATAGTGGACGAGGATGCGGACTTCACATCGAATAATGTCGCCTCGAGATTGCGGTCAGCATTCAATTATCTTTGGATTCCTTACGACACGGTCGACACGTTCCTCCCGAGGGGAAGCAAGCAGAGGCAGTGGTATGAGTCTTACATATACTGGAAGATACAAAATATCATCGCGCAAGAGGGTCTTCAGAGAATCGAGAGGCTCGAGCCGAAGAGCCGGTGGGTGCAGCGGATGAGGAACGCGGACTTTCGGGCCGTCCCATTGGGAGAGGATACTGTCTCTGAAGTCAAGGCCATGCTCGACGAGCATGCAGCGGGCTGGGGATTGAAGAAGGAAGAAGATGATCTTGTGTTAACATGGAAGGGACATAATGTAGCTTTTGCCGCTGCATGGTTACCTGCTTGATTAACTCTTTTTTATGGATTTAGGCTTTAGTGCTCTTTCGTAGCTTGTTAAGTAGTTCATTCGTCATCAATTTACTAGACTCTACGTTGATTAGCTACTCCTTTTAGCTTCTTCCAAAATTGGATGACAGAGAGAGGGGAGGAATCATCTAGCTGATACTTAGTTTGTTCCAGATCATAAATATATTGACCATCTCTCTCTCTCTCTCTCTCTCTCTCTCTCTCTCTACTTGTTCAGATGTTTGTGATTAGATGACGACTGCATTAAATGCTTGAAGACAAAACCAAATGTTTGGTGTGCTTTTTCTTTGACGAATAGAAACGAGGTTGTTCTTCCCGTCAACGTACGAGAAACCCAATCTCGTAAATCGAGTAAATCTCGATATTCGTCGTCGTTGTCGTGGAGGCGCATCTCCAATCTAAGAAGTGTCCTCTAAGATGAACACATGCTGAGCTTGAATTTCGATTTCTGGGCGCTGTTTTTAAACATGCTTGGAAGTGAAATAATAACAACTATTGAGTCCTATAATCAGCTTGATGTTGCTTGAATCTTATATATCCATTTCATATGGTCGATGTTGAAGTGTTTTAGTCCCAAAGCTCACCTTTCTTTGGCTGAAATCTACGTCGACAAGTAAGTGATAAATCTGAAGTTCTTGATTGAATAATTAGGTTTTTTTATTTAGTTCTACTTCCTTTTTGTTGAGGTTCTAGTGGAATCACTTCCCGATCGCTTCTTGTCATATCATCCTTTTCAATGTGCAGTCGGAGTAACATTCGTCCTGTCAGCTTGGCCATGGAAGATGCAGCTCCTTTTTTTTACACTGAAATCTGCTCATTGAATTCCTTTCTGCTATATTCCACGTAATGAAGAAGTTATTGAATCCATTTTGCTGAGCAAAATAAAGCTTCATCGTAATTAAGAGAGAGAATAAAGATAACCAAACACCAATCTTTATAATTTAATTAATTCTTCGACAGGGCATCCAATAACTTCTCATGCTATCTCAAGCATCAACACATTGCGCCTCTCCATCTTCATCATCAATCACAAGTTTAACCATGTAGCTGTTTGTCAAAATTTTCAAGAAAATAAAAGATATTAACTAGAATTGCGAAATGCCTAAAGTTACAACACTTCGATTTTTATTTTTTTATTTTTTTATTTTTAACTTTTCACGAATGCCTTACACAAATTTCTAACATGTCATCTCACATTTCTGAATACTTCACATTCGTTCATTGGGCTTCCTACCTATTTCTCTTTCTTCTTCACTTTCCTTATAAATACAGTGTTTGGTTTATTCAATAGTAAGTCCTTTTAATTACTCATGTTAGGTAAATTGAATTATCTGCTATGATATATATCCATTTAATGCAATTGGTGTGTAGTCAGAAGATACATTCCTTTTCCTTTGACGAGGTCTTCAGATGCATTTCTCGTCCTAAACCCTCTCAGACATTAACGCAAGTTTGAACGTTGCTCAAGCGTCTAAGTTATATTCAAAACAAGACATGCATTTTTTTACTATTTATTTATCATACCATATTATTTGTATAAATATTTTTAATCTTAAACTCTTTCTTTGGTTATTGTATCTCTATTAATTAGTAAAGAAGCATTTTTAAAAACCCAACAACTTGAGGTTTCCAGTTTAAATTGTAAATCGGGAAGAGGCATGAAATAAAAAAATATCGAGTACAATAAGGTTAAATCCCAAATGGGAGTGTACAAAGGTTCTGGCAACGTATGTTTGTGCTCTCGGATCTCCTTGGCAACATATGTTTGTGCTCTCGGATCTCCTCGGCAACATATGTTTGTGCTTTCGGATCTCCTTAGGGATATGCTTAGGATCCTCTCGTTTCTCCTCATCGAATTATGAAACAGATTGTTATTTAACAGAAAAAAAAAAAGGTATTAACAGTAAAATAGTTGGAAATCAGCCATTATTGATTGATGGAAAGAAAAATACATGTCATAAAAAATTATACATGCTGACTTTTGCAGACATAAAATAAGAAAAAATTTCTGATATGGTTTTGAAGACCACAGCATAATATACGAACGAAAACAGAACAAAGATTGAGGTTCAATACCTGGGATGGTTTAAAAGTTCTTTGTGTACAATGATTTTTCATGTAAGGCTCGAGTTGATTTAATCTTCAAAAGAATCGATTTTGAGCAACACCTTGATTTTTCATATTGATTTATGGAAAGAAAAACGCATGTCATAAAAAATTATACATGCTGACTTTTGCAGACATAAAATAAGAAAAAATTTCTTATATGATTTTGAAGACCACATCATAATATACGAACGAAAACAGAACAAAGATTGAGGTTCAATACCTGGGATGGTTTAAAAATTCTTTGTGTACAATGATTTTTCATGTAAGGCTCGAGTTAATTCAATCTTCAAAAGAATCGATTTTGAGCAACACCTTCATTGTTGGACATATTGCGAGACAACACACCTCAAATTTTGCCATCGTTTTAAAAAATCTTTGAGTTCGACCTAGAGTCCACCGATAGTCAATCAATGTATGACCGATGAAACACAATGCACAAAACCCGTCATAAACCCCAAAAATACACTTCTGCCCGTCAAAACGAGTCTTTTAACGCCCATGTGGCCATGCGGATCCAACTATCAATTTTTGACCCGTTGGACAAGTCGCTCGTTTTTTCGCAGTACCCGAAAGTTTGTGAACTTCACATTTCACTCGGTCGTCATGAAACTATAGATCAGAAGCGTTCCAATGTATAATAGGGAAAAATTCTGGGGAAAAATGAAAGGAAGGGAGAAGATTATCAGTATGCCTTGTTCGCATGTTGGGCCCAAATTAGTCTACTCCTCCTCAGCCCATAACCTTTTCAAATAAAAAGAACGCAGCCTCCACTGGGCCATTCCTCTCTTCTCTGAAATTATCTGCAGTATTTAATATACTATAAAAAAAGAAAAAGAAAAAAAAAGAACGCATCATGAGCATTTACTCTCTTTTAAAATTCTGCCATTATTCCCATACCAAAATTCTATTATTTTTACTATTATCATTGACGACATTATTATACACAAATTAGACCCCTTACTATATAGGTTATTGTTAAAATAAAATTTAATGCAATCTAATAATAAATAAATATATAACCTAATAACAATAATAAGTAAATCGAAAGATATGAGAGATTTTTTAAACTTTATTGATGTCAACAATATTATCTATAATGCGTTTAATGAACTAAATTAAGTTGGATTCATTGAGGAAATTAGGACCGAACCAAAGCATGTAGGGGACTATTTCATAGCTCTTAGAATTCGACGTTGCAAAAGCGTCCTTCACAAGCTCCACTGAATTTCTCATGAGCATTTGCTCTCCTTTCCATAATTGCTCGCCACACGAGGAAAATAAATAGATTTTCCCCAACACTCATTTGGCCAATGAGTGAATATAGTTTTGTCAACAAACATTATCATTAAAAATTTAGTAAATATAACAGGGACTATACTAGGTTCAATGCCTGCAGTGAATTTATTATGATGTACCTCCAAATTATTAGTATCTAACTTCCTCATCTCCACAGTAAATAATATACTAGAATATTAATCTTTGCAATTTAGGAAATGGATTAGGCTTTAAAAATAGTCCAATCATCTCGTGCAAAACAAATAATTTACCTATAGAATGGCAAATCCATATGATGTCTATTAATTTTATTGTGGTCAAACGAAAGGGAACATAAGTCAACCAAACAAATTTGGACCTGCAATTGACAATCTTTTTTTTTTTTTTTTTTTTGATACCGAGGATCTGGCACACCTTACGAGTGCTCACGGCCCACAAAGGACCACCGACTATATCTCGGGCGGCGCTAGCGCAGGATCCACCACCACGATGCCGCACTTAAGACCACTAATGAATGTGAAGTATGCGAACCATGGGATTCGAACTCTCGCCCTACCATGAAGAGGGTCTGAGCGCATACAATAAATCACACCATCTTTCATTATGTAAATCTGTTTAATTTATGGTTCACAAATCCCTCATTTAAGTAGTGCTAGCTTGCCAAAAGGCTCGCGATTAATCATATTATTTCATTTTTTTCTGCAATACAGAGGTAAATCATAAACGTTAGAGAGTAATATTTACCCTAAAGTACCCTGGATGATTATAAAATAAACAAGTCTTTCGTAAAATTCATCATCGAGCATCATGAGTGGTTGAACTTAGGTCAGGCAAGATGTCAGAATGTTTTCCGATAAATTTAGTATGACTCTTTCTTTTTTGTGAAACGTGAAGAGACTAATACGTATAATTAAAAAAGAGAAAGATGAAATCATGAATATGGTAGGCTTTCAATTACATCAATCATTTGCAAGAAAATTGTCCAAATAGTCCTAAGTCTATTGTACAATAGTGAATCCGTTCTAAACTTTTCAAGTTTGTCAATGTAGTCCTAAACATTTCAACTACTTACCAATTTAATCTTAAATCTTTCAGTTATATCAAATTAGTTATAAATTTATCGATTGTACCAATTTAGTCTTAAGTATATAAACAATTTGCCAAACTAGTCATAAAACTTTATATGAATTGTCAATTTAGTCATTCTAGCTAATTTTGATAGGACGTTGCTAACGTGGTGGCCTGATCAATGCTAGCTATCTTACGTGGCGTGGTTAGTACGACATGAACAATTTTTAATTTAAAAAAAAAAACTAATTTTTCTATTATTTTTTCCTTTTTTTTCCTTCCTTCTTTTCTTTTTCCTCTTTTTACGCAAGGCCGGTAGAGGCGGTGGTTATTGGCTGAGCACTGGTGACCTCCTCCGGCCCTTAGGCTCGGGCCATGAAGCCCTCACTAGGCGATGGGCCGATGGCTAGTAACACCCATGCCCAAGGGCCAAAGGAGGTCACTAACTCTCAGCCAATGGTCGGAAGCCCACTGGCCATGTGTAAAAGGAGGAAAAAGTAAAGAAAATAATCAATAAAAAATCATTTTTTTAAAAAAATTAAAAACTCATCACACATTAGTGCAAGCAATGCCATGTAGGATAACCAGCACTAACTATGTGGCCACATCAACGATGTCTGATCAAGATTAGCCAAAATAACTAAATTCACAAATCGTTAAAAGGTTTAGGACAAGTTGGCAAATTGTAAAAAAGTTTAAGACTAAATTGATATAATTAAAATGTTTATGACTGGATTGACAAATTATCAAAAGCTTTAGAATCAAATTAACAAAATTGAAAGGTTTAAAATTGAATTGGTTGTAGTACAATAAATTCATGTTTTTTGGATAATTTTCCCTTTACTTTGCTAATTATTTGTCTAGAAAATCACCACGATCTTAAAGAGGAATATCACCAATTGCGTAATTCCCAATTTGAAATGAAAAGATAAAAAGAATAATTTTTTTACCCCTAATTCTGAAGAGTTATGCCACCATGTACTATTCAAATTTTGCCACGAAAAACTGAACTTTACGTTCTCCACCTTCAAATTTAAAATGAACAAAATCAACTCATGATTCTAAGAAGACGATATCAACAAAATGCAATTTATACTTCCCATTTCATCTTAATTAAAAATAGTTGTTGCAATATGTGTTGGAATAGGCATTATACTGAAACTTCCCCATGCTCCAGCATGGAAAGGATTATAAATTAAGAGCAAACAATCTCCATCTCCATTTCATTTTCCCTCAATTATCAGCCCAGAAACGGGAATCCTCCTTAATAGACGAAATATTCCTATTATGTCAATGCCAATTGAATCAATGTTATTAGCTGTGAATTTGAACTTTTTGGTCTTGCAAATCAACTCCATGAAGTAGCCATTGATTCTACCGTTGCTAGCAATAAAATGTCTCTCAAAATAGTCAAAACGGACATTGGCAATGTCTCTCTGACAAAGTAGCAATTTTCTAAAATAATGTCATGTACTTTTTGTCAAACTTACTCATTAATGCCATAACCTCTCCCGATCAATTCCGGTGCTCTTTTCTAGGTTCCAAACCTTGAAGATAATTGTTAGACACCAAATTGAGGTTGGAAGGAAGACTTCATACGTCTTTCATCTCATTGATATTGATAGCTACTACTGCCAACAATTCACTACTATGATAACAATCATGTTGATATATTGGTCCTTCCAAGCATATTGACAATTTCAACTTTGTTAAGCTATTCATCTTCATAGTACTTTTGAACTTTACTAAACAATCTCATTCTAGACTTACTCACCATCACCAAGTCCATCCAATTGTTTGGCTAATCTCAGTACCTCTAAGTCATCATAAACATCCCTGGTCTTCTCAACTTGTTCATTCTCAATCAAGATCCTTCTAGATGTTCACTTTATCTAAAAATGCTTTTAGCTCATAGACATTTTCACGCCCAATGCTTTGTTTGTTACAGATGAAGCAAAATATTTGTTTTTAGGGGCTTTTTTTTTTATCTTTTCTATTAGATTTCTTTTTAGGTTAAAAATGGTATCTTTATATTAGCGATGACAAGACCCTAGCTGTTATGACGCTGAAAAAGGAAATAGAGAGGCAAGAAAAAGAGAGAAGAAAAAAGTGAGTTTTTTCTTGATGAGAGTTATCAATCTCTTTATGCTATGATCTTGAGAGAAGATCATCATTGTATTCCAACTCTTTCTGAAGTCTAGTGGATTCGCAGAGTGCCTCTGCACGGAGACGTAGCCCAGGTTTGGGTGAACTTCGATAACAAATTTTCTGGCGTGTTCATTTGATTCTGTTCTTTTATTACTTTATTCTGTCTGGTGAATTGTTTGCGAGCATTATTTTTCTGGAATCGACGTGCGATTTTATAACATTGTTCACCCTTGATATCGGAAGCAAACGCTCTAATGGCAGAGCACACTTGATAGTGACAAAGCAATCCTCATATCAAAATCATCTAGTGCTGCTTATGACATCATCCACGTATTGGCTTGTGCATATATTACCTGGTGCTACTCAACCAAGACATATATAAGTTGATAGTTGTTTGAGAGTTAGTTTAAGTATGGTTAGATAGTATATTTCATGTTCAATTCCTCTTGGAACTTAGATGTAGCCGAAAATCCTAGGATGAAGATGTGTGTTTATTGCGACCTACCCTGAAGAGCATAGGTTTAAGAGTATTGCCTAAAGGACGAACTTAAAGCCCATGATTAGGCACAAATTCTCCTAAACCCATATCTCATGTGACATTGGAGTATTTTTAAGAATTTTGCAAAAATGAATCGCCACTAACTAGAAACCAAGTGAGGCATGAGAGTGTACTTCACTTCCTACACAACCAAAAAACCTAAGTCGGGGACTTGATTACACTAATTGACCAATTAGTGCCATTTCGGTACTTAATTTTGTTCATTTTAAAAAGGTGTTGTTAGGCAATTTGGATTGATTTTATACATATCCACTAAATAAATGCAAACATAATTAAACATGTAAATTAAACCAGCAACATAATCAATATGTAAGCAAATAAAGATCTATTTACACTAAGAAGGCATACATGGCGATTCCCAAGCAAACCTTGCTTTTCATTTTTTTAAAAATATTTTTTTTTCGAAAATAAAAAAAAAATGGCCGAATCAGATCGGGTCCAGTCTGACCCGACCCGGTTCGGCCCGGTCGGCGCAGGTCGGGTCCGGTCTAAACATAGGCTGCTACGGACTTTGCGGGCTTGGACTGGGACCATAAATTGGGCTCTAATAAAACAAACTCCATTTCAGTAATGGACTCTCAAAGACTCCCTTCATGAAAATTTAAACCCAGCCCAAACATTCACAAATTAAGCCCCGCCCAAGTCCGCCTAACTTAAATTGAACCCAAATCTACTGAAACAAAACCTGAGACCCATCTTCCTATCCTCTTTTCACGAACGTCTGCACCGGGCCTATTTTCCTAATTTTCTTTTATCCTCTCTCAGCCTTTCGACGTCTCAACTCCCCTGCGGCGTCCTTTACCGAAGCCTCCCACCGATGAACTCCACCCTGGAATTTCGCCCCACGGACCCACGGCAGAACTTTAAACGAATCGACGATAACACCCCAACGTTGTCGGGCGTCACCAAGCCATCTTGGCTCACCACCACAAAACCAAATTCGCTTCCAACGTCTACCATCACGCTAGCCGCCACCACTCATCACGTTCAATGAAAAATACACAGCGTATCTAGAACGATATGCAAAGATGCAGTGACTTCATTGCTCGTGAAAATCGAGCTTAACAACTAATAAGCGCACGAACCACATTAAGTGGTACCTTCGCATTCGAGCAAAAATAGGGGCCATTTCTTAAGCAATTCTCTCATAAACATTTCATCGAGCAAGTCTAGGCGTTCGACTAAAAGTGATATGGCATACCGATGAACCACCACTTTGGTGTCTAGCTCGTCCTACAACATCTCAACTCGATGAAAACATGTCATACAGATCCATGGTACCCTTTCACGGAAACAAACAAAACCTCGGGCTCATTTTTAGAACAACACTAATTTTGAGGCATTATATCGAGCATGTGATGAGCACGGACTCAAGAGAGGTCATAAACCCACCCTAGACTCTAGCTCGCGTCTAGACGCAAAAGAGAACCGCAAGTGACGCTCAAACTCGACAAAAGGAATGGCTCGTTCAAACAGAGCATGCTCGTGGACCAAGAAAAACGAGACCCAGCTATCGCTTCTGTTCCGTTTTAAATAAAACCGAGCAACGGAGTTCCCAGAGATAAGTGCTTGACCGCGGACGTCCCTACCCGGCTCGGCGACAACGGCCAGAAGGCGAGCCCGAAGCGAACTATGGTCGGCCGCCTCGATGTCGCGTCGAGCCAGGATCCTCGGGATAAAAATGGATCGGACCCAAAGAAAACTCACCATGAATTCCGGTGCCGGGGAATAGGTAGCCGCGGGCTAGAGGGTGTTGGCTGGAGATCGTCCGTTTACGTTGGGGATGGCGGACTAACGCTTGTCCAAGAACGAAGTTTGGCTTCTGGGTCTCGCTCTCTCTCAGTCCATCCCTACGCTCACTCTCGGTTCTCTCTCCCTTCCTTCTCCGTTCTCCTCCTCTGGTTCTCTTTTTCGGTCCTGTCCTCTCTCTCTCGGTTCCCTTTCTGCCGGTCTGCTGCTGTGCCCTGTCTTCTCGCCCTGCTCTGCTATCTCTTCAATTGCTGCAGGTTGGCGCGCGAAGACAGGATCCGAGAAGGAGGAAGATAGCTGGGCGCGGGATGAGCCGAAGGAAAGAGGAGCTGGGCCGCGCAGGGGAAAACGGGCCTGCCCGTGCGGGGAAGGAAAAAAAGAAGGCGAGCCGGGCCGAGACCGGATCCGGCCCAACCCGAACCCTTCCACTTTTTTTTTTTAAAATTAATTAATTAATTAATTAATTTAAAAATTATATATATAGTACTTGAAAATACAAATTAGGTGTCAACAGTGTTCATTTGATGCTAATTAGCTTTAGGGTTGATGTATACAAACTAGTCACTTGGATTACAACGTAATTAGATAGAAACAGGGGAAAAACAGAGAAGTGCCCTACTTGGGTCACTGATTGTTTTTGTGGTTCTTAAGGCTAGTTGGCCTAATTGCATACTGAATTAACTTGGGGAACAATTGACATCTAGCAATTTCTTTTACATTAAAAATTGGTAACAGAACAAATCCGATAGTGTTGTTTCAGAGCATGATCAGCTCAGTTATAGCAGGGGCATGTGGAATCTGGAAGTGATCAGTCAAGCCAAAATGGGCCAACATGAGCCAGACATGAGTCAGAAGCTCTCCTCCTCTCCTCAGTTGCTGTGCATGATTACCGCGGGGGAACGTAGTAAGTAAGATGTGGGTTAAAGGTCAAACAAAGGTCAGCTACCGAGCAATTCTGATCCTTGATCAGGATGAAGAGTACCAAAACGATGCAGATTGAAACCAATCCGGTTATGCGACAAGCCAAGCCCCAACTAGTATGGATTGCCTTGGCCTTTGTGTAGAGCAAATCGTACATGATTCCTAATTCAATCTCGATGATCTTGAAGACAGTGAGAGGATCCTTATCCTCGAGCACTGACTCACTTGTGTCACGATCCTCGAAACTCAGCAGGAGATCTGCGAATAGGCGTTGGAATATTTTAACCAAGCCTCTGGCCACAAGCAATGCTCCTTGCTCATGCTTATAAGGTTGACTTTGAGACAAAAGATTGGCACCATCCCTAATGTTTTCCTCAATCACATTGCGGATCTCAATCACTTCGTGTGGTATGACATCATAGCCCTCAGCCTCCATCAACTTATATTGCTCCAATATCTTGGAATAATTAGTAGGCGGGTCGGGGATGGATTCCCTGAACTGCTCACTGCTGGCAGTCCAGAACACATAAACCCTTTCACCATACTTGACGAGCCCAGCAAGAATCACCACAATGGTGAGGATGGATATCTTTTGGCCGTTCCATGCCATAAGGAAGATATAAAATGTCACTCCTGCTTGGGTGACTAGTGCCAACAGGTGCCTCAACCAGAGCTCATTGTCATCTAGGGCATATGCTGTGATGGTGTCGGGGCCTCCTAAGTGTAACAAGAGGAATGGCACCCAGAACGCGTTCAGCTGGGTGTTCGCGTCCACACTTTGGCTGTTTAACTCTGCGCTTGTTCGTGATTATGCTGAGCGCATAGATCGCGACTGAATCAGCCATTAGGTAGGCCAGCCAAACGAACCCCCTGAAGAAGGCAGAGTGGACGTATTTGCGGTGATTGCCCACACGAATGAGCAGACTTTGGAGGGTGAGGCTGAGGAACACGACACCACGGAGCTCCCACTCTTCCCACAGCTCTTTGAAACGTGAAGAGAAGACCGGCATCACCTGCATCCTCTTCACGACACCGCTACTCATAGCAGCTGAGATGCAACACTAGTATTAGCAAAATAATGACGAAAGAGAATGATGTGAATATCAAATTAGTGAATACGCAACTGGCAAAAATGATCAACGATGTTAAGCTACAGAGACATCACTGTATGACCTAATGAAACGGTTGCGCACTGAAATCTTAAGTAACCCTATGAACATCATTGAGACGATTTGATGTTTCCTTGCTGCTTTAGAAATTCGCCGCCTCACAAGTTAGTTACAAGGTTTCTTCAGCTGATACATTTGAGAACAAAAGAAATTCTCTAATTCTTTTTTTTTTTTTGATGTAAATTCTCGCACTCTTTTTCTCTTTAGTTGTTTTTGTTTTCTTTTTTTCTTTTTTACATCTTTTTTGAAGTCATCCGCAGGGCACAAGTCTACTGTACCCGAGAAAATCTTGGACATCCAAAGCCAAAACAAACTAAATGTAGCTCAAGGTTCCCTGAAGCAGAGATGAGACGAACGTCAAGCAGAGAGATGAGATGAATGTCCTTTACTTACCGATAACTGGCAATATCATCGCTTGATGGTGAAAATGTTGATCTGCGGGTTCAAAGAAACATAGGTCTTTTGTAACAAGGATCTGTTATGTTTGAGAGAGGGGTCACGGAGGACGAGGACTGATATTGAGGCATGTGACACAGGTAAGCAAGCGGACAGTAAGGAAAAGTGGACCACAGTTTTTTTTTTGCTAAAAAAGTGGACCTCTGTTATTACCAGGAAATGGGGCGCTCGGGACAGGGAGCTCGCCGAGAAAGAAAGAAAAGAAAAAGAAAGGAAAGAGAAGGAAGAAAAAAGGAGGGAGAAAGAAGGGGTTTCTGCCCTTGCATACCTGGTCAAGCAGAGTTGACTTCGTATTATAATGCTTGATAAATACTTGCCTCATTCGATCTTTCGATGGGAGTAGTTTTTAGATTTAGAACTTAAATTCAGAAATTTGGGATTTTTGAGCTGCGTAGTTTGATTTTTAAGTTGTGGAGCTTTGGGATTTCATGAAGATAGTGGATTATGTCATTATAAAGCCGTGAAATTTGATGAGGGTTGATTTGAAGCGACAATTTGATCAAAGTGAAATTTTAGAGCTTCGCAGACGAGTTTGACATTGTGTTTTAACTTTGAGTAATCACTCGAGTGATTTGTTAGCCTGTGAAATTGTTTTGTTACCGTTTGGGCGTATTTGAGGTAGAATTTTATTTAGTTTTAACATTAATCCTTGTTTAATTAACAAAATTGCAAAATCGTCAACCCATTTACTTACGCTTGTTTGGTTTGGCCATTTCCAGGCAAGTGGCTCTATCTTTTTTTATGAATTTATAAACTCATATCTTGAAAACAATAAATATTTGATATATTATAAGTTGTGAATAAACATATTTGTTGTATAAAATCTGAACTGGGTGTTTACTACGTTTTGGTATACAAAAATGCTCGAGAAATGTATTATGGAAGCTTACTATAGTATATATGCTTTGTGAATGATTTATGAAATGAATTTTGAAATGAGAAATGATTTATGAAAATGTATTTTTAGCGAATGAATTAAGTTGTGAAAGATTATATGCTTTGATTTGGGAAACATATATATATATATATTGATTTGGCTTTGTGAATTGTAGAGGATGTTATTGTGGATTGGTATTAATGAGGGGCCTGTGAGTATACGTACTAATTTATGATTTTTTTTGTGGGTCAGCCACCACAATACGTGACTATGGTAGATATTTGAGCAAAAGTTTTGTCAATGAAATAAACCATTGACATGTGAATTAATGAGATTAATCAATAGGTTAAACCATTGATTTGTTTTGATATTATTGTGAAATGGATATTTCTATTATAATATAGCTATGTTGAAGCATATGTAGCTAATTCTCTTCTTATAAGTTTATCATATTTTGGATTTGTGTTAAATGAGTTGTTTTGTTTTGTGAAGTGCATAATTGGTGCTCAATCTGCTTCAAAGAAACACACATTACTCATTAGATTATGATTGCTCATTTCATTTATCTTTCGTGTATTTTAGGTCACTCTTTGGTAGTCGTTAGAGTGAGAGCATTATCATGAAGACTTGAATTTTGGTGGTTTGAGACTGCGTCTTTTGAGTAAAGGACGGTCATGTTGTTACCCCTATCCACTCAGGGTGTGGCTCTCTCTCTCTCTCTCTCTCGCTCTCTCTCATAGGCTAAACTACAAGTAGATAAACATTTTGCAAATGCTTTAATATATTGAGAGTGTGTTTGTTTTGCAAAAAACTATTTCCAGGAAAATGTTTTCCTTGGTTCAACGGAAAATGTTTTCTTAGTCAACTAAAAAGGTTTTTCTTTCAAAACTTAAATTCAGGAAAATGATTTCTTCTTTAAAAGAACCGAAAACGTTTTCCAAAATGTTTTAAGGTCCTTGCTTAATGATTTTTTTAATTCTAATTAAAAATTTTGAATTTGTCATTATTATATCTTTTCTTTTCTTTTTTCTTTTTTTATTCTTTGCCTGTGAACGTAAACCCTAACTCCTCCTCCTTCGCCCCCTCCCTTACGTCACCACCGCGTCCTCCAACCCTAGCCTCTCTTGCGCTCCCGTTGGCTTCGCTCCCTCCTCTTCCTCTTCGTCGGCGTCTTCTGCACCTTCATTCTCCAATGGATTCGGCTCCATGCTAGCGACTTCAACGCCGATGCTCTTTGGTACGCTGTTGTTGGTCAAGTCTGGAGGATTGTCGCCCTTTGGAATGGCTCATCTTGCCGCGAGCTCTGGTTCGTCGCTGTTCGCGTCGAGTTCCCCTTAGCCATTGTTTTTCTCGTTGGGGAGCTCTGTTGCTTCTCTATTTGGGCGCCTGCACCTTCTTCTAGTGCCACCTAAGTTTATCCTTATTGACACCTAAATTTTGGAGACCCAGTTATTTATTTATTGCATAAAAATTAGAGATTAATTTTTAACCCTTAAAAAAATTAAATTAAATTGCGTAGCATATAGTTTTAGAGGCATTTTTTTTTTATTTGTATTTACATTGAATTGGTGACAGATGAATTTGAATTGGTAGTTTTGAGCTTTGATTTGACGAGTTAGACTAAGCTCATGAAAAGAGCAAATTAGCTCAATTGCTCCTTTTTTATGAAAAGAAATTATCTTGTAAGAAATAGAAATTTTGATATTTTTGGTGATATGACGGTTTTTTTTTTTTAATATCCTCGAATAAGGCAAGTATGACAAAGAGATATTGCGAGCTCATCTTTGCAAAATTTGGAATTTGAGAAAAATCTCATTGCAATATTGAATCTTTAGCAATATGTGATAAAATCGGTAGAGGATATGGCAATCGGGAGGTGATCTTTGTGGATATTGATTTGAAGAGGGAAATAAAACCCTAGTCCACTCACCTATGAAAAAGTTACTACACTACAGAAAGTGGGAGGAGGCCACACAATTGAGAATGCACGGCCATAATATAGAAAGCCACTAAAGAGAGAGGGAGGGGGGTCTTCTTTTCCGTTGGGCATTCACGACCATTACAGAGAAGAGGGAAAGAATAGTCGTGAGTGGAAGGGGGCTTCTCTTTGGGATCACTTCATAGGGGGTTTTCTTTTGGATTTTCGTTTTTTTTTTTAGAGGTTCTTTTTGCTGTTTCAAAGTTAACAAAGGTGGGTCTTCTACCGTTGCTGAAAGAGGGCAGATACGGAGACAGAGATAAGAAACGTGAGAGAGACGTGCAGCAGAGCAGGAAAAAGAAAAAAAAAATGAAAAAAGAACAAAAGGTCTTCTTCCTCCTCGTGCAGCAGCTCCTCGCCGAGCCCCTGCAGCCGTCCGGGCGTCCCCTTGCCTGAGCGACCACCAGCAGCTCGCCGTCGCCGCCTCTGCCTTCCGCCCGAGCGCCAACGACGCCAGCAGCCGAGCTCCTCGCCGCCCCCTTGCACCCGCCGCCGCTGCTGCCGCCGCGTCCCCGCCCAGCCAGACCGCCTCCGCGCCCCTGCTCTCCCACGAGCACTGCCGAGCCGGTCGCTGAGCCCCCTCGCCACCAGCGCCGCAGCAATCGTCGCTCCTGCTGCTGCCCCGCAGCAGCTCGCCGCCTGTCGCCGCACCCCTGCTGCAGCAACCTCCGAGACGCCAGCAGCCGAAGCTCCGCCCTTGCTCTGCCAAGCCGCAGCCAAGCAACGCCGGCTGGTGTTTCGCGTTCGCCGGAGCTCCGTCCACATCGCCGCGCCAGCGCCTCCGCCCGTCGACCTTGCAGCACCTCCAAGCGACGCCCGCAGCAGCTCGCCTCCACCGCGCTCCGCCTGCCGTCCTCCACGCCGGCCACCGCCGCTCCTGCAGCCAGCCCCGACGTCAGCACCCGCGAGCACCCGCGCCCTCTGCCGATCACTACGTCTCCGTGCCCGTCCCCCGCGGCCGCCGCCGTTGCTCTTGTAGCCCGCTCCACCTGCAGCCGCAAGCACCATCGCACCTCCGCCCGGCGCCTGCAACCCGCGATTCCGGCTGCTCGCTGCGACCCACGCCGAGTCTTGTTTGTGACGAGTTGCTGCTTGCTGATCCGAGTAGAGCCCCTGCTGTGAACCCCGCCTAGTTGCGACCTGCTGCCCTGGTGCCGTCCCTACACCTATCTGATCTGTGCTGCTGCCCCCGACGACGTGAACCTGTTGCTCCCTGCCGCGACGTCTTCGTTGCCTGACGTCACGCGCGACTCGTGATCTCCTGCCGCGAAGCCTAGCAGTCCCTTAGGCATCCCTGCAGTGTTCTTCAATCTAGAGTCCGCAAATTCCACCCGCTACGGAGATGTCCACGAGATAAACCCGTAGAGAGAGAGAGAGTCGCGTGCTTCCACTTCTCTACTGCACCCATTCATAAAGTCCACACACGAAGACAGAGAAGAAACAAATCATGGGCAAAGATTGTCCTAGTAAAAGAGGGTAATTAACTTTTCAACAGAATTCGTGGGTCTAATTTGAATTATCTGCAGGCTTCTTTGGTCTTGCTATGAAGTACAATAATTCCTCACGCGTGAGTCCATTGTTGAACATCCATGGCCGTTTGCCTGTACGAACACCCCCATCGCGGCAATCCTTTAGCGAGAAGCACCATTGCGCTGACTCTTGCCCACCAACTATTACTGGTCATCCTTGAGTTATCCCATTGAGTTCAAGTTTGGCAACATTACTTGCGAAATTAGGTAATTATATTATCTAAATTTGATTTGGATATTTTATTATCTAATGCATGCTCTTCAATATCTTACGTACATATTTGAATGATAGACGTATTTCCAGTTAGGATTTATTGTCTAAGGTGCAATTGCATGTCGATTTTTTATTCCATCTATAAGGCTTTAGAGGGAATAATTAATTACGGAAAATAAAATTGATATTTTGATTTTTAAGGTTTAAGATCAATTTATCAATTTTATTAGCGAAATAATCAAATTGATTAGATATTATTTCCTAATTCGAACAATGGATAATGTCTTTGATGATCGTGAATGATTTGATGCTTATCTTTTAATTGCTTTATTTATCCCAATACAAAAAAGATTGCACTTGCATAGCATGTAGATTAGAATTGATTTCCTAAATATAATTGCATGATAGAATAGTTAGATTTTTTTTTCTAATTATATTAAAATGCATGTTTATATGGTATCTAGGTTAGGTAATATCTTGGAATTAAATTGCATGTCAAGATAAATTTTCTAAGTTAAGATAGGATTCAGATTAGTCTATTTCCTAACTTAAAATATATAATATCTCACTTTAGTTAAATTTTTATTTTTAATATTTTTTAATTACGAATTTTTATAAAAAAAATGCAAAAATATCATGTGCATGTCGTATAGAATTAATATCATGAAATGCATGCTATTTAATTATTGTTGCCAAGTCCATTTAATTAGAAATTGCCCGTCATCGAATTAGGTCATTTGGTTAGATTGCATTGCATGTTTATTAGATTTTTTTATTAAAGAAGAGAAAATCTTAAAAAAAGATTGAATAATTCCGAATCATATCTAAGGCTTTTGATGTGAACTTTGAGTTAACATTGCGATACTTTCGTTACTATGATGTAAGTCTCGTAATTTATTTATTGCTTTCTTGGGTGATAAATTGGTGGTTTGCGCATCGGCATGAGTTAGGAAAGTAAATTAAAATCAATTCAAGCTGCCTGCAAAACACCGAAAGGGCGTTAGTGAAAGCTAGTGTAATAAAGTCCTCGAACTTATAATCTCTGGTTGGTAAGGGTTTTTAATTGACCTTAAAAAAAAAAATAGATTAGTGGCGACTCCTAATTAAAAATCAATTGTATGTTAAGAACTTGAACTTAAGTCGCGAATTGGTATGGACTTGAGAGAGCCTGAACTAAGTTTAGCCAAACTCTAAGTGGTTCACCCGAAGTGAGGTCGTGACAGTCCGTGTTTGTGATGCGTGCGCCTGTGCCTCAGGCATGGTCAAGGCTTGCTAGCTTGTGCTAGTGCTTGGAGCTCAGCCGAGCTTCGGTGGACGAATCGTTGTAGAGGGAGGTGAGGTCGTCGAAGATGGCGGTGATGGCAGTGGACAGGAGGAAGGGGCAATGGGTTAGGTGGAGAGGCGGCTGGGAGAGAAGGAAAAAAAAAAAGGAAAAAAAATATTTATTTAAAAATTTGATTTTTTTATTTGAGAGAAATCATTTTCCAATGAGGTCCAAACATGAAAGAACGATTTCAATGTTATATACCAAACAACTAGAAAAATAATCGTATTACTGGAAAGTATTGATGGAAAGTATTTTTTAAGAAATTTTTTTCTTTAATCATTGAATTTTCCATGAAACAAATGCATTGAGATTGAAAAAGTAAGGAGTGAAGGCCTTGGTCTTTAACAAAGAAAGTAAAATTTGGCAACACAACATAATCAAATGGGATTACAATTTCATTTGGTTAATTTCGAATGCCTTTTTTAATTGCAGCCCGTAATTGCGAGTGAGAATAAACAAGCACATGTGTGTGGTCCTAATTTTTAGTTAGAGTTTCTCTACACCACCTGTGATCTAAAAACTCGAGATTGGTAAGCCCGTCACCATAACCCTAACATTATGCTACTAGCCAGAAAGTTTTCTCATATAAAATATGTCACAACTAGACAACATAGCACAAGCTGTTCAAAGCTTCCTAACTATTTAGCCACATAACGTTATTGGGAAATATGATTTGTCTAACAGTATATCAGAATATAGGTTAATGGTTCGAATCCTAACGCTCAATTTTCTCCTGCTTATTATTAATGTTATTATGCCTATTTTCCTATTCTGCTATTGATTCTATTAAAGATGTGCCGTCCAAGACCTGTCTTGCAGATGTAACACTGCCTTAACCGCTAGAGGAAGTGCTAAGTTAAATGCTGAAATACATTATTGGCTCATTTACTAACAGCTTTACCATTGGGAGAAATGGTTTTACTGACAGAGTATTAGAGCCAACACCTTAGCTATTTAGCAATGTGCAGAACTCATCGCTTGTGATAATTGGGTGCGCAAATCGCTCACACAAAATGGGAGTCGTGCCTGTTTTTCAGAAGTACCAAGTTTCTCACCAAGTTCGAACGCCACGACCTCTGTCCACACTCCACCGCCCTGTGGTCTCATGTCGCTGCTCCCTATTCGCATTTCACATCATCCATCACCGCTTTCGTTCCGTCCTCACTCGTGTCCCGGCGGCCAAGTCACGGCCACAACCTATTTGTCACGACTTGGAGGACCACCTGTCTACTTTAGCCACACCCATCACTCTGGCCACCACAAAACCACCACCAATCCACAAATTAGCTGCCGAGGAAGTCATTGCTCAAGTTGACGGCGAGAGGACCATCCCTTCCCCCTCACCCCCGCTCCCCCCCCCCCCCCAAAAAAAAAAAAAAAAAAAAAAAAAAAAAAAAAAAACACCCTCACGCGTTGCGCTGTGTGAGTTACTTCAGATCATAGGTGCCTTCGCATAATTGCTATGTTAGCAGTGGCACGTCATCTGCCAAGTCAGCGCTCGACGGCACCATGTAAGCAGAGCTACATAAACAACGCCACTTAAGCAACACTACAACAGTATTCAGACCCCGTTGAATGGACCTATTCGACTTTGACTGACCAGGTCATCCTATTTTGGTTCCTGAGGTTTTTCATGGTGCTCTTTCCAAATTTGAGGTTGATTCGATGTTTATCTTTGAGTTTCTCTTTTTCTATGCTTATTATTTTGTGAAAAATGGACAAGTCGAAGGTCTTACAGCCCATACAAATTGTTCTAACTGGGTCTAATTATATATTTTGTGGGTTCAAGCTATACGTGCCTTCTTGAAGGGAAGGAAACCGTGGTGACATGATATGTGACAGGAGATATCATAGATCCTACACGAGTTGCCGAAAAATATGTCGAATAACTTGAAGATTGGGACAATATGAATCATCATATCATCCAATGGATTCACAACACCTCTGTTCCATCCATTCATCTTCAATTTAGAAGGTTCGAGACCAGCAATGAGGTCTGGAACCAAGATGCCCAACGTCACACTAGTAGGCTGTGCTAGGTGGTTTGGATAGAACTCTAGGTAGTATAACTTTTATTTTATCCGGTGTTTCATGTAACACAAATTCCAAATATAACTAAATATAGTTCAAATTAAAAAAAATCCCACCTAGAGGGTGGGATACAATCTTGGGCCACAGCCTCGCTCTCTTCTCATCGTTCTCCTCTTCTTCTTCTTCCTTTTCCCGCTCTATTCAACTTCCGAAGTTTCAGAATCTGAGCTTCTTGTCTCTCTCTCATTATCCGCATCATTTGGGCTCTTCTATGTCTTATGTCTTCGAGAGACCTCAACCATGTTCTGTTGACTGTTCACATGGACGCACCATATCTGCTCCTCTCAATTGACCTCTCTTCTCGCCATTGGCATAGAACAAATCAGCAACATGAGATGCATAATCAATTTTATGACAAGGTATAAAATGAGCCATCTTTGAAAACCGATCAACAATTGGAAAACATTGTGGAAAAAATTAGGAACACGGTTGTTATTTTCTACTACTTGTCATCCACAAATCGATGGTCAAACCGAGGTAGTTAATAGAACTTTAGGAGTATTGTTGCGTGCTATTATTAAAAAGAACATAAAATCTTGGGAAGATTGTCTGCCACATGTTGAATTTGCATATAATAGGAGCATGCATTCTGCTACTAAATTTACACCATTTGAGGTTGTCTAAGGTTTTAATCCGTTAACTCCGTTAGATTTAACCCCTTTACCCGTTGATGAGCGTGTGGATTTAGATGGAGCAAAGAAAGCTGAAATTGTCAAGGCATTGCATGAGAAGATGCGCACAAATATTGAGCACAAGACTAAGCAATATGCAAGGCAAGCCAACAAAGGGCGTAAGGAAGTGGTGTTTGAACCTGGCGATTGGGTTTGGGTTCATATGTGCAAAGAGAGATTTCCTAGGCAATGGCATTCTAAGTTATTACTGCAAGGGGATGGACCATTCATGATTTTGGAAAGAGTTAACAATAATGCCTATAAGCTTGATCTTCCAGGTAAGTATGACGTTAGTGCCACATTTAATGTTTCTAACTTGACTCTTTTTGATGCCAGTGATGATTTGAGGGCAAATCCTTTGCACGGGGGAGGGAATGATGTGGACATCGAGCCATATCGAGAAGGTGGTGCTAGGTGCTAGGGACACAATGTCAATTCCTACTGGTTCGATTACTCGAGCATGGGCCAAGCAATTCAGGCAAGCTGTTGGTGTCATGGTTCGTGATCTTTGGTGTGGAGATGACCTTGGATCAAATCTTAAAGAATCTTGTAAATCTTAGCGCAATTTGATTATTTGGTCACCAAATATTTGACCAAGTCAAATAAGAATATTCTTCTTGTTTAGGAATATTTTAGAATATGAATATTCTAGAAGATGACGCATTAGATTTTTAGGGTTTGTGTGACGGCTAGAAAGCCTATATAAAGGAATTGACAACTTTCTTTTGGGGACAGATATATTTTATTTTTGACGAAACAGTTGAGAGATTCTCTTCTACTATTCTTTTGAGGACTTGACCTAATCATGTGACATTCTGAAATTCGACCCCGTTTTGATAAAGTGAAATGGGCATTTCGTCGACGTGCCTATGGCCCTTTTTCTCTGAGCTGATCACTCACGAGTTAACTAACCTATTGGGTGAAGCCGTTAAGGGATGTATCTACAGTAAAATCCCTAAAAGCTACCTAATTAGTTGGATTGGGCTAAAATCACGTCTGATCGATTTTTAACCACGAAATTGAACTCGATTTCGGGAATCGAATTTTAAGCGCATCATAATTCTTTTTTAGGACATTGTCTCATCGCTCGTCAATTTATTGACGAGTCCGAAATTTCAAGAAAGAAATTATCGGAAGAAAATTGAAGACCGAAAGGAAATAGAAAGGGAAAGAGAAAAGAAAAAAATAAGAATAAGGCTATTTCTTTTTTCTCTCTCTCTCCCTCTCTTTTCTTTTCTTTCTTTTTCTTTCTTTTCTCTCTCTCTCCTCTCCCCTTTCGCTCCCCCTTCGTGTGATTTCCCCCCCCCCAACCGACTTCTCTCTCTCTTCTTTGACCGGTCAAGCCTCATCTACTTCTCTCTCTCTCCTTCTCTCTCCTCTCTCTTCTCACCCACTTTCCCCCCACATGACCGAAAGCCCCCTTCCTCTCGTTCTCGCTCGTGAAAACCATAGACGAGGAAGAAGAAGCCGCACGGTTGCAGCTTGCCGAAGTCGTCGCCACTCATCTCGCCACCCGTGCTCGCACCCGTGCGTGCGCCGCTCGCCGCCAGCCCCGTCCCTCGCGCCAGGCGTTCCCTCGAGCGAATCCAGCTCTGCCCAGTTGCCGTCCCGCCCCGTCCGGCCAGCTCTGGCCACCGCCCAGCCCCGCCGGACGTCCCCGACGTCCCCCTTGTCCTCCGCCGGCCTCGCCTCGCCATTTTGGCCACCGGATTTGCTCTGGCCAGCGAAGGGCAGAAACCCACGAGTGGGTTTCCAGCCCCTTTCGGGCTCGTTTTGGGCTGTTTCCAGGCCTCAAACCCGAGCCGTGCTTTGGGAAGAATCGTTCCTCGCGTCGCCCCCGTCGGATTGATCCGATTTGCACGCGATTTGGTGAGTAATCTCACTAATCCCGGATTAGTTGGCTAATTATGCTTAAGGTTGGTTTAGTTTTAATTAATTATGTTTAGGTTGTTAGATTAGAATAAATTAGCAATTATTAGTCAAATGTGATGCAATTTAGATAAATTGATCGCGAATTAGCAAGTAGACGTGGTCTACTAATTACTGGAAGTGTCTTGGGATTTTTCCCGACCCTTAGTGGGCTCCAATGAGGCTTTTTGGGCGTAAGTGGAATTTTTGGTATTTAAATATTAATTTTCAGAATTAAATTAATTAATTATTTATTTTCCAAAAATTCAATTGAGATAGTAAATGACTAGAATATTATGCTGATGACCGTGGTGAAGTCCGTTTCTTTAATTGGGCTTTATTTTGAGCTAAATCAAATTTTTAATATTAATTATTTAATTTTCGAAATTAATTAATTAATTAACTAATTAATTTCCGAAAATTCAATTGAGATGGTAAATGACCAGAATATTATGCTGATGACCGTGGTGAAGTCCGTTTATTTAATTGGGCTTTATTTTGTGTTAAATTAAATTTTTAATATTTATTAATTAATTATTTTTCGGAAATTAAGATTTCGATGGCCGATGACCGAAATCTCGTGCTGATCATCGTGGCGCAGTTCATTTATTTATTTGAGCTCTACGTTGCATGGAATTAAATAAATTGTGATGTTTTAGGGATTTACCCTAAATTGATTTGAAATTGATTGAGATTGAATGATTGATTGGTAGATGGCCGAGTATGTTTGTTTAGCATTTATAATGCTTTGATTGAGTTGTAAAGTGGATGGAGTTATGAGAGAATTGGAAATACTCTGGGATTGAACCAATTAGACACGGTGTATGGACCTACGTGGTTCGGTGATTGGGACATCACTGGCGAAAACGGCGCCTTAAAGAACGCACGTATCGGTCTAGTACATACATTATTGTGGACCTACGGGGTTCGGTGATTGGGATATCACTGGCGAAAACGGCGCCTTAAAGAACGCACGTATCGGTCTAGTACTCACATTGTTATAGGTATGTATGATTCGGTGATTAAGGACATCACTGGCAAAAACGGCGCCTTAAAGAACGCATACACTTGTCTATTAAATACATTGTTATAGGCATGTGTGGTTCGGTGATTATGGACCTCACTGGCGAAAACGGCGCCTTAAAGAACGCATACAATTGTATATTGAGTACATGGTTATAGGCATGCGTGGTTCAGTGACTAAGGATGTCACTAGCGAAAACGGCGCCTTAAAGAACGCATGCAAATTGTCTAGTGGATAAGTCAATTGGTGAACTTGACGCCCGAGAGCATTGACCTAGAATGGTCCGTCTGACATGTAATTGACTAGTTCGATTGATCATTGCTTTGATTTGATGTTGTGAATTGATTGACTGAATGGAAATGACCTTGAGTGGTCTTGTTGGCATATAATCGATTAGGTCGATTTGATCAATGCTTCGATCGGAGATATGATCGCTTGGGTGCCTATTATGAATTGTACTGACTTGCAGGTGGGATCTGAGACCAAGGTAAGTCCTCTGCCCTGTGCGTGTTTAAGCAGCCTGTAGTATAATAGTTTGCTAATCGAGGCTTAGTGGGGTAGAACTCGCTGAGACGTAGTCTTATCTCGGTTTGGGGAAATCATTTTAGGACCCTATTGAGGAGCTGAGGAGGAGGAATCCGAGAAGGAGAACTCGGAGGTGAATCTTAAGGAGAAAGATTTTTGGGAGAAGAAGATAATCCGGAGAAGGGCCTTGAGTACGGCCCGGATGGTTGAGAGTTTATCTTATTTTGATATCTCCTTTTTGATGTGATTAAAGTTTAGAGTAAAAAGTTGTAAAGTGCTCTGGTTTGTGTTTTGTATAAAAGTTTGGTTATAAATTTCAATATGAAAAATATGGCCCTGCTTTTCTATCCCATCGTTTTATTGTCTGGGGATTTTAACTGCTTCCGCATGTGCTTAATAAATGAAAGGGTCGGCGATACATTGTCCTGGGATATCGCATTATAAAATCGACCAAATAAGAAGGATGTGTGCATGCCCGAGGATCGGGGCGTGACAAATCAAGGTTCCCTTGTGACAGTCGATTCGACTTATCGAGCGAGATAGCGAATTCTTTAGCTCGTGGCGTCTATATCGTTGGTTGGTTGACATGCGTTCATTAACAGGTCACGTTCATACCGAGGTTGCCAGTCACAGGTTTGATTAGAGGTCGAGGTTTGCAATTCGCACCATCTGGGCCTTCGTAGAACGATCCTTCCGCAACGATTCACATCAAACTTCCAAGAGCAATATATTTTAGGGCTAATGGCTGATTCAGTCGTGATCTATGCACTTGGCATAATCACAAACAAACTCACGAAGTTAAACAACTAAAGTGTGGATGCGAACATCCAGCTGAACGGTTCTGGGCGCCATTCCTCCTGTTACACTTAGGAGGCCCTGACGCCATTACAGCATATGCCCTAAAAGACAATGAGCTCTGTGTGGCATCCTTTGACGGCCCCCGATCCGTTAGGGTCGCCACAGTTCGCTTACCTTTCACTTTCCCTATTAACATGTCACTCTGATGCCATTTCAATTGCAGCGGGTCCATAGAACCATGGGGGTTTACACCTTTTTTTTTTTTATCGGTCCCTTGCGCAATTCATATACGGAAGCACATCCAACAAACTCTCTTCCCTATATTCAGAAAGCGATGCACACCTACTAAACATCTTATATAAGTTAAAGCTGAACACATTTATTTACATAAAGCAAATGGACATCTTTAGTCGGTACATCGAAATGCCAATGTTTCTATACTCGACTATACTTCAAAAGATGACCAACATCTTCTCCAACAGTCGAATACTTAAAGTCCATCGATTAGTGACGGCGTCCAAAAGTTCCTCTCTTTGCTATCCTCCTCCTCGCAATCATATCCAACCACTTGATTCATCTACTAGTAGCAGTGGCAGCAGAGGTATCTTATCTAGCCTGAAATGTTATTCCCCAAAAGGGGTGAGTACAACCACTCAACAGGTAAAGGACCAATAAACCACTCAATACATCATGCCATGCAATCATCACAATCATAGCATCACATGTCATACAAGCATCCATGCACAACATACCATGGCATCATGCACATGTCATCATACCTCATATACCATCATCATCATATGGACATCACCATCATATCATATACTTACCGTCATCATGTCACACATGGCATCATCCTTACCATGCATCCATGCATATAACATCATCATATCACATGTACCATCATCATTACCATGCATTCATGCATGTAACATTATCATCATATCATCATATCACATGTACCATCATCATTACCATGTATCCATGCACATCTCATCATCATATCGCATGTACCATCATCATTACCATGCATCCATGCATGTAACATCATCATCATATCATCATATCACATGTACCATCATCATTACCATGTATCCATGCACATCTCATCATCATATCACATGTACCATCATCATTACCATGCATCCATTCACATCTCATCATATCATGCATATATCATCATGCATAATTCAATTTCAATTTCATTTTGGACCGCCACATTTCTCTTTCTCGGGACCAATGTTTGCATCCCACATTCATCACTCGCGCCTAAACTAGCATCGCGAGATAAACCTCCGGGAATGTATCCAAGATACAACCGGGCATCCGGCACCCCCACATTCCGGGCATCTCGCATCCCAACTGGCATCACGAGGCATCCCCTCGGGCAAAAACCTCCGAGGCTTCCGGCATTTACACTCCCTGGCCGAGCATCTCGCATCCCAACTAGCACCGTGAGGCATCCCCCTGGGCACAAACCTCCAGGGCTTCCGGAATTATGTACCGACATACCACCAGGCCTCCCCTGGAATTACGTACCGTATACCACCGGGCATCCCGACACTCCCGGGGAATCTTCGGGGCTCGCCATGAAAATGGTTTCCCCTGCCCTCCGGAATTACATACCGACATACCATCAAGCCTTCCCTGGAATTACGTACCGTATACCACCGGGCATCCCGACACTCCCGGGGCATCGTCGGCTCACACCTCCGACGGCCTTCTCACTTATCTCAATTCACATCTCCAATTATAGTTCAATTTTAACATGGCATGTGATGTGATGGAAATCAAGATCGTATTCATCATTGAATTCATACATGCATCTCAAATCATTATCATGCATGCAGCTAGACACCATCATCCATCACAATACAATTCATGGAGTCCATGCAATATAAAATGGTCCATATCTCATGCCTTTTCAAAGTTTACAAAATTCCGGCATGTACCATTTTTAGAAAATATTTAAATTAAATATCCATATGCTTCTCAAAAATCATGAAATTAAGGCTAGTGATAGACAAGACAATAGGGTAATAATTTCATGAAAAACACAAGGCCAATCAAATTCCACACAAAATTATAATTCACGCACATACAACATGTAATTTCGGATAAAAACAGAATGCACAGTTTCCGATATAATTTGATTAAAATATCCAAACGACCTCCGAAAATTATGAAATTTTACCAGATTATAGCCAAGACACTAAAGTGGATTTTTCATGAAGACCTCTAAGACAAATTATTTTTATATTATTTTCTACAGTCACACGAAGCTTCTGGATCTAACACCGAAACGTCCAGTGCATGCTTCTCCGAAATACTGAGTTTTCAACTACCTATTCTTCTTTGTTTCCTCTGAAATTTGGATATGTTTTACTTCAAGAGGTCCCCTACAACTTTCATGAGGGATCTAAGTCAAAATTCCAGAGTATAGTCATCATTCGGGTCCATGAAGTCTCGGGTAACCTATACCGCGTCTCCAGATCTACGGTTTTCAAGAGTAAGTTTATTCACTAGGCTACACTTGTTCATTTTGCTTCAAATTTGAGTATGTTAAACTTCGAGATGTTCTCTACAAGTTTCATGAAGAAGTCGAAAAGAGATTCTTAGTAAAAATCAACATGCAACCACAAATCCACCGAAAGGTCAGTGAAATCGTTCCAGATCTGGTGTCTCCGTAGGATGAGTGTTTGACCCCTCAATTCTCCATCATTTTGTACTAAATCTTAGTATGTTATAGTTTAAGATGTTGGCTACAACTTTCATGAAGAGGTCAAAGTCAAAATCGAACTCAAAACATGCATGCAAGCTCTCACAAGATTCTGGGTCAGGCGGTTCATGCGAAAACATTCCAGATCTAGCATCTGCGTAGGATGAGAGTTTGACCCATTAAATCTCCATCATTTTGCACCAAATTTTATTATGTTGTATTTTAAAATGTTGGCTACAACTTTCATGAATAGATCAAAGTCAAAATCGAACTCAAAACATGCATGCAAGCTCTCACAAGATTCTGGGTCAGGCGGTTCATGCGAAAACAGCATGCATCTCCAAGAACAAACCTCATGTACTTCGATTTCTCCAAAAATTCAACCACACATGCAAGGCACACATGTAAGGGGTGGAAATCAGTCCCAAATTGCCTCTAAGACCGAGCAAATACGAGCACACGGACGGCACACCGGCGACAAACGAACGGCGTGCGGGCGGCGATGGGCGGACAGCTCCTTCTCTCGGCTCCCCCTTCTCTCTCGCCACTTCCTCTCTCTCTCACTCTCTCAAGACCAGCCACTCTCTCTCTCTCTCTCTCTCTCTCTCTCTCTCTCTTTGGTTGCTATATAAATTGCATGCACCCTCAATTTGCATGGGGGACACTTGTCCCTAAGAAGGAGACAAGTGTCTGCTTTGCCGAAGACATTTGGAGGCCATGCGGTGCCTCACTCTTCCCCTCCATGCGTCGGCAGCCCAATGGGCTTCATGGGCCGGGCCTCTTGGCCCACTTTAGGCTCATCTCACTTGGGCCTAAAGTCCAAGCTTAAATGGCCCAAAATTTTCTTAAATAAGTCCATTTTTACTTTTAATAATTTACCTTAAATCCCAACTTATATAAATACTAAATTACAATTTCATATGGCCATAAAACTTGAAATCATAAATCCATAAATTCCAATTTATGATGCACATGGCCAATGATAGAATTTTCTTTCCTATCACATAATTATCCCTTAAAAGCTTGGCCATTTATCTTATTGCAAATTATGGATTAAATGGCGATAAAATAACTTGATGATACTTCCATCACCTATTCATAGACTTTAATGTAACTAGAGGTCATTATGAATTTTGGGATGCCACACTCTGGTTGAGGCTCTTGTTGGCACTAGTCACCTAAGCATGAGTGACATTTTATATCTTCTTAATGGCGTGGACTGGCCAAAAGATATCCATCCTCGCCATCGTGGTAATTCTTGCCGGTCTTGTCATGTATGGTGAAAGGGTTTATGTGCTTTGGACTACCAACCGTGAGCAGTTCAGGGACTCTATCCCTGACCCGCCTCCTAATCATTCCAAGATATTGGAGCAACATAAGTTGATGAAGGCTGAGGGCTATAATGTCATACCACACGAAGTGATCGAGGTCTGCAATGTGATCGTGGAAAACACTGTGGATGGTGTCGATCTTTTGTCTTCAGAGGAAGACCTCAATCTGGAGCAAGTTTATAAGCATAAGTAAGGATAATTGCTTGTAGCCAGAGGCTTGGTCAAAATATTCCAATGCCTTTTCGCAGATCTCCTGCTGAGTTTCGAGGATCACGATACAAGTAAGTCGGTGCTCAATATGCTTTGGTTGTTCTTCTTTTCTCCACTAACAAGGCTTGTTGTTTATTAAGGAAAATAAATTTGCAGTCTTGGATTTCATGAATTGGTTGCAACTGAAAGGGCTAGTGCAAACACCTAGAGGGGGGTGAATAGGTGTCACTAAAAAATTTTTGCAAGACTTAGTAAGAGTAAATTGCTTGTAGAATATAATAAACTAAGGACGTAATCAGCTTTAAACAATTATATAAAGCTACGGATAAAAGTATGGAGTTCAAGGAAAGAGAATTGGAATACAAGGTTTATAGCGGTTCGGCTTAGATTAAGCATACGTCCACTCTCCCATGCTACACAGCCCCACCGGCCGGATTCCACTATGAATTAAAAGAGATTTTTACAACTTGTGATCTTTGACTTTCTCAGTGGAGAGTCTCTACTGGTCTCTCACAAAGTCTCAATAAGAGTTTTTCTCTTTTGTATACAACTTTGAGCTTGATGAATGAAAGAGCAAGGAATTAGAAAGCTTCAGACTATAAAATTTTTCTTTCACACACACCTTCAAACAACTGAAGAGTCCGCCTTAAATACTCCTTCATGCCTTCATAACCGTTGGCACTTTTCAAATGAATTCTTCCAATCTACCCATTGGATAGAATTAATTAAGGTGATCTCGAGTCATTAAATGATTTGTGATGAAAGCCTATCAATCATGTTCGCCCATACAATCAGGATCTTTGGTTTTCATAAGTAGAACATTCCATGTTTCCTCGCCTTTCAAAAGATCTTCATATCAAAGTAGATTCCAATAAGAATAATCAATCAAGTGGATGTTATATCTAGCCATAAGGTCTTTCAAAAATCATACGAATTGAATCCTTGAAGATAATCTGGCATCTGGATAAGTCTTCATTCTTCGTTTGGAATCTGTCAGAGTGGGTAGACTTTGAATCTTAAGTCTGGCGGTCTTCAGACTTTGACGGTAGAGTCTGGAGTTCTTCAGACTATAACACTTGAGTATGCAAGTTTTCAGACTAGACTTTTGGAAACGTTTTGTTAACTTCAAAACAATAAATGAGTTTTCTCCAACAATCTCCCCCTTTTTGATGGTGACAAAACTTTCTTGCAAATTTGAAAACTTTTGACCAGCAAAATAACACTTAAACAATACATGATATCTTGTAAAAATAAGTTGATTAGGATCTGGATAGCATCGATTCTGCAACCACATAAAACATGTTAATCTTGCAAGATAAGATAACTATCCAGCCACAATCAATATCACAAACTTAGTTATTGCATGCGTCAAAAGGATTCAAAGTCAACAAGTCCAAAATATATACCAGTCCAAAACCAAACCAAAAAATACCAAAGTCCAAACAAAAAGTCATCAAAATCAAACCAAGCAAAAAGTACCCAAAAAGATAAGTTAGGTCAAATTTGCATAAACTCTCCCCCTTTTTGTCAACAACAAAAAGTGAAGAATGATTATAAAATGAGTTGGCTAAAAATCATGGCTGTTTGAGGATGCGAACGATCTAGAAATCCCCCATTGACTTGATAGTCTCCTTCAACTGTTGAATATCCTCGCCCTTTGCAGTTTCTTGCACTTGAAGCTTCAGGGCTTGTATCTACTCTTAAAGAGAATCTGAAGTCGTTTTGAAGGCTGTCATCGAGTTCTTCATCTCAAACTCTAAACCATATTGCTGTCCCTTCAAATCCAAAAGGATATCCAGTAGTCTTTGAAAGTCTGCTGTTGGTTCTGTTGTAGCACTAGGTCCAGCCGAATTAGTTCTAGGAGTTTTGAGATGTGAAGGAACATCAGTAATTTGATCACTAGGACTAGGAGTGGATGCCTTAACGTCTGCTTCAGGGTAGTGAGAGGCATAGACATCCTTTGGATCTGCTGAAGATCTACTAACATTACTAGTAAAAACAGGTAAAGAAGTATGTCTTTTGTCAGCAACTCCCCCTGTTTCTGTGCCTTCAGGTGGAGAAAAGAATCCTTATTCTTGTTCTTGCTCTACTTCAGCATCCAAGTGATGTTTTCCTCTTTCTTCTCATGCAGTTCCACTCCTTGTCTTCTCCGAGTCACTTGACAAGGATACAACAAATGTTGGCGCAAAGGAGTCATCTTGACCATCTTCTTCCTCTTCTTCTCTTCCTCTCTCTTCTTCCTCTGTTCTTCTTTCTTCTCTTTCTTCACCTATCTTCTCTATCTCTGTTCTCTCTGTTCTCTGGCTCCTTAAAGCTAACAAAACTCCATAAATTTCTTAAGGCAAAGGTAGAGAGAGTGATATCGTGCTCATCTTCTTCGTCATGCAAGATAAGGGCTCTCCTCTTCTTGATAGGTGCGCTCATGGGCTCCTTGCCTTTTTCTCTTCTTCGCTGCAGAATCTTGTTTTGCCTTAATAGGAGACTTCTCTTTCATGTGCTCCAAAACCTTATTTAGCTCCTTCAGACGCATCTTTGAAACCATTTTCAGTCCAATCACTATTGGAGCAATGGTTCTAACATGCAGAGTAGCGGGAAGATGAATTTTAAAGTGTCTGAAGAATTGAGTGACAAGCGCAGAGTAAAGTAGTTGCCCCTTGTCCTTCACAACTGTCCTATACATGTCCATGAGGATAGTGTGAGGCAGTGAGAACTTAAAGCCAATGTTGATTGCATACATCAACTTTGCTTCAGAGTGAGAGACATCAGTCTTTGACATAGATTTGGGTCTGATGCAATTGATCACGATCTTGTAAAGTAAGATATTAGAGGCAGTCATTCTAGAGTAAGAAATTTTGCCCTCAACAAATCTGTCCCGAACAAGTTCTAAGGTAGCATGACCACTATATACACTGATTGGTTGGAAACTCCATCTTTCCACACCAATCACATCCGCCAATGTGTCCACATCAACCACAAATTCTTTGTCCCTAATCGTAAAAGAAAATCTATTTGCATCTAGAAAATATAGATTTGAATAGAAATAAGCTGTTAGTTTTGGGTAGGCGACAGTCGTCTCTGAGCAGAATTGTTCAAGTTGAAGGAGTGCAAACTTCTCCCTCAGTTTCACTTTCAAAGAATCAAGAAAGTCGAAATTCACATTTTTAGGGTTCATAACCCATCTCTTCAGCAGTTTTGAGTAGGTTTACCTGTGGTCTTTGGAACGGAATAAACTCATTCCCTCACCAAGAAGAAAGGCGCTGCTCACAGTTAAAATCTATTGGAGATAATTTATACTGATATTAGTGGCCATACTCAACCACCTTGTGTGGAAATAAGTACTTCATCACATTCATTGATGATTTCTCCCGTTATTGTTATGTTTATCTAATTAAGGAGAAGACTAATGCTCTTGAAATGTTCAAAGTGCTTCGTACTGAAGTTGAGAATCAATTGGGAAAAATTATCAAGGTTGTCAGGTTTGATCGCAGTGGTGCGTATTATGGGCGATATACTGAGGCTGGATAGCAAAAGGGACCGTTTGCAAAATATTGCCAGGACTGTGGTATTGTCACTCAATATATAATGCCTGGAAATCTTGAACAGAATGGTGTAGTTGAACGACGCAATCACACACTCATGGAGATGAAACGAAGTATGATGGGCAATTCTAATTTTCCTGAATACTTATGGGGTGATGCAATTAAAACAAAAACTTATATATTGAATCGTGTACCTAGTAAATCGGTGCCGAAAACACCTTTTGAATTATGGACAGGGAGGAAACCAAGCTTGAATCATTTTCAAGTTTGAGGTTGTCCTGCAGAGGTGAAAATTTATGATCATTCTCAGAAGAAGACCGAATCTAGGACTACTAGATGTTACTTTATTAGATATCTTGATCATTCTAAAGGGTATAGGTTCTATTATCATTCTCGCGTCACTAGAATCTTTGAATCTCAAACTGCCAAATTCCTAGAATTAGATGTTGCTGAAAAGAGTTCTTCTCAATCTTTCGAAAGGGAAGAACCACATAAAACAGTCTCTATTCCATTGTCCATCTTGCAAGATGATTCTATGCAAGATCCTAGCAGAGTGGAAATTCAGCAAGAAGCAAATACTGAAATTATGATGGTAGATCCTCCCATTACAAATGAAATTCCCGAGATGAATGATGCGGCTCCAAAAATGCCTATGCGAAGATCACAACGACAAAGAAGACCAACACCTTTAAATGATTATCATGTCTATCTTGGAGAAGCTGATTTTGACATTGGAAGTATAGTTGATCCAACGACCTTCAAAGAAGCTCTTAATAGTGATCAGGTAGACAAATGGTTAGAAGCGATGAAGGACGAGATGATTTCTATGTCAACTAATTAAGTATGGAAACTTGTTGATTTACCTAATGGGCATAAACCGATTGGCTGCAAATGGGTATTCAAAACCAAGAAAGACAATAAAGACAACATAGAGAGATTCAAGGCAAGGTTAGTTGTAAAAGGGTACACACAAAGAGAAGGCATTGATTATACTGAAGTCTTTTTCCCGGTATCCATTAAAGACTCTTTTTGGATAATCATGGCATTGGTGGCTCATTTTGACTTAGAGCTTTACCAAATTGATGTCAAGACAGCTTTTCTAAATGGAGATCTAGATGAAGAAGTATATATGCAGCAACCTAAAGGGTTTAAAGAAGCCAGAAAGAATCATATGGTGTGCAAACTTCAAAGGTCCATCCATGGTCTCAAACAAGCATCACGTCAATGGTACTTAAAATTTCACAAAGTTGTGAGATCATTTGGTTTTGAAGAAAACAAGTTTGATCAATGCATCTACATGAAAGTAAGTGGGAGTATATATATTTTCTTAGTATTTTATGTAGATGACATTTTACTTGCAAGCAGTGATGTTGATCTATTGAATGACACAAAATGTTTTCTATCTACAAAGTTTGATATGAAAGATTTTAGGAAAGCCTCTTTTGTTCTAGGCATTAAGATTCATCGTCACAGATCTAAGAAGGTTATGAGATTATCTCAGAAAAGTTATATAGATCGTGTTTTGAAAAGATTCAATATGCAAACCTGCAAGTCAGGTGGAGCTCCTGTTATGCAAGGAAATAAATTGAGTATAGAGCAATGCCCCAAGAATGATGTTGAAAAAGAAGTCATGAAGAATGTTCCATATGCTAGTGTAGTTAGCAATCTTATGTATGCACAAGTATGTACCAGACTTGATATTGCTTTTGCTGTGAATACTCTTGGAAGATAGCTGTCGAATCTAGATCATGAACATTGGGTTGCAGCTAAAAAGGTGATAAGATATCTACAACAAACAAAAGAATTCATGCTCGTGTATAGCAGAGTTGAGGAACTAAAGGTGATTAGATATTCAAATGTTGATTTTGCTAGTTGTTCAGATGATAGAAAATCAACTTTTGGATATATTTTTATGATGGCTAGAGGTGTTATTTCTTGGAAGAGCACAAAGCAAACCTTGATAATGAACTCTACAATGTATGCTGAATTTGTAGCGTGCTACAGTGCGTCAATTCAAGCAGTTTGGCTCAGAAATTTGATCTCAGAATTGCGAGTTGTGGACTTTATTGCTAGACATATGGTGATCTACTGTGACAACACTACGGCTGTGTTTTATTCCAAGCATGGCAAGATTAATAATGCATCTAAACACATGGAGATCAAATATTATACTGTTAAGGACTTGGTCAAAAAGGGAGAGATTGTGATTGAAAATATCGTAACCGAGTTCATATTGGTTGATCCTCTAACAAAAGGCTTACGACACATTTTGTTTAAAGAACATGTAAAAATATGGGTGTCTTAGATTCTTTTAATTTTTTTTGTTAGTGGGAGTTATATAATTTGTATTTCTGGATATTATAGTTATATGCGAGACTAATAATGCTTTTATGATATCTATTAAAACATTTATTTTCAATGATTGTTATTATTGATTCTATTGTTATTCTTTCTCTTGTTGACTGAGAAATAGAAGTATAAAACAGTATCTTTAAACAAATTTTAGTTTAAAGATGACTGGATGTCACTAATTATGAGATCTCATGTTATATTGTGACATAATCGTGCAATTTCATGTTGTTTAGAAATTGTGTTAATGTAGTTTCATGTCGTTGAGAAATTCCATTGATGATCAATAAGAAATAGTGTATATTTTGATCACATGTTGGCACTATTTCTTACTACACTACTAGGCTCATGATCCATGAAAATATAATGCTTATTATATGTGATTATGGAAGGTCTTGTGTAATGGCATTTTCTTAGCACATTGATCTTCATAGTCCTATACTTGAGGTTATATAGGATTGGATTGGTTTTGAGATGCCGTTATTGGAATATTATTTTTTAAAAGTTGTGGCCACATAAAACAAAATTTTCAATTATTAACCCAATAGTGTCATTTTCAATATAAAATCTTTTTCAAAATAAAATAAGTTAATTAATGTAGCTCAAGTGGGAGAATGTTAGAAATTTTCTATAATATAGGCTTACATTAATTAATTAATTTTCTATTTTAAATAATCGAGTTAATGGATATTCCAATATTTGTTGAACCCTATAGCAATCTGATTAAATTGGATATTGGCATCTATTGATAACGGGCCTAGTTGAGCAGCAAAGTGTAGGCAATTGTGTTTAATTAAAGCCCGTAATGAGAATGGCCCAATTGACACGTTGTTGATTAGGGTTTGCTAGGTCTCCTCTCTAGCTTATAAAAGGGTAGGTTATACCTATCAGTTGCTTGAATCCCATTGAAAGCTACTATATCGAAATATGTCAAAGAGAAGAAAATCTGGCATTCCGATAGATCATTGGTTATCGGATTGATCTACTTTTCTTCAAGTGAAGCAATGGTTCAAATAGGTATGTCTTAATTCTGTTGTGTTTATTGATCTCGGTGTTTTACAATCATATATGGATCCATTTCTTCTTGATTGATTAGTTGTTTATGTAAATAAAGATTATACATAGGATCCTCTCGTTTTTCCTCATCGAATTAAGAAACAAATTGTTATTTAACAGAAAAAAAAGGTGTTAACAGTGAAATAGTTGGAAATCAGCCAATATTAATTGATGGAAAGAAAAATGCATGCCACAAAAAATTATACATGCTGAATTTTGTAGACATAAAATAAGAAAATATTTATGATATGATTTTGAAGACCACAACATAAAATACGAACGAAAACAGAACAAAGAGTGAGGTTCAATACCTGGGATGGTTACACCTAAACCAGGCTCTCTCCCAGAATAGCGAGTTCCTCTCTACCAACTGGGTAGATTTCCCCACCTTCAAGGTAAGGTTTGTTTCTATCATAATGGAAAACCCTAAACCCTAAATCATCCTATACAAAACGCCATTTTGTTCACCCCAAGCTCCCGATAAAAATCCCACCCCCAACGAAACCCTAATGTCCATGCCATCCTCTTCCAATTAGCTATGGTAACTTGTCTTACACCATCAGATCGACAATCCCATTGCCCGAAACTCCTTTGAGATACCCATGCACCATACACCATCTGAAACCATCACTCGTCATACCCAATCTTCATAAATTGCACCGGTGCTCCCTTCAAACCATCACTGACCATACCTAATCACTCGATCTCCTCTCCCGCTAGTTCTAAACTGCTTAAGCCAGCGAGTGTGACAAACCCTTTGAATCAGATTCTGGAGAACAAGAGATGGCAGGTCAGATTGAGGAAGAAAGGCGTTTAGCGGCCCTTTGCAAAAGTTTAGGTAAGTTGTGGTCTGAAGATGATGTTGTGGATATAAAAAGTGATATTTTAGAAGAAAAAAATGATTGAATGTCGAAAAACAGTGTTCGGGAAGTTGTAGTCTAGACTGAATGTGAATTTTACAGCTTTCGTGAATACTATGAAAAGAGTTTGGAGGGTCGAGAATGTTACTTGCAATTAGCTCGAACCAAGTTATTTCTCCTTTGCTTTCTAGTCGGAAGCTGAAAAACAGAGAGTATTAGATTCTGGGCCATGGTGCTTCTCCAGCAACTTACTAGTCCTACAACAATGTGATCTTGATACTCTAGAGATTTGTTATGAATTTACCCATTATGCCTTTTGGGTTAATTTCTATGGCCTCCCGTTTGGGAGAGTCACTAGTGAAGTAATCAAGGATATAACATCTAAACTGGGAGAAGTAATAGATATGAAAATAGAAGCAAAAGGCAATAGTCATTACAAGATTGGAAAGTTAAAAGTAAAGCTGAATCTGGAAAATCCTCTAAAGACAGGAGTAATTGTTAATTTGGAGAGGAAAAAACTATGGGTAGACTTTAAATATGAGTGACTCCCACATTATTGTTACTCATGCGGTAAAATTGGGCATTATGTTACTGTTTGCAAAGAAATACCCTATGAGAATTCATGGCTGGCAGAAAACTTACCGGGAAGATTTGGGCAATGGCTAGGAGCAGAAGTGCGTGAACTCAGCCCGTATGGTAAAGTTTTCTATGGCAAACAAGAGATAATCTAAGTGTGAAAGCTAGTACGAGTACCTAGAGGGGGTGAATAGGTGCGAAAGCAAATTTTATAAAATAAAGTATGAGATTTTGCTTTTAAACCAACACTGTTTAGCAATAGACTTTGAAAAGGAAATTAGACTTTAATAAACAAATAAAGTTACAATCAAAGTAAAAGAGCTTAGGGAAGAGAATAAGAACACAAGGTTTATAGTGGTTTGGCTTAATCCAAGCCTACGTCCACTCTCCTGCACTGACAGCCCACCGGCTGGATTTCACTAAGAATCAAAAGAGTTGTTACAGTATAGCTCTTCCTTGATTCCATAGTGTAGAGACTCTACTACACTTCCTCAAGGTCTCACAGAAGTATAAACTCTCTTTTGAGTACAAGTTCACGCTCAACAATTGAATTGATAAAGAATAAGAAGCTTCAGACTTTGGAATTTCTCTATCGCGCATACACTCGAATAACTGGAACGTCTTCCTTATATACTCCTTCATGCCTCCATACCCGTTGACACTTTCCAAATGAGCTCTTCCAATCTACCCGTTGGACAGAATCAATTAGGGAGATTTCGAGTTATTTAAGGAATATGATGATAGCCCACCAATCCTGCTCGCCCATACAATTAGGATTTAAGTTTCCATAAGTAGAACCTTCCAAGTATGCTTCGCCAATTAACGGATCCAAAATGCCTGAATCAATCTCAAGATGAATAATGGATTCTAAGATGTTATCTCTAGCCAAGAGATCTTCTTTAGTCGATAGAATCAAATCCTTAAAGAAATACTTAATTCTGGATAAGTCTTCTTCGACAGTCTAGAAACTGTCAATGAGGGTAGACTTTGAATCTTGAGTCTGGTGGTTCGGCGGTCTTTAGACTTTGACAAAAGAGTCTGCAAGTCTTCAGACTAGACTGATGGAAACGTTTTGTCAGCTTTAAAACACATAAGGAAGTTTTCTCCAACAATTTCCCCCTTTTTGATGGTAACAAAACTTTTCTGCAGATTTGGATATCTTTGACCTGCAAAATAATACTCAAGTAAACATGAATATCTCACAAAAGATAATTGGCTTAGTAAAGATAGCATTAAATCTGCATCCACAGGAAAAAAAAAAGTTAGTTCTGTAAATAAACAACTATCTCTGCCATACTAACAATGCTTAAAATAATGCAGCAAACATTTAAACGATCAAACAATCCAAATCCAAATCCAGTCACAACCAAACAATCAAACAAAAGTAAAGTCAATCAAAAAGTCAAAGGTTAAATCTCAAATCTGCAACAACTCTCCCCCTTTTTGTCGGCATTAAAAAGGTAGAGACGAAAAGAGAATGGAATTAGGATTGCTTTGGAACGCGAACAAGCTGGAAATCTCCCATTGACTGGACAATCCTTTACAGCTTTTTCAAATACTCCTTCAGTTGAGCCACATCTTCACCCTTGGCATTTGCTTGAACTTGAAGAGCAAGGGCATGGATTTGATTATGTAAGGAAATTGAAGAGGCTCGACCTGCATTCTGCAAGTTCTGAACTTTACATCCCAGGGCATAAATCTGTCCTCGCATCTCCATAAGAATATCAAGCAGTCTTCGAAAGTCTGGTGAATTATCAGTCTGAGTGCTAGCTTCTGCACGATCAGTAGGTGTATTGGTAGATGATGGCAAGTTAGCATGATCACTCAGATTTGGCGATGAAACCTCATGACCTTCCTCTGGAAATTGAGATGCATAGATATCTTCTGGATCTGCAGGTGAACGGCTAACATCTTCACTAGTAACAACAATTGAAGATGTATCTCTTTTCTCAGCAACTCCCCCTGTTTCATTGCCTTTGGGTGGTGAGAAGTACTCTTCATGCTCTGTTTCTTCTTGTTCACCTCTGCCTTCTTCTTCTTCTTCTTCTTCTTTCGCAATCCTTCCTTCCTCTACTTCTTTTTCCATTGATTCTCTCTATCCACTCCTTTGTTCGAACTCTTCTCTGTCTTGATCTTGTCTCTCTTCTGTCTCTGGAATAGAACGACGTAAGTTTTTCAGTGCAATAGCAGAAATCGTGATATCATCCTCATCCTCTTCATCCTCCAAAATGAGTGCTCTTCTTTTCCTCGATGGAGCAGCCATGGGATCTTTCCCTTTTCGTTTTGCAGTCGAAGAGACTGGGTGAGTCTTGAAAGGGTTTTCTCCTTGAATCGCTCCAAAGCTTTGTTAAGTTCCTTCAGATGCATTTTGGAAACCATTTTCAGTCCCACCGCCATTTGATCGTAGGTTCGAACACATAAAATCCTGGGAGGCTAAATATTTAAATGTCTGAATAACTTAGTGACAAGTGCTGAGTAAGGAAGTTGACCCTTGTCTTTCACCATCGTTCTGTACATATGAAACATGATAGTGTGTGGAAGAGAAAACTTTTTGCCAGCGTTAATGGCATACATCAGCTTTGCCTCCGAGTTTGAAACATCAGTCTTTGAAGTCGATTTGGTTCTGAGGCAGTTGATCACTATCTTGTGAAGCAAAATATTTGAGGCATTCATCCTCAAATATGAAATTTGTCCTTCCGCCATTTCATCCCGAACAAGTTTTACCATCACACGTCCAATAGACACACTAATTGATTGGAAATTCCCTCTTTCTACTCCAATCACATTAGCCAATGTGTCCATGTCAACTACATAGCCCTGATCTCGAACACTGAATGAGAATTTATTCGCATCCAAGAAACTTAGATTAGAATAGAAATATGCAGTGAGTTCAGCATGAGCCTCTGTCGTCTCAGAACAAAACCATTCTAGTTGAAGAAGGTTGATCACCCCACGCTTAGATTAGAATTTATTTCTCTCACAGCTTCACATTTAGAGAATCAAGAAAATCAAAATCCACACTTCTAGGGTTGATCACCCCACGCTTTAGCAACTTAGACTAAAGTCGCTTGTGTTCCTCTGAGCGAAAAAAATGTGTCCTTTTGCTTCGAATATTCGCCACAACACCCATTCTAAGCTTAAAATGAATGTACATCTTATCATCATCATTCCCATCAGGTTGACTCAGCCCTCCAACGCGTGGATCGCTTGGGATATTTGCAAATGCTTTTTCTGCTGACCCCGCAGGAGCAATTCCCAATCGTTCCATTGTGCGTAAAAAGTTGGTTTTATTTCGATACCCTTTCTCTTTCAAGAATTCATCAATATAGTTCAAGGGAGTACCACCATTCTTCAAGGCAGAGTAAAGCTTAAAAATGAAAGCGGGCTTTTGAGTTCTTACAGGTTCTGCATCTTTTATGATTTCTTCCTCCACTTGATGATTAATATCCTGAGGTCTAGATGGAGGAGATGAACGTTGTCGAGAGTGTTGTGGGCTCTGCTGCTGTCTTGGAGATTCTTCTTCCTCGGTGAGATCAAAATGCGCAGGACCCTCACGCATGTGTTGTGGTCCCCTATTCGCGATCCTTGAAAACTTCCTTTGAAACGACATTCTTCACAGTCTTTAAGAGATTCCATGCTTGTTTCGCAAGAAAGGTGAAAACTTTTCGAGGATTAAACAAGAGATGAAAAGAGAAATTGAAGATTTGTGCTTTCTTAGGGTTTTGTGAGTAAAATAGAGATAAACCGATAGTATATAAAGCAGTTGAAGCGAGGCATACGGAACGACACAAAAGGAAAAAATAAAAATGCATTTTCAAAAATAACTGCCTTTTTGAAAAAATAAACAACCGTCATTTCAAAAGATAACTTCTTTTTTGAAAAGGAATGATTGCAATAATCACGAAAATTGGGAAATATAACATCAATCAATTACATATTAATAGATTATCGTACCTTTTCGAGATTTTATCCGAGAGATAAATTTCTAAAACAGAAATAACTTATAGTTGATATTCTTGATCTTCTCGAGTCTCGAGTATCTTTAGACTTTCTAGCCCCGAGTCCGAACTTCTTCGACTTTAAGATGTTGAGTGAATAACCTCGAATTGACTTTTCTCCAAAGGCTTTGTAAAAATGTCCGCTAGTTGATTCTTTGAGTCAATGAACTGAATCGAGACTTCTCCATTTTGCACATGATCTTTAATGAAATGATGTCGAATCTCTATATGCTTTGCTCTTGAATGAAGAATTGGATTCTTGGTGAGATTTATTGCGCTGGTGTTGTCACATTTGATCTCAGTGCATGAATCTTCAATTCCAAAGTCTCTTAGCTGTTGTTTTATCCACAGAACTTGTGAACAACAACTTCTAAGAGCCACATATTCTGCTTCTACTGTAGAAAGAGCTACGGTACTTTGTTTCCTTGAAAATCAAGATACAATCCTGTTATCAAGCAATTGACAGGTGCCTAAGGTGCTCTTTCTATCAACTCTGCATCCTGCTAGGTCTGCGTCTGAATATCCAAGGAGAGTAAAGTCTCCTTCTTTAGGATACCAGAGACCTAAATTAGAGGTTGAAGCAACGTATTTGATGATACATTTAGCATCACTCAAATGAGATTCTTTAATGTCTGATTGAAATCTGGCACAAATACAAGCACTAAACAGAATGTCAGGTCTAGAAGCAGTAAGATAAAGAAGTGAACCAATGATACTCTTGTATAACTTCTGGTCTACTTTCTTTCCTCCTTCATCTTTGTCCATCTTCAAGGAATTTGATATTGGTATATTAGTCCTTTTGCAATTCTCCAGTCCAAACTTTTTGACAAGTTCTTTAGCATATTTTTCTTGGTGAATAAAAGTTCCCTCCTTAAGTTCTTTCACTTGAAGCCCAAGAAAGAAGGTTAGTTTACCCATCATGCTCATTTCAAATTCATCCTACATAAACTTAGAAAATTTCTTGCACAGATTTTCATTAGGAGATCCAAAAATAATATCATCAACATAAATTTGAACAAGCAAGAAGTTTTTGTTTTCTCTTTTGATAAACAAGGTAGTATCTACTTTACCTTTAACAAAGCCATTTTGAATTAAAAACTTACTTAATCTGTCATACCAAGCTCGAGGTGCTTGCTTTAAACCATATAGCGCCTTTTTTAGTCTGAATACAGAGTCTGGTTTCCTTGGGTCTTTAAAACCGAGAGGTTGTTCCACATAGACTTCCTCTTGGATAAATCCATTTAGGAAAGCACTTTTGACGTCCATTTGGAATAACATGAAATTCTTATAACAAGCAAAAGCAAGTAATAATCTAATTGCTTCTAACCTTGCTACTGGTGTGTAAGTCTCATCATAATCTATCTCTTCTTCTTGCGTATTTCCTTTGGCCACGAGTATTGACTTGTTCCTTATGACTTTTCCTTTCTCATTCATCTTGTTTCTGAAAACCCATTTAGCTCCAATGATAGATTTACTTTTCGGTTTATGAGTCAATTCCCAGACATCATTGATACTAAATTACCTAAATTCTTCTTGCATAGCTTTAATCTAGCTTTCATCAATTAAAGCTTCTTCTATGCTCTTGGGTTCTATTTAAAAAATAAAAGCCACAACACTTCACTCTTCACACCTTTTGGATCTTGTACGAATCCCTTCATCAATATCACCAATAATGAGTTCTTTGAGATGACTAGACTTGTGTTTCTAGTTGCTGATTGGCTTGTCAAACTGTTGATCTTTCTCTTCATTTGATTCTTCAATGATTATTCGTTGCTGGTCTTCTAAAGTCTGAGCTGCTTATTGAGATTTAGACTTTGTAGAGTCTAGAGTAGGTTCAGATTCTTCAGGTTGAGTTTGAATCGATTGATTTTGCATAAAGTCTTGAAATTTGACATTCATCGATTCCTCCACAGATTGAGTCTTTTTGTGGTATACTATGTAAGCTTTGCTAATGGTTGAATATCCAAGGAAAATGCCTTCGTCTGATTTTTCTTTAAACTTACCAATTCGATCATTTGCATTTTTCAATATAAAACATTTGCATCCAAACACATGAAAATAGGAAACAATTAGATTCTTTCCTTTGAACAACTCATAGGGAGTTTTCTCCATAATAGGCCTTAAGAAGACTCTATTAATAATATAGCATGGTGTAGAAACTGCTTCAGCCCAAAAACGAGAGGAAATGTTACTTTCAATTAAAAGAGTTCTAGCCATTTCCTGCAACGATCTATTCTTCCTTTCCACAACTCCATTCTGTTCTGGAGTATATGGTGAGGAGAACACATGTTGAAAATTAGATCCATCACAGAATTTAGCAAAGTCTTGATTTTCAAATTCACCTCCATGGTCTGTCCGTATACTTGAAATAACATACCCTTTCTCATTTTGGACTTTCTTAGCAAATTTTATAAAGTAAGAAAAGGTTTCAGACTTTCTTGCTAGGAAATATACTCAAGTGAATCGTGAATAATCATCCACAATTACTAGGTAATATTTCTTACCTCAAATGCTCTGAATTCTAGTTGGTCCAAAGAGATCCATATGCAAGAGCTGCAATATACGATTAGTGGACACTTGATTTATTGGTTTGAATTGATTTTTTACATGTTTTCCCAATACGCATGGTGTGCATAGATCAGACTTTTGGTATATCAGTTTGGGTAGTCCACAAACAAGCTTCTTTGCAGAGATCTTAGCTATTTGCTTCATGTTGATGTGCCCAAGTTTTCTATGCTAGAGATTAGCTTCCTCTTGAATTGAGATTAGACATTGGGATTTTTCTAGTTTGATATCCAAGAGATAGATATTCCCATGTCTTCGCCCCGTGAATGTCTTAGAGGAATCTTTACTGGTTCCTGAACATATTCTTTCTTGAAAGTTGATTTTGTAACCTGTGTCGCACAATTGGCTAATACTCAACAAGTTATAGTTAAATCCTTTCACTACGAAAACGTTACTGATTGTGAGACTTCCAATCTTTACAGTTCTGTATCCCACAATTCTGCCTTTGCTATTTCCTCCAAAAGAGACTTTTCCACCATTAACTTGCACAAGTTTTATGAGCAATTTGAGTCTCCCGTCATATGTCTTGAACATCCACTATCTAAGTACCATTTAACATTTTTCTTGATAGTGACCTGCATTTAAAAAAGAAACTCAAGCTTTCTTTGGTACCCATATTTTCTTGGGTCCAATGGAGTTAGTGTGATATACAGTATTTGCTCAAACCTTCTTAACATGTTTCCAAATCATAGGACATTCTTTCTCAAAATGTTCTGAGCTATTGCACTTAGAACATTTAAGAGCACTGCGGCCTACAGGTTTTACAAAAACTTTTGGAAATGATTTTTGTAAGAATCTTTTATAAGTCTTTGTTTAATTCTTTCTTTTACCTTAAGAAAATCAATTAGAGGAATGGTTTCAGCAAAGTAGTTATGCCCAAACCCGATTTGTTGAAGTAAGGTCTTTGTGCTAAAAGAATCTTTTCTAATTTATCAGATCCTATAGAAAACCTTTTGGAAATACTTGAGATATCATTTTTCAAAAATGCATTTTCTTTTGAAAGATTGTTTGCATCTTCTTTCAAAGTAATAACACTTTTATCTAAATTTTCGACCTTTTCTTTCCAAACAAACTCATGTTGCTTTAGTGCATAATTTTCTCTTTTTAGTTCGTAAATCCTCTTGAGAGAGGTTTTGAGACTAAGACACAATTCATCAATATATTTAAAGACTTTAGTAGGAATTTTAAAATTACTTACCTCGATTTCACTATCTGAGTCTGAGTCTGTCTCAGAGTTTGAATCTGATTCGGATTGTGCCATTAGACAGATATTAGCATAATCATCATCACTCTCTTCACACTCGGTATCACTCCAAGTTTCTGCTTTGAGAGTTTTTCTGTATTTCTCAGTCTTTCCTTTCTTCTTCTTCAGCAAGGGACAGTTGGGTCTGATGTGTCCCTTTTTCTTGCATTCAAAACAAATCACATCTTTATTGGATTCATCATCTTCTGCTGATTTATTTTGAACCTTTTGAGAGCTTTGTTTCTTCCAATTGAATATTCTTCCCCTTTTGTTCAGTTTTCTGAACTTTCTTATCATAAGAGCAAGCTCTTCATCGTCCATATCGTCTTCAGAATCTGTAACATCAGAATCATCATTAGATTTTAATGCAATGGATTTTTTACCTTTGAGATCTTCATCTTCATTGATTTGCTCCATTTCATAAGATTGAAATGTGCCAACAAATTCGTCAACAGAGAGTGGCATGATTCTTTGTGTCTCCTTTATAGAGGTCCTTATGTGATTCCAATCCTTGGAAAGTCCACGCAGTAACTTGTTAACTTTCATGGATCCAAAGATTGGTCGACCTTGATGCTCAAGACCATTCACAATTTCTGTAAAATGACTAAACATGTCAGTGATAGATTCTCCTGGTTTCATTTTGAATGCTTCATATTGACCGAGCAGAATATTGATTCTGGTTTCTTTCACTCGATCGGTTCCTTCATGGGTGATGTGCAATCTATTCCAGTCTTCTTTAGCTATTTCACAAGAAGATATTCTGTTATATTTAGTAAGAGATAATGCACAATATAAGGAATAAATTGCTTTTGCATCAAGAGCTTGTCTCTTGGTTATCTCTTCTTGAGTCATTTCACTGGACTCAACAGCTTCTTTTCCTCTTTCTAAGACTGTTATAGCTTTAGAAATGATTCCTTTGTCTACCACGTCCCATTCCAGAGGATCTTTTGATCTTAGGAATGCCTTCATCTTGTTTTTCCATATGCTATATTCATTTCCATCAAAATAAGGCAGTCTGGTGTTGCTTTGCCCTTCAACCAGACCTGAAGCCAACATACTACCCATGGATCGTTAACTCTGAAGTAAAAACACTTCAACTTAAATGAGTACACAGGCTCTGATACCAATTGTTAAAGCTAGTACAAGCACCTAGAGGGGGTGAATAGGTGCGAAAGCAAATTTTATAAAATAAAGTATGAGATTTTGCTTTTAAACCAACACTATTTAGCAATAGACTTTGAAAAGGAAATTAGACTTTAATAAACAGATAAAGTTACGATCAAAGTAAAAGAGCTTAGGGAAGAGAATAAGAACACAATGTTTATAGTGGTTCGACTTAATTCAAGCCTACGTCTACTCTCCCGCACTGACAGCCCACCGGCTGGATTTCATTAAGAATCAAAAGAGTTGTTACAGTATAGCTCTTCCTTGATTTCACAGTGTAGAGACTCTGCTACACTTCCTCAAGGTCTCACAGAAGTATAAACTCTCTTTTGAGTACAAGTTCATGCTCAACAATTGAATTGACAAAGAACAAGAAGCTTCAGACTTTGGAATTTTTCTATCGCGCACACACTCGAATAACTGGAACGTCTTCCTTGTATACTCCTTCATGCCTCCATACCCGTTGGCACTTTCCAAAGGAGCTCTTCCAATCTACCCGTTGGATAGAATCAATTAGGGAGATTTCGAGTTATTTAAGGAATATGATGATAGCCCAGCAATCCTACTCGCTCATACAATCAGGATCTAGGTTTCCATAAGTAGAACCTTCCAAATATGCTTCGCCAATCAACGGATCCAAAATGCCTGAATCAATCTCAAGAGGAATAATGGATTCTGAGATGCTATATCTAGCCAAAAGATCTTTTTTAGTCGATAGAATCAAATCCTTAAAGAAATACTTAATTCTGGATAAGTCTTCTTCGACGGTCTAGAAACTGTCAATGAGGGTAGACTTTGAATCTTGAGTCTGATGGTCCGGCGGTCTTCAGACTTTGACAAAAGAGTCTGCAAGTCTTCAAACTAAACTGATGGAAATGTTTTGTCAACTTCAAAACACACAAGGAAGTTTTCTCCAACACTAAAAAGATGATGAGAGTGTGCCAGAGACCCCAATTCATTCAGCTCCTGAGAATGAAAAATAGCAATAGGATCAGAATTTGAATACCATTTGGGGACAGAAGAATGCTGACCAGCCAACTCAACATGAAAATAATCTATCTACAAAGCACTTAGCATTACAAATCATGGTAGAGAAAAGCCCACAAAAGAGAGGGAGCTGCTGTATAGACGACGGATATATTACGATACTCTATGAGGAACAAAAAAAGGAGGTGGAAGTCGACATGCTAGAGGCCTCAGCAAGGGAAAAAGGGCTGATAAGGAACAAATCTAAAGGCACCAAGCATCTAGTAGCAAAAAAAGGCAAATGATTTTGTCTGTATGGTGCACAAAGCTCGAAAACATCAACTTTAGACAGTACACAGCTGGTAGAAACCCCAATTAAGGTGGCGGAGAAGTCAAGTCAGTCGGCTCTGGTGACTAGTCTTAATAAGCCACCGAACCATCCATGAAGCTACTATGTTGGAATTGTCAGGAGTTGGGAACACCCTTGACAATTCAAGCTTTGAGAGTCTTAGTGACTCAGGGAAGGCCCAGTATTATATTTCTAATGGAGACTAAAAATCAAGAGCAAAAGGTGCAACGATTAAGGAGGAGGTTGAAATTTCAAAACAGTTTCTTGGTGAATCCAGAAGGAATTGCAGGGGGTTTGGCTCTTTTTTGGGATGACCAGGTAGTGCTATCAACCGACTCATTCTCAAACAGCTATATAAATGTTCAATGCCAAATTAAAGAAACTAGACAGAGGATGCATGTTACCTTTATACATGCTCCTTATGTTTTTCAAGAAAGAGTGCAGTTATGGGAGGTCATCCATAGAGCAAGTAGAAACTACGATCCACCTTGGTTTTGCTCGGGGGATTTCAATGAAATATTGTGGCATTCTAGAATTTCATAAAATCCCTAAATATGCCGTGAACCACAGATAGGAAATGGAGGTACCGATATTGTAATTTGGAGCCTTCTAATCCATGATTTGCGATGAGATGTATGGCCAAATCTTTAATGGATGAATTTTGGGAAAGGAAGTTTTATCTTTGGCCATAAGTATAATAAATGGGAACTTATGGATCTATAATTTCAAGTATATAGTTATTTTAATTTGCAATTTAGTGCTTTAATTAAATAGAGATTTAATTAGTTTTTAAAAGGGCTAATCTTAGGTTAATTAAAATTGGGTCTTAGGCCCAAGAGGGATGGGCCTAAGAAGGGCCAATTGGCTGGCCCATTAGAGTGACGAGGGGCTGTCGACCGTGAGGAAGGGAGGGAAACCGGTTTTGCATGTCCTCTCCCATTTGTCCCAAGTTGATGACCAAGTGTCATCCATGCAAGAATCAATCAATGCTAATGATGAGTAGGAGAGAAATAGAAAAAAGAAAAGGTGGCCGGTTTAGGGAAGAGGTGTGTCGACCGTGAGAGAGAGAGAGAGGAGAGGAAGAGAGAAAGGAAAGGGAAGGAAAGGAAGAAGAGAAGGAGGAGGAGGAGCCGTGACCGTCGCCGCCGTGTCCCGCCACCGTCATGCTCGCCGTAGCTCGATTTAGAGGCAAGTTAGATCCTTTGATCTACTCTTGCATGTTGTGTCTAGAATGTGTTATTGAATGGTGATGAATTTCATATGTCTAGGGCGTGAAAAACTGAAGTTTTAAGAGTGTTGTTTTGAAGTAGTAAACTGTTCTCGAGTAAACAGTCTGACCCAGAATGTTGTAGTGGCTTGCATGTGATGTTTGAGTTGGATTTTGGCTTCTACTTCTTCATGAAAGTTGTAGATAACATCTTAAAGTATAACATACTAAAATTTGAGGCAAAATGGCTGAGTCTTGAGGGGTGAAACCCTCCCTCTACGAAAATGTTAAATATGAAGCTGTTTTGTTGACCTCTTGGTGATTTTATGTGTTGCATGTAACTTTTACTGAGAATTTCACTTCGACTCCTTCATGAAAATTGTAGGGGGCATCTTGAAATATAACTTTTACTGGAACTCGTTGTGCCGATCTTCAGTGGTTTCATGGTTTGTAAAGTCAACTTCTTGTGAAAATCTCACCTTGATCTCTTAACGAAAGTTGTAAAGGACATCTTGAGGATTAATATATCAAAACTTTAGAGAAAACCAACAAGAATAGGTAGGTGAAATCGTGGCTTTTTGGAGGGTGTTGAATCTGGAAACTTCAGTATTGAAACAAAAGCTTTAACCGTCTATATTAAATCATCTAGAACGAATTTGACTATGACTTCTTCATGAAAAACCTACCTTAGGATCTTGACTATAACATAGGGGGTGTTTGGTTGGGCATTCCCAAGGGAAATTTTGGGTGTTTGGCAAGGGCTTTTGAATGCCCATTTGCGAAATGTGGGCATTTTAAATGCTGAAAGCTGAATGCCGGGGGGGACCAGCTTTGAGCATTAGGCATTCCGAAGATGCGATTTTGTTCACCGCGTCACTGTTCATCATCTCCTCCGCCGTTCGCCTTCTTCTTCGCCGTTCGTCTTCTTCTTTGCCAAAGGCGGCGCTCAGCCGCGATCTGGCCGCCGAGAAGCCTCGCCTGAGGTCGCACAACCTCAGGCGAGGTGGCTTGAGGTCGGGCGACCTCAGGCGGCGTCACCTGGCACGCGCAAGCCAGGCGACGCAGGCTGAGGTCCGCGCAACCAAGCGACGCCGCCTGAGGTCGCGCGGACCTCAATCAGCATTGCCTGGTCTCGCGCGAGCCAGGTGACCGGGCGAGGCCAAATCTGGTCGTTCTGGTCGTTCGGCAGCCAGATCGGGCGGTCTTGAGGCCAGATCTAGCCTCCGCGACCTCCGGCGGCCAGATCTGGCGGTCCGGCGATGGCCAGATCTGGCTGTCCGGCGGTGGCCGGCCGCCGGAATTTGATTTCAGGCTTTAAAAAAAATAAAAAATAACAAAAGCTAATTACAAATGTAAATTTTGCCAAACAAGTGTTTATGCTAAGTTGCATTTCAATGCTAAAATTTACCAAATGGTCTAACATTTGCGAAAGCCCTTTCCCTCAAAGATATTTGCATTCTCCCAATGGAATTTCCCCAAAGTCGAACCAAACGGGCCCATAGTCGAATTTCATGAATTTTGAAGGTCTTTTGGGTATTAAGTCGGAAATATTTCAAAAGCCGTGTAATCTGACGTGTTCGGATTTAGCCAGTTTCAATGCATGGGTCATATCATTTTTTATGAAGCTCTTTCGGCGAAGTGTTCTTCATGAAGTATTTTTCTGTATGTCTTCCCTGCAACATATTCAAATTTCATAATTTTTGAAATTCATTTGCCTATTTAACCAAAAATATTTCAAAAACTGTGCAAGCTGTATTGATAGAATAGAAATGCTGTGATGCGTGATCTATATCAGATTGTATGAGGGTCTTTTGGTACAGTGTCCTTTATGAAATATCTGCCATTATTTCTTGACTATCACATGTTCAAATTTCATAATTTTTAAAGGCCATTTGTGTATTTAATGGAAATATTTTCTAAAACTGTGCAAGCTGGATTATGCGAATTTCAAATGCTGAAATTTATGATTATTCTATTTTGGATGAGCCCTATTAATTATATTGATTGAGGTGATTGAATCTTGCTGAGCATGTGATGATATTTGGCATTGCATATAGAATCAAATGCTGAGTTTGACTTCGTTGCCATTACATCATGTGCCATGTTGATTGTGAGACATAAATTGGTGAATATGAATTATGATGAATGAGGAAACTGTTGGAGGTGGGCCAATAATGCCTTGGGAGTGTCAGGATGCTCGGGATGGGGGTGCCGGATGCTCGGTTGTACTGAGATACATGCCCGGATGTCCTCGGGAGTTTCAAGATGCCTGGAAGGGTTGGGTATCGGAAGCCTCAGAGGTTTGTGCCTGGGAAATGCCTCGTGATGCCAGTTGGGATGCGAGATGCCCGGAATGTGAGGGTGTCGAATGTCCGGCGGTGTGTGCAAGAGGTTTTCTCGCGATGCCAGGTTGGGGTGCGAGTGATAATGTGGGATGCAATTATTGATCCCAGGAAAGAGAGATGTGGTGATCAAATTGAAAGATAAAAAGTGGAAATTGAATCATGCACATATGGTATGATTGCATATGCATGGCTGTATGATATGATGATGATTAGTGCATGGTTGTGTGTGCACCTATGATATGATGGTACATGTATGATATGATGATAATGAGTGCATGGTTGTGTGTGCACCTATGATATGATGGTACATGTATGACATGATGATGATGAGTGCATGGTCGTATGTGCACCTATGGCATGATGGCATAAGTATGACATGATGGTGATGAGTACATGAGGATGTATGTACATATGGTATGATAACATATGCATGGTTTCAAGGTAAGTTATGCTTGGATGCATGAATGACATGTACTATACTATGATGTGGTGATTTGTATTGTGTGATGCATTGAGTAGTTTATTGGATCTTTTACCTGCTAAGTGGCTGTACTCACCCCTTCGGGGACCAACATTTCAGATTAGGAAGATGCCCCTCTCTCCAATCACACGGGGTACCTTTTATGGCCTCCCATCAGACGTGGAGGTAGAGTGTTCAGAGATTGATTGCATTACCATCCCTTGTCTGACGTTTGTGCGAGTTCGCATGCTAGTCATGTACGATGTGGGCCTGGTTGAGGGCTTGGTCATACAGGAGTTTTTTTCGGTCCACGTCCGTCGAGATGGAGTGATTCGGGGGATGTTGCCGCCACCACCGCCCGACGCGCCAGGATGGGTGTGATGGCCGCGTGAGTGGTAGAGAGAGCTGACATTTTTTAAGAGTAGCCGACACTAATAGATGGAGGATGACATGTGATCGTTATAGGGGTCGAGATATCTTTTAGGATGTGGCCAAATGTAGTTAAAAGTCTTGGCGGCCAAATGTAGTTAAAAGTCTTGGCTTTCTTTTTGGTTGTACCGACCCGAGAAAATCCATCATGAAAATATATAAATAAAAGTGGTTCGGCCTTATCTTTTCATATGATGTGTAGTTGGTGTGTATTGCATTATGGTTATTGGAGGGAGAGATGGTGAAACTCAATTATGCTTTCGCTAATAAGTTGCGTTGGGACCGTTTTTAAAAAAAATAAGTATACATACCTAAGGACCTCAGTCCTTCTTTAAAACCTTTTTATAAAAGACAAGTAACGGATATCTTTTGAGAGAAAGCGATTGGTAGGCTGTGGCGACCCTAACGGATTGGGGGCCGTCAAGGGGTGCCACAAATATTGTATCAATGGGAAAAAGTGGGCAAAAAAAGAGCTGAAAATTACCGACTAACAGCGTTCAGGCACTTCCTCAGCCAGTTCTCCTTAATGGATTTGGAATCCAAGGGATGCGCATTCACCTGGACAAACAATCGAGCAGGAGATCAATTTGTGAAGAAGCGACTAGATAGATGATTATGTAACCTAGATTGGAGAATAGCTTATCCTAATGCTGAATGTGTAGCACTACCAGCTATAAGGTCTAATCACAGCCCTATTATATTATCATTACACTCGCAGAAAGACCGGAAGAGGAGGGTTTTTCGATATGAAGCATTCGGTCAGAAGATGAGGAAAGTATGTAGCTAGTAAAGAAAACATGAGTTGAAAATGACTCCCAAAGGCTAAATATAGTGGAAAAGTTGTAGCTTGTGGAGTAAAAATAGATTCCATAATGCTAAGAAGAGAAATGATGAGCTGAAGAATGAATTACGAAGGTTGACAAATGGAAACGAAGCATATAAAGAAAGCGAGGTAGCAAAGTGGATAAACCAGGAAATTGAAAAGCTTTGGCGGCAAAAGGAAATGTATTGGGGCATGCGCTCAAGAATTAACTAGTTAAAATGGGGAGACATAAATACAAAAATTTTCCATGCAACCACTATCCAGAGAAGAACTAGAAACAAATTTTATTTGCTAAAGAATGCAGCAGATGAATGGGTGCAAGAAGAACAGCCTTTGAAGGAGATGACAAAAAATTTCTTCAAAAATTTATACATGTCAGTGGGTCTCGCAATTTTCAGCCTGTCATACAACAAATACCAACCACAATTGATGAAATGATGAACCAAAGGTTAGTAGAATCTGTTACAATGGAGGAGATTACTACTGCAATGCAACAATTAGGAGCTAATAAAGCTTCAAGACCGGATGGGCTAAATGGGTTGTTTTACCGAAATCATTGATCAGATATAAGTCAGGGAATTTTTAGAGAAGTGCAAAATTTCTTTGGGCGAGGTCGCCGACCCTCGATAGCTAGTCGCCAGCCATGGCCGAGGTCGACAACCGACCAAAAAAAGGAAGACGAAAATAAGAAAAAAAAAAAGAGAAGAAAAGAAAGGAGAGAGAAAATTTGTTCTTTAAAAGCATTTATGGAACAAAAAATAATTTTTTTTTGTTTCTTATTTTTGTTTTAATTTTATTCCGGAACAAAAAAACAGATTTTGAACAAAAACGCAAACAAACGCGTTTACTGTTCTTTTTTTTTGTTCCGGGAACAAAAAAACAGAAAATCTGTTCATGAACAAGAAAAAGAAACACAAACATGCAGGCCCTTAGTGATTATCTAGCGACAATGATGAAATGGAACATTACAAAATATTTGCAAAATTTGAGAAGAAATTGTACCCTCCATTTAGGAAATAGCATTGGCAAAAGAATTGGCTTTATAGGGTGAAATAGATAGATAAAATCCCTATCACCCCACCCAAAATTTTTCGTGTTTTTCATCTTTCATCTCTTTCTCTCTCTTTTTTGAAGGGTTATTGAAGAATCAAGGAATTTTTCCTAAAGATTAAGAGAGTCCGATACATTTCGAGTGAGTTATGATGAAAAGGAGAAAGAGAATCGAATAATCGTTTTATTATGAAAATAGAATAACACTCATTTTCACATGTACATATTAAAAATGCACTATTCGATTGGCTAGGAGAAAAATTAATAAAAAAATAAAAAAAAATAATTTTTGTATCACTTGAAAATATTTTTTGTTCATTTATTTTAATAAACTATATGAATTATTTAAAAAATATTTGTTTAATTTTTTTTTGGCGAAATAAAGAGATATAAAATTAATAAGGTAATTTTTTAATTCGATTCTTTATGGAAATCGAATCCTGATCTCGACTGGGTCGTCGTCGATCTTCCTGCCCTCGTCGCGAAGCAGAAGGAGCAAAGGGGCGTTCCGAGAAGTCGCAGGCGAATGGGCTCCCGGCGGCGGTCCAGCGGTTCATGAGAGCATCCCGCCGCCGCGCGCCGCCTCCCTTCCACCTCCACCTCCTGCTCGCGTTCGCCCTCGTCGCCCTGCGCGCGCCGCTCGCGCACCTCCTCGTCGCGGGCACCCCCGGCGGCGGCGGCGACGACTCCACCCCCGCCTCTCGCCACGGCGGCCGCCGCGATCGCGAGATCTCGCGCCGGAGCGACCTCGGAAGCATGTCCAAAGCCCGGGTTTACGCCGACGTCAACGTGATCCGCCCCAAGGAGTATTGGGATTACGAGTCTCCAGCGGTGGAGTGGGGCTAATCGTCGTGATTGTATAGGGGTTTCGGTTTCGCTCATTTGAATTGTCGAGTGGCGGATAGCTTGAGCTTTCGATTGGTGTTTGGCGATGGATTAGGCGTTCTTGTGGTTAGGGTCTGTGAAGTTCTCGCGTGAGGGATGATGTCAGCGATGTCTAGTTTCGAATCCGAACGAGTTCGTTTCGCCCAGAGCGAATTTGTTTGTGTACCTTTTGATATGCTGCGATCGAGATATTGCTGGTGGCTTTTCGCATTTTAAAATCGCGTTAGGGTGTTTTCGACTTGATAATCTGGCGTGACGATGCGGAATTACAATCTTGTCTAGAGAGAGATTATAGTGTTTGAAACGGTTGTTTAAGAATTTTCAAACATCGAAATTTGAGCATCAAGTTTTTTCTTTTTTTTTTTTTTGCCGCAAAGTTCTGGACTTCCCTGTTGAGAGAAATTGACACTGTTCTTTTGTTTTTTTTGTTTTTTAACCACATTGCAATGCTTTCTGTAACATAAAGGATTCAATACTATCCGTTTTATCCTTTAACCTGTTTTATGCCATGTGATCTCGGGTTTTCATGTTTGATTCTTTATTAATTGCCGGTCAACACTTGCTTTTTTTTTTTTTTTGGTCAGTCCTACTCTATTCCTATTCTACACACACTCGCAGACTTGTGCCCTGCCTCTTGCAGGGCGTGGGAGTCGCAACCCACTCTCGAAACTTACGCGTCCCTACCCCCATCCCTTCCTGAGAAGGTGGGGATTTGAACCCCTCACCTCCCCCTTCCATGTTGGAAGGGTGGCCACTGGGGCGAACCCCCAGTGGTTGGTCAACACTTGCTTTAGTTGGCATGATTTAAGATTTTTCTATGTTATTATCATTGGCACGAACATTGTTAACATCAAGATTTTTGGGCTTGTCAGTTGCCATTTGTATGATGTGTATCTAGATGGTTATAACTCAGCCGAGAGACTGGAATATCTCTTTCTTCCAACTTTTTAGTTGGAACATGCAATTATTTTAATCCAAATAGATGATAATCAAACATTTTGCTTCATTAGATTTAGAAAAGTATCATTTCCAATTAAGTGTTAAGTTGATTTGACCACCTTTTCCAGCCATTTATCATAACCTGGCAATGATGGAAGTAAAGCTCGAGATTTCTTTCTTTTTCTCCGATGAGATCTTAGGGCTGGTGCTTGTGTTTGATAAGCTTGTGTGTTGGTGTCTTCACTTCATATGCTTTGTGCCTTTTCTCCTATGCAGATTCAAATTACTTTATTTTTTCTATGCAGTAACCAAGATGACTATGAAGTAGTTCGGAAAGTCGGAAGGGGAAAATATAGTGAGGTCTTTGAAGGAATAAATGATTTAAATAATATTTTCAAAAAATAATATTTTATATCGCTTGAAATAATTAATCGACATATTTAAATAATTTTATAAATGATAAAAATATTTTTCATTCATTTATTTTTATGAGTAATATGTGCAAAATATTTTTAAATTTTTTTTTGGGGGCAAAACAAACGCTCGATCTAGAGTTGAAAAGGTAATTTTTGAATTCAATTCATATGGACGTCGAATCCTAAGTCTTGTCATCGTTGATCTTCCGGCCCCGTCGCGAAGCGGAAGGAGCAGAAGGACATTCCCAGAAGTTGCAGGCGAATGGGCTCCCGGCGGCAGTCCAGCGGTTCATGAGAGCATCCCGCTGCCGCGTGCCGCCTCCCTTCCACCTCCACCTCCTGCTTGTGTTCGCCCTTGTCGCCCTGCATGTGCCTGTCGTGCACCTCCCCGTCGCAGGCACCCCCAGCGGCTGCGACTCCACCCCCGCCCCGCACCACAGCGGCCACCGCGATCTTGAGATCTCGCGCCGGGGCGACCTCGGAAGCATGTCCAAAGCCCGGGTTTACGCCGACGTCAACGTGATGCGGCCCAATGAGCATTGGGATTACGAGTCCCTTGCGGTGCAGTGGGGGCAATCGTCGTGATTATATAGCGGTTTCAGTTTCGCTCATTTGAATTGTCGAATGGTGGATAGCTTGAGCTTTCAATTCAGTGTTTGGCGATGGATTGCGAGAACCTATCGCTGTAATTTGTACTATTTTCTTCTATCGTATGGGATGCTTTCAGATTTTTCCTAGATGAGTAAGTTCTCTTAATCTTTCTTTTTTTCCGTGATTAACAGCTTTCATTGTTGGATTTCTCAAACTCTTCACGAGCCACAAGATTACAAAACCTTTTTCATTTTAATTGTACATAGTTAAATTTAGAGTCTCTAAATGAGTTTCTTTATAACATGTTTTGTCATATAAAATCTGTTACCACGGATTAAAAACTAGTTATACAACAATTTAATTAAGAGAAAGTCACACATGCACAATTTTTTATTTTTGAACAACGACACATACACAATTAAGAGATTGGTTTTTATATACTTTTTATACAGTATTCAAATAAAGAAGCTAGCGAAAATTATTAGGGAAAAGAATGAGACTAGTATCGATTTGGTCTTTCAATTCATTAGATCATGATTTTGGTTGATTGGAAACCGGCAGCAGGATTTTACCTAACTCATTCTAGTATGCATTCGCAAATTAAAATAAAATGAATACTCTGTGGTTTTATTTTAAGACTGAAAAGTTAACCACCCATAATGAAAGACCGCAAAGTCTACTTTCGACGGGCACCCTTTCTCTTCTCATCCTTTCTCAAAATATTGTGAGTGTCGAGACATCTTCTTGAATTGAAACAGGTGAAGTCCGCTGCAAGAAACTCGATGGGGAGAACATGGAAGAGAAAACAAAGGGCGCAAGATATACAGGAAGGAAAGGAAGTTTCAATGAGGCCAGATGCAGAAGCCATGCAAGAAGAGAGAAGAGGGGAGAGAAGGCCTCCTCTCCTCGCCGTAACTTTTGTTAGAAAAGCGGCGAACTCGGATTCCACTATCGGCATCGAAGAATTGTGCAATCGGATCTATGGCGGGGTGTTCATGAATCCTAACAAACTGGTAATTCAACTCTCTGAATGATTTGGTTTTATCAGGAAAAACAAATATTGTAGAAACTGTGACTTTTATAATTATTTAATTTAGACGTAAGAAACGTGTAGCATATTTGAATCTATGAAATATATATTCCATTCACTTTTGGTGTAAAACTGTAGAAGTTCTGGGTCGACCAAGATCTTGAAAAGCATTGCTTCTTGTTGCTTGCTCAAGAGTTATCCATCACTTGGATCAACAATGAGCGATACTGGGGTTGGATCGACCGGAAGGAAAAATGGTAAGTATACTTTCTCTTCATTGTGAACACAGAATCATTTACATGGTCGAAATCCTGCCGGTACTTGTTTGTTTTAGTAGCATCTACCGTGGATCTCAGTATTTCTTGAAATGCGTGTTTGTATGGTAAAAATAAGCGATAGAAGAAAACAATGACTGATATCAATTCATAATTTCATCTGAAAAGGTATTCTTCGCCGCTTGGTTTACTTCGAATTGTTTAAGTTTTGGATTGATCTGGACGTTTTACCCAAAGACAAGAAAGTGTAATATGGAGGGAAAAGTAAATTTTGTATGACACTCACTAAGTGCCATGACTTTTTTTTTTTCCAAATAAATTCATTTTTATATAACTTTTTAGTCGATCACTTGAGTATTTACCACAAATGTCATGTTACATAAAATATTCGGCACTTGGATAAACGTTTTCAAAAATTATGAAACTGAAGTGATTGACTGAAAATTATAGCACTCAAGTATCATACAAAAGTTATAATACTTGTGATGTCCTTATCCCATAATATGAAAGATCAATGAATAATCATCTACCTATTTGTAAATAATAGAATCAACTTCTGTCTTTGAAAGTCTCGGATAGACCTGATTTACATCGATAGAGCTCGCAGAAATCATTACCTCTATTAGAACATACTAATAAACCAAATTGAATCAAAATAATCGAATTCTATTTGTGCTCCATCCATTATGACTAATTTTGTCTAAGACTTTTTTCCAAGAACAAAAGGGAAAGAAAAATTATCTACAAGTTTCATCATTAACGAGCAAATTGTTTCAAATTTGGACTCTCAGCTTTAACGGCGAAGTAGACATACCCACGGCAGAGCTGTTGGAAGTATGCTTGGGGCAAGTTTAAGACGATCATGCTCTCGCCGAAGACTACATATGAGGTCACGTTCGTGATGAAAATGAACAAAAATAGCAGAGGGTGGCATGCTCCAGGGAAACTAAACCTCACCCTACTAGATGGAACCACGCAGGGACATATTGAGAATTTGGAGGAGAAGCGAAAGGGTCAATGGATAAACATCCTTGTCAGTACATTCATGACGAATCCGAAGAATGTTGGCGAGATAAGCTTTAGGCTAGTTTGTGCATGAAATTAGGCCATGTCATATTCATGAAAGTTGTTCTAAATGCTTTGATTTTTGTTGTTAAACAATTGGCCTTTCCAAATTGCATCTTTCAAAAATATTTTGGTACATGTGATGTCTCCCAAAAACAATTTCTAAGATATTCCTTTTCAAAGCTCAATTTGGCTTAAGGAATAGTCATGGTTTGGACTATATTCAAAATACCTGCGACGCTTTATAAGTGCATTTATGCGAACCCTGAGCTAGCCTTAGCAATTGAATGTGTTCCATAATCTAAATATTTCTTAATCCTAAATATTTTTAAACCTCCTTAAAATTCTATTTGACATTGTGAAAAGTCACGGTTTGAATTGTATTCAAAATGCATGCAACGCTTGCGAGTGAACTTATACAAGTCTTGAGCTAGCCTTGGCAATTGAATGTCTTTCATAGCTGAGATATCATTTTGTCTCAAAAAATTTTGTGGATGATTTCAAAAGATGTCTTTGAAACATCACCTGTATCCCCATGCACACAATTACATCATTCATTTAGAAGTATCTGTGTTTGCGATTGGTGCATGCTTTTGGTAATAAGTGATCCGCCGACGGCTCACTCATTTGTTTGATTGGTTGAGAAATAAAATCCAAAAGACATGTATGCATGTTTAATTCCACCGAATGCATGTAATTTCTAGATGAATGATAGAGTCGATGCATGATATCGAGGGAAATCTTAGGATCACATAGACCGCTTCATTAGAGACTTATAAGTGTTATCAGTCATGCGAGAATATAATTGGCCGATAGTGGCTATAAGTCACATAAAATGAATTGGGTAGGTTTCTTAGAGGGATCTACGCATGAAGGATAAAGGCTGACCCCAAGGCTCAAATCTAATTTGTGAAATTGAATTTCTTCTTAGAGTTTACCTTGGTATAATGTCATGTTTTTGATTGTTTTGATGTGTATGCTTGTTTCTTTCTATTGTATGTACCTAGTTATATAGTTTTTTAGACTAGGTTTAGATTAGGATCCTAAAGATAAAGAGAACATGAAGATGCTAGAAGTCAATGTCCATTTCGATTCCTATTATGTACTATTCATTTCCCAACATATGTTTCAAGTTCCTTTTGTTGTACAAATCTTGATGAGTTGCGAATTCTCTTTTCTTCTTTTCCTTTTCATTTGTGTTTTTCTTTTATATTTTATCTAGGATTGTATGGTAGATTTACCATTTTCCTTGTTTGTTTATCTACAACTTCGCTATTTTCAATTCAATTGAATGCTTTCTTTTCATTCTCTTTAGAAATAGAATAGCATGAAAATGACCAATCATGCATGATCGCTTAGTTTAGGACTAATAATTCCAAAAATGCAAGAAAAATGCGTCAACATGTTAGGTAAACACAACATGTTGTTTGGGTACCGAAAATATACTAATAGAAATATTAGCATAACCCAACTCAAACTTAGATATCTGATTGTATAGGAATGGAGGGAACACTCCTGACACTCGATTGGATTTCTAGTCGACTCTAAAAAATGAGGCTAGTAGCGACTCTCATCATGTTTCTAGGATGTCTTAAATAATTAGATCGTATCAATAAACTCGTCGTGCGGGATACAAGTTTTGATAAGACTTATCATGGTTTAGCATACCCTCATGTGGAAATCTCATAATGGATGAAGTGATGCCATCCTTAGGGAAGAGAGAACTAAAGAGAGAGCTACCATGGTAAAGATACCCTTAAATCCGATATTCACATCCAACCTTCTCTCTCAAGGTGTGTCGCAGGTGTGGTTATGGGTCTTGACACTCCACTATCACGCATGATATGGGTGACATTCTGAATTTTAACCCTATCTTGATTAAATGAACTGGGCTTTACATTGACGCGACTTTAGTCATTTTTTCTTTGAACTGATCACTCACAAGATAACTAATCTATCAGGTGAAGCCGTTAAGGAATATAAACGCGATAGACTTAAGAATTCGATTAGAAATTGACTGCTCGACCGCGATAATTAGCAAGGGTCGATATGACACCGTTAAAATCGATTAGTGATTGGATATAGGTCGATTCGATGAAATGACATAATTAAATTGTGGGTGATTCCACATGATTGCAAAATTAGCGTCGAACGGTACTAATCCAATTTTCTGTCAATTCTATACCTGATGCTCGTAATTGAAATCTTGAGATTTTTACGGCAACTGAAAGTTGCTGATGAATTGAAGATGCACAAATGTGGATCGAGAATTATTGACCACAAGTTAAATGCGATAAAATCCTTAAAAGCTACCCAGTAGGTTAGGTCACGCTAAAATTGCATCCGATCGAAATTAACCACGAAATTGAACTCGATTTTGGGAATCAAAAGTTTGAGTGTGTCACGATTTATTTTTGGGATGTCGACTCATCATTTGAAGAATTTTCGGCGAGCCCGGAATTTTGGAGAAAAAAATCAAAAATTGGCAAATTAAATTCATGTAATTCGGAGGACCACCAGCCCCGACCCAGCCCGTCCTTGCGCTTGTTCACGTCGTCCCATCATCTACCTGAGCTGCCAGCCCTGTCGACCAACTCCTTCGCTAACCGCCTCAGCTTGCTGCTGCTCATACCAGTCACGTCCAGGCCGGTCGCTAGCCCCGCCAGCACCGCCTGACTCCGCCAACTCCGTTCCAGCTCGTCATCACCTTGACTAGCCACCTTAGCCCCCCGAACCAGAATTGAGCAGAATTGGTCCCCCCAGCTAGACTCGTGAGCCTTGTGGGCCTTTTTAGCCCATTCCGGACCTCCTTTAGTGTTGTCGTAGGCCTAGGTTTTGGTCATTGTCGCGCCGCCATCACCATGAACTTGTTTTTGCGCTAAACTAGTGAGTTAACCTCCTAAGCTCTAATTAGGAGTTAATTGCACTTATAGAGGGTTAGTTTAGGCTAATGAAAGATTAGGGGGATTAGTTAGCTTAAGTTAAGATTAAGGTAATTTAGTTAGGCCAACTATTTGGTTAGTTTAGTTTAGTTAGGCCAATTAGTTAATTAGGTGGATTAGTTAGGTTATTTAGTTAGCCTATTAGATTAAATTAGTTAGGTTGGTTAGATTAATTAGTTCATTCAATTAGATTAGTCCGGTTAGGTTATTTAATTCAAATAAGTGATTTAATTTAGATATTTTGCAATTTATTTAATTAATTATTAATTAGTGTAAATTATACCGGGATAACCGGTTGTCGAATTTTATGTTGATTGTCATGGTTGCGTTGATTTGTGAAATTGAGTGCTTGGTGATGATTTTTGAATTATTATTTCAAAAATATGAAATTTTGGTATTTAATTAAAAAAATACTGGGTATCGAGTTTTGACGCCAAAAATATTTTAAGTACTTTATCAAATCGTGAAAATTTAAATGGGAGAGTATCACGCTTTGTGGATCGATTTGATTGTGTGTTCATGCACAATTATTTTACTAGGAGTTTTTAATATGAAGAAAATTGGCCAAGTTCATTATTTGAAATGAAACTATTTGAGTGCAAAGCACGATGTTCTTAACCAAACATGGATATGCATGTGATCGCTATGAGAACCTATCACCCAATGAAAATCGGGGGCGATGCTCCTATATGGAATGCCCAACGTCAATGGATGCTAGTCGCAGTAGAGGCTGGGCTGATGTTCCTTCGGGAATGCCGTATAAATGTAGATGTTGCCGTACCCAACGAAGTGGGACAACGCTCAATTATGCCAGATGACCACTGACTGTTGAGTTGGCCATGGCCGTTAGGTCATAATTAACTAGAACGTTTGAATGAGTGAAATAGCCGCGCCTGATTATGGAACAAAATTGTGTGGCACAGAATGTGACGTGTTATAACGATTTGGCCTTATAATTGGGACCCATGTGATTCATTGATGATTAATGTGCAGTGATCCATTTGTTGAATATGCTTGCTGTATACATATGTATATGGGATGTACTAATGTGCAGGGAGGTACTGAGATGAGAAAAGTCCTATATGTTGCATATTTAGGCTGCCTCTAGGTGAATTATCATTCTAATCGAGGTTTAGGGTGTAGACCCGCTGAGACTTTGTTTCACCCCATCGTTGTTTAAAATTTTCAGGTTCTTAGATGGAGGCACGTCATGCGCGTTATGGAGTCCCGCAGGTGATGGACTTTCAGCATTCCTATTTCCCTATTCCCGAGACTAACCTAACCCGTAAGCTAGTTGAGTCCACGGTCTGGGTTGAAGAGGGCCTACCTCAGTTGGTACTTCATCGCTTTAGAGCGTGGTTCATTAACTTTCCTAACAGAGGTCGGGAGGGTCACATACATGGTTTTGACAAGCCTCCCGTCGGGATCGGGTAGTGGGAAATAGGGTATCCTATGGATATCGACACCCCTGATGGTGTTGTGGAGGACCCGGAACCCATGACTGGAGAGTCTGGAGTTTAGATGGCGTAGTAGCTCTTTTTGCTCTAGACTCCTGTACATAAACCTTAGGTTTTGCTTGACTATATATAAACCTAATGTATTTATAAAGTGTGGCTTGTGTTAATTGTTTGTCTTGTTTTTTATCCCATGTTGGTTGTTGTCCGGAGTTTATTAATTTGCTTTTGCATGTACATAAATCATTTGGGTTGGCGACGCATCCTGGGAACATCACAATTTAGTTGACAACCAAGGGATGTGCACGTGCCTAAGGTTCGGGGTGTGACAGTATGAGTTTGGAAGAACTCATGACCTTGTAGAGGGAACTCACAAGAGGTTTAATCCAATAGATGATGTGATGACGTCTTTTGGAACGCTAACCGTGAGAGAACTCTCATAGTCAGGTACCCCTGAATCTAACCTTTCCCCCTTCCTTTTCTCATGAGAAGGATCAAGCCACGAGATCGGGTCGCGACACATGAAAATTGTGAAATTTGAATATGACATAAGGTTAAATGTGACGAATAAGTTTGGTTAAGACATTTAACCTTGGACTGATGCACAACAAATCACACAAATTCAATAACATTGATAGGTGACTCATCATTAAAAAACACTTATGACAAAATGCATGACAATTTTAGCTCTAACATAACAACTTGGTGTAAGGTTTTCACATGGAAAATGATCTTTAAATGAGGCATATCATACATCATTATGAAGCTTGTGATATACTCTAAGTATGTCTAGAAGGCATCAAATGCCAATTTCTCTCTTAAGGAGCTCAAACAAAAATGTTTTTATAGGTACATGATCAGCCACAATTGCAGCGGGGGTTGCATAGAACATGAATGTTTTTCAATAATCTAATGACATGGTAAAATTCTACAAAAATTCCCTACATAAGACTGCAATGTCATGATTGTTATTTGTGCAGACATCAAAGTCTAGTTTGGTTCACAAAAACCTACACGAAAAAGAGAATACAAGACGATGCAATCAATGTTTTAAATTGTAGCAATTTGAACATGTCTTTGCACAAACGATTGACCTAGTAAACGATGATAATTCGGCACGAATTATACCTAGTTAGAAATCTTGTGATGCATTCTACAACTTTTGTGAAGGATACAAATCTATTTGAACAAGTTTACTACCTCATTTTAGAACAAGGAATAAGCGTGATAGAAGTCATAAAACTTGTAACAAAAATGCAATTGATCACCGTTATTGACTTACATCGCACAAAATTCACAAGTTCCACAAAGGAGTCTTAATAAATTAAGCATATCCAATACAGAACAGCATGCTAAACCATTTGTATAGTAACAATATATGCTTGAAATAAAATGGAGAGTGTTAGGGCACGCATGATAACGATTTTATTCCAAAAATCAATTTCTGGCTAGAAATTGATTTTCTATTTCTATACCCGGCCAAGTTTTTTAGCAGAAATACGCATTTAATAACTTCATAAAATTTCTATACTTGATCGGCACCGATTGGCGACAGGAGGTGTTGGGTGATCAATAGTCGGTGCCCGAGTGGGGGGTGGCAATAGGTAGCGGGCATCTGGTAGCCGACGTCCAACAAGTGGTGGGCAACCAACATCTGGCGTCCGACGATCGACGGTCGGTGGCGGGCATCCAGCATCCCGCAAGTGACAGGTGGTGGCAAGTAGTGACGAAAGTGAACGATAAGAAAAATTTTCATTATTCACTTTTATTCTAGAATTAGAATTACTAAAAATTTTATCTTCTAATTTCTAGTCAAATATATTTCTAGAATATAAATCTATTCTAGATTTTCCAAATGGATTTTTATTCTGATCTTGTTTCGAGGAACAGAAAAAAGGGAAATAGAGAAACATAATAATTATCATACACACCCTTATCCTACTGCATAATCAGCTCAGCTATAGCAGGGGTAGGTGGAATCTGGAAGTGATCAGTGAAGCCAAAGTGAGCCATCATGAGCCAGACATGAGTCAGAAGCTCTCCTCCTCTCCTCAGTTGCTGTGCATGATAACTCCCTTTACAGTTACTAGCTGTATAACACAACATCTCAACCCACACGTCACTTATTATCTCCCACTTCTTCTCCCTACTCTCGATCGCATCCAGCTCTGACGCGAGCCGACACCCGTGGAACAGCACGTACTTGCTCCGGTCTTCCTTTGAGACCGTCAAATTCAGCTCTGTCTTCACCTGATTCCGCAGCTGGTTGGAGGCAGTAGTTAAGTTGAATTTGCACTTCATCCCCTCCTTGATATGTCGCCAAGTACTCGCACAGAATCCTTCATTGTTGGAAGGAGTTGCTTTGTGGTCTGTATCCTCGTGTGCTACGGGCTTGCGGTCGCTGAAGAATTTCATCGCCTCAACATAGGTTTCTTGAAACTTGATGCGTCCGATCACAGTTGGCAGCATCACAGGGTACATGACAAGGATATAGAACATGTATCGAGACAAGCACTTACTGATTTTGGATCTTGATTTGATGCCAGAGTTTTTCAAACTGTCTCGGTCATTTGGATGGCAACACATTTCGGTTGCAATATGCCAAATGAGGATGCATTGGTCGAACTCCAACTCGATGCTCCATTTCAAACTCTCCATATTTAACCTTTTGAGCACCTGGCTTCCTGGGGTGGACTGGCGGGATTGCATTTGTGTGACATGTGACACTATAAGATTTTTATCTCTTCGGTCACTTTCTTGTGATGCTTATAGAGGAGTTTCTCGACCTTCTCATCAATGTGCAGAAATTCGAGGATCTGATGGCAAGGGAGGTGCTTCTCTTTAATTGCAAAGCTTAATAGGCTGTATTGAGCCATATGATCCGACCATCGGTGCCGTTTAGTCAGCGGTTGCAACCAATTGATGAAATCCAAGACTGCAAATTTCTTTTCCTTAATCAACCAACAAGCCGTCTTGTCAGAGAAAAGAAGAAAAACCAAAGCATAAATCTCCAGGAATATGGCCACCGCTAGCAGTACAAAGGTCAAACAAAGATCAGCCACTGAGTAATTAGGATCCTCGATCAGGATGAAGAGTACCAATACGATGCAGATTGAAACCAATCCAGTTATGCGACGAGCCAAGCCCCAGCTAGTATGGATTGCCTTGGCCTTTGTGTAGAGCAAATCGTACATGATTCCCAATTCAATCTCGATGATCTTGAAGACTGCGAGGAAATTCTTATCCTTGAGCACCGACCTACTTGTGTCACGATCCTCGGAACTCAGCAGGAGATCTGCAAAAAGGCGTTGGAATATTTTGAGCAAGCCACTGGCCGCAAGCAATTCTCCTTGCTTACGCTTATAACGTTGCTCCAGATTGAGGTCTTTCTCCGGAGACGAAAGATTGGCACCATCCACAGTGTTTTCCACAGTCGTGTCACGGACCTCGATCACCACGTGCGGTATGACATCATAGCCCTCGGCCTCCATCAACTTATGTTGCTCCAATATCTTGGAAAATTTAGGAGGTGGGTCGGGGATGGAGTCCCTGAACTGCTCACTGCTGGCGGCCCAGAGCACATAAACCCTCTCGCCATACTTGACGAGCCCAGCAAGAATCATAATGATGGCGAGGATGGATATATTCGGGCCGGTCCACGCCATCAGGAAGATATAAAATGTCACTCCTGCTTGGGTGACTAGTGCCAACAAGTGCCTCAGCCAGAGCTCATTGTCTTCCAGGGCATATGCTGTTATGGTGTCGGGGCCTCCTAAGTGTAACAAGAGGAATGGCGCCCAGAACGCGTTCAGCTGGGTGTCCGCATCCACACTTTGGCTGTTTAACTTTGTGAGCTTGTTTGTGATTATGCCGAGTGCATAGATCGCGACTGAATCAGCCATTAGGTAGGCCAGCCAAACAAACGCCCTGAGCAAGGCAGAGTGGATGTATTTGCGGCGATTGCCCATACAAATGAGCAGAATTTGGAGGGTGAGGCTCAGGAGCACGAGACCACGGAGCTCCCACTCTTCCCACAGCTCTCTGAAATGCGAAGAGAAGACCGGCACCACCTGCATCCTCTTCACGACAATGCCGCTACCTAGAGCAGCTGAGATGCAACGCTTCTATCAGCAAAAGGATGATGAAAGTACATTGCTCATAAAAGGAGAATGATGTGAATATCAAATTAGTGAATACGCAACTCACAAAAATGATCAACGATGTTAAGCTATAGAGACATATTTCACTGTATGATCTAATCAAAGGTTGCGCACTAAAATCTGAAGTAACCCTATGAACATCGGTGAGACAATTTGATCTTTCCTTGCTGCTTTAGAAAATTCACCGTCTTACAAGTTACTTACATGGTTTCTTCAGCTCATACATTTGAGAACAAAAGAAATTCTTGAATTCTTTTTTTTTTTTTTTGGTGTAAATTCTGGCATTCTTTCTGCCTTCAGTTGTTTTTGTTTTCCTTTTTTCTTTACAGCTTTTTTGAAGTCATCTGCAGAACACAAGTCTACTGTACCAAAAAAAAAAAAACTTGGACATCCAAAGCCAAAACAAACTATATGTAGCTCAAAGTTCACTGAAGCAGAGATGAGATGAACGTCGAGCAGAGATGAAATGACTGTCTTTTACTTACCGATAACTGGCAATATCATCACTTGATGGTGAAAATGTTGATCCACCGGTTCAAAGAAAAATCGGTCTTTTGTAACAAGGATCTGTTACGTTTGAGAGAGAGAGAGAGAGAGGGTCATGGAGGACGAGGACTGACACTGAGGTATGTGACCCAGGCAAGCAAGCGGACAGTACAATGATGCAGGTAAGTAAGCTCTCTCTCTCTCTCTCTCTCTCGACTCTCCGTGTCTTGAAAAGTCAAAGATGCTGAAGGAAAAAAAGAGGGAACACAAAATAGAGAAATGATTACGTGATGTGTGGTTCTCTCTCTCTCTCTCTCTCAAGATGCATAGGCTAAACTTCGAGTAGATAAACATTTTGCTAATGCTTTAATAGATTGAGATTGAAAAAGTAAGGAGTGAAGAAGTCTTGGTCTTTAACAAAGGACGTCAAATTTGGCAGCACAATTTAATCGAACGAGGTACAATTTCATTTTGTTAATTTTGAATGCCTTTTCTAATTGCAGCCCCTAATTACGAGTGAGAATAAACAAGCACACTTGTGTGGTCCTGATCTTGAGTCATAGTTTCTCCACACCACCTGTGATCTAAAGGCTTGAGATTGGTAAGCCTGTCATCGTAGCCCTATTTTTATGCTACCAGTCAAGAAGTTTTGTTAGACAAAATATGTCGCAACTAGACAACACAGCCCGAGCTATTCAAAGCTTTCTAACTATTAAGCCACATATCATTATTGGGAAATATGATTTGTCTAACATTATATCAGAATATAGGTCAATGGTTCGAATCCTAACACTCTCATTTTGCTCCTGCTTATTATTAATGTTATCATGCCTATATTCCTAATCTGCTATTGATTGTGTTAAAGAGGTGCCGTCCAAAAGCTGTCTTGCAGATGTAACACAGCCTTAAACGCTAGAGGAAGTACTAAGTTAAATGCTGAAATGCATTATTGGCTCATTTACTAACAGCTTTACCATTGGGAAAAATGGTTTTACCGACAGAGTATTAGAGCCAATACCTTAGCTATTTAGCAGCGTGCAAACTCATTGCTTGTAATAATTGGGTGCACAAATCACTCACACAAAACGAGAGTCGTGCCTGTTATTTCAGAAGTGTGAAGTTTCTCACCAAGTTCGAACGCCACGACCTCTTTCTAGTGTCCACACTCCACCGCCCCGGTCTCATGTCGCTCCCCCCTATTTTGCACTTCACGTCATCCACCGCCGCTTTCGTCCCGTCCTCACTCGTGTACCGGCGGCCAAGTCACGGCCACAACCAATTTCTCACAACTTGGAGGACCACCTGTCTTGAGTTCATCAGATCATGCGATCCACGCATTGCACACGCTTGCATCAACTGTCTACCCTTCATCAGATATGTGCCTCCACATAATTGCTATGGCTGTGGCACGTCATCTGCCATGTCAGCGCTTGATGGCACCGCGTAAGCAGAGTAACATAAACAATGCCACTTCAGCAACACCGCATCAACGGTATTCAGACCCCGTTGACTGGACCTATTCGACTTTGATTGACCAGGTCATCCTATTTTGGTTCCTGAGGTTTTTCATGGTGCTCTTTCCAAATTTGAGGTTGGCTTTTGTTGACTCGACGTTTAACATTGAGTTTCTCTTTTTTTATGCTTATTATTTTGTGAAAAATGGACAAGTCAAAGGTCTCACAGCCCATACAGATTGTTCTAAATGAGTCTAATAATATTTTGTGGGTTGAAGCTATGCGTAACTTCTTGAAGGGAAGGAAACCGTGGTGATATGATATGTGCAAGAGATATCGCAGACCCTACACAGGCTGCCGAAAAATACGTTGTAAATTGGGACAATATGAATCATCATATCATCCAATGGATTCACAACACCTCTGTTCCATCCATTCATCTTCAATTTGGAAGGTCTGAGACCAGCAAAGAGGTCTGGAACCAAGTTGCTCAATGTTATACTACTAGGCTGTGCTTGGTGGTTTGAATAGAACTCTAGATAGGATAACTTTTATCCTATCCGGCGTTTCATGTAACACAAATTCCAGATATAACTAAATTAGTTCGGATTAAAAAAATCTAGGTGGGACACAATCTTGGGCCACAGCCTCACTTTCTTCCTATCGTCACTCTCCTCTTCTTCTTCAACCTTTTCCCGCTCTATTCAATTTCTGAAGTCTCAGAATCTGAGCTTCTTTTCTCCCTCTCATTCTTCGCATCACTTGGGCTCTTATATATCTTATGTCTTTGAGAGACCCCAACCACCTTCCGTCGACTGTTCACATGGACACACCATATCTGCTCCTCTCAATTGACCTGTCTTCTCGCCATTGGCTTGCCGTCGCCGCCCTCGACCCCGATTGGGATCGCCTTAGACTCGTTTACAGCTCCACCACGTGCAGCCTCAACCTCAACTCCGGTCAACCTTGAGCACCACCAAGCCGAGGTGGAGCTGATGGCAAGGATCGAGCACGGACAAACTGAAATTTGAGGCTCATGCTCGATCTATGCCCCCTGTCTAGGGCTTGTCGTGGTCGCCACCTCGCCCTCTTGATGGCAGCGACAACAAGGCAGAGAGGATGGATGACGGGCGCGTGATAAAGAAGGACAACGTAAAGAGAAGGGGGACGACGGAGGGACAGAGACAGGCCATGATGACGATATGGGCTGGAGTGGAGGCGGCATGACGTGCTTCTCGAGACGGCAGAGGTGGTAGTGGCGGGCTTGGGCGATGAAGTCGCGAAACCATGCTCGAAGATCTTTTTTAACGTCTAATCCAGTTTTGCCAATGAACACCAAACACTTATTTAGATAATATTCTATCAGCATCCATATTATATATGGATATCATCAAACATTAGATAGGAAATTCAAAATCCCATCATATCTTTACCATATCCAGTAAAAATGTTTAAATGACCAAATGTAGCTCCAGTGATTTGGCTGATCAATATCAGGTATGGGGTGCCCTTCACGGTAGCTATAAATTCAAATTCATAAATAGGATGCATCAAAAATAGCTTGTGTAAATAAAAGATTACATTCTGACAAAAAAAATATAATATTACAGGATATGTCTACTATAAAATTGGGATCCTCAGTGAAAATCTTTTGCGAACTCCAATCTTTTTTCTGGAACACTTCAAATGTCGAATTTAATTTGCAATACCCGATGACATCAAAAGATATCAAGAAAAAAAGTACGACGGTGCCTGGAAAAGAGGAACAACCATGATTCACATCCGTTTCTCGTCAATTATCTTGGTTTGCCTGCATATTTGGATAGAAAAGAACAAATTACTTATGTTATGTACATTGAAGAAAAAGAATAGTCATGTGATATCGAATATGCAACAATTTTTATGAGGAAATGTACGAAAACAGAGCATATAAATTTAATCGAGGTGCTAAAAACAGAGCGTATAGATGATGAACTATTACCTGCGCAGAAGGAGGAGGAGGAGGTACCAATTGCTTCTCTTTTATGAATACTTCTCGGGAAGAACGAGAGGTCGCCAATTGCTTCCCATTGATGAATAGTTTTGCGGTCAGTGTGGCTTTCATGTTCGTCGCCAATTCTTCCTTCACTTTAATCAAACTAATTTGTTTCAGGGATTCAATATGATTCAATGAATCAATAGAAGTTAGTCCACAGTTCTTGATCTCCAGGTCTTCCAGGCAACAAAGAGCGGTTTCGTCTACATAAGCTTTTCTAACTTTCTCCAACTTCCACAATTTGAGGATGCGAAGGCGTGGGAATGAATCTTTGCGAACGCGAAAATCCAACACTTGACCAGTATAAGAGCCTGCAAAAAAGTTGAGCATTTCCAAGCCCTCGAGCTTTGCTAGTACCGGCATCGAATCAGCATCTAGTCCTGACATCGACAAGCTAAGGATTTTCAGGTTCCGAGGAAGGAGCTCCAAGCCGCCTCGCTGAGGCAAGCCCTTAAGGACGTCCTGGCCGTGTCGCTTAGGGGGGCTCCCGAGCAAGTACAAGTCCGAAATCAGCTCAACTCCACTCATGTCACTCAAGTTGAGATCTGAGGGCTGACCGAAGACATCCCTCGATCTCAGCTTTAGGGATTCAAGCTTCGTGAGCTTCAAAATGCACTCGGTTGCTTTCTTCATCACTGGAGAATCACACGTCAGCCCCAATTTCTCGAGCCTGGTCAATTTACTAAGCACATCAAGCATGGGACTCTTAGCAGATCCAATAAATAAGCCCCACAAGGTTTGGAGATTGCTCAAGCTACCACCACTGGTGGACTTATCGAAGCAAACCTCGTTCATGTACAGGTGCTGGAGGGACTTCACCTTCCAAATTGAACTCGGCAATTTGCTAACGTTAGTGTGCTTCAGATCCAATGTCTCAAGGCGGGACATGTTCCCAACTGATTCAGGGATTGAATCAAGGACCGTCCATCGCAATCCCAAGTACCTCAAGTTCAGCAGTACATTGCCAAGTTCGTCCGGAAGTAACGGCTTGTAAGTCCTCTCCAGATCGAGCACCCTGAGCAGACCGCAGTCTCCCTTTGAAATCAAGGGCCGAAGCAGCTCTTCCACTTCCCTTGAACGAGTCCCCTGCTTCTGCGTTTTGAAGGTTACGTAGGAACGGATGTGTCGGAGATGGATGTTTCCGCGGCAATGATCCCCTGTCTCAGCACTCTTCTCAGATTCCTGATGCTTGACAATCCATGAGCAGCCATTAACAAGCTTAGATTCTTCACTATGATTAGGGCCCTTGGTGTCCGAATGGATCTGAAGTAGTGCGAGTCGCGTTGCCATCTCGCACAAGAAATCGTGTAGGAAACTAGGCACACGGCAAGATTTGGGCTTTTCACTCCGCTTCCTACGCCTCACCACATGAACCAAGTTTCGACCAACCAATTCTTCGAAGCACTCCATGGCGGTGAACTGGAGCACTGGGACCAATCCTTCGGCATGCCATAGCCGGAAGAGCCTCCTTGTCGAGATGTCCGAGTCTTTGGGAAAGAGGCACAAGTAAAGCAAACAGGGCTTGAGCAGGTTAGGCAATTTGTGGTAGCTCAAGGACACGATATCGCAGAGCGTGGGATTATCAGCGAGCTGGTCCACCATGGCAGGAGAAGAATGACCGCTCCCCACCGCAAGTCCTCCGAGCAGCAAAATCCTAGGAGGAGAGCCACTGCACTTGCTCAGAATACTTGCTTTGAGCCCCGAATCTTCACTAATGGAGCCGCATTCCTTCAACAAGAGCTCGCTCTGGTCTGTATCTAATTGGTGCAGCTCGAGAGGAGAAGCCCAATGGTCTATAATTGATGGGATTTCAGGATCCCGAGTGGTGATGATGACTCTGCTTCCATTCCTTGAGTCTAGGAGGAGGTTCATAAGGACGTCCATGTCCCTGGCGTCTTGCAAATCGTCAAACACGATGAGGTACCTCAATTCCATCAAGGTCTTGTGAAGGATCTCTTTCAGGTATATATTTTTTTTGTGTTCCTTCAGTTCTTGCACAGGTGTTTGCTTCAGTATCTCCACCAAGAGATCTTTCAAGGCGAATTTTTTGGGAACATGAACCCAGACGCGGCATTGGAAGCTATGATCTATCTCGAGTCTGTTGTACACACTCCTCACGAGAGCCGTCTTGCCGATGGCTTCTTCTCCCACCACCGGAATTACGCAAAGTCTCAACGCGTCCTGATCGCCATCTTTCAAGGTCAACCGAGCTAGGAGCTCGCACTCTTCATCTTCACACCCCACGATGTCAGACTCAATCTTCCCATTCCAACGTACGTTCCCTCGATGCATATTCGTCGATGAAGCGTTTTCCTCAAGAATAGACAGATCATAAGGAGGCAGATCTTGCATTTGGGACAGGTCAGTGGACAATTTCTGAACTCTGGTGATGAAATCGCGTTCCTTTCTTCCGGAGGCGCGTACGCGTATCCTGAGCGACATGAAGCGGACTAATGCCCACATTTTCGTGAGGCGGCCCTTACGGGACATCAAGTGTCGTGATGCTCCCAGGAGGAACTTATCGGCACAGTCCGCAGCATCTCGAGTGCGACCTAGGAGGCCAGATCCATGGTCGCCGGTTTGCTGGTCGTTGTCAGTGCCAGATTGCAGTAACTTCAAGGTGGTTAAGATTGTCTGGAGATGACTAACAGCCGTATTGATTTGATCTGGTAATCCAGAGGACAGAATTTCTCTCTCGGAGAGTCTGTGTTGCAACTTGTCGATCACGAGTGAAGTTGTCATCTCGGAAGCTGCCATCGCAGTCGCATGCCAGCGGGACTCGCACTCGACTCACCCTTCTCTGTTATGCAACGGAATGAGGTCTGTATTTGTATGTATTTAGCTGTGAGAAGAAGATGCCATAGCTGGCGAGACCATGCATGTTGAAGCTAGGGGTGTGCAACCGGACCGGGTATACCCGGGAACCGGACCGGCCCACCCGGAAAATGGGGTCGGGAGCTGGTTCCCGTTGAAATTTGTCCGATAACCAATTCCAAAAATTCGAAACCAGTTTAAACCAGTCCGGGAACTGGGTCAAATTGATTACCCATCCAGGAACCAGTTAGGGAACTAGTTTTTGAATCAATTTTGGAAGTGTAAGTCCAAAACCCTATTTTTCCCCTTATTTTTATTTTTACTCCTGCAATCATGTGGCATTTTTTCTCTTGGCTCTCTCAAACACGCACACCACTCCTCTTTCGTCATTCCTCTTCCTCAGTTGCTTCCCTCCCTGATTGGCTCCCTCTCACGCCGTCTAACGAATGGACGGTGTTCGTTGTCACCAAATTCTTGTGTATCATGTGAATTGGCTCATTTAATTTTTTTTTTTTTTTTGGTATGAAAACTAATTTCTCTTTTGTATGAGGAGTTATACTTACATAAACAAGTAGCTTCATGTAGTAGTTGTGGAAATAAGATTAATATTAAACCCATGTTTGTTATTAATTCTTTGTCTTATGATTTTATTTATTATAATTAACCCTGTGAATCTTTAATTTTTCGTTTAATCAAAAAGCTCATGTATTTATTTATTACAAGTGCTTGATGTTTCGATATAAATTTGGAGAATTACGTTATTTTATGGCGTATTAATATAAAATTCGAAATCGGGAGATTGCAAAACAGATTATAGTGGAATAAGATTAACCCTGGAATCGGACCGAAAAAACTGGGTGGATTGGATACAGGATCTAAAAAAAGGGAATCAATTATAATAGTGTCGAGTACAGGGTCTAAGTCTAGACCCTACCCATCTTGGACCCGATCACCCTTAATCGAAGCTACTTACTTTCAACTAATTCCATTCCTTCTAATGCAAGATTCACCACCTATCCATGACAATATTAATGTAAAAGCTTATACTTCGCTGGTTGAAGTAAAGAACAAATTATATAGATCAATAGTTAACGCATATGGAGGAAAAAAGAGGGATCAACAATTTTATGGTGGGACACAGTGCAGATTTTGCGTTAAGTAGGGTGAGGAGTGTGTAATTTGATCGCACAATGCGCGCGCTGTGCGGCCGAGAAATTAATTAATCAAAAACGATAAATTTAGTGTAGTAAATTATAGAGATTCCCGTCATTCCATCCCCAGTCAAGGTGAGGCATGTCTTGGGAGATTTCATCAACCCATGACTTCTACAATTTTGTTCGACATCAAGGATTTATTTGTTCGTGCGTATGATACTAACGAAAAAAATCATCTTTATGGGCCTTCGGCCATGGCTCTAAGTGAGCAATCAAGATAGCCTAAGTTAAGGTTTTCATTTGAAATTTGAAATCTATTCTATACACCTTAGAATTTGGAACATCCAGGATTTACCTAGAAATAAGCCAATTTCTTTTTCTTATTTTTGTTTCATTTTTAGTTAAGCTTAATTTGTCATTTTTTTCCTAATTTTGACATGAAAAAAGGATTGAAGTTACCTAATTTTCTAGACCTTTTAAGTGTGCCACAACCAGATGAGGACTTGGTTGTTATATGTAGTTGTTGATAGTCCATAGCTCTGCTTTGGCTTTAGCAAATCAATTCAAGCTTAAGTAGCAAAATGATACTCGTAAATAGGGGTGGGCGCTTCCAAGTTTCTTTTAGAATTTCTTTTTTTTTTTGGAATCTATCTATTGGAACATACTCCTCTCTTTTTTTTTTTTTTTTTTTGAAACTTGAAACATACTCCGTGTATCTTGGAACCATGCTCATCCAACCAAATCATTTTATATGGCATATCCAAGCTTGAATTACCCCCAGGAAAAAGGTGCATATTGTTTCCAGGACCATGCTTATTCAAACATAGGGAAAGGTGGCCGAAATTAGGTGCTTAGGGTTTTGGCCAGGCCTCACTTTGTGTGATCCACCTCCGTGAGGTCCATGCAAGATTACCATACTCTCATGCACGCATGGTTCATGTTGGATTGAGTTTGAGCCAGCCATCTTTCTAAATTCGTGCGTAACATCATATTTGGGAGTTTAATGCATGATTCGAATAGGCATGTATTAGGGCCATTCTTTCTGTCTTAGTTCAATGCAATTTCAGATGAAATTTAAATATTGATCTAATTTCAAGGAAGAAGCATAGGGAGACATTCATATGATCCGTTCACATCGTGCAAGGAAGAGCTGCACGAGTTATTATAAGGTAGAGAATCCGGTTACAAACTAATAGAGCGAGACCATCTAAAGTTTTTGCCTTGAATTCGCAGTAACTCAACGGACGGGATATGACTGTACGCCTAAATTATTTAATCAACCAAAGGCCTGTTACCAAAAAAAGGGCCTGTCAGTAATTACTAGCAGCGACCATTTTCAAGGCACAGTCATCGAAAGTAGGACATTAATTGAAAGCAAACGGGGAGCATCATGGTAGCGCTGAAGCCGTCAATGGTGAATAAGAAAATGAGGCAAAGCTGGCATACGTTTAATTTTCTGTTTGGCAAGACGGTCTGCACTTAACGTTAGTCATCAGTGGATTGACGCCACATGGCATGACTCAGTATTTAAAAGAAGAAGAGTGGATAAACATGAGACCACCCATCGACATGAATTGCAATAATGACATAAATAATTTTTTAATTTTATGAGTTTGGGATTTTAAATTTATTTAATATAATTCTAAACTTTACCTGAACTGCTGACATGTGTTCGACTTTTCTTGTCGACTAGACAATTTGCGCCTCACGTTTTCTAGTGAATTGATGTAACATGACACGCTGTGATAATTAAAAGAGAAGAGTGGATTCACATTGATAAAAAGCGAAGCACGAAGATGGCGTTAATGATTTTTAAATTTTAATTTAATATATAATATAATACTTAAATTTTTTAATTTATTAAATAAATTAAAAATTCAATCATGGTCAGTTTGTCTCATTTTTCCGCGAGAAGTCAACCCCTCGATATGAACCCAACGGTCCCACCTCACGTGAAAGCTGATGATTTTCTCTCTATTGGGCATGGACACGTACGTATAAAAGAGACCAGGCACGCTCCCTTGAACGTGAGGCCGGTTAAAACTGTGACAGCTATAGTAGTTTTATGGAATTTAGCCTTTCGAATAAGACATAAATTACAATTTATTTATTTGTGTAATCAAAACAAATCTGTCAGACCTACTCAATCGATATTTCTTCCCACTTGACATTAGAGCTATGTGTCACGGGCCGAGAGTTTCCTTGGCCTCGTGTCACGAGTACGGGAGGATTCACGGACCGTGACATATGAGTGTCATCGCCTCAAATTATGCTCTCATTTTTCTAAAATTTTTAAGTTTAACCTAAAATTAATCAAAGATTGGCTGGCAACATATAAGGCCCGATAAATATTTTAAAATAAAAGGTGAGTTTCTTTACACCAAAAATTAGTTATCAGCATGACACTAATTCAAGGCATGGCCATCTGTGAGACACTGGCACCAAAGCCTTTTTATCAATGGCCATGCTAATTGCAACAACTCATGCTTATGGCTTTGCTTGTCAATGACTCGGATCGATTAAGGACTGGTCCCTTGTATTTCACAGCACAAGCAGTATGCGATTTCTCGATTTTGCAAGCATCCCAACATGACCAAAATCAAGTTGAACCAACATTGAAGGAGCAAGTAATAAGCGGCACACATTTTGATGCCGAAAGAAAGATCCCATAGTCCAAAACTGTGCCTAGAGGTCTTGGAATGGAATGAAACTTTCCGAACCTCTAAGTTATATATCAGGACCGTGATTTTATAGTTCTACTTAATGATGTAGGTCTTGTTGGAGGGCTCTCGATGTGAACGTTCCAACGAAGCATTTGTGACTCAAAACGGATCTTGGATGGAAAAGATAAAGGTTCGGAAAGAGAGAGTCTCAGCTCCAGGTGCGTGAGTCTCAAGACGAGGCAAACGTGCCTCATCCTGAGGCTATTCAAAATGGCTATTAGTACCCTCCTTTTTCTACATTTTGGGAGGGGACGAACCTCCTTCTTGAAATGCCTATTAATTTATTCTTTTTGCTAAAGACCGCTGACCAAAATGTCATTAGGCCCAAAATAATTTGGGCTAGACGGGAAGGGGCCATGCCTTCTCGAAAGGGGCCAGGCCTAGGCTAAGTAAAGGTGAGAAATATAAATCTCATCAAAGTAAGCAAAATTAGTAACTTAAAAAGATGGGGGAAAATTCCGGGCTCATAAAATTTAAAAATTATTTATATCATTATTGCAATTCGAGTCAATGGGTGGTCTCATGTGCATCCACTTCATTAACGACAAAACGTTAGGTACCGATTGTCTAGCGAAACATAAAATATGCCAGCTTTGCCTCATTTGCTTTCAATTATTGTCCTACCTCCGATTATCGTGCCTTGAGAATGGTCGCCATTTGTCATCATTAACAGGCCTTTCTTTTTTACGTAGGCATGATGGTACGCCTAAAGTATTTAATCAACTAAAACCTGTTATTAAATGAGGCAAAGTTGGCAGATGTTTATTTCTGTTTGGCCAGACAATCTGCACCTAACGTTCTGATGTTAATGGATTGATGCGACATGACTCGATATTTGAAAAGAAGAAAAGTGGATGCACATGTTTGACTTTTGTTTTGCACCTCATGTTTCTCGTGGAATGATGCGACATGACACATTGTGAAAATTAAACAGGAAGAGTAGATTCACATTTAAATAAAAAAAAAAAGTGAAACACGAAGATGACATTAATAATTTTTAAATTTAAATTTAATAGATAATATAATACTTAAATTCTTTTAATTTATTAAATAAATTAAAAATTCAATCATGGTCTGTCTATCTCATTTTTCCACGCAAAATCAACCTCTCAATATGAACCTGACAAGATAAATTTAATCTTGATATAGCAAGTATGAGTACCTAGAGGGGGGTGAATAGGTATAAAAAAATTTTCTTGAAGATTGCACAATACTTAGACAGTTGAAGGATTAAAAAAAATCGTAAGATTGAGTAAGGGAAAGAGAGAATTGAACACGCGGTTTATAGTGGTTCGGCTTGATTCAAGCCTACGTCCACTCTTACGCACCGATGTACCGATTGGCTGGATTCCACTATAATCAAAGAGATGTTACGGTGTTGATCTTCCTTGATTTCTAGGTGTAGATGATCTACCACACTCGCTCAAGGTGTCACCAAGTATGAACACTCTCTGTGTATACAATTTCGCTCGTACAGTATCGGCTAACAATCAAGGTTCTTCAGACTCTGGAATTTTTCTATCGATCACACTTCTAAACAGCTAGAACGTCTTCCTTATATACTCCTTTATGCCATTATAGCCGTTGGCACTTACCAAAGGAATTCCTCCAATCTACCCGTTGAACGGAATCAATCAAGAAGATCATCCGAGCTATTTAAGGAATCGATGATAGCCCATCAATCTCGTTCGCCCATACAATCGGGATCTTGGTTTCCAAGAATAGAACATTCCAAGAATACTTCGTCGACTATCGGATCTTCAATCGATCTTAGATAAGAATTAAAGAATCCGAAATGATTATCCAACCAAAGAATCTTTTCCAGAGGATAGGATCGAATCCTCAACCATATACTTCGGCTTTGGATTTTCTTCGTCACTGGATTAGAAAGACTGTCAGTGAGAATAGACTTAAGTCTTGAGTCTCGAGTCTTGAGTCTTGAGTCTCGAGTCTTGAGTCTGGAGTCTTGAGAATACAAAGTCTTCAGACTTTAAACTGTCAGTCTCCAAACATCCAGACTTAGACTGATAGAAACGTTTTGTCAGCTTCAAAATATTCTGGAAAGATTTCTCCAACAATCTCCCCTTTTTGATGGTGACAAAACTTTCTTGTAGATTTGAACAACTTTGACTCCGCAAAAACATTTCTCAAGCAATATGGCTAACTCAAAAAGATTAATAAAGCAATCGACTCTGCATCCACAGAAAATTGGTTAGTCTTTCATGAGTAATACCATATAACAACACTTGATAAAAATGCAACCAGTCAAGCATCAAAATCCACAACCAATTCAGTCAAATTTAAAGTCACACCCAAGTTCAAGTGACACCCAAGTTCAAGTTCTCAAGTCATACTAAAAAATAACCACAAAAGTTTTAAAATGTTGAAAGTTGTTGGTTCAAATTGATTCTCCCCCTTTTGTCATCATTAAAAAGGGTGAGAAAGGAGTCATGTCTGCTTGGGAATGCGCACGATCCGGAAATCCCCAATGGACTGGACTACTCCTTCGAGCTTCTTCGTGTCTTCTCTCGGTTGAGCTACCTCTTCTCCCTTAGCATTGGCTTGAAGTTGCGAGCGAGGTCTTTGAATTTATCCTCCGAGAGAGACCGAAGATGCTTGTCCAAAGCATTCTTCATGGCTTGGATTTCACAGTCCAGAACATATATCTGGCTACGCATTTCTAGAAGAATATTCATGATGCTACGAAAATCTGCAGAATCGTCCGTCTGAGTACTGGCATGAACTTTCTTTGATGGAGTAAATGCAGAGGATGGCGCTTCTGTATAGTCTGGCAGATTTGGAATCGACGTATCACCTTCTTCAGGCAATTGAGAAGCCTGAAATTCTTCTGGGTCTGCAGGAGATTGTCTTGGACCTTCACTAACAGGCATGAGGTGAGAACCTTTCTTGCTCGCCAACTCCCCGTCTCTAGGACATCGAAAGGGGAAGAGTGATGATCATGCTCTTGATTTCCCTTCTCTCCGATTCAGCGAGACTTTTCTTTCTCTCCTTCTCTTTCTTCTTCAGCTTCTTTCTCCTTCTCTCTCTCTGCTCTTCTTCTTCTCTGTTCTTCTGAAGTTCTGTCGGTTGAGGCACAGAGCGTCTGGTTCTTGTCAGTGCTTGGATAGTGGGATCTTCATCCTCTTCATCTTCATCTTCATCCTCCAGGATGAGAGTTCTTTTCTTCTTCTTCGATGGAGCACTAATGGCCTCCTTTCCTTTCCTTTTTGAAGCAGACTGAACTGGAGATTTCACTCTGAATTTCTCCATTGCCTTGGACAGTTCTTACAGACGCATCTTTGTTAACATCTTCAAACCTACCACCATCTTATCACACGGTCGAACACAAAATGTTTGTGGCGGTTCAATGTTCATGTGTCTCAAGATCTTGGTCACCGCACCAGATAAGGCAATTGTCCTTTGTCTTTCGACATTGCTCGTACATATGGAAGAGAATAGTGTGCGGGAGAGAGAACTTCCATCCTGAGTTGATCGCGTACATCAACTTTGCTTCGAGAAAGAGACACGAAGTCTTTGACGTAGACTTCGGTCTGAGACAGTTGATCACAATCTTATGAAGCACAATGTTGATGGCATTCATCCTGGAATAGGTAATTTTCTTCTCTACGTCCCTATCTTTGACAAGTTCCAGAGTAGTACGAGCAGGTGAGACTTTGATTGGTAGATAACGTCCTCGTTCAACTCCAACTATGTCCGCCAACATATTCACATCTACCACGTAGACTTGATCTCGTACACTGAATGAAATTCTATTCGCATCCAAAAAGCTTAGATTTGAATAGAAATAAGCGGTCAGTTGAGCATACCCGTCCGTAGAGTCAGAGCAAAAAGTCTCAAGTTGAAGCAAATTCAACTTCTCTCTTAAGTTCATGTTGATGGCGTCCGGAAGTCAAAATCAACACTTCTAGGGTTTATCACCCCTCTTTTCAACAGCCAAATACACCTTTTCCCGATCCTTGGACTTAAACAAATCCATCCGATTTCCTTTCACTTTTGCTGCAACACCCATTTTAGGTTGAAATTCAAGGAACATTCTCGTCATCATCTTTCCCTTCAATCGATTTTGTCTGGCATACGAGGGTCACTTGGAATGTTTGCAAGTGCCTCCTCTCGCCTTCCTTTAGGAGCAATTCCCAATTCCTCCATTTTTCACAGAAAAAGATACTCATTCCCATAATTTTTGTCCTTAAGGAAGTCATCTATATATTTTAATGAAGTACCGTGCTTTTCAACGCACGATAAAGCTTATAGATAAAGGAGGGTCTTTGGACTCTTACGGGTCGGCATCCTCGATTATCTCTTCTTCCGATGTTGACTCACACCTTGTGGGGCGGAGGTGTTGAATGACGTGGAGGAGAGCGAATCGGACTTTGTCGCCGACTTGATAAGTCTTCTTCCTCGCAAGATCAAAGTGAATCGGTCCCTTCTCCATTCTTTGTGGTCCCCTACTTGCGATTCTTGATGATTTCCTCGAAGAAGACATCTTTCTTTGTCGATTGGAAGATTCCTTCACTTGCTTTCCCAAGAAAAAATGACCACTTTCTCGAAGATGAACAGGAAATAGAAACAGGATCGGAAGGAGAGTTCTTTTTAGGGTTTTGAAGATTTGGGCGAAGAAAAACTGTATATATATATATGACTCAGTTTTGAAAAGGGAAGTTCAACCGGTACAAGGAAAGTGTACGAACATTTCTTTTCAAAATCAATAACTGCCAAAATTAATCCCCTTTTTAAAAAGACAAGTTTTCAAATTTCACACGGATTTGAGAATAACCGAACGAAAGATCGTACCTTTTCGAGTTTAGATAACTAAACGAGAATTCGTACCTTTTCGATAAAATAGCAACTTACAGTCTATAGCCATGCACGTCGAGTCTCGAGAGTTTAAAGTCGAGAGATTAGAGTCTTAGAGTTGGTGAGTCTCTAGACTTTAACTTCTTCAAGCTTCAAAATGTTGAGTCTTGAACGGATAGAGTCGAATTGATTTTTCTCCAAAGGCTTTGTGAATATATCCGCTAGTTGACTTTTTGAATCAACAAATTGAATCGAGATTTCTCCATTTTGAATGTGATCTCTAATGAAGTGATGTCGAATCTCAATATGCTTTGCTCTTGAATGAAGGATTGGATTTTTGGTGAGATTGATCGCACTGGTGTTGTCACATCTGATTTCTGTGCATGAGTCTTCAATCCCAAAGTCTTGTAGCTGTTGTTTTATCCATAGAATTTGCGAACGAGCTTCCAAGAGCTACATACTCGCTTCGTCGTTGAAAGAGCTACGTTGCTTTGCTTCCTCGAAAACCAAGATACTGTCCTGTTTCCAAGCAGTTGACAAGTTCCCGAAGTGCTCTTTCTATCGACTCGCAACCGGCCAGATCGCATCCGAGTAACCTAGAAGATTAAAGTCTCCCTTCTTGGGATACCGAGACCGATGCTTGAAGATGAGGCAACGTATTTGATAACACGTTTTGCAAAGACCGAGATGGGATTCTCTAGGATCTGATTGAAACCTAGCACAGATGCAAACACTAAACAAAATATCAGGTCTAGAAGCAGTAAGATAAAGAAGTGAACCGATCATGCTCCTGTACAGCTTGTGATCTACTTTCTTCGCTTCTTCATCCTTGTCTATCTTCTGAGAACATGACATTGGTATGTCGGTCTTTTTGCACTTTTCCAGTCCAAACCTTTTGACAAGATCATTTGCATATTTTTCTTGATGAATAAAAGTTCCTTCCTTCATTTGTTTCACTTGGAGTCCAAGAAAGAATGTTAATTCTCCCATCATACTCATTTCAAACTCATCCTGCATAGACTTAGAAAATTTCTTGCATAGACTTTCATTAGGTGATCCAAAAATAATATCGTCCACATATATTTGAACAAGTAAAAAGCTTTTGTTTTCCTTTTTGATAAACAAAGTAGTATCTACTTTACCTTTGACAAAACCATTCTGTAATAAAAACTTACTTAGTCTGTCATACCAAGCTCGAGGTGCTTGCTTTAAATCATACAAGGCCTTTTTCGATCAAGACCGAGTCGCTTCTTTGGGTCTTCAAACCCAGGTGGTTGTTCCACATAAACTTCCTCATAGATAAATCCATTTAGGAATGCACTTTTGACGTCCATTTGGAATAACCTGAAATTTTTATAACAAGCAAACGCAAGTAATAGTCGAATAGCTTCTAACCTTGCAACTGGTGCGTAAGTCTCGTCATAGTCTATTCCTTCTTCTTGCGTATATCCTTTGGCCACGAGTCTTGCTTTGTTTCGTACGATTTTTCCTTCTTCATTCATCTTGTTCCTGAATACCCATTTGGCTCCAATAACAGTTTTACCTTTTGGTTTAGATGTTAATTCCCAGACATCATTGATGTTGAACTGTCTGAGTTCTTCTTGCATAGCTTCGATCCAACTTTCATCAGATAAAGCTTCTTCTATGCTTTTTGGTTTAATTTCAGAAATGAGAGCCACAGCACTAGATTCTTCACGCCTTTTTGATCTGGTGCAGATTCCTTCATTGATTTCGCCAATAATGAGATCTTTGGGATGACTGGATTTATGCTTCCAGTTACTAGTTGATTTGCCTGGTTGATGATCTCTTTCTTTATTTGAATCTTCATGAGCATCTTGATGTTGGACTTCCGTGAGTCGAGATGCTTCTTGAGTTGTAGACTTTGGAAGATCTAGAGAGGGTTCGGACTCTTCATACTTGAGTCCGGGCTGGATTCATCTAGCGTTGAGTCTTGGAATTTGACGTTCATTGATTCCTCCACAGACGGCTTTTCTTGTTGTAGACTCGTAGGCTTTGCTTGATGAAGAATATCCAAGGAAGATGCCTTCATCGATCTTTTTCAAACTTACCAACTCGATCATTTGCATTTTTCAAAATAAAGCATTTGCAACCAAACACATGAAAGGATGAAACAATAGGCTTCTTACCTTTGAATAATTCATAGGGGGTTTTCTCTAGAATAGGTCTTAGAAAGACTCTATTTATAACATAGCAAGCAGTTGAAACAGCTTCAGCCCAAAATCGTGAAGAAATTTTACTTTCAATTAAAAGTGTTCTAGCCATTTCTTGAAGAGATCTATTCTTTCTTTCCAAACTCCATTTTGCTCTGGAGTATACGGAGAGGAAAACATGTGATTAAAACCAGATTTATCACAGAATTTTGTAAAATCTTGATTTTCAAATTCACTTCCATGATCTGTTCTTATACTTGAAATAGCACATCATTTTTCATTTTGAACCTTTTTAGCAAACTTCTCAAAGTACGAAAAGGTTTCTGACTTACTTGCAAGAAAATATACCCAGGTAAAGCGAGAATAGTCATTCACGATTACTAGACAGTATTTCTTACCTCCAATGCTCTGGGTTCTGCTTTCCCAGAATGCATGGAGTGCATAAATCAGACTTTTGGTATGGCAATTTAGGTAGACCTCGAACAAGCTTCTTTGATGAGATTTTGGCTAATTGCTTCATGTTGACATGGCCAAGCTTTCTGTGCCATAGGACTGCTTCATCTTGAATTGAAATTAGACATTGATCTTCATTTGGCTTTACATCAAGGAGATAAATATTTCCATGCCTTCGTCCCATGAAAGACTGAGTTGAGTCTTTGCTAATTCCAGAACATATGCCTTCTTGAAAGGAGATCTTGTAACCAGTATCACACAGTTGGCTAATGCTGAGAATATTGTAGTTGAGTCATTCCACTAGAGAGACATTGTTTATTGTGAGATTTCCAATTTTCACAGTTCCAAATCCCGCAATGCTTCCTTTGCTGTTTCCTCCGAATGAAACTTTTCCACCGTTTACTTGAATAAGCTTTATGAAGCAATTTGAGTCTCTGTCATGTGTCTTGAGCATCCGCTGTCAAGATACCACTTTACCTTCTTTTGACGAGACCCGCATTCAAAAGAGAGTCTCAAGCTTTCTTTGGTACCCAAATTTTCTTGGGTCCTTTGGCGTTAGTAGAATGAGCATTATTAGGCCATACTTTCTTGACAGGCTTCCAAACCATAGGACACTCTTTTTCAAAGTGGTCCTGACTGTTACACTTTGAACACCTTAAAGCATTTCGACCTACAGACTTTACAAAAACTTTCTTGAAATGATTTTTGTAAGCCTCTCTCGACGGTCTTTTCTTAATTCTTTCTTTTACTTTTGGAAAATCAATCAAGGGGATAGTTTCTGCTGTCATACCTAGACCGACTTATTGAAGTGAGGTCTTTGGATTGAAAGAACTTTTTCAAGTTTTTCGGACTCTATTGAAAATTTCTTTGAAATATTTGATAAGTCAGTTTTTAAGAAAGCATTTTCTTTTGAAAGTTTATCTTCATTCTCTTTAAGAGTAGAAACATTCAAGTCTAAACTTTTCACTTTTTCTTCTAAAATATTTTCCTTTTGTTTTAAAACTGAGTTTTCCTTTTTAAGTTCGGAAATCTTTTTTGAGAGAAGTCTTAAGACTAAAACATAGTTCATCAATGTATTTAGAGACTTTGACAGGGATTTTATAATCACTTACCTCAAATTCACCGTCTCGAGTCGATCCAGTCGAGTCCGATTGCGCCATCGACACGGTTGGCATATTCCTCATCACTTTCTTCACACTCTGTATCGCTCCAGGTTTCGACTTTAAGAGCTTTTCGAGATTTCTCAGACTTTTCTCTTTTCTTCTTCAGAAGAGGGCAGTTGGGTCTGATGTGCCCCTTTTTCTTACACTCAAAGCAAACTACATCTTTGTTTGGTTCCTCATTATCAACAAACTTGGTTTGCTGTTTTTGAAAACTTTGTTTCTTTGAGTTGAATCTTCTTCCTTTTCTATTGAGCTTTCTGAACCTTCTAATCATAAGAGCAAGCTCCTCATCGTCCGCATCTTCTTCGAGAATCTGTATCATCGAATCATCGTTAGATTTTAATGCAATAGATTTCTTACCTCTTGGATCTTCGTCTTCATTAATTCGTTCCACTTCGTAAGATCAAGAGTTCCAATCGGCTCGTCTACAAATAATGGCATGATTCTTTGCGTCTCTCTTATTGAAGTCTTTATATGATTCAAATCCTTGGAGAGTCCACGCAAAGAGCTTGTTCACCTTCATAGGATCAGAAATTTTCTGTCCTTGATTCTCAAGACCATTGACAATATCTGTAAAACGGCTAAACATGTCAGTTATAGATTCTCCTGGTTTCATTTTGAAGGATTCATATTGACCAAGAAGAATGTTAATTCTGGTCTCCTTCACTCGATCGTCCCTTCATAAGTGATATGTAATCTGTCCCCGAGACTTCTTTTGCTATAACACAAGAAGATATTCTGTTATATTCAGTTGGTGACAAAGCACAATATAAAGAATAAATTGCTTTAGCATCGAGTGCTTGTCTCTTGTTTATCTCTTCTTAAGACATTCCGCTGGCTTCAACAGTTTCTTTCCTCTTTCGAGATCGATGCAGCAAGAGGAGTGATTCCTTTTCCACCACATCCCATTCCAAAGGATCCTTTGACCGTAGAAAAGCTTTCATCTTGTTTTTCCGATGTTGTAATCCTTTCCATCAAAGTAGGGTGGTCTCGGTATTGCTTTGCCCTTCCACCAGCCCTGGTGCTAGCATACTCGCCATGGATCTTTTACTCAAGTAAAACACTTCAAATAAAGTAAGAACACAGGCTCTGATACCAAATGATATAGCAAGTATGAGTACCCAGAGGGGGGTGAATAGGTATATAAAAATTTTCTTGAAGATTGCACAATACTTAGACAGTTGAAGGATTAAAAAAAATCGTAAGACTGAGTAAGGGAAAGAGAGAATTGAACACGCGGTTTATAGTGGTTCGGCTTGATTCAAGCCTACGTCCACTCTTCTGCACTGACAGCCGATTGGCTGGATTCCACTATAATCAAAGAGATGTTACAGTATTGATCTTCCTTGATTTCTAAGTGTAGATGATCTACCACACTCGCTCAAGGTGTCACCAAGTATGAACACTCTCTGTGTATACAATTTCGCTCGAACAGTATCGACTAACAATCAAGGTTCTTCAGACTCTGGAATTTTTCTATCGATCACACTTCTAAACAGCTAGAACGTCTTCCTTTTATACTCCTTTATGCCATTATAGCCGTTGGCACTTACCAAAGGAATTCCTCCAATCTACCCGTTGGACGGAATCAATCAAGAAGATCATCCGAGCTATTTAAGGAATCTGATGATAGCCCATCAATCCTGTTCGCCCATACAATCAGGATCTTGGTTTCCAAGAATAGAACATTCCAAGAATACTTCGTCGACCATCGGATCTTCAATCAATCTTAGATAAGAATTAAAGAATCCGAAATGATTATCCAACCAAAGAATCTTTTCCAGAGGATAGGATCGAATCCTCAACCATATACTTCGGCTTTGGATTTTCTTCGTCATTGGATTAGAAAGACTGTCAGTGAGAATAGACTTAAGTCTTGAGTCTCGAGTCTTGAGTCTTGAGTCTTGAGTCTTGAGAATACAAAGTCTTCAGACTTTAAACTGTCGGTCTCCAAACATCCAGACTTAGACTGATAGAAACGTTTTGTCGGCTTCAAAATATTCTGGAAAGATTTCTCCAACAAATCTATAATTGATCAAAGATTGACCGCGACATAGAAGGCCCAATAAATACTTTAAAATAAGAGGTGAGTTTGTTTACACCAAAATTTAGTTAAGTTATCAGCATGACACTAATTCAAGACGTGGCCCTCTGTGAGACACCAATACCAAAGCCTTTATCAATGGCCATGCTGATTGCAAGTAACTTGTGTTTATGGCTATGCTTGTCGATGACTCTGATTGACTAAGGACTGGTCCCTTGTATTTCACAATGCAAGCAGTTTGCGATTTCTCGATTTTGCAAGCATCCCAGCTCAACCAAAATCAAGTTGAACCAATATTGAAGGAGGGAGTAATGAGCGGCCAAACATTTTGATGCCGAAAGAAAGATCCCAGAGTCCAGAATCATGCCTAGAGGTCTTGGAATGGAACGAAACTTTCTGAACTTCTAAGTTATATATCAGGTTTGTGATTTATAATTCTACCTAATGATATAGGTCTTGTTGGAGGGCTCTCGATGTGAACTTTTCAACGAAGCAAATGTGACACAAATTGGATCTTGGATGGAGAAGATACAGGTTTGGAAAGAGCGAGTCTCAACTCGAGGTGCGTGAGTCCCAAAAATTAGCACCCTTCTTTTCTGCATTTGTTAAGGCCCAAAAATTCGGGGCCAGACGAGAAGGGCCATGCCTTCTCGGAAGGAGCCTGGCCTGGGCTAAGTAAAGGTGAGAAATATAAATCTCATCAAAGTAAGCAAAATTAGTAACTTAAAAAGATGGGGAAAAATTTCGACACGTAAAAAGTTTAAGAGGAATTATTGAGCTAAAGAGAAGCGAAGATTAAGCAAACGACAATAAATCTCCGTAAAAAGTTGGGAGAAAAGTCACGTGACATGATCTTTTGAAGAGGACGAGACAAGGAAGTAACACAAATAAGTTTTTTATTTTTTTGTCGAAAGTAATACGAATAAGTTTACATCCCTATGACTTTGCCGAGCAAAAAGTCGTGATTGTCGCGGGCGAACGGTTGAGGTGGATTTACATCGTTGGTTGCCTTTCCCATCGCTTACTGCACGGTCCTGCACATGATAGAGAAGAGCAGGGTGAGATTTTCCTTTCGAAGGATGTGTCTGCAGCACATGTAAGCTTCATGTATGGTAATCATCGTCACGAAAGAAAAGGCACATTTATTATTGCGACTGGAGTGTGTAAATTAATGAGTAGGCCCCATCCAAAAGAGAGAATCCAACCTCTCCAAAATAGTCCAAGTGAAACGCGACTCCACTGAGGAGACAGTGGACAAAGAACTAAGTCAAGTCTTATAAGTTAATAATTATTTCTCTCTCGACATATATATATATATATATATATGTGTGTGTGTGTGGGCGCGCGCGCGCGCTAGTCCATAACGACACCATTCATTTCACATTATGATCTTTACTAAATTATCAATGTGAAATAACGATCTTTATTAGTCTTGTTATTGCCCGTGCCATGCACAAGAAATTGTTGGCCATTGCTTAAAAAGTAAGATAATAATAAAAAAAAACAGCAAAACACATATTGCAATCACTTTCACAACATCACAAATGTAATTTTTTATTCTTTATTTCTGAATCCTCAGCAACTATATTAAACTTGAGTTTGTTTTGTCCATAAATTTTCAAGATAAATGGTGATTTCAATAATAGAAAACATAAACGGTTCAATCTGTAAAGGAACTTTTCTGTATATGCTTTCCTTTTAATAGACGTAAGTCGGTTGTTTCCCATGAATGTAATTTGATTAGTTATGCATTAGTGTTTCCCACGGATGTAAATTACTAAAAATATAGTGATAGTAACTAAGCAAGGGATTAGTAATGCCATTCATTTTTATCAGGCAAAAGGGTCAGAGGACCATTCCAATATATAAACTATGTGGATTTCAAAGAATAATATATTTTTTTATTGCATATATTATTACAAAGAACATAAAATATAAATAAATCTAGGATTACTAGAAAATAGCAAGAGATGGGAACAGATTTCCTACGTCCTACTTCAAGCGATTTACTTCCTAATTCCAAGGATTCAGAAATAAAATAAATGGAAACAAAATAATTTCATATCCCGAAATTATCCTTGAGATCTCCGGGATTTTTTTTTCTAGTTCTTTGACAAAATAGACTAAGAAGCTGGGAGCTATCGTAAAATAAAACAGGAGAAAAATCCTCCCTAAGAAAAGGTATGAGACAACTGCTCCGAGGGAGGGCTTTCAATTGGACTTATTGGTTCAGTTTGGCCTTTCGATTTATTAGATCATGTTTTTCCTTGATTAATTAAACCAAACAAGCTCAAAGCCGAAAAAAGCCCGATTTTACAGTTCAAGCTTTTTTTTTTTTTTTGGGTTCACATTTGCTTATGAAATAATCAGAATCGAAACGCATGCAAGGATAAAGAAAAGCCCTGAATTGAGAAAATGCGCAAGGGTTATGCGGCTTATAATGATCCTGATTTCGTGGCTTAATATGTTGAACTTCTGAAACCGGCAACAGGGTTTTACCTAACTCAATTCCGGGTGCATTCGCAGATTAATATAAAAAAAAAAACCTTTTGATTATTAGTTAAGACCGAAAAGCCAACTGCTGTCACCCCTTCTCTTCCCATCCTTCCTCCCAAAATTTTGAGTGTCGAGACTTCTTTTTCAATTGGAACAGGCTGCTGCGAGACACTCAATGGTGAAAAAATGGAAGAGAAAACTAAGGCTCAGCACCAGTAAGACCAGCTGAAGCGAGAAGGCCTCCTCTCCTCGCCGTAACGCTTGTTCGAAGAGTGACGAACGCGGATTCCTCGATCGGCGTCGAAGAGTTGTGCAATCGGGTCTACGGTGGAGTGATCATAAAGGATAAAAAACAGGATTACAAACAGGTATTCCACTTTGTAATTATTTAATTTAGACACGAGAAATGTGTAGCAAACTTGAATCGATGATATGAATGTCCCATTCACTTTTGGTTTGAAATTGTAGAAGTTCTGGGTCGACGAAGATCTCCAAAAGAATTGCTTCTTGTTGCTTGCTAAAAAGTTATCCATCAGTTGGATCGAAAATAAGCAATACTGGGGTTGGATCAACGAGGCGGAAGAATGGTAACTATATTCACTCTTCAATTGTGGACACAATAGGCTATTACATGGAAGAAAACGCGGGTACTTGTTTGTTTTAATGGTAACTTCTTGAAACGTGTGTTTGTCCGGTAGAATTAGCAATACAAGAAAGCAATGATGATTATGTCTTCGTAATTTCGTTTAAAAGGGTACTCATCGCTGCTTGATTTACTTGGAGTTAATTGGTTTGTTTTGAAGTCTTCGATTGATATAGATGATTTGGTCGCAAAAAGCAGCCGATATGATATGGATGATCAATCATCTATACTCTAGTTGAATGTGAAAAACAGAATCAACCTTTGTTCTTTGAAGTATCAGATCGACTTGATTTACGTAGAGAGAACTTGCAGAAAACATTACTTCTATAGAACATACTAATAGACCAAATTGGATCCGAATAACGAAATTCTACCTGCGCTTCATGAAGAGAGAAGAAAAATTATCTACAGTTTTCATGTCATCATTAACTAGCATATTGTTCCAAATTTGGACCTTCAGTTACAACGGCGAAGAAGACATACCCGTGGCGAAGCTGTTGAGTGTATGCTGGCTACAAATTTCAGGCACGTTTAGGACAGTCAAACTCTCTCCAAAGACCACATATGAGGTTGCCTTCGTGGTGAAAAGGAGTGTAGATAGCAGTGGGTGGAACGTTCCGGTGAACTTAAACCTCGCTCTACCGGATAAAACCACGCAGGGACGCATTGAGAATTTGCTGGTGAAGCCGAAGGGCGAATGGATAGACATCCCTGTTGGTACATTCATGACTTCTCCGGAGAATGTTGGCGAGATAAGATTTTCCTTCTCCGAAACGGATGACCATTGGAAGTCCGGACTCCTTGTCAAAGGTGTTGTCCTTCGACCACAGGATTAAGCATCGAATCCGTCAAAAAGCTTGGATATGCAACATTCCTTGGAAAAGAGAAAACGAAAGGTGTGTTGTCTAGCGAACTCTTTAGTACTCAACGAGTTTCTGTTGTTTCATCAAGATGAAGTGCTTGGTGGAAGCGATTTCTCTGATAAATGAATGTTCTGGTTTGTCTTATCTAACTGTAGCTATGCTTGACTGAGGAGTGTGAGTTACGTAGAAATATTTGTCTACCGCCACAACATGCTGTCGTTCGCACAGATTGTCATCAAACGATCTACGTCCCGGAAAAGAACCAAACTTGAGCTGTGGCCCTTTGGGTTCTCTGAGGTTGAACTAACGACTAAGGGCTGTTTGTTAACGTTTTTATTGTTTTGTTTTTCTGTTTTTTTGTTTCCCGGAATAGAAAAAGAATGGAAATTCATTTGGTAACGTCAATTAATTTTTCTATTCTCCGGAATAAAAAATGGTGGGGAATAGATTTGAAACATAAATAAGAAATAGAAAAAAAAGTAATTTCTTGTTCTTGGAAACAATTTCTAAAAATAATTTTTTTTTTTTTTTTCCTTTCTTCTTCCTTGGCCGCCGCTGCCCCTTGCTGTCCAGCCATTGCTGGCCACTGCTAACCACCGACCATCGATCGCCGGCTGCCGATGACTATCGATCGCTGACCACCACCGACTGCTGCAATTGGCCTACGGCGATGGTGGCGGAAACTGCAATGGTCAGCAGTAGCGGAAGAATAAGAGAAGAAAAGAAATCTTAAAAAATTATTAAAAACTTGAAAGAAGTTCTACATTACGAAAAAAATTTGTAGATCGTACCAAACACATTCATGTACTTTTTTCCATTTTGAGAACAAAAATTTTGTGTAGTTACCAAAAACGTTATTTTACTCATAAATTGGTCCGATGAATAAAAATAGAAAAAGGCTATTTCTAAAAAGTGATTATTTCCCAAAACATAAGTATTATCAAACGACCCTAAGAAACGTGAACTACGAAAAGTGATTGATAGAAACCATGAGAGACTTGTTACATCAAATCTTCTTATATTGATGGTTCTCTTCTTCTTTTTTTACTCTTTTTTTTTTCTTCTTTTTTTTTTAACGACTTGTATCCGTGAAAGTCCACCAATTTGTCTAGAATAGAACATAAGTATTATCAAATGGACCCTAAGAAACTTGAACTACCAAAAGTGATTGATAGGAACCATGAGAGACTTGTTACATCAAATCTTCTCATATTGATAGTTTTCTTCTTCTTTTTTTTTTTTTTTTTAACGACTTGTATCGGTGAAAGTCCACCAATTTGTCTAGACTAGAACACATCTAAAGGGTGAAGTTTAATCTAAAGGGTGAAGTTTAAGGATATAGAGAAACGGTGAATAAAAATTTATTGATTCGTCTGTTCAAACAAAAATATCTTGGCATAGAATTTGATAATGTTCTCGTCCGTTTAAGTAAGCTCATTCCTTTTTCTGGGGGCTGAAGGTTCTGTCAATGTATCTCTCTCGACCGATGGATCTCTCTCGATTTCAAATCCTCAATTGTCACCTCCTTCTTCAGCCTCTGAGAGTAATGGCTCCCAAAGCATCACGAAGTACTCGTAAGGTAACTGGAGTATATAAATCAACACGAGCTTCCACTATTCTCTCTTGCGCTCCAAAAGGGCCATATGAAGTCGATCTTACTCAACTTCCTGAGGCTTCAGCAAGTGAAAGCGTTTCTCTAGCCCCATAAGTCAGAGAAACTGGAGGATCCACAACTGCTGGCACCGCACGACCATCTGCAACAGAGGGAAGAACACCATCTGCAAAAACGCCTCAGATGATGAATGACTTGGGGAAAAAAGAATGGGCATTGATACCAAGAGGGCGTCGTGTAATGTTAATTCATCCCACACGTAACCGAACCTTCGAACCTAATATCTAATTTCTTGTAATTAGATCGTTGACTTTCTCATCACTGCTTAATCCCTTAGTTATCCAATCGACTTTGTTCTTCTGAACTTATTAGTGGTGACTCCAATATGATATTTAACTTCATGATCCTTAGGATCTCACGAGGGAAGCGCCGCTTTCGGGCCATTCTTAAAGTTGATATGATGAAGACATATGATAGGGTTGAATGGGATTTCCTCAAAGACTATCTTCTTAAATTGGGATTTCATCCTATGTGGGTGCAGTGGATAATGCAGTGTATTACAACCCAATCTTCTTGTGTGAAGTTCAATGGACAGTACCTACAATATTTTCATCCTTCTAGAGGTCTTCGACAAGGTGATCCCCTTTCCCCATATCTTTTTATATTGATGGCCAACCTTTTATCAGTTTTAATTCATAATGCCATTAGTACGGAAACTCTTAAAGGCATTAGACTCAACAGATGGTGTCCTTTGTTGTCCCATTTGTTCTTTGCAGATGATGCTATCTTTTTTCTTGATGGCACTGTTCGAGAATGACAGAATTTATCTAATATCTTACATCAGTACTGTGTAGCTACAGGGCAAGCCATTAATCGTAATAAATCCGGCATCTTTTTCGGGAAAGCCTGTCCTGTTACTTTACAGCATAATATGGCCAGTGAATTACGTGTTCCTATCTTACAGCAGTTTGGGAAATATTTGGGGATACCTTCTGATTGGGGGCATTCCAAAAGAGATATGTTCTCTTGGGTAATGGGGAGAGTAAATAAGAAGTTGGAAGGGTGGAAAGAATCGCTATTATCAAAAGGGGGGAAGGAGGTCCTTCTTAAAACTGTTGTACAGGCTATTCCTCAGTACGCCATGTCCATCTTTAAGCTCCCACTCTCTATTTGCCGCTCCATTGAGAAACGGATTGCCAGGTTTTGGTGGCATACGGATAAAAATAGATCTGCCATTCATTGGAGGAGTTGGGAAGTCCTAACAAAAAGAAAGGAAGAGGGTGGCTTGGGATTTAGAGATCTCTTGAGTTTTAATAAAGCCATGTTGGGCAAACAGGCTTGGCGTCTATTTACTAACCATTCCTTGCTTTGGAGTAAGGTTTTTAAGGGTATCTACTTCCACTCTAGATCATTTTATAATGCTGAACGAGGAGCTCGTCCATCTTGGGCATGGCAAAGTATCTTAACGGGCCGAGACGCCATCCTACCCAACATTCGTTGGTCGGTAGGTGATGGCCGATCAATCAATATTCGTCATGATCGGTGGCTCCCCATGGGTATATTAGGAGGACCATCGCAACACGAGGAACCCCAATTTGTTGCTGACCTTATTGATCAACATTCTGGTACTTGGAATGTCCCTCTACTGGCCAATTTTTTTGATCAACAGATAAGAGATCAGATTACATCTATCCCTATCAGACCCCAATGTGTTCAAGATCAACTAATGTGGACTGCAACCACAGATGGCTCTTTCATAGTTAAGTCTGCTTATCACTCTATTCAAGCATTAACAGTCTCTCCGCCTCATCTTTCGACCTCCACCTCTTATCAGAATCCACGTTGGCTGTGGCGCAAAATATGGAAATTGCTGTCCCCCCCAAAAATTAGGACCTTTATGTGGTCCATTTGTCAGAATGCCCTAGCAACCAGAGTGAATTTATATCACAGACATGTCATTCCTACTCCTATTTGCATGCTTTGCAATCAGAATTCACCCGAGACTCTTGAAGATATTTTTCTGCTATGTCCTTGGGTATCAGAGGTATGGTCTCATCCCTTTTTGCAAATACATATTACTCCCACAGCAGTACAGAGAATAGACAAATGGATTATAGAGCAAGTCCAACGCAAACATAACTCACCTGGTTTGGAGATCCTCGCATCTGTGTTGTGGCAGATTTGGCGTGCTCGCAATGGTTTCATTTTCCGGAACCAGCAGCTTCAACCTTCTCGCGTGGCCGAGGCAGCGCTTGCTGGGAATCATGCCGCTCGTCTTGTTGCCTTCTCCTTCACCGGTAAAGGCCGATCGCTCCATCTTGGGGAAACCCTTTGGAAACCGCCTGATCCGGGTACCCTGAAAGTAAATATAGATGGATCATACCAACCAGGATCTACAGAGGGTAGTATGGGTTGTATATGCCGAGATCATCTTGGTCGACTTACTGATGCCTTCTCCTCGCATTTTGCCGCGTCTTCGGCTTTACAGGCGGAAATCCAAGCTCTTACTTTGACTCTCCACCGTCTGATACGCCAAGGTTTCACTAAGGCTCGTCTTCTTCTTGAATCTGATAATCTGGTTTTAGTGGACACTCTTAGTCACCAGAGGAAGCCGCCATGGGATGCCCAATCTCTGTTCGAAGAAGCTGCGGCGCTGTTGTCCCTCTTCTCTAACCTAACTCTCTGTCACTGTCGACGAGAGGCAAATGTTGCCGCTGATTGGGCTTCAAAGGCCCATAATCGGTCTTTTGTTTTCCAAAGTTGGACTTTATTTCCTCCTCCTCAGTTAGTAGACCTCATATGTGCTGATGCTTTAGCAGCTGGCTGTAATGGACGTTGATTATATATCTAGTTTCTTTTCCGTCCAAAAAAAAAAACTTCATGATCAATTTTGTGTCCCCTAGATTACCTATGTCTAGGTATAGGAAGATGCCAGGAGCCTAGGTGCTACTAGCTGGCTAACCCCAGTTTGCAAGTTCAAGGTGCTATAATGACATGCATGACTTATTGTGAGGGAAATTTTTTTGGTATAAATAGACTCCAATATGAGCTATTTTTGGCTCATGAACCTTGTTTATTGACATAGCAAAGGTAATCGTATAAGAAATTAAGCTTGTTTGAACTGGAAATGAAGTATTTACATTCACTCAGTGACAAACTTGATCATGAGACTTGGATCATTCAAGGCACATTACCATGGTTTCCTTCTCCAATTCGAATTGTTTGAAGCCAAACTTCTCTTCAGGAGATGGATAACTTGTCATATATCACATTGTCTTTCATTGTTGATTTATATATGAATCACATTTAATAAAATTGTTGGTAAGTTACCAACAAAATATTGAGAAATCAGGTGATGGATAACTTGTTTTGACAATATGTATATGACACTAACTCTTTCAAAAAGTTATGAACAAACTACTTTGCTCTTGCAGAGGTGAAATGTCACAAAATAAATGAAGTTTTTTATAATGACTATATTTTTTTTACAAGAGAATTTTCATTTTCCTTTTAAAAGATGATCTCCTAAAAATTAGGTCTAGTTACTTTTGATATGATTTGTTACAAAAAAATTTTAAAAATGAAAAAAAATAAAAATAAAAAAACCTTTCGAGCTGCTATATGTGTAAATTCCCTTACCTTATGATGAGGTAAGGTTAACATACCATAAAAGCCTACACTTAGATGTTCCGAATCGTCAAGATCTGATCATATTCCTGGTCATAATTTGTGTTACTATGCTAGATTGTATGTTTACCAAGATATATAGTTAGACACGTGGTCGCAGTAAGGTATCATAAATTAGAAGAGGAGCTTCTACAGCTACAAAGTTGTTGCGCACCTAAGAAGTGAACCACCTCTATTCACTATTGCAAGTATAAGAACTTTTGAAATGCTCGTCTCTATCATTTATAGATGGATACACTCATCTCTTTTCACAAAAAGGAAATTTTCTTTTTATACTTGAAAGTAAAAAATAAGGACCTCGAAGAGAGCTTTCGTTATTATCTTAGTGATAGATTCGCTTGTGAGGACTCTTTAAGTTAATTGGGCCTCAAAGTGGATACACTAGTAAAAGTGGTGCATATTGAAGAGCCCGGCTCGACTCAGGTTAGCCTGGCATTGATTACAGCTGAAAAAAGGAACACGGATAAAACCAGGAGCTATGAGATACAACATGGGCCTCACAGCTCAAATTGCAACAAGGTACGTAGAACAGACTGAGCCTGGATTCTGCAATATCCTGATCAAAGCATTGAAAGAGCACATTCCAATTCCTGAACTTTGTAAGTTTCAATATGGACATTGCCCACATTTGATTTTGGTTGAGTTTACAATTAAACTCCCTATGGAATTTCTTTTCTTGCGTGACTGTTGTATATGAACTAAGGGAATTTTGGGCGTAAATGACCACTTAAGAGTTGTATTTTGCTCATGATGTTACACAAATCATGAGATAATCACCACCAAATTTTCTCGGTTGCACTTGCATCGATCATTTATTCCCTCTCTTCATATGATTCTTGCCTGATCTTTGGATGTGGGTCAGCTTTCATATGACCTCTAAAGCAGCATAATAGGCTATCAAGAGTGGAAGGGATGCCAATGTGCCATATACCACCCTACAATAATTAAGTGTAGATGACTTCCTTAGACAATTGAAATTTCATATTGGTGAACACTGTGAATGTAACTAATTTGAATGAATTCAGAGAACCAACGAGGTGCTGAGAACATTTGGGATGTAATTCTTATTCTTTCGCAAAGATGAAAGTTGTAGGCAGCTGTTGCAGTGCTGATTGCAAAAGGGAAATTGCAAATCACTTTTCTTGATCAATGGTAGTTAAATTCATTTAACAAGAAGTAGAGCTATAGTTTGAAAATCGTATCACTAGGCTTAATAGAGGCCTATGTTGGCGGGTTTAGAATATGAGCTATTGATTGTTTGAGTTCATAATGTGAAATGAATCTAATAGAATCACGTGGTTGAAGATCCGCAATGGACTTAATCTCATTACCTATATGACAATGATTCTGAGAAGGTCGCCGCACAATCCCAAGACGAGGAAACTCACCGCCACTAGAGCTGGTCCAGCAGTAAACCTCAAGATGATTCCCAAAAATGTATTTTTCATGCCTCAAGCCATCACCTTTCTCTGAATTACCATGGATGTACCTGCACCCATATGAAATAAGCAAATATAAAATTCTGCTCTTGTAAATGAAAGTTACTCGATATAGTTTCTCCTAGACGTGGACCAAACCTTCTTGTAACATGCCTACTCATGTTTCTAATTCAAGTTATATCCTTACTTACCGCAGTTGAACAGAGCAGTTCCTTACCCAAAACTACATAGAATCTGTATGGATCCTTCTATAATGTCCGGCATTTTCACTTTGAACCTTAAAAAAGAAATAGTTATGTGAGTTGATGGACCTTAGGTGACAATCTGACATTGCGCGCTAAATCAAAAGGCTTCTCTTGAATTCCAAACCTGTGAGCTATTACTGCCCAAGCGACGCCAAGGACGCAAGCATACACGCTAGGTTTCAAAGCCATTCCAATGTTGACGGCGATCCACAGTCTCGGTCTCATGTTCTTGCTCTCCACGGCCTCGGCCATTCCCTCAGCATCTTTCTCGATCGGCACTGAATCACCCGTTCTCGCACTCGTTGGAGACAAGTCCATCCCTATGTTCCAAAACTCGAGAAAACATAACAGAAGCGGAACCCACAGAGTGACTTGTTCAACCGATAATTGAACCACAAGATCCACACCCACCTGATCATGCATTGGTCTCACTATCAGTATCCCGATAACTAGGAGATTAGCCAAGGTAAGCAAGGAAAAGGTGGTGATGCTTCTGCTAAAGTCCACTTTGCTGCTGCATTCGGCACACAACACAAGCATCGGGGAAGCAAGCAACGTCGAGATAACATCCGCCCCTATGATGGAGTAATTCATCTCGAAGAGATAGGCATGTGCGGCCGTGAACTCAAAGATGAAAAGGGGATGATGAAATAGTAGACCATGCAGTTTATGCCGGCGCATTGCTCGGACTTGAAAACGCTCCACCACTTCACAGAGCCGTACCTGAGCATCAGGGCAACGTAGAGAGGCACCATGGCTGCAATCACATTGTATGTATCTTCCAAACCAATCATGGTTCGTCTCTATGGAGAACTGTGCTGAGGATGTACGGTACGAGAGGGGGGGCTTATGAGGTCATTTATTTCAAGCAGCTGGTCAAGAGCTTATTTTTCACAAATCGCATTCATAAAAAATAGGACAGACCTCATTTTTAGTAGATCTTCATCTTTCGACAGGAAGTAGAGCTATTATAAATAATTTCATCTATTTTATGGTGCATCACCTCCGTCAAGAGTGAAGTGAGTCTATTCGTAAGGAAAAATAGGTAAAGGGTTTCAAGTAGTTCGCTGGTTCAGGTTGTTAGTGTTTTTTCTTTGGGATAATCCTTGGAACAAAAATTTATGTTCTTTTGTTCTGGTGAACAAAAAAAGAACATAAATGAGTTTGAAGCGCGCATGGAAACACTTTTGTTCTTTTTTTGTTCCTGTGAACAGAAATAAAAAAAAAAAAAAGTGTTTTCGTTCCAGAGAACAGTTTTTGAACAAAAGAACGCGTTTGGTAAGTGTAAAAAAAAAACTGTTCTTGGAATTAAAAAAGAACAGAAACACGTTTGGTAATAGCTAATCAATTTCTGTTCCTAGAATATAAAAAGAACAGAAAAACGTTTGGTAAACGACAAAAAAAATCACTCGAAGCCCCTGTGGAATTGAATGATCCACCTGTTCAATGGATCGATCGAGCGTCGGTCCGTGCTCCTCGAGCCAGCTGGGAGAGCGGCTGAGCTGGGAGAGCGGTAGAGCAGCTCGAGCGAGCAGGAGGTGGGAGAGCCTCTGCCGCTCTCCCAGCTCGCTTGCTCTCCCAACTGGCTCTCCCAACTCGAGCGAGCAGGAGCTCAAGCAAGCAGCACCTCACTCCAGCTGGGAGAGCCGCTTTGCCGCTCTCCCAGCTCGCTCGAGCAGAGCGGCAGAGCTGGGAGAGCAACTCTGCCGCTCTCCCAACTCGCTCGAGCAGCTCAAGCGACCAGTCAGTGGCCCAAATCTGCCGCAGATCTAGGCGACCGACGCTCGCTTAGGCATCATTCTGGTCGCTCGAGCGGCAGAGCAGCCTCTCTGCCAACTCGAGTGAACACAGCAGCTCGAGCTCGGCAGAACAGCTCGAGCAAGCCGCCGTCGCCCAAATTTGCCGCAGATCTAGGCGAGCGACGCGCACTTGAGCCTCCATCGAGCTGTCGCCGAAGCCCTCGTCGACCGAAGAAGGAGGAGCACTAGAAATGTACCTGGATTCGGAAGCTTCAGCCGGTGCGTCGGCAGAGTGAGGAGTCGCCGGAGAGAAGGGAGACACGCTGGAAAGTTGCCGGAGACAGCCGGTGCATCGGCTGAGTGAGGAGTCGCCGGAGAGTTGGCCGAGTGAGGAGTCGCCGGAGAGAAGGAGGACGAACGAAGGAGAAGGGGACGAACGAAGGAGAGTACGAACGAACGAAGTGTTCCGTTTTGTTTTTTTGTTATTTTCATTTTTGTTCCTTTCGGGCGTCCAAGAAGTGTTTCTTAAGGCCGAAGTAAAAATTTGTTGTTTCTTTTTTTTGTTCCTATTTTGTTCCGGGAACAAAAAACAAAAAAAAAGAATAGAAACGCAACCAAACGCGTTTCTATTCTTTTTTTGTTCCCGAACAAAAAAACAAAAAAATTGTTCGAAACAGAAATAAAGAGTGTTTCCATGTAGGCCCTTTGTTTACACTTTTATTCCCGAGAACAAAAAATCTATTTTTTTTGTTCCCGGGAACAGATTTGGAATAGAAACAAAAAGTAGAAAAAATTTGTTTCTTATTCTCGGAACAATTCCGAGAAACACTTCTTCTTTTTCTTCTTCTTTTTTCTTTGGTTGGTCGCCGGCCTCAGCCATGGTCGGCGACCAGCTGTCAAGGGCCGGCGACCTCGTCGAAGCGTCACTGACCCCCGATGAGGTCGAGCCTCACCGATGGTTGGGTGAGCTTGGCCTCATCGGATTTGGGCGAGCTCGAGCCTTGCCATGGTTGGGTGAGGCCGCCGGCCCTCGTCGGCCAGTCGCTGGCCATGGCTAAGGTCGGCAACGGGCCAAAAGGAAGAAAGGAAAAAAATAAAAATAAAAATAAAAATATTAAATTAAAAAAATTATACAAATTTACCAAACGAGTTTCTATTCTTTTTCTATTCTAAGAACAGAAATTTTGTGCAATTACCAAACATGTTCTTATGTTCAAAAATTATTTCTCGGATCGAAATAGTTTTTTCTATTTACATTCCCGAGAACAATTTTTGAACAGAAACATTATCAAACGCAGCCTAACAGATCAAAACCAAACCCCCTACGATCTCTATTCCCCTCAAAGCAATAGAAATTGCTATTTTGTTATTCTCTTCTATTAAAAGCATCATAGTTAATTCCTTTTCTTGCCTGAAAAGACCAATAATTGTCTAGACTATTATGAACTTTTGCGAGTGGAACCAAATTTGAAGGCTGGCGATGCGTGTCTGATTAGATAGAATTAAATATCAATGATATCTATATTCAATATCTTGTTTTATTAATTAAGTACAAGTTTATATACTTTTAACATATTCATATTCTCTATAATTTATTACTTCTATTATAATTATACTTTAATTATTCGAAGTGTAATTTGTTAGAAAAAATAGTTGTTTCATCATAAACCGATTGAGTATAGATAATTATTCATATAAACCATACATACCGGGAGAGATCGGAATGAATGACCCAAATTAGGATAAATTACTAGTACTATCCACTTAGGATGCCTCATTAGGTTGCCAAAAACTTGATGTGACATCATGGCACCTTCAAAAAATTTGAGCTTTTCCCATAAATCATTTTTGTTTCCTAATCACTTTTCCAAATTTCATACTTTGAATTCACATAAATTGATAAATATTCTCACAACAATAATAACTTTTTAATGATCATCACATTATTAGATAAAGCAAAGAGGACAGCTTACTTTTAGAGAAATGCAATTTTTTTTCCTTGTCACGTTATCCTCATTTAATTATGCAAATTGATTCACGAACGGACGAATGTGTAAATTAATAACTTTAATATTTTCTTTCATGCATCATAATTTCAAATTTTGAATCTTTTCTATCTTATAAAGTAACCTTACCAGAAAAGTTCATAATATCTTTCTCGTCGACTAACAATCTAAATATTGCTTAATAAGTTGACCTTGTAATTTTTTTTTTATCGTAATTTTTTTTTTGCATACACGCAATGCACTTTTTTCTAGTTATTGCAACAAAGATATTGGCATTTGTAAGGAGAGTTATTATATAATGATGAGTGTTTTTGCAGATGTTATGCGCATGTGAAAAGCTTCGTGATTGTCTTGCGACAAAGATGAAATGGAATGTTACAAAATTTATGCAAAATCCGAGAAGAAATTGTTCCTTCCATTAAGGAAATAACATTGGCAAAAGAATTGGCTTTATAGGGTGAAATAGATAAAATCCCTATCAACCCCACCCAATTTTTTTCGTGTTTTTCATCTTTCATCTCTTTCTCTCTTTTTTGAAGGTTATTGAAGAATTAAGGAATATGTCCTAAAGATTAAGAGAATCTGATACATTTCGATTGAGTCATAATGAAAAGGAGAAAAAGAATTGAATAATCGTCCTATTATGAAAATAGAATAAACACTAGTTTTTGCATGTACATATTAAAAATGCACTATACAATTAGATAGGAGGAAAATTAATAAAAGATTTGAATACAAAATGCACTATACGACTAGTTGAGACGATGATACCCCACCTTTTTGTTCAAGGACTTATAAAGGTTTAAATTTTGAGGACGAAATTTTTATAAGAGGGGAAGAGTTGTGACATCCTAGATTTTCGACCCTATTTTCTACTGAATTAATCGGGTATTTCATTGAAGTGTCTATAGGGCTATTCTCAGAGCCAATCACTCTAGAGATAACTAAATTATCTGGGGAAATCATTAAGAATTTTAAGGCAAATAGACTTAAGAATTCGACAAGAAATCGTCTGCTCAACCGTGTTCATTTGCTGAGATCATTACGACATAGACGTAAATTGATTAGAGATCGGAGATAGGACGGTTTGATAGAGATGTGTGGCTAATCGTGGGTGACATCACTAAATTGGAAAATTCCCGTCAGTCGGTACTAAATTGATTTTTATATCGTTTTGCTACCCTGTGTTTGTATTTGAATTCTTGAGTTTTTCACGACAACCGAAAGTCGCCAATATGTCAAGTAGGTTCATAGTAGCTCGAAGAAAATCGACCACGGGTCATTTGCACTAAAAATCTCTAAAAGTTACCCGGTAACCTAGGTCACACTAAAAATGCATCGAATGGAAATTAACCGTGAATTCGAGTCCGATTTCAAAAATTGAAAGTCTCGTCATGTCACAATATATTCTGAGAACATCGACTCGGTCTCGAAAGATTTTTCGGAGATTCTGAGATTTTCACAGAAAATCAATTCGGATGTTGCGGAAAATTAACGAAAATTCGGATTGGCCGAATTGAAGAGATTTTTTACTATCAAACCGAGCTATTTGGCGATGGGGACTTGTAGAAATGGTATAGGCTTTTTCTTTGGCGAAATTGGACACTAAATTGGGGAATTTGGTGAGGAAATTAAGGTCCAAATTAATGAAATTCGGAGCAATGGAAGAGAGCTGCATTTTTGGCTTCAATCTAGATTATTTGTGGGATTAAATGTTGATAAAGTATTTGGGAACATTAGATATTTGTGTGTGGGCTTTGGGGGAACAAAGTATTGAAGGGAATGGCTAAGGTTTAAAGATTTTGGGGCCCTCTCCTTTCCCTTGGCTTCTCCCGCACGACTCCCCTTACCCATCTCCTCACTCAAACCATCTCTCTCTCTCTCTCTCTCTCTTTCTCTCTCTCTCTCTATCCTTTCTCTTTTGTTTGCATTTTGTGGAAGCCTTCTACATGCAAATTATCTGCCCCTCTCTCCCACTCACTCGCTCTCTCACGGCCACAGAAGCCACGAACCAAAGCTTCAATTCCCCTTCATCTTTGCGCTACCACATTTCCATGTACAACTCCCTCATAGTCAACCTTTCTCTTCATCAAGGCCATTCAGTTGAACCCTCAAAACCCCTCCCACGTACGTGGCTTCAAGCTACCACCAAAGTCTAGCAAAATTCTTGCAGCTGCCCGTGTTGTCCGTTGCTCCACTGAAGTTGATCGCCCACTACCACCTGCTCTCTCTCTTTCGAGTCTTCAATTTGGCCGCACAAAAAGAATCGAGCAAGCCCACTCACGAGCGCCCTCCGCCAGCTCGCGTCTTCAGCATCCCCACCGAAGATCGAAATTCCTTGCCGTGCTGCCCTTCATCCACGCAGCCTTCTCCACCGTTTATGCTAGCCACCATCTTTGTCCTCTTACCATTTGTTGACCAAGAATCTTCAGCGCCGCACGCCTGCACGTCGCCAGCTCCTCCTTCACCGTTGGTCTTCACGAAGCAGCCCATGAACCAACAACTTCTTCAACGACCCATTTGCTTCAACAATTCAACGAGCCCGTAATTCCCAACCCACCTTCCTTTGTTCTTTGCTCCACTTGGCCGTGTAGTTCATTGACCAGCCCATCTTCAGCCTAGCGAAATTTTAAAGTGCAGCAGCCCATCTCCAAAGTTCAGCCCATCTCCAACAAAATTTGAAGCCTAATATCATACCCAAGTTCAGTTGGGTTTCAGCCCACTTGAAGTCCTAAAAGCAGGGCTAAGCCCATCAACTAAGCCCAGCATTTTTTGTGGGCTTGCAAGGCCTTTGGGCCCGGTTTGTGTGCCCATCGACGCCACTGAAAAATTGGAATTCGGCCATTGTCGCGTCGCCGTTGCGGTGTTCTAGTCTCTGCTTTTAGTCAAGTGAGTTTTGCTCACTAATGCATTCCTAGTTTGCTAATGATGCTTAAGGGTTTCTTATATTTAATTAAGTGCAATTAGGTGGTTATATTAAAGTAGATTAGTGATTATTAGATAATTATGATGCATATTAGGCAATTGGATTGGGCATTTAGCAAGTAGACATGTATTGGTATTTATTGAATGCATCTCGGGATTTTTCCCGACCCTTATAGGGCTTCAATTAGGCATTACGGGCATAAATTGGATTTTTAGTGTTTATTTATTAATTTTCAAAATTATTTAATTAATTAATTATTTTCTGAAAATTAGGCGGGGATAGCCGATGACCGGAATTTTATGCTGATTATCATGGCACAGTCCATTTATTTAATTGAGCTTTATTTTGTGTTGAAATGAATTATTTGTGATTATAAGATTATTTTCCTAAATTAATTCATATGGATAATTAATTGGAAAATAACCGAGTGTCGATTGACAACACCAAAAGTGTTTTGGTGGACTACGAGATAATGATGGGATTTGTGAAAAGGAAATTATAATATTTTGATTAAGGCCGACCGTGTACCCACGCACGGGTATTTTTATCAGAAAGGATAAAAATGATTATTTGATTAAATGATCAATTTTCAGCATACTATGAAAGTATGGCTGTCAGCTTCTGGTGAGCTATAGTATATTATATTGATAATTGCGGCAGTTTCTAGTGAGCATAAATAATATACTATATGAGTATAATTGCGGCAACTTCTGGTGAATATATATAATATACTATATCTAGAATTGAGGCAGCTTCTGGTGAGCTATACTACCTATTATTGGCTTATAATAAACAGTCCTGTGTATGATCGGACTTATAGGTAGTATTAATTGAAACGGCCGGGAATGGTCATCATTGACGTGTAATCGACTACATCGATTAATCATTACTTTGATATGATGTCGTGAATTGATTGATTGAATTGAAATGACCGATGAATGGTTCGATTGACATGAAATCGACTGGGTCGATTGATCGAGATATCGATCTGTGATTGCTAGGGTGTCTATTGAACTGTGCTAGTATGCAGGTAGAATCTGAGGCCAAGGTAAGTCCTCTGACCCTTGTGTGCATAGACAGCCTGAATAGCGTATTGGTTTACTAATCCGGTCTTAAGGGATAGAACTTGCTAAGACGTAGTCTCATCCTGATTGTGGGACAACATTTCAAGTCCCTAGGTGTAGCAAACCTGAATTTTGAAGATCTTGGAAGTCTGGTGCAGTCTACTGAAGACTTTAGTTGGAGTGTGGAGGATGATGAAGAGGAGGATGAGGACCTGTAAGTTGTCGAACCCCCACCCCTGCTTGTAGACCTTAATCCTTGACATGTTTAAGTTGAGTATAACTTGGTAGCCTGCCTTATATATATATGTGCACTGGTTTGCAATGTATATAAGTGTGGTTGTTTTTGAAAATTCGGAATTTAGTCCTACTTTCCTATCCCATTATTTTATTATATGGGGATTATTTTATATGCTTCCGCATGCGTATTAAAAAGAAAATGGTCGGTGATACATAGTCCTAGGATATTGCATTATAAAATTGACCAAGTAGAAGGATGTGTGTGTGCCCAAGAATCGGGGCGTGATAGATTACGAGAACCTATCGCTATGATTTGTACTATTTCCTTCTATTGTATGAGATGCTTTAAGATTTTTCCTAGATGAGTGAATTCTCTTAATCTTTCCTTTTTTATGTGATTAACAGCTTTTTTTTTTTTGGTAAATGGTAAGAATTATATTAACTAAAGCCAAAGCGAAGCAAGAAGCTATACAACAAGAACTCGACACCAAAAACTTACACTCATGAGGATAAGAACAGTTAGAGTGAGTGGAAGGGTGCCAAGGTAAAACAAGACCACCTGCATAGGAGCAAAGGAAAGCTAAAACAGCGGCAAAAGCAAACCAAACAGCCTACATAGGGAGCAAAAAAGAACAAAGAGCCCAACAACAACACAAGTGTAGAGTGAAGAACCCCGCGGTAAGATTGGTAGGAGAGTGATCAGTCCGCCAAAATGAAAGGGTTTATAGACCAACAATGCAACAACCTACAATTCGTGGTGTTGGGAGGGATCTGTTTAAAAGACAATGCTTTGTCTCTGACAACCTTCTCCAATCACACCTTCATAGCTAGGAGGGATGGTGGCCTACCCTTGAAGATAATATTATTCCGCTCCTTTCAAATGATGTTACATAAGGTTGCAAAAGCAAACTAGCCAAGGGTGGAACGGAAAGAATTCCCAAATAAATACTTGATCGCCCAGTGCAGGTTATCCACCCAAGATTTGTTCATCCAAGCAAAATTGAATCTCCAAAAAGTGGCTAGAGCGGTAGGACTGGAACACTGAAAAAACAGATGGTTGACCTAGTCCGAATGACAAGAACAAAAGGGACAATTCACAGCCAGGATATGGCCATAGGTAAGAAGCAAAACCTGCGTCAGTAGCCTGTTTGTGGTAATCAACCAAAGTAGGAATTGATAGCGGGGAACCAGCACATTGTTCCAAATGAAAGGAGCCCATTACGATTTCTAGCCTCTTGGCCGAATAGCCTCCCACGCAGAAGCAGCAGAAAAGATGCCAGATGGGTTATCCAATCAAAGGAAACGATCAGGTTTATAATTGAGCTCCGGGAGGGGGTCACCCCATGCGGCAATAACATTCAACACCCCAGAAGTATGGTCGGGGAATGCTAAAAAGTCAGCCACAAATGCTCCTTTAGAGAGTCGCAAACGGTAGATCTCAATATTGAAGAACAACAAGTTAAGCGGCCTTTTGGGATGTCAATTATCGAACCAGAAGGAGACCAAGGTGCCATCTCCCACACGCCAGTAGAAAGACCTGCGAAAGTCACCTCTAAGATCAAGGATTTTCTTCCAAGACCAAGAACAAAAAGTGGGCTTGGAGGCCAATCAAAAGTTGACATTCTTTAGGAACACAGAGTATATCCACCTGCACTAGAGAGATTCCTTGTCTGTAAATAGTAGCCATATTTGCTTAAGCATTGCTGTAGTGTTGCTTTCTCCAAGTCTCCTAATTCCTAAGCCTCCTTCAGCTTTCGGAAGGCAAACATCGCTCCAGGCAACATTTGCACCACCAGCACCAAGGTCTGAGCCTTTCCACAAAAATTATCACAATATTTGTTCAATTTTGTCCAAGACTGATCTTGGAAGGATGAAAACATTTCCCCAATAGACCTGAACAGAATGTAGCACTAACCTTATAAGTTGTAGACGTCCTGCAAATGAAAGAAAACGCTGTGATTAACAGCTTTCATTGTTGGATTTCTCAAACTCTTCATGTGCCACAAGATTACAAAACTTTTTTCATTTTAATTGTACATAGTTAAATTTAGAGTCTCTAAATGAGTTTCTTTATAACATGTTTTGTCATATAAAATCCGTTACCACAGATTAAAAACTAGTTATATAAAAATTTAATTGAGAAAAAGTCACGCATACACAATTAAGAGATTGGTTTTTATATAGTTTTTATACAGTATTCAAATAAAGAAGCTAGCGAAAATTTTTAGGGAAAAGAATGAGACTAGGATCGATTTGGTCTTGCAATTCATTAGATCATGATTTTGGTTGATTGGAAACCGGCAGCAGGATTTTACCTAACTCATTCTAGTGTGCATTCGCAAATTAAAATAAAATGAACACCCTGTGGTTTTTATTTAAGACTGAAAAGTCAACCACCCATAATAAAAGACCGCAAAGTCTACTTTCGACGGGCATCCCTTCTCTTCTCATCCTTTCTCACAATATTGTGAGTGTCGAGACATCTTCTTGAATTGAAACAGGTGAAGTCCGCTGCAAGAAACTCAATGAAGAGAACATGGAAGAGAAAACAAAGGGCGGAAGATATACAGGAAGGAAAGGAGGTTTCAATGAGGCCAGATGCAGAAGCCACGCAAGAAGAGAGAAGAGGGGAGAGAAGGCCTCCTCTCCTCGCCGTAACTTTTGTTAGAAAAGCGCCGAACTCGGATTCCACTATCGGCATCGAAGAATTGTGCAATCGGATCTACGGTGGGGTGTTCATGAATCCTAACAAACTGGTAATTCAACTCTCTGAATGATTTTTTTTTATCAGGAAAAAAATATTGTAGAAACTGTGACTTTTATAATTATTAAATTTAGACGTAAGAAACGTGTAGCAGATTTGAATCTATGAAATAAATATTCCATTCACTTTTGGTGTAAAACTGTAGAAGTTCTGGGTCGACCAAGATCTCGAAAAGCACTGCTTCTTGTTGCTTGCTCAAGAGTTATCCATCACTTGGATCGACAATGAGCAATACTGGGGTTGGATCGACCAGAAGGAAAAATGGTAAGTATACTCGCTCTTCATTGTGAACGCAGAATCATTTACATGGTCGAAATCCTGTCGGTACTTGTTTGTTTTAGTAGCATCCACCGTGGATCTCAGTATTTCTTGAAATGCGTGTTTGTATTGTAAAAATGAAAGATAGAAAAAGACAATGACTGATATCAATTCATAGTTTCATCTGAAAAGGTATTCTTCGCCACTTGGTTTACTTCGAATTTATTGAGTTGTTTAAGTTTTGGATTGATATGGACATTTTGCCCAAAGACAAGAATGTGTAATATGGAGAGAATAGTAAATTATGTATGACGCTCACTAAGCACCATGTATTTTTTTTTTCCAAATAATTCATTATTATATAACTTTTCAATCGATCACTTGAATATTTATCAGAAGTGTCATGTTATATAGGATATTTGGCACTTGGATAAATGTTTTTAAAAATTATGAAACTGAAGTGATCGACTGAAAATTATAGCACTCAAGTATCATAAGAAAGTTGTAATACTTGTGATGTCCTTATCCCATAATATGAAAGATCAATGCATAATTTTGTCTACCTAAATGTAAATAACAGAGTCAACTTTTGTCTTTGAAAGTCTTGGATAGACCTGATTTACATCGATAGAGCCAGCAGAAAACATTGCCTCTATTAGAACATAGTAATAAACCAAATTGAATCGGAATAATCGAATTCTATTTGCGCTCCATCCATTATGACTAATTTTGTCTAAGACTTTTTTCTATGAACAAAAGGAAAAGAAAAATTATCTACAGGTTTCGTCATTAACGAGCAAATTGTTTCAAATTTGGACTCTCAGTTTTAGCGGCGAAGTAGACATACCCGCGGCAGAGCTGTTGGGAGTATGCTGGCTAAGTATTTGGGGCAAGTTTAAGACGATCATGCTCTCTCCGAAGACTACATATGAGGTCGCATTCGTTGTGAAAATGAACAAAAATAGTAGAGGGTGGCATGCTCCAGTGAACCTAAGTCTCACCCTACCGGATGGAACCACGCAGGGACGTATCGAGAATTTGGAGGAGAAACAGAAGGGTGGATGGATAGACATCCTCGCTGGTACATTCATGACGAATCCGAAGAATGTTGGTGAGATAAGCTTCTCCTTCTCCGAAACGGGTGGTCATTGGAAGTCCGGACTCCTCATCAAAGGTGTTGTCCTTCGACCGATAGATTAGAAATCAAATCTGTCAAAAAGTTTGGGTATGCAACATCACTTGGAGAAAAAGATAAAGCGAGAGGTGTTGTCTAGTGAATTGATTGACACTTAATAAGTTTCTGTTGTTGATCAAGATGAAAGTGCTTGGTCGATCCAATTTCTCTGAATGAATTTTCTGGTTTATCTTATCTAGATGTTGCTATGTTTGACTAAAATGTATGAGTTTGTAAACATACTTGTCTACCATCACACCACGGTGGTGTTCGCACAAAAGTGTGCTGCAGGTCATCGGATGAACGAATATCGTTGTACTTGTAGTGATCAGACGATCCATGGCCATGAAAAGAGCCAAACGTGGGTTGAGGGTTCTTCAAAGTCGAACGAACACGGAGGAAAAATAAAGTACACTGCAAGAACGTAAACTATAAAAATAAAATGACAGGAATTGGGAGAGACTTTTTATCCGAGAAAATTACCAAAAAAAGGGCATTTTTTTTTTGGTTGCATCGTTATACCTCTTGGACTTGTGTCAATTCAATTATAAACATTTCAATTTAACCAATTTAATTCTAAACCTTTTGACGATTTGCCAATTTAGTCATAAACATTTCAATTATGTCAATTTATTCATAAACATGTAATATTGCATTGGCAAGAAGTCAAAAATTCTAGGACTAAGTTGGTCAAATTAAAAAGTTTATGATTGAATTGATACAGGTACAATAGATTTGAGACTTTTTTAAGTACACTATGAAAACGTAAACTAGAAAAAGTGAATGACAGTAATTGGGAGAGACTTGTTATATTTAATGTAATTTCAATTTCAGACGTGTTTTGTTTGAATGTACTTTGTTTTTGCGTAACCTCAATTCCAATACACTTCACTTTCCATTGCGGCATAGAATCTTATAGACAAACATCGAATTTGTGTTACAGTGGAAACATAGGAAACAATGACATCAACAATTCTTTGCATCAAAAATTGGAACCAAAACACGTCCGAAAGTGTTGTCCTACTTCATAATCAACTCAGCTATAGCTGGGGCATGTGGAATCTGGAAGTGATCAGTCAAGCCGAAATGAGCCATCATGAGCCAGACATGAGTCAGAAGCTCTCCTCCTCTCCTCAGTTGCTGTGCATGATAACTCCCTTTGCACTTGCTCGCTGCATAGCACAACATCTCAGCCCACACCTCGCTTATTATTTCCCACTTCTCCTCTTGACTCTCGATCTTGTCCAGCTGCGACGCGAGCCGACACCCATGGAACAGCACGTACTTGCTCCGGTCTCCCTTTGCAACCGTCAAATTCAGCTTTGTCTTCACCTGCTCCCGCAGCTGGTTGCAGGCCCCAGTTATATCGACTTTGCGCTTCCTCCTTTTCTTGATATGTTGCCAAGCACTTGCGCAGAATCCTGCACATTTCATCACGTACTTCATATAACCTCGAACTTTTTCTTCATTAGGCTCGCGGAACTCATTGAAGAATTTCATGGCCTCGACATAAGTTTCTTGAAACTTGATGCGTCCAATCCCAGTCGGCAGCATCACAGGGTACATGACAAGGATATACAGCATGTATCGAGACAAGCACTTGCCGATCTTGGATCTCGATTTGATGTTTTCTCTGACATGTGATTCGTTGTAAGGCGGATCTTTCAAACTGTCTTTGTCTTCCGGGTGGCAACACAATTCGGTCGCGATATGCCAAATAAGGATGCTTTGGTCGAACTCCAACTCAATGCTCCATTTCAAACTCTCCATTCTGTTGAACTTTTCGAGCACCCTGCTTCCTCTGGTGGTCCACAGGGATTGCATTTCCGTGAAATGTGACATTAGAAGTTTCTTTAGATCTTTGGTCACTTTCTTGTGATGTTTGTAAAGGAGCTTCTCGACCTTCTCGTCAATGTGCAGATATCCAAGGAGTCGATGGCAAAAGAGGTGCTTCTCTTTGAGCGCAAAGCTCAGTAGGTTGTATTGAGCCATGTGATCCGACCATCGGCGCCGTTTAGTCAGAGGTTTTAACCAATTGATGATATCCAAGATAGCAAATTTCTTTTCCTTGATCAACCAACAAGCCGTCTTGTCAGAGAAAAGAAGAACAGCCAAAGCATAAATCTCCAGGAATATGGCCACTCCTAGCAGTACAAAGGTCATACAAAGATCAGCTATTGAGTATCGCTGATCCTCGATCAGGATGAAGAGTACCAATATGATGCAGGTCGAAACCAATCCAATTATGCGACGAGCGAAGCCCCAACTGGTATGGATTGCCATGGCCTTCGTGTAGAGCAAATCATACATCATTCCCAATTCAATCTCGATGATCTTGAAGGCCACGAGGAAATTCTTATCCATGAGCACTGACCGACTTGTGTCGCGATCCTCGAAACTCAGCAGGAGATCTGCAAAAAGGCGTTGGAATATTTTGACCAAGCCTCTGGCTGCAAGTAATTCTCCTTGCGCACGCTTATAAAGCTTCGCTGGATCAAGTGTTTCCTCCAGAGACGAAAGATCAGCACCATCCACATTGTTTTCCGCGATCACATCACGGACCTCAATCACTTCATGCGGTATGACGTCGTAGCCTTCAGCCTCCATCAACTTATGTTGCTCCAATATCTTCGAATAATTAGGAGGTGGGTCGGGTATGGAGTCCCTGAACTGCTCACTGCTGGCAGCCCAGAGCACATAAACCCTTTCGCCATACTTGACGAGCCCGGCAAGAATCATCACGATGGCAAGGATGGATATATCCAGGCCAGTCCACGCCATCAGGAAGATATAAAATGTTACTCCTGCTTGGGTGATTAGTGACAACAGGTGCCTCAACCAGAGCTCATTGTCTTCTAGGGCGTATGCTGTGATGGTGTCGGGGCCTCCTAAATGTAACAAGAGAAATGGCGCCCAGAAAGCATTCAGCTCAGTGTTTGCGTCCACACTTTGGCTGTTTATTTTCGTGAGCTTGTTTGTGATTATGCCCAGTGCATAGATAGCGACCGGATCAGCCATTAGGTAGGCCAGCCAAACGATCCCCCAGAACGAGGCGAAGCGTATGTATTTGCGGCAATTGCCTGTACAAATGAGCAGGATTTGGAGGGCGAGGCTGAGGAAAACGACACCGCGGAGCTCCCATTCTTCCCATAGCTCTTTGAAACGCAAAGAGAAGACCTGCATCACCTTCATCTGCTTCACGACGATGCCACTGCTTAGAGCAGCTGAGATGCAACACTTGTATTAGCAAAAGAATTGTGAAAGTACATCTCCCATAAAAAGAGAATAACATCATTGAATGCGCACTGAGCAAAAAAGATGAATGATGTTACCTAATTAAACGGTTGCCCTCGAAAATCCTAGTAACTCCATTGATCTTTGCTTGCTGCGTTAGAATATTTGCCTCCTAACAAGTTACTTATGTAGGTTCTTAAGTTGATACGTTTGAGAACAAAAGGAAATTCTCGCATTCATTCTACATTCAGTTGTTTTTCTCTTCTTCTTTTCCCCTACTTTTTGATGTTATCTGCTTTTGCTCACAATGTAAGTCTACTACGCCCAATAAAAACTTGGTCATCCACAACCGATGACAAACTATATGTAGCTCGAATTTCACTGCAGCCGAGATGAAACGAGTGTCCTTTACTTACCGATAACTGGCAATATCATGACTCGATGTGAAAATGTTGCTCCAAAGGTTTAATGAAACATCAGTCTCCTGTTGGACAAGAATCTCTAGTGCGTTTGAGAGAGAGAGAGAGAGAGAGAGAGAGAGAGAGAGAGAGAGAGATTATGGAGGAGGGTTAGAGAGGAATGATATTGAGGTATGCGACAAAAGGTTAGATATTGAGGGCTAGGAACGCTCCATGAGAAAGTATAAATTATGCACATAAATAAGTCCTCTCTGTCTCTGTCTAGTTGCCCAGTGGAAACATAACGAATTCACCAAAAGGACTATCAGAAAAGGAGGCCGATGAAGCCAATCATTTTTTATGACTGAGAGTCGTAATAACGAAAGTTTATGACTTGATTATTGCACATTGTAAGGTCGTCGTTATACAACAACGGCAACTTTAAGTTATATTTTGTCTTTACATGTTGTGTTGCATGAGAAAGTATAAATTATGCAATAAATAAGTCCTCTCTGTCTCTGTCTAGTTGCCCAGTGGAAACATAATGAATTCACCAAAAGGAATATCAAAAAAGGAGGCCGATGAAGCCAATCATTTTTAATGACTGAGAGTCGTAATAATGAAAGTTTATAACTTGATTATTGCACACTGTGAGGTCGTCGCTATACAACAACGGCAACTTTAAGTCAATATATTTTGTCTTTACATGTGTCACATGCTTTAAAGAATCTTTTGTTTCTGTAATTTTCTTATACTTAAACTAAGTCAACACGGAATGAAGAGCAGGCTCTTTGATGCATGGGCTAAAGTGCGCGTATATAAACATTTTGCCAAATTATTGATCACTAACTAAATTGTATATTGATATTTAAAAAGGAGTGAAGTCTTGGTCATTAACAAAGGACGTGGAAGTTGGCACGACAATTTAATTGAAGGAGGTTGCCATGTTCTGTGAATTTCAAATACCTTTCCGAGTTGTGTCCCCAAAGTGGGCGCGAGATTCAACAAGCACATGTGCTTGGTCCCTGAATGGCGGTTGAGAATGGATGCTTTTTTTTTCTTTTCTTTTTTATTAATACTCCCTCTGAACTTTACAATAGGGCCCCAATTTTGAGCCATAGCTACCCTACACCATTCGGATCCAAAGGTTCAATATTGGCAAGCCCATTACCACAGCTTCACCAATGTTCTACTAATTAAAAAACCTCTATATACAAGATATATCGCAACTAGACAACATAGCACAAGTTGCTCAAAGGTTCCGTCAAAATACAGAGACTTGTTGGCTTGGGAGCATGATAATCGGGAGCAAAGAAAATACCAAGATTTGCCATATTAACATATATTTATGCTTAGAAGTATAGCACTTCAACAAAGAAGCAATGAAGCCTTGATACTAATTGCTGAGACTAGCAAGGCACTCTAAATGGGAAAGTTGAATAGATTGAGTGAGGATTTTAAAAACTTTTATGGAATATCAAAGTATGAGCACTCTAGATGGCAACAAAAATAGATCGACATGTGTGATGCTCGTAAGTAAATCAGAGTAAAAATGATAGATTATACGATGTTATGTAGTGGTTCGGCTTTATATTTAAACCTAGGCCACTTTCCAACTAATAGCCTTAACAGCAGTTGGATTCTACTGATAATTAGCAAATCGAGTTACAACTGACTAGTGTTGTTCTCTTAACACAATTGATCGCACTACTAAGACACACACACACTTGCACTCACACTTGCACACTTGCCTAGATATTATTACACTGCTTAAAAACTTCAGAGAGACACTCTGAACAATATCAGAAATGATGTTGAAGCTCAGAGCACAATAACAATATTACTCATGTCTAACCCTCTTCACAGCTTCACTACTCTTTATATACAGAGGTCTTCAATTTATCCATTGGAAACCTTCAAGAAAAATCATCTAGCCGTTTGAGAGAATCGGGATAAGACCCACGAAGGAAGTCTCGCCATAGAGTCTAGGTCGAGTGCCTTAAAAAAGGGAGTCATCGGAGTGCTTGATTAGAATTAGGATTAATCCTACAGTCGCTTCCTCTGATCGACACAAGTTTCTCAAAATGGTTTCCACTGGACCTGTCTTGTCTCTGACGCAAAAAAAAAAAAAAAAAAAAAGAATGTCAACTGCTTTTCTTATGCCTTACCTGGCTTTCAACTGCGCAATTCAAGACCACAACAACTATCTTCTGGACTATCAACGGTCATCTTCTATGTCTATCTTACCATCATCAAAGCCAATACATCAAACATTGCAATCTGATACCTCACCATACCTCACCATCAGCAAGTGTAGATTGTGAGTGACTTGGTTGAACATCTTCAATGATGATAACAACCAAAGTGGCGTGTCTCGACAGGTCCACTGATCCTTTTGTTTCTATCAATATCCAAAGACTTCCAAGAATACTTTCCTCAATAGAAGTACCTCCGAGCAACCATTCTAATCGGTGCTTGTTCTTTTTTCCTTTTTTTATGGTCGGTAATCGGTGCTTGTTCACTTAAATAGTTATAGGCTTAGATTCTAGTCTTTACTGATGCAAAAGAACCACTAATAACTTACCTTTACCAAAAAAAAAAAGAACCACTAATAACTCAAAGTTACCATTTGTATGCATCTTGAAAAATTAGTACCTAAGACAGTTTGGTAATCATCCAAATTCATAGGGATGTTTTCCTAACAAGTATATCATGAATCGCATTGCTTTTTGAATAGTCTAGGTTTTTTAAAATAAGTACAAGAACAATCAATTATATGAATAGAAAAAGATAAGATGGAGATAATGACTTTTAAAGCTAAAGTAGTAGTGGTCTTGATTTTTAACTTTCACTTTAATAATTATGTCACGCCCCGATCCTCAGGCACGCACACATCCGTCTCAATTGGTCGATTTTATAATGCGATATCCCGGGACAATGTATCGCCGACCCTTTCATTTTTAAGCACATGCGGAAGCGATTAAAATCCCCGGACAATAAAACGATGGGATAGAAAAGCGGGGCCATATTTTTCATATTGAAATTTATAACCAAACTTTTATACAAACCACAAACCCTTTCAAAACTATTCACATCAAAACGGAGGTCTCAAAAGAAGACGAAAACTTAGATGAACTAGGCCGAACTCAAGGCCCTTCTCGGGATTGTCTTCTTCTCCCAAAAATCCTTCTCCAACTCTTCCTCCTCAGCTCCTTAGCGGGGTCCTGAAATGGTTTTCCCCAAACTGGGATGAGACTACGTCTCAGCGAGTTCTACCCCACTAAGCCCGATTAGCGAACCATTATACTAAAGGCTGCCTAAACACGCATAGGTCAGAAGACGTACCTTAGCATCAGATTCCACCTGCAAGTCAGTATAATTCACAATAGGCACTCAAGCAATCATATCATCGATCAAAGCATCAATTAAATCGACCTAGTCGATTACAAGCCAACAAGACCACTCACGGTCATTCCCACTCAGTCAATCAATTCACAACATCAAATCAAAACAATGATCAATCGACCTCGTCGATTACATGCCAACCTGACCATTTCCCGGTCATTCAAGCTATTGCTATTCAGAGTCCCACTCAACAACATTCAAATATTTAATGGCTTTACGGTCCCACTCGACCACTTTCAAGATTCAATGGCTTTACGGTCCCACTCGACCACTTTCAAGATTCAATGGCTTTACGGTCCCACTCGACCACTTTCAAGAATCAATGGTTTTACGGTCCCACTCGACCACTTTCAAGAATCAATGGCTTTACGGTCCCACTCGACCACTTTCGATATTCAATGGCTTTACGGTCCCACTCGACCATTTTCGAGAATCAATGGCTTTACGGTCCCACTCGACCACTTTCGATATTCAATGGCTTTACGGTCCCACTCGACCACTTTCAAGAATCAATGGCTTTACGGTCCCACTCGACCACTTTCGATATTCAATGGCTTTACGGTCCCACTCGACCACTTTCAAGAATCAATGGCTTTACGGTCCCACTCGACCACTTTCAATACTCAATTTGGCACAATTCAAAGCTCAAATAAATAAACGGACTGTGCCACGACAATCGGCACGAGATTTCGGTCATCGGCCATCTCAATCTTAATTTCCGAAAAATAAATAATTAATTAATTAATTTCGAAAATTAATTAATAAATATAAAAAATTCCGTTTAGCTCAAAATAAGGCCCAATTAAATAAACGGACTTCACCACGGTCATCAGCATAATTTTCCAGTCACGAGCCATCCCAGTTGAATTTTCGGAAAATAAATAATTATTTAATTAATTTCGAAAATTAATTAATATTAAAAATTCAATTTAGCTTAAAGTAAAGTTCGATTAAATAAACGGACTTCGCCACGATCATCAGCATAATTTTCCGGTTCCAAACCATCTCCCTTGAATTTTCGGAAAATAAATAATTATTTAATTAATTTCGAAAATTAATTAATATTAAAAATTCAATTTAGCTTAAAGTAAAGTTCGATTAAATAAACGGACTTCGCCACGATCATCAGCATAATTTTCCGGTTCCAAACCATCTCCCTTGAATTTTCGGAAAATAAATAATTATTTAATTAAATTCCGAAAATTAATATTTAAATGCCCAAAAATCTCACTTAGGCCCGAATCGCCAAATTGAAGCCCAATTAGGGGTCGGAAAATTCCCGAGATGCTTCAATAAATAGTAGACCATGTCTACTTGCTAATTGCGCAATCAATTTATTTAAATCACATCACAATTGGCTAATAATTGCTAATTACTTCTAATCTAACAACTTAAACATAATTAATTAAAACTAAACAAACCTTAAAGCATAATTAGTCAACTAATCCAAGATTAGTGAGATTACTCACCAAATCGCGCGCAAATCGGATCAATCCGACGGCGGCGGCGACGAGGAACGATTGTTCCCAAAGCGACTCGCGGATCCGGGGCCGGAAACGGCCCAAAAGCGGGCTTGAAGTCGCTGAAACCCACTCCGTGGGTCTGCTGGTCGGGGCCGAACGGAGCTGCTCCGGCGGCTAGGGCGGCGAGGAAGGCCGGCGGAGGGCGAGGAGTCACGGGGAGGTCCGGGCGGGGCTAGGCGGTGGCCACGGGGGCGGAACGGGGCGGAACCGAGCTGGGTCCGCTCGAGGAGGCGCGCAACGAGCAATGGGGCGGCGGGACGGGGCGCACGGCGAGCGGCGAGCGCTCGGGCGCGCGCGCGGCGGCGGTGCGGCGAGAACGGCGACGGCGAGTTGCGGCTTTCGATCTTCGGCTCTTGGGTTTTGATCGCACGAACGAAGAGAAGAAAGGGGAAGAAACGGTCGCGTGAGGGGGGGGAGAAAGGAAGAGAGAAGAGAGAGGAGAGAGAGGGAAGAGATAAGGGAGAGAAAAGTGTGTCAGTGGGTGGGGGTGTCCGCACGAAGGGGGAGGGGGAGAGGAAAGAGAGAAAAGAAAGAGAGAAAAGGGAGAGAGAGAAAAAAGAATTTAAAAATAAAACTTTTCTTATTTCTTTTCTTTTTCTCTTTCCCTTTCACTTTCTATTTTCTTTCGGTCTTCGATTTTCTTCCGATAATTTCTTTATTGAAATTTCGGACTCGTCAATAAATTGACGAGCGATGAGACAGGATCCTAAAATAAAGAATTATGACGCGCTTAAAATTCGATTCCCGAAATCGAGTTCAATTTCGTGGTTAAAAATCGATCGGACGTGATTTTAGCTCAATCCAACCAATTAGGTAGCTTTTAGGGATTTTACAGCTGATACATCCCTTAACGGCTTCACCCAATAGGTTAGTTAACTCGTGAGTGATCAGCTCAGAGAAAAAGGCCGTAGGCACGCCGACGAAATGCCCATTTCACTTTATCGAAACGGGATCGAATTTCAGAATGTCACAACTCTTCCCCTCTTATAAAAATTTCGTCCTCGAAATTTAAACCATTACACTTTGTTCAAAAAGGCGGGGGGGTACAACTTGTCTCATCGATTCTTCGGTCTCCCAAGTCGCTCCTTCAGTGCCGTGGTGTTGCCAGACCACTTTGACCAACGGGATGGTCTTTGTACGCAGAGCTTGCTCTTTACGATCGACAATCTGAACCGGGCTTTCAACGTATGACACATGGTCATCCACGTCCAATTCCTCGAAATTGAGCACGTGGGTCGGGTCAGGCTCGTACTTCCTTAACATCGACACGTGAAAGGCGTCATGCACGTGCGCCAATCTTGGCGGCAACGCAAGACGATACGCTAGGTTTCCGATCCTTTCAAGAATCTCAAACGGACCTACGTACCTCGGACTCAGCTTGCCTTTCTTACCAAAGCGCGAAGTTCCCCTCATTGGTGACACTTTTAGAAAAACGTGATCACCAACTTGGAATTCAAAGACCTTCGGCGCTTATCGCATAACTCTTACGCACTCTTTCTGCTGTCTTCAATCTGTCTCGATCAACGCCACGGCATCTACTGATTGCTGAACCAACTCAGGGCCTGTTATCTTCCTTTCTTCAACTTCATCCCAACATATTGGAGTTCTGCACGCTCTGCCATACAACGCTTCAAATGGAGCCATCTTGATACTCTGCTGATAACTGTTGTTGTAGGCAAATTCCACCAGATGAAGCTGATCTTCCCAACTTCCTTTGAAGTCTATAACACACGCTCTCAGCATGTCTTCAAGAGTCTGAATCGTCCTTTCCGACTGGCCATCCGTCTGAGGATGATACGCCGTACTGTACTGAAGCTTCGTACCTAAAGCACTCTGTAAGCTCTTCCAAAAAGCAGCAGTAAACCTCGGGTCTCTATCGGATGTTATCGTAACCGGCACTCCATGCATACGAACCACCTGACGCACATACAGTGTCTGCGTGTCTATCCGGACTCGGGTCCTTTCGAACGCAATGAAGTGAGCCGACTTTGTCAGCCTGTCAACTACTACCCAAATCGAATCATTCCCCCTTTGACTCCTTGGTAGTCCAGTCACGAAGTCCATCGTGATATGCTCCCATTTCCACTCTGGGATCGCGAGAGGTTGCAGAAATCCTCCCGGCTTGCAATGCTGGGCTTTTACTTGCTGACAGGTCAAACACTTGGCTACATGCTTGGCGACGTCCGCCTTCATACCTGACCACCAATAGTGTTGACGCAAATTCTGATACATCTTAGTGCTTCCAAGATGAACGCTGTAATTGCTACGATGTGCTTCAGATAAAATTTCTTCTCTAAGCTCTACATCGTCAGGTACAACCAAACGTCCACGACACCTCAGTACCCCATCATCTGAAACTTGAAAATCAGCCTTTCTTTTATCAGTATCCTCTTGAAGAATTCTTTGCACGTCCGGATCTGTCGGTTGAAGTTGCTTGATTCTGACCTGGACATCCGGTTCAATTCTGAGGGTGGCCATAAAACTTGAGAGGTGGCCTACCTCAAATTTGAATTCCGAATCTCGAGCTCTCTCGATTAAGTTCCACTCCTTAACCAAGATCCGTGCCACTGAAGACTTCCAACTCAATGCATTGGCGACCTTGTTCGCCTTTCCCAGGTGATATAGAATGTCACAGTCGTAGTCTTTCAACAATTCCATCCATCGTCGTTGTCTCATGTTCAGCTCCTTCTGAGAGAACAAGTACTTGAGACTCCGATGGTCCGTGAAGATCTGAAACTTTTCCCCACACAAGTAGTGCCTCCAAATCTTCAACACAAATATGATGGCTGCGAGTTCTAAGTCATGCGTTGGATAATTCAATTCATGAGGTCTTAACTGCCAGGAAGCGTATGCAACAACTCTGCCATGTTACATCAGCACGTAGCCCAATCCTCTAAATGACGCATCACTATAGATCTCGAATCCTCCAGGACCAGATGGAATCGTCAGCACAGGTGCGGTAGTCAGCTTTTCCTTCAGCTCTTGGAAACTACGCTCGCACTTGTCTGTCCATATGAATTTCTCATTTTTCTTTGTGAGCTTTGTTAGAGGTGATGCTAATGCTGAGAAACCTTCCACAAACCGTCTGTAATAACTCCGCCAATCCCGAAAAACTTCGATTTACATCACGATGTCGGTCTTGGCCACTTGATCACGGCTTCTATCTTGCTCGGGTCGACGGAGATTCCTTCTCCGGAAATCACATGACCTAAGAACGCAACACGAGTCAGCCAAAACTCGCATTTGCTAAACTTAGCATATAACTGATGTGTTCTTAAGGTCTGAAGCACTAATCTCAGATGATTCTCGTGCTCTTCATTACTTCTCGAATAGACCAAGATATCATCTATGAATACGATTACAAATTGATCTAGATATTCCTTGAACACTCGTTCATCAAATCCATAAAGGCAAATTTGGAGCATTCGTCAATCCGAACGGCATCACTTTGTAAACTCGTAATGACCATACCGGTACGAAATGCTTTGACTTAGGAATATCCTCTTTCCGAATCCTCAGCTGATGGTATCCTGTCCTCAAGTCGATCTTCGAGAATATTGATGCTCCTTGCAGTTGATCAAACAAGTCATCTATCCTCGGCAATGGATACTTGTTCTTGATCGTTACCTGGTTGAGCTGCCGATAGTCGATGCACAAACGCAATGAACCATCTTTCTTCTTAACAAACAGAACTGGTGCTCCCCAAGGCGATGCACTAGGACGAATAAATCCTTTATCCAGTAACTCTTGCATCTGCACCTTCAGTTCCTTCAACTCAGATAACGCCATTCGGTAAGGTGCCTTTGAGATCGGTTCTGTCCCTGGTGCTAGCTCGATTACAAATTCAATCTCTCTTTACGCGGTAACCACGGCAATTCTTTTGGAAAGACATCGGAAACTCTGTACCACTGCAATATCTTCCATTTTTAACTCTTCAACTGTCGTATCCACGACAGTTGCTAAGTACCCTTGGCAGCCCTCGTCTAACAAACGAGTTGCTTCCGGCGATGAGATTAAGGAAATCGAAGGTCCTCCTCGATTCCCGACAAACTCAAAGCTCTTACCCTCTAATGGGTCAAACTGAATCGCCTTGCGATAGCAGTCCATTTTAGCTCGTTGATTGGTGAGCCAGTCCATGCCAATTATCAAATCAAAATCATACATGGCTAGGACTAACAAGTCAATTTTCCCCACTCGCTCACCAATCTCTAACTTGCACCCCGAACATCCCAAAGCAGCAATAACTTTATCTTTCAAAGGTGTAGATATGCAAATTGCCGATTCCAACAATACAGGATTCAATCCTAGCATCCTAACATATTGCTCGGCAATGAAAGAATGAGTTGCTCCCGAATCAAACAAAGCATAAGCAGGTTGGTCGTTGAGCGAGACCGTACCTGTAATCACACCAGGCGCAGCTTCTGCCTGACCTTGGGTAATCGCATACACGGTGCCCTGAGCTGGAGGTCTCTGCTGTCCTCCTTGCGGTGCATTCTGAGGGGCATACCCTCCTATCTGTCTCAGCGGTGGCGGCTGTGGCAATTGAGGTTGTCCTCTTTGCTTCCTTGGACAATTCCTTGCGATGTGACCACGTTGGCCACATTCAAAACACACAATCGTCCTAGGTAGCACGGTCTTTGTCCGTGTCTTCTCCCACAAAAACGACATACACCAACACCACTTGGTATTGGCCTATTAAATCCACTTTTCTTACTGGGCGGGCCTTGGAATTTATTTCCAAACATCGGCCTCTTTCCTTGGCGGATGTTGTCTCTGTGAAAGTTAAATCTCGATCCAGATGAGGCGGCTCTATCGTTCTGGTCTCTCTCAATCATCTGAGCCCTCTCATAAAGGTCATTATAATTTCTCAGATTCAGCAAAATCAATGGGCTTCTCAACTCTGGCTTGAGTCCATCTCTGAATCTTCTCCCTCGGTTTATTGGATTCTCCACTAATTCAGGGGCATATTGTGACAGTTCAGCAAACTTCGCCTCATATTGATCCACAGTCATAGAGCCTTGGCGAAGGCATTGGAACTCAACCATCTTCATCTCTTTAGCAGTTTCTGAAAAATATTTCCCGTTGAAAGCTTCAACAAAGGCGTTCCATTCTGGGGCTACACCTTCGGGAAATATCGTTCCTTGTGTGGTTCTTCACCAAGTACTCGCAACTCCTTCTAATTGGTAGCTGCGAGGACTACTTTCTCAGTCTCAGAGCACATCAATAGTGCAAATGCCTTCTCCAGTCCTTGAATCCACAGAGCAGCAGCTTCGGGGTCTCCTGCCCCAGTAAACTTCGGTGGCTTCAATTTCAAAAACTGCTCCACCAAACTAGGCATCGGCCTCACAGGCGGAACTTCAGCAGGTACGACGGCAGGTGCGGCTGCAGCAACAGCATTGGCAGCAGCAGTAGTAGCGGCAGCAACGGCGGCAATAAATGCAGCTGTTTGATCCCGGGCCTGTTGCCCCATCATCTCACGCATAGCATCCAACGCTTGCGTGATCCCAACTGCCCCCTGATCAACTGGGGCTGCTACCCCGGCACCAACAGGATGTGGTGCTGCTCCACTCGCGCTAGCCTCAGCTTGCGCTCTACCTCGGCCACCTCGGGCACCAACTCTTGTCGGTGTCCTAGTCCGAGTCACTGAGGACAAAGTCCTCTGCCTAGGAGTTCTTGGCTCCTGATCGCTCATGGTGTCACTTTAATCTACTGACACCTGCTTCCAATTCAACACCGAATTAGAAACAGAGCGATTCAAACAACAAACAATTTTAGCACTCAGCTAACACAGACATGCACCAGCATGAATTTAAAGGTCTTTCCTACTAACTATCCCATTAACCATCGCTCCTTATCACTCCAATCTTCAACCTCGCTCTGATACCACTTAAACTGGATGTCACGCCCCGATCCTCAGGCACGCACACATCCGTCTCAATTGGTCGATTTTATAATGCGATATCCCAGGACAATGTATCGCCGACCCTTTCATTTTTAAGCACATGCGGAAGCGATTAAAATCCCCGGACAATAAAACGATGGGATAGAAAAGCGGGGCCATATTTTTCATATTGAAATTTATAACCAAACTTTTATACAAACCACAAACCCTTTCAAAACTATTCACATCAAAACAGAGGTCTCAAAAGAAGACGAAACTTAGATGAACTAGGCCGAACTCAAGGCCCTTCTCGGGATTGTCTTCTTCTCCCAAAAATCCTTCTCCAACTCTTCCTCCTCAGCTCCTTAGCGGGGTCACGAAATGGTTTTCCCCAAGCGGGATGAGACTACGTCTCGGCGAGTTCTACCCCACTAAGCCCGATTAGCGAACCATTATACTAAAGGCTGCCTAAACACGCATAGGTCGAAGACGTACCTTAGCATCGATTCCACCGCAAGTCGGTATAATTCACAATAGGCACTCAAGCAATCATATCATCGATCAAAGCATCAATTAAATCGACCTAGTCGATTACAAGCCAACAAGACCACTCACGGTCATTCCCACTCGATCAATCAATTCACAACATCAAATCAAAACAATGATCAATCGACCTCGTCGATTACATGCCAACGACCATTTCCCGGTCATTCAAGCTATTGCTATTCGAGTCCCACTCAACAACATTCAAATATTTAATGGCTTTACGGTCCCACTCGACCACTTTCAAGATTCAATGGCTTTACGGTCCCCACTCGACCACTTTCAAGATTCAATGGCTTTACGGTCCCACTCGACCACTTTCAAGAATCAATGGTTTTACGGTCCCCACTCGACCACTTTCAAGAATCAATGGCTTTACGGGTCCCACTTTCGACCACTTTCGATATTCAATGGCTTTCGGTCCCACTCGACCATTTTCGAGAATCAATGGCTTTACGGTCCCACTCGACCACTTTCGATATTCAATGGCTTTTCACGGTCCCACTCGACCACTTTCAAGAATCAATGGCTTTACGATCCCACTCGACCACTTTCGATATTCAATGGCTTTACGGTCCCACTCGACCACTTTCAAGAATCAATCAATTCCCCACTTTCGACCACTTTCAATACTCAATTTGGCACAATTCAAAGCTCAAATAAATAAACGGACTGTGCCACGACAATCGGCACGAGATTTCGGTCATCGGCCATCTCAATCTTAATTTCCGAAAAATAAATAATTAATTAATTAATTTCGAAAATTAATTAATAAATATAAAAAATTCCGTTTAGCTCAAAATAAGGCCCAATTAAATAAACGGACTTCACCACGGTCATCAGCATAATTTTCCAGTCACGAGCCATCCCAGTTGAATTTTCGGAAAATAAATAATTATTTAATTAATTTCGAAAATTAATTAATATTAAAAATTCAATTTAGCTTAAAGTAAAGTTCGATTAAATAAACGGACTTCGCCACGATCATCAGCATAATTTTCCGGTTCCAAACCATCTCCCTTGAATTTTCGGAAAATAAATAATTATTTAATTAATTTCGAAAATTAATTAATATTAAAAATTCAATTTAGCTTAAAGTAAAGTTCGATTAAATAAACGGACTTCGCCACGATCATCAGCATAATTTTCCGGTTCCAAACCATCTCCCTTGAATTTTCGGAAAATAAATAATTATTTAATTAAATTCCGAAAATTAATATTTAAATGCCCAAAAATCTCACTTAGGCCCGAATCGCCAAATTGAAGCCCAATTAGGGGTCGGAAAATTCCCGAGATGCTTCCAATAAATAGTAGACCATGTCTACTTGCTAATTGCGCAATCAATTTATTTAAATCACATCACAATTGGCTAATAATTGCTAATTACTTCTAATCTAACAACTTAAACATAATTAATTAAAACTAAACAAACCTTAAAGCATAATTAGTCAACTAATCCAAGATTAGTGAGATTACTCACCAAATCGCGCGCAAATCGGATCAATCCGACGGCGGCGACGCGAGGAACGATTGTTCCCAAAGCGACTCGCGGATCCGGGGCCCGGAAACGGCCCAAAAGCGGGCTTGAAGTCGCTGAAACCCACTCCGTGGGTCTGCTGGTCGGGGCCGAACGGAGCTGCTCCGGCGGCTAGGGCGGCGAGGGAAGGCCGGCGGAGGGCGAGGGAGTCACGGGGGAGGTCCGGCGGGGCTAGGCGGTGGCCCACGGGGGCGGAACGGGGCGGAACCGAGCTGGGTCCGCTCGAGGAGGCGCTGCAACGAGCAATGGGGCGGCGGGACGGCGGGCGCACGGCGAGCGGCGAGCGCTCGGGCGCGGCGCGGGCGGCGGTGCAGCGGCAGAACGGCGACGGCGAGTTGCAGCTTTCGATCTTCAGCTCTTGGGTTTTGATCGCACGAACAGAAGAGAAGAAAGGGGAAGAAACGGTCGCGTGAGGGGGGGGGGGGAGAAAGGAAGAGAGAAGAGAGAGGAGAGAGAGGGAAGAGATAAGGGAGAGAAAAGTGTGTCAGTGGGTGGGGGTGTCCGCACGAAGGGGGGAGGGGAGAGGAAAGAGAGAAAAGAAAGAGAGAAAAGGGAGAGAGAGAAAAAGAATTTAAAAATAAAACTTTTCTTATTTCTTTTCTTTTTCTCTTTCCCTTTCACTTTCTATTTTCTTTCGGTCTTCGATTTTCTTCCGATAATTTCTTTATTGAAATTTCGGACTCGTCAATAAATTGACGAGCGATGAGACAGGATCCTAAAATAAAGAATTATGACGCGCTTAAAATTCGATTCCCGAAATCGAGTTCAATTTCGTGGTTAAAAATCGATCGGACGTGATTTTAGCTCAATCCAACCAATTAGGTAGCTTTTAGGGATTTTACAGCTGATACATCCCTTAACGGCTTCACCCAATAGGTTAGTTAACTCGTGAGTGATCAGCTCAGAGAAAAAGGCCGTAGGCACGCCGACGAAATGCCCATTTCACTTTATCGAAACGGGATCGAATTTCAGAATGTCACAAATTAGATAACATGTTTTCCTTTAATGTTTGGGCCTACTGGGCTTAGCTTATGCGTCATGACTACTTTTGCTTTTATGTAGACTTGTGTTACTGTTATGTCGAGAAAGATGACTGCCTTTTCATTGTTATGGGTAAGTGATAAACTTAGTTGATGAGAGCAAAATTTAGTGTATAGCAGAAGTCATCAATAAAAAGAACAATCAACAACCTGATGAGTAGCGATATTTGCGGATATTTAAGCTCTTTTAGATAAATGTCAACACTTGAAGAGCATCAACAATGTATGGAGTTATCAATAGCAAATGCCAATTATATGGGATGAAGTCATTGACATCAATTGGAGACCTCAGATGGGTCCATATCAATGGTGACTCATTATTTCGATGAATATGTTAGGATATTTGAGCTTTTTGTGGGTGAATATTGTTGTAACTTCAGGTTCGATGATACTTAATTTTCGCAAAGGATTTTTTTAAATGACCTATTCACCTCCCTCTAGATGATATTGATAGCCTTCCTTAATTGTTTCAATGAAGGATTGCCTTATTAAATCGTGCAAATGAATCATACTTGTATGGCCAGTGTACAATTTGATTGGCAGAGGCTGCCTTGAATATAGGCGATGTTTATCCTTAAGATACATTTGAAAGCAGAATCAGCTGTGAATTAAAATTCATAAATAACATCTAAAACAGCTTGTGTAAATAAAATTTACATAGAACGTGTCTACGATAGAATTTGGAACGCTTCAAATATCGAACTTAATTTGCAATACACGACGACACATTGATAATGGGTAAATACCAAGTAGATACAACAATGCCTGGAAAAGAGGATCAATCCTGATCCACGTCCATTCTTCGTCAATTATCTTGCGTTGCCTGCATATTTGGATAGAAAATTCGTCTTAACATTGAAAGAAAAAGAATAGTCACGTTAATATCGAATATGCCACAATTCATGGGCATCCTCTGTCTCTCATTTCTCTCCGGTCTCCTATCTATCAATCCGCCTACACATCTACGTCGTAAAATTACCTCTTGATAAACTTGATTAGGTACCGAAAACGGAGCTTGTAAACGAGGAAATGCATGCGAAAAGCAAAGCCTAAAAGCGATGAAATACTCCTACCTGCGCAGACGAAGGAGAGATCACCAATTGGTCCTCTTTGATGAATACTCGTCGGGGCAATCCGTCTTTGATGTTCTTCGCCAATTCTTCCTTCACTTCAATCAAACGAATTTGTTTCAGGGATTCAATATGATCCAATGAACTAATCGAAGTTAGGCGTCCACATTTCTTGATCTCCAGCTCTTCCAGGCAGCAAAGAGCGGTTTCGTCTACATAAGCTTCTTTCACTCCCTCTAGCTTCCACAATTTCAAGATGCGAAGTCGTGGGAATGAGGATGCGCGACACTTCAATTTTCGACCGTTATAAGACCCCGCGAATAAGTTGAGAATTTCCAAGCTCTTAAACTTTCCTAGGACCTTCATCGGATCAACATCTAGTCCGGACAGGGACAAGGTAAGGATTTTCAGCTTCCGAGGAAGGTGCCCCAAGCTGGCTTCAGGCAAGCCCCCGAGCAAATACAGCTCTGAAATCGACTCGAGTCCCGTCATGTTGCTCAAGTTGAGATCCGAGGGCTGACCGAAGAGATCCCTGGATCTCAGCTTCAGGGATCGAAGCATCGTGAGCTTCAAAATGCACTCGGTGGCTTCCTTCACAGCTGGAGAATTACAGGTCAGTCCCAATTTCTCGAGCCTGCTCAATTTACTAAGCACGTCGAGCATGGGACTCTTAGCAGCTCCAACATATAACCCCCATAAGGTTTGGAGATTGTTCGGGTACTCTGCCAACGGTGCACGATGATTGGACTTATCGAAGCATACCTCGTTCATGTACAGGTGCTGGAGAGACTTTGCCTTCCAAATCGAACTTGGCAAATTCCTAACGTTAGTGTGCTTCAGATCCAACGTCTCGAGGCGGGACATGTTCCCAACCGATTCAGGGATCGAATCGAGGACCGTCCATCGCAATCCCAAGTACCTCAAGTTCAGCAGTACATTGCCAAGTCCAGGCGGGAGCGATGGCTTGTAAACCCCCTCCAGATCAAGCACCCTGAGCAGACAACAGTCTGCCTTTGCAATCAAGGGCCGGAGCAACTCTTCCACTTCCCTCGAGCGCGTACCATGCTTCTGAGTTTTGAAGGACACGTAGGAACGGAGGTGTTGGAGGTGGATGCCGCTGTGCTGATGATCCTCTGTCTCAGCACTCTTCTGAAATCCTTGGTGATAATAATCATCTTGGTACTTCACAATCCATGATGAGCATCCATTAACAACCTTGGATTCCTCGCTGTGATTGGTGCACTGGGTGTCGGAATGGATTTGGAGAAGTCTGAGTTGCGTTGCCATCTTGCACAAGAAATCGTGCAGGAAACTAGGCACGCGGCACGATTTGGGCCTTCCACTGAGCTTCCTACGCCTCACCACCTGAACCAAGTTTCGACCGACCAATTCTTCAAAGCATGCCATGGCCGTGAACCCAACCGCTTCAACCAATCCTTTGGCTAGCCACAGCCGGAAGAGCCTCCTTGTTGGGATCTCCATGTCTTTGGGAAAGAGGCACAAGGAAAGCAAACAGGGCTTGAACAGGGAAGGCAATTTGTGGTAGCTCAAGGACACGATATCATGGAGCGTGTGATTATTAGTGTGCTGGTCCTCCATGACAGGAGAAGAATCACTGCTTGCCGCTGCGATACCTCCAAGCAGCAAAATCCTCAGAGGTGAGCCACTGCACTTGCTCAGAATCCCTGCCGTGAGCCCTGGATCTTCGGCAACAGGGCCACATTGCCTCAACAAGCGCTTGCTCTGGTCTGCATCTAATTTGTTCAATTTGAGAGGAGAAGCCCAGGGGTCTATAAGGGATGGAATTTCAGGAACTGGAGTGGTGATGACGACTCGGCTTCCATTCTTCGAGTCTACAAGGAGGATCATGAGCTCGTCCATGACATTGGCCTCATGCAAATTGTCAAACACGATGAGATACCTCAATTCCATCAAGGACTTATGAAGGATCTCTTTTAAGTTTTCTTCTTTTATGTGCTCTAGGTCCTTCAGTTCTTGCTGAGGTGTTTGCTTGAGTATCCGCACCAAGAGATCATTCAAGGTGAATTCTTCGGGAACATGAACCCAGACGCGACATTGGAAGCTATGATCTATATCGAGTCTGTTGAACACACTCCTCACAAGAGCCGTCTTGCCGATGGCTTCTTCTCCCACCACCGAAACGAAGCGAAGTCTCAACGTGTCCTGATCATCATCTTGCACGGTCAACCTAGCTAGGAGCTCACGCTCTTCATCTTCACGGCCCACAATGTCCGACTCGACATTCCCATTCCAACGTACATTCCCTAGATGCACATTCCTCGATGAAGCATTTTCATCAAGATTAGGCAGATCACAAGGAGGTAGATCTTGCACTGGGGAAAGGTGAGTGGACAAGCCCTCAAGACTGGTGATGAAACGGAGGGCCATCTTTTCAGTGGCCCGTGCGCGCATCTTGAGCGACATGAAGTGGACTAATGCACGAATTTTTGCGAAGCGGCCCTTGTGTGACATCAAGTGCTGTAATGCTTCCAAGAGGAACTCATCGGCAAAGTCCACAGCATCTCGAGCTCGATCCAGGAGGTGCGGTCCCTGGTCACTGCTTTGCTGGTCGTTGTCAATGCCGGATTCCAGTAACCTCGAGGTGATTAAGATTTTCTGGAGATCATTAATAGCCGCATTAATTCGATGGCATAATCCACGAGAGAGAAGTTTTCTCTCGGAGAGCACATGTAGCGAATTGTTGATCACGAGTGAAATGGCCACCTCGGAAGCAGCCATCTCAGTTGAATGCAGGCGAGACTTGCACTCAACTTAGCCTTCTCTGCTCTGCAATGGAGTAAGGTTTGTAACTGTATGTACTTGGAAGAGATACAGAGAAGAGAAGAAGAAGATGAAGATGACAACCACGAACAGAGGGTTGGCAAGAGCCTTTGACGCTGAAATTGATGATCTCTAATAACCACAGGATTCCAATGTTTATGACGGGACAAGGGTCATTAAAGCCAAATTAAGGAAAATTGTCTAAAAAGTTATAAATTTATTGTATGATGGCCAATTCAATTCTTAACCTTTCAATTATGTCAATTTAATCCTAAATATTTTGACAACTTGTCAATTTAATCTTAAACTTTTTAACAATTTATCAATTTAATCCTTTAAACAAATTTTAACTGAAAATCACTGACGTGACAATCTAATCAATGTTGGTTATCTTACGTGACACAACATGGGATAGCCGATATTGATGTGGACAATTTTTGTAATTTTTTTAATTTTATGACTTTTATTCTTGTTTTTTTCTTTTCTCTCTTCTTTTTTTTTTTCCCCTTTTTCCCTATGTTGGGCCTCGTTGATGGTCAGCAATTGCCAGTCTCTAGCCAAGGCAAACCTTGCCTAAGGCTAGCAGATTCGGCAATGCCCAGTGAGGGTAAAAAAGAAAAAAAAAAAAAAAAAGTAAAAAAGAAATAAATCATAAAATTTAAAAAATAAACTGCAAAAAATTTTCATGTCAATACCGACCATGCCATGTAGGATAATCAGCATTGACTAGACTATTGTGTCAATGATTTTTAGCCAAAATTGACTGGAATGACTAAATTAATAAATTATTAAAATTTTTAAGACTAAATTGACGAATTATTAAAAGATTTAAAACGAAATAGGCACAATCAAAACTGTTTATGACTATATTGGCAAATTGTCAAAAGGTTTATTACTAAGTTAGCACAATTAAATGATTTAGGACCGAACTAACTGTCATGCAATAAGTTTAAATTTTTTGGACAATTTTCTTAGTGAACTTTAAGTCAACGTTAAAATGCTCAATTATATGTATTCGGTTCTCGCGTGGGTGCTCCATAATGTGTTGATTAAAAGCATAATCTGTTATGTCTAATTCCATTGTAAGATATTATGTGGGCCTATCTGCAGTCAACTTAGAATATTTGCTTTCTGCGAAGGCCGAAAATGCAAATAGCTGGAAGTCTACGCTTTTGCCAGTCAATGGACTAGGAGTTTATAACTTTATCGAGTAAACTCCAGGTCTTTTTTTAAAGATGTGATAGCTGGCAAGATGCACGACGGCGCTTTCTTTTTTTCTTTTGTAAGTTTAGTTTGGCTTCAATTATCTAATGACCTTCACATTAATTAAATTAGACCTCATGCTCGTGCACAAGTTGTAGTCTTAATTGTCAATCTTCATATAAAAGATATAGATAATATATGTAGCACAATCAGGGTCTTGAAAATTCAATTTTTTTTTTCAATTCAGCTCATTCAATCTAGGAAAAAAGGGGCTTGTTTGATAAAACTGAAAAAGTAAGTTTATTCATTGCTCAAAAGAATACATCAAAGGTACCTAAACTTCATAACAAAGAGAATTGAATAGAGTAAAGTCCAAAATTCCACAAGAAACATCCAAATTCAGAAAACAGAAAATTAACAGAGCACCAACAAGGTTAAACACATGCTCATTCCACAATAACAAATCTGTCAAGCAAAATAGATTTTTGTTAGTGATCAACGCATGCTAGTTCTTCCTCTAGTAACTCTGGCGGTGCACCATGGGATTCAGCTTCCTTTAAATCATCACCGTGCGAGACAATCAAAACAAGTTGAACAAATACACATCTAAAATTTGGGAGAGCAATCCTCATGTTTTAGCTAGACACTTGAGCTCATGGGATCACTATTGAAGCTAGAGGAAAAAACTTGTACACGGATAGAGAATAAGGGTAAATTTGTCAAAATGGGTTTAAGACCCATTTACTAACCCATATATGATCGGTTGGCTCATATATGAGTTAGCTAGATTTTGCTAAAAAAAGTTCATATGGGCTTGAGTAACAAAGTCCAATAAAATGTGGGTTTTTAATTGGTCTAAAGCCCAATCCACCAACAATACCTCTTCACTTGTCTTTAGGCTTCAGTTGAAGGTTTTCAAGTGGGGAAACTAATTTTCCTTTTTCATCTTATATTTATGATCTTTCCTTTTCTTTTCTTTTTTGCAAAATTGAAAAATAGTAAAAGAATTATGCTCTCTCAAGTTTTAGAAAATCATGAAAATTAGTATATGATTTTACATATCAACAGCATATTTATTATGCTATGGGATTTAGATCGAGAGAGAATAGTTCCCAAATCTAAAACTAGATTAGAAGAGTGCAAACCCTCAAATCTAGAATTAAATCGGAAGAAGACAAGTCCAAAATTTATATTGGAAGAGAAGAAGGAAAAAGAATAAAAAAAGAACACAAACAAAATCAACAAGAGAGGGAGGGTAACGTGAGTCTAGCTCAAACCATTCTCATTAGTTGAAAGTTGAAGACGATGATAGAGAAAAGAGAGAGGGAGATAACAAAGCTTTACAATTTATTTAAATTCCGAAAATTTCAATACTTAGTTTTGAGTATGCAAATAGAAAAAGAAAGTTGTTTGATAGTAATTGACACTTGAATAGTAATTGTTGTTAATATTTTACAGAACATGAAATTAGGGGTAAATGGTTTTACAGTTGGTCCAAGTTCCACCTGAAACTTACATTATTATAATCAATTCTCCATTTTTTAGAACTTGGAACATACTATGCATATTCTAGAATCAAGAACTTACCTTACTAGTCGGTTCCAAAGTCTACCCAAGAACTGGACAATCTATTCCTTTTTTCTTGTTTCATTTTTAGTTAAACAAAATAAAAGTGAATGCAATAACAAAAATTTCCATTTGTAAATAGCAGCAATTCATAAAAGATGAACACGTAAAATAAAATAAACAATAAAAAAATTAAAATACATAACACAAAACCTAAATTATAGAACTTCGGTCCTTAGTCATCCATAAAAAATTGCTCTAGATTCTAACCATGTGAAATCAAAAGAAACAATGAACATAATAAATCACTTGATTTTAGTTTTAAATTAAAATTACTATTAATTAAGCTAAAACTATTATTAGGAAATCTCACCACATATATTCATTACACTTTAGCTCATAAACTCTCTTTACCGATAATGATCTCCTCATTAGAAAAAAAAATAAATAAAACATCCACTCATTAGAAATACAAAGGATTTACAATATAAAAAGATATATGCATCACTTACAATATATAATCTCTAGTTAATTGGTTCCCAATTCTCGATCCGGTTCTTTGGTTCTTGATTCAATGGGAAAATTGTCTAAAAAAGTCATAAACTTATTACACTTTTATTAGTTCAATCATAAACCTTCCATTTTTCCTAATTGAGTCCCACACATTTTCGCATTTTGTCAATTAATTCCATTCAGCTAATTTTGGCCGGAATTCGCTGATATGGATGCCAGCCATCTTACATGACACGATTGGCACCAAGGTAGATAATTTTTAATATCATTTTAAAAATTTCGAATTTTAATTGTTTTTTTCTTTCCTTTCCTTTCCTATTCTTTTCTTCCTTTTTTCCCCCATACCCTAGACGGCAAGGTTGCTAGCCACATGCAAGGGCCTTGAGCCCTCCTAACCACACCAACCACGCCTTGTCCAGATTTGCTAGTTTTGAAGAAGTAGGGACTTCAACGGTAGGTTCTGGGGAAACAGAGGCTATGTTTGGTCTTCTAGATTTCTAATCGGGATAGGACTGAATAGGATAGAATATAAAATCCTGGGATTTTTTTTATATCATATACATTGTTTGGTGAATAGTAGTATTAAAGTCGAATATGTTCACATCATATCATGTACTTTTTTTAAATATAAACGGCATATTATTGTAAATGAATCTAAATGTTCATAAATGGAGATGGTGAAAATCTCTCGTAACACTATTTCTTAATTTATTTTTATTTTATTTTTCCTCTTTTTTATATTATTTTCTTTATTATTTCTTTTTTCACCTTTCATCATTCTTTAATAAAATTTTATCAAATAGTAAATTGTACTAACATACCTAAAATACAAAATACCTAAAATATATAATAAATATAAATATTTAATTTATAGATTGAATGTTTATTATAAGTTATAATTAAAGTTGAATATATAAATTAAAATAAGATTAATTAAAAAATATTTTTATTTTTAATTTCTTAAATTAGAATTCAAATATTATTTATATTGAAATATAATTTCAATTTTGTTAATTTAATAAGTTTGTTATTTGAGAAAAATAACTTTCCTATTATGGTATTAGAAATCCTATCCACATTTATCTCACCTCCCCTATGGAATAATTTTATCATATCTATATCTCCCTTATATCTGACTTTATCCTATCTTGAGTGAGCACTAAACGTAGGATAGAATAAACCATATCATATCCCGAATTTTATCCTAACTACCAAATGATTTTAGTGGTGGATTGTACAAGGACATGAGCTCCGGTGTTTTCAAAAGAGGACTTCTATCTATAGGCCCTTGAGTTCGGTTCAGTAGATTCAGTCGGCAATGAACTCATCGCTTTACTTGTGTGATAACCTTACTTGAATGGTGATTTCTCTTGCTTTGTGTCCCAAGAGGAATTTCGTTGCTCTTGGCTTCTAAGTCATCATCCTTCAATGTGAGATCGATTTTGGTGGTTCCTTTAATTTTGTATCCAGGTTGATTTTCTAGTTCCTTCCATCATGGTCGGCGCACATTACAGCCCTCGAAAACAGCTGCCAAGGGCTCCCGGCCCCAATGACCTTCACTGACCTTAGTAAAAAAAAAAGGAAAAAAGAAAAGAAAAGATAAAGGAAAAATAAATTAAAGATTAAAATCTAAAAAAATAGAAAAATTGTTAAAATATCATAAAATAAATAAAATAAAAAAATTGTCTACATCAATACTAGGCTGTGTCACGTAATATAGTTAATGTCCATGTCAATAAATTCCGGCCAAAATTGATCGGACGGACTAAATTAGCAAAACATGAAAATGTTGATAACTCAATTAGTAAAATTGAAAGAAATAAGATCGGTTGTCAAAAGTATAATAGATTTAGAACTTTTTATATAATTTTCCTCGATTCAATTCTTACCTAAAAACTAGGAATTGAACGCACGATCTTGATCCACTTTTTTTGGGCTGAAATTGCAAGAACCCAATTACGAACCGGTTCTTATGGCCGGTTTGGTCTAATTCTCGATTCTACTATGGATTCATGCTCACCGGTACAAGAAATAGTGAACATTATTCTAGCAATATAATTGGCAAGATTTTAATTAATTTCAATTTCCTTTTCTACTTGCTTTGCGCATGTGAAAAGTCTCGTTCTCTCTATTAAGAAAATAGCATTGGCAAGGATATATTGGAAATTTCCGAGTCGACACAACTTTTGAAGTTCAGCTTTATAGGATTAAATATATATATAAATTACATGATCATCACCTAGATCCAACTCTCTCTCTCTCTCGTCATTGAAGAATCAATTAAGATAATTCAAGGAGCTTTGATTGAAATATGATCAATCAACCAGTTCATTAGAGCTTCGCGCCATCTCGCACCGCCTCTCGTCCACCTCCGTCCCCTACTTGCATGCATACCCGCGGCGACAATTTCACCTTCGCCTCTCCCAACATCGGCCGCCATTGCGAGGTCTCGTGTCAGAGCGACCTCGAACGGAAGCATGTCCAAAGCCCAGGTTCCCGCCGACTTGAACGTGATTCGGCCCAAGGAGTATCAGGATCTCGAGCCTCTTAGGGTGCAATGGGGTAATTCGTATAGGGATTTTGGTTTCTCCAGTTTGAATTTTTGAGTGGCGGATAGTTTGAGCTTGTAATTCAGTCGTTTGGCGATGGATAGGCTTCATTGCGATTATGTATGGTCTGTGGCATTCTCTCGGGGGGAATGATGCTAGTGGCGTCTTGTTTCGAATCTGAACGAGTTTAATTTGGCCAAGAGAGAATTTGTGTGTGCGCTTTGCAATAATCTGTCGTGTCTAATTCAATTTTAAGATATTATCTTGGCCCGTATGTGGTCCAACATCCAATATTACGAGTCTTATCCATCTTGATACCAAAGGAGGTCAGAGCTGATCACGACGCCCTCGCTACTGGTTGGGGAGGGTCATGACGCCCTCGCCCAGACCAAGAAAGGGTCACTAACCGTCACGGCCAAAGTCGTATAAAACAAACAAAATAAAGAAAAGACAAAATAAATAATTCAAAAAATATGAAAATATAATTAAAAATTATCAATATCAATGTCAATTGTGTTACATAAAACGGTCAACATCTATGTCGACAATTTATGGCTAACACATGTCGAAAATTTCTTCCGTTCTATTAACATCAAAAGAGTAATATGTAGACTCTTTAGCTTTCGCCATAATACTGGACTTCTCTTTACCTTTGCTGGTTTTAATGTTTGGCATGTATATAACTTATCTATTACCATCTTGGCAAAGGGCTACTTCAACCAACTCTACTTGTTATAATTTGTGGCATCCTAGAATTCCTTGTTAATCGTTAGAGGTGCTCTAATTCATGTCTTGTATTAAGGACTATGGCCGAGTTTTAGTGGATAAATTTGGGAAAGGAATGACCTATCTTTGGCCATATGTATTATGAATTAGAATTTATGGATTTGTGATTTCAAGTATATAGTTATTTTAATTTGCAATTTAGTGCTTTAATTAAATAGAGATTTAATTAGTTTTTAAAAGGGCTAATCTTAGGATAATTAAACTCGGGTCTTAGGCCCAAGAGGGATGTGCCTAAGATGGGCCAAGCTGGCCGGCCCACGAAGCCCCAAGAAGGAGGAGCTGCCGTCGGCCCATGGCTAGCCCAAGTCCAGCCAAAAGATGGAGGCCCATCTTGCATGAAGGAGGCCATTTGTCCCTCCTAGCTGCCAAGTGCTCCTCATGCAAAATCAATGATTGTTCATCATTGAGGGGAAGAAACTAAGGAACCGGTTGATGATGAAGAGGGAGGGGAAGCATCGTCGACTGAGAGAGAGTGAGAGAGAGAGAGAGAGAGAGAGAGAGAGCTACCGAGGGGAAGAGAGAAATCGAGAGAAAGGTAGAGTGAGCGTGCGGAAGAATAGAGGAAAGGAGGAGGGCTGTCCGTCGACCGTCCGCCATGCGTCCATCGCTCGTCGCCGTCCGTGTGCTCACTGCTTGCTCGGTATAGAGGCAAGTTAGATCCTTTGATTTGCTCTTGCATGTTGTGTCTAGAATGTGTTATTGAATGGTGATAAATTTCGTATGTCTTGGGTGTGAAAAACCGAAGTTTTAAGAGTGTTGTTTTGAAGTAGTAAACTGTTCTCGAGTAAACAGTCTGACCCAAAATATTGTAGTGGCTTGCATGCGATTTTTGAGTCGGATTTTGGCTTCTACTTATTCATGAAAGTTGTAGATAACATCTTAAAGTATAACATACTAAAATTTGAGGCAAAAGGGATGAGTTTTGTGGGGTGAAACCTTATCTCTACGAAAATGTTAGATCTAAAGCTGTTTTGTTGACCTCTTGGTGATTTTGTGTGTTGCAAGTACCTTTTTAATGACAATTTCACTTCGACCTCTTCACAAAAGTTGTAGAGAACACCTTGAATACTAACATACTCAAATTTGAGGTAAAACGAACAAGTATAGCCTAGTGAAACGACTTTTCTCTTGAAGACGTTAGATCTGGAAATGTTGTACTGAACTCCAGTGACTTCGTGGACTATAAAGTGACTTTCCCTTGAAAATATCACATTGACCCTTTAATGAAAGTTGTAGTAGACCTCTTGAGGCCAAATATATCAAAAATTCAGAGGAAAATATAGAAGATAAGTAGGTGAAAATTGTGATTTTTCAGAGACGGCTAAACCTAAAATGTTCGGTACTAGGCACAAGGGCTTCAACGATCCATAATTAATTATCTAGAACGAATCTAACATTGATGTCTTCATGAAAAACCTACTTAATATCTTGACTATAACATAGTCGAATTTCATGAATTTTGAAGGTCTTTTGGATATTAAGTTGGAAATATTTCAAAAGTCGTGTAATCTGACACGTTCGGGCTTAGCCAGTTTCAATGCATGGGTAATATCATTTTTTATGAAACTCTTTCGGCAAAGTGTTCTTCACAAAGTATCTTTCTGTATTTCTTCCCTGCAACATATTAAAATTTCATAATTTTTTAAGTTCATTTGCCTATTTAACCAAAAATGTTTCAAAAACTGTGCAAGCTGTATTGTTAGAATAGTAATGCTGTGATGCACGGTCTATATCAAATTGTACGAGGGTCTTTTGGTGCGGTGTCCTTCATGAAATATTTGTCTTTATGTCTTGATTATCACATGTTCAAATTTCATAATTTTTAAAGGTCATTTGGGTATTTAATGGAAATATTTTCTAAAACTGTGCAAGTTGGATTGAGCGAATTTCAAATGCTGTAATTTATGATTATTCTATTTTGGATGAGCCCTATTAATTATATTGATTGAGGTGATTGAATTTAGCTGAACATGTGATGATATTTGGCATTGCATATAGAATTAAATGTTGAATTTGACTTTGTTGCCATTACATCATGTGCCATGTTGATTGTGAGACATAAATTGGTGAATATGAATTATGACAAATGAGGAAACTGTTGGAGGTGGCCGATAATGCCCTAGGAGTGTCAAGATGCTCGGGATGGGGGGTGCCGGATGCCTGGTTGTATTGTGATACATGCCCGGATGTCCTCGGAAGTTTCGAGATGCCAGGAATGGTTGGGTGCCGGAAGCCTCAGAGGTTTATGCCCAGGGGATGCCTCGTGATGCCAATTGGGATATGAGATGCTCGAAATATGGAGGTGCCGAATACCCAGTGGTGTGTGCCGGAGGTTTTCTTGCGATGCCAGGTTGGGGTGCGAGTGATAAAATGTGGGATGCAATTACTGGTCTTGGGAAAGAAAGATGTGGTGATCTAATTGAAAAATAAAAGTGGAAATTGAATCATGCACATTTGATATGATGACAGATGCATGGCTATATGATATGATGATGATTAGTGCATGGTTGTATGTGCACCTATGGCATGACATATGTATGACATGATGGTGATGAGTGCATGGTTGTATGTGCACCTATGGTATGATATATGTATGACATGATGGTGATGAGTACATGAGGATATATGTACATATGGTATAACGGCATATGCATGGCTGCAAAGTAAGTTATGCTTGGATGCATGGATGACATGTACTATGCTATGATGTGTGGTTGTATTGTGTGATGTACTGAATGGTTTATTGGATCTTTTACCTACTAAGTGGCTATACTCACCCTTCGGAGACCAATATTTCAGATTAGAAAGATGCCGCTCCCTACTGTCACAGAAGGTACCTTCTATGGCCTCTCATCTGACGTGGAGGTAGAGTGTTCGGAGATAGATTGCATTACCATCCCTGGGTTGACGTATGTGCGAGTTCGCGTGCTAGTCATGTACAATGTGGGTTTGGCTGGGGGCTCGGTCATATAGGAGTTTTTGTCAGTTCATATCCGCTGAGATGGAGTGATTCGGGGGATGTTGCCGCCACCATCGCCCGATGCACCAGGATGGGTGTGATGGTTGCGTGAGGGGTAGAGAGCTGACATTTTTTTTTAGAGTAGCTGACACTAATAGATGGAGGATGACACGTGATCGTTATAGGGGTCGAGATATCCTTTTGGGATGTGGCCAAGTGTAGTTAAAAGTCTTGGCTTTCTTTTTGTTGTACCGACCCGAGAAAATCCATCTTGAAAACATATAAATAAAAGTGGTTCGGCCTTATCTTTTCTTATGGTGCGTAGTTGGTGTGTATTGCATTATGGTTATTGAAGGGAGAGATGGTGAGACTCAATTATGCTTCCGCTAATAAGTTGCGCTGAGACCGTTTTCGAAAAAAAAAAATCTAAGGACCTCGGTCCTTCTTCAAACCCCCTTTTTATAAAAGATAAAGTAACGGACATATTTGGAATGAAAGCGATAGGCCTGATACCAACAAAAGCCAGGATGTGGCACCCCTCGCACGGCCCCCGATCCCGTTAGGGTCGCCACAACCTACTTATCGCTTTCATTCCAAATATGTTTGTTGCTTTACCTTTTATAAAAATGGGGTCTGAAGAAGGACCGAAGTCCTTAGACATTTTTTTTTTTTTTTTGGAAAACGGTCCCAACGCAAATTATTAGCGGAAGCATAATTGAGTCTCACCATCTCTCCTTCAATAACCATAATGCAATACACACCAACTACACACCATAAGAAAAAATAAGGCCGAACCACTTTTATTTATATATTTTCATGATGGATTTTCTCGGGTCGGTACAACAAAAAGAAAGCCAAGACTTTTAACTACACTTGGTCACATCCCAAAAGGATATCTCGACCCCTATAACAATCACGTCATCCTCCATCTATCAGTGTCGGCTACTCTAAAAAAAAAAACGTCAGCTCTCTACCCCTCATGCGGCCATCACACCCATCTTGGCGCGTTGGGCGGTGGTGGTGGCAACATCCCCCGAATCACTCCATCTCGGCGGATGTGAATTGACAAAAACTCCTCTATGACTGGGCCCCCAGCCAAGCTCACATCGTACATGACTAGCACGCGAACTCGCACATACGTCAACCTAAGGATGGTAATGCAATCTATCTCCGAACACTCTACCTCCACGTCAGATGAGAGGCCATAGAAGGTACCTCCTGTGACAGTAGGGAGCGGCATCTTTCTAATTTGAAATGTTGGTCTCCGAAGGGTGAGTATAGCCACTTAGTAGGTAAAAGATCCAATAAACCATTCAGTACATCACACAATACAACCACACATCATAGCATAGTACATGTCATCCATGCATCCAATCATAACTTACTTTGCAGCCATGCATATGCCATTATATCATATGTACATATATCCTCACGTACTCATCACCATCATGTCATACATATATCATACCATAGGTGCACATACAACCATGCACTCATCATCATCATGTCATATATATATATATTATGCCATAGGTGCACATATAATCATGCACTCATCATCATCATATCATATAGCCATGCATATGTCATCATACCATATGTGCATGATTCAATTTCCACTTTTATCTTTCAATTTGATCACAACATCTTTCTTTCTCGGGACCAGTAATTGCATCCCACATTTATCACTTGCACCCTAACCTGGCATCGCGAGAAAACCTCCGGCACACACCACTTGGCATTCGACACCCCCACATTCCGAGCATCTCGTATCCCAACTGGCATCATGAGGCATCCCCCGGGCACAACCTCCGAGACTTCCGACACCCAACCATTTCAAGCATCTCGAAACTCCCGAGGACATCCGAGCATGTATCACAATACAACCGGGCATCCAGCACCCCCCATCCCGGGCATCCTGACACTCCCAGGGCATTATCGGCCACCTCCAACAGTTTCCTCATTCATCATAATTCATATTCACCAATTTATGTTTCACAATCAACATGGCACATGATGTAATGGCAACAATGTCAAATTCAGCATTTGATTCTATATGCAATGCCAAATATCATCACATGTTCAGCTAGATTCAATCACCTCAATCAATATAATTAATAGGGCTCATCCAAAACAGAATAATCATAAATTACAGCATTTTAAATTCTCTCAATCCAACTTGCACAGTTTTAGAAAATATTTCCATTAAATGCCCAAATGACATTTAAAAATTATGAAATTCGAACATGTGATAATCAAGACATAAAGATAGATATTTCATGAAGGACACCACACCAAAAGACCCTCATACAATTTGATATAGACCATGCATCACAGCATTACTATTCTAACAATACAGCTTGCACAGTTTTTGAAACATTTTTGGTTAAATAGGCAAATGAACTTCAAAAATTATGAAATTTTAATATGTTGCAGGGAAGACATACAAAAAGATACTTCGTGAAGAACACTTTGCCGAAAGAGTTTCATACAAAATGATATTACCCATGCATTGAAACTGGCTAAGCCCGAACGCGTCAGATTACACGGCTTTTGAAATATTTCCGACTTAATACCCAAAAGGCCTTCAAAATTCATGAAATTCGACTATGTTATATTCAAGATCCTAAGATAGGTTTTTCATGAAGACATCAATGTCATATTCGTTCTATATAATTAATTATGGACGGTTGAAGCCCCTGTTCTTAGTACCGAACAATCTAGGTTTAGCCGTCTCGAAAAATCACGATTTTCACCTACTTATATTCCATATTTTCCTCTTAATTTTTTATATTTTTTTGTCTCAAGAGGTCTACTACAACTTTCATTAAAGGGTCAAGGTGAGATTTTCAAAGGAAGGTCACTTTATGGTCCACAAAGTCACTGGAGTTCAGTATAACATTTCCAGATCTAACGTCTTCAAAAGAAAAATCGTTTCACTAGGCTATATTTGTTCGTTTTACCTCAAATTTGAGTATGTTATTTTTCAAGGTGTTCTCTACAAATTTCGTGAAGAGATCAAAGTGAAATTCTCAGTAAAGAGTTACATGCAACACACAAAATCACCAAGAGGTCAACAAATAGCTTCAGATTTAACATTTTCGTAGAGGGAGGGTTTCACCCCTCAAAACTCATCCTTTTGCCTCAAATTTTAGTATGTTATACTTTAAGATGTTATCTACAACTTTCATGAATAAGTAGAAGCCAAAATCTGACTCAAACATCGCATGCAAGCCACTACAACATTCTGGGTCAAACTGTTTACTCGAGAACAGTTTACTACTTTAAAATAACACTCTTAAAACTTTGGTTTTTCACACCCAAGACATACGAAATTCATCACCATTCAATAACACATTCTAGACACAACATGCAAGAGTAGATCAAAGGATCTAACTTGCCTCTATACCAAGCAAGCAGCGAGCACACGGACAGCGACGAGCGACGGATGCACGGCGGATGGTCGACGGATAGCCCTCCTCCTTTCCTCTTCTCTTCCGCACGCTCACTCTCCCTTTCTCTCTTCTTTCTTTGGACGGTACTCTCTTTCTCTTCTCTCTCTTATGGTCGAAATCCCCCTCCCTCTTTTCCTTTTAGTTGAATTAAAACCCTTGCATGCTTTACTTCTTACATGGAGGGACACTTGGTTACAAAGGGGCAACACTTGGCAAGCTTTTTCTTGCCTTTTGGCATTTTTGCCATGCACATGATGGGCATTCATTTGGTTGGGCTTGGGCCAGCCTTGGTCGACCACTTCATGGGCTCCTTGGGCCAGGCCTCTAGGCCCACTTTAGGCCAACACTCTTGGGCCTAAAGTCCAAACGTAAATGGCCCAAGTTTATTTTTAATAATACATCTTAATCATCATTTAAATAAATACCTGATTGCATAATAAAATGGCCAAAAGACTTTGTGACATCAATCCATAAAAATCAAATCTATAAAGTGCATAGTCAAGGACAAAGTCTTCTTTGTCAAATTGTTCTATAGCACCAACCTTGATCATCTATTAACATAAGATGTATTTTTACCAAATAATTCTCCATTAAAAATACTCGGCATTACGACCTATGAAAAGGTGATGGAAGTGTTATTGATTTATGTTATGGCCTATTGAGGAATAACATTTCAGACTAGATAAGATACATCTGCTGCCATTGCCACCGGTAGACGGATCGAGTGATTGGATATGACTGCGAGGAGGAGGATAGCAAAGGAAGGAACTTTTGGACGCCAACACTGATCGATGGACTTTAAGTATACAATCGTTGGAGAAAATGTTAGTCATCTTTTGAACTATAGTCGAGTGTAGAAGACTACGGCATTTTGATGTACCCATGAATGATGTCCATCTGGTTGAAGTAAATAAAAGTGTTCGGCTTTTACCTATAAATGTTTAGTTGGTGTGCATCATTTTCTAAATATAGAAGGGAGTTGTTGGATATGCTTCCGTTATATGAGCTACGTAAGGGACTGATCTAAAAGATGTAAACCCCTAGGTTGTATGGACCCGCTACAATTGAAATGGTATCAGAGTGACATGTTATTAGGGAAAGTAAAAAGGTAAGCGAATTGTGGCGACCCTAACGGATCAGGGGCCGTCGAGGGGTGCCACATAATTCGCCACCGAACTCAACAGCTTCAAACAGGTTGACGTCACCCCTTCGACCACATCTTTTTTTCCTTTTCTTTGAGCAAACTCTTATTTGGAACCACCGCCCGCGGTGGAAGCGTTGGTTAGGGCTTGGTACCCCAAACGCAGGGGGAAGGGTTCGAACCTCCGTGGAAGCGATGCTTCAATGCATAACGCGCGTCTTACCTGCGCTTGGGGGTCAGCGGTGGGGGCCCCCGGCGCTCCAGGGTTTACTCTCCCCGCGAAGCGGCGTTCGGAGGTTCCCTGGGTCACCCAAAAAAAAAAAAAAAAACTCTTATTTGGATGTTATCGTCGATAACTAGAATAGATCCGAATAAAGCAGTCCGACTATCCTCTTTCTTATCTCAAACTTCAAATTGTTGAAAGCTCGATATGCGAAGGTCTCCTTGGGTAGAGGAACGAGACATTTGTTGCTAGCTCTTTTAAATCTAGATATAAATTGGTCAGCTGACTCATTTTCCATCTATTTTATGGTTAGCAAATCGGCAACTGATAGATTAGAGTCCTATTGCTATCATTTGCAAGATTTGGCTAAGTACCATTCTTGATAGGTCCACAGGTCTAGATCGTCACACTAGTTTCTCCTCTTTGTACAATTCTAAATTTCTAATGGGTGCTATAGTATATGTAGCCTGCCCAAAAGTGCCAAAAGTTATATGAGGACCAGCTAATGGAGGGACATACTCGGAAGATGTAGTCACAAGTTCCATGTGTAGTTGAACAACTCCAACTGGCGTATTATGTTGCCCTTGAGAACACTCGTGATAAGTATTGATAATTAATAGTTTGACCACATCTATCATGCGTCTGACCACATAATCAGCAAACTCATTCTTTGTCTCTTCAAAGGTTTGTCTAATAGATGAAAGCATTACAAGAGTAACTTCGATTTGTCTTCTCTATTCTTCCGTGCGCTATCTTGGAATATCAACATCCTCTTCCTGACCATGTCCTAGAGGAAGTTGTGCTATCTTGGACGTTATCTTCAGCCATCAATGGTAGAGATTCATCAGTAATGTTGTCGAGATTGGTTTGATTTTGTGTCCGTGTCATAATATCCTCTCCAATTAACACTTAGGTCCCACCAAGCGTGCCAAAAAGATGTTTAGTCAATTTTACTATCGCAACGAAATATCTTTTATCAAATGATATTTTTCGGCTTTTATTTAAAGGGGACTCAAGTTCTGTGATTAATTTGGAACAAAGAATATCAAATGTAATATCCTAAAATATCCAATTACAAACACAACTATACAACCCTAACAATTAACCTCGGACTCTCAAATTGAACTCAAACTATGTCGGAATCTAATCGATGGCATAACCTAGACATAGGTAAGTATGCTACCGAAACCTAATCAACGACAATGCACTTGGATAAAGGACATAATATCAGAATTCAATCGACGCACTAGACAAGAGATACAGCACCAAAATTTAATCCATGGCACTACACTAGGATAAAGATACTCATTGAAATCTAATCAGTGATGGGAATCTAGAGACTATAGCTAGGAAACTAAAGTATGATAATGTGAAACTAAAGTAAAGGCATTTTGATGTGTTCGAGCCCTACTAAGCCTACCACCCTCTTCTCTTCACCCGATACAAGGCAGTCGAAGTCCCCGCCACCCCTCAGATCTCAATCTAGCAACGACACTTGGAACCGCACTGCTGCCGCTGCCCTTCGGGCACGCCTCCTACGCTTACCACTCACCTACGCTCTTGCAGCATGCCCCGTTCGGGCAATAGGGCTTTCGTAATACGCGAAGCAGCGATGAGCGATAGCTCTTCGATCGCTCTTGCGATAGAGAAGGCGTGGTTCATCCTCTAAGTCTAAGAGAGAGTAGATGCGAAGGTTCGGATGTTTGGGGAAGGGGGGTGCTCTGTTGAACGACTGGGTGTCTATAGAGCAACTCGATAACCACTAAATAACTATCTGCCTCCATCTTTAAGCACATTTTCTCTATAACCAACTCGCCCATTTCCTATGTGACCGCCTTGATCGTGCTTTAATGCTCCCTGGTTTATCAACATCAGTCCTACGACTAGGTATCAACCGTCTTTTCAACCACACACTTCCTTGGTGCGCTTTTGAAATATTTTTGAAGATTTTAAAGATTTACCACCAGAATCATCCGGGCGATTATTTTAATCTTCACCATTGTATTTTGACAACCGGACAAGTGACAACCCCTTGCTTCATCGGAGGTCCTATCCATAAGCTAGTCGATAACTGGTCATATACCAATTACCTAATGATGCATAATTTCATTGAATTTTCACTCACAGGCCCAGCACCTAATGATACAATCATCTTTCAACAATAACCTTTTACCCACGTGATCAACACATGATAATACGATCAACTTCAATGCCAACAAGTTCCCAAAAGCCTGATGTGATGTCGTGGCATCTTTAAAAAATTCGAGCTTTTCCATAAACCATTTTTGTTTTGTAATCACTTTTCCAAATGTCATACTTTGAATTTAAATAAATTGATAAATATTCTCATAACAATAAAAACTATCTTTACGATCATCACCCAGCAGCATTCAAATTTTAAATAGCGGTAAGAGAACTTATTATCCATGCCATTAGATGAAGCAAATAGGATAGCCTACTTTTAGAGAAATGCAATTTTTTTTTTTTTGTCAAAGAATCCTCAATTAGTTATTTATAGTTAATTGACGAATGGATGAATGCGTAAATTAATAACTTTCAAATTTCCTTTCATGTATCATAATTTCAAAATTCGAATCTTTTCTTTCAATAACCTTATCAAAATAGTTCATAATATCTTTCTGGTGGACTACAATCTAAATATTCTTTAGTAAGTTGATGTTGCAAATCTTTGGATCGTAATTTCTTTTGCATACGCGGGGTGCACTTTTTTTTAGTTATTTGCCATAAAGGCATTGGTATTTGTAAGGAAAGTTGTTACATAACGATTAGTGTTTTTGCGCACGCTATGTGCATGTGAAAAGCTTGGTGATTACCCAGCTACCACAATGAAATGGAACGTTACAAAATATTTGCAAAATTTGAGAATAAATTCTTCCCTCCATTAAGGTAATAGCATCGGCAGACAAAATGGGCTTTTTAGGAATGAACATCTCGGGGACGCCCACCAATTCCAAAAACTGGCTTTACACGGCGAAATAGATAAGATTAAGAATCAAAGAATATGTCCTAAAGATTAAGAAAATTTGTTACATTTTGATTGAGTTATGATGAAAAGGAGAGAAGAAAGAATCAAATAATCATTCTTTCATGAAATTGAATAAACACTCATTTTCGCATGTACATATCAATAACATATTATTTGATCGGATCGGAAGAGAATCCATAAATATATATATATATAGATATATATATATAATATATATATATATATATATAGTAAAGGAAATTTTCAAATAAAAACTCAAAGTGCTTTCAATTTTTCAAATAAGAGCATAAGTGAACTTGATTTTAACTAAAAGACTTGAAGACTTGAAGTGCTTTCATATTTTCAAATAAGAGTCTGAAACATAGCTTATTTTAAATAATGACCTAAAGTAACAATGTCAATATCAAAGAAGCACTTGACTTCACCGACTGATCAAGGGCTTTTTTTTCCCTTTACTTTTATTATTTTCTTTCATTTTTCCTTTTTTTCTATTTTTCTTTTGAAAAAAGAAACTTAAAAAAAGGAAAAAAAGGCTAAAAGGCTAAAATTTAAAAATAAATAGATATAGTAGGAGCAACCCTCTCCCAACAATGGCAGTCACCCATCCCATGAGGCGTTAGCCATGGTCAGCACAACCTCGGCACCTTGGCAAGGGTTGGCAACCTCAACAACCAAAGGTGAGGGCCAACAAGGGCTTGCTACGGTGGGTGAAAGCCACAACCCTTTCTCGATTTGGCACTCACTTATGGTGGATGAGGTCATCAACTCGTACTAAGCCGCCAGAAACCTTGCTAGTTATGGCCGATGCCCCGTCAATGATGGGGCGATGGCCACAAGTGACAAAGGGCTAGCCCTAGCCCTCCACTAGGTTTTTTGTTATAAAAGAAATTGTGTTTCTTTTCATTTTTTATGTTTTATATTTTATTTTCCTTTTTAGTTTGCCATTTTTATTGGAAAAAAAAAAAGGGAAAAGTGGGGGAAGAAAATTTAAAGATGGAAATATTATTGAAGGTAAGGGTGTGCAAAAGAACCAGGATTTGCTCGGACCACCCGAAACTGGTGGTTCTTGAGGGAACCGGTGGGTACCGGTCTAGTTCCCGATTCCATGGGTGGATCCGTCCACCTATCCATCCGGACCGAACCGATTAATTTTTAATAGTAAAAAATATACTTATAACAAAGAGTTTGATAGGTGGATTGGGATTTTATGGAAATAGCTCTCTCTCTCTCTCGGTTTCTTTTTTCTTTTCTTTGGCCTTTCTTATCTTTAATTTCAGTTATTTGCTAAATCAGAGTGGATTTGCATTTACTCCTTCCTCCCTTCATCTCTCAGTCAGTCATCAATCTCAATCTCCAACACCCCCCTCTCTTTTTTACGTGCATTATCAACATCATCTTTTGTACTCCCATCCCACCTCTCTCTCTCTCTCTCTCTCTCTCTGCTAAAGAGTTTGTCTTCTTGGTTTGTCAACAGTGTATTCTCTCTACAACTATATATTTACATGGATACTCTCTGCAAATGTCCTCCTCCTTTTCTTTACTGTGTATTAATTTTCACCACCCATTGTAGCGCCCATTGCATATATGAAAATTAGATACACGAAACAAGTGTATTATTACCTAATATGAAAAAATGAGACTATATGGTTCATGGAATTTTTTTTTGGTCTTTGAACGTTGCCTCTTGTAATGCTATGTTGTGTTTTCAATGGTTATTTTTTATCCATCCCTTGAATATTATCTTGGTAATACCAACCTATTGCTATGGTAGTAAACTTGGTTATCGATAGAAATAATTAGCGGCAAATATTTATATATTTTAGTGCAAATTAGTTTTTCTATTTTTTTTATTGAAATTATCTGGCTCTTAGGAGTTATACTTGCTGTAGCTTTTATGAAGGAAAATGACCGATAAGCTAAAACTCTTGGCTGCTTCTTAAATGTTTGAGTGAAACCTGATTATTGTAGTTCTCAAATTAGTTGTTATTTTTGCTTTATGTTTTGATTTTTAGTTGTTGTAGGTTTTGGTTTCTAGTATATTACTCGATATGAAGAGTTATCATGGTGAGATTTAAAAGTAATATTATTATTATTATGATACCGGTTCCATGGATCCACCCGGGAACCAGATCGAACCGGTGATCCTGTTCCTAGGTGGATCCATGTAATAAACGGGTGAATCTTAGTTTCATTTTTCGAACTAATCCTTAGCGAGTGGTTCCGATTCTAGGTTGGAAATCGCCCGCTCGGATCATGCACACTCCCTAATTAAAGGTTCTTTTTTGATATTGACATGCCCATTTCAAACCATTATTTAGAATAATATCTATTTCAAAATCTTATTTTAAAAAATAATGGCACTTTGAATTCTTATTTGAGAAAATTATAGTATTTCGAGCTTTTATTAAAAAAATTATAAAATTAATTTATTTAAATAATATTTTTGAAAAATTAATTTTTTATATCACTTAAAATAATTAGTCGACATATTTATATAATTTAATGAATGATAAAAATATTTTTCATTCATTTATTTCTACTAGTGATATGGGAAAAATATTTTTAAATATTTTTATTTTGGGCAAAACAAACACAATCTAGAGTTTTTTTTTTTTTTTTTTTTTAACACAATCTGGAGTTGAAAAGGTAATTTTTTAATTCGATTCTTTATGGAAATCGAATCCTGATCTCGAGAGCGTCGTCGTCGATCTTCCTGCCCTCGTCGCGAAGCGGAAGGAGCAAAGGGGCGTTCCGAGAAGTCGCAGGCGAATGGGCTCCCGGCGGCGGTCCAGCGGTTCATGAGAGCATCCCGCCGCCGCGCGCCGCCTCCCTTCCACCTCCACTTCCTGCTCGCGCTCGCCCTCGTCGCCCTGCGCGCGCCGGTCGCGCACCTCCCCGTCGCGGGCACCCCCGGCGGCGGCGGCGACTCCACCCCCGCCCCTCGCCACGGCGGCCGCCGCGATCGCGAGATCTCGCGCCGGAAGGACCTCGGAAGCATGTCCAAAGCCCGCGTTTACGCCGACATCAACGTGATCCGGCCCAAGGAGTACTGGGATTACGAGTCCCTCGCGGTGCAGTGGGGGTAATCGTCGTGATTGTATAGGGGTTTCGGTTTCGCTCATTTGAATTGTCGAGTGGTGGATAGCTTGAGCTTTCGATTCAGTGTTTGGCGATGGATTAGGCGTTCTGGCGGTTAGGGTCTGTGAAGTTCTCGCGTGAGGGATGATGTCAGCGATGTCTAGTTTCGAATCCGAACGAGTTCGTTTCGCCGACAGCAAATTTGTTTGTGTACCTTTTGATATGCTGCGATCGAGATATTGCTAGTGGCTTTTCGCATTTTAAAATCGCGTTAGGGTGTTTTCGACTTGATAATCTGGCGTGACGATGCGGGATTACAATCTTGTCTAGAGAGAGTTGTAGTGTTTGAAACAGTTGTTTATGTATTTTCAAAAATCGAAATTTGACCATCAAGTTCTTTTTTCCCCCCAAAGTTCTGGACTTCCGTGTTGAGAGAAATTGACACTGTTCTTTTTTTTTTAACCACATTGCAATGCTTTCTATAACATAAAAGATTCAATTACTATCCATTCTATTCTTTAACCTGTTTTATGCCATGTGATCTCGGGTTTTCATGTTTGATTCTCTATTAATTGCAGGTCAACACTTGCTTTAGTTGGCATGATTTAAGATTTTTCTATGTTATTATCATTGGCACAAACATTGTTAACATCAAGATTTTTGGGCTTGTCAGTTGCCATTTGTATGATGTGTATCTAGATGGTTATAACTCAGCAGAGGGACTGGAATATCTCTTTCTTCCAACTTTTTAGTTGGAACTTGCAATTATTTTAATCCAAATAGATGATAATCAAATATTTTGCTTCTTTAGATTCAGAAAAGTATCATTTCCAATTGAGTGTTAAGTTGATTTGACCACCTTTTCCAGCCATTTATCATAACCTGGCAATGATGGAAGTAAAGCTCAAGATTTCTTTCTTTTTCTCCGATGAGATCTTTGGGCTGGTGGTTGTGTTTGATAAGCTTGTGTGTTGGTGTCTTCACTTCATATGCTTTGTGCCTTTTCTCCTATGCAGATTCAAATTACTTTATTTTTTCTATGCAGTAACCAAGATGACTATGAAGTAGTTCGGAAAGTCGGGAGGGGAAAATATAGTGAGGTCTTTGAAGGAATAAATGTCAATACCAATGAGAAATGTGTAATCAAGATCCTCAAACCTGTCAAGAAGAAGAAGGTGATTTTCTGGTGATCCTTCTACTTAAGTATATGTAGTCTATATTTTCATTCACTGGAACCAAACGATGAGTGCTGTTTTTTTTTTTTTTTTTTTTTGGGGGGGGGGGGGTGGGATATTCTGTCTATTATGGTTGAGTTGGTTAGTTTTCATACATGTTAATTGATCTCTTGCATGGTCTCTTGATGATTGTTGAGAAGACTTTCATAAGCTCTAGGAGTAATTGTGATCTCACTATTGCCTTTGTGCAGATAAAAAGAGAGATAAAAATACTCCAGAACCTATGTGGGGGCACAAACGTCGTGAAACTTTTTGATGTCGTTAGGGATCAGCAGTCAAAGACTCCTAGTTTGATATTTGAGTATGTCAACAGTACAGATTTCAAAGTGTTGTACCCAACATTGACTGATTATGACATATGCTACTACATATACGAGCTCCTCAAGGTATATTCCTTAATTTCTCCTATTCTTAAACCAAGTCAAGCTTGGATTTCATTTGTTCATTGTGAATATATACACTTAATTTGTTGAGTTCATTTTCGATGATTGTGTTGTATGAAAAGAACTACCACAAGTGAACCGTAAGAAGTAAATGTGTTGAGGCTATATAACAACAAAAAATGGAAGCGGATGTGATTATGCTTATGGAAGTGATACAAAAAGACTACCTATCTGCTTCCAGGTGATTTATATGTCATGTAGGCATCACTACCATCATTAAATAGCTGTCTTGCTGAATTACGGAAGAGATACATATAAGGCATCTGATGGATGAGCATGAGTTTCTGGATAACACCGAAATCACAGCAATTTGGGCACTTATGGATATTTGTTTCCTCTTTTTTTTTTTTTTTTTTTTTTTTTTTTTTTTTTTTGGGGGGGGTGTTGTGTTTGGCTTATAAAAAAGCTTTTTCTTTTGGTATTTTATGTATCATCAAATTGTCCAAGGATGGCTATTGTGTTGATCAGAGGAAACTGTTATTGTTTAATTACTCTTCTCAGGCTTGGCTAAAAAAACAAAGGCTTTCTTCTCAGTCTTTATACAATACTGGAATCTTTTTTCTTTTTTAAAGATGTTAAATTGATTTATAATATATCTGATGTTTTGGGCACCTGTTTTCAGAATGGTTATGCAATGTGCTTAATTGACTTCTGTGCCTGTTGGTACCTTCTGTTAAAACTTTCTTTCCTTTTAACCTGTGAAACCTTTAACATGGATTTTTTTCTTGAAAAATCGGGTACTAGACTTTGGTGGAAAAATATTTTCATCCTCTTGAGCTAGTATAACCTAGAAAAAAATTTTAGGGAACTGATTATTGCGTATCGTCACCAATATTTGATTAAGATTTTGTTCCATGCGTAGTGTTTTCTGCTTTATAACTGGTGAACAATGCTGGTTCTACATGGTCTGACTGTTACTACATTGTGTTAGTAGTGGTAATATACATGCCATTTCAAACAAGTTGTAGAGGAACATATGAATGTGATAAGGGCATCATTTTACAGAGCTATTTGCCTTGAATTGCAGGCATTAGATTTCTGCCATTCACAAGGAATAATGCATAGGGATGTTAAGCCTCACAATGTCATGATAGACCATGAGTTGCGAAAACTCCGCTTGATAGATTGGGGTCTAGCTGAATTTTATCATCCTGGCAAAGAATATAACGTCCGGGTTGCTTCCAGGTATATATATAGTGTCCCTTAAAAATTTTCACTATGTTTTACCTTCTCTTATTGGTTTTTGTTGAAGTTCTGGCTATTCTTGGTAGATCATATGCCTCTGATTGAAAAGGTTTTTGAGTATGTCATCTGGAGATATAAATAAGTATTTGCATGCTGAACAGTGGAATAGGGTTATAAGCATTTTGATCATGCTGTAAACTTGACATGACGAGTTGCTGTTGACTGAACTAACAGAGAGAAATATTTAGCAATAATTAAGTGGAAAATACGAAAAAAGGGGGAACGGGTTAAAATTTGCTCACAACCTTACTAGCAACTGCTGAGATGTGTCCTTACGCAAAATTGTTTATTTTAAAGAGCAGTAGTTTACTCTTTTAGGTTCTGGACAAGCTTTGAAGCTTGATGGTACCAGGAGATAGATACCTATATGATGATTATATAGAAAAGGTGTCTCTGATAAAGATGTAATGGCACTCTGCATCCTTGTTATCCTATCTGTGTGATGGTACATCTTTCTTAGACATTAAAATAGTAAGAAGCCCGCGTTGCTTACCACCTCAAGGACGGATCGGACATGCTGATATTAAAACTTCTGGATTGGTATTGTATCTCTTAGTTATAGGTGCAATTATTGCAGTCATTACATATCTTCTAGTATGATTCAGAATTACTGTAAAGATTGGAAATTTTTACCTTGTTTCTCAGGCACTATAAGGGACCGGAACTTCTTGTTGATTTGCAAGACTATGACTATTCTTTGGATATGTGGAGCCTCGGTTGCATGTTCGCTGGAATGGTCAGAATTCTTGCTTGCCTCCTTTATGATCTTTTGCTCTTAAAGTGAAGTCACTTGCAGTGGCCCATTTAGTCTTTTCTTGTATATTTTTATAATTTTTTCTCTTTCTTTGCAAAATCTTCTTAGATTTTTCGGAAGGACCCATTTTTTTATGGCCATGACAACCAAGATCAGCTCGTTAAAATTGCCAAGGTGAGGACAACTGATGGGCTTTTCTAAGTAATTGTGCTTATGCATACAAAAACAATTTTCTTTTAGCATTATGCTGCAGTACATCTCTACAGTCTGTTATGTGCTAATAACTAGCATGTTGGTCACAGGAATTGAATGACTATTGATCAGAAAATATTTAATCAGGCATTTGATGCTTGTATGGGGATTATTTTAGGCCATTGATGTTAGAGTTCCTGCTTGCTACAGTGGTTCTTCATGGTTGAAGCCCATTTAAGGTGTAACTTGAGCAGCTTCTTCTCCTTTTAAACTTTAAAACAGCCCAAAAACGCTTAAACATCTAAGTTCGAAGTTCATAAATTTATGTCAGACACTTAAAGTCACATATCTTGGTCAATCTGAAGGTTAAATTAGAACTTATGTTCCATTACAAAGTTTTATTCATGGTAAATTTCTTCATCTGACAAACTATAGCTGCAATATGAGTCTAATGTAAATTAATTTCAGGTTCTTGGTACAGATGAGTTGAATGTATATCTCAACAAGTATCATCTGGAGCTTGATCCTCAACTTGATGCACTTGTTGGGAGGTATTTATTATGAAGAACTGTCTTATGTATATTGTCAACTTGAAGCTGGGAGATGTCAACTGACTTTTACATCCAAATGAAAGGCTTTTTGATGATTTTAGTTAATTTTATTGTTATTGCTAGTACAAGAAGGTGGACACGAATGCAAGCATGAACATTGATTGGATATTGTAGCATTTTTTACATAGTTGGAGAGGTAAAAGATAGCAAAAGGAAAAAAAGTGGGGCTAGAATCAAGTTGAATTGAAGCTGGAACAGTGAAACAATATTCTAGGGTTAAAAAATCTAATGATGTTTATTGATCAAAGAAAAAAACTAATGATTAGAGGGACTCAAAAATCTATTTGTACTAGTGTTACTGATGTAAGATGATTTCATCCCTGGATATAAAATAACAACTTCTAATCTTAACCTTTCAGCTTAATTAAACATTCACATGGCCATCACATGACCACTTATAGTCCTAAAATAATATGGGAAAAGACTAGGTAGAGAGGAAAAACACTAAAAACTACTAAGATAGGATTATGCTCATTCTCCCCTGGTTGGAAAGGATCAAGCTCAAATGCGAAGACTGTTTACTTCTTCAGCAGATCTATTTGAATCAATCTACTGCATCTCCTCTCCAAAAACCCATGTAGCTTTGTCATCTCTCCTTCTCTAGTCCAAGAAAGTCAACCTTGCATTTTGAAGTCTTGAATAGTGAGATAAAGTGACTTCTGTGCAATCATCATTAAGATTTGAATCACATCATCCAAAGTTTTTTGGCTTCATGAAAGCTTGCCGATTGAACCTTTCAATTGAACCCATAAATTCTTCTAGAATAACAAAATATGTCTTTGGAATGAAGAAAACTCTCTCTTCAACTTTAAATTGGCTAGCATCTTCTCCACATGCTTGCTCATCTTCTTCTACAGCACTTGTTTATATCTCATGAAGACACCCTTCAAGAGTACTCTATGGATTGCAATTCATCACCCTCTCAAGTGAAAATATTTATGTTCTTTCTCGTGATCATTATAGTCATTGTAAACAACTATATGGGTGACTTCCTCATCTTCCCAATTAACTCTTGTTGTTTCATCTTGAAAGTCTTCTCGAAAAGGATAGATTCCTTTATTGAGATCTAAGGCACAACACAATCACTTTTACAATCCACCACCTACCTTATTATTCACTGGTCCGGCATCATGAGAGGGATGTTCATCTTCATACCTGTCGTCCTTGAGACCACCTTTCAGCATGATCACTGTTGCCTTTCAGATTCTACATATGGGCTGCCAAAGATTACTGTGGCTGCAAAGCTTGAATGGCTTGCATCAAGTCCTCCATCACATGTCTTATCTCAGCATGTCTGCTAATTGCTTCTCACGACCTTTCATGTCCAACCATCCCAATGAAACGAACACCCTAGAGACCTCTTTTTCGCTTTCATACCAAATCCATGTAGTTGGAGAAGTAAAAGATTAGCAAAAAAGAACATAAACTTGGGTAGAATCGAGCTGAATCCTGGGGTTCGTAAGGACCAAATGATGCTTATTGAATGAAGAAGAAACTAATGACTTATTTAAAATAGGGTTACAGAAAAGACAAATCTTAACTGTCGATCTAAAATCACGATTAATATCAACCTTTCAACCTAATTAATTATTTACATGACCCATCACATTACCGCTTGTAACCCTACAATAGTATGAGAATAGACTGAATGAAGAAGGAAAACTTTTAAAATTACTGAAGTAGGATTATTCTCCTGCTCAAGTTTGTATCCTTGTGTACTTTGGAGTTTCCATTATCCCTGCATTTTGGTCCCCTTGTACCTGGTGGACTCCAACAATCAAATGTACATTGTTTTAAAGTCAAATTGAGGAAATAGATTCCATTAGCAAACCGAATAGAAGGTTATTAGTCTTCCAGCAGCTACCTAACAGCTTTGATCCATTATCCTTTGCATAAATACAGGCATAGCAGGAAGCCCTGGACCAAATTCATAAATGCAGACAACCAGCATCTGGTTTCTCCTGTGGTCAGTTTCTTCACAGATATTTAATGATCTGTGCTCTTAGCAGTTTGTCTGTTTTTTTATGCTGATCCTTTAGTGGTTTTTCTGTTTCTTTAAGCTGATCCTTTGAGTGTATTCACTATGTAGGCCATTGATTTTCTTGATAAGCTACTTCGTTATGATCATCAAGAAAGATTAACCGCTAGAGAAGCTATGGTAAGTATCTGCTTATCTAGACTCTCCCTTTATCCTCATTACTGTGCACATGCAAATTTATGCATGGTCTTTTACCTAATTTTAGTGCATATCCCACATAAGCCAATTTTTTCTTGTGTTTACAGTACATGAAAATGCGTATGTATAACTGCCTTTCACAAAGATTTCTGCTCATCTTTGTTTTTTTTTTTCCTTCTTCTGGTCAGAAAAATCTGTTCATCTTCTTGAACTTGTTCTTGTTTGATAATTTTTTTCCTTTTTATTGCTTTTATTGTCCTGTCCTTTTTATTCAACTCGGCAATAACTGATTACGCCCTGCTGTTTGCTTTGTGCAGAACCACGCATACTTCTCTCAAGTGAGGGCTGCAGAAAATAGCTGGATGCGGACTTAATAACCTTTCAATCAGACCTGTGCCTGACTGACTTGATATTTCTATTGGGTTCAATGATTGAGCATGCAGATTGCTGTGGAAGCAGAGCTGCTTATAAGATGCTCTTGTTAGGGCAACTGATTATATGCGCATATAGCAATTATACTGTGTGTTAAGCTAGTAGTCAGTCAAGCATTGAAGGCATGAACACCTTAAAGACATGAACAGATGAAGATTTGGAGTCTCAATGGTATATTTGCATAAGGTAGGCAATAATGTCCATTTTCACAACCAAGGAGGTTGATGTGTGCGCGTGTGGTTGGGGTGGTTGGCTCATGGGAACAATTACTTATGTACAAAGAACATAAAAGCATAAATCAGTTCGGAGTGGCATTGACACAATGTTTGCAGGGATGACTTTTCATTGTTGAAGTCGCTTGAGTTTCTATAAGCTTTTCAAGACTTGTCTGGCCGTGTCATGGTAAAAATTTATCTGTCATTAAAAATGGCATTATTCCAATTCATGTTTCTTCAATGAAAATTTCTGCCAACACCGACGGATGGGGAAAAATGCGTGGATATTTGGTAATTTAAATGGATTTGCGGTTCATTCCTCTGTCCCCATTTTTCGAAGGCATCCTTGCCTTCTATAATATTGGCGATTCTAGTGGTTCTAAAGGCAGCGAATCGGGGATCATCTTCTGGTTCGACCATTTTTTAAATGAAAGTGCAATCTTTGGTCTTCGTCCAATGAATCTAATCACGTGGCGCAACTTTGATATGGATAAGCTCGTAAAGCTTTTTCTTCGAGGCGACGGAATTGCATTATATTGTTGCACATCTCTTCAAATCTATTTAAACACGTAAGATCACAAGAAAGATTGGATCCTTGAAGGTGTTTCCTCGAACAAAATCGGCTGGTAGTGGAGATGATTGGATACCGATGAAATAGTGCGCGGGAGAGCTTAAAATTCCTCAGTTGCTTCATTTAAGGTCTCTTAGCTGCATTTGTTTTGCCAAATTGTCATATTTTCGGAGCATGTTTTTCAAAAATTCATTTTCAAATATGACAATATGTTTCGACGTTTGACTGAAATATGAAAAATAACATAAAATTACTTTCCGTCATCCCAAAAGTATAGTTTGATTTTTCCAAATAAATATATGCTATTTAAGTGCTAGTCACTTGCACACTGATAGCCAAAGTACCAAGTACAAGCACTAAGTTCCCGATTCTAGCCTTGATGGACCTAGGTGCCAATGACCTAGTTTCAAGCACAAGGACCCGAACATGGGCGCTAAGGTCCCAAGCTCAAGCACCAGGGGCTTGGTCCTAGGCCTAGCCTCAATAGACCTAGGCTTGGCCATGGGAGATCTAAGCACGGGCAATAAGGTCCCGAGCTTGGGTGTTGGGGACTTGATACTGGGGTCTCGAGTCCAATATGAGGACTTGAGCCTAGGCATTGGGGAATTAGATATAGCCACTGAGGTCCCACGACTCAACCTCAACAAACTTGAGCTTGAGCATGGGTACTAGTATCCCAGGCCCAAGCATGAGCACAAGTATGGACTTAGGCTCGAGCTCAAGTTCTAGGGATTTGGGCATGGGTTTTGGGGTCCTAGGGCCAACCTCCATGGATTGAAGCACGAGCACTGAGGTCTTGGGCTTGGCCTATGTGGACTTGGTCCATGGAGCTAAGCAATAATACCAAGGTACTACACCAGATCTTAATGGACCTAGGCTCGAGCACCAAGTACCCGACCATGGGCATGAGGTCTAAGGTAGGGGCACAAGTGTCTCAAGCCCTACTTTTGTTGACCCGAGCCTCAACATCGGGGCATTGGACCTGGCCTCTTTAGACCCAAGCTTGCCCTCGATGGATCCCAGTGGATTTGGTCCCCACCTCTAAGCCCAAGCACCAATTTCCAATTATATTTTGAAAAATGATTTTCGAACTTTTAAAGAAGAAAAAATTTCTTGAATTTAAGTATAAGTTTTTATTGATTAGGAAAACATTTTTCAATGACTCATTTTCCTAAACGATCCAAACACTAAAAAATGAAGAAAATATTTTTCAAACAATATTCTTCACAAAACAAACGAAACCTTATGGATTATCCTCCTTCATCAAATTAAGTGTAGCAAGTGTAAATAGTCATTAGGGTTAATATCCTGAAAAACCCCAAACTAATACACTTGTGACAAATTTACTCCAAATTATTTTTTTGACCATCAAAAATCCCAAACTAGTATACATTTGACAAATTTATCCCAAACTTGTAAATTGTGACAAATTTACCCACCGCTAGTTTTTGTTAAATTTGCTTAAATTATTAAATTAAATGACATGTGACAATTAACCGGTATACCAATTTAGGATTTTACGCTCCGTTTGTCACAATTTATAATTTTTGTGATTTGTTTTTGTAGTATTAATCCATCAAATTAAAGTTTGGAGTTTTTTGTGTCAAATAAATTAGTTTGTAAATTTGTCATAAATGTATTATTTTAAATGATTAAAAAAATTAATCCTGTGTATCGTTGGATGATTAAATTTTTATGTACTTTTTCAAAGTATTAACCCTAGTCATTAAATGAAAGTTGGATGTTAAATTTTTATTTGTGAATTCAAGCGTTGGCTGCCAGGACTAATATCGTGAAGGATGAAATTATGAGATAGAGAATCTTTGAGTGGACAATTTCCTTGGTTGCCATCCTGGTTACCTTTTTCAAGGACATTTTCACTTTGTTTTAGGTATATACATTTAAGCTTTTTGCAATATATAAATGTTTTTTTTTTTTTGGTAAAGTTAAGAGATATATTGAAGTTTAACCAAAAGCTATACAGTTATACAGTAAAAACCCGACACCAACATACACTCTTGACAACATGTCAACTTGAGTGGAAGGGTGCCGTGAAAGGAAACAAAACAGCAAAGCAGCAAAAGCACAGCTAAAACAACGGCAGCAAAAAGCCAAAATACAGCAACCACCAACAAAAGGAAAAGGAGATCTCCTAATTTTGGTGAACGGCAACAGCTCAGCAGCAACCGCACAGAGGGGGGCAGTAACCAACCAGCAGCTTCAAAAGGAAAGCAGCACCCAGAGTCGCCAATCGCATACCGGATGCAGCCCCACCTTCATCGACCAACCTCCGAAGCAGCAGCGAACCAGCGGACAAGGTAGCCCACCAACAGGTCAGTAGCAACACGAACACCCCACAACTCCACCAGGAAATCAGCAACCAGGCCGACCGCCACAGGAATATATAAATGTTTTTTTTTTGGTAAAGGTAAGATAAATAATAAATGTTGATATGTAACATATATAATTTTCATTATCTTTTAGAAAATTTCAAATAAAAGCCTGAAATGTCCCATTTACTTAAATAAATGTCTGAAATGAATTTTGTGTAAGTGATCATGATTATTTCAATAAAAGTCCTAAAGGATCATAATTGTTTCAAATAAGAAGTTAACATTGATCCAGCTAGCTAAATATTCCAATCGATGAAAAGGCATTTTCATCCACATTCAATTTTAATTTTAAATTATTTTGTATTCTTTTCTTTTCTTTTTCTCCTTTCTCTTTTCTTTTTTTTCCTTTCTAGTGAAGACCTGCGAGCCCTCATTGGACATTGGTAAAGGCCAAAGGGCTCATCGACCCTCGCTAGATCCATCCCTCGCCGATCATTGCTAGGCCACAACTATAGGCAAGACCACTATCACTAAATTTGGCAAGAGTCAACCTCGCCTGGGACTACAAGGGCGGCCTCACCCAAGGTGATGGTCACCTCACCCAAACGAGGTGCCAATCGCCGGCCAACCATTGCTGAACAAGGAAGAAAAACCATAAATAAATAAATAAAAAAAGAAAGAAAGAAAAGATGAAATTAAAAAAAAAAATAAAACAAAAAAAGATATATGACAAAAATGCCTTTCATCAAAATAAAAAATCAAGCTCTTATTTAAAACAAGATTCGCTCAATCTTATTTGAAAAAATAATGACATTTCATGAATTTGAAATAAAATTCATTTAAAATCCTTAGACAATTCAAGCCCTTATTTACAATTTTCCCTTCTCTTTTTTGAAATTTAATTACTATTCTAAATTTTGGAAGGAAATAGAGAATTGTCTATGAAAGTATCCACGAGCAAGAATGTTAAACGAACAAGCAAAATCTTCAAGGATTTGGCAGCGATTTTGTCCTTGAAGCTCCCTTGCAGAGTTGTCAAGAAGAACCACACAAATCGAAACCAAACCAGACCCGGCTCATATTTCAGGCCGAAAAAGACGACCAAAAACCAAAATCAATGAATAGACACTTCTCATTGCACTGATCAATGGCGTTCATAGTGACTGAGAGGGTACTCTCTTAATGAGTTAGATGAGTTCTTCCACCCATATGTTCATGATTGTTTCCCGTTTGCCTTCTCTGTTCTTGCCAAATAACGTGCTTCAGATTGATTTGTAATAATAACTCAAAATTAAATCAAACCACTAGAAGAAAATGGTTTTTTCCTCGTATACCAAACCGAAAAACAAACCAACCCATATTCACTCAAAATTTCAGTTAGGGCGGTTCTTCTGTACAACCCTACAGGTGACACGGAGATGGTCAAGTTCGTTAATTTGAGAATGGAGACTAGATATTCCCGTGGTAACTCCATTTCATGTCATGACAACTTCCGTCGATGATCCCGAATACAAAGAGACTGCTTATATCAATGACTAGACACCCAGTGCAGTGTTGGCCAATCCAGAGGCATAACAAATCGCCAAGAACATATTCATCAAGACAAGTAAAATGATGAACCACAACACTCAATAGCCAACACAAGTATACAGAAAGTAGAAAGAACCCACCCAGAATAGCTCAAAGAACCAAGTACTCATGTAAGATGCTGATATAATAGTCAACAAAATGATAAACACTTAAACTCCGATGTAGAGAAAACGAGAAAACGAGAAAACGAGATTGACCTCCCCTCCCGTCCATCTGACCACTTTGACTGACACGAACATCCACAACTTATAACAAGCAGCTTCGGTCCCAGAAGGATTCCTAAACACAATAGTAAAGACTTTACATAAAGGGCATATCTCCCCAGCTGCTTAGACTTACATGTGACTTGTCATTTTTTAAGATGCGGAAAACAAGCAGTAACATCACTCTTCGGGTGCTTCGCTTCAGCATGCTCCCTGCACTTCACCTCTGATGTGGTGCACATGAATGTTTGCATACAGATCTTACACTGCAATAAACAGCATACAAACAATCAATGCGAAGTAAAAAGAGTGACGTGCACAAAAACTATCATAAAAGGATCCATAGACAATTTTGGACTGATACACATGCAACTATTGCGTTGAACACATAATTGCACATATCTATTATCCAACTCATCTGAAGAGTTCAACCCCCAAAAAAAAAAAAAAATCTGAAGAAAACATAGCAGAAACAGAGTGAATAGACATAATTCATATCAGCTTCTGAGGTCATGGCCATATTCAACTCATGTCAGTTTCCAGCTCATTGATGGCCATAACCAAGGCAATATAGAGATCCTGGCCCTAACGCCTAACAGAAGTTGATCTCTTGCTTATATAATAGGTTATTTAAGACGGAGAACACTCTGGCTATAGAGTACAGATAGAATGTTCTGACATGCTACACCCATCAAAATAGACAGCTAATGTAATTTTGATCATCCTTTCAGTTGCATTATGAACTGGATTATAACTATCGCAACAATTCATCTTTAAACCTTCCCTAACCAATATAAGCCATGTTATGTCCAAACAGTGCCTGGGATATACACCATGAACCACCCTTTAAAGTAAAAGCCATGGCAATTATCAATCACCATAAGCTCAGAGCAGCCAGGGTTCATGTGGTCCTTTGTTTATAAGAAAACATTAAACACTGGGCAGAATATAACAGTAGCAGTACAGAATAACAGACATCACATTATGGGTGTGACACCATGACCATGGTAGACCACATTACCCCAATCTACAAAGGGCAGAACCATCTCCCAATTTGGCCAAATTCAATCACTTTGAATGGCTAATCAAGCTCTAAGTAGGCAAAGAAATTACTCATCACTCTCATTCCACAGATATATAGAAGAGGACAGTCGCTCAACTGCTCAACAAAAATATGAATGTGTCACTACAGTTTCACAAAACTTAACAGACTTTGATCCGATAATCAAACAGCTTGTCAGTTCAAATGCCTACATGATCAATCCATCGTCATTTCAATGCATTGACACACATCAGACAGGTCCACAACAGGATTCTCATTGCCCCAAATCTCTAATTCAATGATTTAAATAAAGATATAAGTAAACCAATCTTCAATTCAACACCGATATAACCCAGTCTTGTGCTAGTCTAGCAATCTCAAACTCACTTATAACCCCTCCGCGAAGAACAAGCTTCAAACATCACAAGCATCGAGGGGAAAACACCTCGGAGATCATTAAGAACGCAGCAACCCATTAACACACCTTCACAGAAGAGAAATCATCAATTAAACAATAAACAGAAAAAAAAAAACAAACAAATCCAAAGTACCTGGATATTCATGGCTTTCTTGTTAGACTCCAGCTGGCTCCCTGAGACAAACAACACCACCACAACAGACAATCGATCAAAACCCACAAACCAATCTAACGAAATCTACAAAATACCCGGATTCGCCAACAAGAAACCCACACCGAAAAGAACTAAATTCGGGCCAAAGCCGCTCTCCCGAACCCAACAGACCAAGCCGTCGGCAGGAGGATTCGACCTCCGGAAACTAGATCTCGCCCGACCACGGCTCCTACGCAGATGGCCGACGAGACCAAGCAGGCGTTTTTCCTAATCAAATTTCTTTCTTTCGTTCTGGGTTTCGGGTTTCGGGGACCCTTACCTTTGGAGGCTTTACTCTTCTCCAGGTTCTTCTCCGGGCCATCTTGGCTTTCTGGCCGTTGCCGCCTCCCATCCTCGACGCGATCGGAGAGACGATCCCCCTCCTACCCACCCGCCGGAACCCTAGTTCGCTCGCCGGAGACTTTAGAGAGAGAGAGAGAGAGAGAGAGAGACGGCAGCGATGGTGCGCGCGCGCGAGCGATAGAGAGAGAGAAATAGAGAGAGGTAGGGGCGATATAAGGAGACGGATTTTCGTTTTGTTTTTTTCTTTTTCTTTCTTCCGGGAGTCGGCAGCTGCGGTGATTTTCCGGGAAATTGAAGGGAGGGAGGGAGAGAATGATAACGTCACCTGGCTGCGCGGTCACGGTCCAATGAGGTCCCTCGCCTGCCTCCTCTAGAAGGTTCCCCCGGCGCTCGAGGAGTCAAGGATCAACGGGCTGAGTCTCCCCGGCCAGTGGGCCGAGTATTTTTTTTTTTTTTTTTTTTTTTGGGGGGGGGGGGGGGGTGGCGCCGGGGAAGGAGACAATTTCCTCATCTCTAGAAATTATTTTCAGAAAGTTCAATTTTCCTTTTTTTTCTCTTCTGTTTGTTACATGGAAATGGAAATGTAAATTGGACTGCCTGAATTGGGAACTATCCAAACTGGATCAAACTGGCCGATTGGTCAAATTCTTAAAAGTATCGATTTGTTCCTCGATTCCTAAAAGTAGAATCGATGTCCACGCAGTCCGGTTCGATTCTAAAGAAGAATCATATCAATTATGTATACATTCTTTTATTTTTTTGAACAAAATTAAAAGTAACTAGTTTTTTTTTAAATTTCTTCATAACATGCAACATTAAGTAGTTGGGGAAAAAAAACCGATTCCATTAATCGAAACTAGTGGTTCGATTCGGTTCTTGATATTAAGACCAACTTGGATTAGGAACCGATCACTTTTAATTTGTTTGCTTTAAAATAATTTGAAAAAATAACATCTACTGTCTAACAAAATGAAAGCAACATATTCTTTATTATTTCAATGATCCATTGAAAATAATGAGGATTAAGAAAATAATTAGAAAATCTATTATGAAATCATATCTGTGGACCTCACTTAGATCCATCGACAATAGATTAAGGAAAATGATTTTCTTTTTATTAGAATAAAAAGTTGTTCTTATCGATCTAAACTTATCTTTTGCGGTCTATTATGTCAATTGATTAGCTTTTCCAAAAACGATTTTTAATCGAACAAACCAACCCGTGCAACCCTTTAGTCCAAAATTCAAACTATTAGGGCACGACTCTGGAATCATTTCCTCTCTTATACTTTTAATCGACAAAAGCGAGAGAGCTTAAAAAAGAATTATCTCAATTTGTTAGGAAAGCCGCCTTTTGAATTTTAGATCCTGCCCTTAGTCTTCAAAGACGGCTTGCTTCTCTATGAAGCACCGGCTTGTTGGTGCGTTAGCTTTGACCAAGGGATTATACTTTAATTTCACGTAAGAAATTAATGGTTTGGGACTGTTCCACCTTAATAAGTACTTTAGAAATATCCATTTGAATATCTTTTTCAGTGCCCGCTTTCCACAAAGCATTGCCCTTCGTAGCTGCATTAGGAGACATTAGATAGACTCGGGTGATACACTAAGAAAGTTAGCTATGCAGTATATAATGAAGATTCTCCACCTCCCAATCCCCATATATTTTTCGCTTGCTTGCTCAAAGCCAGAGATCACCTCACGGTATTTTCTCAAGGCTTGATTTAGAATTACCAAAGTTATGAGAAGCGAGCCGTAATGCTATCAAGATACCAGTATCTTTGATTTGATAGTTGGGAGTGTGAAAGTTGGTTTATATTCTTTAATGTTGACTTTGAATCCAACACTTGCTTTAAATTAATGAAAGCTTTCAAAAATTAAATTAATGAAGGCTTTCACAAAAATATTTGATAAAAGCATCGATGAATATCGTCTACTTATCATAATAATTTAAGTAACTACCCACATTTTCTGCTTCATGCATTCATAGCATTTTCATTGCCTTTGGTACTATTAGATCAAATTTTCCTTCTAAAAGGATCCAATAGTAGATAGCAATAACAAATCATACATATACATGAGTTAAATTATTAGAAGACAGTCTTAGAAAATAAGTATCTAATTAAAGAAGATTAAAAAATGTTTAAAAAGTCAGCATATTAGATTTTTTTTTTCTATTATGAGCATCACAAGGTATTGCATGCTAAAATTCTGAAATAAAGTACAATAATTTCTTGCTAGTTATTGCAAGAGAGATGGTTTCTTTTCTATTGGGTGTGTAAGTAATTTCTCAAACACTTACTATTTCAAACTCACTACTTGAATACTTGTCTTTTATATGAAAGATTCTTTTGAAACATATAACTTATGTTAATTATAATCACACCGTTACATATTTTGCCAGGTTGAATGAATTATAAGGTGCAATGTGTACTTATTATAAGATGGAACCTAGAGTGCCAAAAGTTCAATCGAAAAGTAAATTGTGGTTGAGCATTTGATAAATCCAAGATGTGACAAAATTCAAAGACATATTATCCATACGAAGGTTTTTACTATATGGTCAAATGGAAAATTGAACTTCTGATTTTAGTTTTCAGACCGACAAAAAAGAAAAGGCATTAGCAAGATTAATATTGATAAAGGATCTTTTAGAAACAAAAATGATCCTAACAATCACCTATTAACCCTAATACTAAAAAGAAAAACAAAAGATAAAATTAACAAAAAAGAACGTACCTACCAACTCTCCATCAAAATGAAAAGATAAATTTTTTTTAAAAAATGATAAAAAACTTATGGGACTAAATCACATCCCCCATTTTTTATAATCCCAGTCCGCCCACTGTTGTATACATGGTTTTTGGACATGAACAACTATCGCAGGGGTCGCGTGGGACACGTGTGTCCAAGTGCGGTTTGGTGCGTGGAACCACGAGAGTTGCGCACAAGAGAGCGTGGAGGGAATCGTGTGCCACGTGGCGCAAGCTCCCCCTCTAATTCCCAGCCCCCTTCTCTTGTAACAACAGCCACAATTTTTTAAACACCGGAGTTTGTCCGCCACCAAGTAAGATCGGAAAAACCCCAAACCGTTCGAATCCCCACTTTTTTAGGAATTGAAATAAAAATAATTTAGTTTCAAGTATGAATTTTTATAAGAAAGCATGGTAAAAATTTAAAAAATTGAAACTGAGAATAAAATCCTAAATTGATATGAGTAAAATAAAATTGACAAAAAAAAATTTAACAAAAACTAACAATTTCTAAAATTTGTTAATATCAAAAGTATACCAATTTGGGGTTTTTGGTGGTCAAAAAAATGGATCTAATACGGGTTTTTTAATAAAAATAAGGGAATTTCAAAGATTTAATGCCAAAGTAATGCCAGTAGCTAAAAAAATAATTTTCTCAACTCGTTTGTAAAATTCATGTATTATATTGTTGATCAATGAATATATATATAATGTAACCCTAATCACCCAATTAAAACATTTTATACATCAATTTCCTAAATCCACTTTTGTAACTTTTACATTTCACAGATGATACATATGAGGTTGACTATGAACCTCTAAAAGATTATCTAAAGAGAGCGGGCACCAAAGTTCTATTCTTACTAGAAGTAATCTCCCGAGACCTAAGTCATAAAAAAGCATCCATCACATTTCTTATTTTCAACATGGATGGTCAAAGCGATACTAAATCAGAAAATTGATGTTCGTTTGGCACATCAAAGTTGGTCCACATTCATTACATATATACCTCCCCAAAAAAAATTAATAATCACAAGAGACATGCAGATGGAATGACCCCATGTCTTAATTTTGTTGCAAATTAGGATACTGAAATTTTAGATTCACAATGGTGTAATTTTGATTATGCTGTAATTATGTTGTGATGTGATTGTACTGCCAAGTATATCGAACTTCTTTACAAAGTGGTCCATATAAGCCGCACCAAATAATCTCATAGTAAATATGTGACGTTTCTTATCCTGCAATCAATATACTACTTGGCATCACATAAATAAATCATGTCCTTCATAACTTTTCATGAGATGGGTGCGCAACCTTGTCAAGAGGACGATTGCAATGCCAAAAGAACAGCCAAAATAAAGATAAATTGATTGTTAGGATTCGATTTGGATGTACTTTTGTATTAACTAAAGAATGATGGAGCGGACAATCATTCTTTCAAAGTTTATGTTAATGAAAAAGATACGAAGTATACTGTCTTTTCTTGTAAACAAAGAGGCGAAAAAGAAAAGGTGGTACCGAAATATTTCTTTTCATATGAGCCTTTATCTTCTTTTCCTGCCGACCATTACACAGTGTCGCAGCTAACGGTCACTAGATGCTTTCGGCTACTTACATTGATGTCTGTCTTATACTAATTTGGGTCGTAAAGTAGTACTTTCTTTATAAATAATAAAAGATATCCGGTTTTCAAGAAACAAAAAGATTAGGAGACATGCTATTGGTCAGGTAATATATAAACTTTTATGAATTAGATTAATTTTACCTTCCCGGTCCAAAAAAATGTATATATTAAATGTTTTTGCTAAGTGAGTTTAAATATTTACTTTGCATGTCCACTTATATCGATACCCAATGTGTTATCATCACATTATTCAATAAATAAATTTTGGTATCATGGTTGTTATCTCTAGCATTGCCTTTGACCACATATGCATAAGGCATCTATGCTTACAAAATTGATAGAAATTGCTGCAATAGTTAAAAAACCATAAAGATTCTTCAACTTGTGTAAATCAAGCATTTAAAAAGAGTACTCTGGATGATCATCTTGCGAGTTCCACCTATGTATCACAAAACAATTCATCCTCAAATTAATGTAGGACTGGAGCATTACAAACTCAACTTGCAGCACTAGGTCATAGTTTGTGTTAGATTAGTCTTTAAGGTCCAATACCATAGTAATTCGCAGGTGGGATATACAAGCCCCATGTTTTTGGTCGATGTACTACTCCGATACCATTTGTAACAATTAGAGCAATATGTGGAACAAACTCTTGCAAGTCCAAGAGGTGGCTCTTACGTATAAGATCTAGATCCAAACAAATTTAAGAGGGTTCCCTCTAGGGATGAACGATGAATGCTTGCTCATTTTCAATTTGGAAACCGTTTGAATCGGCTTTGTCTAGGAGAGAGATCAGGGTTAGAGTAGGATATAAATTAAGAGAGAGAGAGAGAGAGAGAGAGAGAGAGAGAGAGAGAGAGAGAGAGAGAGAGAGAGAGAGAGAGAGAGAGAGAGAGAGCATAGGAAAGACAAACCATATCAATTGGTACTTGGAAAATGAGCTTGACCATTAATTATTACAAGATTCAACGTCACCATCTTGATATTGGAGGTAGTCACCTTGATGTTGCCACAAAGTGGACTCGGCTACTTCAACAAAACCATCAATATATATATATAGTGATAATCGATTGAAGATGGGTTCCACCCATCAACTAATCAAGGCACGTGTCAACAACTGATGTTGAATGTAGTAATTAGTGATTCCATTTTTCTAGGATGGGACGCTTTGAATGGTTAATTGGATAAGCCCAAATTTTTAGCCTCTAACTTGTGCAATTTTTGCAATTGGGTCATGAATTTCTTTTTGTGCATATGAGGTCCCTTGAGTTAATTGATTTCTCCAATGACGTGAATTTTTTTATCATCGCACTTAACCATATAATAATATGATTAAACAGAATAGAGAAGAGTATTTTAAATACTATAATTTAGTCTAACCAAGAAAAAAACAGAAAAATCAAGTCAAAATTTAGTTCAGAATGTAGAGTTATCATTATGAAAGAATAAAATATTTTTCATTCTTTTGGTATATTAAATTCTAGAAGTATTTTTATTCCTCATGCTTTATAATGTTAAAAATACATCAAACGACCACATTAAGGGTGTCTGTGATAACCACATTAAGTGTTGAATATTAACTTTTTGAATGTCATTAAATTTGTTTAATAACCTCTTATTGCACACAACTTAATCGGTTTTTTTAAGTGAAAAATTGCTTGATGTAGTAAGTAAGGAATGGCATGTTCGATTGTTGATAGATATTAATAATCTTACCAACTACATTGTGAAATTTTCCAATAATATTCTCTCTCCCATATTTGTACTAAGATTTATTATTTAATTTGCATCAAATATCAACTTACATGTTATTTTCATTTTAGTACTTAAATTTAGAGCACTTGTGTATTTCAATCTTATTAAACGAGCCCTTACACACAATAAAGTGTGATAATTTATAAAAAAATAAAATTAAAAATTACATATTGGAAAGATCAAGTAAGTTAGGTTTGAGTACCTAAATAAATCTGCAAACTACTCGAGTTAGAGGACTACATTTAAAATTAGGTTCCATTTGTTCATAGAAAATAAATGATTAAAAATTGATCATTTATATCGCTTATAAAAATGAATTAACGAAAAAGATCTTTATCATTTATGAAAATGTTTAGATATAAATTGGTATCGATAATGTAAATATTTTAATTAACTAATTATCTCAAGAGATATAAGTGATCAATTTTAAGAAATACTTTGCAAATTATTCATTTTTTCACAAAACAAACAAAGCTGTATCTCAAAATTAATCAATCATCAAAATTTTAGGATAAAAGAAAAATTAAATAGCTAGTTCCATTCCAACAATCGCTACCAAATGGGCCCTCCTTTTTGAGAAGAAACGAGATCAATTTGTCTGCATTGTTTTTCGTCCACGTAAATGGTGCGTGGCCCCATTGAAATTGGAACTTTTCCGTGGCCATACATTTAATTCTTGCACTCAAGTTCCTCTCAATCCAACAATATCAGAACCAGAGAGGATCCTCCTGAAGTGAAAAAAAACCAAAACCAAAAAGGAAAATCCTCTCTCCAGGATTTGAAGTTAAACAGCTTCTCTTCTAGAGCTAAATGCTGAGGCTGCATGTGCACTGCTCCCTCAATCTGACACCTTCTTGTGCTAGACAAGTTCAATTCGCCAGTGGAAGCTATGGTTCTTGGTGGGTCATCAATAAGCCTAGCAGCACCAAGAAGCTGCTTAGAGAAATCCCTCTCAAGGCCTTGAAGGATGAGACAAACGGTGGCGGCGGAGGCAGCGTCCCACCGGGGAGGAGCTGGGAACCTGGGCTAGAGATCGAGGTCCCGTTTGAGCAAAGGCCGGTGAGTTTAGATCAGTTGATACTTGATTAGCTTGTTAAAAGTTGGGGAGGAATGTTGTTAAACCGAGTTTTTAACCATCACAAATATGACAAATGGAACACGAGACTTCCAGGCTCTCTAACCAGCGAAAGTAACGAAAGCAATTGAACAATTTACTGTAAAGAGTTCAAGCTATTAGAGAGCCTTGCGCCTTGTCACTTAAAGTTTTAAACCTTAGCAAGTATCGCTCCGATTTATGCAGCGAAAGAGGTATGTTATGAGAATAGTCGAGACTGTTGTAGCAATACGACACACGTGACGCTTGCTAGATGAAGTGGTGGTAGTTTGATTGTGCAGATCTTCTGCGTGTGTTCAAAGAAGTTTGCTCTGGGAAAGGCTTGCTTAGATGCGAATGCATAGATCTCCTGAATCAGCAAGACTTTAGTGTTTTGGCATGCACCCCTTTCTAACTTGGACAGAATGAAAGAACTAGGTTCGATTAATCGCATTTTGTCATTTACTGGGTTGCTCATGTATTAGAAACAGAATTCTCTGTTCTAGTGGCATGGATGTGTTACAGCATAAAAAACAGTTGCAAAAGGCATGTTGTGTCACTTGGTTATGTGGAAGTGGAATGAAACTTTTACAGAAGATTGTCATCACACTGATTTTGGTTATCAGGTGAATGAATACTCGTCGCTGAAGGATGGACCGTTGTACTCGTGGGGCGACCTGGGACCAGGGGAACTTTTCCTCAGGCTCGGGAGTCTCTGGTTTGTGACTTTCACAGTTCTTGGAGTGCCGATTGCAGCTGCAAGCTTCAATCCTGCGAGGGTAACGTATCATCAAAAGTCCCTTTGCGTAGTTCATTCCATTTTCACGTCTATTGTTTCTCTGCTCTAGTTTACCATTAGAAAGTCAATCTGATGATGGAGTGACCATTGTTGCTGCTATGCATATACATTTTTTCTAGATTTAAGACTTTGTATTGAGGCATTCACCTCGACCTCTTGCAGGAACCTTTACGATTCGTGCTTGCAGCTGGAACAGGAACTCTTTTCATCGTGTCATTGATTATCTTAAGAATTTATTTGGTACGTTTTTCTGGTTACTTCTGTTATGATTTGGTATTCTTCGAGCTTCAGCTAGCTGATAAACAACGTAGGGGAACTGCTCAGAAGATGAGCAAATCTTAAGCATCCCTGTTTGATGTTCTAGGTGCGTTTTGAATGACAATACGTGGATATCTGTCTCTCTTTTAGACTCCGTTCTTATCCTTTCACACTGATAATTTGAGAAAAATAGACTTGATGAAATTCCATGCGGCCCAGTTGAAGTATACTAGCACGTGAAGCTTTCTATGCGTTACCTGGCAACAATTTTAGAGATTGTAGATTGGAGTCAGTAGTTGCAAATCAAAGGAACTCGAAGGGCCTTGAAGTTGTTAATGCCAGCTTCTGCTGCAGGGATGGAGTTATGTTGGCGATAGGCTTTTGTCGGCAGTGATACCATATGAAGAGAGTGGATGGTATGATGGCCAAATGTGGGTGAAGCCGCCTGAGGTTAGTGCCTTCGACTACCATGTTAGTGCTTTCGACTACCATGCATATTTCCTCATGATGTAATCTTGCAGAAGAAAATAGAGGTCTCAGGAAGATTCTGACAGCTAATTTTCAGAACACTTCAATTAGAACTTAGTCCTTGTCAGATAGACCCTTGGGGCCGCCTGCAATTCAAAAGCTTATCAAATTGCAGATGTTAGAATGATTTGTCAAGTGAGAAGATAGATTTATCACATGCATTTTTGCAGATTAGTTATAGGCTAGGGAAAAATTATGAACTGCTGCTGTTATGGGTCGTGAGATTTAACAGCTCTAAAGTGAAATGGTAAAGCCAAAGTAAAGGGGTTAAATTGACCCAGAACGCTGGTGAATTTTTCCAAGTTCCCTTGTGAACAGAATTCTGGCCTTAGGATGTGTGATTAGCCAAATGTCCTAACTAAAGAGCGAGACTGATAAGTTTGATTTCAACAAATCAGGGGACACCTTCGTCTTCACATTTGAAGAGGTTACCACCAGTTAAAAAATTTCAACATGAGATTCGTTTGTCTTGTGCTTTTTGGCACTAAAGCTGTATTCTTTGGTCATGGTTGTGGTTGTGGTCGTGGTCGCAAACTGTAGATGACTACATGAATAAGCACAGCTGAGTATATGAAATTTGGAAACAGAAAATGTAGCACAGGCCCATGCTATCTATGCTAATTTCTGTAATCTTCTTTTTGAAGGTCTTGGCTCGTGATAGGCTTCTAGGATCATACAAGGTATGGTAGACAACAATTTTCTCAGTATGCAGTTCTTCCTTTGTAGTTTGGTTTTCCATGGTGAGGATGTCTGGTGTATTGAAGGGACTGGCATCATTGCCTGGACATGTTACTTCGTACTTTTATCATTACATGGTCAAAACTCCACATTAAACCACGATAGGTACTCTTTATCAGTCCTTTATCATAGACTCGTGTATGATTTTGTTTTCCAGGTTAAACCAGTCGTCAAATTGCTCAAGCAAACATTAGTTGGAACAGGGGTGTTGCTAGTATCGTCAGTGATGTTATTCATCTTCGCCACTCCGGTCGAGGACTTCTTCAAAAGCACGTTCACACTGAAGGAGAGCCCATCGGCTGTGGCTCCTGCATCAAAGATGAACTCAAAGTTCAACATCAAGTACATAAAAGGAGCCATCTCCTATCAATTCTTCATTTTCTTCTCATCTTGCTCTCTCATCTCCTAAAGTTCTCGCACAAACCTGAATGTTTTGTCACAGGAAGGAGGAGTTACTGAGATTGCCCGTGGAGGTAAAGGCTGAAGACGATCTAGCAGCAGCTGCAGCCGAGGCTGCTGATGGTAGGCCAGTCTATTGCAGAGATCGGTTTTACCGAGCATTGGCTGGTGGACAGTACTGCAAATGGGAGGATCTAATTAAGTGAAGTAGCCCAAAAAGAAGGGTTAAACACCTATAGTGTACTTTGATTTTTCAAGTTCATTTCTTAAATTCGGTGTACTCGCATTGCAGAAACATGATAACATGACAGCAACTCTCTCTTCCTCATCTTACATAGATACTTAGAGCAAGTAAATATTCGAATTCAAGCTGAAAGAGGACAAAACGATGCTACTGGAAAGCAGATGCGACTTGATATAAGTAGGCTAGCATACCTCATATGACCAATAATTATGCTTTCAAATCTTGACTCATCTGATGATTGTTTTGGTTCAAGCATGCCATATGAACAGCCAAAGCCGGTGTGGCTGCACAAGACAAGCGTGTATGGTTAACGAAGCCTCTGGTCGTTTTCCAACGTAGAATTTAGCCATGTTAGCTATTTTGCCTCCGTGGATCCGAACTCGAATCCTTTACTCGCACTGACATATAGAGTAGATATAGTGAATTTCTACTCCTCCTTCGCATATAGATATAGGGCTAGAGACCGGACCGGACTGTGTGTCTATGTCGTGCCTCCATTTGACATTGGGGTTCTTGACGGATCGGAAGGAAAGGCTCCTTCCTGTTTGCTTCTGATCACTTGATCGGTGAGGGAGAAAAAAATTTAATCGCGCTAGACACTATCATCCTTCTGCAAAGGCCGAGAAAGTCATGGACTCAAGCGGTAATGCACAACTGCCGTTGCCACTACGAAAGAGTTGCTTGTTTCTGGGAGGAAAACGGGGAAATGTCTTGTAAACCTCCATACCGTGTCGCACGTAACCTGCCGATCGCCTTATTTGCGTGACTTCTAAAGTCCCACATCGGACAAGAAAAACCATCTCTAATGGATTTCAGTGCGCATCTTTTTGTTTTTGAGTTTTACGACTTCGGACCCGCTATTTTTCAATCGCTTTTTCTCCTCTGAGCCTCTGTGCTGTTGATTTTCCCGCACCAAGTATGCTTATCTAATGGCAAGGAAGTTTGTCCAAAAAAGTTGTAAACGTATAATCTAGCGATTAATTTAATTATAAATATTTCAATTATGTCAATTTATTTTTAAATATTTTAACAATTTAATAATTTAAATTTAAATCTTTCAATTGTGTTATTCATCTTAAACCTTTTGAGATTTTGTTAATTTAGTCGTAAATTTATTACTTGGATAATTGGCCAAAAGAATTACTTTGACAAATCGTTAAAATTTTTATGAATAAATTGATAAATAATCAAAAGTTTTAGAAAAAATTGATAGAATTAAAAGGTTTATGACTGAATTGGCTGTCGTATAATAGATTTAGAACTTTTGGATAATTTCTCCTCATTTCGTGGCCCGATCCAAGTGAATCGTGTCGGATTGTATGAGCCACGAGGATATGTTTGAAGCCCAAACTTCTCATTTACAATATTGGCTCATTTCTTCCTTATTTACCTCAATCACCCATTTGCCTCGGTGGACGTACTCGGCAGAGCATCTTCTATATTAATCCCACATATGTTACCCTCGTGAACCCTTCGTTGAACACATTCGAAGTAGACAACTACCCATGATTGTCAACACCTTTCCATTTAAAAAAGAAAATTAGGAAAAAGCCCCCCCCCAATTGTAGAAAAATCTTGCCATGTTACTTATTATTATTATTATTATTATTATTATTATTATTATTATTATTCATTTCATCATCATCGTAAAGTCGAAGGACTTCAAACCCTTTTGAGGATTCCTTTTGGTTTTTGCCCCTTTAGTTGGGCAGTTGGGTGGCGGGTTGCTGGCGCGAAAGGACACTTTTCCTTTCTCGCGTGAAACTCTTGAGGTCACTTCAAAAAATGCACACGGAAAGAAAATAAATAAATTTAAAAGAAGAAAGGAAAGGGACTCTCGTCTCGTAATGACCAACAAGAAAAGTTTCATAGATATTAATATATACCCGCGATTTTAGTCAACATTTGGGTGTCGTATTGTTTGACTTAAAAAGAGAAATTTGACCAGGTAAATGCTCCCGTCGACATTTTCCCACTAGGTATTATAATAACTAGTGTTGAACCCGTGCCTGCGACACGATGAGAATAGTAAACATGTCGTTATGTAATTAAGTATTGATTAGGGTAAAGAAGAAAGCACATTAACAAAGGAATTCAAAAGATGACAAGCGACTATCGGTATGATTTTTTTTTTTAATTCAAAACCATATTGATCTATTATGATGAGATGGAAATTTGTGATTTTTTTTTCATTATGTTGCATGTAGTCTTTTGTGTCCCTAATTATTATTCGAAATCGTAAGAAAGAAAATTGGTCCCCACTGAATTTTTCTACTTCTATGACTCGTGTATTTTTTTTTTCTAAAGCGTGATGAATCCTGATTTCTCGATCTTACCTTTATCAACTCGTACCTTTTAATTTTATTTTACATAACTGAAAAAGTAACCATCATGGAAGCACAATAAGTGGATCAATTCCTTTGTTACAGGTTGTAATATCCTTTCTCAGTGATAATCTCTGTACAATGGTGTAGGTATATTTATAATTTTTCTTTTTCTTTTCAACCATATTGCTGCTTATAGCAATTAAAAGCAGTCGTCCTAGCGCTATCCTTTCTCTTTAATTATTGATAAACTTAGGTATAAACTGAAAATATTATCAGTGAAACTAAGTTCACAGGCTCGAGAAAAAGAGGCGATGTATATAAAGCCCGAGGCAAGGCAAAAGGGAAAAAAATACTCCTCCTACTCCTAGTCTTCGCAATGCACTAGAGAATGCAACTCCGTTCCCGATACTCGTCTTGCTCTCAATTAAGACGTTTCAATAGAATTCACACCCTTAAAATCGGGCTACCACGCGATCCGCCATGAAAATGACATTAAAATTATGTTGTTAGGCGGTGCTTCCGCAACAAATTCAGATCACAAATAAATGTAGATCTTGGTTGGTGTGTGTGCAGTTACCAAAGTAGGAGGGGTATCAATTAATTCAGTCTACAGGCTGTGATGAAGTCCTCATAAACCCTTGATTTAAAGAAATGTTTTCAAGGGTAGCCAAGTCTTATAAGAGTTCCAATGAAGTCATTTATATGTTTCGAGAGTTACGTGGAAGATAGAATCAATCACAGAGACGAACCAAAGCATTTGAACATGTATTTTCATAGAGAATCGCATTCGAATTTCCTTCCTTTTGTTTTTGTCAACCTAACTTAAAAGTGAAGAAAGTAGGGAGAAGCTTCGGAGGCGGAGTTGAACAGGAAGTAAAAGCAAACAGCCGTGCATCATCACTTTCGAGCCTATCTCGTTTTCTTTATTAAAATGTGCATTACAATAGCAATTTCGGACCGGTTCGGCAACTTTATTTATACACAAGCATTAAAATAGCAAGGCATGACACTTGCCGAAGACAAAAGAACTTTTTTTTTTTTTATGAGCACAGGTGACTTCGATCGCCGGGGAAAATGGACTCGGTTTGACGCATGAATGAGAATCGTTCTTTTTTGTTTTTATTTTTATGGCGGTTGGGGGTTTGATAAAATAAATTTTTCCTTGGTAAGCATGCCAAGGGAGTATGACTTTGCAAAAGATGGGTTAGTGTACATCGCAATTTATAGCCATAATAGGTTGCTATATATTTTAAGGAGAATATAAAAACAGATCACGTCAACTTCTGATCAGGTATAATTCAAACTATGATGGGATAGAATAAGGTGGGATTAGAATCCTCCGATTATACTTTGGACTATTTAAAATCTCATCATATATAAGCTTTGTTCGTTTCATAAAAATAACTTTCAAGCAGCATTCGTTTTACAGAAAATAAATTAGTCAAGGAAAACATTTTCCACTAATGAAAAAAATACCTTCAAAAGTGGGGAAATTTAATTTTTTTTTCCCACTTTTCCAAAATATTCCCACTTCACTTTCTTTCATCAAACACATTTTCATTTTATTTTTATGTTTTCTTTTTATTTTTTTACAAAATCAAGTTTTTAATTTTTCTTTTCTTTCTTTCCTTTTCTTCTTCTTCCTTGGCCTTGACTAATCGTCGGCCACAACGGCGGCTAGCAACTAACCACAAGCTAGCTCGAGCCTCACCTAATCTAGTGAAGCCGAGCTCACTCGTGCTCAAGCCTCACTAGATCTGGCAAGCTAGGCAGGGCTCGAGCCTCACTCGAGGTTGCTAGAGGCCAGTGAGGCTACCTCGAGCAAGGCTTTGCAACCTTGGGTGAGGTTGGAGCCTCACTCAACTCGTTGGACTTGGTGAGGTTCGAGCTCGTCAACCTCGGGCAAGCTTGGCTTTGCTAGATCAGGCAAGGCTGAAGCTCGCTAATGGCCATCAGTTGCCGATCATTGCTGTAGTCGGTGACCAGCTAAGGCCAAGGAAGAAGCCAAAAAAAAAAAAATCAATTTAAAAAAAATAATGAAATGAGTGCTTGCAAGAAAATATTTTCCTTACTAAATGATGAAATATTATTTTTTGGTTCATTTTTAAATTTTAGCCGAATACTAGAAAATATGATTATTTTCCTAGAAAATAGCTTCTTGGAAAATAATATCCAAAAACACATTTTTCATGAAACAAATGGAGCCGTAATGTAATCTAAGATAGGATTAAAAATCTTGAAAAATATGACATCGGAAATTTTCTATATTTGGTAATAATGATTAGGATGATTTTTCAAGTCCGTAGTCTGAGTGTGATGCTTTGAGATTAAATTGATAGATGTTGACATGTATTTTGATACTATAGAGTGATGGTAATAGATTTATCACCATATTAGTTGTAACAAGTGACTAATATGCTTTGAATTACGTATTTGATGATTTTTAATTTTTAAATTTACCGAGTTAAGATTTTTCTAATGTTTAATATCTTTCACTAATAATTTTAATAGATTCAAAATATTTTTCTGATTCATTGATATTTAAAACGGATGACTAATTTCTTTGTTGATATACTTGATTTACTAGATATCTTGGTAACTTATTAAAATATCTACTTTGGAACCATATCATTGTACACCACTCGTAACTTTTCTATTTGAACATCTCTTTAGCTCATTAATGCTCTTGACAAGTTCAAGCCCTCATTCAAGCATTCTAGAGCCATTTGCTACCTTCTAATTTGACCACATCATCTCTTCTAACTTTGGCCAATTAAAATTCTTGATGACTCATTTATGCATTTCACTTGACCAAAGAATCTCTCTCTTTTCAAATCAAAAATATTTCCTTTTAGCTACTCTTATCAGGCCACTTGTATCTTTTGGATTGAAGCACCTATCCCTTTCTTTGCACTCATTTTTTTTGTTTTTAACCAAAGATCTTCACTACTTTTAAATTTGGTTAGTTATTCTTATATCTTGATAAATATCGGTCTTCTCAATTCATTCCCCTTGGTCACATCATTGGAAGGAGTCATGCCACTTGTGATTTTCTAACTTGCAATTAGGTTGCATTATGATTCCTCAAAATCACCTTTAGTCATCGAAACACAATTATCTGGCCGGCAATGATGACCACTAGTGGTCAGAGGTGACAACGATCATGCCGTGGTCAGAAGTCTATCATGGTGGTGGTCCTCGCATGGGTGCCGGTGAGTTAATATCTAGATGCGTCACTCCATCACTCCATTTCTGAAAGATAATGGAATTTGATAAGTGACTTATTCAATTTTGTTATGCTATTCAAGTTTATCCCATCCTATTCCAAATTTGTTATCTAACACTTTATCTGGATTTATCTAGTCCGAAGGAGGTTGCCAAACACCAAATATGATAATTTGTTGTCCAATCGGAACTACCAAATTGTATATTAGAGTTTCGTATTAGAAAGTTGAAACCAAAAAATTTAAACTATAAGTGGAGAGAGACTATATTTATAGAGGCAGTACATAAACTTCTAGACAAGCGAACATGGATCCTCCATAATTTTTTATAGGCTTTACATTGAGTGAAAGTTGGGAAAGGCTGTACTAATAAGTGAGACTAGAAACTAGTCAGATGTGGGCATTATGCATTTCCGATTGTGTTATGATGAATTTCAATGACACCTTCAATCGAGGAATATCTTTGGCATTTTTCGTAACATGTTTTACAAGCAAAAGGGCATTATTCAATTATTATTATTGCGCAAAATTATATGAAAAGTCAAAACAATGTTCTATTATTACAATGACCTTTATAAGTCATCATGGTGGTAGTATCCAAGGTGAGAAAATTAGGTCATGTGGAGCCGATCGATTTTAAGGACTGTTGTAATGAAAACTCTCCTTTTCCTTTTCCTTTTGCTTTTTCTACTTCTTTTTTTCCTTTTTATCTTAGCTTATCAAATATAGCTTGAAGAGCACTCAAGGGAGCTTATTATTGCTTGCTTGCAATTGCTGTTAGTAGCTTATTTCTTCATTGCAATCACTGCCTATTGATTGAGCGAAGCCGCACGCTCGGTTGCTACCTAATTTTGTAGTTGGAAGTTGGAACCTAAGTACATGTAATTAAAGCATTAAATTTGCCTATTTGTCCAAAAAAAAGTGTCAAATTTGGCATAGTGTTGCTGCTAGAATAGGAGCACTTGGCTTAAGTATTCGAGCAAGATTATGCTATTGACTCTACAAACTAATCAGTCTCAATCAATCAATACTCTCGATGCATGCATTTGACCTAGCTACTAGCTGCACATGCATTGCATCCTATAATTTACATAATATATACAGCTTTGTATCACAAATTACATACATTAGTAGCACCTAACCACATGCAAAGAGATAATGGAACAAAAATTTAATGATATAGATATTTTATAAACCTAGGAGAAAAAATTAAAGAAAATTGGTTGTGAGGCATGTGAGTGTTTGGACGGTGAGGCCCGCTACATGGGGTCGTTGGCAAAATATCTTGGAGTAAATGGGACATAGTGAAGGACCAAATTAGTCATGGATCTCTTGAAACCAAGCATTCAAAAAGGGGGATTGCGTGGATGAGTATTTCGAGACATTTGTTAAGACATGAGAGGTAGATAAAAAGAGTTTTGACATTGGAAAGAATTGTTTCAACACTTTATGAGGAAAAAAATGGTACATTAGAAGTTGCCGTATATTGGCATCAATTTACTGAACAAGAAGTGCTTTTGAGGTTTTGTGGGACAAAAGTAAGAAAAAGAAAAGAAAGGATGGGTCCCGTTTCTAGTTGTAACTTTCAAGAATATGTCGTAATCGATGATCTCACGTACAGGCAATAATTTAACTTTTATGCCCATCACTTGTCAGCACATGTAATTGATATTTTGCCTGAATAAAATTATAAATTAACTATAGGATTCATAATATTAAATGCTAACATTTACTAATTAACCAATGGAATATTAAAGATACCTCAAACTATCATGGGTAATAGTATCTATATTTAGTAATTATCGTCAACAACAATAATTTAATGTTAGTCCTTATATAAGTTATTAAAAATCCTTCAAATATAGTTTACCTCGAAGTCTTGTAACATTGAGTACAAAAGTTCGTGAATTTACATAAAAATTGCAAGCAACATTAATATATCAGGAAAAAAATTCCCTAACGTTAAATTCACCTTCATGGACATGGCATTCCTTCAATAAATCAAACTCAAAAGCCCGGTGAGTAATCATCTTCATATCTCTGATCTTTCTTAATCAATGGTAACACTATTGATCCTATAATTAATCATTTATCTAATTATCCAAAATTACCATACTTTTAAGATGATCCGACCGTTGATTTTATTTTTTCGTTCTACTCCAGCGGTTCACGTCGCATATAGGATCTGTCCTCGTACATTGCTAGATTAGATCACAGAATTCCTAAATCTTTCAAAATATTCAAGAGATGAAGCAAATCACATGGGACGCCGAACGCGAGGGATGCGACAGATCAGAAGGTCTAGAATTCAGTGCGGGCAAAGTCTTCCAATGGTCTGGTGCCACCGGATCGTCTGGCCTGTCAATTAAACCGTTCAAACATGCTCATAACTGCGAGCGGAGCAGTGCGGAACGGAGCAGCGGTGATCTAATTCCCCTGCAATTGCGGCTGATGCAGCTGGCCGAAGGAGGAAGACAAAGCGGTTTCAACTTGCGAGGGGCCATCGCCAAAAACAGAGACCATTGAATGCTCTGTTTTGGTCCTTTTCTGGGCTCTAGGGTCATTGTCATTGCCCTGTTTCTATGGCTACTTTCTCTTTGATTTGTGGGTGCATCTTTAATGGAGGGGGAAGGGACCCCAACATTGAAAAAAAAATTGTGGAAGCATAGATATGAAGACATCAACAATGTGGGGCTGCTTACAAATACAAGTGGGGATGAATTTATAAGGTGTAGATTAAATGAAAGATGGAAATGCTCTTATCTTGCTCGATCCAATTTGTCAATCATTATCGTGAACTTTTACTCATAAATATTATTTCAATTCTAGTAATATGTAGCAAACTCTTTAGAAGGTAAATTGGGTTGATCTATCTTCTTAAATTGAGAGCACAACCGTTTCCATAAGGATTTTAGAGGATAGGAAGAACATGAATTAATGACTTTGCATTCATGGAAACACGTGTTTGTTTATGAGTTTGTTTGCTTTTAATGAAGTGGAGAACCAAATTATGCATGCATCGTGTGCTTAATTCACACACAAATTTGTTATCTGACTACCCAGTAACCCCCGAATTCGATACCTCGATTTGCATTTCTCATAGCTTTGGGGACTCATGAGAAAAGGTCTTCAAATTTTCTTCATTGGAATTCACCTTTTATAGAAAATCATCCCTTCTCTTTTTTTTTTTTTTTTTTTTTTTTTCTAGTTGGAGGGAATGGGAATTACCTTTTTTTCTGTTTGGTAAATATAGGAACGAGTCTGAATCTATCCATCATCTTGCCTCACGGCTAAGAGGACAAAAAAGCAAATCCCCCCTAGATCTATCGACCTCACACAACATTAATCTCACCTAAATAATGACCAATTATTATAATTTTTAATTTTTTTGGAGGTCGTTTTCCTCGAACGTACTTCCTTCCAAGAACCTTCTAAAACCCAACTCACTTTTATTTTAAAAAAGAATTATTATGCATGATAAAATAAGGGAGAAAAAATCATAAATTGGCAACCAGTTTCTTGATGCTGATCCATAAGGAAGACCTTTATCTATCACTGCAGGTAAGAAGTAGGCTGGAAATGATGGGGAAGAGAGTCATTTTGTGATTTGCAGACACTTAAAAAAATGTGGCAGGTACAAACCCAGTGGAGTGTCCTATGTTTGTCTAACCTACTGGAGACAAGCAACTAAGAAAGCTTATGGTGGGAAAAAAAAAATCATAATGACTTTGATTAGAGTCTATTTTAACTTTTAATAAAATGGCTTGAATCCTGATAATCTATATGGATTTTATTCCAAATGTCAGCCACAGAAGAAAGTTCTCTTGCGTGGACATCCAAGCTGCATATCTTTGCTTGAGCCTATCCCCATTCAGAAATTAAAAATTGAGAATGGTATCATTCAATTATCCACATGGGATGTGTATTTTATAATTTGAGATTCTTGGCTTCTCTACACTTGTTGGGACCGTCATTACAGAATCAGTTCTTAAACTTATTATACGGGCATAAATTTGGTCCTAAATTTTCTAATTTTATGAACGTAGTTGTAAACTTTCCTACAAAAATCTAATATTTTCATTCTAGTCAATTGCGGCTGAAAAATTGCCATTGTAATATCCGATCATTACCGGCCATCCAATTACTTGCTTTGACCATCCAAGTACTTGCATATCTTTGCTTGAGCCTATCCCCGTTCAGAAATTAAAAATTCAAAATGGTACCATTCAATTATCCACATGGGATGTGTATATTTTAATTCGAGATTATCGGCTTCTCCACACTTGTTGGGACCATCATCACGGAACTAGTTCTTAAATTGATTATACGGGCATCAATTTGATCCTAAATTTTCTAATTTTATGAATGTAGTTGTGAACTTTCCTACAAAATTCTAATATTGTCATTCCAGTCAATTACGGCTGAAAAATCGCCATTGTAATATCCAATTATTACCGGCCATCCAATTACCTGCTTGGACCATCCAAGTACCTACATATCTTTGCTTGAGCCTATTACCATTGAGAAATTAAAAATTAAGAATGGTACCATTCAATTATCCACATGGGATGTGTACATTTTAATTCAAGATTCTTGGTTTCTCCACGCTTGTTGGGACCATTATCACGGAACCGGTTCTTAAACTTATCATACGGGCATCAATTTGGTCTTAAATTTTCTAATTTTATGAACATAGCTGTAAACTTTCCTACAAAATTCTAGTATTGTCATTTCAATCAATTGAGGCTGAAAAATCGCCATTATAATATCCGATCATTGCCGGCCATCCACTCAAGATGGCATTTTGCATGAACCGCCACGTTAGTGGTTTTTCTACAATAATCAACCAAATAGATCACATCAAAATTTCTTGCAAAAGTTTATAACTACATTAACAAAATTGAAAAAACACGGGCTAAATCACCATGCGTGAAATAGATTCATGACTAAATTAGTACTAATCCAAACACTTTGATTTAAATCTGTGCATAGCTTGTATACTAAAGAAATTCATGCTCCTTTCATCGACCATGATCCTGTATCATAACTTGATCATCTATAAATGCGTAACCCCATTGAGTGACTCAAATCTCACGCGAGCATCACTTCCTATGATACAATTGCAAAGCACGTCCTACATACGTAAACGCGATGTGGTCCGAATCCGGAGCACTAATTTCGACACAAGACTTCAGCCTAAAAAAAGGGAGTTGATGGGCCCTTGGCACTTTCTCGTTGTAGCTAAAAGATGAGCACACATCGCATCATCATCCGCGAGTGTTGACCCCGCATACTAAAAAAAACTCGACAGATTCGACCCTTCGCCGCCCCTAAACAAAGCTCCTCTAAACCCAAATAATGCCTAGCCATCTCCAGAATCCTATCTATTTTCGTCATTCTCGGCGCACGAATCTTGCCCATCTCTATCAACCCTCTTTTGCTTTAGTGGCATCGACACCGATCCTTACTCATATTAACACATTAACTTAGACGGACGGCAGCAATTTAGTCCTAATCACACGCGATTTTTATTAAAAGATCTATGATAATGACACCGATGTGAATTTTAAAATACCGTACCTTGGAATATGATTTTTGGCTCTCTTTATTTTCCTTGAAAGTTTTGTTTTGTTTTCTTCTCTGGGAATCTTGATGGTTGAAGAAGACGACGTTGCTAGCCTCCTTGGCCCTACACGATAGAGACTATATTTTTGTTGTTGAAGCACACTTGAAAATTCGATTCTTATCATCAGTTATTTATTCTAAAAATGTCGCATCGCTAAGGCCATGATAATTGCATTAATCTTGTTCCAATAATTTACAGCAACTGCCCTGTCGTTTTTTGCATTAGATGGTAATCGCAGTGACTAGTGAAAAAACGTTTGTAGCGCATGAAATAATGAGAAAAATCTAACCCAACGTCAGTCGAATTATGTGTTGTTGTACGATTAATCTAATTTGAATAAATAGGAATGTTGCTCGTGACCTTCATTGAGTTGTTTTTCTTTTTCTTTTTCTTTTTTGTACTTTTTATGAATGTTAGGATAAGATGGTTGGAGGTTAGAAATTCGACATATCACCACCAACCGAGGGAGGATAATAATGGCTGTAATAACTAGCGACAGACACCCGTGAGCTAGCAAAAGGTGAAAGTCAAGATCTTGCTTAGAATATTGGTATTTGATTAGCGAGTATTTAAAACTTCAGCCATTGCCTCCCTGTAATCAATTTCGTGTACAAATCATATTGGAAACGACACGTAAAATCAATTGACAAAGAGCCCCATATACGAAATAAATATGCGAAATAAATATGGAACGAAAAACTGATTTTGATATCATGTCGGAGGGTAGTTGGAAAGTTTAATTTAGTTGATGAAGACATGTTAGATATTTAAATACTTTAGTACCTCTTTTTTATTATGAGCCATGAGTAAATTACCGTTGTAACGTTGTGGTCCTCGAAAATCCACTTAACAAAGAATGGCCATATTGAAAAATTTAACCCGAATTACTTACTATAACACCAAAAGTTACCCTGCCTATTAACATCATAAATCTAAGTTCTCATGTTTATTAGAGAACACGATGCAAACTCAAAAGTCATATCTCTCAATGACTTTGGAGTTAATTGAAATATGTTAACCACTTCATGTTATAATTTATCACATTGGATATCATTGAAGTTGTATCTTAACAACTCTCTCTCCCATGCAAACATTTATGTGTTAGGCCTCCTCTGTAATTCATTTGAAATAGAAAGTGGCAATGAAATAATTTATCGACTTTGACACTATTTGTAAAACCATCAAATGAGTACGTCGGGCCAAGTCGAAAATGGCATAAGCTAATTTAATCCGTTTTAACCAAAGTTCAATGTGATATACTCATAACCAACACACCTCGACTCGACTTAATTTATCTTTATAAGAAAACTCATGTCCAAACTGAAGTGATAATACAAGTGAGCAAGAGAGAGAATGCGAAGAGATAATCATGAAGATACATAGAATCTATGTGAGTTATGTATTCATATAACACTCATATTATGGAGGCTTTTATCATCTTAAACTTATTCACTGAATGTAACAGGTGGCCAAGTCAGTAATGTCCGGAACGTAACTATCTCTCTCGTGTGTAAGATTCTAGAAATATGCTTTAACCTATTTCGACAGTCCTAATTAAAAAGTAAGGGTAAATCTTACCCATCCCGTCCCCAGGTAAACCCCTTTGCAATACTAAACCTGGATTGAAGAATGGAGGAGGGCCCCACGCAGCGACGCTTAAGCAAGAGAGAGAAAAGAGATTACCGTCGAGCTTTCCATTGATTATAAGAGTTTGGTGCTGGTTCACCACCTCCTCTCGTCTCTCTCTCTCTCTCTCTCTCTCTCCCCCTCACCTCCTGCCCAAAAGAAGGAAGGGAAGTAACATGGTTGCAGCAGAGAGAGAAAGGGAAAGAGAAAGAAGAGAGAGAAAACTCCAGGGGGATCTTTAAAGCCTGAGCGCGCATGATCAAAGGTCATCCTGGCCGAGCAGCAGAGCACCGGCCCCCGACCCCCCACCCTTTCTCTCTCCTCAAAGCTGTTTCCACCCCGTGCCCCGCTTCGCCCCTTTTGTCCCGGAGCAATCATTCACAGATCCAGACAACCACCCACCGACCGCTCCCCCTCTCTCTCTCTCCAATCTGTTCAGCCTTTCACTCTCCTCACTGGCTCACTCACTCGCATTCTGCGGTTCTATATTTCTATATATAGGGTCCCCCTTCTCTGCCCTCATCTTCCTTTCACCGGAAAAGCAATGGAGATTCTCTGTCTTCGTCGTCTGTTTCTTGTTCTTGTTCTTGGTCTTGGTCTGGGCCTGCCCTGTTTCCGTGCCGATGTGAATGGAAATGGGCAGCAGCAGGAGAGGAGGACCTACATCGTCCACATGGCCAAATCCCAAATGCCGGCGGCCTTCGAGCACCACGCCCACTGGTACGACTCCTCCCTCAAGTCCGTCTCCGGCTCGGCCCAGATGATCTACTCCTACGACACCGTCGTCCACGGCTTCTCCGCCCGGCTGACGGCGGAGGAGGCCGGTTCGCTCGAGGCCCGGCACGGGATCCTCGCGGTGATGCCGGAGCTCCGGTACGAACTCCACACCACCCGGACCCCCGAGTTCCTGGGGCTCGACAAGAGCAGCTCCCTGCTCCCGGCGTCGGAGTCGGTGAACGAGGTCGTCGTCGGGGTGCTCGACACCGGGGTTTGGCCCGAGAGCAAGAGCTTCGACGACACTGGGCTCGGGGCGGTGCCGAGCGGGTGGCGCGGCGCGTGCGAGTCCGGCACCAACTTCACGGCGGCCAACTGCAACCGCAAGCTCATCGGGGCGCGGTTCTTCTCCAAGGGGTACGAGGCGACGATGGGCCCCATCGACGTCTCGAAGGAGTCGAAGTCGCCGAGGGACGACGACGGGCACGGCACCCACACGGCGTCGACGGCGGCCGGGTCCGCCGTGGACCGCGCCAGCCTCTTCGGGTACGCCCTCGGGACGGCGCGCGGGATGGCCACGCGCGCCCGGGTCGCCGCTTACAAGGTGTGCTGGCTTGGCGGCTGCTTCAGCTCCGACATACTGGCGGCGATGGAGAAGGCCGTCGTCGACGGCGTGAACGTCCTCTCGCTCTCCCTCGGCGGCGGGTCGCCGGACTTCTACCGGGACAGCGTCGCGATCGGCGCGTTCGCGGCGGCGGAGAAGGGCATCTTCGTCTCCTGCTCCGCCGGGAACGCCGGCCCGAGCTCCATGAGCCTCTCCAACGTGGCGCCGTGGATCGCCACCGTCGGCGCGGGCACACTGGATCGGGACTTCCCCGCTTACGTCACCCTCGGCAACGGGAAGAACTTCTCGGGGGTGTCGCTGTACAGCGGGAATTCCAAGGGGACACTTTTGCCCTTCGTCTACGCCGGTAATGTCAGCAACGCCACCAACGGTAACCTCTGCATGATGGGCACCCTGGACCCGGCGAAGGTCAAGGGCAAAATCGTCCTCTGTGACCGCGGGGTGAACGCCCGGGTCCAGAAGGGTTCGGTCGTGCAGCTCGCCGGCGGCGCCGGGATGGTCCTCGCCAACACCGCCGCGAACGGCGAGGAGCTGGTGGCGGACGCCCACCTCCTCCCCGCCACCGCCGTCGGGGAGAAGTCCGGCGACGCCATCAAGAGCTACCTGTTCTCGAACCCGAACCCGACGGCCACCGTCCTCTTCGAGGGGACCAAGGTGGGGATCCAGCCGTCGCCGGTGGTGGCGGCGTTCAGCTCGAGGGGCCCGAACTCCATCACGCCGGCGATCCTGAAGCCCGACATGATCGCGCCGGGCGTCAACATCCTCGCCGGCTGGTCGGGGGGCATCGGCCCGACGGGGCTCGCGGTGGACGACCGCCGCGTCGCGTTCAACATCATCTCCGGGACGTCGATGTCGTGCCCGCACGTCAGCGGCCTCGCCGCCCTCCTCAAGGCGGCCCACCCCGACTGGAGCCCCGCCGCCATCAGGTCGGCGCTCATGACCACCGCGTACGTGGCCTACAAGAACGGCGGGAAGCTGCAGGACGTGGCGACGGGGAAGGACTCGACGCCGTTCGACCACGGGGCGGGACACGTGGACCCCGTGTCCGCCCTCAATCCGGGGCTCGTCTACGATCTGACGGTGGAGGATTACCTGGGCTTCCTCTGCGGGCTCAACTACACGTCGTCCCAGATCAACACCCTCGCCCGGAGGAACTACACCTGCGACCCCAGCAAGAGCTACAGCCTGTACGACCTGAACTACCCGTCATTCGCGGCGAACTTCGACTCCACGAGCGGCGGACCCACCACGATCAAGTACACGAGGACGCTCACCAATGTGGGCGCCGCCACGGGGACGTACAAGGCGACGGCGTCGTCGGGCTCGGCCGGGCTGAAAATTGCGGTCGTGCCGGACACCCTGAGCTTCAGCAAGGTCGGGGAGAAGAAGTCCTTCACGGTGACGGTGACGGGGAGCGCGATGCCGGCGAGCACGAACGCCTTCGGGCAGCTGGAGTGGTCGGACGGGAAGCAGACCGTCCGGAGCCCGATGGCATTCAGCTGGGCTTAGAAGAAGAAAGAGATTTAGGGATTGAATTGGGTCACTCGCTCGAAGAGAAGTGCGTGAAATTCTAGGGAAAGAAAAGATTGGATTGACAAGGAGGCGTGTTCTTTTCTCCAGCAAAATAATATGCGAACCTGGAGCGCTAAGTGTTTCGATGTTTGACTGTCCTGTCCGAGGAACCAGGAACCAGAAAGGCATGAAATGTTAGCAAACAGGGGATTTTTTTTTCTTTAGCATTTTTCTTTCCGTTAATTTACAGTGTATAGCGTCGTTGACAGCATTATGTATTGGACTGTGCAAGTTCTTTAGCCTTTCGGCATCGAAAGCACTGAAGTTATATGGATGGAGATTATGGCAATTTGGCATTTTGGGCAGCAGCCACGGCCTGCAAAAACAGAGACGGTCGGTCAGATGGAATGCTTGAATAACTGAGTGTCGGGTCGATAACCATCATCCTGATCATCATCGGCCCGGGCAGTAAATAGGGCTAGGCAGAGGGCCCATCCGATAATGAAAGAGCAATATTGGTGGGCCTGAATGAATTCAATCGATTTTTGGGGGGTGTCCATAAACTAGTAAAGGGAAGGGACAAAAGTTGGCGCTTTCAAGAACTCGGTGAGGTGTCTGTGCACCTTACCTTGAACAGGAAGTTGATTCGGATGGCTGTCCTAGAGAAAACCGCTCTCTCTGTAACTTTTACGACATAATTCCTTAAAATAACCTATCAAAGTTTAGGTTCACTCTCAACTCTTGGCACGAAATCCCAATTTTAACCCTTTTCAAAGCTACCCTGAAATTTTTTTGTCGGAAAGGAAATATAACCTAAAACCGACCCGAATTTTTTTAGTTGGAACATGAAAAATACTAGTCATAGTTAAGACCGGTTATGATAAGATAGTGGGACTTTTTCTCTTTCCAAGAGATAAGCATGATGGTGCTCTCTGCTCAAAATCTAGATTTGAATTATCATATTTGCACATCTTCTGGAGACATTGGAACTGCCGCATGCCCGAAGAGTTCCCGGCGCCCATTATTATTCATAAGGAAACTGAGAAAGTGGAACTTACTAGGTCGAAAAGTGTTACTTCTTAGAACAGAACAAAATCAAAAGAAAAGAGTACAAGCAATGGGAAGATCAAATCCTGGGATGACACGTGGGTCGTGGGTGGCCGCCCATGCGACTCACACGTGTCCCAGACGTGGCAAACCATCCGGCGAGAGAAACGGACAAGGAATGGGACTTCATTCACAGAAAGAAACCTCCATTACAAATGCCATCATTTGCTTCCTATTCCTAGTCCATTACAGAGAGAGAGAGAGAGAGAGAAAGAGGACGAGTCGAAACTCAAAGCAAGAAGAAAAGGGACCTAGATGGAGAAGCAAGAGGCGCATCATCAGAAGGGGAAGAGAGGCCAGGCCGAAGAGGGGAAGAAGCAGCCTAGCCTGGAGGGGCTCCCGATCAAGGACAGCCCTTACATGCAGTACAAGGACCTGGAGGACTACAAGCTCCAGGGCTACGGCGCTCAGGGCCACCTGGAGCCGAAGCCCGGCCGCGGCGCCGGCACCACCGACGCCCCCACCATGCCGGGCAGCGCCGTCTCTTCCGAGGCCAGCTCGCCCCGGCCGAGGCCGCCCATCGTCAGGCAGTCCTCAAGTAGTTGGAACGTCTGTGATCTTTACGTGTTTGTGGAACACAGAGTGCACTAGTGGTTTTCTTTCTTTTGCAACGCTTGTGATGATGAATAAACATTCGACATTGACCATTTCCTCATTAAATAAGCGTTTGGATTTGTCAAATCTTTCGCATGTAGATAAGTGTTGGGCGATCGTGAGGAGGAGAGGACAACGAGCGGAGGTGGGGGAGGTTGTTTCTGTCTCGTGCATTCGGGAAGGCCCATGTCCATCCTTCCTCTGCAGGAGCACCGCACGTTGCTCCCTTGAAGTAGCTCCCACCATGAATGATATTTGGCTTTAGCCGGGACTTCTCTTCTTTTCTTTCTTTCTACACGTACAAATGTCTATAGCTAAATCTTGTCTCGAGAATTCGTGGTGATTTTTCCTTTTTTTGGAACTTCCTTTGCGCTAGTCGAGAACAAGATCCTCGCTCGTGTAAGTTCATGTCAATGGATGGAAAGGGTGTCGCTACTTCAATTTTACTTCTTCAATGGCTTCCGAGTGCAGTTCTTTTATGTACGGATGAGTTTTCCCTTACTTTTCTGTTGAATCTGATGGTCAAATCCTTAACTCTCAGTTCGTAAGAGTTGGATCAGTGGCACAATGCAGCTGTACAACACCAACATATTTGCTTGTTTATTAAAATTTCTTTTCTCCGCAGCTTCTTCACATCTTTCATATCCGCCTATAGTTCAATGTTTCCATGACCGTCATCTTTTTAACGCAATTGTGACCCATTGGAAACACGTTAAACACAAATCTTAAAGAACGCCGAATCCAGAGCAGGACTTGCAATATCCAATTTGCAAAAAAGAGAAACTTTTCTCAATTTACAAATCAAGTAATGGTCATGGGACTATACAAAACCACTCTCCATGCACATGGAAAATTTTTGGTTTACCAAAAGTCTTTCGTTTTGTCTTTCATTTTCCAAGATATTGTTTCCAGTTCATATGTAGTTTTCACTCAGTTGCTCCCATCCATAAAACTTCAGTGCTTTCGATGCCGAAAGGCTAAAGAACTTGCACAGTCCAATACATAATGCTGTCAACGACGCTATACACTGTAAATTAAAGAAAAGAAAAATGCTAAAGAAAAAACATCCCCTGTTTGCTAACATTTCATGCCTTTCTGGTTCCTCGGACAGGATAGTCAAACATCGAAACACTTAGGCCCTGTTTGGCAACCATCCAAACAAAGGTCTTTGATTCTAATTTTTTGTTCCCAAAATCAGTTTGGGAACAGAATTGCGTTTGGTAAATTTTTTGTCCAAAACTGATTCTGGGAACAAATTTACTTCTAGAATCGATTTTGGATAAGAATTCAGAATCGAAAAAAATATGATTCTCTCGTCCGAGAATCGAAAAAGAGAATCAAAAGTGTCGAATCAAAAAAAATTTATTTCTATATTTTATTTTTATTTCTTCCTAGTATGAAATATATGTTTGTTGTATATAGAATACATATTTAATTTTATGTTATAATTTAATATTTTTATTTATTATATATTGTAGGGATATTAGTATAGTTTATACTATGGTTTATTATTTACTATATAATAAAAACTGATTAGTTAATATTTTTATTACTTAGTATAAAAATATAATTAATCGCTGAATGGTTTATGAAAATTCAATATCAAATTTATTTTAATCTAAAAAGGTAATTAAAAAGAATTGGAATAGAAATTTTACATAGTTACCAAATGCGTTTCTATTCTTTTTCTATTCCGAAATCGAAATTTTATTTGTTACCAAACGCGTTTTTTACTCGAATCGGTTCCCGGGAACAGAATCAGAAATAATCATTTTTGGTCAGAATCAATTCCCGGGAACAGAATCGTTACCAAACGCGCCCTTAGTGCTCGACCAAACGCTCGCCGGTTGCCTCCAAGCTTGGCCGCCTCTACCGTCGCCGTCAAGAACCACTCGCTCCCAAGAACCCCGCCAATCGTGACTGGTTCCCGAACTCTGGCTATCTCCGTCTCGGCCTCTTCGGCGAGCGCGGACACCCAAGCCCACCGGTTGCCTCCAAACTCGGCCGCCTCCGCCATCGCCACCAGGAGACACTCACTCTAAAGAGCCTCACCAGCCGTGGTTGGATCCCGAGCTCTGACCGTTTTCGCCTCGGCCTCTTCGACGATCGCGTACACCAAAAGCCAACTAGTCACCTCCGAGCTCGGTCACCTTTGCCAGTCGTCTCCAAGCTTGGCCGCCTTTATCGTCGTCGTCGGGAGCCACTCGCTCCGAAGAACCCTTCCGGTCGTGGCTGGGTCCCGAACTCTAACCATCTTCGCCTCGGCCTCTAAGGTGAGCGCGGACACGCAAAAGCTCACTGGTCGCCTCCGAGCTCGGCTGCCTCTGCCGTCGTCGCCAGGAGCCACTCGCTTCGAAGAGCCTCGTTGGTCATGGTTGGGTCCCAAGCTTTGACCATTTCTGCCTCGGTCTCTTCGACGATCGTGTATGCTCAAATTCAGCCGGTCGCCTTCAAGCTTGGCCACCTCTGCCGTTGCCGTCAAGAGCCACTCGCTCCCAAGAACCCCGCCGGTCGTGGTTGGGTCCGACCATCTCCGCCTTGGCCTCTTCCGCGAGCGTGGACACCCAAAAGCCCGCTGCTTGCCTCCAAGCTCAATTACATGGAAAATGGCAGCCTTCCGTTGTCTGCTCGGCCTGAACCTCCCCGACTGTAAGTTGTTGAATCCTTCGAAAAAAATGACGGGTTTTTCTTTGTGGTACTAGAAAAAGGTTGGGTTCTTCTTGAGTGAAGCCGAGACACAACTTTCCTCGGTAACTTTTGTGACTTCGCATATAAAACTTGTTGGGGTATAAAATTAATCATGCATATGTAGGAAAAGCATAAGCGAAAGCACGCGTAGGACTACTTTCGAAAATCATCCTTTTACTATGCTTTCGTGTGCATCGACATATGAAGTACCACAAAATGCTTCATTGGATATGATGGACTTTTTCGTAACAGGAGTCACTCTCCAAAAGCACTAAAGATTTCAGTGAGATGGTTGGGGATGGTTTCAATAGAACTCTTTTGAGAATTAGGAATTCCATGCAATCCTAGTGCTTGCCTCCGCTGTCACCACCAGGAGGTACTCGCTCCGAAGAGACCCGCCGGTTGTAGCTGCATCCCAAGCTCTAACCTTCTCCGCCTGGGCCTCCTCGGTGATCGTCGACACCCAAAAACTCACTAGGTGCATCCGAGCTCGGCCACCTCCACCATTGCCACTTTCTCCCAAGAGCCCCGCAGGTCTTGGCTAGGTCCCAAGCTGTAATTGTCTTCGCCTTGCCTTCTTCAGCAAGTGCAGGCACCCGAAAGCCCACCAGTCGCCTCCGAGCTGCAAGGCAGGTAGGCAAGTTTACACAATTGTGTGTGTGGTTCATTAAAAAAAAAAACTTGCAACATTTTCTATCACGTATTGCAATACATTTTTACCTTGATCACATCTACACCTCAAGAGCCAAGACATGTTAAATAGCTAGGGCAAAACCTTGTACATCACTAACGTGTCATGACACTTTCACATCTTGGGTGGTGCAAATAGAAAAATAGATGAAAAAAAAACGTCTGATATCAAGAAGAATTGAAAAAAAAAAAAAAAGAAGCTTGGGCTTGCAATTGCATCTCAACATTTTTATATAAACAACCATTTACTATTGAATAAAGAAAGATTGAGCTTTTCTTAGAATGCCTATGGTGTTTCTCAGCTAACTAAAATACAGCCAAAAAAAGTGATCAATGGAAAGGAAAGAAACAGATCATATTCTCCGAACTGCTTATTGTCGGCCATTTCTTGGACAAAAATGAAAATGATCACATGATACATTTCCATGCTGCTATAAGGTGTTAAAGAACTCAAAGTGAGTAGTGACGACATTGCGGCCGCCGTTGTGGACGATTTTCAGCTTTGACAGATCTTGATGTTGTTGGACAACTTGACTAAATGTTAGCTAAGAGAACGGTATGTTTGAACATTAATATTTGTTTCTTATATTTTATCTTGTTCCCTTGATTCAAATGCTTTTATAGTATTGTTTCATTAAAGTTTCATATTTTGAGTGTCTATGGATTTTAATGTTGTTTGGTTTGCAATGCAGATTAAGATTGAGGATCTTTATAACTATTTCATTCTCCTGTTCTATGTAATTTTTCCAAGTCCGCTCTCATGATAATTCTGGCATCCTTCATAAGCTTTAATAAACATCAATTAGAATACTTTCTGCATGTTTCAGGCCACTTAGAACATCTTCTCACCCCTAGCCTGACTATTCTGTAAGTTTATTGTTGTCCCAATGTTGTCTCCAATGTTGCATAGATTATAATGGTACTATATTTTATTTGGAAAATGGCAGCCTCTGGGATCTTCTCCATGGTGAGTGAAGTTTCTTTTTAATGACTTGGATGTCCTGCTCAAGAGCCTCTTAGGTGAATGCGCGTCTCAAAACTTTTTACGTGAGAACTAGATTGAGCGAGCGTGAAAGAGTGAAAATCTGGAGTGGCTTTTATTAGTACTCATTTCACTCCTGCTAAATTTTCTTCTGTTCACGTATATTGAAATCATCTAAAATAAACTGGTCCTAGTTTTTAATTATGTCAGGATTCTTCCGACCAAAGATCTTTACAAATTAATGATTTCTGTAGGCCCTGCGAAGAAAAAGAAACTTGACTGGGATACTCGTCTCAAGATAGCACTTGGTGCCACTGAGGGGCTTTCATATCTTCACCATGATTGTAGTTCGCGTATCATCCATAGGGACATGAAATCGTCAAACATTCTACTCGATAATAAATTTGAGGCACATCTCACTGATTTTGGGATTGCAAAGAGCCTGTGCACAACGAAGTCCCTACTTCTACATACATAATGACGACCATTGGCTACATAATGTTGTTGTTTATGGTAATTTTAGCTTTAAAACTTGACATATTGTGAGATTTGGCAAACCTGAAGATGTTGGTTGGGTTGTTTCATGAGTTTTAGTTGTTTGTAAATGTATGTGCATTTTGTTTGTAGGATGAATAAAGTGAACATTTACGTTGGCATATCATTAAATTTGTTTTGCTATTGCATGTTTTCCCATACCGCTATTTCCTGAAATTTTGACCAAATTCTTGCTTGAGATTATAAATGTTTGATTGAGGATTCTTAAATTCAAATTATAAACGTATTGACGATCTTTAACATTGTATATTCTGGGTTTTGCAAAAACTAGTCTATGGGGGCAAATGAAGCGCACACTAAAGAACAATATTGATGTTTTCATAGGTTATTTGAGATTTACCATTTTTTAGTTCAGGGGTTGTTGAGTTCGAGCGTCACTTTAGGGACCATTATCAAAGAAGTTTCAACAATTTGAATGAGAGAATTCAAAGGTGAGAATTTGGATATTGATGCTAACTTGACGAAGGTTCATCTTGTAAGATTTCTTGGCCATCTCCGAGAGCGACCTTTCTCTCTTTTAAATTCTCTCGAATCGAATAAGTTCCTCTTTTTTGACATCCAACGCGGAAATTGTAGAGGATGACTCAACCAAAGGTTTGTGGGGTTCGGAATGAGCTTTTGCACCCAAAGACCACCCAGCTTGTTCCATATGATTTATAATGGTTTTGACCTCGTCCTAATGGACAATCCTCACACCAAAAACAATCACAAAGGCCAGAGTCGGTGAAGAGCCAATTTGGCTACAAATTACAGGCTCCTCCTATCGTAGAGGAACAATTGCCTATTCACATGCATCCGAAGTAGAAAATATTGTATAGACCATTTCTATACATGAGCCATAAATAAACCACGTTTAAACATCTTGTTTTAAAATGCCACATGGATAAAGAAAACGGCTGGCTGATGATTTTGCAAAACTCTCTAGCCTTTGAACATGGAGGGGGGAAGAGAACTTAGTGGACAGTGCAACATCATTGCTAAGAGGAGTCACCTTCATTGCTCATAATGACCTTGTGTCCATGTACAACAAGATAATAGTAAGCACACAACCATCTAACATCAAATTTGTGCCCATCAAATTTGAGCATGCAATCATCTAACAATCTCTAAAGCTACATGCATGTACACACTGTGAGGGTCTAGTCTACAAATATACACCTATGTTGAAGAGATTCCTGCACCATTTCCAAGCAGCCATCGATCCGGAGTTCAATTGGCGAACTTCAGATCGCCTAATTACCAACCGTCATCTATGGTGGCCTCTCTACAAGTTTCGATTCAATGATGACTGGAAAAAGCGCGAAACTCTCTAAAAAGTTGTTCCGCTTCAAAGGGCTTTGAAACATATCCGTCCATTCCATACTTTGTGGCTCTGAGGATGACTGTCCCGGTAGGATCTCCTTGCTCGGACTTTGTTCCATCTGTCGAATTCTTTTTGTAGCTTCAAATCTGAACAAAGGAATTATAGAATGATTTTAAACCATCTCGCAGTCCATCATTAACAATTCTAGAATCATACAGGCATTCTGCATTTTGCAGCAAGGAGCAAGCTTTCTGCTTCCATCGGAAGCAATTCTCCAACATTGTTTCAAGTGTTCTTTTTTCTTCCAGGGATACCTTGAGTAGCTTGGATTCTGAAACTAACTCCTGCGGGATGGAGGTCATGTTCTCAATTCGACAGAAACAATGCACACATAAAACATGTATGGATGTGAGACTAGAGATTTAGGTGTTAGCAAGAACCTTCAATTTATCGACTTCAAGCAACAAACATTGAGAAAACCCAATTCAACTTCAACCACTTGGGTGAAAAAAGAGAACAAAATTAACAGTTATTAATCGGAGAACCATGCAGAAACCAGATTAAGAGAAATGGCCTTTTAATCTAGACAAACCAGCAAGGGTAACAATAAACTATAGAACAAGAAGCAAATAGGTCTTCTAGATGAGTAGAGACCAAACCTATGACATTTTTCTCACCACGTAAAAGAGACAATTTAGGTAACTGTAGGGATATGGCTTAATGTATCTTGACCACAAAATCAATCCTGATAGAGAATTACCTCCATCGAAGAAATTTTCTGTGCCAGTTTCTCGCTTCCTTTGACAAGGATTCCTAAGCGACAGCTTCTATCATAAAGGTTTTCCAACTCCAATAACTGGAACAAAAGTACATAAATAATGACAACATAAATTATGCAAAGAGAAGTGGACAAAATTAACTCTTATCTTAATCAAAAGGTCAAATAAATTCACGTTATATACCTTTGAAGATGACGAAAGAGTAGATTCAAATTTCAATCTCTCCGGCCAACTTCTTTGCCTCTTCAGCATACTCCTGTACAGATTTTAAGCAAATTACTGTAAGTCACTCGACTAGATAGATATTGCTGACATATAATGCACTTAGGATCCTACAAAAAACCAAAACAAATTCATCAAGTAGCATCATATTGACAAAGTCATCAGAAAGCAAGAGTTAAACATGAAAGGTCGAGTACCTCCTCAGTCCCTACGCATTCAGGATGTGTCCGTGGTGGCATTGGAGATGATTATACAATGTCATTTTTCCAGAGTCGCTCCCAACTTTTCTCCTTTGTATAAATTCTAAGTAATTCTTTCGCCAGAAAAGGTGATGCTTTTCTATCATAATTACTCTGCATATTGCACAAGAACGCAATTAGGGACATTTCTATAATATGGAAAGACCTCCTAGTAAGCAAAACTTAACTTTAGAAAAACAACTGTTATCAAAAGGAAACAACAATTATTAATCCTTCCTATCAAACTAATGAAAGCGGCAAACACGGAAACTATGTTGATGATGATCATGAGTCCATCACAAAATACCAAAAACCAAAGAAAATAGTCCCAGGTAAAGATAGTCAAACGCACAGCAGGCAAGAGCATTGAGCCATGAGTTCTCAATAGAATAACCCACAATTTTGATACTTGTAGTTATAATCCAGAATCCATGGAACCATGAAGAAATGGCCTACAAGCAACCACCATAAATATATAAATGACAACTACAAATTACGCCCAATAATTCCATCGCAGATACTCCAGAAGCACACGTGGGTATTGACATTTATATTGAAAGATCAAATGGGCAAGTACTTTGCTGAAGCCTAGACATATCGCAATGTAGACTAATCCAATCTTTGCTCAAGCGACATATCACTCCTAAAGACTAGAAAATGCTGAATCAACTGCTCCTCCAGAATGGCTGGCAATACCACTTAAGGGTGGATAGCCTGTCCACCCGGTGCCGGTACTCACTTTTACTAAGGCTGGGCTTAAAAGGAACAAGAGACTTGGTGACAACAACACGAGAGAGAGAGAGAGAGAGAGAGAGAGAGAGAGAGAGAGAGAGAGAGGGAAATGGTGGCCGAGCAAAGGCTGCTGGAGCTCAACATCCTCACTATTTAGCAACTTTGCGGAAAGACAACTCTCCTCTTGTTTTCTAACTAAAATGAGGTCCATTGAGGATGGGCCAACAAATAGACCCATCGAGCCCAAATGCTTTAAACTATATGGAGTTATGTTCACAATTTTCATGAAATCTGTAAACTAAGAGAGTGTCGAAACAGAGCTGCCGTATAAAGAAGGAGAAGCAAAGATGGAACTCCTTTCAGGCATCAATCATGTGCTCCTATCGTTGTATGCCGAATAGTCAAAGAGAAGAATTATCGTTCAACTATTCGACGTCTCCTTCATCTTTGCACAGGAGCAATTCCAGAGGTGGAAGTGCTATCATCATCACCCAATATCAAGATAAGATTCTTATTCAAAACAAAGTGCAATCCCTGCACACAACTGGTTCGTCCACAGAATCATAAAGTATGAGGTGTTAGGCATCACCATTGCCTCCCACAAATGTATGGTGGCAGTTACGACTATCGAGAAGTAAGAGAGATACATTCATAATTTGTTCAATAGCAAGCACAAAGAATATCCAATTGAGTATACTACTGACTGGCTAACTCTATTTATCTCACATCTTTTGCAAAAGAGTCACGTACACGCCAAAAAGAATAACATAAAAATGCAATGTCCGCATGACATATTCTTGTCCATTAGATCTGCCATAAAATGTAACTGACAGGCATTCCTTTAGGACGGAAACGTAGCATGAAGTTTAAACACTATTAGTATAACTTAGGTCGACCAATTTAGTGATTGGGCAATCAATGGTGAATTGATGATGTGAAAGGAGTCCAAATGGAAATTATATCACAGGTGACTGGACTCTTGTCTGAAAATCATATTTCTTGGGAATTCTTCCATTAGTTTAATCCAAGAGATTCAATTTCTATGTAACCATCAATCAAACTATGAGATTGATCCTAACGGAGGAGGAAGAAGATACACAGAGTAAAAAATCATTTCCGTTCTTGATATCTAGGCTCCATTTATAGAATAACGAATCTCTGAGGCATAATCAGTCTTGAACTAACAAACAGCTCAATTTTTCAGACTAACGATGATCAGAAAAATGCATCACAAACTGACAGCAGTTATCTCAAGTTAATCTGCACACCATCGCTAAAACTCTATCAGTCATATTCCAACTCGATCTTACTCGTTAAACTCAAGTTTTGTCCTCCTATTACACACTGCAAAATTGCCATACAAGCAAGCTATCTCTACCCATCCATTCGACAGGAACATCATCCCGAGAATGAATTGCAATTCAAACTAGAAATTTTCTGAATTATCAGCTCATGTATCCAAGTACTTCCGCTCCACGTGCTTCATGTGGAAAGTGGGAGAACTCAATTAAGAAACCAAAGACTGACCTTTGGATGTCAACACTCATTGAACAATTTCCTCTTCGAGCGGTGCTATCCTAGCCTCACCTTCAAGGGTGACTTGATCTGACACAAAGCACAGAACCTGTCAAAAACCGAAATGAGAAAGCAAACGTGCGTTAAGGCACAACAGACGCCGCACCGCCTCACCTAGTTTCCGCGTCTTGTCGGCGAGAACACCGAGGTAGCGCGCGACTCGATCGAGCTTCGCGTTGGCATACTCTTGCAGTTCGCTCGCCTCTTATCTCAGCTCCAAGTAATCCTGCCTCGCAAGCTGCATCCGAAAATCGCTCTTCTCAGAGCTCGGCAACAGAGAAGGAATCGACCGAAGCAAGAAGCAAAAATTCGAAACAGGCAAATCCCCCAACTCAATCGGGAGCCAAAACAGAGCACGAGACGATCGGAGCATTTCAGAAAAACCTGGAAATTGTCCGCAAGCCGCTGGACCTTGGAGGCCAGCGCGAGCTGCCAGGGCGGCGAGGAGGAGGCGGTGGCGGCGGTGGAGATCGAGTACCGCCGGACGAGAGGGGCGCTCGGCCGGTGCTGGTCGTCGGCGTCGAAGGAGGCGGAGGTCGACGACTACTTCCGTGGCTCGAAGCCGCTCACCTCGCACTTCCACCGGTTGCTCCTCGACTCCGACTGAAATTTTTTCAAAATGGCGCCTCTTTGTGCAGCCTGAGGGAGTGTCTCGAGGACAGTGGAGGCGTCGTGCCGAAGGCTGTGGAGGCGTCGTGCCGGATGCGATCGAGTGATTTTTGAGAGAGAGACTTCGTGCGGGAGAAGACAGAAGAGAAAGGGCACTTCAAATGCGAAAGGCGGGAGAATGACGCTGCCATTAATGAAGAGAGAGAAGGAGAAGGCAAATATTCGGCTAAAAACAAAAGCGGGACCCGGCTCCAGGTGGAGCCACGTGGCGCATCCTCATTGGGCGGGTGCACGGTGACGTGGATCGCCGGGCACACCCAATATTTTCTCGCAATTTGGCATTTGGGCAGCAGCTACAGCCTGCATAAACAGAGACGGTCAGTCAGACGGAATACTTGAATGACTGAGTGTCGGGTCGATGACCATCATCGTCATCATCATCGGCCCGGGCAGTAAATAGGGCTAGGCAGAGGGCCCATCCGATAATGCGAAAGCGATAGCGGTGGCCCTGAATGAGTTCAATCGATTTTGGGTGGTGCCCACAAACTAATAAAGGGAACTAGAAGGGGCAAAGTTGGCGGTTTCAAGAACTCGGTGAGGTGTCTCTGCACCTTGAACAGGCCAAGCTCGTTCGCACGTCGATTCGGATGATTGTCCTAGAGAAAACCGCTCTCTCTATAACTTTTACGACATAATTCCTTAAAATAACCTATCAAAGTTTAGGGTGTGTTTGTTTCACCAAAAACGAAATGTTTTTGGAAAATGTTTTGCGAAAAATCATTTTTCAGAAAATGGTTAGTTTTTCTTTATTTGGTGATATATAACTGAAAGTATTTTCTAGTGTTTGGATTGCATTTAAAATATGATTGAATGACATTTGACCTAACAATTGACAATAGTGTGCCTCTTAGTTCCAAATTAATTTGTTGAGTCCATGTTCTTTTTATAACGGAATTTTCTCGATTAGTTTAGTAAATCTACAATTTGAACCTGCAAAATGAAAAGGAAACCTGAATTCATACACGTATTTTTTTTCCCTTGAAAATGGACATGATTTTTGGTTATAAGAGCAAGTCAAAAGGATCTCATTAATCGCTTCAATACATTTAGCTCTCTTCGGATGGATGTGCCTCCCATATTTAATATTAATTAACTTGACAAAAATTAATGAAAAATAAATTCGTTATAAATGTTCTAACTTAGAGGTTCTTTGTGATTAAAAAATTTAATTTATAATAATTATATCGATTTAAGATCTTTTATATATACCATCCATCATATTAATTTGTATTTTTTTGTGATATTAAGCGGAAGTAAAGGAAGCGAAAAAGATAAAAAAGGGAGAAAGGAGAAAAACATCACCATCTCGTCCTTTTCTCATTTCCTGCCAAAAGCTCTCTCCCTCCACATTGGACAAAACTCTCTCTCTCTCTCTCTTCCAGCGACAATCGCCCAATCCATATTGCCCCCATCGACCCATCAATCCGGAGCTTCGATCGCCATCTCGTCGAGCCTAGGGTTTTCGTCGGCTGAATCGCAGCGGCCCGATGGGCTCGGACAGAGGAGATCCCAGCAGCGTTCGGGCGCCTGCTGGGGAGGGGGAGGGTGGTGCTGTCGAGGTGGCGGTCGCGATCAACCTCCAATGCTCCAACGGCTCCAAAATTGCGGTCCGGGCGAGCTCGGAGTCCACAATCAGGGCCTTCAAGGCGGCCCTGGCCCGAGACTGCGACGTGAGACTGCGATGTCCCCGTCGATCAGCAATGGCTAATCTACAAAGGCTAGATTTTGAAGGACGACCAGACCTTGGCCAACTACGGTATGTTGAATTTCCATTTGCTCGGTGCTTCGCGTCAGGTTGTTGTCATTGATTTCGCGAGGCTTCTATTGGTATGGTGGTGATTGTTAGGCGCGTTTGGCTGTCTGGGTAGCTCTTTGGAAGTTAGTTGCGGTTGGGTTCTGATGGTTACGCCATGCCCGGTTACTGAATGTGGAGGATTGGGTTCTGTGTGTTAATGATGCACGATGTTCTCATTCTAAATGTACTATTGAAGAAGAAGATTTGGACCTTCAATGGCGAAGAAGATGAGCGGTGAAGAAGAGCCGAAGAAGAAGGGCAAGGAATCGTGTTGAGCGTTGTTGAAGAAGAGCCAGACCTTCAATGATGATGAAGAAGGACCTTCGATGGCGAAGAAGATGCACGTCGTTGAAGAGCTGAAGAAGAAAGATGAGCGAAAGAGTGAAGGGAGACAACGGCGTACAGAGAGAAAAAGATTAAAAAAAAAAAAGGGAAAGTGTTTTCACCTACTGAGGTGGAGGAATTGGTTTTTCTAAAATAATACATAATATTTGTGTTGACTGGAAAGTATTTTCTGTTGACCAAATCTTTTTTAGAGAAACAAACGGCTAAAAATTCGGAAAACACTTTCTGGTAAAATACTTTCAATGAAACAAACACACCCTTAGGTTCACTCTCAACTCTTGGCACGAAATCCCAATTTTAACTCTGGTCCAAAGCTACCCTGAAATTCTTTTGTCGGGAAAGAAATATAACCTAAAACTGACCCGAACTTTTTTAGTTGGAAAGTATAAAATACTAGTTATAGTTAAAGATCGGTTATGATAAGATAGTGGGACCTTTCTTCTTTCCAAGAGATAAGCACGATCGTGCCTCTCCGCTCAAAATCTAGATTTGAATTATAAAATTTGCACATTTTCTGGAGACATTGGAATTGCCACATGCCTAAAGAGTTCCTAGTACCCATTATTATACATAAGGAAATTGAGAAAGTGGGACTTACTCGGTCGAAAAGTATTAATTCTTAGAACAGAACAAAATCAAAAGAAAACAGTGCAAGTAATGGGAAGATCCAATCCTGGGATGACACGTGGGTCATGGGTGGTCCGTTCGACTCACATGTGTCCCACACGTGGCAAGCCAACCGGCAAGAGAAACGAACAAGGAATGGGACTTTCCATAGAAAGAAACCTCCATTACAAATGCCATCATTTGCTTCATATTCCTAGTCCATTACTGATAGAAAGAGAGAGAAATAGTGTGTTTGGTTCAGCATTTCCAAGGAGTTTTCAAGCTTTCAGAAAATTAACTCCGTCTTCCTTGGTTATAGGTTTAGGTCCATTCATGTTATCAGAGCCATGGTTTCATTTGTAATAATATCCTTTACATGCGCTTAGTAGGTAAATCCAATGCTGAGAAGAACTCTTCATATTATGGCAGGTCATCCAGAAATACTAGAAGCACTTGTTTCCATTGTTGCAACTCCATCTTCTTCGATCCCTTCAGATTTTTGTGTTTCAAATGCTTTTAATATCGACTTTCTCTATGAAGTCTCTCTTAGTGATGAAAATAAGATTTCTGAAACCTAGCTTCCCCTGATGAACCCCTATTCTGCTTTTGCTAAACCCACTTCATCATTTTCTCCCATCCGCTCCATTTGTCAACTCATTCGCCAAACATTGAAGGAAGTAAAAGAGTACGTCCAGTCTTCCAAGTTTGATCAACATCTTATTCCTACTACTGAAAAAGAGTACATTGTTATTCTTCAGATTCCTCCAGAGTTTCCCAAATAGTGGATTCAACAAGGATATTCTCATGTTATGGAGCTGTTCGCCTTGCTCTCATTTTCCATGGTCATAAAGGCTTGGCAGTTGTGGCAAGAATTGCTCTATTGGATACCAGATTCCGTGAATACCAATATGCTTGTATTAGTACTGTTCAAACCACTTTAAATGCTGGAACAGTCTTTGTGACTCTGTATCCAAACTTCAATATTGCTCTTTCAAACCCATAATTGCTCTCTTTTCCAAAGTCCAAGTTCAGCTCATCGGAGCTCCCCAAACTGCTGATTCTATAGCAGCAATATTGCACTACCAAATGGATTATCGAGTACAAAACCATGCTCTTGACCTAAATTTCCACAATAGGAATGAAGATGCCCTATTCATTTCCATGCAGAATGATCAAGCGTCCTGTATTCATGTTCCTAGACAGATCTCGAAAGAAGAGTTAGCCAAGCTTCTCCCAAAAACTTGGATCACTAACTATGAAAAGTTGCATCAGAACAACAAGCCTTTTCAGTCATCGGACTCTGAGTTTGTTTGAAAGAAAGATGGAACTGTTTCCATCAAATTTGGCAAGGAAAAAATCTTCCAGACCCTCTTCATGATTGAACCATATGTTCCTAAGTCAATTTCCAAGCTAGATCCAAAAAAGCTTGTTAAATATTTCAAAAGCCTGTCAATTACTACAAAGATCAGTATGGTTACTGTTTTTGGGATCCTTTTTGTCAATGTTCTTATTGTACAAATTAACCTGACGAGGTAGACTCATTTGCAAAACCTCCGCCTCGAATGAAGCACAAAAAGCCAAAGGATCCTATGTACTAAAGGTACTTGAACGGAGATCCCTCCATTGATACTTTTGATGAATGTGATAAATTTCAGTTTATGGTTTCCTATGCACCACCTCCACCACCAGAGTTCAATGCTCCTCCCTTTGTATCACCAGATCCACCATCATCACCTCCTCTATCTCCTCCTTAGAAAAAACCAGCTATTTCTCTATTTTATAAGCCAATTGTAAGGTGGCAAAGAAACATTTCTACCCACTTGAGGTTCCAGCAGAAACACCACCTAGCTCTTTCATCGCCACGTTCCAAGAAACAGACTTTCCTCCTCTTGTTCGGGAAAATTTGAAACTCTTGTTTTCCACTCTAGAAGAGTTTATTGATCCACAAGGCAGATATAGGCATGTCCTTAAGATACATGCCCCCACTGATGTGGATGAACATGGAAGACAAAAAAGAACTCCTATTGCTAAAGCTGTCCTAAATTGGCAATCGGAGACTCTTCTAGCACATAACAATGCATTCAAAGCAATTGATTCCAAGATTGGGAATGTGCAACAAGACTTAAGAAGATATGATGAAACCACTAAGAAGATGCTTTCAAATTTCCAAAAGAGGCTTCATGCCTTGGAATCTGGATAACATTTAGGGTATCATCATCTTAAAAGCCCTAGAGCGGAAATAGAAAAGCTTAAGAGACAAATCCAGGTCCTTGAAGAATGAAGACTTTAATAAATTTCCGACCACTTTGCAAACAGAGCCTCTCTTTCCTCCACCACCTCAGACGTCTATCTTTGCTACTATTACGGATATTCATGTCAGACAAGATAAGACAGATGTGGCTGAGATGCGAAATTGTCTCAAGGAACTGGATCAAATAAGGAAAGAAAAAGGAAAGGAGAAAAAGTCTGTAGAATCTTCACTCGTCATAAGAGAAAGACCGGACCAATTGATGCTGTCAAATCCATTAGAATCTTTCTCAAGAGATTTAGGTAATCAGGAACCACAGCCTGATCCTGTTACTCAGCAACCTCCACCACAGATTGATCCTATCATCCCTATAGACCAGATTCTATTTCCAGCAGAATCATCATTTCCAAACATCTTTGATACTGAATCAGACTCGGTGTCCCCCTCATCTTCATCATCTTTCTCACTCCCTTCCATTGATTCCTTTCCCATAGCACCAGTAACTTCATCAATATTCATGGCCGATCCTCCAAACCATGACATGGAATCCAACTCTTCTAAACCAGAGGTCGTCCAACCAAACAATCCCTCCAAGAATATGTCCACTTCATCAAAACAGTTTTTCACTATTGATGACATCCCTTATCACAAATGGCCAGAAAGACTTGAAGAATTTCATACTTGGCTAAATACCTAAGTCATTACCAACCAGGACAAGTATGATGTTCTTTTCAATTTTGTCACAAGGTTTACAGGCAGCCTTAAACTTTCGTGGCAATCTGTAGGAGAACAAGACCAACTTCACTTTTTACTCTTGCCAAACTTTTAGCATGCCATTACCCTTCTATATCACTTCTTTGTGGGGAAACCTGTTGATCTCATAGAGCTTAAAAGAAGAGGATTTTTCGAAAGAAAATGCCGTTCTCTTCAGAAAAAACACCTTGATAAGCATTATCATGAAATGCTTAAGCTCTTTTATCAAATTGGAGCTGATGCAAATTTGAAGCATGTCTTCTTGACCTCCATTTCCAAAGAATTATCTCAAACAATAGAGAGAACCTTTCTCTCCAAACAAAAGAGGATTCGGGATCTTCCATTGGGAGAACTCCAACAATAAATTCATTTGTGCTTGGAAGAATTGTGCATCAAACACCAAATGATTCAAATTTATGTCAACGACAACAGAGAACTTGACGCAGCTTGTTCTCGCCAAAAGCTAAAGATCAAATGCTCCAAGAAAGATTGTGATGGCTCTTGTGGAAAATCCTCAAGAAAAAAGAAACACTTCAAAAAGGTCTAGATAAACAAATCCAGGCATGGCTCTAAGCACTTCCGAAGAAAGAAGAAATTGCGATACCTACACAAAAGGAAAGATCACTCAGGCCACAAAAAGTCAAATCGATGCTTCATTTGCAACCAAAAATGACATTTTGCCAAAAACTGTCCTCAAGCAAAAAAAGGTCGAATTATCGATACATCATATAGAGAATGAAACTAGTATCTCTCTTGAAAATGATAATATCGAATCCCTATTTTTTACGGATGAAGAACCATGTGAACAAAGTCTTTGTGTTATCCCTTGTTACCAAATTCCCAGTGAAACTGATTCGGATTCAGATCCTGAAGATATTTTTCACATATCTCTTACCCCTTTAGAAGAAAGCACTGACATTTTCAAGCCAAACCCATTATCCCCATTTCCTTGTGAAAATATTCATTTCAAAGTTTGCCAAGCCAATCACCGTCATTGCTCTCATAGACACTAGAGCAACTTCTTCAATCTTAGATACTAAAGTTCTTCCTGAAAAATATTAGACTTTCTGTGTCCGGTATTTCAACTTTGCTTCGGGAGATACTTTTTCTACAAATGTGAGAACCACTTCGATAACCGTCTAGTTTTTTTCACAGTGTTCCATAACCACAAAAATCTTTGGCTCTAGTCCTCCCAATAACCTCCCAATAAAGATTTGATCATCGGTTGGGACATTATGACTAAGATTTCCCAACTACGCATCATTCTTGGAAAATGTCTTAAGTATAAAAACCAATTCTCTGAATTTGTCAGTATTCAAAGACTTTTTTCCATTCAAATGAATCTGTTAGACCTAATCATATAAAATTTGTTGGAATCCTGTTCAAAATCCCATTCCGAATTCGCCTAAAAATGTTCTCACCCTTTATGGATTAATCTCGAGTTCTCTGTTCGCCTTCCTTTAAAAAAGAATGAGAATATCAATCCAACCAAGGCGAGTCAGATGAAAATGAATCCAGAACACCTAATTTTAGCTCAAAGTGAATGCTCAGAACTACTGCAACAAGGTCTTATTGAAGTCTCGCATTCTTAATGGGCTGGTGAAGCATTTTATGTCAACAAGCGTGCTGAGCAAAATAGAGGAAAGATGAGATTGGTAATTAATTACAAACTTCTTAATCTTTTTCTCCAAGATGATAAATTCTCTTTACCTTCCAAAAACTCTCTTTTTGCTGGATTATCCAAAGCCCAAATCTATTCCAAATTTGATTTCAAAGCTGGATTTTGGCAATTGGGCATTCATCCTGAAGATAAACCCAAGACAGGGTTCTGTATCCCAAATCATCATTTCCAATGGAAAATTCTTCCTTTTGGCCTAAAAGTTGCACCATCCCTCTTTCAAAAGGCCATATGTCGAATTTTTCAATAAATCCTGTCAAGTGCAGCAGTATACATCGATGATATTCTGTTCTACAGTCCCGATGAGCAGTCACACTACTAATTTCTTGAGCAGTTTGCAGAAATCGTGAAGAAGTATGGCATTATGCTTTCTTAGAGAAAGATGAATGTTACCCAGATAGAAATTGAATTTCTTGAGATGCATCTTAACAAAGATACATACTACCTAGGGCCACATATTACTCAGGAATTGCTGAAATTTCCTGAAGAAAACTTCACAACAAAGCAGGTTCAACAATTTCTTGGGATAATCAATTATCTCAAAGATTTTGTTCCAAATCTTTCAAAACTATTGATCCCATTACAGACAACATTGAAAAAGAATCCCCCACCTTGGGGAAGATCTTAGACTAAGGCGCTTCTTGAACTTAAGGAGATTATGCAGACTCTCCCTCCATTGCAAATCCCATCAACAGGAAAAAGAATTCTCAAGACTAATGCCAGTGATAAATACTAGGACGCCATCCTATTTGAAGAAATTTATGGTAAGAGGCATTTGTGTGCCTATAAAAGTGGAAAATTTTCCCAAGCTGAAATACATTATCATTCCATTTTTAAAGAAATCTTGGCAATAAAAAATTGGATAAAAAAGTTCAAATTCCATTTCATTGGACATCACTTCTTGGTAGAATTGGATATGGCATCTTTCCCTTAGATGACCAAATTCAAACAAAAGTAGGTTTCAAATTCTCAACAACTTCGATGGGTTGAATGGTTTTCAAAAATACTCTCTTAAAACTAAACACATCGCCGAGAAAAAGAATGTGCTTGCTGATTTCTTGTCAAAACCAAAAGCACCAGCAGCAGAAATCAACACGTATATTATGAGGCATGCTTTCCATACTCTTCATCACAATGAAAAGTACAAAATTGAGAAAATCAAAGACTGGCCAAGCTGGTGATACCCTTAGGAAATCATTGAACAAATCCAGAAAGACAGTCTTATTGAAATTCTGGATAAAATTGTGTGGCAATGAGACACAAATCTGTTCAAGCTCAATTGAGGTCCGATTCTTTATCATTTTGGTTTAAATGTAGATTATCCATTCATACATCCCCTAATCTAGAAAGAAGATGATTTTCCTCATCAACTTTTTAAAAAGTTGATGAGGAAAATCATCTTCTTTCTAGATTAGGGGATGTATGAACAGATTTGTGTGGCATTGCCACATAAGTTTATCCAGATTTTGCTGATCAACTTCAATGGCTATTATGGTACTTAACCAACAATTACTCAATAGCTATTGAAATTCTAACCAGAAGATCATTGCCAACCTCATCAGGATATTTGGACTCGACAGAGGAAAAATTGAAAAGGAGTGTGACAAAAATCTTTTAGATTTTCTTAATTGGTTTTATCCTCCAACTCACTGGAAATGTCTCATATAGAAAGAACTGAGAACCACACAACCAAACTCTGAAGTCCATACTATTTTGTTCTTCTGACGACCATGGGCGTTTCTTACAGACAATGGCAACATTATCAATGCACCTCTAAGTATAGGTACTTCATCTTATAAACCTATTCCACTCAATGTAGAAGCTCGAGTTCATGAGTCATACCCAGGACCTGTTGGTTACTGTGAGCACTAGTATTGAGAACTCTAGAGAATTCTATGCTAGGAAAATAAAACCATTCCTGAAGATGCATAGAATTATAATGTACCCACTGCATGAGATCATTATGACCTAGCATCAGAAACTAAGGAAGCACTCGAGGAATTTAGACAAGCTGCATTATCACAGGAGCATGAAATGACAGACACAAATGACGTTGCATAGTCTTCTCAAGACCCCTATGCTAAATGGGGATGTCCTCTTTCCCAAGACCCCTATGACTAAAGACCTTTATCCTTATCTCAAGGCATGGATGCATCCTTCTATGCACAGTTATCTAATTGGTCTCAGCCAAGCAATCCTGTCGACACTACTGATACAGACTAGGCACAAGAGGAAGCATCAGCATCCACATCATATCAGTTGGACTAGATCCTCTCACTAGAAGAATTTGAAACACTTGAACAAAAATATGACGAACATCTTCTAGCAATAGTGCACAGCTCAAATGACTCGGACTATGACTACAGTGCTCATGATGGATGAGACCGCTAAACAAGACAACTGTCAGTACAAGTTCACTGTAGCAAGTTACTGTTCAGTTTTACTGTAATAATAGGCTAGGGAAATCACTGTTCACTGTCAATGTTCATACCGTGCGAATAATTCCCTATTGAGATTTTCAAAAGCTTCTATTTGTTTCAGGAGCCGTGAGCTTGGTCCTTGTTTGTTTGTGACCTCTTATTGCCTATAAAAGACGGGGAGGATGTAATATGTTGGACATAGTCTCTTGAAGTAAAGTGAGGATTTTGTGAAAACCTCTCTATGACTTTCTAAATTCCTCTTCTTCTCCAGCCTGATAGGATCTTCTGAGAAATGCAGCTCGAGTAGGTTAGAAACGTTATCCATCTTGGCATCTTCGAGTGTCTCTAGACTCTGAACTAAAAGGCTGAGTGGTTTTTTGCTAAAGGCTATCTTTGAAGGGCTTGAACGAGAGTTGTTCACCTACTGTGGGAAGGTATACCTGCAGAAAATTAACTCCGTCTTCCCTGGTTCTAGGTCTAGGTCCATTCACAGTCTATTGGGAAAATGCTGAACCGTTTGGTTCAATTTTGAGGCCAGCTTTTAGCTTTCAGCTTTCAACTTGCCTTTAAAATGCTGAAAGCCCAAAGCTAGTAGGGACTAACTTTGAGTTTTCAGCATTCCACCGAATGCTAAAATTATTTTTTCCCTTCCAAAACTACTCTCACTAATTCTTCATATTTTCAATTTTGCCCTCGATTTTTTTTTTAATTGAAAAAATGAGGCTGCCTTTCGCCCGATCGACAAAGGGCTATGGTCGCCGGTGAGCCAAATCTGGTGCCGGCGGCTGTCAGTTGAGGTAGCCTAAGGTCGGGCAACTTCCGGTGAGGGCCGCCGGTCGAAGTTGCGAGACACTCGCGAGACCCAGGTGAGGGCCGCTTGTGGCCGCGAGACCCTAAGCAGCGGTTGCTTGGGTCATACAGCAACCCGACCCTCGCCGAGGGTCGCTTGAGGTTAGGCGACCTCCAGTGGCCCTCGGCTGGGTCGCGCGAGGGTCGGGTTGCTGGCACCTCAGTCGACGGCCGCTGGCGTTAGATCTGGCTCATCGATGGCCGTAGCCCTTCGTCTGATCAACGAAGGGTTAGTTCAATTTTCAAAATAAAAAAAAGATATATATAACCCATCAAAGCCCATTGCAAAAGTTTTTTTAGCCAAACGCACATTTAACTCAAAGTCCAATTGCAAATTTTTTTTACCAAACACAATTGCATTTTCCCTTGCAAATGCTGAACCAAACGCAGCCAAAGAGGACGAGTCGAAACTCAAAGCAAGAAGAAAAGGGACCTAGATGGAGAAGCAAGAGGCGCATCATCGGGAGGGAAAGAGAGGCCAGGCCGAAGAGGTAAAGAAGCAGCCAAGCTTGGAGGGACTCCCGATCAAGGACAGCCCTTACATGCAGTAAAAGGACCTAGAGGACTACCAGCTCCAGGGCTACGGCGCTCAGGGCCACCTAGAGTTGAAGCCCAGCTATGGCGCTGGCACCACCGACACCACCACCATGTCGGGCAGCGCGGTCTCTTCTGAGGCCGAGCTCGCCTCGGCCAAGGCCGCCCATTGTCAGGGAGTCCTCAAGTAGTTGGAACGTCTGTGATCTTTACGTGTGCTAGTGGTTTTCTTTCTTTTGCGACGCTTATGATGATGAATAAACATTCGACATTGGCCATTTCCTCATTAGATAAGCGTTTGGATTTGTCAAATCTTTTGCATGTAGATAAGTGTCCCATGTCAACTACCACATTCATGTTATCTTCCTTGTGTAACGATGGAACGAGTTCCATGCTTTACAATTGAAGTTTTTATTTCCGCCCTAAACTTTTAATTTTGTATCCTCAATAATTCTGGAGCTTGAACACAATAACCTTTTTTAAATCATAACTCCCAACATGTATCCGAATATGCATATTTTGCTCAATTTGATTTATTTATTGAGAAGAAGTAATGTATGGCTTACCTTGAAATAATGCATGTGCTTTCAATTCAATTCGCTCCAAATTGTTTATGGTAGCCTACTGTGTCAGATTAATCAGAATTTTGTTAAGGGTATAGTTCCAAGGGAGGTGAACTGCTTTTGGCCTTTTCTTTTCCCTTTGCCCCCCTCTTACTATTCTTTATGTGCTTCTTTAACAACTTTTCTAGACTAGAACTTACCGTTGTGAGAGCTCGTTTTATGCCTACTTGGTTCGATTGAAATCTGAAATCATGTGGTGGGGTCACGCATGTCAAGAGTCCATCGACAAAAATTGTAATGAGCAAATATTTATGCTTTGTGATATTGATGAATTTTACACATAAAGTCACTATGCATGGTTTTTGTTCCTTTCTTAATGATTTTATACAGATATGAATTGAACCTATGTTGGGCATATGCTTCCTCAATGATTGCATAACATTGACATTCCAATTTTTCCATGTGATCTCTCGATGATGGTTCTTACCGCAATAAGTTATGTTCCTATTGTCCTCATGCAAATAATGTATAAAATTGTCCTTAAAGTCATAAACCTATTATACTGTAGCTAATTCAATTCTAAATCATTCAATTATGCGAATTCAAGCCTAAAATTTTTTTTTTTTAATGATTTGCTATTTGGTCCTAAACTATTCAATTGTGACAATTCAATTATAATCATTTTGATGATTTGCTAATTTAGTCCTAAAATTTTTGACGATTTACCAATTTAGTCTTTTCGCCAATTATCAAAATAATAGGTTTAAGAATAAATTGATAAATTTGCAAAATATTTAAGACTAAATTGACAAATTGTCTAAATGTTTAGGAATAAATTGGTACAATTGAAAAGTTTAAAATTGAGTTAACTGCCATACAATAGGTTTAGGACTTTTTGGACAATTATCCCCACGTTTTGCTTTCCATTTTTTCCCTCAATCAAATCACAATCTAATTGACCGATGCCATTCTCAATGATGTCTATTACTTGGATTAATTAGATAAGGTAGCTGAAAAGGGCAATTGATTGGGTAAAGAAAACAAAGACATGTTAGAAGATGAACATTTGTTATTGACTTCTCATGTCACTGTGGCGTGTGGCGTGTATGATGTTGGAGTTTTAAAATGTAAACTTTTTGGTTGACGTGACTTTCTTTTTCTTATTTTCTTTTGAACGGTTATGCTCAGCTTACTAGATGAATAATTGGAGAGGCTTGACATTTCTATTAGTTGTAACATCTCATTGTAGGACATGGATGTTTGGTATTCAATTCGTTCTTCTATTGGTTCGCAATATGATTTGACTCGTAACTTGTTTATACAATCTCCAATTCTCAATGGTAAAAGTATGGAAGATAAGCCTTTTGTGTTTGAACACATGCAGCCATACACTCAAGTGTGTTTCATGGCATTCATTATAGTAAATACTTCTCAAGTAATTAGTTACCCGCTCTATTTAATGGGAAAACAAAGTCATGATGTGATGTCTTGTATTCAATTCCTTAAACCCTTCTCGCCGACCAATTAAAAAATCTCTCTTTTGATTGCAATGTTTGGAAAACATCATCCAACTAAGGAGACCTAGTTTCATGCCATCGACAAAAGTGGCGGTAAGAGGTAGGTGTTGCCCACATCTTGGCATCTCAGGTACTCCATCTTGCTTGAAGCATGTGAGGGATGCCAAAGCGACGGTGAAGGATTATAATTGAGGGCTGGTTTCATCGACCCACTCAAGAACCGGACTGGATTGGGTTAATCCATAGAACCAATGGCTAGCTCGGTTCCAATTCTTTGAAATCAGTCCTTAGTGGGCAATTCTAGATTCTAGGGTGGGAATTGCCAACCCTGATCATGTTTATTTCTATTGTCACATAGGACGGTCGGTGTCCAAATCGGCAATTTCCAACCTAAATTGGTGCAATTTAATTATTTAGGATTGAGGTAGTACTAATGCAATAAGTACATGACCTTTTTTGTACTTTTCCCCACATGCATCTCAACATCCATGTTTAGACAAAATACCCATTACCGTTAATAAGTTATTTGTTGGAAATGAAGAGAAAAAAAATGGATAAACAAATTAAGCAAACGAAAGTGAGGTGGCAACCATGAAATGAGCCACATGTCAACTCTCCATAAGGCCCTCTACGGAGCACCAAAATACTATAATAGTACTAGATGAATTCAGTAATTCAACTCAAGAGAGAATGCACAAACTTCATATGATGTAGTATTTTCATTTGATATGAAAGGAAAATTAAAAAAGAAAAACACTCGAAATCCCTCGTAGATTTCAAGTTCTCACAACATCATCCACCAGTCAAACTATGACCTATGCAAAATAGAAATCTCAACTTTTCAAAATCCTTTGATGGTAAGAAGCGTCCAAAGGCTCTTGCATGAGAACTCATGGAAAGGCAACTGTACAGGCACTAAATAATATCACTGAGATGTTGAAGCAGAAGATCCCATCCCAAGAATCCTCTATACATCGTCACTATTCAAAGTCATAAAGCTCCAGTTTTTATTGGAAGCTGATATTGTAATATAGCTTATTCATAATATCCGATCACTAATGACAAACAACTTCAAATGAATAAGTGATAATATTTACTTAAAAAGTTAAGAAAAGAAGAGTGTTAGCATGGAATAAAAGGTTTAATAAAAACGAAATAAAAAGGAAAGAAGTATTCCCTAAATAGTTATTCGATCGTAGGTACCTCGAAACTAAGAAATTCTAAATGCAACATTAAAAGTATAAAATAAATGTGAAATGTCAAAAACAAAAAATAATTTAAAAAGTAAGATAAAAACGACTTGGCTAAGGGGGTGATGACTCAATAATCTTTAGGCAAGATAAAATATGGAGAATTTTGTTTGAGAAGGAAGGAAAATTTATTTTTGGAATTTGCTTTTGTAGAATCCCTTTTGAAAGAAAAAAGTTGGATAGTTCATTATAAATAATATTCCAACAGACGATTTTTTTGGTCCTTTTTATTATTATTTTTTTTTGGTCGAACCTTTTTAGTAAATTAGTTGGTGGAGGATATGCTTATCGGCTTGGAGCATCAGAATTGTTCATTGGTTTTCATCACTATTTCTTTATTAGTAGAGAAAGCAAGTCAAGAAAGGAAAATTACGAAAAAAAAAATGATCAAGGATACGAGACAGATTTTATGCCCCTTCCGCGGAAATTAGACGTGCAATAAATTATCCTTTGACTTTCCTTTTAATGTTTTTCTTTAATTATCACTGTCGCGTGATTCAAGAAGGTCATGGTCAAGAAGTGCAAAGTGATATACACATGAGATAAAGCTACAATCCGACCGGACAGTAGGGGCTTGCATATTAACATTCATCTTCATTGATTTTTGTATTTTTTAAAATAAAAAAATATAAATTCATTTCGTAACATCAATTAATTTTTCTATTTATTAAAATAGAAAAGTAATCGTAAATAGATTTAGGAAAGAAATAAGAGATAAAAAAAGTCACTTCTTGTTCTTGGGAACAATTTTTAAGAATAAGTTAATTTTTTTTTCGTTCTTCTTTCTCATCATCCGCCGCCCTTGGTTGCTGGCACCTACCTCCACCACCCCTCGCCTTCGCTGCTACCCTTTCTTGCCGCCCGCTTGATGAGGAGCAAGAAGAAGAAGAGAAAGAAAAAGAAAAATCTAAAAAAAAATTAGAAATTTGATGTTATAAAAAAATAATGGATTGTACCAGTGCATTCATATTTTTATATTTTGATAATATAAATTTTATATAGTTAATACAGAAATTATTATGGGAAAAATAAATAAAAAATATTATTTCTAAAAAATTATTTTTCAAAATAAAAATGTTACTAAATGCACTAAGCATTTTGTGGAAGCGCATCGACTTTCATGTCCTCTAATAGCCACTTCTTCGAATCTGAAAGGACAGTTCTTTCTAGGGACCTCTCATGCTCTCTCTTAAAAGAAACACAATTTCCCTTAAAGAAAAAAGAAAAAAAAAGTGGGGCGTTCACGAAAAGGAAGGGGAGAGGGGAGACCACCATCTTCAGGGAGCATTTTTCTGGAAAAGAAAAAAAAAATGCTTGCGGACTTGGAGCATCAGAATTATCTGTTGATTTTCATTTCTAATTTTTTATTATTAGAGAAAGCAAGTCATGACAAGAAAGGAAAAAAAAAATAAAATAAAATAAGGATACGACATAAAAAATTGTATGCACCCCACGGATATTATTTGTGCATTGTTTGTCCTTTTATTCTATTTTCTATTGCTATCTATTTTTTTATTAGAATTGTTCGTTGGTTTTCGCTTCTATTTCTCTTTTAATAGAAAAAACAAGTCAAGTCAACAGAGGAAAAGAAAGAAAGGACGCTTCTATTTCTCTATTAATAGAAAAAACAAGTCAAGTAAACAAAGGAAAAGAAAGAAAGGACACGCATAAATTTTATGCACCTTCCATGGAAATTACGTGTGTATGCTAGGGGCATGGGAGTATTCCTAGTTTTTTTTTTCTTTTATTAATGGAAAAGGCAAGTCAAGTCAAGAAGCAGGTTCTACGCACTTTCTACTAGGGATGAGCGGTTCCCGATTCCTTATAGGTTTTGCTTGGAATCTGGAACCTACCCTCGGGTACATGTTCCTCATTTTTTTGAATCTGGAACCTATTCGTCAAAATCAAAAACCTGTAACCTACTCTGGAACCTCTTCCAAGTTCCAACAATTTTTTTTTTTTTTCATTTTCAGATTTGAAGAGACAAACCAAAGCTTCTACGTCCATAAAAGAACATTAGACTATTAATTCAAAACCCAACAGCATTTTGTTGAGATTCAAAGGTAACATAGCTTTCAAAGAACGCATTGGTGTGATGAATGTGTAGTGACACGTACTAGACTCATCCAAACTAACTGATAAGTAAACAAGTCGCATATATGCACATAATCACATATAGTGGCCATTGGCCTGTTCACATGTAGCAATTTGTAGCGTTGTCCATCTTGACCAACAAGATGCACATAACAGAAACCAAAGACAAAAAAAGAAAAAAGAACCTCAATAAATTACCACTTAACAAGCAAATCCAAAGTTTAGGCCTCAAAAACAACCATGTAAGATGAGTGAAATTACAAACAAGCAGACAAATTGGACAGCCATGAAAAAAATTCTTACCATCTCTTTTTTGAAAATCACCACCCTCAAAAAGCAAAGAAAAAGAAAAAGAACAAAAAATCAATGAGAAATCCAATGGTGAGAAAGATAATATTCAAAGAAATGTATGTGAAATGTTAACCAAAGAAAAGATCAAAGGGTGGACAACATGGTAAATAAAACCTTAAAACTATATCACAAGAAAAGTAGTCATGAGCATCAGCCATGTATCCTACAACATAAAGAAATGTAACTGACCAAAAGAACTTATTTAGCCTTACAAAACCATAAATGCCAAACTTTCTCTAGAATAAAGCTCTTACATGAACAAGCAAACATACCTGAGCCATAGAGCATCTAATGATCCAATGGAAAAATAACCCCTTCAAGTGCAGTGGCCTGTTTTCTGGCCAATTCCCTTCTCTCCAGTATAGAGTGCTCGAAAATTTTCTACCATCTTTGGAGCAACTTCAAGAAAAAGTTGTTGAACCGGATTCACAAGAAAGTTAGTCAACAGATAAAGATTGTGAAGACTTTGCAGCAAATTGAAAAAGAAATGCAATAACCGAGGGCATACAAATGTTAAAAAAATTTAAGATACGCATTCACAAATGAGTACCTCAAAAACCATTCTTTAAGCAGGGTCCCCATCAATGGAGACATCCATAAAAACCAAAAGATCCTTCTTCTTCATCATCTACTCCGACTCTAAAACAGCTCATAATCAAGGACTTGATAGAATAGTAAAAAGCTAGAGTGACATTTCATAAGAGAAAAGAGAACATAAGACATGCCATTATCCTCTCAAGAGTTCGATACATTTACTGTACCAAAATCTTTTAGGTAAATAATACGACTCAAACGCTTCTATGTAACCAAACTGCATGCTAGATATCAATCAAACATATTGTGTGAAGGACAAAAAAATAACAGCATAAAAATCAAAAGAGATGCGGACAGATTGTTAATCAAGTAAGCTACCAATTCTTAAGTAGTTATGGCTCGATTACAGGATATAACATCAACAATAAGGGCCACTTCCCTAAAAAATGAAAATTCGGTACAAGACGAGCAAATCTGCTTGCTCATGACTTAAAAACACATCCTATCCTTTGATTTAAGGAAGGGGCGATGGATCAACAGCTCACCTCGTAGATGTGCTTCATCAAAAAACAAGTATAATCAGATCACATAAGTATTACAAGTCCCATCAGATCTACTTGACACGAACTAGACAAGTTATGCCTCATCACAAAACAAAAATCACAAAGCAAAATGCAAATGGCGACCGCCAACCTGAAGAACCCAACTCAAGTGCCCATGAATCATAATCTCCAAGTTAAACCATCCAAATTAGCTTATCCTTACAAACATATTGAGAAAAAGATTTGGGATTGTTGGAGAAATCTTCTCGAAGTGTTTTGAAGCTCACAAATCGTTTCCATCGGTATGGTCTGAAGGATTGCAGACTCTGCTGTTTAAAGTCTGAAGACCTCCGGATAGCCAAACCCAAGATTCAAAGTCTATCCTCATTGGCAGTTTCTAATCCGTTGAAGAAAGGGTATCCAGAACTGGATGTTTTATTAAGGATATGACCTTATCGACTGGAGAAGATCTCTTGGCTGGATATGACTTTTCGGAATCCTTTTGAATTGATCGAGATTGATTCATTGGTCAAGGATCCGATGATTGGCGAAATATTCGTGGAAGGTTCTACTTATGGAAACCGAGATCCTGATTGTATAGGCGAACATGATTGATGGGCTATCGTCATATTCCTTTAATATCTCGAATAATCTTCTTAATTGATTCTGTCCAACGGGTAGATTGGAGGAATTCCTTTGGAAAGTGCTAACGGGTATGATGGCATAAAGAAGTATAAAAAGAAGACGTTCTAAGCTGTTCAAGTAGGTGCGTGATAGAAGAATTCCAAAGTCTGAAGCCTCTTGTTGTTTAGTCAATTCATTTGAGCGAAAAACTTGTACTCAAAAGAGAGTTTATATTTGTGAGAAACCTTGAGGAAGTGTGATAGAATATCTACACTGTGGAATCAAGGAAGAATTGTGCTGTAACATCTTTTTTGTTCATAGTGGAATCCAGCCGATAGGCTGTTAGTGCGGAAGAGTGGACGTAGGCTTAGGATAAGCCGAATCACTATAAATCTTGTGTTTAATCTTCTCTTCCCTACTCTTTATTTTGATCGTAATTCATTTTGATTAAGCAAAAGAGTATTTCCTTCCTACCATATGCTTAGTATTTCTGTGGTATCTCAAGAAATTGTTTTTACACCTATTCACCCCCCTCTAGATGCTTATACTAGCTACATCAATTGGTATCAGAGCTTGTGTACTCACTTTGTTTGAAGTATTTTACTTCAGAGTAAAAGATCCATGGCTAGTATGTTGGCTCCAGGGCTGGTAGAAGGGCAAAGCAATACCAGACCACCTTACTTTGATGGAAAAGATTACAACATATGGAAAAAAAAAAAATGAAGGCGTTTCTAAGATCAAAGGATCCTCTGGAATGAGATGTTGTAGAAAAAGGAATTACTCCTAAAGCTACACCTGTCTCAAAAAGAGGAAAAGATACTGTGGAGTCTAGCCAAATGACTCAGGAAGAGATAATCAAGAGACAAGCTCTTGATGCAAAAGCAATTTATTCTTTATATTGTGCTTTATCACCTACTGAATATAATAGAATATCTTCTTGTGTTACAGCTAAAGAAGTCTGGGATAGATTACATATTACCTATGAAGGAACTGATCGAGTGAAGGAGACCAGAATCAACATTCTCCTCGGTCAATACGAAGCCTTTAGGATGAAATCGAAAGAATCTATAACTGACATGTTTATTCGTTTTACAGATATCGTGAATGGTCTTGAAAATCAAGGTCAACCAATTTCCGATCCCATGAAGGTAAATAAGCTATTGCGAGGACTCTCCAAGGATTGGAATCACATAAAGACCTCAATCAAAGAGACTCAAAGAATCATGCCACTATCTATTGATGAGTTGGTTGGAACTCTTCAGTCTTATGAAGTAGAACGAATCAATGAAGACAAAGACCCTAAAGGTAAGAAATCCATTACATTAAAATCCAATAATGATTATCGATGTTGCAGATTCGAAGACGATATGGACGATGAGGAGCTTGCTCTCATGATAAGAAGATTTAGAAAGCTGAACTGAAAAAGGTAGAAGATTCATTCCAAGGAAACAAAGTTTTCAAAAGCATCGACTAAGTCTCGTTGATGATGATGAATCAAACAAAGATGTAGTCTCGCTTTGAATGTAAGAAAAAGGGACACATCGTACCCTAACATCTTCGAGGAAGAAGAAAGGAAAAGTTGAAAAGTATCGAAATGCTCTTAAAGCAGAAACCTGGAGTGACACGGAATGTGAAGAAAGTGATGATGATTATGCCAACATATGTCTCGATGGCACAATCGGATTCGATTCAAACTCCGAGACAGACTCGGACAATGAATTTGAGGTAAGTAACTTCAAAATCCCTATTAAAGTTTCTAAATACATGGATGAGTTGTGTTTTAGTCTTAAGACCTCTCTTAAAAGAATTTCCGAACTCAAAAAGGAAAATACTGCCTTAAAACAACAAAAAAATATTTTGAAAGAAAAGGTAAAATGTTTAGATGTGAATGTTTCTTCTATGAGAGAAAGTGAAAATAATCTTTCAAAAGAAAATGCATTCTTGAAAAATGATATCTCAAATATTTCCAAAAGATTTTCTATAGGATTGGAGAAACTAGAAAAAATACTTTCTTTCAAAGACCTTATTTCAACAAATCTGGTTTGGGAATGATCATTTAAACCATTCCTTTAATTGATTTTTCTAAAGTAAAGGAAAGAATCAAACAAAGACCCTTAAGAGATGCTTACAAAAGTCATTTTAAAAGGACTTTTGTAAAACCAATTGGTCGCAATGCTCTTAGATGTTCAAAGTGCAATAGTACAGATCATTTTGAAAAAGAGTGTCCAATGGTTTGGAAACCTGTTAAGAAAGTGTGGACAAATACAACATATTATACTAACTCCAATGGACCCAAGAAAAGATGGGTACCAAAGAAAGTTTAAGTTTCTTTTTTAAATGCAGGTCACTATCAAGAAAAAGGTAAAGTGGTACCTGGATAGTGAATGCTCAAGACATATGACAGAAGATTCAAATTGTTTCATAAAGCTTGTTCAAACGAATGGTGGAAAAGTTTCTTTTGGAGGAAATAGCAAAGGAAGAATAGTGGGACTTGGAACTGTGAAGATTGGAAACCTCACAATTTAGTTGAAGGACTCAACTACAATCTGCTCAGTGTTAGCCAGCTTTGTGATACCGGTTTCAAAATCTACTTTCAAGAGGGAATATGTTCTGGAACCAGTAAAGACTCTACTCAGTCATTTATGGGTCGAAGACATGGAAATATCTATCTCTTGGATGTGAAACCAGATGAATCACAATGTTTAATCTCAATACAAGATGAAGCAAGTTTATGGCACAGAAAGCTTGGACACATCAATATGAAGCATATAGTCAAAATTTCAGCAAAGAAGCTTGTTCGTGGTCTACGTAATCTATCATACCAAAAGTCTGACCTATCTACACCATGCATATTGGGAAAACAGGTAAGAAATTCTTTCAAACCAATAAATCAAGTTTCTACTAACCGTGTACTGCAGTTTCTGCATATGGATCTCTTTGGACCAACCAAAACTCAAAGCATTTGAGGTAAGAAATATTGCCTAGTAATTGTGGATGACTATTCACGATTTACTTGGATATATTTCCTGGCAAGTAAGTCTGAAACCTTCTCTTACTTTGAAAAATTTGCTAAAAAGGTTCAAAACGAAAAGGGATATGCTATTTCAAGTATTAGAACAGATCATGGAGGTGAATTTGAAAATCAAGATTTTGCAAAGTTTTGTGATGAATCTGGTTTTCAGCATATGTTCTCCTCTCCATATACTCCAGAGCAAAATGGAGTTGTGGAAAGAAAGAATAGATCACTTCAAGAAATGGCAAGAACTCTCTTAATTGAAAGCAACATTTCTTCACATTTTTGGGCTGAAGCAGTCTTCACAGCATGTTACATTATTAATAGAGTTTTTCTAAGGCCTATTCTAGAAAAAAAAAAACCCTATGAATTATTCAAAGAAAAGAAGCCCATTGTTTCATATTTTCATGTATTCAGATACAAATGTTTTATACTGAAAAATGCAAATGATCGAGTTGGTAAGTTTGAAGAAAAGTCAGATGAAGGCATCTTCCTTGGATATTCAACCTCTAGCAAAGCATACAGAGTCTACAATAAGAAGACTCAAACAGTGGAAGAATTAATGAATGTCAAATTCCAAGATTCCATACAAAATGAATCTATTCAGACTCATCTTGAAGAATCTGAACCTGCTCAAGACTCTACAAAGTCTAAATCTCAAGAAGCAGCTCAGATTTTGAAGGAACAACAGCAAGTGACTGTTGAAGAATCAAGCGAAGGAAGTGATCATCAATCTGACAAACTAACCAGCAACTGGAAGCATAAGTCCAGTCATCCCAAAGATCTTATCATTGGCGACATCAATGAAGGAATTCGCACAAGATCCAAAAGGCGCGAAGAATCTAGTGCTGTGGCTCTTATTTCTGAAATAGAACCCAAAATCATAGAATAAGCTTTATCTGATGAAAGCTAGATTGAAGTTATGCAAGAAGAGCTCAAGCAATTCAGTATCAATGATGTCTAGGAATTGTCTCCTAAACCTAAAGATAAATCTGTTACTGGAGCTAAATGGGTTTTCAGAAACAAGATGGACAAGAAAGGCAAAGTCATAAGAAACAAAGCAAGACTCGTGGCCAAGGGTTACACGCAAGAAGAAGGGATTGACTATGACGAGACTTACGCACCAATAGCAAGGTTAGAAGCAATTCGTTTATTACTTGCATTTGCTTGTCACAAAAATTTCAGGTTATTCCAAATGGACGTAAAAAGTGCTTTTCTAAATGGATTCATTCATGAGCAAGTCTATGTGGAACAACCCCCTGAGTTTGAAGACCCAAGGAAACCATACTCAATATTCAGACTCAAAAAGGCCTTATATGGCTTGAAACAAGCACCTCGAGCTTGGTATGACAGGCTGAGTAAATTTTTAATTCAAAATGGTTTCGTGAAAAGTAAAGTAGACACCACTCTATTTATCAAAAAGGAAAGCAAAAGTTTTGTACTAGTTCAAATATATGTCATGATATCATATTCGGATCTCCTAATGAAAGTCTGTGCAAGAAATTCTCTAAGACTATGCAGGATGAATTTGAAATGAGCATGATGGGTGAGTTAACCTTCTTTCTTGGACTTCAAGTGAAACAACTAAAGGAAGGAACATTTATTTATCAAGAAAAATATGCTAATGATCTTGTCAAAAAGTTTGGTCTGAATAATTGCAAGAAGACTGACATTCCAATGTCAAGTGCCTTGAAGATAGACAAAGATGAAGAAGGAAAGAAAGTCGATCAGAAGCTATACAGGAGTATCATTAGCTCACTTCTTTATCTTACTGCTTCTAGACCTGACATTTTGTTTAGTATTTGCATTTGTGCTAGATTTCAAGCAGACCTTAAAGAATCTCATTTAAGTGCTGTAAAGCGTATTATCAAATACATTTCTTCAACTTCAAGCATCGGCCTATGGTATTCTAAAAGGGGAGACTTCACTCTTCTTGGATACTCAGACGCAGATCTAGCCGGTTGCAGAGTTGATAGAAAGAGCACCTCGGGTACCTGTCAACTACTTGGAGGCAGGATAGTGTCTTGGTTTCAAGAAAGCAGAGTACAATAGCTCTCTCTACAGCAGAAGCAGAGTATGTAGCTCTTGGAAGTTGCTGTTCACAAATTCTATGGATAAAGCAACAGTTAAGAGACTTTGGAATTGAAGACTCATGCACAGAGATTAATTGCGACAACACCAGTGCTATCAATCTCACCAAAAATCCAATTCTTCACTCAAGAGCAAAGCATATAGAGATTCGATATCACTTCATTAGAGACCATGTTCAAAATGGAGAAGTTTCGATTCAGTATGTTGATTCAAAGAACCAACTGGCGAATATAATCACAAAGCCCTTGGAGAAAAATCAATTTGAAATTATTCGCTCCAGACTCAACATATTAAGGTTTGAAGAAGTTAAAGTCTAGAGACTCTCAGACTCAAACAAACAAGACCTTGACTGTAAGTTACTCTCTCTCCCTCTCGAATATTATCTTGAAAAGGTACGATCATCAAACCGTATCTTTTTATTGCTATCTTTAATCGGCGTAATTACTGCATCATTTCCTTTTTCGAAAAAGAAGTTATTTTTTGAAATGACTATTTTCGCGGAAAAAGGACAGTTATTTTGAAAAGGCATCTTTTTATTGTGACGATTCGTATACCTCTCTTTTAATCGATCGTATACTGTTGCTTCCTCCTCTCTTCACTCTCAAAAACCCTAAAAAGCACCGATTCTCCATTCCTGTTTTTATCTCCTGCCTAAATCTTCGAAAAAGTTGTTATTTTTCTTGGGGAAAGTCAAGCAAGGAATCTCTCAAAGTACGAGAAAGATGTCTTTTTCAAGAAAGTCATCAAGGATCGCAAGCAGGGGACCATGGCAAATGAATGAGGGGCCTACGCACTTCGATCTCACTGAAGAAGAAGTGTCTCCTGATCAGCAACAGAGCCCACAACATTCTCGACAGCGTCAGTCTCTTCCATCTAGTCCTCAAGGCGTTGTTCATCAACACGAGGAAGAAATCATCGAGGATGCAGATCCAGTAAGAGTTCAAAAGCCCGCCTTTATTTATAAGCTGTATCATGCTTTAAAAGGAACTCGTACTCCTCTGAACTATGTCGATGATTTTCTAAAAGACAAAGGATATAGGAATGAGTATATATTTTTGCGGAAAATGGAAAGCTTAGGAATTGCTCGTAAAGGGGTGGCCGAAGAATCCCTTGAAAATATCCCTAGCGATCCTCGTGATTGGGGATTTAATCCGAGAGAGGGAAATGATGATGACAAATTGTTCATGCAATTTCAACCAAGGATGGGTATTGTGGCGGAAATCAAAGGAAAAAGAGGAGAGATGTCTAGATCGAAAGATCAGAAGGGTCTATTCTCAAAACTGCTGAAGCGTGGGGGTGATAAACCCTAGAAGTGTAGATTTTGATTTTCTGGATGCTGTGAATGTGAACCTGAGAGAAAAGTTCGGTCATCTTCAACTTGAAAAGTTCTGCTCCGACATTACAGAGGCCTATGCTGAACTAACCGCATATTTCTATTCAAATCTTAGTTTTTTGGATGCGAATAGATTCTCCTTCAGTGTCAAAGATCAAGATTTTGTTATGGATATGAATATGCTGGCAGATGTGTTAGAAGTTGAGAGAGGAAGATATCAACCGATCAAAGTTTCTACTGCTCGGGCTACACTGAAACTGGTGAAGGACAGGAGAACAGACGAAAAGATCACCTACTTAAGGATGAGTGCATTCAACATCTTGCTTCACAAGATTGTGATCAATTGCCTTCGACCGAAATCAACTTCAAAGACTGATGTCTCAAGTTCAGAGGCAATGTTGATGTACACCATTCTTACTGGGAAAATGTTTTCTCTTCCTCATACTATCATGTTTCACATGTATAGAGCTGTGATGAAGGACAGAGGTCAACTTCCTTACCCAAGCCTTGTGACGAAGTTATTCAGACATTTGAATATTCAGTCTCAGCAAATCTTTTGTGTTCGACCGTGCGATCATATGGTGATAGGACTGAAAATGGTGACCAAGATGCGTCTGAAGGAACTAAGCAAGGAGTTGGAGAAATTTAAGGAAAAGACTCCTGTAAAGTCTCATCAATTCTCTTCTGCATCAAAAAGGAAAGGGAAGGAGCCCATGGTTGCTCCAACCAAGAAAAGAAGAGCTCTCATCGTGGAAGATGAAGAGGATGACGACCTTACCATTCCGGCCATAGCTTTGAAGAAGCTAAGTCGCTCTGTTCCAAAATCCATGGAACATCATGAGAAAGAAGGAGAGGAAAGACAAGGACGAGAGAAAGAAAAAGAAGCGAGAGAAGAAGAAGAAAAAGAAGCAGAAGAAAGAGCAGCTGGCGAAAAAGAGGCAGAGCAAGAAAGACCTAGAGAAGAAGAAAAGAAAATGAATCAAGAGGAAAGAGAGCCTGAAAAACACTCTTCTCCACCTGAAGGAACAGAGACAGGGGGAGACAATGAGGGAGTTAGTCGCTCTCCAGCCGATCCAGAAGACATTCATGCCTCTCATTTTCCTGAAGAAGAACATGATGCTTCATCGCCAAATCTACGCGATTATTCTGATATGCCATCATTTGCAGAACGTGCTGAAGCTAGTACACAGACCGACAGCTTAGCAGATTTTTGCAGAATTATGGATATTCTCTTGGAGATGCGTGGTCAAATCTATGCTCTGGGATGCGAGGTTCAAAGCTTGCAGAATGCAGGTCAAGTTTCTTCAGTTTCATTACATGATCAGATCCAAGCCCTCTCTATTCAAATTCAGGCCAATGCTAAGGGTGAGGAGATTGCACAACTGAAGGAAGACTTGAAAAGGCTGGAAGGGATCGTTTAGTCCATGGGAGATTTCCAGCTTGTCCGCATTCCCAAGCAATCTTGACTACACTCCATTTTCATCTTAACCTTTTTTTTTAATGTTGACAAAAAGGGGGAGAAGTGCAAGATTTGAATCAAAACTTTGAATTTTTATCGTTTGGATTGTTTGATTTGGATTAATGTTTGACTTTAATTTTGTGTCTGGATTTGGATTTGGATTTGACTGTTATTAATATTGATATCTTATGGTTGGCTTTATGGCTTTATCTTATTCAAGACTAACCTATTTTCTATGGTTGCAGATTCTAGTGTTATTCATTTAGCCATTTATCTCTATAAGATATGCATATGTGTTTGAGAAATATTTTGCAGGTCAAAGTTGTTCAAATCTGCATGAAAGTTTTGTCACCATCAAAAAGGGGGAGATTGTTGGAGAAATCTTTTTAAAGTGTTTTGAAGCTAACAAATCGTTTCCATTGGTCTAGTCTGAAGGATTACAGACTTTGCTGTTTAAAGTCTGAAGACCTCCGGATAGCTAGACTCAAGATTCAAAGTCTATTCTCATTAACAGTTTATAATCCGTTGAAGAAAGGGTATCTAGAACTGGATGTTTTATTAAGGATATGACCTTATCAACTGGAGAAGATCTCTTGGCTGGATATGACTTTTCGGAATCCTTTTGAATTGTTCGAGATTGATTCATTGGTCAAGGATCCGATGATTGGCGAAATATTCGTTGAAGGTTCTACTTATGGAAACCGAGATCCTGATTGTATGGGCGAACATGATTGATGGGCTATCGTCATATTCCTTTAATAGCTCGAATAATCTTCTTAATTGATTCCGTCCAACGGGTATATTGGAGGAATTCCTTTGAAAAGTGCCAACGGGTATGATGGCATAAATGAGTATAAAAAGAAGACGTTCTAAGCTGTTCAAGTAGGTGCGCGATAGAAGAATTTCAAAGTTTAAAGCCTCTTATTGTTTAGTCAATTCATTTGAATGAAAAACTTGTACTTAAAAGAGAGTTTATACTTGTGAGAAACCTTGAGGAAGTGTGATAGAATATCTACACTGTGGAATTAAGGAAGAATTGTGCTGTAACATCTCTTTTGTTCATAGTGGAATCTAGCCGATAGGCTGTCGGTGCGGAAGAGTAGACGTAGGCTTAGGATAAGCCGAACCACTATAAACCTTGTGTTTAATCTTCTCTTCCCTACTCTTTACTTTGATCGTAATTCATTTTGATTAAGCAAAAGAGTATTTCCTTTCTACCATCTGCTTAGTATTTCTATGGTATCTCAAGAAATTGTTTTTACACATATTCACCTCCCTCTAGGTGTTTATACTAGCTACATTAGGGATAAGCATCGTTGACTGGTGAGCAGCATCAAAGGCCGATTGGGCTAGTGGTATTGGGGGCGACTGGCCGAGCGGCGTCGAAGGGGGAGCAGCGTCGGGGGCGGCTGCACGAGTGGCGAGCGGCCTCCATCAAGGGGACGAGTGGCATCCACTGGCGGCATCGACGGCGAGCGGCTGAGCAGCGAGGCAAGTGAAGGGTGATGGCGTTTAGGGAGAAGGAGGGAAGGGCAAGACGAGTGCGGGGCGCCTGGCGTCCAGCGGGCGGAATTGAGGGCGAGCGGCGTCGGCAACGGGCAGAGGCAGAGAACGGGAGGGTCCGGTTTGGTTCTCTGGTTCCCAGTTCTACCCAGGAACCATGCTCACCCTTTGCAAGAGGAAGGAAGAAGAAGAATAAGGAACCGTGCTCACCCCTTGTAAGAGAAAGGAAGAAGAAGAAGAAGAAGAAGAGAAGAATGGGGATTTCGGCCGAGAGAGGGGGAAAGATGAGAGAGAGAAGAAAAGAAAAAAGTAAGGGGAGGGGGGCAGGAAGTGACATGAGGAGGAAAAAGAGGATAAAAGAAAGAGAGAGTGAGAGAGAGAAAAAGAAAGGGGAAAGGGGGAAAATTGGCAAAAGGGGGAAATCACATGGGGGGAGAAAGGTTTAGGGTTTTTTTTTTTGGGAACCTGACCGATTCCGGTTCCGATTCGGGTTCCCGTAAGAATCGGAATTGGGAATCGCCAGTTCCCAGAAAAAAGAGAACTAGGAACCGGAACCGGTCTCTTTAGAATTGGGAATCGAACCAAACCCTCCGGTGCGGTTCTCCAATTTCCGGCTCTACTTGGAAACCACGCTCATTCCTATTTTCAACAAAATGCTATGGAAATCAGCATTGATTGTCCTATCATTTTCTTTCCTATCGCTATCTGCTTTTTATTAAATCAGTTCGATGGAGAATATGCTTGCCAAGCATCAGAATTATCGGTTGATTTTCGTTTCTAATTTTTTATTAGTAGAGAAAGCAAGTCAAGACAAAAAAGGAAAACCCAAAGAAAAAATGGTTAATACCCCGAAAAATTTCAAACTGGTACATTTGTGACAAATTTACCCAAAAACTATTTTTTGACCATAAAAACCCCAAACCGGTATACCTATGACAAATTTACCCCAACTAACTATAAAAAAAAAAAACCTTAAACCGGTACATTTATGACAAATTTATCACAAACTAATTTATTCGACTGCAAAAAAACCCCAAAATAGTAAATTTGTGACAAATATACCTTCTCGCTAAATTGGATTAATGCTACAAAAAAATCACAAAAATTGTAAACGTGACAAACAGAACGTAAAATCCTAAATTGGTATAGCCAACTGTCTTAATAATTTGAGAATAAAATTTAACAAAAACTAACATAGGGTAAATTTGTCACAAGTATACTAGTTTGGGGTAAATTTGTCAAAAAGTATACCAGTTTGGGGCTTTTGGTAGTCAAAAAAATAATTTAAGGTAAATTTATCACAAGTATACTAGTTTAAGGTTTTTCAGGGTATTAATCCAAAAAAAAAAAGGATATGACATAAATTTTATTCACCTCCCACGGATATTACGCATGCATTGATTGTCTTTTTATTTTATTTTCTATTGCTATCTGCTTTTTATTAAATTAATTGGTGGATGATATGCTTTATTGACTCTGAGCATTAAATTATTCGTCGGTTTTCGTTTCTATTTCTTTATTAGTAAAAAAAGCAAGTCAAGTCAACAGAGGAAAAGAAACAAAGGACGCGAAAATTTTATGCACTTTCTGTGGAAATGACGCATGCAATAATGCACCTTTTTTCTTTTTTTTTTTTTTGGCTCTATGCAATAATGCACCTTTACTTTCTTTTCTGTAGCTTTCTTTCATGAGCACTGCCGCGTGATTCGAGGGAGAGATAAAGCTGCAACCCAACTAGACAGTAATAGCCGCTTCTTCGAATATACAAGCATTCTGCGGAAGCACGTCGTCTCTCATCTCCGCTAATAGCCGCTTCTTCGAATCTGAAAGGGAAGTTCTTTCGAGGGATCTCTCACGCTCTCTCTCAAAAGAGAGACAATTTCCCATAAAAAAGAAGAAAAAGAAAGGCAGGGTTGTTCGCGAAAAGGGAGGAAGCGGAGAGCACCATCTTCAGGGAGATTTTTCTGGAAAAGAAAAAAAGGGCATTCCCCACCCTTTCTCCTGAACTCAACCGACCGGCCACCTCCCGCCGGCGACTGCTCTCGCATTCCGTTCCCGAAATCCTACCTCACTCCTTCACCGTCACCTACTTCTTTACGCTCACGAAAAAGTAAAAAGGAAAAAACAAAGAGTCTTGGTCTTTCTCTACGCCGGGAACGGTCGCCGTTGAAGCCCCACACAAAACCTCGGAGCCACAGCCGATCTACGTCGTCCGCCCGCTGCCATTCGTCTTCGCCGTCCCTGACCTCGGTGGAGTCGACTGAAGCCTGACACGAGTTTGGAGTCGCTATTCTCAACCTTCGCCGCCGACGATGCCCAGGAAATCCAAGCGAGGTGGGGCCCCCACGATTGAGTTCTCGTCCAAGAAATCCAAGCGAGGTAGGGCCCCCACGATTGAGTTCTCGTTCCTTTTTCTTCTTTTTTTCTATTTTTTTTGCCTCGTCCTTCTTGATTTTAAAAGAGCAAAGCAAGCTCGATTCCTTTAGTCCTCACTCGCGTCGGATCTGAATGAGTCGGTTTTTCTTAAGTTTGAACGTTGGTCGCTGATTTCTCTTGAGTTTAAGTCCTACTTCGTGTCTGAAGAAATGCCTGAACAGATTCGAATTTGTTCTGTTCAATGCAAGACATGGGATGGGAAAATTTAGTTTGAAAAGTGAGGAAAATTTATTTTGGGATTTGCTTTCGTAGAATCCCTTTCGAAATAAAAAAGTCAGATTGTTCATTATAAATATTATTCCCCAACAGGCGGTGTTTTGCAATTGACTGATGTATATTAGCACTAGGAGTAGGGGAGTGTTGCTAGTTTTCTTTTCTATTTCTTTTATTAATGAAAAAGGCAAGTCAAGTCAAGAAGCACCTATATAAGATGATTACGTGCACCTTATGCAAAATGCTGCTTTTTGCTTTTGTTAGATTAGTTGTTGGTAGAGGTGTTAAACAGGTGGGTCACGTTGGGTTTGGGTCGAGTCATTAATGGTCCGATCCAAATCGACACATTAGCCCATTTATGATCAATTTATGTATAATGTAAATTTTCTGATCCATATCCGACCCGACCCATATCCAACTCATACATGACCAAGCCCATATTAATAAAATATTGTTATATTTAACCAAATTTAGAAAAACTTATTTCTATGTTTTTTTAAAGATTATATTACTAAAATATTTCAAAGCTTATTTTTTAAAAATGGTATTGCTAAAATAGTTTTATACAACACAAATTTAATGGACAATTTTTATAATTTTTAAAATAATTATTTTAAAAAATCAAATATTAATAATTTTTTTTATTTTTTAAAAAATATAATTTTAATTATTTTTAAAATATAATTTTTCTTTTTCTTTTTTATTTTTTATTTTTTCTTTGGCCGGTCGCCGGCACGACGACGCTAGTGGCTGGCCATAGGCGAGCTTCGAGCGACCCATTTAAGACCCATATATCTCACTCTCTTTATTTTAAAAACTCATTATGGGTGCTTTAGGAAATAATGATTGACCCAGTAACGGTCCATTTAAACATAAATGGATCCATAAATGGGTCAATGGCCTATTTTGACACCTCTAGTTGTGAGAGACTATGCATATCGATTCGGAGCATCAGAAATGATCTTGGTTTTCGTTTCTATTTCTTTATTAGTAGAAAGTGATATCCACATGAGGGATAAAGCTGCAGCCCGACTAGACCCTAAGCATTCTGAGGAAGCACATCAAACTTCATCTCCTCTAATGGCTACTTCTTCAGATCTGAAAGGGAATTATGACGTCTTCTTGAGTTTCAGAGGTACGGACATTCGAAATAGCTTCCTCAGTCATTTCTACGTGGCACTTGCCCAAAAAGGAATCTACAGTTATGTTGATAGCGAGGAGCTTCGGAAAGGCGATTGTATAAAGCCAGCGCTTATGAAGGCGATTGAGGAGTCGTGTATCGCAATCGTCATTTTCTCTGAGGACTATGCTTCCTCACCGTGGTGTTTGGAAGAGGTGGCGAAAATCATGGAGTGCAAGGAGCAAAGAGGACTCACTGTATTTCCGGTGTTTTACAAAGTGGACCCTAGAGAAGTGAGAACACCAAGAGAGAGCTACCGAAAAGCTATGGGTAAGCATGAGAGAAAGTTTGGGAGAGATTCGGAGAAAGTGAAGAGATGGAAAAAGGCTCTCATTGATGCAGGTAGCTTGTCTGGGTGGGATTTGAAGGATAAGTAAGTACTAAGTAGTGATTGATGTGACACTGCTTTGTTTTTTCTTTTTTATACGCTGAATCTCTTCTTCTTTTTCCATGAAAGTTAATTATCTTTGGAAATTGATGTATCTAGTACCTTTCCGGATTTTGTCAGAGACGAAGCATATCTTATCAACAGAATTGTGCGGGAGATCTCTATGCTGTTGGACCGAAAACCATTACACATTGCCAAGCATCCGGTTGGAATACATCAACAAGTGATAAAGCTGGAATCTATGTTAAATCTTGAGTCTCGTGATGATGTTGTCATGATAGGATTATGGGGACAAGGAGGCATAGGAAAAACAACATTAGCCAAAGCCCTTTATAATGATATATTCAGAGGATTTGAGGCTTCATGTTTTTTGGCAAACGTTCGTGAAACTTCAAAAGATTCCAAGGATTTAGTTCATTTGCAGGAAAAATTGTTGTCCGAGATACTAGTGGGAAAAGAATTAATAGTGTTTAGTGTTGATGGAGGTATTAATTTGATGCGATGTAGACTTTGCCACAAAAGAGTCCTCCTTGTTCTCGACAATGTTGATGACATAAAACAATTAAATGCTTTAGCTGGAGGGCGTGAATGGTTTGGTAAAGGAAGCAGAATCATCATTACTACGAGAGATAAACATCTATTTACTTTCCATATGATAGATGAAGATCATATCTATGAAGTTAAAACTTTAGGTGATCTAGAAGCTCTTGAACTTTTCGATAAACATGCTTTTATTGGAAGTAAGGAAATAGGGATAAGGAGGGATCTTGTGGATAGTGCTTTGCATTATGCTAATGGACTTCCTTTAGCACTTGAGGTATTGGGCTCTTTCCTATGTGGTAGAAGAGAACAAGAGTGGGAAAGCGCATTGTTTAAACTTGCTAAAAGTCCTGACAAAACCATCAATGGCGTTCTCAAGTTAAGTTACGATGGACTAGAGGACTGCACAAAGGAGATATTCCTTGATATTGCATGTTTCTTCAAGGGGAAACCTATAGAGTACATCATGGAAGTCCTTAACAGTTGCGACTTCGACACAACTATTGGAGTAGAAGTTCTTGTTGAGAAGTCCTTAATAACTAAAGAAAGGAAGATAGTACAGATGCATGACTTGATTCAGTTGATGGGCATGGATATTGTTAAACAAGAATGTCACGATGATCCTGGAAGATGCAGCAGGATATGGGTTTGTGAAGATGTCTATGAAGTTCTATCAGGGGAAATGGTAAGTTTTGGTGGTTTAAACACTGATTTTACTCTCTTCTTCTCTGACTTTGTATGCTAATTGCAATGCAAGTTTTATAAATGCAGGGAACAGATGCAGTAAAAGCCATAGTTTTGGATTTACCCAAGACAGAAGCAATATACATAGGTCCCAATGCTTTCACAAACATGAGAAGATTGAGGTTGCTCATCATGATTAATGTGTATAACTCTTTCCAAGGTCCCATCTGTCTTCCTAACAGATTGAGATGTTTTCAATGGCCTGAATGTCCTTCTTCAGTTCTCAAATTTCCCCCTGGCCCAAAGAAGTTAGTCAGACTTGATCTGTGCAAAAGCAACATTCAAGTCATGGTGGACCAATTTAAGGTGTGCATTCAAATGAATTGTCCTTATCTCTTACATATCTATATCTGTATGCATATGATTATGATTAATATATGCATGTCTTATTGCAAACTTTGAATGCAATAATTACTAACTCTGATGATGCTCGTTAGTTGTGCTTAAGAATCATCTGCATCTATTAAATTGTTTATATTTGATTAAAGCATTAAAAACAAGATGTCGATTTACTGCATGAACCAACATAAGTGGATTCTTCCCGTTTCAGGGGAGTATTAAGCACTTTCCTATATGAATTTTAATGTCAACTCAAACAGAAGATACTCACTAAAAAAGTTAAATCTCATTTTCAAATGTTAGAAGTACTGAAATCATAAGAAGAATGGACTTATACGGTTAGTAACTTTAATACCGAAAATTGGAACAAGAACTTATTGGCGACATAATTTAACAATTGAATGATGAATGTGCTTAGTATTTTAATAAACATGAACGGAGGATTCAATTTGCATGCCTTTGAAATGATAGATACTGAAAATGCTATAAAAAATTCTATATTTTATATAAGAGATGAGTTTGCTAGATTCTTTTCGAAATTGCATATGAAAATAGAATGAGATTTTTCTTGCTTATTTGCTTTAAAATATAACGGGGAGTTTCTCCTTCTCCTTCCAAGTATGCAACACGTTCCCCTCCTTTCCTTTCAATCGAGCCATTCTGTTGCGCCCTTACTCCATTTATTCCTAAGTGAGAAATCACGGGACAAAAAGCAACTCTCAGGGGAGATAGATTGACCAGCCATTCATTCTCCCGCTTTTTTAAAAAAAGGCTTGTGGAGCACAATTCTATGAAGAGTCTTACTTTATGGAGGCACTAGCGCACCACATCAAGGACGCTGGCAGCACGCAACGGCTTTCACGCATGACTAATAAGGCTTTCTAAAGAGAAGTGAAAAAGGGGCTCATTTTGCTAATTTAAATATATTTAAACCTAAATCTAATCTAAAGTTATGTATGTATTATATTTATATTAATATTTATACTACTACACAAAGTAAAGGTGACCTTCCACAGGATCTCAATTTAATTTCTTCCCCAAAATGTCTTGATTACTTATTTTACAAATATTGTATTTATAGAGAGGTGCGTAAACTAGTAATTTATTTAATCTCGAAAATTTTACATATATTCTATGTTTGTGTATTGTGTATTTACCAACAATTTATTTCCATTAAATATTTCTAATTTGGTGGTTTTGCTCAATTTTTCAAATATCAATTTTTTCAAATCCTTTGCATACTCTTATATTTTTCTCTTCCTTGGCCTCCTATGAGACAAACTTTGTGGGCTTTCAATTATTGCTGTCATGCTCGTCGGCCACACTGACGTCGGAACGTATTGAACGAACTAATAAATAAAAGGGTTTTTCAATCTTAATGAAGTGGAAAAACCCCGCTACAAAGGAGAGGAAGAGATTACCTTAGGAGGCCAGTCTAAGGATGCAGCACCCTCTTGATCACTCATGAGTCAACCAAAAGGACAGAGAGAGACAAAAAAAAGATAGAATGAAACTTCATTTAATAAATTCATCGTGTTTACCATGAGAGACCGAGAGGGCACTTGTTTACCATGAGAGACCGAGAGGGCACTTATAAGTTGGAGCCTAAGATACCTTTGAGTAACCTCCAAGTAAAGAAAAATGATCCCAAAATACAAAATTCAAATAGGCTACAATATAATCACATTGTAATCAAGACTAAAGCAATCCTAAAAAGTATAAAACAGGCTCACGATCAAGAAAATATATTTTAGATCCATTATTCTATTCCCAAGAGAGAATCTTGAAATCTTAAAAAGACCCCTCCTCAAGGCCAACTTCATAGTGATAGATCAGCAACATTGAAACTAGTGGAAACACCGTTCTCTCCACGAAGCTCACTTTTGTAGGCATTATTATCGATGCGTTCCAAAACTAGAAAAGAACCATCCATAGCGCAAAGACTAGGTGGAAAGCCCTCTTCTCATAATCCAGACAAAATCACCTCCTTTAAAAACAGCAGGCTTTTTCTATGTTTTTTGCTTGACTGGAAATTTGACAATTTGCTTCGAACTTCTCTTCCTCACGTAACTTATTGATTGTTTTAGCTCTTTCTCCATATTGGTGGTGGATAATGGTGTAGGATCCAAAGGACTATAAGATGCTTTCGCTACACAACATAAGGGGTTGTCTTTGGAATATCATGTAGGCGCACAATTTCTCTAATATAAAGTTCAGCAACATGTAACGCATCAAGGGTCTACTACGTTCAACAAAATGTGTGATTCTCGAAAATCGATCGACCAAGCATCATGACCTAATAGAGATAACACAAAAGATTCCCGAGCCTCCACCGCCATTATGGTAGGTTTGCGTATCTCTGCATAAGATTGTAGATCCATCAAGTGCCACCTATGTTACTTAAATTCATGTCATGAATTAGCTAGCAAAGGATTTGACCATGGCTCATGTCCTCACACTAGAGGTTACCTTCTCTCTTTGAATTACATGTATTGTTTTTGAACGTACACATAGGAGAAGTGGCCACCCACTTAGTATGGGAATGATTTCTCTTGTATGTCGCTTGATAGAGCTCCAGTGTGTGGTGGAATTATGAGTATTATTCTTTTTTTATCTTCTCTTTTGGCCAAGGATTGCGCAATAAACTCATATTTAAAAAGGGAGAGGGAGTGCTCTATGTACACCATATGATCAACTAATTTGTGATCACACGGGGCTTGAATGATGATCAAGGGTTTTTCATTAAATATTTTTCTCTTCATTTTTTTTCCACAGGACTTCAAAAATTTGAAGTTCCTTAACTTCAGTGAATGTTCGTCAGTGGTTTGTATGCCAGACCTTGATTTGACTCCAAATCTCGAGGAACTGGATCTTCATGGATGCAAAAATTTGGAGTGTGCTCACAAATCGGTTGCATATCACGCCAAGTTACGGTTGTTGAATTTAAAAGGGTGCTCTAACCTTTATCATCTCCTTGATGTGCTCCAATCTAAGAATCTTCAAGTTCTCAATCTTACTGGTTGCTCAAAGTTGCAAAGATTCCCGCATATTCCGGATAAACTCAAAGGCTTAGAAGAACTTTATTTAAGAGGGACTTCAATTGAGGAACTTCCTGCATCCATAGAAAATCTTGTCTCTTTGGAGAAATTGAATTTAATTGAGTGCAAGAAACTGGCAAACCTCCCATCAAGCATTTACAAGTTGTCAAATCTTGAGCGCTTGATACTTAGTGGTTGTTCAAAACTAAAAAAGTTTCCCATAAAGGAGGATTTGAGTGATCTGCATAGCAAGGTGGGATTTCCTAAGCTAGTGATCTTAAGGCTTGAGGGATGCAATCTACTAGAAGGAGAGTTCCTAAAGAATCATTCATGTTTTCCACAATTAAGAGATTTGTATTTGTCCATGCACAATTTTGCTAAGCTTCCAACGTGTGGGCATCTACGTAATTTACTCGACTTGCGTGTTTGGGAATGCGTTCAGCAACAAAAGATTGGCAAGACTCCAGGGCAATTGCAGCGTTTATTGGCAATGAATTGTGAATCTCCAAGTAAAATTCCCTCCGACATGTGGGCGGTTAACCAGATTGACGAACTGCTGCTTAATAAGGTTAGACTCTCCCCCCCCCCCCCCCCCCCCCACCCCACCTTTTTTTCTTTTCTGTCTCTGATTAATACGGAATCGTGTACATGTATTGCTAACTATAACTAAACTTACCGACCCACTTAACTCATTGAAACTCCTATTTTTCATGTGCCAAATTCGAAATACTGTCTTAACAATTTACATCTACGACAGCAAATTCATCCCAGAGCGAATCGCCACATTCTTCTACCTGGAAGAGAGATGCCGCAATGGTTGCTCCCGAATAAAGAGGGTTATATATCTTTCACGGCTTCAAAGGACTTTTATAAGAAGTTGCTAGCATTAACAATCTGCATTGTATATCGAGTAAAGGAAGGGAAACGAAATGCCTCATATTGCTTACGTCTATACATTAATGGCGAATATAAACAAAAGGTGATAAAAAATCTTCCTTCAGTGCGTTCGGATCATGTAGGGCTTCGAAGTCTTAGAATAGAGAAGGTTTGGGGAGTAGACCCTTTTGGTCCAAATGACCGGAGTTCTTTCCAGCTTGGCATTAAAGTATTGGGTGGTGCAATTGTAAAAAAGTGTGGATTTCGATTAACATGTAAGTCATTAGAGGATGATTTGGAGGCTTTGTATCAAGAGGAAAAGTTGCAAGATCCAGGTTTGATCTATAAGATTTGTGATAAAGAAACAACCACAGAGGAAGAAAGTCACCTGGCACATAAGGTCTCTCTCTCTCCCCCTTCCCCCTCCGTGATCGTGGGGGATGTGTGTGTTTGATATGGGTGCATTATGTTTGTATAATGCAAAAACTGCAAATGCTAGTAAACAAACAAGCTAATATATTGTGATTTTGCATCTGTATGTGATAGCTGTGGCGATTCCATGAAGACGATGAAATCTCAGAGGAAGACCTTACATCTTCTGACAGAGAAGACGAGATCCTGCCTCGCTGCTTTGGTGACGTTATGACTGATCCCATGCCTACACGCAATGATATCATTGCTGACTTTTCAGTTGAGGCCCCCACCCCCACCCCCACCCCCACCCCCCGGGGCACGGGCATTCATAAGTGCATGTGTTGGTCTGTTGGAGCGTATGATATCATGGCTAACTTTTCAGTTGAGGTCTGTCTCTCTCCCTCCCTCTCCTCCTCCTCCCACCCCCACCCCCACCCCCCCCCCTCCTCCTCACACCCCCCCCCCCCCCCCGGCTCTGGATTCATAAGTTCTTGTGTTGGTTTGTTGGAGTGTATGTTGGGCACACAATGTTTGTATAATGGGAAAATTGAAAATTCTAGACAAACAAGTAAATCTAACATAAAGCAATTCTGCATTTACATGTGATATGGGTGGCTATAACACTCACAGGTGAATGATTTCATGAGTATTACATATAAGGCAAGGAAGGATGGATCAATATGTTTAATTATTATAAAACTCTAGCTTTGGTTAAATTACGAGAAAAATTCTCTATTTGAACTAATTATCAATTTGAGTACATCTAACAATTTACTGTTATAGCAGAGGCATCACTATTCCATGATTCCTACTTTCTACAAAGATATTCTCCCTGGAGGAGATATGCCAAAGGAGTTTATCCTTGTTGAAGGCAGTACCATATCTTTCATGGTTTCACAGGACTTTTATGATAAGTTCCTGGGATTAGCTCTTTGTGTTGTTTTCAGTGTAGACAATGGAGAAAAGGAAATATTTTTCGACATCGTACCCCATGTTAACAACCAAAGACGAAATAGGCTATCAGGGCCTCTCGGTTCATTTGATTCAGATCACATGTGGATTCAATATCTCAAACCAAATGCGCTGTGGGGAGTGTTGGGGGGAGTAGTTGATTTTCTTGAATTTGACGAGGATTGCTTACAATTTAGCCTCACACTCAGCATATTGGGTGGAACTATGAAAAAGTTTGGATATTTGCTAAGATGCAAGCAAATGGATGATGATTTGAAGGCTGTGCTCGAAGACAATCAATTAGTGGATCTAGCTTCAATCAATGAAATGAAGTTTGAAGAATTCTTATACAAATTTCTCTCACACCAAATGGAGGAAGTGGAACGCCTATGGGAGGAACCGAAACGCCAAATGGAGGAACTGGAATGCCACTAGTGACGGCAGTGACAACGAAACAGATTAAATGGGAAGAGGTGAGTGTAGTAGTGTTCGCATGGAGCTCTGAAGGAAGCAATCATTAAGCCAGCGAAACAAATTGAGGGTTGGCATATGTTTCCTGATATGTCGGAACATCTGTGTTTGTCGTTGAAGTAAGAGATGCCATTCAGTTCAATCTCTAATGTTAGATTCGAAAAATGGAGAGAGGGTGACTTGGCACACAAGACACTTCAATCCAATAGAACGTGGCATCATGTTTGGCTCAAATATCTTGAGCACGTGTAGTCAAATCATATCAATAAATGAGATATCGGTGTTTTTCATTACTCGGATTGGGTGGAGCTAACGAAAATACTAAATTGTATTGATTGGATAGATTTTAAGACTACATTTCACTTTTTGAAAGTTTTGGAACTTGATTATATTTTCACAGCAAATTTTATGACTTATGGAGTACTTATTTATAAATAAAAAAAAAAACTGTATTCATATTTCATTTCCCCCAATCATTGTTTCCCTTTACTTGGGTAATTTCAATTTTTTTGGAGGCAGAGTCTAGTATAATCTCATCTCCTTGGCAGGTATCCATTGATATCTATCTGTTTTTTTTCACCTCAGACAGATTATGTTGTTCGAGTTGGCCATCCCAATCATTCTTACTCATCCAAACTTGTCTCTTCTCGATGTCCAAAACTTCTTACCCTCGAGGTTAACATCAAAAGTATTACCCGAGTGAAGGCCATCCCTTGCGGAAAATCCTGTTCTTTTGGGCTAGGGCATTTTATCATACCATCAAGGACTAGGTCGCCAGATAATTGGCTCACTTGTTCAGCAAACATGTTACTTCTCATAGTCATGTAAGTATGACTGGCAGCTCAATGCCTCAAATCACCCTCGGATTAATGTTTAAGAGTAATCAATGTTTCATTCACATGGGACTCATAAATTGTTTGATCAAATTAGCATGAAATCGTTTCAGAGCTTTAGAATAAATCTCCTAAGAAATTGACAGAAAACCAATCCAACCCACCGGCTCAAACTGTTTAAACAAAAATCTTACCCGTGTGAAAAATTCAAAGTCTATCTTTCGTCCTTCCAACACACTGTTAGTACCAAATGTTTGATATCTATCTAAGCAAATCTCTGCATTGGTAGTTATCATGGAAGTTGTCAAGATGGATCATGATTTAATGAAAATTAAACAGATGCTCGAAGATGGTGTAACGAAACAAATAATAATTACGGCTCGTGTTTCTTTTCCTTTATAATTCGCACTCAGTGGGAAGTCGGCGTGCATGCCCGCTAGGAAGTATTGTGCACGTATTCTCTGCGAGGAGTGGAGGTAACTCTGCTACTTCACTTTGCTTTATTTGAAAAAAGCGAAAGCGAGCTTGAGATGATTAAGGCCAGATGAGATTACCTAATAGCCACGACGACGGGCAACTGTTGTTTTGTCCTAGATTGACAATATTCAAAGGCCCAATTGGCGAGACAACCTCTGAACAAATCTTGACCAGACTCATTTGGCTAAGGGAAGTGTGTACCATTGGAGATGATGATAGTATTTCTTTAGGCTTCATGTGCTTGGTGCTCCAGAATTTGATACTGTGAGCCATGTGCTTCATTCGGAGGTCTGAGTATGGTTGTCTTAATCTGTTGGACTAGTCAAAAATCCACATTTCATTGGCAACTTTCGCAATTTCCCATGCTCGTTGTGAACAGAATCCGCCAGACACGAGAAAAAGACGGTAAGACCCGCGTGCTATGTTATATTCCATCAAACAATTTTTCATCAAGAAAACAATGTTCAATTAGGACAAGTAGAAAACTGAGTCCCAGAACTAAAAACTTTGTGCAATCAAAAAGGCTTAAAAATGCAAACTCAAGAGCCAAGAAATTACACAATAAATTTACGTGATTCACTCAAAAAATTACATAAATAAGCGAACGATAAAAGCAAAGATTTATGTCGCGGAATACAATGAAAGAGAAAGAGCTATCAAAACTATCATTTTTACGTCTTTGTCTTAAAGTGAAGCTAGCACGAACCTCTCTTCACGTGAACTCTCCAGCGAATTAGCTTACCTCATTTCACTTCTTCCTTTTTCCTGAAAGTGATAGAGCAAATATTCACTTGGGCTTTTGACTAAGCAAAAAAGGATAAAAAAAAAAAAAGATTTCGCAAGGACTGAGTTAATGCAAGTAAAGTATAACGTCATAAAGTCTAAGCACGTATTACATGGTTCAAAGAGCAATATCTCGTGCTATGGAGGAGTGTTAAAAAGTCAAACTAAAAAGTTGAGATTGATCAATACGGAAACTAGCATCGGAAAGAGATGTACAAATTGATTCATTAAGTGTGATCAATTTTTTGTTTCTAGCATCAGGCACCCCACAAGAAAGAAAGAATTCTCCAAGAACTTTTTTTTTTTGATATCCAGGGAACCCGTACAGATTCTTCAAGAACTTTGGTCGCCTAAGAAGAGAAGAATAAATATTAATTGTGTTTGTTGAATCTCACGAACATTTTCGAGCAACCAATGAAAAAAAATCATCATTGATGGTGCAATTAATCAAAATGAGAACTGCTTTTGTAACTGTTCTTAATTTACAATGAAATAAATAGCCTCTTTTTGGCCACAAGAAAATAAATAACAAATAAAAAAATTGTTATTGGATCCACTCCTTTAAGAATTTATACTCACAACATGTCATTATTTTCACAATAACCCAAAAACTATTATACTAACAAAGATCAATCAATATATATATATATATATATATATATATATATATATATATATATATATATATATATATGACTCGTTGCTATGTTTGCTTGATTTAATTAAGGACTTTTATTTTGATATCTTTCATCATTTTGTTGATTGAGAATGTCTGGTGTCTAAATATGATGAAAGATAAGCTGGACGTTTTTTAGTGTTTATTACACAATTACAAAACAATTTCCTATCTTCTTTCGCCATGAGAAATTGGTGTAATTTGACAACTATGTGCCAAAGAGTTGGTTACAACTCCCACATTCACGTTGTCTCCAATTTTACTTCCCTGTGTAACGATGGAATGACTTCCATGCTCTAGCAATTGAAGTTTTTATTTCCAGCCTGAACTTTTAATTTTATGTCATTAATTTTGGAGCTTGAACCCGATAACCTTTGTTTAGTCATAACTGCCGACATGTATCCGAATATGCATATTTTGTTCAATTTGATATACTTATTGAGAAGAAGTAATGCGTGGCCTACCTTGAAGTAATGCATGTGCTTTCAACTCAATTCGCTCCAAATTGTCTATGGTAGCCTGCCGTGTCAGATTAATCAGAATTTTGCTAAGGGTCTAGTTCTAAGGGAAGTGAACTGCTTTTGGCCTTTTCTTTTCTCTTTGCCCCCCTCTTACTGTTCTCTATGTGCTTCTTTAACAACTTTTCTAGACTAGAACTTATCGCTGTAAGAGCTCGTTTTATGCCGATTTAATTCGATTGAATAGGGTCATGCATGTCACGAGTCTATCAACAAAAATTGTAATGAGCAAATGTTTATGCTTTGCGATTTGATGAATTTTACCCATAAAGTGACTGTGCACGGTTTCTGCTCCTTCCTTTATGATTTTGTAAAGATATGTATCAAACCTAAGTTGGGTGTATGCTTCCTCGATGACTGCATAAGATTGACATTCCCATTTTTCCTTGTGATATCTCGATCATAGAAGGCTCTTGCCACAATAAATTATGTGCCTATAATCCTCATTATGATAATGTGTAGGAAGTTTTTCTTTTCAATTTTTTCCTCAATTGAATTACAATCTCATTAAGTGACGCCATTTAGTGTCATGATGTATATTCTTGATGATATTTATCACACGATAAATTAAATATGGTAGCTGAAAAAGGTGATATTGACAAAGAAAGCAAGAGTCGTTATTGCTAGATAAACATTTGTTATTAACTTTTCATGTCACTGGCACCTGTATGATGTTGAAGCATTGCAACATCTCGTACTAGGATTTGGATGTTCTCTATTAATAAAGAGGGAATATTTTAATTTGTGCATCAAATTGGTAATCACATTGTTCTTTTATTGGTTCACAATATGACTTGAAACGGAGTCAATTTATCACAAGTTCCAGTTCTCCATAGCAAAAGTATGGAAGATGAGGTTTTTGTGTTTGAACATATGCAATAATATATATATATATATATATATATATATATATATATATATATATATATATATATATATCAATTAAATTTGTGTGACGATTCAAATTTGGCGGAAACTCCATTTACATGGATAAAGTTATTGGGAGAGAGAGTTAAAATTCTATAAGAGATATGTAATAATGCATTTGTAACCTTAGATGTTTGTTATAATTTTTACATTTCCTAGATCATAAACATAATGTAGGAAGAATGCTCAAGTATACTTGTGTTAATACCCAATTTTACACGCTTTATTTGTTTTTTTTCCAAAAGTGTTTTGAGCGTGTCCATTTAATCGAGTGGTTGCCCCCAAAATAGGAGATTTCAAGCAAAGTGGACTTTCACAATCGAATGGATAATATGCATGATGACATCCAAAAGTCGCGTCTTAAGAGCGTGAACTAATTGCCTCACTTGTTTAGTAAAAAAAAAAATTATTTCTCATAGTCATGTAAGTATCATTGACAGCTAAATGCCTCAAATCACCCTCAAACTAATGTTAATGAGTAATCAATGTCCCATTCAGCATACACGTAGGACTTGTAAATCGTTTGATAAAATTGGCAAGAAATCCTTTCACATCTTCAGAATAAATCTCCTCAGAAATTGACAGAAAGGTAATCCAACCACCCACCTAAATCATCAAAACAAAAATCTTAACCTTGTGAAAAAACTCAAAGTCTATTTTCTAGTACTAAATGTTTGATATCTATCAAAGTAAATCTCCATGTTGCTAATTATTATAGGAAGTTGTCTAGATGGATTATGATTTAGAGTGTATCCGTGTTGTGGCAAATGAGTGATTTAGAAAATATTTTTCAAAAGTTAATTACTTTTGTCATTTAGAAAATTAGTCAACATAAAATATTTTCATCTTCGATATTAATCTATGCCTATTTATTTTTATAGACAATGAAAACATTTTCTATTCATTTTATTTTTGTAATCGATATAAGAGACTAATTTTTGAAAAATATTTTCCAAATTACTTATTTTTCGCAAAACAAACGCACCCTAATGAAAATTAATCAGATGCTCGATTGAAGACGGTTCAAAGAAACAAATAATAGTTAGGGTTCGTGTTTCTCTCTCTTTCTAATTCATACTCAATGGGAAATTGGGGTGCACGCGAGCTAGGAAGTGTTGTGAATGTACTCTCTGTGAAGAGAGGCGGCAACTTGCCTCTTCACTTTGCTTTATTTGAAAATAGGGAATGGCTTTTCACTATTTTATTGAGATGATTTAGGCCAGATGAGATTGCTTTATGGTCATAATGGCTGGCAAACTGTTGTTTTTGTCCTAGATTGACAATAGTTAAAAGGCCCAGTTGGTGAGACAACCTCTGAACTAATCTTGACCAGACTCATTTGGCTAAGGGAAGTGTGTACTTTTGGAGAAGACGATAATATTTCTTTGGAGATCATGTGCTTGGTGCTCCATTATCGATTCTGGGAGCCATATGCTTGATTGGGACGTGAGTATGGTTGTCTTAATCTGTTGAACTGGTCAGAAATCCATATTTCAGGACCAACTTTTGCAATTTCCCATGCTCATTGTGAGGAGAAACCACCAGACACAAGAAAAAGTGGTAGCTCATTGGGAACAGAATCCATCAGACACAAGAAAAAGAGGGCACGAACCACATGCTCTGTTACATTCAATCAAGCAATATTTCTTCAAGAAGAAGAATGTTACCTCAGGAGAAATAGCAAATCGAACTTCCCAACATTCTCCTGAGTTACTTGATTTAATTAAGAACTTTTATTTTGGTATCTTTCATCATTTTTGATCGAGAATTTCTGGTGTCTAAATATGGATTGATTCGTTGCTATGTTTACTTACTTGATTTAATTAAGAACTTTTGTTTTGGTATCTTTCATCATTTTGTTGATTGAGAATTTCTGGTGTCTAAACATGGTCAAAGAAAAGCTGGACTTATTTTAGTTTCTATTACACAATCACAAAATAATTTCCTATCTTTTCCAATGAGAAAGCGATGTAATTTGACAACCATGTGCTGAAGAGTTGGTTACAACGACTCACATCCACAGATGAAACTTGCAACACCCTCCTCTCCCTCCTTCCCTCTTAGTCCGACCTAGGGCGGCGCCGTCGCTTTATCTTCTTTGAAAGGCTCCACCTTCGCCATTGTTGCTCGAAGTCGGTATCTGGTTTGTCCACCCTCTCTCTCTCTCTCTGCTTTACCTCAGAAAAAGCGCGGCTGGCCCAAGTCGAGGTCACAGTTGGGGTTGTCGAGGGCGACGAGCTCAGATCTACTAGGTCTGTTTGGCAGACAGACGGAGATCGAAGAGGCTTAGTGCAACGAACGTTAATGTCCGCGCTCGACAGGAATGTCTAGGAACCAATCGTCAGAAATCTAATTTGAGTGTCCTTGATGGAGGGAAACGTAACCATGTTCAATCGACCCTTTGAACTACTGACATTTTCGTGATGATTGCTTCCCCGACTAGCATCTCCTCCTCTAGGCACCACCGGATTCGACACCAGTCAGTCAGCTTCACCGCCACCACCACCACCACCACCATCACCACCACCACCACCACCACCACCACCATCTCTCTCTTCCCCGATGTCGCGATCAATTTTTTCGGGTGTGAACCACTTAGGGTTTGGCTAATGGATTGTTAAGCCTAGACTTAACTCGGGCTCTCCCAAGCCCATACCAATTCGCGACTTAGATTCAAGTTTTTAACACGCAATTGATTTTCATTTAGGAGCCGCCACTAATCTATTTTTGGTGGGTCGATTAGAAACCCAAGTAAAATAACGGGAGAATTATTTTACTCCTACGAACCAGAGACTATGGGTACGGGGACTTGGTTACGCTAAATTTCTCTAACGCCCTTTTGGTACCATTTCTTTTATTTTGAAAAAATGCTTTTTGCAAGCAGCTTGGGTTTATTTTAAATCTATTTCCCTAACATGTGAGGTTATCATGCGCGTGCACAAACCACCAATTTAACACTCAAGAAAGCAAATGAATAAATTGCAGGACTTACTTCATAGCAACGAAAGCATCTGCGTTGTTAGTTTAGAATTCACATCAGCAGTCCTAAATATGATTTCTAATTAACACGCGATTTTTGTTTTGTTTTCACTTAATTAATGAAAATCATGCAATATGCAATGCATGCCACTAATTTAACATGAAATAATATGACATGGCAACATGACTTAGCTATACATAACTAAGCATGAGATGATTTGTTCTAAATAATTTTTTTTTATTTTCCATGAGATTCGAAATTAAAGAAATGCAACACTTAAATATGCAATCTAAATTAATCTAATGACCAAATTCTAATGACGGGCAATTTCTAATTAAATGCATCTAAAAATCACTAAATGACGTGCATTGTATGGAACTAATTCTATATGACGTGCACATGATTTTTATTTTCCTAATAAGCGTGCAATCTATTTAGGAGAAATTATCTAAACCTATAACATGCAATCTTAACATGCAATGACGTGCAAAGAATGCCCTAATTTTACATGACATATGCATAATGACCCTTTTTGTGTTTTTCCTTTTTCTTTTTTTTTTAAAATTTCGAAATTAATAATTGCCAAATAGTTAAACATGCAATTTAGACTAGTGAAGCAGAAATCTAACATCCTAATTTTTTTTTTTATTTTTTCATGTTTTCAAAAATTCGAAGTAAATTAATTTCCTATTCTAGACATGCAAAATAATCTAAAACAAGTAACATCCTAACATGCATCTAACTCAAATATATTCTCTTTTACGGAGCAAACAAATAAAGCATCAAGAATAACATGGCACCAAATCAAGCAAGACATCATCCACGTCCATTTAATTTTGGGAAACAAATTGACGAATCATATCTCGCTTGAGATCGGATTGGCCAATTTTTAAATAAAATCACGAATCATATCTCGAGCGTGAGATCGGATTGGTGATTTTTCCGTACGATTGCGGGTCATATTTCGAGCGTGAAATCGGACCGTCAATCATATGTACGTTGCGAAATTAGGAAGATTTCCCAATTTAAAAGGCTAATCGTATTGCGAATATCATGGCATATTGGGAATTTCCATCACATGCACCAATGAGTATATCAAATAAGGAAACAAAATTTTCAGAAATTAACGTAGACAAAATTCTTACCGATCCCAAATATTTGCTTCCAAATTTAGCCTTCGAACGGTGGCTCGTGAATCACGATAGGGGCTCAATGTGATGGCGCAAGGACAGCTTACTGTGGTGTTTGCTTCGACTAAGGAACGGTTCTGAACAGTAGCCGGGGCGTCGTGGATTACAAGATGCGAATAATGGCCGTTGCTTGCTATTTGTACGCTGGTCCCACTCACGTCAAGAAAGCGCGAGATGTGGCTTCGCAGGGATTGAATCGCCAGACTTCATTGATCACTGCGGTAGGGAGAAGGTATGACATGCATGGCCTAGACGTCGCAACAAAGTCAGCAACAACGTTGGGATAAAAGCTTCGGCGTCACAGATGCAGCTGGAGATGACGGCCCAAAAGGATGAATCTCGGCACCACTCGGATCAGTGGAGGGCGACACCAGCAAAAGTCAGCGGCGTCCGTTGCAACGCTGAATCGTGAAGCTGGTAGACCCCAATTGCAGCTACGAAGACTCACTCTCAAGAAGAAAACCTCAACTCTCTCTCTCGTGTGTTCTCTGTGTATTGCTCCGAAATCCTCCCTTTTGTCCCGTAATGAGTCAATTTATATTGAAAGGGCGTAAACCAATGAGGAAAGAAAACATATTCTGTTTCCTTCTGGGCATGCATTGAAATATATTTTCTTTCCTTTCCTCTCTATTGATCGAATGCCGATATATATATTTTTCGCAAATCCATGCCCGCAATGCAGAACGTGCCCAACATTCCCCTCTCATGCTGATCTTCCGAATTTCCTTTGTGCATATGCTCGTATCTTTCCTCTTAAAATAATGCTGGTCAATTCCTTGCTCCCCACGTTGACCGAATGGTGGGAAAGCGCATAATTTTCCTTCACGTGGATGGGCTTCTCTATGTTTGAATCGGTGGCCGCTTACACACTTTCCTTCCTTTGCATTCGTTCCCTTAAATGCACTAATATGTCGGTGCCAATATGCTGGAAATTTCTTAATTGACTTTTAACAATTTAGGACACCCATGTAATATCAATCACCATGGAGGAATTATCGACTTATCCACAGTTTAATGCTCTTGTTGGCTTGAATATTCAAGGCCATTCACCAAAATCCATTCACCGCCGGCCTAACAAATATGCAATTAAATGAAATATGCTTCTAATGACCATATGTTATGGAATTAAATTTTTTTTTTTTTAGGGGTTAAAATTAATCCCTGATGTTTTAATGTGATAAACGGATCGCCAAAATTTAGGTGTCAACACCCGACTATTTCGGAACCTAATATTGGAGGCTGCTTGAGGTCGATGATAAGAAGAGCAGAAAGAGATCCCCTTATCCGGTCGATTTTCTTCTTCTGAAGTTCAGGCAAGGAAACTCGGAAGTTATGATCCACGAATTCGAGATGTGTTTTATCATCGAAATACATCTATTTTAAAGCCATTCAAGCATGAATTATTCAAAAAATCAGCTATTTTCAGCTTTGCCCCGACGGATTTGATTGGAAAATTATAAAAAAAGGTTAGATTTAAATTGGTCAAATTAAAAAATTTAGCACTAACATGCAGTCATACGATAGGTCTAAGATTCTTTGACACTTTTTTCCCAATAAATTTGAATTGTGTTTGTAAAACTGTTGTGGGCTATTTACTTATTTAGTTTTGATAATTCGAGGTATGGGAGCAAATATCCGATTACTAAGTTACGTCTATTGACAATTTAGTGCGATATATCTACGTGGGCATTCAACTACTTCAATGATGTGGCTTTAGGATTTGATGTCAAAATCCTAATAGGTTCGAGATAGGAGTTAACATGGTTTAAAGATTGTTAAAATCGGAAAATTAGACTAGTTAGAATTTGTCTAGTGCTAAGTTTCAAAGTACAATTCTAGGTTCCAAAAATTGGAAAACCTATTTTGAGTAGGTGGAACCTAAAACCTTAAACTTGAAACTTCAAACGAGTTTTTGTCTATGTCTTCTCACAATCCTTAATATTCAATAACTTCCGATAATAAGTATTTAATCTGAAACCATTAGTCCGAGTTTTCATTTTATGATTGAGACTTTTACTTTATTAATATTTCATATTTTTCATGTGTCTAAATATAAGTTATAGTCAATATATTATAGTAGCAAGTGGTAATTATTAAAAGTAATAATTCATTACAATCACTTAATTAATATTATAGGTGGAACATAAGTAAATCTTGAAACTGACCTTAGAATCCATGATAGGTAGATTTTAGGTTCCAAGAGAAACATGTATGGAATATGGAACCACTCACTCCTAGTTTGAGACATACTTGAAAAATAGCAAAAAGTTAACAAGAGGACTTAGAAAGAGGTAAGCCGTTCCCAACTCATCCCGCTTCCATCGTTATTAAAGTCCGAAGGTTACTTAAATAAAGTCAAAGTATTTGGAGGTACGGTTCCTATCTCATTAGTGATGTATCGATTGTTTAGAAGGAACAACAGTTAAAATATAAAATTTCCTAAGGATGACAATGAAAAAGAAAATCATTTATTTAATTTTTCTTGGAGATTGCATCGAAAGTATAATCGATAAGAAACCTATTGAATCATACATTGTTACTTTTCGGGCCTTCAAGACAAAACTCGACATGGCCTTTCTCTTCATCTTCTGCATCTGGGCTTAGCTTCGGCCTCTTAAATTACTTAACGGGGGCCTTTTCTTTCGCCATTTTATACTTGGGGCCCTGATTAATACGGGGTTAGAAATAAAAAGACCTTATGCTTAACACTTTAATTACTCAATTAGGTGAAACTATTTCTTACTTTTCTCTATTCATTAAATGTTGGCGTAAAATCCTTAGAACTACACATCATTGTCCTTCCTCTTTTCTTCTTTTTTGGTCAATCTCACTCTACACCTAATCTACTTTCATTTTCAGACTTTTGTCCTACCTTCTTACAATGATTTTTGTCTTTCTATTTGGCCAATATTGTCATGAGAGTGCTTTTTATTATTTATTTTTTGTTGAGAATAATAAAATATCAGGAGTCCAATAATTCAATCGAACAAATCTCTCTAGATGCTTGCAAGTATCTCTATTCACTCAAATTGATTGAACATGATAATGTTTCTATTTGAATACAAAGTCTTATGCTGTGTCTAAATTAAGTCCTTGAAAGACTCGATCAATTCCAGTAGGGTTAAATAATGCTCTCCTAGATTGAGGTCCACGATGGTTTCTGTTCAAGTATAGAACCTTTCGCGTTCCAAATTAAGCCCTTAATACACTCAACCGATTCCATTGGGGTTTAAATGGTTCTCTCCTTTTGCTCCGCTGATAAAGTCAAGGATTGTTATTATCATAGACGCAGACATTGGAAGGTGGTGAGAAACGATGAAAAGCTACCGCATGAGAAAAAGTCAGCGCTGCTGCACATCATGAACATTGACAGATACCATCGTGCATCGGACGGAGCCGCTCCTTAACCTAATATTTCAAGCTAGGCTTCCCCATGATGAATTAGCAGTCAAGTCAGAATTACTTTGATCATGCCATCATATCCGACCCTGGTCAGCAATACCCTGTCACCACCTCTCTCTCTCTCTCTCTCTTCTCTCACTCTCTCTCATTGCTCTTGCGTCGTTGTGAGGTTTGCCGACAATCACTTGTGATAATTATCCAATCAGTTATAAGCTAATTGTATGAATACTAATTTGGGTTAGTGATTTCCGGCAAAAGTTGATTGGAAGCTTTATATTAGAATTTATGACTAAATTGAAAAAATTAAAAAAAAAAATTATGATTAAATTAGCAACCGTGTTTAGAATTGATTAGATTATTTCCCCATGACCACGATGGTGACTGTGATTTAGGGATAGGTGTAGCAGAGGTGACAGATGGGGTATTTTAAAAGAAAGGAGTGAAACTAGGGCTTTTGACTTGGTAAGAGGCATTTGGGGGGATCAAGTGCAATTTTGTGGTGAAGTTCCAATAAGGAGTAATTTGGGGTTTTAGTAGAAAAATCATTATAATTTTTCTAATTTTTAAAATAGAGGAAGTAAAGTGATTAGGTATGTAACAAAGTTGATTGTGATTTTAAACTTTCCATTTTTTTCTTCTTTTTCATTTTTGTGTAAGCAAGTCTCCATCCCAAACTTCAAACCTTAAACAATTGAAGGATTCTAACGAAGGTAATTGCAATTTTTTTTAGCAAGGGAGAGTTATTTTATGCATATGTTAAATAATTTACATCGGTTACATAGCTAATCAAGCTGAGCATCGACACTATGCCAGGCATTATAGCATGATGGGCTAGCATCACCTGTCGTGTTTGTTAGGGGCATATCGTGCTCAAGTGTCCTGAAAGGCCCTCTAGGCCTAAAACATCTAAGGAGACAGCCACTGGCTAAATAATTCAGATGGGAAAAGGCCCGACATGTAACTGCCGAGTTGGCTGGTCATGTCAAATAAGCCAACTCAGCCTTTACACAACTCATACGATGTGGTGTAACCGATCCATCATATTACTCCTAATATGTGTCCTAGATTTTAATATTGAGTTGCTCATTGTAAATGGCCAATCTCTCCATTTGCCACCATCTTGAGGCACAATTGTTGCATGAAAAATGGGAAAAGTACCAAAAAAATGCTAAACATAAGGCATTGGTACCGATTTAATCATAAATTTTTAAATTGCACTAACTTAATCTTAAACCTACATTGGTACAAATTCAATCCATTGGGCCAATTTTAGTCGGTTGGCTAGCAAAGGTTGAAGTGGCCACGAAGGTCCCCATGGCCTCACTAGCCATGGGCAAGGCCACCTTCATTTGTGGCTAGGCCATGACAAGACTGGCCTCACCCAAATATGGGCGAAGCTGCCTCCCCTACGGCCTTTGGCGAGGCTGAACAAGGGCTGCAAAGCCCTCGCTTGACAACTCACTAGCCACTACGAGAGAAGAAGGCTAAGAGGAAGAAGAGGAAAATGAAAAGGAAAATGAAAAATTAATAAAAAAATTCGAAAAAAAATTAAAATTATTTAAAAATTACCACGTCGGCGTTCACTGGCTAGCAAGCACCAGCCAGTGTCCACATCAGCGTCATTTGGTCAAAATTGATTAGATGAGCTGAATTGGTACTAATATGAAAATGTTTATAACTAAATTTGTTCAATTGAAAGGTTTATGATGTTTTTGGTATTTTTCTCCATGAAAAGTTATACTTACTAAGAGTGTGTTTCACGAAAAATGATTGATTTGAAAAATATTTTTCTAGAATGAATTACCTGTCTTGCTTACAAAATGAACAAGCAAAGCAAAATTTCATCATGTTTAGATGTAAATTATTGTCGATATTGAAAACATTATTTATTAGTTAGCCCTATCAAGCGATACAAGTCATTTTCAAGAAAATTTTCTTCTCCACCATTCATTTCTGCGAAACAAATAGAACTTTAAATGAACTTGTTCGTTCTCTGAAAAGAAAGAAAATACTAATGTGAAATGGTAGAATGTCTTTGGCATCGAGTCGGACGAAAAACAGAAGAAGGCATCGAACACTGATTAACTTAGTAAACACCGATGTGTGAAAGCAACTTTGGCTAAGGGCGCTTGACTTGGCCTTCTGAGACTCCAATTTTGACTTACTTTTTAAGTTGAAACGTAACTTTCAAGATGAGCGATGGGTCCATGATTTCATTGGAAAATTCAAAATTACGTTCGAACTTGAACTAAATTTGTTGTGAGTGATCGAAGATGAACTCGTTCAAATTAGTAATATTCGGGATGACAAAATTGAACAACGACCTATTTGCTCCTTTTTTTTTCCTTGACTAGAAAGCTTGACTTAATTTCATGATGCAGTCGAAACTAAACTCCCACCGACGTGCAACTTTTTGTATTTCCAGTAACTGAGGGATTGCGTGCTCATACATATGTAATTTTCAGTTTCAAACTTAACTAAAAATTCTTTGTTTTTAACTTCAAAGATACTTCTCTTAAGTCTTGTTTGTTTCGAGAAAAATGTGGTATTTTTGGAAAATGTTTTGTGAAAAATATTTTCTTGAAAAACAACAATATTTTTTAATGTTTAGTTGATATCTAAAAACGAACTAAAAAAATATTTTTCATTATTTGACAAGAAAAATCTAAATAGATGCACATTAGACGAGTGCTAGTGATTGACGTATGATAGTAGGGAACCTGGCATCGGCGTTGGGTCTCAAGCTCGAATCCCTCGTTCTTGAGCATAAGCATGAGCACTGATCTTGGGTCACTTGAAGTCGATCTCGAGAACTTGGTGCCCATCTCAACTCCTTGGCACCCTAGCTTAGGTTTACAAAGGTTGAGTTTGAGGCGTTAGCCCTAGGGCTTGGGTCCATCGAGGTCAAGCTTAGGTTTGTAGTGCTCGCACCCAAGACCATTGAGGCTGAGCCTTGGTCCTCGATACTTGTGCTTGAGTCCATTGAGGTCAACCCTAGGACCATGGTGCTTGGGATTGAGTCCTTGATGCCCGAACCTATGTCCATTGAGTCTAGGCCTAGGGGCATCGGTGCTAGGGTCTCGGGTGCCCATTTTTTAAACTATCAAAACACTAAAAAATAAGAATAATGTCTCTTAAAATTTTTTTTCCTCAAAACAAACGAAGCTTTCATGGAGACGGACACATGTTTGTGACCTTCATAGCAAACGAGTTCTTTTTATCTTAGACACTATATCCACCGCTGGCGAGATTTTTTCTCCTATTCTTTGAAAGGGATATTATTGCTATTGCATTATTCTTATTTCCTATTTTAGGTGATTCCTTCCTGGTCGTCTATTGCCTTGCTGTAAGCAACTGTATATACGATGAATGATGATAGACCTCCTTCCTAAAAAAAGAAGAAGAGAGAGGGAGTTTCTTATCTATGGATGTAGGCATATTACTAAACCATGTTATTTCTTTGTGTTATTATTTGTGCGTTTGATCTTGCTAAATTTCAACATCCATGAACTCGAGACTCAACTCAAGCATAATCCAACTTGATTTCTCAATTTTTGAGCTCCACCCAATCGAGTTTTTAATCAACTCTTTATCTCAACCTAAGTTAATCGGTCAAGTATACGTTTGTCTAAAAGTCAATCTAATCTTGAAATTGAATTGGAGCCAGCTTTCGATACGATGTTAACAAAACAAGCTATTGATTAAACTTTTATATGCACGAGTGCAATCAAAATTATATGAAAGAAAAAAACAATCGCTTGATTAGGTTCTGGGATGCTTCGAGGAAAGTATGTCTAAGCACGTTTGGGAAAAATGCCAGAAAAGAGAATAAAACTAGAGAGGAGAGGAAAGAGATTTTCCACTGTGGAGCCACGTCAGAAGAGGCTGGAACCAGTGAGAAATCGAAAGTTCCCTTGTTTGACCCAGGGTCAGGGATCACTTTCTCGGTCTTCGTCAACGCTTGATTTTGACCGTTCACTCCACGCGGAAGAAAAATCAAACATCGCCCACTTACACAATCACTATACTCCATAGAAATACCCCAATTTAAGGAAAAGAAAAAGAAAATTTAAAAAAAAAAAGCCAATTTTTCTCTCTCAAACCTTGCCCCTGATCGGTACAAAAATCATCTCCCGTCGCCATAGCCATTTTCCCCAGGACCAAATTCGACTCGAAAGAACTTAAATTTTTCCATCACTCGTTCTTCTTCTTCGTCGTTGCCACTGCAAAAAGTATTCAATCGAAAAGTCTTAATTGTGAACACAAAGAAAAAAGCGAGAAAGGGTATGAACGAAAAAGAAAAGATCGTACCCGGAAAAAAAAGACCCTTTTTGAAAGATTACCAAAAAAAAAAAAAAAACAAAAAAGGATCTTTTGTAGGAACGACTAATTACAAGTTTCCTACAGTGCAAGTCCCATTCGATTGAGCGTCTCCCGGTAGTTCATCGGAATCTTCCTCGTACCCCCCAACAAAACGAGTCCACAAAATCTCGTCAATTACGCCTTCGACGGTTCCGCTTGTTTCTCTCTCCCTTCCTTTGACGCGCATTTCCCACGGCAAGTCCCACAACGCCTTCTTCTTCTTCTTCTGGTGCTGCTGCTTCTTCTTCTTCTTCTTCTTCTCTCTCTCCTCGTCTCTTTTGCATTCGCTGCTTCACTTTCCTGGCCGGCCCCGAGCGTTCCCGCACCGGCGTCCACAGACCCGCCGAGAAAGATCGCTGCCCGGGTGGTCAAAACCGGAGCTTGGAAGCTTTGGAGATGTCCCGATCGTGCTACGGGCGCCTGGAGAGGTGCTTCGGCGGGGGCGGCGGGGACAAGCTGTCGTGGCACCTCGATCTGAAGCCGCACGCCTCCGGGGAGTACTCGATCGCCGCCGTGCAGGCGAATTCCTCGCTGGAGGACCAGGCGCAGGTCCTGACCACCTCGTCGGCCACGTACGTCGGGGTCTACGACGGCCACGGCGGGCCCGAGGCGTCCCGCTTCATCGCCCGCTCCCTTTTTCCGTTCCTTCACAGTAAGTCCCCTGCCGTTCTCTGGTTCCGATCTTTCTGGGAATATGTTTGGAGTGAGAAAGGCAAAGCTTTGGTTGTGCCGTGTTCTTGGGTCTGCTGGGAAAGTCTTTTCGAGAATTTAAAAAAGATTGAATTATGGGTAATTTTCCATGGATCAGCTTGATGTATGTTTGGAACTCTTGGGAACTTACCGGTGATCGTAGTGTTAGTCCTTGATCGAAGTTACTTGTGCTAAGATACCCTTCTCATTAGATTTGCTTCCTTATGTATTCCGTTGGGCAGAGTTCGCGTCGGAGCATGGTGGAGTCTCCTCTGAAGTCATTAAAAAGTCATTCGATACTATGGAAGAAGAGTTCTTGCACTTTGTGAGGCAATCCTGGCCTATCCGGCCGGAGATTGCGTCCATGGGTTCGTGTTGTCTTGTTGGAGTGATTTCGAGCAACGTTCTCTATGTGGCGAATCTTGGTGACTCGAGGGCCGTGCTCGGCCGGAGAAATTCAGAAAAAAATGGAAATGGTGCGGTGGTGGCGGAGAGATTGTCCACTGATCATAATGTTTCCGCTGAGGAGATTAGGAAGGAGGTGGAGGCCCTTCATCCCGATGATTCTGGTATTGTTGTGAATACTCGTGGTGTCTGGAGAATCAAGGGAATAATTCAGGTACTGATTAAACTTCCCTTTAATATTAGTTCTGCTTTTGAGATGACCTTCCTTTGCTGGGCAGTCCAACAATCCAAAGATAATACAGCTCGGTGTATGATTGATCTGTTGAGAGAATTTGCAGCACGTGTCTTTAAATCTTGCATAATTCTTCAGTCTTTTTTAATGATTGAAAACTATTAATCAGTTATTACAACTCGGTTGTAAACTTGATCTATAAAGAGAATTTGCATCACGTGTCTTTAAATATTGAGTAATTCTTCAGTCTCTACTGATTGAAAACTATAAATCAGTTATTCTTTGGATGTAAAGCAAGACAAGTGTTGACATTATTTGGAAGATAAGGTCTCTCTGTCTTTCTGTCTCTCTGTCTCTGTCTCTGTCTCTGTCTCTCACATATGACAGGCATGACCGAAGCGAGTCACAAAATGTTCCATGTTAAGGAAAGTCAGGGGAGTAGATTATTGGATCCTTATTCTGTAGTGAAACCCATTACAAATGTAAAGCCTTCTTAACTTGAATCATGCAACAATGATCAATATAACAATGTGATAGTCAGGGTGAACTAATTTCTTGTGCTGCTTTTGATAAGTTAACTCTTGAAGGAGATGTATGAACTATAATTATCACTCGTGATGTTGAATAATGACTGTTCAGTCTTCACAAATGTTAAAGTAGGCGATTTTGAAATTGTCCTTGGTATGGAAGCTAGATGGAGAAGAGCCATTGTGGTACTGCTGAAAAGCTCGAAAAAATAAGCAGAAAGTTTCCCTTTCATGATGCCCATGTGATATCTGCTGGTTACCTTGCTGCTTTTGCTCTCTTTGTGAGAGATTGCTCCTTCAGTGTTCAAAGAATTCACTATTTGATACATTTAAATTAAATGATCTTCATATTCAGATGGAGTTCGTTCATCTGATTGAGCTGTGATCGTGATAATTGTATTTTATCCATTTCTCTCAGCAACTAAGCTGTCAGTCCATTCTTTGACATATGCAGTGAATGTAATTTGCAATATGAAGCTTTTATGAGGGTGATGTCCCTGTAAGGACTTTTTTGAGTTCTGTTGCATCCGGTTTTCTAGACTTGCATTTATGCACTATATATGTATACATGAACTTTGGTTTTAGCTGTGAACTTTGGTTTTAGCTGTCGCTTTTTTGTTGTGGCAGTTTTGTATCACCAAATGCCTTTGCAATTTCCAGTTGTCTAATGTTTTAATCCTTTCTAGGTGTCAAGATCAATTGGAGATTTCTACTTGAAGAGACCTGAGTTTAATCAATGGGGACCAGCAATTCCATTAAGAAGACCTTTAATGACAGCTGACCCCTCTATAGTTAGTCGAGAATTAAAGAAAAATGACTTATTCTTGATATTCGCTTCAGATGGTCTCTGGGAGCATTTGACTGATGAAGAAGCTGTTGAAATTGTCTCGAAATATCCACAAGCTGTGAGTATATTTTCCTTTTTCTCATTAGATTTTCATTATTGCTTCTCTGCATCTTCGTGTGAGCAATATGGTTATAGTTTGATGCATATACTAGAAGTAGAATCATGTACAAGTAGATACTTCCAGTGGGCAAATTTCACGGCAGAAAACTTTTTGGATATAAGTTTCTTTCTTGGCAATGGAGCATGCAAACACAATCCAAAGACCTACTTGTTTCTACGTGCTTATATTAGCAGATGATCTCTGTGATTTTCTCCCTTAATCTCTGGCTTCCCAAACTTGAAGGAAAATATTTTACATCTCCCTGCGAACCATTGAGTACTCATGAACTAATTATGACCATCAAATTCATCTGCTTGACATCTCTGTATTCATGATGCAAATGATCTTGTTGTCTGACATGAGAAACAAAATTTTCAGGGGATAGCCAAGCGACTGGTGAAAGCTGCCCTTCGGGAGGCTGCGAAGAAAAGAGAGATCCGATTCGATGACATAAAGAAAATCAAGAAGGGCATAAGACGGCATTTCCATGATGATATATCGGTGGTCGTGGTTTTCCTCGACCACTCGCATGATTCTCGCCATTCTAGAGTCATGCGTCGAGACACCTACGAAATCACGACTGTGCCTGTCGACATTTTTTCACATAACGCAGATGAAGCTGATTGCTGATGCACAGGGCAGATAAAGCTGTTGTACAGTATCGGTAAAGGGAGAATCCAAGACGATGCATCCATACACAATCACTATAGATTAGGCAGTTGTACATAAGTTATGACGCGGGGATCTGCTAGCCATGGGTAGTAGATGCTTGTGACTTTTAAGGGATATCTGTTGTGAGAGCTTTACACATACAGAGCGATGAGAATCTCGTAAGAGATGGACCAAATGAGGTTTCTGCTCAACCATTTTTGGCTTCCAAGCCAATCTCTGTTACAGATCAATAGAAGAATCGATGGAGGTCCTTCTTCAGATCTGGTTTGACATGGGTTTATGTTTTGGCTGAGGCTTGCAGTTTCCTACCCTTTTTTAGCGGCCCTTCGACATTATCAATGACATACGGTTACAAGATCACATGCTGACCATGGTTTGCTTGAATTCTCTAAGAAATTGCTATTGAGAGGCAAATAACAGGCATCAATCAACTTATAAAATTAGGATTGAGGATGGTCCAGATGGACAGTTTCTACTCTAGACCTAGGAATCGCCTACTAAGGATCAGTTTTGAAAACCAGTTTTGAAAATTTGATTCTTGCTCGGTTTGGAAACACGGTTTGGAAATAGGAACCATCACTAATGATTGGTTCTGAAAAATTGAAGTTGGGGATCACCTGTTGATTCCCATTTGGTCCAATTTCTAGATGGGTCTATGGAATCGGTCCTATTACTTAGCGCAACGTTTTCCAACAAGTTAAATAAAGTAGAAAATAAAGAACTTTTGCATACTTAATTGTAAGACTAGTAAAAATGTTGGGGTCATTGAAAGTTGAGAGTCAAAAATGTGAGTGGATGGGTGTTAAGCTCAAGAGTTGAAATCATGAGTAAGAGATAAAGAGAAGAGTCAGATGAGGTGTGAGTGAGACTAGACGAGTACTCAGTCAATGGATGTTAAGCTTCAAATTAAGAATTTTAGGATTCTCATTTTTTTTGGTCAAAAAACTTTCTTAAAAATTTAAATATATATTATTAGTTTGGTACGAGTGAGCGAATGAGCGATTTCACACTTGGAATTGGGAATCCGATTGGTTCTCTTGAAATCACCAGTTCCGATCTGATCCAGTTCCGAATGAACCGATGGTTTCGGATAGTTTTGCACACCCCTCCTTGAAATGACAACCTTTGAACAACTCTGCAATCATGGCGCTTACCAATATGATGATGCTTGTCAAGAAAGGAATAACAACTCGGCTTCTGGGTGCGATGAATTTAAACGATCATAACTAGGTCGAATGTCAAAGAAAATGAATTTAAAGAGTACAGAGAGGGAAAATGCGGCGGCCGGGATGGGCCAACCCGCAAATGCCACGTGGCGATCGCAGGGGCGGCCACATGGTGCCTGGCCCGACCTTGCACTGGGCCTTCAATCCACATTTTTTGAAAGTGAATCTGGTCTTCTAGGCGCCATGAGCAGGGCCAAGCCCGCATTGGGGGCTTGGCCAACGCTGGCCCATCACTGGTGTAGGGTTCGATTCCTACGCCTGACACGTGGTAACCACCGGTTGGACGGTCACCCTAATTTTTTGTTGAATTCATTGGAAACTTGACCCAATTTTGACCGTACGTTTCATTTCAACGTCCCTCTCCATGGAAAGCTGGCAAACCAAAACTTTGAATAAGTACGGTACGATTCCCAAAAAGTGCTGTATTTACGGATTTCAGCAAATAGGTCCAATCGGATGAGTCCTGGTGTCTCCATTTGTAAACTCTGATTAAGGCAGTTCTTGACATTAGAAAGTATAAGATTAGATATACACATCTATTCACTTAATATGCGAAAAATTGCAATTCTCCTGACTTTATTGAGATTGGACAGCTATGATTAAAAGTCGTAATATTTAATGATTTGACCATTTGAATTGGAATATTTGGTTATTGCCACAAAGGTCTTGTAGAACACAATTCAATTGCATCCTTCAATCGAAATTTTATAGAGGCTTTTTACCGGTTAAATCTCAATAAAAATTAAGTATCTACAGGTTATATTCATCTAATTCTTAAATTGATCTACCACCTAGGGATCGCATGTGCCATGGGGAGCCTTCTAACCACCTAAAATCATGCAATATCAAAAAATTCTTTATTTTGATTAGAACTTGCAGTTGTCACTGTGCGTTTGGTTTGGTCAATTAATCCAAGACTTGGTTTACAAGTCGAAGGTCATTGTTTCCATTCTTTAGTCAATCCCTGAAATGAAAAAATCTTGGTTAGCCTACCTAAACTAGACATGGGCTTAGTCTATTGCTGATTTTAGGTTTTGCATTCATATCGCTGTAGGCCTTTGATGACCAGCTCGGTTAATGGGCTATTGGTGTTTTGTTGGCACTTAAACCGAATATTTCAGTAGTGGGTACGGTACTCTCAAAACTTTGTAGAAATCCTTTTCTCGATGAAAATAAAAATATGTGAGTTGTGCTTATCAGGCAAGAGTTGTTGTCCCTTGTTAGGATGTAAAGTCTTATAACTAGCTTTAAAATTTTGCATTATATGCATATGCTGCCGTTTCAATCATAACTACCAATGAAACAAGCGAGAATCATTCGTCAATCATTTATATAATCCCGAAAACTACAACTTTCAATTTCTGGATTATAGCATGTCTGGAAACATTTTAGATTTCCGACTATTGGAAGACTACATGAAATTCATCACGCTTGATGAGACATTTTCACTCATTAGCTTAGTGAAAAACTAAGGTCAACTTGAGAGATTTTGGAGAATCTTTCACAGATTCTAAAGGGCTTCTTCCACTTTCGTTTTCATATTTGACTGTTAGAGCCAACTTGTGCTCATTTCGCATGCTCTTTATTCTTTATTCTCAAATCCTTTGTTTGGGAGCCACAGAGAGCATCCCTCCATTTGATGCTCTTTTCTTTCTCTACCTCCTCTTCTTATTATGCATAGAGAGAGAGAGCAATTGCCATAATATATATCTCATTGAAAAGACAGCCAAATATATATGTTAATTTGGTCCACGTTTGGTGGCTTAATAAAGAGTATGATTTGACAAATATTTTGTTAAATAATTGGTTAATAAAAAGTATTTTTATCTTTGATAATAATTTATATATAATTGTTTTTATGAATGATGAATTTATATTTTTTGTTCGTTTAATGGGCAATACGTATAGTTATTTTTAGGAAACTATTTTCCAAATCATTCATTTTTTGTAAAATAAATATGCCCTATATAGATCAACCGCTTGTTTAATTTTTCGTGATGTTAGAGATATTAATGAGATTGTTATATCATATCGACATATAAAATAGTGTTTAAGTTAGTCTATTCATTTAAATTACTCGATCGAAATTAACACGTCGTTCTATAGACTAATCTGATATCTTCAGCATTGTCCATTTATTATTTCCCTAATTGGAGATCACATTTGTTTTTTTCTTTCTTGTTTCAACGGATGCGGTTGATGCAAAGACAATCTTTTTAAGTTTTCTTACCACAATATCCACGTCCTTTTAAGCCTATTATTGCCTAAAAACGTTATCTTTTTGGAATCGAGTGTAATTAGAGTCGAGAAAAATTGAGAATATTTGAATGACTCACGTATTATGGGTAAGTGGTTCTATGTTCTATATAGGTTCTACCACAAAACTGAAACCCACTCATTGAACAGATTTATCATTTTTTAGAACCTAAAACCTAACATGCATACCTTAAAACCTAAAACTTATCTTATCATATATTTTAGGATTGGTTCCAAGATTTACTCAAATTCTACTTATATTATTAATTGAACAATTATGATGAATCATCATCTTTAATGATGACTTTTGCTACTAATTCAATGACTATAATTTATATATAGATTCATGAAAAATATGAAATATTAACAAAGCAAAAGTCTCAGCTTAAAATAAAATTTAGACTAATGATTCCATATTATATATTCATCATCGAATGTTATAAAATATCGCGGGATCGCACAAAGACATAAAAATCAAGAAAAATATGAAATATTATTTCAAATTCTAAGTTACATGTCCCAAATTTCAGGTTTTATGTTCCACTAAATTAAAGCTTGAAATCTATCTATCGAAGCAAATTCCCTAATTTTTGAAATTTGGAACATACCCTGCATACTTGTAAACTTGGAACCAAATAGCTTTCCACCGATCCGATTCTTAGGTTTTTGATTCTATTCCGAAATTGTGCTTACTCCTATTGCGTGTGGTTTGTGCATTTTATGATAGTACTTCTGTGCTTACTCCTATTGCATGTGGTTTGTGCATTTTATAATAGTGCTTCTTCTTGGTGACATCATTCTATTGCTCTGCCTAGAAACATTGGCTATATAAACTAAACCACTTAAAACCGTTCAATGATTTATTTCCCATTTTTTGGTTTCATTGTGTTTGATCAGCTTGATTTGACAGCAGATGCGCGATCCTCGATGAGATTCCCTCTCACAGGCCTGCAACTAAAGTTTTACTAGCTTCACTTTTTCTTAAAATGGTCGTTTTGAGATATAGTTGGAAACCCATGTTAGAAGACTTTCCACTAAAAGGAGACATAAATATATACCGATGCTATCTTTAGTTAAAACGACGATCAGGGTACAGCTAGATCGAGTGTCGGAGCCGTTCCAGACCTTGAATTCAGGATCAACATGGCTAGTTGGGTAATTGTTTATTCGCGTAAAAACAAAAAATACCCAGCCAAAAAAAAAAAGAAAAAAAAGAAATAATAGTTGAAAGGGACAAGAGATGACGCTGTTGATTGTGCAGCACACCATTAAAAATCCATTCTGACGGCAGGGGCAACCAATCGGCGAAAACCCAAGTGGCCAACTTGCCTCCTGGAGAAACGCAGGAATCGGTCAACTTGCGAATGACGACGGACGATAAACGTCTCTAGCATAAAGAGCGGGACGGCGACGCATTGAGCCCGATCCCATCGCACGACGGAGTAAATGGAAGACGACGAACGCCCACCAAACTTCACTTCAATTGCGTCACGAGCCACGACGAGCAAAAAGTTAATGCCATTAGGCCGGAATCTCCAATCACTGAAATCGGGGAGACATCGAGGCCGTCGTGCCGCTGTCCCAGGTCGGCTGCATTCATTGGCCGATCGTGCTTTCACCTTCTCGACAACTCATCTGCTCATGTCTGTCGACGCCATGATGCATCGTTTTGGAGCAGCGACGAGGCTTGTTAGAATTGACGATTCCATTGTGGGTATGATGAATGCATTGCGGAAGAATTCGAGTATGGATAATTAGCTGTAAGTTGAATGGAGAACAGTTAGGGTTGCACGTAATGACAATTGACGCTCGTTGGGTTGATTGTGAACTGGACATCAGCCCGCGCTTTGTGCCGATGGTTATACATGGTTAGACCGAGCGTCGTGTTGTTTTTTTTTTTCTGCTGTGTATTGCCGCCTCGATGGCAGTTGGGCAAATATCATGACTTCGATCATCATGTCATCCATTTTTTCCTAAGATAATTGCCCAAATAGCTGTAAACCTATTAAATAGAGACCAATCAAGTCCTAAACCTTTTGATTGAATTAATATAGTCCTAAAGTTTTTTAGGAAAGATGCAATCAAGTTCTCTCTATCAAGTCTCACTGGATTTATCTAATCCGGTAGTTCAGTAATCACTGATCATCCTACATATAATGGCACCAACGTGATGTGAAGGAAACAACTTTTTTTTTTGTCCTCTCTGGTGTCAAGATGTTTTCTTAATTTTTTTTCTATCTCTTCTGTGCATGAACTACTGCTTATACTCTTTAAACTTGCGATTGCTCCGCCAAAGCTCTTCCGGTGCTCATTTGTTGCCGCCCACTGCCACCTATACCTCCGGCCATTCTGTGGCCATGGTGGACGACCTTGAACATGCGAGGGAAAGAAGTTTCTCCTAATTAAGCAAAACACAAAAAAAGAAAGAAGAAGAAAAGAACAGTGACTCTCTACGATAGTTCCACTGGCTATGCTTTCATTATATTTGTAGAGGCATTAGATGGCACCACCACAAGATAGGGAAAAAAAAGAAGTCATGTAATCTTTAATATTTTCTTTCATAAGTTCAAATTCGAGATATATTCTGATACCTGTTGCCGTACGACTACTTGTCCAACCACGCCAGCAAAAGTGAAAGGGCAAAAAGTGCCATTTTTCGTGGTTGAAGAAGGAATCTATACTACACTTTTCAGCGAGTGTTGGTATCCTTTTGACGAGAGGCAAGGAAATGATTCTAGGAAAGGCAATGAGATTTTCTTCCACAAACAAGACCAATCGGTGATTCCATTTTGATATATACCTGAACGTGAAGCCGAGGTGCATCGCATCTACTTTGGCCCTAGTAGATGCTATCATGCTGATGAGCCCTCGGTATCTCCAGCTCACCACCACGTGGAGCAAAAAGTTATACGACACATGAGCGGTGTGGTCATTACTCAATAACATCTAAAAACATCATTTCGAGTCAAGTCGAATTGAACGGAATCGAACTAAAGCTCTATACTAAAAGCATAGTGATTTATCGGCATGATCTTCATTTGAATAAATTTTTATCTTATATTGTTTAGATTTAAACCTATAACGTAAGAAAACTGATACACTAAATGAAATCAAGAACCTTCAGCAATATATTAGTTTTAGACTTTGCTTTAAGATTTAGCTTATAAATCACTTCTTCTTAGTTTATGGGTGGTAGCTATCGAGAATCTTTCAAACTTAATGATAGGATGCATGGGTAAATTGTGTTAAAAAAATCCCAAGTCGAAGAATTGGTATAATGAAGAGCAATTAATATATCTTAAATAGCATAACTCATTAGCTTAAAATTTTGAATGAATATGGATTTAACTAAATATGCCAGCAGACTCAAACTTTGAGCTCCTCTTGGCAATATCTTATGATGAAAGATACTAAACTTTTGTTGCGCGCTCTCAAAAGAATGGTATTGGAGCCAATGGCCAATTGATGGGGCTAGGCATAATTTCGGGGTGGTTGCCTTTATGGTGTATCAATGCAGGCTCTACCAAGCTCATATGTGAGAGGAAGATTGTTAAGATGCACGTGTGAGTTATGTTGGAGAAATCCCAGATCAGAAAGTTAGTGTGGTGTAGATCAATTAACATATAATAATTAATTCATAACACATTGACTTAAGTTTTTTTAATAAATATGGATAACTGGATATACTAACAAGCTTAGACTATAGACACTCTGTTGGTTATCTTCCGAGGTGAAAGGTATTGGATTTAGAAAAAATTTCTATCTCCTTCTCTAATTTCTTCTCTTTTTTCCAACGTTTCTCGGTCCCAACCCATGGCATTTACCCGAACTAGTTGTCGGAACTCACCACCACAAGTGTAGGGCCAAAAAGTTCCATTTTCGTGGTTGAAGAAGGAACCTATCCTCTACACTTTTCGGAACGACTGCAGCGTCACTTTTGACGAGAGGCAAGGAAATGATTCTGGGAAAGGCAATGAGATTTCTTCCACAAACTGACCAATCGTCGAGTCCACTTTGACTTTTACCTGAGCGTGGAGCTAAAGGGCATTGCATCTTGCTTTGGCCTTGTGGATGCTGCTGACCCCTTCGTATCTAGTTTCTACCAGCTCACTACCGTGTGGACCAAAAAGTTAAATGGCACGTGGATGGTGCATTGAAAATTGATCTTTTTCGAATCGATTCAAATCGAATTGTGCATAATTCTATAACGAAAAGTATGATCCATTTGCATAAGGCTCGGGTGATTTTTTTTTTTTTTATACCTATTTATCATTTTGGACTCTGATGTATGATACTAAAAAATCTTTGCATTGAATTAAACTAAAAATCCTTGTTCATAGATTAGTTTTAAGATTAATATCCAAAAACCTCAAAACCGATACACATATGACAAATTTACCATAAATTAAAACCATAAACTAATACACATTTGATAAATTTACTCAAAACTAGTACATTTGTAAAAAATTTACCATATGTTAGTATCAGTTAGATTTTACTATCAAATTACTAAGTTGAATAACATTTGACAATTGATTAGTATACCAATTTGAAATTTTACTTTTAATTTGTCACAATTATACAATTTTGTGGTTGTTTGTAGTATTAATCCAATTCAACAAATAGTATATTTATCATAAATATATCAGTTTGAGGTTTTTGGTAGTTGAACAAATTAGTTTAGGGTAAATTTATCAATTGAGATTTTTTATGGTCATTTTGGGTAAATTTATCATAACTATATTAGTTTGATGCTTTTTGTTATCAAAAAATTAGTTTGAGATAAATTTGTCACACAAATATTAATTTAGGGTTTTTAAGGATATTAACCATTATTTTTAATTTCTATTTTAGCTTGAAAATCACTACTTTTTAGCTTATATGTTGCGGCAAACAAGGGAGTCTTTTGAAGTCGATCATTATCGACATGCATGTTTACTCTTGCTGAAAGTTTATCATGGAGTTTACCATTTTCTTTTGTATCTTTGTAGTGTCCAAAGTCAACATATCTTGCTAACCTTAGCAGTCAAGCAGTATGCGGGCCAAAAGTCAAATGATTGATTGAAACTAGGATACAGTTCTCTTCTTCGTTCTTGATTGATATTAGGGTTGCATGGTCTTTGATTAATGTGGAAAAATCAGTTATTAAGATTTCTAGGGTGAAGAGTCCAAAATCAAAGCTCTTAAAATCGATTTTAATGTTCAATCGTATATTTATAGGTGTCCTTTCTACAAAGGCAGATGTCAATTCTCATGGATTCTTTCCTTTACCTATAACTTGCTAATTTGACAACTTGTGATTTTCAAAGTCCCTACTATAATAAGTTCGAATAGAACTAATGCTATCATGTTTTTCATTTCAAACTTACTCTGCAAACTCCACTGAATGGAATGCTTCATGTGTATGGACAAGGGGCACTACCTAAGTAAGCCTAATGTAATCATCCACAATCACCAAAATATTTCTTAATTTCTTACCACCAAGGCTCTTTCTCCTCCTTAGTTCAAGTAGATCCATGTGTAGAAGTCGCGGAGCTCTTTTAACAAAAACAATGACCTTAAATGACTTTTGATTTGCTTACCCAAAGTACACACCTCACATAACTCCGTCTTCAAAAATCTGATTTTCATCTATGCCGATGCATTTTAATCTATGCCTAACATCCCTTCTACTTTCACACAAGTGCCAAGACCAAGTCTGATTCACTCTAAGTTGCTTTTCGTGGATTCTAACACTTGAAGACAGCTGCTGGACACTAACTTGGGTTCAATTTAAATTGATAAAGATCCATGTCTCCACGAGAACTGTAGAGGCTCAAATATAGAACCATTTACTTCATATGTAACGTGAGCTACTTCTGCAGAACAGTCCTTCTAGATCATTGACGAATTTTCACCTTATGGTTTTTTTTTTTTTTTTTTTTTTTTTTTTTTTACCTTATGGTTGTTTCACCATCCACAAAAAGGTTCCGTCCAAGCAAATGGACGTCCTCGTGTTCTATAAATTGTTAACTTCCTATTGATCCATCCAAATTTTAAGAAACCATTGTTCTATAGCTTGTTCTCCTTTCATAAAGGTCTTTCTAGACTTAGACACATTTCCCATCCTTCAGAGGAGACAGTGGGTACGGTACTTGCGTTGGCTATTCTTGGGACAATGCCCATACCATTGTCAGAATCATGCCAAAACCAAATGACAGCAATGAAGTCGTAGTGACTAAAACTCTAGATAAAATTATCCAATTAGCCTTAAAATTATTGTATTAATAATAATTTAATTTTAAACTTTTCAACTTTGTCACTTTAGTCCTACATCTTTACACAAAATTCAAATGTAATACTTCCAATCAAATTTCTTGAAATTCACTAGTGTGACTATCTAGTCATCCTGGCCGTTTTACGTAGAACACTGCCACATCAACGATTTCCAACGAAAATTAATCAAAAGAATTGTATTGAAATTCAGGCAAAGATTTAGGACTTCGATAGTAAAATTGGAAAGTTTGAGACTCTAATGACATCCATAAAATAAATCTAAGACCGATTGGATAATTTCTCCAAAATTTCGAGAGTAGGTAACTGGTTTCACCACCACGAATGAAATGATTCTCCCTTAGGCAATGAGATATCTTCCGTAAAGTCGATGCCTCAATAAGAGGGCAAGAAATGATATTCCGAACAGGCAACTAGATTTTCTTCCACAGGTTGGCCAATCGTCAATTCCATCTTGATATTTCCCCTTACATGGAGCTAAAGCGCATTGCATCTACTTTGGGCCTAGCAGATGCTGACCCCTCCGTATCTTGTGTCTACCAACCTACCACCATGTGGACCAAAAAGTCACGAGGAGGCACGTGGACAGTGTGATTGCCACGGGAGAAATTGATATTTCGAGGTGGATCGAATCGAACCACACAAAATCGTATATGAAAATGTATGATGATCTATCAGCATAATTTATAGTTGAGAAATCTTTATCAAGCTATAGGCCAAAAAAAAAAATCGACACATTCGAATGAAACCAAACACCTAGATTGATATATTCCATCGTTATTGACATGTATGTTTAGTCTTGGTGAAAGTCCATGATGGAGTTTACGATGTTTGTTTTGTGGACTGGTAGAGTTGAAAGTCAAACATATCTTGCTAATCTTTCTACCAAGTCTTAGCCAAAATCCAAACGATTGATGGGAATGTGAAATGGGATAGGGTTAATCCTTCTTGCTGCTTGATATCGGAGTTACCTAGTCATTAAATTAATGTGAAGCTCAATTTTAATATAATTTTTAGGGTGAAACAGTCTTGGATCAGAGCTAATGATTTCGGTTTCCAAATTCCTTCGTACATTTATAGGTTTCCTTTCTTCGCACCCCATGTAAATTCTCATGAGGTTCTTTCATTCAACTGTCCCCAATTCACGTGCTCCAAAATTTTCAAATTTTAAATAGATAAGTATAGTAGAAATCCTAAAACTTATTATAAAAGTGTAATTAAGTTTTAGAACTTAAAAAAAGAAAAATCAAGTCATTGCATTAACTTTGTCTAACTTGATAAACAGAAATTACAAACTTAATTGCACCAATTTGACAAATTTTATGATTGATTGTACCAATTTAACAAGTTTTAGGACTTGATTATATATTTTGAAACTTCTATAACAACTGTGATATAACTTGATCGTATCTTTTTAAACATTTAGAGCTCAATTATATTTTTGTGACAAATTTCAAGACTTCTTATACGCTTATCTCAATTTTAAACTATCGGTTGGTTTAGTTGTTGGTGTAAGTTTAATTTGGGTTAGAACACTATTACTCTAATTTGCACTTATACAAGTACTTCCTCTCTCTTCATTGATTGTACTTTTAATTGCACTTTCATAACAAATTTTAAAATTTTTAATGCACTTATCACAATTTCAATTCGGTTTTGCACTACGATACCTTTACTCCAGTTTGCATTTGTGCTGATATTTCTGCTCTCTTCATTGATTACACGGGTGGCCACAAAATCCCGAAACGTGTCAAGATAATGTCCTCAGTGCCACCTTTGACCTCCGCCAGATACTGTCCTCAGGACTTAAAGTGCAGCAGTCATCACAGTCTCAAACCATCAATTCGGTTCTGGATTATGAGACCGTTACTTTAGTTCGCACTTCCTTTGATATTTCCGCTCTCTTCATTGATTACACGGACGGCCGCAGGGGCCGGAGACGTGGCGGGATGATGTCCTCAGTGCAACCCCGACCCCTTTGACCTCGTGGCCAGCCGCGCACGCGAGGCCCATATGGCGACGGTACGCCATGTCTGCCCCGTGCCGGGCCGGGCACGCGCGCCGGCCAAAACATCTCTTCGTACGCCGCCCGCCCGTCCTGTGGAAACCACTTCCGCCACGCGGGCCGGTGGGGTCCCTCTCGCATCAGATGCTTTTACTCTCCCTCCATTGATGATGGAGAGGGAGGAGCGCCAACCACCGGATCGGAATCCAACGGCCCCTGCCGCGACAGCTCATCCTTGCCCCCCACCATGGACCGCACCCCCACCCGAACCCAGCTCCCACCAATAACCTTATCCCGAAATTGCCACATGTGGTGCTTACTATATCTTATATCCACACCCACCAACAGCCTCCGCCCGACATCACTCGATTACACCATTCACGAGCCCCGTTCACACAGCCATAAACCCAGAGAATTACCGACCCGGAACGCCGCCGGCGACGGTCGATCCGAATCCGGAATCGGGCAGGGGCAGGGAGGGGCAGGAGGCCATGGGGATCGTGGAGGACGCGCACAACGTGAAGGTGCTGGGGGCGGGGGAGCGGACGATCGTGCTGGCGCACGGGTTCGGGACGGACCAGTCGGTGTGGAAGCACCTGGTGCCGCACCTGGTGGACACGAACCGGGTGGTGATCTACGACAACATGGGGGCCGGCACCACCAACCCGGAATACTTCGACTTCGAGCGGTACGCCACCCTGGAGGGCTACGCCTACGACCTCCTGGCCATCCTCGAGGAGCTCCACATCGAGTCCTGCATATTCGTCGGCCACTCCGTCTCCGCCATGGTCGGCTCCATCGCCTCCATCAGCCGCCCAGACCTCTTCGCCAAGATCGTCATGCTTTCCGGCTCCCCCAGGTGACTATTTCGAAATCTAACCATTTACAGGTGGACTTTGCTGTCATTCAAATCGAAGAATAAACAGTAGATCTGAGTTTTCAGGGTATCGAAATAAAGAATTTTTTTATATTTTTTATTTTGCTGAGATTAGTGATTTAATTCTCTTTGGTTGAACATGAAATTTGACGGGAATTGATAATGCAGGGAAATGTTTTCGTCATACTTCCCAAAAATAGAAGCTGGATGAACATGGCCTGCGGCTTTTTTATTTTATTAATTATTTTGTCGAAAGTCTTAGCATAAAATCGATTCGGTTATGGTTGGCGAGTAGTGACGGTAAAATTTTCTTGCATATTGATTCTGGAAAATGTCGAAAAAATGCAACGCAAAATCAACTCTGAAATAAGGGAAACGGGTTATATAACTTCAGTTCGACCAACAAAAGAAAAATTCTGCATTGAAACCGTGGTGATATTTCCATGTATTTTATTTAATGTTTTTGGGTGATATATTTTTTTTACTTTTTTACCCTTTCAAGTTAAAAAAATTTACGGCTTACTTGCTTGGACTTTTTTAGGGTCGAATTTCCAATAATTCTCGTAATATCTTTCGAAATCTAAATGGTACTTTGAAAATTAGTAAGAAAGAAAGGAAGAAGAGAAATTCGCTTCCGTCGAGAGCCAAACAAACATGCCTTTAGAGATTTAAGGCCCGTGGGGAAAGGGACGTTGACCTTTCGTGCTTTGATTTTTGCTGGACCATTTTAAATGTCTAGGTACCAAACATTCAATGATTCATCATGCCTAATTTATTGCGCACAGCTAAGACTCTGCTAAGACTCTTTTTCAGCCACGATGGCGCTCTCTCTTCCACAGGAAAAAAAAAAAAAAAAAAAACCTTTTTCCTTATTCAAACTAATTTTACAAAAAAATTATGAACAGAATTTGGTTGAAATCAACGTTAAAGAAATCTTGATTTACCATACAATGTTATTAATTGAAATCAACATGAAAGGAATTTTGATTTACCATATAATATCAATTTCTCGATTGTGACGAGTATGATTTGATGATTAAGTTATTTTTTTTTTTTTTTAGGTACGTCAATGACCCGGACTACTTCGGAGGGTTTGAACAGGAGGACCTGGACCAGCTCTTCGAGGCGATGCGCGAGAACTACAAGGCGTGGTGCTCCGGCTTCGCGCCCTTGGCCGTCGGCGGCGACATGGACTCGGTGGCCGTCCAGGAGTTCAGCCGCACGCTCTTCAACATGCGGCCCGACATCGCCCTCAGCGTCGCCCAGACCATCTTCAACAGCGACATGCGCTCCATCCTCCGCCTCGTCACCGTCCCCTGCCACATCATCCAGAGCATGAAGGACCTCGCCGTCCCCGTCGTCGTCTCCGAGTACCTGCACCAGAACCTCGGCGGCGACTCCATTGTGGAGGTCATGCAATCCGACGGCCATCTCCCCCAGCTCAGCTCCCCCGACACCGTCATCCCCGTCCTCCTCCGCCACATCCGCTACGACATCGCCACCTAGAAGCGCGCCCTAGGAGCCCCTCCACACCTCAAACCCAGTCGTCTAGTCCTATGTAACATGCACGGGATGGGGGAACGTCGCGTGTCCCCACACCCGATAGAAGTGTGTCCAAACGTTACGTTATAGAGAGAGAGATAAGTGTCTAGATCCTATATGCACGACACAAGTCGGGGACATTGTTAATGATTCGGAAGACCTACCTTCCATTCATTGGGGTGTTCCGAAAAATCTAAGATGCTTTCTTAGCAGGTTATTTTATCTAAATTTCCATTAGCTTTTGGCCTTTGTCGTGTTGTAAATTGAAGTACCGTTGCCCCCCGTGATTAATGAAATTACGTGTGCGCGACTCCGGATGTTTCTCTCGCGATCTTCGGAGCTTTTTTTTTTTTTTTTTCTCTTTTTCTAGACCTTCAATGAAAGAGAGAAGAGAAGAGGGGCGGTTGTCGTAGGACGTCCGATGGGATCGGACGTGCGGGGTCCGTTGGGCGGTGGAGGAACGGACGGTGTGGATTCGTGGGGTGATGGGGATGTGACTGGAGATCGTGACGTGTCAGCCGTTGTCTCGTCTTCCCACCTTCCATTTGATTTTTCTGCCGACTTTTGCGTACTTCTGTTCTCTTGTTTACGCTCACCTCTTGGCTTCTCCGTGGGGCACTTGATGTTCAGTTTCAAGTGTTCAAATCATTTTTTTGGAGCAAAAAAAAAAAAAAAAAGGTTTTGTTTTTTCGTATATGGGTCCTCATGACAGAGAATAATGGGAGAACCCCATATTTTAAAATATAAACTTTGCACTTGAAAAACTCAGAGTGATATAATCTTACAATTATTTCAATGTCACATATAATAATTCAATTATTGCTTCGTATTAATTAAAAAACTCGTTTTCTTAGCGACCCTTTGACAAAGGTTTGACAACAACTCACATATTAATCCTTTTTTAAAAGTATAATTAGCACAGGTGGTGGAACCTTAATTAGGCTGGACGTGCACGACACAAGTTGATTGGAGCTAAACGGAAATAATTGCACTTCCAGAAATTTCATTGAAACGCATGGTCCCCGTTGGAGGCCCATAGGTCAAAGAAGGTGGGCAACCAATGTGAAAAAGATGCGGAATTTGCTTTAGCAATTTTATGCGCAAGGTCAAAAAAGGAGTTTTACCAAAGCTGGCAACGCTTTGACTTTAGATTGTGCATCTAAGCCCAAATGGTTTTCATTGAAAGTAACTAGTACATTGTAACCACAGAACTCAAATATTTATAAAGAAAAAGGCTTAGAATGAGGATAGATAAATAAATAATGGAAGTGTAGACCATCCATAACACGGTTTGGAAATCTACCTTCAAAAACCCTGCAACCCGGCCGCAACGTGATGGTAAGGTTGCGCGACCCCAGCAAGATGTTAGGGCCGCACGACATCTATGCAACCCGAGCGAGTCGAGGTGTAGCTGGTGTCGGATCGTCGTAGAGAGATCTTGCTCGTCGGGGTCACGGAGCTTGGAAAGAATTTTTGGAAATCGGGTTTTTCACCTCATTTGACTAAGAGAAATAGTTTTTATGGCATTTGGAGTTCCCGCATTTGGCAGATTTGGGCAACTCCCAAGGACCAAGTCTGCGAATCCCAAGAATCGGAGGGGCGATTTTAGAAACCTCGAGCTCGTCGATGGAGTTATGCAATAAAATGACCCATCGGTAGAATAAAGATTGCATCGAAGTGTCCATCTAAATGTCTTTTGCCTAAAACCAACGCAAGTGAAAAAGGAAAAATGGAAGACAGGTACCACGGACATGGCCGCCCTGGTGTTAATACGGAGAACACGTGAAGTCCAGAGACATGGGACACTTCTTTTGTCCCTTGGACAATCCGAGAGCCAAGTCTCATGGGCCAAGCCTACATTGGAGAACTGACGTTTTTGACCCTTCTTTTGTCCTGGTAAAGAGATGGGCGTTCGCCGACAGAACCGCAAATTCCGTAGATAGACGAGGGGACAAATGACGCTTGGCGCTTGACTTTTCCTCCTGCTGATGAATCTGCACGGCAGTCAGCCTTCCCGAATACTAATCACATTTATTTAGCCCTAATTTGCATTTGTCAGATTCTTAAGGCTATGAAAAGCAGTCGAGAGCTGAAAAGTTGTATTGCTTTCTCATTTAAAGACTCTGCAACTACATTCCTATTTACCATATACGAGACCTCACTAAATAGAAAAAGAAATATTCTACGGTATCAAAAAAATATACACAATATATTTTACTTTCCCATTAATGAACTGATTTGAGTCAATCTATATCAATTAGGGCAATGAAGATCAATCAAGGCAATAGTATCTTCAACATGCTCCCTCAAAATGGTGATCCATACACATCAAAGACACCAAGCTTGCTTATGCTTGGTGAAGATGTCCACAAGTTGCTCTATTGTTTTTATTCCTCTTGTCTTGATCATTTCATCTCAAATCTTATTTATAATAGGGATAAGTGTAATAGAAATACTAAAACTTGTAACAAAAATGTAATTGAGTCCTAAAACTTATAAAAAATGCAATTAAGTTCATACAACTTGTCAAATTAATTTAATCAAGTTTTAAAATTAATACCGTCAACCTTTTTAATGGAAATTGCTAACGTGGCATGAACGTGACATTTAAAATGAATTTTTATTTTCCATGTGGCGTTTTTAAAATTATTTTATTTAAATTCGATTTAAAAATAGAAAAAAAAAAGATAAATTTTATTTTAAGAACAAAATTTTTTTTAAAAAAATGGTAGGTGCTTCCTTTGTTGCAACCCATCATCGGAAGGGCCGGCGACTGTCGCCAAAGGGGCCGGCAACTGTCATCAACCTTAGGTAGGGATGGCCGGCCCTCGCTCAGCTAGGGAGAGGTCTCATCGGCCCCTTCGGTGATGGACGAAGGCGGCGGAAGTGACGGCCATTTTCTTTTTTTTTTTTTTTTTTTTGAATTTTTTTGTTTTTTAAATAAATTTTATATTTTCTTTTCTAGTTTTTAAATCTAATTTGAATAAAAAATAATTTTAAAAAACCACATGGAAAATAAAAATTCATTTTAAATGCCATGTCGGCATTTTCTCGGTTAAAAAGTTAAGACGGTGTTAACTTTAGGACTCAATTAAACCAATTTAACGAGTTTGATGACTTAATTACACTTTTTACAAGTTTTAGGACTCAATTGCATTTTCCTTACAAGTTTTAGGATTTCTTTTCCACTTATCCCTTTATAATAAAATGACAATCAGTTCTATGTGCTTCGTTCTTTTATGGAAAATCATATTTGCTGCAAGTTTGAGGGCAACATCGTTATTGTAAAATAAGACAATTAGGTCTTTCATCCATACTTGGAGATCTTGGATTACCTTTTTATTCGAACTATTTCACAACTAGTCTTTGTCATTACTCAATAGTTTGCTTTAGTGGATAAAATGAAACTATCAATTGTTTCTTTGTTTTCCATGAGAGTAATGAATCTCCTAATTTTATACAAATTCTTGTAATTGATTTCCTACTCGTAGGACAAGTAGCATAATTCGTGTCACAATATGCTGTCATTTCCATTTTGCTATCTTGAGACAATAGTATGCCCAACCCTGGACAATTGTTCAACTGTTCCACACCCTTTAATGCAACATTCATGTGAGACTATTTTGGGTCGTGTGTGAGCTGACTGGGAATTTGTTATGCATAGTATATGTCTAGTCTAGTCATAATCAGATAGATAAGGTTCCCGACAAATCTCCAATAAGCAAAAGAGTCTTTGAGCAAAGAATCCTCATTCAGAGGTGACAATCCCCTATCACAATCAACTATCGTTAGCTTGGTAATTTGCTCGATTGGGATGATAGCTAGTTTGGTTCCCCATAATCCTACTTTTGATATGATCTCTAAGACAAATTTGCATTGACTGAGTTAAACTCCTTTATATGATCATGCAATTTCTATCCCGAGAAAATATTTAGAAGGTCTCAAATCCTTAATGTAAAATGTAGAGTGTAGGTATTTTTTAAATCTCTCAATGGCAAATTCATCATTTCCCATAATAAATATATCATAACATAAATAAGCAACTAAATTGATGATGTACCATGACTCTATGTGAATAAGGCATACTCATATTTGAAATGCTGGAACTTTGCAGCTATAAGTGCAATAGTGAACTTAGCATACCATTGACGAGAAATCTATTTGAGTTTATATAGGAATTTATGTAGAAAACATACTCGATTCTCCTCTTATCTAGGTAAACCCAATAGAAGATTCATGTAAATTTCCTCTTCCAGATTTCCATGAAACAAAACATTAAGAACATCCATCTAATGAAGAGGCCAATCACAAGGTGCAACGATAGAAAGAAAAGAACGAGTATCGACTTACTTTACTACTAGAGAAAATGTTTCTGCATATCAAAACTTTCTCGTTGTATAAATTCTTTGGCCGTTAGTCTAGCCTTGTAGCATTTAGTGTAGCCTTCTGCCTTGTACTTGACCTTGTATACCCATCTGTACCTAATAGATTTTCAATAAGGAGGTCTAGATACGATATCCCAAGTTTCATTTTCCATTAGCTCTCATAACTCATCCTCCATGGCTTGTTGCCAACGAGAATTGTTGACAGCCTTATCATATGAAGATGGTTCCTATTCTTTAGAGATTCTACTAATGCAACATATATGTTCGGGTGAAAGACTAGTGAAGGTAACATAAAGGAGACAAAGATAGTGTATACCATAGGATCCAAGGTGGGACAAATGTAATCTATTGTCCATGTGGGTAATCATGTTGCATGACTTGAACATTGAGAATGAGCTAGTGCAGGAGACGGGACATTATCAAATGGTGCATAAGAAATATTATTAGGGCTCATATGATTCTCTGATGTGACTGCTTGTTGATCTGTTGGGGTTGTATTGTCCTTAACTGATGAGGAGGGTGCATCATTGTTAGGTGCAGCAGATGCCATGGGTGTGGTGATGTGGGGAATCGCAACCAGCCATGGAGATGAGAAATCTTCCTCACTTAAAAGCATACAGTGATTAATAGCTGCCTCTAATATCTGATGTGAAGATATTTCATTCTAGAAAGGAAAATATTTACATGAAAAATGACATCTTTGCTAACAAGAAAACGTCAATTGATGAATTATAAAACAAATTCCCTTTTTAAGGAGTTGGATTTCCAATGAATATACATTGAAGAGAATGGGGAGCCAATTTGTCCGGAGGGTTCACAGTAGAAACATAGCACAAGCATTCAAAAACACGGGGTGGCGAATGTCTAGACACTTCCCAAAGAGCAATTCGGAGGGAGTCTTTCCATTGAGAATCTGAGATGATATTAGATTGATTGAGTAGGCTACTATGACCACATAGTCTCTCTAGAACATTTATGGAATTGAAGCTTGATACTTGAGGGCATGGGCAACTTCTAAAAAATGGCGATGTTTTCACTCAATGACCCCATTTTGTTGAGGTGTATAAGTGCAAGACCATTTCATGAATGATGTCATTTGAAATAATAGAGTAGAACACTTATGATTAAAGAATTCACAAGCGTTATCGGTTCAAATCTATTGTACAAATTTGTGATACTAATTTTTACTTGAGGCAAGAAAGTTCTTAACATAGGAAAGGGCTTGGTTCTTGGATTGCATTAGGAAAACCCAAGTCATATATGTGTGATCATCCACAATTGTGAGAAAGAATCTACACCCATCATGGTGTGGGTGTGATATGGTCCCCAAATGTCCATATTTGAAAGGGAAAAAGTTGTATTGGCACATGAAGTTCTTTGTAGAAAACGCAATTGTGATTATATAGCTAGTGGACAAATAGGACACATGGGCTGAAGAAAAGAATTACCATGGACCCGACGTTGATGATACAGAAAAACATTATTATTAATATTGGCATTACAAAAGTGCCCTTATTCAAAGGGAAAGATTGTAAATTCTACCCTAGTCTATCGGTTTCCTAGTCGAAAAGGTCCAAAAGAAGCAGATGTTAGGATCGAAAAAGACCCAACATGAATTGTCTTCACAAAGTTTGAAGACAGAAATGAGGTTAAATTTTGGAATAAGCATAACATTTCTCATTGTGATGGATGGATTGAGTTGAATATTTCCAAATTTAGTTATGGAGGTTTTCTTCCCATTAGGAAGACATACCGAAGGATGATGATAATTCATGAATATTAGAAAGGAAACACTTATTGCAGACTATGTGGTCACTAGCACCTGAATTAGTAATTCATGCCTTAGTTGAAATGGAGCTTTAGCAATGAGAAGTACCTAAATAACTAGCCATCTCATCCTGTATTACCAATTGGCTTAGAGCTTTCATAATTTGTTGGAATTGATCAATATTGATAGACTAATGAACTTTGGCATGTGCTGCGATGGATATATCTTATTCATTTCTTTCTTTATCTATTGGCTTTCCATGCAATTTCCAACAATTCTTCCTAGTATGGTATGGACGCTTGCAATAATCACAAAATTTACCTTTTCCATAATTAGAATTTTGGGTATGTGATTTACATGTAAAAGAATTATGTTGTTGGATCCTTTCCACACAACTGCTAATGTGGCATAATGGGCACCATTTAATCTGGGCATTGCAAGGATGAAGCATGGGTTATCTAGCTGTGCGAAATAGTTGGAGTTGTTTTAAATCACGATCGTTCGTTGGAGATGACATCAGGTTACTTCTTCACCCAAAACACCCAACGCCACCAGTGAGCTTCTAGATCCAAGCTAGATCTTGCTGCAAGCAGCCGTAGGTCTAGCGTCACTCTAGCCGCAAGAACGATGTGGTCTCCTATCTTTAGATACTCTAAGGAAGCGAAACATTATGATTCGTCTTGTATAGCGAGTTGTATATTTGACCAAGTGAGGGGAATAGGTAAATAACTCTCATTCAAGATAAGTAAAGTAAATAACTCTCATTGAAGTAAGTAAAAATCTAGTTACCTTTTCCCTCTCCTTTATCACACGGTATCGAGCTAGGGTTTCTCTGTGCCCCTGCAATTTTTCTTCAACCATCTCAAGTTCATTCCACAGTGCTAATAGTTTGATGAAAATGGTGGAAACCAAAAGATTTCCCTATTTTAGCTTCAATAGGGCTTGAGTTATGGAGAAAATCTTGTTCCTATCAAGCTTTCCATATATTTATTATATGCCATCCCATATTCCTTTCATGTCTTCGATCTAAGGACGTTCAGTGATGACCTCCAAAGTGAGGCAATTCCCAATCCACATCTAGACAAGCTAATTACGCTTCCTCCAGTGTTGTGTGAGTCACCTGTTGGTCGGAACCAGAACAATGTCGTTGATTAATCATTTCTTGCCCTTTGTAATTAGAGCTCGCTGGAACTCTCAAAACTAGATGAAATAGTTTTCTAGCCCTAAGAGCTATTGCGCAATGAGGCGAAGCACGGGCCTGTTAGTGGTGGACGTGTAAAGGTGTTTCTTGGCTCAAGCCACCTACTAATGGTACTTGCAAGGGGGAAAAACCAAGTCTATAGGTGGGTATGGGTTTGCCCCAAAACCAAATGGACCTGAACCACATTGGTTCGAAGGGGACTCACCTGGTCCAGATCTCAAGTTGGGCTCAGCATTGAGGAGGGGGCTTCCTCCCGGTCCACTATTCTCAATCTGGGTCAGAGGTTTGATTTGAATTGGAAACCATTGAATATATAGGTCAGGAAAAAATTGCTTGAGCTTTTGCTGAATTGGGCCTTATCGTCTTTCATCGGGCCGTGTTTGGCTTAGTTCCTTTGTTTGGTCTTCCCTAACAAGGTCTAGATGTTGATCTAAAGGTAAGTCATCCACTCTTTGTATGTTGGAAAAAACTTCTGAATTTTGGGAACCTCCAAATTTCAAGGCTTGATTTCTTGGCATGGTTACTCCCTTTTTAAGCTGTCATGATTGAAATATTTTCTTCACAAGTTTGGTTGTAAAGAAGTTGAAGAGCAATGGAAAAAAAAAATTCTGCTTTTGGCATGGGAAGAAGGGTAGTAGAGCGGAAGTATAGCGGAAGCTAGGTTGAGAAAGAAGGCTCTGACACCATGTTAGAATATTAAAACAATGAAAAACAGCCAAGAGGTGGAAAAGTTGTATTGCTTTCTCATGTAAAGATTGTACAATTACTTCCATATTTACAATATACAAGACTTCACTAACTAGAGAAAGAAATATTCGGCAGTATCAAAAAATATACACAATATATTTTACTTTCCCATTAATGAACCGATTTTGATCCATTAATATCAATTAGGGTACCGGGGATTAATCAAGATCAATCAGGGCATGTATCTTCAACAACATTAACAATATGCGAGTTCACAATGTCAACGGGTTCAGTATCCAAATTTATAGTATTTTTACTTCTTGTTATGTAAAGGGTAATCATCTTTGATCCTCTACATAAACATATTATCACATAATCTTCTTTAAATATTATCCGTAAGTGCTCTAGATAAGATGGTATATAAGTAGAAGCCCTCTCCTTGTTACAAGTAAATATCTTACTACTTTCTCCATAAAAATAACCACCATCAAGGTGTCACCTTAGCAAAAATAATATTTTACTTAATTTATAAGTTAATATCGACTTTACGTTTCTTTCTTCTACTAAATCCACAATCTAAATTGTCAAGTCAAGATTTATTGGCATTAGGAGAATTTCTTGCCTTTTATGACGCATCATTGCTTCAAATTTTAAAAAATACACATATGTGTATTAAAGAGATGCATCTAGTCATCTGTCAATCATTTGAAAAAATAATGCTAGAAGTCCTCTTAAATTGCCATGCAGGATTTTGTTTAGTAAATATTTATGTCATTGAAACTTTTAAGGAGTTATTTGATTTAGTTTAATGACATTATCAGAAGATTTTGCATTTAAAATGGAATATATCATTTATCATTTTCCCAATTCTGATTAAAATTCCTTATTCAAATTCTCTAAATATTTTCTATATTATAAAAATTATATAAAATTATCAATGGTTTTCTTTTTTTAAGTTTGATTTAATTTTTTAGAATGTTAAAATAATCACTTTGGTTGCTGTTGCTCTTTCCTATTTTTTTTCAATATTCCTTTTCAACATTTTTTCCCAACCATCTTCAAGATCCAAAGCTACTTATAAGAAAGGTATTATCGAGATGTTTTTTCTATTTAAATATGCAAATTTCTTATGTAACGTTCCACATATTTTGCAGAAATTATAATTTGTTTGAGAGGACAAAGAATGAAAATTACTAATTTTTACTATAATTTATACAACAATCGAGAATTTTTTAAAACGATGACTATGATTATTTCTCGAGCCTGTTGACCTCTAGTCCTCTCCAAGTCGTTTGCGAATTACGGAATCGGGTGGGACAGAATCTATCCTTATCCACTTCTTCGACGCCTACCCCTCTCATGTCCCCATCTTGCTTATGCGGTCTGGTGCCCAGTCGTCTTGATTCTTTTGCGAAGAGTTAATGTCGTCGCACGTCATCAGCTGCGCTACTAAGGAACATAAAATCATGGGATATGTTCAGCAGCAGTCCTAAAACTTGTTAAGAAAGTGCATTGAGTCGAAAAAAACTTACAAAAAGTGCAATCAAGTCCTAAAACTTATTAAGTTGGTTCGATTCAGTCCTAAAGTTAATACCGTTAAAAAAGTTAACGGAATTCTTGGCGCTGACATAATATTTTAAATGAATTTTTTATTATATATATATATATGGATTTTTAAAATTATTTTTATTCAAAATCTTTAAAAATAAGATAAAAAACTAAAAAGAAAGAACTAAATTTATTTAAAAAAACAAAACTATTAAAAATAAAAATAAAAAAAGTTGCCGGTGGAGCTTACGCGGCCGCCCATCACCGGAGGGACCGGCGACGGCCGTCGGAGGGGGACGGCGATGGTCGCCAGCCCTGGGCGAGGTCTCGTCGGCCCCAGGTGAGGGCTGGCCACCCCCGCCAGGTCGGGCGAGGACGCCCAGATCTGGGCACGCCGCCCCTCGCGAGGGTCGGTGAGGCCTCGCAGGGGGCCGGCGACCATTGGCCTGGGGTCGGCGATGCTCGCCTAGATTTGGGCGAGCAGGCGTCGTCCGACGAGGTGCTGTCGGACGGGTCCGAGGGGGAGGAGCAGCCGCAGCTCGCCGAGCCGGCCAACGAGGAGGACGAGGAGGAGCTCGAGGCCATCGCCCGCTCCCCCGGCTCCGCCGACGAGGACGACGCCGCCGCCGCCGCCGCCGCCGACGATGACAAGAATGGCGAGGCCGAGGAGGAGGAGGACCATGAGGTTCGGTTGCTCGGCGCCCAGATTTGGGTGAACATCGCCGACCCCAAGCGAGGGCCGGCAAGGCCTCGCCCAAGGCTGGCGAGACCTCGCCGCCCTGGGCGAAGACCGGCCACCCGCCCAGGGCCAGCGACCGTCATCGGCCCGTCCGGCAGCCGTCGCCCGGCCCCGGCGATGGGCGACGGTAGAAGCTCCACCGGCAGCATTTTTTTTTCAATAGTTTTATTTTTTAAATAAATTTAGTTTTTTCTTTTTATTTTTTATCTTATTTTTAAAGATTTTGAATAAAAATAATTTTAAAAAGCCATGTGTATAATAAAAAATTCATTTAAAATATTATGTTAGCGCCACGTCGTGAATTCCGTTAACTTTAGGATTGAATTGAACCAACTTGACAAGTTTTAGGACTTGATTGCACTTTTTGTAAATTTTAAACTCAATTGCACTTTTCGACAAGTTTTTAGGACTTCTGCTGAATATATCCCTAAAATCATATAGGTCCTATTCAAACCTTTTGTACTTTGTCTAGGTGTCGAAAAATTTGTTTTCAGGACAGATATCACATCGATCATAGACCAGTTACCATTCGAAGTTGCAGATGTTGTCATGAATTGTTTCTTCACATGAAGTGAAAATGGTCCTCAAATTGCGCAGTTTTTTGTTTCAGGAAAGAGAGCATGGCGCCGACTTGCATGATCGCATTTTAAAGCTAAAACAGATCAATTAGTTCAAAACATCAATTTAGGCATGAAAGCATCATCTCTAACGCATTAGGATCTTTAATGCAACGGAGATTCTAACCCTCCTCATAAATCTAGATTCGTGCATTATCAGAGGTTTACATGCATGAGGTTTACACTGCATGCATGCTAAGGTCATCCTATTATCTTTCTACACCAAAATTTTAGAGACGGTTCTCACTGGTTCAGAGACGCAAGAGATCCACCCGCCCTCGACCCACGAGGTTTCCCTTAGCCCAAATTCAGCCTTTGCTCTCCTCCCTGTTGGTGGCCACGAACTAGATTATCTTCGAGCTTCCTGAACCTGGTCTTCAAGCGATCTCCTCCTCTTTCGGAGCTGGACTGCTGTTTCTCCGACGTTGCTTGGCTTGAAGAGAGCTTGAAATGAGAGGGTAAGGGACTGGAATGAGGGTGGAGTGATCTCAACGTGCTTTCCTCTCCAAAGTGAGCTAAACCAAGTGAAAAGATTTGCAGGGATTTTTAGAGGTTTCGTCCAAGATTTCCAGAGATTGAGGCAGTAGATTTGCAGGTAATGTAGTAAAAACTCTTAGCTTCGCAAGTAAAAGGGTGTGGACAATGAATTTCTATGCAGTTGCAGGGGTTGAGTGCCTATATGTTTAGGGCAAAATCGAGGGGAGATGGGAGAGATTGCTAGCTAGCTCAGACCTTGCTTAGCTTGTCGAAGGTCCCAAGCACAATCCTGCACTAATTGCTTGGGCTAGTAGGCGCCCACCTCAAACCCTGCTTCTAAAATCTAATTAGGTCAATTTGGAAGTTTTACAAACATAAATTTGATTTTATATGGGCATCAAGAATTGAGAAATGGGCTTGAACTCATCAGGGTCACATTTGATACCCTCGAATTCGACTCTAACCTATATCATGAAACCGGGTTAACGGCGCCTCAAGTAATTTAGGGCGTTTACGGCCCCAGTGCCCCTTTTTTTGATCTGAGTAGGGTCATTTTTCTTAAGAGATAGCTGAAATTAATTTGTCAGCTTAATGCTGCGTAGTATATTGATGAAAGAAAGCCACTCTTTTCATTTTATAAAATGTCACTCGATCAACTCAAGGATAAGCCTTTGCATGAAAACCACTGTCACGGTGCCTGATGAAGCATAAACGGCAAATCCATAGCAAAGTTTGTAATATTTCAAGAACCAACCTCATTTCTTCCTCACCATCCGGGCGGCGTCCATCGACGCTCTCTAGAGTGATCTTGTTCCACGTCCTAAATCGAATCTGTCAACGTACCCACTAAAAGTCAAGATTCATGTGAATTCAAATCGGGCAATAAAGGACCTGGAAATGGATATCTGGTTCAACACTGAAACTGTGATCCTTTTGAGATTCATGGAATATATTCACATATAATAAAATTACATAGAGAAAAAAATTGCTGAAGGGCCTATCGGCTGCCTCTCTTTCCTGTCCAACTCTCGACAGCTCCAAAGGCTACGTACCCTTGAGAAGGAATCACTGGAAACACCGAGTGGATATGTCTTCAGTTTTAGGTACAAGTGATGAATTTGTTTGCTCAGTGATTTCCAGGTAAAAAGCTCGGGACTTCATAGCTCAAGAAGTGCGAGAATTTTCTTTTATAAAGAAGAAGCAGGAGGTTTTAGGTTCGATTATCATTCAATGTGATCGTTTGAGATTAGGTCACAAAAAAGTAATTCCTCACAAATCTCCCGAGCCGGGGCCAACGGCCTATCTTTGACGAGATTAAAGCGATCTGATACCTCGCCAATAGCGTAGGCCCAATCGCAATCAAATTGGGCACTGGCCCATCGAGTCAAAAACAGAACCAGTGCTTGATGCCAGAATGATTAGGCCAGGTCAATAGTGGAATAAAGCTTACATATCAAACCCCACACACAACGAGAATTCTACAAGGTAGTTGTCTATATGAAGTGCGTAGTACGGAGGTACTGACTTCTGTAGGAAAAGTAACTATTGGAAAATTTTATTCTTATTTTTCGACATCTGATACGCTTACAAAAATGAGTCCACAAAAACCTTTTACATAATCAGCACAAAGTCTCATTTCAATACAACTTGACCTCCACCCCAAAATGTCATCTCAAGTGCCTGAACCTTGACTAATTGCCCAACTTGGGATCCCTACCCCCAAACCTAAGTTGTATTTGCTCAAACTTGATTCTTGGTCAAGATCTAACCCACGCGGTCTGAAAACCCTAACGTTGACTGGCCAATCCAAGACTCAAGGCCTAGGTCCGCAAGATAGACTCAAGTTTTTTTTTTTTTCCAAGATTGTGTTTCAAACTATATTTAGAACAAATATCAACATGTGTTTGGATTGCTTAAGAAGATAAGTAAACAAATAATCTTTCATATAGTCAATCAAAAATCTATGATTCAATTCTAGGATTTCCTGTTTTGAGAATTAGATATCATTTTTCATGATACAACTTGACCTTTATCACCATAATAAAGTTTTCCCAAGTAGTCAAACCAATGTGCCTAGTTACTGACCAAAAAAAAAAACCAATGTGCATAGCTAATGGGCCCAAGATGTTGGCACCTAAACCGACGGCCTGGACCAAGGCCCTTTTTGCTTGAACCCAGGTCTCTGTAGCCCGGACTCAACTTCCTCAGCTCGTTGGTAGCCATTATTTTTTTTTTTTTGTCAAATAATGGCTTCTGTTTCATTTGGGAAGGACAATCTTGTGCACAAATCATCTGTAAATGGCTAACGTTGCATCGTTTCTTGATATCCAATGTGGGCGGAAGTATTTACATGAAACCAAGCTAGTAGATCGGGACTAGAAATCTTATTTTTGGAAAGCAAGGTGGTCGTGTATATGTTTATCCAGATATGTGTGTATCTTCCTTCTGTCTAACATGGAGGGTCCAGCAAGTCAAGAGACATTCAACCTACTTTTGAACATGAGCACATGCCATTGACCCTCAATTAATTGTACGAACCCACTTTACTTTATCATATTTTAAGAATCAGCCCGTTGATTACACTGTTGCAATCATAAAGAAGATTTGGCTGCCTTCCCATCAAAGGGCAAATTTTGATTCTTCCTGTCCTCAATCTGTCGCGAAACTTCCTCACCTTTGCATCAAGTAGCACATGCAACCGGAAACATTTTGCAGATTGAAAAGGCATGAATGTGGAAACAAAAGGAAAAAAAATTGAAGAGCATAGTGAAAACCATGCAAATGGAGGGACCAAATTCAAACCCAAATCCATCCTTTGAACGTTTGCTCTGTCTAGAGAGAGAGAGAGAGAGAGAGCATCGTGGATCATCCCGTTGGTGTCTTTCGACCAGTGTCCATGCCGTGGGGGGGCCTCAGGTCCAACTCAAGCGAGCTCACTTTGCTTGAACTTTAGTAACAACCTGCAATGATTTGGAAAACTGTCTTTGTCTCGAACAAGGTCACTGTGGCCGAAAATCATTGGCGCATCAGCCAGCAGAGCCCCACATGAAAAGATACAGCTGTGCATGAACTTAGGAGTACAGCCCCAACAGCAAATCATAATGCCGGTCAGCGCACGTCAAGATTGCTTTGCTAAAATCCCTCTCTTTGTGAGAGAGTGAGAGAGAGAGAGACAAAACCAGCATCACTTTACCATAGAATATCAAGGTTCTCAGTTGAGAAATTATTACATTGTTCAAGTAACTGCAACTTGCCCAAGATAGAGAGAGAGGTGATTGTTGGAAATCCTGAATAAAAAGGCGAGGTGAATCAAAACTGATCACTTTGAATCACGTGGTCACTTTTTTTAAAGTGTTGTTTGCACCATTTTATTTTGAAACTAAGACAAATATCACTAAATTATAAGAAAAGCCATGCACTCACGATTTCCTTTGAACCTCTCTTGAATTTTGCGGCAAATTTAAAAAGTAAGAAACCTTTGAAAAGGTTACCACCCACCTGGTGGCGCTGGCGGTGGATTCGGTAATTACATTCCATGTTAAAATATGTCGGGCCTTTCGGGCTCAAATCAAAACGTGGATGGTAATTGCATGCGACGTTAAAATGTGTTGTCAAATCGCTCTTTCTTTACCTTTATAATCATTACATTTCATGCAAGAGACATCTCTTAATGAAACAACATGTTTTTTGTTTACCGAAACTTATACCTCTACAAATGGAATTCTTCATATTATAGCTTTTTGAATCAGACTTAGAACGTCTAAAAATTTCGCTTGGATGGATATTTGAAAAATTCAAAGACCATCGATCATTATACTTGAGCAACTTGTTTTTGAAATATAACTCTTAAAATACTTGCCCAACTTGCTCTAATACCCATTGAAATAACTAAACATAATAAACGAGACATGGAGTGAATGAGTAGTTATAAGAAGATTAAAATTTATGGAAAAGCCGTGGAAGAGTAAAAGGGACACAATTATGTAGATGCAGTAGCTTTTATCAAATTGATAATATATAAGGTAAATGGATAAAAAATATTGCAAGACATATTTTAAGTGATTTTGCCATTCATCTGGTCTATGTCCACTCTTTTAGCACTAATAGCTACGAACAAGGCTAAAATCCTCTAAGTAATCGTACAGTCTGTGCTTGTATGGCTTCTACATGAAGCTTGATAGGTGATTCTACAAACACAAGCACCTCTTCCCCCCGTTCTTTTCAAATTACAAGAACTTAGATTTCATAGAGAATTACAATCAGTAAACAAACGGTTTTGCACAAGTGAAAGATAGAGGGTATGATCAATAGCGAGAGAATAAAAGTTTGAATTTCTGCCAACTTCCACGGCCACCATTGATCTTAAATAGGTTTCCAATCTTCCAAAATCCATGAAACCTGTTCCAAAGTCAAAGAAGGGACTACCTTCTTTGGCCACCGGACTACTTTCTGTAAGATTAGTGTGCAATATGCAGGCAAAGCAAAAGTTCTCCGAGAATGGAGCCTTTTACTTCCGCAGCTTGTCTGCCTCCCTATTCTGCTTTAACAAAAATGGAAAAACTGCTCCCATATTCTCCAAGCTTCTTATGCAAATTCCATAGCTAGTAAATAGCTGTTTAGACATCAATCTGATTTCAATTAAATTGGAAAAAGGTATAGGTCATATCATGCCACCTACTCCGTCTGTAGTCGTAGCGACTTCTTGCCAAGGGTCTCCCCAGCCTTTTCACTCCTTTCGTTGACTGACTGTTAACCTTTTACTCACTAAGTCTTCTAAAATTATTGATGTCCTCATGTTCTACAAATTACTACTAGTCCATCCAACGTTCAACAAAACCCTCATTTTATCACTTGTTCACCTTCTATAAACATCCTTTAAGCCTTAGACACATTTCATGTCCAATATTTTGATTGTTCATATTGCCATGTACATCTACAAACTGTTTGTACATAATCGATGCTTAGTAATCTTTAAGTACTTTCTCATCTTTCACAAAAAAAAGAAATATTATAGGAAATTTTTGCAATAAAGTTTAATATTTTATAACTGGGTTTCCCTACTTCTATTTTTTTTTTTTTTTTTTTTTTCTGTCATATAATAGTATCCTTTGCCTGGCTTTTGCCAATCTCCTCACATGCACCGACTGGTGCCGCGTGGGGCCCGGCGCCGGACTGTTGCCCGAACGCCACGCTGGCCTATCCCTCCTTCTCCCCCCTCCCCTTTGTCCTCCTCCTCCTCCTCCTCCCTCCGTCTGCCCCAAACGTTGCCGATCCAACGGCTACTTCCCCGGGGACCACACCCCCCCTCGGTGGTCCCCACACCTCACCGTGCGCTCGCCCTTATATAATCACTCCCCCAAGCTCCTGTAAACTGCACTCTCACTCTCGCTGCTGCTGCTTCCTGTCTTCTTCTCTTTTCTCTCTCGCGAAGCTCCTTCTCCTTCCTCATGGATCGCAAGAACGTGCTCTCCCTCGCGCTGCTCTGCCTCGTCGTCGCCGGCGTCGGAGGCCAGTCCCCCACCGCCGCCCCCACCAAGTCCCCAGCCACCCCGGCCCCCGCCACCTCCCCCGTCGCCGCCGCCCCCGCGCCCCCGCCAAGGCCCCGGCGGCCTCGCCCCCTGCCGCCACCCCACCTGTCGCCGCCGCCTCGCCCCCGCCTCCACGCCCGCCCCGGCCGCGGCCCCTCCCTCCAAGGTGGCGGCGCCCGCTCCTGCCGTCGCCCCCGCGACCCCTCCTCCGGCGAGCTCCCCCCGGCCCCGGTGCCCGTGAGCTCCCCCCAGTTCCCGTCCCCGCGAAGTCGCCCCCCTCCCCGCGCCGACCGCCGCTCCGGAGAGCTCCCCCCCGACTCCCGTGGAGGTCCCGGCGCCGGCGCCCAGCAAGAAGAAGTCGAAGAAGAGCGCGCCAGCCCCTTCGCCGTCGTTGCTCAGCCCACCTGCGCCGCCTGCAGAGGCACCCGGGCCCAGCCAGAGTGACGCAGCGTCTCCTGGACCGGCATTGAACGATGAGGTAAGTTATCACCCGCCACTCTCTCTTCTCCCGTCTATCTGATTATTCGCGTCCCAACAGATAAAAACTGGTCCTTTCTCGTCGAATCACGGCAGTAAATTAACCTACATTGCATTTCTATAGCGCATATAGAGATAAATATACAGTTTTTAGTTAGATTCCTCGTGAAAAATCAATTATTTCGGTGAGAAGGGGCATTGCGAGTTCAGATCCGACTGGTTCCTGCAGAGATCCGACGATAGTGGTGCATACTGTAATTCCTCACCAGTGACTTTTTCAAGTGAAGAAGTGTAAAGCTTTATTCTTTAGAGAAAATACCAAGTATCGACATGCACTTTACTTCCAACCAAACTGTACTTTGAGAACTGAACTTGCTCGCAACTCGTTCATCACAGTAAGACTTCAACCCAGTAAAATCAAATCGTTCGACTTTAGCAATCTGCATAGTAGTACTGTTTTCTTGGCGGGCTTCGGAAGCTATTCAAGAGTTAGTAGTATTCACCGTCCAAGAAAGTCCCCCCTCGTGAAAATTGAAGAACCCGAGGCGGCATCGAGACACACAAAAAACAATTGATGTCTGTTCTTTGGGCACGCGCTTCGCCGGTTCACCATAATTTGCTCCCATGACTGTATATTGCAGAAAAGATACAGAACTAGATTTATTAACTTCTTGAGTTTGATTTGTGTTATGGGGTTCTGAGCTTTATTTCGAATCTTTTGGGGCAATTTTTGCCTTTGCAGAGCGGAGCAGAAGCCATGAGAAGCGTGCAGAAGATAGCCTCAGGCCTAGCTTTGGGATGGGCTGTCCTCGGATTGATCCTCTAGAGAGAGACACGTCAGAGAGAGGAGAGAGAGAGAGAGAGAGAGAGAGAGAGACATTGATGTCTGTTCATTGGATTTCATTTAATCTTTTTTATTTTTTTTTTTAATGTTGTTGTCCTTCAGGCCATGTTATCTTGATCATATGACGGGCTGACACACTCGCAATTGTGGTGGTTTCCATTGATATTTAATTGCGTGCTTCCCTAGAGAGAAACCGAGATCTGTTCTTGACTGGTGACGGTGGGATCTGGTTTGGTTTCGGGGCAATTTTCGTTTGTAATTCTTTCGGGGGGAGCTGCTGGCTCTGTCTGTGCCTCATTTCTTAAAATGCCTTTTAAAATGGACCCCTCTTGGTAGTAATAAATTGGCTTTTTTTTTACAGCTGTCTTTCGTTATTTATTTGCTCTGGGAAACACAATATGGAACTTTTTCTTGGCTTTTATCATTACATGTATGTTTTATTGAATTTGATATGCCATGCTCTCTCTCTCTCTCTCTCTCTGCGCGGATTTTATCATTACACAGAGCCACATTTTCTTTCGATCATGTCATGGATCTTTTTAGGATATTGTTTGGGTGAAAGAATTTTCAGTGAATTAATTTTCATGACTTTATTGCGTTTGAAATGTGGAATCACTTAATGGATTGTTTACAGTCAAAGGGAGTAGGCACGTTTAAAGCTAAGAATATGAATTTCTTAACTTGAAGATAAAAAATCCTGTATAAAATATTTTTCTTTATCATGAACTTTTTTTTGAAACAAGTACTTCCTAGAACTTAGTTAAGTCCGTAATGTGAATGGCATCTATAACTTTCAATCTAGTAATTGGCCTTGTAATTTATCAATCGGATATATGGTTGAAGGATGTTTTAATCGGCCTTATAACTTTTCAATCGATTGATGGAGGAGCCCTTGAAAAATTGCAATCTTCAGTGTTTGTGGTATACTAATTGAGTAGAAGATTACGTTTTGCGGTGCTTTGATAATTTTCAATCCTCTGAGTATCCCAACTGTTTATATAAACTCAAATTGGTACGGAACAACATTTAATGAACATGCTAAAATGGTCAAAGGTGGCACTGCAGTCTTCCTTAAAGCACGGCAGAGTTTACTTTTTAATCAATTTTTCACGCCCACCCTCATTGTTCTTCCTCCTTTTTTTAATGAAACGTAAATCTCCAACTTGTTACAAGAATAACATTATATTTTCAAACTTCTTTCATTATTTTGCTGAAATAAATAGCTCTATAAACGATGCGTCGGATAAAAAACCATTTTTTTTTTTTAATTATAAGAACGTGTTGAATTCAAAAGCCATTCTTCGAAAACAATTTCAGGGGGATTGCCGGCGCCGGTTGCCTTTTCCATCATTTTTACATACCAATTGCTTTATTTTAATCTAAGTTTGATTAGTCTAAAAGATAAAAACAACTCTTTAGCCATTGCAACTTAGGGTGTGAATGACAAAATTTTATAAGCAAAAAAACTTATTTGATAACGTTTCTAAGCTCAAAATTTATATTTCTAAAATAAAATTTGCTTAATAACAAAATAAAATTTCTACTTTTAAGAGCGGTGACGGCTGGTGTCCAGTGGTTAGAGTTCAACCTTCGACGGCCGACGCAGTAGTCGAAGTTCGACCTTTGGCGATCAACAGCGGGCGGTCGGAGTTTGATGGTCGAAGTTTGATGGTCGAAGTTCGATGTTCGGCGATCGACATCTAGCCTCCAACAACTGGCGGCAGGTAACCAAAGTTCAGAGTTCAACATCTACATCTGGTGATCGGCAACTGATGTCTAGCGTCTGACGTCCGGAGTTCGGAGTTCGGCGACCGATGGTCAACATTTGGCGTCTAGCGTCCGAAGCTTGACGACCGATGGTCAATGGCAAGTGGCTAGTAGTAGGAGTTCGGCGACAAGCGACCGACATTTGGCGACTGGTGGCGAGCAACAAGCAATCAATGGAGGATGTCCGATGGTCGATATGGGGCCTCCAGCATCCAATAGTTAGTGATGAGTGGCCAATGATTGTTTGGCGTTTGACGGTCGGCAGTTGAGGCTGTTGGTCGACAGCAAGCATTCGGCCTCCCACAGGAGACAAGTGGGCGACGAGTGATGACAAGAGTGAACGATGATAAAAGTTTTAATTTTTTATTTTTGTTCCAAAAATAGAAAAGCTAAAATTTAGTTTTTGATTTCTACTCAAAATCTATTTCTAAAATAAAAATATGTTCTAGAATATAAAAATGAAATTGTGTTACCAAATGAATTTTTATTAGGGGTGTCAAAATACCCGGAATCGCCCGATAAAATCGGATCGGAACGCTTTTGATTTCTTGAGGGAACCGGTCCGGTTCCCGGTTCCAATTTTTCGGAACCGATGGGTACCGGTCCCGTTCTCGGTTCTATGGGTGGATCTGCCCACTCGAACCGAACCGGAACCTTTTTAATATTAACAAAAAAAATTACTAAAAGAAACCCTAGATTAGATCTCATCTCTTCACTCCCTTCGTCTTCGGTTCTCTCTCTCTTTGTCTCTTCCTCGGTTCCTCCTAATCTTATTGCCATTTCGATTCCTTCCCGAGCGTCGACGGCGTCGTCGCTGCTATTTGCCCCCTCGCGTCGGCCGCCACCCGCCATAGCCGCGGAAAATTGTTTTACAACCGTTCTATGTTGAAAACCCGACCATAGACTCCTCCCCTCATTCCCAACTCATAGACCCGACCGTTCTATGTTGAAAACCAAAATTGTTTTGCGTCAAGATCGGTTCAATGGATCCACCCGGGAACCGGACCAGACCGGCGGTCCGGTTCTCGGGTGGATCCATGCAACAAACGGGTGGATCTTGGTTTCAATTTTTTCGGAACCGGTCCTTAGCGGGCGGTTCCCAGTTCTAGGTTAGGAACCGCCCGCTTGGACCATACACACCCCTAATTTTTATTCCAAACTTGCTCCAAAGAGTAGAAAAACAGAAAAATAGAGAAACATAAATATTGTCATGCGCGCCCTTAGTGACTTCTAACTATTTATGATTTCTCACTTTTGGTTTCTACTTGGATAACTCTATTCATGGTCACTTAAATATTATTCTCAAGTAGATCCATTCTTTTCTTTTTAACAGCGAAGGAGCACGCTCAGATAACTAAACGCTTCCTAGACTCTTGGAATGCCCCACCCCCAACAAGCCTTATGAATCTTGTAAGACACAATAAAACCCAATGAACATTGCGAGGCGGCTATAATTATAAGGAGCTTAATGAAATCTTTGTTTTCACAATCATAAAAGCATCCTAATTACGCTTAATTTAAGTTATTTACAGAAAATATTAGCACTACATCAGTATCTTCCAAAATTTCTTTAAAACAAGAGGTATTGAATAATGGGTTGATTCTCTAAACAAACTAATAAATGTGCACTATAAATTTAGTAATTGGGGAACAGTTTATACTATTTGATCTACAAAATCGTACGACCAATGTGAACTTTTGTCAATCTATAATGTTTTTTTACTCATTTTGATGGATTTCATGGTAAATCTATCAACATAAGTAAAATAGTGAACATTTACCATCAAGATACATCGATTGCAATAGAATTATTTGTGGAAAACTTTTTATTCATTAAGGGTATTTATAAGAATAATCCATTTTAACATTTAGAAAGAAATTTTGAAAAAATATGGACATACCAAAGCACTCTTCATAAAGGAATGACTTATAATAATCATATTGAAGCTGCGTTTGGTTTAGTTTTCCCAAGAGACTTTAAGCCACTTAGAAAAGCTTGCCAAAGATCCCTTGAGAAAAATTTGGGGTCGTTTGACAAGCTTTCCTAAGTGGCTTTAGGCCAAATGTTAGTCTCAAGCTCCAAGTAAGTTTTCATCTGTCTTGAGCATTCAATATTTTTGAAATGCGGAAAGCCTCAATATATGAAATTTGGTCGTTGTCTTTCTGCCCTAAAAAGCTTAATGAAAGTCCAAATTTGACCATTTTAGAAAACCAAAATTCTAGATCTAGCTCTTTTTGCTCCTTTCACACAAGAGCCCTTTTTAGCTTGCTCGCCCACCTCTTTGCCTCGTTCGCTCAAGCGAAGGCCAGTTGCTTATTCTCCTAAAAACCTAAGGCCCTGTTTGATAAAAAGTGTTTTTTTTCCCGGAACAAAAAGTTTTGTTCTTTTGTTCCGAGGAACAATAAAAGTACATAAATATGTTTGTTAAAAATTTTATTCCCGAGAATAAAAAATCTATTTTTTTTTCCCGGGAGCGGTTTGGAAAAAAAACAAAAAATAGAAAAAAGTTGCTTCTTGTTCTTGGAAACAATTTCGAGAAACATTTTTTTTTTATCTCTCTTTTCTTTTCTTCTTTTTCTTTTGGTCGGCAACCTTGCCAGAGGGTCAATAGCCCCCGAGACGTTGCGCCACGGTGAGAGGTCAGCCTCGCCGATGGCATGGCGAGGCTCACCTAGCCACCGAGGCCACCGGCGAGGCTTGGCCTCGCCCAAATCTGGTAAGGCAAGGCTGAGCCTCACAGTGCTCGCCAGGCCACCGGGAGGCTCGACCTCGCTAGATTTAGGCAATGCCGAGCCTCACCGGTGGTCAGGCGAGGCTTTGGCGAGCTCACCGGCCCTCGCCTTGGCCTGGCGAGGCTTCCGTGAGCTTGCCGGACCTCACCCAATTGGTTGCCGGCGATCGATCACAAAGAGGAAGAAGGAGAGAAAAGAAAAAAGAGAAAAGAAAAAAAGAAAAAAAGAAAAAAAAAGGAAAATATAATAAAAATATTAAAAAACTAAAAGAAACAATAAAATTATACAAATTTACCAAATGCATTTTCCCGGGAGTAGAAATTTTGTACAGTTACTAAGCGCATTCTTATGCTCAAAAGTTGTTCCCGGGAATAGAAAAAAAAAAACTATTTCTATTCAAAAATTGTTCTCCGAAATAGAAACGTTATCAAAAGCGTCCTAAGTCACTCAACTCTCTCTTACTTGCCACTTTCTTTGCTTAGGGAAGGAGGTACTATTTTTATATTGTCGGTTAGGGCATAAAATGATTTTGGAATGATTTTTCTTGGAGATTTTGTCGTGGTGATGGCAAGAGTGATTTGCGTTGGTGGAATTGTTATCAATTATATTTTTCTTGGAGCTAAAACAAATATGATTTTGCCTATTTAGTCCGATGTGGATGTTGGACTAGGATGCTCAACTTGTTCCTTGTTGAATCTTGGTCACTACAAAGGACTTTTTAAATGTATTTCTACCAAACGACTTTTTTTCGGTGTAAGTACACTATCGGTGCCAAAAATTGTGTACGGTGCTCATTTTGGTGCCAAAAGTTTCAATTGGATCACTTAAGTGCTAAATCGAAGGAAAACGATCATTTTGATGCCACCGGCGATAGATTCCAACTAAAATGATTACGTGGCTTTTATATTTAAAAAAAAAATCGATATGCCTTTTAAACGACGTCATTTTCCGTCCTCCTTAAGGAAACAGTGTTGTTTTGCCGTCCTAAGTGGATGGTCTCACAAAAACGACGCCGCATAGCTCATTTGGGGAATTTTTTTTTTTTTATTGGAGATTGAAATTAGGGTTTTTTGTTTGATCCTTGCTCAATGTCAACCTAGCTCGCTCGGCCGTCGTCGCTTGGCGACGTGAGGTTCGCACTTGAGCAAGATCACGAGCTTCAACTTGGCTGCCGAGTGACCGTCGTCGGGGTTGGGGTCGGGGTCGGGGTCGGAGCCACGGCCGTCGAGCGCGAGGTCCATCAAGGACAAAAACTGGCCCATCATAGGCAGAGGTAGAGGTGAGGGATGTGGGTGGTTGAAGGGTGAGGAGGAGGGAAAACCATCATAATTTTTAAAACAACAATGGGGAGTGGCCAAGATTATCCAGGCAAGTCGAATCGGAACCGGTTGTCGTTGATGAAAATGGTGTCCAGATCCTTGTCGAAGAGCTCTCGTGGGATCGACCCATCGAACTCGTTGAACCGGAGGTCCAAGAACTTGAGCGCTGGGAACTCCAGCACGACCTTTGAGAACTTCCTGGTGAACTGGTTGTTGCTCAGATCCAGCTCGAAGAGTTGCTTCAAGTTCCAAAACTTTTGCGGTACGCTGTCGCAGAAGCGGTTGGAGTTGAGGTGGAAGAGCATGAGGTCGACAAGCAGGCCGAGCTCCTCAGAGAGGTACCCTGCAATGTCGTTGTGGTTGAGGTCGACGCCGGTGACGATGCGGACACCGGGGTCGTTGGGGGCGGGGAGCAAAAGACGTTGGAGTAGCTGCAAATGTCGGGGCCAACCCATTTGGCGGTGAAGTTGTTGGGGTTGGAGAGGATGGCCTACTTTAGGAATTGGAGGGCAACCTAGGCATTGCGGAGGCGTAGGTTCTCGAAGGAGGCAGAGGGGTCAACGGCGACTTGCTCGCCGCGGTCGCTAAACTTGTCGAGGTAGTGGAGGAGGTGGCGGTGCTTGGTGGCGCCATGGGCGCCGGCGAAGAGGATGGCGAGGGAGGAGAAAAGGATGAAGAGGACGGCGGTGGCCAGATTATCCGGTAAATTTAGGGTTTTGAATTGGGGAGAGACACCAAACGATGTCATTTTGATATTTAAATGCTGACTGTACTCTCCAATGAGCCACATCAGTTTCAAAAATTAATAAAAAAGTCCACGTTGGATTTCCGGCCAACCAGATTGACGTTGGCACTAAATGATCGTTTTTCAAAAGTTTTTGCACTTAAGTGATTCGATTGAAATTTTTGGCATTAAAGTGAGCATTGTATACAAGTTTTGGCACTGATAGTGTATTTACCCTCTTTTTTTTTTTTTTTTTCTCAAAATTGCTTTTCAAAGCATAGTTTACTAAATAGTCTTTGCATTGTTATGAAGTTTCTTAGAAAAGTTGAAGCAAATGCAGCATGATATCACTTAGTGTCACAAGAGTAATTTTTATTTTTGATTTTTTTTCAGTTTATGTTTTTCATAAGTGAAAGTACTTAATGGTTACACTAAACAATTTTGCAATTGTTAAGCAACTTAGAAAAAGTACTGCAATTTTTGATATGATGTCTGTCCTCCTAATATCAACAATCAATATCTTGAAAATTAAATATATTCCTAATTAGGCATGTGTTAACGAGTGCATCGAGGTGCATGCGTTAATAAGGCCCCTATATAAATTTGGTTACAAATATACTGTATGTTCTATGCACATCTATATATTTGGTTGTGGGCCTTGTGACCCATTTATAGTTGAGCTTTTGGGCCGTACTTCCTGTACCTAAAAGAGGGATGGGCCCCACTTCCTTGGCCACCCTAGCCCAAAAAAATCCTTATTAACATGAGCTACTTAAACTAGATGTGGAGAAGAATATACAAATTTCACATGATTTATGAAATGCGATCAGCTAGATATATTGCAATATCCTTAAATCAGAGTCCGTCCAGAGGAAAAATAAAGAATTAATACCACATAATCATGTAGCCCTTTTTCCGACCAAAAAATAAATAAATTATGTTGCTTGTTCCATTGAGTTACCAAGATTAAAAGGCCAAATAGTTACATACAGCGCAGTATAAATGTCACTATTTCCAAGCACTCTACCATAATTAGTTGACTTACTAACCGTGTGTCATGGTTTTAAACGGTAGTGTTTCCGAAAACCAAATTTAAGATTAAAACTAGAGGCCTAACATGAATTGCGGCAAGCTACGCTTGGTATATGCGCTCTTAATCTTTATAACATTTCATCTTATTACACCCCAAGTGGGCAAATAAAGGAAGAACTTATGTAACACCCCCTAGAGCCTGTTTGGTATTTGCGCTGTGAAGTACTGTAAATTTTATGTTTGGTAATACACATTTTAAAGTTACAACACCTTAAAACTGAGTGAGACAATTTCTTAAAGTTGTTATAAACAATTGTAAATTTAAAATAGACGCATTGCTGAAGTAGTAGCCAACATTTTATGAAAGACAACCTCCTATTTTGCAGCGAAAATTGCTGTTTGTCTTAGTTTTCTATTGGATAACATTTCTTGGAATATTGTGAAAATAATAATTTATTGCAAATTATAAATTTTTGAATAAGTGAATTTTATAATAATAATTTATAATTTTATTTTTTAATATAATTCATAATATACTGATTCTTACTATATATTAAAGAGTATCACATAATCATTTCTCCTTTCTATTTAGTCATTTGCAAGTCAAGTGTTATAATCCTAAGTTCACATTGTCTGGCATCTCGTGCTCTCAAGAGCATGTTTGGATCTTTTTCAATATTTTTCTTTTTGTAATTTTCGTACTCCTTTAAGACTAGGACAAAGGTTAATCGTACGTGCGACTGAACAATTATTGGGTAGTGACACCCTGGCGACACCTGTCGATTCCGCATTGCAAAGTGTCTTTTTCCATGTGTTTCTTCCTGGTCTTATCGCAATGATTTTCTCGTGGCCATCTCCCCGTGATAAGCACAACTTCGCCTCTTTGAATAGGTCAAGCATGACGTGCGATATCTACTCCGAGTTATCGTGTGCATCATATTCAACGATCGTTGCTTCCACCAAGAAATCTGACCTGACAAAGCTGAATCTCCCTCGAGAAGGCGTCTGAATTCCGAGACCCTATTTTGATTCAGTACCTTACTCAATAACTTCGTGGAACGACAAGGGGGACCGCAAAAAAATAAAATTAAATTAAATCTCCATGTTTATCACCTACAGCACATCGAATAGTTGAGGAATAAATAAATAATTTATTAAGTGTTTGGTGGGACAGCGACCCTCGAGCAGCCACTTGATTCGGAATTAGCCAAGGACTTCGCATCGATAAAGCACGTCTCCTTCGCTTTTCCATTCGAAACAAGGTGTAAATGCAGGTCCTACTCAGTCTTAGCAACCATCAATTTGCTTATCACGCCGGATTTTTAAGCATCTTCCTATTTGTCACTATCGCACATCTTAAGCATATCTTGAGCATACCCATGTCGAGTACCTAAGCACTAACAATATTAACAAAATTCCATTAATCGATTCAAGACTCCAGCAAAAAAAAAAAAGAATGTGAGAATTATGGAAGAATTTGAATGGGGTTCTAGAGGCAATGGCATTCTGAATTTAGAAGACATATCTTTCATGAATTATTATATAAATACAACAAGAACATCATCTTAACATGAGTGCATGTGGGTCCATCATCGATTGCTTTGATGTCTAATAAATGAGGCTTCTCCTCTCTATTTTTCTTGCCGACAGCGATTTGAACTTTAATTGGGAGTCCTTACCGTACGACGTGGACATTGATCTCCAATAAATGATAATGTAGTCCATCAATTATTGCCCCAGTACCAACCCGCCCTAGTGCCCACCAAACATAAATTTGATATAGATGGGTTGCACCTCCGTTGAAATTGTCGTGCCAATAATTAACATGTACATGTAGATACCTACGTGTAAAGGGTCGTAAGATGTGAACAAAAATAAATAAATGAACCGATAGGTTAGTTCTCCATCTTCTTGCTTACCCGCTGGTACAAATTCTTCGTTAGAAAGAGGCTTATTAGCACACACGTACGCATGTGCAATAACAAAAGAAAATTTCAAAGGAACAAAGAAACTTAATTTACTTTAATTTTTAAAACGAATTTATGTTGATAAAGGATAAGGAAGGCTATTTAAATTTAAAACCGATTAGATATATACTAAATCACATGACGGTTTAGACATCAATGCCTTTGAGGAATTGGGGGCAAGATAGTTTAGGTCTATGCAATCTAAATCTTTTGACATATTTCAACTTTCAAAACACCAAGTGGCCAAAAAAAGAAGGAAAAAAAAAAGTTATGAAACACCACCTGGAACCTGTTCGGTATAGTTGCAGCTAAATTTTAGCTATGCCAAGCTGTAGATGTTCTATAAAGTGTTGTAACTTATATATATATATATAATGCAATACATCAATGCTGGGTGAGATAGTATTGTAAAAGCTACTGTAACTTTGAAATTATTAATTAGTGGGGCATTTGCTAAAGCTCCTATAAAACACCCGTTTTCGCAGCTGAATATACCGATCGACATCTTAGTTTTGTTGTTTAGCCATTTGCATGTTGGATGCTGCGATCATGAGCTACATAGGCCCTATTTGGTTCAGCTTTGAAGATGAGCATTTTGACTCTAAAGTCCCTTGACTAAATGTAAATGTGTTTGGTTCGAGTTTTTGAGCGACTTTGGCAAGATGCAATTGCATCTCCAAAGGGCCCTTTGGCTAAAGTAGGTCCAGAGGTCCTTTGGAAACTTGTATTTTTCAGAAGGCAAGTTCTGGTTACTATTCACTCCGCGGTTACTGTTCATCTGCGAGGAAAACTACCGCACGGAGGCTGACGACTGCCGGCCAAGGGGTTTGTGCACACCGGCGACGTGCTGGCGACTGCCGCCTGAGGGTTGCCTAACCCCAGCGACCGTCGTCGGACCTCAGGCGACGCTTGGGTCGCGCGATCTCAAGCGACGGTTGCCGGGGTTGGGCGAACCCAGGTGGCCGTCGCCTGGGTCACACGGCCTTAGGCGGCCGTCGCCTGGGATTGCCCGACCTCGGCGATCCTCCACAAGCTAGATCCGGCCATCCGAACCGCCGGATCTAGCGGCTCGGCCACCGGATCCGTGGCCAGACTTCTAAAAAAAAAAAAAAAAAAGAGTGTATTTTTGCTTTTTTAATTTAATAAAAGTCAATTACAAATGTAAATTTTACCAAATGGTATTTTAGCCAAAGTTGTTTTTCAATGCAAATTTTTTACCAAACGATATTTGCATTTCGGAAAACCCCATTCACCCAAAGGTATTTGTATTACTGCAAATACATTCCCCAAAAGCTTAACCAAACGGGCCCATAGTCTTTCATCTCCCATGACACTGGTTGATTTTGCATTCCAAAGTGTCCTTGTCCAAATGCACGTTTTTCTCTCATCATAAACTTTGTGATTTGTGGCTGTCTCTCTTGCCGTTGGGTAACCTTGCCTTTCTAATAAGGTCAACAAAACGTGAGATGTCTTATCTGACTATTCTATATAATACCAAACGTCGTTGCTTTCAGGAATCTGACCCAACGAGTTGAATCTCCTCAGGAAGGCGTCCGGATTTCGGAGGCTATTTTGATTGGGGAAGACCTCAAAAAAAAAAAAATGAATATTAATGTTTATTAACTACACCAAATGGAACGATTGAACAGGAAACAATAATTTATATGTGTTTGGTTGGACCGGTGACTCATGAGTAGTCATCCACCTTGGAAGAATGTCAAAACTTGCATGTTCGAATCATGAGCGTCTCTTGCTTTGGAATAATTGTTGAAAAGGTTCTAAACCTATTTACAGTTGTGCTACTTTTATTTTAAACATTTTCTCTATTTACTGATTTAGTTTTAAATCTTTTAATTGTGTCAACTTAGTCCTAAATTTTTTTGAAAAGTTTAGGATTAAATTGGCAAATCGTAAAAAAGTTGAGGACTAAATTGACATAATTGAAATGTTTAAAACTCGAGGATGAAGAGCTCTTGATAGTTGCAATTTGGCCATCGTATAACAAGTTTAAAAACTTTTTGAACAATTTTCTCCAAATTACTTTTCTTGGCAACTCCCAGTTGCTTATCATGCCAATTTCAAGCATGTTCCATTTTCCTACAATCTCTCTAAATAATCGTTCCAATTGTAGTTATCACACACCTTAAACATGCCCATATTATTTTATTTTTAAATATGCCGTAGCTGGCATAATCATCAGAATTTTTTCGGAATCGTCGAGTTGTAGATCCACACGTTGATTGGCGTCAGACTTTAGCAAAAGATATTGTATGTCAGATAATTAGGGAAGACTTTGAATGGGTTCAAGAGACAATGGAATTCTGCATTTAGAAGATATATCTTTGACCAATTGTTATATAAATACGATAAGAACATTATCTTATTTCGAGTGCATGTGGGTCTACCTTCAATTGGTCAGGTCAGGCGTCCCTGTCGATCTTTCTTCATTTTGACGTTCTTTAGGAGTCATTATTGTGTGGTACGGGCATCGATCTCCAATAAATGATAAACTTGAATAATCTAATGACTACTAAACACAAATTGCAATTACCAACCCGCCCTAGTTCCAACCAGGCACAAATTGCTGGTTGCAACATAGAACTGGACAGGGGAGAGAGCATGATTTAGTGAGAGAATCCAGATGGGTCGCACCTCCGCTAAAATCCTCGTTCCTGTAAATTTGTACCATAGACTTATGTGTAAAGAGTTCATCTCTCTCAATTACTTATCCTTCAATTACAAGGCTCAAAATCTTAGAGCCCTCCTGGCTCAAGAAAGCCCTTAATATTCTTTCTAATGGAGACTAAAAATCCAGAACTTGTGTCAGGTGGTCCATTTTTACTTTGCCAAATGGGTAAAGTGGTCAGAAGTTTTTGATGTGTACATTCTAAGGGGTTGGGACCTACAATTGAAGTTGTAGACATATATACAGATGGGTCGCAAATCAGCCCACTAGTCAAGAAAATGAGTTTCATTGATAGTTAATGGAACCGACCCATGTAACGTGACATCTTCGATTCTTCGTATTGAAAAAGGTGAATAATCAATTTTCGAGATATTTATTGAGTTTCAGCTCGAGTCTTATCATGTCTTGGACTTATGGGATTAGTGAGATATTTCATGAATTGAAGAGTTAAATTATTTGAGATGGAAAAGTCAATATTATTTGAGGCAGTCTCAGTAGTGATAATGCATCATCTCTTACTTTTGGCACAAGTAACTTAACCCCACATTCTGGGTATGTTTTGGGAAAATTTTACTGGACTAACCCCAAAATAAATACTTAGTAAAAGCATTTTGGACAAGCTACGTCTCCATCCCTTTCCCCCCTAGCAACCTCAATCATCTATCGCAGATCGTCCCAATTGAAATGACAAATCATGTGGCGACCTTTAATTCCGTATAGACGGAAGATGCAGCCATCTCTTGCCAGTCCTTTTCATGTAAGATCTCTTATTCTACTTCGTAGATTTGGTGCAGAACATTAATCTAAATCTTTTGTCTCCCTGTCTCTATCATGGTGAATATCTCTGCGCTTCTCGCATGATCCCCGGTCCTCATGCCTCAGGGACCACTGGGTCGGGACCATGCGTGGATGGGGATGAATCCCTAATAGGCACGACTCCTACTTTAACCTTACGAATTACAATGCCTTCCTTACCCTCCATGGTTTTTGTACGTCGAATTTTTTTTCTCTATTTTGATTAAAAACTACAAAATATGGCATTTTTAGCACACGCTTGTGCAGGTGCAATAAAAAATGAAAAATTAAAGGAAAAAAGAAATGGAATATACCTTATTTTAGATAGTGAATTTACATTAACATAGGATAGAAGAAGGTTATTTTAAATTTGAATATATATAAAATCACATGCTAGTTTTATTGACTTGTTAAATTACCATTCTGTCCGTAAATGGGTACTGTTTATCTAGTACAAATAGCTGAATTGGAGCTTTGAGAAAATTCTTGTTTATGCTTCTCACATGATACTTCATTTTGCATCTACGACAGTATGATTGCCATGTGTTATATAAATAGTTGAAGTAAGAATGGAGAGAATGTTTGTGTTTATGCTCATCATGTGACACTTCATTTTGCACTTGTGAATCACCACGCAACGAACAAGAAGCATCATTTTGCCACTTGGTCATATTTAACCAATAAGTTTCACTTTATTATTTTCCTCTCATACAATTATATTTAATTCATAAACTTTTGAAAATGAATAAATAGAAAGCACATTCAAATATTTAGTTGTAGATGAAATCCTTAATTTGTAAAGAACTAATGGTAAGAAAAATCAAGCTAAAAATGAAGAGTATTAAAACTGACGGCATATCTTGTTTTAAGCACATAATTTAGAATTAGCGGTAGACCTTGTTGAATTAAATGGATAAATTTCACTGAAGTTTAAATACTATACTCTGATTAAAATAGAAAAAATAAACATGTTATTCACAACAATAAGCAAAAATATAGATCCTTAAATCTAAAAATGAATCATTCGTAGAATTTATGGAAAAAAATGGTATCTTATTGCCTAAAGTTTATTTATGAATTGAAGTGTAGCTTATTTCATTGAGAGAATAAATATTAATAAAGATATTCACTTAATGTAATGGCACAGTAAAATTAAAGCAGAAATATTAAATTAAGGTAAAATATAAATTTAAAACAAACAAAAAATAGATTATGTAAATTTTATTTGGATTTAGTTTCTCGCTTTTGTGTCTCAAATGGGATTTCATTGGGTCGCAAGCTCGTGGAGTTCGAGCCCGACAATATGTTGGCGTATTTCGAGCTTGAATGCTCAAAATTAGGCAAGTTTGGAGCAATCATTTGGCCGAGTTCAAATTACTCAATTGTAACTTCACTCGATTTCACTCTTTTCAACGATAGTCATCATAAGGATAACCTAAACCACCAGAGGCGTATGAGCTTATCACAGTAGTTCTCTTGGCGTGATGGAAGCCATAAAATCTCTCAACATGAGATGACAAATGTCAAAGACATAAGTTAGTTAAATATTTGCTCATGACCAGTTTGAGTCTGTAATTTTATAACATATAATGTGACCATTTTATCATTGGACAAATTTCACTTATTAAAGTGGGCTCCCAAAAACTTTTCAATGTAGGTGTATCAAGTTCTATATTGAACTAGCCAAATCACTACTCATTCTTTCTAGCAAAAGTCAATTTCGGCTACAACTTGATTCAATAGGTCCAAGGTTAAAGTTGTTGATTTTGTGGTTGTTGTTCAACTACCTAATTGTCAATTTACAAGACTAATTGAAGACTACGAGGCTCATAACTAAAGGCCATTATGATCGATTTACATCATTGTCGGTTGATCTTCCAAAGTGGCTATTCAGTACCAAGGTTGGTGGACTAATTTGGAGGGTCTAATTAGTTCCCATGTATTTGATCTTAGTTAAATGCATATTGTCCTAATTATTAATGGTCTTAATTGCATTGATATTCTCAAGTCTTAATCTTAATAGTATTGTCGTTTGCAATTCTTATTCTTTATGAGTCTTAATTGTATTGTCTTTTTCTAGTCTTATTCCCGTCCAAAAGTTCAAAAGTCCTTTATCCTGATCTAGTGGTATTTTTTTTAAATGGTGAACTTTATCTATCCCCTAAAGTTCTTCTGGTGGCCTGTAATTTATGCCTTGATAGTGACCCTCATCATTTTCCACTTGTACACATCCATTTAAAACCATTTCATCAATCATTTCCATTAAACATTCTTCCATACACAGCCTAGAAATCTAAGTTCCTAATCCTCGATTGGATTAGGCATCATTTTTCACTGGTGGCAATATTTTCAATTCCTATATAATTAAATTCACCCCATTTACCCTAAAAAGACAAAGTTATCACAAATCATTCAAGTGCAAAGTAATGGCCTCATTCTTTATTATCTTTATTTTTCTATTTCTATTTAAAATCTAGTTTCTATAATTAAGTATTTCACATTTTTTATTTTTTAGTTTATTATACAATTAATTTAGTACATTCATATATCTTGCTAATTGTAAGGAAAATAGACAAATTCTTTGATATAGTGAAAAACTTAAAAGTCTCTTATTTCTCTTATAATAACTTATCTATTCTTTAACTCTCTTTTATTATCAACTTTGTTTCCCTTATCCAAAAAGTGCACTTTCTTGGTGAATTTTTAATTTTCCATTTCAGTTGTCTTCTAGCACTTTTTTTTTCATTAGTCTAAAATATCTCTTTACTGACTTTATTAAAAAAATTATCTAGTTTTACTTACTATTGGCAACATATTGTTACACAAAGCATGTAAGAAGTTATAGAAATATTTTATAAATACACCAAACTATTATGCATAATGAGGCATCTTGATATCTTTTCGTAAACGCTTATAAATGATGTTATTTTTTTATCAATACAAAATAATGAAATTTCACTGGCATTTTAAAAAGAATTCTGATTATATGCAATGTTTTGGTTTAATGTATTTCATCTTTGAAGTTTCATGTTGGAGAATATAATTATGATTTTATAATGGATATCTTAAAGGAGGGCCTTTTTGCTTCAATTGATCACCCCACTATATGTATTGATAAGAAGGGATTTGATGGTGATCTGTACAACAAAACTAAAAATTTATAAACAAATATGATTGTTTTAAAAGATTGTCTACATTAAATTAGCGTTAATATCACAAAACACCCCAAATTAAATTTCGTGATTTTTTTTTTGTTATTAAAAACACTAAATTTGTCTATAGTGACATAAACACTCCAAACTTTTTTCCGTGTCATAAAAAAATCCTGAATTTATATTAGTGTGACAAATGTACCTTGAATATAATTGAAATAGAAGCTATATAAAATAATTTTGGGACATAAAAAAAAGGTTTGGGATATTTATGTCACAATGAACATAGTTTAATATTTTTTTGTGATATATGCCCTAAATCTTTTCTAGATTCTACTTAACAATTTATTCATAAATTTGCTAAATAATGTTAAAAAGAACTAAGTTTCCTAAAACTTTCTTTTTTCGACAAAACTAATTTTAATGGAAGTAAATTCTAACAATAAAAAAACACAACACCTTTAACATACATGAAAATTTTGTTGTTTTGATAACTTTTTTGAACAGGCTTTTTGGTAACTAGATCATACATAAAAATAGAAAAACTAAAAAAAAAAAAAAGAAAAGTAGATAAATTTGGAGCCATCACTTTAAAATGCAATTGAATGATTGAAGGTAATTTTGTCTTTATAATAAAAATGGGGTCAATTTAGTCATATAACAAGTGAAAATAGGACCACCAGAAAATCATATAATTTTACTTGAAACTAAAGTAGGTTTTTCTGTTGATGAAACAAAACAACAAAATCGGAAAAGGCGAGGAAACCTCCCGGACCCAACACTCCCAAAACTTACCTGTCCTCCTCCTCCTTACACCGCGCCTCTCTCTCTCTCTAACCAAACATGACGCATGTCGCGTCATGTCCCCCACAAACGTGCTTTACACATATGATATATTCAGCGGGTGCCACCACCACCTGTGGTTATCCCTTCCTCAGTTCCGTCCGTGTCTTGACGTCGAGACGCTCGTGTTGCTTATATGCTGCTGCTGTCCGTACCTCCTAACTTTCCCCACTTGCACAGGAGTTGAACGACCATTGAGCAGGAGTTCCAGCCCGCGGTTTTCGTGGAGTCACCCGACCATGGAAACTCGGTATTCCTCTGTCGTGGTCTTGGTCTTCTTTGGCCTTTCTGTGGTTCTTTCCCCTTCCCGTGAAATGGGTTTTTTCTCTTGTCGCTGTCGCGGCGGCTGCAGAGCTTCGTGTTGTGATGAAAGCCAGGGGAAGGCTTGTTGCGAGCGTGTTGTGTAGTGAGTGAAATTTGGTTGAAATGGTTGAAGGAAGCGAGTTTGATGGAGTGAATCAGTGGGGTTGAGGTCATTCTTTGCGTGTTCAGTTGTCATCATGCCAGAGACTGGATTCTTTAGCCTTCTTCTTTTTTGCTGATATATGCATAAAGAAGGAATTTTGGGGCGAGCGCTGTTTGGAAAACAGAGCAACATTAGCAAGATCTGTCTCTTGGAGTCGGGTTCATTGGCAGCTAATATGGACTTAGAAATGAGGTCATACATGCATGCTAGTGTATAATATATCTCCTGTTTCTGTTGGATGATTAATTGAATAACTTGAAATGATTCTTGCCGTGCTTTTTCTTTGCTCCCTGCCTTTTACATTCATTGGCTGTTTCCAGTTCACGAACCGGCTGCTGTTACAAGGACGCTAACTGGGTAAAGTGATGGGCCATTGGATGATAATTAATTTCTGATTTTGGTTAGTCCTTGTTTTATACTGTCAGGTATCTGGATTCTTGCAAGAGGCATCAGATACAACCCAATGCTGAAGTCGTATCGTGGTTTTCAAAGGTCCTGATTTTGACTTCTGATGTAATGGGATTTCTTTACTCAGTGATTTGTCAAGGTGCTTAATGCTGCATATCATGAAAGAATCGCCTCTCATAACTGTGTTGTTGCTCGAGTTTATCACAGACATATCGGACTTGGATGAACTGTCTACCATGGCTTTGCGCAAATGCCCTTATTTTGTTATTCCACAATTGCTATCGAGGAAAGCCTTATAACCATAGGACAGTCAGGGTTTCCGTTACCCGAGTGCTAGAGTTACTTACATACGAAGGCATAGTTTTCTCTGTTGAACGATTAACCTAGAAAATGGCTGCATTGCTTGTATATTGTATGATGCACCTAATGCTGATGTGCTGTAGGCTTTTAATGCCTGATTATAATAAAAGTAAGAGGATACTGAAATTATTAGTCTCAGAGCAGAATCTGTGTTGCTATATGATCGGTATTGACTCTTGAAAGCACATAAATTGTGTTTCCACAACTTGCATATGTGTTTTGATTAAGGATGTATCTCTGTAAAGACATCCATCTTATTTAGAAAAAATTCTTCTGTTTAATTTGGAGAAATTGGCCCTCAATTAAACCTTGTGTCCTTGATAAGAAGGTTCAACATAACAGTCCAAACGGAAGAACGGAGAACTGTATCAAAAATACACTTTGGAAACTTGACATGGAAAATGGAATAGCAAGTTTTCAGTTAGAATGAAAGGATTGGAGGTCATGGCAGTTGCCATATTCCACTGATATCTCATGTTCACTGAGCCTAGAAAAGCCACATTGCTTAAGTGCAAAATTTTTATTGCCCGTGTCCTTGTTCTTTTCTTCTCTTACGATGTGAATCATGGATGGTGTTTTACATAGTAAGGGCTTGCACTTTGCTTTGATCTTCTGCTTTGCTTTTGCTTTACATGCAGAGAACCCTACCCTGCTATATTGTTTCGATTTGAAATGGGGCTTGCATTCATTTAACATATTGCTCAATCACAAGGTCTAGGTTGGCTATATATGAATAAGCACTCAACTGCACCTACTACTAAAGCTTTTTGGTTGGGTTTCTCTTAAAATAGACATTGAGCATTATGGTGCAAAAAAGCCAAAGCTTGATACTAAAGCTTATGAAGGTTGCGCTCACTTTTTGCTGTTTTTGGTTTATTAATTGTAATTAGTTTAGCAATATTTGGCAGCTAAAGGACTTTTTAGGTTCTTCTTAAAACAAGGTCGACCTGAATTATTTACATCTTCGTGTAGCTCGAATTTCCAGAATTGGGAGTTAATATTGCACTGTTCTTTTTCATATTTTCCCTTGGATGTCTGAAAGAATTATTGTCATGGTTCTGTTCTATCTTTGTTATGCAGGCTAAGACTGAGATGACTTCCTGTGGAGGATGTCACATTGTCATCTCACTGGATCATCTACAGGACACTGATCTCCTACCACTAATTGATGTTTTCATGGAAATCCATTCTTTTGATGTTGACACAGTTGATGTTGTTCATAGCTCTCCTCATCTCTTGAACTCGGAAAATCTTATTGATTTGATGCATGCAATTGGTGATAAGCTACATGCTGTTAATCTCCAGGATTCATCCCCTGGGGAGGAATTCCTAAGGTTAGTAATAATATCACTTTGAGCTTATTTCGTGCTTTGCCAGGAAATTCAGTTTATCACACCCTCCCTCTAACAAAAGAAAAGATAAAATGTTTCAACACTTTCTGTTTTTTTGGGTCTGTTGAAACTTGACCTTTCAAAAGGTTCTGTTAACAAAATGTCCACTATAGTGCTTAAAATGACAATTAACCTCCCTCTACCACGTTTGTGAGGGTTTTGTGCATTTTAGGTTAGGTTACTTTACCAAGTTTCCTGAGTGCCAGTTATGCTATGGACTTTTCAATGACAATTAACATTTTAGCTTGTCTTTCGTTCATTTCGTTCATTTTATTCTATTGCTCTCTTTGCAGCAATCTGAGCAAGAGGGAAGTTTCCTGTAAAGTCTTCAGTTTCTGGTCCCTCCAAATTCAGAAGCTCAACATTTTTGGTAGATTTACACAGTTGCATACCCTTAACCTGGATTTCTGTACATCAGTCACTAGCTTCCACAAGGACTGTTTTTCCGGCATGCCAAATCTGATGCGTTTATCAATGTGCGAGACAAGAGTGGCTAATCTCTGGACGACAACTGCTGTGTTGTCTAAGCTTCCTTCTTTAATGGAACTACGATTCCAGAAATGCTTATGTTGCCATGACACTGGACCATGTGCTTCCCTCTACAGTGAAAAGGCAAATCTTCTTGTTGGTGAGGAAACTGGTTCAGTTCTACTGAACTATTCTTCCTACAAAGCTGTACAATCTGTTTCTCATGGCAGCGCCATGCACAAAGTTCTTGATGAAGTTGAGCAAGTAAGCAGCTTACTTCCTCTCATGCATTTGTCTATAGCCAATGAATCCTGTGGCAGAAATAATGGTTCGTTTAATGGTACTGATGATAAATGTCGATCACTTTAGAAGAATGAATCTATTCGAACTATCATCTAGTACATGTTTGCGTACAAATTGAGGGGGGAGGGTGCACAATGGGGTAAGACGGGGGTATGCTTTACATCAATATACCTATAGGATTTTGGGAAGTGATTTATTGTTTCTGTTGTTTGTAGATGATGAAAGTGTTAGATTGTTAACAGGGTTCTTTTGGCGGATTGTAGATCAATGAGAAAGAATCGGTTTTTATGTGCGCTCAAAAGCAGAAGTCATGGAATGGTAGTGCCACATTCAAACAGTATGTCTCACATCATTGCTCACCTATATGCTATGAGAAATACTACAGAGAATATATGATTGTTTGTCTGCCTCGTTTGGAAGTATTGGACAACCTTCCTGTCCAGGAGGCCGACAAAGAAGTGGCAAAAAATGTCTTCTCGAGCCACTATGAGAACTTACCCTATGGGCGACAGCACAAAGAAAGTGTTGTTGCAGTCCTGCATCAACGTGAAATGGGAAAAGTCAGCTTTTACCACCCAAAATCAATTAAATTAAAGCATTCAGTTTCTTCTAGGACAGGCCAACATTTTTTCTCAAGATCTCTTAGTGCAGCCAAACTTGGATCATCCGCGTGGCCTCTCATACAAACTGTTTCAAAAATTAGCTGTCTTTTCAAAGAAGAAGGTATACAACTTCGACCGAGGCAGTTTGAGTACAATCCGTCAGACCCTTCTCTTATGGCTTTTGGAACTTTGGGTGGCGAAATAATTATTACCAACCATGAAGGTGGAAAAATTGTTGGTTATGTCCCATCAACAGGAGTGGAAAATAGTATATTGGGTCTCTGTTGGCTCAAGAAATATCCATCCAAGGTATCTATATTACTCGATCTTAAGGAGGAGCACATGATATAGCCTATGTATGAAATTATAAGCATTCGTTCCAACATTTGTACAAGTTAAAAACATGAATCTGTGTAAAGAAAAAAAGCAAACATATTTTGGGATGCTAGTTTACTGCTCTCTTTAAGGCTAGCCTAGCACAATTCATCTGGGACATTTTCTTGAGGTAAAACATTTGAACTTGAACATGGACTTTTTCTTTACCAGTTTCATGTGCGGTCACAGCCCACTCCTCTAAGCTCCATTTGCTTAGCACTTGGCTTGCATGGACATGTGTAGATATAAAACAACCTTTTGTATTGACAAGGTTGGATATTTCATCTAGCAAGAGGTTTGATATTACTTCACAGCTTCGTAGTTTCATAGTACTCTTTTTCTTTCATCATTTTATGAAGTGTGATGACTGATGGTCTTTGTGTTTTGGACAAGTAGCTTATTGCAGGTTCTGACAACGGGTCGTTGAAGTTGTTTGACATCAATTGTATACCACCGAAAGTTCCAGACTTCTCAGTCAGTTATGATGCTGTCACTTTTGCCGATTTTGAGCAGTTGACCTCCATACATGTCAATTCGATGGATGATAGACTTCTTGTTAGTGGCTACACAAGAAACATTGCTCTTTACGACATTGCCACTGGTCAACGCATGGAGTTGTTCAGGGATTTGCACCGTGAACCTATAAATGTTGCTAAATTTGCAAATCACTCTCCGTTCTTGTTTGCTACTTCATCATTCGACCGTGATGTCAAGATGTGGGATCTGAGAGAGACTCCAGTGCGACCTTGCTATACAGTTTCAAGCTCCAGAGAAAATGTAATGGTTTGCTTCTCCCCTGATGACCACTATCTGCTGGTCTCCGCTGTTGATAATGAGGTATTTCACATAGACATTTGTCCCATCTTTTTTGCTGTTTTTCATTTCTCAGCTGTTGACACCAATAGACATGTGGAATGGACAGAGGAATTTGGTAATGAACAGACCAGAGCCTTCTTCTCCTATCTAATATTTCATGTAGCACACTAGACACTGAAATTCTTGAGGTTAATGCGCTTGTATCATGTAAAGTCATTATTGCATACACTTTGTTGATATTACCCTTTTGGTTAGGATTGGTCCTAATCCTCAATAGCACATTGAAGTTTTGATATGTTACACATTTGTTTGCATCAATTTGCTTCATGGAGGTGTATGATTTTTGTTGAACTTAAAAATGGCACCAGATAAGACTGTTGATTATTTAAGAAATTGCCGGCTAGCTTAAGTGATAATATATATTACTCCCCTTCGCATGAGCTATGCGAACTTGCTTTCTTTGTAAACTTTATGCTTCCTTTTGTTTTGATCTTTGGCATGTTCAGGAGAATGTAGTGAACATCATGATGTTGGGTAAATTGCTGTCTTTAAAACCTCTTGAAACCCCCCACTAACCCCTCTTTTCCAGCCAAGAAATAAAAATGAAATGATTGAGTAGTTATCCCTGAAGATCATGAAGTTCTGGTGTCCTTTAAATCTATAGGAAAACAGCGGAGGCTAATTGTTGAGTGGTACAGGTCAAGCAGCTTTTAGCTGGTGATGGAAGGATCCAAATGAAATTTGAGATAGCTTCAACTGGAAGTGCTCATAATTACACACGTTCATATTATATGAATGGAAGGGACTATGTCATCAGTGGAAGTTGTGATGAGCATGTAGTCCGCATCTGCTGTGCCCAAACTGGAAGGCGACTGAGGGATGTCTTCTTGGAGGTATACATCAATAATTGTTATATGACTCCCTTATATGAAAGGTATGCAAGGTATTGGTGTCTGTGTGCACTAATTTATTCTTTGCAGGATGGGAACACTGGAAATTCTATGTATGTGCAGTCTTTAAGAGGCGATCCCTTTAGGGTAAGTATTCTTGTTGCATAAGCTTTGTAAGAAATCCATTAACTTGCGCATTGTTAACCTGTTAGACTGTATAACCAAAATATAAAAATTGTAGACCGAAAATGTTTCCCCATTCCTTTAAATAATAGCAATCAGTTCACCTGTATATGAGTTCTGCCACTAGTTTATGACGTCCATCAGTCATGGGAACATGGTTTAGCAAAGATCGAGAAACATTGTAAAAACAGTTTTGCTGACCGTGTGTCCTGTCCTCTAATATTTGCTGTAAAACTTATTTGAGAAAGTTTCGTGACACATCTTTCACTTTCAACAATTTTTACTGAACAAAGTCCTAAGAGAAAAAGGGGAGGGGATGTTCTAGCCCCTTTTCAAGATGGTTGGACTTCTTTCTGTGTCAATAACTCCAAGAGTAACAGAAAGAGCTAACCCATGCTGATTCCTCTTGTCGAGAGTGTTGTTGATCCACTAGTCATGATGATTTCTCTATCCAACGAGGAATCAAGTATTTGGATGACAATACTGTTGCCAATGCGGATAGGAGGCATTTCAACGATTTTCAACAATTACAAGCCCGAATTACTACTTCTAGAAATATTCCTATATTGCTTCCATCACCTAGTCGGTTATCTATACTAGTTGGATTGCCAAAGGAATTTGTAGGGGTTCAACTTGGAGTACATTTGGTCATTAATTTAACTACGGTGATTTTAGACTTGAAGTTGATTTTCAAGTGCCAAAATTTAGTTTGAAACTACTTGTTTCATTATTTTTATTGATTGGGGATATGGATGTTTTGTCCACTCGTATTACGTAAATTGTACATAGGATCATGTGCATTTGTCAGTCCCATACAAAGACAGATCATGGGGTTGACCTCTTTTGTTGAATGGGTTGATCTCCTGAGATCCAAGTCCTAGATTGGCTTCTCAAAACAGAAGGGTGTCCTTGTAGATGAGGCACAGGAAAATTCTGTATTTCTTAGGGGTTTGATTCCCTTGGGGGGCCCGAATTTCTACCTTCGATGAGGTGCCAAGGAGATTCAATCAAATGCAGGGATGCGTGTCAGATTTCTGTGAATGCAGGTGTCGTCCATGTTTAGGTTATGGCCTTTGCTAGACAGAGATTTTCTTGTTGTTTTATTATTCAACCGCAGTGAAATTGGTTGCAAAGTAATATTTCCATCTTTACAACATGAACTTTGCACGTGGAGGAAACCAGATGGATCATCTTCTGGACCTGAATTACTATTTAATTTGCTTATATGCTAATCATGTGCTTATTCCATTGCAGGACTTCCACTTCAGTGTTTTGGCAGCTCCGACGCGGTCCAGCTCAAAGTGTGAGATCATGAAGGTAATCAGAGTGCTTGCTCACAGGGCAGCCTTAGGGCTTGCTTTTCTTTAAACCACATCACTGTTGGGAAGAGAAAAAAGTACATTTTTTTTTGTAGTTAAAGTTCAGTCATCTCTTATGCAGGTCAATTTGCTTGCATCCATTGATCAAGTCAAAGATCATCCTTATAACCAAAGTGTTCGTCCTTCGTACAGTCTTGGAGGCTGACATTTAATCGCGCTTATCTGGAGCCGATAAAAAGCAACAGGAGTTCCTGATAAGCATGTACAGTGAAGAATGCTTGTTGTATAGTCCTTGCTGTTGCTATTCATTTTCAGGTGCTTTTTTGTCCTGTTGTTTTTTCTCTTAACAGGGTCGTCATGCTTTTAAGGTGAACTTGACATATAGTGTACATAAAATCAGAAAGCAAGGTCCTTTTTATATGATGTGAGATGCCAACGTTACTAGCTTGGCTTGAATTATAGTGTTCCTACAACATTAATTAAGCATGAAATTCTTATATGACTCATTATCACTATTGCCCCTTCTTTGAACCTTTAGCTAGAGCATGCCTTCGAAACCGCCGGAATTATTCTTAGCTTTTATGATATGTTTAAGGGGATCAGTGCAGCAAATTCAGTGTCAAGTTATCAAACTCTCATTCGATTTGTTTACGAGCTTGCCCAAGACGATCATTTGAGCGACTTACTAACATCTTCTTCCAGTAAAGTTACCAATTCGTGTGTAGTCACCAATTCTAGTTCGAATTGTTTGCCAACTTTTTTTCTTTCGATACCCACCACCTTCTACAATTGAAGGATAAAGTTTTTCTAAAATTAGCGAGCAATCGCACGCGCATTTCCCATTACCTTAGAAAGGACTAATGTACATCCTTAATCTAGATGGATTCACTTAAAAAGGCCAGACCTCAACTCCTTTCTCTCCCTCGGTCTCTGTACTGCTACGTCAGTGCACCGCCTTCCACGGCTCGCCTCCTTCATCAAGTTGCGCCTCTCTCTCTCTCTCTCTCTCTCTCTCTCTCTCTCTCTGAGGTTGCTCGGCCTCAGGGAACCTTATATTTGGGTAGCTTGAGGCCGGCTTATGATATGCAGTCAAGGTCTCCAATCAGAGGTCGCAACCTGTACCTTGAAAGTAGGGAGGGAAGAGCTTGATAGAGGCTCGAGAGAGGAGAAGAGAGAGATGCCAAGCATAGAATGGGGGTGCTAGCTGTTAAGACTCTTGATCTGGTGTATCGGGCTGGCATGGACTGTGGCCTTGGACGAGTTCCAGTCGTGAATCGGTGGCGTTGTGGGAGGATCGGTTGTGCGGGGTGCCGCACAAGTCGAGCAAAGCACGAGTTGCTGCTCTTGGATGATTGAAATGACGAGGGGCCTGGTTCACAATCGGAATGCACGAGCAAGATGTGAGCTCATGACTTAGACAGGGAAGCGTTCACCGTGACCCGGAGTGGCGCAAGCACATGGACAGATGCAAGGATGACTAGAACAGCAGTTGGCCGAAGATAAGGCAGTGAAGAAGCCGAGGATTGTCCAGAAAAGAATTCGGTATCCCTCGGACACTTTTACATGTGCGCATGGCCCTTTGTTACCGTTGTCCTCTGTGTATGTATTGTTGGTCTAGGGCAAGTCCAGACCGGTTATTGCCTGTATAGTCAGTATTGTGATAAGTCCTGGTGTCTTGTAATCGATTGTGTGGTGTTTTGATGCAGCCTGCATTGAAAACCAACTCTCTTGACCAAGAAGATCAACCTGCATTCAAGCTCAATGAAACCGAGAATCCATATCGATATCTTGAGTCTATCTCAGAAGTTTGAAAGGCACATTGGAGTCACGAAGACGCTTTTACTAGTTCCTATGCTTTTACTATATTTTCCTCTTTTTACACTTTTTTTTTAATTTTCTTTGATGATATAAGCCATCCAATTTCTGGTAGAAGACGAATGACTTTTGATGAATGAAAACTTTGCTTTGAAGCAAGTATCATGAAAAAGCTTGAAGAGTATTCATTTCTTAAAAAGTCGGTTAAAAACCTTTGAAGAGTTGTAGTCATTTTAGAAGAATCTCCATTCCTTGAGGCCTAGAAGAGCAACCAACGGAGTTTCTAAATCTACTATCCTTAAAGAACCCAAATTGCATCCTACAATGCTTAAAAACAGAGATGATCCAGAAATTTTTCATTTGGCTTTGGAATCAGGTCGATCTAATCTGGAGAAAAGATATGATTATTCTTTGAGCTTAGATAGTGCTGAAATTTCTGTTAGATTTTCCTGACCTAAATTACTATTTGAAATGTTTGAGTGTGTGCTTCTAGATCTACAATTTTTCTGTTTTGGGTTTTCTGAAATAATCAAATCGACTTGATTCCAAAGTCAAATGAATAAAAACTTTCGATCTATTTGGGTTGGAAATAACGGACAGAACAGAAAAAGATAGAAACTCCGTTGGTTGCTCTTTTAGGCCTCCAAGGAAGTTGAGGGGCACCGATTTTTCTAGATCGATGACTGTAACTCTTCAAGAATGCAGATTTCGAAAGCTTTGGCTCTTCAAGGATGGAGTGAAAACTCTTCTAACTTTTCAAGAGTATGAACTCTAAAATGTTCATGATACTTGCTTCAAAGCAAAGTTTTCATTCATCAAAAGTTGTTTGTCTTCTACCAGAAATTGAATAGCTTATATCGTTAAAGAAAATTAAAAAAGAGCATTGAAACTAGGAAGATAGTAAGCATAGAAACTAGAAACTAGTAAAAGCATCTTCATGGCTCCAAGGTGTCTTTCAAACTTCCGGGATGGACTCAAGATATCGATACGGCTTTTCGATTTTGTCGAGCTTGAATGCAGGCCGATCTTCTTGGTCAAGAGAGTTGATCTTCAATGCGGGCTGCATCATGTTTTTTGCATTATCATGGATATTAGATCATGGACAACCCCTAGAGAACGACCACCAAGTGCCGTGATGATCTAGTGTTCTTGAACCCAATCATGAGTGCGAATCGGAGTGCCAGCCAGTGTGAGTGGCGCATTGCGGCATGGTTGGCGTGCAAGTGGCTGTGAACGTGAGCGGCAGGGCAAGTTGGGATTGTGCAAGCATCGTGTGGGATCGGGTCAAGGCGTGGGCGCTTGATGGAGACGTAGGAAAAACCCTGGTGGAAAATCAACGCTGTGACACTAGCTGCCGCCGTGATGCGATGGGCGGAGAGAAGCGGAGCGACGGAGGCTATTTGCTGTGCTTTGGAAGGTGTGGCCATGGAGACCGTGTGTCGACTTCTCAAGAGAAGGCCTCCTGATTTTAAAGGATCTCAATCCTTATATTAACCTATCAACTTAAAATATGTGCAGCTTATGAACCTTTAGTCGTGCAACTAATTCATATTTTCAGATTTACCCATAGATATATGAATTACAAACCTTATAATGAATTACCAATGTCTAAGCTACGACCTTTTAAAGCTACTGTCCATTTCTTTTCTTTCTTTTTTTTTTTTAAATTACCCACGTTCATTTGGGTGAGTTACGAATATTCGATTTATGATGTGTTTGTTTCACTGAAAATTTTATGATAAAGAAAAATGTTTTCCAAGAAAAATCATTTTCAATTAAAATGCTTAGTTTTTATTTGTTAGTAGTTTAGAGAAAGTAATTTCCTTTTAACCATAAGAAAAATTGTTTTCTTGCAATTTTGGCTTGCCATTTTCCATCCATGAAAAACGTTTTCTAAAGATCAATTAGCTTTCCATTATCTAAACATCAAAAACTCAAAAAACAATTTCTCAAAAATAGTTTTCCTTTAACTCTCTCTTATTTCAATAGCTTAGGAATTGGATGCACCTATTCAAATCTCATTAGCTATATCCAAAATGTTATTGGTTAAGGCTACCTACACAGGGCAAAGGCTGAACTTAATTTCATGAGCCTTTAAGTAATCAGGCTTTTATGGTTGTGCCTATGGGTTGTAAAATGGAAATGTATTGCAAATTTTTTATTTAATAAAGTTGCTACGTCACTCAAATTAAGGCTGGTCTTGATCGAAGAAACAACTGGTAGTAACCAACTCAAATAAAGATTGATAACCAACTCAAGTTAGTTACTTCAATATAAGAGTTGCTAATTTTAAATTGCTGTTGAGTTTTTGAGATAACGACTAACAAGTTATTATAGAAGTTGGTACTTACAAGAAAGCAAATAATATTGATAAGTAACCGAATGCGAGTTGGTACTTGGAACATTTTTCCAAAGAAAAGCAATGCTGCAGTGCTTTAGCATCGAAAGTTCATTCAACCATTTTCTCATTCTTTCGCACTATCCTTCACACTCATGAATAAAGAACTACAAATTCATTAATCTAATTGAAAATTGGTAAGTTCTTTCTGAGCAAACCAAAGAACTCAAAACTTGCAAATGTGAGCATGCCCGCACGCACATTTCCAACATTAAACTCATGTTATTAGCAAAAGAAAAGAGCTGTGGTTGATTTGAAACATCTCACGAGCTTAAATGAAAGCTAAAGAATGAGGTTTGTCATTCACATTGTGACATATAACCAGTTATGTACACCTAATACGGCATATAATCAAAATTCCCTATTTCCAGCATCTGAACACTTTCTTCTGTATGTCAAAAGTAATGGTGGTACAATTGCATCTCTGAGTACAAACCTCTCTCTGTAAAAACAGTAATCTTGAGCCACGATGATGGTATGGTGAACCGATTGACATCTGACATGAGTTTTAGGCGAAAGTCATCCATATACAACGTAAAGACCTCATAGAGGCTGGAGTTCTTGCTCAGGAACAATTGAGTCAACAGGCTTGTAAGCAGTAATAGACTGCTGTCGACGTTTCCAAACAAACCATCCGCCAGAAGCTAAAGATGAAATTACTAAAGCAATGATAGCTGCTGAAATTACAACCACATGATGCTCTTGCCACCACGTCCTGCATTGTTTTACAACAACAAAACCCTATCAGATTGTTATATGGGAGAATTCTGTTAAATAGGGCGGGTGGCAAGTGACAGAAGATATAGAATACATTTTGCTTAGACTACTACAAGAGAACTTCTCACCACATGTACATTCAACTATATTCTGAAGCTTTTATGTAATTATTTGCTTTGCTTGTAATCATGCTTTAGAACAAAATTTTCAAAGACATGCAACCGTCTTTCATAACGTTATAGCAGAATAGTGCAGGATCAAGTTCAGGTTTTATATGCATATCAAGATGACCAAAATGGTGGACCTCAAAACTAAAGCTACTAGGCCTGTGGTCATATTTCTCTCATCCACACTACTATAGGCTAATATTAGAGGTAGACGGATTGTGTGAAAAAGACATGGGAAAATTTTGCATTTTCTAAGTTACTCATGTAACAGTGGAGGACTGTCCTAAGTACAAAAAAAGAAAAAGTCTTAACTCATACAAATTGTGAACATAGTAGCAAAACGCCAACAGGTGTGCATGCACTAAATTTCTCCCTAGCTCACTGATATTTTATGAATGCTCCTTGGTCCTATTTGTCAGCAATAGGTAGGGCACAAAAGCCACAAGAGTAAAAACTAACAACTTATGCTTTTTGATTTGCAAAAACATCCTAAATTCTATTGAATCTATATCAATATGTTTTAGTGAGTTTTCAACTTCAATATTTTTATGAGTCTCCCTTATCCTCTGTTTTGTTTGCATATACTTTGACACTTAATATAAAAAACCAGGGCCATATCCAAAAGTATTTTATTATTCTGTTTAAGTTAAAGTAGCATACCATGCCACAGGAGGTTCAACATGCCATTTAATGAAATGATAACTTCCGAAGTTGTGAGGAAGCTGCACTCGATGTTCAGAAAGTCTGGCAATAATTTCCTACAGGCATTATCAAATCACTTAGTCAGAACTCAATCATTGGACAAAAAACTAGTTAACTTTTGAAATTTTTGCAATCACCATGGCAGTTGTATTGGATATATATGCCCCCTTTCCACCAGGAAGGATGGACCACCTAACAATGGAATCATTTCCTCTGGCCGTAAGACTCACTAAATGGACCTGAAACCATCCAGGCAAAATAAAGTCAACACGAGCATCCAATTACTGAGCCAACCGAAACATAGAATTTGTTGGTCTCTGCACAGTACTTTGCACTTTCACATACAAATTAGAGGTTCTATGGATTTCCACTGATTATCCCCCCATTTGTATACTGTAATTGTCTAACCTGCGAAACATTTACATCTAACTCATGAGCTATGAATTCAGTGAGCTCTGTGACGTGGGGCTTGAGATCTGAGTAGTTGACGCTCAAGGACATGTCAAATGTAATCTGTCCAATTTGAATTTCTGCAATGTGTCAGATTGAGAGAGATCATCAGAAAACATATCGCCTACATATATCCTAAAGCAGAACTCACACATTATTTGAAAGTATCATCTGCAGAGGTGCATAGGTAACAAATATCGATATATCTAGACTCTGACATTTGGAGAAATTTTCTGAAAACTTGATGGGATGGATTTGGTTTAACTGAGAACCTCTGCCCAGTTCAGATCAACTTACACATATTGGACCTGGTCAAAATAAAGAAAGCAGGCCAAAAGGAGAGACAAGTTCAACTGGATAAAAACACTCTGCACCAGTTTTCTAACTCCTTGTTATGTTCGAGCAAAATGGAAATACAAGCCTAAAAGAACTGAATGAAAATAAGAGACGACAAAAAGTAACAAAGCAATAATTCTGATTAATTTCATTTTATCAGCATAGTCCACATAAATGAGTTCACCTCTTTGGTATATGTCATCATTAAGTTAATGAAATTGATACTTAGACTTAGGGTGAGTTTGATAACATTTTTGTTCTCATAAACAATTTCTGTTAAGAAATATTTTTTTCCACTTATGTTCCAAGGAATAAAAAAAGTAGTTTTTTTTTTTTTTTTTACTTGTTTTTGTTCCAAATTTATTCTCTGGCCACTTTTCTATTTTGGGGAATAAAAAATTAGCTAACGTTACTAAACAGATTTTTGTTCTTTTCAGTTCCGGAGAACAAAAGAACAGAAAAATAGAAAGACGGGATAGTTACCAAACAAAGCCATTGGCACACTTTCTAGGTCTCTTAACTATTTCCCATCTCGTAAGGCCTTTAAGTTGGCAACATCATGTAAAACAGACCAATTGAACCCGTTGAAACATCAAACCTCAAAAAAGTCACAAATTTAATATTTCCGCCAATGCAGTATCGAGACTATTTCAAGAAATAGTGCAATGAATATTACTAACTTCTAGATAAAATAGATACAATTGTTCAACTTGAACATCATAGCACTTTAAGCATAGCAGGAGGTCAAAGATAAAGTTATCATAAGCAAGCATCATTAGAAAGAGAAAAGAAAGAAAAAAGAAAAAAGATAAATCACTTCTCTGTAAATCAATAGAGACAAAACTCAAAAAGCTTAGTGCTTGCATGAGTGGAGTTTTATTAATCTATTGGGCTATTTCCTCAGATTTCTACATTCAACTTCAATAAAGTTTGTGATTATGTTGTTCCTATTGAAAAGACATGTGACTGAAGTTCATTGACTATCAGCAAAACTTTGTTTCTGAATTGTGTGACAACACGGTTCACAAATATAAAGCCTAACGCCTCCCGAAGTACGACACACAGGATTTTTACGTTTGATGCCTACTAGAATTTAGGCTTCGCGAGTGAGTTGTCCACTGAACTTTTCCTTTGTAAATTACAATACAAGTTGCTCACTTGCCATCCTAAATCAGTTTTAATAACATCATAAGGGATCCCAGAAAGCATTCAATTATTTTTCTTCATACGTGTTGAGAAATGTTCCTCAAGAAAGCATGATCCTAATGAGTAGAAAAGAGGTGACCTGGCATATCAATATTGAAGAAGGTGTATAGAGAATAGAACAAGAAAGAAGCACATAAAGGTGTTGGCCAAAGCTTTTGCCTTCTTTTGGAACAAAGTGGGTAATCTGGTGTTTTAACAAAGGTGTACATTGCAGAGGACAAGAAAGAAGCAGACAAAGGTGGTGGTGAAAAATACATAAAGTTCAAGAGATTAAATTTTTGATACTATGACAATCCCAACCGACTAATGCAACAATAGCTACCTACTCTTAATCAGAATAAGGAAAAGGTTTTGGCAACAAGCAAATGGGACATAGCGCGGGTTTTACTATCATACATGTAATTACCTTTTCAACTGCCAAAATCTGTATCCAAAGAGAAGCTCAAACTAGAAATGCAAGCTAGAATACCATCAAGCATGCCGCACACAATACCTGGAATATTCAAATCTGCTGGTGCCCTGGGAGCTAGGTTGGGTGGCGTATGCTCAGATGGGCCCTTTTCATCTGGAGCTGAAGGCACTGGTGGAGGAGCATTAGACTGTTGAAGTCTTTCCCACAGCTCAGAACAATTTGTTTTCCAAAAACCAATCTTTGAATGCTCACGATCATACATCACAAGAGTATTACGCACAATGATACCTAACAAACAACAGAACATTGGGGACAAAAGTTATGGCTCATTTGCAAATAAAATTTTAAAATTACACATGATGAGAGATTTTTAGTCCACATGAACTGGTGAATGGGTCATATGTTTAGTCAACAAATATTTCAAACAACCCAGTCCACATAACATCATACTTAACCCAAAATCTCTGGATGTGGAACTCAATGCACAAATATCCTTGTTAAGCATGTCTGCATCCTGAACTGAAAAAAATTGCTAAATAGAAAGCAGACAAAGATATATCCTGATGTATAGATATATCTCATGTTTTTAGGTTTTGGAGGTTAGGCTCAGATTATGGAGTGAGTGGAGAATCCAAAAGCTCCACACGAAAGAATGTTATACCAAAGCAATCCTGCTTCTAGAGCCGCCTCTCAGTGGGAAAGGAAGTTTCGATTTAAGTTTTCAAAGAAACGAGCACAAAGCACAATATCAAGGATGCTTTTTACTCCCAAATCTACAACATGAGTTCAGCAAGTGATGACGATATTTCACAATACCATATACAATGACAATTTTTACTGAAATATCAAGGTTCCAAACCACACTTGGGCTAGAGATATAGTAACATAAATAAACAAATAAGCTCAGGATGTCACCCACCTCCTAAAAGAGTGGTTGGGTCCTTTCCATTCTGAAAAATGCCCAGGCAGTATGCACCGCGCACCTTTGAATGCTTTAAATAAAACAGGAAGAACCATCACTCATTGTTTAATAACAAGTGGAGATGAAAACAGCAACTTAGCGTGCCAAAAGAGCTTGTACTAGATGCACTCTTCTGCTTTCAATCATAAATTTGATTTCTTTCCATATCACACATTCCAGGAGAAGAAATACAGCTACTCACCCTGAATAAGTAATTTTCGGGCGATAGTGACAGCTTTTGCCCATTCCCAAAAACCATGTCCACCACTGGAAAAGTCTTCATGAGTTGAGAGATATCACTATATGGAAAAAACAACAGCAGCCCTTAAGTCTCTGATAGAAGAAGCAGAAGTTTTTCAGAATGAAGCAAGTTTGTCAACTAAGACACAGAAAATACCTTCCTGCACCAGAAAAGCAAATGTCATTGTAATTAGGATCAGGACCATGGATCTGCTTAAGAGACCGGATTTCCTTCATAATCTGCACACAATTTTTCAAAACAAAACTATAATGAAATAAGGTTGCATGCAAAAAGTCAAAATGAAGAGAAAGGCTTTAAAACGGGAAAACGCATTTCATCAATCTAAAAGAAAAAAGAAAAATAACAGCAACTAAAGGTGGTGCTAAAAATGTAGACAGTATGCTAAATCTTTCGATCTTCTTAGATAATAAAAGCAAGTATAGTCAGTTAACATCACCATCCAAGAATGAATGGGATGTGAACGAGAATGTCAGAGATGCTCGAATAGCCTTCCCAGAGTTACCAATCTCCCTGATAAATGGTTGTAACTATTACGTGAGTGATTACCACACTATGACTATGGTCTTATAAGCAGCAACAACATCATGTAACACTACATGTACCATCCACAAGTAGCCAAATTATAACCCAATACATTAGGTAAATTTAATTATGTCAAAGAGGAAAAGTCCTGATACTTGTGTAAGATGAAGCTGAATTATACTTGATCACATTCTCCCTTTTTTTTTCCGTTTCATTTTTCTTTATTCTTTTTTGGTTCAGCTGCTATTCAATACACCAATATTTGACCGGATTCATTAGAATCATAACTCAATCAGTATACCATTGTAACCATGGTAGTGGTAAATCCTCGATAAAATAAACCAAAATATAATACAGGTAGCTACTTGTAAAAAAAATAGTTACATCTTTCCAACATGACACTGAAGTCTGAAACCACAGCATCCATCACACTTTGATCTTACAAGCAATGACATTACGATAAAAATTCTAAATATCTTGCTTGTAAAAGTAGAATGACACATCGACTTATTGTCTGCATGTTTAAGCTCTTGGTCACAATACATAACTACAAAGAGAAAAGTCAAATGAACTGAATCCATACATATTGAAATGAACGGTGTAGGAATGATAAAAGGTTGATGTGGCCCCTCACATGATTTTTTCTTATGATCTTTAATTTTTATTTTACTCATACTTCATTCTATTACTATTTCTACTTTTTACCTAACCAAATACCACCATTAGAAAATAAAAATTAAAACTAAGTGGATGTATTTTACACAAAATATACACAAAATGAATTTTATTAACTAAAAGGTTATCTGTCTTCTCGGATACTTTTTAATGCTTATGGTTCGACTTCAATTCTTTTCTTAACTAATTTGTGTGTTACTTTTTATCAAATTAAAATTACTACCTGAAGTTATATCGTTAAAAAAATCGTATTACAATGAAAAGTAAAGCATTGATTTTTGTATGATGCAGTGTTTTTAGCATTGTGGACTGTGCTTTTTTTTTTTTTTTTTTTTTTTTTTTTTTTTTTTTTAATTTGGACGATAGATATTATCCAAATATTGTCATTGCATGAAAGTGAGGCAGTAGTTATCATACGGAAAAAAAAAAAATCACAAAGTAGACACCAAATTCGAACTTTCTGATAGTAATAAAAAATGATGATGACAGATAGACAGACAGATAGATAGAATAGAATAGAATAGAATAGATGATCTACCATAATAAAGTTACAATAACAATTGAAAGTGATAATTTTGGTGATTTGTCATCTTTTTTCAACTTATAATATACTTTTACGATTCCTCTTTTTTATTCTACAGAGACAATAAGATCGTTATACTCTTTTATGTGTTCGATAAATCCGTGCATTGCATGGGATGATCCTAGCGTAGTCATAATAAGTAAATGTTTTGTTTTCCTATTTCCTGACTAGCCAAGCAAACAGGTCACCTATAGGAAGAGGGAGAAAATTTCCACAACTTTCTGGAGATAAAAAAGAGAGGGAAGCGAATCTCACAGCTTCTTTAAAAGCTAAAAAAGCTGCTTCTGGCAGGTATGCATATGTCGTACCACTGTCCAGGACAGTTCCATGTTTTCCATCAAAAATACTGGCTTTCAAAGCCAATTGCTTCCCCGCGACATGTATCTCCTTCAGATCAATATTGTAATAGGGACTGTTAACATCCCGAAACTGGAGTAAATGTGTGAGATGTATCAAAAATAGCTGTTTGGAAATTGAATTACGTACTACAACCATGAGATATTGAGCTTGCAAAACGTACCTACGTCCAGCATCTGAATATGCATATGCCATGTCTGGTGGTGGAAATATTCCACCAAGAACCATCGCACCGCCACCAATTTCCATTCCACCATAACATAAGGAGAATGAATCACTAATTACGCCTTTCTCAACAAGTTGATCAACAATACTGAGATCACCACGGCCAAGCCCCATTATGCCATCAGCATGCTGGCTATAAAGGTCGCCTGTTTCAACATTTTCACAACCAAAGACAGCATGTTGTGGTGCAAGTTCACTAAGATTGCCAAAGGATAGTATGTCGTTGCCAAGCACACCACTGCTAGTACTCATTTCAGCATACTGCCTCTCGTAAGTACATTGCGCTCTGTTGTCATCACACGTGCAATCGATATTGCATTTGACGGGTTGGTATGTGCTTGACAATTCAGGTTGGAACTTTGGATCCTAGAGAAAATGTCAACATCAGTGCACAAATTCATAGATAAAGGTGTGTGACAAGTCAATTATCCATCATGTGAGCATTTTTCAGCTACAGAGATCTCTAAAGGTTTACGTGCAAAGTTGTCAGCAGAAATAGTCTGTTTGAAAATGTATACAGCTAGTGCATAAATTCAGTTTTTAGAACAGGTATTCATTCAAGCTGCTAACCAGTAGGTCAAAAGAAGATGATCTCTAAAGAGCATGCTCCAAATAGTCAAGACTGCAAATGGTTTCACAGCAGCAAGTTTCAGCCCTACCACCTTTTCATCATAAGGTCAAAAACAGGCAGAAGAGAAAGTGAATTTACAGAACATTACATTTTTTCTCGTTCAAATACATTGATTGACTTGACCAAGGATAATCATGTGTCATTCTTGATATGTAAATATCTTTTTCCCCACTTCTTGACACATTAGAATTCTCAATAAGGATTATCACCAACAAATTGACCATGCCATCAATGGATACTAGGTGTTCTTACAAGTAGTAATTAAAAAGAATACAGCGACTGACAGATTTTTCTACCCATCTAGTGCATAAATTCAGTTTTTAGAAAAAGTATTCATTCAAGCTGCTAACCAGTAGGTCAAAAGAAGATGATCTCTAAAGAGCATGCTCTAAATAGTCAAGACTGCAAATGGTTTCACAGCAGCCAGTTTCAGCCCTACCACCTTTTCATCATAAGGTCAAAAACAGGCAGAAGAGAAAGTGAATTTGCAGAACATTACATTTTTTCTTGTTTAAATACATTGATTGACTTGACCAAGTATAATCACGTATCATTCTTGATATGTAAATATCTTTTTCCCCACTTCTTGACACGTTAGAATTCTCAATAAGGATTATCACCAACAAATTGACCATGCCATCAATGGATACTAGGTGTTCTTACAAGTAGTAATTAAAAAGAATACAGCGACTGACAGATTTTTCTACCCATCTAATTTCTTTCCAATCTGTCTCCTGTCTAGTATGATCCTCGCTTCTTTTACTTCTTTGAAATTATGTAATGCACCCAAAGGGTAGCAAAGCTAGGATATCCTGCATCAATTGGTATAAGAGCACAATTCTTCTGGCATCATAAATTTTTTACATTCCTATTGTTGCTTCCGTCACTTGCAAATCACATTAAAAAGTCTCATGTTACACCAGCTTATTGAAATATATCAGAAGCTCCGTATTTGCTGGTCTAAGAAAATTGCTTCCCACAAAATCTGATCTATTCTTTTCCAACTTCAATTCCCGCATTTGGAAAAAACAACCCCAAAAAACAGAACTCAGCAAACAAGAACCGACGAAGAACTAAAAACTACCTGATGGCGACCACACTGGTCGCAGGTAGAGCACGGCACGTAAGTGACGGTACTTCCAGTGTCGACGATCAGCGCGAATTTCTGAGGCGGCGTCCCAATCCAAAGCCTCGTAGTATAGTACCTGTCCAAGCACAAGACATTCGCCCAAAACGGAGAACATCAAACGCCAAAGCTCCGCGAAGAAAATGAGATCAGCACCCAAAACCCCACGGCAGAACCGACGGAATCCGGCAACGTACCCGTTGAGGAGGAGATCGTCGTGCAGCGACATGCGAGCATTGGGGCGCTCCGATCGCTGGAGGTGTCGGCGCGAGGAGGGGAGGGCCCGGGAAGCGTCGGGAGGGGAGAGGACCAGGGGGAGGACCATGGCGGTGGGGTGGGCGGCGACGTCGTGCGCGGCCGAGACGCCGAACCGGGGGAAGGCGACGGCGACGGCGACGGAGAGGAGCAGCCACAGAGAGGCGGCGGCGGCGGCGGCGGGGGCGGGCGGATCGGCGGCGTCGCCATTGGATGGAATGTAGGAGAGATCTGGCAATTGGGGGGAATTGCAGATCTCGGCGAGGGGGAAGAGTAGAGAAGTAGGAAAGAGAAAATCTCTCTCTCTCTCTCTAGCTCGCGAGCGCTCGCGTCGGGAAGAGATGTCAACGGATTTGTGAGGGTCCCGCCTGGTTTGGTCAGAAGTTTTCTTCTCTTTTTTTTTTTTTTTTTTTTTCTTTTTTATTTTTTGGACGGGTTGTTGGCTGGTCAGATTGTTTCGTTGATTCGGATGTCACTAACCTTAAGTTGCCATCATCATCAACCTACCTTAAAAAATGTGGGGGATTTGCCTAGCTAGATTTTCTAGGGGACGACCCATAGGTACTATTAACTAAGGATGCACATGACAAAATTTCTCAATTTTCTATTCTATGTACGAGTTTCTGAGTAAGGAAACGTGTTTGATAACCATTCAAAATTTCTATTTTTGAAATAAAAATTGATCTAATAATAGAATAAAATTTTTATTTCTAAGAGTGGTAACTACTGGTGTTTGGTGGCCGGAGTCCAACGTTTAGCGATCGGCATTCGGCGTCCGATCGCTGGAGTCCAACGTCCGACAAACGGCGTTTGGTGTTTGGCGACTGGTGGCGGGTGGCCGAAGTCCATAGTCTTATGTTTGGTGTTCGATGCTAGAGTCCATTGATTGGCGACCGACAAAGGGCGGCCGAAGTCGGCGACCAACAATTGGCGTTCAACGTTCAACATTAGGAGTTCGGCAACCTGAGGCCGGCAGTGGGTGGCTAGTGGCTAGAGTTTGGCAACAAGCGGCCGACATCCGGCAACCGGTGGCGAGTGGTGGATGGTTGGCCGTGGACATCCGGTGGTTGGTGGTGAGCCTCCGACATCCAACGATTGGTGATGAGCAGCCAATGACCTGTGGGCATTCGGCATCTGACGACCAATGGTTGGCAATAGGTAGCCGAAGTTCGATGGTCGGTAGTCGATGTTCAGTGGCCGACGATTGGCGGCTGGTGGTTGGGGCTAGTGGCCGGCGATGGGTGTCTAACATCCCACGGGCAGCAAGTGGGCGACGAGTGGTGATGAAAGTGAAAAAAAATTTTTTTTTTTATTTCTCATTTCTATTCCAAAATAGAAAAGCTAAAAATTTTAACTTCCGATTTTTACTTCAAATCTATTTTTGGAATAGAAATTCGTTTCAAAAATAGAAAAATGAAATTCCGTTACCAAACAAATTTATGTTCCAAACATGTTCCGGGAAAAAGAAAAACAGAGAAATAGAGAAACATAAATGTTGTCATATGTGCCTTAAGTGCTTGTCATATGTATAAATGTTTTTCATAAAGTTGATTTTTCAACAAAGTGATAATATTTTTCGATGTTCAGTTGGATTCTTTTTTAAAAAAAAAAAGAATCCAAAGATATTTTTGTCTTTTTTTTTTTTTTTTTTTTTGCGAAGAAATCGGTTACTACATACACATATTTTATTCGAGTACTAATAACTTACATATGGGCGGCCAGGAAACCAAATATGGGCACTAAAATCCTAGGCAGCTTCAATGGACCTTGACTTGGGCAAGGTTGCTTAGGTCGAGAGTAAGAGCGTGACCACCACAATGCCATGTCCATAGAAGTTGAAACCGATAACCTAATGCTTGTGCATGACTTCTTAGTGTTTTGGGCCTCAGCCTCGATAGACTCGGGCACTAGCATTGGAGCCTCGATCCTTAACCTCGATGGACTTGGGCTCAGGTGAGTGGAATATGAGCACATGCATATGGATCCTGGCTAAGACTAACCCTTTTGAACCTAGGCCTGGGTATCGAGGATCTAGCTGTGAGCATCAAATTCTCAACCTTGGTCTTGATGGACTCGAGTCTGTGCGAAGGGAATTTGGACCTACGGGTGGGGACCCAAGCATGTACACTAGGTCACAGGTCTAGCCTTAATGGACTCATGCTCGAGTGTCAAGGACCCAGTTGTGGATGTTGAGACTCTGAGAATGATATTAGGGTTCCTATGTCCCAAACATAGAGTTTTGGGTTCAAAGGTTGAATCTACTTATATTTTGGATAATGGTTTCCCCTTTTCTAAAGAGGAAATAATTTTCCTGAATTTAAGTATAAGCTTTTCATTAATTTTTTTTTTCCTAAGCAATCTAAACGTCTGAAGATAAGGAAAGTGTTTTCTCAAAAAAAAAAAATTTCTGCAAAGAAAACGGAGTCTAAAACAATCTAATTTTCGAAAACATTGATTATACATGACATGAAAGTAGTCAGACCGTTGAAACCTTTAGTGAGTTTCCAAGCTTATATCTAGGCTAGTTAATTCGCCGATGATTGGCACCGGTTTAGTCAAAAGCTTAATTCATTATAATTTTTCGGGTAATATTGTGTGGTTATATTGACATGGAACATTCTTATACTTATAAAGATTCACCATACCAACATTATGTTATTTCAATGCATTAATATATATATATATATATATATATATATATATATATATATATATATTTATATAGATATATGTTTCTTGTGACAATTGGATCCTTATAAATCTAGGAATAAAGCACCGGAAATTGTAGATGTTATAGGTGGAAATGAAAGTCACGTTACTCGCTGGTTGAATGTTATTTGTGACTAGGGTGATCAAGTTTCAGGATGGGTCCCTATAACTCTCCATTGGTTCTAGCCTAGTTCTCGGTTCTACTTGAGAATTAATCCAATTTTTGTTTTGTTTGAACAAATCAAATTTCCTCAATGAGATAGAAACACTGCACTGTTTCTCTATAAAAATAAATGTTGGTCAATTGGTTTGATTACTTATGTAACAGCTTGGTTGTGTGTAGAGGTGTGCAAAATACCTGGGATCCGCCCAGACTGCCCGGAACCGGACCGGAACCGCCTGGAACCGGCGGGTCTTGAGGGAACCGGTCCGGTTCCCAGTTCCAATTTATTGGAACCAAGTGGGTACCGGTCCGTTCCGGTTTCGTGGGCGGATCCGCCCACCCACCCACTCGGACCGGACCAGAACCTTTTTAATATTAAAAAAAAAAATTACTAAAAGAAACCCTACATCTCATCTCACTCTCTAGGAACCTTTACCTTTGTTCAAAGAAAATTTAACCATCTGTGGTTATTTTTTTTTTATTTTTTTATTTTTGGTGACCCGGGAACCTCCGAACGCCGCTTCGCGGGAGAGTAAACCTGGAGCGCCGGGGGCCCACCATCTATGGTTATTCGCAAGTAGGAAATGGGAGAATGTTTCATGCCATCTGTTCGTGTTTTTATTTATCTACGAGATACATTTATAACTACAACAAATGAATCTTTGTTCTACGTACTTAAATTTGAATTTTCTTTCTTTGGCTTGCTTTGATGTCATGTAATTGTTTTATGTTGAAAACAAAAAAAATTTCGCGTCAAAATTGGTTCCATGGATCCACCCGGGAACCGGACCGGACCGGCGGTCCGGTTCCCGGGTGGATCCACTCAACAAATGGGTGGATCCCGGTTCCATTTTTCGGAACCGATCCTTAGCGGGCGGTTCCCGGTTCTAGGTCGGGAACCGCCCGCTCGGACCATGCACACCCCTAGTTGTGTGAGGGAGGGGAATGCCGCTTCACCTTGAAGTAATGAATCAAATCCCACGTTAACTAAGGATAATGAAGTAATGTCCTATATAAGGAGTAGCATTAGTCTTAATTAAGGCACAGGATAGGTGACTCCTGCAGCCCAAAGCGAATAATATAGTTAGCAAGTGGGGTTAGATGTCGGCCCTCACAACTTATGTGTGCAAAGGTGTTTTTTCAAAGAAACCATTCCAAATTGGTTTAACTTGGGAATTGATAGGTTTAGTCCTAATTTTTGGATTGAACTGGACCCAATGCTCACCCTTATGACTAGACTTGTCAAAATTGTTTGATTATATTATTATATTTGATTCAATCCAAGTGATAACTTATCATATTTCTTTATTTATTTTTTCCTTTAACAAAAAAAAGAAAAAAAGGTAAACCTTACACATTTTCACTTGTTGTAAAGAAAATCTCGTCTTCCCGTGAATATAGTACCTATTTCTAAGGGAACATACATATTTCTTTCTAGATTGATGTGACTTGGAGGGATATGATTAGTTCTCTAACGAAAGTACCTTTGTGGAAAGTCTAAAAGCTTACCGATCAGTCTCAAGATAGATTATATATATATCAAGTTAATCTAGATTTACTACATTAGGTCATTCGTTTTACAAACACCACCATAGTATTTTAAAACAACAAAAGTCCTAATCTATATAACGTATAACAGGTTATTTTATCTAAAAATAACTGACAATTTACTAATTAGACATGAGGAATGGCTGAAACTCACTTATACTTGTCCACAATGTTTATGTGCATGTGCGTGCGTGCGTGTAAGATCAGATTGTAGATTTAAGCTTTAGTTGGGTACATTAATCTAAATATTTTGGTTGGATTTTTGTAAGAGTGTTAACAGTTTGATTCATTGCATGCAAAAAAACTCATGTTTAGGGTGGGTCACCGTGTGCCCCTTGCTCGTCATTATTAGAAGCGTTGGGGCTAACAACGCAATTAAAATGGATTGAAAAAGTTGTACGATGATAGTGAAAATTTTTCAAGGAATAACAACAATTGACAATGCAAATTATGAAAGATATGAACTTGGGTGTGTGAAGATAGTGCACCAAGGATGTAGATAATAAACACTGAAGATAAAATTGCCTAGTGTGTTCATAGTGGTTTGTCTTTATATCTAAACCTAGGTCCACACTCTAGCTAATAGTCCAACGAGCAGTTGGATTCCACTAGTAATTAGCAATGTAAGTTGCAAGTGGCAAATGTTGTTACTTTCATAAGATAGATCATATTATCAAGACATAATCAATGCACTTGCACTAGTACACTTGATTATTTGCTACCATAAAACCTACTGTTTACAGAGAGACCAATAGAGATTATTTCTAGTGTGAAGCACAACTACAACAAGTTCTCTATCCAACCTCTTATAAGTTGCACTGATCCATTTTTATAGAAGTCTTCAATTTAATCGATGGAGACCTTCAAGGATACCCAGCTAGCTATTTGAGAGTTATTGGAGACCTATGCTAGAATTAGGATTGCTTGCATGGTTGCTTCTCTTGATTTTTGCAAGTTCCCTAAAATGGAGTTTCCTGCACATATCCTATCGCTTGAGAGTAAAAACCTACAAGCTACTTTTAAGATATCTTTCCCAGTTTTTCAGTTTTAGAATTCAATGCTTGTAATGGCTATTTTTTGCACCATCAATGATCATCTTCAACTGTGTATCTCAACATCATCAGTGTTAACTCCTCAACAATACAGTTTGAAGCTCATCATCAGTAGGTGCAGATCGTGAGGAGATTGATAGACATTCTTGAGTGACGATACCGATAAAATGATGCGTGATGACAGGATCAATGATCCTTCCACTTTCATAAGTAATCAAAAACCTCCAAAAACCCTACCTTGACATAGGTACCTTCAAGTTACCGTGAGATCCCACTTATGTTGGTGCTTGTTCACCTTAATTATCATAGCCTAGTTTCTTGTCTTTGCTAATACAAATGATCATTGACATCTACAAAGCTATGGCAAAATGGGTCAATGACTCATATTTTAAATCACATTTAATGGACTAAATAGAAAATGGGTCAGTTGAAGCTCTAAGATGGTGTTAAAATGGGTTTATTACAATAGAGCCCAATTGGAAAATGGGCTATAAATGGGTTTGGCCTACTAATAACTCAATTTAGACCCATAAGCTTGCATCATGTAAAAAGAGAGAGAGAGAGAGAGATTTCTACTTTCCTAAACACTGTAGCTACAAATTTCTATCACTACTACTCTGGCTCTCAGTCGATGATATTGCCTCTAGTCTCCTAGTCTCCTCTTGCCTGGCTATGGCTCCTTGCCATTGTTGAGCTCGAGCTTAGTTGATCAAGCTTGAGAGCCGTAAATCCGTCATCTGTAACACGAAATCATAACAATCCTCATCATCATCATCATCACCATCTTGTGTCTCGTGAAGCAATAGGGACTCCTCGCAGATGGAAAGAGTTTTATGGAAGGGAAAGAGAGAGTCTCTCTCTATAGTGTTCTTGCCTTTTTTTATTTCCCACATTTCTTTGCTTCTTGGCACAAGATCCAATCTCTCTCTCTCTCTCATCATTGGCTATTTCGCAACCTCTCACATTGCTCGAAAGCATCACCAGGCAATATGATCTATTAATAGCAAAGCAAAGCAACTTGCGAGCTCAAGGTTGCGACGACAATTTCAAGTGTCGGTATGGTGACAAGGGAAGAGACAAGCACTAATGCGTTTGTGATGCATTTCGCAGACTCAATGAGTTGTGAGATGAGCAAGCCTGATTATAGGGAGCTCGATGTAGGCTCGCCTGACTATAGAGTTAGTGAAAGAAAGATAAATCAGAAAAAATAAATTAAATAAATCATAAGAGTTATATTATGTGAAAGTGGATTAATGTGGGTTAAATGGATCAAAATAGGTCCGATTGTTGACTTGATCCACCTATTTGATGACTAGTACCATAGACAATCTTGAAATCATCAAAATTTTATAGTAACATTTTTCAAAAAGCAAGCATCTGTCGATAGGGTTGTTAAGGGTTCTAAGAGGTGACAAATGACTTCAACTCAAAATTCATTTGTAAAATTTTTTTTTATCAAACACACAATTTAAGTGTGTGATGGAATGACACATCACGCGACAAATAATCGGAGGAGATGGGGTGGGAAGTCAATGGCGTTCTAGCTAACACGTAAATGACGTATCGAAGCAAGTTGGAAATCAATGGGGTCCCATCAGCATCAATGGCAACATAATGGACACATCTTTCATCATTTTGGACTTATGGATAAAATAGTTAATTTGTGGAAAGTGGGCCTCTATGCTGCAAATATCTCTCCCCTTAAGAATTCCGTGAGTGAACACACCACCTTCCAAGTTGCAGACCCTTATATTAAGCATCGTCAAATGCTAGATTTATTAAGAAATCCTACCAAAACTCAGTACATGATGTGACATGTTTCAATTGTGCATCAAAATAAGTGGGACCATGAGCTGAATCAAAGAAAAAAAGTGGCGTACTTCTGATAATTGTTGACACCCCAATTTACTTCTTTTATTTTTCATCTCAAATACTTGAAACTTCCATGCTATACAAAACTAATTACATATTCTTTCATAATTTTGAAATTAGATAATATTCTAATTTTTGGCTGAAAAAAAAATTCTATATCTTGGTCACTGCTACAATGTTTGTTTGTATTCAAACAAAAGCAAAAATATCCTACCAAATTTTATTTAAGATTTCAGAAAATTATGGTATGTTGTATGTCAATTTCGAATTTTAGAAAAAGTCGAGGCGCGCGAGCTGCAGTATTTAGATTTAGTGAAAAATAAAAGGTAAAAATCAATCTAAACCGGTGGAAAAAATACGTTATGTTTCTTGTTAGAAACTAGAAGTACAAAAATTCGCAGGCATTGATGACAAGATTTTAGCAATCACCGAAATAGATTTTATTTAGGGAGAAAGTTGAGCTATTACTTGGATGCTTTGAGGCACTTCATACATCGGAAGCATGTACGCTATTCATCAAGAAACATGCTCTGTTTCTCCTAGCTGATCCAAAAAGTATAGCCATCAAAACTACCATGAAAATCAGTGATATGCTATATTCCAAATTTGTGCCTTTGTGACATATATACCATTTATCAAGATTTCATCAATGAACACCATTAAAAATCTACATACATCAATGCCATAAAGCATATGATATGTTTAAGTGAAATGAAAGCGATAGTATTTTAGCTAAAAATCAGCTTACAAAATATTGATGAAGGGTAAATATGTCACATAGTTATAAATTTGGGGTTTTTTGTTACACAAAAAGTTTAGATTAAATGTGTAAGAGTGGACATATTATGGGCTTTTCAATTTCACAAAAAAAGTTTAGGGTAAGTATGTTACAATAAGTGTAATTTGAGGTTTTTAGTGACTTTTTGTTTTTCAAAATTGACATAGACAATTCTAATGGGATTGTAACGATAACAGTAGGTTTTCAGTAAAAATTATAAAACATAAACATGTACAAGAAAAAAAATGATATCGAAAAATCTTAAATTTATATATTTATGACAAATTTACTATAAACTAACTTTTTTATTATCAATAACCTCAAACCGATACATCCATAACAAATTTATCTCAAGTTAATTTTTTTACCACTAAAAACTTTAAATTGGTATACTTATAGTAAATTTACTATATTTTAATTTTCGTTAAATTTGATTAATACCATGAAAAACTACAAACTGAGGGTAAAACCTTAAATTGGTATAATTGTCAATTATCACATATTGTCTAATCTAGTAATTTAACAATAAAATCTAATGAAAATTAACGGATAATAATTTATTATAAATATATCAATTTTGGATTTTTCATAATATTAACCAAACAAAACATAAACTTATATGAGAAACGAAAAATACATACCCATCGGGCGATTGGCTCGCCCCACCCCCTCACCTAACCAAACCAAACCAAAACCCCATCTCCTTTCCCGTCCTTTGCCCCATTTTCGGCTCTCTTTCAAGGAAAGTTTCTCCCATTTGCCCGTCATTATTAGTAAGCATATGTCAATACGGTTATTGAGAGTACCGAGAGAGCGAGAAAAGACTTCATTTGGATGGAATCCGAGGGGGGTAGCTTGGGGATTACGTGACATAATTGAAATGAGTTTGAAGTCAATGGGGTCCCATCATATCATATGACAAGAGACACATCTTTCATCATTTTGATGTTACGGATGGAATGGTTCATTTGCGGAAAATATGCACACAACCTTCCAAGTAGTAGACCCTACCGAAACTCAATAGTAAATGAGGTGATAAGTTCCAATCGTGCATCAAAATAAGTGGCACCGAAAAAACTGAATCAAAGAATTAAACAAGTTAAGTATTGACAACTACTGTTGTCTGTTGAGGCCTTAACTTACTTTTTCTTTTCTCATCTTAAATACTTGAAACTTTATACGTAGATCCACACATGACCGAAGTGTGCAAGCCGCAATGATTGGATTAAGTGAAAAATGAAAGGGAAAAGCCAATCTAGGCTGGCAAAAAAAATGTTATGTTTCTTGTTAAATACTAAAAGTACTAAAACTTGCGGACGACAAGGTTTTAGTAACCATGGAAAAGAGCTTTTATTTAGGGAGAAAAAGCTGGGGTAATACTGGGATTAGACCGTCGCAGTTAGCCCAGATCAATGACTACATCGAGGCACTTCATACATCTAAAGCACGAATGCTGTTCATCAAATGCCTATTTCTGCTGAAAATAAGAGCGCTCCGTCGGGTCGATTTGGATAGCTGATCTAGAAAAGCATAGCCGCCGAAACGATCGTGAAAATCAGAGATATGCTATGTACATAAATGGCCACCCGAAGATATGCGATTATAGGTCCTCCATGTTAGCGACGGCTCTTTTCGGCCGTAAAAAATCGCGCAGAGCGGGAAGGTTGATTCCCCTCAGAACAAGGTAAATTATGAACGAAACGTATGCAACCGCAAGAGCGCACACCACGGTGCCAAGAATGGCCCCTAGTTGGACGTCGCTGGAGAAGAAGTCCACCAGAAGATAGCCGTTGATCACCATCACCAGTGCAGCCACCAGCCAAGCAATCACCTAGCAGCAGGATGGAATTTGCTTATGAGGGGCGATGTGAAATCCGTAAAGCGAAGCAATTGCGTGCGAGAACGATTTGCTTATCGGGTTCATCTGGGTTCGAACTAAAACGTCGGAAAATCAAAGCGAAATGTCGGCGAATATACCTGGAGGACAGGGCCGATCCGGAAACTCCCCATCAGCTGTTCCTTGGAGACCAGGCAGAGAAGCGGAATGAGCGCGAAGGGGATCTGCACGGACTGAAGCACGTTCAGCCACTCGTTCATGACATCCAAGCTGTCCTCCGAAGTGTCGAACACGAGGGCGACGACCATCGCCGGCACGATCGCGCAGCTGCGCGTGATCAGCGCCCTCACCCATTTCCTCAGCCTTATATTGAGAAATCCCCCCATTATGAACTGCCCTGCGTAAGTCCCGGTTATGGTGCTGCTCTGCCCTGCAGCTAATAGGCCAATCCCCCATATGTACATGATCGGAACGACGCCCCCGCCAAACTTCTCCTGGAGGTACGTCCCGGCGTTTACGAGGCCGATGCTGTCAGCGACGGCGGTCCCATAGAACCCCTCTGCGAACACGGCCGTGACGAAGAGATTGATGACGAAGGAGACAGCGAGGCAGGCAGAGGACTCTATGGTGTTGTAGTTGAGGGCTTCTTGGACCAGGCCTTTCTTGGTGCGGTCGAAGTCGCGCGACTGCACGAGGGCTGAGTGCAGGAACACGTTGTGGGGCATTATGATGCCGCCCAGAACTGCCACCGCTTGCGTGATCGTCTTGGAGCTGAGTTTCGGAATCAAAACGCCTGCGAAGAAGAGAGAGCAATGGATCATGTCCTAAACTGGCGCAGAACTCGGAGAAACTCTGCTGACGAAGCATTTGATTGCTACCGTTTGTCGGTCAAATATTTTACCGAGAAATAGCTCGACAGCGCTCGGCTTCGCTTCGCCAAACATCCATGCGAACGAGAGCGCCATCAACGCTATGAGAAAAGCAAAGACCGCTTCCAGTTTCCTTACGCCGTAGTTTTCGAGGAACAGAAAGATAAAGCTATACAGCAAGAGAATGAAGGAAACTTCAGTTAGAAGGCTGGATCTACTAATAAATGAAACAACAATGAGCAACAATTACAGCTGACAGCAGGATCAATTGGATTATTTTCCTTACAGACAGATCATATTCATTGAGAAAAACCTTCATTACTCACCAATTCCATATATCTGCAGGCAAAATGCAACAGTGCTACGACATGCTTTTTGCTGTGAAACAACGTAATCAGGATAGAAATTAGCAGATTTATCCCCATTCATGTGTTTTTCTGGAGCAACCAAACGAAAGTAAGATTATAAACTTTCACAAGGCAACTATGTAGCTTCAGAATTTTAGCCCAAAAAAAAAAAAAAAAAAAAAAAAAAACTGTCGCTCCAGAGTGGTCCAATCCACTAAATTCCTCAAACTTCCTCTCCTAATATTTAAATACTTAAGTCAACTTTGCCCTGGATTAAAAATAAGTTCATAATTTTCTTTAAACTTTCTGAGAATTCCCATGCTCATCGATCCAGTTCCAAGATAACTGGGTCCAGATGTAACAGCATGTCAAGAGCAAGCGAAAATACGATGTGAATGGATCCAATGGATGAAGAAGAATAGATTGCTCAAGAAAGTGAAAGCAAGAGAATGCACAAATCTGGAGAAAAGTCCCAGAAATTACCAATCAGCAGCAGTGATGATGACGCCAGACCACAGCGGCAAGACCCCATTGCTCAGAATGTTGAGGGCGATGGCGCTCCCGATGACCTCCTGTATGTCGGCCCCGACCAGCGCCACCTCGGCCATGAGCCAGAGCGCCAGCCGCGCCCAGGTGGGGTACTCCTCCCGGCACAGCTCCGCCAGGTGCTTCCCCGTGGCCACGCCCAGCCGCGCCGCCAGCAGCTGCACCAGCAGCCCCATCGCCGTGGCCCACAGCAGCAGCCACAGCAGCGAGTACCCGGCCACCGCCCCGGCCTGGAGGTCCCCCTCCAGGTTCCCCGGGTCGAGGAACGCGATGCTCATCAGGAGCCCCGGGCCCGAGAAGAGCCACAGCTTCCTCCACGAGAAGGGCGGCGTGGTGCCGGGGTCAGCCCGCCGGCCTCATCGCCGATGCCGACAACATGGATCTTCTGGGCCGGGTCGTACGCCGCCGCCTCGTCGTCCGCATCGGTGGGGCCAGGGAGGAGCGGCTGCCCCTCGTCGGGTTCCTTAGGTGGCATTGCACGGAGAGATATAGAGAAAGAGGTTTTGCTTTTTGGCTATGGATATCAGGCTCTGGTACTTCTTTCTGGGTTGGCCGTGAAGTTGACCTTATATCTCTTCCCAGATTTTAGTTCTGGCTGTTCGTGATTTGATCTTGACGATTTTTCTTCGCTTTTTCCCGTCGTTTTGCCCCCCCCTGAGGAGTTGCTTCTTGTATCTTCCGTCTTCTCCAACTACCAAGCGCCGGTCGAAAGAGAAAGTGCATGGTTTGGTTATGGATGGAGGGATTGGAGTGCACGGACTCCTCTGCGCGCATTTGAGCCCTTAGATCAGGTGGATCCGCCGTTGGATTCGACGGCGTGGATGGATCTTTAGAGAATATCAATCGATTCATGCGTTTGAGCTTGGTAGATAGGGTGGGGCGGCTTGCAGCTACCATTCTCCTGGCTCGTGATGATTGGTGATTTTCTGTCTTTTGCTTTTTTCTCCATTTATGATAATTTGTGTAGCTTGGCCCCTCTTTTCCTTTGTTTCTATTATGCATTCATTCATTTTTTTTTTTAAAGCTATTGGGGATTCCAGCACCATAAATTGTATAATGGGAAAATTAAAATCAATTACCTAATGCAATATTAAATCGTGAATTTTATTGAAAAGTAGTTCATTTCGATCCGTCTACTTGCGTCGGCCATTAATTCCGTTAGCTTTTTATGATAGAAAAAAAAAAAAAAAAAAGAAAAAGATCTGATCATTACAAGTCATTTACCAAGTTTGATTACAATATTGGTTATCATCCATCATAATGGTTAACCAAACAATTATTATATTTTGCTAGGAAAATTATCCACTTGGTTCGAAAATCTATTATATGGACATTGATCTAGTCATGAAATCTTTTCAATTTTGTCAATTTGATCTTAAACATTTGCTCAAAATTCTAATGTAATCATTTTTGACCCATTCTTTCTTGAAATAGCTTTGTGTCATGTAGGATGACCGACAACGATTGGACCGCACATTAAAAGAAAATGATTTTCACGCAAAGGATTATAACTAATTTGATAGAATTAAAAAGTTAAGAATTAAATTGACATTCCTAAAATAAGTTTCGAATTGATTGGATAATTATTCTATATTTCATTTGACATATATATGGGTGGCACTTAACTTGCGTGAAGTTGTATGCATGATCAAGTTTGCGTTTCTTATCACTAAAAAAAATGTTCTGATCTAGCGTTGACATAAGTAAGGTCCATGAATTTTATAGTGTGATTGCAGAACAGACTAAAAGAATAGGAACATCACCATCATAATGATTTAATTGGTGCATTGCGAATGAGAAAAGCACAACAAGGAAGGAGGCATGAAGTGAAATGGGAAAATTATCTAAAATATCTTAAACCTATTATAGTTTTACAAATTCAATCCTAAACATTTTCATTTTTACCAATTGAGTTCTAAACTTTTATATGTTTTGCCAATTGAGTTCATTTGATTAATTTTGACCGGAAATTACTGAAGTGGATGCCAGCCATCCTACATGGAATGGTCAGCAATGATTTGGATAATTTTTAATAATATTTTAGTTTTTTATTAATTTTTTTGAAACAAATGGGGAAATACCAGATATTTTATGTAAGAGGCATGAAGCAAGCAACGCATGCGATCTCGTCGCTGCCCACTTGCTCCAAATAACAAAATAAAAAGACAAAAGGCACTCGCGCATCTTGTACAATTTTGTGTTTACATAGGAGAAGAATCCTTGGCCGATTGGCGAACTTTTAGGTCATCCCTTTCGGATGATTGATGTCGTCCTGATCTATTCCCTTAACCTTTTGTTATTCCCAATCCCGTCCCAAGTACATCATGTGTTTGGCATAAACTTCCAAACTCATCTCACTAAAATTATCACTTACTCGTGAGCTCCCATAGTGCCTTTTTAGTACACAAACTCCTCTTGGTAGACTAAGGAATAGCTCCGAGTCGAGCGACGGTTTTTCTCTGCAATGGAGATTTCCCCCTACCGCCGGTGTAGCCCCCTCCTACCTTACGGGTAGGTTTTTCCAGATCTCAATCAAACCCTCGACACTCACCTTCACCACACCATACCATCTTTCTCCCTCGTCTCACAGTCCAACAGTTTCATCGTGGATGAGTCGAGAAACCCTAACCTCAGTCCACTGTCACCCATACGAATCCCACCCCCTCTCCGCTCAATCCCGCTTCAACATGCTTTATTTCCATTCACCGGGCAAAGTTCCCTTCAGTTGGTGCTGAGGGCTCGATTCTCTTGGCCGATTGAACCAGACCTCCCTTCAATCGCAAAGTTCATCATCTTGATTTTCGTGCTCTCGATCCCCCTCGAGTCGATCCAGAAACCCCACCGCTACTCTTCCGTTCTCGCAATAGAAACATGGCAAACCCATTTGAGGAAGACAAAGGAGTGGCTGCTCTGCAAGAGCCCGGGTAATCTGTGGTCAGATGAAGATGCCGTAGAAATCAATGGTGATGTCCCCGAAGAAAATTTACAGACTTGCCGACGAACTCTGTTTGGAAAATTCTTCACTAAGACCAACATCAACTTCACTGGATTTATGGCCACAATGAAGAGAGCATGGCGAAATGAAACTTTTACTTGCGCTGCCATTGAACCAGGTTATTTCCAATTTTCTTTCCAATCAGAGGACGAAAAACAGCGAATCCTTGACTCAGGGCCGTGGTCTTTCGGGCATAATCTTAGTGCTAAAGCATTGTGACCCCGACACCCCCGACATCTGTTATGACTTTAATAAGTGTGAGTTCTGGGTGAATTTATTCGGTTTACCCATTGGGAGAGTTTCAGAAGAAGTTGTCAGAAACATAGCTGCAAAAATTGGAGATGTAGTCGATGTCAAATTAGTGGCTAAAGGGAACAGTAACTACAAAGTGGGTAGGGCTCGAGTTAAGTTGAATTTGGAAGTTCCTCTCAAAACGGGTGTTCTGGTGAATTTTGACAGGAAAAAACTATGGATTGAATTTAAGTATGAACGACTCCCGAGTTACTGTTATTCATGTGGGAAGATTGGGCATTATGCGACTAACTGTCCAGAAATTCCATATGAAGAAACGGGGTTAGCAAGGAACTTACCAGGAAGGTTTGGGCACGGCTACGTGCGGAGGCTCGCGAACTCGCCCATATGGCAAAATTTTCTATGGTAAGCAAGAAATGCAGCTAGAAGATGAGGAAAGTGTGCCGAGACTCCCCATCGGCCAACCCCCGAACCGCACCAACATCCGAATGAAATGCAAAGCAAACTCACCCACTTGGCAATTTAGGCAATGATGAAAGTCTCAACTTACCGTAACATCAACACTCAACACCTTCACGGGAACTAGTTCTTTTTGTAGAGAAGAGCCCTCAAAAACGAGGTAGCAAATTTGTCTCGATGATGAATCTGAAATGGTAATTTATCGGGAACAATTAAAAGAGGTCAAGTAGATACGATGGAGAAGTTAGCGAGGAAAAAAGCTTAACACGAGAGAAAGCAAGAAGCACCAAGCTCTCCTCCTCTAAAAAAGGGAAACGATTCTGTCCCTATGGTGCTCAATCCTCAAAGTCGGCAATGGTCGACCCTACCCACCGGTTGAAACTCCCGTTCGTGTGGCAACAAAGTCAGCTCAGTGGGCTCTGGTGGCTAGCCCTAATAAGCCACCAACTCATCCATGAAGCTTCTAAGCTGGAACTGTCAAGGGCTGGGTACCCCCTTGACAGTTCAAGCGCTTCGAGTCTTAACGACTCAAGAAAGGCCCAACATTATCTTTATTATGGAAACTAAAAATCAGGAGCGGAAGGTGTTAAATTTGAGGAGGAGACTTCGTTATCAGCATAGCTTCATAGTAAATCTAGTGGGAACAAACGGGGGACTAGCAATATTTTGGGACGAAGAGGTAACCCTAACTATCGACTCCTTCACTGAGAACATGCTATTCTTACCCAATGTAATCGTCCAACAAAGAATCGCGAATGCATATCTCCTTTATTCATGCACCGACTGATTTTAGAGAGCGAATACCTTGCTATGGGAGTACATTTATAGAGAGAGCACTCATTTTCATCTGCCATGGTTGTGTATTGGGGACTTTAACGAACTGTTATATCAATGGGAAAAAGTGGGCAAGAAAAGAGCTGAGAATTACCGGATTGCAGCTTTTAGGGACTTTCTAAATCACTGTTCTCTGCTGGATATGGAATGCAAGGGGTGTGCATACACCTGGACAAACAAGAGACATGACGAAAACCTGATTAAAGAACGACTGGATAGAGCTCTATGTAACTCAGATTGGCGAATCAGATATCCAAATGCCGAATGTACAGCCATACCAGCAGTCGGTTCTGATCATACGCCACTCATCCTCGCCACTAGTCCACCAAAAAAACGAAAGAGGAAGACCTTTAAATATGAAGCCTTTTGGGCTGAGGAGGAGGAATGCAAAAGTCTAGTGAGAAACACCTGGATTGATCCTGATTCCTTCCAACTTAACGTCACTGAGAAACTGCAGAATGTGGCAAAGGAATTGGTCAAATGGAGCAAAGGTAAATTCACTAATGCAAAGAAGAGGCTAAATTGGTTAACTAGTGAATTGCGAAACTCATGAATGGTGCGGGGTCTCCAATGAAAGCAAGGCAGCAAAGGAAATCACAAATGAAATCGAACGGCTATGGCGACAAGAAGAAATGTACTTGGGAATGCGTTCCCGAGAATTAAATGGTTAGCGTGGGGAGACAAAAATACTAAGTTCTTCCATGCTACTACCATTCAAAGACGAAACAAAATCAGATTTCAATGCTGAAAAATCCAGAAGATGAATGGGTGAGAAATGAACAAAGAATCGAAAGAAATGACAACTACATACTTTACCAAGTTATATGAATCACCGGTCCATGCAACTTTCAGCCCCTTTTACAACAAATACCAGTTTCGGTGAATGCTTTGGAATGAATCATCGACTAACGGAACCTGTTACTTTGGAAGAAATTGAACAAGCTATGCAACAATTAGGAGCACACAAAGCTCCGGGACCGGATGGCATGCATGGCCTCTTTTTCAAAACTCATTGGCCGAGACATCTCTCAAGATATTTTCACAGAGATACAAGATTTTTTCAACACGGGTTACCTCAATCCAGCTATGAACAGCACATTGATCACCTTAATCCCCAAAGTTCCAAATCCAGAAAAGTTGGAAAACTTTCGTCCCATCAGTCTGTGTAATTTTATTTACAAGATTATATCAAAAGTGCTGACAAATAGATTAAAACCCCTGCTACCAAAGCTCATTGCTATGGAGCAGAGTGCATTTGTTGAAGGAAGGTTGATACAAGATAATATACTGCTGGTACAGGAAGTTATCCACAGACTACGAACCCGGGAGAGAAAAAAGAAGTTCCAGGCACTCCTAAAGCTAGACATGCAAAAGGCGTATGACAGGATTGAATGGGATTTTCTTAGTGCTTGCCTAACCAAAATGGGATTTTGCGCACAATGGGTACAATGGGTGATGCAATGCGTTTCAACTGTTACTTTCAGTGTGAATTTTAATGGAGAGGCCCTACCCTATTTCAAGTCCACACGAGGAATTCGCCAAGGTGATCCCCTCTCTCCATATCTGTTCATATTAGTTGCTAACGTTCTATCCTACATGATGAACAAAGCAGTTGAAGATGGTACGATTAGAGGAATCCAACTGAATAGTAGATGTCCCACCCTATCACATTTACTGTTTGCGGATGATTCTATTTTTTTTCTCCATGGATCAATCCTAGAGTGTCAAAACTTGGCTACAATCCTACATGAATACTGTTATGCTTCTGGCCAGGCCATCAACCTCAACAAATCTGGCATATACTTCAGCAAAAACTGTCCACTAACCCTGAGGGGCAATATGGCAAATGCACTGAGAGTGCCACAAATTGAAAAAACTGGGAAATATTTGGGGATTCCAACGGATTGGGGCTGCTCTAAAAAAGATATGTTCGCGTGGATTCTTGCAAGGATAAACACAAAACTTGAAAGCTGGAAAGAACAGTTGTTATCAAAAGCAGGAAAGGAAATTTTGATAAAATCAGTTGTGCAGGCCATCCCTCAATATGCTATGGCTATATTCAAAATTCCTGTCTCTATATGTAAGGCTATCGAGAGGAGGATTGCAAGCTTTTGGTGGAAAACAAACAGCAAATATGCTGGAATTCACTGGAAGGGCTGGGAAACTTTGAAAACCACAAAGAAAGAGGGTGGATTAGGTTTTAAAGACCTAATTTCTTTCAATACAGCCATGCTGGGCAAACAAGCGTGGCGCATCTCACAAGACACTAAATCTTTATTGAGCAAAGTGATGCAGGGCCTATACTACCCTCATGGAGACTTCTGGAAAGCTGGCCATGGATCCCGACCCTCATGGGGTTGGCAGAGCATAATTCGGGGTAGGGATTCCATTTGGCCACACACCATGTTCTCGAGTGGGGAATGGTAGAAACCCGTCAATCGAACGGATAAATGGATACCAAGCGGTCCAATCGGAGGTCCGGCAACAAGAAACGAACCGGAACATGTGGCGGATCTAATTGAACCGAAAAACAAGTACATGGAAAACCCGGCTAGTTGAATCGCTGTTCGACGACGTAATTGCCAAAGAAATACTTGCCACACCCATTGGAGGACCACACAAGACCGACAAACTAGTTTGGATACATAACAAATCCGGTCTCTACTCGGTGAAAAGCGGCTATCACGCGGTCAGAGTACATCCAGCAAACACAGACCAATCAGCAACCACATCGCACCATATAAACCCAGATCTCTGGAAATTGAAATGGCAAATTAAAACTCTCCCAAAAATCAGGTTTTTTCTCTGGCAAGCCACCCATAATGCTCTACCTACTCGGGAAAATCTATACCGGAAAAAGATTGTACCGGATCCCATTTGCTCTCTCTGTAGAACGGAGGCGGAAACTGTTGAACACCTCCTCCTTCTTTGCCCATGGACAAACCAGATCTGGAGTGCCGCACCTCTGCAGATCAAGATCTCAAGATATGGGTTATCTCGAATAGATGATTGGCTGGTCAATTGCAACAGCAACCCTCAACTCACCAAGAAACTCGAACTAATAGTAGCCGTCCTCTGGAGCATCTGGAAGGGGCGCAACCAGTCCCTATTCGAGCGGCGTCCCCTGCATCCGCAACAAGCCATGCTTCAGGCGCAAACCCTCCATGCGACAGTCCACTCCGTGACTCACCAAAAGCAGAAAGCAAGGAGGCTTACCGTAAGACCTGACCGCTGGTCACCGCCACTTCCCCATCAGCTGAAGGTAAACTTTGACGCCTCTTTTGTTGATTCCGACGCTGTGGAAGCAGGGACCAGAGGACTACCGCAGAACAGAGCAGCTGTGGCGTGCATCTGCAGGGACTCTCGCGGATGCCTGGTGGACGGTTTTGCGAGAGTGGTGGAGGCGCAATCAGCGGAGCAGGCAGAAACCTTGGCCCTGCTTCAAACCCTAGATCTGTTGGCACCCCGTGCGAACCTCTCGCTGGAAGTACACTCTGACTGCTCCTCACTCGTGCAAGCTTTAACCACTTCGACGGATGTGAACTGGAGACTTCAACCTCTCTTGGACCGGGCCCGAACAAAACTGCAGGGATTCCGCGACCTCTCTCTGGCCCATTGTGATCGAGCAACTAACCGGCCCGCTGATTGGCTTGCCAAGGCCTGCCGATCTAATTTTCTCCCTTCCAATTGGTTGTCTCACCCCCCGACTGCTTTTCTAGACCTATTATGCTATGACGCTCTTGATGTAACTCGCCTAAACAGTGGCTAAGTATTTAATCGGATAGCGTATTATCTTGCTCAAAAAAAGACTAAGGAATAAATCATTTCAAAATTACAAACATAACACTTTATGGGAAATTCACGTATTAGAACTGCACAAAGTTTAACCGTTATAGAATTCTAAAATTAATAATAAGATAGTCAAGTGAGAAAATGTAGCCATTACTAGTAAATTATCATGACTTTTGTTTTGATCTTACAATAAATGTGTCTATTTCATCAATAACATAAGGATCGTAAATGAAATAAGGAATTATAGCGATTTATACAAATAGAGTTCGGATATCGGTTTCCTAGTTATAAAATACCAAACTCATTTCAAGTCTTATTAGGTTTGGAGTAATTATTGATCCTAGACCGTTGTTGTAAACGGAAATTCGAAATCCATTTACGTCTCATCAGGATTTAGATGGGGAACGCAATCGACTGTATCTATCCCTTATCCATTTCCAGTCATTGGGAGATGTCGTATCGGTCTCCCATCAAATCCATTTCGTTTGGTGACAGGCCCCTGAGGTGGCGTCCCGGACTTGTATTCCTTCCCACAAAATTGTCAAAATCAATCGCCAATAATTGCACCGTCACAGAAAAGCACGAGACAGAGCAGGGGTGCTATTGCTTATGCCAGCCACGGGACTAGTGACGGGACACACTTCCATCTTGTCTGCAAGATTTGGTTTTTCTTTGAGCTGAAAGTTTAAAAGACGAGGTAGTTTTTATTAGAGCGCCAATGGCTCGATTCGATTTGTGACCCAACCCATAATCCTCATTTGTACAAAATCCAAATCAAAATGGAAGTTAGACTTGGACTGAATCGATTTTATATATATATATATATTTGTCACGACAAGTTTATGTTGAGTTGAACATTTCGCCATGAAACACATCTTGAGATTACGATGCAAGCTTCGTGACGTCGTTGAAGAGATAATCTTCGTTGGGGAGAGAGAACCTCCGAATCTAGAGTGTCAATAAGGCTCCATAAGCACTGATCTCGTTGAGATTAGAATGGCCATGAAGAAAAGAAGCAGAGCTCAAGTGTGGACATTGTAAGATGCGAAAGTGCATCCTTAGATCTTCATAATTAGAACAAAAAACACATATGTAATCAAGTAAAGAGAATTATACAACTGATTTGGACCATCATTTTTAATGTGGAATAGCGATGATCTTGATTTAAGAACTTTTCCTCTATCACCCTCTGTACCATTTGCTCAATGAAACAGTCTCTTAGGATGCGTTTGGTAACATTTCTGTTTAAAAATTGTTCTAAGAAATAGAAATAAAAAAAATTATTTTTGTTCCGAGGAACAATTTTTGAACAAAAGAATGTGTTTGGTAACTATACAAAATTTATATTCCCGGAATAGAAAAAGAACATAAACATGTTTAGTAAACTTGTATAATTTTTTTTATATTTTAATTTTTTAATTATATTTTTAATTTTTTCTTTTTTTTTTTTTCTTTTTCTTTTTCTCTTTGGCCGGTCGCCGGCCACCACTATGGTCGGCAACTGGCTGGGCGACGCCTAGTGAACTCGCTAGAGGCCAGCCTGGCCCCGACGAGCCTCGCCGGTGGCTGGGCAAGCTTGGCCTTGCCCAGGCGAGCCTCGCCAAGCCACTAGCGAGGCTTGGCCTCGCCTAAGCGGCGCGAGGTCAGCCTTGTCGGGCCATTGCTAGGCGACGCTAACCTAGGCCACGACGAGGTTGAGCCTCGCCGATGGCTGGGCGAGCTCGGCCTTGCCGAGGGCTAGCGAGGTCGCTGGCCCTCGACGGCCGATCACCGGCCATGGCCAAAGTCGGCAACCAGCCAAAGAAAAAAGAAAAAAGAAAAAAGAAGAAGAAAAAGGGGAAAAAAAGAAATAAGTTTTGTGTTTTTGTTCTTTTGTTTATTCAAAAAGTGTTCATAGGAACAAGAAACAAGTTTTTCTTGTTTCTTGTGTCTATTGCAAATTTGTTCTCAGGAACAAAAGAATAGATTTTTTGTTCCTGGGAACAAAAGCGTAAACAAACACCTTTCTATTCTTTTTTTTGTTCCCCAGAACAAAAGAACAGAAATTGTGTTTCGGGGAACGAAAAAAGAACACAAACAAACATGCCCTTACTCTTATCACTTAATAAACGATCCTTTGTAAGAATGATTATGTGTGCTAGAGTTAGAGAAGAGACTTGAATATTATTTATATAGTTTCCAGCTAGATCCTCTCATTATGGATTGGACTCAACTCGGTCTACACTAGCGAGCCTTATGCTAAATAAATTAAAAAAATCTTCTATCTCATCTTAGATCAATCTCATAAAATGGGAAATTATAATATAAATTAATATAACCCACATTAGGAAAATTCTTATATGCTCCCACTTGGGTTATATTAATTGAAATTGTATTGTATGTATACACCTTGGTTTAGAGATAATTCTTAATTGTCAATCATATCCGATAAAAATTTCAATTACACTACCTTAATAATTGATACAAGACATACTCTATATATATTATTAGTGAATTAAACTTTACATAATATCTATGTGATGATGTACATGTGAGCTTGTACGTGTATTTCCAAAATTATAGAAAAATACAGAAAAATATGCAAAAATATCCTTTAAAAAAAAGCACATCTAATTAATGTTATATACATATTTTCATATCTATAAAATTATCAAAAATAGAAAATAAATATATCACAGTGTAGAGTATCTTCATACTAGCACAAAGACTTAAAGAATTCCCCAATTAGAGATTGAATGCGCCTGTACGTGCGTTCGGAGTGCATAGCATGTGAAGCACATGCGCAGGACAGCCTAGATCAATTCGAACTGGCAGTCTGTGTGACATCCTTAAATTTTAGTCCTGTTTTTAATTAAATAAATAAAACCTTTCATCGACGCGCCTATAGTGCTATTCTCTGAGCCAATCACTCATTAAATAACTAGACTATCTGAGGGAGTTAGTAAAGGATTTTAACTCAATAGACTTGAGAATTCGACTAGGAATCGACTACTCGACCGTGCTCATCTGCAGAGTTCATTACGACACAGTTAAAAATCAATAAAGAATCAGAGATAGGTCAGTTCGACTGAGATAGGTGATTAAAGTGTGGGTGATTCCACCAAATTGCAAAATTCTCGTCAATTGGTAATAGACTGATTTTTCTGTCGTTTTGGTATCTTGTGTTTGTATTTGAAACCTCGAGATTTTTATTATAACCAAGGGTCACCAATGTGTCGAAGATGTATAGTGTGTCATGAAACAAATAGATCATTGGTCAATTGCACTAAAAATTTCTAAAAGTTACTAGGTAAGTTAGGTTACGCTAAAATCGTGCCAAATTGAAATTAACTGCGAATTTGAATCTAAGTTTAGAAATTGAAAGCTTTTTCATGTCAAGAGTCATTTTAAGAACATCGACTCACCCTCCGAAATTTTTTTATGCAAACCGAGATTCTTGACGAAAATTCAAAATATGGCCGTTTTTGTCCGGAAAATTCAGAAGACCATTTTTTATCGCATTTTTGGGATACAAGTCGGTTCTATGGGCTAGGAAAAATGTCAATTTGATTGTGGTTATCTTTGTGGAATTTATAGGATTGAAATTGGCTTCAATTAAAGGGGATTTGGTTCAGTTTGGAGGGGAATATTTCAAAATTCATAGGTCCCATGGTCCTCAACCTTTTGGACCACATGGGACATGATCTAAGGGGAATTGTGTGCATAAAATTGGTTGAAGAGGTCTACCAATTGAGGTGGGGCATGGTCAAGGGGACAAAGAGATAGGAGGAGGTCAAGAGGGACCCTTCACAAAGGTAGTTGGCCTCCTCCTTCTTCTTCCAGCCTCCTTTCTCCATTTCCAGACCATTGGAAGCTCACAAAAAACCAGAGAAGATCGAGCCCCAAGCCCCCTAGCCGTCGCAAGCTTCGCCAAGCAGCCGGAGCTCTGTCGCGTCACCGTCGCGCCCCGTATTCCAATCGCTCATCCCGTGCGACCATCCTATCGATCTGCATCGTTGTCATGCCCTGGTCGTCGCCCCCTGCCATCCCGAGCTCGTCTTGTTGTCGTGGTCACCGTTTAGGTTACCGCCGTTGCTCGCCGTTGGCCACCCGAACCCACAGTAGCCTCACCGACCCATTATTGTTGTTTCTAGCCCAAGCTAGCCGTCCAGGCAGCCTCTTCGGCCTAGCCACGGAAGCTAAAACCCAGTAAGAAGCCGTGGGCTTCGAGGCCCACTTTGGACCGCTTCCGGACCTTATAGTGCATCGCCACTTCGGAGTTTGTCACCCGTCTCTATCTTGCCGTCATCGTGAACTCATCAGATTTCAAAACCAGTAAGTTTACTTACTAATCTTCACTTATGGAGTTAATTATGCTTAAGGGTTGATTAGTTTATGCTAAGTATGGTTTATGTGGTTAGTTAGAATATATTAGCAATTTAATTACTAATTTATGCATGCTAGATGGTTAGAGTAGTGTAATTAGTGACTAGATAGGTTGTATTCTTTATCTAGATAAGTTCAGAAATTTTTCAGGCCCGTTTCGGTATTTAATTAGGCTTTTCCGGCTTAAGTTTGCATTTTATGGCATTTATTTGTATTTATTTAATTATTTTTGGTATTTATTTAATTATTTATTATTTTCCGGAAATTATACCGGATAGTAGATGATCGGAATTTTGTGCTGATTTCATTGGTGTATTTAGTTTATTCATCTGGAGGCTAATTTGTGCTATTTGAATGATGTTTGTAATTTTGGGAATTTATTCAAAAATTGGGTAATTTTGGTATTTAATTAGAAATTACCGGGCATCGATTTACAGGGCCAAAAATTTGTTTGTGGGCTATTATTTTAGTGGGATTTTATAAAAGGGATTTTATTGTATTTTGGCTAAGGCTAACCGTGTATCCACACGCTATTATTTTATTGGGTATAATAGATGTTAAGTATTGCACAACTTTGGTGAGCATATTAAGTATCGCACAACTTTGGTGAGCATATTAAGTACCGCACAACTTTGGTGAGCATTATTAGTATACTATATCAACTTGCGGGCCTTGATATATCAACTTAGGGTGAGCAATATACTTTATTAGCTTTTAGTGAGCTATCTTTAACTTAGGGTGAGCAGATCTTGACGTGATCGAATTTTATAAATAGTATTGAATGAGTTGACTGAGAGATGGTATTGATGGTATGGAATCGATTGGATTGATTGATCGATGACTTGATTTGATCTGATGATTTGATTTGAATTGAAGTGATTCGTTGAATATATGAATCACACTGACTTGCAAGAAGGAACTGAGGCAAATGTAAGACACCTATGTCTTATGTGCATAGGTAGCCTTTAGGCGTATTTCTTTCTTAGTCAGAGTTTAGGGGGTGAATTTGCTGAGACGTCGTCTCACCCTATTATAGGATAACATTTACAGGTCCTTAGATAGCTGTACCTCCTGAGCGTTTTGGCCAGTCGAAGAAAGTCACCAAATAATACTCTCAAATTCCCCACCCTTGGAGCCAAGGAGCTTGGGTCTATGAACTCGTGAGATCCACTATCTAGGTTGATGCGGGTCTATCCTGAAAGATGCCCCATCAATTCAAATCGTGGTATTGTTATGGGCGAGATGGACCTAGAGAAGGCCCCCTTTCAGAGTCTGAGATTCCTAGGTCGGTGCTGGAGATCGCTTTTGGTGAGGGTACAACTGACCCTCCAAGTGATTTAGTGGTAGACTCGAATTTTTCGAATCCAAGGTCCCCAGAATATTCAGTTGAAAACTCGAATGCATAGAGGATCTGTAACCCTCTACCTTCCCTTTTCGTAGACTTGTTTATATATATCGGCTAATATTGTCTGACTTAGTCCGACATGTATATAAGCGTGTTGTGGTTTGAAAAATTCGCGGCCTTGTTTCTCTATCCCATCTTTCTGTTGTCTGGAGATTTATTTATTCACTTCCGCATGCGCATTAAAATGAATGGGTCAACGACATGTTCTGGGACGTCGCTATTTAATCGACCACTGAGGGATGGGCACGCGCTCGGAGGATTGGGGCATTATAGTCTAATAGGTTCAATTGGTCAGTACCCCATCTGACCAGTTAGATTAGTCAACTCCTAGTCCGGTCAGTTAACTCTTGGTTTTATTAGTTGACTAATTTGGTCAACAGAGAACCGAGTCGGGCGAGACAACAAGTCAAACCAAGGTCGAGTCAACCAGGTTGATCAACGGTCATTCGGGTTGGGTCATCATTGATCGAGTCAAGTCCTGAGTCGAGTCAGGTTGATCCATGACCTTGGTGGTTGACGGCATTAGCCCTATACACATGCTAGCTTGTGTCGTGCCTAGCCACATGTGTGGTCTTGTGAGAGCACGTGGCAGTGAGTCTTCGACATGCATGGGGGCACGTGCGGGCTCTTCCAACAGTGCGTCGGCCATAATTTTGCTCGTCTGGACAAGCCCGTTCTATTTTCATAATTGAAATTGATTTTTATTTAACAAAAAATCATGAAAATAGGGCACAAAAACTAGCGTTTGAGTTATAGGCTATGGATGCTCTAATATCACATGTAAGACGCGAAAGCGCATCCCAATATCACTATAACTAGAACCAAGAACACATATGTAATCAAGTAAAGAGATTTATACACCTAACTTGGACCACCATTCTTGATGTGGAATGGCGATGATCCTGACTCAAAATTTTTTCTTTCATTGCCCTATGTATTGCTAGCTCAATGAGAGGGATCCTCATTCTTAACGCTTAGTAAACACTTCTTTATGAGAATGGTTGTGTGTATTAGGATTAGATGAGAGACTTGAATACTATTTATTGAGTTTCAAGCCAAGCCCTCTCATTATGGGTCAAGCTCAATTTGGCCCACACTAGTTAGTCCCAAATTAGACTAATTAAGAAATCTTCTATCTCACCTTAAATCCATCCTGTAAAATGATAAATTATAATATCAATTAATGTAGCCCATATTAGGAAAACTCTAATAGGCGTAACTTTAGAGACTTGGACGTCCAAGGACATATCAAGATCTAGATCACCATTGAAAGCTAAACAGCCATGGACAATGGCTTTAGCAAAGGTTGATGGTGAGTGTTGATCTAGAAAATGTAGTCGTGGCTTCAATAGATAGATAAAGGCCACCATCACCTTGAACAAGCTCCTATTGAGAGGTGATGCTGCTCCAAGATCGTCTGTCAAAACCGCTGAACATGAAGGTTGGGTGGAGGCGAACGAAGGAAATCGACAAATCAAAGTTGAAAGACTATGCTATGGAAGCCATCCTACAGAAGCTAGAGGGCTTGATGTAGAGGGAGTTTAGGTTGGTGGACCTGCCGGTGAAGGCGAGGGAGATGATAGTGGAGTTGCTAAGGGAAGGATGCTTAGTGTTTAAGTTTCCTTTCCTATGGTGTTTTATGTCGGTTTGGGTATGCAAGAATTCTTTTCTTTTAATCTATTATCTGAATCGTGTTTGGATTGGGTTGAGTCTTTCAAACACCTCTAGTTTTATAAAAATCGTTAAATTATAATTTATTTTTTATTGCGTTCTCATAATTTTGTATACTTGAAAATTACAGAAGGATTGGAAATGAAGTAAGAAATCTTAGTAATCAATTTGTGTCAGGCTCCTATACCAATTCAGCAACTACAAACTCCTAGCTTCATTTTGAATACTATAAAATTTTGAGCAACTAATTCTAAACCCATCTTGTTAGCCAAAATTCAAAATCTATTTATGTCTTATGAGAGTTTGGGCAGGTAGATACCTGATTATGCATATCATGCTCTCATCTTTATTCCTTGGGTATCTGATGTCGTGTTCGCACCAAATCTCTTTCTTTATGAAAGGCCGGTTGTGACATGCCTGATCGGAGACAAAGATTGAGTAAAGGAGCATAACTCAAGTTTGAGTATAAAGAGGAAACTTTTGTAGTTCAAGTGTGTTTCCTATTTTAATGGTTTCTTAGTTAGAGTACGTTTCCTATTTTGGATCTTGCTCTCTTCTATATAAATAAGAAGTGTTTTTGTTGTGAAGAGTATTTGAGAGGCAACTTCTTCGTGAATTAGAGCTTTTAGTGTTGAAGTCAAATAAATTTTGAGTAAGATTAATAAATTCCTTTGAGATATTGAGAGATTATTTCATGAGAAATTATAATGCTAAACATTGTATAAGTTAGCAGGTGTAATTGGATTCTTGAATATACTAAGAGTGTTTCAATAACTCAAGTGGGGTTGTAATTTTTATCGTATTGCTTAATCTATAGTGTAATTCTTTATTACTCTTGCCATAGACATTAGTCATCTCGACTAAACAACGTAAATCTAGTGTTTGGTCTATTTTTTTGTTTTGTATATTTTATTATTTGATCTATTGCTTTCGCAATGGATAAAGACCAATAACTGCATAGACGCCCACACGGGATAGAGGAGGATGCTATTGCTAGTGTCAGCCAAGGGACTCTTCTTATTAGTCTCCCCTTCTAGGGTTTGTCATTGAGAGTTTGTAATTGCACTATGTAAATATTTCTCCACTTTAAGGACACTCCAATAGGGCGAAAGATTTCGTGACATTTCCATTTGATTGTCTTTGTATTCCTAATAAATCGTAAAATTGAACTTTGGGTTCAAACAATTATAAAGAAATGGATTAGCAAATGCTAGTATTTTCATGTTTTGAATAATCATGTTTATGGTTCAAAGTGCCTTCTGCCATTTGGTTTGAGTCCCCTCCATAGCTAGTATAGTGGAGGTGTTATTAAACTCGGGTCGGGTTAGGGTTGAGGTCAGAAGTTTTTGTTGATTTGGTAAATAAAAAATTCCATTCAACTAAGTCAAGTTACATAAATATTGGATATAGTCTTTCCATTAGAGTCTGATTGGATAATTTGAAGGTAAATTTTTGATTCAAGAAAGACAATTGTCAATGCAGAATTTATTATTTCACCTTATTCGAAATGATCATAAGACTTGCCTTTATATAGATTTGTTACGTGACTCTTACCCTTAATAACTTATAAATATATCTAGCATTCCAAAGTGATAGATTCAGAGGAATTTACAAAACATTAAACTAGATATTGAGATACATACAAATTCCCAAAAATGACACTACAATAAAGACACTTAAATTTGTGCACTAGTCTTGAGAGCCGAACTGACATAGACATTGAATCAACAACCAATTAGTCGATCATCAAAATTAATAACTTGTCCACTGCACTGGTAACCTCTCCGCATCATTGGCCACTTCAACCTATCAAATTATAGACCAAATTTGATTTAATTACTAATCGAGTCTCCATATATTATATATAACTAATAAGATCTAGAGTGGAAGCACATGAAAAACCGTCGATCTTGCTCTATCCTGGCTTTTCCAACGCATCCGCACTCCCATTAGCTTCCTTGAGAATGTGCTCAATGCTGCAATGCTGCAGCTCCGCAAGCAATCTCCTGCATTCATGCAGCAAAGGTTAAAGTTGGTCACAGTAGCTCCCCCATCTGAGCACTTTTCTATTGCCGCAGTCCGTGACTTAGGCAATTCTTTCAACTCCAAGCAACCATCCATTTTATGGCCAACAATTCCATAGTGGAAGCTGTTGAGGTGTGGTTTATATTCCCAATCATCGAGAAGGCACGGGCGTTCCGCTCCCCGATAAGTGGGCAAGGGTTTGGGGATCGCCCCGTTAGGGTTGTGGGTCACCCCCAAGCAACCAAAGAGATTTTTTTATAGTTTGAACTCATATTTTATTGATAATTTGGGCTTGGGTTCATGAATAGTTATTAAGTATATACCTTTGTAAGAGGTAGAAAATATTAATTATAGTGAAATCATCTATTACATGTAACCATAATTAAAGAATGAACCAGAATAAATCTCATTTCTTGATGTCTCTTTCTCACCTTTGCTCTCTATTTCTTTATGTTTGTGCACTGAATTCCAAAAGAAGCAAAGACTCTCAAGACCTTCATGTAGGAGCTTGAGCTGTCTTCCATCTAATCAACCATATTTTTTCGAAGCGGTTTAGCAAATGAAATTGGAAGGCGAAATGGAGCATCCACTCCTCTCTCGCTGCCCGCTGTTTTTATATCAAATCCTCGACGGTGCTCTCATAAGATTTGCCACGTTTCAGATTGATAGAATTGTACCGTCGACAAACCAAGGTCCAACCTTAAGCAGGTCATTCAATCCTCCTGATCCGCGAACAGGACATAGAAAAATCCTTCGCATAGATCTCTGCATTTCGCTTAGAAAGGCAGAGAAAAAAGCTCCAGGAATCCGATGTAGCAGCTCATCCCCGTTGCGGCGTCTCAAACGATCTTCTTCCTCTTTAGAGGCGATCGGGTCCCTCTTGTGATCGCGAAGGGAGTTCTCCATAGAGGGCGTTTCCTTTCAAAAAGTTTGCCAAGGTCAGAAGTCGTTCCATCTCCAGGGATCAAAATCAGGCGGAGGCTCTGTGCTTTAGCGTCCATCCATCATCATCACGGCCCAATTAGAACAAAACCCAATTATGTTGAAGAGAGTTCCAGCAGAAGCAGATTGGTTGTGGGCTTTGGGTCTTATGGGTGTCTTGGCTAAAGAGTTGACCTGAGTTTTCATCCTAAATCATGAAAATAGCGCCCTTCCTCACTAATGATTAGGGGCGAGTCTCTACCCGTCGGAACAATTTGAAACCTACTTTGCATACCTTATAACATGGAACACTACAAGATATGTGCTATTTAGTTGACAATCCATATTACCGAGATGAGAAATTAAGAAAGAATGACTTAAATTTACCGTTTCTTATACAATGTTCAATTAAAACTTATATATAATATATATATATATATATATATATATATATATATATTAATTTTCAAATTTGGTGTCCACTTTTTGTATAATAAAAACACCCATGTGTCATCACGTTATAGAAAAATGTACGGAGGAATACATATCATGATTAATAAAAAAAATTGATATCTCCGAGCAATTATCTAACAATTCTCTTATTTGAATGAGCACAGATCCTCACTTTCGAAATTTATTCATATTCTTTGCTAAGAATCGTTCACTTTTATATTGAATCGGGAACTTTGACCAAAAAAATAAAATAAAATTGAATCGGGAACAGTTTTTAGTTAAGAAAACTCACGTTCGAATAAAGAATCCTCATATTACGCTTCAGCAAATTTGATTTCTAGACATTTTAAAGAAAATATATTGTCTCAGCACGTGCAATGCCTGTTACAATTTACTAGATATTTATAAATGTAAGATTGCAAGTTTCATAATTTTGACATATCTAATGACAAAGTATCCCCCGTTTTTTATGGGTATAAAGGAAGTATCCTATTTAATTATTTGATACGCAACACGTCACCAATTAAAGTTCAATTTTCCGAAATTCAGAACTAGTGCGTGTTTGGTTCATGAGAATTCTCAAAATCCTTGATCTCATTTCAAATGAAAATGGGGTGTGCAACTAGAAATTTACCTTTTTGTGTCTTGGAAACGTTTCCTGACGAAGACACGGGTTCCAATTTTCTCGAGCTTGGCCAAGAAGTTGAAAACAACTTGAAACTATTCCCCGACATCCTCAATCGACCAATTTTTTTTTTTTTTAATCAAGCCATTTAAATTTTTTTCATATAGCCCCCATTTGTTTCATGAAAATTGTGACATTACTACAAAATGTTTTCCTAGAAAGTTATTTTCTATAAAAATGATAATATTTTTTCGGTATTTAGCTAAAACCTAAAAATGAACTGAAAAATATTTTACATTGTTTGGTAAGGAAAATATAATTTGATTTTCCTATGTAGACAAATATTATTTGAGTGCTAAGCAACTGGGGAACTAGATATAGGTACTAAGGTCTTGAGTCTGATGTTGATGGACCTCACCTAGGCCTATCGAGCACTAGGGATCGGCATATAGGTCCAGGGTTTGGGTCTCAGCCTCCATCGACCTGAATGTAGGTGTCATAGAACTGGGCTTGGCACCAAGGTCTTTGGAACCTTGATGGACATGGGCCCAACCTCAATGAACCAAGGTGCAAGCATTGGGTCTCGAGCTTAGCCTTGATTGACTTAGGTAGGTGCCAGCATCTTGGACCTAACCTTAATGGACTAAGGACCCGGGCTAGGACCCGGGCCAAGGCGCTGAGGACCTAGGTATGGGTGCTTGGGTCTCAAGCTTAGGCACTGAGTATAGGACTTGGGTCGGGAATGTTGTTCTAGCATTGGGTACCGAGGGCATGGGCATTGAGGCCTCGAGCCTAGCCTCAACGGACATGGGCCTGAGCACTAGTATCAAGGTCATGGTCACCTTGATGGACCTAGTCTTGAGTGCGTGCGTTGTGGACCTAAGCCTAGCCTTTGTGGACTTGAGCTTGGCCATTGAGGAGTTGGGCAACAGTACCAAAGTCTTAGGCCTGGCCATGAGCGTCGGTGTCTTGCACCCAACCACTGTGGACTTGGGTTTGAGCGCTAGGGTTATGGGTCTAGACTCTTTGAACATAGTATTGGCCTTGATGGACCCCAATGGACTTGGTATTGGCTCGTGGCCTCTATCAAGGGCTCGAGAACAGGCGTTGGGGTTCTCGGGTTCTCTTGTGCCCAAACGTAGAGTTTTCAGTCAAAAGGTTAATATCTAATCATATTTTAGAAAATGATTTCAGATTTTTTAAAGAGAATAATCATTTTCCTGAATTTAAAGATAGGTTTCCAACTTGTGACTCGAGCACCTTAGTCCTACTTCCCTCTTGGACATGCCTAATTCCGATCTTCGTTGTTTCCAGGCTTCTATCCGAGTTGCTTCTCGGCTAGAATTCGAGACGTATTCAGCACTCCACTTACCGACCACCACCCTGAAACGGAAAGGATTGCCGCTATTACGGCTTCAACGGCGGTTTAAGGCCATGCAAAGCGTTGCTTTGGGCCGTTCGAAATCATGGTTGTGGAAACTTGAACCATGACCAATCTCCTACGCCTTTCCCTTTTATGATGCCGCGACATTAATGCACCATGATGAAGGAGACAACGAAATCGTCCTCGTGATACAGTGAACTCATTCTTTACCAAACATTCCATCCGGGATCTTTTTAAATTCTCCAATAGAAATCGAGTGCTTTGAAGAATCTTCGCTGTTTCGTCCGTGAAGCAACCGGGCTGGTTAACCCTCCTTTTCGCTGGGCCACGTTCAAACCATTCCCCAAGCTAGACGGTCAAACCCATTGCTTTGTTTTCGCGTTTCGATGAATGGAGTCCTTTATCAGGACGTGACCCGATTTGTGGCTCGTTCAGAGATCGCTTTATCGCGAGCTTTGGTTTGCTCTGAGAAACTCTCTAGAGGGCGATAAAAAGATTTCCTTTAAAAGCCAGGAACCGCTTTCGGCTTTTTTCCGGCCCGCGCGGTCTTTTATTGAGATTAGATGCTTGTCATTTCGATTTTTGGTAACTTTTTGGCTGCCGACTATCTGAGTATTCCCGTGACTAGATTTTGCCACGTTGCTTTCCAAGATAAAGTACAAGAGTTTGTCGCTTTATATTATTCTTGCAGGTGCAACTTTGCAAGATTTTGCTATTTCACCAAAGCTGTGTTATAGTAACTTTGGGTAAAAGCCAAAAATATTTAAGCCACGTGTGGGACTTGCTTGTGGGTTGGGGGGGGGGGGCAGGCATGGCAGATTTAAGTGATTTGGTAATTATTGTGGAGCAACAACCTCTTCCACGCAATTAGTCTTATGATTATGATGCGTTTGGTATATGATCAGTTCATAGTTGTAGTGATAGTATCGTATAGGAAAAGATCAAAATCGAATTGATTGCATTCGCAATCAAGCCTTGCAAGCGACATACATTGCTTATATATTTGCCCATGTGAAGGGTTTTATGCTTAATTTTTTCTTGAAAATTCATGTTTATTCAATCTGCTTCTCTACCACGTCGATCTTCTTATATGGAAATAGTGTCTTGAGACTTGTCGGAGTGACAATATCATGATATTATATAAGAAATATCATTAGAAATTTATATATCATACGGAAGATAATTGAATTTTATGGACTGATTTGCCGTATATAAAAATTTGTATCACTTTCCAAAATCTCCTATGTCATACTTAACAAGACCTAAGTTTATTAGGATTTACTTCTACTCGTTGGTCATTTCTTTTTCCATTATTACTTTGGTTTAAGTAACTTAAGCTATACTACGGTATTTTACTACATGTTGTCTTAGATGGAATTGAGGTAATTTTACTCTCTATAGTGCATTATGTCGCAAGCATGTTAGTCAATTTTTCTCTACATATTATTCTCCTAAAATAAGAGTAAATTTTTTCAACAAATATATCAAATCACCAATCATGCATAATAGAGTCAATTTTACATGAAATCATTGGTATAATTACTCTCTCATCCTTGTAGAGTTATTTCTATTACTTATTACTTTAGATATTATAAGATAGATGTGATATTTATAGCCGTGTTTATACTTGGAGTACTTTTTTATTAACTTTTTTGAAAAAGAAAAATATTTTTTCATTCTTATATATAGGTCAATTTTACTACATATTGGCAAGAAAATTCTCTAAATTTTCACTTTTTCTTGGAGAAACTCTTAAATTTTCATTTGGAAAAGAAACGATTCCCCTAAAAAAGATCAACGTGTTTAATGTGCAAAAGTCACTTATAGCATGATATATTAGACCCATGTCTTGTGGGCAAGCCATGTCTAGTAGGACTTGTTCGTTAGATGCGGGATGCAAGAGGATATGTATGCATCGATTTCGTTAATTCATTTTTGTAAACTATACAAGCCATTAATTTCTAGAAAATTATGCGAAACAAATATAGACTCTTTTTAGCGATCCATTATCATTAATTGTGCAATTCTTTTTGCGAAAATATGAATGACTAGTCTTTCAAAATTCCCTCGGCCCTTGAATTCAGAGGCAAAAAGCTGTATTTCAATATTTCAAGTACCGTGCATCTAGACTTGCTTTGGACTACAACAATGCTGTGTATCAACTACTGACATATAAAATGTTTGTTAATTACATGTTTGAACAAGACTAAGTATAGAGTCGTTGACTTCTTGGTTCTAGACAACTAATGAAGGATCGAAGTTTGCATCATTACATTAATTTATTTGGTTAGAAAAAACTTAACGGAACGCTAAAATATAACTATAATTTACTCTTATAAAAAACAATCGTACTTTGAATACGGCATAGAGGTCAAAGGACGAATCCTATACGAAATGGTTAGCAGCTTTGTTATCATTAATAGGAGCACATGATGACAAACCCTAGATAGGTAGAGACGATATAATTAGGGTTTTGGTCTTTTATGGGATGTGTCAGTACGATTAGACTTTTAATATTTGAAGAAGACTAAAGTTATGAAGCAAGAAAAGAGGCGGAAAAAGATAAGAAGGTGAACGGACGTCACACGATTTTCTCCAAATGAATATTAGGCAATGATGCAGCATAGAACAACATAATGTGGCCGACATTAGCTATATACCTAATAACTTATAGAAAATGTCACCCTCTTTATAATGTCTGTTAGGCGAATATATGTAGTAGGGCATTTTCTTGCCCTAGAAATAGTAGGTCAACATATGCATGGATTCTACAAGTTTCAAAAGCAAACAAACTTTCTACAACTTTCTGTAGTTGAACTTCTCCATCGAGACTAGTCAATTAGAGGAGCAAGTTGAAGGGGTGATTTGGCTATTTTATCCCCTTGTTTGCCTTCACATAGAAAAGGGCATCTACTATGGTAGACATGATCATGCAAATATGAATATAATAAGATCTACGTGTGTGAACCTTGTCTTCTCAATTATTATCTGTGTTTGCTCATTGAAGGAGTGATTTGGACATTTTATCCCCTTGTTTGCCCATCTACTGTGGTAGATATATCATGTAAATATGAATATAATAAGACCTCTGTGTGTGAACCTTGTCTTCTCAATTATTATACCTATGTTTGCTCATTAATAACATTTATCTATAATGCATCTTAAAAGTAAACCACTTGTCTAGCTGCAAACTACCTTTTCATTTGAAAGTGGAATAAATATTGTCCCCCACACTTAGAAATTGTGAAGCTAATGTACTCAACCCCATTTTTTAGCTTTAATTTATTACAATATTTTTAATTTGATTATTTTTTTTTATCCTTGATGCTAGTTCGTGACTGTGGGGGCGATCTAGTTCATATTAACTTTTTGCTAACGACTATATTTAGCTCTTGCAGACAAACCCGATTAAAAAGAAGTTTAAATGGCTGCTTGCCGTTTCTTTTTAGCCCGAGTAATAATGGATGCTTGCACTAAACAAAGGATCAAATTTCAATGTCTGCTGTCAACAAAAGTAATACTGGAGCCCAAAAGTAATACTGAAGCATATGAAAAGTTAAAAAGGAGAAAGAAAAGGGCTTTGAGCCCGTCAAAAAGTTTGAGGTATATACCGAAATCACATGCCCATCCACCCACTAAAACCTCATGATAAGCTTCCAAAAGCATTAGCCGACTGAAGAAAACTATCTTTAGCCATCACGTTAACCCCACCAGCAACAACGAAACCCTAGTTCGCAGAGGAATATCTAGCACGTGAACAAAATTCCATGCATAAGATGCCTACACGATCCTGACCGAAACCACAACATTGCCACTAGATGCTTCCACAAATTTAGAAAAAATTGCCATTGCCATCACCTCCACGACAAGCCCCATTTTTACAAGTCTCTGTCTTCAACTTTTGGGAAAGAAGAAAGGCGAAGGCAGAGCGACACAAAACGGAACAAACATCGAGACCTACAACACATTCACAATTACATCATTCGCCCAGATTATCTGAACTTCTTATTCCGCATCAACACATGGAACGCGAGGAATTCAAAAGAAGAGCTAAAGAGACACTTTTGAAAAGTTAAGAAAATGTCCAGCACGAGAGAGATATGATACGGCAGAGACAGGACCAAAAGCTTGTTCCCTTTTTTCCAGTCGATCTGACTAGATTCGATTGCGATCCGCATCACTGACGTCGTTCGGGGGTCCAGTGCGGCGCACTGGGGCTGAAGTGCGCCGAGACCACCCTTGAATTGAGAAGTTCCAACATAGGCGTGTAAGTCACACATCTTGGTGCCTTGTATTGATTGATCGAAGCACCCCTAGAGATTGCGTAGTCCATGAGCTCCTCAAATGTACCATTTTTCACCACCCTTATCTCTAGAGGCCCAATGGAATTATCTGCCACCCGGCATTGCCGGTACACGGTGTTGAGACATTCTTCCATGGCGAGGCAACACCGGTTGAGCACCTCATTAGGAGGTGCTTTGTTTGGCTCCTTCGCAAGCAGTTCCCAATAGATGACGTAGTGCCCTGGGATGGTCTTCGTGTCGGCGTAGCTTGTGTACTCGACCACACTAGTGTTAAACTCACGGAGGAGCGCCGACGCACTCTCTACACCCTTCTGGAGCTCCGACTCATCCGTCTTGTCCGAGTCGATGCTCAAGAGCACATTCTTCCGCCGCACGAAGCGGAACTGCGGGGCAGCGTTGTGGAAGCCCGTGACTTGGAGGATATCACCGACCCGGTACCGGCAGAGGCCTGGATAGGTTGTGATGACAAGCTCGTACTCCTTCCCAACCTCGACATCTGCCAGGTCGATGAGTCGGGGAGGGGAGTCCCGTGACAGGGGAGGGGCCGATGGGTCATGGGGGAGGAACTCAAAATATCCCATGTTCGGCATGATCGTGTACGAAACCTCTGAGGGCTTGCACATGGGTTTTAGGTTTAGCCCAAAGTAGCATTCGGATGATGCATACATAGTGCATGCCATGGGCAAGCCACCACTATAATATTCCAGGGTTGGTATGTATTGAGCCATAGCCCCAGTCACGATCACATCCAAGTACTTAGTGTTGGGCCAAATCCTAGTTATGATCCGATCCCAATTTTCGCCAGAACATTCCTTTCGAATGAACTCGGCAAGGTCCGGTTTAGGACTCACGATCTTGGACATGCACTCCCGGATGGTGGGGTCAGTGACCTTAGGGTTTAGGGAGCCGGTGGCAATGTCGTGGGCTAGCTGCTCCCAGTTGAGCTGGAGGAACTTGATGGCACGGAGAAGGCCGGAGGCGAACACGGCACCAACACGGAGGACCTCCTCACGCATGAGGAGGCCGCAGAGCATCTGGGTGTACATGCTCTGGAAGGAGTCAGGGCAAAGGATGGCCTCGTTCGGGCTTGTGTAGACATTGTACGGGTCGTAGGGACGGGTCTTGAAGTGCTCGCTCTTGTAGTAGCTCGTGAGCACTGGGCGCGCCACTAGGCCGCCCGGCGTCTTTGTCTCCGCCTTGATGAAGAGGAAGTAGAGGCCCTTGCCCTTGTCCAGTCCAGGCACATAACTGCACATCAACAACAACAAAAATCAAAAAAAAAAAAAAAAAAAAAATCCAGATGTCCCTTCCAAAATAACTTGATTAGTTATAAGAGGAATGCCATTTTGATTTATTGTACAAGACAATATCATTTTATACTCGCAGAGCATTATAATTCTTCTAACATTTCACTGTAGATGGTCTAAAGGCGAAAGGGATCCACTACAAAAAGAACCATAGGGATCTTCTTGGGGAGATACTTGCAAAGAAGTGCAAACTTAAAAAAGTACAGCACCCGCCATCATTTCTTTATTATTAAATTCTCGTTCTGGAAACATTCCGGCCATAGCCGCCATCATTTGTTTTTAGGCAATACTCACAGGTTCATGACCGGCATGAGGAGACTATAGAGTAGTTGGCGACGGTCCAGCTCCTCTTGAATGGTCGGCATCAGCTTTCTCTCTCCAGCCGAAGTACCCGAACTGCGAATATGCGCACTCATTATTATATGCTCAAATCTTTGTTAAGGCCATCATCTTCTATAGATAGAAAGGACATAAAATAAACAGATTCCGACCTTCTTTTCCCCCTTTAAATTACTTGGATCAACGTACAGCGCACGCGATATCAAAGGAAAAAAGGGGAAAAAAATAAACTCAGCGGTTCAATGAAATTGCACCTGGTGAGGAACTCAGAGATGGGCTGAGAGCACAGGATGTTGGAACGGTCGCCACTGGCGATGCGCTGGATGTCGGGCTGGAGGTCCTCGTAGGTCACCACGGGGACCTTGGCCTTGAACGAGCCTCGATCGGTGGCCCCACCGAGCCCGAACCGGCTCAGGTACTCGGTCCCCGAGTTCAGGGTCAGGATCTCCCTGAGCACCCTCTCCTGGACCGAGTCCACGTTCTGGGTCATCTCCTCGATGAACGCGAGCGCGTTGGCGTCCTTCTCGCACGCCGGCGCGCCCATCGGAGACGGCATCACCGAGTTGGCCATGATGGAAAAGAGAGAGAGAGAGAGAGAGAGAGAGAGAGAGAGAGAGAGAGGTTTGTGTGTGTTTGTGAAGAGAAAGACGAGAGAGGCTCTTGGTGGTGGTGGGGCGAGTGCTGTGAGGAAACCATGCAAGGAGAAGGGCCGTATTTATAGATGGCGCGGTGCGTGGAGATGGGCACGTCAGCGTGCACGTAGGAGCCGAGGGGAATAGTGGTTTTCCGGAATGGAACGGAAGCGGCAGCGGGCCCGCGGCGACATCAAATATTTGTGTCGGACAGTTGTCCCCGCCGGGGGGAGAGGTGGGGCCCGCGACAGGTCATCTTGCGACGGGTCAGCCCGACATGCGGGGCCCGGGTGTCGGCCACGTCAGCGGGGGGGGGGGTCCTTGTATGTACGCGTCAGCGTCCTCCCCCTCTCTTTCTCTCTCTAGCCACACGGGTCTTTCTTGCAGAGAGCTAGTTGGCCTCGAGACAACATACGTCAGCGAAAATTAGGGATTCCTCGAGATAATTTCCTAGGTTAGAGCGTGATGTTTTGATAATTTTATTGATTCCTCGTATACATAATCATTTAAAGATATATACGCAATCTTGAAATATATGAGGAAATCAATAGAATTATTACAATATTTCAATCGTAAAAAAAAAAATTATCTTAAAAAGATTTGAACAATCAAATGAAGATATACCCTCATTTTGAAGATATGAAAAAATCAATAGAGTCACAAAAATACTTCTCAGGCAGGAAACCATCCTAGGGAATCTTTGATGATCACTAACAACAGTGATGGCCGCCGGCTAACAAACGAGAGATCGAGAGAGGGAGACGGGCACGGAAGCAGTGTAAAATCTTTTCTTTGGTCCTGTTTCGTATGAGAGAGAACACGAGGACCGTGCGGGCTTTTCTATGATTTTGTTCTTCAGTTGGTTACATGGGCTCTTTTGTTCTTTTGCAATTATTAAGCGGGTGTCTAATCATATAGACAGGCACATCTTTCTCTTGTGCTGATGAGGATATCTATCTCCCATATCTATGAAATACATACATCTGCCACGTTTGGCCATCGCTTAGCTACTTGATGAATCCAAACGTGCCGCACGATATCTTTGTTGGGGTTTTAGACAAGTTAGATCGATCTCATTCGTTAAAGTAATTCACTGAAATTGATTGGTTTGAGAAGGACGTGCCTATGTCTAAATATCTCATCAACTAGTCTTGAATTCCCTTGTCAAACTGTGGTGAGGTATGATGAGAAGCTCACCCGATGGGCAGTTGGGTCTATCATTGGCACTGAAAACTTTATATTTGGGCAGTAGATAAGATAGATTCCAATCTAGTCCAAACACTTTATGGCCAGACAAAACATCAAAAGTTTTTCAATCTATTCAATGACTGTTGAGAGAATTGTCATGTTGAATCAAAACCTTTGGTTCTTGCTCATATGAAAACTTGATTTGGAGCTTAGTATATTAAGTTTAACTATGAAGATTACTATGACTATGTACTCCCGGAGAACTACAACTTGGCGTTTTGACCAAGGATGATAATGAACAAATTCTTTAATAAGGTCACATTGATGTTTTCTTTGAAGAAACACAAGGAAATATTTAAAGATGATGGTACTATGTAAGACATGGAAATAGTGGCAAGTGGAGAGAGGACGTAACCTTCAGATTAAGCTCTTTCAAATTTTATTATGTATTTCTCTCTCTCTCTCTCTCTCTCTCTCTCCTCTGATTTGATTTATCCTTAATGTGAAGCCGTTCTTTTTTCTTCCACCCCTTCTCATCTACGCAGGTTTTTTTCTTTTTATTACATTCAATTTCTCTGCACCATTCGTTTACATAGTTTGACCAAGTTTTTCTTAAACGATGTCTTCGTTCATTTCTCCAGCGTATCAATTTCGCATGACGCCCCGACAGCCGCCTAAGAATTATGGACACAATGCAACGCAACGCAATAACGACCATTTCTTTGCGTTGGTTCAATTAATGCGCAAATTTTTATTAAAAAAAGAAGAAGAAGAACCCTATTCTGCGAAAGAATAAAGAATGATAAACGGCTGGATTCGATTTTTCTCCGGTACATGAGGGATGGAACTATTAGGGTTTCTCAGGGAAGGTCATCCATGGGGGTGGCAGTGATCACGTGGACGTGACCTGATTTTTATATCTCGCAGGAAAAGAATCCGTCGCGGGGGATGATCGTTTCCGCTTTGTACTCCTTCTTCATGTCACGGTTCGCCATCCGATTCATATAAGACGGAGAAGAAGCGGGTGGTGGTTGAAGCTTTTGCATTTGCTCCTGCGTCATCTCTGACGGTTGCTTTCCAGTCTCTTGCTCTGCTCCTTCACCATCTTTCTGGAAATGACTGGGACGACAATATCTGGTTGCAATATCTTAATGGGGGTTTTTTTCTTTTCTTCGTTTGTTAAAGTTTATCTTCCCAAGAAAAATAATCGCCCTCGAAAAAAAAAAAAAAAACCAAGATCATATAGACATCCATGGAATCCCGAGGCACATGAGGTAACAACATCTAGGGTTAGCTATTATTTCTCGAGGAGCAAGTTAGAATGTCCTTGTCGACATTGAAAAGATGGGCAGAGGAGAGTAAAATAACAGGAATTTAATTAACATATATACATATTTATTAATATATGTCGCTCTCGCTACATATGCTCCATGCGTGGGTGGTCCAGCAGGAATTTGGTTTGCTCAACAATAGGATGTGGTGAGAATAATTTGAAATTCACATGGAGGTTGCTATGTTTCTTATGTGTGTGTATATCTTTATATGATGGAATAAGAAAAAATATTCAAAAAGTTTTAAATATATTGCATATGTACTAATTCAATTCCAAACATTTTAATTCTACTAATTTACTTCTAAATTTTTTTACATTAATATCATTCAGTTTATCCACCAATTTAAGTCGAAAATCATAAATGTGAATATTAACAATTTCATGTGACACAATTAGCACAAATATACATATTTTTAATAATATTTTGTAAATTTTTAAAAATTGGTTAAATTAAAAGGTCTTAAACTAAATTGGTTAACTTAAAAAATTCAGAGCCCAATTAATCACCATTCAATAAGTTGAGGATTTCTTTTCATCAATTTCTCCCCAAATGAGAATAGGTACATTGAATGTACTGAGCAAAGAGAGGTTGATTGACGCGCACGTAGAATGTGTTCCTTTTTTCGACCTCCAATTACTCGAGCTCTTGTCAAATTGGTTCAACTTTTTCCGGATCACTGCTATAGTACCTAACTCACTGTACGATAATGCAAACGCGAAGTACGTGTAGATTGTCACACACATATCTACTTATGCCTAAGCATATGCGCCCGCCCGTGCATGTGATGCGACCACTTTCGTGTTCAAATTTGTCAATCGCTGGGCAACGTCTTTCGAGGCGTGGGGTTGAAAAGCTCCTGTCGGTGCCAAACCCTGAGTGCCCGACTTGGCGCGATGCGTCAATCGGTACATTCTCAGCGACATTCTCGCGCTAATAATGACTCGGAATATCGTAGATGTTGCTCCATTTCTGGCATGGATGTCCCTCCATTTCGCAGCCAACGTATTCACACGATAAAATCAGACGAAGGATCTTTTTCTCTTTAGTAGTTTCCGTGACGAGAGGATTTGGCTTTTTCCAATCACGCACGGACGTCTGCTCGAAATTTGGGATCGGAAAGCTGGTCCACCGGCAACGCGCACAGTGACAGCAACTAGAGAGAAGGACCACACGAAAAGTTGCCGAGATGTGACAACTACCTGTCAATCTGGGCCGAACGTGAACCAGATCGATTGCGACCGTCATCGCCGGCATGCGTGATCAATTGCCGTGACCAAATCGATCCCAGTTGGATAAATAGCAGTTCATGCGTGCTTCAATTTTAATATGATGGTCTTCGCATTTGTCAGTAAGATCTAAAGTTAGTGTTACGTTTCTGTTTGGCATATAATTTCTACTTCCAAGAAAAGAAAAAGACAGGCTTGAAGGACTGAAACTCTTGTAGCTAGTAGAGTTTATTAAGTCCTTTTTTTTTTTTTCCGAACATCCTTAGAAAAGACAATTTCAGTAGTAAATTATCATTTTTATCTCCCGATTTTGTAATCAAAACTAATTAACGATGGGGAGCCAACTTCATGCAAAAGTTTACTCTTTGTAATTAATATATTTCACGAACCGAGATTGCATATATATACATATATATATACACACACCTACAAAATGTATGTGCATAATAATACTTCTCGTAAGGCTTGACTGTTTCGATACCGCATGCCATCCCTTAGTTGATCGTTCATGGTCTTTCTTTTGTGGAATTCAGAATCATTGTATGATGAAATTTACACAAAACTATAAATCGAGATCATGACCACATCAAATGTCTATAACGTCCCTTGTTGGGAACTTCTTTACGTTCACGCTTCGGCCTGTGTTATTGCCCACCCCTCGTGCACAATTGAAACATATGTTACGTAAAATAGGAGGTTTAACACGAAGAAAGGACTCCGCATTGTCTGTCCATTTGTGACATAAATAAATTTATAGGCCAAGATCAATGAACAGACAAAAAATCGTACATTTATCCAATCGTTGTCCTTGGACGTTGAAAAATTTAGCCATTTGCCGCTAGGAGATCTGATGCGCGCCAATAATTGTGCTCTTCTTGGTGATATCGCAATCTTATGCTTTGGCAAAGTAGATAGCAAGGTGTTGCTTGTAAAAAAAAATTCAATTTAGAACTATAAATTGATAGGTCAAGAGAGATCATATGATTATAGCAAGAATATAGCACTTTTTGTCAAGTGATGTGGGACTATATTGTAACACTTCCTCTCACGAGCAGCTGGATTAGGAGCGAAAAGTGGAACTTGATTGATGGGGGGTGGATGCACATATTTGAAAGGAATATCAATGATTCTAATATCATGTTCAAAAGTTCAACTCAAAAGCTTAAACTAAGAGAGACCATATGAATATAGATAGTATATTATACCCGTTTTGTTAAATGATGTGAGACACTTCTTTGACATCGCCTCACTTTCTAAGTCTTGTATTGTGATAATACAAAAGGTTAGGCAAACATTAGTTTGCATTAATTGCATTATGTGATGATCAGAAGTGCACAAGACAGCAGCGACCAGGATATATCTAAATAGAACATAATTATTTTGTGAGTTTTAACCCAAGTGTTGAAGTTTAAGGTGACCCGAATTTACAAGGTACAAAGACCAATTAAATTGTTCGAGGTTCCAAATTAGGGTTTCTTGATGTATCTCTGATGGAGGGCGAGATTAGTGGATTGAAGAACTAAAATGCCGAGGGACGTGGATTTGCGATAAGTAAAAGGACAGGAAATAAAATCACAAAAAGAAATATGAATATCTCTATATCTTGATATAAAAATGTACAATTTTTAGGAAATTAACATCTCTTTATTCTAGGACCTCCTGAATCAGCAAGCTCGAGTAGATTTTACAGTTGGCATTATTAGTAACAAAATAGGTTTTAAGTTTGAAAATTTTGGCACCAATGAGGACACGGTAGGCTTTTCTCGTGGTAAGATACATGGTACCCTATAAATGTAGTTTGAAAGAAAATCTGTTCAACCATTCATGAAATTCTATTTTATGTTCTAAAATTCACGTCTAGATACGTTGAGCCCAAGCTAACTGGCATTGACCCAATTCCATCTCTCTCTCTCTCTCTCTCTCTCTCTCTCTCTCTCTCTCTCTCTCTCTCTCATTGTGGTTGCCGCAAACCTGATTCAGTGACCTCCGATATGTGGCCGTCCTCCTCCATAGACAACCTCCGATCTTGTAGAGAGAGAGAAAGAGAGAGAGAGATGCAATGGGAAGGCAATGATCTACAATGTAGATTTGCCCCCTAAAATTAAAAAGATTCACATCCAATCAAAACAAGAGATGCACAAAATGGTTACGAAAAGTCTTTGTTCTTTCAGATGACCGGCGGTCCAATACATTGTATTAGTCAAATTATCTACACAACGCAGGTGTTTCGAACTGTCAAAACCCTAGGATGGTCTTTGTCTCTCTGTCCCTTAGCAAGGATGGTTCCCATGCATTTTTTTTTCTTCTGACGCCAATAGGCTAGGGTTTGATGCCTTCTGCAGTATTTTACGAATCCTCTCTCAAGATTCTTTCCAGCGATTCTAAGCTGGTCCCAATAATTGCCGCCGGCCGTTCCGTTTGCTGGCGTTATCGTCCAATGCTGGATTTATAATAGACATTAGAAGGCGATTTCCAGATCCCCCTCCGCATTAGGAGAGGCGTGTCTTATTTTGCGAATCATTACAATTATTTTGGAGAGTTTATGTCGATTGGGAAAAGGTTTGTCAAACGATGAGATGAGGCTCTAGTTGTTTTTCTGTTATTCTAGTTATATATTCCACAGCATCAATGACGTAGAAGCAATCGGGCTCTCAACAGTCAAAGAAATGACAGACAAGATTGAATTGACCTTGTTTTTTTTTTTTTTTGCTCGGCTCACGCGAAGGTGGCCATAAAATATATGCTACTCCAAGACCTGATTCCAAACGTTAACCCCTCAACCGGAGCTGATGAGCAACATCAAACTTATGAAAGGATGGAATTTTTATTTTTAAATTCAAGTTAAACAAAAATAGGGATCAATTATGTTCATTTGAGTAATAGTCATCCACGAATGTATATCTACTGGAGAAGGTATTACTCTAATATTATCTTTAATGATTTAACAGTAAGTCTCCTAAAGGATATTTGGAGTAATCATATAAGGTGATGATTATTTGAGAGTCTATATTAAATTATGAGTCACTCAACATAATCTTTCCCATTTGATATGGAATTTGAGACGTCATAGCTCAAGTTTTAATAATGTCAATATATTCATGGTTTTATCAAACAATTTAATTCATATGCCTGTATGGTATTATTGAAGGCCTTTACTTCAATTCGGTTAATGCGCTTCAACAAAATAGAATATTGAGAATGCTTGTTCAAAGATCTACAAACTACTCATCATATTTAAAAGCATACTATGCATGGTTTCTCATTTAGAATTTGAGTCCGATCTATATTTTCCTTTTAGAATATGTTTGTTTCGCACAAAATCATTTACTTGGAAAACATTTAAATAGAAATTATTTGTTTGTATCACTTAAGAAATATTAATCAATGAAGAATGCTTTCATATAATCTATGCCGAAACATTTTCGTGAATGATGTAAATAGTTTTTCTTAGTTCATTTTAATAATCGATACAATCGATCATTTTTTAAAATATTTTTTAAATGAGTGATTTATCATTAAAACAGATGCATCCGGTGTTCTTAATTGACTTGTTAGCTGTGCCATCTAGATAAAAACTAGAAAAAGTCTACAATAAATGTAGGGCTCTATGGGAACAAGGATGCTTCACTTGTCATGTATTGTGGCGACATAAAGCTAACTTGTTTCTTTGGAAAAAATCACATGTAATTGACTTTTACAAGGGACTTCGTCAATACGTTTGGCTAGGATTAACCTTTTGGATAATTTATCTTTTCCCCGAAAATAATGTCACCTGAATCACCATCTAATTCTTGATTAAATGAAGTCTACTTTGGGCCATTCCTTTCTTCCTCTCTTTCCGAATCAACGGGTAGGTGGAAAGGTCAATACCTTCTCGAATAGAACATTGGGTTGCTAGAGACATCCTTGGTTCTTTGAATTTACCCGATTGCATGCCGTAGTAAGACTGAAACTTGGTTGCTTTTTCACCTAATTATCTTGACGTTGGCCTTCTTTGAACCATGAAATGTCAAGGGTAGACATACATGGAAGTCATGTTGTTGGAATTTCCTAGTTTTGCTTTGATTTCAGGGAGCTGTTTTGACAATCTCCGTGCATTTGGCTACAAAGGAATCGTGCAGTATCAACCTACTAGTTGTCATAAATCAACTGAACCGGGAAGATCAATTGAATCCGGGAGAAACTTTATGCACGCATCAAATAGTAAATCACGGTGACCTAACTTGGAAAATGAGAAGAAAGATAAGACCCTGAAATTGCTTCGCTTCGACATTGCAATTATGACCTCTTTATATGTTCTCAAACCAAATCAGAGAAAATACAGTCTAACGTACCATACCATGAATCTAGACAAAAAAAAAAAAGGACCACGTAAAACATACACATAATTTGCTGAGGACGTGAACTATTTGCAGAATATATGATTTGTCGATGATGTCTCCATAATAAATGGAAAATGTCTTTAACAACCCAATTGAAACAATTATATTTGCTTTTGCAAGTTATTGTACATTTTAGATAGGGAAAGAGCCACCAAAAATCCTAAATTTTGCCTAAAGTAATAAATTTACCCGAACTTTTTTTTATGATTTGGAAAACCCCAAACTTTGCTAGACACATTTACCCCAAACTTTTTTTGTGACACAAAAAAACCTAAACTTTTATCGGTGTGACACATTTACCCTAAATTATATGACATTTTCATCTTTTACTTTTTAATTTTTTTTCCTTCTTCTTCTCTCTTCCCTCCACCATGGCCAGCGGAGGGAAGAGAGAAGAAGAAAAAAGGAAAGATAAAAATAGAAAAAAAAAAAAGACGAAAATGCATTTAGTGGGGTAAATGTATGACAATTAGCAAAGTTTGGAGTTTTTTATGTTATAAAAAAAGTTTGGGTCGAATCTGTCACATTGGGTAAAATTTGGGGTTTTGATGGCTTTATCCCTTTTAGATATGATCGTGAATGCGATCAATTTGGAATAGTTGTTTTCATGTTGGGAGAAGAGCATTAAAGTATCAAAAGTTATTTACAACGTTCACTTTGATGTCTAATTTTTTTTTTTGTCACTTATATGGCAAATTTTTGAAAAACGATATTTATCAACTCTAATATGTTTGGTTGAAAACCTAACGTGGCATTTTTTTTTTATTATTAATATCAAGCTAACGTGGCATGCCAGAAGTCTGAATCAACATAAAAAGCCTAAATCGACGTCCTTTAATTAGTTTCATTTACCTAAACAACCCAAAACAACGTCGTCACCAGTTTTGATAGATCGTCCTTCTCGCCACCTTCGTTCGCGTCGTTCGTTCTCTTCGAATTGGGTGGGATGAAGCTTCAAGTTCCGAAATCTGGGTTCGTGGTCACGGGGCTGGTCCCTTGCAATTGGAACACATCGCTGCCTCCCGCGAATGGATCCGATGGGTAGAATCGGGACTTCCGGTTTAGTGGATTTTCTTCTTCTTTCCCTCGAGATTCTACCAGATTTTTGTGTGTGTGGGGCAAAACCGAGGTCTTGTCTTCGACTGTTGTGATCTCGGTGAAAAGGATGGTGGTGCCTGGCGTGGTGGGCGGTGGCTCCATGGACTGTTGAATTTAAAGTTAAATTGTGAGCAAATCGTGACAGAATGAGATGGATTCGTGACAAATAGAGATGATTTAATACTCTGCATACTATGTTTAAGCTGAGAAATACATTGAAATCAAGTCCGAAGTTTACGTTTTAAAATATGCCTAGCATGTGTTTGACTATTTGCTTGAAAGAGCTGACAAAGTTGTTTTCATGAAATCAATGTTCAAAATTAGGATTGATTCACGATTTCTTCCTTGATGGCTAAAACTTTGTCTGACGTGATTCCCTATGGTTTTATGGCATGACCTTGGATTCCCGGCCTCGACCGCAGATGAGCACCTATGCTGGAGTCCTTGTCCATTTTCCAACAATGCCCATGGTCCAACCTTGTTATAGTTAGATGCTAAGTAGCACCAATACCAACACGCGACACGATACGTATTACGTACGATACATTTTTTCTCAAAAATAGAGAATTTCAATACGTTGGAATACGTTGTATATTAAATTATTTTATATATAAATAATAAATTATTGTTGAAATTAATTTGATTCAAATTCACAAATAAATGAATAATAATAAAATCTTATAATAAATTTACACTAAAAACATAATGCACCATTTATTAATATTATTCATTGTTTCAATTTGACAAATTCAACTTTATTTCAATAAATCCATAAAACTTGGAAAGAAAAAAACAAGTAATTCATATTATAGACTTGTGTGTAGACGTGTTGAAAGAAAAAAGAAAAATCTTGAGAGTAAATTGTGTATCACGAAAAGTGAGAGTGTGTACAACTTTTAACACTTCTAGTCTTCTTCTCCCCTTTCATGTCTATATATCGGGCACCCTAGCTAAACCATATAAACTTCATAGAGAAAATATGAAATTTGTTTGGGCGCATACTACAAAGCACAAACTAATCATATCAGAGAGGATTACTTACACATTTTCAGGAACCAAAGTTCAAACGAAACAGATCATTGTATTTGTGGATGGCTTTTACTTAGGCTGAACCTCAATTTCTTTCGCTGAATGCGCATTAGATTGAGTTGCAATCAGTGCATCTTCCCTAACTAAACTTTAAAATTCCTACGCCCAATGCGCATTTGATTGAGTTGCAATCATCGCATTCTCAATAAATCGATTTCACCAAGCTAATTGCTTTAATGTGAAAGGCATCTGTCGAAGGAACGAGTCATGCGTCAGTGGGAATTAGACAACTATGCCCGCTTACGTTGACCGCACAGGCTGCGAGCGACCCTCGGCGATGACCTCCCCACGGCCTCGTACTCACGATCATGCGAAAAAAAGGTTGCGACGGCTAGTTACATCTTTTCATCTTTTTCCTTTTTAACTAGCAAAACGGTGAAAAAAAATGGGTAATTTATTAGAACTGCGTAACTAAATATTCAAACAACGTCACAAACACATACAACAAATTAGCGTAACGTGGCTAAGGTTGTCACGGTCCAAGTCCCCAGTAGTAGACCACCACGTAATCACCAGGGATGTTGCCAATTCTAGGTTCATGCAAACGAAATCCGACCATCTTTTTCCTAAGGCTACAAAGTTTATGATTTTCTAGGGTCCCCCCCCCCCCCCCCCCTCGAAGACTTTCCCCTTCGCATCTTCCTAGAGCTGGAATTAAAAACAAAACAAGAAGAAAGAATCGAATCGTAGACACTAATTGACGTCTTAATCTTATTAGCCCTGATTTAGGTAGGCTTATCATTGCCCGGATATCGACGAGGGTTTGACGTTGAGGCTGGGAGACCGAGGGGGCCGACCCTAGGTTGTCGTCTGAGGGGGCCTGCCTCTCTAGCTCAGGATCTGCTGGTGGGATGTCTCTTGCATGGTCTAGGGCTATAAGGGCCCGAGTTGATGGACTGATCACATCGACTCTCGTGCCACCAAAAATAAAAAATACATGAAATCTTTGACAAACGCCTTCAAAAGTGCAAAGCATATTATATACGCATCAACCTAGTCTATGAATATGCTCATCTTGCAATAATGTCATTTGATCTTGACTAACATTTTGCATCCGAATCCTTAGTGCTGAAAAAGAGGGGTACAGTGCCTAAAAGCACCGATCATCGCCCGGTTGAGTTATTGCCTCACCAATTAACTAATTAAACGCGAGCTGAATTAGGAGCCACTCCCTTGACACACACTAGTGTATTGCCTTCAAAAGTCAAAGCAGTCAAACTTAATGAAATCGGAATGATTTGAGTCTGATTGAATTGTGCTTATTTTTAGATGATTTTATGGAGAGCTATATGAGATTTTAAGATTCATGAAGTTGTTGAAGAAGTTTCCCTAGAGAACCATACCATACTTCGTTTCTTTCCCTCTTTGTCAATATTTGTTCTATTACTTTCTTTGGAGTTAAAGGGAAAGGCTTGAATTAGTAGAATCGAATCCAATCGATCCTACTTAACTAAGCATTGCACCTATGGCACAATGCGGAACGTGATGCAGGGGTATAAAATTGATGAACTGCAAAAACTCATATAACTCTCACTAGAATGCGATTTATACCTCACCATAATGCAATTTACCCCCTTCATCTATCCCTAAGGGAAGCCCCATATATTACTATGAGGACTCAAGGCTGTTTGGAGGAAATGCAAAGCCATTTCCCCAAATGTCTTTGAATGAATAGGCATTTGGTGAAGACAAGAGTGTTTTTTTTTTTTTTTTTTTTTGACAAGGAAGACAAGAGTGTTTGGATACTTATTTTTTGTGTATATTTTACAAAGCAACTTTTAGGTGAAAGAAAAAAGAATAAAAGAAAAAGAAAAGAGAAAAAGGAAAATGAGATGCAACTACATCGAAGAGGGCAAAATCGTGAGGGTAGGCAGCTCGAGTTGCTGGTGGTGGCGATGCTAGTGGTGGTAGGTAGGCAACTAGTGGTGGTGGTTCTGGTGGCTTGCTTGAGGTCACACAACCTCGGGTTAGGCTTCTCGATAGCTAAGCTTCGTTGGTTGACTAGCAAATCCAAGAAGAAGACGATAAACGGCATCTTTTGAGGGCAAAAGAGGAAAACACGATTATCAATAAGAGCAATATTGAAAAGAAAAAAGTCATTAAACTCTCATTTAACATCCAAAAATACTAAAAGCCCAAAACAAATCCATTTGGCCAATAGAATACTGAACCAAACACATAATATTTTTTCCAAGGGGCTTTGGGGGCTCAAAGTCCCTTAAGAATATTGAACCAAATGAAGCCTCAAAGGCAACTCCCTTCTAGCATTCTGCTGATAGATACCTGAGCAATCTGCATTTTAACGTGAGACATGTTGAACCAAATGGAGCCTCAAAGGCAACTCCCTTCTAGGTTCTGCCGATAGATACTTGAGCAAAGTGCATTTTAACGTGAGACCACCAACCAAGTCGGAATGACACCTAGCGATTGGTCCGATATTTGAAAACCAAGAATAACTGAGCAGCGGTAAGTGCCGTCGAGGAAACAGACAGGTCAAATAAAGGATAAACACCAGAAGAGATGCAAAAGATAGAGTTCTCTAGTTTTCCAATGATCCCCGCCAGTTTTCAGACCAGTAAACGCGACACTCACGCAGGTGAAGACCGACTAGTCAAAGAAGTGCCATAATTACATTGAGGCTTAGAGAAAAGGTGTAAAAGCTCAGGTTTAAGTGCATTTAACAAAGCTAACTCTTCAACCCAAAGAATGGATTATGCAGCTAAAACCATGCCATCATGCCATTTTCTGTTGATCCATCGAATTAAACCTATACAATACTCATTATTGGAAAGAAATAAATTTATTGAAATTCCAAGATGCCCAACTCAGGAACTATTTGTTTCTGAAACTCTGACAATTTATAGGCATAAATTAAGGAAGATGGAAAAATGACTAAAGGTTAACTGGTTGAACTTGAACCTACCTAGTTCTAAAGCATTCCGAAGTATTTTCTACATTACACTAAAATTGAAACAGAAAAAAATGCTTGTAGAGAGAGTCACACGATGCATTCTACTTTTGAAAGTAGCCCCCCAGAAAGTATACTTCAGGATCCATATGGCTTAGCACCTCCTGTGCTGATTTAGAGGTGTCTTCAAGTACCTACAAGCAAACACAATGATAATGATCCATAACACCAAGAATCCTTCCAACATAGATCAGCAGTTACGAGAAGAGAAGGGGGTGATTGTTAGGATCTACACTAATTTGAAAGTGTTCAGCTTCTTTCACGAAGGGAGTGTGACATATGTCTCAGAATTTTCTTGATGTTCTAGTGTAGTCCTGGCCTTAGCTCAGAAACAGAGCAATCTTTTTGAGCAGATGAAGACAGAGGTTCCTAAATAAGACAATTAATACAAATGGTGAAATGCACAGAAATGTTGCTTATCAGTAGCTACATCTTTTGATGCCTAGTATCTCCTTATACCAATCAAGAGCATTGATTAAACTTTGACATACATGACCTGCTCTGGTGCTTCAGACATTGGTCTCGATAATAAATTAAATAACAGGATGTCACAATACAGCAGTTTCAGCTCCTTACACCAATTAAAAGCATTGATTAAACTTGAACATACGTGACCTGCTTTTGGTGCTTCAGACCTTGGTTTCAATAATAAATTAAATAACAGGATGTCACGGTAGAGCAGTTTCAGCTTCTGGGGATATTGTAGCATGCTCCAACTCTAAACTACACACAATGCGATACAAAATTTGTAGGCTGACTACAGCAAACAACCCAAGAGGTATCTCCTTACACCAATTAAAAGCATTGATTAAACTTGAACATACGTGACCTGCTTTTGGTGCTTCAGACCTTGGTTTCAATAATAAATTAAATAACAAGATGTCACGGTAGAGCAGTTTCAGCTTCTGGGGATATTGTAGCATGCTTCAACTCTAAACTACACACAATGTGATGCAAAATTTCTAGGCTGGCTCTAGCAAGCAATATGAGAGGTATCTCCATGACATTTGCGTCAAAAGGAGGGACGATGACCCCAGAGTCTTATGACAACAATGTGCATTGCGCACTAGTCAGCATATTCATGATACCATAGACAATCAGATTAAAATTGTTCTTGTTCTACCTCGACAAAAGAGAGAGTAGATGCACATCTGTATTTCGATCCCTCATACCAGATGCCCTACAGAGATTTCATTGCAGTACCCTCCGATAAACCTTGGAGCAAACATCTAGGGACTTTAAACAAAAGAATTTCTTCGAAGCTCACAACCTCAGGGTGGTCTCATAGATTTTTTAAACCCGTCCATTAGTGAGGAACAACTATGCAATTCAACCAACAGGAAAATCAAAGCTACAAAATCATTCCTTTAGCTACCGAGCCCAGGTTCCAACTCTCCCTCATGATTTTTCCTTCGACCCTTTCCCGGTATAACCATTAACCCTCAAAATCCCCCGAACGTTTTCGCGCAATCCCTTGAATTCCAACCCGACTTTCGGCTTAACAACGTATTCGGGGCTCGCCCCTTCACACCCGACAAACAAAATCGACGACACCAGACACAATGCAACGATTCCGATCACCAGAACAGGACAGGGCACGGAGAGGGGGGGTGTAAAAGGGTCGGTCGTCATTACCCTGAGACAGCTCGCAGTAGGCGCGCGCTTCGAGCGAGATGTGGGAGGTGAGCCGGGACGAAGCCAGCGTGCTGTGGAGCGGCATCAGCGACTGGACGCATCCCAGCTGCCCCAAATTCCTTACAAAAAAAAACCACGGAGCACGAATTCATCCACTAGAAACCCAAAAACACAAGCTTTCACTGCGCGAGAGAAGAAGAGAACCTCGGGTTGGTGAAGAGAGGAGGGCGAGACGGGGGGCGGGGGACGCGAGAAGGCCGCACGCGGGGGAGGGACGAGGAGGACGAGCGGAGCGTGGAGGACCTCGCGGCCTGGATCAGCGACCTCGACAGCGATCCGTACCGAGCAGCCATTTCCTTCCCAGGGATGCGGGGGGGTTGGTACGAGCAGTGGATGTTGGGGGGAGGGAGAGAGGCTTTGGCTAGGGTTTAAGGAAAAGGGAAGGATTAAAGAAAAATTCGAAGGAAAATAAATATAGGAAAATGGGACAAAATGGGGGAAAAAAGGAACATAAAAAACAAAAAATTGGCCAATTGGCATTTCTTCTCTTCTCTCTCTTCTTCTTTTTTCTTCTTCTTTTCTTCTTCTTTTTTTTTTCTTCTTTTTTCTTTCGCCGATTGTCGGCCCCCTCGCCGAGGGCCGGCGAGCCTGCCTGCCATTTTTGTTCTTTACCAAAAGTTACCAAAAAAAAAAAATGGAACAAAGAGGCTATATTATGTAGAAGTGAAATGGGTGGATCAAAATTGAATTTGGACGAGTTTAGATCCAATTGACTCGAGTAACCCATTTTGATGCAATCCAAACTTTGCTAAAAAATTCACTTTTTGAAAGTAGTGTCACAACTTCTAGGGTCTATTTTTTAAAAAAAGAAAAAAAATCCTTGACTCTAGTTTAGATCTCAATTATGTCTCAAATATATATATATATATATATATATATATATATATATATATATATATATAGTCTAAAAATTAATCTCCAACTTTTATTTTAATCTTAAATCTACCTATTTGTCTAAAAATCACCACTAACTTCTTCAATTATCAACACCAAGGACAATTCATCAACCCTCTTGCCTCATATAAAACGACAGTGATATTTTGATGTTGATAATTTTGAAGGAACTGGTGATGATTATTTGATGTCTGCATTGATTTGAGATTAGAATTAAAATTCTCTTTAGATAAAAAAAAAAGCTCATGATAGAATTGAAATTCAAGGGTTTAAAAAAAAAAATAGCCTTGTGTTTTAACCTCTATCCCATCACTTCATCATTACCATTACTGGCCCATTTGGTTCACGTTTGGGAAAATGACTATGGAAAGAATGCAAATATCTTTTTGGTAAAGGAGTTTTCCAAAATGTTACACCATTTGATAAATCGTAACCTCCGAAAGTATTGGAAAATAGTTTTAGCATAAATACAATTTGGTAAAACCACCATTTGTAAAGCGATTTTTCTTTTTCTTTTCTTTTTTTTTTACTTTGAAAATTAATCTAGTGTAGGTTGGCTGGTGGCCAACCATTGGACGGTCAAATCTGGTGACCTAAGGTCATGGAGGCCGGATAGCTAGATCTAGTCTCTAGACTGCCAGATCTAGTGGCTTGACATCGTGAGCTTAGATGTGGCACCCCTCTAAACAGCCCCCAATCCGTTAGGTCGCCTTAGTTCTCTTACCTCTCTCTTACTTGACTTGAAGGTCTATAAATCTTTGGGTTTATTTTTTAAACAGTCCTAGTGCAGCGTATAAATGTATAGCGGAAGCAAAAATCACATCTCCCTATCCCAAAAATTTTGAAATGATGCACACTCACTAGACAATTTTATAAGTTAAGCCGAACACTTTTATTTACATAAGTCTGATCGATAACATTGGTCGGTATATCAAAACTTGCTGTGGTTTTCTATACCCGACTTCATAACAAAAGATAACCCAACCTCCCCCTAGCTTTCTTTTCCATTTAGCCTTATACAAAAGTCTATCAAATAGTGCCGGTAGTCCAAAAAATTTCATTTACTACCCGTCACACACGATCACACCCAACTCAATCCATCGGCTAGCGGCGGTGGCAACATCCCTAGCATGATCCCATCACGATGAATGTGCACCGACAAAAACTCCTGAACTACGGGGCCATCAGCTAAACCAACGTCATACATGACTAGAACTTGTACTCGGATGAAAACCAATCCTCGAATCCCGACATGAGTGTGCTTTGAACACATGCACTCAATGTCGACTGGGACACCATAAAAAGTACCACGAGTGACATGCAGTAGAGGCATCTTTTAATCTAAAATGTTAGTCCCCACACGGGGTGAGTACAACCATTTAGCAGTAAAAGGTTCATCAAACCATATCAAGCATTACTGTTCAAATCTAGACTCATATGGGATAGACAAAAACAAGTAATCACAAGAATAAATATACACCAAATTTGTGAAATTCTTTAATGCAATGGCAAATATATAATTTCAAAAGAATCAAGATGCATCATATTTAGTTACTCAAGTTCCGATCATAGGGCCAAACTGTAATGACATGTCCCATTCCATGCCATACAACTTAGTCCTATAACCAGACCATACACACACATAGTAGAATCATCCATTTTATCATTCAAAATGTTTCATCCCCTAGAGGACCAATGTTTGCGTCCCTCCGGGCATTTGCATCCACCCTGGCATCGCGAAAGCCTCTAGCATTCAGCCACTTAGGGCCATCGGGCATTTGGAGTATATCACGCCTCTAGGCATCTCATACCCCACCTAGCGTCATGAGGAAACCCTCCGAGGCTCACCATGAGAATGGTTACCACGACCCTCCGAGGCTCACCATGAGAATGGTTACCCCGACCCTCCGGATTTTGTACCGACTAGCATACAACCGGGCATCCCGAAGCTCCCGAGGAAAAACCTCCGGCATTTAGCCACTTAAGGCCACCGGGCATCCACAAGGCATCGACTCATTCGATCCTTTGGGCATCCCGACTCCCGGGCATCGTTGACCCAATGGTCCAACGGCAACAATTAACATCTTAATTTCCAAAAATACTTTCAAATGCAATAATAAGATGTCCCAAGAATCCTTCATCTAATCTCAATATTGCATAACATGTCAATGCCAATATCATCATCTCACATAACAATTCAAGATATATTCACCTTTGGGACAATTTGTGCAAATTTGAAACAAAACAGCTTGATTATTACAATGCATAATTCTAGTAAAAATTTTGGAATAATCCTTAAATGAACTCAGAAAATTATGAAAGTTTGACATGTTTTCAATAAGACCTAAAGGAAAAAGTTTCATGAAGAACAACAAGTCAAATTCCTTGTGTATTGAGAGTAATAATTTATGTATTCTTTGCTAACGTTCTATAATGACTTCCAACTTTAGCATTTTCATAGAAAAATTGTTTCATCAGTCAAACCTTGTTCATTTATTCTAAATTTTTAATATGTTGTTCTTGAAGATATTCCCTACAACTTTCATTAAGGATTCAAAGTTAAATTTTGGCTAGATAATTACATAAAAATCATGAAATCACCGAAGGGTCATACCTGTCTTATGCAAAAACAGTTCTACTTCTACTCTTTGAATCTCAACATCCAACATCCACAGCCAAGTGTTTACAAATGTATTACACCACATTACAGCCTCTTCACTTCCAAAATCCATCATAGCTAGATCCTTGAGTTCTTATCTCAATTCAAAAACCGAAATCCATCAAAACATGCTCTGTTTCTACTTAGTTTATTGATCTAATTCCATCTTATTTGTCCAAAATCAACATGCAACTCTCAATTCCTTATTTTCTCACATTTACCAACTCCTCACTAGATAATAACAACAAGCAAAACATAGATCAATGAACTTCTACTTGCCTCAAGTCTTCCTACTTGGTTGCTAGCCAAAAATAGGGGTTTAGGGATCTCGGCTCGGCTCAATTGGCAATGGGATCGGCGGTGTTGACATCTCAAGCTGGCCTTCCTTCTTTGCTCACCCGCTCACTCTCTTGGCCTCACTCTCCCTTGCTCAAATCGAAAGCTTTTGCTTTCTTTGGTTAATTAATTTGCTAATTTTTGCATGCAAATGACAGATGGCTTCAAGGAAGGGACAAGTGGAAGAAGGTTGAGGCAACCATGGACAAGTGGTGAGTGGCTTCCCCCCCCCCAACCCCCTTTTCGGTCGACAGCCTTGGAGGCTCCTTGGGCCTACTTGGGCCCGAAAAATTTGAGGCAAAAAGTCCAAACTCAAAGGCTCATGGTCTTTAAAATATAAGCCTATAATTATGAAGCACTTTGTTTTCTAAATGAATAAATTTATATTCCCATAATCCAATTGCTTCATGAACAAATGTATAACCGAAATTCTTGCGTGCAGTCCAACTCCTCAAAATTTTATTCTTAAATTTCAGCATGCATGCATGATTGAATTTCATCCTTTTGGTTCTAAAATAAAAATATTATTCCATCATAGTCCAAAGATTTTCTCTTGTTGCACGATTGATCGGTCATTGCTAAAGATACCATATCAATCCAACAAATAAACAAATACGGATTAATGCCCGTAATTGATACCAATGCCATAGTTCGATGATACTTCTATCGATTGGTCATGACCGTCACCTATCCGAGGATTCGTTGAAATTCTTGGATGCCACATTAGATGATGCCCCTTAGGTGGCGCAAACCTAGGCGACGCCACGTGGGGTGTGACCTCAAGTGATGTCATTGCCTAAGTGGCGAGTTGCACTACCCTAGGTAGTGGTCGCCGGGGAGACGCGACCCTTTGGCGATGGTGGCAGTTGCTAAAGAAGCCCAACACTTAAGTGGCAAATCGGGGAAGATGAAGATGAATAGGGAGGGAGATGAACATGATGTGGATGAATAGCAAACTTGCATTTCCAAAATGCCTAAAGCTCAAAATAGGTCAAGATCTACATTGGGCTTTCAGTATTTCCAATGTTGACATTTGGCTAATGGAGTTCCAAATATGTTTGCCAAACACCTAATATTTTCTTCAAAGGGTTTTGGGGGCTTAAAGCCCCTTGGAAAAGCTATATCAAATGGGGCCTACGACCATTATAACTATGAAATTGAATTGTTAGTCGGTTCGTATCATAACGTCCTCAATATTTTCTTAGATTAATGAAATATATTTAAGAATTTTAAGTGATCAAAATAAATTGTAATTATGTTTGTTTTGTGAAAAATATTTTCCGCATTTTTCCGCATTTGTTTTGCTTAATAAGATAAGTCAATAGAAAACCTACGCTTACATTTAGAAAATTAATTTTCTCCTTAAAAAATTAGAAATTATTTTCCAAAATATGATTAGATATCATTACTTAATGGGGAAATTTCAAACAAGGGCTTGAAAGTGCTTTCATTTTTTCAAATAAGGGTTTGAAGTAGATCTTATTTCAAATAAAGGCTTGGAGCGCAATTATTTTCTCAAATAAGGGCTCGAAGTGGATTTTCTTCAAATAAGAGTTTGAAATAACTATATTTATTTCAAATAAAGACTTGACTATCTAACTGGTCATGGATATTTTAGTAATTCATCATTTTTTGGATTTTTTACTTTTCTCTTTCCCTTGTTGGTGGCCGACCGGCCACCAACGAGGATGGCTTCCCTTGGGCAAGGTGACCCTTACCCTAAGGGAGGCCACTCTGGTGGCCATCAACGAGGTTAGCCCTCGCTAGATTTGGGCGAGAGTTGCCTCATTAGTGATTGGCGAGAGATGGCCTTGCTTGGGCAAGGTGACCGTCACCTTGGGGGAGGTCTCCCTCACCAGCAATCGATGACAATTGCTAAGCCCTCATCGGCCCTAAGCGAGGCCAACCCTCCCAGATTTGGGGAGGGTGGCCTTGCTCACAATTGGCGAGGGTTAGTTAAGTCTTTACCCACCCTTATTAGTGGTCAGTGAGAGTGGCTAAGCCCTATCGGTGGTCGTTGGCCCTTGTTGAGCCAAAAAAAAAGAAAGAAGAAGAAGTGAAAAAGGAAAAGAAAGGAATAAAAAATAAATTAAATTTAAATTTGTAATTTGACAAAAATGTCCTTGACCAGTTGGAATATTTAGCTTGCCAGTGACTAGCGAGGTGAGACCCTTATTTGAAACAACCATGGTACTTTAGGCCCTTATTTAACATAAGGTCTAATTCAAGATCTTATTTGAGAAAATAATGACACTTCATACGGGGTAAGTACACTATCAATGCCAAAACTTGTGTATGGCATTCACTTTGGTGCCAAACTTTATTTTAAATCTAATTCGCACATTTATTTGAGAAAATAATGGCATTTCAAGTCTTTATTTGGAATTTTCCCTTACTTAATTCAATACTCTACACTTGGACATGAAAGCCTTGATTAGATCTCTGATGCTTAGGCTCAAATCCATTGAGGCTGGGTTGGTTACCTCAGTTTTGGTTCTCAAATCTTCAGCATCTGCATTGGGATCCATCAACAACGAGTTTCGAGACCCATTGCTTTTACTTGGGCCCTTAGTGCCTAGGTTCTTCAAGGTTGGGCTCGAAACCTTAGTGCCCTTATTTGTGCCCTATGGCTTGGTACTTGGTCCCAAGTCTATAAGGGCTAAGGGCATGATCCCCATACCTAAGCTTGGACTACCTATATTAAGGCTTGAGTCCACAGTAGTTGTGCTTTGGTCCATTGAGGCTAGACCCAAAACCCTAGTGCTCATGCTCGGGTCCATCGAGGCTAGGATCGAGACCCAAGCGACCATGTCCCAATCCACAGTCCATCAAGGCCGAACCCATGACTCTAGTAGCCCTACCTATTCCCTAACTACTCATGTGCAAGTAATTATTGCCTAAATAGCAGTGGTGTCATAATTGGACCGAATGAAAATTTTGTACATTTTCGGGTTGGTTTGATTTTTAGTTCAAATAATGGTAAAAAACCACATTTCTTTTTAACGATTTAGATTTTATCGTATGTTTTGATTAACGGAACTAAACCGAACCAATAAAATATAAAATTACACTTATAGATATAGTCACTGGAAGACCAATGAGTACTCTCTCTCTCTTATCTCTTTGTTTTGAGGAATTTATATACCTACATATAAACTCTTGTTTGTGGAGTTTTGGTTAATCTCTTTTAGTGGACGGATAAATTTTTGTTTGTTTGATTTCTTTTTTTTTTCTTTTGGCAAAAAAAGTGGAACAAAACAAAAAGTAAAAGTGAAGACCAAAAATCCGAACTGAACTAAACTAGGGTTTCGGTTGAGTTCGTATTTGGTTTGGATCGCATCTAATTTAATTAAGTTGTTTACCATAATAAGTCGGTTTGATTTGATTTTCCTGGAAAATCGAACCGAACCAAACCAAACTATTGACAACCCTACTAAATAGTGCATGTCTATTTAGAAGAATTAAATTATATTTTAAATATCAAATGACAAAAGATATTTTCTAGTTTATTTTCTAGAATTAGCCAAACATCTAAAAATGTCATGGAAGATGACTTACTAAAAAATATCTTCCAAAAATATCACATTTTTCATTTAATAAAGAGAGCTACAAAATAGAAATGATAGTCTAAACATGCATTTCTAAAAGTTCTTAGTGTCTAGTAGACTAGTTAAATAGATGAGTCAAGTTGAAAGTAGTTTGTCCCAAATACATTAATTTAACATGTCATGACCCATTTTTTACGTAGTATAAATCTAGTGACTTATATCCGGCCCAGACCCAACCTAACTTATATTGTTAAAAAACTTTTATATTTAACTCAATTTACAAAATTTTAAACTCAAATTTAGATGAGAGTGTGAAGTGAGCGGACGTGAGATTGAATGAGAGCAAGAAAGAATGAAAAGAGAGTTATAGAAATGGATTGGGTCTAAATAAGTTGTAAATTCATTTATGACCCATTTAACACTCACATTATGTTTAAACTCATTTACATAATATAACCAATTCATTTATGACTCATTTAATACCTGTATGTTTTAAAAAATGGGTTAATGACCTATTTTGATAGGTCTAGCCTGTAGTGAGTCAGATGGTGATGGATCAACTTTAGAACTAGACACGATAGTTGAAAATGGCAATTCATCTTGCCAATTCATGTGCTAGAGTAGTCCAATTCGGTACAAATATGGTCTAGTTTGCCAATCCAATGATTGAATCGTTGGCCGAACCGGTTTGTTCCGGGTTTTGACCAACCCAAGTGGCAATGAATGACCGGATCGGACTGAGGGCGGTTCCTAGTTCAACCAAATGAACCGGCGGCGGGTCGGGGCTTAAACACCTTGCTAATGGCAGATCGCCTGACTGCGGATTGGAACCTCGTAGCTTGAACTGGGCAACCCGCCATCTCCTCCTTTAAGGGTATGCTCTCGATAGCCACTTTCCTCAATTTCGACGAATAAAGCTCCCATTTTTCTTAGCTATCTACTGTGAAATTGACAAAAACTCTCCCTTTCCCTTTCGATTATGATTTTGCGGCACAAATAGGAATTGCTTTGCTCTCGACTTTCTAGGGCGAGAAATCGTTGGAATTTCGAGGTCTGAGTCGACGACATATGTCAGGGTTTTAGTTTTGGGGGCATTGATCAGTGCCCATCTCCTAAAAGTTCAAGGTGGGTGATCTGGTGAGTTGAGTTTTCTTTTTTTGTTCCATTTTCCCTACTTACATGTCAAAGTTGGTGTGCTCTTTCGTGGGTTCATGTGAATCGGAGTTCAAATCTATTTGCAGTATCCCTTGCTTTGTAAATTTTAGAGGGGCATCTTCATTTAGGGGGCTCGGTTTAGTAGACTTGAGTCATGGTTTCGGTCACTTCTATCAGGGTTTAGATCAAGACAATGTCTATATCTTGTGCATGATGAGTGGGCTACCTTTTGTCAGAAATTTGAGTGAAAGAATTGGAGGATAAGTGTATTGTATATTGCTTTTCATTGATTAATGATGTACAATCCGGTTCCTATTTGTAATACATAGGAGCAAAACTATCTTAGGAAGAAAAATATACATAATGTGGAAAAGAAGGAAAATAAATTTTCCTAATACACAATATTCTAATTTTCTAACAATAGACTAATCCGTATCAATTAAAATCAAGGTCAATATGGCAATGGTATCTTCAACACTCCCCCTCAAGCTAGCGGTCTATACACATCTACAACGCCTAGCTTGCTCAATAGATACGGATGTTGCCTTTGACATAAAGGTTTAGTGAAGATGTCTGCGGGCTGCTCCATAGTTCTTATCCCTCTTGTCTTGATCAATCCGTCTTGAATTTTGTCTTTGAAGAAATGGCAATCGACTTCTATATGCTTTGTCCTCTCGTGGAAAACTGGATTTGTTGCAAGTTTAAGCGCGGCATCATTATCACAAAATAGAATAGTTGGTTCCTTTATCCAAACCCCAAGATCTTGGAGTAATCCTCTTATCCAGACTATCTCACAATTGGTCTTTGCCATTGCTCGATATTTCGCCTTAGCAAATGATAATGAAACAATTGATTGTTTATTTGTCTTCCAAGAAAGTAATGAGTTGTCCAATTTGATGCAGAATCTTGTGACTGACTTCCTACTCATCGGGCAAGTGGCATAATCCGTATCACTGTATCATCTCCATGTTGTTGTCATGAGACAGTAATATTCCCAAACCTGGACACCCTTTTAGGTATTTTACGACCTTCAGTGTGGCATTCATGTGTGATTGTTTTGGATTATGCATAAACTAGTTAAGGATTTGCACTGCATAGCATATGTCAGGTTTGGTCATGGTTAAGTAGATAAGTTTCCCAACAAGTCTGATAAACGAAAGGATCTTTGAGTAAAGGATCCTCATGCAAGGGTGATAAACCCTTGTCATACTCAACTGTCATCAGCTTGACATTCTGCTCAATTGGGATAACCGTTGGTTTGGATCTCGAAAGTCCTGCTTCTGATATGATCTCCAGGACAAACTTGCACTGGCTGAGATAAATACCCTTATCCGATCGTGCAATCTTTATCTCGAGAATATATTTGGGAGGCCCCAAATCCTTAATGTGAAAGCTCAAATGCAAAAATCGCTTAAACTTCTTGATGGCAGTCTCGTCATTTCCCATAATGAGTATGTCATCAACATATATAAGTAAGTAAATCGATGACGTACCTTGTCTCCATGTGAATAAGGCATAATCATTTTTGGACTGCTGGAATTTTGCAGTAGTGAGTGCATTGGTAAATTTCGTATACCATTGACGAGAAGCTTGTTTGAGTCAATATAGGGATTTACGGAGACGACACACTCAGTTCTCCCCCTGTCTGCGTAAACCTGGCGGAAGGTCCATGTAGATTTCCTCTTCAAGATCACCATGCAGGAATGCATTATGAACATCCATCTAATGAAGAGGCCAATCATGGATAGCAGCAATAGAGAAAAATGAACGTATAGTGACTTCCTTTGCTACTTGAGAAAAGGTTTCAGTGTAATCAAAACCTTCTCGTTGAGTAAACCCCTTAGCCACTAATCTTGCTTTATAACACTCGATCGAACCATCCGCCTTGTATTTGATCTCGTATACCCACTTGCACCCAATTGACTTCCGATGAGTGGGTAAAGGAACTATGTCCCAAGTTTTATTCCCTGTTAGAGCTTGCAATTCATCCGCCATTGCTTGCTACCAACGAGGGTCTGTATAGCTTCTTCATATGAAGATGGCTCCTGTCCTTCAGATATTTTACTAATGCAACACATGTGCTCCAGTGAAAGATTAGCAAAACTAACATATGAGGAGACGGGATAGTGTGTACCAGATGACTTCATTATACGACAAATGTAGTCTACTGTCCAAGTGGGCGGTCGAGTAATGCGACTTGAACGGCGAGGGGCAGCTGGTGTGACTGATGGAGCACACTCATGTGATCTAGAAGAGATATCATCCAGAGATGTTGGTGATGAAGGAACTATAGGAGATGTTGATATCACTTCTTGTGGAAAATCTGGAGTTGTGTCATGTATATCTGATGGTGAGCCTGCATCGTATTCCGGAGCTGAAGATTCAATGGGAGGTACATGAGGAATCATCATCTGAGTAGGAGTTGAGATATCGTCATTAGCCATAAATTGGCGACTCTCAATAGTTGGATCGCTTGGTTGAGAAGATAATTCCTCTTGAAAAGGAAAAACATCCTCATGGAATATAACAACTCTGCTAACGAAGAAGCGCTTGGTGGAAAGATCATATACTGAATATCCCTTCTGAAGATTAGGATATCCCATGAAAACGCATTTGATGGCACGAGGTCCTAATTTGTCACGGGTGCTCATGGTAGATGCATAACATAAACAACCAAATACACGAAGATGCTGAATGTTTGGGTATTTCCCAAAAAGCAATTCAAATGGACTTTTGCCATTGAGGACCTTGGATGGCATCCTATTGATCAAGTATACTACCGTGACCACACAGTCTCCCCAGAACTTTTCAGGAATAAAAGCTTGATATTTGAGGGCACGAGCAACTTCTAGGAGATGACGATGTTTTCTTTCGACAACACCGTTCTGCTGAGGGGTATAGGTGCAGGAACTTTCGTGAAGAATGCCATTTGTAGTGAACAAGGCAAAACATTCATGATTAAAAAATTCATGAGCATTGTCCGAGCGAATTCACTGTACGGATTTATGAAACGAGTTTTGATGAGGGTGAAAAAATCTCTTAGGTAAGAGGGAACTTGGGCTTTGGACTACATCAGAAAAACCCAAGTTGCTCGTGTATGATCGTCCACAATTGTGAAAAAGAAGCGGGATCCATCACAATGTGGAATGTGATATGGTCCCCAGATATCCATGTGCAAAAGAGAGAAAGCTGTTTTGGCACGAGAAGTGCTTTTTGGAAAAGGTAATCGCGATTGTTTAGCCAAAGGACAACCATGACACTTTGGAAGAGGAAAAGAGGCACTATGACCTAATCGTTGATGGAATAAAATGCTTTTATTGATGCTGGCATTACATAGAGTGCCCTTATTCAAGGGAAAATGTAAAGTATTTTTTGGAAGAGTAACCCAAAAATAAAGCCCCTCATGATTGCTACCCAAGCCCATCAATTTCCCAGTCGAAAGGGCCTGAAAGAAACAAAAGTCAGAGTTGAAAAGAACTCGACAAGAGTTATCTTCACAAAGTTTCGACATAGAGATTAGGTTAAATTGGAATTTGGGAATGAGTAAGACATTTTTTAGAGTAATGGAAGGACTAAGTTGAACGTCCCCAATCTTAGTGATAGAGGTGTCTTCCCCATTTGGAAGTCATATGGATGTATGAGAAGATGCTTTATACGTTTTAGAAAAAAATCGTTCATCACAGACTATGTGATCATTAGAACCTGAATCAATAATCCATGCTTTACTGGAAATAGAACTCAAGCAATGAGAAGTACCTACATAGCTGCTCATCTTTTCCTCTGTTCCCAGTTGACTTAAAGTGCTCATAATATGCTGCAGCTGATCCTTGTTGATGGGTTGATGAGCCTTTGCATGTGCTGCAATAGAGATTTCTCATCCTTTCTTTTCCTTTTCTCCTGTTTTTCCATGCAACTTCCAACAATTTTCTCAAGTGTGATAGGGGCATTTACAATAATCACAAACTTTACCTTTTCCTTTAGAATTTTGGGCATATAATTTGTTGGAAGATGATGAAAAATTTTGGCCATTTGATCATTTCCAAGCTGGTGCCGATGTGGCTCGATCTGGGCCGTTCGATCTTGGAGCTGCAAGGATAAAACCGGAGCCGCAAGGATAAAACCGGAGCCGTCTGATCGGGCGGGATTGTTGAGCCCACCGTCCGATCGAGCGAAATAATGGGTGCCGTCCATTTGCGCGATCAGATCTGGACCGTTCGTGCTTAATGGGTATCGCACCCGTCCTGGGCCGTTGGATTGCCGAATCCAATCCTGGCCGTCCATCCGAAATGAGGATGGGTTTTCATCTTCTTCCTCCAGAAGCCCGCATCCTCGCGCAGCTGCTACGTTGCTCGACCCCCTGAAGGCTCCATGGCCGGACCTTGCCGCGAGTAGATGCTGGTCTGGCGTTGCTTTGGCCGCGAGAACAACCCGATCTCCAACCTTGAGGTACTCCGTCGAAGCCACCCGTTGTGATTCCTCCTGTACAGCAAGCTGGTAGATCCGGCCAAGCGGAGGAACCGGTTCCATGGCAAGGATTTGGCTGCGAAACGGCAGGTACGTTTCATTTAGGATCAACAAAAAACGTGTCACTTTTTCTCTTTCTCTAATTGCTCGGTATTGAGCTAGAGTTTCTTCTGGCCCTTGAAGCTTCTCTTCTGCTTCTTCTAATTCGTTCCACAACGCCAAGAGTTTATTGAAAATGGCCGAAATAGATAGATTTCCTTGTTTTAGCTCTGATAGGGCTTGGGTTATTGAGAAAATTCTAGCCCTATCGAGCTTGCCGTACATGGATCCATCTATAAAGCCATCTTTGTCCTTTGTTATAAGTGCCCGCCGAAGCTCCCGGGACCAAACGGAGTAGTTCTCCGGTCCCGAAAGTTGCTGCGAAATCAGGCGGAGCTGGGGTCCATCGGTAGCGGCTGTGTACAGGGCATCTCCTGGTTCTGGCCGGCCGCCGAAGGTGCCTGCAAAAGGAAAAAAACTAGGTCCGAATCCCGGGTAAGGGAGACCCATCGGACCCGAGAGCTTCGAGTTCGGATAGGACCAAGTAGATCCGGATCCTGCTGTTGAGCCTCCTCCTGGTCCGACGCTTTCTGTAGACCCCGTTGTGCTCTGGGCTGGTTGAACTTGAACAGGAATCCATTGTATATGTGAACCTTGAAAAAATTGCCCCGGATTGGGCTGAATGGGACGTTGCAGCACTTCATTGAGTTGCGATTGATCCTGTTCTTGTGTCTGGTTTTCTATTACAGGATCTGAATGTTGGTTCGAAGGTGAATCATCCACCTCTTGGACGTTGGAGGAAGCATCTGGATCTTGAACGACTCTAGATTTGGTTGTTGGGTTTCTCGACATACTGTTCCTTTTGCTTATCTAGCTCAAAAAAAATTTGCAGGATGGGGACGGAAGTTCTGCAAAATCGAGGGTGAAAGGTGGAGAAAAAAAAACTTGAAAAAGGAGCGGAAGCTAGAAGACTCGCTCTGATACCATGTCAGAAATTTGAGTGAAAGAATTGGAGGATAAGTGTATTGTATATTGCTTTTCACTGATTAATGATGTACAATCCGGTTCCTATATGTAATACATAGGAGCAAAACTATCTTAGGAAGAAAAATATACATAATGTGGAAAAGAAGGAAAACACAATATTCTAATTTTCTAACAATAGACTAATCGGTATCAATTAAAATCAATGTCAATATGGCAATGGTATCTTCAACACCTTCATCAACTCTTGAAATGCAGTATAAATTGAGGTAGTGGCTTTTTGCTGGATCGCCGCCTCCAGTAGCTGACTCTGGAGAAAGCATCACAAGCATAGGCAAATTAGTGGAAATGGATCATGAAGATCAGAAATGCCACTCTCAGGACCAGGACAAATTGATAGAAGAACAAGATAAGGATTCGTTGTCTGCATCTCTGCCAATGCTGACGGACCGCAGTGGCCAGGATAACACTGGAGAGAGGCCTATGCCAAACCAGACCGACATTGTTAAAGCTCTTGAAGTGGTTGAGAGAGACTCTGTTGCTATCGCCGAGAGTTTCACATCTCTATTTGCTTCACTTCGCTTGGCTCTATCTGAGGTTGGTTTCCCATGTGCTTTTGCATTTAATTCATGAGATTCTTTGGTATGTTTTAGGAATTATTTGCAGTCCGGAGTTCATTTACCTTGAAATATGGAAGATTTATTAATTTTTATGAGGCTTCTCTGATGATACTCACATTGAAGGAAAAAATTATGAGCCAAATATAGCATATTAGTGTGCTCTTGAGATGTGCGTGAAATTTTAAGTTGCTGTCCTATTAAAATTTACATTTTGAGAAGTGTCTTAAATTTTTATTTAGGTGCGATACCTTTCAAAGTCAGAATATTGTGCTGTTGGAATAGCTCCATATTCTGTTAAAAGAGAAATTACAACTATCACTCTTTGGTGGCTATTCCTGATATTACAAGCTCTGTGTTTATCTGGCTAGGTATTGTAAAATTGCAGGTAACTTCTTGCTCAACAGATCATATGCAGTGCTTCAATGATGCTGCTGGACGCCTTCAAGAATCTGGTAAGTTCCTCAAAATAAAGTAAAAATCTGTTTCTTTTCCCGACAATGAATGACTGCTAATGGACTTGTAATCTGAAATTTGCCCTGTGAGATAAGTTCATTTGCTGAGCTAAACCCACCAACCTGTTCTGGTCAGCAAGCATGTTATGTATATTTTCTCCCAACATCAAGTGATGATGGTCATGTGCGGAACCTGCTCACTAGTATTGACATCTAACAGTTGGACGCACGGCTGGCAGAGTGTCGTCTTCATATATGTTGGAGATTGATGGATACATGTGTATGCATTCGCACATGCTTATGGTTTTCGCATGCTAGATAATTCAAGGCTGTTTGCTGGTTTTCTAAAATGCTATTTAAACACAAAATGTAATTTCGAATTATTTAAAAGTGTGGCTAAAAGAAGATAATTGATGGGATTTTCACAACATTTGGCATTTCAGTGCATGCTGTTGATATGAAGCTCATGAGATCTTTGTAATCTTCGTGCTGATTAAGTTGGGTTAGAGGCAGTAATTTGTTGAGGATAGTCTCATTAAAATTATTCCATGATATTTTATATGTTAATGGATGCTTCTTTATGTGTATTTTAATCTGAACCTTATTGTTCCTTCTCTTTTTTGTAGTGCTTGATGCAGCAACAAAAGGAAATCGGTACATAAATTCCTGTCTAAGGTAGTCAGGCTTTGATGCCTAACTTTGCCTTTTGGAACTTCATGTTGTGTTTGTCTACACTTATGGAAACTGCTAATCTGAATATCATTCCTTATCTTTCATGTTACATGCAAGAATGCTGTTCTTCTATGTTTTACATGTGATGTGCTTAACTTGACTCAAGAAAATTTTTTCTGTGGAAACTAATGGTGAGGTTTTTGCATTTTCTTTTCACATAAAAATTCTTATTGTCAATGAGAGAATGCGAGTGATTTCCTGGTGTGACTAGAACATTAGATTATTAGCTTCTTGAATCAAGAGCAAAGGATGTGCATTACTTCAGCTGAAGAACCCGTTGCTAACACCATTCCAGCTTTAGACTGTTCATTATATACTAAGTTGGTGGATATTCCCTTCTTTCCTCATTTGATGGAAACTCAAACTCTCGTATATGCACCTTAAGAAATCCTTTGAATGATCAGTCATGACAAACATTACATCTTGTTGAACCTCTGTTGCTATTTGGAATTTAGTCACATTTTGCTCTTTAGTAATCGGTGTTTGCTAGTGTCAGTAAGTTTTTTGGCTTTGATTGTTGTTATTGCAGATTAAATGAAGAAATGAAGGGCATGGAAAGTCTAGCGACACAATTGTATCCTTGACTTGGTGGTAAAGGTCTTTATCGTTGTTGCAGTGTTTGTCCTGAACACATTTTTGTCTTGTGAACTTAGAAATTTATCGAAAAGCATCATTTTACTTCTTACAAACGAGCGACACCCATTCGTTGGAAAGTAAAAGGTACACAGTTTCTTTTTGTTTTTTTCCCAGTTGAATTAAAGGTTTGTGCTATCATTTGTGTTTTCCTTGACATTGCTTCAGAAAAATTCTGAGGAGGAATGTTGATGCTTTAGATTCTGCTGTCAACAAGCTTGTCCGGCTTCCATGATATCGGATAAGCTGTCGATGCACTTCTGTTTCCCTACTTAAAGATCTCTTCTTATGAGAGTCCTAGTCTTGCCAACACGATACTTGAAGTGCTGGAGAGAGAGGAAAGATGATCACCTCACTTGTAAGATTCATTTTAGCCATTCTTTTGCATCTCTTGCCGTTAGTTGTATATTATCCTCCTGACTTTGGATTGGTCTACCTTCTTCTCTCTCGTATTCATTTTCCCCCTTTGTATTTGATCGTCTCAGCTTGCTGCGATTTTTTGCAATCACAGCTGAGTAGGCAGAACGGCTTGTAATGTGAGACTACTTGTGACATGCCATGCTCATTTTAGGGAAGAAATATGTAATTTTTGGGGCTCTGTTTACTTGAATAGCCGAATCTGAGCCCGACTTCTGACTTCCATTGTGCATTTTCGAAACCGGCGGGGGCATTTGAGGCAAGTCGCAGATTCATTTTGGGAAGTGGTGCGGTGGGGATTGAGTCGATGCGCGGGGGCATCGGGGCCTATTTGTCTTGCAAATACATGGATGACCTGAGCAATCTCAACCTACACAACTCAATTGCATCGTTCAAGTCTGTCTCGCATCTGATAAGTTGCAAGGCGGCCATTACCACTGGCTCTGCTACTCGAACGCGACTATTGTCCCCTTGTCACTCCACCGCTGCTATTGCTGTATTGATGGTGCGATGCATAGCTCTGTTATGAATATTTAAGTGCGCACTTGGGGTACATGAGTTCACTCTAATTATTGAGTGTGGGCCTTACGTGAGACCCTCGTAATTTAATGGTTGTTGTGTCATTGCTTCCTTCCACTTCATTGCCCTGTTATGAACATTTAAGTGCGCATTTGGGATACGTTAGTTCACTCTATTTCATTAATTGAAAAGTGTGGGCCTTACGTGAGACCCTTGTAATTTGATGGTTGTTGTGTCATCGCCTCCTTCCACTTCATTTTCAAAGGCCATAGCCCTTGCCTTTGGCTGGCGAAGGGGGTCTAGATCTCTCTCTCTGAGCTCTGTTTTTACCCCTAATTTTTGATGAAATTACTTGATTACATCGGCTCAATTCTCTGTGAAATCACTTTTTATTCTCTGAGGAATCATGATCTAAGCTCGATTTAATTCGTTTTGATTTAATGTGGTTTGCGAAAACTTCATGTGAGAGGATGTGCGCATTATATTACTAGGCTCCCACATTGGCCATTCCATTTTCAGCCTCCGCAACGACTAGCTATTGCTGCCCACTCCATGGAGCCCCACCATCGTGAGGCCACCACCCAGGAGCTTGAGCTCGAGGCCTTCCAAAGGCAAATTGCGGGTCGCTTCCTTGACCTCTCCACCATCACCGCTAACGACACGCTCTCCATCACCTGGATTTATAAGCTCCTTGATGCCTTCCAAGAGGAGTTTAGGGTCCACCTCTTCAACAATAGGGCCTATGTGGTGAGATCGCTGATCGTGGAGCGGTTGCTAGGCGAGTTCTACAAGGGAAGCGTGGAGAAGGAGACCATTTGTAGTTAGCCAAAAAAAAAAAAAAAAAAAAATAAGAAAGGAGCAAATAAAAAATTACGAATTTGTCATAACGATGTTGTTTCGAGTGGAGTTGTACATTTAATTGCTAGCTATCGATAGTGCTGTATATGATAGACGCCGTTAGTTGCTCTACCATGTTAGTGATTTCAAATTTAAATTAAAAGGATTGATTACATTGATAAATCGTCAAAAAAATTAGGACTGTATCGACCAAATGAAAAGGTTCAAAATTGACTTGCAATTTGCACAATAGATTTTTAACATTTTAGATAATTTTTCTTTGATTCTTTCATTTGTCTTAAATTTAGGCTTTGAGTATAGACTTAGCTATGCAATCTAAAACAAAATAACAAGGAGCTAGTCAATACAAAAATAAAAAGAAGGTGAAGGGCACCGATTTTATGATGATATTGTGCGTACTACATATGATAGGAAGGTTAGACTTGAATGGGTGCTTAAAAAAGGCTCAAAGAAGAAACAGGGGAAAAACTGTCCCGGGGAGGGGGGTGGTGTGGGGCTTCCTGCTGTCTTCTATATTCCCTGTTTGACCGCAAGAAAAATGTAGGCCAGTCAACAAGGGGTGTGAGGCGTTTGCGTCCTAGGACCTTAAAATAAGGTGGCTCGCTCTAGATAGGAGGGAGGCCGGCAAGTTCACCATTGATTTTCTAAGCAGATCTAGAGTACAAAGTGAGCTATTTAATCTAAACAAAAAGAATCAAGAGCTTGTCAAAGCAAAATAAAAAGATGGCGAAGGATGACGCTACAGTGCATACTACATCTGGTAAGGAAGGTGAACTGCACGCTAGATGTCCAGTATGAGAGTACCTTTGACTGGAACTAAAGAAAGAATGCCAACTGTCTCCTCTTCGTTGTTGATGACGATTCATGACCTTTCTCTGCCCACGTTTGATGACCTTTGGATCACCAGGAAGGACTATGTAACCATTTTCTATATAAGTAGAGTGGACTCCGTAGCCTTTCGCCAATACTAAGTTTGTCCCAACCATGGAGACTTCATCGCTCTACACTGCCCTTCCTCTGGCTTTCCTTCTACTCCTCACTCTCAAGCTCTCCTCTTCATGGTTCAAGCAACCGAAAAACCTTCCGCCCAGCCCGCCTTCCATCCCCATCCTGGGCCACCTCCACCTCCTGAAACACCACCCCCCCCCCCCCCAACCGAACCCTCCACTCCCTCTCCCAATCTTACGGCCCCGTCCTCTCTCTCTGCTTCGGCTACCGCCGAGTGGTTGTCGTCTCGTCGGCTGAGGCAGCTGAAGAATGCTGTACTAAGAACGACATCACGCTTGCCAACTGCCCCTCTACTGTCGCCGGCAGGCACATTGCGTATGACAACACGATGGTCCTCTTTGCCTCGTACGGCGAACAATGGCGTAGTCTCCGCCGTGTTTGTACTGTTGAGATGTTTTCCTCGGCCCGTCCAAACTCCTTTCTGCCCGATCGGAGGGACGAAATCAAGCGACTCCTGCTTAATCTAAACAAAAGAGCCTCATCATCTGGGGACGAATTCACTAAGGTGGAACTAAAACCGATCTTCTGGGAGATGACATTCAACATCATTATGAGGATGTTGACTGGGAAGAGGTATTATGGGGAAGATGTGACCGATGCCGAGGAGGCGAAGGTGTTTAGCGAGATCATGTCTGAAATTTTGGAATATACTGTTAGTGCGTATCCAGGGGATTACTTGAGTATCTTGAGGTTGTTCTTTAGGAATTATGAGAAGAGGGTGTCTTGGTTGAGCAAAAGATCGGACGCGTTGTTACAGAATCTGATTGAAGATCAGAGAAATAGTCGCAGAAAAAGATGTGGTGGAGAGAGTAGGGAGACCGTGCTGGATCATTTGCTTTTGTTGCAAGAGAAGCAGCCCGAGTTTTACACTGATGAGATCATCAAAGGGCTACTATTGGTACGTAGAATTTGACGATCTTTCGCATCTCATCCTCATCATGGAATACTGCATACATATAAACTGGATCATCCATTGTCTTACAAAAAAAAAAAAAAAAATATTATGGTCCTATGGTAAATCAAGCGGAAAATTATTGAAAATAATCCTATATCTATTGCATCACATCCTCATTATGAAACCGTTGACATTGACGATTTTATTTGGCTACGCCATTTGATATACAACATTTTAATATTACCAACCCTTAGAGAGTAAAACAAATATGTAAAAAAGTATTTGATTGTGCATCATAGTAGTTTGACAATTTAGCATCTAGATTGCTGAATCCGTTCTCTCTTAGAAACTCAAGAGTACATTCATCAACAGTGATAGTTTTCTTGAGAATGAATATTGCAAGTTGATTGCGACATTGAACATCTGTTTAAAAAGATGTAAATTCTTGTTGTGATCAATTAACTTGTTCTTTACGTAATTATCATTGAAGAGATATCAATGGACGAATGTTTTTGGTTTTGCAAAAGTGTAGGTTTCCCTGCTCTCAAATTAGAAAAAGGAGCAAAGAGTGTGTGCAAAAACCAACACATAGCATTGTCTAGATATATCTATAGATCCAAATATTGCAACCTCTAATAGTTAAAAGTAGGAAAACAAGGTTTCCTAAATTTGAAAGATTTCATAGATCTCTTATGTTGTCAATCGTCTTTTTCATGAAGTTCAGCATATAATTATATTCGTCTAAAGTAATTGATAGGTTTAACTGAATTTTTTCCAGGAAAAGATTGAGATTTAAATCATGGATATATTTGTTTTCTGTTAACTATTCAGAATAACAATATAAAAAGTCTCTCTCTCTAATGCCTCACTCAAATTGAAAGTTAGTATATTTATGAAATTAGAGGAAAATGGTTATGAGCTAGAAGTTCTGGCCTATTACTCACACATTTATGCGGATATACATATTAAATTATAAACAATTGTTAGTTTTGAAGTCATTTATAATACCTGATCTAATAACTTATGGATTGCAGTAAGATTTCTCTGATATTAATGTTTAAATTATTACTTTTACATTTCTTCCATTTCAACAATGTAATGACAATGTGCTTTTGCTCTATATTCTTCTATAGGTCATGCTTATAGCAGGCACCGATACTTCTGCTTCGACAATGGCAAGGGCAATGTCCTTTTTACTTAGTCATCCGCATTCCTTAAAAAGAGCTAATGAGGAGTTGGATAATGTGATTGGCCAAGAACGCTTGATGGAGGAGACAGACATTGCAAAACTTCCTTTTCTCCAAAACATTGTATCAGAAACTTTACGTTTGAAACCACCGGCACCACTTCTAGTTCCACACATGTCATCAGAGGATTGCATCATAGGCGGTTATGATGTATCTAGTCAAACCATAGTATTCATCAATATATGGAACATTCAGAGGGATCCGAAATTGTGGGATGATCCGAAAAGTTTCAGACCTGAAAGATTTGAAAATGAAGATAATGGACAATGTAAGCTATTGTCATTTGGACTTGGAAGGTGAGCCTGTCCTGGTGCAAACATGGCCCAACGGGTGATCAATGTGGCTTTGGGATCGTTGATCCAGTGTTTTGAATGGAAAGGAATAAGTGAAGAAGGAATGAATATGCCTAAGGCGTTGCCATTGGAAGCCATGTACAAAGCCCATGAAATCATGGCAAGGATTGCTGAGCATTGAGCGGGAGCCAAGATATTGCTATTAGTCCTTGTCTTATGTGTTTGTACCAAAAATAAATAATCCATTGCTAAGGACGTCTTAGATTCATAAATTGTATTATGGCGTACAAACTTGTATGAAATGGTTAAAGTCATTTGGATAAGTTTCGTTGTCTACCTTATCGGTCTCTTTCTTGTTTCTGACAATTTATTTTTGCCATTCAATGCTTTTGCCAAACCCTGCGTTATTAATATGGCACCTCTTAATGCACCACAACCAAAAGTTATTCCTCCCACTAAACTTCTCAATATCAATTCTTGCTCCAAATAATCTCATTGGAAACAACCCGCATATAATTTTTCTAACATCTTAATTGTATCAACTACTTCCCAATTTATATTTTTTTCAGTTTTTATGCAAATATTTAAAACTTTAAGTCTCCAAGCCAACCTTTGGTCCTAACTTTCGCATGGAATGACACCAATTTTCACTCGAAAGATAATTTTGGCCCAAATTTACAAGTATCACATAGAAAGGCACCGACTTTTACCCAAGCGGTATTTGCCCCATCACTATAATTTTCTGTCAAAATGTGCACATTTATATATTTGCTTCACTCATCAAGTTGGCGCCTTTCTTTTCTCCAAAAAATCTCATTTTTTTTTTTAGTAAACGAAGTGGGTTCTTGAAAATATAATAATGCGCATTATCTTCCAATACAGTATTATTCTTTTTTGGCCTTTATACAGTGTTGGTCTTGTAATTTAGACAGAAGAACCAGGAGCCCGTCAAAACAGAAAAAAGGAAAGAAAGAATGTGAAAGGGCACCAATTTCATGACGCTATAGAGTATAATATAGGTGTTAGGAAGTTCAACCACTCAATAGGGCCTTTAATAGGAGAGATGTCCATTCTCATAGTACGCTTAATGGAATTCAAGAGAGAATGCAAAAATTTCCTTTTTTTTGTTTTGTTTTACAACTATGGACTTGCTTTCTTCTTATCATAATCTATCGCTTATCTGATATAAAACAGGGACACGAAACGTAGATGTGTGGTTACCCAAATACACTTGGAATTATCATAGTTTACCAATAGAGCATGCCCTCTTGGTGCACGAAACATGACAATTTCATAAAGATTAGTTTTTTTGAAACAAATTGAACCAAACCAAACTATTGACACCCTTACTAAATAGTGTATGTCTATTTAGAAAAATTAAATTACATTTTTAATATCAAATGACAAAAGATATTTTCTAGTTTATTTTCTAGAATCAGCCAAACATCTGAAAATGTTGTGGAAGATGACTTACGAAAAAATATCTTCCAAAAATATCACATTTTTCATTGAATAAACAGAGCTACAAAATAGAAATGACAATCTAAACATACATTTCTAAAAGTTCTTAGTGTCTAGTAGACCAGTCAAATAGACGAGTCAAGTTGAAAGTAGTCTGACCCAAATACTTTAATTTAACTTGGCATGACCCATTTTTTACGTAATATAAATCTAGTGACTCATACCTTGCCCGTACCCAACTTGACTCATATTATTAAAAAACTTTCATATTTAACTGAATTTACAAAATTTTAAACTCAAATTGAGATTAGAGTGTGAAGTGAGCGGACGTGAGATTGAATGAGGGCAAGAAAGAATGAATAGAGTTATAGAAATGGGTTGGGTCTAAATAAGTTGTAAATTCATTTATGACCCATTTAACACTCACATTATGTTTAAACTCATTTACTTAATATAAACAATTCATTTATGACTCATTTAATACATGTATGTTTTCAAAAATTGGTTCATGACCCATTTTGATAGGTCTAACCTGTAGTGAGTTCGATGTTGATGAACCAACTTTAGAACCCAACACGATAGTTGAAAATGACATCTTGCCAATTCATGTGCTAGACCGGTCCAATTCGGTACAAATAAAGGTCTAGTTTGCCAATCCAATAATTGAACCGTTGGCTGAACCAGTTTGTTCCAGGTTTTGACCAACCCAAGTGGCAATGAATGACCGGACCGGACTGAGGGCCGGTTCCCGGTTCAACAGATGAACTGGCTGGCGCGGTCGGGGCTTAAACACCTTGTTGATGGCTGATCGCCTGACTGCGGATTGGAACCTCGTAGCTTGGACTGGGCGACCCGCCATCTCCTCCTTTAAGGGTATGCTCTCGATAGCCGCTTTCCTCAATTTTGACGAATAAAGCTCCCATTTTTCTCAGCTATCTACTGTGAAATTGATGAAACCTCTCCCTTTCCCTTTCGATTTTGATTTTGCGGCACAAATAGGAATTGCTTTGCTCTCGACTTTTTGGGGCGAGAAATTGTTGGAATTCGGGGTCTGAGTTGACGCCATATGTCAAGGTTCTAGTTTTTTGGGGCATTGATCAATGCCCATCTCCTAGAAGTTCAAGGTGGGTGGTTTGGTGGGTTGGATTTTCTTTTTCTGTTCTTTTTTCCCCACTTACATGTCAAGCTTGGTGTGCTCTTTCGTGGGTTCATGTAAATTGGAGTTCAAATCTATTTGCAGTACCCCTTGCTTTGTAAATTTTAGAGGGCTATCTTCATGTAGGGGGCTTGGTTTAGCAGTTTTGAGTAATGGTTTCGGTCACTTCTATCAGGGTTTAGATCAAGACAATGTCTATATCTTGTGCATGATGAGTGGGCTGCCTTCATCACCTCTTGAAATGCAGTATAAATTGAGGTAGTGGCTTTTTGTTGGATCGCCACCTCCAGTAGCTGACTCTGGAGAAAGCATCGCAAGCATAGGCAAATTAGTGGAAATGGCTCATGAAGATGAGAAATGCCACTCTCAGGACCAGGACAAATTGATAGAAGAACAAGATAAGGATTCGTCGTCTGCGTCTCTGCCAATGCTGACGGACCGCAGTGGGCAGGATAACACTGGAGAGCGGCCTATGCCAAACCAGACCGACATTGTTAAAGCTCTCGAAGTGGTTGAGAGAGACTCTGTTGCTATCGCCGAGAGTTTCACATCTCTATTTGCTTCGCTTCGCTTGGCTCTATCTGAGGTTGGTTTGATCAAATTGTGGCCATGACTCATCCCTTTTGTCTAGCGTTCCCAGTTTGCCTAAGTTGGTTCAATGCCATATATTTGTAGAGGAGATTCATGCATCCTAAATATGACACTGAATGATTTGACATCCCTGTTGGCTTTTCATGGTTCAGTGTGAGTGCTGCAGCTTTAATAAAATTATCAGATATGTCAATCCTGTCATCTTCATGGAAAGTAAATCATAAGAAGAGATTTCGATAAAATTATAATTTGAAGATTGATGATTTATGTAGGTTCTTCGGTAACTTTTTGACAGCAAACCATGAGAGGAACTTTGAGAATTCTTTGATGCTATGTAAAGGTTTACTTTTGTCACATGTTAGACTCGTCAAGATAAATTTTAGAGAGATTGAATTGTTAGCATTAATAAAGTGTCAATGAAGACACATTTCCCATGTGCTTTTGCATTTAATTCATGAGCTTCTTTGGTATGTTTTAGGAATTATTTGCAGTCCGGAGTTCATTACCTTGAAATATGGAAGATTTGTTAATTTTTATGAGGCTTCTCTGATGATACTCACATTGAAGGAAAAAATTATGAGCCAAATATAGTATATTAGCGTGCTCTTGAGATGTCTTAAATGTGTGAAGTTTTAAGGTGCTTTCCTATTAAAATTTACATTTCGAGAAGTGTCTTAAATTTTTATTTAGGTGTGATACCTTTCAAAATCAGAATCTTGTGCTATTGGAATAGCTCCATATTCTGTTAAAGAGAAATTACAACTATCACTCTTTGGTGGCTATTCCTGATATTACAAACTGTGTTTTTTTTTTTTTTTTTTTTTTGGTAAAATACAAGCTGTGTTTATCTGGCTAGATATTGTAAAATTGCAGGTAACTTCTTGCTCAACAGATCATATGCAGTGCTTCAATGATGCTGCTGGACGCCTTCAAGAATCTGGTAAGTTCCTCAAAATAAAGTAAAAATCTGTTTCTTTTCCTGACAATGAATGACTGCTAATGGACTTGTAATCTGAAATTTGCCCCGTGAGATAAGTTCATTTGCTGAGCTAAACCCACCAACCTGTTCTGGTCAGCAAGCATGTAATGTGTATTTTCTCCCAACATCAACTGATGATGGTCATGTGCAGAACCTGCTCACTAGTATTGACATCTAAGGGTTGGATGCACGGCTGGCGGACTGTTGTCTTCATATATGTTGGAGATTGATGGATACATGTGTATGCATTCGCACTTGCTTACAGTTTTTGCATGCTAGATAATTCAAGGCTGTTTGCTGGTTTTCTAAAATGCTATTTAAACACAAAATGTAATTTCGAATGATTTGAAAGTGTAACTAAAAGAAGATAATTGATGGGATTTTCACAACATTTGGCAATTCAGTGCATGCTGTTGATATGAAGCTCGCGAGATCTTTGTAATCTTCGTGCTGATTAAGTTGGGTTAGAGGCAGTAATTGGTTGAGGATAGTCTCATTAAAATTATTCCATGATATTTTATATGTTAATGGATGCTTCTTTATGTGTATTTTAATCTGAACCTTATTGTTCCTTCTCTTTTTTGTAGTGCTTGATGCAGCAACAAAAGGAAATCGGTACATAAATTCCTGTCTAAGGTAGTCAGGCTTTGATGCCTAACTTTGCATTTTGGAACTTCATGTTGTGTTTATCTACACTTATGGAGACTGCTAATCTGAATATCATTCCCTATCTTTCATGTTACATGCAAGAATGTTGTTCTTCTATGTTTTACATATGATGTGCTTAACTTGACTCAAGAAATTTTTTTTCTGTGGAAACTAATGGTGAGGTTTTTGCATTTTCTTTTCACATAAAAATTCTTATTGTCAATGAGAGAATGCGAGTGATTTCCTGGTGTGACTGGAACATTAGATTATTAGCTTCTTGAATCAAGAGCAAAGGATGTGCATTACTTCAGCTGAAGAACCCGTTGCTAACACCATTCCAGCTTTTAGACTGTTCATTATATACTAAGTTGGTGGATATTCCCTTCTTTCCTCATTTGATGGAAACTCAAACTCTCGTATATGCACCTTAAGAAATCCTTTGAATGATCAGTCATGACAAACATTACATCTTGTTGAACCTCTGTTGCTATTTGGAATTTAGTCACATTTTGCTCTTTAGTAATCAGTGTTTGCTAGTGTCGGTAAGTTTTTTTGGCTTGGATTCTTGTTATTGCAGATTAAATGAAGAAATGAAGGGCATGGAAAGTCTAGCGACACAATTGTATCCTTGACTAGGTGGAAAAAGTCTTTATCGTTGTTGCAGTGTTTGTCCTGAACACATTTTTGTCCTGTGAACTTAGAAATTTATCAAAAAGCATCATTTTACTTCTTACAAATGAGCAACGCCCATTCGTTGGAAAGTAAAACGTACACAGTTTTTTTTTTTTTTTTTTAATTTCCCAGTTGAATTAAAGGTCTGTGCTATCATTTGTGTTTTCCTTGACATTGCTTCAGAAAAATTCTAAGGAGGAATGTTGATGCTTTAGATTCTGCTGTCAACAAACTTGTCCGGCTTCCATGATATCGGATAAGCTGTCGATGCACTTCTGTTTCCCTACTTAAAGATCTCTTCTTATGAGAGTCCTAGTCTTGCCAACATGATACTTGAAGTGCTGGAGAGAGAGGAAAGATGATCACCTCACTTGTAAGATTCATTTTAGCCATTCTTTTGCATCTCTTGCCGTTAGTTGTATATTATCCTCCTGACTTTGGATTGGTCTACCTTCTTCTCTCTCGTATTCATTTTCCCCCTTTGTATTTGATCGTCTCAGCTTGCTGCGATTTTTTGCAATCACAGCTGAGTAGGCAGAACGGCTTGTAATGTGAGACTACTTGTGACATGCCATGCTCATTTTAGGGAAGAAATATGTAATTTTTGGGGCTCTGTTTACTTGAATAGCCGAATCTGAGCCCGACTTCTGACTTCCATTGTGCATTTTCGAAACCGGCGGGGGCATTTGAGGCAAGTCGCAGATTCATTTTGGGAAGTGGTGCGGTGGGGATTGAGTCGATGCGCGGGCGCATCGGGGCCTATTTGTCTTGCAAATACATGGATGACCTGAGCAATCTCAACCTACACAACTCAATTGCATCGTTCGAGCCTGTCTCGCAAGCACGCCTGGGAGCATGCCACACTATATTCGTCCTTTCAAATCAAATATCGTGCATCTCCATGGCGACCGACTCGAGTGAAGAAGAATATTTGTACTACTAGAATTTTACATCTAAAATTAATTTTGTAAAATTAATGACGGATTAAAGGAGGGTAATTGGTGGCATAAGCAAAAAGGGAGCTGACGAGAGGTCAAACCACTGCATCATCCAACAAAACAAATTCTGGTTTATTACATCGCCATCGATGCCCAGGCGGACCGTACAAAGAAAAACAAGAAGTCCTAAGACCTATGCTTTTCTACCACCGAAAACCAGACCGGAACCAGCCGCCCTAGAACCGCCCGATCTGATCCTGGCTCTAAATTTTGGAGGTCGGTTTCCTGGTTACAGGTTGGGAACCTATAGCCTCGACCGTAAACAACACAACTCCTAGCAATGATTTCTGAATAGATTAAGAAAGATTTATTCTGTGGAGAGGAGGTTGTGGACGAAATCCTTGACCTTGAGGATCAACTGGGTGGACTGGGCCACCTCCGGGAATATGTAGAAGGCGTGGAACATGGTCGGGAACTCCACCAGCTCCGCCGCCTTGCCGGACCTCCTCAGCCACTCGCAGTACCTCTTCTGCCAGTCCCTCAGCGGGTCGAAGCCCCCGACGAACACCAACGTCGCCGGGAACCCCTCCAGCCCTGCCACGTCCGCCGCGTTCGGCCCGCTCACGTTCACCGCCCCGTGGTCCCGGTCCGCCCCCTCCGGCAAGAACGCCCTCCAGCACCAGTCCGTCCGGGGCACCGACACCAGCGGCGCTCCCGTCAGCCGGATCTCCGATTCCGTCCGCTCGGCGCCCCCGAAGAAGGGCTGGATCGCCACCAGCCCCACCACTCGGACCCTCGCGAGCTTCCGCTCCGGCAGGGAGGCCCTCACCGCCACGTGGTGCGCGATATTGGCCCCGGCGCTGTCCCCGGCGAGGAAGCACTCGGAGACGTCGGCGACGGGGGGCAGGGCGGAGGGGGTCTCGTCGAGGAAGCGGAGGACGTCGAAGCCGTCGTCGTACTGGGAGGGGAAGCGGTGCTCGGGGGCGAGGCGGTAGTCGACGGAGACGACGACGGCGGGGAGCTTGCGGGCGAAGCGGCGGCAGACGGCGTCGTAGGCCGAGGAGGCGGCGCTGAGGTAGCAGAAGCCGCCGCCGTGGAAGAAGACGAGGACGGGGAGGGAAGCAGCGGGGGAGGCCGGGTCGGAGGGGGTGAAGACGCGGAACCAGAGGGGGCGGGAGGGGTCGACGGCGACGTCGGAGGAGGAGACGCCGCGGACGGGGGCGGGGTTGGGAGGGGACTTGAAGTCGAGGAAGCCCATGAGGCGTCGGTTGACGGTGCCGTCGGAGCGGCCGCAGAAGTCGGTGACGCGGGTGAGGACGGCGACGGCGACGCGGGTCTTCCAGGGCATCTCCGGCGAGGACGGGGCCGGTTTCTTCGGCGAAGTCGCCATTGCCGAGATTCAGGGCACGATGATGGTGGGGCTCTCTCTCCTCGGTTTATTGCAGACGACGACATGCGCGGGCGCAAGGGAAGCGTGGGCGTGGGGGTGGGGGTTGGGTACGTTGGCCATACTGCCACGTGTAACGTGGTTAATGGGTCCAAGTCTGCATTGTCATGATGTCAAGCTCGTTCGTTGATTGATCGGCCCACGTCACTTTACAGATCCCGTACCAATATTTATACTACTATTGATGATCGCCGACGGTTTAAAAAAGAAAAGAAAAAGCAAATATATGCGACCCGACTCTTAAAATTCACCGACGTGCATTTACGAATGGTTACCGAGCAAACCCGCTTCTCGACCGTCGTCGCCTCTCCACTCTTCCAACCTCCAGCAACGACGACGGTTTGCTTCTGCGGCTCCTGGCTCCACTTCCCGATGGTTAAGACAGCCTATCCTTCATATTCAATGGTCTCCATCATCTACGGCTCTATTGCAACATGATCTCCGGAGGACATTGGCCCGTTTGGTCCAACTTTTGGGAAATGTCTTTACAAAAATACAAATACCTTTGGTGAATGGAGTTTTTCGAAATACAAATAGCATTTGGTAAATTGTAATTCTAACGTGTATTGAAAAATAACTTTGGCCAAAATACTATTTGGTAAAATTTACATTTGTAAATAACTTTTATTAAATTAATATAAACATTTATAATTTTTTTTTTGGAGTCGGCCACCGACTGGCCAGATTTGGCTGCTGAACCACCGGATCTGGCCGTCAAATGCTGTCGCTTGAGATCGCCTGACCCAAGCAACTGTCACGTGACCCCAAGCGATGGGCTGCCTGAGTCAAGCGACCCTAGGCAATGGGCTGCCTGGGTCGAGTGACCCCAGGTGACAGCCGCTTGGGTTGGGTGACCCCAGGTGATGGTTGCCTTGGGTCGTGCAACCTTAGGTGGCCATCACCTAGGGTAGACCTCAGCAACTATTGCTTGAGGTCGCGTGACCTCAGGTGGCTGCCTGGTCCGCGCAATTTAGGCCATTAGTCGCTTGAGTCACGCATCCTAGTCATCACCGAAGGTCTGGCGACCCTCAAGTGGTGGTTGCCGGCATGCGTGACCCCTTGGCCAGCGGTCGTCGGCCTCTGATCGGCTTTTCCATGCGATGGTTTTGGAGAAGATAAACAGTAATCGACTTGCATTTCGAAAATGCAAGTTCCCAAAGTACCTCTACACCCCTACTTTGGACTAAGGGCCTTTAGAATCATTTGGAGATACAATTGTATTTTTCCCAAGTTGAGCGAAAACACGAACCAAACACGTTTGTATTTGGCCAATATTTGGCCAAGGGATTTTAGAGTCCTAAAACCTATTAAAAATGCTGAACCAAACGGGGTCATTATCACCTTACCTAAGCGAATTGCACCCGAGATCATCAAACCAATTTCTTAGGCCCTATTGTTGATCGAATCGAGCTTTATTCATCGATCCTTGTGTCTTGGAACTCAGTAATTTCTCTTTGTTCTAGTCGCCGGTGGCTGTTTAGTCATCTTGTCGAACTCTCTATCATTGCCGACTAAGAGCTCCCAACAACTAGCAAATTTTTACTTTCACCGTGTCTTCCTTGGCCTCTCCTAATCCTAGTCGACGGACGGGAACTCAAAAATCATAGAGAATTCATGAGTCGAGCACCAACGATTTACTTGTGCAAAATTGTCCTTTCTCAAGAACATATGCGCCTTGAGAATTCAACTTGACTATAGCTTCTTCACCCTTTGGCCTTTTTCTTGGTATATTAGCAAAGATAAGTTATGGAGGAATGCTTGGTGGGGGACCTCGAGGCTCATAACTTTTTTAGTTTTCTTTTGTTCAGAAAGAAAACCCTAATGCGTTTGTGCTTTTCTAAGAAAAAAACATAGGTTTGATGGAGAGAGATCACTTTCTGTCTTTTGCCGGAAAGGCAGGGAGAATTTGATGACATTGTTGGTGCATTAAATTGATCTAGAAATGACTCCATATTGAGAAAGGTACGTGGGAGGCCATCTACATTTACTTTTTAGAGGAGAGTCGCAGGTGGACCGGGGTTGGATCTTATGGAATTTTGCGACATGCATAATTGGGTTTGATTGGACTTGAGATCAGGACTTGCCATGACATTTACATTTAAAGGGTTCACGTAAAATGTCAGAATTGAGCTTGTCTAGTCAAGCCTGGTTGGAGTTTTAATGAAAAACCATTTTTGAAATTTGCCCAAATCTTATCCACTCGAATTCTCTTATATAAGAGTTTCCTCTCGCGATATGCTCTAGCTCTTCCTCCTCTGTATTTTCTTCTTTCCTTTGGTACTCAATTTGCACTTCTCGTTCGGGTTGATTCCTTCCTTCTAATCTCCATCGCTCTCTAGCTGTCACCTCCTTTTCCTTCCAGTAATCTTTCCTATCCCTCGGCTTGGCTTGCATGTGAAGTTTTTTGGGTCAAGTGAATCATCGAGGCCTATTTTCTCCCTGTCCTGAGTTTTTCCCATCTCCTTATGGCTATAGTTCATCTTGCCTGGGTTGAATTTGATTGTATAGCGATGTGGGTCTTTGATCATGGACATGCAACACTTGGGTTTTAATTCTGCAAAGGGTTTTGAGCATTTGTAAGTTCATGGCAACAGAAGAGATCGACAGCTCCTCCCGCATTGCTGCGCTATGTTAAAGACTGGGACGACTATGCTCAGAACAAAAATTGGAAGTTTGGGATGATGTACCTTCCACGGACAAGCTGAAAGAGTGTCGCCTCATCCTAGTAGGTAATATTTTTACCAATCCTGCCGTCAATCTTCCTGCTTTCCAAATTGCTATGAAGAAAGCATGGCGTTTAGACCAGGTTGATATTTCCCTTTGTTATGGTGGCCTGTATATAGTCAAATTTCGGTCAGAAATCGAAAAACAAAGAGTACTTGTTGGGAGTTCGTGGCTATTCTTAGGACATTTGGTTTATTTCCAACCATGGCAACCTAATACGCCATTACATTGCTATGATTTCTCCCACTGTGCATTTTGGATGCATGTCATTGGATTACCTTTGGAGTGGAACACTGAACACCTCTTGCGTAAAGCAGTTAAGCAGGTAGGTTGTGTAACTAAAGTGAAACCAGATACTTCTGGGAGGGTCCCGATAGAACTTGATTTGAAAGAACCTTTAAAGACGAGGAAGCTAATTCGTATCGAAGGGAAGACATTATGGTTAGATTTTCACTATGAATGTGACAATTTGATTTTCCACTTCTGTTTTCAATTAAATAAATCGGGCTTTTCGTCGACGTGCTTATAGCACTATTCTTTGAACTGATCACTCATGAGATAACTTGACTAATCGGGAAAGTTATTAAAGGATTTTGATGCAACAGACTTGAGAATTCGACCAGGATCGACTGCTTGACTGTGTTAGTCTACAAGGATCAGTTCGACACAGTCGAAAATCTATCAGAAATCGAAAATAGGTCGATTCAATAGAGATAAAATTAGGCTTGGGTGATTCCAACTAATTATGAACTTCTCGTTGATCGGCACTAAACTGAATTTTCTGTTATTTTGGTACTCTGTGCTCGTAATTGAAACCTCGAGATTTTTCACGACAATTGAGAGTCATCAATGCGTCGAAAATGTACATTGTGGCTTGGGAATAATGGACCACGGGTCAGTTGCACTGAAAATTCCTAAAAAAAAACTAATCGATAATTTAGGTTGCCCTAAAATCACATTTGACTAAAATTAACCCAGGAAATGATGTTGATTACAGAAATTAATAATTGTCACGTGTCACAATTCATCCTAAGGACATTGTTGCATCTTCTCAAAATTTATTGATGATGGGAATTGTTCAAGAAATGTGCAAGATCAGTAAATTAAAAGAGCAAGGGAATTGCCACATTTTAAGTAGGATTTTATGGTCTCTAATGTGAAGCAATTTAAGAGGTATTATAAGTTGTTACTAAGGGACTTGACCCTATTGAATTAGATGTTAGATTGGTAATTAAAGAAAGAAGAGAAGTCTCCTCAAAAGGAAATTCGTAGGAATCCCTTTCTCCTACAATTTCACCTCAATTTCCTTGGTATTTAATGGAGATGGATTTGGAAAAGAGAGTGGGACCTAAAGTAGTAATGGAGAGCCAATTTTCCATGGAATTTGGGCCAAAAGCAGAAGGTAAATGCTGAGTAACTTCCAGGCATTTACTCCCCACCTTCCTCCTCTCTCCTTGCCGTAGGAAACTGAAATGCAACAGCAAATGGGCTGCTTTCCTTTTTACTTTTTCCTTTTTCTTTCTTGTTCTTTATTTTTCTTTCCTTTCTTTTCTCTCAGCTGAAGGGTCTTAATCTTCTGCTTTACCCTCTTTTCTTTTTCTTCCGCACTTATTTCTTCTCCCCTGCTGCCGTGCACCTGTCTCTCTCTTTCCCTTATCCAGCCTTACAACAATTTCCTTTCCCTTTCACAGCCATAAAAAGTCCTTTTTTTTCTTCTTATTTAAGTTAGTTTATTCGGCCATTCTTGCTCCCCCTTGGATGACAAAGCAGCGACCGAACAGTAAGGTCTCGAGTGTTCCTCCCTCCTCAAGAAAATCCGGGACATTGTGTGCTGCTGTGGTGGTCGCTCAATGACACCTCCAGCAGTTGTGCCGAGTCCAAATCATTGTCAAAAACCTCCAGGGCTGTCCTTGTGTTGCCGTCCGGCCACAAGTGAGGATTGCCATTAGTTTTGGTGGTGAGTTGTCTTCTAAATCTGGACTAGGGGTTTAGTACCTCTATTAGGAATTTGTACAAGTTAGAAAAATGTAGATGGCGTTATATGTGGATGGATGTTGGTTAGGGATGTTATGATAGCCATAGAAAAGCTTAGATAGGGTTTAGAGAGCGAGACAAACATCATGGAGGAAGATTCGGACTAGAATAGTAATTGATTTCTGAAATAGTTTCCAGGACGTGTGTTTTGCTAATTTCGTAGACAATTGTGTGTTGCGATTTTGAAGAAATTTTATTTTGAAGAAATGTTTTAGACATTCTAAATAATAACATATATTTTTCTCAGAATTTTTAAAATTTTAAAAGATGACGATTTTCATGACGTCATCCTTGAAGCGATAATTCAGATAGTTCTGTAAACCGTGACCTGTTATGATTCCAAGGGCTGTTACTGACCTTTAGAGGTCGAATTTCCAATCAGTTTCTTAATGAAAGTTGTTCATTATAACTTTTAGTTTAACATAATTGAATTTCAAATCAAATGGACTAGATTTCGACCCAAAAACGAACTGATTACGATGAGCTAGGCTCTTTGGAACGGGACCCGATTTTTGAGCTGGATAGAAAGAATTTCTGGGCCGAATCCAAAGGGATCTGGATCTCGGTGTCTTCAGGAATTTTTTTTTGTGTGTTTTCAAGCACATGTCCAAATTTGAGAATTTTTCGAGCTCATACGAATGGATTTCTGACTTCGAATTTGGGAGAGTATAATTGGACTGTTTTCTATGAATTTGGGTTAGTAAGAGTGTATGTTTGTTTTGAAGTATTGTTGCTATGAAATTGCTTAATTGAGACTGTGAATGCTATGTGTAACTGATTATTGAAGTGTGACATTGATCATATGCATTCATGGCATGAGATTCTGCCACGAGCCTTTGGGGCCGGGCGATGCTCCTTTGAGAATTCCCCACGTGAACGAATGCCGGTCGTAGTGGAGGTTGGACTGATGCTCCTATATGGAATGCTGTCTAGATGTAGACGATGCTGCGCTCGACGGTGCGAGGCGATGCCCGTTTATGCTAGAAGACTATTATCTAAGCATTGAAATCATTTGTGACACATGAAGTGCCCGGTTATGCCGGAAGACTGTTATCTGAGCATTGAAATCATTTGTGACACATGAAATGCTCGGTTATGTCGGAAGACTGTTATCTGAGCATTGAAATCATTTGTGACACATGAAATGTCCAGTTATGCCGGAAGACTGTTATCTAAGCATTAAAATCATTTGTGACACATGAATGGGTGAAAGTGAGGGACATAATTAAAAGACGGAACTGTGTGGTGCGGTATGGGACGTGCCATAACGGTTTAGTCTGATAATTGGGGGCTCGGGTAAGCATGTGTCATTTATGTCCTTACATATGTATGTGTTAAAAGTATTCTAATGACATATGATCTAGATATCTTATGCATGATTTAATTGACACTAATATGCAGAAAAGTACTGGTATTAAGAAAGTGTGAGAAAGGATTAGATTGCATGTTGAGCATACCCTTCTCCTAATCTGGATTTAGGGGATTTACTCATTGAGATGTGATCTCACCCTTTAGTGGGCTAATATTTTTCAGGTCCCTAAATGGAGGAAGGCCAGGTCGTGTACAGTCAGTTGCAGTAAAGGAGGAATAGGACTCTCATTATCTCCTTCCAAGTGATGACGAGTTTTCTGTCAAGACTGGATGTAGGGTGACAGCTCACCCCTGAGAGATCGAGAAGTATGATAGTAGTAAACCCCGGTTTTGTTGGTAGAAGCTTAGTTAGTGGGTAATCGAACAGCTTCACTTTTTGTATTAGACATTGGGGTATTAAACTGGTTTATAAGTAATGTGATGTTGTAGGTATGGCTTGTGAAAAATAATATCCTACTTTTCTATCCCACTGTTTTGTTGTATGGAGATTGTTTCACGTTTCCGCATGTGCAAAAATAATGAGTGGGTCGGCAACAGTTCCTGAGATGTTGCAAATTTTAAATCGACCATTGAAGGATGTGCATGTGCCCGAGGTTCGAGTCATGACATCCCCGTTTAAATGATATCAGAGCAAGTTAGTGTTTGGAGTGATAAGGTGTGATGGGTTTTGGGATAGTTAGTAGGAAAATGCTTTTTCCTTATGCAGATGCCTGTGATTGGCTAGCTGATTGGTAGTTGTTTTGTGTGGGTCATTCAATTTTCCCTAATTCGGTGTGGAATTAGGAGGAAGGTTCTGTAGAGATCCTGTAGGATGAGTGATCCGAATCAGAAGACTCCTAAGAGGAGGTCTGTCGCGTCTGTTACTCGGGATAGAACGTCGACTAAGGTCGGTACCCGAGGAAGAGCACATGCTTAGGCCAGCGCGAGTGAAAGAGTATTGCCTCAGGTTGGTACTGGTGTAGCAGCACTTGACAATCCTAGATTAGATAGGATCGTGCAAGCACTTGAGACTTTGGGAATTTTGATGGGACAACAAGTTTAGAATCAAGCTGTCGTTACCGCTGTTGTAGCTGCACCTGCTGTAGTCCAACCTGGGATTGTGATTGGTAGGAGACTGATGCACAAGCTGGTAGAACAGTTCCTAAGACTTAAGTCACCGAGGTTTAGTGATGTAAGCGACCCTAAGACTACGACCCTTTGGTTAAGGGATGTTGAGAAGACCTTCACAGTGTTGAGGTGTTCAGAGGAAGATTGAGTACTTCTGGCGGCTTATCAGCTTCAAGGTAACACCAGTATGTGGTGGGAAGTCACTCAAGAAAGAGTGTTCCCGGAGGGCATAGCTCAGACTTGGGGTGCCTTTTGTGAGGCTTTCAATGGAAAGTCCTTCTTAGACAGTACGAGAGATTTCAAGATAACAGAGTTCCAACGGCTTTGCCAGAATGAGATGTTCGTAGATCAGTACGAGACAAAGTTTGCAGCGTTGTCTAAGTATGCACCGAAACTAATTGATAATCTAGTAGGTGGGACAAAGAGGTTTTTAGATGATTTAAAACTGAATATTGAAAGTCAGTTGATGCCTCTGAACCTGAAGGATAAGCAAGCTTAGGATAGTGCATTACTAGGATGGGTGACCTCCTGGGATAGTGCCTAACCATGCGCCAAAGGGTAAAACTGTGAGGCTTGGTATGGGATAGGCCAAAGCGGATAATGCCTCTATGAGTTAGTCCCTATAGAAACGGGACCCCTTCGATAGATGTGTAGCTTGGGGACGAACCAGACAAAGGCTGGTAGGCTTGTAACGAATCGGTCCGACGAGGGCGGGGAGTGATCGCCGAGGCTAAAGAGCCTGGACAAGGAGCGGTTCCTGGTAGGCTTCTAGGATGGCGAAGGGGGCAGGAATGAACCGGACTATGCACTGAATAGGAGGTGCAGTGTTTCTGGGATAATTTATCATAGTGGTGCAATGAAAGTATCGTTAAGCTTGTAGAACTTTGGTTTAGTGGAGTGAGGTTGGAGAAAGGAAGAGCATATTGCTATAATGGATTGTTATTGTGAAGCAATTCAGTTTAACCTGGTGGCGAGAGGTAGTTTTGAATTCCTTGAAAATCAAGGAGGACTCTTGATTACTTTGATTTCATTTGTTGAGGCAACTTGGTGACTAGATGAGAGTTGCCAAGGTTAGTTGGCAATCGTCGTTGACACGACAGTTGAAGAGTTGAAGATCAAAGATATTGCTATGGACTCAAGCAAGATGGAAGAAGTAAGTAATTGGTTGAGACTGACTACAATGATAGAGATCAGAAATTTTCTTGGTTTAGCTGGGTATTATAGACAGTTTGTAGAAGGGTTTTCTACGTTAGCGTCACTGTTGACTCGACTTCTAAAGAAGGAATAAAATTTTGTATGGACAAGTGAATGCAAGTATAGTTTTCAAAAGCTTAAGATAAAGCTGACTATTGTACCTGTGCTGACCATACTATCTAATCCTAGAGAATACGAGATCTACAGTGATACATCATTTAGAGGACTGAGTTGCATGTTAATGCAGCATGATAAAGTTGTTGCCTATGCGTCCCGTCAGTTGAAACCTTACGAATTGAATTATTCGACGCATGACCTAGAACTCGCAGCAATCATTTTGCTCTGAAGATTTGGATACATTATTTGTGTGGAGAAAGATTCAGATCTTCACGGACCATCAGAGTCTCAAGTATTTATTTTCTCAGAAGGAATTGAATATGAGATAGTGTCACTAGATGGAACTTCTGAAGGACTATGCTTGTGGTATTTTGTATCACCCAGGAAAAACGAATAAAGTCGCCGATACGTTGAGCCGGAAGTCTTCAGTTGCCTAAATGGTGCTCAAGGAATGGACTTTGATCGAAAAGGTTAGAGATTCGGATTTCAAGTTTGAGGTAGGTCACCTTTCAAATCTTATGGCCACCCTCAGAATTGAACCGGAACTACAAATGATGATTAAGACACTTTAGTGGACCAACCCAGAGATCCAGAAAATTGTATAGGAAGAGGTAGAAAAGAGAAAATCATATTTTCACGTTTTAAAAGACGAAATGTTGAGATTCAAAGGACGATCGTGTGTACCTGATGATGCAAAGCTTAAGGAAGAGATCTTATCAGAAGCACATCGTAGCAGTTACAGCATACATCCTAGTAATACGAAGATGTATTAGAATTTATGTCAACGCTATTGGTGGTCCGGTATGAAAGCAGACATAGCCAAGCATGTCGCCAAGTGTTTGACGTGTCAGCAAGAAAAGGCTCAACACTGTAAACCGGGAGGACTTTTACAACCTCTCGAAATTCTTGAGTGAAATGTGAGCATATCACAATGGATTTTGTGATAGGCTTACCGAGAAGTTAGAGGGGTAATGATTCTATTTGGGTAGTGATCGACAAACTGACGAAGATAGCTCACTTCATCGCAATACGAAAAGACTTGGACTTGGATAGGCATGCAGAGTTGTATGTACGTCAAATTGTTTGTTTGCATGTAGTGTCAGTGACGATTACGTTAGATCGAGACCTGAGGTTTACAGCTGCTTTTGGAAAAATTTGCAGAATGCCTTAGGAACGAAGCTGCAGTATATTACGACTTATCATCCTTAGATAGATGGCTAGTTTGAGAGGACGATTCAAACCCTCGAAGACATGCTGCGGGCTTGCGTGTTAGATCTCAAAGGAAGTTGGGAGGAACAACTTTATCTCGTTAAGTTTGCTTACAACAATAGCTACCAGTAGAGCATTCAAATGGCTCATTTTGAAGCATTGTATTGCAGAGTGTGCAGAACGTTGGTATGTTGGGATGAAGTCGGGGAACGAAAGGTCACGGCCTAGAGTTAGTCTAGTAGCTAATGGATGACGTCACGGTTATCAGAAGCAAATTAAAGACTGCTCAAAACTGTCAAAAGCTACGCCGATAAGCACCAGAGACCATTGGAATTCCAAGTTAGTGAAAACATGTTTTTGAAAGTGTCACAAATGAGGGGTACTTCATGCTTTGGCAGGAAAGGGAAACTAAGTCCGAGGTACGTAGGCCCCTTTGAAATCTTGAAATTCGAGTCCTCTGAGGAATGAATGAATGTGAATTTTGTCGAGTGTAGACACCCGCAGGTCATAATCAAGACGGCGACACTTAAGCGACAATTTTAAGTAACTTTAAAATGGTACACTTAAGTGCCATCATCGGAGTAAAATGGGACACTTAAGTGCCACTCCGGCGAAAATCCGGCCAAATGGCTGACGTGGCGACTTTCCGGCGAGCTTGGTCCAAAACGGCGTCGTTTTGCACGCTAACGTGGCGGAGAAAATGCAAAAACGACGCCGTTTCGCGTCTACGTGTAAATAATAGTATATAAATTAATTAAATCAGATTTAAAATATTCAAAAAATTTAAAAAAATTAAGAAAATTTTAAAAATTTTAAAAATTAAGAAAAATTTAAAAATTTTAAAAATTTAAAAATTTTAAAAATTTTAAAATTTTAAAAATTTTAAAAAATTTAAAAAATAAGAAAATTTAAAAAATTTTAAAAAATTAAGAAAATTTAAAAAAATTTAAAAAATTTAAAAAATTAAGAAAATTTTAAAATTTTAAAAAATTAAGAAAATTTTAAAAAATTTTAAAAATTAAGAAAATTTTAAAATTTTAAAAAATTTTAAAAATTAAGAAAATTTTAAAAAATTTTAAAAAAATTAAGAATTTTTTTTAAAATTAAGAAAATAGTAAAATTTTTTAAAAATTAAGAAAAATTAAAAAAAAAATTAAAATTAGAAAAAAATTATAAAATTATAAAAAAGGGGGGTGGGAGGCCGAGCGGGCGGCTCCCTTGCCGCCGCCGCCGGCTCCCTCACCGCCGCCACCTCCGCCGCCGCCGCCTCCCCCACCCCCCTTTTTTTAAATTTTTAAATTTTTTAAATTTTCTTATTTTTTTAAATTTTTACATTTTTTAAAATTAAAATTTTTAAATTTTCTTATTTTATAATTTTTTTAATTTTTTAAAATTAAAATTTTTTAAATTAAAATTTTTTAAAATTTTTAAAATTTTTAAATTTTTAATTTTTTTATAAATTTTTAAATTTTTTTTAAAATTTTTAAATTTTTTAAATTTTTTAATTTTTTTTTAAATTTTTTAAAATTTTTAAAATTTTTAAATTTTTTAAAATTTTTTAAATTTTTTTAAATTTTTTAAAATTTTTTAAAATTTTTTAAAATTTTTAAAATTTTTAAAATTTTTTAAAATTTTTAAAATTTTTAAAATTTTTTAAAATTTTTTAAAATTTTTAAAATTTTTAAAATTTTTTTAAAATTTTTTTAATTTTTTTAATTTTTTAAAATTTTTAAAATTTTTTTAAATTTTCTAAATTTTTTTAATTTTTTTAAAATTTTCTTTTTTTTAAATTTTTTTAAAATTTTATAAAATTAAAATTTTTAAATTTTACTTTTTTTAAATTTTTTTAATTTTTATCTTGATTTGAAGCTCCCCGGCACGTAAAAAAATAATAATAAAATATTGCCACGTAGGATTTCCCAGTCATGGCCGGAGGTTTCCTCAAAAAAAAAGTGGCGGCTTAAGCATTGTTGGTTGATCTCACTCCTAATTAATCACTCCTAAGATGCATTGTTGGTGGATCTCACTCCTAAGTAATCACTCCTAAGATACTGACCATGAGAGGAAAGGTTAATGAGGACAAAACTCATACGACTAAAGAACTTGACCTGGGAAAATGACTTGATTGTGAGACTTGCATGAGGATGATCCTGTAGATAGGCAGACCGATTTCAAGGATGACTAAAAGTCGAATTCGCAGATAGAACATAATGGAACAATGGGTGATTCCGTTTATTATTATTGAATTCATGAACAACCCTAGGTCGATCCTTAGTAATCATGTACTTTGAACTAAGAATTTATCCTTTGCAATTCCATGTAGTTAAGGACGTCCATAAGTCGAGATGTCTTGAACGTGGTTTGACACGAGTCGATCATGTGTGAATCCTCAAAGCCGCCTGTCAGTCTAAGTTGTACCAAAAATGGCATTAGGGCGAAATTCACATGGCATGAGAACTAAAGATTGGACTTTGAATTATCAAGAATGCTTGGGACAAAAGAAGCTACTTGGAGAAGCGAAGAATCGATGAGATGACAATACCCCCGCCATTTGGAAGGAGAATTTTAACGGCTTAAATTTTGAGGACGAAATTTTTATAAGAGGGGAAGAATTGTGATAGCCCGATTTTCCGCTTCTGTTTTCAATTAAATAAATTAGGCTCTTCATCGACGTGCTTATAACGCCATTTTCTGAGCTGATAACTCATGAGATAACTTGACTAATCGGGAAAGTTATTAAAGGATTTTGATGCAACAGACTTGAGAATTCGACTAGGAATCGACTGCTCGACCATGTTAGTCTACAAGGATCAGTTTGGCACAATCGAAAATTTATCAGAAATCATAAATAGGTTGATTCGATAGAGATAAAATTAGGCTTGGGTGATTCCAACTAATTACAAATTTCTCATCGATCGGCATTAAACCAAATTTTTTGTTGTTTTGGTACCCTGTGCTCGTAATTGAAATCTTGAGATTTTTCACGACAATCGAGAGTTGTCAATGCGTTGAAGATGTACATTGTGGCTTGGGAATAATCGACCATGGGTCAATTGTATCGAAAATTTCTAAAAAAAAAACTAACCGATAATTTAGGTTACGCTAAAATCACATTTGACTGAAATTAACCGAGAAAATGATGTTGATTACAGAAATTAAGAATTATCACGTGTCACAATTCATCCCAAGGACATTGTTGCATCTTCTCAAAATTTATTAATGATGTGAATTGTTTAAGAAATGTACAAGATCAACAAATTAAAAGAGCAAGGGAATTGCCACATTTTAAGTAGGATTTTAAGGCCTCTAATGTGAAGCAATTTAAGAGGTATTATAAGTTGTTACTAAGGGACTTGACTCTATTGAATTAGATGTTAGATTGGTAATTAAAGAAAGAAGAGAAGTCTCCTCAAAAGGAAATTCGTAGGAATCCCTCTTTCCTATAATTTCATCTCAATTTCCTTGGTATTTAATGGAGATGGATTTGGAAAAGAGAGTGGGACCTAAGGTAGTAATGAAGAGCCAATTTTCCATGGAATTTGGGGCCAAAAGCAGAAGGTGAATGCTGAGTAACTTCCAGGCATTTACTCCCCACCTTCCTCCTCTCTCCTTGTCGTAGGAAACCGAAGTGCAGTAGCAAATGGGCTACTTTCCTTTTTACTTTTTCCTTTTTCTTTCTTGTTCTTTATTTTTCTTTCCTTTCTTTTCTCTCAGCCGAAGGGTCTTAGTCTTCTGCTTTACCCTCTTTTCTTTTTCTTCCGCACTTATTTCTTCTCCCCTGCTGCCATGCACCTGTCTCTCTCTTTCCCTTATCTAGCCTTACAACAATTTCCTTTCCCTTTCACAGCCATAAAAAGTCTTTTTTTTCTTCTTATTTAAGTTAGTTTATTCACCCATTCTTGCTTCCCCTTGGATGAAAAAGCATTGACCGAACAGTAAGGTCTCGAGCGTTTCTCCATCCTCAAGAAAATCCAGGACATTGTGTGCTGTTGTGGTGGTTGCTCAACGACACCTCCAGCCGTTGTGTCGGGTCCAAATCATTGTCAAAAACCTCTAGGGCTATTCTTGTGTTGCTTTCCGGCTACAAGTGAGGATCGCCATTAGTTTCGGTGGTGAGTTGTCTTCTAAATCTGGACTAGGGGTTGAGTACCACTATTAGGAATTCGTACAAGTTAGAAAGATGTAGATGACGTTATATGTGGATGGATGTTGGTTAGAGATGTTATGATGGCCATAGAAAAGCTTAGATAGGGTTTAGAGAGCGAGAAAAACGTTGTGGAGGAAGATTCAGACTAGAACAGTAGTTGATTTTTGAAATAGTTTCCAAGGATGTGTGTGTTTTGCTAATTTCATAGACAATTGTGTGTTGTGATTTTGAAGAAATTTTTTTCTGAAGAAATTTTTTAGACATCCTAAATAATAATATATATTTTTCTCAGAATTTTTAAATTTAAAAAGATGATGATTTTCATGACGTCATCCTTGAAGCAGTAATTTGGACAATTCTGTAAACCGTGACCTGCTATGATTCCGAGGGCTGTTACTGACCTTTAGAGGTTGAATTTCCAATAAGTTTCTTCATGAAAGTTGTTTGTTATAACTTCTAGTTTAACATAATTGAATTTCAAATCAAATGGACTAGATTTCGACCCAAAATGAACTGATTTCGATGAGTTAGGCTCTTTGGAATGTGACCTGATTTTTGTGCTGGATAGAAAGAATTTCTGGGCCGAATCCGGATGGATCTGGATCTCGGTGTCTTCAGAATTTTTTTTTTTTTGTTTTTCAAGCACGTGTCCAAATTTGAGAATTTTTTGAGCTCATACGAATGGGTTTCTGACTTCGAATTTGGGAGAGCGTAATTGGATTGTTTTCTGTGAATTTGGGTTAGTAAGAGTGTATGTTTGTTTTGAAGTATTTTTGCTATGAAATTGCTTAATTGAGACTGTGAATGCTATGTGTAACTAATTATCAAAATGTGGCATTGATCATATGCATTCATGGCATGAGATTCCACCACGAGCCTTTGGGGCCGGGTGATGTTTCTTTGGGAATGCCCCACGTCAATGGATGCCGGTCGCAGTGGAGGTTGGACCGATGCTCTTATATGGAATACCATCTAGATGTAGACGATGCCACGCTCGACGGTGCGAGGTGATGCCTAGTTATGCCAGAAGACTGTTATATGAGGTCAACGGATGCCGATCGCAGTGGAGGCTGGACTAATGCTTCTATATGGAATGCCGTCTTGATGTAGAAGATACGATGTCACGCTCAATATTGAAATCATTTGTGACACATGAAGTGCCCGGTTATGCCGGAAGACTGTTATTTGAGCATTGAAATCATTTGTGACACATGAAATGCCCGGTTATGCCGGAAGACTGTTATTTGAGCATTGAAATCATTTGTGACACATGAAATGCCCGGTTATGCCGGAGCATTGAAATCATTTGTGACACATGAAGTGCCCGGTTATGCCGGAAGAGCATTGAAATCATTTGTGACACATGAATGCCCGGTGAAATTGTTATTTGAGCATTGAAATCATTTGTGACACATGAATTGGTGAAAGTGAGGGACCTAATTAAAGGATGGAACTGCGTTGTGCGGCATGGGACGTGCCATAACGGTTTAATGTAGTAATTGGGGGCTCGGGTAAGCATGTGTCATTTATGTCCTTACATATGTATGTGTTAAAAGTATTCTGACGACATATGATCTCGATATCTTATGCATGATTTAATTGATACTAACATGCAGAAAACACTTGGTATTAAGAAAGTGTGAGAAAGGCGATTAGATTGCATGTTGAGTATACCCTTCTCCTAATATGGATTTAGGGGATTTACTTACTAAGATGTGATCTCACCCTTTAGTGGACTAACATTTTTCAGGTCCATAAATGGAGGAAGGCCAGGTCGTGTACAGTCAATCGCAGTAAAGGAGAAATAGGACTCTCGTTATCTCCTTCAAAGTGATGAAGAGTTTTCCATTAAGACTGGATGTAGGGTGGCGGCTCACCCCCGAGAGATCGAGAAGTATGGTAGTAGTAAACCCCAGTCTTATTGGTAGAAGCTTAGTTAGTGGGTAATCGAATAGCCTCACATTTTGTATTAGACATTGAGGTGTTAAACTGGTCTATAAGTAATGTGATGTTGTAGATGTGGCTTGTGAAAAATAATATCATACGTTTCTATCTCATTGTTTTGTTGTATGGAGATTGTTTTACGTTTCCGCATGTACAAAAATAATGAATGGGTCGGCAATAATTCTTGGGATGTTGCAAATTTTAAATCGACCATTGAGGAATGTGCATGTGCCTAAGGTTCGGGTCATGACAATGAGCGACTCTCACATTTCTGCTATTCGTGTGGGAAGCTAGGACACTATTTGACAACTCATAAAGAATATCCTTATGAGGAAGATCAACATGATGGTTTATCGAAAATGGCCTATGGTCATTGGTTGCGAGCGGAGGTTCGACAACATATCCTGTATTGGGACATGTTCTATAATCCACAGGAACCTATGGAGCAGATGGATGGAGTTGTACTTGAAACTCCCCCTGCCATGCAATTGCCAATCCTAGCCCTGCCTCCCATTGTTCCTGATTCAGCAGCTCCAGCTACGACCCCTGTCATCCCCTCAAGATCCTCCTTTATGATGGAAATAGTTAAGCCAACTCCAAGGACTACTGACTTGGCACCTGCAAGGGAAAAATTGAAGAGTGTTCAGACTTTTTCCCTGGAGATTCCTAAGCAAAAGAAGCCAAAAATTCCAAGAACGATCACTGCTATTATGAGACTAGAGCTAGCTACTCATTAGATTTGGATGAGACTCAACTCATGGACACCCTTATTTATGCTGCAAATGCGACAGAACATTGTGCATTGGCGGCTGGCCCCAAACAGCCACTGCATCTCAAATGAAACTCCTTAGTTGGAATTGTCAAGGGTTGGGCAACCCCCTGACAGTTCAAGCCCTAAAGGTCGTTTTGGCCAAAGAAAAGCCTGAAATAGTTTTCTTAATGGAAACTAAGAATGCAGAGTCAGTTTTAAATAGAGTACAGTGTCGGTTTCATTTTCCTCACTCCTTGATAAGGGATCCAGTGGGCCTGGCTAGTGGTCCTGCTGTGCTTTGGACTGAGCTTTATGATTTAACAATCTTGAAGTCAGAGGAGAATTATTTTGATCTGCTTTGCTATGATATATCTGTAGCTACTTCTACGCACATCACTTGTCTGCATGCTCCTTCTACTTACGAGGCTAGACAAGAGCTTTGGGATAGCATCAGGGATATCAGTGCTGTAAATACCTTTCCTTGGTTGTGTGTGGGGGACTTTAATGAGATCTTCTACCCTTGGGAAAAAGTGGGCAAGAGACCAGCTATATACTCTCGCCTAGCATCCTTTCGAGCAGTGATTAGTGCTTGCTCTTTACTAGAATTGGAAAGCAAAGGGTGCGAATTTACCTGGTCTAATAATAGAACAGGGGATGACCTACTAAAGGAGAGATTGGATCGAGTCTTTTGCTCTTTGGAATGGTGATTGTTGTATCCTACTGCATAAGTGCTAGCCCTTCTTGCTTTAGGTTTAGATCACTGTCCTATTTTGCTAAACACATCTTCAAGGCCTTTCAAGTGAAAGAAGACTTTTACTTATGGAGCTTTCTGGAATCAAGATCAACAGTGCAAAGAAGTAATTCAAAATTTGTGGAATATATCCAGTGCAGACAAAGCCACTCTTGTATCAAAATTGCATGCAGTTTCTCACGAATTAGCAAGCTGGAATAAATCAAAGTTCAGTAACGGCCATCTTCGTATACTTCATTTACAACACTAGCTACAGACTATCATGAACAGAAAATACTATCAGAGTAATGATAAAGAGCTAGCCCATTCAATCTGAGAAGAAATTCAAAAAATCTGGCATCAAGAGGAGCAATTTTGGGCTATGCGTTCTCGCATCAACTGGCTGAGGTGGGGGGATAAAAATTCCAAATTTTTCCATGCCAGTACTGTACAAAGAAGACAAAGAAACATAATATCTATGTTAAAAGATGAACTCCAAAATTGGATAAGGGAGCCAGAACAATTAAAGGAGTTGACGTTGGGTTTCTTTTCCAATTTATATCAGTTAGTGGGATATCGTGACTTTGGTCCTTTTTTACAACAATGCCCCGAAGTTGTAACTACAGCCATAAATGATCATTTGCTAAGAACAGTAACGGAAGAAGAGGTATACTAGGCTACTTTGCTTCCAAGGCTTTAAGGCCATATGGTCTTAATGGCCTCTTCTTTCAGCATCACTAGGAAATTATCAAAACAGATTTCATCGAAATAGTTCGAGACTTCTTCACTTTAGGTATAATGCCTTGTTGTCTGAATAGAATGATAATTGCATTGGTTCCTAAGGTTCATCATCCAAAAAGTATTGATCAGTACAGACTAATAAGTCTTTGTAATTTCGCTTATAAAATCATTTCCAAAGTTATGGCCAACAGACTTAAACCTTGGCTTCCTAACTTGATATCCAAAGAACAGGCAGCATTTGTTAGGGACAGGCAGATACAAGATAACATAATGGTGGTCCAAGAAGTGCTTCACCGGTTTAAAGTGCGAAAGAGCAAGAAAAAGTTCAATCTTCTTTTAAAAACTGATATGCAAAAAGCATATGACAGAGTCGAATGGGATTTCCTCCAAGCCTACATGCTGCAGCTGGGTTTCAATGACAGATGGGTAAAGTTGGTAATGGTTTGCATTACAACGACCTCATTAAGTGTTCGTTTTAATGGGGAACATCTTGCTTATTTCCAACTATCTTGAGGACTTAGACAAGGTGACCCCCTATTCCCATATATTTTTATATTACTAGCAAATGTGCTCTCAATTCTCATTGTTCAAGCTGTGGATATAGGTCATTTACAAGGAATTAAGTTCAATAGAGCTTGCCCCGCTTTGTCCCATCTATTCTTCACTGATGACTCTGTTTTCCTAAAAGCAACAGTCTCTGAATGCCAAAATCTTGCAAATATTCTAAACCAGTATTGTTTAGCTACGGGGCAGCTTATAAAAAGGAATAAGTCTGGTTTGTATTTAAGCAAAAACTGCCCATTGTCTCTACAACAAAATTTAGCAAGTGAATTCAGAATACCTGTGATGAATTGTTATGGGAAATATTTGGGAATCCTCTCAGACTGGGGGCGATTGAAACGGGAGATGTTTTCTTGGATTTTGGCCAAAGTAAATGCCAAATTAGATGGTTGGAAGGAACAATTGTTATCGAAGAGTGGAAAGGAAATCCTTTTGAAATCAGTTATACAGGCATTACCTTAGTATGCCATGTCGATCTTCAAGCTTCCCCTATCATTATGCAAATTAATAGAGAAGAAGATATCTGTGTTTTGGTGGAGCAATAATAATGGCAATGCAGGCATCCATTGGCGAAATTGGACAAATTTAAAACTCTCAAAAGACTCTAGAGGAATGGGATTCAGAGACCTTGTCAGTTTCAACAAAGCAATGTTTGGTAAGCTAGCATGGCGTCTGTTTCAACAACCTAACGCTCTATGGAGTCAGCTTTTCAAGGGCTTGTATTTCAGGAATTCATCCTTTCAGTGTGCGCAAGCAGGAAATCGTCCTTCATGGGGTTGTCAGAGTATTTTAAAAGGAAGAGAAGCCATTCTTCCAAGACTTCACTGGTTAGTTGGGGATGGCTCCCATATTAATATAAGAGAAGATAATTGGCTACCTATGGGTAAATTAGGAGGAACAGCTACCCATGGCGAATCGGTTTTAGTGGCTAATCTCATTAATCACTCTCATAATGTGTGGAATTCAACTCTTGTCTCCAATCTATTTGATTCTCAGGTCAGTGAAGAGATTTTAAAAATTCTTATTAACCCTTTACTTCTTATTGACCAACTGGTATGGACTGCTAATTCTTCTGGTGTTTATTCAATGAAAAGTAGTTACCATCCTCTGTCTTCAAACCTAAATACCCAACTCAGTGTGGCTTCAACTTTTTATTAAAACCCCATTAAGTTATGGCGTAAGATTTGGCATATGAAAACCACTCCTAAAATTCGAGTGTTTATGTGGTTAGCTTGTCAGAACACCCTTGCTACTAAAGCGAACCTTTTTCACAGACATATCTCACCCATTCCTGTCTGTAGCCTATGCACTCAAAACATGCCAAAGACTGTAGAACATCTATTTTTCTTTTGCACATGGACTAGAGAGATATGGACTCATCCTCAGATCAGGGTTCAGATCTTACCTACCTTAGTGCAACGTTTTGATGCTTGGGTAGCAGCCAGAGCCACTGATTCGAAGGCCTTCCCTGAATTTGAGGTGCTCGCCAATTTGTTGTGGCAAATCTGGCGACAACAAAACAACTTCATCTTTAGAAACTAGAGTCCAGACCCCATCCAAGCATTGGAGGATGCCCTTACACGGAGCCGGATCTATATGGTTGTTGACCCAACTCCTCATTGCTCTCCAATCTCAACCCTCAGCTAAGATCAATGATGGAAACCTCCTAAAAAAGGCAGTTTAAAATGCAATATTGATGGTGCTTTTTAGTCAGAGGGTTTGGAAGGATCAATGGCTTGTATTTGCAAAAATCACAAAGGAATTCTCACTGATGTTTTTGCCCGAAGCTTTTCAGCTCAATCGGCTTTCCAGGTGGAGATTTATGCTCTCATTTTGTCGATTCAACATCTGATCTAGTAGGGGCTTCACCAAGAAGAACTAATAGTGGAATCGGACTGCCTACAGTTGGTTGAGATTGTCACGGAGAAGAAGACGCTGCCATGGACGGAATGAAACCTTTTTGCTGAAGTTGAAGAGCTGCTATCCCGGTGCCCTAATCTCTCTCAAGCACCGTCGCAGACAAGCTAATGCAGCTGCAGATTGGGCCACAAAAGCCCCCCAGAATCAAGGCCCGGTCCGCAATTGGAACATTTACCCTCCTTTTATGTTGCAAGATATAGTGTATGGTGATGCTTTAGCATTTGGATGTTTATCTTCTTTAATATAATATTTCAGCAGTTTCAACCAAAAAAAAAAAAAAAAAAAAAAAGGAATTGAGTCCAATGAGCAAAAATCTCTGCCCAAGCTTGCTGAACGACGTTGGGCATATCTCCGGCAACATCACCGAGCAACCAAAAAAGGGCTGGAGTTTTGAAGTGAAGATAAGTATGAAATTTTTTCAGCAAAAAAAAAAAAAAAAAAAAAGAAAGAAAGACTAGAAAAAATGACATGAGTAAGGGAAGCTGTCTCATTCTAGGTTTGCTTGTATCTCTTAGAGAATCCTTGGTAAGGAGCTGTGAAAAGGGCCTGCCGACAATGACAAATTCACGATCGATTTTGTTTTCAAACTCAATCAAACAAGAAAGAGACTTTAAAGACAATGACATTAATTGTTCATTGAACAATTGTTTGGCTTTGTAGCACGATTGGTCCACCCCTTATTCTTTAGGCAAATAAATTCTTTTTTTTTTTTTAATCTAAGGAAAAGTAGAACTTTATTCATTCAACTACAGTACCTATTGGATTTTCTATAATCTTGTTTTTTTTATTCATTACTTCTCTTTCTCATAGATAATATAAAAATCAAGCCCATATCTATTGTTATAAACAAACAAACAAAAATCCAATTGATTAAGGACGCTCAAGATAAGGCTTCCATAATTAATGATTGAGACAATACTAATTACGTAGATTATAAACAGTAGCTTTGCCCAACCGTGCCTTGGGCAGCAAACTCACATGAGCGCAAGTCCATTTCTAATTTTCTATGATCCACCAAAGAACGGTTCTTCCGGGAATTCATCGGATCATTGTGGAATTGCAAATAGATCCGTCTCGAACATCAATTGAAAGCCTTTTTCCTACTCGGGGGGCGACGAATTAAAGCAACAGATTCATTAAAATTTGAATCAATTTCTGAAAATAACTCAAAATATCAATTTTCATTTCTACATTAATAGTTTCCTCTAAGTAAAGGAAGAGCCGGAAGTGATTTCAAAATATTGGCTTAAATGTATGTATTGCCAAGAGGAGTCTACTCACTAGGAGCCATTAATGGCGCATTTGGTAACGTTTATATATATTCATTTTTCGTTCCCTTGAACAAAAATAGAACATAAATCCCTTTGTATAGGTTTTTGTTCCTGAGAACAAATTTGAAACAGTAATAAGAAAAAATTTGCATTTTTGTTCTCGGGAATGATTCAAGAAACAAACATTTCTCTTTTCTATTCTTTCTTGTTCTCTTCCTCCTCTTCTCCCCCTAATCGGTTGCCAGCGTTGGTGATGGCTGACCACTGGCTAGGTGAGGTTGCATCGCCCAGCCATGGTGAGGCTCGTGGGGATCTTGTTGACAAGAAGAAGAAGAATAAAAAGAAAAAAGAAAAGAGAAAAATGCTTAAAATTATTAATAAATTAAAAGAAATTTCAAGTCACAAAAATATTTGGGGTTGTACTAAACATATTTCTGTTTTGGGAATAAATTTTTTTGTAGTTATCAAACAATTTCAAATGTTCAAAAACACGTCCAAGGAACAAAAATGAAAAAAAAAAATTGTTTTTGAACAAAAATTATTCACAAAAACAGAAATGCCACCATATGCACTGTAAACAATCTGCGCAAAGTTGTTTTCGATGACGATGTAATATTTTATAAGGTTCACGTTATTTTTGCCTCTTAAATTTGCTTCGTTTTCAAGTTGGTATAAGAAAGGAAGATTAGAAATAGCCCATGCGATATTTTATAAGGCATAGATTCTTTTCGCCTCTAAATTTGCCTCATTTTTGGGTAGGTATAAGCAAGACAGATCGAAAATAGCATATGCGATATTTTATAAGGCTCACGTTATTTTCTTCTCTTAAATTTCCTTTGTTTTTAGGTTGGTATAGGCAAGAAAGACCAGAAATAGACGATGTGATATTTTATAAGACTCACGTTATTTTCGCCTCTTAAATTTGCCTCATTTTTTAGGTGGGTATGAGCAAGAAAGACCGGAAATAGCATATGCAATATTTTATAAGGCTCACGTTATTTTCACCTCTTAAATTTCCTTCGTTTTCAGGTGGGCATAAGGAAAAAAGATCGGAGATAGCCGATGCAATATATTAGAAGACTCACAGTTATTTTCGCCTCTTAAATTTGCCTCATTTGTAGGTGGGTATGAGCGAGAAAGACCGGAAATAGCGCAACAAGTCGTGCAAGGATGAATGATTTGATTGGCAATTTGGGACCTCTAGGCTAAAGCAACGATATTTGAAGAAAAAGCCTATATTTTGTGGCATTAATTAATTTGGAAACGACTCCAAATGGACTTGACCATCCGAGGGTGTGTTTGGAAAGCGCTTTGTCAAGGGGCTCTAGGCAATCTTTTAGGTAAATACAAATATCACCTGTTAATTTTTTTTTTTTTGGGAAAATTCCAAATAAGGACCCGGAGTTGACCAAATTTCTCAAAGAAGGACCAAAAATGAACTTTGTGTCAAATAAAGACCTAAAGTTGACACATTGTCTCAAATAAGGACCCGGAGTAGTTGAATCAATTCCCAATAAGAATCTGAGCTTGCTGGTTAGCCAAATATTCGCCGGCTATCAAGCATGTGACATTTCCAACGACCGGAGTTTGGGCAATTTTGTCCAAAAAAAAAAAAAGGGAAAATTAACAAATCCTAAAACAAAAAGAAAAAAGAAAACCCTAGGTTTTCTTCGGTCTCCCCATTCCTTATACCCATCCTCTACAAAGTCAAAAGGCCGAAGTTCTCCCAATTTCTTGTACCCATCCTCCGCAAAGTCAAAAACCCAAATTCTCTGCTGGTCAAGCAAGGCGAGGACCGACGAGAATCGAGTTGCGACGATGACTAGGCAGTGATTTGGTCGAGGAGCAATGGGGGAGAAGAAAGAAGAAAACGTAAACATCTAAATGGATAACCTAAATTTAATTAATTTAGAATTTTTCCTTTTTTTTCCAATCACAAATTTCTGACAAAATTACCTTGATTTTAATCGCCAAACTAAGGTCCTCAATATAGATTAACTTGATTACTTTGGATCCTTATTTGACATAAAATTCACTTTGGATCATTATTTGAAACAATGGATCCACTTCGGATCTTTATTTGACACAAAGTTCACTTTAGGTCATTATTTGAGAAAATAGATTCACTTTGTGTTCTTATTTGGAATTTTCCTTTTTTTTAAGAGTTATGGGAGATACAATTGCATTTTCTAAAGTTCTTTGGCGTAAGGCAAGTTTGGAATTGCTTTGAACTTTAAATATATTTGGCATGCAAAAACTTTTTTTCTTTTTCAGCCTATGTTGTTTTGCTAAATTTTTATAATTTCAGAATTGTCTCTACCTTACGCAAGTTATTGATGAGGATTCAGGCCACCGCTAGGTAGTTGGCAAGACTTTGGCGAGGCCAAATGTAGATGTTGGCAAGACTCACACGGTGTCACGCAATCTAGGCCACATCACCTAGGTGAGCACAATTGAGACGGTTGTCTTGGGTCTGCTTGACCCAAGCGACGACCACATGGGTTTGTGCAACTCGGGCCACATTGCCTGAGGTTGCCAAAGCTGAGATGAGGCCACTGGCGTTAGATATGGCTCATCCATAACTAGATTTGGCCTAATTGAAGTCTCGCCAACTATTGAGTCCTTTATTGGATTCGAATTTTTTTAAAGTAGAAGTGCTTTACAAAATATGAATTGTCTGCTTTACAAAATATGAATTTTCCCAATGCCATTTAAATCAAAATTATATCTCAATGTTTTTTAACTTATAATTTATAAAATTTTACTTGCATTTCGCAAAATCATTTTGACCTAAGGATGTTTGTATTTTCTTTTGAAAAGATTCTTCAAAAGTCAAATCAAACGCATCCCATCTATCACATACCTTTCGTAGTCATAGGTGAATAATAGATTAACTTCAGCCTTCGATTGAATACGTTTTCAACTGCTGGCTTTTAATGTTACTTTTCATTTTCGAAAGCCACCAAAGATTGACTTGGAATTTCGACCGTGAAGAATTGAAGGAGGTTGGTGTTGGGTCATCTGCAACACCTACGTGATCGGGTTCGGTTGGACCCGAGGTGGGGCCTTAGGCCTTAACACATTAAAACGACCCACCAAACGACAGGGTAATATCTCTTGGAACCAATCATCTCATCGGCCCATGACAATAAAGACAAGGAAAATTGCCGACAAAGTTCTCTACCTATTAAACTTTTGTTAATTCAATCATAAACCTTTTAACTTTACTCATTAAGTCATAAACCTTTTCATAATTTGTCAATTGAGCTCGTCCGATCAATTTTAATTGGACATCGCTAATATGGATGTCAACCGTCTTATATAGTACATGCACTATTGACGTAAATAATTTTAATTTTTTATTGAATTTTTTATTAATCAATTAATATTTCTCTTCCTTCTTTTTCTTTTCTTCCTTTTTCTTTTTCTTGCTTTTTTGGTTCAAAGGGCCAATGGAGCCGCCAATGACCTTCGCCAACCACTGACTAAGGGCCAACAAGGGCATCACGAGCCCTTGCTAGCCACGACAAGGGCAAAAATTTTGGCTCAACCCAATTGGCCAAAAAATGAAAGGGTAGAGCCCAAACTCCTTTTTCAATACTTTTTCAAGAAAAAAAAAGAAATTGTTAAGTTATTAATGTAAAAAAAAATAAAAAATGACATGAGGTCCCTTTGTTCCGTGGAATATAAATGATATTGAAATATTTTTCTAAAAATAATCGTTTTTGTCACATATAAATAGATAAACAAATTTTTTCATTGTTTAAGAAAATGTAAATATAAACTAGTGTTGATAATTTAAATATTTTTTATCGACTAATCATTTCAGATCACATCGGTGATTATTTTTAGGAAATGGTATTCCCATTAATATCGATATGGGAGAGAGGCCCATTCAAATCATCAATTTTTCATGAAAGAAATGGAGTTGAAATTAAAAAAAAAAAGAAAAAGAAAAAAAAGTTGTCGTTACTTTGATTGAGCATCGTGACATTTGATCCGGTTCGGAATGCTTTCCCATGGGCCGAACATCAAAAGCGCATGGGCCATTTTCAGCCTCGAAAAGCCACTCTTTCTTTGGCACATTTGGGGCACTCCTTTCAAATTTCACGCCACCTGTTTTCCTCATAATCAATAAGAATTCAATATCTATAATATTTTGGAACGAAAAATGTATCATGTTTATTTTAGCAAAATTATAAAACTGCAGAAAATTTTGGGGTCGAGCCAAATGATGCTCCATCAAAGCGATGGCCTTTTCACTTGCTACCATCATACTTGAAATTTTGGCTTAGTCATAACTTAAATATAAAATCCGCTCGAAGGCTAAATGACCACTTTAAGTTGCTTTTCCATGTTTTCCGGGTTGATTTTTCATTTGCACCCCTACCTCTGATATGTTTCTTAATTTAAGTCCTTAAACTTCTTGTAAATTAGCTTAAAGATATCATCAATTTACACATGTGTGTATATATATATTATACATATTTAATTGGGCTTGGCTCTTGTCCATCTCACCCCCACAAGATTTGGCCATGCCTAGTTGGCTGCCCGCCTTGTCAGTCAGGTTTATCGGTTAGGAATAAGCGGTTTTGAGGGTCAACATAAGAATATGAGCTAAATAGAAAAGGTTAAAGCATAGATAGGTACCCCATCTACCATCAATTGTCAACACTTTCGGCTGCAAAAATTAATGACTACTTGCAACCTTTTACAATGTTTGTTCATGTTAATGGCCATAGCCGGGATAGCTAGACTTTATATATTACCTGTTGCAACCGAGTTGTAATAACTATTATCAAAATACTCTAGTCCTATTTTCCTTTAAGCTTCTATTAATTATTTTAATGTGTATTACTTGTCGGAGTCGCATTAGTTGAATCAAAAACTAAAAATAGCCATCGTGCATTTATCAAGTCACAATCTAATAATTCGTACATTATAGACTTGTTATATTATTGCGATTAAATGGACCATCAATCTCTTTACTAATGAACTAAGTGCATGAATATTGAGGGAAAAAAGAAAAGAAATAGCCCTCGATGTTTAGTGTTTAAAGATTGAAAATTTTCTGTAACTAATAAGTCTTTATTTTTATTTTTTTGCCTCTTTAATTAGTGAAAATACCACTTGATGAGAATAGCAGCGACCATGGGATCCGAGCCAGTTCTCGATTCCTAAAATTTGGCATTAGTGATAATTGATTTGGTTCTCTATTTGAGGTGTGGACCATATCATCCGAATCACCCTAATAGTTTTTGTTTTTGGTATTGCCAAAAGGCCGAAGAACAGAGCAGAAACAACATTCATAGCCACACATGCACTCTGCAAGAGTATTCTATCCTCTACGAGAGTTCAAAAACAACATTCTTTCCAATCCCTTATCTAGCTCTAGTGTTCAATTTTCTATTAGGAAATAGGGGAAAAAAGAAGAAGAAGTTGCACTGATTCCTAAATCCAGCTATGAATTAGGTTATGTTTCAAGGTTGGGTTTTGTTCAACTTTTCAAATGGGCTTTGCTTGTACTACAAAAGTCCTTTGGGAAATGTGAATTGTATTTAATAAAAACTCTTTGCAATTTAACTTTGAGTTCAACTAATATTTGACCAAAAAAAAAAAATTGTAATGGGTTTTGGCTATATTATATATATTTTTTAATTAAAAAAGAACTCAAACCTTTTGTTGGATTTGGCAAAGGGCTACAACTGCTAGTGAACTAAATTTGGCTCTAGTGGCTATAGGTTGAGGTCACTTGACCCAGATGACACGCGACCTAGGCAAGGGTCACTTAAGGTTGCGCAACCTCAAACGACTCTCACTTGTGGTCATGAGACCCAAGCGACCTAGGTGATAGTCATTCAAGGTTGCATGACCCTCACCGAGCCCTCACTAGCCACTTGTCCTCCCTTGACCGCTGACCTTGTGATGTCCCAATGGCATCATGCACTAAACGCAATCGAAAACTAATTCTTAGTGTATTCATAGGACCTATCTTAACTGGTAATTATGCTAATGTATTCCAACCTAAATAATTAGCATGCATAACATGAATATTACAAGGTCTTGGAATCTTCTATGGCACAATCATCTCATCCCTTCGATTTTTGCCAACAATTCATCTATAACATACATGGTTCATTATAGATGGAGTGGCACCATTTCATTTCTCTTAGCGATTATCACCTCTTCTTACTTACATAAACATGGGAGCTTACATGTATCGTGCAAACATAGAGAAATATTTACATGATTTTAATCATAAGTGTATGCATCAACCCTGAGAAGTGGTCAAAAGGAGCTTAACTTCACTACCCCTTAAGCTAACCCATGTCGCTCAAAAAAACAAAACATCCAAAACTTCCATTGGATCTAGGTGCTCCAAGCATTGCCCGCTCTAGCTCCAGGTGTTGGGATTTTACGGAACATATATTAGCTAAATAAACATAAATGCAGCAGAAGTAAAGATAAAGTTCTACTATGCATGTATCTCCAAGGGCATTGTTTGTGCGTTTTAATAAAAAACATAAAATCGAAGGGGGGTTATATGGATTACTTCTTGAAGTGTGCTTTAAACGACTTGATTCAAATGTTCTTTAGTTTGAGCCTCACAAACATCGGGCCTCTAGTTCAAACACACCACCAACTCACCTTGAATGAAAAATAGCTCGTAGGTAATCACCATTGTAATTGTACTAGCAATCTTGTGGAGACAATCCTCTATATGTGGTTAGCAACCGTTTGCTAACCATGTAGTTCTCTCTCTCTTTTCTCTTTTTCTTTACTTAATCCACTCAACTCTCTCTGCTCTATTTATAATGTCCCGGTGAAGTCAACATTTAACTTCCTCTAGAAGCTAGTCTTTAACCTCTCAAAGAAGTTATTGACTACTTTTTCCAGAAGCTACTTCTTCAAGGTCTTTAACTTCTCAAATAAGTTATTGACCACTTAGTCTATAACTTCTCAAATAAATTATTGACTACTTCCATAAGCTGGGTGAGTAAGAGAATATCTCTCGTGAGTGGGCTATGTCTGATTAAGTGAATTTATTATGGTGTGTGACATCCCTAGGTTTATCACTGAGCTGACAATAAGACTTATAATAACACATTAGTATTCTCAAGAGAATGGATTGTTCCGATCAATCTCTAGGTCCTACAAGCCATGATTGACATCTAGCAATATGTCATGGCTACCCAGACAGTATGCATGTTTTAAGAACATAATGAACCGGTCAACTCGAGGTACAATGTAATTCAATCCTTTTGTCTTATTATGTCCCGATTGAACAAAGACCATGAAATATTTATTAAGTTACCAATTCGACCATATGCACAAACCTAGTTGACCTATATTTTATATGAGACATAAACAATTCATTCTCGATTATAACCCCGACCGACGATTTCAATGCAGTGTCACAATTAGATCACATAGGACATCATTATTGTACCTTGCATGTAACAATGAGACAAGTCCATATTGCGCACACGTGTAACTTCGTATGTGAACGAGTTATGACCATCAAGTATAGAGACAGATTAATGAGCCGCCAATATGCATACCTGTGAATCATAGCCGTCCAATACACAAGTTAACACTGAGCCTCAGGTTTACGGATGATTTACACAAGACCAGAGCATGAACGATTAGTCATTGATCCCATTAAAAGCTTCCATGTTGCTAATCGTTCTATGTGTGTCACGTTTAGTGAACTTGTCTACTACAAGCACCTGTATTATAACTCGGGCATCATAATACCCAATGACCCATGACTCATCATTACTTTAAGTATCCAATACTTAATGGTGAAGTTAAGAACACACCGGTCTCAACAGGATCATTAATATCTACTCAATGATCCATTGATCGAGAATGGTTTAAAGATTTAGTCTAATTGTGAACTCGTCATGCATATTCTTAATGTCTCAATGATAAGTCCAGTCACAACTGATCTTATGAAATCATTCATTTGATTTCATATAGATAATTGGACAAATGAATGAATACGTCTTTGTCATTAATTTAACAACCAACTAAAATCCCTAACATGTAACTATTACATGGTTACTTTAAGGCATATAACTAACACTAGGCCTATCATCGTCAAACTGAATAGGTCAAAATAGCTCTCTCTCATGATTAATAAACCATGTCTCAAACAACATGGGGATCCAATTGACGCGCCCATCATCCATCCATAGAATGGCTTCATATTGGGTGTAGGTCCATGGTGGAAGTACACGTCGATATGGGCAATGACCCCGTACTATGCCACAGGAGGAACATCCATTCTAACAATCTGAAAAAGATGAAGGAATCAATAATGTCCAATAAAGAAATAATAGGACCCTAAACTAGGTGATTCATTAGTCGCTAAGAGAAATGTAAGATTCAACAATAAGCAGCATACATAAACTAGAACATACTATCACATAATCTACTCTATTGTCACACTTATGCACTGCAAGTAAAGCACAACAATATCAGCACACGATTTATATACAACTGACCAAGCCAAGGTATGATGCAAACCACACACAAACACACACAGAGAGTGTATTTAATTCATCATATGTTTCAATATCCACCTTCGAGTTGGATTTTCGTTGGATCACTAGCCCGTCCGATCAAATCACTTCTAGATCTCTCATTCGTACTTTCATGGAATCCCAACCATGGCATCTCATTCCGAGATATTTTAATATCACATAGTCGAGGCATCCTAGTCACCTAATAGGGGTATCTTATTCTAAGGCATCTTGGTATCATAAAGCCGAAGCATCCATAATCACCTAGCATGGGCATCCCACTCTCCAGGGCATTTCTAGTACCACAAAACTGATGGAAATATTTTATATTCAATTTATTCTACATATTTCATGTATCACACCTTAAAATAATCACACCACAGTAGCATGCTCATCAATTTAATGCACCAAATCACTCTACAATTCAATCCTCAAATGGACACATACGAGGTCTCATTGAACATCCCATCCATTGCATAAAACTCTTAACTATTCATAATTCAATGTCACCTCATCACATGTAAGAGGGAGATATATTGAATGATAATGTATAAAAGACCATAGAAATCCCAACGGTTGCCAAAAAGTTCAAACAAGTTGTCTACAAGAGTTTGTAAAAAATTTGATTAGAACATAAAGTAGGCAGTTTTGAGCAGTTTTGAATATCGGGGTCAAAGCTATAGTAAACCTCTTCAAAAATTGTGAACTTTTAATATGTTTTAGAAAGGACATTGAAAAATATTCTTCGTGAGGAATCTAGACCTATTTTTCATTGTACAGAGAGCAGTAAGTCATTGAATTAACCCCTAAAGCTTGTAAAATTTTCTAGACTCTACAGCACAATAAGAAAAAGCATTTCAGTACTCAAAACTTAACCAATCACCACTAAATTTTAGTATGTTATACACAAGGACCAACCCTACAACTTTCATGAAGAGAGTAAGACTTGATTCTATCCCAAAAATGACAGAAAAATCAAATAGCAAACCGATATCCACTGTTTTTACTCATCTGCAGAGTACCATCATAGAAAGCAATCACATTTTCAATTATTGTGCTACCTCCAAAAAATCTAAGGAAAAGATATGACAAATTATACACAATTCACTACAAATTCTATGAAGAACATAAGTCTAATTCATGACAGATTCTTTCATATGAAATTTACAAAACTTCAAGACCAGAAAAGCTTGATTTTGGACATATCATCTATATCATCGAAATCCCTTCAACTTGGCCTTTATTTCTCTACACCTCCCTATACTAGCATTTTCAAACCTCAAGCACACACATATGCAGCAACTAAACCCCACACCGTACACCAAAAGTCCTCCCCAAACCAGAATGGAGCTTGCAACCCACGAGCAAGCTACTCGCCTATCTAGATCGACATGCACAACCCTCATTACAGCACACCCGGCCATCTACCGCACCAACAGTAAAACCATAGCTTCTCTTCTATGCATATACTTCTTAAACATGCCGTGAAACCCACATGCAAGCCACGGAAAGACAATCTAACCTCACCACCACCAAGCTAGACCCCAAAACAAAACCATCAAAGATCGTTTTTCCCTCAAACTCGCTCATCTCACACCTCGCTCAACAACCATAGATTATCCCAACTTAGTATCCTAGCGCTTCCTTACCCAGTTGATCCTTGCCTTCCTCACTTGGTGGCTCTTCAAGATTTCAGATCTCTAGAGCTTGAAATCATAGAAAAATCATAGAGGAAGGAGAAGAAGTTTCCCCGAGCCAATAGAGAAGAAGAAGAGAGAAGAAACAAGAAGGGGGAGAGAGAGAGGAGAAAATATTCAGTGGTATGTGCACGCCACATTATTCACTAACGTGGTGCACACATACCACTCATATATCGACACTTGTCATGTGGGATCCGCTGGAAAATGAAAGGACTCGCTTAGCTCGGCTTAGCTTGTTGGTAGAAGAAAAGATAGGTCATGCACGCTCTCACCCAAAAGACCATTCTCTCTCCTCAATTGAATTTTCTACAATTTCTCTCTCTCTCTCTCTCTCTCTCTCTCTCTCTCTCTCTCATTTTCTCTCTCCTCACGGGAGAACAAACACAGAACGATTGAGACCTGCGTTTCCTTCTCCGCTTTTGCTTTCGCCTTTGGCTCTAGCTTTGCCTCCTTAAAAGCCTCGTCGGTCATCTGTCTCTGGCATGTTGAAGCCTCACCAGTTGTAGTTGCTCCACCTCTGATTGTTCCCATGGAGATTACAAGGTTTTGTCTGCCTCCGGCTCCGGCTCCACCTCCCTCCCTAAAAGCCTCGTGAGTCATCTGCTTCTGGGACGTCGGAGCCTTACTAGTCATAGTCAGGTCTCGACCCCCTCGACCTATGACTACTCCCTCAGAGATCAAGTAGAAGGTTTGTGTCTGCCTCTAGCTCTGGCTCTGTTTCCCTCCCCTAAAAGCCTCATCTGCCTCTAGCATCCTCCATCTGTGGCATCTGCTTGTCCTCCCCATCCCGTTAACCTCCGCCGTGAAGCCATCGGCCTTCAATAGGAGGGAGGCAGCCTCAATCTCATTCTCGAGCAGCACTAGGCTCCCCGCCGCTGACCCGACGCTGTCCCTAATGCTGGCCCGCTCGGTTGCAAGGGAGATCTCGGATGGCATGGAGAAGAAGGAGAGGCGCTAGTTGGAGAAGGATTCCCACCGGCCTCCGTCGTGAAGCCATCGGCCTTCGGCAAGAGGGAGGCGGCCTCAATCTCGTTCCCGAGCGGCACCAGGTTCCCCGCCGCTAATCGGGCGTTGTCCTTGACGTTGGGTTGCTCGGTCGCAAGGGAGATCTTGGCGGACCTAGGCGAGGTTGATGACATGGAGAAGAAGGAGAGGTGTGGGCTGGAGAAGGATTCCCGCCTGTGTGGATCGGATGAGCAAGAATGATGTTTCCATTGCCTCTCTCTTTGATTTTAGTTGCACTTCATTGACTCTCTCTTTGACTTGACACTCTTGTTCTACTCGCGTCTGTGCGTTTCTCTCTTGACCGGTGAGTTTCCTTCTTTCTCCCCTCTCATGGCCTGGTTTTGGAATGTGTAGTCGAAATCTCGAATGGCTTGTTTCTGCATCTTATTGGGTTGTTTAGCTGCCAGCAAATGCACAAGTAGTGAGGAAGCACGAAAGTGGATTCATTCAATCATCATCTGCTGCCATGCCTTGTGTTTCTTTTCGTTTCTTTCTTTTTTTTTGGTTTGGTTTAATGGAACCTTACAACTTGCCTCGTCGAAAGAACCAATCTTTTTGCTTTGACATGAATATACTTTGTGCTCAGGCGAGCGCGAAGAAGTACCCTTTAAGCATGAGGCGAAAGATCACTTCACTCTGTGCTTGGCAGGTGGCTGTGTGTCGATGTGAGTTCAATTTCAGTATGCATGGGAAGAGAAGTTATCAAATGGGGTTGATGTTGGTTCTATTTGTTGGCCAAAACTCTACTGGACTATGCATCAGAGAACTTACTCGTTTTGGGAAAATCTCAACTTGGAAGTTGGTTAAGTGAGACTTGGTTGATTCATTTGTGGTGATTGGTTGAGTGAAGTTGTAGCCTCTTTCCTACTTTTTTGTGCCATGAGAGGAATCTCATGTCTATCTCAACTTATGGTGACGGGCTTGTGCATCCCGTGGTCCAATTGTAACGTAATAAATAATACTTGCTTATTGTTAGTTAGACATGAAGTATGATGAATGGATGTAGTCAATATTGGTTGTAGGATCCACTGATTTTTGCAACGAGAGTTGTTTAATGCCACAGGATATGTTGGGGTTCTGAGTTTTCTCATTCCTCATTATTAGTTGAGGTTGAGAACTACCATTCTTTTTTATTGGTACTAATTTGACAATAGTTTTTGATTGCATATTGGATTTTACGATATTCTAATGTATTTTCTTTTCTTTGCTTCCATTTGCACTAAAAAATTCATAACCTTGTTTGCCGTGGATGTTTCTCAGGCTGTCCCTCACATGGTGGCGCACTTAGGGATGTACATCGCAACTGAAGAAGACTAAGCTTCCCAGTCTCAATTACTTAAAGAGTTCACTGACATTTGTAACATTGACAAGGCATGGATATTTAAGTTCTGAAAATGGTTTCAGTGCTTATCTCATCTACTATCCTTATGCTTACTCTTCCATAGATATACACTATGATAAAAGTGGTTATTGTTCGGTTATAGGTAAAGGCTCAAAGTCTGTTGAAACAAAAAAGGGAAGAGATTCTTGTGAAGGTCCTCTTGATCGTGAAGATCAATGTGCACTTAACTTTGCACATATGTCATAGAAGAGGCCAATGCCTTGTTTTACTCAATTATGTTGTTTATAAGTGCCTATGCTTTAGTCTAGGCAAAGATTGCCTTACAAGATATTCTTTGAACAATTATTGAATGTTATTAAGCACTTTCGGAATATGAATATGATAGCTTGCCCCTCCTAGTTTGTCTTGGTTGATTTGCAATTGGTGTTATTTTGTCCATGTAATGCATTCCCTACTTATTATTGGTCTTCCAAGCATTGTAAGGTACAATTTTGAATCAAACATGTCCAACACCATATATATATATTCTAGTTGATATAGGCTATTCTGATGCATTTTGAATCAATGGATCTCGTTTTACTTTGGTTGCATTTACAGGAGCTTCCATGTAATCAAATAACTTTTATCTACAAATGGTTCGATGTAATTTCTTGTAGTTGCTTTGAAGAGACAAATTAAGAATAATGCGTTGGCATCAGGAATTTTCTTCATGCTCATTGCTTTAGTACTCCATTTTAGGATAAAGGCAAAAGCCTCAATTCTTTATGATTGCAGTTGTTATTGTTGTTGATGCATAAGTTTCAGATGAGAAAACATTGAGGCTTTTGTGTTTACCTTTGTTCTTGGAGTGCACCCGACCTTTTGACAATCTAATTCCTATGTTGCCCTGTTCTTGGTAAGGTTGAATAGTGCTCCTACCATTAGTAATCTGGACTAATAATTGTTGCTTTTATTTTTATTTCACTTTCAATTTTAGTTATTATTTGCTAATAGATAATTTTTGTTTATGTTACTAGAATATGTTGGCCAAAAGGTTTTTGCAAGTGATTATGAGATTGTAATTATGAAAAACCCAATGTTGGTGGACACCAAAACTCGTGTTTGACATTCACTTCCAGTAAAAGTCGAACTATTCTCTGGCGAAATGGGTATGGCTTCATCTTTTTAGAATTAAATTTGTATTTACTTCATTTTTCTTTTTTAAATGATTATATTTTTTCTCAAATTTAAAGGTTTAAAAGGATAATATCATTACACACAATGTTAATGAAGAATTTGAATTTAGAATTGATATGGTGTTTGCTAATGAGAATGAAGCCTATAATATATATATATAATGCATATGCAATTTGCAAGGGATTTGGAGTTCGAAAAGGACAAAAAGCAGAACATTATTAAAGGAGTACTGCAAATATGCACATTTGTATGTAATTGTGAATGACACTCTCCACCAATCCCACCTCATGAACAAAGAAATATTTATAGGGCAGTGAAAAGAATAGGATGTCAAGCTTGCATTAAATTTAAAATTGAAAATGGAGTCTGGGAAGTTACCAAGTTTGAAGATGTTTATAATCATCATTTCATTGAGGATAAGCAAAAACATCTTATATGCTCATATTGACACATTAGAAACACTAGCAAAGGTATTTTGACTTTTATGACTTAGGTCGATATAAGGGCTACAAAAGCATATTCTTATCTTTGTGATGAAGCAGGTGGGCCAAATAACATTGGCTTTACATTACATGATTGTCAAAATTTCTTACAATAAAAAATAAGGAATTTGATTGATGCAAGTGATTGTCAATGGCTTATCAACCATTTTAATTGCTTACAATCAAATGAAAGTAATTTTTTTTTTTTTACATATTTCAATTGGATGAGGATAAGAGACTGACCAATGTTTTTTGGTTTGATGGTATATCCAAATTGAACTATGATAATTTTGGAGATATAGTAGTATTTGATACTACTTATCGTACAAATACATACAATATGATATGTGCACCTTTTGTTGGCTTAAATCATCACTAGAAAAATGTTATGTTTGGTTGTGCATTTCTGATCGATGAAACTATTGCTTCTTTTGTTTGGGCATTTCAATCCTTTTTGGAGGTAATGGGTAATAAAGCACCTAAAATCATTTTCACTGATCAAGATCATGCTATGGCAAATGCTATCATAATTGTTTTCCTGAATTTTGATTATTGTTTTTGTATATGGTATATTGGGAAAAATGGTATGCATCATATTGCACATCTTCTTGGACAGTTAGGTTTTCGTGATAAATATTGGCACAAGCTTCTATATCATTGTGAATCTAAAATTAAAATGGAGACCACTTGGAAAGCTATGTGTTAGGAGTGCAATTTAGGTGAGAACAAGTGATTGGATAATCTGTACCGCCTGTGTCATAAATGGTGTCTTGCATTTAGCCGTAATTTTTTTTTTTTTGTAGAAATTAGATCTATATAAAGAAGTGAGAGCACAAATAATGTATTTCAAGATATGGCGTGTAAGATGATGACTTTATCTAAATTTGTTAGTTATTATGAGAAGTAAGTTGAAAAAATGCGCAACACTAAAATTGTTGATGATTTTGAGTGTGCTCGAGGAAAGCCACATATTGTGGTAGTGGAATTTTGTAACATGCTGCACAAGTATATACTCATGTCATTTATAGGAATTTTCAAGCTAAGTTCTTGCATGTTTTATCTAAACATGTTCTTCGATCAGAAACTGATGGGCCTTTACATACTTATATCGTGGGAATCGGAAGTAGTGAATGGAAGCATATTGTGCATTTTAGTCCAAGTGATTCTACCATTTCTTGTAATTGTAAGTTATTTGAAATGCAAGATGGTTATGAGGCATGCTTTATGCATCTTGACAAATGTTGCAAATGTTACAAGCATTCCATCGCAATATATTTTGAAGAGGTGGACAAAAGTTGTAAAATAGGGGACTTATTGTGAAAATGTTGCACAAAGCTCTCATAATGTGGTTAAATCAAAGACACTGCGTTTGAAGAGGTTGATGTGGTTAGCTTTCAGTGTTATGAATGATAGTGTTAATCATGATATAAAAGAGGATTTTGCAACTATAGCCTTGTTGCATCTTCGTTATCAAATCACAACCAAAACGCAATCTCTAATAGGTAAAAATCATGTTGATTTCTTTGGGGAATGTGATGCATTTGAATATGTAGAAAATCATGGAATTTGAGTATTTGATCCCCTTCAAAAAGGCCAAAAGATGTATCAAATACTCGGATCAAGGGCGCTGTGGAGAAGATAAAGAGAAAAGCGTCTTCATGCGTAGGCGGCACCTTGCATGAGGTATGACATGCGTTTAATATGACCAAATGATTTCATCAATTATCTTATCTTGTTTTTGCATGAAGTAATTCTAATGCTCTCATTATGTTTGTTTGTAGAATTGACCTTAATGATGAAACATGGGTAAGATAAAGCATGGCTTTTTGACTTTGAAATGATGAAACAAATTCTCTTGAAAGTGTAGATAGTTAACTAATGTCAATTTGTAAAAAAAAAAAAAAAAAACTAATGTCAATTAGTGTAGCTTTTGGATTTCTTTTTGGCTATGAGCATGCACTTCTATATATGGTAGAATTGATGTGCAGCTCTTTGATTATTTTACTATGAGCATGCACTTCTCCATAAGATAGGATCAATGTGCAGCTCCTACATCTTTCTGCTATGAGCATGCACTTCTTCATAGGATAGGATTAATGTGCAGCTCCTACGTCTTTTTGATATGAGCATGCACTTCTATATAGGATAGGATCAATGTGCAACTCTTGGATCGGTGAAGAGGTGGGTTGCGGCGACTCAAATCTGAGCCGTTGTGGCCCAGATTTGGGCCGCCGCGGCTCGCCGGGGGTCGGGCGACCCGAGTTGCGGCGGCCACTTGCCATGGTCTTTGAGTCGCCGCGACTCACAAAGGGTCATGCAACGCCGTGACTCGCGGAAGTCGCTCGACTCTCCGACAACGATTGCCTAAGTTGTCGAGACCACGCTGGCATTCCTCTAGCAGTCATCGGCCCCTCGCAGTTAGGTAGAACCAAACCGGCTTGGAGAAGATGAATAGTGTCTCATACAAGGGCAAAAAATGGAAAAACAAAAAAATTCATGAGGACAATTTCTGGAAAAAAAAAAGAGTGAACAGTATTGTGTGGGCATGCCGAGAAAGCTGAAAGCCTAAGGCAGGTGAGGACTTGCCTTGGGCTTTCAACCTTACAAATGCCAGCTTTGCCATTAAGGGACTTCCAAAGTTTTTCCCAAATACTCTTATTTTGGCCCGAGGGACTTTTTCTTTTTGGTAAAGTTGGCCCAAAGGACTTTTGATGTCCGAAAACTTCTCCCAAATGCACCCAATACTCTCCAAACAGATATTAGAGGCCGGAAGCACCTCCAGAAAGCAAAACTAAACGTGCCCTCAGCATCTCAGATGGGCCCGCAAACCGATCTTACCGGTGGAAGAGAGAGAGAGAGAGAGAGCCTTCTTGGGCCAGCCTCTGCTTCGGCGAATCGAACTCCGCATCAGCAACAAGGCCATCGCTCCCCCCCCCCACCCCCACCCCACACCCCCTGAAGAGAAAAGACTCGGGTCGCCTCGAGTGTCGCCAGTCCACTCCCTTCCTCCAGCACGAACAAACATCAACAGATCTATCCCCACCCAAATCTCCCTCTCCGACCGCCTCGCAATCGAAGAAGAAGAAGGAGAAGAGATGATAGGGATAGCGAAGGGGGAGGAGTCGTACGAGCTCCTGAAGCTGCTGAAGCAGGACTCCTGCCCCCTCCATGACCTCCTCGCCGACTTCCTCTCCTCCTTCCCTCCCTCCCCGCTCTTGAAGTTGCAAGGCGGCCATTACCACTGGCTCTGCCACTCGAACACGACTATTGTCCCCTTGTCACTCCACCGCTGCCATTGCTGTATTGATGGCGCAATGCGCTAGCTCTGTTATGAACATTTAAGTGTGCATTTGGGATACGTGAGTTCACTCTATTTCAATAATTGAAAAGTGTGGGCCTTACGTGAGACCCTCGTAATTTAATGGTTGTTATGTCATCGCTTCCTTCCACTTCATTGCCCTGTTATGAACATTTAAGTGCGCATTTGGGATACGTGAGTTCACTCTATTTCAATAATTGAAAAGTGTGGGCCTTACATGAGACCCTCGTAATTTAATGGTTGTTGTGTCATCGCCTCCTCCCACTTCATTTCAAAGGCCATAGCCCTCGCCTTTGGCCGGCGAAGGGGGTCTAAGTCTCTCTCTCTCAGCTCTGTTTTTAGCCCTAATTTTTTATGAAATTACTTGATTACATCGGCTCAATTCTCTGCGAAATCGCTTTTTATTCTCCGAGGAATCATGGTGTAAGCTCGATTTAATTCGTTTTGATTTAATGTAGTTTGCGAAAACTTCATGTGAGAGGATGTGCGCATTATATTACCAGGGCTCCCACATTGGCCATTCCATTTTCAGTCTCCGCAATGACTAGGCTGTTGCTGCCCACTCCATGGAGCCCCACCATCGTGAGGCCACCACCCAGGAGCTTAAGCTCGAGGCCTTCTAAAGGCAAATCGTGGGTCGCTTCCTTGACCTCTCCACCATCACCACTGACGACACGCTCTCCATCACCTGGATTTATAAGCTCCTTGACGCCTTCCAAGAGGAGTTTAGGGTCCCCCTCTTCAACAATAGGGCCTATGTGGTGAGATCGCTGATCGTGGAGCGGTTGCTAGTCGAGTTCTACAAGAGAAGCGTGGAGAAGGAGACCATTTGTAGTTAACCAAAAAAAAAAAGAAAAGAAAGGAGAAAATAAAAAATTACAAATTTCTCATAACGATGTTGTTTCGAGTGGAGTTGTACATTTAACTGCCAGCTACCAATAGTACCGTATATGATAGACGCCGTTGATTAATCTACCACTTTAGTGATTTCAAATTTAAATTAAAAGGATTGATTACATTGAAAAATTGTCAAAAAATTTAGGACTATATTGACCAAATTAAAATGTTCAAAATTGAATTGCAATTTACACAATAGCTTTTTAACATTTTAGATAATTTTTCTTTTTTTCTTTCGTTTGTCTTAAATTCAGGCTCAGAGTATAGAGTTAGCTATGCAATCTAAAACAAAAATAACAAGGAGCTAGTCAAAACAAAAATAAAAAGATGGTGAAGGGCACCGATTTTATGATGCTATTGTGCATACTGCATATAGTAGGAAGGTTGGACTTGAATAGATGCTTAAAAGGCTCAAAGAAAGAAATAGGGGAAGAACTCTCGAGGGGTGGGCTCCCTGCTGTCTTCTATATTCCCTGATTGACTGGCCAGAAAAACGTAGGCCAGTCAACAAGGGGTGCGAGGCGTTTGCGTCCTAGGACCTTAAATTAAGGTGGCTCGCCACTAGATGGGAGGGAGGCCGGCAAGTTCACCATTGATTTTCTAAGCAGACCTAGAGTACAGAGTTAGCTATTTAATCTAAACAAAAAGAATCAAGAGCTTGTCAAAGCAAAATAAAAAGATGGCGAAGGATGACGCTAGTGTGCATACAACATCTGGTAGTAAAGAAAGAATGCCAAGCCTCTCCTTTTTGGTCTTCTTTTTTAACTTTGCGTTCTTATTGTCATAATTTATTTTTATATTTATAATATAGGGACACCTGACGCAGAGGCGTGCCAATGGAATAATCATGGGTTGTTAATAGAGCAGGTCCCATCCCATGCACGGGAACATGAAAAATTCCGTATAGATCGATGGTGGCTTCAACTAACTATTATTTTCATGATTTTTTTTTTCACTTTCCCCAATATTTCCGTGTTGGCGCACGTTAAACCACGAAATTTTCAAAAGTTGGAAATTTTGGATACCTGTGCAAGGGGTGTTCATGCATTGAGTCTAGGGTCATGAAATCATGCCGCACGCCCGCGATTATCAACGTGGCGACTGGTCTATACTTTTGTGTCAATAGTAGCGTACGCGGCATTGGTCAGCAAAACGAACCCTAGCTTTGCTTGGAATCACCGTCATTCATTGGGTATGCTCCAGTGAAGCAAGCCGTGACTTTTTCCCGAAGCTAAGGTTATTTCGTGCTTTGGCGGTAGCGGGTAGCGATGGACGAGAATCAGAGGAGCTTTGGCCAAACTGTTGAGAGGCTAAAAATGATGAATAGTAAGAGAACCTCTCCCGATGAAAAAAGAAGGAAAGAAAAGAACAAAAAAATAAAATAGAAAATTAAATAAAAAGGAGAAAAATCAAAGGAAGAAGACAACATTTTTTGTCATATCATATGGCGAATCGTAACATATGAGATGATTGGAGATAACTGAATTATCGCATTGAAAATATCAGGTTTGACTTGATCTGAAAAAATCATTTGTATTTTCACTTGAAGGTTTAGTACTACAAGGAACATATAATGAGCTTGACTATCCGGCTAAACTATTTAGTACTACAATAAGCATAAAATGAACTTATCTATCCATCTAAACTATCGCGTTGAAAAATTGACTAAACTACCACAACCAAAACATTCCATACTAAATTTAACCAACTACACGATTTGTCTGCTTGCTAAAGAATTTGAGCAATTTTGGGTCAAAAATTGAGAAATGTGTAGCACATGTGCCAAAACTTAGCATGGAGGGACACCTAAGTGTTAAAAGTTACAAAAAGTACATTTAAGTGCCACACTTTAAAAAAAAAAAAATGGACACTTGAGTGTCAAGTTTGGCAAGCATTGCCGAAATCCAACATGACAATTGTTTAATAATATTACTCACCTATGTGGCTCGTCGGAGAGCTAATTTAGCTATAGCTCACCCAAAATGACATCGTTTTCATAATTGGCCAAATTAAAAACCCTAAATCGGCCAAAATAGTGTCCTCTCCCCAATTACCCCAAACCTAAAATCCTAAATCGGCCAAAATTTTCATTGAAGCGATGAAACCCTAATCTCGAACCCTAGTTTTGATTTACCCCAAATTTCACCATCTAAAAATGGAAATGGAAGGTAGGACTTTTATTAGTGGCTAAAATCCTCTCACTGAAACAAAGGAGAAGGTGAGCATTTTTATTTTTATGGGTTATGGAATCCAAAAAAAGTATCATGGACTCAAATGAATTAGTGGAGAAGATTCTATGGATGTGCTCAATAAATGGGTTTGTCTTTAAACCCATTTACAACCCATTTAACTTATAAAGGTTATTAGTTGAGTCAACCCATTAAGGATATATCATTCTCTTTGAACAATTTTTTTTTTAAATTTTTTTTAATTTTTAATTTTAAAATATTTTTTTTAATTTTTTTCTTTCTTTTACCGTTTTTCCTTATGAAGTCCCATGCTCGACCCTTGCCGAGAAGGCTTGGTTTGTAGCCCTCACCCAATTGCACTAGGGAGCTTGTCAATCAAGCAAAGCCGATGCCTCACCGGCCTAAGGCGAGCTTTGCTAGCCTCAACATTAGCAAGACTAAGCATCATCAGTGTTAAGGTGAGCTCGGCCTTGCCAGATCTAGTGAGGTGGAGCCTTCCCCAAAGTTGGCGAGGCTTGGGCTCATCGAAATTAGTCGAGCTCTGCCTAGAACCACCGTCACTCATCGTGGGTGCCTTGGTGAAGTAAGCCCTGACTTTTTCCCAAAGTTAAGTAAGCTCATTCCGTGCTTTGGTGTTAGTGGGCATGATGGATGAGTGCCTAGGAGCTTTAGGCAAGCAATTGAGAGGCTAAAGATGATCAACAGTAAAAGAACCTCTCTCGATGAAAAAGGAAGTAAAGGAAAGAGCAAAGAAAAGAAAAGAAAAGTCAAAGGAAGAAGATGGCATTTTGCCACGTCACGTTGCGGATCATGGCGTATAGGTTGACTTAATTGCCACATTGAAAATTTCGGGCTAGACTTCAACTTGAAAAATATGGCAAAAGATTGCTTTAAGTGCCAAAAGTTGGCACAAAGGGACAATTAAGTGTCAAAAGTTATGAAAGACTAACACATTTTAAGAAAAATGGGACACCTAAGTGCCACCTCCAGCAAAGCTAGCCGGAAATCATACATGGCAATTAAATATTAATATTTCTCACCAAGTGGCTTGGCGGAGAGCTGACTCAACTTAATTCAGCTACTTCCTAATCTAATCCAGTGATTGACATCATCTATGTCATCATCACTTTAGTGAATTGCATCTACACTCCTCTCCTCTCCATCATGTCTATCCTGCCCTCCTTCGACCCTAACATTAGTACTACCTTGAATACCATATCTTTTTTGTCCTACTAGGGTGCTCTCTCCATCATCATCTTCGTCCTCACTTTCACTATTGTACTCTACATATATTTTTACCTCTTCACCATGAAAATAATGGTATAGAACATCCTTAAAACCATTATCATCTTCTAAGTTTCTCAAACCATCTCTTAAGTCTTTTCTAGGAATACAATATAGCAATTTTTGAACTTTACAACACAAATAAGTCACTATATCCCTAACAAATCTTATATAAGATACATTCTTTATCTCGACAAAGATGATGCCCTCATTTCCACCCTCATACTCTCACTCATCCTCCCCAAGTACAAATTTTTCACCGTAGCAAACTATGACAGCGACATAATCTTTGTCATAAACCATTTCTGCACTAAGAACAAGAAAAAGAATAATTAGTTTTTGGGACCACATCCACAAAGAACAATAGACAATTGCACATGGGAGTCCCCCCACTCTCATGGACTTTATTAAACAGAGGTCCCCACACTGACAATATGCCCCTACATGACAGCCAAAAAAGAGGTCGACACTTTAATTATTTACCTTCCATTCCCTTAAAATATTAACAAAAAATAGAGGTATCTACACTAACAATATGCCCCTACATGACAGCCAAAAAAGAGGTTGCCACTTTAATTATTTGTCTTCCCTTCCATTCCCTTAAAGTATTAACCAAAACCAGAGATTCTCACAACAAGTACAGCCCAAGCAATTTTGTCTACTATCTTTTGCTGAACTAAATCTGCGATGTGATAATGTACATCAACTTAATCAAATCTATTTTTCCCATGAAAACACATACAAAAAATTAAGGCAAGCTCGATGTAAAAATATAAGGTGAAAATTCTGTTTCTCATCCAACTAGAAGAAATCATACCCTACTCTATGATGTCTAGCCATTAATATATTGTGTCAAGTGGTCATTACACAAACCAAGAGAAATTTAGAGGAAAATCCAAGCCTTGGATTTATCCATTGCACTTAGACTGATACTACATGTGAAAAGAGCTAATAGTTTATAAATTTTAAAAGGAGGTACTTAGATGTGGTTTCAAATTGGTCCCTTGCAGGTAAACGAACTTATGTAAAGTATTAAAACAAATTTTGCACTCCTCAATGTTCCCTACATATATGTTGACTATTTGATTAGAAACAACAATCATGAAAGAAGAGTAAAAGAACCAAAAGATCATAATCAAGGGAACAAAAGCAGATTGATAGCAAAGTTACGTGCTCTTTGCAAAGCACTTGAGGGCCATTATTTCACACCTTCCACCTTAATCTATCTATCATATCCCACCTGATTCAATATTTCGTTTCACTCAAACACACTAGTTCCTATTAACACTCGATTCAATATTTCGTTTCATTCAAGCATCAATTGTAGAAATCATCAACCAAGGCGAGCATCTTCACACAAGGGGGTAGCGAAACAAAGCACACGCATTTCAACAGAATTTATGCAAGCCAACACACATAGCTTGTGCACAACACACCCACCTCATTGCCCAAAGGTTGGATTAGCACCTTTCCCCACCAAGCCCCAAATTTTCCATCGGAGCCCTAATAAAAGAATCGAGACCTAATTTCATCATAGGGGAGGGGGAGAAGGGGCCGAACTTGGAGGAGCAACGAGCGGCGACAACAACCAACAACCGTGACTGACGATGGCGATTGATGAGCACCTTTGGGTGTGAACAGTGATGGAGAGAAAGGACTAAGATCTAGTGTGAACGCGGACATGGAGGAACATTGACGGCCAGGTTTGCTTAAGCCAAATTAACTTAAACGACGTTGTTTAACACCAAGGAAAAATGACGTCATTTAGGTAAGCTAAGTCAGTGTGGATGGACGAGGTCATTTTTGTTGTTCACGTGTGCTTTTTTTTTTTTTTTTTTTAAATGTTCGCCACCTTAGTAAAAGAAGTCGCCGGAAAATGCCACATATGCAATTTGGCTGGATTTTCTCGCCGATGGCACTTAAGTGATCCATTTTGCTCTAATTTTGGCACTTAAGTGTCACTTTCGTAACTTTTGGCACTTAGGTGTCCCTTTATGCCAACTTATGGCACTCCAGGGTTCGCGCGTCAAAATTAATTTGCATTTTCACTTGAATGTCTAGGACTACAAAGAGCATGGAATGAGTTTACCTAGCTCAGCTGAACTGCCACAATGAAAAATTGATAGAAACACCACAATTAAAATATTTCAAACTAATTTAAATTCCTGTAATAATCTTATATTCCCCCGCCGGCTAAGGGCGTGAATGACAACGTTTCTATTGATGGCACAACGCAATAGCTCTGTTATGAACATTTAAGTGCGCATTTGGGATATGTGAGTTCACTTGATTTCAATAATTGAAAAGTGTGGGCCCTAAGTGAGACCCTCGTAATTTAATGGTTGTTGTGTCTTCGCCTTCTTCCACTTCATTGCTGAAGGCCATAGCCCTCGCCTTTGGCCGGCAAAAGGGGGTTTGGGTCTCTCTCTCTGAGCTCTGTTTTGAGCCCTAATTTTGGATGAAATTACCTGATTACATCGGCTCAATTCTCTATGAAATTGCTTTTTATTCTCCGAGGAATCATGATCTAAGCTCGGTTTAATTCATTTTGATTTAATGTAGTTTGCGAAAACTTCATGTGAGAGGATGTGCGCATTATATTACGAGGGCTCCCACATTGGCCATTCCATTTTCAGCCTCCGCAATGACTAGCTGTTGCTGCCCACTCCATGGAGCCCCAACATGGTGAGGCCACCACCCAGGAGCTTGAGCTCGAGGCCGTCTAAAGGCAAATCGCGGGTCGCTTCCTCGACCTCTCCACCATCACTGCTGACGACACGCTTTCCATCACCTGGATTTATAAGCTCCTTGACGCCTTCCAAGAGGAGTTTAGGGTCCACCTCTTCAACAACCGGGCCTATGTGGTGAGATCGCTGGTCGTGGAGCGGTTGCTAGTCGAGTTCTACAAGAGAAGCGTGGAGAACGAGACCATTTGTAGCTAACCAAAAAAATAAAAAATAAAAGAAAAGAAAAAAAAGGGAGAAAAAATACCACCACCCACTGTGGCCGCGTTGGTTAGAGCCCTGCTCTCTCATCGAGAGGGGAGGGGTTCGAAACCCCGCATCCCTATTGCGCGACTCACACGCGGCTGATCTATGGTGGTGGCTCAGTCGCCCTAGATTTACACCGTCGGCTGCCGGCTGTATGATGGTTTCCGAGTCATAAAAAAAAAGGAGAAAATAAAATATTACAAATTTCTCATAAGAAAGTTTCTAGTGGAGTTGTACATTTAACTGCCAACTACCGATAGTGTTGTATATGATAGACGATGGTCATTGCTCTACCACGTTAGTGATTTCAAATTTAAATTAAAAGGATTGATTACATTGAAAAATCGTCAAAAAATTTAGGACTGTATCGACCAAATTAAAAAGTTCAAAATTGAATTGCAATTTGCATATTAGATTTTTAACATTTTAGATAATTTTTCTTTTTTTCTTTCATTTGTGTTAAATTTAGGCTTACAGTATACAGTTAGCTATGCAATCTAAAACAAAAATAACGAGGAGCTAGTCAAAACAAAAATAAAAAGATGGTGAAGGGCACGGATTTTATGATGCCATTGTGCGTACTACATATGATAGGAAGGTTGGACCTGAAAGGGTGCTTAAAAGGCTCAAAGAAGAAACATGGGAAAAAAAACTCTTGGGGGTGGGGCTTCCTGCTGTCTTCTATATTCCCTGGTTGACCGCAAGAAAAATGTAGGCCAGTCAACAAGGGGTGTGAGGCGTTTGCGTCCTAGGACCTTAAAATGAGGTGGCTTGCTCTAGATGGGAGGGAGGCCGGCAAGTTCACCATTGATTCTCTAAGCAGACCTAGAGTACAGAGTTAGCTACTTAATCTAAACAAAAGGAATAAAGAGCTTGTCAAAGCAAAATAAAAAGATGGCGAAGGATGACGCTAGTGTGCATACTAGTAGGAAGGTCAACTGCACGCTAGATGTCCAGTATGAGAGTACCTTTGACTGGAACTAAAGAAAGAATGCCAAGCCTCTCCTCTTTGGTCTTCTTTTTTAACTTTGCGTTCTTATTGTCATAATTTATTTTTATATTTATAATATAGAAACACCTGACGTAGAGGCGTGCCAATGGAATAATCATGGGTTGTTAATAGAGCAGGTCCCATCCCATGCACGGGAACATGAAAAGTTCCGTAAGGATATATCATTCTCTTTGAACGGTTTATTTTTTTTTTAATATCATTTTTAGTTTGTTAATTTTTGTTTTTTTCAATAATTCTTGAGTTTTCTTTCGTTTACCGTTTTTCCTTACAAAGTCCCGCACCCGACCCTTGCCGAGAAGGCTAGGATTGCAGCCCTCACCCACTTGCACTGGGGAGGCCAGAGTTTGTCGATCGAGCAAGGCAGATGCCTCCCAGCCTAAGGCGAGCTTTGCTAGCCTCAATGTTAGCAAGACTAAGCATCATTGGTGTTGAGGCGAGCTCAACCTTACCAGATCTAGTGAGGTGGAGCCTCCCCCAAAGTTAGCGAAGCTTAGCTCGTAAGAATTAGGCGAGCTCTGCCTAGAACCACCGTCGCCCATTGTGGGTGCCCTGGTGAAGTAAGTCTTGATTTTTTCCCGAAGTTAAGTAAGCTCATTCCGTGCTTTGGCGGTAGCGGGCACGATGGACGAGTGCCTAAGGAGCTTTAGGCGAGCAATTGAGAGGCTAAAGATGCTCTTCGTGGTTGATGACGATTGATGAGCTTTCTCTTTCCACGTTTGAGATTACATATATATTTGATTTACCAGCAAGGAACATGTAACTATTTTCTATATAAGAAGTGAGGACACCGTAGCCTTTCACCAATACCAAGTTTGTCCCAACCATGGAGACTTCATCGCTCTACACTACCCTTCCTCTAGCTTTCCTCCTACTCCTCACTCTCAAGCTCTTCTCTTCATGGTTCAAGCAACCGAAAAACCTTCCGCCCAGCCCGCCTTCCATCCCCATCCTGGGCCACCTCCACCTCCTGAAACACCCCCTCCACCGAACCCTCCACTCCCTCTCCCAATCTTACGGCCCCGTCTTCTCTCTCCGCTTCGGCTACCGCCGAGTAGTTGTCGTCTCATCAGCCGAGGCAGCCGAAGAATGCTATACTAAGAACGACATCACGCTTGCCAACCGCCCCTCTACTGTCGCCGGCAGGCACATTGGGTATGACAACACGATTGTCGTCGTTGCCTTGTACGGCGAACAATGGCGTAGTCTCCGCCGTGTTTGTACTCTTGAGATCTTTTCCTCGGCCCGTCTCAACTCCTTTCTGCCCATTCGGAGGGATGAAATCAAGCGACTCCTGCTTAATCTAAACAAAAGAGCCTCATCATGTGGGGACGACTTCACTAAGGTGGAACTAAAACCGATCTTCCGGGAGATGACATTCAATATCGTTATGAGGATGTTGACTGGGAAGAGGTATTATGGGGAAGATGTGACCGATGCCGAGGAGGCGAAGGTGTTTCGCGAGATCATGTCTGAAATTGTGGAATACGGTGTTAGTGCGTATCCAGGGGATTACTTGAGTATCTTGAGGTTGTTCTTTAGGAATTATGAGAAGAGGGTGTCTTGGTTGAGCAAAAGATCGGACGAGTTGTTACAGAATCTGATTGAAGAACAGAGAAATAGTCGCAGAAAAAGATGTGGTGGAGAGAGTAGGGAGGCCGTGCTGGATCATTTGCTTTTTTTGCAAGAGAAGCAGCCCGAGTTTTACACTGATAAGATCATCAAAGGGCTAGTATTGGTACGTACAAATTGGACGATCTTTCGCATCTCATCCTCATCATGGAATACTGCATACATATAAACTGGATCATCCATCGTCTTACAAAATACGAAATTAATTATGGTCCTCTGGTAAATCAAGCGGAGAATTATCCAAAAAAATCCTATATCTATTGCATCAAATCCTCATGGACGATTTTGCAAGGCTACTCCATTTAATATGCAACATTTTAATATTACCAACCCTTAGAGAGCAAAACAAATATGTAAAAAAGTATTTGATTGTGCATCATAATAGTTTGACAATTTAGTATCTAGATTGCTGAATCTGTTCTCTCTTAGAACATTGAACACCTTAGAAACTCATGAGTACATTCATCAACAGTGATAGTTTTCTTGAGAATGAATATTGCAAGTTGATTCCGACATTAAACATCTGCTTAAAAAGATGTAAATTCTTGTTGTGATCAATTAACTCATTCTTTATGTAATTATCATTGAAGAGATATCAATGGAGAATGTTTTAGGTTTTGTGCAAGTGTAGGTTTCCTTGCTCTCAAATTAGAAAAAGGAGCAAAGAGCGTGCGTAAAAACCAACACATAACATTGCCTAGATATATCAATAGATCCATATATTGCAATCTCAAATAGTTAAAAGTAGGAAAACAAGTTTTCCTAAATTTGAAAGATTTCATAGATCTCTTATGTTGTCAATCATTTTTTTCATTAAGTTCAGCATATAATTATAATTCGTCTTAAGTAATTATAGGTTTAACTGAAATTTTTCCAGGAAAAGATTGAGATTGAAATCATAGATATATTTGTTTTCTGTTAACTATTCAGAATAGCAATATAAAAAGTCTCTCTATCAATTGACTCACTCAGAATGAAAGTTAGTATATTTATGAAATTAGAGGGAAATGGGTATGAGCTAATGAGTAAAATTGAATTCTCTCAAGTTCCTTGGACGCAATAATCTCATCGTACGGGAAACTGGATTTCCTTCTTGAAGTAAACAAAAGTTCTGGCCTATTACTCACACATTTATGCGGATATACATATTAAATTGTAAACAATTGTTAATTTTGAAGTCATTTATAATACCTGATCTAATAACTTATGGATTGCAGTAAGATTTCTCTGCTATTAATGTTTAAATTCTTACTCTTTTATCATTTCTTCCATTTCAACAATGTAATGACAATTTGTTTGTGTTCTATATCCTTCTATAGGTCATGCTTATAGCAGGCATTGATACTTCTGCTTCGACAATGGCAAGGGCAATGTCCCTTTTACATAGTCATTCGCATTCCTTAAAAAGAGCTATTGAGGAGTTGGATAATGTGATTGGTCAAGAACGCTTGATAGATGAGACAGACATTGCAAAACTTCCTTTTCTCCAAAACATTGTATTAGAAACTCTACGTTTGAAACCACCGGCACCACTTCTAGTTCCACACATGTCATCAGAGGATTGTGTCATAGGCGGTTATGATGTACCTAGTCAAACCATAGTATTCATCAATATATGGAGCATTCACAGGGATCCGAAGTTGTGGGATGATCCGAAAAGTTTCAGACCCGAAAGATTTGAAAATGAAGATAATGGACAATGCAAGCTATTGTCATTTGGTATCTCAATTAATGATTGTGATGGCACCTAAATTTTGGCAACTCATTTAATTATTCTCTAATTGTATGGGAAAATAAGGATTAATTATAACCCCTAAGCATAAATGATTTTTGCTAAAGTGGATCGCATATAGACATTAGGTATATTTGCATTACTAATATTAATTATACATATATTTTAAAAAATTTTAAAAAGTGGGGGTCGGGCCAAGGCTAGGCCGGCCCGACCTTCTTTCCTTTCCTCTTCTTCTATTTCCTTCCGCTTGTTCCCGGCCCATCTCTTCTTTTCCTTCTCCTGTCTCGTGTTAGACATTGGCTCCATGAGAAAGGAGCAAGGACAGAGGACGGAGTACGGTGATGGCAAATGGAATGTCAAGTGTGACGCTCAGTCAGGATGATTGATCGGACAAGTGGCGTCATCCTAGAGAAGAGAGAGAGGGAGAGAGAATGATGAGTTTAAGAGAGAGAGAGAGAGAGAGAGAGAGAGAGAGAGGGTTCCAGAGGAAGCGAGCAAGCATGGGAAAAGGAGTTCTTTTCTCCTTCCGCGAAGTCTGGGAGTGGTGCATGTGATAATGCCACATAAGCGTACCATGCAAACCTCGTTAGCCTCGTCAGCTACCACAGAGGATGTCAACCATCAAAATTGGATGAAATTGTAAAGGAGGGACAAATTGGGACAATGGTATCACTTTGAGAGTTTTTACTTGTCCTAAGATAATTTGTGGTAAATATGTTTAAGTGATACCGGTTTAAGATTTTCTATGATTTAACTCTAATGATATAGATGTATTATTTCTTTCTTTTTCTCCCTTTGCAGAGCCTTGAGTTCCATTTCATTTGGCAAGTGAAAATGCCAAGTAATTCCCTTGGAGAACATTGATTAAGTCAAGTTTGTACTAGGATTGCATTCATATTATTCATTGGCCAAAACTAAAGTTCACATGCTTTCTCACTTTCCATCCCATTAACAACCTTTTGTTTAAGTCTAGGCGGCCTGAAGTCATCGTCAATTCAAAACGCAAAATTCAATGTAGTAGAAATGATATTGCCAATTTGATTTCTTCCTGTATTTTTCAACATTTGGAAGTCTCTCGCATATAGTACACACAAGAAAATCCCATAAACCCTTGTGAGATTGTAATCGACTGGGATATCAGTAACATCAATCAGCCATGATATCGATGGGAGCTTGCCACCGCTTTTGGACTAGAAATGCGCATTAGAGTACATACAATTCTATTTTTCAAATTTCCTCATAGCGATCAAATATACGAACCTGCGGATGAGTGTAGTTTTGGAACCGTGTGGCCATCGGGCATCGATGGTGCGGAACAATACAACAAGAAATCGAATTGGACCTGCTGTGAGGACATGTGCGATAAATTTGATGCAGATGGATAATTCCATTTTCGAATTCATGGAAGAGCCCAACATTGAGTTACCTTATCATGGACACTCTTTGCACTGCATTTATGGCTGTGGTAATCTTGAGTGGGGGCCAGCTGTCGCATGACCTGAGTTTGTACGGATTGGAACAATCATTGACCTTTCAGCTCGTCTTTCTTTTGTATCGTACATGTACCTGCCGTGGCCCGCGGGAGGCACGGAGAGCGCCCGCACTCACATGACTCAACCAGGACAAATCATTTCCATTTGGGGTTCGCTCTTCTTCTCAACCCATGCCCGACCATCATGAGTCCCTCCTCCGCCGTCGCTGACGATGACCCGAAGCTCCCTTCATACCTCGCTGTTGAGATCTTGAAGCGATTGCCAGCGAGATAAGTTAATATGGAGGAATCTTCAAACCAATCATGGGAAAGAAGTTGTAGTGTAACACATAGCTTATCATCCAGAGACTTATGGCCAATTAGAAAGGACAATCCAAACAGTTGAAGCTATGCTACAAGTTTGTGTGATGGACTTTGAAGGGGGTTGAGAAGATTAGTTACTCAAACAAAAAACTTACTTGATTTATGTTTATTTACTTGTTCAAATTTGAGACATATTATCAACACGAATGATTTGTTAATGTGTTCACATTTACTTGACCATTTCAAAATTGGAAAACTATACTTTTTTTTTCATTATCATATCTAGGCTAAAAAGACCTTGAAATTGTGTCTTTTTTTTTTTTTGAAAAAAGCCATAGAAAACCCCAAACTTTGCTTAGTATGACAAATTTACTCCAAATTTTTTTTTTTTGGTAAAGACTCCAAATTTTTTTATGACCCCAAAAACCTAAACTTTGCAAATCTTGACACATTTATTCCAATTTTTTTTTTGTGGTACAAAAAATCCTAAACTTGCACCCGTATGACACACTTACCCCAAACTATAGGGTATTTTCGTCTTTTACTTTTTTAAATTTTTTTCTTCTTTCTTCTTCTCTCTTATCCTTGTCGGCCATGGTAAAGGGAAGCTGGACTCATGTGAGGACTATCCTTGCCGACATTGGGTGAGGGTCGCCCTTGCCCGACGTAGGCAAGGGACCCTTACCAGGTTGGGGAGGGCAACCCTCGCCTAATGTAGGATCTGCGAAAGTATTTTAAGCTAAAGGTTCTTAGAGACATTAAAAGATAGAATTGCATCTTGTCAAAGTTCTTGAAAAAAATTGACCCAAACACTTTTGCATTTGGCGAAACCCCTTAAAGTCCAAAAGCCCCTTCCAAATGTTGAATCAAATGGGCTAAGTCCATTTTGTTTTTGAAATGTCGTCATCAGGGCCATTAGCACTAGCTTTGCCACTTGAACATGACTATTGTCCCTTTGTTACTCCACCACTGCCATTGTTGTATTGATGGCATGACACACTAGCTCTATTCCAAACATTCATGTATGCATTTGGGATATGCGAGCTTACTCTATTTTAATGATCCGATAGTGTGGGCCCTAGGCGAGACCCTCGTAATTTACTGGTTGTTGTGTCCTCGCCTGCTTCCACTTTATTGTTGAAGACCACAATCCTTGCCTATGAACGATGAAGGGAGGGCTGATTGCAACAATAGACTCCTCGAGAATGGAGGCAATGGAGAAGGCGACGATGAAGGGGAGGGGGGTCTGGGTCTCTTCCTCTCTACTATGTTTTTAGCCCTAATTTTGGATGAACCTCGTGACATCCTATATTTTCAGTCCTGTTTTCAGTTGAATAAATTGAGCATTTTATCAATGCGCCTATAGTGCTATTTTCAAAGCTAATCACGTGAGATAACTAGACTATCTGGGGAAGTCATTAAAAGATTTTAATGCAATAGACTTGGAGATTCAACCAGGATTTGACTACTTGACCGTGCTCATCTATTAAGATCATTTCGGCACAGTAAGACATAGGTGATTCCACTAAATTGCAAAATTCTTGTCAATCAGCACTAGATTGATTTTTCTATCGTTTTACTATCCTGTGCCTGTATTTGAAACCTCGAGATTTTCATGACTACTGATAGTCACCAATGTATGAAAGAGGTTCATTGTGGCCCAAAAAATCAACCACGAGTCATTTGCACTAAAAAGTTTTAAAAGCTCTCCGGTAGCCTAGGTTACGTTAAAATTGCCCATATTGAAATTAACTGTAAATTTGAATCCAATTTCAAGAATTGAAAGTTCTGTCATGTCACAAGTCATTTTAGAAATGTCGACTCAATTTTTGAAGATTTTTTTGCAAATCAAGTTTTTGGCGGAAAAAGTCGACATATGGCCATTTTTTATCGGAAAAACAAGAGGATTGTTTTTTATTGCGAAATTTGGTTGCAAGTAAGATTAATTGGTAAGGAAAAATACCAATTTGATCGAGGACTTGATAATTGAATTTATAGAAGCCAAAATGAAGGAGAAGGAATTGAATCCCAGTTGGAGGAAATTCAATCAAAATTCGTAGCCCCCCCCCCCCCCCCCCAATTGCCAATGACATTTGGACCATTTCAAGGTCTTTCTAGAAGGAGTGTGTTGGTTTGGAAATATAGTTGTGGAGGCCAGCTGGTGGTGGGGACCAAAGGAGGGGGACAAAGAGATGAGAATGTGACATTGGTGGCCCCCTCTAGCTCAAACCAGTTCCCTCCTTCCTCGTGCCCGTCGACCAGCCTCCATGGAAGATCAAGAAAGCTCAAAACTTGCAGGAAATCCAAAGAAGAGACCCCCCTTAGCCGTTGCACACCGTTGGACACCCTGCAATCGTCGTTTGCCGTTGCACGCCTTGTTCTTGCCGCAAACTCGTCGTGTGTCGCCCCTCCTCCCGGTGCTTCGTCTGCCTTGTTCTCGCCATCTCCGGACTGCCTCAGGTTGCCGCTCAGCCCGTCGAGGCTCCATTGCTGCCGTTCTGACCGCTCGGAAGCCCGTCGAAGCTCTACCTACCCACCGCCGGTCCTTACTCGCTCAATCAGCCATCGGTCCAGCTTCTCTTGGCCCAAACTAGAACCGGACTAAGTGAGTCTCTAGGCCGCTGTTTGGCCCACTTTGGACCGTTTCCCGACTTCGCTTGGTGATCCCGTTTTGGAGTTTCTCGTCCCTTGCTGCGTCCCTATTGTTTTGATCCGAGCAGATCATTAAACAAGTAAGTTTAACTCACTAATCATTGCTTAGTAAGTTAATGACGCTTAAGAGTTGATTAGTTTAAGTTAAGCTTGGATTAGGTGGTTAGTTAGAACGGATTAGTGAATTAGTTAATCGATATTGTATGTTAGGTGGATAGAATAGTGTAATTAGCAAGTAAATAGGTCATAGTATTTAATTAATGAGTCTCAAAAATTTTCCGGCCCCGTTTCAGCGTTTAATTAGGCTTCACGGGCCTAAGTGAGCAAGCTTTTTTAGTATTTAATAATTAATTTCTGTAATTATTTAATTATTTATCTATTTTTTCGAAAATTAGATCGGAATAGCTGGTGATCGGAATCTTATGTTAATTGTAGTGGTGTGGTTGATTTATTTAATTGACTATTTTATGCAAATTGAGTGTGATTTGTGATTTTGGGGTATTTATCCCAAAATTGATTATTTTCAGTAATTGAGTGGAAAATAACCAAACGTGATTTACAACGTCAAAAATATTTTGTGGACTATTGAAATTAGCGAGATTTTCAAAAAGGGAAAATATTGTATTTTGGTTAAGGTTGACCGTGTAGCCACACACAGTCAAAGGATAAAGTGTACCAAAGATACTTAAATGGAGATTCCTCCATTGATACTCTTGGTGAGTGTGACAAATACCAGTTCATGGTTTCTTATGCACCACCTCCACCACTAGAGTCCATTACTTCATCCCAAACCTTACCAGATCCACCAAAATCACCTCCACCATCTCCTCCTCATAAAAAGCAAGCTCTCTCTCCATTTTACAAGCCAATTCTCAAATGGGCTAAGAAACATTCTTACCCACTTGAAGCTCCAGAAGAAGTACCACCCACTTCTTCTATTGCCATGTTCCATGATACTGATTTTCCCCCTCTTGTCAGAGAAAACTCTAAATTATCATTTTCTGCTCCTGAGGAATTCATTAATCCTCAAAATAGATATCATCATGTTCCAAAAATAGCAACCCCCACTGATGTGGATGAACATGGGAGACAGAAAAAAACCCCTGCTGCTAAAGCTGTTCTAAATTGGCAATTAGAGACTTTGTTAGCACAAAACAATGCTTTCAAGGCAATTGATTCCAAAATTGGAAACGTGTAACAAGATCTCCAAAGGTATGATGAAAGTACCAAGAAAATACTTTCTGAGTTCCACGAAAGGCTTCATGCCTTGGAATCAGGACAACATCTTGGGTATCATTATCTTGAAAGTTCAAAGCCAGAAATAGAAAAGCTCAAGAAGCAAATTCAACTTCTTGAAGAAGGAAGATTCAAACCTTTCGATCCATTGGCACCTTCTGTTAGAACCGGGTATTTACCTCCACCGCCACAGACTTCTATTTTTGCCACTATTCCAGAAGATCCCTACAGAAGAGAACCAGATATGGCAGAAATACGAAATTGCCTCAAAGCCCTATAGAAGGACAAAGGGAAAGAAAAGATGCCTCCCACAGAATCAAGTTCGATTGTTATCAGGGAAAGGCCAGATCAGATGATGTTATCTAATCCATTAGAATCTTTTCTAAAAGATTTCGGTACTCAAGAACCTGATCCTGTTACCCAAAAGCCTGATTTTGCCATTCCAGAAAAAAAAAATTCCTTGTTTCCAATCGAGTAAACTGCTCCAGAGACCGAATCGGATTCAAGTATCTCTTTCCTCCTCTTCATTTTTCTTAATTCCTACGAGTTGATTCTCTCCCATAGCACCAGTAACTTCATCAATATTCATGGTTGATCCTCTTGATGATGAGATGGAATTAAACTATTCTGACCCAAAAAATGGTCAAACAAGCAATCATGCTCGGCATGTGTCCATAGCATCAAAACAATTCTTCACCATTGATGATATTCCTTATCATAAATGGCCAAAAAGACTTGAAGAATTTCATACTTGGTTGAATACCCAGTCCATCACCAACCATGATATGAATGATGTCATTTACAACTTTGTTACGAGATTCACAGGAAGTCTCAAACTTTGGTGGCAATTAATTTCAGAACAAGATCAGATTCATTTTCTGATGTCACCTAATTTTGGCCATGCCATCACTCTCTTGTATCATGTCTTTGTGGGAAAACCCACTAATCTCATAGAAATGAAAAGAAGAGACTTTTTTGAAAGAAAATGCTGCTCTCTCCAGAAGAAACATCTTGATAAGCATTATCGAGTAATGCTTCAGCTTTTTTATCAGATTGGAGCAGATCCAAATCTGAAGCATGTTTTCCTTACCTCTATTCCCAAAGAATTATCCTAAATGGTTGAAAGATCTTTATTTGGAAAACAAAGGAGAGTACAAGATATTCCCTAGGAAAAATACAGCAAGAAGTCCATCTATGCTTAAAAGAATTATGCTTAAAGCGCTAGATGGTCCGTACCTACATCACAGATGACAAGCGCCTTAAATCAGCTTGTTCTCGCCAGAAGTTAAAAATCAAATGCTCCAAGCAAGACTGTGATGGTACTTATGGCAAGTATTCCCGGAATAAGAAGCATTACAAGAAGTTCTAGATAAAGAAATCCAAACATGACTCCAAGCATTTCCGGAAAAAGAGAAAATGGCGATACCTACGCAAAAGAAAGGATCGCACAGGCCACAAGAAATCAAATCGTTGCTACATCTGCAACCAGAAAGGACATTTTACCAAAAATTGTCCTCAAGCGAGAAAAGGTCAGAATCGTCTAATTCATCACATTGAGAATGAAACAGGTATTTCTCTTGAAAATGATGATATTGAATCCCTATTCTCCACTGATGAAGAACCATCTGAACAAACTCTTTGCGTTATTCCCTCTTACCAAACTTCGAGTGAGAGTGAGTTGGACTCAGAATCTGAAGATATTTTCCACATATCCCCTACATCTTCATAACCAAATCTTGACATATTTTCAAAACACACTCATTATCCCCATTTTCCTATAAAGATTCTCACTTCAAAGTTTGCCCAACCCATCACTATGATTGCTCTCATTGACACAGGAGCAAGTTGTTTAATATTGGACACTAAAGTTCTTTCTGAAGAATTTTGGACTCCTTACATCCGGTATTTTATTCTGCTTCAGGATATACTTTCTCCACGAATGTCAGAACCACTCCAATAACTGTCCAGTTTTTTCCTCAGTGTTCCATAACCACCAAAATCTTTGGATCCAGTCTCCCCAATAAAGATTTGATAATTGGGTGGGATATCATGACTCAAATCTCTCAGCTTCGTATCATTCCTGGAAAATGTCTTAGATATAAAGACCAATTCTCTGAGTTTGTAAATATTCAAAGACTCTTTTCCATCCAAATGAGTCTGTTAGATCAAATCATGCAAAAATTGTTAGAATCTTGTTCGGAATCCCATTCAGAATTTGCTCAGAAGTGTTCCCATCCTTTATGGGAAAATCCAGAGTTCTTTGTTCACCTTCCCTTAAAAAAAATAAAGATATAAATCCAACCAATGCAAGTCATATGGGAATGAAGCTAGAACACTTGGCTTTAGCTCAAAGGGAATGCTCAGAATTATTACAACAAGGCCTTATTGAAATTTCCAATTCTCAATGGGCTTGTGAAGCTTTTTATGTCAATAAGCATGCTGAGCAAAACAGGGGAAATATGAGATTGGTAATCAACTATCAACCTCTCAACCTTTTTCTCCAAGATGATAAATTCCCTTTACCATCCAGAGATTCTCTCTTTACTGGTTTAACCAAAGCCCACATCTATTCCAAATTTGACCTCAAAGCCGGATTTTGGCAATTGGACATCCATCTTGAAGACAGATCCAAAACAGGATTTTGTATCCCCAACCAGCACTTTCAGTGGAAAGTTATTTCTTTTGGTCTGAAGGTAGCACCATCCCTTTTCCAAAAGGACATGTGTCGTATTTTCCAACCCATCTTGTCAAGTGCAGCCGTATATATTGACGATATTCTGCTCTACAATTCTGATGAACAGTCACAATGTTAACTCCTTTAGCAATTTGCAGAAATCGTGAAAAAGCATGGTATTATGCTTTCTCAAAAGAAAATGAATATTGCCTAGATAGAAATTGAATTTCTTGGTATGCATCTCAACAAAGATACATACTATCCAGGGCTACATATCGCTCAAGAATTATTGAAGTTTCCTGAAGATAACTTCACGACAAAACAAGTTCAGCAATTTCTTAGGATAATCAATTATCTCAGGGATTTTGTCCCAAATATTGCAAAGCTCCTGATTCCTTTGCAATCTATGTTGAAAAAGAATCCCCCACATTGGGGAAAACCCCAGACTAAAGCAGTCACTGAGCTTAACGAGATAATGTAGAATCTCTCGCCATTACAGATACCATCAACAGGGAAAAGAATTCTTCAAACTGACGCCAGTGATGAATACTGGGTAGCCATCCTCTTTGAAGAAATTGATGGTAAGAGACACTTCTGTGCTAAAAAAAGTGGAAAGTTTTCTCAAGCTGAAATGCATTATCATTCCACTTTCAAATAAATCCTAGTAGTAAAAAATGGAATCAAAAAATTTGAGTTTCATCTCATCGGCCATCACTTCCTAGTAGAGTTAGACATGGCATCTTTCCCTCAGATGATCAAGTTTAAACATAGGCAGATTCCAAAGTCTCATTGCTTCGATGGGCTGAATGGTTTTCAAAATACTCTTTTGAAACCAAACACATTCTTGGAAAAAAGAATGTGCTTGCTGATTTCCTTTCAAGACCAAAGGCCCAGCTAAGATCAACAGGTACATCAAAATGCCTGCTTTTCATATGCTCAACTATGGAGTGAAATACAAGATCGAAAAAATCAAAGATTTGCCAAGCTGGAAATATCCCCAAGAGATTATTCAGCAAATCTAGAACGACAGTCTTATTGAGAACCTGGAGAACCTCATGTGGCAATACCACACAGACCTATTCAGATTCAATGGAGGTTCGATTCTTTTATCCTTTGGGGTTAAATTTGAATTATCATTTCATTCATCCTCTTATCTAGAAGGAAGACGATTTCCCTGACCAGCTCAAGACGCTGTTATGGTACTTAACAAATAAGTACTTAATAGCTATTAAAATTCCAACCAGAAGATTCATTGCCAACCTCACACGGATATTCTTATTTGGAAGAAAAGTGGAAAAAGAAAGCGATAAGAATCTCTTAGACTTTCTTAATTGGTTCTACCATCCTACATGTTGGAAACAAGACTTGGAAAGAGAACTGAGAACTATGACACCGAATCCTGAGGTCCACACCATCCTGTTTTTCCGACGTCCATGGAATTTTTGCAGAAATAATGGTAGTATTCTAGATGCACCACTAGAAATAGGAACCACATCCTATAAACCTCACTTGAACAGCCGAGAAGTCCGGATTCACAAATCTTATCCAAGATCTGTTAGATTTTGTGAAAACGAGTACCGAGAAATCCAGAGAATCCTATGCCGGGAAAACAAAACCATTCCTGAAGATGTTTGGAATAATGTACCCACTACGTGGGATCATTATGACCTAGCACCAGAAGCTAAGGAAGCACTTAGGCAATACAGACAAGCTACATCGTCCCAAGAGCATGAAATGACAAGTGAAGATGACATTGTCCAGTTTACTCAAGACCCCTATGCACGCTTTGGAGGTCCTCTATCCCAAAATCCCTATGAACAGGGATCTTCGTCCTTATTCCAAAACATGGACACACCTTTTTATACACAACCATCCAATTGGCCTTAGCCAAGCATTCCTACCAACACTACAAGTCAAAATACAAACTGGGCAGAAGAAGAAGCATCCAATTGGTCTCATGAACAAGCATCCTCATCAAGAAGGCTGAATCAAATCCTCTCATCTGAAGACCTTGAAGCCCTTGAATAGAAATACGAGGCACATCTCCTAGAAAACAGCTTAGATGACTCAGTCTGTAACTACAATGCTCGTGACGGACGAGACCGCTGAGTCCGTACAATTTCACTGTAGCAAGTCACTGTTCACTTTTACTGTAGCACTAGGCTAGGGAAGGTATTGTTCACAGTACAGTTATTGTTCATAGTGTGAGAATAATTCCCTCCCGGAAATTTCCGGTGCCTCTGTTTGTATCCAGACCCATGAGCTTGGTCCTTGTTTGTTGGTTTGTAACCTCATCTTGCCTATATAAGGTAAGGATGATGTAATGTGTTAGGCAGAGCCCCCTGAAGTAAAGTGTGCTTTGTGAAAAACCTCTCCATGGCTTTCTAAATTTCTCTTCTTCTTTAGCCTGGTAGGATCCTTCAAGAAATGCAACTTAGGTAGATTAGAAACGTTTCCATCCTGGCATCTCTAAGTGTCTCTAGGCTCTGAACTAAAGGGCCGAGTAGTTTTCTGCTAAAAGACTGTCCCTGAAGGGCTTGAACGGGAGTTGTTCGCCCACTGTGGGATACATACCTGCAGGAAATTTACTCTCCTTCCCTGGTTCTAAGTCTAGGTCCATCCATTCAACTTACGGGCTCTGATATGTCAGCTTAGCGAGAGTAGTATATCGATATACTATATGAACCTACGGGTCTTGATATATCAGCTCAGTGAGAGCAGTATACCCAAATAGCTTTTGATGAGCCTTGACAAGTGTACTATATCAACCTACGGGCTCTGATATGTCAGCTTAGCGAGAACAATATACCTTAATAGCTTCTGGAGGGCATTATTAGTGTGCTATATCCACCCGAGGGTTCGATATGTTAGCTTAGCAGGAGCAGTACACTAATTTATCAGCTTAGTGCGAGCTATACTATCTATTTTTAGCTTAGAGTGAGCAGTCCTGGATATAATCGGACATTATAGATAATATTGAATGGCTTAACTAAGAGTTGGTCGTGCTGACATGTAACTGACCAAGTCAATTGATCGGTAATTCAATATGTTGTGATGAATTGATTTATGGATGTGATTCAATGAGTTTATGAATTTTATTGACTTGCAGGAAGAGATTGAAGCCAAGGTAAGTCCTCTAACTTGTGTTTGCACCTAGGTAGCCCTTGGGGCATATTTTCTTCTTAGTCGGGGCTTAGGGAATTGAACTTGCTGAGATATTGTCTCACCCCGTCGTGGGATAACATTTTCAAGTCCATAAATGGCCACACCTCTTGAGCATTTTGGACAGCTCAAGAATGTCACAGAACAAAAGTCTTACATTCCGTTGCATGGAAGCCCTAGGGGCTGGACCTATGAGCTAGTAAGGTTCATAGTATGGATCGATGTGGGTCTACCCAAAAAGTTACCCCACCGCTACCGATCATGGTACCGCCAGGCTCAGGATGGCCAGAGAAAGGGCCATATACCGGAATCTAAGATGCCTTTGTATGTGTTGGAGGTTGCTTTTGGAAAGGGTATAGCAGATCCTCTCGGAGGTTCGGTGGTAGACACAGTAAACTTGGATCTCGAAGATCTAGGAGGTCCAGTGTACTCGGCCGTGGGCTCAAATGTTAGTGACGATGTGGAGCAGGAGGAGGATTAGTGGTTGTTTGTAAACCCCGCTTTTGTTTTGTAGACTTGTCACTTATATATATATATATATATATATATATATATATATATATTGGTGTGCATATGACTTGTTATAATATGTATATATAAAGGTGTTATTGGTTATGAAAAATTATGGCCCTACTTTCCTTTCCCATCTTGTTGTTGTCTGGGGATTATTTAATTATTTTTGCATGTGTATTAAAATGAACAGGTCGGCAATGCACCCTGGGACGTCACTTTTAATCGACCATGGAGGGATGGGCATGTGCTCGGAGAATCGGGACATGACAAACCCACCTGATTACATTTGCTCAATTATCTGCGAAATCGTTGTTTCTTCTTCGAGGAATCACGACCCAAGCTCGATTCAATCTGTTTTGATTTAATGCAGTTTGCGAAATCTTCCATGTGAGAGGATGCACGCATTATATTACCAAGGCTCCCACGTCGGCCATTCCATTTTCTGCCTCTACCACGACTAGGCTTTTGCCGCCCACTCCATGCAGCCCCACCACCATGAGGCCACCCCTAAGAGCTTAAGCTCGAGGCCTTCTAAAGGCAAATCGCCAGTCGCTCCCTCGACCTTTCCATCGTTATTGCTGACGACTTGCTCTCCGTCACCTGGATTTAGAAACTCCTTGTCGCCTTCCTCTGTTGCCAAGAGGAGCTTATGGTCAACCTCTTCGACAACATAAGGGCCAATGTCGTGAGATCACCGACTGCGGAGCGCACACTAGTTGAGTTCTACAAGAGGACCGTGAAGAAGGAGACCATTTGTCGTTAAAAGAAAAAAAAAATTTCAAGTGGAGTTGTGCATGTCAGTTAGAATAGCCACTGTTGATTAGATCACCGGGTTAGTGATTTCCATTTTAAATTGTTTTGGATGGATTACATTAGAAAATCGTCAAAAAATTTATGGCTATATCAATAAAATTAGAAAGTTCAAACTTGAATTGTGATCCGTATAATAAATTTAAAACTTTTTAGACAATGTATCTCTTTTTCTTTCTTTTTCCTTGAATTCAAGCCCTGAGTACAGAGTTAGCTATGTAATCTAAACATATCACGAGCTTGTCAAAACATAAATAATAACATGGTGAAGGGCACCGGTTTGATGATGCCAGAGTGCATACTCTATTTGGTTGGAAGGTCAACCACTCAATAGTGCCAATTATAGGTAGAGGTGTCAAAATGGATTGAAAACCCAATTTGAACCCATATTCAATAAGATATGTCATATATGGGGTAGTTAAGTTTTAATAATTTTATGGGGTAATTAAGTTTTAATAATTGGGCTATTAATGAGAGTGAGTTATATGTAAGTCTAATGATAAATGGGTTTGTCTTTAAACCCATTTAACTTATAAAGGTTATTAGTTGAATCAATGCATTAAGGATATATCATTCTCTTTGAACAGTTTTTATCTTTTTTATTTTTTATTTTTCGATTTGTTAAATAATTTTTATTTTATTATATTTTTAATTCTTCTTTTACCATTTTTTCCCCTACTAAGTCCGGCACCCGACCCTTCTCAAGGAGGTTAGGTTTGTAGCTCTCACCTAATTGCACTAGCGAGCTTGAAGCTCGTCAATCGGGCGAGGCCAATGCCTCACTAGCTTGAGACGAGCTCAAGCTCACCATATCTAGTGAGATGAGCTTGCTAGCCTTAGTGCTAAAGAGACTAAGCATCATCGACGTTGAGGCAAGCTCGAGCTTGCCAGACCTAGTGAGGTGGAGCCTCCTCCAAAGTTAGCAAGGTTTGGCTTGTTGGAATTGGGTGAGCTCGAGTCTCAATGGCCTATGGCGAGGTTGGCCATGACAGGTGAAGAAGGAGAAAGAAGAAAAAGAAAATGAAATAAAAGAAATAGAAATGATATATATTAAAAAATAAAAACAGAAATACTTAAAATGAGTGCAAGGAAAATCAAATCGGATTTTCTATTCCAAGCGGAAATTTTTTTAATTTATTTTCAAGTTTTAACCAAACACTAGAAAATATTATTATTTTCAGAAATACCACTTTTTCATAAGATAAATGAAGCTTCAATTTAAAAAAATTATAAAATATATCCATTAATTTTGTAATTTTATGGGAGTGTTTTAACAATATATTTTTTCTTTAAAAAATGAAAAGAAACAATTTTTTTTCTATATTTAGTTAAATATGGAAGTGTTTTAGTAATATGGATCGGGTAGGTTAGGGATGTGTCAATAAATTTACCTTAGTGACAAATGGGTTAAGAACAAGTTAATAGGTCAATTTAAGTTGGATCAATTATGACGTGACTCAACCCTTGACACATCTAATTACAGGCTAGATGTCCATTATTAGAGGACTTTGACCGGAACTAGAGAAAGAATGCCAAGTCTTACCTTTTTTTTTTTTCCCTTTTCTTTTTTTAAACTGTAGACTTTGCATCCATCTTGTCATAATTTATTTTTATTTTTTATGATACAGGGACATGAACTCATGGATGCGTACCACGGGATAATGATAGGTTGTTAATGGGCACGCTCCATCCGATGACGCACGGAAACAAGAAGAATTCCGTAAAAATCGATGATAACTTGAAGTAATCCTTGTTTTGGCGCATGTTAGACCCCGAATTTGTCTAAAAGTTGCATTTTATACGGCCTTCCATGCGTGGGTGCCCTGTGTGAGGGGTGTTTATGCATTGAGGCGAGGCTCGTGAGATCTCGTTGCATGGCTGCGACCATCAATGTGTGACCGCTCTCTACTTTTCTATCAATAGTGGCGTAGGCGGCATCGGCCAGCAAAACGAACCCTAGCTCTGCCTAGAACCACTGTTGCCCATTGTGTGTGCCCCGGCGAAGTAAGCCCTGACTTTTTCCCTAAGTTAAGTAAGCTCATTCCGTGCTCTGGCGGTAGCCAGCGCGATGGACGAGCGCCTGAGGAGCTTTAGGCGAGCAATTGAGAGGCTAAAGAAGATCAACAGTAAAAGGACCTCTCTCAATGGAAAAAAAGAAGGAAAGGAAAGGACAAATAAAAGGAAAGAAATAAAAAAGGAAAGAAAAGTCAAAGGAAGAAGATGGCATTTTGCCACGTCAAGTTGCGGATCATGACGTATAGGTAGATTTAACAGCCACATTGAAAATTTCGGGCTAGACATCAACTTGAAAAATTAATTGCATTTTCAATTGAAGGTCTAGGACTACAATGAACATGGAATGAGTTTAGCTAGCCTGACTGAACTGCCGCAATGAAAAATTGACAGAAATATCACTATTAAAATATTTCAAACTAAATTTAAATCCCTATAATAATCTTATATTTCCCCGCCGGCTAAACAATTCAGAAATTTTGGGTCAAAATCGTTTGGGATAAATTTTAATTACTAACGACGAATTTGCCGAATGTCAACTGTCTAATCTTTGTGGTTGATGACGATTGATGAGCTTTCTCTCCCCATGTTTGAGATGTTTGAGATTATATATATATTTGGCAATTTTGGGTCAAAATCGTTTGGGATACATTCCAATTACTGGCGACGAATTTGCCGAATGTCAACTGTCTCTTCTTCAAGGTTCATGACGATTGGTGAGCTTTCTCTCCCCATGTTTGAGATTATATATATATTTGGGTCACCAGCAAGGAACATGCAACTATTTTCTATATAAGAAGCGTGGACGCCGTAGCCTTTCGCCAATACCAAGTTTGTCCCAACCATGGAGACTTCATCGCTCTACACTACCCTTCCTCTAGCTTTCCTCCTACTCCTCACTCTCAAGCTCTTCTCTTCATGGTTCAAGCAACCGAAAAACCTTCCGCCCAGCCCGCCTTCCATCCCCATCCTGGGCCACCTCCACCTCCTGAAACACCCCCTCCACCGAACCCTCCACTCCCTCTCCCAATCTTACGGCCCCGTCTTCTCTCTCCACTTCGGCTACCGCCGAGTGGTTGTCGTCTCGTCGGCCGAGGCAGCTGAAGAATGCTGTACTAAGAACGACATCACGCTTGCCAACCGCCCCTCTACTGTCGCCGGCAGGCGCATTGGGTATGACAACACGATTGTCGTCTTTGCCTCCTACGGAGAACAATGGCGTAGTCTCCGCCGTGTTTGTACTCTTGAAATCTTTTCCTCGGCCCGTCTCAACTCCTTTCTGCCCATTCGGAGGGATGAAACCAAGCGACTCCTGCTTAATCTGAGCAAAAGAGCCTCATCATCTGGGGACGACTTCACTAAGGTGGAACTAAAACCGATCTTCTGGGAGATGACATTCAACATAGTTATGAGGATGTTGACTGGGAAGAGGTATTATGGGGAAGATGTGACCGATGCCGAGGAGGCGAAGGTGTTTCGCGAGATCATGTCTGAAATTGTGGAATATGCTGTTAGTGCGTATCCTGGGGATTACTTGAGTATCTTGAGGTTGTTCTTTAGGAATTATGAGAAGAGGGTGTCTTGGTTGAGAAAAAGATCGGACAAGTTGTTTCAGAATCTGATTGAAGAACAGAGAAATAGTCGCAGAAAAAGATGTGGTGGAGAGAGTAGGGAGACCTTGCTGGATCATTTGCTTTTGTTGCAAGAGAAGCAGCCCGAGTTTTACACTGATGAGATCATCAAAGGGCTACTATTGGTACGTAGAAATTGGACGATCTTTCGCATCTTATCCTCATCATGGAATACTGCATACATATAAACCGGATCATCCATTATCTTACAAAATACCAAATTAATTATGGTCCTATGGTAAATCAATCGGAAATTATCCAAAAAAATCCTATATCTATTGCATCACATCCTCACTATGGAAATCGTTGACATGGATGATTTTGTTAGGCTACTCCATTTAATATGCAACATTTTAATATTACCAACCCTTAGAGAGCAAAACAAATATGTACAAAAGTATTTGATTGTGCATCATAGTAGTTTGACAATATAGTATCTAGAATGATGAATCTGTTCTCTCTTAGACAGCATGTCCTAACATTGAACACCTTAGAAACTCGTGAGTACATTCATCGACAGTGATAGTTTTCTTGCGAGTACATTCATCGATAGTGATAGTTTTCTTGAGAATGAATATTGCAAGTTGATTCTGACATTAAACATCTGTTTAAAAAGATGTAAATTCTTGTTGTGATCAATTAATGTGTTCTTTACATAATTATAATAAAAAAGATATTGATGGATGGATGTTTTAGGTTTTGTGAAAGTGTAGGTTTCCCTGTTCTCAAATTAGAAAAAGGAGCAAAGAGCGTGCGTAAAAACCAACACATACCATTGTCTAGATATATTTATAGATCCAAATATTGCAATCTCAAATAGTTAAAAGTAGGAAAACAAGTTTACCTTAATTTGAAAGATTTCATAGATCTCTTATGTTGTCAATCATCTTTTGCATTAAGTTCAGCATATAATTATGATTCGTCTTAAGTAATTGATAGGTTTAACTGAATTTTTTTCCGGGAAAAGATTGAGATTGAAATCATGGATATATTTGTTTTCTGTTAACTATTCAGAGTAGCAATATAAAAAGTCTCTCTATCTATTGCCTCACTCAAAATGAAAGTTAATATATTTTTGAAATTAGAGGAAAATGGTTATGAGGTAATGAGTAAAATTGAATTCTCTCAAGTTCCTTGGACACAATAATGTCATCGTACAGGAAACTGGATTTCCTTCTTGAAGTAAACAAAAGTTCTGGCCTATTACTCACACATTTATGCGGAGATACATATTAAATTGTAAACAATTGTTAATTTTGAAGTCATTTATAATACCTGATCTAATAACTTATGGATTGCAGTAAGATTTCTCTCATATTAATGTTTAAATTATTACTCTTTTATCATTTCTTCCATTTCAACAATGTAATGACAATTTGTTTTTGCTCTATATTCTTCTATAGGTCATGCTTATAGCAGGCACCGATACTTCTGCTTCGACAATGGCAAGGGCAATGTCCCTTTTACTTAGTCATCCGCATTCCTTAAAAAGAGCTATTGAAGAGTTGGATAATGTGGTTGGTCAAGAACGCTTGATAGAGGAGACGGACATTGCAAAACTTCCTTTTCTCCAAAACATTGTATTAGAAACTCTACGTTTGAAACCACCGGCACCACTTCTAGTTCCACACATGTCATCAGAGGATTGTGTCATAGGCGGTTATGATGTACCAAGTCAAACCATAGTATTCATCAATATATGGAGCATTCATAGGGATCCGAAGTTGTGGGATGATCCGAAAAGTTTCAGACCCGAAAGATTTGAAAATGAAGATAACGGACAATGCAAGCTATTGTCATTTGGACTTGGGAGGCGCGCCTGTCCTGGTGCAAATATGGCCCAACGGGTGATCAATGTGGCTTTGGGATCGTTGATCCAGTGTTTTGAATGGAAAAGAACAAGTGAAGAAGGAATGAATATGCCTAAGCCGTTGCCATTGGAAGCCATGTACAAAGCCCACGAAATCATGGCGAGGATTGCTGAGCATTGAGCGGGAGCCAAGATATTGCTATTAGTCCTTGTCTTATGTGTTTGTACCAAAAATAAAAATCCATTGCTAAGGACGTCTTAGATTCTTAAATTGTCTTATGGCGGACAAACTTGCACGAAAATGGTTAAAGTCATTTGGATAAGTTTCGTTATCTACCTTATCGGCCTCTTTCATGTTTCTGACAATTTATTTTTCCCATTCAATGCTTAATATGGCACATGTCTTAATGCACCACATCCAAAAGTTGTTCCTCTCACTAAACTTCTCAATATCAATTCTTGCTCCAAATAATTTCATTGGAAACAACCCACAAATAATTTTTCTAACATCAGAATTGTATTAACTACTTCCCAATTTATATTTTTTTTGATTTTTATGCAAAAATTTACCAGTTCTAGTCTTCAAGGCAACCTCTGGTCCTAACTTTCGCATGGAACAAAACCAATTTTCACTCGAAAGATAATTTTGGCCCAAATTTGCAAGTATCTCATAAAAGGGCACGGACTTTTACCCAAGCGGTATTTTCCCCATCACTATAATTTTCTGCCAAAATGTGCACATATATTTATGTGCTTCATTCATCAAGTTGGCGCCTTTCTTTTCTCCGAAAAATCTCAATTTTTTTAGTAAACGAAGTGGGTTCTTGAAAATATAAACACAACGCGCGTTATCTTCCAATACAGTATTATTCCTTTTTAGCCTTTATATAGTGTTGGTCTTGTAATTTAGACAGAGGAATCAGGAGCCCGTCAAAACAGAAAAAAAGGAAAGAAAGAATGTGAAAGGGCACCAATTTCATGACGCTATAGAGAATGATATAGGCGTTCGGAAGTTCAACCACTCAATAGGGCCTTTAATAAGAAAGATGTCCATTCTCGTAGTCCGCTTAATGGAATTTAAGAGAAAATGCAAAAACTTCCTTTTCTTTTTTTTTTTCCTTTTTTTTTTTGTGTTTTGTTTTTTGTTTTACAACTACGGACTTTTTTTTTTTGGTCAGTCCTACTCTATTCCTACTCTACATTCACTCTCAGACTTTTGTCCTGCCTCTTGCAGGGCGTGGGAGTCGAAACCCACTCCTGAAACTTACGCTTCCCCACCCCATCCCCCCCTGAGAAGGTGGGGATTTGAACCCTTCACCTCCCCCTTCCATGTTGGAAGGGTGGCTACTAGGGCGAATCCCAGTGGTTACTACGGACTTGCTTTCTTCGTATCATAATCTGTCGCTTATGTTATATAAAACAGGGATGCGAATCGTAGATGTGTGGTTACCCAAATACCCTTGATATTATCATAGTTTACCAATAGAGCATGTCCTCGTGGTGCACAAAACATGACACTTTCATATAGATTAGTTTGTTTGAAAGAAAAATGTATCTTAAAGATTGTTTTCAGACTTTTTCATTATTTGAATGATGAAAAACTAATCGATATGCTGAAAACTTTTTCTATGGATTAAAAAACAAAGTTTAGATTCTTACCAAAAAAAAAAAGGTTTGGATTGTCGAATTCAATGACGACGATGAGATGCAAAACATTGTCAAATTTCTGTGTACCATTATAAGGTCTTTGATGATGTCATCCGTGTAAAATTCGGGCTGCTTCTCTTGCAATGAAAGCAAATGATCCAGCACGGTTTCCCTTCTCTCTTCACCACCTGCTTTCTTGGGACTATTTCTGTGTTCTTCAATCAAATTCTATAACAGCTCGTCCGATCTCTTGCTCAACTTAGACACTTTCTTCTCATAATTCCTAAAGACCAACCTCAAAATACTCTACTTACCTTTTACCAAAAAAAAAAAAAAAAACCTCAAAATACTCAAGTAGTTCCCTGGATACGCACTGACAACATACTCGATATTTTCGGACGTGACCTCGCGAAGCACCGTTGCCTCATCGGCATTGATCACATCTTCCCCAAAATACCTCTTCCCAGTCAGCATCCTTACAACGATGTTAAATGTCATCTCCAAGAACATTGGTTTTAGCTCCACCTTAGTGAAGTCGTTGCCAGATGATGAGGTTGAGGCTCTTTGTTTGGATTAAGCAGGAGTCGCTTGATTTCATCCCGCCGAATGGGCAGAAAGGAGTTGTGACGGGCTGAGGAAAAGATCTCAAGGGTGCAAAAGCGGCAGAGATTGCGCCATTGTTCGCCGTAGGGGGCGAAGACAAGGATCGTGTTGTCGTACCCAATGTTCCCACCAGCGACGGTGGAGGGGCTGTTGGCAAGGACGATGTCGTTGTTAGTGCAGCATTCTTTGGCCACTTTGGCCGACGAGACGATGACCACTTGGCAGGAGGCGAAGTGGAGAGAGAAGATGGGGCCGTAAGATTGGGAGAGGGAGTAGAGTATTTGGTGGAAGAAGAGTTTCATGAGGTGGAGGTGTCCTAGGATGGGAATGGACGGCGGACTCGGCGGGAGGTTTTTGGGTTGTTTTTGAGGAAGCATTGACACTTTTCAGGAGGTTTTGGGTCGTGTCGGAGTTGGATACTTGGACACGTGTCCAACATTTTTCGATACTCGGTTAATGGGTGTCAAAAAATCCGATATCTAATTAACTCTTCCAACACTGTTTAACACACGAGTTTGAAATTCCGACATGCCAGTTCGGAATTTTCATACGCACGAGGCCAATTCTAAAAATTTTCAATAAATTACAAAATATAAATATGTAAAAAAATAAAAAATAACAAAAATAATAATTTAGGAAATAAGAAAAATCTAATCTTCTTTTCTCTTATAAGTTTGCCCGTGAGACCAAATTCGGACCATAAATTTATTTTTTTTCCTCTTCTTCCGACAGGTTCTAATATGTCGGTTCGGAGTAATAATTTTTTTTTTTTTACCTCCAAGTTTTATGGACTATTGGAATGGAATTGAATTTGTCAATTGAAATAATGAATGATAATAATAACTAGTGGATTAATGTTTTTGATTATTTATTTATTTGTGAATTATATCAAATTAATTTGATTAAAATAATCATAAAAATGATAATTTATCATGTATTTATAAAAATATATATTTAATATACAACGTGTTCTAATGTATCGGAATTATCCATTTTTTGATAAATGACATGTCGACATGTTGTATCATATTATGTCGCGTGTTGCGTGTCAATATCAGAGTTACTTGGATTGCTTTAACCGTGAAGAGATGAACTTGAGAGTGAGGAGGAGGAAAGTTAGAGGAAAGAAAGAGTGATAGGATGATTCTCACCAAGTGGAGTTGAACTTTATGGCGGGGACAAACTTGGCATTGGCGAAGGTTGTGGGGTGCCTAAATAGTATTCTCTCACTCCGATGCTTCTCACCAAGGGGAGTTGACTTGTTGCAACTCTTGCCCAAGGTCTTACCTTTTATCAATTATGACATGTTTTTCTTTTTAGTATCGACCATCTGTTGCATGCGGGGAAAATAAAAAAGTTAATGAAATTATGGAAAGAGAGTCCACACATGGTCACGAATCATCATCATGAAGTAGACACACATTTGGCATTAGATAAATTCTGAGTGCCAAAACTTGACACGAGTTCCAAAAGGTACACTTACTCGTGCCAAGTTTTGACATTTGGGGGGTGTACTTCTTTCAAAGATTCATGATAATAAACCACCTGTCTTGAATGTTTTTCAACGGTTTAGGATGCACATGATAACTAATTTTTTTTTTCATTTTTCTATATTTTAGCTCCTAGAAAAAAGTTTGGAATAGAATTTCGTTTAGTATTTTTTCTATTTTTGAAAACAAATTTTTATCTTAAAAATAGGTTTGAAACCGAAATGAGAAATATAAATTTTGTACCTTTCTTTTTTTGAAATAGAAACAGAAATAAAAACATTTTTCATTACTCGTCCCTTGCGTCCACGCTTTGCTGCCGCCACTTTTGTCAATGTAGAAATCGACTTTTTCAATTCAATTGATTGAGGATAATTTGTCTCATGAAAGATTGAATCACAATGAATGGAAAATAGCTTGATAGGGAGATATATAAGAAGGCTTACCAAATGATTTTCTATTTTGGAAGTAAAGATTTTGTGTTGTTATTAGATTTTTATATTTATTCAAAAACTCATTCAAAAAAAAAAATAAAAAAACTAATTTCTGATAAGTAACTGTTTCTAAAAAAAATGATTATCATTCACGTCCTTAATGGCAAGAGGATTGCACAATAAGTTATAAATTAATTATACAGATATAGATTTAATTCTGAATTTATTAATTGAACCAATATAGTCATACTTCTTTAAGTAAAAATACATTTAAGCTGTCCCGATCAAGCTTTTTACCTCTTATATAATATCTGATGGGGGAAGAATCAACAAAATGTTATAATAACACTATAAGAGAGATTCATTTCGAATCTTTCTCGCGCTGAGGGAAAAAAAAAACAAAAACCATGTTTTGCCCGTACGGCCAAGGAGTCATGATTATCCATCGTCACAATGAAAAGGACACAGTAAATAGTGAATTGCCGGCGGGGATAAGATAAAGGTTAATCCAGTTATCGATTAAAAAAAAAAAAAAAAAAAAAGGCCAACTCATTGTCCACTATCGCCATTACGAAGAGGACACATAGTTGATATTAGATAAATTTCTCGCCTGTGACGATTCATGCTAGTCAACCCCTTGACTTGAATGATTCTCAATGGCTTAGTGGCTATATAAAAAAGGCCATTTGTGGAGTTATTAGTCAACCTCTACTTTTCAGTTTGAAGTGATATCAATATTGATAAGATAAGTTTATCTATTGTGTCATTCGGAATGTTAAAATTTGGGCTACATATGGATAACATATTTGTAACAAGTTATTGCAATTGAGTGAACCTTTTTATCCCTTAAGCTAACTGAAAGCGATTTTTCAAAATATTTTCTAATGTTGTATGAGCATCAGAGGCGAGTCATGGTGAGGGTCATTGAAAACGAAATCTTGGGCGACTGGTTGTGCAAGGACTAGCAGCTGTTGCGAGAGGTGGGCAATGCCGCGGTGGTAGCGGCAGTGAAATGAGCTCTGCACTTTCGGGTAATTCCTAATTTTGATTTTCCTCTTAAATTTTTCTCATTAAAGTATATGATTTAGACAGTGTATCTCTTTTTCTTTCTTTTGCCTTGAATTCAGGCCTTGAGTACAGAGTTAGCTAAGTTATCTAAACATATCACGAGCTTGTCAAAACATAAATAATAACATGGTGAAGGGCATTGGTTTAATGATGCCAGAGTGCATACTCTATTTGGTCGGAAGGTCAACCACTCAATAGTGCCAATTATAGGTAGAGGTGTCAAAATGGGTTGAAAACCAATTTGAACCCATATTCAACAAGATATGTCATATATGGGGTAGATAATTGGGCTGGTAATGAGTGTGAGTTGTATGTAAGTCTAATGATAAATGGGTTTGTCTTTAAACCCATTCACAACCCATTTAACTTATAAAGGTTATTAGTTGAGTCAACGCATTAAGGATATATCATTCTTTTTGAATTTTTTTATCATTTTTATTTTTTTAATTTTTTTATTTTATAAATAATTTTTATTTTATTATATTTTTAGTTCTTTTTCTTTCGTTTACTTTTTTTTTCGCCTGCTAAGTCCAACGCCGGACCCTTGTTGAGAAGGTTAGGTTTGCAGCCCTCACTCAATCACACCGGTGAGCTTGGAGCTCATCAATCCAGCGAGGCCAATGCCTCCTGGCCTAAGGCAAGCTCAAGCTCGCCATATCTAGTGAGCTGAGCTTGCTAGCCTTACTGCTAGCAAGACTAAGCATCATTGGCGTCGAGGCGAGCTCGGCCTCGCCAAATCTAGTGATGTGGATCCTCCTCCAAAGTCGGCGAGGCTTGGCTCGTCGGAATTGGGCGAGCTCGAGCCTCATCGGCCTATGGCAAGGTTGGCCATGATAGGTGAAGAAGGAGAAAGAAGAAAAAGAAAAAGAAATAAAAGAAATAAAACTATATTTATACAAAAAATAAAAACAAAAGAAATACTTAAAATAAGTGCACAGAAAATCAAACCGGATTTTCTATAACAAGCAGAATTTTTTTAAATTTATTTTCAAGTTTTAAAGAAACACTGGAAAATATTATTATTTTCAAAAATACCACTTTTTTCATGAAATCAATGAAGCTTCAATTAAATATATATATATATATATATATATATATTATATATATAATTTATCCATTAATTTTGTAATTTTATGGGAGTGTTTTAACAATATATATCTTTAAAAAATGAAAAGAAATCAATTTTTCTATATTTAGAGTACCTTGACTGGAGCTAGAAAAAGAATGCCAAGAAATCAATTCCTCGTCTTTTTTCCTTTTCTTTTTATTTAAGTGTACACTTTGCATCCTTCTTGTCATAATTTATTTTTATCTTTTATGATACAGGGACATGAACTCGTGGAGGCGTACCACGGGATAATGACAGGTTGTTAGTAAGCACGCTCCATCCGATGACGCACGGGAACATGAAAAATTCCCTAAAAATCGATCATAACTTGAAGTAATCCTTGTTTTGGTGCATGTTAGACCCCGAATTTGTCTAAAAGTTGCATTTTATACAGCATTCCATGCGTGGGTGCCCTATGTGAGGGGTGTTTATGCATTGAGGCGAGGGTCGTGAGATCTCGTTGCATGGCCATGACCATCAATGTGGTGACGGCTCTCTACTTTTCTATCAATAGTGGCGTAAGCTGCATCAGTAAGCAAAACGAACCCTAGCTTTGCCAAGAACCACCGTCGCCCATCGTGTGTGCCCCGGTGAAGTAAGCCCTGACTTTTTCCCGAAGTTAAGTAAGCTCATTCCGTGCTCTGGCTGGTAGCCGGCGCGATGGACGAGCGCCCGAGGAGTTTAGGCGAGCAATTGAGAGGCTAAAGATGATCAACAGTAAAAGGACCTCTCTCGATGAAAAAAGAAGGAAAGGAAAGAACAAAGAAAAGAAAAGAAAACTAAACAAGAAAGAAAAGTCAAAGGAAGAAGATGGCATTTTGTCACGTCACATTACGGATCATGACATATAGGTTGACTTAATTGCCACATTGAAAATTTCGGGCTAGACTTCAACTTAAAAATTTAATTGCATTTTCAATGAAGGTCTAGGACTACAAAGAGCATGGAATGAGTTTACCTAGCCCGACTGAAGTGCTACAATGAAAAATTGACAGAAATACCACTATTAAAATATTTCAAGCAAAATTTAAATCCCTATAATAATCTCATATTTCCCCGCCGGCTAAACAATTGAGAAATTTTGGGTCAAAATTGTTAGGATAAATTCTAATTGCTTATGACAAATTTGCCGAATGTCAACTGCCTCCTCTTCATGGTTGATGACGATTGATGAGCTTTCTCTCATCACGTTTGAGATTATATATATGTATATTAGGGTCACCAGCAAGGAACATGTACTATTTTCTATATAAGAAGCGTGGACACCGTAGCCTTTCGCCAATACCAAGTAAGGAACATATACTATTTTCTATATAAGAAGCGTGGACACTGTAGCCTTTCGCCAACACCAAGTAAGGAACATGTACTATTTTCTATATAAGAAGCGTGGACACCATAGCCTTTCGCCAATACCAAGTAAGGAACATATAGTATTTTCTATATAAGAAGCGTGGACACCGTAACCTTTCGCCTATACCAAGTTTGTCCCAACCATGGAGACTTCATCGCTCTACACTACCCTTCCTCTGGCTTTCCTCCTACTCCTCACTCTCAAGCTCTTTTATTTAAAATCTTTGTGGATTGCGCATGCGGATTATGTGAGATTTTATTTTAAATTTAGATAATTGTAGGGCTTTTAAAAATCGCAAAAGGATTGCATATCATGTAGATTGGTATTGATTTTCTATATAAGATTGCATGATAGGATTAGATAGGATATTTTCTCAGTTGAATTAAATACATGATTAGATAATATCTAGGTATCATAATGATTTTTAAATTGAATTGCAAGAGATAGGCATCCAAATTAAGATAGGATTTAGGTTCTTCTATTTCTTAGCTTATTTTAAATAATATATAGATTTTTGTTTTTGTAATTTTTAGTTACCAATTTTAATGAAAGACCTAAAAAAATATCATGTGCATGTCCTATAGACTAATTGCATTACATTCATGTCGTATAGTTTACGTCAAGTCATTATTGCACGTCGTATCAGAATTAGGTCATGTAAACATAATTTAGGATTAAATTCGCATGTCATACATTGCATACAATTTAGTTTTTTATATGTGGAAAACACAAAATAAACATAAAAATTATGCTGGATTTCTTCATAGAAATGTAATGACACTTGATAGATGTAAATTTGAATTAATTAAGGTTGCGTATTGAGACTAATGTATCAAATTAATCTTCGGAGAGACAGGGCAAGCTATTCAATTATTTAACAAAGTTCATTTGTTTATATGTTCGCTTACGGTTTGTTATATCACTTAGTATACCGATTATGTGGACGAACTTCAATTGTAGAGTATCACTCATTTTTAGTTACGTTGATCGCTACTTATCATGAAATGATAAATATGTGGGTGTAATAAAATATACAAATCCTACAAATTGTCGAGGTCAATTACTCCACACTTTGTCACCAATCAAGTCGTTGACTGTATGGAAGAGTACGAAGAAGCTTTAAGGGCTTGCTCTCAGAAAATTACTGCTGGCGGGAACTTTCCCTTTTCCTCTCTCTCTCTCTCTCTCTCTGTCTCTGTCTCTCTCTCTCTCTCCCTGCTAAAGAGGAACATCAAAGAACCCCACAACAACTTTGGTTCAGTGGCCATTGTTCAATTACGTCGCAGTCTTTGTGCTTACAATCAGACAACTTTAGTGGAGACTTAAGCCGAGAAAAGAATGATAGCTTGGCCTATGGGTTGTATAACAGCCAAGCTTGACGGCACCAGGTTGTTCGGGCACATTATACATCTTTCTAGGATAAGTCCTCTGCATCGGAATCATTAGCATTAAAAGGAATAACTTTTTACCTTCTGGAGTTATGTTGTTTGTTCTCAAGCTCAATCCCATAAATAATACATAAGCCAATGATTGGTTATGACTAGTGATGTGAAATATTGATAAAGTTTCTAATCAATGAATTGCAATGATCGTCAACTGCCATAACCATTCTCACATTAGTGTTGTCACTTCATCTAATAATTTTGCTTCTTTGCTAGTCATACACGCTGGTCATCTTAGCATTTTCTTATTTCCTTGGTAATGCCCAACATGTTCTGATATTTAGGCTTTATTTGTTTTGCGGAAAATAAATAATTTTAAAATAATTTAAAAAAATGTTTGCTTTTATTACTTGAAAAAATCCATTGATGAAATTCTTTTTTTGGTATCAACAACAAATTATATCTAAGCATTGTTTGTAAATGATGAAATTTTTTTTCTTTCATTTCGTTTTGGAAGCGATACAAGCTATCAAATTTTGGAAAATGTTTTCTAAATCATTAAATTTTCGTGAAACAAACACACTTCCAGTAAATACTCTCAATTCACATTAATCTCCTTTGATTTTTTCTTTAGGTTAGAAGAAACTTATATTCATTGCTCAAAATGATATATTAGAAGTACGTAATCTTCATAACAAAGCAAATCAAAATAGAGCAAGAAACTGAAAACCAAAGCCAAATCCAGAAAATCGAGAGGATTAACGGGGCATTAGCAAAATTAAGCACATACTCATTCCACAAAAATGGATCTATCAAGCAAAAAAAATTGGTGACTACCACTAGTTCATGTGCCTTTATCAATGATGAGCACATATCGAAAATTCCTTTTCTTATAACTATGATGTTGCCAATTGACGGTGTGTGATTAGGTTCAGCTTTCTCTACACCATTGCCATACGAAGACAACCTAAATAGGTTAAATAAAAATAGATCTAACATGTGGATGAGCAAATCTTTGTGATTCAATGAGACGCCAAAACGCTTGCGGTCATCATTAAAGTTGAAGGTAGAGAACCTATACAAGAATAGAGCAAAGGAGTATTGAATCCCCAAAAGCATATTTATTAAACTTCCAAATTTAGATAAGAAAAGCACCCAGATATAGAAATAGATCAGAAAAGTTAAGAGAAGAGAGCTTTTAAATCTAAATCAAGAGAGAGAAAAAAAAAATACAAAGAAAAGAACAATAAAACGCAAACAAAATCAACAAAAGAGGAAGGGAATGGTGAGACTACCTCAAACACTCACCATGGCTGAAGGTTGAAGAAGACAATGGAGAGAAAAGAGAGAGGGAGAGAGAAAAGACTTTTCGGCTTCTGTCAAGAAAATTTACTTTGTTAATGGCTTGTTTTATCACGTCAATATGATTCCAAAACCAAGTTTTGTCTTTTTTTGTCATATTAGAATGGAAACTTCCTTATAAACTTTAGTTCGAGATGATGGGAGTCATTGGCATGAATTGCTTATTAAAGATGCTGACACTTTCCTTGTATCTTTCATTTTCTTGATTAATCAGCATCGACCACTTTGTAAGCACCGACTATTACTAGGAAAATTGAGAGTTACAGTGATCATCGACAACGAGGATTCCTTCGAATTTTTTGTGAATCCCATCATATCTATAAAGTCAAGATAATGAAAACTCATTTTGAGCGATACTTTTTTGTGCCTGCTTGTAAAAGCATTGCTTCCCAATGTCTTACATCAAACATTTTTGGGTATCTCAATTAAAGATTGTGATGACACCTAAATTTTGGCGACTCATTTAATTATTCTTTAATTGCATGGAAATTAGGGATTAATAATAACCCCTAAGCAAAAGTGATTTTTGCTAAATTGCATTGCATATAGACATTAGGTATATTTGCATTATTATTATTAATTATAAATTTTTTTTGAAAAAAAAAGCGGGGGTCGGACCAGGGCTAGGCCGGCTTGACCTTCTTTCCTTTCCTCTTCTTCTATTTCCTTCCGCATAGGCCTGGCCGATCTCTTCTTTTCCTTCTCTTGTCTCTCGCGTTGGACGTTGGCTCCATGACAAAGGAGCAAGGACAGAGGACGACGTATGGTGATGGCGAATGGAATGTCAAGTGCGACGCTCAGTCAGGATGATCGGTTGGACAGTTGACGTCATCCTAGAGAGAGAGAGAGAGAGAGAGAGGGTTCCAGAGGAAGCGAGCAAGCTTGGGAAAAGGAAAAGGAGTTCTTTTCTCCTTCGGCGAAGTCTGGGAGTGGTGCATGTGATAATGTGACATAAGTGTACCATGCAAACCTCGTTAGCCTCGTTAGCTACCACAGAGGATGTCTACCTTCAAAATTGGATGAAATTGTAAAGGAGGGAAAAATTGGGACAATGGTATCACTTTGAGAGTTTTTACTTGTCCTAAGATAATTTGTGGTAAATATGTTTAAGTCATACCAGTTTAAGATTTTCTATGATGTAACTCTAATGATATAGATGTATTATTTCTTTCTATTTTCTCCTTTTACAGAGTCTTGAGTTCCATTTCATTCGGCAAGTGAAAATGCCAAGTAATTTCCTCGAAGAACATTGGTTAAGTCAAGTTCATACTAGGATTATGTTCATATTATTCATTGGCCAGCACTAAAGTTCACACGCTCTCTCACTTTCCATCCCATTAGCAACCCTTCGTTTAAGTCTAGGCAGCCCGAAGTTGTCATCTATTCAAAACTTAAAGTTCAATGCAGTAGAAATGATATTGCCAATTCAATTTCTTATTGTATTGTTCAACATTTAGAAGTCTCTCGCATGTTGTATACGCAAGAAAATCCCATAAACCTCTCAGAAGGAATACAAAATTACCCTTGTGAGATTGTAATAGACTGGGATATCAATTACATCAATCAGCCATGATATCAATGGGAGCCCGCTACCGTTTTTGGACTAAAAGTGCACATCAAAGTACATACAATTCTATTTTCCAAATTTCCTCATAGCGATCAAATATACGGACATGCGGATGAGTGCAGTTTTGGAACCGTATGGCCGTCGGGCGTCGATGGTGGGGAATAATACAAGAAGAAATCGAATTGGACCTGCCGTTAGGACATGCTCGATGAATTTGATGCAGATGGATTGATTCCATTTTTGAATTCATGAGCAAGCCCAATGTTGAGTTACCTTATCATGGACACTCATTGCATTGCATTTATTGCTGTGGGGATCTTTAGTGGGGGCCAGCTGTTGCCCCGACCTGGGGGATCCCTTCATACGGATTGGAACAATCATTAACCTTCAGCTCGTCTTTCTTTTGTACTATACATGTCCCTGCCACAGCCAGCGGGAGGCACGGAGAGCACCCGCACTTGCATGACTCAACCTGGACAAATCATTTCCATTTCGGCTTCGCTCTTCTTCTCAACCCATGCCCGACCATCATGAGTCCCTCCTTCACCATTGTCGACAATAGAGGTATGCAAAATACTCAAGAACCACTTGGACCGCTCGGAACCGGACCAGAACCACCCAGAACCGGCGGTTCTTGAGGGAACCGGCGGTTTTTGGAAACCGGTGGGAACCGGTCCGGTTCCCGGTTCCATGGGCGGATCCGCCCGCCTGCCCACCCGGACCAGACCGGTTCCCTTTTAATATTAAAAAAGAAATTACTAAAATTGAATACAAAGCAATTGTTTTGTGGCAATTGTTTTTGTTGCAGGATGAATACAAAGCTGAATATTGGGGAATTCTTGTGCTTTTTGGTTGTTTAGTTTATTTATTAATATAATGATGAAGGTGATGTATTCAATAAAGTCTTGTTTAGTTGCACTTCCTTTGTTTTCCTGTGTTTGGATGGTGCCTCATTTCACCTCATTTGATTTGTCTGTGTGACTTGTGATATTTTGCCGAACCTGATGAGGGATATGTCATAGCTTTAAGAGAGACCCATTTTTCCTGAACACTTACTACTCTCTCCGCCTCTATATCAACTTATGTACATCCATTCCTTCATTGGTTGCATTTATAGTTGCAACAAATGAACATTTGTTCCACGTACTTAAATTTGGTTTTTTTTTTTGGCTTGCTTTGATGTCACGTAGTCATTCTATGTTGAAAACCAAAATTGTTTCGCATCAAGATCGGTTCCATGGATCCACCCAAGAACCGGGCCGGACCGACGATCCGGTTCCTGGGTGGATCCATGCAACAAACGGGTGGATCCCGGTTCCAATTTTTCAAAATCAGTCCTTAGCGGGTAGTTCCCGGTTCTAGGTTGGGAACCGCGCGCTCGGACCATGCACACCCATAGTCGACAACGACCCCAAGCTCCCTTCAAACCTCGCCGCTAAGATCCTTAAGCGATTGTCGGCAAGATAAGTTAATATGGAGGAGTCTTCAAACCATCATGGGAAAGAAGCTTTAGTGTAACACACAGCTTATCATCCATAGACAGATGGCCAATTGGAAAGGACGATCCAAACACTTGAAGATATGCCACGAGTTTGTGTGATCGACTCTGAAGGAGGTTGGGAGGAATAGTTACTCAAACGAAAAACTTACTTGACTTGAGTTTTATTTACTGGTTCAAATTTGAGACATGTTATCAACACAAATGATTTGTTAATGTGTTCACATTTACTTGACCATTTCAAAATTGGAAAACTATTCTTTTTGTCATTATCATATCTAGGCTAGGAAGACTTTCAAAATGTCATTTTTTGGGAAAAGTGCCAAAAAAGTCCTAAACCTTTTGACTCTGTGCCGATTTAGTCCTAAACCTTTTTATGTTGTGCCAATTCAGTCCTTTCCGGCCAATTTTGACCGGATTTTGCTAACTGGACGCCGGCCGGCTGACATGACTCCGATCGGCGGCGCGTGTACAATTTTTAATAATATTTTAATATTTTTAAATATATATTTTATATTTTATATTGTTTTTCCTCTTGTTATTTTTATTTTTATTCTTTTCTTCCTTTTTCTTTTTCTTTTTTTCCTTCTCATCTTCTTCCTCCAGCTAGTTGCCGGAGCTCGGCGACCGGCCAGAGGCAACGGCCGGCAAGGTCGACCTCGCTGGCCACCTTGCCAGTGCCCGCGAGGGCGGCCTAGGTGGTGAGGCTCGAGGGTCGAGCCTCGCCGGATCTGGCGAGGGTCGAGCCTCGCCCATGGCCGGCGAGGGCAAGCCCCGCCAGCTCGGCGTGAGGCTAGCTGGACTCCTCCCTGGCTCCGTTCTCCGATACCAATCTTGCCCTAGAAATTTCCTCCCTCCTCCGCTCGTCGTCGTCGTCGTCGTCTCTAGGGTTTACGGGAGCTTGGGGTGTCTTCGGTCGAGCGGCTCCGGCGGCGGCGATTCGTCGGGGGTGGGGGTTTTGTGATTCCTGGGTTCTCCGAGGCAGCTGGCCTCGCGCCGAGCTGGCGGGTCTTGCCCTCGTCGGCCATGGGCGAGGCTCGACCCTCGCCAGATCCGGCGAGGCCGAGCCTCGCCCGCTCGGCGCGAGGCCCCTCGCAGCCTGGGTGGCTAGCCGGATCTGGCGAGGTCGAGCCTCGCCAGCCATGGGTGAGGCTCGATCCTCGCCAGATCTGGCGAGGCGAGCCTCGCGGCCACTGGCGAGGTGGCCGGCGAGGTCGGCCTCACCAGCCGTCGCCTCTGGCTGGTCGCCCAGCTCCGGTGACCGGCTGGAGGAAGAAGATGAGAAGAAAAAAAGAAAAAGAATAAAAATAAAATTAAAAAGAGAAAAAAATTAAAATTAAAAAAATTAAAATATTATTAAAAATTATTATACACGCGGCCGCCGATCGTCACGCCAGCCGGCCGACGTCCGTCCAATAGCAAAATCCAGCCAAAATTGGCCGGAAATGACTAAATTGGCACAACTTAAAAAGGTTTAGGACTAAATCGGACCAAAAAAAGGTTTAGGACTAAATCGGCACAAAGCCAAAAGGTTTAGGACTTTTTTGGCACTTTTCCCTCTTTTTTTTTTTGGGAAAAAGCTATAGAAAAGCCCAAACTTTTCTTAGTACAACAAATTTACTCCAAACTTTTTTTTTATAACACAAAAAATCTAAACTTTGCAAATTTTGACACATTTATCCCAAACTTTTTCTTCGTGATACAAAAAACACTAAACTTGAACGTGTGTGACACACTTATCCCAAACTATAGGGCATTTTCATATGTTACTTTTTTTTTTTTTAATTTTTTTCTTCTTTCTTTTTCTCTCTTATCTTTGTCGGCCATGACAAAGGGAAGCTGGATTCAAGTGAGGACTGTCATTGCCAACGTCGGGTGAGGGTCGCCCTTGCCTGACGCAAGCGAGGGACCCTCACCGACGCTAGGAAGGGCAACCCTCGCATGATGTAGGACCTTTGAAACTATTTTGAACTAAAGGCCCTTAGAGTCATTTGAAGATGTAATTGCATTTTACAAAAGTCCTCCAAAAAATTGACCCAAACACCTTTGCATTTGGCGAAATTCGCTTAAAGCCTAAAAACCCCTTCCAAATGCTGAATCAAATGGGCCTAAGTCCGTTTGGCTTCTGAGATGTCACCATCACGGCCATTAGCACTGGCTTTGCCACTTGAACATGACTATTGTCCCTTTGTCACTCCACCACTACCATTACTGTATTGATGGCACAACACACTAGCTCTATTTCAAACATTCATGTATGCATTTGGGATATGTGAGCTTACTCTATTTAATGATTCGATAGTGTGGGCCCTAAGTAAGACCCTTGTAATTTACCGATTGTTGTGTCCTCGCCTGCTTTCACTTTATTGCTGAAGGCCGCAACCCTCGCCTATGGACGATGAAGGGAGGGCTGATTGCGGCAACAGACTCCTCGAGAATGGAGGCAGTGAAGAAGGCGGCGATCGTAGGTAGGGTTCGGGTCTCTCCCTCTCTGCTCTATTTTTAGCCCTAATTTTGGATGAACCCATCTGATTACGTTGGCTCAATTCTCTACGAAATCGTTGTTTCTTCTTCGAGGAATCACGACCCAAGCTCGATTCAATCGGTTTTGATTTAATGCAGTTTGCAAAATCTTCCATGTGAGAGGACGCGCGCATTATATTACCAGGGCTCCCACGTCAGCCGTTCCATTTTCTGCCTCCACCACGACTAGGCTGTTGCCGCCCACTCCATGCAGCCCCACCACCATGAGGCCACGCCCAAGAGCTTGAGCTCGAGGCCTTCTAAAGGCAAATTGCCGGTCGCTCCCTCGACCTTTCCACCATCACCCTTGGCGACTTGCTCTCTGTCGCCTGGATTTAGAAACTCCTTGACGCCTTCCTCTATTGCCAAGAGGAGTTTAGGGTCAACCTCTTCAACAGGAGGACCAATGTCGGGAGATCATCGACTGCGGAGCACTCGCTAGTCGAGTTCTACAAGAGGAGCATGAAGAAGGAGACCATTTGTGGTTTAAAAAAAAAAAGAAAGGGAAAAATACAAAAAAAAAAAATTATTTCAAGTAGAGTTGCGCATGTCAGTTAGAATAGCCACTATTAACTAAACCGCCACATTAGTGATTTCCATTTTAAATTGTTTTGGATGGATTACAATAGAAAATTGTCAAAAAGTTTATGGCTATATGTATTAAATTAGAAAGTCCAAACTTGAATTGCGATCCGTATAATAAATTTAAAACTTTTTAGGCAGTGTATCTCTTTTTCTTTCTTTTGCCTTGAATTTAGGCCCTGAGTGCAGAGTTAGCTATGTAATCCAAACATATCACAAGCTTGTCAAAACATATACGAAAACATGGTGAAGGCCACCGTTTTGATGATGCTAGAGTGCATACTCTATTTGGTCGGAATGTCAACCACTCAATAGTGCCAATTATAGGTAGAGGTGTCAAAATAGGTTGAAAACCCAATTTGAACCCATATTCAATAAGATACGTCATATATGGGGTAGTTAAGTTTTAATGATTGGGTTGTTAATGAGTTTGAGTTGTATGTAAGTCTAATGATAAATGGGTTTGTCTTTAAACCCATTTACAACCCATTTAACTTATAAAGGTTATTAGTTGAGTCAACACATTAAGGATATATCATTCTCTTTGAACAGTTTTTATCATTTTTTTTTTAATTTTCGATTTTTTAAATAATTTTTATTTTATCTTATTTTCAATTATTTTTCTTTCGTTTACTTTTTTTCCCTACTAAGTCCAGTGCCCGACCCTTCTCAGAAGGTTAGGTTGTAGCCCTCACCCAATCACATTGGCGAGCCTGGAGCTCATCGATTGAGCGAGGCTAATGCCTCGTTGTCCTAAGGCGAGCTCAATCTCGCCATATCTAGTGAGATGATCTTGCTAGCCTCAGTGCTAGCGAGACTAAGCATCATTGGCATTGAGGCAAGCTCGACCTTACTAGATCTAGGGAGGTGGAGCCTCCCCCCAAAGCCAGCAAGGCTTGGCTCATTGGAATTGGGCGAGCTCGAGCCTCATCGAGCTATGGTGAGGTTGGCCATGACAGGTGAAGAAGGAGAAAGAAGTAAAAGAAAAAGAAAGAGAAAATTATATTTAAAAATAAGAATAAAAACAAAAGTACTTAAAATTAGTGCACATAAAATCAAATCAAATTTTCTATATCAAGCAGAATTTTTTTTTTTAATTTATTTTCAAGTTTCAACCAAACACTGGAAAATATTGTCATTTTTAGAAATACCATTTTTTTTGAAATAAATGAAGCTTCGATTTAAAAAAATTATAAAATTTATCCTAATTTTGTAATATTATGGGAGTGTTTTAACAATATAATTTTTTTTAAAAACTGAAAAGAAACAAATTTTTCTATATTTAGTTGAATATGGAAGTGTTTTAGTAATATGAATCACATCAAGTCAAGTATGTGTCGATAAATTTACCTTAGTGGTATGGGTCAAGGACGGGTTAATGGGTCAATTTAAGTTATATCATTTATGATGCGACCCAAACCAAGTAGCCCTCACCCAAAAACACTAACAGAAGGAGAAAGAAGAAAAAAAAAAGAAAAAAATTATATTTAAAAGTAAAAATAAAAACAGAAGTACTAAAAATTAGTTCATAGAAAATCAAATCGGATTTTCTATACCTAGTAGAATTTTTTTAATTTATTTTCAGTTTTTAACCAAACACTAGAAAATATTATATTTTCAGAAATACCGCATTTTTCATGAAATAAATGAAGGTTCAATTTTTTTAAAAAAATATAAAATTTATCCATTAATTTTTGTAATTTTATGGGAGTGTTTTAACAATATATATATATATAAATATATATATATATAGAAAAATGAAAAGAAATCATTTTTTCTATATTTAGTTAAATATGGAAGTATTTTAGTAATATGGGTCGGGTCGGGTCGGGTTGGGTCGGGTATGTGTCAATAAATTTACCTTAGTGACAAATGAGTCAAGAACGAGTTAATGGATCAATTTAAGTTGGATCATTTATAACGTGACCCAACCCACCTGTTTGACACGTCTAATTATAAGCTAGATGTCCATTATTAGAGTACCTTGACTGGAACTAGAGAAAGAATGCCAAGTCTTATCTTCTTCTTTTTTTTTTCCTTTTCGTTTGTTTTTTTGTAACTGTACACTTTGCATCCTTCTTGTCATAATTTATTTTTATCTTTTATGATACAGGGACATGAACTCATGGAGGCGTACCACGGATAATGACAGGTTGTTAATGAGCACGCTCCATCCGATGATGCACGGGAACATGAAAAATTTCGTAAAAATCAATGATAACTAAGGGTCCGTTCGTTTCATGAAAAATTGACCATTTTCGGAAAATATTTTCCCAGAAGTCATTTTCTAGGAAAATGACTATATTTTCCGGTATTTGGCTAAAATCTAACTTTGAGTGGAAAATATTTACCACCATTTGTTAGCTAGTTTAATTGTTTGGAAAAAATTATCAAAAAATTGAATTTTAATATTTTTAATTGACCAAAACATTAGTTTTATTTTTTATATTTTTTAAAAATGAATTTTTAATTATTTGTATTTTAAAAAATTGAAAATTTTATTGTTTATTATTTTTTCTTTATTTTTCTTTTCCTTCCTCCTTCCTCCTTCCTCCTCCGCCGCACACCTGACGATGGCCGGCTGCCGGCGGCGACCAAGACCTGGTCACTAGATCCTACAAGCTCGAGGCTTGGGTGATCTCGCCCAAGCTTGCCGGAGGTTCACTAGGCTCAAGCGAGCCACGAGCTTGCCGGATCCGGCGGCGAAGCTCGGGCTCGCTTGGATCGAGAGCCCGAGCTCCGCCGCTAGATCCGGTGAGCTCGCGGCACGCCAGAACCTAGCAAGCTTAGGCGAGGCCTGAGCTCCGCCCAGCTCATCGGATCTAGTGAGGCGAAAGCTCCACCCCAGGGTGGCGAGGCCCGAGCTCACCGAGCTTCCCAAATGGGGTGAGGCTCGAGTTGGCTCATGGCCGCACCCAGTCGCCGGCCGCCAGCTGTTGTCATGGCCAGCGACCGACCAAGGCTAAGGAAGAAAGATGAAAAGGAAAGAAAGAAAAAAAATAATAAAAAGCATAAAAATAAAACAAAAATGTGTTGGTGAAAATAAGCAAAAAGGTGAAAGAAGTTATGGAAAATGTTTTCCACTTTTAAAAAGTGGAAAACATTTTCCTCATCTTTGAAGGTTGTTTTTTCCATGGATGGAAAACATTTTTCTTGAGTAGTTTATTTTCTGCGAAACGAACACGGAAAAATCCAAAAAACGTTTTTCTGGAAGTCATTTTCCGTGAAATGAATGAAGCCTTGAAGTAATCCTTGTTTTGGTGCACGTTAGACCCCGAATTTGTCTAAAAGTTGCATTTCATATGGCCTTCCAAGCGTGGGTGCCCTGTGTGAGGGGTATTTATGCATTGAGGCGAGGGTCATGAGATCTCGTTGCATGGCTGCAACCATCAATGTGGTGACCGCTCTCTACTTTTCTATCAATAGTGGCGTAGGCGGCATCGGCCAGCAAAACGAACCCTAGCTCTGCCTAGAACCACTGTCGCCCATTGTGTGTGCCCCGGCGAAGTAAGCCCTGACTTTTTCCCTAAGTTAAGTAAGCTCATTCCGTGCCCTAGCGGTAGCCGGCGCTATGGACGAGCGCCTGAGGAGCTTTAGGCGAGCAATTGAGAGGCTAAAGATGATCAAAAAGGACCTCTCTCGATGGAAAAAAAAAAAAAGGAGAAAGGAAAAGAACAAAGAAAAGAAAGATAAGTCAAAGGAAGAAGATGAGATTTTGTCACGTCACGTTGCAGATAATGACGTATAGGTTGACTTAATTGCCACATTGAAAATTTCGGGCTAGACTTCAACTTGAAAATTTAATGGCATTTAAGGTCTAGGAAGAGAGCATGGAATGAGTTTTCCTAGCCCGACTGAACTGCTGCAATGAAAAATTGACAGAAATACCACTATTAAAATATTTCAAACTAAATTAAAATCCCTATATTAATCTTATATTTCCCTGCCGGCTAAACAATTGAGAAATTTTGGGTCAAAATTGTTTGGGATAAATTCTAATTACTAACCATGAATTTGCTGAATGTCAACTGTCTCCTTCTTGTGGTTGATGACGATTGATGAGCTTTCTCTCCCCATATTTGAGATTATATATATAATTTGGGTCACCAGCAAGGAACATGCAACTATTTTCTATATAAGAAGCGTGGACACCGTAGCCTTTCACCAATACCAAGTTTGTCCCAACCATGGAGACTTCATCGCTCTACACTACCCTTCCTCTAGCTTTCCTCCTACTCCTCACTCTCAAGCTCTTCTCTTCATGGTTCAAGCAACCGAAAAACCTTCCGCCCAGCCCGCCTTCCATCCCCATCCTGGGCCACCTCCACCTCCTGAAACACCCCCTCCACCGAACCCTCCACTCCCTCTCCCAATCTTACGGCCCTGTCTTCTCTCTCCGCTTTGGCTACCGCCGAGTGGTTGTCGTCTCGTCGGCCGAGGCAGCCGAAGAATGCTGTACTAAGAACGACATCACGCTTGCCAACCGCCCCTCTACTGTCGCTGGCAGGCACATTGGGTATGACAACACGATTGTCGTCTTTGCCTCGTACGGAGAACAATGGCGTAGTCTCCGCCGTGTTTGTACTCTTGAGATCTTTTCCTCGGCCCGTCTCAACTCCTTTCTGCCCATTCGGAGGGATGAAATCAAGCGACTCCTGCTTAATCTAAACAAAAGAGCCTCATCATCTGGGGACGACTTCACTAAGGTGGAACTAAAACCGATCTTCTGGGAGATGACATTCAACATAGTTATGAGGATGTTGACTGGGAAGAGGTATTATGGGGAAGATGTGACCGATGCCGAGGAGGCGAAGGTGTTTCGCGAGATCATGTCTGAAATTGTGGAATATGCTGTTAGTGCGTATCCAGGGGATTACTTGAGTATCTTGAGGTTGTTCTTTAGGAATTATGAGAAGAGGGTGTCTTGGTTGAGAAAAAGATCGGACGAGTTGTTTCAGAATCTGATTGAAGAACAGAGAAACAGTCGCAGAAAAAGATGTGGTGGAGAGAGTAGGGAGACCGTGCTGGATCATTTGCTTTTGTTGCAAGAGAAGCAGCCCGAGTTTTACACTGATGAGATCATCAAAGGGCTACTATTGGTACGTAGAATTTCGACGATCTTTCGCATCTCATCCTCATCATAGAATACTGCATACATATAAACTGGATCATCCATTGTCTTACAAAATACCAAATTAATTATGGTCCTATGGTAAATCGAGCAGAAAATTATCCAAAAAAATCTTATATCTATTGTATCACATCCTCGTTATGGAAATTGTTGATATGGACGATTTTGTTAGGCTACTCCATTTAATATGCAACATTTTAATATTACCAACCTTTAGAGAGCAAAACAAATATGTAAAAAAGTATTTGATTGTGCATCATAGTAGTTTGACAATTTAGTATCTAGATTGCTGAATCTGTTCTCTCTTAGACAGCATGTCTTAACATTGAACACCTTAGAAACTCGTGAGTACATTCATGGACAGTGATAGTTTTCTTGAGAATGAATATTGCAAGTTGATTCTGACATTAAACATCTGTTTAAAAAGATGTAAATTCTTGTTGTGATCAATTAACTCATTCTTTATGTAATTATCATTGAAGAGATATCAATGGAGAATGTTTTAGGTTTTGCGAAAGTGTAGGTTTCCTTGCTCTCAAATTAGAAAAAGGAGCAAACACCGGGGTTTGCCCTAGTGATTACCCTTTCAACATGGAAATGGGAGGTGGGAGGTTTGAATCCCCACATTCTCAGGGGAGGTTGGGCTGGGGACGATTTAGTTTCAAGTGTGGGTTTCGACGCCCACACCTAGCAAAGAGGTAGGGCAAAAGTCTTATATTGAGAATTAGAGTACTCCTAGAGTAGGACCAACAAAAAAAAAAAATAGAAAAAGGAGCAAAGAGCGTGCCTAAAAACCAACACAACATTGTCTAGATTTATCTATAGATCAAAATATTGCAATCTCAACTACTTAAAAGTAGGAAAACAAGTTTTCCTAAATATGAAAGATTTCATAGATCTCTTATGTTGTCAATCATCTTTTTCATTAAGTTCAGAATATAATTATGATTTTTCTTAAGTAATTGATAGGTTTAACTGAAATTTTTCCAGGAAAAGATTGAGATTGAAATCATGGATATATTTGTTTTCTGTTAACTATTCAGAATAGCAATATAAAAAGTCTCTCTATCTATTGCCTCACTCAAAATGAAAGTTAGTATATTTATGAAATTAGAGGAAAATGGTTATGAGCTAATGAGGCAAATTGAATTCTCTCAAGTTCCTTGGACGCAATAATCTCATCGTACAGGAAACTGGATTTCCTTCTTGAAGTAAACAAAAGTTCTGGCCTATTACTCACACATTTATGCGTACATACCTATTAAATTGTAAACAATTGTTAATTTTGAAATCATTTATAATACCTGATCTAATAACTTATGGTTTGCCGTAAGATTTCTCTGGTATTAATGTTTAAAGTATTACTCTTTTATCATTTCTTCCATTTCAACAACGTAATGACAATTTGTTTTTGCTCTATATTCTTCTATAGGTCATGCTTATAGCAGGCACCGATACTTCTACTTCGACAATGGCAAGGGCAATGTCCCTTTTACTTAGTCATCCGCATTCCCTAAAAAGAGCTATTGAGGAGTTGGATAATGTGATTGGTCAAGAACGCTTGATAGAGGAGATGGACATTGCAAAACTTCCTTTTCTCCAAAACATTGTATTAGAAACTCTACGTTTGAAACCACCGGCACCACTTCTAGTTCCACACATGTCATCAGAGGATTGCATAATAGGCGGTTATGATGTACCTAGTCAAACCATAGTATTCATCAATATATGGAGCATTCACAGGGATCCGAAGTTGTGGGATGATCCGAAAAGTTTCAGACCTGAAAGATTTGAAAATGAAGATAATGGACATTGCAAGCTATTGTCATTTGGACTTGGGAGGCGAGCCTGTCCTGGTGCAAACATGGCCCAACGGGTGATCAATGTGGCTTTGGGATCGTTGATCCAGTGTTTTGAATGGAAAAGAACAAGTGAAGAAGGAATGAATATGCCTAAGGCGTTGCCATTGGAAGCCATGTACAAAGCCCACAAAATCATGGCGAGGATTGCTGAGAATTGAGCGGGAGCCAAGATATTGCTATTAGTCCTTGTCTTATGTGTTTGTACCAAAAATAAATAATCCATTGCTAAGGACTTCTTAGATTTATAAATCGTATTATGGCAGACAAACTTGTACGAAAATAGTTAAAGTCATTTGGATAAGTTTCGTTATCTACCTTATTGGCCTCTTTCATGTTTCTGAGAATTTATTTTTCCCATTCAATGCTTTCTCCAAACCTTGTGTTATTACTATGGCACATGTCTTAATGCACCACAGCCAAAAGTTGTTCTTCTCACTAAACTTCTCAATATCAATTCTTGCTCCAAATAATTTCATTGGAAACAACCCACAAATAATTTTTCTAACATCATAATTGTATCAACTACTTCCCAATTTATATTTTTTCGATTTTTATGCAAAAATTTGCCACTTTTAATGTCCAAGCCAACCTCTGGTCCTAACTTTCGCATGGAACGACACCAATTTTCACTCGAAAGATAATTTTGGCCCAAATTTGCAAGTATCGCATAAAAAGGCACCGACTTTTACCCAAGCGGTATTTTCCCATCACTATAATTTTCTGTCAAAATGTGCACATTTATTTATGTGCTTCATTCATCAAGTTGGCGCCTTTCTTTTCTCCAAAAAATCTCAATTTTTTTTAGTAAACGAAGTGGGTTCTTGAAAATATAAACACAACGCGCATTCTTCCAATACAGTATTATTCCTTTTTCGCCTTTACACAGTGTTGGTCTTGTAATTTAGACAGAAGAATCAGGAGCCCGTCAAAACAGAAAAAAAGGAAAGAAAGAATGTGAAAGGGCACCAATTTCATTACGCTATAGAGTATGATATAGGTGTTCGGAAGTCCGTAGTCCGCTTAATGGAATTTAAGAGAGAATGCAAAAACTTCCCTTTTTTTTTTGTTTTGTTTTTTGTTTTACAACTACGGACTTGCTTTCTTCTTATCATAATCTGTCGCTTATCTTATATAAAACAGGGACACGAATCGTAGATGCATGGTTACCCAAATACCCTTGATATTATCATAGTTTACCAATATAGTATGTCCTCGTGGTGCACAAAACATGACACTTCAAAGAAAAATGTGTCTGAAAGATTGTTTTTGGACTTCTTCATTATTTGAATGATGAAAAACTATTCGATATGCTGAAAACATTTTCTATGGATTAAAAACAACAAGTTTAGATTGTCAAATTCCATGATGACGATGAGTTGCAAAAAATTGTCGAATTTCTACGTACCATTATAAGGTCTTTGATGATGTCATCCGTGTAAAATTCGGGCAGCTTCTCTTGCAACGAAAGCAAATGATCCAGACGGTTTCCCTTCTCTCTTCACCACCTGCTTTCCTGGGACTATTTCTGTGTTCTTCAATCAAATTCTATAACAGCTCGTCCGATCTCTTGCTCAACTTAGACACTTTCTTCTCATAATTCCTTAAGACCAACCTCAAAATACTCAAGTAGTCCCCTGGATACGCACTGACAACATACTCGATAATTTCGGACATGACCTCGCGAAGCACCGTCCTCGGCATTGGTCACATCTTCCCCAAAATACCTCTTCCCAGTCAGCATCCTTACAACGATGTTAAATGTCATCTCCAAGAAGATTGGTTTTAGCTCCACCTTAGTGAAGTCGTCGCCAGATGATGAGGTTGAAGCTCTTTGTTTGGATTAAGCAGGAGTCGCTTGATTTCATCCCACCGAATGGGCAGAAAGGAGTTGAGACGGGCTGAGGAAAAGATCTCAAGGGTGCAAAAGCGGCAGAGATTGCGCCACTGTTCGCCCTACGAGGCGAAAACAAGGATCATGTTGTCGTACCCAATGTTCCCACCGGCGACGGTGGAGGGGCTGTTGGCAAGGACGATGTCGTTCTTAGTGCAGCATTCTTCGGCCACTTTGGCCGACGAGACGATGGCCACTTGGCAGGAGGCGAAGTGGAGAGAGAAGATGGGGCCGTAAGATTGGGAGAGAGAGTAGAGTATTTGGTGGAGGAAGAATTTCATGTGGTGGAGGTGGCCTAGGATGGGAATGGACGGCGGACTCGGCGGGAGGTTTTTGGGTTGCTTTTGAGGAAGCATTGACACTTTTCGGGAGGTTTTGGGTCATGTCGGAGTCAGATACTCCGACATGTGTCCAACATTTTTCGATACTTGGTTAATGGGCATAAAAAAATCTGACACTTGATTAACTTTCCAAACACTATTTAACACACAAGTTTGGAATTCTGACATGTGAGTTCAGAATTTTGATACGTACAGCGCCAATTCTAAAAATTTTCAATAAATTACAAAATGTAAATATGTAAAAAATAAATATAATAAAAATAATAAATTAGGAAATAAGAAATATCTAATCTTCTTTTCTCTTATAAGTCTGCCCGTGAAACCAAATTCGGCCCATAAATTTATTTTTTCCTCTTCTTTCGACACGTTCTAATACCTGAGTTTGGAGTAATAATTGTTTTTTTTTTTATTCCTCCAAGTTTTATGGATTATTGGAATGGAATTGAATTTGTCAAATGAAATAATGAATGATATTAATAAATAGTGGATTAATGTTTTTGATTATTTATTTATTTGTGAATTTATATCAAATTAATTTGATTAAAATAATCATAAAAATGATAATTTATCATGTATTTATAAAAATATATATTTAATATACAATGTGTTCTAATGCATTGGAATTCTCCATTTTTTGATAAATGACATGTCGACATGTCGTATTGTGTTGTGTTGCGTGTTACATGTCGATATCAGTGCTACTTGGGTTGCTTTAACCATGAAGAGATGAACTTGAGAGTGAGGAGGAGGAAAGTTAGAGGAAGGAAAGAGTGATAGGATGAAGCCTTTATGGCTGCAACAAACTTGGTATTGGCGAAGGTTGTGGGGTGCCTAAATAGTATTCTCTCACTCCGATGCTTCTCTTCAAGTGGAGTTGACTTGTTGCAACTCTTGCCCAAAGTCTTACCTATTTATCAATTATGACATGTTTTTCTTTTTAGTATTGACCATCTGTTGCATGCGGGGAAAAGAAAAAAGTTAATGAAATTATGGAAAGAGAGTCCACACATGGTCACAAATCATCATCATGAAGTAGACACACATTTGGCATTAGATGAATTCTAAGTGCCAAAACTTGACACGAGTTCCAAAAGGTACACTCGCCGGTGCCAAGTTTTGACATTTGGGGGGTGTACTTCTTTCAAAGATTCATGATAATAAACCACCCTCCTTGAATGTTTTTCAACGGTTTAGGATGCACATGATAACTATTTTGTTTTTTTTTTCATTTTTCAATTTTTTCAGCTCCTAGAAACAAGTTTGGAACAGAATTCCATTTAGTATTTTTTTTTCTATTTTTGAAACAAATTTTTATCTTAAAAATAGGTTTAAACAGAAATGAGAAATATAAATTTTGTACCTTTCTTTTTTTTGTAATAGAAACAAAAAAAGAAAAACATTTTTCATTGCTCGCCCTTGTGTCCACTGCTTGCTACCAGCCACTACCCGTCGATATAGCTAGTACGAGTACCTAGAGGGGGTGAATAGGTATATAAAGATTTTCTTAAAGATTGCACAATACTTAGACAGTTGAAGGATTTGCAATAATTAAAAATCAATCGTGAGACCGAGTAAGGGAAAGAGAGAATAGAACACGCGGTTTATAGTGGTTCGGCTTGATTCAAGCCTACGTCCACTCTTTCGCACCGACAGCCAATTGGCTGGATTCCACTATGAACAAAGAGATGTTACGTGTTGATCTTCCTTGATTTCTAGGTGTAGATGATCTACCACACTCGCTCAAGGTGTCACCAAGTATAAACACTCTCTCGTGTATACAATTTCGCTCGAACCGTATCGACTAACAATCAAGGTTCTTCGACTCTGAATTTTTCTATCGATCACACTCTTAAAACAACTAGAACGTCTTCCTTTTATACTCCTTTATGCCATCATAGCCGTTGGCACTTACCAAAGGAATTCCTCCAATCTACCCGTTGGACGGAATCAATCAAGAAGATCATCCGAGCTATTTAAGGAATCTGATGATAGCCCATCAATCTTGTTCGCCTATACAATCAGGATCTTCGTTTCCAAGAATAGAACATTCCAAGAATATTTCGTCGACCATCGGATCTTCAATCGACCTAGATAATAATTAAAGAATCCGAAATATTTATCCAACCAAAGAATCTTTTCCAGAGGATAGGATCGAATCCTCAACCATATACTTCGGCTTTGGATTTCCTTCGTCACTGGATTAGAAAGACTGTCAGTGAGAATGGTCTTGAGTCTTAAGTCTTAAGTCTTGAGTCTTGAGTCTTGAGTCTTGTGAATACAAAGTCTTCAGACTTTAAACTGTCGGTCTTCAAATATCCAGACTAGATTGATAGAAATGTTTTGTCAGCTTCAAAATATTCTGGAAAGATTTCTCCAACAATCTCCCCCTTTTTAATGGTGACAAAACTTTCTTGTAGATTTGAACAACTTTGACCTGCAAAAACATTTCTCAAGCAATATGGCTAACTCAAAAAGATTAAAAAAGCAACCAGACTCTGCATCCACAGAAAATTGGTTAGTCTTTCATGAGTAATACCATATAACAACACTTGATATAAATGCAACCAGTCAAGCATCAAAATCCACAGCCAATTCAGTCAAATTTAAATTCACACCCAAGTTCAAGTTCTCAAGTCATACTCAAAAATAAACATAACCACAAAAGTTTTAAAAATGTTGAAAGTTGTTGGTTCAAATTGATTCTCCCCCTTTTTGTCATCATTAAAAAGGGTGAGAAAGGAGTCATGTCTGCTTGGGAATGCGCACAATCTGGAAATCTCCCATAAACTGGACTACACCTTCTAGCCTCTTCAAGTCCTCCCTTAGTTGAGCTACCTCCTCTCCTTTGGCATTGGCTTGAAGTTGCAGAGCAAGGTCTTTCATTTTGTCCTCCAGGGTGACTGAAGATGCTTGTTCAGCATTCTTCATGGCTTGGATTTCACAGTCTAGAGCATATATCTGGCCACGCATTTCCAGAAGAATATCCATGATGCGACGAAAATCTGTAGAATTGTCCGTCTGTGTACTGGCATGAGCTTTCTCTGATGGAGTAAATGCAGACGATGGCGCTTCTGTATAGTCTGGTAGATTTGGTGTCGACGTATCACCTTCTTCAGGCAATTGAGAAGCCTGAAATTCTTCTGGGTCTGCTGGAGATTGTCTTGGACCTTCACTATCAGCAGCATGAGGTGAGGACCTTTCTTGCTCGCCAACTCCCCCGTCTCTAGGACATCGAAAGGGGAAGAGTGATGATCATGCTCTTGATTTCCTTCTCTCCGCATTCAGCAGACTTTTCTTTCTCTCTTTCTCTTTCTTCTTCAGCTTCTTTCTCCTTCTCTCTCTCGCTCTTCTTCTTCTCTCGTTCTTCCGTTCGTCGGTTGAGGCACGTAACGTCCGGTTCTTGTCGGTGCTCGGATAGTGGGATCTTCATCCTCTTCATCTTCATCTTCATCCTCCGGATGAGAGTTCTTTTCTTCTTTTTCGATGGGGCACCAATGGCCTCCTTTCCTTTTCTCTTTGAAGCATCGAACTCGGAGATTTCACTCAATTTCTCCATTGCCTTGGAAAGTTCTTGCAGATGTATCTTTGTTAACATCTTCAAACCTACCACCATCTTATCACACGGTCGAACACAAAATGTTTGTGGCGGTTCAATATTCATGTGTCTGAAGATCTTGGTCACCAGACCAAGATAAGGCAATTGTCCTTTATCTTTCGACATTGCTCTGTACATATGGAAGAGAATAGTGTGCGGGAGAGAGAACTTCCATCCTAAGTTGATCTCGTACATCAACTTTGCTTCAGAAAGAGACACTGAAGTCTTTGACGTAGACTTCGGTCTGAGACAGTTGATCACAATCTTATGAAGCACAATGTTGATGGCATTCATCCTGGAATAGGTAATTTTCTTCTCTACGTCCCTATCTTTGACAAGTTCCGGAGTAGTACGAGCAGGTGAGACTTTGATTGGTAGATAACGTCCTCGTTCAACTCCAACTATATCCGCCAACATATTCACATCTACCACGTAGACTTGGTCTCGTACACTGAATGAAATTCTATTCGCATCCAAAAAGCTAAGATTTGAATAGAAATAAGCGGTCAGTTGAGCATACCCGTCCGTAGAGTCAGAGCAAAAGGTCTCAAGTTGAAGCAAATTCAACTTCTCTCTTAAGTTCATGTTGATGGCGTCTAGGAAGTCAAAATCGACACTTCTAGGGTTTATCACCACATTTTCCTGATCCTTGGACTTAAACAAATCCATCCGATTTCCTTTCACCTTTGCTGCCACACCCATTTTAGGTTGAAATTCAAGGAACATTCTGTCATCATCGTTCCCTTCAATCAGATTTTGTCCTGGCATACGAGGGTCACTTGGAATGTTCGCAAGTGCCTCCTATCCCCTTCCTTTCGGAGCAACTCCCAATTCCTCCATTTTCCGCAGAAAAAGATACTCATTCCCATAATTTTTGTCCTTAAGGAATTCATCTATATATTTTAATGAAGTACCAGTGCTTTTCAACGCACGATAAAGCTTATAGATAAAGGAGGGTCTTTGGACTCTTCGGGTCGGCATCCTCGATTATCTCTTCTTCCAGATGTTGACTCACACCTTGTGGGGCAGGAGGTGTTGAATGACGTGGAGGAGAGCGAATCGGACTTTGTCGCTGACTTGATAAGTCTTCTTCCTCAGTAAGATCAAAGTGAGTCGGTCCCTTCTCCATTCTTTGTGGTCCCCTGCTTGCGATTCTTGATGATTTCCTTGAAGAAGACATCATTCTTTGTCGATTGGAAGATTCCTTCACTTGCTTTCCCAAGAAAAGATGACCACTTTCTCGAAGATGAACAGGAAATAGAAACAGAATCGGGAGGAGAGTTCCTTTTAGGGTTTTGAAGATTGGGCGTAGAAAAACTGTATATATATAACTCAGTTTTGAAAAGGGAAGTTCAATCGGTACAAGGAAAGTGTACGAACACTTCTTTTCAAAATCAATAACTGCCAAAATTAATCCTTTTTTTTTTTAAAAAAGACAAGTTTTCGAATTTCACACGGATTATAACCGAACGAAAGATCGTACCTTTTCGAGTTTAGATAACTAAACGAGAATTCGTACCTTTTAGATAAAATAGCAACTTACAGTCTATAACCATGAAAGTCTGAGTCTGAGGGTTTAGAGTCTTAGAGTTGGTGAGTCTCTAGACTTTAACTTCTTCAAGCTTCAAAATGTTGAGTCTTGAACGGATAAAGTCGAATTGATTTTTCTCCAAAGGCTTTGTGTGTTGTGTTCTTTTTTTGATAAGAACAGAGAACACGTAGACAGCAAAAAGAACAGAAAAAAAAGGAGTTTACAGCAGAAAACAGAGCATCGTATTCGGGAAAAACTGAAAAAAAAAAGTTCAAAATACATACTAAAACGTAACCACAAACCCACGTCGCCGACTAACGGCTTGCTTGATCCACAAAATCAGCAATAGATCAGAATATCTAAGATACGTGCAGCTAACTGCTCCTAGGAGATAAGATTGACTAACCAACTCCTAAAAAACAGGACACTAACAAATTGACTAAACAAAACAAAAAAAAAAAAAACAGCACGTGCAGTCTTGATACATCAACACTCTCCTCCCGGATCAAGTACGCACACTCCTAGCTTTGCCCCGAGAAGTTCAAATCGACCAACATGAAATGACTTTGTGAATATATCTGCAATCTGGTTTTCTGAATTGCAGTACACCCGCCACCTCTTCAGCCTTTTGCACTTCTCTCAAGAAGTAAAACTTGACCTTAAAATGCTTTGTTCTTCCATGAAATACCGGATTTTGTGAAATGGCCAAAGTAGCTTGATTATCCACAAACACTTCTATATCTTCTTCTTGCTGCATATGCAGATCATCCATTAGCTTCTTCAACCATAATGCCTCGATTCACAGCTGCAGAGCTGCAATGAACTCAGCTTCTGCGATTGATTGAGCCACTATTTCCTGCTTCTTTGAACACCAAGAAAAACATGCCGACCCAAATGTAAAGCAATAACCTGAAGTGCTCCTCATATCATCCATTGATCCCGCCTACCACTATCGAATACCCCGCAACTTAAACTCCCGAACTCTACAAAATTTAATCCCATATGAAAGAGTACCTCTCAAGTACCTCAATACCCTCTTTGCAGCTACCATATGCAACTCACTTGCACAATTGAGAAATCTAGATAAAACACTTACAGGAAACATGATGTCTGGCCTAGTTGCAGTGAGATACATAAGACAGCCAATCAAACTTCTATAAACTCTTTCATCTCAGTGTGCCGATCCATCCTCCTTTTGAAGCTTTTCCTTATGACCCATTGGAGTACTCACACTCTTGCACTCCTCCATGTTGAATCTCCTTAGGATCTCCTTCAAATACTTCTTTTGACAGATAAAAACTTCATTCGAGTCTCCGCTCGATTTCCATTCCTAGAAAATATGACATTTCACCAAGATCAGCCATTTCAAACATCTTCATCATTTCTTGCTTAAATGCGAATCCCAGCACTATTACTCCCCGTCACCATCATATCATCCACATAAAGAGACACCACCACTAAGTCGATACTAACTTCTTGACATATAGAGTGGATTCACCGAGGCTTTTCTTGAAACCTAGACCCAACAAGTGCTCATCCATCTTACCGTACCATGCTCGGGAGCTTGCCTCAAGCCATAGAGAGCCTTTCTCAGAAATAAACTTTCTCCTCCCGGCCCGGTGTGACAAAGCCTTCTGGCCGCTCAACATAAATCTCCTCCCCGCAACACTCCATTCAAAAATGCAGATTTCACATCTAACCGATATACCTTCCATTCTTGTTGAGCTGCCAAAGCAAGAATCATTCTAATTGTATCAAGTCTTGCCACAGAGCAAAGGTTTCGAGAAATCAACTCCCCAAACCCGTGCATATCCCTTCACCACCAACCTGGCCTTATACATATTCACTAAGCCATCAGGATTAAATTTGGTCTTGAAAACCCATTTTACTCCAATCACCTTCCTATCTTCAAGTCTCTCCACTAGCTCCCATGTCTAGTTCTTTTCTATCATAGCCAACTCTTCCTTCATTGCATTCATCCACCTTTGATCAATTTTAGCTTCCTCATAACCCGCAGGTTCCAAAACAACGCCACACTACACCTTTGATATATATCAGTCAAAGATCTGGTACCTCTAACTGGAACATCATCCACCAATTCGTCAGGTTCCAATGAGACCTCTTTGTGCTTGCCTTGTGGGTCATTTGTCCAATCTCATTTCTCATCTTCTAGGAACCGAACATCCCCGCTAGTGATCATCTTTCCCGTCCGAGGTTGATAGATCCCGTAAGCTTTTGATACTAAACTGTAGCCAACAAAGATCCCAGGTTCGGCTTTCTCTCCCAACTTGTCTCTCTTGACTTGTGGAATATGAGAAAAACACAAACAGCCAAACACCTTCAAATTTTTTAGAATTGGCTTGACATCAAACCAGGCTTCAAAGGGTGTCTTCATCTCCAATACCCTCGTAGGTAATCTATTCGCAGAAAAACTGCCGTGCTTGCCGCTCGCCCAAAACTCTTTTGGTAGACTCTTCTCATATAGCAAACACCTAGTCATCTCCATAATAGTTCTATTCTTCCTCTCACTAACTCCATTTTGTTGTGGAGAGTAAGGAGCAAGATAGCTGATGCTCAATTCCAGCCTCTTCACAAAAATATTTAAACCTCCGTGAAGTGTATTCTGTTCCATTATCGATCTAATGACCTGAATCTTGCAGCCACTTTGGTTCTCAACCCATTTCTTAAACTTCGAAATACCTCAAGAACTTCGACTTCGCTTCATAAAGTAAATCCAGCACATTCTAGTATAATCATCAATGAAAATAATGAAATACCTGCTGTCATTTAGTGAAGGAATCACTTGTGGACCACATAGATCCGTATGAATCAGCCTGCAACTTCTCTGTCGCTCTCCAAGTGGATTTCTTGAAGGGAAGTCTTGTCTCGCTTGCCTAGCAAACAAGCTTTGCACCTTGTGATCTCCTCCTCCAGTTTGGTAACCCGGTTGCCATTTCATTCCTCTGCATGAACAGCAAGCCTTTATGATGAAAGTGCCCCAACCTCTTGTGCCATAATTCTAAATCATTAGCCCGACACTTGAATGCCATCTCGCTCCTTCTCAAGAGGATTCAAAGAAAAACTTTTCTGTTGCATTTTTATCTTGAACAACTCCCGACCATTGGAGTCAAAGATCAAACACTTCTCCTCTTCAAATATCACCTTAAATCCCTTTTCTACTAACTGCCCCACACTCAACAAATTCTGATCAATTTTAGGCACATACATCACATCGAAATCAGCTTCGTTCCAAAGACAACTCTCCATTGCTACAGTCCCTTTACCTTTCACTTCTAAGTACTCCCCATTCCCAATCCTCACTCTTGACTTCAACAACTTGTCAAGGTTTATAAACAGCGTTTCATCACTTGTCATATGGTTTGTGCAACCACTATCAACAAGCCAACTATCACATGGAGTACTAGAGGAGAAACAAGAGGCAACAAACAGTTGATCTACCTCTTGCTGAACCGCAAAGATGTGCCTCACCCCGCGGCCGATCTCTCTTCTCTTTGCAGAACTTTTCAATGTGTCCAAGCTTATGACACTTTTTGCACCTAACATCTGGCCTCTTCCAACATCTAAAGTGTGGATGATTCTTTTTCCACAAAGGTCTGACATGAGGAATATCTTCCCCAATTGTTCTTGGAGTTGCTCGCACTACTCTCTCCTGCAGCAGCTTCTGAACCACTATTGCCATTTCCTTTCTTCCCTTTCCACTTGTTAACTTTTCCTCCTACATTCTGCTGTTCTTTGGCCAGCAAAGCTCCTTCTGTACTTCCTTCCACCCTCATTAACCTCCTTTGCTCTTGTGCTTGCAAAGCACTTAGCAATTCTGCCAACTTGATCTGAGACAAATCCTTGGTATTCTCCAAAGAGGCAATAGTTGCCTCAAACCTTTCGGGCAAGGAGACAAGAATCTTCCGCACTAGCCTATTATCAGAGAGGTCAGTGCCTAGAACTCTTGCCTGATTTGCAATATTTATCAACTTACCAGAATACTCCTTAATTGTCTCGCATTCCTTCATCTCAGCTCTCTCGAATTCGTGATCAAGTTTAACCCCTTCATGCTTCGATCCTCTCATCTCCTTGATACTCAGCTTTGAGGAAGTCCCAAATAGCTTTGGCTGATTCACAAGCCATAATTCTCGCTGAAAATGGCAAAGCGAGACAGCAAGATATAAACAGGACTTTGCCTTTGCTTTCCTTGTCGTCCTCTCCTTGTGAAACTTGATTTGATTGATGGTTGGATTGTCGGGAAGGGGAGCGACTTCATAATCTTGTTCCACAGCTTCCCAAAAATCACAACCCTCTAGATAGGCTCGCATTCTCACCGCCCAGGCTTGATAATTTTCTCCATCAAACGTTGGCGGAGCCATTGCTGAAAAACCACTCGATCCCCGCCTCCATCTTGCTTTTAACTTCTATGGATGCAGACACCTCTCAATCAATCAACCTCACAAGTCACTCACAGCCCCTTAAGATCAAGAGAGCTCTGATACCAGTGTTGTGTTCTTTTTTTGATAAGAACAGAGAACACGTAGACAGCAAAAAGAACAGAAAAAAAGGAGTTTACAGCAGAAAACAGAGCATCGTATTCGGGAAAAACTGAAAAAAAAAGTTCAAAATACATACTAAAACGTAACCACAAACCCACGTCGCCGACTAACGGCTTGCTTGATCCACAAAATCAGCAATAGATCAGAATATCTAAGATACGTGCAGCTAACTGCTCCTAGGAGATAAGATTGACTAACCAACTCCTAAAAAACAGGACACTAACAAATTGACTAAACAAAACAAAAAAAAGAAAAAACAGCACGTGCAGTCTTGATACATCAACATTGTGAATATATCCGCTAGTTGACTTCTTGAATCAACAAATTGAATCGAGATTTCTCCATTTTGAATATGATCTCTAATGAAGTGATGTCGAATCTCAATATGCTTTGCTCTTGAATGAAGGATTGGATTTTTGGTGAGATTGATTGCACTGGTGTTGTCACATCTGATTTCTGTGCATGAGTCTTCAATCCCAAAGTCTTGTAGCTGTTGTTTTATCCATAGAATTTGCGAACAGCAGCTTCCAAGAGCTACATACTCTGCTTCTGTCGTTGAAAGAGCTACAGTGCTTTGCTTCCTCGAAAACCAAGATACTGTCCTGTTTCCAAGCAGTTGACAAGTTCCAGAAGTGCTCTTTCTATCGACTCTGCAACCGGCCAGATCTGCATCTGAGTATCCTAGAAGATTAAAGTCTCCCTTCTTGGGATACCAGAGACCGATGTTTGAAGATGAGGCAACATATTTAATAACACGTTTTGTAGCACTGAGATGGGATTCTCTAGGATCTGATTGAAACCTAGCACAGATGCAAACACTCAACAAAATATTAGGTCTAGAAGCAGTAAAATAAAGAAGTGAACCGATCATGCTCCCGTATGCTTTTGATCTACTTTCTTCCCTTCTTCATCCTTGTCTATCTTCTCGAGAACATGACATTGGTATGTCGGTCTTTTTGCACTTCTCCAATCCAAACCTTTTGACAATATCATTTGCATATTTTTCTTGATGAATAAAAGTTCCTTCCTTCATTTGTTTCGCTTGGAGTCCAAGAAAGAATGTTAATTCTCCCATCATACTCATTTCAAACTCATCCCGCATAGACTTATAAAATTTCTTGCATAGACTTTCATTAGGTGATCCAAAAATAATATCGTCTACATATATTTGAACAAGTAAAAAGCTTTTGTTTTCCTTTTTGATAAACAAAGTAGTATCTACTTTACCTTTGACAAAACCATTCTATAATAAAAACTTACTTAGTCTATCGTACCAAGCTTGAGGTGCTTGCTTTAAACCATACAAGGCCTTTTTCAGTCTGAAGACTGAGTCTGGCTTCTTTAGGTCTTCAAACCCAGGTGGTTGTTCCACATAAACTTCCTCATGGATAAATCCATTTAGGAACGCACTTTTGACGTCCATTTGGAATAACCTGAAATTTTTATAACAAGCAAACGCAAGTAATAGTCAAATAGCTTCTAACCTTGCTACTGGTGCGTAAGTCTCGTCATAGTCTATTCCTTCTTCTTGCGTATATCCTTTGGCCACGAGTCTTGCTTTGTTCCGTTCGACTTTTCCTTCTTCATTCATCTTGTTCCTGAATACCCATTTGGCTCCAATAACAGTTTTACCTTTTGGTTTAGATGTCAATTCCCAGACATCATTGATGTTGAACTGTCTGAGTTCTTCTTGCATAGCTTCGATCCAACTTTCATCAGATAAAGCTTCTTCTATGCTTTTTGGTTCAATTTCAGAAATGAGAGCCACAAAGACTAGATTCTTCACGCCTTTTTGATCTGGTGCGGATTCCTTCATTGATTTCGCCAATAATGAGATCGTTGGGATGACTGGATTTATGTTTTCAGTTACTAGTTGATTTGCCTGGTTGATGATCTCTTTCTTTATTTGTTTCTTCATGAGCATCTTGATGTTGGACTTCCAGAGTCTGAGATGCTTCTTGAGTTGTAGACATTGGAAGGTCTAGAGCGGGTTCAGACTCTTCATTCTGAGTCTGGCTGGATTCATCTTGCGCTGAGTCTTGGAATTTGACATTCATTGATTCCTCCACAGACTGGCTTTTCTTGTTATAGACTCTGTAGGCTTTGCTTGATGTAGAATATCTAAGGAAGATGCCTTCATCTGATCTTTCTTCAAACTTACCAACTCGATCATTTGCATTTTTCAAAATAAAGCATTTGCAACCAAACACATGAAAGTATGAAACAATAGGCTTCTTACCTTTGAATAATTCATAGGGGTTTTCTCTAAAATAGGTCTTAGAAAGACTCTATTTATAATATAGCAAGCAAAGCTTGAAACAGCTTTCAGCCCAAAATCGTGAAGAAATTTTACTTTCAATTAAAAGTGTTCTAGCCATTTCTTGAAGAGATCTATTCTTTCTTTCCACAACTCCATTTTGCTCGGAGTATATGGAGAGGAAAACATATGATTAAAACCAGATTTATCACAAAATTTCGTAAAATCTTGATTCTCAAATTCACTTCCATGATCTGTTCTTATACTTGTGATTGCACATCCTTTTTCATTTTGAACCTTTTTAGCAAACTTCTCAAAGTACGAAAAGGTTTCTGACTTACTTGCAAGAAACTATACCCAGGTAAAACGAGAGTAATCGTCTACAATTACTAGACAATATTTCTTACCTCCAATGCTTTGGGTTCTTGTTGGTCCGAAGAGATCCATATGAAGCAACTGTAGTACATGATTAGTAGATACATGATTTATTTGCTTAAATGAATTTCTTACCTGCTTTCCCAGATTGCATGGAGTGCATAAGTCAGACTTTTGGTATGGCAATTTAGGTAGACCTCGAACAAGCTTCTTTGATGAGATTTTGGCTAATTGCTTCATGTTGACATGGCCAAGTTTTCTGTGCCAAAGGACTGCTTCATCTTGAATTGAGATTAGGCATTGTTCTTCATTTGGTTTTACATCAATGAGGTAGATATTTCCATGCCTTCGACCCATGAAAGACTGAGTTGAGTCTTTGCTAATTCCAGAACATATGCCTTCTTGAAAGGAGATCTTGTAACCAGTATCACACAGTTGGCTAATGCTGAGAAGATTGTAGTTGATTCCTTCCACTAGAGAGACATTGCTTATTGTGAGATTTCCAATTTTCACGGTTCCAAATCCCACAATGCTTCCTTTGCTGTTTCCTCCAAATGAAACTTTTCCACCATTCACTTGAATAAGCTTTATGAAGCAGTTTGAGTCTCCTGTCATGTGTCTTGAGCATCCGCTGTCAAGATACCACTTTACCTTCTTTTTGACAGAGACCTGCATTCAAAAGAGAGTCTCAAGCTTTCTTTGGTACCCAATTTTTCTTGGGTCCTTTGGCGTTAGTAGAATGAGCATTAATAGGCCATACTTTCTTAACAGTGCTTCTAAACCATAGGACACTCTTTTTCAAAATGATCCCGATCACACTTTGAACACCTTAAAGCATTTCGACCTACGACTTTACAAAAACTTTCTTGAAATGATTTTTGTAAGCCTCTCTCGACGGTCTTTTATTAATTCTTTCTTTTACTTTCGGAAAATCAATCAAGGGGATCGTTTCGCTGTCATACCTAAACCGACTTATTGAAGTAAGGTCTTTGGACTGAAAGAACTTTTTCAAGTTTTTCCGACCCTATTGAAAATTTCTTTGAAATATTTGATAAGTCAGTTTTTAAGAGAGCATTTTCTTTCGAAAGATTATCTTCATTCTCTTTAAGAGTAGAAATATTCAGTCTAAACTTTTCACCTTTTCTTCTAAAATGTTTTCCTTTTGTTTTAAAATTGAGTTTTCCTTTTTAAGTTCGGAAATCTTTTTTAAGAGAAGTCTTAAGACTAAAACATAGTTCATCAATGTATTTAGAGACTTTGACAGGGGATTTTATAATCACTTACCTCAAATTCACCGTCCGAGTCCGATCCGCAGTCCGAGTCCGATTGCGCCATCGTACACGTTGGCATATTCCTCATCACTATCTTCACACTCGTATCGCTCCGTGTTTCGGCTTTAAGAGCTTTTCGAGACTTCTCGATTTTCCACTTTTCTTCTTCGAAGAGGACACAGTTGGGTCTCGATGTGTCCCTTTTTCTTACACTCGAAGCAAACTACATCTTTGTTTGGTTCCTCATTATCAACAAACTTGGTTTGCTATTTTTGAAAACTTTGTTTCTTTGAGTTGAACCTTCTTCCTTTTCTATTAAGCTTTCTGAATCTTCTAATCATAAGAGCAAGCTCCTCATCGTCCAGATCTTCTTCAGAATCTGTATCATCAGAATCATCGTTAGATTTTAATGCAATGGATTTCTTACCTCTTGGATCTTCGTCTTCATTAATTCGTTCCACTTCGTAAGACTGAAGAGTTCCAATCAGCTCGTCTACAGATAATGGCATGATTCTTTGCGTCTCTCTTATTGAAGTCTTTATATGATTCCAATCCTTGGAGAGTCCACGCAATAGCTTGTTCACCTTTATAGGATCAGAAATTTTCTGTCCTTGATTCTCAAGACCATTGACAATATCTCGTAAAACGGCTAAACATGTCGCTTATAGATTCTCCTGGTTTCATTTTGAAGGCTTCATATTGACCAAGGAGAATGTTAATTCTGGTCTCCTTCACTCGGCCTCCGTCCCTTCATAAGTGATATGTAATCTGTCCCAGACTTCTTTTGCTGTAACACAAGAAGATATTCTGTTATATTCAGTTGGTGACAAAGCACAATATAAAGAGTAAATTGCTTTAGCATCGAGTGCTTGTCTCTTGTTTATCTCTTCTTGAGACATTCCGCTGGCTTCAACAGCTTTCTTTCCCTCTTTCGATACTCGATGCAGCAAGAGGAGTGATTCCTTTTTCCACCACATCCCATTCCGCAGAGGATCCTTTGACCGTAGAAAAGCTTTCATCTTGTTTTTCCGAGATGTTGTAATCCTTTCCATCAAAGTAGGGTGGTCTGGTATTGCTTTGCCCTTCCACCAGCCCGGTGCTAGCATACTAGCCATGGATCTTTTACTCTGAAGTAAAACACTTCAAATAAAGTAAGAACACGAGCTCTGATACCAATTGATATAGCTAGTATGAGTACCTAGAGGGGGGTGAATAGGTATATAAAAATTTTCTTAAAGATTGCACAATAGTTAGACAGTTAAAGGATTTGCAATAATTAAAAATCAATCGTGAGACTGAGTAAGGGAAAGAGAGAATAGAACACGCGGTTTATAGTGGTTCGGCTTGATTCAAGCCTACGTCCACTCTTCTGCACTGACAGCCAATTGGCTGGATCCACTATGAACAAAGAGATGTTACAAAGTTGATCTTCCTTGATTTCTAGGTGTAGATGATCTACCACACTCGCTCAAGGTGTCACCAAGTATAAACACTCTCTGTATATACAATTTCGCTCGAACCGTATCGACTAACAATCAAGGTTCTTCGACTGGAATTTTTCTATCGATCACACTCTTAAAACAACTAGAACGTCTTCCTTTTATACTCCTTTATGCCATCATAGCCGTTGGCACTTACCAAATGAATTCCTCCAATCTACCCGTTGGACGGAATCAATCAAGAAGATCATCCGAGCTATTTAAGGAATCTGATGATAGCCCATCAATCCTGTTCGCCCATACAATCAGGATCTTGGTTTCCAAGAATAGAACATTCCAAGAATATTTCATCGACCATCGGATCTTCAATCGATCTAGATAACAATTAAAGAATCCGAAATATTTATCCAACCAAAGAATCTTTTCCAGAGGATAGGATCGAATCCTCAACCATATACTTCGGCTTTGGATTTCCTTCGTCACTGGATTAGAAAGACTGTCATTGAGAATGGTCTTGAGTCTTAAGTCTTGAGTCTTGAATCTTGAGTCTTAAGTCTTGAGTCTTGAGTCTTGAGTCTTGAGTCTTGTGAATACAAAGTCTTCAGACTTTAAACTGTCGGTCTTCAAATATCCAGACTAGACTGATAGAAATGTTTTGTCAGCTTCAAAATATTCTAGAAAGATTTCTCCAACACTCGTCAATATAGAACTTGACTTTTTCAATTCAATTGACTGAGGATAATTTGTCTCATGAAAGATTGAATCACAATGAATGGAAAACAGCTTGATAGGGAGATATATAAGAAGGCTTACCAAATGATTTTCTATTTCGGAAATAAAGATTTTGTGTTATTATTAGATTTTTATATTTATTCAAAAACTCATTCAAAAAATAAAAATAGAAAAAATTATTTCTGATCGCAATTGTTTCTAAGAACAAAATGATTATCATTCGCGTCCTTAATGGCAAGACGATTGCACAATAAGTTATAAATTAATTATACAAATATAAATTTAGTTCTAAATTTATTAATTGAACCAATATAGTCATACTTCTTTAAGTGAAAATACAATTAAATTCTCCCGATCAAGCCTTTTTACCTCTTATATAATATCTGACGCACGGAAGAATCAACAAAATGTTATAATAACACTACAAGAGGAGATTGATTTTGACTCTTTCTCACGCTTTGGGAAAAAAACAAAAAACCATGTTTTGCCGGTACGGCCAAGAAGTCATGATTATCCATCATCACAATGAAAAGGACACAGTAAAAATTAAATTGCCGGCGGGGATAAGATAAATGTTAATGCAATTATCGAGAAAAAAAAAAAAAAAACGCCAACTCAGTGTCATCTATCGTCATTACGAAGAGGACACATAGTTGATATTAGATAAATTTCTCGCCAGTGACGATTCAAGGTAGTCAACCCCTTGACTTGAATGATTCTCAATGGCTTAGTGGCTATATAAAAAAAGGTCATTTGTGGAGTTATTAGTCAACCTCTCCTTTTCAGTTTGAAGTGATATCAATATCGATAAGATAAGTTTATCTGTTGTGTCATTCGGAATGCTAAAATTTGGGCTACATATGGATGCACAACTACTGCATAACATATTTGTAACAAATTATTGCAATTGAGTGAACCTTTTTATCCCTTAAGCTAACTCACAGCAATTTTTCAAATATATTCTAATGTTGTATGAGCATCAGAGGAGAGTCATGGCGAGGGTCATTGAAAACGAGATCTTGGGCGACTGGTTGTGCAAGGACTAGCAGCTGTTGCGAGAGGTAGGCAATGCCGCAGTGGTAGCGGCAGTGAAATGAGCTCTGCACTTTCAGGCAATTCCTAATTTTGATTTTTCTCTTAAAATTTTCTCATTAAAGTATATGATTTAGTAGTGATAATGAGCTTAATCAGACACTTAACAGCTACTTCAAATGGATAAAAAAAAATCCTGTCATTTTGTCCCTGTAAATATAGGAAAGCAGTTTTTTAAAACTAGCAGCAATTTGTTGTTTCATATCTATTTATATATCATTTTAAATATTTCATAATATGTTCTAATTAAATATGTTAATTCAGTACCTTTGTTGGTTAAAGAGTCAATTATTCCCTTCTTATAAACTTTTTATTATTTGTGTGAAATTGAGGGAAAGCGGGCATTCCATAAGAATTTACAGAAACCTTTTAAAGTTGAGGGTTTAACATGCATCAACACCGAAATTGCATGGGTCAGGTGAAATTTTTTCCCTTGCAAATAGACGTAACTTTAAGTTACCATTAATCTATATGGAATTGTCATGTTCCACGCAGGGCATGGGACATGCTCTATTAATAAGCTATGATAATTCCGTGGGCATTATGTGTAATCACGCCATACGTTTCACATCCCCGTTTTGTATGAGATAAATGATAGATTAGGATAAGAAGAAATCAAGTTTATAATTAAGAAAAAGAATAATAGGAAATATTTAGTATTCTCTTTTACTATTGAGTGGTTGACCTTCCCACCAGATCTTCCTGCTCTCTAGCACAATCACATTGGTTCTCTTCGTCTGTTTGAATTGCAAGAAGAAAAACAATGTTTAGGAAGATAATGCATATCAATGCCTCCAATCAATTATCGAGTTTGATACTACTATAATGTTGACATAACCCATGAGCATTAGGTATAGCCAATATAGTGCGCCAAGATTTAAAAATGATGTGGGCGGGTCTTAAGCCTCACTTTTTGGTAATGCGATTGCTTATTTCATTTCCACATTCAAACTTATTTTCATGCCATTCCTAGTTTAGTGATAACAAATTTACATACTTCCATATTTATGACGTATGATTTAGTGTCAAAAGTTCCTTTGGAATTTTCAATTGAAATCATAATAACTTGGTAGGACAAAATATAGAGTACCTCCTATCATGCGTCTAAATTCCCATTTTTGTGATTGTTATTTTTTAGATTATCTTGATCTTTTATTTAAATCTTCGTGGATTTCGCTGACTTATTTTAAAATTTAGATAATTGTAGGGTTTCTAACAAAAAGGATTGCATATCATGTAGATTGATATTGATTTTCTAGATAAGATAGCATAATAGGATTAGATAGGATATTTTCCCAGTTGAATTAAATACATGATTAGATAATATCTAGGTATCATAATGATTTTTAAATTGAATTGCAAGAGATAGGCATCCAAATTAAGATAGGATTTAGGTTCTTCTATTTCATAGCTTATTTTAAATAATATATAGATTCTTGTTTTTGTAATTTTTAGTTACCAATTTTAATGAAAGACCTAAAAAAATATCATGTGCATGTCCTATAGACTAATTGCATTACATTCATGTCGTATAGTTTACGTCAAGTCATTATTGCACGTCATATCAGAATTAGGTCATGTAAACATAATTTAGGATTAAATTCGCATGTCATGCATTGCAAACAATTTTGTTTTTTATGTATGGAAAACCAAAAAAAAAAAAAAAAAAAAAAAACCATGCTAGATTTCTTCATAGAAATGTAAGATGTAAATTTTAATTAATTAAGGTTGCATATTGAGACTAATGCATAAAATTAATCTTCGGAGTGACGGGGCAAGCTGCTCAATTATTTAGGGCGTGCATGGAAACGTTTCTTAGAAACGTTTCCGGCACACTTCTGTACGGAAAATGTGCCGAAACAAAAAGGAACAGAAACGCGATTGGTTGCGTTTCTGTTCCTTTTTGTTTTTTTGTTTCTGGAAATAGAAACGAAAAAAAGAAACAAAAAAAAGTTGTTTCTTTTGAAAAGAAACACTTCTTCGGCGGAACAAAAGAACAAAAATCAAAAAAACAAAAGAACAAAATCGGAACAAAGCGAAGAACTCTTCGTGCGTGCTCGTCGCTCCTCTCGGCTGAAGCTTCGTTCTTCCGTTTCCGGCGTCTCTTCCATCTCTCCGGCGGCTCCCACTCGGCTGACTCTCCGGCGACTCCAGGTACGTTTCCGGTTGGCGTTGCTCCCCGTTCGGCCCTCCTCCTCCGGTCAGCGTCGCTCCCCCTTCGGCGCTCCTTCTCCGGTCGGCACTGCTCCCCCTTCGGCGCGTCGAGCCGTCCCTCGAGCGAGCGTTGCTCGCCCAGATCTGCCGCGCCGAAGGGGAGCAACGCTCGCTCGAGCTGCAGCTCGATCTGCAGCTCGTCATTGCCTCCCCCTTCGCTCGCTCGAGCTGCTGCGAGCTCGCTCGAGCTCGAGCGAGAGCTGCTGCGAGCTCGAGCTGCAGCTCGATCTGCTGCGAGCTCGAGCTCGAGCTGAGCTCGATTGTCATTGAGGTAAGCCCAAAAATTATGAGCTAAGCTCGAGCTGCAGCTCGATCTGCTGCGAGCTCGCTCGAGCTCGAGCTCGAGCTGCAGCTCGATTGTCATTGAGGTAAGCCCAAAAATTATGAGCTAACCGTATGAATTGATCAAATTATTGTAGAACTTGTTCTCGACGTGGCTTGCTAATATGAATTACAGGGAACTGGAGTCTTCGTGGATGGCCCTGGTGCTGGAAAACATATTCAAGCTGGTGCCAAGAAAGTTATCATCACTGCACCAGCAAAAGGTGCTGATATACCCACCTACGTCTATGGTGTGAATGAGAAAGATTATTCGCATGAAGTTGCTAACATAATCAGGTCAGAATCTTTCTTGAAAGAACTAAGATTGTGTTGATCAGTATGAACTGAACCAATGAGCTTCTGGCCGATTTCAGCAATGCTTCTTGCACCACTAACTGCCTCGCTCCTTTCGTGAAAGTCCTGGATGAAAAGTTCGGTAAGGCTTCGTTTCCGATATTTGACCACCCTTTTTATCCCTAATGTGACTTACCTGTTTGGGTTGTGACTAGTTTCTGAACTCTCACGATCACTTTCGTAGGCATTGTGAAGGGTACAATGACAACCACACACTCCTACACAGGTGACCAGGTAATTGAACAAAGTGTCAAGAAATCGTGTCTTTATGTGCATGCTGTCTGGAACTTACTGGGGCACTTTAGGTTTTGCTCACGTCTACGTATAATCGTTTCTTTTACCCCGTATGGTTCAGAGGCTCTTGGATGCTTCCCACCGTGACTTGCGGAGAGCCAGAGCCGCAGCACTCAACATCGTCCCAACAAGCACTGGGGCTGCAAAGGCTGTGTCTCTCGTGCTTCCCCAGCTCAAGGGCAAGCTCAATGGGATTGCCCTCCGTGTGCCAACACCGAACGTCTCTGTCATCGACCTTGTTGTGAATGTCGAGAAGAAGGGCCTTACCGCCGAGGATGTCAATGCAGCCTTCAGAGATGCAGCCGAAGGGCCGCTCAAGGGCATATTGGCTGTGTGCGATGACCCTCTCGTGTCAGTGGATTTCCGATGCTCCGATGTCTCTTCAACCATCGATTCTTCACTGTCGATGGTCATGGGAGACGATATGGTGAAGGTGGTCGCTTGGTATGACAATGAATGGGGCTATAGGTGAGAACACTCATTTATAAAGTACTAAGGGATAATGGCTCCAAATTTGAAGTTACATCTTCCATTTCTTTTCTCGGATGTTTGATGTGATTTTACCTCCTCAATCTTTCAGCCAAAGGGTCGTCAACTTGGCACATTTAGTAGCAGTCAAGTGGCCAGGCATTGAGATACCTGGATCGACCGGAGACCCATTGGAAGATTTCTGCAAGAAGAACCCCGCTGACGAGGAGTGCAAGGTCTATGAGAATTAGTTCGTCGCATTCCTTCTCCTAATTCCTGGTGGATCGCGCAAGGCAAGGTTTTTCTTTATCTTTATCGTTTTCAGTATCGACACCAAGTGCATATACGATGGTGATAGCCGAGAGGGGTAAGCTGATGTGCAAAAAGTAGGGTGTGTTGATGAGACAGCATCTGAGATTTGGAATAACCAAATCAGAATGGTTTTTGTTCTGATGTGAAGCTACTGCTTTTATCAAATTTACTTGTGATGAATGGATTAAACTGAGAACGTTAAGCATCTCTGCTACGGCGTCTGCATTTCCATTCCTAGATCGAACTATTCAAGCCTGTCCTGGAGTCAGAATTTATGTTCGCCTTAAGCTTTGTCACCCCTTTCTGAAGAATCATCGTTTAGCCTCCTCCGCCTCCATCGAGCTTACGAAGATTCCCTGTCGCCCATGAGTTGTGCCAGTGAGATCTATGAAGAAGAGATCGACTTCTTCGATGTAATGCTTTAGCGGGCCGTGTAGAAATGTTCCTGCCAATATATGCAAATTGGTAATCATAAGTCTGATACTTAAAAAAGTAAATAACATAAGACTACATCCTTCTCATGAAGTTCAATGCTCATTCATTTTGTTAGTCTGAACCACGAGGCACGTGTATAACGAGATCTATTCGCCCGACATGTTCGAACAAGCTGGACAAATTCCCTTAAGAAGCATAGGATGCTGCGTATAACAACCCAAAGCACGTGGTGCAAAGATGTCAATGGGATTCGCCTTTGGGAGGGGTCGCTTTCCCACGAGTCGTGACAAAACCATACAGCGCTTCCTAAGCCGGGATCAGTGCGTGACCTGGTAACGCACTGCTTACTAGCGAACTTTTGCCGAACTTTTGCTCGATGTGACATCATTTTAATGTTTTTAGATGGGATAATTATACGAATGATTTCTATATCAAAAATTCGAAAATCACATTAAACAAATCAAAAATTCAAAAATAATATTATACATTGAATTAAAGTTTAATGGTCATATTAAACAAATCAAATTTTTAGAGACTGCGTTTAAGAATTATTTGTGCCATTTTTCCTCACAAAATTTATGTTTTATCCTCTTAGTCACTTTGAATTTCACATCCCATTTTTCAAAAATTAAATTTATAAGCATTTAATGAGAATGAGAAATCAATATCAAGTTTTTTTTTTTTGTAAAAGAAATCAATATCAAGTTTATTATATGCTTTAGAACTAAAAAAAAAAAATGTACTTGAATTTAGTAGATACAAACTTTAATTACAAAATTTTATACGAAATATGCCATATCATCATGCTAAAAATGTTTGTCTTCACTAACCATGAACAAAATAAAATTAATGAGCATTTCATCGAATGACAATTTAATATAAATTTTAAACTTTAAAAAAAAAACATAAATTTTTTTGTCGTTTACCAAACGTGTTTCGTTCTTTTTCTATTCTAGGAACAAAATTGACCAGCAGCTTACCAAACATGTTTCGTTTTTTTTTATTCCAAGAACAGTTTTTTTTACACTTACCAAACGCGTTCTTTTGTTCGTAAACCGTTCCCGGAACAGAAACACTTTTTTTTGTTTCTGTTCCTGGGAACAGAAAAGGAACAGAAATGAAACCATGCGCGCCCTTAACAAAGTTCATTTGTTTATATGTTCACTTACGGTTTGTTATATCACTCAGTATACCGATTATGTGGACCAACTTCAATTGTAGAGTAACACTCATTTTTAGTTAATTTTTTTTTTTGTGACCCAGGGAACCCCCGCACGGCCGGCAACCGGAGAGTAAACCCTGGGGAGGCACGCAGAAAACCACCATCCACGCATCCCGGGCAAGGCACCACACAGCGCTTCAGCCTCCCTACTTTGCAGGGGCTTTGAACCTGGTTCTCCTCGGTGGAGAACACAAGCTCTACCCTCTACGCTGCAACGGTGGGTGGTTCATTTTTAGTTAAGTTGATCACTAACTTATCATGAAATGATGAATATTTGGGTGTAATCAAATATGCAAATCTTACAAATTGTCGAGGTTAATTACTCCACACTTTGTCACCAATCAAGTCGTTGACTGTATGGAAGAGTACGAAGAAGCTTTAAGGACTTGTTCTCAAAAAATTGCTGCTGGCCGGAACTCTCTCTCTCTCTCTCTCTCTCTCTCTCTCTCTCTCTCTCTCTCTCTCTCTCTCTCTCCCTGCTAAAGAGGAACATCAAAGAACCCCACAACAACTTTGGTTCAGTGGCGATTGTTCAATTACGTCGCACTCTTTGTGCTTACAATCAGACAACTTTAGCGGAGACTTAAGCCGAGAAAAGAATGATAGCTTGGCCTATGGGTTGCATAACGGCCAAGCTTGACGGCACCAGGTTGTTCGGGCACATTATACATCTTTCTAGGATAAGTCCTCTGCATCGGAATCATTAGCATTAAAAGGGATAACCTTTTACCTTCTGGAGTTATGTTCTTTGTTCTCAAGCTTAATCCCATACCCCATCAGAGTACCGACAAGCCTTGGTTAGCAAGACCATTTAGGACGTCTGTGTAGTGCGTATACATCTTAATGATGTTTTTTATGCGAACCCATCTTGAACATTTCATAGTTGTCCGGTACATTGTTCAGTTTCATCTCTCTTACTCCATCTGTGCCTTCGTAAGCTGGCTTGTCTGTCCTTCTAGGGATATGATTGCAGGAGCCTGCAGGTGGAGTAGCCGTTGTTTCTGCACCACAAGCTAGTGCTACAAAGTGCACTGGAAATTTTTGCGTTGGCACGTATGGTACCACCCCCCGGCGCGGCCCTTCTCTCGATCATATTTTCTTTGTTTGACTTATGTCAAGGTATAATTAAGATTGATGCTTCTTAGATATACAAGCTCATCAAACCGCTTTCATTGGTTTTTAAAGCACCATCTAATTCTACTAAATAGTGGAGGCCAATGTCCAGATTGAGTCAGTCCAATACCTTAATTAGGAATCAATTTGCGCAATGTTGGTCTCCAATTTTTGGGACGAGATACCAACCTTTATGAACTTGAGACCAAGTTCGATTCCAGGGTTAACCAGTGATTAACCAAATTTATTTTTTTGCTTGAAAAAAATAAAAGTAGTCTTTAAAATTACATATGCATTGAGAATGCAATATTGAACATCCAAGCTATCAACACCAATACAAATCAAATAGAAATCTAAGATAAGGTAACAATAGAAATCTCAACTTACCAAAAATAACAACATTAGAAGACAAGCACACGAAATAAAATTAAACAATAAACTATCAATTATACATAGATATATATATATACACTCACAAACACAAAGTTAGTTTGGGTTAGACTAACCATAAAGCCTTTAAGTTATGTATTGGAGTTTGGAAAATTTATACTAGGGCAATGAAAAAGGAGGCGGCAAGCACTTTAAGCTAAACACAACATTTGGAATATATATATACACACACACAATTATAGTTGGTCTAATTTGGACCAGCCTTAAAGTATTGGGACCATAGACCAACCAGCACGATCCAGGTTTTAGTTGCTCTAGGACTAGAGATCGGCCTAGTTCCCTTGGAAACCATATCAAAACTGACTGAGTTGGGCTGATCCAAGGTCAAACTTGGACCAATGCTCAATCCTACCACTAAAACTAGAGAAGGTTGGATCAAGTGTTCAAGCATGCAATTTCTAAGAAAAATTTTGGGTGGGTGAATAACAAGCCCCACCTCTTTTACTATATTAGCTTCTTCATTACCCATCGGTCCATAATAATAATACAAAAGCCAATGATTGGTTATGACTAGTGATGTGAAATATTGTTAAGTTTCTAATCAATGAATTGCAATCATCGCCAAATGCCATAACCATTCTCACATTAGTGTTGTCACTTCCTCTAATAATTTTGCTTCTTTGCTGGTCATACACGCTGGTCATCATAGCATTTTCTTCTTCCCTTGTTAATGCCCCACATGTTCTAATATTTAGGCTCTATTTATTTCATGAAAAATAAATGATTTAAAAAAAAAATTTAAAAAAAAATGATCACTTCTATCACTAAAAAAATTAGTCAATGAAAAACATTTTGGTATCGACAACAAATTATATCTAAGCATTGTTTGTAAATGATTAAAGTTTTTTTCTTTCATTCCTTTTAGGAAGTGACACAAGCTATCAAATTTTGAAAATATTTTCTAAATCATTAGTTTTTCGTGAAACAAACATACTTCCAGTATATACACCCAATTCACATTAATCTCCTTTGATTTTTTTTTTTTTTGGTTGAAAGAAACTTATATTCATTGCTCAAAATGATATATTAGAAGTATGTAATCTTCATAACAAAGCAAATCAAAATAGTGTAAGAAACTGAAAAGCAAAGCCAAATCCAGAAAATAGGGAGGATTAACGGGGCATTAGCAAAGTTAAGCACATACTCATTCCGCAAAAACGGATTTGTCAAGCAAAAATAATTGGTGACCATCACTAGTTCACGTGCCTTTGTCAATGATGAGCACGCACTGAAAATTCATTCTCTAATAACTATGATGTTGCTAGTTGATGGTGTGCAATTAGGTTCGACTTTCTCTACGCCATCACCATACGAAGACAACATAAATAGGTTAAACAAAAATAGATCTAACATGTGGATGAGCAAATCTTTGTGATTCAATGAGATGCCAAAACTCTTGTGATCATCTTAAAACTGGATGCACGAATAGAGCATAGGAGTATTGAATCCCTAGAAGCATAGTTATAAAACTTCCAAATCTAAAGTGGGAGAGGATAATATCTAGATCTAGAACTAAGATTAGAAAATATTAAGAGGAGAGAGCTTTCAAATCTAAATTGAGAGAGAAAAAAAAGAAGAAGAAAAGAACGATAAAACACAAACAAAATCAACAAAAGAGAAAGGGAATGGTGAGACTATCTCAAACCCTCACCATGGCTGAAGGTTGAAGAAGATGATGGAGAGAAAAGAGAGAGGGAGAGAGAAAAAAAGACTTTTCAACTCCCGTAAAAAAAATCTAGTTTGTTGATGGCTTGTTTTATCACGTCAATATGATTCCAACACCAATTTTTGTCTCTTTTTGTCATATTGAACTCGAAACTTCCCTATAAACTTAAGTTCGAGATGATGCAAGTCATTGGCATGAATTGCTTATTAAATATGCACATTTTCCTTGTATCTTTCATTTTCTTGATTAACCAGCATCGACCATTTTGCAAGCACCCACGATTACCAAGAAAATTGAGAGTTATGGTGATCATTGACAACAAGGATTCCTTTGAATTTTATGTGAATCCCATCATATTATAAAGTCAAGATAATGAAAACTCATTTTGAGCGATACTTTTCTGTGCTTGCTCGTAAAAGCATTGCTTCCCAATGTCCTTTGGATGGTACATCAAACATTTTGGTATCTCAATTAGAGATTATGATAACACCTAAATTTTGGCGATTCATTTAATTATTCTTTAATTGTATGGAAAATTATGGATTAATTATAACCCCTAAGAAAAAACAATTTTTGCTAAATTACATCGCATATAGATATTTAGGTATATTTGCATTACTAGTATTAATTATAAAAATTTTAAAAGAAATTAAAAAGCGAGGGTCGAGACTGGGCGAGCGCTAGGCTGGCTTGGCCTTCTTTCTTTTTTTCTTCTTCTATTTCCTTCCGCTTGGGCTCGACCCATCTCTTCTTTTCCTTTTCTTGTCTCTCCCGTTGGACGTTGGCTCAGTGACAATGGAGCAAGGACAGAGGATGGCGTACGGTGATGGCAAATGGAATGTCAAGTGCGACGCTCAGCCAGGATGAACGGTCAGACAGCTGGCGTCGTCTTGGAGAGAGAGAGAGAGAGAGAGAGAGAGAGAGAGAGAGAGCTTGGGGAGTGGGACTTTTGGAGGGTATTTCTCCTTTGGCTGGGTGGAGTTCAGGAGGGAAATCGAGAGAGAGAGAGAGCCCAAGAGAGAGGGTTCTAGAGGAAGCGTGCAAGCTTTGGAAAAGGAGTTCTTTTCGCATTTGGCTAGACGGAGAGAGGTGGGAGCTTAAGAGTGAGACGGAGATACAAAAAGAGGGGACTTCAATCGCGCATCCACCCATTCGGCGACCTTCCCAGTGATGTCGTCAATCCGAAACAGGTAGGCTCGAGCTCTGCCTTTGCTTTGTTTTAGGTGTGATAAGCTAGAGCCCCCAGCCGTCTAGCTCGCGCGAGCTCTAGTCCCGTCAACCTTTTATTTGCTTCCATAATCCTCTACTTATGCGACAAGCTCGCTGGCTTGGGCTTGAGCCTCGGCTTGGGCTAGGAACCCCTCCCTAATAATGCGTGCAAACTGTTTGTGAAAATGCCTGAATGAGATCTGAATTCTGTAGGTTGGTTTCAGCCAATATTGGTTGTTTTTCATTCATGCCTCTTATGAGTGCAATTAATTTGTCCCTAAGCTATCTCGAGTGTTGCTTGTACATGATGCATCGATGTTTGCCCGAATTTGTGTTTTGTTTGGGTCGGTGGCCACCATCTCGGCGATGCCCCCAAGTGTTCGATGAAATGCTTCACTGAAGAGACTAACCCTAGCCCCTAAATTGAAACTTGGCTTTTAGCTTTTCCGTGTCGTTAGTGGTTATATTGTTGTCATGATGCCGCATTTAATGTCTTCTTTGCCTTTTGGTGGATTATCCCGTGCTGTTTGAGTCGACCAAGGTATGCATATCCCTCGCCTGAGTCAATCCGATGACATTAAGAACCGCCTACCAACTAGTGGCTGACGGTGGCTAATATCAGTCGAGCCGAAAGGCCGACGCTGGACAATGGCCTAACAGCAGCCCTAACTGCCAATGAAGGCTCATCGTGGTGGTGGTGTTGGCTCGAGAGTCGTAGAGCATCGGTCAGGACGTCATCCAAGGAGTTGAAGGCGAAGGAGAGAATAGGGAGAGGAGAAGAAATAATAAAAGAAAAAGATGAAAAAAAGAAATTTAGTAAAAAAAGAATTGAAAAACTAATTTTTAATCGGAAACAAGTCTAATCTGGGTAGGCGGATCGGCTTAGTGAGTTGGACTAGGCTTATCTAGTCCGAACTCTCTTTCTTGAATAGAATATTAATAAAAAATAATAACTAAAAATTATACTAATAAAGAATGTTTAAAAAATCATAAAAAGGTTTTAAAATTTTCGAAAATTCATAAAATATATAATAAAAAATTCAGAAAATATTAAAAATTCAAAAAATTTAAGAAATTTAGAAATTCATAGAAAACTTAGAAAATTCAGCAAATGTATGAAAATTATAACAAAATGGAAAAAAAATGAAAAATTGAAAAGAAAATTATAAAATTCGTAAAATCATAAAATTCCAAGAGAATTCCAAAAATTAGAATTACTAAAAAAATACTTAAAATAATCTTTTTGTGTAGCCTTCTCTTATAATTATGGGAAAATCATTAAGAAAAAATGTGCTAAAAAATTAAACAAGCTTGTATGGCTTCACCATAGGGATTGTCCTTAAAAATGAATGTTTTTTATTGCGCACTTTCAATATGTTAATTATGTTTTCCTTTAGCTTAATTAGAGATGGCATGCCCATTATTTAATAACACTAGGTTCTTACTCTCTTAATGCAATTTATTTAACATCACCTTGTATGCTTATTGTCATTTTAATGATTGTGCACCCGTATGGTTATCTTGCATGTTAGTAGATAGGTCTAAAATCAAAATAAACTCCCTAACAAAAATCTTTTTAAAATGAACAAGATTAGGTACCAAAAACGACACTAACTGATTAATTAGTATAACCAAGTCCCTAACCCTAGATTATTCAGTGTAGGAAGTAAGGTACACTCCCATGTCTTACTTGATTTCTAACTACCCCAATAAACTAGCGATAACTCCTTATTATAAAATTCTTATAGCATCAATTTAAATGCCCAACATCGCCCGGGTATAGACTTGAGAGAGCTCATGTCTAAAACTAGGGTCCTAGACCTTGTTGAATTGTCCAAAGGTTACAAGCCTATTAGTTGCAAATGGGTGTATAAAACTAAAATGGATTCCAAAGAAAAGATTAAGAAGTATAAAACCAAACTGGTAGCCAATGGTTCACTCAAAGAGAAAAAATAGACTATGGAGCAACTTTTTCTCCAATCTCTTCTAAAATTTCTTTTAAAGTAGTTATGACATTAGTAGCTTATTTAGATATGGAGTTATACTAGATGGATGTTTAAAATGATTTTTTTACATGAGAAGGTCTATATGGTGCAATCCGATAGTTTTGTAGTAGATGATTCAAGTAAACTTGTATGTAAATTGACAAAGCATATTTATGGCCTCAATCAAGCTTCTAAACAATGATACTTGAGGATTTATAGTATTGTCACTTCATTCAGCTTTGTTGTAAACAAGGTAGATTAATGTTGAAATAAAAAAAAAAACATATATGAAATGCTCATTAATTTTATTTTGTCCATGGTGAGTGAAGACAAACATTTTGAACATGATCATATGACATACTTGGTAAAACATGATTGGCCTCAAAAAATTATTCTATACAAAAATTATATGTTGGAATAGAGAAGATATTTTGGCATTGTTGTCTCATATTTTTAAAGTAATTATTGATATCTACTTCATTAGATTTGTCGATAGCCCTCTAATCAATAAAGTGTGAGGTTAAGCATTTATGAGGATAATGGGTAAACGTTGGAAAGATACACCCAAGTGGATTTCGTTTTGGTAATTGACTGGGCATTCCTGCATTGGAAACCGATCGATATTGCTGAGCTAATGATGGAGCTTTACCACTTTTGCCAATCATAAATATTAATTGAATACACAAGACCATCATTCTTGAGCCGAAGAAAACAGAAGACACATGATGATCGAACGCAAAGTCCAATTTGATAAAAAAACATGAATGAAGTAACGGTGGATAAGAAGACAGCCAAAGTTCTTCCAGGACTCATTGGTGTTTCTTCCATTCCATTACACTGCCAACTATAAACTGTCCTTGCTAAATTCCCATCCACGGAAGGAGGAGGAGTAGAACAAGCATTTTACAAAATTCGACTGTTCTTCCGCTCAAGGGTTCTTTCTTCTCTTTATTTTGGGAAGAAAGAGACGGATGCATAATCTTAAAATCTAGAATGACCTAATCAAGGAAAAACAAACGATCATCCCTCCATGCCTCCACCATCACATGTACTGTAAGTGTATGCATGCCATTTTGTCACTGTGGAAGTTGCCTGCAGGTTGGACAATACCACTTAGCCTTGAATCTTGTCTCTGGTGTCAGCCCAACGCACGAGTAATGGAACCATTCACCTCCTTGGCACTGTCAATCACAGTTGGGACATTAGAGAAGAGTGTCCACCAATCAAAAAGAATAGTTGAAAAGGGGAACATTGACAATGCTATAACTGTCACTGCTGAGAAACTACTAAGGAAACACCCAAAGGTAGGGCAGCTACTCATTCTGCAACAGATAAAATATTTACACAGTACATAAATGTTTTATTGCGTGGTATGCAATAGAGCTACTTTTCCTTTCATGGCAATTTTTGCCACTTCACCTTTTTTATTCACTTGCTAACCAAAAACCGTTTTGAAGAGTGACATTTTTGTTGGCTGAATGTTTTGACAAATGACATTGAATGCGTCATAAGGAGTACATGCATGTTTTCGGAGAAACATATACATGCTGCTGCATTCAGGTTTCAACACCGCAATTACTTGCACAAGTACAGTAACTCACATTCTATAAATTGTATCTACCACAATAATACTTCCCAAATGCACTACGTAAAAAATATCTGGAAAGGAAAGTAAAACTTCAAGGAAAAAGAACTGTCTTATAAAGAAGGTCTCACATTTTCGTTGTCACAGGCAATCATGTCTCCAAATGACACCTAGCAGTCACAACGATTCAATTGATTAAATAGCAAAGCTATAAAAGCCATCACGACATAGGGCAGTAGCACTTCAAATTAAAAGTAACTTCAAATTTTTACAGAAGGGTGAAAAAACTGAGGACCTAATGATAGACACAATAGGTGGGTTCATCTGGATCAATGGGTTGATCAACATCTGGGGCAGCAAAGTCCCTTCTATGACTTCTCGGAGGAGGCATGAGTTCAAAATCTCTATCCCGCTCGCGGTCCCAGTCCCCCCTCTAATCAGGCCTCTTGAATGATTGAGATTGAGGTGTTCCATATAGGGACCTGCGCCTTTCACTTTTAGGAATTAAAGGCAATGGAGGAAGAACTGCTGGCTCATCTGGAGGTATTTTTCCTTATGTTTGTGTCATAAAGGGGAAAAAACAGAAGAAACAAACAAGCATAAGCAAATTAGCTATGAGGAGATGAAAACAACATGACACGGAAATTTCAGGCACACACTTATCAGCCAAATCAAGCAGAGACCTGCAGTACCATTGCCTAAGATCTCTCAGAAGAGTAAGTTATACTCATCAGAGCATATATTCATTGCTTCTTTTCTTCTTCTTGATGCTATAGTACACAATGGCCCCAAGTGCAAGCACATACTTACACATGCATATCCTTCAAAATCCATGCCCCTCATCAAAATGGACTTTGTTTATATAATTATGGACCACGAGTCTCCCTCCATGCCCCTCTCTCTCTCTCTCTCTCTCCCTCCCTCTCTCCCTCTCTCTAGGGACCACGAGTCTCCCTTCATCCCTCTCCCTCCATCTCTCTCTCTCATGATAGACATCATGAGACAAAAATGCTTTTCACCAATTTAAGCCTGCTTTTTACAATCCTCTGCACAAGCAATTTTAAGGATTAGTCTGGTCTCATAGTTGAGCTCCATTTGATAGGGTATGTTGTTGAAAATTTTTGACATAAAAAGACCTTGGTAAGAAGTCTTTTGTCTTGAGCACTGAGATCCATAGTAATTGTTATCACTATATATTGGGTTTATTTTAAAGGGTGTATATTGGTTGTATTTTAGAAAGATTCAATACACAACATTGCAAGCCATGAATTGCTCGTCATTAAGGGTGATAAATAGAATCTCTCACAATGTCCTCATTTAAATTTTGAGAAAGCTCAAATAAATGATGTACCTTATATTAGCGCACTTAAAATATCACATATGCTCAAGTTTATATTAGACCAGTCATTGCTTTTGCAACAAGATTTTTAGGCTATAGTAAAATCTATGACAAAATTACTAGATTGTTGCCAAGAAGGTTTTAAGGTATTTAAAGAGGACAAGGGATTATATGCTAATAGGATATTTGAATGCGGACTTTGTTGGCTATCAAGATTATATGAAGTTGACAATATGATACATTTTAATGTTAGCAGGACGTGTAGTATCATGGAAAAGTGAGAAAAAGAAATCTATATCATTCTCTACCATGTAAGCAAAGTTTGTAATATGTTTTTCAACTGCTACTCAAGTTATTTGGCTTTGAAACATCTAATGATTTGACCCTATTTAATTTTGTGAATAGACCCATATAGTTTTATTGTGACAACAACTTTACGGTGTTATTTATCAACAATAATAGAAGTCTTAAGGGGTTTAAGCATATGTTGGTCAAGTTTTCCAATCGTAACCGGATCGAGATTCCTAAACTTAAAATTGTTTATGCCTTTTGCTTTTCTTTTTACCTTTTACCAATGCGTTTTGGTTCTTACAGGAAGTCCATTATCAAATTCACGGAACATAACACTAATGGACTCTATCCAATTGTTTAATTGAGTCTTGTGCATTTATGGGTTGATTTAGTGAGCTATTTGTAAAGACAAACAAGAGATGAATTTGAGTTCATTTCCCATGATTTATTATGTAATTTAGTGAGATACCCGTCGATTTAGGAAGGAAATTTTGTTTTTTCTTCCTGTTGCTTTATCATTCTTCCTTGAGCAAGTATTTTCTAAATAAGATGTTTGGATAGTTTACAAAGACCTAGATTCATCTTTATTCTCTTTCCTTTACTTTTTTTCATGATTGTGGTTGCAAACAACTTATGGTTTCTCTTAATGTGGGATGAATGAAATAACCATAGAGAACTCATAGATGAATGATTATCCAAATGCTAGAAAAATTTGAAGTTGACAATCAATAGGGTTTTTGTATGTTTTATTTTTTTTTAAAAAAGTTCTTTTGCAACTCTTCCATCATCTTTAAGAAGCCAAACATGTCTAAGTCAAATATGTCTAAGTTTGTTCATTTTCGTTGTATTCATTTTCGTTTTGTTCAACTAAATATATATATATATAGAAGAACTTATTAGACCTTGGAACCTATGACGAGTAGATTCCAAGTTCCAAATTTCAACAGGTAGGTAGGTTTCAAATTCTAAAAAATGAGAAACTTGTACCCAATGTAGGTTCTAGGTTTCAAGTGGAATTTGTAAGGAACTTGAAACCACTCACTTTAGGGTCAACCTAGAGTAAAGGCTAAGGGTATCTAGTTATTAGCCTTAAAGATATGTCAATTTACATATAAAGAAAGCTTAACCATATAGGCTCATTGGAACCATAAGCATATTTTCTAGTAACACATCCGATTATATAATATTTAAGGAAAGAGAATGCTGACTAACAAAGGGGATAAACACATTAAGTACTACTCTCTATGATGTATAACCCATTTGCCACACTACTATATTAAATCTTTATCAGTAGAGTTAAAAATACCAGTGACCATGAAAGGTTCTATGTATATACATATAGTTATCATCATGATTTTTGTGTTTAAGGCTTTATGGGATTAATTGACTATTAAGAATTATCTCTAGACCAATATAAATGTGCTTACATACAATATAGTTTTAATTAATATAGCATAAATGGGAGAATGTAAGAGTTTTTGTCAATAATTTACTGTTTTACAATATTGATCTAATAAAAATGAGATATCAAAATTCTTAATTAGTCTAATATAGGGCCAATTAGTGTAAGCCAAGTAAAATCCGACCTGTTATGAGAGGGTTTGTGGCTTAAAATTCTATAAATGGTATTCAAGTTTCTCCTTTAATCCTAACACACACAATTATTCTCACATAGTAAGCATTACAAAACACTAAGAGTGAGGGGTAATCTCAATAAGCTAGTGATATAAGGGGTAATAGAGGAAAAATGCTTGATTTTTGGATAGTTGCTATTTTGCGTCAAGAACAATGGATTCTAAATTAGATACATAAATCTTTTTTACTCGATCATATGTGTTCTAGATTTTAGGTAGAGAGATCTTAGGTGCATCTTGGGTGCCTATGTGGCATCCCCCTAAATTTTACATTTGAAAGGACATAGTAGATAAATTTATGGTATCAATATTGAAATCACTTCAAACTAAAAAGGAGATAGGTGATCTCTCTTAATTACTCGATCTCATATAACTTCACTGACTAATACCCTTTGACTAGGGATTTCGTTTTTTTTTTTTTTTTTGAAAGCGGTCCTAGCACAACTTATTAGCGGAAGTATAAACAAGTCTCACCATTTCTCACTCCAATAACCATAATGCAATACACACCAACTACGCACCATAAGAAAAGATAATGCCGATTCACTCTTATTTATATTTTCATGATGGACATCAAGGTCGATACAACAAAAAGGCCAAGGTTTTAACTATACTTGGCTACCACCCAAAAATGACTCGATTTTACATCGAACATGTACCACCCTCCATCAACGAGTGTTGGCTATCTCCAAAAAGTGTCAGCTCCCAACAGCTATACGCACCATCATACCCAATCCGGTGCATCGGGTGGCGGCGGTGGTAACATCCCTAACATCTCTCCATCATGTCAGACATGGACAGATAAAAACTCCTGGATGACCGGGCCATCAGCTCGACCCACATCGTACATCACCAGCCAAGGTGAGGCCGAGTCTCGACAAGGGCCGGCGACGCTTTGACAAGGTCACCGACCCTCAATGGTGTCGCCGGCCCTCAACAGCCAGTCGCCGGTCATGGCCGAGGCTGATGACCAGCCGTCCTTCCCTGAGAAAAAAGAAGAAAAAAAGCAAAAGAAAAGAAAGAGAAGAAAAGAAAGAAGAGAGAGAAAATTTGTTTCTCTAAATTGTACTAGAAACAAGAAAAAGTTTGTTTTTTTGTTTATTGTTTCTGTTCCAAATTTGTTCCTGGAAACCAAAAAAAAAAATGGAACAAAAGCGCAAAATTTCTATACTTTTTTTGTTCCCCTAAAAAAAAAAATTCTATTCATGAACAAAAAATAAGAACACAAACAAACACTACCTAAGCTATTGAGAATCATTCAAGTCAGGTGGTTGATTAGCATGAATCTTAATGATGAGAAATTTATCAAATATCGATTATGTGTCATCTTCATTACGATGATTGATAACAATGAGTTGGCCTTTCCTCTCAATAATTGCATTAACTTTTTGCGTATCCCCACCGGCAATCTAATTTTAACCGTGTGTCCTCTTCATTGTGATGATGGATGATCATGACTTCTTGTCACTACGGCAAAACATGGTTTTTTTTTTTGTTTTTGTTTTTCTTTTCACTTAAAAATTAGGATTTGACTACTAGCGTTAGATATTTTGTAATAGGCTTGATAGGGAGAACTCAATTGCATTTCTATTTAGGATTTATGACTAAATGTGCAATTCTCTAGCTACTAAGAATTCGTTTGGTAACATTTCCATTTTACTATTTTTTTTTTTTTCCAATACAAAAATAGAGCAGAAATTTGTTTGCATATTTTAGTTAATTTTTTCTATTCCCTAGAGTAGATCGGTGGCCAGAGAAAGTTTTGGAATAATAATAGGAAGTAAATATATATATATATATATATATATATATATATATATATATATATATATATATAAATTCGTTCGTTCTCAAGTAGGGGTGAGCATAGGTTCCACTTGGAACTTACTTGTTGAAACATGTTCAATAATTTTTGGAACATTGAACTTACCTGCATATCCAAGGATCTAAAATCTACCTGTTAAAGGTTTGGGTCTACCCAACTAACGCATGTGATATTAATTGAATGATTGCAATAAATCATCATTTATAATTACCAACGTTTGCTACAATCCTTTGCCAACTTTTTTTTCTTTACCAAAAAAAAAAACATTTGCTACAATCTATATATCATAACTCGTATTTAGATACACGAGGATTATGAAAAAATATTAAATAAAAATTTCAATTATGATATTACTGGAAATGGAGGGTCGGACTAGTGGTTTCACATTATACACTTGTCATTGGACGTTATAAAATACCGTGGGATCACGTGAAGTCATATAACAAGAGAAAAAGAAAGACTTGTTCCAAATTCCAAGTTCCCATGGGAACCTTGAACATTTCTATTGGAATGGGTACTCCAATTTTTGGAATCCAGAACCTACCCTACATATCCTAGAACTTGGAATTTTAGTTGTTCCTATTGGTCCAATTCTTAGGTTCTCAATTCTACCTTGGAACTATATTCACTCCTATTCTCAGGAAAAAAAAAAAAAAAAAGAGAGAAACAAAGTCATATTAAAGAAACAAGCTCGACATAATCTAATATTTGCCTGTACACAATCGACGCAAGATTTGGGTGAGACCCATATCCAGATTGAGTGAGTCCCTATTTTTCTGAATAAAAAAATAAAAAATTCAAAACTTAAGAAAAAAATTTAGAAATTAGATTTAAAGTAGTTTTACTAGATTTTGGTGTTAATTCTAGTTTAAAATTAGTTTAGCATAAAAAATGAAAAATCTATCGATGAAAATTTGGATTCAAAATTAAAAAAGCTCTTAGCACTTTACCATATGGGTGTTGAATGTTGTTTTCCTTTAGAGATAATGCTAGGTCACAATAGGTTGGTGGCTCTACTGAGAGAAGACATAATATTTCCTTAAGATTCTATTAGAGACATCCTTTAAGATCCTCTGTAATTCTGTTTTTTAATATAAAATAAAAAAATTAGATGACTCTGTACAAGCCTTTTGCTTTACCATTTGTCTTTTGTTCATAGCAGTCAAATAAGCTTGTATTCTGTGTATTTCCGAAATCACTTGCTTCGAGGTTTGATGAGTTTGTGCAAATAAGTGCACCAACTTTAGGATCCCTCCATTCTTTATTGTTTCATCCTTGCCCATTCCACTAGGCAATGTTTGATCTTCTTCTTACAACTAAAAAAGCTTAAAAGGTCCATGTACCTATTTATCATAATCCCACATAATTTATTGCTAATCTCATCATATTGTAAGTTATAAACCAATGAGACTCTCTGCTGCCATTTCTAGCCATTTATCTTTAACTAACTATTATCTTGAATTTTTAAAGGCCAAGTTAGAAAATTCTGATTAGTTAAATCCTTACAAAAGTCCAGTTTTATCTAAGCATGAATTGTTAAACTGTTTAGAAACATTCAAGATAGGTGGTTGATTATCACAAGTTGATGAGAAATTTATCTAATGCCAAATGTGTGTCCTCTTCAGTATGATGATTCGTGACCATGCGTTGGCTCTTTCTTTTCATATTTGCATTAATTTTTTTCTTATCCCACACGCAACACATGGTCATTACTAAAAACTAAGCATGTCATAAGTGATAAGTAGGTAAGACTTTGCGCAAGAGTTGCAATAAGTCAACTCCACGAGGGGAGAAGCATCGGAGTGAGAGAATACTCTTTAGGGACTCCATAGCCTTGGCCGATGCCAAGTTTGTCCCAACCATAGAGGTTTCATCACTTTACACTTTCCTTCCTCTGATTTTGCTCCTCCTCCTGTTAAAGAGACAAAACAGAGATTAAAAATACAGAACAAAGAAGCTGACAGAAGCAGAGGAGCTGAGCAAAGTGAAGATGATAAAAGAAGGGAAAGAAAAGTGAAGATGATAAAAGAAGGGAAAGATGAGTTGCAACTACAGCTGAACAAGGCAGCTGAATAAACCAAAGCAGAGCAAGCTCGAAGTGAAGCTGAAAGATGAGCTGGCAAGCTATAAAGAAGTCAAAGAAACAAAAGCTGAGCTGGTGATCCGTAGAAAAGCTGAGCTGGCAATCCCTGTGAAGAATCCAACTATACAAGAGTTTAAAACCAGGAATGGAAGTTGATCAAGCTACTGAAGGAGCTGCACATGTGTCAAGATTAATCGTTCTGTTACTAAAGTTGTTAAATCTGTTTTTGAAAGAAAGTCTAGGTAGTTAAGCTTTAGTATAAAGGGATTGAAGGAAACTGATGAACGAGTGTGATACATTTTCTGAAAACTTGAATCTCTCTGTTCTCTCAATTCTCTGTGTTCTTCTCAAGTTCTCTCTCTCTCTGTATTTTTTGTTCTTCTTCATATAGTAAAGCTTTGTAAGGTTGAACAAGAAGAAAGATGAAAAGAAATGTTCAACCGATGTATTGCAATTGATTGTTCAGCAACAACAGAATACAGAATTCTCTCATATACAGCTTATATTCTAGATTCTATTTCTTCTCACTCCTCACTCTCAAGCTCTTCTCTTCATGGTTAAAGCAACCCAAAAACCTCCCTCCGAGTCCGCCTTCCATCCCCATCCTGGGCCACCTCCACCTCATGAAACACAACCCCCCTCCCCCAATCCTATGGACCTGTTTTCTCTCTCTGCTTTGGCTCCCGCCAAGTCATCGTCATCCCATCAGCAGAAGCTGCTGAAGAATGCTGCACTGAAAATGACATCGTGCTTGCCAACCGCCCCTCCAATGTTGCCGGCAAGCAATTAGAGGCAGCACAGTTGTCACCATGGCCCTGTATGGTGACCACTGGCGCAATCACCGCCGCATTTGCACTCAAAATCTTCTCCTCTGCCAATCTCAACTCCTTTGTGGCCATTCAAAGGGATGAAATCAAGCGACTCCTGCTTAATCTAATTAAAGAACCTCATCGTTTCCCAACGATTTCGCTAAGGTGGAGCTAAAATTAATGTTCCTGGAGATGACATTCAACATCATTGCAAGAATGAGGTTGGGGAAGATGTGACCAAAGCCGAGGAGGCAAGGTCGTTTCGTGAGATGATGTTTGAGATGCTGAAGTATGCTGACGGTGCGTATCTAGGGGATTTTTTCAGTGTTTCCAGGTTGGTTTTTAGGGATAATGAGAAGAACGTGTCTAGATCGGGCTAGAGATCGGACAAGTTCTTACAAAATTTGATTGAAGAACGCATAGGTAGTCCCAAGATAGGAGGTGGTTGAGAGAATAGGGACACTGTGCTGGATCATTTGCTTTCGATGCAAGAGGCGCAGCCCGAGTATTACACTGATGAGATCATCAACTCTTCCATTTTCACTCTTTAATGACAATGATTTTTTTCCCCCAATATTCTTCTATCAGGTCATCCTTATAGCAGGCACTGATACTTCAGGTGTGCCAATCGAATAGGCGATGTCTTATCTACGCAATCATCCTCTTTCTTTAAAAATAGCTGCTGAGAAGCTGGATAGTGTAATTGGCCAAGAGCGCTTGGTAAATTAGATAGACAATGCAAAATTTCCTCACCTCACAAACATTGTATCAGAGACTTTACGATTGAAACTGCCCACACCACTTCTACTTACACACATGTCATCACAGGATTGCACGATAGGTGGTTACAATGTACGTCGTCATACTTAGCATTCATCAATGCATGGACCTTTCATAGGGACCAAAAGTTGTGGGATGACTGAGGAGTCTTAAATCTGAAAGATTTTAAAATGAAGATAACGGACAATGCAAGTATTTGCCATTTGGGCTTGGGAGGCGAGCCGTTCCTGGAGCAAACATGCCTCAACGAGTGATCATAATAGCATTGTGATCGTTGGAATGGAAAAGAATAAGTGAGGAATTGGTGGACATGATAGAAGGAGAAGGAATTAATATGCCTAAGGTGGTGCCATTGGAAGCCATGTGCAAACCACGTAAAATCATGGCGAGGATTGCTGAGCATTGAGTGGGAACCATGATATTGCTCACGTATGATGTGGATTGTGTTTGCAGAACAGAAAATGCAGAACTTTCATTGTGGCATAAAGTCTTTAATGATATGTCAAAGTCTTAATGACAGGTTCGGTTCCCTATAGATCTAAATGATACCCTGTGTTGCTTCGTCTAGAATGTAATTTTTTTACTGCCATAGAAATGTCGATTTTGCTACAACATAGTAAGTACTGTATATTTTGTCATACCTATTAGACGCAAATTGCGCAACCCCAAGATCTCCATAACCAGAATAAGAACATGCATAATTGAGTAGAAAGATTAACGCACCTGTTGTAGGATCCATTGAACATAAAGCGGAAGCATAAAAAGGATTACCCACATATATCAAGGGGATCCACGCATCAAGTCCTTCTCCTCTATTGCCCTCCGTATCACTGGCTCAATGAGGCGGCCCCCCTCACGTTTAGCATTAGGTAAACGCCCCTTAGGTGAGGATACATGTGAGAATTAGGGTTAGAGAAGAGACTTGAGCACTATTTATAGAGTTTCCAGCCAGTCCCTCTCATTACGGGCCAAGCTCAACTCGGCCCACACTAGCCAGCCCATATTAGACTAATTAAGAAACCTTCTATCTCACCTTAGACCAACCCTGTTTTACGGTGATCGTAAAAATAGTAAATTACAATATCAATTAATTTAGTCCACATTAGAAAAACTCTTACATTCTCCCACTTGGACTATATTAATTGAAATCGTACTGTATGTACGCACATTTGGTCCAGAGATAATTCTTAATAGTCAATCCTATCCCATAAAGTCTTAAATACCGAATCATGGCGGTAACTACATGTATACACACAGAGCCTTTCATGGTCACGAATATTCTCAATTTTATTGATATGGATTCAATATGGTAGTGTGTCAAATGGATAACATCTCTCATAAGGAGATCTCATTTGTCAGTCACCATTCTCTTACCTTAGGTGTCACAAAAAAACTTGTGCCACTAGAAAATGCTTTATGGTTCCAATGAACCCACATATGTCTTGTCCTTGTGGTTAACATTTCTTTATGTATCACAAGACATATGCATAAGGCTAATAACTGGATGCCCGGATGCCCCTAGCCTTCACTCAAGGTCTATACAATCCCTTGAGACTTTATCAATATGTATTCAACATAATAACAACGCATTCAAAATATCTTATTGAACGCAAAAGTTGGTACATATCAAACCGTTACTAAGTGTAACGAACCAAAGATGTGAACTTTATCAGAGTAAAGCCAAAATAGCTCCCACTAAACAACAGTATCCGAAGATACTCCTAGGCCCATGTTAACAATATGTTACTAAAATATACATGGGCGTAGGCCTTTAGTTTGTGGATCTGCAACCACATCATCTGTGAAAATATGTTATATCATAAGTCACATTTCTGTACCGTTTCTTTATGGTCAAAAATATCTGACCACCATATATTTAGACCCCTTGAGACCTTTGTAGTAAATAAATAATACTACAAATTTATTATCTCAATATAACCGTATGGGTCTATCCATCAAGTTAAAACGATCAATTCCGTCATAAGGTTTTGGAGCCTAATAGCCCAAGTAACAACCTAAAAGAATGTTACTAACACTGCATACATAGTAGAAGATAACAAAGAACTTTATTTACTGTACTTTCTACTAACATAAATCTGTATTCCGTTATTGATTGCATGTCATCAGAACAGCCAGCAAAGTTTACATCTAAATACTCTACTAACTACAAGAATTGAGCATGTCTATAAATTACCATATAATCTCTTGTCTTCTTTAAGTACCTTAAAACCTTCTTGACAGCAACCCAATGATCATGTCCTGGATTTGACCGATATCTGCCTAGAAATCCTGTCACAAAGACAACATTTAGTCTAGTGCAAATTCAAGCATACATTATACTTTTAAGTGTACTGACACAAGGTACACCATTTAATTAGATTTTCTCAATATCTAAATAAGGACAATGTGATAGATTTAGTCCATCACCCTTAACAACGAGCAATTCCTGGCTTGCAATGATGTATATTGAATATTTCCAATATACAATCAGCAAATGTCCTTCGAGAAAATCTAATATAATATGGCAAAAACAATTCTTACAAATCTCAAGTATTGTCTCAAGGTCACAACTTGTAAGCAAAATATCATGTACATAAAGTATGAGAAAAAATAAATTTCCTCCCACCGACCTTGCAAGATATTGAATTACTTTGTTCCCAATTGACAAAATAACAACACTATGAAACTTTAATAATATTGTCTGAAACTTGCTTAAGACCATGAATTAGAACTTTTCGGTCTACACAAGTTTACTTGAATCTGCTGCAAAATCATCCAGTTGCACAATATAGATTTTGTATCTATTTGGCATAACTTTATATCAAAATAAATTATTAATGCCACGTTCACTTTGAAATAACATTTAAAGAAATAATTATTTCTTCACTATAAACAATCCACCCCTCTTTCAGAGTTAAAACATTAGTTACAAATTTGGCTTTAAATTCCACAATCTTTGTTTGAAATTCGTTTAGTTTTGTACGCCAATTTGCAACTAATAAACTTGTAATCCTTAGACAAGTTAGTAAGTTTCCAAACATGTTTCATAGATTGTATATCGCCTTTTATGGCATCTAATCACATACTTAATTGAGAATAAGAAACGACATTTATAAATATGTCATTACATCAACCATATAGTGGATATTGTAATCATGCTCTCACAAATAGACTATATAGTCTGATGGTATAACTAATCGTCTTTCCTTAACAAATCTCCTTAATAAAGTTGCAACCACTTCATTCTGCACTTGAGAGGTTTAAGAAATTTCATTATAAACTATATCAAGAATAGTACCTTGAACCTCAACAAGTTTAGTCTATGGTACAGGAGATTCTATAATTATTTGTATAGGTAAAGACAAAAACATAGTAACCTCCATCATACTATTATTTTTAATAGTCTGAGAGTAGCTATCCTCTACAATTACGTCAATATTTAGAAACTTTAGATTATGTGATTCCATAATTCTTGTACTTTCTTTAGGGTTATAAAATCAATACCCCTTTTTTGTATATGAAAAAATTGCTTTCATAATATCAGCCCACAAAAGACCAGATAAATTAGTCTTACTAATCATACTCATCACCATGTTCAATATGGTGCATTTATGCCTTTCGCCCAAATCTTTTTGTCAGAATTTTCAGGTATAGTAATTAAATTACCACCCCAGAATATACCAAGTATTTGACAAATGATCCTTTAAGCTATTTCGCATTGTCATACTTGCCAAAATACTCATTGCCACTGTTAAACCTGACAACCTTTTAATCATATACGAGATGTATATGTCATTAGGACTTAAACACAATTTTTGCAGATGTGTCCTAATTTCAATATCAGACAAGACATAATTTCAAGCAACTAAGGCTTCCATCATCTTATAGCAGTGCAATCCGCAGGCAAACCTCTTTTCAAGTGTTCCAGAATGGAACGCTTCATGGACAATAAGCAAATTCAATTGCTATTTTCTCAAGCAACAAATCATATGTCCACAACTTAAAATTTGAAGCAGTAAAAAACCTCAATGATGACGGAATTACCATTTACAGAAAAGGTGACTGAAAAACAAGCAGTATATAATTAGCATCATGTGAGCATTGTGTAACTTGACGTACAAGTACACATCCAGAGAGTTACATGCAAAATCACATCATCTTTGGGCAGAATACATGACATGCAATTGTACACTCCCCACATGATAAGGGTTATGAGAATATGTTCCAATTCTTCATGAATTTATCACATTTGGGCATATGAATTACTAGAATCAGTCACTCCTTCACCACACTATCATGTATCCCTCCATGAACTAATACACAATCACTTCCTTTGGGAGTATGATTACGCATTAGACCAGGAGACATCCCAATCATCATACAAGACCGAAATTTCTCAAACCCAATCAAGCGTGCCACTTTGGCGGTCACTACTCAATTGAATCATTGAAATTCTCTCATACCAGGATATAAGCTTTACTCCTCACATACACCATATATATGTGATTTTAACTTTAGTGATAGGGGCATCATATCACCAAAATCACATATCATGCTAATTACATTGCTTTATTCATTAACAAAAAAAAAAAGGGATAAGTCCTCCAAAAGTCCTAAAACTTGTCACGAAAATGCATTTCAGTCCTAAAACTTGCAAAAAGTGCATTTCAGTCCTACAACTTTTCAAAATGTTTCAAACGAGTCCTAAAATCGACGCCGTCTAATTTCTTAACGGAAAAAGCTGATGTGGCCCCCGCGTGGTTTTTTTTAATCGTTTCTCTCTCCTCCGTTGCGAATAGTTTTTAAAAAAAAAGCCACGCATGCAGAACGACGTCGTCTCCTCCTTTCTCCTTCGCCACGACGCCGTCTCCTCCTCCCACCTTCGCCACGACGCCGTCTCCTCCTTTCTCCTTCGCCACGATGTCGTCTCCTCCTTTCTCCTTCCCCACGACGCCGTCTCCCCCTTCGTCTGTACGTCTTCTTCACCGTCGTGTTCTCCCTCCCCTCTCCATGTCTACGTATTCTTTCGCTTTCCAAGTATCCCCTAAGCCCCAAATCGAACTCGTCCGAACCTAAGCCCCAAATCGAACTCGTCCGAACCCTAAGCCCCAAATCGAACTCGTCCGAACCCTAAGCCCCAAATCGAATTCATCCGTACCCTAAGTCCTAAATCGAATTCGTCCGAACCCTAAGCCCCAAATTTGATGATTTGCGGTTCTCTTACGATTTGGGTCCTCATCGACCTCGAGTTCAACACTCATCGTGAGTTCGTGTTCTTTCCTTCCTTTGACGATTGCGAGTTCGTGTGAAGACCTCTTTGCGGGAGTCTGGAAATCTCAGCGGTGAAGCGATTGGCGTCGGGGACGACAACAGGGTCAACGAAGACGATGGCGACTCCTCCTCACGCAGGTATCGCTCTCTGCATTATAACATTTGGGTATCTCATGGTAATGCTACGATTTTTTTTGTTTTGCAAATGTGCTTTAATCTCTGCATTATGTAAAACGATGTCAGTTAGCGTCCTCATTTCTTCATTATTTGGAGTTCAGAGTGCTCGAGTTTGACACACATCAACTTTATGTTCTCTTCTTTGATGATTGCGATTTCATGCAAAGATATGTCTTGTGAGCATCTCGGCGTCTCAACGGCGGAGGGAGCGGCATCAGGGACGGTGATGGTGACTCCTCATGCAGGTATCACTCTCTACATTAAAGCATTTGGGTATGTCATAGTAATATTACCATTTTTTTTTTGTTTTGTTTTGCAAAGGTGTTTTACTCTCTACATTATAGCGGCGTTTTACTCTCTGCATTATGGTTGTTTTGCATTTTCCAATTCTTGTGATATATTATAACATTGCAGCAAATTAGAACATTGCTCTCACTATTGATCATGTAGTTGCATTGTGGTTGTAAAACGGATTATGCTAATTTGCTGTTTTTGTATTGATTGTTAGTCTTTTATAAAAATATCTTTAATTTAGAACTTGAACATTGCTTCAATAATTTGATGATTGAAAGTGCTCTGCTTTTTGTTTTTGTTCCCTTTGTAGGTCCAATGGCCAAGAACAAAGTTTATGTCACTGTTCGCTATGGAGGTAAATTTAAAGTTGGCCCACTATTGGAATACATAGGTGGAAGGGCTGATGTTGCTGAAATAAGTTTAAGTAAGCCTTCACTTTCTAGTACAATTGAAGCTATTGAGGCTTTGGGTGTGTGTAGAGTAGAGAAACTCTTTTACAGAGTTCCTGGAAGTAAGACTCTTGTAGACGGAGTAACTCTTAGGTATTTATGGGATAACGCTGATGTGATGGATCTATTTTATGATCATGTGTGCTCTGAAAATATTACACTATATGTTGAGCATGTTGATAATGAAAAGGCAAGAGCTGAGATGGGGGGTGTTGAGATGGAAACTGGAGGTATGTCTAATGTGATTAGGAATACTGATGATGATGGGAATCGGGCTGAAGTTGCCAATAAGGATCTAGATGAGGAAGAGGATGATGATGCACATAATTTGGTGGATATGGAACAGTCGAGTGATGATGATAACTTTGAACTGGTTGAAGCAAGGAAAAAATTAATTGAACTTTCAGCAAGACATAGGCTCGAAATTTTAAATTATAGTGAGGCAACTAGTACTTCCCAACCACCGATTGTGGATGAGGCTCAATCATTAGATGATTCTGGGTTCGAAACAGAGTATGTTGATTCAGATGAGGAAGGCAGTCTTCAATCAATTTTAAATGATGAGGGTGGTGAAGAGGCTGATGTTATTTCAAGGAGGAGAAGTAGGTTCCCATCATATGATCAAAGTGGTACAAATCCACAATTTATTGTTGGCATGACATTTGAGGATGCAACTGAGTTCAAGAATGCAATTTTGAAGTATTTTGTGGCTGAGCAAAGAGCAATCAAATACGCTAAGAACACAAAAAGTGTTGTAAGAGCTAGGTGTGGCCAGAACAATTGTAACTGGATGATCTATGGTGCTCTTGATAGCAAAACTGGGTCATTTCATTTGAGAAAGTATGTAAATCAGCATATATGCAGTATCACTTTCGAGAATAAGAGAGTGTCTAGCACTTATTTAGCTAAGCACTTCATGATTCTCATTTCTGCAATGCCTAAAATCAAAGCACCTGAGTTAAAGAAATTAGTTAGAGAACAACTTGGTCTAAATGTCACTTTCAGTCAGTGTAGGAGAACAAAGCTGAAAGTATTGAAGGAACTGCAAGGCAATTACAAGAAGGAATATGCACAGATGCACGACTACTTGGGAGAGCTTTACACTGCAAGCCCTTCAAGCACTTTTAAATTGAAAGTTGAAAGGCCATGGCCAAATTCTCTACCAGTATTTGATAGGGTTTACATTTGCTTTGATGCTTGCAAGAAAGGTTTTTTGGCTGGATGTAGGAAGATCATTGGATTAGATGGATGTTTTTTGAGAGGTTTGATCAAAGGTGAGTTGTTATGTGCCGTCGGAAGGAATGGCAACAATCAAATGTACCCAGTGGCATGGGCAGTGGTAAGAATCGAGAATAAGGACACATGGACTTGGTTTATCGAGTTGTTGAAGTCAAACCTTGATATGTGTAATGGTGACGGATGGGCGTTGATAAGTGATCAACAAAAGGTATGCTTTTTTTTTTTTCTGTTTTCATTTGTAAATTGATTGTGACATTACAATGTTTTTCTTTCTGTTTTCATATATATTTTCTTTTTTTTGTTAATTGTCAGGGTCTCGTCCAATCTGTAGCTGAATTGTTGCCAAATGCAGAGCATAGGATGTGTGCAAGGCACATTTATTCCAACTAGGGTAAAAAATACAAAGGAAAACAGTTACTGAGGCAATTTTGGAGATGTGTCAAAAGCAATAATATGTCAGATTTCGAGATACATAGACAAAGGTTGAAGGAATTGACTCGGGAAGGTCATGATGACTTATTCCGTATTGAGCCAAAACATTGGTGCAAAGCCTTCTTTGACACCGACATTAAATGTGATGTCGTTGATAATAATCTGAGTGAAGCTTTCAATGGCAGGTGTGTGGAAGCTAGGTGCAAGGCCATTGTGAGTATGCTTGGAGGATATTAGAATCATGGTTATGAATAGAATGCATACTCAGAGGGATGGATATGCTAGGTGGACTAGAAATTACGGTCCAAGGATTATGCGTAAGTTACATGATAGTACATCTACTAGTAGGTATTGCCATTTGATATGGAATGGAAATGAAGGATATGAGATTACAGAAGGTGGTGACAAATATGTTGTTGATTTGAATTTAGAAACTTGTTCTTGTAGAGCTTGGGAACTTAGTGGAATTCCATGTTGCCATGCCATTTGTGCAATACACCATAAGAGAAATGATCCGACCGACCATCTAGCCGAGTGCTTCAACAAGGAAAAGTATCTAAGTGCTTATCAATTCATGATGCCTACAGTGAGAGGACAGAAATTTTGGAATAAAACCAATAAAGAAGCTCCTCAACCCCCACCAATGAAGAACATGCCTGGTAGGCCAAAAAGGAGTAGAAGAAAGCAACCGATTGAGCTTGTAAGAGGTGATAGAATGACTAAAAAGGGTAAGCAAATGACTTGTTCTGCTTGCAAACAAATTGGACACAACTGTAAGGGATGTCCTTTAAAAAAGGTATTTTCTCAACTAACTGATCATCTTAATGCGTTTTTCTCACTTTAACAGGTTGTTAATCAATACTTAATATGTGCTTCTCAGGCCAATGCTGGGGCCAATGTATGTACATCCAATGCTCAGGTCAATGTATGTACATCCAATGCTCATGCTAATGCAAGTACAGCTGAAGCTTATGCTCAATCTCAAGCTAATTCCACTGGTCCAAGGCTCGGAAAAAGACAAGTAAGTTGTCATCTAACCATTATTGTAAGTTGTGTATATTAAGATTCCAATTTAGTAATTTTGAATATATATTCAAGCTAAAGCTAAAGCTACGACAAGCATAGTTGAAGGAGGATCCCAAAGCCATGCCAATGCTTCTGCAAATGCCAATTCAATAGGAGACAATAATGGGCATGTTAATGCTTCTGCTCAGGCTAGTGCAGATGTAAGAGAATGTAATGCTCGTGCAAATGTAAGAAAATGTAGCGCCACTATTTTTGCTCATGCTAGTGCTGATGTTAGATGATGTAGTGGTGATGCTAATGCTTTTGGTGATGTTCGTTCGGATTAAGGGGAAGGCAGTGCACCGGCCAATATAATGGCTAAGCATAGACGTGAAAAAATTCCGATGAGTAATACCTCAATCCCCAAGTATACATGTATTGTGATTACGTTCTCATGTTGAATGAATTTTCTATTATTTCAGTTTAAAAGACCTACCACTGAAAATTGCATGATACAAAGAGAATCACAAGCCAAGAGGATGAAAATGATAAGGTTAGGTGTTGACGCAAATCCTATGACAAACCTTCATATTAGCAAGGTGAGTAATATTTTTAAATTTTTATAATAGCAATTACTTATCTCCTTAAGCTAAAAAGATACTCATTCTTATGTAGCCTAATACAATTGGTGCAAGAATCGTTAACCTACCGGAGAAAGGGGTAGTCACAAGATCTACGTCAATAACAAAGGTGCATTCCCAGGTCAGTGCACAACCTCAGTCATATCATATATCAGCAGCTTCTCGAAAACAAATTGCAGTGACGCTGAAGCCACTATTACAACCCAAGGCCACTTCACAGCGTCAGTCATATCATGCAACAGTAGCTCCTCCAAAGCACGTTGCAATGAAGCCAACGACAATATCACAACCTCAGGCCAGTTCTCAAGCTCAGTCATCTCAAGCTACAATAGGTCAGAAGCATCTTGGTTTAAAGCGAAAGGCACCATCACAACCCCAGGTAAGTTCCCAACCTCAATCATCTCGTCTAACATTACCTCCTCGAAAGCTTGTTGCGCTGAAGCCAAAGCCACTATTGCAACCTCAGGCCAATCCCGAAGCTCAGTTATCTAAGGCTACAATAGGTCAGAAGCATCTTGGTTTAAAGCGAAAGGCACCATCACAACCCAAGGCAAGTTCCCAATCTCAATCATCTCGTGCAACATTACCTCCTCGAAAGCATGTTGCGATGAAGCCAAAGCCACTATTACAACGTCAGGCTCAGTCATCTCAGGCTACAACAACTCCTCCAAAGCCTATCGCTGCGAGACCATATATTAGAAAAAGCACAAGAATTATGAATTAAGTGAAGGCTTAACCTATTGTACCACCGGAGACTATCATATTGGATTGATATGTTTGCTGAAATTGGTGTTGTTAGGTGAATTTATATCAATTATTAGCTGGTTTTCTGTATGAGACGTGTAGCGTTTGTGCATAGAACCTTTTCTGCACTAAAAGTGCATATTTTGTTGAACTTTTGTGCAGAACCTTTTGTTGAACAAAACCTTTTGAAAATGTAAGCATGTTGCTTTGTCAATGAATCGTGTTTCAACAAGTTATGTGGGATGCTTGGTTTTGGTTTGGATAATGCACGAAAGTGATTACTCTTCGGGATTGTTAATAGGTAATTACTGAAATTGGCCATGCAGAATTTTCATTTTATATGATGGGGTTTTGCTCTACGTGGTCTCTGTGGCCCGCATTGGATGATTCATGGAAGATTTGATTAGGTAACTTAGGTATTGTAGCCGACTACTTTGATTTCACTTGATTTTTTACACATTCCATTTGAGGCAAGCTCGTTATTAAAATTATGAAAAAAATCACCAATTAACAATCTCGATTGCATAATAAGGGAGTTGTCACCATTTTTTGAAGTTGCAAATTTATTCTGGTGGCAATAGCTCATGTAGTGCTATTGACAAGCACACAAATCAAGCAACATTTTGTAATGCGATAGTAATTTCTCGCATGGCAAGCAACCGGTCTTGCAAACTACAAACTCACATCAGATCTCATTCCCATCTCAATTATCCACAGCTAGTGTTCAAAATTACAAACTCAGATAGAAAGTACTATGGAAGACTTAGAAATTTCCCACCAACTTTCACATTATATATAACCAATACAGCGATATAACACATGCATAGAATGAATGCTGATTGATATAGCATCTTCCCTTTCTTTACTTGTGCAAGCTCCTCCTTTAAACGTCTATTTTTCACCTTTTGACTCTTCATTTCAGCTAGCAATGAGCTCACCTCGACTCCGTCACCCCTCGATTGACTTGATTCAGACAATGTTTGATTTCTTTCGAGGAGGTCAACTATCATGTCCCTCACATGATTTGGTATCTTTGGATCCACCCACATGAAAAAATTGCAGCAACTTGGACTATCAAACTTAGCACATCCATGGAACCTTCTTCCTGCGTTTTTCTTTGTCTTTGCTATAAGAATTGGCGATTGAAGGCCACAATAACATGTTGGCTCCGAGTTGACCTCATTAGGAGTTACGCTACTTGATGCAAATGTTGCTACCCTCATTCTTCTGGGCTTCGTATTATAGGAACCTAATAGAAGTATATTAGCTATATTATGATTCCTTCATAACGTCTTCATATTAATAATTTCTGCATAATGCAATGTGTTTACTCGAGAGATTTAGGAGATGTTTTCAATCTCCAAAAAACATCTTTTTTTCATATGCACTATATGAATAGACAACTATAACTTACTTCTACACTAATGTTCTAATTTGTCACTAGTATTGGAGAATGGAAAACAACAAAATGCTATAATGCAGAGAGCGATACCTGCGTGAGGAGGAGTTGCCATCATCGTCGTTGACCCTGTCGTCATCCCCGATGCCAATCGCTTCGCTGCTGAGATGTCGAGACTCCCGCAAGCGAGATCTTTGCACGAACGTGCAATCGTCAAAGGAAGGAAAGAACACGAACTCACGACGAGCGTCGAACTCGAGGTCGATGAGGACCCAAATCGCAAGATAACTGCAGATTGTTAAATTTGATTTGGGGCTTAGGGTTCGAACGAAATCGATTTGGGGTTTAGGATTCGGATGAGATCGATTTGAGGCTTAGGGTTCGGACGAATTCGATTTGGGCTTTAGGGTTCGGATGAGATCGATTTGGGGCTTAGGGTTTCGGACGAATTCGATTTGGGGTTTAGGGTTCGGCCGAGATCGATTTGGGGCTTAGGGTTTCGGACGAATTCGATTTGGGGTTTAGAGTTCAGCCGAGATCGATTTGGGGCTTAGGGTTTGGACGAATTCGATTTGGGGCTTAGGGGACACTCGGAATAGAGAAAGAAGAAGTAGAGACAGAGGTGGGAGGAGGAGACGGCGTCGTGGTGAAGGTGGGAGGAGGAGATAGCGTCGTGGCGAAGGAGAAAGGAGGAGACGGCGTCATGGCGAAGGAGAAAGGAGGAGACGACGTCGTTCTGCATGCGTGGCTTTTTTTTTAAAAACTATTCGCAACGGAGGAGAGAGAAACGATTAAAAAAAGCCACGCCGGGGGCCGCGTCAGCTTTTTCCTTTAAGAAATTAGACGGCGTCGATTTTAGGACTCGTTTGAAACATTTTGACAAGTTGTAGGATTGAAATGCACTTTTTGCAAGTTTTAGGACTGAAATGCATTTTCGTGACAAGTTTTAGGACTTCTGGAGGACTTATCCCTAAAAAAAAATGCCGATTTATAATATCTCTCACAAATTAACATCAATAGTAATACAGGGTGCACCAAATCGACAAGCTTGACAGCTGATCCATTATCACTAATGAATTCATAAGGCAAAAATGACTCAAAGGCCAACAACTGATTTATTAATCAATTTTAGGTAACAAATATCATTACTTCAACCAGTGGCCTATTAATTGAGTCAAACTAGAGAACCAAATATCTAAAATTTAACAATAGATACTATTGCTCTACATAAATATTATCATACTCCTTAATCATAAAAAATATTCAACATGATAAACATTAACAAGTGACCAGATGAGTTCATGTACAATATGCAGTAACTTAATTGACATGCATTACCCACATTCAGCAGATGTGTTAATTAGTACATCAGTTTGGTCACGAGTTCTTAAGTCGTCTATCATTCAAAAATTACCAGTGTGTAAAGGAGTATACTTGAATAACAAAAGTTTCATAATCTTTATTGTTTCTCATCAGCTCGCTCAATACATAACTCAAATACAATCTCATATGAATTGTATCGCATTAAGCCAGCTTCAGTTCACAATAAAGTTTGATTTTTATTGATGAATCACACCTTTTTATTATATGATAACATACTAGTAACTCATCACCTGTATTTCCAAAATCACAGAAAATACAAGAAAAATACGCAAAAATACACTAAAAATACATGTATTTAGGATTCCATATGCAATTTCACATCAATAAAACCATCAAACATATAAAATAAATATACCACAAGATAGGAAATCACCATATGAGTCCAACGCCGCCAACCACGTGCCAAAATAATCCCCCACGTGCGGCGCGTGGGGCTCACGCGCGCGCGCGTTCGACGCCCGAGCGCGTGGGGCGCGTGCGGCATCCCCGGCGACGCGCCGCCGACCCTCTTGCTCGTCTCGTCTCCCCCAATCCAAATTTGTGATTTAATTTAATTTTCATTAAACAAAAAGTCTCGAAAATCACAAATTATGGCAAGATCAATACCAATTAGGGCTAATCCATACAAATTAGGGTAGATCCGTACAAATTATGATAAATCCGTACAAATTAGGGCAAAACCAATTGCGTTCGAGTTCTAGGGTTATGGTTGCTCTGATACCACATGTTAGACGCAAATTGCGCAACCCCAAGATCTCCATAACCAGAACAAGAACATGCATAATTGAGTAGAAAGATTAACGCACTTGTTTTAGGATCCATCGAACATAAAGCGGAAGCATAAAAAGGATTACCCACATATATCAAGGGGATCCACGCATCAAGTCCTTCTCCTCTATTGCCCTCCGTATCATTGGCTCAATGAGGCGGCCCCCCTCACGTTTAGCGTTAGGTAAACGCCCCTTAGGTGAGGATACATGTGAGAATTAGGGTTAGAGGAGAGACTTGAGCACTATTTATAGAGTTTCCAGCCAGTCCCTTTCATTACGGGCCAGGCTCAACTCGGCCCACACTAGCCAGCCCATATTAGACTAATTAAGAAACCTTCTATCTCACCTTAGACTAACCTTGTTTTACGGTGATCGTAAAAACAGTAAATTACAATATCAATTAATTTAGTTTACATTAGAAAAACTCTTACGTACCAAGTTATGATGATCGAAAATTCTAAAAGAAACTTTGGAAACTAAAGGTGTGTTTTTTTTTTTTTTTTTTTTTTTTTGGGGGGGAATCATATCAAAAAAGAAGCTTTTTGGGAAATCAATTTCCAAGAAAATGCTTATCCTTTTTCAAGTTAAGAAATTCATCCTTAAGTATAAATATTTTAACCAAATACTGTAAAGTTCGGAAAAACTAATTTGGGGAAAATTCTTTCATTTAAATAAATACACTCTAAATCATGCAAATGGAAGTATGTAATTGATATCAATGTGACTTGTGAAAACCACAATAATAAGTTTGACAGCAGAAATGGGATAAGAAAATGCATGTGGTGACTCTCAATTAAATGATTTATGAGGTAATGTATGTTTTCGTTGATGATTTTGAGCAAGAGTCCATTGAAAAATGTTTTGTGCTTTTGATATGCTTCTGTAAAAGTTTATGATTCAATTGGCAAAATTGAAAAGTTTAGGATGAATTGGCAAAAATGCAATAAATTTATAACTTTTTGGACAATTCTCTTGATATGTTGATACTCATGAATGCTTTGGATAAGACAGAGTTGAGCTATCTTGCAAAATTCACGCAAGAAGGGTATGTTTATTAGGGCATGTATTGCAAGTGTTTTAGATAAAATAAAGTAAGTATATTATAATCTATGTCATCAAATAAAGTCCAATTTGTCATTTGAGCAAATGAAATGAGTGCATTGAAGATTTATCAATAGTTTAGGAACTATATCGAATAAAATTCAAGAATTACATTGTACAGTTTTAAATATCTAAGGATGACATTATATTTTGAATCAAAAATCAAATACCATTCATGCTTATATAGCCCTAGTAGAAAAAAGGGGTAAAGATAGAAATTTCTATCCTATAACCGAAAAGCAAAGTGGAATTGATGCTTTCTCGATGAAGCAAAGGACATGAGAAGCAACAGCTCGATGCTCATACTTCTAAAATTTAGAATTTCCCTTTTTTGTGTCTTCAGAAAAGATGAAACTACATAGAGTAATATTAGACTACACCACTAACTAAACATATTTCAATGAAATAATATATTTATCTCGATAAAGAAACACACTTTTTATTATTTTGTATTCCGTGCTATTATACATGCGTTGTTTTTCTATTTATGATAATAACAAATATAATTAAACATTTTACAAATGGTCTGACTCCCTTAACTAATAGGAGGCATTAATGAAATGTACGGGGTGCTTATAAGATAACTAAATATTCAGTTTCTTCTCAATTATATTCTATGGTAAAATTTTCAATAGTCGCTAAATCAAATTGTACAAATTTACTAATAAGGAGTAGTAGCAATAAAAATAGTTAGGGGTATGCAAAGAAACTGAGAACTACTTGGACTATTCAGAACTGGAATGAACCCATCTAGATTCAATGGTTCTCATGGAAATCAGTTTGGTTCTCGATTCTACTTTTTTTATGGGAACCAGTGGGTGTTGATCCGGTTCCTTGTTCTAAGTGTGGAGCCACTTACCTGCCCATCTAAACTAGACCTATATATATATGATATTTAAGAAAAATTCAATTCACTTTAAGCAAAAATGAAAGTCAAAGAAACAAAACGGTCGTCCTTACAATATCCTGGTTCTTCCTTGCTCTGGCAATATTATCTCTATTCCAGCCATTTCAAAGCAAATCCCCCATCAATGCCTCGGCATTCCCCTTTCCAGCCCTTGCCCTCTCCTTGGAGTCGCAAGAAACATCATAATTGCAATTAATAGAAGGCATAATTTACTTTCAACATTCAAACCCACTTTATCTCTCACTCAACTCCAACACTACCCACCGAGATGCTTTCTTCCATGAGTGATAGGAATTAGACCAACCAATTTTCTAATTTGTCTAGGGAAGTTTGGTGGGAGTGGTTTCATGGACCCATTTGGGAATCAAACCAGACTAGTGTCCAAATTCCGAGTGGATTTATGAAGCAAATGGGTGGTTTTTTATTCCAATTTTTTTAAACTAGTTCTTAGTAAGTGATTTAGAATTTCAGGATAGGAACTGCCCACCCAAATCATGCTCATCTCTAGAAGAAATAGTAGCAATAGCAGTAGCAATAGTAGTAATGATTAATGAAGACAATGGATATTCAAACACCATTCACTACAATATGCTTTTCAGAAGGAGTTGTAGATAACAAAAGCAACTGGTAATCAAACGTGATTCACTAAGATATGCTTTTGTTGATTCAACAACAACCCAATGTTAAGAAAGATTAAATGTAGAAGTTCATTTAACGGTCTCATAATTTTTTTAAAAGTCACATTTTAAGTTTCCTTTTCAAAAAAGAAAGGAATCTCAGCATAATGTTCGTGCAAAAAATTACTATGTAAAATAAAATAAAAGAATAACTCTATAATCTTGCCCATAGAGTGTCAAGATCTTTGAATTCCCCAACATTTTGTTATAATCCGAATCCACCAAAAATCCAAGAAATAAGAAGCCCTATCAACTCTTGACTCTCAACCAAGTTGACAAATCAAGTTTTTCACATAAAAGGTTTCCTTGAGTTAAGGGATAACTAGATTCACTCAATTGTAAATCATTTGTTACCATGTATTATGCACTAATAGTACATCCATATATAACTAAAATGCAACGTTTGAAAGGACCCAGTAAATAATTTGACATCCTTGATTTTCAGTTATGTTTTCTACTGAATAAATCGAGCATTTTATTAATGCGTCTATAGGGCTATTCTCAAAGTTGATCACTCTAGAGATAACTAGACTATCTGGAGAAGTCATTAAAGATTTTAAATACAATAGACTTGAGAATTTGACTAAGAATCGGTTACTCGACCGTGCTCATCTACCGAGATCATTACGGCACAAATATAAATCGATTAGAGATCAGAGATAGGTCGATTTGATTGAGATGAGTGGCTAATCATGGGTGACACTACTAAATTGGAAAATTCTCGTCAGCTGGCACTAGATTAATTTTTCTATCACTTTTGTTACCCTGTGTCCGTATTTGAATTCTCGAGATTTTCATGATAATTGAGAGTCACCAATGTGTTGAGTGGGTTCATTATGGCTCAAAGAAAATCAACCATGAGTCATTTACACTAAAAATCTCTAAAAACTATATGGTAGTCTAGGTCACGCTAAAAACGCACCAAATGGAAATTAACCATGAATTCGAGTCCGATTTCAGAAATTGAAAATTCTGTCATATCACAATAAATTCTAAGAGTGTTAACTCAATCTTAAAAGATTTTTCTACAACCCAAGACTTTTTGGGAAAAAGTCGGCATAGGACCGTTTTTGTTCTAAAAAAGGCCAAGATCGTTTTTTATCACAAAATTAGGATGCAAGATGGATCTAATAGTGAGGAAAAATATCAATTGAACCAAGGATTTAATAACGGAACTTATCGAGGCCAAATTTAGTTGATTTGAGAAATGGTAAGTGGCCAATTGAAGGACAAGTCTAGGAAATTCGTAGCTCCCCCATGGCCTAGCATTTTGGACCATCTCAAGTGTCCATGGAGAGGCCTTGGTGGCTCATTAAGAGCCATGGATGATATGCGTGGCCAAGGAGGAGTCATGGAGAGCAAGTGTGGAAGAATTGGCCATGGTGGCCCACCTTCCCCTTATCCCTTCCTCTCCTTTCTCTCTCTTCTTCATCCACCGTCCAAGACCTCCTCTCCATCCCTCCTTGTTATGTGACCCCTAGTAGTAGCCAAGGAAGCGCGGGAGCAAGCCGCATGCCACCATTGCTGTCTCCGCCCTACACGAGCCACCACCCGCGCGCCGTCGCCCTTGCCGCGCCCTTACCGTCCAAGCCCTATCTCGCTATCCATCTTGCTGTCCAATAGTCGTGAGGGACTATGGAAGCTTGCTAGAGCTTCCTTTGCCACTGGTTTATCCCCGGTTTGGACCCAAGACCATCACCGCTACCCTTCCCAAGTCTCTCCGCGCCAAACTAGCTCCATTTCTTTTGTTTTGCAGCCCCAACAGCAAGTAGAAAAGTGGGTTTCCAGCCACCTTTGTGGTCTGTTTTGGAGGTGTTCCGGGTCTCGAAGCCTAGGCCCGCTTTGGAGAAAAACGTCCCCCACGACGTTCCCGTCGATTTGATCTTACCCATGCATTAATCCAGTGAGTTTTACTCACTAATCCTTCCTTATTTTGCTAATGATGCTTAGGGGTTGTTTAAATTTAATTAAGTGCAATTACATGGATAGATTAGATTAGAATAATTAAATTAGGGATTTACCTATGCATGTTAGGTGATTAGTTGTAGTAATTAGCGAGTAAATAGGCTCGTGTAATTATTGAGTGAGTCTCAAAATTTTTTTGGGCTCGTCTCGATTTCCAATTAGGATATAATGGGTCTAAGTTGGATTTATTGTATTTATTTAATAATTTCCATATTATTTAATTATTTATTTATTTTCCGGAAAATTAGACAATGATAGTCGACGACCTAAATTTTATGCCGATTATTGTGGTGTAGTCCATTTATTTATTTGAGTGTTGACTTGTGATGAATTAAATTAATTATGATTTTAGGATTTTATTCCTAAATTAATTAATTTTGGTAATTAATGGGAAAATTACCGGGTGTCAGTTTACAACTCCTAAAATATATAATGGGCTATTGAAATTGGTGGGTTGTTCAAAAAGTGAAATTATTATATTTTAGTTAAGGCTGACCGTGTACTCACACACGCCTTTTTTTTTTTTAATCAAGAATGATAAAAAGATAGAATTGGTTGTATGATTAGGATGGTATACTATATCGACCTATAGGCAATATGTCAGCTTAGCAAAGAATAGTACATTGGTATACTATATCAACTTACGAGCAATATGTCAGGTTAGCAAAAAGCAGTATATCTTATCAACTTAAATTGAGTATTGTCGATATACTATATCAGCCTAAGGGCAATATGACAGCTTAGCAAAGAGCAGTATACCCAATTATCTTAGAAGCGAGCTATATTATCTATTTATCAACTTAGCAGTGAGCAATCCTAATATGAACGGACTTATAGATAGTATGAGATGAGTGGACCAAGAAATGAGTCGAGATGACATGTATCGATTCGGTCGATTGATCAATAATTTGATCTGATATTATGAATTGATTAAGTAATGTGATATAAGACATTTGTAAATAACGTTAATTTGCATAATGGAACTAAGGTCAAGGTAAATCCTCTAACTTGTGTTGTACTTAGGTAGCCTCTAGAGTGTATTGGTTTCCTAATCGGGTCCTAGAGAGTAGGACTTGCTGAGATGTAGTCTCATCCCGGTTGTGGAACAACGTTTCGGTCCCTAGATGCAGCAAACTTGGATTTTAAAGATCTCAAAAGTTCGATGCAGTCTGCTGAAAGCTCCAATTGGAGTGTGGAGGGTTTTATAAGAGGAGGACGAGGACCCGTAGTTTATGGAACCCCCTTTCCTACTTATAGATCTTGATTCTAAACTTGTTTAAGTTGAATATGGTGTAATAGTCCGCCATATATATATGTGCACTGGTTTGCAATGTATATAAGTGTTGTTGTTTTTGAAAATTCAATTTAGTCATACTTTCTTATCCCATTGTTTTATTATCTGGGGATTATTTATATGCTTCCATATGTGTATTAAAAAGAAGGGGTCGGTCGATGCGTCCTAAGACATCACTATTAATCAACCAAGGTGGGGGATGGGTGCGTGCCCGAGGATCGGGGTGTGACAAATAAAATTATCTTATCAATGGAGATGTCATTTCAAAATGAACTTTTTAAATGAACTTTTTATATAGCTACCAAACTATTGAGAAATATTTAGGGTCCTTATGGATTAAGAATTTATCTAATGTCAAGTGTGTGTCCACTTCATGGTGATGCCCATCATTTGGCTTTTCTCTCAAAACTTGCATTTATTCTATTGTGACATTTTTAATAGTTGCTAAATCAAATAATACAAATTTACCAATAAGCATAGTAGTAGTAGTGGTAGTGGTAGTGATAGTATTAGATAACAAAGACAATGGGTAATCAAACATTGTTGACTACAATATGCTTTCTTGTAGTAGTCGATAACAAAAGCAATCGGTAACCAAACGGAGTTCAATAAGATATCCTTTCTTTGATTCATTAACAACCAAATTTTAAGAAAGTAAAATGCAGAAATTCATTTAATAGTCTCATAAAGATTATAAAAATAAAAAGTCACATTTTAAGCTTCCTTTTCAAACAAGAAAGAAATCTCAACATGATGTCCGTTTAAAAATTACTATGTAAAATAAATCTTGCCCATGTAACCAAAAAATCATGAAATAAGAAGCCCTATCAACTCTCGACTCTCAACTAACTTGACAATTCAAGTTTTGCACTTTAAAATTTATTTGAAATAAAGGATAAAAATGTCCACTCAATTGAAAATTGTTTGTTACAATATGTTATGCACTAATTGCTGTTGCAACCCAACCCTCAGGAGTCATAGGCGGAAAGGTCGAGTTTAGGGATACTTGACCATGGGGCTTCCTCATGGTACATGTTCCAAAAGATCTCATCACTTCATCATTTGGGATTGACCACGTGAGTTCTCTCGATCATAGTCGTGAGCTCTCCCAAGCTCATACCTTGCATGATAGTGGAAGGTATTGTGATTCATATCTACAATGACAATACACCTTGGAAACTAAGATCATATATGAATATCAAACTTAAGGGTATTGTTACCATAGTAGCTTTCGTAATAGTACTCATTCATATGGATGGCATTACTTCATCCTTTAATATTTCCACATTTGGTATGCTAAACTATAGTGAGTCTCATCAAGACCCATACCCCTCATGATGGATTCATTTATTATCAATAAGTTGTTTAAGACAACTTAGATAAAATTCAAGAGTTGCCATTAGCCTCTTTTGGGGATTGTCTAGAAAACCTAATCAAGGGTTTGGAGTAATCTCTCGATTTCTATGTGACTAGAGATTCTATGGTTTAAGGACTTGGGTTATGCCAACATTTCTATTAGTGCCCTTTCAATACCTAATAGTTTGTCGTGTTTTCTAAGGTGTCCATACATGTCCTTCTATTTTTTCATTCCAATAAAACTAACTAGGCAGTCATGCGTGGATGGTCAATTTCATATAATTCTAATTCTATCAAGATAAACAAAAACAAACAATTGAAATTTAAAGACAATGTGGTAAGTAAACACTCAAGAAAATAGTTTAAGGAAAGCGGTAAATCTAATATGAGATCTTAATGAAAATTAAATCAAAAGAAGGGAACCCACAACTCGTTAAGCACTTATACAACATAAGACAATTCAAAACATATATTGAGGAATCAAATTGATACAAGAACAAGGTTGGATTAGACATCGACCATTCATCGTCTTCACATCTTTTTTTTTTGGTCGAGTAAATATACCTTTCATTACTACATAGGAAAAGTACTAGAACATTTTCCCAAGTCCAAACATAATAGAGATAAAAAGGTAATGGGGAGGTCTAGACAACCAATTTGTTGCAAGGGAGTCGTTTCAGCAAGCCTTCGCAACCCAATCTGTGGCCCAATTCATTTCTTGCGAACAAATGGTGACAGACACCCCAACTAAAGAGCACAACAATTGTTGACAATCTACCACTACCGATTGGACAACCCATGGGACTTCAACTTGGCCCAAGATAGCATTTCCTGCTGTCAAATTGTTAGTCACAAGCTAAACTGAACTACTGTACTTATTTGACTATGTTCATTGAACTAAAGAGCTGCCATTCATGTCTTCTCTACAAAGTGCAGACCTTCTTTCAAAGTTAGGGTTTCCACAACGAGGGCAGACGGAGCAAGGACTTTCTTGATGAAGCCACCAACAAGACCCCCGCAATGGTCTCTGCATAATCTGGCAACAGCTCCTTGTTTTAAGTCACTACACCAAGATCCATGCACATTTAATTTCAACAAGCCTATAGGCGGTGGTATCCACTCTTCCTTTGGCAAACCTCCCATTTCATTTCATTGCTATTCTTGATAAGCCACTTCCTCCATGGATCTATCCTAATCATAATCTAAAACTAAGACTAGCTACATACAATGGGAAAGAAATAATCAACATTACAAAAACAATCACAATCACAAATAGAAAAAAAAAAATAGTCAGAGAACTCGAAAATTATGCATAATTGGTCAAATTTGACCTCGGGTCGGCCTTTATGATTCATGCAATGATCCTCTAGGACACCTACCCCAATTCTTCTTCTTTTTTTAATGGCTTAGAACAATTAGCCACTATTTGTGTTCTCGCATGGCAACCAATGTATAGAAGCCCCTAAAACAAGCTCTAAGTGTGATCCAAATGTATCCCACGAGTTCATACATCGCACCTATACATACATCTAAAAATCACATGCATAGTAGAAAGTAAACACACATGCAGGCCCTTAGGCCTTGATTCTCAATCAATCAGACAATTTTAGTGACCCAACACTAGATCGCTTATTCAGTCAACAAGCATTAAATAAAATCATAGGTGTTTGATGAAAGCAAAACACATCAAAAGCTAATGATTGGAGTGATGCCTAAAAATTATTTAAAGAATAATTAAATGGTGAATTGTAAGAAAAATTTGTAAGTGTCAACACAAGATTGTATCATGATTATGGAACACATTTAATCATCAAGGCTAACTTAGGTGAATCTTGTGCACATTGATTGAGCTTTGCGGATGCCTTAAATATGTTCCAAACCTTAGATGATATCAATGCCAGGCTAAAATGCAATTTGGAAATTTGGAACATAAAGGACAACATGAAAATTTTTAAAAAATTTGTGCATGCGCATTACTTGAACAAAAACCAAGTTCAAATCAACAAGAACATGAAATTTCAAATAATTTCATGACATTCAAAAGGTCTGAAAAGCATGGTAACATGCTTTTTATTTTTCAAGAATTTTTGTGTGTAAATTTTGGAAGGTAAGGATCAAAACTCATGAAGAAATGTGAATTCAATTCAGCATGCAAGATGTCCTAAAAATTCTAGAAGAAAATCACAGGGGAGAATTACAACAAAAAATCACTGAACGTGGAAAATAAGATTGAAGAGAGTGAAAATGAACCCATGGATAATTGGCTCCAATAAAATTACACAACATCAAACGCATCATGATGAACAATTTTCATGAAGAGAGTTTTCTAAGGTGAGCTATGTAGAAATTTATAAAAATTCAAGAACGCATAACATCACATCAGAAATGTAATCAAACAACAAGGTATCATTGCAAATCAATAATGATTTGACCTAGTAAATAAAGTCTAAAAAATCTGAAAGTTTACCACAATGTAAACAAGAGAAAGAAAGACAAACTAAAACAAACTTTATTAAGGACCAGACCTCATAATCCTTAATGAGAAAATCATACAAAGATAACAAGAGGTCTGACTGACAAAAGCAAAAAGGGGTTCCGAATTTCATTCAAAGTAGATTTCTAGGCAAACTTAACAAAAAAAAATGATCAAATGACATGAAAATTATGCAAAATTAATGTCATCAGAAAGATTGAGACGTATCCTAAGACTTTCTAAGAGATGTCAAATCCAATTAGGGTCAAATTCATGGTCAAATAGCGACAATCACAAAAGCATGCAAATCATCGATGAGCAAATCAGAAAATTGATGCATGATTATTGGATTATGAGGCCACCTAAACAATGCATAAAAATGTGAAATTCACACATGACATATGGTTGAATGCAACAAAAGTTTGGTTAATACATTTAACCCTAAATCAAAGTGCAAAAAGTCACGTGGATTCATTAATATCGAAAGGTGACTTATGATTAAGGACGACATGCAAGACAATTTCAATTCTGATTTACTAATTTAATACATGGTTTTCACATTGTAAATTACTTTCAAATGAGGCATACCATATGTGAACGTGAAGCTTGTGGTATGCTCTTAACATGTCTAGAAGACCTCATGATCTAATTTGGCTCTTAAGGAGCTCAAATAGAGATGTTTTCATGGGCTTGTATTCAGCCTCCATCACAGTAAGATTAGCACAAAATATGAGTGATTGCCTATGACTTAACGACAAAACTAAAATATACTCCTGTATTTTACTTGGTTACTTAATCAACCCTAACCAACTGGGGACAGTGCCAAAGTAAGACGACTTAAATGTTCAAATCGAGTACCAAATTATGGATGGAAGGTCTTATGAGAGTCTACTATTATATGTAAGTAATTTTCCTTAGTGGTTCAGGTGTAAAGAGGTTGCAACGACCCACTCATAAAAGTATAGCTTCCCTATGTCCTGCTTACTGACATAAATTATTTTTGTGGAGGCGATAAAACATAGTGCATCGATCTTTACTCATCCTGTCCAGACTCTTCCAAAATTCAAACCCAAACACGGAACTTTCTCCATCTTCCACCTTCTTTCCTCTAGCTCTCTTCATCGCTCTCAAACTCTTGTCGCAATGGCTAAATCAACCCAAAAACCTGCCACCAAGTCCACCTGCCATCCCCATCATCCGCCACCTCCACCTCCTGAAATTCCCCCTCCGCCACACCCTCCACGCCCTCTCCCAAATCTACGGCCCCATCTTCTCTCTCCGCTTCGGCTCCCGCCGGGCGTTGGTCGTCTCATCAGCGGAAGAGTGCTTCACCACAAACGACATCGTGCTCGCCAGCCGCCCTGTCCTTCTCATCAACAAGCACCTCCCCTACAACTGCACCACTGTCGTCTCCTCCTCTTGCGGCGACCACTGGTGCAACCTACGCCGCATCTGTGCCCTCAAGATCTTCTCCTCCACTTGCCTCAACGGTTTCTTCCCCATCCGGAGGGAAGAAATCAAGCCGTTCCTCCTAAAACGCCACAAGATATCATCCTGCAATCAACCGTCTGATGAGGGCTTCACAAAGTGGTTTTATTAATTTGCATCTTATATAGGCATTAGGAACATTTGCATACCAGTATTAAAATTTTTGTAAAACATTTTTAAAAAAAAAAAAGCTTCCTTCTTTTCCCTTTTCTTTTTCTCGGCATGGGCCGGCCCAGCCCACTCTCCCCTTCTCTTCTCCTTCTCTCCACTTTTGCCTGTTGGCTCCACAACAAACAGGAAAGCAAGGACAGAGGGCAGGTTGAAACACGGCGAGCGTCCCTCTCTCTCCCACCAGAGAAAATATTGCTAAGGCACCTCAAATTGCGCCAGTGTTCAACGTGGGCCCACGTTATCAGACCAATTTCCACCCACTTTTCTCTCTCCTCTCTCTTCTCTGTCCCTTCTCTGCACTCTTTCTCAGCCAATTTCTCCGCACTTTTCTCTCTCCCTCCTCTGCACGCTCTCTCGCCCGACTCTCTCTCTCTCTCTCCGATCGCCCCTTTTTTTTTTTTTGTGGATTTCTATGCATTCCAATCCGACCCATTTTAGGCCGCTTCTGTCTTCACCAACGCTAGGAATCGGGGCTTCTTGGAGGGATGTGGGTTCTCCAGCTCGTCGTCCACGTTGCCATGCGAACCGGGGGAGAACTTCGAGACTGTCAGGATGTTCAGATCGAACTCGCGGTGTCCCCTGGCTCTATGTGTGAGTTGAACCCACGCCCTCTGAGACGCTCACTCTGTTGGCAGTCGAGGCGGCGGCGGCAGCCAAGGAGGTAGGAGTCAGGGCCTCGTAGTGGCACCTCTTGTGCCCACCGAGAGCTTGGCCGGTGGGGAAGCTCTCGTGGCAGATCAAGCACTCGTGCACCTTCCCGGACACACTGGAGGAGGTGGTCACCGCGGAGGTTGAGGTGGCCGGGTGCTCGTCAGCGCTGGCAAAGAGAAAGTGTGTTGAGAGAGAGGAGAGAGGAGAGAGAAAAGTGAGAAGAAGTTGGCCTGACAACATGGGCCCACGTTGGACACGTGGTGCAATTTGAGATGCCATCTTATTTGCCAGGAGCACTAGACGTAGCCAATTTTTTCTCGAGGTCATGCGCACCGGATGGCTTAAAAGGTGAATGGGGCTTCTTCTTCATCTTCGGCTGGCCATAAAAAACGGAAGGAGCCCGAGAGTGAAAACAGAGAGAGAGAGAGAGAGAGAGACAGAGAGAGCTACCTCGCTCGCACCAGGAAGGAAAGGGAGAGACGTCGTTGCTGGAGGCCAGCTCATTGGTCATCGTCGGCTGTAGCTCCGGGCTCGAACCAACCAATGCACCTCGCATGTTGATGAAGTGCCTCAAAGAGAAACAGAAGAAGAGAGTGTTGAGACAGAGAGGAAAGGCGATCTGAGCATTGTTTTGACCAACACGCAGAGGGGGAGACAAGGAACGACGAGCGTAGCGAGGAGCAAGGAAGTGAATGACTAATCCGGTGAAGTATTCTCACGAGACTCCCCCGACGATCGATTTGTGGCCATCATTCTCCGATAACTAGAAGTCTGGGCTTGGGCGGTGGCCGTGATCCGTTCTTTTCCAAAGACCAGGATAGCCGAGCTTGACCACCCTTTTGTTCTGCTTTGTCTCGATCGACCTAAGGACTGAGATTTGTTTGCTCCGGTTATGCGCCTATGGTGGTCTCGAGTGAGTCACCTCTCACTTCTGGGGACGTCGTTTGTTGCTTGATTTTGATTCTGGACAAGACTTCGAGCCCTAAATAAGCCAGCGTTATCCCTTTAGCCGACGCACCCTAGGTGTTTGATAAAATGCCCTCGAGGCGCTTCTAGGAAAACAGCCACTGCCTTTGCCGTATCCGAAGCTCGTGTATCATCGTTTTGATTTCTAGTTACTAAGGTCGTCCTGCGTGAAGCCTTATCTCATTGATCGTGGGTAGTGGTCGGCGAGGTTGAGCGGTGGCGTTTCTTCAAGAGAGACCTTGGCAATGGTGATGTTGTCGGCAAAGAAGAGAACGTAGAAAAGGGGAGCTTCGGCGAGGAATGAAACCACGCCCAGCAAAGGGAAAATTAAATAGAAAATGGAAAATGGAAAAGAAAATAAAAGAAACAAACAAAGAGTTACGAAAAGAGAGAGAATATCAAATCCGTAAGCCATTTTGAGTTTGTGGGCTGGATGGACTTTAGGTCCAAGTGAGCTTGATTCTAACAATAGGATTTGTGGGCTTTGGCCGGGCTTCGTCATTTCTCTTATTGTCCTTTTCTTTGGGAGGTTCGCAGGACTGGGCTCAATTGATGAGCCCAGATGGTCCTGACCTGGGTTGGATGTGGAGATTCGACCTGGATCCGTTTTGTATTATATTTTCTAATATTAAAAAACTATTTGAAAACTAAATTAATTAAAAATTCCCAACTAATTTTCCAAAAAAAATTATTATTATTCTTCAAAATTCATAGAAAATTTTGGAAAATTAAAAAATTCATAAAAATTTAGGAAACTCCAAAACATTCTAAAAAAGATTAATATTCCTCGAAGAGCTTAAAAAATAGGTAATCTTCTCTTAAAAAGTGGGAGCCTTATCATCTATGATTATGCTTAAAATTGAACGAGCCCTTAGAGCTCTACCTAAGAGTTTCAATTGTCCTTAAAGACAAATACGCTTGATTGTGCACTCTCATATGATTATGACTTTCTTTTAGCTTAGTTAGGATTAACATTTATTTATCTCTTAGTTTTAAATGCTTATTTTCCCTTGCAATTTATTTAATGCTTTCTTTGGTTATTGATTGTTATTTTAACAATTGTGCACTTACATGATGATTTCATATGTTAGTGGATAAGTCTAAAATCGATCTAAACTACAATGAACAAGATTATGTACCAAAATAACACTAATCGATAAATTAGTATAATTATGTTCCCAACCATATATTCCTTGATCACGTAGATAGTAAGGTATATTTACATGTCTCACTTTATTTCTAATTGATCCCCATAGACTAGTGGTGACTCTTCATTAGAATATTTTTATGAATATCCTAATGTCACATGGGAAATGGGTCAAGGAGAGTCTACCTTTAATCATGGGTCATAATTATGGGTCATAGGGTTATATTTTAGGGAATACCTCTAAACTTAAATATATTTCCCTTCGTGTCAAGGGGTAGATCGTAACAATATTATTTAAATCAAAATTACTTTTCAATATACTTTAAAATTATACTTTATGAAATATTATTTACATTTCAAAAATCTCTTTAATCTAAAGTTTTTTGTATTCCCCAAATCTTCCTCTAAAAGCCTAACGGGACGCAGCCCTGATACTTAAGAATAACTAAAATAAGATTGCACGCAGATATGGGCGACGAACCGGCGTGAGCCGTTGTCTCCATACACTGTCAATTTGTCATTATCTACCGTCAGAATTCAACACACGGTTGAATGCGTGCCATGTGTACATCTAAATCTGACGTGTAAGATTGCCATTAAATCCTAACTGCAAACCACCCTCTCTCTCCCCTTTGATAGGTTGCCAACTATGGAAAAATGTTAAATTCAATTTTATTCAGCCACTCGTAAGAACAATTTTGTAAGGCTTGTTATTCTCTAAGTAGCACCGACACTAGTACCGACACGGCACGACACGACACGATATACTAACACGTTATTTATAAAAAAAACAAAGAATTCCGACACGTTGGGACACGTTGGGACGTTATATATTAAATATATATTTTTATATATACATAATAAATTATCATTTTTATGATTATTTGAATCAAATTCATAAATAAATATATTTTAAAAATCTTAGAATAAATATGCACTAAAAGCATTAATCCGCAATTTATTAATATCATTCATTGTTTTAATTTGATAAATTCAAATTTATTTTAATAATTCATAAAACTTTGAGAAAAAACAAGCGCTCCATATTCTAGACTTGCATGTTAGATATGTTGGAAGAGGAGAAAAAAAAACTTAAGGGATGAATTGTGTATCATGGGAAGTGGGAGTTAGGAAAAAGAGAATACTAAGTTTTTATTCTTTTTCAATTTATTATTTTTATTATTTTTTTTTTTTTTTTGATATATATATTTTGATATCTCATTTATTGAATTTTAAAAATTAACCTTGATATCAGAATTACATGTCGGAAAACTTATATGTCAAAATTCCAACTCGGCAAGTGTCGAAGAAAGTTGTTCAAGTGTCGAATTTTCTGACACGTGTTGACCAAGTGTTGGAGAATGTTCGAGAATGTCAAAGAGCGTCGGACATGTGTCCAAATGACCGACACATGTTGACCAAGTGTCGGAGAATGTTCTGTTATCTTCCACGCCTATGAGTTTGAAACGTGTTTGGGTAATAAAAATACTAAATTTTCCTAATAATATATCTGGTTTGAGTGGGTGATTTACATTTACTTGTCGTTTAAGTATATTTATTTGGTCAGAGTAATCGTACGTCTTGAACATGAGAGCCTTGTCATTCTATCGACTCAATAAACTGAAAGTTAAATCTAAATCAGATTCATCAGTAAGTGAGTTTTCTTATTACGTAGTAGGTGTCATGAATTGTACAACACGTGTAGAACAAGTGTCCAATCCAAAGAATCTAGGTGGAGAGAGTATAGAATATAAGACTAATTGAGATCTCATAAACAAGTAACATGTGATAGTTTAATATTAACGAGTGAATCTCAACATGAGTTACGGCACTCGGGTAAATCCCAATACTCTTCACCAAAAGCTAGAATATATATTGTTAGTGACAACGTCACGAGGGACCAAAGCTAGGAGATATTGAACTCGCAATTGCAAACGTCACTGAGGAAGGGGGAAAGAAGGGGGGTGGCGGAGCTTGAAAAAGGAATAGCATAAATTCAGATGAAGTATCGAATGCAATAGACAATTCTGTCTAATTGAACCTCAACCTTCTTGAATACGATCATCATCGGCTCATCGCCAAAAAAGAATATGAAAACGCCTTACATCTGACCTAATCTTGCAGAGATTGCCTGTTTTGAATATAAATCTCTTGTAAACGTCTAGATGTTAAAGACATGAAGTTACTATGTGCATCATGCACATAAGAAAAAGAAAAGAGGAAAAGACAAAGGTAATACTACTATGTTGGTGGGTGGTTGACACAAAGAAAAGTCACGATAATGAAGAGAGACTTAACAATGATCATAGAAATATCGAATTATATTATTATAACCTAGTTTTCTATAGGGTTAAGAAATGGAACTTCGTGGACAATTATGATAATGAGAAGTGCTAAATAATATCAATATAAGTACGTAATTACGGAGTTCCCTCTTAGTGTTGCTTTTAGTTGGGTTACGTAGAGTTGTAGCTGCCTTGGCCACATTGCAATTTGCAAGAAAAGGTTTGTCTACCTTTCTCCACAAAATTAGTACCACCAAGACGCCAACTTAGTCAATCATTCAAATTTACTAGCTATTAATTTAATGGGAAAAAGCTGCCAAAAACTCTTAACTATTTCCACTGCGAAACATACACTTTGAGCCTTTTTTTTTTTGGTAAAATCAAAAACTCCAAACTACGTCCACTATAACATATTTACCTTAAAATTTTTCTTATGACATAAAAAAAAAAAACTTTAAACACGTATTTGTATGACACATTTACCATCCTCAAAATTTCATCAAGTAATTTCCAGCCAAAATGATATTGTTTTATTTTACTTAAGCCATGTGGGCATCATGCTAATACTATTTACAAATTATTGATAGTGCTCATTGACCAAGCCTTGAAAAAAAAATGTGTCACACAGAGACAAACTTAAAATTTTTTAGTTTAAAAAAAAGTTTAGGATAATAGGTCATAATAGGGCCAATTCCGAAAAAAAACACAAACTTTAAGTGTTGTCCAAAATCTGGCCTGAACTTTATTTTGTCTAAAAAAAAAAAGCATGAACTTTAGGGATTGTCTCAAATCTGGCCCGAACTTTGTTTTGTCTAAAAAAAAGCACGAACTGTAGGTATTGTACCAAATTTGGCCCAAACTTTATTTGAGATAAAATAAAGTAATTCTATTACAAATAGGCTTCACATCTCTATTTAACTACAAGATGCACATGCTTTTAATATCTCGCTTTAAGGTAATGTAATCTTCTGCTTTCAACCTAGCTTCTGACATTGCAAACAGTTTGCCAATTGTTAATTGATCTAATGGCCCTAGCTATGTGCCTCTTCCCCTGGAATTGAAGCTGCTGAATTATTTTTCCCATGAGAATCATCTGTAAAGTTCACCTCATTGAAAGACAGACTTAAATTTAACACTTCCTTCAAACACTCGAATGCAGAATCGTTTTGCTATGTTGGATATTATTGTTGATGTGGAAATGCCATGTCGGATGACTGTGGAATGAGGGTTAACAGATGGTAGATTTGGGACATAAGCGAAAATTTGTGCCTTTTTTTAGACAAAATAAATTTCGGGCCAGATTTGGGACAATACTTTAATTTTGTGCTTTTTTTTTAGACAAAATAAAGTTCGAGCCAGATTTGGAATAATACCTAATGTTCGTGCTTTTTTTTTTTTTTTATATATAGACAAAATAAAGTTTGGGTCAGATTTGAGACAACACCTAAAGTTCGTGCTTTTTTATGGAATTAGCCTGGTCATAATAGGCATAGTATGGGATTTTTGGTGGCTTTTTTCCCCAATTCAATTCCTCTTCATGGCAATCATTTTCTATATAAAACAAGGTTAATAGAGAGGCCTTTAGGAAGATTAGTAAAAGTGGCATCCTTAATTTTGCTTAAAAACTCGACTGGGTCAATAATATTGTAAACTTCTGGCTAGCACGTTAGAGGGTCTTGATTTTTCTTGTCGACTAGGTTGATTATTTTAGAATTGTGGAAGTGCAAAATTCTAATGTGTGTGTGTGTGTGTGTATGTAAGACAAGATTGTGGCAAGAGATTTAAGCTGAAGAGCAACAAAAAGGCGTAAGGGAGAGCTATAGTGTATATTTACGAGAGTGGGTTGTTTGTTCTTAAAAGCTTACAACAACAAAACAGAGCACTCTTACCTGTTGATAGGTTATTTTCTACTGACTCAGCACAAAAGGACTGCTACATGAGAGGTCAACGTGGACTCTCCCAGAAGCACAAGTTTTAACTACTCCCAATGATTTTTATCCACTCATTTCAACTAAGGAACTTCAACACCATAAATACTAACTACCTGTAATAAATATTTGGTTCTAGATAAGTCTAGACAAGTGAAGGGAGAGATAGATGGTGATTTTGCAATTATATTGCGGAGTATGCATATCTTTTACAATCCCTTACTTCTCCAGATCACTAAATAATCACCTATTTCAGCCAAGGAATAACCATTTAACTTTTCACATGCACATAGGACATGGCAAAACACTAGTCGTGTTGAAGAAAACTCCCAACGCAAAATTACCAGTGCACTATGCCGGAGAATATGAGTCTCATCGGTGGTGATATAGACAGAGACAATATTTCATTGGAATATACAGCCGAATAATTTATACAATTCTCAAGTCTATTTAGTACATGAATATCTTTTTTCGAAAATATTTGGTGGGCTGTCTAGTATCTTTGTGCCGGCTATCATGCACATGCTAAAGGGTTACGGGATACAAGCTGCAAAGTAGTATACGGTAGATATGGCTCCTTGTCCTGAAACCCACTTTTTATTAACAGTACTAAAATTTTGAACCTGAACTTACTTTGTAAATGCTAATAACCATTGGACAAACTTTTTTTTTTTTAGGTCGAAATTGGACATACTATTCAGTCGGGCCAATTTCGCATGTTCCCTAGAATTTACAGTTTCTCATGCACAAGCTTGGTACTTGTACAACTTGTTGATGGAAACACATAAGAGGTTGCAATTCAAACCTGCAAATACAAATAACATTTCTTGACCAAAAACATATGTCTCCATTATATAGAAAGCAAATCTCATCTTTAATTTCAACTTTTTTAAATTTTTTCCTAAAAGTTTTCCTAAAGCCCCGGACAGTTTACTTGTCCAAATTGCACGTTGAGTTCATTGGGTGAAGATGTAAATTGTCAATATAAACTCAATGAAATATCTCAAATCTTATCAAGATGTTTTATTTGCATTAGGGTTGAGCATCGATCCAAGGTTGACCTTGGACCGATTGTAGACTAGCCCAACTTGGCCATTCCTAGTTTGGTTCCTGGGGGGATCGAGCCAATCCCTAGTCCCAAGGACGCTAGAAACTATACTATGAGGGTTAGTCATTCAACCTGAGATTTTAGAGTTGGTTCGAATTTTTATATATATATTGAACCATAGTGCCCAATGACTCATCTTTTTTGTCATATTTATAATCCGGACCACCTTTGTGTGTATGTATAATTCAAGGTTTATATTATGTATTTTGAACATTTTATTGTTTTAATTTATTTCACATATTCATCTTCTATGATTTGTTGCTTTTAACAAGTGGAGATTTTCATTGTTACTTATCTTAGACATCTATTTTATTCGGACTAATGTTCGTAATTTAGTTGCTCAATTTCGATGGATATATAATTTTAAAAGTACGTTTGTCCTTTGAAGGAATCCAAAAGATGAAACAAATTAAAAAAAAAACAATTGGTTGGTGCCCAGTTGACCTTAGAATTGGATCGCATCCATAAGGTCGGTTCAATCCTTAGTTCTAAGCTCAACAAGAGTCAGTTTCCTATCTGAATTATTAGGGACCAACATTGTGTGGGATGATCCTAAGTTAGGTTACCACTCTCACCCTTACTTGTACAATATTTGAATTCTAATCTTATAATTATTATCCAAAACTTTGTTTCTTTACAGCTTAAAGTAAAAATTATATAAGTTTTATGTACCTGAACATTTTTTTGGTCAATTAAGTTTTCACCTGACAAGGTAAAACTTCTTATAGCTTGGCCGTTTTGTATGGTTAACAAACCAGGTAAGTCAACTGCTCCAGCCACAAATAAGGAATATTTTACGGACAACACGATGAATATCGTGCACCAATAAATACGCACATTCATAGCTAGCAAGCAGCCGCCCAGAGAAGTCAGTTCATTAACCCCTCCGTTATTAAACCAATCATCATCCCCGAAAATCAACTCGAATCAATCAAAAACCAAACAAAAATGGAGTACGGCAATCTGCTATTCTTATTAGCAATCTCTCTAACAATCATCTCATCCACCCACAAGCTCTTGCGCCGATTTATCACAAGAACGCCCAAAAGAACCACCCTCCAAGCCCACCTTCCCTTCCCATCCTCGGCCACCTCCACCGTCTCAAGAAGCCCGTCCACCGGACCCTCCTCACTCTGTGCCGCACCTATGGCCCCGTCCTCTCCCTCCGCTTTGGTGTTCGTCCTGTCGTCATCGTTTCGTCCATGCCTGCTGCCGAGGAATGCTTCACCAAGAACGATGTCGTGCTTGCAAACCGGCCCAAGTTCATCATGGGCAAGTACCTTGGGTACAACTTCACCACCCTCGTCGGCGCCCCCTACGGTGACCACTGGCGCAACCTCCGCCGCATTGGTGCTGTCGAGATCTTCTCCTCGCACCGTCTTGATGCATCCCTCGGAATCCGCAAGGATGAGGTCAAGCGCCTCGTGAGGAAGCTGCTTGGGTGCCAAAGCAGCGATGGGTTTGCAAGGGTGGAGATGAGGGCGGCACTGACGGAGCTGACGTTCAACGTGATGATGAGGATGATGGCGGGGAAGAGATACTACGGGGAGGACGTGAGCGACGTGGAGGAGGCAGCGATGTTCAGGGACATCATCAAGGAGATCGTGAAGAACTCAGGGAGCTCGTACGCCGGGGACTTCCTGCCGCCGCTGAGGTGGATCGATTACGGTGGGTTCATGAAGAGGATGTTCGAGCTTGGGAAGAAGACGGACGGGTTCTTGCAGGGTCTGATTGATGAGCATCGGAAGAAGAAGGAGAGCGAGGAGAAGAAGAAGAGCATGATCGATCACTTGCTGGTGATGCAGGCGTCGCAGCCGGAGTATTACACGGACGAGATCATCAAGGGATTCTTGCTGGTGAGTTTTTCTTGTCTTGCTTGTTTGGTCTGTTTCGTTCTTTTCGAAGTACTTTGTCGGTTTCTTCTAGTTGATGAGCTGGATGTGATGTGAATGTGGTCATCTCGATTGATAAATTTTTGTTTTTATGGACGGGAAGGGGCGAGCGGAAACCCAACCATATCAAAACAATTGACAGACTCTTGTGAATCACGTGCGACCAATAGTTCAGACGAGACAAAATTACCTAAAAATTTCTAAACCTATTACATTTGTGTTAACTCAATTATAAATTTTCAATTATATAAATTAGATATTAAATCTTTTCACTTTTTGTAATATTGTTCGTTTAAACAATTTTAATGCTGATCATTTTAACATAAATGTTAGTCATCCTAATATCACTAAATTTTTTACAATTTAAAAAATACATTTTACATAATTTTATTCTATTTTATTCTTTTTTTTCTTTTCTTTTTCTTTTTTCTTTCTTTCTCTTTTCCTTTCTTTCTCCATTCATCACCCAAGCCTTAGTGACAGACAGTAACCAACCATAGGAGAGGTCGATGAGCTCACCCAAGGCCAATGAGGCTGAGCCTCACCAAACTAGGGCAAGGGTCCAACTTGTCAAATATGGTGAGGTCAAGCTCACCTCGAGGTGGCAAGACTTGAGCCTCCCGATCCTAACAAGCTCAAGCCTCACCAAATCCAATGAAGCTAAATGGTTGAGTCAAAGGAAAAACAAAAAGAAACAAAAGAAAAAAAATGTCAAAAAATTCTTCTTAAAAATTTTTATCAACGTCAGTGTTAGATGTGCCATGTAAGATAGTGAATATTCATATCAATAATTTGTAGCCAAAATTAGCTGGAATAATTAAATTGGCAAATTGTCAAAAGGGGTAGAACTCATTTGACATAATTCAAAGATTTAGGATTGACTCAATACAAATGCAACATGTTTATAATTTTTTTTGTAATTTCCTGATTTAGACTATATGGTATATAAACACTACAAAACTTTTTGATAGGCTAGTCAGTTAAGAACCGAAAGTGCATGCATATGTGGATAATACATACGACAAGTGCAATTTTAATCACTACAGTTACATAACATTTTGCATTGAGGTTGCTCATTCAAATTTAAGCCCGCATCTTATTGGATTCACGAAATTAGTTCTACATTTCATATGTGTGGGACAAACTTATGATGTGCTTTCACCATAAAACAAATTATTCCGTCTCTTTACGTCAGAATGTGATACTTATCATATGTCAGATTTGGCAATTCGGGTCGAAGTTAGGTATTCATAAGTTGCTACAGGCTGGACCTAATTTTTAAAATTTTCTTTGATAAATTGCAACTAGGTGGACTTGTTTTATAATTTTTTTCTCTCTGCCAATAATTGAGCCTACTTTTGACTTTGGCAAAGAGGGGGGAGCCAACTTGACAAGTTGAGTGTCTTGTTTGGCCTTCTTTGACCAATAAAACCGGCGTTAGACTTGGATCAAAAGTTCGAAAATCACTGTCATTGTTGTTTTCGATGGGGCCTTTATTTATGTGGAGATTAATCTAGAGCTTAGATAAAATATACGGGTGACTGATCCAATTCTCGAGCTTTCTAGAATTCCTGCTTTATTGTAGCGATTAACCTTGTGAGTGGGTGACAAGGGCTAGCTTAAGGTTCCTTAATAGGAAAGGACATGGTTACATGGATCCCTTCCTACCTCCCCTTAAACTCAGGTCTGGCTGTCCCTACCAGGTCTATCAGTGCCTGTCCATTTGACATGCAGTGATGGCGAGCTACCTGACTCTCCCGATATAATGCCTTGGAGACCCAGCTTCCGACACCCACAGCTCCCTACCAAGCTTTTCTTCCTGGTGGGAGGGGAATATGGAATCCAAACAAAATAGGGTCTTTCACCCTTGAATGGATCTCCAACCTGTCTTTTCTCCTTGAACTTTTTAAGGACCTACTCAGGTCCTCAGCCATTGCTTTAATGGCGAACTTACCAAATTTATGTTGAAAATTAGGATCTAATATATTACACACCATGTGTAACTTATTGTTACGCGATCTATGTCATTAATTATTGATATCATCATTATAATTTTTTGAAAAAGATATGGATAGCTATAGTTTGAAAAACTGATATCCGAATCAATGATGATGGATAAAATTGTGTAAAATATGAGTTACACAGGCATGATCCGGAGTATATAGCTATGCTTGATTGTGAGCCTCAAAGAAGACCTAAATCTAATGTGAATATTATGAAAATACAGACATTACTGATTGCTGGAACTGATACATCATCTATCACAATGGAGTGGGCGCTAGCCAATTTGCTCAACCATCCCAGCATCTTAGAAAAGGCAAGAGCAGAGCTAGGCTCCCAAATCGGTCAAGATCGCTTGGTAGATGAATCGGATCTTGCAAAGCTACCTTACCTGCAGAACATTATTGCAGAGACGCTTCGCTTACATCCACCTGTCCCACTTCTCATACCCCACTACTCATCGGATGATTGCACAATAGGAGGCTATGGTGTGGCCCGCGACACAATTGTAATGATCAATGCTTGGGCCATTCACCGAGACCCTGAACAGTGGCCCGATCCGACGGCCTTCAAGCCGGAAAGGTTTGAAAGTGGTGATGGTCAAATGGATAGGTTGATATTGCCTTTTGGGATGGGGAGGAGAGCATGCCCTGGTGCACATTTGGCTCATAAAATGGTGGGCTTGACTTTGGCTTCGCTCATTCAATGCTTTGAATGGAAGAGGACTGGAGAAGAGGAAGTTGACATGAGGGAGGGTGAAGGTTTAACAATGCCCAAGGTTGAGCCATTGGAAGCATTGTGCAAGGCACGTGAGATCATGAATAGAGTTCTCTCTTAATCATCTAATGATGTATAAGGGGAGCACATTTACGTGGTGGTTTTCGATAGCAGGTTATTTTTAATAATGTAATATTGTGCGAGCATTTGATTGCTTTTGTTGTAGTTCATAAGTGCAGCTAAAGAAATATACATAATTGATGTACACTGCAGACCCCTATTTCAACAACTTTCGAGAGAGGTAGTCTCTCTAATTCATATTCCAATACTTTCCCCTTTTTTATAGATAAAAAATCACCGAAAGTCCTAAATTTCTAAACCAAAATATTGTCGTTTTCGATTCGTATAATCAAGTCCGAAAGTTTTCTTCAAAACCATGCAGTCAAAGCCTACTAGAGAATGCCTATGTGGCAGCAGAAAACTATGTATGTGGTAACCTTAATGATTGTCATGATACGAGATCGCCAAGCGGTAATCTGTATTTAACTGCATCCTTTCAAGTAAATTTAGGTCCTATTGTATCAACTGAGAAATTTTAGAAGTAATTGCTTTTCATACTTAAAGTCCAAATATTGTACTAATTATAAACACATAATTGACGTAAAACCACTATAAGTGAGAAGTTGTTTGGTTACGTTTACATAAACTGTTTTTCTATTCTTGAAAGTAAACCAGTAAACTTTTACATGAAAACTCCAATTGGATGACTATGAATACAATCAGTTTCTTCAAAAATAAAAACCAACATAGCCATTTTCTTAAAAGAACAAAAATTGCCTTTCATAATTACAAAAGTGATTTTGATTATATCTAATTATTTAGATTATTGAAGGAAAACGATTGCGTATATCTCTTCTAACTTAGAACTTCTTCTTCACCACAAAATGGGCGAGAGATTTTAGTACCTTTGCAGTTTTAATGAGTGATGAAATTACAATTTCGCTGAGGGCTGAATGTCATTGTATTAATGGAGAATCCTATCATATGATGTCATAAGAGCTATTGACATCTTTGAAATTTTGTTCGTCTTTTAATAATTGAAACTTTGTAAAACCAGTTATGATATTGTTCTGAGTGGAAAGTAAATATTTTAATGTTATGAAGAAATAGATGTGTTACTTGGTCAGTTCTAAATAATTTTAATTATTATAACAATACAGTTTATAAAAGATACAATGGTAAAATAAATAAAACAAAATTACTAGCATTTCGACATGACATTGTTTAGTGAAAATGAAGCTAAATAAGCATTTATTATTGGCATAAACTAATTTTTTCTTTTTAATCAATAGAACATTTAACTAGACTAATAACAAGTTAATTGATTTTACTAGCTATAAATGAAAACAAAATTAAACGTAACCAAACGGCCCAAGATTTTAATGTGATTTTGTTATTAGTGAAAGTAGTCTCACTTATTGCATACCACCAGTGTCATCATTTTTATGATTAACTTAACAGTTGCTTTTGAATTATTTAAGTACCTATGATTTCAAAATAGTTTATTTACAAATATTTGTCCATATATATGTTTCCTTTTTTAGAAAAATAGAAGGCGGTAGTTTGTTAGCTATTAATTTTCTTTTCATTTAGGTATGAGAAGCATTTGGCAGAGATATCGAATGGTAGTTGTTCTTTTTTTTTTTTTCATTTATTTTATTGGTCATTAATTTTCTTTTATTTCGAGAGTCCAGAAATATTTAACAGAGATGCTTATGTGGAGTCTTTTTTTATTCTATTTTTTGGCTGATTTGAAGGAGTAACATGGCCTATGATTTGTTTAAGATGTTTGATGCCAAGTTTCACTTTAATAATAAGAGTCTTGACAAATCCTATAGCATCGTCGCCTTGATTCTAATTTCTTAAAAAACCATAAAGAAAACTCCATCCCCGAGACTCACGAGCCTATATTATAGACATAAATACGGGCACCATATCTTTTTAATATATAAAAAAACAAATATACATCCACAGTTCAAAGTCAGAAAGCCATTCATGTCAATCGAGAACCTTTTCTGCAAGTTCAACCTCTCATTTCTTCCCGTATTCATTGACATCAACTTAAATCAAGCTAAAACAAACATGGAGGTACAAAACGTGCTATTGGTATCATTCATAATCTCTCTAATAACCATCGTTTGCACTTGCAAGATCTTGCTCAGCTCAATCACAAGAACGCCCAAAAAGAACCATCCTCCAAGCCCACCCTCTTTCCCCATCGTCGGCCACCTCCTTAGCCTCAAGAAGCCCGTCCACCGCACGCTCCTCGCCCTCTCCCGAACCCATGGCCCCATAATCTCCCTCCGCCTCGGTGTCCGCCACCTCCTCGTCATCTCCTCGAAGTCGCTGGCCGAAGAATGCTTCACTCGGAACGACACTGTCCTTGCAAACCGCCCCAACTTTCTTCTCGGCAAGTACATCAGCTACAACTACTCCACAGTCTCGTCCGCCCCTATGGCGACCACTGGCGCAATCTCCGCCACATCACCACCACCCAGATCCTCTCCTCTCACCGCCTCGACACGTCCCTTGACATCCGAAGGGAAGAGGTCCGGCGCCTCCTCCAGAAACTCGGGCGGAACGGATTGGCCTGCGGCTTCATGAGAGTTGAGCTGAAGTCAACGATGACGGAGCTAACTCTCAACATGATGATTGAGGGTCATGGCAGGGAAGAGGTACTATGGGGAGGACGTGACCGAAGTCAAGGAAGCAAAGGCATTCAGGGACATGATCGAGGAGGTTATGAGGTTTGGCATGACAATTTTTCCTGCAGATTATCTTCCGGTGCTAAGGTGGATTGATTGGCGGGGATATGATAAGAGGGGGTCTGAGCTCGGGAAGAAGATGGATAGGTTGTTGCAGGGACTGGTCGATGAGCACAGGAATAAGGAGGAGGAGAAGGAGAAGAGCATGATCGATCACCTCCTGTGGTTGCAGGCATCGCAGCCGGAGTATTACACGGACGAGATCATCAAGGGATTCGTGCAGGTGAGCGCTCTCTCTCCCCTTTGCTTAACTTATTTGGACTTGTTTGGCTTTTAAAAGCATCATCGTTCGTTGTTGTGAAAAAAATCGTGAAGCAGAAGTGATATCTGTAAATGAAAAGAAACAGGAGAAATTAAAACAAGGAAATATGTGATTAAGTGAGTTTGACTTACTTCAGGCAGGTAGATCAGCAGCGAAAAAATCACTATGAGCAAGAGATTGAGTGATTAAAGAGAAGAAAATTTTTTAAAAAATACACTTTTTATTTGCTAGGAGTGATTTACATCAAGACATGAAAACAAAATATAACGTTTTTAAATCGACAGACAATCCTGTTTGCCGGAACCGACACATCTTAAGTCACAATGGAGTGGGCACTTGCTAATTTTCTCAATCACCCCAATATGTTGGAGAAAGCAAGAGTAGAGATCGACACTCAAATCGGTCAAGATCGTTTAGTTGACAAATCGGATCTTTCAAGATTACCTTATATCATAATATCATATCAGAAACGCTTCGATTACACCCACCAGCCCCACTTCTTATACCACACTACCAATCGGATGACTGCGAAATAGGAGGCTACGGCGTGTCAAGAGGCACAATGGTACTGATTAATGCTTGGCCATTCACAGAGATCCTGACCAATGGTCGGACCCGACGAGCTTCAAACCTGAAAGATTTGAAAGTGGTGATGATAAATGGAATAGGCTGATGTTGCCTTTTGGGTTGGGGAGGAGAGCATGCCCTGGTGCTCAGTTTGCTCATAAAATAATGGGCTTAGCTTTGGCTTCCCTAATTCAGTGCTTTGAATGGAAGAGGATTGGTGAAGAGGAAGTCGACATGGCTGAGGGTGCAGGGTTGACAATGCCTAAGAAAAAGCCATTGGAAGCATCGTACAAGCCACGTGAAATCATGGAGAGAATTCTGTCCGAGTCATCTAATACTTAATTTATGAAGGTGGTTCCATTGCTTCGCAGTTTCCGATAACGGGTTGGTTTTGATAATGTAATAGAGTGGCTCTTTTTTAAGGATTAATTGGTAAGTTCGGCTTTGTATTAACCGATAAATAATTTCTCTAACATGATATTACACAAAGGTTAGATGTTGGGACTCCAACGTTCCCCTTTATAGTTATTGAAATTAATTTACGAGCAGTCTTAGACTTCATGTATGGAATAGAATCGTTTTCAATAAGCAAAAATCAAGTTCTAAAAGATTTTATTTTTCTTGAAATGTGCAATCGTGACCTTCATTGCTTCATGTGACAATCGAAAATTGCGTATGCGGTAGCAAAGTATTGCCATGTTAGAAGAAAGAGAAATTATAATTTGAAGTAGTTAGCTTGCACCGTTTCAAGAAAATTAAAGGTCAAATCACAAGGATTGACAATTTTGAGACTCAATTACTATACATATATAAAGCATGAAGATTGTATGAAAACATAAACGCATATTTGAGGTAAAATCATGTTCAATTAAGATTCTAATAAGATTTTGCTTTTATTGAAAGTAGTTTCAAGTATTGCATACTTTCATCTTGCTTATAATACTTCTTAACACAGATAATTGAGTACTCAATTTCATGAGTAGTTTATTTCCAATTTTATCTAACTCTAAATACATATTTTTTTCTTTCCTGAACTTGTTTATTTACAAAACAAGGGAGTAGCTTTTTGGCTTTTAAACTTAATTTTGGGAATAAGTATTTGACGGAGAATTTTTTACAAGATAGTTATCAGTCTTTTTTTAATTTTCAAAAGAAGATGATACTCTGACGGTCTTGGTTTTCTTCTATTTTGGGAAACAAACTATATTTGATAAAGAGGTTGAGCCACGTAGCACGCTTATGTCCATTTTGAGGAGAACACTACGGAATTATGTTTTTGTGTCCATTTTCCGGTTATGTTTGGCACCCAATTTTACCTGTGTAAAATATATAAGATAGTTACTTACTCAAGGAGACAAAAAAATGGCATTGGTTCCGTCGGACTATTACGACTAACTTTTATGCAATTAGCAAATTGGACATTTTACTTCATTGCATGCGTGTTTTGCACGTATTAAATTTACTAGGCACAGTTTGAAATGGACATGGAACATCACAAAATAGTTTACTAAATGAAATCATATTTCATTCAAATAAGAATGTGATTATGTTGGCCGCTAAAAGCAGCAAATCTGCAAGCAATACAGCAGAATTAACCCACTCACAGGCCTTACTCACCAAATTACTGAAAAGTCCTAAACTTTTGTTATTTTCAAATCAATCCTAAACCTTCAATTTTTTTTTTTTTTTTGCCAATTCACTTCTAAACACTTTGCAATTGTATCAATTCAGTCAATTCGACTAATTTTAGCTAGCGGGTGCTGACATGGATGTTGGCCAGCGCCAATTGTCCATCCGATGTTGACGTGGCAATATTTTTAATCATTTTTTTATTTTAAAAATTTTTTACTAATTTTTTATTTGTCCTTTTCTTTTTCTTTTTTTTCCTTTTCTTCCTACTTGTCTTCTTCCCCTCCCCCACAGTGGTTGGAGAGGTTGGGCAAGGGCCATGAAGCCCTTGCCAGCGTCGGTTGGTCAACCAAAATTGGTTGGATGGACTAAAATGGTACAATTGCAAAAAGTTTAGGATTGATTTGGAAAAATTATAATTGATTTAGGATTTTTGGGATAATTTCCCCACAAGTAAGTGACTATCAATCTGGATGCACGATCTCATTTGTCCCTCCAATTGGGCCTTTGTGACATTCTAAGCCTGACACATCTTCTTAGAGGAGATGTAAAATTATTGTCCTCATTTTCATTCTTTTTCTTCTTTCTTGATGGGCTAGCTACTTCAACTGAAAGAGTTGCTTCTTATCTTTTGGGCCTTCTTGTAAAGTGCTAGGGAGTGCCACTTCATTAACAATAGGTTGAGTTGTTTGTTGTGATATGCCTATTGCATTTACTCTGGTTTTAACCTTGCATGAGAAGATTGCATGGTCATCATCCATGCCTTTTGCCCTATGTAGCACCTCTTGCATTTGTTCTAACCATAAACTGACATGAGAAGATATGAATTAGTTGCCAAAAGGCTAGTAAAAGCCAAACTTAAAATAATAACAATAATAATCACTCAATGCTAGTGGTGTCCTATTTGGTGTATCGATGTTGACATTGACAAATTTTAAAAAAAAATATATGATTTTTTTTTATCAATTTTCTCCTTTTTTTTTCTTTCTTTTTCCCTTTGACATTTTTTTTTCTTTTCCCTTTTGCTAGTGGCCGGCCTTAGGTAATTGCTAGCCATTGATGATGCCTAGAGAAGGCTAGGTGAGGGTTGCCCTTGCCTTAGCCAACCAAGGTGACCCTTGATAGTCACAAACGTGGGCTAGCCTTGGGTGGGTAGGCCAAAATACACCTTGCTTAGGTGAGGCCCTAGGTAAGGCAGGCCTCAATAGCCACACATGAGGTTGTCCCTCATTAGATTTAGCAAAGGCAACCCTCACCCAACTCTCTCTGAACATTGCTGATGGTTGGCCATCATTTGAGACTAGCCATTGGCGAAAAAGAAAGGAAAAGAAAGAAAGAAAGAAATTCAGAAAAATTCAAAAGCCTAAAAAAAAAAAAAACCTTGTCCACATGAAAGCCAATATCTTACATAAAATAGCGAGCGCTAACTAGACAACCACATTAGTATTTTCTAATCAAAATTGGCCGAAAAGATTACATTAGCAAATTCTCGAAAGATTTATGACTGTATATGCATAATTGAAAAGTTTATGACTGAATTGACACAAATGTAATATGGTTATAACTTTTTCCTCGTACTAAAAGGGTTATAGGGTACAAAATGCAACGTAGTATATATAGCTTCCTATCTTGAAACCTACTCATGATTACCAATAATAAATTCTTAAAGCCCTCAACATACCTTATACTGGAGCAACCCTAAATGTTCTGAAGTCAATTTGGAATATCTCGAAGATTGCTCATCAAGATTACATACTAGTTAGGGAGTCTTATCATGGTAGGACACTAAAAAGGAAGAAATCTAAATAAGAAATAATCCTTTTTAGGAAGAATACCAAGATATAATTTTTGTGACTACCTAAATTAGAGGAATTTGATAAATCATGAAAGTTTCTAATTGGGTGGTGATTACCAGTTAGGCAGGATTTCTAATAAGGGTGGAGGTCTACCACTATAAATAGAAGGATTGGGTGGAGAAATAAAGAGTACCAGAAAACACTCTAAAGAGATCACAACTTCACAAGAGTCTTCGATAACATAAGTAAGCATAAGAGTTTTTTAGAGTTTTTCTAGACAGGATGTGTTTTGTGACAGTTGTAAGGGAAAAGTGCCAAAAAAGTCCTAAACCTTTTGATTTTGTGCTAATTTAGCCCTAAACCTTTTTTTGGTGCCGATTTAGTCCTAAACCTTTTTACGTTGTGTCAATTCAGTCCTTTCCGGCCAATTTTGACCGGATTTTGCTGACTAGATGCTGGCCGGCTAACGTGGCCTGATCGGCGCTGACGTGTACAATTTTTAATAGTATTTTAATATTTTTGAATTTTTTTCTCTATTTATTTTTATTCTTTTCTTTATTCTTTATTCTTTTTTTATTTTTTCTGCTCATCTTCTTCCTCCAGGTCCGGCGACCGGCCAGAGGCGACAGCCAGCGAGGTCTCGACCTCGCCGGCCACCTCGCCAGTGGCCGCAAGGGTGGCCTCGCGCCGGGCGGGCAAGGCTTGCCCTCGCCGAATCCCACGAGGGCGAGCCTCGCCCACGGCCAGCGAGGCTCGACCTTGCCAGATCCGGCGCGAGGAGGAGCTGGCGGGGCTCGCCCTAGCTAGATCTGGCGAGAGTGAGCCTCGCCGCCCAGGCCTCGAGGGCGGCCTCGTGCCGAGTGGGCGAGGCTTGCCCTCGCCAGATCTGGCGAGGGTCGAGCCTCGCCCAAGGCCGGCGAGGCTCGACCTCGCTAGATCCGGCGCGAGGAGGAGCTGGCGGGTTCGCCCTCGTCGGCCGTGGGCGAGGCTTGACCCTCACCAGATCCGGCAAGGGCGAGCCTCGCTGCACAGGTCTCGAGGGCGGCCTCGCACCAGGCGGGCGAGGCTCGCCCTCGCCGGATCTGGTGAGGGTCGAGCCTCGCCCACGGCCAGCGAGGCTTGACCTCTCCAGATTCGGCGCGAGGAAGAGCTGGCGGGGCTCGCCCTCGCCGCCTAGGCCTCGAGGGCGGCCTCGCCCGCCCGGCACGAGGCCTCCCTAGCGGCCACTAGCGAGGTGGCCGACGAGGTCGAGGTCGACCTCGCTGGCCATCGCCTCTGGCCGGTCGCCGAGCTCCGGCGACCGGCTGGAGGAAGAAGATGAGCAGAAAAAAAAAGAAAAGAATAAAAATTAAAAGAGAAAAATATTTAAAAATATTATTAAAAGTTGTACACGTCAGCACCGATTAGGCCACATCAGCCGGCCGGCGTCCAGTCAGCAAAATCAGGCCAAAATTGGCCGGAAAGGACTGAATCGGCACAACGTAAAAAGGTTTAGGACTAAATCGGCACCAAAAAAAGGTTTAGGACTAAATCGACACAAAGCCAAAAGGTTTAGGACTTTTTTGGCACTTTTCCCCAGTTGTAAGGATTGTGAGACAAACATTGTTAGAGTGTTAATTATAATCCTTTGATTATAGTAGAGATTTTTTGGAATAATGTCCCATGATTTTTCCCATCTTGGGTTTTCCACATAAATTTATTTTGTTGTATCGTTCTTCTTTTCTCTCATCTCCCATGTTATTTACATTCCGCATATTGCACAATTCTAACAATTAGAATTTTGTTGTGATCGATCACGATATGACTTAATTTACAACAAATGGTATTAGATTCAAGTTGTAAAAGATGTCTGAAGACAAGGTCAACATGATTATGCTCACAGCTACAAATTATGGAGGTGCAAGATAGAGGATCATATCTACATCAAAGGCTTGCAAAGGTCAATCAAGACAAGAATGCCCCAATAATAGCACTAGAAGAGGAGGAGGAGGAGGGTGAGTAGACTATCCTCAACAAAAGATGTGTTGCATCATTAGAATGTGGCTTCATCAAAGCATTTTTGAAAACTTCACTCAAGAAAACAGTCCTTATGGAGAAATCTGCAGTGGACATATGCGATGAATACATCTCAAAACATAACAAGCCTAATATAGAATGTGTCATGTATGGAGCATAAAGATGGAACGAGTGTCTTTGAATATATAGGCACTATGGGAGGTCTAGTGAATCAAATCAATGCAATGGAGAGGATGATCACTTTGAGATTGTATATGCACTTCTGGACAGGTTCTATGCCAAAAAGCTAGGACACCTTAGTTGTGTATATTCACAATTTCACACTCATTAAAGCATTGACCATGGAGTTAGTGAAGGACATATTGCTGAGTGAAGAGTAAAGGCGTAAGAATGGGGATACTATAATCATAGTGAAAGAACTCTTGTTTTTAGTGAACAAGAGAAGAAAGTGGATCGTGGAGTAGCAAAAGCCGTGAACCTAAAGGTCGTTTAACCTCAAGGCCAAGGGTTGAGAAGAAAGCTTATTTTTTTTTGCGAAGAAACTGCACATCTCATTAGAGATTGTCGATTGAAAGCAGTCAAAAAATAAGTTGAAGTATTGGCTGCAAATGTCAACACAATTTATGAAGACATAATAATTATCCATACCGATAAAAATATCAACTTAGCATGCCAAGACACCACATGGCTAATTGATTTTGGAGCCTCCCTTCACGTAGTCCCCAAGAGAGAATTTTTCTTTTCATATACAGCTACAGAATTATGGATAATGATGGCTCATCAAAGATTGTTGGCATAGGAAACATTGAGATCGAGACCAACAATGGATGCAAGTTGATCTTGAAAGAGGTAAGGCATGTCCCTGATATTCACCTTAAAATTATCTCCATAGGAAAGCTAGATGATGGTGGTTATGTGAGTCACTTTGGCAAAGGAAAGTGGAAGTTAACCAAGGGCAATTTAGTGGTAGTAAGAGAGTGAAAAATGTATCACTCTACACTTTACAAGTAAAACTATGCATTTATATGTTAATGTAGTGAGGTAGATATCTACCGAGCTTTGGCACAAAAGGCTTGGACATACTAGTGAAAATGGAATGAAGATTCTCGCATCAAAGAATTTACTCCCAAAAATAATAGGCACTTCTATAAATCTTTATGAAGATTGCATTGTAGGAAAAAATAATAGAGCTACCTTTAAATCTATTCTACTATCAAAAAAGGCTAATCAACTTGATTTGTTACATATTGATGTTTGTACTATGACTTTGAGGACTACTAGTTGTGCTTCCTATTATATTACCAATGATTTCTCAAGGAAGGTGTGGGCTACCACATTGAAGACAAAGGATCAAGTTTTTGATACCTTCAAAGATTTAGATGTGAAACTAGAAAGGGAGACTGGCAAAAATCTAAAGTGCATGAGGATTGACAATGAATACTGAGGGCCATTTGAGGATTATTGTAAAATTCATGGCATAAGGCTCAAGAAAATAGTGCTTAAGATATCATAACACAATAGCGTTGCTAAGAGGATGAATTGAACAATATGTGAGAGGATAAGGTATATGCTCTCTCATGCAAAGTTGCCAAACTCCTTTTGGGGAGAGGTAATGAGGACAACAATGGACTTGATAAATTTATCACCTTCGATTCCATTCAAGGGCGAGACACTACAAAGTGTATGGAATGTAAGAATTTATCTTACAATCACTTGAGAGTGTTTAGTTGTAGGGCATTTGCACACATACCAAGAGATGAACGAGCCAAGCTTGATGGAAAAGCCAAAGTGTGTATTTTGGGATATGCTCACGAGAATTTTGGTTATAGATTATGGGATCCTAAAAGTAAGAAGGTGTTCAAAAATTGAGATGTGGTGTTCCTTGAGGATCAAACTATTAAAGACCTTAAGAAGTATAAAAAAACCTCAAAGTATGGAGGAAGAATTAGGAGACTTGGAGCCCTTAGGCTCATCAAAAAATTATATTGGTGTGGGAGCACAAGAAGATGCCAAGAATGATTCAAGTGAGCAAGCATAGACTAAGACTATAGCTAATGATGAGGCTATCGAAAGAGTTGAGGCCGAGACTGATAATGAAGATGGTGGAGATGCAATCGTTGATGATGAGATTGAAGAGGAAACAATTAATGTTGATGATGTTTCTCAAGAGTAGTCAAGGAGATCAATAAGAGAAAGACAACCTAATAGAAAATACTCTCCAAATGTGTATGTGCTTCACATTGATGGGGGAGAACCCGATAATTTCCAAGAAGTGGAAATTGATACCCACAATAATGAATGGATGAAAGCAATGCAAGAAGAGATGCAATCTTTGTATGATAATCACGCCTATGATTTGGTGAAGGTGCCAAAAGATCGAAAAGCACTCAAGAACAAATGGGTGTTTAGGTTGAAGACTAAAGAAAACAACCTCAAACCACGATATAAAGCAAGATCGGTGGTGAAGGGTTTTGGTCACTAGAAGGCGGTTGATTATGAGGAGATTCTCTCCTATTGTAAAGATGCCATCCATTTGAGTAATTCTTGGTTTGGCAGCGACCTTGAACTTGGAAGTTGAGCAACTCAACATTAAAATGGCATTCTTACATGGTGATCTTGATGAATAGATATTTATGGAGTAACCCAATAGTTTTGTGACCAAAGGAAAATCTTATATGCAGGTTGAAGAAGAGTTTCTACGGGCTCAAACAAGCTCCAAGGCAATGGTACAAGAAGTTTGATTCATTAATGAAGAGGAATGAATAAAGACAGGCGACGGGAGATCATTGCGAGTTCATGAAGAAGTCTAATGATGGTGATGTTTTTATTCTTTTACTATATATTGATCGTATGTTAATTGTGGGGTATGATGTTAGAAAAATCATAAAACTCAAGGAGGAGTTTAGCATGGTAGTCATTTTCATCTTAGCATGAGGTAGTGTCTCTCAAGTGAAAGGGAGAATGAAGAGATGCTAAAGATTCATTATGCCTCTACCGTCGAAAGTCTCATGTATGCAATGGTGTGCACACGACCGGATATTGGGTATGCTATTGGAATTGTTAGCCCATACATGTCAAATCCCAACAAACAACATTAGGAGGCTATCAAGTGGATACTCATGTATCTTAAAGGTACATCTTGTTTGTGCTTTTGTTTTGGTGATGAAAAACCGATACTTAAGGGGTTCACCGATGCAAACATTGTGGGAAATGTAGATTCCAAGTGATCTACATCTGGTTATTTAATGAATTTTGCAGGTGGAGCTGTCTCTTGGCAATTAAGATTGCAAAAGTGCATTGCATTATCCATAACAGAGGCTAAATACATAGCCACCATCAAAATTAGCAAAGAGATGTTGTAGATGAAGAGATTTCTACAAGAGTTGGGGCACAAGCAAGATGATTATGCTGTGCATTGTGACTACCAAAGTGCTATTCATCTCAATAAAATTCCACATTTCATTCAAGGATGAAGCATATTGATATTAAGTATCGTTGGATACGAGAAGTGTTGGAAGAGAAGCAATTGAAGTTCGAGAAGATTCACATGGCCAAAAATGGTGCTAATAAATTGACAAAGTCTCTATGTACAGAGAAACTAAAATTCTATAAGGAGGCTGGCTCATCAAAATGATAAGAATGTTTAAGGCCCTCCATGATGGGCTAGGGAAGATTTGTTGACGGTAGCCAACTTGTTTGAGAGTCGATTTGGAATATCTCGAAGATTGCTCATCAAGATTACATAATAAGAAGGAGTCTTATTGTGGTAGGACGCTGAAAAGGAAATAATCTAAATAGGAATTAGTCTTATTTAGAAAGAATATCAGGATATAATTCTAATGACTACCTAAATTAAAGGAATTCAATAAATTAGAAATGTTTCTAATTGGGAGGTCGTTACCAATTAAAGGAACTCTCATGTTTACTAATTAGGAATCATTCCTAATTTGGGAGAAAGTCTACCACTATAATTAGGAAGATTTAATAGAGATTTAAAGAGTACTAGAAAATACTCCATAGAGATCACAAGAGTCTTCAACAATATTAGTAAACATGAGAGTTCTTGAGAGTTTTTCAAGAGAGGATGTGTTTTGTGACAACTATAAGAATTTATTGTGAGAAAAACACCATAAGAGTGTTAATTGTAACCCTTTAATTATAGTGGAGAGTTCTTGAATTAGCAAATCATGTTTATTCCCAGCTTGGGTTTTCCACATAAAAAATTTCTGGTGTGTTGTTTTTATTTTCTCTCATTTGTTATGTTATATACATTACACATATCATGCAATTCTAATAGTTAGAATTGCGTTGCAATTGATTGTGATCCAACTTAATTTACAACACCTTATAAATTTCAATAACCATCATTTAATTCCGTTGCTGATTTCGCAAGTTTTGTAAAATTTACGGCTCCTGCACGAGCTCATTACTTATACAACTTGTTGATGGAAATATAACTGATTAGGAGGTTGTAATTCAAACCAGCAAATGCAAATAAGATCCCTTGGCTAAGAACAATAGGTCAAGCAAATCCTATTCTTAATTGCAACCTTAAATTTTTTCCTGAAAATTTCACCAAAGCCCCGGACAAGTACAGATGTACAAATTGGTTTGGCATGTTGAATTCAATGGGTAAAGATGTAATTTGTCTATAAAAACTGTCTCAAACCCTATAAAAGGTCTTTCTTATGTATTATATTTGAAATTTAGACCTTATTGTTACAATCCAAAACTTTGTTTCTTTACAGCTTAAATTAAAATTTATGTAAGTTGCATGTACGTGAAAAGTATTTTAGTCAAATAAATTTTCACCTAACGAGGCGAAACTTTTTAGCTGCGTCATCTTGACTCAACAACCCAAGGAACACACCTGCTCCAGCCGCCTTTTAAGAATATTTCATGTACAACCCAATGTATATTGTGCATATATAAATACACACATTTCATTAACCCCATCATTATTGCCCCCAACATCATCACCGAAAATCATCTTGGATCAAGCAAAAACCAAACAAAAATGGAGAATCACAACTTGCTATTCTTGTTCACAACCTCTCTAATAATCATAGCACTCACTCACAAGTTCTTGCGCCGATTGATCACAAGAACGCCCAAAAAGAATCACCCTCCAAGTCCACCTTCCCTCCCGGTCATCGGCCACCTCCACCATCTCAAGAAGCCCGTCCACCAGACCCTCCTCGCTCTCTCCCGCAAGTATGGTCCCGTCCTCTCCCTCCGCTTTGGCGTCCGCCCCGTCATCATCGTTTCCTCCGCGCCTGTTGCCGAGGAATGCTTCACCCAGAATGACGTCGTCCTTGCAAACCGACCCAAGTTCATCATTGGCAAGTACCTTGGGTACAACTACACCACGGTCGTCCTCTCCCCCTATGGTGATCACTGGCGCAACCTTCGCCGCATTGGTGCTGTCGAGATCCTCTCCTCGCACCGCCTTGACATATCTTACGGAATCCGCAAGGATGAGGTCAAGCGCCTCTTGAGTAAGCTGCTCGGGTGCCAAAGCAGTGACGGCTCGGCAAGGGTGGAGCTTAGGGGGGCCCTGACGGAGTTGACGTTCAATGTGATGATGAGGATGATGGCGGGGAAGAGGTACTATGGGGAGGACGTGAGCGACGTGGAGGAGGCGGCGATATTCAGGGACATCATCAAGGAGATCGTGAAGAACTCAGGAAGCTCCTACCTCGGAGACTTCCTGCCACCGCTGAGGTGGATTGATTACGGTGGCTACATTAAGAGGATATTCAAGCTCGGGAAGAAGACGGACGGGTTCTTGCAGGGGCTGATCGACGAGCATCGGCAGAAGAAGGAGAGCGAGGAGGACAAGAAAAGCATGATCGATCACTTGCTGGTGATGCAGGCGTCGCAGCCTGAGTATTACACGGACGAGATCATCAAGGGATTCTTGCAGGTGCGTTTTTCTTGTCTGGTCTCGAGAGATTTTGGTTGGTTGCTTGTTTTAATCTCTTTTGTTCTTTTCCAATTATTTCGTCGGCCTCCTCTTGTCGGCTGGATGTGATGTGAGCGTGGTCCTCTGGATTGATGAAGTTTTGTTTTTATCGACTGGAAGGAACGAACGGAAACCCAACCCAATCAAATTTTAACAATTGACGGACTCTTGTGAATCTCATAAAATTAATAGTTTAGACGATAGGGTAGTCAGTTAAGAAATGGAAAATGCATGTAAGCTGTGTAAAATATGAGTTACACGGTTGTGTAAATTATGAGTTACAGAATCCAAGAAGACATGATCCGGTGTATATAGCTAGGCTTCACCGTGAGCCTCAAAGAATACCTGAATCTAATTTGACCAATTTTAATTAAACAGACAATACTGATTGCTGGAACTGATACATCATCTGTTACAATGGAGTGGGCTTTGGCCAATTTGCTCAACCATTCCAACATCTTAAAGAAGGCAAGAATGGAGATAGACTCCCAAATCGGGCAGGATCATTTGATAGAAGAATTGGATCTCGTGAAGCTACCTTACCTTCAGAACATTATCGCAGAGACGCTTCGCTTACACCCGCCTGTCCCGCTTCTCATACCCCATTACTCGTCAGATCATTGCACAATAGGAGGATACGATGTGCCCCGTGACACAATTGTGATGATCAATGCTTGGGCCATTCACCGAGACCCCGAACAATGGCCTGATCCGATGGCCTTCAAGCCGGAAAGGTTTGAAAGTGGTGGTGATCAAATGAATAGGTTGATGTTGCCTTTTGGGATGGGGAGGAGAGCATGCCCCGGTGCACCTTTGGCTCATAAAATGGTGGGCTTGACTTTGGCTTCGCTCATTCAATGCTTTGAATGGAAGCGGACTGGTGAAGAGGAAGTTGACATGGGAGAGGGTGAAGGCCTAACAATGCCCAAGGAAAAGCCATTGGAAGCATTGTGCAAAGCACGTGAGATCTTGAATAGAGTTCTCTCTTAATCATCTAATGATGTATGAGGGTATCACATTTACGTTCTAATTTTTAATAGCAGATTATTTTTAATGATGTAATATTGTGCCAGCATTTGATTGCTTTTGTTTTAGTTCATAAGTGCAGCGATATGTACATTACAGGACCTTATTTCAACGACTTTCGAGAGAGGTAGTCTCTCTAACATTAAATTAGACATAGATGAAATGTTTATACTCATATTCAAATACTTCCCTTTTTTATGGATAAAAATTCACTGAAAGTCCTAAATTTCATATAGAATATTGTCGTTTTCGATTTGTATTATCAAGCCCAAAATTTTTCTTCAAAACCTTGCAGTCAAAGTCTACTAAAGAATGCCAAGTGGCAGCCGAAAATTATGTATGTGGCAACCTTAAAGATGGTTATGATACGAGATCGTTAGTGGGGAATCGGAGGTATTTAATTGCATCTTTTCAAGAAAATTTAGGTCCAATTGTACCGATTGAGAAATTCTAGAACTTATTGCATTTCATACTTAAAGTTCAAAACTTGTGTGAATTGATAAACGCATTTTTGAGGTAAAACCAAAATAAAGCAAGAAGTCATTTGGTTACATTTACATTAACTGTTCTTCTATTCTTGAAATTAAAAGAGTAATGTCAAAAAGTTAGTGATTTTCAGCCATGTAGGACAGGCAGTGTTGACTAGACCCCCTCCCCCCAAACCATTAGTAATGTTCGACCAAATTAAATTAGCAAATTTCAAAAATTTTAGGACTAAATTAGTATGTTGAAAGGTTTAGAATGAATTGGCAAATCATTAAAAATTTAGGAATAAATTGGTCAAATTGAAAAGTTTATGACATTTTTTTTTGTTGCTAATTTTCCCATTTGGAGGACCTTTCATTTATAATACATCTTTTATTGCATACATATCTAGGACCTAATTTAAATTTGCATAAATCATCAAATAAACTGCTAGAGCTAATACAAGCTTTATCCATTAAGATTTTAATGGTGGAGTCTTAAATGAATGAAAAACTAAGCCTGAAAAATTGTATGGATACCAAAAAAAGAATATTTTAATAGGATTCATTACAAGGCGGCATATATTTTGAAAATAAGGTATAACAAAATGTATAATAAGTTATGGCTTTTAAGATTCATATAATAAGTTGTGGCTCTTATGATTAAAATATATGAATAACATTAACAACAACATATTTTGTTGTATTTCGTAAGTAAATGATATATTGATAGTACTTATTAGACATAAGAACCCTCAAAAGGGGCATCAAGACTAAGCAGATCCGATAGGACTTGAGAGGGATGAGCTACCCAATTAGGAGAAAAAACATTGTCTTTGGGTCTATGCTATCCAATCCGCATCTTGGTTTGCCTCTCTTCCATGGTGGACTAACACAGGATTCGAAGAATTGCTGAACGAGTGTCGGGCCTCCAAGATAAAGCACATTGACTTCCCACGGCACTTGATTTGAGCACTTAGCGGCTTCTACTAATTTTGAACTGTCCGACTCAAGCTCCAAACACTCATTACTTCTAGACATGAAATACTTAAGGGCTTCAACGAGTGCTAGGGTTTCCGCCTGAATCACGGAGGAAATCGGTGCAAAATTTGCGAATCCATCAAGGAGAGTCCCTGATGCATCTCGAACAACAAAGGAAGTGGCTCCGGTTGTTTATGCTGCAACCAAGAAGAAAAACGTAATGAAAATTTGTAAAGTCGATTAAAAAAATTTAAAAAGTGATAGTTAATGTTTAACAAGTTTTTTTTTTTTTGTCGGTAATGTTTAACAAGTTAAATATATAAAGATTCATTAAATCTTTTGCCCCCTTTGACAGGATACCAGGAAAGAAACAGCTGATTGATTGAATGCGGAGAAGATCACCTACGAGTCTTACCCGAAGTATTGGGGAGTGTCGACGCTGAGGTTTCCCTGTACCTTCCGCTTTCTATTTTCAGCATATATGCATATAGGACAGGGGAGCAGTTGTTGAAATGTTGAAAAGTGGGTCTGTCCGAAAAATTTCCCCGGTCTTTGGAAGAACTTTGACCGCTCTCAGATCCGAGAAGATAAGCGTTTTTTTTTTTTTTTTTTTAACACTGCTCAGATCTCAAGAAGATAAGCTGTTTTTCTTACTCCTCTCTGATTATCTCTTTTAAATACGTTTCAGAAAAATCTCCTGACAGATGCACGGCCTCTGTGTCCATTCAGGCTGTTTCCGGAGGGAAATTTGACATATTGTATATTCTGCCTTTTAGTATGAACCAAGTGCATACCGTGACCCTTTCGAACTCAAGATTACTCCGATCCAAAAAACGAAGAAGAAGCTCAAGAGCACTTCCTAATCATAATGCAACAGTCTCTTGAACAGAGACATGTATTACATTTCCTTGATAGGTTCTAAAGTTCAAGATATTTTTTTTACTTCACGTTCTAGGATATTTGGTAATTTTTAATTAGCTAATTATCAATTGTTTAATTTTTACCAACCTATAAAATTACTTTTTACTTTGGAATAGATTTGTAAAGTTTTGATCTTTCTCAACTGTTGTAGTTTTATATAGAAATGGAGGTATTTTTTTGGTCGTTAATGTCCCATGATTTTGGGGTTGAAACATTTTATGCTTTTTCGTTGATAGTGGTCGTTCTTTTCTCTTTCCTACATTTTCGGAATAAAAAGAAGCATTTTAGAGAAATTTGTATCTTCTCTTGAGATGCTCATCTCTCATTTTCTTTTATGTCATAATCTTGTCTCGCCCCCAACCTACCCCCCCCCCCCCCCCCAAAAAAAAAAAAAAAAAAAAAAAAAAAAAATGTTAAACAACATCATATCTTAATCATCTAACTTCCGATTACACAACAACCTCTCCTCCATAGTCAGAGCCCCTTCCTGTTAATCAAGAAGACCTTGTCTTCGCATTTTGTCATCCCGCATCCACATACATCGATTTATGTTAACCAGAATCAAACAAACATGGAGGAGAAAACGTACAACTATCTTAGCATCCCTTGTGATCATCCTCTTCACTCAAAAATTATTCACAAGGAAGACCAAGAAAATCCTCCCTCCAAGCCCACCCTCTCTCCCCATCATCGGCCACCTCCATCATCACCTCAAGAAGCCCGTCCACTGGACCCTTCTCCCCCTCTCCCAGAGCTACGGCCCCATCATCTCCCTCCGTGTCGGTGCCCGTCACCTCCTCGTCATCTCTTCCAGGTCTCTCGCTGACGAATGCTTTACCCGGAATGATGTGGTCCCACCCCCGGTTCCTCATGGGTGAGTACCTCAGCTACAATTACTCCACTATCATATCCGCTTCCTACAGCGACCACCAGCGCAACCTCCGCCGCATCGGCGCTGACGAGATCTTCTCTTCACAACGCGTCGATGGGTCGCTCGACATCTGGAGGGTCGAGGTCAGGTGCTTCCTCTGGAAACTACTGGGGCGAGGCGATGAACCGACCAGTGGCTTTGTGAGGGTGGAGCTGGAGTCCGCGTTCACGGAGCTGGCGTTCAAATGTGTGCAACGTGGAGGAAGCAAGAGCGTATCAGGAAGTGGCGGAGGAGGTTGTCAAATGCGCGGGAACATCGTATCCGGGGGATTCTCTGTCGGTGCTGAGGTGGGTTGATTACCAGGGGTATGAGAAGAAGGTATCCGAGCTCGGGAAGAAGACGGATAGGTTTTTTCCAGGGACTGGTCGACGAGCATAGGAAGGAGGAGGAGGAGGAGGAGGAGGAGGAGGAGAGTGAGGAGAAGAAGAAGGAGAGCATGATCAAGCACCTCCTCTTGTTGCAGGCGTCGCATCCGGAGTATTAAACAGACGAGATAATTAAGGGGTTCGCGCAGGTATTCATTCTCCGTCTCACTTTGTTCACTTTTATATATTCTAGCCCAAACTTTTATAGCCATTCAATTTTTATGATCTTTTCTTCCAAATATTTTCGAATTTATATTTCGACACTTTCTAAATTTTTAATTGCATGTCTACAACCCATAAATATTGAACAGTTGGTTGTATTTGCAAATTTATCGTTGTTAATTATATGTTTAGTGTAGTATTTATTAAAAATTTCTATTGTGGGTATCTGCTAGGTGTCCAGCTACTTTATAATGAGTCAGGTAAGGGATATTATATCAAAACCCGTGAGAAGTGATAAAAAGTTAAAAAAAAGGACAAATTCTAGCATCCTTACCGAACACCAAGCTATTTTAAAGAAGACTCAATATAGAAGGTTATAAGAATAATTTAGGATCACACCGATAAACATATCCACACACCAGCGTGCACAACTAGTAGCCAGTTTTAACAAATTTCTCCACTTTGCCCAATTATCATACTCATAATGTTGAGATATTTTGATGTGTCAGGTTTATAAAAGACATACTTGGACATTTTTTAAATTAGCAGTCAATACTGAATGCTGGAAGTGAAACATCTTCATTCACAATGGAATGGGCATTCGCCAATCTGCTCAACCATCCTACCATCTTGGAAAAGGCAGAAGCGGAGATTGATTCCCAAGTTGGACAAAACTGTTTAATTGATTAATCAGATCTTTCGAAACTACCTTATATTATAAATATCATCTCAGAGACACTTCGTTTGCATCCACCAATTCCGCTCCTCCTACCTCATTACTCATCAGATGATTGCATAACAGGAGGCTTCAGCATGCCACGTGGCACAATTTTACTGATCAATGCTTGCGCCATTCACAGAGACCCCGAACAATGGTCCGATCCGACAAGCTTCAAGCCTGAAATATTTGAAAGTGGTGATGGTAGAATGAATAGGTTAGTAATACCTTTTGGGCTGGGGAGGAGGGCATGCCCTGCTGCAACGTTAGCTCATAAATATATGGGGTTGACTTTGGGTTCACTGATACAATGCTTTGAGTGGAAAAGGATAGGCGAAGCGGAAGTCGACATGGTTGAGACTGAAGGGCTAACAATGCGCAGGGAAAAGCCGCTGGAAGCATTCCATTTAATACCAAACTATAAGGAATTCACCGACATTCCATTAATTTTTTCAGTAACCATTTAAAAAAGAAGAAGAAATTTTACAAGTATGGTCAGTAAACTACCACTGCCATCAAGCATTTTACCAACTTCTTTCAAATATATAAAATGTAAAGGGTAAGATACCAACCCTATAACAAACTACCGCTGCCATCAAGCATTTTACCAACTTCTTTCAAATAGTAAAATGTAGAGGGTAAGATACCAACCCTATAACAAATTTACTAGCATCCCAATAAATTAGAGAGTTACGAATTTCTATTTATCTTTTTACACGTGAGGTTAATAAACTGCCAAGACTATAAGAAATCTATTTACATTCTAAGAAATTATGAAATTGATAATGCTATGAAGGCACAAAGCTTGTAAAAGCCACGTCTTCTTAAGCACCACATTCTTTGTTTCCCTCTTGGGAAGGATTATCTGGGATTCTTTCCCTTGCTCTCTCCCTAGTACTTTTTCACCATATTCGTCCTTCTCTTTCTGGATCGTTTCTTTGTTCCTCCTCTTATGAATTATGTCCTTTCACTGAGGTCTAACGAGGATAGCGCTAATTGCATCGATCAGAGAACTCAAATAAATGTGAAATGAATGCAAGTGACAGATTACGAAGTCGAGTTGATGGAATCCAATTTAGTCAAAATAGTTATTATCTGCCATCCTTTTATGTTTTGTACTAATCATTTGTCGTGTTCACATAAGACATGCATATCACGGCATCGAGTGGGACGCTAGTGACAATTTCAGAGTTGCAGAAATGCATTAGAACCCTCTTGCTGAAAACATGGAGAACAACAGTGCTGTCAATTTAACACTCGGACCCATTCGCCCAACACATAATTAATTTTATTTGCGTTGAGATTAACTATGTTCACGTGATAAGAAAATCTTCCTCTTTATACTCAAATAAACAATAAAACGTTGGCTTAGATGGCATGTAACATTCTTGATTTCGACCCTTATTTTGGCCCGACTAGTAGGCCAAAGATTGGTATGCCAATGGCGGGACTGGGCCATGAGTCGGCCTGAGAGTCGGTAATGAACTGAGTAGCCTGTTCATGGATCAACAACCCAAGGATTAGTTATAGAGTATTTGACCATAAAAAAGTTATTTGACCATAAGGATCTGTTGTGGGATGATTCTACACCACCACGGATCGGTGGACGGTCCTGGCTCGATCTTGCTAGTCATTGTACCGATCCCAAGTGATTCCGCCTAGTCGTTGTTTCGGTCATGGATGATCATGGACCAATCCAATTCGACCATGAGTTAAGGCGAATTGATCAATCCTACATGATTACATGACAACCGAGAACCAACCATGGATTAAATAAACTCAACGTGGTTTAGTGTTAGACTGGCCATAAATTGTGGTGCAGGACCCTAGACTGACCCGCGGACCAATCGGAGAACCGGTCGACCAATCCAAGGCCTGGCCCTTGGACCCCGTTGCGAGTCTTTTCTCAATAGAGGGGAAATCCGAACTCGGTTTCATCGGTTAAGCTCAATTACATTAGGCTTTATCCGATCATCGCTTAGGCACGAACCTCAAGCCAAATAAGGTAATTGATCGTGATTGGACTCAACTAACTCTCGCCCAAAGAGATGGCCTTCTAACTTGATATTTCCCATGGTGCATTTAATGTTCTTGGAAGGTAGCTTATTAATATATGATGATTAAGTAGGACACTTGGCCCCATTAACTTTACTCTTGAAATGTAATCATTAAATTTTGGATGATTATCTGTTAAGAGGGGGGGGTGAGTCATAAGCTTATTAATGGTGAGGAATGATTCATATGTCATGCCTCAATCCTCCGAGCACGTGCCCCCTCAGCAGTCGATTAACTAGCAACGTCCCATGACGTATCGCCAACCCTTTCATTTTAATGTGCATGCGAAAGCGAATAAATAATCCCCAGACAACGACAATATATGATAGGAAAATAGGGCCATAAATTTTCAGCGCAAATCACACCTTACTATATACATATCAACCAAGTCTTATACAACTATTCGATATATATACAAACGAGGTTTGCAAAACAAGGGGGTTTCAAAAACTACAGATCCTCTTCCTCCACCTCCTCACTCTCATTTGAGCCTTTAGCCGAGTACACCAAAGTTCATGGATCTACAAGATCCGGGTCTACCGGGTATACCGCCGAATCTCCAAGGGGATCTGTTATGCCTTTTCCAAAAGCAACCTCTAGTATATACAGAGAAACTTCAGACTCCGGTATGAGCCCACCTCTTTGTCCATTCTGCTCCTGACGATAGCATGATCTGTATCGATGGGACACCTTTTTGGGTAGACCCGTATCGACCCAAACCAAGGACCTCACTAACTCATATACCCACCCCGTTGGATTTCCATGAAGCAGAATGAAACACTTCTGCTTCGTGACCTTCTTTGGCTGACCAACATGTTCAGGAGGAGCTACCATTTATGGACCTAAAAAGATTATCTCACAACGGGGTGAGACGAGGTCTCGGCAAGTTCACCCCTAAGACCTGACTAGGAAGAAAATACACCCCAAGGGCTGCCTAAGCACAAGCATGAGTCAAATGACTTACTTTTGCCTTAGTTCCTTTCTACACATCGGTAATTCACATCCCATACAAGTAACAACATCATTCAACAATTGGAACGTCTCACTATAAATCACAATCAAATACTTGCTCCAATTATTAATCATAGCCACTCATGGGCACAACCCATTCCATGATCAGCGGTCTCTCAATGTAACTAGGTTAATCACGGCCCAATGGGCACAGCCGATTCTAAGTTCGGTGATGGATCACAACCTGCTGGGCACATCCTATATTAGGCGGTAATCACGGCCTGATGGGCACAGCCTACTTTGGTGGTCTTCTTAACCCAACCCATAACAACATCTATAACATGCATCTCCTCATCTTTCAATAGTCATCTTACTATGAATACCAACCATCACATGATTATTTACCCATGGTCAAAGACATTGCTTTTCGCACTTAATATCCGCAATTAAAATAAAGTCTTTGCTTATTTTCTTCGTGTTCAAAACACCCGATAAAAATAATCGTGTGTGGGTACACGGTCCGCTTGAGCTAAAAATATAATATCTTTACTTCATAAAACCCCACTAATTATATAGTTGATAAAAAAAATTTTGGCGTTGTAAACCGACACTCAGTAATTTTCTAATTAAATACCGAAATTAATAAATTTGGGATAAATACCCAAATTTGCAAATCACACTCAAATTACACAAAATAACAATTAATTAAATAAACCGACCACACCATTGCAATCGGCACGAAATTTTGGTCACTGGCTATCTTGGTTTAGTTTTCGAAAAATAAATAATTAATTAAATAATTACAGAAATTAATTAATAAATACTAAAAATTGCAACTTAGGCCGGAAAAGCCTAATTAAATACTGATTGGGGTTTGGGAAAAATTCTAAACCTATCTAGATAAATACTAAGGCCTATCCACTTGCTAAATGTACAATCCGAACCACCTAACATGCAATAACGATTGATTAAATCCATAATCCATTCTAACTAACCACCTAATCATAGCTTAACCTAAACTAATCAACCTTTAAGCGTAATTAACTTACTAAACAAGGATTAGTGAGTTAAACTCACTTGATTAACGATCCGCTCAAATCAAAACAATAGGGACGCGGAGGCGGTCCACAAACTCCAAAATGGGTGCACTAAGTGAGGTTTGAAAGGGCGCTAAAATGGGCCAAACAGTGGGCTGGAAACCCACTCTGTTCAGTTCTAGTCAAAGGCCGGAGAAAGGTGGAATCGGTGGCTGCTGAGGTAGAAACGGGCAGGGATAGGTGGCGGTGCTATTGCGAGTCTAGGCAGGGCCTCACGGCGGCAAGTGGTGGTTCATGGCGGTTTAGACAGCTCTGATAGATGGCAAGTAGGGCGTTGGTGGCGAGCGCGAGCAGTGGAGGCTCGTGAACCGGCGCGTGACTAGACGGTGAACGGATGCGGGTCATTGGCTTAGCGGGCGATCAAACGGTATGCAGCGACGCCGGCGGGCTACTCAATGGCTTGGGGAGGAGAATAGCTAGTTTCTCTATGATTTTGGAAGCTCCAAGCTACTGGAATGGGGGGGGGGGCAGGGGGAATGGTCGATTGGCTTCAAGGAGAGAGGGAGGGAGACAGCTTTGGTCTTGAGGGGGTTGGTTCCCTTGACTTAGTTCTACTTGGCAATTGGCTTCCTTAGCCCAATTTCCAGCCTCAAACTTCCTCAACAAGCTAAGAAAATGGTCCAAAAAGTCATGGACCATGGGACATACGAATTTTGGTGCATTTGGCTCAAATTGGATTTCAATCCTCACTTGAATCAATTTAATTCGGCCTCTATAAATTCAATCATCATACCCTCGATCAAATTGGCATTTTTCCTCACTAATAGAACTCACTTGCATCCCAATTTTGCGATAAAAAATGATCTTCTAAATTTCATGGTTGAAAACGACCCTTATCCCGACTTTTCGCCAAAAAATCTCAGTTTGTAGAAAAATCTTCGAAGACTGAATCGATGTTCCTAAAATAACTTGTGACATAATAAAACTTTCAATTTCTGAAATTAGATTCAAATCTGCGGTTAATTTCAAGTTGGTGCGATTTTAGTGTGACCTAGGCTACCGGGTAGCTTTTAGAAATTTTTAATGCAAATGACCCGTGATCGATTTTTTTTTTCAAGTCACAATAAATCTCTTCAACATATTGGCGATTCTTGGTGATCGTGAAAATTTTGAGGTTTCAAATACAGACAAATGATACTAAAACGACAGAAAAATCAGTCTAGTGCCGATCGACGAGAATTTTGCAATTTAGTTGAATCACCCATGTTTAGCCACACATTTTAGTTAAACTGACCTATCCCTGATCTTTAATCAATTTTTAACTTTGCCATAATGAGCTTAGAAGACAAGCACGGTTGAGTAGTCAATTCCTAGTTGAATTCCCAAGTCTATTGCCTTAAAATCTCTTAATGATTTCCTCAGATAGTCTAGTTATCTCATGAGTGATTAGCTCTGAGAATAACACTATAGGCGCATCAATGAAAGGCCCGATTTATTTAATTAAATGCATAATTGAGAATCTCAGGATGTCACATCATAGCCTAGAAAAAATTGATGACAAGGGATCTTAAAGATCAAGTAAGGCGTCACCCCTTCTCCTTAGGCTTGCCACTTAAAGTTCCATAGGTTTTGACTCTTTAGATTCTTGAAATCCCTAAACCTTTTCCATTTTCCAATTTTACAGAGCTCTTTGTACTTCAAATTTGGAGAAACTTCCTTCATGAATGTTGTTCAAAACACCTTAATCTATAACATACATAAATTTCATATATATATATATAATTTTTTTTTGAGGTAGAATGGTTGGGATGATGGCCCAATCAATTACTGTATAGAAATTGCTAGGTGTAGTAAAAGCAACGACCATATTGCCTTCTCGATTTTTTTTATAAGATTTTCCCTTTCAAATTTGAAAGTGCTTCCCCACAAAAGTTTTAAAGGAGATCTATTTCTACAACATATAGAAATTTTAAAGAGTTTTGTGAAGATTTAGATTTCTAAATGAGTCTTTCTCTCCAATTGTTGAATTTGCTTGACGGACGATTTTTTGGGCTATGTCAAGTGAATTATTGCTCTTTCCACAAAATGAATTGGACTTGGCTTTCTTCACAAAAAAATGTCATTTAGGGTCTTATCTACAACCTATTAAAAGTTTATAATTTTTTAAGCCCGTTTGTTAAGGTATTGATGCCGATTTAAAAAATTACTCAAAACTATTTTCACCCAAGATAAGAAGGTTGCATGCCCAACTTGGATAGCAATTATTGGGGGAGATAAGGAGTATCACTTCATTTACTAAGAACCATCAATACAAATCTAGATGGACCACTTAGGAGCTTGCCACTTGGAGCTTAAAAGCCTTTGGAATAACCTAGAGACTTGCCACCTTGCTTTAGACTTTCCATCTAAGCTATTGACATTAAATACCTTATCAAGACCTTTAATGAAGGGTGTTCTATAATTTTTGTGGGGGGGGGGATGGGAAGGCTCACAAATTTTTCTCATTTCTTCAATTTCTTCCTTGGCTGCCCACACCGACCCCTCCGTCTTTCTCTCCTTAGCTCTCTCTCTTTAGGTGTCTTTGCCGCCATTCGCCGTCACTTAAGGCCGCCAGTCTAGAAAATAGCAAGTAGACTTATTAACATTTGGTTAGGATGTTGTGTTGCATCCATTCAAGCTTGTAACAAGTCCATGCTTGATGTGTTGTTCTGATTGAGGTTTGATTCATGCTTGCTTGAGTTGATTTTAGATTAATGTTGGACATTGGTTTAGCCTTTGGCTTGTGAATTTAAAGTGTCTCGGTTCTTGTGCTTGTTTTACTATGCCTCTGTTTTACTTTGATCCTAATAGTTTGAAAAGGTATTTGAAGAAAACTCGATGTTGTTTTATAAACTGTTCTAAATTACTTTTGTAAGTGTATGTTCATCACTAGAGTTTTGAATAAGGGTTTCGTCGGCTTTGGATGAATGCAAGACCACAACAGATTGGTCCCTTTCATGGTCTCAGTATGATATTGAGGCGTATCGTTCCTGAGCCAAGTTTGGTACCCAATCGGTGTAGCAAGTGAATCAAACCAAGCCAAAAACCCTAATTCATGCTCGGCATGCTCAAGGACTTGAAATCGGTAAGACATTCCACACACTTTTGCATGGTGCGCCTTCAGGCCTTGGACCAAGATGAAGATAAGAACTAGATTATGATGCTTGATGCATGGACACACAAGGGACTAAACTCTAGTCGTCGACCGATGGACTCGGTGATGTTGCCCGATTAAGTTCAATTGTTCGACAGACTCATTGTCGGAGGATAGCTTGTCACCCTTGGATTAGGGGACGTTGCCTAATGGATTTCGAATGCCTTATGGATTCCGGAAGAGTCGATGAATTTCGAGTATTAATAAATGAACCCTGTGTGCATGAGTTTCTGACATTATGAAATGGATCTTTGGTGCATGTTTGCATTTAAATGTTCGAGGGTCGCTCATGATTTTACTAAAGGCATGATTTTCATCTTGCTATTGATCTGTCATCGACAAGTGTTTGGGATAAGTTATGTGCTTGTGGAAAGACGAAGCATCATCCTATCTGAATTTTAGTAAGTTTTACTTATTGAGTTATACTCACTCGTTGTCTCTTTTCAGACTTGTAGGATGGCCACGCCGCCCGTGAGGTTCGGCATCCCCATGAAGATGACCGTGTTGGAAACCGTTTTTGGTTAAAATCTCTTTAGATGAGATAGGGTTACCTCGAAGTTGATGTACTTTTGGAAAGGACTATACGCTTTTGCACTGTAAAGCTTAGCTCAAGTAGAAGGGCTTGTAATATTAAAAGGAAAGACATGTAATTATATGTAGTATGCCATGTATATGTAAATATATGGTTGCACATGTATTTTCCTACTACTTTTGACGTTGCAATACTATGGTGATTGGGCGTTGATTTACTACTTCCGCGTGTGCATAACTCACAAACTTACAAAAAGAAGTGCGGGTTGGTGACACACTTGGGATATCACGAAAAATATAACCCATACTGCTCATGACCCTAGAGATGAAGTCAGGGTCGTTACATGGCATGCTCCTTTCTAATGAGGAAAGTGCTCTTTTTGGATCGCTTTAAACAGTAGACTAGTTGAGATGTGTAAAAGATAGTCCGAACACCACTTGATTGCTATATCAAAATAAATTGATGAAAGGGTATGTTAACAAAAAATTAAAAAAGAATTGTATTAAGAGACACCCGAAGAAGGAAGTGAGTACTTACTATGTGAGGGAAAAGGATGGATGATGTATGGAGACCTAGTGAAATGAGATAAAAAGGGTGATTTTGACTTGATAGTGGAAAAGATCGTAGAGATGCAGACATGGACAGGAAGCATGATACTGTGCCATTCTCGATTTTATATTTTGTTCGTGCAGTATTTTTTTTTTTTTTTGGTCTAACGAAATACAAATGAATCTTGCATATAGGCTGACCAACTCTCTCTCTCTCTTTTTTTTTTTTTTTTTTTTTTTGGCAGAACAAGAAAATGGGGATAGGCCCAACCATTTCGAACCTATTTTCGGGTTGGGATTGCCCCTAAAGTTTCTAGGGGCGTGTCTGGATAGATTTTTCTCATGTGTTTTTGCTTAGTTTAAATTTGTGGCGTGAACACATTTTGACATTTTTTTTAGCCCGAAACACTTCAAACTTTCATGATATTTAAATGTCAGCATGTTATTCATATACATTTTCATTTACTTTTTGAAATTTAGCTTATATTTTGAATTTTGGAAGGAAAGCAAAATGTTACCTCTTACTATTCGAAAAAACAGTACCGCTCTAGACGTCAGGATTTCTACTGGTCATTAGACGGATTTTAATTGTGGTATTGTTCGCATTATCAAACTAACATTGTTAGTGTAAATGCTTGTGCTTTCCCAAATATGTTTCGGCATGTGTGCTCTTATGAAAAATTGTAAGATTCTAGATAGGTAAAACAATGCTTGCTGATGCTTGTGGCTGGTCCATTTCAATTAACATATTCTTCGTTTTACTTATGTGCGTTAAAATTATATCACTATATTTGATAAGTCAATTACCCTTGCATGTCATGCATTTTCACAAGTGTTTGGGTCATCCCTATATCACCTATGGAGTAATGCCTCGTTCAGACCATGTACAAAATGCTCGAACCCCATAATATATTTTCAGGTTCTGGAAGATGCGGACCAATACTGCGATAGAATCGATTTGGTGGATTACTCTTTTTTGTCGGAAAAAAAAGAAGAAAGGGTGGAGATGCGGGGAATCGAACCCCGTGCCTCTCGCATGCGAAGCGAGCGCTCCACCATATGAGCTACATCCCCAGATGGAGTTGACTTGCGAGGTTAAGTAATGAACTACTTGCCAAAGCCCCTATCATTGGACTAGCATTGTCGTTTAGTCTCGAGTGATTCCAGTCTTTTAAAATTCGACTCTAGTCTAGTTTTGTACTTTGCTCTTTCCTTACTTTGAATTTTAGCCAAGGGTCTGTTTATTTTGCAAAAAATGAATAATTCAAAAAGCACTGTCTTAAAGATAATCTTTTATATCACTTATGAAAATGAATAAAAGAAAATTATGTTAGACATAAATGAACAATTCTAATCACGCATTGAAGAATAAAATTGAAGCATAGTTAGAATCACATATGGAAAATAGGATCAAACTTAAATCTAATCTCTAGTCATTATTTGAGCTTTTGTTTGTCGGAAATCCACGAAAATTTGATGGCAATTCGACAGCAATTATGAGTGCACTCTACTAAGCTACTCCCCTCGCATATTGATGATGTTTTTTCAAATGAGAGGACCGGCATTAAACCTAGTGATTCACTTACAAAATGTACGATCATCATTTATATAATGCATTCCATCAAAGTGGTTTCCAAATGGACGGTTGTTATGAAAAGATACAAATGTGGAAACCAAACATTGGAATAATTGTCACTTAAAAGAGAAAAGCGGGTAAATGCCTAAGGATAAGTTTTTATTTAAAAACCATATCCCAACAAAAATGTAGGATTACATTATAGATAACAAATTAATCTCATTGTCTATGGAAATGCTTAGATATAGATTATTGTCTATAATGAAAATATTTATTATTGACTAATTATTGAAAGCAATACAAGCGATTATTTATAGAAAAATATTTTTCAAATTATTCATTTTTGCTAAACAAATTAAACCTTAGACCCACTTAGTATCCATAATTATTTTAGTAAGAAATGTTCACGTACCTATGATTCTTTTCAAGTTTCAATATTATGCATGTTCAAGGTTTAAAATTGATATCGCTAGAGCGTTGAACGAATTGAGATTTCGCTTCCTTCATGAACCATTTTTCAAAGAAAAGAAAGAAACTTGTATTTTCAAGTTATAGAATTTTCTAATTTAAAAGTTGGTGATTAGTAATTTATTCAAAAGTAGGTAAATTCCTTATGACGCCTTTTTGAACGAAGATTTTGGGATGTTGGTAAAGTCCTTAAAATTTTGGAAGTTACTAGCTGCATTTATAAAATTTCAAAGATTTTGGTAAATTGCTAATGTATCGGCATATTAGTAAATTCCTTACAATTTTGTAACTTCACTAACCACATTGGTAAAATTTCAAAGAAGTTGGTAAGTTAATACTTTAGAAAAATGTTAGTAAATTTATTATAGTCAGGATCCTGATAAAATTTTGATAATTTGGTAATTTTGAAGAAGTAATTCACTAAGTTATTGGGATGTTGGTGAACTCTATGTAATATTGGGGCTTATGAACCACACAACGTACTTATTTATTGGGAGGTTGATAAATTCCTTATAGATTTTGGAAATTTACTAACCACGCTTGTAAATTTCCCAAGAATTTGATATGTCTGCTAATTTAGTCGAATGTTAGTAAATCTAATATCGTGGTGGGTATACAACAGAACTCGATATTATTAATAACTTGCTGACAGATTACTTAACAAGCCAAATTATATATCAATGTTTCTTAAACCAACAGAATTGACAACCAACACGGAAGTTTTCAAATTTTAGGCCTACGTATGCTGGAATTTTGCCCGTTGTGCTTGTGGGAATTTCAAAAGGGGTAAAAAAGTTTCACTTTCATTTTGATTAATTTGTTTTGCCATAGGAATTTGCTCTTGGAAACTCCCCAGTCTAAGCCGATACGCATCTATAACACATGACTCTTGCTTCTTTTATTTGGAAAAAAAGATTTATCTATGCGAACAAAAAATGTAATTATCAAAGGCATCAAATTATGTGCATATTGATATTCAATATAACTTTTGTATGTCCAGAATAGAAGACATAACTCATTTATTCTTTGAGTATAACTGGACTGGAAGTATATGATGAAGTATCCTTTCACAGAATGGTATCTAGCGTTCTTCCGGAAGATGGGATTTTGAATTTCATTGGATGGTAAGAGCTACAAAGGGCAAGAATTAGGAAGCATGGCTCCTAAAGTTATCTTTTTTAGCGACCATCTACTGTATTTGGATGGAGCACAATCCTACGTTTCCAAAATAAGTCAATTGAGATGCATCTTCTTTTAGTTAGAATACATAAATTGTAAGAGATGGGACTTCACTTTTCCATAATTGTAGACCTCCCAGGCAAATATTTTGTTGAGAACTATATGGAGGCTTCCTCCCACCATATTCTCGCATAATTAATTGTGTTTGTAATATTAAGGGATGCTTTTAAGCTTCCGTACTTCATCTTATTAATGACATATACATATTTATAAAAACAAAAATCATGTGCATGTTTAGATTATCATCTCAGAAACTCCCCCGTTAGGGATCTGTCCTCAAAGCCCAACTTGTAAGCCCACCTTGTATGCAGTTTCATAATGCAAAGAGACACGGCAACAAATAGTATTGGACATTGTCATTGCACTTTTAGGTTCATAAAGCTTTCATCTATTGAACAAAGTTACTAAAGTTTTTATGAGATTCACCGCCTTCCTCAATGCACTTTACGAGTTTTTCCTTAATGTCCGAAGCTCTTTTACCGAAGTTCTGATCGTGGAGCAATTGATCCATCTTGCGCTTGATTTCTTCTCTCCTTATGATCCCGCTCTCCTCTTGATCGAATCTCAGATTGACCCTCCACATGTCATTAAGGAACTGATCGGCAAAGTATGTCCAGCACAAGAAAGGAGTTCCAACCGCAATGGCTCACAAAACAAGCGATGGCGGGATGAGCCAGGACCTTCTGCTGCGGAGCCCAAACCACTAATTTCGCTCGACCAAAATCCTCTCTTTGAACCCTTTTAGATATGCATCGTCTTTCTCCTCGGTGGAGTCAGGCCGGACAGCCCATAGAGGAATGGCCTTTTGGAGAGCTCAAGCCCCAAGGCCAGTTCCTGGAATTGGGTTTGCTCAAAAACTGTGAAACTGCCGAAAGCAACATAAATTACGGACTTAGGGGTTGTTGGTCCAGCCATATCAAATAGTCCGAGTCTTCTGGCCAGAAATATCCGGCTGAGCTATCGAGCCGGTGGTTCACCAAGAGTGGGACGATGGGCAGGATCCTGCGAGCAACGGCGAGTGCTGGAGGCTCTAGGTCACAAGACGTGTTGCCTATAAACCCGTCTGTGAATTCCGCGCTTTTGCTGATTCTGACCATAACATTGAAAATGATCTTCTGTGTAGAAGAATCGCCTATGCAGGCCCAGGTAAGGCTCACCAGGCTCATGCCGGGTGCCAATTGAAACTTCGGATGTTTAATCACTCCTGAGAGCAGAATGAGGAACAGCAGATAGAAAAAAACTCAAGGTGACGAATGATATGAGGATAACGAAAATTCATGTCAAATTGACTCTTGGATGCAGTATGTCAGTGCATTACTATGTTAGGCTTATCATGTAGCATGGTTTGATTTTTCTAGCTATGAAGGGGACCTTTGAATGTAAGGGAAATCTAGTTTCTTACCGATGTACTATCTTCTCAGTAAATTGCCAAATTTTTCTTCTTACGAAGAAAGTTTGAATGACTAAAGTTTTAGATTCGATATTAAAGTTCATTGACACGAAATGAGAAATAGAACGTGGGAGGAATATGTATCTTGTATTTCACTGTATTTTCAATGTATAATGTCTGATATATAGCATACAATGTGAGAAATAAAAGGAAATTGTATTTCCTAAAAAGATCAAAGGAAATCAGATCTAATCTTAGATTGATACATCAATTAATTACGATCTATAATTAATGCAATAAATCAATTATCTTTTCAAGCATATCTTCCAACACTCCCCTTCAAGCTGACGGCTTGTACATGTCGAAGACACCCAACTTGCTCAATAGATGTGTACATTGTCTTTTACATAGGGGCTTTGAAAATGTCCGCAGGTTGTTTTGTAATTCCAATTCCTCTAGTCTCGATTATTCCTTCTTGAATCTTGTCACAAGTGAAGCAACAATCAACTTCTATGTGCTTTGTTCTTTCATGTGCTATGGGATTTATTGCAATTTAAGTGCCGCATCATTGTCATGAAATAGTAGGGTTGGTCCTTTATCTTGTACCCCAAGATCTATAAGTGGCCTTCATATCCACACTATTTCACCAGCAGTTTTACCCATGACTCTAAACTTAGCTTCAATTGATGACAAAGACATAGTGGATTGTTTCTTGAATTTCCACGAAAGTGATGGTTCCCTAAGTTTAATCCATAAGGTAGTGACAGACCTTTGACTCATAGGGCAAGTTGCATAATCCGTGCCACAATAGGTGGCCATCTTCATGTTATAGCCTCAAGAAGGGAGTATCCCAAGTCCTGGGCATTTCTTCAAGTACCTCACAACTTTAAGGGAAGCATTCGTATGGGATAGTTTTGGGTTATGCATGAATTGACTAAGTGTTTACACTTCATAACATACATCATGTCTAGTCATGGTGAGGTAAATAAATTTTCCAACAAGTCTTTGGTAGCTTGAAGGATCCTTGAGTGAAGGATCATCCTCTAGAGACGATAGAGTTGCATCATAATTAGCTGAAATTAATTTGACATTTTGCTCGATGAGAATAACAACTAGTTTGCATCCTGATAAACCCACTTCTGATATAATGTCCATTGCAAATTTCCGTTGCTGAGAAATATTCCTTTATCTGATCAGGTAATTTCGGTCCCAAGAAAATATTTGAGCGATCCCATATCTTTAATGTGAAAAGTGGCATGCAAATATTCCTTCAAACTTTTGATGGCCGATTCATCACTTTGATAATAAGAATTTCATCAACATATGCCATTAGATACATAGATGACATACCTTTTATCCATATGAACAGTGCATAATCATTCTTGGATTGTTTGAATCCTATGGTTGTAAGTGCATTGGTAAATTTAGCATACCACTGTCGGGAAGCCTATTTGAGGCTATAGAGAGATTTACAGAGACAACATACCCTAGACTCCCCTGTCTTCATAAACCCTGTGAAAGATCCATATATATTTCCTCGTTTAGACCCCCATGAAGGATTGTTGTGGACATCCATTTGATGTAAGGACTAATCACAAAATGAAGCAACTGATAAGAAGGATCAAATGATGACATTCTTTGCAACTGGAGAGAAGGTCTTGTGATAATTAAAATCTTCTTGCTATATGAATTCGTTGGCCACTAGTCGAGCCTTTTAGTGTTCAACTCATCCATTTACTTTGTATTTGATATGTATGCCCACTTGTAGCCAATCAGTTTGTGACGAAAGGGTAATGGTACAATCTCTCATGTATGATTCTCAATTAAGGCATGTGATTCTACTTTCATAGCCTATTGCTAATGTGGAAAACTAATTGCCTCATTGTAACCGGAAGGTTTGTGTTACTTGGATATTTGGTTAATGCAACACATATGATCTGATGATAGCCAATGAGAAGAAATGTAGGAGGAAATGGGATAATGAAAATCTGGTGTATCCATAGTAGCATAGAAATAGTCTTTAGTCTAAGGGGGTGGACGGGTTATACAACTGGAGCGCCTTGGTGCATTGGCCTAAGGCGTAGAAGATGGTGGAGCAACATTGGTATTATCTAAAGGAACATCTGGAGAGGAAATCACTTCCATTGGCATGACAAGATCCTCAATTAAATAATCTTTTACAAACAACTCGTTCAGATCATCAGATATTAGTGGCAATGCTGGAGATGATGTAGGATATACTAGAGGTGCAGTAGAGATTCGTGAATGATCATAAGATAAATCCTCATCATATTTGAATCGATGAGGAATTGTCATCATTTCAAAATTCTCCACTGAGGATTCATCCTCATGAAAATGAAATTTATCCTCATAAATAACATCCTTGCTTAAAAAAAATTCACCTGTCGATGGCTCAAAAACATGATACCCCTTTTTGAAGATTTGGTTATCCCATGAAAATGCATCGACAATTGTGAGGACCCATTCTATCTCAAAGTCCCACAATGGTGACTTAACATAAGTAACCAAAAACTCTTAGATGATGAATTTCTAGTTTTTTTTTTTTCCAAAAAGTAGCTTGAACGGAGTTCACTCATCAAGAATGCGAGTCGACATGCAATTGATTAGGTAATTTGCAATGACCATACAATCTCTCCAAAGAGTTTCAGGAATAGAGGCTTGGAACTTAAAAGCACATGTAACTTCTAATAGATGGCAATGTTTTCACTCTACTATTCCATTTTGCTAAGAGGTATATTTGCAAGAACTTTCATGGATAATCCATCGAGAAGAAAACAATGAATGGCATTCACTATTGAAGAATTCTTTTTCATTGTTAGTTCTTATCCATTAAACAGATTTTCCAAACTAATTATGGGATAGAGAAAATAACATTTTTAAATGATGGAAGACTTGACTTTTTGACTACATAAGGAAAACCTATATGGCACAGGAATAATCATCCACAATTGTGAGGAAAAATCGAGAGCCATCATGATTTGCAATATGGTATGCTTCCTATACATCAACATGGATCAGTGAAAAAATGTCCTTGGTACAAGTCTTACCTACTGGAAATGAAACATGTGATTTCTTTGCTAGAAGGCAAATATGACATTGAGATTAAGGAAAGAAAGCACTATGTCCCAATCATTGATGAAAAATGAGGTTCTTGTCAATGGGAGTAGCATTACACAATAATTTACTATTCAAAGTATTGTAGGGTAAATCCAAATCGCTTGAAAAATTAGTCCAAAAATATAATCCTTTTGAGATTCTATCCAAGCTCATCAGTTTACCAGTTGAATAAGCCTAAAAGAAACAACTATTAAAGTTGAAAGACACATGATAAGAATTTTTGCCACAAACTCTGGAAATAGAGATGAGGTTGAAATGGAAATCAAGAATGTAGAGGACATTCCATAGTGTAATTAAAGGGCTAAGTTTTATGGTTATGTCACGTTTCCATTTGGCAGCCGTATGGAAATAGGGAAAGATGGTCATTCATGGATATTAGAAAAGAAACTTTTATCATAGATAATATGGTCACTAGCACCTGAATCAATTATCCATGAATCATTCGGTATTGACGTCATCAAGCAGTAAGATGTAACTAAAAAACTTCCGATTTTGTCAAAAGTATCCAATTTCTTCAAGGCCTTCACGAGTTGCTAATATTGATCAAGGGTAATAAGCTAATGAGCTTTATCATTATACTAGCCAATAACCTATTAAGCAGTTGCAAATTCTTTTTCCTTTTCCCCTTTATCTTCGGGATTTTCGTGTAATTTCTAGCAAGTGTCAATTGTGTGGTATGGTCGTTTGTAGTAATTGCAAAATAATTTTCCCTTACCTTTAAAATTCAGCCCACTAAGCTTGGATGACATGAACAAATGGGAGCTATTGGATTGGTTAAAATTTTGGATCGACGTGGCTTGATAAGGCCTGTCTAATCCAATTGCTGAAAAAATTGATCAAGAGCCGTCCAATCACATGAGAAGATTTGAGCTATTCATTCAAGGGTTCTTGAAGTTTTCATCTTCTTCCTTAGCTAACCCTAGAGTAGTTCACCTCTTTCCTTCTCTGTGTGTTTTGGTTGTCATCACTCGCTAGTAAGGGGTTGCTCAAGCAGCAAGCAAGATGCTCTCCCCCGCCTTGGCATTTCTAACAAGATGAGACATTGGCTCTCCTTTTGCATGACAAGCAAGCATATTCAACTAATGAGGGTGCCGAATTCATGGCCAAAATTTGAGATCGAAACGAAAGGGATGATGGCTTGAGATTTGCCTTGAAGATGAAGTTGATGACTCATAAGCTTAGGTGTCCATGAAAGATATGGTCATCATTACCATAAGATTCTCCTTGGAGAACAAGTAGGCCAAGTTATGATGGCATTGTGTAAGTGGTCCAATGGGACGGAAACAAGTAAGCCTCCAATCACTACATTAGGCCATTAGGTGTGCCACATTTCCAAATAGGCATGACACCTTATAACTTAGGCTTGCCACCTCAATGTCATAGCCTTGCCGCTCCAAGAAATATGATAAGGTCATCTAGATGAGTGATGATGAGGTTGGTGCCTATAAATAGAAAGAGCCCTAATTCTTTTCCATAATTGGAACCCTCTTTCCATTCACACACCATTCTCTCTCTTCTTTTTTTCCTTTCTCTCGACCTTCCATTGCCGCCCCTTGTCAAGTTGCTCTCTCTAGGATTCTTGAGGTTTATCCAAGTAAGATCCTTATTTCTTCTCTAGAGTGATGGTTTCCATTGTCAAGTCTAGTTAGGTGCTTACCCATTAAGTTGTGGTAGGATGTTGGATATTTTGTATGATTTTGCTCATGATTATGTTTGAATAGGTGCTTGAGTCATTCAAGCTTGGAATGAAGTCGAGGTTCATTTGGGTTGAGTTCAACATAAGGCAAAGTCACCCAAGGTAGTGAGGCAAGGTCACTCAAGGCCACAAGACCTTGGATCAACATTAAAGCATGCCAATTCCAAGTCTTGTTCAATGCGAGGATCACCCAAAGCAACGAAAGGATTTGGAATAGCATTGAGCCATGCAAGTTTCAAGTCTTGATCGGCATGGGGATCGCCCAAGCTCACAAGGTCTTGGTAAGGTATGAAAGCATGCCGGTTCTAAGTTTCAATTGGTGCGAGGACTTTGTACTTGGCGGTTGAATCAAGCAATGAATTGAGGGTCATTCACTGCATGAAGTATGTTCATGTTGGGTCAAGGCCAAGGTCCATTGAGCTTAGGATATTTACTAAAGCGAGGTGTACCCAAGGCTCAAGGTCTTAGATCGGCATTAAGGCATGCCATTTCCGAGCCTTGTCCGGTGCGGGGATTGGCACTAAATGATCAGTTCAAGTCACAAACAAGGGTTTGTTCCCAAAATGTTTATCAGTGTATTAAGATAACTCATGGCACACACGAATGGATGAGCACATCTTCAAGCCATATATATGTCGGCTAAGAGAAAGATAAGAACTAGCTTATATGATGCATATCTGTGTGCACTTAAAGAGGAAAAAACATCCATTGCTACACAATGTTGGAGGCAATGTCTCGTTCATTGAACGATATGCCTCGATTGAGCCATGATACCCTAATTGAGCCAAGATGTGTGGGTCTTGAACCCGAAAGCCTCGGGAAGCTAGGCCCAAAAAACCTCGGTCAAGCTAAAATGCCTTGGTCAAACTAAGAAGCCCAACAAGAAGCTAGAAGCCCTAATCGAGCAAGAGGGCTTGGTCGAGATAGGATGACGATAAATTAATTTGCATGAGCATTGATTATGCATAAACATGATATGTTGATGTGTTCATTATTAAGCCGAAAGTATCTTCCATCGACATCATGTGTTGAGTCAAAGCATGGCAAGTAATTTGCTATTGATTTGTCATTGACATTGTTTGCAAGTGTTGTACTTGCTAGGCTTTGATGATGAGTATGTTTTCCTAGTAAAGAATTAGAAATTTTACTTATTGATTTCCGAAGACTCACTCCTTCATCTTTCAATGTTGCAAGCATGAAAGTCTCCGATTAGTTTGTGGAGTTATAATCACACTAGAGGTGATAGGATTTTCTCCTGGGCTATATGGAAACTTGTAGTGTAATATAAAAGGGAAAGAGGGCTTGAAGAGAAATGGCTTCTAAAAGTACTTTATAATATAAACTAGCATGTTCTGTGTGATATATGTCATAATCCATAATTGTTGTTTGTTTAGGGAGTTGCTTATTCACGTTTTCACATATACATTATAATTAGATAAAAAGAATTGGGACGTCGCGAAAATAACCTTACCACTGAAGACTCTAAATATGAAGATGAGGTCATTACAGTTGTCAATTGTTGAGAACAAAGTAGATTAGTATATATACTGCAAAATTAGTGAGATGAAATTTATTTTTCTAATATTCTATGTAATCAATATTTTTCTTGCGAGTAATGATATTAGATTACTGCATGAGATAAAGCAGATATTGTCAAAATTTTGACATGAAGAACCTTGGTGAGGCATCTATTATTCTTGGTATTGAGATTACAAGGATCGTTCTTGTCGTATATTAAACTTATTTTAAAAGGCATATGTTGATTGTATTTTTGAAAGATTCAGTATGCAGTATTGCAAGCCAGAAATTGTTGTTGTTATTAAGGGTGATAAACTGAATTTCTCATAATGTCCTCATTCAAATTTTGAGAAAGTCCAAATGAAGAATTTACCTTGGCTAATGCACTTAGAAGTATTATGCATGCTCAATTTGCACTAGACCAAATATCGCTTTTGCACTGGACCAAAATGTGTAGTATCATGGAAAAACGAGATATAGAAATCTATATCATCATCGACTATGCAAACAAAGTTTATTGCCTACTTTTCAGGTTCTACTTGGGTTATTTGAATCCGGAATCTCATTAGGGAGTTGACCATATTGAGACAGACAATGACTATGTAATGTGTTTATCAATAATGACAGAGATCTCAAGAGGTCTAAGCATATGACAATCAAGTTTTTTACCATAAAAGAAATAGTTCAGAATAGTGACATTACAATAAATTATATTTTCATAGACTAACTAAGGGCCTTCACCCTAATAAAATGGAATGACATGTCATTAGCATGGGTTTGAGAGCATTATGGGATGATGTTATTTAGTGGGGCTATTTTGTTTTTGCTCTAATAATGTTTACATCTATGTTTGTTACATTTAGTAATATTTTGATATGTATCAATTCTTTTGCATTCAATAAAGTAATTATGTATATATTGTTATCATTTTGAATATATATTGATGAAAATCTCAATCTATTATGTATAACTTGAGTAAAGATTAGGGACATCTAGTTATTAGCTTTAAGCATCTGTAAAGAGTTGTTAACTATAAAGATAAGACATATGTAGGTTCAATGAAAACATAAAGATATTCTCTAATGATACATTATTTTTAAGAAAAGAGAATGTTGATTGATAAAGAGGATGACACATAAGGTATTACTTTTTATGATGTGTTATCTATTTGCCACACTATCATATTGAATTCTATCAATATATTTAAAAGCATTTGTGACCATGGAAGGTCTATGTGCATACATGCAATTACTACCTTTATTAGATGTTTGAAAGTTTATAAGATCGGATTGACTGTTGAGAATTATCTCTAGACTAATATAAAGGTACATGCATACAGTAAAGTTTCACTTAATATAACACAAGTGGGAGAATGTAAGAGTTTTTCTGATGAATATATAAATTGATATTGTAATTTACAATTTTACAATATTGGTCTAATAAGGTTTCTCAATTAGTCTAACATGGAAATTGATTAATGTAGGCTAAGTAAACCCCAGCTGTGATGAGAGGGCATGTAGCTTAAAACTCTTTAAATAATGATCAAATCTCTCATCTAACATTAATACCAAAAAAAAAAAAATCATAAGAAGTGTTTATTGAATGCTAAGGGTGAGGAGCATTCTCATTGAGTAAGTGATAAAAGGATAATAAAAGAGAAGCACTTAAGCTTTGGATCGTCACTATTTCATGCCAAGAACAATATATTCCAAATCTTGTACATAAATCTTTTTACTCATTTATATGCATTCTTGACTCTAGCTATGGAGATTTTGGATATATTTTCATGGCTTACTTAACATAAGACTAACACTCAAAATCTACTTAATACTTCTATCTTTGTGAGTTTATTGAAATGTGCAATAATATGTTGGGTATGGTGATTGTTAAACTTGTCTTGATGATCTTGTCCATATTCGTTGTTGCTTCGTTCTTGTCGCAACCTACCCCTCGGGAAAGGGAATAGGTTTAGAAGTATTGCCTAAAGAACGGACCTAAGGCCTATGATTAGGTACGGGCTCTCTCAAGTTCATACCTCGCACGACATTGGGGTACTCTTAAAAAGTTCGCAATAAAAAGTCAACACTAGTCTATTGGGGTTGGCTAAAAACTAAGTGAGGCATGGGAATATACCTCACTTCCTATACAACCAGAGAATCTATGATTGGGGACTTGATTACACTAATTAACAAATTAGTACAATTTCGGTACCTAAATCTTGTTCATTTTAAAAAAAAAAATGTTTTTGTTAGGCAATATGGATTGATTTTATACTTATCCACTAACATGTGAAATGATCATATGGGTGCACATAATAACCATTAGAAGCTAAGGAAAAACGATTAAATAAATTGCATGAAAGATAAAAAATTTAACATCAAAGAAAAGATAAATCTGATCCTAACTAGACTAAAGGGAAGCCAAATTCAATATACCAAAATTGCATAATCAAGGGTAATCGTCTTTAAGAACAATTAAAATCCCTTGGGCATAATTCTAAATTGAAAGACTTCCTTTTTTTTTAGGAGAAAATAAACCAAGAGATTAATTTTAACCTTTTGAAGATATGTTTTAAATTTTTTAAGAATTTTTTGGATTTTTTTTGGAATAATTGAATTTTTGAATTTTCCAAAACCTTTTGATTTTTATTTTTTTGGTGTCTTTCTAATCACTATTGAAATTTTTAGAATTTTCTGAATTTTGGAATTTTCTGAGAATTTTTGAATTTTCCTTAATTTTCTAGTTTTTCTTTTTCAATTAATTTTAGGAAAAACTCGAATTTTCACTATTTTCTGAAATTTTTTTGAATTTTTTTCTTTTTAATGTTCGTTGAAAGTTGTTGAATTTTCGAAAAATTATGAATCTTTATTAATTTTCTAAATTTTTTGCACTTTTTTTATATTAATAATATTTTTTAATTAAAATTTTTATTTTTTTTGTCTTTTCCCTATTTTGTCTTTTCTACTACACTTCCCCTTCGACGACTCCTCTCTGCACGCCGGAAGCCAACTTTTGCTTTCTTTTTCTCTCTTTTTTTTTTTTTTTTTTACTTTTTGCTGCACAATTATTTCTCTTGCTTTTTTTTTTGTTTTTTTATTTGTCCTTCCCTGTGCCCATCTTCTTCCTCGACGATCTTCCTCAACAAGCTCCCGAAGCCACGCCTGCAACTTTTTTCAGAATAAAGGAAACTCAACGCAAACTCAACGCAACGTCTCTCCGGCCGCTGTCCTTCGCCGCCACAGAAACACGTCCACCCGTCGGTCACCCATTTCAACCATCACCAACCCCCACCGGCCACCTATTCCGGCGGCCCCCCAAAATTTCATGATAACCCATACCGAAATGACTTTTATTTTAAAAAAAAAAAGTAATCCAATGAACAACAAGCACGAATACATAACAATATGTAAGAGCATCCTAAGTAATGCGGCTGTGAACCGCTGGTAAGTCGTGATGGATGGGTTTCCGAAAGGGTGCTCTCCGACGCGAATAATGCATACGACTCGGGCGGGATTTTTCTATCAAGTTGCATGGAAACATAGAGAAAATACTAATATTAAACCAAATCCAACCAATACAAGACAAAATGTGAATTGATCTCGAGCTCTAACATGCATAGATATTTCGGCCTTCTCTCAGGTATTCTATCAAACAGTCAGTACGCGATTTAACAAACATGTTCCAGAGCAAGATTTATTGCAACCTTCGAGCCACAGATGATGCATACAAGCTTAAATAGACGTGTTTCATGCCGGATCTGTCTTATTTTGCGATGATTCACTTAAAAATCCCGTCTTCAAGTTCGGTGTTCCTAAATGTTTCACGCTTCGTTCAAGCAAAACGTCAAGCAGTTGGTATGCATTCATAAACTCGAGTTCTGGGTTCAAATCGGAAGCATTCCTCAACCTAAGCACGATGCATTAGCCTCAAAACATCATAAATCATCCTAAACTCGTTTCAGCTTGTCGAGATTTTGGTCAAAAAGTTCTAACAGTTCAAGCAAGTTCCAACGGGAGGGGTGTTCCTACCTGGCTTGATGGGAAAGGATTGCGGCGGACGGCAGCTCTCGGGCAGACGACTGACAACAGCAAAGCTTTCCTTCGAGCTCCCTCTCTCCCTTCGGCTCGTCCTCTCCTTCTCTCTTGCTCTCTCCCGACCAAAAAACACCAGCCGAGAACCCCCTTTTTCTCGCTCATCTTCTCCCTCTTTTGAGGGCCACCGGCCAGCGTGCATGGCTTCTGCCATCGCCAGCTTGCTGGCTGGCCTAACCCCGACCCGCAGATCATGCTGCCATCTTGCTCACGATCCTTTGCCCCTTTGGTTTGTACGTTTCTTTTCTGTCAAAGCAAGACCGGCATGAGGGCGTGAGGAAGAAGGAAAGAGAGAGGGGCCGGGCTTGATGAGAAAAGTGAGGCTGGGCTTGGGCCCAGGTGAGAAAAATGATCCAGAGGAGAGTAGAACAGAAAAGGACCGGGCCTAGCCCGATTCACTCTTTTTTTATTCGATTTTATATAAAAAATATATATTTAATAATTAATGATAGTTATGTAAATGCTCCTAATGTCTACACGTAACGGATTTTAATGAAAATATACATGATGCATTTTAATGAAAGTGCTTTTTTTTTTTTTTTTTTAGTGTCTGATTCCTAAATAAAATTTAGGTGTTAACAGTTCTACCTCATTATGAATAGTTAGAATATTGTCACTTTGTTATATTTGTTTTGATGACTCATTACATGTTCGTTCTCCTTCGTTCTCCTTCGTTCTGCTTTATTTTGAATAGTCATAATTTGGTCATTTTGTCATATTTGGGCTTTTTGAAATGAGGAAAAATTCAGTTTCGGAAGATGGGTGAAATTTTATTTGGATAGCTTTTCAATAGTTTTATCAACTCAAGTTACTTTTTTTCTACCATTTATTAATTTACAATTTCATTCATTTCTTAATGACTAATAATGGGAAATTAGGGGATTTTTATAAGAGAAACACAGGTTGAAATCGATCCCCGGTTTAGAAACTCATCTGTAGAAGGAATGTTGTATGTGCTTTCATATGTTAAAAAGAAATATGTTATAGATACATTATTGACACATTTTCTAATAACTTATCAGAATAAACGACTTTTTTAACATGATATCATAGCATAAGTTTAAAGTACCAATTTTCGCACCCATCTCTTAATATTTGTTGTCTATAATTAATGTTATTTTGCTTGTTTTCCCTGTATCACTGTCATTCAATATTGTGTATTTAAGGTATCGGTTTACACACGAAGGAGAGTGTTAAGGAATTTTTTTATAGATATATTGTCAGCATGTTTCTATACAACTAAAACCTTGATGGGAAAAACGAATTATCTAACATTATCATTTTATTTCGCTAATGACGGTCGTCGCAACTCTTAACAACCAATCACTAAACTTCGTTAATTGTGGAGTTTCCCCGGCTTTTGCTCCCAGAGCAGGCATTCCAAGAATGTGTTAGTACTGTGACTCGAATTCAAGTTAATACTGAAAGAAGACATTTGGGAGATTTCCGCAACAGTTCCATTGTTGTCTGTTTGTGAAAATTCAAGCTGTCCACCCAAAAGTCTTCCAAATACACCGTCGTCCTCACGGTCTTTGGTCTTCTTCGGTCTGGGGTAATACCATGCTTCTCCATGGCTGCTTAGACTATGTACGCTGGCCCGCTGAAAAACTAGACATAGAAATTACAGTCCAACTTCTGTCTCTCATCTTCTAGACCTTCAAACTTGGTCCCTCTATATCTACTTGTGTGAAATAGAGTAATATATGATGTATCTAGCCTTTTAGATGAGTGCAAACGTTCTAGTAAACGGTCAAAGAGTCGTGTGCTACATTCTTCCTTCTTCCCTTGGCTTGCATGTGCGCTCTCTCGGCCACAACAGAAGCTCCCTCGTTGCTTCCTCAAGCTGGTTGCATGCAGAAATGCCAATACTCACGTTGCCTTTGAACAGGGAAAAGACTAATTATCCTACGAAGAAAAGGAGAGGAAGAACGAGGAAACCGGGACCATCAAGAAGAGCCGGTCAAACAAAACTATTCGCTGCTCGCACTATAAAGAGCACCTGCTCGGCCATAGACTCCGCATCACAAGCTCCCTCCAAACAAATCAAAAAGTTCTCTCTTTATTGTCTCTGTCGTAATTTCATCGAACATGAGGAGCGCAACAAGAGTTCTCCATATTCTCTTGGTCCTGGAGATGCTCAGCGCCGTTTTCGTTGCGAACGAAGCTCGACCCTTCAATGTGATGGGGACGAAAGCTCCAGTGGGAGTTGCCTGCGGAGGGTTCTTTGACGGGTTGTCACTTGGGGCCATCAAGCAAGCTGGGCCGAGCCCAGGTGAGGGACACAAGTTCACCAACTCAAGGACGCTAGGAGGGATAAAGGACTCAGGCCCGAGCCCAGGCGAGGGACACAAGTTCACCAACTCAAGGACGCTAGGAGGGATAAAGGACTCAGGCCCGAGCCCAGGTGAGGGACACAAGTTCACCAACTCAAGGATGCTAGGAGGGATAAAGGACTCAGGCCCGAGCCCAGGCGAGGGACACAAGTTCACCAACTCAGAGACGCTAGGAGGGATAAAGGACTCGGGCCCGAGCCCCGGTGAAGGACACGGGCATGTCACCGCACGAACCAGTGACGACTGAACTTTGATTGCTAGCAGAATCTTAAAATATTTTATGGTTCCTTACATTATTTGGTTGTTTGATTTTTATCTTTTGCAATATCAAAAGTTAAAGTTGTTTTCATTCATTGGGGTTTGAGCTTGGATATAGAAAGAATGTTTTTTGCTGGCTAGCAAGGCCAGTGTTGTTTAACTTTGTTTTATTGAATGTGTTCATGTCAAATTGGATGAACTCACATGAACCTGTCATTCGAATCATTCAAAAAGATTGAAAGTAGAAAGGGACATTATTATGTATGACATTACATTACATCACGTGTGATCATTATTTAGTTATATGACTGTCATGAAATTTTTATTCTTATAATGTTTAATTGACAAGTAAAAAGCTATCTTTTCGGAACCATGCCAAGGTAAGAGATAATGAATATGAAGAGGAGAGAAAAATATATTGTGTTATATTCTATGAACGAGGAATATGGAAAAAAAAAATTAAAAATAAGGAATTGATAAGGGCAATGCCTTTGTGCTAAGGAGTCAAAAATTCTAAATAAAAATGAAAGATGTAATAATAAATATATACATGTGTATGTAGAAAATAGAAATGATGTTCCATATAAACTTATAGGCAAATAAATAAGACATCTCAAAGTAGTATTCCAATATTGAGTGAAGTCTTAGAGTTTTCTTCTTGGGCAATGATATCATGCGTTCCTAAATTTGTCTTTTCTACGATTTAGTACCTCAAATTTTTTTTATTCAATCAAGTACCTAAATTTTTCAAATTCCACTTGATGTAAATCTCAGTTGGATATATTGTTATGTGATGTGATTGTGGTAAGGTAACTCGCTTACTCAACAAGTTTAAGTACAAACCGTTACATGAGTCACTCGCTTAACAAAAGGTGTGCACTCTCCATTTGGATGTGAGGTGACGGGAGGAGAGAGAGTGCCAGCTTCGAACACTTGAGTCGTTCAATATGTCTCTGCCCAACATCATCTCAAGAAAACACCGTCATCCTCAAGATCTTTGGTCTTTGGTTTAGGGTAAAACCTTTCTTCCCCATGGCTGCTTATAGACTATCTCGCCCGCTGAAAAACTAGACATAGAAATTACGGTCCAACTTCTGTCTCTCTTCTTCTAGACCTGCAAACTCGCTCTCACTCTCTCTCCCTCCATCTCTCTCTCTCTCTCTACTTGTGCGATATAGAGTGATATAAAATGTATCTAGCCTTTCAGATGAGAGCAAATATGTTTTATTAAATGGTCAATCAGTCGTGTGCTACATTCTTCCTTCTTCCCCGGCTTGCATGTGCGCTCTCTCGGCTGCAGTAGAAGCTCCCTCGTTGCTTCCTCAAGCCGGCTGCATGCAGAAATGCAAATGCTCACGTGGCCTTTGAACAGAGGAAGACTAAATTATCATACGAAGAAAAAGAAAATAAGAACGAGGAAACCGAGACCAAGAAGAGCCGGTCAAAGAAAACTCTTCGTTGCTCGCACTATATATTGAGCACCCGCTCGGCCAGACTCCGCATCACAAGCTCCCTTCAAACAAATAATAAAATTTGCTCTTTATTGTCTCTGTCAGTAAAAATTAGCTTTTTGTTGTCTCTGTCAGTAATTTCAACATGAGGAGCACAACAAGGGCTCTCCAGATTCTCTTGGTCCCGGCGATGCTCAGCGCCATTTTCGTTGCGAACGAAGCTCGACCCTTCAGGGGAGGACAGCTCCGGTGGGAGTTGACTGCGGAGGGTTCTTCAACGGGTTCTCGCTTGGGGCCATCAAGCAAGCTGGGCCGAGCCCGGACGAGGGACACAAGTTCATCAACTTGAAGACGCTTAGAGGGATTAACGAGTCCTTGTGAGGGACACAAGTTCACCAACTCGGAGACACTGGGAGGGATTAAGGACTCGGGCCTGAGCCCCCTGGTGAAGGACACAAGCACGTCACCGGCACGAACTAGTGACGAACAAACTTTGATTGCTAGTAAAAACTAAGAATATTTCATTATTCCTTTCATTATTTGGTTGTTTAATTTTTATCTTTTGCAATATCAAATGTTAACGTTATCATCATTCATTGGGGTTTGAGGTTGAATATAGAATAAGGTCTTTTGCTGGCTAGCAAGGCCAGTGTTGTTTAACTTGTTTTATGGAATGTGTTCATGTCAAATTGGACCAATTCACATCGACCTGTGTCATTCGAATTATTCATGAAGATTGAAAGTAGAAAGGGAGACCGTTATGTCTTGTGTGATCATCGAGTAGCTCTGTGACTATTATGAAGTTTTTAATATGGTTGGAGGATTCAATTGGAAAGAAGGGAATGGATTTACTATAGAATTTCTGGTGCAGTTATTTTTCACCCCTTCTTATAATGTTTAATTGACAAGTTAAAAGATATCTTTTTAAAACCATGTTAAGGTAACGACACCTTTACTCTCTAAAAACAATAGTGCCTTTTAGACCACAAATTCTCTTTCCCAAATGATTGGAAACAGGCAGTAATAGGCAATGTGATTAACTCTCGATGATGTATTGGCTGCAATTTTCCATCTTTTTTTCCTTGTAGCCTATAATTGGAAAAGACTTTTATAATTAACCATAATTCAAATACTTCAAATAACAAGAGGAATTCAAAAGTGACTTGAGTTGACTTGACATCAACCTAAAACTCATTGTCAACCGAAACACAAAAGTCTCGAGCTTCGTGCTATCAAATACCCTAATTAAGAGCTTGATCAGTTTGGACAAAAAATCATCTACATAAGTTGAGCTGAATGATCAGTTTAGATGAGACTCAACGAGTCAAGTGAACAAGATCTTCTAATTGTCTTCATGACATCAACCGAAAGACCCATCTCAACATATTGGCATTATCCAAATACAATAGTATTCAGGGAGAATTACCAAAAAAGTCCTAAACTATTGTAATTGTGTCAATTCAATCATAAACAATTTTTTTGGGCCAATTTAGTTTTAAACCTATTGTAATTGTGCCAATTTAATCCATACGGCCAAAATTGGCCAGCTCGGCACTCACGTGGATGCCAACCAAAGACCAATGGCCGGTGAACGCTGATGTCGCAATTTTAAATATTTTTTAATATATTTTTTATTTTTTAAAATTTTTAATTTCTTTTCTTTTCTTTCACCTTCTTCTCCCTCCTCTGGCCGGCCTGTACTGGTCAGAGGCGAGGGCCGACGAGGTTAGCCTCGCCATCATTGGGCGAGGCTCGCCTTTGCCAAGGCTGGGCAAGGCCAAGCCTTGCTAGATTCGGCGAGCTCGGCCCTCGCTAGCCATTGGTGAGGGCGAGGCCCACCAGATCTGGCAAGATTAGCCTCGTCGGATTGGAAGTATTGGAAAATACTTTTATAATTAACCATAATTCAAATACTTCAAATAACAAGAGGAATTCAAAAGTGACTTGAGTTGACTTGACATCAACCTAAAACTCATTGTCAACCGAAACACAAAAGTCTCGAGCTTCATGCTATCAAATACCCTAATTCAGAGCTTGATCAATTTGGACAAAAAATCATCTACATAAGTTGAGCTGAATGATCAGTTTAGATGAGACTCAACGAGTCAAGTGAACAAGATCTTCTAATTGTCTTCATGGCATCAACCGAAAGACCCATCTCAACATATTGGCATTATCCAAATACAATAGTATTTAAGGAGAAATACCAAAAAAAGTCATAAACCTATTGCAATTGTGCCAATTCAGTCATAAACTTTTTTTTTTTGGCCAATTTAGTCTTAAACCTTTTACAATTGTGCCAATTCAATCCATCCGGCCAAAATTGGCCAACCGATGCTGACGTGGATGCCAGCCGAAGACCAATGGCCGACGAACGCTAATGTGGCAATTTTAAATATTTTTTAATATATATTTTTATATTTTTATAATTTTATAATTTTTTTTCTTTTCTTTCACTTTCTTCTCCTTCCTCTGGCCGGCCAGCACTAGTCAAAGGCGGGCGGACGAGGTTAGCCTCGCCGTCGCTAGGCGAGGCCAAGCCTTGGCTGAATGATCAATTTAGATGAGACTCAACTAGTCAAGTGAACAAGATCTTCTAATTGTCTTCATGACATCAATCGAAAAACCCATCTCAACATATTGGCATTATCCAAATACAATAGTATTCAGGGAGAATTACCAAAAAAGTCCTAAACCTATTGCAATTGTACCAATTCAGTCATAAACTTTTTTTTTGGGCTAATTTAGTCTTAAACCTTTTACAATTGTGCAAATTCAATCCATCGGGCCAAAATTGGCCAGTCGGCGCTGACGTGGATGCCAACCAGAGACTAATGGCCGGCGAACGCTGATGTGGCAATTTTTAATATTTTTTAATATATATTTTAAATTTTTTTAAATTTTTTAATTTCTTTTCTTTTCTTTCACCTTCTTCTCCTTCCTTTAGGCTGGTCGGCACTGGTCAGAGGTGAGGGCTGGTGAGGTTAGCCTTGCTATCGCTAGATGAGGCTCGCCTTTGCCAAGGTTGGGTGAGGCCAAGCCTCGCTAGATCCGGCGAGCTCGGCCCTCGCTAGCCATTGGTGAAGGCGAGGCCCCACTAGATCTGGCGAGGTTAGCCCTCCTTGGCCATGACCATCGCCAAGCCCTTGTTCTAGCACCTTTGGACTGACGAGGAGGAGAGGGGAAAAAGAAAGAAAAAAATTCAAAAAAAAATCAAAAAAATATTAAAAATTGCCACATCAGCATTCGCTGGCTAGCTAATTTTGGCTAGATGGAGTGAATTGACACAATTGTAAAAGGTTTAGGACTAAATTGGCACAAAAAAAAATTTAGGACTAAATTAGCACAATTGCAATAGGTTTAAGACTTTTTTGATAAATGAAGCCATTGAGATAAAATTATCAAAATTAAAAATAGGTTTGGAATGCCTTCCTCTTCCTTGAAGGAACATAATTGTATATATGTTTGGGGGAAAAAGGGGTAGAGGAAAAGAAAATAAAAGGAGTGACAATAAGAGAAAATGAATATGAAGAAATTATAGTGTTATATTTTATGAACGAGGAAAATGGAAAAAAAAAATTTTAAAAAAATTAATGAGAAAGTTGATAAGGTTAATGCCTTCATGCTAAGGAGGTATAAATTTTAAATTTTTCACCTTTTGTATTTTTCAATACCCCAACTTTTTCTTGTTCGATCAAGTACCTAAAACCTTTGATGAATAAATCCTCATGTAAAGTGATTGTGTCATGTGGCTAGCTTACTTAGTAGAGCTTAAGTGCAAATCATCACATGAGTCGCATACTCAGCAAAAAATTGTGTCATATCCCCAGTGAGAGAGAGAAAAAAAGAGAGGGTTATGGTTTTCAAATATTTGAGTCGTCCAATATGTCCTTATCACAAGAAAACGCATCCAAGTTGGCATTTTTTTCCTCCAAGTCACAATTATAAGGGAGACTCCTCGTCGATCCGTGTTCGAAGTAAAATTAGGTTTGCTCGAAGGCAAAATAGACAATCCATGTACTTGTCCTGTGATGTCATTATTTTTTAAAAATTTTACAAAAAAATAATAATAATACATATATATATATATATAAGAGTTGGAGGCCAATGACATGGCATTTTGAGTGAGACTCAAAGGCCCTCCCTCTTCCCTCAAGTAACAAAGTAAACCATTGCCATGCCTTGCCCAGTTAAGAAGTACTAATACTTTCCCGAAGCCTATGTGTCGTATCGAACACTCTAACACATGTTTGATACTGTTTGATACTCGATTAACACATGTTGGAAAATTTGACATCTAATTAACTTTCTCAACACTCTCCGATATTCGAGTTTGGAATTTTGACATGCGAATCCGAAGTTTTAACACTTGTTTCCAACATGAATGGGATCAATTTTAAAAAAATTCAATAAATAAGGGGTCAAAATGTAAATATAATAATGATGATGATGATGATGATGATGATGATGATGATGATAATTAAAAAAAACACACAGTCTTTTTTTTCTCTTCCGGCCCTCACTTCGTGATACACAATTCACCTCCAAGTTTTTTTCTTTTCTCTTCCGACACTCTCTACATGCGAGTCCAAAATGTAGAATATTTGTTTTTTCGTACAAGTTTTATAGATTATTGGAATGGAATTAAATTTGTTAAATTGAAACACTAAATGATATTAATAAATGGTGCATTAATGTTCTTACTGTAAATTCATTATACGCTCTTTCATTATTATTTATTTATTTGTGAATTTGAATCAAATTAATTTGATTCAAATAATCATAAAAGTGATAATTTATCACATACACATAAAAATATACATTTTATATAAAACATGTCCCAACATATCATAATTCTTTATTTTTTGAGAAATGACATGTTGGCATATATCGACTATCAATATGAGTGCTACTTAGTTGCCCAATTACCCTGTCACACCCCAAACCACCGGCACGCACACATCCCTCGGTGGTCGACTAAATTGCTACATTCCCAGGTCGCGTCGCTAACCCAATCGATTCATACACATGCGGAAGCGAAATAACAATCTCTAGATAACAATCAACATGAGATAGAAAAGTAGGACAATAAATTTCACCAACACACTTTTATAAACACACCAGGTTTATATACAAAGCTAGCCTATGAACAAGGGCCTAACTCTAAAAAGAAGGGCTCTAAGCCATCTAGGCACTAGACTTCTCATCCATGGGCTCCGGGGGCTCCGGATCCACCACGACACCATTAGGAGTGTCAAGATCCATGGGATGTGCTGCTTCCCACTCCCCAGTCCCAATAGTAGGCCCGTCGAAACCTAGAAAGGGGACTCTCCTGACCCCCTTGAGGAAAGCGATGTACCACGCTATGAACCTATGAGATACCAATTGAGGTAGGCCCTCATTGACCCAAACCGAGGTCTCAACCAACTCTTGGCTTAAGGTGGTCATGGGAATGGGGAAGTAGGTAAACTCAAACTCTATCATCTACGGGACCCCATACCACATGTGACGTGCCTCCATCTAGGGACCTAAAACTTGTAAGTCGTGACGGGGTGATACAATGTTTCATCGAGTTCACGCCCTAAACCTCGATTAGGAAGGAAATACACCTATAGGCAACCTAAACACTATTCAATAAGACTTACCTTGCCTCGGCACTTCCTTACATCTGTACAATTCATATAACATAAGCATATATTCAATGCATTCAATAATTGAAACACTTCACTTTACACCTATCAATCAATCATAATGATCCTGATTATAAAGCCAAGTCATTATGACACGTCTCATTCTGTGTCACACAATTTTGTCTCATAATCAAGTGCGGTCAAATCACTCAATCAAGCATTCCAATTAATTATGACCCAATGGCCATGGCCGACTCAACAATCAACGGTCATCTAGCATAGTCGAGTGTTGTTTCACCCCATCGAGCACGTCAATGTTTACCTTTAAGGAGCATTCTCAAGGAGCATCGGCCCAGCCTCCACTACGACCGGCATCCATTGACATGGGGCATTCTCGAAGGAGCATCGTTCGGCATAAAAGCTCGTGACGGGTTCCAATAACGAATCCATGCATATCTAATCCTAGCAAAGGATATCGTGCTTTGCACTCAAATGCTTCAATTTAAATAATGTACTTGGCCTATTTTCTTCATATTAAAAACACTCAGTAAAATAGGTGTGCATGGATACACGATCAAATCGAATTATAAAGCCTGTTATTTTCCCATTTTAAAATTCCACGATTTTATATAGTACTAAAAATATTTTCAGTATAAAAATTGACACTTGGTATTTTTCTGATTAAATACCAAAATTCCACATTCTTAGAAAAGAATAAATCAAAAATCATCAACCAACACAAATTAACACCCAATTGCATAAACTAATTGCATCGCAACAATCAACACAAAATTCTGACAACCGGCTATCTCGGTATAACTTTTGTTAATTAATAAATAATTAAATAAATGCAAAATAATTAAATAAATCCCTATTAAGCTATATACACTAATCTAACCACCTAATTAATCTAATTAACTAACTAAACTAATCTAATCACCTAATTAATATAATTAACTAACTAAATAACTAATTATACTAACTATTCCTCCTAATCCAAACTTAGTATAAACTAATCATCCTCTAAGCATAATTAACCTTCTAAGTAGAGTTTAGGACGTAAACTCGCCGGCTTAGCAAACCGATGAGTTCACGGCGGCGATGACGCGAAGGTAAACTCGGACCTACGGCAACACCAAAGGAGGTCCGGAAGGGCCCGAAAATGGCCCACGAAGCTCTTAGCCCAAAAATGAGAGTTTAGTTTTGATTTGGATAATTATGCTTAGAAAAAAGAAGCACTTCAAGAAGCTCTAGATAAAGATATCCAGGCATGACTCTAAGCACTTCTGAAGAAAAAAGAAATGGTGATACATACGCAAAAGGAAAAATTGCTTAGGCCACAAGAAATCAAACCGATGCTTCATCTGCAATTAGAAAAGACATTTTGCCAAAAATTGTCCCCGAGCAAAAAAATGTCAGAATCATCTAATACATCATATAGAGAATGAAACTGGTATTTCTCTTGAAAATGATGATATCGAATTTTTATTCTCTGCAGATAAAAAACCATCTAAACAAACTCTCTATGTCATTCCCTGTTACCAAACCCCTAGCAAGATTGATTCAGAATATTGGACTTCTTGATATATTTTCCAGTCAAACTCATTGTCATATATCTCTCACTTCTTTGGAACAAGATCCTGATATATTTTCTAGTCAAACTCATTGTCCTCATTTTCCTGTGAAAATCTTCACTTCAAAGTTTGCGAAGCCTATTACTATCATTGCTCTCATAAATACTAGGAGCAAGTTCTTCAATCTTGGATACTAAAGTTCATCCTGAAGAATATTGGATTTCCTGTGTTCGATATTTTTAATTATGCTTTGGGAGATACTTTTTCCACAAATGTGAGAACTACTACTTCGATAATTGTCCAGTTTTTTCCATAATGTTCTATAACCATAAAAATCTTTGGTTCCAGTCTTCCCAACAAAGATTTGATCATTGGTTGGGATATCATGACTCAAATTTCTCAACTTCGTATCATTCTTAGAAAAGGTCTTAAGTATAAATATCAATTCTCTGAATTCATCAATATTCAAAGACCATTTTTCATTCAAATGAGTCTATTAGATCCAATTATGCAAAAGTTGTAGGAATCTTGTTTGGAAGCCCACTCTAAATTCACTCAGAAGTGTTCACACCCTTTATAGAAAAATCCAGAGTTCTTTGTTCGCATTCCTTTTAAAAAGAATGAAGATATCAATGCAACCAAGGTGAGCCACATGGGAATGAACCCGAACACTTGCTTTTAGCTCAAAGGGAATGCTCAAAATTGCTGCAGCAAGGCCTTATTGAAATCTTTAATTCTCAATGGGCTTGTGAAGCTTTCTACATTAATAAGCGTGCCGAGCAAAATAATGGAAAAATGAGATTGGTAATCAATTATTAGTCTCTTAATCTTTTCCTCCAAGATGACAAATTCCTTTACCCTCCAAAAACTCCCTCTTTGCTGGATTATCCAAAGCCCAAATTTACTCAAAATTTGATTTCAAAGCCGGATTTTGGCAATTGGACATTCATCCTAAAGACAGACCCAAGATAGGGTTTTGTGTACCGAACCAATATTTCCAATAGAAAGTTCTTCCTTTCGGCCTAAAGGTTGCACCATCCCTATTCCAAAAGGCCATGTGTCAAATCTTTCAACCAATTCTGTCAAGTATAGTAGTATATATTGATGATATCTTCCTCTACAATCCTGATGAGCAGTCACACTGCCAACTTTTTGAATAGTTCATAGAAATTGTGAAAAAGAATGGGATTATGCTTTCTCAAAGAAAGATGAACATCGCCCAAACAGAAATTGAATTTCTTGGTATGCACCTTAACAAAGGGACATACTATCCAATGCCACACATTGCTCAAGAATTGTTGAAATTTTTAAAGAGAATTTTATGACAAAGCAAGTTCAGCAATTTCTTGGGATAATAAATTATCTCAGAGATTTTGTTTCAAATCTTGCAAAATTGTTTATTCCACTACAATCAATGCTGAAGAAGAATCCCTCACATTGGGGAAAATCTCAGACTAAAGTAGTTATTGAACTCAAGGAGATCATGCAAACTCTTCCTCCACTACAAATTCCATCAACAGGAAAGAGAATTCTCTAGACCGACGCCAGTGATGAATATTGGGCCACCATCCTATTCAAAGAACTTGATGGTAAAAGACACTTGTGTACCTACAAAAATGAAAAAAAAATTCCAAGCTAAAATGCATTATCATTCCATTTTTAAAGAAATCTTAGTAATAAAAAATGGAATAAAAAAGTTCGAGTTCCATCTCATTGGCCATCACTTCCTGGTAGAATTGGATATGGCATCTTTTCCTCAGATGACCAAGTTCAAACAGAAGCAAGTTCCAAATTCACAATTGCTTTGATGGGCTGAATGATTTTCAAAATACTCCTTTGAGACCAAACACATTACTGGAAAGAAGAATGTGCTTGTTGATTTCTTGTCAAGACCAAAAGTACTAGTGGAAATCAACATGTACATCATGAGGCATGTTTTCCATATGCTTCATCATAATGAAAAATATAAGATTGAAAGAATAAAAGATTGGCCAAGCTGGCGGTACCCCCAGGAGATCATTGAGCATATCCAAAATGACAACCTCACTGAAAATTTGAATAATCTCATGTGGCAATGTCACACAGATCTGTTCAGACTCAATGGAGGTTTGATTCTTTATCCTTTTGGATTAAATTCGGACTATCCATTCATACATCCTCTAATCTAGAAGGAAGATGATTTTTTTGACCAATTTCAATAGTTATTATGGTACTTAACCAATAAGTACTTAATAGCTATTGAAATTCCAATAAAAAATTCATTGCCAATCTCACTAGGATATTTGGACTCGGCAGAGGAAACATTGAAAAGGAAAGTGACAAAAATCTCTTAGATTTCCTTAACTGGTTTTATCCTCCCACTCATTGGAAACATCACTTGCAAAAGGAATTAGAACCACACAACCAAACCCTGAGGTCCATACTATTTTGTTCTTTTGACTACCATGGGATTTTGTCACAAATAATGACAACATCATCAATGCTCCCCAAATTATAGGTACCACATCCTATAAACCTCTACCACACAGTGCAGAAGCTCGAATACACGAGTCCTATCCAAGACCGTCGGTTGCTGTGAGCACCAGTATCAAGAACTTCAAAGGGTTTTGTGCCAATAAAATAAGACCATTCTTGAAGATGCATGGAATTATAATGTATCCACTGCATGGGATCATTATAGCCTAGCACCAAAAGCCAAAGAAGCACTTGAGGAATTCAGACAAGCTGCATCATCATAGAAGCATGAAATTGCAGACACAGATGACATTGTACAGACCTTTGAAGACCGCTTATGCTAAATGGAGAGATCCTCTTTCTCAAGACCTATATGATTAAGGACCTCTATCCTTATCTCAAAGCATGGACATATCCTAATATGCTCAAACATCCAATTGACATCAACCAAACATTCCTACAGAGATTATAGGGTCCTCATTGAATTAAGAAGAAGCATCCTCGTCAAACCAAATTCTCTCACCAGACTCGATAATTTTGAGCAAAAATATGAAGAAAATCTTCTGAGGCACAATTCAAATGACTCGACTATAACTACAATGCTTGTGATGAACATGATTGCTGACCATTGTCCATACAAGATCACTATAGCAAGTTACCGTTTACTTTTACTCTAACAGTAAGTTAGGGAAATTACTATTCACTGTCACAGTTCATACCGTGTGAATAATTCCTTATTGAAAGTTTTTGGTGCCTCCGTTTGTTTCAGGACCCGTGAGCTTGGTCCTTGTTTGAGTGTGACCTCTTATTTGCCTATAAAAGACAAGGAGGATGTAATGTATTGGGCAGAGTCCCTTGAAGTAAAGTGAGTATTTTGTGAAATTCACTATGGCTTTCTAAACTCCTCTTCTTCTCTAGCCTGGTAGGATCCTCTGAGAAATGCAGTTCGGATAGTTAGAAATGTTACCATCCCGGTTCTATTAGAGTGTCTCTAGGCTCTGAACTAAAGGACAAAGTGGTTTTTTGCTAAAAGGCTGTCCCTGAAGGGCTTGAACATAAGAGGTTTGCCCACTGTGGGGTCGGGTGGATATTGCTCCTATATAGGATGCCCCTGGACAACAGATGCCGGTTGTAGTAGACTTTGGACCGATGCTCCCTTGGGATTGCCGTCTCAAGGTAGACGTTGCCGTGTTCAATGGGGTGAGACGATGCCTAGTTACGCCAGGAGACCGCCGAACGTTGAGTAGGCCGTGCTTGTTGGGCCGAGATTAAAATTGGAACGAATGATTGATTGAGTTAAACACGCTTGATTATGGGACAAAATTGTGTGGCACGAAATGGGGCATTTCATAACGATTTGGCCTTATAATCGGGACCCCTGTGATTGATTGAGTTTGAGTGAGGCATTCCAATTGATGTGTGCATCTATTATATGTATTAAGTATATGAACTGTACTAATGTGCAGGGAGGAACTGAGGTGAGATGAGTCTTTTTTGTGGTTGCGTGGTTAGGCCACTCCTAGGTGTATTTCCTTCCTAATAGGGGTTTAAGAGGTGAACTTGCTAAGATGTTGTCTCACCTCGTCGTGGGCTTACCTTTTCAAGTCCTTAGATGGCATCCTTCCAGTTCATTTTGGACAACCTTGGGGGGTTACTAAGAAGAGTATAGACGTCCCTATCCTTGGGAGTCACTGGATCCATGAGCTTGTCGTGACCACTATCTGGATCGATGAGAGCCTACCTCATCGATCTAGGGCGTGGTTTCACCATGGGCTCAATGGGTATAGGGAATGTCCCCTTCAGGGTTTTGATATCCCTGCCATTGCAATCAACACCGCTCCAAGAGAGGGTGCAGCTGACCCTCTTTATAAGGTTGTGGAGGACCCGAAACCCCCGGAGCCTGTGGAGGTGGAGTCCAAAGGATCGGCAAATGTGTCCGACTAGTAGGTTATAGGACAGCTTCTTTTTTAAAGCCGATCTTTTTGTAGACAGACTAGTTTGTTTATAAAAGGGTTTTGTGAAAATTTATATCCTATTTTTCTATCTCATATCTATGTTGTTTGAGAATTTTTAATATGCTTCCGCATGTACAATAAATTGAATGGATCAGCGACGTGTCCTGGAACGTCACATTTTTATCGACCATCGAGGGATGTGCGTGCGCTCGAGGTTCGAGGTGTGACATGGAACACAAACTAAACATAAAGTTAAATTGTTGCCATATAATTAATTATTGTTTCCATAGGCGACATTGATTCTTGATTTCCTTCTTAATATCAGTGATGATCGTAGATCTTCTTTCCTTCTAAACATAAAGTTAAATTGTTGCCATATAAGTAATTATTGTTTCCATAGGCGACATTGAATCCGATTTCCTTCTTAATATCAATGATGTCCGTAGATATTCTTTCCTTCTAAACATAAAGTTAAATTGTTCAATATAAGTAATTATTGTTTACATAGGCAACATTGAATCTGATTTCCTTCTTAGTATCAGTGATGTTCATAGATCTTCTTTCCTTCTAAGGTGCTCCATATCCACTATAAATTATCCCTCTCGGATTACCAAACTACACTAACACATACAGATCAACTCTCGTAATGCCCTCTTGTGTCTTGTCAAGCATGAGAAGTGCCTTGAGGGCCCTCCACACTTTCCTTGTCCTAGCATTGCTCAATGCCATTTTTGTCAAATCTGAAGCTCGACCCTTCAATGCATTGGGGAAGAAAGCTCTTATACAATTTTCCAAGCGAAGGTTCGTTGATGGGTCATCACTTGGACCCATCTCGTCCAAGCTACTTCAAGTGGACTTATCAAGTCCAAGCTCACCTAGTCTCGGACATAGAGAATCCATGGACCCGGACACTGATGGGTTCTTTGATGAAATGGGCTCATCAACTCCAAGTCCACCTAGTCTTGGGCATGGACAATCCCTAAGCCCATACACTAATGGGTTCTTTGATGAAGTGCACTCATCGGGTCCTAGTCCACCTGGTCCCGAGCATGAGTTATTTGATGAAGTGCACTCATCGGGTCCGAGCCCACCTGGCCCGAGGCATGAGTTCATTGGTGAAGTGCACTCATCGGTCCAAGCCCACCTAGTCCCAGGCATGAGTTATTTGATGAAGTGCACTCATCGGGTCCGAGTCCACCTAGGCCGGGGCATGAGTTAATTGGTGAAGTGCACTCATCGGGTCCAAGTCCACCTGGTGCCGGGCATGAGTTATTTGATGAAGTCCACTCATCAAGTCTAAGAGCCCACCTAGTCCGGGGCATGAGTTCATTGGTGAAGTGCACTCATCGGGTCCGAGTCCACCTAGTGCTGGGCATGAGTTCTTTGATGAAGTGCACTCATCGGGTCCAAGTCCACTTGGTCCGGGGCATGAGTTCATTGGTGAAGTGCACTCATCGGGTCCAAGTCCACTTGGTCCCAGGCATGAGTTATTTGATGAAGTGCACTCATCGGGTCCGAGTCCACCTAGTCCGAGGCATGAATTCATTGGTGAAGTGCACTCATCGGGTCCGAGTCCACCTAGTGCTGGGCATGAGTTCTTTGATGAAGTGCACTCATCAAGTCCGAGTCCACCTGGTCCGGGGCATGAGTTCATTGGTGAAGTGCACTCATTAGGTCCGAGTCCACCTGGTGCTGGGCATGAGTTCTTTGATGAAGTACACTCATCGGGTCCGAGTCCACCTGGTCCAGGGCATGAGTTCATTAGTGAAGTGCACTCAACAGGTCCAAGTCCACTTGGTCCCGGGCATGAGTTATTTGATGAAGTGCACTCATCGGTCCGAGTCCACTCATCGGTCCGGTCCACGTTATTTGATGAAATGCATTCATCGGTCCGAGTTCATGAACTCATTGGTGACTCAGTGCACTGAGTTCATTGATGAAGTGCACTCATCGGGTCCGTCCACTTGGTCCACATGAGTTCATGGTGCACTCATCGGGTCCGAGTCCACTTGGTGCTGGTCATGAGTTCTTTGATGAAGTGCACTCATCGGGTCCGAGTCCACCTGGTTCGGGGCATGAGTTCATTAGTGAAGTGCACTCATCAAGTCCAAGTCCACCTAGTCTCGGCATGAGTTATTTGATGAAATGCATTCATCGGGTCCGAGTCCACTTGGTCGGAGGCATGAATTCATTGGTGAAGTGCACTCATCAAGTCCGAGTCCTCCTGGTGCTGGGCATGAGTTCTTTGATGAAGTGCACTCATCGGGTCCGAGTCCACGGTCCGAGTCCACCCGGTCCATGAGTTCTTTGATGAAGTGCATGAGTTCATTTCATTAGTGAAGTGCACTCATCGGGTCCGAGTCCACGGGTCCGAGTCCACCTGGTGCTGGGCATGAGTTCTTTGATGAAGTACACTCATCGGGTCCGAGTCCACCTGGTCCGGGGCATGAGTTCATTAGTGAAGTGCACTCATCGGGTCCAAGTCCACCTGGTCCCGGGCATGAGTTATTTGATGAAGTGCACTCATCGGGTCCGAGTCCACCTAGTCCGGGGCATGAATTCATTGGTGAAGTGCACTCATCGGGTCCGAGTCCACCTGGTGCTGGTCATGAGTTCTTTGATGAAGTGCACTCATTCCGGTCCACCCTAGTCCGAGTCCACACTCAGTCCGGGCATGAGTTCATTGGTGAAGTGCACTCATCGGGTCCGAGTCCACCTGGTCCCGGGCATGAGTTATTTGATGAAGTGCACTCATCAGGTCCAAGTCCACCTGGTTCGGGGCATGAATTCATTGGTGAAGTGCACTCATCGGGTCCGAGTCCTCCCGGTGCTGGGCATGAGTTCTTTGATGAAGTGCACTCATCGGGTCCGAGTCCACCTAGTCCAAGGCATGAGTTCATTGGTGAAGTGCACTCATCGGTCCAAGTCCACCTAGTCTTGGGCATGAGTTCTTTGATGAAGTGCACTCATCGGGTCCTAGTTCACCTGGTCCGGGGCATGAGTTCTTTGGTGAAGTGCACTCATCGGGTCCGAGTCCACCTGGTCCGGGCCATGAGTTCATTGGTGAAGTGCACTCATCGGGTCCGAGTCCACCTGGTCCTGGGCATTAGTTCTTCAATGAAGTGTACTCATCCGGTCCAAGTTCACATGGTACCGGAGAGGACGCCCACCCAGACATTGCAGATCAATTTTAGTTCCAAGTAGCATCGAGTTTGATTTTCAATAAAATGTGTTTTCTTTTTTTCTGCTGGCTAGCCCAACCAGGTGTTCTTATTGAATCTGAGGACTTAAATGAATGGTACCTTTTTCTCTCGTTTCAAGTCCATATGAAATCAGCATTTTAGTTTCGATCTAACCATTGTACAAAGTGAATAGACTGGAGTTTTGCGGTTTCGGCATGTTAAGATACAAAACTAAATTCCTAGTATAGCTTAGTTTTTAGAGTAGATGACCATGCACTCATTTTCAAATTTGTATCACAATTAGAGACCGCATGTTGGATTCCGCGCGGCCACTTCAACAATCGTTGATGACTGAAATTCTTGCCCGCAGAAGGCACGTGCATCTTTGGGAAAATGATCACGTTGATCAGGCAGCTCATGTTTTTCCGGTGGAAGTTCCCAAAATACAGATTAAAAAATTAATTGTTCTGATTCTTGCTCACGACCACTACAAAAAATCGGATCAATAAGGAAAACTACTGTCTAAGGAAAAACAAACACCCGGGTCGCTAGAAAACGCTCTTCACGACTGGAAAAGCACCACGACTGGAAAAGCCCATTTGGTGAAAGCCCAACCTGATAACGCAATGGAGCTCAATAGACAACTTCTCGTTTCGGCAGCATTGGGCAGGTTCATAGGCATTGGTTAGATGAAATTATCGTGTTTTTCTTATACAGAAAGAGTCGTATATGACGAAAGATAGTGAAAAAAAAGGAATAACTTTGGAACTTTGATTTATTTTGGGTTTATAAAAAGAATAAAAATGCAGTTTTAGAAGATGTAAGAAATGTTATGGATCGCCTTTTGATGGTTTTATCAACTTAAGTTACATTTTTGTCCATCACTTATTGTTTCATCGAAAGGGGTCGCTGATGTTGAGAAAATTCCTACCAAGTTTTGAAGTTAACAAAACTTTCTTGTTCTTATTTTTATTCTGAAGAATAGTAAACTTTCTTATTCTGATTGCATATGAAATCATCGGCTCCATCTCATGAAAAGTTATTTTATTTTCAACAGTTACGTCAACCATAGCCTTTCTGTTGATCAAATTGATCTACATTGGTCGAAGTTTTGCTTCAAGATGGCTATTTTCACCCGTATACTCCGTCGGCTAAAACTATATTCTTTTGTCAACCAATTAGGTTTGTCGACCAGGGCTCTCCACACTTGGTGATTCCTCGCTTCTATGTCTTTCTACCCAGCCTCTGTCAGCTGAGTCATCGGTTAGGAACTTGGACGTTTTTTCTGGTGTCACATGCCGCTCGAGCTTTGTCAAAACTTGGCTATTCGGCCATGGCAGCTGGAATTTTTTTATAAATTTTTAGGTTTTTTGTGGTTTCATTCTTTTTTTTTTCTCCTTTTATCCTCTTTTTCTTTTTTTTTTTGATTATTATCCTTTTATTGCCTTTTATACATTCAAGCTTTTATTGTGCCAACAAGCGCTGCATCGATGCTATGTGTCTCAATAAAGTAATAAAAAGGTCACCACTCTTTTTTCCTAATTAGTCAAATTGCATAGAGTACGGTGGGAGTTGATCGATTGCGAAATTTAAATGTTATAAAATTCAATTGAACTTAAGCAATGAGTTTTATAACTTGTCGTCCCTTGGAAAATGTTAGACAAGCTTGAAAATGTTAGACAAACTCAATATGTTAGACTCGCTCAACATATAGGATGGTGAAAATAATGAATAAGTACATTGAAAATTCTAATTTTTTTTTATAAAAGTGCAATTAAATCTTAAAATTTTCAAATTGTGTAATTAAGTCCTAAAACTTATTAACATTTTCCATTTGTCAAGTTAGATGAAGTTAATTGAAGGACTTTAATACACCAACTTGATAAAAATTTAAGACTTAATTGCATTTTTTTAAAGTTTTAGAGTTCAACTGCACTTTCGTGACCGGAAATGATTGTGACCGTTCATATAAATGGGTACTAAAATGTGAAGATAGTCCCTTGCTCGAATCATAATCTTAATACTTATAACAATTACCACCAGCTAACACAGTTAACACAGAAAAAAAAAAAGGCAAAAAACATTCTATGTGACTCGTAAAATTCAACATGTATTTATAAACAATTACAAGCAAACCCACTATTTTAACATTAGGCTCAACATCAATAGTTCCACCTATGGTTCTACTTCGTGACAATTACAACAACCCATATTCTCGGCCATTGCAGCTAGTGGCTTCCGAAATCGGCGGATCTAATAAATGTTTTGGTCCTACAGCTGTATTTATTTCACAGTTGCTCCTGAGATAATCGATTGTGCAAATTGGATGTGTCACACCCAGAACCTCGAGCACGCCAACATCCTGCCATGGTCATGCAAATGCAACATTTCCAAGTAGTGTCGCCGACCCCATTCATTTATTATTGCATAAATGGAACGTATTATAAAACCCCTGACAAAAACTCACAGGATAGGAAAGCAAGAAACCAACTCATTCATAAACAAACATGCTTTCAATGGTAACCACACTAAGATTTACACATATAACAAAAAGGGGCAGTCTACAAAAGGGATCAGTTATATGACTACTAGTTGGACTCGTTCTTCGATCCCACTTCTATTAATCAGCCTTCGGGGGTTCCACCATCTACGGTCCTGAAATTTTGGCCCACAATGGGGTGAGACATTGTCTTAACAAGTTCAACCCCCTAAACCCCTATTAGAAAGAAAATACGCCCAAGGATGGCCTAGCCACACCACATAGAGAACTTACCTCGCCTCAGTTCCTTCCTACATGTTAGCACAATTCAAATTACTCAATCATAGATGGTAATAGGAACTTAAACCATTGGAACGCCAACAATATCATTTTGGACGACCACAGGAGTTCGGATTATAAGACCAAATCGTTATAACACGTCCCATACCATGCCACACGATTCCGTCCCATAATCTCACCCGTCAATAACACTCAACATGCAATCCAATTGTTATTCACTGCCACACAAGAACATAACATACTCGTAGTTCGGCTATCTACTGACATTAATGCCAAACATCGCCTCCCGCCTTGGAGCGCAGCTTCATCACTACGTCGACAGGCATTCCCAAAGGAGTATGGGTCTAGTTGGCCTAGTCTCTACTACGACCCGTATCCGTTGTAAGGGGTATCTCATATAGGGACAAGTTCGGCTCAATAGCCATAGACAACTTCCTCTTAATTATCACATAAGAAAATCATACTCGGCCCCAGGATACTTTGCATTTCACTCAATGCTTCCACGTAAAATAGTGATCCCGGCCATTTTTCTTCATATTAAAAACATCTGAGAAAGTAGTTGTGTGTGTGGGTACACAATCAAATTCGAACCATAAAAATTAACACCATTCTTTTTTGAGCCCCACTGCTTGATATAATACTTAAAATCCATTTTCGGTGTCAAACCCGACACTCGGGATTTTCTGAAGAAATTATATACTTTTCACAATCACCACTTAGTTTCACAATTCAGCAGTCAATTGCATAAATCATCACTAAATTTGCAATATCCACTCATCAAATTCATAATCTGAATACACAATAGCGATTAGCATGAAATTACAAGAAAATAAGGTCCCGAAATAATTTTCGAACTTATTAAATAATTAATTAAAAAATAATAATAATAATTTCTTAATAATTTCGAAATATTTGTTTAATCCAAAAGTAATTCATTTATGTCAAATCACCATTATACTAATATAAACATTAATTTAACCTTAAGTAAACATACTTTAAATTAAACAAACATCTTAATCTAATTCACAATTAAATAAATTAAACTAACCACCTAATTTTACTTAGCTTAAAGTAAGAACACCTAAACATAATTAACTCGCTAATCAAGGTTTAGTGAGTTAAACTCACCCGATTAACGAACCGATTGGACCAAAATGATGGGGAAACCGTGGGGAACAACTTTCATCAAAGCAGGCCAAGCATCCAGGGTTGGTAAGCCGACCAAAACGCGCCAAAACCAAGTTGGAATACCCATTTTTCCAACTACTTTTTTGGGGCTGAGAAGGGCAGAGTTGGCGTTAGTTTGGGTCGGAACGGGCGGAGGAGAGGAGCGGCAGCTCGGGTAGTGGCTGGCAGAGGCTTCGGTGGTCTCCCGGTGGCCTTGGTGATGGCAGCAACAGCTAAACGGAAGTGCTAGATGGTCGAACAAGTGGGCTAAGGCTCGAGCGGAGGAGGATTGGCGGATGGCAGCTGTGGCTTGCACAGGTCTCTGATGAGCTGGACGGGACCTTCGGCGGGTCTTCGCTGGTTCCCATAGTGGCTGGCGACCTAGAGCAGCGACAGACGGAGGTGGAGCTACGTGCTAGCCAGCGGGCGAGCAAAGGCGAAGTGGTGAGTTGGCCAGTCGCGCGACGAGCGGGTGCGGATGGGCAATGACGGACTTCGGCGACGGGCGTGCGAGTGGCCGAGCGGGCGGTCGAGCGGATGCAGCTCCTCCTTCAACCGGTTTCAAACATTGGGGAAGAAGAAGATGATGGAGAGTGATGTGAAAGGTGCTTTTTGGAGGCAATTGTACACCCTCCACTTGTCAACATCCTATCCACTCTTGCCCCACACAATGACATCACTTGTGATGTCACAATCCACTATCTCAATCCTCCACAACCTCTTCCAATAGGTTCAATTTCATTTTCCGCCGGGGCATAAAATCTTGTACAACAACTTCTTCAATTCCATTCGATTCTCTTCCAATTGAATCAAATTGAAGTTCATAAAATTAATCCAATGTCACCACACTTCAATTCACATCTTCACTCATCCATAGAACCAACTTAAGTCCCAAAAGCGCGACCAATGGCGAGCCTACTAATTTCTCGAGCCAAATTAGTCATTCTCTGATTTAATTGCTGAAAAATTATGATTACATGAAAAATCTTCTAAAGATGAGTCAATGTTCCTAAAATGATTTGTGACACACCATGACTTCTAATTTCTAAATTCGATTTCAATTTAACGGTTAATTTCACTTTGGCACGATAATAGCGCGTCTTGATCTATTGGGTAGCTTTTAGAAATTTTTATGTATTTAACCCGTGGTTGATCAATTCAAGCCACAACGTACATCTTTGACACATTGGCAACTTACGGTTATCGGGATAATCTTAAGGTTTTAAATACGGACACAAGGTACTCAATCGACAGAAAATTCATTCTAGTGCCGATCGATAAGAATTGTGCGATCTGGTGGAATCACCCACACCTGATCACACGCCCTTGTTGAGTCAACCTATCTCCGGTCTCTAATCGATTTTTAATTGTGCCGTAATAACCCTTGCAGATTAGCTCGGTTGAAAAGTCGCTTCCTAATCAAATTCTCGAGTCTGATACATTAGAATCTCTTAACGGCTTCACTTGATAGACTAGTTTTCATATGAGTGGACGACTCAAGGAAATGAACTATATGCGTGACAATGAAATGCCCATATCAATTTATTGAAAATAAAATTGGAAAATCGAGAGGTCACAAGATGACTGCCTTGTGTCTAATCCAATCCATTACCAATCACTACGGGGTTGACTTTTTTGTCAACTCCCAACATTTAGCGAACTTTATTTCTGGCGCGTTTTACTTGGTCTCTCCTAATCTGAGTCATCTGTCGAAACTTCAGTATTTTTTTGGTGTCAATAGCATTTAATCTGAGTTCCACGGATAAGAGATATTTCCTTACTAATTACTACCATGAATGTAAGAATTTTAGGACTCCTTTCACATGATGTACATGTTCCTTTTTACCTTGCAATACATAAATTTCCCATCCGGAGCTCGACTTCTCTCGCTTTTACAAAAGTTCCAAGCACATCTAAGGGGGTTCAACGTATAATTAATTGGTGAATGTAAGTGCTATGTAGGCGCAAAATTAGATTAGGCAATAGGAGATCCACCAACTCTCTTTAGGACATCTAAACACATAAGAGTAAACCCATTTACAAAATTATAGTCGAAGAAACTCCTGTTCCGTGCTGGCCGGGCTTAGTTGAGAGAACAAAACTGGTGTAAGGATCAAATCAACATATATAGCGTGGCTTAATCGTCAAAAAGAAGTTTGTAACCATACGAGGTTCTTTGATTTGGAATGTTCTATTCCACACAAATTTTGAGTTCCATATTCAATTCTGAACGTGGTTATTATGTGCATACAAACACATAGTATACAATGAGATGCTATGCATGTTTTCGAGCACGTTCAATAGGATCTGACCCTGAAAAGGAGGCTCTACATTGAAATTGTGCAGTGATGCTCCATGCTGAAATCGAATCCATCCGAATCCTTCCCGTAATCAAGCATTATTTATTCCATAACACCCAAATTGATCACATTGATTAGGCAGCTCTTGTTTTTCCGGCAGACCTTCTCCATATACACTTGACAAAAATACCTGTTCCAATACTTGCTCGCGACCACTACCATTGGGATCGATTAGGCTGCTGTTTAGGGGATAAATAAACACACTGGTCGATAGAAAACGCGTTTCACGACTGGAAAAGCGCTATTTAGTGAAAGCCAAACCTGATCTCATAATGGATCAATAGACGACTTCTCGATTTGGCAGCAAAGGGCAGGTTCATAGGCAGTGGTTAAATGAAATCAGCGTGTTTTTCATAGACAGAGTCGTGGGTGATGAAAGATAGTAAATTGGAAGTGTGGAAAAAAGAAATAAAAAATTGGAACTTTGATTTATTTCTTAATGAGTAATAATAAAAGGAAATTAGGGGATTTTTGAGAAATAGAGGTTGAAATCGATTCCACGGTTACCGAACTCCTCTGAAGAAGGGATGTTGTATGCGCTTTCACATGTTAAAGAAATATGTTAAAGATACATTATTGACACATTTTATAATAATTCATCAAAAAAACGATTTTTCTAATATGATATTAGAGTACCAATTCTCGCACCGACGTATTAATATTTGTTGTCTATCATTAATGTTATTTTGCTTGTTTTCCTGTTCCGCTGTCATTCAATCTTGCGCGTGTAAGGAATCGGTTTATATACGAGGAAGAGTGTTAAGGAATTTTTTTATAGATATATTGCCCGCACGTTTCTATACAACTAAAACTTTGAAGGGAAAAACGATTTATCTAACATTATCATTTTATTTCCTAATGACGGTCGTTGCAACTCTTAACGCCCGATCACTAAACTTCGTTAACTGTGGAGTTTCCCTTGCTTTTGCTCCCAGAGCCGACATTCCAAGAATGTGTTAGAACGGTGATTCGAATTCAAGTTAATACTGAAAGAAGACATTTGGGAGATTTCCCCAACAGTTCCGCTGTTGTCTGCTTGTGAAAATTCAAGCCGTCCACCTAAAAGTCTTCGAAATACACCGTCATCCTCACGGTCTTTGGTCTTCGGTCTGGGGTAATACCATGCTTCTCCATGGCTGCTTTGACTATGTTCGCTCGCCCGCTGAAAAACTAGACATAGAAATTACAGTCCAACTTCTGTCTCTCATCTTCTTAACCTTCAAACTTGGTCCCTCTATATCTACTTGTGTGAAATAGAGTAATATATGATGTATCTAGCCTTTTAGATGGGCGCAAACGTTTTAGTAAACGGTCAAACAGTCGTCTGCTACATTCTTCCTTCTTCCCTTGGCTTGCATGTGCGCTCTCTCGGCCACAACGGAAGCTACCTCGTTGCTTCCGCAAGCCGGCTGCATGCAGAAATGCCAATACTCACGTTGCCTTTGAACAGGGAAAAGACTAATTATCCTACGAAGAAAAGGAGAGGAAGAACGAGGAAACCGGGACCATCAAGAAGAGCCGGTCAAACAAAACTATTCGCTGCTCGCACTATAAAGAGCACCTGCTTGGCCATAGACTCCGCATCACAAGCTCCCTCCAAACAAATCAAAAAGTTCTCTCTTTATTGTCTCTGTCGTAATTTCATTGAACATGAGGAGCGCAACAAGGGTTCTCCACATTCTCTTGGTCCTGGAGATGCTCAGCGCCGTTTTCGTTGCGAACGAAGCTCGACCCTTCAATGTGATGGGGACGAAAGCTCCAGTGGGAGTTGCCTGCGGAGGGTTCTTCGACGGGTTGTCCCTTGGGGCCATCAAGCAAGCTGGGCCGAGCCCAGGCGAGGGACACAAGTTCACCAACTCAAGAACACTTGGAGGGATAAAGGACTCAGGCCCAAGCCCAGGTGAGGGACACAAGTTCACCAACTCGGAGACACTAGGAGGGATAAAGGACTCAGGACCGAGCCCCGATGAAGGACACGGGCATGTCACTGGCATGAACCAGTGATGACCGAACTTTGATTGCTGGCAGAATCTTAAAATATTTTATGGTTCCTTACATTATTTGGTTGTTTGATTTTTATCTTTTGCAATATCAAAAGTTAACGTTGTTTTCATTCATTGGGGTTTGAGATTGGATATAGAAAGAATGTTTTTTGCTGGCTAGCAAGGACTTTGATTGGTTGGATAACGTCCTCGTTCAACTCCAATTATGTCCGCCAACATGTCCACGTCTAACACATAATCCTAATCTCGAACACTGAATGATATTCTATTCGCATCTATAAAGCTGAGATTCGAATAGAAATATGCAGTTAGTTGTGCATAACCGTCCGTGGTGTCAGTGCAAAACGTTACAAGGGCGAACTTCTCCCTCAAGTTCACATTCACAAGATCCAAGAAATCGAAATGTCGACACTCACCCCTCATTTCAGCGATCTGAAGAACAAATTTTCCTGTTCCTTCGAGTTAAATAACTCCATCCTCTTTCCCTTCACCTTCGCAGCAACACCCATTCTTGTTGAAAATCACCGAACATTTTGTCATCGCCGCTCCCATCAGGGCCGAATTTGAACCGACATACGGGTCACTTGGAATATTCGCAAAGTGCTTCCTCGCTACCTTTGAGAGCAATTCCCAAATCCTCCATTCTTTTTAGAAATATATACTGGGCATGTCACCGGCACGAACCAGTGATGACAGAACTTTGATTGATGGCAGAATCTTAAAATATTTACATTATTTGGTTGTTTGATTTTTATCTTTTGCAATATCAAAAGTTAAGGTTGTTTTCATTCATTGGGGTTTGAGAATGGATATAGAAAGAATGTTTTTTGCTGGCTAGCAAGGCCAGTGTTGTTTAACTTTGTTTTATTGAATGTGACGAAGTCACATGAACCTGTCATTCGAATTATTCAAAAAGATTGAAAGTAGAAAGGGACATTATTATGTATGACATTACATTACATCGGGTGTGATCATCATGTAGTTATATGACTCATGAAATTTTTACTCTTATAATGTTTAATTGACAAGTAAAAAGTTATCTTTTCGGATCCATGCCAAGGTAATAGCACCTTTATTCTCTATAAATAAAGGTGCCTTTTGGACCATAAACTCCCATTCCCGGATGATCGGCAACCAGCAACAATAGACAGTGTGATTAACTTCTATAGCATATTGGCTTTAATTAACTTTCAGCAAGGAGAAGAAAAACCAAAAATCAGTGCAACAAGTATATCGGATTACTAAGAAAAATGGCGGTGGATGATGGTTCGTCACTTGTATCGCCAACAACGGACCGTCACCATCTCGTTTTCCATTTTTTTTTCCTTGTAGCCTGCTATTGGAAGATTACTTTGAATATTAACCATAATTCAAGTATTTTAAATAATAAGAGGAATCCAAAACTAAACTCACTTGACTTGACATCAACATCTACTCCAAACTGAAACACAAAAATCTCGAGCTCCATATTATCGAATACCCTAATTCAGAGCATGATTGGTTTGGATGAAAAATCATCTACATAAGTTGACTTGAATGATCATTTTGGACGAAACTCAAGGAACTAAGTGAACATCTTCTAATTATCTTCATGACATCGACCAAAAAACCAATCTCAACATGCCAACATTATCCAAACATAAAAGTAGGAATATAAAGATAAAAATCAACAGAGCCACTGGGATAAAATCATCTAGATTAAAAATAGGTTCGGAGTGCTCCCACTTGAAGGAACAAAATTGTTTTCCGCATGCTTTCTTTTATTTATACTATGTTTTGGGAAAAAGGGATAGTAGGAAAGAAAATAAAAGGAGTGACAATGATAGATAATGAATATGAAGAGGAGAGAAAATAATATGGTGTTCTATTCTATGAACGAGGAATATGGAAAAAACAATTTAAAAAAAAAGGAATGATAAGGGCAATGCCTTTGTGCTAAGGAGTCAAAAATTCTAAACAAAAATGAAAGATGTAATAATAAATATATATACATGTATATGTAGAAAATAGAAATGAAGTTCTATATAAACTTATAGGCAAATAAATAAGACATCTCAAAGTAGTATCCCAATATTGAGTGAAGTCTTAAGAGTTTTCTTCTTGGGCAATGATATCATGCGTTCCTAAATATTTGTCTTTTTTACGATTTAGTACCTCAACTTTTTTTTTTTTATTCAATCAAATACCTAAATTTTTAAATTCCACTTGATGTAAAATCTCAGTTGGATATATTGTTATGCGATGTGATTGTGGTAACGTAACTCGCTTACTCAACAAGTTTAAGTACAAATCATTACATGAGTCACTCACTTAACAAAAGGTGTGCACTCTCCATTTAGATGTGAGGTGAGGGCAGGAGAGAGAGTGCCAGCTTCGAGCACTCGAGTCGTTCAATTTGTCTCTGCCGTAACATCATCTCAAGAAAACACCGTCATCCTCAAGATCTTTGGTCTTTGGTTTAGGGTAAAACCTTTCTTCCCCATGGCTGCTTATAGACTATCTCGCCCGCTGAAAAACTAGACATAGAAATTACGGTCCAACTACTGTCTCTCTTCTTCTAGACCTGCAAACTTGCTCTCTGTCTGTCTGTCTGTCTGTCTGTCTCTCTCTCTCTCTACTTGTGCGATATAAAGTGATATAAAATTTATCTAGCCTTTTAGATGAGAGCAAATATGTTTTAGTAAATGGTCAATCAGTCGTGTGCTACATTCTTCCTTCTTCCCCGGCTTGCATGTGCGCTATCTCGGCTGCAGCAGAAATTCCCTCGTTGCTTCCTCAAGCTGGCTACATGCAGAAATGCAAATGCTCACGTGGCCTTTGAACAGAGGAAGACTAAATTATCATACGAAGAAAAAGAAAATAAGAACGAGGAAACCGGGACCAAGAAGAGCCGGTCAAAGAATACTCTTCGTTGCTCGCACTATGTATTGAGCACCCGCTCGGCCATAGACTCCGCATCACAAGCTCCCTTCAAACAAATAATGAAATTTGCTCTTTATTGTCTCTGTCAGTAAAAATTTGCTTTTTGTTGTCTCTGTCAGTAATTTCACTATGAGGAGCACAACGAGGGCTCTCCAGATTCTCTTGGTCCCGGCGATGCTCAGCGTCATTTTCGTTGCGAACGAAGCTCGACCCTTCAATGTGATGGAGACGATAGATCCGGTGGGAGTTGACTGCGGAGGGTTCTTCAACGGGTTGTCGCTTGGGGCCATCAAGCAAGCTGGGCAGAGCCCGGGCGAGGGACACAAGTTCATCAACTCGAAGATGCTAAGAGGGATTAAGGACTCCAGACCGAGCCCTGGTGAAGGACACAAGTTCACCAACTCGGAGACATTGGAAGGGATTAAGGACTCAGGCCTGAGCCCCCCTGGTGAATGACACAAGCACATCACCAGCAAGAACTAGTGACGAACAAACTCTGATTGCTAGTAAAAACTAAGAATATTTCATGGTTCCTTTCATTATTTGGTTGTTTAATTTTTATCTTTTGCAGTATCAAAAGTTAAGGTTGTCATCATTCATTGGGGTTTAAGGTTGAATATATAATTAGGTCTTTCACTAGCTAGCAAGGCCAATGTTGTTTAACTTGTTTTATGGAATGTGTTCATGTCAAATTGGACCAATTCACATTGACCTGTGTCATTCGAATTATTCACAAAGATTGAAAGTAGAAAGGGAGACTGTTATGTCTTGTGTGATCATCAAGTAGTTCTCTGACTATTATGAAGTTTTAATATGGTTGGAGGATTCAATTGGAAAAAAGGGAATGGATATACTATAGAACTTCTGGTGCAGTTATTTTCCACCTTCTTATAATGTTTAATTGACAATTTAAAAGATATCTTTTTAGAACCATGTTAAGGTAATGGCACCTTTATTCTCTAAAAACAACGGTGCCTTTTGGACCACAAATTCTCTTTCCCAAATGATTGGAAATAGGCAGCAATAGGCAATGTGATTAACTCTCGATGATGTATTGGCTGCAATTTTCCATCTTTTTTTTCTTGTAGCCTATAATTGGAAAATAATTTTATAATTAACCATAATTCACACACTTCAAATAACAAGAGGAATTCAAAAGTGACTTGAGTTGAATTGACATCAACCTAAAACTCATTGTCAACCGAAACACAAAACTCTCGAGCTTCATGCTATCAAATACCCTAATTCAAAGTTTGATCAAGTTGGGTGAAAAATCATCTACTTAAGTTGAGCGGAATGATCAGTTTAGATGAGACTCAACAAATCAAGTGAACAAGACCTTCTAATTGTCTTCATGACATCAACCAAAAGACCCATCTCAACATATTGGCATTATCCAAATACAATAGTATTAATGGAAGAATAAAAATAAACAAAGCCATTGAGATAAAATTATCCAAATTAAAAATAGGTTTGGAATGCCTTCTTTTCCTTGAAGAAACATAATTGTATATAAGTCCGGGGAAAAGGGGGTAGAGGAAAAGAAACTAAAAGGAGTGACAATAAGAGAAAATGAATATGAAGAAATTATATTGTGTTATATTTATGAACGAAAATGGAAAATAAATTTTTTTTTTTTTTAAAAAAAAGGAGAAAGTTGATAAGGGTAATGCCTTCGTGCTACGGAGGTATAAATTTTAAAATTTTCATCTTTTGTATTATTCAATACCCCAACTTTTTCTTGTTCGGTCAAGTACCTAAAACCTTTGCTGAATAAATCCTCATGTAAAGTGATTGTGTCACGTGGCTAGCTTACTTGGTAAAGCTTAAGTGTAAATCGTCACATGAGTTGCTTACTCAGTAAAAAATTGTGTCATATCCCAATGGAGAGAGAGAGAAAAAAAGAGGGTTATGGTTTTCAAATATTTGAGTCATCCAATATGTCCTTATTGGAAGGAAACGCATCCAAGTTGGCATTTTTTTTCCCTCCAAGTCACAATTATAAGGGAGACTCCTCGTCAATCCGTGTTCGAAGTAAAATTAGGTTTGCTCGAAGGCAAAATAGACCAACAGTCCATGTACTTGTCTTGTGATGTCATTATTATTTTTTTTTAAATTTTACGAAAATAAAAATATAAGAGTTGGAGGCCAATGACGTGGCATTTTGAGTGAGACTCAAAGGCCCTCCCTCTTCCCTCAAGTAACAAAACAAACCACTGGCATGCCTTGTCTAGTTATGGAGTACTGACACTCTCCTAAAGTCTACATGTCGTATCGCACACTTCAACACATGTTTGATACTGTTCAATACTCGATTAACATATGTTGGAAAATCCGACACATAATGAACTTTCTCAACACTCTTCATATTTGAGTTTGGAATTTCGACGTGCGAGTTCGGGATTTTGACACTTGTTTCTGACATGAATGGGATCAATTTTAAAAAATTTCAATAAATAAGGAGTCAAAATGTAAATATAAATAATAATAATAATAAATGAGGAAAGAAGAAAAACAGTCTTCTTTTCTCTTCCGACTCTCACTTCTCGTGACACACAATTCATTTCCAAGTTTTTTTTCTTTTATCTTCCAACCCTCTCTACATGTGAGTCCAAAATGTAGATTACTTGTTTTTTTCGTACAAGTTTTATAGATTATTGGAATGATATTAAATTTATCAAATTGAAATGCCGAATGATATTAATAAATGGTGGATTAATGTTTTTAGTGTAAATTCATCATATGCTCTTTCATTATTATTTATTTGTTTGTGAATTTGAATAAAATTAATTTGATTAAAATAACCATAAAAGTGATAATTTATCATGTACATATAAAAATATACATTTTATATAATACATGTCCCAACATATCAGAATTTTCTATTTTTTTAGAAACAACACGTTGGCTTAGTGTGTTATGTCGTATCATGTCACGTCGTATGTCACCAATCAATATCGATGCTACTTAGTTGCCCAATCATCCCATAGATTATAACGCCCCTTCGATTGTAATGAGTACATGGTGTGGAGAGTTTAACTCAATCAGTCCCTCCCTCCCTCCCTCCCTCCTTTTATAACCTTCTTCTTCTTCTTCTTCTTCTTCTTCTTCTTCTTCTTCTTCTTCTTCTTCTGCTGTTTCATGCTGAGGAGCTCTCCTCTTGCGCCTCTCCTCCGCTGACGCTTGGCCGCATGGAGTCGGCGCTGCCCGCCTGCTGCTCCATGTTTCCAACGATTCCAGCTTCTGCGGTTCATTGCTGCAGATCCGATTCACAGGTGCTCCTCACGATTGGCGATCCCACCCCCTCACCAAAGCTAGCGATCATGACCATGGCCACCACCACAACCATCACCACCATGACCACCACCATCACCACGGCCACCACCATGGCCACCACCACGGCAACAGAGGCAATGCGGAGCTGACCGGGCTGCAGAGGGCGCTAGGCGAGTTCGATGGGCCATTGGATGGGTGGACCTGGCAAATTCGTTGAGGGAGAATCTGCAGATGTGCTGCTACTCTACGGCTTTTTTCCTAGCTGCCGCCGCTTGCCCTTACCTAGTTCCAAAGCCAATGGTGAAGCCATTTTAGAATTCTTTGATGGTCCTCGTGTTTCCCCTCGTTGGAGTGAGAATTTTCATCTCTGGCTTTTCGTGTTGCTCGTTATTTTGGCGACCTAAATGCTATCGAATGCGGAGCCTTTGTTCGTGGATTTTGTCGGTTTCACTATGCTTTCCGACGTTGCGCGGTCTGTTGCAAGCAAATAAAGGTGGGGAAGTTGAAGCATTTTCTAATGAATTTAATCGGATTCTATTTTTTTCTGATTGAACTATCAGTTCCTGTTGGAAGGGTTATTAAGTTATGCCATTGAGGTTAAACGATGGATGTTAGCACCTTTGGGACATGTTTTAGGTGGATTGTGCTTTCTGGACTACATTTGTTTCGAAGGGAGGATTCATCAGAAAAGGAAAGGATATGTTCTTGAATTACGAGACCGCTCTTGCTGTCCTTGTTGATACACAAAGAAATACCAAAATCAGTTATACTGTTAGATGAAAATGGGGCACGCTGTCTAGCTCTATTTGGCCGTTTGAGTTTTGAGCTCACTCAATGGGATTTTCCCTTTTCTTATTTTTTTTAAATATTCACATTTAAGGACTATTATTGTAGGAATAGACAAAATCCCAATAATTGAAGTTTTCATTCCAAATCAATAGGTTTCCTTGGAAAAATTAAAGGCAGAGAAGGGACCGTTCTTTTTTTAAGAACAACGGCGCTATTAGGAAATTATTTCTGACCCCAAATATCTCATGTATTATAAACTTAAATTAACTCTCCTTATCTCATGAAAATTCAAATCCCTTCCCAAATAGATAATGCAATTCATGTCTTTTTCCCTCCCTATTGACATGCTTGTGTCTTTTTAGCTAGTCTTATTAAAGAAGAAAATCAAAAAGAGAACAAGAAAAATGAGAAACATCACAAAGAGCCGGTCAACTAAACCTCTTTTCATCACCATCCTCGGTACGTACCCATACTATATTTGGAACACAAACTAAACACAAAGTTAAATTGTTGCCATATAATTAATTATTGTTTCCATAGGCGACATTGATTCTGATTTCCTTCTTAATATCAGTGATGTTCGTAGATCTTCTTTCCTTCTAAGGTGCTCCATATCCACTATAAATTATCCCTCTTCGATTACCAAAATACACTAACACATACAAATCAACTCTCGTAACGTCCTCTTGTATCTTGTCGAGCATGAGGAGTGCCATGAAGGCCCTCCACATTTTCCTTGTCCTAGCATTGCTCAACGCCATTTTCGTCAAATCTGAAGCTCGACCCTTCAATGCATTGGAGAAGAAAGCTATTATACAATTTGCCAGAGGAAGGTTCGTTGATGGGTCATCACTTGGACCCATCCGGTCCAAGCTACTTCAAGTGCACTCATCCGGTCCAAGCCCACGTGATCCCGGACATGGATATCCCCCACCCCCACCCCCAAGCCCAGACGTTGCAGGTCAATTTTAGTTCCGAGTAGCATCGAGTTTGATTTTCAATAAAATATGTTTTCTTTTTTCTGCCAGCTAGCCCAACCAGGTGTTCTTATTGAATCTGGACTTAAATGAATGTACCTTTTCTCTCATTTCAAGTCCATATGAGATCAGCATTTTACTTTCGGTCTAACCATTATAAAAAGTGAATAGACTGGAGTTTTGTGGTTTCGGCATGTTAAGACATAAAACTAATTCCTAGCATAGCTTAGTTTTTAGAGTAGATGACCATGCACTCATTTTCAAATTTGTATCACAATTAGAGACCGCAGGTTGGATTCCACGCCGCCACTTCAACAATCGTTGATGACTGAAATTCTTGCCCGCAGAAGGCACATGCATCTGCGGGAAAATGATCACGTTGATCAGGCAGTTCATGTTTTTCCTGTGGAAGTTCCCAAAATACAGATTAAAAAATTAATTGTTCTGATTCTTGCTCACGACCACAACAAAAAATCGGATCAATAAGGAAAACTACTGTCTAGGGAAAAACAAACACATGGGTCGCTAGAAAACGCTCTTCACGACTGGGAAAGCGCCACGACTGGAAAAGCGCCATTTGGTGAAAGCCAACCTGATCACGCAATGGAGCTCAATAGACAACTTCTCGTTTCGGCAGCATTGGGCAGGTTCATAGCCACTGGTTAGATGAAATTATCGTGTTTTTCTTATACAGAAAGAGTCGTGTGTGACGAAAGATAGTGAAAAAAAGAAATAACTTTGGAACTTTGATTTATTTCGGGTTTATAAAAAGAATAAAGATGCGGTTTTAGAAGATGTAAGAAATTTTATGGATTACCTTTTGATTGTTTTATCAACTTAAGTTACATTTTTGGTCCATCACGTATTGTTTCATTGAAAGAGGTCGATGATGATGAGAAAACTCATACTAAGTTTTGAAACAAAAATTTCTTGTTCTTATTTTTATTCTTTAGAATAGTAGACTTCTGAAGTTATATTGCAGACTCTTGTCAAAGTGTATTCATTCCAGAAGTCCCTCCCACTTTGACGCAATCCAGACTAAAACCAATTCCAGAATCAAACTCAAATTTATTGATCATGTGACAAGGATTCAGATTGAACACAATAGGACTTTATTCTTAAACATCCAGCTCTCCAGCAAGAATCTCACTTACCTTTTATAAATACATCGATGAAATCAACCTTGATGAAGACAAGTTTGAAGACAAGTTTTTTTTTGAAGTATCTACTTATGGAACCAAGATTCTAATTGTATGGGTAACCAAAATCAACGGATTTTCACTTCAATTTTCAAATGGCTATAAGATTTCCTCAATCAATTATGTCTAATGGATTAGAATAAACTTCTCTGGAAAATGCCAATGGATAGTGAGGTATGGAATAGTATTTAAGGAGATCATTCAGTCTATTTGAAATAGGGTGTGAAAATTGAAATTACAAAGTCCAAAGTCTTTCCAACCACTTGTTCTTCATCAACAGTTCTTACAAATTGTATTCAAGAAAAAAAAATCACAAGAAGAGTGACTTAGTGAGGGAAAATGAATTTTCCTTTAAGTGTTTGCACTCAAAATATTGTACTTCTTTGTTGATACTATAGTGAATTCAAGCCAAAAGGCTACCAGCGTGGGAAAGTGAACGTAGGTTTAATCTAACCCGAACCACTATAAATCATGTATACAATTTTCTCTTCCCTTAACTCTTTTCATTTAAATATGCTGCATCATTTTAAAGTATTGCAAAAATCTATTCCTTTTCTTATTTGATTCTGAATTTTCATCGGAAGTCTGGTGACTTGCTTATCAAACTCTATTTGGTTCTCAAACTTTATTCAAAATTTATTTACTTTTCAAAAATTCTTTCAAACACCTATTCACCCCCTCCTGTAGGTGTTCTTACTAGCTTTATCAAATGAAATGCTTTCAAGAAGTGGATCAATGAGTAAATCATCAAGGGGTGTGTAGGGTTATTTGTTGATTCATGGACAAGAAGTGTAAAGGACAAGAAAATTAAAGGTATTGGGATTGGAAAAAATTGTTACTAGCCATATAAAAGTATAGGAAATGCAAAGATAAACTTGAAGCTGAAAATGAGCAACCGATGTTCATTGATTGACTAACAGTCATTTCTATAAACTGCAATTTAAGCATTTATACCTACTAGCGACAGCAATTCCTATCTATAAATAGTTACCTAGAGGTAATTGACCCCACTACCATGTATCTTCTCCACTTCTTCATGATTGCCATTATCGGTTGCTCTGGAATTGTGGGCTCTATTATTAGACACGTGTGTCGGATTTACTACTTCATGGGTGCCTCTCCAGTGATTGCATATGAAATCATCAGCTCCATCACATGAAAAGATGTTTTATTTTCACTTCGCCAACGGTTACCGCAATCATAGCCTTTATGTTGATCAAATTGATCTACATTGGTCGAAGTTTTGCTTCATGATGGCTATTTTCACCCGTATACTCCGTCGGCTAAAACTATATTCTTTTGTCAACCAATTAGGTTTGTCGACCAGCGGCTCTCTACACTTGGTAATTCCTCGCTTCTGTGTCTTTCTACCCAGCCTCTGTCAGCTGAGTCATCGGTTAGGAACTTGGACGTTTTTTTTTTTTTTGGTGTCACATGCCCCTTCTAAAAGAATTGAATCATTCTTTCATTCTTTTTAATATTCGTGAACAACCATTATCTAAAGATTGAAGAGACAAGCAAATTGATCGTACCTTTTTCAGTTCACACCTTTTCACCAATAAATCCGCTCATCTCTTGCCAAGCCCTTTCACGAAACGCCACGACGTTCCATTAGACAATCTATTTATTTAGATGGCGCAAACTGAACCAAAGGCCACACCTTTCATTTGCTCTTTCGCAAATTGAATGGTCTTCAAGCTTTCACTCTCAAACTCATCACTCTCAAGCCCTTCCTCCATGGCACTAATCAGTCTCTTTTAGCCGTCCTGAGGTGTGTATTGGTTGGTTTACTAATCTATGGGGATTTAAACGAAAACGTAGGCCCCTCTAATTCATGGATGGGAATAAAGATAACACTGATCAAGTTATTCTCAGCCCTTATTTTAAATACTATCGGTTCCACCGAATTTTTACTAATGTTTCCAAGAAATCTCCTTATCCATCGACATTTCATTTCTGAAAAACGCTTGGTTGAAAAATAAATTGGCGAGTCATTTTTTTTTATTTTTTTATGCAAGATTTTTTCAGTAGATCTCAAGGATAAAGCCTTACATGTTGACCATTTGGAAACAAGCAAGAATTAACCAGGCTTTTGAACTTTGTGGCCTTAACTTTGATCTGGAATTTGGTTTGATAAGTTTTCTTTGCTCGTCTGGTTTTTCTTCTGTGAATTGTTTCTTTCTTCCTTTAAGACCACTGTCCATCAGTCTTTGTCTCCCCTCACCATACCGACGTTCCCGCGTTAGAGACAGACCAATGCTCATATTTATCTGATTTGTCCTCATGATCTTTCCTACAATTCTTTTATCGACAAATAGTCTCGGTTCGAGGGAGAAGTTTCATCTGAGGAACATACAGCCTTTCTTCTTCATTGGCTTTCTCCTTTTGTCTTTTGTCAACGATCATTAAAAACTTCCAAAGAGTTCGTCGATCTGGCTTACTTTCTCTCTCTTACAAGAAGCCCATCTCTTTGGGATGAACTGTACTTGCAGGCCTTGTTTGAACTTCCCGGTTATCCTAGGATGGCTTTGTTTGAACTTCCCAACTCTTTTTGCCAACTGAAGTCATCGTTTTTCGCAGGCCTTCTGGCTTAGACTCTGATCCTTTCTTCCCACACAATTTTGGTGGTTGGCTACTCGGTCATCCACTCTTACCAATCCTTGAGCACGCTTTTTCAATTTCAATTCTGCTAACTGCCAGCTTGTGTTTTTGGAAGACGCTCTTGGCTTCTGTCGACCTCCCTATCCAGTTTTCAAAGAGAGGGAAATTCTTCCCTGGCTTTGAGGTTTATCACCTAACATTTTGTGCCCGACAATTTGAATTGACACTGGGACTTTCTATTCCGACAATATATTCGCCGGATTTTCCTTTTCCTCTACTAACTGAACGTAGAGATGATAACGCCTTCTGCCGTCATTTCGGCATTTGCTTGAAAATCTTCAATTGATATAATTATGTTTCGTTCTCATAGAACCCGCAGAATACCATGACTACTAACGAGCAGTGGAGTTCTTATGCATATATATCCTAGAAAGGGTAGGGGAAGGTGATCCATGGAGAGTGTCACTGATTTTTCATACATCCCCATCAACCCCAACACTAGCAATACTTGGAGATGATTGGCAATAAAGATCTGGTGAACTCTCTATGAGATTTTTGTGAGGTTACTATCAACTACTTTAAAAGTATGTCAGCTATTCTAAAAGTTTAAACTATTATATGAAAGTATGGCTTATTATTTAAATATCTAACAGTTTCCTCATGCTTAATCTGGTATTTTGCCTAACACTAAGCATGGAAATATAACTGAGGAGGCGAATGGGGTCTAAAAAAAATTGAATTCATAACTTCAGCTCTGATATCATATAAAATTTTGTGAGAACACCGTCAACTATTCTAAAAACTTAAATTATTATATAAATGTATGATTTATTATTTAAATATTTTAACATTCTCTTCATCACTTTTCAGTTTTCTCCTCTATGCATTAGCTAACATCCATAACTGAATCTTCCAAACATAAATCTTTTGACTTTGAGCATTAAAGAAGGAGAAGAAAAAGCAGTTGAGACTCGCTTGGCTAAAAGGAACAGGATTCCAAGTACCCAAGGTTCTACTAGTGGCGATGTCAGTCGAGGAGGTTCGAACTCTGTGGCCGTCCACACGGCTTCATATTCCATTGTTCCGGATTGATCAACCGGTGAAGGTGTCAATAGAATAGAAGTCGAATGGGGGATCTTACACCGAAATTCATCGAGCTCGTGGAGCAACGGCGATTTAGACCTCACGACCATGGCAGCAGGAAGTTCTTCGAGCTCGTGGCCATGGCCTCCTGAGCTTCATCGAGCTTGGCCATGGCCGCTCAAATTTCATCAAGCTCAGGACTAGGGTCGCTCGAGCTTTCTCAAAACTTGGCTCTTCGGCCATGGCAGCTGGAATTTTTTTTTATAATAAATTTTTAGGTTTTTTGTGGTTTCATTCTTTTTTTTCTCCTTTTATCCTCTTTTTCTTTTTTTTTTATTATTATCCTTTTATTGCCTTTTATATTTTTCAAGTTTTTATTGTGCTAACAAGCACCGCATCGATGCTATGTGTCTCAATAAATTAATAAAAGGGTCAAGACTCTTTTTTCCTAATTAGTTTAATTGCATAGAGTACCGTGGGTGTTGATCGATTGCGAATTTTAAAAGTTATAAAACTCAATTGAACTTAAGCAATCAGTTTTATAACTTGTCGTCCCTTGGAAAATGTTAGACAAGCTTGAAAAATGTTAGACAAACTCAATATGTTAGACTCGCTCAACATATAGGATGGTGAAATAATGAATAAGTACATTGAAAATTCTAAAATTTGTTATAAAAGTGCAATTGAATTTTAAAATTTTCAAAATGTGTAATTAAGTCCTAAAACTTATTAACATTTTCCATTTTTCAAGTTAGATGAAGTTAATCGAAGGACTTTAATACACCAACTTTTTAAAAGTTTAGAGTTCAATTGCACTTGCGTGATAGGAAATGATTGTGGCCATTCATATAAATGGGTACTAAAATGTGAAGATAGTCCCTTGCTCGAATCATAATCTTAATACTTGTAACTATTACCACCAGCTAACACAGTTAACACAGAGAAAAAAAAAAAAAAAGGGCAAAAAAGGCAAAAAAATTCTATGTGACTCGAAAAATTCAACATGTATTTATAAACAGTTACGAGCAAACCCACTATTTCAACATTAGGCTCAACATCAATAGTTCCTCCTATGATTCTACTTCGTGACAATTACAACAACCCATATTCTCGGCCATTGCAGCTAGTGGCTTCCGAAATTGGCGGATCTAATAATTGTTTTGGTCCTACAACTATATTTATTTCACAAGTTGCTCCCGAGATAATCGGTTCCACGAATTGGATGACTGCCTGTCTAATCCAATCCATTACCAATCACTATGGGGTTGACTTTTTTGTCAACTCCCAACATTTAGCGAACCTTATATCTGCCGCGTTTTACTCGGTCTCTCCTAATCCGAGTCATCTGTTGAAACTTCAGTATTTTTTTGGTGTCAATAGCATTTAATCTAAGTTCCACGGATAAGAGATATTTCCTTTCTAATTACAACCATGAATATAAGAATTTTGGGACTCCTTTCACATGATGTACAAGGTCCTTTTTGAAAGTGCTAGTATGAACATCTAGAGGGGGGTGAATAGATGTGAAGTAAAATTTTCACAAAGAACAGTAAAAATATTTTGCTTTTGAATCTGAGTTTGATGAATAACAGACTTTTGAAATTGAGTCTGAAGAACAACAGACTTTAAAACTAAGTCTGAAGAATAACAGACTTTAATCGAGTTCAGATTTTAGCAGTTAAATAGAAATACAAACAAAATAAAGAAGTTCAAGGAAGAGAATAAGAACACAAGGTTTATAGTGGTTCGGTTTAGATCAAGCCTATGTCCACTCTCCAATACTAACAGCCTTCTAGCTGGATTCTACTATACGATCAACAAGAGATTACAACTCTGAGTGCAAACACTTAGTAGTGGATCACACTATCTCACTAAGTCACTCTTTTAATATTTCTCTCACGATCACAAACGTTTAAGATCACGAGAGACAAGAGTATGATCGAAAGTCACTTAGACTTTGGAATTATAAATTCTACGTTTTGTCTCTTACTTGCTCATATGTCATTGATCTCCTTAAATACTCATCCACTTCTAAACTAGCCATTGGACATTATCTCGAGGATCGTCTTCCAATCTACCCATTAGACAAATCTGTATCTAGAAGATTTGGTAACCATTGAGTGACAAAAGTAAAATCCCAAATTGATTCCGATCGCCCATACAAACAGAATCTTGATTTTTATAAGTAGAACTTCTTTGTATCGAAAGTTCTTGTCTTCAAGATCCAATCATCAATCAATTAGATTGAGTCAATCAAATTAATCTTGACGTAGAATCCAAACCATATCACTAGCTGTTATATGTTTGGGGCTTATGTTATGTTCTGTCTCATTCTAGATGTAAAGTCTGAGAGTAATTGACTTTACAATCTGAGTCTGAACATATTCTGCTTCTGAATAGATTTAGGTTTAAGGTCTATCACAGTCTGAATAAGTTCAACTTCAGCATAGAATTTGTTTTCTGGTTCTTCATTCACGTTCAGTCTGAAATTTGTCAGAGTTGGCAGACTTCTAATGTAGAACAGATTTTGACACTAAAGTTTGGCAATCTTAAAACTTTGACACAAAAGTTTGGAAATCTTCTGAATATACTGTGAACATGTGTTACGTTCAGTCTTTTGGTCATCTTCAGACTTTGACAATATCATTTACATGTTCTATCATTTGCATGGTCTATTACTCAACCATTAAACACGTTAGTAGCTTTTGATTTATTTTGTCATATTCAAAATATCATAAGGGATTTCCCTAACAATTTCCCCCTTTTTGATGATGACAAAATAATATCTGAAAATGCAGATGTGTAATCACACTTTTAAAGATAATAAAAAAAAAAAAAACAAGGCAATCTTAAACACAACGTAATTTCCATCAAAAGATAGCAAAAGATAGCAAATAGATTGAGCATAATAATATATAGAAAAATAATCGTAGCTCAACATTATAATATCAACACATATGCATATTTATATTATCTCTCCCTTTTTGTCATAATCAAAAAGCGATAACAATAGAAATAGTATCGTGTAGAGAATATAAAATGATAACAAATATATCTTGCACAATTTAAAAAAAAATTAGCATTTATAAAGTAAGTCGAATATTAAAGATATGCAATATAGCTCACTTCGATCATATATATCAGCAAATATCCAATAAAAATCACAGATGCATTATAAAATTCACTTATCCTTTTTGCCATAATAAAATGATAATATCAATATAGAGATTTGTTAATGACAAAAGGTAATAAGAGATGCACTAATCGGATTTTGTAGAACTTAAATTCTGATGTATTTACCTTTTCCTTCCTTCCATAACAAGATCACGATCAATCCAAAAATATTTTTCCATAATTGATCAAAGCTCCCCCTCAATTTGTTGCCTTTTTGAGATGATCACGATTCTTTCCTTTCTCTTGGATTCGCTTTCTCCCCCAATCATCATAACAATATTTGCGAATAGAAACAATTGTTGCTTGTGCATGTTGAACAAAATATTTTTTCATTATTCCCTTTGTAGCAGCAACATCCGCAATGATCACTTGCATTTTGAAATTCGAGGCAAAAAATTATTTTCTTCAATCAAGCTCTTCTCGAATTCAACCTGCATAAACTTAATGAATTTTTTGCACAAATAAGCTGTAATAATATCCATGTAATATATATGTCCTTTCTTCAAATAAATAAATTGAATAGTATATATAAAATGATCAATTATTAAAATTCAGAACTACTCAACCTTCCATACAATACACAAGGGATTTCCTCAATAAGCAAAAATTTTGCACAAGGAATAGAATTTTTGAACCTCCATAAGATAGTATAGAATCTCCACAATTTTCTGATCGAGCTTTCCAAAATTCATATGGAAGATTCTATTGCCACCTGCAAAATCTTGTATAGTAGATAATAATCTTTGCAAAAAAAAAAAAAAAAGTCACGTAATATCTTCATTTGATTTGCATATTAAACTTGCTAGCTATAAGATATCTTTTATGAATATAGCAAAAATATGCAATAATATCTTTCGAGATCAAAGGGATTTCCTTGAGCATAAATTTCAGATATATATTATTGATGCATTTCACAAAAAGAAAATAGATATTTCTCACATGCCAAAATTGCAATGCCTTATGTTTATGACAAAAGATATTTGCAATATAATAAACAATCATCCACAATTATAATGAATGCACATAGAAATTTATAAGGCGGGATGATAAAAAATATTCTCTTACCAATGGTATATGTTTGAAATATACCATTGAAAAAAAAATCATTACCAATCTTTGTAGGAGATATTTTTTTGATTGCACCAAAATTTGCGTAGATTTGCAATCATTCTTGCCTTATTGAATTTCCTGCAATCAACTAATTTCTTTTTTGGTATCCATTAATTTGGATCCTTCCATCTCGTTAGAGTAAAATAGAAAATCTCTATAGATAAACAAATATTATTTCTTAATTCATCATAACAAAGTATTCAAAGAAAGAATATTATGCACAATGATATTTTGAAAAATAAATTCTCACTTAGTCATAGTACGACAAAATTAGGGAGAATGAAATCTTTGAGTATCTAGGAATATCTTGCATAATAAATTAATATCACATAAGACAGATTTTCACTTTGCAAAATATGACAATTTGAGAGCATAAAATCAAATCAAATAAAGTCAATTATCTCTAAGTAGGATATCAAAAATTATCACACGTATCAAATCAAATCTCGAATCACAAAAACAAATCACACGATTCTTTCTTCAATAAAACAAATCATTGAATACGGTCATAATAAAGTCTAAATCAACTAAGGCACAAAGAGAGTATAAGTATAATGAGAATTTTTGAATTATGTACTCAAATCAAATATACCTTCCTTACTGAATTCTCTTTCTTCTTTTCTTCTATTTCTTGCAAAAATAACTCATCTTTTCTTTGGTACCCATTTTTTCTTGGGTCCATGAGAGTTAGTAGAGTTTGTTGTTTTTACCAAATCTTTCTTAATAGGTCTCCATACTTTAGGACATTCTTTCTCAAAGTGTTTCAAGTCTCCACAATTTGAACACTTGAGGGCATTTCAACCAACAGGTTTTGTAAAAATCCTTTCAAAATGCTTCTTGTACGCAAGTCTAGGAGATTTTTGTCTAAGTCTCTCATTGACTTTAGGAAAATCTATTAGAGAATCACTTTCTTTGTTGAAACCAAGTCCCGACTTATTATAGTAAGGTATTTATATGGAAAGAATGTGCTGTTTTTGAACCTTTTGAAAATTTTGTAGTAATATTTGAAAATTCCTTTTTTAATGAATCATTTTCTTTGACAAGTAAATCTCGACTTTCTTTTGTTTGTAGAAAATCTTTGTGCAAAATTTCAAACTTTTCTTTTCAAGAACAATCATGTTGCCTTAGCCAAGAATTTTCCTTTTTAGTTCGAAGATCCTTTTAAGAAAAGATTTGAGATTTGAGCAAAGCTCATTTATATACTTTGAAACTTTGATAGGAATTTTTAAATGGCTTATCTCGATTTTCTTGTCGGATTCTAAGTCTATGTCTGAGTTAGATTTTGATTCTGAATCCGTGTCTGAGTCAAACTCAAATTTTGCATGTGCCATCAAGTATATATTTCCTTGCTCATCATATTCTTTCATGGTTCTTTTGTGCCTATTCTGCTTGTATTGTTTTCTTTCATTGAAGTTCCTTCCTCTTCTACTCAGCTTTTTTGAATTTTTTGATCATAAAAGCAAGTTCTTCATTGTCCATGTCATTTTCTGAATTTGTATCAATAGAATCAACGTTAGATTTTAAAGTAATGGACTTTTTACCTTCAGGATTTTCATTGTTGATTTGTTCCACTTCATAGGATTGAAGAGTGGCATAATCCTCCGAGTCTCTCTTATTGAGCTCTTTACATGGTTCCAATCTTTTAAAAGACCTCACAAGAGTTTGGAGACCTTCATTGGGGAAGAAATTGGCTGACCTTGATATACTAAACCATTTACAATTTCTGTAAAACAGTTGAACATATCTCCAATCGACTCTCCTTACTTCATCTTGAAGGATTCATATTTGCCGAGTATAAAGTTTACTTTTGTCTCTTTTACATGATCAATCCCTTCATAAGTAACATGAAGTTTATCCCAAACTTCTTTAGTGGTTTCACATGAAGAGATTCTGTTATATTCAGTAGGAGACAAGGCGCAATATAAAGAATAAATTGCTTTCGCATCAAGAGCTTCTCTTTTCGACATCTCCGTCTGAGATATAGGAGCGAGGGGTTTGGTTTCTTTGTCTTTGCCATTCTTATTTGATGTAGACTCGGCAGTGGGATTGATTCATTTTTCCACAACATCCCATTGCAAGGAATCTCTAGATCTCAGGAATGCTTTCATCTCGTTCTTTCACACGTTGTGTTTCTTTCCATCAAAATATGGTGGCCTAGTGTTGCTTTGCCTTCTATAAGTCCTAGTGCCAAGATACTAGCCATAGAAGATCTTAACTCAAAAGTAAAAATATTTTTATAAAATGAGCACTTGGCTTTAATACCAATTGAAAGTTCTAGTATAAACACCTAGAGGGGAATGAATAGGTGTGAAGTATAATTTTTGCTAAGAATAGTAAAAATATTTTGCTTTTGAATCTGAGTCTGAAGAACAATAAACTTTGAAATTGAGTCTGAGGAATAACAGACTTTGAGCGAGTTCAAACTTTAGCAGTTAAATACAAACAAAATAAAGAAGTTCAGGGAAGAGAATAAGAACACAAGGTTTATAGTGATTCAGCTTAAATCAAGCTTACATCCACTCTCCAACGGTAACAACCTTCTAGCTGGATTCCACTATGCGATCAACAAGAGATTATAACTTTGAGTACAAATATTTAGTAGTATATCACATTATCTCACTAAGTCACTCTTTTGGTATTTCTCTTATGATTACAAACGTTTAAGCTCACGAGAGACAAGAGTATGATCGAAGGTCGCTCAGACTTTGAAATTATAAATTCTATGCTCTGTCTCTTACTTACTCATCGATTCTTGATCTTCTTAAATATTCCTCTACTTCCAAACTAGCCGTTGGACAGTATCTCAAGGATCGTCTTCCAATCTACCCATTGGATAGATCTGTATCTAGAAGATTTGGTAGCCATTGAGTGACAAAAGTAGAATCCCAAATTGATTCCGATCGCCTATACACACAGAATCTTGGTTTCCATAAGTAAAACTTCTTCATATAAAAAGTTATTGTCTTTAAGATCCAATCGTCAATAAATTAGATTAAGTCAATCAAATCAATCTTGATGTAGAATCCAAACTAGATCACTAGCCGTTATATATTTGGGGCTTATGTTATGTTCTGTCTCGTTCTAGATGTAAAGTCTAAGAACAATAGACTTTACAATCTGAGTTTGAACATATTCTGCTTCTGAACAGATTTAGCTTTAAGGTTTTAACACAATCTGAATAAGTTCAGCTTTAGCATAGAATCTGTTTTCTAGTTCTTCATTCATATTCATTCTGGAATTTGTTAGAGTTGACAGACTTCTAATGTAGAACAGACTTTGATACTAAAATCTAGCAATCTTCAAACTTTGATACAAAAGTCTGAAAATCTCTATAATATACTTTGGACATGTGTTACGTTCAGTCTTTTGGTCATCTTCAGAATTTGACAATATTATTTGCATGTTCTATCATTTGCATGGTCTATTACTCAACCATTAAACACGTTAATAGCTTTTGATTGATTTTGTCATCTTCAAAACATCATAAGAGATTTCCCTAATACTTTTTACTTTGCAATACATAAATTTCCCATCCGAAGCTTGACTTCTCTCGCTTTTACAAAAGTTCCAAGCACATCTAAGGGGGTTCAACATATAATTAATTGGTGAATGTAAGTGCTATGTAGGCGCAAAATTAGATTAGGCGATAAGAGATCCACCAACTCTCTTTAGGATATCTAAACACATAAGAGTAAACCCATTTACAGAATGATAGTCGAAGATGATATAGCTAGTACGAGTACCTAGAGGGGGGTGAATAGGTATATAAAAGATTTTTCTTGAAAATTTCTTTATAATTGCGCAATACTTAGACGGTTGAAGAATTCGCAACAAGTAATAATCAACGCAAGACTAAGTAAAGGAAAGAGAGAATTGAACACGCGGTTTATAATGGTTCGGCTTGATTCAAGCCTACGTCCACTCTTCTGCACTGACAGCCAATTTGGCTGGATTCCACTATGAACAAAGAGATGTTATAGTGTTGATCTTCCTTGATTTCTAAGTGTAGATGATCTACCACACTCACTCAAGGTATCACCAAGTATGAACACTCTCTGTGTATACAATTTTGCTCAGAATGAATCGACTAATAATCAAGATGCTTCAGACTCTGGAATTTCTTTATCGATCACGCACTTTCACAACTAGAACATCTTACTTTTTATACTCCTTTATGCCATCATACCGTTGGCACTCACCAAAGGAATTCCTCCAATCTACCCGTTGGACGGAATCAATTAAGGAGATCATTCGAGCTATAAAAGGAACCTGACGATAGCCCATCAATCCTGTTCGCCCATACAATCAGGATCTTGGTTTCCAAGAATAGAACATTCCAAGAATACTTCGTCGACCATCGGATCTTCAATTGATCTAGATACAAACAAAAGAATATGTTATGTTTATCCAGCCAAAAAGATCTTCTCCAGAGGATAGGATTAAATCCTCAACCATATACTTCGGATCTGGATTTCCTTCGACACTGGATCAGAGAGACTGTCAATGAGAATAGTTTTGAGTCTTGAGTCTTGAGTCTTGAATATTGAGTCTTGAACCTTGAGTCTGGTGACCAGAAAGTCTTCAGACTTTAAACTAGACGATCTGCAGATATCCAGACTAGACTGATAGAAACGTTTTGTCAGCTTCAAAATATTCTGGAAAGATTTCTCCAACAGAAGAAACTTTTGTTCCGTGCTGGCTAGGCTTAGTTGAGAGAACAAAACTAGTGTAAGGATCAAATCAACATATATTGCGTGGCTTAATCGTCATAAAGAAGTTTGTAACCATATGAGGCTCTTTGATTTGGAATGTTCTATTCTGCACAAATTTTGAGTTCCGTATTCAATTCCGAATGTGGTTATTATGTGCATACAAACACATAGTATCCAATGAGATGCTATGCATGTTTTCAAGCACGTTCAATAGGATCCGACCCTGAAAAAGAGGCTCTACATTGAAATTGTGCAGTGATGCTCTATGTTGAAATCAAATTCATTCGAATCATTCCTGTAATCGAGCATTATTTCCTCCGTAACACCCAAATTGATCACATTGATTAGGCAGCAGATGTTTTTCCGGTAGACCTTCTCGATGTACACTTGGCAAAAATACTTGTTCTAATTCTTGCTCGTGACCACTACCATTGGGACCGATTAGGCTGCTGTTCAGGGGATAAATAAACACACCGGTCGATAGAAAACACGTTTCACGATTGGAAAAGCGCCGTTTAGTGAAAGCCAAACCTGATCTCATAGTGGATCAATAGACGACTTCTCGTTTCGGCAGCAATGGGCAGGTTCGTAGGCAGTGGTTAAATGAAATCAGCGTGTTTTTTCATAGACAGAGTCACGGGTGATGAAAGATAGTGAAATGGAAGTGTGGAAAAAAGAAAGAAAAAATTGGAACTTTGCTTTTTTTTTTTTTTTTTTTTTTTTTGGTGAAACTTTGGTTTATTTTGGGTTTTTGAAAATTAGGAAAGATTCAGTTTCGGAAGATGTTATAAATTTTATTTAAATCGCCTTTCAATATTTTTATCGACTTAATTTACATTTCTTCCACCACTTATTAATTTAGAACTTCATTCATTTCTTAATGAGTAATAATAAAGGGAAATTAGGAGATTTTTGAGAAATAGAGGATGAAATCGATCCCACGGTTACCGAACTCCTCTGAAGAAGGAATGTTGTATGCGCTTTCATATGTTAAAGAAACATTATTGACACATTTTCTAATAATTCATCAAAAAAACGAATTTTCTAATATGATATTAGAGCACAAGTTTAAAGTACCAATTCTCGCACCCACGTCTTAATATTCGTTGTCTATCATTAATGTTATTTTGCTTGTTTTCCTGTTTCACTGTCATTCAATCTTGCGCGTGTAAGGAATCGGTTTCCATACGAGGAAGAGTGTTAAGGAATTTTTTAATAGATATATTGCCCGCACGTTTCTATACAACTAAAACCGAGTGCGGGACACCTGGAGTGCCATAACTTGGCACGCCGGGACACTTAAGTGCCATAACTTTAAAATGGTACACTTAAGTGCCATCATCGGAGTAAAATGGGACACTTAAGTGCCACTCCGGCGAAAATCCGGCCAAATGGCTGACGTGGCGACTTTCCGGCGAGCTCGGTCCAAAACGGCGTCGTTTTGCACGCTGACGTGGCGGAGAAAATGCAAAAACGACGCCGTTTCGCGTCTACGTGTAAATAATAGTATATAAATTAATTAAATTAGATTTAAAATATTCAAAAAATTTAAAAAAATTAAGAAAATTTTAAAAATTTTAAAAATTTTAAAAATTTTTAAAAATTTAAAAAATTTTAAAAAATTTTAAAAATAAGAAATTTTAAAAAAATTTAAAAAATTAAGAAAATTTTAAAAATTTTAAAAAATTTTAAAAGTTAAGAAAATTTTTAAAAATTTTAAAAATTAAGAAAATTTTAAAAATTTTTAAAAATTTTAAAAATTAAGAAAATTTTAAAAAATTTTAAAAAAATTAAGAAAATTTTAATTTTTTTAAATTAAGAAAATTTTAATTTTTTTTAAAATTAAGAAAATTTTAAAATTTTTTAAAAATTAAGAAAAAATTAAAAAAAAATTAAAATTAGAAAAAAATTATAAAAAAAGGGGGGTGGGAGGCGAACGGGGCGGCTCCCTTGCGCCGCCGCCGGGCCTCCCACCACCACCACCTCCCATTTGCCGCCGCCTCCCCCACCCCCCTTTTTAAAATTTTTAAATTTTTTTAAATTTTTAAATTTTTTTTAAAATTTTTAAAATTTTTTAAAATTAAAATTTTTAAATTTTCTTATTTTATAATTTTTAAAATTTTTTAAAATTAAAATTTTTAAATTTTCTTATTTTATAATTTTTTTTTTTAATTTTTTAAAATTAAAATTTTTAAAATTTTCTTATTTTTTAAAATTTTTTAAATTTTTTAAATTTTTTAAATTTTTTAAATTTTTTAAATTTTTTAAATTTTTTAAATTTTTTAAATTTTTTAAATTTTTGTAAATTTTTTAAATTTTTTAAATTTTTTAAATTTTTGTAAATTTTTTAAATTTTTTTAAATTTTTAAAATTTTTAAATTTTCTAAATTTTTTTAATTTTTTTAATTTTTTTAATTTTTTATTTTTTTTTAATTTTCTAAATTTTTTTAAATTTTTTTAAATTTTCTTTTTTATAATTTTTTTTAAAATTTTTTAAAATTAAAATTTTTAAAATTTTCTTATTTTTTTTAATTTTTTAAAATTAAAATTTTTTTAATTTTACTTTTTTAAAAAAATTTTAAATTTTTTTTTTAATTTTTATCTTTGATTTGGAGCTCCGGCGAGCCCACGTGAGGCAAAAAATAATAATAAAATATTGCTTGCACGTAGGATTTCCGGCAGGATCGCCGAGGTGGACTTAAGTGTCCCACTCGAAAAAAAAAAAAAAAAGTGACTTAAGTGTCTGCCGTTTTTGAAGTTATGACCTAAGTGTCGTCTTGGCGTCTTAAAAGCATGCTGACTTGTGGTGTTCTTCTACCACTAAAACCTTGATGGGAAAAACGATTTATCTGACACTATCATTTTATTTCGCTTATGACGGTCATTGCAACTCTTAACATCCGATCACTAAACTTCGTTAACTGTGGAGTTTCCCTTGCTTTTGCTCCCAGAGCCGGCATTCCAAGAATGTGTTAGAACGGTGATTCGAATTCAAGTTAATACTGAAAGAAGACATTTGGGAGATTTCCCCAACAGTCCCACTGTTGTCTGCTTGTGAAAATTCAAGCTGTCCACCCAAAAGTCTTCGAAATACACCGTCATCCTCACGGTCTTTGGTCTTCGGTCTGGGGTAATACCATGCTTCTACATGGCTGCTTTGACTATGTTCGCTCGCCCGCTGAAAAACTAGACATAGAAATTACAGTCCAACTTCTGTCTCTCATCTTCTAAACCTTCAAACTTGGTCCCCCTATATCTTCTTGTGTGAAATAGAGTAATATATGATGTATCTAGCCCTTTAGATGAGCGCAAACGTTTTAGTAAACGGTCAAAGAGTCGTCTGCTACATTCTTCCTTCTTCCCTTGGCTTGCATGTGCGCTTTCTCGGCCACAACAGAAGCTCCCTCGTTGCTTCCTCAAGCTGGCTGCATGCAGAAATGCCAATACTCACGTTGCCTTTGAACAGGGAAAAGACTAATTATTCTACGAAGAAAAGGAGAGGAAGAATGAGGAAACCGGGACCATCAAGAAGAGCCGGTCAAACAAAACTCTTCGTTGCTCGCACTATATATTAGAGTGCCTACTCGGCCATAGACTCCGCATCACAAGCTCCCTCCAAACGAATCATCAAAAAGTTCTCTGTTTATTGTCTCTGTCAGTGATTTCATCGAACATGAGGAGCACAACAAGGGTTCTCCATATTCTCTTGGTCCTGGCGATGCTCAGTGCCGTTTTCGTTGGGAACGAAGCTCGACCCTTCAACGTGATGGAGACGAAAGCGCCAGTGGGAGTTGCCTGCGGAGGGTTCTTCGATGGGTTGTCGCTTGGGGCTATGAAGCAAGCTGGCCCAAGCCCGGGTGAGGGACACAAGTTCACCAACTCGGAGACACTTGGAGGGATTAAGGACTCAGGCCCAAGCCCTGGCGAAGGACACGGGCACGTCACCGGCACGAACCAGTGACGACCGAACTTTGATTACTAGAAGAATCTAAAAATATTTTATAGTTCTGACATTATTTGGTTGTTTAATTTTTATCTTTTGCAATATCAAAATTCAAGGTTGTTTTCATTCATTGGGGTTTGAGCTTGCATATGGAATAAGAATGTTTTTTGCTGGCTAGCAAGGCCGATGTTGTTTAACTTGTTTTATTAATGTGTTCATGTCAATTTGGACAAAATCACATGATCTTGTAATTCGAATTATTCAAAAAGAATGAAAGTAGAAAGGCAAATTGTTATGTATGACATTACATCACATCAAGTGTGATCATCACGTAGTTATATGACAATCATGAAATTTTCACACTCTTATAATGTTTAATTGGCAAGTGAAAAGCTAGCTAAGGTAACGCCACCTTTATTTGCTAAAAATAATGTCGCCTTTTGGACCACAAACCCCCTTTCCCGGATGATTGGCAACCAGCAACAATAGCCAGTGTGATTGACTTTCTACAGCATATTGGCTTTAATTAACTTTCAGCAGGGATTACAAAAAAGAAGAAGTAAAACCGATGCAACAAGTATATCCGATTACTAAGAAAAATGGCGGTGGATGATGGTTCGTCACCTGCATCGCCAACGACGGACCATCACCATCTCGTCACCTGCATCGCCAACGACGGACCATCACCATCTCATTTTCCATTTTTTTTTCCTTGTAGTCTGCAATTGGAAGATTGCTTTGAATATCAACCATAACTCAAGCACCTTAAATAATGAGAGGAATCCAAAACTGACTTGACATCGGCATCAACTTCAAAACTCATCGTTTACCGAAACACAAAAATCTCGAGCTCCTTAATATCAAATACCAGAATTCAGAGCATGATCGATTTGGACAAAAAATCATCTACATAAGTCGACCTGAATGATCATTTTGGATGATACTCAAGGAATTGAGTGGCGTCTTCATGACATTGACCAAAAAACTAGTCTCAACATATTGGCATTATCCAAACAGAAAAGTATGAATATAAGAATAAAAAAAAAAAGAGCCATTGAGATAAAATCATTCAGATTAAAAATAGGTTCGGAGCGCCCCCTTCCTTGAAGCAACATCATTGTTTACTGCATATTTTCTCTTATTTATACTATGTTTGGGAAAAAGTGGTAGTGGCAAAGAAAATAAAAGGAGTGACAATGTGAGAAAATGAACATGAAGAGGAGAGAAAAATATATTGTGTTATATTCTATGAACGAGGAAAATTGAAAATAAATTAAAATAAGGAGGAAATTGATAAGGGCAATGCCTTTGTGCCAAGGAGCTCTAAATTCTAAACAAGAATGAAAGATGTGATCAATAAAAATATATACATGTATATGTGGGAAATAGAACTGAAGTTCCAGATGAACTTATAGGCAAATAAAAAAGGACATCTCAAGGTAGTATTCCAATGTTTAGTGAATTCTTAGAGTTTTCTTCCTGGGCAATGATATCATGAATACCTAAATTTTTGTCTTTTCTACAATTTAGTACCTTAACTTCTTCTTCTTCTTCTTTTGGTTCAATCAAGTACCTAAATTTTTCAAATTCCGCTTGGTGTAAAACCTCAATTGAATATATTGTCATGTGACGTGATTGTGGTAACGTAACTCACTTAACTCGACAAAGTTTTAGTACAAATCGTTACATGAGTCACTTACTTAACAAAAGTTGTGCCCATCTCCATTCAGATAAGAGGTGGCGGGAGGAGAGAGAGTGCCGGCTTCGAACACTTGAGTCGTTCAATATGTCTCTGCTGCATCATCATCTCAAGAAAACACCATCATCCTCAAGGTCTTTGGTCTTCGGTTTGGGGTAAAACATTTCTTCTCCATGGCTGCTTAGGGACTAGCCGGCTGAAAAACTAGACATAGAAATTGCGGTCCAATTTCTGCCTTTTCTTTTAGACCTTCAAACTTGCTCTCTCTCTCTCTCTCTCTCTCTCTCTCTCTCTCTCTCTCTCTCTCTCTCTATCTACGTGTGTGTTATGGAGTGATATAAAATGTATCTAGCCTTTTAGATGAGAGCAAATATGTTTTAGTAAATGGTCAATCAGTCGTGTGCTACATTCTTCCTTCTTCCCCGGCTTGCATGTGTGCTCTCTCGGCCACGACAGAAGTTCCTCGTTGCTTCCTCAAGCCGGCTGCTTGCAGAAGTGCAAATGCTCACGTGGCCTTTGAACAGGGGAAGACTAAATCGTCATACGAAGAAAAAGAGAAGAAGAACGGGGAAATCGGGACCATCAAGAAGAACCGGTCAAAGAAAACTCTTCGTTGCTCGCACTATATATTTTGAGCACCCGCTTGGCCATAGACTCCGGCATCACAAACTCCCTTCAAACAAATAAAAAAATTTGCTCTTTATTGTCTCTGTCAGTAAAAATTTGCTTTTGCTTGTCTCTGTCAGTAATTTCGTCGAACATGTGGAGCACAACAAGGGCTCTCCACATTCTCTTGGTCCTGGTGATGCTTAGCCTCATTTTCGTTTCGAACGGAGCTCGACCCTTCAATGTGATGGAGCCAAAAGCTCCGGTGGGAGTTGCTTGCGGAGGGTTCTTCGACGGGTTGTTGCTTGGGGCCATCAAGCAAGCTGGGCCGAGCCCAGGCGAGGGACACAAGTTCACCAACTCAGAGTTGCTTGGAGGGATTAAGGACTCAGGCCCGAGCCCCTCCGGTGAAGGACACAAGCACGTCACCGGCACGAACTAGTGATGACCAAACTTTGATTGCTAGTAAAAACTAAAAATATTTCATGGTCCCTTTCATTCTTTGGTTGTTTAATTTGTATCTTTTGCAATATCAAAAGTGAAGGTCCTAGTCATCCATTGGGCCTTGAGGTTGAATATAGAATAATAGTCTTTTGCTAGCGAGCAAGGCCAGTGTTGTTTAACTTGTTTTATGGAATGTGTTCGTGCCAAATTGGACTGACTCACATTGACATATGTCATTCAAATTATTCACAAAGATTGAAAGTAGAAAGGGAGACTATCAAGTCTTGTGTGATCATTGTATAGTCTTATAACTATTATGAAGTTTCTAATATGGTTTGAGGATTTAATTGAAAGGAAGGGAACGGATATATAATAGAGCTTTTGGTGCAATTATTTTTCACCTTCTTATAATGTTTAATTATAAGTTAAAAGATATCTTTTTGGAATTTTGTTAAGGTAATGGCATTTTTATTCTCTAAAAACAATGGTGCCTTTTGGACTGCAAACTCTCGTTTCCAAATGATTGGCGACAAGCAACAATAGGCAAAGTGATTAACTTTCAACAACATATTAGCTGCAATGTTCCATCTTTTTTTCCTTGTAGCCTACAATTGGAGAATACTTTTATAATCAACCATAAATCAAATACTCAAATAATAAGAGGAATCCAAAAGTGACTTGACTTGACTTGACTTGACTTGACATCGACTTGAAATTCATTATTAACCAAAACACAAAATTCTCGAATCTCTTGCTATCAAAACTCTAATTCAACCCATCGATGGGCAGCTGAGTTAGTTTGGCTTTGGGCACTTCATCGTAGAAGTCCCAAGGTCAAAACTCCGCAACTACTAACACGTCTTAAGTGGGGGGCCATGGTGGTGGGGTCTTATGTTAGCTTCCCCCCCAGGTATTGACGCTTGGTTCAAAGTGTGCTGCACACTCTACGGGCCGTAGGCTGCCCGACGTAAGCTCGGCGGCTCGGTGGATCCTAGGCATAAAAAAAAAAAAAAAAAAAAAACCTAATTCAAAGCCTAATTAGTTTGGATGAAAAATCATCTACATAAGTTGAGCTAATTGATCAATTAGATGAGACTCAAGAGATCAAGTGAACAAGATCTTTGAATCGTCTTCATGACATCGACCAAAAGACCTGTCTCAACATATTGGCATTATCCAAATACAATAGTATGAATGTAAGTATAAAAATAAAAATAAACAAAGCCATTGAGATAAAATTATCATATTAAAAATAGGTTTGTAATGCTTCTTCTTCCTTGAAGGAACATAATTGTTTACTGCATACTTTCTCTTTGTTTGTACTATGTTTGGGGAATAAAAGGGGTAGAGGAAAAGAAAATAAAAAGAAGTGACAATAAGAGAAAATGAATATGAAGAAGTGAGAATATTATATTGTGTTATATTCTATGGATGAGGAAAATGGTAAAAAAAAATTTAAAAAAATAAGGAGAAAGTTGATAAGGTCAATGCTAGTGCTAAGGAGGTAAAAATTCTAAATTTTTCATATTTTCTATAATTCAGTACCCCAATTTTTTCTTGTTCGATCAAGTACCTAAAACCTTTGCTCAATAAATCGTCATGTCAAGTGATTGTGTCGACATCGCTAGCTTACTCAATAAAACTTAAGTATAAATCATTACATGAGTTGCTTACTCAATAAAAAAGAAAAATGTATCATATTCAAGTGTAGAAAGAGAGAAAGAGAAAGAGAGAGTTCTTATTTTTGAGCATTTCAATTGTCCAAGATATCTCTACCATGGGATCTTCTCTAGAAAACGCATCCAAGTTGGCATTTTTCCCTCGAGTCATTTAGGCTATGTTTGGTCATCTGGATTTTTAATCGGGATAGGACTAGATAGGATATGATATGAAATCCTATGATTTTTTTTATATCATGTCTATTGTTTGGTGGATTGCAGTATTAAAATTGAATATGTTCACATCATATCATGTACATTTTTTTTTTTATATATATACATGGCATATCATTGTAAATGAACCTAAATGTTCATAATGAAAATGGTGAAAATCTCTCGTAACACTATTCCTTTATTTTTATTTTATTTTTTTTCTCTTTTTTATATTATTTTCTTTATTATTTCTTTTTCCCCTTTCATAATTATTTTATAAAATTTTATCAAATAGTAAACTATACTAACATACCTAAAATAAAAAAATACCTAAAATATATAATAGATATAAATACTTAATTTATAGATTGAATGTTTATTATAAGATAGAATTAAAGTTGAATATATAAATTAAAATAAGATTAATTAAAAATAAATTTTATTTTTTTAATTTTTAATTTCTTAAACTATAATTCAAATATTATTTATATTGAAATATAATTTCAGTTTTGTTAATTTAATAAGTTTGTTGTTTGAGAAAAATAACTTTCCTATTATAGATATTAGAAATCCTATCCACCTTTATCCCACCTCTCTCATGAAATAATTTTATTCTCGTCTATATCCCTCTTATATTCGACTTTATCCTGTCTTAAGCGAGCACCAAACGTAGAATAGGATAAATTATATTATATCTTGAATTTTATTCCAATTGCCAAACGCAACCTTATTGTGTTATAAGGGACACTTCTCGTCCAATTGTGCTTGAAGTAAAATTAGGTTTTGCTCAAACCCAAAATAGACAAAAACTCCATGTAACTTGTGCTGTGAAGTCATTATTTTTAAAATTTCTTAATTTTTTTTTTTACTAAAGTTGGAGGCTGATGACGTGGCATTTCAAGTGAGAGTCCGCCCTCTCTAAAGTAACAAAGCACACTAGCAATAGCATCATGCCATGCCCTAGCCGCCCCCTCAACTATACAATGAGCACATGGTGTGGCTAGTATAACTCCATCCCTCCCTCCCTCCCTCCCTCCCTCCCCTCTATTTTATAACCTTTTACCGACCAAAGCAGCAACCGTGACTGATTCCAACTGCCGAACCAACCTCCCTTCTCCTTCTTCACTTACATGGCCTGTGCAGCCCTCCTCTTGCACTTCTCCTCCGCCAATGGAAGCCCTCCCCCGCGGGGCCAATCTGTGCGGGTTCCAATCCCCAACCTCTCGCCCCATCGCTGCTACGCAGCCACGAGGAGTCGGCGCTTCCCACCCGCTTCTCCACATTCCCGGCAGCTCCGGCTTTCCTGGTTTGTTGCCACAGATCTGATTCGCGGCCGCTCCTTGGGATTGGTGGTCCTTCCCCCTCACCAAAGCCAGCGATCACAACCACGACCACGACCATGACCACAACCATGGCCATCACCACCATAACCATGGCCATCCCCACGGCCATCACCAGGGCCACCACCACCACCACGGCAACGGAGGCGACGCGGAGCCGACCGAGGCGCAAAGGGTGTTGGGTGAGTTCGCGTAGGCGGTTGGATGGGTGGACTTGGCGAATTTGTTGAGGGAGAATTAGCAAATGTGCTGTTGCTCTGCGGCTTTGTTCCTAGCCATCGCCGCTTGCCCTTACTTGGTTCCGAAGCCGGTGGTGAAACCGTTTCATAATTCTTTGATGCTAGTCACGTTTCCCCTAGTTGGAGTGAGAATTTTTATCTCTGGCTTTTCGCGTCGCTTTTTAGTTTTGTGACCTAAATGTGATCGAATGCAGAGTCTCTGTTCCTAGATTTTGTTGATTGCACTGTGCTTTCCGACATTGCGTGGTCTGTCGCAAGCAAATGAAGGTGGGGAAGTTGAAGCATTTTTTGATGAATTTAATCAGGTTAGATTTTTTTTTTTTATTGAACTGTCAGTTCCTGTTGGAAGGGTTATTAAGTTATGCCATCGAGGTTAAACTATGGATGTTAGCACCTTTGAGACATGTTTTAGGTGGATTGTGCTTTCTGGCCTACATTTGTTTCGGAGGGAGGATTCATCAGAAAAGGAAAGGATATGTTCCTGAATTAGGACACTGCTCTTGATGTTCTTGTTGATACAAAAAGCAATACCAAAACCAGCTGTACTGTTAGATGAAAATGGGGCACGCTTTCTAGCTCTATTTAGCCGTTTGAGTTTTGAGCTCATTCAATGGGATTTCCCTTTCCTTTCTTTTTTTTTAAATATTCACATTAAAGGAATCTTCTTGTAGGATTAGACAAAATCCCAATAAGTGAGGTTTTCATTTCAAATCAATAGGTTTCCTTGGAACAATTAAAGGTAGAGAAGGGACCATTCTTTTTTTTTTAAGAACAACGGCACTATTAGGAAATTATTTCTCTCACTCCAAATATCTCATGTATTATGAACTTAAATTAACTCTCCTTGTCTCATGAAAATTCAAATCCCTTCCCTAACAGATAATGCAATTCATGCCTTTTCCCCCTCTTTATCCGCATGCTGGTGCCTTTTTAGCTAGTCTTATTAAAGAAGAAAATCAGAAAGACAACAAGAAAAACGAGAAATATCACAAAGAGCCGGTCAACTAAAACTCTTTTCACCACCATCCTTGGTACCTACCCAAACTATATTTGGAACACAAACTAAACATAAAAATAAATTGTTGCCATATAATTAATTATTGTTTCCATAGGCGACATTGATTCTGATTTCCTTCTTAATATCAATGATGTTCGTAGATCTTCTTTCCTTCTAAGGTGCTACATATATTCATAGATCTTCTTTCCTTCTAAGGGGCTACATATCCACTATAAATTATCCCTCTTGGATTACCAAACTACACTAACACATACAGATCAACTCTTGTAACGCCCTCTTGTGTCTTGTCAAGCATGAGGAGTGCCATGAGGGCCCTCCACATTTTCCTTGTCCTAGCATTGCTCAACGCCATTTTTCTCAAATCTGAAGCTCAATCCTTCAATGCATTGGAGAAGAAAGCTATTATACAATTTGTTAGGGGAAGGTTCGTTGATGGGTCATCACTTGGACCAATCCGGTCCAAGTTACTTCAAGTGGACTCGTCGGGTCCAAGTCCACTTGGTCCCGGGCATGAGTTAATTCGTGAAGTGTAATCATCGGGTCCGAGTCCACCTGGTCCCGAGCATGACTTATTTGATGAAGTGCACTCATCAAGTCCCAATCCACCTGGTGCAGGGCATCAATTCATTGGTGAAGTGCACTCATCGGGTCCGAGTCCACCTGGTCCCAGGCATGAGTTATTTGATGAAGTGCACTCATCGGGTCCCAGTCCACCCGGTGCGGGGCATGAATTCATTGGTGAAGTGCATTCATCGGGTCCGAGTCCACCTGGTCTCGGGCATGAGTTATTTGATGAAGTGCACTCATCGAGTCACAATCCACCTGGTGCGGGGCATGAATTCATTGGTGAAGTGCACTCATCGGGTCCGAGTCACCTGGTCCCGGGCATGAGTTATTTGATGAAGTGCACTCATCGAGTCCTAGTCCACCTAGTGCGGGGCATGAATTCATTGGTGAAGTGAACTCATTGGGTCCGAGTCCACTTGGTCCCGGGCATGAGTTATTTGATGAAGTGCACTCATCAGATCCCAGTCCACCTGGTGCGGGGCATGAATTCATTGCTGAAGTGCACTCAACGGGTCCGAGTCCACCTGGTCCCGAGCATGAATTATTTGATGAAGTGCACTCATCGGGTCCCAGTCCACCTGGTGCAGGGCTTGAATTCATTGGTGAAGTGCACTCATCTAGTCCGAGTCCACCTGGTCCCGGGCATGAGTTATTCGATGAAGTGCGCTCATTGGGTCCCACTCCACCTGGTGCAGGGCATGAATTCATTGGTGAAGTGCACTCATCCGGTCCGAGTTCACCGGGTCTCGGGCATGAGTTATTTGATGAAGTGCACTCATCGAGTTGTAATCCACCTGGTGCAGAGCATGAATTCATTGGTGAAGTGCACTCATCGAGTCCGAGTCCACCTAGTCTCGGGTATGAGTTATTTGATGAAGTGCACTCATCGGGTCCCAGTCCACCTGGTGTAAGGCTTGAATTCATTGGTGAAGTGCACTCATCGAGTCCGAGTCCACCTGGTCCCAGGCATGAGTTATTTGATGAAGTGCGCTCATTAGGTCCCAGTCCACCTGGTGCAAGGCATGAATTCATTGGTGAAGTGCACTTATTTGGTCCGAGTCCACCTGGTCCCGGGCATGAGTTATTTGATGAAGTCCACTCATTGGGTCCCAGTCCACCTGGTGCGGGGCATGAATTCATTGGTGAAGTGCACTCATCGGGTCCGAGTCCACTTGGTCCCGAGCATGAGTTATTTGATGAAGTGCACTCATCGGGTTCGAGTCCACCTAGTCCCGAGCATGAGTTCTTTGATGAAGTGCACTCATCGGGTCCAAGTCCACTTAGTTCGAGGCATGAGTTTATTGGTGAAGTGCACTCATCGGGTCCGAGTCCACCTGGTCCCCGGGCATGAGTTTTTTGATGAAGTGCACTCATCGGGTCTGAGTCCACTTGGTCTTGGGCATGAGTTCATTGGTGAAGTGCACTCATCGGGTCAGCCCGGATTCGTCCTTGGCCCGGCCCACCTCCCTTTCTTTTCTTTTCTTTTTTTTTTTTACATATTTTCATGATGGGTTTCTCAGGTCGGTACATCCAAAAAGAAAAGCCAAGACTCTTAAATATGCTTGGCCATAACCCGAAAGGTATCTCGATCCCTATATCAATCGTGTGTCATCGCCCATCTACAAGTGTCGGCTACTCTAAAAAAGGTCAGCTCTCTACCCCTCACGCGGCCATCACACCCATCCTGACGTGTCGAGCGATAGTGGCGGCAACATCCCCCGAATCACTCCATCTCGGCGGAGGTGTACTTACAAAAACTCCTGAATGATCGGGCCCCCAGCTAGGCCCGCATCATACATTACCAGCACATGAGCTCGCACAAACGTCAGACCAGGGATGGTGATGCAATCTATCTCCGAGCACTCTACCTCCACGTCAAATGGGAGGCCATAGAAGGTACCCCGCGTGACAGTAGGGAGTGGCATCTTTCTAATCTGAAATGTTTGCATCCATGATAGGGTCCGAGTCCACCTGATCTCGGGCATGAGTTATTTGATGAAGTGCACTCATCGGGTCCCAGTCCACCTGGTGCGGGGCATGAATTCATTGGTGAAGTGCACTCATCGGGTCCGAGTCCACCTGGTCCCGGGCATGAGTTGTTTGATGAAGTGCACTCATCGGGTCCTAGTCCACCTGGTGCGGGGCATGAATTCATTGCTGAAGTGCACTCATCGGGTCCGAGTCCACTTGGTCCCGGGCATGAGTTATTTGATGAAGTGCACTCATCGGGTCCTAGTCCACTTGGTGCGGGGCATGAATTCATTGCTGAAGTGCACTCATCGGGTCCGAGTCCACCTAGTCCCGAGCATGGGTTATTTGATGAAGTGCACTCATCGGGTCCCAGTCCACCTGGTGCGGGGCATGAATTCATTGCTGAAGTGCACTCATCGGGTCCGAGTGCACCTGGTCCCGGGCATGAGTTATTTGATGAAGCGCACTCATCGGGTCCCAATCCACCTGGTGCGGGGCATGAATTCATTGCTGAAGTGCACTCATCGAGTCCGAGTCTACCTGGTCCCGAGCATGAGTTATTTGATAAAGTGCACTCATCGGGTCCTAGTCCACCTGGTGCGGGGCATGAATTCATTGCTAAAGTGCACTCATCGGGTCCGAGTCCACCTGGTCCCGGGCATGAGTTATTTGATGAAGTGCACTCATCGGGTCCCAGTCCACCTGGTGCGGGGCATGAATTCATTGGTGAAGTGCACTCATCAAGTCCAAGTCCACCTGGTCCCGGGCATGAGTTATTTGATGAAGTGCAGTCATCGGGTCCCAATCCACCCGGTGCGGGGCATGAATTCATTGGTGAAGTGCACTCATCGGGTCCGAGTCCACCTGGTCCCGGGCATTAGTTTTGAGTAGCATCGAGTTTGATTTTCAATAAAATGTGTTTTCTTTTTTTCTGCTGGCTAGCCCAGCCAGGTGTTCTTATTGAATCTAGGGACTTAAATGAATGGCGCATTTTCTCTCATTTCAAGTCCATATGAGATCAGCATTTTACTTTCGATTTAACCATTATAAAAAGTTAATAGACTGGAGTTTTGTGGTTTCGCCATGTGAAGATATAAAACTAAATTCCTAGTATAGCTTAGTTTTTAGAGTAGATGACGATGCACTCATTTTCCAATTTGCATCACAATTATAGACCGCAAGTTGGATTCCACGCGGCCACTTCGTCGATGACTGAAATTCTTGCCCGCAGAAGGCACGTGCATCTTTGGGAAAATGATCCCGTTGATCAGGCACCTCATGTTTTTCTGGTTGAAGTTCCCAAAATACAGATTAAAAAATTAATTGTTCTGATTCTTGCTCACGGCCACTACAAAAAATCGGATCCATAAGGAAAACTACTGTCTAGGGAAAAACAAACACACGGGTCGCTAGAAAACGCTCTTCACGACTGGATAAGCGCCATTTGGTGAAGGCCCAACCTGATCACGCAATGAAGCTCAATAGACAACTTCTCGTTTCGGCAGCATTGGGCAGGTTCATAGGCATTGGTTAGTTGAAATTATCGTGTTTTTCTTATGCAGAAAGAGTCGTGTTTGACGAAAGATAGTGAGAAAAAAGGAATAACTTTGGAACTTTGATTTATTTTGGGTTTATAAAAAGAATAAAGATGCGGTTTTAGAAGATGTGAGAAATTTTATGGATTGCCTTGTGATTGTTTTATCAACTTAAGTTACATTTTTGTCCATCACTTATTGTTTCGCAGAAAGGGGCCGATGAAACACCTTTCAAGAAGTGGATCGATGAGTAAATCATCATTGGGTGTGTAGGATCATTTGTTGATTCTTGGACAAGAAGTGTAAATGACGAGAAAATTAAAGGTATTGGGATTGGAAACAATTGTTACCAGCCATATAAAAGTATTGTAAATGCAAAGATAAACTTGAAGCTAAAAATAAGCAACCGATGTTTGTTGATTGATTGACAGTTATTTCTATAAACTATAATTTAAGCATTTATACCTACCATCGATAGCAATTCCTACCTATAAACGGTTACTTAGAGGTAATTGACCCCACTACCATATATCTTCTCAACTTCTTCATGGTTGGCGTTATCAGTTGTTCCGCATTTGTGGGCTCTATTATTAGACACTTGTGTCGGATTTACTACTTTATGAGTGCCTCTCCAATGGTTGCATTCGAAATTATCGGCTCCATCACATGGAAGTCATTTTTTTTGCACTTCGCCGACAGTTACGTCGATCATAGCCTTTCTGTTGATCAAATTGATCTCCATTGGCCGAAGTTTTGCTTCAAGATGGTTATTTTCATCCGTATACTCCGTCGGCTAAAACTAAATTCTTTTGTCAACCAATTAGGTTTGTCGACCAGCGGCTCTCCGCACTTAATGATTCCTCGCTTCTATGTCTTTCTACCCAGCCTCTTTCAGCTGAGTCATCGGTTAGGAACTTGGACCTTTTTTTTGGCTTCCGAAATCGGCGGATCTAATAATTGCGTTGGTCCTCCAACTGTATTTATTTCACAGTTGCTCCCGAGATAGTCGGTTCCACGAATTGGATGACTGCGTTGTGTCTAATCCAATCCATTACCAATCACTACGGGGTTGAATTTTTTGTCAACTCCCAACATTTAGCGAACTTTCTTTCTGCCACGTTTTACGCGGTCTCTCCTAATCCGAGTCATCTGTCGGTACTTCGGCAGTTTTCTTTTTGGTGTCAATAGCATTTAATCAGAGTTCCACGGATAAGAGATATTTCCTTTCTAATTACTACCATGAATGTAAGAATTTTGGGACTCCTTTCGCATGATGTACAAGTTCCTTTTTACTTTGCAATACATAAATTTCCCATCCGGAGCTTGACTTCTCTCGCTTTTACAAAAGTTCAAAGCACATCTAAGAGGATTCAACGTACAATTAATTGGTGAATGTAAGTGCTATGTAGGCGCAAAATTAGATTAGGCAATGGGAGATCGACCAACTCTCTTTAGGACATCTAAACACATCAGAGTAAACCCATTTACAAAATGATAGTCGAAGAAACTCCTGTTCGGTGCTGGCTGCGCTTAGTTGAGAGAATAAAACTGGTGTAAGGATCAAAACAACATATATAGCATGGCTTAACCATCAAAAAGAAGTTTGTAACCATACGAGGTTCTTTGATTTGGAATGTTCTATTCCGCACAAATTTTGAGTTCCATATTCAATTCTGAACATGGTTATTATGTGCATACAAACACATAGTGTCCAATGAGATGCTATGCATGTTTTCGGGAGATGTGATTAATTTTCACCTTTCAATATTTTTATTGACTTAATTTACATTTTTTTCCACCGCTTATTGTTGACACTCATTTTTAAACAACAACAAAAATGCTTAGGGGTCGGGTCAGCCAAGATTCGGCCTTGGCCCGGCCCACCTCCCTTTCTTTTTCCCTTGCGCTAGGCCCAACCCAGCATTCTTTTTATTCTCCTTTGGCCCGGTCTACCCCAACCGGTCTTCCTCCTCTGGCTCTAGCTTGCGCGCAAACCGGTAGGAAAAATAGGAGAAAAGATAGGAGAGCAAGGGCAGCAGAGGAGAAGGGACAGAGCATAAAGGAAGAGAAGAGGAGAGGATGGGAGTAGAGAATCGAGAGAGAACTGTGGCACCCCTCAACAGCCCCCAATCCGTTAGGGTCGCCACAGCCAGCCTATCTGCGTTATCTCAATAAGATATTTGTTACTTGTCTTTTATAAAAAAAAAAAAAAAAAGTGGGGGTTTAAGAAGGACCGAGGTCCTCGGGCATTTTTTTTTTTGAAATCGGTCCCAGCGCAACTTATTAGCGGAAGCACAATTGACTTTCACGATCTCTCCCTCCAGTACCCATAATGCAATACACACCAGCTACACATCATATGAAAAGATAAGGCCGAACCACTTTTTTATTTACATATTTTTATGATGGGTTTCTCAGGTTGGTACATCCAAAAAGAATAGCCAAGACTCTTAACTACGCTTGGCCATAACCCAAAAGGTATCTCGACCCCTATATCGATCATGTGTCATCCCCCATCTACAATTGTCGGCTACTCTACAAAAACGTCAGCTCTCTACCCCTCATGCGGCCATCACACCCATCCTGGCACGTCGGGCGGTGGTGGCGGCAACATCCCCCGAATAACTCCATCTCGGCAGACGTGTACCGATAAAAACTCCTGAATGACCGGGCCCCCAACCAGGCCCACATCGTACATGACCAATAGCCTTTCGCACAATACAATCATAACAATTATAGCATAGTGCATCTCATTCACGCATCCAAGCATAATTTACCTTGCAGCCATGTGTCATGGGCCAATCGATCAACTCTCAATCACTCCTCAATTTACTCATGCGGCCTTAAGGTTTTACCCCTAAGCAGCCTTTCACACTTGACTCGCAAAACTTGTATGTAGAGAGAGAAACTCTTAGAGAGAGAAGCTCTAGTTTTTGTATTGCTTGTGAATGAGAATACAATGAGGGAGGATACCCCTTTATATACAAGTATAAGGTAAACCCTGGCCGCAGATCTCCCTTAGATCTAACGGTGGAGATTGCACCTCCCTATCTACCAACCACCGACATTTATAGCCAACTACCAGCTACTCACATTTATAACGTATGCGTACAAATACAGTATCGCCCGCCCTTAGGAGAATCTACATCTCGGGAACATAGCCGAGGGTCATCATCGTGTTACGCCCGTGCCATGGAAACCTCTTGGACATGCTAACTTTCGGGCCGTGACATTCTCCCCCACCTAATCAGGTGACGCCCTTGTCGCGTCTTCGGCATGAAAGGCTTCGATCTCTTTCTTGAACTGCCAAAGACTCTCCTCGGGCTCCTAACTGGCTTCGCTCTCCGGAAGACCCTTCCATAGGATCAAATATTCTCTTTTGGCCGTGCAATACCGCTTCCATATGACTCGATCTGCCAAGATGCTCTCGACCTCTCGATCATATGAGGTTTTTGCCCCCGAGTGGCGCCTGATGAGACTCCCCACGATCCGGATCTTCCTCATCAACTTGGAAAGGTTTGAGCATACTTACGTGGAACACCGGATGCACTTTGAGTTTTGGTGGTAGCTCCAGCTTGTATGCAACCTTCCCGACCCGTTGCAGCACACGAAATAGCCCCTCATAGCAACGGATCAATCCCTTGTGCACGTCCTTGTCACGAAGGACTGCGTGTAGCTTGGCCAACACTAGGTCTCCTACTTGAAACTCCATGTGCCGTCGTTTCTTGTCCGCCCATTTCTTCATGCGCTTGGAGGCCTTGTGTAGACACGCCCGTGCCAAGTCCACCTGTTCTTGCATATTCTTGGCGAACTTGTACGCGAGCGAACTACTCCCCCAGCAACCCGAAGCGATAGTGCTTGGGGTGTTTGGTTGCTGCCCAGTCGCAACCTCGAATGGACTTTGGCCGGTCGACTCGCTCCACTGTAAGTTGTATGAGAACTGGGCTACGTCGATCAACTTTGCCCAATTCGCTTGTGTCATGCTCACGTAGTGCCAAAGGTAGATCTCCAAGAGAGCATTAACCTGCTTCGTCTGACCATCAGTTTGGGGATGCAAACTTGTTGACATGTTCAGCTCCGACCCTAGCACCCTAAACAACTCGGACCAGAAACGTCCCGTGAAGCGGGGATCACGATCACTCACGATCGTTTATGGCACTCCCCAATACTTCACCACATGCTTCATGAAAAGTTTGGCTGCCTCCTCGGCCGGGCAATCCTTTGTCGCAGGCACAAATGTTGCATACTTTGAGAATCTGTCAACCACCACCATTAGAGTCCGGCACCCTTCGGACTTTGGTAGGTTGACGATGAAGTCCATGGAAATGCTCTCCCATGGACGAGTTGGGACGGGTAGAGGAGCTCGTCCTCCCACCAAAATTGTTGGGTCTTGCCCTCCTTGGTATACCCGATGAGGGCTTGGGCTCTTGGATCATGTTTTAGCCCTTCCCTTATGCGGTCGAGCCAAGTACAACTCGATCGACTCATTGAGCTACTCATGAGCTCCATCTTCCTACTTAGCGCGTCCACCACGGAGTGGGCCTTCCCTGCCACGGAGTTGGCCTTTCCCGGCTTGTACTCTAGCGTGTAGTCGAACTCCACCAAGAAGTCTTGCCAACGAGCTTGCTTCGGACTCAACTTCTTTTGGGTCTGGAAGTAACTCGTGGCCACGTTGTCCGTCCTCACGACGAACTTTGACCCCAGGAGATAATGCCTCCACATCCGAAGGCAATGGACCACCGCGGTCATCTCCTTCTCTTGAATGGTATACCGACGCTTGGTATCGTTCAACTTTCGGGACTCATATGCTACCAGATGACCATCCTGCATAAGCACACCACCAATAGCATAGTTCGAGACGTCAGTCTCTACCTCGTAGGGCTTGGTGTGGTCGGGCAACACCAACACCGGCTCCTCCGTCATGGCTCTCTTTAGTCAATCGAACGCTCTTTGGCACCGATCCATCCACTCCCAGGGCTTCTCCTTCTTCAAGAGGTCTGTGAGCGGCATGGTGATGCTCGAGTAACTCCGAACGAACCACCGGTAGTAGTTGGTTAGGCCGAGAAACGACCTCAACTCCATCACCCTTGTTGGCGGCTCCCATTCGACGATCGACTGGATCTTGGTCTTATCCATGCTCACTCATCCACCCCCGACGATGTGCCCCAGGAACGGAACTTCCTTTTGGGCAAAGGCACATTTCTCGCGCTTGACATACAGCTCGTTCTCACACAAGACTTGGAAGACTTGACTCAGATGCTCGACATGTTCTTCCAACGTCCGACTATAGACCACAATATCATCTAGATAAACCACTACAAACCGATCTAGGAAAGGGTGGAGTACCTTGTTCATCATTGTACAGAAAGTGGTCGAAGCGTTGGTCAAACCGAACGGCATCACGAGGAACTCGTAGGATCCATACCGCGTCATGCAGGTAGTTTTTGGCTCATCCCCTTTGGCGATCCGAACTTGATAGTAACCCGATCGAAGATCCAGCTTGGTGAACCACTAAGCTCCCCCAAGTTGATCGAAGAGATCTGCAATGAGCGGGATCGGGTACTTGTTCTTCACAGTCAATTTGTTCAACACCTGGTAGTCGATGCACATTCGGAGTGACCCATCGTGCTTCTTTTGGAACAGGACCGGTGCACCGAACGGGGCTTTTGACTGCCGTATGTAGCCCGCGTCGAGCAGCTCCTTGAGTTGTTTCCTCAATTCTTCCAACTCGGGTGGCACCATATGGTAAGGCGCCATGGCAGGCGGTCGAGCATTAGGCACTAGCTCGATCCGGTGATCCACCTTTCTCTTGGGTGGCAGCTTCTTCGGTAGCTCCGAAGGCATGACGTCCTTGAATGAGTTAAGGACTTGGGTTGCTTCCGTCGAGACTTCTTTCCCTTCACCCTTGTCGTCCTTGATCTCCAAGGCCGCCAAGAAGGTCACCTCGCCCTTCCTTGCTCCTTTGGTGAGTTGTATAGCCGAGATCATCTTCCGATCACGATCCGACTCACGATGAAGTGGAATCACGCATTGGTTGTTCTTGTCCAACACGCATATACATTCCGCAAAGGGAACTACAACCGCATGGACCCTATCTAGGAATTTAATTCTAATAACAATATCGCAGTTGTCAAGCGGAATTACCTCTAGAGTCTCCTTGCCTTTCCATGACCCGAGTTGTAGCTCCACGTCCCTTGCAACCCCGATCGTAGGGACTTCCTTCGAGTTCACGGTCTTGAGCCAACTGGCTCCCTTCTCAACTCGTGGGTTAAGTTTCTTCGCGGCTTCCTCCGAGATGAAGATGTCGGATGCTCCCGTGTCCATGAGCGCACTCACTGTGGTCACTCCAATCTTCATGTCCGCGAACATCAAGCCTTTAGGCTCCTTCACCTTCTTGGCTTTGATCATGCTAAGGAGTCGCAGCGATCCCAACCACGCTTCCTCCCTAGGCTTGTCCTCTTTGCAAAGAGCGGCCAACTTGGCCTTGTTCGGGCAATCCCGCGCCATGTGTGGACCATCGTAAAAGAAACAGCTATATGAACGTACCTTCCTTTGCCCACCTCCATTTTGGCTCGCATTAGCCCGGTGAGGATGAAGACCATTCGGCGGTCTAGCTCCAGTCGAGCGATTGTTGAATCTACCCCGATCTCCCCCACCAGTGCCTCTGTCCCTTGGATGGGTGTCCGATCGGGATGTGGAAGGCGACGCCTTGTACTCCACAAGCGATTCGGCTACGGTCATGGCCGTAGTGAGATCTCCCACGTTGCACCGCTTTAGCTCTTGCTTTGTCCATGGCTTGAGACCGCCCATGAACTGGTGGAATGCTTCCACTTCATTCATCGAAGGGATTTGGAGCAGCAACTCAGAAAATCGCTTGATGTAGTCTCGCACACCACCTTTCTGCTCGAGACGCTTCAGCTCGTCACGAGCTTCCTCCTCCGCGTAAACGGGGAAGTAGTTCCGTCAAAATTCCTCAACAAAACCACCCCAGGTCGTGATCGGATTCCCACACCTATCATCCGACCGACGACGCCACCACAACAATGCACTATCAGTTAAATACATCGATGCAATGTTTACCAGTGTCTAATCGTCATTGATTCCCATGGCCTGAAAGTACCGCTCCATGTACCACAGAAAGTTGTCCACATCCTTGGCCACCCGCAAGCCCCGAAATTCCTTTGGTTTTGGCATGTCCACTCGTGGGCCTTGCACCGTGATCACACCGTTCACGCGTGCAGCTTGTGCTTTAGCGAGCTTACCCATAAGCTTCACTATCTTCGCGTGCATGGCCACCATTGTGGCCTCCAAGGGTTGTACCGTTATGCTAGTTCCTCCTATAGGGTCCCCAGCAACTCGTGGCGGAGTTCTCCATGCCGATCTTGAGCTCTTGCACTTCCGCAACCAGCTCCTCCCTTCCGGCATCAACTCCATCCACAGTCTAGGTCAAGTCATTGACCGATCCTTGGACATCGGAGACAAACAACTCTAGCTTCGCCATCCGTTATGCAAGATCCCCCACAAGCTCCTTCGAACCACCACGGGTCTTCTTCCCCCTCACACCGCCTTTCTCGGCATTCCGCCCACGATTAGTGCAGTCATCACCTAGGACCAACGTCTCATCAGATCGTGGATCAACCATTGCACTTACGCTTGGATCAAAAATCAACTCTAATACCACTTGCCACAGGCCGATCGATCAACTCTCGATCACTCCTCGATTCACTCGTGCGGCTTTAAGGTTTTACCCTTAAGCAGCCTTTCACACTCGACTCACAAGACACGTATGTAAAGAGAGAAACTCTTAGAGAGAGAAGCTCTGGTTTTTGTATTGCTTGTGAATGAAAATACAATGAGGGAGGACACCCCTTTATATACAAGTATAAGGCAAACCCTAGCTGTAGATCTCCCTTAAATCTAACGGTGGAGATTACACCTCCCCATCTACCAACCACCGACATTTATAGCCAACTACTAGCTACTCGCATTTATAACGTATGCGTGCACATACAATATTGCCCGCCCCTAGGAGAATACTCTACATCTCGGGTACATAGGCCGAGGGTCATCATCGTGTCATGCCCGTGCCATGGAAACCTCTTGGACATGCTAACTTTCAAGCCGTGGCACATGCATATGTCATCATACCATACATCCTCATGTACTCATCACCATCATGTCATACAACTACCATGCCATAAGTGCACATACAATCATACACTCATCATCATCATGTCACACATATACCATCATGCCATAGGTGCACATACAACCATGCACTCATTATCATCATGTCACACATATACCATCATGCCATAGGTGCACATACAACCATGCACTCATCATCTTCATATCATACAGCCATGCGTATGTCATCATATCAAATGTGCATGATTTAATTTCTACTTCTATCTTTCAATTTGATCATCACATCTTTCTTTCCCGGGACTAGTAATTGCATCCCACATTTTATCACTCGCACCCCAATCCAGGCATCGCGAGAAACCTCCAGCACACACCACCGGGCATCCAGCTCCCCCAAATTTCGGGCATCTCGCATCCCAACTGGCATCACGAGGCATTCCCCGGGCACAAACCTCCAAGGCTTCTAGCACCCAACCATTCCGGGAATCTCGAAACTCCCGAGGACCTCCGGGCATGTATATCAAAACAACCGGGCATTCGGCACCCCCCAATTCCGAGCATCCTAACACTCCCAGGGCATGATCGGCCCACCTCCAATAGTTTCCTCATTCATCATAATCCATATTCACCAATTTATGTCTCACAATCAACATGGCACATGATGTAATGGCAACAAAGTTAAATTCAGCATTTGATTCTATATGCAATGCCAAATATCATCACATGCTCAGCAAGATTCAATCACCTTGATCAATATAATTAATAGGGCTCATCCAAAACAGAATAATCATAAACTTCAGCTTTTGAAATTCGCACAATCCATCTTTGCACAGTTTTAGAAAATATTTTCATTAAATACCTAATTGGCCTTTAAAAATTATGAAATTTGAACATGTGATAGTCAAGACATAAAGTCAGAAACTTCATGAAGAACACATACCCAAAAGAACCTTACACAAAAAGATATAGCTCACGCATTACAGCTTGCAAAATTTGGACACATCAGATTGCGCAGTCTTAGGAATATTCCAAATTAAATACCGGAATGACCTTCAAAATTTATGAAATTTTACCATGTGATATTCAAGATCCTAAGGTAGATTTTTCATGCAGACATTAAGGCCAGATTCATCGTAGATAATTACCTATGGACGGTTGAAGCTCCTGTTCCTAGTACCGAACATGTCAGGTTTAGCCGTCTCCAAAAAACCACAATTTCACCTACTTATCTTCCTTCTTTTCCTCTGAATTTTTGATATGTTTTTCCTCAAGAGGTCTACTACAACTTTAATTAAGGGATCAAGGTGAGATTTTTAAAGGAAAGTCACTTTATAGTCCACGAAGTCACTGGAGCTCAGTACATCATTTCCAGATCTAACGTCTTCAAAATAAAAATCGTTTCACTAGGCTATACTTGTTCATTTTATCTCAAATTTGAGTATATTATCCTTCAAGATGTTCTCAAAAGCTTTCGTGAAAGAGTCGAAGTGAAATTTTCAGTAAAAAGTTACATGCAATACCCAAAATCACCAAGAGATCAACAAAACAGCTTCAAATCTAACATTTTCGTAGAGGGAGGGTTTCACCCCCACAAAAATCAGCCATTTTGCCTCAAATTTTAGTATGATATACTTTAAGATGCTATCACCAACTTTCATGAAGAAGTCAAATCCAAAATCCTACTCAAATATCGCATGCAAGCCACTACAACATTCTGGGTCAGACTGTTTACTCGAGAATAGCTTTACTACTTCAAAACAACGCCCTTAAAACTTTAGTTTTTCACACCCTAGACATCCTAAATTCATCAGCATTCAATAACACATCTATACACAACATGCAAGAGTAGATCAAAGGATCTAACTTGACTCTAAATCGGGCTACGGTGAGCACAACGGCGGCGGGACACGGTGGCGGCGAGCACGACGGCGGCGGGACACGGTGGCGGCGAGCGACGGACGAGCGGCTTCCTTCTTCCTCGCGCGGCCTCCTCCTCCTCTCTCTCTCGGTTTCTCTCGGTAACTCTCTCTCTCTCTCTCTCTCTCTCTCTTCAGACGACTCACCTCCTCCCTAAACCGGCCACCTTTTCTTTTCATTTCTCTCCTACTCATCATTAGCAATGATTGACTCTTGCATGGATGACACTTGGTCATGAACTTGGGACAAATGGGGGAGGACATGCAAAACCGGTTCACTCCCACCCTTCCTCACAATCAACGGCCCCTCATGGCTCTAATGGGCCAGCCAATTGGCCCATATTAGGCCCGTCCCTCTTGGGCCTAAGACCTAAGTTTAATTAGATCCAATTTTAACCCCTTTTTTAAAACTAATTAAATATCTATTTAATTAAAGCACTAAATTTGCAAATTACGATAACTATGTACTTGAAATTATAAATCCATAAGTTCCCATTTATCATACATATGGCTAAAGATAAAACTTCCTTTCCAAAATTCATCCATTAAAGACTTGGCCATACATCTCATCACAAAATATGGATTAGAAGGCTACAAATTACAATATCGGTACTTCCATTGCCTATCCATGGCTCATGGCATATTTAGGGATTTCTATGAAATTCTAGGACGCCACAACAACATAGAGTGAACAACAGACCGAGAGGGAGGGAATAAAAGGGGAAATAAAGAGGGAGCTAAGGGAGAAAACAAAAAAGGGGCCGGTGGAGAAGAAGTAGAGGAGAAGGAGTCTCTGGGCCACCGCTACTGCTGCCGACGTGTCACTCGACCATCGCCATCGTCACTGTTTTCTTGGGAGCCTAGGTTGGTATCTCGCCGAATACTTGGTGTGCGTGTGTTGTACCGAGCTGGATGGAGCTCCCTCGACCGTTTCGAGGGAGCTCTAGCCACCACCCATCGCCTGCTACGTTTCTTGTCGTCCCGACACACTTCCGTAGCTCTTAGGACCTGTGCTCGGGCCTCAATTCAGCCAAAACCCCTTAGGATCCATGGCACCCACCACCTGTTCGAGAAAACACCTGGCCAAATCCTCCTCTCCGCCCTCTCGTATATAGCTCCAGCCAGGTTGGTCGGCCACCGGAGTGGCGCCGCCAACTGGCTAGAAATCCTCGCTTGACCGAGACAACACCCATAGCTATTGGGGAAACCGCCTGCCCGTCGTCGTGGTATCCCTGGTTGCGACCAAGGGGGTCTAAGCCAAGTTGGGCTAGATCTAATCTAGCCCACTCATCCTTCTTCACCTGGGCCTACAAGCACTTTTTTAGGGAGGGTTGGGCCCGTCGGTCAGGCCCAACCCTAAACCAAGTAAGGGCCCCACAAGAGATGGTCGGGCCTAGTGCTTACGAGGAGGCTGGTCGACCCGCCCCTAAACGAGTCGGACTCGGGCGGGTTTGACCCGATCCACCCCGAATCGAGCCCGACCCACCAGACTAGGTCAGACCAGACTCGACCCGATTCACCCAAGAAAAATAAAATTCCCAAATAAAAAGTATATAAAAAAAATCGAAAAATCTAAAAAATGCAAGGTTTGGTTGGGAATTGACATGTATTGCCTTCTTAGTGTAACAGGCCTTTATTTGCTCGTATATTAATTATATCACATGTTTAATTTGCATATTTAATTACATTTGTGAATATTTAATTGCACGTGCTCAACTTTACTACAATTAGGATGTCGATAACTATAATTAGTATTTTAATTATTGCGCACATGCATGATCACTTCACATGTTAATAGATATGCGTAAAATCAATCCAAATTGAATGACAAAAATCTTTTCTCTTAAAATGAACAAGATTATGTACCAAAATGGCACTAATTGGTTAATTAGTGTAATCAAGTATCCGACCTTAGAATCTCTGGTTGCGTAAGAAGTGAGGTATACTCTCATATCTCACTTGGTTTCTAGTCAACCCCAATAGACTAGAGACAACGCCTTATTGCGAAATTTTTTAAGAACACCCCAATGTCACGTGAGTTATGGGCTTAAAAAGAGCCCGTGTCTAATAATAGGCCTGTCGCGACCAAATTTTTCGGGGTATGAACCACCTAGGGGTTGGTAATGGATTGTTAAGCCTAGACTTAACTCGGGTTCTCCCAAGCCCATACCAATTCACGACTTAGATTTGAATTTTTAACATGCAATTGAATTTTAACTAGGAGTCGCCACTAATCTATTTTTGGTGGGTCGATTAGAAACCCTAGTAAAGTAACGGGAGATTTACTTTACTCCTACGAACCAGAGACTAAGGGTACGGGGACTTGGTTACGTTAGATTTCTCTAACGCCCTTTCGGTACCTTTCTTTTAATTTAAAAAAAAAAATGTTTGGCAAGCAATTTGGATTGATTTTAAACTATCTCCCTAACATGTGAGGTGTTCATGTAGGTGCGCAAACCACCAATTTAACACCCAAGAAAGCAATTAAATGATGCAGAACTTATCTCAAAGCAACCAAAGCATCTGCATTGTTAAATTAAAATCCACATCAACAACCTTAGATATGGTTTCTAATTAGCAAGCAATTTCTTTCTTTTTGTTCACTTATTAAACGAGACTATAATCCATATGCAATGCAATGCTTTTAATCTAATATGAAATGATATGGCATGGCAACATGTCCTAAACATATGAATAAAAATTCTATGATCTTTTAATGAACATGCAATTGTTAAATATGCAATCTAAATTAACCCAAGAGACTTAATTCTAATGACGTGCGATGCAATGCAATGATGTACAAAATTATTTCAACTAAAATGACATCCAAAATATAATTTAATATGCAAACTATATGTCACGCAACATTCATCAAATGACCTAATCTAATGACGGACAATTTCTAATTAGAAATGAACCTAACAATAGTCACTAAAATGACATGCATTTCATGAAACTAAATCTATATGACATGCAAATGTCATTTTTTATTTTAAGAATGCAATCTATCCTAAAAATTGCAACTAATTTATCCTAAGATAAATTTTATGAAATTTGAAATAATCTAGCTAGATTAAGATTCAATCTAATTTAAACTAGGGATTAAGTCATTAAATCCTAATTTAAACTAAGAAATTATCTAAATTTAAAATGCAATTTATCTAAAAATGATCTAAATTTAAAATGAAACGTGCAATTCTAATCTAATATGCACAATGCTCTTTTTTGTGTTTTTCTTTAAGAAATTCGAAATTGAAACTAAGACATTATTAAACATGCAATTCAAATAAAAAACTAACAACCTAAATGAATGCACTTTCTTTTTTTTGATTTTTTATTTAAAAATTCATAATAAGATTGCAATCCTAAATATGCAAGATAACAACAAACCTAATCCTAGTTTAACATTTTTGGATTTTTCTTATTTAAAATTCGAAATAAGATTGCAATTTTAATCCTAAAGCAAATCTAATCTTAATTCAAATATTTTTTGGATTTTTCTTTTTTACGAAAATAAGATTGACTCAACCAACTTGGCGACAGCAAATCAAACAAGATAAGATTGATATCCTAGAATTGGCGAACCATATCTCGCACATGAGATCGGGCTGGCCAATTTTAAATTAAATCGCGAATCGAATCTCGGGCTCGAGATTGGATTGTCGATTTTTGTAAGAGATTGCGAGTCGGATTTCGGGCGCGAAAATCGGACTGTCAATCTCTTATTTGAGGGGCCAATTCATGTTGGAATATCAATTATATACCTAAAGGAACAATTTCACTAAAAGACAGAATAAGTAAAATAATAATGAACAATAAAATAAATAAATAAGTAAAACTACCTAATTGGATTTTTCCTTTTTTCTTTGCTTTTTGTTTTTCTGCTTCTTTCTTCTTTTCCAGGCACGGATTGCTCGTGGCGGGGCACTTAAAATGGCGCGTCGGTCCGGGAGGATGAGTAGTGGCGTCGAGCAACGGGTGGTGGTGTTGCGGTGGTTCGAGCGGCAGCGGGAGATCGAAATCGTGGGGGTTCGGGCTGCAGCTACAGGAGCACCTGGTCGTCGCGGGTCAGTGCGAGTTGAGCGGGTGCGGTGAAGGGGAAGCTCTGGCAGCAACAGGTCAGGAGCGTTGGGTCACGCGGCGTTGCTGGCTTCAAGCGAGACGGGGCAGAAGCGTCTTCATAGGGCAAGGGCGACGGAAACGGAGGCACGGCTGTGGATCACTTGGCTCGGGTAGAAGCTGCGGGTCGGCGATGGGCAGATCGGCGTCGGCAGAAACTCCAGGTGGCGTTAATCGACTTCGACGAGCTTCTGCAAGGCTGTGCTCGCGGAAGGGCTGGGTAGGCGGTGCCGGTGTCACGAGCTTGTGGGCGACGGCGAGCGACGGACCGGCGCGGGCTGCAAGCAGATCGCAGCGCGCGACGGCTTCGGGCTTCTGAGCAGGCTCCGCGACAAGCTCGGGCATTGGTGATGGTGCAATGGGAAGGGCACGAACGGAGCAGCAACGTGGGCAGCAAATTGGGAAGACGATGAACAATAGGGGTCAAATCATCCCCCTCCCTTTTTTAGCCTTTTCGCTTCTCCTCTGTCTCTTTTCCTTGTCAGACCCTTTCTTTTCTTTTTACTTTTTTCTTGTTCTTTTTTCTTTTTTCCCCCCACAGAAGCTCCCCACGGATGGCTTCTCTCTTTCACTTTTTCTGAATTTTTTTTTCAAAGAAGCTCCCCTACGATTGATCCATACGTATCCTTTTATAGGCGACGCAAAACATGATCTTTTATAAATATTTTCATCTCCCGAATATTGCTTATAACCTCTTGATCACAAAAATCCTTATCTCAAAAATATTCTCCCCCGATTTCATCATCTATTGATAAGATTACAATGCAATTTTTTTTAATTTTTCAAAAACCATAATATCGCATCAAATCTTAATTTTTCGCAAGATAATCAATTAAAAATAACGATGGGCTTGGGTTAATTTTATCCTTTCGTGGGCCTAGCCCGGCCTACCGAACTAGAGCTTAAAACATAAAATTTGAGCTCATCCACCATCGGTCCTAAAAATGCAGAATATGTAAATTAAAAATTATGTGCTATGCGATTGAATTATAATATTTTTTTTAGGGGTTAAAAATTAATCCCTAATTTTTATGCAATAAATGACTAAATGGGTTGTCAAAAATTTAGGTGTCAACAAGGCCTTACGTGTCAAACTTGAGAATTCGATCAGAAATCGACTACACGACCGTGCTAATCGGCAAGTGTCAATACGACACTGTTATAATCGATTAGAGATCGAAGATAGGTCGATTCGACAGAGGCACGTAATTAAATTGTGGGTGATTCCACATGATTGCAACATTCGCGTCAAATGGCACTAAACCAATTCTTTTGTCCTGGTACCCATAATCGAAACCTTAAGATTTTTACAACAACCAAGAGTCGCCTATGAGTCGGATATGCACAACACGGATCGAGAATTGTCGATCACGAGTCAAACATGCTAAAATCCCTAAAAGCTACCCGGTCGGTTGAGTCGCGCTAAAATCGCGTTTGGTTAATTTTAACCACGAAATTGAACTCGGTTTCGAGAATCGAAAGTTTGAGGGTGTTGCGATTTATTTTTAGGACCTTGTCTCATCTTTTGGGAAAATTCCATCGAGCCGATAATTTTGGCGGAAAAATCAAAATCAGCAAATTAAAATTGTGAAATTCGGATGGGCAAAATTGAGGGACTTTTTGGCTACCAAAGTGGAATAGTTTTTGAAGGAAATTGTGGGAATAGTATGGGCAACCTCCTTAGCAATTTTGGCCATCAAATTGAAGTTGTTTGGTGGGGAATTGAAGAAGAAAATCAAGAAATTCGTAGGGCTTCTAGGCTGCTGTTATTTGGCCTTCAAATTTGCTTGATTTTGTGAAGGTGTGGAAGGAAATCAGCCTTTGGGTGACCTATTGACAAGGTTGGCTGAGGATAAGGGTGAAAAATACTTGAGTGCTTTGGTTATTTGTGCTTGGCACCCATTGTCCACAAGCAAGACTTCCAAGGCTTCTTGTCCCCTCTCCTTCCCCTTGGTCGACCAGCCCCCTCCAGAAGCCATCCTCAGCTTCTTCTTCTTCTTCTTGCTTCTTCCTCAACATCCATTTTCCTCTATTGTTGAAGTTGCAAGCACCCAAGACCAAGCCAGCACAACCAGCAACCCCGCAAGCTACCGAATCGAGCCCACCCCCGCGTCCACACCATCCTGCTTGCCTCCAACCCTGCCAGTCCCCATCGCTGCCACCACACATCCGCCCGTGTCCAGCGACCATCGACCAGCCCCGCTTGCTCAACCGTTGTTGTTGCTCGCCACTTGTCATCCATATCTGCCAGCCACCATCCACCTTCGCCCGTTTTAGCCCTTGTAGCCCCCGACCCGTTCAGCTAAGGATCGAGCCCAGCAGCTCAAGCAATGAGCTTGTAAGAATTTTTCAACCATTTCCGGGCCTCCTTTGGTGTCGTCGTAGGCCCGGGTCTTGGTCGCTGTCGTGCTGCCATCGCCGTAAACCCATTTTCATGTTAATCCGATGAGTTAGCATTCTAATATTTGATTAGGAAGCTAATTACACTTAGGGGGATTAGCATAGCATTAATTAGGATTAATGGGTGATTTAGTTAGTGTAACTATTAGTTAGTTAGTTTAGTTAGTTGAACTAAATAGTTAGATTAGTTAGGATGGTTAGTTAGGTGATTTAGTTAGCTTAATTAATTTATGTAGCTAGCCTAATTAGATTAAATTAGTTGGTTCAATTAGATTAGCCCGGTTAGGTTATCTAATTTAATTAAGTGGTTTAATTTAAAAAAATTTACAATTTATTTAATTAAATGTCATTTATTTATTTTATTATTAATTAGCATAAATTATCTTTTTGGGATAGCTGGTTGTCAAAATTTTATGCCAATCATTACGATTGTGTTGATTTGTGAAATTGTTTGCTAATTTAGGCAATTAAGTGCTCGATGATGATTTTTTAATTATTATTACAAAAATATGATCTTATGGTATTTAATTAGAAAAATACCAGGTGTCAGGTTTCGACGCCAAAAATATTTTAAGTACTACATAAAATCGTGGAATTTTAAAATAGAAGAATATCACGTTTTACGGTTCGACTTGACTATGTGACCACACACAATAATTTTACCGAGTGTTTTTAATATGAAGAAAATAAGCCAAGTACATTATTTGAAGTTGAGGCATTTAAGTGCAAAGCACGATGTCCTTGGCCAATATTAGATGTGCATGTGATCGCTATCGGAACCCGTCACCCGATGAAAGTCGAGGGCGATGCTTGATTAAGTTTAGATGCCCCACGTCAACGGATGCCAATCGTAGTGGAGGCTGGGCTGATGTTCCTTCAGGAATGTCCTCTAGATGTATACGTTGCCGTGCCCAACAAAGCAGGACGACGCCCGATCATGCCGGATGACCGCCAACCATTGAGTTGGCCATGGCCGTTGGGTCGTAAATAATTGGAACATGCTTGAGTGATTGGAATAGCCGTGTCTAATTATGGAAAAAAATTATGTGACACGGAATGGGACGTGTCATAACGATTTAGCCTTATAATTGGGACCCCTATGATTGATTGATATATGAAAATGAAGTGTTTCAATTATTGAATGCATTTACTCTATGCATATATTATATGAGCTACACTAATATGCAGGGAGGTGCTGAGGAGAAATAAGTCTCATACGGTGCATGTTTAGGCTACCTCTAGGTGAATTCTCTAACTAATCAGCGTTTAAGGTGTGGACTCACTGAGACTTTGTCTCACCCCGTCATGGTTTCAATTTTAAAAGTCCTTAAATTGTGGTACGCCATGTTCGTTTTGGGTGGCCACGAGAGGCAGAGACCCAGCGTACCACCATTTGGGTTGATGAGGGCCTACCTCAGTTGGTACCTCATCGCTTCAAAGCGTGATTTCATCACGAGCCTAACGGGATTCAGGAGGGCCCCTTGGACAGCTTTGATGAACTTGCCGTCGATGCCGAGTATAAGGTGGTACTCGTCCCTGTCATGGATGCCGATATTTTGGAAAATATCGCGGCGAACTAGGGGCCCAAGGTTGATGAGCCCGGAGTAGAGGTGGCAAATCCTTTAGGCATCGACATCCCCGACAGTGTCGTAGTAGACCCGGATCCCAAGTAGGTAAGGTCCGGGGTGGGGTTAGCCTGGTAACTTCTTTTGGGCTTCAAACTTCTGTATATAAGCCCCATGTGTTTATAAAGTATGGCTTGTGTTAATTGGTTGTCTTGTTTTTCTATCCCATGTTTAATTGATGTATAGAGTTTAATAATCCGCTTCCGCATGTGTATAAAATGAATGGGTCGGCGACGCATCTTGGGAACGTCACAATCCTATCGACCATCGAGGGATGTTCGCGCGCTCGAGGTTCGGGGTGTGACACTACCTGCTGCCAGACCTCGACCACATAGGATCGCTTAGGATAGAGTTTTGGTGGATACCACTCTAACTACAACCATGTAGTACAAGTCGCACATCTCAACCCTGAAATTTTTTTCTTGAATGTCAAAGGTCCTCACCCTAGTATGCAACCATGTGACACGGATCGGTTCTTTGATGAAGCCAGAGTCATGGGAAACACCAACTTAGTTGCGATCTTGTTGGTTCGGTCCGATAATCCTATGGCTCCATTTTGAGCCGTATAGAGTAGGAATCGAACGACATCCCATGTGTATGTTTTTGTAATTAAAGAGAGAGAGAGAGAGAGAGAGAGAGAGAGAGAGAAGTCGTGCCCCACTTTGTAAGTATCATTCTTCTTTTTATTCAATTTTTTTTAATTGAATTTTCATCTCGAAATTCGCGGAAATCAATCGAATGCCCTCAGTGATGTAGGGTTACAATAAAACAATTGACAAGCACTCTTGATAAGTGAACATTTAATGCAGGTTTTAAACACTTTAATTTGGCCCTGTTAAACATATAACCTTGTCTAAATTTTCAATTATGGGCTCAAAACCACTTTTTGTTTAGAAATTCTTTCAAGTTAGGATTCTATTTTGGGGCACAAAAAAAAATTGAGATCATATTTTCGATCAAATTCTTTCTCTCTCACATTCTAGGATTGAAATTCATATAATAATTTGTGTATAGATTTTTCAAAACAAAAGTCACTTCATTTTTGCAAGGGTAAAATCATAAATCAATCTTTAAAAATCAATGTCACTTTTGATATGAAACTTTTAGAATAAGAGTGGACGTTCTATTAATGGCCGTTGATTGATCTTTCTTAATGATGTCTTCTCTTATGATAAAATCTTAACAAAATACTAAAACCCCATAATAAGGACTATAGGGCATGTACCGTCGCCTCGATTTTGTTGTAAGAAGCAACCTCATTGAGAGATCATTTTCTTTTTTAGATACTGACATTGTCACCTTTTTGTAGGTTATGCATGATGGTCCTTGACATTCTCGTGTTTGACCACATAGAGAAGTAGAATGAGTCTATTTGAGATCGACATTTGCCCCTTCTAAAAGATAAAAGCGTAGGCTCATGGAACTCGAGGAGCAAGCATGCATCGAGGCTTCGTTGGCACCAATCTTCCATCGAGGCGGAACAAAGTTGAATTCTGCTCTAGGAAGTTTCTTTATTTGGCCTACATTTGTTTCGAAGGGAGGATTCATCAGAAAAGGAAAGGATATGTTCGTGAATTAGGACACCGTTCTTATGGTTCTTGTTGATACACAAAGCAATACCAAAATCAGCTGTACTGTTAGATGAAAATGGGGCACACTTTCTAGCTTTATTTGGCCGTTTGAGTTTCGAGCTCATTCAATGGGATTTCCCTTTCCTCTCTCTTTTTTTTTTTTAAATATTCACATTTAAGGAATCTTATTGTAGGATTAGACAAAATCCCAATAAGTGAGGTTTTCATTTCAAATCAATAGGTTTCCTTGGAATAATTAAAGGGAAGGGACCATTATTTTCTTTAAGAACAATGGCGCTATTAGGAAATTATTTCTCTTGCTCCAAATATCTCGTGTATTATGAACTTAAATTAACTCTCCTTGTCTCATGAAAATTCAAATCCCTTCCCAAATGGATAATGCAATTCATGCCTTTTTCCCCTCTCTATCCACATGCTGGTGCCTTTTTAGCTAATCTTATTAAAGAAGAAAATCGAAAAGAGAACAAGAAAAACGATAAATATCACAAAGAGCTGATCAACTAAAACTAGTTTCACCACCATCCTTGGTACCTACCCATAATATATTTGGACCACAAACTAAACATAAAATAAATTGTTGCCATATAATTAATTATTGTTTCCATAGGCGACATTGATTCTGATTTCCTTCTTAATATTGGTGATGTTCGTAGATCTTTTTTTTTTTTTTGGGTAAAGGGTAATAATATATTGAGTTTTAACCACCACACATACAAGATCCGGCACCACAAAACTTGCACTCAACAAGACACAAACGTCTTCTCGAGTGATAGGGCGCCAGACACAAAACGCTACAAAACGGTCAAGATAAGTAAGGGCCGAAACAGGAGGCCTAAGAAAACAGCCACGCAGGGCCGAGACAACAAACTAAAAAGACAGACTAACCAAAAGGCCACGCAGGACCAAGAATAAACAGCTCGCAAAGGTAGAGTAAGGCAACCTAGGCGATCGGCATAGAAGAGCTAAAGATAGACGGGCCAAGGCCCTAGTTTCTTTATAAACTCCTATTTCTCGGGCAATCTTCCACGCTTTTGAAGGTTAAGGCTTTATCCCTCACAACTTTAATAAGATGCTTCTTGAAAGCCGCAACCACAATCGGATGCTCTCTAAAGAGGATGTTGTTTCTATACTTCCAAATGAGATGGCATAGAGCTCCAAAAGAGAAACGACCAATGGCGTGATAGAAATCCTTACCTGAGAGGAATCTCATCGCCCATTGAAGATTTTCTGTCCAAGTCCCATTTCTCCATGGGAGGTTGCACTTGGCCGCCCAAAAGTACGCTATACTAGCCATGATGTAGCAACCAAAGAAGAGGTGATCAATAGAATCCAGTGTTAACTTGCAAAAGGCACATACTTCACTCCCAATTCTCCCATGAGACATAAGAAAAGCTTGGGTAGGAAGTCAGTTCTTAGTGATCAGGCAGAGGTTGAATTGGTATCTCGGAGTGATGGCCTTATTCTAAATAAAGGATGACCGTCCAACCTTGTCTTTCCTTCTTTTGAGTATATGCCAAGTTGAGGCGACCGAGAAGACACCGAAAGAATTATCCCTCCAAACAAATCTATCCGGAACCCCTGTGAAAACCCGAGGGGGCTGGTTTCAAGAATCCATCAATGACCTGAATTCCTAACTCGCAAAAAAAAAAAAAAAAGGTCTGCAACAACTGCATACCAAGGCAGCCCCGAATCAAAGATAGTCTATTCTGAGCAAATAAGATCCAGCGGACCTCTCTAATGCCAATGGTCAAAACAAAGGGATGTCCCCTGGCCATCACCAATCTTCTAGTGAAAGTTGAGGTGGAATTCGGATCTCAAGTGGAGGATTCTCTTCCAAGCCCACGAGCAGCACCTCGGTGTCTTAGCCACCCAGAAGTTCGTCTTTCCTAGAAAGGTAGAGTGAATCAATTTGCACCAAAGAGACTCTTTATCCGTGAAGAGGATCCAGATGTGCTTGAGCATCGCCGCCTTATTGCATTCTCACAAGCTCTAAATCCCAAGACCCCCTTCTTCCCTTGGGAGACAAACATCCTCCTAGGAAACCTTAGCTCATCCCCTGCTAAGGCTGGGCCCCTTTCATAAGAATTGTCTAAGAATTTGCTCGATACGATCTAGAACTGCTATGGGGATAATGAATACACTAGCCTAATAGGCTTGGATTGCATGGAGCACTGACCTTATGAGCTGAACTCTCCCTGCAAAGGAGAGAAATCAAATGGTCCAGGATTGCACCCTAGCCATTATGCGATCAACTAGAGCTACACAATTCGCCTTGCCGAGTCTCGAGGATATAATAGGCACTCCTAGATAACGTACCGGCAATTTTCCTTCCACAAAATCGAGGGTATCCTATATCTGACTTCTCAAGTCATCCGATCCCCCTGCAAGAAATACCTCACTTTTGCTGTTATTCGGCTTGAGTCCACTCCATTCCAAGAAGGTATCCAGCCCATCCTTCAACAACAGGATGGAGGCCATATCCGCACGGCAAAAGAGGAAGACATCATCCGTAAAGAAAAGATGAGATAACCAAGTGGCCTTGCACCTCCAAGAGAACTTAAAGCTCGGCTACTTCGCACGAGAAGTAAGGATCCCTAAGAAAACTTCCATAACCAAGGTGAAAAGATAGGGAGATATGGGGTCACCCTGTTGAAGGCCGCAGCTACTAGGAAAGAATCCATGGAGATCCCCATTCAAGGAGATAGAAAACATAGGAGTACGAATGCATATCATGATAAGACGAATGAAATGGTCTGGGAACCAAAAGGCATGAAGAACCAATTCAAGGAAATCCCAATCCACCGTATCGTACGCTTTCTGAAAGTCTACCTTCACTGCACATTTGGGGAGATAAGGCTACAGGTGAAAATCGATGAATAACTCTTAGGCCAGGAGAATATTATCCATAATCCGTCGACCCTTAAAGAATGCATTCTGAGAAGGGCTTACGGTGTCCTGAAGCACTGAGGCGATGCGGTTGGCCAATACCTTGGTAATACATTTGTAGATCGTATTGCAACAAGCAATAGGCCTATAATCATTTACCAAGGTAGCATTAGGAATCTTAGGAATCAACACTAGGATGGTGGAATTAATCTCCCTTAACAGTCTCCCCATAACAAAGAAATCTTTAACTGCTTCAATCGTCAAAGGCCCAACAAGATCCCAGTTACTCTTGAAGAATTCGACACCAAACCCATCCGGCTTTGGGGCCTTTCCACACGCTAGAGAAAAGATAGTGTCCTTAATTTCCGTCTTTGAAAAGGACGGCTAATAGAAGAGATCTAATCCTTTGAAAGCGGACGTCGAATAGCTTGCTGAAGGTCTCCGAAAGCCGGTCCCATAAGAGGAGATTGTGATGCAAACAACTCCTTAAAGTGAGCGACAAACATATCCTGAACAAGGCTTGGCTCGGAGACAAGGTCGCCATTCCTATCAAGAACCGATATAATCCTATTCTTAAGCTGCCTTGAAGTCACAGAGTGATGAAAGTACTTAGTGTTTTTATCACCCATCTCAAGCCAACGGATTCTAGATTTCTATCTGAAGAAAGCCTCCTCCTGACTCCTCAACTCAATGAAAGTCCTACGGTGACTTTTTTCTAGCTCCGCCAAGAGGACATTGGTCTGATCATGTTGAAGATCCACTTGAGCTAGTTTAAGAGCATTTCTAGATTGAGTCACCCTCTCAGACAAATTAGAGAAAGAGTCTCTATTAAGTTGCTTAAGACTCCCCTTGAGCACTTTCAATTTGGTAACCAGCCTTAAGATAGGTACACCATCACCCGGGGCCTCCCACACATGGGTAAGAATATCATGAAAAGATGGGTGCTCCATCGAGAAAGCAGAGAATTTGAAGGGCTTTCTTTGAAGAATTGGCTGGATCACCTTGACCACCATAGGAGAGCGGTCTGAAATACTGGACGGTAAAAAGGAAGCTTCTGAGTAAGAGAAATGCAAGCTCCATATAGCGTTAACTAGAACCTGAATAATCTTCCTCGCTGACCGATTAGCCCCCGAAGATGTCGATCAAGTAAACCTAAGTTCAACATATCTCAAGTCCTCAAGCCCTGCTTGACGCAGACACTAATTAAACTCATCAAAAGAGGGCGGCCAGGCGTTAGAACCCTCTAGCCTATCAAATGGGTCTCTTAAGGCGTTGAAGTCACCCACCACCATCCAAGGTAAGTCGAAAATACAAGAACTCATCTTGATCAAGTCCACCCAAAGAGGTCTCCAAGAAACAAAAGAATTCTGAGCATAGACTACCGAAATACAACAACAAGAACCTGTGGAAATCAGTATGACTCTTCCATGAATAACCTGATCATTGGAGGATATCACCTCAAAGCAGACCAGCGAAGGGTCCCAGCGGATCCACACCCTGCCCCCCAGAGAAGAACCATAGTTGGCAATCCACGTCCACCCTGATAATAGCACCGACGACAGAGAGCCAAAAAGATATACCGGGACCTTAGTTTCCAATAACCCAACCAAGCACAGGCCACTAGAGAGTGCTCACTTACAGACCTCGGCTCTTCTCAAAGGATCCAATAGTCTTCTAACATTCCAATATCTAAAATACATCTAAATTATGTACAAACTACTCTAAACAACGAAGAACGAAGGGCAGCAAGGCCTAGCTCTGTTTTGGAGGCCTGCGGCGCGAAGCTTCGGACGCCTCAACTATCTCCATCGACTCCGAGTCAGGGGCTAAAGAAATCAACCTGTCTTGAATTGTCTCTACTGAGGTAGCTGCCGAGGGAGGAGGTTGAAACGATGATCCAGGGGAGGAGATATCATCATCATCCGATGAGGAGATAGCCACTTTCGAACCCTTTCCATGGTCCTTTAGAGATGGGGCATGGGCAGGCCGGGACCTAGCCGTGAGGGAGAGCATGACTTTAGGGGGGGCACTGGCGCCCCTAGACCCCTTGCGAGTAGAAGTGGAAAGAGGGGCCTGGTCAGCGACCATAGAGAAAGAGGGTTCACTTGTCTTAGGGCCCTTATTCCTCTTCTTCCTGTTCTTCACCTTTCTCCAAGGTGGATCCTGCTCGAGCAAAGGAGCTGGAGTCGATTGAGGAGGGTCGCTGTCTGGAGGCATTTGAACAGAATCCGGGGAGGGCTAAAGCCGAACCAAGTCTAACTCAGGCTGAGGTGGGATGAGGACATTTGCAGCCTGAGGTGGAACAGGGGCAGCTTCTGGCTTGCTCACTACCTGTTCCAACGCAATAGCCAGAGGAGGAGTGGTCCTTCTTAGCGGAACCGGAGCATCCACAACCGGCAAGGGGGAAATGACCGGCTAAGCAGGAGTGATCGAAGTTTGCCTGGCCGGACGACGATCAGCCTGTCTAGTATTCGGGGTGCGCCTAGTGGGGTTTTCCGGAGCAGGAGCTCAGCAATTATGGCCAAACATGTTGCAATCCGGACACGCAATCGGGAACCATTCATATTCAATGTTAATGGACTGAGAAACACCCTTCAAGGTGACTTTGGCCGTCTCAACTATTGGCTGATTAGCCATGACGTCGACACAAATTCTCGCGAAGGAGAGCATCTTCATTTGATCGGTCCTTTGATCAACATATAGCGGCTTCCCCGCCGCACTCGCTATTGCGCTCATCGCCGACACCGTCCAACACTCAAGTGGTAAGTTGCACAGGCGAATCCAAATGGAAATGACGGATTGGTCTTCTCTCTTAAGGTCCATGAGAGGCTTCCATTGCCGAAGTATTAGCGGCACTCTAGCAATCGTTACCGGCCCCTCTTCAAGGATCTTTCTCCTAATCCCAAGGTCCGGGATTTAGAGGAAGAGGAATCCTCGATCGTTGGCGAAGATTTCACCAATCTTAGAGCCCCACATCTTCCTCAATGCTTGCTCCAACAAACCGAAAGGTAGCCTCCTTCTCCCAACCAGATATCCAACCAAGAAATCATGGCACTTCGGATCCATGACATCGAGAGCTTCATCCGGGAGGTTCACAATAGCTTCTCCATCCACAAAAGTGGGCGGAACAAACAACAAGTTAGAGCCTTTCACCGCCAACTGAGCCACATTTACCCAGGAAAGTGCCGGGGCATCATGGTGACCAGTCGGGGGCTGCACTAGACGCTTGGAGACCGATCTCCTACGGCTTCTTCCCCTGGATAGGTGTGGCTTTGAGGACTATCCTTGCGAGCCTTTCAGCTTGCTATTCGGATGAGGATATCCGGAAGAGGTGGCCATATCCACTCCTGACTGAGCCGAATGTTGCGCATCCCCAAGAGAGGGGAATGGGTGCCCCAAAGGGCCACCAGCCAAAGGCCGGCTAGAAGGAGTGTTTCTGGGTAAAATAGATTTAGCAGACATTTATACAAACAACTAGCTTTCATTCCACTCTCAACCGAAGAATCTGACCATCGTGCACCAGGGATCGAATCTGCCAAGTTCCAATCACCCTTACCCAGTCCAAAGAAGCCAGCCAACACCACAAACGCAGCATGATGTTTATAGATCTTCTTTCCTTCTAAGGTGCTACATATGTTCATAGATCTTCTTTCCTTAAATAAACCGGGCTTTTCATTGACGCGCCTATGGTCCTTTTCTCTGAGCTGAACAATCACGAGATAACCGATCTACCAGGTGAAGCCATTAAAGGATCTAAACGCGTCAAACTTGAGAATTGCATCAAAAATCGACTACTCGACAGTGCTAATCGGCAAGGGTCAATACGGCACTATTATAATCGATTAGAGATCAAAGATAGGTTGATTCGACAGAGGCACGTAATTAAATTGTGGGTGATTCCACATGATTGCAAAATTCGTGTCAAACGGCACTAAATCGATTCTTTTATCCCGGTACCCATAATTGAAACTTTAAGACTTTGACAATAACCAAGAGTCGCCTATGAGTTGGAGATGCACAACGTGGATTGAGAATTATCGATCACGAGTCAAACGCGCTAAAATCCCTAAAAGCTACCCGGTAGGTTGGATCGTGTTAAAATCGCGTTTGGTTGATTTTAACCACGAAATTGAACTCGCTTTCGGGAATCAAAAGTTCGAGCGTGTCATGATTTATTTTTAGGACCTTGTCTCATCTTTTGGGAAAATTCCATCGAGTCGAGAATTTTGGTGGAAAAATCGAAATCGGCAAATTAAAATTGTGGAAATTCGGATGGGCAAAATTGAGGGACTTTTTAGCTACCAAAGTGGATTAGTTTGTGAAGGAAATTGTGGGAATTGGTATGGGCAACCTTCTCAGCAATTTTGGCCATCAAATTGAAGTTGTTTGGTGGGGAATTGAAGAAGAAAATCAAGAAATTCGTAGGGCTGCTGGGTTGCTGTTATTTGGCCTTCAAATTGGCTTCATTTTGTGAAGGTGTAGAAGGAAATCAGCCTTTGGGTGACCTATTGACAAGGTTGGCTGAAGATAAGGGTGAAAAACACTTGAGTGCTTTGGATATTTGTGTTTGGCACCCATTGGCCACAAGTAAGACTTCCAAGGCTTCTTTTCCCCTCTCCTTCCCCTTGGTCGACAAGCCCCCTACAGAAGCCATCCTCAGCTTCTTCTTCTTCTTGCTTCTTCTTCAACATCCATTTTCCTCCATTGTTGAAGCTGCAAGCACCCAAGTCCAAGACAGCACAACCAGCAGCCCTGCAAGCCACCGAACCGAGCCCACCCTCGCGTCCACACCGTCTAGCTTGCCTCCAACCCTGCCAGTCCCCATCGCTGCCACCACACATCCGCCCGTGTCCAGCGACCATCGACCAGCCCCGCTTGCTCAATCGTTGTTGTTGCTCGCCACTTGTCATCCATATCTGCCAGCCACCATCCACCTTAGCCCGTTTTAGCCCTTGTAGCCCCCGACCCGTTCAGCTAAGGATCGAGCCCAGCAGCTCAAGCAGTGAGCTTGCAAGACTTTTTCAACCTTTTCCAGGCCTCCTTTGGTGTCGTTGTAGGCCCAGGTCTTGGTCGCCGTCGTGCCGCCATCACCGTAAACCCATTTTCGCGTTAATCCGGTGAGTTAGCATTCTAATATTTGATTAGGGAGCTAATTACACTTAAGGGGATTAGCTTAGCATTAATTAGGATTAAGGGGTGATTTAGTCAGTGTAACTATTAGCTAGTTAGTTTAGTTAGTTGAACTAAATAGTTAGTGTTGACACCTAAATTTTGGTGACCCGTTTAATTATTTATCGCATTAAAAATTAGGGATTAATTTTAACCGCTAAAAAATATTAGTTAATTAATTAATTGCATAGCATATAGTTTTAGGTGCATTTATTTTAATTTGCATTTACATTGGGCCGGTGACAAATGGGTTCAAATTGATGGTTCATAATATTAATTTGGTGAATTGGACTAAGCCCGCAAAGGGAGTAAATCAGCCCAAGCCCGTATCCTCAGAAAGATTTTACGGATTGATTTGTGCGAGATTTCAAATTTTAGAAGAATCATCTTACAATCCTAAAGCAAATATTGCATTTGGAAAATGGAATTTTCGTGGATACGGATTTGGAAAAGTTAAAACCCTAATCGTGGCCTATAAATAGATTAAATGTGTAGGGTTTGAGGAGGAGGCCACATGTATCGATACACACGGCCGTATGTAGAGGGGCGGCAATTCAAAATCTCAGAAGGCAAACACACATGAGAATCGAAATGAGAGAGAGAAAGCACGAAGGATGGTCTTCTTCTTCGGTGCTTGACCTACTTTAGCCATGTGATCGTCCAATTTGCTTGCTCGCCACCACTCTGCGAAGATACTGGATTCATAAACGTCCAGGCTTGTTGCACTTCTTCGTTCTTTGTTTCGAGTGCATCGAGCGACACTGTCCCTTGGCCAAACACCGTTACAAATTGCTGTTCCGTTGATCTTTGTCCCGTGATCCTATTGTTCTGTGGCAAAAAATTACTCCACGTTGTCTTGGTTGTTGCAGGTATGATTCGTGAGTGACATGAGAAGAAACAAAGAGAGATCGTGGGTGCGAGCCAGAAGAAATAAATATTGCAATGCCCTCGAAGATTGAAGATGGTGATACAGTGGCGTCGTTCGTCAGAGTAATTAGACAATTTAGTCAATCATCCACTCACGGTCAAATGCAACATAAGCAAAAATTCTTGAAAGCCACTAGTCAAAACAGACAAGGCTAGAGAGAGGGAGGCGGCTATGTATAGAGAGGAAATTTTTTCACTTCCCGCTAGTTTTGCTCACACGTCCAGGGACAACACCGCATCCACCCCTTCATTGGCACCTGTCATGTTGTGCACCTTGTCCCTGTAATTTTATTATTTTATGTAGATTTTCCACACTAGCCTGGTTCTTCGTCTTCGACCACCATTGCTCCTCAGCATCCTAGCAAGTTCCGGAGCCCACTGCTATTGACGTTCTAACTTGTTTCCAACGAGACCATGGAGCAATAAGCCATCGTTGATGCCACCATCATCCATCCGAATTTGGAAGTGTCACTCGCGTGACATGATGAATTAGGTAAGACTCTCGAATAATCTTATTTTCATATATGTCACTGCCTAATTCGTAATATCGCAATATTTCTTTGAATATTTGATCGATATTGCCATATCCAAGAGATCTCTTGATCTCTCATAAATTAGGAAATTTTCCTAATTTCACAACGCGCATACGATTGATAGTCTGATTTCATGCTCGAAATACAACTTGCAATCGCACAGAAAAATCGCCAATCTGATCTCACGCTCGAGATACGATTCGCGATTGTATTTTAAATTGGCCAATCCGATCTCATGCGTGAGATACGATTCGTCAATTTATTTCCAAAATGGACATGCATGATATATTGCCTAATCTGTTGCCGTGCTATTCTTGATGTCTTATTTTGATTGCTCCCGCAAAAGAAAGGAAAAATCTGAAAAAAAAAAAAAATCAGAGTTAGATTAGGTTCGTTTTAGAATATACATTGTTTTAGGGTTATTTTGCATGTTTAGAATAGGAAATTTATTTCGAATTTTTGAAAAATGAAAAATCCAAAAAAAATGCATTCGTTTAGGATGTTAGTTTTTTCTACAATTTAAGTTGCATGTGGCAATTTTTTAATTTCCAAATTAATAAAAAAAAAAAAAGGCAGAAAAACATCATGCATGTCATGTAGAATCGGGTATCTTTTGTACGTCATTGCATACTAGGATAAGATTGCATGTTCAATTTTATTTTCTAATTGATTATAGGTTTAAATAACTTCACCTAGATAAATTGCATTTTAGGGTTACTTGGTTAAGATAATGTTCTAGTTTAAATTAGGATTTGGCTTAACCTAATTCCTAATACAAATTAGATAATATCTTAATTTAGGTAGATAATTTTCGCATTTTTCTAATTTCGAATTTCATGGAAAATACCAAAAATTGCCTTAGAATAAATCAATTTCATTCATTAGGAGAGATTGCATTTTATTTACATCATATAGCTAGGTCATGTTACCATGTCATGTCATATCATTTCATGTTAAATTAGTAGCATGCATCGCATAAGGCATGATTCTCATTAAATAAGTGAAAACCAAACAAAAAAAAAAAGAAGAAGAAAAATTGCATGTTAATTAGAAATCATATTTAGGATTGTTGATGTGAATTCTAATCTAACAATGCAGATGCTTTCGTTGCTATGAGGTAAGTCTTGCAATTTATTTATTGCTTTTCTTGGATGTTAAATTGGTGGTTTGCGCACTCGCATGATTGCATCACATGTTAGGGAAATAGCTTAAAATTAATTCAAACTGCTTGCCAAACATTTTTCAAAATAAAAGAGAAAGGTATCGAAAGAGCATTAGAGAAATCTAGTGTAACCAAGTCTCCGAACTCATAAATCTCTGGTTGTAGGAGTAAAATAAATCTCCCATTACTTTACTTGGGTTTCTAATCGACCCGCCAAAAATAGATTAATGGCGACTGCTAATTGAAAATTAATTGCATGTTAAGAACTTAAACCTAAGTCGCGAATTGGTATGGGCTTAGGAGAACCCAAGTTAAATTAGCCAAATCCTAGGTGGTTCAAACCTGAAAAAATTGGTTGTGATAGTTAGATTAGTTAGGATGGTTAGTTAGGTGATTTAGTTAGCTTAATTAGTTTATGTAGCTAGCCTAATTAGATTAAATTAGTTGGTTCAATTAGATTAGCCCGGTTAGGTTATCTAATTTAATTAAGTGGTTTAATTTAAATAATTTACAATTTATTTAATTAAATGTAATTTATTTTATTATTAATTAGCGTAAATTATCTTGGGATAGCAGTTGTCAAAATTTTATGCCAATCGTTATGGTTGTGTTGATTTGTGAAATTGATTGCTAATTTATGCAATTAAGTGCTCGATGATGATTTTTTAATTATTATTACAAAATATGATTTTATGGTATTTAATTAGAAAAATACCAGGTGTCAGGTTTCGACGCCAAAAATATTTTACATACTACATAAAATTGTGGAACTTTAAAATGGGAGAATATCACGTTTTATAGTTCGATTTGACTATGTGACCACGCACAATTATTTTACCGAATGTTTTTAATATGAAGAAAATAAGCCAAGTACATTATTTGAAATTGAGGCATTTTAGTGCAAAGCACGATGTCTTTGGCCAAGATTAGATGTGCATGTGGTCGCTATCGGAACCCGTCACCCGATGAAAGTCGAGGGCGATGCCTGATTAAGTTTAGATGCCCCACGTCAACGAATGCCGGTCGCAGTGGGGCTGGGTCGATGCTCTTTCAGGAATGCCCTCTAGATGTATACATTGCCGTACCTGACGAAGCAGGACGACGCCTGATCACGCCAGGTGACCGCCAACTATTGAGTTGGCCGTGGCCGTTGGGTTGTAAATAATTGGAACATGCTTGAGTAAATGGAATAGCCGCATCTGATTATGGGACAAAATTGTGTGACACGGAATGGGATGTGTCATAACAATTTGGCCTTATAATTGGGACCCCTATGATTGATTGATAGATGAAAATGAAGTGTTTCAATTATTGAATGCATTTACTCTATGCATATATTATATGAGCTACACTAATACGCAGGGAGGTGCTGAGGCGAAATAAGTCTTATATGGTGCATGTTTAGGCTACCTCTAGGTGACTTCTCGTCCTAATAAGGGTTTAAGGTGTGGACTCGCTGGGACTTTGTCTCAACCCGTCGTGGTTTCAATTTTATAAGTCCTTAAATGGTGGTATGCCACGTTCATTTTGGGTGGCCACGGGAGGCGGAGACCCAACGTACCATACTCCCTATCCATGGGAGCCCCTGGACCCGTGAGCTCATTGTGACCACCATTTGGGTTGATGAGGGCTTACCTCAGTTGGTCCCTCATCGCTTCAAAGCGTGATTTCATCACGGGCCTAACGGGATTCGGGAGGGCCCCTTGGACGGCTTTGACGGACTTGCCGTCGATGCCAAGTATGAGGTAGTACTCGTCCTTATCATGGATGCCGATATTTTGGAAAATATCGCGGCGAACCAGGGGCCCAAGGTTGATGAGCCCAGAGTAGAGGTGGCTAACCCTTTAGACATCGACATCCCTGACGGTGTCGTAGTAGACCCGGATCCCAAGTAGGTAAGGTCCGGGGTAGGGTTAGCCTAGTAACTTCTTTTGGGCTTTAAACTTCTGTATATAAACCCCATGTGCTTATAAAGTATGGCTTGTGTTAATTGGTTGTTCTGTTTTTCTATCCCATGCTTAATTAATGTATAGAGTTTAATAATCCACTTCTGCATGTGTACAAAATGAATAAGTCGACGACGCATCTTGGGAACGTTGCAATCATATCGACCATCGACGAATGTTCGCACGCTCGAGGTTCGGGGTGTGACACTACCTGCCGCCAGACCTCGGCCACATAGGATCACTTAGGATAGAGTTTTGGTGGATACCACTCCAACTACAACCATGTAGTACAAGTCGCACATCTCAACCCTGAAATTTTTTTCTTGAATGTCAAAGGTCCCCACCCTAGTATGCAACAATGCGACACGAATCGGTTCTTTGATGAAGCCGAAGTCATGGGAAACACAACTTAGTTGCAATCTTGTTGGTTCGGTCCGATAATCCTATGGCTCCATTTTGAGCTGTATAGAGTAGAAATCGAACCACATCCCATGTGTATGTTTTTATAATTAGAGAGAGAGAGAGAGAGAGAGAGAGAGAGAGAGAGAAGTCGTGCCCCACTGTAAGTATCATTCTTCTTTTTATTCGAATTTTTTTTAATTCAATTTTCATCTTGAAATTCGTAGAAATCAATTGAATGCCCTTAGTGATGTAGGGTTGCAACAAAACAATTGACAAGCACTCTTGATAAGTGAACATTAAATGCAGGTTTTAAACACTTTGATTTGGCCCTGTTAAACATATAACCATGTCTAAATTTTCAATTACGGGCTCAAAACTACTTTTTGTTTAGAAATTCTTTCAAGTCGGGATTATATTTTGGGGCACAAAAAAAAAAAAATTGAGATCATATTTTCGATCAAATTCTTTCTCTCTCACATTCTAGGATTGAAATTCATATAATAATTTGTGTATAGATTTTTCAAAACAAAAGTCACTTCATTTTTGCAAGAGTAAAATCATAAATCAATCTTTAAAAATGAATGTCACTTTTGATATGAAACTTTTAGAATAAGAGTGGACGTTCGATTAATGGCCGTTAATTGATCTTTCTTAATGATGTCTTCTCTTATGATAAAATCTTAACAAAATCCTAAAACCCCATAATAAGGACTATGGGGCATGTACCATCGCCTCGATTTTGTTGTAAGAAGCGACCTCATTGAGAGATCATTTTCTTTTTTAGATACTGACATTGTCGTCTTTTTGTAGGTTATGCACGATGCTCCTTGACATTCTTGTGTTTGACCACATAGAGAAGTAGAATGAGTCTATTTGAGATCGACATTTGCCCATTCTAAAAGATAAAAGCGTAGGCTTATGGAACTTGAGGAGAAAGCACGCGTCGAGGCTTTGTCGGCACCAATCTTCCATCGAGGTGGAACGAAGTTGAATTCTGTTCTAGGAAGTTTCTTTATTTGGCCTACATTTGTTTCGGAGGGAGGATTCATCAGAAAAGGAAAGTATATGTTCCTAAATTAGGACACCGCTCTTGCTGTTCTTGTTGATACACAAAGCAATACCAAAATCAGTTGTACTATTAGACGAAAGTGGGGCACGCTTTCTAGCTCTATTTGGCCGTTTGAGTTTCGAGCTCACTCAATGGGATTTCCCTTTCCTCTCTTTTTTTTTTTTTTTAAATATTCACATTTAAGGAATCTTGTTGTAGGATTAGACAAAATCCCAATAAGTGTGGTTTTCATTTCAAATCAACAGGTTTCCTTGGAACAATTAAAGGGAAGGGACCATTCTTTTTTTTAAGAACAAGGGCGCTATGAGGAAATTATTTCTCTCGCTCCAAATATCTCGTGTATTATGAACTTAAATTAACTCTCCTTGTCTCATGAAAATTCAAATCCCTTCCCAAACAGAGAATGCAATTCATGCCTTTTTCCCCTCTCTATCCACATGTTGGTTCCTTTTTAGCTAGTCTTATTAAACAAGAAAATCAGAAAGAGAACAAGAAAAACGAGAAATATCACAAAGAGCCGGTCAACTAAAACTCTTTTCACCACCATCCTTGGTACCTACCCAAACTATATTCGGAACACAAAATAAACATAAAAATGAATTGTTGCCATATAATTAATTATTTTTAGGCAACATTGATTCTGATTTCCTTCTTAATATCAATGATGTTCGTAGATCTTCTTTCCTTCTAAGGTGCTACATATGTTCATAGATCTTCTTTCCTTCTAAGGTGTTACATATCCACTATAAATTATCCCTCTTGGATTACCAAACTACACTAACACATACAAATCAACTCTCGTAACGCCCTCTTGTGTCTTGTCAAGCATGAGGAGTGCCATGAGGGCCCTCCACATTTTCCTTGTCCTAGCATTGCTCATGCCATTTTTCTCAAATCTGAAGCTCGACCCTTCAATGCATTGGAGAAGAAAGCTATTATACAATTTGCCAAGGGAAGGTTCGTTGATGGGTCGTCACTTGGACCAATCCGGTCCAAGCTACTTCAAGTGGACTCGTCGGGTCCAAGTCCACTTGGTCCCGGGCATGAGTTAATTGGTGAAGTGCACTCATCGGGTCCCAGTCCACCTGGTCCCGGGCATGAGTTATTTGATGAAGTGCACTCATCGAGTCCCAGTCCACCTAGTGTGGGGCATGAATTCATTGCTGAAGTGCACTCATCGGGTCCGAGTCCACTTGGTCCCAAGCATGAGTTATTTGATGAAGTGCACTCATCGAGTCCCAGTCCACCCGATGCGGGGCATGAATGCATTGCTGAAGTGCACTCATCGGGTCCGAGTCCACCTAGTCCTGGGCATGAGTTATTTGATGAAGTGCACTCATCGGGTCCCAGTCCACCTGGTGCGGGGCATGAATTCATTGCTGAAGTGCACTCATCGGGTCTGAGTCCACCTGGTCCCGGGCATGAGTTATTTGACGAAGTGCACTCATCGGGTCCCAGTCCACCTAATGCGGGGCATGAATTCATTGCTGAAGTGCACTCATCAGGTCCGAGTCCACCTGCTCCCGGGCATGAGTTATTTGATGAAGTGCACTCATCGGGTCCAAGTCCACTTGGTCTTGGGCATGAGTTATTTGATGAAGTGCACTCATTAGGTCCTAGTCCACCTGGTGCGGGGCATGAATTCGTTGCTAAAGTGCACTCATTGGGTCCAAGTCCACCTGGTCCCGGGCATGAGTTATTTGATGAAGTGCACTCATCGGGTCCCAATCCACCTGGTGCGGGGCATGAATTCATTGGTGAAGTGCACTCATCCGGTCCAAGTCCACCTGGTCCCGGGCATGAGTTATTTGATGAAGTGCACTCATCGGGTCCCAGTCCACCTGGTGCAGGGCATGAATTCATTGGTGAAGTGCACTCATCGGGTCCGAGTCCACCTGGTCCCGGGCAAGAGTTATTTGATAAAGTGCACTCATCGGGTCCTAGTCCACCTGGTGCGGGGCATGAATTCATTGCTAAAGTGCACTCATCGGGTCCGAGTCCACCTGGTCCCGGGCATGAGTTATTTGATGAAGTGCACTCATCGGGTCCCATCCACAGTGCGGGGCATGAATTCATTGGTGAAGTGCACTCATCAAGTCCAAGTCCACCTGGTCCCGGGCATGAGTTATTTGATGAAGTGCAGTCATCGGGTCCCAATCCACCCGGTGCGGGGCATGAATTCATTGGTGAAGTGCACTCATCGGGTCCGAGTCCACCTGGTCCCGGGCATTAGTTTTGAGTAGCATCGAGTTTGATTTTCAATAAAATGTGTTTTCTTTTTTTCTGCTGGCTAGCCCAGCCAGGTGTTCTTATTGAATCTAGGGACTTAAATGAATGGCGCATTTTCTCTCATTTCAAGTCCATATGAGATCAGCATTTTACTTTCGATTTAACCATTATAAAAAGTTAATAGACTGGAGTTTTGTGGTTTCGCCATGTGAAGATATAAAACTAAATTCCTAGTATAGCTTAGTTTTTAGAGTAGATGACGATGCACTCATTTTCCAATTTGCATCACAATTATAGACCGCAAGTTGGATTCCACGCGGCCACTTCGTCGATGACTGAAATTCTTGCCCGCAGAAGGCACGTGCATCTTTGGGAAAATGATCCCGTTGATCAGGCACCTCATGTTTTTCTGGTTGAAGTTCCCAAAATACAGATTAAAAAATTAATTGTTCTGATTCTTGCTCACGGCCACTACAAAAAATCGGATCCATAAGGAAAACTACTGTCTAGGAAAAACAAACACACGGGTCGCTAGAAAACGCTCTTCACGACTGGATAAGCGCCATTTGGTGAAGGCCCAACCTGATCACGCAATGAAGCTCAATAGACAACTTCTCGTTTCGGCAGCATTGGGCAGGTTCATAGGCATTGGTTAGTTGAAATTATCGCGTTTTTCTTATGCAGAAAGAGTCGTGTTTGACGAAAGATAGTGAGAAAAAAGGAATAACTTTGGAACTTTGATTTATTTTGGGTTTATAAAAAGAATAAAGATGCGGTTTTAGAAGATGTGAGAAATTTTATGGATTGCCTTGTGATTGTTTTATCAACTTAAGTTACATTTTTGTCCATCACTTATTGTTTCGCAGAAAGGGGCCGATGAAACACCTTTCAAGAAGTGGATCGATGAGTAAATCATCATTGGTGTGTAGGATCATTTGTTGATTCTTGGACAAGAAGTGTAAATGACGAGAAAATTAAAGGTATTGGGATTGGAAACAATTGTTACCAGCCATATAAAAGTATTGAAAATGCAAAGATAAACTTGAAGCTAAAAATAAGCAACCGATGTTTGTTGATTGATTGACAGTTATTTCTTTAAACTATAATTTAAGCATTTATACCTACCATCGATAGCAATTCCTACCTATAAACGGTTACTTAGAGGTAATTGACCCCACTACCATATATCTTCTCAACTTCTTCATGGTTGGCGTTATTAGTTGTTCCGCATTTGTGGGCTCTATTATTAGATACTTGTGTCGGATTTACTACTTTATGAGTGCCTCTCCAATGGTTGCGTTTGAAATCATCGGCTCCATCACATGGAAGTCATTTTTTTGGCACTTCGCCGACAGTTACGTCGATCATAGCCTTTGTGTTGATCAAATTGATCTCCATTGGCCGAAGTTTTGCTTCAAGATGGTTATTTTCACCCGTATACTCCGTCGGCTAAAACTATATTCTTTTGTCAACCAATTAGGTTTGTCGACCAGCGGCTCTCTACACTTAATGATTCCTCGCTTCTATGTCTTTCTACCCAGCCTCTTTCAGCTGAGTCATCGGTTAGGAACTTGGACCTTTTTTTTTTGGCTTCCGAAATCGGCGGATCTAATAATTGCGTTGGTCCTACAACTGTATTTATTTCACAGTTGCTCCCGAGATAGTCGGTTCCACGAATTGGATGACTGCGTTGTGTCTAATCCAATCCATTACCAATCACTACGGGGTTGAATTTTTTGTCAACTCCCAACATTTAGCGAACTTTTTTCTGCCACGTTTTACGCGGTCTCTCCTAATCCGAGTCATCTGTCGGTACTTCGGCAGTTTTCTTTTTTGGTGTCAATAGCATTTAATCAGAGTTCCACGGATAAGAGATATTTCCTTTCTAATTACTACCATGAATGTAAGAATTTTGGGACTCCTTTCGTATGATGTACAAGTTCCTTTTTACTTTGCAATACATAAATTTGCCATCCGGAGCTTGACTTCTCTCGCTTTTACAAAATTCAAAGCACATCTAAGAGGATTCAACGTATAATTAATTGGTGAATGTAAGTGCTATGTAGGCGCAAAATTAGATTAGGCAATAGGAGATCGACCAACTCTCTTTAGGACATCTAAACACATCAGAGTAAGCCCATTTACATAATGAGAGTCGAAGAAACTCCTGTTCCATGCCGGCTGCGCTTAGTTGAGAGAATAAAACTGGTGTAAGGATCAAAACAACATATATAGGATGGCTTAACCATCAAAAAGAAGTTTGTAACCATACGAGGTTCTTTGATTTGGAATGTTCTATTCCGCACAAATTTTCAGTTCCATATTCAATTCTGAACATGGTCATTATGTGCATACAAACACATAGTGTCCAATGAGATGCTATGCATGTTTTCGGAAGATGTGATTAATTTTCGCCTTTCAATATTTTTATCAACTTAATTTACATTTTTTTCCACCGCTTATTGTTGACACTCATTTTTAAACAACAGCAAAAACGCTTAGGGGTCGGGTCAGCCCGGATTCGGCCTTGGCCTGGCCCGCCTCCCTTTCTTTTTCCCTTGCGCTAGGCCCAGCCCAGCATTCTTTTTATTCTCCTTTTGCCCGGTCTACCCTAACCGGTCTTCCTCCTTTGGCTCTAGCTCGCGCGCAAACCGGCAGGAAAAATAGGAGAAAAGATAGGAGAGCAAGGGCAACAAAGGAGAAGGGACAGAGCATAAAGGAAGAGAAGAGGAGAGGATAGGGGCAGAGAATCGAAAGAGAACTATGGCACCCCTCAACGGCCCCCAATCCGTTAGGGTCGCCACAGCTGGCCTATCTGCGTTATCTCAATAAGATATTCGTTACTTGTCTTTTATAAAAAAAAATTAAAAAAAATAAAAAAAAAAAAAAGGTTTTAAGAAGGACGGAGGTCCTCAAGCTTCTTTTTTTTTTTTTTTCTGAAATCGATCCCAGCCCAACTTATTAGCAGAAGCACAATTGAGTTTCACCATCTCTCCCTCCAGTACCCATAATGCAATACACACCAATTACACATCATATGAAAAGATAAGGCCAAACCACTTTTTTATTTACATATTTTCATGATGGGTTTCTTGGGTCGGTACATCCAAAAAGAAAAGTCAAGACTCTTAACTACACTTGGCCATAACCCAAAAGGTATCTCAACCCCTATATCGATCGTGTGTCATCCCCCATCTACAAGTGTTGGCTACTCTCAAAAAAGTCAGCTCTCTACCCCTCACGGGGCCATCACACCCATCCTGGTGCATCAGGCGATGGTGGCAATAACATCCCCCGAATCACTCCATCACGGCAAACATGTGCCGATAAAAGCTCCTGAATGACTGGGCCCTCAGCCAGGCCCACATCGTACATGACCAGCACATGAACTCGCACAAACGTCAGACCAGGGATGGTAATGCAATCTATCTTTGAACACTCTACCTCCACGTCAGATAGGAGGCCATAGAAGGTACCCCGCGTGATAGTAGGAAGCGGCATCTTTCTAATCTGAAATGTTTGTCCCCGAAGGGGTGAGTACAGCCACTCAGCAGGTAAAAGATCCAATAAACCACTCAATGCATCACACAATACAATCATAACAATCATAGCATAGTACATCTCATTCATGCATCCAAGCATAACTTACCTTGCAGCCATGCATATGTCATCATACCATACATCCTCATGTACTCATCACCATCATGTCATATATCTACCATGCCATAGGTGCACATACAACCATACACTCATCATCATCATGTCACACATATACCATCATGCCATAGGTGCACATACAACCATGCACTCATCATCATCATGTCACACATATACCATCATGCCATAGGTGCACATACAACCATGCACTCATCATCATCATATCATACAGCCATGCATATGTCATCATATCATATGTGCATGATTCAATTTCTACATTTATATTTCAATATAATCATCACATCTTTCTTTCCCGAAACCAGTAATTGCATCCCACATTTTATCACTCGCACCCCAATCCAGGCATCGCGAGAAACCTCCGACACACACCACCAAGCATTCGGCACCCCCACATTTCGGGCATCTCGCATCCCAACTGGCATCACAAGGCATTCCCCAGGCACAAACCTCTGAGGCTTCTAGCACCCAACCATTCCAGGCATCTCGAAACTCCCGAGGACATTCGGGCATGTATCTCAATACAACCGTGCATCCGGCACCCCACACCCCCCATTCCGGGCATCCTGACACTCCCAGGGCATGATCGGCCCACCTCTAATAGTTTACTCATTCATCATAATCCATATTCACCAATTTATGTCTCACAATCAACATGGCACATGATGTAATGGCAACAAAGTTAAATTCAGTATTTGATTCTATATGCAATGCTAAATATCATCACATGCTCAGCAAGATTCAATCACTTCAATCAATATAATTAATAGGGCTCATCCAAAACAGAATAATCATAAACTTCAGCTTTTCAAATTCGCACAATCCAGCTTTGCACAGTTTTAGAAAATATTTCCATTAAATACCTAAATGGCCTTTAAAAATTATGAAATTCGAACATGTGATATTCAAGACATAATGGCAGAAACTTCATGAAGAACACATACCCAAAAGAAGCTCACACAAAAATATATAGCTCACGCATTACAGCCTGCAAAATTCGGGCACATCAGATTGCGCAGTCTTAGGAATATTCCAAATTAAATACCGGAATAACCTTCAAAATTTATGAAATTTTACCATGTGATATTCAAGATCCTAAGGTATATTTTTCATGAAGACATTAAGGCGAGATTCGTCCTAGATAATTAACTATGGACGGTTGAAGCCCCTGTTCCTAGTACCAAACATTTCAGGTTTAGCCGTCTCCGAAAAACCACAATTTCACCTACTTATCTTCCTTCTTTTCCTCTGAATTTTTCATATGTTTTGCCTCAAGTGGTCTACTACAACTTTCATTAAGAGATCAAGGTGGGATTTTTAAAGGAAATTCACTTTATAGTCCACGAAGTCACTGGAGCTCAGTACATCATCTCCAGATCTAACGTCTTCAAAATAAAAATCACTTCACTAGGCTATACTTGTTCATTTTATCTCAAATTTGAGTATATTAGCCTTCAAGATGTTCTCAAAAGCTTTTGTGAAAGAGTCGAAGTGAAATTTTCAGTAAAAAGTTACATGCAACACCCAAAATCACCAAGAGGTCAACAAAACAGCTTCAGATCTAACATTTTCGTAGAGGGAGGGTTTCACCCCTCAAAACTCAGCCATTTTGCCTCAAATTTTATTATGATATATTTTAATATGTTATCTACAACTTTCATGAAAAAGTCAAAGCCAAAATCTGACTCCAACATTACATGCAAGCCACTACAACATTCTGGGTCAGACTGTTTACTCGAGAACAGCTTTACTACTTCGGACGACTCGCCTCCTCCCTAAACCGGCCACCTTTTCTTTTCATTTCTCTCCTACTCATCATTAGCAATGATTGATTCTTGCATGGATGACACTTGGTCATGAACTTGGGACAAATGGGGGAGGACATGCAAAACCGATTCCCCTCATGGCTCTAATGGGCCAGCCAATTGGCCCATCTTAGGCCCATCCCTCTTGGGCCTAAGACCCAAGTTTAATTAGATCCAATTTTAACCCCTTTTTAAAACTAATTAAATCTCTATTTAATTAAAGCACTAAATTTGCAAATTAAGATAACTATGTATTGAAATTATAAATCCATAAGTTCGCATTTATCATGCATATGGCCGAAGATAAAACTTCCTTTTCAAAATTCATCCATTAAAGACTTGGCCATACATCTCATCACAAATTATGGATTAGAAGGCTACAAATTACAATATCGGTACTCCCATTGCCTATCCATGGCTCATGGCATATTTAGGGATTTCTCTGAAATTCTAGGATGCCATAAGAACAGAGAGTGAACAACAGACCGAGAGGGAGGGAACAAAGGGGAAATGAAGAGGGAGCTAGGGGAGAAAACGAAAAAGGGGCCGGTGGAGAAGAAGCAGAGGAGAAGGAGTCTCTAGGCCACCGCTATTGTGACATCCCGAATTTCGACCCCATCACGAATATATGAAATGAGCATTTTGCCGGCACGCCTATGGTTCGTTTTCTCTGAGCTGATCACTCACGAGTTAACCAATCTATTGGGGGAAGCTGTTAAGGGATATAACCACGGTAAAATTCCTAAAGACTACCCGATAGGTTGGATCGGACTAAAATCGCGTTCGGTCGATTTTAACCACAAAATTGAATTCGATTTCGGGAATCGGATGTTCAAGCATGTCACGGTTCATTTATAGGATACCGTCTTGTCTTTTGGAGAAATTCCATCGAGTTTGGGATTTTTACAGAAAAATCGATTCGGACGTCGCGAAAAATAGTGAAAATTCGAATGGGCTCAATTGAAGAAAATTTGGACTTTCAAGCCAAGCCTTTGAGCATTGGGGACTTACAGAAAATGGAATGGAATTTTTCTACATCAAAATTGGACTTCAATTTTGGGAATTTGTTGAAGAGATGGAAGACCAAAATTGAAGAAATTCGGACTAGACATGGGGGGTGCAACAATTGCACTCAAATTGGATAATTGTGGGATATTAATGCAAGAAAGTATGGGGGGACATTAAATATTTGTGCGTGGGCTTTGGGGAACCAAGCATTTAAGGAATGAGATAAGCCTTATTGACTTCCCCTCATTTTCTTTTAGCTGGCTTCATACGCACGCCTCCCCAACGTCTTCTTCTTCGCTCGAACCCTCCTTGTTATTGGCTTCAGCTTGGCTTTCATTTTCCTTTCCATCGATCAGCCAACCCATGCCTGCTCCTCCACCATTTCTTGTCCCACCGGTCAACTTTTCTCTCCAACAAAACCCACAGTTGACCGAAGCCCCACGCCCTCGGTCCACGAATTCTCCCCCACTCACTCTCTCTCACAGTCACATAAGCCCCATTCAACCGAATCGGACTTCTCTCAATCGAAGACCCAGGCGTTGATTTCGCTGCCCCCGCGTCCATCAAGCGAAGACCCCACACGTCCACCGAAACAACCTCTACTCACGCCTCTGCCGTTCAAGCCTCCACGCGTCCGAGTCTCCTGCAAGCTGCCAACTCGTTTTCTCCTCCATCGAGCATTTTCATCGGTCAACTCCAGCAACCCGTTGAAGACCGCCGAAGCTTCTGCCTCGTGTTGCCTTGTCCCTCTTCGCTCAGCTCACGCCCGCACTCAGCTCTTGCCAACGCATCACCGCCTCACACCGCTCCATCTTCCAGGTCAGCGTCGCAAGAGCCTCCCAGCAGCGACCGAAATTTCGGTATCTCTCGAAGCAGCGTCCCAGCGACCAGCATCTCCACTGGGCCTTCATTTCGGAAGCCCAGCTCCACCCAGCGTCTTAGCCCACCAATTCCAGCACATACGAGTTTCAGTTGGCCCAGCGAAGCCCGGTTCAGCAGCCCACAAATCAGTAAAGCCCAGTTCACTTCTCAGCCCAGCAATTTGGACAGCAAATCCCACAATTCGGCCCAAGTGAACTTCAGTCCAGCAGCCCAGTTATTGAGGCCCGCTTCAGCTTGGTCCATTTAAGTTATAGCCCACTTTCAATCTTCAAGTTCAGCCCAACATTGGCCCAAGAAGTCAGCAATTCAAGCCCGCGATTTTGAGGCCCAAGCTCATGAAGTCAAGCCTAGTTCAGCAGGCCAAAGCCCAAGATCTAGCCCAGCACTTGCTGTGGGCTTGCGAGGCTTTTAGGCCCGGTCCGTGTGCCCGTCGACGTCGCCGAAAACCCGAGTTCCGGCCGCCGTCGCAGTGATTCGGTCCCAACTTTTACCAAGTGAGTTTTACTCACTAATGTTTCCTTAGTTTGCTAATTATGCTTACGGATTGGTTAGATTTAATTAAGTGCAATTAGGTGATTAGATTAGTCTAGAACAATCAAATTAGTGACTTAATGATGCATGTTAGGTGATTAGATTTAGTCATGAGCAAGTAGAGAGCTTCTAATATTTATTGAATGTATCTCGGGATTTTTCCCGATCCATTCTGTGTCCAATTAGGCAATATGGGCCTAAATTGGATTTTTAGTATTTATTTATTTATTTATTTATCTATTTATTTATTTATTTATTTGAAATTATTTATTTATTTATTTATTTTTCTAAAAATTCAATCGGGATGGCTGGTGACTAGAATTTTATGCTGATTGTCATGGTGCGGTCCGTTTATTTAATTGAGCTTTATTTTGTGCAGAAATGATTTATTTGTGAATTTAGGATTTATTCCCCAATTTAAATAATCTTGGAAAATTAATTGGAAATTAATTGGGCATCGATTAATGATACCAAAAATGTTTAGTGAACTATAGAAAATTGTGGGATTTATAAAAATGAAAATAATTATATTTTGGTTAGGGCCGATCGTGTACCCACACATGACATTTTATCGGAAAGGATAAAATTGGTTATTTGATTGTTTGCTTGGAATGGCATGTATACCGGCTCGATGACTCCACGGAGCATCTTGAGATAGGACGATATTATCTACCGGCTCGATGACTCTACGGAGCATCTTGAGACAATACGGTATGATAAGTTGTATGATCTACCGGCTTGATAACTCTACGGAGCATCTTGAGACAGTACGGTATGATAAATTGTATGATCTACTGGCTCGATGACTCTACGGAGCATCTTGAGACAGTATGGTATGATAAATTATATGATCTACCGGCTCAATGACTCTACGGAGCATCTTGAGACAGTATAATATGATAAATTGTATGATCTACTGGCTCGATGACTCTACGGAGCATCTTGAGACAGTACGGTATGATAAGTTGTATGATCTATCGGCTCGATGACTCTACGGAGCATCTTGAGACAGTACGGTATGATAAATTGTATGATCTACCGGCTCGATGACTCTACGGAGCATCTTGAGACAGTACGATATGATAAATTGTATGATCTACCAGCTCGATGACTCTAGGAAGCATCTTGAGACAGTATGGTATGATAAATTGCGTGTAAACCGATTTGGTGACTTAATATGTCATCTTGAGATGGGACGGTATAATCAACCGGCTCGGTGACTCTATAGATTATCTTGAGACAATACGGTATGTTATACCGGCTCGATAATCCTACAGATCATCTTGAGACAGTACGGTATGATTTGATAGCTCGATGACTCTATATGTCATCTAGAGATAAGATAACATACTATCTATATATCACCTAGGGTGAGTAGTCTTGGATGTTGATGAGACTTATAGAAAGTATGGAAGGGGTCGATCAAGAGATAATTTGGATGATATGTAATTGATTAGGTCGATTGATCAATGATTCATCTGATTGGGTGATGTGATGTGATGATGTATATTTGATATATATACTAATTTGCAAGAAGGAGCTAAGGCCAAGGTAAGTCCTCTAACTCGTGATATGCTTAGGCAGCCTAAGGTGTATTGGTTTACTAATCGAGTCTTAGGGGGTAGAACTTGCTGAGACATGGTCTCATTGGTTATTAAATAACCATTTCAGGACCCTGAGGAGAAGCTGAGAAAGAGGAACCTGAAGAGGAGAAAGACTTTTAAAAAAGAAGATGATCTAGAGAGGGATCTTGAGTATAACCCGGATGTGGATTGAGATCCCATCCCTTTTGTGAACCCTGTCTTAGTATAGATAGGTGTGAGACTTGTTTGCTGTAAATGGTATCGTAAATATACTATGAGTTGTGCTACTAATAAAAGTGTAGTTGTGAATTTCAATACTTAAAAATATGGCCTGCTTTTCTATCCCATTGTTTTATTGTCTGGGGATTCATAACTGCTTTCGCATGCGTAATAAAAAAAAAGGGTCGGCGATACTTAATCCTAAGATATCGCACTTTAAAATCAACCAAGTTGAAGGATGGGCGTGTCTCCGAAGATCAGGGCGAGACGGCTACTACTGCCGATGCATCACTCGACCACCGCCATCGCCGCCGTTTTCTTGGGAGCCCAAGTTGGTATTTCGCCGAACACTTGGTGTGCGTGTGTTGTACCGAGCTAGCTGGAGCTCCCTCGACCATTTTAAGGGAGCTCTAGCCACCACCCATCGCCCGCTGCATTTCCTGTCACCCCAACATGCTTCCGCAGCTCCTAGGACCTGTGCTTGAGCCTCAATTGAGCCAAAACCCCTTAGGATTCGTGGCACCCGCCACCTGTTCAAGAAAACGCCCGGTCGAATCCTCCTCTCCGCCCCCTTGCATATAGCTCCAGCCAGGTCGGTCGGCCACCGGAGTGGCACCGCTAACTGGCGGGAAGTCCTCGCCTGACCAAGACAACACCCATAGCCATTGGAGAAACCGCCTACCCGTCATCATGGCATCCCTGGTCGCGACTAAGCGGTCACAACCAAGGGGGTCCAGGCCGAGTTGGGCCAGATTTGATCTAGCCCACTCGACCTTCTTCACCTGGGCCTGTAAGCACTTTTTTAGGGAGGGTTGGGCCCGTCGGTCAAGCCCAACCCTAAACCAGGTAAGGGCCCCACAAGAGATGGTCAGGCCTAGCGCTTACGAGAAGGCTGGCCGGCCCACCCCAAACGGGTCGGACTCAGGCGGGTTTGACCCAATCCACCCCGAACCGGGCCCGACCCACCCGACCAGGTCATACCAAACTCGACTCAATTCGCCCAAGAAAAAAAAATCCCAAATAAAATGTATTTAAAAAGATCAAAAATCTAAAAAAATGCAAGGTTTGGTTGGGAATTGCCATGTATTAGCTTCTTAGTGTTATCAAGCCTTTATTTGCTTGTATATTAATTATGTCACATGTTTAACTTGCATATTTAATTACATTTGCGAATATTTAATTGCGAGTACTTAATTTTACTACAATTAGGATCTCGGTAAATATAATTAGTATTTTAATGATTGCGCACTCGCATGATCACTTCACATGTTAGTGGATATGTGTAAAATCAATCCAAATTGCATGACAAAAATCTTTTCTCTTAAAATGAACAAGATTAAGTACCAAAATGGCATTAATTGGTTAATTAGTGTAATCAAGTATCCCACCTTAGAATCTCTGGTTGCGTAGGAAGTGAGGTACACTCTCATATCTCACTTGATTTTTAGTTAGCCCCAATAGGCTAGAGGCAACGCCTTATTGCGACATTTTTTAAGAACACCCCAATGTCACGTGAGGTATGGGCTTAGAAGAGCCCGTGTCTAATAATAGGCCTTAGGTCCGTCCTTTTGGCAATATCCCCAAACCTATTCCCTCCCCCCAAGGAGTAGGTCGCGACAGCTTGGTGACTCCGCCAGGGAATTTGGTTTAAACCTTAGAGCACTTAAGCCTAAATCTATCTTGTTCAAAAAATATTTTTGTTTGGCAGTGAGGATATCGATACGTCCTTAACGCAAGTGTTAAATGTTTTCGAAGTTGGGAATTATAAAAGGAGGAGTGATTGTTAACTCCTTGTCTTGCAAGTGTGGAGTTGTTTTGAAATTATAAAGTGCTGCTTGCTTATAATTGTCATGTATGTGTTCCCTGCATTGCACTTCACCATGACACACTATTATGACATCCTGAAAATTCAACCATGTTTCGATTAAATAAACCGGGCTTTTCACTGACGCGCCTATGGTCCTTTTCTTTGAGCTGATCATTTATGAGATAACCGATCTACCAGGTGAAGCCGTTAAAGGATCTAAACGCGTCAAACTTGAGAATTCGATCAGAAATCGACTACTCGACCTATTAATCGGCAAGGGTCAATACAGCACCGTTATAATTAATTAGAGATTGAAGATAGGTCGATTGGACAGAAGCATGTAGTTAAATTGTGGGTGATTCCACATGATTGCAAAATTCGCGTCAAACGGCACTAAACCGATTATTTTGTCCCGATACCCGTAATCGAAACCTTAAGATTTTTACAACAACCAAGAGTCGCCCATGAGTCGGAGATGCACAATGTGGATCGAGAATTATCGATCACGAGTCAAACGCGCTAAAATCCCTAAAAGCTACTCGGTAGGTTGGGTAACGCTAAAATCACGTTTGGTTGATTTTAACCACGAAATTGAACTCACTTTCGGGAATCGAAAGTTCGAGCGTGTCACGATTTATTTTTAGGACCTTGTATCATCTTTTGGGAAAATTCTGTCGAGCCGAGAATTTTGGCGGAAAAATCAAAATTGGCAAATTAAAATTGTGGTAATTCGGATAGGCAAAATTGAGGGACTTTTTGGCTACCAAAGTGGATTAGTTTGTGAAGGGAAAATTGGGAATTGGTATGGGCAACGTCCTCGGCAATTTTGGCCATCAAATTGAAGTTATTTGGTGGGGAATTGAAGAAGAAAATTAAGAAATTCGTAGGGCTGCTAGGCTGCTGTTATTTGGCCTTCAAATTGGCTTGATTTTGTGAAGGTGTAGAAGGAAATCAACCCTTGGGTGACCTATTGACAAGGTTGGCTAAAGATAAGGGAAAAAAAACACTTGAGTGCTTTGGATATTTGTGCTTGGCACCCATTGGCCACAAGCAAGACTTCTAAGGCTTCTTGTCCCCTCTCCTTCCCCTTGGTCAACCAACCCCCTACAAAAGCCATCCTCAGCTTCTTCTTCTTCTTGCTTCTTCCTCAACATCAATTTTCCTCAATTGTTGAAGCTGCAAGCACCCTAAACCAAGCCAACACAGCCAACAACCCCACAAGCCACCAAACTGAGCCCACCCCGTGTCCACGCCGTCCAGCTTGCCTCTAGTCCTGCCAGTCCCCGTCGCTGCCACCACACGTCTACCCCTGTCCAGCGACCATCGACCAGCCCCGCTTGCTCATCCGTTGTTGATGCCCACCACTCGTCGTCCCTATCTGCCAGCCACCGTCCACCTCAGCCCACTTCAGCCCCTGTAGCCCCCGACCCGTTCAGCTAAGGACCAAACCCAGTAGCTCAAGCAGTGAGCTTGCAAGACTTTTTCAACCTTTTCCGGGCCTCCTTTGGTGGCGTCGTAGGCCCTGGTCTTGGTTGCCGTCGTGCCACCATCTCCATAAACCCATTTTCGCGTTAATCCGGTGAGTTAGCATTCTAATATATGATTAGGGAGCTAATTACACTTAGGGGGTTAGCTTAGCATTAATTAGGATTAAGGGATGATTTAGTTAGTGTAACTATTAGTTAGTTAGTTTAGTTAGTTGAACTAAATAGTTAGATTCGTTATGATGGTTAGTTAGGTGATTTAGTTAGCTTAATTATTTTATGTAGCTAGCGTAATTAGATTAAATTAGTTGGTTCAATTAGATTAGCCCAGTTAGGTTATCTAATTTAATTAAGTGGTTTAATTTAAATAATTTACAATTTATTTAATTAAATATAATTTATTTATTTTATTATTAATTAGAGTAAATTATACTGGATAGCCGTTTGTCAAAATATTATGCCAATCGTTATGGTTGTGCTTGATTTGTGAAATTGATTGCTAATTTATGCAATTAAGTGCTCAATGATGATTTTTTAATTATTATTACAAAAATATGATTTTATGGTATTTAATTAGAAAAATACCGGGTGTCAAGTTTCAACGCCAAAAATATTTTAAATACTATATAAAATTGTGGAATTTTAAAATGGGAGAATATCACGTTTTACGGTTCGATTTGACTATGTGACCACGCACAATTATTTTACCGAGTGTTTTTAATATGAAGAAAATAAGTCAAGTACATTATTTGAAATTGAGACATTTGAGTACAAAGCACGATATTCTTGGCCAAGATTAGATGTGCATGTGATCGCTATTGGAACCCGTCACCCGATGAAAGACGAGGGCGATGCCTGATTAAGTTTAGATGTCCCACGTCAACGGATGCCGGTCGCAATAGAGGCTGGGCCAATGCTCCTTCAGGAATGCCCTCTAGATGTAGACGTTGCCGTGCCCGATGACGCAGGATGACCCCCGATCACGCCGGATCACCGCTAACTATTGAGTTGGCCATGGCCGTTGGGTCATAAATAATTGGATCATGCTTGAGTGATTCGAATAGCCACGTCTAATTATGGGACAAAATTGTGTGACACAAAATAGGACGTGTTATAACGATTTGGCTTTATAATCGGGACCCCTGTGATTGATTGATATATGAAAATGAAGTGTTTCAATTATTGAATGCATTTACTCTATGCATATATTATATGAGCTACACTAATATGCAGGGAGGTGCTGAGGCGAGATATGTGACATCTTGATTTTTCAAATCTGCTTTCAATTGAATAAATCGGGCCATTTGTCAACCCGTCTATAGTGTTATTCTCTGAGCCGATCACTCATGAGATAACTAGACTATCTGGGGAAGTCATTAAGGGATTTTAATGTAAAAGACTTGAGAATTCGACTAGGAATCGACTGCTCAACCGTGCTAATTTGCAAGGGTCATTACGGCACAATTAAAAATCGATCAGAGATCAATGATAGGTTGATTCGACTGAGATGAGTGATAAAAATGTGGGTGATTCCACCTGATTGCAAAATTCTCATCGATCGGCACTAAATTGATTTTCTATCGTTTTGGGTACCCTATGTCCGTATTTGAAATCTTGAGATTTTCACGATAATCAAGAGTCGTCAATGTGTCAAAAATGGACATTGTGACTCAAGATAAATCAATCACGGGTCAATTGAACCAAAAATTCCTAAAAGATAGCCGGTAGACTAATTCACGCTAAAAGCACTCCGGATTGAAAATAATAGCGAATTTGAACCCGATCTCAGAAATTGAAAGTTTTGTGGTGTCACGAACTATTTGAGGAACATAGACTCATCCTCCAATGAATTTTCAGAGATTCCGAGATTTTTACAGAGAATTGGTTCGGACGTCGCGGAAAAATAACAAAAATCCAGATGGGCCAAATTGAAGGAAATTTGGACTTGCAAACTGAGCTATATGGTGAAAGGGACTTGTAGAAATTTCGTGGACTTTTTCTACATCAAAATTTGGACATTAAACTGGGAATTTGTTGAAGAATCTGAATACCAAAGAGTGAAATTCGGAGCTTGGACTATGGCTGCAATTTTTGTCATCAAAATGGTTAATTTTGGGTTTGATTTGTCGGAAAGTAATAGGAGGGACATGTGTTTAATTAAGGAGATAAGATTTGCTGACATTGGGCCCCTCTTTGAGCTTCTCCAACACGTCCTCTTCAATCCTTACCCCCCGCAGCTCCTTTTTCATTTTTCCTTTCCTTCTGTTTCGGTTTTATCTTCTCATTTCCTTCTAGCGCCCCATTCTCTCACGCATCAACTCTCCTCCATCATCATCAGTTCTTGCTCTGCTTTTTATTTTTTTCCTTTGTCCTTCTCACCAAGCCATCAACGCCTTCAGCTCATGTTTCCTATCCACCATTGGCCGAATCCCCAAGCCTAGTCAACCAAGAGTCCAACAAACCAGTTTTGTTGACTCCTCTTCGTGTGCCTCTCCACGCGTCCTCCACCTTGGCATTACTTCTGAAACTCCACCCTTCCCGCTTCCACGAACTGCATCCACACGGCCTCTTGTTCTACGGCACCGAGTCAAGCCCAGCAAGGAGCCACGAACGTTGACGTGCAGCTCCATTCCTCACGATTTCAGCCGAGCGTTCCACTGCCGTTATCCGCATGCCAGCAGTTGCCTCCGTCTGCTTCCTCTCCAACTCGACGCTACAGCCCCACTCACTGAGATCTCCATCCACCGAGCAGCTTTCCACCGAATTGAAGCCGCGGATTCATTTTGAATCCCACGAACCACACGCCCACTTGAAGCCCATGGATCCAGCGAATTCTTCAGCCCAGTGATTTTAAGCCCAATCTCCAGCAGATTTTGAAGCCCAAGCTTAGGCCCAAGTTCAGTTAGTTCTAGCCCATTTGAAGTTCAGCCATTTTGGGCCAGAGAAGAAGGCCCAAGCCTGCGACCAGCAGCCTGCAGAAGCCCAAGACCTTAACTCAGTCTTGCTGAGTTGTGTTGGGCCGATCCTAGGCCCAGTCCAAGTTCGCCGACATTGCCGAAAATTAAGATTTCGGCCGCCGTCGCGTCGTTGTCGCGGTGAACCGGTTTTTGCAATACACCGGTGAGTTTATACTCTAAACTCTTCTTAGTAGGTTATTGATACTAAGGGGTGTTTAGATTTATTTAATTAGGAATTAGGTGGTTAGTTAGATTAAATTAGTGATTTAATTACTTAATTGAGCATGTTAGGTGGTTAGAATGGTTTAGCTAAGGCCTCATTAAATTGTATTATTTATCTCGAAGGGTTCGGGAAATTTCCGGGTCCGTATTGGTATTTAATTTAATAATTTTGGCCTAGGTTAGTATTTTTAGAAATTAAATTAAGTTAATTAATTAATTTTTGAAATTAATTAATTATTAATTATTTTTCCGGAAATTAGGACGGGATAGTCGGTGACCGAAATTTCGTACCGATTGCAATGGTGTGGTTAATTTCTACAATTGAGTGTTAAATTATGCAAATTGAGTCTTGATTGGATTTTTGATATTTAATTCCAAAAATTGTGAATTTCCAATATTTATTCAGAAAATCTCGAGTGTTGGGTTTTGACACCAAAAATGGTTTTTAGTACTATATGAAATAGTGGGATTTCAAAAAGGAAGAATATCAATTTTTTGAGGTAAAATTGACCGTGGACCCACACACGACTACTTTCTCAGATGTTTTTAATACGAAGGAAAGAGGCCAGGATTACTATTTTAATCGAGGCATTTGAGTGAAATGCAAAGTTTCCTGGGCTGATATTAAATTGTCATGTGTTGGTTAAGAGGAAACCGTCTCGGGCTGTTGAGCTAGATGTGTTCCTATATGGGATGCCCATGCAATGGATGCCCGTCGCAGTATAGGCTGGGCCGACTAGACTGATGCTCCTTCGGGAATGTTGTCGACATAATGACGAAGCCGTGCTCCAAGGGGGGAGACAATGCTCCTTCGGGAATGCCGTCAACGTAGTAACGAAGCCGTGCTCCATGGGGGGAGACAACGCCTGGCAATGCCAAAAGACTGCTGAATAAAGAGTAGGCCGTGCTATATGCTGAGATCAAAACTAAAAACGCATGATTAATTGAGTGTGGCATTTCAATTATTGGAGCTTATTATTGCTCATGCTCTCATGTTGTCTAGGATATAAATTATACTGACTACAAGGTGGATCTGAGACGAGGTAAGTCTCCTTGATTGTGTGATTGTGTGATTAGGACACTTCTGGGCGTATTTCCCTCCTAATTGGGGTTTAGAGCTTAGACTCGCTGAGATGATATCTCATCCCATTGTGGAACAACATTTTCAGGATCGTCGAGTGGTGAACTTGGAGCTGAGAGGAGGTGATCGGAAGCGTAGGTCAGTTAGGACCGCTTCTTTAAGGGAGACCAGTCTTTTGTAGTCTTTTGGCCATAGAAATTTGTACATGACTTAGTGTGAATATAAAAGTATGTCTGTTTATGAATTCGTATCCTACTTTTCTATTCCGAGATGATTACTGTCAGGGGATTTCTTTTCGCTTTCGCATGTGCAATAAAAGGGAAAGGGTCGGCGACTCGTCCTGGGAAGTCACAAATTATTATCGACCAGATAGGGATGGGCACGCACTTGGGGTTCAAGGCGTAACAAGATAAGTCTTATATGGTGCATGTTTAGGCTACCTCTAGGTGAATTCTCGTCCTAATCAGAGTTTAAGGTGTGGACTCGTTGAGACTTTGTCTCACCCCGTCGTGGTTTCAATTTTACAAGTCCTTAAATGGTGGTATGCCACGTTCATTTTGGGTGGCCACAGGAGGTGGAGACCCAGCGTACCATACTCCCTATCCATGGGAGCCCCTAGACCCATGAGCTCGTCATGACCACCATTTGGGTTGATGAGGGCCTACCTCAATTGGTACCTCATCGCTTCAAAGCGTGATTTCATCATGGGCCTAACGGGATTCGGGAGGGCCCCTTGGACGGCTTTGACAGACTTGCCGTCGATGCCGAGTATGAGGTGGTACTCGTCCCTGTCATGGATGCCGATATTTTGGAAAATATCGTGGCGAACCAGGGGCTCGAGGTTGATGAGCCCAAAGTAGAGGTGGCTAACCCTTTAGACATCGACATCCTCGATGGAGTCGTAGTAGACCCGGATCCCAAGTAGGTAAGGTCCGGGGTAGGGTTAGCCTGGTAACTTCTTTTGGGCTTTAAACTTCTGTATATAAACCCCATGTGTTTATAAAGTATGGCTTGTGTTAATTGGTTATCCTATTTTTCTATCCCATGTTTAATTGATGTATAGAGTTTAATAATTCGCTTCCACATGTGTATAAAATGAATGGGTCGACGACGCATCCTGGGAATGTTGCAATCCTATCGACCATCGAGGGATGTTCGCGCGCTCGAGGTTCGGGGCGTGACACTACCTGCCGCCAGACCTCGACCACATAGGTTCACTTAAGATAGAGTTTTGGTGGACACCACTCCAACTACAACCAAGTTGCCCATCTCAACCCTGAAATTTTTTTCTTGAATGTCAAAGGTCCCCACCCTAGTATGCAACCATGCGACACGGATCGGTTCTTTGACGAAGCCGGAGTCATGGGAAACAAAACTTAGTTCGATCTTGTTGGTTCGGTCCGATAATCCTATGGCTCCATTTGGAGCTGTATAGAGTAGAAATCGAACCACATCTCATGTGTATGTTTATGTAATTAGAGAGAGAGAGAGAGAGAGAGAGAGAGAGAGAGAGAGAGAAAAGAAAGAAAGAGAGAGAGAGAGTCGTGGCCCACTGTAAGTATCAATCTTCCTTTTTTTTGGATTTTTTAATTGAATTTTCATCTTGAAATTCGCGGAAATCAATCGAATGCCCTTAGTGATGTAGGGTTACAATAAAACAATTGACAAGCACTCTTGATAAGTGAACATTGAATGCAGGTTCTAAACACTTTGATTTGGCCCTATTAAACATATAACCTTGTCTAAATTTTCAATTATGGGCTCAAAACCACTTTTTGTTTAGAAATTCTTTCAAGTCGGGATTATATTATGGGGCACAAAAAAAAAAATTAGATCATATTTTCGATTAAATTCTTTCTCTCTCACATTTTAGGATTGAAATTCATATAATAATTTGTGTATAAATTTGTCAAAAAAAAAAGTCACTTTATTTTTGCGGGAGTAAAATCATAAATCAATCTTTAAAAATCAATGCCACTTTTGATATGAAACTTTTAGAATAAGAGTGGATGGTCGATTAATGGCCATTGATTGAACTTTCTTAATGATGTCTTCTCTAATGATAAAATCTTAACAAAATACTAAAATCCCATAATAAGGACAATGGGGCATGTACCGTCGCCTTGATTTTGTTGTAAGAAGTGACCTCATTGAGAGATCATTTTCCTTTTTACATACTGACATTGTCATCTTTTTGTAGGTTATGCACGATACTCCTTGATATTCTTGTGTTTGACCACATAGAGAAGTAGAATGAGTCTATTTGAGATCGACATTTGCCCCTTCTAAAAGATAAAAGCGTAGGCTCATGGAACTCAAGGAGCAAGCATGCGTCGAGGCTTCGTCGGCACCAATCTTCCATCGAGGTGGAACGAAGTTGAATTCTGCTCTAGGAAGTTTCTTTATTTGGCCTACATTTGTTTTGGAGGGAGGATTCATCAGAAAAGGAAAGGATATGTTCCTGAATTAGGACACTGCTCTTGCTATTTTTTTTTTTGTGACACAGGAAACCTCCGTGCACCACTTCGCGGCGGAGTAAACCCTGGGGTGGACTGGGCCACCACCACAGACCCATGCACAGGTGAATCGCGCAGCTTGCACTGAAGCATCGACCACGAGAAGTTTCGAACTCCTCCCCCAGCGGTGGGGTACTAAGGTCGAAACCAATGCAATACCAAAATCAGTTGTACTGTTAGATGAAAATGGGCACATTTTCTAGCTCTATTTGGCCATTTGAGTTTTGACCTCACTAATGGGATTTCACTTTCCTCTCTCTCTCTCTTTTTTTTTTTTTAATATTCATATTTAAGGAATCTTATTGCAGGATTAGACAAAATCCCAATAAGTGAGGTTTTCATTTCAAATCAATAGGTTTCCTTGGAACAATTAAAGGGAAGGGACCATTTTTTTTTAGAACAACGGCGCTATTAGGAAATTATTTCTCTCGCTCCAAATATCTCGTGTATTATGAACTTAAATTAACTCTCCTTGTCTCATGAAAATTGAAATCCCTTCCCAAACAGATAATGCAATTCATGCATTTTTCCCCTCTCTATCCACATGCTGGTGCCTTTTTAGCTAGTCTTATTAAAGAAGAAAATCAAAAAGAGAACAAGAAAAACGATAAATATAACAAAGAGCCAGTCAACTAAAACTCTTTTCACCACCATCCTTGGTACCTACCCATACTATATTTGGACCACAAACTAAACATAAAAATAAATTGTTGCCATATAATTAATTATTGTTTCCATAGGCGACATTGATTCTGATTTCCTTCTTCATATCGATGATGTTCTTAGATCTTCTTTCCTTCTAAGGTGCTACATATCCACTATAGCTTAGTTTTTAGAGTAGATGACCATGCACTCATTTTCAAATTTGTATCACGATTAGAGACCGCAAGTTGGATTCCACGCGGCCACTTTGTCGATGACTAAAGTTCTTGCCCGCAGAATGCACGTGCATCTTTGGGAAAATGATCCCGTTGATCAGGCACCTCATTTTTTTCCGGTGGAAGTTCCCAAAATACAGATTAAAAAATTAATTGTTCTATTTCTTGCTCACGACCACTACAAAAAATCGGATCAATAAGGAAAACTACTGTCTAGGGAAAAACAAACACACGGGTAGCTAGAAAGCGCTCTTCACGACTGGAAAAGCGCCATTTGGTGAAAGCCCAGCCTGATCACGCAATGGAGCTCAATAGACAACTTCTCGTTTCGGCAGCATTGGGCAGGTTCATAGGCATTGGTTAGATGAAATTATCGTTTTTTTCTCATACAGAAAGAGTCGTGTGTGACGAAAGATAGTGAAAAAAAGGAATAACTTTGGAACTTTGATTCATTTTGGGTTTATAAAAAGAATAAAGATGCGGTTTTAGAAGATGTGAGAAATTTTATGGATTGCCTTGTGATTGTTTTATCAACTTAAGTTACATTTTTGTCCATCACTTATTCTTTCGCAGAAAGGGGCCGATGAAACACCTTTCAAGAAGTGGATCGATGAGTAAATCATCATTGGGTGTGTAGGATCATTTGTTGATTCTTGGACAAGAAGTGTAAATGACGAGAAAATTAAAGGTATTGGGATTGGAAACAATTGTTACCAGCCATATAAAAGTATTGAAAATGCAAAGATAAACTTGAAGCTAAAAATAAGCAACCGATGTTTGTTGACTGATTGACAGTTATTTCTATAAACTATAATTTAAGCATTTATACCTACCATCGATAGCAATTCCTACCTATAAACGGTTACTTAGAGGTAATTGACCCCACTACCATATATCTTCTCAACTTCTTCATGGTTGGCGTTATCAGCTGTTCCGCATTTGTGGGCTCTATTATTAGACACTTGTGTCGGATTTACTACTTTATGAGTGCCTCTCCAATGGTTGCATCTGAAATCATCGGCTCCATCACATGAAAGTTATTTGTTTTGCACTTCGCCGACAGTTACGTCGATCATAGCCTTTCCGTTGATCAAATTGATCTCCATTGGCCGAAGTTCTGCTTCAAGATGGCTATTTTCACCTGTATACTCCGTCGGCTAAAACTATATGCTTTTGTCAATCAATTAGGTTTGTCGACCAGCGGCTCTCTACACTTTAATGATTCCTCACTTCTATATCTTTCTACCCAGCCTCTGTCAGCTGAGTCATCGGTTAGGAACTTGGACCTTTTTTTGGCTTCCAAAATCGGCATAAGTTTCAGGAGTAGGTTTCGATTCCCACATCCTACAAGAGGCATGGCAAAAATCTGAGAGTAAGTGTAGAGTAGGAATAGAGTAGGACTGACTGAAAAAAAAATCGACGGATCTAATAATTGCGTTGGTCCTACAACTTTATTTATTTCACAGGTGCTCCCGAGATAGTTGGTTCCACGAATTGGATGACTACGCTGTGTCTAATCCAATCCATTACCAATCACTACGGGGTTGACTTTTTTGTCAACTCTGAACATTTAGCGAACTTTATTCTTGCCGCGTTTTACGCGGTCTCTCCTAACCCGAGTCATCTGTCGGAACTTCGGCATTTTTTTTTTTTTTTTTTTTTTTTGGTGTCAATAGCATTTAATCAGAGTTCCACGGATAAGAGATATTTCCTTTCTAATTACTACCATGAATGTAAGAATTTTGGGACTCCTTTCACATGATGTACAAGTTCCTTTTTACTTTGCAATACATAAATTTCCCAGCCGGAGCTTGACTTCTCTCGCTTTTACAAATGTTCAAAGCACATCTAAGAGGATTCAACGTATAATTAATTGGTGAATGTAAGTGCTATGTAGGCGCAAAATTAGATTAGGCAATAGGAGATCCACCAACTCTTTTTAGGACATCTAAACACATCAAAGTAAACCCATTTACAAAATTATAGTCGAAGAAACTCTTGTTCCGTGCTGGCTGGGCTTAGTTGAGAGAACAAAACTGGTGTAAGGATCAAAACAACATATATACCATGGCTTAATCATCGGGAAAAGTGCCAAAAAAGTCATAAACCTTTTCTCTTTCTACCAATTTAATCCTAAACATTTTTTTTGTGCCGATTTAGTCCTAAACACTTTTATGTTGTGTCAATTCAGTTGGCCGGATTTTGTTGACCGAACGCCGGCTAGCTGAAGTGACCTAATCAGCGCTAACGTGGACAACTCTTAATAATTTTTTAAAATTTTTTATTTTTTATTTTTTTTTTTCTTTTTTAAAATTTTTCTTTTTCTTTTTTACTTTTTCCTTTTTTCTTCCTCCAGCCGGTCACCGAGACCTCGGCGACTGGCCAAAGGCAACGGCCGACGAGGTCTAGGTCGACTTCGCCTGCCACCTCGCGGGTGGCCACCCTCGAGGCCTAGGCAACGAGGCTCGCCCTCATTTGATCTAGTGAGGGTAGAGCGTTGCCCATGGCTAGCGAGGGCAAGCCCCGCCAGCTCAGCACAAGGAGGCGGCCTCCAGCTAGCCTCGCGCCAAGCCACCGGAAGCCTCCAACTAGACGACAAGCTCCATGTGCCATTGAAGATCTCTCTCTCTCTCTCTCTCTCTCTCTCTCTCTCTCTCTCTCTCTCTCTCTCTGGCGCGACCGTCGAGATTCCCTTTGTTTCGCGATCCTCTCGTTCTCCGCGTCCCTCGCATCTCCGCCGGAGACGGCCTCCTCGCACCGAGCTGGCAAGGCTCGCCCTCACCGCCCAGGCCTCGAGGGCGACCTCGCACCGGGGGGGCGAGGCTCGCCCTCGCCGAATCTAGCAAGGTCGAGCCTCGCCACCCAGCACGAGGCTGCCCTTGCAACCACTGGCAAGGTGGCCGGCGAGGTCGACCTCGACCTCACCAGCCGTCGCCTCGGCCGATCATCAAGGTCCGGCGGCCGGAGGATGAAAAAAAAAAAATTAAAATTAAAAAAATTAAAAATTAAAAAAAGAAAATAAATTCAATAAACTATTAAAAGTTGTCCACGTCGGCACCAATCGGCCAAGTCAACCGGCCGGCATCCAATCAGCAAAATCGGGCCAAAATTAACTAGAAATGACTGAATTGGAACAACCTAAAAAAGTTTAGGACTAAATCGGCACCAAAAAAAAGGTTTAGGACTAAATTGGCACAAAGACAAAAGATTTATGACTTTTTTGATACTTTTCCCCTTAATCATCAAAAAGAAGTTTGTAATCATACGAGGCTCTTTGATTTGGAATGTTCTATTCCGCACAAATTTTGAGTTCCATATTCAATTCTGAACACGGTTATTATGTGCATACAAACACATAGTGACCAATGAGATGCTGTGCATTTTTTCGAGCACGCTCAATAGGATCCGACCCTGAAAAAGAGGCTCTACACTGAAATTGTGCAGTGATGCTCTATGTTGAAATAGAATCCATCCGAATCCTTCCCGTAATCAAGCATTATTTCCTCCATAACACCCAAATTGATCACATTGATTAGGCGGACCTTCTCGATATACACTTGACAAAAATACTTGTTCTAATACTTGCTCGTGACCACTACCATTGGGATCGATTAGGCTGCTGTTCGGGGGATAAATGAAGACACCGGTCGATAGTAAACGCGTTTCACGACTGGAAAAGCGCCGTTTAGTGAAAGCCAAACCTGATCTCATAGTGGATCAACGACTTCTCGTTTCGGCGGCAATGGGCAGGTTCATAGGCAGTGGTTAAACGAAATCAGCGTGTTTTTTCATGGACAGAGTCGTGGGTGATGAAAGATAGTAAAATGGAAGTGTGGAAAAAAGAAAGAAAAAATTGGAACTTTGGTTTAGTTTGGGTTTTTGAAAATTAGGAAAGATTCAGTTTCGGAAGATGTGATTAATTTTATTTAAATAGCCTTTCAACATTTTCATCGACTTAATTTACATTTTTTTTCCACCACTTGTTAATTTAGAACTTCATTCATTTCTTAATGACTAATGATAAAGGAAAATTAGGGGATTTTTGAGAAATAGAGGATGAAATCGATCCCACGGTTACCGAACTCCTCTGAAGAAGGAATGTTGTATGCGCTTTCATATGTTAAAGAAATATGTTAAAGAAACATTATTGACACATTTTCTAATAAATCATAAATAAATAAATAAACGATTTTCTAATATGATATTAGAGCACAAGTTTAAAGTACCAATTCTCGCACCCACGTCTTAATATTTGTTGTCTATCATTAATGTTATTTTGCTTGTTTTCCTGTTTCGCTGTCATTCAATCTTGCGCGTGTAAGGAATCGGTTTACATACGAGGAAGAGTGTTCAGGAATTTTTTCATAGATATAGTGCCCGCACGTTTCTGTACAACTAAAACCTCGATGGGAAAAACGATTTATCTAACATCATCATTTTATTTCGCTTATGACGGTCGTTGCAACTCTTAACACCCGATCACTAAACTTCGTTAACTGTGGAGTTTCCCTTGCTTTTGCTCCCAGAGCCGGCATTCCAAGAATGTGTTAGAACGGTGATTCGAATTCAAGTTAATACTGAAAGAAGACATTTGGGAGATTTCCCCAACAGTTCCCCTGTTTTCTGCTTGTGAAAATTCAAGCCGTCCCCCCAAAAGTCTTCGAAATACACCGTCATCCTCACGGTCTTTGGTCTTCGGTCCGGGGTAATACCACGCTTCTCCATGGCTGCTCTGACTATGTTCGCTCGCCTGCTGAAAAACTAGACATAGAAATTACAGTCCAACTTCTGTCTCTCATCTTCTAAACCATCAAACTTGGTCCCCCTATACCTACTTGTGTGAAATAGAGTAATATATGATATATCTAGCCTTTTAGATGCGGGCAAACGTTTTAGTAAACGGTCAAACAGTCATCTGCTACATTCTTCCTTCTTCCCTTGGCTTACATGTTCGCCCTCTCAGCCACAACGGAAGCTCCCTCGCTGCTTCCTCAAGCTGGCTGCATGCAGAAATGCCAATACTCACGTTGCCTTTGAACAGGGAAAAGACTAATTATCCTACGAAGAAAAGGAGAGGAAGAACGAGGAAACCGGGACCATCAAGAAGAGCCGGTCAAACAAAACTCTTCGTCGCTCGCACTATATATTAGAATGCCTGCTCGGCCATAGACTCCGCATCACAAGCTCCCTCCAAACGAATCAAAAAGTTCTCTGTTTATTGTCTCTGTCCGTGATTTTATCGAACATGAGGAGCGCAACAAGGGTTCTCCACATTCTCTTGGTCCTGGCGATGCTCAGTGCCGTTTTCGTTGCGAACGAAGCTCGACCCTTCAACGTTATGGAGACGAAAGCTCCAGTGGGAGTTGCCTGCGGAGGGTTCTTCGATGGGTTGTCGCTTGGGGCCATCAAGCAAGCCGGCCCGAGCCCAGGTGAGGGACACAAGTTCACCAACTCGGAGACACTCGGACGGATTAAGGACTCGGGCCCGAGCCCGGGGGAGGGACACGAGTTCACCAACTCGGAGACACTCGGACGGATTAAGGACTCGGGCCCAAGCCCTGGTGAAGGACACGGGCACGTCACTGGCACGAACCAGTGACAACCGAACTTTGATTACTAGTAGAATCTAAAAATATTTTATAGTTCCTGACATTATTTGTTTAACTTTTATTTTTTGGTAAATTTATTTGTTTAATTTTTATCTTTTGCAATATCAAAATTCAAGGTTGTTTCCATTCATTGGGGTTCGAGCTTGCATATGGAATAAGAATGTTTTTTTGCTAGATAGCAAGGCCGATGTTATTTGACTTGTTTTATTAATGTGTTCATGTCAATTTGGACAAAATCACATGAACTCGTCATTCGAATTATTCAAAAAAATTGAAAGTAGAAAGGAACATTGTTATGTATGACATTACATCACATCATGTGTGATCATCACGTAGTTATATGACAATCATGAAATTTTTACACTCTTATAATGTTTAATTGACAAGTGAAAAGCTATCTTTTCGGAACCATGCTAAGGTAACGCCACCTTTATTTTCTAAAAGTAATGTCGCCTTTTGGACCACAAACCCCCTTTCCCGGATGATTGGCAACCAGCAACAATAGCCAGTGTGATTAACTTTCTGCAGCATATTGGCTTTAATTAACTTTCAGCAGGGATTAAAAAAAAAATGTAAAAACCGATGCATCAAGTATATCCGATTACTAAGAAAAATGGCGGTGGATGATGGTTCGTCACCTGTATCGCCAACGACGGACCATCACCATCTCATTTTCCATTTTTTTTTTCCTTCTAGCCTGCGATTGGAAGATTACTTCGAATATCAACCATAATTCAAGGGCCTTAAATAATGAGAGGAACCCAAAACTGACTTGACTTGACTTGACATTGACATCAACTCCAAAACCCAACGTTAACTGAAACACAAAAATCTCGAGCTCCTTAATATCGAAGATCATAATTCGGAGCATGATCGATTTGGACGAAAAATCATGTACATAAGTCGACCTGAATGATCATTTTGGATGATACTCGAGGAGTTGAGTGGCGTCTTCATGACATTGACCAAAAAACTAGTCTCAATATATTGACATTATCCAAACACAAAAGTATGAATATAAGAATAAAGATAAACAGAGCCATTGGGATAAAATAACTTAGATTAAAAATAGGTTCGGAGCGTTCCCCCTTCCTTGAAGCAACGTCATTGTTTACTGCATATTTTCTCTTATTTATACTATGTTTGGGAAAAAAGCGGTAGTGGCAAAGAAAATAAAAGGAGTGACGATATGAGAAAATGAACATGAAGACAAGAGAAAAAGATATTGTGTTATACTCTATGAACGAGGAAAATTGAAAATAAATTAAAATAAGGAGGTGATAAGGGCGATGCCTTTGTGTCAAGGAGCTATAAATTCTAAACAAGAATTAAAGATGTGATCAATAAATATATATATATATACACACATGTATATGTGGGAAATAGAACTGAAGTTCCAGATGAACTTATAGGCAAATAAAAAAGGACATCTCAAGGTAGTATTCCAATATTTAGTGAATTCTTAGAGTTTTCTTCCCGAGCAATGATATCATGAGTACCTAAATTTTTGTCTTTTCTACGATTTAGTACCTTAACTTCTTCTTCTTCATCTTCTTCTTCTTTTTTTGGTTCAATCAAGTACCTAAATTTTTCAAATTCCACTTGGTGTAAAACCTCAATTGATTATATTGTCATGTGACGTGATTGTGATAACCTAACTCGCTTACTCGACAAAGTTTTAGTACAAATAGCTACATAAGTCGCTTACTTAACAAAAGTTGTGCCATCTCCATTCAGATGAGAGGTGGCGGGAGGAGAGAGAGTGCCGGCTTCGAACACTTGAGTCGTTCAATATGTCTTTGCTGCATCATCATCTCAAGAAAACACTATCGCAACCTCTTTTTTTTCGGGGCCCAATCGGGGCAAGCGCCTAAAGAAGGCTAATGGCTCGGCTGAATTTAGTTATGCCCGGACTCTCCCGAGTCCACCAATTCATGACTTTAATAGTCCAAGTTTTTAACCTGTAAATTAATTTTAAAACGGAGTCGCCACTAATTAGTTTGGGGTGGGTCGATTAGAAGCCCAAGTGAAGTATCGGAGAAATACTCATTCCTGCACAACTAGAGAAATTAGGATCATGGACTTGATTACACTAGTTAGGCTCCGTTCGTTTCACGGAAAATATCATGTTTCTAGAAAAATATTTTCTGGAAGTCATTTTCCAGGAAAATGACTCTATTTTCCGGTGTTCGGCCAAAATCTAAAATTTGTTGAATGGAAAATATTTTCCACCATTCGTTACCTCATTTAATTGTTTGGGAAAATTTATCAAAAATTAAATTTTAATATTTTTAAATGACCAAAAAAATTATTTTATTTAGTTATATTTTTTTAAATGATTTTTTAATTATTTATATTTTAAAAAATCGAAATTTTTATTGTTTATTATTTATTATTTCTTTTTCTTTTCCTTCCTCCTTCTTCCTTCCTCCTCCTCCTTCTTCCTCCTTCCTCTGCCGTCGCCTCCTTCCTCCTCCTTCTTCCTCCTCCTTCCGCCGCCGCCACCTCCTTCCTGCCTAACGATGGCCGGCTGCCCAGCAGTCGACCAAGATCCGGTGGCCAAATCTGGCAAGCTCGAGGCTCGGCCGATCTCACCCGAGCTTGCCGGATCTGGCGGCAGAGCTCGAGCTCACTTGGATCGGCGAGTCGCAAGCTCCGCCGCTAGATCCGGCGAGGCGCGAGCTCCGCCGCTAGATTGCGACCTCATCGCATCACCCCAAACAAGCATAACCAAATCCCTAAAACAAAGCAACGAATGAACACACAAGCAAGCACTTAGAGTGCTAAAAAAAATCCCAAGGAAAGGAATCGGGGGCAATCACCCGTCCACCGAAAGCCTCGCACCGCACGACGAGCGGCCTGGACGGCGGGCTCCCCGCGAGCCTCCCGGTGCCGCCACGGTGCTCCCTCTTGAGCCAGATCCTCCCAAGCGGCTTCAAACCGCCGGGGAAGCGGAGCGCCGCAGCGGCGGCGGCGCCCAGGCCAAAGCAGGCCGGCAGGAGCGGCCGGGGAGGGCGGAGAATGAGGGATGCTTCGCCCATCGTCGGCGTCGAAGGAGGAGGAGGAGGAGATCAAAAACCCTAAGCTTTTGTGAGAGAGTGCAAAAATGAGAAGGAAAAAATAGCGCGAGGGAGAGCGCAAGAGGCCAGGAAAATGTTTTCCTCTTTTTCAAAAGAGGAAAACATTTTCCTCAATTTCAAGAGAGAATTTTCCGTTGACCAGAAAATGTTTTCCTTGACCATGTATTTTCCGCCCACCCGAACACCGGAAATCCAGGAAAATATTTTCCTGGAAGTTATTTTCCGCGAAATGAACGGAGCATTAATCACTAATGCCCTTTCGGTATCTAATCTTTTTTTATTTTTGAGGGATTTTCCATGCATTTGATGGGGAGGAAAAACATTTTTGGGTCTTTTTCTATTTTGTTGACATAAAAGGGATTTTTTTGGATTTTTTTATATTTTTTAGAAAATACAAGTCTTTTTGGCATTTTATGAATTTTTTGGCTTTTTTCATGAATTTTTGGCTTTTTTTTGGATTTTTGGCATTTTTTGGAAAATATGAAATTTTTTTATTATTTTGGGAAAATAAATATTTTTTAATATTTTTTGGAAAATAAATTATTTTTCATCTTTTCTTGATTTTTTGAAAATAAAATATTTTTACTATTTTTAATATTTTTCAAAAATAAATCATTTTTTATTTTTTGATTTTTTTAAATAAATTATTTATTTATTAAAACACTATTTTAAATAAAAACCAACCGGGTCGATCCACGGGTTGTGTCCGACCCGGGCCAGCCCAAAACGCAGATGGGCCCGCATAGCGGGCCCAACTTTTTCTTTTTTTTTTAAATCTTAAAATGACGCCACGGCCGGGCATTTGGGACACCCAACCCAACCCGACCCGACGACCCGATTCAGCAAAACCCTACCCGACTCGCCGACCCGGATTCCCGCCGCCCCAAAATTACGAAAACCCTACCCGACCCGGCTTCGGTTCACAACCCGCCTTCCAGCCACCCCAAAATCACGAACCCTACCCAACTTTCGAGACCCGGATCCATTTGTGACCCGGAAAATCGCAAACCCTAAGGTTTGCGAATCCGCGGCACCGAAGGGGGGAGATAGAGGTGCTATGGCGGCGACGACGTCTACGGCGGTTACGGCGACGGTGATGGCGATGATGAGACGAATAGCAAACACAACGACAGAGGGCTTTTTACCTTTCTTCGAGTAGGAACGGTGGTGGACTACCTCCCACCTGGCGGCGACGATCGAGGCACACAAGGGTTTTTGGAGAGGCAACAGTGACGACGATGATGGCTACAGCGACCATGGTGATGGTGGCACGGTGTCAAGGCTACGGAGGGGCTCGGTCACCCCAAGTCTAGGCGCAGATCTCGGCCGGACCTTCCTCAATCTCGATTCTCTCTCACTCTGGCCAGATCCGAACCTCCACCGGCCAAATCTGACCTTCTCGAAGTCACTCCCCGCCGTCCTTCCCCGAAGTCTCTCAGTGGAGGGTGGGCTGAGATTGCAACTCGAGTTTTCCCTTGCGCTCGCCCTTTGATCTTTCCCAATGTCTCTCAATGAAAGATCTCCGAGCTTGCCACGCCCTCCGACGGTGCTTGCGGCCACCTATTTATAAGCGAAGGAAATCCAGTCGATGGAGGGGCTCGACCACCGGCTTCCAACTTGCCCACCGGTTCCACTCAGCTGAACCGGTGTCCCATCGAGCTTTCCAACGAAGCTTACTCAGCATTAATGGCGCCTAAGATCTTATCCTCTCCGACCAACATCGGCCTACTCTTCTCGGCCGTAGGCCGTCCTTCACGCGTCGGCCTCCCTCACGCACATGAGTTGCAGCGGCGAAGGAGAGGGAAGGAAGAAGAAGAAGAAGAAGAAGAGAGAAAGGGGCCGGGCCGGGGGGTGAAGAAAGAGAAGAGTGGGCCTAAGGGCTATGCGAAAGGAAAAGGGGGTTGGGCCTTGGTTGCTACTTCAATTTTCTTTTTGTTTTATGTTTGTTTTTATTATTTATTATTTATTATCTGGAAAAGGAAAAATAAATAATAAAAAACCTAATTAATTAAAAAACAAAATTTAGGCGTCAACAACTGCCCCTCTTTGAAGGTGAGTTCATAGAGGTTGCATTCAAAGACAAACTGATGCCTAAATTTTATCCATGCACGCGTAGCAGATTATATTTTATTTGGGACCTATTGTCCTATGCAGAAAAAAGAGCAATATAATATTACACATACTAAGACAGATAAGAAGATACATGTAGTTACTTATCGGGTGTGAGTGAGATAGGGTGTGAACCCCGAGTTTTGGCAAGTATCAAGGTGTCATCTTACCTGCTACATATGAGGAGGTTGTTTTTCTAGGACTCGAACCATTCTTCGGTCGCCTGTTAAAACAATCAATAATTTGTCTAGGGCCCGAACCTTTATTCGGTAACCTTGACGAGAAATTGCCTTTCCAGGACCCGAACCATTCTTTGGTCGCCTATTAGAGCAATAAGTGATTTGCCTTGAACCCGAACCTTTCTTCGGTCGCCGTGACAAGAGATGCACCGACCTTTCTCAGGGCATCTATTTGTGGGTGCTTGATCTATATCGAGGACACCAGTTGGTACCCGACCTTTCTCGAGAGATGCGCCGACCTTTCTCAGGGCATCGATTTGTGGGGGTGTCTGACTTCTATCAAAAACACCAATAGGAACCCGACCTTTCTCGGGAGGATGCGTCGAACTTTCTCAAGGCATCAATTTGTGGGGTGTCTGACCTCTGTCGAAGACACCAGTTGGAACCCAACCTTTCTCGGGAGGATGCGCCATCCTTTCTCAGGGCATCGATTATGGAAGATACCTGGACATTCACAGGCATATCAAAGAGTACCTAGATATTCACAAGTACTAACCTGAAGGATATTTGGGCCTTTGCAGGCATCAAAAGGGCATTTGGCTAATCGTAGGCATTGGAGGGGTACTTGGATGATCACAAGTACGAATTCTTGAAGGATACCTGGATGTTCACAAGCATCGAAGGGGTACTTGATAATTGGAAATATCGAGGACATACCTTGGGTATTTGTGAAGGCGTCTCATTTCTTGGTAATGAGAATATTGAGGACGTACCTTAGATATTTGTGAAAATCTCTCACCCCTGGTAATTGGGAATATCGAGGACGTACCTGAGATATTCATGAAGGTCTCTCACCTCCTAGTAAAGGGAATATCGAGGACGCGCCTCGCATATTCGTGAAGGTCTCCCACCTCCTGGCAACATAAACTTGAATATAGCACAAGGCTTACCTGGATGGCCGTAGGAACTCAAAAGAGCTAAAACACCTGGGTAACTGTAGGTGTACAAAGTACTCGAATACTTGGATGAACACAAGTATTTAATGATATGATCTGGGACCACTCAGGCTAGTCCAAATGCTGGAAAGCATACCTAGACGGCGGTGGGTACTTGATGATATGGGGATACCTAGACAGCAGTAGGTATTCAATGATAAAGGGATACTTGGTCAATCACAAGTATCAATACTTTGGGGACAACTCGAATAGGTCGAGTGTCAGGAAAAGGGAATATTTGAACAATGGCCGGTACTCAACGACAATTAGGATACCTAGACAACAGAAAGTACCCAAACTCAAAGGACGACTTAAATAGGTTGAATGTCAATAAGAGAGTACCTGGACAGTGGTAGGTACTTTAAGACAAATGGGGATAGAGATATGCTTACCTGGCAATATCCCTGATCTCTGAAAGTATGTCTGCTATTTGCACAATATGCACACATGATTGTATATGCTATAAATTCATGAATTTAAATGTGATTCATGCATGACAATTTTGTCAGTTTTTCATCATTTGAATTCCACTGGGGAAGATTTTGAAAGACATCCTTCATTTAGAATATAGATGTCTTGAGCATGACAGATGAGGGACTTTCAATCTGAAAGGACTTTCCGCTCACTCTCATGGAAAAAACTATCTTGACCTTTGATGTAAGATTTATAAGGACCACATTATCTCACTGTCATCATGTCAGCAAGGGTCCAAGTATTCTCACAAGTTTACTAATGTGAGAGGTCTTTGTTGAAATTTGTGATGAAGTCTTGGTCAGCAACTCATCAAATGGGACCGTCAAGGTCGAAGCCAATGGACGAAAATGTTGCACGATCATCTCCGGGCTTACAAGTCAAGAACCCTGCAAAAAGAGATAGAGTAATCTTGCTCGTACTTCCTCAAGCGATGCTTATGCACATATGAAATCCTACGTTAATTAAAGTGCCCCTAGTCTGAAGAGACTTTTACAATGGAAATGAGACATAGACTTGGCTCACATGTAAGAGGGTGAGAGTTGGTGACTGTCTCGGCATTTGTCATTAGTCTTTCTTGTCAGATGGAGGTTCTATGGACCACAACAACAACTTTTTCTTGATTGTATTTTTGAATGGGGGGCATTGGCCTTGCTTTTACCAGGCACACTACTTTTTCATGCCCCTATTTTTTATTCCAGTTCTTCAAATATGGGCATTGACCTTGCTTTTACCAGATACACTGCTTTTTTATGCCCCTATTTTTTCATTCTTGTTGCTTGAGAGCTGATCTTGACAAGTTCAAGCAAACACCTTTGTTAGACTATTGAGTATTTATCTTTTGCCAGCGCTTCTGATTATGCTACTCAAATGGCAGTAGCTTCTACTTTGCCTCCATGTGAGAGTTGATTTACAGACTCAATTGAGTTGTACAATGGATACAAGTGTATAAAGAAAGAATTGCTCTTCATGACTCTAGGGCACTTAAATTAACGCGAGTGTTCATATGCAATAAAGACACTCAAAGATTGATGCAAGTGTAAGCAAGAAAATTTCTATCTCTCTTCTCACCTTATGATGCTACTTCGCCTCCAATCTGCCCCAGTGTGGGGGTGGTTCTTAATGGGGGTAGGATAGAAATTTGCCATTGTATGGGGCTCAAAGTGAGCGATGGAATGCCTCTCACTTGTTTTGGTTATCATATCATTCGCGAGAGAACTCTTTACCCATAGTCATGGAATTTTCTGTACTCATCTCACAAGTGTATAGATGGGGGACTGTGTGTGAGATATGGCTTGCCTATCATCATTCTGACATACCTCATCTAGCATGCTCAATCAATATTGTATTCTCCACTTAGCTGTCTATTCTAATAATCCTTAGTGGAATCAGTGACTTAAATAGACAAAATCATCATGCGGAATTCATCTGGAAACAGCATGCAACATTTTCAATATGAAGGAGTTTGAAATCTTCAAAACAAGTGAATGGTTTTGACTCAAAAAAGACCCTATTGACAACTTTAGGAGTTAACATAATGGTGTTTCCAAATATGTTAAACTTTGAACATCAAAAGGGTTATTCGCAAATGGGTGTCAATGGTTGTCCCTATTGAATAGGAAGATGTCACATGAATAATCAATTAGGGGTTGATAATTTGATCAAACGTCTTTGTTTTTGCCCCAAGCTTGGATCACTTGGTTTGCCCTATTTAACCATTTAATCTGGCTCTTGAATCCCAATGCTTCCTATCAATATGAGTTCAGAGAGTGAGTGTTAGAAACGATGCCAAGTTACCTTTCCTCTAGAGTTTATTTGTGCTGGCTCTTAAGGAAGTTGCAGACGGCCTCTTTTACATTTCAATACTTCCTTCGACTGACCCTTCCTACTTGTGGCCACATATACATGATTGTTGGTCGTTGATTGATTTTCAACGCTTTCCTTCTATGGAATTTTTCCTTCTGCTTTTGATTATAGTAGCATTAAGCAAAGTCATGTACCTCAAGTTTCTATGGAATTTGAGATTGACAATCAATACTTCCAATTCTCCGATGGTAATTACTTCTTACAAGAGCATGTGTCTGGAACAAGAAGTGAGGCTTCCAGATTCTAAGATTGTTGACTAGGACAAAAGGTTCCCTCTAACCATATTGGTTCCTGAATGACGCGTCCTTTACACCGAGCTGGGCGAAATTGACATGGATTACTCTTACGCGTCTGCCTGGGTAATGTCGATTTGCTCAAGTTATGCCATCAAGTTTGCTACTTGATTTTCGACACTTCCTTAAATGCTGGTGATTACCATTCATTTTTCTTCATTGAGTCAACCAAACACACATTTTTCATGATGGTGTAAATACATCACTCATATATAAAGGTGCAAAGGCATTTTCATTCTGATAGAAAAGTGCTTGGCAATGCCAGACAATGAACATCTTTCAAGGGTAGTACTTTTTTACAACATCAAAATTAACTGGTTTAGAGAATTCTCGCCCATCCATCTCAGTTAGGATCAAGGCTCCTCCGGGGAGTATCTTCTTTATTACATAAGGACCCATGTAATTTGGGGCGAACTTGCCTCCGTGCTCTGGAAAGATTGGTAGTGTCTTTCTCAAGACTAGCTCGTTTACCTCAAAGTGCTTGGGTCGTACTTTTTGATTGAACGATCGAGCTACCCTCTGCTAGTAACAATGACCATGACAGAGGGCTTTCAATCATTTTTCGTTGATCATATTCAGTTGCTCAAGCCTTTATTGTGTCCATTCTTCCTTGGACAATCCTGCCTGAGATAAAATTCGCAGGGAAGGGATTTCTACTTCTACAAGCAAAACTACCTCCATGCCGTAAACCAGGGAAAAAGGCGTTGCCCCAGTGGAAGTTTGAATCGAAGTTCAATATGCTGTTAGTGCAAAGGGTAACCTCTCATGCTAGTCGCGGTAGTTTTCAGCTATCTTGGATAGGATTCTCTTGATGTTCTTGTTGGCGGCTTCCACGGCTCCATTCATTTGTGGACGATAAGGGGACGAGTTCAAATGTTGGATTTTGAACTCAGAAAACAATTGATCAATCAACTTGTTGTTCAGGTTTGACCCATTGTCGGTGACAATAGATTCCGATACGCCATAACGGGTGATTATGTCACATTTGATGAACTTCATAACATTTCGTGCAGTTACGCTTGCATAGGATGCGGCTTCGATCCATTTTGAGAAGTAATCGATTGCACCAAAATAAATCGGTGCTCGTTTGATGCCTTCGAGTTGATTGGGCCAATTACATCGATGCCCCACATTGAAAATGGCCATGGCTCAGATAATTGATGCAATTCAATTGGAGGGACATTTATCTTGTCCCCGTGAATCTGACAACGATAATAGCTTCGCACATGCTAAGCACAATCGCTCTCTAAGGGGAGCCAGTAATAACCCAATCTTATTATTTTTTTGGCCAACATACGTCCATTCATGTGAGGGCCATATACTCCTCCATGTATTTCTTGCATTATTTGTACGGCTTCATTTGCATCCACACACCTTAGCAGGACTGAGTCATATGATCTTTTGTACAAATTTTCACCGCTGACGAAGAACCTCGAAGCCATTTTCATTAGGTATTTTCGATCAAAGGGAGTGCTTTCTTTAGGGAATTCCTACTTCTTGACATATTTCATGATGTTGAAATACCAGGGTTTCCCGTCAGATTCTTCAATTATAGTCATGCAGTGGGCCTGTCTTGTCAGGACTTCAATCTTCAAAGGCTCTACTTCTAACCCTTTCGTTACTTGCAACATAGATGATAGTGTTGCTAGTGCATTAGCAAACTAGTTATAAATTCTAGGTAGGTATTCAAACAAGACGTCCTGGAATTCTCCTACCAATTCTTCCAAGTAGTTGTGATAAGGCACTAGTTTGGTGTCTTTTGTCTTCCACTCGCCCACAGTCTAGAGGATAATTAAGGTGGAGTCACCGAACACTTTTAGTTTTGACACTTCCATTCCAATAGTCACTTGTAGGCCGAGGATGCATGCTTCATATTCGGCTATATTGTTGGTGCATGGAAACATCAATTTTGCAGCCACAAGATATTGTTGCCCATTTGGGGATATCAAGACCACCCCGGTGCTTGAACTTAACAAATTTATAGCTCCGTCAAATAACATAGTCCATGTGTCCTCTTCTACTGTTGAAATTCGGTCATCTAGGGAATGATCATCGCGTACTTCTTTAGGGCAATCTGCTAACATATCAGCAATCACCCGACCTTTAACTGATTTTTGCAACATCACCTGGATGTCGAATTCTAAGATCAGGATTTGCCATTTGGCCAATTTTCCCACCAAGGCCGAGCAACTAAGCAAATACTTGATTAAGTCACTCTCAGTTACAAGGAATGTTTGGTAATGCTAGGTATACTACTGGAGTCTGTGCAACACCCATACCAATGCAACGCATGTTTTTTCTGACTTTGAGTAATTTTGTTCTGACATGGTGAACTTTTTATTCAAATAGTAAATGGCTCACTCCTTCCCATCATGGGGTCCTTTCTATGCCAACATTGCACCTAGGAATTCATTGTTGATGGTAAGGTAAAGGGTCAAAGGGTGCCTTGTAGTCGGGAGTATTAAAACCAAGGGTTTCATCAGGTACTGCTTTAGATGTTCAAATGCCAGCCAGCAGTCATCATCCCATTTGATTTGTGCATCTTTCCTAAGAAGTTTAAAGAAAGGTTTTGCAGTTTCGAAAAACTGGGAAATGAATCGCGCAATGTAATTTAATCTTCCCAGGAGGCTCCAGACTTCTTTTACAGTCGAGGGAGGAGGCATCTCAAATATCGCTTTAGTTTTTGATAGGTCCACTTCTATCCCTTCACAGCTCACAATGAATCCAAGTAATTTGCCAAAAGTTGCCCCGAACACACATTTTGCTGGGTTCAATCGCAACTTGAACTGGCGAAGTCGATTGAATAATTTTTCCAATGTCTTCACATGGTCTTCTCCATGTCTGGTTTTGGCAATCATGTCATCGACATATACTTCAATTTCTTTATGCATCATGTCATGGAAAAGGGTGACCATGGCACGTTGGTAAGTTGCTCCAATGTTTTTCAGGCCAAAAGGCATGACCTTATAGTGAAAAGTCCCCCATGGAGTAATGAATGCCGTCTTTTCCTTGTCTTCCTCCTTCATTTTTATTTGGTTGTATCCTGAGAATCCATCCATGAAAGAGAAAAGTTTAAATCCAACAGTACTATCCACAAGAACGTTTATGTGAGGTAGTAGGAAATTATCTTTTGGGCTTACTTTGTTCAAATCATGGTAGTCGACACAAACCCGGATTCGACCATCTTTCTTCTTCACCGGTACAATGTTTGCTACCCAACTAGGATATTGCAAGACTTTGAGGAAGCCTACTTCCAAGAGCTTCATACTTCTTCTTCAATCTTTTTTGACAACTCAGGCTTAGCTCTTCTTAGCCGTTGCTTCTTGGGGGCTACATCATGCTTGGTTGGCAAGCTATGCTCCACGATCATTGGATCGAGGCCTGGCATATCGGCATATGACCATGCGAATACATCTTGATACCTCTTTAGGGGGCAATTAAGCTTGCAGCTTCTTTAAGAAGGTTCGCACCAATCTTTACCTCCCTTGGACCTTTTGTGCTGCCTAAATTGACAATGACGGTGTCTTCATAGTAGGGGGCCTTGTTTCTTCGTGGCGCTTCCAATTCCATTGAATTTCATCGGAATCATCAAAATCATCATATGAGTCATCAGAATTACTATCATGGCTACTTACGGTGTTGGTCTGGACCGTTCCCATACTCTCGCATGCCGCTAGATTATTCTTGTGTCATAGAGTAGATAGGCTAAGGAACAAATAAGGTTAGTAACATGCATGCTTCTTTCTTTTGAAAATGTGATAAATTGTTTTTGAAGATTTAGGACAAGGAAACATGAGGAGACCCGGCCTCAATTTCTTCTTTCATTTGACGGCTGGCTATCATCAACGGGCTGGTTTGGTGTGTCTCCTCATGCCCTCAAAATGTTTTCAACTTTATTTATTAGTAGATGGATTTACAGGGTGATTTCAAAAAAAATAGTTTCTTGAGGGGAATTGATGTTGAAAACAAAACAAGCCAGACTTTAAGAAATATGTACAGGCTCTCACGTAGGGGAGTATGCAGAGGAATTAATAAGGATTCTACTCGGTGAGTCTACACCCATTTCCCCTTATAGTCCTTCGTTGATAACGCCCACGAAGAAGTCTTCATGCAAGTTGCCAGCCACGTCTCCCTGTGCTCCCGGCTTTGCGGATTTTATATCATCCATGCCTTCCCATCCATCAAGGACGATGTTATGATGATGATCATAGAAACTTTGGGGAATTGAATAATCGACATAGTAGTCAAATTTACCACTTGGTTGGCCCAAAGTGTCCATGATTACCTCTCCTCTATGCACTTCCTTAGCATGCTCAGGGAACATGGTACGGGCGCTGGGTACTACGAGGAAGTGATCCTTGCCAAAACACAACCACGGAGAGCGGAACGTGAATGCCCCAGCATCCAAAAGATCATGAACCTTGTCTCTCAGGACAGTGCAATCATCTAGCGAGTGTCCTAATTCCCCCAAATGATAATCACATTACTTGGATGGATCATAATCAAGGAAGTATTCGGGAGTAGGATGGCTCAGTTCCCTGCCGATTATCCCTTGCTCTAGGAGGATGGGGAAAATAATGGCCATTGATTTAGGAAGAGGCGAATATGGCCGTGTGCTTCTTGGGGATAAGGGTAGCCGTGCCCCTCGCCAGGTCGTGTCAGTAGGGTCTTCTTCATTTACTACCAGCTCCTCATTATGACGAGAGCGGAATGCACGGATAGCTTGAGCGAAGTTTTCTGTCAAATGGTGTACAGTCTCGCGTAATTCTTCGACTTGGTGTTGAAGCTGGATGAATGAGAAGTTATCGCCTGTCTCTTCTAATTGCTCTTCCTTAATGGCACCTATGAAAATGTCCCCGAACATGGTGGTCATGTCATCTGGCCCTTCTTTATTTATAAGTGAGGGCCAACTTGTGTCTTCCTGGATTATGGGTAATTTAGTGCTTCCGAGGTTGAACCATTTTGAAGTATTCACTTCCTCTTCCTCATGCATCATCCTGGCTGGCCCTAGGAAAGTTTCCTCGAGATGGGGATATACAAGGCCGACTTTTTTCTTTGCTTTTCTATATGGGGAATATCCTAAACCGATAGTATAAGGTCTCCTTAGGACTTCAATAGGCTGACAGATGCCCTAACCTCTCCTACCAAGCCCTTGTCCTGGAATGAAACCATGTCCAACCATGATTTTTCCTACCATGATTGCAGTGCTTGATACCTCGGGAATGAGGGGCAAAGTCCCTCGAGTTTCGTGTATAGTAGACACGAGCTCGAACGATTGATAGCTGGCTTTGCTTTTGTCACTAGGTTCAACATAAGGGATGGCCGTCTCATGGTAGATGCGGTCATCTTCTTCTCCTCGGACCGTGATCAATTTTCCTCCAACCACGAATTCACACTTTGGTGGAGGCTTGAAGGTACTACTTCTGCGACGTGGATCCATGGGCGCCCTAAAAGGAAATTGAACGCAATGGGGATATCCATCACCTGGAACAAAATTTTGAATATGGTTGGGCCAATTTGAATGTCGAGCTCAATCTCTCCCATTGTTTCCTTCTTTGTTCCATCGAATGCTCGAACAAAAGTCTTGGGTACCTAGATCCATGATCTCTCTATTTTAAAGCGACAGAGTGTCACTAGTGGACATATGTTAAGAGCAGATCCATTGTCAATCAGCACTCGAGCGACGTGAGATGCATTGCACTTAACTGATATGTAGAGGCCCTTGGTGTGTCCTCTACCCTCCTCAGGAATTTCTTCATCAGAAAATGCCATTTGGTCTTTTAAAATGATGGTACTGACAAATTCCTCGAGTTTGTCATGCTCAATCGTTTCAGGGACATGTACCTCACTTAGTACTTTCATGAGGAATTTATGGTGCTTAATAGATGTCTAAAGCAATTCCAGCAGAGAGATCTATGCTTGTGATTTTCATAACTGTTCCACCACATTATATTCACTGGCCTTAACTACGGCCAAAAACTCCTTGGCTTCTTCGTCAGTGACGGGGCTTAGCAGACTGAGTATTTGCTTGAGCATAGGTTTGCCCAGATCTCGTGATTAAACCAACATCAAGGTCATAAGACCATCGTACTACATTGTTGTATTCATATTTGTAAGGCTGGGGAATCTCGATGACTATAGCTGTTTCTGTTGTTGATGCTTGAACAATGGCTCCCTTCCTTTCAAAGACGCTCTCAGGTGAGGTGGAATCCTTCTTCTCCTTTTCCGCATTTAGCGCAGCAAATTCTTCCTCCCAGTTGATGAGGACTTGCAATATGGTAGAAACTATGCTGGCGTGGCCGGCGTACACGATTATTCCGGCCTATATCATTCTTAATACCCTTTTCTCCATTATTGCAAATGGTGGTATTTCATCACCCGAATAATACCCAGTTTCTATTAGCCCTCAATAGATGTCAACAATATATGCATTGACATTTCTGATTTGACTAGCTTCAGAACTGAATATCATGTTTACTTTGTCAGCATGATCAAGGAGCGGATTGCTTTGGACATTTGGCTTTGCAATTTGGAATGAGAAGGCCTTAGTATCCAATAGGTTATGGATCCGATGCTTAATGACCTACTTCTCCCATGTGATAGTCACATTTTTTGGACGGGTCGTAGATGGAGAAGTTTTCAGCGTTGGGTCGTCTTGGCTCAGTTGAAAGGAGGCTCTTGTTTTGGAGGATTGCCAAAACCTAGGAGGGAGATCTAGGAAGCGGAGTGAATTGTCTTCTATTGTTGCAACGCTAGGGTGGATGGCTATTAGTCTGTTGTTGGCCTGTGCTTGTTTGAACAGTCATAAGGTGACCGGTGTTTGTAGTGTATGTGGCATTGACATTAATCAGGGGTTCTTTATCTTTTTTTCATGTTGAGCCTTCTGCTAACAGGTGTAGGCTCAGTGAACCAGCCATCCCTTAAACCTATCTCAATCTGCTCTCCCACCAAAATGAGTTTATTGAATGATTCAGCGATCGTAGTCACCATCCGATTGCGGTATTCATAGGGGAGGGTTTTGATGAATATTTTTCTTAATTCAAAGTCAGTTGGCTCAGGACTGATCTAGGCGGCGAGATTCCTCCATCTAATAGCATATTCTTTGAAAGATTCCTGCTTTTTCTTTTTCGTACGATCGAGATCCTCACGAGAAGGGGCAATGTCCATTATGAATTTGTACTGCTTGAGGAATGCCTCACTTGCTTCACTTCATGTCTCAATGAGGTTTATGTTCTTTTTTATGTACCACCTCAAGGCGGGACCTACCAAGCTTGATTGGAACAACTAGATCATTAAAGGTACATTATTAACATACTGGGTCATTCGAACCAAACACATTTGCAAGTGAGCCCTTGGGCAGGTCGTGCCATCATACTTCTCAAACTCAGACATTTTGAATTTTTCTGGCATTTTGACCTTAGAGTAGATGGAGAGGTCTGTTGGAGTAGGATCTTGAATGCCTTGCAGTTGTTTTAGCCTCTCTTCAAGCTTCTCAAGGCGTTTGTCATGTTTAGTCTTAGATAAACTGTTGGGCTTTGCTTTCTCAACTATGATTTGGTGCGTATCATCCTCCAATTCAGGGGTGTTATCATCGGTATCTCTTCCTTGATCACCTCGAATAGACGATTGCGGTAACAATACTTCGATTGAGGCTGGGGCGGGAGCCAATTTGCCTTGAATGGAATCTATCTGCTTTGAGAGTTGCTAAAGCACATTGAAGACCTGCTTCATTTCATTTTCCACAATCTCGATAGGCTTGGTACATTTTCTTCAGCCATTCTAGCTTTTGGATTTGGCAAATACGACTATGTTGTTATTACCTGTCAACATAGAAAATGGAGAAAATGTAAACGAGGGAAACACATGCAAAACTGGCTCATGGTAAGGGTCGAGTCATTCCTATTTATTAACAGGAGATTTATACAATGCCAAAAGGGCTTTTTACACAAGTCAGAACGACCCTAGATATTCACATTCACATCAAAAGTCCCACTACCCATTTTTATATGCGATGGGAAGCTCCAGTCTTGTGAAGCTGCTTGCTTCTTCGTACTAGCTTTGATACTTGTCTCCTGCTTGTCTCCAAGCTCTTTTCAAGAGATTCGATTCGTCCTTGCAAGGTAATTTTATCAACTACATGGGGGATTACTGGTTGCAGCTCCTTGGGAATTATATGGTTGAGGATGTAGAATGTGGATGCATGATGAGCTTTTTCCTACCCCTTCAACCTTCTGGGTATGACAATCTTTTTAGTGTGACATCTACTCTATGCATTATGAATTATGCGAATCTCCTCCAAGTAGTTGTAGTCTGTACGGGTGAAAAGGATTCGGAACAATCCTAATTTGAGTGGTGGCGGGATTTCTTGGAGGACCATGTACTGACGAGCCACCCTATATGGATAATATGAGGTAGCTCCGAAGAGACCCAACAATGGGATGGGGTCGTAATAATTAAGCACAAAACTTGCCTCTCCTACAATGAACCATTTAGTTCACCATAAGAATGTCTCAGGGACTAGGTCTTTTAGCAAGTTAATCCATCGAGAATACTCTTCATTGGGAGAATATTTTTCCAAGGTTTGAAACTTTTGTAGTGGGTGTTTAAACTCGTTGATTTCAAATATTTGCATGAGGTGCCCAAATCCTTTATTATGGGAAAAGAACCACATTTGTAAAATTTCTAGAGCGGCCCTCATGATTTTTTCTTTTTTGGTCCTTGAAACAATTAAGGGATAAAAAGGTTTCAGCTAAAACCATGTTTACATATCCTGCTCCGAAAATGACTTGATTTATTACTCATGCGATTGAAGGATTTATGGCATTCTTTCTATATGGGAAGATGATAAATCCAAAGAAGGCCAATAGGAAGATCTTGGTTTTTTGGGTCCTTGATTGTTTTTCAAAACATTCAGTTAAGGATGATAGTGGAAAAGCATTGTTGTTGGCTCCAACAATTTCTCTTACCGAATGATTTTTTAAAAAGCGCGATAGACTAACCACGGTGTCAATGCCAAATGGTGGTTTAGCGAGCTCCCTTCCTAAGGGCATTCCTATGGCGAGACTGTACTCTTCCAATGTTGGAGTTAGTTCAAATTTTCCAAACACAAAGGTAGATGTTTCAGGACACCAGAAATGTGGTAGTGCTTGCATGACTCCAGAGTGGATATTGATTTGGAGCAATGGGAGGAGATGACCGATTCTTGCTTTGACGCGCTCTTGGCCAAGCTGATCTAACTGCTTCCACCATCTGAGAAGCTCTCCCTTAAGGGTAGGAATGAAGTGGATATCAATTCTTCCCATCGCATATAAGAAAGGGAAATACACAACCTGACCCTATTTTGCCATGAGCCATAAAAGATTGAGTAAAAGTGAATAAATTACTTTGCTTTTAAAGAAAATGGCAAGCACATAGACATACAGATGAGACGTGCGGCTCAATTTCTAACTGAGAAGGTTTATTGAAATTAAAAGGGTATCCGCTCGTCACAATCTCGCGTTAGCAGCATACCCTCCTAACCTCGGCTAAGAAATTCGGGGAAAAGAAAGGCAACCTCTACATCGCAGTCTCGCATTCAAGGTCGTATCTTTCTTAACACCATCCTAGAAATCCTATGGTGGCCCAGGTCCAGTGGCCGGGTTGTGTGTGCCATGTGTAGTGTTTAAAATAGTAAAGCATGCACAACAGTTTATAATCACAAAATATTTTATACATAAAAAAACTCTAAGCTATTAACCTACACAAAAGAAAAATACCCAAGTCAGCAAAGCTTTTAAACAAAGATAAAATGGCCTAAGTCCTCAAAGTCCCCAGTGGAGTCGCCAAGCTGTCGCGACCTCTTTTTTTTGGGCACCCGATTAGGGGCGAGCACCTAAAGGAGGCTAATGGCTCGACTGAATTTAGTTATGCCCGGACTCTCCCAAGTCCACCAATTCACGACTTTAATAGTCTAAGTTTTTAACCTGTAAATTAATTTTAAAACGAAGTCGCCACTACTCGGTTTGGGGTGGGTTAATTAGAAACCCAAACAAAGTATCAGGAGAAATACTCGTTCCTACGCAACCAGAGAAATTAGAATCAGGGACTTGATTACACTAGTTAATCACTAATGCCCTTTCGGTACCTAATCTTGTTTAAACCCTAAGGCTTTTTGGATTTTTGAGGAATTTTCCATGCATTTGATGGAGAGGAAAAACATTTTTGGGTCTTTTTCTATTTTTTGACATAAAAGGGATTTTTTTTATTTTTTGGTATTTTTTAGAAAATACAAGTCTTTTTGGCATTTTATGAATTTTTTTTTGGCTTTTTTCATGAATTTTTGGCATTTTTTGGAAAATATGAAATTTTTTTTATTTTTTTGGGAAAATAAATATTTTTTAATATTTTTTGGAAAATAAATTATTTTTCATCTTTTCTTGATTTTTTTGGAAAATAAAATATTTTTACTATTTTTAATATTTTTCAAAAATAAATCATTTTTTAATCATTTTTTTATTTTTTTAAAATAAATTATTTATTTATTAAAACATTATTTTAAATAAAAACTGACCTAGGTCGGATCCATGGGTTATGTCTCGACCCGGGCCAGCCCAAAACGCAGATGGGCCCAACTTTTTTTTTTTAAATCTTAAAACGACGCCACGGCCGAGCATTTGGGGACGCTCGGCTCGACCCGACGACCCAGTTCAACGAAACCCTACTCGACTCGCCAACCCGGATTCCCACCGCCCCAAAATTACGGAAACCCTACCCGACCCGGCTCTGGTTCACAACCCGCCTTCCAGCCGCCCCAAAATCGCGAACCCTACCCAACTTTTGAGACCCGAACCTGATTCGTGACCCGAAAATCGCAAACCCTAGGGTTTGTGAATCATCAGCGCCAAAGGGGGGAGACAGAGGTGCTATGGCGGTGATGACGGCTACGGCGGTTACGGCGACGGTGACGCGATGATGAGACGAATAACAAAGGCAACGGCAACGGGCTTTTTACCTTTCTTCAAGCGGGAATGGTGGCAGACCACCTCCCACCTAGCGGCGACGATCGAGGCACGGCGAGGATTTTTGGAGAGGCAATGGTGATGACGATGATGGCTACGGCGACTAGATGACGGTGGCACAACGTCAGGGCTGCGGAGGGGCTCAATCACCCCAGATCTAAGGCGCAGATCTCGGCTAGACCTTCCTCAGCTTCGATTCTCTCTCACTCTAGCCAGATCTGAGCCTCCACCAGCTAGATCTAACCATCTCGAAGTCGCTCGCCGCTGGCCTTCCCCGAAGTCTCTCGGTGGAGGGTGGGCTAAGCTCGTGACTCGAGTTCTCCCCTACGCTCGCCCTTTGATCTTTCCTAATGTCTCTCAGTAAAAGATCTCCGGGCTCGCCACACCCTCCGACAGTGCTTGTGGCCACCTATTTATAGGCGAAGGAAATTTGGTCGATGGAGGCCTCGACTGCCGGCTTCCAGCTTGCCCATCAGTTCCGCTTGGCTGAACCGGTGTCCCATCGAGCTTTCCAGCGAAGCTTGCTTAGCATTAATGGCGCCCAAAATCTTATCCTCTCCGGCCAACATCGGCCTACTCTCCTCGGCCGTAGGCCGTCCTTTGCGCATCGGCCTCCCTCACGCGCGTGAGTTGCAACAGCGAAGGAGAGGGAAGGAAGAAGAAGAAGAGAGAAATGGGCCGGGCCAAGGGGTGAAGAAAGAGGAGAGTGGGCCTAAGGGCTGTGCAAAAGGAAAAGGGGGCTGCACCTTGGTTACTGCTTTTGTTTTCTTTTTGTTTTATGTTTGTTTTTATTATTTATTATGTATTATCCAAAAAAGGCAAAATAAATATATATAAAAAAAACCTAATTAATTAAAACAACAAAATTTAGGCGTCAACAAACACCGTCATCCTCAAGGTCTTTGGTCTTCGGTTTGGGGTAAAACCTTTCTTCTCCATGGCTGCTTATAGACTATATACGCTGGACGGCTGAAAAACTAGACATAGAAATTGCTGTCCAACTTCCGCCTTTTTCTTTTAGACCTTCAACTTGCTCTCTCTCTCTCTCTCTCTCTCTCTCTCTCTCTCTCTCTCTACTTATGTGATATAGAGTGATACAAAATATATCTAGCCTTTCAGATGAGTGCAAATATGTTTTAGTAAATGGTCAATCGGTCGTGTGCTACGTTCTTCCTTCTTCCCCGGCTTGCATGTGCGCTCTCTCGGCCACGACAGAAGCTTCCTCGTTGCTTCCTCAAGCCGGCTGCATGCAGAAATGCAAATGCTCACGTGGCCTTTGAACAGGGGAAGACTAAATTGTCATACGAAGAAAAAGAGAAGAAGAACGGGGAAACCGGGACCATCAAGAAGAGCCGGTCAAAGAAAACTCTTCGTTGCTCGCACTATATATTTTGAGCACCCGCTCGGCCATAGACTCCGCATCACAAACTCCCTTCAAACAAATAAAAAAATTTGCTCTTTATCGTCTCTGTCAGTAAAAATTTGCTTTTGCTTGTCTCTGTCAGTAATTTCATCGAACATGAGGAGCACAACAAGGGCTCTCCACATTCTCTTGGTCCTGGCGATGCTCAGCCCCATTTTTGTTGCGAACGGAGCTCGACCCTTCAATGTGATGGAGACGAAAGCTCCCGGTGGGAGTTGCCTGCGGAGGGTTCTTCGACGGGTTGTCGCTTGGGGCCATCAAGCAAGCTGGGCCGAGCCCAGGCGAGGGACACAAGTTCACCAACTCGAAGACGCTCGGAGGGATTAAGGACTCTGGACCAAGCCCTGGTGAGGGACACAAGTTCACCAACTCAGAGACGCTTGGAGGGATTAAGGACTCAGGCCCGAGCCCCCCCGGTGAAGGACACAAGTTCACCAACTCAGAGACACTTGGAGGGATTAAGGACACCGGCACGCACGTCACTAGTGATGACCAAACTTTGATTGCTAGTAAAAACTAAGAATATTTCATGGTCCCTTTCATTATTTAGTTGTTTAATTTTTATCTTTTGCAATATCAAAAGTGAAGGTCCTAGTCATCCATTGGGCCTTGAGGTTGAATATAGAATAATACGGTCTTTTGCTAGCGAGCAAGGCCAGTGTTGTTTAACTTGTTTTATAGAATGTGTTTGTGCCAAATTGGACCGACTCACATTGACATGTGTCATTCAAATTATTCACAAAGATTGAAAGTAGAAATGGAGACTATTATGTCTTGTGTGATCATTGTGTAGTTCTATAACTATTATGAAGTTTTTAATATGGTTTGAGGATTTAATTGAAAGGAAGGGAACAGATATATAATAGAGCTTCTGGTGCAATTATTTTTCACCTTCTTATAATGTTTAATTATAAGTTAAAAGATATTTTTTTCGGAATTTTGTTAAGGTAACGGCATTTTTATTCTCTAAAGACAACAATGCGGACTGCAAACTCTCTTTTCCAAATGATTGGCAACAGGCAACAATAGGCAATGTGATTAACTTTCAACAACATATTAGCTGCAATGTTCCATCTTTTTTTCCTTGTAGCCTACAGTAGGAGAATACTTTTATAATGAACCATAAATCAAAATACTTCAAATAATAAGAGGAATCCAAAAGTGACTTGACTTGACATCGACCCGAAACTCATTATTAACCAAAACACAAAATTCTCGAGTTTTTTGCTATCAAATACCCTAATTCAAAGCCTAATTAGTTTGGATGAAAAATCATCTACATAAGTTGAGCTGAATAATCAATTAGATGAGACTCAAGATATCGAGTGAACAAGATCTTCTAATTGTCTTCATGACATCGACCAAAAGACCTATCTCAACATATTGGCATTATCCAAATACAATAGTATGAATGTAAGTATAAAAATAAACAGAGCCATTGAGATAAAATTATCATATTAAAAATAGGTTTGGAATGCTTCTTTTTCCTTGAAGGAACATAATTGTTTATTGCATACTTTCTCTTTGTTTGTACTATGTTTGGGGAATAAAAGGGGTAGAGGAAAAGAAAATAAAAGAAGTGACAATAAGAGAAAATGAATATGAAGAAGTGAGAATATCATATTGTGTTATATTCTATGGACGAGGAAAATGGACAAAAAAAATTTAAAAAAAATAAGGAGAAAGTTGATAAGGTCAATGCCATTGTGCTAAGGATGTAAAAATTCTAAATTTTTCATATTTTCTATAATTCAGTACCCCAATTTTTTCTTGTTTGATCAAGTACCTAAAACCTTTGCTCAATAAATCATCATGTCAAGTGATTGTGTCGACATGACTCGCTTACTTGATAAAGCTTAAATTCATATTGTTACATGAGTTGCTTAATCAACAAAAAATTGTATCATATCCAAGTGAAGAAAGAGAGAGAGAGAGAGAGAGAGTGAGTTCTAACTTTCAAATATTTCAGTTATCCAACATATCTCTACCGTGGGATTTCTCAAGAAAACGCATCCAAGTTGGCATTTTTCCCCCGAGTTGCGATTATTAGAGACACCTCTCATCAAACTATGCTCGAAGTAAAATTAGGTTTTGCTCGAACGCGAAATAGACAGAAAGTCCACGTAACTTGTGCTGTGAAGTCATTATTTTTAAAATTTCGTAATTTTTTTTACATAAAGAAAATTTTTTAAAAAAATTAAAATATCAAAAATATTAAAATATTATTAAAAGTTGTCCACGTCAGCACCGATCATGCCACATCAACCGGCCAGTGTCCTGTTAGCAAAATCCAGCCAAAATTGGCCGGAAATGACTAAATTGACACAACATAAAAAGGTTTAGGACTAAATCGCACCAAAAAAAAGTTTAGGACTAAATTGGCTCAAAGACAAAAGGTTTAAGACTTTTTTGGCACTTCTCCCCTTAATAATCAAAAAGAAGTTTGTAACCATACGAGGCTCTTTGATTTGGAATGTTCTATTCTGCACGAATTTTGAGTTCCATATTCAATTCTGACTATGGTTATTATGCGCATACAAACACATAGTATCCCATGAGATGCTATGCATGTTTTCGAGCACATTCAATAGGATCCGACACTGAAAAAGAGGCTCTACATTGAAATTGTGCAGCGATGCTCTATGTTGAAATAGAATCCATCCGAATCCTTCCCGTAATCAAGCATTATTTCCTCCATAACACCCGAGTTGATCACATTGATTAGGCAGCCCATGTTTTTCTGGCGGACCTTCTCGATATACACTTGACAAAAATACTTGTTCTAATACTTGCTCGCGACCACTACCATTGGGATCGATTAGGCTGCTGTTCGGGGGATAAATGAACACACCAGTCGATAGAAAACGCGTTTCACGACTGGAAAAGCGCCGTTTAGTGAAAGCCAAACCTGATCTCATAGTGGATCAACGACTTCTCGTTTCGGCGGCAATGGGCAGGTTCATAGGTAGTGGTTAAACTGTGTTTTTTCATAGACAGAGTCGTGGGTGATGAAAGATAGTAAAGTGGAAGTGTGGAAAAAAGAAAGAAAAAATTGGAACTTTGGTTTATTGTGGGTTTTTGAAAGTTAGGAAAGATTCAGTTTCGGAAGATGTGATTAATTTCATTTAAATAGCTTTTCTATATTTTAATCGACTTAATTTACATTTTTTTCCACCACTTGTTAATTTAAAACTTCATTCATTTCTTAATGACTAATAATAAAGGGAAATTAGGGGATTTTTGAGAAATAGAGGATGAAATCGATCCCACGGTTACCGAACTCCTCTGAAGAAGGAATGTCGTATGCGCTTTCATATGTTAAAGAAATATGTTAAAGAAACATTATTGACACAATTTCTAATAAATCATCAAAAAAAAAAAAAAAAAAAAACGATTTTTCTAATATGATATTAGAGCACAAGTTTAAAGTACCAATTCTCGCACCCACGTCTTAATATTTGTTGTCTATCATTAATGTTATTTTGCTTGTTTTCCGGTTTCGCTGTCATTCAATCTTGCGCGTGTAAGGAATCGGTTTACATACGAGGAAGAGTGTTAAGGAATTTTTTTATAGATATAGTGCCCGCACGTTTCTATACAACTAAAACCTTGATGGGAAAAACGATTTATCTAACATTATCATTTTATTTCGCTTATGACGGTCGTTGCAACTCTTAACACCCGATCACTAAACTTCGTTAACTGTGGAGTTTCCCTTGCTTTTGCTCCCAGAGCCGGCATTCCAAGAATGTGTTAGAACGGTGATTCGAATTCAAGTTAATACTGAAAGAAGACATTTGGGAGATTTCCCCAACAGTCCCACTGTTGTCTGCTTGTGAAAATTCAAGCTGTCCACCCAAAAGTCTTCGAAATACACCGCCATCCTCACGGTCTTTGGTCTTCGGTCTGGGGTAATACCACGCTTCTCCATGGCTGCTTTGACTATGTTCGCTCGCCCGCTGAAAAACTAGACATAGAAATTACAGTCCAACTTCTGTCTCTCATCTTCTAAACCATCAAACTCGGTCCCCCTATACCTACTTGTGTGAAATCGAGTAATATATGATGTATCTAGCCTTTTAGATGAGTGCAAACGTTTTAGTAAACGGTCAAACAGTCGTCTGCTACGTTCTTCCTTCTTCCCTTGGCTTGCATGTGCGCCCTCTCGGCCACAACGGAAGCTCCCTCGCTGCTTCCTCAAGCTGGCTGCATGCAGAAATGCCAATACTCACGTTGCCTTTGAACAGGGAAAAGACTAATTATTCTACGAAGAAAAGGCGAGGAAGAACGAAGAAACCGGGACCATCAAGAAGAGCCCGTCAAACAAAACTCTTCGTTGCTCGCACTATATATTAGAGTACCTGCTCGGCCATAGACTCCGCATCACAAGCTCCCTCCAAACGAATCAAAAAATTCTCTGTTTATTGTCTCTGTCGGTGATTTCATCGAACATGAGGAGCGCAACGAGGGTTCTCCACATTCTCTTGGTCCTGGCGATGCTCAGTGCCGTTTTCGTTGCGAACGAAGCTCGACCCTTCAACGTTATGGAGACGAAAGCTCCAGTGGGAGTTGCCTGCGGAGGGTTCTTCGATGGGTTGTCGCTTGGGGCCATCAAGCAAGCTGGCCCGAGCCCGGGGGAGGGACACAAGTTCACCAACTCGGAGACACTCGGAGGGATTAAGGACTCGGGCCCAAGCCCTGGTGAAGGACACGGGCACGTCACCGGCACGAACCAGTGACGACCGAACTTTGATTACTAGCAGAATCTGAAAATATTTTATAGTTCCTGACATTATTTGGTTGTTTAATTTTTATCTTTTGCAATATCAAAATTTAAAGTTGTTTTCATTCATTGGGGTTTGAGCTTGCATATGGAATAAGTGTTTTTTGCTGGCTAGCAAGGCCGATGTTGTTTAACTTGTTTTATTAATGTGTTCATGTCAATTTGGACAAAATCACGTCAACTTGTAATTCGAATTATTCAAAAAGATTGAAAGTAGAAAGGAACATTGTTTTGTATGACATTTCATCACATCACATGTGATCATCACGTAGTTATATAACAATCATGAAATTTTCACACTCTTATAATATTTAATTGACAAGTGAAAAGCTATCTAAGCAACGCCACCTTTATTTTCTAAAAATAATGTCGCCTTTTGGACCACAAACCCCCTTTCCCGGATGATTGGCAACCAGCAACAATAGCCAGTGTGATGAACTTTCTACAGCATATTGGCTTTAATTAACTTTCAGCAGGGATAAAAAAAAGTAAAAAAAAAAAAAAGTAAAAACCGATGCAACAAGTATATCCGATTACTAAGAAAAATGGCGGTGGATGATGGTTCATCACCTGTATCGCCCACGATGGAAGATTACTTTGAATATCAACCAGAATTCAAGCACCTTAAATAATGAGAGGAATCCAAAACTGACTTGACTTGACATTGACATCAACTCCAAAACCCATCGTTAACCGAAACACAAAAATCTCGAGCTCCTTAATATCGAATATCATAATTCGGAGCATGATTGATTTGGACAAAAATCATCTACATAAGTTGACCCAAATGATCATTTTGGATGAGACTTGAGGAATTGAGTGGTGTCTTCATGACATCGACCAAAAAACTAGTCTCAACATATTGGCATTATCCAAACGCAAAAGTATGAATATAAAAATAAACAGAGCCATTGGGATAAAATCATCCAGATTAAAAATAGGTTCAGAGCGTTACCTTGAAGCAACATCATTGTTTACTGCATATTTTCTCTTATTTAAATTATGTTTGGGAAAAAAGTGGTAGTGGCAAAGAAAATAAAAGGAATGACAATATGAGAAAGTGAATATGGATAGGAGAAAAAATATATATTGTGTTATATTCTATGAACGAGGAAAATTGAAAAAAAAAATAACATAAAATAAGGAGAAAATTGATAAAGGCAATGCCTTTGTGCCAAGGAGCTATAAATTCTAAACAAGAATGAAAGATGTGATCAATAAATATATATACATGTATATGTGGGAAATAGAACTGAAGTTCTAGATGAACTTATAGGCAAATAAAAAAAGACATCTCAAGGTAGTATTCCAATATTGAGTGAATTCTTAGAGTTTTCTTCTTGGGCAATGATATCATGAGTACCTAATTGTGTGTCTTTTCAACGATTTAGTGCCTTAACTTTTTCTTTTTCTTTTTTTTGGTTCAATAAAGTACCTAAATTTTTCAAATTTTGCTTGGTGTAAAACTTCAATTGAATATACCTTCAAACTCTCTCTCTCTCTCTCTCTCTCTCTCTCTCTCTCTCTCTCTCTCTCTCTACTTGTGTTATATAGAGTGTTGGAACCAAAAGAATGACAATAAACTTTGGAAACTTGGAATAAGAATACTAGAAATTTGAGGGAGAAATTTTTATTGAGAATGCTTTCTCTTATTTGTGTCTTCGTGAACTATGACTTGTGACTTTATTTTCAACTCATGACTTCATCCCTTTATATAGGAATAGAAGTTTACAAACACCAATGACTACATAACAACCCACAAATTTAATGATGGGAATTTAATGATTAAAACAAAACAGCCTCATACATGTAATCATAAAAACAATCAAAATGCACAATAAAGTAACATAAGTCTTCAATAACTTCCATTCTTCAAATCCATGTAGCCTACCATAAAGTTTTTATAGCTCCTTCAATGCTTGCAGGTTTCTCATCCAGCAACCATCATCCGATAATCAATTTTATTTTATTTAAACATAGAGTGATACAAAATATATCTAGCCTTTCAGATGAGTGCAAAAATGTTTTAGTAAATGGTCAATCCGTCGTGTGCTACGTTCTTCCTTCTTCCCCGGCTTGCATGTGCGCTCTCTCGGCCACGACAGAAGCTTCCTCGTTGCTTCCTCAAGCCGGCTGCATGCAGAAATGCAAATGCTCACGTGGCCTTTGAACAGGGGAAGACTAAATTGTCATACGAAGAAAAAGAGAAGGAGAACGGGGAAACCGGGACCATCAAGAAGAACCGGTCAAAGAAAACTCTTCGTTGCTCGCACTATATATTTTGAGCACCCGCTCGGCCATAGACTCCGCATCACAAGCTCCCTTCAAACAAATAAAAACATTTGCTCTTTATTGTCTCTGTCGGTAAAAATTTGCTTTTTATTGTCTCTGTCAGTAATTTCATCGAACATGAGGAGCACAACAAGGGCTCTCCACATTCTCTTGGTCCTGGCGATGCTCAGCCCCATTTTTGTTGCGAACGGAGCTCGACCCTTCAATGTGATGGAGCCGAAAGCTCCAGTGGGAGTTGCCTGCGGAGGGTTCTTCGACGGGTTGTCGCTTGGGGCCATCAAGCAAGCTGGACACAAGTTCACCAACTCGGAGATGCTTGGAGGGATTAAGGACTCGGGCCCGAGCCCCCCCGGTGAAGGACACAAGTTCACCAACTCGGAGACGCTTGGAGGGATCAAGGACTCAGGCCCAAGCCACCCCGGTGAAGGACACAAGCACGTCACCGGCACGAACTAGTGATGACCAAACTCTAATTGCTAGTAAAAACTAAGAATATTTCATGGTCCCTTTCATTATTTGGTTGTTTAATTTTTTATCTTTTGCAATATCAAAAGTGAAGGTCCTAGTCATCCATTGGGGCTTGAGGTTGAATATAGAATGATAAGGTCTTTTGCTAGCGAGCAAGGCCAATGTTGTTTAACTTGTTTTATGGAATGTGTTCGTGTCAAATTGGACCGACTCACATCGACCTGTGTCATTCGAATTATTCACAAAGAATGAAAGTAGAAAGGGAGACTGTTATATCTTACGTGATCATTGTTTAGTTCTATGACTATATTGAAGTTTTTAATATGGTTTGAGGATTTAATTGAAAAGAAAGGAACGGATATACTATAGAGCTTCTAGTGTAATTATTTTTCACCTTCTTATAATGTTTCATTATAAGTTTTAGAATCATGTTAACGTAATGGCACCTTTATTCTCTAAAAACAACGCCTTTTGGACTGCAAACTCTCTTTCCCAAATGATTGGCAATAGGCAACAATAGGCAGTGTGATCAACTTTCGACAATATATTGGCTGCAATGTTCCATCTTTTTTTCCTTGTAGCTTGCAATTGGAGAATACTTTTATAGTTAACCATATTTCAAATACTTCAAATAATAAGAGGAATCCCAAAGTGAATTGACTTGATATCGACCTAAATTTCACTATTAACCAAAACACCAAAATCTCGAGTTTCATGCTATCAAGTATCCTAATTCAAAGAATTAAAAGCCTGATTAGTTTGGACGAAAAATCATCTACATAAGTTGAGTTGAATGATCAATTTAGATGAGACTCAAGGAATCGAGTGAACAAGATCTTCTAATCATCTTCATGACATCAACCAAAATAGGTTTGGAATGCTTCCTCTTCCTTGAAGGAACATAATTGTTTACTACATACTTTATCTTTTTTTATACTATATTGGGGGAAAAATTGGTGGTAGAGTAAAAGAAAATAAAAGGAATGACAATAAAAGAAAATGAATATAAAGAAGTGAGAATATTATATTGTGTTATATCTATGAAAAAGGAAAATGGAAAAAAATTTATAAAAAAAAAATGAGAAAGTTGATAAGGTCAATGCCATTGTGCTAAGGAGGTAAAAATTCTAAATTTTTCATCTTTTCTATAATTTAGTACCCCAATTTTTTCTTGTTCAATCGAAGTACCTAAAACCTTTGCTCAATAAATCATCATGTCAAGTGATTGTGTCGACATTGCTAGTTTACTCGATCATTATATGAGTTGCTTACTCAACAAAAAAATTTTATCATATTCAAATGGAGAAAGAGATATAGTTCTGATTTTTAAACATTTCAGTTGTCCAATATATCTCTACCGTGGGATCTTTTCAATAGAACGCATCCAAGTCGGCATTTTTCCCCCGATTCACGATTATAAGGGACACCTCTCATCAAATCATGCTCGAAGTAAAATTAGGTTTTGCTCAAACGCGAAATTGACGGAAAGTCCACGTAACTTGTGCTGTGAAGTCATTATTTTTAAAATTTCTTAAATTTTTTTTTTTACTAAAGTTGGAGGCTGATGACGTGGCATTTCGAGTGAGGGTCCCCCACCCCCCTCTCTAAAGTAACAGAGCAGCACACTAGCAAGTAGCAATAGCATCACGCCGTGCCCCAGCCGCCCCCTCGACTATACAATGAGCACATGGTGTGGATAGTGTAACTCCATCCCTCCCTTCTTTCTTTTTTATAACCTTTTACCGACCAAAGCAGCAGCCGCGACTGATTCCAAGTTTCCAACTGCCGAACCAACCTCCCTTCTCCTTCTTCACTTCCATGGCCTGAGCAGCTCTCCTCCGATGCCGCTTCTCCAATGGATGCCTCCCCCGCGCGGCCAATCTGTGCAGGTTCCGGTCCCCTGCCTCCCGCCCCGCCGCCGCCGCGCGGCCGCGAGGAATCGGCGCTTCCCGCCCGCTGCTCCGCATTCCCGGCGACTCCGGCTTCCGCGGTTCGTTGCTGCGGATCCGATTCGCGGCCGCTCCTCGCGATTGGCGGTCCCGCCCCCTCGCCAAAGCTGGCGATCACGACCACGACCACGACCACGACCACGGCCACGGCCATCACCACCATGACCACGGCCATCACCACGGCCACGGCCATCACCACGGCGACGGAGGCGACGCGGAGCTGACCGGGGCGCAGAGGGCGCTGGGCGAGTTCGCGCGGGCGGTCGGATGGGTGGACCTGGCGAATTTGTTGAGGGAGAATCTGCAGATGTGCTGCTGCTCCGCGGCTTTGTTCGTAGCCGCCGCCGCTTGCCCTTACCTGGTTCCGAAGCCGGTGGTGAAGCCGTTTCAGAATTCTTTGATGCTCGTCGCGTTTCCTCTCGTTGGAGTGAGAATTTTTATCTCTGGCTTTTCGTGTTGCTTGTTAGTTTTGCGACCTAAATGCAATCGAACGCGAAGCCTCTGTTCCTCGTAAGCAAATAAAGGGGGGAAGTTGAAGCATTTTCGGATGAATTTAATCGGATTAGATTTTTTTCTGATTGAACTGTCAGTTCCTGTTGGAAGGTTTATTAAGTTATGCCATTGAGGTTAAACGATGGATGTTAGCACCTTTGAGACATGTTTTAGGTGGATTGTGTTTTCTGGCCTACATTCGTTTCGGAGGGCGGATTCATCAGAAAAGGCAAGGATATGTTTCTGACTTAGGACACAGCTCTTGCTTTTTTTGTTGATACACAAAGCAATACCAAAATCAGCTGTACTGTTAAATGAAAATGGGGCACGCTGTCTGGTTCTACTCAACTTTGAGAATGTTATGTCATTTTTCCAAAATTTGTTCAATGTGATAAGGATCCCCCATGTTGTGGTTCATCTTAGGTGTCAGCTTCCCTTGATGCACTCACTGATATTGCGGCTGGCAAGAGTAAACATCCATGTGTTGATGGCTCTTGCGGGTTTTGCATCAACGTTCATGGGAAACCCCTTGGAAGGAGGCTTACTTCTGGCAATGTTCAATCTGGCTCATATCGGTGAGCAGAGCTGGCTAGTCTGATTCTGATGCACCTAGTACAAGTTGGGAATGTCCCATCTAATTCGTATGAATTGCAGCTGAGGAGTACTTCACCAGCCGTTCAATGATTGACGTGAGAGAGCTGAAGGAAAATTATCCTGATTTTGTGCTTGTCTTGGATGTGGATGATGAGGAATCACCTAAGTTCTCTGATTTAGCATACAGAAGGGTTCCTGTGCATAATGTAGCAGTCGGCTCCTATATATTGGTTGGAGCTGGAGAGGTCAGCAAAGGCCAATTGCCTTACTTATTCATCTTTGAACCATCATGTTTCCTCAAAATTCTGATCAAACAAATCTTGGTCGAGAGAAGTTTGACTTTTTTGTATATTAGTTAGTCCTGTGTTTATATTTATGATGCTGAGACTTTTTACACTTGTGGTGCTTCCCAAAGTTCTCTTTTTTCTTCTTGAAAGTTCATGATTTTTTTTTTCTTCTTTTTTATGTATTGAAAGTTCCTAACATCTGAGAATAACACTGGTGTTGCGGTTAGTCTGTGCCTGTAGATTGTGAAGTTCTCCAGGGTAGTGCAACAATAACCATTGAGCACTTGACTGGAGAAGTCAAACCATTAGAGGCTAAATGTGGAGATAGGATTCCCGGCGGTGCAAGGAACTTGGATGGTAGAATAGTTGTAAAGGTATGTACTGTGTCCTACTGATTATTTCTAACCTTTTCAGAATATTAAAAAATGTCATGAAGCTATTATCTTGTTTATAGTGTTATCTGCTTTTCCCTTTGCCAATTTCAGGTCTGCTTACTTTCAAAGAAAATTGCATGAAATGCGGATTTGTTATTAAATAACCTTGAGGTTTAGTAAAGTGCAATGTCCTCACAAACTTGCATTATAAAATTTGAATTCTTGGATGTTGGAGTACAAGCTGAATTGCATGACTGAGCTTTTGTTGCTTGCTTTTTCACTAATAATTATAAGCTTTCTCAATCTTACATATTAATGATTTAGTCTACAAAGCTTGAATAACCAGAAATTGGTATATGTTCCATATAAATACCATATACTGATAACCTTTGAGTACTCCCTAGTACTTTTACAAAAGAATTTACCTACTATGATGCTGCCTATGAGGTGCTCAACATATTTTCTCAAGAAATATATTTTCAACTTTCATTTAGGCAACAAAGACCTGGAAAGAATCAACACTGAGCAAAATCGTACAGTTGACAGAAGAAGCACAACTCAATAAGCCCAAGCTTCAAAGATGGCTTGATGAATTTGGTGAGCATTACAGCAAGGTGGTTGTAGTTCTATCCATTGCAGTTGCCATCGTTGGCCCACTCTTGTTCAAATGGCCATTTTTTAGCACCTCAGGTATGATGTCAATACAGAAGTATTTTTGTGAATAGTCTCCATCAAAGTCTTTTTATGCTTGTAAAGTAACCAGCTTTATTGGTAAATGGTCATTGTTTTCATTCTAGGTGTTCATAAGAGAGGAAGTGTGTTTTAACTAAATGAACAAGGGTAGAAACCTCCATACACCCCAAGCATCGGTTGGCTCCCCTTTTTAGCAATGACAAGTATTCTGGAAAGTCTCTTAGTTTATTGGTAGACGCACTCTTGTGCATAAATTCTCTGGTTCTGGACATCTCCTGCACATGCTTGATACTTTACACTGAAAAGAGATCCCTTCTCTATGAATAGCAAATTATCATATTGGAGTAATAGGATATTAAACTAGAATATGCAAAATATTAGCTTTAGGAAGATACTGCTGTTGTATAGTCGTGCGAATTCAGACATTTGGTGGATAAGCTGTATATAGGAGTTTTGCCATTCTTGATGGGTAACATGTAAGCTTAAGCAACTTAAGAATGCAGATGCTCTCTCTCTCTCTCTCACACCCCCCCCCCCCACCTAAGTACATCCAAGATATGACGAAATATCTCTATAGAAAACTGAAATGCTCTGACTAAATTAAGGAGATCATTAGAATTTTCATGAGGAGCATTAATAGGCATAATGTATCATCGTTTGGAATTAGAAAGGCCTTACTCTTGGGTCATGACTCTTGCAACATCCTCAGATAACCCATTTTTTTTTAACAGCAACGATACAATTGCACTTTTAATTCTAGCCTTCCAATTTCATGATCATTCAGATTGCCGAGGGTCAATATATAGAGCATTGGGCCTTATGGTAGCAGCATCACCCTGTGCCTTAGCTGTAGCTCCGTTGGCCTATGCTACTGCAATTAGTTCCTGTGCAAGAAAGGTACTTGTCGACTAATGAGATAGCATAATTTTCTTTTCTGATTAAGTGTTGGCTCCTCATTTCTGTTTAGCACAATTACTGGTAAATTCTGGAAATTTGGAAATTCGGAAATTCAGTTGATCACCATCATGACCTTATGCTTGGCATATTTAAATATGGTTTTTATATTATGAGTGAATTCACTATCTTTTGACAAAATATCTGAAGTGCAAAGCTCAACGGATCTTTAAACATGGTTTTATATACCCTTTCATAAGATGCTTTGCACATGTTTGCATTAAATAATACAGCATTATATACAGCTCTGTGCCTTTACTTCTTTTAGAGTCTATTTTTCATTCCAGTTACTTCTCTTGTCACCTGTATGAGTGGGAGAAGTACATAAGTTGCCTCTGATTATGATAATGTCTAACACTATCTTAATTTTACTAGGGGATATTGCTGAAAGGTGGGCACGTCTTGGATGCTCTAGCTTCTTGCCACACTGTAGCATTTGATAAAACTGGGACATTGACCACGGGCGGACTAATGTTCAAAGCAGTAGAACCAATCTATGGTCATGGAAAAAGAGAAGGTGAATCAAAAATTTTTACTTGTTGCACTCCAAGCTGTGAAGAAGAAGCTCTTGCTGTAGCAGCTGCAATGGAGAAGGGTACTACACATCCGATTGGAAGGTACTTTGCTTGATTTTCATGTTTTTGCAAGACTTCTGGCTATATGAAGCAGGCTTCTGTTGAATGTTGACATTCTTTCCTTACAGATATTCTTACTGTGAAGTAGCAATTGTAGTTCTTTAACGTGGAAGATATATGACACAGGTCAGCAAGGTCTTAAAAGAGCATAATTTTAAAATAAATAAATATATATAAATAAATAAATAATAAAAAATGGATAGCAAGGTTTTTTTTACAGTTGGCTGATGGTATATGAAGAGCCCAAGGTCCTAATTGATTAGGCATGAGGATATGAATGATTAAAATTTCGGGCTATGAATAGTCATTTGTGAACATCGGATCTTGCAGATTACTGATATATGATTGCAATCTGAGAAACGGTTTAGAACTAGTGTATTACAGATCTGATCGCAAGTCTCTTTGCATTTCACCTCTAGATTTACCAATGGGGTCAAAAGAACAATCTTCTTAAAGGCTTCAGGAGTGACTTCAGCAAATTGAGGCACCGCCTTCATTGTAGAATTTGAAAAGTTCAAAACCAGAAAGCCTGCATTTGGTCATCCAGATTTTTAGTCAGCATAGAACTGGATAGGATGAGATATGAAATCTAGATATTTTGCTATATTCTATCCATTGTGGTGAATTGCGGTAATAAAGCCAAATATTTTCATATTCTATTCTGCACAGTGTGTGGTAGGACAGTGTATCAATGTAAATAAATCTGAAAATACACATATTGAGATGTTAAGAATATCTTACATTCTTGCTAAAGAAACCACAAATGCACAAACAGAGATAACCTCCTTCAATAAATCCATAATTATTATTCAATTTAAATCTTAAGCAGCAAAGGAGTTCCTGCAGCATTTCAGAGCCACAAGTTCGACTTTGCCAAGAAATGTAAAGTTAGCGAATGCCGAAATTAGTAAAAGAGAAACAGCATTATCATTCACCTTCGCAATTCCAAAAAGTGTAGTGCTTCAGCTCTCTCGCCTTATTTATTTACTTATTTTTTTATTATTTTCCCTCTCGTTATTTGTTTCTTTTTTATTCCCTTCCATCATTCCTTAATAATATTTATTAAATGATAAAATATTCTAATATACCTAAAATATGTAATAAATATAAATGCTAAATATATATATATATAGAAATATATATTATAGGATAGAAAGAAATTCAAATATATGAATTAAAATAGAAATTAATAGAAACAAAAATCGTTTTTTTTTGTTATTTTGAATTTTCTTTTTTATATTAGAATTAATAATTTATTTATCATTTTAATTTTATTAATTGATGAAGATTGTTATTTGAGAAAGTTGTTTTCATACCATGGATATAAGTAATTTTACCCACCTTTATCTCACCTCCCTCATGGAATATCTTTATCTATGCTATATCTCTCTCATATCCAATTTTATCCTGTCTTGGGTAGGAACCAAACTTAGGATAGAATAAATTTTATCCTGTCTTGGGTAGGAACCAAACTTAGGATAGAATAAATTTTATCCTATGCTGAATTTTCTCCTTACTACCAAGCATAACCAAAAAGGTAGTTTTATAGATTATCCTATGCTGAATTATCTTTTGGACAGGATGCTAAGATACTAGTCAGGTAAACATGAGGTAGTTTTATAGATTCTTCTCATTTGATTTCTTATGCCTTAAGTCACATTTGGCTCCACTTCATCTTGACATTTGTACATGTCAAAGTGCGATGGAGGGATCAACAGCCGTCATGGTATTTTGCTAAAAAAAAAAAAAAAATCTCAGCATCCTCATTCTATCATAAGAAAACAATTTCTAGAGTATTCCCTTACTTTTTCTCATTATAACGTCAATATATAGTATTCATAGTAAGTGACTGCTACTAAGATTGACAATCTAGATCAATAGAGGAGGTAGAAAATATATACCTCCATTCTCAAGTTTGATAATCAAGGTCAATATTGTCCATCGTGTACACATATTAGCATCACCTACTTTATTTCAAGTTGGCTGTAACAAGAGAAGGTGTGTAGATCTACCAATACATTTATGTGATCTATTGTAAATTTCTAACATTGTAAAATATCTAGTGTGAAAGCTCCATTTGCTGACCAGACATGTACGTCAGTTTCCAATAATAAGATTCTGCATTATTATGAGAGGTGACAAAAAGAGATTTTGCATAGGGATAAATTAGAACACCGATGACATGATTAATGCGGCCATGGTCCATTTATAATACTGAGCAGAACCCTGATTCTCTTGTTCTCTATTCTGTTGTTGACTCTATGATGTTGGAGTTCCTTATCTTTGGGAATAGTTTTCCTGAAGATGTGTCTGAGAAAATTTACTCATTGTGCATAAGAGCAAATGTATCTGCTACTGCTACACTCCATTAAAACGATTTATAAGTTCTTTGACATTCAATAAGAAAACAGCTTTCATTCTACAAAACCTCCAATTAGGCTGTTGAAGATGACTACTCATCCTCATTCAAGTGGAAAAGGTACTCTATTTGAGTGATCTATATGACTATAAATGTAATTCTATTGGTCTAGAATATGAAATTGCTTGTATTTTGATTAGAATGGTGTGCTTATTGTCTCTTGAATATTGATTTACACTTTTTGCTCTACTTATGAAAGAACTCGCCTTTCTTGTTTGTTGCAGAGCTGTCGTAGATCATTGTGCAGGGAAGGACCTTCCTTCCATTTCTGTTGAGAGTTTTGAGTATTTTCCTGGTAGAGGTCTTATTGCCACTCTGAACAATACTGAGGTAGAGTTTCCACAGACACCAAATTCGTCGTTTGCAAATTTTTGTTTCAAAACTTCATATTACTGCGTGCAGTCTCATTCTATCCCCCCCTTAAATCTGTTAGGAGCTTTAATATTGGGAGCCACATGGATTGAGTTTTCCTCTGAGTAAACTACACTTGATTGAATTCTGTGGTATATTCAAGAGGATATCTTAGCTAGGAGTTTCTTCAATCACTGCAGTCCTACTTCCTGCTGGTGTGACAGTAATTTGTCAAATAAGGATGAGATTGTAGTATATGACTAACAGGGACAGAAGTTTGAGAGGTCAAGGCCTCTCTAGGATTAATTAATTCCAGAATACCTCAGCTTCTCTGCGGATCCCTTAGGCATCAAGTCCAATAGGCCAACTGTCAAATAAGAAGTTTTAAGCTATCAACACCATGTACTTATGTTGTTTCTATCCCTTAACTTGCTTTTCACTAATGTCAGAGTGTGCTTTTTCTCTGTTTCGCTATAGGAAGGAAGAGGAGGTGGCAAAATTTTGAAGGCATCACTTGGTTCCATCGACTTTATAACTTCATTTGTTAAATCTGAAGATGAATCAAAGAATATAAAGGAGGCTGTTAGTGCATCTTCTTATGGAAGGGATTTAGTTCATGCTGCTCTTTCTGTTAATAAAAAGGTAATGCTCAAGTGATGCTGGTATTCCTCATTGTGTAAGTAAAATGTGTTTACTTTCAACCAAGTTCTACGGCAAAGGTTGTGTATATTTATATGCTGGTGGGTCTACATGTACCATAAATTGGAAAAAGGACAGCTAAGATGTTGGATACATGTTGATACCTGACACCCACTCTTGAACCTGACTTATGTAGCTTGTAAAGATACTTGTGGATTGAAACTGTGATAGCTCTACTTTTAGCAAAATTGAAGTATTATACTGAGCTTGCTTATAAGTTCATGCAGATAACACTTATTCATCTCGAGGACAGACCTCGGCAAGGGGTTGCGGAAGTAATTGCAGCATTGAAAGATGAAGCCAATCTGCGTGTAATAATGTTGACTGGTGACCATGAGTCAAGTGCATGGAGAGTAGCAAATTCTGTAAATATTGATGAAGTTTATTGCGGCCTAAAGCCTGAGGATAAGCTTAATTATGTGAAAAGCATCTCAAGAGATACAGGTGATCTTCCAATCTGAAATTAAAATCACTCTTCATGGATGGTGATGAATGCTGTGGTTTTGTGCTTTTAAACACAAAGTTTGTTCTTATAAGTAGTAATTGACTTGTTAACTCTCTTGGGTTAACTCTCTTGGATTCATCACATTTTACAAGAGGTTTTTGTGCTTATGGATATGTAGGTTATTTCTATAATTAGCAATTGCTTTTTTTGCATTCTAAATTTCAATATGGTAATCATTACATTTATTGACCGGGATTCTTGAAAGATCGATCTCTGTCTGTCTTGTTTTAGCACAGATGAAACTCAACACAAATATATAACGTGCGACAACTATTGCATGGCATTGTTAGCATGTGTTTTTTTCCCCTGAATTTTTTAGTTTATATTTTTGGGGCGAGTACAATGGCATCCTTAGGATCCATGAGTTGGCTTTTAACTGATTATCCAGAGACATGGACTGTCCAGGTCCAAAATGGATGCACGTTTAGTGTTTTCTTGATGCTTCAGAACAGAAAAGGTTTAATACATGATATCTTGTGTTTGTTGCTTCCACTCTACTGAGAAGCATCTTTCCAAGCACACTCAAATTTTCATCTGTTGCCTAACCTCACGGAAAGCATCAGAAGCATATTGACCCCTAATATCCACATACTTGTTGATGATTCTTCTGTATCCAATATAAAACGAATTAGTAGGTGCAAGTTCCTTGTCTTCTTTATGCTTTTTCTCCATTCGATCGATTACTCATTTTAATGGCCAAACTCAAGATATTTGCTTTCCATAACCGAGTTGGTGTGCCAGTTTTACTCCTATTGTTCAGTAGGCTTCCGTTGTGTTAATTGGAATACCTGGTTTAGTTTCTCCATTCCTTTTGCATCTCTTGAGCCACATACTCTACAACTGGATTTGTTACAGGGGATAAATCGTGATTCTTCCTTCAAAATGTGTTTGCACAATATGTCACTGATGGGTAAAGTATTTGGCATTTTTGTTTACAGGGGGAGGCCTTATTATGGTTGGTGAGGGTATTAATGATGCACCTGCTCTTGCTGCTGCTACAGTGGGCATCGTGCTTGCTCAGCGTGCTAGTGCAACTGCTGTTGCTGTTGCTGATGTGCTGTTGCTGCGAGATAACATATCGGGTGTTCCATTCTCTATTGCCAAGTCACGGCATACAACATCCCTGGTACTTCGATGCATTACCTTTTATTCTTATTTATGTTTTCTAAGAATCTTTGTCCCTTGTATCTCCTGTTTGGAGATCGTGTCATGGATTCTGACAGTATGTATTTGCAGGTTAAGCAGAATGTGGCTCTTGCTTTAACTTGCATATTTTTGGCCTCCTTACCATCTGTATTGGGTTTTCTTCCCTTGTGGTTGACGGTATGATTTTTGCTTTGAACCATCTCGATATCTTCTCAATCTACCATATGAGTTGATAATGACAAGAATCCAATAAGTTGCTTGTAGTGCACCGATACCAAGTTTGTTGAAAAAAAAAAAATTCCAATATGTCCTGGATGAAATTTCCTTCCATTGGTGATGCTTCTGTCTTTGTTTGTTTGTCGGGCTTCTATTGATCATAACCGTTGCAGCTTGGGGCATAGTGCAATTTCTCTCGCATTGTCAACCCCCATTGCAATAGGATGCATAGTGTAACTTCCATGTGCATATGGAATTGTCGTTCTATAATTTCCCACAGTTTCATACAATTTGATTAAGATGGAAGGAGGTGTTTTTCTTATTAAACTAGGGCATCATGGAGTTACTAATGCGAAGTATCTGACGAAGGACCACAATTTTTTAGTTTGCATACTTTCTGGCAATGCCTCCTTAAGTCTTCACATTGACCCAATTTCACATTCCAATTGCATCTCTCCCCCTTGTTTTGGGTGCATATATAACTCAGTTGTTTCGATCAAAATGCAGGTCCTTTTGCATGAAGGCGGCACACTTCTTGTCTGTCTTAATTCCATTCGCGCCCTTAATAACCCTACTTGGTCGTTGAGGCAAAATTTGTCACACCTGCTTGGTGAACTGAAAGGAAGATTCGAGACCTGGTTGAAATCAAACCTCGACTCGACCATAATCGAGGCTACACATCTGTGAAGTTCCCTTTAACTAGCTATTCTTTCCTTCATCTTCTCCTCGTGGATTGGAACGTGAAGGAACACTCGCAACAACAAAGTTGTATATCCTGTAAAATTAGGTGATCGGCAAAATCAGCAGCTACTAGAGCGAGTATCTTCTTTCCTTCTCCCTTTAATTGATTTTATTCTTTTTCTGCCTTTTCATTGTATTATATGAACTGTTGCGACTCAAAGTGAAAAGATACCCTTTTCTGTCGACGAGTCCGGACTTTATTTGAACTATTCGAGTGCAATAAATGGTCGGGAAAACCTAACATGAGGCACTATAGATTGATGTCATGCTGCACGGTACGCGGCTCCTTTGAGTCATAGTTAACTTTAGTACGGTTTCTAATGGTAATCTGTGAAAAGGACGTTGTGACCTTTACACTGAGCAGACACCCCACACTTACAGTAGCTCCACTATTGGGGAGGGTCGGCAGGACAGACTGTAACCAACTCTGTAAGAATTGATTTTCAATTTGTGGGACTTCAATCTAACCCTATTTGTCTAGGAAACTCACTTACTGATTCAATTTTAGGGTCAATTTGGGAACTGAATTCTTTTTTTCTCTCTTCATTTTTTTAAAAAATCAAGACAAATAGCAGTTACAGTAAAATAGTATAAGTAATAAAACAGCTTAAAGTAAAATATCAATACAAAACAAACGAACAATGAGAAAGTTGAACTCATTTGAAACATGCAAATTATTTTCTTCCAACTCATAAAATAAGTTATAAACAGTTCTCGAGTAGTGGGTAGGTTCAATATCTAGGACCTGGAAATGTACTCGTACCATATTGGTTCCAAAATTTTGGAATCGTGGGTCGGACCTATTCTTATTAGAATCAAGAATCGGACCTGTTTGTATGAGCCATTTGGTCAACTCAGTACTGATTGCACAGCCCTAATTGGAGCAGAAAGCTTTGATAAGTCATGCTACCTAACTTTAAAATTTGCAGACTTAAAATATACGTTTTTTGCATATATGTGTATGTGTGTGTATTATATGTATACATGCACACACACATAGGAAACATATCAGCAAGCAAATAAATCTTGCTTCTGCTAAGTACAGGAGGTACTTCGCCCATGGACGCCTATTCTGTTGATGCGTTTACATCCCCTATTTCATGAACCTGCTCGAGATAAGCTTTGTCCCCTCATTATCCAACATATTCTCTGTCTTGTCTCTGTCTCTGAGAACCCAACTGCCCTTTGTTTTCTCCCTCTAATTTTGTAGTTTCTCGACTCCTACTCCTCCCGTTCTTCTTTTGATTTCTGAGATTTGATCCCATCCTCCAAAAGCTAGATCCCGACCCCTTGGCCTAGTGAATTCTTGAGAGGTTGCTTCCAAGTTTCACATCCTTAGAAAAAGGTATTTGAAGCATCAATCGCATGATTGGGTGACGTAATTGATTAATCATAATATTTGCATGATATGCATCCCAATTAAATTTTATATTTTTTGATTGTATATTCAATACAATCATCATGTAAAGCATTTTCGATAGGTATTGAATTTTCAAACAGAATACTAGTTTAATTCAATCTCAATAAGTTAATTGGAAAGATTGAAATCTGTAAACCCTTTTAGTTAGGATTCAACTCCATCTCAATAATTCTAATGACATTTCATATTCACGGAGGGAGTTTAAGAATTAAAAAGGGAATGCATTGTTACCTTGTATCAAACCAAATAAGAGAATTTACAAAGTTGTAGGAAGGGCTTTTTCGGATGTTCTTTAGCCGTTCAGAGAAGTCACGAAATAGATGTCAAAAATTTCAATGAAAGCCATGTTCATCTTCTTCTTCCGTTAAATTTATTAACAAACTTCGTTAAACATCCACGAGTTTCATCTATTGCATGCATCTCTGATAAGCCATCATAATCAAAGTCTACCACAAAAAACGTTTCGCCAAACACACCTATTTAAGTAACTCAATGACAAAAACAAAAAAATAAAAATAAAAGATAACTCAACTTTCATCATACTTTCCTTCCAAACATGTTCACCCAAAATACCATTTTATGTTCATGTTAAACATGTTTAATAAACATGGGTCGACAAATACCTAACATAATAACATGACAAAACATGGAAAAAGAAATAAAAACCCTTCCTTCAAAAATCAAGTTAGACACCATCTCCCGGAGCAAATCTTATCTTATCCCCCAAAAAAATTAAAAAAATAAAAAGAAAGAATGTGCACGAGGGGGAGAGAGAGGGGGGGGGGGGAAGAGAGTACAAGTCCTAACAGTACGACGCATGCATACGGCCTCCGGGGATGGGCGGGAATCGTGGGATGCGATCCGACCCCCCCTATTATTCAAATCCCCAATCCCAATCCCCCACGCAATTGCGCTGCAGCAGATGCTGTCCTTTCCAGATTCACACTCCCTAAAGCAACCCCCGCAATAATAAAAAAAAAAAAATAGTAATATTCGATCAAACTAAACCTCATAAAAATAATAATATTCGAAGAGAAAAAAAAAGAATTTTGATAACCCCGATGCGGCAAGCAAGTGCCTTATAGCTGGCAAGCGAAAAAGAAAGGGAAAGGGAGGAGCAGAAAGAGCAGAACCCCATCCCCCTCTCCCCGAGCGACGTCGCGTGCCCTTCGCTTATCCATCAGCTTGACGCTTCAAAAGCCGACAGCAACGTTTTCCCCTTGATTTGTTAATGAATCCCACCGGAAAAAAAAAAAAAAGAAAAAAAAAAGAAGAGAGAGAGGGGAAAAGAAAAGGTGTTCTTGATTATGTGAAATGTTTTTCACTAGAGCCTTCCTTCGATGATACGGAAAGGTTAGGTACGATTCCCTTTGTGAATTAGCACTTCGGTCCAAGAGTTTAGTTACATTATCCACCTCTTCTTACATTTAATACCATTAAGAACCTCGAACTAATAATATAATTTAAATTTACACTAAACCCAAAAGATTCCAAACCAGTAGTAAATGTCGGTTAAGAGTATAAGGATATAAGTTTCGTGAGACAAATTTGATTTTTTTAGTTGAAATTTAATTTAAGATAAATCCAATTAGTTTTGAGATTCTCTTTTATCATAATATTGCCAAACTTTCAATGACTGCTTTTGCGAAAATTTGTTCTTCTTCTTTTCTTTTTTATTTTTGAGGTGGGGGAAGTACAGAAGATATTTAAGGGTATTCGGACTACCCTTTTTGAAAAGCATAAAAAGGAATTATTTTCCCAAAAAATTATTTTGCTGATAAAATAACTTTATGCATAGTGTTTTTTTAAAAAATTGAAGATGTCTTAATATAAAGCAGGTCCCATTGAAAACAAGGGTTGTCAGTAAAATCTCCGGAAACATAATAATCTTGATCTAATCTAAGGTTCTAACAGAAAGAATGAAATAATTTCATGATGAGTCTAAATATAGAATAGCCCAATTCCGTTTTCCCTATCTCAACTCCATCATCACAAACCCAAAAAATAATAAATAAATAAAAACATCAAAAAATAAATAAAAACAAGAAAAATAAAAACACTCTATCCTCGCTTTGGAAAGCGAACCGATTCTATTATTTTATATTGAAGCGCCCTTTAACAAATTTTAGTAAAAGAATTCGCAAATGGCATAGGCCGGTGGGCGGAAGGAATGCCGGGTCGCCACGTCAGCTGACAAAACGACAAAGGAAGGCAGCGGCGGGCCCCGCGTCCCCAAGACCGCGTGACGTGGCGGGAACCGAGGGGGTCGGAGGGGGCGTGACGGGGCTCCCCCACCGGCCTAGGCCGGCGACGAGCCGAACAGAACCGAACCGTCTCGTGCGTGGGGCCCCCTCCGCGCTGACGTGGCGGTGCGGGAATTGACGGCGCGTGTGTTGGTTTCCCCGCTGCGTTGGGAAGAGGGGAAAAAAAAGGCAGGGACCTCTTTTTCGAGAAATTACAACTGTCGGAAGTTGTCGTGTTCCAGGGGCACGGTTGCAAATAAGCGCACGTTTTCCGCGTGCGACGGGGACTGGCGTGGATGGTAATAATGCAGGAGAGAGAGAGAGAGAGATGATTGATTTGGACCGCGTGTCCCTACTCTCAAATGCGAATCATGGAAATTTTAAGGGTAATAATTTCATGCAAATTAATTTTTATTAAAATTAATTTCTTCAAAAATCTTAAACTTTGTTGTATAATATTGCATTATAAATATATAATAAAGATAATAGAGAGATTGAGTAGAGAAAATCAGCCACCAAAGATCGTAGAAAAAATCAGATGAAAGAGTTTTATTTCCAATATATGATTGTTATATCTACAACAAAAACTAAGCTCATATTTATAGAAAAACAAGAATATATTTATCATTAATATTAATGTATAGAATAATACATGTATTGGATAGGGAGATGAACGTTCGTTGTATAAGTAGATGTATTTAGAATGTATAATACAAATATACCATAATAAGTACATTAGATAAGGTGAATATAATAAATATTTATTCATGTATTTCATAATACTCCCCATTAAAAAATCATTGTATTCATTACGAATGTGTATCGAATAATACTACCTCATTAAAAACCTTAAGCTGAAAAAATCTAGTAAAACAAAAACCGGACAAAAGGAAAAAATAGTGCAAAGCACAAATTTTATAATCTCTCAATTTTATGGATGCATTAATTATCTCATTCTGGAAAAACCTTGTAGGAAAAAATCGGATAGAAAGGAAAAGGAGTACAATGCATAGTTTATAATATCTCCCCCTTAATTAAGCCATATAGCCATTGCCGGAGATTAATCAATCTTGCATCTTGTGAACTCATCACACGCCAATGTCATATACTAATTTCTCAAAAGTTGTTGTTGGCAATGATTTCATAACAAATTTATCTCAAATCAATTATTTGGTGATCGAAAATCCCAAATTGATATACTTATGATAAATTTATCATCCCCTAATTTCCATTAAATTTTCTTATCAAAACTGCCAAGTTGAATGACACATAATAATTAACTAATTTTACAATTTGGGCTCATGCGATCTATTTATTATAGTTGTATCGATTTGTGGTTTAACGAAGAGTAAATTTATTGATTTAGAGTTTTTGGTAATTAAAAAATTAGTTCGGGATAAATTAGTTATAAGTGTATAAGTTTGAGATTTTTCATAATCTTCACATTTTTCCTTATTTGAAGATAGTTTTCTTATATTTCATTTTGTACAAGAATTATGAAAAAATAAATTTAATATGATTTCGTATGATGAAAGATTGACTCTCGAGATACCATAGAAAGTTTCATAAAGATGATTTGTGGTTTTCTTATTTCATCGTGCCCCTCTAGCCGGACCGCCTAAATTTTCGAGTTAGAAAATAATCTATTGTGGTATATTTTTTATGAGAACATATTGATTGCACGTATTTATAAAGAAAGTCAAAGCATTGGATAAAAAAATACGTTTTTACCAAGTAACCTTAAGGAATTAGTTGAGCTAACTAAAAAGTAGAGCTAACACTTGCCGACACATTTTGGAAATAGATGTATTGAGAGCAACCTAAATGGGAAAATTTACTATTTTTAACATACATATTTTGCTTGTGATGCGTCATGCATGATCGACATTAGGAAAAACAAATCCTTCTTCTCTAATTATGTTTGACAAATAACCTGAAGACCTCGTCAACGTGATTTCAGATTGCTTACAAAATCAACATACCTAATGAACCTCAATGTCCGAGATATTTTTCTATAGGTAGGGCGGGTTTGAATTTGATATGAAGGTCGCGTCACGCAATTTAGTAAATTGATTTTATATGTCAATCTTAATTATTTTCAGCAATTAGGTTCACGTCGGTTCGTTTCAATTGAGGAAGCTAACAGGACAAATGCATGGAAGTTGCAGACGGTTACCTTTCTATTAATAAGTGATGCACGTTAGTTGAAGAGTCGCTATAAGGCCCAACCTCAGTTAGTTTCCTTTCGTTTTTTCAATTTTAAATTTGGAATTGTTTGGTGTATATCCCTTTCAGAACTCTACAAGCAAAACAAATTTTTAAAAAATCATGCTGTGTAATTATTAATTAACAACCAAACAGCCATTGAACCAGTAGTCCACCGAAAAAACAAGTATATATGTCATATCAAGTAAACAAGCATGACTATTCTATACAGATTCATCTCGGTATATGGTATTCTCAATTTATTTTTATTTACTTTCTATATAAGTTCGACTTTTAGTTTGGCTTTTGGTTTCCAGCTGTGGGTATTGCAATTTAAACAATCCAAATTTTAATCTTTCATGGACAGTTTAAGTGCGGTATTTACATAAAAGTCTAACAAATATTTTTTTTGGTCGGAGTCTATCATATAATTAAGTTCATTTAAAGTTTACTACTCATTTTTCTTTTAACGTTACATCTTAAATAGATATTAAGTTCACTAAAGAATAACCATATGTTTTCTCTCTTTGGGATAACGAAAAAAAAAAAAAGGTTTTTCATTTGGATTTACATCGTTTACTTAAATAATTATATAGTTCCCCTTATTAATAGAATTACAATTGCACATATATTGTTGGGAAATCAAATAGCGAATTTGATTAATTGGCATGTTCACATCTCTTTCACTCTCATCAAAAAGGAAAAATGGATAAATGAAGTACGATATCATAGTGTCTCATATTGGATACGACTTATGAGAAATCCGTTAACTAATTTATAAGATAATATCTATCCCAAAATGATTGAAATTTGTGTGATCGTTTAGAGATAAAATCGGTTACTCTTTCAACCACTAATTCCATGTCATAGTCATTGCAAAGTATATACAAGTGTATGCCAGCCATTACACCATTTCTGACCGATCAAAAAGCATCTGTGCACGCATATGCCATCCCCAAACAATCGTGTTTTTATATTTCTTTTCTTTATTTTTTATTTTTGGTCGGATATGAACTAAATATTGTGGCTTGCGAATTTTCAGATATAAGTTTCGGACAGGGAATATCCCAATTAAGCTCTCGGGAGATTCTCCGAAAGGGACGGCCACTTGAAACCGTAGTTAATGCTTCGTGGAATTGACCATCAGACGTTCAATCACGAAAGTTTCCCTAAAATTTCAAATACGTCAATATATATATCTGATTGGACCAAGAAAAAACGCATATATATATCTGATGTCTATTTCACAAATAAAGTACAATTTTTATTGTGATAATATAATAAAAAAAATCGTACTTGAGATAGATAACATGACTTCTGGATCCATTTCCGTGATCGAGGTCCTTTCAACGATCACTTCAAATTGAATTCCAGGTAACCATTTGATTTTATTATTTTTATCCATGCATTATTCTTTTTCTTTTCCTGAAGATTACATAAATGCAAAAGAAGGAAAATTACCCAGTAAATTATGAATATCAATTTAATCTTAAATTTTTTAATTTTATCAATTTAATTCTAAAATATTGTGCAAAATTTAATTCAACAGAATTCACTACTGATGCGACCTAATTAATGTTAATCATTCTACACAACATTTTGTCATCTCATTTTTTTAATATCTCGTGTTTGGGTCATCCACTTGAGAAGTTGAGAGCTAGCTTGTACATCATCGGTTCATGAGTTTAATCAATGGGGTTGGTTAATAGCTGGTCAATGTTTTATCGAGCTTAGGTAGTTCACACCACTGAAATGAAATACATCTGAATGATTTCATCATCGACTTTAATAATTCACGTCCCTGTCCACGTGTAACATGTAAGATTTCATCACAACTCTAAACTCAACTAATCCTTGTATAGATATATGCAAGTCGTGTTATTCACATGCATTGTATAAGATTCCATCAAAAATGAAAAACAAGATATGATAAAATTACTCCGGATGTAAAAAGAAAAATGAAAGTTACTCAAACATCACACACCTAAGGTTTTATATAACAAGCTTTAAATTCCGACAACCCGTATTTCTAATCACATATGTTCTAATATCATCTAATGTTGGTCAGTAAAAGTTGTACATAACAATACTTAACAGCATGATTAAGAATCATCATGTTCCTATGAATAATTTTTGGCCAAAAATAAATATTTCTATTTTTATTTTCCACAAGTTTCTAAGCATATGATTGCGTTTAAAAACAATACAAAATTTCTATTCCTAAAATATAAATTCATTTAATAATAGAATAATTTCCGATCTTCTCCTCCTTGATCAGGCCTCTCGGAGCATGTCGTCCTCATTCACCTTTTGCAAAGCTATGCAATTTCAAAGAGGCAATTATTGGCTTTGAACGACAACTCCATCACCACGATGCTGCTACACTTGATGTAGTTATGGACAAGGATCGTGTTGAGGCTGATGTTGTTTGGGGATGTAATCGAGGCCATGCGTGACGTCGGCGGTGATCTACATCCTTGACGTCCAATTCTCTAAAACGTAAAATTTGGCATTTTAAGGCTGCGCAACAATCGGAGATGCTTTATTACCTTCACCAAAAAAAAAAAAAAAAAAAAACAATCGGAGATGCTGGTGTTGTCAACAAACTTGTAGACCAAGAAGATGTTATTGTTTGCGGCGGGGGCGTCGAGCAGCTTTGTGATGTTGACTAGGGTAGTGCACTAGAACATTTCTATTTCTCAAGATTTCTATTCTTTTGTTCTTTGAAATAAAAAAAAGAACAGAAATCCGTTTGATAATATCGAGTTATTTTTCTATCCCCGAAAATAAAAAGTTAGCCCAATAATAAATTTGGAGCATAAATAAGAAATAAAAAAAAGTTTTTTTTGCGGTTGTTGGCAGCCAATGGGCTTGTGTGGCGGCGATGATGACAATCAACGGGCAATCGTCGTGCGTGATGGTGGTAGCGGGTAGGCGGGCGGCGAGCGGCAACAATATGTGAACAAGAATAAAAAATGAATAAATACAAAAGAGAAACTGTTGCATTATTAAACGCATTTTTATTCTTATTCTATTTTAAGAGTACAAATTTTGTGTAGTTATCAAACAGGTTCTTTTATTCAGAAATTGTTCTCCATAGTAGAAATAGAAAAGAACTATTTCCAAAAAAAAAAAAAAAAAACTCTTCCCCGGTTAAAAAGCGTTGTCATGTGCAACTTAGATGTCTCTAGTAGATTGTCCCGAGGAGGTCCTTGAGATAGCTCATGTCAATCTTTTGCCTAAACTAGCTCTGGAAGATGACTATGTCATTGCCACAGAAGGGGCAGCACCAGGAGGAGGAGGAGGAGGAGGAGTGTTAGGTTTGGTGAGGAAGTTGTTGGTGGTAAAGTGAAGCTCAGATAAGTTGTAGATGACTCAAATGTCCGAAAGGGAGTGGTGGAAGCTATATAGAGAGGTGTTGCCGTTGCCGGTGTTGGTATCGGAGACTTTGGGGGAAGAGGTGGAGATGTAGTAGCGGCCACCAGAAGAGGCGGCAAGGGAGGGGGCCGGAGAGGTGGAGGAGGCAAGGACCAATCTAGGAGTCTAGGATGGGGAGAGTCTCGAGGAGGAGGAGGAGGAGGAGGATGGTCTGCTGTTGGGAGAATGTAGCGAAGAATGAGCAATGAGAATAGTTTTTATTTCTATTTCCATTCTATAGATAAAAAATAATAAAATTTTCACTTCTCGTGTTTATTTTGAAAATAAAAATAATGATAAATTGTGTCACTAAAAAATTATTGTTCCAAATTTATACTTGTTAATAGAAAAATAAATAAACAAAATGATTATCATGTACCTCTAAGTACATTGCACATCAATTCAAAGGCTAATTAAGAGGCAAGTAGCCCTTTCGCAAAATCGATATATCTATAATTGGTCAATTCAATTGGATGTAGCTCTTTTTATGCACCTGTAATTTTCAAAATCACAAATGCTCCTACGAATATCTTATATAAAGTCATTAAACCCCCAAAAGAAGCCGCCTTCTTCCCACTAATCATACGTAATTAGAAAGCTCACCTTAAGACATCAATTATCGGGCCTTCGAGGAAGGAACAAGGAAACCCTAAATCCGACTCAGACTCCAACTCACCCCCGCCCGCCACTCCCTCGATCGGCGCGAAAGGAAACCCCCCGCGATCCTTCCCGTCACGTGCATCACGAGCCTTCTTTATTCCACGGAATCGTACGAGACCAAGTGCCAGATCGTACTCCCGATTCACCACCATTTTTTTATTTCTTAAATTACCGCTGTCGTCTTTTGGATTATTCGCCAAAAGAGGCTAATCCGAGGAGCTCTGTAAAAATTATTATAAGTAACATCTTTTTTTTTTCTTTTTAAATTTCTCGTGGTTCTTTTTTAATTTAAGGTTATTGTGTCTGAAAATTCGCCTGCTGCTCTGGGAGGGCGCAAGTCGCACGTGTGTCCCCTTTATGCCGGGCCCGGGCACGTGATAAAGTCGCCAGCCCGCACATGCCTCCTTCACCACTACCTTCGCCGAGGGAGAGATCGCCTGACAGATGTCGCGATCCGACGGTTGGAAAGGCTGAAAGTAGGATCCTGCCTTCCGCCCATATCTCCTTTTTCTTATTTGTTTATGTTCTTTTTTATGCGGTAATAATTGTAAATATTTTATTAACCCCTTTTTTCTTACAGGAGCAAAAAGAAAAAATCGCCGAGAAAAGGTCGAAAGTCAAAGCCGGCTGCTCTCCCTGCCGGGTAAAACTTTTGCGCCCGCCGATTTACAGTTCTTTTCTTTATTTTCTTCCAAATCTTTTTGGCAACAATTCAAATATAATACTTATGTTTCAACATTTCACCTGCCGACTTACAGCTCACTAACTTCTTTTGATTTAGACTTAGGGGATGGTTGGTTTGAGTTCATTGAATAAATTTGTCGAACTACAAGAAATTGTGATGTCATAAATGTGTTTCAAGAATACTTAACAAAAGACGGGAGATCATAAACTTTTGAAAACATGTGAATCACCTAAATTTGACGTTTTAGTTGGAATAGATACACGCTTTAGTAATTTTCAAAACATAACACGTAATGATGAACCACAATTGAGATGTTTGCATTTTGATTGATTGTCATTAGAACTGGCTGACTATAAAACAATTAGAATGCCTCTAGTTTCATTCGAACTAAGCGCTAAACCAAAATTTAATGGCATGAGATGGCAATTATAATAGAATACTTTTTTGCTTTTGCTTTTAACTTTAGTTACAATTGGTGGCCCTTTTAAGTCTTTAAAGATTTAAATGCTCCACAAAATTTAAGTCCTTTTTACTATCAAACACTTCAGTTTTTTTTTTTAAAAAAAAAAAGATAGCATGACTCAAAAAAAAAAAAAACATTAAGTCCAATTTCAATTCTTCTTTGAATTTTCTTTTGTCTCGGCAAATATATCAAATTTTAGGTCAAATCCTAAATCTATCTAGAAATTTGTTATGTTAAAAAAAAATCACAGACTTTCAATCTATTCTAACATTTTTCCATCATGGTGTAGATAACAAATCGACATTGACAGGTTGATATGGAAAATCATCTCTAAAATTAAGCCATTTTAGGATATGAAAATTAGGGATGACTAATGGCAAAGGGCTAAAGGGATAGATTTGAAATTAAAGTAAAAAGTTGAATTTTCTTTTACAAAAAAATCAAAAGTTGGCGTTTTTATTTTTTGGATAAAGCAAAGTTCAAGGTAGATTTGGATTGGACCTAAATTTTGAGATTTTTTCTTAGATAAAAAATGTTCATGATAGAATTAGAATTAGACTTAAAGTTACATATTCTTTTAGAGAATTAGCCGGTAGCATAATAGCATTACATCAATTGGAATTCTGTTTTTTTTTTTTATTTATAAAAATTAAAGTAAATCTCTTTTTCCCGTTGACAAGAAATCAAGAGCGCTCCTTTTAAGACGCAAAAAAGGGAGAAAACGCACCTCAATTTTGTAACAGCACAAAAGGAGGGAAAAAAAAAAAAGAGGAAAAAGAGAGAAAAAATAAAGGGAGGGCGAGAGGAGCAGTTAGTTTCGGAATCGCATTAAATGCCCAACAAAATTTCGTGACATGGCCAACCATCAATGCTAGACGCACCAAAATTCAAAAAGGTTCGAGGAGGCACAAGGAATCATCGCCATCCCACGTCCCCATACCAAACGGCAGGCATATTTAGGTGAGTAGTAGGTACGTCGTACCCTGTAACCGAAACCGGATACGGACATCAATCTCCCCTCATTTAATACAAGCCCCCAGCCCAACTCCCTCCTTTTCCATAAATTTAATTATTAATTAATTAGATCGAAATCTCCCCTTTTTTTTTTTTTTTTTTTTTTTTTTTTTTGGGTAAAGGTAAGAAGAAATCTCCCCTTTTTTTCCCCTTAACTTTCCCACAATCCTCGATTGATTGACTCAAATTATGGGTTCCATTTAGGTTGATTTGGGTCTCAATCTTGTCCCCACGAAGCTCCGTGGAAGGTCCTCCTCTTTGTGGGGGGAGGCGTGCGCATCTGCTTATTGTATCTTTGACCATGTTTTAACGAGTGATTAATTATATGTTCCGAGTATGCTAATCATGTTATTAAAAGGGTTCTGTTAATTAGTGTCTCAAAGGTATAACCGATAAGCAACTTCTTAAAACGGATTCAATAATTTTCAATATACCACATGTTGTCATCTTGTGAGACCATCAACGTCTTGAAAATTTTAACTATTCCAAATAAACAAGTCGTTCAATTGAATATGATTGAGTGATATTTTGAGGACATGCATGACTATGCTAACAAAGGATCGGGTTTTGTTAATGTGAGAATATCAATTTATTGTGAGATATAAATTTTTGAAAGAATTGCCATACAATAATTTATAATTATTTAGTATTCGATTTTTCGTAACTTAAAATAGACTGTTATTTTAACAGTAAATTAAAAAACCGTCAAGTGATCATTTTTTGAAAAGAATCTATCAACTAATTAAAACAAAAAGTAAAAGTTTATTTTTTATAAATTGCTTTTCTTCCTTTGTCCGTTAGCAAGTTACAAAAGGGCCAAGAAAAAATCTGCGTGACCGGATAAGACGGTTTCGGTCGTACCCGGAGTGGTTGGGAATGGAGCACGGGCTACGGGCAGCTGTCGGTGGGAGGTCCGGGGGCAGAAAAAGCCGTTGCGTTACGGTGGCAGGTCTACAGCCTGGACCGGACAGTGAGGCATTGGCACTTCGCCCTCCGAATCGGCGACCGCTCTTGTCGTCTTGCGCCAGCTCAGCACTTCCGTGCTGCCGTTGCTTCACTCTCTCTCTCTCTCTCTCTCCTCATTTTATTTTATTATTATTTTAAAAAAAGCGGTTTTCGAAAAAGGAAAAAAATAATATCATGCGACAACAGTGGACAGCGATAATGCTCGACAGCCTGGAGTCCCCCGGTCAAAGTCGGGCCTCAGCCTAACCGTTAGTTATTATCCGTTAAAAAAATAAAAATCGATATTAAAATAATTTCCGCTTCGAGATATTTTTTTGTTTCGTCATTAATTAATTATGGTTATGTTAGGTGTTTCGGTTTCATTAACTTCCAGCGGACCGCCGGTTTTGCTTGCTGCCGTGGGCAGCACGCGCTGGCGCTGGCGCGGGAGCGTGTGGCGCACTCGCCTCGCGCCTGCCCACCGGCCCATGCATATCATATTTGGAGGGTTTGATGTGATGCGCGGGTGGTGGTCATATGGACTTTTCTCGCGTCTGTTTGCGCCTTGGATTTTGTGCTTCTCTTTTTTATAATTTGGGGGGGAGCCCCTTCTGGAGATTTCGCTTTTGACCCCAGAGTTTTTGTGAGTTCTATGATTTGACCCACCGAGGATCTGGATTGTACTCGAACTTATACTTTTATTTTACTCGAATGTGTATTTTCATTTTGCACGTCCGATCTACTTTCGGTATGTGCGATCTAATCCATTTTTCCAACTTCCTTGGTCTTTTTTATATGCCTTCTTGAATGTGAATGGTCCGTTGATATAATAAAATGCTTGTGTAATTTTAAAATGGTAGTCCCCCAACACCTCAGAATATTGGGTATTGGGTCATTGAGAGGAGACAAACTTAAGATATGATTTGCCAATGCAACAGCCTGGTTTTTCTTGGATAATAATTGTCAACTTAACGACCAACAAAATATGGTGTGAAATCGAGAGGGCATTTTCTTTTGAAATGCACACCACAAAGAGATAACTACGGACTATTAAGCGTATTAATGAGGATCTAATCAAATTAAACAAGTCTTGATATATGGTTTGGATGTAAATTTAAGTGTTTTTGGTCATAAAATCATCATGAAAATTTCGAAACAACTTGTTTGGCGAGAGCATGATTTTTTGAAACCGCAATAAACGAAATTAAACAAAGCTCAAAATCTAGAATTAAGACTATTTTCCATCTAGGGGAAAAGATCACTAAAAACTAAAAATTTGCAATGAAACATTTAAATCCTAATATATATATTCTAAAAGGTGCAATAGAGTAACTCTAGCATTTTGTTTGGAAGAAACATAGGGAGTTTTTTTTTTTTTGGTCTCAACATAGGGAGTTGAAAATCCTAGAAAATGTAGGGGAAAATGACACAATAATTTATGAACTTGGATCCAATGCACTATGTGATCCATAAATTTTTAATTTATTTAATATGATATTTAAACTGTAGCTTAATGTGTAATATGATCTCTAGATTTTTGACACATGTTCAATTTAATCTTTCAATTATTTAAAAATGTTCGATATTATCCCTAAATTTAAATTATGGAGTAATAGTATTGAATATTTCTATATAATTTAGGAATTAAGTTGAACATATATTAAAAGTTTAGAGATTAGAATTACATTACATATTGATTTAGTTCAATGATCACATCGAATAAAATTCAGGGATTATATTACACATTATATCAAATTCTAGGGACGATTTGTATCATTATTCTAAAATGCAGGGAGCTACTGAATTAGGCATTGAAATTAGTTGGTGTAATTAATTTCTTCTTAGGTGTACAAACAGTTCAAGCTGTGGTTACTTCTTTTACTCGAGATAAAATAGGCAAACAGCCGTGTCCTGGATTAACTCTCCTAAAAAGGAAATCTTTCTTTTTCTTGCTGTTCCTTTAAATTAAATAGGATAAGGATTACATTTCATGTCCCCACCAAAAAGGAAAATCCCAAAAAACGCAACAAACTAAATCGGAAAACCGTCCGTTAGAATATATAGCCGGTCAGCACATCTTTAACCGAAAAGATTTACAGAAAAAGAGCTACTTACCATAGGGAGATGTTTGAAAATTATAGGAAAAAAGTCATAAAAAAATCCCAAAATTTATCAATTATAATGCATTTATTTCAAACTTTTTTGTGACTATGATCCAAAATTTTGTATTCGTGTGACACATTTTTCAATACAAAAAAATCTAAAACTTATACTTACGTGATAAATTTATTTTAAACCTTTTCTTTTTTTGCGACACCAAATTTACAAATTGAGGTAAATATGTCACAATGACATAATTTAGGGTCTTTGATGATTTTAACCCAAAATTATATAAAATTTTTCTAAAATGCTGCTGTAAAATTAACTTGTTAATTAATCGACGATTTTGTCCATTTTATAATCTCGTCCCACGATGCCGCTACATCTTAAAATTTGGACAAAAAAAAGTTGGCTTTTGGTTGAATTTCGTGATAAAAAGTTGGAGAGATTCAAATTCCCAATTGAGCTTTTTTTGAAATTACGAAACCAAACCGTTGGGTCATCAAATTTTCCACAGAGCACAAAAGATAGGTACAAAAGAAAAGGAGGAAGGAGATGAAGATAAGGGAGCGGGGATCGGAGGGAAGCAAGGTCAAAAGGCCGCAATCATAATCGCTTCGGCTCGCCCCCGCTTCCCCCTCCCCCACTCAAAGACCGACTCTCGATTACTTCCTTAGCCTCATCAAAGATAGAGAGAGAGAGAAGAGAGAGAGAGAGAGAGTGCAGAAGACGCTCCCAAGAGAGAGAGAGAGAGAGCAAAGTAAAAAGAGAGAGCGACTTGTGTTAATCAGTGCAATCTGGGAAGCGACGCGTGTCCCGGCCTCAGCCAGCTGTATCCCAAGTCCAACCGCCTCCCCACTTCCACACCGGTCCAACCGGTCGGCCCCCGCCCTCCTCTCCCACCTTCATATACCCCCTCCCCTCTCTCCGTTCTCTAATCGTCCTCTATTCCTCACCCAAAATTCCACCTTCCTTCGTTCCTCCCTTCCTCCTTTCCTTCCTTCTGCACCGAAGGAAGCGCCCGCTTCGCTAGCCACCCCTCGGTAAAGTTCGCTCCTTTTTGGGTGAGCGAATCTTGGGTCTCGAGCTGTTTCGATCGATGGCTTCGAGGAAGGAGGTGGATCGGATCAAGGGACCGTGGAGCCCCGAGGAGGACGAGGCCCTCCGCCGCCTGGTGCAGAAGCACGGGCCCCGGAACTGGTCCCTCATCAGCAAGTCCATCCCCGGGCGGTCCGGCAAGTCGTGCCGCCTCCGGTGGTGCAACCAGCTCTCCCCGCAGGTGGAGCACCGGGCCTTTACCCCGGAGGAGGACGACATCATCGTCCGCGCCCACGCCCGGTTCGGCAACAAGTGGGCCACCATCGCCCGCCTCCTCTCCGGGCGCACCGACAATGCCATCAAGAACCACTGGAACTCCACCCTCAAGCGCAAGTGCTCCCCCCCGCTCTCCCCGCTCGCCGAGGAGGGGAACCACAGGGCGTTCGACGCTGCAGCGGCGGCGGCGGCGGGGTACGACGGGGACTTGAGCCCGCGGGAGCGGCCGGCGAAGCGGTCGGCCTCCGCCGGGCCTTGCCTGAGCCCCGGCAGCCCGTCCGGATCCGGCATGAGCGACTCCAGCGTGCACTTCGTGTACCGGCCCGTCGCGAAGACCGGGCCCGTGGTGCCCCCGCCGGTCGAGGCGACGGCGGCGGCGGTCTCGTCCACCGAGGATCCGCCGACGTCGCTGAGCCTGTCGCTCCCGGGGGCCGCCGACCCGTGCGAGGTCTCGAACCGGGTCGCGGCCGAGCCAACTCAGCCGGCGACGCGCCCGATCTCCTTACTGCCCATGGCGTTAGATCCCGCTCCGACGCCGGCGTGCGCTCCGCCGCAGGCGGTGGCGCTGCCCGAGTACCCAAGGTACAGCGGCAACAACAACAGCAGCAGCATCTTCCCTTACCCGCCTCCGTCCCCAAGGGTCGGAGCCGACTTCTCGCCGTTCAAGGCGGAGTTCATGGCGGTGATGCAGGAGATGATAAGGGCGGAGGTGAGGAATTACATGGCGGGGATGTGCTCGCAGGCCGCGGCGGCCGACATAAGGAACGCCGTCGTGAAGCGAATCGGGATCGGGAAGATCGAGTGAAGACAACGACAGAGAGAAGAAGAACCGGGATGATGAGTCTTGGTTGGCGGCGGCGGCTTCGGAGAAAAAAAGGAAAGAAGTCGAAATGCGAAGAGGAGGAAGAGGAGGAGGAGATGGAAAAAACTGGGACTCTGTTTTTTCACCCCTTTTTTTCTTTATTTTTATTTTAAGTAGAGTAAAAAAAAATAATTTTGGCCGATGTACAGTGGGAAAAAGAACCAGGGAGAGGAGGGAGACTCAGCGAAACCTCTGATCTGTGTCCTCTTCAGGCCTTTGGTCGAGCAAAAAGGCGGAAGGAGTAGAAACAAGAAAATGTGAAAATCTCAAAACTCGAAAAACCCAAAAAAAAAAAAGAAAGTAACTTTTATAAGTTTAATTCCTCTAAGTTCTTTGTTCTCCGGTCTTGTCCCTCTTCCCAGATCTTTTGCTGTGGTGTGATTTTCGAAAGTCGAAACGGAAGAAATCCGTCTGAAGAGTTTTCTAAACAGTGATTCACTCTCTCGTAGGAAAAAAAATTCGAGCGAATTTAAATTCCGACAAAAACTGTCTTTTAAGGAAAGTTGTCTGTGCGTTATTTTTCTTTTTCTGGATTTTGGCTTTGATGGGGTTGAACCCAGATGGGAAAAACTTATCCAGCATGATTTGGTACACACAATTCAAACACCAGATTCAGATTTTATGAGAGTTTTCTCGGGAAAGTGAACTGGAAATTGAATGCACGGATGAGACGGCCGTTTAAAAGTTGAAAGCGTGTTTTTCCCTTTTGAGGTCGCAGGGTCTGTGATTGGTAATGTCACTAGTATGTCTACGGACGGCACTCTGAATTCCAAGATCAGATTTTTAAGTGAGGGTCATTTTAATTGTTATAATGATTTAAATTAGTAGAAAAAATGCGTGGTTTTTGTAACTAATGACGTATTTATGGAAGGGAAAATTGAAACGGTCACAAATCGAATTTGATTCCTTAATTAGTGGTTTAAGGATAGTTATTAACAAAATGCGAAGGGAAATCATCCCCCTAAGGCAAAAAAGCCTATGGAACTACGCGTTGATGGGGGCCCGTTTTGGTTTTCTTTCTCCGCCGGTCCATCCGGAATTTCCGTGACTTTATTAGCAACAGTGACGCACAAATCCTTTAATCCTCGTTGCCATTATTAGGACTGAATTCTCAAATATCTGAGAAAAAAACCCAATTTTTAAAAACATTATTGTAAATCTAACAGGAACTTTTGAACGTTTCCGAAAAAAATTGCATAACGTTTTGCCATTGTCAAATTGTTGTGCTAATGTGCATATAAGCAAATCTTCGGAATGACATGGCGCAACTCATTCTCATCCAAGTCAATGTGAAATCAGGGCTAAAAAGGACGAGAAACATTGTTGTAATTAACATCGTAGAATCTTCTATGCAAGGCAGCATATTTGGAATTAACTTGTATAGATAATGCATGCATCGATCTCGACATATGAAATCGATTTTCACGAGCTGGGTCTCAAATTTTTCAAGAGCAAAATTTTCTAATATGAACAGCCATTCCATGACATTAGTAGAAAATGAATCTTTATTCGACTAAGTTCTCCAATTTGCGCAATAAATATCTAATTCTTCAAGTGCAAATCCTACCCTGTTTTTTATTTTCTCTATGATATCGGAATGATAGTCTATCATTTAAAAGCACGAATATCTTCATGTAGATTCCGCATAAGTGCAAGTGGGGTCTATACGGTATATATAGAAATTAATCAAATAACTTTAATGATGACGTGAGAAAAAAATGGATTGGGCCTCAGAAGATAATTAATTTGTAAGTAGGCCCTAGGCAGCTCAAAGTGATTGAAAGATACTTCGAGTCCACATAGGAAGGTAGTTGGAATTCTAGACCCTGTGATAGAGATATTAATAAATTTTCATGAAAAATGAATGATTTATAAAATAATTTTAAAAATAATATTTTGTGCCATTTGAAATATTTAGTCAATAAAAAATTTTATTATCGATAAAAAAATATGTAAATATTTTTGTGGATGATCAATTTTTTTTGTTCATTCATTTTTGTAAGCGGCACAAATGATTAATTTTAGGAAAATATTTTTTCAAATCATACAGTACCTTGTACATACCTCAATTGGTAAACTGAGTTGTATAGAGGTGATGGAAAAATTGACGTTTGACCAATAACTCACCAAAGGAGTTAATTCTTCCAAAAGAAAAACCGAAAGCCAAAAAAAAAAAAAAAAAAAAAAAAGAAGAAGAAACCTCCGAAGGGATAAGGAAAAATTGGGTTAACTTTGTTTATCCCTAAGTATTTGATTATATTTGCGCTTCTGTCTCAGTTTTTAGCATACTCCAAAAGAATTTTTCATGCTTCTATCAATTGTTTTTCTTTTTTAAATTTTATTTCATATAAAACTAATACGTGCACAGGAACGAGTACAATGTCCAAATGAGAGAATTTATAGTGATTCTACACAAGGGCTGGTACTTCGTTTTGCATCAAATTCTGGCTGCATGTTTAATGTTAGAATAATACCAGATACATTAATATTACTTTAGAAAATTAAGGGTTTCATGGAAAACTGAAGGTTTTGAAAATATTTTTCTAAAATGATGAGTTTTGTCGCTTAAAAATCAGTTAATATTAAATAATTTCATTATTGACTAGAATTTATGTCTCACTATTTTTGTGAGTGGTGAATTTTTTTCATTTATTTATTATATAGATGGTAGAAGAAATTATTTTTTTTAGAAAATATGAGTATGATTTTTAAAGGAGATAAATCGAGTAACGCACTTGGACTTTTCTGCATCAAATAGTCATAGGAAGGAAGAGGGGGCGATGGTTTTTATTGAATCCAAGTGGCAAAAGCAAAATTGTCTCACTCATCAATTCAATAATTGACCAAAGCTTCCAAAACTATCAACATCGAAAGCGATTGCGGGGTGAGAATGCTCCAAATTCCCTTTAACAAAGCAAAGAATTTTGACAAAAAACCAATTACTTTTAATCATACCTTATAATTGACCATCTTAGTCCAAAAAATGAGTGGTGGGTTGCCATCATGTCATTGAATTCTGGCCAGCACTACCGAAGCCTTTGATCTCATCCTCTCGTACATTAAATATTCGGAAACCTTAGGACAAATAACATACGAATGAGTAGTTAGTGACAAGAGCAATAATTCACCTAACATGATAAAGCAAAAGCAGGAGGGGCTCCACATAGCTGGGGGGGTTTCCTTGTCGCCTAAGGTGCAGTCTTGAATCCAGAGAGTCCTCGAAATTTAGCTACATTTCCACGCCATGGTGGTGCTGATGCAAACAAAAAGAAGTCTCCTTCACCGATCATCGACCCATTGGTCACTAGGGTTTGGATGTTTTCCTGATTAGGATTTGGAAAATATTTTCCCGATTAAGATTACTTGTATCCCTTAACTTTTATTGATGATGAAAATATTTTTTTAAATCATTCATTTTTTACTAGACAAATAGAGCCTCAATTATAACTTATTCTTCACTCTCTGTAATTCACAATAACAAGGGTGTAATGAATGGTTAGGAACTATTAAATTACCTTAGGGAGCTAATTAGAGTTCTTGCGTCTTGCCTAAATTAGGAAGTTGTAGTACAAATTATTGAAGATATACACAGCTTTCGCTTGTAGTGGAAGGATACGTTGTTAGTGCTGATACTATGGCTTTTTCTTTTCACGATTATAAAACTACCCTCAACTTTATCCTCATAATTTGTACCTTTCGGTTTAAAAAAATTGCACATGTGTCTCGAGATTTGAAGAAAAATCAACTTTGCACCCTAAGATTTGACCAATATTCTGTTGTTGGGTTACAGACATGACGTCGCCCATGTTTATATTTAGTTAGAACATGCTGGTGATTTTCCTAAGTGGTAACCCACCAATTAGAGGCATATTAGAGAAAATCGTATGCCTTAATTAAATAAAAAAAAAAACTCTTCGAGACCATTTAGGTCAAGACCATGTGATTTAACTCATCGATTGCCCTCGAGCCCTACTTAATGGGGTCGAGCTTGAAGATTTCAAGTATAGATTGAAATCTTAGGCGCAGAATACTGGTTTTGAAATAAAAGGATGCAAGTTGTAAGTAAAGTTAAAGACGAGCGAAGCCACTGAACTACAAAGTTTGGTTCTCTGGCCACTCCATTAAAGCGAGTGTGGATTCATGCATATTTTTTTTTCTTCATATATTTGGATCATTTTATTGACAAACGGGACGGATGAAAGTGACAGAATTTAAATCATAAGATTCTTATAATGAGTACAGGACGTTGGATTGAACCATGCCTGTTCAGCACCAACGTGCTCGAGGGTCCAAGCGTACGCGAACCTGTCATTCTAGTCCCACATGTGTGCATCAACGGTCCGTAACTCTTCATACAAGATAGTCAGTTGGTAACTCGCGATTGGCTCAAACTTTGTAGGACAAATTGAGCACCTGACTATTGAGCCAACCGAGCTAGATGGTGTTTCTATTTCTAGATTATTTCTGATTAAGCTTAGTCGCCTAAGCAATTGACTCATTTGGTCTCCGCAATCTTAGACCTATCACGCTGATAAGAACAAAAGCCATGTGGCTACACCCCTTTTGATGACGAAGTCGCGCACCAATCCATGCAAAGCGTATAGCGAGTGGTCAGCGGCGTTGCTCGGAATTCTAGCTCGGATGCTAGTGCTGTGCAGAAAGTCCAATGAGCGTACGCTGGAATTGGGCGTACAGCTAGGGCACAAAATTTCTCGTAATGGGACAGCGGGGACGGTTGTAAAGTGAAAGCTTCCAAGCAAAATAGCTTGCGAATAATGCGAACCGACATGTCGGCAAGAAAATTGACGGTTCAACCTCTAGGGCCTAAGTCATGGCCGGCCTCCACTTTGCACCGCCGAGTAATGGAGTTCTTAGAAAAACGGGGCCAATTGTCGTTGCACGACGACTTGTGGGGCCTCACCATTGTCGAACGTAACCGAGAAAATTGTTTAAAAAATTCTAAATTCTTTGCATTTTTATTAATTCAATCATAATTCATTTAATTTTACCAATTAAATTTAATCATTTTCATATTTTGCCGATTGAAGATAAATTTGATTGAAAATCGTCGATGTGGACGCCGGCCATCCTATGTGGCACGACTGGTGCTAACATGAAAATTTTTCATTTTTCTTTTTTTTTTTTCTTAATCCTAAGCTGGTGAGCTTGCTGGCCATGGGCGAGGAGTAGCGACACTAGTTTGGTCTGGGTGAGTGTGTCACTGCTCTCACCAGCCATAGGCAAGGCCATCGGCCCTTGCCAATCCTATCACCAGTCCTCATCACTCCTATTAACGAGAACAAGACAGCAGTAATGAGCCTAGGCTGATGGCTCAGATTGAGATGTGCCTCATGGCCCTCGCATCATAGAAGCAAGTGTCTACGCGACCCTCTTTCTCATGAGAGTGAGGGTCTTTCTAAATTTTTGGTTTGTGCTGCGATTGTACTCGTAAGTTTTTTTTTCTTTGTTCTTGGATTTCGATTAATAATATTCAATGTGAAAATGGAAAGATTTGTTTTGTTATGAGCGTTTTCAATTCATCAGTTTTAAAATCCACTTATCAAGTTCTTATTCATTCCTCGATGCACAATTGCTTGTCAATTTGAGTTATGAGAACTGCGATGTTTGACCAGTATCATCGACTAGTCAAACTGCGATGATTCTTGCTATCGAGTCGACGATTTGGAGGAATTGATTTTCGATCGAAGCAGGGCCCAAAAGAGCTATATCTAAGATTGTCTGAATGGAAATTCCTGGTTAGGATAAATGGAGATTCAAGGATCTCTATGTGGTCCCTCGAGTTGTGTTCTCACCGAACCGGTTTGAAGAAATGCTCAGACCGGTGAATGGGAGCGGACAGAATTTTCGGAGTCGTCATCATTTTCCCAAATTCTTTCGTTTTCCATCCGTGGGACACGTGAGGACTACATTAGGGTGGTTTCTTCTGGTTCATCTGTGTCTGTTTCGCATTTGCAAATCGGCATTCTTTGTATCCTTTTTTGACATGATGACTATTAATTACGCTAGGTATTTCTCCTAGAGCAAATTTTGGCATTGGCTATCAATGTCGCCACAATTAAACATACTCCCTTCTTCCCTGGCCGATATAAACTTGATTAAAAATCCTAATCTTAAGGGCCCATTCCGCGGTCCGACCACTTTGAGCACTCCAATTTGCCGTGCTCAATCCTACTGTTGAGACCAATATAAAAACCTCACAAGTTAACACTGTAAGATGACTTTACACCTTGCGAGGGCGAGTTAACCCACCAAAACAGAGTTAGGATAGTAGTCGATAACTAACATTACACTTAGTATAGGGGTGATCAATTTCCAGTTTGGTTTAGTTCCAAGGTGGAATCGAGAATGGATTGGGAGAACTAGTTCCCAATTTCTGATAATGGGGACCAAACTGGTTGGTCCTAGAATTGGGAATCGGATGGACCGACCAGTCCAGTTTGCTCTAATTGAGCTGGTCTCTATTCAACTTTCGTAGCAAATCACAAATGTGCCCAAAATAATGTCATTTTTATTTTATTTAAGTCACGTGAGCGCCTTGTCAACACCATTTTCCTTCCGGCGTACATCTAGGCTGATTTTTGACGATGCTCATTGACGAAATCTTGACATAAGTAAATATGTTACACAAATACAAGTTTAAGATTTTTGGTGTCATAAAAAAATGTTTAGGGCAAATGTGTTATAGTGAGTGTAGTTTGGGATTTTTAGTGACCTTTTCCCTCTATTGTATTTGCATTGGGAAAGTAATTGTGCTTTTACTCTGGAAATCTTTGAAATAGTTTTATTTATTTATTGGAGAATTAGGTATTTTGAAAATTTACCTTCTCTAAAAATCTAAAGTTATAGAGGTAAAATATGATAATAATAAAGAAAAAGACTGCAAGGTAAGAAAAAGACTGCAAGGTACTTTAAGTATGTATTAACCAAATATATATCAACCAGATATACGCTACAGATTTGACAAAATCTGATAGCCTTATATTTGGTTGATTTAATACCCATATTTGGTTGATTTAATACCCAATTAAGAAACAAAAGAAAAGCCACGTTACATTCTTAACAGTGGCAATGAGAATCCGTAGAAAAAGAAGAACAAGGAAAAAGAATTAATTCAGGTCCACCATTCTAAATTTATATTGGATTTTTATAGGCAATTTTGTCTCTTTAAGGAAACAGGATTGTCATAATAAAGAGCAGGGATTTAGTCATAAAAAAGAGTCGTAGTAGCCCCACAAGAAAAGAAAATCTAATTTGAAAAAACAACCCATATTTGGTAGGTGTATCAAGCATTAATGTAATGAAATCTTGGGAATTGACAATTTATCTTCCTATTTAGGTTAATTACAAGAAAAAACCAAATTACCAAATAAACAAATGAAGATTATCCCAGTGTCCCGCATCTATATAAACAGTAGAATCATATCACTCTCGTACCAAAATACAGTAAATACACTACGAACATTACTCGTTTGAGAACAAATTAGACATGGATGTCCTGAGTTGTGCTAAATTAGTGATGCTGACGCTCGTGGCCGCGATAGCATTGCAGCATCTGCCACTGAGGTGGAATCATTTAAAGGGGACTCTTGTAAGGTCGAATGCTTGACGGGGTGTGCAGCGATCGTTGAAAAAAGTGCCTGCGGTCGTTGAAAAAAGTGCCTGCTATCTCACGTGCTACAAGAATTGTATAGGCAATTCGGAGGTCGAGACATTCGCAAGCCGATGCAACCATGGTTGCGTGATGTCCAGATATTTCGACCCGCGTCCTGGTACGAATATAAAACCTTCGCCTTTTATATAGGAATGATTGGACCTAAGCATGTCCTTAAACTGCTTCACCCTAAATCGGACATCCCAGGGTGCCCAGTTAACTCCATTTACAGGGGTTTAATTGGAATTACGGGATAAAGTCCCCATTGGGCTTCCCGCCGACCCTCCAAGGGAGGGGAGCCTACCTCGGATCCCCGTGAAGCCCTTCTCCTAGCATACTAGACTAGGTTCAGGAAAATGAAGAGGCCTGGCCAACCTCCCATCGTGAGCGGGTTGGCCAGGGTGGCGGCGGCGGCGCATCGGCTTGCGAATGTCTCGACCTCCGAATTGCCTATACAATTCTTGTAGCACGTGAGATAGTAGGCGACCGCTGCACACCCCGTCAAGCATTCGACCTTACAAAGGTCCCCTTTAAATGATTCCACCTCAGTGGCAAATGCCTCCAATGCTATCGCGGCCACGAGCATCAGTATCGTGGCCACGAGCGTTAGCATGGTTGCGTGATGTCCAGATGTTTCGACCCGCATCCTGGTACGAATATAAAACCTTCGCCTTTTATATAGGAATGATGTCTGCTTTTCTTTGTTCATCGATAGTGATGGGCTAAGACCTTCAACTTTTGTCTGATAATTTGGGATCCATTTGCTTTGCAGACAACTTGATTTTTCTGGGAAATGCCTGTATTTTTTCAAGGGATTTACTATTGTCTTTGGCTGGACATGAAATTAGTTTCCTATGTTTTATGTTTTTTTAAACAAGAAAACTCTAAACTTATTCTTACATATTTTCTTGGGATTGGTCCTTGAGAGTTGGATTTATGGGACAGGTCTGTGCAATGAGGAGAAATTATTACATGAAATGTAAATCATAAAAATCAATATCATTTGAGACTATTAATCAAGTGGATCACCATATTGTTAATAATGTGGGTTTTGCACGATCAATGGTGTAGACGGGATTGGTCTACATATTCTTTAACACACCATGCAATAGTGTTTTTTTTTTTTGGGGGGGGGGGGGGTGGGGGGTTGCATTAAGACCTTGATTTCTGCCTTCGGAGTTTTTTTCAAGTTTTGAATGGCCAATGATGATGATTTGAGGTCTAATGACTTCTGGTTTTTGAAGCATTGATCTTATTTTTATCGATAAAAAAAACCTTGGTGTAGGTGGATATTAATTGATCATTAACTTTGGAAAAAAAATACTACCTATTGACGATTCTTTTAATTATCTTTTTTCATTATTTTTCAATATTTGGAAATGTATAATATGGGTTTTTACGTACTTTCTTATATTGCAGATGCCAAGATAGCTAAAGGCTGTGTGAATTCTTGCTCAGAAAGTTGCAAGAAATCTTAAGCCGTCAAGAGTTTGAGAGATCGCAAGCCTAGTTAAAGCGAAATAAGAAGGGATAATACCCTAAAAAACCCCAAACTGGTACACTTGTGACAAATTTACCCAAAACTATTTTTTTGACCACCAAAAACCCCAAACTGGTATACTTTTGACAAATTATCCCAAACTAGTACACTTGTGACAAATTTACCCTATGTTAGTTTTCGTTAAATTTTATTATTAAATTATTAAGTTAAATGACACGTGATGCTTAACCAATATATCAATTTAGGATTTTACGTTCCGTTTGTCATAGTTTACAATTTTTATGATTTTTTTGTGGTATTAATCCAATTTAGCATAAGGTATATTTGTCACAAATTTACCCGGTTTAGGGTTTTTTGCGATCGAATAAATTAGTTTGGGATAAATTTGTCATAAATGTACCAGTTTAGGGTTTTTTATAATCAGTCGGGGTAAATTTGTCACAAGTTTACCAGTTTGGGGTTTTTCATGGTCAAAAAAATAGTTTGGGGTAAATTTGTCACAAGTGTACCAATTTGGGGTTTTTTAAGGTATTACCCCAAATAAGAATAATGTATGGGACAAAAGGAGCACTAGATTTGAAGTGTACATTACTTTGGTTAGATATTGTTTTGAGTGGTAGATTCAAAGTGCACAAAACTTTTGTCATATGTCGATTTACCTAAATAATTGTCATTGGGCTTCTTAAAATTACGCATCTCCTTGTCTTTTCATCTATGTAGCACTGACATGGACACGTCACATTTCTAAAAAAATAAAGAATTCCGACATGTTCCAATATGTTATATATAAAATGCAAAAAAAAAAAATAAATAATAATAAGAGCATACAATTAATTTATACTAAAAATATTAATCAAACATTTGTTAATATCATTCATTATTTTAATTTGACAGAGATTGAATGAAAAATTCAAAAGTTGCAAACATGAAAGAGTAAACTTGAAGGAACATGACATGTTTTCTTGTACTTGTCGGAGATTAGTGAGATTTTTTATAGTCCTAAACAATTCATGATATATAGACTAGCTTGGTGAGAAAAATGAAAATCTAGAACAAGAACTCTCGAAGTATGACCAAAAGAAAAGGAAATCACTAAATTCGCCACGGAAAATGTGGAAAATGTGAGAGATAACTCACAAGCCAATAACATAGACCAAAAGAGATAACTCGCAAGCCATACTTGCGAGAGGCGGAAAGAAACAAAAAAAATTATAAGTACATGGGGGCAATGGAGCGACACCGACGAGAAGAGGGGCCATCGTCACTCATGAGAAGATCAGGACTTTTAAGTAAGAAACTTGAGAGTAGGAATTTTCTTCTTTCCCCTTTATTTTGTTATTCTTATTATTTTTTCATATATTTGCATTTTGACCCCTCAAGTATTGAAATTTTTTAAAATTGACCCCACGCGTGTCGGAATTTTGGACTTGCGTGTTGAAGCGTGTCGGAAAGAGTTGACTACTTGTTGGATTTTTCGACACTTGTTGACCATATGTCGGACACGTGTCAGAGCGTGTTGGACACGTGTCGGAGTATCGGACACGACACAAAGGCTTCTGGAGACGGAGTGTCGGACACGATACAAAGGCTTCCGGAGAGTGTCGGTGCTTCTTAGCTTTTCACATCAAAGAAATACTATCTTCTCTGTCATTTATGTCATCGATAAATGGCAATTCATTGACTGAAATATATGCATATATTTTAAATGAAGAACTCAAAAATTGAGTTGATAAAGCGTTATTTTGCATTGATATGTTGTATAATATATATAAAGATATCACCACCTATAATTATGGTAAATGATAAAGATAAAAAATAACAATTTTATCTATAAGGAAATTGAATTAAAAAATTACAAAATATCTCCAAATGATCGACTCATTGATACTTTATTTGATTTGTTATCTTCATATTGATTTGTAGAAGATTCTGCACTACAAATATTCTGATTTTTTCCCTTCTAATTTGCTACTCCAATATGAAAGACTTTAAACTTGAAATTCTATTTTCAGTGGAATTACATGCGACTCTAGGCCTAGACGTATGAAATCAAGGTACTAATATTTCTTTGGGAAGAAGTTACACAAGCCTTAAATTATGCTTACTGTAATGTGTTTATCATGATTTTTTTTTTGTGGTATTAGAAACCCTCTATGTCCACCGTGACACATTTATCTCAAATATTTTATTGTGATATAAAAAAACCCAAACTTGTACCTATGTGACACATTTATCCCGTAAAAAAATTTTATTTTATTTCACTTAAGCAACGTAGACGCTACTTTATGATGTCAATGTAGACAGCTTTTTTATTGTTGAAAAGACTTTGATTATAAATACGTTACATAGATACAAATTTAGGACTTTTGATGTTTAGACTAAATATGTCATAATAGATGTAGTTTATGATTTTTTGTGACTTTGCCCCTGGTGTAATGATCTGTCATATCATGAGATACTTAAAAAATGCAATCTATTAGTTTTTTAAATGGCTTTTCCTTCCGTATATATCTAGCTAATAAGTAGGCATATTTTCTTGAATATATATTATTGTATTAAAAAATTATTTTTTAAAGTCAAATCACTTATAATGAGTTAAATGTACGTTCCATCCATGCATGTGCCGTGACACAAACTTTATTCGAATTTACTATAAAATATTTTATTCTATTTTCCAAGTTAATTATATATAACTTAACAAAGAACTAAGTTTACTCTTTTCTCAATATTTTTGGTGAAAAAACTAGCGAATCCAAATGCAAATAAAAGATGTCTCTTCACCAATCATACTCTCTCTCTCTCTCTCTCTCTCTCTCTCTCTCTCTCTCTCTCTCTCTCTCTCTCTCTCTCTCTCTCTCTCTCTCTCTAGGAGTCTCCACCAATCATCGTTCAATCAAAACTAGGAGTCTCCACCAATCATTATTCAATCAAAACTACTAAAGTTGGGCTCTTTTAGGGTTGGTGAGGGTCATTGGCTATCCTCACCCTCGACCGTGAAGGCTCTTGTTAGATTTGGGGAAGGTGGCCTTGCCTCTGGCCACCCAAATTTGGCAAGAGTGAGGCCTTTGCAGCCACTAAGGGCGACCTTGCTTGCCAAAAAAGGAGAGCAAAAGATAGGAAAATTCAAAAAAAAAAACTAAAAAATAGAAAATTATTAAAAAAATAGTCCACATTAGCGCCATCGAAGTCATGTATGACAACTAGCGTCCACATCCGATTTTTTGGCGAGGCAAATTTCCTATGGCACTTAAGTGATTGATTTTTCAAATTTATGGCACTTAAGTGATTGATTTTTCAAATTTATGGCACTTAAGTGAATGAAAAAAGTTATAGCACTCAAATGTGTATCATATAAAAGTTGTGGCACTTGCATCATACTTCCCTATTATTGGATACTAGAGCAAAAGTAGAACTATTTGTTTGTATGATGTAATGCTAAGATAGGTCATGAAAAAGATGGTAACATGATCCTATAGCAAAAGGGATAACTCATTAGTCAGAATCTGCATTTGGCATTGCCTCCTTTTGATGGATTCATGTTGCGACCTTCTCAAAGAGGAAAGTTTTTTTTTTTTTGGTAAAGGTAAGAAATATATTGAATAGAACCAGGAAGCTATATAGAGCTATACAGCGAGAACTTGGACCCAAAATCCTACACTCACAAAGACAGCAATCAGAGCGAGTGGAAGGAGGCCAAGGTAAAAGGAAACACCCCTAACGGCGAAGAGAAGGGCCAAACAACAGCCAAAGAGAACCAGCTATCCTTCCCCGAGGCCTAGAGAGGGAACAACAAATAAAAGAGAAACCCAAGAGCCCATTCTAGGACAAGAAGGTAAGAAAACGATGGTAGCCATAGTCAGGAGCGAAGTCCTTCATTCCAAGCTTCCAATGCAACATCTAGGACCTTCGAACAATAAAGGTTGTAGGAGAAGCATCCTACTCAAGAGCCGAATGACCAAAGTAGAAGATTAATCCGCTAAAATGGAAGGAGTGAGCGCCCAGCTTTGTAGTAGTCTTCTATTTGAAGCAGTGGGAGGAACATGATGGAAGGATAAGGCTTTGTCCTTTAATACTCTTTCAAGACGTCCTTTCATGGCCGGGAGGGAAGGGGGTCTACCCCGGAAAGCTCTTGGGTTTCTCTTTTATTTGCTGTTCCCTCTCTAGGCCTCGGGGAAGGATAGCTGGTTCTCTTTGGCTGTTGTTTGGCCCTTCTCTTCGCCGTTAGGGGTGTTTCCTGTTACCTTGGCCTCCTTCCACTCGCTCTGATTGCTATCTTTGTGAGTGTAGGTTTTTGGGTCCAAGTTCTCGCTGTATAGCTCTATATAGCTTCCTGGTTCTATTCAATATATTTCTTACCTTCGCTCCATCCATATGATATTGCAAGTAGCAGCAAACCCGAACCGAGCAAGAGAGGAGCGAAAAGAAGCACCATATAAGTACTTTATCGCCCAATGTAGATTATCCACCCAAGATTTATTCCACCAAGAGAAATTAAATCTAGTAGCCCAAAACATGATTAGGGCAGCAGGAATAGGGCAACCAAAAAATAGGTGGTCAACCGAATCAGGTCTAGAAGAGCAAAACCCGCATCTCGCAGCCGGTATGCGTCCATATGTGAGTAGTAGAACTTGAGTTGGTAGTCTATTTTTTGTGATCAACCAAAGCAGGAATTGATAGCGCGGAAGTAGTACAGAGTTCCAGATGAAGGGAGCCCACTGATTTAGATGGCCTCTCGGTCGAATTGCGTCCCACGCAGAGGCTACAGAGAAATTGCCAGAAGGGTTGCCGAACCAGGAGAAGCGATCAGGATCACTAGTAAGATGAGGAACGGGGTCGGCCCAAGAGTTAATCACTTCCAAAACACCTGAAGAAGGGTCTGAAAAAGCCATGAAATCAGCAACAGTAGCTCCTTTGGGAAGCCTAGTTCGATATATATATCTGCATTGGGAATAATAAATTAAGCGGCCCTTTGGGATGCCAGTTGTCAAACCAAAAGGAAATCGAGCATCCATCCCCCACACGCCAAGAAAAGGAGCTGCGGAATTCGCCACGGAGGTCTAGGATTTTTTTCCAGGACCAAGAATAAGTTGTAGGTTTAGAGGCGAACCAAAAATTTACATTCTTCAAAAAGACTGAATGGATCCATCTGCACCAAAGGGATTCCTTATCTGTGAATAAAAACCAAATGTGCTTCAGCATGGCAGCTGTATTGTTTTCCCTTAGTCTACGGATACCCAGACCTCCTTCAGACTTTGGGAGGCAAACGTCAGACCATGCAACTTTGGCTCCACCCTTGCCTAGGTCTGGGCCCTTCCATAAGAATTGTCTTAAGATACGCTCAATATTATCCAAGACAGATCTCGGTAGGATGAATACATTAGCCCAATAAACTTGAACAGAGTGGAGGACCGATCGGATGAGTTGTAATTGGCTTGCATAGGAGAGAAATCGTTGTGTCCACGATTGTACCCTTGATGTGATGATATTTACTAGAGCGATGCAATCAACTTTTCGAAGCTTGGAAGAGATGACCGGAATCCCAAGATATCGAAAAGGTAGAGATCCCTCCTCAAAACCAAATAGAGAGATGAAGGCATTGCGGTGATCTGGGGTAACCCCTGAGAAGTACATCTCGCTTTTGAGGAGGTTTGGTTGTAGCCCAGACCAAAGGGAGAACTTATCCAAGCCAACTTTGAGGAGAGATAGGGCTGGCATAGACGCCTCTGAAAACAGCAGTACATCATCGGCAAAAAATAGATGAGAAAGTCTAGCTGGTTTACATCTCTAGAAATATTGAAACGAAGGGTGGTTAGTTTGCATATTCAAGATGCCAGTGAAAACTTCCATGACAAACGTAAAGAGATATGGAGACAAGGGGTCGCCTTGTCTAATGCCTCTACCACTAGGAAAAAATCCATGCAGTTCTCCATTTAGAGAGATAGAAAAGCGTGGTGATCGAACACAGCTCATAATGAGATTAATGAGCCAGAGGGGAAATTGGAAAGCTCGTAGAGTTACCTCCAGAAAATCCCAATTTAGCGTGTCGTAGGCCTTGCGAAAATTCACTTTGATGGCACATTTAGGCTTACATGGCTTGAGGTGGAAACCCGCAAACAACTCCTGAGCTAAAAGAATGTTGTCACAAATCCGTCTTCCCTTAACGAAGGCATTTTGAGCATGGCTAATTATCGAGGGCATAATAGCAGCCATCCGGTTTGCAATGATCTTTGTGATGCATTTATACACCGTGTTGCAGCAAGCAATCGGTCTAAAGTCATTTACCGTCGTGGCATTAGGGCATTTGGGCACAAGGGTAAGGATAGTGTTGTTGGATTCTTTCAGAAGTTTCCCAGAAGAGAAGAAATCTTTTACCGCACAAGTAAATGAAGGACCAACAATGTCCCAACAATGCTTAAAGAAATCCACACCAAAGCCATCAGGGCCCTGAGCTTTGCCAATAGCTAGGGAGAATAAAGATTCCTTGACTTCAGTATCCGAAACTGGTTTTGACAGGTGGAGAACTTGGTTGTCATCGAGCAGGCGAGGAATAACCAAGCGAATATCCTGTATAGACGGTATATTGGATAGAGGAGAATAGGCCAACAGCTCTTGAAAATGAGAGACAACAAGTTGCTGGATTTGGGAAGGGTCTCGGATCGTGTTCCCTGCATCATCTCTAAGAGATAGGATTCTATTGAGTAGATGCTTCCTATTCACTGATTGGTGGAAAAATTTGGTATTGAGATCACCTTCTTCAAGCCACTTGACTCGCAATTTCTGTTTATAGAAACTTTCTTCTTGCAGGCGAAGGTCTGGGAAAATGTTTAAACACTCTCTTTCACGAGCCGCAAGGTCAATATTGAATGGATCCAGATGAAGAGCTTCCTGAATAGTAGACAAAGCTTTACGAGCCTCAGTAGTTCTACCCGAGATGTCGGAAAAGGACTCTTTGTTAAGACTCTTAAGCTTAGCCTTGACCAGCTTCAATTTTGCATAAAAGGTAAACATGGTAGTGCCCTCAACGGGAGAATCCCAAGCTTGGTGAACTAACTGATTGAAAGAGGGGTGTTGCATCCAAAAATTGAAGAATTTGAATGGCTTCTTCGTCTTCGGAGTTGGGAAAATTCTAACCACCATTGGAGAGTGGTCCGAGATGCCAGCCGGAAGAAAAGTTGCCTCAGAGAAAGAGAATACACTATTCTAGCATGGATTAATGAGAACTCTATCAATTTTCCTCTGTTTTCGGCTTTCACCAGAGGAGGTAGACCAAGTAAATCTGCAACCTGTATAACAGAGATCCTCTAATCCCGCTTGAGTTAAACAAGTTCCAAATTCATCATAAGAAGGTAGCCAAGTAGAGAGGCTACCAACTCTATCAGAGGGAAACCTTATGGCATTGAAATCGCCAGCAACCAACCAAGGAACAGTAGCACGAGCACCACTAGTCTGTACAATTTCTTGCCAAAGAGAACGCCTACGCACAAAGGTGTGCTCAGCATATACAACCGAGAGATAGAAGGCTTCACCTGTAGACAAACATCTTAAATGTCCATGGATGACCTGGAGGGATGAAGAGTAGAGGGTGAACTCAACAAGCTTTGGGTTCCAACCAATCCATATTCTTCCTTTATCGGAGTGCTCATAGTTAGCAATCCAAGTCCAACCAGGTATGAGCCCGTTAGATATAGACGGAAACCAGACGGGAGAAGCCTTTGTTTCCACAATGCCAATACAAGAAAGGCTATTAACTCTAATAAGATTCCGTATCTTAGCCTGCCTAATAGGCCCAACCAAACCTCTAATATTCCAGATAGCTATATACATATATACAAGGTGGAGGGAACTCACTTTTTACCTCTTTTCTTCTTCGAGGTAGTCTTCAGTTTAGGGCTGCCAGGGGGGTTTTCACCGGGGGAGGGGGCTTGCACTCCATGCCGCTGGATACCGGGGGAGGGGGGGCGAGCACGCACAAGGGGGGTACTGGATGTGGGGGGATAGAGGCGGAAGCCAACAGTGTGTCTTCATCAATTTCACATCCAACAACATAAGGCTCAATGTCGGAATCGTCCTCAGAAACAGAGGAAGTGGTTGTCCGCATATGAGGGATATCTAGATTTACCGACGAAGGACCAGCATCATGCTGAAAGGGTAAAGCACCCTTAGTAGGAGCAACCAAAATCCGAGGAAAGTTTGTGGATTACTAAGTCCAAAAACTTAGTTCAGTCTCTTCTAGTTCCTACCAATCGCAACTTTGGGCCTAATTAATTTTAACATGCAATTCAATTCAATTAGGAGTTGCCACTAATCAATTACTATTTATTAGAAAGCCAAGTAAAGTAGAAAGAGTACTTTACTTCTATGAACCAGAGATTCAATGGATTCAAGAACTTGATTACGCTAGATTAATGAACGCTATTGCTATACCTTTTCTCTTTATTTTTCAAAAATAATTTGCAATCAATCTTGATGGATTTTAAATTTAGAATACTAACATGCAAGGGTAGTTGTATGGGTGCACAATCAATAATGTAACAACCGATAGTCAAAGCATCAAATAAACTACCAAGAGTAGGACATATCTGAATGCAAAGCAAAAATGATGACATTATTCATATTATTTTTTCCAAATATTTGCTTAATTAATAAAAGCAAATTTTGCTAGAAAACATCACTATTGGATTTTGATGATCACCAAACTATCCTTATTACTAATGGTTACAATGATGAAATGAAGATAGTGAAACAAGTTATCATTATCGATGATCCATGGTAAAGATGAGATAATAGTCTTGGACCTTTAGGGAAACAAGTACGAACAATGGCAACTTGGAAGGGCCAATCCAGATAGTGTTCTTGAGAGCCCCTAGTACTAACAATCATCGATCCTAACATCATGTGTCTACAATTGGTATCATCACTGAAGATGGTTAGTTCGACACTCACAATCAACATTGGTGATGATGTGCATTAGATTGGTAGTAATGTATCGGGTTTGATGATATTAAGATATGCACTAAAAGAAGATTGTTGATAGTTCAGAATATAGCCATTGAAGCTCTCGATTCCATAGCTTAAAAACTAGGTGAGGCAACAAAAAAGCAATTGACAATTCTCAGAGACATGGCATGAGCTAGTAACCATTTTAGGTAATCTACTTTGATTAGTGAAGCAACTAGAGGAACAACCTGATGACTACCATGGTCTATCAAATGGCTAGTTGTCTATCCTTGAAGGTCTCCAATAGATCAATTGAATACCTCAGCATAAAAGAAGCAGTGTTGCTTTAAAGAGAAGGCTAAGGTTTGAGATATACTCGAACTACTAATATTGTCACTTGAGCTAGAGATTGCCTTTGATCTTGTTCTACGAATCTCACTATATTAGTTTAGCACCGTAATAGCTTATACTGAAGTCTACAAGAGTAAGTGTAGTGTTCTTGTGTCCTGATAGTGTGATTTATCTTGTGAAAAGAACTACACTAGCCATTTGTAGCACTACTGATTACTTGTGGAATCTAGTCGCTATTTAGATTGTTAATCTAAGAGTGAATGTAGGCTTAGTTAAAAGCCGAACCACTATTTATCATTATGTGATTTGTTTACTCTACTCCGATTTTACTTATCGACATCACACATACTAATTTATTTACAACATCATTTTGAGTGTTGATTGTTTGACATTCCGCAAAAGTTTCAATACATTAGCACTCAACCTATTCAAGCTCTCTTCTAGGTTGTATTATTAGCCCCAACAAATGCCTGCCCAACCTAAACATTATTTCTAAATAAATATGAAATTCTAACTAATTCTTTTTGTTCTTTATTTATTTATCTATCAATTGATTACATGCAAATTCAATCTAAATTGGAATTTTGCACTAATGACAAAAGAAATGCAATTTATATGGCCTAATTGTAATGATAGGCAAAAATTATGAACTTTGCTAACATGATATGCATTCTAACTTATATGACCCTAAATATGCATTTTACTAAATGGCATGCAATTGACAATATGACATACAATGACGTAGCATAAATGACATGGTATTAATGATGTGGCAATATGATATGGCAACGATGATTGATTTCATGGTGTTGAGATCTATTGGAGAATAAAGATGGGATACTATTGACTCTGTCTGTTTGCAGAATATAAATGATTTGAAAAACATTTTTCTAATAATAATTACTTATATCCATTACAAAAATAAATGAATGAAAAATAAGTTCATCATTCATGAAAATATTTAAATGTAAATTATTATTAATGATTATTTTTAGAAAATATTATTCAAATTATTCATTATTTGCGAAACATACAAAATCTCAAATCTAACTAAGTCTCCACTCACCATTGTTCACAATAATGAGGGTGAAATGGATGTTTAAGGACTATTGATTACCTTAGGAAGCTATTAGAGTGCTTGAGTCCTGTCTAAATTAGGAAGCTAGTACAAATTCTTGGAGATATATGTAGTTTTGCCATATAATGGAAGGATATGTTGTTAATGCTAATACTATAGCTTTTCTTTCACAACTATAAAACTATCCTGAACTTTACCCTCATAATTTATACCTTCCGGTTTAAAAAAATTGCACATGTATCTCCAGGTTTGAAGAAAAATCAACTTTGCACCTAAGATTTGACCAGTCTCCCGTTGTTGGGTCACAGACATGACGTCGCCCATGTTTATATTTAGTTAAAACACGTTAGTTGATTTTCCTAAGTTGTACTTCACCAACTAGAGACATGATTCGAGGAAAACTATACCCCATAACCGAAAACTGTTTGAGAGCATTTAGGTCCAACACCATGTGGTTTAACACCTCGACTGCCCTCAATTTCCACTTAATGGCGTCAAAGAATTCAATTAAGATGGAAATCTTAATTGCAAGTATAGAGTTTTGATATTCAAGAATGCAAGTTGTAAGTAAAGTTGAAGTCGAGCAAAGCCACTTAAGTATAGTCCGATTCTCCGACCATTCTTTTAGTGCAAGTGTGCATTCATGCATATTTTTTTTCTTCGTATATTTGGATTTTTCTATCAACAAAAATGATGATTAAAGCTAGCGATGTTAATCATAAGAATCTTATGATGATTACCAGTTGTTGAATTTTGACCATAATTATTCAGCATCAACTTACTCGAGGGTCTAACGGTACGTGAACCCCTCATTCTAATCCCACACGCGTGCGTCAATGGTCCATAACCCTCCGTACAAGATAGGGTCAGTCGGTCATTTGCGATTAACTCGAACTTCGTAATTTCACGGGAGACAAACTGAGCATCGGACTATTGAGTCAACTGAGCTAGATGGTTTTTTATGTATCTAGATTATTTCTGAGTAAGCTCAGTCGCACAAGCAATTGACTCTTTTGGTCTTCGCAATCTTGGACCCGTTACGTTGACAAGAACAAAAGCCATGTGGCTACATCCCTTTTGATCATAAAGTTGTCAGTGGTCTTGTTCGGAATTGGCTCAGATGCTATTGCTGTGCATGAGTCCAATGATCGTATGCTGGAATTTGGCGTACCGGTAGGGCAAAATTCTCGTGATGGGACAATGGGGACGGATGGCAAGACAAAGCTTCCAAGCAAATCGCTTGCGAATAAAAACGAACCGACGTGTCGGCAAGAGAATGGACGGTTCAACCTCTAGGGCCTAAGTCATGGCCGACCTCCACTTTGCACCGCCATGCAAGGGAGGTCGTCAGAAAAACGGGGCCAATTGTCGTTTTGGAACGACTCGCGGGGCCTCACAGTCACCGGCCATAACCTTCGGCAGTGGGTATTGCGTGCACCCGGATCTAGCTCACATGTTTCCGATGCATGCTTAGATTTTTGGCAACCCATGCATTGACAACAGCCTATAAACTCTTTATATGCATCAAGTAAAGAAATTTTCTGCGAGGATTTTAGATTTTTTTGAGCTAAGTATTAGATTATCATCTTTCATTGAGTTTAACATCAATACAATATATCAAAATTAAAAAAGAATAAATAGTAGTTAAAAATTTTGATGGAAGAAGGCGAATGGGAAGCGGGTGGTTGGCGAGCACTGTCATGTGCTGTTGAGCTTGGATGAGGGCCGAGAGATCTTTGTCCTGCCAAGGCGAGGGTCGTGCCAACCCTCGCTCCGCCATGGCAGCAGCTGTGCAGCCATCCGTTAGCGGTACTTTAGCAACCATCCTTTTCTCTTTTCCCTCTTTTCCAATCCCATTTTGTCTCCTCTTAACAGCTGCACCACATAACCACCTCTGTCCTTGGTCCGCCGAGCACGCCACCGCTGCCCGTCACCACAGTCACGGCTGTTGGGCGCCGTTGTCTTCATTGCACCCGATCCCCTTCCCTCCCTCTCTCTCTCTCTCTCAGCCTCGCTCCGATTGCCGATGCCCATCTCTAGCTCACCTATCACCACTCCTTGTCATTCGCATTAACGAGAACAAGATGGCAGCGATGAGCCTAGATCCATGGCTGGGATGGAGACGAGCCTTATGGCACTTGCATGACACAAGCAAAAGGTATATGCGACCCTCTCTATCATCAGCGGCGAGGGTCATGCCACCCTTGCCAAAGCTTAGGCTAGCGGTGGGGCAGCCCTCACCAGTCTTCTTAGAACGTGCCTTGCCTCTGTCCCCCAGTCTACTTCTTCTAAATTTTTGGTTTGTTCTTTCGATTTTAATTTTGAGGTTCTTTTTTTTTTTTTTTTTAGGATTTCGATTATGAATATTCGATGTGAAAAACGAAAAGGCTTCTGTTGTCATTAGCGGATTCAATTCATCAGTTTTAGAATCCAATTATCAAGTTCTTATTCCTTTCTTGATGCACAACTGCTTGTCAATTCGGAGTACGAGGACTGTGATGTTTGATCAATATCGTCGATTGGTCGAACCACGATAATTCCCACTATTGAGTCAACGATCTCAAGGGATTGGTCTTCGAGCGAAAGGGTACGAAAGCGTTATCTAAGACCAAGTACGGTGTTTGGATAGAAATCGTTAAGTTAGGATATGTGGGGGCTTCGAGGATCTCCATTTCGTCCCTTGGGTCGTGTTCTCCCCAACCTAACACGAAGAAAAACTCCTCACCGGTGGGGTTGGGCGTGTGGGGACGGGAATGGACGTGATCGACACTCTCATCAATTATTTGAACTCTTCCTTTTCTTTCCGTGGGAGATGTGATGTCTGCATTTGTGTGGTTTCTTCTTGTTCATCCGTGGCTGCTTTGCCTTTTGCAATTAGCATTCTCTGTATCTTCTTTTGACACGATTACTACCGGTCGCTTTGTATTTCTCCTAGAGCAAAGTTTGGCATTGACTGTTGGGGACGCCACAATCAAACAAACTCCCTTTTGGCTCGGCATGCATGGACTTGACAAACCCTAATCTTAAGGCTCATTCGGCGGTCCAACCACTTTGAGCACCGCAATTCGCCGGGCTTAGTCCTAGTGTTGACAACGACAACTTTCGACCCAACAACTAACTACACATATCGATCTGACGGCTGTCATTAAATGAAAAAAAGTGCAACATTGAGAGAGAGAGAGATCCAACCCAAAATTCAAGTAATAACGCATTTAACAACCGGTCAAATAATATTTGATTCTATTCTTTTATTCTTTAGAGTATATTTGGAGCAATCTGTTTGATAAATTTTTTATTCTCGGGAAAGAATAAATTTGTACTAGAATCGTGAAGGAAAAAAATGTTGATTCTTTGCTCCTTGGAATAATTCAAGAATCAAGCCAACCGAAATTTTTTCTTTTCTTTTCTCTTCTTCGTTTCTTCTTGTTTTTCCTTTTTTTCTCTTTTTCTTCCATTGCCGTTGCCATTGGCCACCGCCACTACCGCCATCCACCGCCAACGGTTGCCGATGATAGGTTGGGTGAGCTTCAACGAGCTCGCTGGAGGCTCTTAAACTAGGTTGAGGTTCGGCGAGCTCTTCCTTTTGTAGTACCCTACCCCCAGGGGAAGTCGAATCCCTATTACCTCCTTGAAAGAGAGCCTCGTCCCGGCCTCCCCTAGCCATTGGCTCGATTGACGAGGTGTGGCCTCGCCGAGGGCCGGCAACCCTTTGGCGAGGTCTCCAGCCATCGTCTGACCGGTTGCCGGTCATCCTAAGGCTGGCGACAGGCTAAGGAAAAAGATAAATAAAAGAAAAGAAGAAAAAAAGAAAAAAGAAATAAAATCATTAAAAAATTAGAAGAAAATATTTTGGATTAGAAATTTTGAAAACGGTGCCAAATGCAATTCTATTTAAGAATAAAAATTTTGAGACAGTTACTAAATGCCTTCAAATGCTTAGAATTTGATTCCGGGAATAGAATAAAAAAATCATTTTTGATTATAAATTGTTTCCGAAAACAAAATGGTTATCAAACACATCCTAAGGAGCGGAATCTAATTGGATGTAAAAAAATCCAATCCCAAAACTTGTTTTGATATATATGAATCCCATAAATTAGAGATGTAAGGTATTTTAACACCTTACACGAGTGAGTTAACCCGCCAAAATGAAGTTGGAATCGTAGTTGACAACTAAGATTGCATTTAGTTCATATAAGCACATCCTTTCTTTATATATTTATCATAGGGGAAATTTCAAATAAATGTCTAAAGTGGGTCTATTTTATCAAAAGAGACCTTCAAGTAAACATTGTCTAAATTAAACCCAATGGCTAACTTAGTCTCAAATAAAGTCTCAAACTCACCAGTCAACCAAATTTTGAAGCCCATGCATCTTATGTGCATTGTGTGATATGTACACCAAAGATGCATGGGCTCATTGGCTCGGGAAAATTTGGCTGGCCAATAAGCTTGAGGTCTTATTTGTGACTAAGTTGGCTATTTAATATTTTATTTGGGATAATGTCTACTTTAGGCTTTCTTTTGAGGAAATAGTCCCATTTTAGACCCTTACTGAAAATTTCTACATTTTTCATATAATTTCTTGGTGTACATTGTATTTACCCGATGAAGGCTTGATCTAACAATTTCAAAAGTAAATAAAGTTCTTCAATCGGTTCATCATGAATGTTTGGAAGGTCACGTGAAAGTTGTGGAGCACCTCATCATGTTCCATGAAATGATGCATCCAAACGAACATTAAGAAATTATTGTCATAGTCGTAAAGTGTTGTATTAAATTTGACAAAGCTTTTTTTTTTTTTAATCTACATTGTATGACTTGTTCATTTTGACTGTCCAATTTAAACAGTAAATTTTACAGCTACTCACTCCTTAGAAATTCCATATCCAAATTTCGTGCTTTTTCTCGCTCCTACATGATGAATCTTCCAGTTTAAAAAGTACTACTTAATACAAAAACGGTAGCATACAAAATATTTAGACCCTATAGATTATCGAACCCGTTTAGTTTATAAAGAAAGATAAACTTCTTTAACTGCGAAGTAGAAAGTAATTGTTCAATGTCACGCACTTGCACACGTTCTTATTTCCACAATTGAATACCCAAAATTTTTGGGTTTCTCTTAATTATTAGTACACGAAGTTTCATTTACACAAGATGCTTTAGATGAACGCATGTACGTACAAAGACTCGATTCAAATTTCCAAAACTATTTTTCGAAAAAAAGTATGCCATCCATTCAAATCAGTTACAAGGAAGATTTTATAGAAAAATATGCAACCTGTCGAGGTAGCCAAGTTGGCATCTCTTGCCAATTATATGTAACAACAAGTGATTAAGGCTTTAAAGTGGAATTGCGCGTTGCTCTTTGAGAATGATCAAAGGTTCCAAAAGCCTCAAAATTGCAAGTGGTTGTCTAATACAAGTGGAACACTCATTTTCCTTTCTTTCTTTCTTTTTTTTTCTTTTTCTTTTTAAAGAATAAGGAAGAGATTATCCATACATCTAATCAGCACCCGAGTCCAATAATGAGTGATTTGTTATGATATCTTGGAATTCGCCACCACTAACAAGCTTTTCATTTCGTCTTGCATGCAAGTACTTCAATTTATGCAACTATGCATATAAAAATGTAATAATTCACCAAACAAAGTTTATGGAGAGTGGTCCACTAATTAGTCATGGTGCCTACAAAAGAATGCAATAATAAAAATTCGAATCTCAGGTATAGGCTCGCTAAACATATTTAAAATGGACATGATTCGTCACATCACAAGATATTTAAAAAACACAATCTAGTAGACTTTCAAAGGGTTTTTGTTCTTTATATATGTGGCCTACATAAATAATAGACATATTTTCTTGAATGTTTGTTATTGTCTTCGCAAAAATCGTTCTTGAAAGCAGAATCACTTAAAATGTGTTCGAATGCGCGTAGATTAAGGGCATGTGACGTAACACAAACTTTATAACTATAAAATATTTCTTTATAATTTGCCAGTTGATTAAATATATAACTTAACCATGATCTAAGTTTACTCTTTTTGCAATACTTTGGGTGGAAAAACCGGTGGCTTCAAATGCAAACGAAAGACGTCTCCTCACCAATCATATACTCTCTCTCTCTCTCTCGCTTGAAAGGACCCTCCTCCAATCATCATTCAATCAAGAACAATAAAGTTGGGCTCTCCTAGGTTTGGATCAAGGAGGGATATTCCCAGCAAATTCTCCACTCAAGCTGCTCGCTGAAAGTGACGATTCGACCTTCTATGGTGGGCACAGATTTCTCATTTCTGGGTACCTCATCCCAAGACATCATTGGCTTCTTCGTGGTTTCCTAAGGTGGACCGCAAAGTGCAAGTCCTAAAGTCGTCCCTCTTTGGATCTTTTAAGTTTTATTTGCTTTGCGAAAAATGTGACATTTTTGGAGTGTTTGACTGAGACTAGAAAATGAAATGAAAAATATCTTTCTATTGTAAGATTTTTTAAATATGCATATACTATTCAAGTGGGAAAATTACTAAAATTGTTGATACGGATGCTGATCGTGCAATGGGCATTGACATAAATAATTTTATATTTATATATTTGAGTAGGAAAATTATTAAAATTGTTGATATGGATGTTGGTTGTATGACGAGCATTGATATGAACAATTTTTACAATTTGTCGAGCCTCTACTACAGGCCCTCACTAGCCTCAAGTGATGCTCAAGCTCACGAGCTTAGTGAGTCGAGCTTGTTTGATCTCGGCAAGCTCGAGCTTTGCTAACCTCGAGTGAGGCTGATGCAACTCAAGCTTGCCTGAGGCTAGTGAACTAGTGAGCTCAAGCATCACGGTCCTCTCCTATGGTTGCTCCTCAGTTGTCGCCGAGGCTCGGCATTGGCGAAAAAGAAAGAAAAAAAAAAAAAATAATTAAAAAATTAACTTTTTTTAAATAATTGTAAAAATTCTAGCCATACCACATACAACGACTATCATCTATGTTAGCAATTTTTAGGCTTAGCGTTCCGGTACCAATGTTTCAAGCAAGGCCTCAATGGGCTCAGACATAGTTGTTAGGTCTTAGATGTGGCTTAGATGGACTTGGGCCCAACCTTGTTGCCAAGGGCTTGGGAATGAGCTTTGGGTTCCTGTGGCCCAGCACAAAGTTTTTGATGCAAGTATTTAGTCATACTTTGAAAATTGATTTCCAATTTGAAAGAGGAAATCATTTTTTTTAATTCAAATTTTGGTAGGAAAACCTTTTCCGTTAACTAGGAAAATATTTTTCGTTGACTCATTTCCTATGCGAACGAAATATCGAAAAATGTTTATCGCGAAATAAATTGAGAGTTAGATGTCAATCGGTTTCAGGCAATTGTTGTGTCATGACAATCGGGCATCGTAGACATTTCAATAACCCAAGGCACGTTACCATGTACGATTGTTGTCAGGTTCATTAGTATCATTCACAGGGAAAAATAAACCCTGAATTATGAAAATTCGATTTCTCATGAATCGACATTTATACAGAAGTATTCGGTATTTTGATAAAGGAATCGGGTCATCTTTTTTTTTTGTCAGAATAAAAGTTTATTCAATTACTAAGCAAAACCAGAAGGGGCCTCGTTACAAAGCAACGCTCCCAAAGCTTCAGGTGGGCTTAAAAACCAATTTCGTGAAAGACAGATTTTCCTATGGACCCTGGATCTCCAACCAGCGGTTCTGTTTGCCTCTCCAAAACAAAAGCCCATCTGGATATTTGAGAAGTGAGTGATCGGGGTGCCACTCATCAGAAGAAGAAGGAATTAGGTCATTTCACCACCAAGTGTGTTTGCCATTTTCATTTTGGATTGGTGGGATGTGCATATGACATTGATTGATTCTCCATTTTTCGGCTGGCAAGAATACACTATTGATTAGGATCAACCAATATGATGTATCTAAGTGATCTTAAAATGAATAAAAAAAAAAAAAAAGAATACACTATTGATTAGGATCCACCATTATGATGTATCTAAGTGAATTTAAAATGAATAAACGCTCTGCGAGTCTCTCATTCCTTGGTTAACTCACTTAAAATTATACGTGCAACCATTTATTTAGGAAAATTAAGCTATTAAGTGCCGTACAGAGTATACTATACTGAACATCCCCTCACGCGAAGGATGATAGCATGACAAAAGCCTAACACACGTGAAAGGATTTTAACTCTAGACTTTTGACTTAAACTTAAACTTAAACTATCATAGTAAATATTATTAATTCAAATTATCAGTTTAAGAATACGAAACGTTCGACAGTCATCTCCTACAATGATGTGTTATGATCTCAAGAGGCTAATTCGAATCAATTTGGTATTATGTAATTCTTTAAAAGTTTTCAAAAATCATAAAACAGCCAAAAAGCAGATAATACCAAAAGCCATCATAATCATAGTGTTTTTATATTTTCTTGGGAAGTTGGTGATAAAAAAAACTTTTTGATAATATATATTAGTTTCTTTCTCGAGTTCAAAATGTGATCAAATATGTTGACATTCCGTCAAAATCAATAAGTATTTTGAAAAGAGTCTTGTTAACGAGTGTTCTCGAGATGTTGGTTAACTATCCAAATTCAAAGTGTTTTCCTCTCCAATGCACTTATTACACGTTACAAGAGACAAAATGATGTACTAATAATGATAAGATTTTCTTAATTAGATGTTTAACAGGGGGCGATTATTAGTAAAATCCATTTGGAAATTGGCTTTGTCTAACAGAAGTATCGATTCCGTTGAGAAATACTTGCTGCACTCAGAAGGGTCTAAGGAGCTCGTTATCCAATTTCGATTTATCAAGAGTCTTGTGCCAGTTGTGTTGACTGGATCAGCATCGTTTAGGAGCGACCTTTCGCCATCAAGGTTTAACAGTATAAGATCGATTGGTTATTAAAGTGATCCATTATCAAACCGGTAGCCTGATCTGGAGTTCAAGACCTTGTGGTAGAAAATGAATGGTTTGTATTTCAAACAGGATTTTGTTAGCAAGTGCTGCAATGCACTTGTTAAGTAGCTGATTAAGGAAATTGTATGATTTTCATTGCACTAACTGTTCTCGTGTTGTGCATAATTAGTTGCCTAAAAATTAAATTATTTCATGTGAAGTGTACTTAATCAGTGTCATGCAAGTGCTTGTTAATATGACCTTCTCAAATATTACAAAATAATTTTTGTGTAAATTGTTTTTATTTCTAGCTAACTACCAATGCTATAGTTTTCACACTTAGAAAAGAAGAGGACCAAGTCTTCCATAATCCTCGCAACTTATATGAACCTTTAAATCAAGCGGGGCTACCTCCTCCAACCATGGGAGGTCTGCAATCTTCAGAGGAGAAAAAAAGCAGAGCTCACCTCTAGCTGAATACAAATGTTATTGTGCGAGTCTCTTACGCTACCGATCCCAATTCCTCCTTGATGGTGTAGAACTATACGATTGTACAGTTCATTGCCAAGTTGGATCATGGAAAAGATGGTGACACGACCCCATAGCGAAGGGATAACTCCGTATGTCAGCATTTGCATTTGGCATTGCTTCCTGTCAAATGGCTTGACTGCAGTAGCGGTTCTTTCCCACGCCCTGATTGTTCGACCACACTTGAAATTATGTATCTACTTATCCAACTTTTGCCCTTTGCTCGCTATCCCTGCAGCAGGTTTTCTCTTCATGAGTTTGGCTCACATGTGCAGCCTTTCCGAAAGTGTTGAGCTTTTTTCTCTTTGGGCCAATCGGGACCGAGAGAACTTGATTTATAGGAAGATTATTTTCTCTTACTAATTGGGTGGAGTCGAAACCGCATCCGGTCATGACAGAACAAAGGAGGAAAAACCACGTTAACTTGTTTGATATAGCTCGCAGCCTAGACGGAACCGATAATCTTATGTTACGTTCTCAAGCATGGGCTGGGCTATAAGTAATGATAACCGTCATGTCGCCAAGCCTTTTTTTTTTTTTTTTAATATATTATCAATTCATTATTTTATCTCTCACAAGAGTCCTCTCAGCCAGAGCTTGTGATTCAGTGGCATCTCCCTTGTATTACAAGGGGAACGAAAATGAAAAGGGAAATGATACGGTGGTTAAATTACGAAAGTAGGATATGTATTTAGGTAGAATAACAAGTCGACAAAAACTGAATAATTTAAACATGGTAGCACTACGTAGGATGAGATGCACACAAAATACTTACTCGAGAAACAGGGCACCATGAGGTGAGTTAGATGTTTTTTTTTTTTTTTTTTAATAGAAACACTGAATTGTTGACCCATAAAAAAAGAGCTATCTCATGCTAAAACTACTAAAACACCTCAGGTGTAGAGAAGTTTTGCTCCCAAGGTCCCTTTGCTTACTGAAGGATTAAGCTTTGCGCGTAAATAAAACTCAAAGTGGGATGAAGTGGAGAGGATCTGAGAAGAAGAGTGGGCCTAGTAGACTCAAATGTTGGGTGGTGGCTAAAATTTGATAATGAGCTGGTAGTCCCGAAGCCATCTTGAACCAAATTGGCTTGAAAGGCACTTTTGAGCAGGCTTAGACAAGACTTTTTAATTATAAAATCCAACCCAGCTTGATTAGGCTGGCCTTATAATGTTACACATAACATTTCATTATGAACAAATCTAGCAATAAATTCTTGTTCATGAATCATTTGATGGCTGTTGAAGTCCAGTGATCACCCTTATGTTAACACCATACACTGAAAGTGATCATGGATAGGACGACTAGTTGAGCACCTTCATGCCCCCAGTGTTCTTCTTATGTATAACATAATATTGAGCTTATTGTAGAATTAAGCACCAAGATTTTCATTGAACAAAAAAGTTTAAGAAGGCAGTACCTAATGAACACAATTTAAGCAAACATCACCTCCCTTGTTAAGATATATAATTATCACCTCTAGCGAAGATGCCAAGCAATTAGCGTTGATCCCTACCATTTTCACTATTTCAGCACTCTGTTGAAAATCATGAGATTAAACACGTTATAAATTCACGGCCACTACTTATGCTAGCTCAGACTAACAGAATTGAACCATGTGGCTCCCGTTCACTTGTCTTCATTTTCAAACAAGACATGCGGCAGAATAATTGCGCCTTTCAGAATCAAAAGGCCATGGACCAATTCAACTTTTGCACAAATTAAGGGAACAAATGGCTTATCAACCCTAGAACTCATCAATCTCTTTGAACAAAAGCTTATTGAACTTTTCTGTTCTTTTGAAGGAAGAGCTTGTACTTGAACCAGGTACTTTTTGTGTGACAAATTCACCATGGATCCCTCAACCGGCAGGGTAAATCCCTATTCATAAACCTGAATCGATCTTGATAACATTTTATTTATGCAGTTTGAATCCATTGATGAAATCGCTAACATGCTCCATTTGAGGATGTTTTCTTCAGGGAATCAATGACAAAAATGGATCGGGAGCAGAGCAAGTAAGCATCGTGGACACAATTGATTATCGTTCATCGGCGGGACAAGGCCAAGAAAAAAGGGATGTGCAAATCATCCACCAAAATTGTTCCAAGGGCAACGATTCCACGTCGAGCGGGGGCGTATTGGCCGATGCTGCTGCTTCCGTGGCATCCACCCTTCAATCTGCTAAGGATGTCATCGCCGGGAAATGAAGCTGATGGTTTGATTATTGGATGTAGAAGATAAGAGAGTTTTTTCTTCTTAACATGCATTTTAATATCTTGAAAGTTGATTCTAAAATGCCGTTGGTCCCCCAGAGCGTATGGAATCAATTCTTTTTCTGAATTTAGGATATATTCCGTCAATTTATTGCTTTCATCATCAAAATAATGGCATCTCTTTTTAGATTTGTTTTGGCAATGTCCTTGGAGAATCTCAGACGTCTTGATATTCTGGTAATTGTATCTGCATTTATGATCTTTAATGGAGTTGATTGTTATCGTATGGTCTATTCTATAATATATTGTTAAATCTGGAGTCGAGAGAATCTTCACTATTATGTGCACTACATGACACTTTATTTTGCTTCTGAGACTGCCATATAGCTAGATACATTGCGTATTTTTAACACATAGCCCATGTTCGATTGATAAGCTTTTAGATAATTGATATGTCATCTCCAAACTTCATCTATTATTATGTTAAAATTCAATATGCATATATAAAATGTATATCGATTTTACTGATTGAGATTAAACTTGAAAAAATGGATAAATTAAAAGAAAAAGGTCTTTTAAACGTACTCTTAACTTATAATTTCTAATATACTACTCAATGGTATAATTTTGACTCAAATAATATAAATTCATCATAATCTCTTCAACCGAGAAAAGAATAGATTATATTAAATTAAAATGAAGATAATTGGTCTATAGTATTAGATTCTAAAGTAAATTAAACGAACTGGTATAGTGACGTGATGGGAATATTTGTGTTGTCTTCATCAAAACCACTTAATCAAAGTAAACAAAACCAAAGCAAACTAAATTTGATAATTTATAAGTCATTTTATTCAATAATTCGATTCAATGCATAAAAAATTAAAGTGAACACAGAAAAGCATTTAATTTTATGTTTCAAAAGTATTGATAAGGAGAAAGCCCACAAACTTTAAGTTTTGTGATAGAATTTTTTTTTTTTGTCTTTAATTTTAATCTGCAATTCCAATATTTGAGTTTTTTTTTTTTTTTTGGTAAACTATTTGAAAATAAATAAAAAAAATTATCTTCAAATATATTCCCAAATGATACAGCTTATCTTACAAATATCACAATGACAAAACTCAGGGAAGTAAAAATAAGCAATTGAAGGGTTGTGCAAACTTGAATTGATTATTTTCATCCAAAACACGTAGATGGGGCAACTAGTATGTAGTCGTTAGCATTTTCGAGCTGAAAATTGGATATCCATGTTATCCAAAGAGAAGTTACCATTACAATCAAGTGATGCTCAGATGATTGTGATTCGTACTTGAACTCTCCTCAAACCTCATAGAGTCCTAACCAAACATAGTTGGAATTATCTAACGCCAAATAACAACCTGCTAGGATAGCCCTAGTTGATGTCGGGCTTGATTAGAATATTTTCCACCATCCTTGATCCACTTAGATGTTCATCCTGCAATTGCTTCAACATGTTGGTGCATTTAATAAGCCGAGCAAACATTTATGGGATGTTTTTTTTTTCCATGAACTTGAGATTTCAAGTTTTAAAGTTCATTAGTGAAGGAAATATAGAAATCAAGTTTATGCAACAACACTTCCTTTTTGGCAAAAAAACAAAGTTTACAAATGAGTTAGGTACACTTTGCTTTTTTCCTTTCCAGACAAAAAAACTATTGAGTCATTTTGGCAAAAAAAAAAGTCATTAAAGGCATTATAAATATAAAAATAAAATAAAAGATCGGGACTAGTTCTTCCATCCCCTCACAGTTCACACCTGGTAGAGAATAATAAATGACTTGCCAGATTCTACTTCATCAGTGAGCTGATATTTCATTCAGAAAGCGACTACACTCTATTCCATCCCTAGAGCTCATCCGAATCTGATTCTGTCGCCTTTATGCCTCCTATGCAGGTCCCCAACACCTTCCATTTTGTTCCAAGAACTTATTCTCAGCGAATGTATTTACTTCTTCCTGCCGCCCTCTGTTTAAGCTCAACCATTTGAATCACAAACTTCTATCCTTTCCTTCCATCTTTCACGGTATGTAAACATAACTAGGTCCATGCTTTGTCCTTTTTCTACTTAAATAATGTAATATCTCTCTTGCTGTGTAAACATAACAAAATTAAACGAGTCTGGATTGTATCAAACACTCTCTTTGCAGTATCAGTTGCCAAGATGGGTTTGGCGATATCTCGGTTTGTGAAAATGCTCTTTGCCAAGAAGGAGATGAGGATTCTGATGGTGGGTCTTGATGCCGCTGGAAAGACAACCATCCTCTACAAGTTGAAGCTTGGCGAAATCGTCACCACAATTCCCACAATTGGTTGGTACCACGTCCAAATCCATTTATTGAGGCGTTTGACTATAAGTGCAGATGCGTGGTTTTCTTAAATATATATGCAGTACAATCGTGACTCCGATTTTTCTTGCAAGGACATCGATTTTTGTAAGTTCTTGAGTGGAGTTAAAACTTGAAATGAAAGGATCAAGGTTTAGGCAGTAATGTTTCCTGCAAGGACATCAATTTTTCACTGAAGAAGCCATGAAATTGCGTCAAAGGTGATCCACCTAAGATAGTTGGCAATCAACTAACTAGTAACTGCAAAACGTGATACTCAAACATAAGCAGAACATTTTGATTAATGATGAACCTTGTGAGCAGGATTCAATGTCGAAACTGTCGAGTACAAGAATGTGAGCTTCACTGTCTGGGATGTCGGCGGACAGGACAAGGTACTACAGCAGTTCTTAACTCTTTTTTGTTTTATTTTAATGTTTTTGTATACAAAGAGGATGAAAGTTTACAGAGTCATCATGATCTGTGACTATATCTCCACGGATACATGATCCATATGTCCTTCAAAAAGCGTGATGCTCTTTGCGAAGTGCTTAATGCCTTGTGCAAGATTTGGTTGCCTCATATGGATCAGCTTTACTGCAGATTCGACCCCTGTGGAGACACTATTTTCAGAACACCCAAGGACTTATCTTTGTGGTGGATAGCAATGACAGAGAGAGGATATCGGAAGCAAGGGACGAGCTTCATCGGATGCTGAGTGAGGTTAAACTCATTTCATCCTGGTCACTGGTTTGCCTTATTACATGCTACCAATGAATGCGAACTAACATAGTAGTCTTTCAATGTGAAACGACTGCAGGATGAGTTGCGCGATGCGACACTGCTCGTGTTTGCAAATAAGCAAGACCTTCCAAACGCAATGAGCGTCTCCGAGATTACTGATAAGTTGGGCCTGCACTCACTCCGACAGCGCCGCTGGTAAATACCAACTATCTGACGAAAGACAAGTCCTGTATCACATCACACGTATCAACTGATTGTTCGATAATTTCTCTCATAGGGTGACACAGACTTGAGCCCTCGATTTCCACCACATTTAGAGCATCTTTGTTGAATTAAAAATGAAAGAACTCCTGATTCATGTAATAATCCCAGTTCAATTATGGTGTCGATTCCGTTTTTGGCACGCCATGCACTTTCCTCAGGGAAAGTCATCATTGCATCAGATTGATTTCAGCAACATCAACTTTAACACTTTCAATGATATGTAATATAGATTCTAAATGCTTATCCTATTAGTGTATTATTTAGTTGATCAGTCATTCTTCTTTTTGGTGACTGGCTGGTTCAGGTATATACAGGCAGCCTGTGCAACCAATGGCCAAGGACTCTATGAAGGTCTTGATTGGTTATCCAGCAACATAACCACCAAGGCAAGTCAAAATCGAACCATGCCTTTTTCTTCTAGAAATTTTATTTCGTGAACTGCCAGTAGAAAAACCATTTTCCACAGATTCTTGTCCAAGTGAAACATATGGATTCCAATTAACTAAAATCAATCATTCCAAATTCTATAAGGTCACATTATATGTGCATTTTGTCACTCTGCAAATACCGGTTCTGAAAACATCTCATATGTACACTTGCTTCAGCCCTACTATTACAAATCTTCATTCTGCAAAGAGGGAACTGATAGATGCTGATTTATGCCTCATTCTTTTCTCTCCAGGCATAATTGATGCAGCAGCTGAAGCTATGGATGAAACGCCCCAGTCCAATGAAATGCATATCAAATTATAAAGGCTTGAACAGATAAAAGAAAGACAAATCATGTACCCCTATAAAACAGTGAGAATTCGCTACTGCTCTTCACTTATTTTTCAAAGCTGCTATTAATATCCTATACGAGAAAATATAGTACTCTCTATGTCTGAAGTTGTGATCATATGTTGATGAAAAACCAGTTTCTCCACACTCATCGAATCTTAAATGTTCACATCATCTCGGGTAAAGAAAGGTGACGAACACTTCTCTTTTGTGTAGCACGTAATTACAACAGTGTCACTAGCTCGCTATGGAAAGCATATTCTTCAGATCAAAAGTAAAGTACATGATCATATAATCTGAAAATTTCTAAAAGGTTGATGATTATTACCTGTTTGCCTAGAATGTGAGTCAATTATAGCCTATACGATATAATTATGCCGTATAGGCTATAATTTACTACATCGCGAGATCGTTTGAGACCACTTATTGGTCGTCTCATGCAAGGTATGAAATGACGGTATTAACTCCTTTCCCATGGAGCGTATGTCTATACTTTCAATACTGTGACAAACATATCCAATGAAGGTGACCGGACATTGTAAGTATTATATCCTCATCTTAACACCTAGTTCGACATACGTGTTTTAAGCTTGAGCTCTCGATTATCACCTAGATAATAAGCTGTCTCATCTCTATTTATCACACAAGAAATAGAGCGATTACCCGTGTGAGTGGGCTAATCTTATATCTGTCCCACATACTTCTCAACTTAAAGTAATGCACTAAACATTAAGATGCATAAAGATCAAACAAAGATTCATAGGCATTAATGATGAAAACACAAATTCATCAAATTGTGAACACTTAGGGAAAATACAATATTCAGTACATCAGTCTTTACGCAATCCTAGAGATTTCATATGGCCACAAAACACATCTCTAGGTATTGGCTTTGTCATAGGATCTGCTACCATTCCATGCGTAATATGTACTCTAAGTTCACATCTTTTCGTGCAACCATATCCTTGACAAGATTATACTTGGTATCTGTATGTTCGGTCTTGCCATGATATTTTGAATCTTTGGTGTACACTTTTGCTGTTTGGCTATCACGGTTAACCAACAATGAATCATCACAATAGCCTTTGAGTTGCAGATCCTTTTTCTTAATAACTCAGTGTATAATCAGCAGTCCCCTTTAGATACCTTAGTATTCTCTTAACGGCTTTCCAATGTGCTTGACTTGGATTGGATTGTGTATCTCATATTACTCTCACTTGGACGAACTCCACTGACATCATTATCTTGATCCAAGGTTTCAAATATGGAGTTATTTTCCCTTATTTCGCCCCTCTTAGAAAATTCATCCACTAAGGATGTGACATCCCGTGATTCAAATTCAGTTATACTCCAACTTTCCTGCTCACCTATGAACACATACCTTTTTTAGTGTTCGCAGTATCTCATGAAAATAATCTTATTTTCTTTGGGACCCAATTTCCCAAAACTTATGAGAGGACTCATGAGTATAGGCAGCACAATCCCATGGCTTAAGAAAACTTAACTCCGGTTTTCTAACTGTCCATAACTCATATGAAATGGAAATAACTGATTTGGAAGGCATCCGGTTAAGTATATTGGCAGCAGTTAACAACGCATCACTCCAAAAAGTGATAGGTAAGTTAGCATGCGCCATCTTAGACCTAACCATTCCAGTAGGGTTTTGTTTATTCTCTCTGCAACACCATTTTGTTGAGGAGTATATGGAATAGACAACTATCTTTCTATTCCTTTTTCATCACATAATTTTCTGAACTTATCAGATAAATATACTCAATCTCGATCGGATCTAAATACCTTTATTTTCTTGTATAATTGATTTTCTGCCAAGTTCATAAACCTTCTGAAACAACTTATGCTTCAGATTAATGAGAAATCAAATAGACATATCTGACTCGAGTATAATCATCTATAAAAAGTGATAAAATAAACAGCCCATTGCCTTCCTCTCACATTCATTGAACCACATATGTCCAAATGGATTAAATGCAGAGGAAATTTAGCTCTTTTACCTTTTCCAAATGGTTTCCTTGTCATTTTCCCTACTAGGCAATGCTCACATATGGACAAATCGACTTTTTCAATATTGCCCAACAAGCCCTCTTTGGCTAGTCTATTCATATGTTGTTGGCCCATATGACCAAGTCGAGCATGCCACCATATTCACATCATTATCATATAAGGTAGAAGACGTGAAACAAGGGAATAACATATTGATATCATCACAGTCAACATTTAGTACAATAAAACCATTAAGTAAGTGACCACAACCATAGTAGTTTGTATCTAAACACAAATCTACACCTTTATTATGGAAGTTCATACCAAAACCAAGCTTAACCAACGCTAAGACAGACACTAAATTTCGACGAATCTCCAGAGTATATAGAACATCAAAGGTGCGTCCACCAATCATGTTTAATTGGCCGGTGCCAATTCCTTTACATCAGCTCTAGAGTTGTTTCCCATATGGATCCACTCAGTTCCAGTTGGTACTCGTCGGAATTCCACGGAGGATTCTCTATCTTTCCCTCTATGGTCGCCAAGCCGAATCTACAGTCCACAAAGGATTGGATTCAGCCAATAATATTGAACTTGACACATAAGCGAAGTTCTCAAATGTACAAGAGGTGTTGACCTTTTTCGGCTCAAAACAGTTGCAAGCATAGTGACCTCTCTTGTCACAATTGTAACATCTCACCCTTGACATTTTCTTCCCTTGAGGACGTTTTCCTCTCTTGTGTTGGTTAACTATTGATTTCTTGCAATAAGGATTTGATCCTTTGCATTCCCACATATTGAACGAATCAATACGCTTGCGCTTTGAGCACAAAGCCCTTTCGAGCACATTCTTAGTTCTTTGACAGAGCATTATGCAAAGCCTCTTATAACCTACCGGTGCCGACCTGTGGTCGACTTGCTATAATTGAAAACCAATAAATCCGACTGGAGACGCACCAGCACTATCCAAGGAGCAAACAGCAACCCATGATGAGCGAGCTTTCATCCCCGTAATCACTCCAAGTGTTGTTCGCTTTGACTCATCTCACGTACCGAGTCTTATTGTTTTGTCATTTGGTGTACGCACAAACAATTGCTTAGAGGTCAATATTATGGTAGTACTTTGAGCGCATTTAACATTGGAATGTTAAACAATATCCTTATGTCAAAATGCACCTTTTGTGAGTCAATTCCGATTTCATATACATAACAAGAAAATACTCTTGCCCCTATTTGGTATGTAATTCGGTACATTGATGCCTTATGTTGTATTGTCTTAGAAGCTTGTTAGGAGTTGCATCTTGTTCCAGCACTTTTTAATAGAATACCACTTTTCACCCTCATTGAACTAAGTCGTGACAAGCCCACCAACTTTCCCATGATTCATTATAAGCCACACACATGTATTTATAAAAATTCTTTCTATGATCTACTTTAATGGCATCATAGCTCAACTTACTATCAATGTGTTGTTCTTTTTGACTCATCTCATACCGAACCTCACAATATTGTCTTTTGACATACACAAAATGATGTGTGATGGGAATGTTTTTCGAGTGATGATAGATGAAGTTCACCACCAAAGTTTAAAGGAACACCACCAGCTAATGAGGGAAAATTACCAAAAAAATCATAAATTGTAGCTATTGGAAAATGAGATTACAGTGTTTGCTTATCATTGATTACGGCACAAGATTAGGTGATCGGACGTTGTTCATCTATTTTGATGCAGAGATAGATCCATCCCTATGAGATGAGATTGTGCTTATCATAGTCTGTGAATTAAAATTCTACTTTATTGTTTGGGACTTGTTGTATTTTGAATCTTTTATGTATCGCCTTGAGATATAAATAAAATATTTACTTTTGACCAAAAAAAGTTAAGGCTCTTGAAATTGACACAAATTTGGGACACATAATAACATATAATTAAGACGCAAAGTAACTAAGACTAAATGCATGGAATTAGGATTAGACTCTCCAAATTTGTCCACCAGCCTTGGAAGTCGAATATCCATTTTAGAAGATCAACAAACAGCCATAGAAATTGGCCAAAATAGTCTGTAGTCATTAGGTGGTTGATTAGTAACCTGGAAGTTGACAATAAACTTGTAAATCGACATCTTGATAGTCGTTTGGCAATCATGAAGTAGATAAATAGTCTATGGAGTTGACAACTCTCTTACAAAATCGACATCTTCAACTTTAGGCCCATCGAATTAAGTTGCCACTGAAATTTGCCTTGGCTTGCATGAACAATGATTGAGCCAGTTCAATCAACAAAACATGAGTTGTATTTGAAATTTTTTCCATAGAATCCAATGTTACTGCATCATAAATTCTTTTTCAAAAGGCCACCCAACTTGCTAATGCTATAAACAGAATGCACTAGACATTGGAGTTATGATGCTAAAGAATGTGCGTATAATAAAGACATCTCTTGTAAGCTAATTTCGAATTTTGCCTATGTAACTAAAGACGACTCTCTTCTTGCTTAGCATGTATTTCGGTTCACTCCGGCTCCTATTATCATCTTAGGAATTTCTTGTTCAGGGTGTCATTCTATTTTAATTTTTAATTTTTTTTTGCTTCAATTCATACTAGAAATCCGCTAGAAGCCATGAACCGAGATTTTCCTTCCCTGCACAGCGTAGAAAAGCAGACACAGAGGACAAACCTGGCCAACCCATTGAAACAGCCAAAATCTTGGATCTTGATTGCTCTCCAGCAAAGAGGTCCCCAATTGACATTTTGACCGAGATTGATCCCTTGAATTGGATCACTAAAAGAAGTAGAAAGAAGAAAAAATATTCTTAAATTTATTATATTGGTATCAATTCAATTCTAACTGTTTCATTTGGATTAATTTAGACCCACGTTCTTTGCAATTTATAATTTTATGTTGTTCGACCACACTCCTGATTATGTATCTACCTATCGTGCTTTTGCCCTTGCTCACTAGTTCTGCAGCAGTTTTTCTCGGGAATATCATTTCTAGGATAAAAAAGGCAGGCGCTACAATGACCCAAACTTGTGTTTGATTCTCTTCACGAGTAGGGCTAACACGTGCAGTCTTTTCAAGAGGAAGAAAACAAGTCTTGAACTTTTTCATTTTGGGCCTATCGGGCTGAGAACTTGTTGATTTAGCTCGCAGTCTAGACACAACCGATAATCTTCGCATCATTCTGCGTTCGCATGCATGGGCTGGGCTTATAAGTAATGATCATTATCATGGTCGCCAAGCCCATCTTTGTCATCGATTCATTCTTTTGTCGCTCCATACCGGAGCTCGTGATTCAGTGGCATCTCCCTTGCATTGCAAGGGCGAAAATATGGAGATGCTACTTGATATGCCGTTTTAAATTACGTGACAATGACTTGAAGATAGTAGCGCTATGTAGGATGAGATGCATATCGCATGGGTGATGTGAATGTTCGTTGGTTACCTTATGTTCACTGTCTAGACAACACATAAAATACTTTTTCGAGGAATAAGGCACTGCAGGGTGGGCTAAAAGGTTTCTTATGGAAGCCATTTGGATTGTTGGCACATCAAGAAAAGAGCTATCTCATGCTAAAACTACTTTAAAAAACTCACATGTAAGTATGGTGTAGAGAAGGTTTGCTCCCAAGATTCTCTTGCGTCAAAAGGGTTAACCGTTGCACATAAATAACACCCAAAGTAGATGAGCTAGAGAGGGTGTGAGAAGATGAGCGGGCCTAGTAGACTTGAATGTTAGGTGGTGGCAAGATTTGATAATGTGCCTAGCGGCTGTTGAGCTCATTTGAGCGACGTTGGCTCAAAAGGCACTTTTAGGTAGGTTTAGATAAGACTTTCTAATTATAAAATTCACCTAACCCAATTGGGTTGGCTAGACACATATATGCGTTAAAATTTGTTATGGGTGGCTTTAACAACACTTTATGGTCATGGTGAGAAAATATATTGTTGTCCCTTTAGAGTAGCAATAAATTCTTGTTCATGAGTCATTTGATGGCTTCTGAAGTCAAATGACCATTCTTATGTCAGGAGCATATGCTATTCTTATTAATATAGTTGATCATGTACACAACAATTCGTCGAGCAGGTCCATGCCCACTAATCTTCTACTTTGGTTTGACATAATGATGAACTTATTCTAGAACTAAGCACAGAGATTTTCATCTAACAAAATGGTTTATGGAGGCGGTAGCCGGTGAACAAAATTTAAGCGAAAAATCACGCTGACCATCACTTCTAGAGAAGACATCAAGCAATTTGCCTTTGACGTCAACCATTTGCAATGGTACAACCGGTCAGGTAAAAATCCAAAAGTGAAAAGGCTGACAGATACATGAGATTGAACTCGATATGAATTCACAGCCACTGCTTGTGCCTGTTCAGACCAATAGAATTGAACCACGTGGCCTTTTTCACTTTCAAACAAGACGTCTGGAATAATTGTGCCTTTCAGAATCGAAAGGCTATGGACCAATTCAACTCTGCTTGAACAAAACGAACGAATAAAACAGAGCTTATTGAACTTTCCTTTGGAAGAAGCTTATGAAAATTCAACTTGGTATGTCGGGTGACCGATTCACCATGGACCTCGACCAGCAGAGTAATTCCTCATTCACCAACCGAGTCAATCTCGATACTCTTTTTATTTCTGCAGTTCAAATTCAACGTCGACGTCGCTAACGTGTTCCACTCGAGGATGTTTTCTTCAAGGGATCGCCGACAAAAATGCATCGGGAGAGGAACAGGTAATCATCGTGGACACCACCGATTATCGTTCATCGGCGGGGCAAGGCCAAGAGCGGAGGGATGTGTAGATATTACACCAAATTCGTCCCAAGGGCGGCGATTCCATGTCGAGTGGAGGCATATTGGCTGAAGCCGCCGCTCCCCGTGGCATCTATCCTTCAATCCGCTAAGGATGTCGTCCCTTGGAAATGAAGCCAATCGTTTGATTATTATTGGACGTAGAAGATGGATGGTTTCTCTTATCGACAAGAATTTTGGGTTCTAGATAGTCAATTTTTAAAATGCCGTTGGTTCCCCTAGAGCAGACGGAATCGATTCCTCGGGCTGAAATTAGGATATATGCCCATCAGTTCAATGTGTTTTCACCATCGAAATAATGACATCTCTTTTTCGATTTGTTTTGCTTACCCCCTTGCGAAAATTTTTAGATGTCTTGATATGGTAGTAATTGTATTTGCGTTTGATGCTTCATGGAGTTGATAGCTATCTACGTTTATACTATTATATATTGTTAATGTCAGAGTTGAAAAACAATAATTTTAATATGCGCCGCACGATATTTCAATTTGCTTTTGGGACTACCACGTCGCTTGACACATAACCTAATTGTACCAAATGATCCATGTTCGATTAATAAGCTTTTATATAATTGATATGATGTCTCCATTTTTTTTTTTTTTTTGCATTTAAATCTATAATACGTGAATAAAATGTATATCCAGATTTTACCTCTTATTGAGATTAAATTTGAAAAAAATTCAATAACTTAAATAAAGATTTTTCAAATACGCTCTTAACTGATATGTCTTATTTTGAATATAATTTCTCATATACTGCTCAATGATATAATCTTATCTCAAATAATTTTTTTTTAATTCACAAAAATCTCTTTAACCGAGAAAAGAATTAGTTATGTTAAATTAAAAGAATAAATTTGCTCTATAGTATTGGATTATTTATTAAAATCAAATGGACTGGAATTGTGACATTTTGTGGAGTATTTGTGTTTTCTTCTCCGAGAAAATAATAAATTATGTTAAATTAAAATAAAGAAAAATTGCTCTATAGCATTAGTTTCTTTATTAAATTAAATGCGCTGGAATTGTGACATGATGGGAATATTTGTGTTTTCTTCTCCTAAATCGCTCAATTAAACTAAACAAAAGCAAAGCAAACTAATGTTTGACAATTTGCATGCTATTTTATTCAATAATTCAATTCAACGCATCAAAAACTAGTAAAGTGAACAAAGAAGTGCATTTTATTTTATGTTCAAAAGTACTGATAAGGAGAAAGCTCATACACTTTAATACAGTTTTTTTGTCTTTTTTATTTGCAGTTACAATTTTGGAATTTAAACTTGCAAAATTAACCAATAATATCTTCAGATAATATTCCCGAAAGTTATAACTTATTGTACAAATATTACCTAACAAAACTTAGGAAAGTAAAAAAATAAACAACTGAAGAGTTTTTCAAACTTCAATTAATTATTCTCATATGATACATACGGATGGACAATTAATATGTATTCATTAGTATTTTCGAGCCGAACTTTGGATATCAACGTTATTTACAGAGAAGTTACAACTACAATCAAGTGAGGCTCCGATGCTTGTGATGCAAACTCGAAGTATCTCCTCAAACCTCATAAAGTCCTAATCAAACATAGTAGGAATTATCCAATGCCTAATAATGTCCTAGTGGGATTGCCCTAGTCGGGGTTGGGCCAGACCAAAAAACTTTCTAGCACAGTATTTTTTTCTGTGAATTCGAGATTTTAGATTTCCCACTTCTTTAGTGAGGAATTGAGAAATCAAGTTTGCGCTCTCAATATTTTTTATTTTTTGTGTCAAAAAATGAAGTGCACTGAGTTAGGTACGCTTTGCTTTTCTTTTTTTTTTTCTCCTTTAGACAATTAAATTAAAAGATTTGGGCGAGTTCTTCCACTCCCACGCAACTCACCCCAAGGTACCAGATTCTACTTCAACAGTGAGCGGATATTTCATTAAGAGAGGGATTACACTGTATTCTCCCACTAGAATCCATCCGAATCTAATTCTGCTGTCTTCATGCCTTCCACGCAAGTCCCAAACACCTTCCTTTTGGTTCCTAGTACTTGTACTGGGTGAATATATTTGGTTCCTCTAGCTGCTCCCTTGTGTAACCTCAATCAATTGAATCCGAAAATTCCATCTTTCGCGATAAGTAAATATAACTAGGTCCATGCTTCATCCTTTTTTCTACTTAGATCATGTATAATTTCTCTCCTCGTGTAACATAATGTAATTAGATCAATCAGGATCGTATCGAACGTTTTCTTCATCGCATGAGTTGTCGCGATGGGTTTGGTGATATCTCGGTTCATGAAGATGCTATATGCCAAGAAGCAAACAAGGATTCTGATTGTGGGTCTCGATGGTGCCGGGAAAACAACCATCCTCCACAAGTTGAATCTTGGCGAAGTCGTCGTCACAACTCCCGCGAGTGGTTGGTACTATGTCGAATTGTTTTTTTTTTTTTTTAATCTTTTTAAGGCGTTTGACTATATGTGCAGATATGCGGTTTTCTTAAATATATACGCAGTACAATCCTGACTCAGATTAGTTTCTTTAAGTTCTTGAGTGGCATTAGGACTTGGGATGCAAGGTCTAGGCAACTATTTTTCTTGCAAGTAAATTAATCTTTTATGGAAGAAACCTGAAAATTGCGTCAAAACTGATCCGCCAGGAATAGTTGACCATCAGTTAACTAATAACTACAGAACATGATACTTTGGACATCAGTTACTTGAACCGCAAACATTAGCAGAGCATTTTGATTATTGATGAATTTCGTTAAGCAGGATTCAATGTCGAAACTGTCGAGTACAAGAATGTGATCTTCACCGCCTAGGATGTCGGCGGACCGGACAAGGTACTAAAGCAGTTCTCAACTCTATTCTTTTTCATTTCCTCGCATAGAAAGAGAATGAAGTTTACGTACTTCAGCATATTCTGGATGCCTCTGTGACTGTATCTCCTTCGATACATGATCCACATCTCCTCCAGAAAGTGTGATGTTCTCTGCAAAGTGCTAATGCCTCCTCCGAGATTTGTGTCGCCTCATATGGATCGGCTTAAGTGCAGATTCGAGCCCTGTGGGGACAATATTATCGGAACACTGAGGGAATCGTCTTTGTGGTGGATAGCATCGACAGGAAGAGGATTTCGAAAGCTAGGGACGAGCTTCATCGGCTGCTGAGCGAGGTCTAAGTCATTTCTTCCTCGCCATTGGTTTGCCTTATTACATGCTACTGATGATTTGGAACTGAACGCAGCAGTCTCTAAAACTGAAAAGTAATGTTTGAAACAACTGCAGGATGAGTTGCGCGATGCGGCACTGGTCGTGTTTGCAAATAAGCATGACCTTCCGACCGCAATGAGTGTTTCTGAAATTACTGATAAGTTGGGCCTGCACTCACTCCGACAGGGTCGCTGGTGAATACCTTCTATCTGACGAGGGAAAAGTCCTGTATCTCGCACGCGTCTCGCCCCTCAACTGACTTGCAATGAATCCTCTCATGGGGTGACGCAGGCCTCAATTTGGTACCTCATTTAAAGCATCCTGGTCGAATGAATAGCGAAAAGAACTCATGATTCACGTGATAGTCCCAGTTCAATTACAGTGTCAATTCTGTTTTCGGTACAACATGCGTTTTCTGAGAGGATCGATTATCGCATCAGGATTCATTTCAGGAATATCAACTTTAGCACTTGTTGATGATATGTAATACAGATGCTAAAAGCAAACCCTGATGTTCTATTAAATAGTTGATCAGTCATTCTTCTTCTTGGTGACTTGCTGGTTCAGGTGCATCCACTCATCTTGCGCGACCACTGCCCAAGGACTCTTTGAATGTATGGATTGGCTATCCAGCGTCATAGCCTCCAAGGCAAGTTGAGATCAAACCCTGCTTTTGCTTCTATAACTTTTGTTTCGTGAACCGCCAGCAGAAATATCGTTTTCCTCGGATTTTTATCCGAGTGAAGCATATGGTTTCTGATTAAATAAAATCAATCATTCCACATTCTATAAATGCGGCGCACTTTGTCGCACCGCAAATACCATTCCTGGAAAAGTGTCCCGTGTACACTTGCTTCAGCCATTTTGTTCTAAATAACCATTCTATGAAGAGAGAACCGGTGGATGCTGATTTATGCTTTATTCTTCTTCCTTTTCAGGAAAAATGATGCAGCGACTGAAGCTATGGATGAAGCTCCTTAATTAGATGAAAAATCCATATGCAAGTTATAAGGATTCCGAACAGATAAAAGAAAAGTAGTATGCTTCTGTAAGGGGTGAAGATTCGCCACTGCTCTCCATATCGTTTTCCCAGCTGCTCTTCATGTCGTTTTGGCAGCTGCTATAAATGTCCTATACGAGAAAATAATGAACTCTCTATGTCTGAACTTGAAGTTGTGATGGTATGAAAAATTACATCATTTCGGGTAAAGAAGGGCGACAAACGCTTCTATTTTGTGCAGCATGTAACTACGACGGTGTTACTGGTTTGCAATGGAGAGCATATTCTACAGAACAAAAGTAAAAGTACGTGATCATATCTCTGAAAATTTCTAGAAGGTCGATGATTATTTCCTGTTTGCCCAGAACGCGAATCAATTATAGCCTGTACGATATAATGATGCCGCATAGGCTACAGCCCCAGATCAATTGAGACCCTTGAAGGAGACTCCAGATCGACCAATATTAGTCGCAGCCAAACCATCACGCAAACCTACTGGTGCTGACCTGAGAGCGACTTGCTATAATTGAAAATCAACCAATATAACTTGAGATGCACCGGCACTATACAAGGAACAAACGACTACAACCCATGATGAACTAACTTTCATCCCGGGTTCGCTCAAAACATTATTCGCTTTGGTCCATCTCATGTGCCGAGTATCATTGTTATGTCCTTTAACATACATATGAAGTTATGAACATTTTCCCATGACATCTATATTCTGGTAGTACTCTAAATTGAGCACACTTCATGTTGAATCTTCAATGTTAAATAATGTCGTTATATTGAAATATGCTTCTTGTGAATGAATTCCGATTTCACATACATAAATAAAGAACACTCCTGCCCCCAAATTCGGTTTGTATCTCGGTCCATTGACGCCCTATGTGTCGTCTTGAAAGCTTGTTAAGAGTTGCGCACCTTGGTTGGCACTTTTGAATAGGCTATCACTTCTCGCCCTCATCAAACTAAGTCGTCACATGTCCACCAGCTTTCTCACAACTCATCATGAGTCATACACTGATGACTTATTTGTTAAATGACCAAACAATAACTATTTCTATTCTTTTGTTCTGAAAAAAATATCCATTTGATAAAAAAAACTTCCTTGGAAATAAATTTTTCCCAATGATAGATTTGGAGCAAACTTAAGAAGTAGAAAAAAGTTTTTTTTTTTTTTTTTTTAATTTTTAGGAACAACTCAAGAATCAAGCTCAAACCTTTTTTTTTTTTTTTTTTGCTCTTTTCTTTTCTGTTTTTTCTCTTCCTCTTCTTCCTAATTGGTCACCAACTATAGCGATGGTCGATGATCGGCTAGATGGGGTCCAACGACCTCGTTGGAGCCTTGCTAGCCTCAACAATACTTGATCTCATTGTGGCTAGGCGAGGTTCAACCTCCCCTTGGCTAGGTGAGGTTCATCCTTGTTAGAGGCTGACAAGGCTCCCCTGAGGCTAGGGAGGTCAGCAACTCTTGCATGACTGATCGCGGGCCATGGCCGAGGCCAGCAACCAAGTAAAGGAAGAAGAATAAAAAGAAGAGAGAAAGAGAAAAAAGTAATAAGATTAATTAAAAAATTAAAAGAAAACTTAACTTACAAACAAATCAAATACATTTATATTCCAAGAATATAAATTTTGTATAGTTGTCAAACATATTCGAATACTCAAAAACTCGTATAGGGAACAAAATCAGAAATATTATTTTTGAGCAGAAAATATTCCTGAAAATAATATGGTTACCAAACACATCCTTACTAGGGGAGATGAATTCCGTCATGGCTTAACCAACAAGCAAGGTATCATCCTTGATGATCCATCTCATACGGAGCTCACAATCTTGTCTTTTAATGTACGTGAAGTCCTTTTTTTCAAAAAGCCACCTAACTTGCTAATGCTATAGATCGAACGCGCTTGAACTTACAAAAAAAGACATTTCTTTGTAAGGTAATTTCTGATCTTATATACATATTATTGGGGCGTGGTTTGTACTCCCCATCAATGAGATAGTATGGTGTCTAAGGAGAGTGCTTCCAAGCCGCTTGAAGGTTTGGTAGTTTGGGTTTGAGTCCATAAATAGTTATTGAGTATATATAATCTTCTTACCTTATAATCGAAGAACGTAATAGAGAGGTTTGATATGCTAATCATAGTGAAATCATCTCTCGGAAGTAGCCCTAATTAAAAGGTGAATTATGATGAAAATCTTATATCTCGAATTCTCTTTCTCGCTTTCATTCTCAGTCTCCTTCGCGCCTAATCCAAGCGCGTACCCAAGATTGTTGTCTTCTTGTTCAGCAAGTAATTCGTGTCAATTCCTACTCCTATTACCGCGTTAGGAATATGCTAGGATCCACGGGAACTATGATTTTCTCCCCTCGCGTAGCATGGGAAAGCCGGCGCCCCGGGGAGGACGATCCCAGTCAAAGGCATTGAAACGGCCAAACTCTGGAACTTAGGCTGTACTCCAGCAAAGAGGTCCCCCATTCCCTTTCGACAATTTTGACCGAGAAGCGGTCGATCCCTCGGATCGGACCACTCAAAAGACGTCGGGGGGAAACCTTCGATTCTTTGACCTTTGGCCCGTGCCCCTCGGTCGTCCCTAACGTACTTGACTGGGTTCCAGGATCGATTTTGGACGGTCGATTGGCCACTTGTTCTCCTCAGTGCGCCCTTTTATGGTTGGACCTATCGTGGCATGTTCCGCATGGATCGCTAGAATTTGACGCTTCTTTCCTAACCTCAAAAAAGAGAAAAGAAGAAGGAAAATGACAATAAATTCAGTGGATGTTTCGCCTTTTTTTTTTAAATTTTTTTTTTTTTGGTCGGTAGTGGATGTTTCGTGTTGAGTAGCATCTAGAACGTGGACATACATGGCCTTTAGTTACTTACGTGGTCGCTCTTCAGTCGGCCAATGGGGGATACGAGATCCAATGCACATGCATTAACTATACTTATTAGGGGCAAAAAGTAGAACGATGACTACTTTATTTTTCTTATTCGTATAACTGATTTTAAGGGTATATTTATTTCGTAAAAAATAAATGATTAGAAAATGTTTTTCTAAAAAATATCATTTGTATCCTTACAACAATAAATGAGCGAAAAATTATTTTATTGCTCACGAAGATATATAGATACTGACTATTGTTAATAATATAAATATTTCTCATTAATTAATTATTTTCAAGATCATCTTTTAAATAATTTATTTTATGCTAAATAAACGGAACATAATTATTTATAGTTTTCAAAATTTCATCAACAAGTAAACTGTGGTCAAAGTTCGGATGGGATCGATGCTTATCATTTAGGTAAGTGTGCTTATTTTTGGCCCTCCTCTTTTGATCGCGGGTTTGTCGATACTGATGAAAGACAGATTAGGGTTCTTTTGCGTAATTTCAGCAAGATCGGCAGCATAATTTCCTGGTATTGCGTGTGGCCATATATTAATTTTATATCTAAATGAATATATTATCTCCCCCGCTTTACGTGGAAAGATAAAATTCATACGCCCCCGTGGGCACGGACATCGATGCGGGCCTTCGATTATCTAAATGATATTTTGTAGTTGGCCTTTGTTAATGAATTCCCTAGACGCGATCTTTGTGAGATGGGTTAACGAATGAGAAAGGGAGTCAAATTTGTACTTCGGATCCAAATTTAAAATCCTCAAACTGATATATTTATAATAAATTTATCTTAAAATAATTTTTTGACTATTAAAAACTTCAAATTGATATATTTACTATGAATTTACCTTCAAATAACTTCACTAAATTAGGTTAATACAACAAAAAAATTACAAATTAGTACACTTATGACAAATGGATGGTAAAACTTCAAATTAGTATATTATCACGTTAATTTAACAACTTAATAGTAAAATATAATGAAACGTGTATTTCAATTTAACAATTTGATAGTAAACTATAACGAAACTATTGTAGAGTAAATTTATTACTAACGAACTAATTTGGAAATTTTCTTGACATAAATGCGATAGCAACTGGAGCCAGAATGATCTCGTGCCCCTTTCTCCATGTAAAACCAAAGCCTTGCACATTTACTCGCTTTGGAAAAAATGACCATTTGGCCATAACATCAGCTAACCCGTTCACAAGAGACACGGCCAAAAAGCGGGTTTCGACGAATGAAAGCGAATGGGCCACGTCGGAGCCGAGGGGGAGTCGTCTCATATCGAAGTCAAGAAGAAGATTCCGAAGAGGAGCGCACTCGTTTCAATCATGCGACTTGGAGAAACACCTTCCCCGTATAAACCTCCCGACGTCCACGCCTGGCGGAAAAGGTTCATAAAGGCAACACGGTACGGTTTAGGAGTCTTTTATTTTTGGGAGATGCCATTGGAGGGAGATTCGAATTTCATATGACGACGTTCGTTTTTGTATAGGTTTCGCGAGGAAAAGCCGGGTTCGGATTAGTTTTCTCAGGATCAAAAACTTCACGGTCTCTTGTACCTACTCGTACGAAAGCTTCCTTACTTCTATTACGCCGGTGGAGCCTGGCGACGGGCCTTGTCAGCCCAAATCCAGACCTTCGAGGACAGGCTACTGCAGCTCGAAGTTAATATTACGCAGCACATGTGAGGTTGGCATTAAAAATGAGCGGTCCCATGGGTCGGTAGAAGTTCAACCTAAAATTTGAAAGCTATTCTGTTGGGATTGATTCCTCACCTACCTTATATATTTTGGAATCTCTCTTGTCAGTTGATTCTAGGGTCTACTTTAGAATCAACAATTTTTTTTTTTTTTATTTTTCATTTTTATTTAAGCAAAATAATGGTAAACGCAATATAGTAACAATCTATAAAAGAAGAACATGTAAAATAAAATAAAGAATAAAAAATTTAGAACACGTAACACAAAAAAGCTTTTGGTTCCTCTATTTGGTTCTTACCCAAGAATTGGAAACCGAACAGCTTAACTGGGAATTGGACTAGTAATTGCAGAACTTGGAACTAGACCAGTTCCTATGGCCGATTTTGTCCATTTCCGATTCTACCTGAACTCATGATCACCCTTGGTTCTTATGGTAATGCCTACTTTAATTGCTCTTCCCCAATTTTTTCTTTATTAATAGACAAAGAAATTTGTAGAAAGACCTTTACCAAAAAAAGAAATTTGTAGAAAGAAAAGATTTCTTGAGATCCAGAGGACGGGTTATGAATCGGACCCACCCTTTTGAAAATGATTTTTTTTTCATGAATTCTAGGGAAAAAAATCGATGACTGGGATTTGTGCCTCGCCTTTTCAAAAGAAAGTATGTTTCTTTCTTTTTCTGTCAGAATCCTTGAAAAGAAAGTTTTTTTTTTTTTTTTCAAACCTTGAAAAGAAAGTTTAAAGAGTGCAAATATTCTCGTAATTTTTTTTGTCCCAATTCTTTTGTGTCAACGAATCCATTTTTACGGCGAGATAATGCATTGTCCTTTTATCGTAAAATATTCCTTTCTTCCTAATACGAGAAAAAGTTAGTTGGGTCAAATTAGATCAACCAATATTTCGAACAACTCAAAAGCATCGATCATATAAAAATATAATGTTATGGCTTTTTATGAAAAGAATGCGCTTAATAAGTGAATATGGTTATGTAAATATAGTAAGAATTTTTAAAGAAAACATCACAATCTTTTTTCCTTAATTTATGGAGAACTTCAATGTTGTCGGTCATTATTCATGTCTATATGACCCATCTTATTAAACAGGATAGAATGGTTGGTTTTGAGTTACATGGCTTGAACCCTAACCCTCTCTATTTAGCAATTGTGCCAAACGGATTGATATATGTGATCATGATTAATAGTGATGGAAATCGTTAAATTCATATCATGTTAAGCCACATTGTCATTGAGTGTTGGAAGTTGTTGTCCCTATTGAAATTATAGAAAAATCCAAAGTTAAGGTTGAATAGGTGTAATTTTAATTTTATTTATAGAAATTTCTCTTCTAACTTGAGAAAAGTCTATGTACTTGAGTACCTCTATAAAGAAAAGTAAAGACGGAATGATCTTCAAGCTAGCGTGACATACAAAGATCATGACAATTCATAAACTATGTGGACCTCATAACGCATTATATGAGGTGCCACCCAATATATCTAATTATTTCATATGCGATTTTTACGATCTTTAATGACGAATGTGATAGTATTTTATTGAAGAAGAGCCTATGTTCCCTTAATTATGTCCTATGTGGATATAGCCCACATTGATGTATGGGAACATTACTCCTCAAAGGAATTTTAAATTTATTAGGGAAAGTAAAATATAAGAAGCCATTACAGGTGATTTTCTTTTGGGTTGACTTTAATGGGTTCTTCTTTGGTTAATGGGTTCTTCTTTGGTGTCCATTTTATAGAGAGATTTGATTTCCAAAGCTACAGGTCTAAAACCAGTAGACAAGCACATACCAGCCGCTTAATGAATACCAAGGCCTAGAAACTTTTGACGTGGGCTATAATTTTTATTTGCTTTTGATTCATGCACCTAGACTCAAAAGCAGAAGATCAACTGAATAAAGTCCATCGAAACTCCACCATGGCAAAAACAAAAATTTCCTTTGACATGTTATCAATGCTCAGTCAAAGAATAAGAATGTGAAAGATAGGTGCGACGAACTTATGCATATTATGATCCATATTAGAAAAAAAGGATATAAGGATCATATAATATAATATATCAATCAAGATATTCGCTTGATCTTGAGAGATACGAAGAATCAACAAAATTATTAAATATCTCTAACATATGAAATTATATTAGGGAAATCCACGATCATTTAACATAATGGCACAATTTGAAAGTGCTATTCAAAATCTGAAAATACTATTCATAATTACATGCAAACCTATGAGTCAAAACCTATATATGGCGAATATTTCGGAGACGGATTAAAAAGAAATTGAAATGGGTTCTGTGCAAAAACGTGAATTCGTCAAGAAAATGACAATAAGAAACACGGAGTCAATTCGGACTTTAACATATTTTTAGGGGAGACCCAGGTTCCCAGCTGCAGGACGGTTTAACAAAACATGGAATCGTTCACTGCCTCCTACCTACAGTCAACCTTCTCTCCCCCACACCCCACCATCAAATTCCGCCGTTTGGTCATCGCCATACGCATTCATCATCATCACCGCCCATCACCCACAATTTAAAAAAAAAAAAAAACCACAAATTGGACGATCCAATCCAACGGCCGAGATCGGATCCCCGCGGGCCCCACGGCCAATCATGCGCTCCCGAAAACGCGTCCCCCTCCCAAAAAAAATCAAAGAATACCAAAACGACAAAAAAAGTAAATGAGAAAAAAGGAGGAAGGGAAGGAAAGGAAGGAAAGGAAGGAAGGAGGGGAGGAGTGCGTGATGATTCGTCTGCTCCGCGACCGCGACGTAGCCACGCACCGCTTCAAATCCCCCTCCCTCCCCCACCACTTTTGACGCGAATAATCTCCTCCCCCATCTCCATCTCCATCTCCACCACCTCCATATAATCCTCCGATCCGTCGCCCTTTTCCCGACCCGAGATCTCATCCCAAAGTTCGCATCTTTCGTCCCTTCCCGACGTACCCATCTGCCCATTCCGCCGGAATTCCTCCTCCGCCGCCGCAATGGGGCAGGTCCCGTCTTCCGCCTCCTCCTCCCCCGAGCCCAGCCACCGCGGCGGGGCGATCTCCTCCAGCCAGCGCCTCGACTCCCTCCCCTCCCTCGAGTTCGTCTCGTCGTTCGAGGACGAGGAGGACGCCGCCGCCGACGAGGGGGCCGCCGCCGGGTACGACTACACCGGCGACCTGCCCGACGAGTGCCTCGCCCACGTGTTCCACTTCCTCGGCACCGGGACCGGAAGCGGTGCTCCGTCGTGTGCCGGCGGTGGCTCCGCGTCGACGGGGAGAGCCGGCACCGGCTCTCGCTCAACGCGCAGGCCGACCTGCTCCCGTCGCTCCCCTCCGTGTTCTCCCGCTTCGACGCCGTCACGAAGCTCGCGCTCCGGTGCGACCGGAAGTCGGTCAGCCTGGGCGACGAGGCGCTGGTCCTGATCTCCCTCCGGTGCCGCGGCCTCGCCCGGCTCAAGCTCCGCGGCTGCCGCGAGGTCACCGATCTCGGGGTCGCGGCCTTCGCCGAGAACTGCCGGCAGCTGAGGAAGCTCTCCTGCGGGTCGTGCTCGTTCGGCGCGAGGGCCATCAATGCGGTGCTCGACCACTGCGTGAATCTGGAGGAGCTGTCCATCAAGCGCCTCAGGGGAATACACGACGGCGCCGAGCCCATCGGGCCGGGAGCCGCGGTGAAGTCGCTGAGATCCATTTGCTTGAAGGAGCTCATCAATGGTCAGTGCTTCGGTCCTCTCCTGGTCGGAGCGAGAAAGCTCTCGACTTTGAAGTTGATTCGCTGTCTGGGCGATTGGGACAATGTTCTCCAGACAATTGGGAGCTCAAATCCAGGTCTATTAGAAGTTCATTTGGAGAGAATTCAGGTGAGCGATGGCGGTCTTTGCGGGATCGCGAACTGCAAGGGTATCGACAGTCTGCATGTCGTGAAGGTCCCCGAGTGTTCGAATTTAGGTCTTTCTAGCATTGCTGAGAATTGCAGGCAATTGAGGAAGCTCCACATTGATGGGTGGAGGATAAACAGGATAGGCGACGAGGGTCTGGTCGAGGTCGCCAAGCAGTGCCTCCAGTTGCAGGAGCTGGTCCTGATCGGCGTTAGCGTGACCCATTCTAGCTTGGCCACGATCGGTTCCAATTGCAGGAAATTGGAAAGGTTAGCCTTCTGTGGGAGCGACACGGTTAGTGATGCGGAGATTGCGTGCATTGCCGCCAAGTGCGAGGCCCTGAAGAAGCTCTGCATTAAGAATTGCCCCATTACTGATGTCGGGATCGAATCCCTTGCTCAGGGGTGTCCCAATCTGGTGAAGATTAAGGTGAGGAAGTGCAGGGGAGTGAGTGGGCAAGTGGTGGAGCTGTTGAAGGAGCGGAGAGGGTCGCTGGTCTTCAATTTGGATGCCTGTGGAATCGAAGCATTGGATGATATAAGAGGAGTTCAAGAAAGTGCAATGGAGTTCCCTCCCGTAAATGCTTCTGACGCGCCGTCGAGTAGCAATGAGAGGTCAATGTTGTTTAGGGCGAAGCTAGGTCTTTTCGCGGGTAGGAATTTAGTGGCCTGCACCTTCAGGAGGTGGTCAAATGGTGAAAATAGCACCAATGGAAACTTGTGATTTCCAATTGTTGTAAGCGCTGAAAATTGTTTTGTTGACATTTCGTTGTGTTTAGACCTTCCCTAGGCAATTCTTGTTCGCAATGATGTACCTATTATCTCCCTTTTGCCTCGTGCAACTTTTCTTGGAAATGAAACTCGAGTTCTTTTACTTCTCTTTGTACAGTTCAGGCGCGGGGCTTCTCCCTTTTGCCTAAGGCAACTTTTCGTGGAAATGAAACTTGATCTCTTTTAGGTTTCTCTTTACAGTCGAGCGTGAGTCTGCTATTGGGTTAGCGACCCTTTGTTTCGTACACGCTTTTGCATAATTTCGTTTCCCACTTTGCGCTGATCTTCCCGGTTCCTTTCGATTATGAATTGTCCGGACAGATGCTGCTTTGAAATGCAAATGAAACTCGAGTCCTTTCAGTTCTCTTTGTACAGTTCATGCGCGAGGCTCGTACTGGGTTAGTGACCTTTGCTTTATGCATGCTTCTGCTTTTTTTTTTTTTTTTTGTTACCCTCTTTGTCCTAATCTTCATAGATGCTGCTTCAAAATGAAGATGAACATAGCCATTCTCAATCTTTCTTTTGCTTTTGGGGTACTTTAGCTACTTTATGGTTGAATACAGCATTTCGAGTCATCAGCAATCTTGGAACTCTGCATATCTGCTATGGTTGCAATTAAATTACCATTGTCAAAACTCAACTTTCCTCCGGAGTTCCAGGTGTCGCAGTTTGGTGGAAAAGAGTAAAGATGGGGGGCCTGGCGATAAAGCTCTCGAATCTGCATCCTCCAACCTTCGGTCTCCAAAGCAGCTTTTCCAGAATACTTTCGACTTTCCTCTTTTTTCCGCCTTTTCTCGTTCATTGGAGTCTAGTCTCTTTCTTTTGCGATTACTTTGAGAGAGTCAAAAGCTGTCCCTGACGACCAAGCTTCGGTTTTGTCCCGTTTCTAACTTGTCCCTTTTCCCGGTCTCACCCGTGCTAGATCGGTCCGATAGATTCTTCCTTTCTAGAGCATGAGAACCCGTCTCGTTCTTGACAGTCCCGGGCCTAAAAACATTCAAGATCTCCTGACTCGTTGATACTGTCTGGTGAATTTGCAATACCCGGTTTCCAATCTTCCTCTGTATTTTGGTTCCTGATTTTCTCATGTGGTAGTTTTGCCTTATTGAACAGCACAGCAGATACGAGAATTTCCTTGTTGAATCAGTCTGTGTTTGAACAAATCAAGAATTCAGATGTCCTATTCATGACGCTGGATGCCATTTTTTAGTTCTTCTCTTTTGTGGGTTTGTAGTCGAGTGGTGTTTCGGATAAGTTTTGACTAGGCTTAGATCTTTGTTTTGATCAAAGACGAGTCGTCCGCGTTGTAATTGAAAATTCGTGAGTGATTACTTTTTTGCGGCTCGATCTCAGATGTTTAGAAAGAATCAAACTAAAGACTTTTAACAAGTTTTTCTTAGGCGTAAAGGCTGATCATTTTATCGACTTGGCAAGTTTGAGGTTCAATCGCCCCGGCTTGTTTATTGGTTCTCTAGACCTGATCTAGGCATGCGAAAGAACACTCGGACTGGACATAACAAATGAATGAAAAGAAGACATGGAGCTTCCGATGTCTGGAGATTTCTACATGCCGCGCGCCTTTTGGTTCTTATCATAAACAATTAGTTCTGTCTGCTCTTCACTAGTTTTTCTCCCTTTTTGGACAGCAGATGCTTCGCCACTAACAAGTTGAATGCTACACAAGACAGTGAGGTAAGCAAGCTCTGCATATGAGACTGAAAAGTCCAAGAAAGTTAGAATTTGTTTTTGCTCACTGTTTCTATGGAATGACAAGTTTCTGCAGGCAATATTGATTTCCTTGATTGAAGTCGTATAAATTTCAAGCTCGTGCCGTTGAGTAATGGGCAAACATAATGGATGCTAAGAAAGATGCTTTCATAGCGAAAGTCCTTTTTAATAAACACTAGATGAAGACATTCATTCTGATGAGCATTGCGAAAGGTAACATAAAACTGCGACCAGGATCCATTTGTTTGGTGCAGGTCGACTTCGACACTTAGGTATGCACAACGATGACCACTGAATTCTAAGAATGAAAGCCTGCTCCTTCCTCTTAACTTCAGGACTAAAAGGAACAGATCTGAAAACACAATCTTCAAATCAGGATTGGAGAAATATAAAAAGAGCGCTTCCCACCGTTCTCCAAGTTCTTCCTCTTCCCTTAGCTTAGAGCAGCCAGAACAGACTCTTCAAGGACTTCTAATGTAGTCATTGTCCTCGACTCTGATTTCGCAGGGTTTTGGCTGGTCTTGGTGGGGTATGAGGCTTCCATCACAATGCCGCACTTACCGAAGAAGTTGTCGATGACGTTGCGTTCCATCCTGATGTAACCGTCCTCGCCCCAGTTGGTTCCCCATGAGTTCCTCACTATCCAGTAATCCACTCCGTTTTCGCTTCCATACCCAACGACAATCACTCCGTGGTCAAGGGAATTGCCACATTCGCCAGTGAATACACCCTGCTCGGATCAAGAGCGACGCTTCAGTCAAACTAAGCTTTTTGATTTACCTTTGATAACAATTTTGAATCTAGTTTCCCCTCAAAATTGCACGCTTTCTTTCGGAGAAAATGCAAAGCTAGTTGAATCCCCGTCATAATTAGAGAATACTAGGACTAAAACTCTGGTTCAGTTGACCAAGTTAACATTCGAACAGCACTATCTCCACTTGCGTTATGCATCACGTGGTTTTAAATGCTCTTATACACAACTTCATATTTTCTGCTTCCTAATTCTGTTTGTAATTCAATCTCTATAATTAAGGAACTAGAACGGACCACGTCAATGATACAGATCGTTTGTTTACTAAAATGAAATTAAAAACCTTTTTCTTCTCGGTGTAGATGCAACTGAACAGTGGAAACTTATACTTACAGATTGGTAAAGTTGGAAGGCCCTGCCACTGGCTTCAATGGCGATGCTAACTGGTTGATGTGCCACAGCCTTTTTAAGCGCACTCTCATAGGGCGGAACATCTTCATACCCATCGATCGTGACAACCTTTGAATTCACCTGAAAAACTCCAAAACAACTTCAATCAGTTGAGAATCTGATCGATGGAACCTCAAGATCTTAATGAAAGAACAGAGAAGGAATGGTCATTGAAATCATATGCAGTATTCCATACCCTAGAAGCGTCACACTTTCCACCGATGCCATTGTAAGGGTAGTCCTGCTCAGTGTCCATCCCTCCGTTCTTGATGATGAATTCGAATGCATAGTCCATGAGACCTCCGTTGCAGCCTGAATTGTGCTTCCGATCGCAGTCCACCAGCTCTTGCTCTGATAGAGAAATCAATTCACCCGTCACAATTTGATTTATTCCTTCCACAGCCGCCACTGTTGAAAACGCCCAGCAACTTCCTGGTGATAAAGAGGATATTGTATATAGTTAGCCTCGCCCTCGACAAGAGAATTCTTGTTTCCATTCGCAACAAAATGCATAAACCAAGATTTACATCGACTGTGCAATGACAGTAGTTTTAATACAGTCCATTGCAGAGGATCCTCCTGTTGCACACATATCTATAAGAGGGACCAAGAAACGTGAAGATCAAATAGTTCAATTGCTCAACAATCTCTTAGATAGCATCGGAATATCGCAGTCCCCCATTAATTCTTGTTTCGCTCTTCGTTACCATAGAGGACATGGTAATAAGTATTTCAATTTCATCTATGTTTGGCTCTTCCTGATGTCCTGGAAACTCAGAACCAGAATCCAGATGGAGTAGTAGGTACAAAGTAAATTGCCAAATGTTTCCGAATATGCTGACAGTAGTGAAGGTTGCCGACTTTCAGTGGACGCTCCTTACCGACTTTCCACAGACGCAAAAAGACGAACATGAATTGAAGTTACCAGTTGAAAGCATAGAAGGTTAGGTATTCACCCCTCAGCTGATCAGTCCAAACTTGTTGGTCCAAAGCACTAAACCACCCACCTTTCTTTAAAGAGGAAAAGTTGCGTTCCAAAACCCTCGTTCGACAAGTGCTGTCCCTACTCTTGGGACCCAAGATTTGCATCTTTTGTTTCTTTCTTGGTAAACAAACATTTCAAGACATCAGTTCGGGTGCCTCTTCAAGACGGTGAAAAACACTTGAAAAGCTCTCCGTACTTAGAAGTAAGCTACAAAGAGCAAGTTTTCTTCCTTACGGATTCGGACCTCTCAGTGTAGGAATGGTAACTTTGAGATCGCGACGCTTCGCCAAAACATAAATTTGCAACATTCCAAGCTAAGAACAGATTTGGGTTAGTGTGAGAAGTTTGTATCTTCTTGTACTAAGTTTTTTTTTTTTTTTTTGGTCAAAATTCTTAGTGCTAAGTTATGAAGTGGGTTTTGGCAGTGGACCATAGTTCGACCCGAAATTCAACTTTGCAAATAAATGAACCGATGGCAACAAGGGAAGACAAAATGAATTACCGCAAGTTCCTTGATCCTTGACCGGATTCACCGCGCCCTTCAACCGCCAGTCCACAGCCTCAGGCAGCCGGTCCCCAGCTCGGACAGCATACCGCCTGCTGGCATTCCTGGACTTCATCACCCGGCGCTTGGCCTCGCTCCTCGTGCCCAGGTACATCGCGCGGTACTCGTCGTTCGTCAGGTCGGCGAACTTGTTGAGGCCCAAGGTGTACGTCCTGTTCTGAGAGCTGTTGTGCTCGTCGATGAACCTCAGGTTGTCCTTGAACACCTCGAACCTCATCTCCCTCTCGCCGAGGCCGTTGTACGCCTTGCCGTGCCTCACGAGCCAGAGCTCGTACATCTCCATGACCTCTCCGTCGGTCCTCGGGGCCGAGGCGGTCCGGCCTTTGGCGGCGTAGTCGATGATGGAGGCGTGGTCGGATAGTGCTGCGGAGGCCAGAATGAGGAAGAGGAGGGCGGCGAGAACGGTCGGCGCGGTTGTTATCGCCATGGTTGAGCTGTTGAGTCTCTTCTCCGTCGTCTCAGTGACACTCTGCTTCCTTCTTCGCTGGAAGAGGAAGATGGAGAGCGTGGACAGAGAGGGAGAGGGAGAGACTTGAGGAGGGAAGAAGGTTTGGTGCGAGAATGGTTATAAAGGCGAGGGAAATAGTTAGAATATTCATGCGTGGGTGGTGACTCTGTCAGATGAGAATTCTTTATTCTTTCGTTTTATTTACAAATTAGAATAATATATCGTTTTATTTGTTTTATTAATTTTTTGGGCTAAGTGAAACAATGTGTTTGGGGGAAAAAGGAAAAATCTGAGTGAGTGGAAAATTATGGGAGAAATTAATGGCCCCTGGCTTAGGTGCATCCAAGGGTGGAAATTTGTGTCTTTATCGTATATGTGACATTGTAATTTTGATTTAATATGTAATTGCATTACAATGAAAATGCTTAATTTATATCAATCCATGTCGATATATAATGTTTAGTGGATCATGTCATACCATATTCAAAATTTCTCCCCATATTTTACGTTTTTGTCATGTGTCTTGTAAATTGATTCTCGATCCTAACTGAGAAAAAAAACTCTGCCATATTTTATAAAGGGGGCTTTTTTATTTCTTTTATTCATTTTCACCAAGGATAAATAAATTTGTTAACGTGTGTCTCGTTGCTCTTATGTGGCCTTCTTTAAATGCCTTTGCAATCTTTGAGCATAGATAAATTCATGTTGAACCTATCTAGACACATATCTAAAATGTGCTTAAATTTCCAAAAACATGGTAGTCACGCAACAAACATGACTATATGCTATTAACAACCGATTCACGTTAAATGATGTTATTGTGCAAAAGTGAACTTTAATAATAGACACAAATAGGCAAATATACCAACAGCTTTAAAGTTTTCAAAATATTTATTTCCACCGCATAGTTATTGCATAAATTAAAAGAAATATATGATCTTATTTTTTGTGTTCCATTATGTACCTTTTTGCGGCAATCATCAATTTTGTCATATATAAATTACGATATATATACATGCCTTAATTTGAAAGGCCTTTTCATTATAACATGATTTAAGGCATGATCATTTTCGATGAAATTTGGATTCTTTTCCTTTTGTTATGATGAATTAGAAATGATCCATTACAATCACGTTAGATATTTGTAATCAAAATTTTCAGAATGATAGTTTACTTACAAAAAAGAAAAGGAAATATTAATTGTAGTCAATAAGTAAAAGTCATTTTTTATCAGAAAATTGAAAAGGAATATTAACTGCATTTAACGAGCAAAATTCAGTTTCACATTGTCTATTATAGATAATAGAGTGTTTTGTCCTTGGATCAATCAGATTCATTGAAGAGTAAACTTACAGATGGATTGGTTTAGTCTTCGCTAGCTCATGAAATTGTTGATTCAAGTATGAAAATATATTTTATTTCCTAATTTTCTTATGCACTTTTTTGTAGCAAAGATTATTTTGCATGTGTACAAGATATGCCTTTGATGAACCTGTGCAAAAATAAAGAACTTCTCAAAAACTGAACAAAAAAATAACTACATGCAATACGTATTACTAGTAACAGATTAACGTGATATTACTAAATTTAAGTGGCCTCATTAGTAGTCCAAAAAAACAAATCAAGTAATCCCGATAATAATAATAGCGGTGCTAATGGCTACACTATTAACAAGTTATGTGATATGAACTAAAGAGTAACATTGTGTATGATCGGAGTGATAATATAATAATATATTTAGTGATATGGTAGATTCCATGTAATACCTGATATGAGCTTATCACATTATTTAATGTACCGAGTTTACTAAACTACTTTTGGTATATCTAATATTATCTTATATTTCATGTACATGACATATGCTCTTTGATGTAATACTTTGAATTTGATGAATGTTTCATCGGTTGGTGTTTGGCAAAAAAATAAACACGTTGAGATACTTTGTCAAACACATGTCATAAGAAGAGCTTTAATTTTAAGACATTGAGTTCACTCTCCACAAGACTATTGATGCACTATAAGCATATATAAAACCTTAAAATTACTTAATTTAAAAATAACTTGCAAACATCCCTTAGTGAATTTTTCCATAAAAATCCGTCGGGCCCTTTGAATCTTCTCCATTGTCTTGCCCTAAAAGGAGGCCGCTTCACTGGAAACAAGAAATTGAATTCCGCACTTTCTATGACGGTGGGGATAGGGGTGAGCAATATTCTTGGAACTCCTAGAACGATGAATTCTAGTAAAGCCAATGAATCATGGCCGTGCATTTAATGCGTTAATGGGTCTCTCCTTCTTCCCTAAGGCATACTCGAACCCTTGTTCGTTTCCCCGCAACTCGCATCCTCACTTTTACTGCAAAAAAAGCAGAAGATATAATAAGCTAATTTTCACTTTCTGGGGAAAGAGGAACCCTAAAAAAGATGTCTTGGATGGAAGGAGCTGGGGGTGATGATTCCCATGCGACCGCTGGATGCGTGAGAGGGTCGGTATTGCATGAGAGCAATAGTTATATGATTCTTGTTAATGAGTTATATATTTCTATTATTCATATTGCTGCATCATGTCGTGTCTGCTTTAGTTGAATGCCCTTGTCGGGCTTGAAGGCTGAAGGGAGAACACACTACCATTTTTCGGAGCTTGGTCCCCTTCGACAAGCGGGCGAGTTTAAAGCTCGTGTCTCAGTATCGTGCCTACTCTTGCTGCGTATTTGAATTCAGGCAGGATAATAAAATATCTTATCCATTATTTGGTAATTTTTTGAGATCGAATAAATCATGATATACTAGATAAAATGGGGTGAGATAAATCAAGTTGTCTGAAAAAAAAAAATTATAAAAACAACTTAACATTTTTCTACCTACTATGGAGTGACACATACAACTTCACCAGCATCACGCAAGGACCGATTATCATCCTTTTGACCACCGTACAAATCCTCCATGCCTTCGATCATCACTAATAATCATCGTCAACCAGCCGATCATGCTTTGATGACTGATGATAAAAAGGAGAAGTTATACGTTGTATGACCATCGTCATTGAAGAACTCAAATCCTTTCATAAGCGTGCTCGAAGGATCTCGTTATCCACACCATAGGCATGTTTGCTTTCTTTTACTCATTGCTCCGGTGCCATCCACTAGTGGACCTTAATGTCAACTTTTGTTGCCTTGTCTACTAGATCGTCGTGGGCGATACCTCCTTAATTGCTTCGCGGCGCTCTTGGTGACTAAGGTTTGTCTCCCCAATGGAATCGTCTCTTCTAATATGGTGAAGCTGAGCGAGGACTAAGGTCCAAAGGTGGAGATGGCGATAAAGGAGACGATCTGGAGGGAGATAGAGAGAGAGAAGGTTTGATACAGCTGTTGAGGGAGCTCAAGCTGTGACATATTGTGTTGGGCAAGTGAGATTTTCAAAGATACTTATTTTATTTTGGATTACACCGAACATGTGATAGGGTTTTCTATAATTCCAAGTACATTTGGGGATTTCTAATCCAATCTCATCCTATCCTATTCAATTCAAATTTGGACAATCAAATGCAGGTCACTCTCAAGAGTTAGGGATGTGTGGTTTTGTAGTAATTTGATGTGGCTGAAATGGGAGGAATGTCGTACTTGGTAGAGATTATTCTGCTTTTAATTGTTGCCGGACAGCCTAATGATATTAGAAAAAAAAAAGGATTTGGAGATTAGTCGCAAAATAAAAATGATCAAATTCGTGCTATACATGAAATCAACTCCAGCATTGAATGTGTTACTTGGGGTGTTAGCGTACCTTCAGTTCAAGAACTTAAAGTCGCACATTTAACTTTCATCAATTACATGTCAATTATTTTGGGCCAATGTCATTTGTGTAGGCTAAAGGCTGAATTTAACCTATTCATGGAGTTCGTACGGTGTTCTATGGATTTGCATGTGGTCGTTATTAATAAAATGGACAGAAAAACCAAAAAAAAAACGAAGAAGAAGAAGAAGAAGAAGAAGAAGAAGAAGAAGAAAAGGGGTGAGATTAGGACCGCACACACTACAGACGGCAGGCATAACTCTCTCCTAGAGTTGCGTGACACCTATCTACGAGAGTAAATTCCTAGGATATGGAAAATCTATGTCTTCACTTCAAGCTGAATCTTATAAGTCACGTTCAGGGCATTAAAGAGGATGACATTTCATCAGTTCAACTAGGACCAGCAGCAACTTGTCAACATATCAAAAGCCCCTACCCACAGAAGTTATACTTTCACGCCAAGAAGAGGGTGACAAGATTTGGAATATAGTTTTATTTAATTTATAATTTTCCTGAATATAGTTTTATTCCTTTTGTAGTCAAAGGGTTATAGTTTTTTCCGGACTTTGGAATGCGTGTTCCAAAGTGATATCTTAGATTTAAACTACGATCCTATTGTCGGAAGTCATGATTTTTCAAAGGGTTAGATTTTTCAATATATTACAAAAACTACATTTTCTACCAAGGGGTTTATGAGAACTAATTCATACTTTAAAAGGGTGAACTTATGATTCATAGATTCAAAGATAAAAAAGCACTAGAAAAAACAAAGAGGAAAACGATTTTTTGTTTGTGAATTTGCGTGTATGGGTTTTTCATGTCATATCAAATTGTAGTTTCTATAAAAGTAGAAATCAAGAGCGAAAGCAGCCTTTGATTGTTTGATATAAATGCTAGGCGAAAAAATGTGATGAATTGTCCATGTTTGCAAGTGCAGAAATAGTCATCGGCATGCAAGATTGTGTATCATCGAAACGATGCTCCAACAATCAGGATTTACTCACATGATTCAACAAAGAGATAAACCTCAAACTTCAAATCCTTTAAGACGACATGTAATTAGAGATTATTTTTCATCACATATTTGACAAATAAATGATTGTGTTGTCATAACTCCATTTGAGTTCTTTGTTCTCTCTACTTCGTTCTCTCTGCTCTTTAGCAATCAAAAGAGAACTCTTCGTAACTAATGGATAGTATATCCTATTTGTCACAAAGATATTAGAGAGGAGGAAATAAAATCAGCAAAGGCAATAAAAACATAAAAAGATTAAAGATATTAATTGATTTCATGTGCTTTCCTCAGTGAAGATGGAGATGTTCCAGAGCCGCCCAACAGTTTTGCGGGCAAATACATCCAATCACAACGTTCCCCCCACCTTATCCTCTCGGCACGAAAATTGATTCAACCACCTTCCATATTTATATTGGAACCTGCCATTTTTAAGCCTGCAACCTCATTGAATGGGCGTGGTCAAAACCTGTGAAAGTTAGATCACACATTATCCAACTACCATTCCGCTCCGTCTTCTTCAGAGATCCAATTTTCAGGCAACCTCGTCCCCCATTCCTCGCCCATTCCTCGGTCGGTTGGTCTTTCATGATTGCCTCTTCAACCTTTCTGATCTTGCCAGAGATCATGTGTTCAGGATTCTCCTGCCTGCTTTGTTGTTTTTCCCCTCTCTCTTGAATCTGCACTTGGACCTTTAACTGGCCCATGTCCATCAGATTTAGGGGACAACGATTTGGACAATTTCAGCTACAAAATTTGGAAAAAACTCTACTTTTTGTCCATATACTTTCGATACTTTTCTAATCAAGTTTCCGGACTTTCAATTTTACCAATCAAATCCTCATATTCTGGTCAGAACCAATCGTCGTGGCCATTAGAGGACGTTGGAGTGTGACTGAACAATGCTCATGTGGATAGGCCATGCTTATCCACGTCATTCTTTGGCATTGTTTGACGGCCAGGTAAGTTGGATTTGTTCGGATTTTGTACCAGGAGGATTTGACAAGACATTATGTGTAAGTAAGAGGGTTCGATTTGAAATTCGATAGCACATGGACTTAACTACCGAAAACAATATGAATACATGGAGAGAAAGTAAAATATTTCCTTAAAAATGGGATTGGTTAGCGATTACTCTTGGAGTGCACTTAAGACAGTTCTTGTTTTGATCATCAAACTTTTACGCTATTTGTGTGGAAATTACTCAACGGTTAGCTTTATTAAATTAAATCTAAGTGATGTCCATATTCACAATCTACTAATTGAAACAATGTTATTAGAGACAAAGGAAAATATCATTTTTTGCTGGAAAAAAGAACGGCCTTACACGAAGTGAAATTGTGAGGTTGTCACCAATTCGTCAGCGTTTCTAATGGAATCCGACTGAGAAATGACATCTTCTGCAACTGTGTCATTATAATGTGGAAGCATAAAATTTTTTGAACACAGTAGTCTCGCAGGCCCAACTCAAGTTTCATAATCAACTAAGCCCATTTAATATTTATGCAAGCAAAGAGTAGATTGCGGCCATAACATGATCCAATGAATCTAATGAAAAGAAAGCATTCAAGATTGGAAATTCCTGAAGTTGAAGAATTAAGGTAGATTCGACTTGATCAAGGCTGGAGGGCTGTTTCCTAATCATTTCCTGCATAATGTTTTCTAATTCAAATGTCTTTACCGTTACCTTTTTCCTCGCATCTTTAATATTTCCTTCATAGTGTCTCCTAATTCTTGTGCCTCTGTGAAGAGAGGCATGTTCTGGACCGTAACCATTTAGAATTGAGTCAACAATGCATGAGAGTATCTCTCGAAAGAGTGAATCTTTCGATTCTCTATCCAATTGATGATGAACTCTAGAATTCTTTATTCTTGATTGATGGAACATTCCTTTATACTTTGGTGGTGAACTCTTATATCCTGAAGTTGTTTTCCCTCCAACACGGCAAACACTTCTGTTCATTCCATCAAACGCATCCATCAACTTTTGACAAACTCAACATGCATCACATTGTACGGTGGAATGAGTATATGGAGCTCTCGAAATGTTACCATGTAGGAATCGACTTTCGATCTTTCTGAACTTGAAATCTATCTTGTGATCAATTGGAAATCAATTAAAACTAAGGAAGTTGGAACAATTTGTTTTCATTATCCTCAGGGTACCCACTGATTATTTTATTTTATTTTATTTTATCAAATAGCTAAATCTTATATACCAACTTTAGATATCAAAGCAATAATAGCAAAGACAGTTAAAAAATCTATGTATAAAATTGCACGTGTCCATCATAAGTTGGACGGGATAATTTTGACGATGACGAACTGAAGGAGAAGAGAAAGCAACTTCGACTACCAAATGATTCCGTTTGCAACGTTGTCTCAAGCTGTCCAGAGACAGGAAAATTTTTGAATTAGTCGCGATTGCGTACTTCACAATTGGCTTATTAAGCATGACAGAGAACTTTCATGACCTTATACTGGTATTATATACTTCGAAAATGAAATCCTATGCTAAGCATGAGCAAGAACATGTGCTAGAAAATCTCACCACTTCAACAGAAACTACCTAGATGTAACAACAAGAGATAATGCAGATCGCTGAAGGATCAGACGTCCGCCAAAAACTCGGAACCGGAGGTAAATCACATGTCGGGTTGCTAAAATTAGTGAAATTGCATCTAAAGCATTTCGCCAATCTTTGTTTCTTGGGCTGTGGGATATATATCTGCACTAGGAACAATACTAGTGGAGTGCCCATTTTCTTTTTCAATAAACGCTGAGCCTTGTGTTTTGTTCATTTTCTGTTCTTCATAATTGTAGTTTAGCACATCAGTTTCAATACGAGTTAATTGATGAAATGCGATTCATGGGGATAAGCATAGCGATCTTGCTTGCATAATTTGAATTTTAGTAGACGAGAGTAGCGCTATCTTGTGAGCTTTTGTCCAAGTTTATTAGATTTTACCATTTGATTTTGCGATTAAGATAGAAGACCCTTTGACGATTCTAGCTGGAAAAAGCAGAATTTAACCGCCTAGCATAGAAACAGATCCTTGAATCCTGCATGGACAAAACCTGATTAACTATGATCATACCTTGTGGCGCCTAGCGGTCTGGCATTTTGATTGACGCCAAGGCATGAACCATGATTTCACATAGATGTCGAAAGAACTTGTGCAATTTTTCTTACAATCAAACAAATGTCCCATAAAGTTGCGTTATACCATGTACAACTTCTGTAACGTACAAAGACCAAATGAAGAAGATGAAGATGTACTTTTCGTATGTCTGTCCGATGTTTGAATTTCTGAATATGCGAGCAGTAAGGAAGTGTAAGCAAGAAAATTCCTGTGATTCCTAGATTTTATGACATGACCCCCGACCAGCATAAAAACCAATGAAACAGAGCGTGGTCTGATGTCCTTGTGATCCAGATCGAACAAAATGGCTAATTTCGAAGTTCGCCTTGGCAAGGCAATATATAAATACCTTGAAGCCGAAGCTTGTCGAATTCCTGAGGCTGTGCATCTTCTCCTGTTCTTAAGATAAGCTGTCAGTTTTCTTCAGGTTCCCTTCTGAGCAGTTCGGGTTCGACTGTTTCGGTCTCTTGCCTTCTCTTAATCCCAAAACTTCGTTCGTGCCTTTGATTTTCAGCCGGGTGCTGGTCGGTCTCCTCTTCTTCGCTGCTTGCATTTTCTTTAGATGGGAGTTCTGGAGGAGCATCGGGCCATGGACCGCGCTCCGAGGGTACCGTGATCCCCAAGGGAGGGTTGATAAGCCATCTGCATCACAAAGCGAAGAGAGAAACTCCATTTTCAATGACAGCAAAGACCCGATTATCCAAAGCATTGGGGATAATTTGAAGTGATGAGCTTCTAAAGGCAAGACACTCACCCTTTAGGGAATTCGCTACCAGGACGGGCTTCGACATGAAGCTGCCAGACCATAAGCCGGCGGCTGCAGTTTCCTAGTGGCTCCAACACCGATAGGTCTTTAAGAAAAGACAGGGGACTGTCAACATCTTGATCCCAATTGAGTGAGTCCAAGTCCTTCACCCATTCCGGATTATCTTCAGCATCCTTCCACAGCATCCTAGAATTTAGCATGAAACCAGCCCATTCCAGCTTTTCCGGCAAAAGCAAACCCCGATCATCTTCGTGACTCGCTCCCCTGTGCATGTTATGTGACCGATTATCGGTGCGCCAGCCAATGAACTGATTGGCTGAATCACAAACTGGACCTTGGATAGTAAGTGGCAAATTGCTTTCATTCAAGATTTTCGAAACAGCTTGGTCTGATTCATCCACAGTCGAATGTGGAAGGACTCCTAGAGAAACAGTGCCGATCCATTTCACAGCCTGGATCTCATCAAAGAGCTCCATGCTGTGAACATTACTGTCATCGGCAACATCACAATGCCGTCCAGATTCTTCTCTCTCACGATTCTGATGCATCGAAATTCTCCACATTAGAATCAGTTTCCATTTCTATATCAGCAGGCTAACGGATGCGACCTTAGTGGAGGCATCTGTTACGGTGGGATTTCTAGTTTATGTTTCCATTATCAGTGAAAACAAGCACAATTTGCTTGGAAATCAGTAGGCCTTCTCGTTTTCTACTTCACAGACTACAAAGAAAACTCTTTTCAAACCATGAGAACAGTCAAGACTTATAATTTTATTCCGGATGATGAACTTCAAATCAAAACAAGAATGACAATTCGGAAGAAATGCGAGTACTGAAAACTTGATTTCTGACTGAGATTATCTGAACGGAAAATGAAAGATTGAACAAGTTTCTAGAAAACTATCAAGGGCTCGAGCTAGTCGGTGGATCGATCCTAGTAGTTTTTGAAACAATAAATAAGACCTATGGCTCATACTAATATTCAAGAAGTTCAATTGCCAATCCTTTACTAACCAATAACAAAAGGAGCAGGAAAACACTCCAAGAGAAGCCACTCACCTCAATGCATGAACTCTCATCTTCACCTCCAAACCGCGCCGATCCTGCCAGGCTTCGGGCATCTCCTGCTCGAACCCCACGTGGACGGTCCTCAAACCCGACCTCTTGATCAGCGATGCCGTCTCGCTGCTCGCTCCGCCGGCCTCCACCACGATCCACACCACCTCGTTCGGCACGAGCATCAGGGAGTGCATCAGTGCCGTCAGATGCATCGCCTGGAATGCCCGCACGTAAGTCGGGGTGATCACAATCAAAGACCTCGGGTTAGGATTCTTAGCGCTGAACTGAGCCCTCTGTTCTCTCTGCACTCTCTCTATGATCCGGTGCGCCTTCATGACCTCGACGGGGTCCGGGTGCGGCCACGGCCGGACCAGGATCCCGTGCCGGCCCACAGCCACCCGCGTCGTGGACTGGTTGACAGTCGTCGGGCTGGGGTTCGAGAGGAGGAGGACAGGATTGTCGGAGGCCGTTTCATCGGCGGCACGAAACATCGGCGACGTGGAGAAGAGGAGGAAGACGAGCAGCTGAGAGAAACGGAAGCCGAGCACGAGGCTGCCGAGGCAGCACAGGGCGTGAACCGCCAGCCAGAACACGGTCGCTGGCGGCGACTTGGAGGAGTCGAGCGGGGCCAGCCCCCGGAGGGCGGCGCTGCTCTGGCCGTCGGCGGGGTGGCCCTGCTGCATTGCCAAGAACTTCATCCTCTCCTCTTTCTCCGTCCCTCTACAGTGCAAGCTGATTCGTATTAAGGGGGCGGAGGAGGAAGGTTGGAGTTGGGAGGCGAGGTGGGGGGGCGATGGCGACGGGTGACGGGTGACGGAGACGGTGGTTGGAGGTGATGTTGCCATCAACATCCTCCCCATAGATGTCCATCAATGGAAGGAATCTTTGGGTTGAAGAAGCAACTGCACCGAAGTCCTTAAAAATATTAGTTTTTTCTCGTTTCTTACCAACTGCGGAAGCGGAAAGGAAGAGGAGGACGGCGAGGTCGGCGTGGGAGAGATGATTGGCTCGGCGGCGGCGGCGGCTCCCGGACAGGGAAGATGAGAGGTCGCGCTCTCGATGCCGTTTGGTGCGAATCAGAATCATTAGAAACATTTCCGTTCTTGAAACCTACGGTAAACTCATCGTCACATGATATGATCTTACTCGAAATCGATGGTAATTGGCTCGTTTTTCGCTCGTTTTAAATGGAAAACACCTCATAATCATGTTCAAATATTTGGATGATATAGAATGGATACAAATAATCAGTATATACATGATGTCATGACATGAATTGCCAAATAATTTAAGAAATTAGCAGAACTCAATGAGGAGGTTTGATGCACGGTCTATTCATCATAGAGGTCGGACCGAGTATCCTGCTTGATTCTGGACATTGTAATGGAGACAGTTCATTGGTCAAATCCTAAATAATAAGAAAAAGTCCTCCCAACTAAATGTTGTCAATTGATCTTCATCTCATGAGGTACTTGCATGAATTTTCAAAGATCGGATCCTAGAGTATAATTAATATTCTGGGTTACTACATTTTATACGGGAAGTACAATAAAATGCACCTGAGGGGGACGACATTTTAGGATGGTTCATAGAATTTTCAAGGGATCATAGAAATTGCCTCTTCTTATTTGCCTTCGCTGAAAATATAAAAGAATTAAAAAAAATCATACGATTATTACTATTTTACTTAGGAAATTGCCATTCTATCCCTACAATTAATCTGCAGTATTTACGCATACTTGTTGCGAATATGGAAAAATCCACATTTGAAAGATTGAGGAAAACCACCTTATCACTAAAGAACCATTTAACTATGAAAAGAAAATATTGACAGAACACACTACCTACAAAAGAAATGTAAAAATATAAGAGGAAACATCCATATATTTTAAGATTTAAAATATTTTACAAAGGTTGTTGTAGCATAAAAAATATGCATACCACAATACCAAAACTTGGGTAAGACTATACAAAATTGTTAAAACTTAAATGTTTGTTCATTGATTTAATATGTGTACAGAGGACGTTTGGGGAAGAAAAATCATGGTTGACATTCTTGAAAAAAAAAAGAGAGATTATTTTCACTTCATAAGATAGTACAGATTATTCAATTGATGATGATTTGACTTTTTTTAAAAACTACCCAATTATCTCCAAATTTTATTTGCCTTTTCGGTATAGATTCGCTTTATTTTAAAGCGGACCGCCGATAAACAATCCATGTCACAAGACTTTAAATTTTAAAAAGCATCTTATATTTTCAAAGGATAATTAAGAAATGTCTGAGAAACACCGATTGACATATTCCTTAAATTTTATTTTCTATTATACCTTCACGTATGACACCAAAAAAAAAAAGGTAATTTGTCGAAAATTCGTTCTGTATCTTTCGTAAAAATAACTCGGTTTCTCATCTCCCTCGAACGCAACTTTTCAGATTCGTTGTACGAAGGAAACCCTTCTGCGACCGCCTTACGGAGCGCCGCAGGCCGCGGCGGCGATGGGCGGCCGCCTCTTCTCCGCTCCCGTCGCCGGCCCATGAAACTCAAACCCTACGGCGTCATCCTCTCTCTCTTCCCCGCCGCCAAAGCCCCTCCGAAACCCGCCATGGCCGCCTCCTCTCTCGCTCGGACCTCCGCCGATTACCACGCCTCCTCCGCCCCTCCCGAGCCGCCGCCGCCGCCGCAAGACCTCGACGACGACCTCCTCTGCTCCGACCCACGAGCCCGAGACCGCAAACCGGCCGACGGTGCCGCGCCGTTTCCTAACGGGTCGCCGAGCCGGTGCCTGAGCGCCGGGTCGAGGGCCGAGCGCGCGTGGGCTCACTGGGCGGGGCTCGGCCGGCCGAAGCTGATAGTGGCCCCGATGGTGGACAACTCCGAGCTCCCGTTCCGGATGCTGTGCCGCAAGTATGGCGCCGAGGCGGCCTACACGCCCATGCTCCATTCCAGGATCTTCACCGAGACTGAGAAGTACAGGAGCACGGAATTCACTACCTGCAAGGTAAATCTTGTCAAAGTTACTTTCTTTTTTATATTTTGTTTTTGGGTTGTGATGGGGCGGTTTCTTGCTGCGCCATTGCTCTGTGTAAGGAGCATGATTCTGTCCTCGGGAGAGAATGTTACAAACCACCATTGATTGCAGTTTAGACTTGCTTTAGCTGGCTCAAGTTGGTGACTGGGTGGAGGCTGATTGAGGTGATGGTAACATGGTGGAGCATTCATTTAGATGTTTTGTGTTGTGTTGGTAAGAGCTGTTAGCTGTGGTGCTAGAAAGCTGCAATCAACTTGACTAAAATTGCCATGGCTCTTGGACTAGGCAACTAGAAATACGATTAGAGAGGTGCTTCCTTTATGTGAGAATCTCTATCATGATGTGCTTAATGTAGCCAACTAAATTGTCGCTGAGGAGATCTTGTTTTCTTTTGAGATATGTAAAAGCAGATAGGGTGTTCACAGCCCTTTTAGTCTTAACCTCTGTTTATCCACAGGGGGCTGGCCCATCATAACATGTGTCGAGACTGTGTTAAGTGTGCTCACTTTTTTTTAACCATCAGCGAGCAGTATGTTAAATCTTCAGGTCATCAACCATCATTTTGCTTAAGAATGATGGTCCAATTCCAAACAAGGATATTCCTAATATTATTTTGCTTGCAGATTCTGTTGATGATATGTAATTGTAGAGATGGTTATTCCCATTATAATTCTTTTGAATAGGATTATTCAGAATGAATGGCTTTTGTTGTTTAAAAGAACCAGGAAAATCATTCAAGGAAACATTTCTTGTGCAATTGCTTTTCTTTGCCCCATACTCATCTAAATTCAATTCTTGTCAGGATAACAATCGATAGGGATGGCTATAGGGCATGGATTTCTCGTGGTCCTCCGATCCATGCCTTGTTTGAGTGGTTTAAATGGGCATGGGGAAAAGATACATTTCTTGCTTTTTCGTGTTGCTTTTCTTTTTTTTTTTGGGGGTTGGGGGGGGGGTGGAGGATGGTATTTGTCTTTGTCCCACCCTGTTACCATGCTGGCAGAGGGTTATCGCAAAAAGAAGAATTTTTCAAAATGCAGAAGCAACTGAAGTTTACATGGAAAAGATAGACACTGACAGAAGTCTTAAAACCCTATTCTTCCTACTCTTTCACAAATCCATGTCCAAGAGACCCTCATCCACGAGCGCCTCCTCTGCTCAACATGGCAACCCATGCAAAGTAGAACTTCATCGTGTCATTAAGTCTCTGATTCATAGGCCAGCATTTTTTCTAAGAATGATGATCCAATCTAAAACAAGACCAACGTTGTTTCGCATGCAGATTCTGGCTATGAAAATGGTATATTTGAGGACAATCTTCCTTCCCTTACTTGTCTTCTTTTTACTAGAATTAGCTTAATGGATGGCACTTGGGGTTAAAGAACCAGGCAAATCATTCAGGAGCCATTGTTTGTACGCTTCAATCTATTTTGTTGGCTGAACCATCGAAATACAGATATTGTTACTATGAGCTTCATTCTGAAGTTCTTTGGGCTTTGATAAACTTTTAGGCTTTTAATTTCTATTAAAAAAATGTATGCACATGGGACATGTTCTTTGGAATTTGCTATACTGCCAGTATTTATTGTGTATTTTAGAAGATATCTCTATGTTATTGGCAAATATCCAGTGGACTTGTCCTGCAGATAATGTTCCAAATTGTCTGGAATTTTTGGAATTTCTTAGTAATGAAGAGTTGGATCTAAGAGTCTTATTTCCCAGTGTGACATACTTGAAGGTTCCCAACTTAATCAGCTTAATTATCTGTACATCATATCCTATCCTGCCCCGAAAATGTATTATTGGATGTCTAATGCTCAGATCTATCAATTCGCACCCTCTGATTTGTTTTGAGCCTTAATTCACTTCATAAAAATCTGAAAACTCATTTGATATCTTTTTCCCAAAACTGATCTGACATTGTAATGTAATTCATATGAACAAAAGATATATTGCATTTTATTGCCAAGGTGAAAAAATGGCTTTGTGGCAATAAAATGGCTTTTGCTGCTGATTTGTATTGGAGCATTCTGTCTAGTTTTGACATTCATCTGCATCTTTGAATCTGCTGTTATTTTTATTCTGTTTTAGCACTTGTGGATATCACTTCGGATGAATGTTAAAGTCGCATGGTAATTTGTTTTGATTTATTATATTCTGTGTTTCATGCAAGTAGAGCGAGGTGTTTTAGTTGTGACTGACTATAGATGACTTGGATGATTCGTACAATTCTTCTAGAATGAAAAAGCATATATTGTTAATTTGTCATTCCTCTTTTTAATGTAATTTTTCTGTAATTTTTTTGAATTGGCAGGAGGATCGCCCATTATTTGTTCAATTTTGTGCCAATGATCCAGAAATTTTGTTGGAAGCTGCACGAAGAGTGGAACCTTATTGTGATTATGTTGATATAAATTTGGGGTAACATTTGATCCATCATCTTGAACATTTTTGCATATATCAGTTTATCACAACATGATATATTATTAGTTGATGCATTATATGGCTGGTACACACTGAAATTATTAAGCATGTCATATGTTGTTACTGAAAGGATTTTTTCTCTGATTGCATATAATACATAAGATATTTGACTGATTTTATTGACTAACTCTGTCTTCTGAAGCGTTTTTTTTTTTTTTTTTTTGGGGGCTCTTTTGCTCAATATATTGCAAACTGTCATAGTCCTTATCGAGTGTTGCACCATAGTCATGATCCAATAGGATGCAGTACTTTCTTGATTGTGAAAAACTTTTGAATGAATTTGGAAGATCATCTAAGACTCAGATGAAGTGGGGCTTGTTTTAGATTGTACATCCTGTAGGCTATTATGTGACAAGGAGCAACTGATATCTTGTGTTATATCATAAAATTGAGTTGGTAATTTTGCACTCTACAGGTGCCCTCAGCGTATTGCTAGGCGAGGAAACTATGGGGCATTCTTGATGGATAACCTTCCTTTGGTAAAATCCCTAGTACAGAAGCTAGCCCTCAACTTGAATGTCCCTGTTTCTTGCAAAATCAGAGTCTTCCCGAAATTGGAGGATACGCTTAACTATGCCAGGATGCTAGAGGAAGCTGGATGCTCTCTTTTAGCTGTCCATGGACGAACAAGAGATGAGAAAGATGGGAAGAAAATTCGTGCCGACTGGTCAGCAATAAAGGCTGTAAAAACGCTCTAAATATACCAGTCCTCGCCAATGGAAACATACGGCACATGGATGATGTAGAGAGCTGCTTACAAGAAACTGGTGCTGATGGCGTGCTTTCGGCAGAGACTCTTCTAGAGAATCCAGCTCTCTTTGCAGGGTATCGAACTGCTGACTGGATAGTTGGAAGTGAAGAAAGCCACAAAGATGGACATCTGGACCAGGCAGAGTTACTGGTGGAGTATCTCAAGTTTTGCGAAAAATACCCTGTACCATGGAGGATGATTCGTTCTCACATGCACAAGATGCTGGGAGATTGGTTCAAGATTCATCCGCAGGTGAGAGATGAGCTCAATGCACAGTCGAAACTGACCTTTGAGTTTCTTTATGGTCTGGTCGATAAGCTTAAGGACTTGGGACTGAGAATTCCATTATATGTTAAAGATGAGGATGTAGTAAGGATCTCAGCCAATGGTTCTGCCACTTGATCATTTTTTTGAATATTAAGCTGTAGCAGGCACCAAAGATGGGCCTGGTTTATTAAGTTTACTGTAGTGCTTCTTTGTCTGATTCTTTTTGTGCTATGGTGGCCAAAATGTTTTTCGAGGTCACAAGCACACATGGAAAATAGAGGTCCCTCTTTCTTTCACAGTGAAGTGAGCATGTCATGTGGAGAAAGTTTTGTTGTAGAATATTTTACTGAAAACGTCTTGACTTGCGACTGTAGTGTTTATTTTTTAGTTGAACTTTATCTTGTATTAAGTGCAGGCTGCTTGTGATGTTTCTCTGGCTAAATTAATGCAATAATTATTTTCTCAAGCTTTATGAGCTTTAATGGGTTCATCTCTGTTCCATGCTATAGGTGCACTTCTAGCGAGAGATTTCTTGTCACTTTTTGATAGATTGGGTTTTATCTTATTGTTCTGATTACTCGATCTTGGGATGCTCCTTCAAGCATGAGAAAGGAGACTGAAACCATTTCTCTTACTTCCTGGCGAATCCTGGGTATCTTTGCTAGCGGTTTGGAAGAGGGCTAAGCAATGAGTGCACATTAAGATGTTGTTCATGACGGACTGCCTTGCTTGATTTTGGTTGATGCTGCAATTCATTCTGAAATAGATATGGTCCAGCCGATGCTTAGCATCCAAGAAAAGAAAACCTGTCTTGCTTTTCAAAAACGTCATACTATCTTTAAGCCTTTTTTTGGCCAATTTACCGAAATTCTTTAGTCATTTGTTAATTAAGGTAGACTTTAGGTCCTTGGATTTTTAATCTCTCCAGGCATCTACAGTTATACATTCATTCCTTAAAATTCCACAGCTTTCTGGTTTTCTACGTAATGAGAACTGAAATGCTTGGAAGAATTAAGCTCTTACTGACGTGTACATGCAAGTGAACCTCATTCAATCATTGCCAGGACATATTTAGCACATCACATGGTGGTCTGTGGTTGCATTTGGAAATATGGTAATGAAGTTCGCAAAGCGATATGCTACGAATACTCAGAGCTCATGTCACGATGAAAACGCTAAAAATCTTCATTGATAATTCTCAATACCTTAGCAGACTTTCGAAGAGATTAGAAAATCCTTCAAAGTGAACAACTGGAGATTTCCAATGACTGGTGCAATTTGCTTGGCAAAATTTATTTTGCATCCAGGAAAACTAAGGCTTTGTGGGATAAATTATTGACTTTCTTAAATCGTTTTGATTACGGTGAACTTAGGATGATGAACTAGTGAGCTGGGTGATGGAGCCGTTGAGTGCGGTTACCACAGAATTGGAAGCTGCTAGGATCCATCCTCTCCAACACGAAGTGACCAAGCTTCTCAGTCGACTCCACCAAGTTCTCTCTGCACAAGAACTCCTCACTGTACGCCCTCTCCACCTCCCCGCAGAAGTCATGCACGAACACATGCGTCTTCGGGTTACCGCCCTTCTTGCTCCTCGCCAGGACCCCCGCCGTGAATATCGCCGACATCCGGCCCGGTCCGTTGGGCCACTCCTCCCGGGGCCCGTCCACGAGAATGACGTCCCAGTCCACCTCGTAGGCGTGATTGGGGAGATCGTTGATCGCCAGCTTACACTCGGAGAACAGGAGATTCTGCACGGGTCTGCACTCGTTACGCACCTGCTCCCTTGTGGAGGCCATGAGCTCCCGCATCTCGCTCATCTTCGTCGTGTACTGGACGTCGTAGGCGTCGATCTCGGGATGCTTCTGCTCGACGTATGCAGCGTAGTAGCGGTTCTCGTCGATGAAGACGGTCCTGCCATTGTGGTTGAGGGCTTTCCAGAGGAAGGTCTCGTGAGTGAGGCCAAATACTAGGAAGTTGCAAGGGGAGGAGCATTTCCTCAGGACGTCCGAGATGGGCTTGAGCTCGGGGTGAGACATGCGGAAAGAGTCGTTGGACTTGGATGCATAGTGAAGGAGGGTGTTGATAACGGTCGATGGCAGAGGCGCGTTGCTATAGGCGGTCGTGGTGGGGGAAAAGGTGGTGGTGGCAGCGGAGGCGACGGCAGTTGTGGAATACTCTCTGGTGTAAATGAGGGTGACGACGAAGGCCGTGGTCAAGAAGGAGATGAAGGCGAGGAGCCATAGGCGGTTGGAGCTTCCTTGCTTCTGGATGTAAGGGTGTAGGAGGATGAGTCTTGTGTTGCTGTTGTTGACATTCTTCATTTTGCTCTGTCTCAGTGTGAGAGAGAGAGAGACAGAGAGAGAGAGAGACAGGAGACAGAGAGAGAGACAGAGTTACCCTCCTCTGGTAACCTTGCAGATCTTGAACTTAAATGAGGCCGAGACATCTTAGCTCCTTTAAAGGAGTAAAAAGGGACTGTAGGTAAACGGAATTTTAAAGAAACGACTCACTATAATGATAGAAAATTTTAGATAGGCTTATATTATTATCATTGAAACATATCGTATTAATCATAGCATTCTTTTTTCCCTTTCGAATTTTTATTTTGTGTGCTTGCATCACATCGCAGTTACAACACTATTTTTCTAAACTACAAATGAGTAATCTCCTACTAATATATTTATGCAATGATATTTAAATATCCCTTCATCAATCTGTGAAAAATAAAATTGATAATATGGTTTGATCAAACGTTATGGTACGGTGTTATTGTCGCTCTTTCTTATCAATGGAAATTAATGGGGCATGAACTTCATTCAACGCTATGAGAAGTGGACCCATCTTAGGACTCAGGAAGATAGGCTAGCGGCGAGGGATTGGTGATGTAGCGACCCAACAACAGATTACAAGCCAAGAGTCTCTGTTGCTTCTTTGCGTGGGCTTCGCTTCTCAAGTAACCTCCCCAATTGCCCTCAAACAATTACTTGTTAATGAGTTATCTATTTGGATTTTGAGGGTGACATGTCAACTATAGCAGGCTCTATCTTGGTAGGAGAAGCATATGCACGCCACATTCTTATATCCTTTACACAATCACCCTTGATAATTTGAACTTTGATTAGAAATCCTTAAAAATTAATGTGACAACTTCTATATGAATGATATGTGGCCCAATCGTATTATTTGTGTGTAGTCGTCGATTGAGGTTCTACTTTCTTCCGCCTCTACTAGCTAGTTGATTAAGCAAAAGATAAGTCAAAGAAAGGGTTGAATCCATAACCGGAAAGGTAGGCTTCAAAAGGAGTTCCTTCGTTCTAGTTGTAAGAGCTAAGAGTTCCTGCGTTCCCCAAAGAAATGGGCTTTCTAGGCAGTAGAATCCCTTCCAAGTATGGTTAAGTAGTTCGTGAATTAGTAGTTTGAGTTAAGGATATTGATTGGTTTGGAGTGGAGGCCAGAGAGTTACCGTTCCTCATGCTCTCTCCTCACCTGAAGGACCACACGTGTTTTGCTTACATATGCAATGTAAGAAGTTGCACAACTCCACGTACTCTTCCCCTCTCCTCTCACCAAGCCCACTATCGAGGTCTAAGTAGTACCGACACTAACATATGACACACGATATGCGACACGACCACGTGGACATGTCATTTATTAAAAAATAGACAATTCTGACATGTTGAAATACGTTATATATTAAATGTATATTTATATTTGATCATTTATATGATTATTTTAATCTAAATAAATTTGATTCAATTTTATAAATAAATAAATAATAGAAAAAGAGCATATAAAATAAATTTACACTAAAAACATTAATCTACCATTTATTAATATCATTCATTATTTTAATTTGACAAATTTAACTCCATTCCAATAATTTATAAAATTTTGAGGGAAAAAATAAGCAATCCATATTTTAGACTTGCTGTCAGAGCATGTTGAAAGAGAAGAGAAAAAACAAATTGGAGGGTGAATTATGTATCACAAGAAGTAAGATTTAGAAGAAAAGAGAAGGCAATGTTTTTCTTCTTTCATCCTTTATCATTTTTATTATTATTTATTTATTTTTACATATTTACATTTTGATTTTTCATTTATTGAAAATTCTTAAAATTAACCTTATGTATGTCGAATCACGTGTCAAAAATCTAAACTCATACATCAGAATTTCTTACTTGAGTGTTGAAAGAGTTGACCATGTATTAGATTTTCCGATACCTGTTGATTAAGTGTTGGAGTGACCAACATGACATGAAGGTTCTCGAAAAGTATCGGTGCTTCTTAGACTGAGGTGGGTCTCACCGGTGATCAAGTCCCCCAGTGGTCAAGTTTGGTCTGCCATCTTTTGCCGCTTGTGAAGCGTCCAAGCCTTGATTTTGCGGACAAACTTCTTTTTTTAATGCATTTCATTTTAGGGTACCGTCGAGAAAATAATAAATTCTAAAATTGTATGATACTTATTTATTTGTGTTTTCCACATAAATCAAATCATTAAAAAAGAGTACCATGTCATCAAATAAGAATGAGACTTACGCCAAATAATCCTCGGTTGCTCCTCATAATCTTTCTCGGATCGTGCTTGAACCGACGGGGCTGCTCAAGCAATTAGTATGGGCAAAGCATATCCAGGAATGGAAAGTGCTTTGGGTACACCCAACAACAAAGTGTGAGATTTATCCCACTTGTGATGCTCCAACTGCAACCAGAGAGATGCACCGCTTTGTGATTGCGCTCTCGGATACTTGGATCATCTGAAGCTGGAAGATCGTCAGGGCCAATGCGAAAGGAGATCTGCGCCGGAATGTAGTGATGACAAGAAAGATAATTTTTTTCCTCATGCGCAACACACGCTTGCCGAAAAATTCTGATTCGTTCATGGTTGAAAACATTTAAGCATGCAGGCCATTTTGTTTGAGCGACTGTTCGTGCATTGCATATGCTAACATTGCTGACTGTCAGATATGGACGGCTGAGAAGTTTTTGGTTAAACATTTGGCCGATGATGTACGTTTGAGAGATTTTTATGGCCAGATCGCGCCATCGGACTTGAAGGAGGAGCGTAACAAAAAAGAGGAAACCCACTTCGAATTTCATAACAGCAGTTGTGGTTGTCCTTAGCTTTTCTTGTGTTCTTCAGTCTGTCGCTGGTGATTGTTAGGACGAGACCGTCTGCTCATGCAGCAGGCGACCATTTGATGCATTTTGAATATCGGAGTGCTGAAGAACTTCTCTGAGAAAATTGGGGAAGGCGGGTTTAGTTTGTTTACCAGGCAATACTGCCAGACTCAACTCCTATAGCAGTGAAGAAACTTTTGAACCAAAACCATAGTAACGAACAGCTCCTTGCGGAAGTTAGAACTATCGGAACAATACAGCACTGCAATGTGGTTCGGCTGCACGGCTTTTGTGCAGTAGTCAGAAAGGTTCCTAGTACATGAGTACCTTGCAAATGGTTCGCTCGCAGCTCATTTGTTTCAGAAAGGTTCCAACACCCTCGATTGGAAAACCAGACACAGCGTTGCCATCGGGATTGCTAAAGGATTGGAGTACCTCCATGAGGGGTGTCGAGATTGCATTGTACACTGCGACATCAAGCAAGGGAATATACTGTTGGATGCAGAACTCGCACCACAGATTGTGGATTTTGGCCTCGCAAAGTCCCAGGATGGGATGTCAGCCGTGTAATTACCACCATGAGGGGAACCAGAGGTACCTCGCACCAGAATGGATTTCAGGAGCCATCACATCGAAAGTTGACGTTTTCAGCTATGGAAAGCTGCTCTTTGAGATCATATCGGGAAAGAGAAACATTGAGGAGCTGAATAGCGATATGCGCAATTATCTACCACTTCAGGTAGCTAATCCAATCGCCAAAGGAGAAGAAGTCTTGCCACTCGTGGACCGCAGATTGAATGGACTCGTGGAGATGGAAGAAGTGTGCAGAGCATGCAACGTGGCTTGCTGGTGCATTCAAGACAGCAAGCGAGATAGACCAACTATGTCTCAGGTAGTTCAAATTATGGTCGTAGAAAAGCCATCAATCCCGAGAATTTTCTTGCAAATTGTAGGAAGCTATGAGAGTGATGCATAGGACAAAGCAATATGTCCATTCTTTGATAAATTTTGGGCACGATGTAGCCCCAATTCATCCTCCTTGAGTCTATAGTTACATCTATGTACATCTTTGGCCGATGCCATTTGTAATATAAAGACGCAACAGTTAATGTCGCTGATGGACTGACTGGTCTAGAATCTGCATCATGCTTACCAGACTTTGTAGGTTCCAACCGTATGCTACCATTTCTCCATCCTCTCGTGGCAGAAGATCTGGTAAAGGAGTTTGTTGTCTATTCAGCTCATGTGTCTGAGCCTAATGAAGTATGATGAACTCTATATTAAACATTTATATGATGCCCTTATTGCAGCCCCGTAGAACCCTCGACACTCGACGGTTGGTAGAGGATCAGGGCAGTAGAGGCAAGAGCCTTCCAGAAGTGGCGTGTGCTGCTGAGCAGCGGCGTGTACTAAAAAAATTTGATTATGATGTTCCTCAAGTCCAGGTCACAAACATCTGATGTCCTCGTGGTGTAAATTATGATGCTCTTCAAATCCAGCCCCACAAATATCGGACCTCTAGTTCAAATACACCACCAATCTTGTGTCGAACGATTGAGAGAAATTGAGAAAGCTTACCATTACAATTGTGTTAGCAACTGCTTTCTTGTGTATCTTCATGTACCGATATCACTAATTAATTGTCATATTAAATGTTTTGTTTTTTTTGTAATTTTAGCAGACACGAGAAGAACTCATTTCAACACTGAAGTGCAGAATGATGTCACACTATCTAATGGCGAAGAATGTGAAAGAGAACTGCTACAGATGAGCCAAAAGGAAATCAAATTGACAAAGAAATTGTAGTAAAACCGAGGCAAGGAATGGTACTCGATTCTGTCCTCCAAAAGTACTAGAAAAGATAGGCTAAACAAGTGGGATTCGGTGGAGGAGCTCGCAAAATGGAGATGACAGTAAGATCTAATACTTGACTTTTGCATGTTCTCGTTATGGAAAGAGTGTGGATTGCTTAACGTTGTCAGGAACAATGTGTAAGCAAAGATTAGTGCTTGTTTATGTCCACTTGGAAAGTACAGAATATCATCTTTCCATCTTGACCACAATCGTAACTTGAATCCTGGGAAAGTTCTCGATCAAAGATGCCCCAAGAAGTTGGATGCTCGTGTGAAAAGAAGGCTTGAATTGAAACGATAAAAGCTGGTATAAGGATCGACAAGAATTTTTTTAAACGCCTGTTGTTGAGGCAGGAGGTTATGAAGATCTTAATTTTGGTGAGAAAGAGCGTCGAAATTTCATTGAAAATGTGAGAAAGTTAAGACTTGGAACTGGAGATGGCGAAGCCATTCATAACTATTTTGTTCAGATGCAAAGTAGAAATGACAGTTTTTCTTTGGTTGTGGCTGGAAGGACAGCTCTAGGACATTCAGCATTACACCAAGCGTCAGCATCAATCCTCCCAAAAATTTCTCCACGGAATTGCATAAACATGGAATATCCTTATACATCTCCTCGGGCAACATAGAACAAATTGAAGGTCACTATGCTTTCGAGCAGACTGCTATACATTAGAAAAAAAAACTAGACAAAATAGAGAGAACTAATTTCAAACTCAAATATGGGACGGGCTTGGAGGTGGTCAAGAAATGGAGGGAGGCTCTCTCTGAATCCGCCAATCTGATGGGAACGCATCTGTATGATGATTAATCCCCAATGTCAAACTCATTACCTTCTCCTGTCAAAATTTTTTTAACTGTCTGGGAAAGGAAGTGTTGAGACTTGACTAGCTTAATGCCAACACCAATTGACCAATCGAGTCGACCTAACCGATGACATCGATTTCTACCATGTTTTTGTTGGGTATAAGTTAAGGGCATCTGTATTGAAGTATGGTAGTTCTATTATCATTTCCAACATATGCTTTGAGTGGAAAAGAGAACTTGAAATGAGAAACCTGCGCTCTAAAGTCGAGTCCAATGCATCCTTTCAGAACTTTCTGCATTTCATCCATAAGACATTGATTGAATAAAATGATCTGTATTCAATGGCACCAATATCTACATTATCCAGCAATAGTAAAGTTACACGGTAAAGTCTGTGATATGAATTAAAGAGTACATATCCAAAACTTGGCATTCTTCGCTCTACTCAATAGGAGCATATGCTTTGTGTGTGTGTCTAATAAATTTTTTTGTTTCCAAAGCCATTATTAACTAGAGAAGACTGAAATTAATCAGAAATTTTTGGGCCCGTTTAATACTCCTCTTATCAGATTATGCTGTACACTTCAGGCTAGATAATGACTACACTTCATAACCATCCATACCTTTCTCCCTCTTTTGTTTCAAAAGGAATGAAGATGATTGGATCCTGGCATTGTTGAAGAGATAGAGAAAAATGATGGGAGAGATTGGATGTAAACTAATATAAAGATCCTTGTAGTTACAGTTTGGTCAGACAGAATAGTTATTTCACTAGAGATTGGTGTGCGACAATGCTGCTTCATCTGAAGGTCAAAATAACAGAAATTGTTTTTTCATTGTAGAAGATTTTAGCTACTTAAAACTGTTACTGAAACTTGAGAATTAGTACAGACAAGGGACTACACTTCGCGGCAAAAACTATGCGAGGTAAATTGTTGGTTAAAGGAAGTGGGAGTGAATGGAGTTTTGTGATAACGTGACTCAACCATAAATCGCCATTCTGTCTACTTCTCTTTTTTCCCCTCAAGAAAGATTTTATTAATGGCACAAAAGCAGGTGAGCAACCTGCTACAAGCTCAAAACATTGTCAGTTCAAAGAAGCCTCTAGTTATGACACAATATTTTGTTTACCTATCCAATTCTGTCTACCTTGTAACAGAGGAATCAATTAAGGGCGCGTTTGGTAACGATTCTGTTCCCGGGAACTGATTCTAACCAGAAATGATTATTTCTGATTCTGTTCCCGGGAACTGATTCTAAGTAAAAAAACGCGTTTGGTAACAAATAAAATTTCTGATTCTGGAATAGAAAAAGAATAGAAACGTGTTTGGTAACTATATAAAATTTCTATTCCAATTCTTTTTTAATTACCTTTTTAGATTAAAATAAATTTGATATTGAATTTTCATAAACCATTCACCGATTAATTATATTTTTATACTAAGTAATAAAAATATTAACTAATCAATTTTTATTATATAGTAAATAATAAACCATAGTATAAACTATACTAATATCCCTACAATATGTAATAAATAAAAATACTAAATTATAACATAAAATTAAATATGTATTCTATATACAACAAATATATATTTCATACTAGGAAGAAATAAAAATAAAATATAGAAATAAAACTTTTTTTTTTGATTTGGCACTTTTGATTCTCTTTTTTGATTCTCGGACGGAGAATCATATTTTTTCCGATTCTCGAATTCTTGTCCAAAACTGATTCTCGGGAGTAAATTTGTTCCCGAATCGCTTTTGACAAAAAATTTACCAAACGCGATTCGTTTTCCAAACCGATTCTCGGGAACAAAAAATCGAATCGAGCACTGTTTGGATGGTTGCCAAATAGGGCCTAATCTTCCCAAGGTGTAGACCTTTTGATCTTTGACGCAATTAGATCAACACTTTCCTAAAGATATAGATCATATCAGATTGAGCAAAACTTGCTATTTTAGAATTTTAGAGTATGAAGCATTGGCATCATTAATTGGATTAAGAGAGGTGACAAAGGCCTAAGTGACGTTCACAGAGCAACTAGGAAGATCATGGCCATTCAACAAGAATCCACTTAAGTTTGGATTAATGCAATCTACATCACAACTCATACAGAAAGAGAGTAAGGAATAGTTCCTCAACCATGTCAGTATTGATAGCATGATGCAGAACCCGTACTTCATTGTGATTTTCAATTTTAATTTAAGGAGCAGACAAAAAATTTCTAGTAGAGACGGAAAAAAAAGAAAACGGAAAAGCAAAATGCATTGGAATCGATTCCCCTAGAATCAACTCCTCAACAAGTCGTGACCAATTCAACAAGAATGTTTCGCAAGCTAAAACTCGTATGATATTTGGTGCCAATGGAACCATAGTTAAGACCATCTTATCTTTGTTAAGTGGATCAGCTTTCCTCTCCATCTGTTTCTATTGGACTATCTTTTTCCTTGGTGTCTATTGAATTGTCTTCCTCTGAGTCTCTTTCCTTGATCGTCCGATTTATTTCTATCGGATGAGGGCATTGGGGCTCAACCCTCAAATCATCCTCCTGTTGCTGGCATATTAGACGGAACCCACACTTCTTTATGCTTCCTGTCCAATCCCTAAGGTGAACTTGAAAATGACTCCAATCATTTTGTAGATACCTCTCTACTTTGTACAGAGATCTTTCTGGCTCTACTTCCCACAGAGAGCTGCGCGGATAATAATCAAGCCACACATGATCGGATTCCATTGAATGTAAGCATCTTGTATACCACTCCACAGTTTTGCCATTGACAAGAATTTGGATCTCACATGAAACACCGACCACTTTTCCTTCCTCCAACCCAAGAACCACACAGAGTGCAAGTCCTAAGAACTTGTCATACAGATCCTTGGGAACCTTGAAAGATATAGGTCCCTCTTCACAATTGTGAATCCATCCTGGCATCTCTCCTCCAATTAGGAGCATGTTGAGTTTCCTCGTCTTCCGGAGATACTGTCATACAGCATTCAAAGTGTGTGAGAGAGAGAGAGAGAGAGTGAGTGAGTGAGTGAGTGAGTGAGAGAGAGAGACTGACCTCGAGTATTGACGCACCAGCCAGATCGAACCCTTTCCGTGATAATCCACAGCATGAAGAGAAGTTAACTCAGAGAAGTTGGAGAGACTCGAAAAATCTGGGAGTTTTTGTAGAGATCTGCAATTATTTGCGCTTATGATCCCAATATTTGATGGAAGCAGAGGAATCTCTTGCAATTGCTGGCAATTATCCAGATACAAGTTTTTCAAATTATCATATTTGTGGAAGCACCTCGGCATATGAGTGAACTTGTTCCCTTTAAGATCTAGGTGCGTCAATTTGGGAAAATTGGAAGAACCTCGAGGAAATCTAACCCTGATAAATTGCAATCCTCAAGATTTAGACTGTCTAGATTTGGGAATCCCAAGCCACCATCAAGATCAGTTGGATCCTCCAAGTTCTTTGGAAACATGATAAAATTTGAGCAATAATTAAGACCCAAATGCTCCAGATTTTGCAATTTATAAATGCTCGATGGAAGCCTTATGAGACTTTTGCAGTGCCATAAAATTATTTGCCTTAGAGAGACAAGTTTATCAATGGATGCAGGGAGTTCTTTAATAGCCGTTCCTTTTAGATCAAGTTCCTCTAGATGTTCTATCTTTACCAGAATATCAGGGAACTTCTCGAGTTTAGAGCAACCAGAGAGATGAAGTTCACGAAGAGATTTTGTCTCGAGTATGCTAGGAAAGATACTAAGCTTAGAGCAACTATCTAATGATAAAAATTCTAACTTGTCAAGATATCCGACAGATTGATCAACCTCCACCAAGCTTTCGCACAACCAAAGATCCAATCTCTCCAAATTTGGAGCCCACGAAATGTCAGGAACACGAGTCAGGAAATTGCATTGACTGAAATTGATGTCCTTCAACATTCTAAAATCCTGCAAAAACATATCAGTGCAGTCATTAAGTTCTGCAAATGTAAATAGCTATGAAAATGAAAAGCTACTCATGGCAAGGGCTTACGTTAAATGTGACTCCTAATTGTTTGATATGACTATTAAACATAAAATAGCGACCGATTATTTGAAAAAAATTAATGAGTAAGACTTTGGTTTTTGACACATTATATCGATGAGTACAATTCTTAAAACTTCGGGCCTCGATTGACTCGTCCATCACTTGGATGCACTTCGGCAATAACCTGTGCCCACCGTGCGAGGCTTGGAAAAATGAGTAGGACTTTGGTTTTTTGGTCTCCCTAACGAGCTCCGACCAAAGCCCAAAAACATGTATCTTACTCGAATAGATTTTAAATGGGAAAGCCCCACCACAACGGAAATCACTAAGCGAGGAACTATACTGAATAATTTTTCACCATCATTCGTAACTTTACTGTCGATAAGTAGTGTCTTCTCCACGCGTTTAATCGAACGGGCCAGTTGCCCGTTTCTTTTGGTTTCACATGACCCGGCTATGAATAAGTCCGACCGCCCAATATTCTAATCGACTGATTTTCATTTTTGAGGCCAGTTTCCTATGTTGAATGGAAGGCCATGGAATGGCCGAAGTGATTGGGCCAAGAAAGTAATCATGTTAAATTCATCCCCTCAATCAACCAAGTTGGGCGATCTGTTTCCACCCAACATGAACCCACAAAGGAGTTCGGATCGATGTTGCAAAAAACGTCTGGGCCTCAAATGTAGAGTTAATTTGTCAATGAAATATACATAGTCATGTAATAAAACTCACCAATTATAGATTTCCCTTTTTTCCCATGATGGGTAGTTTTATTATATTCATTTATTTGTAAATGACGATGTAATTAATCTATCATTAACCACTTCTTTCAAACTCCTTTCATTGTATATGAAATAAAAAGGATTTGGATATTCTAGATTTATGATTTCTCTCGAATATCAAACAAGGGAAAGAAACAAACATAAATTATCTATAGATCTTTACGATATGTTCTCTATAGTAAATGGGTTCAAGAATTACGGTCAATTGTAGTACGAGCTGCGAGGTGTGAGGATGAATTTTTTTTGTTGATTTATTACCGTTATTTATTTGTCAAATACAAGTTGAATATAATTGATCAATTAGTATTATTATTTCTTAAATGTGATTTACCTCATCCAAGGAGTTATGAAACCGTGCCTTCTCAATTCTCTCATGGAAAGGGTCTTTAAAAACATTTGGACTACAACTGACTATATAAAACTACCAACTCTTGTTTGAGTCCTTGTACCGATGTTTATTTCATTTGGAATCACCAACCATTTTTTCTATACTACATTTATTTGTTTGAGTTACCAATGTGTTAAATTTACAATTAAAAAAAAAAACCAATTTTTATTTGAATCACTACTAATGTTTTTTCTAGTGTTTTGAAATTGTAAACTGTTTTACTAATCTATGAATGTTTATTTGTCAGCTTAACAACTCGTTTAAGATACTATTTGTTCTAGAAAATTATCAACTGCTAATTGAGTCCACCTACTAACGATTATTAGATTGTTTATAAAAATTGAAGTTGTTTCTCTAATTTACCGATATTTATTTGTTGAAGTTATCGATGAGTTGAACTAAGTCCTATACTAAATAACCAACTAATCCAATAATTTACCAACAATTATATGCAGAGCTAATTTAAGAACTCTTACATGAAAATACCAATAGATATTTGAGTTAGTTATCAATATTTATTTGATTGCTTCAAGGTACAAACCAATCCGATAATTTACCGACATTTGTGGCAACTTACCAACTGGAAAAGGTTAATAACTCATATCCAAAATTGTCAACACTTATTTGAGTTAATTACCATTGTTCAAGAAGTACCCACTGTTTCAATAGTATACCAAGGTTAATTTGGAAAGCCTACTAGCATGTTAACATCACCACTCTTCTATGAAATTAACAATTCTGCTGAATATTACTAACATCATTACAATTGCCATCATTTGTGGTGATTAAGTTACACTCTCCTATTTGAGTCACTCACTAAGTTTTATTTGGTTGTTTCAAAAGTATCAACTATTCACATAATTTACCATGCTTGCTTGAGGAACGTTCCAACTTGTTTAAGTTAAAATCAAATAAACATTGGTAAATGGACTCAAATAAAAATTAGTAAATTTTGTAAGAGTTGGCAACTTCAACTTGTTGAAAACATCTGCAAATTAAATGTTAGTAAATTGTTAAATCAAAAAGTGATTTCAAAAACTTCATTAACCAAATCAAATAAGAGTTAGAAAAACTAATGCTAGATGGTAACCTAACCCGTGAGGAGTTGATAAATCACTCAAATTAATATAGCTAACTTGGAAGCTCCTTGAGGGTTGACCACCTACTTAAGTTTAATACCCACCTACTTAAGTTTAATACCCACCTACTTAAGTTTAATACCTCTAAATTTGGCACCTCTGAAAGGTCAGGGACACAAAGCAGCAACTTATAGTGGCTAAAAATTCAGAAAGTTCAAATTCCTAAAACGTTGCAAATTAAAAAGAACAGCTGAACAAGATTTTGATAAATTCAATTTGTATGCGCCGAAAATGAAAACCGTCAATTAAAGTATTTATGACGTACCTTTAAGTTCCCTTCAAATTTCTTAATCTGGCTGCCACTCACATCAAAGCAAACAAGTTTCTTTGGACCGGCACTGAACTCCAAAGTGGCTGAATGACATCTATGCCATTCAAGCCACCTTAAATCATCAGGAAGACATACAGGACCTCCGCTGATTTGAGCATTCGAAAGTATGAGCAATTTCAGTCTTCTCATCTGTGTGAAAGCACCGAGACTGATGTCTAGCTCTTTTCGAGTTGGTAAGTCCAGCACTATGCCTTTAACAGCATTGGTTCCCTATAAAGGAAAAAAAAATCAATAATATTCAACTGTGATTAGGTGATAGCACGTAAATTAAACAAGATAAGATTATCGATGGTTTCATAAGAAGCTCTCACCGTATCCTTCGACAATACTTCAAAAACATCTTCATAGCACCATAATCTGCTCCGTCTCCCGGGGTCATCTAGACACTCATTTTTAACGATATCCTGACCCATCTGCTCAATCAAGTCATGCATTTGTATTGTACTGTCATCCTCAATTGTTACTAAGGATCTCTCTATAAGAGTCTGAATCCCAATTAATGTGTCTAAATCATAGCTATCAAGAACTCTGGTTACATAATTCCTTTTTCTCCCCTTAAAGAAGCAAGCAATGTCAAGAAAGATGTTCCTCTCATTCTCCTCTAGCGCATCAAAACTTATCTTGAGAACACTATTTATATCTTTCATAGGATTTTTAGAAAGTTTACCCAATGTGCTCTTCCATTCCCCTCTGCTTCTACCACATAAAAAGGAACCCAAGACCACAATCGCTAAGGGAAGACCTTTAGCATAGCCCAAAATATCATGTATGAGATCCCTGCTTATGTCATTTGTCTGGTTTAAAGCATATGACCTCAGAAGTTCAAAAGCTTCATCTTGATCTAATGGTTTAACTTCATATACCCGATCTATCCCATGAGAAGTTAGTACATGTTTATCTCTTGAGGTAACGATGATCCTACTCCCTTTTCCAAACCATGCACATTCTCCAGCTAATGCATTTAACTGGTTCTCATGATCCACGTCATCTAGCACAAGCAGAATCTTTCTGCAGCAAAGTCTATCTCGTATCAGATTAGCGCCTCCATACACATTCAAGACCGTTATACTTTCTTTCCATAATATTTCGCGTAACAGTTTTTCTTGCAAATGAACTAGGCCATCAGGTCTACTGGAAGTTTCTCTAACATTTGCAAGAAAGCTGCACCCATCAAACTGACTATAAATTCTGTTATAGACATCAGTAGCGATAGTGGTCTTCCCTACACCTCCAGTGCCCCATATTCCTATGATCCGAGTATCATCCGAGCCCATATTCAACAACGATATTACTTTTTCTACCCGGCAACCTACACCGACGGGATACTTGGCAACACTCAAGGGTGCTCGTGCTACTATATTCGAGATCTCTTTGACGATCTTCTCGATGAACTCGGTCTCATCTCTGCCAAAACAAAGCAGCAAAAAGAACACGAATAAACAAAAACATAAAATCCATTGAACTAACTAAAACTAACCGAAGGAAACAATCACTCTTCAACAGTCCAAAATATTACTCAAGTCCAACGCACAATCGATGCCATCATGTATCAATAAAATTAGAAAATTCCAAATTATTTTCTAGGGTCGAATAGGAATACTATTATTACCCATGGTCATAATGCCAACCGGACAAATTGCCGGCTTCAATTAGGGCTTGCCTCCATTTCTTGACCCTCTCAGAATCCTGTCCCAATTCCTTCTCGTGGCTGGCCAATGCCTTGCCATAACTCTCTCTCTGCCTTCGAATCACCCCGGGCTCCACTTTGTAGAACACGGGCAGCACCCGCTGTTCCTTGAGCCTCCTACACTCCATCACCTTCACCAGCTCGTCCAAGCACCACCTAGACGAAGCGTAGTCCTCGGAGAAGACGAGCACGGCGATCCGCGACTCCTCGATGGCCTCCATGAGGGTGGGCGAGATCTCGTCCCCGCGCCTCAAGTCCTCGCTGTCGATGTAGACGTTGATTTCGCCATGACGCAGACAATTGTGGAGGTCAGCGAGGAAGCCGTGGCGGACGTCCTCCCCTCTGAAGCTGAGGAAGACATCGAACGGCCATTTCGCTTCGGAAGAAGAAGAAGAAAACGACGACGAAATTTTTTGTTTTTTTTTTGGACGAGACGACGACGACATTTTTTTTTTTTTGAGCAATAACGACGACGACGACGACATTGAAAGATAGAATCTGAGCTTAGTTTGGATTCGTGTCGAGCGATGAGTGATGCATTTTATAGTGGAGTTGGTCAAGAAATCGACGCGGACTGAGAAACATCGAACGTCGCACCGCGTTAGGAAAAGCGCCTTTTTCATTTTTGTTTTTTCTTTTCATTTTTCGCAAATGGACGAGAAGTTTTTTCTCGTTCATTTTTATTTTAAAATCGTTTGTTTTTGTCTTACAAAAAACTGGAAAGTGACTTTATTTTACGGGTGTTCAAAATGAACCTTCGGGAACTGCCCGGGTTGAGCCAAATCAGCAAGTTGGGTCCGATTTTCAAGAATGTCCATTTAATTCCTAATTCTTAAAAGTGAAAATTGGATTGGACTAGACTAATCAAATATACTTTTATTTCTTCAAAAAAAATTGTCAAATGTGAACTAAATACCATCTTATCCAGTAACATCACAAGTTACGACCCAATAACTTTTCATTCATCATTACTTCCATCAATATTTTAAGATTTGTCACTTTCTCATTGTGCACAAATACTCTTTAGTGATTAAAGTGATCGATTTTATTGGATCGGATCGGAAATCGAACATCCCTACTTTATTTTATTTGCCAAAGTTCGATATTATTCAAAGCATATAAAAAAATTAAGTATAAATTTATGTATGCAATAAAAAAATTATCATTCTCAACCCAAATCCAATATATTCCATTTCAATATTTTGTCTTCTATGAATAGCAACATATCTTTCACATTATTAGGTAGGAAATTGTTTAGATTTTTTGCTTATTCAACTCATCGTGTCCCCAAAAAATAAGTCATGAAATAGATTTTTTAATGCGTACTGGATACAATTCTGTTTTTTCCCCATTAATTGATTTTCATATTTTTAAGTAGACATCTTTTGCTTAAGAATGGAATGAGGGAGTCATGTGCATGTTTACATCATTCAACTCATCGTGTCCCCAAAAATTCTCTTTTCTATTTTATTTTATTACTTAAAAAAAAAAAAAAAGGAAATATGCACCGGGCTTAACCTATGCGCTTTGTCTATTATTAACACATGATGCGTATGGAAGATCCCAGCTTGGTAAAATACAAGTAGTTTTGTTTGAAATCGAGGCTTTACCTTTTCCAATTATTTTAACTACAACCCACTATGAAGGATGTAACAAGCCGTGATCTCAATCGAATATTTTTTGTTAATTCCTTTGACGAGCTTTCTGAAAACAAGCCTCAATGCCAATGTCACTTCTTTGGTCGCGAAATAATTAACATAGAAGAAGAAGAAGCCATTAGAATTTGGTAAAAGGAGGAAGGTGCTGGTGTGTTTGCTTGGAAAATGAAGGCGCTGAAGGATGAAGCGAGATCTTAAAAGGTAAGCTACTCCATTGGCCACCCAATAAATTACTTGGCTGTGGCTTCCAGGAAATGGCATTCGCAATAAGTGAGATTTGTTCCCCATCGGATCTTCTCGGTATTTTCTTTGCACGTAGAGGCATGAATTTCTTTTTTGAGGATCAACAAAGAATGTTATATTAATTTATATATATATATATATATATATATATATATATATATATTGGTCCAATTTCCAGCTTTGTGGGCAAGGCAGATGAGAGGATGTGGTAGGATATTTGAGAGAAGAAGGCGGTGCCCGGTGGGCTCAGCAAGCTCGGCTTGGGATCCTATTCTTGAGAAGTGATGTATTGTGGCACGGGGAAATGTCGCTAGCGTGAATTGTTGCATACTACTATTTTGGTAGCTAAAATTCGCATGATTTTTTGCCATGCCTTCCAATAAATCAATATATAATGGGAATGAAGAAATTAGAATTTAGAGTGCAGACTTACTGGATAACTCAAGAGGATAGCTTTGACATGTAAATCAATTGTAACATCCTACACAAAATGTGAGCACGTCTTGTGCCGATTTGAGAGAAGGGCTTTGATATGAGCACGTCTTCACCAACAATCAGTTGCACATTTTCTATGCATTAGGCAATCTAATTACAAATTGGACAAGGATTACCTTTTTCCTTTCATAGCTCGGGCATGAGAATATATCAAGCTTTTTGTTCAATTGAAAGTAATGCGGTAGGTTCTAATGTATAGATTCAAAGACATGAGAAATTTTCTAAAAGAACACCTCAAAATGATTAATTGGTACACCAATAGCTTATCTTCTATTACTTTGGAGTGAAGGATCTTTCACTCAACTAGGGCATTATTCATTAGATGCTTTTTTGGAATTCATATGCTTGGTGATGTCATTCCTTGTCAAATCAAAGTGTTAGTCATCTTCAAAAGCAGTGGATACTTGGTATGAGAATTTGTAAGAAAGGCTTTTACTAGGCGTAAAAGAACACATTCTATTCAAATTATTTAGTCCAAAAGAGGATTTTTGCGTTTAGACTCTAACGAAAAATGGTACTTCAAAAGTGTAAAGCATCCACTAACATGGGATGCATTACACTTAGAGTTTAGCTTATTTTGTTATTATCTAAATTTATACTGCATATAAACGTTAGTAATGTCAATCAAGTGCAATAATTATACCGATCATTATGAGCTTCATGTGATTTGATGATATCTCACCTTTTTTCTTTGTCTTTGTTGCTTAAGTCAAAAGCACAAGGAAATGTTTGCTCTATCAATTTCGTGCTAGCTTCCCTCCACGCGGCTTTGCTCAAAAAAGTAAAAAGATCGAGTTGATTTTGATGGGCAGGTGGCCCCCACCACTTTGTTCCTTCTACATGCTCATATCTTGAGCGATTCCGAGGCTTGACTCCAATGGCTCATTCCCATTGCATTTTTTTTTTTTTTGGGTTATAAATAGAAACAGCTTGGTTGTTATTATTCGGGAAAATGTTAAACAAGGAGATGGATTAGACTCGTTTTACAAAAAAAGAAGAAGCCTAAACTGAATTTAATCAAATAATTGCCTAAAATGACTAAATCAATCTCACATAGGAGCCAAAGCTTGCTGATCGGCCAATTTTTTGATAACTGGTAGGTGTATGATTGGTCCAACAGACGAAGCCTAGACATTTTTATCTAAAAAATTTGGTAAAAATTATAAATCCCAAAACAGAACACCACCACCCCACACATCATGCCCAAAGGTTTCTTCCTTTGTTTCTTCGCATCTTCTCCTTTGCTTCCAGTCTTCATTTCTTTCCATAGATGAAGACAAAGCTCATGCAAGGCCCACCTCTTCATTAGTCAGACATTCACATGTAACAAAAGAACAAAAAACAAAAGGTTTCTTCCTTCGTTTCTTGACATTTTCCTTTCCTTGCGGTCTTCGTTTCTTTCTAAAGGTTAAGACAAAGCTCAAGCAATGCCTACCTCTTTGCTTGTCAAGCACTCTATTATGAGGATAGCAATCTGTTTAAGACTATAAAAAATTAAATAATAAATAATTATAAATTATTTTGAAATTCACTCATTTAAGAATTTATGACTTATAATAAAGTGTTATTTAAGTAACTCAAAAATCGTTATGTTAATAAAGCCCTTTTTCTAATAAAACAAGGCAACTTACTCTGGAAATAAAAATGATCCAGGAGACTTTATGTGCAAGTGGCCCCCACTACATTGTTCCTACTTTTGGAACAAAACGCGCTCATGTCTAAAGCAAATCCCAGGCGACACTCTCAGCCCATTCTCATCAGTCGCCCATGCTACGACACCGAGGAAGACCACAAAGTAGATGTTGTTAGTTGCCGGTCGGGGTACGACAAAACTATGAGGATTGCGCTTCCAATATTCAGGGAATAAGAGTTGATTTTTCGTGACGTTTCATATTCTCTTCCACAAAATCAATGAATTTATTAGAGAATTATTGCACTTTGATAATCGTAAATATTTACCTCCTTAAATCCAAAAAATCAAGGGAATTTCTTGGTGGAAATATACTTGAATATATTGCAATTCGGTGTTAAAAAGTTATTCCATTAAGTCTATAGCGTACGCATCAATGGGACAACAGATTTTAAAGGGTGGTTACATAGTACTATTTTGATAGCTAAAATTCGCATGACTATGCCTTCACGCAGAAACTTGGTGCTTTCATTTTATATAATTGTTTGCTAAATTAGTCTCTCATGATTGAAGATATCCAAATTTAGAGTGTGGCCTATTGGGTAACTCGAGAGGATAGCTTTGACATATAAATCAATTGTAATATCCTACACAAGATGTATTAGTTATGCAAAGTAAGGAGATACTTGTGCCGATTTGAGAAAAGGGTTATGATTTGAGTATGTCTTCACCAATACTCAGTACTTCACATTTTCTATGCATTAGGCATTCTAGCTATAAATTGCATATGGATTACCTTTTCCTTTCATTACTCGGGCATGAAAATAGATCAAGCTTTTTGTTTTGTTGAACGTAATGCAATTGATTCTAATGTATAAATTCAAAAAACAAGGAATTTTCTAGAACAACATCTTTAAATGATTAACTGGTATGTCAATAACTTATTTTCTATTACTTTGGAGCGAAGGATATTCCGCTCAAGTAGGACCTTTTTCATTAGATGCTTTTTGGGAATAAATTTCACACTCCCCTTCGAGGATCCCCTTCCCGTGTGTGGAAATCTGTTTTTCTGCACTGCTCCACTCTTCTGTTTAAAGCTTTGGGGACGCCAAATTTGATGTTTCAAAGAAGAAGGTGGTTAACGTTGGATATTTCATACGAAAGTTCATAAGAAAGACTTTGTCTGAGTGAGAAATGACTCATTTTCAGATTATTTAGTCCAAAAGAGGATTTTTGCATTTGGACTTTAATAAAGATTGGCATTTCGAAAGTGTAAAACATCCATTAATGTTGGATGTTGTGGGAATTATGTCTGGAGTTTCAGCTTATTTTGTTGCTATTTAAATGGATGTTACATATGAGCATCACTAATGTTAATAGAGTGCACTAATTACGCCCATCGTTATGGATTTTGCATGATTTGACCATTTTCCTTCTTTTTTATTTTATTTTTTGGTTTAGTCAAAAGCCTAGGGAAATATTTGCTCATCACTTTCTTTCTAGCTTCACTCCACACGACTTCATTTTGGAAAGAAAAATGATAAGGTTGATTTTGATGGCCAATGGCTCATTTCCATTGCATTTTTTAACCTTTCTTTTTTTTTTTTTTGAATAAATGTATTAGAAATCTTAAAGCTTATTACAAAAGTATAATTGAGTTCTAAAATCTTCAAAATTTTAAAATATGTCATGAAAGTATAATCGAGTCATAAAATTTTCAAAAAAAATGCAATCAAGTCTTTTATTGATTACACATTTGAAAGTTTTAGGATTCAATTGGACTTTCGTAATAAGTTTTAGAACAAATTTTAGAACTTTCGTAATATCCTACATGAGATGTATTAGTTGTGCAAGTACATAGATACTTGTCCTGACTTGAGGGAAGAGTTTCGATAGTATGTCTTCGCCAATAAATGATACGTTACATTTTCTATACATTGTTAGGCATTCTTTGTTACGAATTGCATAAGGGTTACCTTTTCTTTTCATAGCTCGAGCACAAAAGTAGATCAAGCTTTTTGCTTAGTAGAAAGTAATGTGGTTGATTCAAATAAATGAGAAATTTCTCTAGAAAACACCTTTAAATGATTAATTATTGTGCCAATAGCTTATTTTCTATTACTTTGGAGGGAATGATCTCTCCCTCAGGTAGGGCCTTCTTCTTTGGATAGAGTCACTTGCTTTGTGATGTTATTTCCTATCAAATTAAAGTGCAAGTCCTAGAAAGAAGAAACCAGAAAAAGTGCAGGTCATCTTCAAAATAATTGGATACTTCATATACAATAGTTCGTATGAAAGATGTCGTTTAGGTGTGAAAGGACACATTCCATTTAGATTATTTAGTCCAAAACATGATTTCTGCATTTGGACTTTAATGAAGAATGGTACTTCTAAAGTGTAGCATCCACTAACATTGGATATGGCAAGCATTGCATCTATTATTTAGCTTATTTTGTTACTATCTAAATTGATGTTACATATGAACGTCACTAATGTTAATAGAGTGCACTAACTTTACCGATCATCATTAATTCAATGTGATTTGATGATATGTCTTTTTATCTTTATTTTTCTTTTTCGCTTAGTCAAAAGCCCAAAAGGATTATTCGCTCATCACTTTTATGCTAGCTCACTCCACGTGACTTCGCTCTGGAAAGAAAAATGATCAAGTTGGCAGATGGCCCCCACCACCTTGTTCTTCTACGTGCCCATATCTAGAGCGAATCAAAGGCTTGAGTGCAGCAGCTCATTTTCATCGTATTTTTATCCCTTTTTTTTTTCCTACTAACATAAACAACTTAATAGTTACTATTTGAAAATTTTTCAAATAAGGCCATTATATAAATAAAAAAAGAGAGACCTAAAATGGACATTATTCTAAATAATGGCCTAAAGTAATTAAATCAGTCTCCCATAAAAGCTTAAACTCATCAATTGGCCAAATGTTTGTCGACCGACAAGCATATGATTTTTTCAGTGGCCAGAATATGGGTACTTTTGTCCAAAAAAATGGATTAAACAATTGCCAACCTTAAAAAGAAAATAAAAAACCGAAACACTTCTTCCTTTGTTTCTTCACATGTTCTTCTTTGCGTTCAGTATTCATTTCTTTGGAGAGAAGAAAACATAACCTGAGCAAGGCCCACCTCTTCTTTTAGTAAGACACTCAAATCTAACACAAGGGCCTCGACTCTCCATCATCTTTTCTCAAGATTGTGATTCACCTCCATCTCCACTTACGTTCAACTAAGGTTAGTCTCATTCAAATTGATGCAACCGATCCTTCATTCAATCAAGAGACAGCAATTGCATTTTGTTGAAGCAACATGTCAATAAGGTGTGGGCATGAGTGGAATTTCACACCGATAATAGCGACAATAGTGATGGTAGGAGAACTTTTTTGTATTTAGTATTGTTTTTGCTTGTTTTGTTAGATTTTCGGGTGCATTATGTCTCCTTTTGTAACGCATATAAGTTGCATCCACTATGTATTTTTAAATTGGATTTACTGTCGTAGCGATCCTACATGTTGATAGTGGTCCCTATTTTGCAATTTTCTTAATGCTTTAATTTTTTTTTAGCGTATGCTTTGTCGTTAATGGCCAAGCCTCGTGAACATGGCATGGAATTCAATTGTTGTTTTTTGATTTGAGCTATAGCACATTCACGATGCCAAGGATAAGATTCCTCACCTCAGCAGCAAAAACTGTTGGTTTTTGATTAGCTCTTGCACTGGAGGCCTCATAAACATAATCATTGAGCTTAATCACCAAACCAATGATAAGGTCCCTCACCATAGCAAGGGCACTTTTGTGCCCTAATAGGAGTATGAATGCAGCTTACCAAACAACGAGCACAGAAATTAAGTCTATATTGCACAAGTTTTGTGACAAATATTATCCCATAAATTGCGAATAAGTGGAAGAGGAAGAGGGTATATAGTCTCGTTGTGTGATTAGTATTCATTCATACCTCGTGAATGAAAATAGGTCAAGCTTTTTGCTCAGTTGAACGTAATGCGGTTGTTTCTAATGTATAAATTCAAAGAAATGAGAAAATTCTGTAGAAGAACACATTTTTGTGATTAATTGGAATGCACAATAACTTATTTTCTATTACTTTGGAGCGAAGGATCCTTCGCTTGAATAGGGCCTTTTTCATTAGATGCTTTTTGGAATTCATTTGCTTCTTATGAGAGATCATAAGAAAGACCTCGTGTAGTTGTGAAAGAGCACGTTACATTCAAATTATTTAGTTCAAAAAGAGAATTTCCGTGGTTGGACTTTAATGAAGAATAACACTTTGAAAGTATAATCATCTAGTAAAATTGGATGATGTGATAAATATTGCGTCTAGAGTTTAGCTTATTTTGTTACTATTTAAATCGATGTTAAAAATGAACATCACTAACATTAATCGAGCGTACTAACTACACCGGTCATTGTGAAGTCCATGTGATTTGACAATATCTCTACTTTTTTCTTTGTCTTTTTTGCTTAGTCAAAAGTGTTATGAATAGCTCATCACTTTCGCCTCCACGCAACTTCGCCTCATGCCTCCATGCAACTTTGCTGTGGAAAGAAAAAAGATAAAGTTGGGTAGGTGGACCCCACCACCTTGTTCCTTCAACATGTTCATATCTAGAGCAAAAGTTCTAGGAATAGCTCATCACTTTCGTGCTAGGTTCCTCCATGCAACTTCGCCGCACGCCTCCATGCAACTTCGCTGTGGAAAGAAAAAAGATAAAGTTGGGCAGGTGGGCCCCACCACCTTGTTCCTTCAACATGCCCCACAAAAGTTCACCTGTTCCTTCAACATGTTCATACCTAGAGCAAAAGTTCTAGGAATACCACCTTGTTCTTCATCACTTTACCTAGAGCAAAAGTTTAGTTCCCTCCATGCAACTTCGCCTCACGCCTCCACGCAACTTCGCTGTGGAAAGAAAAAAGATAAAGTTGATTTTGATGGGCAGGTGGGCCCCACCACCTTGTTCCTTCTACATGATCATATCTAGAGCAAAAGTGCTAGGAATAGCTCATCACTTCCATGCCAGGTTCCCTCCATGCAACTTCGCCTCACGCTTCCATGCAACTTCACTGTGGAAAGAAAAAAGATAAAGTTGGGTAGGTGGGCCCCACCACCTTGTTCCTTCAACATGCTCATATCTAGAGCAAAAGTTCTAGGAATAGCTCATAACTTTCGTGCCAGGTTCCCTCCACGAAACTTCGCCCCATGCCTCCACGCAACTTCGTTGTGGAAAGAAAAAAGATAAAGTTGATTTTGATGGGCAAGTGGGCCCCACCACCTTGTTCCTTCTACATGCTCATATGTAGAGTGAATCCAAGGCTTGAGTCCCCTAGCTCGTTTCCATTGCATTTCTGTTACAAAGATGCCCCTATTGCAATTGTTGGATATATCATATGCTTGTTAGCTAGTGAACATTTGGCCAATGAGCTCAGGTCTTTATTTGACATTGATTTAGCCGCTTAAGGCCCTCATTGAAATAATTTTCATTTTAGGCCCTGTTTAAAAATTAAAAAAAAATTGGCCTCACTTTGTGCCCTTATTTGGAGTTTTTTTTTTTTTTTTTTAAGATGCTCCATGATTTTAACTAAGATGACTAAAAAAGCTGCAATAAACTGTGATTTTGATTACCTTTGGCGAGCTTTTTGAAAACGAGCCCCAATGCCAGTGTCATCTTCATTATTCCACATTGCATGGTCATAACATGATTGAACGGACAAGCTTAAACTACTATTGGAAAAAAAACATGTGTAAGTAGAATAATAACACAAGTATATTCGATCATTCTTTCAACATAGCATTCTTGATATAGGAAATGTAAGAAATTTAAAAGCAATAATTCCAAGGTTTTAAATCCATTATTAGAAGTCTCAAAGAATTTTATCTATCTTTCCCAATAATTATAGATGTCACTAGAGTTTCCACTAAAACGTCACGCAAATTCAGTTGATATAAACCGGGAATTCCAGCTTCAGTATTTTGCAGCCCCATCATGCATTCCTCTGCACTGTTGGGCCACTTTCCTCGTGATCCGTTTGACTTGGGCCATTTTCCCAAAGTGCAATATCCTCCTCCATAGCTCTGGATGCAAGTCCCTTTTTCATGGACTAAAGCTGGTACTGGTGGGTTCTCCCGTAAATCTGCTTCTCTTGAGCTCTCTTCTTATGAATTTGTTTGATACCTCAGCATGACAAACCTCGAAGAGTGTAAGTGACCAACCACATAGAGGAAAGCTAGACCAAGCTGAGTCATTGATTGTCTGGAATCACTGCCTTCAAGTTGTCCTCTAATTGCCCAGACATTATTCGGAATCCCCACTTTTGGAAGATTTCTCCCATTATTCTTGAGGCTAAATTGGAAATGATTCAAATCATCTTGATTAAAATCAACTTTTCTGCTCTTGGTTGGGAATATGCAAGCCACATGTCATCGGAAATGACTTGATAGTATGGTGCATATAGAGTACTCCCTCTCCCCTTCTTGGCATTAATGTGTGGAAGGATCTGGACTGTGGCAATCACTTGTCCTCCTCTTGGTCCAAATACAAAACAAAAAGCTTATCCTAGGAACTTGTCACCTGTGAAGCCATAAGCAACCACTTCAGCATCTCTCCTCTAGGAAAGAAAGGTGGATCCTTTCCCCAGCAACGATCTTCTCGCAACGTCGTGATCAATGCCTTGAACTACCCATCTAACAAAGAGACAAAAAATCCGAACGTAAACTACTTATATGCTTAAAATATATTTGCTTGTGCAATGTTCTAGGCAAACAAAACATAAAAGAACCTCCTCGAAGCCAAAGTCATCTTGTTGAGGTGTCAGATTCCAATTATGGGTGATCCCACGGTGTCGTGAGATTAAAAGCGGAGAAAATTCATGCCGTTTTTACTGGCCATTGCTGGATCATTGAAGAAATTATTGCAGTAGTGTAGTTGCTGACTACATAAATATATTTGGTTATCTAATATTTCAGAATAGCTACTACTTGTGAATGTTGCCAACTCTTGATATACTAGTAGGTATTTTATTGGATTAAAATTATAAGCCATACCAACTAATTACTAATTAAATTAAAGTTCCGACTTTTAAAATCTGCGAACTCTCGATGGATTGAAAATTATCTTTTCCTAAAAAAAAAAATTGATAATCAAACCAAGAAATTTGAAAGGTACATACTTCCTTTTTTCTGTATAAAAGTTTCTAATGAAATGAAAAGTCACTTCGACTAATTACATATTTGCCAATTGAAGGTTGCCAATTAGGTGGAAATGTACCACTTACTAATATTTTGAAAGCCACTTATTCAGGTGAAAAGTTACTAACTTATAGAAAAATCACTTTTTTCTTTGAACATTAAAAGGGAGCTACCCTCTATGGGCCTGGGTATGATAACTTCTCTATATACTTTGGGCATTGGTTGAATCTAAGAAGGTCATTTTTGGCGCATCTAGCTAATTGTCTTTCATTCTAAGTACCCAATTGAAAGGCGATTGTTGCTGACCACCGCCAACCCCTACTCTTTTCATCAGCAACATCTTCCTCCACTTGCATATCTGTTTGTTCATTCTCTTCCTCTTCAAATAACCCATTTTTGTCATTGTAGCACCCCGTCTTCGCCGCTAGTCTCTAACGGAGAGAGCATCCTGATCTTTCTCCATCCGGCACTAGCAAAAACATGCGCACTCTCTTTTATTATATAACGAGTTACCCTTATTGTGAATAGTGCAATTACTTTGCATATTGATAGTTACTATTTCGATGTTACAAGTAAGTTAGAGATGAGACAATTCTAATTACCGAGTTTTTAAAAGTTACTCGACATCTTGAAAAATTAATAATAAAATGGATTTGTAACTCATTGGCAAGAGAACCGCATATGCTTTTTCTGTATAAGAAGTAACTAATAAGGATGAGAAAGTTGCTATAACTACTTTGATATTTCGTTACCTACTAAGTACTAAATTAGATGAAACTTACTCACCAAGTGATAAGTTAGGTGACAATAATAGCAGACAATTATGCACTTCAATCTTTCACAATCACAGTTATACAACCTCATTTGCCATTTCTTATGAATAACAATTTAATATAAAAAAAACTTTACTCAATGCAATTGTATCACTTATGCCTCTCAAACCAGCCATTGGGCCAATCAGGCCTTGATTTGCGTTGAGTTTCGATCGGATCTGGGCTCTCAAATTGGGTTGTTGCTTCACTTTTTCAACAAATTGAACTCAATTCGGGTCAAACTTTGGACCAATTGGGTCAAATGTATAACGATGTAACTTTTTTGATGAACCTCAATGCCATTATATCATTTATGCCTCTCAAGCCAACCATTGGGTCAATCGGGCCTTGATTTGCTTCTAGTTTCAATTAGATTTAGGCACTTTGGGTGTTGCATAGTTTGTCAATGAATTTTTTTTATCAAAAAAAAAAAAAAAGGTGGTTGTTTGCTTCACTTCAACAAATTGAATTCAATAGGCGTCGAGTTATGGACTGATCGGGTCAAATGTCTGACGATGCGAGTCACCTTTGTTATCGAAATTGATGCTTACATAGCGTTCTCTCTTGTTGGGTAGCAATGTAAATAGTGCAAAGACAGTAGCCCGGAATTAAAATATACACGCACATGCACGATTATTTTGCTCCTCATGCAAGTCATATTAAATAAATAATAAAATTTAATAATTATAATTTGATGACGATATATAATACTTGATATTTTTTTTTCTTATCTTACCCTATACAAATTCTTTTTAAGAAAACAAACCCTAAACGAACGTTTTGGCTATGTTTTTAATAACTTACCAAAAATTTATTCAACAATTCTATAAAATAGAAAATGGTACAAGATGACGTTGGTTGTTCACTGTCCAGACAATTGAGGAATTTCATCCGAGTGCACCGAGTAGTGGAAAGTAGGTGGTTAACTTCTTCTTTGGCCGACTTTACACTTTTTTTTTCCTTTAAATTGCATTGCAAAATTAGAGATAGAGCGCTCCATGTAGATGAGGGCAAATTTTAGCGCGAGACGAAAGGGCACGTTGGTTTAAATACATAGATAAGAAATTTATCATGTACCATTGTTCCATAACGTGTCATTCACACACAAAGGACATAAAAACAAATTTGTTTACTTTTCATCAATGATAAATAATATGATTGTGCGATAAATGCCTAATTTTTAAGAAATATATATTTTTATATTGCTTTGAGATCTTTTTTTTTTTTACGTACTTTTTGTTTGTTTAATGGACAACTAGTCTTTTCATGCAGGCAATACGCACATACGAGATAATTGTATTTTGCATGATTGATTGTATATGAAAATAATCAATTTCCCCCATCTGCTGCTTTTTCTCAATTTTGTTTACTCCCCACTCATATTCTCATTTCTCTCTCTCTCAATCCACAAATTTTCTCACTCGCTTAGATTTTGCTTCAAATTTCTTCAAATCAAAGCCACTAATCGCTTTCCCTTAGCTTATCTTCCTCGAATCTACCCTGTTTCTTCCAAACCCATTCAATTCCATCCCAAACACCCAAAAAATCCTTAGAAATCCTCACTCTCCTGTGAGAATGCCGATCAAACGCGTAGCTGAAAAAGAAGGGAAGCGGTTCTTCACCACACCCGAGGGCATAACAAAGCGAATAGGAGGTCGCAACTCCTCTACAATTTGGGTTCCCCAAACGGAACCAAGCTTGCTTCGATAGATATCTCACATCTGCTGCTAGAAGTGTGATGGAAGAGAGGGCATAAAGACTTTTGAGTTTTTCACACAGGAGGGATTTCCGTTTAGGCAAATGGTTTTAGCCAGTTGGGTTGGATTTGGTTTTCTGTTGGTGTCCGAGGAGATTTATTTTGAAGCTGTGAAACGGTTTTATACTCATGCGATCAAAGGTGAGAATGATAAGAAGGAAATATAATTCACGAGTCTTTCTACGAATGGAACGTTGATTATTCTTGAACATTAATCCTGAGGGCGATTTTGAGGCGTTTAGCTTTCGGTGATACTTACATGACTATGAGAAAATGATGGTTTTTCTGAACAAGTGAGACGATTAGTCCATGATCCTAAGGTGCTGCATTTATATGTCAGCATGCGTAGTCTCCATATGATTTTGATGTACTGCCTGCTTTCCATTTCTGGCCATGGAGCTGATTTGGTCGAGGAACAAATCAAGCTGACGTTCAAGGTCAAGAATGGTTTTAAGGTCTCCCGAAGAGACCTCCAAAAGGATTGTATATTCCGTGTGGGGGATGGCCTTAACTTGCATTTTTGAAACTTTTGACGTTGACCTCGGAGGTGAGACGCTGGAGTCCTAAACAACCGCCAATTTATTGGAGAGTCCACGCTAAAAGGTATGGACATCACAAGAAGAAAGGAGAAGTTTGGGTAAGGAAGAATGCTTGGGATGGACAAACCAAACTCAAGGGGTATAACCACCATCACTTTATGAGGCTAGCTGTTGGAGTTGATATTAGGACGGAAATGAAGGTGATCCATTGGTAGAGGCTCTCTCAACCGTGCTTACTTGGCTTTGAGGGGAGATCCACATGGTCTGCAATGAGATGCAACCAGATTTGCAGGAAATTCGGGAGTAACTTCAATTGTTTGGTCGGTTTGCTCCACTTTCCTCCGAAATCCTCATTTCTTTCTATAGTATCCTCCTCCTTCACCAACTTTATTGGAGTTTTTACGTGTTGCCCGTATTTTTCAAGAACACTGGCTTAACAACCTAATCAAGGTCCATGTTTCAAACCATTTTTCAATTTTTTTCGATATTTTTATATTTTTTATATCTTCAATTTTTATTCATTTATTATTATTCTTATTATATATTTCGAAAATAGGGGCCTCGGCTAAGCCTTCAGACCCGGCACAGACACGGGCTGACACATATCAGATCTATGGGCACGATTCATTGGGCTTATTGCCTTAAGAGGGCTTGATCAAAAATTCAAACTGGGCTCATATCATAGAATTGAGCCCAATTCCCACCTGAAACTAATCAAACCCAAATTCGTGAAAACAAACGAGATCCATAGCCCAATCACCAGTAAAACCGAATTGAACATAACGGCACTAACCCAATTCTCTCATGCTAAGCCCACAATGAATTCATTGTCCATTAAGAGGCCCATTTTCCTATTTATTCTCTTCTCTCCTTCTTATTCTTCTTTTGGCCCTGCCGTCTTCTTCCTATCATCTTCCTCGCGCACATCCTGGGAGCTCTGCTCTGCTAAAGAAACCAACTCAACCTCATCAATGATCGACGTATTCAAGCATTGAATGTAACGTCGCCGTTGTCTGGCTTCAGTCGCCTGGAGCACGGCCATTGTCCGTTAATCGTCATGCATAAACCTAGATTAGCGGAAGGACACCCAGGATATGAGCGTAAAGAACTGGACCTCATCCAGCGCGAGATTTACCCAGCTAATCAATGTATGGGTCAAAGATTTCGAGCCACGTTTCTCGTCAAGAAAAATGACCACACCATGTGGCCATAGAGATGCAAAAAAATAGCAAAAATAGATAGCCGGTGACATATTGGGAGACCACAAAGTGTACTGGAAAGCAGATCCGTAGCAAATGGGGAAAAAAAATTATCCACGATGCTTAGACTAGCAACCACATCCCATAATCAGTATCTTTCAACAAAATCAATCCGAATGTGTCAGTTTTGCTTCCTAATCAATCAACAACACGAGGCGAGGGTCACAGATTCAACTCATGCATTCCATCAAACAGTTGGTGAGCATCTCAGGAAAAAAAGGACATGATGAGTGTATCAACACCACAACACAATCCGAATACTCCTTTCTGCAAAGAAAGGGTTTGATTCATCGAGGCAAAAAAATGATCTCAAACCTGGTCTCTTCCCAACATACTCGACTGAACATAAAAATGTTGCGAAACCAACCTTGTCGAGGAGGGATTTTCAACCACGAGTGCTGATTAAACTCGTCCATGGAGGTTCAGGTAAGTGTCGATCAACGAACTTGAGATGGATTCGTGGAGATCGAGCGGGACTTGACAGCTTTAGAGTTTTTGCCTCCGAAACGGGGCAAGGCAACGGTCCTCCGGATACTTCACAGAGGCAAGAGATCCAAAGCGACGAGCAATGATCGAAAGCCAGAATGAGGGCCTCCAAGTACGCCGGCTACAGTGATCAGTGTAAAAACATAGGATGGATTGAATGTTAAAACAGAGCATAACAGAGAGTTTTTCGGCCGTGGTAAGGGAATGGCCGCGAGTGATGACGGAAGACGTCTGACCGCGAAGGAAGGAGTCTGAAAATCTCCCGGAGTGCTCTCAAAATTTATTTTCATCCCCACTCTCTTCCAAAGTAATTTCTATCTCCCTTTCTTACCTCACTCTCTCTGTGACATTCCCCCAAAACACGATCCTCAGTCCCCTCCTACTCAGAAAAAAACCGACAATCCCACCTTTGCATTGCGTCCTCTGCGCGAGCGGTTATGGAGAGAGAAAGGTCTGAGAGAGAATTACCAATGATGATGAAGATGACTATGAATATTATCTGGTCTCCCCCTCAGGTTTGGAGGGAGGAGACTGTTTATGGAAGAAGATCTTTTTTTTTTTTTTTTCACGTGTTTTCCCCCAATCCCCCTTAAAAATGCTGAAATGGGCAGGTTTTATAGATGGGCTAGAGTTGCGCGAATAGGGCCATATGAAATGATGGATAGGGCTTTTCTTTTCTTTTTCTCTTTCTCATTTTTTTATTACTTAAATGCATATTTGATTTATCAAGTAAAATTCAAGTGTTAACACCCGTGTCTGGTTAAGCTTACTGTAGTGGCATGTAAAATTGTGAAAATTGCTAATCAAATGTATTTGTCTACGTTTGCTGCTAGAGGTGTGTTGGAAGAGATGGGATATAGACTTTGAATTTTTTTTCACATGGGAGAGATTTCTGTTTAGGCAAATGGTTTAGCCGGTTGGGTTAGATTTTTGGTTTTCTGTCGGTGTCCGAGGAGATTTATTTTGAAGTTGTGAAAGGTTTTATACTCATTCGATCAAAGGTGAGGATGATAAGAAGGAAATAATTTACGAGTCTTTTTGTGAATGGAACGTTGATTATTTTTTAACATTAATCCCAAGGATGATTTGCGGTGTTTAGTTGTTGGTGATACTTACATGACTATGAGAAAAAATGATGCTTTTTTCAGAACAAGTGAAGCGATTAGTTCATGATCCTAACACGCTGCATTTGAATGTCAATATGCATGCATAGTCTCCATACGATTGTGATATACTGCCTGCTTCCCGTTTCTGGTCTCAGAGCTGATTTGTTCAAGCTGACATTCAAGGTCCAAGAACAGTTTTTAGGTCTCCCGAAGCGACCTCCAAAAGGACCAAATTTTCCGTGCGGGGGATGGCCTTAACTGGCATATTTGGAACTTTTGATGTCGACCTCGGAGGAGACGCCTAGAGTCCTAAATGCAACCACCAATTTATTGGAGAGTCCACACTAACAAATATGGACATCAGAAAGAAAGGAGAAGTTTGGATGTGGAAGAATGCTTGGGATGGCCAAACCAAACTTGAGGGTTATAGCCAACTATATAACACGAGCTGCTGGAGTTGATACTATGATGGAAATGAAGGTGATCCATTGGTAGAGGCCCTCTTTACCCAGCTTACTTCGCTTTGAGGGAGATCCCACATGGTCTGCAATGAGATGCGACAAGGATTTGTGGGAAATTCTGGAGGAACTTTGTTCAGTCGATTTGCTCCAATTTTCCTCCAAAATCCTCATTTCTTTCCACAATATCCTCATCCTCCACCAACTTATTAGAGTTTTTATGCGTTGTCTTTATTTTTCAAGAACAATGTGGCTTGTTTCTTACTTGAAGAAGTGTTTTAAGATTCTTCTGATCATGTTGCTTTGTGAGCTTATGTATACACTTGAGCTGGAGCACGTAAAATTGTTGAAAGCACTTGATCTACTTATTTGCCCCTGAAGCCCTTTTTGATGCTATGACAAAAAGAGGGAGGATGCGTGTGACATTGATTGGATTAATGAGCATTCTCGTAGGGGAGCTTGTGAATTGAAGTTGCATCATGAGATTTGAAGCTTTCATGAGATTTAGAAAGAATTTCAGTTCCATTGCTGCAACAGTTACAGAATGCTTAAAAGGAGAGAGGTTTCGGGAGTTTTGAACCCTTAAAGAAGAAATTAACTTAAGCTCCTGTGTTAGCACCACCGAACATTGATTTGGTTTTCGAGGTTTATTGCAATGTGTCCAATGTTGGCATTGGTGTTGTTCTCAATCAAGAAGGTCGTCCATTTGTCCCTGTCAATGAAAATTTGAATGATGTCGAGCTGAAGTATTTGACCTATGATGAGTTTTATGCTACAGTCCGTGCACTCAAGCAGTGGAGGCACCATTTGCTAACAAAAGAGTTTGTTTTGTACTCTGATCATTAACCACTTAACAGATACAACTCTCAACAGAAGCTTAATCGCCCACTTGCAACTTGGAGTGAATTTCTGCAGTCCTTTCCATTCCTTTCTCAAACATAAATCTGGCACTTAAAATCCAGTCGAGGACACTTTACACTGCTGATATGCGCTCCTCTCTTCTACTATGTAAATCAATGTTGGTGGATCTGAAGTTGTGACAAATTTGTATGAAGAGGATCCAAGTTTTGGAAAAAAAATGGGAGTTGATTCTTGAGAGTTCATATGGAAGGTTTCACCATCTAGATGGTCTTCTGTATATTGAAGGGCGGTCAATTAATTGTGCATTCTGCAATGTTCATGTCGTTGAAGTTCCTGATGGTGGACTAGCTGGTCAGTTTAGTCGTGACAAAACATTGGCGCTTATTAGAGAGATTTTCATTTTCCAAAGACACGTAAAAAGACCAGGCAGCTAATGACTATAAATTGAGTAGTGGAGAGTTCTTTTTTCTTATGGTTTGACCTTGGCTTCATCTGGCCCTTTGCTTGATGATTCCCCAACAAGGATTGTCTATGGTTCAGGTCTATCTCTTGATTTTAGTTAACAGTTGTTTGGGAAGCATGGATTCAAGATATGATGATTTGCTGCTAGTGCAGGCTGCTCATATGAGGCCTTTTTTCGTCATCCTACTGTTGCTGCCCTGATGGAAGGTGTAGTTCTGCTAGTACATGGAATGCAATTAGAGAGAAGGGGGCAGTTTGTTAGTTGGCATATATGTGTTTGGTATAATCCATGTATTCTTAAGCATTGTATTATAGCCTGGCTGTTAATCTTGAACAAGTCGTCTGATGGAGAGTTCTTTTTTTTTTAATGGTTTGACCTTGGCTTCATCTGGCCCTTTGCTTGATGATTCCCCAGCAAAGATTGTCTATGGTTCAGGTCTATCTCTTGATTTTAGTCAACAGTTTTTTGGGAAACATGGATTCAAGATCTGATGATTTGTTGCTAGTGCAGGCTGCTTTATGTGAGAACTTTTTTCCTCATCCTACTGTTGCTGCCCTGATGGACGGTGTAGTTCTGCTAGTACATGGAATGCAATTAGAGAGAAGGGGGCAGCTTGTTAGTTGGCATATATGTGTTTGGTATAATCCATGTATTCTTAAGCATCATTTTATAGCTTGGCTGCTAATCTTGAACAAGTCGTCTGATGGAGAATTCTTTTTTATTTTTCTTTAATGGTTTGACCTTGGCTTCATCTGGCCCTTTGCTTGATGATTCCCCAACAAGGATTGTCTATGGTTCAGGTCCATCTCTTGATTTTAGTCGGCAGTTTTTTGGGAAGCATGGATTCAAGATCTGATGATTTGCTGCTAGTGCAGGCTGTTATATGTGAGACCTTTTTTCCTCATCCTACCGTTGCTGCCCTGATGGAAGGTGTAGTTCTGCTAGTACATGGAATGCAATTAGAGGGAAGGAGGCAGTTTGTCAGTTGGTAAGTCATCTCCTGGCTGCTAATCTTGAACAAGTCATCTCCTCGAGTTCTCCTGATGTTGCTTATCTTCTATCCCTTCCTTTTTTCTTGCCCATGTATTCCATGTCCTTATGTCTTGTTTGTTTGGAGAGTTATATAAGGGCAATGGTATAATTGAAGACATGTCATTCAGACGGAGAAGCCAGCTTACTCTTCTGCATATGTATCATTGCTCTATTTATATGTACTCAAACAAGTGTATGCCAATCAATTAAATATCCCAAATAGTTCTCTCAGTTATGGAACTGACCAGATCCTCAACATAATTTCAACACAATTTAGTTGATCTCTACAGTAACCATAGAAGTGGGGGCACTTTTGCAGCAGCTGCTCACAATTCGACCAATCAAGAATATCCAACTAGTCAAACTTACTAATGCTTGCAGGCAAAGTAGTAATAGCATTACCTGCTAGGGACGAGGAGAACAAGGTGGAAAAATAGGTAACATCCATGAGAAAATCCACTTCTGATAGACTGCAATTGCTTAGATCTAGATGAATTAGATTCAGCAATCCGATAGCACAATCCAAATCGACTGAATCATTCTCCATCTGGTGCAGAAACTTACAAAGCTTTGAGCAACCATATGCATAAATATACCTAAGAGCTCACAACCTGTGAATGCTGCTAGGAACAACTAAAAAGTTCCTTGCAGTCATTCATAAACAGAATTATAAGAAAAACAAGATTCCTAATTGAATCCGGCAATCTTGAATTTTGCTGATGGCAGGCTAGCGCTTAACTGAATTTGAGATGTATTCTGCACAAATTATCTTTTCTGGCGAAAATCAGGTAATCACACATTTACCTTTATTTGGGAAACGAGAAGACATAATTATTAAGAGTGAAATGAAGTAGCAACATTTGTTGCAAATGTAGAACCAACAAATACAGATTTGAGCACACCTCCCATTAACTACTCATCCAAAGATAGAGAAACAGACCCTGCACAGGCTCAACCAACCACTTCCTACAAAATACATCTACTTCGAGAACATCAGAATGCACCCTTTTTGCCGGTCATAGCCCTTAAACTTTCTCGATTTAAGTTGCATGTGCCAACACTAGGATGGCATGCCAACTAAGATAATCAGACAAATTAGAATAAGTAATCAAGATGCTCGAACTTCATGATGGGTTTCTTCTACCCACGAATGAAACTTGCCAATGCAATTGAAGGAATCGACTTTGTTATAGACACCTTTTTACTTTCAAGCTCTTTCTTCCTATCCTTCATAGAATATCCTCTTACACAAGTAATCCCACACTCTTGTCTTGAAAACAGAGATGAGAACGGCAAATAGAAGGGCAGTGATTTGGATGCACCATGGAATACCATTTTGAAACAATAGAAAGGTACTTCAATGTGATACAGCGTGTTCGAAACTATACACATCATGAATTTATGGAAAAGAAGAGAGATTTCACACAATTAATAATTCTGGTATAAAATATATGGAACTCGTCAAGCTCATATTTGCTTAAACTTCCATAAAGATAGAACATCCAAAAGCTCTGCAAAAGAGTAAAATTAACGTGTGCTGCATTAATTTGGTTAAAAAAAAAAAAGACTGAAGGATACATATGACAAACTTGGAAAAGCTCACTTGCACATCAAATTGGTTTACTCCTATGATCTTGCATTATAAGCACTCCAACTAGCATAATATGGGAAACTGAAAGAGATGGTAGACACATAAATAAGAAAGAGAGGAAAGAGCTAGAATGTTCAGTCTGCTTGTGTTTTGACATTGATACTTCGTTTTGTGACGCAATAAGCAATCTGGAAGAAATTATAGGATCCCCAAGAGTGAAGCACAAAAAACAATAAAAATGAAGCAAGTTGTAAAGCACAAGATCATAGTGACTTGAACAATACTTCCAATGAGGCCAAAAAAAAGACCTGCATAACTTTTTTTAATATCCCTTTATATCTAAGCATTTGTATAATTCCCATCTACCTAAAGCTAAATTCAGTTGCAAAAAGTTTCAAATTCGTGACTGCTAAATAACATACATGGTATATGTATACTTTTGGACATTTGCAAAGTAATCCCTCACAATTAAATTTCCAAATTTAGCATTAGCACCAGCCAAATCAACAAATGTCCCATCCATCCATCTTTTGTGACAAACCCAAATAAAGTTGCTTGATGTGACAGCCACTGTGGTCGTTGTGGTCGTCACATAGGAGAATTTCATTAGAAACCCATCAGAAGATGGACCAAAGGGTCACTCTCGCCAGGAAATGGCACAAGTGCAGAGATTGTTGGAATTGAAGTGCAAGGAAACATTTAGCAAATGCAACAAAATACAGTAAGCATTATGTCTAATATTCAAACTTGGCTGCAATCCAGAGGTGGACTTTTGTGCCATGATTCAAGAATGTCTCTGATTACTAAGATTATCTTTAGAGGCTTGAGGCACTTCCTAAGGGCAATTCATGTTGGCATAGAACCCTTTGACCATCCTCTATTTGCTTGCATATAAGGTGAAACCCAACACCTTCTTAGTGTTGCTTTTGATACTTCAAATGAAACCTGGAAGAGACTCCACTCCGTCTCTAGCATCTCATCCAGTTCATCAAGTGAACGGTGTGGAAAATTGTTACACCACGAGTGATCAAACTGTAATGAAGAGAAAGTGCTTGTATTGAAGTTACTTCAAATATAGTTCAACAATACTCGAAACTCAAATGAAATGCTAGCCTTAATTCCCTCCTCCAATTCAAGAGCAACAAAAAGCCAATTCAAGGGTATCTGCATGCAAATATTGGGGTACCTAGAAAGAGACAGAACACTCTTGACTTTGGATAAATCGACATAGAATCTCTCTTCCAAGAAGTATAGTATCCATGTAGTGACCCACTCGAACACATCCTGCTATAGCAAATCCATAAAATCATAATCATACCCGCTCTTGCATGGGGTGGAAGTTTCTAGCCATGCATAGTGTGACATCCTGATTTTCGAGTCTGATTTCGATGAGATGAAATGGGCTTTTCATCGACGTGTCTATAGCCTTTTTCTCTGAGTTGGCCACTCACGAGTTAACTAACCTATTAGGTAAAGCCGTTAAGGAATCTAAATACAATAGACTTGAGAATTCGACCAGGAATCGATTGCTCGACCGTGCTAATCTGCAAGGGTCATTACGGCACCGTCAAAATTGATCAGAGACCGGAGATAGGTCGATTTGATAGAGGTATGTGATTAGTGCGTGGGTGATTCCACCTAATTGTAAAATTTCTGTCGAACGGCACTAGACCGATTTTTCATTTTTGTACCTTGTGTCTGTATTTGAAACCTTGAGATTTTCATGACAACCGAGAGTCGCCAATGCGTCAAAGATGTGCATTGTGGTTCGAAAATAATCGACCACGGGTCAATTGTATTAAAAGTTCCTAAAAGCTACCTGGTAGATTGGGACGCGCTAAAATCACGTCGAATTTGAAATTAACCGCGAAATTGAGCTCGATTTCAGAAATTGAAAGTTCTGCCGTGTCACGATTCATTTTAGGAACGTCGACTCACTTTCCAAAAATTTTTCGGAGATTCCGAGATTTTTACGGAAAATCGATTCGGAAATTTAACGGAAATTCTGATGGACTCGTTTGAAGGAAATTTTGATGTGCAAGCCGAGCTACTGGGTGATGGGAATTTATGGACATGTGTGGGATTTTTCTTCGATAAAATTGGACTTTGAAATTGAGAATTTGAGGATGAAATTGAATTATAAAGTCAGTGAAATTCGGATCACAAGAGAAGGACTGCAATTTTGACATTTAAATTGGATTTTGTGGTATTAAATTGCAAGAAAGAAATAGGGGAAATATTGGGATATTTATGCATAAATATCTAGGGGACCAAGCCTTAAATATATTGGATAGCTTGTTGACTTTTTCCTTTTCTTTCTTCCCAAGTTTCTCGAACACTTTCCTCGTTCCTATCCTCTTCGAGCTTCTGCTTCTTTTGCCATTTTGCTTCTTCGTGCGACGCCTTCAGCTTCTGCTCCATGATCATTTCCCCTCCATCTCCTCTGCCATCTACCGAAGCCACTCATCCCCTGCTTCATTCACATACGCCCACCTCCACTCACGATTCTCCTCTGCAGGCCACGCCTCCCCTTCGGTCAACCAACGAAATTCTTCTCCATTAATGTTGACTACCGTTGCTTCTCTACCACCGAAGACCAGCGAAATTCCTCAAGCTGCGATCTCCAAAGCTCACCGAACCGAAGCCTCACTCTGCAATTTTGTTGACCACCAGCTCGCCCGTGGGTCTCCTCGAAGCCGAGCTTCGTTGCCGCGTCCACCGCAAGTTCAACCGAGGAAAATCCAGCTCCTTCGGTCTTGAACTGTAGGCTTTGTTGGCTGATTTCAGCCGGTCCAAGCTCCTGTCGGCCTCGCCGTGAGCTTAAATCTTGGCCGCCGTTGCGCCGCCGTCGCCGTGAGCCGATTTTCGTGCTTAACCGGTGAGTTGCGTTCTAATCCTTTATTAGTGGGCTAATGACATTTAGAGGTGTGTTAGTTGGCTAATTGTGGATTAATTATGTTGATTAGGCTTAGGATGGCTTAGTTAGAGTAAGTATATAGTTAGCATTTAGTTAGTGTAATTAGTTTGGTTAGGTGGATTAGTTAGGAATTAGTTGGTCTATTTAGTTAGTGCACTTACATTAAATTAAATAGGATGGTTAGATTTAATTGTTAGTTAGATTATTTAGTTTAGTTAATTTAGGTTAATTCAATTAAATGCTTTAAATTTATTTGTTTTGTAATTTATTTAATTTTCGATAATTTATTTAATTATTAATTATTTTCCGGAAATTAGGCGGGATAGTCGATGACCGAATTTCGTGGCGATTGCAGTGGTGTGTTCAATTTATGCAATTGGATGTTAATTTGTGCAAATTGAGTGCTGATTGGAATTTTGAATATTTAATTCCAAAATTTGTGAAATTCATTATTTATTCCAAAATCCTCGGGTGTCGGGTTTTAACACCAAAAATGGTTTTATGTACTATATAAACCGATGGGATTTTAAATTGGAGGATATCAATTTTTCTAGAGTGAATTGACCGTGTACCCACACACGACTATTTTATCGTGTATTTCTAATACGAAGAAAACAAAGCCGGGTTCACTATTTTAATTGAGACGGTTGAGTGGCAATGCACAAAGTCCTAGGCCAAGATTGATTGCTCGTGTGTTGGTTAAGAGAAACCATCCCGGGCTGTTAAGCCGGATGTTACCCATTCGTTGGGACTCGGGTCGCGAGATTCGGACCTACGCCCCTTCGGGGAAGCCGTCTAATTGAGAGACGTAGCCGTGCTCAAAGGAGGTGAGACGACGCCGCAATGCCGAAGACCGCCAATAGAGTTGGCCGTACCCTTGAGGGGTGTAATTAACAATTGGAACGCATGATTGTTGAATTTGATGCACCCGATTATGAGACCAAAACGTGTGACATGGAATGGGACGTGTCATAATGGTTTGGCCTTATAATCGGGACCCCGATGATTAATTGAATTGATGAGGTGTTCCAGTTGTTATATGCATTGATTATATGCATTGCGATATGAATTCTACCGATGTGCGGGGAAGGAAACGAGGCGAGGTAAGTCCTCTCCGTGCCAATTGAGTGGCTGTGTGGTTAGGACACTTCCAGTGTATTTCCCTCCTAATGGGGGCTTAGACCGTGAACTTGCCGAGATTTATATCTCACCCCGTCGTGGGCTTAAAATTTTCGGGACCGTAGACGGAGGACTTGGAGCTGAGTTGAGGTGACTGAAGAGTAGGTCGGATAGGACAGCCTCTTTTTGAAACTAATCTTTTGGTTATAGACTTGTGTAAAAGACTCGATGTTTATAAAAGTGTGGTTTGTTTGTTAATGTGATATCCTGCTTTTCTATCCCGAGATAGTTACTGTCAGGGGATTTGTTATTTGCTTCCGCATGTGCAATAAAATAAAAAGGGTCGGCGACTCGTCCTGGGAAGTCGCAAAAAAAATATTTATCGACCAGAGAGGGATGGGCATGCGCTCGAGGATCGGGGCGTGAATTTCAGCGCCTTTGCCAAGGCTCGATGACAGTTGATCAATATGAAGCAAAGTTTGCTGAACTGTCGCAGTATGCCCCTAGGTTGGTTGAAAATCCAATAGACCGAGTTAGAAGGTTTAGAGATGGACTCAGGCCGGAGCTGAGGAGTCCGCTGATACTATTGAACTTGAGGAACTACAACGACCTATATGAACAGGTCCAGATGATCGAGAAAGACCAGAATGAACAAGCCGCTGCATCTGGGTCGCGGTTTAGTTTGAACCGAAATGGAAATCGGTTTGGGAAGAGACCGATGACTGGAGGAAGATATCCTGTTCCACTCAACAGGAGAGGTGGGATAGGAAAGTCGCCAAGTCAATTCAGAGCGTGTCGCTCTTGCGGAGGACAACATGGATCAGCCCCGTGTCCAGCTAGGACGGGTGCTTGTTTTGTATGTGGCCAGCAGGGTCACATGGCCAAGAATTGTCCTAGGAGACAGATGGGACCACAGTTGCCGCCACCGCCACAGATGGGTCAGAACCGAGGACTTCCACCACCGAATGCACAGCAAGGTGGATTTAACCGACCTCCAGCTCAAGGAAGGACATATGCTATCACCAGAGGACAGGCGGAGGATACGCCTAATGTGATTACAGGTACCGTCTCGTTGAACAACCACGCTGCTTATGCTTTATTTGACCCTGGAGCTACTCATTCATTTATATCTGAGCAGTATGTTAAGTTGGTAGGATTGATTCCTGAGTTATTGGAGTCAGTGGTCAATATATCGACACCGTTAAAGGATAATGTATTAATTACAGTGGGTTGTCCTGGTTGCACGTTAGCGATTGGTGAGCGAGAGGGGAAGATAGATTTGATAGTCTTAGCCATGTATGACTTTGATTTGATTATTGGCATGGACTGGCTCACCAAGCAACGAGCTAAGCTAGACTGTTATCGTAAGGCGATTCAGTTTAACCCGTTAGAGGGTGAGAGCTTCGAGTTTATTGGGAGTCGAGGAGGACCCTCGATTTCTTTAATCTCGTCGCTAGAGGCAACCCGGTTGTTAGACGGGGGTTGCCAAGGTTACCTGGCAACTGTCGTGGATACGACAGTTGAAGAACTAAAGATTGAGGATATAGCAGTGGTTCAGGAGTTTCCAGATGTATTCCCGAAAGAATTGCCAGGTCTGCCGCCAGAAAGGGAAATAGAGTTTGTGATTGAGTTAGCCTCCGGGACAGAGCCAATCTCTAAGGCTCCTTACCGGATGGCTTTGTCAGAATTGAAAGAACTGAAAGTGCAGATGCAAGAATTGTTGGATAAGGGATTCATACGTCCTAGTGCATCACCTTGGGGAGCACCAGTTCTGTTCGTGAAGAAGAAGGATGGTTCGTTGCGCCTATGCATCGATTATCGACAACTCAATCAGGTGACGATTAAGAACAAGTATCCATTGCCGAGGATTGATGACTTGTTTGATCAGTTGCAAGGAGCATCGATATTCTCTAAGATCGACCTGAGGACGGGATATCATCAGTTGAGGATTAGAAAGGAGGATATTCCGAAGTCAGCGTTTCGTACTCGATATGGCCATTATGAATTCACTGTAATGCCGTTCGGATTGACAAACGCTCCAGCTGCATTCATGGATTTGATGAACCGAGTTTTCAAAGAATACCTGGATCAGTTTGTGATCGTATTCATCGACGATATCCTAGTGTATTCTAGAAGTCCAGAGGAGCATGAAGGGCATTTAAGATTGGTACTACAGACTCTAAGGACTCATGAGCTGTATGCTAAGTTTAGCAAGTGCGAGTTCTGGTTGACTCGTGTTGCTTTCCTAGGTCACGTGATTTCAGGAGAAGGAATCTCCGTGGACCCAAGCAAGATAGAAGCAGTGATCAACTGGCCAAGACCAACAACCGTGACAGAGATCAGAAGCTTTTTGGGTCTAGCAGGGTATTACAGAAGGTTCGTGGAAGGGTTTTCAGCTATAGCTTCGCCTTTGACTCGACTATTGAAGAAGGAAGGGAAATTTGTCTGGACAAACAAGTGTGAACATAGTTTCCAAGAGCTTAAGGAAAAGTTGACTACCGCACCTGTGCTAACTATACCATCTGGTCCTGGAGGATACGAGATCTATAGTGATGCGTCGTTTAGAGGACTAGGTTGCGTATTGATGCAATATGGCAGAGTTGTTGCATACGCATCCCGTCAGTTGAGACCTCATGAACTGAACTACCCAACGCATGACTTAGAACTTGCAGCAATTATTTTTGCTTTGAAGATTTGGAGACATTACTTGTGTGGGGAAAGATTCCAGATCTTCACTGACCATCAAAGTCTCAAGTATCTATTCTCTCAGAAGGAGTTGAATATGAGACAGCGTCGTTGGATGGAACTCTTAAAGGATTATGATTGTGATATTTTGTATCACCCAGGAAAGGCGAATAAAGTCGCAGATGCACTGAGTCGAAAATCTTCAGTTGCACAAATGGTACTTAAGGAATGGACTTTGATTGAGAAGGCTAGAGATTCGGTTTTCAAATTTGAGGTAGGCCACCTTTCAAATCTTATGGCCACTCTCAGAATTGAGCCGGAAGTGCAAGTTAGAATCAAGACACTTCAATCAACAGATCCAGAAATTCAGAAGATCCTACAAGAAGATGCAGATAAGAGAAAACCTGACTTTCAGATTTCTGATGATGGAACACTGAGGTTTCGAGGACGATTGTGTGTACCTGACGATGCAGAGCTTAGAGAAGAGATCTTATCAGAAGCTCATCGTAGCAGTTACAGCATTCATCCAGGCAGTACAAAAATGTATCAGAATCTACGTCAACATTATTGGTGGTCTGGTATGAAGGCGGACATCGCCAAGCATGTCGCCAAGTGTCTGACGTGTCAGCAAGTGAAGGCACAACATTGTAAGCCGGGAGGATTTCTACAACCTCTCGAGATTCCCGAATGGAAATGGGAACATATCACGATGGACTTTGTGACGGGCTTACCAAGGAGTCAGAGAGGTAATGACTCTATTTGGGTAGTGGTCGACAGATTGACAAAATCGGCTCACTTTATTGCAGTGCGAAAGGACCTTGATTTAGACAGACACGCAGAATTATATGTGCGACAGATAGTTCGTCTGCATGGAGTGCCGGTGACGATTACATCAGACCGAGACCCGAGATTTACAGCCGCATTTTGGAAAAGCCTGCAGAGTGCTTTGGGAACAAAGTTGCAATACAGTACGGCTTATCATCCTCAGACGGATGGCCAGTCTGAGAGGACAATTCAAACCCTCGAAGACATGTTACGAGCTTGCGTGTTGGATTTCAAGGGAAGCTGGGAGGAACGGCTTCATCTTGTTGAGTTCGCTTACAACAACAGTTATCAACAGAGCATTCAGATGGCTCCTTTTGAAGCGTTGTATGGCAGAGCGTGTAGAACGCCAGTATGTTGGGATGAAGTCGGGGAACGAAAAGTCACAGGCCCAGAGTTGGTTCAACAATCAGTGGATGCAGTTGCAGTCATTAGAGACAGATTAAAGACCGCACAGAGCCGTCAGAAAAGCTACGCCGATAAGCGTCGAAGGCCATTGGAATTCCAAGTTGGTGATCACGTTTTTCTAAAGGTGTCACCAATGAGGGGTACTTCGCGCTTTGGCAAGAAAGGAAAACTGAGTCCGAGGTACGTAGGTCCATTTGAGATTCTAGAAAGAATCGGGATCCTAGCGTATCGTCTTGCATTACCGCCGAGACTGGCGCAAGTGCATGACGTCTTTCACGTGTCGATGTTAAGGAAGTATGAGCCTGACTCGACCCACGTGCTCAATTTTGAAGAATTGGATGTGGACGACAGAATGTCGTACGTTGAAAGCCCGGTTCAGATTGTAGATCGCAAAGAGCAAGTTCTGCGCACCAAGACCATTCCATTGGTCAAAGTGGTCTGGCAACACCACGGCACTGAAGGAGCAACTTGGGAAACTGAAGAATCGATGAGACGACTGTACCCCCACCTTTTTGTTTAAGATGTGTGATAGGTTTAAATTTCGAGGACGAAATTTTTATAAGAGGGGAAGAGTTGTGACATCCTGATTTTCGAGTCTGATTTCGATGAGATGAAATGGGCTTTTCATCGACGTGTCTATAGCCTTTTTCTCTGAGTTGGCCACTCACGAGTTAACTAACCTATTAGGTAAAGCCGTTAAGGAATCTAAATACAATAGACATGAGAATTCGACCAGGAATCGACTGCTCGACCGTGCTAATCTGCAAGGGTCATTACGGCATCGTCAAAATGAATCAGAGACCGGAGATAGGTCGATTTGATAGAGATATGTAATTAGTGCGTGGGTGATTCCACCTAATTGCAAAATTTCTGTCGAACGGTACTAGACCGATTTTTCTGTCATTTTTGTACCTTGTGTCTGTATTTGAAACCTTGAGATTTTCATGACAATCGAGAGTTGCCAATGCGTCAAAGATGTACATTGTGGCTCGAAAATAATCGACCACGGGTCAATTGTATTAAAAGTTCCTAAAAGCTACCTGGTAGATTGGGACGCGCTAAAATCACGTCGAATTTGAAATTAACCGCGAAATTGAGCTCGATTTCAGAAATTGAGAGTTCTGCTGTGTCACGATTCAGTTTAGGAACGTCGACTCACTTTCCAAAAATATTTCGGAGATTCCGAGATTTTTACGGAAAATCGATTCGGAAGTTGAACGGAAATTCGGATGGGCTCGTTTGAAGGAAATTTTGATGTGCAAGCCGAGCTACCGGGTGATAGGAATTTATGGACGTGTGTGGGATTTTTCTTCGATAAAATTGGACTTTGAAATTGAGAATTTGAGGATGAAATTGAATTATAAAGTCAGTGAAATTCGGATCACAAGAGAAGGACTGCAATTTTGACATTTAAATTGGATTTTGTGGTATTAAATTGCAAGAAAGAAATAGGGGAAATATTGGGATATTTATGCATAAATATCTAGGGGACCAAGCCTTAAATGTATTGGATAGCTTGCTGACTTTTTCCTTTTCTTTCTACCCAAGTTTCTCGAACGCTTTCCCCGTTCCTATCCTCTTCGGGCTTCTGCTTCACCGAGCCAGCTGTTCGGCCTTTCTTCTTTTTCCATTTTGCTTCTTCGTGCGACGCCTTCAGCTTCTGCTCCATGATCATTTCCCCTCCATCGCCTCTGCCATCTACCGAAGCCACTCATCCCCTACTCCACTCACATACGCCCACCTCCACTCACGATTCTCCTCTGCAGGCCACGCTTCACCTTCGGTCAACCAACGAAATTCTCCTCCATTAATGTTGACTACCGTTGCTTCTCTACCACCGAAGACCAGCGAAATTCCTCAAGCTGCGATCTCCAAAGCTCACCGAACCGAAGCCTCACTCTGCAATTTTGTTGACCACCAGCTCGCCCGTGGGTCTCCTCGAAGCCGAGCTTCGTTGCCGCGTCCACCGCAAGTTCAACCGAGGAAAATCCAGCTCCTTCGGTCTTGAACTGTAGGCTTTGTTGGCTGATTTCAGCCGGTCCAAGCTCCTGTCGGCCTCGCCGTGAGCTTAAATCTTGGCCGCCGTTGCGCCGTCGCCGTGAGCCGATTTTCGTGCTTAACCGGTGAGTTGCGTTCTAATCCTTTATTAGTGGGCTAATGACATTTAGAGGTGTGTTAGTTGGCTAATTGTGGATTAATTATGTTGATTAGGCTTAGGATGGCTTAGTTAGAGTAAGTATATAGTTAGCATTTAGTTAGTGTAATTAGTTTGGTTAGGTGGATTAGTTAGGAATTAGTTGGTCTATTTAGTTAGTGCACTTACATTAAATTAAATAGGATGGTTAGATTTAATTGTTAGTTAGATTATTTAGTTTAGTTAATTTAGGTTAATTCAATTAAATGCTTTAAATTTATTTGTTTTGTAATTTATTTAATTTTCGATAATTTATTTAATTATTAATTATTTTCCGGAAATTAGGCCGGGATAGTCGATGACCGGAATTTCGTGCTGATTGCAGTGGTGTGTTCAATTTATGCAATTGGATGTTAATTTGTGCAAATTGAGTGCTGATTGGAATTTTGAATATTTAATTCCAAAATTTGTGAAATTCATTATTTATTCTGAAAATCCTGGGTGTCGGGTTTTAACACCAAAAATGGTTTTATGTACTATATAAACCAGTGGGATTTTAAATTGGAGGATATCAATTTTTCTAGAGTGAATTGACCGTGTACCCACACACGACTATTTTATCGTGTATTTCTAATACGAAGAAAACAGGCCAGGTTCACTATTTTAATTGAGACAGTTGAGTGGCAATGCACAGTGTCCTAGGCCAAGATTGATTGCTCGTGTGTTGGTTAAGAGAAACCATCCTGGGCTGTTAAGCCGGATGTTACCCATTCGTTGGGACTCGGGTCGCAGTAGATTCTGGACCTACGCCCCTTCGGGGAAGCCGTCTAATTGAGAGACGTAGCCGTGCTCAAAGGAGGTGAGACGACGCCTGGCAATGCCAGAAGACCGCCAATAGAGTTGGCCGTACCCTTGAGGGGTGTAATTAACAATTGGAACGCATGATTGTTGAATTTGATGCACCCGATTATGAGACCAAAACTGTGTGACATGGAATGGGACGTGTCATAATGGTTTGGCCTTATAATCAGGACCCCGGTGATTAATTGAATTGATGAGGTGTTCCAGTTGATATGTGCATTGATTATATGCATTGCGATATGAATTCTACTGATGTGCAGGGAAGGAAACTGAGGCGAGGTAAGTCCTCTGTGCCAATTGAGTGGCTGTGTGGTTAGGACACTTCCAGGTGTATTTCCCTCCTAATGGGGGCTTAGACCGTGAACTTGCTGAGATTTATATCTCACCCCGTCGTGGGCTTAAAATTTTCAGGACCGTAGACGGAGGACTTGGAGCTGAGTTGAGGTGACCTGAAGAGTAGGTCGGATAGGACAGCCTCTTTTTGAAACTAATCTTTTGGTTATAGACTTGTGTAAAAGACTCAGTATGTTTATAAAAGTGTGGTTTGTTTGTTAATGTGATATCCTGCTTTTCTATCCCGAGATAGTTACTGTCAGGGGATTTGTTATTTGCTTCCGCATGTGCAATAAAATAAAAAGGGTCGGCGACTCGTCCCGGGAAGTCGCAAAAAAATATTTATCGACCGAGAGAGGATGGGCATGCGCTCGAGGATCGGGGCGTGACACTTAGTGAGGAAAAAAAATATCAAAATGAAAAAGATTACCTTCTCAAATGGTACATAACAGGAACTTGACAAATTTCCAAATACAAATGGAAACTTCCCCCATGATGTGTGCCTCTCTTGCGATTTGTTAGGCTCAGTTAGATTCTTTCACTTAAGTATTTTTAATAGTGAACTTCAACTTTCCATCCATACTTGGCACTTTTAAACCTGTGAAGAACTTAAGTCCTTACTAGACTTGTGTCCTAAACACAATAGGAACAATTCTCATCCAAGACGAGTCTGCAAGTAGTGAAAATGGAATAAACTGATCCATCTAGATTGACCAGGGCATCAACATAATAGAAAAATAACTAAAAGAAGATAGAATATAATTTCACAAAACTAGTAGTCAAAACACTTAAATCTGTGAATTACGCAATGGATACAATTGGGCAAATTCACAAACACTTGGTGGACGTCACAGAGGTGGGGTTCATTCAAACGAAAGAGAGAAGGGAGAAGCATTGGAGGTAGGGAATAATCTCGTTCACGCGGATGCCAATGGCTTTGGTAGCTCTAAATTCTCACTCCACGACTAAGCCATCATTCAAATTCAAGGATGATTTCCTTCATTCTTTTGCCCTTGGGGATGCCTAGTCCTCTACAAGAGTTTCGAGCTTTCATAAAACAGAAACAGTGGAAGGTTAAAAAGGGTGCATGAACGTGAAAAGCAATCAACTCACAGGACAATCCATATACCTCCAACCAAAGGTATTGAACCCCATAGCAATCCGCACACAAGCGCCATTACCTGCCGGATCCAATGCAGCACATCTCCCGACTGATCCTGCAACAACCACGGACGCATGTGATCATTAATAACTCGATTATGCCAATGAAAAGCTAACTTCCGGACCCAATCCAATTGTTCAAAATCAAATCGATTCCACTTAAGATTGCACCTTAGCTAATATATCTATAGCAGTTTAATAATCTACAATGGCAAGAGAAGCAAACGCTCGGGTCAGTCACCTCGAGTGATTAAATGGAAGACTATCCATTCTTCAGCGGAAACTAAAGCTACACTAACTAAAACCTAACATGCTCCTTTGAGCATAAGACAGCCCCGGTGTAACGCCTAATCAAAACATAAAAGTGCAGATGGGCCTTAGTGTTTTGTGGTTTAGAACAAATTACCATTTTCACAATAGATTAAAAACTGTTACTTAATCATTTCTTATTTTGGATTGGGCAAAGCAGTCCAAGAGACTCTATCAATCATCAATCTCTAAAGAGATTGGTGTGTGATACGGCTATGAGTGTTTGTTTTTCCATATTTACAAACACTAATAAGGGATCGCAACTAGACTCGTAAAAAAAACAAACTATAAAATCAGTAAATGATATGTAAGTAATCATGTTGAGTAGAATATGATGTTTCTTAATGAAATCACAATTCGATTGACAAGGAAACATGAAAAACAAACAGTTTGATATGAATTTGCTATTTGAGAACTGCAATAGTAATTCATAGCCGTAAGATTGTCTTATGATTGAGATATCGCAAAGGAAATTTGGTCGTCAATCTTATGCAATAAAGAAGCATACGTCCCAGCTTGAGTTTAGTAAATATACTCATAAAATCACCAAAAAAAAGGGAAAAAAAAGTTTGGAATGTCACTTTCACTTTTAAATCAAATGAAGAAGGCATAAAGCAAATACTTACCGTTACAATTCCATCAAAATAAAGTGCTTACGTCAAACACTCCATGACAATTAGAAGGAAGTAGTTGCCATCCCTCAGAAGTTGTGATCAAAGTATCCAACAAAATCAGTGTGAATTCGTTCCAAGTCACTCAATGATGGTGATCGTGCCTTTGCTAAGGAACAAGATGATCTTCCCTTGCGTCTATTTTAGATTAACCATGCATTCATGTGTATCCTCAATGGATGTGCAACGACTTGGACCCTACAGCTTTCATGTGAATCAGACGGTGAAGACAAGAAGAAACCATTGATCCGAGTTTCTTATCCCTTTCTTCTTATTCGCTATTCACTCTACTTTCAGAGAAAGAATATTATATGACTGTTTGCATCATGTGCTTCCGTCTTAGTTCCTTTCTTGAGTCTTCATTTAACTGAGAACCTTTGGCCGTTGCCCTTCCTCTGTTACCTCCTCTATTTTGCTTTCTTCATGCATTGTGCTCTCCTCTGTACTAGTCTCACCACTTCCCTCCAAATTCATTTGCTTAGACCGTGTTCCCAGTGTAGCGCACTATTCTCCAAACCTCTTTTGATCCAAGGCTGCTTTCATGGCCTAGAGCTGGGTCTACTGGCAAAGTCTATGGGATCACAACCCTCAAATCAGTGTCTTGTTGCTTGCGTATCAGATGGATTCCCCAATTCTTCATAATTCCATGGGATGGCCTGAGGCTAACATGGAAATGATTTGAATCTTATCGCACCTCATGCAGCGCACCATGCCAGATATACTTACGCCAGAAATGATGCCCTGTTTTGATGAATTCAAGCGTCTTATGTGCCAAGTCACCCTATCTCCATTCCCATATCTTTGAATCTCATGAGAGTTTGATCTGAAAGCCATCTGTCACTCCAGCAACAACACAGTTCTACTAATAGGAATTTCCCATACATGTCCCGTGATAGAAGGAAACATACACCACCCTTAATTTGTTTCGCTAGCTCAATGATTGCTTCATTAAGGTCTGCAAGCCAAAACTACTACACTCGCCTCTTCCCACTTAATCTTCTTCACTTTCACTTTCACTTTCACTATATCCTAGTTTCTCTATAGGGAGGTGACATTTCCTTAAGAATTCTCTTAAGCCTGTTGATACATCAAAATCCTTATAGAGTGCGGCTGAATCCACAAATTGAGTCGTTGGACTTGGATGAGTAGTGAAGGAGGGTGTTGATGACGGTCGATGGCAGAGGTGCGTTGCTATAGGCCGTCGTGGTGGAGGGAAAGGTGGTGGTGGTGGCGGCGGAGGTGGCGGCGGTTGTGGAATATTCTCTGGTGTAAATGAGGGTGACGACGAAGGCCGTGGTCAAGAAGGAGAAGAAGGCGAGGAGCCATAGGTGTTAGACGCACATTGCGCAAACCCCAGGATCTCCATAACTAGAACAAGCACACGCATTATTGAGTAGAAAGAATTGACGCACCTGTTTTGGGATCCATTGTTCTTGAAGCGGAAGCAGAAACACAATGTTCCACGCACAAGTCCTTCTCCTCTATTGCCCTCCGTATCACTGGCTCAATGAGGCGGCCCCCCTCACGTGTAGCGTTAGGTAAACGCCCCTTAGGTGAGGATACAGGTGAGAATTAGGGTTAGAGGAGAGACTTGAGCACTATTTATAGAGTTTCCAGCCAGTCCCCCTCATTACGGGCCAGGCTCAACTCGGCCCACACTAGCCAGCTCATATTAGACTAATTAAGAAACCTTCTATCTCACCTTAGACCAACCCTGTTTTACGATAACCGTAAAAACAGTAAATTACAATATCAATTAATTTAGTCAACATTAGGAAAAACTCTTACATTCTCCCACTTGGACTATATTAATTGAAATCGTACTGTATGTGCGCACATTTGGTCTAGAGATAATTCTTAATAGTCAATCCTATCCCATAAAGTCTTAAACACCGAATCATGGCGGTAACTGCATGTATACACACAGAGCCTTCCATGGTCACAAATGTTCTCAACTTTATTGATATGGATTCAATATGGTAGTGTGTCAAATGGATAACATCTCTCATAGAGAGATCTCATTTGTCAGTCACCATTCTCTTTCCTTAGGTGTCACAAAAAACTTGTGTCACAAGAGAATGCTTTATGGTTCTAATGAACCCACATATGTCTTGTCCTTATGGTTAACCTTTCTTTATGTATCACAAGACATATGCACAAGGCTAATAACCGGATGCCCGGATGCCCCTAGCCTTCACTCAAGGTTTATACAATCCCTTGAGACTTTATCAATATGTATTCAACATAATAACAACACATTCAAAATATTATATTGAATGCAAAAGTTGATACATATCAAACCGTTACAAAGTGTAACGAACACAGATGAAACCTTTATCAGAGTAAAGCCAAAATAGCTCCCACTAAACAACAGTATCCGAAGATACTCCTAGGCCCATGCTAATGACATGTCACTCAAATACATATGGGCGTAGGCCTTTAATTAGTGGATCTGCAATCACATCATCTGTGAAAATATATTATATTAAAACGTCACCTTTCTGTACCGTTTACTTTTGGTCAAAAATTTTGACCACCATATATTTAGACCCATTGAGACCTCTGTAGTAAATAAATAATACTACAAATTTGTTATCTCAATACAACCGTATGGGTCTATTCATCAAGTTAAAACGATCAACTCCGTCATGAGGTTCTGGAGCCTAAAAGCCCAAGTAACAGCCTAAAAGAATGTTATTAACACTGCTTACATAGTAGAAGATGACATATAAATTTATTTACTGCACTTTCTACTAACATAAATCTGTATCTTGTTATTGATATTATATCATCCTAACAGCCAGCAAAATTTACATCTAAATACCATACTGACTTTAAGAATTGAACATGTCTGTAAATTAGCATATAATCTCTTGTTTTCTTTAAGTACCTTAAAAACTTCTTGACAGCAACCCAGTGATCATGTCCTGGATTTGACCGATATTTGCCTAGAAGTCCCGTCATAAAGACAACATTTAGTCTAGTGCAAATTCGAGCATACATTATACTTTTAAGTGCACCGACACAAGGTACAACATTTAATTAGATTTTCTCAATATTTAAATAAGGACAATGTGATAGATTTAGTCTACCACCCTTAACAACAGGAGCAATTCCTGGCTTGCAATAATGTATATTGAATATTTCCAATATACAATCAGCAAATGTCCTCCGAGAAAATCTAATATAATATGGCAAAAACAATCCTTACAAAACTCAGTACACAGGATATAAGATGTCTCAAGGTCACAACTTGTAAACAAAATATTATGTACATAAAGTATGAGGAAAAATAAATTTCCTCCCATTGACCTTGCAAGATATTGAATTACTTTGTTCCCAATTGAACAAAATAACAACACTAATGAAACTTTAATAATATTGTCTGAAAACTTGCTTAAGACTATAAATAAGACTTTTTAGTCTACACACAAGTTTATTTAAATCTGCTGCAAAATCATCCAATTTATTTGGCGTAACTTTATATCAAAATAAATTATTAATGCCACGTTCACTCTGAAAGAATATTTAAAGAAATAATTATTTCTTTACTAAACAATCCACCCTCTTTCGAGTTAAAACTTTAGTTACCAATTTGGCTTTAAATTCCACAATATTTCTTTGAAATTCTTTTAGTTTTGTACGCCAATTTGCAACTAATAAACTTGTGATCTTTAGACAAGTCAGTAAGTTTCCAAACATGTTTCATAGATTGTTTATCGCATTTTATGGCATCTAATCACATACTTGATTGAGGATAAGAAACAACATTTATTTATGTCGCTAAATCAACCATGTAGTGGATATTATAATCATGCTCTCACAAATAGACTATATAGTCTAATGAAATAACGATCGTCTTTCCCTAACAAATCTCCTTAATAAAGTTACCACCACTTCATTCAACACTTGAGAGGTTTAAGAAATTCCATTATAAACTATATCAAGAATAATACCTTAAACCTCAACAAGTTTAGTCTATGGTACAGAGATTCCATAATTATCTCAGTATAGGTAAAGACAAAAACATAGTAAGATTCCTCATACTATTATCTTTAATAGTCTAAGAGCAGCTATCCTCTACAATTACATCAATCTTTAGAAACTTTAGAGTATGTGATTCCATAATTGTTGTATCATCTTTAGGGTCATAAAATTAATACCCCTTCGAACAATTAGAGTAAGATACAAAATAATTTCAAGTGAATCTTTTGTCAGGATTTTCAGGCATAGTAATTAAGTTGCCACCCCATAATCTACCAAGTATTTGACAAATGACCCTTTAAGCAATTTTGCATTGTCATATTTGCCAAAATATTCACGGCCACTGTTAAGCCTGACAACCTTTTAAGACATTTATCTCGGTAATTTTCCTTAAATAGAAAACTTTCGAAAACAATTTTTTAACCATATACGAGATGTATATGTCATTAGGATTTAAACACAATCTTTATAGATATGTCCTAATTTCAATATCAGATAAGACATAATTTTAAGCAACTAAGGCTTCCATCATCTTATAGTAGTGCAGTCCGCAGGCAAACCTCTTTTCAAGTGTTCCAGAATGGAATGCTTTATGGACAGTAAGCAAATTCAATTGTTCTTTTCTCAAGCAACAAATTATATGTCCATAACTTAAAATTTGAAGCAGTAAAAACCTCAATAATAATGAAGTTATTAATTACAGAAAAGGTGACTGAAAACCAAGCAATATATATAATTAGCATCATGTGAGCATTGTGTAACTTGACGTACAAGTACACATCCAGAGAGTTACACGCATAATCATATAATCACCTTTGGGCAGAATGCATGATATGCAGTTGTACACTCCCCACATGATAAGGGTTATGAGAATATATTCCAATCTTCGTGAATTCATCACCTTTGGGCATATGAACCATTAGGATCGGTCACTCCTCCACCACACTATCATGTATCCCTCCATAAACTAATACACAATCACCTCCTTTGGGAGTATAACTATGTATTAGACCAGGAGACATCCCAATCAACATACGAGACTGAAATTTCTCAAACCCAATCAAGCGTGCCACTTTGGCAGTCACTACTCAATTGAATCATTGAAATTCTCTCATACCAGGGATATAAACTTTACTCCTCACATACACCATATACATGTGATTTTAACTTTAGTGATAGGGGCAACATATCACCAAAATCACATATAATGCTAATTACATTGCTTTATCCATTAATAAAAAATTAATCATATATATATAAATATATATACAAATAACCCGAAAGACAGATTCCAATGAGATCATTGATCACGGTAACATAAGAAACTTCTTATAACGAGAGAATAAAACATCTCTTATGCACCCCAATTATATATTACCAGAACAACATAAAAAGAATGCTGATCTAAAATATCTCTCACAAATTAACATCAATAGTAATACAGGGTACACCATATCGACAAGCTTAACAGCTGATCAACCATTGCTCATGAGTTTCATAAGGCAAAACATGACTCCAAGGCCAACAATTGATTTATTAATCAATTTTAGGTAACAAATATCATTACTTCAACCAGTGGCCTATAAATTGAGTCAAATCACAAAACTAAATATCTAAACTATAACAAAGTAGATACTATTGCTCTGCATAAATATTGCCATACTCCTTAACCATGAAAATATTTAATTTGATAGATATTAACAAGTGACCAGATAAGTTCGTGTACAATATGCAGTAACTTAATCGACATGCATTACCTACATACAGCAGATATGTCAATCAGTACAATTAGTTTGGTCACGAGTTCTTAAGACATCCATCATTCAAAGATTATCAGCGTGTCAAGAAGTATGCATGAGCAACAAAAGTTTCATAATCTTTACTGTTTCTTATCAACTCAATACATAGCTCAATTACTATCCCATATTGATTGTATCTCATCAAGCCAGCTTTCAGTTCACAATAAAGTTTGATTTTTATTGATGAATCACACCATTATGATGTTTATGTGATAACATACCTGTAACCCAACACTTATATTTCTAATTTCACAGAAAATATAAGAAAAATACGCAAAAATACAATAAAAATACACGTATTTAGGGTTCTGTATGTATTTTCACATCAATAAAACCATCAAACATATAAAATAAATATACCACGAGATAGGAAATCACCATACGAGTCCAACGCCGCCAGCCACGCGCCGATCCGACGCTCCACGCGCCCTCACGCGCCTCCTGAGTGCGAGGCGCGTGGAGCTCACGCGCAGCGCGCGTTCGACGCCCAGGCGGCGCGTGGGGGCGTGTGCGGCCTCCCCCGGCGACACGCCGCCGACCGTCTTGCTCGTCTCGTCGAGCCCATACCGAATTTGTGATTTAATTTTATTTTTATTGAACAAAAGATCTCGAAAATCACAAATTAGGGCAAGATCCGTACGAATTAGGGCTAATCCGTATAAATTAGGGCAAAACCTTTATGCGTTCAAATTCTAGGGTTATGGTTGCTCTGATACCACATGTTAGACGCACATTGCGCAAACCCCAGGATCTCCATAACTAGAACAAGCACACGCATTATTGAGTAGAAAGAATTGACGCACCTGTTTTTATCCATTTTTCGAAGCGGAAAAAACACAATCTTCCACGCACAAGTCCTTCTCCTCTATTGCCCTCCGTATCACCGGCTCAATGAGGCGGCCCTCACGTGTAGCGTTAGGTAAACGCCCCTTAGGTGAGGATACGGTGAGAATTAGGGTTAGAGGAGAGACTTGAAGACTATTTATAGAGTTTCCAAACAAATCCCCTCATTACGGGCCAGCTCAACTCGGCCCACACTACAAAGCCCATATTAGACTAATTAAGAAACCTTCTATCTCACCTTAGACCAACCCTGTTTTACGATAACCGTAAAAACAGTAAATTACAATATCAATTAATTTAGTCAACATTAGGAAAAACTCTTACAATAGGCGGTTGGAGCTTCCTTGCTTCTGGATGTAAGGGTGGAGGAGGATGACTCTTGTGTTGCTGTCGTTGACATTCTTCATTTTGCTCTGTCTCACACAGAGAGAGAGAGAGAGAGAGAGAGAGAGAGAGAGTTACCCTCCTCTGGTAACCTTGCAGATCTTGAACTTAAATGAGGCCGAGACCTCTTAGCTCCTTTAAAGGAGTAAAAAGGGACTGTAGGTAAATGGAATTTTAAAGAAACGAATCACTATAATGATAGAAAATATTAGCTAGGCTTACATTATTATCATTGAAATATATCGTATTAATCGTAGCGTTCTTTTTTCCCTTTCGAATTTTTATTTTGTGTGCTTGCATCACATTGCAGTTACAACACTATTTTTCTAAATCACGAATGAGTGAAATCTCCTACTTATATATTCATGCAACGATATTTGAATATCTCTTCATCAATCTTTGAAAATTGATAATATGCTTTGATCAATGCTATGGTACGGTGTTGTTGTCGCTCTTTCTTATCAACGGAAATTAATGGGGCATGAACTTCATTCAACGCCATGTGATGTGGACCCATCTTAGGACTCAGGAAGATAGGCTAGCGGCGAGGGATTGGTGATGTAGAGACCCAACAACAGATTACAAGCCAAGAGTCTCTGTTGCTTCTTTGCATGGGCTTCGCTTCTTAAGTAACCCCCCCAGTTGCCCTCAAACAATTACTTGTTAATGAATCTAGCTATCTATTTAGATTTTGAGGGAGACATGTCAACTATAGCAGGCTCTATCTTGGTAGGAGAAGCATATGCACCCCACATTCTTATATCCTATACACAATCAACCCTAATAATTTGAACTTTGATTAGAAATCCTTAAAAATTAATGTGGCAACTTCTATATGAGATTATATGTGGCCCAATCGTATTATTTGTATGGTATTGATTGGTTTGGAACGGAGGCCACGAGGCTATCGTTCCTCGTGTTGTCCCCTCACCCGAAGGATGACACGTGTTTTGCTTGTAGTTGCGATGTTAAAAGTTGCACAACTCTGCGTAGTCTCCCCCTCTCCTCTCACCAAGCCCACCACCGAGGCCTAAATAGTATCGACACCAACAACTATACGTGATGTGACACGATATTTGATAATGTTATTTCTCAAAAAATAGAAAATTATAACATGTTGGGATACGTTGTATATTAAATGTATATTGATATATAAGATATATGATGATTTTTATGATTATTTAAAGCAAATTAATTTGATTCAAATTTTAAAAAAAATAATAGAACAAGAGTTTAGAATGAATTTACACTAAAAATATTAATCCACTATTCGTTAATATAATTTATTATTTCAATTTGAGAAATTTAACTCCATTCCAATAATCTATAAAAATTTGAGAAAAAAATAAGCGATCCGCATTTTAGACTTGCTCTCATAGTGTGTTGGAAGAGAAGAGAAAAAAATAAATTGGAGGGTGAATTGTATATCACAACAAGTAAGAGTTAGAAGAGAAGAGAATACTATTTTTTTGTTCTTTCCTCATTTATTATTTTTATTATTATTATTATTTTCATATTTATATTTTGACTCCTCATTTATTGAAAATTTTAAAATTTAACTTTGTGCGTGTCGGAATTATGTGTGGAATTCTGAACTCAAGTATCAGAATTCTTGACTCAAGTGTCGAGAGAGTTGACCAAAATTAGATTTTTTTATACTTGTTGACGAAATGCTTGGACACATGAAGGCTCTCGAAAAAGTGTTGGTACTTTCTAGACCGAGGTGGGTCTCCCCCGCCACCAAGTCTCCCCAATGGTCAAGTCTGGTCTACCATCGTTTGTTGCTTGTGAAGCATTGAGCCTCGATTTTGCTGACAATTTGTTTTTTTTTTTAATGCATTTTATCTGAGGGTACTGTCAAGAAAAGAATAAATTCTAAACTTGTATGATGGAATATTCGATTTTTCTACACCTTAAGACTCTGTGTCTTTTTATTATTCTTTGAAAAGGTTTTCCACGTAAATCAAATCATTAAAAAAGAGTACAATGCCACCAAATGAGAATGAGACGCACTCCAAATAATCCTCGGTTGCCCCTCATAGTCTTTCTTGGATTGTGCTTGAACCGACGGGGCTGCTCAAGCAATTAGTATTGGCAAAGCATATCCAGGAATGGAAAGTGCTTTGGGTACACCGAACAACAAAGTGTGAGATTTACCCTTTTTGTGGTGCTCCTTGTAACTGCAATCAGAGAGATGCACCGCTTTGTGATTGCACTCTTGGATACTTAGATAATCTGAAGCTGGAAGATCGTCAGGGCCAATGGCGAAAGGAGATCTGCGTCGGAATGTAGTGATGACAAGGAAGATAATTTTTTTCCTCATGCGTAACACACGCTTGCCGAAAAATTCTGATTCGTTCATGGTTGAAAACACCGAAGCATGCAGGTCATTTTGCTTGAGCAACTGTTCGCGCAGTGCATATGCTAACATTGCTGACTGTCAGATATGGACGGATGAGAAATTTTTGGTTCGACTTTTGGCCTATGATGTACTTTCGAGAGATTTCTATGTCCGGACCGCGGCAATGGACTTGAAGGAGGAGCGTAAGAAAAAGGAAACCCATTTCGAATTTCATAACAGCAGCTGTGGTTGTGTCCTTAGCTTTTCTTGTGCTCTTTAGTGTGTCGCTGGTGATTATTAGGACGAGACGGTCTGCTCATGCAGCAGACGACCATTTGATGCATTTTGTATATTGAGTGCTGAAGAAAGTGACAAAGAACTTCTCTGAGAAAATTGGGGAAGGCGGGTTTAGTTTGTTTACCAGGGAATACTGCCAGACTCAACTCCTATAGCAGTGAAGAAATTTTGAACCAAAACCATAGTAACGAACAGCTCCTTGCGGAAGTTCGAACTATCGGAACAATACAGCACTGCAATGTGGTTCGGCTGCACGGCTTTTGTGCAGTAGAGTCAAAAAGGTTCCTAGTACATGAGGACCTTGCAAATGGTTCGCTCGCAGCTCATTTGTTTCAGAAAGGTTCCAACACCCTCGATTGGAAAACCAGACACAGCGTTGCCATCGGGATTGCTAAAGGATTGGAGTACCTCCATGAGGCGTGTCGAGATTGCATTGTACACTGCGACATCAAGCAAGGGAATATACTGTTGGATGCAGAACTCGCACCACAGATTGTGGATTTTGGCCTCGCAAAAGTCCCAGGATGGGATGTCAGCCGTGTAATTACAACCATGTGGGGAACCAGAGGGTACCTCGCACCAGAATGGATTTCAGGAGCCATCACATCGAAAGTTGACGTTTTCAGCTATGGAAAGCTGCTCTTTGAGACCATATTGGGAAAGAGAAACATTGAGGAGCTGAATAGCGATATGCGCAATTATCTACCACTTCAGGTAGCTAATCCAATCGCCAAAGGAGAAGAAGTCTTGCCACTCGTGGACCGCAGATTGAATGGACTCGTGGAGATGGATGAAGTGTGCAGAGCATGCAACGTGGCTTGCTGGTGCATTCAAGACAGCGAGCGAGATAGACCAACTATGTCTCAGGTAGTTCAAATTATGGTCGTAGAAAAGCCATCAATCCCGAGAAGTTTCTGCAAATTGTAGGAAGCTATGAGAGTGATGCATAGGACAAAGCAATATGTCCTTTCTTTGATAAATTTTGGGCACGATGTAGCCCCAATTCATCCTCCTTGAGTCTATAGTTACATCTATGTACATCTTTGGCCGATGCCATTTGTAATATAAAGACGCAACAGTTAATGTCGCTGATGGACTGACTGGTCTAGAATCTGCATCATGCTTACCAGACTTTGTAGGTTCCAACCGTATGCTACCATTTATCCATCCTCTCGTGGCAGAAGATCTGGTAAAGGAGTTTGTTGTCTATTCAGCTCATGTGTCTGAGCCTAATGAAGTATGATGAACTCTATATTAAACATTTATATGATGCCCTTATTGCAGCCCCGTAGAACCCTCGACACTCGACGGTTGGTAGAGGATCAGGGCAGTAGAGGCAAGAGCCTTCCAGAAGTGGCGTGTGCTGCTGAGCAGCCGCGTGTACTAAAAAAATTTGATTATGATGTTCCTCAAGTCCAGGTCACAAACATCTGATGTCCTCGCGGTGTAAATTATGATGCTCTTCAAATCCAGCCCCACAAATATCGGACCTCTAGTTCAAACACACCACCAATCTTGCGTCGAACGATTGAGAGAAATTGAGAAAGCTTACCATTACAATTGTGTTAGCAACTGCTTTCTTGTGTATCTTCATGTACCGATATCACTAATTAATTGTCATACTAAATGTTTTGTTTTTTGTAATTTTAGCAGACACGAGAAGAACTCATTTCAACACTGAAGTGCAGAATGATGTCACACTATCTAATGGCGAAGAATGTGAAAGAGAACTGCTACAGATGAGCCAAAAGGAAATCAAATTGACAAAGGAATTGTAGTAAAACCGAGGCAAGGAATGGTACTCGATTCTGTAGAGGAACTCCAAAAGTACTAGAAAAGATAGGCTAAACAAGTGGGATTCGGTGGAGGAGCTCGCAAAATGGAGATGACAGTAAGATCTAATACTTGACTTTTGCATGTTCTCGTTATGGAAAGAGTGTGGATTGCTTAACGTTGTCAGGAACAATGTGTAAGCAAAGATTAGTGCTTGTTTATGTCCACTTGGAAAGTACAGAATATCATCTTTCCATCTTGACCACAATCGTAACTTGAATCCTGGGAAAGTTCGCGATCAAAGATGCCCCAAGAAGTTGGATGCTCATGTGAAAAGAAGGCTTGAATTGAAACGATAAAAGCTGGTATAAGGATCGACAATAATTTTTTTAATCGCCTGTTGTTGAGGCAGGAGGTTATGAAGATCTTAATTTTGGCAAGAAAGAACGTTGAAATTTCATTGAAAATGTGAGAAAGTTAAGACTTGGAACTGGAGAAGGCGAAGCCATTCATAACTATTTTGTTCAAATGCAAAGTAGAAATGATAGTTTTCTCTATGAATGGAGTTGGATGTCAGTTCCAGGACATTCAGCATTACACCTAGCGTCAGCACCAATCCTCCCATAAATTTATACACGGAATTACGTAAACATGGAATATCCTTATACATCTACTCGGGCAACATCAAACAAATTGAATCGAACAAACTGCTATATATTAGGAAAAAAAACTGGACAAAAAAGAGAGAACTAATTTCAAACTCAAATATGGGACAGGCTTGGAGGTGGTCAAGAAATGGAGGGAGGCTCTCTCTCAATCCGCCAATTTGATGGGAATGCATCTGTATGATGATTAATCCCCGATGTCAAACTCATTACCTTCTCCTGTCAATAATAATTTTAATTGTCTGGGAAAGGAAGTGTCGAGACTTGACTAGCTTAATGCCAACACCAATTGACCAATCGAGTCGACCTAACCGATGACATCGATTTCTACCATGTTTTTGTTGGGTATAAGTTAAGGGCATCTGTATTGAAGTATGGTAGTTCTATTATCATTTCCAACATATGCTTCGAGTGGAAAAGAGAACTTGAAATGAGAAACCTGCCCTCTAAAGTCGAGTCCAATGCATCCTTTCAGAACTTTCTGCATTTCATCCATAAGACATATTGATTGAATAAAATGATCTGTATTCAATGGCACCAATATCCACATTATCCAGCAATAGTAAAGTTACACGGTAAAGTCTGTGATATGAATTAAAGAGTACATATCCGAAACTTGGCATTCTTCGCTCTACTCAATAGGAGCATATGCTTTGTGTGTGTGTCTAATAATTTTTTTTTTTTTTTTTGCTACCAAAGCCATTATTAACTAGAGAAGACTGAAATTAATCAGAAATTTTTGGGCCCGTTTAATACTCCTCTTATCAGATTATGCTGTACACTTCAGGCTAGATAATGACTACACTTCATAATCATCCATACCTTTCTCCCTCTTTTGTTTCAACAGGAATGAAGATGATTGGATCCTGGCATTGTTGAAGAGATAGAGAAAAACGATGGGAGAGATTGGATGTAAACTAGAATAAAGATCCTTGTAGTTACAGTTTGGTCAGACAGAATAGTTATTTCACTAGAGATTGGTTTGCGACAATGCTGCTTCATCTGAAGGTCAAAATAACAGAAATTGTTTTTTCATTGTAGAAGATTTTAGCTACTTAAAACTGTTACTGAAACTTGAGAATTAGTACAGACAAGGGACTACACTTCGCGGCAAAAACTATGCGAGGTAAATTGTTGGTTAAAGGAAGTGGGAGTGAATGTAGTTTTGTGATAACGTGACTCAACCATAAATCGCCATTCTGTCTACTTCTCTTTTTTCCCCTCAAGAAAATTTTATTAATGGCACAAAAGCAGGTGAGCAGCCTGCTACAAGCTCAAAACATTGTCAGTTCAAAGAAGCCTCTAGTTATGACACAATACTTTGTTTACCTATCCAATTCTGTCTACCTTGTAACAGAGGAATCAACTAATCTTCCCAAGGTGTAGACCTTTTGATCTTTGACGCAATTAGATCAACACTTTCCTAAAGATATAGATCATATCAGATTGAGCAAAACTTGCTATTTTAGAATTTTAGAGTATGAAGCATTGGCATCATTAATTGGATTAAGAGAGGTGACAAAGGCCTAAGTGACATTCACAGAGCAACTAGGAAGACCATGGCCATTCAACAAGAATCCACTTAAGTTTGGATTAATGCAATCTACATCACAACTCATACAGAAAGAGAGTAAGGAATAGTTCCTCAACCATGTCAGTATTGATAGCATGATGCAGAACCTGTACTTCATTGTGATTTTCAATTTTAATTTAAGGAGAAGACATTTTAAAATTTCTAATAGGGACGAAAAAAAAAAGAAAACGGAAAAGCAAAATGCATTGGAATCGCTTCCCCTAGAATCAACTCCTCAACAAGTCGTGACCAATTCGACAGGAGTGTTTCGCAAGCTAACACTCGTATGATAATTGGTGCCAGTGGAACCATAGTTAAGACCATCTTATCTTTGTTAAGTGGATCAGCTTTCCTCTCCATCTGTTTCGATTGGACTATCTTCTTCCTCGGTGTCTATTGAAGAGTCTTCCTCTGAGTCTCTTTCCTTGATCGTCCGATCTATTTCTATCGGATGAGGGCATTGGCGCTCAACCCTCAAATCATCCTCCTGTTGCCGGCATATTAGACGGAACCCACACTTCTTTATGCTTCCTGTCCAATCCCTAAGGTGAACTTGAAAATGACTCCAATCATTTTGTAGATACCTCTCTACTTTCCACAGAGATGTTCGTGAACCCTTCTCTACTTCCCACAGAGAGCTGCGCGGATAATACTCAAGCCACACATTATCGGATTCCAGTGAATGTAAGCATCTTGTATAACTCTTCACAGTTCCGCCATTGACAAGAATTTCGATCTCACATGAAACACCGTCCACTTTTCCTTCCTCCATCCCAAGAACCACACAGAGTGCAAGTCCTAAGAACTTGTCATACAGATCCTTGGGAACCTTGAAAGATATAGGTCCCTCTTCACAATTGTGAATCCATCCTGGCATCTCTCCTCCAATTAGGAGCATGTTGAGTTTCCTCGTCTTCCGGAGATACTGTCATACAGCATTCAAAGTGAGAGAGAGAGAGAGAGAGAGAGAGAGAGTGAGTGAGTGAGTGAGTGAGTAAGTGAGTGAGTGAGTGAGAGAGAGAGAGAGACTGACCTCGAGTATTGACACACCAGCCAGATCGAACTCTTTCCGTGATAATCCACAGCATGAAGAGAAGTTAACATCAGAGAAGTTGGAGAGACTCGAAAAATCTGGGAGTTTTTGTAGAGATCTGCAATTATTTGCTCTTATGCTCTTAATATTTGATGGAAGCTGAGGAATCTCTTGTAGTTGCTTGCAATTATCCAGATACAAGTTTTTCAAATTATCATATTTGTGGAAGCACCTCGGCATATGAGTGAACTTGTTCCCTCTAAGATCTAGGTGCGTCAATCTGGGAAAATTGGAAGGAACCTCGAGGAAATCTAACCTTGATAAATTGCAACCCTCAAGATCTAGCCTGTCTAGATTTGGGAATCCCAAGCCACCATCAAGATCAGTTGGATCCTCCAAGTTCTTTGGAAACATGATAAAATTTGAGCAATTATAAAGATCCAAAGACTCCAGATTTTGCAATTTATAAATGCTCGATGGAAGCCTTATGAGATTTTTGCAGTGCCATAAAATTATATGCGTTATAGAGACAAGATTATCAATGGATGCAGGGAGTTCTTTAATAGCCGTTCCTACTAGATTAAGTTCCTCTAGATGTTCTATCTTTACCCGAATATCAGGGAACTTCTCAAGTTTAGAGCAACCAGAGAGACCAAGTTTGCGAAGAGATTTTGTCTTGAGTATGCTAGGAAAGATACTAAGCTTAGAACACGAATATAATAATAAAAATTCTAACTTGTCAAGATATCCAACGGATTGATCAACCTCCACCAAGCTTTCACAGCTCTTGAAATCCAATCTCTCCAAATTTGGAGCCCATGAAATGTCAGGAGCACGAGTCAGGAAATTGCATCGACTGAAATTGATGTCCTTCAACATTCTAAAATCCTGCAAAAACATATCAGTGCAGTCATTAAGTTCTGCAAATGTAAATAGCTATGAAAATGAAAAGCTACTCATGGCAAGGGCTTACGTTAAATGTGACTCCTAACCGTTTGATATGACTATTAAACATAAAATAGTGACCGATTGTTGGAAAAAAAATGAATAAGACTTTGGTTTTTGACACGTTATATCGATGAGTACAATTCTTAAAACTTCAGGCCTCGAATGACTCGTCCATCGCTTGGATGCACTTCGGCAATGACCTGTGCCCACCGTGCGAGGCTTGGAAAAATGAGTAGGACTTTGGTTTTTTGGTCTCCCTAACGAGCTCCGACCAAAGCCCAAAAACATGTATCTTACTCGAATAGATTTTAAATGGGAAAGCCCCACCACAACGGAAATCACTAAGCGAGGAACTATACTGAATAATTTTTCACCATCATTCGTAACTTTACTGTCGATAAGTAGTGTCTTCTCCACGCGTTTAATCGAACGGGCCAGTTGTCCGTTTCTTTTGGTTTCACATGAGCCGCCTATGAATAAGTCCAACCGCCCAATATTCTAATCGACTGATTTTCGTTTTTGAGGCCAGTTTCCTATGTTGAATGGAAGGCCATGGAATGGCCGAAGTGATTGGGCCAAGAAAGTAATCATGTTAGATTCATCCCCTCAATCACACAAGTTTCCACCTGACATGAAGCCGCAAAGGAGTCTGGATCGATGATGCAATAAACGTCTGGGCCTCAAATGTAGAGTTAATTTGTCAATGAAATATACATAGTCATGTAATAAAACTCTCCAATTATGGATTTCCCTTTTTTTTTTTCCCATGATGGGTAGTTTTATTATATTCATTTATTTGTAAATGACGATGAAATTAATCTATCATTAACCACTTCTTTCAAACTCCTTTCATTGTATATGAAAGAAAAAGGATTTGGATATTCTAGATTTATGATTTCTCTCGAATATCAAACAAGGGAAAGAAACAAACATAAATTATCTATAGATCTTTACGATATGTTCTCTATAGTAAATGGGTTCAAGAAGTACGGTCAACTGTAGTACGAGCTGCGAGGTGTGAGGATGAATTTCTTTGTTGATTTATTACTGTTATTTATTTGTCAAATACGAGTTGAATATAATCGATCAATTAGTATTATTATTTCTTAAATGTGATTTACCTCATCCAAGGAGTTATGAAACCGTGCCTTCTCAATTCTCTCATGGAAAGGGTCTTTAAAAACATTTGGACTACAACTGACTATATAAAACTACCCACTCTTGTTTGAGTCCTTGTACCATGTTTATTTCATTTTTGGAATCACCAACCATTTTTTCTATACTACATTTCTTTGTTTGAGTTACCAATGTGTTAAATTTACAATTTAAAAAAAATAACCAATTTTTATTGAATAACTACTAATGTTTTTTCTAGTGTTTTGAAATTGTAAACTGTTTTAATAATCTATGAATGTTTATTTGTCAGCTTAACAACTCGTTTAAGATACTATCTCTTCTGGAAAATTATCAACTGCTAATTGAGTCCACTTACCAATGTTTATTAGATTGTTTGTAAAAATTAAAGTTGTTTTTACAATTTATCAATATTTATTTGTTGAAGTTATCGACGAGTTGAACTACCTACTATATCCTAAATTACCAACTAATCAAATAATTTACCAACAATTATATGCAGAGCTAATTTAAGAACTCTTACATGAACGACCAACGGATATTTGAGTCAGTTGTCATTATTTATTTGATTGTTTCAAAGGTACTAACCATTCCGCTAATTTACTGACATTTGTGGCAACTTACCAACTGGCAAGGTCAATATATCTAAATTTGGCACCTCTGAGAGGTCAGGAACACAAATCAGCAAATTACAGTGGCTAAAATTCATAAACTTCATATTCCTAAAACGCTTCAAATTAAAAAGAACAGCTGAACAAGATTTTGATCCATTTGTATGCATCGAAATTGAAAACCGTCAACTAAAGCATTTGTGACGTACCTTTAAGTTGCCTCCAAATCCCACAATCCGGCTTTGGGGCACTTCAAAGCAAACAAGTTTCTTTGGAACACATACGGGAGTGGATAAAGGACATCCAGGCCATTCAAGCCACCTTAAATCATTAGGAAGAGAGACGGGACCTCCGCTGATTTTGGCATTCCGAACTATAAGCATTTTCAGTCTCCTCATGTGTGTGAAAGCACTGGGACTGATGACTAGCTCTTTTTGTGTCGGCAACTGCAGCACTATGCCTTTAACAGCATTGGTTCCCTGTCAAGGGAAAGAAAATAATCATTAATAACCGACCACAATTAGGTAATAACATGTAGATTAAAGAAGATAAGATTATCGATGGTTTCATGAGAAGCACTTACCATGTCCTCTGACAATACTTCAAAAACATCATCATAGCACCATAATCTACTTCGTTTCCCAGGTTCATCTGGATACTCTTGTTTAACGATATCTTGACCCATCAGCTCAATCAAGTCATGCATTTGTACATTTCCCTCTTTCTCAATTGTCACTAAGGATCGCTCTATTAGAGTCTGCATACCAATTAAAGTCTTTAAACCACAACCATCAAGAACTCTGGTTACATAATCCCTTTCTCTCCCCTTAAAGAAGCAAGCAATGTCAAGAAAAATGTCCTTCTGATTGTTGTCCAGCGCATCAAAACTTATCTTGAGGACATTGTTTATATCTTTATTAGGACTTTCAACAAGTGTTTCCAATGTACTCTCCCATTCCCCTCTGCTTCTACCATGTAAAAAGGCACCCAAGACCACAATCGCCAAGGGAAGGCCATTAGCGTAGCCCAAAATATTATCTATGAGATCCCTGCTTATGTCTTTCGTCTGGTTTCTTGGAAAAGCATATGAATTGAGAAGTGTAAATGCTTCACCTCGATCTAATGGTTCAACTTTATATACTTGATCAATCCCATGAGAAGTTAGTACATGTTTATCTCTTGTTGTAATGATGATCCTACTCCCTTTTCCAAACCATGCACATTCTCTAGCTAATGCATTTAACTGGTCCCCATGATCCACGTCATCAAGCACAAGAAGAATCTTCCTGCAGCAAAGTCTATCTCGTATCAGATTAGCGCCTTTGTCCTCACTTAAGACCACTAAATTTTCTTTCCATAATGTCTCATATAGCAGCGTTTTTTGCAAATGAACTAGGCCGTCAGGTCTATTGGAAGTTTCTCTAACATTTGCAAGAAAGCTGCACCCATCAAACTGACTTGCAATACTGTTATAGACATCTTTAGCAATAGTGGTCTTTCCTAAGCCTCCAGTTCCCCATATTCCTATCATCCGAACATCATCCGAGCCCATACTCAACAACGACATTACTTTTTCTACCCGGCAACCTATGCCGACGGGATACTTGGCAACACTCAAGGGTACTCGTTTTACTATGTTCGAGATCTCTTTGGCAATCTTCTCGATGAACTCGGTCTCATCTCTGCCAAAACAAAGCAGCAAAAAGAACACGAATAAACAGAAACATACAATCCATTGAACTAATTAAAACTAACACGAAGTAAACAATCATTCTTCATCAGTCCAAAACATTACTCCAGTCTAACGCACAATCGATGCCATCATGTACCAATAAAATTAGAGAATTCCAGATTCTTTTAGGGTCGAAGAGGATTACTGTGATTGCCCATCGACATAATGCCATCCGGACAAATTGGCGGCTTCAATTAGGGCTTGCCTCCATTTATCCACCCTCTCAGAATCCTGTCCCAAGTTCTCCTCGTGCCTGGCCAATGTATCGCCATAACGCCCTCTCAGCCCTCGAATCTCCCTGGGCTCCACTTTGTAGAACACGGGCAGCACCCGCTGTCCCTTGAGCCTCCTACACTCCATCACCTTCACCAGCTCGTCCAAGCACCACCTAGACGAAGCGTAGTCCTCGGAGAAGACGAGCACGGCGATCCGCGACTCCTCGATGGCCTTCATGAGGGTGGGCGAGATCTCTTCCCCGCGCCTCAAGTCCTCGCTGTCGATGTAGACGTTGATTTCGCCATGACGCAGACACTTGTGGAGGTCAGCGAGGAAGCCGTGGCGGACGTCCTCCCCTCTGAAGCTGAGGAAGACGTCGAACGGCCATTTCGCTTCGGAAGAAGAAGAAGAAGAAAACGACGACGAAATTTTTTGTTTTTTTTTCGGACGAAACGACGTCGACATTGAAAGATAGAATCTGAGCTTAGTTTGGATTCGTGTCAAGCGATGAGCTAGGAAGCACGGACACGTTGTCCATGCTTCCGTGTCGTGTCCGACACGTGTCGGAGCGTGTCGGACACGTCGACACGCTCGGACACGGCCGGATACGTGGTCAACACGTGTCGGATTTTTGGACACGCAGTCAACTTTTCTCGACACGCGTGTCGACGCGTGTCCGGAAGACTGATGGAGGGTGGAGGTGAGGGAAGGCGAGGGAGCAGAGGCTGCGAGCGCCGGCGAGACGAAGCCACGAATGGACCACCGCGACGGCGAGAGACGGCTAGAGAAAGAACTGAACAGAGAGAAAGAAGAGAGAAGGCAAACTCCCGCCGGCGAGACGAAGCCATGAACGGACCACCGCGACGGCGAGAGATGGCCAGAGAGAGCGGCGAGGGCCGCCACTGTTGCGATGGATCGGCGACGAGAGGAAGAGGAGAGGAGGGAAGGGGGTCGTGCGGCGAGCGGCAAGGAGGAAAAGGAAATGGAGGGCTCGCGGCTCGCTAGGGTTTTTCATAAAGAAGCCCAAAAAAAATAAGAAAGGCGTGAGGGGGAGGGGGAGGGGAAGTGACAGCTTACCTGTCACTGTCAAGTGGTGGGGGAGGGTCAAGTGGTGGGGGAGGGAAAAAAGTAAAATAAACTTGGGGTGGAGGGAAAAGGACGAACGGAAGGAGAGATAGATTTTGGAGATTGTTTTTTGAACTGGAAAATTAAATAAATGAAATTAAAAAATAATGTCGAAAAATAAAAGTATTGAATTTTGAATAATGATAAATTTTGATCACCGTAGAAAATCGTGAATTTATTTAAATAAATTGATTCTAATTTCTTATTAATTATTAGTTTCATTGATAACTTTTGTTAAAATTAAAAAAATGTTTCGCATTGATTATGAATATATCTTTCAAATTTCAAATGAATTGATTTGTTAATATTATTAGTGTAAATTTATTATAGGCTCTTTTTTATTTATTTATTTATTTATGAATTTGAATCAAATTAATTAAAAATAAAAATATTTATTTAATATACAACGATCGCAACGTGTCGGAATTCTCATTTTCTAGAAATGACGTGTCGACGTATCGTGTCGTGTCGCGTGTCGGTGCTACCTAGGCGATGAGTGATGCACTTTTATAGTGGGAGTTGGTCAAGAAATCGACGCGGACTGAGAAACATCGAATGTCGCGCCGCGTTAGGAAAAAGCGCCTTTTTCATTTTTGTTTTTTCTTTTCATTTTTCGCAAATGGACGAGAAGTTTTTTTTTTCGTTCATTTTTATTTTAAAATCGTTTGTTTTTGTCTTACAAAAAACCAGAAAGTGACTTTATTTTAGGGATAATACCTTAAAAAATCCAAAACTGCCCGGTACACTTATGACAAATTTACCCCAAACTATTTTTTTCGACCACGAAAAACCCCAAACCGGTAAACTTGTGACAAATTTACCCCGACTAATTATAAAAAACCCTAAACCTGGTACATTTATGACAAATTTACCCCAAACTAATTTATTCGATTGCAAAAAACCCTAAACCCGGTAAATTTATGACAAATATACCCTATGCTAAATTGGATTAATATCACAAAAAAATCATAAAAATTGTAAACTGACAAACGGAACGTAAAATCCTAAATTGATATCTTGGTTAAGCGTCACGTGTCATTTAACTTAATAATTTGAGAATAAAATTTAACAAAAACTAACATAGGGTAAATTTGTCACAAGTGTACCAGTTTGGGATAAATTTGTCAAAAGTATATACCGTTTGGGGTTTTTTGTGGTCAAAAAAATAGTTTGGGGTAAATTTGTCACAAATGTACCGCTTTGGGGTTTTTTAGGGTATTATCCCTTTATTTTACGGGTGTTCAAAATGAACCTTTCAAATCGGGAACTGCCCGGGTTGAGCCAAATCAGCAAGTTGGGTCCGATTTTCAAGAATGTCCATCTAATTCCTAATTTTTAAAAGTGAAAATTGGATTGGACTAGACTAACCAAATATACTTTTATTTCTTCAAAAAAAATAGTCAAATGTGAACTAAGTACCATATTATCCAGTAGCATCACAAGTTAAGACCCAATAACTTTTCATTCATCATTACTTCCATCAATATTTTAAGATTTGTCACTTTCTCATTGTGCACAAATACTCTTTAGTGATTTAAAAAAAAAAAAAGTGATGGATTTCATTGGATCGGATTGGAAATCGAACATCCCTACTTTATTTTATTTGCCAAAGTTCAATATTATTCAAAGCATATAAAAAAAATTAAGTATAAATTTATGTATGCAATAAAAAAAATTATCATTCTCAACCCAAATCCGATATATTCCATTTCAATATTTTGTCTTCTATGAATAGCAAGATATCGTTCACATTAATAGTTAGGAAATTGTTTAGATTTTTTGCTTATTCAACTCATAGTGTCCCCAAAAAATAAGTCATGAAATAGATTTTTTAACGCGTAATGGATACAATTATGTTTTTTCCCCGTTAATTGATTTTCAGATTTTTAAGTAGCCATCTTTTGCTTAAGAATGGAATGAGGGAGTCATGTGCATGTTTACATCATTCAACTCATCGTGTCCCCGGAAAATTCTCTTTTCTATTTTATTTTATTACTTAAAAAAAAAAAAAGGAAATATGCACCGGGCTTAATCTATGCGCTTTGTCTATTATTAACACATGATACGTATGGAAGATCCCGGCTTGGTAAAATACAAGTAGTGTTGTTTGAAATTGAGGCTTTACCTTTTTCAATTATTTTAACTACAACCGACTTTGAACGATGTAACAAGCCGTGATCACAATCGAATATTTTTTTGTTAATTCCTTTGGCGAGCTTTCTGAAAACAAGCCTCAATGCCAATGTCACTTCTTTGGTCGCAAAATACTTAACACAGAAGAAGAAGAAGCCATTAGAATTTGGTAAAAGGAGGAAGGTGCTGGTGTGTTTGCTTGGAAGATGAAGGTGCTGAAGGATGAAGCGAGATCTTAAAAGGTAAGCTACTCCATTGGCCACCAATAAAGTACTTAGCTGTGGCTTCCAGGAAATGGCGTTCGCGATCAGTGAGATTTGTTCCCCAACGGATTTTCTTGGTATTTTCTTTGCACGCAGAGGCATGACTTTCTTTTTTGAGGGTCAACAAAGAATGTTATATTAATTTCCAGCGTTGTGGGCAAGGCAGATGAGAGGATGTGGCAGGAAATTGGAGAGAAGGAGGCGGTGCCCGGTGGGCTCAGCAAGCTCGGCTTGGGATCCTATTCTTGAGAATTGATGTATTGTGGCACGGGGAAATGTCGCTAGCGTGATTTGTTGCACACTACTATTTTGGTAGCTAAAATTTGCATGATTTTTTGCCATGCCTTCCAATAAATCAATATATAATGGGAATGAAGAAATTAGAATTTAGAGTGCGGACTTACTGGATAACCCAAGAGGATAGCTTTGACATGTAAATCAATCGTAACATCCTACACAAGATGTGAGCACGTCTTGTGCTGATTTGAGAGAAGGGCTTTGATATGAGCACGTCTTCACCAACAATCAGTTGCACATTTTCTATGCATTAGGCAATCTAATTACAAATTGGACAAGGATTACCTTTTTCCTTTCATAGCTCGGGCATGAGAATATATCAAGCTTTTTGTTCAATTGAAAGTAATGCGGTAGGTTCTAATGTATAAATTCAAAGACATGAGAAATTTTCTAAAAGAACACCTCAAAATGATTAATTGGTACACCAATAGCTTATCTTCTATTATTTTGGAGTGAAGGATCTTTCACTCGACTAGAGCATTATTCATTAGATGTTTTTTTGGAATTCATATGCTTGGTGATGTCATTCCTTGTCAAATCAAAGTGCTAGTCATTTTCAAAAGCAGTGTATACTTGGTATGAGAATTTGTAAGAAAGGCTTTTACTAGGCGTAAAAGAACACATTCTATTCAAATTATTTAGTCCAAAAGAGGATTTTTGTGTTTAGACTCTAACGAAAAATGGTACTTCAAAAGTGTAAAGCATCCACTAACATGGGATGCATTACACTTAGAGTTTAGCTTATTTTGTTATTATCTAAATTTATACTGCATATAAACGTTAGTAATGTCAATCAAGTGCAATAATTATACTGATCATTATGAGCTTCATGTGATTTGATGATATCTCACCTTTTTTCTTTGTCTTTGTCGCTTAAGTCAAAAGCACAAGGAAATGTTTGCTCTATCAGTTTCGTGCTAGCTTCCCTCCACGCTGCTTTGCTCAAAAAAGAAAAAAAGATCGAGTTGATTCTGATGGGCAGGTGGTCCCCACCACTTTGTTCCTTCTACATGCTCATATCTTGAGCGATTCCAAGGCTTGACTCCAGTGGCTCATTCCCATTGCATTTCTTTTCTTTTTTTTGGTTATAAACAGAAACGGCTTGGTTGTTATTATTCGAGAAAATGTTAAACAAGGAGATGGATTAGACTCATTTTACAAAAAGAAAAAAAGAAAAAGCATAAACTGAATTTAATCAAATAATTGCCTAAAATGACTAAATCAATCTCACATAGGATCTAAAGCTTGCTGATTGGCCAATTTTTTGATAACTGGTAGGTGTATGATTGGTCCAACAGACGAAGCCTAGATATTTTTATCTAAAAAAATTTGGTAAAAATTATAAATCCCAAAAACAAAACACCACCACCACCCCCACACATCACGCCCGATGGTTTCTTCCTTCGTTTCTTCGCATCTTCTCCTTTGCTTCCAGTCTTCATTTCTTTTCATAGATGAAGACAAAGCTCATGCAAGGCCCACCTCTTCATTAGTCAGACATTCACATGTAACAAAAGAACAAAAAACAAAAAGGTTTCTTCCTTCGTTTCTTGACATCTTCCTTTCCTTGCGGTCTTCGTTTCTTTCTAAAGGTGAAGACAAAGCTCAAGCAAGGCCTACCTCTTCGCTCATCAAGCACTCTATTATGAGGATAGCAATCTGTTTAAGACTATAAAAAATTAAATAATAAATAATTATAAATTATTTTGAAATCCACTCATTTAAGAATTTATGACTTATAATAAAGTGTTATTTAAGTAACTCAAAAATCGTTATGTTAATAAAGCCCTTTTTCTTAAAAAACAAGGCAACTTGCTCTGGAAATAAAAATGATCCAGGAGACTTTCATGTGCAAGTGGCCCCCACTACATTGTTCCTACTTTTGGAACAAAACGCGCTCATGTCTAAAGCAATTCCCAGGCGACACTCTCAGCCCATTCTCATCAGTCGCCCATGCTCCGACACCGAGGAAGACCGCAAAGTAGATGTTGTTAGTTGCCGGTCGGGGTACGACGAAACTATGAGAATTGCGCTTCCAATAGTCAGGGAATAAGAGTTGATTTTTCGTGACGTTTCATATTCTCTTCCACAAAACCAATGAATTTATTAGAGAATTATTGCACTTTGATAATCGTAAATATTTACCTCCTTAAATCTAAAAAATCAAGTGAATTTCTTGGCGGAAATATACTTGAATATATTGCTATTCGGTGTTTAAAAGTTATTCCATTAAGTCTATAACGTACGCATCAATGGGACGACAGATTTTAAAGGGTGGTTACATAGTACTGTTTTGATAGCTAAAATTCTCATGACTATGCCTTCATGCAGAAACTTGGTGCTTCCATTTTATATAATTGTTTGCTAAATTGGTCTCTCGTGATTGAAGAAATCCAAATTTAGAGTGAGGCCTATTGGGTAAGTTGAGAGGATAGCTTTGACGTAGAAATCAATTGTAATATCCTACACAAGATGTATTAGTTATGCAAAGTATGGAGATACTTGTGCTGATTTGAGAAAAGGATTATGATTTGAGTATGTCTTCACCAATACTTAGTACTTCACATTTTCTATGCATTGGGCATTCTAGCTATAAATTGCATATGGATTACATTTTCCTTTCATTGCTCGGGCATGAAAATATATCAAGCTTTTTGTTTTATTGAATGCAATTGGTTCTAATGTATAAATTAAAAAAACAAGGAATTTTCTAGAATAATATCTTTAAATGATTAACTGGTATGTCAATAACTTATTTTCTATTACTTTGGAGCGAAGGATATCTCGCTCAAGTAGGATGCTTTTCATTGTATGCTTTTTGGGAATAAATTTCACAGACTCCCCTTCGAGGATCCCCTTACCCTGTGTGGAAATCTGTTTTTCTGCACTGCTTCACTCTTCCGGTTAAAGCTTTGGGGACGCCAAATTTGATGTTTCAAAGAAGAAGGTGGTTAACGTTGGATATTTCATAGGAGAGTTCATAAGAAAGACTTTATCCAAGTGAGAAATGACTCATTTTCGCGTTTGGACTTTAATAAAGATTGGCATTTCGAAAGTGTAAAACATCCATTAATATTGGATGTTGTGGGAATTATGTCTAGAGTTTCAGCTTATTTTGTTGCTATTTAAATGGATGTTACATATGAGCATCACTAATGTTAAAAGAGTGCACTAATTACGCCCATCGTTATGGATTTTGCATGATTTGACCATTTTCCTTTTTTTTTTTATTTTCTTTTTTGGTTTAGTCAAAAGCCTAGGGAAATATTTGCTCATCACTTTCTTTCTAGCTTCACTCCACACGACTTCATTTTGGAAAGAAAAATGATAAGGTTGATTTTGATGGCCAATGGCTCATTTCCATTGCATTTTTTAACCTTTTTTTTTTTTAATAAATGTATTAGAAATCTTAAAGTTTATTACAAAAGTATAATTGAGTTCTAAAACCTTCAAAATGCTAAAATATGTCATGAAAGTATAATCGAGTCATAAAACTTTCAAAAAAAATGCAATCAAGTCCTTTATTGATTACACATTTGAAAGTTTTAGGATTCAATTGGACTTTCGTAATAAGTTTTAGAACAAATTTTAGAACTTTCGTAATATCCTACATGAGATGTATTAGTCGTGCAAGTACATAGATACTTGTACTGACTTGAGGGAAGAGTTTCGATAGTATGTCTTCGCCAATAATTGATACGTTACATTTTCTATACATTGTTAGGCATTCTTTGTTACGAATTGCATAAGGGTTACCTTTTCTTTTCATAGCTCGAGCACAAAAGTAGATCAAGCTTTTTGCTTAGTAGAAAGTAATGTGGTTGATTCAAATAAATGAGAAATTTCTCTAGAAAGACACCTTTAAATGATTAATTATTGTGCCAATAGCCTATTTTCTATTACTTTGGAGGGAAGGATCTCTCCCTCAGGTAGGGCCTTCTTCTTTGGATAGAGTCACTTGCTTTGTGATGTTATTTCCTATCAAATTAAAGTGCAAGTCCTAGAAAGAAGAAACCAGAAAAAGTGCAAGTCACTATCAAAAGAATTGGATAGTTAGTATACAATAGTTCATACGAAAGACGTTGTTTAGGTGTGAAAGAGCACATTCCTTTTAGATTATTTAGTCCAAAACAGGATTTCCACATTTGGACTTTAATAAAGAATGGCTTATAAAGTATACAGCATCCACTAACATTGGATATGGTAGACATCGTGTCTAGAATTTGGCTTATTTTGTTACTATCTAAATCTAAATTGATGTTACCTATGAACATCACTAATGTTAATAGAGTGCACTAATATTGCCGATCATTATTAATTCAATGTGATTTGATGATGTGTCTTTTTATCTTTATTTTTCTTTTTTCGCTTAGTTAAAAGCCCAAAAGGATTGTTCGCTCATCACTTTTATGCTAGCTTCACTCCTCCAGGCAAAGAGAACTTCGCTCCGGAAAGAAAAATGATCAAGTTGGTAGATGGCCCCCACCACCTCATTCTTCTACGTGCCCATATCTAGAGCGAATCAAAGGCTTGAGTGCAACGGCTCATTTTCATCGCATTTTTATCCCTTTTTTTTTCCTACTAACATAAACAACTTAATAGTTATTATTTGAAAATTTTTCAAATAAGGCCATTTTATAAATAAAAAAATAGAGACCTAAAATGGACATTATTCTAAATAATGGCCTAAAGTAATTAAATCAGTCTCCCATAAAAGCTTAAACTCATCAATTGGCCAAATGTTTGTCGACCGACAAGCATATCATTTTTTCAGTGGCCAGAATATGGGTACTTTTGTCCAAAAAAATTGATTAAACAATTGCCAACCTTAAAAAGAAAATAAAAAACCGAAACACTTCTTCCTTTGTTTCTTCACATGTTCTTCTTTGCGTCCAGTATTCATTTCTTTGGAGAGAAGAGAACATAACTCGAGCAAGGCCCACCTCTTCTTTTAGTAAGACACTCAAATCTAACACAAGGGCCTCGACTCTCCATCATCTTTTCTCAAGATTGCGATTCACCTCCATCTCCACTTACGTTCAACTAAAGTTAGTCTCATTCAAATTGATGCAACCGATCCTTCATTCAATCAAGAGACAGCAATTGCATTTTGTTGAAGCAACATGTCAATAAGGTGTGGGCATGTATTGGAATTTCACACTGATAATAGCGACAATAGTGATGGTAGGAGAACTTTTTTGTATTTAGTATTGTTTTTGCTTGTTTTGTTAGATTTTCGGGTGCATTATGTCTCCTTTTGTAACGCATATAAGTTGCATCCACTATGTATTTTTAAATTGGATGTACTACCGTAGCGATCCTACATGTTGGTAGTGGCCCCTATTTTGCAATTTTCTTAATGCTTTAATTTTTTTTTCTAGCGTATGCTTTGTCGTTAATGGCCAAGCCTCGTGAACATGGCATGGAATTCAATTGTTGTTTTTTGATTTGAGCTATAGCACATTCACGATGCCAAGGATAAGATTCCTCACCTTAGCAGCAAAAAAATGTTGGTTTTTGATTAGCTCTTGCACTGGAGGCCTCATAAACATAATCACTGAGCTTAATCACCAAACCAATGATAAGGTCCCTCACCATAGCAAGGGCACTTTTGTGCCATAACAGGAGTTTGAATGCAGATTACAAACAACTAGCACAGAAATTAAGTCTATAATGCACAAGTTTTGTGACAAATATTATCCCATAAATTGTGAATAAGTGGAAGAGAAAGAGGGTATATAGTCCCTTGTGTGACTAGTTTTCTTTCATAGCTTAGGAATGAAAAAGGGTCAAGCTTTTTGCTCAGTAACATAATGCGGTTGTTTCTAATGTATAAATTCAAAGAAATGAGAAATTTCTCTAGAAGAACACCTTTTTGTGATTAACTAGAATGCCAATAACTTATTTTCTATTACTCTGGAGCGAAGGATCCTTCACTTGAATAGAGCCTTTTTCATTGGATGCTTTTTGGAATTCATTTGCTTCTTATGAGAGTTCATAAGAAATACCTCGTCTAGTTGTGAAAGAGCACATTAGATTCAGATTATTTAGTCCAAAAAGAGAATTTCCGTGTCTGGACTTTAATGAAGAATGACACTTCGAAAGTATAAATCATCCACTAAAGTTGGATGATGTGATAAATATTGCGTCTAGAGTTTAGCTTATTTTGTTACTATTTAAATCGATGTTAAAAATGAACATCACTAACATTAATCGAGCGTACTAACTACACCGGTCATTGTGAAGTCCATGTGATTTGACAATATCTCTACTTTTTTATTTGTCTTTTTGGCTTAGTCAAAAGTGTTATGAATAGCTCATCGCTTTCGTGTCAGTTCCCTCCATGCAACTTCGCCTCACGCCTTCATGCAACTTCCCTGTGGAAAGAAAAAAGATAAAGTTGGGCAGGTGGACCCCACCACCTTGTTTCTTCAACATGTTCATATCTAGAGCAAAAGTTCTAGGAATAGCTCATCACTTTCGTGCTAGGTTCCTCCATGCAACTTCGCCGCACGCCTCCATGCAACTTCGCTGTGGAAAGAAAAAAGATAAAGTTGGGCAGGTGGACCCCACCACCTTGTTCCTTCAACATGTTCATATCTAGAGCAAAAGTTCTAGGAATAGCTCATCACTTTCGTGCTAGGTTCCTCCATGCGACTTCGCCGCATGCCTCCATGCAACTTTGCTGTGGAAAGAAAAAAGATAAAGTTAGGCAGGTGGGCCCCACCACCTTGTTCCTTCAACATGTTCATACCTAGAGCAAAAGTTTAGCTCATCACTTTCGTGCCAAGTTCCCTCCACGCAACTTCGCCTCACGCCTCCACGCAACTTTGCTGTGGAAAGAAAAAAGATAAAGTTGATTTTGATGGGCAGGTGGGCTCCACCACCTCGTTCCTTCTACATGATCATATCTAGAGCAAAAGTGCTAGGAATAGCTCATCACTTCCATGCCAAGTTCCCTCCATGCAACTTCGCCTCACGCTTCCATGCAACTTCACTATGGAAAGAAAAAAGATAAAGTTGGGTAGGTGGGCCCCACCACCTTGTTCCTTCAACATGCTCATATCTAGAGCAAAAGTTCTAGGAATAGCTTATAACTTTCGTGCCGGGTTCCCTCCACGAAACTTCGTCTCATGCCTCCACGCAACTTCGTTGTGGAAAAAAAAAGATAAAGTTGATTTTGATGGGCAAGTGGGCCCCACCACCTTGTTCTTTCTACATGCTCATATGTAGAGTGAATCCAAGGCTTGAGTCCCCTAGCTTGTTTGCATTGCATTTCTATTACAAAGATGCCCCTATTGCAATTGTTGGATATATCATATGCTTGTTAGCCAGTGGACATTTGGACAATGAGCTCAGGTCTTTATTTGACATTGACTTAGCCGCTTAAGGCCCTCATTGAAATAATTTCCACTCTACGCTCTCTTTAAAAAAAAAATGACCTCATTTTAAGCCTTTATTTGGAGATTTCTTTTATTTTTATTTTTTTAAAGATGCTCCATGATTTTAACTAAGATGACTAAAAAAGCTGCAATAAACTATGATTTTGATTACCTTTGGTGAGCTTTTTGAAAACGAGCCCTAGTGCTAGTGTCATCTTCATTATTCCACATTGCATGGTCATAACATGATTGAACGGACAAGCTTAAACTACTATTGGAAAAAAAAAAAAACGTGTAAGTAGAAGAGTAACACAAGTATATTTGATTATTCTTTCAACATAGCATTCTTGGTATAGGAAATGTAAGAAATTTAAAAGCAATAATTCCAAGGTTTTAAATCCATTATTAGAAGTCTCAAAGAATTTTATCTATCTTTCCCAATAATTATAGATGTCACTAGAGTTTCCACTAAAACGTCACGAACATTTAGTTGATGTAAACCGGGAATTCCAGCTTCAGTATTTTGCAGCCCCATCATGCATTCCTCTGCACTGTTGGCCCACTTTCCTCATGATCCGTTTGACTTGGGCCATTTTCCCAAAGTGCAATAACCTCTTCCATAGCTCTGGATGCAAGTCCCTTTTTCATGGACTAAAGCTGGTACTGGTGGGTTCTCCCGTAAGTCTGCTTCTCTTGAGCTCTCTTCTTATGAATTTGTTTGATACCTTTAGCATGACAAACCTCGGAGAGTGTAAGTGACCAACCACAGAGGAAAGCTGGATCAATCTGAGTCACTGATTGTCTGGCATCACGGCCTTCAGGTTGTCCTCTAATTGCCCAGACATTATTTGGAATCCCCAATTTTGGAAGATTTCTTCCATTACTCTTGAGGCTAAATTGGAAATGATTCAAATCATCTTGATTAAAATCAGACTCTTCTGCTCTTGGTTGGGAATATGCAAGCCACATGTCATCGGAAATGGCTTGATAGTATGGTGCATACTCCCTCTCCCCTTCTTGGAATTAATGTGTGGAAGGATCTGGACCGGGGCAACCACATTTCCTCCTCTTGGTCCAAATACAAAACAAAAAGCTTATACTAGGAACTTGTCACCCAACCAATGTGAAGCCATAAGCAACCACTTCAGCATCTCTCCTCCAGGAAAAAAAGATGGAGCCTTTCCCGAGCAACCATCTTCTCGCAACGTCGTGATCAATGCCTTGAACTACCCATCTAACAAAGAGACAAAAAATCCGAACGTAAACTACTTATATGCTTAAAATATATTTGCTTGTGCAATGTTCTGGCAAACAAAACATGAAAGAACCTCCTCGGAGCCAAAGTCATCTTGTTGAGGTGTCAGATTTTAATTATGGGTGATCCCATGTTGTCGTGAGATTAAGAGCAGAGAAAATTCATGCCGTTTTTACTGGCCATTGCTAGATCATTGAAAAATTATTGCAGTAATGTAGTTGCTGACTACATAAATATATTTGGTTATCTAATATTTCAGAATAGCTACTACTTGTGAATGTTGCCAACTCTTGATATACTAGTAGGTATTTTATTATATTAAAATTATAAGCCATACCAACTAATTACTAATTAAATTAAAGTTCCGACTTTTTAAATCAAGACTTTTAAAATCTGTGAACTCTCGATGGATTGAAAATTATCTTTTCCTAAAGAAAAATTGATAATCAAACCAAGAATTTGAAAGGTACGTACTTCCTTTTTTATGTGTAAAAGTTTCCAATGAAATGAAAAGTCACTTCGACTAATTACATGTTTGCCAATTGAAGGTTGCCAATTAGGTGGAAATGTACCACTTACTAATATTTTGAAAGCCACTTATTCAAGTGAAAAGTTACTAATTTATAGAAAAATCACTTTTTTCTTTAAACGTTGAAAGGGAACTACCCTCTATGGGCCTGGGTATGATAACTTCTCTAAATACTTTTTGGATGAATCTAAGAAGGCCATTTTTGGCGCATCTAGCTAATTGTCTTTCAGTCTAAGTACCCAATTGAAAGGCGATTGTTGATGACCACCGCCAACCCCTGCTCTTTTCATTAGCAACATCTCCCTCCACCTGCATATATCTCTGTTCATTCTCTTCCTCTTCAAATAACCCATTTTTGTCATTGTAGCACCCCGTCTTCGCTGCTAGTCTCTAACAGAGAGAGCATCCTAATCTTTCTCCATCCGGCACTAGCAAAAACATGCTCACTCTCTTTTCTTATATAACGAGTTACCCTTATTGTGAATAGTGCAATTACCTTGCATATTGATAGTTACTATTTTGATGTTACAAGTAAGTTAGAGATGAGACAATTCTAATTACCGAGTTTTTAAAAGTTACTCGACATCTTGAAAAATTAATAATAAAATGGATTTGTAACTCATTGGCAAGAGAACCGCATATGCTTTTTCTATATAAGAAGTAACAAATAAGGATGAGAAAGTTGCTATAACTACTTTGATATTTTGTTACCTACTAAGTACTAAATTAGATGAAACTTACTCACCAAGTGATAAGTTAGGTGACAATAATAGCAGACAATTATGCACTTCAATCTTTCTCGATCATAGTTATACAACCTCACATTTATCATTTCATATGAATAACAATTTAATATAAAATAAAATAAAAACTTTACTTAGTGCAATTGTATCACTTATGCCTCTCAAACCAGCCATTGGGCCAATCAGGCCTTGATTTGCGTTGAGTTTCGATCGGATCTGGGCTCTCAAATTAGGTTGTTGCTTCACTTTTTCAACAAATTGAACTCAATTCGGGTCAAACTTTGGACCCATTGGGTCAAATGTATAACGATGTAACTTTTTTGATGAACCTCAATGCCATTATATCACTTATGCCTCTCAAGCCAACCATTGGGTCAATCGGGCCTTGATTTGCTTCTAGTTTCAATTAGATTTAGGCACTTTGGGCGTTGCATAGTTGGTCAATGAATTTTTTTTATCAAAAAAACAAAAAATGGTTGTTTGCTTCACTTCAACAAATTGAATTCAGTAGGCGTCGAATTATGGACTGATCGAGTCAAATGTCTGACGATGCGAGTCACCTTTGTTATCGAAATTGATGCTTACATAGCGTTCTCTCTTGTGGGGTAGCAATGTAAATAGTGCAAAGACAGTACCCCGGAATTAAAATATACACGCACATGCACGATTATTTTACTCCTCACGCAAGTCATATTAAATAAATAATAAAATTTAATATTATAATTGGATGACTATTATAATACTTGATATTTTTTTTCTTATCTTACCCTATACAAATTCTTTTTAAGAAAACAAACCCTAAACGAACGTTTTGGCTATGTTTTTAATAACTTGTAAAAAATTTATTCAACAATTCTATAAAATAGAAAATGGTACAAGATGATGTTGGTTGTTCACTGTCCAGACAATTGAGGAATTTCATTCGAGTGCACTGAGTAGTAGGGGTGTGCATGGTATGGGTGGGTAGTTCCCGACCTAGAACCGGGAACCACCAGTTAAGGACTGGTTCCGAAAAATTGGAACCGGGATCCACCTGTTTATTGCATGAATTCACCCGGGAACCAAACCGCCGGTCCGGTCTGGTTCCTAGGTGGATCCATGAAACCGATCTTGACATAAAACAATTTTGATTTTCAACATAGAACGGTCGGGTCTATGAGTTGGGCAGTAGGGGAGGAGGTCTATGGTTGGGTTTTCAACATAGAACGGTTGCGAAACAATTTTCTGTGGCTGTGGCAGGTGGCGGCCAATGCGAGGGAGCGAACAACAGTAGCGGAGGAGCAACGGTGGCGGCATCAACACTCGGGGAGGAATCGAAATGGCGATAGGATTATGAGAAACTGAGGAAGAGACAAAGAGAGAGAGAAGACGAAGGGAGTGAGGAGATGAGATCTAATCTAGGGTTTCTTTTAATATTTTTTTTAATATTAAAAAGGTTCCGGTCCGGTCTGGGTGGGCAGATCTGCCCATGGAACCGGAAACCAGAACGGTACCCACCGGTTCCGAAAAATTGGAACTGGGAACTGGACTGGTTCTTTCAAGAACTGCCGGTTTTAGGCGGTTCCGGTTTGGTTTTGGGCTGTCCGGGTGATTCCCGGGTATTTTATACACCCCTACTGAGTAGTGGAAAGTAGGTGGTTAATTTCTTCTTTGGCCGACTTTACACTTTTTTTTCCTTTAAATTGCATTGCAAATTTAGAGATAGAGCACTCCATGTAGATGAGGGCAAATTTTAGCATGAGATGAAATGGCACGCTGGTTTAAATACATAGATAAGAAATTTATCATGTACCATTGTTCCATAACGTGTCATTCATGTGACATCCAGATTTTCGGATTTTAATTTCGACTGGATAAATAGGATCCCTGTCTCATCGCCAATTTATTTCGTCGATGTGTGGTCCGAAATTCAAGAAAGAAATTATCGGAGAAAAAAATCGAAGACCGGAAGAAATTAGAAAGGGAAAGAAAAGAAAAATAAGAAAAATATAATTTTTAGATTTCTTTTCTCTCTCTCCCTTTTCTCTCTTCTTTCTCTCTCTCTCCTCTCTCCTTCCCTTGCCCCCCACTCATGCGATTCTTTCCCCAGCCGACCACCCCTGCTGTCTTCCACTTTGCTTTATCTTATTTTAAATTTTTGACCGGTCAAATCTTTCTCTCTCTTCTTGCCTCCTCCCTCACGTTACGTTCTCCTTCTTCTTCGTTCTTCTCTGTGCAAAACCGAACCAGGCGTAGAAGGAGAAGCCGCGCAAGAGCAGCTCGCCGTCGCCGCCTGTCCCGCCGCCGCACCGCACGCCCGTTCGCCGCCGCACATCCGCCGTTCGCCACCCGCACGCGGCCCGCGCTCGCCATCCCTCCCGCGCGAACCCAGCTCCCGTTTGGCCTCTGTTCAGCCACCGTGAGCGGCTGAGCAGGCCGCCGGAGCCGCCGTCCGGCCTCACCGGAGCCCCGCCTGCTCTCCCGACCTCTTACCGCCCCCAACCCTCTCTCTTTCTCTCTGTTTTGCAGCCAATCCAGCAAACCCGCGAGTGGGTTTCAGCCGGTTCGTGGGCCGTTTCGGGCCGTTTCCCGGCCCCGAACCCGGGCCGTGCTTTGGGAAGTTTCGTTCCTCGCGTCGCCGCCGTCGGATTGATCCGATTTGCGCGCGATTTGGTGAGTAATCTCACTAATCCTGAATTAGTTGACTAATTATGCTTTGAGGTTGGTTTAGTTTTAATTAATTATGTTTAGGTTGTTAGATTAGAATTAATTAGCAATTATTAGTCAATTGTGATGTGATTTAAATAAATTGATTGCGCAATTAGCAAGTAGACGTGGTCTACTATTTATTGAAGGCGTCTCGGGAATTTTCGGACCCCTAATCGGGCTTCAATTTGATGATTCGGGCCTAAGTTGGATTTTTAGCATTTAAATATTAATTTTCGGAATTAAATTAAATAATTATTTATTTTCCGAAAATTCAAGGGAGATGGTCCGGAACCGGAATATTATGCTGATGACTGTGGTGAAGTCCGTTTATTTAATCGGGCTTTAATTTGAGCTAAATCGAATTTTTAATATTAATCAATATTTGAAATTAATTAAATAATTATTTATTTACTGAAAATTCAACTGGGATGGCCCGTGACCGGAAAATTATGCTGATGACCGTGGTGAAGTCCGTTTATTTAATTGGACCTTATTTTGAGCTAAACAGAATTTTTAATATTAAATAATTAATTGTCAAAATTAATTAATTATTTATTTATTTTTCGGAAATTAAGATTTCGATGGCCGACGACCGAAATCTCGTGCTGATCGTCGTGGCACAGTTCGTTTATTTATTTGAGCTCTACGTTGTATGGAATTAAATAAATTGTGATGTTTTAGGGATTTACCCTAAATTGATTTGGAATTGTTTGAGATTGAATGATTGATTGTTAGATGGCCGAGTATGTTTGTTTAGCATTTATAATGCTTTGATTGAGTTGTAAAGTGGATGGGGTTATGAGAGAATTGGAAATACTCGGGATTGAATCAATCAGACACAGTGTATAGACCTACGTGGTTCGGTGATTGAGATATCACTGGCGAAAACGGCGCCTTAAAGAACGCACGTATCGGTCTAGTACATACATTATTGTGGACCTACGTGGTTCGGTGATTGGGATATCACTGGCGAAAACGGCGCCTTAAAGAACGCACGTATCGGTCTAGTACTCATATTGTTATAGGCATGTATGGTTCGGTGATCAAGGACATCACTGGCGAAAACGGCGCCTTAAAGAACGCATACACTTGTCTATTAAATACATTGTTATAGGCATGTGTGGTTCGGTGACTAAGGATGGCACTGGCGAAAACGGCGCCTTAAAGAACGCACACAATTGTCTATTTGAGTACATGGTTGTAGGCATGTGTGGTTCGGTGATTGGGATATCACTGGCGAAAACGGCGCCTTAAAGAACGCACACAATTGTCTATTGAGTACATGGTTATAGGCATGCGTGGTTCGGTGACTAAGGATGGCACTGGCGAAAACGGCGCCTTAAAGAACGCACGCAATTGTCTATTGGACAGATCATTGTAGGCATGTGTGGTTCGGTGATTTGGAATATCACTGGCGAAAACGGCGCCTTAAAGAACGCACGCAATTGTCTAGTGAATATGTCACTTTGGCGAACTTGACGCCCGAGAGTATTGACCTAGAATGGTCCGTCTGACATGAAATCGATTAGTTCGATTGACCAATGAATTGATCCGATTGTTGTGAAATGATTGATTGAATGGAAATGACCGTGAGTGGTCTTGTTGGTATATAATCGACTAGGTCGATTTGTTCGATGCTTCGATCGGTGATATGATTGCTTGAGTGCCTATTGTGAATTGTACTGACTTGCAGGTGGGATCTGATGCTAAGGTACGTCTTCTGACCTATGCGTGTTTAGGCAGCCTTTAGTATGATGGTTTACTAATTGGGCTTAGTGGGGTAGAACTCGCTGAGACGTAGTCTCATCCCAGTTTGGGGAAAAACATTTCAGGACCCCGCTAAGGAGCTGAGGAGGAAGAGTCGGAGAAGGATTTTTGGGAAAAGAAGATAATCCTGAGATGGGCCTTGAGTACGGCCCAGATGGACTAAGATTGTATCTTCTTTGATATCTCCATTTTGATGTGAATAGAGTTTAGAATAAAAAGTTTGTGAAGTGTTCTTGTTTGTGGTTTGTATAAAAGTTTGGTTATAAATTTCAATATGAAAAATATGGCCCTGCTTTTCTATCCCATCGTTTTATTGTCAGGGATTTTAATCTTCCGCATGTGCTTAATAAATGAAAGGGTCGGCGATATATTGACTGGGATATCGCATTATAAAATCGACCAAGTGAGACGGATGTGTGCGTGCCTGAGGATCGGGGCGTGACAATTCACACACAAAGGACATAAAAACAAATTTGTTTGCTTTTCATCAATGATAAGTAACATGATTGTGCGATAAATGCCTAATTTTCAAGAAATATATATTTTTTATTGCTTTGAGATCTTTTTTTATTTTACGTACTTTTTGTTTGTTTAATGGACAATTAGTCTTTTCATGTAGGCAATGCGCCCATACGAGATATTTGTGTTTTGCATGATTGATTGTGAGTGAAATATGAAAATAATCAATTTCCCCCACCTGCTGCTTTTTCTCAATTTTGTTTACTCTTCACTCATATTCCCATCTCTCTCTCTCTCAATCCACAAATTTTCTCATTCACTTAGATTTTGCTTCATATTTCTTCAAATCAAAGCCTCTAATCGCTTTCTCTTAGCTTTAACCTTCCTCGAATCTAACCTGTTTCATCCAAACCTATTCAATTCCATCCCAAACACCCAAAAAATCCTTAGAAATCCTCCCTCTTCTGTGAGAATGCCGATCAAACACACGGCTGGAAAAGAAGGGAAGCAGTTCTCCATTACACTGGAGGGCATAATAAAGCGAATGGGAGGTCGCAACTCCTCCGCAAGTTAGGTTCCCCAAACGGAACCAAGCTTGCTTTGATAGATATCTCACATTTGCTGCTAGAAGTGTGTTGGAAGAGACAGCATATAGACTTTTGAGTATTTCACACAGGAGGGATTTCCATTTAGGCAAATGGTTTTAGCCTGTCGGGTTGGATTTGGTTTTGGTTGGTGTCCGAGGAGATTTATTTTTAAGCTGTGAAATGGTTTTATACTTACTCGATCAAAGGTGAGAATGATAAGAAGGAAATATAAGTCACGAGCCTTTCTATTTGGAACGTTGATTATTCTTGAATATTAATCCTGAGGTGATTTTGAAGCATTTAGCTTTCAGTGATACTTACATGACCATGAGAAAATGATGGTTTTTCTAAACAAGTGAGACAATTAGTCCATGATCCTAAGGCGCTGCATTTATATGTTAGCATGCGTAGTCTCCATATGATTTCGATGTACTGCCTGCTTTCCATATCTGGCCATGGAGTTGATTTGGTCAAGGAACAAATCAAGCTGACATTCAAGGTCAAGAATGGTTTAAAGGGCTCCCGAAGAGACCTCCAAAAGGACTGTATATTTTGTGTGGGGGATGGCCTTAACTTGCATTTTTGAAACTTTTGACGTTGACCTCGAAGGTGAGACGCTAGAGTCCTAAACAACCGCCAATTTATTGGAGAGTTCACGCTAAAAGCTATGGACATCACAAGAAGGAAGGAGAAGTTTGGGTGAGGAAGAATGCTTGGGATGGCCAAACCAAACACACGGGGTATCGCCACCTCACTTTACGAGGCTAGCTGTTGGAGTTGATATTAGGATGGAAATGAAGGTGATCCGTAGGTCGAGGCTCTCTCTGCCAAGCTTTCCTAGCTTTGAGGGGGAGATCCACGTGGTCTGCGAAGAGATGCAATCAGGATCTATGGGAAATTCGGGAGTAACTTCAATTGTTCGGTTAGTTTGCTCCACTTTCCTCCAAAATTTTCATTTCTTTCCATAGTATCCTCCTCCTCCACCAACTTTATTGGAGTTTTCACGTGTTGACCATATTTTTCAAGCATTGGCTTAACGACCTAATCAAGGTCTATGTTTCAATCCATTTTTCAATTTTTTTGGTTTTTTTATATTTTTATATCTTTAGATTTTATTCATTTATTATTATTCTTTTTATATATTTTAAAAAATTATTATTATTATTATTCTTATTATATATTTCGAGACACATATCGATCTATGGGCATGATTCATTGGGCTTATTGCCTTAAGAGGGCTTGATCAAAAATTCAAACTGGGATCATATCATAGAATTGAACCCAATTCCCACCTGAAACTAATCAAACCCAAATTCGCGAAAAAAAAAAAAAAAAAAAAAAAAAAAAAAAAAACGAGATCCATAGCCCAATCACCAGTAAAACCGAATTGAACATAACGGCACTAACCCAACTCTCTCATGCTAAGCCCACAATGAATTCATTGTCCATTAAGAGGCCCATTTTCCTATTTATTCTCTTCTCTCCTTCTTATTTGTTTTGCCCTGTCGTCTTCTTCCTATCATCTTTCTCGCGCACATCCTGGGAGCTCTGCTCTGCTAAAGAAACCGACTCAACCTCATCAATGATCGACGTATTCAAGCATTGAATGTAACGTCGCCGTTGTCCGGCTTCAGTCGCCTGGAGCACGGCCATTGTCCGTTAATCGTCATGTATAAACCAAGATTAGTGGAAGGACACCCAGGATATGAGCGTAAAGAACTGGACCTCTAATCAACGTATGGGTCAAAGATTTCGAGCCACGTTTCTCAACAAGAAAAACGACCACACCATGTGGCCATGGAGATGCAAAAAATAGCAAAAATAGATAGCCGGTCACATATTGAGAGACCGCAAAGTGTACTGGAAAGCAGATCCGTAGCAAATGGGGAAAAAAATTTTCATCCACGATGCTTAGACTAGCAACCACATCCCATAATCAGTATCTTTCAACAAAATCAATCCGAATGCGTCACTTTTGCTTCATAATCAATCAAAAGCACGGGGCGATGGTCACAGATTTAACTCATGCATTCTATCAAACAGTTGGTGAGCATATCCGGAAAAAGACATGATTAGTGTATCAACACCACAAAACAATCCAAATACTTCTTTGCAGAAAGGGTTTAATTCATCGAGGCAAAAAAAATGATTTCAAACCTGGTCTCTTCCCAGACATACACCAACGTCGACTACAAACTAAATCTTCATATAAGAAATGAACATAAAAATGTTGCGAAACCAACCTTGTCGAGGAAGGATTTTGAGCCACGAGTACTGATTAAAATCGTCCTGGATGTTCAGGTAAGTGTCGATCGACGAACTTGAGATGGATTCGTGGAGATCGAGCGGGACTTGACAGCTTTAGAGTTTTTGCCTCCGAAACGGGGCAAGGCAACGGTCCTCCGGATACTTCACAGAGGCAAGAGATCCAAAGCGATGAGCAATGATCGAAAGCCGGAATAGGGGCTCCAAGTGCGCCGGGTACAGTGATCGGTGTAAAAACATAGGATGGATTGAATGTTAAAACAGAGGATAACAGAGAGTTTTTGGGCCGTGGTAAGGGAATGGCCGCGAGTGATGACGGAAGACGTCTGACCGCGAAGGACGGAGTCTGAAAATCTCCCGGAGTGCTCTCAAAATTAATTTCTATCTCCCAAAGTAATTTCTATCTCCCTTTCTTACCTCACTCTCTCTCTGACATTCCACCAAAACACGATCACTAGTCCCGTCCTACTCAGAAAAAAACCGACAATCCCACCTTTGCATTGCGTCCTCTGCGCGAGCGGTTATGGAGAGAGAAAGGTCTGAGAGAGAATTACCAATGATGATGAAGAAGACGATGAATATTATCTGGTCTCCCCTCAGGTTTGGAGGGAGGAGACTGTTCATGGAAGATCTTTTTTTTTTCGTTCCCTTTTTTTTTTTTCACGTGTTTTCCCCCGATCCCCCTTTAAAATGCTGAAATGGGCAGGCTTTATAGATGGGCCGCAGGTGCGCGAATAGGGCCACATGAAATGATGGATAGGGCTTTTTTTCTTTTCTTTTTTCTCTTTCTCATTTTTTATATTTTTTATTACTTAAATGCATATTTGATTTATCAAGTAAAATTCAAGTGTTAACATCCGTGTCTGGTTAAGCTTACTGTAGTGGCATGTAAAATTGCGAAAATTGCTAATCAAATGTATTTGTCTACGTTTGCTGCGAGAGGTGTGTTGGAAGAGATGGGATATAGACTTTGAACTTTTTTCACATGGGAGATATTTCTGTTTAAGCAAATGATTTAGTTGGTTGGGTTAGATTTTTGAATTTCTGTCGGTGTCCGAGGAGATTTATTTTGAAGTTGTGAACAGGTTTTATACTCATTCGATCAAAGGTGAGGATGATAAAAAGGAAATAATTTACGAGTCTTTTTGTGAATGGAACGTTGATTATTTTTTAACATTAATCCCAAGGATGATTTGCGGCGTTTAGTTGTCTGTGATACTTACATGACTATGAGAAAAAAATGATGTATTTTTTCAGAACAAGTGAAGCGATTAGTTCATGATCCTAACATGCTGCATTGGAATGTCAATATGCGCAGCATAGTTTCCATACGGTTGTGATATATTGCCTGCTTCTTGTTTCTGGTCTCAAAGCTGATTTGTTCGAGGAAAAAATCAAGCTAACATTCAAGGTCCAAAAACGGTTTTCAGTTCTTCGGAAGTGACCTCCAAAAGGACCGAATTTTCCTTTGGGGGATGGCCTTAACTCGCATTTTTGGAACTTTTGATGTTGACCTCGGGGGTGAGATGCCTGGAGTCCGAAGCGACCGCCAATTTAATGGAGAGTCCACACTAAAAGGTATGGACATCGAAAGAAAGGAGAAGTTTGGATATGGAAGAATGCTTGGGATGGCCAAACCAAACTTGAGGATCATAGCCAACTGTATAACACAAGTTGCCGGAGTTGATACTACGACTGAAATGAAGGTGATCCATTGGTAGAGGTCCTCTTTACCCAGCTTACTTCGCTTTGAGGGGGATCCCACATTGTCTGCAATGAGATGCGACAAGGATTTGTGGGAAATTCAGGAGGAACTTTGTTCAGTTGATTTGCTCCAATTTTCCTCCAAAATCCTCATTTCTTTCCACAATATCCTCATCCTCCACCAACTTATTAGAGTTTTTATGCGTTGTCATTATTTTTCAAGAAAAATATGGCTTGTTTCTTACTTGAAGAAGTGTTTTAAGATTCTTCTGATCGTGTTGCTTTGTGAGCTTATGTATACACTTGAGCTGAAGCACGTAAAATTGTTGAAAGCACTTGATCTGCTTATTTGCCCCTGAAGCCCTTTTTGATGCTATGACAAAAAGAGGGAGGATGCGTGTGACACTTGATTGGATTAATGAGCATTCTCGTAGGGGAGCTTGTGAATTGAAGTTGCATCATGAGATTCGAAGCTTTCATGACAGTTACAGAATACTTAAAAGGAGAGAAGTTTCGGGAGTTTTGAACCCTTAAAGAGGAAATTAACTTAAGCTCCTGTGTTAGCACCACCGAACGTTGATTTGGTTTTCGTGGTTTATTGCAATGTGTCCAATGTTGGCATTGGTGTGTTCTCAATCAAGAAGGTCGTCCATTTGTCCCTGTCAATTAAAATTCAAATGATGCCGAGCTGAAGTATTCGACCTATGATGAGTTTTATGCTCCAGTCCGTGCACTCAAGTAGTGGAGGCACCATTTGCTAACAAAAGAGTTTGTTTTGTACTCTGATCATTAACCACTTAACAGATACAACTCTCAACAGAAGCTTAATCGCCCACTTGCAACTTGGAGTGAATTTCTGCAGCCCTTTCCATTCCTTTCTCAAACATAAATCTGGCACTTAAAATCCAGTCGAGGACACTCTACGCTGCTGATATGCACTCCTCCCTTCTACTGTATAAATCAATGTTGTTGATTTCACGTTGTGATAAATTTGTATTAAGAGGATCCAAGTTTTGGAAAAAAAAATGGGAGTTGACTCTTGAGAGTTCATATTGAAGGTTTCACCATCTAGATGGTCTTCTGTATATTGAAGGGCGGTCAATTAATTGTGCATTCTGCAATGTTCATGTCGTTGAAGTTCCTGATGGTAAACTAGCTGGTCAGTTTAGTCGTGACAAAACATTGGCACTCATTAGAGAGATTTTCATTTTCCAAAGACGCGTAAAAAGACCAGGCAGCTAATGACCTATAAATTGAGTAGTGGAGAGTTCTTTTTTTCTTATGGTTTGACCTTGGCTTCATCTGGCCCTTTGCTTGATGATTCCCCAACAAGGATTGTTTATGGTTCAGGTTTATCTCGACTTTAGTCAGCAGTTGTTTGGGAAGCATGGATTCAAGATATGATGATTTGCTGCTAGTGCAGGCTGCTTATGTGAGGCCTTTTTTCCTCATCCTATCGTTGCTGCCCTGACGGAAGGTGTAGTTCTGCTAGCACATGGAATGCAATTAGAGAAAGGGGGCAGGTTGTTAGTTGGCATACATGTGTTTGGTATAATCCATGTATTCTTAAGCATTGTATTATAGCCTGGCTGCTAATCTTGAATAAGTCATCTGATGGAGAGTTCTTCTTTTTTGTTTTTTTTTTTTTTTTTAATGGTTTGACCTTGGCTTCATCTGGCCCTTTGCTTGATGATTCCCCAACAAAGATTGTCTGTGGTTCAGGTCTATCTCTTGATTTTTAGTCAACAGTTTTTTGGGAAACGTGTATTCAAGATCTGATGATTTGCTGCTAGTGCAGGCTGCTTTATGTGAGAACTTTTTTCCTCATCCTACTGTTGCTGCCCTGATGGACGGTGTAGTTCTGCTAGTACATGGAATGCAATTAGAGAGAAGCGGGCAGCTTGTTAGTTAGCATATATGTGTTTGGTATAATCCATGTATTCTTAAGCATCATTTTATAGCTTGGCTGCTAATCTTGAACAAGTCGTCTGATGGAGAGTTCTTTTTTTATTTTTCCCTTTTTAATGGTTTGACCTTGGCTTCATCTGGCCCTTTGCTTGATGATTCCCCAACAAGGATTGTCTATGGTTCAAGTCTATCTCTTGATTTTAGTCAGCAGTTTTTTGGGAAGCATGGATGCAAGATCTGATGATTTGCTGCTAGTGCAGGCTGCTTTATATGAGACCTTTTTTCCTCATCCTACTGTTGCTGCCCTGATGGAATATGTAGTTCTGCTAGTACAAGGAATGCAATTAGAGAGAAGGGGCAGTTTGTCAGTTGGCAAGTCATCTCCTCGAGCTCTCCTGATATTGCTTATCTTCTATCCCTTCCTTTTTTCTTGCCCATGTATTCCATGTCCTTATATAATTTAAGACAGACCATGTCATTCAAACGGAGAAGCCGGCTTACTCCTTTTGCATACGTATCATTGATTTATTTATATGTACCCAAACAAGTGAATGCCAATCAATTAAATCTCCCAAATAGTTCTCTCAGTTATGGAACCGACCAGGTCCTCAATATAATTTCAACACAATTTAGTTTATCTCTACAGTAACCATAGAAGTGGGGGAACTTTTGCAGCAGCTGCTCACAATTCAACCAATCAAGAATATCCAACTAGTCAAACTTACTGATGCTTGCAGGCAAAGTAGTAATAGCATTACCTGCTAGGGATGAGGAGAACAAGGTGGAAAAATAGGTAACATCCATGAGAAAATCCACTTCTGATAGACTGTGATTGCTTAGATCCAGATGAATTAGATTCGGCAATCCGATAGCACAATCCGAATTGACTGAATCATTCTCCATCTGGCGCAGAAACTTATGAAGCTTTGAGCAACAGTATGCATAAATATACCTAAGAGCTCACAACCTGTGAATGCTGCTAGGAAGAACTAAAAAGTTCCTTGCAGTCATGCATAAACAGAATTATAAGAAAAACAAGACTCCTAATTGAATCCGGCAATTCTTTAATTTTGCTGATGGCGGGCTAACGCTTAACTGAATTTGGGATGTATTCTGCACAGATTATCTTTTCTGGCGAAAATCAGGTAATCAAACAATTACCTTTATTTGGGAAACGAGAAGACATAATTATTAAGAGTGAAATGAAGTAGCAACATTTGTTGCAAATGTAGAACCAACAAATACAGATTTGAGCACACCCCCCATTAACTACTCATCCAAAGATAGAGAAACAGACCCTGCACAGGCTCAACCAACCACTTCCTACAAAACACATCTACTTCGAGAACATCAGAATTCACCCTTTTTGCCGGTCATAGCCCTTAACCTTTCTCGATTTAAGTTGCACGTACCAACACTAGGATGGCATGCCAACTAAGATAATCAGACAAATTAGAATAAGTATGCAAGATGCTCAAACTTCATGATGGGTTTCTTCTACCCACGAATGGAACTTGCCAATGCAATTGAAGGAATCGACTTTGTTGTAGACACCTTTTTTACTTTCAAGCTCTTTCTTCCTATCCTTCATAGAATATCCTCTTACACAACTAATCCCACACTCTTGTCTCGAAAACAGAGATGAGAACAGCAAATAGAAGGGCAGTGATTTGGATGCACCATGGAATACCATTTTGAAACAATAGAAAGGTACTTCAATGTGATATAGCGTGTTCGAAACTATACACATCATGAATTTATGGAAAAGAAGAGAGATTTCACACAATTAATAATTCTGGGATAAAATACATGGAACTCATCAAGCTCATATTTGCTTAAACTTCCATAAAGACAGAACATCCAAAAGCTCTGCAAAAGAGTAAAATTAACACGTGCTGCATTAATTTGGTTAAAAAAAGACTCAAGGATACATATGACAAACTTGGAAAAGCTCACTTGCACATCAAATTGATTTACTCCTATGATCTTGCATTATAAGCACTCCAACTAGCATAATATGGGAAACTGAAAGAGATGGTAGACACATAAATAAGAAAGAGAGGAAAGAGCTAGAATGTTCAGTCTGCTTGTGTTTTGACATTGATACTTCGTTTTGTGACACGATAAGCAATCTGGAAGAAATTATAGGATCCCCAAGAGTGAAGCGCAAAAAGCAATAAAAATGAAGCAAGTTCTAAAGCACAAGATCATAGTGACTTGAACAATACTTCCAATGAGGCCAAGAAAAAGACCTACATAACTTTTTTTAATATCCCTTTATATCTAAGCATTTGTATAATTCCCAACTACCTAAAGCTAAATTCAGCTGCAAAAAGTTTCAAATTCGTGACTGCTAAATAACATACATGGTATATGTATACTTTTGGACATTTGCAAAGTAATCCCTCACAATTAAATTTCCAAATTTAGCATTAGCACCAGCCAAATCAACAAATGTCCCATCCATCCATCTTTCGTGACAAACCCAGATGAAGTTGCTTGATGTGACAGCCACCGTGGTCGTCACATAGGAGAATTCCATTAGAAACCCATCAGAAGATGGACAAAAGGGTCACTCTCGCCGGGAAACGGCACAAGTGCAGAGATTGTTGGAATTGAAGTGCAAGGAAACATTTAGCAAATGCAACAAATTACAGTAAGCATTATGTCTAATATTCAAACTTGGTTGCAATCCAGAGGTGGACTTTTGTGCCATGATTCAAGAATGTCTCTGATTACTAAGATTATCTTTAGAGGCTTGAGGCACTTCCTACGGGCATTCATGTTGGCATAGAACCCTTTGACCATCCTCTATTTGCTTGCATATAAGGTGAAACCCAACACCTTCTCAGTGTTGCTTTTGATACTTCAAATGAAACCTGGAAGAGACTCCATGCTGTCTCTAGCATCTCATCCAGTTCATCAAATGAACGGTGTGGAAAATTGTTACCCCACGAGTGATCAAACTGTAATGAAGAGAAACTGCTTGTATTGAAGTTACTTCAAATATAGTTCACCAATACTTGAAACTCAAATGAAACACTAGCCTTAATTCCCTCCTCCAATTCAAAAGCAACACAAAAAGCCAATTCAAGGACATCCGCATGCAAATATTGGGGTACATAGAAAGAGACAGAACACTCTGGACTTTGGATAAATCAACATAGAATCTCTCTTCCAAGAAGTATAGTATCCATGTAGTGACCCACTAGAACACATCCTGCTATAGCAAATCCATAAAATCATAATCACACACGCTCATGCATGGGGTGGAAGTTTCTAGTCATGCACAGTGAGGAAAAAAAAATATCAAAATGAACAAGATTACCTTCTCAAATGGTACATAACAGGAACTTGACAAATTTCCAAATACAAATGGAAACTTCCCCCATGCTGTGTGCCTCTCTTGCAATTTGTTAGGCTCGATTAGATTCTTTCACTTAAGTATTTTTAATAGTGAACTTCAACTTTCCATCCATACTTGGCACTTTTAAACCTGTGAAGGACTTAAGTCCTTACTAGACTTGTGTCCCAAACACAATAGGAACAATTCTCATCCAGGACGAGTCTGCAAGTAGTGAAAATGGAATAAACTCATCCATCTAGATTGACCAGGGCATCAACATAATAGAAAAATAACTAAAAGAAGAGAGAATATAATTTCACAAAACCAGTAGTCAAAACATTTAAATCTGTGAATTACGCAATGGATACAATTGGGCAAATTCACAAACACTTGGTGGACGTCACAGAGGTGGGGTTCCTTCAAACGAAGGAGAGAAGGGACAAGCATTGGAGGTAGGGAATAATCTCGTTCACGCGGATGCCAATGGCTCTGGTAGCTCTAAATTCTCACTCCACCACTAAGCCATCATCCAAATTCAAGGATGATTTCCTTCATTTTTTTTACCCTGGGGGATGCCTAGTCCTCTACAAGAGTTTCGAGCTTTCATAGAACAGAAACAGTGGAAGGTTAAAAAGGTGCATGAACGCGAATAGCAATCAACTCACAGAACAATCCATATGCCTCCAACCAAAGGTATTGCACCCCACAACAATCCACACACAAGCACCACTACCTGCCGAATCCAATGCAGAACATCTCCCAACTGATCCTGCAACAGCCACGGACGCATGTTATCATTAATAACTCGATTATGCCAACGGAAAAGCTGACTTCCGGACCCAATCAAATCGTTCAAAATCAAATCGAGTCCACTTAAAATTGCACTTCAGCTAATAAATCTATAGCACTTTAATAATCTAAAATGGCAAGCGAAGCAAACGCTCGAGCGATTAAATGAAAGATTGTCCAATCTTCATTGAAAACTAAAGCCACATTAACTAAAATCTCACATGCTCCTCTGAGCATAAGACAGCTCCAGGTGTGACACCTAATCAAAACATAAAAGTGTAGAGGGGCTTTGGTATTTTGTGGTTAAGAACAAATTGTCATTTTTATAGTAGATTAAAAATTGTCACTTAATCATTTCTCATTTTGGATTGGACAAAGCAGTCCACGGGACTCTATCAATCACCGATCACTAAAGAGATTGGCGTGTGACATAGCTGTGAGTGTTTGTTTTTCCATCATTACAAACACTTATAATGGATCGCAACTAGACTCGTCAAAAAAAAAAACACACTATAAAACCAGTAAATAATATGTAAGTAATCATGTCGAGTAGAATATGACGTTTATCAATGAAATTACGATTCAATTGACAAGGAAACGCAAAAATAAACACTTTGCTATGAATTTGCTCTTTGAGAACTGCAGTAGTAATTCATTGCCGTAAGAGTGTCTTATGATTGAGATATTGCAAAGGAAATTTGGTTGTCAATCTTATGCAATAAAGAAGCATGCGTCCCAACTTGAGTTTAGTAAATATACTCATAAAATCACCCAAAAAAAAGGAGGAAAAAACAGTTTGGAACGTCACTTTCACTTTTAAATCAAATGAAGAAGGCATAAAGCAAATACTTAGCATTACAGTTCCACCAAAATAAAGTACTTACGTCGAACACCCCATGACAATTAGAAGGAAGTAGTTTCCATCCCTCAGAAGTCGTGATCAAACTACCCAACAAAATCGGTGCGAATTCGTTCGAAGTCGCTCAATGATGGTGATCGTGCCTTTGCTGAGGAACAAAATGATCTTCCCTTGCGTCTATTTTAGATTAACCAAGCATTCCTATGTATCCTCAATGGATGCGCAACGACTTGGACCCTGCGGCTTTCATGTGAATCAGACAGTGAAGACAAGAAGAAAACACAGATCCGAGTTTCTTCTCTCTTTCTTCATTTTTGCTGTTCACTCTATTTTCAGAGAATGAATATTATCCGACCATTTATATCGCGTGCCTCCATCTAGCTCCTTTCTTGATTCTTCATTTAATAAGAAGCTTTCAGATCGCCCTTCCTCTGTTACCTCCTCTATTTTGCCTTCTTCATGCATCGTGCTCTCCTTTGTACTAGTCTCACCACCTCCCTCTAGATCCATTTGCTTAGACCATGTTCCCAGTGAAGCGCTGATAACTTTATAAAAATAGAGTTATTTTACCTATTTTAGGCAACAATTAATGCATTATTTATGAGAAAATATTTGAATTTCCTTATGATTATTTGAATTTTCCTTGTTTATGCAGAATAATGAGATATGAAGAAGATAAGGAAAAAAATGTCAATTATCAGGAATTCAAATAAAAGCAGCAGTGGAAGATGGATATCAAATTAGGAAATTCTTGATTTTGTTCCCTAATGTTATCTATAAGCATTGGGAGATAGATATTTTAGATTTCCTATAAATAGGAAGAGAGAGCAGCTAGGTTTTTGGGGGTTAGATTGTTTTTCATTCTTCTGAGAGTTTTTCAAGTATTTTGAAAAGAAGATAAAAGTTGTGACAGAATTCTTATCCTTTAATTCAAGATGCTGGGTTTGATCTATATTTTTATTTTTATTTCTTATTCTACTATGTTCTAATTTTCTTTTATTAGGGCTACGATGTAGCCTAACCATGATGATATGAATTTCATGATTTTTATGTTTTACAATTGATTTCATTCATGTGAGTTATATATTATTGCGTTTAATGCTTTTGAGTGACTGGCCACCACTTGAATGATCTGATGTGCATGTTTGAGACTGAGAGGTGATAATATGCAATTGCTCATATAATATATAACCATGAATTAAACGTGGATATAAATATATCGCGTTATTTGTGTAGCTTTCGGTGATAAGGTGATCCAAAAGACTCATTATAAACCGGGAATATTCATAGTTTTTAATGCACTCATGTTTATTTTAATTCACGTAGAGATATAGTGGATTAATAAGCTGAGTAAGTTTGCTATACCTAGAGATAGGATAGTAAATAGATTAGGAAATTCCGCTATCACATGTTTGATATCGTTCTTGTATTCACAACAATCTAAATTCATATCTAGTGATTATGGTGAAATCGGATGCTCTAACATATTTATCTGATCGATTTACTACATTTAGTCTACAAATTTCGTTTTTAATTTATTCTTAATTATATTTTGGTTTGTTAGATAAATTTTAGAATTAGTCTATTTTAGTATTTAATTGGTTTATTAATCATCGATCTCTGTGGGACGATGCTTTATCTCATCATTATATTACTTGTTCGATACGTGCATTTGCGTTTAGAATTTTACGAACAAGCGCAATGTCCTTTGAACCTCTTGATCCTAGACTGCCATTATGGACTAAAGCTGGTTCTACTGGCTAATTCCGTGAGATCACAACCCTCAAATCACTCTCTTGTTGCTTGCATATCAGACGGATTCCCCAATTCTTCACAATTCTATGGGATGGTTTGAGGCTAACGTGAAAATAACTGGAATCTTTTTGCAAAACCTCACTTACCCCCACACCATGCCAGAGATACTTGAGCCAGAAATGATGCTTTTCTTATGAATCAAGCGTCTTGTGTGTCAAGTCATCCTCTCTCCATTCACAGATCTTTTAATCTCACGAGAGACTGAACTGAAAGCCATATTTTACTTCAACACAATTCTAATAATAGGATTTCCCCATACATGTCCCAGGATAAAAGGAAACATATGCCGCCCCTAATATGTTTTGCTAGCTTAATGATTGCTTTCTTAAGAACTGCAAGCCAACACTACTACACTTGCCTGTTCCCATTCATTCTTCTTCACTTTCAATGGATTTCGATTCACTTTCTATCCATTCCAGGTCCTCTATAGGAAGGTGACATTTCTTAAAGAATTCCATTAAACCTTTTGATCCATCAAGATCCTCATAGAGTGCAGCTGGATCCACAAATTGAGTGTCTTCAAGCACAACCTTCAAATCATCTTCTAGTTGTCTACACCTTAGCACATAGCCCAACTTTTTCACGGTTCCACCCGATACTCCAATTCTAAGCCTAAATCGTAGATAACTCTCCTCAAATTGATCAAAATCAACTTCTCCCTCCAACAATCCCCACAACATATTTGGTATGAGATATCGAATCCACATATGATCTGAATCAAATGAACCAAGAGTTCCCGATAGCACATTCCGCCTTTCGCCATTAACATGTGGGACAATGTCGAAAGATATTTCCTTTTTTCCATCTTCTACACTGAAAACAACACATAGAGCCAATCCTAGGAACTTGTCATACAAGTCTTGTGAAACCATGAAAGATATAGTACCATCTTCAACAGGCACAAACTTCTCTAGCATCTCTCCTCTAGGGACAACATTTTGGAAATCACGATAATTGGAAAAGCGATAGTTCTGTTAAATGGGTAAATAGTTAGAAGAACTCAAGTTTATAATTAAGTTTGAGTAGAAGAGCTTGATTTGAGGATACTCCTTGTAACTCAACCTAAGCTAGTGTTCTATAATAATTAGATGCATTGATCCTTGCTTACGTTATCTAGCATTTTCAGTTTTTGTATTATAAAAACACACAAAGCACTAAACATAGACTTTGTGACCATGCACAAAGACGCAGCCCTGCACAAAGAGAGCAGCACTCGGGGGGGGGGGGTGTGGGGGGGAGGGAGTGGGGAGGGGGAGGGTTGGTGGGAGAGAGGAGAGAGGGGAGAGAGAGACCTGAATTGGGAAGTCAGGCACGTTGGATCCTTCGAGTATTAATTCACTTGAATTATTTTCCTCTCTACTTGTTTTATTATCTAGTAAATCTTCTATTTCACTTGAAGTTTCTTCCACTGTGCTCATTTGATTATCTTCATGTCGAACCTCATACAGTAAAGCAGGATCCAGGGACTGATTATGTTGAAGAAAAATCTCCAAATCATTCTCTAATGGCTTGCATATTAATCGGAATCCACATTTTTTCACAATTACATCATTGCATGTTCTAATGGTTGCTATGAAACAATTCCAGCCATTTGGACCAAACGAAACTTGGTCCCATAGTAGCCTTGGTTTGTAACACATAAGCCACACATGATTGAAATCATGTCGGAAAGGCCTTCCCACACCCCAACTACGTTGACCATTAATGGCTGGCCAAATATCCACGAATATCCATCGCCATCCTTTTGTCCACATTTTGCTCGGGCTACAACACAAAAAGCTAATCCTAAGAATTTTTCAAATAAGTCCTTTGAAGCCATGAAAGAAATTTGACCTTCATTATTAGGGAGCAACCATTCTGGCATCTCTCCTCCAGGCATAAAAGTTCTTGGTGACCATATAAATGATGAAACATCTGTCATAATGAACACTGTTAGATAGTTTTTTTTTTTTTCAAAATTGGCACCTAAAAAGAGGAGTTTCAATGAGTTAAGTGGGTATTCTTATAGTTTAGCCATAGTTAGCAATAGTATTACAAAGATTTTTTGTACTTAATTGGTGGACATGAGATATGTATTGTTTAAGATTTTGTAACTAGATGAACATATATTGTTGAAGTTCTTCATTGGGCATTCCTTGTAATGACACAGGGAGCTAGAGTTTTATAGATAGAGAGAATATCATTTGCGTTGCCTTATAGCCACCTCCACTACATTTACACGCAGAATCACTTTCAAAATGTTTGCTTTTATTAATTAGCCCAGATTTTCCGCCTTTCACAGTATGCAAAACACAGTGTAGCCAACATGTATGCGGTCTCACAACAATCAAAGAGAGAGGGAGAGTCTAACCTGATAACTCGAACTAGAATACGTAAACTTGCGACGGAGCCGTCCATGACTTGAATAAAAGTCAACTTGGTCAGAGTCACGCAGGCATGAGGGCTTTTCACTCAGAGATTTGCAGCCAAGTGCCCACTGACGTTGAAATTGCCCTGGAATATCGAGGATCTCTTGTATTCTTTGACAATACGAAACAGGTAAATGGGGCAACTTATATTGTTGCTTGCATGTAGGAAGGTTATTAAAATTGTTTCCTTCCAAAAACAAATAATTTAAGGAGGGAAAACAGGAAGGATTCTCCAGAAATTCTACTTCTGATAAATTGCATTGGTCAAGATCTAGCAACCTCAACTTAGGAAATCCCATTTTCATATGGGGATCACTCGAATCCCCCTCCCTCTTTGGAAACTTGACTAGTTTTGAGCAGCCGTGAAGCCTCAGGAATTCAAGTTTTGGCAACCTATAAATGCTAGACGGAAGGACTGCCAATTTCTTGCAATCAGATAAATCCATTTCCCCCAAAGAGATAAGATTTTCTATGGACGCAGGAAGTCCCTCAATTGAAGTCCCTTGTAAATTAAGTCCTTGCAAGCCTTTCATTTTATCCGAAAAATCAGGGAGTCTTTGCAACTTTGAGCAACCATTAAGATTGAGAAGTTGAAGATTCTTGGAATGGAGCACATCAGGGAGATGATGGAGTTTTGAGCACTCACCTAAATTCAAAAACTGTAACTTGTTGTGATATGAAACTGATTCGTGGGCACGCTCCAAGTTTTTGCACTTATAAAGATCCAATATCTCGAGATTTGGAGTACAATTGAGGTCCGGCATACAAACCAATGATTGGCATTCCCTGAAGCTAATGAACTTTAGTTTTATGAAGTCTTACAAGAACAAAGAAATCAACTTGGGTAGACATTCCGGATGAAAAAAAAAAAAATCTGAGATGAGTATTTAATTCAAAATTATTAATAAGTAATTATTTCTATTTGTCCAGAGGTAAATAAATGGTTCTTATAGTTTTCCTAAACAAATTACATGAGGACGATTCTGTTATCCCATTGTGTAAAATTGGAACACTGTTTCGTGCTGGTAAAAGTTGAAAGACATTGTTCATTGTCAAATTCTGTTGCTAACAAAAATTTGATTGAAAACTTGTTTAATAGTAATGCTTTGGTAAGTAACCAATACTTTTAAGTTACTACATAGTTTTAAATTACAAACCATTTCATTACGTACCTTACCGATAAGATAATGGTATTGACTTATACTAAAAACTAGTAAGATGCATGTGCATCGCATGGATAAGACTATATTTAATATAATGAATGTTGATATCAACAAGACTTTTTCGAAGAGGGATAAAACATGTGTAGAAGATTATAACAAAATAACTATACACATCAATGAAATTCTTTGCTAGAGCTTATAAGAAAATAGGAGGTTTATCCTCTAATTGACAGAGAGGGTTAAAATCTTGAAAGATCCTAAACTAGTCCCCTATGATATACTTACGTTAGACCAATTTCTATCTCACAAAAATCTCAAGTTGATACCTCTAGCCCAAACTGACCCTTTGTAATGCAAATTTGTCAATACACATGGCAAACGACTACAAGACTTATTTGATTTTGAGAATGATAGATTCGATGTGAAAAATCTACGTGTGATGATATTAAATCCAAACAGAAAATAGTGAACATTATTGGAAAAACTGAGTAAGACTTTGGTTTTTGACACATTATATCAATGAATACTACTCCTAACAACTTCGTGCACCAAAGGACTCGTCCATCACTTGGATGCCCTTAGGCGATAACCTTTACCCACTGTACATGGCCAGGAAAAATGAGTAACATGTTGATTTGGGTCTCTCTTAATGGAATCTGACCAAAGCCTAAAAACATGTATCTTCTTAGATAGATTTTATGTGCAAAAGCCCCCATTAAAATGAAAAGCACTAATTAAGGAATTACAATGAATAATTTTCACCATTAGAAACTTTAGTATCTGTAAGTATTTTCTTCCTCATGCGTTCTAATCGGACGGACCGGTTGTCCATTTCTTTTGGTTTAGTATGACCTGCCTATGAATAAATCCGACGAGCCAAGATTCTCAGATGGATTTTCGTTTTTAAAGGGCACTTTTCTTTCTTAGGTCCAACAACATGTAATAGGCCGTGGGTTGTAGTTAGGATTAACTAACAGATACTAGATGGACCAAAAGTGGGCCTTGGGATCATTGACAGGAAGGCCATGGAATGGCCGAAGTGAATGGGCCAAGAAAGTGGTCATGGTAGACTCATCCCCGGGATCAATAAAATTGGGCAATCAGTTTTTACCCAACATAAACCCCACAACGAGTTTGGATGGATGATCCACTAAACATCCGGGGCCTTGCGATTAAAATCAATTATGAATTCAATGATTTATTTGTAAAATATGAGCCAAATATGAATTTGATCTTTTCATTTATTATTGTTTGTTAAATGTAAGTCAAATATGAGATGGGTAAGATTCTTTTCAGACCTCATCATGAACAATCAAATTTAAGCATATAATAATATACTTTTTTAAAATAGAATCTATATAAAATTAAAAAAATTATTTTCAAACATTTATTACCAAAATTTGCATTACTCTATTAGAGAATTATGCAATAGAATATAAAGTTATATAAATTATTACCGAAATATGTGTAACAATTAGACATGCTGAATAGAGATTTGCTAAAGTAACCATAAAAACCGAATTAATTAGCAAGGCTCATGTGTGAGCATGCCACGTAGGTCAACCTTGCACGAGCTTAACCTATTTATTTATCTATTATAACTCTTATTTGAGTCCATTTACTAACTTTTTAACTGATTTTGTTTTAAATTTTTAATTACTCTAACAATTAGCAACATTTATTTTTAAAGTTGCCAACTTGTTAAAGTTATTAACTCATATAGAAAACTACCAACTTTGATTTTGTGGTTTACCAACTTTTCACGAGTTAAATTATCATCTACTTTTAGTTTGGGGCGTTTGATAACCATATTAATTGCCAAAGATTAAACTTTTCGATAGTTAATTTCATCAAGTGCGTTTGATAAACTCTACCTACACAACTTTATTCATTGCTTTGAGTTAAAAATCACTTAATGTGATTAGCAAAAAAAAGGGCTAACTTAGTTGGTTATATGCAAAAGATATTCAATGAAAATTAAAATCTTACCAGTTATATTGTCAAAATCTATCAATAATGTTCACTATTTTATATTTGGTAAGAAGTTAATCTATTATCAAACAACATTTTATTTTTCATTTTCAGTATTTACTCAGTACAAAAGTTTTAGTCTTTTTGGTTTTACCAAACTAGCCCTAACTCGTATTTGGGTAAATTACCAACATTTATTTGATTGTTTTGAAATTACCAATAGTCATAATCATTTACCAGCACTCATTTATGGAGCTTATTGACATGCTAAATTTAAGCATTTCTTATACGAAATTACCAACTCTTGCTTGAGTCGTTTTCCTGGTGTTTACTTGATCATTCCAATACTTTGCCATCATTTGTTGGTTAAAGTTTTTATTAACTCTTATAGGAAATTACTGACTTTTATTTGAGTCACTACCATTTTTTATTGTTTTGAAATTATCAAATCTTTTATAATGTAGCAATGTTTATTTGCCAGCTTACCAACTAGTTTAAGTTAAAATATCTTCTAGAAAATTACCAGATGTTATATGAATCCACTTACCAACATTTATTAGATTATTTTTGGATATTTCACAGGCATTTATTTGTTGAAATCACCAAAGTGTTAAAGTTGGTAACTCTTATAGTAAATTTCAAACGACTTCCAAAATTACCAACTAAACCAATAATTTACCAATATTTATTTGCATAGCTAATTATGATCTCTTACATGAAACTGCAACTGATATTTGAGTTAGTTACCAATGTGTATTTGATTATTTTGGAAGTTTCAATAATTGACCAATTTTTGTAGCAACTTACCAACTAGAAAAGGTACTCACACTTGAAAATTATCAACTCTTATTTGTGTTAGTTACCAACGTCTATTAGATTGTTTCAATACTACTCACCAATTTAATAGTTCACTTATTTTGGAGAGCTCACTAACATATTAACGTTGTTATTCTTACAGAATTGCCAATTCTTTTGAAATTGGCTGACATCATTACACTAATTTACTTTAGTTTATTTATGGAATTTAAGTTACGCTTACCGACTTGTACTTGATAGTTTCAAAGTATCAACTATTTTGTTAGTATACCCACATTTGTAATCAATGAAAATTAGTAAATGGACTCAAATAAACATCGGCAATTATTTTGTAAGAGTTCCTAATTTGAACATGCTGAAAACATCAACAAATAAATATTGGTACACTATTAAAACAATAAGTGATTTAGAAACAATTAGATAGACGTGGGTAACTTAATCAAATAAGAGTTAATAATTAAAACAAAATGGTAACTTAACCCATGAAGAGTTGGTATATCACTAAAATTAATATTGGTAATTTTCTTTAAAAGTTAGTAACTTTAACATGATGCTAATTTTAGCAATTAAATATTGGTAAGTTCTTGAACCAATTGGTAATATTTATAAAATGAAATAAAAGTTGATATATAGACTCAAATACGAGATGGTAATTTTCTATAATATCAGTAACTTTAATATGTTGGAAGCTACGCAAGTAATATTGATTATTTACAAAAATAGTTGGTAATTGAAAATAATCAAATAACTGTCGGTACTTCGACAAAACTATTGGTAACTTCTAGCACGTTTATAGGCTAAATATCCGTTGATTCTGCCATAACACTATTGGCAACTTACTAATTTCCAGCCAAATAAGTTGCCGAACAAAACTTAGTTACCAATAATTTTGAAATTTACCTATGCTCTTAAGAAATTACTAGCATGAAATAGTATTGTTTACCTATGCTTTTTTTTTTTTTTTTTTTTTTTGGTGAAAAGAAATAGTATTGTGTTTTTTACGCATGAAACGCTAGAAATCTACAGTATATAGCGATGCTGCTACTTCTCAAGAATTGGGTTTAAGTAATCAAAACTGAACGATGACTTTTTCTCCCAAGGTTCTTTTTTGTAATTAATTATGAATAAAACATTTTTTTCTTTGTAATTTTCTAACATGAGATGGATAACAACTTCTTGGGTTTAGCATGTAAGAAAAAAAAGGCCTTTGTCAAGCTCAGTCACATTGATAAAATTGTTGATTCTCGAAGAATTAGTTAAATTTCATTTATCTAGTACACTACTTGAAACTTAACAAGTAGATTTATTTATTACCATCCAAAGAGTAATGAATACGTGGCTTCTCAATTCTCCCATGGGAAGGGTCTTTAATGATGTTGGGACTATTACATATATCTTCTTCTTCTTTTTTATCTGTCCCACTCTAACTCTTAAGTCACTCTCAGACTTTTATCCTAACTCTTTTCAGAGCGTGAGAGTCGAGACCCTAGAAGTCCCCGCCCTAACCCTCTTTAAAAGATGGAGATTCGAAACCTCCACATTTTCCATTCTATGTGGGACTATTACATATATAAAAGCGTTAAATAAAAGGTCTTCTCGTATAACTATATAGCTTAAGCACATTCTATGTTCAAACATTAAGTTACACACAAAGAAGTTTCTGTTTCAATTTTCAGCTCAAAGTCATGGTGGTTTGAGTTCACTGTTTTTGTTTATATATATGTATGTATGTATGTATAGAAAACTTCTACTTTTTATCCATGTACTTTCACTACCTTTTTAGTCAAGTCCCCATATTTTTAATTTTTCTAATCAAGTCCTTCTACATACACAAATTGTCTAATAAAAAATCTCTGGTACCAAATCAAGCTAAACTAGTTGATATGGCGATTAAACTAATTCTGCAATATAATGTGGATTAAATATCGCACATAGGTTAGCCGTCCTAGATTTAGCTTAAAGCAGAAGTTAGTCAAACGGGTTATGGCATCCACCTACATTCACTATTTACGAGGGGTGAACATGTAGGTAACATTCGATCCATGTCATATTCCGACATCTTTTGACAGCCACGTCAGCTGAATTTGACCAGATTTGATGCTGGTGAAACTTGATTAAACAATTTGTGTAAATAGAATGACTCGGATAGATAATTAAAGACACATGGACATGATTAGGAAAGAAGTTAAAAGTACAAGTATAAAAAATAAAACTTTACCTATATGTATTTCAACTATAATCAACAAGCTTGCATTAATAAGGCAGACTAGTTACAGATGGAAGATTTTAACTGCATTGGTTCTACGTACTAGAATGACAGCCTACATTTGATGCTTTAATATGTAAAAAGAATATAGTAATTATAGATGTTTTCCTCAAGACACTAACAAATATCAGGACCAAGTAAATACGCACCTTAAATTGTTCCGGCACTTGCTTGATCTTGCCATTCTGCATATCAAGTCCAACTAACTTATTTGGACCATAGCCAAATTCTGGAATCATGGAACAATTAGGCCATTCCAACCACCTTAACTCATTAGGGAGATGAATGGGACCTTGGAAAGAAGTATCTACATTATGAAGGATGAGCAACCTCAACTTTCTCATGTTTGTGAAAGCATTAGGACAAATATATGTCTCTTCTGGCTTTGGTAGCTTCAAAACTATGGCTTTTATTGAAGATGTTCCCTGTATATTTATTCAAATATATTTAGGTTTCTTTGTAACTATAGTAAACAAAGTCAAAGATAAGAATAGAATATGAATTCTTATACATTGACAAGTCTTACCACATCTCCTGATAGAACATAGAAAACATCATCATGAAGCCATAACCTACTGCGTTGGCTAGGATCATCACGGCTTTCTTCTTTAACAATATTGATGCCCATCACCTGTATTAAGTCATGCATCTGTAAACATCCTTTCTCTTCACTAATCAAGGAGCGCTCAATGAGAATTTGTACCCCAATGATTGTGTCAAAATCACAACCGTCAAGAACTTTCTTTATGTAGTCTATCATTTGCCCTTTGAAGAAACAGGCAATGTCAAGAAAAATCTCCTTTTCATTGTCCTCTAATCCATCATAACTTACCTTTAGCACATCATTGATTTTTTTGTTAGTGCTTTTAGTAAGTTTTTGCAGGGTACTTTTCCATTCATGTTCTCCTCTACCACACAAGAAAGAACCCAACACCTCAAGAGCCAAAGGAAGGCCTTTGGCATAATGTAAAACACTATCAACAAGATTACGCATTATTTCTATTTTCTGGTTTCTTCGAAAAGCATGCTTTCTAAAAAGTTCAAGAGCTTCACCATCCTCAAGAGTTTTAACTTCATAGATATGATCTACCCCATGATAAGTTAGCAGATGTTTATCTCTTGTCGTGATAATTATCCTACTTCCTTTAGCAAACCACTCACAATCTCTGGCTAATGCATTTAACTGGCGTTCATCATCCACATCATCAAGAATAATAAGAACTTTCTTATTACAAAGTCTCTCTTGAATCAACTGACTTCCTCCACCAACATTCAAGACCGTTATTTTCTTCCCCAGTGTTAGCTCTGATAGCAATTTCACTTGCAAAAGAACCAAATCATTGGAACTTCTAGAATTTTCTCTAACATGTTCCAAGAAACTAGAACCTTGAAACTCTCTAAAAATAGCATTGTAAATTGCTTTAGCAAGGGTTGTCTTCCCTACACCTCCTTGTCCCCATAATCCTACCATAAGAACATCATCCTTGGATTGTAGATTTAATATTGTTTTAAGCTCTAGTACTCGGGAATCCATCCCAACTGGATATGTGGCTACATCTAATGGCATCCGATCTAGTTGAGTTGAGATCTCCTGTTTAATATCCTGTATCAGTCCGGCTTCGTATCTGACAAGGGAAAATCAGTTGGAAATGCTTTTAAAGCAATCCAAAAAAATGAATAAATATTTAAAGAGAATTGCTGAGTAAATAACTAGCCCGCAATATATTTGGAGATGAATGGACAAATATATTCAACCAACAAGATGCCCGTTTCTGCGGGTGTAAGACTACATTTTTCATGTTATTTTGAATGGTGTATATTAATCTTTTTTGGAATTATTAATAATTCAAATTAATTATTGGATTACTGAAAGTACATGATGATCGGAATTATCTTGATCTCTTTAAAAATGTCATTGAAATTGTTGTCTTTACTTTAATTGTCCAAATGCCTCCCCATTTATCTGGTATATTCCTTTGCGAAGCAATATCTGTTATAAAAATTACCAACGTGAAGTCTAAATTAGCATTACCATTGGAGTAAATTCAAATGAAAATCAAGTACTTTACCCTTTTTAAGCCCACTTCTGAAAGCAGACAAATAAAGACATGTTCTTTGGCCGTTTGGACAAACATGGTCTACTGTTTTTTTTTATACCCAGGGAATCCTGTATAGCCAGCACACGGCCTACTATTGGTTCATGTATAAATCTATCTTGTTATTACCTTTTGGCTCTTTACAGCTTCAATTATTTACAGAATTCCATCAGGCCTGTATCTTCTTTAAAGAAAAAAAAGCCTAGCTTTTCATTATTTCTTCTAAAAAAAAATTATATAAGCATTTCTACTAAATAAAACAGGCTGATAGGATACCACACGTATCTTCTCCTATGCGTGATGGCTTACATAATGAAGTATATACTCTCTTGACGAGATTTCTTGCTCAAGAAAATGACTATGTAGATACAAAAGAATGGAGAAAAGCTTTTGCAAGATAGGTGTCTTTATTGGTCAATGAAAGGCTTGATGCAATTGAAACAGAGACTAATATATTGAATACTGAGGGACAAGCTTCAAATCAAGTCCTTGAAGTCCAAAAAATGTAGCAAGAAAGGTAACACCATTCATTTTAGATCCTGCAGAAAGAGCAGCTAACCTTAATGATAATATACTAGTAAGTTAGCCCAACATCTTTGGCAATGATTAATTGGCTGAACAAGCTCGATTGATGATAGAATATGTTATCAGCTTTTAACAGGAAAAAAAAGACACTATAAAAGCCTGATAATGCACATAGAACAAAATTATAATTTGTTCAAAGGATATTCATTAAGGCCTAAAGTTAGGTCTTGGTCCTTTTCTTAAGCTGGACACTGAAAAACATGTGCTTGAAAGGAAGGATGAATGGCTCACAATCATTCATATGATAACAAGTGCAGGTGGATATAGTCCAAGTAACATGGGAAGAATGTGAAGCCACTCTTGTAGGTAACGCTCAGAAGTTTAGGAAATTCTTCTGATCTCAAGGTATAAAACAGACGAGCTCATGCGGTTCCTTGCTTTGTAAGGAAATTATTGAGAGAGAGTAGTTTATAAATGCTCTGATGATATTCTAGACCTGTGAATTTCAACGATACTTCTATAATTTGGATATAGTTGCTCTATATTTTGTACTAAAGACTTTCTTCGACAAACTTTCTGAACCGTGGCCAGAGGTCATAAGAAGGCTTACGACTTGCCTTTTCAAGAAGAAAAGCTAGTAGAAAGTCCGGGTGGGCAAATCCAGGCAAAAAAATATGTGATGAGGAAAGTGTGTACTGAACTTCAGGCAAAGGAAACAACTATAAAATTTCCCTACTCGAACAAGAGTTGTTGCTCTCAGATTGAATATGTCCTGGGTAAATATGGCAGTAACATTAACCAAGAACTCAAAAGCGCAAGACATTTTCCTAAAGGCTTGAAAAGAAGAAAGTTCCTTTGATATGAAAAAAGTGTACCAAGGGAAAACTATAGGCTTTATAAATCTGAAATGTAATCTAGATTTCCAAAGAAAAAGGCTAATGTTATAGACCAAAAGACAAATGAGGCTTTTAAAGGAAACATGGAAGACAACCTCGTTGTCCTTTGGGTAAAACCCGTGATTACTTGTAACTGTTGTTTGATTTGTGGATTAAAAAGCCCACAAGGCTCATGCTTGTGTCACGATCCATGATTCTTCCATACTCGTGAACCTTTGTAAGTGGAGCTTGGGGTTATCGAGTGAAGAGTGAGAATATAGAGGAGAAGAATTCAACTAGTTCATAGGAGTAGTGTCAGAACGGTTGGTGCTAAAAGCTCTAGGATAAATAGATTATATTACTTAGGAGCTATAAAGGTGAGATTGGCCTCCTATGTACAAACTGGTCAAGAGCTGATGTTGCTCTCTCAATGAGGTCATGGCAGACTTAAATTAGTTGTTGAGCCTAAAGTGATCCGCTATCTTGCTTGGTAAACTAAATGCTCGAGCTAAGCTGTGAGTGGAAGGATCTAGTATAAGGAAGCTATTCGCCTTTTTTTTTTTTTTTTATGTGGAATAATAATTGAACAAAGGCTAGCTTGGTAAATTCCACTTACCAGGCACTACACGGGTTGTTATGTAGCTAAAGAACTATTGACTCGTGACAAATGATATTAGAGCAAAGGGATCCCTCCAATAGGTGGGTGATTCGGATAAAACTTATGGTCTTCCCGGTCCTATGAGGGCAGAGAGTGATTGTTGGGGAGGGCTTGGACAATGTGCAGCTCTCGTCTAGCTTCTAGAATGGCAATGAGGGCATAGAAAGGAACCGAATTGTTCACTGAATGGGGATAACATTCCTAGAGCAATTGGTGAATCTTAAGAGGAGGTCTATTATTGCCTTTCCAATGAGGGGACTACCCAAAGATCAAGAGGAGCTCAATAGGTGAGTGAAGGTGATGCCAAAGGAGCGCAATTGATTAGGGGTGCCACACTTGTTGGGGAGCACAAGTGATTGGAGATTCGCGAACGGCTTTGATCGGGGGAAGCAACCAACGGAGTGGAGTGGCTTGTTCTGTCAAGTGAGCATTGCCATTTATGTAAGTCCGAGGGAGTGGCATTGATGGTTAAGGAAACACAAGAGAGTGACAAAACAGCCCGTAATGAGGGCGTTGCGGAATTGAGTAGGGGAGTGTGGGGGAGAATGTCACGGTCCGTGATTCTCCCATATTCATAAACCCTTGTTAGTGGAGCTTGGGTTATTGAGTGAAGAGTGAGGATACTGAAGGGATGAATACAATTGGTCTGTGGATGTGGTATTATGACAATTGGTGTTATAAGTTTTAGGATAGATAAATTATAATACTTAAGAGCTCTAAAGGCAGGGTTGGCCTCCCACGCATAAATTGGTTAAGAGCTGATGCCATTCTCCCGATGAAGCCATAGCAAGTTGAAACCAGTTATCAACCGTAAAGTGATCTGTTATTCCGCTCGACGGACTAGACACTCGAGCTAAGCTGGGTGTAGAATGATCTCATATAAGGAAGTTGTTCGCAATATTGTTCTCTACAACAATTGAATGAAGGATGGCCTCGTGAAATCTGCTCACTAGGTGCCACACGAGTTGTTCAGTGGCCAAAGAATTGTCGACCCGTGACAGTTATCCATAAAATATCCATAAAAATAAAATCTTTGCAGAGTATTTATTGCATATGACAATTGAACCTGCTTATAAATCTATAGATGGGCAGGAACTCAAAAATTTAGACTCTGCGTTAAATCTATCTATGATGTTTACTCAGAAAATGGGATAGACGGAGAAGACTCAAATTAGTGGAGTGGACAGTTACCAATGATGAACGCGTGTGATCATATAGTGTCCTAAGAGTCAATGTATTAGAAGAAACTTTTCGATAAAGATTATCCGTCAGGATCAAATTTGCAGTGGAGGTTGCTCAAAGTAGATGCTAGGGCAGTTTATTTGATTATTCATATATAACTTTATATAGGCCATAGATCTCTCACAATCATAGTTAATGGCGCAAGTGTCGTATACCGAACTTCAAACCTTAGATATACCTATGCTAAATCTCCAAAAGATGAGAGAAACGAAAGAAAGAACAAGAGTTACATTCAGTTATATACAAATAGGGTTAATCCAAATAGGACTAGTGCCACTATTTCATCTTCCTGTTGATAGTCTTGTCATTGCAACTATATTGGATCAAAGATGGATAGATCTTAGATAAAAGTTGATATCAGGAATAGTAGCCAAACTAGCACAATAACCAGTCTGCTTCCAAGCTCATCCAAATTATTTGGTGCCTCTCAATGATCTTTGTTTGGGAATTCATTAACATTGAGAATTAATTCTTTAAATATGGATAGATGAACCCGCAGGTCAAATGTTTGGTGTACCACACCAAGATAATTTACATATTCGTTAATACCACAAATCCTAGAAAAAGGAAGTTAGATAGCATAATTGTTTGAAGAGTTTCACACGATTATAGACAATTCCTCTAATTGAAATATTAATCCCCTAGATGTAACATGGGTTGGGATTTCAACTATGGTGGAACCTATTGGAGCATCGAGAGCAATTAGTTGATCTTAGGTCTAATAAAGGGGAACAAGAATAACTTTATGTTAGGAGGACTGTCTACACTCTTTGGTAGGAAATTAAGGATTTTTGAACCTCTTACCATTCCACAAGATACTGTATAAGCAGTCAATCGAGAAGTGGTTGCATCTCAAAGATCTGGACACACGGACCCCTAGAGTGCCATAAGTTAGTAGAAATGGACACTTAAGTGCCATAACTTACGAAAGGTATACTTAAGTGCCAAAATCAAAGCAAAATGGATCACTTGAGTACCAATTTGGCCAAAATCCGCCAAAACGCTAATGTGTCAATTTTCCGGCTAAGCGAATGCAAAATGGCATCGTTTTGGTGTTGTAGTAAAAAATTTAATATAAAAATTAATTTAATTTAATTTAATTTAAAACTAAATTTATTTAAAACATTTAAAAATAAAAAATTTAAAAATTTTTAAAAATTTAAAAATTTTAAAAATTTAAAAATTTAAAAATTTAAAATTTTAAAAATTTTAAAAATTTAAAAAAATTTAAATATTTAAAAAAAATTAAAAAATTTTTTAAAAAAAAAATTTAAAAAGTGAGGCGTCCCTAGCCGACCCTCCCCCACCTTCGGCGACGGCGGGGAGGCGGCGGTGGCGAGGGCTTTGCCCTCGGCGGCCGCCGCCTTCCTCCTCCTCCTCCTCCTCCTTTTTTTATAAATAAATATAAATTATATTATTATTTATTTAAAATTTAATTTAATTAATTATGGCTCTATTCTGGTCAACACCTGAAACGATGTCGTTTTGGTGCTGATGCGGTAAAATTTTTTATATAAAAATTAATTAAATTAAATTTAAAACTAAATTTATTTAAAACATTTAAAAATAAAATTTTAAATTTTAAAAATTTTAAAAAAATTTATAAATTTACCAAAATTTAGAAAAAAATTTTAAAAAGGAGGCGGCTAAGGGCTGAAATGACGTCATTTTGGGTGAATTTGAGCTAACTCAACTCTCCCGGAGACACATTGGTGAAAAATATTAATATTTTAATGCCACGTATGATTTCCAGCCAACTTCGCCGGAGATGACGCTTAAGTATCCCTTTCTGCCAAGTTATGGCACTTGAAAGGTTCTTTTGCCCAAAGATCTGCAAACTCAGGAACTTTAGAAAAAAGGCTCGTAGGATACAAACAAACTAATATGCCTATCTATGAAGAAGAGGATACAAAGTCAAGAGAGGATATTGTTCAGATGGTAATGCACTCTAAAGGAGAGAAAATCCACATCCTAGATATATTTGAAGTTGTCCAAGCTTTTGGAAAATATAGCAAGGCAATGGTCTATAGCCATAGATAAATATGATTGAACCCTCCCCAATGGTATTTACAAATGATTATTAAGCACTTCTGTGGTTGTGGTGTTATCCAAACTCATTAGACATACTAATAGACATCGGAGCTTGTACTAATTGTGCAAGACCCAAAGCATCACCAGATGAATGGTGGAGACCATTAACAGAGCCTATTACATTAAGAATGGCAGTTGGAAACTGAATATGATAACTTTGGAAGCAATCGATGTTCCTTTCTTTATCGGTGAAGGAAGGTTTATCGTTAGAAGGATCTTTGCTTTCCAGACATTAGATGAGAATGTCATACTGGGTAATGCATTCTAAGGGGACAAAAGGAAAATTAATCTTTTATGCAAGACAACACTACAAATACTATGGTAGGCATGACAATCAAAACTCTTCAAAATCCTCGGTTAAGACACAAATTTGAAGTTTATTCTGTCAAACAATCAGAGTTGTGGAGATTCTCCATGTGAGCAAGCATTCAGGGCGTAAGCACAGCATGTATGGGAACATAAGTTATTTGGCTTCGAAAAATCTTCATTTCCAAATGCTATCTTCTAGTATAAAGAATTGTTCTGCCTAGAGCAAGGAAAAATTCGAACTATCCAACTGTCTGGAATAAAATGGAATAATTTCCTGCTAAAACTGAAGAATAACTTCTGTGAAGATCCACACAATATGGAGTCAAATGGTGTAAAAGCCAGACTTCAGCTAAAAGATCCAAGTACCATCATTTAAGCAAAATATATAACATGCTCTATGGAGATGGCAGAGGAATTTGTAAAAGAAATTCCTGATCTATTCTCCAGAAGCTTTATTACAGATGGTTTTAGTCCGCACTCTAGCCCAACCTTTATGGTTATCAACCATGCAGTGCAGGTGTGAGGAAAAGCGTGAATTGTTACAGACTATCGTCAGCTCCACAAACTAACGAAAGATGATGACTGTAGGATAGCTGCGGCAGGAGATCTCATACAGAATAAATCTTAAATATCCTGAAATGTTTCTAAATTCAATACGAAAGTGGTCATTGCAATTCCCACATGGCATGCTGCCACATTAGTGATTCCGACGAAAATTGACCGAAGAGACTATATTAGAATTTCTCCCAAAGGTTTAGGAATAAATGAGCAAAATTGAAAAATTTAGGATTAAATTGGCATACATATAATTGGTTCAGCACTAGCTGGGTAATCTTCCCAAATGGTGAGTTATGCCATTCTGCCCTAGGAATTTTTCAGCGCAAAATGAATGATGCCGTCAAGTATCTTCACAAATTTTGTATTGTTATGTAGACGATGTGATAGTATTTGGCAAAACTGAAGGGATCCAAATGAATCACTTATAACTGCTCACAAATGTCTTTAGGAAAGAAGGAATCTGGCTGAAGGTAAAATATATTAAAGTAGGGAAAAAGAGAAAGCTAGTGTTACAAACCTACATTTGCGAGATATAATAAACTTTCCTGACAAACTAGAAGATAGAAAGTCCAGAGATACTATAGATCTGCTAACTATGCTAGACAATTTTAAAATATCTTAGTAGGCTACTAAGGAAGCTCCAAGTACTACATCTCGGTTTTGGGACAACGAAGACACTCGAGCAGTTAGAAAGGTAAAAGAAAGGGTAAGGCATTTGCGACCTTCATTGTTAGCTTCTGATTCAGATGACATGGTCTTGGAGATTGACGCATGAAAAGCATACTGGGAAGCAGTACAAAAAACTAAAAACGAAAACCAGAAAGACTTTATCAAGGATGAGCCATGAAAAGGAAGTGCTTGCTATGAAAAATTGTATTAAAATTTTTTTTACATCTTCCTAACCCCAACAAATTTGTAATGAGAACTGACTCTGAATATGTTGAAAGATTCCTGAATCTGAATCTGGAAGAAGCTAACCAAACTAGGCTTCTCATATTAAATGAACGGTATAGTTATTACAAACTTGACATAGTACATATTCCTCCAGATGAAAATGTCTTACTGCTTCTCTTTCTACTAAATTGTCTCATTGTGCCGATAAATACTACAGCAGAAAGAAAAAATAATTCGGGTATGCAAGCAAGAGGGGCATCCGAGGAAGAAATGTCCAAATAGGTAAGAGAACGAGAGCAAAAGACCTAGAGTCTATGCAAAAGATTTAGAGTTCTTATTTCTCATTTTAGAATCATAGAGGAAAAGGAAAAAAGCCTTGGTATCAATGGTTGAATGACTGTGGGTATAAATACTGTGAAAGACTCGCCGAAAGAGTGAACTGGTCGGTTGAAAAGACAGTTGAAGTTCACATGCATCTATTTATCAAGTCCGAAGTTATAAGGAGAAATCCCTGAAGATGAAAATCAGATAGAAGATGATATGTTTGGCAAACAAACGCACTCACAAAGTATAATTTGATTCAGAAATGATTATTGGTCTATTAGGTGAAACATCAGGCAAGTGTTACTACTAGGTCAAATACCCAAAGCACAATTACGAAGAGCATAAGCCTCAAATAAAGTCCAAGGGGACAAGATATTGAAAATGAAGATCTTGAAAAATTTGTAGCAGGTGGTAATAGAATTAAACACAAGGAAATATTCCTAGGAATTATAATCCTATTCTAAAGATTTTGACATTGAATTTGATGATAAAAACCTCTAAGATAAAAAATCTGAACATGTTTAGTTTTAATGTCCACTGATTGATTCCAATGACATCAGTCATCAAGGGAACGGTACTAAATCCATGCAGGGTTGCCAGGTAGACTTCAGAAAAAGATTTCCAGCAACCTGAATGGTTCCTAAAAGATCCTGCTTCATGTTCGTTTGGACTTGGGCATGTCCTTAAAAAGCTTAACTGGGAGCTGGAGCTTACTCCGTAAATCTCCTGAGTTTTCCCACCTCTCTGGGGAAGAAAAATTTGTGGAGATGATTTGGGGGGATAGAAGTCGGTTGGAGCCCCATGGTAAACAAGGAGTTCCTCCATGGAGCCGCCCTCATTGGAGGATAGGCCGCAGTAAATCCAGATCGAGACCAGGTTCCCACCTCACCGACAGAGGCCACAACGGTACCAACCAAGCCAATGAAGCGGTGGAAATATTAAGTTTTAATGTCTACTGATCGATTCCAGTGATCACGGTTATGAAGGGAAGGGTACTAAAATCCATGCAGATTCGAGAGGTAGAGTTAATAAAAAGATTTCCAGCAACCTGAATGGTTCCTAAGAGATCCTCCTTCACACATAAAGATTCTAGAAAATTGAGTTAAAATTTTGCATAACAAACCGAGAAGAGTTCCTTAAATAATGGAAAGTGGGTACGTAGTCTCGCCATGATTAAATTTCTACTACCTGGAGATTTGATGTTAAGAAAGAAATTTAATAGACTCGAGGGACACTTCTTTAGAGTAACTCTATTCTAAATCCTTATCTCAATTGGGAAGGACAAGGACGACTAAGCTAGAAACTTGACACAGCACAGCGGAAACTGGACTCCCACTTGCAGAAGCAGGGTTTGCGGACGCAAACAAGACTGACAGAGGCTATCCACACCTTGTTAGTGAACTTCATCCGTTGGGGGTATATGCTTGAAGCTGCTTAGGAAATGGTCCCAGATATGCTACAGTGATAGTCACCAGCACGATGAATGGAACTGGATGATGAAAGGAAATAGAGCATTTCTAACAGATCTGGGAAATTCAACAACTTACCGAACCAAACAAGACCAAGAGAATCATAAAAATGGACATACTATTTTTATCACTAAAGCTACTGAAATCGAATTCTTTAATGCTGTCCTAGAGCATGCAATACGCAACCAACAAAAGTATCGTCTGCGTGGTGATGGAAGAATTTTCATCATCATTCTCAAGGGTTATATCAGCTTAAAATAAAAAGAAGTCCAAGAGAGAAGATGAGAGAAAGTAATCGATCTGCCTACTAAGTTTCTGGCTTAGAGAACAGAGCTTATATTTCAGGGCTGATTTTTTTGAAGTCTGGAAGATCTCCCAAACCCAAGATCAACGACTTGAAGAGAAAAGGGAGCGAGATAATCACGCCCAATTCAGAAGAAAAGGCCCAGGGCCAGCTTTCAGATGGAGTGATACTACGTCAGCACTCAGCAGGACAAGACGTGAAAAACTAATTTTCTCAGAATAAGAGAAAGGATTAGAAAGGATAATCCGCATGAGTTAGACGGGGTATAATGTCTTATATGTACAGTCGTAGGTAGCTCATTTTTGTTCTTGTCCGCTGGTAAATGTTGAAGTGAGCTGGCAACATCCCACAGGCACCAGCTTTTGTATGTATATAGCTGATCCCTCTTCAGTTGAAAGGGGAGGCGAAATCAGTAGAGAAAGCTTTCTCTACAATTCTTACTCTCTATAAGTGATTTGAGTATGGATCTGCGTCCGTGAAAGAGACCGATAGCTCAAAACCTCAACAAGAAGCAGAGGCATGCCAGCTATACAAAAGACCCCCCAACTAACAGTAACGGGAGTGGAACATGGGAGCCCAAACTTCCCGCCCGAATTGGAAAGCCGAAGTCCACGAAGATATACTTCTATAGATTTTTAAGTTAATCTTTTTCTTAAGAGGATATAGTCTGTTATCTAGAACTACAGAATCCTTAAAATTGGTCTAAACATGAGGGTGCCACTTTCATGAGTTTTTCATGAGTGATACCCTATTCCAGATTGTCAAGTGTAAGCTAATACCATATGAAGTTAGATCACATTATGAAATGATCTGTATTTCCAATTAGGAGTAGCTTATCTATGGTTTAGACATATTATTTACGTAATTATATACAGACTAATACCATGGTTTATAATGACAATAACTTGCATTATCCGTGTCATTGATCTAATAACTTATAATTCTCATACTTTAAAGCAAATGGATATTTGTTTGATCATGAATTACATTTGATAATATATGCTAGTTAAAATGTTTATTTCAAGATATTTTATTTTTGTGTTATTTTTTTCGAATTTCAAATTATTGGAATTTAAACTTTCAAATTAAGTCAATAACTTTACTATCATGATTTTTTGTAAACAAACGTATATTTGTTAAAAATGTATTTCAAGATAAAGGACAAATCACTAAAATGAAAATTGACCAAATACGGGTCGTATGACACAACTATCCATGTGGCAATGACAGAGCAATGTTACCTCCCATGTTGGTGAGCATAGAAGGAAACTTTCTCTTAAACCCGGCTTGAACTATATCCGGTAGACATAGGATATAGATTAGTACATGTGGTTTTAATGTATTATAACAGTTTTTGATATCGAAGAAACTTATTATATTTGAATATTGCGCACCTTTTCTTCTAACCAATATCTCAATTTGTGAATTCAAAGTTTCAAGTTTTTTGAATTTTCTTTTATAGTTTCTAGAATTTTTTGTTAAATTTTAATTGAAAAATAAGAAAATGCCTAGGCTCAAAACTCAAACCCAAATTTCCCCCACCCCTCTCTCTCCACTCCCATGATCCCATCCGCATTTGCCACTGCCCCGTGGCCGCCCTCATCTCTTCCCCCCGCTGCCATGTCCCCGCCACCATCGCCTGTGTCTCGGAAGACAGGAGAGTCTCAGGCGACCACTGCCCGAGGCTAGCGACCGCTGATCCGGGCATGAAGCCCCAGATCCGGGGTCGCGAGCCTAGATTCGTAGCCTTAAAGCCCCTAGACACAGAGACACAGAGACGGGCTGAGGTGATGCGGCTGGGGTGGCGTTGGGACGTGAGCAATCGGACGGCAGCGTGTCGAGAATCGGTAGAGGGTCGGAGAGGACGAACGGCTCGCCCATGGTACTCTGTTTCGTGTTCTGGGCAAGTGTTTTCTGTGTTGTGTGTCTAATGCGAGAGAGAGAGAGAGAGAGACAAGGCAAATTAGAGAGAGAGCCGGGATAGATTACGCTGAACTTTGGAGGATCCCAAACCTTAAAGAAGATCAAATATCAAAAGAATTACACTATCTGAAGCAGTAGAAGTGTTTTCACGTACCCGTCCATAAAATGCCATCCAGACAAGCTACCAGCATCAAGAAGAGCTTTCTTCCATCGCTTTACTTTTTCTGAATCATTCCCAAACTTCACCTCATGTTTGGCCATTGCTTCTGCATAACTCTGTCTCTGCCCTCTCACTTCTCCAGGTTCCACTTTGTAAAACACCGGAAAGACCATGAGACCTCTTTGCTCCTTGCAATTCATAATTTTTGCCACCTCCTCCAAACACCACGGTGATGAGGCATAGTCCTTGGAGAAAACAACAATCGCGATTTGCGATTCCTTGATTGCCTCCATAAGTGCGGGTGATATTTGCTCTCCCTTCTTTAGATCTTCACTATTCATGTAAGTGTTTATTCCAATTTGAACAAGAGCTGTGTAGAGATGACCAAGGAAATAGTTGCGGACGTCCGTGCCTCTAAAACTCAGAAAGACATCATAGCTCCTTCTGCGCTTGGAAGAAGAAGAAGAAGAAGAGGAGGAAGCCATTAGAATTTGGTAAGAGGAAGTGGTTGCTGGTGTGTTTGCTTGGAATTTCGGAAAATGAAGGTGCTGAAGGATGAACCGAGATTGGAAGGAGGTATTAGATATGGTTTTGATAATCCAATCCAAACGTCAACAATAATGCCGCGTTTGGCTAAAAATCAAACTCACTCAGTCAAACACAATGCCATCCATTCGTCTGTACTTCTTTCCAGAAGCCCCCACCAACTATGGCTCGACGGTCTGACTCCGACATCGATGTCGAATTCTAACAAAAAAGAGAGACAAGTACACACGTTTTTACATATACAAAGAATCTTCTGCTCTCATCCTCTCTCCCTATCTAGGTCCCCTCAAAGGAAAGGCGTAGATATTGAATTCTAATAAAAAGGAAAACATCTTTAGTCCGTTGTTTTCTTTTTTGCTTATATGGAAAGTTAAGTATTTCATCTCATTAAAAAAGGTGAGCTACTCCATTGTTTGGGTCCTCGATAATGTATTTCCCCGCGGCTTCCAGGAAATGCCATTAGAATTTCGTAAATAGGACGAAGGAGGTGTTGGTGTGTTCTTTTGGAATTTCGGAAAATGAAGGAACTCTGAGGGCGGGACAGATCATAGCGTGGGATTTTGTTGGGCACGAAAGAGGCAAGAAGTTTTGAAGGTTTGCGGGGGAAACTTTTCGTCGTTGTAAATTACATTTACCGTGCTAGCTGGATATGAATTTATTGTTAATGATGTTACTGATCCACATAAAATAAATTTATATAACCATCATTTCATAATGAAAATGATCAAAAAGGTCATAAAATCTATTGCGGTTATACCGTTCGGTCCTAGATTCTATTTTTTATTTTACTAATTGAGTTTTAAATCGTTTACATTTATTCTAATTCAATACAGTCAACCAATTTGATTGGAAATCGTTGATGTGCTCAATAGCTGTCCTATATGTTGTCGCGGGGCAAACATGGACAATTTTTTAAAAATTTTTAGATATTTTTCTTTTTCTTGTCTTTTTTCTTCCTTCCTTCTTTCATTTCATATTGTGGCTGATGAGGGTTGCCAGAGCTTGTTAGCCACTAAGCGAGCAACCTAACCATGGTCTCCACCAGCCACAAGTGAAGGCAGCCTTGACCGCAACTGGCAAGGCCATGGCTGCCATCACTGTTGGCCGACAAGGGCCTGGCAAGGCGGCCTCACCTATGGTCATGCCTCGCAATGGTCTAGGCGAAAGGCATTGCATCGGGCAAGGTAGCCTTGCTGGCCAAAGGAGTTGGCGGCTATGGCCTCGCCAACCACAGGCAAGGCCACCTTTACCTTGAGGGTGATATAGATCATAGCGTCGAATTTTAATTTGCGTTTGAAATTTTTCTTTGCTTTGGAAGTCATATTTGCGGCAGTCCAAATAAAATAAATGTCTATAACCATAATTTCATACGGTCGTAATTGGACTGCAGCTTTCTAATGAATTGATTTAATTGGCTTTGGGGCAAGAAAGCCTTTTTGAAGTGTTGAAAAATCGGAATGGGGTCGATATCGTTTTGATAATCTATATTCCAGACGCCAATAATAATGCCGTTCTCCTTCGAGAAGCTAAAAGCCGAACTGACCCAATCAAACCTGAAGTCGTCCATTCGTCTTTACTTCCAAATCGACATTGAATTCTCAAAAAAGGGAGAAGACTTTTATTTGTTCACACTTTTCGCAGACACAAAGTCTTCTAATCTCATCTTCTCTCCGTATCTGGGATTGGACCTAAGCATGTCCTTAAAAGGCTCATGGAGGAAACAGGCGGGAGAATCGTCCTGGGGTGAGAGATCCCACGCTGTCCTCCTATTCCCTCTCTGTCGGGAAAACAAAGATAGACAAGGAATTAGGGACCCTCATGGTGGTGAAGGTAGATATCACGTCAGAACTTCTGTTTTGGTTACTACCGGGTAGGCAGGTATAGTAGTCTCCCGCGCCTAAAGTGAGTGAGGATGAGTTAAATATCCACAGCTAGTTTGACACGCCTTATGGCATTGTCCTCAACCACAGGTTGACTTAGTTCCCCCGGTTGAGAACAGTGCCTTCTTCCTCAAAGGAAAGGTGTGGATATTGAATTCTAGTTTAAATAAAACATCTTTAGTCCATTTTTTTTTTCTCTTTTGCTTACATGGAAATAAAGTGTCTCATCTGATTAAAAAAAGGTAAGCCCCTCTATTGGCTCTCCCTTTGGCTTCTAGGAAATGTCATTAGCAACAACAGAACTTTTTCCTTTCTTTTTTTTCTACAAATTATATAAATAATAATTTACGATTAGTCAAAAGATATAACAGTTACTAGCCCTCACGCGCTTTCACTTCAAGAGTTGGTCAATCATATTTTTCATCTGTTTAAGTAGCCAAAAAGTGAAATCCCACAAGGCACTTCAAATGATTGAATTCTTGTCTAACCCAAATCTATAACTAATGTAGGGAATTAAATTACCATTTGTCGTACCACCTTTGGGCTGCAACAGTACCCACAAAGAAAAATAGGATAAAAAGAATGTTAGAATATTACATTCGGATTATTTAAGGAAATGAAGTTGTATTAATGAGCAAAGCAGATATGAGAGGGATGACGAAATTGCAGAGAAGGAGATGGTGGGGCCTGCCGAGGTCAACAAGGTCAGCTTGAGCTCCACCGCCGAAGAGCAAGGGTGCCGCACCTCCAAGAACGAGCAGATTCAGCCGACGAGCGTCATGACAAGCATGATCTAGATCATGGTACGAAGGAAGCTGATCAGGAACGCGGACACCTATTCGAGCCTCATTGACCTCACGTGATCCTCGATTGCCTTTCAGTAAGCACATAATGAATTAGTGAATGACTACTGTTGGATTATATTTTCACGATGAGTTTTTATCATCTAATGGTCATTATTTAATCATATGAAAAATTGCTAATTCATTTCACCGGTTGATACTAAGGTTTCTGGTTATTTCTTTAACTATTTGTGTTTCAGGAATTAGCATGAAAAGTGAAACTGGTTGGGGGTGGCATTTCTCTGTGGTCGTGGCGGTGCAGGTGGGATGTGGGAATGCCCAAAATAATAGAAGTCAGTGGGGATTTCTACATTACAACGTTGTATCGTGCCTGGCGAATGCAAATTCTTTTTTTTATTTTTTATTTTATAACATATATGACACCCATTTTAGACATGATTGAAACATCATAAATCATCAGATTTGTGAACAATCAAAATCACATGAAAAGAAACACATACGGAAGATAAATAAATAAAAAATATATTTTTTTTGTGTGCAGAAGAGATAAACATTTAAAAAGGCAACCGGAAAGAAATGTAAGTGATTGTGAGATGGGGAGATATATCTTCAAGTATGAAAAGAATGATATTCTGAATTTAATTGACAATAAAATTAAGAGAAATGACATTTTCACAACAAATAAATTATTAATTCACAACTTTTTCATATTTTGATTGAAGTAACCCAAATAAAACAAAAACGAGAACAACAAAGATAAAGAAAGAGAAATTAACAATAGTGGAGAGTGGGCAGCGAGCCAAATGATTTGGTTAGAGTTACTATTTAGACAGATCGAATTGTCGTCCTCCTTGTGGATCTAAGAGGGTGCTTCAATACTTTTGTGCGGAAGTCATGAGAGAGAGAGAGAGAGAGAGAGAGAGAGAGAGAGAGAGGAAATAAGAGTAGACGCAAAGTGAACGCAAAGATAATGAGAAGTTACAGGAGCGAGAGAGCTTCGCAATCTTGAAGAAGATGGATTCAAAAGCAGAGTGCTTCACGATCTTGAAGAATCTCCAATGGAGACAATGGATTTGAGAGCTAGAATCTAATGGAGAAGATGGATTTGGTAGTGACTTGGGAGAGTATAGTGTATTTTATGATATCCGATTTTTCATATAATACCCAAACACACAGGATACCCGACCAGAAAAATCCAAAATAAGTAGTTTGATTTGAGTCAATTCCATTCGGACTGATTTGGTCCAGGCTTTTTCAACAGCTCTAGGTGTATGTTTTTTAAAATTATCACCCGTATCTTATGCGTATGCTATCTATCCAAGCATTTCTAGCATGCAAGAATATTTCCATCCATGCCACCACAATTGATGCATTATAAACTTGGGGTCAGCTAGCATTGAGTCATGGCCATCCAACTCAAATTAGTTTCTCATTTCTATTTTTTAATTCATAAGAAAACAATCTGACCAAATAAAAAATCATAAGAAACAAAGTCATCTCGACATCATCCTTTCTAGCAATGATGCACAGAAGTAAAAAAAAAAAATCAAAACCATGACAAGATTACCTTCTCAAATGGTACATAACAAGAACTTCATTTTCCAAATTCAAACAGAAACTTGCCCTTATGCTCTGTTGTCTCTCTTGCTATTTGTTAGGCTCAGTTAGAGTCCTCCACTAAGCAGTATTTTCAAGAGTTTACTTCAACTTTCCATCCATAGTTGGTACTTTTAAACCTGTGATTACATAAGTCCTTCCTATATCAATATAAAAGCGAACAACTTAACAGGTTTGGGAAGAAAAACAAATAGATGCTAGTGGATATGTACCAACAGCGTGAGATTAAAATAGACTGCCTCCCAAGCGCAATAAGAACAATTCTCATCCAGGACAAAAAGTCTGCAAGACACGATCACATTACGCCAGTTTTATTCCGGCATTACACCAAGGGATGGAAGGGATGGCAACAATCCTCCAAAAAACTTTACACAAAATTCTGGGTATAGAATATCCTGATCCATCTAAATTGACCCGAGCATTGATATAATAGATTGAACGTCACTTTGCCCTGAAACAAGCTGCTACATAAAAATACTAAACAAAACAAATAGAACAAACTTCACAAAAGTAGTGGTCAAAACATTTAAACCGGTAAATTTATTTTGGGGAGGAGGGGATGATTTAAAGCTGGATTCAGTTAGGCAAAATCACAACCACTGGCGGACGTCAAGCAGTGCGGTTTCTTCAGACGAAATAGAGAAGGGACAAGCACTGGCGGTGGAAGATAATCTTGTTCACGCAGCTTTCAATGGCTTTGGAAGCTCTAAACTCTCCCTCTACGCCCAAGCCATCATTCAAATTCATGGATGAGTCTGTTCCATTCTTACCTCATGGAATTTTGGACAGAAAGAGCAATCCAAAGAGACTCTATCACCCTCACTCTCCACCTCATCAATCATCATTTCCATCGCGGCACTCCATTATCCCCTTGTAATTGTGCCCCAGCCTTCACTCGAGCGTGAAACAAAACTCTCGATGTGCCAAAAAAACACTTTGAAGAAGACAAGGGGATGGAGTACCATAGCTGCAAATGAGAATCGTGACGCACAAGAGATCAATCGAGCTACTTTGAAGTCATCGAACAAAAAAATAGTAAAAATGAAATTAGGTTGTTTGAGATCTCAATTGGCTATAAAAAGTTCAAGAACTAATGGCACATTATAAAATCAAGATACCTTTTTGTCTAACCTCTCCTTCCTTTTTTATCCAAGAAAATGTAACATACAGTCTCATTTTGTGAAGCTAGTGGATGAATAATCTTCATATATCATCTATTCATGGCACTCATAAAATAACTATTGAATCAGTTTTCCAAGAATATGGCATTATCAGAGTCATGGAATGTATCAGTCAAACACACCCTATGACATGAAGCAAGCTTGCTCTCATATTTTCATGTTGATCAGGCCAAAAGATACTTCTATTCATACTGAGAATTTTCGGATTTATGAGCTGATTAAGAATTAAGTTTACGCACCGAACTCCAGCAAAGAAAATTCAAAGATCTATTGCCAAATATAGGTCTAGTACACTGCTCTTCATAATATCAAAAGCAAAGGTAGAAAGTATATATCATGTTTTTTGATTGATAATTTGAGCCATAATTTACTCTATAATGTTTGCACCCAACAATTCTATAGGTATGTCGATAGTTTGACGGCGAAGCTTGCATCAATATGGATTCCGAAGTGGAACATAGCAAGCAGACATGTAACAAGTTCTTCTAGAACCAGCTCAATTTGGTATGTAGATTCAGCAAATTCCTTTGGCTCAGGAATCATTACTCTTATTGAAAACCATATGGGGTCGGAAAGCAAGTACATAACCGCATACCACAAATCTGCTTGAGGAATCATTATTCATTGTGTGAAATATTGAGCATGAGATATGTGACCTGTACATTGAATATGGAATGACATTTGAGTTCAATGTGAACCAAATGCCACACGGGATAAAGTGTTATGTTGTGGAAGCCGCCTCTTGAGCCTTGTTAGGAAAAACTATCACATGGGAGGAGTCACCTCCTGAATCAGTGGTGGCTAACTTTAGAATCCTATTACAGTGCAACCACTTGTGTACATCAGCCTGTTTAGCTATATGATATTGTTGTAGCAAACTCGCTAGACATTAGTTGATCTGGCTGTCAAGCGGTTGGGAAAACAAATAACAGGCTTACTTTCTGATTCTAGCTTGGCTCTAAAGTGATTTAACTGTCCACAAACAATTTTTCCAGGGATGGCTTTGATGGTGTGCATGTATGCGTGCTAGCTAATGGAAGCAATGGATGAAATTGTTTGATGGAAATCAATCTAAATGACAGGAATAGCAAATTGCTAGGACATTAAAGTGGAAGTACTGTGAATTATTTAAAGGTGCAATGCAGGGACTAATCAAAGCGAAGAACACTAAACTCAAAGGAAGGAGCCGAACGAAATTAACTGAAAATGAGATTACTAGGACATTGACATTGCTGGAATTGAAATTAATTACATTTTGTACAAATGATGCTCGAATGGAGACATTGACATCAACGTTACGACAATACTCAAAGGAAAATCAGCAATAATTTGGTAGAGGTCCAGCATAATTTCAACGTATCTTTTTTATCTGCAAATCTTCCATCATAAGTCTTAAATTCCCTTTGATTATTACTAGGTCGATGTCCATCTCTTAACTTAACTTCTTTTATATATCCACAATTTCTTAACTTAACTGCTTTCATATATCCATAATTTCTCAACTTAACTAAACTTCCAATACCTGAGCATTTCTCGTACCGTTTCCACTTATTTTGAATTAAATTAGGTTGAAGACTCTCTTCCTCAAACTTTGGTGGAATGGTCTTTTATGAGCATCAAAACGAGATTGAACTTGATATAGCTTGGCTGTGATTTATTCACCACCAATGTATAGTGACTTACTGTTATACCAGATGACAATTCAGTCACACAACCAAAGGAGACAAGGTAAACCGAAGCACCAAGGGAAAGAGAACTCTCTGCCATCACAGGATGAAGCATCAAAATTCACAATATACGATCAGCATGTCGAACAAGAACATCCAGATCACTCTATGCAATCTCAGATTGATCGATGATGAAGACAAATTCGTCATTATCATCTCTGAGGCAAAACGTCGAACGGGTGGTGATCATGAAGGGTGAGGTGTTCTACAAATAGGAATTCCTATCAATGGGCGAGAAATATAACATGAGCAATTTGAGATAACAATTCGAAGCTCTCGGCAAAAGGCAAACACAGGCCAATCGTATGATCGAGTCTCGATGAATCGACCGCGTCCTACCTTGGGGAGATCCGATCCGAATGGTTACCTCCTAATAAATGAAGACGCTGGAAGACTTGGAGAACCTCACGAAGACGAAGCTAAGGCAACAAATCAATTCAGCGACGAAATTGCTCGAGGAAGATATTCAGCTGCAACTGGCTTCGACCGCGGGCGTAGACACTGGATTTGGTCCAGAGCGCCGAAGATGAGAGAGACAGAGAGAGATATCTTCTGTGCGTGTGCGTCCTTGCTTCGCTCGGTTCCTCAGCTCTCCCGCACACGCCAAGCGAGGGAGAAAGAGCACGAGAGAAGTTTCGATCGGTGGTTATGAGGGTCCGTTCTCTGCTCCGTCACGGCCGAGGTTGCGCTGACCGGCGAGGGAGAATTTACGGCGGCTGTCACCAATCGGAGATGGTATAGACGATCGATTGCAGGGTGATGGAGCTGAAATGAAGAGGCAATCGCTGCGACAAGCTAGCCAGGGGAATGGAATGGGCTGGACTTTTTTTTTTTGGTCAGTAAATACCATTCATTACTAGAACGTTACAGCATTACAACTAAGTCCGGCTTCCATACATAATAAAGACCATAGTGGGCGGGGGATTACATAACCAACTAAGTGGAAGAATATTGTCCCGATGGGCTTTTGCGGCCCAATCGGCGGACTTGTTGGCCTCCCTGGGGACGTAAGAGATAGAGACATTTGTGAGCTTGGCCAGCAAAGCTTTACATTCCTCTAAAATGGCGTGAACAGTCCATGGGCTTGTCTTTTGGCCTTCAACACACTCCACCACTGAAAAGTTGTCAGATTCAACTTGGATGAGTTCGTGCAGTTTAGTCAAAGATGAATCTGAAGCTTCTCGCATTCCTATAGATCCCGACTGCTGAGCCTCGTTCCTGTTCGTTTCTCCAAGATCCATCAACGTTATACTTAAGAGTGCCCTTTGCTGGAGGAACCCAAACTGCAGGTTGGTATGCGACTCCTTTGGACCGAGCTTTTGTTTTCTGGTTCCATCTATTAAATAGCTCAAGTTCTAATCTCGCTTCCTCCGTTATTTCCTCGTGTCTTGGTGCTTTGCCTTGGAAGACCAAGTTGTTACGCCTCTTCCAGATTTGCCATAGGGTGCCGGCCAAGCGTTCCTTCGGCGGTGGATTGTTGTCTGAAGTTAGCGTCTCAAAAAACCATTTGTTGATTCTAGATATTTTCCGAGGGGATGGGGCAACTCTCAGATCTGAATCTGACCATACCTGTTTTGTCCATGGACACAACAAAAATAGGTGTTCCGGCGTCTCTGGTTCACCATGGCATATCGGGCAAAGTGGATTAGGTATCATCTTTCTTTTGTATAGATTGTCCTTCGTTGGGAGTGCATTAGTACACACACTCCATGCAAAAAATCTGATTTTTGGGTGGGTGTGGAGCTGCCATATCACGTTCCATAATGCCTTGGGTGGTTGGTATGATGAGGAAGCTTGGAATTGATTGCTATGATTGGTGGCCGAATGTAAGAAGTTGTATCCACTTTTGACAGAATAGGCTCCAAAGCTGTTTTTTGTCCATATGAGTTTGTCGTTTTCTGTAGGAGTCAGTGTAATTGCAAGAATTTCATTGACGAGACTCTCGTCAAATAAGCTCGATAACTTCTGCATATTCCACTGTTTAGATTCCTGGTCAATGAGGTTAGCCCCATATTCAGATATCCTTGGTTCATAGGTCCTCCGATGTATCCTCTCTCTAACCATCTGTCTTCTCTTAATCGAATTTGCGTGCCATCTCCCACGGACCATATGATTTGAGGCTCTAATACCTCTCTTCCCGAAAGTAGGCATTGCCAACCCCAAGATGGTCTAGATCCTTTATTTGCCTATAAGAACTCCCTCGAAGGGTAATATAGCCCTTTCATTAATTGACTCCATAAGGCTGAAGGGGTTTGTATGGGTCTCCAAGCCTGCTTTCCTAACATGGCCTTATTCAAAGCAATAAGGTCCTTGAATCCCAAGCCTCCACAATCTTTCTTGGTTTTCAGCATTTCCCATTTTTTTCCAATGGATTCCTTTTTTCGAACTATTACTTTTCCACCAAAAGGATGCAATCTGTTTTTCAATTGCTCTACAAATCGAAATTGGAATCTTGAATACATATATAGCATATTGAGGTAGTGCTTGTACTACTGTTTTGATAAGGATTTCATTCCCCGCTTTCGTCATTAGGTTCTCTTTCCACCCCTTGAGTTTCATGTTTACTTTTGCTAGAACCCACGCAAATATTTCCTTCTTAGATTGTCCCCAATCCGACGGAATACCAAGATATTTCCCTGTTTTTGCAATGATATGAACTCGTGATTCTGTTGCCATATTCCTCCTCAATTGTTGTGGATAGCTACTGCTAAAATATATACCAGATTTGTTCAAGTTGATTGCTTGACCCGAGGCATAACAATATTGGTTCAAAATATTTGCCAAGTTCTGGCATTCCTTAATTATTGAAATGGGTTGGAAGGAGGTCTTCGAAACACTATCAAATCGGGTTGAGGCCTATTTTGACGATGGTTGACTTTGATTCCTCCATCATTTTTTTATTGCCCATTTATTTATTTATTTATTTATTTATTTTTACATGTATCAAAAAAATTTCGTGTTCGATTTTTTCGGCAAAATTCCAAATGTCAACAATGAGTTATATTTCAAATTAGCCAATTTTTACACGTATAAAAAAAATTCGTGTTCGATTGAGGCTTAATTTGTAATGAGAGTTTAGCGATAATATTCTACAACCGATGTCCTTTTAGCCAAATAAACTCTACATATGCCAATTGTAAGGTTGGCAATTTTGCGAAATTAATTGACAGATAAGCGAGTACATGGAGTTTTTAAAAGTTATATCACTTGAGAGTTAGTTATATATAAGCTTCATGTGTTTGATTATATAATTCTTTCGTTCGTTTGTGATCATATATATTCCAAACAAAGTAAACATGTAAAAGCATTTCAAATGACTTTTAATTACTAGAACATTGTATAAATTTCTCAAAATTTGTAGCATTTAGTATTAAATGCTAAAAAATTTAGGATTTAAAGCTAAAGCACAATAAAACAAGACAAGAAGTATAGCAAAATGGTACTGTCATGTTTATTACATGCAAATAATATATTTACTTTCTCAAAGCGTCATGATATTTGTTAATATATAAAAATTTTAACCTCTTTTAGAAGGTAAGATAATAAGTAGTAAAGAATTCTTTTGTATTCAATTTTTATAAGATAAGACGTTAATTGGTAACCTATGAATCATCTTCCTTATCTCAAGTTATGATTTCACCCGTCTATAGTTACGTACGAACATAGTGTATTTTACATATATGCATGGGGTGTCTACATAATTTTTTTTTGGCAAAAGCTTGAGATGGAAATGCTCATTGGGTTTGCTGAATTAACAATACAAATAGCAATTTCCTTTTGGAATGGTTCTTCAATCAAATGATTCGTTTTACAAAAGCAAAAAAAAAACACTAAGGCGAGAAGCTAGCCCAAACATAGAAAGGGAGGAATTTTACCCTGCCCCCTTGGGCCACAAAAGGAAGAAAAAATAGAAATTGAAAAAAAAATTAAATAAGACACACTCGCAGCCCTTATCCACGTAGATATTATCAATCACTCACACACATTCACACAAGCCCTAATACAAATAACTTGGAAATGACTCCGAATCTTTTCGCAAAACCTCTGCTTTACCTCCTGCAGCAACCCCATGCTAAAGACACATGAGCCAGGCATGTTGCCCCTCTTCTAATATATTGAGTCTCTCCCTTCATGCATATCTTCAAGTCTCTTGTACAAATCCTCCCAGTGGTGGCTCCCATAATAAAATGGACTCCCATTATCCTCAAATAGTGAAGCCGGATCCATTAATCGATTCATTTCAAGCTCAACCTTCAAAGCATCATTTAATCCATAGCATAGCATCACATACCCCAACCTTTTCACGGTTGCACCTGCTACTCTAATATCAATGCTAAATTGAAGATACCTCTTGTCAAATTGACCAAAGTCGACTGCTCCCTCCAAATATCCCCATAGTGCATTTGGCAGGAAAGCTTGAAACCACACATGATTTGTATCAAATGAACCGAGAGTTCCTGATAGCTCATTCCGCCTTTGGCCGTTAACACGTGGTACGATGTCGAAAGATACTTCCTTTTCTCCATCTTCTACACCAAAGACAACACATAGATACAATCCTGTGAACTTGTTGTACAAGTCTTGCGAAGCCTTGAAAGATATAGTGCTGTCTTCAACAAGGATGAACCCCTTTGGCATCTCTCTTTCGAGGCTAATATTTCGGTACTTAGACCACTTGCTGGAATAGCGATGCTTCTGTTATATGAGTAAATTGTTAGAAGTATCCAAGTTTGTAATTAGTTCAAGAAGAAGAGTTTGATTTGTGCATATTCCTAGTAATTCAACTAAAGCTAGAGTTCTGTAATAATTAGACATACTGATCCTTGCTTATGTTGGAAATCATTCCATTGCAAGTGCTAGCCACCCCTAATATTACATTGAATCACCCTAAACGTAGCCCATACAATACAAGTGTATTATATAGGAAGTGAAAAATTGATGGAAAATAGAGCAGAACACATCCAAGAAATTAATTGCCCTCGTCAGACCCCATTGTCTAATGTTCATTGTTATGAGTTCACTTTAGAGATCGTCGATTCGTCAGTACAAACTATCCTAATTGAACTCCAACTTACTTGCAACAAACTTAACATTATTAAGATAAATTAAAGAAAAAATTCTACTTGCACTCAAACTAATGGAAAATTGAAAAGGAAAATCCAATGCATGACCAACCACTTGCACCTTTTATGTCTGCTTTAACTTTATATAAAATGAGAATCTCAAATCAGATACTCTCCATCAATAAAATTAAATCAAACTATCCAAGTAATCCGCATGTAGCTAGCAAAGCAAGTAGTGCAATGGTCCCCTATCATAATAGCAACAAACACCTAAGAGTGAAAAAGGTCTCACGTCGAATTATGGAATTATTATTGTTGTGCAGTTTTATCTTAGTCTGTAGAGTTGATCTAGTACTATTATTGGTGTCGGTTGTTATGATCAACTGTAACATCAAGAACCACATGTCCATTTGTTCATTAGATTTTCTAAGATTTCAACCGTATTTTTCAATACAGGAATTACGCAAATCGGATCTTCATCATTGCATCGATTTGAGATTTTGTTAAGCTTTATATACGAGCAGAATCACTTTATATTAAATTTGTTTGTTTGTCTAGAATTTACAGCTTTTGCATTACGTGCGCCCAATGTACACTCCGTATCAACACAAATGCATATACACACACACATGGAGAGAGATAGAGAGATACCTCGATTGGAAAATCAACCGTTTCATTATAGTGTAAATCTTCTGTTTCACTCGAACTTTCTTCATCTGTGCTCATTGGATTATCTTCATGCGAAACCTCGTAGAGTAAAGCTGGATCTAGCAACTGATCATCTTGAAGCAAAACCTCAGAATCATTCTCTAGTGGCTTGCATATTAGTCGGAATCCACACTTCTTCACAAGTATTCCGTTCCTATTACCATAGCTAGAATTGCATACTCTAATGCTAATGTGGAAATGACTCGGGTCATTTGGACCAAAATGGTCTACTGTCCACAAATTCTTTGATTCCACATACTCAAGCCACGCATTATCCAAATCAAATGGCCAGAAATGCCTGCTGTGTCTTGTGCCTTTGCAATTAACAAATACTATAAGCTCAAATGGGAAAAGCCCAAACGACCCTACTTCTACTTGAAATACAACACAGAAAGCTACTCCTAAGATCTTTTTATATAAGTCCTTTGAAGCCATGAAAGATATATAACCCTCTCTATTGGGGAGCAACCACTTTGGCATCTCTTCTCCAGGTAGAGCATCTCGACAATTTGTTTGGCAATGAAATTTCTGTCATAGATGTAGGTTGTTAGATAATTTTAGAAATTGACATCTAAAAGGAGGAGTTTCAATGAGTTAAGTGGCAGTCCTAGATTTTTAGACGTAGTTAGCAATAGCAATACAAAGATTTTTTTGTACTTAATTGATGGAAACAGGACATGTACTGTTGAAGATTTGGTAATTGGATGAGCATGTATTATTGAAGTTTTTCATTGGGCGATCCTTGTAATTCAACAGCAAAGAGAGAGAGAGAGAGAGAGAGAGAGAGAGAGAGAGAGAGAGAGAGAGAGAGAGAGAGAGAGAGAGAGTCAAACCTTAAGCATGAACAAATCATTCTCCGGGAACCAATTACGGACTAGTTCCTGACTTGAATATAACTCAACATCCTCAACGTCACATATGTTGGAGGGAACTCTTTTTAGAGATTTGCAATCATTTGCCTTTAGTCTTCTCAATTGCCCCGGAATGTTGCGGATCTCTTCTAGTTGATGGCAATACGAAACATCTAAACTTTCCAAGTTATATAGTCTCTCGCATGAAGGAAGGTTAGTAAAATTGTTTCCTGACAAGTCTAAATTTTGTAAGCGGGGAAAATAGGAAAGATTTTCCAAGAACTCTACTTCTGATAGATGGCACCATCCAAGATCCAACCATGACAACTCGCGAAATCCTGTCTTTGCGTGGGGTTCACTCAAATCCTCCTCTTCCTTTGGAAACTTGATTAGTTTTGAGCAGCCATGAAGTTGCAGGAATTTAAGATTTTGCAACCTATAGATGCTAGACGGAAGGATTGCTAGTTCATTGCAACCAAATAAATCAATGCTCTCGAGAGAGACAAGATTTCCTATTGATGCAGGGAGTTCTTCAATTGAAGTCTCCATTAGAATAACTTCTCGCAAGCTTTCATTCTTATTCGGAATATCAGGGAATCTTTGCAATTTAGAGCACCTTTTTAAATTCAACTTCCATAACTTACGGTGACTTGCAACTGAATCATGGACATGCTCCAAGTTTTTGAACCCATGGAGATACAATTCCTCAAGATTTGGTGTACAAGAGACGTCTGGCATATAAACCAATGACTGGCATCCGCCCAACCTAATGAACTTCAATTTTTTAAAGTCCTGCAACAACAATAAACCAACTTGCTTAGACATTCTGAAGACAATCAAAGAAAAAAAGTGAGATATATATTCATTTCAAAATTTGGCTATGATTTTGAAATAAAAATCACTCGATCATAATTCAAGCCATATGTTATCAAAATTCACTAGATCATATAGTGTATATAGAGCACGACCTCTCACTTTATATTTATGAGTTTAGTAAGTAATCCTTGTAAATTCACCAACGCTCATAATTTCACTATGCACTAGAATGGCATGGACCTTCCGCTAAGAGTGTGTAACCTCAAGTGGGAGCACATGAACCACATTCAATCCTGTGCCAACTAATTGATCACATGCATTTATGCTAACTTCTGGAATCTTATGTAGAGATTCGCAACCACCTGCCTGTAGATCCCGTAGAGGTAGTGGAAGGTCAGGAATCTCTTCTATTCATCACTTATTTGGAAGTGGTAAGTGGTTGATCGTTTTTTAAAAGAAGACATATTTTGTACGCCTAGATGGTCATAATATAACAAAAATATGAAAAATAATGGAGTCCATCTTGTGTAGTTTTTTTTGTTTTGAGCTAGATGTACGTTGGCATAGTGCAAGAGCTCAAAGTTTACTATATCATAATAAATACAACCACCACATTTATACCTTGTATTTGTATACATAAATAAAAAATATAGATGCATCGATAGACTTTGACATCTCGATCCAATGGATTTCACGTGTGATTTATTAAACCTCTATGGTGCACGTCCGCCAAATACATGATAAGTCTTTTTGCGCCTTCTTTTGATTAAGGTTTGACTACTTTATTCTTGAGATGCCTTTATCAATGAGTATCGGGAAAATTACCAAAAAAGTCCTAAACCTGTTACAATTGAGCCAATTCAGTCCTAAACTTTTTTTTGGCCAATTTAGTCCTATACCTTTTACAATTGTGCCAATTCAGTCCATCCAGCCAAAATTGATTGGCCGACGCTGACGTGGACACCGATTGGGGACAAGTGGCCGGCGAATGCTGATGTGAAAATTTTTAATTTTTTTTTCAATTTTTTTCAAATTTTTAATTTTTTTCCCACTTTCTTCTTCCTCTTGCCGGCGCCGACGAGGGTTGGCAAGGTCAGCCTCGCTGACCACTGGCGAGGCTCGCCCCCGTCGGCCACTTGCAAAGGCGAGCCTCACCCAGCGACGGTGAGGCCACCGTCACCACATCTAGCGAGGCTCGACCTCGCCCAACCATGGTGAGGTCGAGCCTTGCTATCCTTGGGCGAAGAGCCTCACTGGTCACCAGCAAGGTCGACCCTCACCTTGGCTGGGCGAGGCGTTCCCCTTCGTCTCCTCCACTCTGTCCGCTTGCACATAAAGGCATGCGCATTGGGCTGCCGGATTTGATTAAATCGAAGAGAAAACCCTAATCGCATACCAGTAGAGAGAGACAGAGAGAGAGGTAGAGAGAGAGAGTGGTTGTGCTCGTGAGGGAGAGAGAGAGAGAGAGTAGAGAGAGAATGTCTGCAAAGGGCAACGGTGGCAATGGTCGGGAGGAGGACAAGAAGCCTTTGCCCAGCCAAGGCGAGGGTCGACCTCACCAGTGGCTGGCGAGGCTCCTCGCCTTCGCCAGTGGCTGGTGGGGGTGAGCCTCGCCAATGACCGGCAAGGCTGACCTCGTTGGCCCTCGCCACCAACCGCGGAGGAAGAAGAAAGTGGAGAAAAAAAAAGAATAAAATTTTAAAAATTTTAAAAAAAGTTAAAAATTCAAAAAAATTTTAAAAATATAAAAAATTGCCACATCAGCGTTTGCCGGCCCGCTGTCGCCGGGTCGACATCCACGTCAGCGTCGGCCGGCCAATTTTGGCCGGATGGACTGAATTGGCACAATTGTAAAAGGTTTAGGACTAAATTGCAAAAAAAAAAAGTTTAGGACTGAATTGGCACAATTGTAATAGGTTTATGACTTTTTTGGTAATTCTCCCATGAGTTATCATTCCATAATGATTTGGATATTTTTGATATGGTAAATTTTCAATGAATTTTGTAAAATTATAGCACATCGTTCCGAAGGACTAAAAGAATATTAAATGAAAGGGAGTTGAAGGAATGAGATTTGAATTGTCATATCTGAAATTGTATTTGAAGGCAAATCTCACGAAAGATAAAGGTGGTGAGTGTTTATATAGGGCAAGTCAAGAATGTCAATTAAACTCCATAAATTGAGAGAAACCTAATCAAAACTTTCCCACGCGCATGCGCATTGTGAATGGAAATGTTGCTATTAGTAGGAAGGGATTACCGGACAGTTTTTATATGATAAAAAATTTGAAAATGATCGTCATGGAGTCTCGATGGTTTACATGTTATTTTCATATTGGTGAATTGTGCGCCTAGATGGTATTCCAAAAACATCCCCCTTCAAATAGTGATATCAAATTTATGGGAAGAAGTACAACCTAAGTGCCAAAACTTGGCATGAGAGAACACTTTAGTGCCAAAAGTTTGGAAAGTGACACTTAAGTGCCAAAATCGGAGCAAAATAGATCACTTAAGTGTCATTCCGGCCAAAATCCAGCCAAAATGCCGACATGGCGATTTTCGCGAAGGAAGTGCAAAACAACACTGTTTTGCAAGCTGATGTGGTAAAAAAATTAATATACAAATTAATAAAATTAAATTTAAAACATTTAAAAATAAAATAAAAATATTAAAAAAAGCTAAAAATTTTAAAAAAAAAATTAAAAGGGGGCGGCGGCCGAGGGCCGATCCCTCGCCGCTGCCACCTCCCCGCCACCACCGAAAGGGCCAGCGGCGAGGGCCCGTGAGCCCTTGCCGGATCTGAGTGAGGGCCGCGAGCCCTCACCCAGATCTGGGTGAGGCTCGCGGCCCTTGCCTAGCTCTGGCGAGGGTTGGTGGTCCTTGCTTAGTCGAGCAAAGGGCCACCGCCCTCTGGGGAGCTGGTCTTTGGCCACGAACACCCGTACACTGTCCCGGCCTTCCCATCCCAAGGCGACACCCAAATCTGCAAGCTTGACCTCTCGCCGAGCTCTTCAGCGGTGTCCGCCAGGCATGCGACTGCAACCTCGATAGGAGCTGCTACTACCCTGTCCTCTTTGCGGCCCACGCTAGGTCGGCCCTCCAAATCACACCATTGGCTTCATTGGCTCTGGAGGGGGAAGACTCGACTATGGGGGGTCCCTAGCGAGTGGTGGCCCTTTACCCGGCCGGGCGAGGGCCGTCGACCCTCGCCCAAATCTAGGCGAGGGCTTACGGGCCCTCACCACTAGTCGGCCAGGGTCGCCAGTCCTTCCGATGGCGGCGAGGGATTAGCCCTCGGCCACCCGCCCCTCCCCCTAATTTTTTTTTTTCAAATTTTTTTAATTTTTAGTTTTTTAAAATATTTTTATTTTATTTTTAAATGTTTTAATTAAAGTTAAATTAAATTAAATTAAATTAATTTTATATATTTTTACCACGTCAGCACTTAAACGACGTCATTTTTGTATTGTCTAACCACCTCGGCGTGCAAAATGATGCTGTTTTGCACTTGCTTTGCCGGAAAATCGCCACATCGGCATTTTGGCGAGATTGACACTTAAGTGATCCATTTTACTCTGATTTTGGCGCTTAAATGTCACTTTCGAAACTTTTGGCACTTAAGTGTTCTTCCGTGCCAAGTTTTAACACTCCAGGTGTCTGTACTTCCAAATTTATGTGTCACTTTTGGCATTCCTTATGGTGAAACGAGGGGATTCGATCTTAGTTCAATTCTGCTAGCCATCCTCAAATCAATAGAAAAGATAAGGCTGTTAATAGAATTTTGGGCAATTTATTAAGTAGATTATTGGAAAACAGTTTAAACAATGAGATTTGTTATTGTTTCAAGGTGAATTTGCAGATGATAATTCGGTGAGTCAAACATCTTTGAAGTTTTTTGGATCTTATGCCAGTGCCCACTAAGCGCTAATTTAGTGGATATTCTAAAGAAAGACCTAAGGATATCAAGCAGATACATGAGGAAGTGAGGAAGAGTCTGAAGAAAGAGCTAAAGAAATGAGGTGGTTACAAAAGTGAGCTTTGGGGAGAGTATGTAATTTAATCTTCGTATCCCGAAGCATAAGGTTGGCCTTGAGGACGAGTCTCTTCCAGCAGAGGAAGATTGATATTGGAAGCACTTCAAATCCGTATCGGAAGATTTCAAGATCCTCTCTTGTGATTTGAATAGTAGGGAAAAAATATATTTTCTTGATCCGTAAGCTTGTTTATAATATATTTAGGAATGCTTTGATCTCGATCAAAATTTTGATTATATTATTGCATATTTGAATTTCCTAAATTAAGTAGGTTATTTTTACTTAACTTGGAGGCTATTCAAAGGTATCCTAGGCTACTAGCTAGAAACACCATCTTGGTCCCTCATTGTACACACAACATTATTAATGAAGTTTTATTCCCGGTTGTTGTCCCTTGCAAAATTTCCTGTGTCTGTCTACCTGCCCTTTAGTGGATTCCTTGTGTCCACGAGTGATCAAGAGAGTGTTGAGACCTTCGAGTGGCGTACGAAAGTGGTGATTCGGCTGAGGAAGACTTAGATTATCCAGTCTCGTCCTTCCTATTCATTGTGTTGTTTTCCACCACACTTAAGATAAAAAAATATCCTTTTTTTTTTTATTTGCTCGTTCAACACAATGTAAAGTCTGTGGGACCGACAAGCATGACAGGAAAGAAAGATAATGATTCCGCTCTTTTTGAAAAAATGCGACGTTTTTGAAAAATATTTTTTAAGAATTTATTTTTTAAAAAAATGATAATATTTACGATGTTCGATTGAAACCTAAAAATGAATTAATTTTTTTTTCACCGTTTGTTTTGTGTACTCCTTTAAAAAATATTATTTCTTTTTTATTTTATTATTTTCTTTTCTTTTTTCAAAAAATTGATTTAGTTATTTATTTATTTTTTCTTATTCTTCGACTGAATACTAGGCCATGCAAGCTTGAGCCTCGCCGACCTCCAGCGAGCTCATCCCTCCCCTGTGTTCAATCATCAATCGTCACCACGCCTTTTTATGAATATAGTACTATAATTGATATTTGAAAAATTGAGAGAAACCACCAAATTAGAAGCACCTAATGGGAAACATGTGAGAGGTTAAATAAACTTATTAACTTACGCATTTTTCTGTGGATAAAATGTTTGGAAAATAAGTAATTGACACATTTTTGTGAAGAAACAAATTTGAGATCCTGTAGAAGGTCCTCTTGGCTTTATATACTAATGTAGATGATATGCATATAAATATAATTACAAATGCATAATACATGTTAAGTATATTTAAATTAGCGATGTGGGCCTATTACTGACTTCTCTCTACAAAAACCCTTTTAGTCAAGCTTGGAAGACGTTGCGCACTTCTAGCGTGCATACTACAACTGGCTTCGAAGTGCCAGATGAAGAGCACTAACACCTCCGCAGAGGAAGTCTCTTCCATGGAGTCGTACTCCACAATCTTCTTTTTATTTAAGCAGGAGAAAGAATTGGATTATCAATCTATTTCCCCTTCTGCTCTACTGCTAGGCTAGAGGACACCCAACCAGGGGAGGTGAAGAATCGCTTCCATCCCGTGTTTCGTTGCCTCTCGAAGAAATAGAGCAAGGGCATTAATGGATGGCTCGATTGAAAAAAAAAGAAAAAAAAGACGGGAAAGAGGAGAGATTTTTGAGGTTAAATTTATCAACTTTCTTAAAATGAATTTATTATCCATAAAGATAAACAAAGCTTTCTTTTAGTTCTGCTTCTTCCTCCCTCTAAAGATAAAGAAATATTAGTTAGGATTGGCTGATTAGGTTAGTCCGACCGAAAAAAGACAGGACTTTTCGGCCACTGTTATAGAATTATCAAGCTTGTAACTACCTATGTAAAGACTAGCTTCCGATACAGATCCCTTACTACACATTTTCTATGTATCTTTTCATTATCCGCTCCATGCAATCAGAGAGGGGACAATAGGAGGTTCAGTCAAAAGCATTTAGCGTGCACCCACTTCAATGGTCAAGCAAATATGCAAGAAAAATCTCTTTCTCTTTACGAGCGCAATTTCCAAAAGAGTGTAGTCAGCTCGTCTCTACCGTATGGGGGTAGAACCTTTAATAACATTTTCAAAATCCTTTCAAAAACATAAAATTAAATCCTTCCTTGATGTATATTGAAAATTCAAGCACAATCATCATTCATTCTTTAAATTATATCACCAATTACTTTTTGCCCCAATTTTCGGTACTCAAAAGTTACCGATTCATTAAGTTCACTGTTCTTATAATTTTCAATACTCAATATTTTGAAAATAAACCCACCTACGGTGGACGAGTTGGTTCGCGCCTTGCCCCCTCATTTGAGAGGGGAGAGGTTCGAAACTTCTCGCCTCCATTGCGCGACTTAAGTGGGGTGCTGTGGGAGATGGGTCCCCGCGCTAGTTCCCCCCGGGTTTACGTCATTGGCTGCCGGCTGTACGGCAGTTCTCCAATCATCAATATATATATATATATATATTGAAAATAAGTTTGGACTTTTTTCTTGAATATTTTGGTTCGAAGCAAAGTCAAGATTCACATAAGGAAAGTGTCTAATAATCCCCTATAACGGAAAGATTCCACTTATGTTGGTTCATGGGGCAGATCGACATCCTGTATGTAAGGCTTTAATCAAATGTGTACATTTTAATAGATGTAGATGTTTCTTAAGCACATTAACAAGCACCGTCAGAGTTATTAATTGTTGCATTCAAAGTTTTCAATAATACATTTGCATATTCACATTCATATGCCTATAAAAATGGATATATAAACTATAAGGAAATAAAGACTGTGCATTTAAATGCTCACCTTAAATTGCGTCCTCGCTAGTTGGAAGTTGCTTCCACTTAGATCAAGTCCAACTAACTTCTTTGGACCTGAAGAAAATTCTGGAAACCAGTGAGGACATTCAGGCCATTCAAAATATCTCAATTCATTAGGAAGACACATAGGACCTTGGAAAGAGTTGTGCACATTAATCATGATGAGCACCCTCAACCCTGTCATGTTTCTAAAAGCACTTGGGCCTATGTATAACGATTTTGTCCAAGGTAAACGCAAAACTATGGCTTTTACTGCATTTGTCCCCTGCATTTATAAAAATCGTATTGCAATTAATTTTTTTTTAAAATCATAGGATAAAAGAGTAAAATCAGTATCTAAACCAACAAATCTTACCATATCCTTTGACAGAACATCATGAACATCATCATAAAGCCATAACCTACTACGTCTTCCGGGATCATCACGACATTCTTGTTTAACAATATCCATGCCCATCAACTTAATTAAGTCATGCATTTGTAGGTTCCCCTCCTCTGTATATATCAAAGACTTTTCTACAAGAACGTTTACTCCAATAGTTGTGGAAAAGTCACAACAATCAAGAACCTTCACAATGTCCTGTTTACATCTTCCCTTGAAGAAACATGCAACATCAAGGAAGATCTCCTTTTCTTCATCATCTAGTCCATCATAACTTAGCCTAAGAACATCATTGATGGTTTTGTTAGGGCTTTTGGCAAGTTTGTTCAACGCACTTTCCCACTCAGGTTCTTCTCTACCACATAGGAAAGAGCCCAATATCTCAAGTGCTAAAGGAAGTCCATTAGCATAATCCAAAAAACCATCTACAAGATCCCTTCTTATTACTATTTTGTTGTAACTCGGAAAAGCATGCTTATTAAAAAGTTCAAGAGCTTCACAATTGTTTAGAGGCTTAACTGGATAGATATGATCTTTATCTATCCCATGGGAAGTTAGCAAATGATTATCTCTAGTAGTAATGATGATTCTGCTTCCCTTACCAAACCAATCACATTCTCCAACTAAAGCATTTAACTGTTTTATATCATTGACATCATCGAGAACAAGGAGAACTTTTTTGCAGCAAAGTCTGTGTTGAATTAAATTAGTACCTTCATCAACACTAAACACTGATAATTCTTTTCCCAATAATATCTCCAACATTTTTTTTTGCAAAGGAAGTAAATCCTTGGAATTTTTTGAAGATTCTCGAGTGTTTGCCAAGAAACATGCACCCTCAAATTGTCTAAAGTTAGCATTGTAAAGGGCTTTTACTAATGTCGTCTTCCCTACGCCTCCTTGTCCCCATAATCCTATCATGAGAACCTCATCGGACTCAAGATTTAACATTGATTCCAGCTTTTCCACTTGGCAACGTATTCCAACCGGATGCTTCGCAACATGTAAGGGCTTGGGTTCTAGCTGCTTATAGATCTCCTTCACAATTTCCTTTATAAGCATTGCTTCATCTCTGACAAAATCAAGAAAAGTACTTGATACATTAATTTGGTAGTTTAAAGATATGATTAAGTTTCATCCAAGAAAAAAAAAAGAGAGAGAGAAAAGATCTGATTATTTTTTTTTGGTTGGAAAGAAAAGATGTGATTCAGCATATAAAAATAATGACAAAGTGGTGCTTTACATCAATTACTACTTACCCATCGTTCAAATCCCATCCAGATAAGTTACCGGCATCAAAAAGAGCTCTCTTCCATCTATTCAGGTTCTCTAAATCTGTCCGGAACTTGGACTCATGTTTAGCCATAGCTTTCCCATAACTCTCTCTCCCCCCTCTCACTTCTCTTGGTTGCACTTTGTAAAATACCGGCAGCACAACCAGGTTCTTCTGTGCTTTGCACTCCATAATTTTCACCAACTCGTCCAAACACCATGGCGAGGAAGCATAGTTCTCAGAGAAAACGATGATCGCGACTTGTGATACCTCGATCGCCTTCATAAGTGCTAACGATATTTGCTCTCCTTTTCTCAGTTCTTTGTTGTCCTTGTAAGTGAATAAGCCATTTTGGTCTAGAGTCATGTAGAGATGACTGAGAAAATTGTTGTGAACATCAGTACCTCGAAAACTCAAGAAGACATCGTAATTCCTCTTAGCTTTAGAAGAAGAAGAAGCCATTAGAATTTGGTGAAAGGAGGCAGGTGCTGCTGTGTTTGCTTGGAAAATGAAGGTGCTGAAGGATGAAGCGAGATCTTAAAAGCCAAGCCACTCCATTGGCCACCCAATAAAATACTTGGCTGTGGCTTCAGGAAATGGTATTCGCAATCAATGAGATTTGTTCCCCATCGGATCTTCTCGGTATTTTCTTTGCACGCAGAGGCATTACTTTCTTTTTTGAGGGTCAACAAAGAATATTATATTAATTAATAGCTTTGTGGGCAAGGCAGATGAGATGATGTGGCAGGAAATTGGAGAGAAGGAGGCGGTGCACGGTGGGCTCAGCAAGCTCGGCTTGGGATCCTATTCGTGAGAACTGATGTATTGTGGCACGGGAAAATGTCGCTAGCGTGATTTGTTGCATACTACTATTTTGGTAGCTAAAATTCGCATGATTTTTTGCCATGCCTTCCAAAAAACCAATATACAATGGGAATGAAGAGATCCAAATTTAGAGTGTGGACCCACTGGATAACTCGAGAGAATAGCTTTGACATGTAAATCAATTGTAACATCTTACACAAGATGTGAGGACGTCTTGTGCCAATTTGAGAGAAGGGCTTTGATATGAGCACGTCTTCACCAACAATCGGTTGCACATTTTCTATGCATTAGGCAATCTAATTACAAATTGGATAAGGATTACCTCTTTCCTTTCATAGCCCGGGCATGAGAATAGATCAAGCTTTTTGGTCAATTGAAAGTAATGCCGTAGGTTCTAATGTATAAATTCAAAGACGTGAGAAATTTTCTAAAAAAACACCTCAAAATGATTAATTGGTACACCAATAGCTTATCTTCTATTACTTTGGAGTGGAGGATCTTTCACTCGACTAGGGCATTATTCATTGGGTGCTATTTTGGAATTCATATTCTTGGTGATGTCATCGTGACATCCTGAATATCAGGTTCTGATTTCGATTTGATAAGTTGGGCCTTTCATCAATGCGACTATAGTGTTTTTCTCTGAGATAACCACTCTTGAGATAACTGACCTATCAAGTGAAGTCGTTAAGGAATTTTAATGCAATAGACTTGAGAATTGAATCAGGAATCGACTACTCGACCGTGCTAGTTTGCAAGGGTCATTACGACACAATTAAAAATCAATCAGAGAACGGAAATAGGTTGATTCGACTAAGATGTGTGATCAAAGTGTGGGTGATTTTACTTGATTGCAAAATTCTCGTCGATCGACACGAAACTGATTTTCTGTCGTTTTTGGTACCTTGTGTCCGTATTTGAAACATCGAGATTTTCACGACCACCGAGAGTTGCCAATGTGTCAAAAAGCTATGTTGCGGTTTGAAGAAAATCGACCACGGGTCAATTGCACCAAAAATTCCTAAAAGTTATCCGGTAGGCTAGGTTATACTAAAATCGCGTCTGATTGAAATTAACCACGAATTTGAATTCGATTTTAGAAATTGAAAGTTATGTCATGTCACGAGTCATTTTAGGAACGTCGACTCATCTTCCAAGGAATTTTCAGCGAGTTCGGGATTTTTACGTAAAATCGATTCGGACGATTCGAAAAACGAACAGAAATTCGAATTGGCCAATTTGAATGGATTTTTGGCATATGGTGTGAGTGAATTGGTGAAAGGAAATTTCATGGGCTTTTTCTCGCAACAAATTGGATCTCAATCGGACAAGTTTGTTTAGAAATCAGATTCCGAGAAAAATGAAATAGAATTTGAATTTGAGGGAAATTCGGAGGTTTGAGGGACCGTCTTATCTTGGTCTTCTTTTGGACTTCAAATTGTGCAAGTTGGTGAAGAAATTGGCCCTAGAATGACCAATTGACAAAGTTGTTTTGAAGTTGAGCAAAATTATAATTTTGGTTTTATTTTATTTTCTATTTTTTTCTTGGTCCCATGCCCTCCACGCACACCCCCACTTCGGCCACAAGTTTTCCTTTTCTTTCTCTCTCTCTCTCTCTCTCGGTTCGTTACCCCACCGACAGCTCTTCTGCAAGTCTTCAATTTCATTTTTCCTTTGACTTATTCCTCCCTTATCCACCCATGCACACTTTTCTCCTCTTTGTATTCAACCAAGCTGCCAGCTACCCCCGATTTTTACCTCTTCGGTCTTCTACGTCGCTTTCATTTTCCTTTGACTCGACAACCACCATTCCGGCGCTGCTTTTGTTTTAATTAAAGTCTCGCGTGTTCTCTACCCCACAAATGCTTCCACCTTTGTCCATCTCTTTCTCAACCAACGCTAGCCCCACCATCTTTGTCTCCACCGTCCCACTTCAATCACATTAGATGTTCCTTGCCTGTGGGCCTCCACACTAGCACGACCGCGGCCAACTTGTTCCCAGCCCATCGAAGCAGCCTTGCGTCTTTCGTTTTCTTCGAAACAACAGGCCTGAACAGCCCGCAATTCCAGCAAGCCTTTTCGCCGCAACAGCCCCCGTCTTCGTGTTGCACCCGCACCACCCGCGGTTGCCGAATCTAGCCCAAGCTGTGCCCGAACCAACCACCGTTGCAGCACTTTGGGCCCAATTTCTGAAGCAATTTCCAGCAAGGGTTGTGGGCTTTTGAGAGGCCATTTTCGAGCCTGTCCCGGCCCTGCTTGGCAGTCCCACTTTGGAGGTTGTCATTCCTCGCCGCGACCACGTCATTTTGATCCAAACGGATCATTAATCAGGTGAATTTAACTCACTAATCCTTGCTTAGTAAGTTAATTACGTTTAGGAGTTGATTAGTTTAAACTAAGATTTGATTAGGTGGATAGTTAGATTAGATTAACAATTTAATTAATTGTGATTGCATGTTAGGTGGTTAGAGTAGTGTACTTAGAGCCTAACCAAACTCTACTATTTAACTAGAGTAGTTCTGAAATTTTCCGAGCTCGTCTCAGCTTCCAATTAGGCTTTCTCGGCCTAGGTTGCATTATTGACATTTATTTATTAATTTTCGTAATTAATTAATCAATTATTTTCTAGAAATTAGATCGGGATAGTCGGTGACCGGAATTTCGTGCCGATTACAGTGGTACTTTCCGTTTATTTAGTTGACTGTTATTTTATGTAATTTGCCTGTATTTTGTGAAATTGAGTATTTATTGTCACGTCCCGATCCTCCGGACCTATACCCATCCCTGCTCGGTCGTTATAATAGCGATGTCTCAGAACGCATCGCCGACCCATTCATTTTATACACATGCAGAAGCAGATAAAAAAAAAAATCCACAGACAATAAAACAAAGGGGATAGGAAAGTAGGGTCATAAGTTTTTCAAACCAAAACAAACATTTTATAACAAATAGGTTTAATTGCAACTCAAGTTGCTTACAAAAATATCGGCTTGACCAAAAAGAAATTGTCTTATGACTAACTAGCCAGACAAGTTCGCCGATTATGTTTCTTCAACTTTCCCAAACTCCGAGACTTCTGGCTTTCCATAGTCGTCATCTAGGGACCTAAAAATGTGATTCCACAACAGGGTGAGACTATGTCTCAACGAGTTCTACTCCCTAAGACCCAATTAGGAAGAAAATATGCCCTAGGGGCTGCCTAAACACAATCAAGCATTAGAGGGCTTACCTTGACTTCAGTCCCTTCCTGCAAGTCAGTTCAAATAATAAACACTGACAATTTATAACACCCAATCAATCAGATCGACTCCTCGATCAATCGACCCAGTCGATTACATGTCATCACGACCTTCTATTGGTCAGTTCACTCCATACTATCTATGAGTCTAATCAAAATCCAAGACTACTCACCCTAGGTAATATATAGATAGTAGCTTACCCCAAATGTCAATAAATAGTATATTGTTCATTCTCTTGACATAAAATTCATTGAGTTAATATAGTATATTATTATTTCTCAAGATGACATATAAAGCCATCAAACTATTATATAATAACATTCTTTCTCAAGATGACATATAGAGCCATCGAGCCGTTATATCATACCGTCTTGTCTACAATATGACTTATAAAGTCATTGAGCCGATATATCACACCGTCCTTTCTCTAAGAAGACATAAAGTCACTGAGCCGGTATACGTGCTATTCCTTCTCAAGATGACATATAGAGTCATCGAGCTGTTATATTATACTGTTCTTTCTCCAAGATAACATATAAAGTCATCGAGCCAATATATACGCTATTCCGATCGTACAATCAATTTACCATTTTTATCAATTCACCAAATATGCAATTTCTAGCAAGCAAAGCATCAAGAACAATTACAAACTACTATTGGCCCTAACCAGCAGAAACGGTCCACTCATGCGTCTCCAAGTTTAAATCCAGAAATCCAATCAAACGAGTTCAGAAAATTTCCAAATTTGAATATATGGTAAAAAAACACATAAACGAACGTTTTTCAAGCAAATATCTTAACCTAGATCATTCTAGATTCGGCCTAATAATTCACTCAATCCAAAACCGAAATTGTGTCTGTTTCCAAAAAGTCTGTTTTCCGAAATCAGTTTGGTTTGAGACCCAACAATTATCCATTTTATCTGAAATTTGACTATATTAAACTAGAAGATATGATAAACAACTTTTGTGAAAAAATCATTTTTAAATTCGAACCTTAAGAGTTGATAAAAACCCCTAGAATCCCTAAAGGTCACCGGTTCTAGTGAAAAATGAGGTTCTGCTTACAAATGACGGAGCTGATATCTCATTCTTTTCAATCCCTAAAAATCTTGAGAAAAATATATGTTATAATTGAAGATGTATAAAAAATTTCTCAAGAAGGGATTGACCTCAAATTTGCAACTTATTTCGATCCACAAAAATGGAAAATGACGAGGGTCTAGAGATTCGAACTCCAGATAGTCCACTGATTTCGACTAAACCAACTTCAATGATGCTAATCTCACTATTTACATTAATACTAAACCATTCTAAGGCTAATATAACCATTCTAGATTATCATTAAATCATTCTTAATATAATCTAAACAACTCTTAAGCATAATTAACCTTCTAATCAAGGTTTAATGAGTAAACTCACTGGATTTGCGCACTAATGAGTTCACCGCGAGGAGGATGTGAAGGCAAGTGATAAACTAGCCCATGGCAACACCAAGCGAGGTCTAGAAGGGCCTAGAAAAGCCTCATGACTCGTCAAAGCTCTTGCTGTCTTCAGCTTCTATTCTTGGACCGAAAAGAGGGAAACCAGCAACTCTAGTGGTTGGAAACGGCGAGGGAAAACCAGTGGAGTTGCAGCGGCTTGGACGGGTGGTTCTAGTGGCTCGAGGGTGGTGTACGGTGGTTGGCACGACTGGACGATGGTGCTGGGCGCACATACGACGACAGAGCAGCGACTAGAGGCGTGGAGCAATGCACAGGCAAGCAATGGCGGTCCTGCTGGCGTGCGCAGCTTTGGACGAGCAAGGGAGAGGGAGGGCTTCGGCTGGCTTGCTTTTGGCTTCTCTGGTTTTCTTAAGGTCTCTCAAGGCTATAACAATGGAGAAACCCTCAATTCATGGAGGAAGAAGAGCTGTTGAAGAGGGGGTCCTCTTGGTGGCCTTCTAGCCTTCAACACTTGCCAACCTCTCCTCTCTCTTGCCCGCACCATGACAGCCCATGACCTCAGCTATTCTCTCTCCTCAAACTTCCTCAAGAAACCTCCCAAAAAGTCCAAAATGTTGTGTACCTGTTGGCATACGAATTTTGGACATTTGTACATCAAATCCATTCAATTTCATTCAATTCCTCAACTAATCGATCCAAATTGAAGCCCATAAATCCAACCAATGTGTCTTCACTTGATTCCACATTTTTCTTTATCAATTGAACCATCTTGGATGTCAAAAGTGCGACCAAAAACAGGCCTACGAATTTTCCGGATCCAATTCCGCCAAATCTTGATTTTTCGTCGAAAATTTCGGTTTGTAGAAGAATCTTCAGAGGATGAGTCGATGCTCCTAAAATGACTTGTGACATAACAGAATTCTTAATTTCTGAATTCGGGTTCGATTTTACGATTAATTTCAATCTGGCGTAATTTTAGCGCATCCTAATCTATTGGGTAGCTTTTAGGAATTTTTCGTGTAATTGATCCGTGGTCGATTGTTTTCGAGCCACACGTACATTTTTGACACATTGGCGACTCTTGATTGTCGTAGAAATCTCGGCGCTTCAAATATAGACATAGGATATCAAAGCGACAGAAAATCGGTGTAGTACCGATCGACAAGAATTGTGCAATTAGGTGGAATCACCCACACTCAATTACATGCCTTTGTCGAGTCGACCTATCTCCAGTCTCTAATTGATTTTTAACTGTGTCGTAATGACCCTTGCAAATTAGTACGGTCGAGCAGTCGATTCCTAGTCAAATTCTCAAATCTAATGCGTTTAGATTCCTTAACGGCTTCATCTGATAGACTAGTTATCTTGTGAGTGATTAGCTCAGAGAAAAGAACTATATACTCGTCAATAAAAAGTCCAACTTATTCAATCGAAATCAGAACCTGAAATTTAGGATGTCACAACTCTTCTCCTCTTATAAAAGTTTCATCCTCAAAATTTAAACCTTTACAAATCTTAAACAAAAAGGTGGGGGTACAAACGCCTCATCGACTCTTCAGTCTCTCAGGTTGCTCCTTTGATACTGTGGTGTTACCAAACCACTTTAACTATCGAGATGGTCTTTGTACGCAGAACTTGTTCTTTTTTGTCCACGATTTGAGTCGGGCTTTCAATGTATGACACTCGGTCATCCACGTCCAATTCCTTGAAATTGAGCATGTGGGTTGGGTCAGGCTCATACTTCCTCAACATCGACATATGAAAGACGTCATACATTTGCGCCAATCTCGATGGCAATACAAGACAATACGCCAAGGTCCAGATTCTCTTAAGAATCTCAAACGGATCTACGTACCTTAGACTCAGTTTTCCCTTCTTACCAAAGCGCGAAGTTCCCCTCATTGGTAACGCCTTCAGAAAAATGTGATCACTAACTTAGAATTTCAACAGCCTTCGACGCTTATCTGCGTAGCTTTTCTGACAACTTTGAGCGGTCTTTGATCTGTTTCTAATTATTGCCACGGCCTAAGTAGCACCAACACAAGACACGGACATGCGACACAACACAACATGACACGACACGTTGACACGTCATTTCTAAAAAATAGAGAATTCCGACACATTGTAACACGTTATATATTAAATGAATATTTTTATTTTTAATTAATTTGATTCAAATTCATAAATAAGTAATTAATTAAAAAAGAACCTATAATAAATTTACACTAATAATATTAATAAATCAATTTATTTGAAATTCGAAAGATATATTCATAGTTAATACGAAACATGTTTTTAACTTGGGTTAATATCCACTGAAAAACCCCAAATTGGTACACATGTGACAAATTTACCCCAAACTATTTTTTTGACCATGAAAAACCCCAAATTGGTACACTTGTGACAAATTTACCCCGATCGACCATAAAAAAAACCCTAAACTTGTACATTTATGACAAATTTACTCCAAATTAATTTATTCGATCGCAAAAAACCTCAAATTGGTAAATTTGTGACAAATATACCCTCAAAAAATTGGATTAATAGCACAAAAAATTATAAAAATTGTAAACTGTGATAAGCGGAGTGTAAAATTTCAAAATGGTATATTAATCAACCTGTCACGTGTAATTTAACTTAATAATTTAATTGTAAAATTTAACGAAAACTAACAGAGGGTAAATTTGTCACAAGTATACAAGTTTGGGGTAAATTTGTCAAAGGTATATCAGTTTGGGGTTTTTGGTTGTCAAAAAAATAATTTGGGGTAAATTTGTCAAAAGGTGTACGATGTGAGGTTTTTTCAGGGTATTAACCTTTTTAACTTCAACAAAAGTTATTGATGAAACTAAAATTAATAAGAAATTAGAATCAATTTATTTAAATAAATCCATGATTTTCTACAATAACCAAAATTTATTATTATTCAAAATTCAATACTTTTATTTTTCGAAATTATTTTTTTAATTTCATTTATTTAATTTTTCGATTAAAAAAATCTCAAAAGATCCACCCCTTCTTTCTTTGGTCCATTTCCCTCCACCACAAATTCATTTTTCTTTTTTTCCCTCCCCCACCACGACATACAATCTGTTAGCCCGTCACTTCCCCTCCCTCAAAACTCAAAAGTCACCCATCGTCCCCCTTTTCTTTTTATTACTTTTTAGTTCCCTTATCAAAAACCCTAGCCACCCTCCTTTTCCTCCTCCTTCTACCGCTCCCCGCATGACCCCTTCCTCTCCTCTTCCTCTTGATCTTTCTCCTCCTCCTCCTCGCCGCACGACCACCTTCCTCTCCTCTTCCTCTTGATCCTTCTCCTCCTCCTCATTGTCGTCGATCCATCGCAACAGTGGCGGCCCTCACCTCAGTTTCTGCTCTCTCTTGCCATCTCTCACCGTCGCGGTGGCCCGAGTCGGGACGTGACATCCCCTTTTTGTGGTATAAGAGCGTGGTTGTTAGAAATTGGAGTGATAAAATGCGATGAATATGTGATAGAAAGTAGGAAGGCCTTTAAATACACGACTGGTGCATGTCAATGGTAGTTGATTGATAAAATTATTTGTCGTGTGTGGATCGCTCATCTTCTAATCCAGTGTGGATTTAGAAGATAGGTTTCAATAGAGACTAAACCATGAGTGAGCCAGAGTAGAGAACTCCGAGTAAGTGAGTTGTAAGACCTTTAGCTCGGGTTAGAACACCAACTAAGGTTAGTACCCGAGGCAGAGGTAGGGCACATACATAGACATAGGCATAGGCTAGTGCCAGTGGAGTAGCACCACCTCCTGTTGGTGCAAGGGTAGTAAACCCTGGTGATCCCAGAATATAAGGGATCATGCGGGTGTTAGAAGTTATGGGGAATTGAATGGATTGGCAAACTTAGAATCAAGCCGCCGTTGTTGAAATCGCCCCTGTTGCCGCACCTGTTGCTGCACCTGCCGTGGCACACGTCGAAGGTCCACCAGGAATTGTGGTCGTTGAAGGACCAATTCATAAACTGGTGGAATAATTTTTAAAATTGAACCCACCTCAGTTTACCGGGACAGGAGACCCCAAAGCTGCTGCTTCGTGGATTCAAAAATTGGAAAAGGCTTTTGCACTACTTATGTGCAATGAAACTGAGAAAGTAGTCATTGTAACTTACCAACTTGAGGGAGTTGCAAATACTTGGTGGAAGACTGTCCAAGGAGCAATATTTCTAGAATTTGTCATCTCGAAGTGGAACGCCTTCCTTGAGGCCTTTAATAGCAAATACTTTTCAAAGACTACTAGAGAGGTAAAGATGGCAGAGTTTCAACGTTTTTACCAAGGTTCCCTGAGTGATGCGTGATGGGTTGAGTTGGATGCTCCCGCATCACTGAGTGTCGACCGATATGAGGCAAAGTTCGCTGAACTTTCACAATATGCTCCTGAATTGATTGAGAATCCAGCGAACCGAGTGAGAAGGTTCAGGGACGAATTCAGATTGGACTTGAGAAGCACATTGGTCTCTCTAAATCTGAGAACTTACAATGACATTTATGAGAGAGCCTAAATGATTGAGAAAGATTAGAATGAAAGAGCCGCCTCATCTGGGCCAAGGTTTAACTTCCACAGAGAAGCAATTCACTAGGGAAAAAGGCCCATGCCTAAAGGTAGATCTCATGTTTCGCCCAACAAGAGGAGTGGATTTGGTAGGTCAATGCCTAGTAGGAGTGAAGCATGTCGCTTTTGTGGAAGGCAACACGGGTTAGCCCCGTGCCCATCTAGGTCGGGTGCATGTTTCAAATGTGGTCAGTAGGGCCACATAGCTAAGAATTGTCCTAGGCGACCAAGAGGACAACCTCAATTACCACTGCCGCCACCGATGGGCCAGATTAGGGGATATGCGCCTCAGAACGCACCGTAAAGAGGACAACTGAGACCACCAGTTCAAGACATGGTGTATGCCAATACACATCTTCAGGCAGAGGCTGCGCCTGACATGATCACAGGTACGGTCTCGCTGAACAACCATCCTGCCTATGCTTTATTCGATCCAAGAGCAACACATTCCTTTATTACCGAGCAATTCGTTAAGTTGATAAGAATAACTCTTGAATTGCTCGAATTTGTTGTTAGCATATCTATACCATTGAAGGATAATGTGTTATCTGCTTTGGGTTGTTCTTGTTGCAAGTTAGAGATTGGTAAGCGAGAGGGGAAAATAGATCTATTAGTCCTAACCATGTATGACTTTGACTTGATAATTGGCATGGACTGCCTCACCAAGCAATGAGCTAAAATGGACTGTTATCGCAAGTCAATTCAATTTTACCCATTAAAGGGTGAGAGCTTCGAGTTTGTAGGAAACTGAGGAGGACCCTCGATTTCCCTAATCTCATCGCAAGAGGCAACCTGTTTGTTAGACGGGGGTTGTCAAGGATACCTGGCAACTGTCGTGAATACGAAAGTTGAAGAACTGAAAATTGAAGATATTTCAATTGTGCAAGAATTTATTGATGTTTTCCCGAAAGAATTGCCAGGATTGCCGCCAGAGAGAGAAATTGCATTTGTGATTGAGTTAGCACTCAGGACAGAGCCAATATCTAAGGCTCCTTACCGGATGGCTTTATTAGAATTGAAAAAAATGAAGGTGCAGATGCAGGAATTATTGGATTAAGGATTCATACGTCCTAGTGAGCACTAGTTCTATTTGTCAAAAAGAAAGATGGTTCGTTGCGCTTATGCATCGACTATCGACAACTAGATCAAGTAACGGTCAAGAATAAGTATCCATTGCTGAGAATCGATGACTTGTTTGATCAGTTACAAGGAGCGTCGATATTTTTGAAAATCGACTTGAGGATGGGATATCATCAGTTGAGGATTAGAAAGGAGGACATTCCTAAGTTAGCATTTTGTATTCGGTATGGTCATTACGAGTTTACTGTAATGCCGTTCGAGTTGACGAATGCTCCAGCAGCTTTTATGGATTTGATGAACCGAGTATTGAAGGAATATCTAGATCGGTTTGTGATCGTGTTCATCGATAATATCCTGGTATATTCGAGAAGTGTTGAAGAGCATGAGGATCATTTGAGATTAGTGCTCCAAACCTTGAGGATTCATCAGCTATATGCTAAGTTTAGCAAATGCGAGTTTTTGCTAACTTGTATTGCATTTTTAGGTCATGTGATTTCCGAAGAAGGGATCTCCATGGACCCGAGTAAGATTGAAGCTGTAATTAACTGGCCGAGACCGACATCAGTGACAGAGATCAGAAGTTTTCTAGGTTTGGCAGGCTACTACAGACAATTTGTGGAAGGATTTTCAGCATTGGCGTCACCTTTGACAAAACTCCTAAAGAAAGACGAGAAATTCGTATGGACAGACAAATGTGAGTGTAGTTTCCAAGAGCTGAAGCAAAAGCTGACGTGTCAATAGGTTAAAGCTCAGCATTGCAAGTCAGGAGGACTCTTACAACCTCTTGAGATCCCATAATGAAAATGAGAGCATATCATGATGGACTTCGTGATCGGATAACTGAGGAGTCAGAGAGGCAATGATTCGATTTGGGTAATAATCGACAGTTGATAAAGTCGGCTCACTTTATTGTAGTACGAAAAGATTTTGACTTAGATAGGCACGTTGAGTTATACGTGCGCCAGATAGTTCGACTGCATGGAGTGCTGGTTACGATAACGTCATATCGAGACCCGAGATTTACCGTCGCTTTTTGGAAAATCCTGCAAGGTGCTTTAGGTACAAAACTTCAGTATAGTACGGCATATCATCCTCAGACGGATGGTCAATCTAAGAGGATAATTCAGATTCTTGAGGATATGCTGAGAGCTTGTGTACTGGACTTTAAAGGAAGTTGGGAGGAATAACTTCATCTTGTGGAATTTTCCTACAACAACAGTTATTAGCAGAGTATCCAGATGGCTCCATTTGAAGCGTTGTATGGGGCGTTGTATGGTAGATCATGCAGAACACTAGTGTGTTGGGATGAAGTTGGGAAAAGAAAGATTACAGACCCAGAGTTGGTTTGGTAATCAGTGGATGCCGAGGTAGTGATCAGAAACAAACTAAAGACCGCTTAGAGTCGTTAGAAAAGCTACATACATAAGCGTCGAAGGGTTTCGGAATTCCAAGTTGGTGATCACGTTTTCCTAAAGGTGTCACCAATGAGGGGAACTTCGCACTTTGGCAAGAAAGGAAAGCTGAGTCCGAGGTACGTAGGTCCGTTTGAGATTCTTGAAAGAATCGGGACCTAGGCGTATCGTTTTGCGTTGCCACCGAGATTGGTGCAAGTGCACGACGTTTTTCGCATGTCGATGTTAAGGAAGTATGAGCCTAACTCGATCCACGTACTCAATTTCGAAGAATTGGACATGGATGACCGTGTGTCATATGTTGAAAGCTCAATTCAGATCGTGGACAAGAAAGAGTAAGTTCTACGTACAAAGGCTATCCATATGGTCAAAGTGGTCTAGCAACACCATCGTACTGAAGAAGCAACCTGGGAGACTGAAGAGTCGATGAGACGTTTGTACCCCCACCTTTTCGTTTAAACTGTGTAAGGTTTAAATTTCGAGGACAAAATTTTTACAAGAAGGGAATAGTTATGACATCCTGGATTTTTCATTTCTACTTTTAATTAAATTAATCGAGTATTTTCATCGATGTATTTATAGGGCTGTTCTCATAGCTGATCACTCTCGAGATAACTAGACTATCTAGGGAAGCCATTAAGGATTTTAAGGCAAATAGACTTGAGAATTTGACCAGGAATCGGCTGCTCGACCGTGTTCATCAATCAAGATTATTTCGGCACAGACGTAAATTGATTAGAGATCAGAGATATGTCAGTTCGATTGAGATGAGTGGTTAAATGTAGGTGATCCCACTAAATTGCAAAATTCTCATCAATCGACACTAGTTTGATTTTTCTATCGTTTTGGTACCCTATGTCTATATATGAAACCTCGAGATTTTCACGACAACCAAGAGACACCAATGTGTTGAATAGGTTTATTGTGGCTCGAAAAAAATCGACCAAGGGTCATTTGTCCTAAAAACTTCTGAAAACTACCCGATAGCCTATATCACGCTAAAAACGTGCTGGAGTGAAATTAATCGCGCATTTGAATCCAATTTCAGAAATTAAGTGTTGTCATATCATAATAAATTCTAGAAACGTTAACTCAGTCTTAGAAGATTTTTTTCTGCAATCGGAGTGTGACACCCCTCGATGGCCCCCGATCCGTTAGGGTCGCCACAATTTGCTTACCTTTCACTTTCCCTAATTACGTGTCACTCTGATACCATTTCAATTGCAGCGAGTCCATACAACATGGGGGTTTATATTTTTTAGATCAGTCCCTCGCGCAATTCATATACGCAAGCACATCCAACAACTCCCTTCCTTATATTCAAAAAACGATGCACACCAATTAAGACATTTATAGGTAAAAGCCGAACACTTTTATTTACTTAAACCAGATGGACATCATTTATCGGTACATCAAAATGCCACAGTTTTCTATACTCGGCTATACTTCAAAAAATGACAGACATCTCCTCCAACAGTCGTATACTCCATCGGTTAGTGTCGGCATCCAAAAGTTCCTTCCTTTGCTATCCTCCTCCTCGCGATCATATCCAACCACTTGATCCATCTACCGGTGGCAGTGGCAGTAGAGGTATCTTATATAGTCTGAAATGTTAATCCTCAAAAGGGGTGAGTACAACCACTCAGCAGTAAAGATCCATCAAACTACTCAATGCATTAAACAGAACAATCAAGGTATCATGAGCAAAGCACATATCATTCATGCATTCAAGCATACCTTACCTTGCAGCCATGCATATATTATCATGCATTTATCATCAAGTATTCATGCATATATCTCCATGCCATATGTGCATATACCACCATGCACTTATCATCAAGCATTCATGCATATATCACCATGCAATCATGCATATCTTGCCATGCTATCAAGCATACATCACCATGAGATCCATTTATGCCTTCATGATCGCATTTTCAACATCAAATAACATCAATTTACTTTCATAAGTAGATCATGCATCATGCCATATGCATACACCCATGCACATGATTCACTTTCAATTCTTATATTTCACAAGGATCTCATTAATTTTTCTTCCCAAGGACCAATGTTTGCATCCCACAATTTATCGCTTGCACCCAACCTGGCATCGCGAGGAACCTCTGGCACACATCTCCGGGCATCCGACACCCCCACATTCCGGGCATCTCGTATCCCAACTGGCATCATAAAGAATCCCCCCGGCACCCACCCCTAGGGTTTCCGAGATTACATACCGACATACCACCAGGAATTCCCCATGGAATTACGTACCGTATACCACCGGGCATCTCGAAACTCCCGAGGACATCCGGCACCCCCACATTCCGGGCATCCGGCACCCTCACATCCCAGGCATCCTGACACTCCCAGGGCATTGTCGGCTCACACCTCCGATAGTATCCTCATTTATCATAATTCATATTCACATTTGTGTCTCAATATCAACATGGCACATGATGTGATGGCAACAAAGTCAATTTTAGCTTTTGATTTTTATATGAAATGCCAAATATCATTACATGTACAGCAAGATTCAATCACTTAAAACAATATAATTCATGGGGCTCATACAAAACAGAATAGTCCATGCATTACAGCTTTTGAAATTCGCACAATCCAGCTTGGACAATTTTAGAAAAAATTTAATTAAATACACAATTAACTTTAAAAAATTATGAAATTCGAACATGTAATAGTTAATACATAAAGGCAGATATTTCATGAAGAACACTACACCAAAAGATCCCCATATAGTTCAATACAGACCACGCATCACAGCACTACTAATTATGTCCGTTCCACTTGCACAGTTTTTGAAACATTTTTGGTTAAATAGGCAAATGAACTTCAAAAATTAAGAAATTTGAATATGTTGTAGGCAAGACAAAAAAAAAGATATTTCATTCAGAACACTTTTCCAAAATAATCTCATAAAAAACGGTATAGTCCACGCATTGCAAAATTACCAAGTCCGAACACATCAGATTACACAGTTTTAGAAATATTTTCGATTAAATATCCAAATGAAATTTAAAAATTATGAAATTCGACTATGTGACTATACCATAAAATAAATACTTCATGAAGACATCAGAGTCAGATTCGTCCTAGGTAATTAAATATAGGCGGTTAAAACTTCTGTTCCTAGTACCGAAATTTCCAGATCTAACCATCTTCGAAAGACCACGATTTCACCTATCTACTCTTGTTTGTTTTCTCTAAATTTTTGATATGTTCTACCTCAAGAAGTACACTACAACTTTTGTTAAGAGATTAAAGTGAGATTTTCCCAAGAAGGTTACTTTACAGACCACGAAACCACTGAAGGTCACCACGACGAATTCCAGATCCAGTCTCTCCAAAGAAAAATCATTTCACTAACCATTTCTTGTTAATTTTGCCTCAAATTTTAGTATGTTGTTCTTCAAGGTGTTATCTACAACGTTCATGAAGAAAGCGAAACAAGATTCCAACTAAAAAGTCACATGCAACACACAATCTCATGGACGGTCGGACTGGTCTTTCCAAAAACAGCATGCATGGCCAACGAATCTCTCTTCAAAGCTCCGAAATCTCATCCCATCTACCACAACCAAGACTTCCCATCTACTACACATACACAAAGCAATGCAAAGGGTAGGTTTTAGGACTTTACTTGCCTCAAATCAAAGGAAAACACAGCAAGAACGACGGCGGGACTAGGCGGGCTCGACGGCGTCTCCTCTTCCTCTCTTTCTCTCTTCCTCTCTTTCTCTCTTCTTTCTTTTGACGCCCCTCCCCCTCTCGAGCTCTCCATCCCTTTTCTTTCCTCCCCTTCAATGATTTGATTGCATGCAGCCGCCCAAAGGAGCCAATGGGGGCAGCCATACTTTGCTCAACCTCCATGCCACTTGGCAGCTCGCATGCAAGGCTTGTGGGCTTCAAGGTTTGGGCTGGTCTTGGGCCTTCATGGGCCGGTCAACAAAGGGGCTGGCGTGGGCTAGTTGGATGGTCTTTTGGGCCTAAAGATCAGCCCACCCTCTCCTATTCCTATTCCATTTAACCCTTATTTTAATAAACACCTAATTTCAACTTATAAGCCCACAAAAATTTACAAATTAAATCAATAAAATTCTACTTATAAAGCACACCACCAAGAATAAGATTTCTATTATCAATTGCACCTTAACAAAATCCTTGGATCACTTGAAGACACATCTCCATCCAAACAATTGTCCACTATAATGCTTGGCCTTAAATTAATTGAAATTCATTAATTCAATGGCTGATTCATAATCCAATGGCACTTCCATCACCTATTGATGGTTCATAGCGTATCCAAGGGTTGTCATGAAATTTTAAGATGCCGCATGGAGACTTTTTGGGAAAAAGTCGAGGTAGGGCCGTTTTTATTCAGAAAATGCCGGGAATCGTTTTTGGTCGTGCATTTGGGATGCAAGATGGATCAATTGGTGAGGAAAAATACCAATTTGATTATTGTCTCGATAACAGGATTTATTGAAGGTTAAATTGGATTGATTGAGCAAGATTAAGTGTCCAATTGAAGCCAAAGTCTTTGAAATTCGTTTGCCCCCCCATTTCCTATGGTTTTGGACCATTTCAATGTTGCAAGGGTGAGCATTGGTGGCTCATTGAGAGCCAAGGAAGACATGCTTGGCTGTGGATGAAGAGTAGGGGATAAGGGAGAAGAAAAACAAGGCATGTGGCCCCCTCTTCCCTCTCTTTCCTTCCTCTCTCCCCCCCTTGCCATGCGACCACCATTCCCCTCCTTCCAACCTGTTCGAACGCAAGTAGCAAGCCAGGAGTAGCCTCACACCGTTGAAGCCGCCGTCACACGCCAAACTGCCACCGCCAGCCACCGTTTATTGTTTCCGCCCCTGTCTGATTGCCGCGCGCACCACTGCCTAGCCATGCACGTTCCAGCCTTGCTCACCGTCCTCCGAAGTTCATGGACCACTGCCGGAGCTCCTGCTGCCACCGTGAGCCTCTACCACCACCCCTTCAAGCCGTCGAAGCCCTCACCGGTCCATCGCCAGCTTCGCCTCACCGAAACAACTTTTGTTTCTCTATTTTGTAGCACAAAACATAGAGGAATTTTGTGGGTTTCCAGCCACCTTCAAGGCCCATTTTAGGGTAGTCTCGGGCCTCGAAATCTAGGCCCGCTTTGGAGAAAGTTGGCCCCCTTTGCGTCCCTGTCGAATTGAACTGAGTGGTTCGTTAAACGGGTGAGTTTAACTCACTAAATCTCGCTTAGTAGGTTAATAATGCTTAATTATTAATTAGATTAGGCTAAGATTGTTTAGGTGGTTAGTTAGACGTAATTAGTGAAATTTAGTTAGGTACCGATACATGTTAGGTGATTAGTCAATGTAGTTAGCGAGTAAATAGACTCGAGTATTTATTGAACAAATCTCATAATTTTTATGGGTTCGTTTTGGCTTCCAATTCGGCTATAATAGGCCCAAGTTGGTTTTATTTTATTTAATTGCATTTATTTAATATTTTCTGTGATTAATTAATTAATTATTTATTTTTCAGAAATTCAACGGGATGGTCGGTGACCGGAATTCCGTGCTGATTGCGGTGGTGCTCTCGCTTATTTAATTAAGTATCGGATCATGCAAATTGAGTGCAAATAATGTTTGTGGGTATTTATTCCAAAAATTGGATAAATTTGGTAATTGAGTGGAAAATTATCGGGCGTCGGTCTACAGCGTCAAAAATATTATGGTGGGCTATATAAAGTAATGAGAATTGTAAAAGTAAAATAACTATGTTTTTGGCTAAGATTAACCGTGTACCCACATACAGCTATGTTATCGAATATGATAAAAGATGAGAAAGAATGATGTATTACGTGGTTCGGTGATTTGGTATATCATCTTAGAGAATGCACGTGGCTCGGTGATCAAGTACATTACTTTCGCGACCAATTTTTCGGGTATGAACCACATAAGATTTGGCTAATGGATTGTTAAGCCTAGACTTAACTCGAGTTCTCCCAAGCCCACACCAATTCGCGACTTAGGTTCAAATTTCTTAACATGCAAATGGATTTTATTTAAGAGTCGCCACTAATCAGTTTATGGTAAGTCGATTAGATACCTAAGTAAAATAATTGAAGAATTACTTTACTCCTACGAACCAGAGACTAAGTGTACGAGGACTTGGTTACATTAGATTTCTCTAATACCCTTTCGGTATAATTCTTTTTATCTTCAAAAATGTTTTTTTTTGCAGGCAGCTGATTTATTTTAACCTAAATTACTATCATACAAAAAGTGACCACACGGATGCTCAAACATTCAATAAATAAATTGCATCACACAAAACAAACAATTTTTTGGGTTTTCTTGAAATTAGAATTTTTTCATAAAAACATGCATTTTAACTACATGACCTAAACTATATGACATGAAGAAATGCAATAATTAAACGCAATCTAAATGACCTAATTCTAATGACATACAATTCAATGCAATGACATATAAAATTATTTGAACTAAAATGACATGTAACATGCAATTTAATATGCGAGCTATATGTCATGCGACATTTATTAAATGACCTAGTCTAATGATGAGCAATTCCTAATATAATGAACTTAACAACAATCATTAAATGACGTGCATTTCATGAACTTAATTCTATATGACGTGCATATGATTTTTTTTATCCTAAAAATACAGTCTATTATAAATAATGAAGTGAATTTAAAATGAAACTTGCAACTTTATCATAAGATGCCATGACGTACAAAGAATGCCCTAATTCTACATGATATATGCATGATGATTCTTTTGTATTTTTATTATTATAAAATTCGAAATTCACAATCGCCAAATAATTAAACGTGCAATTTAAATTTAAAAAAACTAACAACCTAAATGAATGCACTTTTTTTGTTTTTATATTTTTCTAAATTCGAACTAAAATCCCTATTCTAGATATGCAAGATAACAAGAAATATTCCAAAACAAATTGAATCCTAATTCAAATATTTTTTGGATTTTTTTAGTGGTTCTCCAAAACAAGCAATTATCAAATAAACATTGTATTTAAACTAATCAAGGCATCCAATCAAATAGAGAATTACAATAATAAAAAAAATAACATGTTATCTCACAGGTCAAATTAACGATTACTATAACCCTGAACGTCACGACAAGTTCAAAATAATTAAAAATCCGATCCGAAATCTTACGGATCAAATTAATAATTATATTGATTCAACAATTAAGATACTATCAACAAACCCCCAAGAATTAATACAATTAAAAATGACTTGACATCTTACGAGTCAAATTAATAATTACAATAATCTTAGGGATAACTCCTACCGATAATGCCTACAATATCCATAACCTAAAAGTCACCTCACAATATTCAAACTTAAACAATAATAGCAAAACTAACTAAAAATAAAGTAAAATAACATAAAATAAGAAAAATAAAAATAAAAGAAAAATGAGCAACCTAAGGAAAATGGGAGGCAGCAAATTCGTCGGTGCCGAGCAGAGGGTTGCCATCGGTCGGAGCTCCGACAAAAGGCAGCAACGGATGGAGCGGCTCGGTAGGGGCCGCTCAGCGTCTACACGGAAGAGGGCCCGGTGCAGTGTCGCAGGGGGCGGCGTGGTGGCATCAGTGGTGCTTCGAGCAAGGCGGTCATGACTGAGGCAGATCGGCGATGGTGCAGGCGCGGCGAGAGGGAGGCACGGCGGTGTGACTAATTTGGGGCTCCGGTGGCATCCGGATCCAGCGTTGCGAGTGGAGAAGGTTGCAGGTGCGAGCGTCAGCAATCGAAGACGTTTAGCGAAGGAACTGCAGGCGCACCGTGAGGAGGCTCGTAACGAAGATGTCTGGCAGTAGAGATGTCACTCGGATGTGAGGGGGCTCGGGTCTGGACCTGGCGTCGCAGGTCAATAGCAAGTCGGGGGCGAGATCGGCGCTCCGGTGCAGTAGATCGAGCTCCGAGTGGGTGCGGGAACTGAGCAGAGGGCGGTGATGGCGCAGTGTGGTGTCCGGCGGGGAGGGGGTCTGCTGTGATCGTTGATGTAGGGCTTCGGGGACAAGCGGTGGTGCAAACGCGGCGAGAGGGAGGCGCAGCAGTGCGAGTGCGGCTGCGCGGGCATGATCGTCAGAGGCGGCAGGCGGAGGCGTCAACACAGGGGTGTGGTGGCGCGGCTGGGTGAACTTGATGGTGAAGGTGCGGGCACAGAGGTGCGCTAGTGAGGAGAATTCCACGGAGAAGAAGCACAGTAAATTTGCTTTTTATTGTGTCTTCTCTCTCCTTTGCTGACTTGTACTTTTTGCTTCTGCTTTTTGCTCTCTTTTTTTCAATCGAAAAGAAGCCCCTCTAAAGCAACACTTGTGTGGATTTTGATTTTAAAAAAAACCAAGAAAAGCCCCCTCCCCCGATTGAACTCCGTATGCACCCTTTTATAGGCGAAACAAAACGTGATCTTTTTGCTAATATTTTTATCTCACGAATATTGCTTATAACCTCTTGATCACAAAAATCCTTATCTCATGAATATTCTTCCCCAATTTCATCTTCTAAAGATAAGATTGTAATGCAATTTTCTTAATTCCCAAAAATCATCATAATATCGCATCAAATCTTAATTCTTCACAAGACAATTAATTAAAAATAATGACAAGCTTGGGTTAATTTTCTCCTTTCATGGGCCTAGCGCGGCTTGCCAAACTAGAGCTCGAAATATTAATTCAAACCCATCCACCAACGGTCCATGTAAATTAAAAATAAATGCACCTAAAAATTATTTGCCATGCAATTGAATTATAATATTTTTTCTTAGGGGTTAAAAATTAATCTCTAATTTTTATGCAATAAATGATTAAATGGGTTGCCCAAAATTTAGGTGTCGACAATCACCGTAGATAATGCACGTGGCTCGATGACTAGATATATATATATATCATCTTGGAGATTGCATAATATTGAATTAAAATGATCGGGAAATGGTCTGATTGACATGTAATCGACTAGGTCGATTGATCGATAATTCGATCTGATTTGATTGGATGTATGTCTGTCAGTATTTATGAATTGAACTAACTTACAGGAAGGGACTGAGGCCAAGGTAAGTCCTATGACTTGTGTTATGCTTAGGTAGCCTTAGTGTGTATTGACTTCCTAATCGAGTCTTAGGGGGTAGAACTTGCTGAGACGTAGTCTCACCCCATTGTGGGACAACATTTCAGGTCCGTAGATGGTAGCACCACCCGCTCCTCCCGAGTATTTTGGTATACCTGAGGAGATAACAAAAGTAGGTTATCATATCCCGATACACTCCCACCCTGAAGGTTTGGAGTATGTGATGGTGAAATCCACTGTATGGGTCGACGTGGGTGAGCCTGAAAGGGTACCTCATAAATACCGATCATGGTATCATAACTATCATGATGGCTGAAGGGAGGGATCTGTATCGGAGTCTGATGTACCTCGGTATGTTTTGGAGGTAGCGTTTGGGAAGGGTACAACAGATTTTGAGGGTGGGTAAGTAATGGACGCCAAGGACCCCAATCTCGAAGGTGATTTTGATTCTCCGGTGTACTTTGCCGAAGGCGCCAATTGGAGCGAGGAGGAAGGAGAGGTTGACGAGGAGATGGAGCTAGAGGAGATTGAAAGTGATGAATAGCTGTGGTCGTTAGAAGCCCCTGTCTGCAGACTTTGTTTTCTAAGCTTTTTAAAGTTGAATTTGAAATAGTAGTTTGCCTTATATATATGTGCACTTGTTTGCAATGTATATAAGTGTGGTTTGAAATTTTATGACCTTACTTTCATATCTCATTGTTTCATTGTCTGGGGATATTTATATGCTTCCACATGTGCATATTAGAATGAATGGGTCGGCGATGTGTCCTATGACATCGCTATTATATCGACCAAGCAGGGATGGGTACGTGCTCGCCGGGTCAGGATGTGACAAGTTATATATCTATCTTCAGCTTAGGGTGAGTAGTTCTTGACGTGGTCGAACTTGATAGATAGCTTTGAGTGGATCGACCGAGAGATGATCTTGATGACATGAAATCGACTAAGTCAATTGATTGATAACTCAATCTGATTTGATGCTTTGATGTGTTAAAATGATTGGTTGAATATGCAAATTGTATTGACTTGCAGGAAGGAAATGAGGTAAAGGTAAGTCCTTTGACTCGTGATTGTGCTTGGGGCAAGCCTTTGGGGCGTATTTCCTTCCTAGTCGAGTCTTAAAGGGCGAACTTGTTGAGACGTCCTCTCATCCCGTTGTGGGATAACATTTACAGGTCCCTAGATGACTGCACCACCTGAACCTTTTGGACAACCGAAGAAGGACACTAAACATAAGTGTTTTATTTCGCTGCATGGGATCCCAAGGGGATGGATCTATGAACTAGTGAGATTCGTGGTTTGGGTTGATGAGGCCTTACCCCACAAGATACCCCATCAATACAGATTATGGTATCGTCAGGCTTAAGATGGGCATAGAGAGCATCCCATACCTGAGTCTGAGGTCCTCATGTATGTGTTGGAAGTTGCTTTTGGGAAACGCACAGCAGATCCTCCTAGTGGTTCGTTAGTGAATCCGAATCTATCGGATCCAAAGTCTTCGGTGTATTCTGAGGAGGACTCGAAAATTTGAGGAATTATAGTAGCCCCCCTCCCCCTTTTTGCAGACTTTGTGTATAGTGGCTAATATTGTATATGACGTGGTTTGACATGTATATAACCATGTATATAACCATGTTGCAGTTTTCGAAAATTTATGACCCTACTTTTCTATTCCATCTTGTTGTTGTCTAGGGATTATTTATTTTTTTCCGCATATGCATTAAAATGAATGGGTCCGCGATATATCCTAAGACGTTGCTATTTAATCGACCGCTTAAGGATGGGCACGCGCGCTAATGATATTAAACTAGTTTGATTAAATGCTAGGGCAATGAACATTTTGTATTGTGCTTTGGATGTTAATTCATTGAATGTGTTCTAGTGCTAAAGAGATATGAAAGAAACTTGAAGTCACTTTTGAAGAAACCAATCAAGTTAAAAAGTTTAAAATTACTATGCTTTCTCATTTGGACGAGCTTTCTACGATGAATGAGAGGGAGTCCGTTAACTTGGATGCGGAGCCAAAACAATGTAGTGACGAGGATATGACTATGATCACGTGGAAGTTCCAAAATTTTCTCGAAAACCAGAACTTCAAAACTGATGAAGGCCCACACATGGAAATCTAAATTGGAGAAACAACGTCAAATGTCACGAGTGCAACAAGTCAGGCCATCTACGGTACAAATGTCCAAGACTTGTCACCTCCAAGGACAAGAGGAACAAGGAAAGATTTGACAAGACGGATAGAAGGGATAAGAGTGTAAACAAGAATTACAGAAAGTTCGAGAAATGAGCGAAGAAGGCCTCGACATCTGTAAGAAGCGAAAGCGGGGTCAATAATACCTCTAGTTATGAAGAGGTTGCCAATCTACGTCTCAGGGCTCTCAGTGATTGTGAAATTGAAGTAAATGATCCTACATTTATTTATACTTTTGAAGAGCTTCAAGGTGCCTTGGATGATCTTGTGGTAAATTTTGAAAAGTTAGTAAGAAAATTCTCTGTTAAAGAAATCAAACGATTCTCTTATTGATATAAACAAGAGATTGAAGGGTGAATTTGAACCTTTGAAGAAAAAAAGCGATGGCCTTGAAAAAGAAAACATGGCCTTGAAGCATGGCAATAATGAGATCAAAGAAAATGTTGAGAAGTTGCAAAAGAAATTGGAGGATTTGAAAAAGAAAAATGATGAAGTGAATGCCAAATTTGCAAAACTTTGCTAAGGGTACTAAGAGCTTGAACACAATGTTTGAAAAACAAAGATTTCCTCATTGTACAATGGCCTTGGATACCAGTCTTTTCAAAACAGGAAAAAGTGTTCATGCCGTTTTTGTTAGAGCTTCACATGGATCACTCGCTTGTGACTTTTGCGGTACATATGGACATTGCATGCAATTGCTACTTGAACAACGGTGTTGTTAGAAAGAGTAGAAAAGGCATGGGGTGCCTAAACGTGTATTGTCTACCAACTCTCAAGGACCCACTGCAGTTTGCATACCAAGAAAAAGTGCTTAAGTGTGCTCTTTGTAGGTATGTCTTGATACCACTTCTAAAATTTACAAATGGTACATTGATAGTGGTTGCTCAAGATATATAATTGAAAATGAAAATTCAGTTAAGTTTTTGATGAAATGGATGGAGGACATGTGAATTATGGTGACTACTCAAAAGGAAGAGTCATCGGTATTGGTAATGTTGGTAAAGAAGAAACTCTTATTAAAATTTTCACTTGTTGAATGTTTGAGACATAAGTTGCTTAGTGTTGGTCAATTATGTGATAAAGGCTTTCGAGTAAATTTTTAATCTTCTTCTTGCTCTATTATTGATACTCCTTATGGTATTGGTTAGGTTATTGCAAAACGGCATGGAAATGAGTATGCGATTTAGCCAGAATGCTTGAACTCAAATGATGTAACTTGTCTGTTGTTTCAAATGACAATGATCCTTGATTGATGGCATAAAACATTAGGACATACTAGTATGGGCTCTATCTCAAAGCTTTCTAGGCTTAGTTCGGTCCGTGGCTTACCTAATTTTAAATTTAATAAGGATCAAGTTTGTGATGCTTGGTTAAAGAAAAATAAACAAAAATGTCTTTTAAATATAAGAAGCACGTTAGCGCCTCTCAACATTTGGAATTGCTACATTTGACTATTTTCATCCTTCAAAATCTTTCAATAGTTGGCCTTAACTCATAATTTTTCAAACTTTTGATGTCGATCTTGAAGTTGGGACTCCTAGAGTTCTAACCGACCGCCAATTTGGCCAAGAGTCGACATTAGAAATTATGGACATCAAGAAGAGATGAAAAAGGAAGAGTTGCTTGGGATGGCCCACGCGAACCCAAAACGTATTGCCATTGTTCTCGTATTAGGCAAGCCGTAGATGTTGACATGGGGATGAAAATAAAGACGAGGTTCTCTCTGAGCAGGTCCTTAAAGACTCAAGAAAGAAATAGGAGGAAGAAATTCCGAGGGGTGGGACTCCTCGCTGTCTTTCATATTCCTTGGTTGGCCGGGAAGAGAAATGTTGGCCAGCCAACGAGGGGTGCGAGGTGTCTGAGCTCCAGGATGTTAAAATAAGGTGTGCAGTTCAGGGGTCCTTCCTCTTTGTTTCTTCTTTAAGCCTTTTAAGGACTCCATCATTATCGTATTAGGCGAGCCGTAGATGTTGATATGGGAACAAAAATAAAGATGAGGCTCTCTTTGACGATCTTACTTTGCCTTTTTTTCCTTCTTTTTTCGCCGGGGGCCGGCGGGGGGGGGGGGGGGCGGCGCGGGGGTTGGGTCTTAAATTGTTCAACCAATTTGCTCAGATATTACTGCCAAATCCTCGTTTTTCCACAATATCCTCCACCACCACCACCTTATTAGATTTTTCATGTGTCATCGTACTTTTTAAGAACATCTGGCTTGTTTCTTACTTGAAAATGTGTTCGAGATTCTTTTCATCATGTTGCGGTGTGAGCTTTTTGAAACACTTGGCCTTGAGTACATTGGATTGTAATAATCATTTGATCTACCTATTCGCCCCTGAAGCCTATCTTGATGTTCTGTCAAAAAGGGGATATTTAATTTGATTAATGAGCACTCTTGCTGGGGGAGCGTATGATTTAAATTGCATCAAGGAATTAAATTTCATCGATAAAGTTTTTTACTTTTGTCTTAAAATGTTTAGGGGGACTTTCTTCGTTGGGAAATTCTGTTTGATTTATTTGATCTGTTTTTGACGTCATAAAAAAAATACGTCGACCCTTTTGTAATTTTGATGTTATTAACACTCACTCAAATATGATACAATTATTTGGATTCATAGTCACTGTACTTATGTATCTATAGAATTTTTTTTTGTCGATCCTACTCTACTCATGTTCTATCGCTTACTTTCAGACTTTTGCTCTGCCTTGTTGCACTGTGTGAGTCGAAACTCATACCTGAAACTAAATTATCCTCACTCCAACCTCCTAAGAATGTGGAGATTCGAATACCGCACTCTCTCGGGTCACTGGGACAAACTCCAGTGGTTACCTTCCATAGAATTTCTGAAGGGTAAGAAAGACCTCCCCTGCCTTGAAAAACAAGGCTGGGTACTCTCCTAGCCAGATGCCCGGCCAATTTACCTCCGGACTCTGGGCTCCAATAGCTTTGTAACTTGGATTTGTCTGCTCAAGCCAACAAGAGTCCAGGCCATTTTTAGTTGGACACTCGCATCTCTCGATTGAAGAACTTTTAGCCATTTGTTAGTACCGACTAGTTGAGTCAGTTTTTTTCCCCGCTAAAGGTAGCTCATTATTTTGGTAATTATGTACACTACCAATAGTCGCAAGATTCCTCTAGTATATGCTTTGCAGTCAACTTCTTAAGAGATGAATCTTGTAAGAGTGTTTCTTTATAAAAGAGGTACCCTACTTGTATAGGAGTGTTGGCTTCATTGTATACCGCTTCAAGTGTAGTGGATGGAGCATAACTCTCGAACGGTCTTAGGGAGTGGAGTAGGCATCAGTTTAGGCTGAACCATTATATATTGGCTAAACATTCCTATCTCTACCTCTTATTTACATGCATATTATGAGTTTCACAAATTACAATTGCCAAACTTAAATTTGTGTGTATATTCTAGATATTGTAGTGCGTATTCTACATATTTGGGCCAAAAATTGATGCATGCCGTCAATACAATTCTTGTTTTTAACAACTTTTTGATTTTCTAAGTCATTAGCCTGATCAGAATATTCATAAAAAGAATCATGCGACTCACCTATTGAGCCGTTTTTAAGGTATTGAGAAAGCAAGTGGATATAATTTTTCTATATAGCTTTCACATAATCATGAAATGCTCACCACTAGAATTAAAGAGAAAAAATAATGTTGGGGAAAAGTCATATGGGGGGCGTGTCAAAAAGACGTTGACCCAAATCGATGTGTGCCAAGATGGTGGAAATTCAAATAACTGGAGAGCAATCAAGAGCTCCAGCCACTTTAATGTTCTTCAGAAGAAAATGCACCATGTCTATTCACTTTGCTTGAAGTTATCCTATTTTGAGTGCTGACACCCAAATTTTTGTCGACGTTCTTTATCTCCATTTATTTTACAAAAATATAAAAATATAAAAATGGATGAATGAAAAACGAAATAAAAAATTAAAAAATGAATAATAACAAAATCCAGCGGGCCGATGTTGTCCAGCCCACTTGGCAAAAATTTCGGCCTAATGAGCCCATCATTTTCGCCCCACCCTCATTTCCTTTTTTTTCTTTTTTTGGAGCCCACCAGAGCTTTAAAAAAAAAACAGAGAGAGAAGACCCAGCCCATGTCACTTCTTCCTCTTGCACGAGCGCGCGTCCGTGGAGGGAGGGGAGTGTACAGCGACCACGATGGAAAGGCGTGAGCAGCGTCTGTGAGCGCCCGTGAATGAAAGAAGAGCGACGGACGAGTGACCCAAGCATGGCCAAGCCTTCTAGAAGACTGCTGAGCTGGAGACAGCCATAACAGAAAAAAGATTCCATGCTGAGGCAAAAGGGAGCATGCTCGACGTTCGCTGCGACACGTCCTCTGTCCTGTTTTCGGCGCTCCTCCCCTCCGCCCCTCGCCGGAGAAGATGACGGACGGCCTCCTCGATCTTCATTCCTCCTTCGTCGTTCTCAGTCGGCCAGAGGCCGCCGTTCGTCTTCGATCGCCGGCCACCGCGGTTCTTCGCATCTGAACTCCAGAAAACAGAGCACACACCAAGAAGGCGAGCCAGCAATCAATCAATCTGTTGCGAGGAGGGAGCGATCCTTATCGTCCCGCAAGCAGAAAGCGTAGCCGTCACGGATGCCTTCGTTCTCGCGTCGCTCGGGCATGGCGCTGAGGAATCAATTTCGTAAGAAAGTGATCGAGAAGCTCGCTGATCGTGTTCAACAGCGCCATAATCGCGACCACGGATTTTGGAACCTTTTTTCTCTCTCGGACGGTCTCACCAACGCCTTCTTCCCTTTGAACGTTTCGGCTTAACTTCTTTATATCTATGGAGCTTCGTCTCAGATGGGCTCACAGAGACGTACTCGTTCAATTCCGGAGATTTCCACGCTAAGCCAATCCGCCGGTTAGTGAACATTATTACTTGTCTTCTTCTTCACTGGATGCTATCTTCATCTGGGGCTAGTTACAGACGAATACATCCATCGACTAACTTCATCGTAGGATATCGTCGCTGCATTTCTTGAGGAGCTGCGTTCAACCATTCCTTGAAGTCTAGAGGTGTCCGGTTAGATCGTTTGAGCTCGACAAACAAGAAAACCTCTGTAAGCCTTTGATACGAGAAAGTGGGGCCACTTGTGGTGATTTTCCGATCTTCCACAAGTGGTCAGGGCTAGGTCATCATTTTGAATGCTCAATGATATTTCAAGATGGATATGTGTGGTATGATGTTAATCAATGGCTGTTAAGGCATGATTAGTGGATGTTGATAGTGTAAATGCGATTTCTGGATTGATTGTGTGATGTTGATGATATGATGTATATTGCTGATTTTCATGATGTGATCAACTAGAGAATGCTATTAATCTTAATTAGCTCCATTTTAACATATCATACATCATCATATGATGTCGATTGCATGCTAAAATTGTGCTGCGGTCTTAGGTTTAGAATCTGAACTCTGACTGTGTTCTGTTCTGTCTGACTTGGCTGTTTTGTCGAATTTCTACAAACTTTTATGATGCGATTTATATGTTGATGGCCCACATGGAATTTGTTGTTCACGTCTAGGTTTAGGTCATATAAAATTTTCATAAAAATTTGAGATGATTTAGTTGGTACGAACACCATTCAAAGAGACGTGCTGGTTTCTGGAATTTTAATTTCCAGTTTGACCTTCACGTACTCTCGATCTTTACAAAATTCCATGTTTATAATCTCATGATGCTTCCTCCATGAAAAATGTTCATCACATCTATATCTGTATTGACAAGATTTTTCAGAAAATAAAATCTAGCAAATTTTAGAGCACAAGATCATAGTGACTCAAACAATACTTACATTGAGGCCAAAAAACAAGATCTACATAACTTCTTTCAATATCCATTTATATTTCAGCATTTGGATAACTCCCAATTGCCTAAAGCTAAATTTGGCTGCAAAATTTCGAATTTGCGGCTTCTAAATAATAGAAATGGCACATGTATAATTTTGGACATTTGCAAATCAGTCCCTTACAGTTCAATTTCAAAATTTAGAATTAGCACTAGCCAAATCAACAAATATCCCATCCATCCATCTTTTGTCACGAACCTAGATGAAGTTGCTTCATGTGACAGCCAATGTAATCATCACATATCCATAGAAACACATTAGAAAATGGACAAGAGGGTCATAATGATCTCACCAGGAAACAGCACAACTACTAAAGTTGCTGAAAGCGAAGTACAAAATATCATTTACCAAATGCAAAAGGTTACATTACACATTATATCAAATATTTCGAATTAAATGCAATCCAGAGGTGGACCTTTCTACCATGCATCAGGAATATCTCCAATAACCGAGATTATCTGTAACAACTTGAGGTGCTTCCCAAGGGCAATTCATGTTGGTATAGAACCCTTACATCATTCTCCGCTTACATGCATATAAGGCGAAACCTACACCTTCTTAGTGTTGCTTTTGATACCTCAAATGAAACATCAAAGAGACTCTACTCAATCTCTAGCATCTCATCCAGCTCATCAAATGAACAGCATGTAATATAGTTAAACCATAAGTGATGAAACTATAACGAAGAGAATGTTCTTGTATCATTATTACTATGAACATGATTCACCAATACTTGAACCTCACACGAAATGCTAGCCCCAATTCCTTCCTCCAATCACAAGGCAACACATAAATCTAATCCAAGGATACTCCCATGCAAATCTTGGGATACCAAGAAAGAGACAGAACATTCTTAAGACTTTAGATAAACTAACATGCTATCTCTCTTCCAGGAAGTATAGTATTCGTGCAGTGAACCATCTCACGAACATCTTGCTATAGCAAATCTATTAAATCAGAATCCCACCAGCTCATGCATACGTGTAATATTAGCCAGGTTAATGCCTTCGCGAACCAATCCATGACATGAATATAAGTGAACATACACTGACATGGAGTATTGAATGCACTGAATAGGCAACTTTGGAAATCTGGACAGTTCATTGCTTCTAGGCTGCAAATGTTTTGGTGGGAGCTCTAGGATCTCCTATAGCTGCTTGCAATCATCTAATTTTTTAAGAACCATCAACTCCTCAAACTTGCAAATGCATGCAGGAAGTCTTACAAAGTTATTTCTTAAGAGATGCAAAATATTTACGGAAGAGAAGCAGGTGAGACTCTGTGTCACGCCCTGATCCTCAGGTACGCACACATCCTTTTACTTGGTCGATTTTATATTGCGATATACCAGGACTAAATATCGCTGACCCATTTCGTTTATTAAGCACATGCGGAAGCAATTATAAATCCCCAGACAACAATACAATGGGATGGAAAAGTAAGGCCATATTTTTCATATTGAAATCTACAACCAAACCTTTATACATGGCATATCTATTAACAAGACTACTCATAACATTCTAGTCACACTATTCACATTTAGACATGAGTCACAAAAGATGATGGGATCTCAGTCCTCATCCAGGTCATACTCAGGATCTTCCTGATCCTATTCTAACTCTTCTTCACTAGGCTCACATCCTTCAAGTTTTTCATCTTTTACCGGCTCATTGTCCTCTTCTGGTTCCGTCTTCACAGGATCATCTACAGGCCTAAAATGTTGTCCCACAACCAGGATGAGACTACGTCTCAGCAAGTTCTACCCCACTAAAACTCGATTAAGAAACCAATATGCTAACCGGGCTGCCTATACACGCACGGGTCAGAGGACTTACCTGGGTCTCAGATTCCACCTGCATATTAGCACAGTTCAATAGGCACCCAAGCAATTACATCACAGATCAATATCTCGATCCATCGACCTTGTCGATTTCATGTCAATTCGACTATTCCCAAGTAGTTTCCCTTATTCGGTCTCAAATCGTACTTACGACTTTACGAGCATAGCCTACCAAATTTCTTGGCAACAAATTATAGTCCAAATGACACGACCTATATTTAGGTAGCAAATTACGGCCCAATGGGCGCGACCTTTAATAGGTGGCAGATTATGGCATTATCAGGCACAACCCCTATCGGGTGGCAAATTACGGCCTTATCAGACACGGCCCATATCAGGTGGCAGATTACGGCCTCATTAGACGCAACCCATATCAGGTGGCAGATTACGGCCCAACGAGCGCGACCGACTCCAAATTCGGTGGCAGAACTCGGCCCTACTGGCACAGCCATACTTTGGGCGACTTTCGAGGTTCAACTCACAACCTCTCACAGTCAAATTCTAATTGAATACCAACACTGATCAATTTTGGAATAAATCCCTACATACTCATCAACTCACTCAATTTTCACCCGATATTAACATACCTGATGGATCTTTGCCAAGAGTATATTCAAATTACTCTCACAAACTTCTCCACTTAACAGCCCATCAAAGCATTATTGATGCTAAACAATCATACTCGGCCATCCGCAACTCAATTACTCAATCTTAATCAATTTAGGAATAATTTCTCAAATTGCACAATTAATTCAATTCAAAGACAACGTAGAGCTCAAATAAATAAACAGATCGCACCACGACAATCAGCAAGAAATTTCGGTGCCGACTATCCTTGCCTAATTCCCCAAAAAAATAATTAAATAATTAATTTCGAAAATTAATAAATAAATACTAAAAATCCAATTTAGGCCCGTAATGCCTAATTGAAGCTCGATAAGGGTCGGGAAAAATCCCGAGACGCATTCAATAAATAATAGTAAGTCTCTACTATCTAATGACTAAGTCTAACCACCTAACATGTATCATTAAGTCACTAATTTAATTGTTCTAAACTAATCTAACCACATAATTGCACTTAATTAAATCTAATCAACCATTAAGCATTATTAGTCTACTAAGTGAGGATTAGTGAGATTACTCACTTGATTAAAAGCGGGGACCGGATCACCGTGACGGCGGCCGAAACCCGAAATTTCGACGGCGTCGACGGACACTTGGGCCGGGCCTACAAGCCTCGCAAGCCCACAGAAATTTATGGGCTTAGACTGAACTTGGGCCTCAGCTTGGGCTGACTTGTTTCGCGGGCTTGGGCTGCAAATGGGCTTGCTGCAGGTTGGGCCGAACTTAATGGGCTTTGCTGAAATGCAAATGAAGATGGGCTGACTTCAAGAGGACCAAAAACTGGGCCGAAACTGCTGGATCCATGGGCTTCACTTGCTACTGATTGTGGGCTGAATCGTGGGATGAAGAATTGCTTCGCTGGGCTGCTCGATTGAAACTCACGGAAATCCTGGCCCGTGAGATTGAAGGATGCAGCTGGGACGTTGTTGAAGAAGTTGGGCCGTTGAAAATCGCTGGGCCGAGCTGCTACAAACTGAAGCTGCAACGAAGGAGTTGGCGAGACACGGGCAAAGATGCCGGACGAGTGGCAGCTTGATCAAAGTTCAGTAGCTTGCTGACTCGACGAGTGGACAGAAGCTGCTTCGGGCGAGGATTTTGAGAGACGAGCTGAGACGCGGGCGTTAGGGCTTCGTAGTCAACGGCGTGGCTTCAATGAGGAGGTGAGTTGACCATCCTGATGAAGACACGGCAGAACTGAGGGCGAGGCGTCGAGCTGGGAAGGAAATAAAGAAAACGTGGCAAGGGTAGAGGCCGCAAAATTTTCGGTGGATGTTGCTGTTTTGAAGATGGGCGGTCAACACCAGAATTTTTTTGTTGAAGAAGCTTGACTCATGGGGGATTTAAATCGTGGACGTGGGATTTCGGTTGGGGGACAGAATCACGTGGGGTTGCTTGAAGTAAATGAAGGAGAAAAGAAACAAGTGAAAGAAAAGGAAGATCAGCTGGTTCGGTGGGTTGCAACGAAGGAGAGATGAAAAGCAAAGATGCAGAAGAAAGAAATGAAAATGAAAGCAGAACCGAAGGGCTGTTCGCGTATTCGAAGAAAGAAAGAGGGAGATCAAGGCGGTGGAGTGGCAGGTTTGTCGTGGGGAACTTGGCTTCAAGGAAGTGAAAAAAGCGATGCAAGGAGCTGGCAAATCTTGCCGAGGAAGCTGCAGGTGGATGAAGAAAGTTCAGCAAATCTTAGCCAAAACATTGAATGACTTGGTCCCACAAAAACCTACAAACATATCCTCTTTGTCCCCACTTGCTTTCTTGCAATTTAATCTATAATATTGTCCAATTTGATACCAAAATTCTCAGCCCCTCGCTAAATCCGAATTTCACTAAAAATGGGTTTCAATTACATCACGAATTCTCCAAACTAACATCCAATTTTGTTAAAGAAAAATCATGTACAATTTCTGCAAGTACCCAACACCTAAAGGCTCGATTTGAAAGTCCAACTTTCCTTCAATTTGGCCTATCCGAATTTCCGTTAATTTTCCTCGACGTCCGAAACAATATTTCGTAAAAATCTCGGAATCTGTGAAAAATCTTCTGAGACTGAGTCGATGTTCCTAGAATTTATTGTGACATGACAAAATCTTCAATTTCTGAAATCGGACTTGAATTCACGGTTAATTTCCATTCAATGCATTTTTAGCGTGACCTAGGCTACCAGGTAACTTTCAGATAATTTTAATGTAAATGACCCGTGGTTGATTTTCTTCAAGCTACTATGAACTCACTCGACTCATTGGCGACTCTCGATTGTCGTGAAAATCTTGAAAATTCAAATACGGACAAAGGGTACCAAATCAATAAGAAAATCAGTCTAGTGTTGGTCGACGAGAATTTTCCAATTTAGTGGTGTCACCCACGATTGACCACATATCTCAATCGAATTGACCTATCTCTAATCTCGAATCGATTTATATCTGTGCCGTAATGATCTCGACAGATGAACACGGTCGAGAAGCCGATTCCTGTTCGAATTCTCAAGTCTATTTGCCTTAAAATTCTTAATGGTTTCCCAGATAGTCTAGTTATCTCTAGAATAATCGGTTCGAGAAACGTGCATAGACATGTGAATGAAATGTCCGATTTATTCAATTGAAAACATGACTGAAAATCTGAGATGTCACACTCTGAAGCCTTTGACAGATTGCACCCATAAGGAGACCAGATTTGGAAATCCAAGTCTACCATTAGGGAGATTGGATTTCTCACTGCTCTTTGGAAACAAGCCAAATAATGAACAACCATCAAGAGAAAGGTGCTCTAGACATTGCATCTTGTAAATGCTAATAGGAGGATTGATAAGACTTTTGCATGAAATCAAAAGCAAAAACTTAATAGAGATTAGGTTATAGAGGTCTGAGATAAATAAAGTTTTGCTAAGCTCTCCATATCCTTAATATCAGGAAACTCATCAGCTAAGAGCAACCAATTACAACGACTGTTTATTCAGCTTCAGTTTGCTTGAAAGCTCCTTGAGTTTCAAGCACCTACTTAAGTTCAATGTCTCCAAATTTGGCACCTCTGAGAAGTTTCGAACTTTAATCAACGACTTACAGCAGTTGAAATTCAGGAACTTCAAATTTCTATACAGCAGCAGCAAATTAAAATAACATGCTTTTATCAAATTAAACAAAGAGAATGCTCGTGTCATAATTACTATGAGCATGTAAGACATACCTTTAAGTTGTCTCCTAATTATTTAATCCAGCTGTTATGCACATCGAACCAAACAAGTATCTATGGACCAGAACTAAACTTCAGAGTTGATAAAGGATATTCCATTCAAGCCACCTTAAGTCGTTGGGAAGACATAGAGGACCTCCACTGACCTGTGCATTCAGAACTAGGAGCACTAGGAGTCTCCTCATATGTGTGAAAGCACTGGGATTGATGTCTAGCTCTTCCTGTGTTGGCAAGTCCAGCACTACACCTTTAACAACATTGGTTATCTATCAAGGAAAAGAAAATAATCATCGTTACCCAACCCGAATTAAGTAATAGTGTGTAAATTAAAGAAGATAAGATTATCAATGGTTTCATGAGAAACACTCTCTGTAACCTCCGACAACACTTCAGAAACATCATTGTAGCACCATAATCTACTCTATTTGCCAAGGTCATCTGGACACCCTTGTTTCACAATATCCTACATCAGCTGAATCAAGTCATGCTTTTGCATTGTTCTCTAATTCTCAACGGTTGGTAAAGATCTATCTATTAAAATTTGAATCCAAATTAATGTCTTTAAACCACAACTATCAAGAACTCTGGTTACATAATCACTATTCCTCCCCTTAAAGAAGCAAGCAATCTCAAAAAAAATGTCCTTGTTATTGTCCTCCAATGCATCAAAACTTATCTTCAGAACACTGTCTGTATCTTTATTAGGAATTTCAGCAAGTTAACCCAACATAGTGTCCCATTCCCTTTTGCTCCTACCACATAAAAATGGACCCGACAACACAATTGCTAAAGGAAGGCCATTAGCATAGCCCAGAATATTATCTATGGTATCTCCTTGCTTATTCTTTTTTTTTTCCTTCAATCTTGGAAAAGCATATGAACTAAAACTTTCAAAAGCTTCACCTTGAGCAATGCTTTAACTTCATATACCCGATCTATCCCATGAGAAGTCAGTACATGTTTATCTCTTGTCATAATAATGATCATGCTCCCTTTTCCAAACCATTCATATTCTCTGGCTAATACATTCAACTAGTCCCCATGATCCACATCATCAGGCACAAGCAGAATCTTCTTGCAGCAAAGTCTATCTCGTATCAGGTTAAAGCCTCCATCCACACAGAAGACCACTAAATTTTCTTTCCACAGTATCTCGGATAAGAGTGTTTTCTGCAAATGAACCAGGTCACCAGGTTTAATGGAAGTTTCTCTAACATTTGCAAGAAAGCCACACCCACCAAACTGACTAGTGATACTGTTATAGACAGCTTTAGCGATAGTGCTCTTCCCTATACCTCCCGCTCCCCATATTCCTATCATTTGAACCTCATCCAAGCCTGTACTTAACAACGATCTTACATTCTCTACCCAGCAACCTACACCAAAACAAAGTAGCAAAGGGAGTGGAAATAAATGGCAATATACGATCCCTTGCACTAAATAAAAACCGACACGAAGAAAACAATCAATCTGTAACATTCCGAACATGACTCTTAACGCACTAATCGGTCCCATCAAGTATCAACAGATTAGTGAATTCAATATTCTTTTATAGGGTCGAACAGGAATACCGTGATTACCCATGGTCATAATAATGCCAATCGCACAAATCGGTGACTGGCCAATGCCTTGCCATAACCCTCTCTCTCTGCCATTGAATCTCCCCCGGCTCCACTCCGTAGAAGAGGGGCAACACCAGCTGTCCCCTTTAGCCTCTTCCACTCCATCACCTTCCTCCACCGAGCTCACTCAATCACCACCGAGATGAAGCGTGGTCCTCAGACAAGATGAGCACGGCGATCCGCGACTCCTCGACGGCCTTCGTGACCGCCCGGCGGGATCTCGCGCCTTGAACCCTCGCCGTTGATCCAGACGTCGATGCTGCCGTGAAGGGAGGAAGCCGGGGCGGACATCCTCGCCTCTGAAGCGGAGGAAGACGTCGAACCGCCACCTTGCTTCGGAAGAAGAAGGAGACGACGACAAGGACGTCGGAAGATAGAACGTTATGCTTTTTCCTCTTCAATTTTTTTCCAGAAAAGACGACAAGTTAGTTTTTGAGTTGAATTGTTCGTTTTACGATTTACGAAAAACTGAAAACTGACTTTTTTTTTTTAATATTTGCCCAAAATTATAAATTATTCAAACCGCAAAGCAAAATCAATCATGGTCTTCACTAGAATTTAACGGACACGTATCTCTCGTAAGCCTATCTCGCCAGAATTGTTTCTTATATGTAAATGCTAGTTAGAAAATGAATTTAGTTACGGGTAAATCAGGTTATGTCAATTGTGACAAACGCTATAATTGATAATACAGAGCCTTCAAACTTGTTCTCATTTCTTTGACAGATCTGCAATTGACTTGAAACTTTGGAGATTTCATATAATCTTTTAGAATGGATACACTCCATTAATATCTAGTGATATCATCTTTTGAATTTCATTTCATTTTTTTTTTCATGTTTCTAGAGGGGGACACAATTCATATATATATACCGGCTAATAGCAGATTATTTATTTGATGGATGACCTAGTGCTGCAGAGAGGAAAACTGCTCCGGTCAATTGAGTTCAAACCTGACCATTATCAAGTAAGTAGTTTTACAATTCTTTAGTGTGATCCTTTTATTTGTGTTGTCTGAGAGTTTGGTCAGGTCGCTCACCACTGATGACCCGAGCTAATACATAGAGATACCAGTGTCGATTTAGATGGCGAGTGATTAGGCCTTCCATCAGCTTCTATGTTTGAGCAGCAGCTCATGCACTCATTTTCATTGCTTAAACATACGTGGATACATGTTTGGCTACATCTATAGGATCCTGTGGCAACAGTAAAGAAAAACAGGAGACATTCATTTATTGTACCCTTGCTATATAGCCAGAGAGATAGACCTTCCGGACGTGGCCGAGGTCCCCAGAAGGCAAGAGAGCCCTCACGGACTGGTATAGACTCCACTGTGATTGATCCGTTCCTGTATCTCTCATGCATTAATAAAGGGGAAAATTGTCCAAAAAGTCCTAAACTTATTGCACTTTTGTCAATTCAATCATAAACCTTTTAACTTTGCTAATTGAGTCATAAACATTTTCATTTCTTGCCGATTCAGTTCATTCGACTAATTTTGACTGGAAAATGCTGACATGGACACCGGTGGTGCCACGTAGGACTGCTGGCGCTGATGTGGACAATTTTTAATTTTAATTTTTTCTGTTTTTTTCCCTTTTTCCTCTTTTTTTTTTTTTTCTTGGCCTTTTCTGGTGGTCGGCCACTGGCCACAGTCAGCCGGCTAGGCTCGCCACCACAGGCAAAGCCTAGCCAGCGAGGAAGAGCCTCGGCGAGGGGAGCCCTTGCCCAAGCGCGGCCCAGCCAGGGTCACTTGGGCGAGACCGACCCTCCCCCAGGCCAGGGCAGCCTTGCTGGGCGATGGCAACGCCGAGCGAGGCCACCCTAGCCTCGGCGATGGCCGACCTTGCCAGATTTGGTCTGGGCGAGGCCGACGCTCACTTGGGTGGGGGCGAGCCCCAACGAGGGTTCCCCTCGCTAGATCTAGCAAGGTCGGGGTCGGCCTCACCTAGGCGACCCTAGCCAGGCCATGCCTAGGCGAGGGCTCCTCTTGGTAGAGCTCCTACTCGCCGGCCGAGCTTCGCCTGTGGCAGGCAAGGCCAACTGGTTGGCTGTGGCCGATGGCCAACCATCGCCTATGGCCGGTGGCCGGCCACCGAAAAGGCCAAGAAAAAAGCCAAAAAGAAAAAAAAAAAAGGAAAAAGGGAAAAAAAAACATTAACAAATTAAAAAAATCAAAAAATATTAAAATATTATTAAAAGTTGTTTACGTGCAATCCTATGTGGCACCGCCGGTGTCCATGTCAGCATTTTCCGGCCAAAATTGGCCGGATGGACTGAATCAGCAAGAAGTGAAAATGTTTATGACTCAATTGGCAAAGTTAAAAAGTTTAGGACTGAATTGGCAAAAGTGCAATAGGTTTAGGACTTTTTGGACAATTCTCCCATTAATAAAGTTAATTAGTTCTCTAGTAGCTTGCTTGCCGAAAGGCAACCGCCTCTTTTAGTTGCAGTCCTATTTCTTGAGTTTAGATGCCGATGTTTGAGGAGGGACCCGCCGGAACAACAAAAGTCTTGGCTTTAACGAATATTTGGAATCTTGTCGTCATTTTCCTTTCAAATATTCATCGATTGAATTGTCTACATTAGCATATAAGTTTCTGTTTCATAATTTTTTTGAAGCTATTAGTTGATTGTCTTCAAACATAATAAAGGAAGTTATAAGTCCATAGTGAAGAAAGGGATATGGGAACCTTTAAGCTCTCACATCATCATCTTTGATTGTTTGTCTACTTCTCTCTTACTCTGGTCATCACACAAAAATTTAAGAGACCTGGGAACGATAGTGGTTCGATCATATTGCCCTCAAGAAATGCTTCGTATTCAAAATTTTCACCCGGGATAGCCCTAAAGTGGCATAAAAGGAGAAATCGGCCTATTATTTGTTTCCAGATAATCTTTCATTGGAAGGAGCATTGATACCATCCACAAGGGTCATAAAAGGTGAACTTGGCCTACTCTAGAAGTCGCCAAAGACGGGAAATTCAGAGAGGGGTTTTATCCAAAGAAAGAGTAAACGGTGTAGTGATTTAAAAACCTCGAGGACGGATTATCTCAATTTTGTGATCTTTATTGGTTTACAGCTGGAAATCTGTAATGGAGATGTTTAAAGGGAGAATCAAAGTCACTTTTGTGATTCTTTACATGGTAGAGAACTGAGTTGTTATTTGAAAGATAGTAGTAAACCTTTTATAGCTGATTGTCTGGAAATATGTTATCCTGCATTTAGTGATCGTGCTCTATTAATATTCTGTACGGATTTCTAGCAAGACGACATGATACCTGAGCACCCTTTCTTTAATCGATGTTTGATGGTTGCATGATTTTCCCCTCGGCTAAACCAAAATCATTCCAAGGCTTCACTCGAAGGATCGGAGTCCCCAACTTTTAAGTGTAACGTTGGTGATCTAGACTCATCGATACACGCACTTAGTAGTCAGATCTCACTTTGTTCGCTAGCGAAGGTCGCTGGATGCGCCGCCCCCACAGGCCAACTCAAACCTTCTCTCTCTATGGTCCCGAGCCCTCATTTTCCATCAATGGGGTCTTTTTCTTCTTTCTTTTTGTTTGGCTTGTTTCTTTTCTTTTATATTAATATTTATTTATCTTGAATTAATGATGAATTTGGAAAGGTGCATTAATGTTGTGCTGATGTTGTATTTTTAACTTAAAGGTGCACTCACTTAGTGTAATGTTGTATTTTTTATTTCTTCCTTCGTTAGATTCCAAAGTGTGATTTTGATTGTCGACGTGTTAGGTTTGCCATCTTTTGTTGTTTCTTATGATTTCTATTCGTTCTATGTATCTGATTGTGCTCGCTTGAGATGGGTTGTACCTATTTTGTCTCCATCCCCCACCAATCAATAACAGTTTGATTATCTAGAAGACATGGTTGAAGGACTTTGATTTGCAGATAGCACAAGCTGTTATTAATAGGTTGCTACCGCGTTGGTTTACGATTATACCAAAAAACTACTATAGCATCATATTCTTATTTAGAAAAATCACCTATTATAATCTTCAACATATCGACATTTCTAATTAATTGTCGTACAAACATTTTTGTTTTCCATAATTTTAATAAACAATGGCACACTATCTAATGACAAAGAACGTGAAACAGAGGCTACTAGTGATGAGCCAAAAGGAAATCAAATTGACGAAGAAAATGTGATAGAACTAGAGAAGAATTGGTATTTTAACTCGCATGTTGTTGAGGCAGGAGGGTATGAAAATCTTTGGTGAGAAAGATTGGAAAGGAAAGAAGTCAAGGCCTGGCTTTCTTTGATGGGAGGAACTATCATCACCAACCAGGACAAGGCAATTCAAAATGCAGTTTAGCGTGTGTCCCGCAATTCTAAGCATCGATGGTGGTTATGGCACATCATGAAAAGAGATCGTAGAAAATTAAGTTGATATACTGACTTTTCAACTTGTTGAGATGGCTTTACATACTATTGCATATGATCCCTGTCGCGACCAAATTTTTCGGGTGCGGACCACTTTGGCTAATGGATTGTGCCTAAACTTAACTCGGGCTCTCCCAAGCCCATACCAATTCGCGACTTAGGTTTAAATTCTTAACATGCAATTGATTTTCAATTAGGAGTCGCCACTAATATATTTTTGGTGGGTGATTTTCAATTAGGAGTCGCCACTAATATATTTTTGGTGGGTCGATTAGAAACCCAAGTAAAGTAACTAGTACTCCTACGAACCGACGATTTATGAGTTCGGGACTTGATTACGTTAAATTTCTCTAACGCCCTTTCGGTACTTTTTTTTTTTTTTTTGAAAAATGTTTGGCAAACGGTCTAGATTGATTTTAAATCTATTTCCCTAACATGTGAGGTGATTATGCGGGTGCGCAATCCACCAATTTAACACCCAAATGAACAATGAATAAATTGTAAAATCTTACCTCAAAGTGACGAAAGCATCTGCGATGTTAAATTAAAATCCATATCAACAACCCTAGATATGGTTTCTAGTTAACACGCAATTACTCAATTTTTGTTTTCTCTTTTTCAACGAGAATATAGTCCATATGCAATGCAATGCTTCTAATCTAATATGAAATGATATGGCATGGCAATATGTCCTAAACTATATGAATGAGTAAAAAAAAAAACTAATGATTTCTTAATGAACATGCAACAATTAGATATACAATCTAAATTAACCAAAATGACCTAATTCTAATGACGTGCAATGCAATGCAATGACGTACAAAATTATTTCAACTAAAATGACATGCAACATACAATTTAATATGCGAGCTATATGTCACGCGACATTTATTAAATGACCTAATCTAATGACGGTTAATTTCTAATGAACCTAACAACAGTCACTAAATGACATACATTTCATGAACCTAATTCTAATTTTTCTTCTTTTTTTCTTTTATGAAATTCGAAATTAAAACTACCAAATAATTAAACGTGCAATTCAAATTTAAAATTAACATCCTAAATGAATGCATTTTTTTATTTTTGATTTTTTAACAAATTCGAAATAAATCCCTATTCTAAATATGCAAGATAACAAGAGATATTCTAAAACCAACCCAATCCTAATTCAAATATTTTTTGGATTTTTCTTTTTATGAAAAATAAAATTGATTCGACCAACATGATAGCAAATCAGATAAAATATTGGCGAACCATATCTCGCGCATGAGATCGGGTTGGCCAATTTCTAAATAAATATCGAATCTCGAGCGTGACTGTTAATGCTTCTCAAATTTCGAATATCAGTCGGGATTTCATACGAGATAGCGATTTCATAAATTAGACAATAAAAATATATGAAGATCAATTTAATGAAAATTATTACCTAAATTGCAATATCACTTGGATACCGTTTTCAAACTCAGACGGACAAATCATGCGAATTGCGGTGGTGATGGCTCTGAGCTCGTGGAGGACTCGCCGGGTCGTCAATATCACTGGACCGATCTGGTGATGCCGAGCAATGATGATGGGTCAAGAAATTTTTTATGGGTGCCTGAAGTTCTCAGAGATGGGCCTGGCTCATGAAGGTTCTCTTGGACTTCAAATGGGCCTGGCTCATGAAGGTTCTCTTGGACTTCAAACTGACATGGTGCTTTTGACCGGGTTCCCGTGTCCCTCTGACCCAAATAACCTGCACACACACAAATTCCACACCGCAAGCAATGGAAAAAAAAAAAATCTTCAAATTTAAAGCCAAGCCTTTGTCGAGAATCCTTCGGTTTGTTGCCGTAATTATGTGGATTTTGAGGCTCGGCTGGCGGTGATGGACAGCGATGTTGATGACGATAGTGTGAGCGGCGGTTTATGGACTAGATCGCCAACGATGATGGACCGAAAGTTGATAGTCCAGGCTTGACCTTGACTCACCGATGCTGGGCTGATGTTGAATGACCGCTTGGGATTGCTGGAGTTCGGTTAAAAGGCCTTCTATCTTGCCTCTAAGTTGTCGACAGCAACGACTCGAATAGAAGAAAGTCGATGTCCCTGGTACGTTGCTGAGGCGGTGAGAAACGTTGGAGCAACTCACGTCGGGGCTTTGCGTCTCAGCACGGAGTCACGGACGGAACGACGAGGCACTCAAGAGTGACGTAAGAGATCGTCTGAATCTGCTGGATTATCTCTGGAAGCTCGATTACGTCAATTGATCAAGATTTGACTTGGCAATCCTAGCTCGGAAAAGTTATCTCCAAGAATGGGACCGGCAAGGAATGATGTAAGGATCCATGGTCAACTCGACACAACTCAGCAATAGCAGCAGGCAATAAACACCAGCGATCGTTGCGGGAACTCGGCAATTCCAATTCGATCCTACAAGGCCAGAAATTCCATGCACGCATGCAAGGATAAAGAGGAATTGTCGGTGCTTGCCGAGCAGTGTCACCGGGTCAGTGGAGCGTTGGGCGTACTCCTCAAAATAAATTGCTAAGATCGCTTGTAAGGTGTCCGAGGATGATGACGAGATGCACTGATGATGTGATGAAGTGATCTGCGCATTCTTGATGGCGTGGCCGCATGAGGGACTCCTTTTTGTGATGACTCCTTCAAAACGTGGACTAGATGTAATGGATTATGCTCTCTCCTTGAACGAAACGTCGCCAGCGCTTCGCCGCCTTCTCCCTTTTGTTATGCGAACAGGATTCTCTCTCTGCGATCTGGTCTTGTGACAAAACCGTCGAGCTTTTCTTCGATCTCTCCCGGTATATCTCTCTTTCTCCAAAACCCCTTTTGTTGTGCGGCCGTATATTCAATGTGTGGCCTCCCTAAACCCTACGCATCTAATCTATTTATAGGCCATGAGTTATGATTTTAATTTTTTTCCAAATTCATATCCACGAAAATTCATTTTTCCGAACGCAATATCACTTCTTATTTTCCACACCTCTTCTAGATTTCCTTTGCAAAAAATGAATATTCTCTATTGATTTTTTCAAAAATTGCAATAGGATTTTTTCAAATATGGGCTTAGGCTAAATTGCTCTTAACTTCGTGCTTTAGCCAACTTTAATCGAACAAAGCCTTAACCACCAAATCAAACCCATCTGTCACCAACCCAATGTAAATGCAAATTAAAATAAATGCACCTAAAACTATATGCTATGCAATTAATTAATTAACTAATATTTTTTTAGGGGTTAAACTTAATCCTAGTTTTTTAATGCGATAAATGATTAAACGGGTCGCCAAAATTTAGGTGTCAACAATCCCAACCGTTGAAGAATCCAAAATAGCTTGGGGATGTATGTTTGAACAATTGATCTTCGTGAAAATGAATGGTGTGGCTACTTATATAATGAGCGACATTGTTGGGTTCCTATTTATGTGAAAGACGGTTTTTGGACGCGAATGTCTACCATGCAAATAAGTGAAAGTATGAACTCTTTCTTTGATGGGTACGTGACTGCCAATTGGGATAAGGTGGAAATGTAAAACTTAGAGGAATATAACTCTTTTAACCCTAGATCCTCCTCTGAACACAACATGGCACTAATAAGCAATTTCAAGATGTTTGCACGAACAACAAGTTTAGATAATTTGTTGAAAAGGAATACATGTTAGTTATTCAAATCTGACAAAAAATTGAGGGTTCCATTTCCATTGATAACGTTCCTGATGAAATTGAACTTGGTGATGGAAAAATGTTATGTTGGTTACGAAGTGTACTTTAATGACGAGGAATAAGAAATGGAGCGCAAGTGCTACTTTTTTGAATCCTGAATTCAACAATGGGCTTGCTTCTTTTTGGGGAGGAGGAGATGGTTTAAAGCTGGATTCAGTTAGGCAGAATCATAGAAACATGCTCGACGTAACAGGGGCTTTTTACCGACGAAAGAGAGATGGGACAAGCACCGGCTGTGGGATATAATTTCGTTCACTCAGATGTCAATGGCTTTAGAAGCTCTAAACTCTCATTCTATGACTAAGCCATCATTCAAATTTATGCATGATCTTGTCCACTTACCTCAGTGGAATTTTGGACCTAACAAAGCGGTCCAAGAGACTCTTTATCACCCTTGCTCTCTACCTATCAATCATCAATGACTACATTAACTAGATAGATCGGTGCACAACATCGTTGTTTCAACTGAAGGAAGTCGTCATTCCATGTACAAGATTTTAGTTGCTTAAAACTGTTTGTTGTAAATTAAGACACTTTGCAGCAAACCATGTAAAGTACTGTTTCTAAATAATGTTAAAGAAAGCGGGAGGCTATAGAACTTTAGGATAACGTGGTAGGCGAGCGACCTGCTACAAGCTCAAAACCTTTCAGCTCAAAGAAGCCTCCAGTTACCGCACGAAACTACTGCACCTATCCCATGCAATCTGTTTGGTCACAACTGAGGAATCGACCAGATCACAATTAAAAACTAATAATTTTATAGGTTTGAGAAGAAAAACAAACAGATGCTAATGAATAACTACCAATAGGGTGAGATTAAAAATTAACTCGCCTCACAAACAAAATATGAACAGTTCTCATCCATAAAAGTCAACAAGACCCAACAACTGTACACCGGTTTTATTCCGGCATTACACCTATGGACAGCAGCGATCCTCTCAGAAAATTTTACTCGAAATGGGGTGACAATGGAATAAAATTATCCATCCAAATTGACCAGGACATCTCATATAATAGAAAAACACTAAAACTAATTTCAGAAAACTAGTAGTCAAACAATTAAATCCGTGAATTATACAATGGTAATAGTTAACAAAATCACAAACACCTAGTCGACGTTACAGAGGGGGTTTTCTTCATACGAAAGAGAGAAGGGACAAGCACTGGCTACAGGAGATCATCTTATTCCCACAGTTGTCACTGGTTTTGGAAGCTCTAAACTCTCGCTCTATGGCTAAGCCATCAGTCAAAGTCGTGGATGATTTTGCTCATTCTTACCTAGTGGAATTTTGGACTAAAAAAGCAGTCCAAGGGACCCTATCACCCTCGCTCTCTGCCTCATTAATCATCAATCACTAGAGAGATTCTTGTATGACATCCCTGATTAAGCTAAAGTTCATGAATCTGTAGGAAGTTGTCTTTCAATGTACAAGACTTTAGCTGCTTGAAACTATTGTTGAAACTTGAGACTCAACACGGACATGGTAAGACACTTAGGAATCAACACAGGATTCCAATTAGACTCGTCCAAAGACGAAAAGTTACTGTGACATTAGTAAATGACATATAACTAAGCCTGTTGTGCAGAACATGACATTTATCAAGGAGATAATGATCCAATTGACAAGGAATCAATAAGAAACAGCATATCCAGGAGTAATCTCTTTGAGGCCTCTGCCCCTTCCCGTTTAATTTGTTTCATTGTCATTGGCTTTCAGTTCCTCTATATGCATGTGACATTTACGTAAGTACTCTCTTCGATGATGTCCCCACCGATAACGCGGGTCTATCTCTAAATCTATTGGATCAAGAGAATCCTCACAGAGGCAAGCTAAATTTACAAATTGATTGTCTCCTAGCACAACTTTCAAATCATCCTCTAATTCCCTGCATCTTATCACATATCCAAACTTTTTCACAGTTCCGCCCAATACTTTAAGTTTAAGGCTGAATCGTAAATCTCTCTCGTCAAATTGACCAAAATCAACTCCTCCCTCCAACAATCCCCACAGCACATTTGGTTTGAGATATTGAATCCACATATGATCTGAATCAAATGAACCAAGAGTTCCTGATAGCACATTCCGCCTTTCGCCATTAACATGTGGCACAATATCGAAAGATATTTCCTTTTTTCCATCTTCTACACTGAAAACAACACATAGAACCAATCCTAGGAACTTGTCATACAAGTCTTGTGAAGCCATGAAAGATATGGTACCGTCTTCAACAGGCACAAACTCCTCTGGCATCTCTCCTCTAGGGACAACATTTTGATAAGCACGATCAATTAGGGAATAGCGATGGTTCTGTTAAATAAGTAAATAGTTAGAAGAACTCAAGTTTGTAATTAAGTACAAGTAGAAGAGCTTGATTTGAGCATATTCCTTGTAATTCAACCTAAGCTGGAATTCTATAATAATTACATGTATTGATCCTTGCTTTCCTTATATTACAAATAAGGTGCATAATCACCCTAGATTAATTTGTTTATCTAGCATTTTCTGCTTTTGCATTATAAGACACACAAAGCACTAAACATAGACTATGTATGTTTCTCTCTCACCCACACACAGACACAACCACGCACAGAGAGAGCGGCGAGAAAGTGGGGGAGGGGGGTTACGGGGAGGGACAGAAGAGAGAGGAACCTGGAGTGGGAAGTCAGTCGTGCTGGATCCTTCGAGTATTAAATCACTTGAATTACTTTCCTCTCTATTGTATTTATTATCTAGTGAATCTTCTGTTTCACTTAGACTTTCTTCCACCGTGCTCTTCCAATCATCTTCATGTCGAACCTCATACAATAAAGCTCGATCTAGGGATTGATTATGTTGAAGAAAAATCTCCAAATCATTTTCTAATGGCTTGCATATTAGTCGAAATCCACATACTTTCACGATTGCATTACCCGATGCTCTAATGGTTAACATGAAACAATTCCAGCCATTTGGACCAATAGAGACTAGGTTCCACAGTAGCCTTGGTTCATAACACTGAAGCCGCACATGATTGAAATCTGGTAGGTAAGTAATTGTATTATGCTGGTCATGTTTACCATTAATGGCTCGATTAATGTTCAATTGTCCATTCTCTTTTCCCCATTTTGCTCGGACTACGACACAGAAAGCCAATCCTAAGAATTTTTCAAACAAGTCTTTTGAAGCCATGAAAGAAATATGACCCTCATTATTAGGAAGCAACCATTCTGGCATCTCTCCTCCAGGCATAATAAGTTGTCGGCTACCATAGAAATTATGAAACATCTGTCACAATGCACACTGTTAGATAGTTTTTTTAAGTGGGCAGTCTTATAGTTTAGCCATAGTTAGCAGTAACATTACAAAGATTTTTTGTACTTAATTGGTGGAAACAGGATATGTATTGTTGAAGATTTTGTAACTGGATGAACATATATTGTTGAAGTTTTTTTTTACTTAATTGGGCAATTCTTGTAATGGCACAAAGAACTAGAGTTCTATAGATAGAGAGAATATCATTTGAGTTGCCTTATAGTCACCTCCACTACATATATATGCAGAATCACTTTCAAAATGTTTGCTTTTGTTAATTAGCCCACCGATTCAGGATTTTCGGCCTTTCACAGTACACAAGCACTCGGTGCAGCCAACATGTACACAGTCTCATATCAATCAAAGAGAGAGGGAGAGTCTAACCTCATACTTCAACATATCATCATAGCGGAATGTTGCATGGACTCCTTCATGATATGAAGATAAGTCAACATTGTCAAAGTCACATATTTTTGAGGGCCTTTTACTTAGAGATTCGCAGCCAATTGTCCATTGACGTTGAAATTGCCCTGGAATATCGAGGATCTCTTGTATTCTTTGACAATATGAAACAGGTAAATAGGCCAACTTATACTGTTGCTCGCACGTAGGAAAGTTAGTAAAATTGTTTCCTTCCAAAGACAAATAATTTAAGGAGGGAAAAAATGAAGGATTCTCTAGGAATTCTACTTTTAATAAATTGCATTCGGCAAGGTCTAGCGACCACAACTTAGGAAATCCAATTTTCATATGGGGATCATTCGAATCCCCCTCCCACTTTGGAAACTTGACTAGTTTTGGGCAGCCATGAAGTATTAGGAATTCAAGATTTGACAACTTGTAAATGCTAGACGGAAGGATTGCCAATTTCTTGCAATTATGTAAATTCATTTCCCTCAAAGAGACAAGATTTTCTATGGATATGGGAAGTCCCTCAATTGAAGTCCCTCCTAAATGAAGTTCTCGCAAGCCTTTCATTTTATCCGAAAAATCAGGTAGTCTTTGCAACTTTGAGCAATCCATAAGACTCAAAAGCTGAAGATTCTTGGACTGGAGCACATCAGGGAGATGATGAAGTGTTGAGCACTGACCTAAATTCAAAATTTGTAACTTGTTATGATATGAAATTGATTCATGGACATGCTCCAAGTTTTTGCACCCATGGAGATCCAATATCTCGAGATTTGGAGTACAATCGAGGTTTGGCATACAAACCAGCGATTCGCATCCACTGAAGTTAATGAACTTCAGTTTTATGAAGGCCTACAAGAACAAAGAAAGCAAGTTGGGTAGACATTCCGGATGAAAGAAAAAACCTGAGATAAGTATTTAATTCAAAATTTGGCTTTATTGAACAAGTAATTATTTCTATCTATCCAGAGGCATATACATGGTTCTTATAGTTTTCCTAAACAAATTACATTGGGACGATTCTGTTGTCCCATTGTGTAAAATTGGAACACCATTCTGTGCTTGTAAAAGTTGAAAGACGTTGTCAATTGTGAAATTCCGTTGCCAACAAAATTTTGATTGAAAACTTGTTTAACAGTAATGCTTTGGTAAGTAACCAATACATTTAGGTTACTACATAGTTTTAAATTACAAACCATTTCATTACAGAGCTTACCAAGAAGTTAATGGTACTAACTTTTATAGAAAACTAATATGATGCCTATGCATGCATGGATAAGACTATATTTACTAATATGAATGCTGATATCGACATGACTTTTTCACAATAGAGATAAAACATGTGCAGAACAAAATAAATATACACATCAATGAATTTCTTTCTAAGCTTATACGGAATTAACAGGTTTATCATATGATTAATAGAGAGGGTTAATATCATTAAAGAGCCAAAACCGGTCCCTCATGACACATTTACAATTAATTTCCACCTCTCAAAAATCTCAAACTTGTACCCTTTGACCAAATTGATCCTCCATTGTTACAATGCATATATGTCAACCCACTTGGTAGACGGCTGCAAAATGGATTTGATGTAGAGAATGAGGGATCGGACGCAAAAAAATTTACGTGTGATGATATTAAATCCAAACATAAAACATTAAACATTATTGGAAAAACTGAGTGAGACATTGGTTTGACACGTTATATCAATGAGTACCGCTCCTAATTCGTCGTGCCCCGAAAGACTCATCCGTCACTTGGATGCCCATGGACAATAACCTTTGCCCACCGCACATGGCATGAAAAAATGAATAACACGTTGGTTTGGGTCTCCTTCATCGAATCTAACCAAAGCCCAAAAACGTGTATCTTCATGAATGGATTTTATGTGCGAAAGCCCCCATCAAAATGAAAAGCACTAATCGGGGAATTACATTGAATAATTTTCACCATTAGTAACTTTAGTATCTGTAAGTATCGTCTTCTTCATGCGTTCTAATCGGACGGATCAGTTGCCCATTTCTTTTGGTTTGGTATGACCCGCCTATGAATAAATCCGACAAGCCAAGATTCTCGGATGGATTTTCGTTTTTGAGAGCACTTTTCTTTGTTAGGTCCAACAATGTGTAATAGGCCGTGGGCTGTAGTTAGGATTAACTAGCAAATCCAAGATGGACCAAAAGTGGGCCTTGGGTTCATTGACTAGAAGGCCATGGAATAGCCGAACTGATTGGGCCAAGAAAGTGGTCATGGTAGACTCACCCCCGGGATCAATAAAATTGGGCAATCTGTTTCTACCCAACATGAACCCACGAGGAGTTTGGACGGATGATCCCCTAAACTTCTGGGGCCTTATGAATATTTCTCAAATATGATTTAAATGATTTATTTGTAAAATATGAGCCAAATATGAATTTGATTTTTTTTTCATTTATTATTGTTTGTTAAATGTAAGTCAAATACGAGATGGGTTAGTTTCTTTTCAGAGCTCATCATGAACAATCATATTTAAGCATGTAATATATATACATGAAAAAAATATTTTTCAACATGTATTACCAAATTTTGCATTACTCTATTAGAGAATTATGCAATAGAATATAAAGTTATATCAATTATTATCGAAATATGGGTAACATTAGACACGTAGGATAAAGATTTGCTAAATTGACCATAAAAAACGAATTATTTAGCAAAGCTCATGCGTAAGCATGCCACGTAGCTCAAACTTGCACAAGCTTCACCTATTTATTTATGTATTATAACTCTTATTTGAGTCCATTTACTAACTTCTATTTGATTGTTTTGAAACTTTTAATTACTCTAACAATTAGCAACATTTATTTTTATGGTTGCCAACTTGTTAAAGTTATTAAATCATATAGGAAACTACCAACTTTGATTTTGGTGGTTTACCAATTTTTCACGTGTTAATATCATCTACTTTTAGCTTAGGGTGTTTGATAACTATATTAATTGCTGAAAATTAAACCTTTCTTTCGATAGTTGATATCATTAAGTGCATTTGATAAACTCTACCTACACACCACTTTATTAATTGCTTTAAGTTGAAAATCGCTTAATGTGATTAGCAAACAAGGGCTAACTTAATTGGTTAAATGCAAAAGATATTCAATAAATATTAAAACCTTACTAATTATATTGTCAAGATCTTCCAATAATGTTCACTATTTTATAGTTGGTAATAAATTAGTCTAATATCAGCTGGATAAAATCCTTTTTTGTAATTTTCTAACATGAGATGGATAAAAACTTCCTGGGTTTAGCATGAAAAATAAAAGCCTTCATCAAGATCCGTCACATTGATAAAATTGTTGTTTCTCTATGAATTAGTTAAATTTCATTTAGACATTCCAATATTTTATCAATTGAATCTTACCAAGTACTGTCCAAAGAGTAATGAGTACGTGGCTTCACAATTCTCTCATGGGAAGGGTCTTTAAAGATATTGGGACTACTGCATTAAAAGTCTACAAATCAAATAAAAAGTCTCATCGTATTGCTTAAGCACATTCTATAGTCAAACATTAAATCACATACCGAGAAGTTTTTGTTTGACTTTCAGCTCGAAGTCATGATGGTCTAAGCTCACTGTTGTTGTTGTCTTTTTTTTTTTTTTTTTCTTTTTTTTGTAAATGTACGGAAAACTTCTACTTTTCGTCCCTATACTTTCATTACCCTTTTAATCAAGTCCTTCTACTTAAATAAATTGTCTAATCAAATCTCTCTAGTACCAAATCTAGCCAATTCTAGCAGATGTGGCCGTTAGACTGACCCCGCAATATAATGTGGATTAAGTATCACACATACGTCAACAATTATAGAATTAGCTTAAAATAGAAGCTAGTTAAACAGGTTATGGCATCTACCACCAATCACTATTTATGAGAGCAACCGTGTAGGCAATACTTAATCCGCATCATACTCCAACACCCTTTGATGATCATGTAGGCTGAATTTGATCAGATTTGATGCTGCTGAAACTTGATTAAACAATTTGCGTAAATAGAATGACTCGGTTAGAAAAATTAAAGACACATGGACGTGGTTAGGAAAGCAGTTAAAGTACAATAATAAGAAATGAAGACTTTGTTACATGTATTTCAACTATAATCAACAAGTTGTTAGTTACAAGAAAGACTATTTACAAACGGAAGATTTTAACTGCATTGGATCTATGTACTAGATTGACAACCTACATTTGATGCTTTAATATGTATAAAGAATATAGTAATTGTAGATGTTTTCCTCAGGATAAAAAAAATCATTTGATTTAATAAAAGGACCAAGTAAATGCGCACCTTAAATTGTTTTCGACACTTCCTTGATCTTGCTATTCCGCATATCAAGTCCAACTAACTTGTTTGGACCATAGCCAAATTCTGGAATCAAGGCACAATTAGGCCATTCAAACCACCTTAACTGATTAGGGAGATGGATGGGACCTTGAAAAGGATTATCTACATTATGCAGGATGAGCAACCTCAACTTTTTTATGTTCGTGAAAGTATTAGGACCAATATACATCTCTTTTGGCTTTGGTAGCTTCAAAACTATGGCTTTTATCGCATCTGTTCCCTGTATATTATTCCAATAAGTTTAGGTTACTTTGTAACTGCAGTAAAAAAGTCAAGGATAAGAATAGAATATGAATTCTTATGCACTAATAAATCTTACCGCATCTTCGATAGAACATCAAGAACATCATCATAAAGCCATAATCTACTGCGTTTGCCAGAATCATCACGACATTCTTCTTTAACAATATCCATACCCATTAATTGTATTAAGTCATGCATTTGTAAGGCCCCCTTCTCTTCACTAATCAATGAGCGCTCAATGAGAATTTGTAACCCAATAGTGGTGTCAAAATCACAACTATCAAGAACACTCTTAATGTAGTCTATATTCAGCCCCTTAAAGAAACAGGCAATGTCAAGAAAATCTCCTTTACATAGTCCTCCAATCCTTCATAACTTACCTTTAACACGTCATTGATTTTTTTGTGAGGACTTTTGGCCAATTTTCCTAGGGTACTTTCCCATTGATGTTCTCCTCTACCGCACAAGAAAGAACCCAACACCTCAAGTGCCAAAGGAAGGCCTTTGGCATAATGTAAAACACTATCAACAAGATTGCTCCTTATTTTTATTTTTTGACTTCTTAGAAAAGCATGCTTTCTAAAAAGTTCAAGAGCTTCACCATCCTCGAGAGCTTTAACTTTATACAAATGATCCGAATCTACTCCATGAGATGTTAGCAGATGCTTGTTTCTTGTCGTGATAATTATTCTACTTCCACTACCGAACCATTCGCAATCTCCGGCTAAAGCATTTAACTGGTGCGTTCATCATCCACATCATCGAGAATAATGAGAACTTTCTTGTTGCAAAGTCTATCTTGAATCAACTTGACTTCCTTCATCGACACTAAAGATTGTTAATTCTTTCCGTAGAACCTGCGATAGCAATTTTTTCTGCAAATGAACCGAATCAATGGAACTTTTGGAATTTTCTCTAACTCGATCCAAGAAACTAGAACCTTGAAACTCTCTTAAAATAGTGTTATATATGGCTTTAGCAATGGTTGTCTTCCCTACACCACCTTGTCCCCATAATCCTACCAAAAGAATATTATCCTTGAACTGTAGGCTTAGGATTGTTTGAAGCTCTTGTACTCGGGAATCTATCCCAACCGGATATTTTGCCACATAAAATGGTGTTCGATCTAGTTGGGTTGAGATCTCCTGTATTATATGTCGTATAAGCCCCGCTTCATATCTAAGAAGGGAAAATTAGTTGAAGTGCTTTTAGAGCAAACCAAAAAATGAATAAGTAGTCAATGAGAATTGCTGAGTAAGAAGCTAGTCCGCAATATATTTGGAAATGAACGTCCAAATATGTTTAACTAGCAAGATGCCCGAGTCTTAACGGATTTAAAACTATATTCTTTACATTATTCAAAATGTTGCATGTTTATCTATTTCGCATATTAATAATTCAAGTTAATTGCTGGATATACTAAATTATTGATAGGCCTTGTTTTGATCTCTTTACAAAGTTCGTAGAAACTGACTTGTCTTTCCTTTAATTGTCCAAATGCCTACCCATTTATCTGGTATATTCCTCTTTTTTGGGTCATATCTAGTAATTCTTTGCGAAGCAAATATCTGTGATCAAAATACCAACGTGAAAGTCCAAATTAGCATTGCCAATGGGGTAAATCAAGCATTATACCTTTTGGAACAATTTTGGGTGCACTTCTGAAAGTGGACAAATAAAGGCAGGCTCTTCGGCCGTTTGGACAAACACGGCCTATTGGTTCCTGTAGAAACCTATCTTCTTATTACCTTTTCGCTCTTTATAGCTTCAGGTATTTACAAAAATGCCATTAGGCCTTTTTATTATCTTTAAAAGGAAAAAAATAAAAAAAAAACCCAGCTTTTCGTTCTAAAACCCCAGCTTTTCGTTCTTTCTTCTTTTAAAAATAAATAAATATACATTTCTAATTAATAAAATAGGCTGATAGAATACCATATATCTTCTCCTATGCATAATGGCTTACATTATGAAGTAAATATTCTCTTGACAAAATTTCTCTTTCAAGAAAATGACTGTAGAAAGGGAGGTGTCTTTAATGAAAAGGCTTGATGTAATTGAATAAGAGACTAATAGAAAGAATCCCGAGGGACAAGCTTCAGATCTACTCCATTCATTTTAGGTCCTGCAAAAAGAGCAGCCAACTCGGCAGTCTTTAGAGACTGAAGAATCTCAAATGATGTGAGAATATCTGATTAGCTCTTAATAGGAAAAAGGACTTTATGTAAGCCCGATTATCCTCATAAAACAAAATTGTAATTTGTTCAAAGGATATTCATTAAGGCCTATAGTTAGGCCTGGGTGCTTTTCTCTTCTTTTTTTTTTTGGTAACGACCTTGGTGCTTTTCTTTATCTTTTTATCTTTTTATCTTTTTTTTCTGATGACTAAGGGACCGTCGGAGATCACCCTTCGAGGATCACACGATCTTCCAGTGCTCGGTAGCACCGGTTGGTTTTCGCCGTAAGCCGCTATTTAGACGTAAATTCTCGAGGGGCTAGCCCAGTAAATCACCACCCCTGGGACCCCCACTTAAGTCGCAAGCATCCGAAGATTCGAACCCGTTCCCTCGACGATGAGATGGTAAAGCCCAACCATCATAGCTACCTATGGGTGGGTGTGCTTTTCTTTATCTTGATACTGAAAAACATGTGCTTGAAAGGAAAGAGGAACGGGTCACAATGATTTTCTATGATAACAAATGTAGGAGAATATAGACCAAGTAACATGTGAAGTATGTGGAGCCATTCTTGTAAGTTCTTATGATCTCAAACAAATTTTAGGTATAAAATAGCTAAGAGCTTAGCCATAGCTTCTCTGTCATTTCGAAGATGATAGTGTTCAATAAAAATACCTAAGATGAAAGTCCATAAGGCTCATGCTTGTCCATAAACATATCCACAAAAAGAGAATCTTTGCAGAGTACTTAATGAAAACGACAATTTTCATGACAAACTTGTTTATAAACCAATGGATGGGCAGGAACTCACAAATTTAGACTCTGAGTTTGAATCTTGAAATTGTTGCTAGTTTTGAATACATAAATTTTTGATAAAAGAAAAGAGACACAAACCCTAAAGTAGTGAACGATCCTTATGCTTTATTATTATCAAATTTTATTAAGGAGTTTCTTTTCATCTTATGAATATCTTTTGATCATTTTTTTTTTATGGTGGCGCATATTGTTACTTAGGATAACTCAAATGTTTTAATAGTGAATATGATCTATATCCATTGTGTTGTTTTACCACTTCCATTAGCTCACGAAATTAAAATTTTCCTTCTTCCCTCAATTTAGAATTTTAGATTGGCATGATTCATTTAATAAAATTAATTAACAGAAGACTGGCTTCTTAAGAATATTCTGTTTCATTTAGAGAACAAAAACAAAAAAAGAAAAAGAGCCCCATGGATACGCATCACGAGGAAGGGCAAAACTGGAAAAATATGGGGGTATCTAATTGGAATATTCTCCAGTTTTAACGGTGTTAGTGAAGGACGATGGCTAGGTTTGTGCCTCCGCTCCCCTCCGCCTTCGCCACTGCCCCACGGCCGTCGTCATTGCGTTCCCCCCGCCGTCGTACCGTACTGGTCACCTTCGCGTGTTGTCGCAACTCTCTCTCTCTCTCTCTGTTTTTGTCCCGTCTCAACCATCGCCGCCAGCCTCAGGCGACCATGGCCAACGGCTAGCGACCGTCGATCCGGGCTTGACACCTAGATCTGAGGTCGCGAGCTTAGAGTCGTCGAGGCCGCTTGACGCAGAGAGACGTAGAGGGGCTGAGGTGACGCGGCTGGGGTGGCGTGGGGATGTGCGCACTCGGGCGGCAGCAGCGTGTCGAGAATCAGCGGAGGGTCGGAGAAGACAAACGGCTTGCATATGGTGCTCTGGTTCGTGTGCTCCGAACGTGTGCTCTGTGTTGTGTGTGTCTGACGAGAGTGTGTTCTTGAGAGGAAAATAGTATCGAAAGATTTAGACCAACTGAAGTAGAAGAAGTGATGTACGTACCCATCGGTATGATGCCAGCCAGACAAGCTACCAGCATCAAGAAGAGCTTTTTGCCATCTCTTTACTTTTTCTGAATCCTCCCCGAACTTGATCTTATGCTCAGCAATAGCTTCTCCATAACTCTGTCTCTCCCCTTTACCTTTTCCTGGCGTTCTCACTTCTCTGGGTTCCACTTTGTAAAACACCGGAAAAACCACGAGGCCTCTTTGCTCCTTGCACTCCATGATTTTCACCGCCTCTTCCAAACACCACGGTGAAGAGGCATAGTTTTCCGAGAAAACGATGATTGCGATTTTTGATTCCTCGATTGCCTCCATAAGCGTGGTTGATATCTGCTCTCCCTTACCAAGTTCTTCACTGTCAATGTAAGTGTTTATTCCTGAATGGTCTAGAGCTGTGTAGAGATGATCGACAAAGTTATTGCGGACATCCGTGCCTTTGAAACTGAGAAAGACATCGTAACTTCTCCTACGCTTGGAAGAAGAAGAAGAATCCATTAGATTTAGGAGGATGTAAACAAAAAGAAATGAGCTGCCAAGTTATGGTAGTTTGTTTGAGGTAGTTTGTTCACCACTTGATTGTCTCGATTTATTCTTTATAGGCAGATGTTTAACTTTATTTTTCGTGGGTCAACAAGGACATATGTTTTGGTCTTTTAATATTATTATTGTGCGCCTTAGCCGCCTGAAAGTGTTGAAAATTTGCGCGTGCGACTTTTCTTCATCGAAGATAGCATTTGCCGCGTCAGTAGTTGTTGAGTTTGTTGTTAATTGATTTGATAAATAATTTGCCCCGTCAACATAACATAATTTTTTGTGACAATAAGTTCATCCCGTCCTGGTTGGAGGCCCGTTTGATTGGTTGCTTTCTGGAAAGAAAGCCCTTGAATAGTGTTAAAAGGCGTATTAGGTAAATCCAATGGAAATTTCAATAATGACCTCCACAAAGCTATATGCCTCACGACTCAATCATACATATAGTGTCGACATAAGTTGTTTTGATTTTACATCTCATCCAATGTGCGTTGCCAGAGGAAAACGACATGAAACCTCCGAGTCGTTACCATTCAATGCATGTGAAAATGACGAGGCCAAACAAACAAAAAAAGTTAGAAGCATGGCAACAGGATTAGGGAGACGGCAAGTAGAGAGGCTTTGGCAAATAATAGGCTAACACGTAGTAAAACCCAAATATGGGCAGAGACTCAAGTGTAGAAAGAGCCAATGAATTTTGAGGGCATGTTAATGATAAGGGAAAAAATTACAAAAAACACCAAACTATGTCCAATCTGGTATATTTACCCTGAACTTTTTTTTTTTGTGACATTAAAAATCCTAAATCATGTCCATTGTAACATATTTATCCTAAACTTTCTCTTGTAATCAAAAAAATATAAATTTGTACATATATAACACACTTACTGACCTGTGAAGGTTCCATTATACGAATTTTCAATTTTTCAGTCAAAATAATGTCAAATTTATTTCACTTAAGTCACATAGATGTCATGCCAATTTAATTTGCTTTTTGATGTTCATGTAGGCAGATTTTTAATAGTTCCATTGATAAAATTTTGACAGAAGATTAATGAATCACATCGATAGAAGTTTGAAATTTTTAATATCACACACAAAATGTTTAGATTAGACGTGTTATAATGAGAATAGTTTTCTTGTGACTTTTGCCTAATAATAATAGAGAGAGATGCAATGGGATGGAAAAAGCGAAGGGGTCAATCAAATGGCACAAACGGACACTGCCAAAAAGATTAGCCTAACCCGCGCTGCCGTCTCAACCTTTTTTTCCGTAACTTCTTTCCAATAGCCCCCACCGTCAAGTTTTTAGCTCGACACTTCGGCATCAATAATAAATAGAAAAGAACTTTAGCCCTTTGCTTTTCTTTTTATTATATGGAAAACAGGATATCTCATCTCATCAAAAAGGGTTGGCTACTCCATTGGCTCCTGAACGAGATACACCGCTGTGGCTACGGAAGATGGCATTAGCACCCAATGGGATTTTGTCTTTCTTTTCTTTTTTTCTTTTTTGCATATTATTAATATCAAGTCTTTGGGTACCAAAAAAAAATATCAAGTCATTGTCTATTACAAAGATATGTCGTGTTTTGCTTTTTTTTCGTTTTTTTTTTTATTTTTTATCCTTAGATGCATATTAGAATATACGAGCCCTCACGCATGCGCTTTTGCTTCAATTGTTGGTCACTCATAGTTTTCTTTTTTTCTTTTTTTTAAAGTGACCAAAAAGTGAAATCGTTTGACGCATATTGAACAACTGTATTCTTATCTCACAAAAAAGAAAAAGAAAAACTAATCAATTAAAAAAGAAATGATCTTGAAATTACAAAAAATACGTCAGTGTAAAATCAGAATAAAGTGTATAAGGCTCCATGAAAGAATCCAATTAGAATGCAAGAAGACAATCGCTAAAGACCAGATTACAAACAAACGAAACGCAATCAAAATTCTAGCAGTGGAATCTTTAATCGATTCATCCCTAGAAACACTTATCCAAGACGAATGACTTTCTTATGACAAAAAAAAAAAAAAAATGAAACGACTTTCTTCATTGTAGGTCAACAAAATATTATTATTGGTCTTTCTCAAATGCATGACCTGCGTTGCCTCCCAATTGAAAAACTTTGCCGTGGCTTCCAGGAAATGGCGTTTGCAACCGCTTGAGTATGCCTTCCTTTTTTTTATTATATTTTATTTTTGCAAATTATCAATAACAGTTTGCGACTACTCGAAAGATATTTCAATGGGAGTTTTTTTTTTTTTTTTTACTTATGTGTACGTTAAAGTATACTAGCCCTCACGTGCTCTTGCTTCAAAAGTTGGTCAATCATATTTATTATATTTTTAAAATAATAAAAAATTGAAATTCCTCGACGCATGTTGAACAATTGAATTCTTATCTGCCCAAATCTATCGAACTTAGCAAATGAAATTACAATTTGTCGCGCCACATTTTAGTTGAAACCATAGTCACTATGGAAAATGGGATTAAAAGCATCTAAAAAAAATTGGATTAATTAAGGATATGAGGTTAAATTAATTTTCTGCTTTTCGGGTTAAGCAGAATAGAGAGATTGATGAGGGAATTGGAGAGAAGGAAGCGGTGGGGCCCGCAGGGCTCGATAGGCTCTGCTTGACCTCCGTCGCCCGGAGCCGGGGTATTGCAGCGCCGGGAACAAGTGGATACCACCGGCAAGCATCTCAATTGTGATCAAATTTTATTTATATGTTAATTGTGATCGAGTTGAGTCGAGTCAAGTTTAAGAATCTCAAATTTCTACTCTAGTCAAGCTGAAGCAAGAAATTTGATACTTGATCGAGCTCGAGTCGAGCTTGGAGTACCAAGTCTATGGGTGGAGTTGAGCTCGAGCTTACCAGTGTATTGACTTGACTCAACTTAATCACACTTCCGAGTACTCATAAAAAGAAGAAAATTACATGATGATTCGCTATTTGGAAATTTACAAGGATTTATTATAACTAAGAACAAAACATCATAAATTTAGATTTTTTTTAATTGCAACATTTTACAAAGGGTTGGGACACATGTTTGTAACAAACAACATAAAGTCGTAAATAGGGATGGTAATTTATGAGGATTTACAATTCCATCGTAATCAAGAGTGAAGTGTTGTAAATTTGAAATTTTAAAATTTCGAAAGTGTACAAATATTTATGACGGCACGTTGTGACAAAAAATAGATCGATGTGAATTTCGTTTTTTTTAATTTGCAACGGTTCACAATGAAGATTATCCGTGAAGAATCACGAAAATTATAAGAAAGAAAACACAATCCACAATTATGCCTTGTTTCGCAAAACATATTTTTAGAAAAATATTTTCTTCATTTTATAGCGTTTGAATCGCTTAGGAAAATGAGTCAATAAAAAATATTTACTTAAATTCAGGAAAATAACTTCCTCATTGAAAAATAAAAAACCATTTTCCAAAAAATAAATATATATTGGCACGTGGACCATAAAGTCTACGTTTGGGCATAAAACCCACACTTGTTCTTGGGCCCTTGCCAATGAACTTGGGTCTAGAGGCTAGGGTGGGGTCCGTTGGGATCCATCAAGGCCAAGCTTGGGCATGGGAAGCATCCAAGACCTCAACGCTCACACTTGGGTGAATCAAGCTCGCACTTGGGTGAATCAAGGCCAGATGTCGGCACCCAAGTCCATCAAGGTCAGGCTTAGGTCCAACAAGGTTGGGGCTGGAGCCTTAGTGCTTGAACCCGAGTCCTCCACACCGGCACTCGGGTCCATCAAGGATAAGATTGGGACCCTAGAGCCCATGCCTTGTCCTCAGCGTCTAGGTCCATCTAGTTTGGGCCCAGGTCCATGACACCTACGCTTGAGTCCATCGGGGCTAGGCTTGGGACCTTGGTGCTTAGGTCCATCAAGGTCAGACCTAGGATCAATGCTTGTGCTCATGCTCGAGTCCTCGGCACCGAAGTTGGGGTCCATCGAGATCAAACTTGGGACTTTGATGCTTGTACTCAGTTCCCTAGTGACTCATGTGTAAATCAGTAGCACCTGATTTTCCTTACCAAACGATGAAAAATATTTTTTTGTTCAGTTCAAGTTTTAGCCAAACATAGAAAAATCATTTTCTTGAACCAGAAATGTTATGTTATCCGCAAAACAAACGAAGCTTTGACAATCAAAGAGGCTTACACTCCTGTGTAATTGAAAATATTTGTACATTTTCTGTTTTCCCTTTTGTAATTATTTAACGTTGTAGTATTACAAAAGTAACAAGATCTATTTGTCTCAATATTACTCTCAAAAGTTATTTTCTCCAAAAAAAAAAAAGAAAAAGAAAAGAAAAGAAGAAGAGCATTATGTTCATGAAATTATTCCACGACTGATTGATTAACATACACAATCACCATTAAATTTTAAGAAATAATCGATGTTGTTTACGAACCCCAACCGTACAAGACCAATCTCTTTTTTGCTCATTCATCACAACATCCAACTATACGTATATCCACACATGCACAAAATGAGAACTGACTTGCGTGGATGCAGAAAATATTCGCCAAAATAATTGAAAGAAAAACTTGGTTGGTCTGTAGAAGGCGAAATTTTGCAAAGTTGGATTTGAATAAGAAGTTAATGTGGAAGATAGACAGGGACGTCCCGTTCCAGTGGCCTCACTTGCTCCCCTTTCATCGTCATCACCTCGTACTCTGCACTTTCTTTAATAGCTATCGTTCTTTCAAGTCCTGAGGTCACGGGAGTCTAGAGTGTTGGGTAGGGAAGCCTCTAACTTAGGCACCATTTAACTGCAATTATTTAAGTCAAAATCATATTTTCTTATGAGTAAGTATGAATGAATTCCACTGGAAAAAGCAGGCTCAACAATAAATCAAAGAGTGAATTCATACTAACCGTAAGAAGGACTATAAACACCATAAGATAGTCTGTCGTTTGATCTGTTCAACATCGAAAGACTTAGGTTGATGAAGCTTCATATCATGGAATGCTTTCCCCTTCAGATGATCCATGGCCTAGGGCCTGTGGAACTCCGAACACCAACTTTGTAATTGCCTGGTGATATGGAAGCCATGGAGAATAGCTAGCCAACAAGCAGAAACAGCGTGACATCCAAAGAAAAGGTGTCAAGCTCTCATCTGCCCCTTTTATAAGTTATATCCGTTTCTATTAGATTTTGTTTAATTAAATTATGAAATAAATTCAAAACGAGCACGGTTCAATGAGCTTACAAGGAAATATTTACTCATGAGCAAGACAAGCTCTTATTCCCGTTCATGGTTTCTCTTGATCTTGATCAATCTATTTGTCTGCTCTTGCCTGAAATTTCTGGTCATCATGCGCATGCAGAGCATCATGTATAGTTCAGTCAATCAAAGAAGCACATCAGTGTCGGGAAACAAAACTTGTAGATCATTTGATCAAAAAAATTCCCCAGAAATTCCGATAGTCAAACTTCTCTCTCTCTCAAACTGTTTGCACTTTGAGTAACAGTATCCCAAATTCCGAAAATGAGCTTTTACAGTTTAATGGGCTTATTCTTACCAAGAAGCATCCTTTAAGATAAGAAAGTAAATAAGTGCAAATCGCGGCAGTCTTTTGTAATTGAGAGTGGACAAGTTCATCCCACAAATTGGACAGTGTTAATAAGGTCGCAGAGATGGGTGTCTCAATTAGGGGTAAGCATGGTTCGGGTTGAGCTAGTCCACCCCCTAACCCTAAAGCCAACCTGTACAGTGTTGGTCCATAATTTTTGGAACCGAGGACTGACCCTATTAAGCTTGGGACCGAAGACTAGACCGACCCAGTGGGTTCGGTCCGGTTTCAGGATCAACCTGAGACCAACCGATAATTTTTTATTTCGTTTTTTGTACTCCTTAAAATAGCGATTGAGGACCGGATTGACCCAATGGGTTCGGTCCGATTCCAAGATCAACCCGAGATCAATCAATAATTTTTTTATTTTGTTTTTTGTACTCCTTAAAAGAGTAATCGAGTACCAAACTGACCTAATGGGTTTGATGACGAGCAAAGTCAACTAAGAAAAGCAAGCAATGAGAGTCGAGTAGGGTGAGTGTCGAACAAAGTGAGCATTGAGCGTTGAGCGGGGAGTAACAAGCCGAGCGAGCATCAAGCGGCGAGCGGTACAAGTAACCCAAAGCGAGTGAGGCAAGTGTCGAGTGGTGAGCAGAGAAATTGTTTCTTTCGATTTTGGCAAATTGAAGACTAAGATGACAAATAAGACAAAAGAGAATAGATACTAGATGAGGATGCCATAAAGAGCTATTTATACTCTTTTGGACGCCGTGAGGACTCCTCACAAACATTTTCTTCATTCATGAATTATGATTATTGATGCCATAAAAGACATTAATAATCTAAGTTATTAAAGAATAATGTAAAATTACTTGAATTCCTTACTATATAGCTATTTATATTGTTGACACTGTTTATTTTAAAGTTTTCTCTATAATTTTTTTTAAATAATATATTAGATATAATATATATAGGTTGGTCCGGGTTAGACCAACCCTGAACTCCTAGGACTAAGGACCGACCCAATCTCTTTGGGAACCAGACCAGGACCGGCAATGTTGGGCCAGTTCATGATCGGTCCAGGGTTGACCCTGGATCGATGCTCACCCCTAGTCTCAATGTGAACTAGCCTCCAATTCATTTCAAAAACAGAAAAGCTGCTTTCCTCAACCAAGGTGATTGTAGAAAAAAAAGAAAAATTTCCTTGAATACCTTCCCGCGGATGTGCGCTTCATGAGGGAAACAGGAATCCATAGATGAGTTACCGAAAAGCAGAAGGATCGATAAGTTCATGAAGAAGTCCACATGAATTGATTCTTCTTCAGTAAGTTCAAACACTTAGTCAATTTATATTCCATCTGAGTAAGACAGCCTCTAGAGTCTAGACTCTAGCTCTTCATAGAAACAAGTTCGAAGATAATGTGCCTATTTTTATAGTTTTTGTGGAATTCAAATAATTTCTACAACTTACAATTGTTACAATGATTGTGCCTTCCTATGATAGGAAAGCATATATATGTGCCAGATTTTTCGGGGAAAGATGCATTATACTAATTTATTTGAAGACTGTGAAGGCATGGCATATAATTTTCTCGAAATGAATGTGTTTGTAAATATATAAATCTCAAATTGTCTTTTTATTTATTTAGCGATTAAGTGGTGTACGGGTCAGTTTTTGCACATCTTAACCAGTCCACCTCCCTCGTGATCAGAGGAGGCTCTCTTCCACATTGATGCCACGCTTTCCTAAAAACATGTTTATAAAAAAACTACCGTTAAACTATTAGTTTCTTTCAATTATTTTAAGCACGCTTTTGCATGGGAAGATTTTGTTATGCACTTTCTATTATATAAATGGATCTTTGCAATATGAATGGACAAAGGCTACTTGCATTAACAAGCCATTTTCTGTTGATGCTGATTGAATTGATGACAATCTGAACAAGTTTTTACATGGCATTTTTCTAACTTTTAGTTCGAACATTTTGAAGTTGTCCACTTTTTTGATGGGTAAGGATTTCTACAAGTGCATCGCTCGCTTCTCTTTTGGTGCGTTATGTCACATTATCTAGGGGAATAGGAATAACATCATTTTTAGGGACCAACCTCTTACTGTTCCGGCTATGAAGAACCACATGTTCAAAGTGGTCAGAGATAAAGCTGTCACCTTTGGGAACGTTGATGATAATTTTAGGAATAGAAGGTTACAGTGGAGCTAGGGCCTTGACCCGATTATTTTCTCTGGGGACCCCTAACCCTGCCATGCCATTGCTAGGGGTTTTCTTCTAAGCTACGGTGGTTATTTTTGTAGCGATGGTCTCCCTTCTCCTTTGAGGAGTTTGTGTTCTGATCGTCGGTTGTTCATGCCATACTTGTCTCTTGTTAGCTTGGCTTTCTTTTCTTGGTTGCCTTATGTTGTTGCTTTTACATCTTGGCATCCGTCCACTCACTATGTCCTCTTATCTTGAGTGTATGTTTTCGATGCCGTGACTTTTTATACATTTAGCCTTTCCCCTATATATTTATTACCTCTTACCAAAAAAAAAAAGGAAAAAAGAGAGAGATAATAATATGTTAATGTGATAGTTGGATCTTTAGCAATCGTACAAGGGACATACGTCTGCCATGCACGGGAAAAATTTAATATTAAGGACTCAAATACTTTTGAAGAAGAAAAAAAATTAATATTAAGATGTTTTGGAAAAAATTCATAAACAATGTGGATTTAAAAAATTATAATCTATGAAGTTCTATAAAAACTAACCAATTATCTCTCACATATGGGCGTGATGGATTGCCTTCATACATAAAGTTTTATAACTCTTTACCTTTTTGCATAGCATTTAGAAGTCAATACTATCTATGGTGAAAATTATATATACATATACCTAAAGAGACTTCTCCTTCGAGTATCGACATGACGCCATCCGACATCACGGATCCTAATTACCGCTACCCGAACAAAAAATAAAAGTTGGTTGATGAAAAGTTACTCCTAAAATATGATAGCATGCATGTTGATCAAAGTCAAATAATTGTCCATTCAAAGCTTCGCACAAAAATTAAAATATCGATGCACTTCCAATGAACTTCAATGCGTTGGGCAGTTTCTTCCTTGGATGCCGTCTATTAGATCGGGTGAATCATAACAGCTGATTATGTGCACCTTAGAGTGTCATATGTGAGTCTCATAAAATAAATGGTCGTTACGCCTTTAATTCACTAAACTCGGATTCAGACAAGTATTTTTCATTGCATTGATAAGGCTGACAGCGAGCCCAATGAGATCTCGGCATAGACATTGCGTATCACGCTTTACAGTCTGCTACTACAAATGTTTGTGTGCACAATCAAAATTAAAAGTTTTATCAAGAAATTCAAACAGCAGAGGTTCAGTAGAAAAAGCAACTCCTAGTCCTAGCAACGTGAGCAAATCTGAGCACCGGAGGACCGGCCCTTCCATCGCTATTTTTCCATTAATTTTATCTTCTTCTATTTTCCAGGCTCCTGCTAACCTGACCCAACCAGGGCTTTCCGGGACTGGTTAATGCGTGCCCGGCTCGAGCTAACTCATTGACGCCCCTTTATGCAATATTGATATCTTGTGTCAATATCCAAAAATAAAAGAAAACGCGCAAGAAATTTCGAACTGAAGAAGAGAAGGCACGAATGGACCTGCGCGCCATTGGACCAGGTGTGTCTCGATCTGTCTATCATTTTTCATAGGTGATTATATATTAGAATTTCCTGTTTTCCTGATGCCACCCCGACAAATTAGAAGCTTCAATGAGAGCTTCCTTCCATTTCTTGACTTGACTTGTTGGAAGATACGCAGAAATTAGGAAAGAATTGATTAGATCAAATCATAAGGAATTGATTAGGGATTTTATTGAATCAATTAAAATCAAATCTAATCTGTATATTGTATCTTTCCCTTTTCTTCTTCACATACATTGTAATATAATGTAACCCTCTGCATTGAATGAAGTAGAGAAATACAGAAAATTCCTACACCTTTATTTCCTTTCGTTTTCTTTCCCTTCGCATTTTGTCATGGTATCAGAGCTCCAGAAGACTCTGACATTGCTTCCGCTACATCTTAGTTGATTGCCTAGAGGAACCCTATCCTGCAAAGGGGTTGCTGAGAGGAATCAAATTCTTTTTGAAGGGAAATTTTGTCAAAATGAGCCAATCAGAAAACCCTACCTCCAATCCAAATGAACCAATGTCGACGTCTCCTCAGACTTCCAGTGCCATCTCCGTGACCGAACAACAACTCGGCCAAATTCAAAATCCACATGGGTTTTGGCAGAATGCTTCGGCTTAGTTTGATCTGGGTCAGCCATTTCCGGCGTATCCCTACCAATGGATGCCATATCCATGGATCCCAGGGTTGAATCTAGTCACATCATCGCCGGGTTTTCAAAGTAGTGTGCCGAGCGACGGAGGTCCACCAACTAGTACTGGGGCAGACGCGACCATCGACCCGGAGCAGACGGGCGGATCGAATTATTCTGGAACAGGATCTCAGGGACAATCTGGTGCGGGGCTTCAGGGACAATCCCAAGGAATACCACCTGGTTTCCTTCCTTTTCCTTTCGCGGCCACCATGGGTCGACCAGAGCCCGGCGACGCGCTTTATGTTTCCACTTCCGACGGACCGGAGTTGCGGCTCATCAGCCACCCTCTCACGGGTTCAGAGAATTACTCGACCTGGGCGCGGGAATTTCGGCGAGCCCTAATCACCAAAGACAAAGAGGGTTTCATCGACGGGACCGTTCCGATCCCGACCGACGAGAAGATGGGAAAACAGTGGAGAAAATGCAATCAATTGGTCAGAAGATGGATCGGCAACTGTATCAACCCAGAAATCGCGGCGGGGTTACCACCCACAGAAGATTCAAAAACGATTTGGGATAATATCCGAGAAATGTACGGCAAGTTGGATCTGGCCAAAATTTTTTCGCTTCATCAAGCGCTCAGCGAACTGAAGCAAGGAAACACATCGGTGACGACGTGCTTCAACAGGCTTTCAGCCCTCTGGAACGAATTGGAAACCGCTGAAGAAAAATTGGAAGGGGTCGAATAGACTCTCCAGCAATACAAGGCTATGAAAAACAGGGAGAAAGCGACTCGATTCTTACTCATTTTGAACGATTCGTATCTCACCTTCCGATCGCAGATCCTAGCGTTCCACCGGCGCCAACCCTCGGCCGTATCTTCCAGCTTGCGGTGCAAGAGGAGAGTCAAAGGCTTGCTTCGTCGGATAGCAAGATCTCCGAAACCCTAGCACTGGCGACAAGAGTGGAGAAGGAGAAAACCCTAGAACGAAAGGGGCAAGAGAAGAGAGACCAGCTAGGGTTCGCGGAGAACTGAGGACAGCTAGGGTTCGCGGATCAGAAGCCCTATAAATGGGGCAGCACGGACGGCCCAAATCGGATGCCGCGATCCGACGGCTCCAGAGGTGCGCGAGCTTCGGTTGATCTGGACGGTGGAGATACGTCCGTTTTAAGAGGATCTAACGGCCCTCAAAATCCAAAAGGATATGGGCCAAATTTGCGAAATAAGGGCAAATTATTTTGCGAATTTTGCAAATGACCCCACCATACAATCGATACCTGCTGGAAATTACATGGCAGGCCTGGAGAAAAAGAAAAAAGGGGAAAATAAATATCTGCAGCAGTTTATCAAATTTCAGGATCAATGAATTCTATTAATCAGCCCATCACACAAGGAGAATATCAGCAACTATTGCAGGCCTTGCAAAAATTGGATGTCCAGAAAAAGGGGAGCAGCTTCACAGGTATTTCATATTGCCTAGCAAATGCTATTTCTAAGAGTACCTGGATTATAGACTCGGGAGCTAGTGATCATATAGCATGTGATAGAAGATTATTTTCTGCTGTGAATGAAGAATTAAAAAATCCTGTCACTGTGGAATTACCAAATGGAAATGTTGCCTATGTCACCACAACAGGAACAGTGGAACTTAATTCCCATATTGTCCTTACCAATGTCCTTTATATTCCAGACTTTCAATTTAATCTCGTTTCAGTGTCTAGAGCCTGTAAGGAAAACTCTTGTCGAGTTATTTTCAACACTGATACCTGTCTGTTTCAGGCCCTTTCGACTGGGACACTGATGGGCTGGGGTAGTCTCTCTAAAGGATTGTTTTTCTGGAAAAGCTTGCCTGCAAATTTTAATCCCTCTTGTAATAAGAAATCATTGTGTAACTCGATTTCCAATGATAGAAATTTTCTTTTGCACTCCAGAATGGGTCATAGTTCTCAATTCTCTTACCCTAACTGTCAAATTTGCCCGCTTGCAAAGCAATCGCGTAATCCTTTCCCTTTTAAGTCAAAGTCGTTCCAAAAATATTCTTTCTTTACTGCATATTGATGTCTGGGGACCTTACCACACAGTGAATCATGATGGATCTAGGTTTTTCCTTACCATTGTGGATGATCACTCCAGAGCCACCTAGATTTTTCTCATGCAGTCTAAAAGTCAAGTTGTGTCCTACTTGAAAGATTTTCTTTCCTTATCCAAAACCCAATTTGGGAAATCTGTGCAAAAAATAAGGACAAACAATGGGAAGGAATTTTTTAATCATGAATGTGCGGATCTTCTTTCATCACAAGGAATTCTACATGAAAGCTCCTGCATTTATACACCACAACAAAATGGAGTGGTGGAAAGGAAGCATCGGCATCTCTTGGAAGTTGTCAAAGCTTTGAAGTTTCAAGCTTCTATTCCAGATACCTTTTGGGGGAATTGCGTACTGACTGCTGCTTATTTAATAAATCGAATGCCGACCCAAGTTTTGGATGGACAATCTCCTTTCCAGATACTTTTTGGAAAGAAGCCTGACTTAAGCCACTTGAGAATTTTTTGCTGTCTATGCTATGCTGCTATTGTTGGGCCGAAAGATAAAATGGGTCCTCGTGCTCGCTGCTGTGTATTCATGGGATACTCTACCTTACAAAAGGGATATCAAATTTTTGATCCGAGTATTGGAGAATTTTCTGTCAGCAGAGACATTATATTCCAAGAAACTGTCTTCCCTTTTGCCCACCAAAACAAAAGTGGCACTGAACCAGGGCATTCTCCAACTTATTCTGCTGAAGAAGGATCCGCAAATTCCAGATATATATTTATTCCTCCTCTTCCACAAGGTGTTTCCAACTCCACTATGAGCACAACACCTTTGGAGGAAGTCCAGAATGAAATACTAAATGATGATGAGATTCCTTCAGATCTACATATTTCCGACTCACTTCCAGTGGAACTTCCAGACAATACTACATCTTCGGGAGACGAACCACCCAGACGTTCTGGACGTGCTACTCGACCTCCTACCTGGACCAAAGACTATATATGTGGAGTCAGGAATTCACCAGGTATTCCCTTTCCAATCTCATCTTACGTTTCCTTCGATCGCTTGTCCCCAATGCATCAATGTTGCATTGCTCGTATTTCTGAAGATCAAGAACCATCCACCTTCCATGAGGCAAGCACTGATCCACGATGGCAAACGGCAATGGAGGCACTGAAAGCCCTCATGGATAATCATACATGGGATCTTGTCTCCTTACCTCCACATCGAAAAGCAATTGGATGTAAATGGGTCTACAAGATCAAATATCGAGCAGATGGATCGATCGAACGATACAAGGCGCGACTAGTGGCTAAAGGCTTCACACAGAAGGAAGGTTTCGATTATCACGAGACTTTTTCCCCGGTGGCGAAAGATGTCACAGTTCGCTCTTTTCTCTCTGTAGCAGCTTCTCACGATTGGTTATTACATCAAATGGATGTCCATAATGCCTTTCTCCATGGTGATTTAGATGAGGAGATATATATGGAAATGCCTCCTGGTTTACGGAGACAGGGGGAGAATAAAGTATGTCGTCTCCGCAAATCCTTGTACGGACTCAAGCAAGCGTCCAGACAGTGGTATGCAAAATTTGCTGAATCACTAATAGCTGCTGGCTTTCAACAATCCAGGTTCGATTATGCTGTCTTCACATGGACTCAAGGTACGTCATCTATCTACTTGATGATATATGTAGATGACATACTCATTATGGGGAATGATGAGATAGCTATCAAAAGCCTTAAAGGGTACTTGCATTCTACTTTCCATATTAAAGACTTGGGATCGCCAAAGTATTTTCTTGGGATTGAGATTGCCCGATCTGGCCAAGGAATCTCTCTCAGTCAGAGAAAATTTGCATTGGAGATCATTTCAGAGGCAGGATTATCTGGATGTAAGCCAACTGTAGTTCCGATTGAACAGAATGTCAAACTAACAACCGCTGAGTATGATGTTGAAGTAGCTCAAGAGGCAAACCCTACTCTCAAGGATCCTTTCGACTATCAGAAGCTTGTCGGGAAGCTCATATATTTAACCATGACCAGACCGGACATAAGTTATGCTGTGCAGACACTTAGTCAGTTCATGCACAAGCCAAAGCAGTCTCATATGAATGCCGCGCTGAAAGTCGTGAAATACTTAAAGAAATGTCCTTGTCTTGGGATTCTTCTCTCTAGGAAGTGTGACATGAGAATGACCGCATATTGCGACGCAGACTATGCAACGTGTCCTATGAGCAGAAGATCGATAAGCGGATTTTGTATCAAATTGGGGGATTCTTTACTTTCCTGGAGAATGAAGAAACAACCAACTGTCTCGTTGTCTTCAGCAGAGGCAGAATACCGAGCCATGGCCAAAACCACATGTGAAATAGTGTGGTTGAGAGGGTTACTTCAAGATCTTGGAGTGCAAGTCAAGGGGCCAACAAGGCTGTTCTACAACAATGATGCAGCCCTCAAACTTGCATCCAATCCTATCGTGCATGAGAGAACAAAGCACATTGAAATAGATTGTCATTTCACCCGGGAGAAAATCCAGGAAGGGATGATTGAGACACAAGGAATTGGAACGCAAGAACAACCGGCGGATGTCTTCACCAAACCTCTATGTCAAAGACAGCATGCGTATCTCTTGAGCAAGCTAGGCGTCTTGGACATCTACAAGCCACCAGCTTGAGGGGGAGTGTTGGAAGATACGTAGAAATTAGGAAAGAATTGATTAGATCAAATCATAGGGAATTGATTAGGGATTTTATTGAATCAATTAAAATCAAATCTAATCTATATATTGTATCTTTCCCTTTTCTTCTTCACATACATTGTAATATAATGTAACCCTCTGCATTGAATGAAGTAGAGAAATACAGAAAATTCCTACACCTTTATTTCCTTTCGTTTCCTTTCCCTTCGCATTTTGTCATGACTCAGTGCTTTGCTGCCCTTGATTCCACTTTGTAAAATACAGGCATCACATCCTGTTCATTCATCTTCTCGCACTCCAATATCTTGACCAGCTCTTCCAAACACCACGACGACGAAGCGTAGCTCTCCGAGAAGATGATGATTGCAATGAGCAATTCTTTGATCGCCCTCATGATCGAGGCCGATATTGCCTCTCGCTTCCTTAGTTCCTTGCTATCCCACGAACGTCCTTAAGCTGGCCCGATACAAGGCCTTGCATAGATGACCCACGAAGTTGTTGCCAATGTCTTTGCCTCTGAAATTAAGGAAGACATCGTAATATCGTCTGGGCTGTGAAGAAGAAGCCATTAGAGTTGAAAGTCTTGAGACCTGGAAATTCACTTCGTCTCAGCCATGAAGTATAAATGCCACAACTAAATGGAACTTCATAACTAGACTATTACAACAGCAACACCACAGGTTCTGATCATCCATAGAACTTCAATCGCAGTTGAATCTGTCACAAACAGAAGCTAGGATTTTCGGCCTCTGTTTTTGCTCGTAAAAGAACCGAAACAGAGCATGTAGTATTACCTTGGCGAGATCGGAACTCTAACCTCAGCGAATGGGCAAATCAGAAACTGGACGTCCCAGACATGCTGGAGATGAATATCGGCGTTGGAGGAGGAGTCTCGAGCAATAACTGAACACTTCGGACTCCTTCGCTGAGAAACAGGGGCAAAGAGAGCTGGTTCGACTTCGGCTAGGCAATGTCGAACGGCGATGGCGATGATTGTCAGTGAACTGATAACGTTGGAGAAGGTGAATTAGGCTAAGAAAACGCTTAGAGACAGAGAGAGAGAGAGAGAGAGAGAGAGAGAGAGAGAGAGAGAGAAATCTCACTGAACTTCGTCTGTCAAAAATCCTGCTCTGTTTCGATTTTTTTCTAATCAATGGTGGCCAGCACCTGGAAAACATGGAAGTCTGCAGCGATTGGAGGTGGTGAGCGGTGAATGCAAGCGACGATTCGTGGTCCAGAAGCTAAGGAATCCTCTTGATCACAGATAATGAAATTTTTCGTGTCCTCCCCTTTGCTCCGGTATTCTCGATTCTCCGTCGGCCAGCGACCGGAGGGATCGCGGTGGGAGATGGGGAACGGCCGATGTTGGCGTCGATTCGGGGCCGGCGAAGGGGAGGGTACCGGATAGAGGATTCCACCTTTCCAAGTGTCATGGGCATTTTTTATGGGCTGCTGTGGACTTTTAAATGATCTCGTGGGCTTATGCTGGTGGTGAATTGGATTGAATTTATGGGCCCCGCAAATTGATTGGCCGGGCTTGGGTAAGTTGGATCAGGGCTTTTCCATTTTTACCAAATTGGAGCCCTTCTTTTTGTTCTTTTCTTTCTTCTTTTTATTTGTTATTTTTTTCTTTACAAAAATTTATGCTTGATGGGTCGACAAAACTTCAGATGTTGGTATGCAATAACATAAATACATTATTTCCAAAGAGACCAGATTTTCTATGGATGCAAGAAAAATTCCTCCGTTGAAGTCCCCGTTAAAAGAAGTCTTCACAAGCCTTTTATTTTATACGGAATATCGGAATCTTTACAATTTTGAGCCATCACTAAGATAAGAGAAGTTGAAGATTCTTGGAATGGAGCACATTGGGGAGAATGGTAAATGGCTACCTTTAAGTTGTTGAATATCCACAAGTAAATCGAGAAGAGAGTGATTTCATGGTGTACCAATAATAATTCTTATATGCCACGCGGCTTTCTTAAAATAAGAAAACAGAAGTTATACTCGTAGATAGTTAATAAAAAAAAATATGGAATTTGGTGAACAAAAAGAAATACACTCGTATCCTATAGTAGATAATATAGATAAAGTATAAAATAAAATAAAAAACTTCGGTTAGTACTTGCATGATACAAATGAAAGATCTTACTTCACCGATGAATTTAGAATTTTGCGTTTGTTTTTTGATATTCTGTAATATGAATTGACCAAAAGAAAAAACTAATTAGAATCTCCAGCCTCTTGCACTTCAAATGGTATAGAACCAAGGTTAGAAATTAAGTTTGACAATTAAAAGAGATGCTAATATAAGCATTAGATAGCTATAAAATAAGAAAAAATTGTAATGACATGATTGGGTTGACAAACCCAGCATTATTATACTCATACATTGATAAACAAATTTTGCACTCTATGCTTATGCCATTGGTGTGCCATAAATATGTTCATCTACTTAAAACATAAACTATTGAATTGTTTGTTTCAGGCCTCCGTTAATCATCCTTTTGTGGGAGTGTCCAAACCTCTCTACAAGTTGCACACTTGAAAAGTGAAAATCCCAAGAGAAAATATTCATCATTAATGAGTCTCTTCAAAGACATTAGACAGGGGCTAAAGAAAAGCCTTGCCGTCACTATTTATAAAATGAATAAACGCACTTAATTAGAAAACATAATTGTAAGCTAAAACCTGGCATATATAAATCAGTTTATCATTTGTTGGGGAATAAATAAGATAATGAGAGGACTTCTCGCATTTGCTTAGAATCGCTTAAAGGAAGCCATTTTGAATTTGCATTTGCTTACAATTTTGAGCTATCACTAACCATCGCTAGGTTTGTAAAATTGTTCCTCTAAATGCAAAGAAGTTAAGTAGATAAAACAAGCTCCAAGAACTCTACTTTTGACAGATTGCATGCTCCAAGTTCAAAAACTTTAACTTAGGAAATCATGTCTTTGTGTGGGGATCAATCAAATCTCCTCCTTTGGAAACCCGATTAACTTTGATCGCCTTGAAATGTGAAGAGATTGAGATTTTGCAACTTGTATATGTTAGACGGAAGGGCTTCTAGTCTATTGCAATTAACTAAATGCGCACCTCAAATTGCTTACTGAGTGCTTGGATGTTGCTTTCGTGCAAATCAAGTTGAGCCGACTCAGCAAGACCAGAGGAAGATTATGGGATGCAAGGATGACATTCAGGCCATTCAAACCATTTTAGTTCATTAGGAAGATAGCTAGGATCTTGGAAAGAGTTATGCACATTCTTCATGATGAGCTTCTTCAACATTCTCAAATTTGCAAGAGCATTAGGACCTGTGTTAATCTTCTCTGGCTCAGGTAAAATTAAAACTGTCGACTGTAATGCATCTATTACCTGTACTCAAGAGTTATCGATACTTCCAGTTCATCGTTCTTTCAAGTTTCAGCACTTGTAATATGTTGAAAACGAGATTGGACTTTTTTCTTGAATAAATTTTGTTTGAATCAACATCAAGATTCTCATGGGAAAGTGCTTAATAGTCCCTTAAAACGGGAGGATTTAACTTATGTTCGTTCATGTAGTAGATTGACATCCTGTAATTAATGCTTTAATCAAATATAAACAATTAAATAGATGCGGATGTTTCTTAAGCACATTAACGAGCATCATCAGAGTTAGTAATTCTTGCATTCAAAGTTCTCAATAATACACATGCATATTCATATTCATATGCAAATAGATATGGATATGTAGAAGATAAGGAAATAAAGAATATTCATTTAAATGCACACCTCAAATTGCTTACTGAGTGCTTGGATGTTGCTTTCGTGTAAATCAAGTTAAGCCGACTCCACAGGACTAGAGGAAGATTATGGGATGCAAGGATGACAATCAGGCCATTCAAACCATTTTAGTTCATCAAGATAGATGACCTTGGGAATAGTTATGCACGTTCTCCATGATGAACTTTCTCAACCTTCTCATTTTTGTAAAAGCATTAGGATCTATGTTAATCTCCTCCGGCTCAGTTAAAATTGAATCTTTCGACTGTAATGCATCTGTTAACTTTGATTGCCTTGAAATATCAAGGATTGGCATATAAACCAGCGATGGGCATTCACTGAAGTTATTGGACACCAATCTTTTAGGGTCCTGAGAACAATAAAACAATAAGGAAAGACATTTTGGACAAAAAGGAAAATGCGAGACAAGTATCCAATTCAAAACTGTCTCTGGTTTTTAACAAAAAAGATAGGGTTAAATTACCAAAAAAGTCATAAACCTATTACAATTGTGTCAATTCAATCATAAACTTATTTTGTTGACCAAAGTCCTAAACATTTTGAAAGTATTCCCGATAGTCCATTTGTTCAAAATTGGCTTGCTGGCGCTCACGTGGCAGCCGGAGACCTTTTTTTAATAATATTTTATTTTTGAATTATTTTATTAATTTTTATCTTTTTTATCTTTTTTTCCTCTTTGTTTTTTTCCCTCCCCCTCCTTCCTCCTCCTCTCTCCTTCTTCCTTTGGCTCCGGGGCTGGCAGGTCGCCAGACTGAGGCAGCCAAACAAGCCCTTGCCAGATTTGATGAGGAGGGCCTCACGTTGGGTTTGGCGAGGGCTCACCTCGCTAGTCAGTGAGCTCACGCCTGGCGACGACAGGCCCAATGACGATGGGGCAAGCCCTCCCTAGATCTGACGAGGGGGGCTTGTTGTTGCGTCTACCATGGACCTCCTCGTTAGGTTCAGCAAGGGCTCGCCCCGTCGTCGCTAGGCGCTAGGGGTCGCTAGGCGCTAGGGGTGAGCATCAATCCAGGGTCAACCCTAGATCAGCCCAACCCTGCCAATCCTGGTCTGGTTCCCAAGGAGACTAGGTTGATCTTTGGTCTTAAGATTCTTGAACTAGCACTGTGCAGGCTAGTCCTCAGTCCTGAGAGTTCATGATCGATCCAACCCGGACCAACCCTGACTCTATATATATTATATCTAATAACTTATTTTAAAAAAATTATATAGAGAAAACCTTAAAATAAACGGCGTCAACAATATTAAATAGCTCTTTGAAGTAATTTTACATTGTTTTCTAATAACTTATATTTTAATGTCTTTTATGGCGACGTAGTTATAATTTACAAAGGAGGAAAATGTTTTTGTGAAGAGTCATCGCCGCATCCAAAAGGATATAAATAGCTCCTTATGGCATCCTCCTTTAGTACTTGTTCTCTTTTGTCTTATTTATTCTCTTAATCTTCAATTTGCTAAAATCAAAATAAACAACTTTTCCGCTTGCCACTCAACACTCACCTCACTCGTTTTGGATCACTCGTGCCACTCGTCGATCAATGCTCGCTTGGCTTGTTGCTTCTCGCTCAACACTCGGTGCTCACTTTGTTCGACACTCACTCCACTCAACCCTTAATGCTTGCCTTTCTTAGCTAACCTCGCTCGTTATTGAATTCATTGGGTCAGTTTGATCCTTAGTTATTCTTTCAAATAGTACAAAAATTGAAATAAAAAATTATTAGTTGGTCCCGAGTTGACATTGGAATCAGATTGAACTCATTAGGTCAGTCCAGTCTTCAATCACTTTTTCAAGGAGTACAAAAAACGATATCGGTTGGTCCCGAGTTAAACCTAGAACCAGATCAAATCCACTGCGATGGTTCGGTTCGGTCCTCAATCCTAAGCTCAACAGGGGTGGTCTTCGGCCCCAAAAATTGAGGACCAACATTATACGGGTTGATCTTAGGGTTAGAGGGTGGACCAGCCTAACTTGGACCATGCTCACCCCTACTAGGCGCTAGCTAGTCGTCGAAGCCAAAGGAGGAGGGAGGAAGAAGGAAGAGGAAGAAGAAAGAAAAAGATAAAAAAATTATTAAAAAATTATTTTAAAAAAGGTTGCTAGCATCAACTGGCCAATTTTGGTTGGATTGATTGATCGAGAATAATTGTAAAAGATTTAGGACTTAATTAATAAAATAAATAAATTTATGAATAAATTGGCATAATTGTAATATGTTTAGGATTTTTTTGGTAATTTTCCTAAAATATAGTTGCCTATTTGATTACTAGGAACCTACATACAAAAATTTTCACGTGTCATAACACAAAAGCATTTTCAAAAAACTTGATGAGCAAGGATCAGCTTCTATTTGTCCACAACCAAATAGATTGTCCTTATAGTTTTTCTAAACAAATTACAGAAGGACGATTCTACTATTCTGTAGAGTAAAAATTGGATCATTGTTACATGCTGGTAAGGGTGAAAGACGTTTCTAACTATCAAATTCGGTTGCTAACAAAACTTTGATCGGAAGTAATGCATTGGTAAATTAACTACGACATTTGAGAAAGTATCTATAGTTACTAGATAGTTTTAAATTACCAACTAATTTAATAATTGGCCAAAATTTTTAAGTAACTTACCTATAAGTTCAACTTACGAATGTTTTAAATGTTTTATAGAAAACTAGTAAGATGCCTGTGCATTTGTATTGTTTTAAATGTTGATACCAAAGTGAATTTTCACAAGAGAAATATGATATATGCAGAAAAATAATAACAAAATAAATATCCACATTAATCAAATTCTACACTAGAGATTATGTGAAACTTTATATAGTTAATCCAAACCTCATAATGTAGATTTATCTTCTAATTAAAAGTAATCATAAGACATAATATTGCAATTTTTATTTAATAATAATATATGTATATGCAATATTTCGAGCATGTGAAACAATACGAATTGAAAAAAAATGAAGGCATCAGATAATGATGTAAACGCCTCTCCCTTAATAACTTTCCTTGATTTTGTTGAATTCTTCACCCTGTGCCATCGATTGCTGTGGAAAAGGCGAGCAAGCTTTTGTGTGGAATTTTCATGAGAAGAAGTCTCAAGTGCTAGACCTAGCGGCCCTAGCATATCTATAGAGTAAAGGCTCTTCAATGGAATCGCACTCCACAAGCCTTGCTTTCAAAAGCGGGAGAAGGAATTGGATGATCAATCTATTTCCCCTACTGTTCTACCGCTAGGCGAGAGGACCCCCAACAAGGGGATGTGAAGAGTCGCTTTCCGTCCCGCGATTTCTTACTTTAGGAAGAAATAGACTCAAGGCACTAATCGATGTCTCAATTGAAAGGAAATGAGGGGAACGAGTTACATATTGGGAACTAAAAGGAGAGATTCCTTGGATGAAAAGTCCCAACTATATTTGAAATTAAACTTGTCATCCATTAAAATTCTTGCAGTTTTGCTTCTTTCTTCCCTCTAGATATAAAGAAATACTTGTCGGAAATCGTCGATTAGATTAGCCTGACCGAAAGAGACATGGGACCTTTTCGTCATTGTTTGAGAGTTGTCGAGCCTAGACCAATTTAAGACAGACTCGCTTCCTATGACAATTCTTCACTATACACTTTCTACATGTCATTTCATTTTCGGCCACATACTATTGGAGAGAACAATGGGAGGTTCAATCAAAAGCATTTAATGCAAACTCACTTCAATGATTAGGCAAATAAGCAAGACCAATCTTCTCCTCTTTCCACACACTTTTGAAAAGAATCTAGTCAGCCCATCTTTACTATACAATATAGAATCTTGAATAACATTTTCAGAGTCTATGATTTCAAAAAATAAAATAAAATAAAATTTAAATCGCCATTTATGTTTATTATAAATGTAAGCATATTCATCATTCAATAGCCAAATTATATCACCTCCAAATTTTTCTTCCAAATTTCGGTACTTAAGAAACAATTAAATAGATGCGGATGTTTCTTAAGCACATTAATGAATATCATCAGAGTTAGTAATTCTTGCATTCAAAGTTCTCGGTAATACACATGCATATTCATATTCATAAGCAAATAGATATGGATATGTAGAAGACAAGGAAATAAAGACTATCCATTTAAATGCGCACCTCAAATTGCTTATTCAGTGCCTGGATGTTGCTTTCGTGCAAAGCAAGTTGAGCCGACTCCTCAGGACCAGAGGAAGATTCTGTGATGCAAGGATGACATTCAAGCCATTCAAACCATTTTAGTTCATTAGGAAGATAGATAGGATCTTGGAAAGAGTTATGCACATTCTTCATGATGAGCTTCTTCAACCTCAAATTTGCAAGAGCATTAAGACCTATGTTTATCTTCTCTGGCTCAGGTAAAATTAAAACTATCGACTGTAATGCAGTTGCTACCTGTATTTATAGAATTTGCAGTGCAATTAGTATACAAAATTAAATAGTGAGAGCAAAATCAATATCAACACCAGCAAATCTTACCAAATGCCCTGACAAAACATTACGAAAATCATCAAGAAGCCATAACCTGGTAGGATATTCTTGTTTAACGCTATCCATGGCCATCAATTGAATCATGTTGTTACTTATTTGTAGGGTCCCTCCCTCTTCAGTTATGAAGGACTTCTCAACAAGAACTTTTACTCCAATAGTAGATTCAAAGTTGCAGGAGTCAAGAACTTTCATAGTATACTCTTTAGAGTACCCCCTGAAGAAACAAGCAATGTCAAGGCAGATTTCCTTTGCATTGTCATCTAGTCCATTGTAACTCCACTTAAAAGTATCATTGCTGGGGTTTTTAAGAATTTTGCCGAGAATATTCAATGAACTTTCCCACTCACGTTCACTTCTACAATACAGGAAACGACCCAATTACACAAGCGTTAAAGGATGTCCATTAGCATAACGCAAAACCCTATCCACAAGAGCCCTCCTTATATTGATGTTACTTGGAAAAGCATGTCCACGGAGAAGTTCAAAAGCATCACGATCATCTAGAGGTTTAACTTCATAGATGTAATCTTCTTTTATCCTATGAGAAAGTAGCAAATGCTTATCTCTCGTTGTAAAGATGATCCTGCTTCCTGCACCAAACCACTCCAAATTTCCAGCTAAAGCATCTAACTGACTTCTGTCGGTGACATTGTCGAGAACAAGGAGAACTTTCTTGCGGTAAAGGTTATTTTGCATTAAACTAATACCTTTATGAACATTAAACACCACTAACCTTCGTCCCGGTAATATTTCAGACAATAATTGTTTTTGCAAAGCAGCTAAATCCTTGGGACCTTCCAAAGCTTTGCAAACATCTGCCAAAAAACATGAACCCTCAAATTGCCTCGAAATATTATTGTACAGGGCTAAACCTAAAGTTGTCTTCCCTATGCCTCCAGGTCCCCATAATCCTATCATGTGAACATCCTCATCAGACCCGAGTTTTAACATTGAATTCAGCTCTATCAATCGAGGATGTATCCCAATCAGATGCTCAGCAACATGTACGGGTCTTTGGTCAATCTGCATAGAGATCTTGCTCACAATTTCCTTTATAAGCTCCACTTCAACTCTGAAAAAAACCGGAATAGTACTTGACATATTGATTCAGCAATTCAAAGAAATGATTAAGTTTCATGAAAACAGAGTGAGGATGCGACCGAGTAGATATAAAACAGGGGCAAAAGCAGTGCCTCACATCAATTAACACGTACTCGTCATTCAAGGTCCACCCAGACAATTCACTGGCATCAAAAAGAGCCTTCTTCCATCTCTTCACTTTGTGCGAATCTTTCCCGAAATCAGACTCATGTTTAGCCATATCTGTCCCATAACTCCCTCTACCCCATCTCACTTCTCTTGGTTCCACTTTGTAAAACACTGGCAACACAATCAGGTCCTTCTGTGTCTTGCACTCCATGATTTTCGCTACCTCTTCCAAACACCATGACGAAGACGCGTAGTCCTTGGAGAAAATGATGATCGCAAATTGCGATTCCTCAATCGCCTTCATAAGTGCTGGCCGTATTTGATCTCCTTTCCTCATTTCCTCGCTGTCGATGTAAGTGGATATACCATTCTGGTATAGAGCTGTATGGAGATGACTGAGGAAGTTATTGCGAACGTCAGTACCCCTGAAACTTAAGAAGACATCGTAACTTCTTTTACGTTTCGAAGAAGAAGAAGAAGAAGCCATCAGAATTTGGCAAAACAAGGCAGGTTCCCGTGAAAATGAAGGTTCGAGATCTTAAAAGGAAAGCTACTCCATTGGCTTCCCCAGTAAAATACTCGGATGTTGGAGAGGGAGGGGGAAGTGACAGGAGGGAGGGGGAAGTGTCAGGGTGGTGGTGCGGGAGGATAAAAAAAGTGATAAAAATTTGGGGGCGGGGAAAAGAGACGAGGGAGTTATGAAGCTACTCCATTGTCCGGAAGACTGATGGAGGGTGGAGGCGAGGGAGGGCGAGGGAGCAGAGGCCGCGAGCGCCGGCGAGACGAATCCACGAATGGACCACCGCGACGGTGAGAGATGGCTAGAGAAAGAGCCGAACAGAGAGAAAGAAGAAAGAGAAAGCAAACTCCTGCCGGTGAGACGAAGTCATGAACGGACCACCGCGACGGCGAGAGACGGCTAGAAAGAGCGGCGAGGGCCGTCACTGTTGCGATGGATCGGGACGGGAAGGAGGAGGAGAAGGATCGAGAGGAAGAGGAGAAGAAGGGGATCGTGCGGAGAGGAGGAGGAGAAGGGTCGAGTGGAGAGGAGAGGAGGGAAGGGGTTGTGCGGCGAGCGGCAATGAGGAATAGGAAGAGGAGGGCTCGCCGGGTTTTTTTATAAAGAAACCCAAAAAAAAATAAGAAAGGAGATCTGATGGCGTGAGGGGGAGGGGAAGTGACAGCTTATTACCTGTCATTGTCAAGTGGTTGGGGGAGGGAAAAAAGAAATAAATTTGGGGTGGAGGGAAAAGGACGATGGAAATAAGGGGTGGATTTTGGGGTTTTTTTTTTAACCGGAAAATTAAATAAATGAAATTAAAAAATAATCGAAAAATAAAAGTATTGAATTTTAAATAATAATAAGTTTTGGTCATTATAGAAAATTATGAATTTATTTAAATAAATTGATTCTAATTTTTTATTAATTATTAGTTTCATCAATAAATTTTGTTAAAATTAAAAACATGTTTCACATTAATTATGAATATATCTTTCAAATTTCAAATGAATTGACTTATTAATATTATTAGTGTAAATTTATTATATGCTATTTTTTAAATTAATTATTTATTTATGAATTTGAAATCAAATTAATTAAAAATAAAAATATTAATTTAATATACAACATGTGTCAATGATGTTAAATTCTCTATTTTTTAGAAATGACGTGTCAACGATCGTGTCGTATTGTGTGTTTGTATCGTGTGTCAGTGCTACTTAGCGAGGGAGGAGAGTTGGGGTGGACCATCCAAGATGAAATTTTATTTAATCGAAAAAATCATTTAAAAGTAATTTCAAAAAATTATAAAAATCACATTTGTGAGATACACTTTTCATGTGCACATTTTTTTTTTCATATTAGCATTTATTTTATTCCTAGCACAACGTCATAATATATTAATCATTTTAAATTGGAGGACAAAATTATTACTAGATTTTTTTTCCTCATTATTACCACTATATGAATTCTTTTCAAGAAAGTAACCACCAAATGAACGCTTTTCGTATATTTTTAGTAAAAGCAAATCACATTTTTTAGTAACATGTTTAAAAAATTAAGATAGCCGATTTAATTAAAGTCCATGCGCTCATCAAGTAAACGTACAATCGCATGTAATGTCATTGTCTAAAAATGAAAGAATATTAAAAACCCTAAACTAATATATTTTGTACTAAATTTTCTCTCTATTAATTTCCATTAAAATAGATTAATACTATGAAAAATCACAAATTAGTGAACACGTGACAAATGAAAAGTAAAACTATCAATTAGTACATCTATTAATTAGTACACCTATCAACTGTAATGTGTTATTTAATTAAGTAATTTGATAGTAATATCTAATGAAAATTGACAGGGCTAAATTTGTCCATAAGTCTAATAGTTGGAGATTTTTTTCTCTCGTGGCATTAAAAAGAAATAGTCTCAGAACACTAGCAAAAAAATACTCCATCTTACTGTCTTCCCAGAAGCGACGTTCTTTTTTTTTTTTTTTTTTGGACAACCCAGCAGCGACGTTCGAATTCAAAAAAAGTCACTCACATTTTCCACCATATTCCCCACTTTCACGTAACCTCTTTCTCACTCCCCCATGACCCCAAACTCCCACTCCACTCCAACCAAGCGATGACGCTCAGCCCCGCCGCCCTCTCCCTCCTCCTCCTCCTCCTCCTCCCGCCGCCCCCGCCGCCGCCGCAGCCGCCGACCCGCCCCTCGACTTCCTCCTCCCCTCCGACGCGTCGCGCTCCTCTCCTTCAAGTCCCGGGCCGACCTCGACAACCGCCTCCTCTTCGCCCTTAACGAGCGCTTCCTTCTGCCAGTGGCGGGGCGTGAAGTGCGCCCAGGGCCGCGTCGTCCGCCTCGCCCTCCCCTCCTCCGGCCTCCGCGGCTCCCTCGCCGCCGCCACCCTCTCCCGCCTCGACCAGCTCCGCGTCCTCTCCCTCCGCAACAACTCCCTCTCCGGCCCCCTCCCCGACCTCTCCCCTCTCGCCAACCTCCGCTCCCTCTCCCTCCGCCGCCTCCGCGTCCTCGACCTCGGCCACAACGCCTTCGCCGGCCCAATCCCCGCCAAGATCACCTCCCTGGACCGGCTCGACACTCTCCTCCTCGACGGGAACCGGTTCGGCGGGGCGCTGCCGCCCCTCAACCAGACCCTGCTCAAAGCTTTCAACGTCTCCGGGAACAACCTCACCGGCCCGATCCCCGCCACGCCGACCCTGTCCCGGTTCGACCCGTTGGCGTTCGCCGGGAACCCGGCGCTCTGCGGCGAGGTGATCAACAAGGCGTGCGCGTCGGGCGCCCCGTTCTTCGGACCCGCCTTCTCGTCCTCCGGCAATGGGAGCAGCGCAGAGCGCGCAGTCGCAGAACGGCGTCGTCGTGTCGCCGGCGTCTTCGTCGCCGAGGAAGCCCAAGAGAACCGGCGTGATCCTGGGTTTCGCGCTCGGGGTCATACTGCTGGTTTCGGCATTGTTGATCGTCTTCATCCTGTGCAAGACCCGGAAACGCCAGACCCGCGCAAGCCCGAAAGGGCCCGCGGAGGCCGACGAGCCCGCTGTGCAAGCGAGAGCCGTGAATTCTGCGGCTCCGAACTTGATGATGGAGCTGCGAGAGGAGTACAACAGCAAGATTCAAGAGGCTCAGCAGAGAGTTCAGAGGAGCGGGTGCCTGGTGTTCTGCGCAGGAGAGTCGCAGCTGTACACGCTGGAGCAGCTCATGAGAGCGTACGCCGAGTTGCTCGGCAGAGGCACGATCGGGACGACGTACAAGGCCGTGCTCGACAACCAGCTGATCGTGAACGTGAAGCGGCTCGACGCAGGCAAGACGGCGGGCACGAGCGAGGAGGTGTTCATCTTTTGAGCTTCAAATGAAAAATCTGATCGTGTGATGGACTGGAGATCGAATGGAATAAGATTTTATCTCTAAAAATTCTTATCAATAAGGGTGGAGCTACCTCTATAAATAGAGGGCCCGGGGACTTCGTGGGGGGTGGTCGCTTTCTACGGGAGAATTGAGAAAAGAAAAGGAGTTCGGCTGCATTAAAAGAATTTCTTAAAGAGAAGAGAAAGGAAGTGTGTTCACAGAAAAAGTGAAGAGCTTGGACTCCAGCATTTAAGTCTCTCCCCTGATCGCGTGATGGGTTCGGGATCGAATGGAATGACATTTTGATAAAAACAGTCAAGAGAGGGAACAACATTTTGCACAAAAAGACAAAAAGGGGTCTAAAAAGGGAAGAACAACATTTTGCAGAAAAAGACAAAAAGGGGTCTAATAGGGGAGCGTTGTGCTACGGTGAGAACGAGAGGGAGAAAACTCTCGTGCACTAGAAGACAAAATGAGGGACTCCCATATTTTATTATTATATTTTTATTGTGGGGGTAAAAGGGTCATTGTGAAAGGTTTTGTTTCTTTCCCCTCTCTAGCCTATTGTAGCCAGCCGCACGAAGGAGCAATAAAGCAAGAAGTGTGGGTTTTCCATCTCAGCTCTCAGGAATAACCGCCACGGCAAAGGTTCGAGTGGTTTTAGCCGCACAGTGACTTCCTAGAGAGCCGCGCCGTGAAGAAAGGAAATCGAGAAGCCGTGCGAAGAGAGCTCCTATTCGTCGGCGGCAGAACTAGAACACTTTACATCCAATTGAGTAGTTTTATTTATAAACACTTTATATGAAAATACGTTAGCAATTATAAATTATAATTATCTTATTATAATGAATTTTTATTTTTTTACTCTCCCTAATAAAGATACTAATAATTGATCAAGCTAGGTAAATTTTTTTTAGGTCCTTTATTATTCTTTGTCTATTTCTTCCGTGATTTTGTATTAACTTAAATTACAAGATCCTTATCGGCTTCCATGTCAATATTACAACAACTTTCTTACCCAATTGAGACCGTAGGCTCCTAGTCTCAAGAAAAAAAGGTACAAATTATTTTTAATAGATTAGCTATGGTGTTTGTTTATGGTTAGACAAATAAGCAAACTATAGTGTCATTTTCTTAGTTAGAAAAATAACCGGTCATAATCTTTATTGTACTGATATCACTAATTAATTGTCATAATAGAAGTTTTGGTTTTTTTGTTATTTTAGCAAACATAAGAAGAACTCATGTCAACACCAGAAGTGTAGAATGGTGTCACACTATCTGACGATGAAGAATGTCAAAGAGAAGCTGCTGTAGATGAGCCAAAAGGAAATCAAATTGACGAAGATATTGTAATAAAACCGAGGCAAGGAATGGTACTCGATTCCGTAGAGGAACTCTTAAGGGTACTGCAAAAGATAGGCTAAACAAGTGGGACTTGGTGTCCCAAGGAGGAGCTCGCAAAATGGAGATGACGGTAAGATCTAATACTTGACTTACGCATGTTCTCGTCGTGGAAAGAGTATGTGTAGATTGGCTAATGTTGTTAAGCCAAGGCCTGTGTCAGGAGCAATGTGAAAGCAAAGATTAGTGCTTGTTTTATGTCCAGATGGAAAGTACAGAATGCCATCTTCCCAACTTGACCACAACCGTAACTTGAATCCTGGGAAAGGTTGTGATCAAAATGCTCCAAAAAGTTACATGCTCATGTGAAAAGAAGGTTTGAATTGAAATGACAGAGCTGCTATAATAATCGACAGGAATTTCTTTTATTGCCTGTTGTTGAGGCAGGAGGCTATGCAAGTCTTAAATTTGGTGAGAGAGAACGTCAAAATTTCATTGAAAATGCAAGAAAGCTCAGACTTGGAACTGGAGATGGCGAAGTCATTCATAACTATTTTGTTGGATGCAAAGTAGAAATGACAGTTTTTTCTAGGGATGGGTTTGGATGACAGTTCCAAGACATTCAGCATCACACAGAGTGTCAGCCCCAATCCTCCCAAAAATTTATACACAGAATTGTGTAAACATGGAATATCCTTATACATCTACTTGGGCAATATAGAACAAATTCAAGGTCAATCTACTGTCGAATAAACTACTATATATTAGGAAAAAAAAAAAAAAAAAAAAGAAAAAGAAAACTAATTTCAAACTCAAGTATGGGACGGGCTCGGAGGGGGTCATTAAATGGAAGGAGGCTCTCTCTGAATCCACCAATGTGATGAGAATGCATTTGTATGATGGTTAATCCCCAATTTCGAAATCATTTATCTTCTGCTATCTAAAATAATTTTAACTGCCTGGGAGAGGAAGTGTCGAGACTTGACTAGCTTAACACCAACACCAATCGACCAAGTCGACCTAACCAAGGACATCGATTTCTGCCTTGCTTTTGTCAGGTATAAATAAATGGAAGCTATATTAAAGTATGGAAGTTCTGTTCTCATTTCTGACTATGCTTCAAGTGGGAAAGAGAACTTGAAATGAAAAAGCTATGCTCTAAAGTAAATTCCAACGCAGCCTTTCAGAAATTTTTGCATTCCATCCATAAGATATATTGATCGAATAAAATGATCTGAATTCAACGACACCAATATGTAAAATTATCCAACAAGTAGTAAAGTTACTTGGTAAAGTCTAATATGAATTGAAGAGTAAACATCGAAACTTGGCATTCTTCGCTCTACACAATAAGAGTATATGCTCTGTGCGTGTCCACCATAAATTTCATCGCTACCGAAGCCATTATTGACTAGAAAAGACTAAACTTAATCAGAAATTTTTGGCCCGTTTAAAACTCCTCTTCCTAGATTATGCTGTTCACTTCATGCTAGATAATGGCTATACTTCGTAATTATCCATAACTCTCTCCCTCTCTTGTTTCGATAGGAATGAATATGATTGGATCCATGGCATTGTTCAAGAGGGAAAAATTATAGGAGAGATTAGATGTAAACTACAATGAAGATCCTCATAGTTACAGTTAGATAAGACATAATAGCTATTTCACTAGAGAGATTGGTATGCGACATTGCTGCTTCAGCTAAAGGGTCAAGAATAGAAGTTTTCAATGTAGAATATTTTAGTTGCTTAAAATTGTTGTTAGAAACTTGAGAATTAGCACAGACAAGGGAGGACACTTCACAGCGAAAACTATATAAAGTAAATTGTTGGTTAAAGAAAGTGGCAGTGAATGGAGTTTTGTGATAATGTGACTCAACCATAGAATATCCTCTTACATAAGTATAGCCATACTCTGTCACAGAAACAGACACGAAGGCAAGAAAATGGCACATAGAAGGGTAATTGCTTGGATGCACAGCGAAATACCATTCTGAAAATAGGAAGGAATTTGAATTTATTTTTGAGCGTATGAAGGTATACACCATGAATTTGCTAAAAACCAGAGAAATTTTAACCAATTGATGCCTGTGGCATAAAACATATGGAGCTGCTTGCTTGCTTGTTCAAACTTCCACAAAGACGTAACGCCCAAAAGCTCTGCAGAAGAGTAAAATTAACACCAGCCAGCTTAATTTGGTTAAAGGCAGAAACAGAGCTACATCTGAGAACTTTGAAAAGCTAACCTTCACATCAAATTGTATTGCTACTACAATCTTGTGTGATAAGCATTCCAACTAGCATAAAAGGGGGAAACTTAAAGAGATTAATATACACATAAACATGAAAGAGAGAGCAAAGAGCCAGAACTTCAGTCTCTTTGTGTATTGACACTGATACTTCGTATTGTGATGCAATAAGCAATATGGAAAAAAAAAAAAGGATCCACAGGAGTGAAGCACAAAAAAGCAATACAAATCTAGCAAATTTTAGAGCACAAGATCATAGTGACTCAAACAATACTTACATTGAGGCCAAAAAACAAGATCTACATAACTTCTTTCAATATCCATTTATATTTCAGCATTTGGATAACTCCCAATTGCCTAAAGCTAAATTTGGCTGCAAAATTTCGAATTTGCGGCTTCTAAATCATAGAAATGGCACGTGTATAATTTTGGACATTTGCAAATCAGTCCCTTCGAGTTCAATTTCAAAATTTAGAATTAGCACTAGCCAAATCAACAAATATCCCATCCATCCATCTTTTGTCACAAACCTAGATGAAGTTGCTTCATGTGACAGCCAATGTAATCGTCACATATCCATAGAAACACATTAGAAAATGGACAAGAGGGTCATAATGATCTCACCAGGAAACAGCACAACTACTAAAGTTGCTGAAAGCGAAGTACAAAAAATCATTTACCAAATGCGACAGGTTACATTACACATTATATCAAATATTTCGAATTAAATGCAATCCAGAGGTGGACCTTTCTACCATGGATCAGGAATATCTCCAATAACCGAGATTATCTGTAACAACTTGAGGTGCTTCCCAAGGGCAATTCATGTTGGTATAGAACCCTTACATCATTCTCCGCTTGCATGCATATAAGGCGAAACCTACACCTTCTTAGTGTTGCTTTTGATACCTCGAATGAAACATCAAAGAGACTCCACTCAATCTCTAGCATCTCATCCAGCTCATCAAATGAACAGCATGTAATATAGTTAAACCATAAGTGATGAAACTATAATGAAGAGAATGTTCTTGTATCATTATTACTATGAACATGATTCACCAATACCTGAACCTCACACGAAATGCTAGCCCCAATTCCTTCCTCCAAACACAAGGCAACACATAAATCTAATCCAAGGATACTCCCATGCAAATCTTGGGATACCAAGAAACAGACAGAACATTCTTAATACTTTAGATAAACCAACATGCTATCTCTCTTCCAGGAAGTATAGTATCCGTGCAGTGAATCATCTCACGAACATCTTGCTATAGCAAATCTATTAAATCAGAATCCCACCAGCTCATGCATACGTGTAATATCAGCCAGGTTAATGCCTTCGCGAACCAATCCATGACATGAATATAAGTGAACATACACTGACATGGAGTATTGAATGCACTGAATAGGCAACTTTGGAAATCTGGACAGTTCATTGCAGCCATTTGCTTCTAGGCTGCAAATGTTTTGGTGGGAGCTCTAGGATCTCCTATAGCTGCTTGCAATCATCTAATTTTTTAAGAACCATCAACTCCTCAAACTTGCAAATGCATGCAGGAAGTCTTACAAAGTTATTTCCTAAGAGATGCAAAATATTTACGGAAGAGAAGCAGGTGAGACTCTGAAGGAATTCTGCCTTTGACAGATTGCACCCATAAGGAGACCAGATTTGGAAATCCAAGTCTACCATTAGGGAGATTGATTTCTCACTGCTCTTTGGAAACAAGCCAAATAATGAACAACCATCAAGAGAAAGGTGCTCTAGACATTGCATCTTGTAAATGCAAATAGGAGGACTGATAAGACTTTTGCATGAAATCAAAAGCAAAAACTTAATAGAGATTAGGTTTTCAATTAATGCAGGAAGTTATTTTATAGAGGTCTGAGATAAATAAAGTTTTCTTAAGCTCTCCATATCCTTAATATCAGGAAACTCATCAGCTAAGAGCAGCCAATTACATCGACTGTTTATTCAGCTTCAGTTTGCTTGAAAGCTCCTTGAGTTTCAAGCACCTACTTAAGTTCAATGTCTCCAAATTTGGCACCTCTGAGAAGTTTCGAACTTTAATCAACGACTTACAGCAGTTGAAATTCAGGAACTTCAAATTTCTATACAGCAGCTGCAAATTAAAAATAACATGCTTTTATCAAATTAAACAAAGAGAATGCTCGTGTCATAATTACTATGAGCATGTAAGACATACCTTTAAGTTGTCTCCTAATTATTTAATCCAGCTGTTATGCACATCGAACCAAACAAGTATCTTTGGACCAGAACTAAACTTCAGAGTTGATAAAGGATATTCCATTCAAGCCACCTTAAGTCGTTGGGAAGACATATGGGACCTCCACTGACCTGTGCATTCAGAACTAGGAGCACTATGAGTCTCCTCATATGTGTGAAAGCATTGGGATTGATGTCTAGCTCTTCCTGTGTTGGCAAGTCCAGCACTACGCCTTTAACAACATTGGTTATCTATCAAGGAAAAGAAAATAATCATCATTACCCAACCCAAATTAGGTAATAGTGTGTAAATTAAAGAAGATGAGATTATCAATGGTTTCATGAGAAACACTCTCTGTATCCTCCGACAACACTTCAGAAACATCATCGTAGCACCATAATCTACTCTATTTGCCAGGGTCATTTGGACACCCTTGTTTCACAATATCATACATCAGCTGAATCAAGTCATGCTTTTGCATTGTTCTCTGATTCTCAACGGTTGGTAAAGATCTATCTATTAAACTTTGAATCCAAATTAATGTCTTTAAACCACAACTATCAAGAACTCTGGTTACATAATCACTATTCCTCCCCTTAAAGAAGCAAGCAATCTCAAGAAAAATGTCCTCGTTATTGTCCTCCAATGCATCAAAACTTATCTTCAGAACACTGTCTGTATCTTTATTAGGAATTTCAGCAAGTTAACCCAACATAGTGTCCCATTCCCTTTTGCTCCTACCACATAAAAATGGACCCGACAACACAATTGCTAAAGGAAGGCCATTAGCATAGCCCAGAATATTATCTATGGTATCTCCTTGCTTATTCTTTTTTTTTTTTCCTTCAATCTTGGAAAAGCATATGAACTAAAACTTTCAAAAGCTTCACCTTGATCAATGCTTTAACTTCACATACCTGATCTATCCCGTGAGAAGTCAGTACATGTTTATCTCTTGTCATAATAATGATCGTGCTCCCTTTCCAAACCATTCACATTCTCTAGCTAACACATTCAACTGGTCCCCATGATCCACATCATCAAGCACAAGCAGAATCTTCTACAGCAAAGTCTATCTCATATCAGGTTAAAGCCCCCATCCACACTGAAGACCACTAAATTTTCTTTCCACAGTAACTCGGATAAGAGTGCTTTCTGCAAATGAACCAGGTCATCAGGTTTACTGGAAGTTTCTCTAACATTTGGAAGAAGGCCACACCCACCAAACTGACTAGTAATACTGTTATAGACAACTTTAGCGATAGCGCTCTTCCCTATACCTCCTGCTCCCCATATTCCTATCATCCGAACCTCATCCAAGCTTGTACTTAGCTACGATCTTACATTCTCTACCCAGCAACCTACACCAAAACAAAGTAGCAAAGGGTGTGGAATAAATGGCAATATACGATCCATTGAACTAAATAAAAAATGGCACGAAGAAAACAATCACTCTATAACATTCCAAAACATGACTCTTAACGCACTAATCGATCTCATCAAGTATCAACAGATTAGTGAATTCAATATTCTTTTATAAGGTCGAACAGGAATACCGTGATTAGCCATGGTCATAATAATGCCAATTGGACAAATCAGTGACTGGCCAATGCCTTGCCATAACCCCCTCTCTCTCTGCCATCAAATCTCCCCCGGCTCCACTCCGTAGAACAGGGGCAACACCAGCTGTCCCCTTGAGCCTCTTCCACTCCATCACCTTCCTTCACCGAGCTCACTCAATCACCACCGAGACGAAGCGTGGTCCTCAGACAAGATGAGCACGGTGATCCGCGACTCCTCGACAGCCTTCGTGACCGCCCGGCGGGACCTCGCCTCGAGCCCTCACCGTCGCTGCAGGCGTCAATGCCGCCGTGAAGGGAGGAAGCCGGTGCGGACATCCTCGCCTCTGAAGCGGAGGAAGACTTCGAACCGCCATCTTGCTTTGGAAGAGGAAGGAGACGACGACGTTGGAAGATAGAATATGATGCTTTTTCCTCTTCAATTTTTTTCCAGAAACGACGAGGAGTTAAACTTTCAGTTGAATGGTTCGTTTTATGATTTACGAAAGACGGAAAACTGACTTAGTTTTTTTATATTTGCCCAAAATTATAAATTATTCAAATCGCATAGCAAAATCGATCATGGGCCTTCACTAGAATTTCACAGATACGCATCTCTCATAAGCCTATCTCGTCAGCATTGTTTTTTATATGTAAATGCTAGTTTGAAAATGAATTTAGTTACGGTTGCATTATGTGGAAGGTTATGGCAATTGTGACAAAAGCTATAGTTGATAATACAGAGCCTTCAAACTTCACATCTCTTTGACAAATCTGCAATTGACTTGGAATCTTGGAGATTTCATATAATCTTTTAGAACGGATACATTCAATTAATATCTAGTGATATTATCTTTTGAATTTTTACTTTTTAATGTTTCGATAGGGGAACACAATCTAAGAGCAGATAATTTATTCGACAGATGACCTAGTGCTGTAATTGGTCAATGCAACCCCTTGTGGACCGGGCAAAGCACAAATTGGAGTCTATTTTGGGTCTCTCTTTAGCCCACTGCAATAGAAATTCAAATCGGGTTGCTGACTGGGTTGCTAAAGCTCGGTGTTTTGATTTTCTTCCTAACAACTGGGTGTCTAGTCCCCCCTCACTAGAGGTGTTAAATGGGTTGTACAACCAATTTATGGACCCATTTAAGCATAAATGAGTCGTTAATGAGCTGGCCTCATTCCTTAAGACACCCTGATGGATTTTAAAAATAAAAGAACTAAAATAAATGGATCTTAAATGGGTACCCATTTAAGATCCATTTACAAACCCATTAAAATTTGAAAATGGGTTCATCTTATTAACCCGCGTCTTGCGATCTCGATTCTCTACGCCCGACTACCCCTTTTCTTTCTTTCCCCATCTTTTCTTCACGCTCGCGGAGACGAGCGAGGAAGGACGCTTGTACAGTAGAGACAAAGTTGCAGCAGCTGCGGCGGCGATTGTCAAGGGAGAATTTTGGTCGGGGAGGCGACCAGCAGAGAGGACGGGGGCGTCCTCGTCGAGGAGAAGGAATCGTTGGTTGGTTGCTCTTTAAAGGAATCGCTGGTCATCGTCGTCGTCAGTGCGGTCTTCCGATGATCTCGGGGCTTGACGGGGTCGAAGGAGGTGAGATCACGGTTCATCCCGTTTTCGTGTATGGAATGAACCTAGTTTTCTATTTCCACTGTCACCATCTCGGTAGGGGCTCTTAGTGTTTTGGGTGTCGTATCTCCGTTAAGTCGTTGCCCGCATCTCGCGAGTGCTCTTTGGTTGTTTAGTTTGAGTTGCTCTTTCCCAAGGATCTTGGTTTGGAGCTGGCCAGAGCCGCGGTTCACCTCGAACTCGCCCTCTAGTGGTCGTCTCCGAGCCGGGTAGGGACTTCCTCGTTGAACGGTCACCCACTCGAGCCCCTTCAGCTCTGCCTTGTTCCGTTTAAAGGACAAGCCGGGCTTGGTTTCTCCGGTTCTTGAGGGTTCCATGTCCAACTGAGTTGACTTCTTCGGCGTCACAGGTCTAGATCTGAGTTCTGGCCTTAGAATGGTCAGTAACTTCTCCTCAACGCAGTGCACTCCGTGTGTTTGCAGAAATGTCTAAATGAAGCTCTGTTATTGTCTAGGGAAGGTCTCCTGATTTTAAATCATTTTGATGACCATTTCATTTTAAATCGCAATATCCGTCTTCGATTGATTCATTTCGAGCTCATTTTTCTGTGGTTCGAGAATATGGCTGTATGTCCCGCCCTTTTCTTTATTCTTTCCTCTCATATTTGGCTCTTCTCATTTTTTTTAAAAAAAGAAATAATTAAAATTCGATTTTTAAAAATAATTATTTTAAAATTATAAAAATTGTCCATTAAATTTGTGTTGTATAAAATTATTTTAGCAATACCATTTTTTTAAATATATATATATATATATATATATCTATAATAAATTAAGTTTAGTTAAATGGGTTTCGAATATGGGTTGGGTCGGGTATGGGTCAAAATTTTTGCATTGTAATAAACGGGTCATAAATGGGTTAATGGGTCAATTTGAGTCGGATCATTTATGACCCGACCCAAACCCGACCTGACCCACCCGTTTAATGGGTATACCCCTCACTCAGCTCTTTTGGATCTTCTTTGTACTGATGCTCATGCTGTATTACCGTTACTTAGTATCTAATAATATCAGCTTTGTTTCTCGTCAAAAAAAAAAAAAATTGAGTTCAAACCCGATCATTATCAAGTAAGTAATTTTACAATTCTTTAGTGTGATCCTTTCATTTGTATTGCCTAAGAGTTTAGTGAGGTTACTCATTGCTGATGACTCGAGCTAATGCATAGAGGTCTCAGCGTTGATTTAGATGGCGAGTGATTAGGCCTTCCATCAGCTTTCTATGTTTGAGCAGCCACTCATGTATTCATTTTCATTGCTTAAACGTACCTGTATACATGTTTGGCTGCATCTATAGGATCGTGTGGCAACAGTAAAGGAAAGCAGGAAACATTCATTTCTTGTACCCTTGCTATATAGCTAGGGAGACAGAACTTAGGGACATGACTGCAAGAGAGCCCTCGTAGACTGGTATAGACTCCACTGTGATTGATCCGTTTGTGTCTCTCATGCATTATTAAAGTTAATTAGTTCTCTAGTAGCTTGCTATGCAGAAAAGTGACCGCCTCTTTTAGTTGCAGTCCTATTTCTTGAGTTTAGCTGCCAGTGTTTGAGAAGGGACCCGCCAGAACAACAGAAGTCTTGGCTTTGACGAATATTTGGAATCTTCTTGTCATTTTCCTTTCAAATATTCATCGATTGAATTGTTTACGTCAGCATATAAGTTTTTGTTTCATTAATTTTTTTCAAGCTATTAGTTGATCGTCTTCAAGCATAATAAAGGAAGTTATAAGTCCATCGTGAAGAAAGGGATATGGGAAAAATCATCAACTTTTAAGCTCACACATCATCATCTTTGATTATTTGTCTACTCCTCTCTCACTGTTGTCATCGCACAAAAATTTAAGAGACTTGTGAATGATAGTGGTTCGATCTCACTGCCCTCAAGAAGTGCTTCCTGGTCAAAATTTTCACCGGGGATAGCCCTACAGTGGCATAAAAGGAGAAATCAGCCTATTATTTTTTTCCAAATAATCTGTCATTGGAAGGAGCATTGGTACCATCTACAAGGGTCATAAAAGGTGAAGTTAGCCTACTCTTCAAGTCGCCAAAGACAGGAAATTCAGAGAGGGGGTTTTGTCCAAAGAAAGAGTAAACGGTGTAACGATTTAATAACCTCGAGGAAGGTTTGTCTCAATTTTGTGATCTTTAATGGTTTGCAGCTGGAAATCTGTGATGGAGATGTTGAAAGGGAGAATAATCAAAGTCACTTTTGTGATTCTTTACATGGTAGAGAACTGGGAGTTGTTATTTGATTCTGGAAATATGTTATCCTGCATTTAGTGATCGTGCTCTATTAATATGCTGTACGGATTCCTAGCAAGACGACATGATACCTGAGGACCCTTTCTTTAATCGATGTTTGATGGTTGCATGATTTTCCCCTCGGCTAAACCAAAATCATTCCAAGGGTTCACTCGAAGGACCCGAGTCCCCGACTTCCAAGTGTAACGTTGGCGATCTAGACTCGTCGATACACGCTCTTAATAGTCAGATCTCACTTTGTTTGCTGGCGAAGGTCGCTGGATGCGCCGCTTTACAGCCCAACTCAAACCTTCTCTCTAAGGTCCCGAGTCCACATTTTCCATAAGTGGAGTCTTTTTCTTTTTTCTTTTTTGTTTGGCTTGTTTCTTTTCTTTTATATTTATTTTAAATTAATGATGAGTTTGGAAAAGTGCATTAATGTTGTGCTGATGTGGCTTTCCGTATATCAATATTTCCGTCCATATAAACAACATGGACTAAATTGAAAAGAAAAAATGGGTAATATTAGAGTTATTGGTATGGTACATGGATACACAAATTTTTGAAGCCTAGGAATTTTATACGAATAGCCCTATTTTTTGTTTTGTTTTCTCTTTATGTTTCATTTTGTTATTAAATTGTGATATTTGGCGTTTAAGATTCCAGAGTGTGATTTTGATTGTCGACGTGTTAGGTTTGTCATCTTTGTTGTTTCTTATGATTTCTATTCGTTCTATGTATCTGATTTGTGCTTGCCTGAGATGGGTTGTACCTATTTTGTCTCCATCCACCCACCAATCAATAACAGTTTGATTATCTAGAAGACATGGTTGAAGAACTTTGATTTGCAGATAGCACAAGCTGTTATTAATAGATTGCTACCGCGTTGGTTTATGATTAAACCAAAAAACTACTATAGCATCATATTCTTATTTAGAAAAATCACCTGTTATAATCTTCAACATATCGACATTTCTAATTAATTGTCGTACAAACATTTTTGTTTTCCATAATTTTAATAAAATATGGCACACTATCTAATGATGAAGAACGTGAAACAGAGGCTACTAGTGATGAGCCAAAAGGAAATCAAATCGACGAAGAAAATTCTCAAGGAAAGAAGTCGAGGCCTGGCTTTCTTTGATGGGAGGAACTATCATCACCAACCAGGACAAGGCAATTCAAAATGCAGTTGAGCGTGTGTCCCGCAATTCTAAGCATCGATGGTGGTTATGGCACATCATGAAAAGAGATCGTAGAAGAACTAGAGAAGAATTGGTATTTTAACTCGTATGTTGTTGAGGCAGGAGGGTATGAAAATCTTTGGTGAGAAAGATTGGAAAGGAAAGAAGTCGAGGCCTGGCTTTCTTTGATGGGAGGAACTATCATCACCAACCAGGACAAGGCAATTCAAAATGCAGTTGAGCGTGTGTCCCGCAATTCTAAGCATCGATGGTGGTTATGGCACATCATGAAAAGAGATCGTAGAAAATTAGGTTGATATACTGACTTTTCAACTTGTCGAGATGACTTTACATACTATTGCCTATGATCCCAACCGTTGAAGAATCCAAAATAGCTTGGGGATGTATGTTTGAGCAATTGATCTTCGTGAAAATGAATGGTGTGGCTACTTATATAATGAGCGACATTGTTGGGTTCCTATTTATGTGAAAGACGGTTTTTGGATGCGAATGTCTACCATGCAAATAAGTGAAAGTATGAACTCTTTCTTTGATAGGTACTTCACCGCCAATTGGGAAAAGGTGGAAATGTAAAACTTAGAGGAATATAACTCTTTTAACCCTAGAACCCTCCTCTGAACACAAGATGGCATTAATAAGCAATTTCAATATGTTTGCACGAACAAGAAGTTCAGATAATTTGTTGAAAAGGAATACATGTTAGTTATTCAACTCTGACAAAAAATTGAGGGTTCCATTTCCATTGATAACGTTCCTGATGAAATTGAACTTGGTGATGGAAAAAGGTTATGTTGATTACGAAGTTTACTTTAATGACGAGGAATAAGAAATGGAGCACAAGTGCTACTTTTTTTAATCCTGAATTCAACAATGGGCTTGCTTCTTTTTGGGGAGGAGGGGATGGTTTAAAGCTGGATTCAGTTAGGCAGAATCATTACAGACGAAAGAGAGATGGGACAAGCACCGGCAGCGGGATATAATCTCGTTCACTCAGATGTCAATGGCTTTGGAAGCTCTAAACTCTCATTCTATGACTAAGCCATCATTCAAATTTATGCATGATCTTGTCTATTCTTACCTCAGTGGAATTTTGGACCGAACAAAGCAGTCCAAGGGACTCTTTATCACCCTTGCTCTCTGCCTATCGATCATCAATGACTACATTAACCAGATAGATCGGTGCATGACATCGCTGTTTCAGCTGCAGGAAGTTGTCTTTCCATGTACAAGATTTCAGTTGCTTAAACTGTTTGTTGTACATTGAGACACTTCGCAGCGAAAACCATGTAAAGTACTGTGTCTAAATAATGTTAAAGAAAGCAGGTGGCTATGGAGCTTTAAGATAACGTGGTACAAAAACAGGCGAGCAACCTGCTATAAGCTCAAAACCTTTCATCACAAAGAAGCCTCCCGTTACGACACAAGACTACTGCACCTATCCCATGCAATCTCTTTAGTAACAACAGAGGAATCGACTAGATCACAGTATAAAAACTAACAACTTTATTGGTTCGAGAAGAAAAACGAACAGATGCTAATAAATACCTACCAATAGGGTGAGATTATAAATAAACTTACCTCCCAAACAAAATATGAACGGTTCTCATCCATAACAATCAACAAGACCCAACGACAGCACGTCGGTTTTGTTGCCGCATTACACTGATGGACAGCAGCGATCCTCTCAGAAAATTTACACGAAATGGTGTCACAATGGAATAAAATTATCCATCTAAATTGACCAGGACATCTCATATAATAGAAAAACACTAAAACTAATTTCAGAAAACTAGAAGTCAAACAATTAAGTCTGCGAATTATACAATGGATTCGGTTAACAAAATCAGAAACAGCCAATCGACGTTACAGAGGGGTTTTTCTTCAGACGAAAGAGAGAAGGGACAGGCATTGGCGGCAGGAGATAATCTTGTTCCCTCAGTTGAACTGGCTTTGGAAGCTCTAAACTCTCGCTCTACGGCTAAGCCATCAGTCAAAGTCATGGATGATTTTACTCATTCTTAACTAGTGGAATTTTGGACTGAAAAAGTAGTCCAAGGGACTCTGTCACCCCTGCCCTCTGCCTCGTGAATCATCAATCACTAGAGAGATTCATGTATAATATCCCCGATTCAGCTAAAGTTTATGGATCTGTGGGAAGTTGTCTTTCTGCTTCAAACTGTTGTTGAAACTTGAGAATTAACATGGACATGATAAGACACTCGAGAATTAAGATGGGATAGCAACCAGACTAGTCCAAAAATGAAAGCTTGCTGTGAAATCAGTAAATGATATGTAAATGACATGTAACTAAGTCTTTTGCACAGAACATGACATTTATCAAGGAGATCATGATCCGCTTGACAAGGAAACATGAAAAAGAAGAAACACTTGCCATGAAGTCGCACTTGAGTTTAAATCAAATGAAGCTGGCATAATAATAAAAAGTTCATACGTCAAACACCCCATAATGATCATAAGAAAGAAGTAGTTCCCTTCTAAATACATGGCAATAATAATAAAAGGGAAGCAGTTCCCTCAGAAGTCGTGACCAAGCTATCCAACAAAACTAGACCGGCGCTATAAGATTTATCCGCCTAAGGAAGCTGTCTTCGCTTAAAAAACTTGATTCATCAGAATCCTCCTCATAGAGTGAAGCTGGATTCACTGTTATCTTGTCTCCAAGCACAGCCTTCAAATCATCCTCCAGTGGCCCACATCTTATCATATATCCCAACTTTTGTAGGGTTCCACCAAATACTCTAACATCAAGGCTAAATCGTAAATATATCTTGTCAAATTGAGCAAAATCAACTTCTCCCTCCAACAATCCCCACAGCACATTTGGGCGGAGATATTGAATCCACGTGTGATTCGAATCAAATGAACCGAGAGTTCCTGATAGCACATTCCGCATTTTGCCGTTAATGTGTGGCACGATGTCAAAAGATATTTCCTTTTTTCCATCTTCTACACCGAAAACAACACAAAGAGCCAATCCTATGAACTTGTCATACAAATCTTGTGAAGCCATGAAAGATATGGTACCGTCTTCAACAGGCACAAACTCCTTTAGCATCTCTCCTCCAGGGACAACATTTCGGTAATTTCGGTAAACACGATCAAATTGGAAATAGCGATACTTCTGTTAAATGAGTAAATAGTTAGAAGAACCCAACTTTGTAATTAAGTTCGAGTAGAAGAGCTTGATTTGAGCATATTCCTTGTAATTCAACCTAAGCTGGTGTTCTATAATAATTAGATGCATTGATCCTTGCTTTCGTTATATTACATATAAGGTGCATAATCACCCTACATTAATTGTTTATCTAGTATCTTCAGCTTTTGGATTATAAAAACACACAAAGCACTAAACGTAGACTCTCTGTATTTCTCTCTCACCCACAGACACAACCACGCACGGAAGGGGAGGGGAAGGGGGGGAAGGGAGGGAGGGAGGGAGGAGAGAGGGACCTGGATTGGGATGTCAGTCACGTTGGATCCTTCGAGTATTAAATCACTCGAACTGTTTTCCTCTTTACTAATTTTATTACCCAGTAAATCTTCTGTTTCACTTGAACTTTCTTCCACCATCCTCGTCCGATGATCTTCATGTCGAACTTCATACAGTAAAGCTGGATCCAGGGACTGATTATGTTGAAGAAAAATCTCCAAATCATTCTTCTCTAATGGCTTGCATATTAGTCGGAATCCACATGTTTTCACAATTAAACTACCCCATGTTGTAAGGGTTAACGTAAAACAATTCCAGTCATTTGGAACAATAGAGACTTTGCTCCAGAGTAGCCTTGGTTCGAAACACTGAAGGAACACATGATCGGAATCCATTAGGGGAGTAAAGGATGCACCAAAATTACTACTGCCGTTAATGGTTGCGACAACATCCAAATGGGTCTCCTTTTCTCCACATTTTGTTCGGGCTACAACACAGAAAGCTAATCCTAAGAATTTCTCAAACAAGTCCTTTGAAGCCACGAAAGAAATATGACCCTCATTATTAGGGAGCAACCATTCTGGCATTTCTCCTCCACGCATAACAACTTGTTGGCAACCTTGGACAGAATAAAAATCCTGTCAAAATGCACACTGTCAGATAGTTTTTCCAAATTGACACCTAAAAAGAGGAGTTTGAATAAGTTAAGTGGACAGTCCTATAGTTTAGCTATAGTTAGAAATAGCATTACAAAGATTTTTTTTGTACTTAATTGGTGGAAACAAGATATGTACTGTTGAAGATTTTGTAACTGGATGAACATATATTGTTGAAGTTTTTCATTGGGTGATCCCTGTAATGACACAGAGAACTAGAGTTCTACAGATAGAGAGAATATCATTTCCGTTGCCTTATAGCCATCTCCACTACACATACATGCAAAATCACTTTTAAATTGTTTGCTTTTGTTAATTAGTCCACCAATTCAGGATTTTTGGCCTTTTACAGTATACAAACACTCGGTGCAGCCAACACGTACACGGTCACATATCAATCAAAGAGAGAGGGAGAGTCTAACCTCTTGCTTCAACATAACATTATCACGGAACCATTCATGACATGAAGATAAGTCAACATTGTCAAAGTCACATATGTTTGAGGCCCTTTCACATAGAGTTTCGCAGCCAATTGCCCATCGACGTTGAAATTGCCTTGGAATATCAAGGATCTCTTGTATTCTTTTACAATGCAAAACAGGTGAATGGGGCGACTTATATTGTTGCTCGCATGCAAGAAGGTTAGTAAAATCGGTTCCTTCCAAAAACAAATAATTTAAGGAGGGAAAACAAGAAGGATTATCCAGGAACTCTATTTCCGATAAAATGCATCCGCTAATGTCTAGAAACGATAACTTAGGAAATCCCATTGCCACCTAAATTCAAAAGCTAAAGATCTTGTTGTGATACGAAACTGATTTGTGGACACGCTCCAAGTTTTTGCACTCATAAAGATCTTGTTGACACCTAAATTTCGACGGCCCGTTTATTTATTTAGTGCATAGAAAATTAAGGGTTAATTTTATCCCTAAAAAAAAATTAATTGCATTGCATATAGATTTGTATAGGGATCATATGCTTTGCAATGCCCATCTTTGGAAACTTGACTAGGTTTGAGCAACCATCGTCCACAACCACTAACACTTTCCTGGCAAGTGTCAACAATTCAAGATTTGGCAACCTGTAAATGCTAGACGGGATGATTGTTAAATTCTCACAGTAATCTAAATTCATTTCCCCCAAAGAGACAAAATTTTCTATGGATGCAGAAAGTCCCTCAATCAAAGTACTTTGTAAATAAAGTCCTTGCAAAATTTTCATTTTATCCAAAAAATCAGGGAGTCTTTGCAACTTTGAGCAACCATTAAGATTGAGAAGTTGAAGATTCTTGGAATGGAGCACATCAGGGAGATGATGGAGTTTTGAGCAATCACCTAAATTCAAAAGCTGTAACTTGTTGTGATACGAAACTGATTCATGGACACTCTCCAAGTTTTTGCACTTATAAAGATCCAATATCTCGAGATTTGGAGTACAATTGAGGTCCAGTATACAAACCAATGATTGGCATTCACTGAAGCTAATGAACTTTAGTTTTATGAAGTCCTGCAAGAACAAAGAAATCAACTTGGGTAGACATTCCGGATGAAAAGAAAAAATCTGAGATAAGTATTTAATTCAAAATTTGGCTCTAATAAATAAGTAATTATTTCTATTTGTCTGGTGGCAAATAAATGGTTCTTATAGTTTTCCTAAACAAATTACAAGGGGACGATTCTATTATCCCATTGTGTAAAATTGGAACACTGTTCCGTGCTAGGTAAAAGTTGAAAGACATTGTTAATTGTCAAATTATGTTGCTAACAAAGATTTGATTGAAAAATTGTTTAACAATAATGCTTTGGTAAGTAACCAATACTTTTAAGTTACTACATAGTTTTAAATTACAGACCATTTCATTATGTACCTCACTAATAAGATAATGGTATTGACTTATACAGAAAACTAGTAAGATGCATGTGCATCGCATGGATAAGACTATATTTAATATTATGAATGTTGATATCGACAAGACTTTTTTGCAAGAGTGATAAAACATGTGTAGAAGATTATAACAAAATAACTATACACATCAATGAAATTCTTTGCTAGAGCTTATAAGAAATTAGCAGGTTTATCCTTTGATTAACAGAGAGGGTTAAAATCATGAAAGATCCTAAACTAGTCCCCTATGATATATTTACGTTAGACTAATTTCTGCCTCACAAAATTCTCAAGTTGATACCTCTAGCCCAAACTGACCTTCGTAATGCAAATCTGTCAACAGTGACAGACAACTACAAGACTTATTTGATTTAGAGAATGATAGATTTGATGCGAAAAATCTACGTGTGATGATATTAAATCCAAACAGAAAATAGTGAAAATTATTGGAAAAACTGAGCAAGACTTTGGTTTTTGACACATTATATCAATGAATACCACTCCTAACAACTTCATGCACCGAAGGACTCGTCCATCACTTGGATGCCCTTAGGCGATTACCTTTACCCACCATACATGGCCAGGAAAAATGAGTAACACGTTGATTTGGGTCTCTCTTAATGGAATCTGACCAAAGCCCAAAAACATGTATCTTCTTGGATAGATTTTATGTGCAAAAGCCCCCATTAAAATGAAAAGCACTAATTGAGGAATTACAATGAATAATTTTCACCATTAGAAACTTTAGTAACTGTAAGTATTGTCTTCCTCATGCATTTTGATCGGACGGACCGGTTGCCCATTTCTTTTGGTTTAGTATGACCCGCCTATGAATAAATCCAACGAGCCAAGATTCTCGGATGGACTTTCGTTTTTAAAAGACACTTTTCTTTCTTAGGTGCAACAACATGTAATAGGCTGTGGGTTGTGGTTAGGATTAACTAACAGATATGAGATGGACCGAAAGTGAGCCTCGGGATCATTGACTGGAAGGCCATGGAATGGCCGAAGTGATTGGGCCAAGAAAGTGGTCATGGTAGACTCATCCCCGGGATCAATAAAATTGGGCGATCAGTTTTTAGTTTTACCCAACATAAAACCCCACAAGGAGTTTGGATGGATGATCCACTAAACATCCAGGGCCTTGCGATTATTTCTCAATTATGAATTCAATGATTTATTTGTAAAATATGAGCCAAATATGAATTTGATCTTTTCATTTATTATTGTTTGTTAAATGTAAGTCAAATATGAGATGGGTCAGATTCTTTTCAGACCTCATCATAAACAATCAAATTTAAGCATATAATAATATGCATATTTTTAAGTAGAATCTATATATACAAAAAAAATATTTTTAAACATTTATTACCAAAATTTGCATTATTCGATTAGAGAATTATGCAATAGAATATAAATAATATATCAATTATTACTGAAATATGTGTAACAATTAGACATGTAGAATAGAGATGTGCTCGTGAATGCCTTCTTGTACTTTAAATTAAAACATCGGTATTTTTTTTTTGTAAGAGTTCGTAATTTTAACATAATGAAAACATCGACAAATAAATATTGGTAATTTTTTTTTTTAAAAAAAAAGTGATTTCTAAACAATTAGATAAACGCTAGTAACTTAAACAAATAAGAGTTAATAACTAAAACAAAATGGTAACTTTACTTATGAAGAGTCGGTATATCACTCAAATTAATATTGGTAACTTGCTATAAGAGTTAGTAACTTTAATATGATACTAATTTTATTAGTTGAATATTGGTAAGTTCTTGAACCAGTCGGTAATATTTATAAAGTCAAATGATAGTTGATATATAGACTCAATTAAGAGTTGGCAATTTTCTTTTAAATTAGTAACTTTAATACGTTGGACGCTACTCAAGTAATATTGATTATTTACAAAAATATCTGGTAATTGAAAATAATCAAATAATCGTCGGTACTTTCACAAAACTTTTGGTAACTTCTAGCACGTTTATAAACTAAATACTTCTTGATTCTGCCATAAAACTATTGGCAACTTACTAATTACCCGCCAAATAAGTTGCTCATCAAAATTTAGTTATCAATGATTTTGAAATTTACCTATGCTCTTAAGAAATTACTAGCACCAAACAGTGTTGAGCTTTTTACGCACGAAACTCTAGAAATCTATGGTACATAGCGATGCAATTACTTCTTAAGAATTGGGAGTAAGTAATCAAAACTGAATGATGACTTTTCTCTGGAGGTTCTTTTTTGTACTTAATTATGAATAAAGCATTTTTTTTATTTTTTGTAATTTTCGAACACGAGATGGATAACAACCTCTTGGGTTTTAGCATGAAAAGTCAAAGCCTTAGTCAAGCTCAGTCACACTGATAAAATTGTTAATTCTCTACGAATTAGTTAAATTGCATTTTGACATTCTAATATTTTATCGTGTACACTACTTGAAACTTAACAAGAAAATTAGATTTATCTATTACCATCCATAGAGCAATGAGTACGTGGCTTCTCAATTCTCTCATGGGAGGGGCCTTTAAAGATATTGGGACTATTAATTATATCAAAAGCCTACAAATCAAATAAAAAGTCTTCTCATATACCTTAAGCATATTCTACGTTCAAACATTAAATTGTATACGAAGAAGTATTTGTTTCAATTTTCAGCTCAAAAGTCATGATGGTTTGAGCTCACTGTTGTTTTTTTTTTTGTATATGTACGGAAAACTTCTACTTTTCATTCCTGCACTTTCACTACCTTTTTAATCAAGTACTTATACTTTTATTTTTTCTAGTCAATTCCTTTTACTTACATAAATTTTCTAATCAAAACTCTCCCATACCAAATCTAGCCAAACCTAGCTGATGTGGCCATTAGACTGATTCCACTATATAACGTAGATTAAATATCGCACATACGTTAGCAGTCATAACATTAGCTTCAACAGAAGCTAGTCAAACAGGTTATGACTTTGACACCCAAAAAAATGAAAAAAGCAGGTTGTGGCAACTACCACCATTCACTATTTACAAAGGGTGACCATGTGGATAATATTCAATTCACATCATACTCCAACATCCCCGATGACAACGTCAATTGAATTTGACCAAATTTGATGCTAATGAGACTTGATTAAACAATTGGTGTAAATAAAATAACTTGGTTAGAAAAATTAAAGCCACACGGACGTGATTAGGAAAGCAGTTTAAGTACAAGAATAAAAAATGAAATCTTTGCTATATCCGTATTTCTAGTATGATTAAGTTGTTAGTTATAAGGTAGACTATTTACAAACGGAAGATTTTAGCCGCATTGGTTCTATGTACTGGATTGCTAGCCTACATTTGATGCTCTGATATGTATAAGGAGTATAGTAATTGTAGATGTTTTCCTAGGAAAATAACAAACATCATTTGATTTAAGACATACAGGAATAAGTCATGAAAAAAGGAATGCGCACCTTAAATTTCGGCAGTGCCTTGATCTTGCTATTTGGCATATCAAGTCTAACTAATCTCTTTCGACCATAGCCAAATTCTGGAATCAAAGCACAATTATGCAATTCCAAACACCTTAATTGACTAGGGAGATGGACGGGACCTTGGAAAGAATTACCCACGTTATGCAGGATGAGCAACCTCAATTGTCTCATGTTTGTGAAAGCATTAGGACAAATGTATGTCTCTTCAAACTTTGGTAGCTTCAAAACTATGGCTTTTATTGCATCTGTACCCTGTATATATATTCAAATACACTTAGGTTACTTTGTAACTATAGTACAAAGTCAATGATAAGAATAGAATTTGAATTCTTATACACTAAAAGTCTTACCACATCTCCTGATAGAACATCAAGAACATCATCATAAAGCCATAACCTACTGCATTTGCCAGCATCATCATGACATTCTTCTTTAACAATTTCCATACCCATCCATTTCATCAAGTCATGCATTTGTAAGGTCCCGTCCTCTTCACTAATAAGGGAGAGCTCAATGAGATTGTGAACCCCAATAGTTGTGTCAAAATCACAACATTGAAGAACTTCCCTAATGTACTTTGTCTCCTGTCCCTTGAAGAAACAGGCAATGTCAAGAAAAATCTCCTTTACATTGTGCTCCAATCCATCATAACTTACCTTTAGCACATCATTGATTTCTTTGTGAGGACTTTTGTCTAGTTTTTCCAAGGTACTTTCCCATTCATGTTCTCCTCTACCACACAAGAAAGAACCCAACACCTCAAGTGCCAAAGGAAGGCCTTTGGCATAATGAAAAACACTATTAACAAGATTGCTCCTTATTTCTATTTTTTGACTTCTTAGAAAAGCATGCTTTCTAAAAAGTTCAAGAGCTTCACCATGTTCGAGAGTTGTAACTTTATACAACTGATCCGAATTTACTCCATGAGAAGTTAGTAGATGCTTGTTTCTTGTTGTGATAATTATCCTACTTCCTTCACCAAACCACTTACAATCTCCAGCTAAAGCATTTAACTGGTGTTTTTTTATCCACACCATCAAGAATAACGAGAACTTTCTTATTGGAAAGTCTATCTTGAATCAATTGACTTCCTTCATCAACACTGAAGACTATTAATTCTTTTCGCAGTACCTGTGATAGCAATTTTTTCTGCAAATGAACCAAATCAGTGAAACTTTTGGAATTTTCACTAACACGGTCCAAGAAACTAGAACCTTGAAACTCTCTAAAAATAGCATTATAAATGGCTTTAGCAAGGGTTGTCTTGCCTATGCCTCCTTGTCCCCATAATCCTACCATAAGAATATCATCCTTGGACTGTAGATTTAGGATTGTTTGAAGCTCTTGTACTCGGAATCTATCCCAACCGGATACTTGGCTACATTTAATGGCGTTCGATCTAGTTGAGTAGAGATTTCCTGTACAATATCTTGTATAAGCCCCGCTTCATATCTGAAAAAGGTAAATTCATAGAAAGTGCTTTTAGAGTAATCCAAAGAAAGGAATAAGTATTCAAAGAGAATCGCCAAATAAGAAGTTAGTCCGCAATATATATGGAGATGAATGTCCAAATATGTTCAATTAGCATCTCACCTGAGTCTAAGTAGAACTAAAATAATTTCTTCATGTTATTGTAAATGTTGTATGTTAATCTGTTTTGCATTTATCAATAATTCAAGTTAATTATTGGATATATTAAATCATTGATAGGCATTGTTTTCATCTCTTTACAAAGTTCATTGAAATTGTCTTGTCTTTCTTTAATTGCCCAAATGCCGACCCATTTAACTGGTATATTCCTTTGCGAAGCAATATCTGTGATAAAAATAGGCGACGTGAAGTCTAAATTAGCATTTCTAATAAGGTTAATTCGTAATTAAAATCAAGTACTTTATCTTTTGAGACAATTTTAGGCTCACTTCTGAAAGTGGAAAAATAAAGAGCCGTCTTTGGCTGTTTGGACAAACACGGCCTACTGTTGGTTCCAGTAGAAATCTGTCATATTATCACATTTTTGCTCTTTACTGCCTCAAGTATTTACAAAAATGCCATTAGGCCTGTATTTTCTTTAAAGAAAAAAATCCTAGTTTTTCATTCTTTCTAAGAAAATTAAATAAACATTTCTAATAAACAAAACAGGTTGATAGGATACCAGATTTATCTTCTCCTATGTATAATAGCTTACATAATGTAAACGACTATGTAGATACAAGGGAGAAATGCTCTTGCAAGAGAGGTATTTTTATTGGTCAATGAAAGGCATGATGTAATGGAAACAGAGACTAATTAAAAGAAGCCTGAGGCACAAAATTTAAATCAAGTCCTTCAAGTCCAAAAAATGTAGCAAGGAAAGGTAACACCATTCATTTTAGGTCCCGTAAAAGGAGCAGCTAACCTTAATGGTAATGATACTAGTAAGTTAGCCCAACATCTTCGGCAATCATTAGGGTTGGCTGAAGAATCTCCAATACTATTGATGATGGAATATTTATTGAGCTTTTAACAGCGAAATGGACTTTATATAAGCCCGATTATCCACGTAGAACAAACCATAGTTTGTTTAATGAATAATCCATTAAGGCCTGTTATTAGTTCTTGGTGCTCTTCTTAATCTTGATACAGGAAAACATGTGTTTGAAAGGATAGATAAATGGGTCACAGCCATTGGTATGATGACAAATGCAGGAGGATATAGTCCAACACTATGTATGAAGTATGTGAAGCCACTCTTGTCGGTAACGCTCAGAAGTTTAGGAAATTCTTATTATCTCAAACAGATTTAAGGTATTAACTAGACAAGAGCTTATTATAAAGGGACTATAAGCCATCGTAACAGATGTCTTGCATAGAGATTTCTGTGTTTTATTGCTTTCTACAGAAATAGTAGAGAGAGTAGCCTTTAAATGCTCTAGTGAAATTACAGACTTTTGGTATGTGCTTTTTTGACGCTGTGAATTTCAACAATCTCAAAGACTTTCTTTGACAGACTTCCGGAGCCATGGCCAGAGGTCACAAAGAAGGCTTACGACTTGCTCCTTTGAGAAAAAAGGGGTAGTAGAAGGTCCGGGTGGGTGAATCCAAGCAAAAAAGTATACGATAAGGAGAGTGAGTACTGACCCCTAAACGAAGGAAGCAACTAAATAGTTTCCTTATTTACACAAGAGTTGTTGCTCTCACATTGAATATGTGCTGGGTAGAAATGGCTGTAACATCCATCGAGAAGCCAAAAGTGCTAGACGCTTTCCTAAGGGATCGAAAACAAGAAAGTTGATTTGATATGAAAGTGTATAAGGGGAAAACTAAGGCCTTATAAATCTGAAAAGTCGTCCAGACTTACAAAGAATTGAGGCCTTTAAAAGGAAACACAGAGGTTCTAACCTCGTTGTCCTCAGGGTAAACCCTGTTAAGTAGTTGTAACTTTTGTTCGATTTTGTGGATTGAAAGCCCACAAGCCTCATGATTGTCAATAAATGTATCAACAGAAAGATAATATTTGTGTAGTATTTATCGAAGATGTCACTCTTCATGACTAACCTGCTTAAAAACCTATAGATGAGCAGGAACTAGAAAATTTAAACTTTGAGGTTTAATGTCTCTATGAAGTTTTCTCAGAATATGAGACTGACGAACAACATTCAACATAGTGTAGTGAACAATTATCAGCGACGAACGCATGTGATGATATAGTGCCCTTGAAGTCAACATCTTAGGTAGTAGAAGAAACTTTCCGATAAGATTATCTGTCGGGATCAACTTTGGAGCAGAAATAGCTCGAAGTAGATGTTAGTGCTGTTTATTGATTATTAAGATTTAACTTTAAGTAGGCAGTAGACTTCTCACAATCGACGTCAATGGCATAGGTGTCGTATAGGGAACTTCAAACCTTAGATGTACCTATGCTAAATCTCCAAAAAATTAGAGAGACAAGAGAAAGAACAAGAGGCACATGTCATTATATACATATATAGGGTTAATCAGAATAGGATAAGTCCCGCTATTTTATCTTCCTGTCGCCAATTTTGTGATTGCAACTGTATTGGATCAAAGATGTACGGGTTTTAGAGATTGATTGATATCAGGAATACTAGCCAAGCTAGCACATGGGCTAGTCTGCTTCCAAGCCCATTCGAATTTTTTGATGGCTCTAAATGATATTTGTTTGGGGAATTCATGAACATTGAGGATTGATTCTTTCAACATGGATAGGATGAATCCGTAGGTCAAATGTTTGGTGTATCATACTGGGATGATTTATAGATTCATTAATACCACAAATACCAAAGATGGAAATCAAATAGCAAATTTGTTTGAAGAGGTTCACACGATTATAGACAATTTTTTAGGTAAAAAATTAATCTCCTAGAATTACAGGGAAAAGTGTTAAAAAAAAAAAGTCATAAACCTTTTATATTTGTGCCAATTTAATCCTAAAACCTTTTTTTGGTGTCAATTTAGTCCCAAACCTTTTTACTAGGTGTGAATTCAGTCTTTTCCAGCTAATTGTGACCAGATTTTGCTGATTGGGCGCCAGTTGACTGATGTGGCACAATCGGTGCTGACGTGGACAATTTTGTTATAATATTTTTGAATTTTTTCTTCTTTTTTTCTTCTTTTTTTTCCTTCTCCCCTCCTTCCTCTAGCCAGTCGTTGGACCTTGGCGACTGTCTAGAGGCGACGGCCGATGAGGGTCGCAAGGGCGGCCTTGCATTGGGCAGCGAGGCTCGCCCATGGCCAGCGAGGCTCGACCTTTGCTAGCTCAATGCAAGGCCGCCCTTTTGGCCTAGGCAGCCTTGAACTGGCCTCATGCAAGGCGACAAGGCTCACCCTCACTGGATTTGGTGAGGTCGAGCCTCGCCAGCTAGCGCAAGGCCACCCTCGCAACCCAAGTGGCCTCCAATTGGCCTCGCGTCGGGCTGGCGAGGCTTGACCCTCACCATATCCAATGAGGTAGAGCCTCACCGGGCACCGGGCTCAAACCTCACCAGTTTCGGTGAGGGCAAGCCTCACCGCCCAAGCCGCGAGGGCAGCCTCGTGCTAGGTTAGCAAGGCTAGCCCTCACTAGCCGTTGCCTTGACGATCGGCCGGAGGAAGGAGGAGAAGGAAAAAAGAAAAAAAAAAAAGAAAAAGAAAAGAAAAAAATTCAAAAAATTTTAAAATATTATTAAAATTGTCCACGTCGGTGTCAATTGTGCCACGTTAACTAGCCAGCACTTAGTCAGCAAAATTCGGCTACAATTAGCCGGAAAAGGACTGAATTGGCACTAAAAAATGTTTAGGACTAAATTGGTACAAATGAAAAAGGTTTAGGACTTTTTTAACACTTTTCCCTAGAATTACACGGCCTAGGAGTTCGACTGTGGTGGAACCTATTGGAGCATCTAGAGAGATTAGTGCGTCTCAGGTCCAATAGAGAGGAGCAAAAATAACCTTATGTTTGGAACACTATCTACACCCTCTTCGCTAGGAAATTAAGGATTTTTGAACCTCTTACTATAACACAGGATATAGTACAACAGGTCAATCGGGAAGAGGTTGCATCTCAAAGATCTATAAACTTAAGAACTTTAGAAGAAGGATCATAGGATACAAACAAATTAATATGCCTGTATATGAAGAAGAGGATACATAGTCAAGAGAGAACAATGCTGTAATGGTAATGCACTCCGAAGGAGAAAAGATCCGCATCCCAAGACACACGTGAAGTTTTCCGAGCTTTAGGAATACAGCAGGGCAATGGTCCATAGCCATGGACAAAATTTGGGATATGATCGAACCCTCCCAAATGGCACATCAAGGAAGCTGGGTTAAGCACTTACTTGCTTGTGATTTTTAAATTTCCCGGGTGTTATCCATATTCATTAGAGACACTGGAGCTTATACTAATTGTGCAAGACCTAATGCATCACCAGATGAATGGTGGAGACCATTAACAAAGCCTATTGCATTGAGAATGGCAGGTGGGAATCAATGTTTATTTTTAGACGGATCTTTCCTTTCCCGACACTAGATGAGGATGTCATTCTTGGAATGCATTCTTAATGGGACAAAACGAAAATTGGTCTTCTGTGCAAGACAGCACCACGATTACTATAGCAGGTGTGACTCTTCAATATCCTTGGTTAAGACCCAAATTTGAGGTTTATCCTGTGAAACAATCAGAGTTTTGTGGAGACTGTCCATGTGACCAAGCATTTAGAGTGTGAGCTCAGCGTGGCAAATAATGGGAGCATAAGCTATTTGGATGCGAAAAATCTTCATTTCCAAATGATAACTCCTAGTATCAAAATTTGTTCTGCCTAGAACAAGGAAAAAATTGGAGTATCCAACTGCCAGGAATGAAATGGAATAAGTTCCTGCTAAAGCTGAAAAGTAACTTTCGTGGCGATCCACAATGAGTCTTTTTTCTTTTTTTCTTTTTTTGTGTGTAAAATGTAGGTCAAACTGTGGAGTCCTAATGGTGTAAAAGCCAGACTAGAGCTAAAAGATCCAATTACCATCATTTGAGCAAAAACTGTGAGATGGTAGAGGTATTTGAAAAACAAATTCCTGATCTGTTCTCGAAAGGTTTTATTAGAGATGGTTTTAGTCCGCATTCTAGCCCAACCTTCATGGTCATTAACCATGCAGAGCAGGTACGAGGAATAGCGTGAATTGTTACAGACTATCTTCAGCTTAGCAAACCAACAAAGATAATGACTATAAGATAGCTGCAGCAGGAGATCTCATAGACAGAATGCCCTAGGCAATTTTCAGCGGGAAATGGATGATGCCTTCAAGTATCTACACAAGTTTTGTGCTGTGTATATACACGATGTAGTGGTCTTTAGCAAAAGCGAAGAGATGCAGATGAATCACTTATAACCACTGACAAATATCTTTAATAAAGAAGACATGATCCTATGTAAAAGAAGGTAAAATGGATAAAGGAAAAAATTAATTGCTTGCGTATGGGGCTAGTATTGCAAAACTAAATTTGCGAGATATAGTAAACTTTCCTGACAAAGTAGAAGGTAAAAAGTCCAGAGGTAATGTAGATCTGCTAACCAGGCCAGACAATTTTAAAATATCTCAGTAGGCTACCAGGAAAGCTCCTAGTAATACATCTCGATTTTGGGATGATGAAGACACTCAAGCAGTAGGTTAAAGAAAAGGTAAGGCATCTGCCACCATATTATCACCTTCTGATGCATCAAATGAATGCTAGGGAGAAGTACAAAAAACTAAATGAAGAAAATCAGTAAGACTTCTATCAATATTGGTCTGCCACATTTAATTGGTCTGAACTCGATTGTTTGACACATGAAAAGGATGTACTTGCCATGAAAAATTGTATAAAACTTTTCTTACATATTCCTTGCCCCAAAAAGGTTTGTAATGAGAACCAACTCTGAATATGTCGAAAGATTCTTGTATCTAAATCTGAAAGAAGCTCAGCAAACTAGGCTTCTCATTATACAAGAATGGTATAGTTATTACAACTTTGACAGAATATATTCCTCCAGATAAAATCTTAGCTGCTTCTCTTCTCTCTCTCTCTCTCTCTCTCTCTCTCTCTCTCGTAAATTGTCTTGCTGTGCAGATAAATCCTACAGCAGAAAGAAAAAATTTTCGGGTATGCAAGCAAGAGGGGCATCCAAGGAAGAAGTGCTCAAAGAGACAGAAGGAGAATGAGAGCAAAAGCTATGCTTCTATTAGAACGAAAGCAAATATTAGTTGGCCATGCAAAAGACAGAGTTATTTTTTCTCATTTTAGAATTATAGAGGAATGGAAAAAAGCCTTAATATCATCCGTTCAATGAATGTGGGGAATGAATACTGTGAGAGAGTTGCCAAGAGAATGAACTGGTTGGTTGAAAAGACAGTCTGAAGTTCACAAGCCTCTTTTGATCAAGTCCCAAAAGAATTAAAGGAGATATCCTTGAAGATTAAAATCAGGTAGAAGATGATATGTCTGGCAAACAAACGCACACACCAAGTATAATCTGATTCAGAAATGGTTATGTGTTTATTAGGTGAACTATCTGGCATATATGGCTTCAATAAAGTTATGAGAACAAGATCTTGAAAATGAAGCTCTTGGAAAGTTTGTACCAGATGGCTATGAAATAATCACGAGGAAAATATTCCTGAGAATCATAATCCTATTCCTGAAGATTTTGACATTGAATCTGGTGATAAAAACCTCGAAAATAAAAAATTTGAATGTTAAGTTTTGATATCTACAAATTGATTCCATCAATCACGGCCTTCATGGGAAGGGTACTAAAATCTATGCGGAGTTGCTAGTTAGACTTGAGAAAGAGATTTCCAGCAACTTCAATGGTTCATAAAAGATCCTGCTTCACACATAAAGATTCTAGAAGTTGAGTTAAAATTTTACAAAACAATTGGAGAAGAGTTCCTTGAATAATGGAAAGTTAAGGTGCGTATTCTCTGAAGCTCTACTACCTGGAAATTTGACGTTAATAAAGAAATATAATAGGCTCAAAAAGACATTCTCTTTAGAGGAACTCTCTGCTCTAAATCCTTATCTCCATTGGGAAGGACAAGGATGACTAAGCTAGAAACTTCACACAAGCGTAGCGGAAACTGGACTCCCGCTTGTAGAAGCAGGGTTTGCAGACTCGATCAACATTGACAGGCTATCTACACCTTGTTAGTAAAGTTAAACCGATGGTACCACATGCTTGAAGCTGCTTAGGATATGGTCCTAGATTTTCTACAGTGATTGTTACCAGCACGATGAATGGAACTGGCTGATGAAAGGAAATAGATCGTGTCTAACAGATCTGGGAAATTCAACAACTTGCAGAACCAAACAAAACCAAGAGAAACATAAAAATGCGGTGAGACATACAATTTTTATTACTAAAGCCACTGAAATCGAATTCTTTAAAGCCGTCCTAGAGCATGCAATATGCAACAAACAAAAGTATTATCTGCGAGGTGATGGAAGAATTTTCATCATCATTCTCAAGGGTTATATGAGCTTTTAAAAAAAAAAGAAGTCCGAGAGAGAAAATGAGAGAAAGTAATCGATCTGCCCCCTAAGTTTCTGGCATAGAGGACAGAGCTTATATTTCAGGGCTGATGTTTTTGAAGTCTGGACGATAAAGATCAGCGACTTGAAGAGAAAGGGGAACGAAATAATCACGCTCAATTTAGAAGAAAGACCCAGGGGCAGCCTTCGGATGAGTGATTACTACGTCAGCACTCAGCAGTACAAGACGTCAAAAACTAATTTTCTCAGAAGAAGAGAAAATGCATGGATTAGAAAGGATAATCCCCATGGGTTAGACGGGGTATAATCTCTTTCTCTTATATGTACAGGCGTAGGCAGCTCACTTTTGTTATTGTCCGCTTGTAAATGTTGAAGTGAGCTGGCAACATCCCACAGGCACCAGCTTTTGTATGTATATAGCTGATCCCTCTTCAGTTGAAAGGGGAGACGAAATCAGTAGAGAAAGCTTTCTCTACAATTCTTACTCTCTTAAGTGATTTTAGTCTGGGTCTGCGTCCGCGAGAGACTGATAGCTCAAAACCTCAACAAGAAGCAGAGGCATGCCAGCAGTACAAAAGACCCTCCAAGTAACAGTAACCGGGGGGGGGGGGACATGGGGGCCCAAACATCCCGCCCCAATTGGAAAGCCGAAGTCCACGAAGATATACTTCTATAGATTTTTAAGTTAATCTTTTTCTTAAGAGGATATAGTCTGTTATCTAGAACTACAGAATCCTTAAAATTGGTCTAAACATGAGGGTGCCACTTGCATGAGTCTTTCATGAGTGATAGCCTAATCCAGATTGCCAAGTCTAAGCTAATACCATATGAAGTTAGATCACGTTGTGAAATGATCTGTATTTCCAATTAGGAGTAGCTTATCTATGGTTTAGGTGTATTATCACATAATTATATACGGACTAATACCATGGTTTATAATGACAATAACTTGCATTATCTGTGTCATTGATTTAATGACTTATAATTCTCATACTTTAAACCAAATGGATATTTGTTTGATCATGAATTACATTTGATAATATATGCTAGTTAAAATGTTTATTTCCAGATATTTTATTTGTGTGTTATTTTTTCGAATTTCAAATTATTAGAATTTAAACTTTCAAAGTAAGTCGATAACTTTACTATCATGATTTTTTGTAAACAAATATATATTTCTTAAAAATGTATTTCAAGATAAAATACAAATCATTAAAATGAAAATTGACCGAATACGGGTCATATGACACAACTATGCCATGTGACAATGATAAAGCAATGTTACCTCCCATGTCCAGTAGACATAGGATATAGATTGTACATGTGGTTTTAATGTATTATGACAGTTTTTGATATCAAAGAAACTTATTATATTTGAATATTGTGCACCTTTTCTTCTAACGAATATCTCAATTTGTGAATTTAAAGTTTCAAGTTTTTTGAATTTTCTTTTATAGTTTCTAGAATTTTTTGTTAAATTTTAGTTGAAAAATAAGAAAATGCCTAGGCTCAAAGCTCAAACCCAAATTTCCCCCACCCCTCTCTCTCCACTCCCATGATCCCATCCGCATTTGCCACTGCCCCGTGGCCGCCCTCACCTTTTCCCCCCGCTGCCATGTCCCCGCCACCATCGCCTGTCCTATCGCAGTTGGTGCGCCCTCTTTCCGTCCCTTTGTCATGGAAAACAGGAGAGTCTCAGCGACCACTGCCCGAGCTGGCGACCGCTGATCCGGGCTTGAAGCCCCAGATCCGGGGTCGCGAGCCTAGATTCGCAGCCTTAAAGCCCCTAGACCCAGAGACACAGAGACGGGCTGAGGTGATGCGGCTGGGGTGGCGTTGGGACATGAGCAATCGGACGGCGGCGTGGGTCGGAGAGGACGAACGGCTCGCCCATGGTACTCCGTTTTGTGTTCTGTGCAAGTGTTTTCTGTGCTGTGTCTAATGCGAGTGCGAGAGAGAGAGAGAGAGACGAGGCAAATTAGAGAGAGCCGGGATAGATTACGCCGAAATTTAGAGGATCCCAAACCTTAAAGAAGATCAAATATCAAAAGAATTACACTATTTGAAGCAGTAGAAGTGTTTTCACGTACCCGTCCATAAAATGCCATCCAGACAAGCTCCCAGCGTCAAGAAGAGCTTTCTTCCATCGCTTTACTTTCTCTGAATCCTCCCCAAACTTGACCTCACGTTTGGCCATAGCTTCTGCATAACCCTCTCTCTGCCCTCTCACTTCTCTAGGCTTCACTTTGTAAAACACCGGAAAGACCATGAGGCCTCTTTGCTCCTTGCACTCCATGATTTTCACCACCTCCTCCAAACACCACGGGGATGAGGCAAAGTCCTTGGAGAAAACAATGATCGCAATTTGCGATTCCTCGATTCCATGAGTGCAGGTGATATTTGCTCTCCCTTCTTTAGATCTTCACTGTCCATGTAAGTGTTTATTCCACTTTGATCAAGAGCTGTGTAGAGATGACCGAGGAAATAGTTGCGGACGTCTGTGCCTCTAAAACTCAGAAAGACATCATAGCTCCTTCTGCGCGTGGAAGAAGAAGAAGAAGAAGAAGCCATTAGAATCAGGAAACAGAAATGGTTGACAATAAGCAATGAGTTGCCTAAGATTTGGCTTCTCTGAGTCGCGGTCTATTCGCCATTTGATCTTCTCTATATATGTTGATTCTCAGGTGCATGACTTCCTTTCGATGTGGGTCAACAAAGAATATTTTAATAAAAGTGCTCAAGGAGCCGACCCTTTAGCATTGGAGTGCTCTTCACGCACATGAAGTGTTGACAATATGCACATTTAACTTTTCTTCTTGGAAGATCACATTTGTCACATTAGTTAGATGTGTCTTCGTCACATGCCTTTGGTTAATGTCGGATTTATTGCTAAATTGAATTGTTAATAAATTTGACTATTCAACAGAGGATAAATTTCTATAACCATAATAACAAACTATCCTAATTAAAGGCCAATCTTCTGATTAATTTATTTAGCTACGGGGAAATGGCTTCTATTTTTTCAGTCCTTCATTTTTCTTTTTCTTATATTGATAATAAAGTGTTGATCTCGTTAAAAAGATAGTTTGATGTGGTTATATGGTAAATTTGCGAGTGATGATTGATGCACCTCTAGATTAGTCGATCAGATACTAATCAATTAATTTCTTGTCATTATAAAATGAAAAAGGTGATATGAGATCTGTGGTGGCACCATGTGTTCTAATCTTTGTTGAATGTGAATTGAAAGTGGTCCATGAATGTCATTGAAGTATGTGTTACTCTAGATATGATTGCAAAAGCAACTTGGATTTTTAATCTGGAAACCTTTACACTCCAACTATATAATGAAAAACCTTATGTCCCGTGACTTGTAAGTCTATCCACAAGATAGGCCATATATTACTTATTCTAAAGGATTATATCAAATTGAACAAAAAAAATGCATATCCGGATTCATGTTGGAAGTTATGATTTAAAAAAGAAGAAGAAGGTTATTAGGTTCAAGCTCCAAAATTAGTGAGGACATAAAATTAGAAGGTCAAGTTGCAAATAAAAACTTCAATTGCTAGAGCATGAAAGTCGTTCCATCATTACACAAGGCAGAAAAATTAGAGATAATGTGAGTGTGGGAGGTGTAACTCTTCAGCCTATGATTGTCAAATTACACCAATTTCTCATGGGGAAAAGATAGGAAATTATTCTGCGACTAAAATACATCCAGGTTATGTCTCACCATATTTAGGCAACAGAAATTCTCAATCAACAAAAATGATGAAAGATATCAAAACAAAGATTATTAATTAAACAAAGTAAGCAGAACCTACATGGTCACAATTTGTCCACTTGCACGTGCTTAAAAAGTCTTGGTCATTAAGAACTTATTTCGCAAGCCACACTAGTAACCACCTTCCAGCCCACTTTCCTTCAAACTGGTCTTGACATCTCCAAAGTGAAAATTTGCTTTTCTTCAATCATTGATTTATTTCTACAATTTGGTCTTGACATCTCCCATGTTCCTTCGTGGATCTAAAAGCCAAACAACTCAATCAAACATAATGTTGGCATATATAGTTCTAGTTCCAAGATCACATCCAACGTGCCCGTTCCACTTGCACTTACTTTTTCTCCAAGACCCCCACCATCAACTTTAGCCCTACGTTTCGATAGCCAAAGGTCTACAATATTCGATTGAAATCAAAAACTTAATGTCGCAAGTTTGATTTTATTTTATTTGATTTTATTTTATTTACAACAGTTTACAAACGTTTGCAATACTTTATGATAACTAAGAACATGACGCTGTAAAACGTCATTAAATATGACTTCAACTGGGTTAGACGTCCATTTGCTAGTACGTAAAGTTTTGTAAATTTTCCGACCAAAAAAAAGTCTTGTAAATTTCACTTCCATTTTAAAGCGGGCAGAACGTCAAACCTTGTGCACAACTGATTGCAACCGACTTAAATTCAATGGCTGAAGTTGATTAGGTATAACTCTGACAGTCTCTGTAAATTGAGCTGGCACCCATTTGGACCGGACCACCATAAAATGGTTATGCATTCCTCTATTGCTACTCCTTTTTATTTATATTCATATAACATATTTAATAAATTGCTTGACTTATATTTGTGCGTTAATACTTCATTCTATGGAGTATATTTTATATTTGGGCAAAAAATTGCTCATGTTTATTTGAATTTTTAGAGCTAAATATCATGGCATCACATGTTGATAAATTAAGAGAGTTGATGATACGTCTTCATCACAATACATAATTAAACAATAGTATGATCAACAAGTGTCAGAGGAATCTGATACATTCACACTCCAAATGCAGAGAGGCACATGCATCCTTTTGCCATTTTCCCCACATTTCGTAAAGCAATGGTTGCCAGGCAATTTTTAAGCTGTTTTAATGGATAAGCATTACCCTTTCCTTTCATAGCTTGGGCATGGAGATAGATCAAGCTTTTTGTTCAGTTGAAAATAATGCGATTTGTTCTAATGTATAAATTCAAAGAAATGAGAAATTCTGTAGAAGAACACTTTTAAATAATTATTTCGTTTGTTAATAGCTTATTTTCTATTACTTCGGAGCGAAGGATCTTTCGTTCGGGAAGTGTCTTTTCATTAGATGCTTTTTTGGAATTCACTTTGTTAGTGATGTTATTTCCAATCAATTCGAAGTGCAAGTCACTTTCAAAAGAATTGGAAACTTCATACGAAAGTTTATAGGAAAGATCATCCAGGTGTGAAAGAATACATCTCATTCAGAGCATTTAATTCAAAAGCAAATTTCCGCGTTTGGACCTTAAGGAAGAATGACACTTCAAAAGTGTAAAGCTTTCCCTTAAAGTTGAATGTTCCATGTGTATTCATGATATCTTCCCTCTTTTTCTATCTTTTTGCTTAGTCAAAAGAACAAGGGAGTATTTGCTCATCACTTTCGTGCTAGCTTCACTCGACGCAACTTCGCTCTGGATAGAAAAAATGATCAAATTGATTTTGATGGGCAGGTGGCCCCCACCACTTGATTCCTTCTAAATGCGCATATCTAGAGTGAATCCAAGCCTTGAGTCCAATGGTTCATTTCCGTTACATTTTTTTAATCTTTTTATCTTTTTTCTTTTGCTGTTAATAGAAACGGGTTGATAGTTATTATTTAAAAAAAAAATTCTAAATAAGGACATGGAGTAAAGTTATTTTATATATAAAAAGGGCATAAAATGAATATTATATTAAATAATGACCTAAAGTGGCTAAATTAATTTTAGATAAGTCGAACTCACCGATTGGCTAAATGTTTGTCGGCCAACAAGCATGTATTTTTCCACTTGCCAAAATAAGGGTACTTTTGTCCAAGAAAAATTTGAGTAAAAAATTACAAGCCATTAAAAAAGAAAAAGCAAACACTTCTTCCTCCGTTTCTTCACATGATCTTCCTCTTCCTCTTCTTCAGGTCTTTGTTTCATTTGATAAAAGAAAACAATGCTCGGGCAAGACCCACCTCTCGTTAGTCAAATATTCACGTATTACACGAGGGCCTAGATTCTCCATCATCTTTTCCAAAGTTTGCAATTTACTACAAGACCCACTTCTCGTTAGTCAAATACTCACGTATTACACGAGGGCCTAGATTCTCCATCATCTTTTCCCAAGTTTGCAATTTACTTCGATTTCCTCTGCAAGAACCACCTCTCATTAGTCAAGTACTCACGTAATACACGAGGGCCTAGATTCTCCATCATCTTTTCCCAAGTTTGCAATTTACTTCGATCTCCACTTACGTTTAATTAAGGTCAGTTTTATTCAATTGCTGCCGCCAATCCTTCAATCACCAAAGAGAGAGTAATTGCATTTTGTTGAAGCAACATGTTGACAAGGTATAGGCATGTAGTGGAATATCACATCAATAGGAGTGACGACAACGGTAGGAGAAATTTTTTGTTCTTTAAGTATTGTTTTTCCTTGTTTTGTTAGATTTGTTGATGCATTATGTCTCCTTTCGTACAAATTAATGCACATCAGTTGCATCCACTGCATATTTTTAAATTGGATTGGCTGCCGTCATAGTCCTACGTGTTGCTAGTGGTCTCTATTTTGCAAATTTGTTAATGCTTTCATTTTGTTTTTTTTTTCTAGCGTATGTTTTGTCATTGATGACCAAAACTCGTTAGCGTGGAATGGAATTTAAGCGTTCGTTTTTTTTTTAATGGTTTTTGAGTTATAGCACATTGACCACGCCAAGGATAAAATCCTTCACCTTAGCAGCAAAAATTGTTGGTTTTTGATGATGTTCTTGCACCGGAGGCCTCATAAACATAACGATTGAGCTTATTGACCATACCAACGATGAGTTCCCTCACCATAGCAATGGCACTTTTGAGTCCAGACAGGAGAGTCTGAATGCAGATTACTAGCACATAAAACATATTAAGTCCATAATGCTCACTTTTTTATGACAAATAGTATCCAATAAAATTGAATCAATGGAAGAGGAAGGGGGTATATAGTCACTTGTGTGACTAGTTTTCTTTCTTAGCTTGGGCATGAAAAAATATCAAGCTTTTTGCTCAGTTGAAAGTAATGCAGTTGTTTTTTATGTACAAATTCAAAGAAATGAGAAATTTTTCTAGAACACCTTTAAAAGATTAATTGGCATGCCAATAGCTTATTTTACTTTTACTTTGAAGTGAAGGATCTTTCGCTCAAGTAGGGCCTTTTTCATTGGATGTTTTTTGGAATTCATTGGCTTGGTGATGTTTTTCCCCATCAAATCAAAGTGCAAGTCATTTTTAAAAGCATTGGATACTTGAGATAAGAGTTCATAAGAAAGATTTCGTCTAGGTGTGAAAGAACAAATTTCATTCAGATTATTTAGTCCAAAAGAGGATTTCCGTGTTTGGACTTTAGTGAAGAATGGCAGTTCAAAAGGAAAAAGTGGGCACTAACATTCTTTTTTGCTGTGTCAAAAGTGCCAGGAATAGCTCGTCACTTTCGTGCCAGCATCCCTCCACGCAACTTCACTCCACGCCCCCTGCAACTTCGGTCTGAAAAGAAAAATGATAAAGTTCATTTTGATGGGCTGGTGGCCCCTACCACCTTGTTCCTTCTACGTGCTCATATCCAGAGGGAATCCAAGGCTTGAGTCGACTAGCTGATTTCCATTGCATTTCCATTACAAAAATGCCCCTTTTCTGACCGCTAGAAATATCGCATGCTCGTCAACCAACCCACACTTGACAGACCAATGAGCTCAAGTCTTTATTTGACGTTGATTTAATCTCTTCAGACCTTTATTGAAGTAATTTTCACAACCTCACTTTAAGTCCTTATTTGGATTACTTTAAAGATACCCATGATTTCAACTAAGACGGCTTAAAAAGCTGCAACAAGCTGTGATTTCGATCAAATACCTTTGGCAAGCTTTCTGAAAACAGGCCCCAGTGCTGGTGTCACTTCTTCAGCCACAAAATAATCAAATCTTCCTATTTCATTTTCATGACTCAAATAAAAATTTGCCATATCATTAAAGAAATATTCCGCACGAGAGTCAAGTGACACTTGCCCCTGAGCGTCAAACCAAACCATTTGGGATGGTGATGGTCCTTGCACTTCAACTATCCTCAAGAGTTATGACCTAGAACTATGTTGACCATAATTTAATTTTGATTATTATGAAAATCACTCAAATATTTTATTTATTATTTGGACTTATATTTGCTGCATTCTAGTATATTTTGCAGGATTTTGGAAAGTGTAAAAATGACAGGTCCTACCGAAAAACACAAGGGCGAGTACCTGGCCAAAATAATGTCTAGACATCCGGCCAGCTAGATATCCAGCGGTTAACCTCCAGATAGCTCCTGCAGTTTTGAATTTGGGTTTGTCCATCCCATCCAGGGGTGTCCGAGTCATTTTTAGCCGAACATTCAGAAGTCTTAATGGTCGAATTTTTAGCTGTTTGAAGTGTTAGTAACGTCTATTTTTAGTTTTTCCTTTCTAAAAATAGGATAACTCATTGTATTGGGTAATTATGTGCCCTATGGGTACTCGTACAATCCTCGTGTACACTTTGCAATAAAAAATTTGAGAGATAAATCTTGTAAGAGCATTGCCTTGTAGAAGAGTGCACCCTGTCTATTAGAGAATGTTGGCTCCATCATAAACCAACCTTTATACGGATATAGTGGATTGGACATACTCTTCAGTGGTCTCGGGGAAACTATAAATCGGCAGAGCATTCTTCTAACTTACTCCTTTTATTATATAGTGATTACTTGTTTAACAAATTGCTTAACTTATATTTGTGCGTAAATACTTGATATTGTAGTGCATATTCTACATTTGGGCCAAAATTGGTATGACCGCAGGTTCTCAATCAATTCTTCCTCAGTATTTCTTGTGTTTATTTGAATTTTTTGAGCTAAATATCATGGCATCTTATGTTGTTAGTAGTTTTCTAGCTGAAGGTCAATCTATTGTTGAGCACCTTTATTTTTTGGAACAAACTATAATTATTTGAAGGCTCATATGAGAATTTTTGTTTAATCAATAAGACTATGAATTGTGGTGGCGATGCATTACTAATGGCCCTTATGTGCCTAGTAGAACCAAAGGGAAAATATCATGCATTAAAATGAAAAAGGAAAATGACACAAATGATTATTGGACTTTGGTCTAATGTGCAATTGTGGCACCCCGAACCCCCCCTTAGGACGCCATAGGCACCTAATCACATCTCTTTGTAGAAGCGTCGTAAATCATAGACACATTTTTTTTTTTGAAAACGGTCCCAGCGCGACTCATTAGCGGAAGCAAAATATGATATCGCCATCTCTCCCTCCATCAACCATGATACAATTGCACACCACTAATCATCATGAGAAAAGACAAAGCCACGACACTTTATTTACATATTTTCCAAGATGGGTTTCCTTGGGTCGGTACATCAAAAGAAAGGCCAGGACATGAAGCCACATTCGGCCATAAACCCAAAAAGAAACGTTCGACCCACTATGTCTATCGTGCAAGATCCCCCATCACTAGCACCGGCTAACCATCCCAAAAAGTTTTAGCTCCTACTTCTCACACACGGGCCCTCACACCCATCCCGGTGCATCAAGCAGCGGCGGCGGCAACATCCCACGCATCACTTCGTCTCGACGAACATGGACGGATATAAACTCCTGAATGACAGGGCCCCCAGCCAGGCCCACGTCGTACATCACTAAAGCGCGCACTCGAATATACGTAAGACCAAGGACGGTGGGACAGTCAATCTCCACGCACTCGATGTGACATCCAGATTTTCGGGTTCTAATTTCGACTGAATAAATTGGGCCGTTTTTGTTCAATTGAAGCCAGGGATTGTGAAATTGGGATGCGAGTGGGCTATATTGGTAAGGAAAAATACCAATTGGAATGATGAGGTGTTGAATGAAATTATGGGAGTCAATTTGATTTAATTCAAGAGGAATTAAGGCCCAATTGGAAAGAAAACTTAGCAAAATTCGTATGCCACACTTACCCCCACATTTTGGCCTATCTAAAGGCTTCTAGAAGGGGCATTTTTGGGCTAGAAATGTGGGTGGATGACAGCCCATGGTGGCTCACGTGCGGATGACATAAGAGAGAGAGAGTGAGAGAGGAAAAAGGGGAAACCGGTTCCCCCTTTCTTCCTCGTCGTTGCCTTTCTCCCCTGCATCTTCATCTTCAGCTGCACGACGCCATGGAAGCTGAAGACCAGTGAACCAGTAGGCCAAAGCAGCGATTCCTCTCAACGCCGTCGCAGCAAGCATCCGGAGTCGGAGTCGCCGCTGTCCACCGTCCTACTGACTCGCGTAGCTCCGCCCCACCCTCTCCCTCTCACCTTGCGAACCAGAGAAGATGAAGACGGAAGCAGCTTGCCTGGGTTCGAAGCAGCAGCCGACGTCGCCGGGAGCCGCCGCACGCCGTCGCACACCGCCGCTGCCCGCACACCCCCCCCCCCCTTCCTCTTTCCCCGCTTCGCCATTGAATTCTTATTGTTCTTCTTTGGGTTGTCCGAAACCCAGCAGATTTGGGAGGCCAAAAGAACAACCAGCAACCGAAATCGGAGCCAAGGCCGTTGTTGCCGCCTCACGCCATGCGCCGTCACAGCTCCGCGACCGCCCAACCGCGCCGACCACCCCATCCAGTCGAGCTGCCGTCCATGAACTGCCTGGCCAGCTGCTGTTCGGTGGTCATGAGGGACGATAGAGACCCACCGGAGCTCCCTCCGACCACCTCCGGCCACCGTGAAGTCTCGCCTAGGTCTTGTTCAGTCCCTCCGTCCATTTCCGACCCAACCCAGCTCCGGATCCACCCTCCTTCGCCCCCATCCAGCAGTGCGCAGAGAGTGTAGAAAATGGGTATCGCAGAGGGTTTTGGCCCGTTTTGGCCGCCTTCTCGAGCTCGGATGCTCGGCCCGCTTTGAGGAAAGTCGAGCCCGTCATTTTGAGTGAGTTTTACTCACTAATGCCTTCTTAGTGTACTAATTATACTTAAAGGTTGATTAGTGTTAGGTGGTTAGATTAGAATTGATTAGTGATTATTAGTTAATTTCTTTGCATATTAGTTGTGTGATTAGTGTAATTAGATAGAGAATTGCCTATAGTATTTATTGGATGCTTCTTGGGATTTTTCCCGTCCCTTATCGGGTGTTAATTAAGCAAATCGGGCCTAGGTGGAATTTTTAGGAATTAAATATTAATTTTCGAAATTAATTATTTAATTATTTATTTCCTGGAAATTCAACTAGGATGGCCAGTGACCGGGATTTTATGCTGATGATCGTGGCACGGTCCGTTTATTTAATTGAGCTTTATATTGTGCTAAATTGAATTTATTGTATTTATATATTTAATTTTTGAAATTATATATTTAATTATTTATTTCCCGGAAATTCAATTATGATGGCCAGTGACTGGGATTTTATGTTGATGATCATGGTGTAGACTGTTCATTTAATTGAACTTCGTATTGTGCAAAATTGGAATTATTGTGTTTATTTATTTAATTTTCGAAATTAATTATTTAATTATATATTTTCCGGAAATTCAACCGGGATGGACGGTGACCGAAATTTCGTGCTGATTGTTGTGGAATGGTCCGTTCATTTATTTGGGCTCTACATTGCGTGGAATTGATTTGATTGTGCAATTTTAGTGATTTATCCCAAATTGAATGAAATTGAATGATTGATTGGTTAATGGCCGAGTGTTATTATTTAGCATCGATAATACTGTAATGAACTGTAAAGCAGAGGGAACTGTGAAAGTGAATTGGGGAAATTCTCAGCTGAAACCAATCAGGAACGATGTAATGAGACATACGTGGTTCGGTGATTAAATGATATCACTGGTGAAAACGGCGCCTTAAAGAATGCACGAGTGCTGTCTATTACATGCAGCAGTATGGACATACGTGGTTCGGTGATGGAGGATATCACTGGTGAAAACGGCGCCTTAAAGAACGCACGAGTGCTGTCCATTATACACGTCACCTTGGCGGAAGCAGCACCCGAGAGCATTAATGAGGCTCTGTGACTAAGTGTACAGCTGGAGATTATCGTGATCGGTAATGGGTACGTCACCTTGGCGAAAAAGACGCCCGAGAGCATTCATCTGGCTCTGTGACTGAGTACCCGAATAGAGATTATAAAGTATGGTATTGATTGATTCCGAGAGGTGGTCCGAATGACATGTAATCGACTAGATCGATTGATCATTGCTTTGATATGATGCTGTGAATTGATTGATTGGATGGAAATGACCGTGAGTGTTCTTGTTGACATGTAATCGACTAGGTCGATTTGATCGATGCTTCGATCTGTGATGTGATTGTTTGGGTGCCTATATGATTTATGCTAATATGCAGGTGGAATCTGAGGCCAAGGTAAGTCCTCTGACTCATGTTGTGCATAGGCAGCCCTAAGGTGTATTAGTTTACTAATCGGGTCTTAAGGGGTAGAACTTGCTGAGACGTAGTCTCATCCCGGTTTGGGGAAACATTTCGGGACCCGATAAAGAACCCGATGAGAAAGAACTCGAAGAGGAGTACGTGGAGGAGGACCCCGAGAATGACCCCTAGTACGACCCAAATGAGGACTGAGATCCCATCCTATCTTGTTAGACCTTGTCTGCATGTGAATAAATGTTAGATCAGACTTATGTATATATAGTATTGTGGAATACTATGAGATGGGTATAAAAAGGAATAGTTGAGAATTTCAGTATGAAAAGTATGGCCTACTTATCTATCCCATTGTTTTATTGTCTGGGGATTTATAACTGCTTCCGCATGTACATATATAACTGAAAGGGTCGGCGATACATAGTCCTCGGATATCGCATTTTAAAATCGACCAAAGATAAGGGATGTGCGCGTGCCTGAGGATCGGGGCGTGACATCCCCTTTTTGCGGTATCAGAGCAATGGTTAGGTATTAGAGTGATAAGGTGCGATGACCTATGGGATAGTAGTAGGAAAGGTCTTTAAATTCATGACTGGTGCATGTCTTTGATAGCTGATTGGTAGAATTGTTTGTCGTGTATGAATCGCTTACTTTTAATCGTTATGGATTCGGAAGGCAGAGTGTTGACTCTGGCCAGCTTGAGCGTAAGAGTGCCACCGCAGGTTGGTACTAGTGTAGCAGCATTGATTGATCCTAAGCCCGATAAGATTGATTTGATGCAAGTGTTTCTTGGGATCTGGATGAGTCAGTGAGATCAGGATCAAGTTGTTGTTGTTGCTACCTTTACTGAGGTCCAACCTGGAAGGATGATCAAGGAACATATTTCGATATCTGAGTCAAGATCCAGCGTAAGCAGACTTGGAATTCGGTTAGGGAAAAGACTGATGTTGAGGGAAGAATATTCTGTTCCACTCAATAGGAAAGGCGGAATAGTCAGGTCAGTATTGAGAAAAATGGAACGTATTGCTCTATGGAAGATGGTATGGATCAGTCTCATGTATTTTGAGGACAGGAAATTGTGATAAGTGTCGCCAGTACGGATAGTGAACTATAGGGTATCTGCATAAGTAGATGGAATCTTGACAATGGTTACTGCTGTCACCGTTGATAGGATATGTCAGAAGAAGTGCGCCATAGAATGCGCTATGGAATTTTTGAGATGGGTCTCCGATACAAGAAATAGTGCATGCTAGCACTTGACAAGAGGTAGAAGACTCACAAGATAAATATCAAAAGAATGGAAGGAATGCATGGATTAGTCCTGTGTTTGAGAATGGCTAAAACGTGCTATGATGGTAGTTAGCACGGTTGTAAGGTGAAAAAAAAAAAATTATCAGTGTGAGTCCAGGAGAGCATTGATACCGATACCGCAAATAAGACGCCATTAGGATGGCAAAAAGGAACATGAATGGAATTGACTATGCCTTATTCAATGGAAGAATGTTTTGAGGTGATTCCATCAGAATGGTGCCAGAGAGCGTTGGGAACGCAAGTGTGGAATTTCGGTTGTTTGTTAAGCTGTAGGAAAAGAACCATTGACTAGAGTTGTACTCGATTAGCTATTGGTGTACAACTTATTCGTCAAGTGTGGAAAGAATTGGTTCTGGAGTATTTTGTGGTGATGAATTGTTATAGTGGAGTAACCTAGTTTATCCCAAGAGCAGGTAGAAGTGCCAAGTTTTATTGAGAATTGAGAAGGGTCCTTGACTTCTTTAATCTTGTAACTTGAGGCAATCCGTTTGTTAGACAGAGGTTGCCTAGGTTACTTAACGATTGTCAAAAATAAGACAGATTGAAGAATTGAAAATTGAGGACTCCTCAGTAGTCCAAGAAAATTTGGAAGTATTGCCAGAAAAGTGGTCAGACCGTTGCCAGAGAAAGAGATAGAATTACGTAGAGCTAGCATCCGGAACGGAACCATTCTCTAAAGTTTCTTACCGGTTGTTGTTGCCTGAATTGATAGAACCAATGGTGCATATGTGAGGATTGATGAATGAGGAATTCATGCATATTGGTGCATTACCTAGGGGAAACATCAGCCTCATAGTGAGAAAGAAAGAAAGATGGTTCGTTGCAATTATGCATAAACTACAGTCGATTCAATCAAGTGACAATCAAGGATAAGCGTTCATTGTCAAAGATTGACAAATTAGGTGGCTTGTTATAAAGAGTGTTGATGTCTTCAAGGATCGACTTGAGGACAGGTTATTGTCAGTTAAAAACCAGGAATGAGGTTATACTGAAGATAACATTTCACTCTTGATTTAGCTATTGAGAGAATAATGGAAAGCCATTTGATTTAACGAACGCTCCAGCCGCTGTCATAGATTTGACAAACCAAGTATTCAAAGAATATCTAGATCAATGGTGATCATGTGGTGTAATGACGTTCTAAGGTGTTCATTAAGTGATGAGGATTACGAGAGCCCCTAAGAATGGTCGTGTGGTACAAGTAAAGGAATCTTCATGGACCCAGCCAAGATCGAATCAGTTGTTAATGGACCGGGACCGACATCAATGTCAGAGATCAGAAGCCATGGGGATTGGATAGATTACTACAGAAGGTTCGTGAAAGAATTTTCAGCATCAGTATCATCGTGGGCTTGACCTCTTAAGAAGGAAGAGAAATTCGTAAGCATAGATGACTGCAAAGATAATTGCCAGAGCTTAAGTAAGAACAGGCTACCGCACTTGTGCTAAACGTTTCATATGGCTCTGGAAAGCATGAAATCTTTAGTCGTGTGTCTTGTAAAGGATTGGGTGTGTATTGGTACAACATGAGAAGATTATTGCATACACATACCGCCAGTTGAGAACCAATAAGTGGGATATGAGATGATGTCGGGAAACAGGACTCTGACAGAACTATAATAGTGATATCGGGTATCACCTTGGAGGAATAAAATGAGTCATTGATGTGTTGAGTCGAGAACCTTCAATTATGCAGAGACTAGCTAAAGTATAGACTTTACTTGAAAAGGATTTGAAATTTGGTTTTCAAATTTGAGGTAGGCTACCTTTTGAATTTTATAGCCACCCTCAAAATTGAGCCAAATGTTCAAGTTAGAATCGGCGCCTAGTTGACAGACAAAGATGTTCAGAAGATCTTATAAGAGGATACTGGCAAGAAAGAATCTGACTTTAAGACTTCTGATGATGGAACGTTCGGGTTCCATGAGGAATTGAGTGCACTTGACAGTGCAGCACTCAGGGAAAAGACCTTGTTAGAAATTCACTGTAAGTATTACAGTGTTTGGTTGAACAATTCAAGATAGATCAGAATCGGCGTCAGCTAGATTGGTAGACTGATATGAAGATAGATACCGTCGGGCGGGTTGCAAGTGCCAGAGATATCAGTAAGTGGAAGTTCAGTAATGTGAACCAGGAGGACTCTTTACCATCACTTAAGAGTCCCTAGTGGGAAGGATAATATATCACAATGAAACATTATGACATGCTTAGTACCGATACCATTTGAGGATAATAGTCGATCGATAGAAGGAGTCGGTCCACTTTGGTACGGTACAAATAGATTTTGTTTTAAGTGTGTGACATCCAGATCTTTGGACTCTGATTTCGATTAGATAAATTGGGCATTTCATCGACGTGGCTATAGTGTTTTTCTCTGAGTTGGCCACTCACGAGATAATTAGACTAACTGGGTAGGCTATTAAGGACTTTAAGACAGATAGACCGAGAATTCGACCATGAATCGACTTCTCGACCATGCTCATCTTTAGAAATCATTACGGCACAGTTAAAAATCGAATTAAGATCAGAGATAGGTCGGCTCGATTGAGATGAATGACCGATCGTGGGTGACTCCACTAAATTGGAAAACTCTCGTTGACTGGCATTAATCTGATTTTACTGTCGTTTTGGTACCCTGTGTCCGTATTTGAATTCTCGAGATTTTCACGACAATCAAGAGTCACTAATGTGTCGAGTGGGTTCATCGTGGCTCGAAGAAAATCAACCACGGGTCATTTGTCCTAAAAAGCTTTGAAAACTACTCAGTAGTCTAAGTCACACTAAAAGCATGTCGGAGTGAAATTAACTGCCAATCTAAGTTCAATTTCAGAAATTTAAGATTCTGTCTTGTCACAGAGTAGGTATACCAAAGTGTGTGCATCAGATCATTCATCGGAATGGAGTGCCGGGGATGAATTATATTTCGAATCTAGATCAAAGATTACAGGTTTGGCAGAGTTTTCAGAGGGTTCTTTCTTAAGTAGTGCATAGCAGAGGGTACAGAATTTCAGTGGTGAAAAGAAAGTGAAGAAGATTTCAGGCCAAAGTCAGTACAGTAGTCAATGATTGCAGTTGCCAAGATCAGTGCCAAAGTTATATTAGATCTTGACCAGAGGTTCCCAGTTTTAGCAGATCAGTCAGATAGTTTCTTTTTAATCAGTGCAGAGCAGAGTGTACAAGATTTTAGTCAGTTGAGATGAGATCAGAAATTAGAAAATTGCAAGTCCAAAGTCAGCTCAGAAATCAGTGTTTGCAGTTGTCAAATTAATGTCAGAGTAAAGACTAAACAGAACTGTCAAAAATTTTGAATCGTCGAACTTCAAAGGTTCATTAGGGAGTCAAGAGAAAGAGATCAGATGTGAATGATAGAGTGTCATATGTGAGAAGCTCAGTTCAGTTGTTGGTTCAGAAAGAACAGATTTTGTATACCAAGATGGTCTCCTTAGTCAAAATGGTCGGACAACACCACGAGATCGAAGGATTAGCATGGAATAGTGACACTTGATGAAACGACAATACCCCCACCTTTTGTATAAGGATTGGTAAAGGTTTAAATTTCGAGGACGAAATTTTTATAAGAGGGGAAGAGTTGTGACATCCAGATTTTCGGGTTTTAATTTCGACTGGATAAATGGGGCCGTTTTCGTTTAATTGAAGCCAGGGATTGTGAAATTGGGATGCGAGTGGGCTATATTGGTAAGGAAAAATACCAATTGGAATGATGAGGTGTTGAATGAAATTATAGGAGTCAATTTGATTTAATTCAAGAGGAATTAAGGCCCAATTGGAAAGAAAACTTAGCAAATTTCGTATGCCACACTTACCCCCACATTTTGGCCTATCTAAAGGCTTCTAGAAGGGGCATTTTTGGGCTAGAAATGTGGGTGGATGACAGCCCATGGTGGCTCACGTGCGGATGACATAAGAGAGAGTGAGAGAGGAAAAAGGGAAACCGGTTCCCCCTTTCTTCCTCGTCGTCCCTCTCCCCCATCTTCATCTTCGGCACGACGCCATGGAAGCAAGACCTTTGAACCATTTCCGGCGCAGCGATTCCTCTCAGCGCCGTCGCAGCAAGCATCCGGAGCCGGAGTCACCGCCGTCCACCGTCCTGCTGCCTCGCGTAGCTCCGCCCCACCCTCTCCCTCTCACCTTGCAAACCAGAGAAGATGAAAATGGAAGCAGCTCACCTGGGTTCGAAGCAGCAACTGACGTCGCCGGGAGCCGCCGCACGCCGTTGCACGCCGTCACTGCCCGCACACCCCCCCGCCTTCCTCTTTCCTTGCTTCTGCCATTAAATTCTTCTTCTTCTTATTTGGGTTGTTCGAAACCCAGCAGATCTGGGAGGCCGAAAGAACAACCAGCAACCGAAATCGGAGCCAAGGCCGTTGTTGCCGCCTCACGCCATGCGCCGTCACAGCTCCGCGACCGCCCAACCACGCCGACCACCCCGCCCAGTCGAGCTGCCGTCCACGAACCGCCTGGCCAGCTGCTGTTCGGTGGTCATGAGGGACGATAAAGACCCACTGGAGCTCCCTCCGACCACCTCCGGCCACCGTGAAGTCTCGCCTAGGTCTTGTTCAGTCCCTCCCTCCATTTCCGACCCAACCCAGCTCCGGATCCGCCCTCCTTCGCCCCCATCCAGCAGCGCGCAGAAAGTGCAGAAAATGGGTATCACAGAGGGTTTTGGCCCGTTTTGGCCGCCTTCTCGAGCCCGGATGCTCGGCCCGCTTTGAGGAAAGTCGATCATCGCGTCGAGCCCGTCGTTTTGAGTGAGTTTTACTCACTAATGCCTTCTTAGTGTACTAATTATAATTAAAGGTTAATTAGTGTTAATTAAATGTAATTAGGTGGTTAGATTAGAATTGATTAGTGATTATTAGTTAATTGCTTTGCATATTAGTTGTGTGATTAGTGTAATTAGATAGAGAATTTCCTATAGTATTTATTAGATGCTTCTTGGGATTTTTCCCGTCCCTTATCAGGTGTTAATTAAGCAAATCGGGCCTAGGTGGAATTTTTAAGAATTAAATATTAATTTTCGGAATTAATTATTTAATTATTTATTTCCCGGAAATTCAACTAGGATGGCCAGTGACCGGGATTTTATGCTGATGATCGTGGCATGGTCCGTTTATTTAATTGAGCTTTATATTGTGCTAAATTGAATTTATTGTATTTATTTATTTAATTTTCGAAATTAATTATTTAATTATTTATTTCCGGAAATTCAACTGGGATGGCCAGTGACTGGGATTTTATGCTGATGATCGTGGTGTAGACTGTTCATTTAATTGAACTTCGTATTGTGCAAAATTGGAATTATTGTGTTTATTTATTTAATTTTCGAAATTAATTATTTAATTATATATTTTCCAGAAATTCAACCGGGATGGCCGGTGACCGGAATTTCGTGCTGATTATCGTGGAATGGTCTGTTTATTTATTTGGGCTCTACATTGCGTGGAATTGATTTGATTGTGCAATTTTAGTGATTTATCCCGAATTAAATGAAATTGAATGATTGATTGGTTGATGGCCGAGTGTTATTATTTAGCATCGATAATGCTGTAATGAACTGTAAAGCAGAGGGAACTGTGAAAGTGAATTGGGGAAATTCTCGGCTGAAACCAATCAGGAACGATGTAATGAGACATACGTGGTTCGGTGATTAAAGGATATCACTGGTGAAAACGGCGCCTTAAAGAACGCATGAAAACGGCGCCTTAAAGAACGCACAAGTGCTGTCTATTACATGCAGCAGTATGGACATACATGGTTCGGTGATGGAGGATATCACTGGTGAAAACGGCGCCTTAAAGAACGCACGAGTGCTGTCCATTATACACGTCACCTTGGCAGAAGCAGCGCCCAAGAGCATTAATGAGGCTCTGTGACTAAGTGTACTGTTGGCGATTATCGTGATCGGTAATGGGTACGTCACCTTGGCGAAAAAGACGCCCGAGAGCATTCATCTGGCTCTGTGACTGAGTACCCGAATGGAGATTATAAAGTATGGTATTGATTGATTCCGAGAGGTGGTCCGAATGACATGTAATCGATTAGGTCGATTGATCATTGCTTTGATATGATGCTGTGAATTGATTAATTGGATGGAAATGACCGTGAGTGGTCTTGTTGACATGTAATCGACTAGATCGATTTGATCGATACTTAGATCTGTGATGTGATTGTTTGGGTGCCTATATGATCTGTGCTAATATGCAGGTGGAATCTGAGGCCAAGGTAAGTCCTCTGACTCACGTTGTGCATAGGCAGCCCTAAGGTGTATTAGTTTACTAATCGGGTCTTAAGGGGTAGAACTTGTTGAGACGTAGTCTCATCCCGGTTTGGGGAAAACATTTCAGGACCCTAATAAAGAACCTGATGAGAAAGAACTCGAAGAGGAGTACGTGGAGGAGGACCCCGAGAATGACCCCTAGTACGACCCAAATGAGGACTGAGATCCCATCCTATCTTGTTAGACCTTGTCTGCATGTGAATAAATGTTAGATCAGACTTATGTATATATAGTATTGTGGAATACTATGAGATGGGTATAAAAATGAATAGTTGAGAATTTCAGTATGAAAAGTATGGCCTACTTATCTATCCCATTATTTTATTGTCTGGAGATTTATAACTGCTTCCGCATGTACATATATAAATGAAAGGGTCGGCGATACATAGTTCTCGGATATCGCATTTTAAAATCGACCAAAGATAAGGGATGTGCGCGTGCCTGAGGATCGGGGCGTGACACTCAACCTCTACATCCGAAGGTAGGCCGTAAAATACGCCCCGCGTGACAGCAGGGAGCGGCATCCTGCTAATCTGAAATGTTGGTCCCCAAAGGAGTGAGTACAACCACTCAGCAGGTAAAGGACCAATAAACCACACAATGCATCATGCCACGCAATCATCACAATCATAGCATCACATGTCATACAGGCATCCATGCACAACATACCATGGCATCATGCACATGTCATCATACCTCATATACCATCATCATCATATAGACATCACCATCATATCATATACTTACCATCATCATGTCACATATGGCATCATCCTTACCATGCATCCATGCATATAACATCATCATCATATCACATGTACCATCATCATGTCATACATCCATGCATGTAACATCATCATCATATCACATGTACCATCATCATTGCCATGCATCCATGCATGTGACATCATCATCATATCACATGTACCATCATAATTGCCATGCATCCATGCATGTAACATCATCATCATATCACATGTACCATCATCATTGCCATGAATCCATGCATATAACACCATCATCATATCACATGTACCATCATCATTGCCATGCATCCATGCATATATCATCATGCATCATGTCATGCATATATCATCATGCATCATATCATGCATATATCATCATGCATAATTTGATTTCAATTTCATCTTGGACCGCCACATTTCTCTTTCCCGGGACCAATGTTTGCATCCCACATGTATCCAAGATACAATCAGACCATCCGGCTCCTCCACTCTCCGGGCATCTCGTACCCCAACTGGCATCACGAGGACCCTCCAGCATTCAGCCATTTAAGGCCACCGGGCAACCGGCCGTACCCTTCTAGCCAGGCATCTCGCACCCAAACTGGCATCGCGAGGTATCCCTCGGCACAATACTGTCACGACCTCTTTTTTTTTCGGCACCCGCAATCAGATACGGGCGCCTAAGGAGGCTAATAGCTCGGCTGAATTTAATTATGCCCGGACTCTCCCAAGTCCACCAATTCACGATTTTAATAGTCTAAGTTTTTAACCTGTAAATTAATTTTAAAACGGAGTCGCCACTAATCGGTTTGGGGTGGGTCGATTAGAAACCCAAGCGAAGTATCGGGAGAAATACTTGCTCTTGCGCAACCAGAGAAATTAGGATCGGGGACTTGATTACACTAGTTAATCACTAATGCCCTTTCGGTATATAATCTTGTTTAAACCCTAAGGCTTTTTTGGATTTTTGAGGGATTTTCCCATGCATTTTTGTGAAGGAAAAATATTTTTTTGGGCATTTTCTCATTTTTTGGACATAAAAAGCATTTTTTGGATTTTTTGATCTTTTTCTGAAAATATAAATCACTTTTTTGGCTTTTTCTGACTTTTTTGGCTTTTTTAGGAAAATATGGACATTTTTTATTTTTGGCATTTTTTGGAAAATATGAAATATTTTTTGATTTTTTTTATTTTTCGTAAAATAAAATATTTTTTAATATTTTTCAAAATATTTTTGAAAATAAATTATTTTTGATTTTTCTCGATTTTTTTAGAAAATAAAATATTTTTCGACATTTTTTTAAATATTTTTCTGGATTTTCTGGAAATTAAAACATTTTTTAATATTTTTCGAAAATAATAAATTATTTATTCTTTATTATTTATTTTAAAATATTATAAAAACTGACCCGGGTCGGATCCACGGGTTGGGTCCGACCCGGGCCGGCGATCCGAACGAGGACGGATCTATTTTTGTCTTTTTTTGTCTTTTTTCTTTTCCTTTTTTTTAACAAGCCCAGCCCAAATAGATCTATTTTCTAAAAATGGGCCCGGTCCACGTGCGAATGGCCCAAGCTGGCCAAAACCCTACCCGGGTGAGGTGCGCCCGACCCGATTCTGACCTGGTTTCCGGCCGCCTAGGTCTCGCGAAACCCTACCCGGTTTCGCGAACCACACCCGACCCGGCTCGACCCGACGCTGGATCGCTGGCTTCTCCATCCGTCTGCGGCGCGGGCGGAGGGACTGGGGGGTCAATCGGTGGCAACCCGGCGTTCGACGGCGACGGAGGCTAGGGTTTCGAAAAACAGGGGGAGCTTCCGAGCAGCGGCGATGGAGACGGCCGCGTGATTAAGGTTTCGAGAGAGGGGGGAAGGCCTCCGAGCAGCGGCGACGGGGGCGGTGATGGCGTACGGCAGCAGACGGCGACTGAGCTCATACCTATTTCGGTCGATTTCGCGATGTAGGGCTTTGATTCGGCCGAGTCTTCGAAGAGCTGCAAGTCTACATCGGGGAAGCAGTGGCCGATGTTGGGAGAAATAGCAGCGGCGAAGCGCGACGGTGGCAGCACGGTTCGACGGCGTTGGGGCTGGTGCTTGATCACAGCGACGACGGCGGCCTGGCTCGGGGCGACTCGAAACGGCAGCAAGGGTTCGGTCTGCTCCTAGTCAGCCCCTTCTCCTCCAGATCTGACCTCTCTCAAGTCTTCTTCTTCGCGGATCTGGGACTCCCTCGGAACCAGACCCTCCCTGCTCAACCAGATCTCTCCCTCTCCGGCCAGATCCGAGCCTCCACCGGCCGAATCTGACCTCCTCGGACTCGCTCGTCGCCGGCCTCCCCCGAAGTCTCTCAGTGGGAGGTTGGCTGAGCTCGCGACCCGAGTTCTCTCTTGCTCGCTCTTCGATTCTTCCCCTGAAGTCTCTCAGTGGGAAGATCTCGGAGTTCGCTCTCTTTGGCCTTCCTCCCGACACCCTATTTATAGGCGCGGGGGTGCCGATCGGCGGAGGCTAGGCCGGCGGTCCTTGGTGTGCCAACCGGCCTTCCTTCGCCGGCCGAACCGGCATTAGTTCCTCCCCCTCCACGAAGGCTTGCTCTCCATCAATGCCGTGTCCTCTCAGCCACCGGCCTATGCTCCTCTCTCTGCCCTAGCTTGTCCTTCGCGCGTCGGCACCCTTTGCGCGCGTGAGTTGCAGAGGCGTAGGGGAAGAAGATGGAAGAAGGAAGAAGAAGAAGAGAAGGGGGGCGGGCTTTTGGGGAAAAATGGCTGGGCCCTGGGCCTGCGTGGAAAAGAAAAAGAGGGGCCTGGGCTGGCTTTTTGTTTTCTTTTGGTTTTTTCCTGTTTTTATCTGTTTTTTGTTGTTTTCTCTTTTTATTATCTATTTATCTGAAAATATAAAATAAATTAATAAAACTTAATTAATAAAACTAAATAGGCCTAAAATTAAGGCGTCAACAAATACCTACCGAGCTTCCGGCTCCTCCACTCTCCGGGCATCTCGACACTTCTCGGTACTCCCGAGGCCCTCCGGTATCCGGCCATTCATGACCACCCGGCAACCGGCCGTACCCTTCTAGCTAGGCATCCTGACACTCCCGGGGCATCGTCGGCTCACACCTCCGACGGCCTTCTCATTTATCTCAATTCTCATCTTCAATTTATAGTTCAATTTTAACATGGCATGTGATGTGATGTCAATCAAGATCATATTCAACATTGAATTCGTACATGCATCTCAATCATCATCCATAACAATACAATTCATGGAGTCCATGCAATTTAAAATGGTCCATATTTCATGCCTTTTCAAAGTTCACAAAATTCCAGCATGTACCATTTTTAGAAAATATTTAAATTAAATATCCATATGCTTCTCAAAAATCATGAAATCAAGGCATGTGATAGATAAGACAATAAGATAGCAATTTCATGAAAAACACATGCCCAATAGAGTTCCACACAAAAGATATAATTCACACAAATACAGCATGCAATTTCGGATAGAAACAGAATGCGCAGTTTTCGAAATAATTCGATTAAAATACCCGAACGACCTCCGAAAGTTATGAAATTTTACCAGGTTATATTTAAGACACTAAAGTAGATTTTTCATGAAGACTTCTAGGCCAGATTCGTTTTAGATAATTTTCTATAGTCATCCGAAGCTTCTCGTTCTCGCACCGAAATGTCCAGTGTAGGTGTCTCGGAAATATCGAGTTTTCACCCCTTTATTCTTCTTCGTTTCATCTGAAATTTGGATATGTTTTACTTCAAGAGGTCCCCTACAACTTTCATTAAGGGATATAAGTCAAATTTCCAAAGAATAGTCATCATATGGGTCCGTGAAGTCTCGGGTGTCCTGTACCGTGTCTCCAGATTTACCGTCTTCAAGAGTAAGTCGATTCACTAGGCTACACTTGCTCATTTTACTTCAAATTTGAGTATGTTAATATTTAGGATGTTCCCTACAAGTTTCATGCAGAATTCGAAGAGAGATTCTTAGTAAAATTCGACATGCAACCACAAATCTACCAAAAGGTCAGCAAAACTGTTCCAGATCTAGTGTCTTCGTAGGATGAGGGTTTGACCCCTTAAATCTCCACCATTTTGTCCCAAATTTTATTATGTTGTAGATTAAGATGTTGTTTACAACTTTCATGAAGGAATCAAGGTCAAAATCCAACTCGAAACATGCATGCAAGCTCTCACAAGATTCTGGTTCAGGCGGTTCACACGAAATCAGCAACCATTCTCAAGAACAAGCCACATTTTAGCTTCGATTTTGCCTACCCTAACATCCGAAACCTACCACCAACAAATCACACATGCAAGGCACACATGCAAGAGTGGAAATCAGTCCCAACTCGCCTCTAGGACCGAACGGATGACAGCAAAAGGGACGGCACACCGGCGACGGACGGACGGCGTGCGGGCGGCGACGGGTGAGCTCCTTCTCCCTCTCGGTTCCTCTCCCTCTCTCTCGCAACTCACTCTCTCTCTCTCTCTCTCTCTCTCTCTCACTTGGACGGTGGCCCTCAACCGGCCACTCTCTCTCTTCCTCTTCCTTTTATTTCCCCAATTCTCCATCATTGGCAATGATTATTTGCCTCTCCCCAAGCCAAAGCATGATTTACACTTGGCAATTTGAGAGAGACACATGGCCTTCTCCATGCAAGGATGGGCCTCATTTTCGGCTGGGCTTTGGGCCAGCAAATGGGCCGGTCGACAGCCCCTCCTCGGCTCCAATGGGCCGGCCATTCGGCCCTCCAAAAATTCATGCTTTTGGGCCTAAGGCCCAACCTAATTCAATTTTAACCTCCTTTTTAAATACTAATTAAATCTTATTAAACTAAAATACCATAGGGTAAAATTAAATAACTAAACACTTAGAATTACAAACCTATGGATTCTAATCCACGATGCACATGGCCAGAGATAAGTCATCCTCTTTCAAGATCCATCCATTTAAACTCGGCCATAGATTTCAATACAAGATATTAACTGAAGTACCCCTAATTGGCTAGCAAAGAATTTCAGGATGCCACAGCAATGCCGTCCCCAAATTTTTGTTTAATGTGTTCCTCGAACTTTGGTACAATGTACAATGAGGAATTTAAATTTTTAATTTGTTTAATGTCGTTCCTAAACTTTGGGTTTATGCTCAATGTGGTCCTTAAATTTTTAAATATTTTTATATAGTTGATGGACTATATCGAACATTTATAAATAATTTAAGGACCACATTGAACAAATTAAAATTTTAGGGACAACATTGCACATTAGGCCAAAGTTCAGGCTTATATTACACAAATTAAAAGTTTAAGGACGACATTGCATATTGGACCAAATTTCAAGGATCATTTGTGCTATTATGCCAAATGAAAATGAATGGAGTTCTAATGACATGAAACTAGTTTGATTAAACACTGAGGACAATGAACATGTGGTGTTGTGCTTTGGATGCTAATTCATTCAATCGTGTTCTAGTGCTAAAGAGATATGAGAAAAACTTGAGGTCACTTTTTGAAGGAACCAATCGAGTTGAAAAGTTTAAAATCAGTATGCTTACTCATTAGGATGAGCTCTCTACTATGAATGAGAGAGAGTTGATCGTTTCATATATTAACTCGATTCACCGACATAATTATCGTATAGAAATCTCTTGGCGAGGTATATTCTCAAGAATTGCCAAACCGAAAGATTTGAAAGCTTTGCCGGAAGCTTGGGAGACTAAAGTGTCAGCCATTAATGAAGTTCATGATCTCTATGGCGTCTTTTGCTTAGCTTCTCGGAGAGGTCATTACACATAAAATCAAGTTAAAGGCTCGATTGGAGGAAGATTCAAAGAGCAAGTAGTCATTTGCTCTTGGATCCACTAACTTGGATGCGAAGCCAAAACGTAGTGACAAGGACATGACTGTGGTCACGTGGAAGTTCCAGCATTTTCTCGAGAACAACAACTTCAAAAATGATGAAAGGTGCACACAAGGAAATCTTAATTGGAGAAACAACATCAAATGTCACAAGTGCAAAAAGTCAGGCCATCTACGGTACAAATGTCCAAGACGTGTCACCTTCAAGGACAAGAGGGACAAGAAGGAGCGATTTTACAAGACGGATAGAAGGGAGAAGAATGCACAGAGAAATTACAAAATATTCGTGAAATGAAAAAAAAAAAAAAAAAGGCATTGACATCTACAAGAAGCGAAAGCATGGTCGATGATACCTACAGTGATCAAGATGTTGCCACTCTATGTCTCGTGGCTCTAAGCGATTGAGAAAATGAGGTAAATGATCCTACATTTGTTTTTACTTTTGAAGAGCTTCAAGGTGCCTTGGATGATCCTGCAGTAGAATTTGAGAAGTTCGTAAGAAAATTCTCTGTTGAAGAAATCAAATGATTCTCTTATTGATAGATAGAAACAAGAGATTGAAGGGTAAATTTAAATCTTTGAACAGAAAGAGTGATGGTCTTGAAAAAGAAAACATGGCTTTGAAGCTTGGCGAAAATGAGATCAAAGAAAATGTCAACAAGTTGCTAAAGGAATTGGAGTATTTGAAAAAGAAAACGGATGAATTGAATGCCAAATTTGCAAAACTTTATACTAAGGGAACTAAGAGCTTGAACACAATGTTTGAAAAACAAAAATTTCCTCATTATAGAATGTTCTTGCATACAGCAAAGGGCTCGTATGCACACCCACGAGATATACCCCTTGCCAATTTTACTTCTGAAGTTTCTTTTAAGTAAAATCTTCTTTGGTAATTATCATATCTGGATAAATATTTGTTGTAAAAGAAAAATGTTCCTATGAGATATGCCCTCAAACAACAAATTGCCAGTTCCACAGGACCGGACAAGACCGGGAACCAATCAATCCTACAATTATGTGATAAAGGCTTCTGAGTAATTATTTAATCATCTAGTAGCTCTATTACCAATACTCCTAATGACATTGCTCAGGTTATTGCAAGAAGGCATGAAAATGTGTATGTGATTTAGCCAGAGTGCTTAAACTAAAATGATGGAAGTTGTCTTGTTGTTTCGAACAAAAACGATCCTTGATTATAGGATCGAAAATCAGCACAAAATCAGCACATGTTAGTATGGATACTATCTCAAAGCTTCCTAGGTCTCGTGGCTTACCTAATTCAAAGATCAAGTTTGTGAATGCTTGTGTTAAAGGAAAATAAACAAAAGTACCATTTGAATTTAAGAAGCGTGTTAGCAACTCTAGACTTTTGGAATTGCTTCATATGGATAGGTTTGGTCCTTCAAAATGTTCGAGACTTGGTGGTAAAAAGTATGGGATGGCCTTAACTCATAATTTTTATGACTTTTGATGTTGGGATTCCTAGAGTTCTAACTGATCGCCAATTTGGTGGAGAATCTACACTAGAAAGTTTGGACATCAAGAAGAGATTAGAAGTTTGGATAAAGAAGAATATTTGGGATGGCCAACTAGAACCCAAGAGGTATCACCACCATTGTTGTATTAGGCTAGCCGACATGTTGAGAAAACATTTCCTCAGAGATTTCGATAATTGACAAAACTTAGAGATTTCGTTTTCTGATAAAAAGTATTTTTCAAGTGAAAAGTCTGATGGGATATAATCAGACGATTTCAATCAGAATTAGGGTTATGGATTATTTTTTCCTTCCTTGCATATTTTATCAAAAGGCTAGGAAGGAGTAAATCACCCGTGCAACAGTTAGTGGCAAATTGGTTTGATTCCTTGTTATATTTATAAGGAGTTTCGAAGGAAAGTCTTTCCAATATCTACTAGACACTCAACTTTCCTGAAACTACTTACTAGAGGCAAAACGTTCCTTCCAAATATGGACACTCCACTTTTGGAAACCTGATTTGTTGTATGGAGGGCAAAACATATGGGAAGCTCCACCCTCGACAATCCTGATGCAACTAGATCTTCTCAATTAGATCCATGGCCAAGGGGTAGATTGGCTAAATTATTCTTTTGAAGATATGTCCAACGGTTAGCTTGGACTTGAGGAAATATAAGAGGATGTCTCAAAGCAAAAGGAATTCAATTTCCATTCATAAGTATTGAAGCTTTTGATTCCAAAGTCTGAAGAGTATTCTTAATCTTTTACATTCATCTCGTGAGAGTGTGTGTGGAGTGACTCACACAAACTTGAGTGTTCTTAGTTCAGTATTTGTAACCTCTGATCGGTTCTTATTAGTGGATTCAAGCTAATAGGCTATAGCGCGGGAGAATAGACAACTTATTGGGAAAAAGGAGGAAAATCACTTTGATCTCGTCTTTCGGAGAAATAAGTGGCTCACGAGGAATGGAAAAAAACATATTCTATTTGATCTCAAAGTCCTCATATAGCACTTCTTCTAATCCTGGATGGGGGATCACTTGTAGGAATGACATAATGCTAATCCATGTTCCACACGGACAAGGAAGCATTGTTTTTTAATTTCATTCTAACTTGGTTCTTCGGTGGCCTCATAGAATCAGGTATGCACTTGATCCTATGAAGAAGTTCTTCACAGGGGTGGATTTGGACAAAAGATAGGAAAGCTATTCTTGAGTTTTGAGTGCCCATGAAAGAAGGGCAAAGGGAAAAAGCCATGATGATCAGGAAAAGGTAGTCTTGGTCACTACTATGGCCCTGTTTGCCAACATTTCAGATAGTTGGTGGATCGGGTCCTCGCATCATATTTTCTTCCGAAAGGAAGAATTATGTGCAAATATGATTGAAGAACTAGGTTCTTCATATATGGGCAATGGCACTTCGACTGGTTTCAGAGGCCGAGGGAATGTGTAATTGCTGTTTGAAAACGGAAAGTCAGAAAGAAGGGGTATCCAGCTTGCAAAAACCAAACCACTATAAACTTTTGTGTGCAATTCTCTATTCCTCACTCTTTTTGTTTATTAGAATTATACACTAGTAAGATCTTACCACTTCATTAGAAGCTATCTTGCTGCAATATTTGTTTAATTTCTTTCTTTTCAGCACAATCACCTATTCACCCCCTCTAAATGACAGTTATAGCCATAACAATAAGTTGATATGAGGACGAAAAATGAAGATGAGGTAACCACTACTAAGCTTACTTTGCTATAAGGATTTGTAGGAAATACAAGAGGAACTTCAATTGTTCAACTAGTTCGCTGAAATTTTCCTCCAAAATTCATCTCTTTTCCCAATATCCTCCTCCTCCTCCACCACCTTATTAAATATGTGTCATTGTATTATTTTCAAGATCATCTGGGCTTGTTTCCTATTTGAACATGTGCTCAAAATTCTTTTCCGCGTGAGCATATTTTAACACTTGACCTTGAGTACATTGGATTGCTGAAATCATTTGATCTACTTTTTTGCCTCTTAAGCCTATTTTGATGTTATGACAAAAAGGGGATATTCAATTTTGATTAATGAGCACGCTCGGAGGGGGAGCTTATGATTTAAATTGTATCAAGGACTTCGATTTCTCAAGAAAGTTTTTTGACTTTTATTTTCCTCGTTTAAATGTTTAAAGGGACTTTCTTCATTGGGAGATTCTGTTTGATTTATGGTATAGACTTCATAAAAAAAGGGAATATTTTTTACCCTAATATAGTTTTGATGATTATAACACTCACTCAATTACGTTATGATTATTTGAAATTATATCCGTCGTATTTGAGTATTTTTTGAATAATTTTAAAGGGCTAAAAGAGACCGTCTCTGCCTTGAAAAATGGGGCTGAGTACCCAATCGGCCGGATGCTTAGCTAGGTTACCTACGCATTCCACACTCCCATGGTTTTGAATCTGGATTTGTCTACCCAATCCAACAAGCGTCTAGGCCATTTTTAGCCCGACAGTTGGACTCCCAGAAGTCTCAATGGAAGAATTTCAAGCTATTTGATGTGTTGGCAATGCCTAGTTTGGTTCCTTTTTTATTCCCTTATAAATAGGGTAGCTCATTGTCTTGGGTAATTGTGTACGGTACCAATTCTTGCAATATCCCTCTAGTATACACTTTGCAGTCAGATTCATAAGAGATGAATGTTGTGTTTCTTTAGGAAAGAGTGCACCCTATATATAAAGGAGTACTGGCTCAATCGTTAATCAACTTTTGTATAAAGCTTCAGACGTAGTAGATTGGGCCTTACTTTCAAATGGTCTATGAGAGTGGGGTACGCATGGGTTTGGGCCAAATCACAATATATCTTGCCAAAGTTATATTTTTGTGTAAAATATTTTATATTGTGTTGCATATGCTACGCATTTGGGCCAGGAGTTTATACATCCCATCAAGGATATTCTCATTTTCATTAACTTTTTTGTTTTTCTAAATCATTAGCCTCATCAAAAAAATCATCAAATGAATCATGCGACTTACCTATTGAGCCATTTTTAAGGCATTAAGCATACATCTTCATTAGATCTTTTACTCAATTATGATATTTTCATCACTGGGATAGGGTTAAAAAATTAGTATTGGAGAAATATGATATGGGGACATATTAGAAAAACGTTGACCCAAATTGAAGTGCGCCAAGATGGTCGAAATTCAAATATTTGGAGAGCGACCAAGAGCTCTGGCCTCTTTAACATTCTTCAAAAGAAGATGCATCATGTATGTCCACTTTGCTTGAAGTTCTAATCCGTGGGCAACCAGTCGATCCATGATGTTTGCCTCAATGCCCTCCAGATTACTTCAACCGCGCACCAACTCACTTGCAAATAACTTCTTGCGTTGCATGTTTTCCATTAGTCATCATTTCATTTGAAACCATCTTGATTTTAATATTTTGTTTCTCGACTCCATTTGTTTTAGCGAAAAATGAATGATTTAAATAATATTTTCTTAAAAATAATTACTTATATCGTTTATAAAAATAAATGAGCAAATAATATTTTTTATCATCGATGAAAATATCTAGACATAAATTATTATCAATGATAACATCTTTAAGCGACACAACTAATCCTTTAGAAAAAGATTTTCCAAATCAGTCATTTTTCATAAAACAAAAGAGATTTTATGCATGTTGCTTCTCTACTAGGCCGAGCTCTTCAAGCTATAACTCAGCTTCATTATTCCACATTGTTTTTTTTTTTTCAGACATTGTTCCACATTACAAGGTCATAACATGTAAGTTGGGTACTAACAAAATTATATTCGATCTTTCTTTCAAAATGGTATACTTGGTATAGAAAATGTAAGAAATATAAAAACAATAATTCAAAGGTTATAAGTCCATCATTAGCAATCTCTCAAGGAATTTTATTTATCTTTCCTAATAATTATAGATGTCATTAGAGTTTGCGCTAAATCGTCACGCATATTCAATTGATATAAATCGTCAATTCCCGCTTCAGTATTTTGCAGCCCTATCATGCGTTCCTCCACACTGGTTGGGCCACTTTCCTCTTGATCCGTTCGATTTGGGCCATTTTCCCAAAGTGCAGTATCCTCCATAGCTCTTGATGCAAGACTGTTTTTCAAGGACTAGAGCTGGTTCTCATGGCTTCTCTTGAACTCTCTTCCTTTGAATTTGTTTGATACCTGAACATGACAAACCTCGGAGAGCGTACGCTACTGACTAACCACATAGAGGAAAGCAGGATCGAGTTGAGTCACTGGTTGTTTGGAATCAGAGTCTTTAGGTTGTCCCCTAATTGTTTGCACATTATTTGGAATCATTGCTTTGTCAAGACTTCTTCCATGACTCTAAGGCTATAAGCTGAAAATGATTCAAATCAGCATGACCAAAATTGACTTTTTCATGGCGATCTTGATTTGGAAAATGCAAGCCACATATGATTAGAATTTGCTTGATCATATGGTGTCTATGGAGCAATCCCTCTCCCCTTCTTGCCATTGATGCGTGGTAGGATGTGGACTGTGGCTATCTCTTTTCCTCCTCTTATTGGAATATAGAAAGCTTATCTCAGGAACTTGTCATAAGCAACCCCTTCGGTATGACTCCTACAGGAAAAAAGGCAGAGCCTTTTCCTCAGCAACAATCTTCCTGCAACATTGTGACAAGTGCCAATGAACTACACATCTAACAAAGGAACAAAAATACGAGTCTATTCAAACGTTATGTGAACTACTTATGTGGGCAAAATATATTTTCTTGTACTAGGTTCTGGCAAGCAAAACATTAAAGAACCTCGGAGGCAGAGTGATGTTCTTCGTGAGGTATTAGATTCCCATTATGGGTGATGTTATGACGCCATTGGCTTAAAACGGATGAAATTCATGCCTTTTTTACTGGCTATTGCTGGATCATTAAAGAAATTATTGCAGTTGTATAGTTGCTAACTACATAAAGATATTTGGTTATTCAACATTTCAGAATAATTATTACTTGTGAATGTTACCAACTCTTGCTATACTAGTAGGTATTTTATAATAGTACAATAATTAGCCACACCCACTAATTACTAATTCAATCAAAGTTACGACTTTTATAAATTAATAATTACTAACTACTTGGAGAAATTATTAGTTACTGAAAGGTTCAAGCTTACTTTTAAATGTGGAAAGTAAATATTGACTCCTCAAATTTACCAGATCTCAATGGATTGAAAGTTTATCTTTCCCTAAAGAGAAATTAAAAATCAAACCAAGAAATTACTAGCTATTGTGAAAGGTGCATACTTCCTTTTTTCAGTATAAACATTATCAATTGAATGAAAAGTCATTTTCTCGTATTATTAGACATTTTCCCTTTGAAGATTACTAATTACCAATTGGATGGAAATATATCACTTACTAATATTTTGGAAACTACTTACTCTGCTAAAAAAGTGACCATACTTGTAGAAAGATTACTGCTTTTGAAGATAAAAGAGGGGAGCTAACTTCCATGAGCTTGTGTATGATAATTTTCCAGTGTTGGTTGAATCTTAAAAGAGCCATTTTTTGCCGCATCTAACAAATTGTCTTTCATTCCATAGGATATTGTTGCTGACCGCCGCTGATCCTACCTTTTTTTTTCATTAGCAATAATCTTCCTCTGCTTGCGTATATCTTTGTTTATTCTCCTCCTCTTACTCTTCAGATACCCTTTTTCATTATTGTCGCACCCCATCCCCGCAACTACATTCCGACCAAGGAGAGAGCGATCCAATCTTTCTCTAGCCAGCACTAGCAAAAAGCATGCTCACTCTCTTTTCCGATATAGAGATTTACTCATATTGCACAAAGAAGTTACTAAGTGCAATTACTTCGTATGTTGACACTTACTTTTTCAATATTATAAGTCACTAGCGAAACAAGAAGTTTATGATTACAGGGTTGTTAAAAGTTGCTCGATGTCTTGAAAAATTACTGATAAAACGAGATGTTACTTATTACTAATAGAAGCACGCATGCTTTTTCAGTATAAGAAGTAGCTGATAAGGATAAGAAAAGTTGTTGTAATTACTTCTGGTAATTTGGTACCAACTAAATTAGATGAAAGCTTACTCACCAAACAGAGAGGTTAGGTGACAATAATAGCAAATAATTGTGCACTTCAAGCTTTCATGATCACGATTATACAACATCATATTTATCATTTCACATGAATCATAATCAATATGAAAAAAATCTTTTGCTCGATGTGATGTGTCATGCATATCTCTTGAACCAACCATTGAGTCGATCAGGCATTGATTTGCTTCGGGTTTCACTTGGATGCGGCCCCTAAATCCAGTTGCTTAGCTTCTTCCACAAATTGAACTCAATTTGCATCGAATTTTGGATGGACTGGGTCAAATGTCCAACGATGTGACTTGCTTTTTTAATGACCTCGCCGCCATCCAATCACATAAACCTCTCAAACCAACCATTGGGCCAATCAGGCCTAGATTTGATTCAAGTTTTAGTCAGATTTAGGCTTCAAAATCGGGTGGTTGCTTCACTTCTTCGACAAAAATTGAATTCATTAGCGTCGAGTTATGAACCGATGGGTTCAGTGGTCCGACGATGCCGAGCCACTGTTCTTAACGACCTTGATGCTCACACAGCGATCGACAACATCAAAACTCTTGTTGGGGAGTAGTGTCGATACCGCAAAGACAGTAGTAGCCCGAAAAAGGAGTACAGTTGCGCTGTTGTCTGCAAACCTTTTCCCTTTCTTTTTTCTGTGTTCTGTTTCTTTAAACGGAAATGCATTCGGTTCTTCATACGTACATTGTCTGTATTTCTCGTATGTAACATTTACGGAAAATTTGAGTATATACACTTGTGAGATACACTTTTCATGCGCACATTTTTTTCATATTAATTACTAAATTTCGTGCATGTTCTACATACATGAGTGCTTATTTTATTCCTTGCACAACGTCATAATATATTAATAATTTTAAATTGGAGGACAGAATAATTACTAGATTTTTTTCCTCATTATTACCGCTTTATGAATTCCTTTCAAGAAAGCAAACACTAAGGCTACGCATGACAAAATTTCTGAAACAGAAATTGATTTACGGCCGAAATCAATTTCTTAATTTCTATTCCATGGACAAGTTTACGAGCAAAGAAATCCGTTTGATAACGACTCAAAATTTTTATTTCTGAAACAGCAATCCGTTTGATAACAGAACAAAATTTCTATTTCTATGAATAGAAATTAATTGGAGAACAACATAGGAAATTCTCAAATACAAAATAATAGTCGAAATAATACTAAAACAATATAGGAAATCCTCAAATACAAAATAATAGTCGAAATAATATGAATACATTACAAAAGTTGAAAATACAATATCATGAAATTTCCGGCATATTATTATCCCTTGCCATTTTATTAACAATTGTTTTCCTAAGCGTATTTATTTGGTTTCCCTCTTCGTTCAATGTATTGTTTGCAAGCTCATCTTGCATAGGTTCAGACAAGTACTGCGGAAGCATGAATATGGGTGCCATTAATGGCGCCTATACAACCTTGTTATTTTATCAAAAACTAAGATTATACAAAATTATCAACAAAATAAAATTAATGGTGTAAAGAAATATATGAGAATTCTACCTTAAAGTAACGTTTATGGTTAGGAACCAATTGGGGGATGGTCGGTTTATTTTGATTCTCGAATTGAATCAGTCCGATTGCTCATCCATAATTTCTTTATTATTGCTCAATGAACCTTTAATGGCCCTTGCATAGCAAAGAGAGAGATTCTCTTGAATCTCTTGCCTTCAAATTAAAATTCAAGATTGTGTAACAATCTAATTATTTTGATTTTGCAAGAATTTTGAATCCGTAAAAAAATAAGGTTAAATTTCTAGGCACGTTTTTTATTCATCTATTATGTAAAAACTTTTCTTCAATTGGCCATGCGCATGCCTTTTCTAGGAGGAAAGAGCTCTATTGTTTTTAAGTAAGCATTTAAGAACTTTGGTCGTTTTTGAAAATTGGGAACCCATTTAGTTGTCTTTCATCCTAAAGAGGAAGTTATAAAAAAAAAAATTGAAAAAAAATGCAAAAAAAAAAAAAACACGAGCAAAATAAGAAAAAGAAAATTGGCAATAATTTGTGAAGTTGGGGTTATAAGTGAATTAAGTTAGCAAGAAAACGCAAGATTCTTTTATATGGTTTGATTTCAATTTCTTATTTCTATTTCGAAACGAGAAGTTAAAAATTTATCTTCGATTTCTTCAATTTCTCTATTTCTGGAATAGAAATCTATTTCAGAAATAGATAAATCAAATCGTTACAAAGCATTTTTCCAAACCCAAACTGTTAGAAACAGAGAAACAGAAAATCGAAAAACAAAAATTTTGTCATGCGTGCCCTAAATGAACACTTTTGGTATTTTTTAGTAAAAGCAAACCACATTTTTTAATAGCGATTTTAAAAAATAAGGTATTTGATTTAATAAAAGTCCATGTGCTTAGATTGAAAATCAAGTAAATGATTGATGCCATTATCTTAAAAAAAAAAAAGAATATATTAATATCATGAAAAATCATAAATACCAAATTCTATCAAAAAATATTTGTGGTAAATTTATTTTCTATTAGTTTCTATTAAATCGGATTAATATTATGAAAAATCACAAACTAGTGAACATGTGACAAATAGAAAGTAAAACCTTCAATTTGTACATCCATCAATTGTCGAGTGTTATTCAAGTTAGCAAATTGATAGTAATATCTAACAAAAATTAACGAGATCAAATTTGTGATAAGTCTAATAGTTTGAGATTTTTTTTTTTCTGGTGGAAAAAGTAAGAAATAGTCTCAAACACTAGCAAAAAATAATCCATAAAACTGTCTTCCCAGCAGCGACGTTCGAATTCAAAAAAAGTCACTCACATTTTCCACCATATTCCCCACTTTTTCACGTGACCTTTTTCCCAGTCCCCCATGACCCCAAACTCCCCCTCCACTCCAACCAAGCAATGACGCTCACCACCGCCGCCCTCTCCCTCCTCCTCCTCCTCCTCCTCCTCCCGCCTCCTCCCACCGCCGCAGCCGCCGACCCGCCCCTCGACTCCCTCCTCCTCTCCGACGCCGTCGCCCTCCTCTCCTTCAAGTCCAGCGCCGACCTCGACAGCCGCCTCCTCTTCGCCCTCAACGAGCGCTTCGACTTCTGCCAGTGGCGGGGCGTGAAGTGCGCCCAGGGCCGCGTCGTCCGCCTCGCCCTCCCCTCCTCCGGCCTCCGCGGCTCCCTCGCCCCCGCCACCCTCTCCCGCCTCGACCAGCTCCGCGTCCTCTCCCTCAGCAAAAAAAACCCTCTCCGGCCCCCTCCCCGACCTCTCCTCCCTCCCCAACCTCCGCTCCCTCTCCCTCGCCCTCAACTCCTTCTCCGGCCCCTTCCTCTCCTCCCTTCTCTCCCTCCGCCACCTCCGCGTCCTCGACCTCGGCCTCAACGCCTTCGCCGGCCCAATCCCCGCCCAGATCACCTCCCTGAACCGGCTCGACACCTCCTCCTCGACGGCAACTGGTTCGGCGGGGCGCTGCCGCCGCTCAACCAGACCCTGCTCAAAGCTTTCAACGTCTCCAGCAACAACCTCACTGGCCCGATCCCTGCGACGCCGACCCTGTCCCGGTTCGACCCGTCGGCGTTCGCCGGGAACCCAGGGCTCTGCGGCGAGGTGATCAACAAGGCGTGCGCCTCGGGCGCCCCGTTCTTCGGGCCCACCTCCTCGTCCTCCGGCGGCAATGGGAGCAGCTCCGTGCTGGCTCCGCTGGCGCAGAGCACGCAGTCTCAGAACGGCGTCGTCGTGTCGCCTGCGTCTTCGTCGCGGAGGAAGCCCAAGAGAACCGGCGCGATCCTGGGCGTCGCGCTCGGTGTCATACTGCTGGTTTCGGCATTGTTGATCGTCTTCATCCTGTGCAAGACCCGGAAACGCCAGACCCGCGCAAGCTCGAAAGGGCCCGTGGAGCCCGACGAGCCCGTTGTTCAAGCGAGAGCCGTGAATTCTGCGGCTCCGAACTTGATGACGGAGCTGCGAGAGAAGTACAACAGCAAGATTCAAGAGGCTCAGCAGAGAGTTCAGAGGAGCGGATGCTTGGTGTTCTGCGCAGGAGAGTCGCAGCTGTACACGCTGGAGCAGCTCATGAGAGCGTCCGCCGAGTTGCTCGGCAGAGGCACCATCGGGACGACGTACAAGGCCGTGCTCGACAACCAGCTGATCGTGACCGTGAAGCGCTCAAAGCGGGCAAGACGGCGGGCACGAGCGAGGAGGCGTTAGAGGGGCACTTGGACTCCGTGGACTGGTTGAGGCGCCCGAATTTGGTGCCCATGAGGGATTTCTTTCGGGCCAAAGGGGAGAGGCTTGTGGTCTTTGATTATCAACCCAATGGCAGCCTTTACAATCTCATTCACGGTATACACATTTTACTTATTTTGCGAATACGATTTTGATAATTGATTCGATTCTTTTAGCATGTACGAGACGTTTTGTTTCGTTCATTGAGCATCAATAAGTTTGGCTTGGTTTCTTTTGAGGTCTCTCTTTGTTGGGTTTGTCGGATGAGTCATATTTGGAGACTTTTATAAGTGTTCAGTTACGTCGAAGGGCCTACTTGGGAAGATGGGTTGGCGACTGTATTCGGTTAGCGCCTGCCGTTTGTTTGTCAGTGCAGTGGGGTGGTTCCCGGGGTGCTATTTTTCCATTATTGGCCATGTTTTGGAGTACGTGCCGCAACACGTTGCCGCTTTTTCGAACTCTCATTTATGCATTTTCCTTCTCTTTTGTAAGGAAGAAGAGACATTTCTTGTTGACTACTTGAGAAATACTGGAAATACGGAGTAGATTATCAAATTCAGTTTAGTAATGGGGTGCACTCACTAGTATTGTCGCCTTCAACTACTCAAGCTCAAGCTTTGGTTTGGTTAGATCAGCAACTCAACCACGATCGATAAATGGAAAATATCTTATGAGTTTTCATCCAACAATGTGTGAAATGCAAAGAAAAAAAGATTTAAAACACCTAGGAAGGTGATTGATGGTACCTACATGGATAAAGAAAAGCCCATTCATTTGGAATGTTTCCATAAGCGGTCGTGTACTTGCTGTTACATGCCTCAATGCCAAGATGAGGAGAAATTGTTAGCATACTTTCATTTTGTCAAGAGGTATCAGAGATGCGGGAAGAGGCATTTCAATAACAAACATTAGAGATGCGAGTAGAGGCATTTCATTAATAAAATGAGATTTACAATGTGTCCAATAACTTCTTAACATTCCTTCTAAAAGAAAACAAATGTTGGTCTAAAAGATTATTCTCAGCAATACACTGTTGTTTGATTGCAATTTGCTCGTCGATCTCCGTTTGCTGTCGATCACATTCTTTTAGAATCTTGTCATAGTATTTGAAGTGCCTCTTCAAAAGTTGTCCTTTCTTTTCCTTGTTGGACCTGTTGATGGCAAGTTGGCGATCGACTTCAGCTAGTTGTTCTTGAAGTTTCCTCTTCTCCTCCAGAAGTTTAGCCTCCTCATCGAGAACGACTTGGAAGAGTTGGCAACTTTCCTTTGTCACGGATTTTTGTTCCGCTAGCTGGATTTTCAAGGCATTATATGTTCTTTTCTTCATTGTCGACACAGCGATCTTGTCATAATTTTTCTTGAACTTAGTATTCCTTGCGTTGAAGAGAGTCAAGAATTCTTCACACTCCAATTGGAATCCAGGGGTACTAGGAAAATATTCCTTGCCAGTATTCAATTCCGAGAGTAGAGCTTTAACTTTGGATTCCATGCTTGGTTCAGAGATGATTTCCGAGAATCCACCCTTGGTGAGTGCATAGAACTCTACCCATTTGGCCCTCACAACATCAGCAGCAGCAGGGGACAATGAACCAGAGTCAGTTCGAAGATTGTCACTAGGACATCTTGAATCTATCCAATTCAGAGCATTGTCGATCTTCTCCAATTCAGCCATATCAAAGTCAGAAGAAGCAGCAGAAGACTCTTCAATCTTATCTGGCTGTGAACTTGATGTATCAGTTGCCAATTCTGGTGCTAATCCAACGGTCGCTCTCGGTTGTGTCGACATGCTGACAGGTGGAATCATCGATGGCTGTGGATTTGATGGACCAGTTGAAGCGATAGGTGCCTCCGGTGCAGAAATTTGAATCTTTGAAGAAGATGACACTAATGGCCACACAGCAGTGTCAGTTCCTGAACCTGTAGATAGAAGGTCAGCAGGAAGGTTGATCTCACATATTCCATTATCTAGATCACCAATACTTAATGTGTAGTTACTATAATCACTACCATCAGAATCATAGTCACTGCAATCATTGCCATCATAGTCACTATAATCGCAACCTTGTTCTGCTGGTACATGAGGCGGTTGAGCTTCTGGGGATTGGACCTGAGGAGCTGAATCGACATCAGCAGCAACACATTCTTCAAGCAAATTTTGCTCGGCATTGATATTGGCATTGATGTTAATATTCGATGAACCTGCTCCATGCCCATTAATAACACTGACGACGTCAACATTGATGTCTTCAAGTGTAGGCACGATATCTCTGTCTTTAACATCTGTACTGATGTCGACTCTCGGTGAAGATAGCCCCACACCCTTCTTAAAAAGGGGGCAGGATTTTCTTCTCTTTCTTCTTCTCGCCTTTCAACAATCCTGATTCCTGTCAATCGTTTGCACGCTACTTTAGTAGGAGTCATCTTTGTACGTTTTACTACCACCGCATAAAATAAAACATGACGGGGAATTAGACCAAAAAGGGAAGGATGACATCGAAGAAAAAAGGGTCCTTACCGGATTTCTCCTTCGCATGCATTTGTAAGGTTCCATTCTCTTGACTAATCAAGGAACTCTTTATGAGAAATTGTATCTCAATAGCCGTGTCAAAACTACAACCATTAAGAACTTTCTCTTTGTACTCTGAACTCCGCCTGCTGGGAAAACAAGTGCTGTCGAAAAAAATCTCCTTCGCATTTCACAGCAAACTTTCCCATTCATGTTCTGCTCTACCACATACAGAAGAACCAAATACCTCAGTGCTGAAGGAAGTCCTTTAGCATAGTGTAGAGCCCTGTCTATCAGATCTCTTCTTATTACTGTTTTATTTCAGTACTTGGAAAAGCATGCCGGCCAAAAAGGTCAAGAGATTCGTCGTGTCTGAGAGTTCTGACTTCATAGATATAATTACAATCTCCTCGAGCAGTTAGTGGATCAATTTCTCTTGTTGTGACAATTATTATACTTCCTTTACCGAACCACTCACAATCTCCGGCTAAAACATTTAACTGGTGTGCATCATGAACATCATCAAAAACAATGAAAACTTTCTTATTACGAAGTCTATCTTGAATCAACCGACTTCCACCATGAACATTGAAGATTATTAATTCCTTTCCGAGTAGCTCCCATAGCAAGTTTTTCTGCAAACCAACCAAATCATTGGAATTTTTGGAATTTTCTCCAACAACCAAGAAACTAGAACCTTGATAGTCCCTAAAAACATCATTATAAATGGCTTTAGCAATGGTTCTCTTCCCTACACCTTCAAGTCCCCACAATCCTACCTTAAGAAAATCTTCCTTGGACCATATATTTAAGATACTTTTAAGCTCATGTACTTGGCAATCTATCCCAACCAGAAACTTGGCTACATTTAATGGCACTCGATCTAGCTGAGACGAGATCTCCTGTACAATACGTTGTATAATCCCCGCTTCACATCTGGCAATGGTAAATTGGTAAATTCATTGAAATTGTTTTTAGAGCAATCCAAAGAAACGAATAAATATTCAAAGAAAATTACCGAGGAAGAAACTAGTCCATGATATATTTGAAGATTAATGTCCAAATATGTTTAACTAGCAAAATGCCCGTGTTTGCACGAAAGACCCTCCAACTCACGGTAAATGGGGTGGAGCAGGGGAGCGCAAGCTTCGTATACTAACTGCCTGTCCGAATTGGAAAGCCAAAGTCCACGAAAATATACTTCTATAGATTTCTGAGTTAACATTTTTTCTAAGATTAAATTTTAATCTTCTTGTTGCGCTATTGTTGATCTCCTGGTATTGGTCAGGTTACTGCAAAACGGCATGGAAATGCGCATGTGATTTAGCCAGAATGCTTGAACTCAAATGATGTAACTTGTCTGTTGTTTCAAATAAAAATGATCCTTGATTAATGGCATAAAAAATTAGGACATATTAGTATGGGCTCTATCTCAAAGCTCTCTAGGCTTAGTTCGGTCCGTGGCTTACCTAATTTTAAATATAATAAGGATCAAGTTTGTGATAATTGGGTTAAAGAAAAATAAACAAAAATGTCTTTTAAATCTAAGAAGCACGTTAGCACCTCTTAACATTCGGAATTGCTACATATGAATTTTTTCATCCTTCAAAATCTTTCAATCGTTGGCTTAACTCATAATTTTCGAAACTTTTAATGTCGATCTTGAGGTTGGGACTCCTAGAGTTCTAACCGACTGTGAATTTGAAAAACAAGGCTGGGTACCCTGCTAGCTAGATGCCCGGCCAATTACTTCCGGACTCTGGGCTCCTATAGCTTTGTACCTTGGATTTGTCTGCTCAATCCAACAAGTGTCCAGGCCATTTTTAGTCGGATACCCCGAACTCTCGATTGAAGAACTTTTAGCCATTTGATGTGTTAATACCGACTAGTTGAGTCAGGTTCCTTCCCCCCCTCTAAGGTAGCTCATTGTTTTGGGTAATTATGTACACTACCAATAGTCGCAAGATCCCTCTAGTATACGCTTCGCAGTCAAATTCTTAAGAGATGAATCTTGTAAGATTGTTTCTTTATAAAAGAGGCACCATACTTGTAAAGGAGTGATGGCTCCACCATATGCCAACTTTTGTATAAGGTTTCAAGTGTAGTGGATGAAGCATAACTCTCAAACGGTCTTAGGGAGTGGAGTGGGCATTAGTTTAAGTTGAACCATTATATATCGGCTAAGCATTCCTCTGTCTCTACCTCTTATTTACATGCATATTATGAGTTTCACAAATTGCTATTGCCAAACTTAAATTTATGTGGATATACTGGATATTGCAGAGCATATTCTACATATTTGGGCCAAAAGTCGATACATCCCGTCAATACAATTCTTGTCTTTAACAACTTTTTGATTTTCTAAGTCATTAGCCTGATCATAATATTCATAAAAAGAATCATGTGACTCACCTATTGAGCTGTTTTTAAGGTAGTGAGAAAGCAAGTGGATATATATTTTCTATATAGCTTTCACATACTCAATCATGAAATGCTCACCACCAGAATCAAAGTGAAAAAATAATGTTGGGGAAAAGTTATATGGGGGCGTGTCAAAAAGATGTTGACCCAAATCGATGTGCGCCAAGATGGTGGAAATTCAAATAATTGGAGAGCAATCAAGAGCTCCAACCTCTTTAATGTTCTTCAGAAGAAAATGCACTGTGTCTGTTCACTTTGCTTGAAGTTATCCTATTTTGAGTGTTGATACTCAAATTTTTGCCGATGTTTTTTATATCCATTTATTTTACAAAAATATAAAAATATAAAAATATAAAAAAATGGAAGAATGAAAAATGAAATAAAATTAAAAAAATGAATAATAACAAAATCCAGCGGGCCGATGTTGTCCAGCCCACTTGGCAAAAATTTCGGCCTAATGAGCCCATCATTTTCGCCCCCACCCTCATTTCCTTTTTGTTTTTTTTTTATTTTTTTTAAACCACCAGAGCTTAAAAAAAAAAAAAAAACAGAGAAAGAAGACCCAGCCCATGTCACTTCTTCCTCTTGCACGAACGCGCGTCCGTGGAGGGAGGGAGTGTACAGCGACCACGACGGAAAGGCGTGAGCAGCGTCTGTGAGCGCCCGTGAATGAAAGAAGAGCGACGGACGAGTGACGGAAGCATGGCCAAACCTTCTAGAAGACTGCTGAGCTGGAGACAGCCATAACAGAAAAAAGATTCCATGCTGAGGCAAAGGGGGCATGCTCCACGTTCGCTGCGATACGTCCTCTGTCCTGTTTTCGGCGCTCCTCCCCTCCGCCCCTCGCCGGAGAAGATGACGGACGGTCTCCTCGATCTTCATTCCTCCTTCGTCGTTCTCAGGCGGCCAGAGGCCGCCGTTCGTCTTCGATCGCCGGCCACCACGGTTCTTCGCATCTGAACTTCAGAAAACAGAGCACGCACCAAGAAAGCGAGCCAGCAATCAATCAATCAATCTGTTGCGAGGAGGAAGCGATCATTATCGTCCCGCAAGCAGAAAGCGTAGGCGTCACGGATGCCTTCGTTCTCGTGTCGCTCGGGCATGGCGCTGAGGACTCAATTTTGTAAGAAAGCGATCGAGAAGCTCGCTGATCGTGTTCAAACAGCGCCATGATCGTGACCACGGATTTTGGAGATTTTTTCTCTCTCGGACGGTCTCACCAACGCCTTCTTCTCTTTGACCGTTTCATCCTAACTTTTTTATATCTATGGAGCTTCGTCTCAGATAGGCTCACAGAGACGTACTCGTTCAATTCCGGAGATTTCCACGCTAAGCCAATCCGCCGGTTAGTGAACATTATTACTTTTCTTCTTCACTGGTTGCTATCTTCAGCTGGAGCTAGTTACAGACGAGTACATCTATCGACTAACTTCGTCGCAGGATACCGTCGCTGTATTCTAACGAGAATTGATTCAGTCGCTGTCCTGCGTTGTTTAATCGAGAGAGTCTTATGGTTTGATTGTTTGCTATTAGTTTCAGATTCATTGATTTCCTTCTATTGATGCTTAGCTGAGCGTCTCATGTCATATTGCTCTTTGTTGTTTGGTATTTCTTTCTATCGAGCACTGCGCTCATTATGCTCGACACCTGTTTGACTAAGTTTCTAAACCGTAGAAGCATGATGGTTTCCGGTGTTTGGATGATTGTCGTTTCTTGCTTCACTCGGAAGTTTTTCATGGCATGTATACTTGTTTGCTCTCGATTCACACATCATCGGATGTCATTCAGAAATTGCTAATCGTTCTTATTGTGCTCTTGGTTTACATGGATTGAAAGTGTTTTGGACTAGATCTAGGGACAGAGATGCTGATCGACTGTCTCGTTTCAATTCAATATTGAACTTGATTTGATGCCGCTTTATTCATACATTTATGTATGGGGATGCAGGAGAATGTTGTAGTGAATTGATGATGAATTTTGAGCACTCAGGCCATGTAACAGAATCTGAACCTGTGAGAATTGAGATCTTGTTTGATGCTGGATCACAGCCTTTTTGTGTCATTGGAAGTTATCATAGGATTCCATTTACCGAAAGGTTCTACTGATACTTGGTCTTAAAGTGGTTACGTGATTAATTGTCCGCACATTGCAAGATGTATCATGAAATTCTACAACTGGACCTCGATTGTTTACAGGAACGTGTTAGAATTTGCTGAATTTTGTCGAGATTGAGACTCATTTCACCATGAATACAAATCTGAGCATGCCTTTTTGTACGTCTTTTTTTCTATGTCTCTTCATTTCATATTCCAGTGGATGTTGGTGGCACTCGCTGATGAGAAATTGCTGGATATAGAAGATGGATACCATTTGTCATCTGGTTCTCCAAAGTATTTCTTGAGGAGCTGCGTTCGACCATTCCTTGAAGTCTAGAGGTGTCCGCTAAGATTGTTTGAGCTCGACAAACTAAAAAACCAGGGTAATACTCTGTAAACCTTTGATACAAGAAAGTGGGGCCACTTGTGGAACTTGTGGAGATTTTCCGATCATCCACAATTGGTCAGGGCTAGGTCATCATTTTAAATGCTCAATGATATTTCGAGATGGATATGTGTGGGTATGATGTTAATTAATGGCTGTTAAGGTATGATTAGTGGATGTTTATAGTGTAAATGCAATTTCTGGACTGACTGCGCGATGTTGATGATATGATGTATATTGCTGATTTTCGTGATATGATCAACTAGAGAATGCTAGTAATCTTCATTAGCTCCATTTTAACATATCATACATCATCATATGATGTCGATTGCATGCTAAAATTGTGCTGCGGTCTTAGGTTTAGAATCTGAACTCTGAATGGGTTCTGTTCCGTCTGACTTGGCTGTTTTGTCGAATTTCTATGAACTTTTATGACGCGATTTATATGTTGATGGCCCACATGGAATTTGTTGTTCACGTCTAGGTTTAGGTCATATAAAATTTTCATAAAAATTTGAGATGATTTAGTTGGTACGAACACCATTCAAAGAGACGTGCTGGTTTCTGGAATTTTAATTTCCAGTTTGACCTTCACGTACTCTCTGATCTTTACAAAATTCCGTGTTTATAATCTCATGATGCTTCCTCCATGAAAAATGTTCATCACATCTATATCTGTATTGACAATATTTTTCATAAAATAAAAAGTTCATTTGCTATTTTTAGCCATCCTCCTAAAGTTGCAGTAATATTCTGGAATTTTGGTTCACAGTCAGACCTTCATGCATTCCCAAAATTTTATAAAATCATACATTCAAGATTTGAAAACATGTTCTTCATGAAATTTTTAGACAAGATTTCAAGCTTTGTTTTGACATTAATTCCATTGAATCCAGAGCACATTAGGGTATTCAAAAGGCTTGATCAGTGGACCTGGTCAATTCGCGCCCAAGTCTTCCCTGAATACACGGTGTGACTTTGCATTTTTAATGAGATCAATGCCCTTTTCTTTTTTTGAAAATCCTCAAAACATCAAAGTTGAAGCCAGCTTCCAAACCTTTCATATGACGTTAGTTTCATTAAGATTGAAGCTAGTTTAGTCATTCTTAGGGTTTGATAAGCGTGCATGGTCAATTTGCACCCGAACCCTGAAGTTAATCTTCTTAGGACTTCTGAATTGGTTTCATCATTTTTAATGAAGCTAAAGTCCCCATTTGCAAATTTATTAAACATGAAACTTGTTAATCTCCGTCTCAACTTTATGCATGCAAACTTTTGGATCTGTATTCCAAGGTTTGATGGCTTCGAAATCACATTTGAATTGGGTCTGCTCCGTTTTCCATAAAAGAGTTTTTTTTTTTTTTTTTTTTCTGACATCCACATGTAGATAGATTTTTCTGCATTAATCCATTGTTCATTCCATAAAACTCAAAACTGAGAATTTTTTTAGCACATTTCTGTTCTACATGCACAAAAATTTTCATTAATTTTCAAAGTTGTTTGGCATTTCTTCCAAATTTCCTCATGTTCAGACCCGAATAGGGTCAAATCCTGAACCCCTTTCTGTAAATCTTCCGTTTCGGGTCAAATGACTTAGAATCAGTTTAATTGGTCTTTTGAATATTTGTTATGCATCTCATTAGCTTTCCAATGGCATATGGATTGTATCGTTTGATGATCATTTGGTTGCTAGGGCATTAGTGAGCATTTAATCAAGTTAGGGGTACCAAAAGGGCACTAGTCTTAAGACTAATATAATCAATCTTCCAAATCTAAGTCTCTGGTTGCGCAAATTATAAGATATCTTTTCGTGTCTTACTCGGTTTCTAGCCAACCAAAATAAGCTAGTGGTGGCTGATTATTAAAAATTCATGTACGATTAATTGTTTAAAATTTGAATACTCGATGTTGCGCAAGGTATGGATTGGGAGAGCCCAAGTCAATGAAAGCTGTTGGCCCAAAGTTGGAAATACCCCTAAATCTAATTCCCTCCTTACTTACTGATGTCTTGCATCGCATGCCACTAGTCATCATGTGAAACCATCTTGGTTTTAATATTTTGTTTGTTTGAGTCCATTTATTTTGTAAAAAATGAATGATTTGAATAATATTTTCTTTAAAAGAAATCACTTGTATCGCTTATAAATAAATGAGCGATGAATATTTTTTATCGTCCATGAAAACATCTAAACAAAAATTGTTGTTGATAGCGCGCCTTTAAACAATACAAATAATCATTTTTAGAAAATTATTTTCTAGATCAATCATTTTTCGCGAAATAAACGAAACATCCATACCTATTACTTCTCTACTAGGGCGAACTTTCTGCTCAGCACTATAATTCATCTTCATTATTCGCAGTGCAAAGTCGTAACTTCATTGAAGGGACTAGCTTAAAATACTTTAGAAGAAAACACGTTCAAGTTTGGTACAAACACAAGTATATTTGATGATTCTTTCAACATAGTATTTGTGATATAGGAAATTTAAGAGATATAAAAATAATAATTCTACGGTTATAAATGCATTTTTAGAAGTCTCTCGAAGAATTTTATCTATCTTTCCCTATAATTATAGATGTCACTAAAGTTTCCGCTAAATCGTCCGGCTGATATAAATCGTCAATTCCAGCTTCTGTATTTCGCAGCCCCATCCTGCTTTTCTCCGCACTGGTTGGGCCACGCTCCTCTTGATCCGCTCGACTTGGCCCACTTTCCTCTTGATCCGCTCGACTTGGGCCATCCCAGCGTGCCATATCCTCCATTGCTCTTGATGCGAGACTGTTTCTATGGACTGAAGTTGGTTCTGGTGGCTTCTCCTGTAAATCTGCTTTCTCTTAAACTCTCTTCCTTTGAATATGTTTGATACCTGAGCATGACAGACCCTGGAGAGTGTAAGTTTGTGACCAGCCGCATAGAGGAAAGCTGGATCGAGTTGAGTCGCTGATCGTCTGGAATCACGGCCTTTTAGTTGTCCTCCAGCTACTCATACGTTATTCGAAACTCCCACTATACCAAGACTCCTCCCATTACTCTAAGGCTACAAAATAGACATGATTCAAATCATGTTGACCAAAATCAACTTTTTTCACAACGATGACAGTTTGGAATATACAAGCCACATATGATTAGAATTCGCTTGATCGTATGTGGTGTGTATGGAGCAATCCCTCTCCCTTCCTTGCCATTAAGTTGTGGTAGGATCTAGACTATGGCAGCCTCTTTTCTTGCTCCTGATCGGAATATAGAAAGCTTATCAAATTTTGGATAGATTGGGTCTAATAATGAAACTTGATGCCATCAAATCACAGTCATTTCAGTCAAATTCGGACTCTAAAAGCGGGTGGTTGCTTCACTTCTTCGACAAAAATTGAATTCATTAGCGTCAAGTTATGGACCGACCAGGTTAATTGTCCGACGATGCCGAGCCACTATTCTTAACGACGTCATGCTCACACAGCAATAAGCAACGTGAAAACTCTTGCTATGTCAAACGAGGTGCAGCCATAAGCAACCACTCTAGTATCTCTCCTCCAGAAAAATAGGCGGAGCCTTTTCCCCATCAACAAACTTCCCACAACATGGTGATCACGGCCAGTTAACTACACTCTAACAACGAAACAAAAATATGAATCTGTCCAAACATTATGTGAACTACTTATGTGCCCAAATTTTATTTTCTTGCACTATGTTCTGACTAACAAAACATTAAAGAACCACCTTGGAGCCAAAGTCATGATTGATGAAATTTGATTCCGGTGATTATCGACATTTATCAATTCAAGTTTATTGTTTAATCTTCAAGAGATAAATTGGGATTAAATAATTTTGAAATCAAATAAAAGTCGAAAAATCTAGAGGATGAAAGCTTTTAGACATAAGAAATATCAATATTTTCTTTTTCTTTTTCTTCCTTCCTTCCTTCTTTCATTTTCCTGTTGTAGTCAGCGAGGATTGCTAGAGCTTGTCGACCACTAGGCGAGGGCAACCTCACCATGGCTTGCATCAGCCGTGAGTGGAGGCGCCTCTCACCCACAATTGACAAGGCCATGGCTGGCATCGCTGTAGCAATTGTCTAGGCTAGAGGTGTGGTGGAGGGCAAGCCAGCCTCACTAGCTATAGGTGAGGCCACCTTTATCTTGAGGGTGATATAAATCATAGCGTGGGATTTTATTGTGCACGTTAGGCGCAAAAAGTGTTGAACATTTGCCAGAAGGTACATTTGCAATGGTTCACATAAAATAAATGTCTATAACCATAATTTCATACGGTCTTGATTGGACTACAGCTTTCTAGTGAATTGATTTAATTGGCTTTGGGGCAAGAAAGCCTTTTAAAAGTGTTGAAAAATCGGAATGAGGTAGATATCATTTTTGATAATCTATAGTCCAAACGTCAATAATAATGTCGTGTTCCGTGGAGAAGCTAAAAGCCGAACTGACTCGATCAAACTTAAAGTCGCCCATTCGTCTTTACTTCTTTCCAAATTGACGTTGAATTCTAATAAAAAATAGCAGACCACATTTGTTCACGCGTTTTCACATATACGAAGTCTTTTGGTCTCATCTTCTCTCCCTATCTGGGCCCCACTCAAAGGAAACGCGTGGATATTGAATTCTAATTAAATTAAAACATCTTTTAGTCCGTCTTTGCCTTTTGCTTACATGGAAAATAAAGTATTTCATCTCATTAAAAAAAGGTAAGGTACTCAATTGGCTGCCCCATGTGGCTTCCAGGAAATGTCATTCGCAACAAATTAGCTTTTTTTTTTTTTTTTTTTTTTGCAAATTAGATAAATAATAATTCACAATTAATGGAAAGATATATTGATTATTTGTCCTCACGCGCTTTCGCTTCAAGAATTGGCCAATCATATTTTTCATTTTTTCAAGTGGCCAAAAAGTGATATCTTATCAAGCACGTCCAACAATTGAATTCTTGCCTCACCAAATCTATGACTATTGTAGGGATGGAATTACCATTTGCCTTGCTACCTTTCGGTTGCAACAGTACCCACTATGGAAAATAGGATAAAAAGAATCTAAGAAGATAACATGGGATTAATTAAGAAAATAAAGTTATATTAATGGACAAAGCAAATGGGAGAGGGATGTGGGAATAGTAGAGAAGGAGGTAAGCTCGACGTGAACTCCGCTGGTGGAGAGCAAGGGTGCGAAAAGATACTAACATGGAATATATTGAGAATTTTCGGATTTATGCGCTGGGCAAGAATTAAGTCTATGCACCGAAATCTTGCAAAGAAAATTCCAAGTTGCTATCACCAAATTTAGGTCTAGTACACTGCTCTTCTTAATATCAAAAGGGAAAGTAGAAACTACGGATTTTGAATTGGAAATTAGCAAGCAGACATGTAACAAGTTCTTCTAGAGCCAGCTCAATTTGGTATATGTAGATTCGGCAGATTCCTTCAACTCAGGAATCATTACTCTTATTGAAAACCATATTGGTTTGGGAAGCAAATACATATTTATGTACCACAAATCTGCTTGAAAAATCATTATTCATTATGTAAGGTGTTGAGCATGAGATACATGAACAAATGTCATCATGCATGTGCATCGAATATGGACCACATTTGTGTACAATGTGAACAAAATGCTACATGTGACAAAGTGTGACGCCGTGAGAGCCACCTCTTGAACCTCGTTAGGATAAACTGTCACATGGTGGGAGCCAACTCTTGAACCGATGGCATCTAAATTTAGAATCCTATTATAGTGCAATCACTTGTGTACATCAGCATGTTTAGCTAAATGATAAGTTGATTAGACTGTCAAGTGATTGGGAAAACAAATTACGAGCTTACTTTCTGATTCTAGCTTGGCTTTAAAGTGATTAAACTGTCCACAAACAATTTTTCTAAAGATGGCTTTGATGGTGTGCGTGTATGCGTGCTAGCTCCTGGAATCAATGGATGAAATTGTTTGATGGAAATCGATCTAAATGACAGGAATAGCAAATTGCTCGGAAATTAAAGTGGAAGTACTGTGAATTATTTAAAGGTGCAATGCAGGGAATAAGGGAAATCAAAGCAAAGAACACGAACTCAAAGGAACGAGCCGAACAAAAATAACTTAAAACAAGATTACTAGGACATTGACATTGCTGGAATTTAAAGTAATCACGGTTTGTACAAATGACACTCAAATGGAGACATTGACACCGACATTGAAACAATACTTAAAGGGAATTCAGCAGTAATTTTGGCAGCATTCCGGCACATTTCAACATTTCTTTTCCTCTGCATATCCTCTATTCATAAGTCTTAAATTCCCTCTGATTATTACCGGGTCGATGTCCATTTCTTAACTCAACTTCTTTTATATATCCATGATTCTTAACTTAACTGCTTCCATATATCCATAATTTCTCAACTTAACTAAACTTCTGATACCTGAGCATTTCTTGTACCGTTTCCACTTATTTTGAATTAAATTAGGTTGAAGACTCTCTCCGTCAAACTTTGGCGGAATGGTCTTTTATGAGCATCAAAACGAGATTGAATTTGATATAGCTTGGCTGTGATTTATTCACCACCAATGTATAGTGACTTACTGTTATTATACCAGACAACAATTCAGTCGCACAACCAAAGGAGACAAAGTAAACCGAAGCACCAAGGGAAAGAGAACTCTTGGCCATCAAAAGATGAAGCATCAAAATTCACAATATATGATCAGCATGTCCAACAAGAACATCCAGATCACTCCTATGCAATCTCAGATTGATCGATCATGAAGACAAATTCGTCATTATCATCTCTGAAGCAAAACGTCGAACAGGTGGTGACCATGAAGGGTGAGGTGTTCTACAAATAGGAATTCCTATAAATCGGCGAGCAATATAACACGAGCAATTTGAGATAACAATTTGAAGCTCTCGGCAAAAGGCAAACTCAGAAGAATCGTATGATCGAGTCTCGATGAATCGACCGCGTCCTACCTTGGGGAGATCCGATCCGAACGGTTACCTGCTAATAAATGAAGACACCGAAAGACTTGGAGAATCTCACGAAGACGAAGCTAAGGCGACGAATCAATTCAGCGACGAAATTGCTCGACGAAGATATTCAGCTGCAACTGGCTTCGACCGTGGGCGTGGACACTGGATTCGGTCCAGAGCGCTCAAGATGAGAGAGGAAGATATTTTGCTCGGTCTGTGCGCGTGCATTCTTGCTTCGCTCGGTTCCTCAACTCTCACGCACGCACCGAGCGAGGGAGAAATAGCACGAGAGAAGTTTCGATCAGTGGTGATGAGCGTCCGTTCTCTGCTCCGTCACTGTGGTTGCGGTTACCGGCGAGGGAGATTTGACGGCGGTGTCACCGATCGGAGATGGTACAGACGATCGATTGATGGTGATGGAGCCGTAAGGAAGTGGCATCCTCAATCGCATTCTTTCATGTTGTGTATTTCACCAACTATTTATTTCCATGATTTAATGATTTAAATATTACGAAATAACATAATTTTGACCATTATGTAACAATATAATTTAAATCAGTCACATGACATCACGTATAACTTTTACGGTAGATTTGATTATATAATTCTTTCGTTTGTTTAAGATCACATATATTTCAAACAAAGTAAGCATGTAAAAGCATTTCAAATGATTTTTAATTACTAGAACATTGTATAAATTTCTCAAAATTTGTAGCATTTAGTATTAAATGCTAAAAAATTTAGGATTTAAAGCTAAAGCACAATAAAACAAGACAAGAAGTATAGCAAAATGGTACTGTCATGTTTATTACATGCAAATAATATATTTACTTTGTCCAACTTTCAAAATATCAATTTCTTATGTACATGCAGCGTCATGATATTTGTTAGTATGTAAAATTTTTAACCTCTTTTAGAAGGTAAGACAATAAATAGTAGAGAATTCTTTTGTATTCATATTTAAAAGATAAGACGTTAATCGGTAATATGCAATCATCTTCATTATCTCAAGTTATGATTTCGTCCATCTATAGTTATGTATGAGCATAGTGTATTTTAATATAAGCATGGGGTATCTATATAATTTTTTTATTTTGGCAAAAGCTCGAGATGGAAAAGCTCATTGGTTTGCTCAACTAACAATACAAATAGCAATTTCTTTTTGGAATGGTTCTTCAATCAAATGATTTTTTTAACAAAAGAAACACTAAGGCGAGAAACTAGCCCAAATATAGAAAGGGAGGGATTTTACCCCGCCCCCATTGGGCCACAAAAGGAAGAAAAAATAGAAATTGAACAAAAAAAAAAAAAAAAATAAGACACACTCACAACCCTTATACACACGGATACTATCAATCACTCACACACATTCACACAAACCTTAATACAAATAACTTGGAAATGACTCCGAATCTTTTCGCAAAGCCTCTGCTTTACCTCCCGCAGCACCCCCATGCTGAAGACACATGAGCTAGGCATGATGCCCCTCTTCTAATATATTGAGTCTCTCCCTCCATGCATATCTTTGAGTCTCTTGCACCAATCCTTCCATCTGCTCCATCATTCCATCCACACCACGGAATTTGTGGATCCTCCCTATCCTCAAAGAGTGAAGCTGGATCCATTAAGCAATTCTTTTCAATCTCAACCTTCAAAGCATCCTCTAGAGGATTGGATTGCAACACATATCCCAACTTTTTAACGGTTGCACCCGCTACTCTAATATTAAGGCTAAATATCGGATAACTCTCGTCAAATTGACCAAAGTCGACTGCTCCCTCCAATAATCCCCACAGCGCATTTGGTCTGAAAAATTGAAACCACACGTGATCCATATCAAATGAACCGAGAGTTCCCGATACCTCATTCCGCCTTTGGCCATTGACATGTGGTACGATGTCGAAAGATACTTCCTTTTCTCCATCTTCTACATCAAAGACAACACAGAGAAAAAATCCTACGAACTTGTTGTACAAGTCTTGTGAAGCCTTGAAAGATATACTACCGTCTTCAACAAGGATGAACCCCTTTGGCATCTCTCTTCCAGGGCTAACATTCCCATAACAACACCAAAGGCTGGAATAGCGATGCCTCTGTTATATGTGTAAATTATTAGAAGTATCCAAGTTTGTAATTAGTTCAAGAAAAAGAGTTTGATTTGTGCATATTCCTAGTAATTCAACTAAAGCAAGAGTTCTGTAATAATTAGACATATTGATCGTTGCTTATGTTAAAAATCATTCCCCTGCAAGTGCTACCCACCCCTAATGTTAGATTGAATCACCCTAAACGCAGCTCATACAATACAAGTGTAATATATAGGAAGTGAAAAATTGATGGAAAATAGAACAACATATCCAAGAAATTAATCGTCCTCGTCAGACCCCATTGTCTAATGTTCATTGTTACGAGTTCACTTTGGAGATCACTGATTCTTCAGTACAAACTGTCCTAATTGAACTCCAACTTACTTGCAACAAATTTAACATTATTAAAATAAATTTTAAAAAAAAAAAACTTCTACTTGCACTCAAACTAACGGAAAATTGGAAAGGAAAATCTAATGCATGCCCTCTCCACAAACCAGCCTCATCCAACCACTTGCCCCTTTTATGTCTGCTCTAACTTTATATAAAAGGAGAATCTCAAATGCAATACTCTCTATTAATAAAATTAAATCACACTGTCCAAGTAATCCGCATGTGGCTAGCCAAGCATGTAGTACGAACGGTCCCCTATCATAATAGCAACAAACACCTAAGAGTGAAAAAGGTCTCATGTCGAATTATTGAATTAATATAGTTGTGCAGTTTTATCTTAGTCCGTAGAGTTGATCTAGTACTATTATTGGTGTCAGTTGTTATGATCAACCGTAACATCAAGAACCACGTGTCCATTTGTTCGTTAGATTTTCTAAGATTTCAACCGTATTTTCCAATACAGGAATTACGAACATCGGGTCTTCATCATTGCATCAAGTTGAGATTTTGTTAAGCTTTATACACATGCAGAATCGCTTTATATTAAATTTGTTTGTTTGTCTAGAATTTACAGTTTTGCATTACATGCACCTAATGTACACCGTATCAACACATGCATATACACACACATATACACACGCACACATTGGGAGAAGGGGGGGGGGGGAGAGAGAGATACCTCGATTGATGAATCAACCATGTTCAATCCTTTTTCCTTTGTGCTCATTGGATTATCTTCATGCGAAACCTCATAGAATAAAGCTGGATCTAGCAACTTATTGTCTTGAAGCAAAACCTCTATATCATTCTCTAGTGGCTTGCATATTAGTCGGAATCCACACTTCTTCACAAGTAATTCATGATAATTGCATACTCTAATGCTAATGCGGAAATGAGTCAGGTCATTTGGACCAAAATGGTCTACTGTCCACAAATCCTTTAATTCCATATATTCCAACCACACATTATCCAAATCAAAGAACTTGAAACACCTATTGTGTATTGCTGCTTTGCAATTAACAGATCCTATAACCTCAAATGCACAACCATCATGTGGCCACCTTGCTTCTACTTGAAATACAACACAAAAAGCTACTCCTAGGATCTTTTCATATAAGTCCTTTGAAGCCACGAAAGATATATAACCCTCTTTATTGGGCAGCAACCACTTTGGCATCTCTCCTCCAGGTAGAACAACTCGATGATTTGGTTGGCAATGAAATTTCTGTCATAGATGTAGACTGTTAGATAGTTTTTTTTAAATTGGCACCTAAAAGGAGGAGTATGAATGAGTTAAGTGGCAATCCTAGAGTTTTATATATAGTTAGCAATCGCAATACAAAGATTTTTTTTGTAGAGTTTTGTTGAATATTTTGTAACCGAATGAACATGTGTTATTGCATTTTGGGTGTCCTTGTAATAGCAAACTAATTCATAAATAAAGAGAATATCCTTTGCATTGTCTACATGTTTGCTTCACTTTCTATTTTTTCTTTTTTTTTTTTTTTTTTTTTCAATTAGCCCACCATTCCGGGATTTTTAGCCTTTTGCAATGCACAAAGCAAGCCACAATACTCCATATTAATGAGAGAGAGAGAGAGAGAGAGAGAGAGAGAGAGAGAGAGAGTCTAACCTCAGGCATGAACAAATCATTCACGGGGAACCCATTATGGACTAGCTCCCGACTTGAATATAACTCAACGTCCCCAACGTCACATATGTTGGAGGGAATTCTAGTTAGAGATTTGCAATTATTTGCCTTTAGTCTTCTCAATTTCCTTGGAATCTTGGGGATCTCTTGTAGTTGTTGGCAATTCGAAACCTCCAATTCTTCCAAGTCAAAGTCCCCAATGTCACGTATGTTGGAGAGAATTCTAGTTAGAGATTTGCAATTATTTGCCTTTAGTCTTCTCAATTTCCTCGGAATCTTGGGGATCTCTTGTAGTTGTTGGCAATTTGAAACCTCCAATTCTTCCAAGTCAAAGTCCCCAATGTCACGTATGTTGAAGAGAATTCTAGTTAGAGATTTGCAATTATTTGCCTTTAGTCTTCTCAATTTCCTCGGAATCTTGGGGATCTCTTGTAGTTGTTGGCAATTCGAAACCTCCAATTCTTCCAAGTCAAAGTCCCCAACATCACATATGTTGGAGGGAATTCTAGTTAGAGATTTGCAATTATTTGCTTTTAGTCTTCTCAATTTCCCCGGAATCTTGGGGATCTCTTGTAGTTGTGAGCAGCCACAAAGTTGCAGGAAACTTTAAGATTTTGCAACTTGTAAATGCTAGACGGAAGGATTACCAAGTTCTTGCAATCAAATAAACTAATGTCCTCGAAGAGAGACAAGATTTCCTATTGATGTAGGAAGTTCTTCAATTGAAGTCCACCCTAGAAGAACTTCTTGCAAGCTTTCGTTCTTATTCAGAATATCAGGGAATCTTTGCAATTCAAAGCAATATTCTAAATTCAACTTCCATAACTTACGGTGATTTGCAACTGAATCGTGGACATGCTCCAAGTTTTTGCACCTAGAGAGATTCAATTCCTCGAGATTTGGAATACAAGAGATGTCCGGCATATAAACCAGTGACCAGCATTCATCCAAGTTAATGAACTTCAATTTTTCAAAGTCCTACAAGAACAATAAAACCAACTTGCATAGACATTCTAAACAATCAAAGAAAAAAAGTGAGATATATATTTATTACAAAATTTTGGTTGTGATTTTGAAATAAAAATCACTTGATCATAATCCAAGCCATATGTTATCAAAATTCACTAGATCATATGGTGTACATAGAGCACACCCTCACACTTTATAAATATGAGTCCAGTAAGTAATCCTTGTAAATTCACCAATGCTCGTAATTTCACTACGCACTAGAATGGCGTGGCCACTTCCACTACGTATACGTGCAGAAACAATACTTGTGATTTAGAGAGAAAGATTGTGTAACCTCAAGTGGGAGCACATGAGCCACAATCATTCCTTTGCCAACTAATTCATCACATGCATTTAAGCTAACATCTGAATCTTATGTAGAGATTCGCAACCACCCGCCTGCAGATCCCACAAAGGCAGTGGAAGGTCGGAATCTCTTCTATTCATCACTTATTAAGAAGTGGTGATTGGTTGATTGTTTTTTAAAAAAGAAGACATATTGTGTATGCCTAATTGGTCATAAACATAATAAAAATATGAAAAATAATAGAGTCCAAGCCGTCTTGCATTGTTTTTTGCTTTGAGCTAGATATATGTTGTTGTAGTGTAAGAGCTCAAAGTTTACTATATCATAATAAACACAACCACCACATATATACCTTGCATTTGTATACATAAATAAAAAAATGTAGATGCATCGATAGACTTTGACATCTCGATCCAGTGGATTTCATGTGTGATTTATTAAACCTCTATGGTGCATGTCCAACATGGTAAGTCTTTTTGCGCCTTCTTTTGATTAAGCTTTAACTACTTTATTTTTTATACAACAAATTTTCAATGAATTTTCTAAAATTATAGCACATCATTTCGAAAGAAGAAAAGAATATTAAATGAAAGGGAGTCTAAGGAATGAGATTTGACATGTCATATCTGAAATTGTATTTGAAGGTGTATCTCTCGAAAGATAAAGGTGGTGAGTGTTTATATAGGGCAAGTCAAGAATGTCAATTAAACTTCATAAATTGAGACAAACCTAATCAACACTTTCCCTCGCGCATACGCATTGTGAATGGAAATGTTGCTATTAGTAGGAAGGGGCTTACCGGACAGTTTTTAAATGGTAAAAAATTTGAAAATGATTGTTATGGAGCCTTGATGGTTTACATGTTATTGAGTTTCATATTAGTGAATTGTGCACCTAGATGGTATTCCAAAAACATCCCCCTTCCAATAGTGATGTGAAGTTTGTGTGTCACTTTTGGCATTCCTTATGGTGAAAAGAGGGGACTCCACCTTAGTTCAATTTTGCTAGCCATCCTCAAACCGATAGAAAAGCTGAGGCTGTTAATAGAATTTTGGGCAATTTATTAAGTAGTTTTATTGGAAAACATTTTAAACAATGAGATTTGTTATTGTTTCAAGGTGAATTTGCTAATGATAATTCAGGTGAGTCAAACTACTGGAAAATACCAATTTGAAGTTGCGTACCGAAAACATCTTTGAAGTTCTTTGGATCTTACGCCACTGCCCACTAAGCGCCAATTTAGTGGATATTCTGAAGAAAGAGCTAAGGAAATCAGGCGGCTACAAAAGTGAGCTTCGTGGAGAGTATGTAATTTAATCTATCTTTGTATCATGAAGACCAGGAGCTTCATGAGGTTGGCCTTGAGGACGAGTCTTTTCCAAAAGAGGGAGATTGACATTGGAAGTACTTCGAATCCGTATCAAAAGATTTCAAGATCCTCTCTTGTAATTTGAATAGTGGGGAAATAATATATTTTCTTGATCTGTAAGTTTGTTTATAATATATTTAGGAATGCTTTGATCTCGATCAAAATTTTGATTATATTGTTGCACATATGAATTTCATAAATTAGGTAGGTTGTTTTTACTTAATCGGAGGTTATTCAAAGGTATCCTAGGCTACTAGCTATAAACACCATCTTGGTCCCTCATTGTAAACACAGCATTATTAAATGAAGTTTTATTCCTGGGTGTTGTCCCTTATAAATTTTCCTTCGTCTGTCTGTCTGCCCTTTAATGGATTCCTAGTGTCCACGAGCAATCAAGAGAGTGTTGAGACCTTCGAGTGGTGTACAAAAGTGGTGATTCGGCTGAGGAAGACCTAGATTATCCAGTCTCGTCCTTCCTATTCATTGTGGTGTTTTCCACCACACTAAGATAAAAAAAAAAAATACCCTTTTTCTTTTGCTCGTTCAACACAATCCGAAGTCCGTGGGACCGACAAGCATGACAGGAAAATTAAAAGACAATGATTTCATGCATTTTGTAAAAACGGTTACGTTTCTGAAAATATTTTTTTTTTTTTTTAAAACAGTGACGTTTCTGAAAATATTTTTTAAGAATTTATTTTTTTCAGAAAAATAATAATATTTATGATATTGACTGAAACCTGAAGATAAATTAGAAAATATTTTTCACTATTTGGTTTGTGTACTCCTTTAAAAAATATTATTTCTTATTTCTTTTATTCTTTTCTTTTATTCTTTCAAAAAATTGATTTCTTTTTTCATTTTTTACTTTTTCCTTGTTCTTTGTTGGATGCTAGGCCATGCAAGCTTGAGCCTCGCCAACCTCCAGCAAGCTCATCCCTCACCTGTGTTCGGTCACTAGTCATTATTGTGCCTTTTTATAAACATAGTACTATAATTGATATTTGAAAAATTGAGTGAAACCACCAAATTAGAAGCACTTAATGGGAAACGTGTGAGAGTTTAATTAAACTTTATTAAACTTATTAACACATTTCTCTGTGGATAAAATGTTTGCAAAATAAGTAATTGACACATTTTCGTGAAGAAACAAAATTGAGATCCTGTAGAAGGTCCTCTTGGCTTTGTATACTAATGTAGATGATATGCATATAAATATAACTATAAATACATAATACATGTATAACCTTAGAATAGATTTAGATTTAAGTACATTTAAATTAGCGAGGTGAGCCCATTACTGACTTCTCTCTAGAAAAACCCTTTTAGTCAAGCTTGAAAGCTGTTGCGCCCCTCTAGCGTGCATACTTCAGCTGGCTTCGAAGTGCCAGATGAATAGCACTAACACCTCCATAGAGGAAGTCTTTTCTATGGAGTCAGTACTCCACAATCTTTCTTCTTCTTCTTCTTCTTATTTTAAAAAATTTAAGCAGAAGAAAGAATTGGATTGTCAATCTATTTCCCCTTCTGTTCTACTGCTAGGCTAGAGGACACCCAACAAGGGAATGTGAAGAATCGCTTCCATCCCGTGTTTTTTTACCTCTCGAAGAAAGAGTGAGGGCTTTAACGGATGGCTCTATTGAAAAAAAAAAAAAATGGGAAAGGGGAGAGATTTTTTAGGTAAAATTTTCCAACTTTTTGAAAATGAATTTATTATCCATAAAGATAAAGAAAGCTTTCCTTCAGTTCAGCTTCTTCCTCCCTCTAAAGATAAAAGAAATATTTGTTAGGAATGGCTGATTAGGTTAGTCCGACAAAAAAAAGACAGGACTTGTCGGCCATTGTTATAGAATTATCAAGTTTGTACCTACCTAAGTAAAGACTGGCTTCCAATACAGATCTTCACAACACATTTTCTATGTATCTTTTCATTATCTGCTCCATGCAATCAAAGAGGGGACAATGGGAGGTTCAGTCAAAAGCATTTAGTGTGCACCCACTTCATGTGTGATTTATTAAACCTCTATGGTGCACGTCCGCCAAATACATGGTAAGTCTTTTTGCACCTTCTTTTGATTAAACTTTAACTACTTTATTCTTGAGACGCCTTTATCAATGAGTAGTCATTCCATGATGATTTGGATATTTTCGATAAGGTAAATTTTCAATGAATTTTCTAAAATTATAGCACATCGTTCCAAAGGAAGAAAAGAGTATTAAATGAAAGGGAGTCTAAGGAATGAGATTTGACATGTCATATCTGAAATTGTATTTGAAGGAGTATCCCTCGAAAGATAAAGGTGGTGAGTGTTTATACAGGGCAAGTCAGGAATATCAATTAAACTTCATAAATTGAGACAAACCTAATCAACACTTTCCCTCGCGCATGCGCATTGTGAATGGAAATGTTGCTATTAGTAGGAAGGGGCTTACCGGACAGTTTTTATACGATAAAAAATTTGAAAATTATCGTCATGGAGACTCGATGGTTTACATGTTATTGAGTTTCATATTAGTGAATTGTGCGCCTAGATGATATTCCAAAAGCATCCCCCTTCTAATAGTGATGTCAAGTTTGTGTCACTTTTGGCATTCCTTATGGTGAAAAGAGGGGACTCCACCTTAGTTCAATTTTGCTAGCCATCCTCAAACCGATAGAAAAGCTAAGGCTGTTAATAGAATTTTGGGCAAGTCAATTTTCAAATTCTGTTGCCAACAAAATTTTCACTGAAACTTGTTTAACAGTAATGCTTTGGTAAGTAACCAGTACTTTTAACCAATACTTTTAAGTTACTACATAGTTTGAAATTACAAACTATTTCATTACGTAGCTTACCAATATGGTAATGATATTGACTTTTACAGAAAACTGGTAAGATGCGGTAAGATGCCTGTGCATCGCATGGATAAAACTATATTTAATATTCTTAATGTTAGATATCGACATGACTTTTTCGCAAGAGAGATAAAACATGTGCAGAAAATTATAACAAAATAACTATACACATCCATGAAATTCTTTGCTAGAGCTTATATGGAATTAGCAGGTTTATCCTCTAACTAATACAAAGGGTTAATATCATGAAAGATCCTAAACTAGTCTCCCATGATATATTTACGTCAGACTAACTTTTGCCTCACAAAAATCTCAAGTTGATACCTCTAGCCCAAATTGATCCTTCGTATTGCAAATCTATCAAGACACGTGGCAGACAATTGCAACACGGATTTGATTTAGAGAATCATACATTCAACGCAAAAAATCTACATGTGATGATATTAAATCCAAACAGAAAATAGTGAACATTATTGGAAAAACAGAGTAAGGCTTTGGTTTTTGACACGTTATATCAATGAGTACTACTCCTAACAACTTCGTGCACCGAAGGACTCATCCGTCACTTGGATGCCCTTAGGCAATAACCTTTACCCACTACATGGCCTGGAAAAATGAGTAACACGTTGATTTGGGTCTCTCTTAATGGAATCTGACCAAAGCCCAAAAACATGTATCTTCTTGGATAGATTTTATGTGCAAAAGCCCCCAGTAAAATGAAAAGCACTAATTGAGGAATTACAATGAATAATTTTCACCATTAGAAACTTTAGTATCTGTAAGTATTGTCTTCCTCATGCATTCTAATCGGACGGACTAGTTGCCCATTTCTTTTGGTTTAGTATGACCCGGCTATGAATAAATCCCACAAGCCAAGATTCTCGGATGGATTTTCGTTTTTAAAGGGCACTTTTCTTTCTTAGGTCCAACAACATGCAATAGGCCGTGGGTTGTAGTTAGGATTAACTAACAGATACAGATGGACCAAAGTGGGCCTCGGGATCATTGACTGGAAGGCCATGGAATGGCCGAAGTGATTGGGCCAAAAAGTGGTCATGGTAGACTCATCCCCGGGATCAATAAAATTGGGCAATCAGTTTTTACCCAACATAAACCACACAAGGAGTTTGGATGGATGATCCACTAAACATCCGGGGCCTTGTGATTATTTCTCAATTATGAATTCAATGATTTATTTGTAAAATATGAGCCAAATATGAATTTGATCTTTTCATTTATTATTGTTTGTTAAATGTAAGTCAAATATGAGATGGGTAAGATTCTTTTCAGACCTCATCATGAACAATCAAATTTAAGCATATAATAATATACATTTTTAAAATAGAATCTATATACAATAAAAAATTATTTTCAAACATTTATTACCAAAATTTGCATTACTCTATTAGAGAATTATGCAATAGAATATAAAGTTATATAAATCAAATTAACAATTAGACATGAAATATGTGTAACCATAAAAACCGAATTAGACATGGCTCATGTGTGAGCATGCCACGTAGGTCAACCTTGCACGAGCTTAACCTATTTATTTATATATTATGACTCTTATTTGAGTCGATTTACTAACTTTTAACTGATTTTGTTTTAAATTTTTAATTACTCTAACAATTAGCAACATTTATTTTTAAAGTTGCCAACTTGTTAAAGTTATTAACTCATATAGAAAACTACCAACTTTGATTTTGTGGTTTACCAACTTTTCACAAGTTAAATTATCATCTACTTTTAGTTTGGGGCATTTGATAACCATATTAATTGCTGAAGATTAAACTTTTCGATAGTTAATTTCATCAAGTGCGGTTGATGAACTCTACCTACACACAACTTTATTCATTGCTTTGAGTTAAAAATCACTTAATGTGATTAGCAAAAAAAGGGCTAACTTAGTTGGTTAAATGCAAAAGATATTCCATGGAAATTAAAATCTTACCAATTATATTGTCAAAATCTACCAATAATGTTCACTATTTAATATTTGGTAAGAAGTTAATCTATTATCAAACAACATTGTATTTTTCATTTTCAGTATTCACTCAGTACAAAAGTTTTAGCCTTTTTGGTTTTACCAAACTAGCCCTAACTCTTATTTGGGTAAATTACCAACATTTATTTGATTGTTTTGAAATTACCAATAGTCATAATTATTTACCAGAACTCATTTGTGGAGCTTATTGACATGCTAAATTTAAGTATTTCTTATACGAAATTACCAACTCTTGTTTGAGTCGTTTTCCTGGTGTCTACTTGATCATTCCAATACTTTGCCATCATTTGTTGGTTAAAGTTTTTATTAACTCTTATAGGAAATTACTGACTTTTATTTGAGTCACTACCATTTTTTTTTTATTGTTTTGAAATTATCAAATCTTTTATAATGTAGCAATGTTTATTTGCCAGCTTACCAACTAGTTTAAGTTAAAATCTCTTCTAGAAAATTACCAGATGTTATATTAATCCACTTACCAACATTTATTAGATTATTTTTGGAATCAAAGTCGTTCCTATATTTCACAGGCATTTATTTGTTAAAATTACCAAAGCGTTAAAGTTAGTAACTCTTATAGTAAATTTCAAACGACTTCCAAAATTACCAACTAAACCAATAATTTACCAATATTTATTTGCATAGCTAATTATGATCTCTTACATGAAACTGCCAACAGATATTTGAGTTAGTTACCAATGTATATTTGATTGTTTTGGAAGTTTCAATAATTTACCAATTTTTGTAGCAACTTACCAACTAGAAAAGGTACTCATACTCGAATTATCAACTCTTATTTGTGTTAGTTACCAACGTCTATTAGATTGTTTCAAAACTACTCACCGTTTTAATAGTTCACTTATTTTGGAGAGCTCACTAACATATTAACGTTGTTATTCTTACAGAATTGCCAATTCTTTTGAAATTGGCTGACACCATTACACTAATTTACTTTTGTTTATTTATGGAATTTAAGTTACGCTTACCGACTTGTACTTGATAGTTTCAAAGTATCGACTATTTTGTTAGTATACCCACATTTGTAATCAATTAAAATTAGTAAATGGACTTAAATAAACATCGGCAATTATTTTGTAAGAGTTCCTAATTTGAACATGCTGAAAACATCAACAAATAAATATTGGTACACTATTAAAACAATAAGTGATTTAGAAACAATCAGATAAACGTGGGTAACTTAATCATATAAGAGTTAATAATTAAAACAAACTGGTAACTTAACCCATGAAGAGTTGGTATATCACTAAAATTAATATTGGTAATTTTCTTTAAAAGTTAGTAACTTTAACATGATGCTAATTTTAGCAATTAATTATTGGTAAGTTCTTGAACCAATTGGTAATATTTATAAAATGAAATAAAAGTTGATATATAGACTCATATACCAGATGGAAATTTTCTATAATATCATTAACTTTAATACATTGGAAGCTACGCAAGTAATATTGATTATTTACCCTAACTCTTTGCAGAGCGTGGGAGCTAAAACCCTAAAAGTCCCCACCCTAACCCCCTTGAAAAGATGGAGATTCGAAACCCCCACCCCCTCATTTTTATGTGGGACTATTACATTATAAAAGCGTTAAATAAAAGGTCTTCTTGTATAACTATATAGCTTAAGCACATGCTATGTTCAAACATGAAGTTACACACAAAGAAGTTTCTGTTTCAATTTTCAGCTCAAAGTCATGGTGGTTTGAGCTCACTGTTTTTGTTTATATATACATAGATACATATATATATATGTATGTATGTATGTATGTATGTATGTATGTATGTATAGAAAACTTCTACTTTTTATCCATGTACTTTCACTACCTTTTTAGTCAAGTCCCCATATTTTTAATTTTTCTAATCAAGTCCTTCTACATACACAAATTGTCCAATCAAAACTCTCTGGTACCAAATCAAGCTAAATCTATTGACGTGGCGATTAAACTAATTCTGCAATATAATGTGGATTAAATATCACAAATAGGTTAGCCGTCCTAGATTTAGCTTAAAGCAGAAGTTAGTCAAACGGGTTATGGCATCTACCTACATTCACTATTTACGAGGGGTGAACATGTAGGTAACATTCGATCCACGTCATATTCCGACATCTTTTGACAGCCACGTCAGCTGAATTTGACCAGATTTCATGCTGGTGAAACTTGATTAAACAATTTGTGTAAATAGAATGACTCGGATAGATAATTAAAGACACATGGACATGATTAGGAAAGAAGTTAAAAGTACAAGGAAAAAAAATGAAACTTTACCAATATGTATTTCAACTATAATCAACAAGCTGTCATTAATAAGGCAGACTAGTTACAGACAGGAAGATTTTAACTGCATTGGTTCTACGTACTAGAATGACAGCCTACATTTGATGCTTTAATATGTAAAAAGAATATAGTAATTATAGATGTTTTCCTCAAGACACTAACAAATATCAGGAATAAGTAATGTAAAAAGGACCAAGTAAATACGCACCTTAAATTGTCCCGGCACTTGCTTGATCTTGCCATTCTGCATATCAGGTCCAACTAACTTATTTGGACCATAGCCAAATTCTGGAATCATGGAACAATTAGTCCATTCCAACCACCTTAACTCATTAGGGAGAAGAATGGGACCTTGGAAAGAAGTATCTACATTACGAAGGATGAGCAACCTCAACTTTCTCATGTTTGTGAAAGCATTAGGACAAATATATGTCTCTTCTTGCTTTGGAAACTCCAAAACTATGGCTTTTATTGAAGATGTTCCCTGTATATTTATTCAAATATATTTAGGTTTCTTTGTAACTATAGTAAACAAAGTCAAAGATAAGAATAGAATATGAATTCTTATACATTGAAAAGTCTTACCACATCTCCTGATAGAACATAAAAAACATCATCATGAAGCCATAACCTACTGCGTTGGTTAGGATCATCACAGCTTTCTTCTTTAACAATATCGATGCCCATCACCTGTATTAAGTCATGCATATGTAAATATCCTTTTTCTTCACTAATCAAGGAGCGCTCAATGAGAATTTGTACCCCAATGGTTGTATCAAAATCACAACCGTCAAGAACTTTCTTTATGTACTTTGTCGTCTGCCCTTTGAAGAAACATGCAATGTCGAGAAAAATCTCCTTTTCATTGTCCTCTAATCCATCATAACTTACCTTTAGCACATCGTTGATTTTTTTGTTAGTGCTTTTAGTAAGTTTTTGCAGGGTACTTTTCCATTCATGTTCTCCTCTACCACACAAGAAAGAACCCAACACCTCAAGAGGCAAAGGAAGGCCTTTGGCATAATGTAAAACACTATCAACAAGACTACTCCTTATTTCTATTTTCCGGTTTCTTCGAAAAGCATGCCTTCTAAAAAGTTCAAGAGCTTCACCATCCTCAAGAGTTTTAACTTCATAGATATGATCTACCCCATGATAAGTTAGCAGATGTTTATCTCTTGTCGTGATAATTATCCTACTTCCTTTAGCAAACCACTCATGATCTCTGGCTAAAGCATTTAACTGGCACTCGTCATCCACATCATCAAGAATAATAAGAACTTTCTTATTACAAAGTCTCTCTTGAATCAACCGACTTCCTCCACCAACATTGAAGACCGTTATTTTCTTCCTTGGTGTTAGCTTTGATAGCAATTTTACTTGCAAAGGAACCAAATCATTGGAATTTTTAGAATTTTCTCTAACACGTTCCAAGAAACTAGATACTTGAAACTCTTTAAAAATAGCATTGTAAATGGCTTTAGCAAGGGTTGTCTTCCCTACACCTCCTTGTCCCCATAATCCTACCATAAGAACATCATCCTTGGATTGTAGATTTAATATTTTTTTAAGCTCTAGTACTCGGGAATCCATCCCAACCGGATATGTGGCTACATCTAATGGCGTCCGATCTAGTTGAGTTGAGATCTCCAGTATAATATCCTGTATCAGTCCGGCTTCGTATCTGACAAGTAAAAATCAGTTGGAAATGCTTTTAAAGCAATCCAAAAAAATGAATAAATATTTAAAGAGAATTGCTGAGTAAATAACTAGCCCGCAATATATTTGGAGATGAATGGACAAATATATTCAACCAACAAGATGCCCGTTTCTGCGGGTGTAAGACTACATTTTTCATGTTATTTTGAATGGTGTATATTAATCTTTTTTGGAATTATTATTAATTCAAATTAATTATTGGATTACTGAAAGTAAATGATGATCGGAATTATCTTGATCTCTTTAAAAATGTCATTGAAATTGTTGTCTTTACTTTAATTGTCCAAATGCCTCCCCATTTATCTGGTATATTCCTTTGCAAAGCAATATCCGTTACAAAAATTACTAACGTGAAGTCTAAATTAGCATTACCATTGGAATAAATTAAAATGAAAATTAAGTACTTTACCCTTTGGGACGATTTTAAGCCCACTTCTGAAAGCAGACAAATAAAGACATGTTCTTTGGCCGTTTGGACAAACACGGCCTACTGTTGGTTCCTGTATAAATCTATCTTGTTATTACCTTTTTGCTCTTTACAGCTTCAATTATTTACAGAATTCCATCTGGCCTGTCTCTTCTTTAAAGAAAAAAAAAAAGCCTAGCTTTTCATTATTTCTTCTCAAAAAAAATTATATAAGCATTTCTACTAAATAAAACAGGCTGATAGGATACTACACTTATCTTCTCCTATGCGTAATGGCTTACTTAATGAAGTATATACTCTCTTGACGAGATTTCTTGCTCAAGAAAAAGACTATGTAGATACAAAAGAATGGAAAAAAGCTTTTGCAAGATAGGTGTCTTTATTGGTCAATGAAAGGCTTGATGCAATTGAAACAGAGACTAATATATTGAATACTGACGGACAAGCTTCAGAGCAAGTCCTTGAAGTCCAAAAAATGTAGCAAGAAAGGTAACACCATTCATTTGAGATCCTGCAGAAAGAGCAGCTAACCTTAATGATAATGATACTAGTAAGTTAGCCCAACATCTTTGGCAATGATTAATTGGCTGAAAAAGCTCAATTGATGATAGAATATGTTATTAGCTTTTAACAAGAAAAAAGACTTTATTAAAGCCTGATTATGCACATAGAACAAAATTATAATTTGTTCAAAGGATATTCATTAAGGCCTAAAGTTAGGTCTTGGTCCTTTTTTTTTTTTTTTTTTTTTTTGTGACTCAGGAACCGCCGTACAGTTAGTAGCCGGCGACGAAAACCCAGGGCGGCGCCGCAAGGACCCACCTCCCACGACGTCGCAGGTAAGGCACACAATGCACACGCTGGGACTCGAATCTCCCCCCTTCTGCAATTAGAGGGGGAAAGGCAAAAGCCAGTGCACCCACAAGCGGGGTGGGTAGGTCTTGGTCCTTTTCTTAAGCTGGACACTGAAAAACATGTGCTTGAAAGGAAGGATGAATGGCTCACAATCATTCATATGATAACAAGTGCAGGTGGATATAGTCCAAGTAACATGGGAAGAATGTGAAGCCACTCTTGTAGGTAACGCTCAGAAGTTTGGGAAATTCTTCTTATCTCAAGGTATAAAACAGACAAGAGCTCATGCGGTTCCTTGCTTTGTAAGGAAATTATGGAGAGAGAGTAGTTTATAAATGCTCTGATGATATTCTAGACCTGTGATATGAGCTATTTTTACGCCTATACCTGTGAATTTCAACGATACTTCTATAATTTGGATATAGTTGCTCTATAGTTTGTACCAAAGACTTTCTTTGACAAACTTTCTGAACCATGGCCAGAGGTCATAAGAAGGCTTACGACTTGCCTTTCCAAGAAGAAAAGCTAGTAGAAAGTCCGGGTGGGCGAATCCAGGCAAAAAAGTATGTGATGAGGAAAGTGTGTACTGAACTTTAGGCAAAGGAAACAACTATAAAATTTCCCTACTCGAACAGGAGTTGTTGCTCTCAGATTGAATATGTCCTGGGTAAATATGGCAGTAACATTAACCAAGAACTCGAAAGCGCAAGACACTTTCCTAAAGGCTTGAAAAGAAGAAAGTTCCTTTGATATGAAAAAAGTGTACCAAGGGAAAACTATAGGCTTTATAAATCTGAAATGTAATCTAGATTTCCAAAGAAAAAGGCTAATGTTATAGACCAAAAGACAACTGAGGCTTTTAAAGGAAACATGGAAGACAACCTCGTTGTCCTTTGGGTAAAACCCGTGATTACTTGTAACTGTTGTCTGATTTGTGGATTAAAAAGCCCACAATGCTCATGCTTGTGTCACGATTCATTATTCTCCCATACTCGTGATCCTTTGTAAGTGGAGCTTGGGGTTATCAAGTGAAGAATGAGAAAATAGAGGAGATAAATTCAATTGGTTCATAGGAGTAGCGTCAGAACGGTTGGTGCTAGAAGCTTTAGGATAGATAGATTATATTACTTAGGAGCTATAAAGGTGAGATTGGCCTCTCATGCACAAACTGGTCAAGAGTTGATGTTGCTCTCTCAATGAGGTCATGGTAGACTGAAGCTAGTTGTTGAGCCTAAAGTGATCCGATATCTCGCTTGGGTCTAAACGCTCTAGCTAAGCTGTCCGTGGAAGGATCTAGTATAAGGAAGCTATTCGCTGTATTATTATGTGGAACAATGATTGAACAAAGGCTAGCCTGGTATATTCCACTTACTAGGCACTACACGGGTTGTTATGTAGCAAAAGAACTATTGACTCGTGACAAATGATATTAGAGCAGAGGGATCCCTCCAATAGGTGGGTGATTCAAATAAAGCTTATGGTCTTCCCGGTCCTATGAGGGCAGAGAGTGATTGCCAGGGAGGGCTCGAACAATGTGCGGCTCTCGTCTAGCTTTCTAGAATGGCAATGCGGGCATAAAAAGGAACCGAATTGTTCACTGAATGGGGATAACATTCCTAGAGTGATTGGCAAATCTTAAGAGGAGGTCTATTATTGTGTTTCCAATGAGGGGAGTACCCTTCATTGGCTTGCAAAGATCAAGAAGAGCTCAATAGGTGAAAGAAGGTGATGCCAAAGGAGCACAATTGGTTAGGGGTGCCACACTTGTTGGGGAGCACAAGTGACTGGAGATTCATGAACGGCTTTGATTGGGGGAAGCAACCAACAAAGTGGAGTGGCTTGTTCTGTCAAGTAAGCATTGCCATTTATGTAAGTCCGAGGGAGTGGCATTGATGGTTAAGGAAACACAAGAGAGTGACAAAACAGCCCGTAATGAGGGCGTTGCGGAATTGAGTAGGGGAGTGTGGGGGAGAATGTCATGGTTTGTGATTCTCCCATATTCGTAAACCCTTGTTAGTGGAGCTTGGGGTTATCAAGTGAAGAGTGAGAATATTGTAGGGATGAATACAATTGGTCCATGGAAGTGGTATTATGACAATTGATGCTAGAAGTTTTAGGATAGATAGATTATAATACTTAAGAGCTCTAAAGGCAGGGTTGGCCTCCCACGCACAAATTGGTCAGGAGTTGATGCCACTCTCCCGATGAGGCCATAGCAAGCCGAAACCAGTTATCAAGCCTAAAGTGATATGTTATCTCGCTCAATGGATTGGATGCACTCGAGCTAAGCTGGGTGTAGAATGATCTCATATAAGGAAGTTGTTCGCAATATTGTTCTCTGCAACAATTGAATGAAGGATGGCCTCGTGAATTCCGCTCACTAGGTGTCACACGGGTTGTTTAGTGGCCAAAGAATTGTCGACCAGTGACAGTTGTCCATAAAATATCCATAAAAATAAAATCTTCGCAAAGTATTTATTGCAGATGACAATTGAACCTGCTTATAAATGTATAGATGGGCAGGAACTCAAAAATTTAGACTCTGCCGTTAAATCTATCTATGGTGTTTACTCAGAAAATGGGATGGACGGAGAAGACTCAAATTAGTGGAGTGGACAGTTACCAATGATGAACGCGTGTGATCATATAGTGTCCTAAGAGTCAAGGTATTAGAAGAAACTTTCCGATAAGATTATCTGTCAGGATCAAATTTGCAGTGGAGGTTGCTCAAAGTAGATGTTAGGGCACTTTATTTGATTATTCATGTATAACTTTAAATAGGCCATAGATGTCTCACAATCATAGTCAATGGCGCAAGTGTCGTATACCGAACTTAAACCTTAGATATACCTATGCTAAATCTCCAAAAGATGAGAGAAACGAAAGAAAGAACAAGAGTTACTTTCAGTTATATACAAATAGTGTTAATTCAAATAGGACTAGTGCCACTATTTCATCTTCCTGTTGATAGTCTTGTCATTGCAACTGTATTGGATAAAAGATGGACAGATTTTAGAGATCAGTTGATATCAGGAATAGTAGCCAAACTAGCACAATAACCAGTCTGCTTCCAAGCCCATCCAAATTATTTGGTGGCTCTCAATGATCTTTGTTTGGGAATTCATTAACATTGAGAATTAATTCTTTAAATATGGATAGGATGAACCCGCAGGTCAAATGTTTGGTGTACTACACCAGGATAATTTACAGATTCATTAATACCACAAATCCTAGAAAAAGGAAGTTAGATAGCATAATTGTTTGAAGAGTTTCACACGATTATAGACAATTCCTCTAGGTGAAATATTAATCCCCTAGATGTAACATGGCTTGGGATTTCAACTATGGTGGAACCTATTGGAGCATCGAGAGCAATTAGTGGATCTCGGGTCCAATAGAGTGGAGCAAGAATAACTTTATGTTAGGAGGACTGTCTACACTCTTTGGTAGGAAATTAAGGATTTTCGAACCTCTTACCGTTCCACAGGATACTGTACAAGCAGTCAATCGAGAAGTGGTTGCATCTCAAAGATCTGCAAACTCAGGAACTCTAGAAAAAAGGCTCATAGGATACAAACAAATTAATATGCCTATCTATGAAGAAGAGGATACAAAGTCAAGAGAGGATATTGTTCAGATGGTAATGCACTCTGAAGGAGAGAAAATCCACATCCTAGATATATCTGAAATTGTCCAAGCTTTTGGAAAATATAGCAAGGCAATGGTCTATAGCCATAGACAAATATGATTGAACCCTCCCAAATGGTATTTACAAATGATTATTAAGCACTTCTGTGGTTGTGGTGTTATCCAAACTCATTAGACATACTAATAGACATTGGAGCTTGTACTAATTGTGCAAGACCCAAAGCATCACCAGATGAATGGTAAAGACCATTAACAGAGCCTATTACATTAAGAATGGCAGTTGGAAACTGAATATGATAACTTTGGAAGCAATCGATGTTCCTTTCTTTATTGGTGAAGGAACATTTATCGTTAGAAGGATCTTTGCTTTCCAGACATTAGATGAGAATGTCATACTGGGTAATGCATTCTAAGGGGACAAAAGGAAAATTAATCTTTTATGCAAGACAACACTACAAATACTATGGCAGGCATGACAATCAAAACTCTTCAAAATCCTCGGTTAAAACGCAAATTTGAAGTTTATTCTGTCAAACAATCAGATTTGTGGAGATTCTCCATGTGAGCAAGCATTCAGGGCGTAAGCACAGCATGTATGGGAACATAAGTTATTTGGCTTCAAAAAATCTTCATTTCCAAATACTATCTTCTAGTGTAAAGAATTGTTCTGCCTAGAGCAAGGAAAAATTCGAACTATCCAACTGTCTGGAATAAAATGGAATAATTTCCTGCTAAAACTGAAGAATAACTTCTGTGAAGATCCACACAATATGGAGTCAAATGGTGTAAAAGCCAGACTTCAGCTAAAAGATCCAAGTACCATCATTTAAGCAAAATATATAACATGCTCTATGGAGATGGCAGAGGAATTTAGTCCGCACTCTAGCCCAACCTTTATGGTTATCAACCATGCAGTGCAGGTGTGAGGAAAAGCGTGAATTGTTACAGACTATCGTCAGATCAACAAACTAACAAAAGATTATGACTGTAGGATAGCTAAGGCAGGAGATCTCATACAGAATAAATCTAAAATAGCCTGAAATGTTTCTAAATTCAATACGAAAGTGGTCATTGCAATTCCCACATGGCATGCTGCCACATTAGTGATTCCGACGAAAATTGACCAAAGAGACTATATTAGAATTTCGCCCAAAGGTTTAGGAATAAATGAGCAAAATTGAAAAATTTAGGATTAAATCGGCATCCATATAATTGGTTTAGCACTAGCTGGGTAATCTTCCCAAATGGTTAGTTATGCCATTCTGCCCAAGGAATTTTTCAGCGCAAAATGAATGATGCCGTCAAGTATCTTCGCAAATTTTGTATTGTTATGTAGACGATGTGATAGTCTTTAGCAAAACTGAAGGGATCCAAATGAATCTCTTATAACTGCTGACAAATGTCTTTAGGAAAGAAGGAATGATTCTATCTGGCTGAAGGTAAAATATATTAAAGTAGGGAAAAAGAGAAAGCTAATGTTACAAACCTACATTTGCGAGATATAATAAACTTTCCTGACAAACTAAAAGATAGAAAGTCCAGAGATACTATAGATCTGCTAACTATGCTAGACAATTTTAAAATATCTTAGTAGGCTACCAAGAAAGCTCCAAGTACTACATCTCGGTTTTGGGACAATGAAGACACTCAAGCAGTAAAAAAGGTAAAAGAAAGGGTAAAGCATTTGCGACCTTCATTGTTAGCTTCTGATTCAGATGACATGGTCTTGGAGATTGACGCATGAAAAGCATACTGGGAAGCAGTACAAAAAACTAAAAACGAAAACCAGCAAGACTTTATCAAAATGTATGGGATGAGCCATGAAAAGGAAGTACTTGCTATGAAAAATTGTATTAAATTTTTTTTTTACATATTCCTAACCCCAACAAATTTGTAATGAGAACTGACTCTGAATATGTTGAAAGATTCCTGAATCTGAATCTGGAAGAAGCTAACCAAACTAGGCTTCTCATCTTAAAAGAACGGAATAGGTATTACAAACTTGACATAGTACATATTCCTCCAGATAAAAATGTCTTACTGCTTCTCTCTGTCTTGTTGTGCCGATAAATACTACAGCAGAAAGAAAAAAAAATTTCGGGTATGCAAGCAAGAGAGGCATCCGAGGAAGAAATGTCCAAATAGGTAAGAGAACGAGAGCAAAAGACCTAGAGTCTATGCAAAAGATTAAGAGTTCTTATTTCTCATTTTAGAATCATAGAGGAAAAGGAAAAAAGCCTTGGTATCATTGGTTGAATGACTCTGGGTATGAATACTGTGAAAGACTCGCCGAAAGAGTGAACTGGTCGGTTGAAAAGACAGTTGAAGTTCACATGCATCTATTTATCAAGTCCGAAGTTAAAGGAGATATCCCTGAAGATGAAAATCAGATAGAAGATGATATGTTTGGCAAACAAACGCACTCACAAAGTATAATTTGATTCAGAAATGATTATTGGTCTATTAGGTGAAACATCAGGCAAGTGTTACTACTAGGTCAAATACCCAAAGCACAATTACGAAGAGCATAAGCCTCCAATAAAGTCAAGGGGACAAGATATTGAAAATGATGATCTTGAAAAATTTGTACCAGATGGTAATAGAAGTAAACACGAGGAAATATTCCTAGGAATTATAATCCTATTCTAAAGATTTTGACATTGAATTTGATGATAAAAACCTCTAAGATGAAAAATCTGAAAATGTTTAGTTTTAATGTCCACTGATTGATTCCAATGATATCAGTCATCAAGGGAACGGTACTAAAATCCATGCAGAGTTGCTAAATAGACTTCAGAAAAAGATTTCCAGCAACCTGAATGGTTCCTAAAAGATCCTGCTTAATGTTCGTTTGGACTTGGGCATGTCCTTAAAAAGCTTAACTGGGAGCTGGAGCTTACTCCATAAATCTCCAGAGTTTTCCCACCTCTCTGGGGAAGAAAAATTTGTGGAGATGATTTGGGGGGATAGAAGTCGGTTGGAGCCCCATGGTAAACAAGGAGTTCCTCCATGGAGCCGCCCTCATTGGAGGATAGGCCGCAGTAAATCCAGATCGAGACTAGGTTCCCACCTCACCGACAGAGGCCACAACGGTACCAACCAAGCCAATGAAGCGGTGGAAATATTAAGTTTTAATGTTTACTGATCGATTCCAATGATCACGGTTATGAAGGGAAGGGTACTAAAATCCATGCAGATTTGAGAGGCAGAGTTAATAAAAAGAATTCCAGCAACCTGAATGGTTCCTAAAAGATCCTCCTTCACATAAAGATTCTAGAAAATTGAGTTAAAATTTTGCAAAACAAACCGAGAAGAGTTCCTTAAATAATGGAAAGTAGGTACGTAGTCTCGCCATGATTAAAGCTCTACTACCTGGAGATTTGATGTTAAGAAAGAAATCTAATAGACTCGAGGGACACTTCTTTAGAGTAACTCTATTCTAAATCCTTATCTCAATTGGGAAGGACAAGGACGACTAAGCTAGAAACTTGACACAGCACAGCGGAAACTGGACTCCCACTTGCAGAAGCAGGGTTTGCAGACGCAAACAAGACTGACAGAGGCTATCCACACCTTGTTAGTGAACTTCATCCGTTGTCGATATATGCTTGAAGCTGCTTAGGATATGGTCCCAGATATGCTACAGTGATAGTCACCAGCACGATGAATGGAACTGGATGATGAAAGGAAATAGAGCATTTCTAACAGATCTGGGAAATTCAACAACTTACCGAACCAAAGAAGACCAAGAGAATCATAAAAATGCGGTCAGACATACTATTTTTATCACTAAAGCTACTGAAATCGAATTCTTTAATGCTGTCCTAGAGCATGCAATACGCAACCAACAAAAATATCATCTGCGGGTGGTGATGGAAGAATTTTCATCATCATTCTCAAGGGTTATATGAGCTTAAAATAAAAAGAAGTCCAAGAGAGAAAATGAGAGAAAGTAATCGATCTGCCTACTAAGTTTCTGGCTTAGAGAACAGAGCTTATATTTCAGGGCTGATTTTTTTGAAGTCTGGAAGATCTCCCAAACCCAAGATCGACGACTTGAAGAGAAAAGGGAACGAGATAATCACGCCCAATTCAGAAGAAAAGGCCCAGGGCCAGCTTTCAGATGGAGTGATACTACGTCAGCACTCAGCAGGACAAGACGTGAAAAACTAATTTTCTCAGAAGAAGAGAAAGGATTAGAAAGGATAATCCGCATGAGTTAGACGGGGTATAATGTCTTATATGTACAGGCGTAGGTAGCTCATTTTTGTTCTTGTCCGCTTGTAAATGTTGAAGTGAGCTGGCAACATCCCACAGGCACCAGCTTTTGTATGTATATAGCTGATCCCTCTTCAGTTGAAAGGAGAGGCGAAATCAGTAGAGAAAGCTTTCTCTACAATTCTTACTCTCTTAAGTGATTTTAGTCTGGATCTGCGTCCGTGAAAGAGACCGATAGCTCAAAACCTCAACAAGAAGCAGAGGCATGCCAGCTATACAAAAGACCCCCCAACTAACAGTAACGGGAGTGGAACATGGGAACCCAAACTTCCCGCCCGAATTGGAAAGCCGAAGTCCACGAAGATATACTTCTATAGATTTTTAAGTTAATCTTTTTCTTAAGAGGATATAGTCTGTTATCTAGAACTACAGAATCCTTAAAATTGGTCTAAACATGAGGGTGCCACTTGCATGAGTCTTTCATGAGTGATACCCTATTCCAGATTGTCAAGTGTAAGCTAATACCATATGAAGTTAGATCACATTATGAAATGATCTGTATTTCCAATTAGGAGTAGCTTATCTATGGTTTAGACGTATTATTTACGTAATTATATACAGACTAATACCATGGTTTATAATGACAATAACTTGCATTATTTGTGTCATTGATCTATTAACTTATAATTATCATACTTTAAACCAAATGGATATTGTTTGATCATGAATTACATTTGATAATATATGCTAGTTAAAATGTTTGTTTCAAGATATTTTATGTTTGTTTTATTTTTTCGAATTTCAAATTATTAGAATTTAAAATTTCAAATTAAGTCAATAACTTTACTATCATGAACAAACAAACATATATTTGTTCAAAATGTATTTCAAGATAAAGGACAAATCACTAAAATGAAAATTGATTGAATACAGGTTCTATGACACAACTATGCCATGTCTCATTGACAGAGCAATGTCACCTCCCATGTCAGTGAGCATAGAAGGAAACTCTCTTTTAAACCGGGCTTGAACTATATCCAGTAGACATAGGATATAGAATGGTACACGTGGTTTTAATGTATTATGACAGTTTTTGATATCGAAGAAACTTATTATATTTGAATATTGTGCACCTTTTCTTCTAACCAATATCTCAATTTGTGAATTCAAAGTTTCAAGTTTTTTGAATTTTCTTTTATAGTTTCTAGAATTTTTTGTTAAATTTTAATTGAAAAATAAGAAAATGCCTAGGCTCAAAGCTCAAACCCAAATTTCCCTCACCCCTCTTTCAACACTCCCATGATCCCATCCGCATTTGCCACTGCCCCGTGGCCGCCCTCATCTGTTCCCCCCGCTGCCATGTCCCCGCCACCATCGCCTGTCCTAGCGCAGTTGGTGCGCCCTCTTTCCGTGTTCTTGTCCCTGTGTCTCGGAAGACAGGAGAGTCTCAGGCGACCACTGCCCGAGGCTAGCGACCGCTGATCCGGGCATGAAGCCCTAGATCCGGGGTCGCGAGCCTAGATTCGTAGCCTTAAAGCCCCTAGACACAGAGACACAGAGACGGGCTGAGGTGATGCGGCTGGGGTGGCGTTGGGAGGTGAGCAATCGGACGGCAGCGTGTCGAGAATCGGTAGAGGGTCGGAGAGGACGAACGGCTCGCCCATGGTACTCTGTTTCGTGTTCTGGGCAAGTGTTTTCTGTGTTGTGTGTCTAATGCGAGAGAGAGAGAGAGAGAGAGAGAGACAAGGCAAATGTGAGAGAGAGCCGGGATAGATTACGCCGAACTTTGGAGGATCCCAAACCTTAAAGAAGATCAAATATCAAAAGAATTACACTATTTGAAGCGGTAGAAGTGTTTTCACGTACCCATCCATAAAATGCCATCCAGACAAGTTACCAGCGTCAAGAAGAGCTTTCTTCCATCGCTTTACTTTTTCTGAATCATTCCCAAACTTCACCTCATGTTTGGCCATTGCTTCTGCATATCCCTGTCTCTGCCCTCTCACTTCTCCAGGTTCCACTTTGTAAAACACCGGAAAGACCATGAGACCTCTTTGCTCCTTGCAATCCATAATTTTCGCCACCTCCTCCAAACACCACGGTGATGAGGCATAGTCCTTGGAGAAAACAACAATCGCGATTTGCGATTCCTCGATTGCCTCCATAAGTGCGGGTGATATTTGCTCTCCCTTCTTTAGATCTTCACTATCCATGTAAGTGTTTATTCCAATTTGAACAAGAGCTGTGTAGAGATGACCAAGGAAATAGTTGCGGACGTCTGTGCCTCTAAAACTCAGAAAGACATCATAGCTCCTTCTGTGCTTGGAAGAAGAAGAAGAAGAGGAGGAGGAAGCCATTAGAATTTGGTAAGAGGAAGCGGTTGCTGGTGTGTTTGCTTGGAATTTTGGAAAATGAAGGTGCTGAAAGATGAACCGAGATTGGAAGGAGGTATTAGATATGGTTTTGATAATCCAATCCAAACGTCAACAATAATGCCGCCTTTGGCTAAAAATCAAACTCACTCAGTCAAACACAATGCCATCCATTCGTCTGTACTTCTTTCCAGAAGCCCCCACCAACTTTGGCTCGACGGTCAGACTCCGACATCGATGTCGAATTCTAACAAAAAAGAGAGACAAGTACACACGTTTTCACATATACAAAGAATCTTCTGCTCTCATCCTCTCTCCCTATCTAGGTCCCCTCAAAGGAAGGCGTAGATATTGAATTATAATAAAAAGGAAAACATCTTTAGTCCGTTGTTTTCTTTTTTTGCTTATATGAAATGTTAAGTATTTCATCTCATTAAAAAAGGTGAGCTACTCCATTGGTTGGCTCCTCAATAATGTATTTCCTGGTGGCTTCCAGGAAATGCCATTAGAATTTCGTAAATAGGACGAAGGAGGTGTTGGTGTGTTCTTTTGGAATTTCGGAAAATGAAGGTACTCTGAGGGCGGGACAGATCATAGCGTGGGATTTTGTTGGGCACGAAAGAGGCAAGAAGTTTTGAAGGTTTGCGTGGGAAACTTTTTGTCGTTGTAAATTACATTTACCGTGCTAGCTGGATATGAATTTATTGTTAATGATTTTACTGGTCCACATAAAATAAATTTATATAACCATCATTTCATAATGAAAATGATCAAAAATGTCATAAAATCTATTGCGGTTATACTAGTTCAATCCTAAATTCTATTTTTTATTTTGCTAATTGAGTTTTAAATCGTTTGCATTTATTCTAATTCAATCCAATCAACCAATTTGATTGGAAATCATTGATGTGCTCAATGGCCATCCTATATGTTGTCGCGGGACAGATATGGACAATTTTTTAAAATATTTAGATATTTTTCTTTTTCTTGTCTTTTTTCTTCCTTCCTTCTTTCATTTCATATTGTGGCCGATGAGGGTTGCTAAAGCTTGTCAGCCACTAAGCGAGAGCAACCTAACCATGGTCTCCACCAGCCGCAAGTGAAGGCAGCCTTGTCCGCAACTAGCAAGGTCATGGCTGCCATCATTGTTGGCTGGCAAGGGCCTGGCAAGGCGGCCTCACCTATGGTCATGCCTCGCAATGGTCTAGGCGAAAGGCGTGGCATCGGGCAAGGCAGCCCTTCTGGCCAAAGGAGTTGGCAGCTATGGCCTCGCCAACCACAGGCAAGGCCACCTTTACCTTGAGGGTGATATAGATCATAGCGTGGGATTTTAATTTGCGTTCAAAATTTTTCTTCGTTGGAAGTTCCATTTGCGGAAGTCCAAATAAAATAAATGTCTATAACCATAATTTCATACGATCTTAATTGGACCACAGCTTTCTAATGAATTGATTTAATTGGCTTTGGGGTAAGAAAGCCTTTTCGAAGTGTTGAAAAATCGGAATGAGGAAAAGTACCAAAATAGTTCTAAACCTTTTGTATTGGTACTAATAAAACTTTTCAATTGGATCAATTTAGTCCTAAACATTTTCACATTGATACAAATTCATTTGGCTAATTTCAAAATGCTGACGTGGCCACTCTCTTATGTGGCGCCACGTGGATAAATTTATAAATTTTTTTTCTATTTTTTCAGATTTTTTAAATTATTATTTTTCTTTTTTTTTTCCTTTTTTCCTTTTCTCCTTACCATTGGCCGGCGACCACCATCGCGGCCACGAGGCTAGTCGGGGTGAGGGGCCTCGCGCCCTTCTAAAATCCGGAATTGACCGGCAAGGGCGCGACAGCCCTTGCTCGTGGCGATTGCCCTTGCTTTCTCGTCTCCTCCAACTGCTAAGTGTCTCTCCCTTCTCTCAATCAAGCTTAGCGATACTCTCTCTCTCTCTCTCTCTCTCTCTCTCTCTCTCCCGCACGCCTGCACGCACGCACATTCGCTTCCTTCCACAAGCGGTCGCGTCTTGCACGAGACAAGTTTGTGAGAATGCCGACACGAGCCTTGACCACCACCGCTTCCTCCGTCGATAGCTACGAGGCTTGAAACCGCGGAGGGCCGCGCCCTCGCCTGGATCTGGGCGAGGGCCGCTGTACCCTCGCCCACCACGAGCGAGGGCTGCCGCGCCCTCGCTGGCCAACGGGCAAGGGTTTCGGCCCTAGCCTAGATCTGGGCGGGGGCCGCGCCCTTGCCTGTGGCTGGCGAAGGTGCGGCGGCCCTCACTAGTGGCTGGCGAGGGCGCGGGGTCCCTCGCCCCGACCAGCTTGTGTGACATCCTGAAATCCGATCCTATTTCGATAAAATGAAATGTGCATTTCGTCGACGTGCCTATAGTCCTTTTTCTCTGAGCTGATCACTCACGAGTTAACTAACCTATTGGGTGAAGCCATTAAGGGATATATCCATGGTAAAATCCCTAAAAGTTACCTAATTGGTTGGATTGGACTAAAATCACGTTCGGTCTATTTTAACCATGAAATTTAATTCGGTTTTGGGAATCCAATATTCGGGCGTGTCACATTCATTTTTAGGACCGTCTCATCGCCTATCAATTTATTGACGAGTTCGAAATTTCATTAAAGAAATTATCGGAAGACCAAAAAAAATAGAAAGAAAAAGAAAAAAGAAAAAAAAATAAGGCCATGTGGTGTTATATTATATTATTTCTTTTCCCTCCCTCTCTTCCTTTTCTCTCTCTCTCTTCTCTTTCTCCTCCCTCCCCCCACCTTCGTGCGAGCATCCCCACCTACCGAATGCCCCCTTTTGCCAATTTTAAATTGGCTTCTCTTTTTGTTTCTACCTTTGACTAGTCAAAAAGAAAACCCCTTCTTCTTATCTCTTCTTTCTCTCCTCTTCTCTCTCCTCTCTCTTCTCCCCCAAACGACCGAACACTTCTTCTTCTTCTTCTTGGCCAAAGGTGATGACGCTTAAGATTGATGGCCTCGCCAGCCATAGGCAAGGCCACCTTTACCTTGAGGGTGATATAGATCATAGCGTGGGATCATTTTAATTTGCATTCGAAATTTTTCTTTGCTGGAAGTTACATTCGTGGCAATCCAAATAAAAATAAATGTCTATAACCATAATTTCATACGGTCTTAATTGGACCACAGCTTTCTAATGAATTGATTTAATTGGCTTTGGGGCAAGAAAGCCTTTTCGAAGTGTTGAAAAATCGGAATGAGGTCGATATCGTTTTGATAATCTATATTTCAAACGCCAATAATAATGCCGTGTTCCTTCGAGAAGCTAAAAGCCGAACTGACCCAATCAAACCTGAAGTCGTCCATTCGTCTTTACTTCCAAATCGACATTGAATTCTCAAAAAAAAAAAAAGGAGAAGACTTTTATTTGTTCACACGGTTTCGCAGATACAAAGTCTTCTAATCTCATCTTCTCTCCCTATCTGGGCCCCCGTCAAAGGAAAGGTGTGGATATTGAATTCTAGTTTAAATAAAACATCTTTAGTCCATCTTTTTCTCGTTTGCTTACATGGAAATAAAGTGTCTCATCTCATTGAAAAAGGTAAGCCCCTCCGTTGGCTCTCCCTTTGGCTTCCAGGAAATGTCATTCTTTCTTTCTTTTTTTCTACAAATTATATAAATAATAATTTACGCAACAACTGAACTTTTTCCTTTCCCATCTTTTTTGATTAGGGTCTACAAATTATATAAATAATAATTTACGATTAGTCAAAAGATATATCAGTTACTAGCCCTCACGCGCTTTTGCTTCAAGAGTTGGTCAATCATATTTTTCATCTGTTTAAGTGGCCAAAAAGTGAAATCCCACAAGGCACTTCAAATGATTGAATTCTTGTCCAACCCAAATCTATAACTAATGTAGGGAATTAAATTACCATTTGTCGTACCACCTTTGGGCTGCAACAGTACCCACAAAGAAAAATAGGATAAAAAGCATGTAAGAAAATTACATTCGGATTAATTAAGGAAATGAAGTTGTATTAAAGAGCAAAGCAGATATGAGAGGGATGACGAAATTGCAGAGAAGGAGGTGGTGGGGCCTGCCGAGCTCAACAAGGTCAGCTTGAGCTCCACCGCCGAAGAGCAAGGGTGCCGCACCTCCAAGAACGAGCAGATTCAGCCGACGAGCGTCATGACAAGCATGATCTAGATCATGGTACGAAGGAAGCTGATCAGGAACGCGGACACCTATTCCAGCCTCATTGACCTCACATGATCCTCGATTGCCTTTCAGTAAGCACATAATGAATTATTAAATGACTACTGTTGGATTATATTTTCATGATGAGTTTTTATCATCTTATGGTCATTATTTAATCATATGAAAAATTGCTAATTCATTTCACCGGTTGATACTAAGGTTTCTGGTTATTTCTTTAACTATTTGTGTTTCAGGAATTAGCATGAAAAGTGAAACTGGTTGGGGGTGGCATTTCTCTGTGGTCGTGGCGGTGCAGGTGGGATGTGGGAATGCCCAAAATAATTAGAAGTCAGTGGAGATTTCCACATTACAATGTTGAATCGTGCCTGGCGAATGCAAATTCTTTTTTTTTTTTTTTTTTTTTTTTTTTTTTTTTTTTTTTTAAGATTTTATAACATATATGACACCCATTTTAGACATGATTGAAAATCATAAATCATCAGATTTGTGAACAATCAAAATCACATGAAAAGAAACGCATACGGAAGATAAAGAAAAAATATTGTTTGTGTGCAGAAGAGATAAAAGTCTAACAAGGCAATTGGAAAGAAATTTAAGTGATTGTGAGATGGCGAGATATATCTTCAATTTTAAAAAGAATGATATTCTGAAATTAATTGACAATAAAATTAAGAGAAACGACATTTTCACAACAACAAAATTATTAGTTCACAACTTTTTCATATTTTGATTAAACTAACCCAAATAAACAAAAACGAGAACAACAAAGATAAAGAAAGAGAAATTAACGATAGTGGAGAGTAGGTAACGAGCGAAATGATTTGGTTAGAGTTACTAATTAGACAGATCGAATTGTTGTCCTCCTCGTGGATCTAAGAGGCTGCTTCAATACTTTGGTGCGGAAGTCATGAGAGAGAGAGAGAGAGAGAGAGAGAGAGAGAGAGAGAGAGAGAGAGAGAGACGCAAAGAGAAACGCAAAGACACAAAGAGAACTTACAGGAGCGAGAGAGCTTCGCAATCTTGAAGAAGATGGATTCAAAAGCAGAGAGCTTCACGATCTTGGAAATCTCCAATGGAGACGATGGATTTGAGAGCTAGATTCTCTAATGGAGAAGATGGATTTGGTAGTGACCTAGAAGAATATAGTGTATATTATGATATCCAATTTTTCATATAATACCCAAACACATAGGATACCCAACCAGAAAAATCCAAAATAAGCAGTTTGATTTGAGTCCATTCCATTCGGACTGGTTTGGTCCAGGCTTTTTCAACAGCTCTAGGTATATGTTTCTTAAAATTATCACCCGTATCTTATGTGTATGCTATCTATCCAAGCATTTCTAGCATGCAAGAATATTTCCATCCATGCCACCACAATTGATGCATTATAAACTTGGGGTCAGCTAGCATTGAGTCAAGGCCATCCCAGTCAAATTAGTCTCTCATTTCTACTTTTTAATTCATAAGAAAACAATCTGACCAAATAATAATAATAAAATAATAATAATAATAATAATAATAATAATAATAATAAAGTCATCTCGACATCATCCTTTCTAGCAATGATGCACAGGAGTAAAATAATAATAATAATAATAATAATAATAATAATAAAAAAAAATAAATAAATAACACGACAAGGTTACCTTCTCAAATGGTATATAACAAGAACTGCACTTTCCAAATTCAAACAGAAACTTCCCCCCATGCTCTGTTGTCTCTCTTGCTATTTTTTAGGCTAAGTTAGAGTCCTCCACTATTTTCAAGAGTTAACTTCAACTTTCCATCCATAGTTGGTACTTCTAAACCTGTGATTACATAAGTCCTTCCTATATCAATATAAAAGCGAACAACTTAACAGGTTTGGGAAGAAAAACAAATAGATGCTAGTGGATATGTACCAACAGCATGAGATTAAAATAGACTCTGCCTCCCAAGCATGATAAGAACAATTCTCATCCAGGACAAGAAGTCTACAAGACACAATCACATTACACCGGTTTTATTCCGGCATTACACCAAGGGATGGCAGCAATCCTCCAAAAAACTTTACACAAAATTCTGGGTATATAGAATATCCTGATCCATCTAAATTGACCTGAGCATTGATGTAATAGATTGAATGTCACTTTGGTTTGAAACAAGCTGCTACATAAAAATACTAAACAAAACAAATAGAACAAACTTCACAAAGCTAGTAGTCAAAACATTTAAACCAGTAAATTAAGCAACGGGTTTGGTTTTTTTTTCCCCCTTTTTCAGGGGGGGGGTGGTTTAGAGCTGGATTCAGTTAGGCAAAATCACAAAACCTGGTGGACGTCAAGCAATGGGGTTTCTTCAGACGAAATAGAGAAGGAACAAGCACTGGTGGTGGAAGATAATCTTGTTCACACAGCTTTCAATGGCTTTGGAAGCTCTAAACTCTCCCTTTACCCAAGCCATCATTCAAATTCATGGATGAGTTTGTTCCATTCTTACCTCATGGAATTTTGGACAGAAAGAGCAATCCAAAGAGACTCTATCACCCTCACTCTCCGCCTCATCAATCATCATTTCCATCACAGCACTCCATTATCCCCTTGTAATTGTGCCCCAGCCTTCGCTCGAGCGTGAAACAAAACTCTCATGTGCCAAAAAAACACTTTGAAGAAAACAAGGGGATGGAGTACCATAGCTGCAAATGAGAATCACAATGCACAAGAGATCAATCAAGCTACTTTGAAGTCATCGGACAAAAAAAGAGTAAAAATAAAATTAGGTTGTTTAAGATCTCAATTGGCTATAAAAAGTTCAAGAACTAATGGTACATTATAAAATCAAGATACCTTTTTGTCTAACCTCTCCTTCCTTTTTTATCCAAGAAAATGTAACATACAGTCTCATTTTGTGAAGCTAGTGGATGAATAATCTTCATATATCATCTATTCATGGCACTCATAAAATAACTATTGAATCAGTTTTCCAAGAATATGGCATTATCATGGTCATGGAATGTATCAGTCAAACACACCCTATGACATGAAGCAAGCTTGCTCTCTCATATTTTCATGTTGATCAGGCCAAAAGATACTTCTATTCATACTGAGAATTTTCGGATTTATGAGCTGATTAAGAATTAAGTTTACACACCGAACTCCAGCAAAGAAAATTCGAAGAGCTATCGCCAAATATAGGTCTAGTACACTGCTCTTCATAATATCAAAAGCAAAGGTAGAAAGTATATATCATGTTTTTTGATTGATAATTTGAGCCATAATTTACTCTGTAATGTTTGCACCCAACAATTCTATTGGTATGTCGATAGTTCGATGGCGAAGCTTGCATCAATACGGATTCCGAAGTGGAATATAGCAAGCAGACATGTAACAAGTTCTTCTAGAGCCAGCTCAATTTGGTATGTAGATTTGGTACATTCCTTCAGAAAGCAAGTATATAACCGCATACCACAAATCTGCTTGAGGAATCATTATTCATTGTGTGAAATATTGAGCATGAGATATGTGACCTGTACATCGAATATGGAATGACATTTGAGTCCAATGTGAACCAAATGCCACACAGGAACCAAATGCCACACGGGATAAAGTGTTACATTGTGGAAGCCGCCTCTTGAGCCTTGTTAGGAAAAACTATCACATGGTAGGAGTCACCTCCTGAATCAGTGGTGGCTAACTTTAGAATCCTATTACAATGCCACCACTTGTGTACATCAGCCTGTTTAGCTATATGATATTGTTGTAGCAAACTCGCTAGACATTAGTTGATCTGGCTGTCAAGCCGTTGGGAAAACAAATAACAGGCTTACTTTCTGATTCTAGCTTGGCTCTAAAGTGATTTAACTGTCCACAAACAATTTTTCCAGAGATGGCTTTGATGGTGTGCATGTATGCGTGCTAGCTAATGGAAGCAATGGATGAAATTGTTTGATGGAAATCGATCTAAATGACAGGAATAGCAAATTGCTAGGACATTAAAGTGGAAGTACTGTGAATTATTTAAAGGTGCAATGCAGGGAATAATCAAAGCGACGAACACTAAACTCAAAGGAAGGAGCCAAACGAAATTAACTGAAAATGAGATTACTAGGACATTGACATTGCTGGAATTGAAATTAATCACAGTTTGTACAAATGATGCTCGAATGGAGACATTGACATCAACGTTACGACAATACTCAAAGGGAAATCAGCAGTAATTTTGGTAGAGGTCTAGCATAATTTCAACATATCTTTTTTGTCTGCAAATCTTCTATCATAAGTCTTAAATTCCCTTTGATTATTACTAGGTCGATGTCCATTTCTTAACTTAACTTCTTTTATATATCCATAATTTCTTAACTTAACTGCTTTCATATATCCATAATTTCTCAACTTAACTAAACTTCCAATACCTGAGCATTTCTCGTACCATTTCCGCTTATTTTGAATTAAATTAGGTTGAAGACTCTCTTCCTCAAACTTTGGTGGAATGGTCTCTTATGAGCATCAAAACGAGATTGAACTTGATATAGCTTGGCTGTGATTTATTCACCACCAATGTATAGTGACTTACTGTTATACCAGACGACAATTCAGTCACACAACCAAAGGAGACAAAGTAAATCCAAAGCACCAAGGGAAAGAGAACTCTCTGCCATCAAAGGATGAAGCATCAAAATTCACAATATATGATCAGCATGTCGAACAAGAACATCCAGATCACTCTATGCAATCTCAGATTGATCAATGATGAAGACAAATTCGTCATTATCATCTCTGAGGCAAAACGTCGAACAGGTGGTGATCATGAAGGGTGAGGTGTTCTACAAATAGGAATTCCTATCAATCGGCGAGCAATATAACATGAACAATTTGAGATAACAATTTGAAGCTCTCGGCAAAAGGCAAACACAGACCAATCGTATGATCGAGTTTCGATGAATCGACCGCGTCCTACCTTGGGTGAGATCCGATCCGAATGGTTACCTGCTAATAAATGAAGACACTGAAAGACTTCAAGAACCTCACGAAGACGAAGCTAAGGCGACGAATCGATTAGCGACAAAATTGCTGGACGAAGATATTCAGCTACAAATGGCTTTGACCGCGCGCGTGGACACTGGACTCGGTCCAGAGCGCTCAAAGATGAAAGAGGAAGATAATTTTCTCGGTCTGTGCGTCTGTTCTTGCTTCGCTCGGTTCCTCAGCTCTGCCGCACGCACCAAGCGAGGGAGAAAGAGCACGAGAGGAGTTCCGACCGGTGGTGATGAGCATCCGTTCTCTGCTCCGTCACGGCCGCGGTTGCACTGACCGGCGAGGGAGATTTGACGGCGGCTGTCACCGATCGGAGATGGGATAGACGATCGATTGACGGTGATGGAGCTGAAAGGAAGGGGTATCCTCAATCATACTCTTCATGTTGTGTATTTCACCAGCTATTCATTTCCATGATTTAATGATTTAAATATTACGGAATAACATAATCTTGACCATTATGTAACAGTATAGTTCAAATCAGTCACATGACAATCACGTATAACTTTTACGGTAGATTTGATTGTATAATTCTTTCGTTTGTTTGAGATCACATACTATCCCAAACAAAGTAAGCATTTCAAATTTTAATTACTAGAACATCGCATAAATTTCTTAAAATTTGTAGTATTTAGTATTAAATGCTAAAAAATTTAGGATTTAAAAGGACAAGAAATATAGCAAAATGGTATTATCATGTTTACTACATGCAAATAATAGCTTTACTTTGTTAAAGTTTCGAATATCAATTTCTTATGTACATGCAGTGTCATGATATTTGATGGTATGTAAAGAATTTGAACCCTTCTAAAAGGTAAGACAATAAATACTAGAGAGTTCTTTTGAATTCATATTTAGAAGATAAGACATTAATTGGTAACCTATGAATCATCTTCATTATTTCAAGTTATGATTTTGTTCATCTATAATTATGTATGAGCATAGTGTATTCTACAAATATGCATGGCGTGTCTATATAATTTCTTTTGGCAAAAGTTTGAGACGGAAATGCTCATTGGGTTTGCTCAATTAATAATACAAATAACAATTTCTATTTGGGATGGATCTTTAATCAAATGATTTTTAATCAAGTGAGTTATATAAGGGCAATGGTGTAATTGAAGACAGGCCATGCCAATTGGACGGGGAGTCCGCTTACTTCTTCCATACGTATCATTGCTCTATTTATATGTACCCAAACAAGCGCATACCAATCAAATCTCCCAAATAGTTCTCCCAATTACAGAACTGACCAAAGCCTCAACTTAATTTCAAAACAATTTAGTCGATCTCTACAGTAACCATACAAGTAATTCAAAGTTCGGTTGAAGCTGCTAAAAATTGAAAAATCAAGAACATCCAACTTTTCAAACTTACTAATGCTTGGAGGCAGAGTAGTAACCACGTTGCCTACTAGTGACGAGGAGAAGAAGGTGGAAAAACAGGTAACATCCATGAGAAAATCCACTTCTTTTGGACTGCAATTTCTTAGATTCAGATGAATTAGATTTAGCAATCCAACGGCGCAATCCGAAACAACTGAATTATTCTCCATCTTGTAAAGAAACTTACGAAGCTTTGAGCAACCATTTGCATAAATATACCTAAGAGCTCGCAACCTGTGGATGCAGCCCGATCAAACACATCGCTGGAAAAGAGGGGAAGCAGTTCTTCATCACATTGGAGGGCATAACAAAGTGAAGAGGAGGTCGCATTGACTGCTCTGCAAGTTGGTTGCCACGAACAGAACCAAGCTTGCTTTGATAGATATCAAACATTTGCTGCTAGAAGTGTGTTGGAAGAGACGGAATATAGACTTTTGAGTTTCTTCACACAGGATGGATTTCCGTTAGGTAAATGGTTTTAGCTAGTCGAGTTGGATTTGGATTTCTGTCGGTGTCTATGGAGATTTATGTGAACTGGTTTTATACTCATTCGATCAAAGGCGAGAATGATAAGAAGGAAATAATTTATGAGTCATTTTGTGAATGGAACGTTGATTATTCTTGAACATTAATCCTAAGGGTGATTTGCAAGGTTTAGCTGTTAGCGGTACTTGCATGATTGAGAAAAATGACGATTTTTCTGAACAAGTGAGGTGATTAGTTCATGATCTTAAGGTGGTGCATTCGGATGTCAATATGCATTAGTCTCCATACGATTGTGATATACTGCCTGCTTCCCATTTCTGGTCATAGAGCTGATTTGTTTGAGGAACAAATCAAGCTGACGTTCAAGGTCAAGAACGGTTTTCAGGTCTCCCGAAGTGACCTCCAAAAGTACTGAATTTTCCATGCGGGGGATGGCCTTAACTCGCATTTTTGGAACTTTTGATGTTGTCCTTGGAGGTGAGACACCTGAGTCCTAAACAACTGCCAATTTATTGGAGAGTCCACACTAAAAGGTATGGACATCAGACAGAAAGGAGAAGTTTGGATATGGAAGAATGCTTGGGATGGCCAAACCAAACTCAAGGGGTATAGCCCATCACTGAATAACACGAGCTGCCAGAGTTGATACTAGGACAGAAATGAAGGTGATCCATTGGTAGAGGCCCTCTCTACCGAGCTTACTTGGCTTTGACTCCACTTTGAGGGAGATCCCACATGGTCTGCAATGAGATGCGACAAGGATTCTCCAAAATAGTTATTTATTTCCACAATATCCTCTTCCTCCACCAACCTATTAGAGTTTCTGTGCGTTGTCTTTATTTTTCAAGGACGCTGTGGCTTGTTTCTTACTTGATAACGTGGTCAAGATTCTTTTCATCTTGTTGCCTTGGGAGCTTATGTAAACACATGAGCTCGAGCACGTAGAATTGTTGAAAGCATTTGATCTACATATATCCAACTGAAGCCTTTTTTTGATGCTATGACAAAAGGGGGAGGATGCATGTGATATTTGAGTTTTGCCGAAAGGAGGCTGATGCTTAATTGAATTAGGGATATATTCTGCACAAATTATCTTTTCTGGCGAAAATCAGGTAATCAAACATTTACCTTTATTTGGGAAATGAGAAGACATAATTAAATTAAGAGTGGAATGAAGTAGCAATATTTGTTACAAATGTAGAACCAACAAATACAGATCGAGCACACCCCCATTAACAGCACATCCAGAGATAGAGAAACATAATAGACCCAGCACAGGCTCAATCAACCGCTTCCTACAAAACACATCTACTTCAAGAACATCAATATGCGCCCTTTTTGCCAGTCACAGCCCTTAACCTTTCTCGATTTAAGTTGCATGTGCCAACCCTCGGATGGTATGCCAACTAAGATAATCAAACAAATTAGAGAAAGTGTGCAAGATGCTCGAACTTCATGATGGGTTTCTTCTACCCACGAATGTAACTTGCAAATGAAATTGAAGGAATTGACTTTGTTCTAGACGCCTCTTTACTTTCGAGCTCTTTCTTCCTATCCTTCAAATAATATCCTCTTATACAAGTAATCCCACACTCTGTGATGAAAACAGAAACAAGACAAGTGAACGGCAAATAGAAGGACAGTGATTTGGATGCACAGCGAAATGTCATTTTGAAACAATAGAAAAGTATTTCAATATGATATAGTGTTTGAAGCTATACACATCATGAATTTATAGAAAAGAAGAGAGATTCAAATATATGGAACTTGTCAAGCTCATATTTCCTTAAACTTCCATAAAGACAGAACATCCAAAAGCTCAGCAGAATAGTAAAACTAACACCCGCCGCATTAATTTGTAAAAAAACAGACTCAAAGATACATGTGAGAAACTTGGAAGGCTCATTTACATATCAAATTGTGTTACTTCTATAATCTTGCATTATAAGCACCCCAACTAGTACAATAGGGGGAAACTGTAAGAGACGATAGACACATAAATATGAAAGAGAGAGCAAAGAGCTTTGTGACGCAAGCAATTTGGAAGAAATTATAGGATCCCCAAGAGTGAAGCGCAAAAAAGCAATAAAAATGAAGCAGTTTCTAAAGCACAAGATCATAGTGACTCAAACAATACTTCCAATGAGGCCAAAGAACAAGACCTACATAACTTCTTTTAACATCCCTTTATATCTAAGCATTTGAATAATTCCCCACTGCCTCAAGCTAAATTCAGCTGCAAAAAGTTTCAAATTTGTAACTGCTAAATAATATACATGGTATATGTATACTATTGGACATATGCAAAGTAATCCCTTGCAATTAAATTTCCAAAATTTTAGCATTAGCACTAGCTAAATCAACAAATGTCCCATCCATCCATCTTTTTTTGACAAACCAAGATGAAGTTGCTTGATGTGACAGCTGCTGTGGTCATCACGTAGGAGAATTCCATTAGAAACCCATGAGAAGATGGACAAAGGGTCACTCTCGCCAGGAAACGGCACGGGTATGGAAATTGCTGAAATTGAAGTGTAGGAAAACATTTAACAAATGCAACAAATTACAGTAAGCATTATGTCTAATATTCAAAATTGGCTGCAATCCAGAAGTGGACCTTTGCGCCATGATTCAAGAACGTCTCTGATTACTGAGATTATCTTTAAACGCTTGAGGCATTTCCTAAGGGCAATTCATGTTGGGATAGAACCCTTAAGCCATCCTCCACTTGCTTGCATATAAGGCGAAACCCAAACACCTTCTTAGAATTGCTTTTGATACTTCAAATGAAAGCTGGAAGAGACTCCACTCAGTCTCTAGCATCTCATACAGTTCATTGAACGAACGGTGTGGAAAATAGTTAAACCACAAGTGATCGGACTGTAATGAAGAGAAAGTGCTTTTATTGTAGTTGCTTCAAATGGGATCCACCAATACTCGAACCTCACATGAAAGGCTAGCCTGAATTCCCTCCTTCAATTCAAAAGCAACACAAAAAGTCAATCCAAGGACATCCGCATGCAAATGTTGGGGTACCCAGAAAGAGACAGGACACTCTTGACTTTGGATAAACCAGCATAGAATCTCTCTTCCAGGAAGTATAGTATCCATGTAGTGACCCACTCACGAACATCCTGCTATAGCAAATCTATAAAATCAGAATCACACCCGCTCATGCATGTGGTGGAAGTTTTTAGCAGTGCATAGTGAGGAAAAAAAAAATCAAAATGAACAAGAGTACCTTCTCAAATGGTACATAACAGGAATTTGACAAATTTCCAAATACAGACGGTAACTTCCCCCATGCTCTGTGCCTCTTTTGCGATTTGTTAGGCTCGATTAGATTCTTCCACTGAAGTATTTTTAAGAGTGAACTTCAACTCTCCATCCATACTTGGTACTTGCAAACCTGTGAAGAACTTAAGTCTTTACTAGACTCACCTCCCAGACATAATAGGAACAATTCTCATCCAGGACAAGTCTGCAAGTAATGAAAATGGAATAAAGTCATCCATCTAGATTGATCAGGGCATCGACATAATAGAAAAATAACTAAAAGAAGAGAGAATAGAATTTCACAAGACTAGTAGTCAAAACATTTAAATCCGCGAACTACACAATGGATACAGTTGGGAAAATTCACAAAAACCTGGAGGGCGTCACAGAGTTGGGGTTCCTTTGGACGAAAGAGAGAAGGGACAAGCACTGGTGGTAGGGAATAATCTCGTTCACGCAGATGTCAACGGCTTTGGCAGCTCTAAACTCTCACTCCACGACCAAGCCATCATCCAAATTCAGGGATGATTTCCTTCATTCTTTTATCCTCGGGGATGCCTAGTCCTCTACAAGGGTTTCAAGCTTTCCTAGCACTGAAACGATGGAAGGTTGAAAGGGTGCATGAACGCGAAAAGCAATCAAGTCACAGGACAATCCATATGCCTCCAACCAAAGGCATGGCACTCCACAGCAATCCCCACACAAGCGCCACTACCTACCGGCTCCAAAGCAGCACATCTTGCAACTGAATCTGTAACAACCACGAACGCATGTGATCATTAATAACTCGATTACGCCAATGGAAAAGCTAACTTCGGGCCCCAATCGAATTGTTCAAAATCAAATCAATTCCACTTAAAGTTGCACTTCAACTAATGAATCTATAGCACTGTAATAATCTACAATGGCAAGAGAAGCAAACGCTAGGGTCGGTCACCTCAAAGTGATTTTATGAAAAACACACACTATAAAATCAGTAAATGGTACGTAACTAACCGTGTTGAGTAGAATATGACGTTTATCAATGAGATCACGATCCAATTGACAAGGAAACATGAAAAACAAACACTTTGCTATGAATTTGCTCTTTGAGAACTACAGTGGTAATTTATTGCTGTAAGAGTGTCTTATGATTGAGATATCGCAAAGGAAATTTGGTTGTCGGTCTTATGCAATAAAAAAGCATATGTCCCAACTTGAGTTTAGTAAATATATGCTTAAAATCACCAAAAAAAAAAAAAAGGGGAAAAAAAAAACAGTTTGGAACGTCACTTTCAACGATTTCTCTTGACAAACTCATGACAAGTACGTCAGTAACTCGTAAAATTTCACTTCTAAATCAAATGAAGAAGGCATAAAGCAAATACTTACAGTTCCAGCAAAATAAAGTGCTTACGTTGAACGCCCCATGACAATTAGAAGGAAGTAGTAATCATCCCTCAGAAGTCGTGATCAAACTATCCAAAAAAATCGGTGCGAATTCGTTCCAAGTTGCTCAATTATTGTGATCGTGCCTTTGCTGAGGAACAATATGATCTTCCCTTGCATCTACTTTAGGTTAACCATGCATTCCCGTGTATCCTCCATGGATGTGCGACGACTTTGACCCTTTAGCTTTCATGCGAATCAGGCCGTGAAGACAAGAAGAAACCACTGGTCCGAGTTTCTTCTCTCTTTCTTCTTTTTCTCTATTTAATCTACTTTCAGCTGTCTGTATCGCATCCCTCTGTCTTAGCTCCTTTCTTGAATCTTCATTTAATTGAGAAGCTTTGGCCATCGCCCTTCCTCCATTACCTCCTCTATTTTGCTTTCTTCATGCATCGTGCTCTCCTTTGTACTAGTATCACCACTTCCCTCTAGATTCATTTGCTTAGATCATGTTCCCAGCGAAGCGCAATATCCTCCAAACCTCTTGATCCAAGACTGCTTCATGGACTAGAGCTGGTTCTACTGGCTGAATCTACGAGATCAAAACCCTCAAATCACTATCTTGTTACATGCATATCAGACGGATTCACCAATACTTCACAATTTCATGGGATGGTCCGAGGCTAACGTGGAAATGACTTGAATCTTTTCGATCCTCCCGCAGCACACCATGGTGGAGATACTTGAGCCAGAAATGATGCCCTGTTATGATGAATTCAAGCATCTTATGTGCCAAGTCACCCTCTCTCTATTCATGCATCTTTGAATCAAGCGAGTTTGAATTGAAAGCCATTTGTCACTCCAACAACAACACAGTTCTAATAGTAGGAATTTCCCATACATTTGCCCGGATATAAGGATAAGTATGCCACCTCCTAGATTAATGATTGCTTCCTTGAGATCTGCAAGCCAACAATACTACACTTGCCTCTTCCCACTTAATCGTCTTCACTTTCACTTTCACTTCCACTATTTCCCAGTTTCTCTATAGGGAGGTGACATTTCCTTAAGAATTCTCTTAAACCTGTTGATCCATCAATATCCTCACAGAGTGCGGTTGAATTCACAAATTGATTGTCTTCAAGCACAACCTTCAAATCATCCTCCAGTTGCCCGCACCGTAGCACATAGCCCAACTTTTTCACGGTTCCACCCGATACTCTGATTCTAAGGCTAAATTGTAAATAACTCTCCTCAAATTGATCAAAATCAACTCCTCCCTCCAATAGTCCCCACAGCACATTTGATTTGAGATACTGAATCCACATGTGATCCGAATCAAATGAACCGAGAATTCCTGATAGCACATTCCGCCTTTCGCCATTAACGTTTGGCACAAGCTCGAAAGATATTTCCTTTCCTCTGTCTTCTACATTGAAAACAACACAAAGAGCCAATCCTAGAAACTTGTCATACAATTCTTGTGAAGCCATGAAAGATATGGTACCGTCTTCAACAAGGACAAACTGCTCTGGCATCTCTCCTCCAAGAAGAACATTTCGGTAAGCAGGAGAAATTTGGGAATAACGATATTTCTGTTATATGGGTAAATTGTTAGAAGCACCCAAGTTTATAATTAGTCAATGAGAAGAGTTTGATTTGAGCATTTTCCTTGTAACTCAACCAAAGCTAAATTTCTATAATAATTAGGCATTCTTGTTGACGTTAAATACTATACTCATTTGAGAGAGAGAGAGAGAGAGAGAGAGAGAGAGAGAGAGAGAGAGACCTCAATTGAGAAGTCAGTCATGTTCAATCCTTTGTGGACAAACTTGCCTAGACTATCTTCCTCTATGCTTGTTTGATTTTCATCCAAACCTTTGTGGACGAACTCTCTTGGACTATCTAACTCTGTGCTTGTTTGATTCTCATCCAAAACCTCATAAAATAAAGTTGGATCATGTAATTGATCATCTTGAAGCAAAACCTCTAGCTCGTTCTCTAGTGATTTACATATTAGTCGAAATCCACACTTTTTCACAATTACGCCAGCCGAAGCCGTAATGCTACATTGGAAATGATTCCAGTAACCATTTGGACCAAAAGAGACATCTTTCCACAAGTCTTTCAATTCGATAACCCCAAAAGCCACATGATTCGAATCCAATGGCATGGCTCTGTCGGATTCTTTGTTCATCCTTTCCCCATTAACATATGCTTGAATCTTAAGTTTGGCATTCTTGTTTCCTTTTTTTACTTGGTGTACAATAGCCCAAGCTAATCCTCCAATCTTCTCATACAAGTCCTTTGAAGCCAAGAAAGATATACAACCCTCTTTATTGGGGAGCAACCACTTTGGCATATCTTCTCCAGGTAGTAAAACCCAATTGGAAATTAGCACCTAAAAAGAGAAGTTTCAATGAGTTTACATGGGTAAAGGGATTATACATCACTACAGCGACCAATCAAAAGTCTATGGAGTCTACAATCTAAGAACTAAAAAGCTTATGATTAGTTGATACGTCAAGATTGACAAGAAAACACCAGCATGTGAGGACTCTACAGCAAAAGGAGAAGGTGAAGCATCAGACTCCACCACTTAAGACATAACACCACCATCCTCTCCAAGTTTGATGCAAGAAAATCTATTCTCGAATCTCCTATACTAAAGGTAAAATCTCTTAAAAGAGTTTACAAAACATGCATCTTCAATGTCTTAGAAATCGAATGCTATGAAGATGCTTCTAAAGAAGAAATTTGGATAAAATTCATAGAAGAAGAAATCAAGATAATTAAAAAAAAAAAAAAAAAAAACTTGGGATCTTGTCAACCACACCTAAGACAAATCCATGATTAGAGTCCAGTGTATTTACAGGACTAAACTCAATGTAAACAGATGAATTCGGAAGTATAAGGTAAGGCTCATGGTGAAAGAATATCGCAACAATCGGATATTGACTATGCTAAGACTTTTGCTCCTATCACTCCCCTTGACACTATTTATGCTCTCATAGCACTTAGCAACACAAAGATGTGTAAAATTTATTAGCTTGATGTAAAATAAGCATTTCTAAATGGTTATTTTCAAGAAAAAATCTATGTGGAATAACCATCGGGCTTACTCGCTGGAGAAAAAAATGTCATAAGGCTCAAGAAAGCTGCATACAGATTAAAACAAGCATTGCAAGCATCATATAGTGAAATCAACGAATACTTTAGATAAAAATGATATGGGAAGAGCACGAGCGAGCCAACACTCTATGTCAAGACTCAAGATAGGTGTAACACTCTTATTATCTCTATGTATATAAATGATCTCATGTACATATAACTTTTACCATTCACTGTGGCAAAACACTGTAATCATGAGCACTATAAAGAAAGCACTTGCTCCAATTCAAGAGGAGGCCTTTTTTTCCCCATTTTGAAAAACTCTCTACCTCTCTCGTAATCCCTTTCCTCACTCTGCAACCTTCCCCTTCTACTTTTGTATCCCAATTACTGTGTAAGTATTTTCAAATCGTGGTTTGGATCACTTTCTTATTTATCACTTGTAAGATTACCAAGCCATTCATGGTTGATTAGTCACTTTGTAAATTACTTATCAGCTATCTCCCTCGGGTACCGATTACTACCTTTGTGAAAGGTTTTACTTTCTCTAACTTTTCAATATATGTGACTTTCTTTTCATTTCAATATCAGTCTATACCACCTTCATGGTTGGTTTTATATTCTGCATTTTCTTACTTATCGTTTTATATATTTCATCTGCAATTCATATCATTTTAAATGTGCGTGACTTTACTTAGCTTTCTTTGTACCATTTATATCTACATTTACATCTTTGAGTACGTAGCATTTATTTTACTTCCTATAGTAGACTTTAATCTTCTTTATTTTCCAAGGAATCATCATGGAAGCAGACGCTAAGATTAATCACACTCCCAAATCTTAGTTCTGTTAATCACTTCTAGGTTTAAATCTTTTCTCTATATAGATCTTCAGCTCCTCAGGCTCCCTACGGTGTATGTATATATATAGGGAACGATGAAAAATGATTTTAGAATTTAAAGAAGAAGTGAAGAAGACATTTGAGATGATGGACGTAAGCTCTACTTCATCCTCGTTGAGATCAATCAAAATGAAGGGTTTTCCTTTCCGCAGAAGAAATATGCGAAGAACCTCCTGAAGAAATTCAAGATGAACTATTGCAAAATGGTGGCAACACAGCTCGTGACAACCAAGAAACTACTAAAGGAAGATGGAGCAAAAATGCTTGTAAAGAGACGAGATTTTCTATGGATGCAAGAAGTTCCTTAATCGGTGTCCTATCTAAATGAAGATTTAGCAAGGCTTTGTTTTCATCTGGAATATTAGGAAATCTTTGTAATTTTGAACAATCACAAAGATTGATAGATTGAAGATTGTTGGCTTGAAGCACATCACAAAGATGATTAAGTTCAGAGCACCCACTTAGATTCAACAACCGTAACTTGCTGTGATGTGCAACTGATTCGTGGACACGCTCCAAGCTTTTGCACCCATGGAGATCCAATTCCTCGAGATTTGGAGTATAATTGAGGTCTGGCATACAAACTAGTGACTGGCATTCACTAAAATTAAGGAACTTCAAGTTTTTAAAATCCTGCAAGAACGAAAAAATCAACTTGGATGGACATTCCAAACAAAATATGAGATAAGTATTCTCAAAAATCTGGCACTATAATTTTTTATTAAAATCACTTGATAAAAATCTCCCTTTTTGAATATGAGATGAGCAAGTAATCCTCGTAAATTGGACAAAAGAGAGGGTTAAAAAAGAAAAAAAGAAAAAAGAAACACGCTTGTAATTCCACCACACACTTGAGTTCTATCTTGAGACATGGAAGAGAAATCATGCTAATGCTAAGTGGTGTAGCCACTTCCAGTAAATAAAAGTGCATAAAAAATACTCGTAATTTAAAGGAGGAGAGAGTGCGCGTAACCCCAAGTGGGAGGACCCGCGTTACGGTCAATCCTTTGCCAACTAATTCATTGTATGAATTTAAGCTACCATAGGTAGCACTCGACAGATCTAGAATGTTACGCAGAGATTTACAAACAACCACCTGTAGATCCGAGAATCTCTCATAATCATTACTTTTGAATTCATGGTGATTGATTGATCGATTTTCAAAAATGTCAGATTTTGTACCATGTAATAACCCCCCCCCCCCCCCCCCCCTTTTTTTTTTTTTTTTTTTTGTGTAACAAACCCCTTGATGCGTTATATATTGTTGAGCTTTATTTTCGCGAAATTGTCTACCTGCCTGGCATTCCGAAGACAGCCCTTTCTGATAGTGATGTCAAGTTTTGCTAGCCATACTCAAACCGCTAGACAAGCTAATGCTGCTAATAGAATTTTGGGTAATTTATTAAGGAGTTTTATTGGAATAAATGTTAAACAATGGGATTTGTTATTGGTTAAAGCTGAATTTGCGTATTATAATTCGATGAGTCAAACTACAGGATAATGCCGATTTGTTGGGTACAAAAAGTATCTTTTGATCTCCCACCATCACCCCCACTAAGCGTCAATTCAAGGGAGATGCTGAAGAAAGAGCTAAGGAAATCAAGCAGTTACATGAGGAAGTGAGGAAGAGTTTTAAAGAAAGAGGCAAGGAAATCAAGTAGTTACAAAAGTGAACTTCATGGAGACTATATGTACTTTCAATGTGGCTGATCTATCACCGTATCATGAAGATCAAGAACTTCATGAAGTTGGCCTCGAGGATGACTCTTTTTAAACAGAGGGAGAGTATATAAAATACGTATTGGAATTTCAAGATCCTCTCTTGGGATTTGAATAGTTGGGATATAATATGTATTTCCTTAATCTGTAAGTTTGTTTATAATAATTTTTTAAGATTACTTCAATCTCAATTAGATATTTGATAATATTGGTGCTTATTCGAATTTTGTATTTTAGGTAGGTTATCTTTTCTTTACTGGGAGGTTACACAAAGGTCTGCTAGGCTCCTAGCTATAGACGCCCCCTGGGTGCTTTCCCATGTCTCATTTTTCTTTGTCTCCCTGTGCCTTTGGTGGATTTCTAGAGTTCAAGTGGGATCCAGAGAGGACTGTATCCTTCGAGTGGCTAAGAGAGACCTAGATTATCTAGTCTCGTCCTTTCTATCTCCCGTAGTGGGGTTTTCCCCCGCACCGAAGTCCGTGGAACCAACGAGCATGACAGGAAAATTGGAAGACCACAAAGTATGTCTCTTATAAGGCATAGGTCGAGAAGAACATAAGAGACTTTTTATACATATAGTGCTATATGCATACAGGTTACGTGTGCGCACAAAATTGATGTTTGAAAAATTGTTCTAAACTACCAAAATAAGGAAAGAAATTGTTGATAAACTACAAAATAAACAGAAGCATATAAATGTATGAGGAAAGAAAAACAAATTTCAACATTTCAATAAAAAAATTTGCATTTGCATGGAATGATTCAAATTTTGATATTGAAACATGTGAGAGATTGTATAAATCTCTATGGATACAATATTTGCAGATTAAGTAATTAATGAAATTTTGGGGAAGGAAAAAAATTGAGATCCCATAGAAGGTCCTTGGCTTTGAATAGTAGTATAGATGATACGAATACGAATATAATTACACATGCATACCACTTTTTTTTAGAAAGCTCTGGTAGTCAAGCTTCAAAACCGTTGCAGACTACTAGCATGCATCCTTCTTCTAGCTTCGAAGTGCTAGATGTAGTGTGCTAGCGCCTCTATAGGATAAGGCCCTTTCAAGAAGTCATACTTCACAAGCCTTGTTTTGAAAAAACAGGAGAAGTCATTGGATGATCAATCTATCTCCCCCATTGTTCTACTACTCGGCGAGAGAACACCCAACAAGACATATGCAGGGTCGCTTTCCGTCCCGTGATTTCTTACCTCTAGAAGAAATAAAGTAAGGGCACTAATGGACAGCTTGAATGAAAGAAAAATAGGGGAACAAGTTACGTGGAACCAGGAGAGATTCGTCAGATAAAGACCCCCAACTTTACTCGAAAATGAATTTGTAACTATGGAAATTGCTTCTTCATGCCTCTAATAATAAAGAAGTACTTGTCAAAAATCACTGGTGAGGTTGTTCCAACCAGAAAGAACATAGGACTTTTCGGCCATTATTTGAGTGTTATCAAGGCCAGACCAACTTAAGTAAAGACTAGCGTCTGATGAAGATCCTTCACTATACACTTTCTGTATATCTTTCATTATCGGCCGAATGCAAACGGAGAGAGAACATTGGGAAGTTCAGTCAAAAGCATTCATCGTGCACTCACTTCAATTATCAAGCAAATAAGCAAGAAAAATCTCTCTTTCCATATGCAATTTTAAAAATAGTTTAGTCACCTCGTCTCTGTTATACAGCATAGGATCTTTAATAACATTTTTAGTGTCTATCATTTCCAAAGACATACAAATCAAATCCTCAATTCTTGTATATTAAAAATTCAAACAGTCATTGTAACGACCCGAATATTACACGGTGGGGCCCAAGTTGTTATAGTCATCACCTGATCTTTAAATAATATCATCGATTTTTTGCTCCAATTTTCAATATCAAAAGTCACCGATGCTTTCGGTTCATTGTTCTTATAAATTTCCGTACTTGTAGTATTTGGAAATGAGATTAGACTTTTTTCTTGAACTTTTTTTTTGTTCGAATCAGCATCAAGATTCACATCAGAAAGTGTTTAATAGTCCACTAAAACGGGAAAACTCCACTTATGTGGGTTCATGTAGTACACCGGTGTCCTATTTGATACTTTCATCAAATTTAAACAATTTATTAGATGTAGAGTTTCTTAAGAATATTAACGAGCATCATCAGAGTTAGTTATTGTTGCATTCGAAGTTTTGAATAATCCATGTACACATATATAGTCATAGGATAGAGATATGGATACATAAAAGATAAAGAAATAAAGACTATTCATTTAAATGCGCACCTTAAATTGCTCCCTCACTACTTGGATGTTGCTTCTACACAGATCAAGTCCAACTAAGTTCTTCGGACTAGAGCACAATTCTGGAATCGAATAAGGACATTCATGCCATTCTAACCATTTTAGCTCATCAGGAAGACAGATAGGACCCTGGAAAGAGTTATGCACATTAATCATGATTAGTACCCTCAACCATGTTTGTGAAAGCGTCGGGACCAATGTATATCTCTTTTGGCTCGGGTAAATCCAAAACTATGGCTTTTACTGTACTTGTTCCCTGTATTTGATGAATTTGCATTTTGGTTAATATATGAATTCACATAATAAGAGAGCAAAATCACCATCTAAACTAGCATATCTTACCAGATCCCTTGACATAACATAATGAACATCATCATAAAGCCATAACCTCCTTCGTTTTCCAGGATTATCAGGGCATTCTTGTTTAACAATATCCATGCCCATTGACTGGATCAAGTCATGCATCTGTAGGGTCCCTCTATCATTAAATATCAAGGACTTCTCAACAAGAACTTGTACTCCAATAGTTGTGTCAAAGTCGCAACTGTCAAGAACTTTCGTAATGTACTCTATAGTTCGCCCCTTAAAGAAACATGCAATATCAAGAAAGATGTCCTTTTCATTGTGCTCTAATTCCTCATAACTTAACTTAAGAACACCATTGATTTTTTCATTAGGACTTTTGGCAAGTTTACTCAATGTACTTTCCCATTCATGTTCTCTTCTACCACGTAGGAAACGGCCCAATACCTCAAGTGCCAAAGGAAGTCCATTTGCATATTGCAAAGCAATATCCACAAGATCCCTCCTTATGACTATTTTTTTGTTTCTTACAAAGGCATGCTTGTTGAAAAGTTCAAGAGCTTCACAATTCTCCAAAGCTTTAACTTCATATATATGATCTTCATCTATTCCATGGGAAGTTAGCAGATGTCTATCTCTTGAAGTAATAATGACTTTGCTTCCTTCACCAAACCACTCAGGCTCTCCAGCTAAAGCATCTAATTGTTTTATTTCATTGACATCGTCGAGAATAAGGAGAACTTTTTTGTGGCAAAGTCTCTCTTGAATTAAGTTAATACCTCCATCAACACTAAACACTACTAACTCTTGTCCCAGTAATGTCTCAAACAACAATTTTTGTTGCAAAGGAACTAAATCCTTGGAATCTTTTGAAGCTTCTCGAACATTTGCCAAAAAACATGAACCCTCAAATTGTCTAAAGATAGCATTATGAAGGGCTTTGACTAAAGTTGTCTTTCCTATGCCTCCCTTTCCCCATAATCCTATAAAGGAAACTTCCTCATCAGACTTCATGTTTATCATTGATTCCAGCTTTACCACTTGGGGATGTATCCCAACCGGATGCTTAGCAACATGTAAGGGAATTCGGTCTAGCTGCATCGATATCTCCTTGACTATTCTTTTTACAAGCTCCACTTCATCTCTGATGAAATCCAGAAAAAAAAAATGGACACGTTGATTCACTGGTTCAAATATATGATTAAGTTCATAATTAAAAAAGAAAACAAGAGAGGAGTTGTGATTTAACATATAAAAGCAATGACAAAGGAGTGCGGCTTACCCATCGTTCAAGTGCCATCCAGACAAGTTACCGGCGTCAAAAAGAGCCTTTTTCCATCTCTCAACTTCCTCTGAATCCTTCCCGAGTTTGGACTCATGCTTAGTGATAGCTTCTTTGTAACTCTCTCTTGGTGTTCTCACTTCCCTGGGTTCTATTTTGTAAAACACCGGAAAGACCATGAGATCTCCTTGTTCCTTGCACTCCATGATTTTCACCACCTCTTTCAAACACCATGGCGAGGAAGCGTAGCCCTTGGAGAAAACGACAATCGCAATTTGTGATTTCTTGATTGCCTTCATAAGTGAAGGTGATATATGCTCTCCCTTCCTTAGTTCTTCATTGTCGATGTAAGTGTATATTCCTATTTGCTTTAGAGCAGTGTAGAGATGACCGAGGAAGCTGTTGCGGACGTCCGGGCCTCTGAAACTCAGGAAGACATGGTAACTCTTTCTAAGCTTGGAAGAGGAAGAAGCCATTAGAATCAAAGAAAGGGAGTAGGTTAGCAATGAGCAAAAAGTTGCCTAAGACATGGTATTTCGTTTGAGGTAACTTTTTCGCCTTGTGATCTTCTCTATATTCATTATACCCAGATGTAGACTTCCTTTTTCGTGGGCCAACGGAGAATATTTTAATAAAGGTGCTTAAGCATGTGCCGACATGTTAGCGTGGGATTTTTATCACGCTCTTAGGCGCTTGAAGTGTTGATGATTTGCACGTGAATTTTGTCTTCATTGAAGATCTTATTTCGGGGTTAGTTAGAATGTGATCGATACAAATATTTGTTTAGTGTGGAATTTATTGTTAATTGAATTGTCAATGACTTTGACCAGTCAACATAAGATAAATTTTAATGATCAAAATAGCATATATTTTTTATTGGAGGCCAGTTTCCTAACTTATTGATCGATTGGCTTCGGGGAAATGGCTTCCATCTCTTTAGTCCCTTGTCTTTCCTTTTCTGACATGGAAAATAAAGTATCTCTTCTCATTAGAAAAAAATGAAAAACTTGGCTGTGGCTATATGGCAAATTGGTGAGTAATGATCGATGTACCTATAGATTGGCGGGCCAGACTAATCAATTAGTTAAATTAATTAATTTCATCTCATTATAAAACGAAAGGTGGTATAAGATCTATGGGGTTACCATGTGCACCAATATGGACGATTTGACGGTCAAAGATTTTGGGTATCGAGTGCAACAATCTTTCTTCAAGTTGAAGTGAAATTGGTCCACAATGGTACTGAAGTATCTGTTAGACTCTGGAGATGATTGCAGAAGCAATTTGGATATTTAATATGGACTGAACTTTACACCCAACTATATATAATTAAAAAACGTTACACCCCGTGATTGTCTAACTATAATATAGGCCATATATTACTTAATTCTCAATAAATATATCAAGTTTAACAAAAAAATGTGGACACATGTTGGAAGTTACATTTCTTAAAAAAGGTTATTTCCAAAATTAGTGAGGACACGAAATTTAAAGTTCCAGGTGCAAATAAAATCTTCAGTTGCTATAGTATTAAAGAAATTCTGTCATTACACAGGGAAGTAATATTAGAGACAACGTGGGTTAATTCTCAATCAACAAAATGATGAAAAGATATCGAAACAAACAATCTCAATTGAATCAAGTAAGCAAACATGGCAATGAATCAAACATGGGCAGTTCCTTATTAACAGCAGGGATGTCGATGAATGTCCCCATCAATGATGATTTTTTTTTTATTGTTTTCTCGAAAATGCTGGTCGCTGGAAATTTATAGGGATTTCCCAAAAACAATTAGCGATCGCACTTACGGATCGATTTGTTGGCCCCTTCAGATGCTATTCTCCTCTATAGCATGAGAGATGAGTATGTTATTGTACACGATTGTCCTCATGCTATTGTTTTCCTAAATATATTGGCTTTACATTCTCTGATTTCCTGAAAATTGCATTCCTCCATCCCGACCCAAAAAGTAATACGAATCCATCCCTAATAGCTATGTTGGTGTGGAACTTTCTTCGATAAAGCACCATCAAAATTAACCGGTTTGTGATTTCTTTGTTCAATGCTTTGGCCAAAATATATATATATATATATATATTTGGTCAAAGCTGGTCTATTCGACCGGTCAATGGTCGTGGGACCAACCACTTATATATATATATATTTGCATTTCTTTCCCTTCTAATGTATTGTAAATCGTGGATATCAACTCAGTTAACATATAGTCCATTGGCTCCCCAATAAAATACTTGATTGTGGCTTTCAATAAATGGTTAATACCATGAAAAATCTCAAATTGATATGTTTATAATAAATTTATCTCAAATTAATTTTTTAACAACAAAAAAATCCAAACTAGAACATTTATGACTAATTTATCATATATTTATTTTTCTTTAATTTTACCATCAAATCACTGATTTAGATGACACGTCAATTGACGAGTGTATTAATTTAAAGTTTTTGGTGATTAAAAAATTAATTTTGATAAATTTGTCACAGAAATATAGTTTGAGATTTTTTGGGTATTAACCCTCTAGTAAATGGCATATGCAATCAATGAGTTATTATCCTTCTCTTCTTTCTTTTTTTCTTTTGCATATCACAACTTTTCTTTTGTTGAAAAATGGCCTTTTTTTTTTCCTTTCGTTTGCATATTATGACTACGACTACTCGAAAGTTCTATCATTTCGAGTTAGTTTTTTTTTTTTTTTGGTAAAGGTAATAATTTTATAGAGCTTGGACAGAATTACAAAAGATCGGATCCAAAACCTACACTCTTAGCCGATTGGCAAAAGTGAAGGGGAACCGATGAAAAAGGACAAGGGCATTAACCCGCTAGGAAAACACAAAGAACAACTAGGAGCACCGGCAAAGGATGGAACCACCGAACCTCTAGTCGTCAACCTCAGAATGCGGAACGGAAATGAGAGACAACAAGTAGTGTCTAAGGATCAGATCCACTAAGAAACACCACCGGATCGAAACCCCATCCTCTTTGAAGTCTTTTGTTCCTCGGAGAAGGAGAGACATTCTTAAAGGTGATGGCTTTGTCTCTAACCACCTTAATAAGGTAATTTTCAAGTGCTGGAACCACAAGGGATTCACCTGTAAATATGATTGCATTCCTTTTCTTCCAGATGAGATGGCAAAGGGCTCCGAAGGAGAACCGAACTATTCTATGATAGAAGTCATTACCGGTTAGGAACTTCCGAGCCCAAGAGAGCACCTCATTCCAGCATCGACTTTTCCAAGGAAGTCTTTTCTTATGTGCGCATTAAATTACACTAGCCCCTCATGCATGCGATTTTGTTTCAGACGTCGGTCATATCATATTTTCTTATTTTGTTAAAGTGACCAAAAAAATGAAATCCTTTAGCTCACGTTCAAGAATTGAACTCTTGTCTCCCTCAAACTTATACTAATTTTGCCGCTAGAGAGCCAAGATGCTGAGGCGCCGAGAGAAACAACCAGACGCCGGCGAGCATTATGACAAGCCCGATCTTGATCACGGCGTAAAGGAAACTGATCAAGAAACTCGCACCTCATTGGCCCCACATGGTCCTTGATTACCTTTCTGCCCACTTTTCTTCAATTTGGTCTTGACATCTCCGAAGTGCAAAATTGCTTTTCTTCAAGCATTGATTTATTTTCTTTAATGTAGGATCATCAGCTTACCGGATAAATCATTGGGAGGTTCGACTTGCTATTCGTCCTGAATCAACATTTTTTTCTAGGATAAAAGTTCTTCGATGGAGTACAACATAGCACATGGCTGGTACCGTCCTTTTCTGGTGCCTCATGTGATGTGATATTTATGATCACTTCAAAAGTTATTACTGGCTGAATCGCTGTCTGTGAATGGTCTTCATAATGAGCATGCGAAATTGCGAAAATTCCTAAAAAAAAGTGCATTCACGGTGTCTTTAATTGGTGGAAAAAGATGCCTCACTACTCCTATATACTACTCTATAATTGTTAGTGGGGAGCTTGTTGGCTTTGTCAGAGGGCAGAATGGATTCAGACAAGGTGATCCCATCTACTCCTATTTGTTTGTGATCATAGTGCAAGTTTTCACTAAAATTCAGCAGCTGAGAATGGAGATTTACGCACAAGAAAATCAAGTTTACACACTCGCACTTCAATCTGGCCATTTACTCACTCACTCATTCTTTGCGAATCATCTAATCTTATGGAACGGAGATAATGGAGGTTGGGACACCTGGAGTGCCATAACTTGACACAGAGGGACACTTAAGTGCCATAATTTTAAAATGATATACTTGAGTGCCAATATTGGAGTAAAATGGGACACTTAAGTGCCACTCTAGCGAAAATCCGGCCAAATTGCCGACGTGGCCATTTTCCGGCGAGTTTGATTCAAAACAGTGTCATTTTGCACGCCGACATGGCGGAGAAAATACAAAAACGACACCATTTCGTGTCTACATGTAAATAATAATATAAAAATTAATTAAATTATATTTAAAATTAATTTTATTTAAAATATTCAAAAAATTAAAAAAAATTAAGAAAATTTTAAAAAATTAAAATTTTAAAAATTTTAAAAAATTAAGAAAAATTTTAAAATTTTAAAAAATTAAAGAAAATTTTAAAAATTTTAAAAACTTAAGAAAAATTTTAAAATTTTAAAATTTTTAAAAAATTAAGAAAATTTTAAAATTTAAGAAAAATTTTAAAAAAAAATGGGGAGGGGAGGTCGAAGGGGCGGTTGAGGGCCGAGCCATCGCCGCCGTCGCCCCGCCGTCGCCGAGAAGGGCCTACGACGGAGGGGGCAGGGTCGGCCGGGGTCGCCGGCCCCCAGCCGATCGACGAGGAGGGCCGCAAGCCCTCGCCGCCGGTCGGCCGGCGTCGTCGGCCCCTGGCTAGGGGCTGGCAAGGCCGGTCGACCCTCCCCACTCTATAGCCGACCCTTCTCGATGGCGGCGAGGAGGCAACGAGGGCCCGCGAGCCCTCGTCGGATCTGGGCGAGGGTCGCGGCCCGCGCGTAGATCTAGGGTGAGGGTCGCAGCCCTCGCCCAGATCCGGCGAGGGCTCGCGGGCCCTCGCCGCCTCCCCGTCGCCGCTAGGAAGGGCCGACGACGGAGTGGGGAGGGTCGGTCGGCGACACCGGCCGACCGGCGACGAGGACCCACGAGCCCTCGCCTAGATCTGGGGCGAGGGTCGCGGCCATCGCTACGATCCGACAAGGGCTCGTAGCCCTCGCCGTCGATCGGCCGAGGGCTGGTGACCCCAGCCGACCCTCCCCCTTCGTCGCCGGCCCTTCCTAGCGACGGCGGGGAGGCGGCATCGCCCCTTCGACCTCCCCCTCCTTTTTTTTTAATTTTTAATTTTTCTTAATTTTTTAAAATTTTTAGTTTTTTAAGTTTTTGAATATTTTAAATAAAATTAATTTTAAATCTAATTTAATTAAATTTTATATTATTATTGACACGTAGACACGAAATGACGTCGTTTTTGCATTTTCTCCGCCACGTCAGTGTGCAAAACGACGCCGTTTTGGACCAAACTCGCCGGAAAATCGCCACGTCAGCCATTTGGCCGGATTTTCGCCGGAGTGGCACTTAAGTGTCCCATTTAACTTTAAAACTGGCACTCAAGTGTACCATTTTAAAGTTATGGCACTTAAGGGCGCGCATGATAAAATTTCTATTTCTCAATTTCTTCTGTTTCTCCGTTCCCTAACAGTTTGGAACAATCCGTTTGGTAACGCAATTTGATTTCTCTATTTCTGAAACAGATTTCTATTTCGAAAATAGAGAAATCGAATAAATCAAAAGCTAGAATTTTTAGCTTCTCGCTTTCTGAAATAGAAACAGAAATTTTTTTTTTCTCAACTTCTCAATTTAGTTAATTTAGTCCAAAATATTTTAATGATTTTTTAATATAATCATTTCAATCAATATTGATTAAAAGTCTTAACCATTGGGCCAAATGGTGGGAATTGAATGAACAAGGCTTCATTTGTTGCACGCAAGAGATTTTACACATGGTAATAGTCAACTTGCCATATTCATATTTAACGAGTCTTTCTTCACCTACTCTTCCGTAGTACGCAAGACAGTGGCTCTATCTAGCTAACTATTTTTCTAATCATAAACTTCATATTGAGGCGATAAAAAAGTGTCAAATCATTAGGGTTTCATCCGATTTTTCTTTTATATAATGTCCTCACTTATCAAGACACGGGTAAAAAGACATCTAATAAGGAATCTATTGTTCTTGTAAGAGTGTTAATGAAAATACAAATTTTGATAATAAATTTTTAAATAATCCTAGTGTTGATAATTTTGAAAAAAAAAACTGGTGATGATTTTTGAATATGGTGAGGATTTTTTTAACAAAATCTGGAAAGAAATTGGAATTAGACTTGAAGTTAGGATTTTTTTTTAGGAGATTAGACTATTATAATCATGGCTATCATTAGACTTATTTGATTAATGTGAAATCAATTTCGGCAAAAACATAACGACATATTCACTACAATTGAATTTTGATTGATTTTTTTTTTTTGCCACGTTGTTTATTTTTTGAAAGAAAATATTATGTAATAGGAAGTAAACACATGTAATAGGAAATTCCATGAAATTGTATTTTCAACTTTTGTAATATATTAGTATTATTTCGACTATTATTTTGTATTTGAGGATTTCATATGTTGTTTTGGTATTATTTCGACTATTATTTTGTATTTGAGGATTTCCTATGTTGTTATCTAATTAATTTATATTCCTAGAAATAGAAATTTTATTCTTATCAAACGGATTTCTGTTTCAGAAATAGGAATTTTGAGTCGTTATCAAACGGGTTTTTTTGCTCAGAAACTTGTCCGGGAATAGAAATTGAGAAATTGATTTCTGGGCAGAAATTAATTTATGTTTCAGAAATTTTGTCATGCGCACCCTAAGTGTCCCTCCGTGCCAAGTTATGACACTTAGGCTGTACTTCTGCCGAGATAATGAGTCATCTCTTACTGTAAAATCTGATTTTGAGAAATGCTACCATTGTCTCCTGTTGGAAACTTGACCTCAAAGGATCGAGATGGCTAGAGCTAAAATCAAAGCTAAACTGTTAAGTGACTCCCTGAAACTTAGTCACTTGAATGCTAGTTCAAACAATTGGAAAGTAACCAAAATGCTCACACTCAAGCAAAAAGAGCATGAATGTGGCTTTAGATGGAGTAATGAAACTCCATGAATCTAAGCACAAGAAATTGTTAATTGTATTGGACTTGCAATTACGATCAATTGAAATAGTGGAAATTGAAATTACATCAAAATGAAATTACAAGTCATTGAACAAGGAAATGAAAGTACAAGGAAAAGTAAAGATGACTCTCGGGGATGAAAGGTACATTGGTCGATCTACCGCTTCAGCTTGTTTAATGTTCTTCAAAAGAAGTGGCACCATCTTTGTCCACTTTGCTTGAAATTCTCCAATTTTTTGAGCAACCACTCGATTAACTGAACTAGCTCAACACACGTTTTGGGGGAAAAAAGAGTAAAATTGGGTACTAACACAAGTATATTTGATCATCCTTTCTATACAGTGCTTACCATATAGGAAATGTAAGAAATTATAACAAACTTATTAGGTTATAAATGCATTATTACAAGTCTCGCTGGAGAATTTTAAGAATCTTTCACAATAAATATATCTATGCTACTGGAGTTTTTGCTAAATCATTGCGCAAATTCCGTTGAGACACATACATACATACATACATACATACATACATACATACATATATGGTTGCATGTGTTCAAACACAAAAAGGCTTATCTTCCATATTTTGGCATTGAGAATTGGAGATTGCATAAACCTGTTACATGTCAAGTCATATTGTGAACCAATAAAAGAACAAATTGAATATCAAACATCCAAATCCTACAATGAGATGTTGCAAGTTGCAACCGACAGAAACATCGGGCCTATTCGATTATAATTGATCTAGTAAGCCACCATAACTGTTCAAAACGAATAAAAAGAGAAGGCCATATTGACGAAAAAGTTTACATATTAAAGCTCCACCATCATACACACCATAGTGACATAAGAAGTCAATAACAAATGTTCATCTCGTAACATGCCTTTGTTTTATTTGCCCAATCAATTGCCCTTTTTTCAGGTATCATATCTAATTAATCCGAGTAATAGACATCATCAAGAATGGCATCAGTAAATGAGATTGTGATTCTTGAGGGAAAAAATGAAATGCAAAACATGAGGATAATTGGCCAAAAGGTCCTAAACCTATTATACTGCAACTAATTCAATCCTAAATTTTTAATTGTGCCAATTTGGTCCTAAATCTATTATTTCGATAATTAGCCAAAAGGACTACATTGGCAAATTGTAATTAAGTTAGCAAATCATTAAAATGATTATAATTAAATCGATATAATTGAAAATTTTAGAACTAAATTAGTAAATCATAAAAAAATTTATGATTAAATTGGCATAATTGAAAGTTTTTAGACTAAATTAACTGCTAGACAATAGGTTGAAGATTTTTTGGACAATTTTCCCTGAAATGTGCTATACAAATTATATGAACATAATTTATCGCAACAAGAATCTTATATGATCAAAGATATCACAAGGAAAAATGGAATGTCAATCTTATGCCATCATCGAGGAAGCATACGCACAACTTAGGTTCGATACGTATTTTTAAAAAATCATGAAGAAATGAATAGAAACCGTGCACAGTCACTTTAGGAGTAAAATTCAACAATTCAAAGCATAAATATTTGCTAATTACAATTTTTGTTGATGGAACCGAGACATGCGTGACCCTCCCACATAATATTAGAGTTCAGTCGAATGAAGTAGGCATAACAGGAGCTCTTACGGCGATAACTTCTAGCCTAAAAAAGTCGTTGAAGAAGCACACGGTGAACAGTAACCGGTGGGCAAAGAGAGGAGAAAGGGCCAGGAGCAGTTCGCTTCCCTTAGAACTACACCCTTAAATAAATTCTGATTAATCTGACACAGTAGGCTACCATAAACAATTTGGAGCGAATTGAACTGAAAGCACATGCATTACTTCAAGGTACGCCATACATTACTTCTTCTCATTAAATATATCAAATTGAACAAAATATGCATATTCGGATACATATGGGAGTTATGATTAAAAAAGGGTTATCGTGTTTAAGCTCCAAAATTAGTGAGGACATAAAATTAAAAGTTTAGGTTGAAAATAAAACTTCAATTGCTAGAGCATGGAAGCCATTCCATCATTCCACAAGTAAAATTAGAGACAACGTGAATGTGTGGGAGGTGTAACTAACTCTTCAGCACGTGATTGTCAAATTACACCAATTCCTTATGGGAAAGAAGATAGGAAATTATTTTGTGATTATGTACTAGGCATTAAAATACATCCAGCTTATCTTTGACCATATTTAGACACCAGAAATTCTCAATCAACAAAATAATGAAAGATACCAAAACAAAAGTTCTTAATTAAATCAAGAAAGTAAACATGGCAACGATGTAATCCATATTTATAAACCAGAAATTCTCAATCAACAAAATGATGAGAGATCCCAAAACAAAACGTCTTAATTAAATCAAGCAACTCAGGAGAACGTCGGGAAGTTCGATTTGCTATTTATTCTGAGTTAACAGTCCTCTTCTTGAAGAAATATTACTCGACTGAATGTAACATGGCATGTGGTTCGTACCCTCTTTTTCTTGTGTCTGGTGGATTCTGTTCCCAATGAGCTACCACTTTTTCTTGTGCCTGGTGGGTTCTCTTCAAATGAGCATTGGAAATTGCAAAAGTTGGTCATGAAATGCGGATTTTTTACCAGTCCAACCGATTAAGACAACCATGCTTACCGCCCAATCGAGCACGTGGCTCACAGAATCGATAATGGAGCACCAAGCACATGATCCCCAAAGAAATATTATCATCATCTCCAAAGTACGCACTTCCCTTAGCCAAATGAATCTTGTGAAGATTAGTTCAGACGTTGTCTCACAATTGGGCCTTTAAATATTGTCAATCTAGGACAAAACAACAGCTGCAGTTGCCTCCACTCTTCACGGAGAAGACGTGCACAATACTTCCTAGCTGGCATGCCCGCCAATTTTTCACTTGAGTATGAATTAGAAAGGAAAATAATTATAATAAATAAAATCAGAAGGCAAAGAACCAGCAACGAACTTGAGTATAATATTAATCTTATTTCTACAACTACTATATGAAACTACTCATTTATGCAAGCATTAACTCCTACAAAAGATAAATTAGGCGAGCCAATTTACATGGTACACAAGAATTTGGTGGCGACGAACACCATCTATTCGTCGAACAGTGCGAGAGGGAGCCGATGAGGGAGGGAAGCAAGTGAGGAAGAGGAACGACGAAGGAAGAGTGCCGTGCATGTTTAAGAGAGCCAAAAGGAAAAACACCGTGTGATTGCGGGAGTAAGAATAAAAATAAAGGAAAAAAATAAGGTTTTAGACTTATACTTACAAAACTAGTTCCCAAACCCGTTCTAAAACCGGTTCAGGAACCGGTTCCTGGGTGGGTAGTCAATCGGACCCGGTTCCCGAACCAATTTAAACTGGTTCCGAATTTTGGGAACCAATTCCTGGACCGATTTCAATGGGAACCCGTTCTCGACCCTGTTTTTCGGGTGGGCCGGTCCAGTTCCCGGGTATACCCAATTTGGTCGGACACCCCTAATTGTTTATACCGAGATGTCATGACTTTCGTTTTTGGGGTCAACGAAGAATACTATAAGGTCCTTTTTTTTTTGGGTAGGATATTATTAGGTCTTTTAATAATATTATTTTGCACGCCTGTTAGTGGTGAAAATTTGCGCATGAAACTATTCTTTGTTAATTAGATCTTGATGAGCACAGATCTTTTTTTAATGTTAATGTTATTGTTAATAAAATTGCTAATTAATTTGCTGCGTCAACATAAGATAAGTTTCTATGATAATAATTTTATAACGTTCTGATTGGAGGCCCGATTGGTTTGATTGGTTATGGAAAGAAAGACCTCGAAAAGTGTTGAAATGCGTACTAGGTAAAATATTGATATCTAATCCAATTTTCAATAATAACTTCCAAAAAGCTATAAGCCAAATTAGTCAATCAAACACGATGTCATCAAATGTGCGAGAACCAAGAAAAATGAGAAGATAAGTTTATGACTAATTTTATGACGAAGATAAGTTTATGCAAGGACCAAGATAAGTTTTTATGACAATAATTTTATAACGTCCCGATTGGAGGCCCGATTGGTTTGATTGGTTATGGAAAGAAAGACCTCGAAAAGTGTGGAAATGCATATTAGGTAAAATATTGATATCTAATCCAATTTTCAATAATAACTTCCAAAAAGCTATAAGCCAAATTAGTCAATCAAACACGATGTCATCAAATGTGCGAGGACCAAGAAAAATGAGAAGATAAGTTTATGACAATAATTTTATGACGAAGATAAGTTTATGTGAGGACCAAGATAAGTTTTTATGACAATAATTTTATAACGTCCTGATTGAAGGCCCGATTGGTTTGATTGGTTTTGGAAAGAAAGACCTCGAAAAGTGTTGAAATGCGTATTAGGTAAAATATTGATATCTAATCCAATTTTCAATAATAACTTCCAAAAAGCTATAAGCCAAATTAGTCAATCAAACACGATGTCATCAAATGTGCGAGGACCAAGAAAAATGAGAATATAAGTTTATGACAATAATTTTATGACGAAGATAAGTTTATGTGAGGACCAAGATAAGTTTTTATGACAATAATTTTATAACGTCCTGATTGGAGGCCCGATTGGTTTGATTGGTTTGGAAAGAAAGACCTTGAAAAGTGTTGAGATGCGTATTAGGTAAAATATTGATATCTAATCCAATTTTCAATAATAACTTCCAAGAAGCTATAAGCCAAATTAGTCAATCAAACACAATGTCATCAAATGTGCAAGGACCAAGAAAAATGAGAAGATAAGTTTATGACAATAATTTTATGACGAAGATAAGTTTATGTGAGGACCAAGATAAGTTTTTATGACAATAATTTTATAACGTCCTGATTGGAGGCCCGATTGGTTTGATTGGTTTTGGAAAGAAAGACCTCGAAAAGTGTTGAAATGCGTATTAGGTAAAATATTGATATCTAATCCAATTTTCAATAATAACTTCCAAAAAGCTATAAGCCAAATTAGTCAATCAAACACGATGTCATCAAATGTGTGAGGACCAAGAAAAATGAGAAGAAGCCTGCCACGCCATTACCATTCAATGCATGCGAACGTGATGAGGCTAAATAAACAAAAAAAAAGTTAGAAAACATAGCAACAAGATTAGGGACACTACAAGTCGATAGGCCTTTGCTGATGGTATGTTAACACATAATAAAACCCAAAAATCGGCGTAGACTCGAGTTTAGAAAGAGCTAATAAATTCTGAGGACATGTTAATAACAATAATAGAGAGGGATGGAATTGGATGGACAAAGAGATGAGGACAATCAAATGGCACAAAGATACACTACCAAAAAATTGGGTTAACCCTCACTGCCCTCTCAGCCTTTTTGTCTTTACTTCTTTCCAATAGCCATCTTAGCCTTTTGTTAACATAAGATAATTTATTATTTCTTCTTAGTATGTCAACAAACTATTACAATCGATCTTTGCCTTCCTTATTTTATTCTATTTTATTTTTGCAAATTATAAATAAATATTCGTGACTACCCAAAATATATTTCATTTCTAGGCTCTCTCTCTCTCTGTCTCTCTCTCTCTCTCTCTCTCTCTCTCTCTCTCTCTACCTATGTGCACCTAATAGTGTACTAGCCCTCTCACATTTTTGCTCCTGCTCCAAAAGTTGGACAATTATATTTAGTAACCAAAATATGAAATTCTTTGATGCATGTCGAACAATTGAATTCTTGTCTCGCCCAAATTTATCACTAACTTAGCAAATGAAATTACAATTTTTCGTGCCACATTTGAGTTGAAAATGGGGTAAAAAAGAATCTAAGAAAATAAAATAGGATTAATTAAGGAGATGAAGTTAAACTAATTTTTTGCTTTTCGGGCAAAGCTGAAGAGAGAGATGAGGGAAATGAAGGGAAGGAGTCGGTGGGGCCCGCGGGGCTCAACGTGCTGAGCTTGAGCTCCACCGCCAAGGAGCCGGGGTACTGCAGCGTCGAGAACAAGAAGCAGATGCCGCCGGTGAGCATCATGACAAGCCTGTTGGAAATTATATCCAGAGAATACACAATGTTTGTTGTAATCAGAACATCAATGTAAAGAAGATGATAACAACTTTATAATATCCTTCCTTTTACCAATCTTGGAAAAGAAGAAAATAAGATATCACTGAAAAATAACATAAAATTGGAGGTGAGGTACGGATATCCGAATCTCTTTAAGGCGATTAGTTCCTGCCAATGGTGCTCCGTAGATTCACGAACTATGCCTCCCAAGATACAACACCTCGAACCTGTTTGGATTAGCACTATGCAAACAGGACTCAGTCGAACCGTTCAATTGAACCAGCACACCCAGAAAAATCAGAAGAGTAGAAAAGTGCATTAGAGTCTTTTTGGAATCGAGTCGGAAAAACCAAAAATCAACACCCACATGAAGCTCTATGCTCATATCTATTTATAGAGAATTTTAGTTCATATACTAAAAAGATACGTGAATTAAATAGACGCGTGTATCCACGAGATTCATGAACTCAATAAATGCATAAACTAAAAGATACATGAATCTAGGAAATTCATGAATTCAATAGATACGTGAACATAAAACTATAGGAAATTCATGAATCCAAAAAGAGATACGTGAACAGAAAAAAACGTATCTCAATTTATTGGCTTTCGTTGATCCATTAACCATAATTATAACCATAATTACAACAATCCCCCACATTAATGGATCAATAAAACATTTTTGACTCGAAGGAATCTGAGCATGCCTGTTGAAATACACTGCATCAAGATAGGTAGCTTTCGCTTTGAACCTTCTTTAGTGAAAGCCTATCGGACTTACTTAACTAGTCGATGGACTAAGCCTTGAATCGCCAATTGTTTGTGTAACCCTAGACAATAAACCTCACACGGAGTATTTCCAATTTAAGATTGGTTCTCGGTTGTGTTCGTTCTTTCAGCCCTGAACCTCTCGAGATTCATGCGTGCTTTAGAAAATCTAGCATTTAAAGATTTTCATAGAGTTGGCCAGCTCCACGCATATAGGTGCATTCCTATTAAAGATATCATACCATATCTCACTTGGATGTTATATTCCAAGTTATAGGAATCATTAAACGCATAGCGTACCCTTAATAACCCTGTAAGAAAGCACTGTTGCATCATAGGAATGGGAGGCAATGCTTACACTAGAGTTTCCAAAATTTGCGTTGTCCTATTGAACCTAGTCTATGGGATCTCCAATCGCATAGGTTAGGTTTCCACCCTGGAATCTCTTTATTGGGTTAAGGCTCTTGAACCCATTCCCCTCGATGCGTAGTTTATCTGCTATTTTGACAAACCTTTGTTAGCGGATCCGCAATATTTTCCTTTGACTTTACAAAGTCTAAAAAATGATTCTATTTAGAGCAACTACCTTACGGTATTGTGTCTACGACGAATGTGTCTAGATTTACCGTTATAAATCATATTATGCACCCCCACACTTTTAGAAAATTGTAAGATGATAACTTTTCATTCCATAACTCATATGGAATTTTACCTGTCTCTCTGTGGAGCATTTTATTAAGAATATAATTTGCAGTTAAAACTGCCTCCCCCCACAAGTTTTGAGGTAAACCTGAACTCAAAAGTATGGCATTAGCCATCTCCTTTAGTGTCATGTTCAATTGTTAAGCAACTCCATTTTGTTGTAGAGTATAAGGTGTAGTCGTTTGGAAAATTATTCCAAAACTAGCACAAAACTCCTTGAAATTGATTGAACTATATTCTCCTCCTCTATTCCAAGGTGTAGAATGAGATCTTCAAGGCTCATCTCCTTCCGTTTGTGCTTCAAATAATTTTTGAAGTCTGATCAGCCCAGAGGCAATTTCTCAATCATAGCCGCCACTTGGAATGATTCACTAAGTATCATTCCATCAATAGAAATGTCGCTAAGAATTAATTGTAATTCTTGGACCTGACTCATGACAGATTTAGAATCCACCATCTTGTAGTCCAAGAATTTGGCAACCACAAATTTCTTGGTGCCAGCGTCCTTAGTCTTGTATTTTTTTCTCTAAGGACTCCCATAACTGTTTAGCATATTCAATATTACAATAAACGTTATATAGAGAATTCACTAAACAGTTAATAATATAATTTCGGCATAAGAAGTCCCCATGCTTCCAAGCCTCCAACGCACTAAGCGTCATAACATTTTGCTCATTTGGACTAATTATCGGGCACACCTCCGATAAATATTTCATCAAATTGAGCATGGTCAGCTAGAAGAACATCTTCTGCTACCACTGTTTAAAGCCCATTCCGGTAAATTTCTCCAGTTTCTCATTAGATGTAACTGGAGGTGTTGCCATCACGGTAGGCAAGGTTCGTTGAACCATCCCTCCAGAAACAGAGCCAAAATCCATTTGGCCTACACTGTTCTGAAAAACAGTCCCGGGTATACCAGTCATATGACTTGTACCCGCACCACCAAAATTGGTGTTGGCCCAAGGGCCCGTAGCATTGGCTGCTACAAATTCAGACCCTGAGGGTTGAACATCTTCCATAGCATTGGTTGAATCAACCATAGGAACGTCTCTAGAAACATTCGGGACATTGAAGGGCACTTGGTTGTTTCCAGCCATCTCAATAATCTAACAAGAACAACAAACAGTGAGTGATACTAATCGCCTTAAGATTGTTGGAAATTATATATAGAGAATACACAATGTTTGTTGTAATCAGAACATCAATGTAAAGAAGATGATAACAACTTTATAATATCATTCCTTTTACCAATCTTGGAGAAGAATAAAATAAGATATCACTGAAAAATAACATAAAATTGGAGGTGAGGTATGGATATCTGAATCTCCTTAAGGCGATTAGTTCCTGCCAATGGTGCTCCGCAGATTCACGAACTATGCCTCCCAAGATACAACACCTCGAACCTGTTTAGATTAGCACTATGCAAACAGGACTCAGTCGAACCGTTCAATTAAACCAGCACACCCAGAAAAATCAGAAGAGTAAAAAAGTGCATTAGAGTCTTTTTGGAATTGAGTCGGAAAAACCAAAAATCAACACCCACATGAAGCTCTATGCTCATATCTATTTATAGAGAATTTTAGTTCATGTACTAAAGAGATACGTGAATTAAATAGACGCGTGTATCCACGAGATTCATGAATAAAGAGATATGTGAATCCAAGAGATTCATGTATCCAAAGATACATGAATTCAAGAGATTCATGAACTCAATAAATACATGAACTAAAAGATACATTAATTTAGGAAATTCATGAATTCAATAGATACGTGAACATAAAACTATAGGAAATTCATGAATCCAAAAAGAGATACATGAACAGAAAAAAAACGTATTTTAATTTATTGGCTTTCGTTGATCCATTAACCATAATTATAATCATAATTACAACGAAGCCTGATCTTGATCATGGTGTGAAGGAAGTTGATTGGGAACCCCGACAGCTCCTCGAGCTTGAGTTTGAGCTGATCGAGTTGTGCTCGAACTTCTCAACACTAGCTCAATGGGCTGAAGAGCTTAATATGAATTTTCTTTATCATTATAAATTTTTTTTATAGTTACAGATTACTAAAAATTGCATAATATTCAAGCTTATACTGTCTGGGATCAAGTTTAATTTGTATGTTGATTGTGATCAAGTCAAGTCGAGTTTGAGTATCTCAATTTTCTACTCAAATCGAGTTTCGAGTATCGAGTCTATGGGTGGAGTTGAGCTCGAGCTCAGAAGATTATTGACTTGGGTCGGCTTAATTACACTTCCAAGTATTACTAACAAGTTGAAAATTATACAACAATTCGCTATTTGGAAACTTATGATGGTTTATTACAATTAAGAACAAAACATCATAAAACTTGGATATTTTCATTTGCAACAATTTATAAAGGGTTGGGACGCATGGTCGTAACAAAGAACAGTAAGGCCTAAATATTTATATTAATTATGAGGATTTACAAAGAGTTATGAGGTTCTTTTGTAACCAAGAATAAAGTGCCATAAATTTGAACTTTTAAATGATGACGGTTTATAAATGTTTATGACATTACGTTATAATGAAGAATAGAAAGTTGGAAATTTCAGATTTCTTTTTTTTTTGGCTCATCCATCATGACATCCAACTATATACATGTAATCCACACGCGCTCAAAAATGATAAGAACTGCCTTTGTATGGATGCAGAAAAATAGTCGCCAAAAATAATATGAAAAAAAAAAAAAAATGATTGGTGTGAAGAAGGCGTAATTTGCAAAGTTGGATCTGAAGAAGACGTCCCACTCCTGTGTCCTTACCCTTTCCCGCTTTCGTCATCATCACCTCCTCCTCTGCACTTTCTTTAATTGCTTACTTCCTTTCTTCTAAGTCCTGAGGTCACGGGAGATTAGCGTGTTAGCTAGGGAAGGCTGTAACTAAGGCACCATTTAACTGCCATTATTCAAGTCAGAATTATTCATTTTTTATGGGAAGTACGAATGAATATGACTTAAAAAGCAAGCTTAAAAATAAATCAAAGAGTGAATTCATATTGACTTGAGAAGGACAATAAAAAGCATAAGATAGCCTGTCGTTTGATCTGCCCATCAAAAGAGTTATGTTGATGAAGCTTCATATCATGGAATGCTTTCCCCTTAAGATGTTTCATGAAGAATTAAACCTAACCAACAAGCGAAAACAGTGGGACATCCAAAGAAACGGTGCTAAACTTCATCTGCCCCTACTATTAGTTATGCTTAATTTTGTCTCTGTGATTTTGTTTAATTTAATTAGAAAATAATTTAAAAAGTGCATGGTACAACGAGGCTATGATGAAATACTTACTCATAGCTAGGACAAGCTTTCCTATCTTGGTTGCACGATTTCTCTTAATCTTGATCAATCTGTCTGTCTATTCTCGCCCCAAATTTCAAGTTATTGTATGCATGTAGAGCACAAAGTGTAATTCAGTCAATCAAAGATGCACTTCATGAGGGAAGCAAGAATCCCTAGATGAGTTACAGAAAAGCAGAAGGATTAATTAGTTTATGAAGAAATCTGCATGATTTGATTTTTCTTAGGTAAGGTCAAACACTCAGGTCAATTTACATCCAATCACTACGCTCTAATTTTCTATAGACAAAACATGTTAGACAATAATGTAGAATGTCAATTGTTCTAAAAATTTAAACTGTTATATTAGATGAAGGCTTGAATTAATATTTAAATATACTAATACCATCTTTCACTAGGCTAAACTTTGGCTTAAGCTCAAAGTGTGGAAATATGAAATTGAGGAAGTAAATAGGATTTGGAAAGATTTGTACTTATAATCTCTAATACCATGTCAAATTATATGGGATTTAAGCTATTGATGAAGGTATAATTCATATGTTTAAATATCATATTGTAAAGTTCCGCCCAAAATTTAAATTATTATGTGTAATTTATTATAAATAGAGCAAAGTGCTTGGTCTTACTCTGATCGAAGTGATTCTTCGATCGAGATCAATCATCACATATATTACGTTGAAGTTAGATTGGTTGACCTCCAATTTGGTGTTTCAATTAATTTGATCTTGATTCCAGCGACTTACCTTTTCCTCGACCTATGCTTTGAATCTTTCAATCTCATCTTAATATTTGGGCCATAATTTTACACCATCAACACAACTCACCATTTCCATTTTCTTTCCGCAAGAAACAGTAACATCATTTGGATCCCCATTTTCTGTCTCATCAACACAACAATAATTGTCAAAAAGCATGGCAATAACGATTTATGAAATTCCGAGAAGATGATGAGCTGGAAATAGATACCTGGGTCAGAATATATCCTTTGACTGAGCTTGTATCAAACAAAAGTTTTTGACTCATTCCATGGACCATATCGCAAAATTTTTTGCGCGATAGATTGTTTAATATATGCAATCAGTATCGAAGTCAGGCCTGCTTGGGAGAATCAAATCGATATTGCTTATGAACTCCAATTGCAATGGGACCCCTTCCTTATTTGCTCATTTATTATAACATCAATTATAATATAATCCACAGTCAAGTACACAATATGAGAAGAACTGACTAGTAGGGACATAGAAAATATCTGCCAATATAATAAAAAAATTGACTTGATTGGTGTGGAGAAAGCGTGATTTGCAAAGTTGGATATGAATAGAAACAAGGTAATGTGGAAGAGGGATGGGGACGTGCCAGATCAGTAGGCTTACCTGCTCCCCTTTCATTGTCGTCGCCTCCTTCTCTGCACTTTCATTTTTCTTGAAGTCCGGACGTCACGGGATATTAGCGTGTTAGCTAGGGAAGCCTCTAACTTAGGCACCATTTAACTGCAAATTATTCAAGTCATCATTATTCTTTTTTATGGGTAAGTACAAATGAATTCGACTGGAAAAAGCAGGGGAGTAAGTAACCTACTACATCCTCAAAGTTAAATCAAAGAATGAATTCATATTAACTGCAAAAAGGACAATAAACAGCATAAAGATAATATGTCATTTGATCTGTTCAACATCAAAAGACTTATGTTGATGAAGCTTTAAATCATGGAATGCTTTCCACTTCAGATGTTTCATGTGAAACTATGAACATCAACCTTGTAATTGCCTGTCAATATGGAAGTCATGGAGAATAATAGTAACACCTAGCCAACAGGCAGGAACAGCGGACATCCAAAGAAAAGGTGTTTAAGCTTTCATCTGCCCCTACCGTTAGTTATATGTATATCTGTTTCTGTTTGATTTTATATAATTTAATTATGAAATGAATTCAAAATCTGCAATGATCAACGAGGTTACTAGGAAATATTTCCTCATGAGTGTGATGAGCTCTTCTATTCCCGTTCATTGTTTCTCTTGATCACGATCAAGCTATTTGTCTTCTCTTGCCCAAACCTTCATGTCATCACACGCGTGCAGAGAATAATGCGTAACTCAGTCAATCAAAGATGCACGTCAGTGTCAGAAATCAAAACTTGTAGATAATTTGATCAAAAGAGTTTCCATCAAGTTCCGATAATCAAACTTCTTTGTCTCTAAAACTGTCTACACTTTACGTAATGGTTTCCCAAACTCGTAAGAAGTGCTTACAAGTTAAAGGGCGTAATTCTCAACAAGAAGCATTCTTTGAGATTAAAATGTAAATAAGTGCAATCGTGGTAGTCTTTTGTAGTTGAGAGTGGACAAGGTTCTTCCCACAAATTGGACAGCATTAATAAGGTCACAGAGATGGCCTCACAATGCGAATTAGCCTCCAATTCATTTATTATTAAAAAAAAAATAAATAATAATAAAAAATCTGCTTTCCTCAACCAAGGGTGTTGCGAGGAGGAAGAAAAATGTTCCTTCAATACCTTCCCGCGGATGCGCACTTCATGAGGGAAGCAGGAATCCATAGATGAGTTACCGAAAAGCAGAAGGATCGATAAGTTCATGAAGAAGTCCACATGAATTAATTCTTCTTCAGTAAGTTCAAGCACTTAGTCAATTTATATTCTATCCAATCAAGATGGACCACCTCTATAGTTTAGATTCTAGCTCTTCCTAAAAAAAAAACAAGTTCGATGACGATGTGCCCGTTTTAATAGTTTTGTGGAATTTAAATAATTTATAATACTTACGATCATTATAATATGATTGTGCCTTCCTATGATAGGAAAGCCCATATATATGCCAGATTTTTCGAAGAAAGATGCATTCCACTTATCTATTTGAAGACCATGAAGGCATGGGATATATTTTTTTTCTTGAAATGGATGCCTTTGTAAAAATTTAAAAAAGGCTCATATTGGTTTTTGTGGTTAGGCGATTAAGGCATATACGGGTCATTCTTTGCACGTCTAAACCGGTCCACCTCCCAAATTATCTAAGCACGCACTCCTCCACATAAATGTGGCGCTTTCCCAAAAATATGTTTATTAAATTGTGAGTTTCTTTTAATTATTTTAAGCACCCTTTTACATGGGAAGATTTTGTTATGCTCTTTCTGTTACAAATGGATCTTAGGAACATGAATACACAAAGGCTACTTGCATGAGCAATCCATTTTCTGTCGATGCTGATTGAATAGATGACAATTTGAACAAGTTTTTACATGGCATATTCTAAATTTTAGTTCAAACATTTTGAAACTGCCCACTTGCTTTTGGAATTTTCTCATGATTCATGCATCAGATATACATGAATGTGAATTAATAATACGTTAATGTGATAGCTGGATCTTTAAGAGTCATATAAGGGACATATGTCTGCCATGCATAGGAAAAATTTAATATTAAGGACTCAAAAAACTTTTGAACAGGAAAAAAATTGATACTGAGATACTTTGAAAAAAATTCGTAAGCAACGTGGATTGAAAAATTAATAATTCCAAGGAAATGATTTATGAAGTTCTATAAATTGACCTTTTAGCAAAGCATCTATCTATGCAATATATGGTGAAAATTAATCAACTATATTTGGCCCAGAAGAAAAAGAAAATTAACCGATTATCTGTCACATATGGATGTGATGGATTGCCTTCATACATAAAGTTGTATAACTCTTGACCTTTTTGCATAGCATCTAGTTGTCGGTACTATCTATGACAAAAATTAAATATGGATATACCTAAAGAGACTTCTCCTTCAAGTATCAATATGACACCATCCAACATCACGGCAGCCCTAATTATTGTCACCCAAACAAAAAATAAAAATTGGTTGATGAAAAGTCACTCTTGAAATATGCCAAGGACATTTTAGATAGAACGCATGTTTATCATAGCCAAACAATTGTCTATTGAACTTCACAAGAAAAGTAGAATTTCGATGCACTCCCCATAAACTTCAATGCACTGGGGAGTTTCTTCCTTGGACGCCGTCCATTAGATCGGGTGAATCATAACAGCCGATTATGTGCATCTTAGAACGTCTCAGGTGAGTTTCAGAAGATAGACACTTGTCACGCGTTTAATTTATTGAACATGGATCCAAATAAGTATTTCTCATTGTGTTGAGAAGGCCGACAGCAAGCCCGGCGAGATCTCGGTATAAACATTATGTATCACAATGCCCAATCAGCTACTCCAAATGTTTGCCTACACAACCAAAATTAAAAGTTTTATCAAGAAACTCAAACTGCAGAGGTCGAGCAGTAAAAGTAACTCCTAGTCCTAGCAATGTGGGTAAATCTGACCGCCGGAGGACCGACACTTCTATTGCTATTTTCCCATTAATTTATCTTTTTCTATTTTCCAGGCTCCTGCTAACCTGACCCAGCCAGGGGCTTTTCGGGGACTGGTTAATGCGTGTCCGGCAAGAACCAACCTATTGACACCCCTGCCTTATGTAATATTGATATCTTGTGTCAATAACCCAAAAAAAAAAAAAATTCAAGAAATCTCGAACTAAAGGAGAAGGCACGAATGGACCAGCGCGCCATTGGGCCAGGTGTGTCTCGATCTGTCTATCAATTTTTATGGGTGATTATGTATTAGAATTACCTGCTTTCCTGATGCCACCCCGACAAATTAGAAGCTCCAACAAGAGCTTCCTTCCATTTCTGTACTTGACTCCATGCTTTGCTGCCCATGATTTCCCGTGCCTTCCTCCTACTTTCCTGGATTCCACTTTGTAGAATGCATCACAACCTGTTCATTCATCTTCTTGCACTCTAATGTCTTCACCAGCTCTTCCAAACACCACGACAACGAAGCGTAGCTCTCCGAGAAGATGATGATCGCAATGTGCGATTCTTTGATCCCCCTCATGATCGAGGGCCGTATTCCCTCTCGCTTCCTTTGTTCCTTGCTATCCCGTGAACGTCATTAAGCCGGCCCGATCCAAGGCCTTGCATAGATGACCCACGAAGTTGTTGCCGATGTCTTTGCCTCTGAAATTAAGGAAGACATCGTAATTTCATCCGGGCTGTGAAGAAGAGGCCGTTAGAGTTGAGAGTCTTGAGACCTGGAAATTCATTTTGTCTCAACCATGAAGTCTAAATGCCACAACTAAATGGAAATTCATACCTAGACCATCACAACAGCAACACCTCAGGTTCTGATCATCCATAGAACTTCAATTGCAGTTGAATCTTTCACAAAAGAAGCTAGGATTTTCGGCCTCTGTTTTTGCTCATAAAAGAATCGAAACAGAGCATGTATTCTTACCTTGGCGAGACCGGATTTCTAGCCTCGGCGGATGAAAAATCAGAGACTGGAGGTCCCAGACACTTCGGAGATGAAGATCAGCATTGGCGGAGGAGTCTCGAGAAAGAGCTGAACACTTCGGACTCCTTGGCTCGGAAACAGGGGCAAACAGAGCTAGTTCGACTTCAGCTAGGAAAAGTCGAACGGCGACGGCGATGATTGTCAGTGACCTGAGAACGTTGGAAAAGGTGAATTAGGCTAAGGAAATTCTTAGAGAGAGAGAGAGAGAGAGAGAGAGAGAGAGAGAGAGAAATCTCACTGAGCTTCGTCTGTCAAAAATCCTGCTCTGCTTTGGTGTTTTCTCATCTATGGTGGCCAGCAACTGGATAATATGGAAGTCTTCAACGATTGGAGCTGGTGAGGCGCGAATGCTAGCGTCAATTCGTGGTCCAGAAGCTAAGGAATCCTCTTGATCAGAGATGATGAAATTTTCCGTGTCCTCCTCTTTGCTCTGGTATTCTCGGTTCTCCCTCGGCAAGCGATCGGAGGGATTGCGGTAGGCAATGGGGAACGGCGGACACTGGCGTCGATTGGTGGCCGGCGAAGGAGAGGGTACCGGATAGAGGATTCCACCGTTTCACGTGTCATGGGCATTTTTTATGGGCTGTGGTGGGCTTTTAAATGATCTGGTGGGCTTGTGCTTGTGAAGAATTGGATTGAATTTCTGGGCCGCACAAATTGATTGGCCGGGCTTGGGTAACTTTGATCAGGCCTTTTCCATTTCTACCAAATTGGAGCCCTTTTCTTTTTCTTTTTTCTTTTTTGTTCTTTTCTTTCTTTTTTTTTATTTATTTATTTATATTTTTTTAAGAAAAATTTATGCTTGATGTGTCTACAAAAATTCAGATGTTAACATGTAGTAACATAAATACATTATCTCCATAGAGACTAGATTTTCTATGGATGCCGAGAATTTCTCAATTGAAATCCCCATTAAATAAAGTCTTCACAAGCCTTTGATTTTATATGGAATATGAGCAATCTTTACAATTTTAAGCTACTAAGTTGAAGATTCTTGGAATGGAGCACATCAAGGAGATGGGTAAATGGCTGCCTTTAGGTTGTTAAATAACCACAAGTAAATAGAGAAGAGAGCAATTTTGTGGTGTACCAAAAATAATTCTCATATGCCTAGTGGTAAAATATAGAAGTTATACCAAATGGTTACAAAACATTTGTTGAACATCTCATAAAGTAAACATAGAAGATAATAGGTTAAAAATTAAATGAAGAGATCTTCACTGATGAATTTAGAATTTTTTGTTTGCTTTATGATATTCACTGATCTATATTGGTCAAAAGAAAAAAAAAATGATTAAATTTCCAACATTTTACATCTCAAACGGTACATAACCAAGGTTAAAAATTAAATTTGACAGTTAAAAGAGATGCCAATATAAGCATTTTTTTTTTCAAAATATATAAGAATTAGATAGCTACAAAATAAGAAAAAATTGTGATAGTATGATGGGTTTGACAAATCGGGCATTATTATTCTCATACATTGATAAACAAATTCTGCACTCTATGCTTATGCCATTAGTGTGCCATATATATGTTCATCTACTTAGAGTGTGGGTTAAGCCTCCATCAATCATCCTTTTGTTCGTTAGTCCAAACCTCTCTACAAATTGAAAACCTAAAGAGAAAATATTCATCATTAATGAGTCTCTTCAAAGACATTAGATGGGGGCAAAAGAAAAGCCTCGCCATCACTATTTAAAAGATGAATAAACTAAAAGAAAGTACGTCTAAGAATTGAAGTACTGATCTTACCAGAAGGGATAGAAATGCACTATTGTTTACCGGAATCAACCTGTGTTTGCTCTCCGTCCATCTATGGCAACTTAGAATCCATCAACAGCCACACTTAATTAGAAAACATATTTGCAAGCTAAAAGCCTAAAACCTGGCATTTATGAATCAATTGATAATTTGTTGGGAAAGAAATCAGAAAATGGGAGAACTTCTCGCATCTGCTTAGAATCGCTTGGAGGAAGCCCAATTTGAACTTCTTGCATTTGCTTACTATTTTGGGCTATCATTAAATACCTCCATCTTTAATCGAGAGAAAATATCTTCCATCGCTACCGGAGAGAAAATATCTTCCTCCAATTTTAGGCTATCATTAAATATCTCTGACAGAGCCGACATAGCCACAAACTCTTCGTACGACCAGGAAATATTTGAAAGATTTTCCTCCATCGAGATCTAATGGCAGATACCCAGAAATCTAATTTAGTTGAAAATGGCCATCATCGTCGTTTGGGTTCGTGTCGACTGATGAGTGATGCTTTTATCGTGGAGTTGGTCAAGAAATCAATGCGGTCTGAGAAACATCGAACGTCACACCGTGTCAGGAAAAGTGCCTTTTTCATTTTTGTTTTTTCTTTTTAATTTGTCGCAAATGGATGAGAAGTTTTCTCTCGTTCATTTTTATTTTAAAATCGTTTGTTTCGTAGCTTGCAAAAAACCAGAAAGTGACTTTATTTTAGGAGTGTTGAGAACGAAACGAATCGCCTACTCTCGGGAGTATTCATCTGATTCCTGATTCTTGAGAGTGAAAATCGGACCAAACTAGATCAATTATATATATATATATATATTTATTAAATGTAAACTAAATAATATCTTGTCCGGAGACATCACAAGTTAAGACAGAATGACTTTTTACTTATTCTTGCTTCTGTGATATCTTAAAATTTGTCACTCTCTCGTTGTGCATGAACACTCTTTAGTAAGAAAAAAATGACCAATTCCATTAGACTGAATTAGAAACCGATCACTCCAACTTTGTTTTTTTTTTTGCCAAAGTTCAGTATTGATTAGCTATGAATTTACGTATCACAATTAAAAATTATCATTCTCAACCCAAATCCGATATATTCCATTCTAGTATTTCATCTTTTATGAATGGCAAAATATCTTTCACATTATTAGGTAGGCAATCACTTAGATTTTGTGCTTATTCAACTAATCGTGTCCCTTCCGACCAAAAAAAAAAAAAAAACTCATTGTGTCCCTAGAAAATGAGTCATGAAATAGATTTTTTAACGTGTACTAGATATGATTTTTTTCTCTATTAATTGATTTTCATAATTTTAAGGAGCCATCTTTTGTTTAAGAATGGAATGAGGGAGTCATGTGCATGTTTACTTTATTCAACTCAGCGTATCCCCATAAAATTCCCTTTTCTATTTTATTTTATTACTTTTCCGAAAAAAAGGAAATATGTAAAGAGGTTAACCGATAAGCTTTGTTTGTTATTTACACGACAGACATGGAAGATCCCAGCTTGGCAAATACAAGTAGCCTTGTTTGAAATCAAGGCTTTACCTTTTCCATTCATTTTGACTATGAACCCACTTTGAACGATGTAATAAGCCACGATTTTGACCGAATATTTATTTATTAATTCCTGTGGCAAGCTTTCTGAAAACAAGCCCCCCTCCCCCCCCCCCCCAATCTTGATGTTTTCCCTTAGCTTATGTACAAAAGCAAACAATGACTCCTACTTAAACCTTCTAATTAATTCCTAATCTCTAGTTTCATCTAAGCTCTAGAAGATCTCCCCACCACTTTAGCAACTTTGCAGCCCGATCATTTGGTGATTATGGATATGACCATACAAGACCATTGATTCCTCAGGCCACGCTGATGATGCTGTTGGTCGGCGACGAGTGTGGGGTTGTTGCTGGCGCTGGTGCCGCTGCCGCCTGCTGGTCGTCAGAGTGTATCGCCGTGGCGAGCTTGAGAGACAGGGGCCAGGGCTCCGCCGGTTCCGAAGCTGCGGTCGCCTTGTTGAGGTCGAGAGAGCCGCCATTTTCGAGGACAGAGAGATGGGAAGGATCGGGACCGGGCGGATGAGCTTCGACGGGGTGGGTTTCGACTGGCAGCCCTCTTTTCTTAGTCGCAGACTTTCCAGCAGTTTCTTGCCGGTTCCCGGTGAAACCGCCGGAGGCAAGGAAAGAGGGAAGCTTGGTACTTGGTGCGCTTGATGATATGACCCTCCTCCATTGTAGAGCTTGAAACCCCAAAGTACCGCAGCAGATTTTCAGTCGACGTTTGAGTTTTCAGGGGGAAAAACAATTCTCAGTTGATACCATACTCTCTTCGCTTTGCAATTCCTAAAGGAAACGGGTTGGTTGTTCCACTTATGGCATTGCTCTACCTTTTATGGAAAAGAAAACCCAGAAAAACTTCAATGGATTCTTGCAGTTACCAGCAAGATCCGTTTATTAGATTGGCTCTCACAGCCTCTTAACAGACACGTACAACACAGACAGACGCAAGAACTAGTGGATTTGGGTTGTTTATCAACATGCTGTTGCATCTAGTAGATTTGGGTTGTTCATCAACAGCTAGCAATGGTATGTCAGAATGGTTCAAATTTTTAGAAAAAAGTTGATTATCATGCAATTAATGCTGTGTTTCCGAGTCGGTGGTGATGTCGACGAGGCTGGACCGCCGGCGTCGCTGGATCAGGTTGCTCTGCCGGATGAAGTACTTCTGGGCGTGGCTCGCCACCTGCGTTGGCGTCCGCGTTTTCACTAAGTCCCTGGAGATCCCTCTCCAATCCCCCTTCTCCACCCTCTGGAGTCCCAGCAAGAACAGCTTGTGCTCTTCCTCCGTCCATGGAACTCCTATAAATCAAACCACCGTGAGTAAATTAAATCACGCAAAATTTACCAAGACCCCACCCGCTTCGCCTGACTTGAAAAAGTTCATGAAATCGGGCCGACGCGGATACAGTTCTGCAGTTCTGCAGCCCGCCGAATACGGAGATTCTAAGTTGGGAAAAGAGGAAAGATCCTCCAGAGATTCTAATTTACCTCGCAACCTTCGACGCCCATGGAGATCTAATGGCACGCCTCCGAATAATACTCCTCATCTGAATCCTCCTCCTCATCTGAATCCTCCTCCAATATTCCAGGCCAGATGAAAATCGGCTTCACCGATATCTCCTCCTCCAATAGTTCCTCCGGGATGATATCGCTATTTGGAGTCCAGTCGAAGATCGGCACAAACACCAACGATGGGCATTCACTGAAGTTATTGGACTCCAATTTTTTAGGGCCCTGCGAGAACAATGAAACCAATAAGGATAGACATTCTGGACAAAAAAGAAAATCCGAGATAAATATTCAATTCAAAACTGTCTCTAATTTTTAATAAAAAAACTAGTGGTATGTCCGATTACTGGGAACCTATATACAAGAATTGTTACTCATCATAACTCAAAAGTATTATTGGAATACTTTGATGAACAACAAACAACTTCTGTTGGTCCCCGAGCAAATAGATTGTCCTTGTACTTTTTCTAAACAAATTACAGAAGGACGATTCCGCTGTCCCACAGTACAAAAATCGGATCACTGTTACGTGCTGGTAAAAGGTGAAAGACGTTCGTAACTATCAAATTCCTTGGCTAACAAAACTTTGACTGGAAGTAATGTATTGGTAAGTTAACAACACATTTAAGAAGGTATCTACAGTTACTGGATAGTTTTAAATTGCCAACTAATATAATAATTTACCCATATGTTTAAGTAACTTACCTTTAAGTTAAAGTAACTAATATTTCATGGAAAACTAGTAAGATGCCTGCGTATTTATGTTGTTTCAAATGTTGATACCAAAATGAATTTTTTGCAAGAGAAATATGATATATGTAGAAATTAAAAGCAAAATAAATACCCATATTAATCAAATTCTCTATTGGAGATTACGTGAAACTTTATTTATAGTTAATCCAAGCCTCATCATGTAGATTTATCTTCTGATTAAAAGTAATCATAAGACATAAAATTGCAATGTTTATTTAATAATAATAAGAGTAACAGTAACAGTACCAGTAACAGTAATAGTAACAGTAATAGTAACAGTAACAATACTAATAATAATAATAAAAGAAGAAGAAGAAGAAGTAAATGCGATATTTAATAATAAGAACAAAAAAAAATGAAAGCATCCAGTGATAATGTAAGGCCCTCTCTCTAATAGCTTTCCTTGATTTTGTCTTAGTCTTCACCCTTGTGCCATCGATTTTCAGTGGAAAAGGCGAGCAAGCTATTTGTGCGAAATTTTCTTGAGAAGAAGGGTCAAGTGCTGGACATAGCGCCCCAGCGCGTGTGCAGAGCAAGGCTCTTCTAAGAAGTCGCACTCCATAATCCTTGTTTTCAAAAGCGAGATATAGAATTGGATGATCAATCTATATCCCCAGCTGCTCTACCGCTAGGCAAGACTACGCCCCAACAAGGGGATGAGAAGGGTCGCTTGCTGTCCGTGATTTCTTACTTCAGGATAAAAGAGACTAAAGGCATTGACCAATGTCTCAATTGAAAGGAAATGAGGGGAACGAGTTACGTATTGAAAACTAGAAGGAGAGATTCCTGGGATGAACTGTCCCAACTATTATTGAAATTGAACTTGTCATCCATTAAAATTCTTGCAGTTTTGCTTCTTTCTTCCCTCTAAATATAAAGAAATAGTTGTCGGAAAACGTCGATTAGGTTAGCCCAACTGAAAGAGACATGGGACCTTTTCGTCATTGTTTGAGAGTTGTCGAGCTTGGACCAATTTAAGTAAGACTAGCTTCCTATAGAATTCTTCACTACACACTTTCTACACGTCATTTCATTTTCGGCCACATACTATTGGAGAGAACAATGGGAGGTTCAATCAAAAGCATTTAATGCAAACTCACTTCAATGATTAGGCAAATAAGCAAGAGAAATCTTTTTCTTTTTTCATACCCAATTTTGAATAGAATCTAGTCAGCCCATCTTTACCATACAATACAGAATCTTGAATAACATTTTCAGAGTCTATCATTTCAAAAAAAATAATAATTAAATCTCCATTTATGTTTATTAAAAATGTAAGCACATTCATCATTCAATGGTCAAATTATATCACCAATAAGTCTTTCTTCCAAATTTCGGTACACAAGAGTTACCGATGTTTTCAGTTCATTGTTCTTTTAAGTTTCAATACTTGTAATATATTGAAAATGAGATTGGACTTTTTTCTTGAATACATTCTGTTCGAATCAATATCAAGATTCTCATGGGAAAGTACTTAATACTCCCCTAAAACGGGAGGATTCAACTTATGTTGGTTCATGTAGTAGATTGACATCCTGTAATTAATGCTTTAATCAAATATAAACAATTAAATAGATGTGGATGTTTCTTAAGCTCATTAACGAGCATCATTAGAGTTAGTAATTATTGCATTCAAAGTTCTCAGTAATACACATGCATATTCATATTCATATGCAAATAGATATGGATATGTAGAAGATAAGGAAATAAAGACTATTCAATTAAATGCGCACCTCAAATTGCTTACTCAGTAGTGCTTGGATGTTGCTTTCATGCAAATCAAGTTTAGTTGACTCCTCAGGACCGGAGAAAGATTTTGGGATGCGAGGACAACATTCAGGCCATTCAAACCATTTTAGTTCATTAGGAAGATAGATAGGATCTTGGAAAGAGTTATGCACATTCTTCATGATGAGCTTCTTCAACCTTCTCAAATTTGTGAGAGCATTAGGACCTATGTTTATCTTCTCTAGCTCAGGTAAAATTAAAACTATCGACTGTAATGCATATGTTACCTGTATTTATAGAATTTGCAGTGCAATTAATATACAAAATTAAATAATGAGAGAAAAATCAATATCAACACTAGCAAATCTTACCAATTGCCTTGACAGAACATTACGAAAATCATCAAAAAGCCATAACTTGCTACGTCTTCCAGGATCATTGGGATATTCTTGTCTAATGATATCCATGGCCATCAATCGAATCATGTTACACATCTGTAGGATCTCTCTCTCTTCAGTTATCAAGGACTTCTCAACAAGAACTTTTACTCCAATAATAGGTTCAAAGTCGCAAGAGTCAAGAACTTTCATAATATACTCTTTAGTGTACCCCTGAAGAAACAAGCAATATCAAGAAAGATTTCCTTTGCATGGTCCTCTAGTCCATCATAACTCCACTTAAGAGCATCATTGATGATTTTGTTAGGAAACTTGGCGAGATTATGCAATGTACTTTCCCACTCACGTTCTCTTCTACAACACAGGGAACAACCCAATACCTCGAGTGCTAAAGGAAGTCCATTAGCATAATGCAAAACCCTATCCACAAGATCCTTCCTTATTATTATTTTGTTGTTTCTTCGAAAAGCATGTCCATTGAGAAGTTCAAGAGCATCACAATTCTCTAGAGGTTTAACTTCATAGATATAATCTTCATCTATCCTATGAGAAATTAGCAAATGCTTATCTCTTGTTATAAAGATGATCCTGCTTCCTTCACCAAACCACTCCAGATTTCTAGCTAAAGCATCTAACTGACTTCTGTCAGTGACATTGTCGAGAACAATGACAACTTTCCTGCGGGAAAGGTTTTTTTGCATTAAACTAATACCTTTATGAACATTAGACACCACTAACGTTCGTCCCGGTAATATGTCAGACAACAATTGTTTTTGCAAAGCAGCTAAATCCTTAGGACCTTCCAAAGCTTTGCAAACATCCGCCAAAAAACATGAACCCTCAAATTGCCTAGAAATATTATCGTACAGGGCTAAACCTAAAGTTGTCTTACCTATGCCTCCCGTTCCCCATAATCCTATCATGCGAACATCATCATCAGACTCAAGTTTTAACATTGAATTCAGCTTTATCACTCGAGGATGTATCCCAACCGGATGCTCAGCAACATGTAAGGGTCTTCGGTCAAACTGCATAGAGATCTCGTTCACAATTTCCTTTATAAGCTCCGCTTCAACTCTGAAAAAAAGAAGGAAAAGTACTTGACATATTGATTCAGCAATTCAAAGAAATGATTAAGTTTCATAAAAATAGAGTGAAGATGTGACTAAGTAGATATAAAACAGGAACAAAGTAGTGCAACACATCAATTAACACTTACTCATTATTCAAGGTCCACCCAGACAAGTTACCGGCATCAAAAAGAGCCTTCTTCCATCTCTTCACTTTGTGCGAATCCTTCCCAAATTAGACTCATGTTTAGCCATAGCTCTCCCATAACTCCCTCTCCCCATCTCACTTCTCTTGGTTCCACTTTGTAAAACACCGGCAACACAATCAGGTCCTTTTGTGTCTTGCACTCCATGATTTTCTGCCACCTCTTCCAAACACCATGACGAGGAAGCATAGTCCTTGGAGAAAATGATGATTGCAAATTGCGATTCCTAGATCGCCTTCATAAGTGCTGACTGTATTTGATCTCCTTTCCTCATTTCCTTGCTGTCGATGTAAGTGGATATACCATTATGGTATAAAGCTGTATAAAGATGACTGAGGAAGTTATTGCGAACGTTAGTACCCCTGAAACTTAAGAAGACATCGTGACTTCTTTTACGTTTCGAAGAAGAAGAAGAAGAAGAAGAAGAAGAAGAAGAAGAAGAAGCCATTAGAATTTGGTAAAACAAGGCAGGTGCTGATGAAAATTTGGTAAAACAAGGCAGGTGCTGCTGAAAATGAAGGTCCGAGATCTTAAAAGGAAAGCTACTCCATTGGCTTCCCCAGTAAAATACTCGGCTGTGGCTTCCAGGAAATGGTATTCGCAACCGGCGATATTTTGTTCCCCATTGCACCTTCTGGGCATCTTCTTCATACCCAGAGGCATGACTTTCTTTTTCGTGAGTCGACAAAGATTATTGTATTAACTTTCAGCCTTGACGGCAAAGCCAATTAAAGGGATGAAGGGAATTGGAGGGAAGGAGGCGATGGGGCCCGCCGGCCTCAACAAGCTCGGCTCGCGCTTCGACGTCGTGGAAAACAAGCGGATGCCGCCGGTCAACAAGAGATCAATTTTTCCTATCATAATTTCATTGAATTAATATCAAGAAAAAATTTAAATTAATATATATTGAATTTATTACAAATTAATTTATTGACCATCAAAAAAATCAAACTAATATATTTATGATAAATTTATCATAAAAAATTACAAACAATATATTTATAATAAATTTATTTTTTATTAATTTCTGTTAAATTAGATAATTACCATGAAAAATCACAAATTGATATAATTATGATAAACAAACGGTAAAATCCAAACTAGTCATGTATCTTCCAACTCAATAATTTGGTATAAAATTTAACGTAAACTAACGAGATAAATGTAATTTATTATAGATATACTAATTTAGTAATTTTGAAGATCAAAAAATAATTTAAGATAATTTTATCATAAATATACTAATTTTGAAATTTCCAGTACATTAATCCAATTTCATACTTTCTGATCTGAGGTTTGTGGGAAATGGCTTCCACCTCCTTAATATATTTTTTTTTTTTCTTATACGAAAAATAAAGTATCTTAAAGGTTGTCACGAATTTTCAATTTTCTTTTCCTTACCAAAAAAAATAAAAATAAAGTCTCATCTTCTTTTTTTTTCTTTGGCGGCACCGTGTGCACCACACCACTATCGCAAGTTTGACGGTCAAAGATTGTCGGTATCGAGCACAATGATCTTTCGTCGATCAAGAGCCAGCTGTCTGTTCTCTTTCAGCCTTTTGCTGTCGAGCATCTTTCGGCGTGGTGCTGATTAAACAGAGATTTCAAGTTTCTTCTTCATCTTCTTCTATTTTTAATTATCTGTGGACGTGGCGGTGCCCAAAATAATAGAGAAGACAATGGGGATTTCCTATAATAGACTGTTGTATCGTGCCCCAGGTTTTCAAACGGGCCAATGCCCATTGCCTTAACTGTTTTGGAAAGATTTTACGGCATTAGGACAAACCCATCGTAAACATGATGAGATCGTCGTAAAAATCATCAGATTTATGATAAATTTGTCTTTAATTACGCCATAGCACTGTAAAACTTTGTTAATTTGTTGTTTCATAAATATGCTGTGGATAGTTTCCGTCTAACTAAAAGATGACTTATTTATTGAATGTGATATATGATTGAACACATTTAACATGTTTAAATTAAATATTGTTATGTACGAAAATTCTGCAGTAAGTTATTTCGTATATTTACCTACATGTGTCACGTGCACTAACATTAGCTCGCATGATTAATTAACATATGTAGGTACGTGTCATAAATTTGTGAAAATGGTTAACATGGATAAGTCGCAATTGTTGTGTAAAAAAGGTCCGAACTATTTATTGGAAAATCCTGAGTTCTATTATTTCACTCATCTATGAAGTGTATTTATGAACATCTTGCAGAAGTACATAAGAAGATCGTTAGCTCACGAGTTGCTTGTGCTCGACTTGATGACTACTTGAGATCAGTTCGCTTAGTTCTAAGTGGAGCTTGAGTGTGAGCTACTCAAGTTTTTTGCCGTGGCGAGCTCGAGCTTATTGATATTCAGCTCGATAGGCTCGTGAGCCTAATCAAGCTTTCATTATCTTTTTAAAAATATTTAATTATTAGAAATATAGATAAAAAATACTAAAAATCTCATAATATTCGAGCTTATAAAAGCCGAGATTGAGTCTTATGTTGATTGTGATCAAGTGAAGTCAAGTTGAGCTCGAGTATCTCAATTTTCTACTTGAGTAGGAAATTTGATACTCGATTGAGCATGAATCAAGTTTCAAGCACCAAGTATTCGAGTGGAGTCAAGTCAAGCTTGAGCTTAGTAGTGCTTCAACCTAGCTCTACTTAATTACACCTCTAGATACTCATAAAAAGAGGAAAAGTGTCAAAAAAAGTCCTAAACCAATGGCATAAGTACTAGTTCAATCATAAACCTTTTAATTGGTCCAATTTAATCATAAATATTTTCACGTTGGTACCAATTCAATCCTTCTAGCCAATTTTGGTTGGCTAGGGCTGCCATGAACACCGGTTTGCTAACGACGCTGATGTAGTAATTTTTAAAATAATTTTTATTTTTTTTAAAATTTTTTATTAATTTTTTCATTTATTCCCTTTTTCCCCCTTTTTCCTCTTCTTTCTTTTGGCCTTCTTCTCCTACAGTGGCTAGCGAGCCTTCAGTGGCTCATCGGTGATTGGACAAGAGCTTTGTGACCCTTGCCCTACCTTGCCCGCGACCCTTCGCCTGTGGCAAGGCCATGGCGAGGCTAGTCTAGCCCAAATCTCGATGAAGCTACCCGGTGCACATCCCTAGGTGAGACCAGGCAAGGGCCGTGAAGCCCTCGCCAACAGGGGGCCAAGGGCCACAACCCTCGTCGCTGGTCGACAAAGGTATGCGGCTCTCTTCCAATGGCCGACAAGCTGCTAGAGGATCGTTGGCCATTGGAGGAGAAGAAGACCAAGAGGAAGAAGAGAAAAAGGCAAAAAAAGGGGAAAAATAAAAATCAAAAAATTAAAAAAATTAAAAATTGTCATGTTAGCGTTCGCCCGCCACCCAATGTCCACGTTAGCACCAACTAGCCAAAATTGATGGAAATAATTGAATTGATACTAATGTGAAAAGATTTAAAACTAAATAGATTCAATTGAAAGGTTTATAATTAAAAGGATACCGATGCCATAGATTTAGAATTTTTTGGGTACTTTTCATCCATAAAAATTGTAAATTATACGACATTTCACTGTTTTGAAATTGCGTGATGGTTTATTGTAACTAAGAGCCAAATATCGTAAATTTGAAATACTTTTAATTGCAATAATTTACAACAGGTTGGGACACAAGGTTGTAACAAAGAACATGAATCGTGAATATGGAAAATGTTGAAGAACAACGATTTATAAAGAGTTATAAAGTTCCGTCATAATCAAGAGTAAAGTGCCATACATTTAAATTATTTTTTCTAAATAATGCTTGCTCAAAATGTTTACAACATCACATTGGAACAAAGAATAGAATGTCCTAAAAGTCTTTTTTTTTTTTTTTAAAGGCAATGATTTATAGATGTTTACGGGCGATCTATTGCAATAATAATAATAATAATAATAATAAAGAACATTAATGATTAAGTGACACTCTTTAATTTATAGTGAAAATAATGATCTATTCTAGATCATAAAAAATTAAATAATAAATAATTATAAATTCTTTTAGGGGTCACTACTTTTAAAATTTGTGATTCATAGCAAGTTATTATTCATAGTAGCTCAAGAGTTATTATGCTAACCAAGGCTTTTCTTCTAGCAAAATAAAGCAAACCCTCAGGAAATAAGAAAGATTTAGGAGCCTTTTATGGGCAAGTGGCCCCCACTACGTTGTTCCTACTTTTAGAACAAAAGGCGCTCATATCTAAAGCAAATCCCAGGCAACACTCTCGAGTCTCAACCCATTCTCATCAGTCGTCCCTGCTGCGACGCTGAGGAAGACTACAAAGCAGATGTCGTTAAAGGCCGGTCGGGGTACGACGAAACTATGAGGTTATTGCGCTTCTAATCTTCATTAAAGAAGAGTTGATTTTTCGCCACGTTTCATATTCTCTTCCACAAAATCAATGGCTTTACTAGAGGAATATTGCACTTTGATAATCGTACATCCTTAAATCTACAAAATCAACGGAAATCTTGATGGTAATACACTATGACAATTTGGTATTAAAAAGTTATTCCATTGAATATAAATGTACGCATTAAAAGGGGCAACAGATTTAATGGAGTTGTTACATACTACTATTATGATAGCTAAAATTCGCATGACTACGCCTTTCTTGCAAAATGATGGCGCTTCCATTTGCTATAGTTGTTTGCTAAATTAGTCTCTCATGGTTCGCTTACTAGAGATAAATCAATATATAATGGAAATAAAGAAATCCAAAATTATAGTGCGGGCTTATTGGGTAACTCGAGATGATAGCTTTGACGTGTAAATCAATTACGATATCCTACACAAGATACATTAGCTATGCAAGTAGGGAGATCCTTGTGCCAATTTGAGAAAAGGGTTTCGATTTGAGTATGTTTTCACCCATACTCAGTACTTTACATTTTCAATGCATTAGGCATTCTAATTACGAATTATATATGGATTACCTTTTCCTTTCTTTGCTCGAGCATGAAAATAGATCAAGCTTTTTGTTTAGTTGAACATAATGTGATTGGTTCTAATGTATATATTCAAAAAACAAGGAACTTTGTTTAGTTAATTCATTGCAATATTTCTTTTAATTGTTTCATTTCCGCACAATTACCTATTCACCCTTTCTAGGTAATAGTTTTAGCCATGACAGTTTTAAGATTTAATTGTACTATTTTAAAGTTTTAGGACTTAACTGCATATTTATGAAAAGTTTCAAGACTTAATTGTATTTTTTGAAAATTTGATAACTCAATTCCAATTTGGACTTCTTGTGATCTTAACCTTTTTTTTTTTTTTTTTAAATAGAAATGGCTTGACAGTTATTGTTAGGGAAAATTTTAAATAAGGACATAAAGTAGAGTCATTTCATCAAAAAAATACTTAAAGTGGACATTATTTCAAAAATGACATAAATTGGCTAAATCAATCTCATATAAGAGTCCCCTGTGTAGCGGCACCAATGACGACGGCCCTGCAGCACCTACAAACCCCGACCACAACATCAGATCTGCAGATTTTAACTCCCGAGCACAGCACCAGGATCGGAGGTGCATCAACATGGGCCACCCTGCTCTGAATAGCAGATCGAACAAGACGAAGAGGGGTCGGACTTACCTGATCAGTAGAGACAGCGATGATGGATCCGACTCACCTCCCGGCCCCTATCTCACCGAAAGACAGGCCGAATGTAGCCCCGATTGTGATCACCTTCCCTTGTACAACCCAGAAATGCCCAACTCGAACTAGAGGCGCATCACCACAGGCCTGCTCGAGCTGCACAATAGCTGCACCACGTGAGATCGCGGCAAGCTCCCCCTAACTAGCGACACCAATGATGAAGAATCTGTAGCACCTACAGATCCCGATTACGACATCAGATCTTTCGATTTTAACTCCCAAGCTTAGCATCAGGAAAGGAGGCGCAACAACGTAGCTCACCCTATAAAAAAACAGCTTATCGGAAGAGAGGAATAAGGGTAGGACTTACCTGAATAGCAGCGAGGGCGAGGTTGAATCTGACTCACCTCCCGGCCCCGATCTCACCGAACGACAGGCCGAATGTAGCCCTGAATCGACACTGAGCCTCGCTACGACTAGAGGGAAGATCGGGGGTCACTTCGGAGATTATCGGCGATGACCCCCCTCTCGGGCAACTGTTGCTTGCATCTGTAGAGACTCCTTTGGTAGGATACGGGATGGGTTTGCTAAAAACATTGAGATGAGTTCTGCTGAACAAGCGGATGCCATAGCTTTGGTTAAAACCCAAGATTTTATCTCCTCTAAGCTTACCCCAAATATTTTAGAAAAAGAAATAATAGTTCAGTCTGACTGTAGTACGCTGGTGGAGAGTATTCTCTCCTCAGCTACTCTAAGTTGGGCAGTATAGCCCCTGGTGGACTGGGCCAATCATAAAATGGAAAATATTTTGGGACTCACACTAGCCCATTGTAATCGCGCTATCAACAAAATGGCCGATTGGTTAGCCAAAGCCCAACGTATGGACTGTCTCCTTAGGAATTGGGTTACTAACTCCCCGTCTGCTTTTTTGAATTTATTTTGTACTGATGCTCATGTTGTATTGGCTCAGAACTTAACGTAGTAATGAATTCTCACCTTTTAATTCAAAAATAAAAAATAAAAAATCTCATATAGGAGTCTCAACTAACTAGTCCGCGAGATGTTTGCTAGTCAGCAAGCATGTGATTTTTCCAATGGACGAACATGTGTAAATTTATCCAAAAAAATTACAAACCCTAAAAACAAAGGAAGAAACCCGCAAACGCTTCTTCCTTGGTTTCTTCACATCGTCTTTCTTTCCTTTCGGTTTTCTTTTTTTCCAGAGAAGAAGACAAATCTCAGGCAAGGCCCACCTCCTGCTTTGGTTAGATACTCACGTGTAATACAGAGCCTCATTTTTCTTTTTTCTTATATAGAAAATAAAGCATCTCATCTCATTAAGGAAATACTTCTCTGGGACTCTATGGCAAATTTGTGAGTGATGATCGATGTACTTATAGATTGGTAGACGGGACACGAATTGATTGTCATTATTAAATGAAAGATTTATAGGTATCGAACACAACAATCTTTGTTTAATGTGAAGTGAAAATAGTCCATAAATGGTATTGAAGTATCTGTTAGACTCTAGAGACGACTGCAAAACCAACTTGCATTTTTAATTTGGACTGAATTTTACACCTCAACTACAAACCTTATACCCCGTGGCTTGAAGTCTAAACACAAGATAGGCCATATATTACTTAATTCTCAATAATTATATCAAATTAAACAAAAAATGAATATTTTAGATACAACTTGGAAGTTACAATTTAAGGCTATGTTCGTTTCGCGGAAATTAATTTTCGGAAAAATGTTTTCCGGATTTTCCGGCCTTTCGTAACCCACTCTCGAAACTTACGTGTTCCTATCCCCATCCCCCCTGAGAATGTGGGGATTTGAACCCCTGACCTCCCCCTTCCATGTTGAAAGGGTGGCCACACGGCGAACCCCCAAGTGGTTAAAAAAAGTATTCTAGATTAGGGGAAAATGTTTTCCACTTTTGAAAAACATTTTCCTCACTTGATCTCTCTTGTCTCACACCTCTACAAATCCTCACTTTCTCCTCCCCTTATTCTTATTCTTCTTTTCTTTTTTTATTTGAATTATTTTTTAATTTTCTTTTTCTTTTTTTAATTCAAATTATTTTTAATTTCCTTTTTCTTTTCTATTTCTTTTCTTTGTTTCCCATCTTCTTCATTCTTGACTAGTCATCGGATCGATCTCAAGCTCGTGCTTTGCACTCTTGTTTATCATTTTCTTTGTTTATTTTACCCTACAGTTGTACATTGCTCAAGCAAATAGCTTTATATACTTTACTTCTTTTTTCTTTTGTTTATTAGAATACAAAAGACACCAGGGTTTTTACCAAAAAAAAAAAAAAAAAGACACTGGGGGAACCATCGGCCGTGGTGGCTCCACTGGGTAGGCTTCAGTGAACCTTTGCGAGAGAGATGAGGAGTTCGAAACCTTTGTGAAGCAAAGGCTCTAATGGAGTTACTTGGTGACTTAAGTGTGCTATCGGGGGTGGTGGGTCCTCCCGCTTACGTAGCACCTAAAGGTTTACGCTTCGGCTATCGGCTGAGGCGGTTCCTCCAGCACTAAAAAAAAAAAAAAAAAAAAAAACTGGGAGAGAACAAGCCACTCAACTGGAAGATTCTCATTAGAGTTGTACATGCTTTGCTTCTTTTCTCTTTTGCTTCTTTTTTAGAGTAAATGAGCGTTTAGTGACAATGAGGGAATAAAGATATGAAGCAAGTTTGTTTGGATTTAAAGACAAATTCATATTTGATAGATTTATAGATCGGTAAGTGATGCATGTCTAAGTGGTGAAGTCTTAGAAAATATTTTCCTTACTGAACGCAATAAAATATTTTCCAAAACATTTTCGTGGTTTTAGCGGAACACCATAAAATATTGTTATTTTCCTGGAAAATGACTTCTAGGAAAATATTTTTCAGAAATAGCCAATTTTCCGTGAAACAAGTGGACCCTAAAGAAAAAGTTAATCGAGTTCCAACTCCAAAAGTGGTGAAGACATAGAATTTAAAGTTCATGGACCAAATAAAAAAAAAAATACCCAATCAGTCTTAAATATTTTATATTGATGCCAATTTAATTATAAAATTTTTAATTTAGTTAATTAACTCCTAAATCTTTATGTGAAATTTTAATGTAAATCTTTCAGTTAATTTTCCCTGAAAATTGCTGGGTTGGTAGTTCATTCATCACTGATCATACTACATGGTACACCTCCACATTAGCAATTTTTTGCAATATTTGGCCGAAAGAACCACATTCAAATTTAACACAATGGATAATGATTAATTTGGCAAAATTGAAAAGTTTAGTACCGAATTGTCAACCGTATAACAAGTTTAGAATTAATTGGACAATTTTCCCAATAAAATCTTCAATCACGAGAGCATCTCAATTGTTCCATCATTATGCAAAGGAGTAATTATTAGGTTTATCTCATCAGCACAAAATTGTCAAATTACGTAGTCCACATCTTCACAGACATGTTTATTTCATCGAGTTTCTCTCCGAGACAGTGCCCAGAACGTTACACCTTTCGTGCGGGTCGGACCAATTACCATGAGGAAAGAAGATAAGAAATCATCTTTGACCATATTAAAAACTAGAAATTTTCAATTAACAAAGTAATGAAAGACATCATAACAAAAAGTTCTCAATTAAAGCAAGAATGCAAACATAGCAATAAATCGAACATTGGTTAGTTAGATGAGAAGAATAACTTGAAATGGAGAATTAAAAAGAAACATTTCCTTTAAAAGATAATAGATAATGTAAAGGTAAGTTTGGAAAGCTAAAATTGAAACAAACCTCACTTTTGGTTTAAACATATAGATTTAAGGCATGCTGAGAATCACGTAATTCACCAATACGACCTACAGGATCATAATTTGTCCACTATAACGTGCTTGAAAGTCTTTAATTCTAAGAACTAATTTCACAAGCCACACTAGCAATCACCGTTCAGTCCATTTTCCTTCAATTTTTGTCTTGACATCTCCAAAGTGCAAAATTGCTTTTCTTCAATGATTGATTTATTATTTCTTTAATTTAAAATCGTGAGTTTAAGTGATATATCTGTAAAATGTTACTGAGATGTGGTAAAAGCGGGAACCAAAATTTGGCCAAAAATGATTTACTTTAAAGTAATTTTATATATAAACCCACTTTTACTCGGATCAACACATACTCACACCTCAACTCATGTGTATTTGCTCAGGTTTAGAAAAGAGGAAGGGGTGAAAAACAAGGGAAGATAATTTGTGGTGTTGTCTCTTGGCTCTTGATCCTGTATTCAAGGCTTTTTTATCCCACAAAGTTTTATTTTAGAGACTCAGTTTGTTGATGGTGGAATGTTGGGAAACTCAATTTGCTATTTGTCCTGAGATAACATTCTTCTTCTTGAAGAAATATTACTTGATTAAATATAAAATAGCATGTGGTTCGTACCCTCTTTTTCTTGTATCTGGTGGTTTCTGTTCCGAATGAGCTACCACTTTTTCTTGTGTCTGGTGGATTCTCTTCACAATGAGCATGGGAAATTGCGAAGTTGGCAATAAAATGTGGATTTTTGACCAGTCCAACACATCAAGACAACCATTCTCACGTCCCAATCAATAAAGCATGTGGCTCACAGAATCGATGATGGAGCACCAACCAGGTGTCCCAAGGAAATATCATCATCATCTCCAGAAGTACACACTTTCCTTAGCCAAATGAATCTGGTCAAGATTCTGTTCAAAAAAAAAAAATCTGGTCAAGATTACTCCAGAGGTTGTCTAATCAACTGGGGCCTTTAAATATTGTCAATCTAGGACAAAACAACAGTCGCCAGTCATTATGGCAATTGAGTAATCCCATCCGACGTGAATCATGTCAAGTGCTCTTTCGCTTTATTCAAATAAAGGAAATTGAAGGAGCGAAGTTGCCTCCACTTCTCACAGAGAATACGTGCACCATAATTCTAGCTGGCATGCCCGCCAATTTTTCACTTGAGTATGAATTAGAAAGGAAGAGAAACGCGAGCCGTATTATTATTTGTTTCTTTACACCGTCTTCGATCATCGTCTGATTAATTTTTATTAAATCATAATCCGTCTAGATAACTTTCATAATAATTACCAACACAGAGATTTGCATTGATAGATATCAAACGTTTATTACTAGAAGCATATTGGAAGGACAAGAGATAGACTCCGATTCTTTCACATGAGATAGATTTTCATTTAGATGGTTTAGGCGGGCGGGTTTGTTTCGTTTTTTGTCAATTTTTGAGGAGATTTATTCCGAAGATGTGAAACAATTTCATGCTAATTTGATTAGACGATTTATGAATCCTTTGTGAATGGAATATCGATTACTCTTGAACATTAATTTAAGGGTGATTTGAGGCATTTAGTGGTCAATGATACCTTTATGACTATGGGAAATAATTTTTTTCCTAAAGAAGTTGAGGCAATTAGTTCACGATCCTAAGATGCGGAATTTGGATGTCAATATGTGTATTATCCAAACGATTTTGCTATATTGTCTGCTTCGCATTTTGGTTGTAAAACCGATTTGTTTCAGGAACAAATCAAGCTAACCTTCGAGGTCATTAATGGTTATATGGTCTCTCCAAGTGACCTAATCCTTGATAGTATGATGAAATGCCCTGGCCCAAAAGGACAGGATTTTCCACATGGGATGGCCTTCAGTCGGGTGATACTTTTTAGATGTTAGCCCATCCGGAGGTATTAGAAAGCGAGATTCACTGTCCCTCTATCTCTTCATCTTTATGGCAGATGCTCTACCTTCCCTCGTAAACAAAGCAGTAGAAGACAGAACCATCAAAGGTATCCAACATAACACAACATGTCCCATATTGAATGCATTTGGTCTGGCATTTTCAAAGCCCATTGAGGAAATTTAAAGTATTTTGACCTAGAAGGGCTTTGGATAAATGCAAAAGGCGTTTGATAAATTATGCTTTGAGAAATAATTTTGAGAAAAATGCCGTTTGGTAGATAATACATTTAAAAAGCCATTTGGTGATTGATATTAGTTTTTAAATTTTTATTTGTTTAAAATAAAAAAATCAAATTAAAAAAAAAATGCTTCGCCAATTTGACGAGCCAAATTTGACGCTAGCGGCCATCGATTGAGATTGCTTGAGGTTGGGCAAAATAATAGAGAAGCCGGTGAGGATTTCTATGGTGCAATGTCATACCGTGCCTCAGGTTTTCAAACTGGCAAATGCCGATTGACTTTTTTGTTCTTTAGGGTTTTACAACGGATACGACACCCATTCTAGACATGATGAAAACATATCGTAAATCGTCAAATTTGGGAACAATTAAAACCACACGCATGCCCGTGAAAAGAAAAGAAACGCACACGGGAGAAAGAGAGAAAAATATTAATTGTGTGCAAAGGAGATAAATGTTTAAAAAGGCAATTGGAAAGAAATTTGAATGGTTGTGATATGGGGAGATGTATCTTCAATTTTGAAAAGTATGATATTCTAAAATTAATTGACAATAAAATTAAATAAATTGACATTGTCACAACAAAAAATTGTTAGTTCAAAGCTCTTTCATATTTTGATTTGACTAACTTACCTTATATAGATTATTTTTCACAACTCATTTTTTGATTAGACTATCCTAAATAGAACTCGAAAAAAGAATACAATTCAGGTTATTGGATCACCCTATTTGTTTTTATATATTTTTGGTGGTTTTTCGTCTTCTCCAGTGGCTACTATAGTACCATAAAACCACATCTCCAAATCGAACTCCTCACTTATACCAATTTTGTCACACAGTATGAAGCAAAATCAAGCTCCTCCAATGATCAATCTAACTTGGAACTTATGCAAAGATCAATGGACCAATCTCCTCCTTTGGATTGTGAATCCAAGCAAATGTAACAGTGATGAAACAAAAACAAGAACAACAAAAGAAGAAAAACGAGAAATTGACGATAGTGGAATGTAGATAGCAAGCAAAATAATTTGGTTTGAGTTGCTCTTTAGCCGGACTCGATTGTTGTCCTCCTCATGGATATGAGAGTTTGCTTCAATGCTTCTGAGTGGAAGTCATGAGGATCAATGAGGGGTGTTGGGGGGAAGAGAGAGAGAGAGTAAAGAGAGAGAGAGAGAGAGAGAGAGAGGGAGAGGAGTTACAGGAGTAGATGCATAAAGCACACAAAGACAATGAGAAGGAACAAAAGCAAGAGCACTTCACAATCTTGGAGAAGATAGATACAGGAGTGAGAGAGCTTCGCAATCTTGGGGAGTCTACAATGGAGACAATGGATTTGGGAGCCAAAAAGTCTCCGGTGGAGAAGATGGTTTTGGAGCAAGAGACCAAATGATGGATTTGTGAGCGATCTAGAAGAGTATAGAATATTTTATGATACCTGATTTTCCACATAATACCCGAACACAAAGAATAACCCTAAAAAATAAGAGGTTTGGCTCGAGTCGATTCGGTATGGGCTTTTTCAACAACCCCATGTATATCTTTCTTAAACTTATCACCCATATCTTATGCATATGCCATATATCCAAGTAATTCTAGCATGCACAAATATTTCCATCTATGCCACCACAATCGATGCATTATAAACTTGGGGTCAGCTAGCATTGAATCGAGGCCATCCAACTCAAACTTTGTTTCTCATTTCTACTTTGTAATTCATAAGAAAACAAAGTCATCTTGACATCATATTTTCTAGGAATGATTGCACAGCAATAGAAAATGAAAACTACAACAAGATAACCTTCTCAAATGGAACATAACCAGAACTTCACCAATTTCCAAATACCAACAGAAATTTGCCCCCACGCTCTGTTGTCTCTCTTGCGATTTGTTCGGCTCAATTAGAGTCTTCCAGAAAGTAGTATTTTTAAGAGTTAACTTCTATTTTACATCCATAGTTGGTACTTTTTAAACAAGTGATGAACATAAGTCCTTACTATATTAATATAAAAACGAACAACTTGAGAGGTTTGGGAAGAAAAACAAAAACATGCTAGTGGGTATGCACCAACAGGATGAGATTATTTTCTGCCGCCCAAGCACAATAAGAACCATTCTCATCGAGGACAAGTCTACAAGACACGATCACATTATGCCGGTTTTATTCCAGCATTACACCGAGGGATAGCAGCAATCCTCCAAAAAAACTTTTACATGAAATTGTATATGGAATATCCTGATCCATCTAAATTGACCCGGGCATTGATATAATAGTAGTCAAAACATTTAAACCCGCAGTTTTTTTTTTTTGGGTAGGAGGAGTGGGTGTTCGAAGCTGGATTCATTTAGGCAAAATCACAAACACCTGGCCGACGGCAAGCAGTGGGGTTTCTTAAGACGAAATAGAGAAGGGACGAGCACTGGTAGTGGGAGACAATCTTGTTCACGCAGCTGTCAATGGCTATGGAAGCTCTATACTCTTGCCCTACACCCAAGCCATCATTCGAAATTCATGGATGATCTTGTTCCATTCTTACCTCATGGAATTTCGGACAAAACAGAGCAGTCCAAAGAGACTATCACCCTTGCTCTCCGCCTCATCAATCATCATTTCCTTCGTGGCACTCCATTATCTCCTTGTAATTGTGCCCCAGCCTTGAACTCATGACGTGCAAATAAACTCTTTGATGAAGACGAGAGGATAGAGTACCGCAGTTGTAAAGGAGTTAAAATAAAATTAGGTTGTTTTAGATCTCAACTGACTATAAAAAATTCAAGAACTAATGGTACATTATAAAACCAAAATACCTTTTTATCTAACTTCTCCTTTTTTAAACTAGGAAAACATAATATACAGTCTCATTTCGTAAAACTATCAGACGGATAATCTTTACATATCATCTATTCACTCCACTCATAAAATAACTATTTAATCAATTTTCCAAGAATACGTCATTATCAAAGTCACGGAAGGTATCAGTCAAACACACCCTATGACATGAAGCAAGTTTGCTCTCTCATATCTTCGTGTTGATCAAGCCAAAAGATACTAATATTCATATTGAGAATTTTCGGATTTATGAGCTAAGAATTAAATCTATGCACTGAAATCCTGCAAAGAAAATTCCAAGTTGCTATCACCAAATTTAGGTCTAGTACATTGCTCTTCTTAATATCAAAGGGGAAAGTAGAAACTACGGATTTCAAATTGGAATTTAGCAAGCAGACATGTAAAAAGTTCTTCTAGAGCCAGCTCAATTTGGTAAACATAGATTCGGTAGATTCCTTTGGCTCAGGAATCATTACTCTTATTGAATACCATAAAGCAAGTACATATTTATGTACCACAAACCTGCTTGAAAAATCATTATTCATTATGTAAGATGTTGAGCATGAGATACATGAACAGATGACATCATGCATGCGCATAAAAAATGGACTGACATTTGTGTACGATGCAAACAAAATGCCACACGTGACGAAGTGTAACACCGTGGGAGCCACCTCTTGAACCTCGTTAGGATAAACTGTCACATGGTGGGAGCCACCTCTTGAACTGATGGCATCTAACTATAGAATCCTATTATAGTGCAATCATTTGTGCACATCAGCATGTTTATCTATATGATATTGTTGTAGCAAATTTGCGCAATGTAAGTTGATCAGAGTGTCAAGCAATTGGGAAAACAAATTACAAGCTTACTTTCTGATTCTAGCTTGGCTCTAAAGTGATTTAACTGTCCACAAACAATTTTTCCAGAGATGGCTTTGATGGTGTGCATGTATGTGTGCTAGCTAATGGAAGCAATGGATGTAATTGTTTGATGGAAATCGATCTAAATGACAGGAATAGCAAATTGCTAGGAAATTAAAGTGGAAGTACTATGAATTATTTAAAGGTGCAATGCAGGAATAATCAAAGCGAAGGACACTAAACTCAAGGGAAGGAGCCGAACGAAATTAACTGAAAATGAGATTACAAGGACATTGACATTGCTGGAATTGAAATTAATCACAGTTTGTACAAATGATGCTTGAATGGAGACATTGACATCGACATTACAACAATACTCAAAGGGAAATCAGCAGTAATTTTGGTAGAGGTCCAGCATAATTTCAACATATCTTTTTTGTCTGCAAATCTTCTATTCATAAGTCTTAAATTGCCTTTGATTATTACTAGGTCGATGGCCATTTCTTAACTTAACTTCTTTTATATATGCATGATTTCTTAACTTAATTGCTTTCACATATCCATGTTTTGTCAACTTAACTAAACTTCTGATCCCTGAGCATTTCTTGTACCGTTTTTGCTTATTTTGAATTTAAATTAGGTTGAAGACTCTTTCTCAAACTTTGGTGGAATGGTCTTTTATGAGCATCAAAATGAGATTGAACTCGACATAGCTTGGCTGTGATTTATTCACCACCAATGTATAGTGAATTACTGTTATACCAGATGACAATCTAGTCACACAACCAAAGGAGAAAGTAAACTGAAGCACCAAGGGAAAGAGAACTCTCTATCATCAAAGGTTGTAGCATCAAAATTCACAATATATGATCAGCATGTCGAACAAGAACATCCAGATCACTCTATGCAATCTCAGATTGATCAATGATGAAGACAAATTCGTCATTATCATCTTTGAGGCAAAACGTCGAACAGGTGGTGATCATGAAGGGTGAGGTGTTCTACAAATAGGAATTCCTATCAATCGGCGAGCAATATAACAAAAGCAATATGAGATCACAATTTGAAGCTCTCGGCAAAAGGCAAACACAGAACAATCGTATGATCGAGTTTCGATGAATCGACCGCGTCCTACCTTGGGTGAGATCCGATCCAAATGGTTACCTGCTAATAAATGAAGACACTGAAAGACTTCAAGAACCTCACGAAGACAAAGCTAAGGCGACGAATCGATTAGCGACGAAATTGTTCGACGAAGATATTCAGCTGCAAATGGCTTTGACCGCGGGCGTGGACACTGGATTCGGTCCAGAGCGCTCAAAGATGAAAGAGGAAGATATTTGTCTCGATCTGTGCGTCTGTTCTTGCTTCGCTCGGTTCCTCAGCCTCTCCCGCACGCACCAAGCGAGGGAGAAAGAGCACGAGAGGAGTTCCGATCGGTGGTGATGAGCGTCCGTTCTCTGCTCCGTCACGGCCGCGGTTGCACTGACCGGCGAGGGAGATTTGACGGCGGCTGTCACCGATCGGAGATGGGATAGACGATCGATTGACGGTGATGGAGCTGAAAGGAAGGGGTATCCTCAATCATACTCTTCATGTTGTGTATTTCACCAGCCATTCATTTCCATGACTTAATGATTTAACTATTACGGAATAACATAATCTTGACCATTCTGTAACAGTATAGTTCAAATCAGTCACATGACAATCACGTATAACTTTTACGGTAGATTTGATTGTATAATTCTTTCGTTTGTTTGAGATCACATATTATCCCAAACAAAGTAAGCATTTCAAATTATAATTACTAGAGCATCGTATAAATTTCTTAAAATTTGTAGTATTTAGTATTAAATGCTAAAAAATTTAGGATTTAAAAGGACAAGAAATATAGCAAAATGGTATTATCATGTTTACTACATGCAAATTTTAGCTTTACTTAGTTAAAGTTTCAATATCAATTTCTTATGTACATGTAGTGTTATGATATTTGATAGTATGTAAAGAATTTGAACCTTTCTAAAAGGTAAGACAATAAATACTAGAGAGTTCTTTTGAATTCATATTTAGAAGATAAGACATTAATTGGTAACCTATGAATCATCTTCATTATTTCAAGTTATGATTTTGTTCATCTATAATTTTGTATGAGCATAGTGTATTCTACAAATATGCATGGCGTGTCTATATAATTTCTTTTGCAAAATTTTGAGACGGAAATGCTCATTGGGTTTACTCAATTAATAATACAAATAACAATTTCTATTTGGGATGGATCTTTAATCGAATGATTTTTAATCAAGTGAGTTATTTAAGGGCAAAGGTGTCATTGGAGACAGGCCATGCAAATTGGATGGGGAGTCTGCTTACTTCTTCCATACATATCGTTGGTCTATTTATATGTACCCAAACAAGCGCATACCAATCAAATCTCAGAAATAGTTCTCCCAATTACAGAACTGACCAAAGCCTCAACTTAATTTCAAAACAATTTAGTCGATCTCTACAGTAACCATATAAGTAATTCAAAGTCGGTTGAAGCTGCTAAAAATTGAAAAATCAAGAACATCCAGCTTTTCAAACTTACTGATGCTTGCAGGTAGAGTAGTAACTGCGTTGCCTACTAGTGACGAGGATAAAAAGGTGGAAAAACAGGTAACATCCATGAGAAAATACACTTCTGATGGACTGCAATTTCTTAGATTTAGATGAATTAGATTTAGCAATCCAACGGCATAATCCGAAACAACTGAATTATTCTCCATCTTGTGCAGAAATTTACGAAGCTTTGAGCAACCATTTGCATAAATATACCTAAGAGCTCACAACCTGTGGATGCAGCCCAATCAAACACATAGCTAGAAAAGAGGGGAAGCAGTTCTTCATCACACTGGAGGGCATAACAAAGTGAAGAGGAGGTCGCATCGATTGCTCTGCAAGTTGGTTTCCACGAATGGATCTAAGCTTGCTTCGATAGATATCAAACATTTGTTGCTAGATGTGTGTTGGAAGAGATGTAACATAGACTTTTGAGTTTCTTGACACATGATGGATTTCCGTTTAGGCAAATTGTTTTAGCTAGTCGGGAAATTTGGTTTTCTATCGGTGTTTGTGGAGAGTTATGTGAAATGGTTTTATACTCATTCGATCAAAGGGCGAGAATGATAAGAAGGAAATAATTCACAAGTCTTTTTGTGAATGGAACATTGATTATTCTTGAACATTAATCCTAAGGGTGATTTGTAGGGTTTAGCTGTCAGCGGTACTTGCATGACTGAGAAAAATGACGATTTTTCTAAACAAGTGAGGTGATCATTTCATGATCTTAAGGTGGTGCATTCGGATGTCAATATGCATTAGTCTCCATACAATTGTGATATCCTGCCTGCTTCCTGTTTCTGGTCATAGAGCTAATTCGTTTGAGGAATAAATCAAGCTGACGTTCAAGGTCAAGAACGGTTTTCAGCTCTCCCGAAGTGACCTCCAAAAGTACTGAATTTTCCATGCGGGGGATGACCTTAACTTGCATTTTTGGAACTTTTGATGTTGTCCTCGGAGGTGAGACGCCTGGAGTCCTAAACAACTGCCAATTTATTGGAGAGTCCACACTAAAAGGTATGGACATTAGACAAAAAGGAGAAGTTTGACTATGGAAGAATGCTTGGGATGGCCAAACCAAACTCAAGGGGTATAGCCCATCACTGAATAACACGAGCTGCCAGAGTTGATACTAGGACAGAAATGAAGGTGATCCATTGGTAGAGGCCCTCTCTACCGAGCTTACTTGGCTTTGACTCCACTTTGAGGGAGATCCCACATGGTCTGCAATGAGATGCGACAAGGATTCTCCAAAATAGTTATTTATTTCCACAATATCCTCTTCCTCCACCAACCTATTAGAGTTTCTGTGCGTTGTCTTCATTTTTCAAGGACGCTGTGGCTTGATTCTTACTTGATAACGTGGTCAAGATTCTTTTCATCTTGTTGCCTTGGGAGCTTATGTAGTAAACACATGAGCTCGAGCACGTAGAATTGTTGAAAGCATTTGATCTATATATATCCAACTGAAGCCTTTTTTTGATGCTATGACAAAAGGGGGAGGATGCATGTGATATTTGAGTTTTGCCGAAAGGAGGCTGATGCTTACTTGAATTAGGGATATATTCTGCAACAAATTATCTTTTCTGGCGAAAATCAGGTAATCAAACATTTACCTTTATTTGGGAAATGAGAACACATAATTAAATTAAGAGTGGAATGAAGTAGCAATATTTGTTGCAAATGTAGAACCAACAAATACAGATTCGAGCACACCCCCGTTAACAGCACATCCAGAGATAGAGAAACATAATAGACCCAGCACAGGCTCAATCAACCGCTTCCTACAAAACACATCTACTTCAAGAACATCAATATGCGCCCTTTTTGCCAGTCACAGCCCTTAACCTTTCTCGATTTAAATTGCATGTGCCAACCCTCGGATGGTATGCCAACTAAGATAATCAGACAAATTAGAGAAAGTGTGCAAGATGCCCGAACTTCATGATGGGTTTCTTCTACCCACGAATGTAACTTGCAAATGAAATTGAAGGAATTGACTTTGTTCTAGACGCCTCTTTACTTTCGAGCTCTTTCTTCCTATCCTTCAAATAATATCCTCTTATACAAGTAATCCCACACTCTGTGATGAAAACAGAAACAAGACAAGTGAACGGCAAATAGAAGGACAGTGATTTGGATGCACAGCGAAATGTCATTTTGAAACAATAGAAAAGTATTTCAATATGATATAGTGTTTGAAGCTATACACATCATGAATTTATAGAAAAGAAGAGAGATTCAAATATATGGAACTTGTCAAGCTCATATTTCCTTAAACTTCCATAAAGACAGAACATCCAAAAGCTCAGCAGAAGAGTAAAACCAGTACAATAGGGGGAAACTGTAAGAGACGATAGACACATAAATATGAAAGAGAGAGAAAAGAGCTTTGTGACGCAAGCAATTTGGAAGAAATTATAGGATCCCCAAGAGTGAAGCGCAAAAAAGCAATAAAAATGAAGCAGTTTCTAAAGCACAAGATCATAGTGACTCAAACAATACTTCCAATGAGGCCAAAGAACAAGACCTACATAACTTCTTTTAACATCCCTTTATATCTAAGCATTTGAATAATTCCCCACTTCCTAAAGCTAAATTCAGCTGCAAAAAGTTTCAAATTTGTAACTGCTAAATAATATACATGGTATATGTATACTATTAGACATATGCAAAGTAATCCCTTGCAATTAAGGGTGCGTTTGGCTGCACCCTATTTCTGTTCCCAGGAACAAAAATTAAGGGTGCGTTTATGTTCCTTTTTTGTTCTTTTGTTCCCAGGAACAAAAAAGAAACAGAAACAAGAAACAAAAAAAAGTTGTTTATTGTTTCTGGAACAAAATCTAGAAACACTTCTCGACCGGCCGACGAGGGCCAGCGGCCTCGCCCAGCCACGGCGAGGCTCGCCAGCCCCCGGCGAGGCCGAGCCTGGCCGTGGCTGGGCGAGGCTCGGCCTCGCCGGGCCATTGCCAGGCGACGCCGACCTGGCGGTGGCCAAGCGAGGCCGAGCCTCGTCAGCCGCTAGGCGAGCTCGGCCTCGCCAGGCCACCGCCAGGTGATGCCGACCTGGCAATGGCCGAGCGAGGCCGAGCCTCGCCGGCCGCCCAGGGCGAGCTCGGCCTCGCCGGATCCGGGCGAGCTCGAGCTCGCCCAGCCAAGGCGAGGCCGAGTCTCGCCCGGCCACGGCCAGGCCGAGCCTCGCCCAGCCACGGCCAGGCTCGGCCTCGCCGGGGGCTGGCAAGCCTTGTCGTGGCTGGGCAAGGCCGCCGGCCCTCGTCGGCCGGTCGCCGGCCATGGCTGAGGCCGCCGACCGGCCAAAGAAGAAAAAAGAAAAAAATGAAAAATAAATAAGAAAAATAAGAAAGAAAATAGAAAAATAAAATAAAAATATTTAAAAATTAAAAGAAATAAAAAATTATACAAATTTACCAAACGTGTTTCTATTCTTTTTATATTTCGGAAACGATTTACCAAACGCATTTTTTTGTTCAAAAATTGTTCCCTGAACAAATACTTTTTTCTATTTCTTCTCGAAACAATTTTTAAACGTAAACGTTACCAAACGCACCCTAAATTTCCAAAATTTTAGCACTAGCTAAATCAACAAATGTCCCATCCATCCATCTTTTTTTGACAAACCAAGATGAAGTTGCTTGATGTGACAGCTGATGTGGTCATCACGTAGGAGAATTCCATTATAAACCCATGAGAAGATGGACAAAGGGTCACTCTCACCGGGAAACGGCACAGGTACGGAAATTGCTGAAATTGAATTGTAGGAAAACATTTAACAAATGCAACAAATTACAGTAAGCATTATGTCTAATATTCAAAATTGGCTGCAATCCAGAAGAGGACCTTTGTGCCATGATTCAAGTACGTCTCTAATTACTGAGATTATCTTTAAAGGCTTGAGGCATTTCCTAAGGGCAATTCATGTTGGGATAGAACCCTTAGGCCATCCTCTACTTGCTTGCATATAAGGCGAAACCCAAACACCTTCTTAGTGTTGCTTTTGATACTTCAAATGAAAGCTGGAAGAGACTTCACTCAGTTTCTAGCATCTCATACAGTTCATTGAACGAACGGTGTGGAAAATAGTTAAATCACAAGTGATTAGACTGTAATGAAGAGAAAGTGCTTTTATTGTAGTTGCTTCAAATGGGATCCACCAATACTTGAACCTCACATGAAAGGCTAGCCTGAATTTCCCTCCTTCAATTCAAAAGCAACACAAAAAGTCAATCCAAGGACATCTGCATGCAAATGTTGGGGTACCCAGAAAGAGACAGAACACTCTTGATTTTAGATAAACCAGCATATAAACTCTCTTCCAGGAAGTATAGTATCCATGTAATGACCCACTCACGAACATCCTGCTATAGCAAATCTATAAAAACAGAATCACACCCGCTCATGCATGTGGTGGAAGTTTTTAGCAGTGCATAGCGAGAAAAAAAAATCAAAACGAACAAGAGTACCTTCTCAAATGGTACATAACAGGAATTTGACAAATTTCCAAATACAGACGGTAACTTCCCCCATGCTCTATGCCTCTTTTGTGATTTGTTAGGCTCAATTAGATTCTTCCACTGAAGTATTTTTAAGAGTGAACTTCAACTCTCCATCCATACTTGGTACTTGCAAACCTGTGAAGAACTTAAGTCTTTACTAGACTTGCCTCCCAGACACAATGGGAACAATTCTCATCCAGGACAAGTCTGCAAGTAGTGAAAATGGAATAAAGTCATCCATCTAGATTGACCAGGGCATCAACATAATAGAAAAATAACTAAAAGAAAAGAGAATAGAATTTTACAAGACTAGTAGTCAAAACATTTAAATCCGCGAACTACACAATGGATACAGTTGGGAAAATTCACAAACACCTGGAGGACGTCACAGAGTTGGGGTTCCTTCAGACGAAAGAGAGAAGGGACAAGCACTGGTGGCAGGGAATAATCTTGTTCACGCAGATGTCAACGGCTTTGGCAGCTCTAAACTCTCACTCCACGACCAAGCCATCATCCAAATTCAAGAACGATTTCCTTCATTCTTTTATCCTTGGGGATGCCTAGTCCTCTACAATAGTTTCAAGCTTTCCTAGCACAGAAACAATGGAAGGTTGAAAGGGTGCATGAACGCGAAAAGCAATCAAGTCATGGGACAATCCATATGCCTCCAACCAAAGGCATGGCACCCCACAGCAATCCCCACACAAGCGCCACTACCTACCGGATCCAAAGCAGCACATCTCGCAACTGAATCTGCAACAACCACGAACTCATGTGATCAGTAATAACTCGATTACGCCAATGGAAAAGCTAACTTCGGGACCCAATCAAATCGTTCAAAATCAAATCAATTCCACTTAAAGTTGCACTTCAACTAATGAATCTATAGCACTGTAATAATCTACAATGGCAAGAGAAGCAAACGCTAGGGTCGGTCACCTCGAGTGATTAAATGAAAAACACACTATAAAATCAGTAAATGGTACGTAACTAACCGTGTTGAGTAGAATATGACGTTTATCAATGAGATCACGATCCAGTTGACAAGGAAACATGAAAAACAAGCACTTTGCTATGATTTTGCTCTTTGAGAACTGCAGTGGTTGCTTTAAGAGTGTCTTATGATTGAGATATCACAAAGGAAATTTGGTTGTCGGTCTTATGCAATAAAAAAGCATATGTCCCAACTTGAGTTTAGTAAATATACTCTTAAAATCACGAAAAAAAAAAGTGGGAAAAAAAAAAAAAAGCAGTTTGGAACGTTGCTTTCAACGATTTCTCTTGACGAACTCATGACAAGAATGTCACTAACTCGTAAAATTTCAATTCTAAATCAAATGAAGAAGGCATAAAACAAATACTTACAGTTCCAGCAAAATAAAGTGTTTATGTCAAACGCCTCATGACAATTAGAAGGAAGTAGTAGCCATCTCTTAGAAATCGTGATCAAACTATCCAAGCAAATCGGTGCGAATTCGTTCCAAGTTGCTCAATTATGATGATCATGCCTTTGCTGAGGAACAATATGATCTTCCCTTACGTCTACTTTAGGTTAACCATGCATTCCTGTGTATCCTCCATGGATGTGCGACGACTTGGACCCTCCAGCTTTCATGTGAATTAGACCGTGATGACAAGAAGAAACCAGTGGTCCAAGTTTCTTCTCTCTTTCTTCTTTTTTGCTATTCAATCTACTTTCAGAGAAAGAATATTATCCAACTCTGTATCGCATCCCTCCATCGTAGCTCCTTTCTTGAATCTTCATTTAATTGAGAAGCTTTGGCCATCGCCCTTCCTCCATTACCTCCTCCATCTTGCTTTCTTCATGTATCGTGCTCTCCTCTGTACTAGTATCACGACTTCCCTCTAGATTAATTTGCTTAGATCATGTTCTCAGCAAAGCGCAATATCCTCCAAACCTCTTGATCCAAGACTGCTTCATGGACTAGAGCTAGTTCTACTGGCTAAATCTGCAGGATCAAAACCCTCAAATCACTGTCTTGTTACTTGCATATCTGACGGATTCCCCAATTCTTCACAATTTCATGGGATCGTCTGAGGCTAACGTGGAAATGACTTGAATCTTTTCGCTCCTCCCGCAGCGCACCATGGTGGAGATACTTGAGCCAGAAATGATGCCCTGTTATGATGAATTCAAGCGTCTTGTGTGCCAAGTCACCCTCTCTCTATTCATGCATCTCTGAATCAAGCAAGTTTGAATTGAAAGCCATCTGTCACTCCAACAACAACACAATTCTAACAGTAGGAATTTCGCGTACATTTGCTGGGATATTAGGATAAATATGCCACCTCCTAGCTTAATGATTGCTTCCTTGAGATCTGCAAGCCAACACTACTACACTGCCTCTTTCCACTTAATCGACTTCGCTTTCGCTTTCACTTTCACTTTCACTTTCACTATTTCCCAGTTTCTCTATAGGGAGGTGACATTTCCTTAAGAATTCTCTTAAACCTGTTGATCCATCAAAATCCTCACAGAGTGCGGCTGAATCCACAAATTGATTGTCTTCAAGCACAACCTTCAAATCATCCTCCAGTTGCCCGCACCGTAGCACATAACCCAACTTGTTCACGGTTCCACCTGATACTTTGATTCTAAGGTTAAATCGTAAATAACTCTCCTCAAATTGATCAAAATCAACTCCTCCCTCCAATAGTCCCCACAGCACATTTGATTTGAGATATTGGATCCACATGTGATCCGAATCAAATGAACCGAGAGTTCCTGATAGCACATTCCTCCTTTCGCCATTAACATTTGGCACAAGCTCGAAAGATATTTCCTTTTTTCTGTCTTCTACATTGAAAACAACACAAAGAGCCAATCCTAGAAACTTGTCGTACAAGTCTTGTGAAGCCATGAAAGATATGGTACTGTCTTCAATAAGGACAAATTGGTCTGGCATCTTTCCTCCAAGGAGAACATTTCGGTAAGCAGGAGAAATTTGGGAATATCGATATTTATGTTATATGAGTAAATTGTTAGAAGCACCAAAGTTTATAATTAGTCAAGGAGAAGAGTTTGATTTGAGAATTTTCCTTGTAATTCAACCAAAGCTAGATTTCTATAATAATTAGGCATTCTTGCTGATGTCAAATACTATAAGAGAGAGAGAGAGAGAGAGAGAGAGAGAGAGAGAGAGAGAGAGAGAGAGAGAGAGAGAGAGAGAGAGAGAGAGAGAGAGAGAGAGAGAGAGAGAGAGAGAGAGAGAGAGACCTCAATTGAGAAGTCAGTCATGTTCAATCCTTTGTCGACGAACTTGCCTAGATTATCTTCCTCCATGCTCGTTTGATTTTCATCCAAACCTTTGTGGACGAACTTGCTTGGACTATCTATCTCTGTGCTTGTTTGATTCTCATCCAAAACCTCATAAAATAAAGCTGGATCAAGTAACTCATCATCTTGAAGCAAAACCTCTAGCTCATTCTCTAGTGATTTACATATTAGTCGAAATCCACAGTTTTTCACAAGCATGCCACCCGAAGCCGTAAAGCTAAACTGGAAATGATTCCATTGATCATTTGGACCAAAAGAGACTTTTCCCCACACATCTTTTGGTTTGAAAAACGCAAATATTACATGATTCGAATCCAATGAGATTGGTATCCCAGAAAAAAATTTCATCCTTTCCCCATTAACATATCCTTGAAACTTAAATTTGGCATTCTTCTTTCCTTCTTTTACTCGGAATACAAAACCCAAAGCTAATCCTCCGATCTTCTCATACAAGTCTTTTGAAGCCAAGAAAGATATATAACCCTCTTTATTGGGAAGCAACCACTTTGGCATCTCTTCTCCAGGTAGAAAAACGCAATGTTCCCACTGAGTATTGTTAAGAAGTAGCTGTCATAGATGTAGAATGTTAGATAGTTTTTCAAAATTGGCACCTAAAAAGAGAAGTTTCAATGAGTTTAAGTGGGTAAAGGGATTATACATCGCTACAATGACCAAACAAAATTCTATGGAGTCTACAATCTAAGAACTAAGAAGTTGATGATTAGTCGATACATTGAGATCGACAAGGATGTCACTCGGAACTAGCAAGAAGAGAAGATAAAGCACCAGCATGTGAGGACTCTACAGCACAAGGAGATGGCGAAGCATCAGACTCCAAGCTTGACACAAGAAAATCTACTTTCAAATCTCCTATACTAAGGGTAAAATCTCTTAGAAGAGAAACATGCAGCTTCAATGCCTTAGAAATCGAATGTTATGAAGATGCTTCTAAAGAAGGAATTTGGACAAAATTCATAGAAAAAGAAATCAAGATGATTGGATAAAAAAAAAGGTGGGATCTCGCCAACCACACCTAAGACAAATCCACAATCAGAGTCAAGTGTATTTACAAGACTAAATTCAATGTAAACAGATTGATTTGGAAGTACAAGGCAAGGCTCATGGTGTGAAAGAATATTGCAACAACTAGATATTGACTATACTAAGACTTTTGCTGCTATCACCCCCTTGGCACTATTTATGCTCTCATGGCCTTAGCAACACAAAAATGTGCAAAATTTATTAGCTTGATGTAAAATAAGCATTTCTAAATGGTTATTTTCAAGAAAAAATCTATATGGAACAACCATCAGGCTTCCTTGCTGGAGAAAAAAAGGTCCTAAGGTCAAGAAGGCTGTATACAGATTAAAACAAGCATTGCAAGCATTGTCTAGTGTAATCAATGAATACTTTAGATAACAATCATATGGGAAGAGCACGAGCGAGCCAACACTCTATGTCAAGGCTCAAGGTAAGTGTAACACTTCAATATATGTAACTTTCTTTTCATTTCAGTATCAATCTATACCATCTTCATGATTTGTTTTATATTTTGCTTTATCTTATTTATCATTTTATATATTTCATTTGCAATTCAATCATTTTAAATTATTGATTTTACTTAGCTTTCTTAGTACCATTTATATCTGCATCTACATCTTAGAATACGTAGCATTTCTTTTAGAACTTAATTTTAACTTCCTATAGTAGACTTCAATCTTCTTCTTTATTTTCTAAGGAATCATCATCGACATAGACGTTTAGATTAATCACATTCCCAAATCTTAGGTCTGTTAATCACTTCTAGGTTTAAATCTTTTCTCTGTATAGATTTTCAGATCCTCAGGCTCCTTACGGTGTATGTATATATATAGGGAACAATGAAAAATGATTTTAGAATTCAAAGAAGAAATGAAGAAGACAACTGAGATGACATTTGAGATGATGGACTTAGGCTTTATGTATTACTACCTCCATATTGAGATCAATCAAAATGAAGGCGTTTTCCTTTTCACGGAAGAATTATGTGGAGAACCTCCTGAAGAAATTTAAGATGAACTATTGCAAAATGGTGGCAACACCACTTGTGACAACCGAGAAACTACTAAACGAAGATGGAACAAAAATGCCCGATGCTTCTTTCTACATAAGCCTTATTAGAAGTCTACTTTATCTCACGACTGAATGACCATAAATCAGGTACGTGACAAGTCCATTACCATGCTTCATGCAGAATCCAAGCCAAATTTACTCTAGAGCTGCTAAAAGAAATCTAAGATACTTACTTAGTAGTAACAGATTATGGCATTTGTTATTGGTCAAGTGCAACCACAAAGTTGCTCGATTACTCCGATAATGACTAGATAGGCTCAGCTGATAGTAGGGGAAGTACTACTAGCTACGCATTCACACTAGGTTCCAAAATGTTTTCATGGGCATCCAATAAGCAAGACTCCCAAGCATAGTCTACTACAAAATGGCTACGTTGCAATCTCTAAAACCACTAGTCAAGCATTATTTCTTCAAAGAAAGCTATACGACATCGGAGAAGCACAAATAGAACCTACTTTCAATATCTTGAGACAACAAGTTCAGACAACTAGTTCGCTACTGCTATTTCTTAAAATCCTGTTTTTCATGGAAAAGTCAAACATATTGCTATCAAATGTCACTCATATGAGAAGTGCAAAGTATAGAGAGATCGAGTTCAAGTATTGCAAAACCGAGGATGAAGTCGTGAACATATTTACTAAAGCACTACAACAAGTCAACTTTGAGACATTGTGAAGCATGCTTGGAGCATCACAAAAATTGATCAAGGAGGAGTATTAGTGTTAAATCATTTTTCTAGAAAAGGCTAGATTTCTCTATACTCATGTCTATAAGTCTCTGGTGGGTGGTCAAAGTCTGTGGTGTCTGCAAATCTCTAGCTTAATTTGTGTTAGTTAGAAGTGGCTAATAGAATGTCTAGCAAGCAAATTGAAGAGCAAGAAGAGATAATGTTGAGAAATATTTGCTGAAGAATGGCGGTGGAATGAGCCCATAAATAGGCAAGACTGTTCAGTATTGGTGTACACAAGAGACCAACCCAAAAAAAAAAAAAAAAATTACTACACCCATCCAACTATAACAACTAAACCCAATCTTATAGCCTTGTAAACATTTCGCGTCCAATAAAACTTATATATTTCCTTGTCCCATTGCCTTGACTTCCACTTGCATTCTTGTTACATAAATCAAATATCAATGTTTAGCTATAGTCAGCAATAGCATTACAATTTTTTTTTTTTTTATTATAATTGGCGGAAACAAGATTTTGTTATTGGCTCAACATGTACTGTTGAAATGTTTCATTTGGTGATCCTTGCAATTCTACAGCGAACTAGAGTTCTATAAACAGAAGTGAACATCCTTCCCGTTTACTTATAGCCACTTCCACAAACACTCAGTGCAGCCAACATGTATACAGCTCCATATTAGTCAGAGGGAGGGAGGGAGGGAGGGAGAAAGAAAAAAGGAAATAGAGAGAGGAGGGGGGGGGCTCACCTCGGGCTTGACGAAATCATTTACGGTGAAACCATGACGGACCAGTTCATAACATGAAGATAAATCCATCAACCTTGCGGGACACTTGTTGGTGGAAATTTTACGCAGAGATTCGCAACTTACTGCTTTCAGAATATCTAAATGCCCCGGAATCTCGAGGACCTCTTGAAGTTGTTGGCAGTACGAAACATCCAAGTAGTCCAAATTATGTAGTTGCTCAGATATAGAAAGATTAGTAAAATTGTTTCCCGACAAATTCAAACTCGTTAAATAGGAAAAACATGAATGTTTCTCTAGGAAATCTACTTCTAATAGACTGCATTTACGAAGATTTAACTATGTAACCTGGGAAATCCTATCTTCATATGGGGATCACTTGATTCATCCTTCTTTGGAAAGTTGATTAGCTTTGAGCAGCCATCAAGTATCAGCCTTTCAAGATTTTGCAACTTGTAAATGCTAGATGGAAGGATTGCCAAATTCTTGCAATTACTTAAAGTCATATCTTTTAAAGAGACGAGATTTTCTATGGATGCAAAAAGTTCCTTAATTGGTGTCCTATCTAAATGAAGATTTAGCAAGCCTTTGTTTTCATCTGGAATATCAGGGAATCTTTGCAATTTTGAGCAATCACGTAGATTGATAAATTGAAGATTGTTGGCTTGAAGCACATCACAAAGATGATGAAGTTCAGAGCACCCACTTAAATTCAACAACTGTAACTTGCCGTGATATGCAACTGATTCGTGGGCACACTCCAAGTTTTTGCACCCATGGAGATTCAATTCCTCGAGATTTGGAGTATAATTGAGGTCTGGCATACAAACTAGTGACTGGCATTCACTGAAATTAAGGAACTTCAAGTTTTTAAAATCCTGCAAGAACGATAAAATCAACTTGGATGGACATTCCAAACAAAATATGAGATAAGTATTCTTAAAAATCTGGCACTGTAATTTTTAATTAAAATCACTTGATAAAAATCTCCCTTTTTGAATATGAGATTAGCAAGTAATCCTCGTAAATTGGACAAAAGTCAGGGTCTAAAAAAAAAAAAAAGCACGCTCGTAATTCCACCACACACTTGGGTTCTATCTTGAGACATGGAAGAGAAATCATGCTAAAGCTAAGTGGTGTAGCCACTTCCAGTAAATAAAAGTGCATAAAAAAATACTCGTAATTTAAAGGAGGAGAGAGTGCGCATAACCCCAAGTGGGAGGACCCGCGTTACGGTCAATCCTTTGCCAACTAATTCATTGCATGAATTTAAGCTACCATAGGTAGCACTCGACAGATCTAGAATGTTACGCAGAGACTTACAAACAACCGCCTGTAGAACCGAAAATCTCTCATAATCATCACTTTTGAATTCATGGTGATTGATTGATCGATTTTCAAAAATGTCAGATTTTGTACCATGTAACAAACCCCTTGATGCGTTATATATTGTTGAGCTTTATTTTCGCGAAATTGTCTACCTACCTGGCATTCCGAAGACAGCCCTTTCTGATAGTGATGTCAAGTTTTGCTAGCCATACTCAAACCGCTAGACAAGCTAATGCTGCTAATAGAATTTTGGGCAATTTATTAAGGAGTTTTATTGGAATAAATGTTAAACAATGGCATTTGTTATTGGTTAAAGCTGAATTTGCATATTATAATTCGATGAGTCAAACTACTGGATAATGCCGATTTGTTGGGTACCAAAAGCATCTTTCGATCTCCCACCATCACCCACTAAGCGTCAATTCAAGGGAGATGCTGAAGAAAGAGCTAAGGAAATCAAGCAGTTACATGAGGAAGTGAGGAAGAGTTTTAAAGAAAGAGGCAAGGAAATCAAGTAGTTACAAAAGTGAACTTCATGGAGACTATGTACTTTCAATGTGGCTGATCTATCACCATATCATGAAGATCAAGAACTTCATGAAGTTGGCCTCGAGGAAGACTCTTTTTAAACAGAGGGATAGTATATAAAATACGTATTGGAAGATTTCAAGATCCTCTCTTGGGATTTGAAAAGTTGGGATATAATATGCATTTCCTTAATCTGTAAGTTTGTTTATAATAATTTTTTAAGATTACTTTAATCTCAATTAGATATTTGATAATATTGGTGCTTATTCGAATTTTGTATTTTAGGTAGGTTATCTTTTCTTTACTGGGAGGTTACACAAAGGTCTGCTAGGCTCCTAGCTATAGACGCCCTCTGGGTGCTCTCCCATGTCTCATTTTTCTTTGTCTCTCTATGCCTTTGGTGGATTTCTAGAGTTCACGAGGGATCCAGAGAGGACTGTATCCTTCGAGTGGCTAAGGGATACCTAGATTATCTAGTCTCGTCCTTTCTATCCCCCGTAGTGGGGTTTTCCCCCGCACCGAAGTCCGTGGAACTAACAAGCATGACAGGAAAATTGGAAGACCACAAAGTATGTCTCTTATAAGGCATAGGTCGAGAACAATATAAGAGGCTTTTTATACATATAGTGCTATATGCATACAGGTTACGTGTGCGCACAAAATTGATGTTTGAAAATTTGTTCTAAACTACCAAAATAAGGAAAGAAATTGTTGATAAACTACACAATAAACAGAAGCATATAAATGTATGAGGAAAGAAAAACATATTTCAAGATTTCAATAAATAAAAAAAAATTGCATTCGGATGAAAATGATTCAAATTTTGATATTTAAACATGCGAGAGATTATATAAAATTCTATGGATCCAATATTTGCATAATAAGTAATTAACGACATTTTGGGGAAGGAAAAAAATTGAGATCCCATAGAATGTCCTCTTTGCTTTAAATACTAGTATAGATGATATGAATAGGAATATAATTACACATGCATACCTATATATATAACTTGATATTTAGGTCAAATAAATTTGAATTAGTGAAGCTAACCCCTTACTCATTTCTTTAGAAAGCTCTGGTAGTCAAGCTTGAAAACCGTTGCGGACTACTAGCATGGATCCTTCTGGCTTCGAAGTGCTAGATGTAGCGTGCTAGTGCCTCTATAGGATAAGGCCCTTTCAAGAAGCCGTACTTCACAAGCCTTTTTTTGCAAAAGAAAAAGAAAAGGAGAAGACATTGGATGATCAATCTATGTCCCCTATTGTTCTACCAATAGGTGAGAGGACACCCAACAAGAAATGTGCGGAGTCGCTTTCCAACCCGTGGCTTCTTACCTCTGGAAGATATAAAGTGAGGGCAATAATGGATGGCTCATTTGAAAATAGAGGAGTGGAACGAGTTACGTGGAACCAGGAGAGATTCGCTGGATAAAGTCCCCCAACTTCACTCGAAAATGAATTAGTAACTACGTAAATTGCTTCTTCCTGCCTCTAATAATAAAGAAGTACTTGTCAAAATTCGCTGGTGAGGTTGTTCCAACCAGAAAGGACATAGGACTTTTCGGCCATTATTTGAGTGTTCCCAAGGCTGGACCAACTTAAGTAAAGACTAGCGTCTGATGAAGATCCTTCACTATACACTTTCAGTGTATCTTTCATTATCGGCTGAATGCAATCGGAGAGAGAACATTGGGAAGTTCAGTCAAAAGCATTTGTGGTGCACTCACTTCAACTATTAAGCAAATAAGCAAGAATTTCCATATGGAAGTTCAAAAATAGTTTAGTCAGCTCATCTCTGCTGTACAACATGGAATCTTTAATAACATTTTTAGTGTCTATCCTTTCCAAAGACATAAAAATTAAATCCTCAATTCATGTTTATTAAAAATTCAAGCAGTCATCATTCAATCTTTAAATAAAATCACCAAGCTTTGCTCCAGATTTCGGTACCAAAAGTTACCGATGCTTTCATCTCATTGTTCTGATAAATTTCCGTACTTGTAGTATTTGGAAATGAGATTGGACTTTTTTTCTTGAATTTTTTTGTTCAAATCAACATCAAGATTCACATCAGAAAATGTTAGTTACTCCCCTAAAACGGGAAAATCAACTTACGTGGGTTCATGTAGTAGAGCGGCATCCTGTATTTGATGCTTTAATCAAATTTAAACAATTTTTTAGATGTAGAGTTTCTTAAGCACATTAACGAGCATCATCAGAGTTAGTTATTGTTGCATTCAAAGTTTAAATTATAAATGTACACATATATAGTCATAGCATATAGATATGGATATATAAAAGATAAGGAGATAAATACTATTCATTTAAATGCGCACCTTAAATTGCTCCCTCACTACATAGATATTGCTTCTGTGCAAATCAAGTCCAACTAAATTCTTTGGACTAGAGCACCATTTTGGATAAGGACATTCAGGCCATTCTAACCATCGTAGCTCATTAGGAAGACAGATTGGACCCTGGAAAGAGGTATGCACATTAATCATGATGAGTACCCTCAACCTTCTCATGTTTGTGAAAGCATCGAGACCGATGTGTATCTCTTTTGGCTTAGGTAAATCCAAAACTATGGCCTTTACTGCACTTGTTCCCTGTATTTGACAATTTGTATTACAATAAATATACGAGTTCACATAATAAGAGAGTAAAATCATGGCCTAAAGCAGCACATCTTACCATATCCTCAGAGAGAACATAATGAACATCGTCATAAAGCCATAGCCTGCTGCGTTTTCCAGGATCACCAAGACATTCTTGTTTAACAATATCCATGCCCATCATCTGAATCAAGTCATGCATACATAGCATCCCTCCAACTTCAAATATCAAGGACTTCTCAACAAGAACTTGTACTCCAATAGTTGTGTCAAAATCGCAACCGTCAAGAACTTTCATAATGTAATTTATAGTTCGCCCCTTGAAGAAACATGCAATATCAAGGAAGATCTCCTTTTCATGGTGCTCTAGTCCATCATAACTTAATTTAAGAACACCATTGATTTTTTCATTAGGACTTTTTGCAAGTTTACTCAATGCACTTTTCCACTCATGTTCTCCTCTACCACGTAGGAAACGGCCCAATATCTCAAGTGCTAAAGGAAGTCCATTTGCATAATGCAAAGCAGTATCCACGAGATCCCTCCTTATTACTATTTTGTTGTTTCTTGGAAGAGCATGCTTATTGAAAAGTTCAAGAGCTTCCAAATGATCTAGAGTTTTAACTTCATAGATGTGATATTTATCTATCCCAAGGGAAGCTAGCATATGTCTATCTCTCGAAGTAATAATGATTCTGCTTCCTTCACCAAACCACTCACATTCTCCAGCTAAAGCATCTAATTGTCTTACTTCATTGACATCGTCAAGAACAAGGAGAACTCTTTTGTGGCATAGTCTCTCTTGAATTAAATTAATACCTCTATCAACACTAGACACTGCTAACTCTTGTCCTAATATCTCAAACAACAATTTTCCTTGCAAAGGAACTAAATCCTTGGAATCTTTTGAAGTTTCTCGAACATTTGCCAAAAAACATGAACTGTCAAATTGTCTAAAGATAGCATTATAAAGGGCTTTGGCTAATGTTGTTTTCCCTATACCTCCCTTGCCCCATAATCCTATAAAGAGAACATCATCATCAGACTTCGTAGTTATCATTGATTGCAACTTTATCACTTGGGGATGTATCCCAACCGGATGCTTAGCAACATGTAAGGGTGTTCGGTCTAGTTGCATTGATATCTCCTTGACTATTCTCTTTACAAGCTCCGCTTCATCTCTGACAAAATCCAAAAAAGTATTTGACACATTGATTCAGTGGATTAAATATATGATTAATCTTCATAAAATTCAAAAATGAAACAAGAGAGGAGTTGTGATTCAACATATATAAGCAATGACAAAGCACTGTGTCACATCAATTATTACTTACCCATCATTCAAGTCCCACCCAGACAAACTACCAACATCAAAGAGAGCCTTCTTCCATCTCTGAACTTCCTTTGAATCCTTCCCGAACTTGGACTCATGCTTAGCAATAGCTTCTCTATAACTTTGTCTTGGTGTTCTCACTTCCTTGGGTTCTACTTTGTAAAATACTGGAAAGACCATTATATCTCCTTGCTCATAGCATTCCATGATTTTCGCCACCTCTTCCAAACACCATGGCGAGGAAGCGTAGCCCTCGGAGAAAATGACAATCGCAATTTGTGAATTCTCGATTGCCTTCATAAGCGAACGTGATATTTGCTCTCCCTTCCTCAATTCTTCACTATCAATGTAAGTATATATTCCTGCCTGATCTAGAGCTGTGTAGAGATGACCGAGGAAGTTGTTGCGGACGTCTGGACCTCTGAAACTCAGGAAGACGTGGTAACTCCTTCTAGGCTTGAAAGAAGAAGAAGAAGAAGAAGAAGAAGAAGAAGAAGCAGCCATTAGAATCAGGAAAGGGAGGAGGTTAACAATGAGCAACGAGTTGCTTCAGATTTGGTAGTTTGTTTGAGGTAGCCTCTTCGCCTTGTGATCTTCTCTATATTGGTTATACCCAGAAGCATGACTTCCTTTTCTGTGGGTCGACAAAGTATATTTTAATAAAGGTGCTTAAGGATGAGCCAACATTTTAGCGTGGGATTTTATCACACTCTTTAAGATTCGCCCCTTTAGTGCCTTGTCTTTCCTTTTTCTGACTTTGGTTGCTTTAATCCCAATGCATTCACATAGGGTTTGGAATTTCTTTTTTTCTTTTTTTCTCTTGTGCTATAACTTTGGCTGCATTGATTCAAGTGCATTCACACACCGTATTTGTCTATTACTTACGGATGATATTGTATGGAAGATTCCAGCCATAAGCTTGATAATTTCGAGTAGTATCATTTGACACGAATGTTTTCAATTTTTCAAGAAGTAAAAGTCACATAACTCTTTTTTCCTATGATTTTGACTAAAGGGACTTTGCACAATTAACATACGTTAATTGGATTATTAATGAATTTGATAAATCAGTAATTTGAACTTCAAAAATATCGTCATCTTCGCCACGTTTATATTGGGATTTACTCCCGCTGGTTTTTCGTAAAGCAATAGTCATCAAACAATTTTATAAGCTTTTGTAATTTTACCAGTGCCCCACATTATATTCTCCCCAGGGTTTATCCTGTTTAATATGATTAAGGTGACAACGCACCGACGCTTTACTTTCTACGCACCACATGCATGAACCGTCCCTGATTGCAAATAAAAAATAGAGATTGCGTTCCCACTGCATTCTTGACTTATGAAAGTTAAAGGGATTTTTTTATCTTTATTTTTTGAATCTGTCGACTGCAAATTGGGATTGATTCCAATTTGTCATCATCATATCATATTCCCATTTCAATCCATGAAATGCGGATTTCTTACTTATAGTGGGCCTTTCACTTTCATGATTCCTTATCGCTGTCCGTCCGTTTCCTTTTGACTTTTAAGGTTTTCTTTTTGACTTTTACTCTGCTTTGAGGTCCGTAATAATTATAAGGAAATGAAAGCTTTCCTTTTGCATCTTACTTTACCCGATTCCGTGGATTAGCTTTTGGTAGAAAAACTATTGCCTAGAGATGCTTTTCTTTTTTATATACTCATGTACTTGTAAAATACTCTTTGCCTTTTCGGTGTACCAAAGAACATAAATATACACTATCAATCTTTTTCATTCTTGGCTTCTTTGAAAATCAAATGACACCATACATAAATTCATAAAATCAATCTATAGAATACTTCTCCTTGTGGATGTAATTAGACTACAAATGCTCAGATGCTTATAATTTTGTCTTGTCTACTTGCCGCCATGAGATGTAATTCAAGTATTATATGGTGTTTGTGCACCAAGTTGGATTATGATGTAATAAAAGGGTTCGTCCTCCTTTGATACCCAAAGAAGTAAAGGTAAATCGAGCATGAAGCCCATGGTCATTCGTTCCTGCGTACTAGTTTTACGTAAATAGAATTGTGGGCTGTTAGGACAAAACAAAAGGAGAAGCAAAGAGTCATCACACAATTTTGTAGACCCCAGTGGGCTAGAAACGTGAATGAAAAGCAAAACGGCTTGGATGAAATTTTCTTGAAACTGAAGTTGGACCGCCATCTCAATTAAATTTCCTGAATAAGCCCAAGTTATTTATGGGCCTTTAAAATGTTCGTAAGCCCAATTTGATTTGGGAAAACTGGAAAGGTTCTTAAGAAACTTAACTTCAGACAGATTGCATTCACTTAAGTCTAGCAAGGATAAATTTAAAAGTCCAATCTTCACATGTGAATCAATTGAATCCTCCTGCTACTTTGGAAACCCCATTAAAATCTCAGCCTGTTGAGTTTCTACAACTTGGAAATGTTAGATGGAAGGCTTGCTGGGTTCTTGCAGTTATTTTATTCTTTATTTTTTGGTTGAAAACAGACTAATTTCATTAACATAGTAAAGAAGTGAGGCCCGGAAGATGGGCGTCATTGTATAAAAGATCCAACAAAGTTTGAGGAGGATATGAGGCCCAATTCAGAGGTAAGTAGCCATGTTTGTAGGCTTTTGCTACCCAATCTGCTGCTAGGTTGGCTTCTTTAAGACAATGGACTATATGCACATGTCTGAAGGCCCGCATTTTATCTTTGCACTTACTGACAAGAGATTGAGTTTCCCAACTCAACACTTCTGAACTATTTATCGCTTTTACCAGTTGTAAGTTATCTGACTCAAAGATCATCTCTTCGTGTCTTCTGGAAAAGAAAAAGTTCAAAGCCTCTCATAGAGCTAGGGTTTTAGCCATCAAAGGGGAAGATGCTCTGACTGAAATAGCCGCTCCTCCGACCATTCTTCCTCCCGAGTCCCTTCAAATGCAAGCTACGAAATTTTCCTTTGAACCAGGTGTGTATGATCCATCTATATTTACCTTGTATGCTCCTTTCGGCGGTGGAATCCAGATCTGGGGATTTTCAGCATCTTGAATTTGAGTTCTTTCATCTTTAGCGAGCTCCAAGCGTCTAGATTTGCCCTCTTCATGAACACTCGAGCTCTCAGCAGACCGAAGGACTGGTGTTTTCGAGCTCGCTGAACTTTCCTTCCAGATCTGCTTCGTGACCCAGCCCCAGCTTCAGCTACCGGCGGTCTGTTGGTCTGTTGCAGTTCTTCGGTCGGCCCAAGACAAAACGCCCTCCACAGCCCGACTAGTTTACTTCTCGATTCTCTTTGTGCTCTGGTAGATTTGTGAAGCGGTGCCTTGTTCGAAGATTGCTGGTCTTCATTTTCCACCCAGCGTCCCAAACCAATGACTTCAAGCCCTCTCTGCTCGTCACTACAGTTCATCGGTTCAAAGAGTGTCCTTGAGGGTGGAGTTCCTCTCAATTGTTCTTCTCTATAGGCCATTCCTCCATCTTCTCCAGGTTCCGGTTCTCTGATTATGGGTTGCGACTTTTGTATCCCCGATCCACCTTTTACACACCTCGATTCTCCTTCAGCTCGACGGTTTGATTCTCCACTTCGATTTCGCAGCTCTCTCCTCTCTAATCTTATATCTTCTTCGGCATTTACCTCAGCCCCCATTGGAGATTGCACCTCATATGATTCGTTGTTCCCCTCAGCATCTCGTACCATATACCTTGTCCGGGCTTCTCCTCTTTGAAATTCTGCCTTTCCTCTATCTCATCCCCTGCTTTTTCTTGGGTTCCAGCGGGTGTAGCTCTTAATTACTGCGTGAGTTGAGTCTATAATTGCCAAAGCCACTGGTGTTTTACCTCGAAAGATGGCCTGGTTTCAGGCCTTCTAGACATTCCATAACGTAGCAGCCACTAAGTTCAGATTTAATGGGTGAGTTGCCCTCTCTTTCAGATTGTTAAGCCATTCTTCGATCCTTGTCAAACTCTAACTGGAACTTTTAATATTTAACACAGGATTATCCCATATTTGTCTTGTCCAAGAACAAAGCAGGAAGAGGTGCTCAGCCGTTTCCCTTTCCTGGCTACACAGTGGGCATATGGGGTCAGGTAAGATTTTCCTTCTAAAAATATTATCTTTCGTTGGGAGAGCGTTTTGGCATAAATTCCACATGAAAATTCGTATCTTAGGTGGAGTATTCAGTGTCCAAATATTCTTCCAGAATGAGGGGGGAGGTTGAAACGATGTTGTGGCTTGGTTCGCATTATATTGCTCCATGGTTCTCTTTATGCAGTGATACCCACTTTTGACTGAATATTTCCCTGCTTGATTGCCGGTCCATACAAGTTGATCTTCTGTCTGAGGATTAATTGGTATAGTTAAAATTTCTTCTGGTAAATTATCCTCAAAATGTGCTGCTACGAACCTTTCATCCCATCTACCTTCCTCCTTATTAATAAGTTCTAATACCAAAGAGGGTTCATTAACATTTGTAAGACCCTCAATAATATCCCTTTGCAGCCATTTATCCTCCTTGATTTTGATCTTTGATCCATCTCCTACTTTCCACATTACTTGGGGTGCTATTGAATTTCTTCCATATACCAAGCTTTGCCAACCCCACGAAGGGCGAGGGCCCTTAGCTGCATGCTAAAAGTCTATCTGAGGATAATATAACCCCTTAAACAAGCTGCTCCATAGAGAGGTTGAATCTTGTCCAAGCCGCCAAGCCTGTTTCCCCAACATTGCTTTATTAAAAGAAAGAAGATCTCTGAAGCCCATTCCACATTTATCTTTTCTTCTCTTTAAGATAACCCAGCTCCTCCATTGAATGCCTGTTTTCTTCTCATTAGTCTTCCACCAAAATGAAGCAATTTTCTTTTCAATAGCCTTGCATATAGAAACCAGGATTTTAAACACTGACATTGCATATTGTGGTAAAGCTTGAACCACTGTTTTCAGTAAAATTTCTTTACCGGCTTTTAATAGAAGCTTCTCCTTCCAACTTTCCAGCTTTGAACTAATTCTCCCAAGAATCCATGTAAACATTTGCTTTTTCGACCCTCCCCAATCAGAAGGAATACCCAGATATTTGCCGGTTTTGTCCATAATAGGAACCCGCAATTCCCTTGCCATGTTCTCTTTCAATGATTGAGGACATCCCCTACTGAAGAAAATACCGGATTTGTTTAAGTTAATCTCCTGTCCAGCAGCTAGACAATATTGATTCAAGATCATGGCCAGATTTTGACATTCAAGAATGGTTCCTTTCATAAAAAAAGATCGAGTTATCAGCAAATAGTAAGTGAGACAGAGTAGAGCAACTTTTATTTAGCTTAATTCCTGTGATACTACCATTTTCCACAGCCTCTTTCATCAATAAGGATAACACATTAGCCACAATAATAAATAGATAAGGAGATAAGGGATCCCCTTGCCTGAGCCCTCTGGAAGGTTGAAAATACTGGAGAGGTTCTCCGTTAAAATTAACGCTAAATGTGACCGTAGCACATTGCATTACCCATTGCACCCATTTCTCATCAAAACTAGTCTTTAGTAGGCATGCCACCAAGAAATCCCATTCTACTCGATCATAAGCCTTCTTCATGTCTAATTTGAGCAGTGCTTGGAATTTCTTTTTTCTGCTTCTGAGTCTAATCTTATGCAGGACCTCCCGAACAATAAAAATGTTATCCTGAATTTGTCGCCCTCCTACAAAAGCGCTTTGTTCCGGTGCTATAATTGCTAGTAATAAAGTTTTAAGTCTGTTAACCAGCACTTTGGAGATAACCTTGTAGCCAAAGTTGCATAAGCTAATTGGCTTATATTGGTCTAACCTCTCCGGATTCAGAACCTTTGGGATTAGGGAGAGAGATGTTCTATTTAGAGCTGGTGATAGATAACCGGTGTTCATAAAATTCTGCACCTCCTCGAACATGTTTCATTTGATGTCTTCCTAATGATGATGATAGAAAAGTCCATTAAGACCATCTGGGCCTGGAGCTTTAGTGGATCCTAGCTGAAATGCTGCTTCTGTCACCTCTTTTAACGTGACTTCAGCAATTAACGTTCTGTTCATATCATTTGTGACTAATGCAGGCAGCTGGTTTATCACTGGTTCAAAATTTCGGGAGCCATTGGATTCAAAAAGCTTCCTGAAAAACTGTAACGTATGTTCTTTCAACTGATTCTGCTCAACCAGCCATGTATTTTCTGTATTTTGAAGCATGGAAATTCTGTTCCTCTGCCTTCTTTGAATAGTTGTTGCGTGGAAGTATTTTGAATTTTGATCCCCCCATCTTAACCAATTGATTCTAGAGTGTAACCCCCAATACATTTCTTCTTGCCTCCCAAGCTCTTCAATTTCTTCTTGTATCTTTTTAAAATGTTCCTTGTTAAAGGAATCTGAAGTGTTATTAGTTAAGCACACTATTTCCTGCTTCAACTTGCTAATTTCCTTCTTTCCATTTACAAACTTCTTCTTGCTCCATTTAGAGAGTGCAATTTGAACAGCCTATATCTTCCCAACCAAACCTTGTTGGTGTTGGATTGGAGGAGCCCAAGAATTTAACACCACTTCCCTACATTCATCATTCTTAAGCCAAAAGGCCTCAAATCTGAAAATTCTTTTTTTTCTAGCTTGGTTCGATTGACATGAGAGGATGATAGGACTATGATCCGAGCCTACTGCAGGAAGGGCGAAAGCTTCAGCTTCTAGGTACATTAACCACCATTCTATCGTACATACCTCTCTATCTAATCGTTCTTTTACATAATCTTCCCCTTCCCTGTTGTTGGCCCAAGTAAACGCACATCCCTTACTATCTATCTCCATTAAAGAGCAGGCATCCAAACAGTCCCAAAAAGATGTCATCCTATAGTTTTCAGCCATTCTCTTCCCCACTTTTTCCCAATAGAATCTCACTTCATTAAAATCCCCCAGGCACACCCAAGGTAGAGTGTTTTCAGCACTTATCTGTCTCAATTTCTCCCAAAGTTGCGGCCGCTTCGGGTATGTATATGGAGCATGAACGAAGGTAATCCTCATCTTGTTACCCCTGACGCCTTCTTTACATTTCAGATTGATAAAACTTTCAGCCATTGAATCAACTTCCAGAGTAATTTGATCATCCCACATAATAGCCAAACCTCCCGCCATACCAACAGGATCTACTACTAAGCAACTCTGAAAATGAAGCCTTTTTTTTACTCTTTGCACAAACTCCTGTTTATTTTTAGTTTCCATCAGAAAAACCAAAGAGGGCCTGAATTGAGCCATTAAAGCTCTCAATTCCTGAACTGTCAAGGGTGTACCCAACCCTTGACAGTTCCAACTCAAGATATTCATGGTTCATTTGTTGGCTTATTAGGGCTAGCCACCACAGCCCATGCTATAACTTTTTCCGTCATCTGGATAGAAGTGTCCATAAGTTGAGTTTCATCCAACTAGCCTTGTGTTGAAGTTGTTGATTGATTGCTGGTTCTTTTTTGTTTCTTTGTAGAGGGAGTTTTTGGTTGTAAGAGAGTTTTTTTCCCGGTACTATTTGAGATCATTGTTGGTTGGAAATTTGGATTGTTTGAGTGCTCCGGCCCGGTGATCATTAATGCTCTTTTCCCTGCATTGTACACAGTTATCTCTTGTGTACTGTTATGATTAGTCTCCAATAGCATATGTTCCTGACCTCCCGTTTCAATACTCTGAGTAATGTTTGGAGGGCGAAGCTGACCATCCTCCATCACTTCACTCTGTCTTGGTTGCTCAGGAGTTTCAGGGACAGCCTCATCATCATTTTTAGTTAGGGGTATTACTGACGTTTCAGCTTTCAACCAGCTGCGGAAGCAACGCCCCAGCTCAATTGCGAATTTATCTTCATCATAAGATATATCTGGACAATAAGTAGCATAATGTCCAATTTTTCCACATGAGTAGTAGAAAAATGGCAGTCGTTCATACTTAAAATCCAGCCACACTATTTTATTCCCAGGACACATCAATTGTCCTATTCACAATTCAGCTACCACATCTAAATCCACTCGTGCTTTCCCAATTTTCTGAAAAGTAGGACCTCTTGCATCTGTTTTCACTTCCAGAACCTTCCCCATCGAGCTGGCTATCTTCTTTATCATGCTCTCAGAGTTCCATTCCAGTGGTAAGCCAAATATTCTTATCCAGAAAGCACATGTGTTAAATTCATAACAATGTGGGGGGGGGGTATCTGGCTCCCAATCCCTTAGTAGCAATAAATGGTTGGAGAAAGACCATGGACCTCCCTCTAATACACGGTTCTTGTCCCCTTCATTTCTGAAAACAAAGCTTATTTTCCCATTTTCTAAGGGTTTCACTTCCACAGTTTCATTCCTCCATGCCTTTTTTCATTGCTGTTGCAAGGGCTTGGAAGTTGATGGCAGGGTTTTTATATAGTTGCCCAACAAGGGAGGAGCGACATTCCTGGATTTTTTCCTCCGATATCTCCTCAGTTTTCATACATTAGCTTACCTAATTTGTTGCATAGATGGGCGAGGTGACCCACTGCTCCTTCTTCTTCTGCCATAATCCTCGTCGTTCTTACACTTTTGGGTTTACTATTGCAGATCGATTACATTCCCCGGACTGATGAGAGGGAGAACGCACCTTATCTACCTCCGAGATTAGAGCTACCGTGGATTTTCTACGTAGTACATTCCAGCGAGGACGTTGAACTGAAGAAAGCGGTGGTTCCTGGGGATGTGGAATTTGGGATTAGGGTTTATGAGGAGAAGAAATCTTGTATGGGCACCGACTAGCTTTGCTGCGGTGAGGATTCCAGCGCATTCATCTGCTGAAGACTTGCGGATTCTGTTGATGAAAAGGCTAAATCATGGTGGGAAATTAGGGTTTATGGAAGGATGAAGTGGGGTTTGCCATAGCTACTCAGCCAGTATAGGAGAGCTCCGAGAGAGGAGAGGGTTTCACCGATATGATATTTGCACTTTCTTGCAATTATTTAATGAGCGGAGGTTTTCTATGAATGCAGTCTTTTCAAATTGGTGTCCTTCCATTCCCTCCAACAAACAATTAGTTGTGCTGAAAGACAATGAAACCAATTTCGATAAACATTTTGAAGCATTCATGTTCAAATTTGTTGAGTTCACTGTCTTTTATTGATCACACCATTCTATGGGGCACTCATCAACATTGCCCAAAATCACAAGTTGCTTGATCATCACCCTCTCTTCCATCAATTCCAGGTATTCGGTGAGATGATGTGGATCCAAAATGTTGACCCACAAAATTGCATGTTCAACAAGTTGCTCTTTCGCTGAAATTGTATAGATTTTGATGTAAAATCCAAAAATTAAATTTAATGACTTTTTTTTTCCAAATCGTGGATTATTTTTCTATTGATATGTTTGTGAAATTTGAGAGAGAGAGAGAGAGAGAGAGAGAGAGAGAGAGAGAGAGAGAGAGATGTATATGACTACATATTGGTGAAGGAGGCAATCTATGCTAGCTTGAAAGAGAAAGACAAGGCAAAGAGAGATTTGCGACGTCATTATGGATGGGGAAGGTTGCGAGAATGTTGTAGCAGCTGTGGTCGAGAAGTTGAAGTCGTCGATGAAAGGTCATCCCTACCCGACGGATCACAATGGTTAAGGGAGGGAAAGGAAGGAAGGGTCTCCAACCCTGTTTAATTCAATTTTCTCTTGCAAATAAAAATAACAACAAAGTGTGGTATGATGTGATTCCACTGGATGTCTGTCATAAGCTACTTAGACGATCATGGCAATATTACCGTTGAACTATTTATGATGGATTTGGATACACTTGTTCCTTCGAGAAGGATGGTGTATAGATTACTCTTGCACCATTAAAAATTGATAGTCGCCCCAAGTAGACAAAGGAAGAAAGTGTTGTTACATCCTATGTAGCACCGACACGGACACGTGACATGCGACACGACACGACACGACACGCCGACACGTCATTTCTTAAAAATAGAGAATTTCGACACGTTCCGACACGTTATATATTAAAAATATTTTTATATATAAATACATAAATAAATAATAATAAAAATAGCATAGAATTAATTTACATGAAAAATACTAAATAATATCATTCATTATTTTAATTTGTTAAAATAATACACAAAACTTAGAGGAAAAAACATTGTTTAAAGAAAAATGCTGAAATGATATTTTTAAATTTATTTATTTATCATATATAGCATTTTTTATTACTTCTTACATAGTAAAAGACTTTTTTTTTAAAAATAAAACAATTCTAAAAAAAAAAACTGAAAAAATGACCCCGTGCGTGTATATTTATAACAATTTTATTACTTCTTTTATTACTTCTTTTGTGTATATTTATATTTTGACCCCTCAAGTATTAAAAATTTTTAAAATTGACCCCGTGCGTGTCGGAATTGCGTGTCGGAATTCTGGACTCGCGTGTCGGAAAGAGTTGACTACGTGTCGGATTTTTCGACACTCGTTGACCGCGTGTCGGAGCGTGTCGGGACGTGTCGGAGCGTGTCGGACACGTGTCGAAGTGTCGGACACAACACGAAGGCTTTCGGAGAGTGTCCGTGCTACATAGGTTACATCCTTGTCTGTAATAATAAAAGCCTGTGAGGAGACACTGAAAGCCTATGAGGAGACACATGTTGCACGTGCACTTGTGGTATCCAAGAGAATGAAGAATCACTTGAATTGCCTTCTTGAAGAATTTAGAAATTTTGTTCCTGATGAAATGCCGACTAGCTTGCAGCACATGCGTAATATTTCAACGCCGCAGGGATCCTCAACAAAGCAGCCAACCCCATGGATCTTGAGGAGCATGAAGAAGTCCAGCGCCAAGTAAAAGACCTTATGGAGAAAGGCCTGGTAGAAGAAAGTGCCAGTCATGGGGCTCTGCCAGCCAGGAGTGGCCATTGGGCCGCGCCGGTCCACATGTTGGGTCAGGCCACCATTGGCTCGGGCCCATTTAAAAAAATTAATTTTAATTTTTAATGAAAAATTCAAGAAGAAATTAACTAATTTTTTTAGCAAAATTTAAAAATAATTGAAATTAATTGGGGAGAATTAACGAAGAACACTCATTCAATTAAACCAAATTGAAATACAAATATATCTTCAAATATCTTGCAAAAGAAAATTACACATAATGGTGTCCTAATAATGAATACACAAATTACACCAAACAACATTTCTAATAAATTCTATATCTTCAATGTCATGTTCCCCACCATGATTAGGATGATACGGTGTCATCATTGTCCTCTTGTTCATATTCGTCACATTCCTCTAAAGTCAGTTCTTGTGAAAACCAATCATGTCTTACTACAACCATTTTTAAGCATTCTGCAAATAAGCTGCACCTTTTGTCTTCCGAAATATGTTGACTAGTATTAAACATGAGCTCGATGGTATCATAAATGCCGGTGGGGTTAGCAAGTCATGAGCCGCGGTGGAAAGAATAAAAAAATTATTGGCTTTCCTTTTCCACCATTTTTAGAATGTCAATCTTGACTTTATTAGCTTTACTAATGTATTTGGAGTAATCCATTCTCAAGTACATCGCCAATTCATTGGTAGACGAAAATGAAGACCTAATGGAAGGTTCTCGAATTTCTTCTTCTTACGAAATAGAGACCATAAAAATTTCTGGCCTTGTGCATCATCATATATTATTCTTGACAACAAGTACCAATACGCTTAACCATATTTTATTCAGTCATTTTATTAATATTCTACTAGACTTTTTAAAAAGTTTCCTAAAAAATGTATTCATAAACCACTTTAAACTGCTATTTTTTAAATCATATTGAGCACGCTTTTAAATGGGAAGGTCATATTCGTTTCTTTTCTTTCTATAAGTGGATCTTAAGAACATGAATGGACAAAGGCTTCTTGCACCAACAATCCATTTTCTATTGATGCTAATTGAATAGATGACATGGATCAAATATGCATGAACGTGAGATAATCATATCTTAATGTTACAATTAGATACTTAAGAGACATAAGCGATGTAGGTCGGTCATGCATGGGAAATTTTCATATTAAGGATTAAAAAACTTATGAATAGGAAATAATGCTTTAAGAATATAAATTTCGATGCCATAACAAAATATGGAAGAACTATTGGAGAATGTTTCGTTTTTGGATAATGACCAATTAACTACCAGAATTAAAAGATGAATATATCAGTTATAAGGTTTAAGAAACTTTCTAGATTTAATGTCACTACCATACTAGTGATCAAGGTCAAGAGTTAACATGGTGCAAATAACTAAAAAAGACTCGATGGTGTGTGAACTACATTGTGAGCTATTGCTTTTGTGTTTGTCAATTAATGTAATAATCATGCTACAGCTTCATGCTTTTGCGCAAGATATTTTGGGAGAAATTCGTACACAACCTTGACCAAAAAATTTACATTTTAGAGGAATCGATCTATAAAGTTCTCTAAATTGACCTTTTAACAGAGCATCCATCTATCCAATTGCACTTTTACCAATTTCATCATAAATTTTTCTTACATTTTGTCAATTGAACTCTAAATCTTCTCACATGTTGCCAATTCAGTCTATTCGAAAAGCGACTGAAAGGCTTTCAGCATCATCAAGCCATGAAACTCAGATTCTTCTCCTTCATGACTCAAACTGTGCTGACGGGGGGGAGAGTGTGATGACCCGAGCGGCGGTGCGCGGGGAGGAGGGATGGCGGTGCGTCCGCGCCTCCGGTCCTCGGACGCGCGCAAGGGAAGGGGAAGGGATTCCTCTCCCTCTTGTCCCACATCGCTTAGGGAGGGGTCATGGGCCTTGTATATAAGGCTTGGGTTCCTTTAAACTTGTGAGACGCGTTTTAAAGCCATGAGGACTCAGTGTCCAAAGCGGACAATATTACACAAGTAGAACCCGGGATGTTACAAATGGTATCAGAGCCGACTCCTGACAGCGTGTGGGGCCACAGCGAGGACGCTGTGCTCCCAAGGGGGGGAGAGTGTGATGACGGGGGGGAGAGTGTGATGACCCGAGCGGCGGTGCGCGGGGAGGAGGGATGGCGGTGCGTCCGCGCCTCCGGTCCTCGGACGCGCGCAAGGGAAGGGGAGAGTGTGATGACGGGGGGGAGAGTGTGATGACCCGAGCGGCGGTGCGCGGGGAGGAGGGATGGCGGTGCGTCCGCGCCTCCGGTCCTCGGACGCGCGCAAGGGAAGGGGAAGGGATTTCTCTCCCTCTTGTCCCACATCGCTTAGGGAGGGGTCATGGGCCTTGTATATAAGGCTTGGGTTCCTTTAAACTTGTGAGACGCGTTTTAAAGCCGTGAGGACTCAGTGTCCAAAGCGGACAATATCACACAAGTGGGACCCGGGATGTTACACAAACGACTCTCAGAATCTCAAATACGCAATCCAGCCTGCTCATTCTTTGAAAGTGCAGTGGTTGGCTACGAATGGTGATCGGACCAGAGAGCGGAGGTCGTGGAAGCGTTGGTGTTGAAAATCGGGCCAGTGAAGGAAAAACGAATCAGCTTTGAATACTTCGATCAATCTGACCGGAAAACAGAGCATAACAGAGGAAATCCAATCCAACGCGATCTTCGACAACCTAAAGAGAGCAGACTTCAGCGACAAACATCTGAAAGAATCACAGGTAAAGCTCGGCGAAGAGGAAATATAGATCCTGAATCGATAGCATCGCTGGAGATGAGCTCCTAAACTGATTGCGTCGGTGGAATCAGAGCTGACCGAGGCAAAATGCTGGTGACACACGCGAGATATCGAGAAATCCATGTCGCGAATTGAATAGAAAATCGGAAAAAAATAGAAATCAGAGAATGAGAGGGAACACTTAGCTTTTTCTTTAATCCTGTTGGAGCGATCGAATGAGTTTATAAACTTCCATGCTAAGTGAAAACTGGAAGCTCAAAGGCTTCGGGTTGTTGAGGGTCCGGGTAACAAGTTCAACCTCATCGACCGAGTAAACAATTCGAAGCTCAAGTGCAAGAGCATCGCGATTGAAGAGCACGAATGCGGCGAGAAATCTGAATACCGATTCCCCGAAGCTTGAAGACGAGCGATGAAGTTGAAATCGAGAGCCGAATTAGAAGGAGATCCAGGCCTTGGGCTGCAAATTATTGAAAGTTATTCCAATCTTTTCAAAGGGGCCCATGCCAAATTGAATCAAAATTTGGACTTGAATGATCTGGTCTGGTGGGTTGAGGTATGATGGACTAGACCCAATTGAGCACTTTTTTTATTTGTCATTTGTTATTTATTCATTTCATTCTTAAAAATATTTTTATAACCCTCCATTTCTTTTTTATACAAAAACGTAATTTGCAGGCAAAAATCAGGTGACGACCTGTGTCACGACCCGATCTTCGGGCACGCACACATCCTTTTCATTTGGTCGATTTTATAATGCGATATCTCAGGACAATGTATCGCTGACCCTTTCTTTTATTAAGCACATGCGAAAACAGTTATAAATCCCTAGACAGTAAATCGATGGGATAAGAAAGTAAGGCCATATTTTTTATATTAAAATTCACAACCATACTTTTATACAGAACATAACTCAAAGAGCTTTACAAAAGTATTCACGGCTTTCTAATTTCACTCTATTTACATCAAAACGGGATTCCCAAAAGAGGATAGGACCTCAGTCCTCATCCGATCGTATTCAGGATCCCTTTCTAGATCGTCTTCTTCTTCAAAAATCTTTCTTCTCCTCAGGTTTCACTTCAGTGATCTCTTTCTCCGATTCCTCTTCCTCGTGTTCATTTACGGGTCTGAAATGTTGTCCCACAATCGAGATGAGACTACGTCTCAGCAAGTTCTACTCCACTAAGACCCGATTAGTAAACTATTATACTATAGGCTACCTAAACATGTACAGGTCAAAAAACTTACCTTGATCTTAGATTCCACCTGCAAGTCAGTACAATTCATAATAGGCACCCACTTACTTAAACAAATCGAACCGGTCGATTACATGTTACCCAATTCATTCCCCACGATGGAATATCTAAAAGTCAAGCCACGTGCATTCTCCAGGACAACATCCCAAGTCTCCGAGCCACGTGCCTCAACCCTTGGGCCCACGTGCATTCTCTAAGGCAACCTCTTCGCCAAGGTGGTACATCAAGTCACCTAGCCACGTGCCCTTTTAGATGTCATTCTCAAATACTGGACCCACGTGCATTCTCTAAGACACTAGTCTGTCAAAGTGACGCATCAGATCACCGAGCCACGTGTCCTTTTTACGATGCCCGGGCCCATGTGCCTTCTCTTAGGTGCTAACTCACCAAAGTGATGCATCAATTCACCGAGCCCACGTGCCCTTTTTACGATGCCATACACTATCACCGAGCCATGTGCATTCTCCAAGAGAACATACCGAGTCTCCGAGCCATGTGCATTTTCTAAGGCAACCTCTTCGCCAAGATGACATATTCCACCATTGAACTCACGTGCATTCTCCAGGTGATATTCCAATTCACCGAGCCCACGTATTTTCTTTCAGGTGATAACCAACTTACTTTTGGTACCGACAACCAATACCCAACGATTTCTCAATCAAATAATTAACAATCAACTCAATATGAACAACTCCTAAAAATTCATAATTAAATCAATTCCATACAAATTGAAGCTCGATTAAATAAATGGACTACACCACGACAATCAGCACGAAATTCTAATCATCGGTCATCTCAGCCTTAATTTCCGAAAAATAATTAAATAATTAATTAATTTTGAAAATTAATTAATAAATACTAAAAATTCAATTTAGCTCAAAATAAAAGCCTAATTAAATAAACAGACCCAATTAAATAAATAGACTTCACCATGATCACCAGCATAAAATTCCGGTCACCAGCCATCCCGGTTGAATTTCCGAAAAAATAAATAAATAAATAATTAATTTCGAAAATTAATAATTAATTACTAAAAATCCAATTTAGGCCCGAAAAGCCTAATTGAAGCCCGCTAAGGGTCGGGAAAAACCCCAAGATGCTTTCAATAAATAGTAGACTATGTCTACTTGCTAATTGCACAATAAAAATAGGGTTAATACATTAAAAAACCCTAAACTGGTACACTTGTGACAAATTTACCCAAAACTATTTTTTTAACCATGAAAAACCCCAAACTAGTAAACTTGTGACAAATTTACCCCGACTGATTATAAAAAATCCTAAACTGGTACATTTATGACAAATTTACCCCAAACTAATTTATTCAACTGCAAAAAACCCTAAACTGGTAAATTTGTAACAAATATACCCTATGCTAAATTGGATTAATACCACAAAAAAATCATAAAAATTGAAAACTGTGACAAACGGAACGTAAAATCCTAAATTGGTATACTTGGTTAACTATTACGTGTCATTTAACTTAATAATTTGAGAATAAAATTTAACGAAAACTAACATAGGGTAAATTTGTCACAAGTGTACCAGTTTGGGATAAATTTGTCAAAAGTATACCAGTTTGGGGTTTTTGGTGGTCAAAAAAATATTTTGGGTAAATTTGTTACAAGTATACCGGTTTGGAGTTTTGTAAGGTATTATCCCATAAAAATATCTAACATGCATCACAATTGTCTAATAATCACTAATCTATTCTAATCTAACCACCTAATTGCATTTAATTAAACCTAACCAACTCCTAAGAATAATTAGCAAACTAAGCAAGGATTAGTGAGATTACTCACCGGAATTAAGCGCAAAACGTATCAATCCGACGGGGACGACACGAGAAACGATAAACCCCAAAGCAAGTCCTGGGTTTGGGGACCAGAAACGGCCCAAAACAACCCACAAATGTGCTGGAAACCCACTCACGGGTTTACTACCCTTGCTGCAAAACTGAGAGAAAAAGGGTTCGTTAGGGACGGTAAGGGGTCGGGAGAGCAAGTGACGGTCTGGTGAGGCTGCACGGCGGTTCCCGATGGCCGGAGGTGGTCGAACCGCGGTTTGTGGTGGCCAAACAGGGGCTAGGCAGAGGCGATTGGAGCTGGACGGCACTAGATTGGCGTGAGGGGGGGATGGCAGCTCGGTGGAGGGGGTGGACGGCAGAACGACGAGCGGCGACTCCTTCAAACGTGGCTGGTCACTGCTTCTACTTCCGTCGATCTTCGCACAAAATAGAGGGGAAGAGAAGGAGGGCGGTGATGGCTGAGGGGTGTGAGGGAGAGGCGAAGGCGAGCGGTGAGTGGTGGAGTGCACGGGCAACGTGCGGGTGGCGAAGCACAAGCGGCGACAACAAGCTGCTTTAGTCTTCTCCTCTCGATGCTGCTGTCTCCGCTTCTTCTTCGCTGGTTCACTGGGCGTCGTGTGAACAAGGGGAAGGAGAGAAAGAGTGTTGAGAGAGAGAGACAAGGAGAGATGAGAGAGAGAGAGAGAAGAAGATAAGAGTTTGACTAGTCAAAAAGAAAAAGGAGAGAGAGAGTGGCAAAGTGGGAACCGGCAAGGAGGGGGGAGTCGGTGGGGGATTCTGCATGAGGGAAAAGAGGGAAGGAGAGAGAGAGAGAGAGAAAGGAGGAAAGATCACATGAGGGGTGAAAGAGGAGAGAGAAAAGGAAGAGAGAGAGAAAGAGAAAGAAACAATAAAATAATAAGATAATTATATTATTCTTATTACTATTATTATTTTCCCTTTCTCTTTCACTTTTTAATTTCTTCCGGTCTTCGATTTTTCCTCCGATAATTTCTTTTCCGAAATTTCGAACTTTTCAATAAATTGATGAACGATGAGACGAGGTCCTAAAAATGAATTGTGACATGTTCTAATATTCGATTCCTGAAATCAAATTCAATTTTGTGGTTAGAATCGATCAAACGCGATTTTAGTCCAATCCAACCAATTAAGTAGCTTTTAGGGATTTTACCGCGGATATATCCCTTAACGGCTTCACCCAATATGTTAGTTAACTCGTGAGTGATCAACTCAGAGAAAAAGGACCATAGGCACGTCGACGAAATGCCCATTTCACTTTATCGAAACGGGATCGAATTTCAGGATGTCACAACACGGACGGATAAAAAGAATAAATTATAATGAACACAACATCTACTGATTACTGAACTAACTCGAGGCCTGTGATTTTTCTTTCCCCAACTTCATCCCAACACACTAGGGTTCTACACGCTCTGCTATACAATACTTCAAATGGAACCATTTGAATACTTTGCTGATAACTATTGGTGTAGGCAAATTCCACCAGATGAAGCTGATCTTCTCAACTTCCTTTAAAGTCTATTACACATGCTTTCAGCATATCCTCGAGGGTTTGAATAGTCCTCTCGGACTGGCCATCCGTTTGAGGATGATATGCTATACTATATTAAAACTTTGTACCTAAAGCACTTTACAAGCTCTTCCAAAAAGCAGCAGTAAACCTCGGGTCTCTATCTAAAGTTATCGTAACCGGCACTCCATGCATTCGAACCACTTGACGCACGTATAAGTCTGCGTGCCTATCAAGACTGAGGTCCTTTTGAACTGCGATGAAGTGAGCCGACTTTGTCAACCTGTCAACTACTACCCAAATCGAATCATTCCCTCTCTAACTCCTTGGTAGTCCAGTCACGAAGTCTATCGTGTTATGCTCTCATTTCCACTCTGGGATCGCAAGAGGTTGCAAAAGTCCACCCGGCTTGCAATGTTGGGCTTTTACTTACTGACAAGTCAAACACTTGGCAACATGCTTGGCAATGTTCGCCTTCACACCTGATCACCAATAGTGTTGACGCAGATTCTGATATATCTTAGTGCTTCCAGGATGAATACTATAACTGCTACGATGTGCTTCAGATAAAATTTCTTCTCTAAGCTCTATATCGTCAGGTACAACCAAACGTCCACAGAGCCATAGTACCCCATCATCAGAAACCTGAAAATCAACCTTTCTTTTATCGGTATCCTCTTGAAGAATTTTCTGTACGTCTGGATCTGTCAGTTGGAATTGCTTGATTCTGACCTGGACATCCGGTTCAATTCTGAGGGCGGCCATAAGACTCGAGAGGTGGCCTACCTCAAATTTGAACGCCGAATCTCGCACTCTTTCAATTAAATTCTACTCCTTAATCAATATATGAGCCACTAAAGACTTTCGACTCAAAGCATCGGCGACTTTATTCACCTTTCCTGAGTGATATAGAATATCACAGTCATAATCCTTCAACAATTCCATCCATCGGCGCTGTCTCATGTTCAACTCCTTCTGAGAGAACAAATAATTGAGACTCTGATGGTCCGTGAAGATCTGAAACTTTTATCCGCACAAGTAGTGCCTCCAAATCTTTAACGCAAATATGATGGCTACGAGTTCTAAGTCATGCGCAGGATAATTCAATTCATGAGGTCTCAACTAACGGAAAGCGTATGCAACAACTCTGCCATGTTGCATCAGCACGCAACCCAATCCCTTAAATGACGCATCACTATAGATCTTGAATCCTCCTGGACCAAATGGAATCGTCAACACAAGTGCGGTAGTCAGCTTTTCCTTCAGCTCTTAGAAACTACGCTCTTATCTGACCATACAAATTTCTCTTCTTTCTTCAGGAGCTTTGTCAGAGGCGACGCTAACGATGAGAACCCTTCCACAAACCGTCTGTAATAACCTGCTAATCCCAGAAAACTTCTGATCTTTGTCACTGTCGTCAGTCTCGGCCACTTGATCACGGCTTCTATCTTGCTCGGGTTGACAAAGATTCCTTCCCCGGAAATCACATGACCTAAGAACACAACACGAGTCAACCAAAACTCGTTTGCTAAACTTAGCATACAGTTGATGAGTTCTTAAGGTCTGGAGTACTACTCTCAGATGATTCTCATGCTCTTCATCACTTCTCGAATAGACCAAGATGTCATCAATGAACACGATCACAAATTGATCTAGATATTCCTTAAACACTCTGTTCATCAAATCCATAAAGGCAGCTGGAGCATTCGTCAACCCGAAGGGCATCACTGTAAACTCATAATGACCATACTAGGTACGAAATGCCGATTTAGGAGTATCCTCCTTCTTAATTCTTAGCTAATGATATCCTGTCCTCAAGTTGATCTTCAAGAATATTGACACTCCTTGTAGTTGATCAAACAAGTCATCTATCCTCGGCAATGGATACTTGTTCTTGATCGTTACCTGATTGAGCTGCCGATAGTCGATGCACAAATGCAACGAACCATCCTTCTTCTTAACAAACAAAACTGGTGCTCCCCAAGGTGATGCACTAGGACGAATAAATCCCTTATCCAGTAATTCTTGCATCTGCACCTTCAGTTCCTTCAACTTAGATAACGCCATTCGATAAAGTGCCTTTGAGATCGATTTTGTCCTTGGTGCTAGCTCGATTACAAATTCAATCTCTCTTTCCGGCAGTAACCCTGACAATTCTTTTGGAAAGACATCTAGAAACTCCTAAACCACTGAAACATCTTCCATTTTTAGCTCTTTAACTGTCCACGATAGTTGCTAAGTACCCTCGGCAACCCTCGTCTAACAAACGAGCTGCTTCCGGCGACGAGATTAAGGAAATCGAAGGTCCTCCTCGATTCCCGACAAACTCAAAGCTCTTACCCCCATTTTAGCTCGTTGATTGGTGAGCTAGTTCATGCCAATTATTAAATCAAAATCATACATAGCTAGGACTAACAAGTCAATTTTCCTTACTCGCTCACCAATCTCTAACTTGCACCCCGAATATCCCAAAGTAGTAATAACTTTATCTTTCAAGGGTGTAGATATGCAAATTGCCGACTCCAACAATACAGGACTCAACCCTAGCATCCTAACATATTGCTTGACAATGAAGGAATGGGTTGCTCCCAAATCAAACAAAGCATAAGCAGGTTGGTCGTTGAGCAAGACCGTACCTGTAATCACGTCAGGCGTAACTTTTTCCTGACCTTGTGTAATTGCGTACACGGTGCCCTGAACTAGGGGTCTCTACAGTCCTCCCTACAGTGCATTCTGAGGGGCATACCCTCTTATCTGTCTCATCGGTGGCGGCGGCGGCAACTGAGGTTGTCCTCTTTGCTTCCTCGGACAATTTCTAACCATATGGCCCTGTTGGCCACATTCAAAACACACACCCATCCTAGCTGGGCACGGTGCTATCCCATGTCTTCTCCCACACAAGCGACACGCATCACTTCTAATAGGTCCTGACCTATTAAATCCACCCTTCTTGCTGGGCGGGCCTTGGAATCTATTTCCAAACATTGGCCTCTTTCCTTGGCGGATGTTGTCTCTATGAGAGTTAAACTTCGATCCAGATGAGGCAGCTTTATCGTTCTGATCTTTCTCAATTTTCTGAGCTCTTCGATATATGTTGTTATAAGTCTTCAGATCCAAAAGGACTAAGGTGCTTCTCAAATCCTGTCTGAATCCATCTCTGAACCTCCTTGCTCAGTTCACAGGATTCTCGATTAACTCGGGGGCATATCGCGAAAGTTCAACAAACTTCGCTTCATACTCATCAACAGATAGGGAACCCTAGCGAAGACATTGAAATTCTGCCATCTTCACCTCTCTGGCAGTCTCGGAGAAATACTTATCATTGAAGCCTTCACGAAAAGTGTTCCAATCTTGAATAGCGCCTTCTGGAAAGATTGTTTCATGGGTAGTCATCCACCAAGTGTTCGCAACATTACCTTCTTAGTCTTGTTGCACATCAGCAGTGCAAACGCCTTCTCAAGCTTCTGAACCCATGAAGCGGCAGCTTCGAGATCTCCTATCCCGAGTAAACAAAGGTGGATTTAACCTTAGGAAATGCTCCACCAGCTTATGGATTGGTCTTGAAACAACCACTATCCTCAGTGGACCTTCAACATTCACGGCGGCTAGAGCAATAGTAGGTACGACTACAGGGGCGGCTCTAGTGGCAGCGGCAGCAGCGGCAGCCTGAGCAACGGCTTCAATGGTAGCGGCTTGCTGATCCATTCTAATACCCATCGCTTCTAGAACACGCAAGATCCCATCCAACCTGGGATCATTAGGAGCTGCTACCCCGACATCTACAACAGGTGGAATCACTCCACTCGCGCTAGCCTGTGTTGGTGCTCAACCACGTCTGCCTTGGGTCCCGATACGAGTTGGAGTTCTACCCCGAATAACGGCCCTACTGGTCCTCTTTACAGGAGTTCTTAGCTCCTGATCGCTCATAGTGTAGTTTTACTCAACTAATACCTGCTTCCAATTCAACACCGAATTAGAAACAAAGTGATCCAAATAACAAACAAATGTTAGCACTCAGCTAACATAGACATGCACTAGCATGAATTTAAAGGCATTTTCTACTAACTATCCCATGGTCATCGCTTCTTATCACTCTAATTTTGAACCTGGCTCTGATATCACAAAAATGGGATGTTACGCTCCGATCATCAGGTATGCACACATCATTCTCACTTGGTCAATTTTATAATGCGATATCCTGAATTATGTATCACCAACAATTTCGAAAATTAATTAATAAATATTAAAATACAATTTAACTCAAAATAAAGCCCAATTAAATAAACGGACTTCACCACAATCACCAACATAAAATTTCGATCACCGGCCATCTCGGTTGAATTTATGGAAAAATAAATAAATAATTAATTAATTTTGAAAATTAATAATTAATTACTAAAAATCCAATTTAGGCCTGAAAATCCTAATTGAAGCCCGCTAAGGGTTGGAAAAAATCCTGAGATGCTTTCAATAAATAATAGACTCGTCTACTTGCTAATTGCACAATAAAAATATCTAACATGCATCACAATTGTCTAATAATCACTAATCTATTCTAATCTAACCACCTAATTGCATTTAATTAAACCTAACCAACCCCTAAGCATAATTAGCAAACTAAGCAAGGATTAGTGAGATTACTCATAGGAATTAAGCTCAAAATGTATCAATTCGACGGGGACGACACGAGGAACGATAAACCCCAAAGCAAGTCTCGGGTTCGGGGCCCAAAAACGGCCCAAAACAACCCACGAACGTGCTAGAAACCCACTTGCGGGTTTACTGCCCTTGCTGCAAAACAGAGAGAAAAAGGGTTCGTTGGGGACGGTAAGGGGTCGGGAGAGCAAGTGGCGGTCCGGCAAGGCTGCATAGCGGTTCCCGGTGGCCGGAGGTGGTCGAACTGCGATCTGTGGTGGCTGAACAAGGGCTGGGCAGAGGCGACTGGAGCCGGACGGCGCTGGATTGGCGTGAGGGGAGGGACGGCCACTCAGTGGAGGTGGTGGATGGCAGAATGACGGGCGGTGGCTCCTTCAAGCGTGGCTGGTTGCTGCTTCTACTTCAGTCAGTCTTCGCACAAAATAGAAAGAGAAGGAGGGCGGCGACGGCTGAGGAGCGTGAGGGAGAGGCGAAGGCAAGCGGTGAGTGGTGGAGTGCACGGGCAACGTGCAGGTGGCAGAGCATGGGCGGCGACGACGAGCTGCTCTAATCTTCTACTCTCGATGCTGCTGTCTCAGCTTCTTCTTCGCTAGTTCGCTGGGCGTTGTGCGAACAAGGGGAAGGAGAGAGACAATGTCGAGAGAGAGAGAGAGACAAGGAGAGATGAGAGAGAGAAGAAGATAAGAGTTTGACTAGTCAAAAAGAAAAAGGAGAGAGAGAGTGGCAAAGTGGGAACCGGCAAGGAGGGGGGAGTCGGTGGGGGATTCCGCACAAGGGAAGAGAAAATATTAGGCACCCTAACAGTGCCACGCAATCCGTGCTCTGATCCATTCACGGGTCGACACCTGTCCGCTGGCAGGCCCACGTCGGCTCCCTCGGCTCCCTTTTCTCTTCGACGTCGTTCCAAATTAAACCAACGCGCGCATTTAAAAAAGTGAAAGGGGCATTCTCTCTCCTCTGTCTTCTCTCTCCTCTTTGCTCTCTCTTCCTCCTCCGACCCTCCTTTCGGTCTAGCGATTCCACCGACGACCGTCGCTCCCTCCCGACGATGGCCTTTCTCTCTCCACTCAACGGCCTCATCTCAGTAGGGCTCCATTCTCTCGGCGCACTTCTTCCTAAATCGCGCTCTCTCCCGACGGCCGATTTCGCTCGCCTCTCTCCGTCCCTCGACTCGCGACCGAGAAGCAATCGCTCCGCCTTGCTCGAAGCAGTCGCTCGAGAAGCCCTAAATCTGCGACCGCAAGTCAGGTTCGATTTTATTTCTGGAGTTTTTATGTTTGCATCTTTGTTTGGGGGAGAAAGCTTGGCCTAAATCTGCGATAAGAAGTTCACTGGTTTATTGCTTCTGATTCTAAGCGCAGCAACGCGAGAAGTGAAACTGCGACTGTCTCTCTCTCTACCCTTGTCCGGTTTTTCCGTTCTTGGCAAATTCGAAGATGAGCCCACTTCTGGATACATGATCTTAGGTCGACCCGTCAAGTCGAAGCCCGACGTAATCTCGCTGCTTCGCTCCACCGAGCTGTTGAATCGCTTGTGTCCGGGGGGTTTCAAGATTTTCCGGGGGGGCAATCGCCTGTTCCATCATTGCAGACTTCTAGGCGAGAAGAAATGTGCCTACAATAATCACCCCAACACCGAACCGCCTCCTTTGTCCTCTCTCGGTATGTCGTCATCCCTTCTCTGCTTTCGTTTTTTCCTTCGTCGTTTGGTTTCAGGAAGTGGTGGGGATGTTAAAAGTAAAAGAAAGGAATCGGGCCGTGAGGTTTCGCCTGAATTGTGAGAGATTAACGCGGGAGTGGTCGACCCCACGTCCCGTATATGGCGAACGGTATGATTTTTGAATGAAAGCGGGTTCGCATGAGCTATGAGCGTTGGTGGGGAATGAGCAAGAAAGTGGGTTTTGTTGAAAATTTTGATCTTGTTGAAGTTGGATTTAAGGGTAGGGATTTTCTTGGATTTTGGGCTCTTTCCGTCTTTCTTGGTCGCGCGAGCACGATCTTATGCGTGGAAATACTTGTGTTGATCCGTTCTTTTCTTTCAGTGGGACTTTGATTGTGTATTTTCCCTTTGGAAATTGTGACTGGACTTTCGATTATATGTCCCTCCGCAAGCTGAACTGTGGACCCAATTTTGCCGCACGAAGTGGATTTTTAGATCAGGCTGCCGTAACAAAATCATGCACGGGTATCTATCTGTCTCGATTATTGACAAGTTGGGAGTCACGGCATTTCTGTTTGTTGAAAGCTAGTTAATCTTAGATGCTGTTTTTCAAGAAAAATTATAGGAAGAGTAGACACTGAACTAATGTGACTCTTTCGATGAACTGAAGCTGATATTACTTGAGATCTCTTGGAATAGTTGGTGGGTGTATCTAGATTCATGAACACCCTGGAATTGAATTAAATGGTTGCATTTCTTCTATTGATAAGCATTTTCTGCTCAACTGCTCATGCTTTGTATCTGACTTTAGTGTCCATTTTTCTTGTTTTCTCATTCTCTTTTTTGGTTTTGCCGTAAAGGGAATTAGTAGAATTGCTTGTCATCAATGATTGCGGTTAACCTTTTGACCTTGTTTTTGCTCACACTCTGTCTTGAGTTAGTTTATCTTTTTAATTCTGTCGGTCTTACTGAGATCATGGGACTTGGTGGTTCAAAGATTTTAATCTTATAATTTTCTCAATTTTGATTGTTCATATGGGTTCGTGCGTTGTGCAATATTATCTGAGAAGGCCATGCCAGAATGGTTAAATGGTTTATTTGTACGGATTTGTCACCTAACTGCACCTTTATGATTCAGCACTTTTCGTTACTCCTTTCCACGTGCTGCACGAAAAGCTTTTTGACTTTGGTTCCGTTTAGCTATTTTAACTTTCTCAGTATAAGCAAAGTATCAAAACTAACGTGTTTACTTCTTAATATTGCTTGCATTCAATTGTTACTTGGGTCACTTATGTGAGAATTTAGTGAGCATGGCAATTATTGGCTTTCATTTGATTCCACTGTGGAAGTACTCCATTTAGGATGTCATGGCATATTTGCTTCTTTTGACAAAGAGGATCACTACTCTAGAGTGTCCTTGCCAAATGAATCTTTCATATGGTGCATCATCAGAAAAATTTCGTTCATGCTGTAGTTATATTGGATTCATAGCTTTTAGGCCGATAGTGAGAGTTCTTTGCCCATCATATGCCAGGTGCATAATTTTGCAAAATGCACGATCAGTTTTAAATCATCGTTATTTTTTCTCTCTGTAGAAAGCAATCTTTGTTATGGATTGATGAAGGCATGAGTTGAAGAAATCCTTGTTGTCCCTACTGCTCAACAGTGCTTCCATGGATGGCAAAAGCTCATCTGAGTTGAGCCTTCCCTGGTTCTGGATTATTGAGTATTTGGCAAAATTCGAGCAAGTTAAGCCATCCCTCTTGCATGGTATTCACCTTCGACAGTAGCATTTTGCAAGTTTTGGTCCACTTTCTCATCATTTTTGTTGGGCATTCATATGGTTTATGCTTTTCAGGTATCATTAAAGCGGCTCCAGAGTTACCTGCTCACTTGGGAAAAAATATGGAGGAAGTTGTTTCTTTGAGATGCTTGGAGGAGTTATGTGGCCCTAGAAATGGAAGCATGAACAGTACTTGAGACAAGTCTGCAATGCTACATCAATTCCATATGTACCAAGAGCGGACAAAATTGCTCGGGGAATACTCGCAAGATTTGCATAGGCAGAAAGATATACCTGTCCCTCGAAGATGGCCTACTGGATCGCCTACCACCTATAAGCCAATCATTATCATTGTTTCTTGAGGGGCGACTCCAGCTATTTTCAATTCTGGAACCTCGGCCACCACGTCTAAATAGACCAACATCATCATCAGCATCACGACCACTGCCCCAACTTTGGACGATCTCGATCCTCTCCGGTCTCTAAGACTTGGCCGATGACTCCTGTCTCTGCTAGAAAATCTACCATAGAAATCACTAGGGGGCCCATCATCTTGCAGAGCAGGTAACTGTCAATATAAAAGAAAAGTGAATTAGCTCTGAAAATGCAATTAGCACCAAAACTGACGTTATGGCAATATCTAAGCATGGAAGCAACTGCATTTAAGTGAACCATAGTAATCTCAACCCTATGAGGTATCTTGAGCCCTCACACAACCTTGGAAATTCTTGTAATAGTGTTCCCAGGTGGTGTTGGCTGACTCAGCAACTCCTTTGCAATCTCCTCAGGAAGATCAAAAACCGCCACTTAAACCTGTCATTGACACCATAAACTATATGAAAAAAATGTACAACCAAGAACGAAACTATAATGGGAAAATTTATAAAGATAGTGCTCTGGTTTGGTAGATACCCTTTCATCTGCAACCAAGTATATCTTCCCCAGTTCATCTGCCGCTGGAGAATAGACATCAGATAGAAATCCAGTGACGGATCGGGCAGAAAGGAAACCTCTAGAATAAGATGGATCCCGAGTCAATTGCAGCGTAACCCAACCCTACAATGCATTTGTCCAGTAGAACATTATAAGATACAGCAGCAGGTACAATTTTCCATAATCTCTAATTACCAGTTAATCAGCAGAAACATACAAAAACCATGTTCTGAAAGACCAATTGGTATCAGTGGCTATATAAATGCACTTTCTCAAAATTTGACAGCACCTAGGATCAACAAATTATTTTCCCAACATAAATGGTCCATGCTCCAATAAGCAACCACTTCTTTTCCTAAATCTTGAAATTAATCTATTAAAAGGTAGGGTTATAGAAGCACAGATGACTAACAAAATTGCCACAGATGTCTCTAATTTACCTGCTCATGATTTGTAAGAGACCGAGATGTAGGAGGTTGCAAAAAACCACTCAAACGAGCCAAAGCATCAGCTAGAGCATTTACACCTTGCTCTTCAATTAGTTTTTGTGCTGTTGGAGTGAAAAACCCTACAGACTTAGGATGAACCACTTTGAGGGTCGCAACAACTTGCTCAGCGGATGACTCCAAAACTTCATGCATTGCTGGAGGGCTAATAAACTCAAATGTGCAACCTACACCTCACTCAATGGATCTGACAGTTCTCCTTTGACTACTTGTATACATCAAGATAGCCATTCCTTCTTTCCTGGCGCGTCCAGTACGAACAGACTGATGGACAAAAGTCTCTGAATCATTTGGCAGTTCATAGTGGATGACCTGGCATTAGGAGTTGCATACTCTTGTTAATCTTATACACGTAGCTTTGTGAGAGGACTAACTAATCGTGCAGGTAAACAAACATAAAAAACTAAATAACCTACGAGATCAACATTAGGGATATCCAACCCATGAGATGCAACATCAGTAGCAACAAGAACAGTGAACTTCCCCGGAAACCATTAAGAGTTCTCTCCCTCTGATGCTGAGAGATATCCCCATGCAATTCCTCAGAGGCAATGATATTCGTTAATGCCATTGACACCTCATCTGCATCTCTTTTAGTCTGGGTGAAAACAATGGTCTTCCCACCTTTCGCATACACGTAAGATAGATATACAAAAAGGTCATTTATCTAGTAAAAGCACAATCTATTAAAGCCTACCATAAAGCATGTAGGCAAGAACAAAATCAAAGCCTTCTTCCACTAAGTAGGAAGAATCTTAAGAAACAGCATGATAGAGAAATTCAGGACATATGCCTAATGGGAGACATCCATATGCAAATGTTAGCGAATCAAATAAGCATCTTGATTGGGGAAAAAGATATCAAGTATGAGGGAAGCATCTCCTACTGTGATGAGATCACTTAGAATGGTACACTTTGAAGTTGGAGTTGCTGATATGGCATAAATTTTAATTCCCTCTGCGAGTTTTTCATCTTGTTCTCCAACCTACATCAGGAAAATAAAGAGCAGGCAAACCACATAAGCCATCACACGACATTTTGATGAGCCACGCTCCTCCATTTCTACGACTGTACTATGCAAAAATTCAGGTCTATACCCAATATCAGATCATGCAAGAAGTTTGGGCAGACGGAGAAAGAGAGATTGTTATTGAGAGAAGAACTTTACCAAGTCAATTGTCAAAGGATTGTTCAAGTGCTTTCTCGCCAGTTTCTTCACCCAACCAGGCATTGTGGCAGAGAAAAGCATGCTCTGTCACTGTGAGGGAAGCTTTTCCAAGATCACTTCCACATCTTCCTCAAAACCAACAGCAAGCATCTGATCAACTTCATCAAGTACCAAAAATTCCACTTCTCCCAATTTAAGGCTGTTACCGTTGATCAAATCAATGATTCGACCAGGAGTCCTGACAACTACATCGAACCCCTGGGAAAGGACACTTTGTTGGGTAATGTAAGAAACTCCACCATAAACACACACGGTGTTTAAGTAAGGTGTAGATTCTTTAATTTCTTTCTCTACTTGTTTTGCTAATTCCCTTGTTGGTGCTAAGGCCAAAACTCTAGGAAGTCACCCACATCTAAGAGACATTTACAGTATAATCTGTCATTAGAAAAATGCTCAAACATTGGAGGTCACCAAGATAATTAAAATTATTACTCAAATACCTCGGACTTCTATGTTCATCACCATCAGTAAGACGCTTCAGTATGGAATCCCGAAAGCTAAAGTCTTCCCCGTTCCAGTCTTTGCACGAGCAATTACATCACACCCTTCAAGCGCAGGGGTTAACACCGCTCTCTAACAATCACAGAATAGTACAAGGAACATGAGTTTGCCATTGAAAACATGATGAAACTTTAGTAGAGTGAACAATGAAGGGGGAAAAGTAATGAGTGATGAGTGAACTATCCTAGTGCTGGCAAAAGTAAAGAAACCAAATATCGAGTCGATTAAAAAAACGAATTCTGCCTGTGTAAAGCCTTAGTCCCAACAACATCTTAGTGTTGAACAGCTCAATTTTCAGCATAGGATAGTCATCTAATGTAAGCTATGACAGAACATCCCAGAATACCTATTATGATTGCCTGCACTTAACTCCATCCGTGGTTCGCCTAGCACATTAACAAAGGTCAAGGTTTTCTACTTAATTTTCCAGCCAACTAAGTATGCTCAAACAAAGAAAAACTCAGCCAGCAATAAACAACAACAATTCATACCAAAGCGAAAATATTGGATAACATAGGGGAAGGAAACAAAGGATAAAGCATACTTGAATGGGAAAGAGATGGGTAATGCCACGTTTCTCAAGAAATTCCACGAGCCTCTGAGGCAAACCCAGCTTGGAGAGAGCAAGCTCGTCCTCGCTCACACTCTCAGCCTTGCCGCCCTCAGACACGAAGCCGCCCTCATCCTCACTCACGTCAACCTCGCTCTCCGAGAACCTACCGGTCCCCAACTTCTTGAAAGCCTCCTCGCTCAGCACCGAGTTCGGCGTGGCGATGACAGACGTCACGAAGCTACTTAGGCTCCTCTTAAGGCCGCACCTTTTCACGCACCCACTTTCTAAAAGCCCAAAGGGTCTTCGGACATGGCACTCGCTGGACGAACAGAACAAGGAATTGACAGAGAAACCACGGCACCAGCCGAGCGATTGCTTCTCGGTCGCGAGTCGGGGGACGGAGAGAGGCGAGCGAAATCGGCTGTCGGGAGAGAGTGCGATTTAGGAAGAAATGCGCCGAGAGAATGGAGCCCTGCTGAGATGAGGCCGTCGAGTGGAGAGAGAAAAGCCGTCGTCGGGAGGGAGTGACGGTCGTCGGAGGAATCGCTAGACTGGAAGGAGCGTTAGAAGGAGGAAGAGAGTAAAGAGGAGAGAGAAGACAGAGGAGAGAGAATTCCCTTTCCACTTTTTAAAATGCCCGCGCGTTGGTTTAAATTAGAACGACGTGAGGTCGACGTGTGAATGGATCAGAGCATGGACGACGTGGTCCTTTGAGGATACCTAATATTTTCTCCACAAGGGAAAAGAGGGAAGGAGAGAGAGAGAGAGACAGGAGGAAAGATCACGTGGGGGGTGAAAGAGGAGAGAGAAAAGGAAGAGAGAGAGAAAGAGAAAGAAATAATAAAATAATAAGATAATTATATTATTCTTATTACTATTATTATTTTCCCTTTCTCTTTCACTTTTCAATTTCTTCCGCCTTCGATTTTTCCTCCGATAATTTCTTTTCTGAAATTTCTAACTCATTAATAAATTGACGAACGATGAGACGAGGTCCTAAAAATGAATTGTGACATGCTCTAATATTCGATTCCCGAAATCATATTCAATTTCGTGGTTAGAATCGATCAAACGCGATTTTAGTCCAATCCAACCAATTAAGTAGCTTTTAGGGATTTTACCGCGGATACATTCCTTAACGGCTTCACCTAATAGGTTAGTTAACTCGTGAGTGATCAGCTCAGAGAAAAAGGACCATAAGCACGTCGACGAAATGCCCATTTCACTTTATCGAAACGGAGTCAAATTTCAGGATGTCATAACCTGGACTGATAAAATAAAAAGAAATTATAGTGAACACAACAATATCGAATCCAACAGATTGCGATTAAAATTGATTTGAAATAAGGGTGTGCAACCGGACCGGGTTTACCCGGTTCCCGGTCCGGCCCACCTGAAAAACAGGGTCGGGAACTGGTTCCGGTTAAAACCGATCCGGGAACCGGTTCCCAAAACTCAGACCCTGTTTGAACCGGTCCGGGAACCGGTTCCGAGGGATTACCCACTCGGGAACCGGATCGATCGGACCGGTTTGGGAACCGGTTGGAGGACTGGTTTTGGGAACTAGTTTTTAAGCCACCCCCAAAATACCAAAATGCAAAACCCTAGATTCTACTTTTTGTCTTTACCTCTCCCCGAAATCGCGTCCGGCCAGCCTTGCTCCGAGCTCCCCTCCCGAAATCGCGAAGCCGACGTCGCCTCTGCCGCTCTCGTCGCACCCCTCGCGCTCGCACCACCGTCGCTGTTCTGCTGGTCATCTGAAGCTCCGCTCCACTGGTTCTGCCCGCGAAGCCGCTAACCCCTATTGAGCTTGCACCCAAGTGCCGACGCCACCTCCGTTTGATCTCGCAATTCCACCTGCTGCTGTTGCCTCGCCGATGCCCCTGACCCACAAATCTCGCATCTGCAAGCCCACCTTGTCGCATCTTCGAGCAACCCACAGTAGCTTTCCACCGATCCTGTTCTCACCGCACGCTACAAAAGGTACTTCTGTCTTTTGGCTCAGATCAAAGTTACTGAATGGTGCAAATTGATTTCTCATTCAATGGTACAAGTCCATTTGTCACCGGATCTTCTTTGATGCTGAAGAAATGTAAGATTTAGTATTACTATGTTGTGAATGAATAGAAGAGGAGCCTGATCCCCGAAAATAATCGTCGAATGTAAATGGCTTATTCCCAATTCTAGCTGATCTGCCTGAATAACAAATAAGGGTCACCTTGATGAATTTTTTTTACTATGTTGCTTTCATGATGATCTGAGCATGTTGGTCTTATTCTTAACGAGTTGAAAAAAATGACACTACAGTTTTTTCTATTGGTATTTTCATGTTATAATGTCTCTTAATCATGTATTATCCAAGATATGTATATGGAGTCATCTGGTATGTCTCTTCTTACTCGTGAGGTGATCTATATCCAACATTTTTGCGAATTTTCTTCATTCTCGCTCTACTTGGATGATTGAGTCTGGCATGCTAAAGCTATATTACATTAGAAGCTGTGGACATGTAATGTCTCAGTGAAAACATAGAAAGAAATTTCATAGCGAAGTGGCTTGTAATTGTGCTAGACATCACATTGTGCTTTGAACACATGCAGGTGAACTATTTTTCATTACAGATAGACATAATGGATTTTGGAATCTCTATAAGTGGGTAAGATCTTAACCCTGGGCCATTGTAGTTCATGCTTATCAACTTTGAATAGTCTAGATATTTTAGGTGCTTCATGTCATTGAAGATCTTTCCTAGTGACCATTTTTTTTATGGTAACCATTCCAAAGCAGGTTTTCCACATGGTGATTTATACCGTAATTATGGTTGATCTTCGTAATTTCCATATCAAACTCCATTCAGACTCAGACTGCATCAGTCATATAGTATGGCTTTTGGATGTCACACCGTGAAAATTATAAATGAGGATAAATTATTTAGTTGTAGATTTTCTGCAGGTGATTGAATAATCATTACATATGTGAGCTCTTTCAACTACTACTCATACACTCATAGCATTATCAATGATGTGGTTGGAAAGGAACTGAATTGTATCTTTTATGTGCTTCATGATTCAACAGATTGAATCTACAAATGAGGTCCTGCCTCTTTATCGGTCAAATGCTGAGTTTGCTAGGCCATTATGGCTTTTCGGTATGAACTCTTATGAAGTTATCCAGAGTGACAAACAGAAGACCCTGATCACTTGCAGCTACAGGTGAGCTTTCTTCCATGTGATGATCTAAGGTGTTAACATTATCGAAATACAAATTATTGTATGATTCTTCATATCAATTATTTAGAATCTGCTTGCAGGCAAAGGGGAAGGTCTCATCTTGCAATTATTGACGTTCTTCAGAGCTCATTATCATTGCTTGACATTCCATTCACAGACATACAAGACATAGTATGTTCAATACCTTCTTTGTGACGAATTGCTGTTACTAATTTTTTTAAGCTGATGGATTGGTATATTGTGCACATTCTTCTTTTGCAGACTTCATGAAACAATTGCCTATATGTTGAGAGAGCATCAAGAGTACTTTCAATATCTGTGGCTAAGGTGCTTGCAATACTTTACTGTAGTAATCTCCTCATATTTAGTGAAGTGTCGACTGTGCTACAGTAATTAGTGTGTTCTCATTGTTGTTATAATTTCCTTTTGTTTATTGTTTGTAGGTGACTTTCAATGACAAAAAGTCAGAAGTCATTGATTTTTGGATTATATGGTCCTCTTCACCGAGCAGTTTGAAGTACCAGTCTTATTTCAGCTTGCCAGAGCCGATTGAATTTCCAGCTGAAGTTCTTGGTCAAAATGCTTATGCATACTTCTATCCTCCATCTAATAATTTTTTTTTTTTTTGGTAAAGTCCATCTAATAATGTTTATTAAGCTAGTCAGTAAGAAAAGCCTCCATTGTTGTTAAAAAGCCATGGTACTTCAATAATTGTAGCTCAATTCCTATTATATTTCAATTTTTATGCAAAACAGGTTCCAATATAAACAGGGTTTACCCTGTTCCCGAACCGGAAAAATAGAGTGGGCCGGGAACAGGGTCCAATGAAAACAGGGTAGGGAACAGGGTCCAAAAAATGAGAACCGGTTATAACAGGGTAGGGAACAGGGTCCAGGTCTAGACCCTACCCACCCTGGACCCGCTCACCCCTAATTTGAAATGTAACCATTAAATTTTGCCTCTATCCAAATTAGTGCGGAAGAAATCCTGCATTTTATCGTCTACATAACACTTCGAACCACACAAATGAACTCGCCTTAGAGGGTTCAAGCAAATCATTATATATATCGTAGGAAGAAATCAAAGCCTAGCATAAAAGATTATTTGACAGGGTGAACATCAACACCTTTTTGGCACAAAAATTTAGTTTTAAATATTTCAATTGTATCAATTTATCTCTAAATATTTTGACAATTTGTCAGTATAGTCATTTCGATCAATTTTGGCTAGAAATCATTGATGTGGATGCCAACTATCCTATGCAACATTATCAACACTAATACTGAAAATTTTCATAACTTTTCTCAATTTTTAGAATTTATTTTATTTTATTTATTTATTTATTTATTTATTTTAAATATTGCAGTCGGCAAGGCTAATGATGGTCCGATGGCCCTCATCGATAACTAGGTAAGGGCTTGCAAGCTCTCACAGGCTTTGAGCGAGGGGACTTTTGCTTGTGGTGTGTAAGGGTGACCCTTGCCCAAGTGAGGCCAACCCTCATTGTCCATTGTTTGTGGTTGGCCTTCAGTCATGGCTTGAGAACAACCACCTTTGAAAAGAAAAGAATTCAAAAAAAGAAAAAAAAGAAGAAATTTAAAAATCATCCACATTAGTGCTAGTCACGTTATATGAAATAGTTGATATTGACTACACCGTCACATTAGTAGTTTCTGATTAATTTGGTCAAAATAACTACATTGGCAAATCATTAAAAGGTTTATGACTAAGTTATCATAATTAAAAATTTTATTACTGAATTGACCGCCGAACAATAGGTTTATGAATTTTGCCACAATTTTCCCTAAAATCTTACAACTTGACTCTTTTGCATAGCATCTATCTTTTGATACTACCCATTGCAAAAATTAAATAAAAAGACTTTTCCTTTGAGTATCAACCTTACGCTATCTAACATCACGACGATCCTTATTATTGCCAAACAAACAAAATGTAAAAATTGCTTGATGAAGAGTTACTCTTGAAATATGCCAACGACATTTTAGATAGCATGCACGTATATCAAAGCAAACTAATTAACTATTCGAAGCTGTACCCACTTAATAGAATATCAGTGCACTTCCCATAAAATTCATTGCATTGGAATATCTTCCTTGGATTTGGTCCACTGAATCGCGTGAATCATAATCATTAATTTTGTAGATCCACATGAGTGCCATATGTCTTAAAAAATCAACGATGGTCATGCATTTAATTTACTAGACACGAATCCAAGCAAGTATTTCCCGTTGCATTGAAAAGGCTGACAACGAGCCTAGCGAGATTTTGGTATAAACATCATGTATCATCACGCACAATCAGCTACAGTATATATATACCTGCACAATCACAATTAAAGGTTTGTCAAGAAATGCAGACGACAGAGGTTGAGCAGTAAAAGTAACTCCTAGCAACTTGGGTAAATCTGAGCACTGGAGGACCAAGGCGTGCCATTTCCTTATACACCCTTAAGCAGTTTTTATTTTTTATTTTTTATGTGAGGGTAATTTTGGAAGTTAAGCAAAAGTCAGACAGAAATGGGTTTTCCCTTATCATATAGACTAGTCCTCGTGCACTCTAGCGATTACATTCGTATTTCTTCTTCTATAAATTTAGAGGAATGCAATAGTTAAAACGGCAATACAATGAAATAATGGAGGTAAATTGTGTCAACTTGAAAAATGTCAGACACACACGTGCGTGCAAGCTGAGTTCCATGGATATTTTCCATGTGAATTTCCTATTCTTGATGATTATCGCATAACTTTTGAGAGACTGCTTATCTACACTGAGAGGTGAAAAAAAACTGCAATATCAATTGTTTAGTATAATCATCACACCCATTTATGCTTGATGATTGAGAAAAAAGTACATACATTGCCTTTATTTTCTTCATAATTGACCGGCGGAATGCACTTCTTCAAACAAAAAGCACAATTATTAACACTATGTAGAATTTAGACTATTTTCTAAAGTAGAGATAACAATATTGAATCGAACAAATTGCAGTCATGGTTGACTCGATAGAGAGGGGCGAACTCTTATTTTTTCATAGAATCCTTCGTAGCTTCTAAATTTGTTTCCATCCCATTGATGCGGCTAGAAAGCGACAATATGAGAAGAAGCAAAAAACTAGGGCTCAACAGACTAAGCGAAAGAAAAACAAAGATGCAGTTTTCAAAATGGTAATTGTACATTTATAGATATGCTTTTTCTCTATTCCATATTTTAAGAAATACTTCTTATTTGGTAGTAATCTTATGTTTTCGGGAGTTAATGGAGTCTCGTTAACCATTTTATCGGCATCTTTTGAGGTACAACCACACCATAGAAATTTTCTTTTTGGTGGGACTCTTATGTTGCCATTAAAGTACTTTTCTAGTTCTATTAATGACATTGAGCATTAGTATAATTTATCTAGTGTTATTCTCCTTAGAAAGGTGAATCCCAGCATGTCTTTTGAAGGTGGGGTTGGGCATGACAAGACTTTGATTCATCTGGAGATCAACAACTTGTGTGCTTATTTAAGCTATACAAGCTTTGTACTTGACTCTCATGGGGTACAGAAGGACTGATCATCGGTTCATTATTACATGTGCTCATAGGACCTCTGAAGAAACTTGATAGATGGTGGAAATGGATGCAATGATATTAATAATGCTTCTTGCTTAGATGCAAACCAAGTGCAGGTACTTATGTATATCGGGGAAATTTACTTAAAAAAAGTCCTAAGCCTATTGTATGTATATGTTTCTTGAAGTTTATCGCCTGTATCTGATGCATATGCCATCTATCCAAGCAGTTCTAGCGTGCAAGGATTTTCCCATCAATGCACCACAATTGATGCACCATAAACGTGGGGTCAGTTAGCATTCAGTTAAGGCCATGCAACTCAACCTCAATTTTCCATTTCTAATTTCCAACTCATAAGAAAAACAAAGTCATCCCTAGCATCATCCTTTCTAGCAATGCACAGAAAGGAAAAAAGAAAAATCAAAATGAACAAGATTACCTTCTCAAATGGTACATAACACAAACTTCACAGATTTCCAAATATAGACAGAAACTTCCTCTCCTGCGCTATGCCTTTCTTGCGATTTGTTAGGCTCGATTAGAGTTTTCCACTAGAGTATTTTCAAGAGCTGGTACCTGTAAACTTGTGAAGAACTAAAGTCCTCACTAGACATAGCCTCCCAAACACAATAAGAACAACTCTCATCCAGGACAAGTCCACAAGACACGACATAAGCCGGTTTCATAGCAGCATCACACCAAGGGACAGGGACAATCCACCCAAAATTTTTTACATGAAATTGGGTGGAAATGGAATGAACTCATCCATCTAGATTGACCAGGGCATCAATATAATAGGAAAAACCTAAAAAAAGAGAGAAACAATTTCATGAAACTAGTAGTCAAAACATTTAAATCCATTAATTACACAAAGGATTCAGTTGGGCAAAATCACAAATACCTGGCGGACATCACAGAGTGGGGTTCCTTCATACAAAGGGACAAGCACTGGCGGCGGTAGATAATCTTGCTCACGCAGATATCAAGGGCTTTGGCAGCTATAAACTCTCACTCTACGACTAAGCCATCACCATCCAAATTCAAGGATTGGAACTTTGGAGCTCTTGTCAGGTATGCAGCACAGAGCTCGCAATTTCAGGGAAGTTGCTTTGTCTTGACATTGTCTCTCGTCAGCATTATGCTTAAATAGAAATCTTTTTGGGGGCCATCACCTGATGGTTGGTATAGCAAATTTCATCTATGCGGTACTTCGCTTGCGAGTGATGGTTGAGGGCTTTCCAGAGGAGGGTCTCATGAGTGAGGCCAAATGCTAGGAAGTTGCAAGGGGAGGAGGCATTTCCTCAGGACGTCCGAGATGGGCTTGAGCTCGGGGTGGGACTAGGACATGCGGAAAGAGTCGTTGGACTTGGATGTACAGTGGGGGAGGGTGTTGATTACTGTAGATGGCAGAGGCGCGTCGCTACATGCTTGTTCGTGCAAACAAAAGGGCAGAAGTAATCTTGGGCTGGGCCTCTTTTTAGGTTTTTATGGGAAACGAGCTTAGAGGGCTGGAGGTTGATAAGTGGGCCGGATACGCCGGCCCACACGACTTCATCATTCCTTTTTTATATAAATTTTATATTTTTGCAAAATAAGTGGATATTTAAAACATCAACAAAATTTCTGGTGTCAACAGAAGACAACGAAGAATCACTTGAATTGCTAAGACAATTGAGCCACTCCTTGAAGAATTTAGAATTTTTGTTCCTGATGAAATTCCGGCTGCCTTGCTGCCCGTGCGTGATATTCAACACTGCAGTTATCCCCAATAGAGTTGCCTAACCCACGAAGAGCCCAACGTCAAGTGAAAAACCTTATGGCGAAAGGCCTGGTGGAAGAAAGTGCTAGTCCTTGTGCTGTGCCAGCTAGGAGGGGCCAAAGGGCCGTTCCGGGCTCGGTTGGTCCGGGCCCATTTCTTCTCTAAATTAATTTTAATTCTTTTCATGATTTTTTTATAAAAAAATAAATTAATTTGTTCAGTTCTTAAAAATAAAACAAATAAATTAAAATTTTTAATAAAAAAGCCCTCATTTAATTAAACCTAATTGAAATACAAGTGTATCTTCGAGTAATTTGAAAAAGAAAGTTACACATAACGATGCCTTAATAATAGTTACAAACAAATTATACCAAAGAGAATGTCTTAAATTCAGTATCTTTAGTGTCGTGTTCCTCATTATAATTCGGATGATACAATATCGTTGTTGTCCTCTTGTTCATATTGGGCACGTTCCTTTAGAGTCAATTCTTGCAAAAACCAATCATGTCTAACAAAAACCATTTCTAAATTTTCTGCCTACACCTTTTGTCTTCCGTGATCTATTGGCTACTATTAAACATGGGCTCATAAATGCTGTTGGGATAGTAAGGGCGCGTTTGGTAACGATTCTTCGGAGCGATTCGATCGAAATTGATTCTTTTGATTCTGTTCCTGAACCGATTCCGAGCAAAAGAACGCGTTTGGTACTTGTACAAAATTTCTGATTCTAGAATAGAAAAAGAACAGAAATGCGTTTGGTAACTCGCATAAAATTTATATTCCAATTCTTTTTTTAATTCCTTTTTAGATAAATATAAATTTGATATTGAATTCTCATAAACCCCTCATTGATTAATTATATTTATACTAAGTAATAAAAATATTAAGTAATCAATTTTTATTAAATAGTTAATAATAAATCATAGTATAAAATATACTAATATACCTAAAATATGTAATAAATATAAATACTAAATTTATAAAAAAAATTAAATATGTATTATATATATAGCAAATATATATTTTAGAATAGGAGGAAATTAAAGTAAAATATAGAAATAAAAAAATAAATAAAAATAAAAACGAAATTTGTTGTTATTTTAATTTTTTTTCTTATTAGAATTTCAATATTATTTATATTTAAATAAGATTTTTTTTTTTATCATGGTGATTTCTTATTTTCAATAAATATTTACATTTCTATGATTAAATATCTAATCCATTTTGAATTTAATATGGATGGATGTTAATTTTAATTTAACCAAGATTCTTCTTTCTCTCTCTCTCTCTCGCTTGCTCTATATATATATATATTCCCTTCTCCAAAACCGAACACCCAACGTTTAAAAGAATAAGTCTTCAAACCAACATGACTCTTTGAAACAAAAAGAAGACTTTAATGAAAAACTCATCACTACAACTTATCCATAAATGAATATTGAAGTAATAGTCAATTGTTCAACTTTGAAATATTGGCTTTGATAAGTCAATAATTAATAACAATATTACAAAAGTCGGAAACATTAAGTTATGGAATCTCTGGCATATTGTAATCCCTTGCCATTTGATTTGCGATACTTTTCCGAATTATGTTTATCTCCATTGCTTGCTCATTTGATGGATCATCCACAACCTCCTCTTCTCTAGCTCCAAATGGGTAATTCGGATCTCCATATCGGGAAAAGTTTTTGTCCATCCTGTCTTGGTCACGAATATAATTATGAAGAGCACAACATGCAATTACAATAAGTGCTTGCTTTTTAATTGTAAATGGAGGCATGCGTCTCAAAATGGTGAAACGATTCTTTAATGCCCCAAATGACCTCTCAATGACATTTCTTAAAGAAGAATGTCTATAGTTGAATAATTCTTTTGCTGTCCTTGGCCGTCTTCCATTCCCCCTATAATCGTTCGGATGATACCGTTCTTTTTGAATGGAGTTAAAAATCCCGGAGTGCTGCATAGCCAGAATCTACCACGTAGTATTTGCCTATCATGTATATATAAATTAGCTATGATATGCAACGATGAAACAAAATTTCTTCTTATAAACAAATTAAATACCTGGTAGCGGTCGAGGAAATTGCAATTCAGGAGTCTCAAGTGCTGCCGAAAGCACTCGACAATCGTTGGCAGATCCTTCCCACCCAGAATATACGAAAGTAAATTTCATGTCAAACGAACAAACACATAACACATTCTGAGTGGTAGTTCCTTTTCTGCCTCTAAATGGGATTTGCTGAGACGTGGGGACGATAGCATCTATATGGGTGCCATCAATAGCACCTACGCAATCCTGTGAATTTATTTCGGAAAAAAAAAATCACGTGAATTTATGAAAAGAAAAAATTATCAACTACATATATTTGATGATGCAAAATTGATATGAAAACTATACCTTGAAATAGGGTTCATGCCTAGGATTCATAAGAATTTCCGGTGGCACGATATCAAAGGATGGTGGTTTGATAATCTCTTTTGCAAGTTTCAGAACTGCTTTCAACACTAAATTAAAATACCTGCTGATTGTTTGTCCTGAACGTTGAAATCTCTCACATAAATCTCTAGTAGAGTTATTATGACCAACCAAAGATAAGAATATCTCAACTTGTTCATCTATCCTAACATACCGACTATCTTTCAACCAACCTCTTATCCTCATCAAATCGCATAGGTTCAGAAAAACATGTCTCTCCATCCTGAAGGCTTCATATATTCTATCTGAATGTCCACAAATAATCTCTCTTATCCATTCCGGTCCCGATAGTCTGCTGTCCCTAATAGGTTCTCTCGTATGCATGGACATGTCCATTGCAACCATGCATGACCATGCTACCAATATATCAAGATTCTCGTCATCCAAGAATTGGTCAACTGATTCTATATGCTCATTAGACATACTATTTGATCCTTCTTCCATGGTACCTATATTATCACACAAATACAATAACATTAATAAAGAGAGATGAAAATAATCCAATAACAATCAACAATGTAAGTTCTAAAGTAAAAGCAAATCAAATATAAAAATTTCAAACAATCCATCTTATCCATACAACCATAGGGTTTCCATAATTAAACACACAATCAAGTGCAACCACATGCAATCCACAAAACACATCTTAACATCCCCTAAAGAAGTTGAAGAAGCCCATGTCTCATTTCAGGCTGGTGTTCGACGAATGCCTCTCTCCATATGGCACTATTACATGCTCGCTCCACTCCCTTGCTGTAAAGATCTGGGTCCAAGTTATTCATATTAATAAGGATATCAATCACAACTGCTATAGAGAAGGGGTCTACAGGTGCTGGTGTCACAGGTGGTGGTGTCACTTGTGAGCTAATAGATCCACTCTCAGATTGACTTGACCTAGATTTGAGCATGTCCTGTATAGCTTTGCACGTGTCTGCAATACTATATGAGCTACTATTCCTTCTCCTCTTGACATTTGGAGTCCTATCCAACCTGTGCTGGTTATGAATGGGAGGTGAAGTATGGTCGGATGTAAAAACGTCATCATCAATGGGGTGTTCACTTAAGTCTTCTGGATCACTGATTGCATTGCCACCACCATAACCTTCATCTGACACCGTCAAATCTTGGATATTTGCTGTGGCATGATCTCCAGTAGCATATGTATCACCAAATACAATGCACAGTTGAGGATATTGAGGAAATCCATCCTTCTTGAATTTTGCCCACCCATTATTGACCTGCAATTTTCACAATAATAACAAATGTCAATAACATAATCAAATCTTCTAAAACTTACATCTATAGTAATATCAAAATGATCGAAATTTAAAACATACCGTGATGTGAGAGTCCCAAACACTTGGATCATCGACAATAACTTTGTTACTCACATTATCCCAGCCAAAACCAGATTGTGAAATGAGCTTCTTAAAACTGCCATACTGTCTTCTCAGTTTATTCACCTTATTCTTCAACTGCAGTAGGTTATATTGGTATCCTGATTGTTTAGTGAATTATACTCGTATGTTGTTCCACCCTGCTTTGTTAAAAGTAGAAGTTGTGCGATTTCCCTTTTGTACCTCCTCTACCAACAAACTTACAAACAAGTTGGTTAAAGGCTCGGTCCATTTTGCATTGAACATCTCTTTCTGGGATGCCATTTAACCTTGATTGAGCATCATATAAGTTAATTGAGATGAGACTTAAAACTATCATGGAAAGTATAAACTTAGGAGTCAATATGTAATATAGAGAGATAAACGCAAATGGAGAGCTGATATTAGACTCATTACTTACTTCAAGTGCTATGGTATCTCTTGGAGAAGTAGTAAGCGTGGCTTCAAAGTGGCTTCAAACTCTTGCAGCCTTTTCTGTAAAAGATCCCAATAGAAGAAAAGAATTTCAGGCGGGCGGATAATCCAAATAACCATGTTAACTTCAGAAAAAAATGCAAACAAATAAGAACTTAGTGAGAAATTATCGTACATTATGAACTAGTACAATTTTTCTCTCCTCCTCGCTTTCTTTTTCCTAGTTCAGCAACTCTATATGCCATTCACAGCATTGACAAACAGAAAACCAAGCAGAAATCGCGAGCTCGGAGCTATATCATTCACATATTGGACCATAACAGCACTCTCTCCACACCATAACAACATTCTCTCAACATGGATATTAATGACTAATTGGATAAATTACACACACGAAAGAAAAAACATAAACATGTCATGTCAATTTGGTTGCCCGTAAAAATCCTTTGGCATTTGCCATTTGATTGCCTCTCGAATTTTCTGAAAAACCAAACACGAATTGAAGGGGAGAAAAGCCCCGTTTTTCTGAGGGCCTATTCGCTCATCAAGGTCTGGGTTCCACACGAGCACTTGTCCATATAAGAAATCGTCGTTGACGGAAACACGAGATCTTCAACGTAATACAAGAACATTCCTAAGAAGCTGCACACACGGGTCTGCTAATTTCCAAGACTATAGAACAGAACCCATCAAGAACAAACATCAATAACATAACCCATCAAGAACAAAACATCAAGACAGCCAAGGGAGTTCCACGAATCATTGCACATCAAGAACAGAACATCAACACAGCCAAGGGAGTTCCACGAGTCATCGCACATCAAGAACAAAACCCATCAAGAACCGAACATCAAGAACAGAACATCAACACAGCCAAGGGAGTTCCACGAATCATCGCACATCAAAAACAGAACATCAACACAGCCAAGCGCACATCAAGAACAGAACATCAACACAGCCAAGGGAGTTCCACGAATCGTCGCACATCAAGAACAGAACATCAACACAGCCAAGGGAGTTCCACGAATCATCGCACATCAAAAACAGAACATCAACACAACCAAGCGCACATCAAGAACAGAACATCAACACAGCCAAGGGAGTTCCACGAATCGTCGCACATCAAGAACAGAACATCAACACAGCCAAGGGAGTTCCACGAATCATCGCACATCAAGAACAGAACATCAAAATAGCCAAGGGAGTTCCACGAATCATCGCACAGGACCGGAGGGGTTCAAAGAAGATCATCCCAGATCGGCGTTGGCACCCGCCGATTTGGGCCTGGGGGTCGGGGGGCGCTCGCGCCGATCTGGCCGTGGAGTCGCTCGCCGAGCGACCCCCAGGCCCGAATCGGCGGGCGCCCCCCGACTGGAGCTCGGTGGCGCTCCTGCCAACCGTTGCAGACGACGAACGACGGTGAGGAATATGCAAACCGTCACCTAGATCAGCCGGCAATGACGCTACCTGTGAGTGAAGGGAACTCACCTTCAACGAGCAGCTTCAACAATGAAGAAGCAGCAGTCGCCGTCGCCGTTGTTGTGGAGAGAACGAACCACCGGAGAAGAATGAACCGGAGAAGAACGAACCACCGGAGAAGAACGAACCAGAGAAGAACGACCCACCAGAGAAGAACGAACCAGAGAAGAAGAACCAGAGACAGTGAAAGTGAAAGGGTTCGTTCGCACAGAGAGAAAGTGGAGCAGGATACGTTGAGCGGAGAGAGAGAGCCACTTTTTGATTCTTTTTTCTGATTCAGAATCAAGAATCAACTTTTTTTTTATTCTAAATTCTTGTCCAAAACTGATTCTGGGAACAAATTTGTTCCCGGGAACAAAAAAATTACCAAACGTGATTCTGGGCCGAAACTGATTCTAGGAACGAAGAATCAGAATCTGGCCCTGTTTGGATGGTTACCAAACAGGGCCTAAGTCACAAGCCATGGTGAAAAGAATTAAAAAAACCAATGGCTTCCCTCTTCCATCATTTCGGAATGTCGGTGTTTATGTTGTCTTTGCCAACTTTATCAATATGTTTGGAGTAATCTACTCTCAAGTACTTTCCAATTCATTAGTAGACAAAAACGAAGACCAACAGAGGGTTCTGGGGTATCTTCTTACAAATTAGAGACCATATAAATTTCTGACCTTATTTGATTAAACGTGCATCTTCATAATTTTTCTTTTATAACAAGCATCAATATACTTAACCATATGTTACTATATCATTTCATGAATATTGTACAAAACTTTTCAAAATGTTTCCAGACACAATGTGTTTATAAAACCACAACAAACTGTATTTTCTTTTAATCACTTTAAGCACGCTTTTACTAAAAATGGATAGCAGACAATTTGAACAAGTTTTTACATGGCATCAGTCTTAGTTTTAGTTCGAACATATTGAACCTGTCGATTCTTTTTTATTGGAATTTTTTCATGATTCATGCGTCAAATATACATCAACATTAGATAATTTTGTGTTCATGTGATAATTGGATCTTTAAGAATCATATAAGGGATATACGTTGGCCATGCATGGGAAAAATTGATATCAAGAGGTCAAAAACTTTTTGAATAGAAATCCTTAGATAGTGTCGGCTAAAAAAAAATTACAATACAGAGAAATACATATATATAGTCCTATAAATTGACATTTTTCGCAGAGCATCTATTTATCTAATGGTGAAAATAATCCAATTATCTGATTTGTGAAGTCTTTTAACTCTCCAACTAAATAGAAAAATAAAACCAATTATCTGGCATCCATGGACGTCATGGATTGCTTTTATATATAAAGTCTTTAACTCTTGACTTTTTTGCCCCACAATTATTTGATGTTTAAGATTCAGGAGCAATACGTGTTAGGTTTTGTCATTTTGTTTTAGGTTTTATGCGTTTTAAATATTGTTGCTCTATGTTTATAATTTGTGCTTGCCTGGGGAGAATTACCAAAAAAGTCATAAACCTATTGCAATTGTGTCAATTCAATCCTAAACTTTTTTTTTGGGCCAATTTAGTCATAAACCTTTTACAATTGTGTCAATTCAGTCCATCTGGCCAAAATTGGCTGGCCGGTCTTGACGTGGCATTTTTAAATATTTTTAAATTTTTTTTCAAAATTTTAATATTTTTTTGGAATTCTTTAATTCTTTTTTTCTTTTTTTTTTTTTCCATCATCTTCTTCGCCTCTTGGCCGACGGCGCCGGACGGAGGTGAGGGCCGGCGAGGTCTACCTCGCCGGCTGGAGGCAAGGGTCTGTGAGGGCGAGGCCCCGCCAGATCCGGCGAGCTCGGCCCTCGCTAGATCCGGCAGGGCCTCGCCCAGCCAAGGCGAGGGTCGACCTCACCAGTGGCCGGCGAGGCAACCTCCCAACGGGAGGATCTACGGGTGGCTATCCCTCTCTCTCTCTCTCTTGTTTGAAGTTGCGAGCGCTCGCTTGGAACCGTTCTCTCTCTCCACCTCAATCCGTGCCTTGCGATTGCGCCTCCGTAGTGCGAGCGAGCTCACGGCTTCCAATCACCGCCGCATTGTGGACGGTGGGCAAGGAGCCTTGCCGGCCACTGGCGAGGTCGACCTCTCGCCTTGGTTGGGCGAGGCCCTGCTGGATCTGGCGAGGGTCGAGCTCGCCGGAACTAGCGGGGCCTCGCCCTCGCTAGTGGTCGGCGAGGCTGACCTTGTCGGATTTGGCGGGGCCTCGCCCTTGCCGGCCCTTGCCTCCGACCGGCGGGGGCGAGCCTCGCCATTGGCCGGTGAGGCTGACCTCACCGGCCCTTGCCTTCGGCCGGCACTAGCCGGCCAGGAGGCGAAGAAGATGATGGAAAAAAAAAAAAAAAAAAAAGAGAATTAAAAAATTCCAAAAAAATATTAAAAATTCGAAAAAAAAATTAAAAAATATTTAAAAATGCCACATCAGCACCGGCCGGCCAATTTTGGCTAGATGGACTGAATTGACATAACTGTAAAAGGTTTAGGACTAAATTGGCCAAAAAAAAAGTTTAGGATTGAATTGACACAATTACAATAGGTTTATGACTTTTTTGGTAATTCTCCCTGCTTGCCTGAGATGAGTTCTACCTATTTTTTCTCCTCAATCCACCAATCACAATATTTTTATTAAATAGAAGACATGGTTAAAGGACTTTGATCTGCATATAGTTCGTGCGCCATATGCTCCAATTTTCAGAAAAAAAAAATGTACAAGTTGTTATTAATAAATTAGCTATGGTCTCAGTTTACGATTATACAAATAAGCTACCAATGCATCATATCTTATTTGGAAAAATCACGGATTATGATCTTTTGTGCATCTATGTTTCTAATTAATTGTCAGTTTTAGCAAATGCAAGAAAAATGCGCGTCAACACCACAAGTGCAGAACATTGACACACTATCTGATGATGAAGAATGTGAAACAGAAGCTATTGGTGATGAAGAAAATTAAATCAAATTAAGGAAAAAAATGTGATAGAAAACCGAGGGAAGGAATGGTATTTGATTCTGTAGAGGATCTCTAGAGTACTATAAAAGATATGCTAAACAAGTGGGATTGGGTGTCTCAAGGAGAAGCAAGAAAAATGGAGATGATGGTAAGGTAGAATACTTAACTCTTGCATATTCTTTTCATCGAAAGAGTGTATGTAGATAGAGCTTATATTAGGATCAACAAGAACTTTAACTTGTCTGTTGTTGAGGCGGGAGTGAATGAAAAACTTACCTTTGGTGAGAAAGATTGTCAAAATTTTATTGAAAAGGCAACAAGACTTGGAACTGGAGAGGCGAAAACAATCATAATTGTCTTGTTAGGATGAAAACATAAATGACCCTTTTTTCTGCTATGCAATGGAATTGGAAGATAGTTCTGAGAGTGCTAGTATGAACAAAATAAATGAGTTAGGGAAGAGAATAAGAACACAGGGTTTATAGTGGTTCGGCTTAATCCAAGCCTATGTCCACTCTCCCACGTTAACAGCCTTCTTGGCTGGATTCCACTATGCAATCAACAAGAGATTACAACTTCGAGTGCAAACACTTAGTAGTAGATCACATTATCTCACTAAGTTACTCTTTTGGTATTTCTCTCATGATTACAAATGTTTAACCTCTCAAGAGACAAGTATATGATCGAAAGTCGCTCAGACTTTGGAATTATAAATTCTACGCTCCGTCTCTTACTTGCTCATCGGTTCATGATCTCCTTAAATACTCCTCCACTTCCAAACTACCCGTTGGACAGTATCCTGGAGAATCGTCTTCCAATATACCCATTGGACAGCTCTGTATTTAGAAGATTTGGTAGCCGTTGAGTGACAAAGGTAAAATCCCAAATTGATTCCGATCGCCCATACAAACGAAATCTTGGTTTCCATAAGTAAAGCTTCTTCGTATATAAAGTTCTTGTCTTCAAGATCCAATCGTCAATCAATTAGATTGAATTAATCAAATCAATCTTGACATGGAATCCAAATCAGATCACTAGCCGTTGTATGATTGGGCTTGAATTACGATTCATCGAATCTGGATATAAAATCTGAGTCTGTAGACTTTACAATATGAGTCTGTAGACTTTACAATCTGGGTCTGTAGACTTTACAATCTGGGTCTGTAGACTTTACAATCTGAGTCTGTAGACTTTACAATCTGGGTCTGAACATATTTGCTTCTGAACAGATTTAGTTTTAAGGTCTGTACCCAGTTCAGCTTCAGCATAGAGTCTGTCTTCTGGTTCATCATTCACGTTCAATCTGGAATTAGTCAGAGTTGACAGACTTCTGATGTAGAACAGACTTTGACACTAAAGTCTGGCAGTCTGGCATTCTTCAGACTTTGAGTCTTGAGTCTGGCAGTCTTCAGACTTTGACACAGAAATTTGGAAATCTTCAGAATATACTTTGGACATGTGTTATGTTCATTCTTCTGGTCGTCTTCGCACTTTGACAATATCCTTTACATGTTCTATCATCTGCATAGTCTATTACTCAACCATCAAACATGTTAGTAGCCTTTGATTTATTTTGTCATCTTCAAAACATCATAAGGGATTTCCCTAACAAGTTCCAGGTTAAAGAATTTTTCCCATGTAGATGCAAGAAGTCCGGTATTATATGAAAGTTTTGATGAAGCAGCAACCTTTTGACAGTACATATTTGAACAATCAATATGAGATGCCTTTTGCACCTCACGGTCAATCCACGCTTCTTGGTTGTGGGTTGGTGTCCAATTGGGATACTAACACAAGATTAAAATGGGCAAAAGTACACCTAGAGTGCTAAAACTTGGCATGGGAGACATTTAAGTGCAAAAAGTTACGAAAGTGGTACTTAAGTGCCACTTTCTCTTAAAAAATGGGACACCTGAGTGCCAAGTCTAGTAGCCGGAAATCCTACGTGGAAATTTTTTAATATAACTCATCTATGTGACACGTCGGAGAGCTGACTCAAAATGACGTTGTTTTATCTTCTTCTTTTTTTAAAAAAAAATATAAATATTAATTAAATTAAAGTATTTATATTTATATATTTTTTTAAAAAGGCAGAAAGTGAGGGCTATGCAAGCCCTCACCATTGCCTCCCCACCATCACCAGCACCTCCCGGAGACGGTGGGAAGAATCTGCCTTTTTTTAAAAAATAATAAATTTAGTTATTATATTTGGTTTTAAATTTAATTTAATTAATATTTCTATTAAATTCAAATATGAGGCAAAACGATGTTGGTTTTGGCTTTTCTTTCCATGTTAGCATGCAAAACAATATTGTTTTGCACTTGTCTCATCGGAAAAATGACACACTAGTATTTTGGCCAGGATTTTCTCGCCATTGGTACTTAACTGATGCATTTTGCTTTGATTTTGGCACTAAGTGTACATTTCCGAACTTTTGATACTCAAGTGTTCACCCATGTTAAGTTTGGACATTCCAGGTATTCGGAAATGTGGAAAAAGAAGACATCGTTTGACATTTCATACAATGTTATATCGATATTCTTAATACAATTCTTGATTTTTATTTTATTTTAACAAGACTAAGTGATGAGATAAAGTTAACCTTATTGTACTATTAATCTTTTGAGGATCACAACATAACCTTTTAAATTAAAAATTATTGATCAATACATTCACCTGATGAACATTCATCACACATGGTGATTTGTGTATTTAACTATTTTCCACGGGACGGAGGAGTGATGTTGAAGGGAGAAGAATCTCTTATAGTTGGGAGAGGGATTCTTAAATTTTGTTCCTGATCAACAGTTGAAACCTGCAAATTTTTTTTATAAGAATGTTGTAGACTATTTTATAGAGAAGCCTTTTGTATGCATATGTTTCTTAGTATCATCACCCGTCTCTTCGGAGAGAGTGAGCTTCTTAGATTCACGTCCTCTTTCAGTACCATTTACTCAACAAAGCTACCCACCATCTCTGATGTGTAGGCCATCTCTCCGAGCGATTCCAGCATGCAAGAATTTTTCCATCTGTGCACCCACAATTGATGCATTATAAACGTGGGATCAGCTGACATTCAATTGAGGCCATCCATCTCAGACTTAGTTTCTCATTTCTAATTTCTCATTCATAAGAAAACAAATTCATATCCACATCATTCTTTCTAGCAGTACACAGAAAGGAAAAATAATCACAGTTCCAACAGCGTTACCTTCTCAAATGGCACATAAAAAGAACTTCACATATTTTCAAATACAAACACAAACTCTCCCCCCTTATCTGCTGTCTCTCTTGTGATATGTTAGGCTCGATTAGAGTCTTATGCTAAGTACTTGTTTCAAGAGTTGACTTCAATGATCCAACCATAGAACTTCTAAACCTGTGAAAAACACAAGTCGTTACTAGAACAACATAAAAACGAACAACATAATATATTTGAATAAAAAAAAACAAATAGATATCAATGCATACCTACCAATAAGATGAGATTATAATAGAGTCTACCTCCCAAGCACCATAAGAACAATTCTCATCGAGGACTAGTCTACAAGACATGACTACGTTACGCCGGTTTAATTCCGGCATTACACCGAGGGACACCTGCATTCCTTCCAAAAGTGTTTACAATAGATTGAATGTCACTTTGCTTTGGAACAAGCTGCTACGTATTTTAAAAAACAAATAAGAGCACTAATTTTCACAAAACTAGTAGTCAAAACATTTAAATCCTTGAATTAAAAACAATGAGTTTGGTTTTTCTCGGGTGGTTTAAAGCTGGATTCAGGGAGGCAAAATCACAAACGTCAGGTGGACATCACCCATTGGGGGTGAGAAGGGACATGCATTGGCGGTAGGAGATGATCTTGTTCACGTAGTTGTCAGTGACCTTCGAAGCTCTAAACGCTCAGTCCACAGCTAAGCCATTATTTATCTTCACAGATAATGATCTTCGATTCTTCGCTCGTGGAATTTGGGACTGAACAAAGCAGTCCAAGGGGACTCTATCACCCTCGCTCTCTGCCTCACCAATCATAATTTCCACTGCGGCACTGCATTATCCCTTTGTAATTGTGCCACGGCCTTTGCTCGAGTACCTCGGCAGCAAAGGAGAGTCGCGATGCACCAGAGATCAATCGAGTTTCTTTAAAGCCATCGCTTTCATGATCTTCAACCATTCTGATATGCTTTTCTTTTTATATTCCTCGCTCGCGTATACTGGGCGTTGTATCAAATGCCTACGTAATCTGACACGTCAACCATCACCTCATTTTGTCAAAAAAAAAAAAGAAAAAACTGTCACCTCATTAGCATATCACAAGATATCATATTTTAGTAACTCTAGCATCATTAAAATAAAATTGGCTTGTTTAAGATCTCAATTGGCTATAAAAAAGTTAAAAGAACTAATGGTACATATATTTAATATGTGGCCGATGCTTTGGTGTGACGTCCATACATTTAATATGTGGCCAAAGGTGATTTGGCATGTGAGTAGCTTGATTTCGTTGGAATCCAATCAAGTGTGGCGTGAATATCTCCTGCACGGTAGTTTGTCTGAAGTTCAGAAGCATATGTGAAACGATTGGAGCCATTTCCAAGTTCGCCTCAAAGCATCAAAAGTAAGCTTAAAGAAGTGTTGATTTCATCTAAAATGCCAGCAACAGGAGGATGTTCTAAGGTCGTGCTCCAACACTGTCACCCGATAAAAAATAATTGGATTCTCAAGGAAAGAAACTCAAACGAAAACAATAGACACCAAGGAAGAAGATATTCCAAGAGAAGCAGATGTGGAGGAAAGCTGAACAATTTAACAAAGAAGAAAGATGGTCTTAACTATGCCGAGACCATGGGTTCCACTTGCACCAACTGTTATTTGCGTGTTGGCTTGCAAAACATGCCTATTTGGATTGGTGCCGACTTGTTGAGGAAGTGATTCTAGGGGAAGCAAATTGGATGATTTTGATTCCAATGCCTTTTACTTTTCCCTTTATTAATCTCTACTAGAAAATTTTGAATGTATGCTCTTTCGATTTAATTTAAAATCACTATGAAATACAAATTTCGCATCATGCTTACTAGTATTGACATTGGTTGAGGAACTATTTTTCCCTCTTTCTTTATGAATTGTGATGCAAATTGCATTAATCCAAAGTGCTTGTTGAATGGCCGTGGTTTTCCAAGTTGTTCTATAGAATTTATCAAATAGACCTCGGTCACCACTCTTAATCCAATTTATTGCCAATACTTCATACTTCAGAATTATGAAATAGTAAGTTTTGCTCAATCAAATCTAATTTATATCTTTTGACGGTGTATACCTAGGTTCAGCATCCCCAACACCATCGTCAAGCATAGATATGACACATGTGAGATCGAAATGAAGCTCCTCCAATTTCCTTTGAGTTGGACTTGTACACCAACGAAACCTAAGGAAAGTGAAGTCCTAAAATCATACATGCAAAAATCCCCAAATCTAGATTGGATAGAGATAGAAACCTTCTTGAAATGGGAGAGGGGAGCTTCCAAATCTAGACTAAATCAGAAAAGGAAAGCTCTGCAAAATGAGAGGAAAGCAAGAAAAATATAATAGAGAACAAAATCAGCCAAAGAGAAAGGAAAAAAGGGAGGGGACGCTAGCTTAAACCCTCCCCTCCATGGAGGTTGAAGAAGAAAGCTGCGTGAAGATAAGATGAAGAGGAGAAACCCTAGAGAGGAAAGAGGAAAAGCAACAATTTTTATTCGTGACATTTAAGAGTAATATCATACAACAATCTCCAGTGTAATGAAATTATATTCTGTCTGATGGAACTGACATTTTGAGCCTTTTCATCCTAGCTATCATTCGATCCTTTGCATCATCTTCTCTATCTCTTTAACAATCCTAGGGATGCAACCATGCATGTTCCTGTCAAAACAAAAAAGCGAGAAAAATATGAATATTATGAAATATAGCCATCAACTAGCATGTAGTGAACATCATAATCCAGTAAGAGGAGCACATTCACGGGCCAAGAGAGTTTCTGATTAGGTTGAGTCTTTTCTAGTTAATATTGGCTTATGTAACAATAAAATTTATTGAATTTCTATATATATATATATATATATATATATTCAAATTGGAGAATGAGAAAAGCATATGCTCCTATTGAGCAGATCGACGAAATCCAAGTTTTGATCTATGCCCTTCAATTCATATTGAGGACTTGACTGTATAACTTTGCAATTGCTGGATAATGGACATATTGATGCTGATGAATACGGATCATTTGATTTGATCGACATATTTAATGCATGGAATGCGGAAAACTTCTTATGGGATGCATTGGACTCGACTCAACTTTCAAATTTTCAAGTTCTCTTTCCCACTCTAAGCATATGTCAGCAATCATAATAGAATGATACGTCAAGGCCCTTCACTTATACCCGACAAAAACAAGGCATAAATCGATTCATAGGGTTGGTTGGCTCGGTCTATTGCTGGGACCCTTCATCATGCATTTAGCTACCCAAGTCTCAACACTTCCTCTACCCAACAGTAGAAATTATTTCTGAAAGGAGAAGGTGAATGTGTTCGAAATCTTACCCATCATGCAGATGTATTCCATTCACATTGGCAGCTTTAGAAAGAGCCTCCTTCCATTTTTTAACCTTGTGCTTCCCAAACTCGCTCTCATGGTCGGTCAATGCTTTCTCATAACTCTGTTTCTTTCCACTCACTTCCCGTGGATTCTGTCCCCTTACTTCCCCTGGTGCCACCTTATAAAATATCGGTAGCAGCTGTTTTGTTCTATTCTTCTCCCCTTGGATCTGCACCAACTCCTTCAGACACCACCAAGATTCAGCGTAGTTTTCTGAGAAAACGACAACGTACATGCGAGATTGTTCAATGGCTTCCTTAAGTTTCGATGGGAAATCCTGGCCCATCAGTAAGTTCTCGCTATCCATGAAAGTCTTTATGCCCTTTTGCACCAAGGCCTCGTTCAGACCCTTAACAAAGTACTCACGGACATCCTTACCTCTGAAGCTTAGAAACACATCGTACATTTTCAGTTCAGAGATCTTTTTGACGATGTCTTCAATTATCTTGGCCTCCGACATTCTAACATGATAGACGACAGAGACGTGGATAATATAAGGTGCCCAAGCTATCAAATTAAATGAAGCGAGCAACAACAATTCGGTCTAAGAATAATAGATCATGAAGATTTCCATGCAAAAGGACACGTGCACAAATTTTAGGATACAATTTCACATTGCCGCTCCATATAGGCCGTGATGGTGCCAATGCGGAAATAAATGCAGAGTTGTCACGAGACACTATATTAAACTAAGACATGTTAAGGAGGACATTTGTTAAGCATGCCTAAGAAGAAATGAAGTGCTCCCAAAAAGAAGAAAAGAATGAACCAAGGAAAGATAATGCAAAATCGATACGTAATTATTATTGCCTTCGACTAAGGCCCGGCAAACAACCAACCTAATGTAACCAATTATCCAAGAGAAAAAGAAACAGCGAATTCACAGAAACTGGTTCACCCTTCACAGTGAATATTATTTCAGCTTTGATTATAACTATATATGTAGGAGAATAGAATATAGATGTAAATTAGAATAGACCAGTTGTTTATGTATTATGTATTGTCTTTGATATTGACTACACTTAACCTATTTGAAATTTGCGCAATTTCTCTTTTAACAAGTATCTCAATTCGCACATTCATAATTTTGTGTTTTGTGGATATATATACCTAATCTGAATTTAATTTGTTACTTTACTCTGAAACTCAACCAAAGTTTCCCCCGCCCCTTTCTCTTCTCTCCGCCGCCATTGCCACTGCCCCGCCATCGCCATCATTGCGTTCACACGCCCCACCCCCTCCCCACCACCGTGGCGTTCCTATTACCATTGCTAGCCCTAGCTGTTGTTGCGCCTCTCTTTCTTTGTCATGATAGACAGCGGGACGTCTCAGCCATAGCCAGCCTCAGGCGACCATTGCTCGAGGGTAATGACCCCAGATCTGGGATCGCGAGCCTCGATTCGTCCCCCAAAGCCAATGGACGCAGAGAGATGGAGGGGGCCTGAGGTGACGCGGTGAATCAACGGAGGCTTGGAGAGGAGGTTCTCTGTTTCTTGTGTAGTGTAAGTGTGCTCCGTGCTATGTGAGAGTCGGATGAGAGTGTGTTCGCCTAGAGAGAGAGAGAGAGAGAGAGAAAAATTACTACTTACTCATCATCCAAGTACCACCCAGACAAGCTACCCGCCTCCTGGAGAGCGTCCTTCCATCTCATCAATTTCCTCACATCCTTGTCGAGCTTCTTTTGAAAATATTCGATACCAGTTCGGTAACTCCCTTTCAATCCACTCACTCTACCTAATTCCACTCTATAAAACACCGGAAAGACCTTGAGGTCTCTTTGCTTCTTACACTCCATGATTTTCACCACCTCTTCCAAACACAACCTTGAATAGGCGTTGTCCTCAGAGAAAATGATGATTGCAAGGTCTGATTCCTCGATCATCTTCGGAACTGTGATCATTAGATTCCCTTCATCTTTCTCCCTTCGTTGAACGTCAAAGTAGTATATTCCAGCATGGACTAGAGCTGTGTATAGATGTGTGACAAAGTTGTTGCCAACGTTCTCTTCTCTGAAACTCACAAAGACTTTGAAACTCGCTCTGGAGTTGGAAGAAGAAGACGCCATTAGAATCAAAAACAGAAGTTGACAATGAACAATAATGAGTTGCCCAAGATTTGATACTTTGTTTGGGTGGTTTATTCCCATATGATCTTCTCCATATATTCTAACGAGTTGCCTAAGATTTAATACTTTTTTTGGATAGTTTATTCCCCATGGATCTTCTTTGTATATTCTCTAACATCCACTTGTATGACTTTCTTTAAGAAAGAGTATTATGAGGTGTTTTAACAATATTAGCGTGTGCACAGATCTAACCTATTTGTGCATGAATCTTTTCTAGATTAATTAGATGTCTTGATCAACATTATTTTACATCAAGTTTATTGCTAATTGAATTGTTAATGAATTTGACCTACCAAATTGAGATAGATTATTATTATCATCATAATTTCATATGGTCATGATTCGAGGCCAGTGTTTTTTTATTAATCGAATGATTGGCTACAAGGAAAGAAAACCTTTTGAAGGTGTCCAAATCCGGTATTTGGTAAAATATTGAACCAATGATCCAATCCAAACGTCTATAATAATCTCATGTTCCTCTGATAAACCTGTTGACACCTAAATTTTTACTGACAAAATCAAACATACGTTCAACAAAAATTATTAGCAATAAAAAGCTAATAAAACTCATCAGCTTATTCACGCGGGCTAGGGACTGACCCGTGAAATTTAAACTGCAATTCATTTGAAAAGTTTCCTTCGGCCGATGGGGAGTAAAGAAAAGTAAAATCGGAATGAGGTAGATATCGTTTTGATAATTTATAGTCCAAACGTCAATAATAATGCCGTGCTCCTTCGAGAAGCTAAAGGCCAAATTGACTCAATCAAACATAAAGTCGTCCATTCGTCTTCACTTCTATCCAAATCGACATTAAATTCTAATAAAAAGAGAAGACTATGATTTATTCACACGCGTTCACAGATACGACGAAGTCTTCTGCTCTCATCTCCCCCCATCACCCACCCCCCAACCACCCCCCCCTACACCCCTACCAACCAAAATAACCAAAAAAAGGAAGGGCGTGGACATTGAATTCTAATAAATAAAAAAAGATCTTTTGTCCGTCTTTTTTTTTTTTTTTGCTTATTTGGAAAATAAAGTATTTAATCTCATTAAAAAAAAGTAAGCTACTCCATTGGCTCCCAATAATATATTTCCCTGTGTCTTCCAGGAAATGTCATTCGCAACCAATGAGATTTTTTTTTCCTTTTGTTTCTTAGCCCTCGTGCGCTTTTACTTCAAAAGTTAATCAATATATTTTTCATTTTTTCAAGTGGCTAAAAAGTTAATTTCTATAAGGCAGTTGGAAAAATTGAATTATTGTTTCACCCAAAATCCATAACCAATGCAGGGAATGGAATTACCATTTGTCATGCAACCTTCCGGTTGCAACACAACCCACCATGGAAAATATTATAAATAGCATCTAAGAAAATTATATAGGATTAATTAAGGAAATGAAATTATATTAATGGGCACAGCAGATGAGCGCGGGATGAGGGAATTATCAAGGAGGCAGCGGGGCCCGCCAGCTCAACAAACTCGGCTTGCTGCCGGAGAGCAAAGGTACCGCAGCTCCAAGAACAATGAGAATATGCACATAATAAATTATTCCATGACTACTCTTGGATTATATTTTCATGATGCTTTTTTATCAACTTTTGATAATAATTTTAATCATATGAAAAATTGCTAATCCATTACATTGGCTGGTACTAAAGTTTCTGGTTTTTCCTTTAAATATTTGCGTTTCAGTTGTTAGCATGAAAAGTGAGACTGATTGGGGGTGGCGTTTCTCTGTCATCGGCTGACATTGCGCGCTCATTTACTAATATCCAATTAAATCTTGGCAGATATATATTGACGTGAAAATTTAAAAAATTATTAATTTTCTCTTTTCCTCCTCCATCTTCAACCTATGCTCCGCCTGAGCTTGGCTATCTCCACCGCCCAAGCCGCCGCCCTTAAGCCACCGCCCCACCGTGGCCATCATGTGTCAGAAGTAGGAGCAAGGGTTGAAGCAAGGTTCGGAGGGAAAGAGAAAGACGATAGATTTGGGAGAAAATTCTTTTCTGTGTATATTTTTCTATATCACCGAACAATGTACATCGATGAATAATTATAATACAAAGAATGTACTAGAAAAAGGAAATGTAATATCGTACATATCGATATAAATCAATCTAGCTTTTAGATTGATTCTATAATATCAAGATCGGATCAATTAGTATCTGAGGATCTTCTGCATATTTTGCATATATTCTAATACTCCCCCTCAAGCTGGTGGCTTGTAGATGTCCAAGACACCTAGCTTGCTCAATAGATATGCATGCTGTCTTTGAGATAAGGCCTTGGTAAACACATCCGCAAGCTGTTCAGCAGTTCCAATTCCCCTTGTCTCAATTGTTCCTTCTTGAATCTTCTCCCGGGTGAAATGACAATCCACTTCTATGTGCTTAGTTCTCTCGTGCATAACAGGATTCGCTGCAAGCTTCAGGGCCGATTCGTTGTCACAATAACTTCGTCGGACCCTTCAATCGTACTCCGAGGTCATCGAGTAATCCTCGTATCCATGCAACTTCACATGTGGTTTTTGCCATGGCCCGATACTCCGCCTCTGTTGATGACAGAGAAACTGTTGCTTGCTTCTTAGTTTTCCATGAGAGGAGGGTATCTCCTAGCTTAATGCAGAAGCCAGTTATGGATCTTCGACTCATGGGACATGTCGCATAATCCGCATCGCAATATGCTGTCATTTCCATGTTGCATTTTCTGGATAAAAGTATTCCGAGTCCTGGACATCCCTTCAAATATTTGACTACCTTTAGAGCGGCATTCATGTGAGATTCTTTCGGTTTGTGCATGAATTGACTCAGATTCTACACCGCATATGAAATATCAGGCCTGGTCATAGTTAGGTATATAAGTTTTCCAACGAGCTTCTGATAGCTCGTTGGATCCTGTAGTATAGGATCATCCTGAAATGTTCCCCCAAAGCATGATCTGTCTGTAGTTAGCCCGACATTCGTTCGATTGGAATGACAGCCGGCCTACACCCCGATAATCCAGCCTCTGAGACAATCTCTAATACAAACTTCCTTTGACTGAGAGAAATCCCTTGGGAAGATCGTGCGATCTCAATCCCAAGAAAATATTTCGGTGCTCCTAGATCCTTTATATGAAAGGTGGTATGCAAGTATCTCTTAAGACTCTCTATTGCAGCTTCATCGTTTCCTATAATAAGAATGTCATCCATATAAATCATCAAGTAGATAGATGACGTACCTTTGGTCCACGTAAACAGGGCATAATCATACTTTGATTGTTTGAAGTTGGCATTGGTGAGAGCATTGGCAAATTTAGCATACCATTGTCTGGAAGCCTGTTTCAGCCCATAGAGGGATTTCCGGAGACGACATACTTTATCCTCCCCCTGTCTTCGTAAGCCCTGAGGAATGTCCATGTAAATTTCTTCATCCAGATCACCATGAAGAAAAGCATTGTTCACATCCATTTGGTGTAAAGACCAATCATAGATTGCTGCAACAGATAAGAATGATCGAACAGTGACATCCTTGGCCACTGGAGAAAAAGTTTCGTTATAGTCGAAACCCTCACGTTGTGTATATCCTTTCACCACCAATCGAGCTTTGTATCGTTCGATGGATCCATCAGCTCGATATTTGATTTTGTAGACCCACTTGCAGCCTATGGACTTCCTATCCCGAGGAAGATTAACTATCTCCCATGTTTGATTGTCAACCAACGCCTGTAGTTCTGCTACCATTGCCTTTTGCCACCGTGGGTCTTTGGATGCCAAATCATAACTAGACGGTTCTACTTCGTCGGATATTTGACTAATGCAACATTTATGTTCCGATGAAAGTCTTTCAAAGGAAATGTAAGAAGATGTTGGATAGTTAATACCTGGTCCATTAAGTGAGGCACAGACATAATCTTTAGTCCATGTCGGTGGCCTTGTGGCTCTCTTTGAACGTCGTGGATGATCTGCCAGTGGTGGAGAAGGAGATATTTCTACAGCAGCATTTTCTGCATAATTTGCAAATTCATTCTCAACGTTGGGTGAAGGACTGGGTATGTTGTCCAATGTTGCTGTCTGTGGTGATTGATCAAAGGAAGGTGGAATGACTTGCCCCAGAGATGCAGCAAGGAAGTATTCAGGAGATAGATTATCTTCGACTCCAGATTGTGAGCCATTGGGGATATTGAGATTCCCTGTAGTCTCCTGAAATGGAAATACAGTTTCGTGGAATATGACGTCCCTGCTCACGAAAAATTCCCCTGTCGATGGATCCAGAATGTAATACCCTTTCTGTAGGTTAGGGTAACCCATAAAAATGCCTTTTCTTGCTCGTGGACCCATTTTATCTCGAGGTCCCACAGTTGTAGCATAACATAAACAGCCGAAGACTCGTAGATGATCTACTGCTGGTTTCCTTTTATGAAGTAATTCAAAAGGTGACTTACCAGCTAGAATCCGAATAGGCATACGGTTGATGAGGTAGGCTGCAGTAAGGACACAATCTCCCCAATATGTTGCTGGTATGGATCCCTGAAATTTTAAAGCGCGTGCAACTTCCAGCAAGTGGAGATGCTTACGTTCCACCACTCCATTCTGTTGTAGAGTATAAACACGTGAACTTTCATGTAGAATGCCATGAGCCAGAAAGAGTGATCTGCATTCATGGCTAAAAAACTCCTTTCCATTGTTGGTTCTTATTCTCTGGATTGACTTCCCAAACTGATTTTTAGTCAGAATAATGAACGTCTTCAAATGGGATGGAACCTTTGCCTTTGATTGCATCAAGATTACCCATGTGGCTCGAGAGTGATCGTCAACAACAGTGAGAAAATAACGTGAACCGTCACGATGTGCTGTGTGATATGGCCCCCAAACATCCACATGAATTAAGGAAAGAATATTATTGGAACGTTTTGTACTGGAAGGAAATGATGCACGGGATTGTTTTGCTAAAGGACAAATATGGCAGTTAGGGTATGGAAAAAAAAAATTGAGTAAAAAATTACAAGCACTAAAAAGGAAAAAGAAAAAACTCAAACGCTTCTTCCTTCATTTCTTCCCATGTTCTTCCTTTGCTTTTGGTCTTCGTTCCTTTCAAGAGAAGAAGACAAAGCTGGAGCAAGGACCAGCTCTTCATTAATCAAACGCTTGCATGTAACACGAGGGTCTCAATTCTCCATTATATTTTTTCCAAGTTTCCAATTTACTTCGATCTCCACTTACATTCAATTGAGGTAAGTTTCATGCAAATTAGTGTTGTCAATCTTTCATTCATTCAAGAGAAAGCAATTGGATTTTGTTGGAGTAACATGTTGACAAGGTGTGGGCATGTAGCAGAACATCGCACCAATAGGAATGACAATAGAAATGGTAGGAGAATTTTTTTTTTTCATTATTGTTTTTGTTTGTTTTTTAGATATTTTGGCGCATTACGTCTCCATTTGTCCAAATCAATGCATATCAGTTGTGTCCACTATGTATTCTTAAGTTGAATTTGCTGCCGTCATGGTCCCACATGTTGTTAATGGTCCCTATTTTTGTAATTTTGTTAACGCTTTCATTTTTTTTTTTTTTGTTCTAGTGTATTATTTGTCGTTAATGGCCACAGCTTGCAAGCATGGCAATAGTGATGAGGATGTCCAACTTAAACGCACACCATAAGTCATAGCAAAAGGAGTGGGAGATATTGACATGTGCTTATTATAGGATCTGATGATTGGCTATAGATAGTTTATGGTTTCAGATGTGCCATAAATGAAAGTGTGCTTCTAACTATAAATTATGCTTTGTTATTTACTTTATGGGCTTTACTTTTTCTATAGTTATTTGAGATTTGCTAGGCTTAAAAATCTTCTATATACCTTTCAAATATCATTTTAATATATGAATGACATCTTTATTTTGATTAAAAAAAAAAACATGTCAACAATAATTCTGCGCTCCTCCGAGGCACTAAAAGTCAAACGATTCAATCAAACATAATGTCATCATATATAGTGTCGATTCCACGTCACATCTAATGAGCTGTGCCATTTGTCTTTACTTCTTTCGAAGACCCCGCAAGCGGTGTGATACAACATCGTACCTAAAAAGTCTCCTTTCTTTTTTCAATTTTTTTTTTCGTTACATCTCTTTCCTTTCTTTTATATGTATTCTTCTCCATGAGATGTCTTCATCAATCATTCTTTGTTTAGCTCTTTTCTTGGTCTCATTTACAGGTAATTTAAGCAAATTGAGTAACGCCTGAGCCAATCCTCAACCGACATTCCTTGAAGCAAACTATACTCCCATTTTATTAACCAGGCTTTTAAATCCTACAAAAAGGGAGTTAATTGTTGCATAAATATGACTGTGTGTGGACGAATAAATCTCAACCATTTTTTCTTTTTTTTTTGGTAAATCTCAACCCTCTTGTGTACAATTTGCAATCAAAATCTTGAGAGATCAATCTTTTGGGAGCATTTCTTTGTAATGTTGAATGCTTCATTGCAAACCAATATTAGTTTGAGGCTTCAAGTATAGTTGATTAGGCATAATTCTCGAACAAGCTTTGGAAATGGGGTGGGCACCCATTTGGATCAGACCACTATAAAACGGTTATGCATTCCTTTATCGCTACTCATTTGTATTTATATGCATATAACGTTTCTAATAAATTGCTTAACTTATATTTGTATGTAAATACCTAATACTATGGAGCATATTTCATATTTGGGCTAAAATATCATTTGTGCTTATTTGAATTTTAGAGCTAAATATCATGGCATCACATGTTGGTAACTAAAGAGAGTTGGAGATACATTTTCATCACAATACATAATTAAACAATAGTATGATCAACAAGTGTTAGACAAGAAATCTTATGCATTCACTTGCTAAATGCAGGGAGGCACATGTATCTTTTTGCCCTTTTCCCCACATTTCATGAAGCAATGGTCCTGGAACAATTTTATAACCTTTTGTAATAAGGCTTTTATTTATGAAATGAGATCAATTTTATACAAAGAAATGAGAAATAATGCAATTGGTTCTAATGTATAAAATCAAAGAAATGAGAAATTTTCTAGAAGAACGCCTTTAAATGATTAATTGCTGTGTCAATAGGCTATCTATTTTATATACAAAAACGGCGGCTCTATGGATGTATTCCTTATTTTTACATGTCAGTGCCCACACATCTCGCACCTCTAATTTCTCTTGTATCTTTATTTTTTCCAAGAGGAGGAAATACCCTCTAGATGTTTTACATTTGAAGGATGTCGAGATTTGCACGGGGCCTCATAAGAAGCAATTTTAGGAATTTACTTCTTTGGAGTGAAGAATCTTTTGCTTGGGTGGGGCCCTTTTCATTTTTTGGTGTCCACTTGCATAGCTGTGTTACTCTCAGTCAAATCAAATTGCAAGTCATTTTCAAAATAATTAGATGCATCACACAAGAGTTCATAAGAAGGACTTCATCTAGGTGTGAAAAATATATATGTAGATTATTTAGTCAAAAAGAGGATTTTTCGTATTTGGACTTTAACGAAGAATGACGCTTCAAGTTTAAATTGTCCACTAATGTTGCATGTTCCATATGATTTGATGATATCTCACTTTTTTTTTTCTCTATCTTATTTTCTTAGTCGAAAGTGCAAGGAAATATTTGCTCATGAGTTTAGCTTATTATGTTACTATCTAAATTGATATTGCAAATGGACATCATTAATTTTAATCGAGTGCAATAACTTCACCGACCATTATGAATTCCATGTGGTTTGACGAAATCTCTCCTCTCTTTTTTTTCTTCGTCTTGTTCGCTTAGTCAAAAGTGAAATAAATAGCTCATCACTTTCGTGCCGGCTTTCCTCCACGCAACTTCTTTCCACGCCTCCTCGCTGGCAACTTCGCTCTGGAAAGAAAAATGATGGACTTGACTTTGATGGGCAAGTGGCCCCCACCACCTTGTTCCTTCTGCATGCTCATATCTAGAGTGAATCCGAGGCTTGAGTCCGCTAGCGCATTTCCATTGCACTTCCGCTACAGAAATGCCCCTATTCTTACCGACAGAAATATCACATGCTCGTCAACCAACTAACATTGACCGGCCATTGAGCACAAGTCTTTATTTGACTATGATTTACTCGCTTTAGGCGCTTATTAAAATAATTTTCACTCTAGACCCACTTTTTTTAAAAAAAAATGACCTCATTTTAGATACTTATTTAGAGATTTTCCTAATTATTTTTTAAAGATGCTCTGTGATTTTAATTAAGATGACTTAAAAAACTGCAATAAGTCATGATATCAATCCAATACCTTTGGCGAGCTTTCTAAAAACGAGCCCCAATGCTAGTGTCACTTCTTCAGCCACAAAATAATCAACTCGTCATATTTCATTTTCAAGACTCAAATAAAAATTTGCCATATCATTAAAGAAATATTCCGCACAAGAGTCACTCTTGAGCGTTAGACCAAACCATTTGGGACGGTGATGGTCCTTGCACTTCAAAGCATTTTCACAGTTATCCTCAAGAGTTATGAACTAGATCTATGTTGACCATAATTTAATTTCGATTATTATGAAACTCACTCAAATATTTTGTTTATTATTTGGACTTATATGTGCTGTATGCAAGCCTATTTTGCAGGATTTTGGAAAGTGTAAAAATGACCGGCTCTACAGAAAAACACAAGGCCGGGTACCTGGCCAAAGTAATGTCCAGACATTCGGCCAGCTAGATATCCAGCGGTTAACCTCCAGTGGCTCCCGTAGTTTTGAATATGGGTTTGTCCATCCCATCCAGCGGGTGTCAGAGTCTTTTTTAGCCGGACATTCAGAACACTTAAGAGTCGAATTTTTAGTTGTTTAAAGTGTTAGTAACATCTATTTTGAGTTTTTTTTTTTAAATAGGATAATTCATTGTATTGGGTAATTATGTACACCACCGGTACCCGTAGAATCCTCTTATATACACTTTGCAATAAAAAATCTGAGAGATAAATCTTGTAAGGGCATTTCTTTGTAAAAGAGTGCACCATATTTGTTAGAGAATGTTGGCTCCATCATAACCAACCTTTATACAGATATAGTGGATTGGACATACTCTTGAACAGTCTCGGGGAAGCTATAAATCGGCAGAGCATTCATCTATCTCACTCCTTTTATTGTATAGTGATTACTTGTTTAACAAATTGCTTAACTTATATTTGTGCATAAATACTTGATACTGTAGTGCATATTCCACATTTGGGCCAAAATTTGACCGTGGGTTCTCAATAAATTCTTCCTTAGTATTTCTTGTGTTTATTTGAATTTTTTGAGCTAATATCATGGCATCTTATGTTGTTAGTAGTTTCTAGCCGAAGGTCAATCTATTGTTGAGCAACTTTATTTTTTGGAACAAACTATAATTATTTGAAGGCTCATATGAGAATTTTTGTTCAATCAATAAGACTATGAATTGTGGTGGCGATGCATTACTAATGGCCCTTATGTGCCTCGTAGAATCAGAGATGAAACTATCATTCATTAAGATGAAAAAGAAAAATAACACAAATGATCTTTGGACTTTTTTGGTCCACTATGCAATGCTATGCCCGATTTTTTGTCTAATGTGCAATAAGGAATTTGAACTTTTAATTTATTCAATGCAGTTCTCAAACTTTGGGTTTATGTTCAATATGGTCCTTAAATTTTTAATATTTTTATATAGTCCAAAGACTATATTGAACATTTATCAATAGTTTAAGGATCACATCAAACAAATTAAAAGTATAGGGACAATATTGCACATTATGCCAAAGTTCAAGACCACTTGTACAAATTAAAATTTAGGACGACGTTGTATATTAGACCAAAGTTTAGGATCATTTATGCTATTATGCCAAATAAAAATAAATGGAGTGCTAAAGACATGAAATTAGTTTGATTAAATGCTAGGGCAATGAACATGTTGCATTGTGCTTTGAATGCTAATTCATCGAATCATGTTCTTCTGCTAAAGAGATATGAGAAAAACTTGAAGTCGCTTTTGAAGGAACTAATAGAGTTAAAAAGTTTAAAATTAGTATGCTTACTCATTAGGATGAGCTTTCTACTATGAATGAGAGGGAGTCCATCTTTTGATATGTTTACCTTATTCACCGACATAATTATAGTATAGAAATCTCTTGGCAAGGTTTATCCTCAAGAAGAGCCAAACCAAAAGATTTGAAAAGCTTTGCCGGAAGTTTGGGAGCCTAAGGCTGCGCATGGTAACATTTCTGTTTTTTAGAATTTTTGTTCTTTTGTTCCCCGGAACAAAAAAAGAATAGAAACCCATTTGGTAACGCCAAGTTGTATTTCTATTCTCCGGAATAGAAAATTAGCCCAGGAATAGATTTGGAGCAGAAACGAGAAACAAAAAAAATTGCTTCTTGTTCCCGGGAACAATTTCTAGAAATAAGTCAATTTTTTTTTTCTTTTATTCTTCTCTCTTGCCGCAGCCACCGAGTTAGCCCAGGAATAGATTTGCAACAGAAACGAAAAAAAAAAAATTACTTCTTGTTCCCGGAAACAATTTCTAGAAATAAATCAAAATTTTTTTTCTTTTATTCTTCTCTCTTGTCGCCACCGCCGACCGCCGACGCCACCACCCGCCACCGCCGCCGCTTGCCGTTGGTCGCCATCGGGTCGCCGGTCGCCGCCGCGCCGCCGCCTCGCTCGGTCATCGGTCACCACGGTTGGCGACGGCGCGGTGGTGGCGCGTAGTTGGCGATCGGCAATCCATGAATAAGAATAAAAAATGAATAAATACAAAAAAGAACTGTTGCGTTACCAAACGTATTTCTATTCTTTTTCTATTCCAATAGTAGAAATTTTGTGTATTTATCAAACGCATCCTTTTACTCAGAAATTGTTCCCCGAAATAGAAATAGAAAAGAACTATTTCTGAAAAAAAAAAAACTCTTCCCCAACTAAGAAGTGTTGTCATGCGCACCCAAAGAAGTTCATGATCTCTCCATAGCGTCTTTTTCTTAGCTTCTCTGAGAGGTTGTTACACGTAAAATCAAATTGAAGGCTCGAGTTGAGGAAGATTCAAAGAGGAAGAAGTCATTTGCTCTTGGATCCACTAACTCGGATGCGGAGCTAAAACAATGTAGTGACAAGGACATGACTATGATCACGTAGAAGTTCCAGCATGTTCTCAAGAACAATAACTTCAAAAATGATGAAAGGCACACACAAGGAAATCTAAATTGGAGAAACAACGTCAAATGTCACGAGTGCAACAAGTCAGGCCATCTACGGTACAAATGTCCAAGACGTGTCACCTCCAAGGACAAGGGGGACAAGAAGGAGCGATTTGGCGAGACGGATAGAGATGATAAGAATTTACAGAGAAATTACAAAATGCTCGTGAAATGAAAAAAAAAAAAGCATTGACATCTACAGGAAGCGATAGCGTGGTCGATGATACCTCTAGTGATCAAGATGTTGCCAATCTATGTCTCGTGGCTCTAAGCGATTGAGAGAATGAGGTAAATGATCCTACATTTGTTTTGACTTTTGAAGAGCTTCAAGGTGCCCTGGATGATCCTGCAGTAGATTTTGAGAAGTTATTAAGAAAATTCTCTGTCAAAGAAATCAAATGATTCTCTTATTGATAGATAGAAACAAGAGATTGAAGGATTAATTTGAATCTTTGAACAAAAAGAGTGATGGTCTTGAAAAGGAAAACATGGCTTTGAAGCATGGCCAAAAGTGAGATCAAAGAAAAATGTCAAGAAGTTGCAAAAGGAATCGGAGTATTTGAAAAAGAAAACGGATGAATTGAATGCCAAATTTGCAAAAGTTTATACTAAGGGTACTAAGAGCTTGAACACAATGTTTGAGAAACAAAAATTTCCTCATCGTAGAGTGTTCTTGGATACCAGCCTTTTGAAAATAGGAGAAGTGTTCATGCCGTTTTTTTGAGAGCTTCTCAAGTATGGCTCGTTTGTAACCTGTGTGGTAAATATGGACATTGTACACAATTAGTACTTGGGAAACGGTGTTGTTAGAAGAGTAGAAAGGGCATGGGGTACCTAAAGTTTCATTGTCTACTCACTCTCAAGGATCCAATGCGGTTTGCATACCAAGAAAAAAAAATCCTTAAATGTGCTCTTTGTAGGTATGAATATGTCTTGGGACCAATTCCGATATGCACAAATGATACCTTGATAGTGGTTGCTCAAGACAAATGACTGAAAATGCTAGTTTATTTAAATCTTTGAAGAAATGGATGGAGGATATGTGAATTATGGTGACAACTCAAAGGAAGAGTCATCATAGGTATTGGTTAGGGAGAAGTGTTAAAAAAGTCCTAAACCTTTTGTATTTGTGCTAATTTAGTCTTAAATATTTTTTGGTACCAATTTAGTCCTAAACGTATTTACTTTGTGCCAATTCAGTTTTTTTCGGCCAATTTTGGCCGGATTTTGCTAATTGGATGCAGGCTAGCTAACATGGCTTGATTGGTGCTGACGTGAATAACTTTTAATAATATTTTTAATCTTTTTCTTTTTTTTTCTTTTTCCTTCTCCCCCTCCTTCCTCCAGCTGGTTGTTGGACCTTGCCAGCCATTGGCGAGCCTTGCCACCACCTCACCAGTGGTCGTGAGGGCGGCCTTGTGCTGGGCGGCAAGGCTTGACCCTCGCCAGATCCAGTGAGGGTGAGCCTCGCCGACGCCGCCTAGGCTGCGATCCGGCGAGGTTGAGCCTCGCCCATGGCCAATGAGGCTTGCCCTTGCCACCCAATGCGAGGCCGCCCTCGCGGCCACTTGGCGAGGTGGTCGACAAGGTCAACCACAACCTCGCCAGTCGAGGAAGGAGAAGAGAAGAAAAAAAGAGAAAAAAAAGGATAAGAATAAAAAAATCAAAAAATTAAAAATATTAAAATATTATTAAAAGTTGTCTACGTTATCGTTGATCGGGTCATGTCAACCAACCGGCATTCAGTCAGCAAAATCCAATCAAAATTGACCAGAAATGACTTGAATCGGCACTAAGTAAAAATGTTTAGGACTAAATTGGCACTGCAAAAGGTTTATGACTTTTTTAACACTTCTCCCGTATTTGTTATGTTGGTAAAGAGGAAACTCTTATTAAAATGTTTTGCTTGTTGAATATTTGATACATACGTTGCGCAGTATTGGTCAATTATGTGATAAAGGCTTCCGAGTAATTAATTGATCATCTACTAGCTCTATTACTGAGACTCCTTGTGGCATTGCTCAGGTTATTGCAAGAACGCATGAAAATGCGTATGTGATTTAGCCAGGGTGCTTAAACTCAAATGATGAAAGTTGTCTTGTTGTATCAAACAAAAATGATCCTTGATTACAGGATCGAAAATGAGCACATATTAGTATGGATACTATCTCAAGGCTTCCTAGGTTTAGTTTAGTTCATGGCTTACCTAATTCAAAGATCAAGTCTGTGATGCTTGTGTTAAAGGAAAATGAACAAAAGTGTCGTTTGAATCTAAGAAGCGTGTTAGCACCTTTAGACTTTTGGACTTGCTTCGTATGGATAGGTTTGGTCCTTCAATATCTTCGAGACTTGGTGGTAAAAAGTATGGGATGGCCTTAACTCATATTTTTTATAACTTTTGATGTCAGGATTCCTAGAGTTCTAATTGACCGCCAATTTGGTGGAGAATCTACGCTAGAAAGTTTGGACATCAAGAAGAGATTAGAAGTTTGGATAAGGAAGAATGCCTGGGATGGCCAACCGGAACCCAAGAGGTATCACCACCATTGTTGTATTAGGCTAGCTGGCGAAGTTGATATCAGGACGAAAAAGGAAGATGAGGCTCCCACCATTGAGCTTACTTCGCTTTGGGAGGGGGAGAGATGCACACGGTCTACAATGAGATGCAACAAGGATTTGCAGGAAATAGGAGAGGAACTTCAATTGTTCAACCAGTTTGCTGAAATTTTCCTCCAAAATTCATCTCTTTTCCCAATATCCTCCTCCTCCTCCACCACCTTATTAGATGTGTCATCGTATTTTTTTCAAGATCATCTGGGCTTGTTTCCTGTTTGAAGATGTGCTCAAAATTATTTTCCGTGTGAGCATATTTTAACACTTGACCTTGAGTACATTGGATTGCTGAAATCATTTGATCTACTTATTTGCTTCTTAAGCCTATTTTGATGTTCTGACAAAGAGGGGATATTTAATTTTGATTAATGAGCATGCTCGGAGGGGGAGCTTATGATTTAAATTGTATCAAGGACTTCGATTTCTCAAGAAAGTTTTTTGACTTTTATTTTCCTCGTTAAAATGTTTAAGGGGACTTTCTTCATTGGGAGATTCTGTTTGATTAATGGTTTAGACATCATAAAAAAATGGGAATATTTTTTACCCTAATATAGTTTTGATGATTACAACACTCACTCAAATACGTTATGATTATTTTAAATTATATCCGTTGTATTTGAGTATTTTTTGAATAATTTTAAAGGGCTAAAAGAGACCGTCTTTGCCTTGAAAAATGGGGCTGAGTACCCAATCGGCCGGATGCCTGGCCAGGTTACCTCCGCATTCCACACTCCCATAGTTTTGAATCTGGATTTGTCTACCCAATCCAACAAGCGTCTAGGCCATTTTTAGCCTGACAGTTGGACTCCCAGAAGTCTCAATGGAAGAATTTCTAGCCATTTGATGTGTTGGTAATGCCTAGTTTGGTTCCTTTTTTATTCCCCTATAAATAGGGTAGCTCATTGTCTTGGGTAATTGTGTACGCTACCAATACTTGCAATATCCCTCTAGTATACAATTGCAGTCAAATTCATAAGAGATGAATGTTGTGTTTCTTTAGGAAAGAGTGCACCTATGTATAAAGGAGTACTGGCTCCATCGTTAATCAACTTTTGTATAAAGCTTCAAATGTAGTAGATTGGGCCTTACTTTCAAATGGTCTCTGAGAGTGGGGTACGCATTGGTTTGGGCCAAATCACAATATATCTTGCCAAAGTTATATTTGTGTGTAAAATACTTTATATTGTGTTGCATATGCTACGCATTTGGGCCAAAAGTTAATACATCCCATCAAGGATATTCTCATTTTCAATAACTTTTTGTTTTTCTAAATCATTAGCCTCATCAAAAAATTCATCAAATGAATCACGCGACTTACCTATTGAGCCATTTTTAAGGCATTAAGCATACATCTTCATATGATCTTTTACTCAATTATGATATTTTCATCTCTGGGATAGGAATGAAAAATTAGTATTGGAGAAATATGATATGGGGACATTAGAAAGACGTTGACCCAAATTGAAGTGCACCAAGATGGTCGAAATTCAAATAATTGGAGAGCAATCAAGAGCTCTAGCCTCTTTAATGTTCTTCAAAAGAAGATGCACCATGTCTGTCCACTTTGCTTGAAGTTCTAATCTGTGGGCAACTAGTCGATCCATGATGTTTTGCCTCGATGCCCTCCAGATTACTTCAACCGCTTATGAACTTACTTGCAAATAACTTATTGTATTGCATGTTTTCCATTAGTCATCATTTGAAACCATCTTGATTTTAATATTTTGTTTCTCGAGTCCATTTGTTTCACGAAAAATGAATTATTTAAATAATATATTTTTTTAAAAATAATCATTTATATTGTTTATAAAAATAAATGAGCAAAAAATTTTTTTATCATCCATGAAAATATCTAAACATAAATTATTATCGATAATGACAACTTTAAGCGACACAACTAATCCTTTAGAAAAAGATTTTTTTAAATTAGTCATTTTTCATAGAACAAACAGAGCTTTTATGCATGTTGCTTCTCTACTAGGTCAAGCTCTTCAAGCTATAACTCAGCTTCATTATTCCACATTTTTTTTTTGTCAGACATTGTTCCACATTACAAGGTCATAACATGTAAGTTGGGTACTAACAAAATTATATTCGATCTTTCTTCCAAAATGGTATACTTGGTATAGAAAATGTAAGAAATATAAAAGCAATAATTCTAAGGTTATAAGTCCATTATTAGCAATCTCTCAAAGAATTTCATTTATCTTTCCTAATAATCGTAGATGTCATTAGCGTTTGCGCTAAATCGTCACGCATATTCAATTGATATAAATCGTCAATTCCAGCTTCAGTATTTGCAGTCCTGTCATGCGTTCCTCCACACTGGTTGGGCCACTTTCCTCTTGATCCGTTCGATTTGGGCCAGTTTCCCAAAGTGCAGTATCCTCCATAGCTCTTGATAAAATACTATTTTTCAAGGACTAGAGCTGGTTCTCATGGCTTCTCTTGAACTCTCTTCCTTTGAATTTGTTTGATACCTGAACATGACAAACCTCGGAGAGCGTACGTTACTGACTAACCACATAGAGGAAAGCAGGATCAAGTTGAGTCGCTGGTTGTTTGGAATCACGGTCTTTAGGTTGTCCTCTAATTGTTTGCACATTATTTGGAATCATTGCTTTGTCAAGACTTCTTCCATTACTCTGAGGCTATAAGCTGAAAATGATTCGAATCAGCATGACCAAAATTGACTTTTTCATGTCAATCTTGATTTGGAAAATGCAAGCCACATATGACTAGAATTTGCTTGATCATATGGTGTCTATGAAGCAATCCCTTTCCCCTTCTTGTCATTAATGCGTGGTAGGACGTGGACTGTGGCTATCTCTTTTCCTCCTCCTGTTGGAATACAGAAAGCTTATCCTAGGAACTTGTCATAAGGAACCCCTTCGGTATGTCTCCGACAGGAAAAAAGGCGAAGCCTTTTCCTCAGCAACAATCTTCTTGCAACGTTGTGATAAGTGCCAATGAACTACACATCTAGCAAAGGAACAAAAATACGAGTCTATTCAAACGTTATGTGAACTACTTATGTGGGCAAAATATATTTTCTTGTACTATGTTCTGGCAAACAAAACATTAAAGAACCTCGGAGGCAGAGTGATGTTCTTCGTGAGGTATTAGATTCCCATTATGGGTGATGTTATGACGCCATTGGCTTAAAACGGATGAAATTCATGCCTTTTTTTACTGGCTATTGCTGGATCATTAAAGAAATTATTTGTATAGTTGTTAACTACATAAAGATATTTGGTTATTCAACAATTCAGAATAATTATTTCTTGTCAACTCTTGCTATACTAGTAGGTATTTTATAATAGTACAATAATTAGCCACACCCACTAATTACTAATTCAATCAAAGTTACGACTTTTGTAAATTAATAATTACTAACTACTTGGAGAAATTATTAGTTACTGAAAGGTTTAAGCTTACTTTTAAATGTGGAAAGTAAATATTGACTCTTCAAATTTACCAGATCTCAATGGATTGAAAGTTTATCTTTCCCTAAAGAGAAATTAAAAATCAAACCAAGAAATTACTAGCTATTGTGAAAGGTGCATACTTCCTTTTTTCAGTATAGACATTATCAATTGAATGAAAAGTCACTTTCTCGTATTATTAGACATTTTCCCTTTGAAGATTACTAATTACCAATTGGATGGAAATATATCACTTACTAATATTTTGGAAACTACTTATTCGGCTAAAAAAGTTACCATACTTGTAGAAAGATCACTGCTTTTGAAGATAAAAGAGGGAAGCTAACTTCTATGAGCCTGTGTATGATAATCTTCCAGTGTTGGTTGAATCTTAAAAGAGCCATTTTTGCCGCATCTAACTAATTGTCTTTCATTCCATAGGATATTGTTGCTGACCGCCGCTGATCCTACCATTTTTTTTTTTTCATTAGCAATAATCTTCCTCTGCTTGCGTATATCTTTGTTTATTCTCCTCCTCTTCCTCTTCAGATACCCTTTTTCATTATTGTCGCACCCCATCCCCGCAACTACATTCCGACCGAGGAGAGAGCGATCCAATCTTTCTCTAGCCAGCACTAGCAAAAAGAGTGCTCACTCTCTTTTCCGATATAGAGATTTACTCATATTGCACAAAGAAGTTACTAAGTGCAATTACTTTGTATATTGACACTTACTTTTTCAATCTTACAAGTCACTAGCGAAACAAGAAGTTTATGATTACAGGGTTGTTAAAAGTTGCTCGATGTCTTGAAAAATTACTGATAAAATGAGATGTTACTTATTACTAATAGAAGCACACATGCTTTTTCAGTATAAGAAGTAGCTACTAAGGATAAGAAAAGTTGTTGTAATTACTTATGGTATTTTGGTACCAACTAAATTAGATGAAAGCTTACTCACCAAGCAGAGAGGTTAGGTGACAATAATAGCAAATAATTGTGCACTTCAAGCTTTCATGATCACGATTATACAACATCATATTTATCATTTTACATGAATCATAATCAATATGAAAAAATCTATTGCTCGATGTGATGTGTCATGCATATCTCTTGAACCAATCCATTGAGTCGATCAGGCATTGATTTGCTTCGGGTTTCACTTGGATGGATCCTAAATCCAGTTGTTAGCTTCTTCATCCAAATTGAACTCAATTTGCATCGAAATTTTAGATGGACTCGGGTCAAATGTCCGACGATGTGTTTGCTTTTTTAATGACCTCGATTCCATCAAATCACATATACCTCTCAAACCAATCATTGGGCCAATTATACCAAGATTTGATTCGGCTTTCAGTCAGATTCGAGCTCTAAAATCGGGTGGTTGCTTCACTTCTTCGACACAAATTGAATTTATTACCGTCGAGTTATGGACCGACCGAGTCAATTGTCCGACAATGCCGAGCTACTGTTCTTAACGACCTCGATGATCACACAGCAATCGGCAACATCAAAACTCTCGCTGGGGAGCGGTGTCGATACCGCAAAAACAGTAGGAGCCAGAAAAAGGAGTGCAATTGCGCTGCTGTCCGCAGACCTTTTCCCTTTCTTTTTTCTGTGTTTTGTTTCTTTAAACGAAAATGCATTCAGTTCTTCATACGTACACTGTCTATATTTCTAGTACATAACATTTACGGAAAGTTGAGAATGTACACTAATGCGATACAATTTTCATGTGCACATCTTTTTCATATTAATTACTAAATTTCATGCACGTTCTACATATGTGAGTGATTATTTTATTCCTTGCACAACGTCATAATATGTTAATAATTTTAAATTGGACAGAATAATTACTAGATTTTTTCCTCTTTATTACCGCTTTATGAATTCCTTTCAAGAAAGCAAACACCAAATGAACACTTTTGGTATATTTTTAGTAAAAGCAAAGCACATTTTTTGATAAACATTTTTAGGAAATTAAGGTACTTGATTTAATAAAAGTCCATGTGCTTAGATTGAAAATCAAAATGTAAATGATTGATGCATTATCTAAAAAAAAAGAAATGTATTAATATCATGAAAAATCATAAATCCCAAATTCTATCAAAAAATATTTGTGACAAAATTATTTTTATTAATTTCTATTAAATCGGATTAATATTATGAAAAATCACAAATTAGTAAATATGTGACAAATAGAGAGTAAAACCTTCAATTTGTACATCCATCAATTGTCGATGTCATTCAAGTTAGCAAATTGATAGTAATATCTAACAAAAATTAACTGGGATCAAATTTGTCATAAGTCTAATAGTTTGAGATTTTTTTTTTTTGCTGGTGCAAAAAAAAAGAAATAGTCTCAAACACTAGCAAAAGATACTCCACGACACTGTCTTCCCAGCAGAGACGTTCGAATTCAGAAAAAGGCACTCACATTTTCCACCATATTCCCCGCTTTCACGTGACCTTTTTCTCAGTCCCCCATGACCCCAAGCTCCCACTCCACTCCAACCAAGCAATGACGCTCACCACCGCCGCCCTCTCCCTCCTCCTCCTCCTCCCCTCCTCGCCTCCCCCCCCCGCCGCCGCCGACCCGCCCCTCGACTCCCTCCTCCCCTCCGACGCCGTCGCCCTCCTCTCCTTCAAGTCCAGCGCCGACCTCGACAACCGCCTCCTCTTCGCCCTCAACGAGCGCTTCGACTTCTGCCAGTGGCGGGGCGTGAAGTGCGCCCAGGGCCGCGTCGTCCGCCTCGCCCTCCCGTCCTCCGGCCTCCGCGGCTCCCTCGCCGCCGCCACCCTCTCCCACCTCGACCAGCTCCGCGTCCTCACCCTCCACAACAACTCCCTCTCCGGCCCCTCCCCGACCTCTCCCCCCTCGCCAACCTCCGCTCCCTCTCCCTCGGCCTCAACTCCTTCTCCGGCCCCTTCCCCTCCTCCCTCCTCTCCCTCCGCCGCCTCCGCGTCCTCGACCTGGGCCACAACTCCTTCGCCGGCCCGATCCCCGCCCAGATCACCGCCCTGGACCGGCTCGACACCCTCCTCCTCGACGGCAACCGGTTCGGCGGGCCGCTGCCCCCCCTCAACCAGACCCTGCTCAAAGCTTTCAACGTCTCCGGCAACAACCTCAGCGGCCCGATCCCCGCCACGCCGACCCTGTCCCGGTTCGACCCGTCGGCGTTCGCCGGGAACCCGGGGCTCTGCGGCGAGGTGATCAACAAGGCGTGCGCCTCGGGCGCCCCTTTCTTCGGGCCCACCTCCTCCGGCGGCAACGGGAGCAGCTCCGTGCCGGCTCCGCTGGCGCAGAGCGCGCAGTCTCAGAACGGCGTCGTCGTGTCGCCGGCGTCTTCGTCGCGGAGGAAGCCCAAGAGAACCGGCGCGATCCTGGGCTTCGTGCTCGGGGTCATACTGCTGGTTTCGGCATTGTTGATCTTCTTCATCCTGTGCAAGACCCGGAAACGCCAGACCCGCGCAAGCCTGAAAGGGCCCGCCGAGCCCGACGAGCCCGCTGTGCAAGCGAGAGCCGTGAATGCTGCGGCTCCGAACTTGATGACGGAGCTGCGAGAGAAGTACAACAGCAAGATTCAAGAGGCTCAGCAGAGAGTTCAGAGGAGCGGGTGCTTGGTGTTCTGCGCAGGAGAGTCGCAGCTGTACACGCTGGAGCAGCTCATGAGAGCGTCCGCCGAGTTGCTCGGCAGAGGCACGATCGGGACGACGTACAAGGCCGTGCTCGACAGCCAGCTGATCGTGACGGTGAAGCGGCTCGACGCTGGCAAGACGGCGGGCACGAGCGAGGAGGTGTTCGAGGGGCATATGGACTCCGTGGGCTGGTTGAGGCACCCGAATTTGGTGCCCATGAGGGCTTTCTTTCAGGCCAAAGGGGAGAGGCTTGTGGTCTTCGATTATCAACCCAACGGCAGCCTCTATAATCTCATTCATGGTATATACATTTTACTTATTTTGCGAATAACATTTTGATCATTGATTCGATTCTTTTAGCATGTATCGGACGCTTTGCTTTGTTCATTGAGCATCAATGAGTTTGGCTTTGTTTCTTTTGAGGTATATCTTTGATGGGTTTCTCGGATGTGTTGTACTGGGGAGACTTCATGGGTATTCAGTAACATCGAAGGGCCTACTTGCTAAGATGGGTTGGTGTCTGCATGCGGTTAGAGCCAGTCGTTTGTTTGTTGGTACAGTGGGTCGTTCCCGGGTGCTATCTTTGCATTATTGGCCATGTTTTGGAGTAAATGCTGCAGAAGGTTGCAGCTTTTTCGAACTCTCATTTATGCATTTTCCTTCTCAGTTGTAAAGTAGGGACATTTCTTGTTGACTTCTTGAGAAATGCTGGAAGAACGGAGTAGATTATCAAATTCAGTTAAGTAATGAGGTGCACTCACTATTGTCGTCGCCTTTAACAACTCGAGCTCGAGCTTTGGTTTGGTAAGATCAGCAACAGCTGAAACTTATAGCTCGTTTATTAAATTGATAAAGAGTGGCCTTTCATATTGTGGTTGGGTCAAGTATAAAATCTACTGACAGTATCTAATAATGTGAGGGGATGTGAACAGCCAGTACAGATTGAAATCAACTTGTAATCAACGCATCACGGTCCATTATTTGTTAAATTTGCCGTTATTCTTTAATGCATTTGCTATTTCCTATTCAACTGTGAAACTGAAATGGGAATACTCTTAAATTATGCAAGATGGAGCAAAAGTCAATTTGTTACGTGGTTCAGTTGATGTTTTGCCTGCTTGTTCTTTGCAATCCCTGTGTTGGCCAACAGGGAGACTTTGAGCTATGTCTCATGTGGATTTACACTGGGATTGCTTAAGCAATCTTAAGACTGACTTCAATTGAGAACAAGCGTGTTTTAATTTCTTGTGGCCATCTACTTTGTGAGCTTGTTATACATTTTTATTTTTTTTTAATCTTATGGAGTTCTTTTGACAATTTTGATTAACAGGAAGTTACTGGAGGCGTTTGCTCTAGATTATTTTGATTTATTACTTCTAACATCTTGTTAGGTGATAAAATACTCTTCAATTTCCTCAAAAAATTCTTGAGACGTAGAGGCTTAGACAATCTCTACTCTGTTGGGACAGTGAACTAGCTGCTCTGGTGGAGTGCTTTCCAGCATTTTTCCTCGAGTTAATGTTGAATCTACCACACTTTATCTATTATCTAGCAAGTCGACATTTATCAAAGCATAGTAACTCACACGTCCAGGCCCTGATACTCCTAGCCTTTGGAAAAAATAGCTTTTTGTAGGCTTGCCTACTCCAATTATGTCAATTCTGGCCTAGGCATATGAATATAGCTCAAGCAGACCAGCCTGAAGAACTTATGATTACATACATGTTCATTTCTTTAATGCTTTGGAGATCTTATTTGCAATACAGGTTCAAGATCAGCAAGAGCAAAGCCTCTTCACTGGACATCATGCCTAAAAATAGCAGAAGATGTAGCCCAAGGCCTTGCGTACCTTCACCAAGCATCAAGACTTATACATGGGAACCTGAAATCCACCAACGTTCTTCTCGGCACAGACTTTGAGGCCTGTCTCACAGATAATTGCCTTGCAGCCCTTGCAGAATGCCCTCTAAATGAAGATCCTGATTCTGCTGCTTATAAAGCCCCAGAGTCACGAAAGCCCATCGGTCGAGCCACTCCAAAATCCGATGTGTATTCCTTTGGTGTCCTCTTACTGGAACTCCTGACCGGTAAACACCCGTTGCAGCATCCCTTCCTTGCACCTAGTGAAATGCTGGATTGGGTCAGGGCAATGAGGGAAGAAGACAGTGAGGATAAAAGACTCGGGATGCTTGTTGAAGTAGCTACTGTCTGTAGGGTAACATCGCCCGAACAGAGGCCGGTGATGCGGCAAGTTTTGAAGATGATACAGGAGATAAAGGAGGATGTGATGATGGAGGAGAATGCTTCTGTTGGATATGCGTAGATTTTTGTCTGCTCACGAGATTTCTCAAGATGAGAAAACACGGGATGTAGGGATTGAGCGTGCATTAGCAGCTTGTTAGAAAAATTAAGCCTGAACGAGGTAAATTTTACAAAGGATATTGGATATCGTTGGCCGGTGAATTAAGGGGTATGTTTTGACTTGCAGAGATTTCTGCTGTACCCATGTGATGGTAGATAAGTAAAGTTTCACTGTTTCTGAGCAAATTTTGTTTAGATCTATATCGTAGAAAACATTCTCCCTGATTTGAAGGGTCGTGCTTTGACATGAACCTGTTAATGTGCATATTCTCCTCAATGGGTTCTTTCTGCAAAGTCTATACTCAGGATATAGGCATACATCGCTAGAAGGTGTGAATTTTGACATGTAGAAAGTACTTTGCCGAGCTCGTCCCTTTACCGGTTCAGCTGGGGTGGGCCCAGCAGTGCGCGGGCCTCACTGTCAGACCTAGTCGATGACTATACTGCGTCGGGCGAAGTTCGTGCCAGCACATAAATACATGTGCTCACCACTTGGAAAAAGTTAAAAACACTATGTTGGGGTCTTGGATTTGGAACTTCAAAAACTGTTCTCGTCTTTCCTCGTTTGTCTCTTTGAATGAAAGGCATCGAAGTTTTCGCTCTGCTTTAATAAAAACAGAGCCGTGTCCCGATGTTTCTCATCAACTTTCACAAAACAAAAGAGTCCTCAAACTTCCTCCCCATTCGCTGCCTTCGTCTCTTTATCTTTTCTCGGGGATTAGGAAAGGTAAAGAGCGATAGCAACCATGCAACCATGCAAGGACAAAGCTAAACCGGACAAGACTGGGTTAATGATAGGAGATGCTGATGCATAGGGCATGAAAGTGTGAAAAGAGTTGAGCAAAATGGGAGGGAGAAACTTGGGGAACGAGACTGCTTTGTCAAAAGCGAAAGGTCAAAAAAGGTTTGGTTTTTGGAAGGAAAAGGGAGAGAAATTGGAGGGGGATTTGACAGTGTGGGGGGTAGGACATGGCAATGAAAGAGGGAAGCAGCGCAGCACATGATGTGGGCGTCCCCATGTTCAGGCGACGATGGTGGCGGTGAAGTGGTGGTACTGGTGGACCACTCGGGCGTCGCCTTTTTGTCCGAGTGGGGTTTTCAATCAAGGGCACTTGGCGACAAACTTAGGGGGGGCCAGGTAATTGAGCGCGGTGCTGAACGGGGTGGGTTGCTGCTGTGGAGACCCGTGGCCACTTCAAGATGATGGCTTTATCACGTTATTGATGAATATCATGACAAATAGCGAGTAAATCATTGCATTCAAATCAAGCATGCTCTCAATTTTGGAGATAAAATTGAGGGCTATGCATGTAAGGGTCTATGGGGAACAGTTTGACAAGTTCGGTGCTCTTTTCAGTTGGCCTATGTTTAATGTGTTCGACGTACCACGTATGGCCATAGTAATTTCGTTTTCTAAACTTTCCTACTGTCGACCATTTGTCCGAGACTGGGACCTCATGGAATTTAATTGCGTTGCATGTGAGGTCTGAGGCCATCTACAGTGACCAATGAAATGGATCGTTGTTGAGGTGGCGATCCGATATGGAATGGGCGGGGCGGGGCGGGGCGGGGCGGGGTGGGTCGATGATTGTCCATGTGGTGGCCCAACCTACAGCAAGGGAGCATTGATCCGTAAATCTATCACCAGCATGACATCAGGAGATTCTCATGCAGCGGTAGAAATGCAAGAGAGACTCAAATTTCTTTCCAGCCAAAGCTCATCTTTGCTTCTCACGCGGGATGAGAAATGCCTTACGCAATTTGTGCTTTCGGCCGATGTCCTCGTCCATCATCGAAGGGCATCATTTGGACGTGATGTGCATTTTGCTTTCGATGGTTGTGATCAGTACACGTGGGAAGGCTGCAGAAATGTTGGATGCCGTCTTGCGACATGGTTGGCAATACTTTCCGTTCTTTCTTCACTCGTAACGCTGACAGAGATCGATTGCAATACAGTCAAAGTGACATTGTGTATGCACGCTTTCCGCCAACCTTAGTAGCAGGCCGAAATCAAAGATCGGATGAATTGTTGTCCAGAAGTAGCTGCTTTTGCTATAGCCCACGTGCTCAACCCAAGCCCCCTTCATTTATCAGCTAGAAAAGTCGTTCAAAACGTTCAAAAGTTAATATATGGCGGCTAATTCAATCATTAACCATTTCAATTATTTTAATTTAATTCTAATCATTTTAATAATTTATCAATTTAGCTATTATAGTTAATTTAGTCAGAAATTGTTGAAGTGACGGTCTAGTCAATATTATTATTCTATTTAGTACAGTTAATGTTAAATAATTTTTTTACAATTTTTAATTTTTTGAATTTGTTCTTTTTTTCCTTTTATTCTTTGTTTTTTTTTTTTTTTTTATCTTCCTTTTTTTCTTTTTTTTTTTTTCTCTTAGCTTTTGGCCAATCTTAACGATGGCTAGCGAGGAGGGCGAGGTTTGCCCTCGCCCAGCATCACTCCCCTAAATTTGGCCAAGGCAAGGGTCATGGGCCTTGCCTATGGGTGAGGGGTGGCCGGTGAGGCCACGATGCCCTCACCTAGATTTGGCAAGGGTGTTGCAGTTCTCACCCGATCTAGCGAGGGCAATGCTCATTGGCCATAAGCCATGATAAAAAGAAAAGGATAAAAAATTAATAAATTAAATTAAAAAAAAAAAAAAAAAAAAAAAGAGATATCACTACTAGCTATGCCACATAAGACGTTAGGCAATGGCTAGACCGTTGCATCAACGATTTCCGGTAAGTTGTCCAAATATTTAAGATTGAATTGAAATAATTGAAAAAATTTATGACTGAATTGACAATTGTATAATGAATCTAGAACTTTTCGTACAATTCTTGCTTCAACAACTACTCTCCAGTTTCCACGTTAGTCACATGAAGATTAAGAGTGTTTTGTGAAGGCTTCTACCCACTGAAAACAAGGGAGAAGGTTTTGAATCGGCTCAACCTAATTGGTGAGCGCGCAACTACGTGAAGTTGCTTCTAAGCCGAGACTTCTAAGATTGTTCAGGGCCTTTCCTATCAACCTTATGGAGATTTGTAGAAGTGTTGCGCTTCCAACTTCCTCCCCTAAGCAGACGGCCTAATCAAGATGGTGCCTTGTCGTAGGGGAGAACACTTTGGAATTGGTCACGTTTATGTGAATGTGGTGAATGTGAGTTATGTCGTAAGGCACAGATGCTACAAATGAGAGAGGCATCAGATTTGCTACCCTAATATTACAAGCTAAAGCCTATATTACAAGGAAAATGCCCTAGTTTTGCAAGGCTAGGTGCGTGTATTGGTTCGTTTGCACATGTCAGTTGATCGAAACAAGAGACCTAGGAAGGCTCAAACTTGTGATATCACCCACAAGAATCACGATACATCGCAAGTCTAGTGTCAGGCTTGCATCAGTTTACGATCGTTTGTCATTGAAGGACGGTTTGATAAACAAAGTACTCCAGGTGGTAACGAGGCTGATACCACATGTGCCTACAAAGTGGAAACATCGTCACGTCTGATCTTTAAATGTGAAAACTAAGTGTGGAGCAAAGGCATAACTACATCCGTTAAACCTTCAGTTTGCTTCCGCATACGAAGAGACGAAATTATGTAGAGCAACCTATAACATACCAATAACATTTTTGTATAAGAATCTGGAATTTGAGAGATGATTTATCCTAGTTTCTAGTCAAAGCGGCCAATTTATCATAATACTTTACATGCCACCCAACAATATGCCATCAGCATTTGGTTTCGATAATGTGCTTTTTTGAAAAGCCAGTTAGTGCCAACTTTTGCATTGTTATGACTACTTTTCCCGGACAGGAAAGTGTTGTAGTCCAACCACCAAATATTTTTCTAAAGCAGTGATAATTGCACATTACCATAGAATATGCCATTGAATTCTAGATCGAGAAGTATAATCCCCTTCACAATTGGAGGCTAGGAACCAATGGCTGGCGAAAACTAGTGCAAGCGATAACAGGGAAATCAAACTAGGCTTGCACGCGAAACCACCTAGCAAATAGGTGCTTCCGCTTATTATTAATTAGTTTACTCGACATTTGCAGCAGAAAATATTAGAAAAGAAACTTCACTATTCCATTTTTCCCCAGCCAAGGAGATTTTGGTGGTTGTAAATCTCCGAAAGAGTTACCATTAAACAAGCAATGGCTCCTCTGGGATTGACGAAAAAACCAATCAAGCCAAAACCATAAGTGCATAAAAACTATTGCAAAATAACAGTCAAGCCTTCTAGTACTAAGGACACGCTGCAATAGAAACAACAACTTCAGGAGCACTGCAAACATTTCTATAATGAGATGTGGTTGTGTAAGCAATGTGATATCGATAATTTGACTATGTTTAGCGACAACCAATGATAGAAAGGACATGATTATGCAAATGGGTAAAGCTTGAAAATTTCATTTAACCAAAAGAGAATTAACGGATCAAATCACAAAACGGACAATAGTTAGAGGTAAAACATGAGATTATCCTAGCTAATTTGGTCTTGCCTTGAAGCATGTATGCCCACAAAGAATGCCATGGCAATCGCCACTAATATTGGGAGTTGTTAAAGTTGATGGGGTTGTTGATGTGAATGGAAGTTGACAAACTTTCTTGGGGTTCGAGTGGAAATCGAGGTTGAAAGGTCATTGCAAGTAGGAAATTGGGTTAGTGGTGGCGATGAAAAAACTTACTAGGTGAACTTTCTCTATGAAAGACTATTTGATTAGTGCAATGCCTATAGAAGATTAAGGCATATCGAAGGGTTTTGTAAGCAAGAAAGCTGATCGGGTTACTTGTTTTCAAAGCTTTTGTTTCCACAATGATAATGAATGGGAGGGCATGGCAAGAAGATGAGATGGCTAGGGAGGGCACGGGGAAGGTTTGAAAGATAAAGAAATCAAATCACCTTTCAATTGTTTTTTTTTTTGGGTAAAAAATCACCTTTCAGTTGTTGTGAGGTGCATTAGTGGAGAATGCTAATCCTAGTGTCATTTCCACTTTGGATGAAAGAACCTGCTCCATTTTATTTAGAAACTACAACGGCAAAAGAATCTACTCCAGTTAGCTTGAAGATGTATAATATTGACTAAGGGTTAACCAGAAAGTTATTCTTTATATGTTCCTAATTCAATGTGTCTCATATTCTTTTATATGTCCCAACACAACAACCCGCTGATGAATAATTTAGTCATTTCTCTCGGGAGACCCTACATCTTCCTTCTGACCAGGGCTTAGACCATATCTTAAACTAATATTCTGATCATATCCAAAGCCAGCTACCAATATTTGGTGGAAAGAATACTGGTGAGTCATTCAGAGACACTAGTGCTATCAAGATTGCTTTGACAAATATCTCTAATATGCAAAGAGGGAAAGAGCTAGCTAGGGAGAAGAATCGGGAGTTATAATTTGGGGAGGTTCCCTTAGATTATTTGGAGGGGATAGCTATGAGGCTCTAGTATTTTATATATTGGGAAAACAATTTGAAGGTATGAGTTGAAAAAGGAAAAGAGGGGTCAGAGGATTTAGACAACCAAGAAAAAAATAGAGATGAGAGAGTTGAATTGGGAAACGGTAATCAGGGTATTAAGGGGGACAAAAGAAGCTAGGAAGAGATAGTAGAGTCAGCGAACGGGTGAGAAATAATGATGATGAAGAGGGTGGGTTAATGAATACCGGTGTATAAATGCTAGACCTTGTTGAAGGGGGATAATTTAGGTTTTGGTGGCTAGCCTCAAAAAGTCATCCAGTTGGTTGGAATTGTCAAGAGTTGGGGTCTCCTTTCACAATTAATGCTCTAAAAGACCCAAAGAGGAAGTATAATCCATCAATTATATCTTTGATGGAGACAAAAAAAAAATATAGAGAAGGGAAATGGAAAAATTGTAGAGAAGTATAGAGATGAGATATGCATGTTATGTAGATCCTCATATGCTTTCTGGAGAGTTGGCCTAATGTTGAAGGGATGACTTCTGTAGACAAGAAGCAAGGAGGAAAAATCGACTGGATTTATGAACTTAGATTTCAAAGAAGAATGGAGAACTGAAAAGCCACAAGAAGAATTGCATAGAATGTAAGGGGGCCATGGATGTGAATGAGAGATTTTAACGAGATTGACAACCATGATGAAAAACAGGGGGAAAGGAGGAAGGCAGTGAGGAATGTAATAAATTTTCAAGATCTTCAATCTGAGGCTGGTTTGGTGGACATTGACTTTCCAGGGTAGGAGTTCACTTGGTGTAATAACAAAGATGGGAGCATAAGAGAAAAGGAAAGATCGGATAGGAGCTTAGTTTCTTCAGATTGGGTGAGTCAACGGCTTTGCACACTACTTTTCCAAAACCTACAATAGATCAGATAATAGTCCAGTGTTAGTTCAAATTGAGCATTGAGATTTTTTTTTTTATATTTATTTTGGGGTTTATCTTATTCCAGCTCTCAATTTACTCATAGATTTTTGCTCTACGTTTTTACAAAGCATGAGTTTTTTTTTTTTTTTTTGGTAAGATACAAAGCATGAGAGTTGAACTCCACACAAGAAACTAATCATTTTTACTCCAACCTTCCTAAAAATATAAGGAATCAAACTCCTCACCTCTCCCTTCCCATGCAGGAAGGGTGGCCGCTAGGAACAGTCCTAGTGGTTAGCATCAAGACTTGAAAGGGAAGAGAAAGGATTCTTTGATTTGATTAAAGGTGGACTATAGTAGGGGGATTTAAAGAGGTTATAGAGAAGGCATGGTGTGATTCAATTGGCTATGCTAATTTGAGAAATATCATGAGAAAGTTGAACTTTTATGGGATGCTTTGAGAAAGAGTAATGATTTTTTTTTTCCAAATAATAGAGGAAGAATCAATCAAATCACATGGAAATTGAGACATATTAGAAAGATGAAGAGGGGAATGATGAACTGGAGAGGGAATTGAAAAATGAATAATGATATATGGATGAGGGAGATGTTCTGGCATCAAAGGGCTAGAATTAGTTGGATTAATTATAACCATAGAAATGCAACTTTTTTCCACCAACCAACTTTGCAAAGAAGGAGGATTAACATTCTGAGGTAAAGGATGTTGAAGGAAATTGGGGAGATGATGAAAGGGAGATTTCTTTGATGTTCTAGGGATGTTATGAAGCCTTAACACTTCAGGAGTAAAGGACTGGAGAGAGGTTGTGGAGACCATACCTATGGTGGTTACTGATAATATGAATGTTGAGTTGGTTAAGGAAGACGAGGATGAGGAAGTAAGGATGGCTATGTTGCAATTGGAAGCCTTGAAAGCACCAAAATTGGATGGCTTTTCTTGGGTCCTTTATAAAAAGTTTTGGTGTACAACTCTATATCTCAAATTTATTGTTCCTTATCCCATACTTAGGTTGTTCTTATAGCCAAATAGACTAACCAAAGGAAGTTGCTTACTTCCATCCTATAAGTTTGTGTAATTTCTTGTATAAAGTGATCCCCAAAATGCTTGTAAATAGACCATAGACTTTCTTGGAAACTCTTATTTTCCCAAATCAAATCGCTTTAATTTCTAGTAAGTGGATTGAAGATGATATAATCATTGCTCATTGGGTGTTTCACCACCTTACAACTGAAGAGAGGAACATAACACTTTTGTGCCCTGAAAATTGATATTAATAAGACTAATCACAGGGAAAATGAACATTTGAAGTGTCAAAACTTAGCACAGAATGACACTTAAGTATCAAAAGTTACAAAAGTGATACTTATGGTGTGTTTAGTAACTATTCTATTCCCGAGAACAATTTCTAATTAGAAATAATTTTTTTTTATTCTCAAGAATAATTTCTAAGCATTTTAAGGTATTTAGTAATTATCTTCAAAATTTTTATTCTCAAAATAGAATTGTGTTTGGTATTGTTCTAAAAATTTCTAATCCAAATCATTTTCCTTTTCATTTTTTAATAATTTTATTTCTTTTTTCTTCTTTTCTTTCTCTACTTCAAGCTTTGTCGGTCACCAACCTTCGGATAACCGGCAATCGGCTAGACGAGGGCTAGCAACCTTGCTAGCCCTTAATGAGGTTGCACCTCCTCGGTCAAGCCTTGGTTGGGCTAGCAATCTCGCCCAGATTTGGCGAGGTTGAGCTCACCCAGCCATCGGCCGAGCTTGACCTCGCCCAGCCATTGCAACGTTGGCCTTTCTTTGGTTGAGTGACGCCAACCTCGCGGTGGCCCGGCGAGATCGAGCCTTGTCAATTGCTAGGTGAGCTCGGCCTCGCCAGATCTGGGCAAGGTCGAGCCTCACCCAGCCATGCCATGTAGGTGGTCGAGAAGGCCTAGGCAAGGCTTGCTTGGCCACTGGCAAGCTCACTGGACGTCGCCCAATTGGTCATCGGCGACTTGTGGCGGCAATTGAAGAAGAAAAGAAGAGAAAAGAGAAAAAAAAAAATGGGTTGTCTTAATTTTAGAATTGTTTCGAGAACAAATAATCAACTTTTTTTCTTTTTACTCATTGATTTTGTTTCAAATCTACTCCCTAGAATAAATTTGTTCTCTAGAACAAAAAATTTACCAAATGGATTTCTATTCAAAATTTACTTCAAAAGTAAAAAAGATTAGAAATTTCTATTGTTTGTCAAGTTGCCAAATATATATTTAAATGGGACACCTAAGTGTTAAGTTCGATGAAGGTGATCGGAAATCCTACATTGCAATTTTTAATAATATAATGCGACTACGTGGTACGCCGAGAGCCGAGTCAGCAATGAGCAACCAAAATGATGTTGTTTTGTCTTGTTTTGAATTTTAACATATATATTAATTAAATTAAAATATTCATATTTATTTTATATTTATCTAAAAGAGAGAGAGAGAGAGAGAGAGAGAGAGAGAGAGAGAGAGAGAGAGAGAGAGAGAAGGCGAGGGCTTAGTCTTGAACCTCTGTCTTCCTACCGTTGTCAACCCTCAGCCGCCCTGCAATCTTCATTTTCTTCCTCTCTCTTTTTTTTTAATTAATAAATTTAATTAATATTTATATTCATTATCTAGCTATGTCAGCAAAACGAAGTCGTTTTTGCACTTATCTAGCCACATTAACTTGCAAAATAATGTCATTTTGTACTTATCTCACCAGAAAATCGTCACATCAACATTTTAGTTGGATTTTCTTGTCATTAACACTTACTTAATCCATTTTGCTCCAATTTTGACACTTAAGTGTTATTTTCGTAACTTTTGATACTTAGTGTCTTTTGTATTAAGTTTTGGTGCTCCAGATGTCCATCACTCCTAATCACGAAGTTGAGTGAGATTTTTTGAAGAACATTATGGATAAAAAGGGGTTTGATAGGAAGTGCATTAGGCGGGTTATATTTTGTGTTAAAATTGTCTCTTGTAGCTCGTCGTAGAGGCACACGACTAAGGCATTCCCCCTCTTTATACTTTTTCTTATTTGTTGCTGATGTGCTATTTGTCAACCCGAAGGGAGTAGTGGAGAATAACAAGATTTGAGGCATAAAAATTAGAAGACAGTGGCCTATTTATTTCCACTTCATCTTTTGTCGACGATTATATTCTCTTTACGGAAGCTACCAAAGACAATTGCAAGAGAGTAAAGCAGGATTGAGAGGAATTACATTGAAGCTTCAGGTCAAAGAAGAATCTGTGAAAGTGGAGCATTTTCTTTAGTTCTAATGTGGAGACAAAAAAAAAAAAATGAAAGGAAGAGATTGTAATGTTTTTTGGGTTACAGAAACTTTGAACCCAGGGAAATACCTTGGTTCGCCAACAGTATGGAGGAGATCCAAGGAGTCTCTAAAGATGGTGAAGATTAGGGTGGCCAAGAAGTTACAAGGGTGGAAAAAATTGTCATTTATCTTTAGTTGGAAGGGAGAATTTAATCAAAGCCGTGGCTGGTGGTTTGGAATAATGGGTTTGTATATTGCCCGGCAGAATGTGACTACCTTTGGTAGGTGCCTAGTGCAGGTCCTAAAGCAAGCTACTAGTCTTAGTAAAGAATGTGTACAAAAGTAGCTTTTAAATGCTGGTATATGTGGAAAGATAAGAATGAAGCCGTCCATGGAAAGAGGGAAGCAAGGCCTACTGAGAGTCTAGGAAGACTTGTGCTTTGGAGGAATATATTAAGCAAAGGGAGTCAATTATTGGAGGGAAGATTACGCTGTTATTGCGGGGAAAAGAACTGAAGAAGGCTCAATATGGAAGTGTTAAAGTCAATTGCGATGGTGCTTTCCACAAAGAAGGAAATGCTGCTGCAACTGGGATTGTGGCCAAAGATGAAATTAGGCCACTAATAGATGGAGTTGTTCAAGATACTGAGGTTGAAGCTTATGCTATAGAGGAAGAAATTGATAGCGTCGAGTTGAAATCCGATTCAAAATTGCGGAGCTTTATCGAACATCAATCAAATCACTTGTTCAACACATTAAAGACCCAATGAAATCTCTACATAGTGTTAAGTTGTTTCAACCAAATTGGGTTTGGACCCAAGTAGTGAAAAATCTTTCACCAAAGAGTTAGATATTTGGTTTTTTATGAAATAATTTTAGTGGTAATATTGGACAAGAATTCAATTGGTGTATCTCAAAAGAAGATCGATAAATTTTAAGGTTTAAATGATGAAAACCAAAAAAACATTAGTATTAATAAATTGACAAAAGTACGTTGGGGATGAAACTCTAGGTAATTACATGCCACCACATATATAACTCTTCATTATAATCGTCCATAGCAATAATAATACTAAGCACAATTAGAACAAGAACTATATTTTCGAGGTTCCACGCTTCCTATTTGTACGCCGATTTTATCCATGGATGATTACAACCCCCAAGGCCACTAATTACTTAATCATCCATCTTCGTCTTCAATCGGCGCCTTTATTCGATCTCCTCTCTCCTCCTCCCCATGTCCACTCAGCCAAATTCAATAACCGGCTCTATCAAGCATTGGCCTTCTAGTTCTAAACCCACCTTCACTTTTTGCTAAATTTCATAGGCAATGACGCAGAAACTCTTTCCTCCGTGGATTTGGACATGCATGATGCACTTTCTTCTTCCTTTTTTTTCCCTTTTCCTTTTTGTCAACAGTTACGGAATCTGATTCCCTGATGGCCCAAAAAAAAAAAGTAAAATTCAAAAAAAAATACGAAAAATAAATAAAAAAGTAAAGGGACAACCTTAGCTAACTTTCCATTTCATTCCATGTCTGCCATCCTCTTCCTCGTGAATTGCCCCGGGGAGAGAGATCAACGCGGTAGCGTTTTCCCCACGCGAGCATCGTCGAGAATATTTTTAAAAAAAGAAAAAGGAAAAAGAAATGCGCCACCCATTGACTTACTGCGGTCAGCGATTCCTTTCCCACCCCGGCCCCCATCCCCGTGGTCGCTCCCGTACCCGATCAAATCTGGACCGTACGATCTTCCCCCCACTCGCCTCCCTTCGCAAGGAAGAAATACCGCACCTCACTCCGCCCCAAGGGCAGATTTCAGCTGCTGCGAAAAGGAAGAAAAAAACAAGGGAGCGGACAGAGACGCAGTGCAGAGCCCAGAGAGAGAGAGAGGAAGAAGAAGAAGAAGTGGAGAGAGAAGATAGGAGAGAGAGAGAGGGAAGAGAGGGAAGATGTCTGGCATTGCGAGAGGGCGTCTCACCGAGGAACGGAAGGCGTGGCGCAAGAACCACCCCCATGTCCGTACGCGCTTTCGTTTTTTTTTTTTAACCTTTTCCGTTTCCCGATTCTTCGATTTTCCTCGTCCTGTCCTTCCTGCTGTTCTCTCGTTCGGCGATTCTGATGTTTTTTTTACGTGTTCCGGAAGTTTAATCGATGGGTTTTTGATGGTGGGTTTGTTTTTGTTTGGGTTCTAGGGTTTCGTCGCGAAGCCGGAGACTTTGCCCGACGGCACGGTGAATCTGATGATCTGGCATTGCATAATACCTGGGAAGGCCGGGGTAAGTGCCGTCTCTCTCTCGCCCTTTTGATTCTTGAATTGAAGTGGAAGGAGGTGCCGATTGGAGCCCGATTCCGGGTTCGTTTTGGTTGTTTTTGGTGGGTTGGTGGGTGTGAATATGATGATCGGCGTGAATTGTTTGTTCTGTGATGGCTTTCGCGGGCTCCGGCTTGCGGGGTTTTGGTTGAGATCGTTTGCTGTTGTATCTCGTGTTGTGTGAGAGTTTGGGGGTGGGGTGTTTCTCGATGGAATTGGAGTCTTGATGCTTATGCCTATGATTGGACTTTCTTGTGGTGAGGTCGAGTTGGACCTGTAGCCTTAGGGATGCAATTCACGGGGTGTTGCTGTTCGATAGGATGGATTTGCATGACTGATTTGTTTGGGTGAGGCACTGCCTCTAGTTAGAGAGTAGCGCCTGTGGGGTGATGAGAGGGAAAATGACAAGTTTGAGGAGATTCACAGAAAGGGGGGAAAGGGAAGAATTGTGGTGTTGCCATCTTGATGCGGAATTCAGAGGGAGCACAACTGTAAATTGGTCGATCTGCCTTTCGAGTTCGGCTGATTATTATCTTTTTGTTTTTTCCTGTAGTGTGAATATTGCAGAGTTTTGCTTTTGATTACCAATATCACCCATTTTTCCCAAGCACCTGTTTAAGCAAGCATTTTTTTCTATGAATCCATGATGACTTAACTAGGAAGGGATATCTAACTTGTAACAAAAGCTATAAACATTAAAATATTTTATTTTGTATGTTATGTGGATTAAGTTAATGATATTCTAAACCTATGGCAGTGAGTTAGACGTTTGTTCTTAAAACCTTTTATGAAATTCCACCTGTTCAATTACCACTATCTTTTCCACTCCACAGACATGCAGAATTCTTATGTACTCTTACCAATCTTGAACTGTAACTAAAAGCATGGTTTCAAGACATGATAAATTCATTCCTTATTCAATCAACGGCAGATTGTTGAAAGATGTGGTTGCGACCATTCATGCTTTAATTAAAAGTCCTTTTTTTTTAATGAAGAACTATTTCCAAGAAATTTTTTCTGATTTTCCAGTGTTTGGATGACGAAAAAATAATCGATTAATGGAAAACATGGACTGAAAACAACAGGCTTAAATTGGGGGAAACCAACTTTCCCTTTTGGCAACAAGGAAATCACTTCCCATAAACCACCAAAAAATGAAAATTAACAATTTTCCTTGAAACCTTTATCATAAAGTCTTTAGTGAAAAAAGCACTCCTTAAGAAAAGTTTGAGCATATTTCAAATTGCATTTCTTCCTAACACATCTAGATTGCTACAAATTTGCAAAGCTTTTGCACTCTCAATAGCAGAAAACACAATTAAACAGTAAAAATTCAACTACGAGTGACATGACTTAAAGGATGGGATTGGACAGTCTACTCATTCTTTTATGTATCTTTGTTTATAAAGAAAAGTATGCTATTCTATAAGATAGGGTGTCTAGGGACATCCACTCACTGACCTCTTCTGCAAGAATTTTTTAGGCTTTACAACACTTTGCTTGAGCTATCAAATCAAGTTGTTGCTTAAATAAGTAATTATCTGCTCTTTGTTGTGACTTATTTGCAGATTTAGCTTAGGTTGCCAGTATAGGTCATGTGCTCGTACTTTTTCTTTAGGTCACTGTTGAGGTTGTTTTATACTGGGGAAATATTTCTCTGCTTGGTAAAGGAGGATTGTTAGCTTTATTCGTTGTGGTTTGTAGTAGATGTTATACTGTAAACTTAATGTGACAGACAGTGAGAAGTTATTTCTGGAAATTTTATCTTGTAGCTGATATGAAGAATTTCTATCTGTTGTTTTGCAGACTGATTGGGAGGGCGGCTTCTACCCGCTTACACTTCATTTCAGTGAAGACTACCCAAGCAAACCTCCTAAGTGTAAATTTCCTCAAGGGTTCTTCCATCCGAATGTGTACCCTTCTGGAACTGTTTGCCTATCAATCCTCAATGAAGATAGCGTGAGTCATTTTGCTTCTTTTGATTAAAACATAGTTCATGTAAATGTCCATATACCATGTCGTGTCTTTCCATTGAGTTTATTTAAGAATTTAGCTTATGTGCAGGGTTGGAGACCAGCTATCACGGTAAAACAAATTCTTGTTGGCATTCAGGACTTACTAGACCAGCCAAATCCTGCAGATCCTGCGCAGACTGAAGGTTATCACCTCTTCATCCAGGTATTCCCCTTCAGTGATGCATTTAATTTCCACCGATCTGTAAATAACTGTCAGATCCTTGAAGAGCCTCAACAGTCAGTCACGCCACCCTTCTAAGATTGCAAAAGGCTTTGTCTGAATCACCTCAGATATTACATAGTACAAGAAAATTTATTTGAAGTGGCCATATATGCATTTGCTAGAGCATATAGCAGTCCTTTAGTCCCCTCTTCCTGATAAAGCTTAATGCAAAAAATAAATGGGATTATGTTTTGTTCTACTACATATGACTGATGATGCTCCAAGGATAACCATTACTCTTACTGCTGTATTTTCTTGTTCCTTCTGAGGAAAAATGCTCTGAAGTAGTTGATTTCTAGTTATGCCCGTGTAACTCTAGTCAACATTGTATTCGATCTCTCACAGGATGTCACCGAGTACAAGAAGAGAGTTCGACAGCAGGCCAAGCAATATCCTTCACTCATCTGACATCGGCCTGCTTTCTGGTGGTTCTTGATCTCTGTCAATTTCTCGCCCATGTTTGTCTGCCTTTTACTCCAGATTGTACTTGGTAATTGTTGGTTACCTTATATCTAGACTTGTACTTCTGAGCCATATCATCTTTTTACATAGTGCTGGGGCTTCAACTGCTATAGAAGACCACTATAAACAAACTGTTCATTCTGTTCACATCGATGAAAGGTGGCTCAAATGTCGAATGTTGGAAGATCTTCCTTGTCTGTCTTAGGTATCTCATTATGGATGAGTATCAATGAGTTTCAGGGAGAAACTTTACTTTTATGATGGATGCAAGAATCATTTATGATGACAATGTTATTGGCTTCACTAAATTATGCCTTTTTTCCCATGTGGTTGACTAATCTATATTTTCATGGCTTTGCACAATGTGGGAGAAAGATAGCAAAGTCAGTTACTTTTGCTGAGGAAATTATCAGCAAACTTGAAGAGAGATTTCACTGAGCTGCTGTTTCAAAGGCTTAGGTACTTAATCTTCATTTCTATGCAAGAAGAGTGCTGTAAATCAAGATTTGACTCTCTTTGGCACTCGATGTAAGAGTGCTACAAGGGAGTTATTTATATCGTTCGTTCATCAATTTTGAGGATAGAGTTACAAGTGTTGCCTATCATAGACAGCCAATTCCTTTTTCGAAAAGATGGAGATTTCCTCTACTTAGAGTACATTAGCCCGCTCTTACATTAATTCTCATGTAGATCCAATGCCCACAATTGATCTTGACTTGCTAGTCATATAAAAAAATCCCCAAGCGTGACAGATCTCCGGTAGGGGGAGGCTAGGGTGTTGACGAGGGAGGTGGTGGGAAAGGAAGAAACTTGGTGATGTGCTTTAAAGCCTTGAGAGAAAGGCCCTTTGATGCTGATCCTTTTCAAAATTACTTTAATAGGATCATGGGATGTCAGTTTTGTGAGTGTAAGGATGACGGTAGTCCTTCTCTATTTTAGTCTTTAGATCTCTAGACACCGCACGCTAGCAGGATGCATGACATGAGGATGGAAATAACAAATGGTATGGAGAAAATTCGAATATCACAATTGATCATGAGAGACGACTGCACATTTTTTGTCATAATTCAATTATTTATCACAAAATAAAATTTTTGCCTCTTTTATCACAAAATGAAATTTTTGCCTTTCCATACTGACACCAGTTGATTCAGATTGCAAAACAATTAGGACACATCAATGCGAATTCTCAATCAAATAAGTTCTTTCAAGAGTTGCTGTCATACATTTCCTCCGGGTAATAACAACAATCAAATAAGTTCTTTCAAGTTCGTCGTAAGCAAATTAAAAAAGATGTTAGGATGGAGATCGGGTTTGCTTTCTTAAGCTTGGAAAAGTAGCTCTTATCAAGTCCCTTTATTGAGGCCATAGTTAATTACAATAAGCAAATACAGTACTTCCCGGTTGAGGTATATGAGAAACAGAAAAATGCCCTCCGTCGCTGGAAAGGTCTATTACAGTGGCCGAGCAGTGCTCTCTGGGCATTGATAAGCTTTGCTTTCATCGGATGGTTGGGCACAAGGAGGATTTCTTGCCCGGAGATGGTGGTGGCTGATTCGTAGTTCCCCGTCATGGTGTTTGATCGGTTAGATTAGTTAAACAAGGACTTTGTTCCTTTGGCCTTGCTAGAGTCGAACCCGCAAAGAAGCAAAGAAGCTCTTCTTGCCAAATTTATGTGGCGGGTCTGCAAAGAAAGATAAGATCCACTAAGTACGTAAGTGAGGGATCTGTCACTGAGATCTTAGAGAACTGACTTTTGGAGAAAGAACTTTAAGGAATGCATTAGACAACATCTTCGGAACCGTGACAGTATGCTGTTTTAGGAACATAACTGGACTGGTTTGGAATGATCGTTGCAAGATATCGTCCACGGTCCTTTGCCTCTGGAAGAAGGGGAGAAAAAAGCGAGTTACTATTAAAATGCTTATGATCTTCCAAATCTCCCTTTTGTTTTACTGGAAGAGGTTCCACCACCGTCGATTTAATGCCCAACTCTATATTGGGACACTTATCGACCCTTTTTGTTGGAATGATACAACGGATGGAGATTTGAATCTGCAGATGGAATTGCATGCCAAGATCATCTAGACAAGTCTGCTAGGCCAATTTGGTCGTTGATCTAGAAAAATGGAGACGACACCGAAAACAAAACATTTCATCTGGAAATGTCTCAAATAGGGGATTGCTCTGTTACAGAGGACTTTAGCATCAGACACCCCTTGCAACAAGCGTCAGCAAGGACAGAAGCCTATTGAGCATACATTAAGGGACTGTCCTAAAGCAAGAAGTGTCCGGGGATGAAATCAGAACTTCCCCTTCTCTTCAAGCATCATTCATCAAGCATCTTCTACACGAGTGGATCAAGAAAATTTGCTTCCTCGGAAGTCTGGTATCATCATCCGCATGTCCCTTGAAGAGTAATATTTCCCATTGGGCGGTGTTACTCTGGCTCAGACAGAGATCTTCAGGGGCCGGAGGAATTGTCAGAAATGATCGAGGATTCTGAATTGGTGGGCTTCCGTCGCAATTTGTACTCACCTTAAAACGCAACGTAGAACACCTCGATATGGGAGCGAGCCGAGCTTCGGTCTGTGCATCCGCACTCTCGAATGGCTTCATATCTATAAGCGTGCCGTTCGCATATGTCTCAATTCTATTTTTCGCCTTTTATGGGTATATTTGTGGTCATTGCTGTGAGGCTCTATCCACGACAACAAGCCAAGCTTGTTTAGAGGTAGACATGAATTTTATTTCCTAACAATTTCGATAATTTTTTTATTCTAAGAACATCAATTGGTATCACAAAATATTGGTAAGATTTTCATTGTCATTTTAAAAGGGATTTTTCGTTGCAAAACACCAGCAATTTCATACATATCGTCACTAGTAAAATGGAGATCCTAATCTTCTAGCTATTCAGCTGTTACAATTGTAAAACATTGCTCTCATCTTAGTGAAAACCGAAAGGAAGATTTACATAATTCCTTTAATGACTCTAGAATCATTTATGATTTGTAATTCAAGATCTCAGTGTGACATCCACACATTATTTGGCCGTTTTGAACCAATCGCATTTGTTGATATTCAAGGTCTTCTCCTTGGTCACAAGAGTATTAAGGCCTTCCAAAAGTTGCAATCTCCATGACAGAACAGCTCCTTCATAGCAAAGACGTGGCACAAGCGAGCTTGTCAACCATCGATCCTTTTTCTCCTTCAAGAATCCTTGGAATCCAAAATGCGCCTAAGCAAGAGGTAGAATTCTCCAACTCGAGCAACCTTACCCCTAATTTGGCTAGATTCAATGTCTTCACCTACATAGGCATATATTAGATGGCGCACCTTCCACAACCCCAAGATTCGCATCATCACCAACGTCGACCTCAACTCGTCAAACCATCTTCATCCACGAGGCTCCAAATGGTTCGTGTCGGAATTTTGATTTCAAGGAAGAGGTTGATATGAAGCCCCAGTTTTATTTTTCCTTTCTCTAATTAAAGAAGCGGATGAATTAACTCTTCATTCTTAAAACCTTTATCTTAATCTATAACATTTCACGTCATCAGATATTATTTAATTAGTCATTTAAGCAAATTAAAGAATTATATCAAATATTTAACGGGAGTTCAAAAATCATTTGAAAAAAACATTATTATATATCGAGGCAAAATCAAGTGATTATTAATTTCCATCTTCTTTTTGTGAAACTTGGATTATAACGATGACCAGAACAAATGATCAAACGACTAGTCCCCATGCCATCTTCTTTTGCACTCGAGATGATTGCTAGAAAAGCAGCGGCCATCCGCTGAAGCCAAAAAGGGCCCTCCGCCGCCGCCCTCCGCTGGTTATCTCCGATGGACGACATGGCGGCCTACTACCCTCCGCCGCCGGGGACCCTCCCCGCCTACGCATACTACCAGGCGCCGCCCCTCCCCAGCCCCCGCCGCCGCCGCCGCCGCCGCCGCGGGGCCGCCGACTCAGTCCTACCTCCCGCACCTCCACCAGTCTCCGTTCCCCTCCTACGGGGCCCCCGTCGTGCCGCACGGCGCGTACGACGAGGTGCGGACGCTGTTCGTCGCCGGCCTGCCCGAGGACGTGAAGGCCCGCGAGATCTACAACCTGTTCCGGGAGTTCCCCGGCTACGAGTCCTCGCATTTGAGGAGCCCTAGCAAGAATTCCCAGGTGCGGCGGCTTCCGTCCTGCTTCCTCTTCTGCGAGGCTGTTAGTTTGAATTTGCTGCTGTGCTGTTATCGGTAATCGAGTTTGATTCCTTCGTCGAGTATGAATTGAAATGAATGAACTTGCCGAAGCAGATTGGTTGACTGGAGTAATGCGCGCTCTCTGTTTTCTGTGTGGAATGTTGTAATGGAGTGTCTACATTGGAACGGCTAAAAAAAAATGGGATATTTCTGTTGTGAAGGTCTAAAAGGTTGGAACTTTGATTCGTGGTTGTATCTGTCTGTACTCATTGCTGAGCTTATTCGATTGTTTCCATGGAGCTTGTTTGATGAACTCGAATGAATTTTTATCATTGATCCTGAATCCAGTTGAAGACTTAAGCTGCCATACAATCGAAGTAGATTTCACATGGCGTGTGTTGTGTGTGGACAGAAGGGGACTTGATAGGATATTACTGGACTGGGTAATCAAGTGCCTTTGTCGGTTCAAGTCGGGGTGTACCTTCTTCTCACTCAGGTCAGGATGGGAGTAGACTCTACCGATAAGGATGGGAGTGTTTTATGGGAATCGAGTTGTCCTCAGCTAGCTGTTAAGAGGATTATGTTTAAACCACTCAGTTTTTAAAGTGGATTTTGTTTTCTTTATGCTTAATGATCACGGCAATGTAGCTGAAAGAAGCAGCTTTTGAAAATAAATGTTTTTCTGAAGCCCCACTTTTGTTGAGGTGGTTTTAGACTAAGCTTGCTGTTTTCCTAGGAACCAAGTCCTTATGGTTACTCAATTTTTGCATGTGATGATTAGATTTCAAACTTCCCCTGGAAATGGATTGAGAATCTACTGCTGTTGCTGCGTTCACTTTCTACATTAACAGCTTCCTTCTCACTTAATATAATAATGATGAAAGGCAATTCAATACCATAACATTTACATCTGTTAAACTTTCATGACTAAAAACATTGACTCTAATGCTTGAGGTCTCCATGACTCTATCGCATTCCTCTGAGAGTATACTGTGGGTTATGCATAAATAGTGAAAAATCTACTCATAAGTTGGAACTGGTTTGGGCTGGCTCGAAAATCTCTTTATGCTTAAGCATTGGTTTGGCTCTACTCCCCGGCAATGAATTGAATATACACTTGGGGAAGATGAAATGCTTTTAGTGATAGGATCGTAAATATCAATTCCAGCATACTCCATAATCAACTATAGAGTAGCAAGCAGTGACTGGATTGAATGAAAGCTGGGAGGAAGAAGAATTCTTTTAGCAGATAAGCAACTCCTCACTATCCCAACTCGTACCAAAAGATTGTACAGAAAGTTAATCAAGTTTGTGTCAAGGAACATGTTCTACAGTTCTACAAATAGCAATTAACGGCTTCCATCACATGTAAAGGGAGGAGGCTTCACAATCTTCAATATGTACTCCCTAGTGGTGTGTAAATGGATAGAGTCCAAATCTCTTCTAAACTTCCCCCAGTCTATGGAAGGAGACAACTTAAAAGCTTGCTAGCTGGGTCACAATACAAAGGTCTCTTACAAGACCAGACAAGTTAACCCCCCTCCCCCTCCTCTTTTCCACAACCGAGGAAGTGAGTAGTCCTGTAGTCCCATAAAACATGCTTCTATTTATTTTAGCAACAACTTGTAAGATCTCCTCAAAGAAAGCAGGAGTTGTGCATCACCCACCTGAGCCTAATTAATAGTGTATAACAGATGTCACAAGAATCATAGATGAGTTTTAGCATTTTGTGAGGAGCATTTTTTTGAGGAACAGAAAGTGTGTTTCAAACCAATTTTTAAGGGCTTATACTCTGCGCCCACCTAAAGCACAGATAGGCCAACTTTTACCTGAGAATGTATAACTGGTTGGCTGATTAAATGTCAATCCATCAGGCAAGTAGGTATTTTTGGTCCTTTGTGGCATGGTAGTAGAATTATTACCAATGACATTCGACCAGTTTATACTGTATCGGCACTTTCAGTAAAGGTATTCTATTTCATTCCCTTCAGGTCTCCAGTAATGTCCCCTAGACTCTTGGTCACTGACTCTCTCTTTGGTTGGCTGTTATGCAACACTGTTCTCATTTCTCTTTTGGTTGGGTCTTATGCTGGTCTTCTCCTTTTTTTTCCCTGAGTGCTATTAAACTTGTTTTCCCACAATATAGTATCCTTATTAAGGAAGAATTGCTGCTGTTTATAAACAATGAGGATGCATAATAGCAAGCTGATGAGCTTCTCTTTGATGGAAGGATAACCAGTTTGAGATCTTGGTTCGTCATTGTGTCTGTATGATTATGTGTGTTGTTATATGCATCTGCTTGTATGTTGAGTGCACGCATAGTGCATTTGGTTGTGTTTATGTGCACTTTCTTGAAATAAAAAATAGTGAATTCTTATGTGAAGTGCTCTATCCTGATGTGGTATCCTTGTAATGGCAGCCATTTGCTTTTGCTGTATTCTCAGATCAGCAATCTGCAGTTGCAGCAATGCATGCACTGAATGTAAGAATTCTTGCCTTCTCTGTTGCAGTTTGTCTTCTGCTTTATAATTGGTTTTTTCTGCCAAATTGCTTGATACTTACTTTTTATAATAAAATAAGTACTGTATAGGTCTTGAATATTTATGTCCCTGTAATGACTCTCACTATCTGAGAATTGACCCAGTATGTAATGCCATTTAGGCACATAATTTGAACTTTTCACATTATTACCTGTTCAAAGGGGAAATTTCAAACATTTTCAGTCTTTAACATTAAATAGGAAGTGGAAAATTTTTTTGGTGTAATATTTTAATGTTTGCTTGAATGGTAACTTCCAATTCATTGGTGGAATAAAAGAACATCTCTTAGTGTCTTGGCAAGCAAGGTGCATTCATTCATTGCAGGATAGTCATATGCGTTTACACAGTTTGTGGCCCTCGGTGTTGTGGCCTGACTGTTTGGAATGACATTTCAGGAAGCTTGTGACAGGCATTGTTGGATTATTGGATTTAATTTTAATTTTTCATTCTGAACAGTCAGAGAATTTTCTATGTCTATGATATCATCTCAAGAGCCATCCTGACAATGCTTTCTCCTGAAAATGGATCTACTATTGCCCAAAGTAGCTGATGTTGAGTGGCCTCCTTGGCATACCTTACTGTGACTTATATAATTCTTTGAATTTCAATAGTCACTAATTTCCTTTTATTATAAATTGGAGCTTTTGAGCCAATTTATGATGTTTGTTCCTTCAACCTCTCACCATGATGTTATGGGTGCACATCAATTTTTTCAAAGTGAAAACACAATTGATGTATGATAATGAAGTAGATAGCATTTCTTTTTTCTTTTTTCCGTTTATTTAATCCACTATTGCTTATGAACTTAAATCTTTTTAATATTTTTATTTTGAATTGCAGGGCTTTCGCACAAGCATAAATTTGGCAATATTTCATGAACAAAAACTAGTTTTCGGTGTTATGAATTCATCAGTTAACTCATGGTGTATTTTATCCTCTCATGTTGAAGTCATGATTAAAGGAATTCTAGTTTTACTTGAAATTGAAAGATATGTCCAGACTAAATTATGTATCCTAGAATTGAACATTGCAAACAGCATTATGGAACATTCTGTGGTGAATGTCTTATGGGTGGGATTACTTGGCTGCTGCATATTGGAAGTTATGACATAGTCCTCTGATTTCTTTTATCAACCTTATATGCAGGGGATGGTGTTTGATCTTGAGAAAGGATCAACACTATACATTGATCTTGCAAAATCTAACTCCAGGTCTAAACGTTTGAGAGGTACGATAATGATTGGTTTTGCTCGTGTAAACTTTGCTTTTGATGTTCAGTGTGCTTGATATAGTAATTTTGCATGGCCTTCTGATTTTGAAATTCAGATGATGACAGACATGGCTCAGATAAGAGAGCTAAATTATCGTCCCCATTTTCCTTCAGCGCTCTGGATTCTGGTAAGAAGATTATGGAGTCACTTGTTAATGAAGGCAGATACCTGCAGTTTCACTCTTAAATCTTTTATTCTGGATGTCATCATCATTGATTTGCTTAATCTGATGATATGTTATTTTGATACAATTTATCATGGTCACTTCAAAGGCACATGTTCCTGAAAAAGCTCACATTGCACATGTTTTGCACTCTTGGACACTAGCAGGTGTTGGCAGCCCTCACATGCCTGGAATGGGTAATTCTGCTTACAGCACGATTGGTTATCCATCTACACAAAGGTCATTGGCACTACTTAAGCACATTCTGATTACTCGAAATCATATACTTCAGCAATCACTAGATGAGATTATTGCCTCTAGTGGAAAGGTTGAGAGGGCTTCATAGAAGCCATTATTGCATGCCCTATTTCCTGCAAGTTGGAGCACAATCTTTCTCCATTTGTTTGCTTATGCATGTTTTTTCTTTGGTCATCTTGTTGTGTAAATTTTTAATTTGCAAATGTTCAGTCATGGAAGTTCTGATAGCAGAGGCATGAAGGGGATGACAGCTGCAAAAACGGTAAGGTTACTCTCACTTCTGCTTTTACATTTGAGTCAGAATTTATGTTCTTTCCCAAAGTAACATGATTTCTAAATACTTCTATTAGCCTAAACTTGTGTTGAGGAGCTTCTTGAATCACCAATATTTTTATGAATTTTAACTTTATAGAAATACTCTCTTTATGTGTTTGAGCGCACGCACGCAGGTATAACTGCATTTTTTCATGTCCTGGTGATAATACCAGTCATCATGAATAGATATTCCTATATTTTGGGATGAAGTTGACATTTCATCAAACAATCTAGTGTTTGACAAAACATGATAATGTTCGAAGTATTGCTGGAATCGTGAATTATCTTGTCCAGTTTTTTGCTTGCATGCAAATAGATCAAGCAGTCATACACTTGCACTTAACTAAACAAATAGAGACTGGACTGTCATAAACTTACTGGTTTCATGTATGGTTATTGATTACTTAAGTAGGGTGATCTGTGTTAACATGGATGTATATCTCAACTTGTGTATTGTGTAGAACTTGTATGCCTCGTGGGTTTTACCTAAGTGGGTTTATTATCACGTCGCAATTTCCCTTTGCATATAAATTATTGAGGAGCTCACTATCTTGACAATTTTTCCTCTTACAGTTATGTTGCCCATTTTGTCTGTGTATCCTGCCTTATTATTGACTAACAGCCTTTTGTGGATCATTCTAGTCTGCGCTTAAGAAATGTATTGTCTCTCCTTTTCTTAGTTTTTTGATAAGTTCTCTCATTTTGTGTGTTGACAGGGTAATTCTACTGCACCCCCATGTCCAACACTTTTTGTGGCTAATCTGGGGCCGAGATGTACAGAGCAGGAGCTTATTCAAGTCTTTTCACGGTTGGGAGATTTTTATTAAGATCTATATGTGCAATATGTTGGCTTTCCGAAGAGAGTTGTAATTCCCTTTTGATATTTGTGTTTCTACCAGATGCTCTGGGTTTTTGAAATTGAAGATGCAGAGTACTTACGGTGCTCCAGTTGCATTTGTGGACTTTCAGGTACCATGTAACTCTATTGCTGCCAATGTGTTTTTCCTTGAAACAACCTTTTAGTAGTACCTCTTTATACATGGAAGAGATGCATTTTATTTTTTTTTTTTGAGTTCTTATAAATGAGGTATTTGTTATGATAATTCAGCAACTTTTTCAGAATGAAACCCTAAAAGGATATCATTCTAATAGGTTAGCCACTGTCTCTATCAATTGTGTTAAAGTGCAGTTTGTGTGTGCAGGACACTGCTTGTTCAACTGAAGCTCTAAATCAACTTCAGGGCACGCTTCTCCACTCTTCACCAGCTGGAGATGGCATTCGGTTGGAGTATCCTTCTAAATACTGCTTCCACCAATTTTTCCTGAACCTTTTATTTCTCTTTTATCCCCTTAGGTTGGTCAACCTCCTTTTTTTCTTTTTTTTTTTTACAAGCAAGCTGGACTCTACCGCATGAAATGTTTCCTTAATAAGAAATTCAGGTTTGCGAAATCACGGATGGGAATGCGCAGGAAGGGGAAGTAATAAAAGGCCTAGATGTCTTGGAGCTTCCCTCATGTTGGTGGATGCACATCGCTAAAAATCACTGCTGTCAGCCTAATAAGTTCTTCGCCGCGCTCTCAGTTGATGTTGTATTATGCTCTCATAATTCTTTTAGCTTTTGACTGGCCTTTACTGCGACACAGCGCTCTCATGTTGGAAATGGCTAATCTAGGAGTTCTGAGCTTAGGCTTCTTTTTCTTATGTATTAAAAATTATACAGGATATTGATTGCTTGGAGATAGAGGTATAATGAGTGCCTGTTTAGATCTTCTCTCCTCTGTACCAGGGAGCAATAAGTAGATACAAATCTTGTTGTAGTGAGAAGCTAGCCTTTGGAGATCCTTTAAGTAGTAATTTGCAGCGAAAGTGCCTGTGAAGACTTTACCTTCTTCCGTTGATTATATAGGTTTCCAAAGTGCAACCTTTATTTCCCTCTTAGTAATGCAAACCACAGCCTCGTGTGCCTGTCCTGCCCTTGATGGTTACCGTACTGGTGCACATTTTGTTTTAGGAGCCACGGAGTATCAGACTGTACTTGCAAAACTTCCTTTTTGTTAAACCAAAAAATGTTCAGAGGAGGCGATCCATCGTAGTCACAAGACTTGATTAAAATTGACACTGTTCTTTTTCCAGTGTTGGACTAGAACGACCGTGTACTTAGTATTGAAGTGATCATGTCATAAGTCAAGTTAACGGTGATATGCCATGGATGGCGACGCACTTGAACCGATATTGAGATGAAAACTATAGCAGTGCATATCTTGGGAAATGGCGTAATGAACCGTGTGGTTCGAGCTGTAAAGCTTACCTAGGAATATGGTACGTAGAAAATATCTGATAACAATGAACTCGGGAACCAATCAATCGCAATCATCAACAATGAATTTTACGAGGAATTTCACATGTTTAATAAATCTCATGTTATGCACTAGCCCTAAGAACTACCTTTCCTCCGCCTAGACATTTCGAGACGATCGAAATGGCATATTTTTCAAGAAAGCCAATTTGAGTGCTGAATTTCACATTTCCGAATAAATCAACGAGTGCCCGCACCCATTAAACATATTATATAATATGGTTACGTGGGTAATGTGCATACTTGCTCCTCGATATCCTCGAGAAAAGGACAGCCAAGTGTCAATGAACGCAATGTGCTGTGCTGGTCGAAAGTCAAACCAAACAAAAAGTCCACACATCATAATCATCGTTAGAAAACAAATCTTACTTTGACTTTGTCGACTAAATAATTGCGCGGCGATACTGGCTTGTGCGCTGTGATCGCATCTTTAAGGGGGGGATGCGTTCATGCATCTGACCCTTTTCTCCTGCTGCTCTGATTCGAGTAACTTAGTGATTCTGTCCCATATTTTCCACATTCATTCACGACTCGGTTTCCAGTCAAGATGTCGTTTCGAGATGGTTCGGAATGTTGATCGGTCCTTTGCCCCCACGTGCTGTCGTATCGGAGGTGCTTCAGGCCCTGTGACTTTTAGCATTGCATGGGTTCATTTTCTCCTTGGGTCCGTAGAATTTTGAACCATGCCCAGCCTTTGTTTGACACCAGATTTCATGTTCTTGTGCACTCTGATGGCGTTGGACTTACGGTGTTACGAGCCGCCGCCGAGATTCGCGCCGCCCTCCTGGCCCACTAGTTTTAGCCTATGTTCCTTTTTTCTTATTAAGAACATGGATCTATCATGCTAGCTGTCACTTTTTCAAGCCATCATATTATCAAAGAACGAGTTATGTATGGAATATGTGCATGCCACACGACCTCTGGAGGACTAGACTAGGACTCTGATAACTCATACCAACTTTTGTTCTAAGCATATTAGCCTTGCCCGAGAAGGGATATCAACATTTAAATTAGGCTATTATAAGCAAGGTTTCTTCACTTTTAGTGTCAAGACTTAAAATTCTTTCCCACTGTTTTGGCAAATTTGCATTGGCATGAGTCTAGGATGTGGCATTTTAAGCAGAAATCCATCATTCTCTTTAATTTTCGGTTCTATGGTCAAGTTTTACATTTCGGAGAAACGTCCCGTGATGCACATCAGTACACACTTCCCTTCTATCAATTAGCCTCACCCTTTTCAAAGTCTCTGCTGAACAACCCACACAAACGCTTCCACTATTCCATCAACTGCATGAGAAAAATGTGAATGCGTCATTTCATATCCTCAGCCATAAATGACATTTCCCGGTTGCTAGTCTAAGCTGCAGCCTATGAAAATCAGCAAACTTGTTCAAGTATCTTATTTCCCCAACTAAACTCAATGTCCAACTTCCAACCACTCTATTTATTGTTAGACCATAACTCTCGAAAAAAAAAAAAAAATGCATGTCAAAGTTGACTAAGAAGTCGCATTCGAAGAAGTAAGTGACTCCTGGTCTTGTTCTCGTGTGCAAAACACACATCAAAGACCCAGAACGAAGTATGAAACCATCTGCAAAGTCTTCAATTCCAGAGCGGAAATTCTGTCTAGAATCACCAACCAGAAAACTAAACAAGACTTAGGAACATCGGGAGAGAAAATCAGATACAAGGCCATTCGCAAAGATAAAGCAACTTCTGCAATTGAGCGACCGACTCTCATCATGCCATCGTCATCATGCACCCTTTCTTCCTTTTGTTGATCACCTTCCTTAACATGCGAGGGCCTCTTTCAACGAACAACGCATAGCAATATGAAAGGTCCCGACCCGTCCGGGACACAAGACGTTCCAAAGTCGCGTTAGTTGACTATCGTTCTCCTAAAGAAAGGACATAAATCTTCTCGGCTGAGAGCAGCAAACAGAAAGTTAAACCCACAAAGCACACCGCTGCGCAGAAGAGGTTGACTTACTGGTTCTACGGTCTGCGAACGAACTCGCCGGTACAAGAACTGTGTAGCACACGATTCTGCTCGCATTTCTATGGGAAACATGAGGTTCATTGATGTGTTATAAAATGAGTTTTTGCTTTAGCATGAATTCCGCCGAAACAGATTAACCAGCAAAGAAACGTGGAGGGAATTGATTTGACGTGACAGTTGTTTAATAATCTGTCTCTCTCTTTCTCCCTATCCCGGTTGGAGGATTTGATTAACAATTGTCACTGATTGCGGACAAAAGTTTTGCTGGAAGCTCGAATCCTTCCGAAATGCATTAAGGAAAAGATTGTCAAAGTAGCCAAGACACATCGACATAATTTGTGGAGGGAATCTTGGGATGCATGATTGAGAAACCCTAGATTATATTAAAAAAGAAAAGCAGGTTGTCTGTCTGTCTTCATCTGACGCAATACTTATCTTTAAGCGTAGCTACGATCCTACGTGGGTTGTCTTGCTGTTCTAGCCTTTGTTTTTTTATTCATCTTTATTCTTTTTCTTGGATTTATTTATGTTCTTAAAATCGCATGCTCTGTGGAGGTGCCCATCGATTCCTTTTATATTCTTGAACTTGCCTTTGCACGAAAAAAAGGTTTAGACAGAATTGAGTCATATCTTACTCACCGTTGAAAAGTTCGCTTCAGGGAGCTAATGAAACATCAACTGCCCCCTGTGGCGAGCGGGGAAGTCCAAACCGGCAATACACCTAAACCAAGGTATGCTATCCATTGATTGATCAAAACCCTAAACTCGATGATGGACTAGGGAAATTGGTCCTACAACATTCGACTTGCGAACCAAATCTTAGATCATTCAGCCAATCATGTAATTTGTAATATTCATTTGATTTATTTCTTTTATTGAGTTTGATTGTGAGTGACGTTCATAACTTTTTTATTCCTCAAATAACTTGCACAAATAGAACCATTCAGGCACTTCACATTGCATAGAATTCTATCAGCAAATTTGCTAATATTCATTCCATCTTCACTTCCACTGTATAGGAAGTTCCTATAGCTATATTCGTGCAGTGATTCTCTCCGTTATAGATATACTACCGAACAGAATAATTAGACATCTTTTCCCAACTATTTATTGGGTAATCTGCACCCTAATTCTTAAATTGTGCGATGCTCCCGCTTGAATTATTATTATTATTATTATTTTTTTCTTGCAAAGGGAACCTTATTAACATAAAATTATAAAATTTTACTTTTGTAAAATTGTTCATGATATTCTAAACGCAAGTGAACGTGTCAAACAAATAATATAATGATGATAAAAAAATATTGTCCCATAGAGATAGATGAATAACAAAACAATTAAATATAAAAATAGATTAATTCTAAAATTTATCTAACGGATCAAAATAAATCGAGAATAAATTAAAATTAAAAATCTTAAAAACAAAATTTGGAAACTAAATGTAGTAAATCAATTAGATAAATATGTTAGAGAATTTGATTTTATCATAACCACTAAATATAAATTTCAGATTGTTATGCGTACAAGAACAATATCAAACATGTGACAGTAAAATTTCTTAATCTATTCACCATCTTATCTCTAGGTATAGCAAACCTACTCAATTTAATAATCCACTATATCTTTATGTGAATTTAATTAATATAAGTGTATTAAAATTCATGAATATTCCTAACTTACAATGAATTTTTTGGATCACCTTATCACCAAAGCTACACAAATAATATGGTATATATCTATTCATGTTTAATTCATGGTTATATATTATAAAGGGTAATTACATATTATCACTTCTAAGTCTCAAACATGCACATTAGATTATTTAAGTGGTGGTTAGTCATTTAAAAGTATTAAGCACAATAATATATAACTCACATAAATGAAATCACTTGCACGCAAAAAAAAAATGAAATTCATATTTTTATGGCCAGGCTATATCATAATCCTAATAAAAGAAAATGAGAACATGGTAAAAGAAGAAACAAAATTATAAAAAAAATCTAATATTTTGAATCAAAAAATAAGAATTCTATCACCACTTTTGTCTTTTTCCTAAATTGCTTGAAAAACTCTTAGAACAATAAAAAGAAAATGATCTAAATATAAAAATCAAGTCGTCCCCCTAGGCATTCAATGTTCTCTTATTTATATGAGACATCCAAGACCCTTATTCCTAGACAATTACTTATTTTTGTATAAATTTGTGGAGTAAATTAGAATATCTTTGATTTGATATTCATCTTTCAAGGTTTTATAATTTGAAAACTTGATTTTTGTCATCTTTTCCTTATTATTTTACAAATCTCATTATGCTGCATGAATAAGAAAAATTCGAATAATTAGAAGGAAATTTAAATATTTTCTTATAGATATTATATTATTTGTTGTTAAAATAGGTAAAATAACTCTATAAAAGTAGAGTCATAAAAAATCATCACCGTTTTTCCACATTAGGTGCTTTATTGGTCTCTATTTGTGTCTGAGGTGAGGCCACGTCTTCCTCCATTTGATGTGAGTGATACCAAAAACTTCGTAATCTACCAATCAGAGTTGAAGCTGAAGCAAATCTCCTCCAACCAGAATTGGAGCAAGATACATCCATTTCAATTAAATCGTTGTCACCAGAAATTTCTCAGTACACACGAGTACCTAAAACAGTGTCAAGCTCCGCTAGAGCATTAGTTGCAAGAAAATCGTGACACGATGTGGAAAAATTCCAAGTCATCCTCACTTCCGACAGCTGCAGATACCGACGGACGATTGAAAGACTTGCCCAAAGGTATAGGAGCGAAATAGCACCATAGCTCATGAATCATTCCATTGGGCAAGTTGGAGATGAGAGTGGTTGAACCCCTCGCCTCCCTGTTCCCAAGAGGGAACCTGTCAGCCATGCTTTCCATGAGATTTTATGACTATGTTTGAAGATACAATTTGGCACTTCGCCCAAACTCGATTGAGCTAGATTTTCCAAGTTCGAGCTTATGAATTCAGTTTTAGTTTAAACTCTAGTTAAACTCATACATCCTCAAGTTCATTTAGCTCGAGTTGAATTGAGATTCATAGTCTACTCAAATTAAATATTTTAAATTTTGAAATCGATGCAATAGAGTGATCATGGACAAAATCTAGCTCACTTTGAGTAGCCTAGCCATAAGCTTAGCTAGAATAGCTCTACATATGGTTGGACTTTTTCATTTTACTTTTCGTTTTTTTCTTAGTCTTTCTTGTGACACAATTTGATCCTATTTAATCCAAAATGTTTAACAAGTTTGAAACTGAAAAATTAACAAATATTGACTTCCACAATAAGAAAATTTGATAATTATTTTCATTTAAAAATTGATGAGGACTCATCTAACTGTCTACCCTCTTGGATTCATGATTCAAGTTAGAGGGGCTCAAAACTCTCCTTATTCTATATTATGAAAATTGTGGCATGTGTATAGAGAGAAATTGGCTTCAGAAGATATATGTTGCATATGCTAGTCGATTCAATATCATGAGTTCCACCCCATGAACACGGATGGCGCCATCATTGAGCATGCCCAGAAATCTGTATAATCTCTACTTCGTTGAAAAAGAACACCTTACAGTTACAGCTTTCTGGTAGCTCTTCGTCTTAACATAACAAGAATTGTCGAAGATAACACTGACTTTCTGATTTGGAGGAAGAGGAGGGCTGCCCCTTTCGATTCTTTGTGACTTGTTGACCCCGCTAGCGTCCATGGTACCATCGTAATCCGCGCATACTAGTAGCCAACAGATTTTGAATGACAATAAGTATAACTGGTCCCCAAAAAATTTAGAAATGATTGTCGTAAAGTATGATCAGGTTTCACTAGAATTGACTCTGATTAAACGTGCCCGACACAAATAAGAGAACAACAACTCTACCTTTTAAATCACAGTGAGGACACGGCACCGAATACACTGAATCTATCTGACTTTATCACAAGTGTAATTTTCGCATTAGTTATCGAGGCACCTTTACGCGTCATTTTTGTTACAAATTGTTCGGAAACATACTCACACACTTCATTCATGTTCAATTGAACAAGCCGTTTCTCATCAATTCACGTACCATTTCCAATACTCGAATGAGAAACCATTTGAAAGCTTTTGACCTTTTTCCAATAAAAACAAAATAAATCAATGTAAGCAACCAGGACCGGGGCTGGCCAAGGATGGGGCCGTCGGTCGGTCCTAACTCTGTCCATATTAGAAAACGTCAAATTACCCATTATGTCAGCTATCCTTTTCCTATCGATATTGTTTCTTTTTTCCCCCTCATCTCTCGCACGGTCGTTCATCAGTTTGGTAATCTAATGTGAACCCCCACATACCACATAATCAAAAAAAAAAAAAAAAAAAGGGAATTTTTTCGGTGATTAGAAGTCCCATCTGCTGCTTACATTCACAAATAATAATCGTCCGGACGGAACATGAGCAAGGGACTTATCATAGGAATATCGATGGAGTGGCCCCATGGCCGTGAAATGACAATCCCGCCCCTTGCGTGCCTCGACCGGAGCCCCTCGGACGAAGGGCAAGAAATGGAATTCGGGTGCGATTAAAGAAGAAATTATCGTCGTTGCGTGGAGGGAAAGTCAATTCCTAACGGTATCCATCCACCGACCACCGACCTGCCCATCTCTGTCGCTCTCCTGCCTCCTAGTCCATAGAAAATTTTATCAAATTATTATCAAGTTAAAAAAATGGTAATAAAAGTTAAATTAAAAAGTAAATAATTAAAAAAAAAAAGGGCATGAAAGAGAGAGAGAGAGGGAGCATCAATCAATCAAACCCTAATAAAGAAATCCCGCGAGAATCGCAGAAAATATGCCAAGAAAAATTTAATCTCCTTTTCCCTCTCGTGCTCCTCCGCCTTTCCTTTTCCCCATGACGAGTGGCATGACCCCTCTTTCAAGTTTTTCTTTCCCCAAAAGCCCTTCTAACTTTCCACTTTTTTTTTTTTTTTTGGAGCAAACTTCTACCTTTCCACTTCACTGGAACCACCACAGACGGACTGCACATCACCACCACCAACGCCGACCCACATATTATATAAACTGCTCGAGAGAAAAAGCAAGAGAGGAAGCAGAAAACCCATTTTGCTGATGAAGTCCGCGTGAAGCCAAAGGCCCTCCTCCGCCCGTGCGCGACCACACGATCGCTACTCGTTTGCGTATTTAAGGAAAGGGGAACAAGCCCCCCGCCCGCTCGCTTTCGTACAGAGATCACCGAGATCTTGTCGGTGAAAATTTTTGCGTGTTTCAATTATTACAGATTTGTTTTTGTTTTTGTTTCTGTCAATAAAGAAGAGAGAGAGAGAGAGAGAGAGAGAGGGGAGGATTATATCGTTCGGTGGAATTCAACCGTGCGTGGCGTTACCACACCCTCGATGACAACCTTAGTTGCCAAGATAGCCGGAGTCTCCAAGCCAAAAAGCCCTACCCTCTTTAGCTTGGCGTGTCTCTGATTCTTGGTAGCGCTCTCTTTCTCTCTCTCTTTTCGGTTTCTTTTTCCATGAAAATTCGCCTTTTCTCTCTTCTGCATCGCCTTCTGCAAAAGGTTTCGCCTTCGGCGAGATAAATATCCGGAGACCCTTTCTTCTTCTTCTTTAGGAGGTGTGGTCGTCATGGAAGGTGAAGGAGGTGGGGAGAGGAAGAGGGGCGTGGCGGTGGAGAGGGAGAGGCCCTACAAGGGAATAAGGATGAGGAAGTGGGGCAAGTGGGTGGCCGAGATTAGGGAGCCCAACAAGAGGTCCAGGATCTGGCTCGGCTCCTACTCGACCCCGGTCGCGGCGGCCAGGGCCTACGACACGGCGGTGTTCTACCTCCGGGGCCCGTCGGCGAGGCTGAATTTCCCGGAGTCCGTGGCGGCGGCGGCGGCGGCGGCGGAGGAGGAGGGAGAGGCGGGAGGGGGCGACATGTCGGCGGACACCATCAGGAAGAAGGCGGCGGAGGTCGGGGCTCGGGTCGACGCCGCGCTGATAAGCAGCGAGCTGAAGCGAGAGGCTGACGACAAGGAGGGGGGTGATGATGATCAGTTCAAGAAGTGCGTTGGGGTTTTGGAGAGGGTTGATCTGAACAAGATGCCGGAGGATCCTGAGGACTCGTGATGATCGCCAAAAGGACGTGCTGGGGTTAGAGAGTAAGATGATGATCTCTCTCTCTCTCTCTCTCTCTCTCTCGAATTACGATCACGGGGCATGCGCTTGGTTTAGGTCAGCCTTCTGCATGCAGTTGTAACGAGGGTTTTAGATGCTACTTTGCTGCTAGTAATTCACTGGGTTGTGAATGGCTTAAGGAGATGATGAGGCTTATATTAGATGAGTTAGATAGTCTATAGTAGTACTATAATCAATCTTGTTAGCCCCTTTCTAGTTAGCTTTTTGGGGTTCTGATCATCAAAGAATTTTGATGGTGTAAGAGGGAAAGAGAAGGTGAAATGTAAATTAATTAGCTGGGTTTGATGCAGAGTCATCTTCTTCCTAATCTATGCCTCTCTCTCTCTTTCTTCACTGATCATGATTTTGTCTGCGGTATACAGTTCTTCAGGCGGTATCATTCTATTTTCTCTCTCTTGCTTGCTTCTTTTCGGTATGGCTGTGCCAAAAAATCAGGTGTGTGAGAGAGAGAGAGAGAGAGAGAGAGAGAGAGAGATGGGAGTGGCCTACTAAGGAGCAGTTGGAAGCAAAGTGGGCACGCCTCAAACTGCTAAAGCAGAAAAGGATGTGAGAAGACCTTTTGTAACTGCTGCTAATGATGAGTTGTGGGCACTGGTTGGTGCATGGGGCTGCGTTTCTACTGCAAACCCCAAGATTGTCTTGTCTTCTTTTGTTTCTTGACCTATTTGCAAAGGGCACTGATGATGGTGCTGCCAAATTTGAATAACCCGGGCTAATATGAACACGTTAAACCAAAAAATTTACTGTGGCGATCCGATTAGCGACGTCTTTGCGTCTCTAGCATTACTCGAATCAAGAACTCGGTATATCTAGAAGATTTAGCTCCTGTGATTGCAACGTCAGATGGGTGGGTTGCGGGCCACTCGACCTGAATATTTTGGAGAAGACATAAGGTAAATATCCGGATTGAGTTCATATTAGTATAACGAATGATGGACTTCATATGTTTCTGCTATGGGGTCCAATGTGAACCTTGCTTTTCCTTGAAGTATTACTAGACCTGATTTCTCTGAATGTGTTTGTGGAGTGTGTACTATCTTATTAAATTGGAGGGAAGATCCGACAACATGAGCTGTAACAAAAGTTCCCAGTTGTTTTGCTATTGGACAAAAACTTTGGGGTACGATGAGAACATGGTATTGTATTTAGTATGAAACAAGTTGGGATATGAGACAAACCTCGACTTTCAAGAAGTGTAATCGATCCAATAAAGACGACCAAAGTGTATTTATGCAAAATGTGATTACTTTAATACCCATTATATCCTATTTCTTTAAATTTAATTAAAAAAAAGGGCTTTTCCTTATTTGTGACGGCTCCTCTAGTGTCATTTGTTTGCTTGAAATTGAAAGCAGCAACAAATGTTTTGTTTCTTCAACAACGGATAGCCCAGTTTGGAAGGTTTCATCCAAGCATTTGCTTTATACTGTGCAAGTGATCAGAGTGCTGTCGTTAGTTGCTGGTGTTTGAAACAGGAGCATTATCATTATCTTGATATTGCCATCCGCAATGCGAACTAATGGAACGTACATCACGACACGCTCCGATAGATTCGGGGCCAAATTCCCCAAAAGAGCACCAACTTATGAGTAATGTGCCAAGAAGAAAAGGCATCAATATCTTAATCGAGATCCAAAGCCGGGACCTATTAAGCCGCCATCCACTTTCGACGTTGACTGATCAACATGTCATTTGATGTGCGCCGAGCAACTCACGGACGCAGCTGACGTGCATTGCTGAGCAGGAGACCACATCGTTCATTGTGGAATTGGGTGATCCCTTTGCTCCTGGGAACGATCTCTTGACAGTCCCATTTGTAGTTTAACGATACGACAGTCTCCAGCCCAATAGTACACTTCGGCAACGTCCACGAGGTGCACAGTGTGCATCAGATGACAGGTGAGTTTTTTAACGTTCATGGACAGCAGCCTAGCACCCGCAAGGTCAGACCTGGACTAGAAATTGGTGCTTTATTTTGACACATTCTAAAGTTGGTGCAGGGTCAAACGCATAAATTTGTGCTTTCGTAGGAAATTTGGTCATTTGGTTGAAGACTGCCGGTCTTTTTACAGCCTGGAGCAACCAACCCACATATTGTCGGTGTTCACGAATGTCGTCAAAAATCACGATTCAGATCGTGAAATAGTACGATTCTTGCCTCAAGTTTGATAAAACGAATTGACTCGTTCCCACAATCAAAACACTAATCAAATCATAGGCAAATTGCCAGTTGAATTGGTCATGTCAATGAAATCAGTAAAACCGTGTGGAAACGTTGGATTTCATCAATTTCGCTGCCGGATTGATTTTGGATCTGCCTTGATGAAGGAGTGGATAAAAGAACAGGCAGATTATTTGCTCATAAGTTGCCATTTAGTGATTTTATGTGTCCTTGTTGTTAATGGACTGTTAAACCTAATTGGATTGCTGCTAATGTAATTCTTTCCATATTTCTTGTTTTAACTGTGTTAGAAACCGTAGACTATGATTGACTTATATTTTCATTAGGTGCTCAATGTGATCGCTACTTAATTCCAATATTGTCTTAACATGTTTATGACTCAAAATTAAAGGGATGAATTTCCAAGGTTCCTTGTACCGATCGTTAATCCAGATTTTGACAACCTTGATCTTTACAAACTCTTACCCAAAGCAACCCAACCCCTTCTGACTGACTTCGCAATGATATTTCTCCATTCCATAAGTACTTCCATGAATTCCTCGATCTTTCACCATAGAAAAGATTTAGAACCATTTGGCTGGTCTCACGCTCTTACTAAGACCAGCTAAAATGCAAGAAAACCTCATGCTTAAGTTCAACGAGCAGACAAAGGCTAGGAGATCGAGTAGTCCTACTTCCGTTCAGCCACTACCAACTCCAGCAGTGTTCTCAAGCTAAAATCTGTCATTTCTTTCCTTTACCTTTCCTTTTGTCTTTCAAGAACACTAACCAAGAACGCTGCATGCGGTGACAAACACTTATCAATTCCTGGTTGATACTCTTATATATAATATTTATATGATTCCAATCAGGTCAGTTCCTATCATACAAAGCAAAACTTGGTAAGTAGAAGCAGCATTGCTTTTTGATCCACGGGAGAAACCGAATCCTCCTTTTCACCCCAGCTGCCTCAAATGCTTCAATTGATCTCCAGGTACTAAGCTTACACTTCATTGGCACGTTTTATTTGAAGAGCGGCTCTTACAACATTCCCTCTTGTGATGATGCCAACCTTCATAATAAGAAACTGGGTTAATAAACCCAAAAACCATAATCAATACAACATTTTGAGAGGCAACAAATTATCTCTTACCAGCTTTCCCTCAGCATCTACAACTGGAAGCCGTCGGTATTTTGTGTCAAGCAATATCCTGACATCGAACGCATGGCAGAAGAGTTAAAAACGGAAAAACACCAGCAAGAGGCAGAGAGATTGACGCAAAAGATATAGACAAAACCTGGCAGCATCCTCGAGATTTGTGGTTTCACGGGTGACTACAGGAGCTGGTGTCATCAAATCACCAACTACCTGCCCATTGGTCTTGCTGAGCAACTTTTGCACTTGATTGAAGGTCTGCAAGATCAATGTCAATATGTGCGTATATCATCAGGTACTCCCAAGGCAAATATGAAGAATGCTTCATCCATATATTAGCAGCAGCAGTTCCTCAAAAACTGCTTCCTGGATACCCTCCATAAATGATGGGGGAGGATCTGACAGGGGCAGTTGTGCTGACTGGCCACTAGATGCTCAGGGAAATTTTTTGATGATTAAATAATGTACAATGAAATTTGATGTGGTTTCTCTATTTGCTAAATGATTTGAGATGTTGCCAATTCTTCATCTCCTCTCCCTGCCTGGCGAAGATTTCTTGTCCGCCACAACCCTATATCATTATATGCTCAAACCTATGTAATTACAGAGTGCTCTTACTCACTTTCCATGTGCTGTCAACTTCAGGGAACATGCTGTTGTCAGCTAGCCCACCACCTAATGAAAATGTGCAGATGACATCAGTCACTCACTAAATTCATGAAGCATCGAAACATCTGCAGATAGTCAACATTTCTACAAACAACCACTGTTGCTAAGTCGAGATTCAAATTGTGAATCGCAAACGTTATTTTCCTTATCGTGAATTGTTACATTCAGTAAAAATTGTAAAGGAACCCAAAAAATAAGCATTTCTCACTATAAAGAAGCTACTAGTTGCAAAAGCACACAAAAAGTATGTTATAGTAAATACTGTTGATAAAACTATACCCAAAACTGACACTACTCTATTGTCAAAACCCACTTTAACTTCTGATTGCTGAAAATTATAGAGGTGCAAAAAGGAAACAAGGCATCCAACAGCCTCAAAACACTTGAAAGAAACAAAAAAACTGTCAACCACATTTATAAACTTCAACATAGACAAGATGATAAGGACCTAATTATAGTCTATTTAAGCCAGCTAAAAAGACGAGAGCAATCTTAAATACTCAATCAGTGACTTTTGTCCAAGCATGCGATTTAAACAAGCAAAATAGGATTGAAAGAGACGTGATGGCCAGTGCCAGAGGTGGTGATGGCTGGCATCATTGCCGGAGGTGGTGATGGCTGGTATTGAGCTGGTGACAGCCAGGTGAGAACCAACAAAGAGCAGTCTAGCAGCTTTTCAAGTTTCTTCGCTAACCCAAGGCTGAGCGAACAAACGTCTTCTGGCATGTTTGCACATTTTCTCTTCTTTTTTTTTCTTCACTTGTTCTTTTCAATTTTCAAAAATTTCTCTCTTTAGAACCCAATACTTTTAAGCCAAACCACTATTCCAAAGCCCAATAGCACAAATTGTGGTTGTTCTCCTGAACTGTAGAGAATTGCAGAATCCTATGATTTGTATTGAATCTGAGACGCATTGGACAATTCACTGACAATTCATCCACTCTTTGATTAATGAGTGCAAGACAAATCGTTCGAAGGGTGCACTAAAATGAAATTGTGCGGTTCAAATCATGAATCCAGTGATTTTTACAATGGGGCTAAAAAATAGTAACAACAAGGTCCCAATAACAATAATCGCAGAAGTCCAGCAGAATCATTCTCAACTCAAAGAGAGAGCATCTATATGCATGGCCATAGAGACATACACAAATTAAACCCACATGAGAGGAACTAGTAAGTTAAGTATTTCAATAGTTTTACAGATCATCTCAAGGCTTTGATTTCTATCTCTCAACTTAAGAATATCATTGAGTCCCCTTAAATACCCATTAGCATGACTACCTCCTGTAATTTTTCCTTTGATCAAGTTAAGGTATAGGCATTGTAGAAAGATTATAGATGCAGACTCAATACAATTTCAGATATTCTTTTTGCAAGAATTAAGTTCTCTGAATCTGTTCCAACCAAGTTTCTTGCAAATACCAAGTTAACATTACATCACTGATGCCAAATGCAGTTTGCCTTATAAAACTCGCCAGATTTAAAAATTTAGCGTAAAGGAGAGAAAACACAAATTGCCAACAGCTTAGAAGGACCTCATGAAATTGCTAATGATACACATGAATTTCAAGGAGTTTCTTAAAATGTCTAACAAAGACGAAGACAACAAAAAACATAAATGGTACCTGATATAGAGTCCAAAGCTAACAAATCATAATCAGAAACAAGACCAACCTGCCAAAAATAGACATTCATGAGCAGTTATTATGGGAATCTAATGAATAACCTATCACAGGGAATGGATGTCACAGAATGAGCAACCAGACTTAGAAGAAAGATCAACACAATAGAAAAGAGGCATACTATCATACATGCTATACTCACAAAAGTGCTGATTGTTAAATGCAATATAAAGAAAGAAATAGATCAATAATTAGAAGTTGAAGATTTTTGTTGTAAAGAAGCTAGCAGCTAACGCCATACTTGGGAAATAAGTGGAGGGAAAATGGGTACAGAGAACATATAAATGATATTTGAAGCCTATTTAAGCTAGCAGAAGCACTAGGCATGTGGGTCAACAAAATCAGGAAATAAACACACTCTGCTCTCTCTAAATCCAATGAATCTAGCTTATCTGCAAATGAAAATATGGTGCCAAGCCTCACCAACTAAGCACCATTTTTGGTTTGATTAAAGCATCTCAAAACTTGCCTTCCTAAAAATAAACATGGCCATAGGCTTCTGATCAGTGAGCAGCAATATTCAAATCAATAAGGCCACAATTAACGAAAAGGATAGAACAAGAAGCATACCAATTTCCAGTCATCATCAATTACAGGAAAACCAGTGATTCTGTTCTCAACAAGCATCTCCAATGCTGATAAAACAAGATGAGTAAAAATCCTGACTTCTTCAAAATTTCCAGAAACATGATATTCAGAAATACCTTCATCTACAGTTGTGTATGGCTTTACCACATGCAGATCCTCTTTTCTTGTCATGAAGTCACCAACAGTGTATACACTACTTTTTGGCTGGTTGAAACAGGAAAACAAACATGTAAATACTCCACAGAAATTCTGGGATGACACATGACGTAAGCTGTCTTATTGGATAGTATAATTCCAAAATGCACTTGTTGAAGATATGGGAATCCATAATGAATTCCGAAAATGTAGTGTACTTTGCATGAATTAAAACATTCATGTCTAGCAGAAAGAGGACCAGATACAAAACATTATGGGATTCACTTCATGTCTAGCAGAAAGAGGACTAGATACAAAACATTATGGGATTCACTATGTTCATCTACTTAGGAACTTCTGTTCCCATGTCACAACTCACAAGGTAGATTGACGGGCAGGGTAGTGCATTTAATCAACATTAGTAGCCATCAAAGATGAAAATGGAATTACGATACAGAAGATTAGCAAATGTTACAAAAGCTAAATGAAGCCAGAAGATTTATCAATCTCTCCTGTTTTCATAGTTTCTCCTACCACAGAACAGCACAAATGAACAAGTTCCATGAAACTCTGAATGTCATCATGGGAAAGCTAAAGATATATAATCCAAGATGCCTCTTTAGAAAATGCGTGCTTTTGAAAACTTTCTTTCTTTAATAGGTAAATGTGTGATTTGAAAACTAAATTCCAATTTTTTTTTCAACATTTTTAAGTTCTGCATTAATCCTCTGTGCATGGAGCTATAGTAGTTCTACCAAGTTCCTGCAACCAAAGGAATAGAAACCCAACTTGACTGATGCCTAGAAGGTTTGTAGATATGACTCCAATTAATAAGCCAAAGGTAAGAACAATGGGGCTCTGAAATAACAAACCAAATCAGAAGGAGATTTCTTGGTAACAAGATGTCACGCACAATCTATTTTTCCAAAGATGGTACAAGCAGAACAATTGTATACCTTGAAGAATCTCAGGGATAATATGATAAAAGAAATGCAGACACAACATCCTCCATCTTGATCACATAAACCGAAAAAAAAAAAAAAAGGAACACCTAATCCAAGTATATTATATACATGGTTGATTGAATTCCTGGACCCGGACAAAAGCATTCAATTACTGATTTCTAGCAAAACTGTGCAAGCTAGGCAGCTCAATCATTCTCAAGATCCGCTTGGGGATAGCTGCTACTTATGTTTTCATGTGTTCAACTGATTCTGTTCCTCTTCCAAGAAAAAAAAAAGGCATAAGCGTGCTGTATCAAAACATGCTGCAAAAAGCTTCCGGAGTTGATCACAAAGTATGCATTAATCAAATGTAGCTTATTGTTCTATTTGTGCTCCAATCCACAACATATGAATATGCCTGCCCTCAGCTGCTAAAGCCATCCCGACACAGCAACTGAAGACAACATTTACCAGAGGAGGAGACCATCTCGATATAGCCACTAAATCAGCTCTAAAAGAGGGGGGGAGGGGGTGGCGCTCATCCATGAAAGCTGACCATATTTCAGAGTGAAAAGCTTGCAATCCCAGCAAATTATAGGAAGAGAAACTTAATATAGTCATTTGCAACGCTCAGTGAACTAAAGGAAGCAACTTTTTCCGATTGCTGAACGAGAGAGACTCACTAATCCCCTGTAGCACATCACAAGCACAGCCCCAGCAAGAGAGATTACAAAAACATTCCACCAAAGAATCACGAAGCACAAACAACATCAAGAGATTCCAAACCGATCGCAAGCACCAAGTACCAGAAACACAAAACAAGAGAGGGGGAGAGAGAGAGAGAGAGAGAGAGAGAGCGAACCGGCACGGGATTGGCCGCGAGAGCGCCGCCCGCGGCGGCGGCGAAGGCGACGGCGGGGGATTTGCAGGGACCGGAAGCCCGATTCGCGGAAACTGAAGCCGGATTGAGAAGGAGGCCGGGCCCGGCAGACGGGACGACGGAGGGCGGCGGCCGGTGAACCGGACAAGCGGCGGAGCGGAGGCGAGGGAGAGTCGGCGAGAGCGACGGAGAGAGGAGTGCGTCCATCGCTCGCAGGCGACTCTGCTTGAAGTGAGAGAAAGAAGGAGAGAGAGAGAGAGAGAGAGAGAGGTTCTCTGGTTTCCGCCGGAGTTCGGAGAAACCGTCGAGAGCGGACGGCACAGAGGAAGGAAGATGATCTTACACTCTCTCTCTCTTTTTTTTTTTTTTTTTTTTTTTGCGGTTTTATCTGTTTGCACGAGAAAACAGATATTTTAGCGGCCGACCCTGCGGTGGCGACGGCGCCAATGCTGCCGCCAATTTTAGGACCCGTCGTATATCCAAATTTCATCAATCGGTTGCGCCACGATTATCACAAATAATTATCGTGACTTATCGAAAAATTACTATGATTGTACGAATCTTATTTTTAGATTAGATGGTCCCCTAGATGTTCAGTTAAAGATAATTCGTTTAGTTGTTTAGTTTTTTTCTTTTTTACGTGAAATTTTACAATATCAATCTAGGATCGGCTTTTGTGTTTTTTCCAATTAACTTTTGGAATGGCAAGCACAAAGAAAACATTTTCATTTTATTTATTTCTTTATCAGTGATTTTCCAATCAAAGAAGTAACTGATTATGTATATAATTAGGATGGATGATGGATTCGATAATCTTAACAGACATTAATTGAATTTTTTAGATGCACTCTAATGAAATAATGCATACTCCACATAGGCATATTATTTATATGTACACTCTTTCCTATGTCGATAGCATGAAATGATGAAATAGTTTAGGCTTCATTCGTTTTGCAGAAAACGTTTTTCCAGAAAACGTTTTTTGAATTTTTTGGCATTCGTTTCACAGAAAATAAATTCTTTGGGAAAAATGTTTTCCATGAAAGGGAAAAAGTATTCTAAATTGGGGGAAAATGTTTTACACTTTTGAAAAGTGGAAAACATTTTCCTCGCTTTATCTCTCTTATTTCACACATTTACAAATCACTTCCTCCTCCCATTTACTCTTCTTCTTGTCTTTTTTTATTCGAATTATTTTTAATTTTCTTTTCTTTTTTTTGTTTTTCATCTTATTCTTTCTTGGCTAGTTGTCGGCCATCACCATGTGAACCTCAAGCTTGTCAATCTCAAACTCACACTCGTCGATCTGGCGAGCCTCGAGCCAATTTGACAAAATATTTTCCTTATCGAACACTCGAAAATATTTTCCTATTTTTTTTTAGTTGAATACGGTGTCAGCTTTGGAAAATATTTTTTTTCCGCGAAACGAAATATTTTGTGAGTTTTAGAGGGAAAAAGGATCATCTTTTTTTTTTTTTTCTTTTTTCCTTGAACCTTTTAGTAAGCATGCTTTTCTAAGAGGTGAGAGCCTAGAAATAAAGAGGAATCTCAAAAGATACCATTTTGCATAATGCTAAAAGCCTTCCTTTTGCACTCGAGGTGTCTGGGCTCGGTTTTGTGCAGTACAAGAGAAGGTGAATGGGACGTGCACTGAATAAACTTATCAAAACTCCTAAAAAAAAGCATCATTTTTCAAAAAAAGGAGATTTTTCTAGTCAGTTTTTTGATTACATTAAGAAAGTTCTTAATTGCTGCAATATTCATACGGTCATTGAAGTACATGTTCTTGTTGTCAATAAGTCCTTGACAGGTGAAGAGAAAGGGCTGACGAGTTCGTCCAGAATCTTTCCTGTTATCTCCAACCAGGAATGTTCATATGTATCTGGGAAGTGGAAACAATCTTACTAGCTTTCCAACATGCGTCAGTGAGCATGATTATTTATAGGAATCGCGAGTGTGAAAATGCGAGTAACTGCTGGAAATCCTACAGCTTCCAGCAATTACATGTATCCTAAAAGCAGCTATCTGCGAATCTCTGCCAAAAAAGTTCCGCATTTATCAAGCCACTCCACATATGGTTGAACGTGGAAGATGTGTCGTTACATGAGGTTAGTCTCTCCCTCAATACCTCCCTCCCTCCACCTTATTTTTATCTTGGTATGGATGTTACCTGCAAACCAGGAATTCCATAACATGGGAAAAGCACGCATTGTAATTGCTGGAAGATAGATGCCGGAATGATGGCTCCATGGTAAAGAGGATTCGATATCTTTCATGATGCCCCAGGACATGTGTGAAGAATTCTAGGATTAGCAGTCCATCTTGTTTTTGGATTGGAGGGGGGAGTTGAGCTCAGCCTCTCTTGCAAGGTCTGTCGAAAGGTGATTTGGTACATAGGAGGCTTCTATTCATTAGGAATGGACCATGTGCTGCTCAAGCATCCCTCGCATAGTACGCTGTGGGAAGTAGAAAGCTCCTGTGAAATGATGGGAGTCATTTTCGGGTTGTGTTGAGGCGTCAAATTGAACAGTAAGAAACTGCGGGTTCAGACTAATATGCAAGCAACAAGAGGATGATCCGAGGGTCTTTGCTTCATGACAATCAGTCACTGGTGTTAAATTTGGTTTATCAGGATTGTCTTGAACTAGCACAAACTCAGAGGAAGATGATCAAACAGATTTAGAGGAAGAGAATAAACTTACAGAGGAAGATGGTCCAAGTCAAACAGTTCTGGATCAAGATGATCAGCTTGTACAGCAAGATGGTCAGATGGATAGAGTCACCGATAGTCAAACACTATCAAAGGAAAATTATAAGCTCATGCTCCTAGAAGGCGTCGGAACCATGACTACTATGGCCCCGAGTTCTATGGCACCAAAAACTATGCTAGTGTCAGCTTGCAACTCTTGCTGTCGAATTGATCACAACTTAATTGAGGGAGCAACTCTGAGGTCTACTGACCAGTAGAATTTACTCACCATGCCTTCCTTTTCCGTTCATCTTTTGCCCTCATTTCTAGTTGAACTTTCGAGTCGTTGCATGCTTGCATCATTTGATACCAAGTAAAAATCACTGTGAAATGCAGGCTACCTTGTCATGCTTCTTACACGGCATAGGTTCATCGAGAGAAAATGTTGGCGGCAAAAATTCTCAGAGGACGCATCCCTTCTTCCCCTTTATATAGTGTAAGCCGAAGCATACCGAGCTTAAATTAGGTGGATGGTTGTTTCAAGACTGCCAAAGATGGCTCTTGTAGTCTCTCTGCGAGAATTATCACAGAACAACAATTATGAATAAACATTATCTTTATTTATCTAAAATCTGAGATAATTGGTAAAATGGCATTTTCGTCCCTTTCACACACGAGCTCAATATCATGTCGGCTCCATTTTAATTTAGGTATTCACATCACCAGCTTTTTCTTTGAATTGGCCTTGACAGATTTTACTTACTATGCCTCCATAGATTTTACTTACTATGCAACTATGTCACAACACGGCTTGGCCCATAAAACACATCACCAACTTAATTATGCTAGTTCTTCACCAGCCTTGTCGTACCATAGCCGACCAGTGGTTTAAATTGATCCGCCGTCTTGAGACGGCGGTGGAGTAGAATTGGAAATTCCACCCTCCGACGTCAATGGACACCAACACCAGATGATTTGCCACGGGCTTCAACGACGTGGCCTCGTTGTTGGCAGGCATGACTTTGTTGCCCGTGGTTTTCAGCCATGTGGGAGGCTTCTTTTGCTGTCTTGCAAGTTCCGTCTATCCCGCCGTAGGAATAATTAGCCTCAATAGTGAGGCCTCCATTGTTTATGATGAATTAAAAACCATATCACGTGAGACCACCTTCGCAACCTTGGTCCTCGCCGTTAACATCGTAATTTACGAGTTCTTGCTCCGATAGGGAGGTTAGCTTGCCCCCTTTTAGCTGGCGGATGCCCTCGGTGGCTGCCACGGTTGAGAAAGGCCAACAAGTTCCTGTTTGATTAATTGAGAGGCAGCAGAATCACACATGCCATAAAAGTCAACTAATCCGAGACTCATTTTTTTTAGTGAAAAATAAATGATTTATAAAAATATTTTATTAAAAATAATCATTTATAACATTATATAAATAAATAGAAATTAAAATTTTCATTATTCATGAAAATATTTAGACATAAATTATTGTGCATGATGAATACCTTTTTCATTCACTCATTATTTCAAGCAATAATTTTTTTTAAATATACTTTTCTAATTATTTATATTTCATGAAATAAACAGAGTGTAAATGCTAGTGGAAAATTCGGAATGTACTAACTACATGTAGCTACGATCATTCAATCACGTGTGTTGGACCTAGAACATAATAGCAATATGCATTGATTACACACGTAAACGTGAATATATGTAGGATCAAAACATCAATTTTATTTTCCTTACATCCACTTTCTCGGTCCTTGATGCCCATGACAGCTCCTTTCTTCCTCCATTCCAGGGCCGTGGGCACCGCATTCGCATTCTCGTACCCGAACAAAGCATTTTTACCAGTCCTAGCGGTCCTTAAACTCGTCGTTGGTTATGTCAGCAAATGCGTCACCGCTTAGCTTGTGGGGCTTGTCACCTACGGCATTGAAAGTGGAATTCCTCAATGCAAAATGCCTAGCAGCACGGTTGAGCAATTCAGTTCATGTTCAGCATGCAATATGAAGAGGATGTCTAGCACCCCTACCAACCAAGGATTGGGGTTCGTGCCTCCGATCAATAATTTTCCCTTCTTCTATCTTCACCTCCGATAAGAAACATTAATTAGACAGAAGCATAAGACATGGAAAACACTTGCAACGGATCCAGCAAGTGTGGGAAATTTCTCTGCATGAGAAAGATTACTAGATGCCATCTGGTAGATGGGAGAACTGGAGACCTTCTTGCCATTCTCAAGTTTGCAGCAGCTGCGATGGTGGGTGCCTGCATTCACAGAATATGTTCTATCAGAATCCAAACATAAAGGAGTAAATCTTCGAGCCACTGAGGCTGAGGCTGAGGCTGAGATTTTCATATGCGGCATTCAAGACAGTTAAAGGAGAAGCTATAGAAGGCCAAGAGAAGCCAAAATAGGAAACTGAGAGTAAACCTTCCCCAGAAGGGTGAGCAATTTGTTCACCCCTCGCTTCGATTTGTAAAGATGTTGGCCCAGTAAACAGAAATAATGGAATAATGGCAGTATACTTAACTGAAGAGCATAACTTGTACAATAATTTCATATCTTTGATGAACAACTAGGTCTTGTTCGTGCAGATTTTGTTCACGCAGAAAAGAAGCTATTGCATAGGCAAGCAAACCAAACCGCCTTCAACCCCCCTCCCCTCTCCTTAAAGAAAATGAAAATTGCCTTAGTAACGAATATTGAGACAGGGAAAAATTTATTACTATTTAAAATGAAATGTGAGTGAAGAAACGTCTGATCAGGTAATTCAGATTTAGCAAACTGCGTAGATTGATAGCTTTTTCAAGAGATAAACATGGTCTCAACACATCGGTGCATACTTCTTTTCTCAACACATCGCTTCTCAACCACCTGTGGAGCGGGCTGCCCACCTCCGCCAAAGGTTCGAAGCCTTCTGCATAGTGTTGAAAAATTGGAATAGAAATTAATAGACTGAACTCTTTTCTTAAAAGAAAAATATGCCAATATAACCAAAAGAAATATGACTAGGCTGGGAAGCGGAAGCTTAGTTGGCCTCCACGAGCGAGGAGTCCAGCCCCTTCCGGCAACCAACGTTGCCGATTTCATCGCGGTTGAGGTTACCGCTATCATTAAAGCTTGTCAACATTAACAATGAGAATATCTCTGCTTCATCTAATGTATTCAGCACCAAAACTCCATGCAACTTAAATTAAAACTATGACCTAGTCAAGATCATTTTGGGCTGTCTCTAGCGTATCTTAAAACTATTGACGTTGATTCCTCTAAAGACAATAAATAGATTAAAAAAAAAGATTTTCTGAAAGAAATTTCAATACTCATGTGATTGTTAGTCTATATTCGTTTCTATTCCAATCTTCCACTCATGCAGAAGGCTTCAAACCTTGGGAGAGGTGGGCACCGGCTACATAGGGGTTGAGAAGAGATGTGTTGAGAAGTGATGTATGTTACGAAATCGCACGCCGATTCCAGAAAAATAATGCTCGCAAACAATTCACCAAGCAAAATATAATAATAAAATAACAAAATGAGATGAACACACCAGAAAATTTATTAACGAAGTTTACCAAATCTTGGACTACTCTCCAGGCAAAGGCATTCTGCGAATCCACTAAACTTTGAAAAAAGTTAGAATATAACGATAATCTTCTCTCAAGATCAGGGTACAAAGAAATTGAAAACCCTCATAAAGAAAAACTCACTTTTTTCTTCTCTCTTTTTCTTGCCTCTCTATTTTCTTTTTCAACGTCTTGACGGCTAGCATCTTGCTATCGTTAATATAAAGGTATCACTTTTAACCTAAAAGCAAATCTAATGGGAAAGACAAAAAAGCCCCTTAAAATATTTGGCTTCATCTATAACAATCTCCCACTTGAAGACAAATATACAAAAGCACCAAGCAACTTTACCTCCATCTTCTTCAAAAATTAGTACTTGAAAAACTTGTGCCTCTGCGATACTCCTCATCAATCAACGTGGAGTAATACCAATGGTAGTAGTACAGAAAATATGCTTCTCTCTGTCTACTACATTGGTTAACATGTCAACTGGATTCCTTAAGCTATCAATCTTCTGTAACTTTAACTTATTATCTTTCAATGCTGATCTGATAAAGTGATAACACTTCTTGATATGTTTAGTTCTTAAGTGATAAGCTGCATTCTTTGCTAAGTACACTGCACTTTGACTATCACTCCAGAGTGTATTGACTGGCTATTTCGTGTAATCTTGTAACCATATGATTTCCTTGGAGGCTTCTATGATCGCCAAGTATTCTGCCTCTGTCGTCGATAAAGCCACTACTTTTTGTAGTTGAGATACCCAATTCACTGCTATACTTGCAACTGTAAAGACATATCCAGTGGTACTTTTACCATTATCTCGATCATCCGAATGATCTACATCTACATAACCCTGTAACTCTAGAGATGTACCACCATAACAAAGTGAGTAATTGGAAGTACCTACTAGATATTTCAATATCCATTTCACTGCATTACAATGCTCTCTACCTGAGTTCTGCATATATCAACTCACAATTCCTACTACATGTACAATGTCTGGTCTCGTGCTCACCATGGCATATATCAAACTCCCCACTGCTGATGCATATGAAACTACCGCCATCTCATCTTTCAAAACCTGAGTACTCGGACACATATCCTTAGAAAGTTTGAAGTGACTCGCTAGAAGAGTTGCAACCGATTTTACCTTATCCACATTAAATCTCTTTAACATCTTGTTCACATAGTCTTCCTACGACAGCCATAATTTCTTATTTTTCCTATCCCTAATGATTTTCATGCCTAAAATATTCTTGGCCTCTCCTAAGTCTTTCATAGCAAATTGTGATGATAACATCTTCTTCATTTCTATGATTCTCTTCATATTGGAACTAGCCACTAGCATGTCATCCACATATAAAGAGAGATACACAATGTTACAATCATCATACTTGCGAAAATAAACACAGTGATTAGACTCACAGTGTGCAAATCCTTTTTCTTTCAAATTTTAAGTACCATTGCCACGGAACTTGTTTTAAGCCATACAAGCTTTTCTTCAAGCGACATACCGTGTGCTCTTTACCTTTGACTTCAAAACCCTTAGGTTGTACCATGTATAGTTCTTCATCTAAGTCACTACGTAAAAATGCTATTTTTACGTCTAACTACTTAAGATGAATACCCTCCACTGCAATTATACTCAGCAAAATTCTAATTAATGTCATTTTCACTATAGGTGAAAATATCTCAAAGTAGTCAATCCTTCTTGTTAAGAAAAGCCCTTGACTACAAGTCTCGCTTTGTATCTAATACTACCGTCTGCTTCATTCTTAATCTTGTACACCCATTTGTTTAATAAAATTTTTGTACCTGTAGGCAACTTGGTCAACTCCCAAGTTTTGTTTTGAAGTAACGAGTTCATCTCGTCTTTCATAGCACACTCCCACTGCAAGTGAGACGTGTCTACCTTTGCCTCATCGTAAGTTTTTGGTTCCCCTGAATCTGTATATAAGACATGGCTCAGAACAATATTAGCTGATTGATAAAAAATTACCTTTGGCTTTCTCACACATGTAAACCTTCTCAAGACAAGTACTTTAGGGTCATTAGTTTGCTCCGAATCACTGCGTTCCTCTTGAACTATCTCTCCACTGATAATAGGCTCATCTTGAACCTCTCTTTCAAGTGCACTTTGATCTACTGAAAAATTTTTCACGAGCCTTGTGTCTAATTCAATATATTCTGGTTCTACTACATTCTCATGCTCTGTTTGACAATCCTTGTACATCTTTTCTTCATGGAATACCACACTCCGACTGCGGATGACTTTGTTATTCCCATAATCCCAAAGCCTATAGCCATACTTGTCGCCACCGTATCCGATAAAGGCACACTTCTAGGACTTAGCATCAAGCTTTTTCCTATCCTCCTTGTCAATCAAAGCATATGCAATACAACCAAATACCTTTAGATGTGAATAATTAATCTTTTTACTTGACCACCGTTCTTATAGTATTTCTCCACCCAATGCATTAGATGGACTTCTATTAATAAGATAAACAGCTGCATCAACTGTGGCAGCCCATAAGTGTAGCGAGAGACCTACGTGTAGCCTCATGCATCTCGCACGTTCTAGAATAGTTCTGTTCATCCTTTCAGCTACACCGTTCTCTTGAGGAGTTTTAAGAACGGTCTTTAACCCGTGTATGCCTTCTCAACTCAAATATTTTGCAAATTCCTTACTTGTGTATTCACCACCATTATTAGACTCCAAAGCTTTAAACTGATAACTTGTCTCTTTTTCTACCATGGTCTTCCACATTCTGAACATCCCGAAAACTTCTGACTTTTCTCTAAGAGTATAGACCCAAATCTTCCTTATTGCATCATCAATGAAGGTGAGAAAATATCTCTTACCACCATAAGAGAGTTCTTGAGCAGGTTCCCATACATCGGTATGAACTAACTCTAGCTTCTAGCCTTTATTTTGTCACCCATTCATCCATACATGCAACTTTTACAAAAATCTAACTTAACTTTTTGCAAACCTGGAAGTAATTTCCTCGAGTGTAACTGCTTTACACATTTTTCACTAAGACATCCCAAACGATAATGCCAAAGAGTAGACAAATTACCTGTAGCCATTGTAGTTGCAACTATATTACTGATATTGTCTCTTTGAAGAAGGTAAAGTGTACCCGTACGCTTTCCCTTTGTTATTACTCTTGCCCCTGAAGTTATCTTCCACTCTCCCCATCCAAAGGTTATTACCAAACCTTCTTGGTCAAGTTTACTGGTTGAAATCATATGTTTCTTTAATTCCAGAATTTGCTCAGTTTCACGCAAAACTAGACGTTCTCCACCTGAGATGTTCACAGTCACAGTTCATTTCCCAACAATGGGACACATGTGGCCGTTTCTCACAACCACTTGTCCAAAATTTCCATTGGCATAATTATTAAATATGTTTCTTTGCGAGGTGCAATGAAAAAAAGCACCGAAATCAATAAACAATTTATTTGTCGTCAAGTCAAACCCTGTAGACAAACACAAGTTATCTAAGCAAAGATTCATCGCTAATCACATTAGCCCATTGATTCTCATCTTGATGCTTCTTTTTGTAGGCTTCACACTGAAACCTCTGGTATCCGATTTTGTGATAAAACCAACACTCATCTTTTGCAACCTGCCTCTTACCCCTTGATTGTGATCTGCCACGCCCACTGAATTTTTCTCTACTTTTACTTATTCCACGGTTCTCCACTGCAAGTGCTATTGAAGATGTAGATGCAGAAAAATTATCTTCACTCGAGACTTTCCTTCGCATCTCTTCATCCACGATACTACTCACAGCATCATCAAGAGTTAAATCATTCTTCATGCTGCTCGAAATTCCCTACACTACGGCATTATAGCTTTTTAGAAGAGAACATAAAAACAATAAAGCGTGAAGCTTCATATCTAAATTTATGCTTGCGGATTCCAATTGACCCTTGACTTGCGTAAAACTATTAATATGCTCTGCCATAGAATCTATATCATATAAGTTCATATTAACCAGTTTCTTCAACGAAAATACATGATTTGATGTGGACGGCTTTTCATAAATATTCGTTAGAATATCTATGGCTTCTTTTGTAGTTTTTGCTTTCGCGATGTAACACCCTGTCTTTTTTCATCAACCCTAGATGAGTTGCACCTAATGCCTTTCGATTAAGAATTTTTCATCCGGTTTCTGCTGTCGGATCCATTTCCGCCATCTCGGTTTTCCAACCCTCAAGTGGTGCATAGAGATCTTTTTGATAAAGATAATCCTAGATTTGTAGTTTCCACCATCCAAAATCCTACCCATCAAACTTATCGATTTTGATTTTATCTTCTGTCATACTATTTGCTTTCAATCAAACGTCACTGAAAAACCCTCATTGTTCTCAATTAGCCAACCAAGGCTCTGATACCATTACGAAATCGCACATCGATTCCAGAAAAATAATGCTCGCAAACAATTCATCAAGCAGAATATAATAATAAAATAACAAAATTAGATGAACACGCCATAAAATTTGTTAACGAAGTTTACCCAAACCTAGGTTACGTCTCCTCGCAGAGGCACTCTGCGAATCCATTAGACTTCGAAAAAAGTTGAAATACTATGATGATCTTCTCTCAAGATCAGGGCATAAATAGATTAAGAACCTTCATAAAGAAAAAATTCACTTTTTTCTTCACTCTTTTTCTTACCTATCTATTTTCTTTTTCAGCATATTGTCGGTCAGCATCTTGCCATCGCTAATATAAATGTATCACTTTTAACCTAAAAATAAATCTAATAGAAAAGACAAAAAAAGTCCCTAAAAATATTTGGCTTCACTTATAACAATGTTATGCACTGGACCGGTCGAGATAATGAAAAGAGAGATGAGAATGATGAAAGATGGCTGTAAGAAATCGCTCGACAAACATTTAATTCTATCGTTCTCTCGGCTATCGCATTCACAAGCAGTGTAATAAAGGCGTATTTAATATTAACATCGTGATGGGCTCCTTTCAAGAGGAGAAAAGAAAATGTAAATTCTGACCGGGGATTTGACCAGTCTCTCTCCAGTCTTCTTTAACATGCCGATTGAAGCTGCCACCTAACAACCCCACGTGGACTTCTATCCTCGAAGTCTCAAGGCTTTTCTTTCTGGAGGGGGTTAATTGGGGGGGTTCAAAGTTAAATCCATTTCATAGACAATGGGGGAAGCAAAAAAGATGACAAACGAGAGTAAAAACAAGTCATCAAGCTGATAAAATCGAATAATAATTGTGAGTTGAGGAATTCCTTAAGCTAAAAGAAATCGAGAAAAAAGAAAGAAGCAAAAAAAACGATGACCGAAAGCAATTTGCGTGCATGTAATCGAGTTTAAAAATCCAACAGTGGACATCAACGATATTTGTTTGTGTCGGTAATCCTTATGGTTCAAGGATAGAGCGTGCTTGTGGTTTGATTGCAAGTTTTTGTCCAAATCATGGTGTACGTGTATGCACAAAATTTTTAGTAGAATTAATAAGGCCCGATGATTAATCATAATATACATCGTCGGTATTAAAAAAATACTTCGATAGATGATTTTATCCATCATTAATTTGGAGATTGTAATTTTTCATTATCTCACTATCCCTCCTCACATTAGCGGTAGTTGGATAAGATCACTTGTGAACAAAATTTACACCAACGATATTTGCTTTAATTTTTCTGTTCTTTATTCAACCTTGGCAAATTTGACTTTTTTTTTTTTCAAAGAGGTTTTCCATGTTCTTTTCTTGATCTACCTAGGATTTATCATTGGCCTAAAAGTAAGCAGAAATTGGGGGAGAATAGTTGGGAGGAGATAAAATTAGGGATGTGCAGTGGGTGGAGCACAAATCTTGCTTTATTGCACGAAATAAGGGTGTGGCGTGAATGTATCTTGATATGAATTAACAAATTTGATGGTGACTTGGATAAGTTAGCAGAAGATCTTTCCAGGAAAAAATAACATAGATATTGAAAAAAAAAAAAAAGAAAAAGAAAAAGAAGACGTTGATCTTGAAACTTTTACCCAACATTCGAAAAGGTTGCTTTCAGCCATCATAATAAGATCAAGCCGCTCTAAGCAAAGTTCCTTTTGGATAAACAAATTTCAATATATAATATACACTTCTTAAATAGTAATGATTATACTAAAGTTTGTTGTTACCCTAATATAAAATATGGTGAATAATATACATGGGAGGTTTGGTAACATTGCCTTCCAAAATCCACATATTTGAACATATGATAGCAATCATGCGTAACTAGCTATAAACTTGGTTTAGGAGGGTCTCTGTAAGACTGTAACATGTAAAGACTCTTTGATCAGCCTAAAGGCTCGACAAAAGGTTCCATCGCCGGTGTTTGCCGCAAATTCTCGGGCAGGGTCGGATGGGTTCGTTAAATTGGTGAAGGAAAGTTCAGCTATAAATGTTGAAACCCTGGCTTGCCTTGAAACTCTGAAGCTACTTTATACTCAAAGGGAAGAAGACAAAGTGAAGTACTTGCTATAATCCGACAACTTGACCTGACCTTGATAAATTGTCTTACATACTTTTCCCTGGGAAGCCACTTCGCTTATTACTAAATGCAGCCTCCGCTGGCCCATTTTCTTAATGTTCTTTTGGCCCATTGAAATACGAATGTAAATCAAGTGGCAGCTAGATTATTAAGGCCTAAAGATGAAAATCTTTGCCCCCACAATTGGGTCTTTAACCCTCCCGAAACCCTTCGGAATCTTGTATGTACCGAAGCCCTGTAGTTGTCATTGAGCTTAACCTTGATGAAATGAAATGGTTTTGTTTTCGACAAAAAGACACATGAATTTTTTTAAGGGTTTCTAAATAACTGATGAAATTAGTGTTGTACGTAATTTTATCATCGTTGCATGGGTGCTTCTTTAAGGCAAAGATACATTATTAAAGTGACATCAATGTTCCATATCGAGAAAATTGTCCACAAAGTCTTGAACTTATTGTACGATGACCAATTCAGTTCTAAATCTTTCAATTATGCCAATTTAATCCTAAACCTTTTGACATTTGCTAATTTAGTTCCAAACCTTTCGATTGTGTCAATTTAGTAAAAAATTCTTTAACAATTTGCCTAGTCCTAAATCTTTTGACGATTTGCTAGTGTAATCCTTCTGACCAATTATCCAAATAATAGGTTTATGATTCAATGGACAAATCTTCAACGGGGGAAATATACCAAAAAAATCATAAACTGATTGTATTGGTACCAATTCACTCTTAAACTTTTCGATTGGATCAATTTTATCATAAATGTTATCATATCAGTATCAATTAAATTCATTTGGCCAATTTAGGTTGGAAATTATTGCCCTGGATGCCGGTTATCCTATATGGTACAACGGATGTTAACATGGACAATTTTTTATTTTTTTCTTATTTTTTTCTCATTTTTCTTTTCTTTTCCTTTCTCTTTTTTTTTTTTTCTTTTTCCCTCATTTCCCTCCCCCGCCAATTGCCACCTCCATGGTGGTCAGTGGAGATCCTTGATCGCCGACGAGAGCAAGGGCCAAGATTCCATCGTTGGCCTTTGGCTAAGGTTGGGGAAGTTGTCCTACACCAAATTTGGCAAAGAGAACCTCACTTGACCATCGCTAGAGGCTGCCATGGGGCAACCTTGTAGGCCTCTGGCGGTGGCAAGGGCTCTCACCCAGGCAAGGCCTATGATGGTGTCGCCGACACTCGCCAAAAGGCCTACAAGGTGTCTTGGCCCTTGCCCTCCTTGGTCGCTAGTGATCTCCACCAACCCTCATGGAGGTGGTGACTAGTGATGGAGGGAAATAAGCAAAAAGAAAAAAGAGAAAGGAAAGGAAAAAAAAAATGAAAAGAGAAGAAAAATTAATAAAAACTTGAAAAATATTTATAAAAAAAATGTCTACATAAGTACCAACCTGCCAAGTAGGACTTTCGGCATTTAAGTTAGCAATTTTCTACCTAAATTGGCCAAATGGACTAAATTTGTACTAATGTGAAAATGCTTATATTAAATTGGTCAAATTGAAAATATTAGAACTAAGCCGGTACTAATGCAATAGGTTTATGACTTTTTTGATACTTTTCCTTACATGCATTGAACATTCACGTTTAGATAAAGTACTCTTGATAGTTAATAAGTTATTTATTGGAAATGAAGAGAAAAAAAAGGATGAACAAATTAAAGTAAACAAAAGTGAGTTGGCAACCATCAAATGACCCACATGCGAACTCTCCATAATGCCCTCTACGAAGCACCAAAATACTATAATAGTACTAGTTGAATTCAATAACTTAACCCAAGACAGAACGCACAAACTTTATATCAAATGATTCAGTAATTATCATTTGATATGAAAGGAGAAAAAAAAAAAACCAATCGAAATAACTCATAGATTGCAAGTTCTCACAACATCATCCACTAGTCAAACGGGAAAAATACAAAAAAAGTCATATGGCATTGGTATCAATTCAGTCATAAACATTTTAAGTGAACTAATTTAATCTTAAACATTTTTACATTAGTACTAACTTAATTCATCTGACCAATTTTGGCTGGTCGATGCTAATGTGGATACCAACTAGCTAGTGAACACTAACGTGGCAATTTTTATATAATTTTTTATCTTTTCAAAATTTTCCTTTTTTTGCCTCTTCCTTTTTTTCCCTCTTTTTCCTCTTGGCCTTCTTCTCCCGCAATAGCTAGTGAGTCTCCAACAACTTGCCAGCTGCTAGCAAGGGCTTCGCAGCCCTCGCCTGACCTCGCCCAAAGCCGTAGGCAAGGCCAACCTTGCCATGGCCTAGCCGTGGGCGAGGGTGCGGGAGAGGCAGCCTCACCCATGACCCTAGGTGAGGGCCTCGACTCTCACTAACGGGTGGCGAGGGCTTCGTAGCCCTCGCTTGGAGGCTTGTCGACCATTGTGCGAGAAGAAGGCCAAGAGGAAAGAGAGAAAAAGAAAAAAAGAAAAAAAAAAATATTTAAAAATTGCCACATTAGTATTTGCTGGCTAGTTAGCACCGGTTGGCATTTACATCAACATCGAAAAGCCAAAATTGGCTAAATGGCTGAAATGATGCCAATGTAAAAATGTTTTTAAGTACATTGGTCTAATTGAAATGTTTAGACTGAATTAGTACCAATGCTAAAGATTTATGACTTTTTTGATACTTTTCCCCTAGTCAAACTATAACCCATGCAAAATAAAAATCTCCACCTTTCACGATCCCTTTTTTTTTTTTTAATGGTGACCCGAGAACCCCCAAACAGTCAGCAGTCGGTGGGGTAAACCCGGGGCGAACTGGGCCACCACCATAGACCCAGCCGTGGGTGAGTCGCCCAATGGGGACGTGGGGTTTCGAACCCCTCCCCCCTCGGTGGGGGAGAAAGCGTGAAACTATCGTGGCCACTGCGGGCGGTGGTCACCTTTTGCGATCCTTTTATTAGCAAGAAGTGTCCAAAAGCTCCTACATAAGAATGTTGCCGAAAAGTAGTTGTACATACACTAAATAATATCACTGAGACATTGAAGTAGAAAATCCCATTTCACGAATCCTCTATGCGTCATTGCTATTCAAAGTCGTAAAGCTCCAATTTTTACTTGAAGATAAGGCTGATATATAAATATAGTTGATTCATAATATCTGATCACTAGTGAGTAATGACAAACACCTTCAAATGAATAAGTGATAATTTTTACCGAGAAGTTAAGAAAACAGAAAGTGTTGAGATGGAATAAAAGGTTCAACAAAAATGAAATAAAAAGTAAAAAAGTATTCCCTAAATAGTTATTTGATTGTGGATAACCCATCAGCTGAAAAATTCTAAATGTGACATTAAAAGTATAAAATAAATCTAAAATGTCAAAAACAAAAATAATTTAAGGAGTGAGATCAAAGTGACTTGATGAGGGGATAATGACTTGATAATTTTTAAGCAAGATATGGTATGGAAAAATTTAATTTGAAAAGTGAGGAAAATTTGTTTTGGGATTTGCTTGTCTAGGATCCCTTATGAAACAGAAAAAGTCAAATTGTTTATTATAAATAATAATCCAATGGGCGATGTTTTTGCAATTGACTCATGTATATTAGCACCGGGAACATGGAGTATTGGGGGTGATTGGTTCTTGGTCCAATCCAATCCCATCTAAGAATCGAGAATTGGACCGAGAGGATCGATTCCCATTTTTTTTTGGGACCGTGGACAGGACCAATGAGTCCAAGAACCGAGAACCGGACCAGACTGATTCCAATGGACCAAATCACTTGTTGTCATTACATTGACAAGCAAGCTATGAGGTGAAAGGGAAAGCTCGACGAGCGAGGCATGAGGCAAGGTCGTGGGAGGACGTCGAGTGAGGCGGAAGGCGAGGCCACAAGATGGAAAGGAGGCCTAAGGTGAGGCCACAAGAGGATGTCGAGTGAGTGGGAGACGAGGCTGCGAGAGTCGAGCAACTCACTCGGACCAAGGCGTGAGGTGAGGTTGTGCTTGCAAGAGGGAAATTGGGAAAGGGATGATTTCACATGATTAGGGTTAGCAAAAGAGAAGTGGAAGAGAAAGAAATGGGGAAAGTAATGGTGGAAGGGAAAAACATAGGAAAGTAACGGCATAACGGGAAAGAGTTGGGAAAGTAAGGCTGCGTTTGTTTTGATTTCTTTTTTTGTTTTTAAATAATTTTTTTGTTTTTTTTTGTTCCTGGGAATAAAAAAGGAACAGAAATGCGTTTATTTGCATTTTTGTTCCAAAATTATTTTTTTGTTCCCAAAAACACTTCTGAAACAGAAACAAGAAACAAAAAAAAAAAGTTGTTTCTTGTTTCTGGAACAAAATTTAGGAACACTTTCTTCTTCTCTCTTTTTTCTTCTTCTTTTCTTCTTCTTTTTTCTTTCTTTTTTCTTTGGCCGGTCGCTGGCCTTGGCCATGAGAAAAAAAAAAAAAAAAAAAAAAAAGAAAAAAAAAAAAAAGGAAAAATAAATAAGAAGACAAGAAAAATAAGAAAGAAAATAGAAAAATAAAATAAAAATATTAAAAAATTAAAAGAAATAAAAAAATTATACAAATTTACCAAACGTGTTTCTATTTTTTTTTTTTATATTTCTGGAACAGATTTACTAAACACATTTTTTTGTTCAAAAATTGTTCCCCTCGAAGCGAAATACTTTTTTTTTTTATTTACGTTCTCAAAAACAATTTTTAAATAGAAATGTTATCAAACGCACCTAATTGGCCTAATGGCAAAATGGTCATTCAAAATTTTGAAAAAAATTAAAATAATGCATGAATGGTTGGTTTGGTCTTATCGGTCCAATTCCTACCTTGGAAACGAGAACCAAACTGACCAGCCATCGGATCCAAAAATATGAATTGGCGACCGAACTAGCACCCTTTAAGACTGTCCAGAACTGATCGCTCTGGTCCGATACTAATTCGAGCGATTCCCGTTACATATCTCCAAGGAGTATTTTTAGGATGGTTCCATGAAAGTGACACCTGCATTGATTATCCTTTGGTTTTCTTTTCTATCGCTATATGCTTTTTATTAAATTAATTGGTAGAAAATATGCTAATCAACTCAGGGCATCAGAAATGATGGTTGGTTTTCGTTTTTGTTTCTTCGTTAGTGGGAAAAGCAAAGTCAAGTCAACAAAGGAAAAGAAAGAAAGGACCCGCGAAGATTTTTATGCACCTTTCGCGGAAATTTCGTGCGCAATAATTCATCTTTACTTCTCTTTCCGATGGTTTTCTTTGATTATCACTGCTGCGTGAATTGAGAAGGTCATGGTCAAAAGAACAAAGTGATATATACATGATATATAAATGAGAGATAAAGTTAGGGGTGTACAATCGGACCGGGTATACTCGAGAACCGGACCGGCCCACCCTGAAAATAGGGCATGTTGAAACTTGTTCGGAAAGTGATTCTCCAAATTCGGAACCGGTTTAAATGGGTCCGGGAACCGGATCCGATTGATTTACCCACCCAGGAACCGATTCTCGAATCGGTTTTGGAATCACTTTGGGAATCGATTTTGTAAGTATAGGTCTAAAATTCTATTTTTTCCTCTTATTTCTATTCTTACTGCCACAATCACATGGCGTTTTTCCTCTTGGCTCTCTCAAACACGCATGGCACTCTTCCTTCATCGTTCCTCTTCCTCACTTGCTTCCCTGCTCCCTCTCGCACCATCTGACGAACGGATGGTGTTTATCGCTACCAAATTATTATGTATCACGTGGATTGACTCTCCTAATTTCTCTTTTGTAGTAGGATTTATGCTTGCATAAATGAGTAACTTTATGTAGTAGTTGTAGGAATAAGACTAATATTAAACCTATGTTTGTTGCTAATTTTTTGCCTTAAGATTTTATTTATTACAATTAACCCTATAGATCCTTAACTTTTCAATTATTCAAAAAGTTTATGTATTTATTTATTACAAGTGTTTAATGTTTCGATACAAATTATGAGGATTACATTATTTTCTTGCGTATTAATATAAAATTCGAAGTCATGTAGGATATTAGGAGATTGCAAAACAAGTTTCAATGGAAATAGGATTAACCCTGGAACCGGATCAAAAAAATTGGGTGGGTTGGATACAGGGTTCAAAACAAACAAGGTTGGTACAAAATCCAAAAAAGGGAGAATTAGTTATAATATGATCGGGTACATGATCCAAATCTAGATCCTACCCACTCTAGACTCGATCACCCCTAGATAAAGCTGCAATCCGACCAGACAATAAGCATTCTACGGAAGCCCGTCAACCTTCATCTCCTCTGATGGCTGCTTGGGAGCGGCTACCATGACCGTCCACTTCAGAATAACGGTGGAATGGTCAACGGCTAGCCGCCAATCCTTTGGAGGAAACCGGTAACCGGTTTTAATTTGTGACCCCATATTTACTTTTTTGGTTTTTTTTTTTTTTTTTTTTTAAACTTCTATGTCAAATAATTAAATACCGACAACAAGTTCAAATTTACAAACAAAATCAGAAGAAGACCCACGAAAGCAATTTTCTTGAATATGAAGAAAGAAAAATAAAATAAATACGGATTTCACCAAAAAATAAATAAATATGGAAATATAAATAATTATAAGTAAAAAAATTATAGCTTACTAAAATCATAATTAATGTCATTACAAAAATCTATTAAATTTAAAAAGAATGAAAAAACACTTAAAACATTAACTTCGCAACCAATAATAAAATTATCGTGCAATGAAATAGCTCATCATTTCTTTCTTTTAAACCAAATTGTTTTTGCAGGACTCTCCGACGACCTAAAATTTATACAATTGGTATCGATTATACATAAAAAAGAAATGAAGTAAAGAAAAAAATCAAAATAAGAATAATGATTTAGTAGAGAATTCCAAAAACAATTAGTAGAGAAAAAATGCATTCGCCTATAAAAAAGCCATAAGAAGAGAATGATTTTCTTGTCTTATTTAAAGAAACAAATGAAAGTCATAATCTTCAAGAAAAATGATTCAATATGGCCTTCTGATTTTGTCTCTGAAATTTGAGGTTGCCGTAAGGAACAAAGAAGTCAAAAAAATGAAGAAGAACACAACATGGAGTCAATGATTAAACCGGTTCAAGAAGTCCACTGGTTTCCTCCAAAAGGATATGCGGCTGGCCTTTGACATTTTTGCTGTCATTCTAAGCATTTTCCTAACCTCTTAGTTAAGAAATCCTAAATGTGACATTAAAAGTATAAAATAAATGTAAAATGTTGAAAAAATTAAGGAGTAAGATCAAAGTGACTAGGCTGAGGGGGTGACGACTCAATAATCTTTAGGCAAGATATGGTATGGAAAAATTTAGTATGAAAAGTGAGGAAAATTTATTTTTGAGATTTGCTTGTTTATAATTCTTTCTGAAAGAAAAAAGTCAAATTGTTCATTATAAATAATATTCCAACAGGTGATATTTTTGCGATTAACTCATGTACATTAGCACTAATGGCATGGGAGCATAGCTAGCTTTCTTTTCTATTTCTTTAATTTTGGACGCGTTTGGTAACGTTTCTATTCAAAAATTATATTCAATAATAGAAATAGGAAAAAACTATTTTTATTTCGGGGAACAATTTTTGAACAAAAGAACGCATTTGGTAACTCGCACAAAATTTCTTTTTCTGAATAAAAAAAGAACCGAAACACGTTTAGTAAACTTGTATAATTTTTTTGTTTCTTTTAATTTTTTAATATTTTTATTTTATTTTTCCTTTTTCTTTTTCTCTTTGGCCGATCGCGAGCCACCAGTAAGGCTTGGCCTCGCTAGGGTTAGGCTGGCCTCCAGCGAGCTCGCCGGAGCCTCGCCAAGCCAGGGCAAGGCTCGGTGAGGTGGCTTGGCAAGATCGCTGCCGGCCAGGTGAGCCTCGCTAGGCCAGCTTGGCCTCACCCAGGCGGTGAGAGGTTGGCCTCGCCCTGGCCTGGCAAGGCTCGGCCTCACGTCGGCTGGGGAGGCCGAGCCTTGCCGTGGCCATGCGAGGCTCCGTCTCGCCGGCCACCACCAGGCGACGCCATCTTGGAGGTGGCTTGGCGAGGCCAAGCCTCACGCGGCCACTACGAGCCTTGTCGTGGTTCGGCCTCTTCGAGGGTTGGTGACGCTCCGGCTAGATCACTAGCCCTCGTTTGGCCGGTCGCACCATGGTCAAGGCCGATGATCGGTAAAAGGAAGAAGAAGAAGAAGAAGAAAAGAAAGTGTTTCTCAAAAGTGTTCCCGAGAACAAGAAACAAGTTTCTTTTACTTCTTATTTTTGTTCCAAATTTATTTCCGGAAACAAAAAATCCATTTTTTTTTTTGTTTCCGAGAACAAAAGAACAAAAATTTGTGTTCAGAGAATAGAAATTTTTTTAAACAAACATACCCTTAATTTATGGAAAAGGCAAGTCAAGTCGAAAAGCACTGTATAGGATGGTTCCTTGCCCCTTCTGCAAAATGTTGCTTTTTACTAAATTAGTTGGTGGACAATATGCTTACCGACACGGAGCATAAAAAATGAATCATTGGTTTTTGTTTTTATTTCTTTATTAGTAGAAAAAGCAAGTCAAGACAACAGGGGAAAAGAGAGAAAGGACGCGTAAATTTTATGCACCTTCCGCGGAAGCAGAAATTAGGCTTCACCTTCCGTGGAAATTATGCGTGCAATAATTCACTTTTACTTTCTTTTCTATGGCTTGCTTTGATTATCATTGCCGCGTGATTTGAGAAAGTCAGGGTCAAAAAGACCAAAGTGATATACACATGAGAGATAAAGCTGCAACCCAACCATACAGTAAGCATTCTACGCGGAAACACATCGACTTCCATCTCCACTAACGTCTTATTTGGTTCAGCATTCCCAAGGGGCTTTCAGCCCCGAAAGTCCATTGGGAAAAAAATTAGGTGTTGGTTTAGCATTTGAAGGTGTCCTTGGCCAAATGCTGGCCTTTGAAATACTGAAAGCCCAAAGCAGGTGGGGACCTGCTTTGAGCTTTCAGCATTTTGGAAATGCAAGTCCATCTCTACTATTCATTCGATGACTTTTTTTTTTTTTTTTAACCGATCATCTTCCCCACATCCCAACCACGTTGATTGGCGACGGAGTTTTATCGGATTTTATTTTTATATTTAAAAATAAGAATAATAACTCTTAGCAAATGTTGGGTTCGCCTTTTTTTTGTCATTTTTATCTTTTGACAATCAATAGCCCAATTTTTTACCAATACACTAAAATGATCATTAATTAACGAAGATGATTAATACTACAATAATTAAAAAAAATTATTCAAAATTGAAAACAAATCTAAAAGAACCCTAGGCCAAAAGTTGAGTTTTGCATCTAATCTATAATCAAATTCTTTTAATATAATTTTTAAATAAATTTACTAATATATATCTTTTACATCACTCTTCACATGAAAATGTAAAAGGTTATATAGTCATTGTTTTTTTTTTGCAATTTTAAAAATACTAAAACTAAAAAAACTTAATTTGGTTACACTAAATGGCTTTTCAAATTTATATTTATCAAATAGCCTTATATTTTTCTAAAATACTTTTCAGTTATAATTTATCAAATAGTCTAATATTTTGGAAAATCCTTTTATCTCAAAGGTATTTGTATTTTTCCAATGAGATTTCCTCATAGAACGAAACGGGCCCTAATAGCCGCTTCTTCGAATATGAAAGGGAAGTTCTTTCCATGGGTCTCTCGCGCACTCTCTTAAAAGAGACACGATTTCCCATAAAAAGGAAAAGGAAAAAAAAAGGCAGGGTGTCCACGAAAAGGGAGGAAGAGGAGAGCACCATCTTCAGGGACATTTTTCTGGAAAAGAAAAAAAAGGGTATTCCCTACCCTTTCTCCTGAACTCAACGGACCAGCCACCTCCACCATCTCCGTCCGACTACCTCCTGCCGGCGACTGCTTCGCATCCCATTCCCGGAACCCTACCTTACTCCTTCACCGTCACCTACTTCCTTACTCTCACGAAAAAGGGAAAAAAAAAGCATCTTGGTCTTTCTCTACTCCGGGAACGGTCGCCATTGAAGCCCCACACAAAACCTTGGAGCCACCGCCGATCGACATCGTCCGCCACCTCCAGAGCATCGTCCGTCCGCTGCCTTTAGTCGTTGCGGTCCCTGACCTCGGTGGATTCGACTGAAGCCAGACACGAGTTTAGAGTCGCTATTCTCAACCTTCGCCGCCGACGATGCCCACGGAATCCAAATCAGGTAGGGCCCCCACGATTGAATGCTCGTTCCTTCTTTTTTTCCTTTTTTTTTTTGCCTCGTCCTGCTTGATTTTAAAAGACCAAAGCAAGCTCGATTTCTTTAGTCCTCGCTCGCGTTGGACCCGAATGAGTCGGTTTTTCTTAAGTTCGAACGTTGCTCGCTGATTTCTCGAGTTTAGGTGTGAGCTCGAGCTCCGAATAGGTCCATTTAAACGGACTCGAATTTGTTCTGTTCAATGCAAGATTTTTCTTGATTATTGAGTGCGTAAGTTAAAAATTTCATTTCCATCGAGTCCGAATCTCTTAAAACTTTCAGTCGCCGTTGCTTGGTGCTTTGATACTGTCCTTGCGAATATTCTTGGATTGGTCTGGCGGCAAGGTGGCGGTAAACGACGGTGAGGTTTCGTTTAATGCTGGAATGGCCGTCCATAAGCGGCGCTTTCTTTTGTTGATCGCAAGTTTTAATATCAAGCAGTGACGTATTTACGTTCTGGGGAGTGGGGAGGATGAAGAGAACAAGAAGGAAGTTCTCCGTGTCGTGGAAGTAGGGGCCGAAGCTGGATTTTGATGACTTTGGGCTCATTTGACCTTAGCATGTTTTGGGTTCTGGATAGGTTAGATGACTTGATCCGTTGGGATTGGGCTTAGATTTTGGTCAAAAGATTGGGCTCAGTTAAATGCCAGAGGAATTGGGCTTAATCTATGAGCTGAGCCCAATTCGTTTTTAATCGATTAAAGCCTTTTAATGTGTAAAGCCCATTCGTGTCCTTGAGCCCAGATTCGTGTGACCTGCAGAAGCCCATTTTCGGCCTGGGCCACGAGGCCCGGTCCGGGGTCCATATTTTCGGAATAATTTAAAAAATTAAAAAAATTAAAAAAATTCCGAAAAATTCAAAAAATTAGAATTCCTGGGAAAAAGCTTAAAATATATTATTAGTTTTGGGTGGTTTTCTCTTAAAGTGTGGGAAAATCATTCATAAAAAATTATGTTCAAAAAATAGTTATTCGATGGTCGATAATCCTTAAACTGAGAAATTCTAAATGTGGCATTAAAAGTATAAAATAAATGTGAAATGTCAAAAACAAAAATAAATTGAGTGAGATCAAAGTGACATGGCGAGGGGGTAATGACTCGATAATTTTAGACAAAATATGGTATGGAAAAATTTAGTTTGAAAAGTGAGGGAAATTTATTGTGGGATTTGCTTTTGTAGAATCCCTTTTTGAAAGAAAAAAGTCAGATTGTTCATTATAAATAATATTCCAACCATATTCTTACCTTTTACCCAAAAAAAAAATAATAGTAATATTCCAACCAGCAATGTTTTGCGATTGACTCATGTATATTAGCACTAGGAGCATGGGAGTATTGCTAGTTTTCTTTTCCATATCTTTTATTAATGGAAAAGGCAAGTCAAGTCAAGAAGCACCTATATAAGATGGTTTTGTGCACTGTAAGCAAAATGCTGCTTTTTGTTAAATTAGCTGGTGGAGTATATGCTTGTCGACTCGGAGCATCATAAATGATCTTGGTTTTCATTTCTATTTCTTTATTAGTACAAAGTGATATCTACATGAGAGATAAAGCTGCAACCCGACCAGACGCTAAGCATTCTAAGGAAGCACATCAACCTTCATCTCCTCTAATGGCTGCTTCTTCAAATCTGAAAGGGAATTATGACGTCTTCTTGAGTTTCAGAGGTACAGACATCCGAAAGAGCTTCCTCAGTCATCTCTATGCGGCTCTTGATCAAAAAGGAATCTACACTTACGTTGATAGTGAGGATCTTCAGAAAGGCGACTATATAAAGCCGACACTTATGAAGGCGATTGAATACTCACGTATCGCAATCGTCATTTTCTCTGAGAATTATGCTTCCTCGTTGTGGTGTTTGGAAGAGGTGGCGAAAATCATGGAGTGCAAGAAGCAAAGAGACCTTGTGGTCTTTCCAGTGTTCTACAAGGTGGATCCTAGAGAAGTGAGGACACCAAAAGAGAGCTACCAAAAAGCTATGGTGAAGCATGAGAGAAAGTTTGGGAGAGATTCGGATGAAGTGAAGAGATGGAAAATTGCTCTCATTGAGGCTGGTAGCTTGTCTGGGTGGGATTTGAAGGATAAGTAAGTATTACTTAGTTATTGATGTGACACTGCCTTATTATTTCTTTTTTATATGCTGGATCTATTTTTCTTTTTCCTTGAAAGTTAATTATCTTTGGAAATTGATGTATCAAGTACCTTTCTGGATTTTGTTAGAGATGAAGCAAATCTTATCAAGACAATTGTGCAGAAGATCTCTATGCAGCTAGACCAAACACCCTTACATGTTGCCAAGCGTCCAATTGGAATACATCCACGTGTTGTAAAGTTGGAATCAATGTTAAATCTTGAGTCAGATGGTGATGTTCTCATGATAGGGTTATGGGGATTAGGGGGTATAGGAAAAACAACATTAGCTAAAGCTCTTTACAATGATATTTTCAGACAATTTGAGGCTTCATGTTTTTTGGCAAATATTCGGGAAACTTCAAAAGATTCCGGGGATTTAGTTCATTTGCAAGAAAAATTGTTGTCAGAGATATTACTAGGAAAAGGATTGACAGTGTTTAGCGTTGATGGAGGTATTAATTTGATCCAAGGTAGATTTTGCTACAAAAAAGTTCTCCTTGTTCTCGACGACGTCAATGACGTAAAACAGTTAAATGCTTTAGCTGGAGAGCGTGAATGGTTTGGTAAAGGAAGCAGAATTATCATAACTACAAGAGATAAACATCTATTAACTCTACATGGGTTGGATAAAGATCATATCTATGAAGTTAAACCTCTAGAAGATCGGGAAGCTCTTGAACTTTTCCATAAACATGCTTTTCTTAGAAATAAGGAAATAGTGATAAGGAGGGATCTTGTGGAAAGTGCTTTGCATTATGCTAATGGACTTCCTTTAGCACTTGAGGTATTGGGCTCTTTCCTATGTGGTAGAGGAGAACAGGAGTGGGAAAGCGCAATGAATAAACTTGCTAAAAGTCCCAACAAAACCATTAATGATGTCCTCAAGTTAAGTTATGATGGACTAGAGGACTATGCAAAGGAGATATTCCTTGATATTGCATGTTTCTTCAAAGGACTATCTATGGAGTACATTATGAAAGTCCTTAATAGTTGCGACTTTGACACAATTATTGGAGTACAAGTTCTTGTTGAGAAGTCCTTAATAACTAAAGAACGGGAGACAATACAAATGCATGACTTGATTCAGTTGATGGGCATGGATATTGTTAAACAAGAATGCCATGATGATCCTGGAAAACGCAGCAGGTTATGGCTTTGTGAAGATGTCTGTGATGTTCTATCAGGGGATATGGTAAGTTTTGGTTGTTTAAACACTAATTTTACTCTCTTCTTCTCTAACTTTGTATACTAATTGCAATGCAAGTTCTATAAATGCAGGGAACAAATGCAATAAAAGCCATAGTTTTGGTTTTACCCAAGACAGAAGCAATATACATAGGTCCCAATGCTTTCACAAACATGAGAAGATTGAGGTTGCTCATCATGATTAATGTGCATAACTCTTTCCAAGGTCCTATCTGTCTTCCTAATGAACTGCGATGGTTTGAATGGCCTGAATGTCCTTGGTTTCCTGAATTTTCCTCTTGTCTAAATAAGTTGGTTGGGCTTGATCTGCACAAAACCAACATCCAAGTCGTGAGGGAGCAATTCAAGGTGCGCATTTGAAATTAATTGTCTTTATTTACTTATCTCTTATATATCTATGTTTGTATGCATATGATTATTGATATGTTCATGAATTATTGAAAACTCTGAATGTAACAATCACTAGCTCCGATGATGCTTGCTTATCTGATCTATTAAATTGTTTATATTTGATTAAAGCATTAAATACAAGATGTCGATCTACTGCATGAACCAACATAAGTGGAGTCTCTGTTTTAGGGGAGCATAAAACACTTTCCAATGTGAATCTTAAAGTTACTTCGAATAAAAAAACATTCACTAAAATGGTCCCACCTCAATTTCAAAATGTTACAAGCACTAAAATTATAAGAAGAATGAACTTATAAGGTCAGTAACTTTAATACCAAAAATTGGACTTATTGGTGACATAATTGAATGATGAATATGCTTAGTATTTTAATAAACATGAGCTGATGATTCATTTTGTATGCCTTTGAAATATAGATAACGAAAATGTTATCAAAGATTCTATATTTAATACCAGAGACAATCTTATTATACTCTTTGACATTGCATATGGAAATAGATAGAAATTTTTCTTACTTATTTGCTTTATGATTGATGCGAATACACGCTAAATGCTTTTAATTGAACCTCCTGTTGTTCTTTCTCCGATAGCATGCAGCTGATAATGAAAAGAGAAATATTAAAATTTGTGTAGCAAAGGATCTATAAAGGAAGTTAGTCTTCACTTTAAGTAAGTCGCAAAAGTCGTGTCTTTTTTCATTGTACCAACCTAACCAGGGATTATAAAAAAAAAACCTAACCAGGGATTTTTCAGAAGTACTTCCTTTACATTTGGAAGGAGGAAGAAGCAGAACTCGAAGAAAGTTTTCTTTTATCTTTATGGATAAACTATTCATTTAAAAAAAATAGTTAGGATAATTTACTCGAGAAATCTCTCATTGCTTTCAATCGAATTATTCAGCAGCACCTTTGCTCCATTTCTTCCTAAGTAAGAAATCACGCAATGGAAAGCTACTTTGCACATCCCCATGTTGGGGGTCCGCTCGCCTAGCTGTAGAACAGTAGGGGAGATACATATATTGACCATCCAACCATCCAATTCCTCCTCCAGCGTTCTTAAACAAGGCTTGTGGAGTACAAGTCCATAGAAGAGTCTCACTTTCTGAAGGCGTTGCATCTAGCACGCTAGTAGTGCGTAACAGCTTTCACGCATGACTAATAGTGCTTTCTAAAGAGAAGTGAGTAAGGGGTTCGCTTCGCTAATTAAAATATATTTTAACCTAAATCTAAGATAAAATTATATATGTACGTATGTTGGTATACGTATTATTGTTGTATTCATATTTATTTTACTGTACAAATTAAAGGTAACCTTCCACAGGATTTTAATTTAATTTCTTCACCAAAATGTCGTCAATTACTTATTTTGCAAATTTTGTATTAATAGAGAGGTGCGTAAACTAATAATTTATTTGATCTCTCGCACGTTTCACAATCTAAATTTTAATGTTATCTATCCTAGAAAAAATTTCTTATTGAAAATTTCAATCATAAAATATCTTTTCCTTTCTACATATATTCTATGTTTGTGTATTGTGTATTTACCAACAATTTCTTTCCATTAAATATTTCTAATTTGGTGGTTTCGCTCAATTTTTCAAATATCAGTTTTTTCAACTCTTGTGCATACTCATATTTTTCTCTTCCTACTCCGCCCATGAGACAAACTTTATGGGCTTTCAATTTTGCCGTCGTGCATGTCGGCCACACTGATTTCGGAATGTGTTGAACGAACAAATAAATAAAAGGGGGTCTTCAATTAACGAAGTGGGAAAACCCCACTATGGAGGATAGGAAGAGACTAGATACAGAAGGTCTCCCTTAGCCAAATCACCACCTTAGTAGACCACTCCAAGGATGCAGCACTCTCTTGATCACTCATGAATCACCCTAAAGGACAGAGAGAAAGACAAAGAAAAAGATAGAATGAAACTTCATCTAATAAATTAATTGTGTTTATTATAAGAGACCAAGAGGACAATTATAAGTAGGAGCCTAAAATACCTTTAAATAACCTCCAAGTAAAGAAAAATGAACCTAAAATACGAAATTCCAACAGGCTACAATATTATCACATTGTAATCGAGAATAAAGCAATCCTAAAGAGTTTAAAAAGACTCACAGATTAAGAACATATATTTTATCCCTATTATTCTATTCATAAGAGAGAATCTTGAAATCTTGAAAAGACTCCTCCTCGAGCCAACTTCATAGTGATAGATCAGCAACATTGAAACTAGTGAAAACACCAATCTCTCCACAAAGCTCACTTTTGTAGGTATTATTGTTGATGCGTTCCAAAACTAGAAAAGAACAACTTGTTGCATGATGACTAGGTAGAAAGCGCTTCTCAAATGAATCTAGACACGATCACCTTCTTTAAAAACAGCAGGCTTTTCTATGTTTTTATTGCTTGACTGGGATATTTGACAGTTTGCTTCAAACTTCTCTTCTTCACTTCCTCATGTAACTTATTGATTGTCTTAGATTTTTCTTCATATTATTAGTGAATAATGGTGTAAGATCCAGAGGACTTAAAAGATGCTTTCGCTACACAACATAAAATGGACATTTTCCAATAGTTTGGCTCATCAAATTATTATATGCAAATTCGGCTTGAACCAATAACATATCCCAATGTTTTACATGTTTTCTAATAAAACTCCTTATAAAGATGGCTAGCAGAAGTAAACTGAGACTAAGTCCCCATTTTTCGTAATATATGCCAAAAGTGACTGATAAACTCAAAAAATGGAATTGTCTCTGGAATACCATGTAGGCACTCAATTTCACTAATATAAAGTTCAGCAACATGTAACGCATCAAGGGACAACTACATGATACAAAATGTGCGACTCTTGAAAATCGATCAACCAACCAACATGACCTAATAAGAGATGACGCAAGAGATTCCAGAGCTTCCACCACCTTTATGGCCATTGCCTATCTCTACATAAGATTGTAGATCCATCAAGTGCTGCCTATGTTAGCTAAAATTCATGTCATGAATTAGTTGGCAAAGGATTTGATCGTGGCTCATGTGCTCCCACTTGAGGTTACCCTGTCTCTCTTTACATGTATTGTTTCTGAACGTACACATAGGAGAAGTGGCCACGCCACTTAGTATTGGAATTATTTCTCTTGTATGCCTCTTGATAGAGATCCAATGCATGTCGGAATTACGAGTATTATTCTTTTTTTTTTTTTTTTTTTCATCTTCTCTTTTGGCCAAGGATCACTCAATAAACTCATATTTGAAAAGGGAGAGGGAGTGCTATGATCAACTAATTTCTTATCACACAGGGCTTGAATGATGATCAAGTGTTTTTCTTTAAACATTTTTATCTTCATTTTTTTTTTCTGTATGGATGTTTCTTGCAGGACTTTAAAAATTTGAAGTTCCTTAACTTCAGTGAATGTCCGTCAGTGGTTTGTATGCCGAACCTCGATTTGACTCCAAATCTCAAGGAACTGGATCTCCATGGATGCCAAAATTTGGAGTGTGCTCACGAATCAATTGCATATCACTCCAAATTACAATATTTGAATCTCAAAGGGTGCTCTAACCTTCATCATTTCCCTGATGTGCTCCAATCCAAGAATCTTCAACTTCTCAATCTTTCTGGTTGCTCAAAGTTGCAAAGATTCCCTGATATTCCGGATAAAATCAAAGGCTTGAAAGAACTTTATTTAAAAGAAACTTCAATAAAGGAACTTCCTGCATCCATAGAAAATCTTGTTTCTTTGGAGAATTTGAGTTTAATTAATTGCAAGAAATTGGCAAACCTCCCATCTTGCATTTACAAGTTGCCAAATCTTGAGAGCTTGATGCTTAATGGTTGTTCAAAACTAATCAAGTTTCCAAAGGAGGAGGAGGATTTGAGTAATTTGCATAGGAAGACGGGATTTCATAAGCTATGCATCATAAGGCTTGGGGGATGCGATTTACTAGAAGTAGGGTTCCTAAAGAATCATTCATGTTTTCCTAAGCTATTATATTTGGATGTTTCGGGATGCAGACAACTACAAGAGATAGGCAAGATTCCAGACCAATTGCGGGCTTTATTGGCATTGAATTGTGAATCTCTAAGTAAAATTCCCTCCGACATTTACTCATTATTTCATGCACTGGTCCATAATAAGGTTAGACTCTCTCTCTCTCTCCTCCCCTCTGATTATACGGAATCGTGCATATGTATTGCTAACTGTAGCTAAACTCTCCTATTTTCCAAGTGTCAAATTTAAAATACTGTTCTAACAATTTACATCAATGACAGCAATTTTCTGCCAATAATTTTTGCCATATTCTTCTACGTGGAGGAGAGATGCCAAAATGGTTGCTCCCGAATAAAGAGGGTTATATATCTTTCATGGCTTCAAAGGACTTGTGTAAGAAATTCCTAGCATTAGCTATTTGCATTGTATTTCGAGTAATGGAAGGGAAACAAAATGTCAAATTTAAGGTCTGTCCATACATTAATGGCAAACCCAGCCTTAGGTTTGCAAACCTATCATGTCCATCGCATTCGGATTATGTGTGGCTTTATTGTCCTGAAGTAGAGGATCTATGGCAAGCAAGCACTTTGGGTCAAAATGACTCAAATTCTTTCCAGTTACGCGTTAGCGCATCGGGTGGTGCAATTGTAAAAAAGTGTGGATTTCGATTAATATGCAAGCCATTAGAGGACGATTTGGAGGCTTTGTATTGAGATGACAAGTTGTTGGATCCAGGTTTGCTCTATGAGATTTGGCATGACGATAAGGAAACAACCACAGAGGAAGAAAGTTTGGCCAATCTCTTAGATCTGGCATATGAGGTCTATCTCTCTCCCTCCCTCCCTCTCGCCCAACAACCCAAACCCCCCCTCCCTCTTTCTCCCCTCGGTGATTGTGGTGCGTGTGTTTGATTGATATGGGTGCATTGTGTTTGTATAATGCAAAAGCTACAAATGCTAGCAAACAAAAAAAGCTAATATATCGTGATTTTGCACCTATATGTAATAGCGGTGGTTTGACCGTGAAGATTATAGAAGCTCAGAGGAAGACCGTACAAATGAAACAGAAAAAGACGACGATATCATGGATGGCTTCCCATGCGCCAATATCATGGCTGACTTCTCAGTTGAGGTCTCTCTCTCTCTTCCTCTCTCTCCCTCTCCCTCTCCCTCTCCCTCCGGGTGCATGCGCATTCATAAGTGCATGTGTTGATTTGTTGGAGTGTATGTCGGGCGCACTGTGTTTGTGTAATGCAAAACTGAAAATTCTATACAAACAAGCAAATCTAATATAAATTGATTCTGCACTTACATGTAATACGGGTGCTACAACACTCGCAAGTGAATGATTTCATGAATATTACATATAAGGCAAGGAAGGATTGATATGTTTAATTGCTATATAACTCTAGATTTGGTTAAATTACCAGAAAAATTCTCAAATCAAACTCTTCTATTTGAACTTATTATAAACTTGAGTACGTCTAACAATTTACCGGTATAACAGAAGTGTCACTATTCCGGAATTACTCCCTACTATAGAGATACTCTCCCCAGAGGAGAAATGCCACAGGGTTTCGTCCTTGTTGAAGGCAGTACCATATCTTTTATGGTTTCACAGGACTTTTATGATAAGTTCCTGGGATTAGCTCTCTGTGTTGTTTTCCGTATAGAAGATGGAGAAAAGGAAATATCTTTTGACATCGTGCCCCGTGTTAACGGCCAAAAACGGAATGTGTTATCAGGAACTCTTGATTCATTTGATTCGAGTCAAATGTGGATTCAGTATCTCAAACCGAATGTGCTATGGGGAGTGTTGGAGGGAGCAGTTGATTTTCTTGAATTTGACAAGGATTACTTACAATTTAGCCTTACACTCAGAGTGTCGGGTGGAACCGTGGAAAAGTTGGGATATGTGCTAAGATGCAAGCGAATGGATAATGATTTGAAGGTTGTGCTCGAACACAATCAATTAGTGGATCCAACTTCAATCTATGAAATGGAGTGGAAAGATTTCTTCCGCAAATTTCTCCCACGCTGTTTTGAGGAATGGAGTCGGCGAGTGAACAGATAAAATAGGAATAGGGGAGTGGAGTAGTGTTGGCATGCAGATCTTAAGGAAGGAATCTCTAAGTAGTGTTGGCATGCAGATCTTTAAGGAAGGAATCTCTAATAATATGTTTCCTGATGCCCCGAGACATCTATGTTGCTGTTGAAGTAATAGATGGCATTCAGTTCAATTTCTAATGTCAGAACTGAATTTATAATTTCAGATTCAACATATATGAAAATGGAGAGACGATCACTTCAATTCATTAGAACGGGGCATCATGTTTGGCTCAAGTATCTCCGACGTGTGTAGTCCAATTATATCAATAAGTGACATATCAGCATTTTCGTTTCTCAATTTGGATGGTGCTAATATTAGTACTTAATTGCACTGATGGGACAGGTTTTAAGACTTGATAAAGTTTTGGAACTTAATTACACTTTCTTAACAAGTTTTAGGACTTCTGGTATATGTATTTCTTAAATAACTATATTCATATTTCATTTTTTCCGGCACCATTTCCCATTACTTGGGTAATTTCAAACTTTTTACATGCAATTTATAGATGAAGCAAGAAAGGTATGTTTCTATACACGTATGTTTTTTTTTTTTTTTTTGGTAAAATCTATACACGTATGTTAATCTTTGGTCATTGCCTGAAAATGATCTTTGTTGTACCTGTATGTTGATCTTAATCGTTAGTAAACGTAAATTAATATAGTAAATTTTGTCAAATAGTCATAATAAATAACAAAATGTTTCAGTAAATATTCCTGAACAATTTTAAATCACCTGAAATCCTGGAAAACTATACTGCACCCATGGATATTAACTTTCCATCACGAACATCTCTTCATTATTCTTAAGTTGCGGGAGCCATCAATTTGAAATTTTCCATTAATATAGTACTTTCCCTCTTTATATGTAATCGACAGTATTTGTACATTGTAATTATTTTTCCGATGGTCATAAGTCCCATGGGGTCCTCATGATCATCACTGCGCATGTAGTTAGTAGCTTTCTTTTGAGGGTTGTAATTTGATTGTGGAGTTTATATCTCCATGATCCTATTATTTAGTATTTATCCAATAGAATAGTAAGTTCCCTCAATGAACTGGTAAGTGACGGTATGTCTATTTAGCAACAACTAAGTGCATATAATCAGTGGTACTCCCTGGAATGTCCTTGCAACTATAGGTGATGAAGAGTAGCATTTCTCCAAAGGGAGTAGGTTTCCTCGAAGTTCTTGCAAGCTTGGGACTCCTAGCATTAGAAGTTTTCGAGGGACTATCCTCTTGTTTGAAAAAAATATTTCATTCTGTGGTCAGATTACCAACAACCGACATGATGTGACCAGCCAATTATATTAGTCGTATGAAATGCCGATCGTTTTATTTGACGCGTAAATTTTGAAACTGATTCACTTGCCGCACCACACATCCCTATCGCATCCTATAACATCATAATCTTGTCCCTTGTACTGACACACCTCTTTTTTGTGGTGATTCTGAACTTGATTAGCACTCTTCGATCTCTTACGTTATCTATATTACAACGGGAAATGAGAAGCTGACGGCACAGTCGCTCTTGTTGATCTAAACTATCGTTGATCTAAAATTCCAACTAAACTATTGTTGATCTAATACTGGCCCTTCAGTACTCTGATTGGAATAAACCCGATAGAGCCAATCTACCAAATCAATGGACCAGAGATTTGAAAACAACGCATCATGTATTTCCTGTTAAAGTTCTTCTCAATTCATAATACAAAATGGTTGAACATAACCACAAGATCGCTCTTAAATACATGGCTAACAATTAAATCAATTATTGCAAACCAGAACTTTATCTAAGTATTTTTCTTTGGTAGAAAAACAAAGAAAGTCTATGATACCAGACGCTAACTTAATGGCTAGGTATCCTTATCTCTTGGAAAGAACCTAGGTTTGGTCTACCGGCTTTTACGGACCGCCTTCTCAAGGACAGTGAAGAAGCAGGTTGACCAAGCTCGTTTGACCACAGCGCATGATGGGAAAAGTACACTTACCGGCCTAGACATCCACGGAACATCACGGCGTAGGCCAAGCCGAAGATGCTTTTATCGCATTGAAGTTCTCGTGATGTCTACATTCTCCCATATCATCTAGCAATTGTGCCCTCCCATATGTCGGATCACCATTTGAATGAAAATGGGGCTCCCAAGGCACAACTTGTTATCTTGCAAAAGTATCAAGTGTTTTTGACTTCTTCCATGGAATTAATGAATCTACATATCGATTTTTATTAGCTTAACAGATCACTTAACTCCCTACATTATTAGAGCAGCATCACCATGTTAGATTCAATGCTTATTAAGCGGTTAGATGAAGAGGTAAGAATTTTTTATTTCCCCATTTTGGACAAAGTAGTATACAAGACTAATAAGGTACCAGCCTTTGAAGACAGAGGATAGCCTATACTAACATCCGCTCACTGCTTTTGCTAATAGAGAATGAAAAGTGTCAGAAAAGGAGGATGAAGATGACGAAGGCTAAGGAAGAACGAAGAAGCAGATCGTTTTCTTCTTCATTGATTGTAATTCTGTACATCTTTCGTATATTTAATTACAAGGAAGAAAATAATAAAGGAAAGAGAAGAATTGCCTATCTTTTTCTATCCTAAAATACATTTATATTCCTATAATTACAAATCACAAAATCATATCTTCCAACACTCCCCCTCAAGCTGGTGGTCTGTATATGTCCAAGACGCCTAGCTTGTTTAGAAGATATGTATGTTGTCTTTGACAAAGAGGTTTAGTGAATATGTCAGCAGGTTGTTCCGAAGTCCTGATTCCTCTTGTCTCAACAATTCCTTCTTGAATCTTTTCTCGAGTAAAGTGACAATCAACTTTTATATGCTTCGTCCTTTCATGTAGCACTGGATTTGCTGCAAGCTTGAGTGCTGAATCATTGTCACAGAAGAGTAAAGTTGGTCCTTTAACTGGAGCTCCGAGATCCATAAGTAGTCCCCTTAACCAGACTATTTCACAAACAGTCTTAGCCATAGATCGATATTCAGCTTCAGCCGATGATAAAGATACGGTAGACTGTTTCTTTGTCTTCCATGAAAGAAGTGATTCCCCAAATTTGATGCAGAAACCAGTAATGGACCTTCTACTCATAGGGCATGTGGCATAATCTGCATCGCAATAGGCCGTCATCTCCATGTTACACTTTCGAGAAAGAAGTATTCCCAAACCTGGACAAGTCTTTAAGTATCTCACAATCTTCAAGGCTGCGTTCATGTGAGACTGCTTTGGACTGTGCATAAACTGACTAAGAGTCTGAACAGCATAGCAAATATCTGGCCTAGTCATAGTGAGGTATATCAGTTTACCCACGAGTCTCTGATATCCTGAGGGATCTTGTAATAACGGATCATCCGAAGAGAAGGATATACCAGTGTCATAGTCAACAGAAGTCAGTTTAGCATTTTGCTCAATAGGGATGATTGACGGTCTACAGCCTGATAATCCTGTTTCTGATATTATTTCCATCACAAATTTCCGTTGACTCAATGATATGCCCTGATCTGAGCGAGCTATTTCAATTCCAAGAAAATACTTAGGTGATCCTAAGTCTTTGATATGAAAAGTCAAATGCAGATGCTCTTTAAGTTTCTTCACAGCAGAATCATCATTTCCCATGATGAGAATGTCATCAACATAGATCATCAAGCAAATAAATGACATACCTTTTGTCCAAGTGAATAAGGCATAATCATACTTGGATTGATTGAATCCAACAGCCAAGAGTGCGCTGGTGAACTTAGCATACCATTGTCTGGAAGCTTGTTCAATCCATAAAGAGATTTGCGGAGACGACATACCTTCGACTCCCCCTGTCTCCGTAATCCGGGTGGAAGCTCCATATATATTTCTTCATCCAGATCGCCATGTAAGAAGGCATTATGGACATCCATCTGATGCAATGGCCAGTTACGAAAAGCAGCAATAGATAGAAAAGTACGAACCGTGACATCTTTTGCTACAGGAGAAAAGGTTTCATGGTAGTCGAAACCTTCTCGCCGGGTGAAGCCTTTTGCCACCAACCGAGCTTTGTATCTTTCCACAGAACCATCTGCCTTATATTTTATCTTATATACCCACTTACAACCAATGGGTTTGCGATGATCAGGCATTGAAACAACATCCCAGGTATGATTGTCTATCAATGCATGTAATTCTGATTCCATGGCCTTTCGCCAACGAGGATCATCTTTGGCTTCATTATAACTAGCAGGTTCTTTATCTTCAGAAATACGACTTATGCAACATAGATGTTCTGGTGTCAATCTATCAAAGGACACATAAGAGGAGATAGGGTAACGAGTACCTGATGATCTTGAAGAGCCACATATATAATCTTTCGTCCAAGTTGGTGGTCGAGAGATTCGATGAGAACGCCGCTGTGGCACTTGTGGTGTGGTGGATAATTCTTCAGTAATAGTGGTTTCTGAAGTATCCACCAATTGTGCTGGTTCATCATGCAATGATCGATCTTCAGGAGGATGTGCAATAGAGTTTTCAGCCATATTCATGAGAGGTGTTGGAGGTAAGATATCAATTGTTGGTGGAAGAGTAGGGATAATAAGTGTTTCTTCACATGATGAATCTTCTTCCAACAAGAATTGCTGATTTGTCTTTCCTTCTTCAGATAAAGTTGTTAAGGAAAAAGGAAAAACATCTTCATGAAACATAACATCCCTACTAATAAAGAAATTCCCTGTAGAAGGTGCATAAACTCGATATCCTTTTTGCAAAGTTGGATACCCCATAAAAATGCATTGAGAAGCTCGTGGCGCCATCTTATCTCTATGGCCCACTGTAGTGACATAGCACAGACATCCAAAGACTCTGAGATTGCTCAGATTCGGTTTTTTTCCATACAATAACTCAAAAGGGGTCTTTCCCTTTAAAATGCGTGATGGCATACGGTTGATCAAATATGCTGCAGTGATCACACAATCTCCCCAAAATTTTTCAGGGACAGAAGCTTGAAATTTAAGCGCACGAGCTACTTCTAAAAGATGGCGATGTTTTCGCTCAACGATGCCATTTTGCTGAGGTGTATAGGTACAAGAACTCTCATGCAATATCCCATTTACAGTGAACAAGGAAGCACATTCAGTATTAAAAAATTCTTTTCCATTATCAGTACGTATCCTGCGAATAGATTTCTGAAATTGAGTCTTAGACAAGGAAATGAATGTCTTTAAATGAGAAAAGACCTGACTTTTGGACTGCAGCAGAAAAATCCATGTGGCACGAGAGTAGTCATCCACAATTGTAAGAAAGAACCTAGACCCATCGTGATTTAAAGTATGATAGGGCCCCCAAACATCAGCATGAATAAGAGAAAAGATATCATCTGCTCGAGAAGTGCTATTTTGGAAAGTAGCACGAGTTTGTTTAGCCATAGGACAAATAGGACATTTAGGGCAAGGAAAAGATGCACTGTGGCCCAATCGTTTATGATTAAGAAAATTGATGTCATTGATAGTAGCATTACAAAGAGACTTATTGAATGCAACAGGAGATAATTTAGATAGATGCGGAGAATCCAACCAAAAATATAGACCCTGGTTGACTCTACCCAAGCCCATCAGTCTCCCAGTCGAAAGGGCCTGAAAGAAACATCTATCAGAATGGAAAAGGATGTGACATGAATTTTCTTCACAGACTCGAGCAACTGAGATTAAGTTGAAATGGAAGTTGGGTACGTAGAGCACGTCTTTAAGAGTAATAAAAGAACTAAGCTTTACAGTCCCGGTCATTATAACTTTGGTGTCATTTCCATTTGGAAGTTGTACTGATATAGGAAAGGATAATTTTTTCATGTCTGAAAGTAAATTCCTATCACAGATTATGTGATCACTTGCACCAGAATCAATAATCCATGCATCCTTAGAAATTGAGTTCATCAAACAATATGATGTACCTGTGAAGCTGCCTCCTTTATCAGAAGGATCCAATTTCTTCAAAGTGTCCATCAACTCGTGATATTGTTCAGGAGTAATTGATTTTCCCATTTGTTGTCCCGAGACCTGAAAAACCGAAGAAAATTTCCCCTTTTCCTTTTCTCCCGGCTTTCCATGCAATTTCCAGCAATTCTCAATAGTATGGTGTGGGCGTTTACAGTAATCACAGTATAATTTACCTTTTCCCCGTGGCCCATTAATTTTTGTATTTGAATTGGACCTAAAAGCCTGTGCCGAAATCGGCCCATATGAGCCGTCGGACCCTCCTGGAAATGGGCCGCGCGAGCCTTCCAGCCCACTTGCGTTGATTGATCGCGGGCCGTCCGATCCGATCAAGTAGCTTCCTCGTGAGCCGTCGGATGGATTGAAGAAAATAGCACGGGAGCCGTCGGATGCTTTGGAGAGGACACCGCGCGAGCCGTCGGATCCCATCGCCCCCTGGAGTGGCCGCGAACCGTCCGATTGAGAGTGGGAGTAATCTCCACCGTCCATGCTCCTCCTTAAAAGGGATTTAGGGTTTTCGTTGTGAAAGAACAACCCTAGATCCGCCTCTCTCCTCCCCGAGCTTCTCTGTGATGAGCGAAAATGGGTCTTGGCTGCGAGAGCGATGCCGTCTCCTCCTCTGCCGTGGTCCGCCGATCCTTGTTGGCTCTCCTCCTGGACGGCGAGTTGATAGATACGGCCGAGACTCGGCAGGGGCTCCATGGTGAGTATGTGAGATCGGAACGACAGGTATGCTTCGTTGAGAATGAGGAGGAATCGTATCGCCTTTTCCCTCTCTCGCATCCGCCTGTATTGCTGTTGAATAATTTCAGGCCAGTCGAATTTTTCTTCGGCTGCCTCCAACTCATTCCATAGACCGGAAAGCTTGTTGTATATTGTCGCGATGCTCATGTTTCCCTGTTTTAGATCGGAAATTTGTTGTGTGAGATGAAAAATTCTAACTTGATCGAGTTTTCCGTACATCTCTCTTATGTTTTCCCACATCTTCTTCGGATCCTCCGTCGGGGGAAGTCCGGCCGCGACCTCGGGCGCGATGCAGTTTCCAATCCACGTTCTCACCAGTTGGCTGCATCTCCTCCAGAGCCGTGCCCTTCTCTCGTCGGATGGAACCGGGAAAGATCCGTCAATGAAAACTTCTTTATCTTTCGTTATGAGGGCCCGCCGGAATTCTCGTGACCAGCTTGAATAATTGTCTGCACCTGTCAATTGCTGACTTATGATTTTTAATTCTGGTCCGTCGCTGTTTGTTGTATACAACGGTTCCCCGGGTTCCAGCCGCCCACTGTTAGCGAGAATCTGATATGGAAAGAAACCTGGTGCAGGGGTCGGGTAAGGATTCGTTCCCTGACCCGAACTGCCAAAGCCAAATCCGTAATCCGCATTCTGAAACCCTGAATGGGAATTGGTTCTCTGACCCGATGTATTTGCTCCGCCCGTCTGCTCCGGATCGATGCTAGGGTTTGCCCCATCACTGGTTGGCGGACCCTCTTCGACCCGCGCGCTGCTGTGGTAGCCAGGCGATGATGAGTTGGGAATAGGTCCAGGATACCATGGATATGGCATCCACTGGTAGGGGTGACCTGTGAATGGTTGCCCCGCAATTCCTTGAGCCTGATGTTGCCACTGCACGTGCGGATGTTGGCCCTGGATTTGTCTGTGCTGTTCTGGTGCAGGGACTACGACGGACGAATCTTGATCTCCCAAGGCTTGTATCGAAGCTTCAGTCACGGATTGGTCAACAGGAGGAGAGGTAAGATCTTGTGGTGTTGACATTGTAAATAAGAAGTTGATTCCTCTGTTAACCTCTTTTGCAGGTAAAGTTCCTTCAGGCAATCAAGGATTTTGATTCCTTTGGCAACGTTCTTCTGGAATTTTCAAAGTAGGTTTATGAGGCAATCGAAGTGGAAACAAAAAATCAGAACCGGATTGGCTCTGATACCATGTCAGAAAAGGAGGATGAAGATGACGAAGGCTAAGGAAGAACGAAGAAGCAGATCGTTTTCTTCTTCATTGATTGTAATTCTGTACATCTTTCGTATATTTAATTACAAGGAAGAAAATAATAAAGGAAAGAGAAGAATTGCCTATCTTTTTCTATCCTAAAATACATTTATATTCCTATAATTACAAATCACAAAATCATATCTTCCAACAAAAAGATTTATATTTGAGGCAAGCCAAAAAAAATAATAAGTAACCTCATAAATTGCCCTGGAGAGACGCTCGAGTTAGAGACTTCTTTCAGCATCAGTTCTGTGCTCACCATTTGACTCTCCCCACTCCCTCGTGGATGCAAAGATGAAGCCGCAAGATTGGTGTGACTCTTGAGGATTGGACAAGCCACATCTAACACAATGCAATTCCACAAAAACAATGAGAAAATATTCAGGATTTAAATTGTAGGATAACTGGAAAATCTGCTGCTAAACCTTCACAGATGCTCATGGTATCTACCCACTATCCATCACTTAGGAGCTTTGGAGACTATAATTCGTCTAATTCATGTTATGATGATTGAACAACTAATGAGGACCAACAAAAGATCTATAAGACATGCTTTATTTGCCAAAATAACCAAAGATAACTGTCAGTCAAAGTTGTTTAATCTTAGAAGCACCAATTTGAATGGAAGAGCTAGCATATGTAATATATGTCATCTCCAACCGCAAATGGATTGCATTCGGATCCTTGTAGATGAAACTTAAGTGCATTTTGGATCTTCACATCTTTCATTAATTACAAGAAGTTGTGTGTACAAATGCTTAGTGCATTTCTTATCAAGAAATAAAAGGCAAAAGGATAACATCTTCACAGGAACCCCAAACTACAATTACAGCAAAATCAATACTTTGGAAGGGAATTTAAAATTTAAATCATCACTTGTCAAATTTATCTGAACATCCCTGTTATATTCTTGTAAAGGTTTAGCCCGGGGAAAGCAATAACTGAATTTCCTTATCTTCTTCCCCCTTTGGTTGTTGAACAAAGTCACCTACACCAATGCCAACAATCTACCAGGGTAGGTGTTATGTGCATGTGCATCAATTATGTGTAAAAAGAATCTCCAAATTGCAATTGCTAGCATAAAATGCATCAGATGGGCAGACTATCCAAGAAAAGTAACACCATTGAAAATTTTGTACCTATAGATCTTTCTAAATTTGGCAGCAGTTGGAAAACTAGAAAGTGCACTTATCCCAAAGATCAACGTAGAGATGCATCATCAAATAAATGCTAATATAGATAGAAAAAAATTTGTCTAATCTGATCAAATATTTGAAAGACTGCACACATACTGATATCTGAAATTCAATATATGATGGTGCACATACATTGGCAAAAAATCAGATACAAAGAAGCCCCATATCAGGTGGCCCTCCGCAGATGTGTCAGACCCTCTCTTGCCTCGCTTCTTTTCCTTTCTACATTTTCTGGATTCAAGTGCTTGATCACTGCAAAACAACATTTAGATATAAAAAAGGAGAAATTTTCACCACTGTCTTTGTTTTTGTAAGTGTAAATTCATATTGGTCATGCATGAACTTTCTTCCAACGTATACACATTATTTAACCAAGCGTAGGAGTGAGAAAATGTCCCAGACTTGAGTTTAAGGAAGGAAATTGATACCATGTTGGATACATAACCCATAAACTTTCAAGATAAGTATCAACTCCAATCGCAGGAAACAGGAAAAATATTTCAACAAAAGATAAGCTTAAACTATAACTTGACATATAAACCAAAAAGAGATTGAGACATACTAGGAAATTGAAGAGACTTTCCCTGTCCCTGACCCACAACCGGACTTATATTTCTTTTTTGAACCACATGGACAAGCTTTGTTTCTTGGGATTTTCTGTTATTCAAAATAATAAACAAGCAAATAAAAATGAACAGGCGCATCACCAACAGTTCTCATGTTTGTGCTTAAGCCAAAATGGTAAAAGATGCAACATAATCATCATTTGTGGAAACCTTGTCTTCTCACTGGGCACTGCCGTCATCATGAGTCCGTTCAGCAGAATTGCTGGGTTGATTCTTTTTATAGGTCTCTTCCACAGGTTCCTCTCTCTGTTCCTCAGAATTTTTATTGGCATCATCACCTAAATACCACGAAGAATTATAAAATAGTTTTGGGTATAGCATGTCTGACTACCCGAAAAATCCATGGACGACAGGACAAAATATGCTAATCTGACCAGTTACATCAAAATGACTCCAAACAAGCTTCTTGTGAAGCGTCGTATCTCAGAAGCTGTGAAATTAATTTATTAAATAAGATCTAGAGAGATAAATACTGCCCAGCCATTACCATGAGAAGCATCTGCATTGCAGGGAGACCGGATAGTTTCCTCTGAAAAATCTTCAATGCCTTGTTCTGCTATCAAATACTCTATGGCAGCATCAACATCCCCATACATTTGCAGCAATGTCTGTAGAAGTATCACATGTCACATAGAAATCAGAAAAAGTTACAAAACATTGCATTCTAATTCAAGATTCACCTAGCGAATGAGAGGTAAGAATTTACTACAAACATGCAAGCAGAAGTAGAGAGGACATAACCTGCTCAGCTTTCTCAATGTTCTCACAACCACTTCCTGCCATGACTAGCTTGATGGATCCTGCATCAGTAGTATCCTTACCAGATCCCGATTTAGACTTATTTGACCAGCTTTTGCTTGGTGAGACGATGACGAGAGAATAGAATCAGCCTTTCAGCAAAAGAAATTATCAATCACATTCTTAAATTCACAAATTTGTCCAACTTCCCTGCTAACTTAGTAAACTAAAATTAAATTCCAGTAGTAACCTTGATTGTACTTGGCCTAGCGGCCCATCTATGGTGTCATCCTTCAACCTCACACTGTTGTAATGTTCCTCATCATAATAAGATCTAATGAAACAAAGCAAAATCTATAAGTTAGAATAATGCACATACAAACACCAATCAGTACAAAAAGACAAAAATTATCCCTATCCACAAAACAATAAAAGCACAATGCACATTTTTTATGTGTTAAGTTACTTTAATTGAGTTTCCTTTATTATCAAAGATTTATTTCCTTTTTTACTTACATAAGGGTATTATTGTCATATACAATTTATATTCAATATAAATACAATGGGTTTAGGGTTTCTGTTACTACAAAAATCTACAGCCCCTCTTTGTTTCTTTCTTTTACATTCTCCTTCTTCCTCTTCTCTATTCCTTCTCTCTTCTTCTTTCTCTCTTACTATTTGCTGCGGGTTCTCTAATCAGCTTTGTGACATGGTATCAGAGTAGATCTAACTGCCTGATTACTTGATCATATTGCTGGTTTGAGAGTCCCCTAATAACCCTACTTCTTCTTCGGGCGTAACCACCTAAAGCTGCAATTTTTATCTGTTTTCTCTTCAAGTCTTGATACATATGAGATCAGAAGATATCAAATTCATCAAGTTCGGTTTATGAACATGGATTATAACACTTACTGATCAGTGGATTCAAGAATCAGAGTACTCTATTGATTATGATTGACTGGTCTTGCTGGTTTTCTGTCGAACATATAATTATTTGAATCGAGATTTCTGGTAAGATATTTTCTTCTATACAACAGTCTCTATTTATGAGTTTTCAGCATCCCTTTGGTTAATTGATGGAGCCAATTACATCTGATTATACATTAGTGTTGCTGCTTTGTTTCTTGCACTAAAGTTTCAGCTTTCTTGATTAGTATGTTGGAAAATCTCCTATAATCTCTCCCAAATCATTTAGGATATTGTGGGATATTATTTGATTTGATTTTGATTTGATTCCGTTAGCTGTAAATTAGCTATCGACACGAGATTAGGTCCTCTATTCTTGATTTTCTGACCTAATTTAAATCTTCTATTCCTATATATATATATATATATATATATATATATATATATATATATATATACCGTGTAATCACTTGATAAATATATGAGAAAATACATATTCTTTTCTTTTCTACATGGTATCAGAGCCTAGTTTTCTGATTTGTATTTCCTGCCTCTGTTTCTTTTCTTCTACTGTTGCTTCATTGTAGCCTTTTTTTCAGCCTTATTGCTATTGTTCTGTTTCAGCCTTATTGCTGACTTAACCAGCCTTATTGTTGGCCTCCAATTATGTGATAACCACCCTTGTCTCTCGATCCCTTCTTAGTCTTCTCCTATAATCTGTCCTTAAAGTTGTTGGAATGGAAGATTTTGGGAAGGCTATCTCTGGCCAAACTGGGTCCTCTGTTCAGAATCAATCCAACTCATCAGTCAGGGATTTTCCCAACATGAAGGAGTACCGATTGGATGGAAAAATTATCTTCAGTGGGCACTGATTGTGAGGACATTTCTTAAAGGAAAAGGGAAGCTCAATCATCTAGAAGGCACTGGTCCAGGACAAGGTGATCCCAAGTTTCAGACATGGGATGAAGAAGATTCCTCAATTATGTCATCGTTGTGGAGCTCAATGCAACCTGAAATCAGCAAAAACTACATGTTTCTCCCTACTGCCAAGGAGATATGGGAGGTTGTTCATCAGTCTTATTCGAAAGTCCAAGATGTAGCAGTAATATATGAACTCAAGACAAAGGCTTCAACAACAAAACAAGGTAATTGTTCCGCTACAGAATACTACAATTTGATGAGAGGTCTTTGGCTTGAAATAGATCACAATCTAAATATCCAGATCAGGTGTCCTGAAGACACTAATACTCTCCAAAACTATATGGAGAGAGATAGGATCTTTGAATTTTTGGCAGGTTTGAATGCAAACTTTGACCAGATTCTAGTTTAGATTCTCAGAAAGAAGCGGCTGCCATCCTTGAATGAAGTTTTTTCTACTATAAGAGGAGAAGAAAGCCGAAGAACTGTAATGCTTGAAGACCAACACACCGAAAGATCCGCCATGAAAGCAAGTAAGGAGGCAACAAATCCTTATAAAAACAAGAGACTGGATCCGATCAAGACAACAGGCAGCGAAGGTTTATGGTGTAGTTTTTGCAAGAAACCACGCCATACAAGAGAAAATTGCTTCAAGCTTCATGGAAGAATGCAGGTGCTTAGCAGAGCTAAAAGATAGCCGCAAGCATACATGACCAGTGAAGGTGATGCTGCTTCAATGGTACAATACAAACCTATCAATGAGGAGATATTTAACAGAGAAGAAGTTGGTAAAATCAAGGCTCTCCTTGACTCCCTATCTAAGTCTTCTGATATGTGTTCATTGGTTCAGTCAGGTGCGTGTCTAATTTCTGAAAACTCAACAGCTTCTCAATATCCTAATTCATGGATTCTTGATTCAGGAGCAACCAACCATATGACACATGGTCCCACTAAATTTGAAACTTATAAACCATTACCAGGAAATAGGAGTATTACCATAACAGATGGATCTCCTGTTACTGTAGCTGGCCAAGGAACCATAACTTTAAAACCCTCACTTAAACTTAACAATGTCTTTCATGTTCCTAAACTGTCCACCAATCTCCTTTCCATTCATCAACTTACCAAAAATCTAAATTGTAAGGTTCTTTTCTCTGCTGATCATTGCATTTTACAGGATCTGAAAACGGGGAGGACGATTGGATTTGCTAAGGAACGGAATGGGCTCTACTACCTTGAGGATTCGAGCAGAAGTGGTTGGTCTCTTGTGGGATATAAGATCTTTTACAACTCTTGTAATTCTATCCACTTATCTCAAATTTGGCTTCATCATTTTCGATTAGGACATCCACCTTTTAGTCTTCTTAGGACTATGTTTCCTTCCATCTTTAAAGATGTTGCTGTTGAAAATCTTCATTGTGAAGTTTGTGAACTCGCAAAACATCATTGTGTTTCATTTCCTTTGAATAATAATGCTAGAGTTTCAACACCATTCTCTCTTATCCATACTGATGTATGGGGTCCATCTAGAATTGCTAATTTTACAGGAGATAAGTGGTTTGTCTCTTTTATTGATGATTGTACTCGAACTACATGGCTATATCTTATAAAAGACAAATCTAATGTTTAATCTATTTTTCAGAACTTTCATAAGATGATAGTCAATCAATTTGGGGTGACAATTATGAGACTTAGATCTGATAATGAGAAAGAATATTTCAATCAATATCTTGACCATTTTTTCCAAACTCAAGGTATTATTCATGAGTCTTCTTGTGTTGATACTCCTCAACAAAATGGAGTAGCCAAAAGAAAAATAGGCACCTCCTAAATGTTACTCGGGCTCTACTCTTTCAAATGTCTATTCCAAAGCATTTTTGGGGGGAAGCTATTTTAACTTCAGCATATCTTATTAATCGGGTTCCTTCCAAAACCTTAGGAAATAAAAGTCCCTTACAACTCCTGTCTACTTTTTATCCTGATGTCTCCCATAACTATCACATTTCTCCTCGAGTCTTTGGCTGTGTTGCGTTTGTGCATATTCATAATCACAACAGAAACAAACTCGACCCTCGTGCTCTAAAGTGTGTCTTTATTGGGTATTCTAATACTAAAAAGGGTTATAAATGTTACAATCCTTTAACACGTCGAGTTTTTATCTCTATGGATGTCACTTTTAATGAAAACCAATCATTTTTTACTTCCCACCACTATTTTCAGGGGGAGACTCCTAATGAAGATAGTGGGTTTGAACCACTGCCTTCACTACCTTCACTACCTAGTTCGTCGCTCAATCCTACTTCGTCGAATCCAACTTCGTCTCCTTCACCATTTCTATCAAGTCCTAGCCGTCTTAGTCCACCTAGTCCTTTGTCAAGTCCATTGAGTTCTTTGACTAGTCCTAGCTCCCCATCAAGTCCTCTACTTAGTTCATCATCATCTTCATCTAGTCCTCCTAAGAATGAACCAACCAAGCTACAAGTTTACTCAAGAAGGACAAAGCTCAATCCAAAACTGAATCAAGTCCCGTTATCCAAACCGTTATCAGGTAATGAAATCACTCACCCTTACCCTTCTTCTAATGAACTTGAGTCAAGTGATTTGGATTTACCTATTGTCTTGAGAAAAGCTACTAGGAAATGTACTCAATACCCTATCTCCCAATTTGTGTTATACCATAGACTATCTACTTAACACAAAGCCTTTATTACTGCTCTTGATTCAATTACTGTTCCTAACTCGGTACATGAGGCTTTTGAGGATAGGAATTGGATACAAGCTATGACGGAGGAAATGAATGCATTGAAGAAGAATGATACGTGGGAAGTTGTGACTTTACCCAAAGGCAAGCAACCAGTGGGATGTAAATGGATTTATACCCTTAAGTACAAGGCTGATAGCACTTTGGAGAGGTATAAAGCGAGGTTGGTTGCAAAAGGATATACCCAAACTTATGGGGTGGATTATCAGGAGACCTTCACACCAGTAGCAAAGATGAACATAGTGAGGATACTACTTTCTCTTGCAGCTAATTTTGGTTGGTCTTTGCAGCAATTTGATGTGAAGAACGCGTTTCTACATGGAGATTTGGAGGAGGAAGTCTTTATGGAGCCTCTGCCAGGTTTTGATAAGGATTTTGGAAACAATTAGGTGTGTTGACTTAAAAAGGCTCTATATGGTCTCAAACAGTCCCCAAGAGCTTGGTTTGGAAGGTTCACGAAGGCAATGCTTGAGATGGGTTACAAATAGAGTAGAGGGGATCACACCCTCTTCATCAAACACTTAAAAGAAGGTATGGTCACAGCTCTACTTGTATATGTAGATGATATAGTTGTGAATGGTAATGATGAAGCTAAACAAAATTCTCTTAAGAGCAATCTTGCTCAACAGTTCGAGATCAAGGACCTTGGAAAGTTAAGATACTTCCTTGATATTGAGGTGGCCTATTCTAATAAAGGTATTTTTATATCCCAAAGGAAGTATGTACTTGATAATCTCAAAGAAACAGGATGTCTCAATAGCAAGGCGGTGAGCACTCCTATTGATGCAAATCATAAAATGGATGGACACGGAGAGAGTGGCATTATTGATAGAGGGAGATATCAAAGGTTAGTGGGAAGACTTATTTATCTATCTCATACTAGGACAGACATAGCCTATGTTGTGGGAGTTACAAGTCAATTCATGCATGATCCTAAAAAAGAACATATGCAAGCTGTCTACCGGATTCTCCACTACCTCAAAGCTACTCCTGGAAAAGGTATTCTGTTTAAACGAGGTGACAAGTTGAATCTTGAAGTCTATATTGTTGCAGATTATGCTGGGTCACCAATAGATAGAAGGTCCACATTTGGCTATTGCACTTTTCTAGGGGGAAATCTTGTCACTTGGAGGAGTAAAAACAAAATGTGGTTGCTAAATCAAGTGCTGAAGCTGAATTCAAGGCAATGGCGAATGGGATATGCGAACTTTTGTGGCTCAGAATTGTCATTGAAGACCTCAAAGTGGAACACGAAGGAACTATGAGACTTTATTGTGATAATAAATCGACAATCAACATTGCTCACAATCCAGTTTAGCATGATCGAACCAAACATATTGAGATAGACAAGCATTTTATAAAGGAGAAGCTTGAATCTAGTTTGATCAGTACTCCATACACTCCTAGCAAAGATCAGCTAGCAGATGTACTAACCAAAGGTCTACCAGTGTCGAGATTTCAAGAGATTATCAGCAAGTTGGGCATGGAAGATATTCACTCACCAACTTAAGGGGGAGTGTTGGAAAATCTCCTATAATCTCTCCCAAATCATTTAGGATATTGTGAGATATTATTTGATTTGATTTTGATTTGATTTCGTTAGCCGTAAGTTAGCTACTGACAGAGATTAGGTCCTCTATTCTTGATTTTCTGACCTAATTTAAATATTCTATTCCTGTATATATATACCGTGTAATCACTTGATGAATATATGAGAAAATACATATTCTTTTCTTTTCTACATAGTGGTAGATATATTTATATTGAGATTATCATCATGAGTGATACTAAGGCTCCTACAGATAGTGTCAATGTTCAAATTACCACTATTAAATTAAATGGATCCTCCAATTACTTGTTATGGGCCCAAGCTGTGAAGGTCTATATTAATGCCAAAGGGAAACTTCATTATCTTACCACAGACCCTCCTGCTGAAAATTCTAGAGACTATAGTGATTGGATGAGAGAGAATGATACACTTCTGGTGTGGTTATGGAATAGCATGGAACCATCCATCACTACTAATGTCATGTTCCACACAACTGTTAAGGGAGTATGGGATGATCTTATGGAGAATTACTCACAAGACAAAAATATGTCTAGAGTTTATGAACTATATGAGAAGATCTTTAATTTTAAACAAGGAGACAAGTCTCTTGGAGAGTATTATAGTGCTTTGAAAGGTATGTGGGAAGAACTAAATCTTTATTAGCCCATCACTACTGATCTTGAGAGACTAAAGACACAACGAACTGAATTTCAAGTGGCCAAGTTTTTATCTGGCTTGAATGCTGACTTACAGCCTATGAAGAGTCAGCTTCTTGCTGGAGAGAGAGTTCCTTCTATGAATGAAGCATTTTGTCGAATTCAACGCATTATCCCTCCGTCTTCTACGTCATCTAAAGACAATTCAGCATTTATGGCTGGTAGTCGTGGTGGTGGATGTAGTGGACAAAGTTCTGATCGAGATAGCCGTCAGTGTATATACTACGGCAAATCCGATCATATTGTTGACACTTGTTGGGCCAAGCATGGCAAGCCTGAGTGGGCTCAACGATTAGTTACTACAAATACTGTTGTGTTTGAAGGGAGTGCTCGAAATGTGTCTTATAGCGACATGAACCCATCCATCCCACCTGCGGGTAGTTCTTCTGAGTCTACAGCTCGAGATGATATGGTTGCACAACTCATCAAGCGTGTCCAACAACTAGAGGCTTCCTATTTCTCATCCACTGCCACTCTTGCACGTACAGGTAACATGGCCTCTTTCTCTACTTCGTCTCCTAACACCTCTTGGGTCATTGACTCGGGAACTTCTAGTCATATGACAGGTAAGCAAGAACAATTTTCTTCCCACACTCACTCTAGTCCTTTATCCAAAGTTATTTTAGCTAATGGTTCATCGACTCAAGAGGTTGGATCAGGGACTTTCACTTACATCTTCAATCTTTGTCTTATGTTTTACATGTTCCCAAACTTCCTTTAAATTTGTTATCTGTTAGTCAGTTAACTAAAACTCTTAGTTGTTCAGTTACATTTTACCCATCTCATTGCATTTTTCAAGACCTTCAAACAAAGAAGATGATTGGTGGATGGCATGAACGTGATGGACTCTACTATCTCAATGGTGTCTCCACTGCTGACGCCAATGGTCTAGCTAGTAGTTCTATTACCCCCTATTATGGCATTCTTGTTTAGGGCATTTATATTTATTTAAGTTACAACAAATAATTCCCAAGTGTAAATCAATTTCTACTCTTGAGTGTGAGGCTTGTGAACTTAGGAAACATCATCGTAGTTCTTTTCCTAGTCGTAATGATTCTCGTGCATCTACTTTACTTGAACTTGTTCATTCGGACATCTAGGGACCTTCCCGTATTGCTAGTAGAAATGGTTTTAAGTACTTTGGTACTTTTGTGGATGATTATTCTCGTTTAACATGGTTCTATATGCTTCATGACCGCTCTGAATTTTTACATGTTTTTCAATTATTTCATCGTGAGGTTACTAATAAGTTTAATACATCCCTTAAAATTTTGCGAACAGATAATGCTCTAGAATATACACAGAAATCAATTTCTTTGTTTTGTTCTAATCTTGGCATTATACATCAAATAAGTTGTACTTATACCCCTCAGCAGAATGGTGTGGCCAAGAGAAAATACCGTCACCTTCTAGATGTTGCTCATTCACTCTTATTTCATATGAATGTGCCAAAGTCATTTTGGAGTGATGCTGTCCTTACCGCATGTTACCTCATAAATCGTATGCCTTCCACTGTCCTCAATCATCAGTCACCAATCAGTGTTGTATTTCCTGACAAGCCGTTATTCTCTCTTACTCCGCGCGTCTTTGGATGTGTTTGTTTTGTTCATAACCTACGTTCTAGTTCTGATAAACTGTCTCCTCGTGCTACTAAACGTATTTTTCTCGGGTATTCACGTACATAGAAGGGATATTGGTGTTATGTCCTACAACTTATACCCAATATGTTAGTGCTGATGTTATTTTTTTCGAGGGCACACCATACTATTCTACTGAGGGTAAAGAGTTTTCAACTGACATTGTAGCTGATCCTCCTATCCCACAACAAATCCCCCTAGATTCTGTTAGTCCATTTCCAGTATCTCCTCCCTTGTAGGTGTATCAGCGGCGAAAGCAGTCTATGGCACCACCAGTCTCCAGCTCTTCAATGCCCTCCAATCAATCTTCCTCCTTGTCTCCTGGTTCGGATGATCTTCCGATTGCCCTTCGCAAAGGTACTCGGTCTTGCACACAAAAATCCTCTTTGGCTTACCCTATTGAGCATTATGTGTCTCTCTCATATCTTCCTTCTCCATAACATGATTTTGCTCTATCATTACAAACTCACACAATTCCTTCTTCTACCACTGAGGCTTTGTCTCGCCTTGAGTGGAAGAAAGCTATGGATGTGGAAATGGAAGCTCTAGTGTCTCGCCAAACGTGGTCATTGGTTGATCTTCCCCTTGGGAAAGATGTGGTGAAGTGTCGTTGGATGTACACTATCAAATACAATCCGGATGGCTCAATCGAGCGTCTTAAAGCTCGACTCGTTACTAGAGGTTTTACTCAAACTTATGGAGTGAATTATTTTGAGACTTTTTCCCTTGTGGCACGTCTCAATTCTATTTGTGTTATTATTTCTCTTGCTGTGAATTTCGATTGGCCATTATATCAATTGGATGTCAAGAATGCTTTTCTTTATGGTGATTTGTCTGAAGAAGTATATCTTGGGTATGTTGCTCAGGGGGAGAATCGTAGTAAAGTATGTCGGCTACACAAGGCCATTTATGGGTTGAAATAATCTCCAAGAGCATGGTTTGAAAAATTCAGTTAAGTGATTTCCAGATGTGGTTTCCACCAATGTTATTCTAATCATTCTGTTTTTGTTCGCAAGAAGGAATCGGGGGTGGTCATTCTTGTGGTATATGTGGATGATATAATTGTCTCCGGTAGTGATATGACCGGCATTTCTAAGGTTAAGTCCTTTCTTCAGCAACAATTTTAGATTAAAGACTTGGGAACTCTTAGGTATTTTCTGGGTATTGAAGTTTTATGAAGTAAAAAAGGTATTACTTTGTCTCAGCGAAATTATGTTCTTGATCTTTTGTTTGAGACGGGTACACTAGCTTCCAAGCCAATTGATACCAAATCAAAAGTTTGGAGTTGATGATGGAAAAGAAATTGAAGACAAGCATCAATATCGATGTCTAGTTGGGAAACTAATTTATCTTACTATTACACGTCCCAATATTTCTTTTGTTGTTGGTGTAGTGAGTCAGTTTATGGAGTCACCTAAGAAGGCTTATTGGGATGTTGTATGTCGCATTCTTCGATATCTTAAAAGCTCTCCTGGTAATGGACTAATTTATAAATCTAATGGTTCTTCCACTTTGGTTGGCTATTCTGATGCTGATTGGGCTGGGTCAACATATGATCGATGGTCTACAACTGGGTATTGCACCTTTATTGGTGGTAATTTAGTTACTTGGAGAAGCAAGAAACAGACTACCATTGCCAGGTCTAATGCGAAGGCTGAATATCGTGCTATGGCATATACTGTGGTTGAATTGTTATGGTTGAAATCTCTTCTCCAGGAGCTTGGATTTTCTATTAATCAACCTATTAATATGATGTGTGATAATCAAGTAGTTATTTATATTGCTGGGAATCCTGTTTTTCAAGAGCGAACTAAGCATATAGAAGTTGACTGTCACTTTGTTTGTGATGCTATGAAGCGGAAGCTAGTTGCTACTCCTTACGTTGCCTCTAGAGATCAGTTTGCTGACATGTTTACCAAAGCATTATTTCGTCCTGCTTTTGTTGCTAGTTGTTCCAAGCTGGGCATGGGTGACCTATATGCTCCAGCTTGAAAGGGATTGTTAAGTTACTTTAATTGAGTTTCCTTTATTATTAGAGTTTCATTTCCTTTTTTACTTACATAAGGGTATTATTGTCATATACAGTTTATATTCAATATAAATACAATGGGTGTAGGGTTTCTGTTACTACAGAAATTTACAGCCCCTCTTTGTTTCTTTCTTTTACATTCTCCTTCTTCTCCTCTTCTCTATTCCTTCTCTCTTCTTCTTTCTCTCTTACTATTTGCTGCGGATTCTCTAATCAGCTTCGTGACATTATGCTTACTTGGTTCGGATGATGACACTTATCGAAGATAGTAAAATGTGGAATATCATATATCAACTAGATTTCATGACCCTTGTGACAATCCAAAGTCACAATGGCTACCTCGACGGAGCCAATCAATCTTAACTTAGAATATCCTGGCATGCACTCATTGAAGAATATCTATACAGGGGAATTTAAAAAAAAAAAAAAAAAAATTATTGAACAAACAAAAGCTAAAGTGACATTTTGTTCTCCTATCACGTATGCTTAGCCAGTAATTTATCCCCTCATGACCACACCAACACATCTCTCGAACTAGCAAAAGCATTAAATCAGCAGTCTCCCTGAACAAGCTGTAGTACCTCCTTTCATGTAATGAGCCGGTTTGTTTGGAAGACATGTTCTTATTGCTTTTTGTTTTTTTTTGTTTTTTTAAATCCTGCGGCTCTTGCAATTTGGCTTTTAAGAAACTCAAAACACCTAAAACTTTTTAAATAAAAAAAAGCTTGACCTGGAGAAACATATAATTTTTTCATAATCTCTTAAAAATTAGAAACCATCTTTTATTTTTTATTTGTTTGAGGGAAAGTAAAATGTAAGAAAAGGTAATTTATTTAAGTGTATACAAATAGAGCCAGATTTCATCCCAGTATTTGAGCGCTTGCTTGGCCAAAAACATCATCAGGCTGTAGATTCAGAATACTCACAAATGGATCAGACGAGCACCAGGCTGATCGAAATTGCATATGTACCACCGAGGCGACATGTTCTGCATCAAGTAAGGAGTGAGCTAAATTGTTCCAACCGGAGTCAATGAACAAATATTTGCAGGCATGGCATGTGTCAAAACTAATAAGTGCTAATGTGTGGACTCATCGAGGACATATAGAACACTCGATGAGCCAGCAATGCTGTAACAACTTCGATATATCTAGTCTTCTATGAATTAGGATTATATGCACCTGTTGGAACTCCTTCTGCTAAAAGGTGCAATCTATCTCTGTAAAAATCTTTTGCACATCATCGCCAATGGTCCTTCTACATGCTTTTGCCACAATAGACGTCGCGAGACATGCCAGATATCATTGTGCTTCACAGTCAACTTTTCAGTTTAAAAAGTAACAAATTATAACCAGACAGAAATGAACAAGCTATAACCATTACAAAAACAACATCATAAGTGGTCTTTCATCTTATTATGATGAGAAATAACTTCTTAGATAAAGGAGGGCCATTTTGGGAAAGAAAGCCATTATATGAAGAAGCGAAGAATGAGTCTGGAAACCGATAATCATGGGTTCTTCAACGGTCATTGCATTCTAGGTTCCATGGTTAAACAGGGAAACTTCAAAATCCAGTAGCAAGGTTAACAATTGACAAGTCGAATGACGTTCTTATTTAGTCTGGATGTTTCCCCCAAAGGAATGAAAAGACCGTAACCAAAAAAACTTGATGTCGATGATGGTTGATGACATCATTGTCAGCCTTACCCAATGAATGCAAATGTTACTCCGTGTGACAAGACTAGCTGCTTGAAATTCCATACGACTAGCCCATGTGCCATCATTGTCCATGGTTTTGCAATACTCTTCAAATGGCACATAACCCTTGATAAATGAGTCAAACATTTCACAATTTTTCTGTCACCGACAATTTCCATCTTAGATACATGTGTCAGGTCCATTCTTCAAACAAGGATTTTATTTCCTTAATTGCATCACTATAAGAAAAAAAAACCAACGAAAACAAAGGATCCTATTGAAACTTGAAACAAGCAAAACTATCAATTTGTGCCATTGCAAAACATTACAGTTTTATCATACATGCTAAAAAGTTTATTTATTTTACGTTAGTGTCAATTCTCTCATTTTCGATTTTGTCAATATCTCCTCCAAAAAATGTCGGTTTGCATAATATTGCCACCCTAGCAATCGCACGTTCCTGTGGGCTACAACAATAAGGGTAACTACATAGTCCAACTTCCTCCTGTACCAGTCAGTTTAGGCCAAGATATATGATCCAAATCACAGTTAATACTCGATGGGTTTTCCTCTCTGGCAAAATAAAAATGTCAAATTGCTCACAAGATACTTGTGTTAGTAAAGCTCAATGCAACTGTGAATGTGAGCTGAATATTATCAGGAATAACCATTGGCAGCAGAAATGTAAGCTTCAATTTATAATACCCATTTTAACTTGGTTTTTTCTTTCAAATGCATACTATTTCAGTGTCTATACAAGTGTGGAATCCATCAATACTTATAAAAAAAGTTCAAGAACAAAATGCACCAAACAAAAGTTCATTCAGATCGCTGAGCACTAATACAAATGAGGATGACATCACCATGTAAAAAAAATCCTTCCTACAGCTTGAAAAAGAGAAATTTGCACTCCGCATACCAACATGTACTGAACAGCCATACTCCGGTACTTCCCATGTTCATCTTCATTGCCTTCCAGCTGATCTGCAAGGGCCCTGATTAACAACGGTGGACAACCATGAAAATTCCAACCATAGCAAAGGCAAATCTATAAACAAAAGCTCCACTCAAGGCAATAAGGTTACCTGGAGGACGGATCATTCAAATACATGGAATGAAAACGGGAATGAGGAACATGGTTTGTTTATCTAGGATGTTGTACAATGGTGATAGAAATTTTCAAATTAACTTAGTTGGATCTCAGAAGAGACGATCTAATATCCTCGAGACAAAGAAGAAGAGCTACATTCCCCGACAAATAAGGCCCTTCTTCGTGATATATTTCCAGATGACAGTGTCTCAATCAGAATGATACATTATACGAAATGCAATAGTTTTTTGAACAATAGAATTTCTAATACGTCGATGATAGTATTCCAGAACCAGTGTACAATAAAATGCAATGCGTGTTGTGTTCTGACGACAGAGTGGTAATGCGATGAGCATACCATTGACCTTCTACAACAGAGAGGAATACTTTCATCTTACAAAACAAACCAATTCCTGGAAACAATCAAGAACAAGTCGGTGATCTTTTCTAACGACCAATTAACATCCGCGGTCACCTGGACAATTTTCAGGCCCAGAGCATCAAGCTGAGCTCCGAACTGCATCAGCTTGTTTCCCCTCCTTTTTGACCCGTGCATCAACGCGTACTGCATTAACGTCTCCTTAGATTCTAAGAACAACCACCTACTAAGAATATAGCCAAAAACACGTCCGCAAAAGCTCAATTCAGAGGCCTCGACGCAACGAACAGACTATCGCAGCAACTGAAACTTTCGAATTTCTTATCCGGAGACAAAATACGCCGCCTCTCATCGAAGAGCAAGCAATTTTCACGAGTGCCTAAATAGATGCGAGCTGCAACAACCATGAGAAGCGAAGAAGACTGCTTACGCCGGGCTGCTTCTTGGCGTTGGACTTGTGGTGCTGCTTTTGCACCATCGCTACGGAGGGAAGACAATCAATGCCGTCGGTGATGATCGAGCGAGGTAGAGATTTGCCGCCGGGAGACGGCGCTTTTGCACCATCGCTGCGGAGAGTCGCGGCGGTTCGAACCGGAGTGGGCGTCGCCCAGCGAAGAAGATGGGGATGAATGCCGAATGGGCCATGGGCTTTCCCGTTGGGAGCCCAATCTGCTCTTCATGAATCACCAAACATAACAGTCAAGAGTTGTTTAATCTTAGAAATCTGCACCAATTTGAATGGAAGAGCTAGCGTATGTAATATCTGTGTCATCTCCAACTGCAAATGGATTTCATTCGGATCCTTGTGGATGAAGCTTAAGTGCATTTTGGATCTACACACCTTTCATTAATTACAAGAGGTTGTGTGCACAATGCTTAGTGCATTTCTTGTCAAAGAAATAAAAGGAAAAAGAATCATATCTTCACAAGAACCCAAACTACAATTACAGCAAAACCAATATGCTGGAAGAGAATTTAAAAATTAAACCATCACTTAAACATCTCTTATATAATCATTGAAAGGTTTAGCCCTCCTGGGACATCAATAATTGAATTTCCTTATCTTCTTCCCCCTTTGGTTGCTTACCAAACTCACATACACCAATGCCGACAAATCTACCAAGGTAGATGTTATGTGCATGTACATCATTTATGTGTAGAAAAGTATCTTCAAATTACAATTGCCAGTATAAAATGCATCAGACAGGTAGACTGTCCAAGAAAAGTAACACCATTGAAAATTGTGTACCTATAGATCTTTCTAAATTTGGCAACAGTTGGAAAACTAGAAAGTGCACTTATCCAAAAGACCAATGTAGAGATGCATGCTCAAATAAATGTTAATACAAATAGATAAAAATTTGTTGTCTAATCTGATCAAATATTTGAAAGACTGCACACATACTGATATCTGAAATTCAATAGATGATGGTGTGCATGCATTAAGAAAAGATCAGATACAAAGAGCCTGCATGTCAGGCGACCCTCCATCAGATGCAGTAGAAACTACAGATGTGTCAAACCCTCTCTTGCCTCGCTTCTTTTCCGTTCTACTTTTTTCTGGATTCAAGTGCTTGATCACTACAAAACAGCATTTAGACATAAAAAAGGAGAAATTTCCATTGCTGTCTTTGTTTTTGTAAGTATAAATTTGTATTGCCCATATATGAACGTTTTTTCCAACGTGTACACATTTTTCGACAAAGCGTAGGAGTGAGAGAAAATGAGACTTGAATTTAAGGAAGGAATTGATATCATATTGGATACATAAGCCATAATTTTTTAAGATAAGTATCAACTCCAATCACAGGGAAACAGGAAAAATACTTCAACAAAAGACGAGCTTAAACTATAAATTGACATATAAAGCACAGAGAGATCGAGAAATACTTGGAAATTGCAGACTTTCCCTGTCCCTGACCCGCAACAGGACTTATATTTCTTTTCTGAACCACATGGACAAGCCTGGTTTCGTGGGATTATCTGTTATTCAAAATAATAAACAAGCAAATAAAAATGAAGAGGCGCATCACCAGAAGGTGGTCTCGACCTAACTTCCGATGCATTTGTAATGATTATAAGACGACTCTTATCCAAACCTCCAAGGAAAGACCCCTTTGGTAGTGATGGTGCTTAACTCCTAAACGGCTACCAAAAGAAAAAATATGTCTGCATTTACCAAAAAGCCTTCTTACACAACTTGGACCTTCTGTCACCTTGGCCCATTCTTTTGTAATGAGTTAAGGAATCAAGATTGTGACTGTGTGTTGGTGACAACGTATTGAACTGCACGGTATGCGTTAATGAAAATGATGATGTTTTTCGTGGGGAAATTTCAGAGTTGCATTAAAATATTCATCTTATATTATACACACGAACCTACTTTAATCCATCCATAATACCTTCAAATGGTTACAATATTTGGGAACATCAATTCGTGAAATAGTTAAAATCGAAGATGTGAGATTTAGAATACACCCTAATGAATTTGTTAGGTATGATATGCTATGGCAAAAAATCAAAGTAACTTAAATAAAGCTCTTATCCGGTCAAGTCACATGACACACGATGCACGGGCAAATGTCTTTTACATGCATGCATGTGTAGATGATTTGATCAACTAGACCATGGCTCCCTTCTAAGAGTGCATGGTGCAATGCCTTTCACGCATCACTTCAACTTAATGTTTATTGTGCACGCTATATATATAGACTACTATTGAGCATGAGTTCCACATGCTGAATTTTCTATTCTATGCAAGCTGGTTTGGACGAAATAATGTGATCTCTTCTTCTCGTTTACTTCAAATTTTATAGGGAGCACAATGATGAATTTCTCCTATTCTGTAGTCAGGATTAAAGCAAGCTACAAAATTAGACGACGATAGTCACCTGAAAATATAACGAGTTGTCAATAACTTCACAGCCAAAGTAAAATTGGTTGGGGAAGTAAGAGATCTTGTTGTGGCTGATGCGGAAACTACAACAACTTTAGATTTGAGAAGAATAAAAGAACGCGCAAATTATGGTCAAGCTGATTATGGTGTGCGTTCGGACCCCCAAGTACTCAATCTCGATTAATGGTGAGCTGCACGGATTCTTCTCAAGCAGGAGGGGCCTTCGCCAGGGCGACCCCATGTCCCCTTACCTCTTTACCCTAGTAATGGAGGTATTTTCGGAATATTGAGTGCTCGCACATCCCATGCAAATTTCAAGTATTTACGCGATGCAAACCAGTTAGGCTTTCTCACCTATTCTTCGCAGATGATGTTTTCCCCGTTTAGCCAGGCGATTGGGGTTCGATCACATTGCGAAGAAAGGACTCGACTTATTCTCCTCTTGGAGTGGATTACTTCCAAACAAGAACAAGAGCGAAGTCTTCATTTCAGGAGGCTCTCCGTCTATCCGCAACTACATATTGCTAGCTTTTGGATTTCAGGAAGGTTCACTCCCGGTGCGTTACCTTGGAGTACCTATTATTTCCTCCAGGCTTTGGAAGACTGATTGTATTGCCTTGATTGAGCGGATTACTTCTAGAGCCAAGTCTTGGGCCCATCGCCTTCTCTCCTATGCTGGAAGACTTTAACTAATCAGATCAGTCCTACATTCAATTCAGGCTTTCTGGTCGAGTGTTTTCACCTTACCAATCTCGGTCCTAAATGACATTGAACAAGTGTTGCGCCAATTCTTATGGAAAGGTGCTGATCTTGGTAAGGGAGGGGCAAAGGTCTCTTGGGAAGACATTTGTCTGCCAAAAAATGAAGGAGGTCTCGGCATCCGAAAATTAAGAGACTGTAACAAAGCAGCCATGATGAAGTATATCTGGATCCTTTTCACGGACAAGGTATCTCTGTGGTGTCGTTGGATTCATTCCAACTTCTTAAAGTGGCAAAAATTTTGGATTGCCACCACTCCCACAGTTTGTTCTTGGGCTTGGAAGAAGATTTTGCAATTAAGAAGCGAGTCTCGCCTATCCTTCCTTTGGAAAATTGGGAATGGCCTCTCAATTTTCCTGTGGTATGACCACTGGCATCCAAAAGGGCCTCTCCACATCCTATTACCGGAACAAATCATCCGGAGATCCGAGCTTTCAGGAAATGCAATGGTGGCGGATCTTCTTTCACCCCTGGGTTGTTCCACACGCCTCCTTCTATTGAGCTGGGGTCTCTCTTTTCCGGCGCCTAACTCCTCTCCGGATTGCTTTTCCTGGAGATGGCACCCTTAGGGTCGCTTCACCATTGGGTCCGCATGGGACCGCCTCAAAAGGAAGAGAACCCCTGCTCCTTGGGCTTCTCTCATTTGGGCAGGCGACATTACTCCCAGGTTCCAATTCATTCTCTGGTTGATTGCTAAAAATCGTCTACCCACGCAACAACTTCTTCTATCATATGGTAGAATTGACTACACCACCTGTGCTCTTTGTAATGAAGTCCATGATTCCATTGACCACTTATTTTTTGATTGCCATCTAACGGCTTTTGTCTCTTATTTTTGGGCCACTCGCTGCAATCTTCCCCGGCGTCCTAGGCCTTGGAAGGATAACCTCCTCTGGGCTATACGGTTCCTCAAAGGCAAAGATTTTTTTCACATTATAGCACGGCATTCTTTTGCTGCTATGTGCTATATCATTTGGAAGAAAAGGAATGCCATTATCTTTCGTGGAGAGTCGGTCGTCCTTACTTCAATCAAAAATCACATTATCAAAAGTGTGAAGGAAAAAGCTGCAAGTTTTTCTAATATCCTTGATATCTCGAGGAATAGACGTCTCTAGCGGAGTTGGGGCTTCCACCCAGCTATCTTTAGCGATCGACAGAAACAAGCTTAGATCGGTGTCCTTCAACACCCTGCCTCTTCGGTATCCGGGCGTTGGCTTCTCTTCTGGCAGCGGAGGGTCTTTGCTAATCTTAGCTCTTTGTTGTCTCTCCTAGACCTTCGGTCCTTGCTCTGTTTAGTTCGTGTTGTTCTTTTCTAGTTTCTTGATTGTGCTCCCTTCCACTCTCCCTACATTGTATCGAGAGTGCAAGATTAGGAGCCGGTCGAGTTTTTTTGTATATTTGTTCAAAGCTATAATACCATTTACCTTACCAAAAAAAAAAAGAACGCGCAAATTTAGGTGGAAAACCTTTGTGGGGAAAAATCACGGGGAGTGAATAAACAAAATCCATTGTTAAAATTCAAGAATCACAAGAGGTAGCCTAAAAACTTAGGACTCTTTCTATCTCAACTTATTAATCTTACAACTTGAGAAAAATATTATTTATATTGCTCCCAAACCCCTAATGTTAGCCTAAGCCCATAGAGAATTCAAGACACACCCAACTGACCTCTAACTGTGGAATTAGAGGTTACCTTTTCAGGTACCCCCAACTTCCCCACAAACTCCAGTGGATTAAGTTAAAGTCATCCTGATAGGTCGAAGGATTGGAATTAACCAGATTACGGGACTTTTTAAGTATGTTTAACGAACCTCCGGTGGTTAGCTTCTGTGCTCACGCCTCTTAAGTTATTGAAGAAAAAAAAAAGTCAACTATCAGAGAGACCGACTTCCCGACAGCAGCGGATGATTTGCCAAATCCTAGGATCCAATAAATAGAGAGGCGCAGAACCCAAATTCTCGCACACAACATCTTTTGCAAAGCCCAACGTCTACTAAAGTTTCAAAACGATGCTTCAGTTCTCTGCCTTTTCCTTGATCCTTTCTTCTTCCCTCCTCCTGTTGATATTGTTTAATAAAGTGATCTTCAACAGACCTGCGACAAAAAGGCTCAAATCCTAACCTACCTTCGAGTCCAAGGAAGTTGCCATTTATCGGAAATCTGCACCAGATGATAGGCGAATTGCTGCACCATCGCCTGGACAAGTTGGGCAGAATTAATGGATCGATCTTCTATCTTCAACTCGGTAAGCTTCCTGTCATAACAATCACAATCCCTGATACAGCCGAGGAGGTCCCAAAGACGCAAGAGCTCTCCTTCTCGGACCACCCACAGTACCCACTCGCTCAAATGATGGGTTACGAGAACTTGAGCATTTTCTTCGCTCCATCTGGAGAACTCTGGAGGCAAATCCGAAAGATCTGTGTCCTAGAACTCCTTGGGTTTAAAACTGTGCGATCATTCAAATCAATAAGACAGGATGAGGTAAGCAATCTCATTGGATACATTGAGTCTTTATCCGGCCTCCTTTTCGATCTCAGCATGAGGATTTCTGCATGCATGAACTGCATTATCTCCGAGGCGTGTTTCGGCCAGACGTCCAAACAACAGGTTGAGTTCATTTCATCATTTCCTGAAGTAATGACGCTGGCGAGCAGGCTCAGGGTAGCCGAGGTTTTGCCTCCACTCAGGATTATTTATTACCTCAGGGGGGTGAAACTTAAGATAAATAAGTTCAAGCGAAAATTGATGAAATCTTGAACGCTATTCTTGCTGACCACAAAATGCAAAGCGAGCACTTAGGTGGCCAAGCAGGTATGCCAGATAAAGAAAATTCAGTCGATGTCCTATTACGTCTTCAAGAGTCCAACGAGGATGGATATCATCTTGCTACTGATAACATTAAAGGCACCATCTTGGTAAGTCATCTAATTACTTCTCAAAACATATCGCTGGTTCTTTCATGACAATTCACCTAAGCGCAGATCCTTTTAAAATACTCCATCCATCGCTTTTTCACTTAATGCATGCAATCTTTGCAGGAATTAGTATCTGCTGGAACGGAATCATCATCAACAACGATTGAATGGGCAATGTCCGAAATGCTTAAGAACCCGAAGGTAATGGCGAAGGCACAACGAGACACGGCAGGTCTTAAAGGTAAAGGACCGTTTCAAGAGTCGGATATTGAAGAACTCATTTACCTGAAGTGTATTATCAAGGAAACACTCCAAATGCATCCACCATCACCATTTTATCGCCAGAGCACCAAGGCAAGGATTCAAAATCAACGGATGCAATATTCCTATGAGCGCGAGGGTCCTTGTCCACGCATATGCTGTAGGCAGAGATCCGAGATATCGGGCATATCCGGAGAAATTTGAGCCAGAGAGGTTTATAGAATCTTCAGTGGATTATAAGAGGAAGCACTACCAGCCTCTTCCATTTGGATCTAGTCGGAGGATTTGTCCAGGCATGGCATTTGCCACAGCCAGGTTGAACTTGTTGACAAATAAATTTTTCTCTTTTTTATTTATAACTTAATCGCATAAAAAATTAGTGATTAGTCTCCAAAAAAAATAGTAAAAAGTAAAGTAAATAATTTTCATTAAAATGCATCACGCTTTCATCTAATTGCATCGCATATAGACATTAGGAATATTTACATTACTAGTATAAAAAATTTAAAAATTTATTAAAAAAGCAGTCGGGCCGGGCTAGGGCCAGCCTTAGCCTAGCCCTCCCTCGTTTCCCTTGTCTTTTTTGTGTCTGGGCTGGCCAACCCACTTCTTTTCCTTTTTCCCTGGCCCGGCCATCCCTTCTTCTCTTCTCCTTCTCTCCACTTTAGCAATTGGCTCAGGACAAACAAGGAAGCAAGGATAGAGGACAGGCCACCGAAGAGAGGACGAGGGGAACGTCGCGCGGATGTTCAACCAGGACGTTCGGTCGGGGGCGAGCTGGCTAGCGGCAGCTGGCGTTGTCCTCGGAGAGAGAGAGGGGAGATGAGATAAAATGGGAGAGGTAGCTTATTCGATGGAGCTTGGTTTTCGGCTGGTAAGGCCTGGTCGACAGAGAGAGGGGTTTTGCGGAGGTCCAACCGAGAGAGGGGTGGAGAAAAAGGGGAAAGAATGGAACCAGAGCGTGAAATACGCGAGCTCAGTATCACCGGAGCCCCTTCCGGACAAACACCGACGCTCGCGGTTTCCGTTTTCAGCGCCTATACCTCTGATAAGCCCCCTATTTTGTTTGTTTCAAATATGTCCTCCCGAGGATCCTGGTTTCGAGACTTGCGAGGCAATCGGATTAAGCTCAACATATCTCCAGTTCGCTATCCATATGCCGTCACCGAATCGGGTAAGGTCATCTCTGGCGACGACGTCTTCAGTTTTCCTTGTAGCCTGCTTTTTCCCTACCTCCGCATAGCCGAGGTCAAGACTTCACGTTCGTTGTTCATGCTCATGCTAATGTGGAGGATTCGTTTCTGAGTCTACCTTGAACATTATTTGTTGGCCGTATGATGATCGTAGCCTGAGTTTGTCATAAGAATTTTCCTGATGTGGACTGTATTAATTAAAAATTATAATTTATCGTTTTACGGGTTTGGTCCACTAAGATAAGATATAAGGTTTCTTAATAGTTGAATATGGGTATGGCTTGCGTGAGTCGAGTTGGGCCCGGCCCGTAATGAGAGGGCATGGCTGAAAACTTTATAAATAGCGTTAAGATCCCTTCTCCAACCCTCCTACTTTCACAAACACACTATTACCTCACACGAGGAAAGCCGTGAGGGGCGGTCTCATTAAGCCAAGATTCGAGGGCGATAGAGGTGATTAACCTAAGCGTCAAATCATCATCATTCTACATAAAGAACAATGGATTCCAAATCAGGTGCACAAATTTCCGTCTTATCCTACACTATGTTCGAGTATCTAGCTATATTAATCTTGGGATGCCGTTTTGACAGCTAACATTTAGTATCAAAGCGTTCATAGCCTAGAATTTGAACTATTGCATTTGGCCCGTTTGGGAAATTCTATCCACTGAAACGTGATTTTGAACATATATTCTGATTCATCTTGTCGAGCCAACCGTTTTGGTGGGTGGCACGCCTTTGGCAGAGGCCAAATGTACCTCCCATGAGCATTTCAGATTTGACCGACCTTTGGACCATTTGTTTTTGTGATTTTTGGTTTGATAAAAGTGACTTTTGATCCCATATTTGGACTCCTTTTGACAAGATGAGACGAGCATTTTGATGGGTGGCGGGCCTCCAGAGGAGGCCAATGAGCCCCCACGGACCTATACACACTATAGGGACTCCAGTGAGTAGTGCAAGACGCCGTCAAGCGCTTTCACGCACTCATATGCGCTAGCATGTGAACCGCCTTAAGTGGTGAGTGATGTCATCAGTGACGTCACCCTGCTGACTTGGCCATCACTGCACTAACGTCACGGATGACATAATTTGGTGATCGATGACGTTATTCCCTAATTGGGTTGACCCAACCCACTTTGACCGGGTTGACTAACCAGATTTAACCATTGACCCGACCCAGTTTTACCGGGTTAACCCAACCCAAGTGGACCATTGGATCAGGGGCTGTTCAGGGTGCCACATTTTAATGAAATAAACAGACCCTTATTTTGGGATTTGCTTGTCTAGAATCCCTTTCGACAAGGGGGAAAAAAGTCAAATTGTTCACTATAAATAATAATAATAATAATAATAATAATAATAATAATAATAATAATAATAATAATAATACCAACCCACCCCAGCGGTAGACGCATTGGTTTGCGCCTTGCCCCCTCATCTGGGAGGGGAGGGATTCAAAACTCTGCGTCTCCATTGCACGACTAAAGTGGAGTGCCATGGGAGGTGAGTCCCCACGCTAATACTACCCCTAGTTTACACCTCTAGCTGTCGACTATACGATGATTCCAAGGCATAAGAATAATAATAATAATAATAATAATATCAACAAGCGATGTTTTTGCCATTAACTCATGTATATTGGCATTGGGGCATGGGAGTGTAGCTATTTTTTTATATTTCTTTTATTATTGGAAAATGCTAGTCAACTCAAGAAGCATGCTACCCCTAGTTTACATCGCCGCTTCCAGCTATACGATGGTTTCAAGGTAAATAATAATAATAATAATAATAATAATAATAATATCAATAGGTGATTTTTTGCCATTAACTCATGTATATTGGCATTGGGGGCATGGGAGTGTAGCTAGTTTTCTTTTCTATTTCTTTTATTAAAGGAAAAGGCCAGTCAACTCAAGAAGCAGGTTCCACACGCTTTAATTACCCGTGCATTGATTGTCCTTTTGTTTTCTTTTCTATCACTATCTGCGTTTTATTAAATTAGTTCAGTGGAGAATATGCTTATCGACTCGGAGTATTAGAATTGTGATTGGTTTTCGTTTCTATTTCTTTAGTAGTAGAGGAAGCAAGTCAAAACAATAAAGAAAAGTAAAAAAAAAAAATAGGGATGCGAGACGAGAAAACGGAGAGAAATAACTTTTTCGTTTCTATTTCTTTAGTAGTAGAGGAAAGGCGGGGGCGTTAACGGAAAGGGAGGGGAGACGAGAAAACGGAGAGAAATAACTTGCACCATAGAAATCCCCACCGGCTTCTCTATTATTTTGGGCATTCCCACATCCCACCTGCACCACCACGACCAGAGAAACGGAGAAGTGGTTTGCAAGTGCCACGTCATTGGCTGACGTGGCCTGCACTTATTATTAACCAATTACAAATTGACACATGGCATCAGAGAAATAAATTAAAAATCCCCTAATCCACCTAGACTCTCTTTCCTCCCTTCCATCTGCACGAGCCCAACCTCCGCTCGTCCTTCAGCTATCGCCACCGGCGGAGTCGGAGTTGCCGGCGCCGCATCAATCCAGTTTGGCCATCTCCTCCACCCGCTACCTCAATTCCAAATCCGACGTCGAGGACTAGATTTGTTCATGAGAGAAGCCATAGGTGAAGCTGATTTCTCTCCTTCCACCACTCAACAGAGATTCCATGGATTGGAACCGTTGGCCATGGCTCCAGATCTGGAGTCTTGGCTGCGAGCCCGCTGCTCTGTGTCCCCAGATCTGCCGCTCAGGCGCCAGGACGGCGGAGAGGGTGGACGCGGAGGTCGGTTGTCGCTCACGGCCATGGCTTCAGATCTGGAGTCTCGGCCGCGAGCCCATTGCTCTGCATCTCCAATCTGCCGCCGGGACGACGGAGAGGGTGGACGCGGAGGTCGTCGTTGCTCACGGCCGTGGACGCGAAGCCCACTGGTTTGCGTCTCCTAATCTGCCGCTGAGACGCCGGAACGACAGAGAGGGTGTGCGTTCAGATCTGTGGACGAGACGCCGGAACAACAGAAGACCGCTGCTCTGTATCTTCATATCTGTGGACAAGTGCCGTGGCCAAGGCTTAGCCGCCGGGACAACCACGAGGGTGGACGCGGAGATCGGCCTGGACGTGACGATACCGTCGCCCAGCAGCTAGATTGGTTTGCTGCGCAACGGCTTTGAGCTCGAGTCCTGGCTCGTCCGTGGCTGCCGGCGACAATCTCAACAGCATTGCCCCGAGCCGTGGTGGCCACGATAAGGCGATGGCTCGAGGATGGTGGCAGCGGCGGCTTGGGCGGCGGAGATAGCCAAGCTCAGGCGGAGCGGAGGTGAAGATGGGGGAGAAAAGGAGAAAAATAATAATTTCTTTATATTTCCATGTCAATATATATGTGTGAAAATCTAATTGGATATTAGTAAATAAGCGCGATGATGTGAGGCTTACAAAACACTGAGTACGCCCTCCCCAATTAGTTTCACTTTTCATGCTAATGAGTAATGACTAAAGCACAAATATTTAAAGAAAAAACCAGAAAAAATGGATTAGCAATTTTTCATATGATTAAAATTATTATCAAAAGATTATTAAAAAAAGCATCATGAAATATAATCCAAGAGTAGTTATGTGCATATGATCATTGTTCTTGGAACTGCGGTACCTTTGCTCTTTGACGACAAGCCGAGTTTGTTGAGCTGGTAGGCCCCGCCGCCTCCTTTATAATTCCCTCATCCCGCACTCATCTGCTTTGCCCCTTAATATAATTTCATTTCCTTAATCAATCCTATATAATTTTCTGATGCTATTTATACTATTTTCCATGGTGGGTTGTGTTGTAACCTGAAGGTGGCATGACAAATGGTAATTCCATTCCCTGCATTGGTTATAGATTTTGGGTGAGACAAGATTCAATTGTTCAACCTGTAGCTTGTAGAGATTAACTTTTTGGCCACTTGAAAAAAATGAGAAATATATTGGTCAACTTTTGAAGCAAAAGCACATGAGGGCTAGAAATCCATATTTCTTAAAGTAGTCGTGAATTGTTAAATTGTTAGATTGAGTCTGTTTGGCTTTGAGCCTTTGGAAGGAAAACGCATTTTTTTATGAGGTTTGGACTATAGATTATCAATACGATATCTACCTCATTCTGAATTTTCTTTTCTTTATTCCCCATGGGCCGAAGGAAACTTTTCAAATGAATTGCAGTTTAAATTTCATGGGTCAGTCTCTAGGCCGCGTGAATAAGGTGATGAGTTTTTATTAGCTTTTTATTGCTAATAATTTTGTTGAACGTATGTTTAATACTGTCGGGAAAAATTCAGGTCTCAACAAGTTTATCAGAGGAACATGAGATTATTATAGACGTTTGGATTGGATCATCGGTTCGATATTTTACCAAATACCGCATTGGAACACCTTCAAAAGGTTTTCTTTCCTTGAAGCCAATCAATTGATTAATAAAAAAACACTGGCCTCTAATCGCAACCATATGAAATTATGACGATAATAATCTATCTTATTTTGGCAGGTCAAATTCATTAACAATTCAATAAGCAATAAACTTGATATAAAATAATGTCGATCAAGACATCTAATTAACGTAGAAAAGGTTCATGCGCAAATAGGTTAGATCTATGCGCACGGTAATATTGTTAAAACACCTAATAATACTCTTTTCTAAAGAAAGTCATGCAACTAGATGTTAGAGAATATACAGAGAAGATCCAATGGGGAATAAACTACCCAAAAAAAGTACCAAATCTTAGGCAACTCGTTAGAATATATGGAGAAGATCAAATGGGAATAAACCACCCAAACAAAGTACCAAATCTTGCTCATTGTTCATTGTCAACTTCTGTTTCTAATTCTAATGGCGTCTTCTTCTTCCAACTCCAGAACGAGTTTCAAAGTCTTTGTGAGTTTTAGAGAAGAGAACGTTGGCAGCAACTTTGTCACACATCTATCCACAGCTCTAGTCCATGTTGGAATATCCTACTTCAACGTTCAACGAAGGGAGAAAGATGAAGAGAATCTAATGATCACAGTTCCGAAGATGATCGAGAAATTAGACCTTGCAATCATCATTTTCTCTACGAACAACGCCTATTCAGAGTTGTGTTTGGAAGAAGTGGTGAAAATCATGGAGTGCAAGAAGCAAAGAGACCTCAAGGTCTTTCCGGCGTTTTATAGAGTGGAATTAGATAGAATAAGTCGATTGAAAGGGAGTTACCAAATTGGTATTGAATATTTTCAAAAGAGGCCCCGCAAGGATGTGAGGGCATTGATGAGATGGAAGGACGCTCTCCATGAGGCGGGTAGCTTGTCCGGGTGGTACTTGGATGATGAGTAAGTAGTAATTTTGCCGTTAACTCTCTCCCTCTCTCTCTCAGGCGAACACACTCTCATCCAACTCTCTCATAGCACGGAGCACACTTACGCTACACAAGAAACAAAGAACCTCCTCTCCAAGCCTCCATTGATTCACCACGCCACCCCAACCGCGTCACCTCAGGCCCCCTCCATCTCTTTGCGTCCTCCGGCTTTGGGGGACGAATCTAGGCTTGCGACCCCACATCTAGGGTCGTTACCCTCGGGCAATGGTTGCCGAAGGCTGGCTATGGCTGAGACGTTCCGCTGTCTTCCGTGACAGAGGGACAAAAATAGAGAGAGAGAGGCGCAACAACAGCTAGGGCTAGCAATGCAATGGTGTTAGGAACACCACGGTGGTGGGGACATGATATCCCCCCGGGGGGCGGGGGGGGGAAGGAACGCAATGACGGCAATGGCGGGGCAGTGGCAAAGGAAACTTAGGCTGAGTTTAAGGGGAAAGTAACAAATTAAATTCAGATTAGGTATCTATTATTCTTAGACCGAATTGTTGTTGCTCGTTTAATTCGACAGCTTGGGCAGCTTATATTATCCATTGCTCTGTCGTCTATCATGTTAGAATTTCGGAGGCCAAGATAATCAAAGACATCGTCAAAAAGATCTCTGAACTGAATATGTACGATGTGTTCCTCAGCTTCAGAGGCAAGGATATCCGCGAGAACTTTGTTAAGAGTATGAACGAGGCCTTGGTCCAAAAGGGCATAAAGACTTTCATGGACAGCAAGAACTTACTGATGAGCCAGGATTTCCCATCGAAACTGAAGGAAGTCATTGAACAATCTCACATGTACGTCGTCGTTTTCTCAGAAAACTACACTGAATCTTCGTGGTGTCTGAAGGAGTTGGTGCAGATCCAAGGGGAGAAGAACAAAAGAAAACAGCTGCTACCGATATTTTATAAGGTGGCACCGGGGAAAGTGAGGGGACATAATCCGCGGGAGGTGAGGGGAAAGAAACAGAGTTATGAGAAAGCGTTTTGACGCCCAGGAGAGCGAGTTTGGGAAGCGCAAGGTAAAAATGGAAGGAGGCTCTCTCTAAAGCTGCCTACATGAACTGAATAGAGCTACATGATGGGTAAGATTTCGAACTCATTTACCTTCTCCGTGCAGAAGTAATTTCTACTGTCGGGTAGATGAAGTGCTGAGACTTGCGTTGCTAAATGCATGATGGAAGGTCCCAGCAAGAGACCGAGCCAACCAACCCTATGACATCGATTTCTGCCTTGTTTATGATTGCTGGCATATGCTTCGAGTGGGAAAGAGAACTTGAAATTTGAAAGCTGAGTCGAGTCCAATGCATCCCATAAGAAGTTTTCCGCATTCCATGCATTAAATATGTCAATCAAGTCAAATGATCCGTACTTAACAGCCAATATGTCCAATATCCAGCAATTGTAAAGCTATACAGTAAAGTCCTCGATATGAATTGAAGGGCGTATATCAAAACTTGGGTTTCATTGATCTACTCAATAGGACCATATGCTTTGCTCATTCTCCAATTTGAAGCGGCTAATATATATTTTTCCGATAATTCAATAAATTTTATTGCTACATAAGCCAATATTGACTAGAAAAGACTCAATCTAATATGAAACTCTTTTGGCTCCGTGAATGTGCTTCTCTTACTAGGATTATGATGTTCACTTCATGCTAGTCGATGGCCATATTTCATAATATTCATATTTTTCTCGCTTTTTTGTTTCGACAGGAATATGTATGGTTGCATCCCTAGAATTGTTAAAGAGATAGAGAGAATGATGCAAAGGATTGGATGACAGCTAGGATGAAAAAGCTCAAAATGTAAGTTTCATCAGATAGATTATAATTTCATTTCACTACAGATTATTGTATGAGAGTACTCCTAAATGTCACGAATAAAAATTGCCGCTTTTCTCTCTTATCTGTAGGGTTTCTCCTCTTCATCTTATTGTCACACACCTTTCTTCTTCAACCTCCATGGAGGCGAGGGTCTAAGCTAGAGTCCCCTCCCTTCTTTCCTTTTTCTTTGGCTAATTTGGTTCTTTGTACTATTTTTCTTGCTTTCCTCTCAGTTTGCGGAGCTTTCATTTTTTGATTTAGTCCAAAATTGAAAACTCCTCTCTCCCGTTTCGGGAAAGTTTCTATCACAATCCAATCTAGATTTGGGATTTTTGCAAGTATGATTTCAGTATTCCACTTCCCTTAGGTTTCATTGGTGTACAAGTCCAATTTCAAAGAAAATTGGAGGAGCTTCTTTCAATCTCACAAGCGTCATATCTATGCTCAGTCAACCTTATACTTTAAATGGGATGGTGTTGGGGATGCCTAACCTTGGTACGCACTACCAAAAGATATAAATTAGATTTGACTGAGCAAAACTTACTATTTCAGAATTTTATAGTATGAAGTATTGGCAATAAATTGGATTGAGAAACGTGGCCGAGGTCTATTTGATAAATTTTACAGAGCAACTTGGAAGACCATGACCATTCAGCAAGCAGTTTGGATTAATGCAATCTGCATCACAATTCATAAAGGAGAGGAAAAATAGTTCCTCTACCAGAGTCAGTACCAGTAAGCATAATGTGAAATCTGTATTTCATAGTGATTGTAATTTTAATCGAAGGAGCATACATTTAAAATTTTCTAGTATGGACTAATAAAGGGAAAAGTAAAAGGCATTGGAATCAAAATCATCCAATTTGCTTCCCCTAGAATCACTTCCTTAACAAGTCATCAACAATCCAAACAAGCATGTTTCGCAACCCAATGCGCAAATAATAGTTGGTGCAAGTGGAACCCATGGTCGCGGCATGGTTAAGACCATCTTATCTTCTTTGTTAAGTTGTTCAGCTTCCCTCTACATCTGCTTCTCTTGGAATATCTTCTTGCTCGGTGTCTATTGAGTTGTCTTCCTTCAAGTCTCTTTCCCTGAGAATCTAATTATTTTCTATCGGCCGACGGTGTTAGAGCACGACCTTAGAGCATACTTCTATTGCTGGCATTGTAGATGAAATTAACACTTCTCTAAGCTTCCTTTTGATGCTCTAAGGCGAACTTGGAAATGGCTCCAATCGTTTCACAGATGCTTCTCAACTTCAGACAAACTGCTATGGAGGAGATATTCAAGCCACAGATATTCAAGCCACACAGGAGTGGATTCCGACGAAATCAAGCTACTCACATGCCAAATCACCCTTTGGTCATATGTTAAATAAATGGACGTCACACGAAGCATCAACCACTTTTCCTTCCTCCAGGCTGAGAACAACATGGAGTGCTAGTCCTAAAAAGTTGTCATACAGGTCCTGGGGATCCTTGGGAGATATGGAAACCTCTTTACAATTTGGAAACCATTCTGGCATCTATCTTCCAATTAGGAGAATGTTGACTCAACATGAGTTCCTGTCATAGAGAGAGAGAGAGAGAGAGAGAGAGAGAGAGAGAGAGAGAGAGAGAGAGAGAGAGAGAGAGAGAGAGAGAGAGAGAAGGTCTTTTGGTTTTATAATGTACCATTAGTTCTTTAACTTTTTGATAGCCAATTGAGATCTTAAACAACCCAATTTTATTTTAACGATACCAGAGTTACTAAAATTTAATATATTATGGTATACTAATGAGATGACGGTTTTTTTTTTTTTTTTTTTTTTCGATAAAATGAGGTGATGGTTGACATGGTAGATTACATGGGCATTTGATACGACACTTAGTAAACGCGTGTAAGGAATATAAAAGGAAAAGCAAATTAGAATGTTTTTTTTTTTTTTTCGGTCCTACTCTAATCCTACTCTAATACTCACTCTCAAACTTTTGTCATACCTCCTTGCGGGCGTAGAAGTCGAAACCCACTTGTGAAATGAAATCGTCCCCACCCCAATCCCCCCTGAGAAAGTGGGGATTTGAACCCCCCACCTCTCCCTTCCAAGTTGGAAGATGGCTACTGGGGTGAACCCCCAGTGGTTAATCAGAATGGTTGAAGATCATGAAAGCGATGCCTTTGATGGTCTTGGATCGAACCCATTTGACTTCTTCTACTCTCCATCCTACGGATTTCCTCTTTCTTTGTTCTTTTTTCCGATGACTTCAAAGAAGCTCGATTGATCTCTGGTCCGTCGCGACTATCCTGTGCTGCCGGGGTACTCGAGCAAGGCCGTGGCACAATTACAAAGGGATAATGCGGTGCCGCAGTGGAAATGATGATTGGTGAGGCAGAGAGTGAGGTTGATAGAGTCCCCTTGGACTGCTTTGTTCAGTCCCAAATTCCACGAGCTAAGAATGGAAGAAAATCATCTGCGAAGATGAATAATGGCTTAGCCGTGGAGTGAGCGTTTAAAGCATGCTCCTGAATCTTAAAAACCAAAAATTGTGTTCCAAAAAATTCAAGAGTTAAAGACTTTTTATATATTAAAGCAATCCATGACGTCCATGTGTAGCAGATAATTGGTTTGATATTTTCTATTTCGTTGGAGAGTACAAGACGTTTCAAATCAGATAATTGGATAATTTTCACCATTAGATAGATAGATAGATGCTCTGCAAAAAAGTTGATTTACAGGAATTTATAAATGAATTCCTCTTAAATGTAATTTTTTATTTAGCTGATGCTATTTACGAATTTCTTCCATATTTGTTATGGCATTGAAATTTATATTTAAATTAGTCTTTTCTATTCAACAAGTTTTTGACCCCTTGATATCAATTTTTCCGAAGCATGGCCAACGTATGTCCCTCATATGACTCTTAAAGATCCAATTATAACATGAACATACAATTATCTCATGTTCAAGTATATTTGGACGCATGAATCATGAAAAAAAAAATTCAAAAAAAGTTAACAGGTTCAAAATATTTGAACTAAACTAAGGATTATGCCACGTAAAATAAACTTTTGCAACCTCCTTGGACCCTCCTGCAGCTGTGGAGAATATTGACCTACTAAGTCTAGATTTAATTTGGGCTCTCCCAAGCTCATCAATTCATGCGATTTATGATCTAAATTTTTAACATGCAAGTCACTTTCATTTATAAGTCGCTACTAATTAGTTTGTGGTGGATCAATTAGAAACCAAATAAAATATTAAGAGAAATATTTTACTTCTGTACAACAACAAAAAATTAGGATTGATCACTTAATTATACTAGTTAATCAATTAATACTCTTTCAAAACCTAACCTTATTTAAACCTCAGGTTTTATTTTATTTATTTTATTTTAAGGATATTTCATGCATTTTAAAGAGAAAGATACTCAAAAACCTTTTTTTTTTTTTAAATTTCCTAATTTGAGAATTTTTTTCGAAATTCTTTTGAAATTTTTTTAAATATAAATATGTTTTCATAGTTTTTTATCCCGAAATTGGGACTAGGGCTTGGCCTTTGAGCCCAGTCCGAATGTGGGCTACCGCTGGTCTTCAGGTTGGGAGGCCTCACCCATTAAGAGGCTTTTAGAAAACGAACTGGGCTCAATCTTATAGAATTAAGCCCAACTCCAACAAACCGAGCTCGACCCAAAGCTAATATAATGAGCCCAAGCCAGTTAGACGTGCGACCCGGGACCGACCCCGACCCAACCCAGGCCGACCCGACTAGTAGCCCCTCGCGTTCCCCTGCTCCCACGCAACGCCGACGCGGATGGCCGTGGCGACGCCGCTCGTCTCGGCTTGGCCGCACGCTTACTCCGCCGTCGCCTCGGCCAGCCGAAGCTGAAGGCTCGGCTTCCGCCTGGGTCCCCGTTTCCCGGCCGGACCCGCTCGACACTGCCGGCGGGGAGGCCTTGAAACGGCCGACGCCCACAATCGCCAAACGTCACCGAGGTGTCTCGACCGGCCGAGATGGTGTCCGGACAACTCGATACCGTCCAAAATAAACAGGCAAAAACTAGGTCTATCTCGGGCATTCCGTAGAACGAGCACGCTGCTGAAACATCGGGTTTTGGCTCCATCGGGACTCAAACCAAAGGCTGAAGCTTTCGCCGAGCAAACAACACCACAGCAGTCAAAAGAGGGAGAGATGGGGCCGGAGTTCGCATGAGCCGGGCGGCCGCGAGCTCCGGCCCGACGTACCCAAAACAGGGCAAAAACAGGGCTGGCTTACTGGAGCTGGTTTGAGGACGTCGGCGAGGATCGGCGGGTGGCGTACAGGCGCGGTGGCTACCGGAGAAACTCCCCACTCTCGCCCTCATTCTTCGCTTTCTCGATCTCGATCTCCCTCTCTCTCGGATCCTCTCTCTGATCCCCCCGATTCTCACCCTTGGGCCCCTCCTCTTATAGGGCCAGACGTCCCGTGAGGGAAGGAAGAAGAGAAGGAGAGAAGGGAGAGAAAAGGGCCGGGGAGAAAATGAGGAGAACTGGGCCCCGGCCCGGGCGGAGGAAAGAAAGGGGGCTGGGGTCAGGCCCCGCCCCCGAGTCCCTTTACGTCTTTCTAATTTTTTAAAATAATAATTTAAACTTTTATGAATTTTTAAATTTTTATCTGAAATATAGTAAAATAAAGGAAAATAAAAAAAAAAAATTTAGTTGATGCAAATAGTATTAATGACTATGTGATGTAAAAATCTTTTCTTTTTAGGGCCAAATCGATCTCTAATTTTCTACGCAATTTAATCATAAATATTTAACCAAAATTTAGGTGTCAACAAAAACTTGTTCAAATTGTCAGCTATTTAATCAGCATCAATAGAAAAAAATAGATTGTTAATGCAAGTAGGCTTTTGTCCCTTCATGTTCTTAAGATCCATTTTTAGGAAGGAGCTAAAAAAAAATGATCTTCCCATGTAAAAGCGTGCTTAAAATGATTAAAACAAAATACCAGTTTATTGTGGTTTATGAACACATTGTTTCTAGGAAACATTTTAAAAGGTCTTTAGAATATTCATGAAATGACCGAGTAATATATAAATTAAGTGTATTGATGCTTGTTATAAAAATATAAAAAAAAAATTGACGATGCATAATTTCATCAAAGAAGGCCAGAAATTTCTATGGTCTCTAATTCCTAAGCAGAAGAACACTCCGAACCTTCTGTTAGTTTTTCGTCTTTGTCTACCAATGAGTTATTCTGAAATGGTGGAAGAGGGAAGTCCACTTTGAAATGGTGGAAGAGGGAAGTGACTAGTTTTTTGATTTCTAATCGCACCAGCATTTATGAGCCCATGTTTAAAACTAGCTAACAGATCTTGGAAGACAAAAGGTGGAGGTGGAAAATTTAGAAATTTTTTGGCTGGACACGATTGGTTTGTGCAAGAACTGACTCTAGAGGAATGTGCCCAATATGAACTAGAGGACAACAATGAGATTGTATCATCTGAATTAAGGTGGAGGAGCAAGACATGAAGATACCTAATTTATTAGACATTCTCTTTGGTGTAATTTGTGTGTAGTTGTTATTAGGGCACCATTATGTGTAATTTTCTTTTTCAAATTACTTGAAGATATACTTGTCTTTCAATTTGGTTTAATTAAATGAGTGTTTTTTTTAATAAAATTTTCTAAATTATTTTTTTTAATTTGAAAAAAATAGTTTATTTTTTTGAATTTTTCATTCGAAGAATTAAAATTAATTTAGAAAAAGAAATGGGCCCAAACCAACCGAGCCGAGAACGGCCCTTTGGCCCCTCCTAGCCGGCACCGCAGAAGGACTAGCACTTTCTTCCACCAGGCCTTTGGCCGTAAGGTTTTTGCAGTTGACTTTGTTCATGCTCCTTAGGACTCGTGGGGTAGGCAACTTTGTTGGGGATAACTGCAGTAATGAATATCACACATGGGCGGCATGGCAGCTAAAATTTCATCAAGATCAAAAATTTCAAGTGGCTTAATTGTCTTGGCAATCCAAGTGATTCTTCGTTCTCTACCACTAGTGCACATGCAACACATGTCTCCTCGTAGGCTTTTGTTAATCCAGACAAGGATGTTAAAACAACTTCTTCCTTATCAATTATTAATGGTGCAACTGTAATCTATACACCATCCTTCTCGAAGGAGTAAGTGTATCCGTGTCCATCATGAATAGTTCAATGTTAATATTGCCACAATAGTCTAAGTAGCATATGGCACACATCCATTGAAATCACATTATACCATAGTTTGCCACGATATTTATTTGTAATAGAAAATTGAATTAATGAAGTCGAAGACCTTTCCTTCATTCTCCTCCCTTAACTATTGTGATCTGTCAGGGTGGGGATGATCTTTCATCGGCAACTTCAACTTCTCGACCATTACAGCTGCTACAACATTCTTGCAACCTCCTCCATCCATAATACAATCACAAGCCTTGCCATGTGATGTGCACTTTGCATGGAAAACATTGTGGTGCCCTGTGTTGGTCACCTCTCTCTAACTTGTCTTTCTCTTTCAAGCCAGCATAGATCGCCTCCTTCACCGACATAGTCATACACGCATCTATCTCTATCTCTCCCCTCGCATGCGCATATGAATCACAAATTATAATAAAATTTCACAAACTTATTAATAGAAAAATAATCCATGATTTGCAGGAAAAAAAAGTCATTAAGTTTAATTTTCAGATTTTACATCAAAATCCACACAATTTCATTGATAAGAGCAAACTATTGAACATGAATTTAGTGGGTCAACATTTAGGATCCTTATCATCTCACTGAATATCTAGAATTGATGGAAGAGAGAGTGATGATCAAGCTCCTTGTGATATTGGACGGCCGCATTTGATTCGGCTTTTCCAAGTAGTTTTGGAGAAAGCAATTTAGCCTAAAGGGCTTTGAAAAAATGCAAAAATTGTTTATGTAAACTCTACTTTGAGAAGCAACTTTGAGACAACTGTTGTTTGGTAAAAAACACATTTGAAAAGCCCATTTGAATGATTAATTTAAAATTAAAATTTTTTTTTTGTTTAAAAGTGAAAACATTAATGTTCACAACTTTTTTAATTTAAATTTTGACAACAATGTTGAAGATATAATGTAAACAACTTTTTTAGAAAAATAAAATTTGTTTGTTTTGGCTAAAAAATTTCAAATGGAAAAATTTACATCAAAATGGTCTATTTCTCAATTAAAAAAAGAATACTTTCATTGCAATAAACATATTAAAATATGCCCCAAGAAAAGAAATTTATTATCCTTAAAAATTGAAATATTCTTAAATATTTCATAAACTCATAGCTATTTGATCATATAAATGTGCCATATCAGAAGTTGCATCATTATTTGGAGCATTACCCTCCTCATTTACATCATCAACAATTGTGCACCTTACTTTGGCAAGTGAATTCCAATTCGTATGAAATTCTGAGGGAATAAAAGAAATTACGGGGATTTGTATCTGTCAATTTTCATTGAGTAGGCACAGAACCAAACTTCCCCAGTTTTCTGTTTGTATCCAAGTTCATGGCACCACTTTGCCACAAGAAACGATCTATGTAGCTGAAGCAAAATTAAAATGAATTTGCAGATGTCTCTCAAGTCATCATCTCAAACGATCCTTACCCAACCGAAATAATGGACATGAACCAAAATAAGCTTTCATTCTGCGTTATCACAAGAAGAGCAAAAATGCACGCTTGTTTTCAGTGACTTCTCAACATATTACAATCATTAACTATGGACAACAACAAATGATAAATTTATCTTTGTAGCTGCCCTAAAAGAAAGGCAAATCTTTGCTTGCTGCTTCTTGTTAGCCTCATATCATGGACAAACAAAGAGCCATTCACGTTGATGAAAGCGGAGTAGCTTGTGCATCAAATTCAAGAGCATTTGTACATACCGTGCGCTGCAAAGAGATCAACTTGAATCTCAAGCTCATGAACATATTGTGCGGAACATGTCCAGATGACAATAGTTTATCATTGCTGGCAATCAACTAGAGACTTCACTGGAGTTCCTCTTGCTCGGGCCTTGTAAATCATCACAGTTAGGTTGCTCACAAAGGCACATCAGAGGATTTGCACAGAAGTAATCCTCCTCCTTGGGCTTATCAACAATAACTCCATAACTCTATGATGACTTGGCTTGTGACATCTTCTCATGTGCCAGATGTACAGCAACTTCAAAATTATCATGTGAAAGTGTCCCATACTGATGCAAATCCAGTAAAGCCACAAGCCTTTTACGATCTAAGAGAATGGTTCTCTTAAATCCAAGATATTTACAAAGAATGTCACAATTTGCACACAGCTTTTTGAAGGCAAATGGGATAGGCCTAATTAATTTGACTTGTTCTTCCAAGGGAAATAATGGAAGAACATCAATCAAGTTAACACACAAATAAGCAATCTCAAAGGTCCTAAGATAGGATTGCAATCAACAATTAACCAATCGGTTAACATCCCCTTCTCACATTCAATTAGGACAGATCCACTGCAATCGACAATTGACCATATGTGATCTCTTAGTGTATACTCAAAACAGGACAAACAAAAATCAATTCTTTGTTGCAACCCGTAAAAAGACATACAAGAATCATGTTGGTGACAGGAAAAAAAATCATCATGAGCAGCACTAGTGGCGCTTCAGAAGATTTCCATTTCGTGCATGTGATTTTTTCAGGCTTCAATGAGATTGATATTCAGCAGGTTTGACACCACTAGTTCGGCATTTAACGCATTGATATAATAGTGTTCTAATGAACTCGTAGGCTGTCAACACGAAGCCATAGCTGAAATTCACCCATGATTTCAAATTCGATCGCCACACCAGCATAATAATCAAACATGCAAACAACACAAGTCGCGGACTGCACAAACAAAACCCCAATTAAAAAGCAATCGAACATTAAATACATAGAGCACGAGACACGAGCCAGCAATCAACAGCCAAGCATCTGGAATTAACGAAACAAATGACAACTACGAATTACCCGCAGCTGCATTGGAGAAGCAACAATGGCGAGTTCGCCGGCAGAAAGTGCCTGGCCAGCCATTGCTCCGTCAACTTGAACTAATCGAATTCTCTCTGGTTGCCTCCGTCATCAACCTCTCCGACAATCATCACCACATCGATCACCGATGAGAACCATCAGGCAAAGGAGAGACGAAGAAGAAGCCATCGATGGAGAGAGACACTGAGATAGAGAGTGAAGTGGGCGCAACAGATTCGCATAATGCACGGGGTAGATCTAGGGCGAGCAAATTGAAAAGGGTGAGCAAAGCGGAGCGAACGAAGTGCAGGGTCGAGCGGAGAGCGAGCGGAGCGAAGAAGGCAATTGTCTGTAGATCTAGGGTTTTAAATCTTTCAAAAGGGGGCAAATTTGGATTTTTAGTTAGGTTTTGAGGGCAAAATAAGCAACTCACTAATTTTCATTAAATCAGCCCTTCAGCATTCCAAAAATGCTAAAAAAGAAATTAAAACAAATTCTCATCCATTGCCTTGAGCTTTCAGCATTTTCAATAACTCTATTTGAATATGGTTGTCCAAATATCTCAACATTTCCTCAAAATACTAAATTTTCACTAGTTTTGAGATGGTCGAAACAGTCCCATTTCCTCAAGAGAAAAAGCTAAACCAAATGCACCCAACATATATTCCAGATAATTGGCTATAAATGATTTATTATCTTTCAAATAACAACTCTCAGTTCCCTACCATGTAAAGAATTGCAAAAGTGACTTTGATTATTCTCCCTTTCAACATCTCCATTACAAATTTCCAGCTGCAAACCAATAAAGATCACAAAATTGAAATAAACCTTCCTCGAGGTTTTGAATCATTACACCCTTGTACTCTTTCTTTGGACAAAACCCCAAAACCCCCTCTCTCAGTTTCCCGTGTCTTTGGCGACTTGTAGAGTAGGCCGAATTCTCCTTTTATGACCATTGTAGATGGTAACGATGCCCCTTGAATGATTATTTGAAAAATAATAGGCCGACTTCTTCTTTTTGACCCTTGTAGACGGTACCAATGCTCCTCCCAGTGAAGGATTATTGGGAAAAAATAATAGGCCGACTTCTCCTTTTTTGACACTTCAGGGCTATCCGTGGTGAAAATTTTGAACCCAAGCACTTCTTGAGGGCAGTAAGATCGAACCATATTATTCACAGGTCTCATGTATTTTTGTGTGATGACCAAAGTAAGGGGATTAGACAACAGTCAAGGCAATTATAAACCCTGATGTTCAGAAAAGGAGAGACACTTGAAAAAAAATTTCACACTGATTCCAAATTTGGCATAGGTTATTTTTAATTAGAACATTACGAAAGGACCAAAAATGAACACGTCACTCAAATAATTTTTTTTTTCCGACCAAAAAAGAAAAAGTTGCGCTCTGATTCTTTCTGTCAAAGAGATGAGAACAAGTTTGAAGGCTTTGTATCATTAGTTGTAGCTTTTGTCACCATTGCCATAGCCTTCTACTTCCAAAGTCCATCCAATCTCAAAATTCTCCAGAGCCAAGCAGTTCAGAAGGCGATCTCATCTCATTAAGTAAGGCCTCTGGATCGCGAGGATACATGGGGCACAACTGCACTTCAAAATCTGTGATTAGTATAGCACCATCACGCTCATCAAAGGTAATCAGACGTTTCCAGTTGTACACTAAACATCCATTCAAGGGACAGCCGACCCACATGGCGTCCTCAACTCAATCCAAGTCTCTAATGCACACGATCGGCCTAACCAACCAAAATATATCGATTCGTGTCAAAACATGTCGATACCTCCCCCCTTCCTTTGCCCAGCCCTACTCACTCCGTGCAACCTCTGTGCAGGATATACTGCAAATATATGTGGTTTTGAGATGCTTTTGGTAGCTTACTTTGGACACTAACTAGAGCAAGCCGCATTGTGAGTTGTTATCACAGGGATTAACAATTCCATTTGATTTGAATTTTCAAGAAATCCGAACCGAACAAATAGAGTGAATAGCTGAACCGAATAGAGTGAATAGCTGAACCGAACCGAATCGCGACCCAAATCGGATATGAAAACTCGGTTCAATTTGTTTTTTCGATTTTCCGCTTTTTACCTTGTTTACGAGAACTAAGTTGAATAAGAAATAAGAAAAAAGAGAGATTTTTTAAGTTGGGCATTCAGTTTTCAAAAAATTTCGATTCAAATTGATTAATTGAACCAGAAAAAAAAAGTTATTTTTTCATTATTTGAATCAAATTGAAAATGCATGAAATTTCGATTTGGTCCAATTAGCTTTCGATTTTGATTTGATCCGAAACCGTTAGTTGTTATTTCCCCCGGTTTATTTTATGGCCGTCTGCGAGGACAACGAAAATGATCTTTTTCTTATCCTCTGCTACGCAGGAGAAATTCTAGTGAAGACCCACAATTGATTTTGCTACGTGCTTTGAATAATTTATAATTTTGGGCAAATATTAAAAAAAAAAAAGTCAGTTTTCAGTTTTTCGTAAATCATAAACTGAACAATTTAACTTAAAATTGAATGGAAAATTAACTCGTGGTTGTTTCTGAAAAAAATTGAAGAGGAAACAGCATCACATTCTATCTTCCAATGTCGTCGTCGTCCTTCTCCTTCTTCTTCCGAAGCAGGATGGCCGTTCGACGTCTTCCTCCGCTTCAGAGGCGAGGACGTCCGCCCTGGCTTCCTCCCTTCACGGCGGCATTGACGCCTCCATCAACGGCGATGGCTCAAGGCCCGGGGCGCGAGATCTCGTCGGGCGCTGACGAAGGCCGTCGAGGAGTCGTGGATCGCCGTGGTCGTCTTCTCCGAGGACCACGCTTCGTCTCGGTGGTGCTTGGACGAGCTGTGAAGGAAGGTAATGGAGTGGAAGAGGCTCAAGGGGACAGCTGGTGTTGCCCCTGTTCTACGGGGTGGAGCCAAGGGAGATTTGATGGCAAAGAGACGGAGAGGGTTATGGCAAGGCATTGGCCAATCGCCGGTTTTTTCGGGTGGCATTACTATGACCATGGATAATCACAGTATTCCTGTTCAACCCTGTAAAAGATATAGGATTCACTAATCTGTTGATACTTGATGGGATCAATTAGTGCGTTAAGAATCTTGCTTTGGAATGTCACGGAGTCATTGTTTCCTTCGTGTTGGTTTTTATTTAGCTCAATGGATCATACATTGCCATTAATTCCCACTCCCTTTGCTACTTTGTTTTGGCAGAGATGAGATCAAGTTCATCGAGGGCGTTGTCAGAGAGATCTCGACTATAGTAGGACGAGTACCCTTGAGTGTTGCCAAGCATCCTGTCGGTGCAGGTTGCCAGGTAGAGAAAGTAAGATCATTGTTAAGTACGAACTTGGATGAGGTTCGGATGATAGGAATATGGGGAGCAGGAGGTATAGGGAAGAGCACTATCGCTAAAGCTGTCTATAACAGTATCGCTAGTCAGTTTGGTGGGTCTATCTTTCTTGCAAATGTTAGAGAAACTTCCAGTAAACCTGATGGCCTAGTTCATTTACAGAAAACACTCTTTTCTGAAGATTTTGTGGAAAGAAAATTTAGTGGTCTTCAGTGTAGATGGAGGTGTTAAGCCGATACGAGATAGATTTGCTGTAGGAAGATTCTGCTTGTGCCTGATTGATATGGATCATGGGGACCGGTTGAATGCGTTAGCTAGAGAATGTGAATGGTTTGGAAAAGGGAGCACAATCATTATTACAACAAGAGATAAACATGTACTAACTTCTCACGGGTATATTACGTTAAATCATTAGATCAAGGTGAAGCTTTTGAACTTCTGAGTTCATATGTTTTTCCAAGAAACTAGATGAAGACATATATTGTGATCTCATACATAATATTTTGGGCTAAAATAATGGCCATCCCTTAGCGGTTGGGGTCTTGGGTCCCTTTTTATGTGGTAGAAGCAGAGGGGAATGGGAGAGTACATTGGGTAAACTTGTCGAAAGTCCTAATAAAGATATAAACAGTTTTCTAAAGATAAGTTTTGATACATTGGAGGACAATGAGAATGACATTTTTCTTGACATTGCTTGATTATTTAAAGGGATGGATAGTGATTATGTAACCAGAGTTCTTGATAGTCGTGGTTTAAAGACATTAATTGGGATTCAAACTTTAATAGAGATCTTTAATAAACATTGAGAATCAGAGAACAGTATAAATGCATGACTTGATTTGGCTGATGGATCAGGATATCATGAAACAAGAGTGTCCAGATGACCTTGGGAATGGGGTAGATTATGGTGCTATGATGATTTTTTTGAGGTATTTTCGGAGGATATTGTGAGAGCTTCTCATGAAATCATTGATAATCTTGTCTTCTTTAATTTACACGCTATTCCCTAATTTGGGTTGGGTAATAATGATTATTTTGTTTTCCTTGATGGGAAACCAATGTTGTTAGAGGCATAGTGCTGGACTTACCAACACAAGAAGAGCTAGACATCAATCCAGTGCTTTCATATATATGAGGAGACCGAGTTTGCTCCTAGTCCTGAATGCATAGCTCAACAGAGGTCTCCTATGTCTTCTGAAAGATTTAAGGTGGCTTGAATGGCCTGAATATCCTTTATCAACTCTGAAGTTTAGTGCTGGTCTAAAGAAACTTGTTTGGTTTGATGTGCATAATAGCCGGATTAAAGAATTAGGAGATAACTTAAAGGTACATCATACATTCTTTTATTGACGGTTTTCATTTTCGTACCTTTCACAAAGTGAAAATTTATCAAAACCTTGTTTGGCTATTCTTTTTAATTTGCAGCATTTTAGGAATTTCAAGTTCCTTATTCACAGCTTGTTGTAAGTCTCTGATTAGTGTTCTGGACATCTCGAGGTGCCAAATTTGGAGACAATGAACTTAAGTAGGTGCTTGAACCTCAAGGAGCTTCCAAGCAAACTGAAGCTGAAATATCTTCAAAACTTGATGTAACTGGCTGCTCTAAGCTTGATAAATTTCCTGATATTAAGGATATGGAGAGCTTAACAAAACTTCATATATCTCATACCTCCATTAAATAACTTCCTGCGTCAATTGGAAACCTTATCTCTGTTGAGGATTGTGGAAAAGTCTATCATTCTTCCTAGTAGCATTTACGAGATGCAAAGTCTAGAGCACCTTTCTCTTGAAGGGTTGTTCACTATTTGGCTTGTTTCCAGGGAGCAGTGAGAGCTTCGATCTCCCTAATGGTAGACTTGGATTCCAAATTTGGTCTCCCTAAAGCTTAGTGGGTGCAAGCTGTCAGAGGAGGAATTCCTTTAGTCTTACCTGCTTCTCTTCTGTAAATATTTTGCATCTCTATGGAAATAATTTTGTTGGTCTTTCTACATGCATTAGCAAGTTTGAGGAGTTGATGGTCCATTAAAAATTAGATGATTGTAAGCAGCTATAGGAGATCTTGGAGCTTCCACCAAACATTTGCACCCTTGAAGCAAATGGATGCAATGCATTGTCCAGATTTCCAAAATTGCCTATTCAATGCATTCAATCCTCCATGTCAGTGTATGTTTGCTTAGATTCTTGTCATGGATTGATTCATGAAGGTATCGACCTGGCTAACATTACACATGTGCATGAGCTGATGTGATTTCTGATTTAATAGATTTGCGATAGCCGGATGTTGGTGAGATGGGTCACTACATGGATACTATATTTCCTGGAAGAGAGATAGCATGTTGGTTTATCCAAAATCAAGAGCATTCCTTCTCTTTCTAGGTACCCCGAGATTTGCATGGGAGTAACCTTGGGCTTTGTGTGTTGCTTTTGGATTGGAGGAAGGAAATGAGGCTAGTTTTTTGTTTGAGGTTCGGGTATTGGTGAATCATGTTCATAGTAATTATGATACATGAACATTCTCTTTTTACAGTTTGATCACTTGTGGTTTAAATATATTACACGCCGTTCATTTGATGAGCTGGATGAGATGCTAGAGACTTGAGTGGAGTCTCTTATAGGTTTCATTTGAAGTATCAGAAGCAACACTAAGAAGGTGTAGGTTTGTCCTTATATGCAAGCAAGGGAGAAGATAATCTCAATTGTCAAATATATTCTTGATTCGTGGCAAAAAGGTCCATTTTCTTGCCTTGTTTTTGTTTTTGTGACAAAGGGTGGCATTACTTATGTTAGAGGATATCCTATGAAGGTAAGAGGCATCTAGAACAGAGTTGACATTTTAGTTGCATTTGCAAGTTAGATTCCTAGGGTAGAATCCCATCAATGTTTGTATCCAAGTTCTTTTAGTTTTTTCAGTTATCTTTTGTGTCATGAAGTTTGAGCTATAATGCAACTGAGTGTCCTCTCATATTGCCTTAAAGTTCTATTACTGAGGTTTTGCAGATTGAATTCAACATCTTGCGTTCTAATTTGTCTAATTATCTTAGTTGGTATGCCATCCTAGTATTGGCACATGCAACTTAAACTTGAGAAAGGTGAAGGGCCATGACTAGGCAAAAAGGGCACATTCCGGTGTTCTTGTAGATGGTGGGAATTATAAGGGCCCAATAGGGAGTGTGCTCAAATCTGTATTTGTTGGTTCTACATTTGTGAAAAATATGGCCCAACTCGTTCAAGTTCAGCAGCCAGGTTATAAAATAATGCTTACGATTACATGGGTTATACCAAACACATTTATGCAAGTTGACAAGATGCTTCTCTCTAATTGCATTCCATTTGCAAGCAGAACTATACCTTCCATTAGAGCAGCAATGGCAGGATGCAAGAAAAGGGATCCTGCATAAAGCAGCCAACACTTGCAGCAAATCGTCAGATCTTGAATCCATGCTTCCCAAACAACTGCTGATTAAGATCAAGAGATGGACCTGAACCATAGACAATTTCTTGTTGGATATTTATCAAGCAAAGGGCCATAAGATGCCACATCAAACCATAAGAAAAATGTACTCCCCTACTCAATGTGTACTTCATTAGCTGCTTGGCTATTTTACACAGCTTCAACACTTAATTCAGCAATAGGACTCAAAGCGCAACTTTAAAGATCAGAAACTCTTCCCTTTTTGTTTATGAATTTCAATCCAAGATGTTCAGAAGTACTTGGATTTCAAGAAAATGCTCAAATTATGCATGAGGATACAAGCATTATTCCATTCCAATAATATCATTTAACCCCAAGCATACTTGCTTCTTAGGTAGATAGACCTTTTGTTCCATGCACAATAGAGATTATCCAAAAGAAAGCATCACGCTTTGCTTGTTTTGTTCTATTAGTTCTCTTGGGCAGGATGAAAATATCGCAGCAATAGTTCACAATTATAGAGTAGGTAATAAGTCATAATTGACCAGCATGATAAATTCATCAGTAGTCCAATGACCCGATTCCAGTCAACAACTATAGAGTAGCTAGGAGTGGTAAATTCACTAAAGTGAAATTTACTGCTATAGCTCCACACCAACAATTATAGGATAGCTAGGAATAGTAATTACACCTTTCCTCCCAAGTCAAGAATTCAGTGGGACCACAAATTGCAGTCAATAGATTATATTAACAAAAAAAAAAACCCCCAACCTTCATAAGTCAAGAATGCAATGTGAACATCATTTGTTTGTTTTTTGTTTGAAATCGGGAGGGGTCCATGCATGTGGTGCGTGGAAAGTGGAGCGTCCGTGCATTGTCAGCTTTATCAATCAAATAGCCTTTTTCCTGCTATTACATGTGAGCATCTGATGAATAAAGAGGTGGTCCTTGTTCGAGCTTTGTCTACTCTCGAAAGAAATAAAGACCAAAAGCAAAGGAAGAAAATGGGAAGACACGTATGGCCATTGAAAAAATCACATACTTGCTAGCCGGTAAACATTTGGCCGATTGATGAGTTCAGGTCCTCATGTGATATGATTTAGTTATTTTAAATTATTATTTAAAATAAATCTACTCTATGTCATTTTTTGATGAAATGACTCTACTCTATACTCTTTTTTAGAATATTCTCGAATAATAACTATCAAGCCTTTCTGTTAATAATAAATAAAATAAAAAAAATGTAATGGAAATGAACCAATGGAGTCAAGCCTTTGATTCGCTCTAGATTTGAGCATGTAGAAGGAACGAGGTGGTGGGGGCCACTTGCCATCAAAATCAACTTTGATAATTTTTCTTTCCAGACCAGAGTTGTGTGGAGGGAAGCTAGCACAAAAGTGATGAGCAAATATTTCCTTGCACTTTTGACTAAGCAAAAAAAACAAAGAAAAAAGGTGAGATATCATCAAATCACATGGAATATCTAAGTTAGTGGATGCTTTATACTTTTAAAGTGTATTCTTCATTAAAGTCCAAACACGAAAATTCTCTTTTGGACTAAATAATTTGAATATGTATCCTTCACACTTAGATGAAGTCTTTCTTATGAACTTCTGCATGAAGTATCCAATTGTTTTGGAAATGACTTGCATTTTGACTTGACTAGGAGTAGCACCTCTAAAAGTGGTTCCCAAAAAAAGCATCCCCTAAAAAGGCCCCACATTAGGAAAAGATTCTTTGCTCCAAAGTAATAGAAAATAAGCTATTAACGCACCAATTAATCATTTAAAGGTGTTCTTCTAGAAAATTTCTCATTTATTTGAATTTATATATTAGAACCAATTGCATTACATTCAATTGGATGAAAAGCTTGATCTATTTCCATCACAAAAGGTTATAAAATTGTCTAATGACTATTGCTATATGAAATGTGGGGAAAAGTGCAAAAGGATACATATGCCTCTCTGCATTTGGCACGTGAATGTATCAAATTCCTCCTTTGACACTTGTTGATCATGGTATTGTTTAATTATGTATTGTGATGAAAATATATCATCAACTCTCTTAATTTATCAACATGTGATGCTATGATATTTAGCTCTAAAAATTTCAAAAAAACACAGCAATATTTTGGCCCAAATATTGAATATGCTCCATAGTATTAAGTATTTATGCACAAATATAAATTAAGAAATTTATTAAATATGTTATATGCATATAAATAAAAAGGAGTAACGACATAGGAATGCGGAACCATTTTATAGTGGTCTAGTCCAAATGGGTGCCCACTCCATTTCCAACTTTTTTTTTTAATCACTTGAGTACCTTAACTTTTTGATCACTTGTTGTTTCAACAAGATGCAATCACTTTCTCTTGGACAAATGAAGGACCAGCTGCACCAATTTGAATGAAATCAAATTTGAGTGGAGATCAAAGTAAAGCACAAACTTGAAAAAGGAGATGGAGAATCGAGGCCCTTGTGTCATGTGTGAGCATCTGACTAATGAAGAGGTAGGCCTTGCTTGAGCTTTGTCTTCGTCTTTGGAAAGAAACGAAGACCGGAAGGAAAGGAATAAGATGTGAAGAAACGAGAGAAGGGGGAAGAAGATGGGCTTTGGCCCTTTCAAATGTGAGTGTCTGAAACGAAGAAACCTTGCTTGAGCTTTGTCTTCATCTTTGGAAAGAAAAGAAGATCGGCGTGAAAGGAAGAAGATGTGAAGAAATGAAGGAAGAAATCTCTTCTTTTTTTTTTTCTTTCGTTTTTTGTTTTTTGTTTTTTTGGGGCAGAGGGTGAGAGGGGGGGAAGGTGTTGTGTTACATGTGAGTGCCTAACGAGCGAAGAGGTAGGCCTTGTTTGAGCTTTGTCTTCACCTTTAGAAAGAAACGAAGACCGCAAGGAAAGGAAGAAGATGTGAAGAAACAAAGGAAGAAACTTTTCTTTTGTTTTTTTTTTTTTTTTTTTTGGGGGGCGGGGGCAGGGGCGGGGGTGGGTGGGGCCTTTTGTTACATGTGAATGTCTGACTAATGAAGAGGTGGGCCTTGCATGAGCTTTGTCTTCATCTTTGGAAAGAAATGAAGACCGGAAGCAAAGGAGAAGATGCGAAGAAATGAAGGAAGAAACCTTCGGGCATGATGTGTGGGGGTGGTGGTGGTGTTTTGTTTTTGGGATTTATAATTTTTACCAAATTCTTTTAGACAAAAATATCCAGGTTTCGTTTGTTGGACCAATCATACACCTGTCAGTTATCAAAAAATTGGCCGATCAGCAAGCTTTGGCTCCTATGTGAGATTGATTTAGTCATTTTAGGCAATTATTTGATTATATTCAGTTTAGGCTTTTTTTTTGTAAAACGAGTCTAATCCATCTCCTTGTTTAACATTTTCCCGAATAATAACAACTGAGCCGTTTCTGTTTATAACCAAAAAAAAAAAAAAGAGAAAAAATGCAATAAAAAATGCCTTGGAATCGCTCAAGATGTGAGCATGTAGAAGGAACAAAGTGGTGGGGGCCACCTGCCCATCAAAATCAACTTGATCTTTTTTTCCTTTTCTGAGCAAAGCCGCGTGGAGGGAAGCTAGCATGAAACTGAGAGCAAACATTTCCTTGCGCTTTTGACTAAGAAACAAAGACAAATAAAAAAGGTGAGATATCATCAAATCACATGAAACTCATAATGATCGGTATAATTATTGCACTCAATTGACATTAGTGACGTTTATATGCTGCATAAATTTAGATAATAACAAAATAAGCTAAACTCTATATGTAATGCATCCCATGTTAGTGGATGCTTTACACTTTTGAAATACCATTCTTCATTAAAATCTAAACACAAAAATCCTTTTTGGACTAAATAATTTGAATAGGATGTGTTCTTTTACACCTAGTCAAAGTCTTTCTTACAAATTCTCATACCAAGTATCCAATGCTTTTGAAAATGACTAGCACTTTGATTTGATAGGGAATGACATCACCAAGCATATGAATTCCAAAAAAGCATCTAATGAATAATGTCCTAGTCAACCGGAAGATCCTTCACTCCAAAGTAATAGAAGATAAGCTATTGGTGTACCAATTAATCATTTAGAGGTGTTCTTCTAGAAAATTTCTCATGTCTTTGAATTTATACATTAGAACCTACCGCATTACTTTCAATTGAACAAAAAGCTTGATCTATTCTCATGCCCGAGCTATGAAAGGAAAAAAGGTAATCCTTATCCAATTTGTAATTAGATTGCCTAATGCATAGAAAATGTGAAACCGATTGTTGGTGAAGACGTGCTCATATCAAAGCCCTTCTCTCAAATCGGCACAAGTATCTACATACATGGATGACTAATACATCTTGTGTAGGATGTTACAATTGATTTACATATCAAAGCTATCCTCTCGAGTTACGCAGTAGGTCCACACTCTAAATTCGGATTTCTTCATTCCCATTATATATTGATTTATTGGAAGGCATGGCAAAAAATCATGCGAATTTTAGCTACCAAAATAGTAGTATGCAACAAATCACGCTAGCGACATTTCCCCGTGCCACAATACATCACTTCTCAAGAATAGGATCCCAAGCCGAGCTTGCTGAGCCCACCGGGCACCGCCTCCTTCTCTCCAATTTCCTGCCACATCCTCTCATCTGCCTTGCCCACAAAGCTGGAAATTAATTTAATATTCTTTGTTGACCTTCAAAAAAGAAAGTCATGCCTCTGCGTGCAAAGAAAATACCGAGAAGATCCGATGGGGAACAAATCTCACTGATCGCGAATGCCATTTCCTGGAAGCCACAGCCAAGTACTTTATTGGGTGGCCAATGGAGTAGCTTACCTTTTAAGATCTCGCTTCATCCTTCAGCACCTTCATTTTCCAAGCAAACACACCAGCACCTGCCTCCTTTTACCAAATTCTAATGGCTTCTTCTTCTTCTTCTGTGTTAATTATTTCGCGACCAAAGAAGTGACATTGGCATTGAGGCTTGTTTTCAGAAAGCTCGCCAAAGGAATTAACAAAAAAATATTCGATTGAGATCACGGCTTGTTACATCGTTCAAAGTGGGTTGTAGTTAAAATAATTGGAAAAGGTAAAGCCTCGATTTCAAACAACACTACTTGTATTTTACCAAGCTGGGATCTTCCGTACGTATCATGTGTAAATAACAGACAAAGCGCATAGGTTAAGCCCAGTGCATATTTCCTTTTTTTAAAAAAGTAATAAAATAAAATAGAAAAGAGAATTTTCTGGGGACACGATGAGTTGAATGATGTAAACATGCACATGACTCCCTCATTCCATTCTTAAGCAAAAGATGGCTACTTAAAAATATGAAAATCAATTAATGGGGAAAAAACAGAATTGTATCCATTAAAAAATCTATTTCATGACTTATTTTTTGGGGACACAATGAGTTGAATAAGCAAAAAATCTAAACAATTTCCTACCTAATAATGTGAAAGATATGTTGCCATTCATAGAAGACAAAATATTGGAATGGAATATATCGGATTTGGGTTGAGAATGATAATTTTTTTATTGCATACATAAATTTATACCTAATTTTTTTATATGCTTTGAATAATATTGAACTTTGGCAAATAAAATAAAGTAGGGATGTTTAATTCCCGATCCGATCCAATGAAATCTATCACTTTTTTTTTTTTTTTAAATCACTAAAGAGTATATGTGCACAATGAGAAAGTGACAAATCTTAAAATATTGATGGAAGTAATGATGAATGAAAAGTTATTGTGTTGTAACTTGTGATGCTACTAGATAAGATAGTACTTAGTTCACATTTGACAAATTTTTTTGAAGAAATAAAAGTATATTTGGTTAGTCTAGTCCGATCCAATTTTCACTTTTAAGAATTAGGAATTAGATGGACATTCTTGAGAATCGGACTCAATAGGCTGATTTGGCTTTGGTTCGGGCGGTTCACTTTCTGATTTTTTTTTTTTTTTTTGAACAATTCATTTTAAACACTCGTAAAATAAAGTCACTTTCCGGTTTTTTGTAAGACAAAAACAAACAATTTTAAAATAAAAATGAACGAAAAAAAACTTCTCGTCCATTTGCGAAAAATGAAAAGAAAAAACAAAAATGAAAAAGGCGCTTTTCCTAACGCGGTGCGACGTTCGATGTTTCTCAGTCCGCATCGATTTCTTGACCAACTCCACGATAAAAGCATCACTCATCGCTCGACACGAATCCAAACTAAGCTCAGATTCTATCTTCCAATGTCGTCGTCTTCTTCTTCTTCTTCTTCTTCTTCTTCTTCCTCTTCCGAAGCAAAATGGCCGTTCGACGTTTTCATTAACTTCAGAGGCGAGGACGTCCGCTCCGGCTTCGTCGCTGACCTCCACAAGGTGTCTGCTTCATGGCGGCATCAACGCCTACATCGACAGCGAGGACTTGAGGCCCGGGGACGAGATCTCGCCGGCGCTGACGAAGGCCATCGAGGAGTCGCGGATCGCCGTGCTCGTCTTCTCCGAGAACTACGCTTCGTCTCGGTGGTGCTTGGACGAGCTGGTGAAGGTAATGGAGTGTAAGAGGCTCAAGGGACAGCTGGCTGTTGCCCGTGTTCTACAGAGTGGAGCCGAGGGAGGTTCGAGGGCAGAGAGAGAGTTATGGCAAGGCATTGGCCAGGCACGAGGAGAAATTGGGAAAGGATTCTGAGAGGGTGGAGAAATGGAGGCAAGCCCTAATTGAAGCCGCCAATTTGTCCGGTTGGCATTATTATGTCGATGGGTAATCAGAGTATTCCTGTTCGACCCTGTGGAAGAATTGGTAATTCTCTAATCTGGTTGTTATATGATGGCATCGATTAGTGCGTTAGAGTCATGTTTTGGAATGTTACAGAGTGATTGTTTACTTCGTGTTAGTTTTAGTTAGTTCAATGGATTGTATATTTCCATTTATTCGCATTCTTTTTGCTGCTTTGTTTTGGCAGAGATGATACCAAGTTCATCGAGAGCATCGTCAAAGAGATCTCGACTATAGTAGCACGAGTACCCTTGAGTGTTGCCAAGTATCCCGTTGGTGTAGGTTGCCGGGTAGAAAAAGTAATGTCGTTGTTGAGTATGGGCTCGGATGATGTTCGGATGATAGGAATATGGGGAACTGGAGGTGTAGGGAAGACCACTATCGCTAAAGCTGTCTATAACAGTATTGCTGGTCAGTTTGATGGGTGCAGCTTTCTTGCAAATGTTAGAGAAACTTCCAGTAGACCTGACGGCCTAGTTCATTTGCAGAAAAAGCTGTTATCCCAGATATTATGGAAAGAAAATTTAGAGGTCTTAAGTGTGGATGGAGGCGCTAATTTGATACGAGATAGACTTTGCTGCAGGAAGATTCTGCTTGTGCTTGATGATGTGGATCATGGGGAACAGTTAAATGCATTAGCTAGAGAATGTGAATGGTTTGGAAAAGGGAGCAGGATCATTATTACAACAAGAGATAAACATGTACTAACTTCTCATGGGATAGATCAGATATATGAAGTTGAACCATTAGATCAAGGTGAAGCTTTTGAACTTCTGAGTTCACATGCTTTTCAAGAAACCAGACGAAAGACATAAGCAGGGATCTCATAGATAATATTTTGGGCTATGCTAATGGCCTTCCCTTAGCGATTGTGGTCTTGGGTCCCCTTTTATGTGGTAGAAGAAGAGAAGGATGGGAGAGTACATTGAAAAAACTTGCTGAAAGTCCTATTACAGATATAAACAGTGTTCTCAAGATAAGTTTTGATGCGCTGGAGGACAATGAGAGGGACATCTTTCTTGACATTGCTTGCTTCTTTAAGGGGAGGAAAAGGGATTATGTAACCAGAGTTCTTGATAGCTGTGGTTTGCAAACATTAATTGGGATTCAGACTCTAATAGAGAGATCCTTAGTAACAATTGAGTATGATGGCATAGTACAAATGCATGACTTGATTCAGCTGATGGGTCAGGATGTCGTTAAAAAGGAGTGTCCAAATGATCCTGGGAAACGGAGTAGATTATGGTGCTACAATGATGTTTATGAAGTACTGTCAGCGGCTACGGTGAGAGCTTCTCATGAAACCACCGATAATCTTATCTTCTTTAATTTACATGCTATTACCGAATTGCGGTTGGTTATAAATGATTATTTTCTTTTCCTTGACAGGGAACCAATGCTGTTAAAGGCATAGTGCTGCAGTTGCTAACACAAAAAGAGCTACACATCAGTCCCAGTGCTTTCACGCACATGAGGAGACTGAAATTGCTCATACTTTCTAATGCACAAATCAGCGGAGTTCCCATATGTCTTCCTAATGATTTAAGGTGGCTTGAATGGCATAGATGTCATTTATCCACTCTGAAGTTTAGTGCTGGTCCAAAAAAACTTGTTTGCTTTGATGTGCATGGCAGCCGGATTAAGAAATTTGAGGGAACTTAAGGTATGTCATAAATGCTTTAATTGACGGTTTTCATTTTCAGTGCATACAAATTGAATTTATCAAAATCTTGTTCAGCTGTTCTTTTTAATTTGCAGCATTTTAGGAATTTGAAGTTTCTGAATTTTTAGCCACTGTAAGTTTCTGTTTTGTGTCCCTGACCTTTCAGAGGTGCCAAATTTAGAGATATTGAACTTAAGTAGGTGGTCTGACCCTCAAGGAGCTTCCAAGTTACCTATATTAATTTGAGTGATTTACCAACTCCTCACGGGTTAGGTTACCATCTAGTGTTAGTTTTTCTAACTCTTATTTGATTTGGTTAATGACATTTTCGAAATCACCTTTTGATTTAACAATTTACTAACATTTAATTTGCAGATGTTATCAACAAGTTGAAGTTGCCAACTCTTACAAAATTTACCAATTTTTATTTGAGTCCATTTACCAATGTTTATTTGATTGTAACTTAAACAAGTTGGAACGTTCCTCAAGCAAACGTGGTAAATTATGTGAATAGTTGATACTTTTGAAACAACCAAATAAAAGTTAGTAAGTGACTCAAATAGGAGAGTGTAACTTAATCACCACAAATGATGGCAATTGTAATGATGTTAGTAATATTCAACAGAATTGTTAATTTCATAGAAGAGTGGTGATGTTAACATGCTAGTAGGCTTTCCAAATTAACCTTGGTATACTATTGAAACAGTGGGTACTTCTTAAACAATGTCAATTAACTCAATAAGAGTTGATAATTTTGGATATAAGTTATCAAACCTTTGTAGCAATCAAATAAATATTGATAACTAACTCAAATATCTATTGGTATTTTCATGTAAGAGTTCTTAAATTAGCTTTGCATATAATTGTTGGTAAATTATTGGATTAGTTGGTAATTTAGGAAATAGTAGGTAATTTAGTATAGGAGTTAGTTCAACTGGTTGATAACTTCAACAAATAAATATTGGTAAATTATAGAAACAAATTTATTTTTTGCAAACAACCTAATAAACGTTGGTAAGGGGACTCAATTAGCAGTTGATAATTTTCTAGAAGAGATAGTAACTTAGACAAGTTGGTAAGCTGGCATATAAATATTCATAGATTATTAAAACCGTTGATAATTTCAAAACACTAGAAAAAAAAAGGCATTAGTAGTGATTCAAATAAAAATTTTGTTATTTTCTAAAAAAATTGTAAATTTAACACATTAGTAACTCAAACAAAAAAAAAATGCAGTACAGAAAAAACGGTTGGTAATTCCAAAAATGAAATAAATGTCAGCAAAAGGATTCAAACGAGAGTTGGTAGTTTTATAAAATTTAGTGAAAATAACATTTTAGTAAGCTCCGCAGATAAATGTTGCTAAATCATTATAACCTTTAATAATTTCGAAACAATAAAATAAATGTTGGTAACTCATTCAAATAAGATTTAGGGCACATCCGATAAAATATGGAATCGACTAGCGAGAACAAATGCAAACATTAATCATCAACGAGAAATCAATGCAGAATATTAAACACGTGCACAATTACTTACATGGTGTCCCGTGTCCGGTCAATTGTGCATACATCCTCAAAGAGAAATTGAGTTTTCAAAAGATTAAGTTCCTAAGAAGGTCTCATCGAATTTCAAAAAATGCAAAATGAATTTGATAGGGGCATGCTTTAACGTGTTGTTGCTTCTACTAGAACTATAATATCTTACCTTTTGGTTTGCTCGGGACTCATTCGCCGATCTTACTCCACACCTAGCCTCCATATCACCAAGCATGCTTTTTCAAATTTTGACGTTAAGTACATCATGTTAGCAATTTAGTTTTTATGTTCCGCTCAACACGTGAGTATTCTCTTGGGCTACTCCAGTAATCATCCGATATGTACGGGACAATAGATAACAACACGACCAAATTAATCGATTACTAAGGGCATCTCAAACCTCCCCACTATATACACGAGAATTCTCCCAAATTTGCCACTAACTTTTCACATGTAGGACAGCCCATCATATTTTAGTTAAATAAGCCTACCTCGGACAATTACTTGCATGGTGTATCCACAGAGAAATGCCTAAGTAAGTTTAACACATGGTAACTTTTCACATGTTGGTTGTTCCATAAAGTAAGTCATATACGTATGTATGTACGTGTAATTATACTCACATTCATATATCTATAATACAATATAAATATGTAACACGTTCCCCTCCATTCCTTTCAATCGGGCCATTCGGTTGCGCCCTTACTCGATTTATTCCTAAGTGAGAAATCACAGGACGAAAAGCAACTCTCAGGGGAGATAGATTGACCAGCCATTCCTTCTCCCGCTATTTTAAATAAAAGCTTGTGGAATACAATTCCATGGAAGAGTCTTACTTTATAGACGTGCTAGCACACCACATCTAGGACGCTGGTAGCGTGTAATGGCTTTCACGCATGACTAATAAGGCTTTCTAAAGAGAAATAAGGGCTCGCTTTGCTAATTTAAATATATTTAAACTTAAAGCTAATCTTAAGTTATGTATATATGTATTATATTTATATTCATATAAATACTATTGTACAAAGTAAAGGTGACCTTTCACAGGATTTCAATTTAATTCCTTCCCCAAAGTGTCTCGATTACTTATTTTACAAATATTGTATTCATTGAGAGGTGCATAAACTATTAATCTATTTGATCTCTCACATGTTTCACAGTCTAAATTTTAATCTTTTCTATCCCATAACAAATTTCTTATTGCAAATTTTAATCTTGAAATATCCTACATACATTCTATGTTTGTGTATTGTGTATTTACCAACAATTTCTTTCCATTAAATATTTCTAATTTAGTGGTTTTACTCAATCTTTCAGATATCAATTTTTTTTTCAAATCTTGTGCATACTCTTTTAGTTTTCTCTTCCTATGCCTCAAAAGTGACAGACTTCGTGGGCTTTCGATTTTGCTGTCATACTTGTCGGCCATGACGCCGGAATGTGTTGAGCGAACAAGTAAATAGAAGGGGTTTTTCAATCTTAATGAAGTGGAAAAACCACACTTGGAAGAGACTACATACACTAGGTCTCCCTTAGCCCAATCACCACCTTTGTAGGCCAGTCCAAGGATGCAGCACTCTCTCGTTCACTCATGAATCCCCTAAAAGGACAGAGAGAAAACAAAGAAAAGATAGAATGAAACTTCATTTAATAGATTAATTGTGTTTACCATGAGACACCGAGAGGGCACTTATAAGTAGAAGCCTACCGTACCTTTGAGTAACCTCCGAGTAAAGAAAAATGAACCCGAAATACAAAATTCAAACAAGCTACAGTATTAGCACATTGTAATCGAGACTAAAACAATCCTAAAAAGTATAAAACAGGCTCACTGATCAAGAAAATATATTTTATCCCTATTATTCTATTCACAAGAAAGAATCTTGAAATCTTGAAAAGACTCTCTTCGAGGCCAACTTCATAGTGATAGATCAGCAACATTGAAACTAGTGGAAACACCATTCCCTCCACAAAGCTCACTTTTGCAGGTATTATTATCAATGTGTTCCAAAACTAGAAAAGAACCGTCCGTAGCACCACGACTAGGTGGAAAACGCTCTTCTCAAATGAATCCAGACAAGATCACCTTCTTTAAAAACAGCAGGCTTTTCTTTCTTTTTTTTTTTTCTTTTTTTTTTCTGGCTTGACTGGGATATTTGACATTTTGCTTCGGACTTCTCTTCCTCACTTCCTCACGTAACTTATTGATTGTCTTAGCACTTTCTCCATATTAGTGGTGGACAATGGTGTAAGATCCAAAGGACTTAAAAGATGCATTCACTACACAGCGTAAGGAGTTGTCTTTGGAATACCATGTGGGTGCACAATTTCGCTAATATAAAATTCAGCAACATATAACAGATCAAGGGTCTACTACATTCAACAAAATGTGTGATTCTCAAAAATCGATCAACCAAGCACCATGACCTAATAAGTGATGACACGAGAGATTGCCAAGCTTCCACCGCCATTATGGCAGGTTTGCATATCTCTGCATAAGATTGTAGGTCCATCAAGTGCCACCTTTGTTAGCTTAAATTCATGTCATGAATTAGCTGGCAAAGGATTTGACCATGGCTCATGTGCTCCCACTTGAGATCACACTCTCTCTTTGAATTACATGTATTGATTCTAAACATATACATAGTAGAAGTGGCCACGCTACTTAGCATTGGAATGATTTCTCTTGTGTGTCGCTTGATAGAGCTTAGTGTGTGTGGTGAAATTACGAGTATTATTCTTTTTTTAATCTTCTCTTTTGGCCAAGGATCACTTAATAAACTCATATTTAAAAAGGGAGTAGGAGTGCTCTGTATACACCATATGATCAACTAATTTCTGATCACACGGGTCTTGAATGATGATCAAGTGTTTTTCATTAAATATTTTTATCTTCATTTTCTTTCCACGTGGATATTTCTTGCAGGACTTTAAAAATTTGAAGTTCCTTTACTTCCGTGAATGTCTGTCCATGGTTGATATGCCGAACCTCGATTTTTTTCCAAATCTCGAGGAATTGGATCTCAGTGGGTGCAAAAATTTGAAGCGTGCTCACGAATCAGTTGCATATCATGCCAAGTTGAGGTTGTTGAATCTAGAAAGTTGCTCTAACCTTCGTCATCTCCCCAATATACTCCAACCCAAGAATCTTGAATCTCTCAATCTTTGTGGTTGCTCAAAGTTGCGAAGATTCCCTGATACCCCGAATAAAATGAAATGCAGGAAACTATTTTTAGATAGGACTTCAATTGAGGAACTTCCTCCATCCATAAAAAATCTTAGATCTTTGAAAGAATTGAGTATAGCTTGTTGCGAGAAATTGACAAACCTCCCATCTTGCATTTACAAGTTGCAAAATCTTGAGAGCTTGTCGCTTCATGGTTGTTCAAAACTAATCAAGTTTCCAAAGAAGGAGGAGGATTCGAGTGATCTGCATAGCACGATGGGATTTCTCAGCCTAGAATACTTATGGCTTAGCCGATGCAATCTACAAGAAGTAGAGTTCCTAGAGAATCATTCATGTTTTCCATTCTTAATGAAGTTGGATTTGTCCGAAAATAATTTTGCTAAGCTTCCAAAGTGCGGGCACCTACATAGGTTAGTTGAATTGGATGTTTCGGAATGCCGACAGCTACAAGAGATTGGCGAGGTTTCAGGGCAATTGCTTGATTTTGAGGCAAGTAATTGTGAATCTCTAAGCAAAATTCCCTCCGACATATTGTCCGTTAACCGACTATTTTGTGAAGGGCTCCGCAATGAGGTTAGACTCTCCCTCCCTCCCTCCCTCCCTCCCTCCCTCCCTCCTCTCTGATTAATACGAAGTCGTGTACACATATCGCCAATTGTAGCTAAATTTGACTCATTGAAACTCCTCTTTTTCGTGTGTTAAATTCGAAATAATATCTTAACAATTTACTTTTACGACAGGAACCAGATTACTTGTTACCTTTGGAAACTATTCTAACTGGAGGAGAGATGCCGCAATGGTTACTCCTGAATAATGAGGGTTATATATCTTTCACAGCTTCGAAGGATTTGTATGAGAAGTTCCTAAGATTAGCTATCTGTGTTGTATTTCGAGTAAAGGAAGGAGTAAATGAAGGGAAACGAGGCTACTTTAAGCTCGTTCCATACATTAATGGCAGACGGCATCATATGTTCTCCCCGCCAAGAAGGTTCCCTATAATGCATTCGGATCATGTGTTCATACAGTTGCATGTAGTGAAGGAACTATGGGGAGTTGACCCTTTTGGTCCAAATGACTCAAGTTCTTTCCAGTTAGGCATTAAAGCATGGGATGGTGCAATTGTAAAAAGGTGCGGATTTCGATTAATATGCAAGCCGCTAGAGGATGATTTGGAGGCTTTGAATCAAGATTACAAGTTGTTAGATCCAAGTTTGATTTATGAGATGTGGCATCACGATGAAGAAACGACTAGTGAGGAAGAAATTTCGGCCGATCTCTCACATCTGGAAAAGGTCTCTCCCTCCCTCCCTTCCCCCCCCCCCTCTGCGATTGTGGTGTGTGTGTGTATGTGATTGATATGGGTGCTTTGTGTTTTTATAATGCAAAACTGCAAATGCTTGTAAACAAAACAAGCTGATATATTGTGATTTTGCACCTATATATAACAGCGGCGTGTAGGCCATGAAGATAATTATCAAACAAACTCAGAAGAAGACGACGATATTCGACCCAAGAAAAAACAAAGAAAAGACGTCGATATGGATAACTCCTCACGTGCCGATATGATGGCTGACTTTTCAGTTGAGGTCTCTCCCTCTCTCTTCCTGTCTCTCTCTCCGCGATTGGGGTGTGTGTGTGTGATTGATATGGGTGCTTTGTGTTTTTATAATGCAAAACTGCAAATGCTAGTAAACAAAACAAGTTAATATATTGTGATTTTGCACCTGTATGTAATAGCGGGGGATAAACCATGAAGACAACTGCCAAACAAGCTCAGAAGAAGGCGACGATATGGATGACTCCCCACCCGCTGATATCATGGCTGACTTTTTAGTTGAGGTCTCTCTCTCTCTCTCTCTCTCTCTCTCTCTCTCTCTCTCTCTCTCTCTCTCTCTCTCTCTCTCGTGCGGCCCCCGGTGACGCGCGGATTCATAAGTGCATGTGTTGATTTCTTGTTGGAGTGTACGTCAGGCGCGCTGTGTTTGTATAACGCAAAAACTGAAAATTCTATACAGATAAGTAAATCTAACGTAGAGTGATTCTGCACCATGTGCTACGACAATACTTGCAAGTGAAGTGATTGATTTCCTGAGTATTACATATAAAGCAAGGAAAGATCAATATGTTTAGTTATTACAAAAACTCTAGCTTTGGTTAAATTACCAGAAAAATTCTCAAATCAAACTCTTCTATTTTAACTAATTATCAACTTTAGTACGTCTAACAATTTACCGGTATAATAGGAGTGGCGCTATTTTGAAATTGCTCCTCACTACACGGATATTCTTCCCGGAGGAGATATGCCAAAGGAGTTCATCATTGTTGAAGATAGCACCATATCTTTCATGGTTTCACAAGACTTTTATGATAAGTTTGTGGGATTAGCTCTCTGTGTTGTTTTCGCTGTTGAAGATGGAGAAAATGAAATATTTTTCGACATTGTGCCCCATCTTAACGGCCAAAGACGGAATGGGCTATCGGGATATCTCGGTTCATTTAATTCGAATCACATGTGGATTCAATATCTTGAACCGAATGTGCTGTGGGGAGTGTTGGAGGGAGCTGTTGATTTTCTTGAATTTGACGAGGATTGCTTACGATTTAGCCTCACACTCAATGTATCGGGTGGAACCGTAAAAAAATTGGGATATGTGCTAAGATGCAAGCAAATGGATGATGATTTGAAAGACAAGCAATTAGTGAATCCAGCTTCAATCTATGAAATGGAGCTCAAAGAATTCTTCTACAAATTTCTCCCACGCCGTATGGAGTGCGTGGAAGCCATGTGAATAAAAGTCAGGTACAAGGACAAGGACAGGTACAGCACTGACAGTGATAGCGAAACAGATTAAATGGGAAGAGATGAGTGTAGTAGTGCTGGCATGCAGCCCTAAAAGAAGCAATCATTAAGCTAGCGCAACAAACTAGGGGTTGGCATATGTTTCCTTATACCTCGGGACACTTATGTTTGTTGTTGAAGTAAGAGATGGCATTCACTTCAATCTTTAATGTCAGATTTGGAAAATGGAGAGAGGGTGACATGGCACACTAGATACTTCAATTTAGTATAATGTGGCTTCATGTTTGGCTCAAATATCTTTAGCATGTGTAGTCAAATCATATCAATAAATGACATGTCAAATTTTTTGTTACTCAAATTTGGTGGAGCTAACAAAAATACTTAATTGTATTGATTGGGTAGATTTTAAGACTTCATTTCACTTTTTGAAAGTCTTGGAACTTTATTATACTTTCGCAACAAATTTTACGACTTCTAGAGTACTTATTTATAAACAAATTGTATTTATATTTCATCTCCCCAAGCATTGTTTCCCTTTACTTGGGTAATTTCAATTTTTTTTTTATGCAGTTTATAGATGAAGCAAAAAGGTTTGCAGAACTAATGTGTTTCTATACATATCCATGTTATAGCAGTATGTTAAACTTTGCTCATTGCCAAAAAATAATCTTTGTTATGCCCTTATGTTAATGTTAGTCGTTAGTAAACTTAAATTAATAAAGTAAATTTCATCAAATGGTCGTAATAAATAATGAAATTTCTCGGTAAATATTCTAGAACAAGTGTAAATCACCCAAAATCCTCAAAATATGGTTATTAACTTTGCAGTATAACTTTGCATCACGAACATCCCTTTTGTTATTGCTAATTTGTGAGCATCATCATTATTCAATTCTCCATTGGTATAGTATTTCTCCTCTTTATATGTAAATGATAATATTTGTACATCGTAAGTATTTTTCGGACAGTCATAAGTCCCATGAAGTCCTCAATATCATCACATCTCTAGGTAGTATCTTTCTTTTGAGGTTAGCAATTTGATTGTAGAGTTTATCTCTTGATGATAAATTCCTTCATCAAACCCATAAGTGACGGTATGGATTTTTAGTAACTACAAAGTGCATATCAACAGCAATACTTGCTAGAGAGTCCTTGCAACTTTAGGTGATGATAAATAGCATTTCTTCAAAGGGAGTAGGTTTCCTAAAGTTCTCGCAAGCTTGGGAATTCTAGCATTTGAAAACCTTTTGAGGGGCCACCACCTTGTTTGAGAAAATTATTTTATTCAGTAGTCAAATCACTAACGGCTCACGTGATGTGACCAGCCAATTAAATCGATCATATAAAATGCCAGTCCTCCTACTGCGTCGTATAACATCATGACCCTATCCCTTGTATTGACACACCTCCTTTTTGTCGTAATTCTAAATTTGATTAGCACTCTTTGATATTAATATAATTATATATATATATATATATATATATATATATATATATATATATATATATATATATATATATATATATGTTTTCCAAGTAAACTATCCTTAATCTAGTAATGGCCCTTCTATACTCTGATTAGAATTACCCCAACGGAGCCATTCTACAAAATCAATGGACCAAAGATTTGAAAACAACGCATCATGTATTTCCTATTAAAATTCTCAATTCATAATAGAAAATGGTTGAAAATAACCATTAGATAGACCTTAAACACATGGCTAACAACTATATCGATTATTTTAAATTAGAACCTTATCTAATTATTTAATAAGAAAGTCTATTATACTAGACAATTAATAGCTAGGTACACTTATCTCATGGAAGGGACCTAGGAGTGGTCTCCTGGCTTTTACAGACCACCTTTTCGAGGACAATGAAGAAGCAGGTTGACCAATCTCGTTCAACAATGGCGCATGATGGGAAAAGTCCACTTACCGGCCTAGACATCCACGGAACATCACGGCATAGGCCAAGCTGAAGACGCTTTTATCGCATTAAAGTTCTCGGGATGTCTACATTTTCCCGTGGGCAATTATGCCCTCCCATATGTTGGATCACCATTTGAATGAAAATGGGCCTCACAAGGCAAACCTTTCAATCTTGCAAAGTATCATGTGTTTTTGACTTCTTACATGGAATTAATGAATCTACACAGTTTTATTAACTTAAAAAATCGCTTAACTCCCTGTGTTATTAGAGCAGCATCACCGTGCAAGGTTCAATTAAGCTGTTAGATGAAGTAAGGATCTTTTATTTCCCCATTTTGGGATAAGGTAGCATACAAGACTAATAAGGTACCAGCCTTTGAAGACAGGAGATAACCTCAGACTAACATGCGCTCTATGTTGCAGCTAATAGAGAATGAAAAGATTTATATTTGAGGCAAGCCAAGAAAAAATAAGAACCTCATAAGTTGCTCCAGGAAGAAGCTCAAGTTATAGACTTCTTTCAGCATCAGTTTCCTGCTCACAATTTGTGACATCCCGATTTTTTTTTTTTTTTGGTAAAGGTAAGAAGTGTAATAGATTTTGCACAAAATTACAAGGGGGGGATGCCTGGCACCAACAAAACGATCACTCACAGAGACAAGAGTCAAGGAAGAGTGAGGGGGTGCCAAGGGATCCAACGGACAACAAAAAGAAACCCTAAACAAGAAAGACTAAGCTAAAACCAAAACCCTCCATCAAAGAAAGATAGAAGGACTCAAGTCCTAGCTCTGTTGCAGTCTTCTGTTCTTCGGGGTATCTATCACATGCTTAAAGGTCGACGCCTTATCCTTGATTGCCTTCTGGAGATGCATCTTCATCGCCGGGAGGAATAAAGTCTGGTTTCTGAAAATAATATTGTTGCGCTCCTTCCAAATGATATAGCAAAGGGCTCCAAAGCTAAACCTAGCCAAAGAGTTATAAAAGCTCTTATCCGAGAAGTGCTTCATCGCCCAAACCAGGTTCTCTCGCCAGGATTTGTGACATCCCGATTTTCCAATTCTATTTTCAATAAATTGATACGGGCATTTCGTTGGCACGCATATAGTCCTTTTCCTTGAGTCGACCACTCATGTGAAAACTAATATATCGGGTGAAGCTATTAAGAGTTTCTAATGCATCAGACTCGAGAATTTGACCCAGAAGCGACCTTTCGACCGAGCTAATCTGCAAGGGTCATTACGGCACAATTAAAATCGATTAGAGATCGGAGATAGGTCGACTCGATAGAGGCATGTGATCAAGTGTGGGTGATTCCACCAGATTGCACAATTCTTGTCGATCGACACTGGACCGACTTTTCTATCGATTGGGTACCCTGTGTTCGTATTTGAAACCTTGAGATTTCCTCGACAACCGAAAGTCGCCAATGTTTCAAAGATGTACATTGTGGCTTGAGATGATCAATCACAGGTCAAATGCATAAAAATTTCTAAAGGCTACCCCGTAGGTTGGGCCGCACTAGTATCGTGCCAAAGTGAAATTAACCGTGGAATTGAGATCGAATTCAGAAATTGGAAGTCTGGGTGTGTCACAAATCATTTCAGGATCATTGAATCATCTTCGGAAGATTTTTCATGCAATCAGAGTTTTTCAGCAATTAAATCAGAAAATGGCTAATTTGGCTCGAGAAATTAGTAGGCCCGCTTTTGGTCGTACTTTTAGGACTTAAGTTGGTTTTATGGACAAGTGAAGATGTGAATTGAAGCGTGGTGACATTGGGTTAATTTAATTGAGCTTCAATTGGATGGAATTGATTGAGAAATGATTGAATTAAATGTACAAGATTTTATGCCCCAGCGGAAAAATAAATTGCACCCATTGAATGATGTTGTGGGAGAGGAGATAGTGGAAGATGACATCATGCAGGTGATGTCATGCTGATTGAAGCCAAGCGAATGGGGTGTTGACAAGTGGCAAGAGCCCATTGGCCCTCATAAAGTGGGGTTTCTCTCTCTCACCTATCAACATCATCTTCTTCCTTGGACTTTGAAAGAGAGAGAAAGAGGAGAGAGAGGGGGGGATTTCGGCCGGACCAGCAGCCCCGACGCCGCCCCTTCGTCCGCCGTTCGGCCACCCGCTCGCACGCCGTTGTCGCCGTCGCCGGAGTTCCTCGTCATCGCCGCCGCTCCGCCGGTCAGCTCGCCGGCTTGCCACTCCGCCCGCTTCGCCCAGCTCGTCATCCCGAGCTGATGTTCAGCTCGTGCAAGAGCTTCCGGAGCTCGTCCCCGCCGCCGTGAACCGCCGTTCGTCACCGCCAGCCACCGCACGAGCTGCCGCCGCCCTCCTCCGCCCATTTCGGCGCCGGATCCGCCCCTTCCTCGACCTCAAACCGCCATGGACAGCAGCCAAGAAAATGGGTATGGCAGCCCCTTCGTGGCCCGTTTTGGCCGCCTTCCCGAGCCCGGATGCTCGGCCCGCCTTGAGGAAAGTCGATCTTCGCGTCGTCCTCGTCGTTTTGGTCCGCTCGGCTCGTTAATCCAGTGAGTTTAACTCACTAAACCTCGCTTAGAGGGTTAATTATGCTTTAGGTGTGCTTAGTTATGTTAAGTGTGATTAGGTGGCTAGTTTAATTTATTTAAGTGTTGATTATATTAATGTGTTTAATTAGCTTAAAGTGTGATTAAATTAAGGTTAAGTGAATGGTTACATTAATATAAACCTTGATGTGACATAAAGGGGTTTACTTTTGATTTATTTAAATATTTCGAAATTATTTAATAATTTAATAATATACCATTATTCGAAATTATTAAAATATTATTATTTAATTATTTTCGGAATAAATTTAATTATTTATTAAATTCCGAAAATTTTGTCGGGACCCTAAATTCGCACTCGCATGTAGGTCGCTCAGTGTATTCAGATTTTGAAATTGATGGTTGGATATTATAAATTGGGCATGGATGACGAAAATATGGATATTATTATTTAATTAATTTTCAGAATAAATTTAATTATTTATTAAATTCCGAAAATTTTGTCGGGATCTTGTTCTCTCAGAATTTCGTGCCGATCGCTGCTGTGCATGTAGAATTTGAAATTGATGATTCGTTGTGGCGAATTGAGTGTGATTGCGATTTATGAGGATTCTTTAGAAAACCCTACGTGTGGGAATTGATGGGAGATTGGCCGTGATTAACCACCTATTAGAGGTCGTGCCTAGTGAGGCCGTGATTAACCACCGATTGGAGGTCGTGCCTAGCGAGGCCGTGATTAACCACCGATTGGAGGTCGTGCCTAGTGAGGCCGCGATGAACCACCTAAGAGAGGTCGTGCCTAATGGGGCCGTGATTGACCACCTATTAGAAGTCGTGCCCAGTGAGGCCGAGATGGACCACCTAATTAAAGGTCGTGCCGAGTGGGGCCGTGATTGCCACTGGTTGTTAAATCTTCCTATAGGGCTGTAATTGAGAGCAATGATTGATTTGCTAGAATGACATGTAATCGGCCAAGTCGATTGATCGCTGAGACGATCCAAGTGGTTGAATTGTTCTGATGATGTGATCGTGCCATGGTTGTTTGGATATCATAATTGTACGTGGTTGAATTATATAAACTCTGCTAACCTGCAGATGAAGACTAATGCGAGGTAAGTCTTCTGTGTGATGTGGTTAGGCCACCTGGGGCGTATTTTCTTTCTAATAGGGGTTTAGGGGGTTGAACTTGCTGAGACATCATCTCATCCCGGTTGTGGGATTAAAATTTCAGGTCCCTAGATGGCGGTCGTGGAGGACCTGAAGCCCTAAGTCTGGAAAGGTGGAGACTGAAGTGTTGGTGAACGTGTCATGCTAGTTGGTTTTAGGATGGTTCCCTTTTTGTCAAGCTGGTCTATTTTGTAGACAGTCCAGAGTTGTATTTAAACCTATGTGTTTGTAAATGAGTGTTTGGTATTGTGATTGATTGCCTGCTTTTCTATCCCAAGTTAAATATTGTCAGGGGATTTGTTTCGCTTCTGCATGCGTAATATAATGAATGGGTCGGCGACGTATCCTGGGACGTCACATATGTGATCGACCGCAGTGGGATGTGCGCGCGCTCGGGGTTCGGGGCGTGACACAATTCGACTCTCTCCCCACTCCCTCATGGATGCAATGACGAAGCTGCAAGATTGTTGTAATTCTTGAGAACTGGACAAACCCCATCTGGCACAATGCAATTCCACAAAAACAATAAGAAAAAATTCAAGATTATTGTGGGATTATTGGAAAATCTACTACTAAAACTTCGCAGGTGCTCATGGTCTTTACACACTATCCATCACTTAGGAGCTTTGGAGACTTAATTCGTCTAAATGATGTTATGATGATATATCGACCAATGAAAACCAACAAAAGATCTATAATACTTTTTTGCCAAAATAACCAAAGATAATTGTCAGTCAAAGTTGTTTAATTTTAGAAATCTACACCAATTTGAATGGAAGAACTAGCATATGTACTGTGTCATCTCCAACTGCAGATGGATTGCATTTGGGTCCTTATAGATGGAGCTTAAGTGCATTTTGGATCTTACCCGTCTCTTATCAATTACAAGAAGAAGTGTGCATAAATGCTTAGTGCCTTTTTTGTCAAAGAAATGAAAGGAAAAGGAATGACATCTTCATGGAAACCCCAAACTACGGTTACAACAAAACCATCACTTTGGAAGGGAATTTAGAAATTAAACCATCACTTGTCAAATTCATGTGATGAAAAGGTTTAGCCCAAGGACAGCTATTGGTGAATTTCCTTATCTCCTTCCCCCTTTGACTTCTCACCAAACTCATTCATGCCAATGCCAACGAATCTACCAGGGTAGGTGTTATATGCATGCACAACAGTTATGTGTGCAAAGAATCTCCAAATTACAATTGCCAGTATAAAATGCATCAAACAGGCAGACTATCCAAGAAAAATAACACCATTGAAAATTTTGTACCTATAGATTTTTCTAAAGTTGGCAACAGGTGGAAAACTAGAAAGCGCACTTATCCCAAAGATCAAAAAAGAGATGCATGCATCAAATTCCTGCTAATGGAAGTAGAAAAAAATTTGTGTCTAATCAAATATTTGAAAGATAGCGTACTGATATCTGAAATTCAATAGATGATGGTGCACATACTTCAACAAAAAATCAGATACAAAGAGCCCCCATATCAGGTGGCCCTCCATCAGATCCACTGGAAAGTGCAGATGCGTCAGACCCTCTCTTGCCTTGCTTCTTTTCCTTTCTACCTTTTCTGGATTGAAGAGCTTGATTACTGCAAAACAACATTTAGACATAAAAAAAAGGAGAAATCTTCAGTGCTGTCTTTGTTCTTGTAAGTACAAATTTATATTGCTCATGTATGAACATTTTTCCAAAGTGAACCCATTATTCGACAAAGCATAGGAGTGAGAAAATAGTCCAGACTTGAAGTTAATTACGATACAATGTTGGATAAATAAGCCATAATTTCAACATACGTATGAACTCGAATCACACGGAAACAGAAAAGGTACTTCAACAAAAGACAAGCTTAAACTATAACTTGACATATAAAGCACTAAGAGAACGAGAAATACTTGGAAATTGCAGAGACTTTCTCTGTCCCTGACCCGCAACAGGACTTGTATTTCTTTTTTGAACCACATGGACAATTCTTGTTTCTTGGAATTTTCTGCATTTCAAGATCAAACAAGCAAATAAAAATGAAGGAGCGCATCACCAACAGTTCTCACGTTTGAGCTAAAACCAAAATGGTAAAAGAGGTAATCTTTTGTGGAAACCTTGTCTTCTCGCTGGGCACTGCCATCATCATTAGCCCGTTTAGCGCTATTGCTAGGTGGATTTTCTTCATTGGCCTCTTCCACAGGTTCCTCTCTCTGTTCCTCAGAATTTCCACTGGCATCATCACCTAAACACCACAAAGAATTATTAATTAGTTTTGGGTGTAACATGTTTGACTACCCCAAAAATATATGGTTGACAAGACAAAGCACGCTAATTCTACCAGTTGCATCAAAATGACTCCAAACAAGCTTCTCATGAAGCTCAACATGGTATCTCTGAAACTGTGAAGTTAAATTATTAAAGAAAATCTAGAGAGATAAATACTGACCAGCCATTACCATGAGAAGCATCTGCATTGCAGGGAGACCGGACAGCTTCCTCTGAAAAATCGTCAATACCTTTTTCTGCTATCAAATACTCTATGGCAGCATCAACATCCCCATACATTTGCAGCAGTGTCTGTAAAAGCATCGCATGTCACATAGAAGCCACAGAAAGGTCTTGTATTCTAATTCTAGGCACCCAGCAAATGAGAGGAAAGCATTTAATGCAAACAAGCGAGCAGAAGAAGCGAGGACATAACCTGCTCAACTTTCTCAATGTTCTCACAACCACTTCCAGCCATGATTAGCTTGATGGATCCAGCATCAGTAATATCCTTACTAGCTCCTGATTTAGAGTTGTTTGACCCAGCTTTTGCTTGGCGAGGCGATGACGAGAGATTAGAATCGGCCTTTCAGCAAAAGAAATTATAAAATCACATACTTAAATTCACAATTTGTCCAACTTCCCTACTAACTTAGTGAATTAGAATTAAATTCCAGTAGCAACCTTGATTGTAATTGGCCTAGCTGGCCCATCTCCAGTTGCTTCCTTCAACCTCACACTGTTGTAATGTTCCTCATCATGATAAGATCTAATAAAGCAAAGCAAAATATATAAGTTCAAATAATGAAACACCATCAGTACAAAAAGAACATAAGATTTTCCCTATCCACAAAACAATAATGGCACAACGCACATTTTTTATGCTTACTGGTTTCACATGATGACACTTATCGAAGATAGTAAAGTATGTAATATCATATATCCACAAAATTTCATGATCCTCGTGACAATCCAAGGTCACGATGGCTACCTAGACAGATCTAATCCATCTTAACTTAGAATATTAAGGGATGCCATTCATTGAAGGATTATGAATGGGAATTTCAATAAAATAATTTATCGAAGAAAGAAAAGCTAAAGTGACATTTCGGTCTCCTACCACATATGCTTAGCCAGTATTTATCCCCCTCCGACCGCACCAAAACGTCTCTCAAACTAGCAAAGAACTTCCATGGTTAAATCTAACAACACCGCAACTACACTCAGATCTGCAACTTATGAGATGTTGTCCTTGCATGCCAAAATAATTTCACAAATCAGCAGTCTCCCTGAACAAGCTGCAGTACCTTCTTTTGTGTAATGAGCAGGTTTGTTTGGACGACTTGTACTTATAGCTTTCGCTTTTTTAAAAAAAAAAAAATATCTTGCAGCTCTTGCAATTTGACTTTTATGAAACTCGAAACACCTAAAACCTTTTAAAAATAAACAAACTTGACCAGGAGAAATATATAATCTTTTCATAATCACTTTAAAGATAAAAACATTGTTTTATTTTCAAATCTTTTGAGGGAAAGTAAAACGTAAGAAAAGCTCATTTATTTAAGTGTATACAGACAGAGCCAGATCTCATCCCAGTATTTGAGCACTTACTTAGCGAAAAAAGCATGAGTCTCTATATTCAGAAAACTCACAAATGGATCATACGAGCACCAGGCTGATCAAAATTGCGTATGTACCACCGAGGTGACATGTTCTGCATCAAGTAAGGAGTGAGATAAATTGTTCCATTTGGCGTCAACGAACAGATATTTGTATGCACAGCATGTATCAAAACTAATTACTGCTGTGTAGATTCATCAAGGACATATAGAACACTAAAAAAGCCAGCAATTTTGTAACAAGTTCGATATAGTAAGTCTTCTTTGAATTAGGATTATATGCACCCGTCGGAACTCCTTGTGCTAAAAGGTGCAATATATCTCTGAAAAAATCTTTTGCACATCACTATCAATGGCCTTCCACACGCTTTCGCCACAATAGACATCGCGACATGCCGGATATCATTGCGCTTCAGATGAGTCAATTTTTCAGTCTAAAGAGTAACAAATTATAACCAGACAGAAAAGAACAAGCTATAACCATTATGAGAACAACGTCCTAAGTGGTCTTTTGATCTAAACAATGATGAGGGAACAACTTCTCAGATAAAGGAGGGCCATATTGGGGAAGAAATCGGTTATATGATTAAGTGGAGAATGAGTCTGGAAACCAATAATCATGGGTTCTTCAATGGTCATCGAATTCTAGGATGCATGCTTAAACAGCGAAACTTCAAATCCAGTGGCAAGGCTAACAATTGACTAGTCTAATGACATCCTCATTTAGTCTGGATGTTTCTCCCGCAGGAATGAAAAGACAGTAACCAACAAAACTTCACGTAGGTGATGGTTGATGACTTCATTGTCAGTCTTACCCGATGAATGCAAATGCTACTCCGTGTAACAAGAGAAGCCGCTTGCAATTCCATATGACCAGCCCACGTGCCATCATTTCCCATGGTTTTGCAATAATCCTCAAATGGCGCACCATCCTCAATAAATGGTTCAAACATTTCACGATTTTTCTGTCATTAACAATTCCCATCTTAGATGCACATATCAGGTCCATTCTTCAAACAAGGATTTTATTTCCTTAAAACACATCACTATGGGAAAAAACCAATGAAAATAAAGGATTCTGTTGAAACTTGAAACAAGCAAAACTATCAATTTGTGCCATTACAAAACATTAAAGTTTTATCATGCATGCTAAAAAGTTAACATCAGTATCAATTCTCTAATTTTTTTTTTCTCAATATCTCCTCCATATGTCGGTTTGCATAATATTGGCCCCCTAAAGTGGCAACCGCACGTTCCTGTAGGCTAGAACAATGCGGGTAACTATAAAGTCCAGCTTCCTCCTGCACCAATCAGTTTAGGCCAAGATACACCATCCAAATCACAGTTAACACTAAAAAGGTTTTCCTCCCTAGTAAAATAAGAATGTCAAATTGCTCAGGTGATCCTTGTGTTGGTATAACTCTATGCAACTTTGAATGTGAGCTGAATATCACCAGGAATAACCATTGGCAGCAGAAATGTATGCTTCAACGTATAATACACATTTTAACTTGGTTTTTTCTTCCAAAGGCATGCTATTTCAGTGTCTATATAAGTGTGAGATCCATCAATACTTACAGAAAAAGTACAAGAACAAAATGCACCAAATAAAGTTCAGATTCGGATCACTGAGCACTAATACAAATGAGGACAACATCTCCATGTAAAAAAACCCCTGCGAACATAATTCCTACTGCTTGAAAAAGAGAAATCTGCACTCCACATACCAATATGTACTGAACAACCATACTCCGGTACTTTCCATGTTCATCTTCATTGCCTTCCAACCGACCTGCAAGGGCCCTGATTAACAAGGGTGGACAACTATGAAAATTCCAACAATAGCAAAGGCATTTCTATAGACAAAAGCTCCATTCAAGGCCATCAGATTACCTGGAGGATGGATAATTCAAATACGCTGAATGAAAACGGGGTTGAGGAACATGGTTTGTTTCTCTAGGCGTTGTGCAATAGTGATACAATAGTGATAGAATTTTACAAAGTTACTTGGATATCGGAAGAGTCAATCTAATATCCTCGAGACTAAGTTAAAAGAGATACATTCCCTGGCAAATAGAGCTCTTCTTTGAGATATATTTCCAGATGCAGGGTCTCAAGTAGAATGATACATTGTACGAAAAGCAATCGTCTTTCCAACAGAGGAATTTCTAGTGCATCAATGATGGTGTTCCAGAACCAGTGTACCATAAAATGCACTGTGCTGTGTTCTCACGACAGAGCGGTAATGCAATGAGCATACCATAAATCTACCACAACAGAGAGGAATACTGTCATCAAACAAAACAAATCAAACCCTGGAAACATTCAACAAAATCATGAACAATACGGTGATCTTTTTCTAACAAGGAACAGAGACCTGAAAAAGCAATTACCATCTGCAGTCACCTGGACAATTTTCAGGCCCAGAGCATCAAGCTGAGCTCGGAACTGCGTGTTATCAGCTTGCTTCCCCTGCTTTTTGACCTGTTCATCAACGCATACCACATTCACGTCCCCTCAGATTTTGAAAACAACCACCGACGAATACTCCAACCAAGAACTTAGCCAAAAATACCTCCACGAAAGCTCAATTTCGGAGGCCTCGCCGCAACAAACAGATTATCGCAGCAATTGAAACTTTCGAAATTGTTCGGAGATCGAAGAGCAAGCAATAGTCACGAGTGCCCAAAAAGATGCAAACTGCAAAAACCATGAGAAGCGAAGGACATGACAAGATCTACAAAATACATTATGGAAGTTCTTGGCAGTTGCAACTTTAGGAGTAGAAGTTCTTGTTAACAAGTCCTTGACAATTGAAGATGAAGGACACTACATATACATGACTTGATTCATTTGATGGACATTGATATTGTTATACAAAAGTCTTGTGATGATACTGAAAAATGCAGCAGAATGCCTTTGTAATTATGTTAATTATTTGTCTAGGGATGGTAAGAATTGGTGGTATAGACACTGATATTGCTCTCTTATTCTTCGACTTTATATATTTATTAGTTCACACTTAAATTTTGGCTAAATATTTAAGTTTAAATTGCACAAAAAGTTAGAAATCAATTCAGCCCTAACAAAAAAGGATTTTCACATCACATGGACATTAATATTATTTGCATCAATTAAGTTTTACTTTTATTTTATTTTCCCTTATTGCATTTTTGGATAAACAGAAAAAATTTCAAAAAAATTTCAAAAATGACTATTAAATTAATAAAAAAAGAGCGAAATGGCTTAGGGCTGGGCCTGACCCCAGCCCATTTTCTTTTTCCTTCACCCAGGGCTGGGCCCATGTCCGCTCATTCTTCCCCCAGGCCCGGCCCCTCCGCCTACTTCCCCCTCCGCCTCCTTCCCTCTCCTTCTTCTTCCTCACGCTGCAGACGAGACGCGCGCAGGACGACCTACGTACGGCTGAGAGAGGAGGGTAGACCGGCGACGGATTGGACGGCGAGGGGACGCCGGTTCGGCCAGGCGGAGGCCCGGTCGCCGCGCCAAGGACCGGCGGTCCGAACACCTCCGTCGACCGGCCTCCTCCCCTATAAATAGAGGGCGGCGAGCTCAGTTAAAAGAGGGAATGGAACTTGGAAGAGAGAAAATCGGGAGAAGGGGGAAGGTCGAGAAAGAGGGGGAGCTTTTCTGAGAGAAAAACCGAGCGAGATTCGAGAGAGATCCGCAAGCGAGAGAGAGAGTGGATGGTAGGGGAGAGTCGCCGGCCGCCGTCACGCCTCGTTCGCGTGGAAGCCGCGGCAGGTTCCGTTCGGGTTTGTCTCGTTTTTCTTCAATTTGGGGCCCGAGGATTCCGGCTCGGAGAGGAGCGAGGAGGACGGACGTAGCCCGATGGATCGAGCTTGTCCGCCGTCCGACGCCGCCGACCCGGGTAGGGCTCCTTCATCCAAGCGCCCGTCGTACCCCGTTTTTGTGCCCTGTGTCGGGCCCGTCTGCCAAGCCGCCGTGGTTCGGGTCGTGTGAGTTTCCGGCCTCATCTAGGTGCGGGCTGCGGTTGCAAGGCCTCGGGCGTCGTTTGTTTTGAATCCCGGCTTGAACTCGGGCTGCTTGTTCTCGTTTCTAACCCCCATTTGCCGATGCACCCTATATATGTTGGATGAAATGCCTGACTGAAACGTATGCAATTTGTTCTTGGTTCCCCGTCCGTTTCTGATGTTCGTGGTTTGTCAAAAGCATCATGGTAGATTTCCGCCGCTGTCCTTTGCGTTGTGCGTTCTTGCTCCGCGGTATCTTTCACTACAGGACACGGTTCCGCGGATGACCGGTCTCTGCCGCGGTCGAAGACGAGGGGCGACAGTCATTGTGGCCGCGAATGTCCGCCGCGCGATGACTGGCCGCGGCTTGTGCTGTGCGTGCCTAAACTATCTTGATTAGAGCTCGAGTCTTTTTAATGGTCTGCATCAGCTGTTGTCCTTGGCCCTCGGGGAGAACTTGAAGCAAGAATGCTTCTGTGAGGTCGCGAGGGCGAGAGGGGAGATGGGCGAGAGACGTGCGGGGTGAAGAGAAAGGAATGAAAAGAACAAGAAAAAGAAACAAAAGGGGGAGGGGCAACAAGATTATAGAATAAAAAAAAGGGGGTCTTTCTATTGTCCCTTGCTCAATAAAGTACAAAAAGTGGGGACTCTACTTTAGGCCGACCACACGCAGAGAACAGGACAAGAGAGAGGGAAGGAGAAAGACACTAAAAGTAGAAAAGTCGAAAATTTGAAAGGACAAGTGGGGGGCGGGCTCTTCTCTGGCCACCGGAGGCATGACCCAGGTCGGCCGGGGCGGATCCGAATCGGGCACTCGTGGTCTGGCCGACCAGGTCAGTTTATATTACATTGTTATTTTAATTTCTTTTTTAAAATTATGGAAAGGCCTAAAAATTGTTTCGAATATATTTCTTCCAAAATTGCATAAAAATCCTTTAAAAAAATCATCAAATCTCAAAATTTAAACAAAATTAGGTCATGGAAGGGCAATAATTGATTAATTAGAATAATCAAGTTCTCGATTATAGTTTATTAATTTCTCTAGTTGCAAAAGTAAAGTATTTCTTCTAATGTTTTACTTAAGTTTCTAATCTACCTATCACAATGATTAATGGTGACTCATAAATGAAAATGATTTGTTGGTCTTCGAACCATAAGTTGCGAATTAGTGTGTATGGGAGAGTATAGACTAAGCCAATTTTATTTGACCTCTCTTATGTTTCAATATCAAAATCTGAACTTTTTTTATCCGACGACAAGTTTTTTTTATTTATTGAAATCTTTAAAAGTCTTTCTTTTTCCACTAACTTTTTCTATGTGTGTCTGTGTAGTGTATATTTTATCAACAATTTCTTTCCATTAAGTACTTCAATTTAGTGGTTTTGCTCAATTTTTCAAATATAAATTTTGTGCATACACTTAACATGTGTGCATATAGTACTATATATGTAAAAAGTCCCTTAAATTTTTCTCTTTTGGTGCCTAATATGAGACATACTTTTTGGTCCTTCGATTTTCCTATCATGTTTGTCGATCCCATTGACGTCAAATTGTGTTGAATGAACAAATTAGGAAAAAGGTTGTTTAATCTTAGTGAGGTAGAAAACCCCATTGCGAAGGATAGGAAGGACAAGGATGAGATTAAATAACCTAGGTCTCCCTTTACCAAATCATCATCTTGGTAAAGCCACTACAAGGATATTGTACTCCCTGGATCACTAATGAACTCTAGGAATCTCTTTTTGTCTGAAATCACGAGAGAGGATCAAGAGAACATATTATATACCTATTATGGAAATCACAAGAGAGGATCTTGAAATCTTCCAATACAGATACGGATACTTTCAATGTCATTCTCCCTCTATTGGAAAAGACTGTCCTCAAAGGCCAGTTCCATGAAGTTCTTGATCTTCATGATGTAGTGATAGATCAGCAACACTGAAATTACGTACTTTTTATGAAGCTCACTTTGATAATTGCTTGATTTCCTTTCCTCTTTCTTTGGACTCTTCCTCACATCCTCACATAACTGATTGATTCCTCCCGTAATTGCCCAATTTCCTTAGCTATTTCTTCGACATCTTCACTGAATAGATGCTTATTGGGTTATTAAAAGACCCAAATGATTGGAAAAACGAGTTTTTAGTAGTTTGACTCATTGAATTGTCACACGCAAACTAATTTTTTAAAAATGATTAATCAACCGCCACTTCCTAATAAGTGATGACTAGAAGTGATTCCTGACCTTCCACCGCCTCTACATAAGATTCCATATGTTAGCTTAAATTGATGCGATAAATTAGTTGTCAAATGATTGATCATGGCTCGTGGGTTCCCACTTGAGATTTACTCTCTCTCTCTCTCTCTCTCTCTCTCTCTCTCTCTCTCTCTCTCTCGTGAAATCAATAACACTATGTGGGCTAGGGGTGAGACCGATCCTGGATCGGCCCAACTGCCGGTCCTGGTCCGATTCCTAGGGAGATTGGGTCGGTCATTGGTCTTAAAATTCCTAGATCGGTATTGTGTGGGTCGGTCCTCGGTCCTAAGAGTTCCGAATTGGTCAAACCTGCACCAACCCCGATTATATATTTATATATATATATATATATATATATATATATATATATATATATATATATAATTTTTTTGGTAAAAAATATATATATAATTTTTTTGGTAAAAAATATATATATAATTTTTTGTTTGGTAAAAATATATATATAATTTCTTATATATGGAGAAAACCTTAAAATAAATGATATCAACAATATTAAACAACTTTTTAGTGAAAAGTTCAAGTAATTTTACATTGTTCTTTAATAACTTAGGTTTTTAATGTCTTTTACGACGTCAATAGTCATAATTTATGAAGGGGGAAAATATTTTTGTGAGAAGTCCTCACTGCATTCAAAAAGGCACCTTATGGCATCCTCCTTAAGTATTCATTCTCTTATATCTTATTTGTCCTCTTAGTCTTCAATTTTCTAAAATCGAAAGAAACAATTTCTTCGCTCGCCACTCGACACTTGCCTCGCTCGCTTTGGGTCACTCGTGCCGCTCGCCGCTCGATGCTCGATTGGCTTGTTGCTCCCCGCTCAATATTCGATGCTCATTCTGTTCGACACTCACCCCATTTGACCCCTCATCACTTGCCTTTCTTAACTAACCTTGCTCATTATCAAATCCATTGGGTTAGTACGATCCCCAATTGCTCTTTCAAGTAGTACAAAAATGAAATAAAAAAATTATTGGTTGGTCTTAAGTTGACCTTGAAACCGAACTGAACCCATTGGGTCAGTCCGATGCTCAATCACTTTTTTAAGAAGCACAAAAAATGAAATAAAAAATTATCGGTTGGTCCCAAGTTGACCCTAGAATTAGACTAAACCTATTGGGTCGGTCCAATCCTCGGTCCCTAGCTCAATAAGGTTGATCCTCGGTCCTAAAAATCGAGGACTAGCACTGTGTTGGTTGGTCCTAGGGTTAAGGGTGGACCGGCCCAACCCGAACCATGCTCACCCCTAATGTGGGCAACTAGTTGCAAATATGTTAGTAGAATTCCCTCCAACTTATGTGACGCTGAGATTGTTGAGGTTAGACTCTCTCTCTCTCTCTCTCTCTCTCTCTCTCTCTCTCTAATAGGGAGTCATGTACATGTTGGCTGCATTAAGTGTTTTTGTATTATAAAGGGTTAAAAATCCTGAATTAGTGAACCTACCCATAGGCAGCCCAGTTGGTTACGACTTGGTCGATGTTTAGGTCTTGGCTTCGATTCCCCAACTAGTTGATTGCGACTTAAGTGGGGACCCATGGGTGATAGAGTCCCGTGCTAGTCCCCCTCAAGGTATAGTCACCAGTCTTCGCTAGCTGGTGTCCAACGGGGGCTGTGAGCACCCCTAAGGTGTGCCAAGGTGAATCCTCGGTATTAAAAAAAAAAAATCCTGAATTGGTGTGCTAATAAAAAAAACCAAACATATATAAAGCGATTCTACATGTATATGTAGTGGAGGTTCTATAAGGCAACGCAAAGGATATTCCTCTTTATTTATGGAACTCTTGTTCACTGTTGAATTACAAGGATCACCTAGTGAACTACCTCAATAATACATGTTCATCCAGTTGCAAAATCTTCAATAATTCATGTCTAGCCTCCACCAATTTAGTACACAAAAATCTTTGTAATGCTATCGCTAACTATATCTAAATTGTAGGACTACCCACTTGACTCATTGAAACTCCTCCTTTTAGTTGCTAATTTCAAAAAATTATCTAATAGTCTACATCTACGATAGACTTTCATCACGAAACATATTGCCACATTATTCTACCTGAAGGAGAGATACCAAAGTGGTTGCTTCCCAAGGGTTATATCTTTTGTGACTTCAAATGACTAGTATAGAAGATTCTAACAGTGGCATGCTGTGTTGTATTTCAAGCAAAGGGTGATCTCCACTTTATGCTTATGGGATCCATTAATTGCAAAGAGAAGGTAAACACCAAATATCTCGGGATGTTTGATTTTTCCTTGTCAATCGCATCATGATGTCACTAATAAATGTCATGTTTTGCACAACATGCTTAGCTACATATTGTTTACTGATTTCTATGGCGTTAGCATATCTTTGTAATAATCATGAGCAACGAGTACTTTTAACTGGACTCCACATCATTTTATGATAATTGCACCTACTAGCTACCAGGAAAAATGTTTCGAGCATGGTTAATTTCCTAATATGGCCCGTAGATTTTTCCCATTGGTGAAATCATATAACTAGCAACCTATTAATCGGGTATACTCATAGTAATTTATCAACAAGAAATGTGATAATTAATAATCAACTTTTTCATAGATTTATCACTCAAAACAAAAACTTAATGCTGAACATAGTAATTTACCAATGAAATTAATAACTCACCGACATAGTTCCATTTCTTAAAAGGTAACAAAGGGATCGCCAAAGTAAGGAATTTAGCAACTTTGAGTGGAAAGTAAATTATCATATATGGAAATTACCACTCAAAGCATAAACTTAGCAGTGAAATTAGCAACTTACCCACATAATCTACTTACAAACTAGTTAGTTATCACTAAAATAAGGAATTTGCCATTATGGTTAAAATAGAAGTTAGTAAAAATACGGTTGGATTAAGCAACTTGCCAACATAGGCCCATTTTTACCGTAGCATGTCACCAATAATTTAAGGAATTTATAGAATCCAAACTCAATGGTAAGTCACCAAGCTATTTATAAATGTGCCATTAGAAATAAGGGTTAATACTCTGAAAAATCCCAAACCGGGTACACCTGACAAATTTACCCCAAATTATTTTTTTGACTACAAAAATCCCAAACCGGTATACTTTTGACAAATTTACCTCAAACCGATACACATGTGACAAATTTACTCTCTGTTAGTTTTCGTTAAATTTAAATGACACATGACAATTGACTGGTATATCAATTTGGGATTTTATACTCTATTTGTCACAATTTATAATTTTTGTGATTTTTTTGTGATATTAATCCAATTTAGTGGAGGGTATAATTGTCACAAATTTACCAGTCTTGAGTTTTTTATGGTCGAATAAATTAGTTTGGAGTAAATTTATCATAAAAATACAAGTTTAAGGTTTTTTATGGTCAGTCGGGGTAAATTTGTCACAAGTATATAAGTTTGAGGTTTTTTATGGTCAAAAGAATAATTTGGGGTAAATTTGTCACATGTGTATCAGTTTGAGATTTTTTAAGGTATTAACCCTAAAAATAAAATATCAAGATCCAAGTTAGTTTTGTTACGGAAAAATTAGTGACTGATCATACATTATGAAGGGTGCCTCGGGTGGTGGGCTTGGTGAGAGAAAAGAAAAAGTACAAGGAGTTACGGGACCTTTAGTTGGACCGTCTATTGGGAGTGGGGATTGTACGGGGTATACTGCAATACTACCCTCCACTATAAGCCAATCGTGTCACGGAAAAAACATAATATGGCCACATTGAATCTCACATTTACATTATTTGTTTAGGATTTCTACTCAAAAGTTCAAATCATTAAGAAGTAATTTGTTTGAGGGCAATTGGTCAGGTTCCTTAAGAAGCGAAGCCCGCGTGAAGAAGCTACAGAGACTCGTGGCTTGTAATCTTATTTTGCCTCTCTCCTTGAGCGGCTGAGCCCCCCAAAAAAAAGAAAAAAAACTCTCAAGAGAAAAACAAACGTTGCGGCTAACACCATATATTTAAATGGTAATAAAATGAGTCTATCTATTTATTTATTTTTTTTGGAAAGAACATATGCTATAGCCCACATGTTAAGATGGGGATTCATTTCTTTGAAATTCCACTTGCCTACAGCCCCTTTTTACTCCTTTAAAGTATCAGAGTGCTCTCTGCCTCTTTTAATGTTCGGGATCTTCAAGAATACAAGAGGAGGGTCAATAGCCAGACATCAGCTGGATTGGACGGACAAATCCATAAGCAGGGATGAAAACAAATTTTGAGAGCACTCCGGGAGATTTTCGGACTCCTTCCTTCCCAGTCGGACGTCTTCCGTCGTCACTCGCGACCATTCCCTTACCATGGCCCAGAAACTCTCTGTTATCCTCTGTTTTTACATTCATTCCATCAAAGGGAGTTGAGCCTTTTGCCCAAAGCCTCTTCCATCGACACCGATCACGGTAGCTGGCGTACTTGGAGTCCCGGTTCCAGCGTTCGATTATTGCTCATCACCGTGTATCTCTTGTTTCTGTGAAGTATTGGGAGAAGCGTTGCCTTGCCTTGTTTTGTAGGCAAAAACTCTGAAGCTGTCAAGTCCGCTCGATCTCCATGTATCGATCTCAAGTTCGTTGATCGACGCTTACCTGAAACTCTTTGGACGAGTTTACTCAGCAGTCGTGGTTGAATATCCCATCTCGCTAAGGTTGGTTTTGGAACATTTCTTTCGGTCATTTCATGAGTGAAGATTTAGTTTGAAGTTGACGCTGGTGTATGTCTGGGAAGAGACCAGGATTGAAATCATTTTTTTTCCATGATGAATCAAACCCTGTGTGCAAAGAAAGAAGTATTTGGATTGTCGTGCGGTGTTACATTGAGTCTATTTCCTGAGATGCTCACCGAGTGTTTGATGGAATGCGTGGGTCAAATCTGTGATCCTTGCCACGTGCTGTTGATTGATTAGGAAGCAAAACTGACACATTCGGATTGATTTTGTTGAACGATACTGATTATGGGATGTGGTTGTTAGTCTATGCATTGCGGATTAAAATGTTTTTCCCCATTTACTACGGATCTGCTTTCCTTCCCAGTACACTTTTTGGTCTCCAAATATGTCACCGACTATCTATTTTTGCTATTTTTTGCATCCATCCGGCCCCTATGGTGATTGTTCGTTTTGCTTGGCGGGAAAAGTGGCTCGAAATCTTTGCCCCATACGTTGATTAGCTTGGTGAATCTTCCACTGGATGAGGTCCAGTACTTCCCCTCAAATCCGGCGTGTCTTTCTGCAAATCTCGGCTTATGCATCATGGCTGACGGACGATGTGGTGCTCCAGGCAACTAAAGCCAGACAACGGTGATGTTTCATTCAATGCTCGAATACGTCGATCAACCATGAGGTCGAGTTAGAGCAGAGTTTTTCGAGATATGCGCAAGGAAGATGATAGGAAGAAGACGATAGGGAAAAAAACGAAAAAAGAGGGATAAAAAACAAGAGAATTCGTTGTGGGCTTAGCATGAGAGGATGGGTTAGTGCCGTTATGTTCAATATTGGTTTTACTGGTGATTGGGCTCTAGATCTCCTTTTCTTTTCTTTTCTTTTTTTTTTTCATTCAAGTGAGTTTGGGTTTGATTAGTTTCTAGAGGGAATTGAGACCACTTTGAATTTTTGATCGAAGCGTCTTAAGGCAATAAACCTGATGGCCAGTGCCCATAGCTTTCATATGTGAGACTGGTGTCCGGCCCGTGTCTAAGCCAATAAAAAAGAAAAAGGAGCAAAAAAGATCTCGTGAGGACCAAGTTAATGCAAATATGAATTGAGGTCTAAGTATGATGTCAGAAAGTCGAAGCATATATTACACAGTTCGATTTCATCAAATACGAATCGAGGTCCAAGCATGTGCCTATACAAGTAAAAATAGGTTAATAAGTAAACATCACTCTGAAGTAAAATCATTTAAAGTAATGTTAGGGGAGACATTTTGGTTCCCATTTTTACGATATCTCATTTTAAATGGCACTCAATGTCAACATCAGTAATATTTAACTTGTTTTTCACTAATGCTCACGATTTTCCTCTAAAGAAAATAATCTAATGATTTGAAAAAAACAATGTCAGACTTTGGAGATGTCAATACCAAATTGAAAGAAATTGGGGTGATTAGTGATTGTTAGTGTGGCTTGTGAAATTAGTTCTTAGAACTAAAGACTTTAAGGCACGTGTGAGCGAACAAATTGTGATCATGCAGTTTGAACTGGTGAAGTAGTGAAGTAGGTGAAGTCCTGAAAATGAAATAGACCGAGTTGATTATATTGTGGCCGAAGAAGCAACACTGGCATTGAGGCTTATTTTCATAAAGTTAGCCAAAGGAATTTGGATGAAAATATTCAATCAAAATCATAGCTTATTGCAGCCTTGCAGCTTTATAAGTCGTCTTAGTCGGAAACATTGGGCATCTTTCAAAACTAATAAATGAAAATTCCAAATAAGAACTTGAATGAGGTTATTTTTTTAAAAGAGAGTTTAGAGTAGATATTATTTTATTAAGAGCTTGAAGTGACTAAATTAGTATCAAATAAAAATTTGAGCTCATCACTCCTTCAAATATTTGCTGGCTAGTGAGCATGTGATATTTTTAGGGGTCGAAATATGAGCATTTTTGTAACAGAAATGCAATGTAAATCAGTCACCGGACTCACTCTATCCTTGGATTCACTCCAAGTATGAGCATCAAAATCAAATTTTATCATTTTTCTTTCCAGAGTAAAGTCGCGAGAAGTGAAGCTACCACGAAGGTGATGAGAAAATACTCCCCTGCGCTTTTGACTAAGCAAAAAAGACGGTAAGAGATATAGTCAAATCACATTAAATTCATAATGATCGGCATAATTAGTACACTTGCTTAATGTGGAAATCTTCTTTTGGACCAAATAATTTGAATGGAACACTTAAGGCAAAATCTTTCTTAGGAACTCTTGTCCAAATTATGTAATGTTTTTGAAAAGGACTTGCACTTTAATTTGTCTAGGATTATCATCTCTGAGCATCCAATAAATAGGGTCCTACTCAAGCAGAAGATCCTTCCCCCCAAAGTATAAAAAACTAAGCTATTGGCGTACTAAGAAATCATTTGTAGGTGTTCTTGTATAAATTTTCTAATTTCTTTGAATTTATACATTGAACCAATCACATCACTTTCAAGAAAATACAAGGTTTGGTTTATTTTCATGCTTGAGCAATGAAAAGAAAAGGCAATACTTATCCAATTTGTAACTAGAATGTCTAGTGCATAAAGAAAAATATGACGTACCAATTATTGGTGAAGACATACTCAAATTAAAACCCTTTTCTCAGATCAGCACTAGTATGTTCATAGTCGCATAACCAATAGGTCTTGTGAAAAATATTTAAAATGATTTGCACGCCAAAGCTATTCTCTCAAGTTAACTAACAGGCCTGCACTCTAAATTTGGATCTCTTCATTCCCATTGTATACTGATATATCTCTAGTAAGCGAATCATGAAAGGCATATCAAATAATCATGTGAATTTTAGCCACCAAAATCACGCTAGCGACATTTGTTTGTTGTTCCCGGTGCCGCGGTATTTTGGTACACATCATCCACCTTTAGACAAAGTACTCTTTATTGTTAATAAGTCCTTATTGGAAATGAAGAGAAAAAGAAGGATGAATAAATTAAATTAAAGCAAACGAAAGTGAGGTGGTGACCATCTAATGAGCCACATGTCAACTCTCCATAAAACCCTCCACAGAGTACCAAAATATTGTGATAGCACCAGATGAATTCAATAATTCAAGCTGAGAGAGAGAGAGAGAGAGAGAGAGAGAGAGAGAGAGAGAGAGAGAGAGAGAGAGCACAAACTTTATATAAAAGGATTTAGAAATTCTCATTTGATATGAAAGGTGGAAAAAAAACACTCAAAATCGCTCCTAGATTGCAAGTTCTCTCGACATCATCCAGTAGTCATACTATAATCCATGCAAAATAAAAATCTCAACCTTTCCCAATCCTTTTATTGGCAAGAAGTGTCCAAAAGCTCCTCCATGAGAACGTCGCCGAAAGGTAATTGTACATGCACTAAATAGTAAAATTGAGACATCAAGCAGAAGCTCCCATTCTACGAATCCTCTATACGTCATTGCTATTCAAAGTCTTAAGGCTCCAGCTTCGTAATATAGTTGGTTCACAATATCTTATCACTAATGACAAACACCTTCAGATGAGTTAGTGATTATATTTACTAAGAAGTTAGGATAAATGAGTGTTAACATGGAATAAAAGGTTTAACATAAATGAAATAAAAATGAAAAAAGTATTCCCTAAATAGTTATTCGATCGTGGATAATGCATTAGTTGAGAAATTCTAAATATGACATTAAAAATATAAAATAAATATAAAATGTCGAAAACAAAATTAATTAAGGAGTGAGATCAAAGCGACTTGGCTAAGGGGGCAATGACTCAATAGTGATATGATATGGAGACATTTAGTTTGAAAAGTGGAGGGAAAGTGGGGAAACTCGTTTTAGGGTTTCCTTGTCTAGAATCCATTATGAGAGAAAAAATAAGTCAAATTGTTCATTATAAATAATAATCCAACATGCTATGTTCTTGCGATTGACCCTTGTATATTGACGCTAGGGGCATGGGAGTCTGGATAGTTTTCTTTTCTATTTCTTTTATTAATGGAAAAAGGCAAGTCAAGTCAAGAAGAAGGCTCCACCCACCTTCTACAAAATGCCGTGGAAATTACACACGCATTGATTGTCCTTTTGTTTTCGTTTCTATCTACCTACATTTTATTAAATCAGTTTGGTCCAGAATATGCTTGCCAACTCAGAGCATCATAATTATCGGTTGGTTTTCCTTTCTATTTTTTTTTGTTAGTAGAGAAAGTAAATCAAGACAAGAAAGGAAAAAAATAAGGATATGACATAAATTTTATGCACCTCCCGTGGATATTATTTGTGCATTGATTGTCCTTTTATTTTATTTTCTATTGCTATCTATTTTTTATTAAATTAATTAGTAGAGAATATGCTTCTATTTCTTTATAAGTAGAAAAAGCAAGTCAAGCCTACAAAGGAAAAGAAAGAAAGGACGCTTCTATTTCTTTATTAATAGAAAAAGCAAGTCAAATCAACGGAGGAAAAGAAAGAAAGGAGCACCTCCCGTGGAAATTAATGTGCATGCCAGGGGCATGGGAGTATTTCTAGTTTTCTTTTCTATTTCTTTTATTAATGAAAAATGTAAGTCAAGTCAAGAATCAGGTTCCACGCACCTTCCACAAAATGCCGTGGAAATTATGCATGCATTGATTGTCCTTTCGTTTTCTTTCCTATCGCTATCTGCTTTTTATCAAATTAGTTCGGTCGAGAATATGCCTGCAGACTCGAGCATCAGAATTATTGGTTGATTTTCGTTTCTATTTCTTTATTAATAGAGAAAGCAAGTAAAGATGAGAAAGGGAAAAAAAAAAGGATACGACATAAATTTTATGCACCACCCACGGATATTACGTGTGCGTTGCTTTTTGTTAAATTAATTGGTGGATAATATGCTTTATTGACTTAGAGCATCAAATTGCTCCGTGGTTTTCATTTCTATTTCTTTATTAGTAGAAAAAGTAAGTCAAGTCAACAGAGGAAAAGAAAGAAAGGACATGCATAAATTTTATGCACCTCCCGTGGAAATTAGTGTGCATGCCAAGGGCATGGGAGTATTTCTAGTTTTCTTTTCTATTTCTTTTATTAATAAAAAAAGCAAGTCAAGTCAAGAACCAAGTTCCATGCACCCTCCACAAAATGCCGTGGAAATTATGCATGCATTGATTGTCCATTCATTTTCTTTTCTATCCCTATCTGCTTTTTATCAAATCAGTTCGGTCGAGAATATGCCTGCAAACTCGAGCATCAAAATTATCGGTTGATTTTTATTTCTATTTTTTTTATTAATAGAGAAAGCAAGTCAAGACGAGAAAGGAAAAAAAAAAAAAGGATACGACATAAATTTTATGCACCTCCCATGGATATTACGTGTGCGTTGATTGTCCTTTATTTTATTTTCTATTTCTATCTGCTTTTTGTTAAATTAATTGGTGGATAATATGCCTTATTGACTCGGAGCATCAAAATGCTGGTTGGTTTTCGTTTCTATTTCTTTATTAATAGAAAAAGCAAGTCAAGTCAACAGAGGAAAAGAAAGAAAGGACATATGTAAATTTTATGCACCTCCCGTGGAAATTAGTGTGCATGCTAGGGACATGGGAGTATTTCTAGTTTTCTTTTCTATTTCTAATAAAAAAAAAAAAGGCAAGTCAAGTCAATAATCAGGTTCCACGCACCTTCCACAAAATGTGGTGGAAATTATGCATGCAATGATTGTCCTTTCGTTTTCTTTTCTATCGCTATATGCTTTTTATCAAATCAGTTCGGTCGAGAATATGCCTGCAGACTCGAGCATCAGAATTATCGGTTGATTTTCATTTCTATTTTTTTATTAATATAGAAAGCAAGTCAAGACGAGAAAGGAAAAAAAAAAAGAAAAAAAAAAGATACGACATAAATTTTATGCACCTCCCACAGATATTACATGTGCGTTGATTGTCCTTTATTTTATTTTCTATTAATATCTGCTTTTTATTAAATTACTTGGTGGACAATATGCTTGCCAACTGGGAGCATCAGAATTGTCCGTTGTGTTCGTTTCTATTTCTTTATTAGTAGAAGGGAAAATGTCACAAACGGTCCCTATATTATTACTTAATGTGCATTTGGTCCTTGAACTTTCGATTTGCTCAATTTGGTCCTTGAACTATTGATAAATGTCCGATTTGATCCTCGAACTTTCGATCGGTTCAATTTGGTCCCTAAACTATTTGATAAATGTCTGATTTGGTCCATGAACTTTCGATCGGCTTAATTTGGTCCATGAATTATTGATAAATATTTGATTTAGTCCTTCGTTCTTTGTTTTCCTTTATTTATTTATTTATTTATTTATTTTTTGCTTCTTCTCTCTTCCCTCCGTCGGCTCCGATGGAGGGAAGCCGTCTCATGGCCGGACGCAAGGGAGGGCGGCCCTCGTCAGCGTTGAGCGAGAGGCTCCCTCGCAGATCTGGTGAGGGAGCCCCTCCTCGGCGTCGGGCGAGAGCACCCCAGCGTCGGGTGAGGGAGCCCCTCGCCCGACGCCGGCGAGGGTCTCCCTTGCTAGATCCGGCGAGGGGCTCCCTCATAGATCTAGCAAGGGAGCCCCTAGCCCGACGCCGGGCTGCGAGGGAGCTCCTCACCGGCATCGGGCAAGGAGTAGCCTGGCGTCGGGTGAGGGGCTCCCTCGCAGCCCCTTGCCAGATCTGCGAGGGAGCCGCTCACCGAATCTAGCGAGGGAGCCCCTCGCCGACGTCGGGCGAGGAGCACCCTAACATTGGGCGAGGGGCTCCTTGCCAGATCTGCGAGGGGCTCCCTCACCCGACACCGGGGTGCTCCTCGCCCGGCCGCCGGAGGGGCTCCCTCGCCAAATCTGCGAGGGAGCGGCAAGGGAGCCCCTTGCGGCGTCGGGCAAGGGGCTCCCTCGCCGGTTGCGAGGGAGCCCCTTGCTCGATGCCAGCGAGGGCCGCCCTCGCCTACGTCCGTGTGGGGCGGCTTCCCTCTGCCGGCCGGCGGAGGGAAGAGAGAAGAAGCAAAAAAAATAAAAAAATAAATAATAATAATAAAAAGAAAACGAGTAAATAATGACTAAATCAAACATTTATCAATAGTTCGATTAAATTGAATTGATCGAAAGTTTAGGAACTAAATTAGATATTTATCAAATAGTTCAAAGATCAAATTGAGACGATCGAAAGTTTAAGGATCAAATCGGACATTTATCAATAGTTTAAGAACTAAATTGAGCTGATCGAAAGTTCAATGATCAAATTACACATTAAGTAATAGTATAGAGATCATTTGTGATATTTTTCCTTAGTAGTAAAAGCAAGTCAAGTCAACAGATGAAAAGAAAGGAAGGACACGGGCAAATTTTATGCACCTTCCGAGGAAATTACGCATGCAATAATGCACCTTTACTTTCTTTTCCATAGCTTTCTTTCATTAGCACTGCCGCGTGATTCGAGAAAGTCAGGGTCAAAAAGAGCAAAGTGATATACACAGGAGAGATAAAGCTGCAATCCAACTAGACAGTAATAGTCGCTTCTTCGAATAGATAAGCATTCTGCCGAAGCACATCGACAATCATCTCCTCTACTACCCGCTTCTTCGAATCTGAAACAGAAGTTCTCCTTTCTAGGGATCTCTCACGCTCTCTCTTAAAAGAGACACCATTTCCCATAAAAAGGAAGGAAAAAAAAGGGGGAGGGCGTTCACGAAGAGGGTGGAAGGGGAGACACCACCATCTTCAGGCAGCATTTTTCTGGAAAAGAAAAAAAAAAAAAAAAAGCATTCCCCGCCCTTTCTCCTGAACTCAACCGCCCAGCCACCTCCACCATCTCCGTCCGACTACGTCCCGCCGGCGACTGCTCTCGCATCCCATTCCTGGAATCCTACCTCACTCCTTCCTTCACTGTCACGTACTTCTTTACTCTCACGAAAAAAGGGGAAGAAAAAAAAAAAGAAGCATCTTGGTCTTTCTCTACTACGTGAACGGTTGCCATTGAAGCCCCACACAAAACCTCAGAGCCACAGCCGATCTACGTCGTCCGCCACCTCCAGAGCATCGTCCGCCCGCTGCCATTCGTCGTCGCCGTCCCTGACCTCAGTGGAGTCGACTGAAGCCAGACACGAGTTTGGAGTCGCTATTCTCAACCTTCGCTGCCGACGAAGCCCGGGGAATCCAAGCCAGGTAGGGCCGCCGCGATTGAGTGCTCGTTCCTTCTTTTTATTTCTTATTTTTTTGCCTCGTCCCGCTTGATTTTAAAAGAGCAAAGCAAGCTTGATTTCTTTAGTCCTCACTCGCGTCGGATCTGAATGAGTCGGTTTTTCTTAAGTTTGAACGTTGCTCGCTGATTTCTCTTGAGTTTAAGTGTGAGCTCCAGCTCCGAATAGGTCCATATTCGCTCTCCAACTCGCTGCCCACTTCGTGTTTGAAGAAATGCCTAAACAGATTCGAATTTGTTCTGTTCAATGCAAGACATGGTATGGAAAAATTTAGTTTGAAAAGTGAGGGAAATTTATTTTGGGATTTGCTTTTGTAGAATCCCTTTTGAAAGAAAAAAGTCAGATTTTTCATTATAAATAATGTTCCAACAGGCGATGTTTTGCGATTGACTCATGTATATTAGCACCAGGAGCATGGGAGTGTTGCTAGTTTTCTTTTCTATTTCTTTTATTAAAGGAAAAGGCAAGTCAAGTCAAGAAGCACCTGTATGGGATGGTTCCGCGCGCCTTATGCAAAATGCTGCTTTTTGTTAAATTAGTAGTTGGAGAATATGCATATCGACTCGGAGCATCAGAAATGATCTTGGTTTTCGTTTCTATTTCTTTGTTAGTACAAAGTGATATCCACATGAGAGAGAAAGCTGCAACCCCACCAGACACTAAGCATTCTGAGGAAGCACATCAACCTTCATCTCCTCTAAAGGCCGCCTCTTCGAATCTGGAACGGAATTATCATGTCTTCTTGAGTTTTCGAGGTACTGATGTTCGAAACAACTTCCTTGGTCATCTCTATGCGGCGCTTGACCAGAAAGGAATCTACACTTACGTTGATAGCGAGGAGCTTCAGAAAGGCGAACGAATAACACCGGCGCTTATTAAGGCGATTGAGGAGTCATGTATCGCAATCATCATTTTCTCCAAGGACTATGCTTCCTCGCCGTGGTGTTTGGAAGAGGTGGAGAAAATCATGGAGTGCAAGGAGCAAAGAGGACTCACAGTATTTCCGGTGTTTTACAAAGTGGATCCTAGAGAAGTGAGAACACCAAGAGAGAGCTACCGAAAAGCTATGGTTAAGCATGAGAGAAAGTTTGGGAGAGATTCCAAGAAAGTGAAGAGATGGAAAAAGGCTCTCCTTGATGCAGGTAGCTTGTCTGGGTGGGATTTGAAGGATAAGTAAGTACTAAGCAGTGATTGATGTGACACTGCTTTGTTATTTCTTTTTTATATGCTGAATCTCTTCTTCTTTTTCCATGAAAGTTAATTATCTTTGGAAATTGATGTATCTAGTACCTTTCCGGATTTTGTCAGAGATGAACGGATTCTATAAAGAGAATTGTGCGGGAGATCTCTATGCAGCTGGACCGAAAACCGTTACACGTTGCCAAGCATCCTGTTGGAATACATCGACAAGTGGTAAAGCTGGAATCTATGTTAAATCTTGAGTCTTGTGATGATGTTCTCATGATAGGATTATGGGGACAAGGAGGCATAGGAAAAACAACATTAGCCAAAGCCCTTTATAATGATATATTCAGAGGATTTGAGGCTTCATGTTTTTTGGCAAACATTCGTGAAACTTCAAAAGATTCCAAGGATTTAGTTCATTTGCAGGAAAAATTGTTGTCCGAGATATTAGTGAGAAAAGAATTAATAGTGTTTAGTGTTGATGGAGGTATTAATTTGATGCGACATAGACTTTGCCGCAAAAGAGTCCTCCTTGTTCTCGACGATGTTGATGACATAAAACAATTAAATGCTTTAGCTGGAGGGCGTGAATGGTTTGGTAAAGGAAGCAGAATCATCATTACTACAAGAGATAAACATCTATTAACTTTCCATAGGATAGATGAAGATCATATTTATGAAGTTAAAACTCTAGATGATATGGAAGCTCTTGAACTTTTCGATAAACATGCTTTTCTTGGAAGTAAGGAAATAGTGATAAGGAAGGATCTTGTGGATAGTGCTTTGCATTATGCTAATGGACTTCCTTTGGCACTTGAGGTATTGGGTTCTTTCCTATGTGGTAGAAGAGAACAAGAGTGGGAAAGCGCATTGAATAAACTTGCTAAAAGTCCTAACAAAGCCATCAATGGTGTTCTCAAGTTAAGTTACGATGGACTAGAGGACTGTGCAAAGGAGATATTCCTTGATATTGCATGTTTCTTCAAGGGGCGATCTATAGAGTACATCATGAAAGTCCTTAATAGTTGCGACTTTGACACAACTATTGGAGTAGAAGTTCTTGTTGAGAAGTCCTTAATAACTAAAGAAAGGAAGACAGTACAGATGCATGACTTGATTCAGTTGATGGGCATGGATATTGTTAAACAAGAATGTCACGATGATCCTGGAAAACGCAGCAGGATATGGCTTTGTGAAGATGTCTGTGAAGTTCTATCAGGGGAAATGGTAAGTTTTGGTGGTTTAAACACTGATTTTACTCTCTTCTTCTCTGACTTCGTATGCTAATTGCAATGCAAGTTCTATAAATGCAGGGAACAGATGCAGTAAAAGCCATAGTTTTGGATTTACCCAAGACAGAAGCAATATACATAGGTCCCAATGCTTTCACAAACATGAGAAGATTGAGGTTGCTTATCATGATTAATGTGCATAGCTCTTTCCAAGATCCTATTTGTCTTCCTAATGAACTGAGATGGTTTCAATGGCCTGAATGTCCTTCTTCGGTTCTCAAATTTCCCGCTGGCCCAAAGAAGTTAGTCAAACTTGATCTGCGCAAAAGCAAAAGCAACATTCAAGTCGTGGTGGACCAATTTAAGGTGGGCATTAAAATGAATTGTCCTTATTTACTTTATCTCTTACACATCTATATCTGTATGCATATGATTATGATTATATATGTGTATATGTCTTATTGAAAACTTTGAATGCAATAATTACTAACTCTGATGATGCTCGTTAACTGTGCTTAAGAAACATCTGCATCTATTAAATTGTTTATATTTGATTAAAGCATTAAAAACAAGATGTCGATCTACTGCATGAACCAACATAAGCGGATTCTTCCTGTTTTAGGGGAGTATTAAACACTTTCCTGTGTGAATTTTAATGTCAATTCGAACAAAAGTTACTCAACTAAAAAAGTTCAATCTCATTTTCAAATGTTAGAGGTACTGAAATTATAAGAAGAATGGACTTATACGGTCAGTAACTTTAATACTGAAAATTGGAACAAGAACTTATTGGTGACATAATTTAACAATTGAATGGTGAACGTGCTTAGTATTCTAATAAACATGAACGGGGATTCAATTTGTGTGCCTTTGAAATGAGAGATACTGAAAATGTTATCAAAGATTCTATATTTTATATAGGAGACGAGCTGACTAGACTCTTTTCGAAATTGCGTATGGAAAGAGAAAGAGATTTTTCTTGCTTATTTGCTTGATCATTGAAGTGAGTGCGTGCTAAATGCTTTTGACTGAACCTCCCATTGTTCTCTCTCCGATAGCATGCAGCCGATAATGAAAAGAGATATATAGAAATCGCGTAGTAAAGGATCTTTAAAGGAGTTGAGTCTTTACTGTAAGTCAAAGTCAGCCCCAAAAGTCCCGTCTCTTTTTATTGTACCAACCTAACCAAAGATTTCTGGCAAGTACTTCTTTATTTTTAGGAGGAGGAATAAGCAGAACTCCAAGAAAGTTATCTTCATCTTTATGGATAAAATATTCATTTTCAAATATAACTGGGAGTTTCTCCTTCTCCTTCCAAGTATATAACACGTTCCCCTCCTTTCCTTTCAATCAGGCCATTCGGTTGCGCCCTTACTCCATTTATTCCTAAGTAAGAAATCACAGGACGAAAAGCAACTCTCAGGGGAGATAGATTGACCAGCCATTCCTTCTCCCGCTTTTTTAAGTAAAGGCTTGTGGAGTACAATTCTATGGAAGAGTCTTACTTAATAGAGGCGCTAGCGCACCACATCTAGGACGCTGGTGGCGTGCAATGGCTTTCACGCATGACTAATAAGGCTTTCTAAAGAAAAGTTAAAAAAGGGCTCATTTTGCTAATTTAAATATATTTAAACCTAAATCTAATCTAAAGTTATGTATGTATGTATTATATTTGTATTAATATTTATACTACTGTACAAAGTAAAGGTGACCTTCCACATGATCTCAATTTAATTTCTTCCCCAAAATGTCTCGATTACTTATTTTACAAATATTGTATTCATAGAGAGGTGCGTAAACTAGTAATTTATTTGATCTCTCACATGTTTCACAATCTAAATATTAATCTTTTCTGTGCTACAACAAATTTCTTACTGCAAATTTTCATCTTGAAATATTTTGCATATATTCTATGTTTGTGGATTGTGTATTTACCAACAATTTCTTTCCATTAAATATTTCTAATTTGGTGGTTTTGCTCAACTTTTCAAATATCAATTTTTTCAAATCTTGTGCTTACTCTTATATTTTTCTCTTCCTATGCCTCCTATGAGACAAACTTTGTGGGCTTTCAATTTTGCTGTCGTGCTCATCGGCCACACTGAAGTCGGAACGTGTTGAGCGAACAAATAAATGAAAGGGTTTTTCAATCTTAATGAAGCGGAAAAAAAAAAAAAAAAAGAGAGCCCCACTATGGACGATAGGAAGAGACTAGATAATCTACGTCTTCCTTATTTAAATCACTAGGTCACACCAAGGATGCAACACTCTCTTGGTCACTCATGAATTCACCGAAAAGACAGAGAGAGAGACAAGGAAAAAGATAGAATGAACTTCATTTAGGTGCGTTTATTTTAAGGAAAATAAATGATTTGATCAATATTTTTCTATAAATAATCGTTTAAAGTAATTAGTCAATGAAATATATTTTCATTATCGATAATAATTTAAATCTAAATATTTTTGTGGATAATAAAAATATTTTTTGTTTATTCATTATTGTAAACAATATAAGCGATCAGTTTATGAAAATTTTTTTAAATTAATCATTTTTCGCGAAATAAATGTAGTCTTAATAAAATCATTATTTACAATGAGAGACTAAGAGAGTACTTATAACTAGGAGCCTAAGATACCTTTGAATAACCTCCAATTAAAGAAAAATTAACCTAAAATACAAAATTCAAACAGGCAACAGTAATATCAAATTGTAATCAAGACTAACGGTGCGTTTGGTACCGGCATTGAGAAGGATACCCCATTTGGTCAAATATTGGGTGGTTGGTAAACCTTGAGGAAAGGTTGGCCTATTAATGGCTGAAAGCCCTAGGTCTTAGGTTGCCTTGAGCTTTTAGCATTTTCGAAAGGGCACCTAAGGTTCAATATAAAAATTTTGTTCCAAAACTATCTCCATTCAATTTTTGTTTTTCCGTTTTTTCCCTCGTGATTCACTGTTCATCTTCTTCTCCATTTGAGTCATGTGGCATGGTTGCCTGAGGCTACGATGGGTCAACGACGAGCTAGAGAGAGGCCAACAAGGTTGGGCTACCCCGGTGATCGTCATTGACCAGTCGTGCAACCTCGGCAAGTCACGGCAACCCGCTGCGAGTCGCTTTGCCGTATCCCAGATCTGGGTCGTGCGACCTCTGTGTAGGGCCGCCAAGATTGCGAGACCAAGCGGCCCTCATCAAGGTTGTGCAACCAAGCGGCCCAGATCTAGGTCGTGCAATGAGGTTGTGCAACCAGGCGGCCCTTGTCGGGGGTCTCCTAACCCCAGGCAGCCCTCACCAGTGGTCTCCAGCGGTCACCTAAGGCCTTGCAACTTGAGATGTTGACAAATGACAACAGATTTTGAGCGCTAGCGGCAACCTACCTTTCGTTGGCCAACTATTATTTTTTTCTTTCTTCTTCTCACAAAAATCCTTTGTAAATGTAAATTTCTCCAAACAATATTTAAAGCAATCTTAAAAATTATAAACAAACTCACAAATCAAGAAATTATATTCTATCCCATTGTTCTATTCATGAGAGAGGATCTTGAAATCTTTGAACACGGATTCAAAATATTTACCATATCATCCTCGGAAAGGACTCATCCTCAAGGCCAACTCAGCAACATTGAAGTAGGCGGAAACACCATTCTATCCACAAAGCTCACTATTGTAGGCATTATTGCCAATGCGTTCCAAAACTAGTAAAGAACCATTTGCTTGTGGAGATAACTTAGCACGACCACTAGGTGGAAAGCGCTCTACTCAAATGAATCCAGACAAGATCACCTTCTCCGGAAACGGCAGGCTTTTCTATGTTGGTTTGCTTGACGGGGATATTTGTCAGTTTGCTTCAAATTTCTCCTCCTCACTTCCTCATGTAACTCCTTGACTGTCCTAGCTTTTTCTTCAGCATCTCCACTAAATTGACACTTGCTGGATATTGGTGTAAGATACAACTTCAAATTGGCATTTTCCTCGCCGTATTATTGCAAACTCAGCTTGAGCCAATAATGAAACCCATTGTTTAACAGGTTTTCTAATAAAACTCCTTAATAAGATGGCTAGCAGAACTAAACTAAGGCCAACTCCTAATGTGGGCCAAAAGTGACTAATGAACTTGACGTAAGGGGTTGTCTTTGGAATACCATGTAGGCCCACAATTTCACTAATATAAAGTTCGGCAACATGTAACACATCAAGGGTCTACTGCATTCAACAAAAAGTGCAATTCTCAATAATCGATCGACCAACCACCATGACCTAATAAGTGATGACATGAGGGATTCCCCAACTTCCATCGCCATTATGGCAGGTTTGCATATCTCAGCATAAGATTGTAGATCTATGAAGTGCCACCCATGTTAGCTTAAATTCATGTCATGAATTAGCTGGTGAAGGATTTAAACGTGGCTCATGTACTCCCACTTGAGGTTACCCTCTCTCTAAATTACACGCCACTTACCATTGGAATGATTTCTCTTGTATGTCGCTTGATGGAGCTCTAGTGTGCAGTAAAATTACGAGTATTATTCTTGTGTATCTTCTCTTTTGGCCAAGGATCGCTCAATAAACTCATATTTAAGAAGGGAGAGTGAGTGCTCTATATACATCATATGATCAACTAATTTCTGATTGCACGGGGCTTGAATGATGATCAAGTGTTTTTCATTAAATATTTTTATCTTCATTTTTTTTTCCATCTGGATGTTTCTTGCGGGACTTCAAATATTTGAAGTTCCTTAACTTTGGTGAATGTCCATCGATGATTTGTATGCCGGACCTCGATTTGACTCCAAATCTCGAGGATCTAGATCTCCATGGGTGCAAAAATTTGGAGTGTGCTCACGAATCAGTTGCAAATCACACCAAGTTACGGTTATTGAATCTAGAAGGGTGCTCTAACCTTCATCATCTCCCCGATGTGCTCCAATCCAAGAATCTTCAACTTCTCAATCTTACTGATTGCTCAAAGTTGCAAAGATTCCCTAATATTCCGGATAAAATCAAAGGCTTGCAAGAACTTTATTTAAAAGGGACTTCAATTGAGGAACTTCCTGCATCCATTGAAAATCTTGTCTCTTTGGAGAATTTGAATTTAATTAATTGCAAGAAACTGGCAAACCTCCCATCTAGCATTTACAAGTTGCAAAATCTTGAGAGACTGATACTTGATGGTTGTTCAGAACTAATCACGTTTCCAAAAAAGGAGGATGATTTGAGTGATATGCATAACAATACAGGACTTCCTAAGCTACTAGTCTTAGGGCTTGGGGGATGCAATCTACTAGAAGTAGAGTTCCTAGAGAATCATTCATGTTTTCCATACTTACGACGTTTGGATTTGGCTGAAAACAATTTTGCTAAGTTTCCAACGTGCGGGCAGCTACATAATTTACTCAAATTGGATGTTTCGGAATGCCGACAGCTACAAGAGATTGGCATGATTCCAGGGCAATTGCAGTATTTGTGGGCAGAGAATTGTGAATCTCTAAGTAAAATTCCCTCCGACATATCAGCCGCTAATGGTATTGACTCATTATGTCATGGACTGGTCCCCAATAAGGTCGACTCCCCGCCCCCTCTTCTTTCTCTCCCCCTCCCCATCGATTAATATGGAGTCGTGTACATGTATTGCAAACTATAGCTAAACTTTCTTGCCGACCCACTTAACTCATTGAAACTACTCTTTTTCAAGTGCCTAATTCGAAATGTTGTCTTAACTATTTACATCTATGACAGCAATCTCATTTCCAATTGACTTAGGAAATAATTCTACCTGGAGAGGAGATGCCGCAATGGTTGCTCCCGAATAAAGAGGGTTATATCTCTTTCATGACTTCAAAAGATTTATATAAGAAGTTCCTAGCATTAACTTTCTGCGTTGTATTTTGAGGAAAGAAAGGGAAACAGCACATCCAACTTAGGACCTATTGGTACATTAATGGCAAAAAGAACGGTATGAGCAGACACAAAATATGTCCATTACATTCGGATCATGTGTGGATTTATTATTTTCCAATAAAGCGGCTATGGGGAGTAGACCCTTTTGGTCCAAATGACTCGAGTTCTTTCCAATTCGGCAGTAGAGCATTGGGTGGTGCAATTGTAAAAAAGTGTGGATTTCGATTAATATGCGAGCCACTGGAGGATGATTTGGAGGCTTTGTACCAAGACGAGGAGTTACTAGATCCAGGCTTGTTCTATGAGATTTGGCATGACGATAAAGAAAGGACCACAGAGGAAGAAAGCTTGGCCAATGTCAATAAGAAGGTCTCCCTCCCTCCTCCCTCCCTCACTTCCCGCGATTGTGGTGTGTGTGTGTGTGTTTGATTGATATGGGTGCATTGTGTTTGTATAATGCAAAAGCTGCAAATGCTAGTAAACAAAACAAGCTAATGTATTGTGATTTTGCACCTATGTGTAATAGTGGTGGCTATGCCATGGATTTGGTAACAAAGCAATATCAAAGGACTTCCGTGAAAGTACAACAGAAGACGATGAAGACAATGAAGACGCTGACAAAGCTGACAACAATATCATGGCTGACTTCTCAGTTGAGGTCTCTCTCTCCCTTCCGCCGCCGCCCCCCCCCCCCTCTCCTGGGGGCTGTGCGCGCATTCATAAGTGCATGTGTTGATTTGTTGGGGTGTATGTTCACAAAAACTGAAAATTCTATTTAAACAAGCAAATCTAACATATAAAGTGATTCTGCACTTACATGTCATACGGGTGCTACAACACTCGCAAGTGAATGATTTCATGAGTATTACATATAAGGCAAGGAAGGATCAATATGTTCATTTATTATAAAACTCTAGCTTTGGTTAAATTACAAGAAAAATTCTCAAATCAAACTCTTCTATTTGAACTAATTATCAATTTGAGTATGTCTAACAATTTACCGGTATAGCGAGGTATCGCTATTCCGAACTCTTGCTTCCTACAAAAATATTCTACTTGGAGGAGATATGCCAGAGGAGTTCGTCCCTGTTGAAGGCGGTACCATATCTTTCATGGTTTCACAGGACTTTTATGATAAGTTCCTGGGATTAGCTTTCTGTGTTGTTTTCAATGTAGAAGATGGAGAAAATGAAATATTTTTCAATATCGTGCCCCACATTAACAGCCAAAGACGAAATGTGCTATCAGGAACTCTTGGTTCATTTGATTCGGTCACATGTGGATTCAGTATCTCAAACCAAATGTGCTGTGGGGAATGTTGGAGGGAGCAATTGATTTTCTTGAATTTGACGAGGATTACTTACGATTTAGCCTTACACTCATAGTGTCGGGTGGAACTGTGGAAAAGTTGGGATATGTACTCTTATGCAAGCAACTGGATGATGATTTGAAGGCTATGCTTGAAGACAATCAATTGGTGGATCCAGCTTCACTTTGTGCAATAGAGTATAGAGAGTTCTTACGCAAATTTCTCCCGTTTCGAATGGAGGAATTGGAGGCATATGAAAGAAACAAAAAAGAGTGGAGGAATTGGAGGCATATGAAAAAAAAAATAAAAAAAAAAGAGTGGCGAGTGAAGTAGTATTGACTTGCAGCTCTTAAGGAAGCGGTCATTAAGAAGCCAGCGAAACAAATTAGGAACTGGACATCTGTCCTATAGATGGAGCAACAGATGGCGATCGATTCAATATCACATGCCCTATTCAAATATATATGAAGGGATAGAGGGTGACTTGGCACACAAGACACTTCAATTCATTAGAACAGGGCACCAAGTCTGGCTCAAGTATCTCCGGCATGTGTCCTCAAAACATATCAAAAGATGAGATGCAAGTATTTTCTGAAACTCAAATTGGATGGAGCTGACCAAGTTCTTGATTGTACTAATTGGATAAGTTTTTGGACTTAATTTAAAGTTTTAGAACTTGATTATATTTTCACAGCAAATTTTAAGACTCATGGCATGCTCTATCTTAGGAACCATATTCATATTTTATTTCCCAGGATCATTTCCCTTTGCTTTGGCAATTTCAAATTTTTTTTTCATGCAGTTTATAGAAGAAGCAGAAAAGGTTTGGGGCATTACACGTGTTTTTTTACGTATTCCTGTTAGACCCATATATTGATCTTTGCCCATTGCCAAAAAATAATCTTTGCTATACCCGAATGTTAATCTTAGTCGTTAGTAAACTTAAACTTAATATAGTAAATTTCATCAAATGATCATAATAAATGATGAAATTTCTCATTAAATATTCTAGAACAATTGTAAATCACCTGAAATCCTCGAAAGTAATACTGCGCCTATGACTATTAACTTTCCATCGCAAGCATCTATTCATTGTTCTTAAGTTGAGGGTGCTATCATTTTGCAATTCCCATTGATACAGCAGTTTCCATCTTTATTTGTAACTGGTAGTATTTGTACATCGTAATTATTTTTGCAACGGTCATAAGTCCCACGAGTCCTCATGATCATCGCTACGCCTGTAGTTAATAACTTTCTGTTAAGGTTAGTAATTTGATTGTAGAACTTATATCTTGATGATCGTACCACTTAAGAATTATCCAATAGCACAGTAAATTCCTTCATCGAACTCGTAAGCAATGCACGGATATATAGTAACTACTAAGTACATATGTCAGTAGTGGTACTTGCTAGAAAGTCCTTGCAACTTCAGATGATGATGAGAAGCATTTCTTCAAAGGGAGTAGGTCTTCTCAAAGTTCTTGCACGCTTGAAATTCTAGTCAATAGTCAAATCACTAACGACTAATATGATGTGCTCAGTTCAAAGGGAGTAGGTCTTCTCAAAGTTCTTGCACGCTTGAAATTCTAGTCAATAGTCAAATCACTAACGACTAATATGATGTGCTCAATCAATTAAATTGATCTTATAAAATGTCGGTCATCTTACTTGACACTTGAATTTTGAAATTGATTTGCTTGCCGCACCACATGTCCCTACCGCGTCGTATAGCGTCATGACCTTGTCCCTTGTACTGAAACCTCTTTTTTGTGGTGATTCTAAACTTGATTAGCACTCTTCGATGATCATCCTCTTACACTATATATTCCAACTAAACTATCGTTGATCTAATACTAGCCCTTCAGTACTCAGATTGGAACGAACCTGGCGGAGCCAATCTACAAAATCGATGGACCAAAGATTTGAAAACAACTCATTATGTATTTACTATTCAAGTTCTTCTCAATTCATAATACAAAATGTTTTTTTTTTTTTTTTTGATGACCCAGGGAACCCCCGCACGGCTAGCAGCCGGAGAGTAAACCTTGGGGGTACACGTGCTAGCCATCACACACGTGCACCAGGTAAGTCGCCGAAAATGCCTCTGCCAGCATTCCCCCGCTTCACGGGGGATTCGAACCCTCGACCTCTCTTTCGGGAGAGGGAGTGCCGAACCAGCAAAGCCACCCTAGCGGGTGGTCATAATACAAAATGTTTAAACATAACCACAAGATAGACCTTAAATACATGACTGACAACTACATCGATTATTGTAAATCAGAACTTTATCAAAGTAATTAATAAGAAAGTTTGTTATATTAGACACTGAGTTAGTGGCTAGGTATACTTATCTCGTGGAAGGGACCTAGGTTTGGTCTACTAGCTTTTACAGACCACCTTCTCGAGGACAATGAAGAAGTAGATTGAAAAAGCTCGTTTGACAACGGCACATGATGGGAAAAGTCCACTTACCGGCCTAGACATCCACAAAAATCGCAGCGAAGGCCAAGCTGAAGATGCTTTTATCGCATTAAAGTTCTCATGATGTCTTCCTTCTCCCATGTTATTTAGCACTCATGCCCTCCCATATGTTGGATCAACATTTGAATGAAAATGGGGCTCACATGGTACACCTTGCTATCTTGCAAAAGTATCAAGTAAGGGTGATCGGGTTCAAGATGGGTAGGGTCTAGACCTGGACCCTGTACCCGACCTTGTTATAACCAATTCTCTTTTTCTGGACCCTGTTCCCAACCCTGTTCCCGACCCACCCTGTTTTTCCGGTCCGGGAACAGGATCAACCCTGTTTATATTGGAATCTGTTTTGCATAAAAATTGTTGTATCTTTATATTAACCTTAAAGAAGCATGAGGACCTGATGTCTGAAATCGCATTGACTATTTCTTTCTCCAAATGCTCGAATCTGCACATAATTTATTATACAAGCATGCAGCCCTCTGCTGTGTGCCCCTCGAACCCCGCTCAAAAGAAAGTGGATTTGAAAAAAGGAGAACGAGAAGTAAATGAAAGGTACCTCACCTACGATAAATTACAACAGTATAAATGAAAAGGAATAGCTAGCATTGTGAGCCATTCCAGAATGATGATACATCTGGAATTTTCTTTTTTCTTTTTTCCCTCGTGGCTCCGCTTCCCATTACTCAACTTTGGTAACTTTAGCTGTCGAACAATGAAAATCCCATCTTCAAGAGGACAAAACAATAACTATCTACCAGAAAAAGGATTGACTCTGACTAGCGGATTGGATAGTACTGAGCTGATATCCTCTTGGGAGGCAACTTCCGTAAGATAAAGATGACTAAAGTTGAAGGTAGGATCTCAACCAGCTGTTATTTGAGCAACAAACATTTGAAGGATATAAACAATCAGTTATGGAGCAAATTAACGAACCCAAGAATGAAGTGGGATAAGAAAGTACCAGGTAATATATCAAATTTAGAATCGGGTGATTCAAAACGTCGAGGGATGCGTCTAAATCGAATGCAGATAAAAGGACCTACATAGTGGAAGCAAATTCAGGGCTCTTGAAACAAACTGCAACCCTGACTAGATCGATATAATGGTGATGAATGTACAGGATCTTATTTCTCCTCCCCTTAAAAGCATTTTCAATTGCAGCTCAACACGCGCACAATGAGTTTTGCTCAAACAGCAGGACCACATATCTTCAGCAAGAGGTATTAGCTAGAAGACACTAAATGCCTACCTGCTACTGAAAAAATGAAATCCTTGATACAAGCAAAGAACTCTCGCTTGGTTTTCCAAAGACAGTAACAAATCATATCTATAATAGGTGTTTCGAATAACAGCCTGAAGTTGATATAGTAAAAGAACGAAAAAGTGAGGCTTTTCTTTTCTGGAAAGTTGTAAACTCAAGTACAAACTTTGCAAATCTGGAAGAGACTAAAGAGGGAAAAGAGGGAAGTAGGTGCTTACCACAAAATTTCTGATAAGGTAGCAGGTGAAAAGCATATAGCTGTGACAGATCCAACCTGCCAAAAAGGTGCACACCCCATTTCAGGTAGTCAAGAAAATCAATCCAAAAGCTACATTTGGTTTGGCTTTTCACATACACATCCAATACAATAGCATTTGGCAGGGTGGATGATCCTTGAAAACTTTCATAAGTCATATCATAAACACCCAATATAAAAGTACCAAGACCTGCTTGAAAGTTGGATAAATTGGATATGTATCCAGTCAAATGAAGAAACTTTCACCAGAACCAAGAAAAAGGGAAAAAGGAAAAAAAGGAAGATCTCCCAGTGCTTGTGAGAATTGATAGAACAGATAACTTCACTTACAAACAACTACAGCCTGATCCAAAAAATATCCAGTTTCTAACAAAGATATTAGTGACAGCACCAAGCACCACCACCAGCAATACAGTTCATATTTTCACTTTAACTCCAAAGTAATAATTGCAGATGTGCACAATAATTAAAATATGTCTCTTAAACAAAGGCAAGAAGCAGAAAGGACTAAGTTCTGATTTAAAATGAAAGGAAAAGCACCTCATGGAGCTTATTCCTTCTTCCTTTAGATTCAATAGGAAAGCTCCTCAGCGTGAAAAACAACCTGGAATTATTTGACAACCACACTGATCACAAGGAGAAAATCAAACCACACAGAGTAAGCAGAACATAAAAGTTCCAGATGCTCTGAGTAGTAAACCAGCACATTAACTTCTAATAATTACCTTCCTCCATAAAGCAAGAAGCCCAATGCAGCTAATATTGACACAACCGTGAGAAACAAGGAGTTAACAGAATGACATACAACATTGCAGTCAACGCAAAAACCATCAGTTAACAGAATGACATGTTACATCAACACAAGAAGAATACCATGATACGCTAAATTTAAGTGCTAATTGACAAGCCCCATTTTCACTGCATATGAAAAGGAAATGGGATTGAAAGTCGTTTGCACTAAATGAAAAGCTAATTCAGGCATGTGAACTAGAATATGCGCCTCTCCGGATCCACCTTTATGACCAACAGCAAAAGATAGAGCATTTTCCTAGAAAGCAACTCCCAAAAGCACAATCACTTGAAAATGTGATTCCTCGAAATCTGGGAGCCCCAAGCAACTACTCCAGCAATTCCCATCTAAATCCAGCAATGGCCGAATGCGGAAAAAATCTAATTCGAACGCGACGGAATGCGCAAACTACACAGGTCGCAGCAACGCAATTCGGACGAGAAACCCTCGGCCGTCTTGGTGCAGAAGCCCGAAAGGGGGACTCACTTTGGGCGGGAGGTTGAGGACGTCGAGGCAAATCCTGCCGCCGTTGTCGATGTTGGGGTGGTAAATCGGCGTCTGGAACGTCATGCTCGGTGGCTGAAACGGGTAGCTGAGAGATTCCACAACACAACCCCCTAAATCAAAACTCAACAACAAAGACAACTCTCTCATCTCACGAACCAAAACCAAACCCCTAAAAAAAAAAATTTGAAAACGTACTGTTCGGGAATCTGGATCTTGAGCTTGAAGACGCCGCCGGCGTACACAGACTCTTCGGGGCCTTCGATTTCTGGAACGAACGACACCCGACACGATCAGCGATTCGGCAGCGAAAACCAGCAAAAATTAGGGGGGCGCGGAGCAGGTAGAGGTGGAGTGGCGACGTCGGGATCTCACCAGCTGCGGGTGTCGTGGGAGGAAGGCGACGGTGGGCGAGCGGAAGCAGCGTTAGCGCTCGGATGGATTGGAGCTCGGGGAAGTTTGCGGGTGTGAGAGCCTGAGAGTAAAGATAGAAACAAATTAGGGTTTTTGGACTGCCTTAAAAACCGGTTCTCAAACCGGTTCCTGAACCGGTCCGGTCGATCCGGTTCCCGGGTGGGTAATCCCTTGGAACCGGTTCCCAGACCGGTTCAAACAGGGTCTGAACTTTGGGAACCGGTTCCCGGACCGGTTTCAATCGGAACCGGTTCCCGACCCTGTTTTCCGGGTGGGCCGATCCAGGAACCGGGTTGGCCCGGTTCGGTTGCACACCCCTAGTATCAAGCGTTTTTGACTTCTTACATGGAATTAATGAATCTACACATGGAGTTTTATTAGCTTAACCAATCACTTAACTCCCTCCATTATTAGAGCAGCATCAACATGTGAGATTTGAAGCTTATTAAGCTGTTAGATAGAGAAGTACGGATTTTTTTATTTCCCCACTTTGGGACAAAGTAGTATACAAGAATAATCCTCATCTACAGCTAAAACTTCGCAGATGCTCATGATATATACACATTATTCATCACTTACGAGCTTTGGAGATTGCAATTGGTCTAAATGACGTTATGATGATATAACAACTAATGACAACCAACAAAAGATCTCCAAGACACATTTATCTGCCAAAGTGACCAAACATAACAGTCAAAGTTATTTAACCTTAGAAATCTGCACCAATTGAATGGAGGAGGTAGCATATGTAATATCTGTGTCATCTCCAACTGCAAATGGATTGCATTCAGATCCTCGTAGATGGAGCTTGAAGTGTATTTTGGATCTACACATCTTCCATCAATTACAAGAAGTTGGGTGCGTAAATGCATAGTGCATTTCTTGTCAAAGAAATATAAAGAAAAAGAATAACATCTTCACAAGAACCCAAACTACCAATACAGCAAAACCAATACTTTGGAAGGGAATTTAAAAATTAAACCATCACTTGTCAAATTCATGTGAATGTCATTTTTATATTCATGAAAAGGTTTAGCCCTGGGACAGCAATCCAATAACTGAATTTCCTTATGTTTTTCCCCCTTTGGTTGCTGATCAAACTCACCTATGCCAGTGCCAACAAATCTACCAGGGTAGGAGTTAAGTGCATGCGCATCAATTATGTGTACAAAGAATCTCCAAATTACAAATGCCAGTATAAAATGCATCAGACGGGCAGACTACCCAATAAAAGTAACACCATTGAAAATTTTGTACCTGTAGATCTTTCTAAATTTGGCAACAGGTGGATAACTAGAAAGCGCACTTATCCTGAAGATCAAAGAAGAGATGCATGCATCAAATACATGCAAATATAGATAGAAAAAATTGTGTCTAATCTAATCTATTATTTGAAGGACTGCACACATACTGATATCTGAAATTCAATAGATGATGGTGCACATACAATGGCAAAAGATCAGATACAAAGAGCCCCCATATCAGGTGGCCCTCCATCAGATCCAGTAGAAAGTGCAGATGTGTCAGACCCTCTCTTGCCTCACTTCTTTTCCTTTCTACATTTTCTGGATTCAAGAGCTTGATCACTGCAAAACAACATTTAGGCATAAAAAAGGAGAAATCTTCACTGCTGTCTTTGCTTTTGTAAGTATGAATTTAAATTACTCATGTATGAACTTTTTTCCAAAGTGTACAAATTATTCGACAAAGCATAGGGGTGAGAAAATGTTCCGGACTTGAATTTAAGGAAGGTAATTGATACCGTGTTGTATACATAAGCCATAAACTTTCAAGATAAGTATCAACTCCAATCACAGGGAAACAGGAAAAATACTTCCAACAAAAGACAGGCTTAAACTATAACCTGACATATAAAGCACGAAGAGAATGAGAAATACTTGGAAATTGCAGAGACTTTCCCTGTCCCTGACCCGCAACAGGACTTGTATTTCTTTTTTGAACCACATGGACAAGCCTTGTTTCTTGGGATTCTCTGCAGTTCGCCAAAAAAAAAAAAAAAAAAAAAAAAAAAAAAAAACAAGCAAATATAAATGAAAGGCACATCACCGATAGTTCTCATGTTTGAGCTTAAACCAAAATGGTAAAAGACATTAAATAATCCTCATTTGTGGAAACCTTGTCTTCTCACTGGGCACCGCGGCTAGGTGGATTCTCTTTATAGGTCTGTTCCACAGTTCCCTTTCTCTGTTCCTCAGAATTTCCATTGGCATCATCACCTACATACAACAGAATTATGAAATAGTTTTAAGTATAGCATGTTTGACTACCCCAAAAATCCATGGATGACAAGACAAAGTATGCTAATCCTACCAGTTACATTGAAGTGACTGCAACAAAGCTTCTTATGAAGCTTAACACAGTATCTCTGAAACTGCAAAGTTAAATTATTAAAGAAAATCTAGAGAGATAAATACCGACCAGCCATTACCATGAGAAGCATCTGTGTTGCAGGGAGACCAGACAGTTTCCTCTGCAAAATCTTCAATGCCTTGTTCTGCTATCAAATACTCTATGGCTGCATCAACATCCCCATCCATTTGCAGCAATGTCTGTAAAAGTATCACATGTCATACAGAAATCAGGCAAGGTTCAAAACATTGCATTCTAATTCTAGATTCACCCTGCAAATGAGAGGTAAACATTTAATACAAACATGCAAGCAGGAGAAGAGAGGACATAACCTGCTCGACTTTCTCAATGTTCTCACAACCACTTCCTGCCATGGCTAGCTTGATGGATCCTGCATCAGTAATATCCTTAACAGCTCCTGATTTAGGCTTGTTTGACCCAGCTTTTGCTTGGTGAGACGACGAAAGATTAGAATCAGCCTTTCAGCAAAAGAAATTATCAAATCACATACTTCATTCACAAATTTGTCCAACTTCCGTACTAACTTAGTAAACTAAAATTAAATTCCAGTAGCAACCTTGATTGTAATTGGCCTAGCTGGCCCACCATCTCCAGTGGTCTTCCTTCAACCTTGCACTGTTGTAATGTTCCTTATCATGATAAGATCTAACAAAACAAAGCAAAATATATAAGTTAGAAGAATGCCCGTACAAACACCAATCAGTACAAAAAGACTAAAAGATTTTCCCTATCCACAAAGCAATAAGGGCACAATGCACATTCTTTATGCTCGCTTTCTTTGCATGTTGACACTTATCGAAGATTGTAAAGTGTGGAATATCATATATCCACTAGATTTCATGACCCTCGTGACAATCCAAAGTCATGATGGCTACCTCCACGGAGCCAATCAATCTTAACTTAGAATATCCCGGCATTCAATTCATTGAAGGATATTACACGGGAATTTCAACAAAAAAATTTATTGAAAGAAACAAAAGCTAAAGTGACATTTTGGTTTCCCATCACCTATATTTAGCCAGTAATTTATCCCTCTGTGACCACACCAAAACATCTCTCAAACTAGCAAAAGAGCTTCCATGGTTAAATCTAGCAACACCGCAACTACACTCATATCCGCAACTTATGAGATGTTGTCCTTGCATGCCAAAATAATTTCACAAATCAGCAGTCTCCCTCAACAAGCTGCAGTACCTTCTTTCATGTAATGTAATGAGCCAGTTTGTCTAGACGACTTGTACTTATAGCTTCTTCTTCTTCTTCTTTTTTCCCCCAAATCCTGCTGCTCTCGCAATTTGACTTTTAAGAAACTCGATGCACCTAAAATCTTTTAAAGATAAATGAAATTGACCAGGAGAAACATATAATCTCTTCAAAATTAAAAACATTTTTTTATTTTCAACTCTTTTGAGGGAAAGTACAATGGAAGAAAAGGTAATTTGTTTAAGTGTATACAAACAGAGCCAGATCTCATCCCAGTATTTGAGCACTTGCTTAGCAAAAAACAACATCAGGCTCTAGATTCAGAATACTCACAAATGGATCATACGAGCACCAGGCTGATCAAATTGCATATGTACCACCGAGGCGATGTGTTCTGCATCAAGTAAGGAGTGAGCTAAATTGTTCCATCAGGAGTCAACAAACAAATATTTGCATGCACGGCATGTATCAAAACTAATTAGTGCTAATGTGTAGATTCATCAAGGACATATAGAACACTCGTTGAACCAGCAATGTCGTAACAAGTTCGATACATCAAGTCTTCTTTGAATTAGGATTACATGCACCAATTGGAACTCAGTGCAATCTACCTCTGAATAAAATCTTTGCACATCATCACCAATGGTCTTTCTACATGCTTTTGCCACAATAGACATCACGAGGCATGCCAGATATCATTGCCCTTCAGATGAGTCAACTTTTCAGTCTAAAGAGTAACAAATTATAACCAGACAGAAAAGAACAAGCTATAGCCATTAAAAAAAAAACATCCTAAGCAATCTTTTGATCTTATAAATGATGGGAAATAACTTCTCAGATAAAGGAGGGCCATATTGAGGAAGAAAGCCATTATATGAAGAAGCGAAGAATAAGTCTGGAAACTGATAATGATGGATTCTTCAATGGCCATCGAATTCTAGGATGCATGATTAAACAGGGAAACATCAAATCCAGTAGCAAGGTTAATGATTGACGAGTCTAATGACATCCTTATTTAGTCTGCATTTTTCCCCCAAAGAAATGAGAAGACTGTAACCAAAAAAACAATGTAGGTGATGGTTGATGACATCATTGTCAGTCTTACCTGATGAATGCAAACGTTACTCCGTGTAACAAGAGAAGCTGCCTGCAATTCCATATGACCAGCCCACATGCCATCATTGTCCATGGTTTTGCAATACTCCTCAAATGAAACATCATCCTCGATAATGGTTCAAACATTTCACTATTTTTCTGTCATTAACAATTCCCACCTTAGATGCATATATCAGGTCCATTCTTCAAGGGTTTTATTTCCTTAAATACATCACCATAAGAAAAAGCCAACGAAAATAAAGAATTCTGTTGAAACGTGAAACAAGTAAAACTATCAATTTGCGCTACTGCAAAACTTTACAGTTTTATCATACATGCTAAAAAGTTGATTTACTTTACGTTAGTGTCAATTCTCTCATTTTCGGTTTTGTCATATCTCCTCTTAAAAATATGTTAGTTCGCATAATATTGCCACCCTAGAGTAGTAATTGCACATTCCTATAGGCTAGAAAAATGCAGGCAACTATGTAGTCTAGCTGCATCCAATACATGTCAGTTTAGGCCAAGATACACCATCTAAATCACAGTTAACAGGTTTTCTTCTCTAGCAAAAATAAGAATGTCAAATTGCTTAGGTGATCCTTGTGTTGGTATAGCTCTATGAAACTGTGACTGTGAGCTGAATATCATCGGGAATAACCATTGGCAGCAGAAATGTAAGCTTCGATATATAATACCCATTCTAACTTGGTTTTTTCTTCCAAAGGCAAGCAATTTCAGTGTCTATATAAGTGTAAAATCCATCAATACTTACAAAAAAAGTTCAAGAACAAAATGCACCAAATAAAAGGGCAGATTTGGATTGCTGAGCACTAATACAAATGAGGATGACATCACCATGTAAAAAAACCCTTACAAACATAATTCCAACAGCTTGAAAAAGAGAAATCAGCACCCACATACCAATATGTACTGAACAACCATACTCCAGTACTTTCCCTGTTCATCTTCATTGCCTTCCAACTGATCTGCAAGGGCCCTGATTAACAAGGGTGGACAACTATGAAAATTCCAACCATAGCAAAGGCATTTCTATAAACAAAAGCTCCATACAAGGCATTAATATCACCTGGAGGATGGATCATTCAAATAAATGGAATGGAAAGGGGAATAAGGAACGTGGTTTGTTTCTCTAGGACGTTGTACAATAGTTATAGAATTTTACAAAGTAACTTAGTTGGATCTCGGAAGCGGCAATCTAATATCCTCAAGACTAAGCTAGAAGAGCCACATTCCCCAACAAATAGGGCTCTTATTCAAGATATATTCCCAAATGCAGTGTCTCAAGCAGAATGATACATCATATGAAAATGCAACAGTTTTTCCAACAGAGGAATTTCTAGCACATCAATGATGGTATTCCAGAACCGGTGTACCATAAAATGCAACGCGTGTTGTGTTCTGACAACAGAGTGGTAATGCAAGGGGCATAGCACTAACCTTCCTTCTACAACAGAGAGGATTATTGTCATCTTACAAACAAACCAATTCCTGGATAAAATTTAACAAGAAATCATGAAAACAAGTCGGCGATCTTTTCTAACAAGGAACACAGACCTGAAAAAAGCAATTACCATCTGCAGTCACCTGGACAATTTTCAGGCCCAGAGAATCAAGCTGAGCTCGGAACTGCGTGTTATCAGCTTGCTTCCCCTGCTTTTTGACCCGTTCATCAACGCATACCACATTCACGTCTACTCAGATTCTGAAAACAACCACCGACGAACACTCCAACCAAGAACTTAGCCAAAAACAACTCCACGAAAGCTCAATTTCAGAGGCCTCGCCGCAACAAACAGATTATCACAGCAATTGAAACTTTCGAATTTCTTCGGAGACAAGATACGCCGCCTCATCGAAGAGCAAGCAATAGTCACGATTGCCTAAATAGATGGAAATTGCAACCATAAGTAGCGAAGGAAATCACTTACGTGAGGCTGTTTCTTAGCGTTGGACTTGTGGTGCTTCTTGTGTACCATCGCTGCCGGTGATGATTGAGCGAGGTAGAGATTTGCCGCCGGGAGACGGCGCTCGAACACCAGAGTCGCGGCGATTCGAACCAGAGCGAGGATTGCCCAGCGAAGAAGATGGAGACGAATGCCGAATGGGCCATGGGTTTTCCCGTTAGGAGCCCAATTTGTTCTTCTTGGAAAGGTCAGGATGGGGCAGAAACGAAAGAGGAAGAAGGAGCGAGCGAGAGAGAGAGAGAGAGAGAGAGAGAGAGAGAGGATCGGTTCGGGGGGTGGAGCCGGCGGTGTTTGGAAGAGAAATCTGAAACCGAGAAGAGAGAATTCTTTCGGCTCGTCGGTGGTCCGCCTCGATCACCCTCGCGACCTTCCAGGGAAGCCGACTCGCTCGTCGCCGTTCGTCGCAGCAAGCTTTCGAACCTAGATGTGGTATTCCGAACTGTACATTAACTATTCGACGGAATGTCTCGATGAAAAATCGAATTCAATTTTAGCGAGATCCATTTTATTTTTTTGTACTCTATTCGTTATGAAATCATTAAAACCAAGACTGAATTGGCGTTTTCTTTGATTTTTGCTGGCATATTTCTCATTGTCCGAGTCTGGTTGTAAACACTTCTCCGGAGATGCCATTCCTTTAGCTGGAGAAGCCCGCGAATCGTAATTATTTTTGTAACCGACAATATTCAGTATTTGTGGATCATAATTATTTTTCGAACTATGTAAGTTTTGTGCAGTCCTCGTGATCATCATAGTGCCTGTAGTTAATAACTTTCTATTAAGATTATTAACTTAATTATAGAGTTCATATCTTGATGATCCTATCACTCATAATTATCCAATAGCATAGTAAATTCCTTCAACTCATAAGTGACGGTATCTATATTTGGACTAGTAAATCATATCGATGATGGCACCTCATGTAAAGTTCTTGTAACTTTAGGTGACAATGTTAGTGGCATTTGTCCAAGGAGAGTAGATTTCCTCAAAGTTCTCATGAGTTTGGGACTTCTAGCATTCAAAAACATTTCGAGAAATCACAAAGAATTGGAAGTTCTCGCAAAATTTTATGATCTTATATCCTTAGTACATTTACTTCAACGATCACTCTATTGACGAGCAATTATCATTATATTTCTTGATTTTCCTTAACAGTGCAACTCCATGATTGCTTGTAATATGTAAACTTTTCTAAGGATTGAGCTGATCTAATGACTCATATGTTTTCCTATTCTAATGACACAAAGATATTTCTTGATGGGCACTCTTGCAAAAATTGAATTCACCAAGTGTAACTACCCCTTGTTTGAGAATAATATTTTGTGTCACTGCTGATGCTGACTATTATGCTGACCGATCATTTCTGTTTATGTTTGTTGGAGATAAATACCAAGCTTGGCTACTTCAATGCAACTCCTACGAGAAGGTAAAACAAACAAGGGAGGACATCTCTGTTAATTGGTCTTTTCAATTATTTGGTCTTTATCCAAAAAAAAGTGTTTTGATTTGACCACATAAAGAAATACAACGGTGGAGGTCTAAATTCCCTTATTTATGATCATACAAAAGGTGTTCGTCTTTTGTCGTACAATGGCCGTCATTCTTCAAAGCCACAGAAAGATGAAGGGGTATACAGACGCTTCTTGGATCAGCTGTAATGAGCTCTTGTTTTTGTCATGCACGAGAAATTGAACATAGGGTGATTTTGTGCCTTGAGTTAGGAATGTCAATGGTTCGGTTTGGTTCGATTTTTTGAAAAATCAAACCGAATTGAACCGTTAAAAAAAACTCATGAACCGAACTGAAATTTCGGTTCGGTTCGATTTTTCGGTTTTTGGTTTTCAGCTTTCGGGTTTTTCTGTTTTTCTTTTCGGTTCTTTTCTTCCATTTTTTTGCTAGATGAAGCGGATAAAAAGTTGGGACGCTCGGAAACAGCGAGGACGACAGCCATGTATGGCGTGCGGATGCGGGACATCGTGATTACCCGTTCAAGCATTACGAGTCAAACCACTTAAACAGCGTGTAAAAGCTCAACAAAAAGCTCAGCATCTCAGCATCTCTCTCTCTCTCTCTCATTATTCAATTTTATCATCGTTTTTCGAGGACTCCTCTGCGACTTTGGGTGCTGTCTTTGCCACCCAAAGTCCAAGGCCCATCTGCAATCGTATCTCGCCTTTTCGATCTCGCTGAGACTCGACTGCTTCTCGTCGAAAGACCACTTCTCTCCTCTCCTCCGTGACCGCCCTCCATTGCCCATTAGCTTTTGGTTTTTTCTGTTTTTCTTTACAGTTCTTTTCTTTCTTTTCGGTTTGTTTTCAGCCTAAACCGAATGAGGCCAAGACGGATCTGGTTCGGGCATTATGTCGAACATCTAGCGGTTGTCGACCAAGTGGGGGCGTCCGAAGACATCCAAGACAAAAACTCAAGCCAAAATCAACATACAGCAAACAAAAAATGCTCAAGGTCGACTCAGAAACGATTCCTTCACATTAAACACGAGCATAAACGAGGAACAAGGAGTCCCCCCTCGGTTGAAGCGAGATAGGGCAAAACAGAGCATCAAACGGGGAAGTGGTCCAAAGGAGACGGGAGTCGGGAGAGAAAATCAAACCATTAAAATTCAGTTTTATTATCGGTTTGTGATTTGGTTCGGTTCGGTTAACCGATAAAGACCGAACCAATAAAAAAATATTGGTTTTTAATGAGAACCGAACCGAAAAAACCGGTTCGGTTGGGTTCGGTTCTTGGTTCAATTCTTGACACCTCTACCTTAAGTTCTACGTCAAATTGAGTAATTTTATCTATAAATAATATGAGTTTTGGGGATAATCTAGATTTGAAAAATACTTAAGCATGTGAGTGATAATAACTCTTTAATTTTTTAATTGATTACTGAATTATTTGTTACTGACTCTCCCCATAAAATAAGTACTAATACTTGAATCGGTCCATATAATTGTCTAGTTTTATTTATTATTTATCGTAATTTCTTTAGTGATTTCACATTGATTTAATTGTAAAGTCCAATTATTTCGGCATTAATTTACAACAACTCGCATCGAGGAATTTACAAACTTTAACATAGAATTGTAATTGGCTTTAACATTCTCAAATTACTTAAGCCGTATCTTGGATACTCTTCACAAGGAAGACTCACTTCTAACATAGGAAAAAAGATCTAAAGTAGAAAACTTTCAAACTAGGAAACTTATTCAAATTAGGAAAGTTTATTTTATAGGCTCAAACTCAAGACATACTATTAATAATTTAGTTCCTTTGGGAAAAAAATTGTTGTCCGAGGTATTATTAGAAAAAAAAAATGAAATCGTCAATAATGTTCATTAGTTAAGTTACGTGGGACTAGAGGACTATGCATAAGAGATCTTCCTTGATGTTGCCTGTCTCTTCAAGGAGCAATCTACAAAATACATTATGAAAGTTCTTGGCAGTTGCAACTTTAGGAGTACAAGTTCTTGTTGACAAGTCCTTGACAATAGAAGACGAAGGACACTACATATACATGACTTGATTCATTTGATGGGCATTGATATTGTTAAACAAAAGTCTTGTGATGATACTAAAAAATGTAGCAGAATGCCTTGTAACGATGTTGATTACTTGTCTAGGGATGGTAAGATTTGGTGGTATAGACACTAATATTGCTCTCTTATTCTTTGAATTTATATATTTATTTGTTGACACTTAAATTTTGGCTAAATATTTAAGTTTAAATTGCAAAAAAAGTTAGAAATCAATTCGGCCCTAACAAAAAATGATTTTCACATCACGTGGACATTAATATTATTTGCATCAATTAAGTTTTACTTTTATTTTATTTTCCCTTATTGCATTTTGGATAAATAGAAGAAATTTCAAAAATGACTATTAAATTAATAAATAAAAAATAGCGAAATGGCTTGGGGCTGGGCCCGACCGCAGCCCCTTTTCTTTTTCCCTTCACCCAGGGCTGGGCCCATTTCCGCTCATTCTTCCCCCGAGGCCCGGTCCCTTCCGCCTACTTCCCCCTCCACCTCCTTCCCTCTCCTTGTTCTTCCTCACGCTGCAGACGAGACGCGCGCAGGACGACCTACGTACGGCAGAGAGAGGAGGGTAGACCGGCGACGGATTGGACAGAGAGGGGACGCCGGTTCGGCCAGGAGGAGGCCCGGTCGCCTCGCCAAGGACCGGCGGTCCGAACACCTCCGTCGACCGGCCTCTTCGCCTATAGATAGAGGGCGGTGAGCTCAGTTGAAAGAGGGGGGTGGAAGAGAGAGTCGGGAGAAGGGGGAAGGTCAAGAAAGAGGGGGAGCTTTTCAGAGAGAAAAACCGAGCGAGATTCGAGAGGGATCTGCGAGTGAGAGTGGATGGTAGGGGAGAGTCGCCGGCCGCCGTCACGCCTCGTTCGCGTGGAAGCCGCGGTAGGTTCCGTTCGGGTTTGTTTCTTTTTTCTTCAATTTGGGGCCGGTTTCCCGAGGATTCCGGCCCGGAGACGAGCGAGGCGGACGGACGTAGCCCGATGGATCGAGCTTGTCCGCCGTCCGACGCCGCCGACCCGGGTAGGGCTCCTTCATCCAAACGCCCGTCGTACCCCGTTTTTGTGCCCTGTGTCGGGCCCGTCTGCCAAGCCGCCGTGGTTCGGGTCGTGTGAGTTTCCGGCCTCATCTAGGTGCGGGCTGCGGTTGCAAGGCCTCGGGCGTCGTTTGTTTTGAATCCCGGCTTGAACTCGGGCTTGTTGTTCTCGTTTCTAACCCCCATTTGCCGATGCACCCTATATATGTTGGATGAAATGCCTGACTGAAACGTATGCATTTGTTCTTGGTTCCCCGTCCGTTTCTGGTGTTCGTGGTTTGTCAAAAGCATCATAGTAGATTTCCGCCGCTGTCCTTTGCGTTGTGCGTTCTTGCTCCGCGGTATCTTTCACTACAGGGCACGGTTCCGCGGATGACCGGTCTTTGTGGCCGGAGAAGACGAGGGGCGATGGTCATTGTGGCCACGAATGTCCGCCGCGGGATGACTGGCCGCAGCTTGTGCTGTGCGTGCCTAAACTATCTTGATTAGAGCTCAAGTCTTTTTAATGGTCTACATCCGCTGTTGTTCTTGGCCCTCGGGGAGAACTTGAAGCAAGAATGCTTCTGTGAGGTCGCAAGGGCGAGAGGGGAGATGGGCGAGAGACGTGCGGGGTGAAGAGAAGGGAATAAAAAGAACAAGGAAACAAAAGGGGGAGGAGCAACAAGATTATAGAATATAAAAAAAGGGCTCTTTCTACCGTCTCTTGCTCAATAAAGTACAAAAAGTGGGTAGGGATGTTAGTAACCGAACCGAAAAATTCGATTTTTTCGGTTCGGCTTTCATTAAAAATCAAAATTTTTTGGTTTGGTTCGGTTTTTATCGGTTAATCGAACCGAACCAAACCAACAAATAAAAGTGGAGAAATATGAGTTTAACAGAAAGAAAGAAAGAAAGAAAGGAAAAAAAAAAAAAAAAAACGAAAACGAAAACCAAAAAAACCGAATCGAAATTTCGATTCGGAAGATTTTTCTAACGGTTCGGTTTTTCAAAAAAACCGAACCAAACTGAACCATTGACACTCCTAAAAATGGGGACTCTCTACTTTAGTCTGACCACACGCACAGAACACGACAAGAGAGAGGGAAGGAGAAAGAAAGTAAAAGTAGAAAAGTCAAAAATTTGAAAGGACAAATAAGGCCCTGTTTGGTAACCATCCAAACAGGGCCAAATTCTGATTCTTTGTTTCCATAATCAATTTGGGCCAGAATCTCGTTTGGTAAAATTTTTGTTCCCGGAACAGATGGGAATAGAATCAAGAACCACAAAAAGTTGACTCTTGTTCCGGGAACGAATTTGAGAATCAAAATCAAGAACTCTTCTTCTTCTCTTCGGCCATCTCGCGACCGCCGTCCACCACCGCCCGCCATCGTCTGCCGTCCACCGCCACTGGCCGCCGGTCGGGCGAGCTCGCCGGAGGCAAGCCCAACCACCAGTGAGGCTCGGCCTCCCCAAATCTGGCGAGGTCGAGCCTCGTCGAGGCTGGGCAGGGGCTGGGCAAGCCTCGAGACGCCCAGCTCCACCGGTGGCCAGGCGAGACTCGCCCAGCCCCACCGGTGGCCTGGTAGGCCTCGTCCAACCCCAGTGAGGTCGGCCTAGCCACTGGCGAGGCCGAGCCTCGGCGAGGCTTGGCCGACGAGGGCCGGCCTCGCCGAGAGTTGGCGACGCTCCGGTGAGTTCGCTGGCCCTCGTCTGGCCGGTCGCCGGTCCGATGACTGGCCACAAGAAGAAGAAGATGATGAGAAAAAGGAAAAAAATAAAATAAAAAAGGAAAAAAGTAAAAAATTTATTTAAAAATTAAAAGAAATTGATTTGGAACAGAATTAATGAGCACGGTACCAAACACGATTCTATTCCAGAATCAAAAATTTTGGACAGTTACCAAACGGTTTAAAATGCTTAGAATTAGTTCTCGGGAACATAATAAAAAAGAATCAGTTCTGATCAGAATCTACTCCTGGGAACAGAATCGTTACCAAAACGCGCCCTAAGGGGCGGGCTCTTCTCTGGCCATCCAGTGGCGTGACCTAGGTCGGCCGAGCCGAATTCGAATCAGGCACTCATGGTCTGGCCGACTAGGTCGGTTTATATTACATTGTTATTTTAATTTCTTTTTTAAAATTATGGAAAGGCCTAAAAATGGTTTCGAATATATTTCTTCCACAATTGCATAAAAATCCTTTAGAAAAAATCATCAAATCTCAAAGTTTAAATAAAATTAGGTCGCGAAGGGCAATAGTTGATTAATTATAATAGTTCTCGATTCTAATTTATTAATTTCTCTAGCTGCATAAGTAAAGCATTTCTTCTAATGTTTTACTTAAGTTTCTAATCTACCTATCACAATGATTAATGGTGACTCATAAATGAAAATGATTTGTTGGTCAAAAATTCGGATCATAAGTCGCGAATTGGTGTACATGGGAGAGTATGGACTAAGCCAAGTTTATTTGACCTCTCTTATGTTTCAATATCAAAATCTGAACTTTTTCTATCCGACAACAAGTTTTTTTTTTATTGAAATCTTGAAAAGTCTTTCATTTTCCACTAACTTTTTCTATATGTGTCTATGTAGTGTATACTTTATCAACAATTTATTTCCATTAAGTACTTCTAATTTAGTGGTTTTGCTCAAATTTTCAAATATAAATTTTGTGCATACACTTAACATGCGTGCATATAGTAGTATATATATGTAAAAAGTCCCTTAAATTTTTTTCTTTTTATGCCTAATATGAGACATACTTTTTGGTCCTTCAATTTTCTAGTCATGCTTGTCGATCCCATTGACGTCGAATTGTGTTGAATGAACAAATTAGGAAAAATGTTGTTTAATCTTAGTGAGGTAGAAAACCCCACCGCGAAGGATAGGAAGGACAAGGATGGGATTAAATAACTCAAGTCTCCCTTAACCAAATCATCATATTGGTAAAGCCACTCCAAGGATACAGTACTCCCTTGATCACTAATGAACTCTAGGAATCTCTTTTTGTCTAAAATCACGAGAGAGGATCAAGAAAACATATTATATACCTATTATGGAAATCACAAGAGAGGATCTTAAAATCTTCCAATATAGATATAGACACTTCCAATGTCATTCTCCCTCTGTTGGAAAAGACTGTCCTCAGAGGCCAATTCCATGAAGTTCTTGATCTTCATGATGTAGTAATAGATAAGCAACATTGAAATTATGTACTTTTTATGAAGCTCACTTTGATAATTGCTTGATTTCCTTTCCTCTTTCTTTGGACTCTTCCTCACATCCTCACATAACTGATTGATTCCTCCCGTAACTGCTCAATTTCCTTAGCTATTTCTTCGACATCTCCACTAAATTGATGCTTATTGGGTTATTAAAAGACCCAAAGTATTGGAAAAATGAGTTTTTAGTAGTTTGACTCACTGAATTGTCACATGCAAACTAATTTTTTTTAAAATGATTAATCAACCACCACTTCCTAATAAGCGATGACTAAAAGAGATTCCTAACCTTCCACTACCTCTACATAAAATTCCATATATTAGCTTAAATTGATGTGATGAATTAGTTGTCAAAGGATTGATCATGGCTCGTGGGTTCCCACTTGAGATTTACTCTCTCTCTCTCTCTCTCTCTAGTGAAATCGATAACACTACTTGCAAATCGATAACACTATGGGCAACTAGTTGCAAATCTCTAAGTAGAATTCTCTTCAACTTATGCGACGCTGAGATTGTTGAGGTTGGACTCCCTCCCTCCCTCCCTCCCTCCCTCTCTCTCTCTCTGTGTTTAATATGGAGTCATGTACATGTTGGCTACATTGAGTGTTTTTGTATTATAAAAGGCTGAAAATGCTGAATTGGTGGGCTAATAAAAAAAACCAAACATATGGAAAGTGATTCTACATGTATATGTAGTGGAGGTTCTATAAGGCAACGCAAAGGATATTCTCTTTATTTATGGAACTCTTGTTCACTGTTGAATTACAAGGATCACCCAATGAAAAACTTCAATAATACATGTTCATCCAGTTGCAAAATCTTCAATAACACATGTCTAGTCTCCACAAATTAAGTCCAAAAAAGAAAATTCTTTGTAATGCTATTGCTAATTATATCTAAACTATAGGACTACCCACTTAACTCATTGAAACTCCTCCTTTTAGGTGCTAATTTCAAAAAACTAATAGTCTACATCTATGATAGACATTCCATCACAAAACATATTGCCAAGTTATTCTACTTGGAGAAGAGACACCAAAGTGGTTGCTTCCTGAGGGTTATACATCTTTTGTGACTTCAAAGGACTTGTATAATAAGATTCTAGGAGTAGCATACTGTGTTGTATTTCAAGCAAAAGGTGATCTCCACTTTGAGCTTACAGGATCCATTAGTTGCAAAGAGAAGGTAAACACCAAGAATCTCAAGATGTTTGATTTTTCCTTGTCAATCACATCATGATGTCACTAATAAATGTTTGCACAACATGCTTAACTACGTGTAAACACTATTGTTTACTGATTTCAATGGCATTAGTTTATCTTTGTAATAGTCATGAGCAGTGAGTACTTTTGATTGGACTCCAGATCATTTTATCATAATTGCACCTACTGGCTACCAAGAACAATGTTCTGAGCATGGTTAATTTCCTAATATGGCTCGTAGATTTATCCCGTTGGTAAAATCATATAACTAGCAACCTATTAATAAAGTATACTCATAGTAATTTATCAACAAGAAATGCGATAATTAACAATCAACTTTTTCATAGATTTATCACTCAAAACAAAAACTTAATGCTGAAGATAGTAATTTACCGATGAAACTAATAACTCATCGACATAGTGTCATTTTTTAAAAAGTAGCAAGGAATCATTGAAATAAGGAATTTACCAACTTTGAGTGATAAGTAAATTATCATATGTAGAAATTACCACTTAAAGCATAAACTTAGTAGTGAAATTAGCAACTTATCCACATAGTCCGCTTACAACTAGTTAGTTATCACTAAAATAAGGACTTCGCCATTACGGATAAAATCGAAGTTAGTAAAAATAGCATCAAATTAAGCAACTTGCCAATGTAGGCCCACTTTTACTATAGCATGTCACCTACTATATGAGGAATTTGTAGAATCCAAACTCAATGGTGAGTCACCGAGCTATTTAAAAATGTGCCATTAGAAATAAAATCTTAGATCCAAGTTAGTGCTGTTACGGAAAAATTAATAACTCATCATGCCAATGCAGGTTGCCTCGGTGGTAGGCTTGGTCAGAGCAAAGAGAAAGTACAAGGAGTTATGAGGGCTTTAGCTCTGCATGTTCCGTCTGTTGGGTGTGGGGTCCGCTGTAACCCAATCATGTCACATAAAAAAACATAATATGGCCACATTGAATCTCATATGCCTGTTTTTACATTATTTGTTAAGGATTTATGCTCAAAAGTTTAAATCATTAAAAAGTAATTTGTTTGTGGCCAACTGGGGATGTTCCTTAAGAAGCGAAGCCCGCCTGAAGAAGCAACAGAGACTAGTGGCTTGTAATATGTTTTTGGGTCGCTTTATCACTAGCACCTTGGCACTAATCCATCCTTGAGCGGCTGAGCACCCCCCCCCCCCAACACACACACACAAATTTTTTGGTGACTAATGCAATATATGTAAATGATAATAAAATGAGTCTATCTTATATATTTCTTTTTTGGTGGAAAGATCATATGTTATAGCCTATGTTATGATGGGGATTCATTTCTTTGAAAATCCACTTGCCTACAGCCCCTTTTTAACTGCTCTAAAGTATCAAAGTGCTCTCTGCCTCTTTTCATGTTCAGGATCTTCAAGATTACAAGAGGGTAAATAGCCAGACATCAGCTGGATTGGGCGGACAAATCCATATTCAAAACTACAGGAAAGCCAGTCACCCAAAAGGTAAATTGGCTGGGTAAGCAGCCCTGTGTTGTAGATTAAGGATGATCTTCTTCTTTTTTGGCCATTTTCTGAAATCCTGTAAGAAAATACTTAAACACAACAATGTACTTCCAAATAATGAATAACATATGTGAGTGCATTTTATGATCAACAAAATTAATCTAGTGTCAACATAGACCTAGCTGTATAATTCTCGAGGATAGTTTGAGAAAATGTATCTCTCATGGAAATAAAGTGTATTAGTCTTTTAATGAAAATATTTGCATGAGTGAAAAGTGATAGTTTGGAGTCTCAAGGAGATTAAATTGTTTTTTGCAAGTCTTTGAAGTGCAAGGAATAAGGATGACCCTGTCTTACGTTAATTATTTTTGCAAGTCTTCGCTTGACTCGCACGAGGAATATGTCTTAGGTGAAGCCGTCAAAATTTTATTTAAGTCCTGCAAATAAATTAGACCGTGTTGATCATCTTGCGGCCGAAGAAGTGGCTTGTTTCCGGAAAGCTGGACGAAGGAATTGGATAAAAATAGTCGGTCGAAGAAGTGGCTTCTTGCGGCTTTCAAAGTTCTTAGTCGAAACCACGGCTAAAAAGAGTTATGCAACCTCTACTTCTCCAGAAAAGTTAAAAAGCACGGGTGTCAAATAACACTACTTGTATTTACCAAGCTCATAGGCCAGAACCTTTCATACATATAATGTGTGGATGTCACAAAACCACTTAATGGGAATAGAACAAAAAAAAATTGAATCATGATTCGATCTTGTTACCACATATTCAATAGTGTAAACATAACACATAATGCAGAGATTTGAATTGGTATAAAATCGAAACAATGTCTTACTTGTTGTACATAATCCTAAGAAACTAAGAACAACATGCGAACAATAAGATGCCGTCTGTAGAAGATAAGACATTGGGATAAAGTTTATCAAAATTGAGTTGAGAATGAGATGGATACATTTGATTAACAACTTTCACAATTTTACATGTCACTATGAGCTTTACTGGACACACGGGTATTGACACTTGAATTTTAGTTGATAAATCATATATGCATTTAAGTGATAAGAAAATATTTAAAAAATGAGAAGGAGAAAAAGAAAAGAAAAAGCCCCATATCCATCAATTCATATGGCCCTGTTCGCGCAACTCTGGCCCATCTATAAAACCTGCCCATTTCAGCATTCTCAAGGGGGATAGGGGAACAACACGTGAAAGAAAAAGAAAAAAAAAGATAGAGATCTTCCGTATACGGTCTCCTCCCCTCCAGAACTTGAGGGGGAGACCAGATAATATTCATCGTCTTCTTCATCATTGGGCATTCTCTCTCAGACCTCTCTCTCTCTCTCCCATAACCGCTCGCACAGAGGACGCGACGGAGGGAATGTCGGTTTTTTTTTCTGAGCAAGACGGGACAGAGGATCGTATTTTGGGGGGAATGTCACAGAGAAAGAGAGTGAGGCAAGAAAGTGAGATAGAAATTACTCTAGAAGTAAAAAGAACAGAGCGGGGATGAAAACCAAATTTTGAGAGCACTCCGGGAGATTTTCGGACTCCGTCCTTCCCAGTCGGACGTCTTCCGTCATCACTCGCGACCATTCCCTTGCCATGTCCCAGAAACTCTGTTACCCTTTGTTTGTACACTCAATCCATCTGAGGGAGTTGAGCCTTTTGCCCGAAGCCACCGATCACTGTAGCTGGCATACTTGGAGTGCCGGTTCCGGCATTCAATTATTGGTCGTCACTGTGGATCTGTTAAGAACATAAGACAGCAGCTTACTCAACAACAAAAACAAAAGCTAGCCAGGAGTATAGATGATGCTGAGAAATGTGCAGAACAAAGAAGATCTACGGTTAAAAATAAAGAAAGGAAGGAAGAAGGATGATCTACGAGATCAAGAAATTGCATGAAGAAACTCAAGAAGAAAAACTGCGAAGTCGGCCAAAATCACTACTCTGTTCATTTACTCTGTTTTTCCTTCACTTTGTATACTAGCTGTTATGACCGGTATTCGGTTACTCCTTGCAGTTAAGTAGTTGACTTTTTCTTTCAACTGATTTTGGGTAAACCAGATTCATTTAGAGAAATAGAATAGATATAAGAAGGAACTCTCCTATATTGTAATCGGGTAAGGAAGTAGAAATTACAGAAGATATACATTCTCTCTATCTCTCTCTCTCTCTCTCTCTCTCTCTCTCTCTCTCTCTCTCTCTCTCTCTCAATTGCCTCCATATCTGGTTCTGTTCGTAAAGTTCTTCATGGTATCAGAGCCTACATCCTGGAGAAATCATCTCAAGTCTGTATAAAAATGGCTAATTCTACAGCAGATTGGAGTCAGGAATCGAAGCCTCATTGATCCGTGAGTCAATATTCTTCATCTTCCTTCAAGTCCTCTATCATTAGAAATCGATTTACTGCATCATACTGCAAAAAAAAAAACCAGTAAAGATTGTATTCAAAACAAGTGGTATTCAAAGATCTGGAAAGTAGAATGGCAGCAAAAAGCTCGAGATATCCATTCCCTATTCATGTCAACATCTCAAACTTTGTTACAATCAGATTAACTAAGAATAACTTCCTCCTATGGCAAGCTCAGTTTCATAGATTTTTAAGAAGTCAAGATCTGTTTGGATTTGTGAATGGAGAAACTCCACCGCCTGCTAAAACATTACAGGTAGAAGGAGATCAAACTCTCGATATCCCTAATCCTGACTATATTGACTGGATTAAAACGGATCAACTTATCTCCTCTTGGATCAGTGGTGCTGTTTCCGAAGACATACTTAGCCTAATAATCGGCTTAAACACAGCCTATGAACTTTGGGAGACTCTACTTAATCGGTTCACCCAAAAATCTGTGGCAAAGGAGTTTGAACTAAGAGGAAAATTGCAGGCTTGTCAGAAATGTGATAGAACTCTATCAACATATCTCAGAGAGTACAAGACAATATGTGATCAATTAAATGCCATAGGTAAACCAGTAGATGACATAACAAAACTATTTGGCATTTTGGAGGGTTTGGGGTCCGAGTATGAGAGCTTTAAAACAACAATTTATTGTTTAAAGCCTCAACCGGAATATGATGAAGTGATCTCTCATCTAGAGAGGTTTGAATCAAGGCTGCAAAACTATTCCTCAAGTCAGTTCAGTCCAAATCTAGCCTATTATGGTCAAAGGAAGACTGAAGCGATACACAAAGATGAGTTTAATAGAAACTTTTTACAGCAAAATAACAATCTTGGAAATTCAAGGGGTTATAGTCGTGGAGGAAGAAGTATTGGAAGAGGAAGACCATTCAATAATAGATACAGCAATTTTGGAAGGCTTGGAAGAAATATGAATTACAGAACTAATAACTCAAGCTATGAACAGGGGAGTCAACATCTTAACCAAGCTAATACTCTCTCTACCTTGAGTCCTGGTCAGGGGTTCAGACCATATAATGGTTCAGCTCAGAGGTATACAGAAGCCAAGATGTATCCACCATCAAATTTAACTTTTCATAAAGATATGCAGATGGAAAAAGCAACAACAAACACTCGACTTGAGTGCCAGATCTGCAGAAAACCAGGTCACGATGCATTGCACTGTTGGTATAGGTTTGATAATTCTTACCAAGCTGAAGAAATACCTACAGCTCTATCAGCACTCCACATTGAGGATACTAGTGGAAACGAATGGTATCCTGATACTGGAGCAACTGCTCACATTTCGGCAAATGCTGGTATTCTCCAAAACTTCTCTAAGAATGCTGGTACTGATACAGTAATGATTGGCAACGGTTCATGTTTACCTGTGAAATATATTGGGAATACAATACTAACTACTGCTGCTTCTACCTTGCCTCTAAAAGACGTGTTAATTGTTCTAGCAATTAAGAAAAATCTTCTTTCAATCTCTAGACTAACTGATGATTATCCCTGTTCTTTTGTCTTTGACTAAATTGGGGTATACATAAAGGACATCAACACCAACATAAACAGGATGATAGGGAAGAAGGAGAAAGGACTATACAGAATGATCCTTGCGCTGCAGAGGTGTTCTTCACTCAAAGACAGAAGATCACAGGAGAAAGCATATGGCATCAAAGGCTAGCTCATACAAATCAAAATGTTTTGAAGCATTTGAAGAATCAAAAGTTAATCCAATGTCATACAGAATCACAATCTATATGTAGAAGTTGTCAGCTTGCTAAGAACACAGCTCTACCCTTTCCTATGTCAAGATCTGTAGCAAATAAACCTCTAGAACAAGTCCATTGTGACATCTGGGGGCCTTCTCCAGTCAACTCATATCAGAATTTCAAGTATTATGTGATCTTTGTTGATAACTTTTCTCGGTTCAGCTGCATGTATCCATTGAAACTAAAATCAGACTTCTATGATATCTTTCTTAAGTTTCAGAAGTTAGTAGAAAACCAGCACAATTGTAAAATCAAGAGGTTTCAATGCGATGGTGGGGGAGAGTTTGTCAGTCACAAGTTTAAAGCTCACCTACAGAGTTGTGGCATTCAACAACTTATCTCCTGTCCATATACACCCGAACAGAATGGAATACCTGAGAGAAAACATCGACATATAGTTGAGCTTGGGCTGGCTATGTTATATCATGCAAAAGTCCCATTAAAATTTTGGGTTGATGCATTTATGACAGCAAACTATACTGTCAATATACTTCCTACTCCACAGTTAAGGATGCAATCTCCCTTTCTCAAGCTATATAAGTATAAGCCAAGATATGATCATCTCAGAATATTCGGGTGTGCCTGCTATCCCTGCCTTCGACCTTATGCACAACACAAGCTGGATCCACGATCACTTACCTGTGTATTTCTCGGATACAGTACTCATCATAAAGGATACCGATGTTTGGTACCTACTACCGGTCATGTGTACATCAGTCGACATGTGATTTTTGATGAGAAGTTCTTCCCTTTCTCTAAAAGGCTGGCAACACAGTCCTCAACATATACACAACTGTATAAACTATGGACAGAAGAAGAGAAATTCTTACAAGCTCCAAGTATAGAGCCTATCGATACTTCATCATCTCGTCAAACAGAGTATGTTCCAGCTGAGCAAGTTGTTGCAGAATATATAGATCCTATTCCTACAACTGTCTCATCAAATGATCAAACTCCATCTCCTATTCAAAGTATTTCTCCACAAGAGAATATAACTGGAATCACCATAGTGATAGTAACAGAACCAGCTATTGAACAAACACAGTCTATCCAACCTGTGCAAGGTACACAACCTACTCATCACATGCAAACCAGGTCTAAATCTGGTATAGTTAAAGCTAATCCTCGATATGCATGTCTTGCTCAATATCAAGTTCCTTCAGAACCAAAATCATTAAAATTTGCTCTAGCAGATCCAGGATGGTATAAGGCAATGCAAGAAGAAATGAGTGCATTACACCAGAATCAAACCTGGTCATTGGTTCCTCGTACTAATAACATGAATGTTATTGGTTGCAAATGGGTGTTCAAGACTAAACTTACCTCTACTGGCAGTCTTGATCGATTGAAGGCTCGTCTAGTAGCCAAGGGATTTCATCAAGAAGAAGGAATCGACTTCACAGAAACCTTTAGTCCTGTGATAAAACATGCAACTGTTAGACTTGTTCTCTCTGTAGCAATGGTACAACACTAGTCTATACACCAACTTGATGTCAAGAACGCCTTCTTACATGGCACCCTGAATGAAACTGTGTACATGGAACAACCTCCTGGTTTTGTTCATCCACAGTATTCACAATATGTATGTCTGCTTCAAAAATCACTTTATGGACTGCGTCAAGCGCCACGTGCCTGGTATGATAAATTCAGCAATTTCTTACTTGAGATTGGATTTTTCTGCAGTTCAACTGACCCTTCTCTGTTCATACTTCATCAAGAACAAGAGACAATGTTGCTACTTCTATATGTAGACGATATAATCCTCACTGGTAGCTCAGAATCATTGCTACAGACTCTTATTCATTCACTCAGTGTTCAATTCCATATGAAAGATCTTGGTCAGCTTCATTACTTTCTTGGAATTGAAGCCACACGAACGTCTACCGAACTGTTCTTATGTCAAACCAAGTATGCTCTTAACTTACTGTCTCGTGCAAATATGATTGATTGTAAACCTATTGCTACACCTCTCTCTCTCAAACCAGTTATACTTGAAAGAGATGCTGTTCTTCTTCCAAATCCCATGAACTATCGAAGTCTCGTAGGAGGCCTACAATATCTCACTATTACCAGGCCTGATCTTGCCTTTGCAACAAATCTCCTATGTCAGAAACTACAACATCCCACTATTGGAGATCTTCTTCAACTAAAACGAGTTCTTCGATATGTAAAAGGCACAATTCACCTCGGTATGTCACTTCACTCTCACAGCTCTCTCCAATTATATGGCTTCTCTGATGCAGATTGGGCTGGCTGTCTTCAAACCGACGTTCTACCACAGCTTCGTACCTACCTCGGTTCTAATCTCATCTCATTGACTCGCTAAGAAACAATCAACCGTTTCCCGTTCCTCCACCGAAGCTGAATATAGAGCTCTTGCCTCAAAGAATAGCCGATCTTACCTGGATTTCTTTTGTTCTCGAGACATTAGAGTTTCTCTTCACTCACCAACCATACTATTCTGTGACAATCAATCTGCCATATCTCTCACAGCGAATCCTATACTTCATGCTCGTACAAAACATATTGAGATTGATTTCCACTTTGTTCGAGAAAAAGTTGCATCTGGATCTTTGTGTGTTAAATATGTTCCTAGCTAGAACCAAGTTGCTGATATCTTTACCAAGCCACTATCTAAACTCACACACTCCTCCCTTCGGCTCAAATTGGGCATTGGTTCTTCACCCTTGCCCAATTTGCGGGGGGATGTTAAGAACATAAGACAGCAGCTTACTCAACAACAAAAACAAAAGCTAGCCAGGAGTATAGATGATGCTGAGAAATGTGCAGAACAAAGAAGATCTACGGTTAAAAATAAAGAAAGGAAGGAAGAAGGATGATCTACAGATCAAGAAATTGCATGAAGAAACTCTGAAGAAGAAAAGCTGCGAAGTTGGCCAAAATCACTACTCTGTTCATTTACTCTGTTTTTCCTTCACTTTGTGTACTAGCTGTTATGACCGGTATTCGGTTACTCCTTGCAGTTAAGTAGTTGACTTTTTCTTTCAACTGATTTTGGGTAAACCAGATTCATTTAGAGAAATAGAATAAATAATAGAAAGGAACTCTCCTATATTGTAATCAGGTAAGGAAGTAGAAATTACAAAAGATATACATTCTCTCTATCTCTCTCTCTCTCTCTCTCTCTCAATTGCCTCCATATCTGGTTCTGTTCGTAAAGTTCTTCAGGATCTCTTGTTTCTGTGAAGTATTGGGAGAAGCGTTGCCTTGCCTTGTCTTGTAGGCGAAAACTCTGAAGCTGTCAAGTCCCGCTCAATCTCCGTGTATCGATCTCAAGTTTGTTGAGTATCGATCTCAAGTTCGTTGATCGACGCTTACCTGAACCTCTTTGGACGAGTTTACTCAGTAGTCGTGGTTGAAAATCCCGCCTCGGCAAGGTTGGTTTTGGAACATTTCTTTCGGTCATTTCGTTAATGAAGTTGACGCTGGTGTATGTCTGGGAAGATGCCAGGATTGAAATCATTTCTTTCCTCGATGAATCAAACCCTTTCTGCAAAGAAAGAAGTATTTGGATTGTGGCGTGGTGTTACATTGAGTCTTTTTCCCGAGATGCTCACCAAGTATTTGGTGGAATGCGTGAGTTAAATCTGTGATCCTTGTCTCGTGTTATTGATTGATTAGGAAGCAAAACTGACACATTCGGATTGATTTTGTTGAACGATACCGATTATGGGATGTGGTTGTTAGTCTATGCATTGTGGATTAAAATGTTTTTCCCCATTTATTATGGATCTGCTTCCCTTTCCAGGACACTCTGTGGTCTCCAAATATGTCGCCGATTATCTATTTTTGCTATGTTTTGCATCTATATGGCCCCATGATGATTGTCCTTTATGCTTGGCGAGAAACGTGGCTCGAAATCTTTGACCCATACGTTGATTAGCTTGGTGAATCTCGCGCTGGATGAGGTCCAGTCCTTCCCCTCTGCGTGTCTTTCTGCAAATCTCAGCTTTATGCATGACAGTTAACGGACGATGGTGGTGCTCCAGGTGACCGAAGCCAGACAACGGTGACGTTCCATTCAACGCTCGAATACGTCGATCACTGATGAGGTTGAGTCTGTATATTTAGTAGAGCGTAGCTTTTTGAGATATGCACAAGGAAGATGATAAGAAGAAGACGATTAGATAAAAAAAAAAATAATAAGAAAGAAAAATAAGATAATGATTTTTGATCATAAATTATTTTTCCCGATTCTATTTTCAAGAACAATTTTTGAGAAAAAGAAAGCGTTTAGTAATTATCCAAAATTTCTATTACTGGAACAAAATGCGTTTGGTAAAATTATTAAATTTTTTGTTTCTTTTAATTTTTAATAATTTTATTATATTTTTCTTATTTTTCATTTTCATTCTTTCTTTTTCTTTTTCTCTTCTTCTTCCTCCTTCTTGGTAGCCAGTGCCCAATGACTAGTTGGGGCAAGTCTCGGCGAGCTCGCCAGAGTTAAGCTTGGCCAAGGCAAGCCTCAGCCTTGCCAGATTTACGCGTGGCCAAGTGTGCCTCGCCAGGCCACCAACGAGGCTCGACCTTGCCAAAGCGGCGCAAGATCAACCTCGCCTTGACCTAGTGAGGCCGAGCTTGCCCAGCAGTCTCATCTCGCCTTGGCTAGGCAAGCTCGGCCTCACCGTGAGCTGGTAATCAAGGCCAGTGACGCTCTCGACAAGGTCGTCGACACTTGTTTGGCTGATCGCGTCACGCCCAAGGCCGGTGACATGCTAAAAGGAAGAAGAAGAAGAAAAGGAAAGAGAAGAGGATTGAAAAAAAAAAAAAAATTAGAATTGATTCTAGAAATTGTTCTTGAGAGTAAGAATCAAATTTTTTTTTTTTACTTCTTGATTCTATTTCAAATATGTTCTCGAACAAAAAAATTGATTTTTATTCCAAAAAACAAAAAATTTATCAAACAATCAGCTATTCTTGGGAGTATTACCAAACAGGCCTAAAAGACCAGTTTAAATTTTTGATCGATAAGGCAATACACCCGATGACCTGTGCCCACAGATCTTATGAGTGAGACTGGTGTTTGGCCCGTGTTGGAGAAAAAAAAAGGTGCAAAAAAGATGTCGTGACGACCAAGTTAGTGCAAGTGAAGTATGATGTCAAAAAGTCGAAGCATGTATTACACAGTTCGAGTTTATCAAATACAAATTGAGGTCCAAATATGTGCCTATACAAGTAAAAATAGGTTACTAAGTAAACGTTACTCTAAAGTAAAAATCATTTAAAGTAATGTTAGGGGGCATATTTCGGTTCCCATTTTTACGACATCTCATTTTAAATGGTGCTTAATGTCAACATGACTAATGTTTAACTTGTTTACCACTTAAGCTCACGATTTTCCACTGAGGAAAATAATTCGATGATTTGAAAAAAGCAATTTCGCACTTTAGTGATGTCAATACCAAAAGGAAAGTGGGCTGAAAGGTGACTGCTAGTGTGGCTTGTGAAGTTAGTTCTTAGAAGTAAAGACTCTTAAGCACACGCGAGCGAACAAATTGTGATGGTGCAGTTCGAACTAGTGAACTGATGAAGTAGGTGAAATCCCGAAATAAAATAGGCCGAGTCGATTATACTGTGGCCGAAGAAGCGACACCGGCATTGGGGCTTATTTTCAGAAAGTTAGCCCAAGGAATTTGGATAAAAATGATCAATCAAAATCATAGCTTATTGCAGGCCTGCAGCTTTATAACTCGTCTTAGTGGGAAACACAGGGCATCTTTCAGAACTAATAAATGAAAATTCCAAATAAGAGCTTGGATGAGGTTATTTTTTTGAAAGAGAACTTAGAGTAGATATTATTTCATTAAGAGCTTGAAGTGACTAAATTAGTATTAAATAAAAATTTGAGCTCGTCAGTCATTCAAATATTTGCTGAGTGGTGAGCATGTGATATTTTCAGGGGTTCAAATATGAGCATTTTTGTAATAGAAATGCAATGGAAATCAGTCACTAGACTTGCTCCACCCTTGGATTCACTCCACGTATGAGCATCAAAATCAACTTTGATCATTTTTATTTCTTAGAGTGAAGTTGTAAGAAGTGAAGCTACCACGAAGGCGAATGAGAAAATACTTCCTTGCACTTTTGACTAAGCAAAAAGGACATCAAGACTTATCGTCAAATCACATTAAATTCATAATGATCAGCGTAATTAGTACGCTTGCTTAATGCGGAAATCCTTTTTGGACTAAATAATTTGAATGGAACACTAAGAAAATAATCTTTCTTAGCAACTCTCGTCAAGAGTATCTAATGCTTTTGGAAAGGACTTCCACTTTGATTTGTCTGAGATTATCATCGCTAAGCATTAAATGAAAAGGGCCCTGCTCAAGCGGAAGATCCTTCGCCCTAGAGCATCAAAAACTAAGATACTAGCGTACCAAGAAATCACTTACAGGTGTTCTTGTAGAATTTTTCTAATTTCTTTGATTTTATGCATCAAACCAATCGCATCACTTTCGACTAAATAAAAAGGCTTGGTCTATTTTCATGCTTGAGCAACGAAAGGAAAAGGTAATACTTATCCAATTTGTAACTGGAATGTCTAGTGCATAAAGAAAAATATGACGTACCAATTATTGGTGAAGACATACTCAAATCAAAACACATTTCTCAAATTAGCACTAGCATCTTCATCCTTGCATAACCAATACATCTTGTGAAAAATAAGACCCTATTTCTCCTAATTTTTATTTTTTTTGTTTCCTGAAATTAAAAAAAACATAAATCCATTTGGTAACGTCAATTAATTTTTCTATTCCCCAAGATAGAAAAGTGACTAGAAAATAGATTTTGAACAAAAAAAGGAAGTAGAAAAAAGTAACTTATTGTTCTAAAAAACAATTTTTAAAAATGAATTATTTTTTTCTTTTCTTTTCTTCTTTTCTTCTTCTTTGCCGACTACCACCTGCCGATTGGCTAACCACTATTGCCGGCTGATCGCCGACTGCTGACTGTCGTCGATTGCCATCACCATCGCCAACGCCCATCGTCGTTGCCCACAGCCCACCAACGCTACCACCGCCACCGCCGGCCAATGGTGGTAGCAGGCAACAGCATCAACGGTCATCAACGGCAAGCGGCAGTCATCAATCGATAGTGGCAGCAATTGCTGGTCGGCAGTCATCGGTCAACGGCGGCGATAGTAGCCGATCGGCGGTCAACAACAGTGATAAGGAAAAGTAAGAAAAAAGTTAAAAAGAAATTCTACATTAGAAAAAATTTTGTGAATCGTATCAAACACATTCATATTCTTTTTCTATTCCGAGAATATAAATTTTATATATTTACCGAACGCATTCTTTTACTGATAAATTGTTCTGGGGAATGAAAATAGAAAAAAAACTATTTCTGAAAATGAATCATTCTCCGAAACAAAAGCGTTATCAAATGTACCCTGATTTGCACATCAAAGCTATCCTCTCAAGTTAACTAATAGGCCCGCACTCTAAATTTAGATGTCTTCATTCCCATTATCTATTGATATATCTCTAGTAAGCGAATCATGAAAGGCATACCAAATAATCATGCGAATTTTAGCCACCAAAATCACGCTCGCGACATTTGCTTGCTGTTCATGGTGCCGCGGTATTTTGGTACGCATCATCCTCGTTTAGACAAAGTACTCTTTACTGTTAATAATTTCTTCTTGGAAATGAAGAGATAAAGAAGGATGAATAAATTAAAGCAAACGAATGTGAGGTGGCAAGCATCAAATGAGCCACATGTCAACTCTCTATAAAGCCCTCCACAGAGTACCAAAATACCGTGATGGTACCAGATGAATTCAGTAATTCAAGCCAAGAGAGAGTGCACAAACTTTATATAAAAGGATTTAGTGTTTCTCATTTGATATGCAAGGAGATAAAAAAAAACAGTCGGAATCAATCCTAGATTGCAAGTTCTCTCAACATCATCCACCAGTCATACTATAACCCATGCAAAATAAAAATCTCAACCTTTCGCTATCCTTTTATTGGCAAGAGGTGTCCAAGAGCTCCTACATGAGAACATCGCGGAAAGGCAGCTGTGCATGTACTAAATAATATAACTGAGACATCGAAGCAAAAGCTCCCATCTCAATGGCATTAGTTTATCTTTGTAATAGTCATGAGCAACGAGTACTTTTAACTAGACTCCAGATCATTTTATCATAATCGCACCTACTGGCTACCGGGAACAATGCTTCGAGCATGGTTAATTTCCTAATATGGCTCATAAATTTATCCCGTTGGTAAAATCATATAACTAGCAACCTATTAATCAAGTATACTCATAGTAATTTATCAACAAGAAATGTGATAATTAACAATCAACTTTTTCATAGATTTATCACTCAAAACAAAAACTTAATGCTGAACATAGTAATTTACCGATGAAACTAATAACTCACCGACATAGTTTCATTTTTTTAAAAGGTAGCAAGGAATCGCCGAAATAAGGATTTTACCAACGTTGAGTGGAAACTAAATTATCATATGTGGAAATTACCACTTAAAGCATAAACTTAGTAGTGAAATTAGCAACTTACCCACATAGTCCACTTACAACTAGTTAGTTATCACTAAAATAAGGAATTTGCCATTATGGATAAAATCGAAGTTAGTAAAAATAGTGAGTCACCGAGCTATTTAGAAATTGTTGGATTAAGCAACATGCCAAACGTAGGCCCACTTTTACTGTAGCGCGTCACCTACTATTTGAGGAATTTGTAGAATCAAAACTCAATAGTGAGTCACTGAGCTATTTAGAAATGTGCCATTAGAAATAAAATCCTAGATCCAAGTTAGTGTTGTTACGGAAAAATTAATAACTCATCATATCAATGTAGGTTGCCTCGGTGGTGGGCTTGGCCAGAGTAAAGAGAAAGTACAAGGAGTTACGAGGGCTTTAGCTCTCCATGTTCTACCTGTTGGGTGTGGGGATTGTACGGGGTATACTGCAAGTACTACCCTCCGCTATAAGCCAATCATGTCACCGAAAAAACATAATATGGCCACATTGAATCTCATATGCCTGTTTTTACATTATTAGTTAACGATTTCTACTCAAAAGTTTAAATCATTAAAAAGTAATTTGTTTGTGGGCAACTGGGGATGTTCCTTAAGAAGCGAAGCCCGCCTGCAGAAGCAATAGAGACGGCTTGTAATCTGTTTTTGGGTCGCTTTATCACCAGCACCTCGGCACTAATCCATCCTTGAGCTGCTGAGCCCCAAGAAAAAAAAAAAAAAACGTTGCAACTAATACAATATATTTAAATGATAATAAAATGAGTATTTTTTTTTTCGGTGGAAAGATCATATGTTGTAGCCTATGACTACGTTTGATCGTCTGGATTTCTAATCAAGATAGAACTAGATAGGATAGGATATAAAATTCATAAGATTTTGATATATCATATCTATTGTTTGGTAATTGCAATAATAAATTTGAATATATTCACATAATATCAAATGAATCGAAAATTTTACAAACAAAGATAGTAAAAATCTCTTACAACACTCTTACTTACTTTATTTTATTTGGTTTTTTATTTTATTTTCATCTCTTTTAGTAAATAATTACTTTTTTTCTTTCCCTCCCATTATTCTCTAATAAAATTTTATTAACTAGCAGATTGTACTAATATAACCAAAATACTAAAATACCTAAAATATATAATAAATATAAATATATATTTATATTTATATTTATATATTAAGATTATTTTTATCAAATATAATTAAATTCGAATATATAAATAAAAATAATATTAAACTAAAATAGCTAAATTGTTTTTTTTTGTTATTTTGAATTTCTTATATTATAATTCAAATATTATTTATATTGAAATATCATTTTAATTTTGTTAATTTAAAAAATCTATCATTTGAGGAATATAACTTTCCTATTATGGATATCATATCCACATTTATCCCACATTCCCTATGAGATAATTTTATTCAAACTATGTCCTCATTTGTCCTATCTTGCGTAGGCACCACACACCGGATAGGATAAATTTTATCATATCCTAAATTTTATCCCGACTGCCAAACGCAGCCTATATGTTATGATGGGGATTCATTTCTTAGAAAATCCACTTGCCTACAGCCCCTTTTCAACTGCTCTAAAGTATCAAAGTGCTCTCTGCCTCTTTTCATGTTCGGGATCTTCAAGATTACAAGAGGGTAAATGGCCAGACATCAATTGGATTGGGCAGACAAATCCATATTCAAAACTATAGGAAGCCGGTCACCCAAAAGGTAAATTAGCCAGGTACGTAGCCCTGTGTTGTAGAATAAGGATGATCTTTTTTTTTTTTTTTTGCCATTTTCTGAAATCCTGTAAGAAAAAACTTAAATACAACAATGTACTTCCAAATAACGAATAACGTATGTGAGTGCATTTTATGATCAACAAAATTAATCTGGTGTCAACATAGACCTAGCTGTATAATTCTCGAGGATAGTTTGAGAAAATTTATCTCTTATGAAAAAAAAAAAGGTACTAGTCTTTTAATGAAAATATTTGCATGAGTGAAAAGTGATAGTTTGGAGTCTCAAGGAAATTAAATTGTTTTTTGCAAGTCTTTGAAGTGCAAGGATGACCCCGTCTTACGTTAATTATTTTTGCAAGTCTTCGCTCGACTCACATGAGGAATATTTCTTAGGTGAAGCCGTCAAAATTTTATTTAAGTCATGCAAATAAATTAGAACGTGTTGATCATCTTGCGGCCGAAGAAGTGGCTTGTTTCCGGAAAGCTGGACGAAGGAATTGGATAAAAATAGTCGGTCGAAGAAGTGGCTTCTTGCGGCTTTCAAAGTTCTTAGTCGAAACCACGGCTAAAAAGAGTTATGCAACCTCTACTTCTCAAGAAAAGTTAAAAAGCATGGATGTCAAATAACACTACTTGTATTTGCCAAGCTCATAGGCCGGAACCTTTCATACATATAATGTGTGGATGTCACAAACTACTTAATGAGAATAGAACAAAAAAAATTTGAATCATGATTCAATCTTGTTACCACATATTCAATAGTGTAAACATAACACATAATGCAGAGATTTGAATTGGTATAAAATCGAAACAATGTCTTACTTGCTGTACATAATCCTAAGAAACTAAAAATAGTATGTGAACTATAAGATGCCATCTATAGAAGATAAGACATTGGGATAAAGTTTATCAAAATTGAGTTGAGAATGAGATGGATACATTTGATTAACAACTTTCACAATTTTACATGTCACTATGAGCTTTACTAGACACACAGGTATTGACACTTGAATTTTAGTTGATATATTAGATATGCATTTAAGTGATAAAAAAAATATTTAAAAAATGAGAAGGAGAAGAAGAAAAGAAAAAGCCCTATCCATCAATTCATATGGCCCTTTTCGCGCAACTCTGGCCATCTATAAAACCTGCCCATTTCAGCATTCTCAAGGGGTATTGGGGGACAACACGTGAAAAAAAAAAAAAAAAGATAGAGATCTTCTTCCGTATACAGTCTCCTCCCCTCCAGAACTTGAGGGGGAGACCAGATAATATTCATCGTCATCTTCATCATTGGGCATTCTCTCTCAGACCTCTCTCTCTCTCCATAACCGCTCACACAGAGGACGCGACGCGAAGGAGGGAATGTCGGTTTTTTTTCTGAGCAAGACGGGACAGGGGATCGTGTATTGGGGGGAATGTCACAGAGAAAGAGAGTGAGGCAAGAAAGTGAGATAGAAATTACTCTAGAAGTAAAAACACAGAGCGGGGATGAAAACAAATTTTGAGAGCACTCTAGGAGATTTTCGGTCTCCGTCCTTCCCAGTCGGACGTCTTCCGTCATCACTCGCGACCATTCCCTTGCCATGGCCCAGAAACTCTGTTATCCTCTGTTTTTACACTCAATCCGTCCGAGGGAGTTGAGCCTTTTGCCCAAAGCCACCGATCACTGTAGCCGGCGTACTTGGAGTGCCGGTTCCGGCATTCAATTATTGGTCATCACTGTGGATCTCTTGTTTCTGTGAAGTATTGGGAGAAGCGTTGCCTTGCCTTGTTTTGTAGGCGAAAACTCTGAAGCTGTCAAGTCCCGCTCAATCTCCGTGTATCGATCTCAAGTTCGTTGATCGACACTTACCTGAACCTCTCTGGACGAGTTTACTCAGTAGTCGTGGTTGAAAATCCCACCTCGGCAAGGTTGGTTTTGGAACATTTCTTTCGGTCATTTTGTTAATGAAGTTGACGCTGGTGTATGTCTGGGAAAAGGCCAGTGTCACGACCTCTTTTTTTCCGTCCGGGGAAAAAGAAGAAGGTTTAGGGGTATTTGCCTAAAGAAGCGGACCAATGGCCCTAAATTAGGCGTGGGCTCTCCCAAGCCCATACCTCGCGCAACATTGGATTTTGAATTTTAATTCTTAACAACCTATGTAGTTCTAGGAGTCGCCACTAGCCTATTGAGGTCGGCTAGAAACCAACCGAGACACGGGAGTGTTGCCTCGATTTCTACGCAACCAGAGATTTCTAGGAACGGGGACTTATTTACGCCAATGTTTCTATTAGCGCCCTTGTGGTACCACTAACTTGGAAGGTTGTTTATCTAAATGGCCACACCATCTTGATTACCAATTATAATCTTTATGAAACTGCTAAGTGTCCATGCAAATGTTTTTGTAGGTTTTTTTTTGTCTAAACTAATCCTAACATAATTTAGAAAAGAAATTTACACTCAAATTATTGAAAAGCGGTGCGGTAAATAAACATCCAAGAAATTGAATAACTTGAAAGTAATGCGGAAAAGAAAGACCCGATACAAGTCGGGCAAATAATATTACATGGCCTTGTTATCACGCCCGGGACAGGACCCCGTGAGCAAAATGAGAATTTAAATATGCATGATATTACCCTAAATACACGAAACTACTCTAAATAATTTGAATCTATGGAAAATAGAGTATTTGCAAAAAATGATTATAAAATATCAAAATGACATTAAATTAGGAAAAATGACCTTATAAAATTAATAAAATTTAATATATGTCATTTTTCCTTAATTTGATGCCATTTATCACTTATATTTTTTTTGAATTTTTTTTGAATTTTTTTGGATTTTTTTTTTTATTTTTTTAAATAATAATAATAATAATAATTTCCTAAACCGATATACGTTAACATTGAACAACACAGCACATAAATATTACAATAATAGAGCTTAAATCGACCGTTTCAAGGTTGAAACTTGGTTCTAACATTTTATCGAATACTTGGCTTGCATCAAATCACCTCAAAACGTCTTCATCGGGCCATGTTCGTGGCCTTCAATCTCGACACATGAGCAATCTCATGCGCAGATAAAGTATCAAGATTAAACTACTACATGCAAGGAACAAGTTTAACTAGAAATCACAGCCTAGAACATGCAAAAACCGAACTGAAAACGGCCTCCAACATGCGGGTTGGAGCTGGTTTGCAAAACTGGTGATGAACCTAAGTCAAACAGCCATGCCAAATGCTCATATTGAAGCTCCGACAACCATCACATGCCATATCTATATGAAATATTACTCCATCTAGATGAAAATAGGTAACACTTACTTTCAAATGCAACAAATATCACCGAAAACGATCAACCGAACGCATCAAAATGAACTCTCCAAGAAGCATTCATGCATGATCTATGCGGGCCAACCATGTCTCAATGTGGTTTTTGGCTCATGTTATAGATGGTTTCATGGTTTACAAGGAGATTTAAAGACTAAACCGGATTGTTCTATGCATCATTTGTACTCCCATGTAACATTCATCAAAGTCACAACGACGAAAAAAAGCATGCAAAGGGGAGTAACAAGTCAAGCATGTAGGGGCATTGAAGAGGTTTTAAACACTTAGAAAAATTTTAGTTTCAGATATTAGTTCTTCGGACTAGTTTTCTTCTAGATTTTCATGATCAAAACATGTTCAAACTCGAACAAAAATACATCTAGGATGCTTACCTTGCTTCCTAGTTTCTTTTTCAAGTGACTCTTGGCCAAGGAAACCACGAAATTGTCCTCTAGAAGCACGTGGAAGTTGGTTCCTTCAAGCTGAAAGTGAGATCTGCAGAAGAAAAAGTGACAACGAAGCTTTTCGTTGACTTCCAAAATTAGACTTTCAAACCTTCCTTGTTGACCAAGTTCAAATCAACCCAAACTATATGTATTATAGTTTGGCTTGTAAGTCATGGATTTTCTCATTTGTCTCTCAAGTTTCCCAAAAGCACTTGCTTTTCCTCACTCTTGACCAAGCAGGCTCAACACTTAAAAAAATTTTCGGACTTTCTGGGCCAGCCAGGAGGGCAGTGTTTCGGGGGGCTTTAGGAGGCCTTCCCGATCTACATTTGGGGCATGCGACCTATGGTTGGAAAGATATTTGAATTACCTTTCACTCTCTAGTTGAAGGTTTTGGCTAATTTTGGGCGCAGGTATGTGAAAATCTCACTTTTCTCTCTCTAGGTCGGTCTGGAATTTCTGGGTTTTCCTTTTCTGGAGTTGCTTCTGAGGGCCTCTTTGGGGGACGATTCCGAGCTCTCTCCTATCTCCCTCGTCTATTTTTTTTCATCCCTTGAAAGACCTTGCTTCAGTGATCTTATCCCATGAACTGAGGGATTTTTGGTCAGCTTTTTGGCCCCCTACCAAGCCTGCCAACTGAGCTAATCCACCCACTCTCCTGACTTAGCCAAATTTTTTAATTCTGCAGCTGTTGAGTGTGCAGGTTTTGCTGCGATTTTCCGGTGCTGTCAAGAGCTTATCTTTGGCCAATTTCCGTCCACTTGCACTGCTATATATGGTCTTCCATCACGTGCAAATATCAAGCTATATGGGCGGCTGAGTGAGATATGGTGGGGCCACCAATATGCCTACTTATCAGCTCCGAATTAAGACCTAACAGTGGGCTGGGTTTTGGTAGCTAGTTTGTGTGCTTTAATCCATCAATTTGGCCACGGTTTTTGATCAATTAGCAACCTCATGTATAGTAGTTTAAGATCTTGACCATTTTTCGTAATTTTCTCCACCCAATTTTGCAAGAGAGTCCCTCAAAGTTGGCCATTTTCTTGCCCGAAAATGTCAAATTCAATGCAATTAGGTCCTTTTTGCCCAATTCGATTAATTAGACCTGACCCAAGTTCAATTTCAACTTAATTGAGGGCTAAGATGATGATTTAAGGGCTCGGGTGAAATTTTGCAAAAATTGCGAATTGGTCCCTCAACTTTTGGAAATTGCATTTTTGCCCCAATTTGCCATTTTAATTCCAATCTGACCTCCTGGGCTTGGCTAGTCACATTTAGATCATTGGCCACAACTTTTTTTTTTTTTTTTTAACTTTTTTTCTTTTTTTAATCTTTTTTTAAATTAATTAATCTATATGCAATAATTTGGGCAAAAAATTAGGTGTCAACAGCCAGGATTGAAATCATTTCTTTCCTCGATGAATCAAACCCTTTCTGCAAAGAAGGAAGTATTTGGATTGGGGTGTGGTGTTACATTGAGTCTTTTTCCCGAGATGCTCACCAAGTGTTTGATGGAATACGTGAGTTATATCTGTGATCCCCTGTCTCGTGTTGTTGATTGATTAGGAAGCAAACCGACACATTCGGATTGATTTTGTTGAACGATACTGGTTACGGGATGTGGTTGTTAGTCTATGCATTGTGGATTAAAATGTTTTTCCCCCTTTATTACGGATCTGCTTTCCTTTCCGGGACACTTTGTGGTCTCCAAATATGTCGCCGATTATCTATTTTTGCTATGTTTTGCATCTATATGGCCCCATGATGATTGTCCTTTATGCTTGGCGAGAAACGTGGCTCGAAATCTTTGACCCATACGTTGATTAGCTCGGTGAATCTCGTGCTGGATGAGGTCCAGTTCTTCCCCTCTGCGTGTCTTTCTGCAAATCTCAGCTTATGCATGACAGTTAACGGACGATGGTGGTGCTTCACGTGACCGAAGCCAGACGACGGTGACGTTCCATTCAATGCTCGAATACGTCGATCACTTATGAGGTTGAGTTTGTTTATTTAGTAGAGCATAGCTTTTTGAGACATGCACAAGGAAGATGATAAGAAGAAGACGATTAGATAAATAAAAAATTATAAAAAAAGAATAATAAATAAGGTAATGATTTTTTATCATAAGTTATTTTTCCTGATTTTATTTCCGAGAACAATTTTTTAGAAAAAGAAAACGCTTAGTAATTATCAAAAATTTCTATTACCGGAATAAAAATGCGTTTGGTAGGATTATTAATTTTTTTTTTGTTTCTTTTAATTTTTAGTACTTTTATTATATTTTCTTATTTTTCATTTTCTTTCTTTCATTTTATTTTTCTCTTCTTCTTCCTCCTTCTTGGTAGCCGGTGTCCAGCGATTGATTGGGGCAAGTTCCAACGAGCTCGCCGGAGGTGAGCCTAGCCAAGGCGAGCCTCGGCCTCGCCAGATTTACACGAGGCCACGCCTCACCAGTGGCCAGGTGTGCCTCACTAGGCCACCAGTGAGGCTCAACCTTACCCAAGCGGCATGAGGTTAACCTCGCCCTGACCTGGTGAGGCCAAGCTCGGCCTCACTGCTGGCTGGCGATCGAGGCCAGCGATGCTCCAACAAGGTCGTCGACACTCGTCTAGCTGATCGCTGGCTAAAAGGAAGAAGAAAAAGAAAAGGAAAGAGAAGAGAATTGAAAAAAAAAATAGAATTGATTCTAGAAATTATTCCCGGGAGCAAGAATCAACTTTTTCTACTTCTTGATTCTATTTCAAATATATTCCCAAGAACAAAAAAAAAAAAAAAATTGATTTTTATTCTAAGAAACAAAAAATTTATCAAATGGATTTCTATTCTTGTTTTACTCCTAGAAACAGAAGAAAACAATCAATTATTCTTGAGAGTATTATTAAAGAGGCCTAAAAGACCAATTTGAATTATTGATCAATAAGGCAATACGCCCGATGACTTGTGCCCACAGATCTAATGAGTGAGACTGGTGTTTGGCCCGTGTTGGAGAAAAAAAAGAGGTGCAAAAAAGATGTCGTGATGACCGAGTTAGTGCAAGTGAAGTATGATATTAGAAAGTCAAAGCACGTATTACACGGTTCGAGTTCATCAAATATGAATCGAGGTCCAAATATGTGCCTATACAAGTAGAAATAGGTTACTAAGTAAACGTTACTCTAAAGTGAAACTATTTAAAGTAATGTTAGGGGGCATATTTTGGTTCCCATTTTTATGACGTCTCATTTTATATGACGCTTAGTGTCAACATGACTAATGTTTAACTTGTTTACCACTTAAGCTGATTTTCCACTGAAGAAAATAATTCGATGATTTGAAAAAAGTAATTTCGCACTTTGGTGATGTCAATACCAAATTGAAGGAAAGTGGGTTGAAAGGTGACTGCTGATGTGGCTTGTGAAGTTAGTTCTTAGAAGTAGAGACTTCTAAGCACACGCGAGCGAACAAATTGTGATGGTGCAGTTCGAACTAGTGAACTGGTGAAGTTGGTGAAATCCCGAAATAAAATGGGAGTCGATTATACTGTGGCCGAAGAAGCGACACCGGCATTGGGGCTTATTTTCAGAAAGTTAGCCCAAGGAATTCGGATAAAAATGATCAATTAAAATCATAGCTTATTGCAGGCTTGCAGCTTTATAACTCGTCTTAGTGGGAAACACAGAGCATCTTTCAGAACTAATAAATGAAAATTCCAAATAAAAGCTTGGGTGAGTTTTTTTTTTTTAAGAAGAGAACTTAGAGTAGATATTATTTCAGTAAGAGCTTGAAGTGACTAAATTAGTATTAAATAAAAATTTGAGCTTGTCAGTCGTTCAAATATTTGCTGAGTGGTGAGCATGTGATATTTTCAGGGGTTCAAATATGAGCATTTTTGTAATAGAAATGCAATGGAAATCAGTCGCTAGACTCGCTCCACCCTTGGATTCACTCCACGTATGAGCATCAAAATCAACTTTGATCATTTTTATTTCTTACAGTGAAGTGACGAGAAGTGAAGCTACCACGAAGGTGAATGAGAAAATACTCCCTTGCACTTTTGACTAAGCAAAAAAGACAACAAGAGTTACCGTCAAATCACATTAAATTCATAATGATCAGCGTAATTAGCACGCTTGCTTAATGCGGAAATCCTTTTTGGACTAAATAATTTCAGTGGAACACTAAGAAAAAAATCTTTCTTAGGAACTCTCGTCAAGAGTATCTAATGCTTTTGGAAAGGACTTCCACTTTGATTTGTCTGAGATTATCATCGCTAAGCATTAAATGAAAAGGGCCCTACTCAAGCGGAAGATCCTTCGCCCTAGAGCATAAAAAATGTAAGATACTAGCTTACCAAGAAATCACTTACAGGTGTTCTTGTAGAATTTTTCTAATTTCTTTGATTTTATGCATCAAACCAATCGCATCACTTTCGACTAAATAAAAAGGCTTGGTCTATTTTCATGCTTGAGCAACGAAAGGAAAAGGTAATACTTATCCAATTTATAACCGGAATGTCTAGTGCATAAAGAAAAATATGACGTACCAATTATTGGTGAAGACATACTCAAATCAAAACACATTTCTCAAATTAGCACTAGCATCTTCATCCTTGCATAACCAATACGTCTTGTGAAAAATAACACCCTATTTGGTAACGTTTCTATTTCTCCTAATTTTTATTATTTTTTTGTTTCCTGAAATAAAAAAAGAACATAAATCCATTTGATAACGTCAATTAATTTTTCTATTCCTCAAGATAGAAAAGTGGCCAGAAAATAGATTTTGAACAAAAACAAGAAGTAGAAAAAAGTAACTTATTGTTCTAGAAAACAATTTTTAAAAATGAATTATTTTTTCTTTTCTCTTCTTCTTTTCTTCTTTTTGCTGACTGCCACTTGCCGATTGGCTAACCACAAGTGCCGGTTGATCGCCGATTGTCGATCGTCCGCCAATCGCCATCACCATCGCCGATGCCTATCGTCGTCACCCACCGCCCGCCAACGCTACCGCCGCCGCTGCCGGCCAATGGTGGTAGCAGGCAGCAGCATCAGCGGTCATCAATGGCAAGCAGTAGTCATCAATCGATAGTGGCGGCGGTCGCTGGTTAGCAGTCATCAGTTAACGGTGGCGACAGTAGCCAATCGACGGTCAACAGTAGCGATAAGGAAAAGTAAGAAAAAAGTTAAAAGAAATTCTACATTAGAAAAATTTTTGTGAATCGTACCAAACACATTCATATTCTTTTTCTATTCCGAGAATATAAATTTTATATATTTACCGACGCATTCTTTTATTGATAAATTATTCGGGAATGAAAATAGAAAAAGACTATTTCTGAAAATGAATCATTCTCTGGAACAAAAGCATTATCAAATATACCCTGATTTGCACATCAAAGCTATCCTCTTAAGTTAACTAATAGGCCCGCACTCTAAATTTGGATGTCTTCATTCCCATTATCTATTGATATATGTCTAGTAAGCGAATCATGAAAGGCATACCAAATAATCATGCGAATTTTAGCCACCAAAATCACGCTCGCGACATTTGCTTGCTGTTCGTGGTGCCGCGGTATTTTGGTACACATCATCCTCGTTTAGACAAAGTACTCTTTACTGTTAATAATTTCTTCTTGGAAATGAAGAGATAAAGAAGGATGAATAAATTAAAGCAAACGAATGTGAGGTGGCAAGCATCAAATGAGCCACATGTCAACTCTCTATAAAGCCCTCCACAGAGTACCAAAAGTACCGTGATGGTACCAGATGAATTCAGTAATTCAAGCCAAGAGAGAGTGCACAAACTTTATATAAAAGGATTTAGTATTTCTCATTTGATATGCAAGGAGATTAAAAAAAAAAAAAAAACACTCGGAATCACTCCTAGATTGCAAGTTCTCTCAACATCATCCACCAGTCATACTATAACCCATGCAAAATAAAAATCTCAACCTTTCGCTATCCTTTTATTGGCAAGAGGTGTCCATGAGCTCCTACATGAGAACATCGCCGAAAGGCAGCTGTGCATGTACTAAATAATATAACTGAGACATCGAAGCAAAAGCTCCCATCTCACGAATCCTCTACACATCATTGCTATTCAAAGTCATAAGGCTCCAGCTTTAATTGGATGATAAAGCTTATATTGTAATATAGTTAGTTCACAATATTTGATCACTAATGACAAACACCTTTAAATGAATAAGTGATTATCTTTACTAAGAAGTTCGGAAAAAAAGAGTGTTAACATGAAATAAAAGGTTCGACAAAAAAGAAATAAAAAAGGAAAAAATACTCCCTAAATAGTTATTTGATCGTGGATAACTTATTAGTTTTTTTTTTTTTTTGGTCGGTGGATAATTTATTAGTCGAGAAATTCTAAATGTGACATTAAAAGTATAAAATAAATATAAAATATCAAAAACAAAAATAATTTAAGGAGTAAGATCAAAGTGACTTAGCTAAGGGGGTGATGACTCAATAATCTCTAGGCAAGATATGATGTGGAAAAATTGAGTTTGAAAAGTGAGGAAAATTTACTTTGAGATTTGCTTATCTAGAATCCCTTCTGAAAGAGAAAAAGTCAGATTTTTCATTATAAATAATAATCCAATAGGCACCACCCCATGTGGTGGTAGCATTGGTTCAGGCTTTGTCCCCCTCACGACAGGGATAAGTTCGAATCCTAGAGTCATCATTTGTCGACTTACACGACATGGATAAGTTCGAATCCCAGAGTCGTCATTTGTTAACTTACCTGTGGCGTCAGGGTGGTGGTTCCTTAACGTCATCTCAGGGTTTATCTGCCGGCTACTGGCTGTATGGAGTTCCCTGGATCACAAAAAAAAAAAAATTAAACAAAAAATAATAATAATCCAATAGGCAATGTTTTGTGATTGACTTATGTACACTAGTACTAGGATTGAGAGGATAGCTAGCATTCTTTTCTATTTCTTTAATTAATGGAAAAGGCAAGTCAAGTCGAGAAGCACTATGCAGAGTGATTCCGTGCACCTTCTGCAAAATGTTACTTTTTATCAAATTAGTTGGTGGACAATATGCTTGCCGACTAGGAGCATCAGAAACTATTTGTTGGTTTTTATTTCTATTTCTTAATCAATAGAAAAAGCAAGTCAAGTCGACAGAGGAAAAGAAAGAAAGGACACGCGTAAATTTTATGCACCTTCCGTGAAAATTACGCATGGAATAATTCACCTTCACTTTCTTTTCTATGGCTTTCTTTGATTATTACTGCCGCGTGTTTCGAGAAAGGAGAGAAAGTCATGGTCATAAGGAACAAAGTGATATGCACATGAGAGGTAAAGCTGCAACCCGACCAGACAGTAAGCATTCTGCGTAAGCAGTAAGCACATGAACTTTGATCTCCTCTAATAGCCGCTTCTTCGAATCTGAAAGGGAAGTTCTTTCTGGGAATCTCTCACGCTCTCTCTTAAAAGAGATACAATTTCCCATAAAAGGCAGGGCGTTCACGAAAAGGGTGGAAGGGGAGACCACCATCTTCGGGCAGCATTTTTCTGGAAAAGAACAAAAAAAAAAAAAGCATTCCCCACCCTTTCTCCTGAACTCACCTGACACAGCCACCTCCACCATCTCCGTCCAACTACCTCCCGCCAGCGACTGCTCTCGCATTCCATTCCCGGAATCCTACCTCACTCCTTCACCGTCGCCAACTTCTTTACTCTCTCAAAAAAGAAGCAAAAAGCATTTTGGTCTTTCTCTCCTCTGGGCACGGTTGCCATTGAAGCCCCACACAAAATATCATAAACAAAAATAATTTAAGGAGTAAGATCAAAGTGACTTAGCTGATGTGACTTAGATGACTCAATAATCTCTAGGTAGGTAAGATATGATGTGGAAAAATTGAGTTTGAAAAGTGAGGAAAATTTACTTTGGAATATGATTATCTAGAATCCCTTCTGAAAGAAAAAAGTCAGATTGTTCATTATAAATAATAATCCAATAAATAATGTTTTGTGATTGACTTACGTACCATAGTACTAGGAGCACGAGAGGATAGCTAACTTTCTTTTCTATTTCTTTAATTAATAGAAAAGGGAAGTCAAGTCGAGAAGTACTACGCAAAATGATTCCGTGCACCTCATGCAAAATGTTGCTTTTTATTAAATTAGTTGGTGGACAATATGCTTGCCGACTTTGGAGCATCAGAAACTATTCGTTGGTTTTTGTTTCTATTTCTTAATCAATAAAAAAAGCAAGTCAAGTCGACAGAGAAAAAAAAAGGAAGGACACGCGTAAATTTTATGCAACTTCCGTGGAAATTACGAGTGGAATAATTCACCTTTACTTTCTTTTGTATGGCTTTCTTTGATTATCACTACCGCGTGATTCGAGAAAGTCATGATCAAAAAGAATAAAGTGATATACACACACGAGAGATAAAGCTGCTAAGCATTCTGCGTAAGCAGTAAGCACGTCAACTTTCATCTCCTATAATAGCTGCTTCTTCGAATCTGACAGGGAAGTTCTTTCTAGGAATCTCTCGCGCTCTCTCTCAAAAAGACACAATTTCTCATAAGAAAAGAGAGAAAAAAAAAGGCAGGGTATTCACGAAATGGGAGGAAGAGGAGAGCACCATCTTCAGGGACATTTTTCTGGAAAAGAAAAAAAGGGCATTCCCCACCCTTTCTCCTGAACTCAACCGGCCAGCCATCTCCACCATCTCCGTCCGACTACCTCCTGCCGGCGACTGCTCTCGCATCCCATTCCCGGAACCCTACCTTACTCCTTCACCGTCACCTACTTCTTTACTCTCACGAAAAAAAAAAAAAAAGAATCTTCGTCTTTCTCTACTCCCGGAACGGTCGCCATTGAACCCCACACAAAACCTCGGAGCCACCGCCGATCGACGTCGTCCACCACCTCCAGAACATACTCCGCCAGCTGCCATTCGTCGTCGCGGTCCCTGACCTCGGTGGAGTCGACTGAAGCCGGACACGAGTTTGGAGTCGCTATTCTCAACCTTCGCCGCCGACGATGGCCACGGAATCCAAGCCAGGTAGGGGCCCCATGATTGAATGCTCGTTCCTTCTTCTTTTTTTTTTTTGCCTCGTCCTGCTTGATTTTAAAAGACCAAAGCAAGCTCGATTTCTTTAGTCCTCACTCGCGTCGGACCTGAATGAGTCGGTTTTTCTTAAGTTTGAACGTTGCTCGCTGATTTCTCGAGTTTAGGTTTCAGCTCGAGCTCCGAATAGGTCCATATTCGCTCTCCAACTCGCTGCCCACTACGTGTTTGAAGAAATGCCTGAACAGATTCAAATTTCTTCCGTTTGATGCAAGATATGGTATGGAAAAATTTAGTTTGAAAAGTGAGGGAAATTTATTTTGGGATTTGCTTTTGTAGAAAGCCCTTTGGAAAGAAAAAAAGGCATATTTTTCATTATAATTAATATTCCAACGGGCAGTGTTTTGCGATTGACTCATGTATATTAGCACCAGGAACATGGGAGTGTTGCTAGTTTTCTTTTCTATTTCTTTTATTAATGGAAAAGGCAAGTCAAGTCAAGAAGCACCTATATAGGATGGTTCCGTGCACCTTATGCAAAATGCTGCTTTATGTTAAATTAGTTGGTGGAGTATATGCTTATCGACTCAGAGTGTCAAAAATGATCTTGATTTTCATTTCTATTTCTTTATTAGTACAAAGTGATATCCACATGAGAGATAGAGCTGCAACCAGACCAGACACTAAGCATTCTGAGGAAGCACATCAAACTTCATCTCCTGTAATGGCTGCTTCTTCAGATCTGAAAGGGAATTATGACGTCTTCCTGAGTTTCAGAGGTACTGACGTTCGAAACAACTTCCTTGGTCATCTCTATACGGCTCTTGACCAGAAAGGAATCTACACTTACGTTGATAGCGAGGAGCTTCATAAAGGTGAACAAATAACACCGGCGCTTATTAAGGCAATTGAGGACTCGCGCATCGCGATCATCATTTTCTCCGAGGACTATGCTTCCTCGACATGGTGTTTGGAAGAGGTGGCGCAAATCATGGAGTGCAAGAAGCAAAGAGACCTCGTGGTCTTTCCAGTGTTTTACAAAGTGAATCCCAGAGAAGTGAGAACACCAAGAGAGAGCTACCGAAAAGCTATGGTTAAGCATGAGAGAAAGTTTGGGAGAGATTCGGACAAAGTGAAGAGATGGAAAAATGCTCTCTTTGATGCTGGTAGCTTGTCCGGGTGGCATTTGAAGGATAAGTAAGTATTAAGTAGTGATTGATGTGACACTGCTTTGTTTTTTCTTTTTTATATGCTGAATCTCTTCTTCTTTTTCCACGAAAGTTAATTATCTTTGGAAATTGATGTATCTAGTACCTTTCCGGATTTTGTCAGAGATGAAGCGGAAGCGGATCTTATCAAGAGAATTGTGCAGGAGATCTCTATGCAGCTAGACCGAACACCGTTACACGTTGCCAAGCATCCGGTTGGAATACCTCGACAAGTGGTAAAGCTGAAATCAATGTTAAATCTTGAGTCTCGTGATGATGTTCTCATGATAGGATTATGGGGACAAGGAGGCATAGGAAAAACAACATTAGCCAAAGCCCTTTACAATGATATATTCAGAGGATTTGAGGCTTCATGTTTTCTGGCAAATGTTCGTGAAACTTCAAAAGATTCCAAGGATTTAGTTCATCTGCAAGAAAAATTGTTGTCCGAGTTAGTGAGAAAAGATTTAACAGTGTCTAGTGTTGATGGAGGTATTAATTTGATACAACAAAGACTTTGCCGCAAAAGAGTCCTCCTTGTTCTCGACGATGTCGATGACGTAAAACAATTAAATGCTTTAGCTGGAGGGCGTGAATGGTTTGGTAAAGGAAGCAGAATCATCATTACTACGAGAGATAACCATCTATTAACTGTCCATGAGATAGATGAAGATCATATCTATGAAGTTAAAACTCTATGCAATTTGGAAGCTCTTGAACTTTTCAAGAAACATGCTTTTCTTAGAAGTAAGGAAAAAGTGATAAGGAGGGATCTTGTGGATAGTGCTTTGCATTATGCTAATGGACTTCCTTTAGCGCTTGAGGTATTGGGCTCTTTCCTATGTGGTAGAAGAGAACAGGAGTGGAAAAGCGCATTGAATAAACTTGCTAAAAGTCCTGACAAAACCATCAATGATGTTCTCAGGTTAAGTTACGATGGACTAGAGGACTATGCAAAGGAGATATTCCTTGATATTGCATGTTTCTTCAAGGGACGATATGTAGAGTACATTATAGAAGTCCTTAATAGTTGCGAATTTGACACAACTATTGGAGTACAAGTTCTTGTTGAGAGGTCCTTAATAACTAAAGAATGGGAGAGAGTACAGATGCATGACTTGATTCAGTTGATGGGCATGGACATTGTTAAACAAGAATGTCACGATGATCCTGGAAGATGCAGCAGGATATGGCTTTGTGAAGATGTCTGTGATGTTCTATCAGGGGAAATGGTAAGCTTTGGTGGTTTAAACACTGATTTTACTCTCTTCTTCTCTGACTTCGTATACTAATTGCAATGCAAGTTCTATAAATGCAGGGAACAGATGCAGTAAAGGCCATAGTTTTGGATTTACCCAAGACAGAAGCAATAGACATAGGTCCCAATGCTTTCACAAACATGAGAAGATTGAGGTTGCTCATCATGATTAATGTGCATAACTCTTTCCAAGGTCCCATCTATCTTCCTAACAACCTGAGATGGTTTCAATGGCCTGAATGTCCTTTTTCGGTTCTCAAATTTCCCCCTGGCCCAAAGAAGTTAGTCAGACTTGATCTGTGCAAAAGCAACATTCAAGTCATGGTGGACCAATTCAAGGTGCGCATTCAAATGAATTGTCCTTATCTCTTACATATCTATATCTGTATGCATATGATTATGATTATATTTATGTATGTCTTATTGAAAACTTTGAATACAATAATTACTAACTCGATGATGCTCGTTAATTGTGCTCAAGAATCATCTGCATCTATTAAATTGTTTATATATGATTAAAGCATTAAAAACAAGATGTCAATCTACTGCATGAACCAACATAAGTAGATTCTTCCCGTTTTAGGGAGTATTAAGCACTTTCCTATGTGAATTTTAATGTCGACTCAAACAGAAGATACTCACTAAAAAAGTTCAATCTCTTTTCAAATGTTAGAAGTACTGAAATCATAAGAAGAATGGACTTATATGGTTTGTAACTTTAATACCAAAAATTGGAACAAGAACTTATTGGTGACATATTTAACAATTGAATGATGAACACGCTTAGTATTTTAATAAATATGAACTGAGGATTCAATTTGTATGCCTTTGAAATGATAGATACTGAAAATGCTATCAAAGATTATATATTTTACATAAGAGATGAGCTTACATTCTTTTCAAAATTGTATATGAAAATAGAATGAGATTTTTTGTGCTCATTTGCTTTATCGTTGAAGCGAATGCACGCCAAGTACAGTTGATTGAACCTCCCGTTATTGTTTCTACGATAGAATGCAGCCGATAATGAAAAGAGATATATAGAAATCATGTAGTAAAGGATCTTTAAAGGAGTGAAGTCTTTAGTGTAAGTCTGCCCCAAAAGTGCTGTCTATTTTTATTGTACCGACTTAACCAAAGATTTTTGGCAAGTACTTCTTTATTTTTAGGAGGAGGAATAAGCAGAACTCCAAGAAAGTTATCTTCATCTTTACGGATAAAATATTCATTTTCAAATATAACTGGGAGTTCTCCTTCTCCTTCCAAGTATGTTACACGTTCCCCTCCTTTCCTTTCAATCAGGCCATTCGGTTGCGCCCTTGCTCCATTTATTCCTAAGTGAGAAATCACAGGACGAAAAGCAACTCTCAGGGGAGATAGATTGACCAGCCATTCCTTCTCCCGCTATTTTAAATAAAAGCTTGTGGAGTACAATTCCATGGAAGAGTCTTACTTTATAGACGCACTAGCGCACCACATCTAGGACGCTGGTAGCGAGTAATGGCCTTCACGCATGACTAATAACGCTTTCTAAAGAGAAGTAAGGGGCTCGCTTTGCTAATTTAAATATAATTTAACTTAAATCTAATCTTAAGTTATTTATATATGTATTATATTTATATTCATATAAATACTACTGTACAAAGTAAAGGTGACCTTCCATAGGATTTCAATTTAATTCCTTCCCCAAAATGTGTTGATTACAAATATTATATCCATTGAGAGGTGCATAAACGATTAATCTATTTAATCTCTCACATGTTTCGCAATTTAAATTTTAATCTTTTCTATCCCATAACAAATTTCTTATTGCAAATTTTAATCTTGAAATATCCTACATACATTCTATATTTGTATATTGTGTATTTACCAACAATTTCTTTCCATTAAATATTTCTAATTTAGTGGTTTTGCTCTATTTTTCAGATATCAATTTTTTGCAAATCTTGTGCATACTCTTTTAGTTTTCTCTTCCTATGCCTCAAAAGAGACAGACTTCGTGGGCTTTCAATTTTGCTGTCATACTTGTCGGCCACATTGACGCCGGAATGTGTTGAGCGAACGGACAAATAGAATGGGTTTTTCAATCGTAATGAAGTGGAAAGACCCCACTATGGAAGAGACTACATACACTAGGTCTCCCTTAGCCAAATCACCACCTTTGTAGAGGCCAGTCCAAGGATGCAGCACTCTCTCGTTCACTCATGAATCCCCTAAAAGGATAGAGAGAAAGACAAAGAAAACATAGAATGAAACTTCATTTAATAGATTAATTGTGTTTAGCATGAGAGACCGAGAGGGCACTTATAAGTAGGAGACTAACATACCTTTGAGTAACCTCTAAGTAAAGAAAAATGAACCTAAAATACAAAATTCTAACTAGCTACAATATTATCACATTGTAATCGAGACTAAGACAATCCTAAATAGTATAAAACAGGCTCACTGATCGAGAAAATATATTTTATGCCTATTATTCTATTCACAAGAGAGAATCTTGAAATCTTGAAAAGACTCCTCCTCGAGGCCAACTTCATAGTGATAGATCAGCAACATTGAAACTAGTGGAAACACCATTCTCTCCACAAAACTCACTTTTGCGGGTATTATTATCGATGTGTTCCAAAACCAGAAAAGAACTGTCCGTAGCACCACGACTAGGTGGAAAGCGCTCTTCTTAAATGAATCCAGACAAGATCACCTTCTTTAAAAACAGCAGGCTTTTCTATTATTTTTGCTTGACTGGGATATTTGACATTTTGCTTCGAACTTCTCTTCCTCACTTCCTCATGTAACTTATTGATTGTCTTAGCTCTTTCTCCATATTAGTGATGGATAATGGTGTAAGATCCAAAGGACTTAAAAGATGCATTCACTACACAACGTAAGGGATTGTCTTTGGAATACCACGTGGGCACACAATTTCACTAATATAAAAGTTCAGCAACATATAATGGATCAAGGGTCTACTACATTAAACAAAATGTGTGATTCTCAAAAATCGATCAACCAAGCACCATGACCTAATAAGTGATGACACGAGAGATTCCCAAGCTTCCACAGCCATTATGGCAGGTTTGCATATCTCTGCATAAGATTGTAGGTCCATCAAATGCCACCTATGTTAACTTAAATTCATCTCATGAATTAGCTGGCAAAGGATTTGACCATGGCTCATGTGCTCCCACTTGAGGTCACACTCTCTCTGAACTACATTTATTGATTCTAAGTACATAGTAGAAGTGGCCACGCGAGTTAGCATTGGAATGATTTCTCTTGTGTGTCGCTTGATAGAGCTTACTGTGTGGTGAAATTACGAGTATTATTCTTTTTTTAATCTTCTCTTTTGGCCAAGGATGGCTTAATAAACTCATATTTAAAAAGGGAGTGGGAGTGCTCTATATACACAATATGATCAACTAATTTCTGATCACACGGGTCTTGAATGATGATCAAGTGTTTTTCATTAAATATTTTTATCTTCATTTTCTTTCCATCTGGATATTTCTTGCAGGACTTTAAAAATTTGAAGTTCCTTTGCTTCCGTGAATGTCTGTCCATGGTTTGTATGCCGAACCTCGATTTGACTCCAAATCTCGAGGAATTGAATCTCTATGGGTGCAAAAATTTGGAGCATGCTCACGAATCAGTTGCATATCACGCCAAGTTGAGGCGGTTGAATCTAAAAGGGTGCTCTAACCTTCATCATCTCCCCAATGTACTCCAAACCAAGAATCTTCAATTTCTCAATCTTACTGGTTGCTCAAAGTTGGAAAGATTCCCTGATATTCCGAATAAAATGGAACGCCTGCAACGACTTTATTTAAAAGGGACTTCAATTGAGGAACTTCCTGCATCCATAGAAAATCTTGTCTCTTTGAGGAATTTGAATTTAGTTAATTGCAAGAAAATGGCAAACCTCCCATCTAGCATTTACAAGTTGTCAAAACTTGTTCGCTTGCTGCTTTATGGTTGTTCAAAACTAATCAGGTTTCCAAAGGAGGATTCGAGTGATCTGCCTAGCAAGACAGGATTTCCCAAGCTACGGTTATTAACGCTTGGCGGATGCAATCTACTAGAAGTAGAGTTCCTAGAGAAATATTCATGTTTTTCAAACTTAAGATGTTTGGATTTGTCCAAAAATAATTTTGCTGAGCTTCCAACGTGCCGCCACCTACATGACTTACGTGAATTGGATGTTTTGGAATGCCGACAGCAACAAAAGATTGGCTCCGTTTCAATGAAATTGCGTGATTTGGCGGCAATGAATTGTGAATCTCTAAGCAAAATTCCCTCCGACGTATTGAGCATTGGCGGATTATCTGGTTTATGTCTCGGTTGTAAGGTTAGACTCTCTCTCCCTCCCTCCCTCTTTGATCAATACGGAGTCATGTATATATATTGCTAATTGTAGCTAAACTTGACTCATTAAAGCTCCTCTTTTTCGAGTGTCAAATCCGAAATAATATATTAACAACATAAGGGATTGTCTTTGGAATACCACGTGGGCACACAATTTCGCTAATATAAAGTTCAGCAACATATAACGGATCAAGGGTCTACTACATTAAACAAAATGTGTGATTCTCAAAAATCGATCAACCAAGCACCATGACCTAATAAGTGATGACACGAGAGATTCCCAAGCTTCCACTGCCATTATGGCAGGTTTGCATATCTCTGCATAAGATTGTAGGTCCATCAAATGCCACCTATGTTAGCTTAAATTCATCTCATGAATTAGCTGGCAAAGGATTTGACCATGGCTCATGTGCTCCCACTTGAGGTCACACTCTCTCTCTGAATTACATTTATTGATTCTAAACATGTACATAGTAGAAGTGGCCACGCGAGTTAGCATTGGAATGATTTCTCTTGTGTGTCGCTTGATAGAGCTTATTGTGTGGTGAAATTACGAGTATTATTCTTTTTTTAATCTTCTCTTTTGGCCAAGGATGGCTTAATAAACTCATATTTAAAAAGGGAGTGGGAATGCTCTATATACACCATATGATCAACTAATTTCTGATCACACGGGTCTTGAATGATGATCAAGTGTTTTTCATTAAATATTTTTATCTTCATTTTCTTTCCATCTGGATATTTCTTGCAGGACTTTAAAAATTTGAAGGTCCTTTGCTTCCGTGAATGTCTGGCCTTGGTTTGTATGCCGAACCTCGATTTGACTCCAAATCTCGCGGATTTGAATCTCTATGGGTGCAAAAATTTGGAGCATGCTCACCAATCAGTTGCATATCACGCCAAGTTGAGGTGGTTGAATCTAAAAGGGTGCTCTAACCTTCATCATCTCCCCGATGTACTCCAAACCAAGAATCTTCAACTTCTCATTCTTACTGGTTGCTCAAAGTTGGAAAGCTTCCCTGATATTCCGAATAAAATGAGACGCCTGCGAGGACTTTATTTAAAAGGGACTTCAATTAAGGAACTTCCTGCATCCATAGAAAATCTTGTCTCTTTGATGAATTTGAGTTTAATTAATTGCAAGAAATTGTCAAACCTCCCATCTAGCATTTACAAGTTGCCAGAACTTGTTCACTTGCGACTTGATGGTTGTTCAAAATTAATCAGGTTTCCTAAGAAGGAGGAGGATTCGAGTGATCTGCCTAGCAAGATGGGATTTCCCAAGCTACGGTTATTAAGGCTTGGCGGATGCAATCTACTAGAAGTAGAAGTAGAGTTCCTAAAGAATTATTCAAGTTTTCCAGACTTATATTCTTTGGATTTGTCCAAAAATAATTTTGCTGAGCTTCCATCGTGCCGCCACCTACATTACTTACGTGAATTGGATGTTTCGGAATGCCGACAGCTACAAAAGATTGGCTCCGTTTCAATGGAATTGCAGTATGTGGAGGCAATGAATTGTGATTCTCTAAGCAAAATATCCTCCGACATATTGAGCATTGGCCGATTATCTCGTACATGTCTCCGTTTTACAGTTAGACTCTCTCTCCCTCCCTCCCTCCCTCCCTCTCTGATTAATACGGAGTCGGGTATACATATTGCTAATTGTAGCTAAACTTGACTCATCAAAGCTCCTCTTTTTCGAGTGTCAAATTCGAAATAATATATTAACAATTTACATCTACGACAGGAACATGAATGCCCGTGGGATGCCAAAATCATTCTACCTGGAGGAGAGATGCCGCAATGGTTACTCCCGAATAAAGAGGGTTATATATCTTTCACAGTTTCGGAGAATTTGTATTATAATATCAAGCAATTAGCTATCTGTGTTGTATATCAAGTAAAGAAATGGAAACGAGAATATTTGGAGTTCAGTTTTTACGTTGATGGCACATGCTTCAGAAGGCACATGTTAAGTGGGTCCTCCAGGCCTCGTCAATTGCATTCGGATCATGTGTATTTTAAGTTGCATGAAATGAACTTCCTATGGAGAGGAGCCGATTTTCCAAATGACTCGAGATCTTTCCAGTTAGGCATTAAAGCATCGGCTAGAGTTATCGTAAAAAAGTGCGGATTTGGATTATTATGGAAAAGTTCGGGAGATTTGATTCGAGATGACGAGTTGCCTGATCAAGGATTGTTCCATGAGGTTGGGCATCGCTATCAAGAAACGACCGAGGAGGAAGAAATATCGGCCTCTCTCTCAGATATGGAAAATCAGGTCTCTCTCTTCCTCCCTGTGCCCCTAAACTCTAAACCCACGCACCACCCCCCCCCCCCCCGGGGGTCCCCCCGACCTCTTCAGCGATTGTGGTGTGCGTGTGTGATTGATATGGGTGCTTTGTGTTTTTTATAATGCAAAACTGCAATGCTTGTAAACAAAACAAGCTAATATATTGTGATTTTGCACCTATATATAACAGCGGCGCGTAGACCATGAAGATAATTATCAAACAAGCTCAGAAGAAGACGATGATATTCGACCCAAAAAAAAACAAAGAAAAGACGACGATATGGATAACTCCCCACGCGCCGATATCATGGCTGACTTTTCAGTTGAGGTCCATTCCTTCTCTCTCAACGATTACAGTTTGCATGACACACCATGTGTAGCTAAAGGAGCGATGTAAGAATGATTATCTTGCCTGTGTACACCCCCCAGAGTAGATAGATGGTTTCAGGTAGACATAGATAAAGAAGGCTGGCTCACAAGAATAGGAATCATTTTCAGCGGTTCAATTCATTGATTCATCTATCTATCGGATTAGTAGCCCAAGCCCTTTCCTACGTATGAATTCATGCTTTCGCTATGTGCTTAAAATTCTAACTTTAGTAGAGTCTGCAAGGCACGGGAGTCCCCTTTTTGCCCTTTGGTTGGTAATCACATCGGCCATAACGTGGTCTATCCCCTCGGTTCGGTTGGGGAGAAAAGGTTTTTTGTTGCCGGAAAATCCCTCTCCGTGGATGATCGGAGCCTCTGCTTTCGGAGATCAGGAGTTATTTACTTAGTTAATAAAGGACCGGTCGTAAACCAATCCTCCCGGCTTCTCAGGCTTTGAGTCTGTGATCCTCCTACTAGCGTCCTGCAATGTGATTTTATAATGCAAAAGCTGCAAATGCTAATATATTGTGATTTTGCACCTATATGTAATAGCGGTCGCCTTACCAAAAAGATAATGAAAGCTCAGAGGAAGACCGTACAAGTGAATCAGAAAAAGATTACGACAGCAGCGAGGATGGCTCCTCACTTCCCGAATACATGCCTAAGGTCCCTCCCTCTCTCTCTCTCTCTCTCTCTCTCTCTATCCGGGTGCGCGTGCATTCAAAAGTGCATGTGTTGATTTGTTAGTGTATGTCGGGCGCTTTGTGTTTGTATAATGCAAAAGCTGCAAATGCTAGTAAACAAAACAAGCTAATATATTGTGATTTTGCACCTGTATGTGATAGCCGTGGGGAGACGAGGAAGATAATAAACCAACAAGTTCAGCGTCAGACGGTACAAGTGAAACAGAAACAGACGACAATGGTCACTTGGATTCCGTGTATCCCTTTTCCTTTTCCCTACCTTTTCGTGACGTGTCGATGCCATGCTCTGACTTATCAGTTGAGGTCAGTCGCTCTCTCTCTCTCTCTCTCCACTCCACCGCGCTGCCCCCCGGGGGGCGGGGGGGCCCAGGGGTACGCGCGGATGCATAAGTGCATGTGTTGATTTGTTGGGGTGTACGTCAGGCGCAATGTGTTTGTATAACGCAAAAACTGAAAATTCTATACAAATAAAGCAAATCTAACGTAGAGTGACTCTGCACCATGTGCTACGACAATACTCACAAGTGAAGTGAATGATTTCATGAGTATTACATATAAGGCAAGGAAAGATCGATATGTTTAATTATTACAAAAACTCAAGCTTTGGTTAAATTACCAGAAAAATTCTCAAATCAAACTCTTCTATTTTGACTAATTATCAACTTTAGTACGTCTAACAATTTACCGGTATAACAGAAGTGGCGCTATCATGAAATTTCTCCTCACTACATGGATATTCTTCCCGGAGGAGATATGCCAGAGGAGTTCGTCATTGTTGAAGGCAGTACCATATCTTTCATGGTTTCACAAGACTTTTATGATAAGTTCTTGGGATTAGCTCTCTGTGTCGTTTTCACTGTAGAAGATGGAGAAAAGGAAATATTTTTCGACATCGTGCCCCATCTTAACGGCCAAAGACGGAATGGGCTATCGGGATCTCTCGGTTCATTAAATTCGAATCACATGTGGATTCAATATCTCAAACCGAATGTGCTATGGGGACTGTTGGAGGGAGATGTTGATTTTCTTGAATTTGACGAGGATTGCTTACGATTTAGCCTCACACTCAGTGTATCGGGTGGAACCGTAAAAAAATTGGGATATGTTCTGAGATGCGAGCAAATGGATGATGATTTGAAAGTTGTACTCGAAGACAAGCAATTAGTGAACCCGGCTTCAATCTATGAAATGAAGTTTACAGAATTCTTCCACCAATTTCTCCCACGCCAAATGGAAGCCATGCCAAAGGAAGCCCGGAGAAAGCAATCGGAACACTGGCGATTGGCAATCATCCGAGATGCGTATAGGGAACAAAATGGCAGATTCTGCCGTGCGGGGTTCGCGTAATAGTGCTAGCGTGCAGCTCTAAAAGAAGCAATCATTAAGCCAGCGCAATAAACTGGGGGTTGGCATATGTTTCCTGATACCTCGGGACATTTATGCTTGTTGTTGAAGTAAGAGATGGCATTCACTTCAATCTCTAATGTCAGATTTGGAAAATGGAGAGAGGGTGACTAGGCAAACAAGATACTTCAATTCAGTAGAATGTGACTTCATGTTTGGCTCAAATATCTTTAGCACGTGTAGTCAAATCATATCAATAAATGAAATGTCAATATTTTTCGTTACTCAGATTTGGTGGAGCTAACAAAAATACTTAATTGTATTGATTTAATAGATTTCAAGACTTCATTTCATTTTTTGAAATTCTTGGAACTTGATTATACTTTCGCAACAAATTTTACGACTTCGGAGTACTTATTTATAAACAAATTGTATTCATATTTCATCTCCCCAACCATTGTTTCCCTTTACTTGGGTAATTTCAATTTATTTTTTTTTATGCAGTTTAGAGATGAAGCAAAAAGGTTTGCGGAACTAATGTGTTTATATACATATCCCTGTTATAGCAGTATGTTAAACTTCGCTCATTACCAAAAAATAATCTTTGTTATGCCCTTATATTAATGTTAGTCGTTAGTAAACTTAAATTAATAAAGTAAATTTCATCAAATGGTCGTAATAAATAACGAAATTTCTCGATAAATATTCTAGAACAAGTGCAAATCACCCAAAATCCTCAAAATATGGTTATTAACTTTGCAGTATAACTTTGCATCACGAACATCCCTTTCGTTATTGCTAATTTGTGAGCGTCATCATTATTCAATTCTCCATTGATACAGTATTTCTCCTCTTTATTTGTAAATGATAATATATGTACGTAAGTATTTTTCCAACAGTCATAAGTCCCATGAAGTCCTCATTATCATCACTACATCTCTAGTTAGTATCTTTCTTTTGAGGTTAGCAATTTGATTGTAGAGTTTATCACTTGATGATCGTATCACTTAGGAATTATCCAATAGCATGGTAAATTCCTTCATCAAACCCATAAGTGATGGTATGGATTTTTAGTAACTACAAAGTGCATATCAACAGCGGTACTTGCTAGAGAGTCCTTGCAACTTTAGATGATGATAAATAGCATTTCTTCGAAGGAAGTAGGTTTCCTAAAGTTCTCACAGGCTTGGGAATTCTAGCATTTGAAAACTTTTCAAGGGGCCACCTCCTTGTTTGAGAAAATTATTTTATACAGCAATCATATCGCTAACGGCTAAGGTGATGTGACCAGCCAATTAAGTCGATCGTATAAAATGCCAATCCTCTTACTTGACGCTTAAATTTTGAAATTGATTTGCTTGCCACACCACACGTCCCTATCGCGTCGTACTGACACACCTCTTTTTTTGTGGTGATTCTAAACTTGATTAGCACTCTTCATATATATATATATATATATATATATATATATATTCCAAGTAAACTATCCTATATATATATATATTCCAAGTAAACTATCCTTAATCTAGTACTAGCCCTTCTATACTCAGATTAGAATTACCCCAGCAGAGCCATTCTACAAAATCAATGGACCAAAGATTTGAAAACAACGCATCATGTATTTCCTATTAAAATTCTCAATTCAAAATACAAAATGGTTGAACATAAACATAAGATAGACCTTAAACACATGGCTAACAACTATATCGATTATTTTAAATCAAAACCTTATCTAAGTTTTTAATAAGAAAGTCTATTATACTAGACAATTAATAGCTAGGTACACTTATCTCATGGAGGGGACCTAGGTGTGGTCTCCTGGCTTTTACAGACCAATGTCGTTCAACAATGGCGCACGATGGGAAAAGTTCACTTACCGGCCTAGACATCCACGGAACATCACGGCATAGGCCAAGCCGAAGACGCTTTTATCGCATTAAAGCTCTCGGGATGTCTACATTTTCCCATATCAGTGGGCAATTATGCCCTCCCATATGTTGGATCACCATTTTAACGAAAATGGGCCTCACAAGGCACACCTTTCAATCTTGCAAAGTATCATGTGTTTTTGACTTCTTACATGAAATTAATGAATCTACAGAGAGTTTTATTAGCTTAAAAAATCGCTTAACTCCCTGTGTTATTGGAGCAGCATCACCATGCGAGGTTCAATTAAGCCGTTAGATGAAGTAAGGATCTTTTATTTCCCCATTTTGGGACAAGGTAGTATACAAGACTAATAAGGTACCAGCCATTGAAGACAAAAGATAACCTCATACTAACATGCGCTCTATGTTGCAGCTAATAGAGAATGAAAAGATTTATATTTGAGGCAAGCCAAGAAAAAATAATGAGTAACCTCATAAGTTGCTCCGGGAAGAAGCTCAAGTTATAGACTTCATTCAGCGTCAGTTTCCTGCTCACAATTCAACTCTCTCCCCACTCCCTCATGGATGCAATGACGAAGCCGCAAGATTGTTGTGATTCTTGAGAACTGGACAAGCCCCATCTGATACAATGCAATTCCACAAAAACAATAAGAAAAAATTCAGGATTATTGTGGGATTATTGGAAAATCTACTACTAAAACTTCGCAGGTGCTCATGGTATTTACACACTATCCATCACTTAGGAGCTTTGGAGACTTAATTCATCTAAATGATGTTATGATGATATATCAACCAATGAAAACCAACAAAAGATCTATACTATACTACTTTTTTGCCAAAATAACCAAAGATAATTATCAGTCAAAGTTGTTTAATTTTAGAAATCTGCACCAATTTGAATGGAAGAACTAGCATATGTACTATCTGCATCATCTCCAACTGCAGATGGATTGCATTTGGGTCCTTATAGATGGAGCTTAAGTGCATTTTGGATCTTACCCGTCTTTATCAATGACAACAAGAAGTGTGCATAAATGCTTAGTGCCTTTTTTTTTTTTTTTTTTTGGGTAAGGAAAAATTTTTTGGGTAAGGAATGCTTAGTGCCTTTTTTGTCAAAGAAATAAAAGGAAAAGGTATGACATCTTCATGGGAACCCCAAACTACGGTTACAACAAAACCATCACTTTGGAAGGGAATTTAGAAATTAAACCATCACTTGTCAAATTCATGTGATGTCTCTTATATATTCATGAAAAGGTTTAGCCAGGGATAGCAATAACTGAATTTCCTTATCTCCTTCCCCCCTTTGACTTCTCACCAAACTCACCTATGCCAATGCCAACAAATCTACCAGGGTAGGTGTTACATGCATGCGCAACAGTTATGTGTACAAAGAATCTCCAAATTACAATTGCCGGTATAAAATGCATCAAACGGGCAGACTATCCAAGAAAAATAACACCATTGAAAATTTTGTACCCATAGATTTTTCTAAAGTTGGCAACAGGTGGAAAACTAGAAAGCGCACTTATCCCAAAGATCAAAAAAGAGATGCATGCATCAAATTCATGCTAATGGAAGTAGAAAAAAATTTGTGTCTAATCAAATATTGGAAAGACAGCGCACTGATATCTGAAATTCAATAGATGATGGTGCACATACTTTAACAAAAGATCAGATACAAAGAGCCCCCATATCAGGTGGCCCTCCATCAGATCCACTAGAAAGTGCTGATGTGTCAGACCCTCTCTTGCCTCGCTTCTTTTCCTTTCTACCTTTTCTGGATTCAAGAGCTTGATTACTGCAAAACAACATTTAGACATAAAAAAGGAGAAATCTTCAGTGCTGTCTTTGTTCTTGTAAGTACAAATTTATATTACTCATGTATGAACATTTTTCCAAAGTGAACCCATTATTCGACAAAGCATAGGAGTGAGAAAATAGTCCAGACTTGAAGTTAAGTACGATACAATGTTGGATACATGAGCCATAATTTCAAGATACGTATGAACTCGAATCACACAGAAACAGGAAAGGTACTTCAACAAAAGACAAGCTTAAACTATAACTTGACATATAAAACACTGAGAGAACGAGAAATACTTGGAAATTGCAGAGACTTTCCCTGTCCCTGACCCACAACAGGACTTGTATTTCTTTTTTGAACCACATGGACAATTCTTGTTTCTTGGAATTTTCTGCATTTCAAGATAAAACAAGCAAATAAAAATGAAGGAGCGCATCACCAACAGTTCTCACGTTTGAGCTAAAACCAAAATGGTAAAAGAGGTAACATAGTCAACTTTTGTGGAAACCTTGTCTTCTCGCTGGGCACTGCCATCATCATGAGTCTGTTTAGCGCTATTGCTAGGTGGATTTTCTTTATTGGCCTCTTCCACAGGTTCCTCTCTCTGTTCCTCAGAATTTCCACTGGCATCATCACCTAAACACCTCAAAGAATTATGAAATAGTTTTGGGTGTAACATGTTTGACTACCCCAAAAATCTATGGTTGACAAGACAAAGCACGCTAATTCTACCAGTTGCATCAAAATGACTCCAAACAAGCTTCTCGTGAAGCTCAACATGGTATCTCTGAAACTGCGAAGTTAAATTATTAAAGAAAATCTAGAGAGATAAATACTGACCAGCCGTTACCATGAGAAGCATCTGCATCGCAGGGAGACCGGACAGCTTCCTCTGAAAAATCTTCAATACCTTTTTCTGCTATCAAATACTCTATGGCAGCATCAACATCCCCGTACATTTGCAGCAATGTCTGTAAAAGTATCGCATGTCACACAGAAGCCAGAGAAAGGTCTTGTATTCTAATTCTAGACACCCAGCAAATGAGAGGAAAGCATTTAATGCAAACAAGCGAGCAGAAGAAGCGAGGACATAACCTGCTCAACTTTCTCAATGTTCTCACAACCACTTCCAGCCATGACTAGCTTGATGGATCCAGCATCAGTAATATCCTTACCAGCTCCTGATTTAGAGTTGTTTGACCCAGCTTTTGCTTGGCAAGACAATGACGAGAGATTAGAATCGGCCTTTCAGCAAAAGAAATTATCAAATCACATACTTAAATTCACAATTTGTCCAACTTCCCTACTAACTAAGTAAATTAGAATTAAATTCCAGTAGCAACCTTGATTGTAATTGGCCTAGCTGGCCCATCTCCAGTGTCTTCCTTCAACCTCACACTGTTGTAATGTTCCTCATCATGATAAGATCTAATAAAGCAAAGCAAAATATATAAGTTCAAATAATGAAACACCATCAGTACAAAAAGAACATAAGATTTTCCCTATCCACAAAAACAATAATGGCACAACGCACATTTTTTATGCTTACTGGTTTCACATGATGACACCTATCGAAGATAGTAAAGTATGGAATATCATATATCCACTAAATTTTGTGATCCTCGTGACAATCCAAGGTCACGATGGCTACTACCTAGACAGATCCAATCCATCTTAACTTAGAATATTAGGCCCTGTTTGGCAACCATCCAAACAGTGCCTGATTATGATTTTTTGTTTCTAGAATCAGTTTGGGAACAAAATCGCGTTTGGTAAATTTTTGTCAAAACCGATTCTCGGGAACAAATTTACTCCCGTAATCGCTTTTGGACAAGAATTCAGAATAAAAAAAAATGATTCTCCATCCGAGAATCAAAAAAGAGAATCAAAAGTCGAGCCTTTATCTCCTCTCTACTCTCTCTCGTCCTCTCATCTCGACTCTGCTCGTCAGTCTCATTCTCTTCCTCCTCAAGAAAGGCGATTGCTGCTCCTCCCTCCTCAAGAACGGCAACGGCGACGGCTGCTCCTCTCTCCGCAAGAACGGCGACGGCGACTGCTGCTTCTTCATCATTGAAGGGCGTCGTTCAAGGTGAGTCCCTTCTATGGTTGGTTCGGCATCTGCGACGGGTGGTGCTCGCTCGGCGAGCGACCCCTGGGCCCGAATCGACGGGCGCCCGCGTTGATCGCCGAGGGGTCGCTCGACGAGCGACCCTTGGGCCCGACCGGCGGGCGCCCTCGCCGATCTGGCCGAGGGGTCGCTCAGCGAGCGACCCTTGGGTGAGCGACCCCTGGGGCCGACTCGGCGTTGCTCGCCCTCGCCGAGCTGGCCCAGGGGTCGCTTGCCGTCCGACCCTTGGGGCCGATTCGGCTTCGCTTGCCCTCGCCGAGCTGGCCGAGGGGTTGCTCGCCATCCGACCCCTGGGGCCAACTCGGCGGGCGCCCTCAGCGAGCTGGCTGAGGGTGAGCGACGGCGAGCTGGCTGAGGGGTCGCTGGCCTTTTTTTGTGTTGTGCTGGATCTGTAATTTTGTGTGCTGTGCTTGGTCGAATTTGAATTTGGAAATTGCGATCTTTGACTTATAGTGCGAATCTTAGATCCGGAATGATGCTAACAATTAGGTGTATGGATGTATCATGTAAGCGAAGTGGAGGTCAGGCAGTCCTTGTCTTTTAAGGTTGTCTAGGAGCCGTGTCTATTATCTTGATTATTTTTCGCGCCCCAGACTGAGTTTATCTCCTCGATCCGGACAAAAAATGGGCATTGCATTGCCACTCGGGTTCACAAAGGGTTGTTCTTGGTGATCAGATCCCAATTTGATTAGGACGAGAGTAGATTTGGTTTTATAGAGTTTATGTGTTTGTTGGAGAGTCAAATTTGGGCTCTAGCTTTGTAGAGGTGAGGCAATATGATGAAACGGAAGTTAATGAACGCTAAAATGGTTGATGGTCTTTTACGCATGGAAGTTGGAATGAAATAGAATGGTTTCCTTGTTTCACATGGATTCATTTTGATCTTGAGTTCCTGCATACCACTATTGCCGATTCTTTGCGCGGAGAGCTTATTCTTGTTTCGATGTCGTGCAGGGGTTACGTCAAGACTTCCTTTTGAAGCCGAGTTGCTTCATGCTACTGTGGACTCCGGTTTCGAGCACCCATCCGAAGGCAAACTTCATATTCATTGAAGTATTGCAAATCAAATGGCAATGGATTACAATGTGCCGGAGATTCAATAACTTTATGTTTACGACTTTTGTAATATTGTTATTAATTATTGACTTATCAAAGTCGATATTCAAAGTTGAACAATGGATTATGTTACTTCATTATTCATTTATGGATAAGTTGTAGTGTTGAGTTTCTCATTAAAGCCTTTTCTCTCTTTCAAAGAGTCATGTTGGTTTGAAGACTTTTATCTTCTTAAACGTTGGATGTTCGGTTTTGGGGAAGGGAATATATAGAGAGAGAGAGAGAAGTATCTTGGCTAAATTAAAATTAACATTCATTCATATTAAATTCAAAATGGATTAGATATTTAATCATATAAAAGTAAATATTAATTGAAATGAGAAATCGCCCGATAAAAAAAAAGAGCTCTTATTTAAATATAAATAATATTGAAATTCTAATAAGAAAATCAAATTTAAAATAACAACAATTTTTGTTTTTATTTTATCTAATTTTTTATTTCTATATTTTATTTTTATTACTTTCTATTATGAAATATATATTTTTTGTATATAGAATACATATTTAATTTTATATTATAATTTAGTATTTATATTTATTACACATTGTAGGGATATTAGTATAGTTTATACTATGGTTTATTATTTACTATATAATAAAAATTGATTAGTTAATATTTTTATTACTTAGTATAAAAATATAATTAATTAGTGAATGGTTTATGAAAATTCAATATCAAATTTATATTAATCTAAAAATGTAATTAAAAAATAATCAGAATAGAAATTTTATATAGTTACCAAACGCGTTTCTATTCTTTTTCTATTCTAGAATCAGAAATTTTATTCGTTACTAAACGTGTTTTTTTACTCATAATCGTTTCGAACAAATCGAAATAATCATTTCGATCGAATCGATTCGGAACGTAATCGTTACAAACGCACCCTTTAAGGGATGCCATTCACTGAAGGATTATGAATGGGGATTTCAATAAAAAAATTTATTGAAGAAACAAAAGCTAAAGTGACATTTCGGTCTCCTACCACATACTCTTAGCCAGAAATTTATCCCTCTCCAACCACACCAAAACGTCTCTCAAACTAGCAAAAGAATTTCCATGGTTAAATCTAACAACACCGCAACTACACTCGGATCTGCAACTTATGAGATGTTGTCCTTGCATGCCAAAATAATTTCACAAATCAGCAGTCTCCCTGAACAAGCTGCAGTACCTTCTTTTGTGTAATGAGCTGGTTTGTTTGGACGACTTGTACTTATAGCTTTCGTTTTTAAAAAAAAGTTCTTGCAGCTCTTGCAATTTGACTTTTATGAAACTCGAAACAGCTAAAACCTTTTAAAAATAAGCAAACTTGACCAGGAGAAATATATAATCTTTTCATAATCACTTAAAAAATAAAAACATTGTTTTATTTTCAAATCTTTTGAGGGAAAGTAAACGTAAGAAAAGGTCATTTATTTAAGTGTATACAAACAGAGCCAAATCTCATCCCAGTATTTGAGCACTTGCTTAGCAAAAAAAGCATCAGTCTCTATATTCAGAAAACTCACAAATGAATCATACGAGCACCAGGCTGATCAAAATTGCGTATGTACCACCGAGGTGACATGTTCTGCATCAAGTAAGGAGTGAGATAAATTGTTCCATTTGGCGTCAACGAACAGATATTTGCATGCACAGCATGTATCAAAACTAATTAGTGCTGTGTAGATTCATCAAGGACATATAGAACACTCAAAAAGCCAGCAATTTTGTAACAAGTTCAATATATTAAGTCTTCTTTGAATTAGGATTATATGCACCCATCAGATTTCCTTTGGCTAAAAGGTGCAATATCTCGGAAAAAATCTTTTGCACATCACTATCAATGGTCCTTCCACATGCTTTCGCCACAATAGACATCGCGAGACATGCTGGATATCATTGCGCTTCGGATGAGTCAATTTTTTAATCTAAAGAGTAACAAATTATAACAGACAGAAAAGAACAAGCTATAACCATTATGAGAACAACATCCTAAGTGGTCTTTTGATCTAAACAATGATGGGGGAATAAATTCTCAGATAAAGGAGGGCCATATTGGGGAAGAAAGCCGTTATATGATTAAGTGGAGAATGAATCTGGAAACCAATAATCATGGGTTCTTCAATGGTCATCGAATTCTAGGATGCATGCTTAAACAGCAAAACTTCAAATCCAGTAGCAAGGCTAACAATTGACGAGTCTAATGACATCCTCATTTAGTCTGGATGTTTCTCCCGAAGGAATGAAAAGACTGTAACCAACAAAACTTCACATAGGTGATGGTTGATGACTTCATTGTCAGTCTTACCCGATGAATGCAAATGTTACTCCGTGTAACAAGAGAAGCTGCTTGCAATTCCATATGACCAGCCCATGTGCCATCATTGTCCATGGTTTTGCAATACTCCTCAAATGGCGCATCATCCTCAATAAATGGTTCAAACATTTCACGATTTTTCTGTCATTAACAATTCCCATCTTAGATGCATATATCAGGTCCATTCTTCAGATGAGGATTTTATTTCCTTAAACACATCACTATGAGAAAAAACAAATGATAATAAATGATTCTGTCGAAACTTGAAACAAGCAAGACTATAAATTTGTGCCACTGCAAAACATTAAAGTTTTATCATGCATGGTAAAAAGTTGACTTATTTTACGTTAGTATCAATTCTCTAAATTTTTATTTTCTCAATATCTCCTCCAAAAATATGTCGGTTTGCATAATAATGGCACCCTAAAGTAGCAACCGTACATTCCTGTACGCAAGAACAATGCGGGTAACTATAAAGTCCAGCTTCCCCCTGCACCCGTCAGTTTAGGCCAAGATACACCATCCAAATCACGGTTAACACTCAGAAAGTTTTCATCTCTAGTAAAATAAGAATGTCAAATTGCTCAGGTGATCCTTGTGTTGTTATAGCTCTATGCAACTATGACTGTGAGCTGAATATCACCGGTAATAACCATTGGCAGCAGAAATGTATGCTTCAATGCATAATACCCATTTTAACTTGGTTTTTTCTTCCAAAGGCATGCTATTTCAGTGTCTATATAAGTGTGAGATCCATCAATACTTACAGAAAAGTTCAAGAACAAAATGCACCAAATAAAGTTTAGATTCGGATCACTGAGGACTAATACAAATGAGGACTACATCACCATGTAACACCCCCTCCCTCCCCCCCCCCCCCCCCCCAAAAAAAAAAAAAAAAAAAAAAAAAAACATAATTCCTACAGTTTGAAAAAGAGAAATCTGCACTCCACATACCAATATGTACTGAGCAACCATAGTACGGTACTTCCCATGTTCTTCTTCATTGTCTTCCAACTGATCTGCAAGAGCCCTGATTAGCAAGAGTGGACAACTATGAAAATTCCAACCATAGCAAAGGCGTTTCTATAAACAAAAGCTCCACACAAGGCTGTAAGATTACCTGGAGGATGGATAATTCAAATATGTATAATGAAAACAGGAATGAGGAACATGGTTTGTTTCTGTAGGCGTTGTACAATAGTGATACAATAGTGATACAATTTTACAAAGTTACTTAGTTGGATATCGGAAGAGTCAATCCAATATCCTCGAGACTAAGTTAAGAGAGCTACATTCCCCGAAAAATAGAGCTCTTCTTCGTAATAAATTATACGAAATGCAATAATTTTTCCAACAGAGGAATTTCTAGTAGATCGATGATAGTGTTCCAGAACCAGTGTACCATAAAATGCACTGTGTGTTGTGTCCTGACGACAGAGCAGTAATGCAATGAGCACACCAAAAATCTTCCAAAACAGAGAGGAATACTGTTATCTAACAAAACAAATCAAACACTGGAAACATTCAACAAAATCATGAACAATACGGTGATCTTTTCTAACAAGGAACACAAACTTGAAAAGGCAATTACCATCTGCAATCACCTGGACAATTTTCAGGCCCAGAGCATCAAGCTGAGCTCGGAACTGCGTGTTATCCGCTTGCTTCCCCTGCTTTTTGACCTGTTCATCAACGCATACCACATTCACATCCACTCAGATTCCGAAAACAACCACCGACGAATACTCCAACAAGAACTTAGCCGAAAACACCTCCACGAAAGCTCAATTACAGAGGCCTCGCCGCAACAAACAGATTAGCACAGCAAATGAAACCTTCGAATTTGTTCAGAGATCGAAGAGCTAGCAATAGTCACAAGTGCCCAAAGAGATGCAAACTGCAAAAACCATGAGAAGCGAAGGACATGGCTTACGCGAGGCTGCTTCTCGGCGTTGGACTCGTGGTGCTGCTTCTGCACCATCGCTACGGAGAGAGAACAATCAATGCCGCCAGAGATGATCGAGCGAGGCAGAGATTCGCCATCTGGAGACAGCGCTTGAACACCAGAGAGTCGCGGCGATTCGAACCGCAGCGAGGATCGTTCGAATCGCCCAGCGAAGAAGATGGAGACGAATGACGTATGGGCCATGGGCTTTCCCGTTAGGAGTTCAATTTGTTCTTCTTGAAAAGGTAAGGATGGAGTAGAAACGAAAGAGGAAGAAGAAGAAGAAGAAGAAGAAGAAGAAGAGAGAGAGAGAGAGAGAGAGAGAGAGAGAGAGAGTGTTGGGAGAACTCGAGTACAACAATTCACCACTTCCAAATGCAATCCAGGATCAATTTCTCCCCCAAAGCAAAATCAACTAAGAATTTCTTAACCCCCAGCAACAACCAGCAATGTACAGCCTCACAAAATGCAAATATAACGCCAAAATAATAAGTAGACAAAGCAAATAACGACACAAAGGATTTAACGTGGAAAACCCGATGCGGGAAAAACCACGGACCGCCCAAAAACATCCACTAATCACCAAGAATAGTAGGATACATAAAGTATTCTTCTCTAGTCACAACTAGAGGCTCAACATCAATATTACAATCATCTTCTTCTCACCACATAGGTAGACAAACAAGTTTAGAGCAAGAAAACCTTAACCGCAACCGGAGAATTTGGAGACGGTTCTCGACGAACAAAAACCATCATCTCGTAGCCCTCGGTCTCACGAACAACATACTGAAATTTGAGCCGATTCCGACAATATTTGGCCTTCGAATCAAAGTCGCAAAGTTGCAGCACTCTTCTTCTCTTCTCTTTCTCCTTTGTGCAGTTTTTGTTTTCTCTCTCTTTCTTCGTCACTTTTTGGGCGCACACACCACGTACGACAACTTCCACTTCTTTTTGTTCTTTTCTTTTCTTTTTCCTTTTTTTTTAATGCTAGCTGGGCCCCACATGAAGGTGGACCCAGCCAACAAATCTCCCCCTCCACCTCATGTGGAAAGATTCGTCATGCCCGCTTTTCTTCTACAAGCATCAAGCTTCATCACGGGCAAAGCTTTGGTCATCATGTACAGCCTCACAAAATGCAAATATAACGCCAAAATAATAAGTAGACAAAGCAAATAACGACACCAAGGATTTAACGTGGAAAACCCGATGCGGGAAAAACCACGGACCGCCCAAAAACATCCACTAATCACCAAGAATAGCAGGATACATAAAGTATTCTTCTCTAGTCACAACTAGAGGCTCAACATCAACATTACAATCATCTTCTTCTCACCACATAGGTAGACAAACAAGTTTAGAGCAAGAAAACCTTAACCGCAACCGGAGAATTTGGAGACGGTTCTCGACGAACAAAAACCATCATCTCGTAGCCCTCGGTCTCACGAACAACATACTGAAATTTGAGCCGATTCTGATAATATTTGGCCTTCGAATCAAAGTCGCAAAGTTGCAACACTCTTCTTCTCTTCTCTTTCTCCTTTGTGCAGTTTTTGTTTTCTCTCTCTTTCTTCGTCACTTTTTGGGCGCACACACCACGTACGATAACTTCCACTTCTTTTTGTTCTTTTCTTTTCTTTTTCCTTTTTTTTAATGCTGGCTGGGCCCCACATGAAGGTGGACCTAGCCAACAAATCTCCCCCTCCACCTCATGTGGGAAGATTCGTCATGCCCGCTTTTCTTCTACAAGCATCAAGCTTCATCACGAGCAAGGCTTTGGTCATCATGTCGGACTTATTGTTGTTGGTATGAACTTTCTCAAGTAGGAAGAGCTTCTCTTCTAGCTTTTCTCGTATCCAATGATACTTCACATTAACATGCTTCGATCTTGAATGAAACACCGGATTCTTGCTAAGATGGATGGCACTCATGCTATCGCAATATATAACAAACTTCTCTTGCTTCAAGCCCAACTCTTGTAGGAATTTTTGCATCCACAAAAGTTTTTTACCTCCTTCGGTAATAGCAATATACTCCGCTTCAGTTGTAGACAAAGCGATACATTTTTGCAATCTCGATTGCCATGAAACAGCTCCCCCTGCAAAGATTATTATAAAACCCGATGTAGATTTTCGGGAATCAACATCACCGGCATAGTCCGCATCCGAGAAGCCACTCAACTCAGACTTTGCATTTCCATAGCACAAGCAAAGTGTAGAAGTGCCTCTAAGATATCTCAAAATCCATTTAACAGCGGTCCAATGCTCCTTACCTGGATTAGAGAGAAATCTACTCACAACACCAACTGCATGAGCAATATCCGGTCCTTTACAAACCATGGCGTACATCAAACTACCCACGGCCGATGCATAAGGAATTTTCATCATCTCAACCTTCTCTTTCTCACTTGAAGGACACTCATTACTACTCAACTTGAAATGGCCTGCAAGTGGAGTACTCACCGGTTTACATGTGCTCATGTTGAATCTTTCAAGCACCTTCTCAATATACTTCTCTTGAGATAACCACAGTTTCTTATTCTTCCTATCACGAGTAATTCTCATGCCTAAGATTTGCTTAGCCGGGCCTAGGTCTTTCATTGCAAAAGCTTTACTCAACTCATTTTTCAAGCTTTTGATTTTCTTGGCATCATGCCCAACAATCAACATATCATCCACATAAAGTAGGAGAATAAGAAAATCATTATCTGAGAATCTTTTCATAAAGACACAAGAATCGGAGTTTGTCTTACCATATCCTTGTTCTTCCATGAATGACTTAAACTTCATATACCATTGCCTAGGCGCTTGCTTGAGACCATATAAGCTTTTCCTCAATCTGCAAACAAGGTGCTCCTTGCCTTCAACTTCAAAACCCTCTGGTTGCTCCATATATATCTCCTCTTCTAGATCTCCATGAAGAAAAGCCGTCTTTACATCAAGTTGTTCAATTTCCTAATTCAAACTGGCGGCCAACCCAAGAACAACTCGAATAGAAGACATTTTTACAACCGGTGAAAAAATCTCTTCAAAGTCTATACCCTTCTTTTGACAAAAGCCCTTCACAACAAGTCTGGCTTTGTATTGTGGTTGCAAACTATTTTCTTCCGTCTTCAACTTATACACCCACTTATTTGTGAGTGCTCTCTTACCCTGAGGCAACCTCACCAATTCAAATGTGTGATTCTCATGCAAGGATTTAAGCTCCTCTCGCATGGCTTCATGCCACTCATTCTTTCGTTCACATGATATAGCCTCTTCATAAGTTTCTGGCTCTCCTGCATCAGTGAGTAACACATACTCATGCGGTAAATATTTTTGAGAATGCCTACGTTCTCTTTCAGATCTTCTAACTTGAGGTAGGATAGATTGCTCTTGCTCAGCTATTTCATCTGCATCAGCTGAAGAATCAACATTATGTGAGGACTCACCATCTTCATGACTTCCATGCACTTCTCCCCCATAATTTCTATCAACATTAGAAGGATTTGGGCTGAAACTAACTGAACGTTGAGCTGTATTCTTTAGTCTCTCCACCTTGTCAATGTTTTCAATAGTTTGATACTCACAAAACACCACATCTTGGCTTCTAATGACTTTCTTTGCAACTGGATCCCATAACTTGTAGCCAAACTCTTCATGTCCATAACCTAAGAAGATACACTGTTTAGACTTGTCATCAAGCTTAGATCTTTCATCTCTTGGAACATGCACAAATGCCCGACAACCGAACACTTTTAGATGGCTATAGGAAACATCTTTGCCACTCCAAACTCTTTGTGGAACATCCCCCTTAAGAGGAACAAATGGAGATAGATTTATCAAGTCTACTGCTGTTCTCATCGCTTCACCCCAAAATGGCTTAGGCAACTTCGCATGAGAAAGCATACACCGAATCCGATCATTAATTGTCCAGTTCATTCTCTCTCGCCACTCCATTATCTTGTGGTGTTTTTGGAACAGTCTTCTCAAGCTTGATACCATAATCCCTGCAATAATGTTCAAATGGGCCTCTATATTCACCACTATTGTCAGCTCGAACACATTTCAGCTTCTTCCCGGTTTCTCTTTCCACATTGACATGAAATTGCTTGAATGCCTCAAGTACCTGATCTTTAGATTTCAAAGCAATAGCCCACACTTTTCTAGAACAGTCATCAATAAATGTCACAAAGTATAATGCACCTCCAAGAGTTCTAGCATCCATGCAACAAACATCAGTGTGAACTAAATCAAGTACATCTGATTTCCTGTGTGGAGAGGAACTATGAAATGAGAATCTATGTTGCTTACCCGGTCGGACAATGAGTGCAATCATTTAGATTTTTCTCCTTCAAAGGTAAAATGTTCTTTCTAGCAAGAGTTTCAAGTCCTTTCTTGCTAAGATGACCCAGCCTCATATGCCATAAATCAACTGAGGAATCCTCTACTGCATTTACCTCTTCTTTAATCAAGTCAGCTTGCATGGTGTATAAAGAGCCTGTCTTCTTACCTTTTGCCACTACCATAGAACCTTTAGTCAACTTCCATTTGCCATCAAAGAATGAATTACGATAACCATCATCATCCAAGGCACCTGTAGAGATCAAGTGAAGTTGAATATCCGGAACATGTCTCACATTTTTCAAAATCAAATTACATCCGACATCAGTTTACAAATAAACATCTCCCATGCCAATAACCTTGGAAACATCACTATTTCCCATCCTTATACAACCAAAGTCGCCGCTGCGATAAGAAGTAAAGTAATCACTTCGTGAGGTGACATGAAAAGAAGCCGCGGAATCAACAACCCACATAGAGTCTTGGCATGTAAAATTCACATATCCGTCATCACATACAAACACAATATCGCCATCGAATGCAACCGCTGTTGTAGCTTGTTTCTCTTCTTTCTTTTGATCTCCATTTTTATCATGGAATCTATCTCTCTTTGGCAACCAACACTCTTTTGCATAATGTCCCATTTTTCCGCAATTATAACACTTGACACTCCTCCTCGGTCTCGATTTCGATCTTCTTCTTGACTTGCCTCGGGTATCATTTCTTTGAAACCTTCTTGATTGACTTCTCCCCCTATTTTCTATAACAAGAGCATCCGATGTAGAAGCATAATTCAAGCCTTTTCTTCTTGTTTCTTCATTGAATAAGCTTTCTTTAACCATGCTCATAGAAAGCACACCAAAAGGAGCCGAGTTATTTAATGCCACAACCAAAGTGTCCCAACTATCAGGAAGAGTACCAAGTAATAAGCATGACTGCAATTCATCACCAAGATCAATTTCAAGATTTGTCAATTGATTTACAACATCTTGAAATTCACTCAAGTGTTCCGCCATGTTACTCCCCTCCTTGTATCTCAAATTCACAAGTCGCTTAACTAGAACAGCTTTATTTTGTGGAGTTTTCTCTCATAAAGATCTTGTAATTTCTTCCACAAAGTGTCCGCCCTCGTTTCTTGAGCAACATGATAAAACACACTATTATCAATCCATTGTCGGATAAACCCAACTGTTTTCCGATTCATTCTATCCCATTCTTTATCTTCCTTATCTCCTTTGGCTTCATCACCCTCAATAGGATCAAATAAGTCTTTGCAATATAACACATCTTCCATCCGAGGCTTCCAAATAGAATAATTCGAGGCATTTAACTTAAACATGGTGCTGCTGGTTTCTTCCATTTAACACTAAAATTAACCGTGCTCTGATACCACTTGTTGGGAGAACTCGGGTACAATAATTCACCACTTCCAAATGCAATCCAGATCAATTTCTCCCCCAAAGCAAAATCAACTAAGAATTTCTTAACCCCCAGCAACAATCAGCAATGTACAGCCTCACAAAATGCAAATATAACGCCAAAATAATAAGTAGATAAAGCAAATAACGACAGAGAGAGAGAGGGATCGGTTCGGAGGGGTGGAGCCGGAGGTGTTTCAAGAGGAATCTGAAATCGAGAGGAGAGAATTCTTTCATCTCGTCGGTGGTCCGCCTTGATCATCACCCTCGCGACCTTCCGGGAAGCCGATCGGCTCATCGTTGTTCGTCGCAAAGCAAGCTCTCGAAACTAGAGGTGGCATTCGACTGCACATGAACCGCTTGACGGAATGTCTCGATGAAAAATCGAATTCAATTTTGGTGAGATGCTTGAAATGTTATTATTTTGGCCTCTATTCATTATGAAATCATTAAAACCGAGACTGAATCGGCATTTTCTTTGATTTTTGGTGGCATATTTCTCATCGCTCAAGTTCGGCCATGAACGCTTTGGCGGAGATGCCATTTCTTTAGCCAGAGAAGCCCGCGGGTTAGAGGCCACCTAGTTAGTTTGCTATTCACTCCATTTGTGTGCTTGTTACCCGTTAGAATGGATGCCGTTTTGTATTACGTGTTTCTTTCGGTGACATTAAAGTCGCCGTTGAGGTTCGGTTATGGCCCGCGAGAGTGACGACCGCGACCAAGTGATGGCCGGCGGTGATGGTGTTGTCGGACTGAACGACCGACGCCGGGTGGTGGCTCGGCGGTGGCCGAGCGCTGCGGCGAGGGCTCATCGAAAAATAGTGGGATTAGGTTGAAAAGGAGGTTGCATGGAAGAAGCCGTTCTCGGGAAGAAGATGATGCACGGGGAAGGGAAGAGAAATGGAAAATAGAAAAATAAAAATAAAAAGGAAGAAAATTAGATGAGGAAATAGCAAGGAAGCGAATGGGTTGTGTGGATTTAGGCTCGGCGTGGGTTATTTGATGGATCTTGAGCCCAAGTGGTTTTAGTCGATTCAGGCCGGGCTTAGTCTTAGAGGTGCTTGGGCTGAGTTTTTTTTTAGCAAGATGGGCTTTGTGCTTTTAATTTCAACGAAATGGGCTTGATGATTTTATATTCGAATGGGCTTGTTTTGAATAAGCCCTTTTGTGTCCATGGCCCAGACCCGCGACTAGAGCCAGCCCGAAGTCCTTGTCTGAATAAAAATATATAAAAAAAATAAAATTAATAATAATAATAAAATAACAATATTTTAAAAAATTAAAAATCCAGAAAATTCATAAAAATTTAAAAAATTCATAAAATATTTGAAAACAACACGTCATGTATATACTATTAAAATTCTTCTCATTCATGGTACAAAATGATTGAACATAACCACAAGATAGACCTTAAATACATGGCTAACAACTATATCAATTATTGTAAATCGAACTTTATCGAAGTACTTAATAAGAAAGTCTGAGTGGCTAGGCACTTATCTCATGGAACCAAGGATCAATATGTCTAATATAATATTAGGGGTCGCCCACGAAACTAACAAGGGAATGATTTCTATTGCATGAGTAATGTATATAATGCAACCAAGGATCAATATGTCTAATTACTATATAGCTCTAGTCAAGGTTGAATTACGGGAATGTGCTCAAAATCAAACTCTTCTTGTTGAACTAATTACAAACTCGCATACTTTTAACAATATGCCCATATAATAGAAGCATTGTTATTCCAAATTCCTCCTTATTACCAAAATGTTCGCCCTGGAGGAGAGATGCCAAAGGTGTTCGTCCTTGTTGAAAAAGGTACCATTTTTGGCTTCACATGACTTGTACTACAAGTTTACAACATTGGTTCTCTATGTTGTTTTCGGTGTAGAAGATGGAAAAAAGGAAAATTATCTTTCAACATCATGCAACATGTTCACAGCCAAAGGCAGAATGAGTCATCAGGAGCCTCTCAATTCATTTGACTCAAATCATGTATGGGTTCAAATTCTCAAACCAAATGCACTGTGGGGAGCGTTGGAGGGAGGAGTTGGTTTTGGTCAATTTGACAAGAGTTATCTACGATTTAGCTTTAGAGTTAGAAGAGGGCATCATGTCTGGCTCAAGTTTCTCCAGCATGGCAAATATCAGAGCATTGCGTGTACACAAGAAATTGATATTTGAAAGTTTAAGAAAGTGAAGATATTATTTGCATGTAGTGAATATGACAGCACCATTTTGCTATACTTCTTATCTTGTTTCGTTGTACTTTAGCTTTGGATCCTAAATTATTGAGCATTTTAATACAAAATGCTACAATTTTTTAGAAATTTATACGAAGTTCTAGTAATTAAAAATAATGTAAAATGCTTTTACATGCTTGCTTTGTTAGTGATATGTGTGATCCCAAACAAACAAAATAATTATATAATCAAATCTACTGTAAAAGTTGTATGTGATGTCAAGTGACGGACTAAATTTTATTGTCACTATTGATACCCATAAATACCCTTGCTATCACGTGCGATCACAAGGGATAAAAGCCTTTGAAATCACCCTTGATGTTACATGCGGGCTGTGATTTACATTAGCTCAGCCCATGGTAGTCATAGAAACGAAGGATGGCCAAGGATTTCGAGAGCCTTTGGGCTAGATTTCAATGGACCTATAAGTAAAGATATATGATTCGATGATAAAGTAGTCGATTGCCATGTGTCTAAACTAAAAGACACCGTTGAAGACATAGCATTTATATGAAACGATGGTGAAGTTTGGGCGGAACGGTTGATGCTTAAAAGGGCGTCAAAATCAAAGGAGCATTTAATACTTGCTGAACAAGCCATGAGAACATCGTTGAACAGATCAGAAAGCAACCAAATATGGATAAGGCAGTTTAGCATAGAACATGGAGAGACTTTTAAGGAAGAAGCAACTGACCACCAACAATTATCAAATTGGCCTATAAATACCACAGGCAATCCAACAGAGAAGCCCCCCAAACAATACATAAAACTATTTTATCTTACCTCTTTATCTTAGCCTAGTCTAGTTTAGCTATAGCTTAAGATTTCCGTCATAAATTCAATTCTGACGAGTGTCCATATCCCAGATATGCTATTGATTAGATTCCAGGACTAACTTGTCATTTAGCGTCGTTGATTAGATTCTGATGTTGTACCCTCATATCCATCTAGGATTAGTGTCCACTAGGGTCTGTTCGTTTCGCAGAAAATGAGCTATTTTTGGAAAATATTTTCCCAGAAGTCATTTTTCTACAGGTTATCGCTAACCCCCGTATAATTTCTACAGGTTTTCCGCCTACTAAACTTGAAAATTGAATATGTCGCTTAATACTGTCCATTACCATCTCTTTATTTTTTGCCTCCATGAGAAATAACAAACCGAGCATTTCTTGAGCCGCTAAGGCTCTCGAGTTCTAAATAATCACTCCAACGAAAAGAACGCATATCATTCTTTGATCGATTTACTATCAAGTCCATAATTAGAAAACAAATTCAAAGAAAGATGCTCCTATCAATAATTCAAGCATTGCTCATGTGATTGAGAAACTTTAGAGAATATATAGAGATGAGATCTAATTGCTCTTCAATCCACGCATAATGATCATCATCCGCCCTCCCTTTATCAGTCATCTTTGCTAGCTCGTCTGGAAACCTTCGCACTGCTCTCTCCGGCAACATTATCGGCACTACAATCCCTTCCTCTCCCTTTGTCGTTCTGTACTTCACGTAAAAGCTTATCAAAGGAAATGCAGCCGTGACACTGCCGTACGCCGGCTTCCCCCACCCGAAGTCGGCCTCTTCGAACCCGACCTTGGTCGCGTCAGTCACCTCATAGTTCTAAACGGTGTGTACATCGACTCCCTTAATTGATTGGATTTCGACATTAGTCATCATTGATTTTGACATCATATTAGGCAACTTTATAAGATTCAAAACTATATGATATATAGCTTCGTTAGCATTTAACTCTCTATGTCCAATATTAGCACAGAACCTAAGTCTCCTCTAATAAAAATCAAAATATAACACGTGGTGAACGATATTTCATTACAGGATTCAAAATCGGCGAAATAGTCACATTATAGTCAATATTAACTTATTTTATATTTTATTTAAATCATTAAATCATGAAAAGAAATGGTTGGTAAAATACACAACATGAAGGATGTGATTGAGGATGTAACGGCCAGAATGGTTCATTACTACTTCCGATAACAAAATTAATTGTAAAAAGTATACAAGAAACTATAATTGCGACAATTTATCACCTACTTAGTTAGCTAAAAAAAAAAGTATGAAGCTCATATATAACTAACTCTCAAGTGATATAATTACAGAACTTCATGTACTCGATTATCTGTTAATTAATTTCACAAAACTGCCAACCTCATAATCGGATTATGTAGAGTTTATTCAGTTAAAAACACGATCGCTAGTAAAATATCAAAGGTAAACTCTCATTTTAAATTAATAAAGTTAGCTACTTTAAAATGTTACTAATTGTTGACGCCTAGAATTTCGCCCCACAAATCGAACGTGCATTTTTTGTGACGTATGCAAAAATAAACAAATAAATGGGCAATAAAAAAAATGATGGATGAATAAAAATTAACCAAATACAAATAAATAAAATAAAATAAAATAAAATAAAGGCCTCGTTCCGATTCGGTAGCGCTTCGGAGACCTAGTCCGGCCCATTCCATTCCTCTGGCTAGCTATTCGGAGCAGTCGCCTCTTCCTTTCAGCTCCATCACCCTCAATCGATCGTCTACACCATCTCCGATCGGTGACGGCCGCCGTCAAATCTCCCTCGCCGGTAACCGCAACCTCGGCCGTGACGGAGCAGAGAACAGACGCTCATCACCACCGATCGAAACTTCTCTCGTGCTCTTTCTCCCTCGCTTGGTGCGTGCGGGAGAGGCTGAGGAACCGAGCGAAGCAAGAACGCACGCCCGGACCGAGAAAATCTCTCTCTCTCTCTCTCTCTCTCTCTCTCTCTCTCTCTCTCTCTCTTATCTTCAGCGCTCTGGACCAAATCCAGTGTGTACGCCCGCGGTCGAAGCCAGTTGCAGCTGAATATCTTCATCAAGCAATTTCGTCGCTGAATCGATTCGTCGCCTTAGCTTCGTCTTCGTGAGATTTCGCCAAGTCTTTTTGAGTGTGTTTCATTTATTAGCAGGTAACCATTCGGATCGGATCTCCCCAAGGTAGGACGCGGTCGATTCATCGAGATTCAATCATACGATTGTTCTGTATTGCCCTTTTGCCGATCGCTTCAAATTGTTATCTCGAATTCTTGTCCATTATTTGGTCTCGAATTCGTCGATTCCGCTCTGGCAATTTTTTGGAGGGATTTCTCATGTTATATTCCTTGCCAATTGATGGGAATTCGTATTTGCAGAACACCTCACCCTTAGTGATCACCACCTGTTCGACGTTTTGCCTCAGAGATGATTATAACGAATTTGTCTTTGTCGTTGATCAATCTGAGATCGGATGGAGTGATTTGGATGTTATTGTTCAACGTGCTGGACTGCTGATCATATTTTGCGAATTGATGGTTCATCCATTGATGACAGAGATTTCTTTTTTCCCTTGGTGCTTCGGTTTGCTTTGTGCTTTGGTTGTGTGACTGAATTATCGTCTAATAATAACAATAAGTCAACAATATGTTGGTAGTAAAAAATCACAGGCCAAGCTGTATCAAGTTCAATTTCGTTTTTATGCTCACGAAAGACCGTTCCGCGGAAGTTTGAGAAAGAGAGTCTTCGACCTACTTCGAATTCAAAAGAAGCAGAAACAGTTATAAACTTCACCAAGCTAGAACGAGAAAAAATAGTTGATGAGAAATGCTCAGGAATTGGAAATTTAGTTAGGTCAGGAAATTATGGATACATGAAGGCAGTTGAGGTAGGAAATTATGGATATATGAAAGCAGTTTAGTTAAGAAATGATCATCGACTTAGTAATAATCAAAGGGAATTTAAGACATACGAAAAATAGAAGAGATGCAGAGGAAGAAGATATGTTCAAATTACATCGAAACCTTGCCAAAATTACTACTGATTTCCCTTCGAGTATCGTTGTAACTTCATGTCATTGTCTCCATTCGAAGCGTCATTGGTACAAACTGTGATTAATTTCAATTCCAGCAATGTTAATGCCCTAGTAATCTCGTTTTCAATTTATTTCAGTCGGCTCTTTCCTTTGAGTTTAGTGTTCTTTGCTTTGCTTTCCTTTATTCCTTGGAGCACTTCCACTTTAATTTCTAAGCAATTTGCTATTCCTGTCATTTAGATCGGTCTCTGTCAAACCGTTTCATCCATTGCTTCCAGGAGCTAGCACGCATAAACGCACACCATCAAAGCCATCTTTGGAAAAATAGTTTATGTATAGTTTAATCACTTCATAGAGCCAAGCTAGAATCAGAAAGTAAGGTTGGTATTTGTTTTCCCAATCGCTTGACAGTCAAATCAACTTACATTGAACGAATTTGCTACAACAATATTATATAGCTAAACATGTTGATGTTTGCAAGTGATCGCACTATAATAGGATTCTAAAGTTAGAGATGGCTCCCACCATGTAACAATTTATCCCAACAAGATTCAAAAAAATGGCTTCCGCAACATAACACTTTGTCACGTGTGACATTTGGTTCGCATCATACACAAATGTCGGTTCATATTCAATGTACATACATGATGTCATCCATTCACGTATCTCATGCTCGATATCTCACACAATGAATAATGATTTTAAAGCATATTTGCATTATACAGGTATGCGCTTGCTTTCCAACCCCACATAGTAATCAATAAGAATAGTCATTCCAGAGACGAAGGAATGCGCCAAATCTACATAACAGATTGAGCTGGCTCTAGAAGAACTTAGTTATATGTCTGCTTGCTAAATTCCAATTCGAAATCCATATTGATGCAAGCTTCACCATCAAACTACTGACATGCCAAGAGAATTGTTGGGTGCGAACATTATAAAGCGAACTATGGCTCAAAATTATCAATCAAAAGGCATGATATATAGTTTCAACTTTCCCTTTTGATATTATGAAGAGCAGTGTAGTAGACCTAAATTTGGTAATAGCCATTCAAATTTTCCTAGTGGAATTTCGGTGGATAGACTTAATTCTTACTCGAATCATAAAATTGAAAATTCTCAATATGAATATAAGTATTGTTTGGCCTGATCAACATGAAAATATGAGAGAGCAAGCTTGATTAATGTCCGAGGGGTGTATTTGATCGATGCCTTCCATGACTTCGATAATGCCATGCTTTTGGAAAACCAATTTAGTAGTTATCTTATGAGTTGAGTGAATAAATGACGTACAAAGATTATCAGTCCGCTACATTTACTAAATGAGGTAATCTGTGTGTAACGTTTTTCTCATATAAAATAATGAGAAGATAGATAAAAAGGTATTTTGGTTTTATAATGTGCCATTAATTCTTGCACTGTCTATAGCCAATTTGAATCTCAAACAACCTAATTTTATTTTAAAGATACCAGAGCTACTAAAATTTTACTGCCTTATGGTATACAAAATGAGGCGACGGTTGACGTGGCGGATTACGTGGGCACTTGATCCGTCACTTGGTAAACGCTGATGAGCCTGTAAAAACAATAGGAAATAATAAAGGCAAATCAGAATAGTTGAAGATCAGGTCTTGGATCAAACCTTTTTATCTTCTCCGAATCTCCATCGTCTGTATTTCCTCCTCTCTTTTCTTCCGATGACTTCAAAGAAGCTCGATTGATCTCTCGTGCGTCGCAACTCTCCTTTGCAGCCGCGGTACTCTGTCCACTCGTCTCCTTCAAAAGCGTTTTTTGACACGTCGTGAGTTTTGCTTTGCGCTCGAACGAAGGCTGTGGCACGATTACAAGGGGGATAATGAAGTCCCGACGGTGGAAATGATAATGGTGAGGCAAGAGAGCGAGGGTGATGGAGTCCCCTTGGACTGCTCTGTACAGTCCAAAAGTCCACGAGGTAAGAATGGAAGAAAATCATCCGTGAAGATGAATAATGGCTTAGCCGTGGATTGAGAGTTTAGAGCTTCGAAAGCCATTGACAACTACGTGAACAAGATCACCTCCGACCGCCAGTGCTCGTCCCCTCTCACCTTCGTCCGAGGAAACCCCACTGGGTGACGTCCACCAGATGTTTGTCATTTTGCCTACCTGAATCCAGCTTTAAACCACCCCCCCTCCTCCCAAGAAAAACCAAATCCATTTTTTAATTCAAGATTTAAATTTTCTGAATACTAGTTTTGTGAAATTAGAGCTCTTATTTTGTTTTTTAAAATACGTAGCAGCTTGTTCCAAAGCAAAGTGATCTTCGATCTATTGTTAAAACTATTGGAAGGAATGCTTTGTCTCTCGGTGTAATGCTGGAATTAAACCGGTGTAATGTAGCCGTGCCCTGTAGACTAGTCCTAATTGAGAATTGTTCTTATTGTGTTTGAGAGGCAGAGTCTAGTATAATCTCATCTTGTTCGTAGGTATCCATTGATACCTATTTGTTTTTTTTTTTTTTTCCCTCAAACATTATTGTGTCGTTCGCTTTTCTGTTGATCTAGTAATGACGTGTTCTTCACAGGTTTAGAAGTTCCAACTATGGTTGGAAAGTTGAAGTCAATTCTTGAAAACAGTCCTAAGTTGAAAACTCTAATGGAGCCTAACAAATCGCAAGAGAGACAACAGAGCATCGGGGGAAGTTTCTGTTTTGTGTTTGAAAATATGTGAGTTCTGGTTATGTACCTCTTGAGAAGGTAACGTTGCTGGAGTTGTGATTATTTTATCTTTCTGCGTTACTGCTAGAAAGAATGATGTGGACACTGGACATGACTTTGTTTTCTTATGAATGAGAAATCAAAAATGAGAAACTAAGTTCGTGATGGATGGCCTCAATCGAATGTTAGCTGATCCCATGTTTATAATGCATCAATTATGGGTGCACAACTGGAAAAATTCGTGCATTCTAGAATTGCTTGGACGAAAGTTCAGTAGCTTTGTTGAATAAACAGTCCTCAAAGATGGTTTGTTTTACCCTTTCGAAACTCTCCAAAAAAAAAAAAAAAAACTTACATACAACATTTATAATTCCAAATAATCCATAACATATTTGGGTGAGAATTTTAATCATCAGAATTAAATTAGGATCAACAATCTCTTCCTTTTTTATGCTAACAAAATCACATTAAATTAATCAAATAGAAAATCCAAATGCAGAAATTCCCCCTACATATATAAACGGGGAAAACATAATTAAAAAACTTTCATAATGCAATTTAAGTCCTTGATGAAATTGAAACCATAAGGAAAGTAAGCTTGGTGGAGAGAGTCTCTACTGATGGATCATGTTCATTTTCGTCCTCATGCCAACTTCGTTGGCTCATCTAATAGGACAATGTTGGCTAGGGGTTAGTATGATCCGGGTTAGTCTAGTCCACCTCTTAACCCTAGGATCAACCCGCACAATGATGGTTCTCAATTTTTGGGACCATGACCCACCCTATTGAGCTTGGGACCAAGGACCGGACCGACCCAATGGATTTGGTCCAGTTTCAGGGTCAACCTAGAACCAACTAATAATTTTTTATTTCATTTTTATACTCCTTAAAAAAGTAATTGAAGACCGGACTGACCCAATAAGTTCGGTTCGGTTTCACGGTCAACCCAGGACTAATCAATAATTTTTTATTTCATTTTTTGTACTCATTAAAAGGGCAACCGAGGACCGTACCGACCCAATGGGTTCGATGATGAGCAAGGTCAGCTAAGAAAGGTAAGCGATGAGGGTCAAGTGGGGTGAGCATTGAACAGAATGAACATTGAATATTGAGCGGGGAGCAACAAGCCAAGTGAGCATCGAGCGGTGAGCAGCACGAGTGACCCAAAGCGATTGAGGCAAGTGTCGAGTGGCGAGCGGAGAAGTTTTTTTTCGATTTTAGTAAATTGAAGACTAAGAGAACAAATAAGAAAGAAGAGAACGAATATTAGAAGAGGATGCCATGAGCTACCTTTTTGGACGCCGTGAGAACTCCTCGCAAAAATATTTTCCTCATTCATAAATTATGACTATTGACGTCGTAAAAGATATTAAAAACCTAAGTTATTAACAAATAATGTAAAATTACTTGAACTCCTCACTAAAAAGCTGTTTAATATTGTTAACGCCGTTTATTTAAGATTTTCTCTATATAAAAAAATTATAAATAATATATTAGATATATATATATATATTATTTATATATAGTCGGGTTGGTCCGAGTTGGACCGACCTAGTCTCCTTAGGAACCGGACCAAGACCGGCAGGGTTGGGCCGATCCAAAGTCAGTTCAGAGTTAACCCTGGACCGATGCTCATCCCTAATGGTGGCGATACCTCTCAGGTTTGAGTTGGCCATCCCAATCATTCTTACTCATCCAAACTTGTCTCTTCTTGATGTCCATACATTTAGTGTAGACTGTCCAATAAATTGGTGGTCAATTAGAACTCCAGTAGTCTCATCCTTGAGATCGGCATCAAAAGTATTACCCGAGTAAAGGCCATCCCATGCGGAAAATCTTGTTCTTTTGGGCTAGGGCATTTCATCATACCGTCAAGGATCAGGTCGCCAGCTAATTGGCTCACTTGTTCAGCAAAAATGTTATTTCTCATAGTCATGTAAGTATAACTGGCAGCTCAATGCCTCAAGTCACCCTCAGTGGATGTTCAAGAGTAATCAATGTTTCATTCACATAGGACTTGTAAATTGTTTGATCAAATTAGCATGAAATCGTTTCACAGCTTTAAAATAAATCTCCTTGGAAATTGACAGAAAACCAATCCAACCCACTGGCTTAAACCGTCTAAACAAAAATCTTACCCGTGTTAAAAATTCAAAGTCTATCTTTCGTCCTTCCAACACACTTCTAGTACCAAATGTTTGATGTCTATCTAGGCAAATCTCTGCGTTGGTAGTTATAATGGAAGTTGTCAAGATGGATTATGATTTAATGAAAATTAATCAGATGCTCGATCGAAGATGGTGTAACAAAACAAATAATAATTACAGCTCGTATATATTTTCCTTTCTAATTCGTACTCAGTGGGAAATTGGCGTGCATGCCCGCTAGGAAGTGTTGTGCGCGTATTCTCTGCGAGGAGTGGAAGCAACGTTGCTACTTCACTTTGCTTTATATGAAATAAGGGAAAGCGAGCTTGAGATGATTCAGGCCAGGCCAGATGGAGATTACTTAATGGCCACGATGACGGGCAAACTGTTGTTTTGTCTTGGATTGACAATATTCAAAGGCCCAATTTGGTGAGACAACCTCTGAACTAATCTTGACCAGATTCACTTGGCTAAGGGAAGTGTGTACCACTGGACATGATGATAATATTTCTTAAGGCATCATGTGCTTGGCGCTCCATTATTGATTCTGTAAGCCATGTGCTTGATTGGGAGGGCAGATTATGGTTGTCTTAATCTGTTGGAATGGTCAAAAATCCACATTTCATTAGCAACTTTCGCAATTTCCCATGCTCATTGTGAACAGAATCCGCCAGACACAAGAAAAAGACGGTAAAACCCACGTGCTATGTTATATTCTATCGAATAACTTTTCATCAATAAAACAATGTTCATTTAGGACAAGTGGCAAACCGAGTCCCAGAACTAAAACCTTTGCGCAATCAAAAAGCCTTACGAAAACAAAATCAAGAGTCAAGAAACCACACAATAAATTTACGTGATTCACTCGAAAAACTACATTTATGAGCGAACGATAAGAGCACAGACATACATCTCAGAGTACAATGAAAGAGAATGAGCTATCAAAACTATCATTTTTACGTCTTTGTCTTGAAGTGAAGCTAGCACGAACTCCTTCACGTGAGCTCTCCAGCGAATTAGCTAACCTCATTTTACTTCTTCCTTTTTCCTGAAAGTGACCGAGCAAATATTCACTTGAGCTTTTGACTAATCAAAAAAGGAAAAAAAAAAAAAAAAAGATTAAGCGAGGACTGAGTTAATGCAAGTAAAGTATAATGTCATGAAGTCTAAGCACGTATTACATGGTTCAAACAACAATATCTCATGCTATGGAGGAGTGTTAAAAAGTCAAACTAAAAAGTTTAAATTGATCAACATGGAAACTAGCATTGGAAAGAGATGTACAAATTGATTCATTAAGTGTGATCAATTTTTTTCCTAGCATCAGGCAGTAGCCCACAAAAAAGAATGAATTCATTAAGAACTTTGGTCGCCTGAGAAGAGAAGGATAAATTAATCATGCTTGTTAAACCCCTATATAATTCACGTGACGAACATTTTCAAGCAACCAACGAAAAAAAATCATCATTGATGGTGCAATTAATTAAAATGAGAATTGTTTATGTACTATTCTTAGTTTACTATGAGATTGACAGCATCTTTTGGACCACAAAAAAATAAATAACAAACAATAAGAAATTATTATGGAAATGAGAATTGTTTATGTACTATTCTTAATTTACTATGAGATTGACAGCATATTTTGGACCACAAAAAAATAAATAACAAACAATAAGAAATTATTATGGAATCCATTCCTTCAAAAATTTGTACTCACAACATATCGTTATTTTCACAATAACTCAAAAACCGTTATACTAACAAAGATCAATCAATATACCGTTGTTAATAAGGAACTCGCCAATGTTTGATTCGTTGCTATGTCTAATTAAGAACTTTTGTTTTGGTATCTTTCATCATTTTGTTGATTGAGAATTTCTGGTGTCTAAAATGGTCAAAGATAAGCTGGACGTTTAGTAGTGTCTATTAAACAATCACAAAATAATTTCCTATCTTCTTTCCCCATGAGAAACTGGTGTGATTTGACAACCACGTGCCAAAGAGTTGGTTACAACTCCCACATTCACGTTGGCTCTAATTTTACTTCCTTGTGTAACGATGGAAGGACTTCCATGCTCTAGCAATTAATTTTTTTTTTCCAGCCTGAACTTTTACTTTTTATGTCCTCATTAATTTTGGAGCTTAAACATAATTACTTTTTTTAATTATAACTCTCAACATGTATCCGGATATGCATATTTTGTTCTATTTGATATACTCATTGAGAAGAAGTGATGTGTGGCCTACCTTGAAGTAATGCAAGCGCTTTCAATTTATTCGCTCCAAATTGTTTATGGTAGCCTACCGTGTCAGATTAATCAGAATTTTGTTAAGGGTGTAGTTCTAAGGGAAGTGAACTGCTTTTGGCCTTTTCTTTTCTCTTTGCCCCCCTCTCACTGTTCCCTATGTGCGTCTTTAACCACTTTTCTAGACTAGAACTTACCGTTGTGAGAGCTCGCTTTATGTCGACTTCATTCGATTGAACACTGAAATTATGTGATAGGGTCACGCATGTCATGAGTTCATCAAGAAAAATTGTAATGAGCAAATATTTGTGCTTTGTGATTTGATGACTTTTACTAATAAAGTGACCATGCACGGTTTCTGTTCCTTCCTTCATGATCTTGTAAAGATATGTATCGAACCTAAGTTGGGCGTATGCTTCCCCAATGACTGTATAAGATTGACATTCCCATTTTTCCTTGTGATATCTTGATCATAGAAGGCTCTTGCCGCAATAAATTATGTTCCTATAATCCTCATTCTGATATTGTGTAGGAAGTTTTTCTCATCAATTTTTTCCTCAATTAAATTACAATCTCATTGAGTGACGCCATTCGGGGTCATGATGTATATTCTTGATGATATTTATCACATCCATGAATTAAATATGGTAGCTGAAATAGGCGATTAGATTGGCAAAGAAAGCAAGAGTCGTTATTGCCAGATAAACATTTGTTGTTGACTTTTCATGTCATCGGCACGTGTGTGATGTTGAAGCATTGCAACATCTCATACTAGGATTTGGATGTTCTGTATTAATAAAGAGGGTATACGTTAATTTGTGCATCAAATTGGTATTCAATTTGTTCTTTTATTGGTTCACAATATGACCTGAAACGTAGTCGGTTTTTATCACAAGGTCCAGTTCTCAATAGCAAAAGTATGGAAGATGAGGCTTTTTGTGTTTGAACACATGCAATAATTAATATTAACTGAACTTGTGTGGTGATTTAGATTTGGCGGAAACTCCATTTACATGGATAAAGTTATTGAGAGAGAGAGAGAGAGAGAGAGAGAGAGAGAGAGAGAGAGAGAGAGAGAGAGTTAAAATTCTATAAGAGAATTGTAATAATGCATTTGTAACCTTAGATGTTTGTTATCATTTTTTACATTTCCTATATCATAAACACTATGTAGGAAGAATGATCAAGTATACTTGTGTTAATGCCCAATTTTACACATAGTGTTTTGAGAGTGTCCATTTCATCGAGTGGTTGCCCACAAAATAGGAGAATTTCAAGCAAAGTGGACTTTCAGAATTGAATGTATAATATGCATGCTGCTATCCAAATGTCACATCTTAGGAACGTGAACTAATTGCCTTACTTGTTTAGAAAAAAATACTGTTTCTCATAGTCATGTAAGTATCATCGACAGCTAAATGCCTCAAATCACCCTCAAACTAATGTTCAAGAGGAGTCAATGTCCCATTCACATAGAACTTGTAAATTGTTTGATAAAATGAGCATGAAATCGTTTCATTTTACCAAAAAAAAAAAAAAATCGTTTCACATCTTTAGAATAAATCTCCTCAGAAATTGACAGAAAAGTAATCCAACCCGCCCACCTAAATCGTCTGAACAAAAATCTTGCCCTTGTGAAAAAAACTCGAAGTCTTTTTTTGTCCTTCCGTTCCAACATACTTCTAGTACCAAAAGTTTTATATCTATCAAAATAAATCTCCATGTTGCCAATTATTATGGGAAGTTGTCTAGATGGATCATGATTTAGAGTGCATTCGTGTCGTGGCAAATGATTGATTTAAAAAATATTTTCCAAAAGTTAATTGCTTTTATTATTTAGAAAATTGATCAATAGAAAATATTTTCATTTTTAATATTAATCTATGCTTATCTATTTTTATAGACAATGAATATATTTTCTATTCATTTATTTTTGTAATTGATATAAGCAATTATCTTTTGAAAGCTATTTTCTAAATTACTCATTTTTTGCAAAACCCTAATGAAAATCAATCTGATGCTTGATTGAAGACCGTTTAAAGAAACAATTAATAGTTAGGCTCGTGTTTCTTTCTCTTTCTAATCCGTACTCAGTGGGAAATTGGGGTGCATGCCAGCTAGCAAGTATTGTGCATGTATTATATGTGAAGATAGGCGGCAACTTGCCTCTTCACTTGGCCTCTCTTCACTTTGCTTTATTTTAAAATAGGGAGTGGCTTTTCACTATTTTATTGAGATGATTTAGGCCAGATGAGATTTGTTAATGGCCATAATGGCTGGCAAACTGTTGTCTTGTTCTAGATTGACAATGGTTAAATGCCCAGTTGGTGAGACAACCTCTGAACTAATCTTGACCAGATTCATTTGGCCAAGGGAAGCGTGTGCTTTTGGAGAAGATGATAATATTTCTTTGGGGATCATGTGCTTGGTGCTCCATTATCGATTCTGTGAGTATTGTGCATGTATTCTATGTGAAGAGAGGCGGCAACTTGCCTCTTCACTTTGCCTCTCTTCACTTTGCTTTATTTTAAAATAGGGAGTGGCTTTTCACTATTTTATTGAGATGATTTAGGCCAGATGAGATTTGTTAATGACCATAATGGCTGGCAAACTGTCGTTTTGTCCTAGATTGACAATGGTTAAATGCCCAGTTGGTGAGACAACCTCTGAAGTAATCTTGACCAGATTCATTTGGCCAAGGGAAGCGTGTACTTTTGGAGAAGATGATAATATTTCTTTGGGGATCATGTGCTTGGTGCTCCATTATCGATTCTGTGAGTCACATGCTTGATTGGGAGCTGAGTATGGTTGTCTTAATCTGTTGGACTGGTCAAAAATCCATATTGATCAACTTTTGCAATTTCCCATGCTCACTGTGAAGAGAAACCACCAGACACAAGAAAAAGTGGTAGCACATTGGGAACATAATCCAGCAGCCACGAGAAAAAGAGGGTACGAACCACATGCTCTGTTACATTCAATCAAGCAATATTTCTTCAAGAAGAAGAATGTTAACTCAGGACAAATAGCAAATCGAACTTCTCAACATTCTCCTGAGTTACTTGATTTAATAAAGAACTTTTGTTTTGGTGTCTCTCATCATTTTGTTGATCAAGAATTTATGATGTCTAAATATGGATTGATTCGTTGCTAGTTTACTCATTTGATTTAATTGTTTTGGTATCTTTCATCATTTTGTTGATTGAGAATTTCTGGTGTCTAAATGTAGTATTTTAGTGTCTATTACACAATCACAAAATAATTTCCTATCTTCTTTTCTCATGAGAAATTGGTGTAAGTTGACAACCACGTGCCGAAGAGTTGGTTACAACTCCCACATTCATGTTACCTCTAATTTTACTTCCTTGTGTAACGATGGAACGACTTACATGGTCTAGCAATTGAAGTTTTTATTTCCACCCTAAACTTTTAATTTTATATCCTCACTAATTTTGGAGCTTGAACACGATAACCTTTTTTTAATCATGACTTCCCACATGTATCCCAATATGCATATTTTGCTCAATTTGATTTATTTATTGAGAAGAAGTAATGTATGGCCTACCTTGAAATAGTTCGCTCCAAATTGTTTATGGTAGCCTACTGTGTCAAATTAATCAGAATTTTGTTAAGGGTATAGTTCCAAGGGAGCTGCTTTTGGCCTTTTCTTTTCTCTTTGCCCCCCTCCTATTCCCTTTGTGCTTCTTTAACAACTTTTCTAGACTGGAACTTATCGTTGTGAGAGCTCGTTTTACACCTACTTCATTCGATTGAAATCTGAAATCATGTGGTAAGGTCACGCATGTCAAGAGTCCATCGACAAAAATTGTAATGAGCAAACATTTATGCTTTGTGATATTGATAAATTTTTCACATAAAGTGACAATGCATGGTTTTTGTTCCTTTCTTCATGATTTTGTAAAGATACGCATCGAACCTATGTTGGGCATATGCTTCCTCAATGACTGCATAAGGTTGACATTCAAATTTTTCCATGGATCTGTTGATTGTGGCTCTTACCGCAATAAATTTTGTTCCTATTGTCCTCATGTGGATAATGTATAAAATTGTCCTTAAAGTCTTAAACTTATTGAACGGCAGCTAATTAAATCCTTAATCATTCAAATGTGCGAATTCAACCCTAAAATTTTATTATGATTTGCTAATTTAGTCCTAAACTTTTCAATTGTGACAATTTAATTATAATCCTTTTGATGATTTGTTAATTTACTCATAAAATTTTTGACGATTTATCAATGTAGTTTTCTCAGCCAATTATTGAAATAATAGGCCTAGGACTAAATTGATAAATCTACAAAATTTTTAAGATTAAATTGATATAATTGAAAGGCTTATGGTTAAATTGACGAATTGTCAAAATGTTTAGGACTAAATTGACATAATTGAAAATTTTAAAATTTAGTTGACTACCGTACAAGGTTTAGGACTTTTGGAAAATTATCCCCATGTTTTGCTTTTCATCTTTTTCCCTGAATCAAATCACAATCTCATTGGCTAATGCCATTCTCAATGATGTCTATTACTTGGATTAATTAGATATAGCTGAAAAGGGCAATTGATTGGGTAAAGAAAACAAAGACATGTTATAAGATGAACATTTGTTATCGACTTCTCATATCACTGTCGCATGTACAATGTTGGAGCTTTAAAATGTAAACTTTTTGGTTGACATGACTTTCTTTTTCTTATTTGTTTTGAACGGTTATGTTCAGCTTACTAGATGAATTATAATTGGAGAGGCTTGATATTTCTATTAGTTGCAACATCTCATTGTAGGACATGGGTGTTTGGTATTCAATTCGTTTTTCTATTGGTTCGCCGTATGACTTGAATCGTACCTTGTTTATACAATCTCCAATTCTCAATGGTAAAAGTATGGAAGATGAGCCTTTTATGTTTGAACACATGCAATTACATACTCAGCGTGTTTCATGTCATTAACCAGATAGTAAATACTCCTTAAGTAATTAGTTACCCACTCTATTAATGTGAAAACAAAGTGATGCGATGTCTTCTATTGAAATCTTTAAATCATTCTTGCCGACCCATTAAAAAATCTTTCTTTTGATTGCAATGCTTAGAAAACATCATCCAACTAAGGAGACCTCGTTTCATGCCCTCGACAAAAGTGGCGGTAAGAGGTAGGTGTTGCTCACATCTTGGCATCTCAGGTACTCCATCCCGCTCGAAGCATGTGAGGGATGCCAAAGTGGTGGTGAGGGATTGGAATTGAGGATTGGTTTCATGGACTCACCTAGGAACCAGACTAGGTTGGGTGAATCCATAGAATCAATGGGCAGTTCTCGGTTTCAATTCTTTGGAATCAATCATTAATGGGTAATTCTCGATTCTAGGGAGAATCCATAAGGCCCTCTACGGAGCACCAAAATACTATAATAGTACTAGATGAATTCAGTAATTCAAATCAAGAGAGAACGCATGAACTTTATATAAAAAAATATTTAGTACTTTCATTTGATATGAAAGGAAAGGAAAAAAGAAAAAGAAAAACACTCGAAATCACTCGTAGATTTCAAGTTCTCACAACATCATCCACCAGTCAAACTATGACCCATGCAAAATAGAAATCTCAACCTTTCGCAATCCTTTTATGGCAATAATTGTCCAAAAGCTCCTGCATGAGAACGTCGTGAAAAGGCAATTGTATATGCACTAAATAATATCCCTGAGATGGTGAAGCAAAAGATCCCATTCCAGGAATCCGCTATACATGATTGCTATTCAAAGTTGTAAGGCTCCTATTTTTATTGGAAGATAAAGCTGGTATTGTAATATAGTTTATTCATAATATCTTATCACTAATGACAAACACCTTCAGATGAATAAGTGATAATATTTATTTAAAAAATCAAGAAGAAAAGAGTGTTAGCGTGGAATAAAAGGTTCAATAAAAATGGAATAAAAAGGAAATGAGCATTTCCTAAATAGTTACTTGATCGTTGATACCCCTTAATTGAGAAATTCTAAATGTGACGTTAAAAGTATAAAATAAATGTGAAGTGTCAAGAACAAAAATAATTTAAGAAGTGAGATCAAAGTGACTTGGCTAATGGGGTGATGACACAATAATCTTTAGGCAAGATAAAATATGGAGAGCTTAGTTTGAGAAGTAAGGAAATTTTATTTTGGGATTTGCTTTTGTAGAATCCCTTTCGCAAGAAAAAAGTTGGATTGTTCATTATAAATAATATTCCAATAGAACTTTACCAAAAATAATAATAATAATATTCCAATGGACGATCTTTTGGTATCTCCTTTTTATTAATTTTTTTTTGTCAAACCTTTTTATTAAATTAGTTTATGGAGAATATGATTATTGGCTTGGAGCATAAGAATTATTCATTTGTTTTCGTTTCTATTTCTTTATTAGTAGAGAAAGCAAGTCAAGTCAAGAAAGGAAAATTAAAAAAAAAAAAAAAAAAAAAGAGAGAAAAGGATACAGAATAAATTAGATGTCCAATAAATTATCCTTCGATTTTCCATTTAATGTTTTTTTTAATTATCACTGTTCCGTGATTCAAGAAAGTCATGGTCAACAACGCGACATACACATGAGAGATAAAGTTACAATGCGACCGAACAGTAAGGTCCGCATGATAATATTTCTCTCATTTAATTTTTTATCACTTTTTTTGAAAATAAAAATAAAAATTCATTTGATAACATTAATTAATTTTTCTCCTCTTCAAAATAGAATAGTAATCTGGAAATAGATTTGAAAAGAAATAAAAAGTTAAAAAAGGTAACTTTTTCTTTTCAGGAATAATTTTTAAAAAATGAGTTATTTTCTTTTTCTTTTATTATTCTTCTTCCTCGCCATCCGCCGAGCCCCCCAGTTACTCCGCCTGCCTCCACCACCCTCCCCTCGGCCTTCGCGGAAGCACATCAAACTTTCATCCTCTGATGGCCGCTTCTTTGAATCTGAAAGGGCATTTCTTTCTAGGGACTCGCGCTCTCTCTTAAAAGAGACACAACTTCCCATAAAAAATAAAAAAAAATAAAAAAGGCGTGGCGTTCGCGGAAAAGGATTAAGAGAGACCACCATATTCATTATTCAGGGAGCATTTCTCTGGAAAGGCCATAAAAGCATTCCCCACCCTTTCTCCTGAACTCACCTGACCAGCCACCTCCACCATCTCCGTCCGTCTACCTCCTGCCGGCGACTGCTCTCGCATCCCATTCCCGGAACCCTACCTCACTCCTTCACCGTCACCTACTTCTTTACTCTCACGAAAAAGGAAATAAAAAGAAAAACAGAAGCATCTTGGTCTTTCTCTACTACGTGAACGGTTGCCATTGAAGCCCCCACACAAAACCTCAGAGCCACAGCCGATCTACGTCGTCCGCCACCTTCAGAACATAGTCCGCCCGCTGCCATTCGTCGTCGCCGTCCCTGACCTCGGTGGAGTCGACTGAAGCCTGACACGAGTTTGGAGTCGCTATTCTCAACCTTCGCCGCCGACGAAGCCCGCGGAGTCCAAGCCAGGTAGGGCCGGCCGCTGCGATTGAGTGCTCGTTCCTTCTTTTTACTTTTTATTTTTTTGCCTCGTCCCGCTTGATTTTAAAAGAGCAAAGCAAGCTCGATTTCTTTAGTTCTTACTCGCGTCGGACCTGAATGAGTCGGCTTTTCTTAAGTTTGAACGTTGCTTGCTGATTTCTCTTGAGTTTAGGTGTGAGCTCGAGCTCTGAATGGGTCATTCGCTCTCCAACTGCCTGCCCACTACGTGGTTGAAGAAATGCCTGAACTGCTTCGAATTTGTTCCGTTCATTGCAAGACATGGTATGGAAAATTTTACTTTGAAAAGTAAGGAAAATTTATTTTGGGATTTGCTTTTGTAGAATACCTCTTGAAAGAAAAAAGTCAGATGGTTCATTATAAATAATATTCCAACAGGCGGTGTCTTGCGATTGACTCATGTATATTAGCACCATGAGCATGGGAGTGTTGCTAGTTTTCTTTTCTATTTCTTTTATTAATGGAAAAGGCAAGGCAAGTCAAGTCAAGAAGCACCTATATAGGATGGTTCCGTGCACCTTATGCAAAATGCTGCTTTCTGTTAAATTAGTTGGTGGAGTATATGCTTATCGACTCGGAGCATCAGAAATGATCTGGTTTTCTTTTCTATTTCTTTATTAGTACAAAGCGATATCCATATGAGAGATAGAGCTACAACCCAACCAGACACTAAGCATTCTGAGGAAGCACATCAAACTTCATCTCCTCTGATGGCTGCTTCTTCAGATCTGAAAGGGAATTATGACGTCTTCCTGAGTTTCAGAGGTACTGACATTCGAAACAACTTCCTTGGTCATCTCTATACGGCTCTTGTCCAGAAAGGAATCTACACTTACGTTGATAGCGAGGACCTTCAGAAAGGCGAACAAATAACACCGGCGCTTATTAAGGCGATTAAGGACTCGCGCATCGCGATCATCATTTTCTCCAAGAACTATGCTTCCTCACCATGGTGTTTGGAAGAGGTGGTGCAAATCATGGAGTGCAAGAAGCAAAGAGACCTCACGGTATTTCCGGTGTTTTACAAAGTGGAACCCAAAGAAGTGAGAACACCAAGAAATAGCTACAAAGAAGATATGAAAAAGCATGAGAGAAAGTTTGGGAGAGATTCGGAGAAAGTGAAGAGATGGAAAAATGCTCTCCTTGACGCGGGTAGCTTGTCTGGGTGGGAATTGAAGGATGAGTAAGTATTAAGTAGTGATTGATGTGACACTGCTTTGTTATTTGTTTTTTATATGCTGAATCTCTTCTTCTTTTTCCATGAAAGTCAATTATCTTTGGAAATTGATGTATCAAGTAACTTTCCGCTTTTTGTCAGAGATGAAGTGGAAGCGGATCTTATCAAGAGAATTGTGCAGGACATCTCTATGCAGCTAGACCGAACACCGCTACATGTTGCCAAGCATCCGGTTGGAATACCTCGACAAGTGGTAAAGCTGAAATCAATGTTAAATCTTGAGTCTCATGATGATGTTCTCATGATAGGATTATGGGGACAAGGAGGCATAGGAAAAACAACATTAGCCAAAGCCCTTTACAATGATATATTCAGAGGATTTGAGGGTTCATGTTTTTTGGCAAATGTTCGTGAAACTTCAAAAGATTCCGAGGATTTAGCTCATTTGCAAGAAAAATTGTTGTCCGAGATATTTGTGGGAAAAAAATTAACAGTGTCTAGTGTTGATGGAGGTATTAATTTGATGCAACATAGACTTTGCTGGAAAAGAGTCCTCCTTGTTCTCGACGATGTGAATGACATAAAACAATTAAATGCTTTAGCTGGAGGGCATGAATGGTTTGGTAAAGGAAGCAGAATCATCATTACTACGAGAGATAGCAGACTATTAACTGTCCATGGGATGGATAAAGATCATATCTATGAAGTTAAAACTCTAGATGATTTGGAAGCTCTTGAACTTTTCAATAAGCATGCTTTTCTTGGAATTGAGGAAATAGTGATAAGTAGGGATCTTGTGGATAGTGCTTTGCATTATGCTAATGGACTTCCTTTAGCACTTGTGGTATTAGGCTCTTTCCTACGTGGTATAGGAGAACAGGATTGGAAAATCGCATTGAATAAACTTGCTGAAATTCCTGACAAAAATATCAATGATGTTCTCAAGTTAAGTTATGATGGACTACAAAACTATGCAAAGGAGATATTCCTTGATATCGCATGTTTCTTCAAGGGGCAATCTATAGAGTACGTCATGAATGTCCTTAACAGTTGCTACTCTAACACAATTTTTGGAGTACAAGTTCTTGTTGAGAAGTCCTTAATAACTAAAGAATGGGATACAATACAAATGCATGACTTGCTTCAGTTGATGGGCATGGATATTGTTAAACAAGAAGGTTGCAATGATCCTGGAAAATACAGCAGGTTATGGCATTGTGAAGATGTCTGTGATGTTCTATCAGGGGATATGGTAGGTTTTGGTGGTTTAAACACTGATTTTACTCTCTTCTTCTCTGACTTCGTATACTAATTGCAATGCAACTTCTATAAACGCAGGGAACAAATGAGGTAAAAGCCATAGTTTTGGTTTTACCCAAGACAGAAGCAATATACATAAATCCCAATGCTTTCACAAACATGACAAGATTGAGGTTGCTTATCATGATTAATGTGCATAGCTCTTTCCAAAGTCCTATTTGTCTTCCTAATGAACTGAGATGGTTTCAATGGCCTGAATGTCCTTCTTCGGTTCTCAAATTTCCCCCTGGCCCAAAGAAGTTAGTCAGACTTGATCTGTGCAAAAGCAACATTCAAGTCGTGGTGGGCCAATTTAAGGTGCACATTCAAATGAATTGTCCTCACTTATCTCTTAGATATCTATATCTGCATGCATATGATTATGATTATATATGTGTATATGTCTTATTGAAAACTTTGAATGCAGTAATTACTAACTCTGATGATGCTCATTAATTGTGCTCAAGAATCATCTGCATCTATTAAATTGTTTATGTATGATTAAAGCATTAAAAACAAGATGTCAATCTACTGCATGAACCAACATAAGTAGATTCTTCCCGTTTTAGGGGAGTATTAAGCACTTTCCCATGTGAATTTTAATGTCGACTCAAACAGAAGATACTCACTAAAAAAGTTCAATCTCATTTTCAAATGTTAGAAGTACTGAAATCATAAGAAGAATGGACTTATACGGTTTGTAACTTTAATACCAAAAATTGGAACAAGAACTTATTGGTGACATAATTTAACAATTGAATGATGAACGTGCTTAGTATTTTAATAAACATGAACTGAGGATTCAATTTGTATGCCTTTGAAATGATAGATACTGAAAATACTATCAAAGATTATATATTTTACATAAGAGATGAGCTTACTAGATTCTTTTCAAAATTGTATATGAAAATAGAATGAGATTTTTTGTGCTCATTTGCTTTATCGTTGAAGCGAATGCACGCTAAGTACAGTTGATTGAACCTCCCGTTATTGTTTCTACGATAGAATGCAGCCGATAATGAAAAGAGATATATTGAAATCATGCAATAAAGGATCTTTAAAGGAGTGAAGTCTTTAGTGTAAGTCTGCCCCAAAAGTCTTGTCTATTTTTATTGTACCGACCTAACCAGAGATTTCTGGCAAGTACTTCTTTATTTTTAGGAGGAGGAATAAGCATAACTCCAAGAAAGTTATCTTCATCTTTACGGATAAAATATTCATTTTCAAATATAACTGGGAGTTCTCCTTCTTCTTCCAAGTATGTAACACGTTCCCCTCCTTTCCTTTCAATCAGGCCATTCGGTTGCGCCCTTACTCCATTTATTCCTAAGTGAGAAATCACAGGACGAAAAGCAACTCTCAGGGGAGATAGATTGACCAGCCATTCCTTCTCCCATTATTTTAAATAAAAGCTTGTGGAGTACAATTCCATGGAAGAGTCTTACTTTATAGACGCACTAGCGCACCACATCTAGGACGCTAGTAGCGAGTAATGGCTTTCACGCATGACTAATAAGGCTTTCTAAAGAGAAGGGGCTCGCTTTGCTAATTTAAATATAATTTAACTTAAATCTAATTTTAAGTTATGTATATATGTACTGTACAAAGTAAAGGTGACATTCCACGGGATTTCAATTTAATTCCTTCCCCAAAATGTCTCGATTACTTATTTTACAAATATTGTATTTATTGAGAGGTGCGTAAACTATTAGTCTATTTTATCTCTCACATGTTTCACAATCTAAATTTTAATCTTTTCTATCCCATAACAAATTTCTTATTGCAAATTTTAATCTTGAAATATCCTACATACATTCTATGTTTGTGTATTGTGTATTTACCAACAATTTCTTTCCATTAAGTATTTCTAATTTAGTGGTTTTGCTCAATTTTTCAGATATCAATTTTTTTTCAAATCTTGTGCATACTCTTTTAGTTTTCTCTTCCTATGCCTCAAAAGTGACAGACTTCGTGGGCTTTCGATTTTGCTGTCATACTTGTCGGCCATGACGCCGGAATGTGTTGAGCGAACAAATAAATAGAAGGGGTTTTTCAATCTTAATGAAGTGGAGAAACCACACTTGGAAGAGACTACATACACTAGGTCTCCCTTAGCCCAATCACCACCTTTGTAGGCCAGTCCAAGGATGCAGCACTCTCTCGTTCACTCATGAATCCCCTAAAAGGACAGAGAGAAAAACAAAGAGAAGATAGAATGAAACTTCATTTAATAGATTAATTGTGTTTACCATGAGACACCGAGAGGGCACTTATAAGTAGAAGCCTACCGTACCTTTGAGTAACCTCCGAGTAAAGAAAAATGAACCCGAAATACAAAATTCAAACAAGCTACAATATTATCACATTGTAATCGAGACTAAAACAATCCTAAAAAGTATAAAACAGGCTCACTGGTCAAGAAAATATATTTTATCCCTATTATTCTATTCACAAGAAAGAATCTTGAAATCTTGAAAAGACTCCTCTTCGAGGCCAACTTCATAGTGATAGATCAGCAACATTGAAACTAGTGGAAACACCATTCCCTCCACAAAGCTCACTTTTGCAGGTATTATTATCAATGTGTTCCAAAACCAGAAAAGAACCGTCCGTAGCACCACGACTAGGTGGAAAACGCTCTTCTCAAATGAATCCAGACAAGATCACCTTCTTTAAAAACAGCAGGCTTTTCTTTCTTTTCTTTTCTTTTTTTTTTCTGGCTTGACTGGGATATTTGACATTTTGCTTCGGACTTCTCTTCCTCACTTCCTCACGTAACTTATTGATTGTCTTAGCTCTTTCTCCATATTAGTGGTGGATAATGGTGTAAGATCCAAAGGACTTAAAAGATGCATTCACTACACAACGTAAGGAGTTGTCTTTGGAATACCATGTGGGTGCACAATTTCACTAATATAAAATTCAGCAACATATAACGGATCAAGGGTCTACTACATTCAACAAAATGTGTGATTCTCAAAAATCGATCAACCAAGCACCATGACCTAATAAGTGATGACACGAGAGATTCCCAAGCTTCCACCGCCATTATGGCAGGTTTGCATATCTCTGCATGAGATTGTAGGTCCATCAAGCGCTACCTATGTTAGCTTAAATTTATGTCATGAATTAGCTGGCAAAGGATTTGACCATGGCTCATGTGCTCCCACTTGAGATCACACTCTCTCTTTGAATTACATGTATTGATTCTAAACATATACATAGTAGAAGTGGCCACGCTACTTAGCATTGGAATGATTTCTCTTGTGTGTCGCTTGATAGAGCTTAGTGTGTGGTGAAATTACGAGTATTATTCTTTTTTTAATCTTCTCTTTTGGCCAAGGATCACTTAATAAACTCATATTTAAAAAGGGAGTGGGAGTGCTCTGTATACACCATATGATCAACTAATTTCTGATCACACGGGTCTTGAATGATGATCAAGTGTTTTTCATTATGAATTTTTATCTTCATTTTCTTTCCACGTGGATATTTCTTGCAGGACTTTAAAAATTTGAAGTTCCTTTACTTCCGTGAATGTTTGTCCATGGTTTATATGCCGAACCTCGATTTTTTGCCAAATCTCGAGGAATTGGATCTCAGTGGGTGCAAAAATTTGAAGCGTGCTCACGAATCAGTTGCATATCATGCCAAGTTGAGGTTGTTGAATCTAGAAAGTTGCTCTAACCTTCATCATCTCCCCAATATACTCCAACCCAAGAATCTTGAATCTCTCAATCTTTGTGGTTGCTCAAAGTTGCGAAGATTCCCTGATACCCCAGATAAAATGAAATGCAGGGAACTATTTTTAGATGGGACTTCAATTGAGGAACTTCCTCCATCCATAAAAAATCTTAGATCTTTGAAAAATTTGAGTATAGCTTGTTGCGAGAAATTGACAAACCTCCCATCTTGCATTTACAAGTTGCAAAATCTTGAGAACTTGTCGCTTCATGGTTGTTCAAAACTAATCAAGTTTCCAAAGGAGGAGGATTCGAGTGATCTGCATAGCACAACGGGATTTCTCAACCTAGAGTACTTATGGCTTGGCGGATGCAATCTACAAGAAGTAGAGTTCCTAGAGAATCATTCATGTTTTCCATTCTTATTGAAGTTGGATTTGTCCAAAAATAATTTTGCTAAGCTTCCAACGTGCGGGCACCTACATAATTTAGTTGAATTGGATGTTTCGGAATGTCGACAGCTACAAGAGATTGGCGAGGTTTCAGGGCAATTGCTTAATTTGGAGGCAAGGAATTGTGAATCTCTAAGCAAAATTCCCTCCGACATATTGTCCGTTAACCGATTATTTTGTTATTTGTTCAGTGAGGTTAGACCCTCCCTCCCTCCCTCCCCCTCCCTCCCTCCCTCTCGATTAATACGAAGTCATGTACACATATCGCCAATTGTAGCTAAATTTGACTCATTGAAACTCCTCTTTTTCGTGTGTTAAATTCGAAATAATATCTTAACAATTTACTTTTACGACAGGAATTTAGGGAATCGAGTTACTCGTTACCTTTGGAAACTATTCTACCTGGAGGAGAGATGCCGCAATGGTTACTCCTAAATAATGAGGGTTATATATCTTTCACAGCTTCGAAGAATTTGTATGAGAAGTTCCTAAGATTAGCTATCTGTGTTGTATTTCGAGAAAAGGAAGGAGTAAAGGAAGGGAAACGAAAGTTCTTTAAGCTCGTTCCATACATTAATGACAGACAGAAAAGTATGTTCTCCCGGCCAAGAAGTTTCCCCATAATGCATTCGGATCATGTGTTAATCCAGTTGCATGCAATGGATCAACTATGGGGAGTTGACCCTTTTGGTCCAAATGACTCAAGTTCTTTCCAGGTAGGCATTAAAGCATGGGATGGTGCAATTGTAAAAAGGTGCGGATTTCGATTAATATGCAAGCCGCTAGAGGATGATTTGGAGGCTTTGAATCAAGATTGCAAGTTGTTAGATCCAAGTTTGATTTATGAGATTCGGCATCACTGTGAAGAAATGACTAGTGAGGAAGAAATTTCGGCCGATCTCTCACATCTGAAAAGGTCTCTCCCTCCCTCCCTTCCCCAACCCCCCCCCCCGCGACTGTGGTGTCCGTGTGTGTGTGTGATTGATATGGGTGCTTTGTGTTTTTATAATGCAAAACTGCAGATGCTAGTAAACAAAATAAGCTAATATATTGTGATTTTGCACCTATATGTAATAGCGGGGGATAAGCCATGAAGACAACTACCAAACAAGCTCAGAAGAAGGCTACGGTATAGATGACTCCCCGCCCGCTGATATCATGGCTGACTTTTCAGTTGAGGTCTCTCTCTCTCTCTCTCTCTCTCTCTCTCTCTCTCTCTCTCTCTCTCTTTTGGCCCTTGGGGATACGCGCGGATTCATAAGTGCATGTGTGGATTTGTGTTGGAGTGTACGTTAGGCGCACTGTGTTTGTATAACGCAAAAACTGAAAATTCTATACAAATAAGTAAATCTAACGTAGAGTGATTTTGCACCATGTGCTACGACAATACTCGCAAGTGAAGTGATTGATTTCCTGAGTATTACATATAAGGCAAGGAAAGATCGATATGTTTAATTATTACGAAAACTCTAGCTTTGGTTAAATTACTAGAAAAATTCTCAAATCAAACTCTTCTATTTTAACTAATTATCAACTTTAGTACGTCTAACAATTTACCGGTATAACAGAAGTGGCGCTATTCTAAAATTGCTCATCACAAGCTTATTCTTCCCGAAGGAGATATGCCAATAGCTCATCACAAGCTTATTCTTCCCGGAGGAGATATGCCAGAGGAGTTCATCATTGTTGAAGGCAATACCATATCTTTCATGGTTTCACAAGACTTTTATGATAAGTTCGTGGAATTAGTTCTTTGTGTTGTTTTCGCTGTTGAAGATGGAGAAAATGAAATATTTTTCAACATTGTGCCCCATCTTAACGGCCAAAAATGGAATGGGCTATCGGGATCTCTCGGTTCATTTAATTCGAATCACATGTGGATTCAACGTCTCAAACCGAATGTGCTGTGGGGAGTGTTGGAAGGAGCTGTTGATTTTCTTGAATTTGACGAGGATTGCTTACAATTTAGCCTCACACTCAATGTATCGGGTGGAACCATAAAAAAATTGGGATATGTGCTAAGATGCAAGCAAATGGATGATGATTTGAAACTTTTGCTCAAAGAAAAGCAATTAGTGTATCCAGCTTCAATCTATGAAATGGAGTTCAAAGAATACTTCTACAGATTTCTCCCATGCCAAATGGAGCGATTAAAAAGAAGGTACAGTTCCAAGTTTTTTTTTTTTTGACAAGTAAGAAGGATATTATTACTAGGTAATAGTCTAAGGAAATACAGCATATGCTTCAGTACAAAGTAAATCTAAAAGTGCAGGGGGATTTTTGACCCAATTTGTAGGAAGGAAATTCATGCGTTGGGCTTTCGCTAGCCAATCAGCCACTACATTCGTTTTCCGACTACAATGGGCGAAAGTCAGACCCGAGATATTCTTTAGTTTGTGCTTGGCCCGGTCCACTAGAGGTTGCACTGACCAATTTAAAGCGGGTGTGGAGAGAACACTTTCCACCAGCATACTGCAATCAGACAGAATTTCTATTTCTTTTTCTGGGGAATTTGGGAGGAGCTCAGAGGAGATAAAATCAAGGGTTTCTACCAAAGCTACGGCCTCCGCTTGTTCAGGTGAACTTACCTCGACATTCTTTGCAAACCCAGCCCATATTCGGCCAAAGGAATCTCTACAGATACAAGCCACAGATGCCCGAGTTTTGGATCTACTCTGCTAGGAACTGGAGAGAGGCATAGTCATTGCTCTGGCTGGGTCACAGCTTGTTGCCGAAATAGAGTTCCTTTCACCTGTTTTTTCGATGAGATCAGGACCAGGTGGAGATGCGGATCCTTCCTCTGCTTCGTTACAGCACCGGTAAGTTGTTTCCCCATTACTCTTGTGTGCTCTGCCAATCATGTCATGGTGGGCTTCGATGGTCTTTCTGTGTTGCTGCAGCTGATTTGAAATTTCGAATGTAATAGATCTACGCTCAATTTCGAATTTGATAGATCTGCGCTTCTGTTTCGCTGCAGCAAATTCAAAAGGTTCTTCCTCAAAAGTATCTCTGTTTAGTGGGAGTTTTCCACTTTCTCGGACGACGGCTATGCTGTGCAACTCAGGCGGGCGAACGTTGGTGCAGATCTGGAACAAGTGGGGCATCTCAATTTGGTCAGACCCATCTTTGTGAACTCTGCTAAACAAGTGAGGTTTGCTCCTATTCTGATTTGCTGCTCTCTTAATCTTAGATGGAAGAGGCGTCTGGTTGATCCTCCTGCTCCCTGGCTGTGTTTTGGAATCGGCAATGTCAGATCTGCATTGTAAATTGAGTTCTATAGGTGGCAGAGGGCTAGCATCATTGAGGCCATGATCCATGGGTTGTTTCCCATAGATTTGCGCCCGATCTCTACCATGCATCTTAGATGTGCCAATGTGGGCATACCTTTGACTCGGGCTGGGTTTTTCTCGTCAGGTACAGTTCCAAGTTTAGCAACAGCGAAACAGATTAAATGAGAAGAGGCGAATGTAATAGTGCTGGCATGCAGCTCTGAAAGAAGCAATCATTAAGCCAGTGCAACAAACTAGGGGTTGACATATGTGTCCTGATACCTCGGGACATTTATGTTTCTTGTAGAAGTAAGAGATGGCATTCATTTCAATCTTTAATGTCAAATTTGGAAAATGGAGAGAGGGTGACTTGGCACACAAGATACTTCAATTCAAAAGAACGCGGCTTTATGTTTGGCTCAAATATCTTTAGCACGTGTAGTCAAATCATATCAATAAATGACATGTCGATATTTTTTGTTACTCGGATTTGGTGGAGCTAACAAAAATACCTAAATATTGATTTGATAGATTTTAAGACTTCATTTCACTTTTTGAAAGTCTTGGAACTTGATTATACTTTCGCAATAAGTTTTACGACTTATGGAATACTTATTTATAAACAAATTGGGAGAAGTGCCAAAAAAGTCCTAAACCTTTTGGTTTTGTGCCAATTTAGTCCTAAACCTTTTTACATTGTGCCAATTCAGTCCTTTTCGGTCAATTTTGGCCGGATTTTGCTATTTGGCCGGCCGGACGTGACTCCGATCGACGCGTATACAACTTTTAATAATATTTTAAATATTTTTTAATATTTTTTAAATATTTTTCTCTTTTAATTTTTATTCTTTTCTTCTTCTTTTTCTTCTCGCTCATCTTCTTCCTCCAGCCCGGTCACCGGAGCTCGGCAACCGGCCGAGAGGCGACGGCCGGCGAGGTCGAGGTTGACCTCGCCGACCACCTCGCCCGTGGGCGGCCACTCGCCGGGCGGCGAGGTTGCCTTCGAGGCCTGGGCGGCAAGGGCGAGCCCCGCTAGCTCCTCCTCGAGCCGGATCTGGCGAGGTCGAGCTTCGCCGGTAGTGAGCGAGGCTCGCCTCGCCAGATCCAGCGACGGCGAGGCTCGCCCATGGCCGGATCTGGCGAGGTGAGCCTCGCTGGCCCTCGCCCGACCTCGCCAGATCAGGCCATGGGCGAGCCTCGCCCATGGTCGGCGAGGCTCGACCTCGCCAGATCCGGCGAGGGCGAGGCTCGCCCATGGCCTGATCTGGCGAGGCAGCCATGGGCGAGGCTCGCCCTCGCCGAATCTGGCGAGGTCTAGCCTCGCCGGTCCTCGCCGGCCATGGACGAGGCTCGCCTCGCCAGATCTGACGAGGGCGAACCTCGCCTGACCTCGCCCATGGCCGGTGAGGCTCGACCTCGCCAAATCCGGCGAGGTCGGCCTCACCCTCGCCGGCGATGGCCTCGGCCGGTCGCCGAGGTCCGGCGACCGGCCGGAGGAAAAGACAAAAATAAAAATAAAAAGAAAAATATATACAAATATTAAAATATTAAAATATTATTAAAATTTTTCCACGCGCTGCTGATTAGGCCATGTCGGCTAGCCGGCATCCAAATACTAAAATCTGGCCAAAATGACTGAATTGGCACAACTTAAAAAGATTTAGGACTGAATCGGCACCAAAAAAGGTTTAGGACTAAATCGGCACAAAGGCAAAAGATTTAGGACTTTTTTGGCACTTTTCCCTAAACAAATTGTATTCATATTTCATCTCCCCAAGCATTGTTTCCCATTACTTGGGTAATTTCAATTTTTTTTTTTTTATGCAGTTTATAGATGAAGCAAAAAGGTTTCCGGAACTAATGTGTTTCTATACATATCCCTGTTATAGTAGTATGTTAAATTTTGCTCATTGCCAAAAAATAATCTTTGTTATGCCCTTATCTTAATGTTAGTCGTTAGTAAACTTAAATTAATAAAGTAAATTTCATCAAATGATCGTAATAAATAACGAAATTTCTCGGTAAATATTCTAGAACAAGTGTAAATCACCCAAAATCCTCAAAATATGGTTATTAACTTTGCAATATAACTTTGCATCACGAATATCCCTTTCATTATTGCTAATTTGTGAGCGTCATCATTATTCAATTCTCCATTGATACAGTCTTTCTCCTCTTTATTTGTAAATGATAATATTTGTACATCGTACGTATTTTTCCGACAGTCATAAGTCCCATGAAGTCCTCATTATCATCACTACATCTCTAGTTAGTATCTTTCTTTTGAGGTTAGCAATTTGATTGTAGAGTTTATCTCTTGATGATCCTATCACTTAGGAACTATCCAATAGCATGGTAAATTCCTTCATCAAACCCATAAGTGATGGTATGGATTTTTGGTAACTACAAAGTGCATATTAACAGCAGTACTTGCTAGGTAGTCCTTGCAACTTTAGGTGATGATAAATAGCATTTCTTCAAAGGGAGTAGGTTTCCTAAAGTTCTCGCAAGCTTGGGAATTCTAGCATTTGAAAAATTTTCGAGGGGCCACCTCCTTGTTTGAGAAAATTATTTTATTCAACAGTCAAACCGCTAACGGCTAACATGATGTGACTAGCCAATTAAATCGATCATATAAAATGCCGGTCCTCTTACTTGACGCTTAAATTTTGAAATTGATTTGCTTGCCACACCACACGTCGCTACCGCATCGTACAACATCATGACCTTGTCCCTTGTATTGACACAACTCTTTTTTGTGGTGATTCTAAACTTGATTAGCACTCTTCAATATATATATGTGTGTGTGTGTGTGTGTGGTCCAAGTAAACTATCCTTAATCTAGTATTGGCCCTTCTATACTCTAATTAGAATTACCCCGGCGAAGCCATTCTACAAAATCAATGGACCAAAAATTTGAAAACAACGCGTCATGTATTTCCTATTAAAATTCTCAATTCATAAATACAAAATGGTTGAACATAACCATAAGATAGACCTTAAACACATGGCTAACAACTATATCGATTATTTTAAATCAGAACCTTATCTAAGTATTTAATAAGAAAGTCTATTATACTAGACAATTAATAGCTAGGTACACTTATCTCATGGAAGGGACCTAGGTGTGGTCTCCTGGCTTTTACAGACCACCTTTTCGAGGACAATGAAGAAGCAGGTTGACCAATCTCGTTCAACAATGGCGCACGATGGGAAAAGTCCACTTACCGGCCTAGACATCCACGGAACATCACGGCATAGGCCAAGCCGAAGACGCTTTTATCGCATTAAAGTTCTCGGGATGTCTACATTTTCCCATATCAGTGGGCAATTATGCCCTCCCATATGTTGGATCACCATTTGAATGAAAATGGGCCTCACAAGGCACACCTTTCAATCTTGCAAAGTATCATGTGTTTTTGACTTCTTACATGGAATTAATGAATCTACAGAGAGTTTTATTAGCTTAAAAAATCGCTTTACTCCCTGTGTTATTAGAGCAGCATCACCATGCAAGGTTAAATTAAGCTGTTAGATGAAGTAAGGATCTTTCATTTCCCCATCTTGGGACAAGGTAGTATACAAGACTAGTAATGTACCAGCCTTTGAAGACAGAAGATAACCTCAGACTAACAAGCGCTCTATGTTGCAGCTCAGAAAAAATAATGAGTAACCCCATAAATTGCTCCAGGAAGAAGCTCAAGTTATAGACTTCCTTCTTTCCGCATCAGTTTCCTGCTCACAATTCGACTTTCTCCCCACTTCCTCATGGATGCAATGACGAAGCCGCAAGATTGTTGTGATTCTTGAGAACTGGACAGGTCCCATCTGACAAATGCTATTCCACAAAAACGATAAGAAAAAAATCAGGATTATTATGGGATTATTGGAAAATCTACTACTAAAACTTCGCAGGTGCTCATGGTCTTTACACACTTTCCATCACTTAGGAGCTTTGAAGACTTAATTCATCAAAATGATGTTATGATGATATATCAACCAATGAAAACCAACAAAAGATCTATACTACTTTTTTGCCAAAATAACCAAAGATAATTGTCAGTCAAAGTTGTTTAGTTTTAGAAATCTGCACCAATTTGAATGGAAGAACTAGCATATGTACTATCTGTGTCATCTCCAACTGCAGATGGATTGCATTTAGGTCCTTATAGATGGAGCTTAAGTGCATTTTGGATCTTACTTGCCTTTTATCAATTACAAGAAGAAGTGTGCATAAATGCTTAGTGCCTTTTTTGTCAAAGAAATAAAAGGAAAAGGAATGACATCTTCATGGGAACCCCAAACTACGGTTACAACAAAACCATCACTTTGGAAGGGAATTTAGAAATTAAGCCATCACTTGTCAAATTCATGTGATGTCTCTTATATATTCATGAAAAGGTTTAGCCCAGGGACAGCAATAACTGAATTTCCTTATCTCCTTCCTCCTTTGACTTCTCACCAAACTCACCTATGCCAATGCCAACAAATCTACCAGGGTAGGTGTTATATGCATGCACAACAGTTATGTGTACAAAGAATCTCCAAATTACAATTGCCAGTTAAAATGCATCAAACAGGCAGACTATCCAAGAAAAAAAACACCATTGAAAATTTTGTACCTATAGATTTTTCTAAAGTTGGCAACAGGTGGAAAACTAGAAAGAGCACTTATCCCAAAGATCAAAAAAGAGATGCATGCATCAAATTCATGCTAATGGAAGTGAAAAAAATTTGTGTCTAATCAAATATTTGAAAGACAGCGTACTGATATCTGAAATTCAATGGATGATGGTGCACATACTTTAACAAAAGATCAGATACAAAGAGCCCCCATATCAGGTGGCCCTCCATCAGATCCACTAGAAAGTGCAGATGTGTCAGACCCTCTCTTGCCTCGCTGCTTTTCCTTTCTACCTTTTCTGGATTCAAGAGCTTGATTACTGCAAAACAACATTTAGACATAAAAAAGGGGAAATCTTCAGTGCTGTCTTTGTTCTTGTAAGTACAAATTTATATTACTCATGTATGAACATTTTTCCAAAGTGAACCCATTATTCGACAAAGCATAGGAGTGAGAAAATAGTCCAGACTTGAAGTTAAGTACGATACAATGTTGGATACATAAGCCACAATTTCAAGATACGTATGAACTCGAATCACACAGAAACAGGAAAGGTACTACAACAAAAGACAAGCTTAAACTTTAACTTGACATATAAAGTACTGAGAGAACGAGAAATACTTGGAAATTGAAGAGACTTTCCCTGTCCCTGACCTGCAACAGGACTTGTGTTTCTTTTTTGAACCACATGGACAATTCTTGTTTCTTGGAATTTTCTGCATTTCAAGATGAAACAAGCAAATAAAGATGAAGGAGCGCATCACCAACAGTTCTCACATTTGAGCTAAAACCAAAATGGTAAAAGAGGTAACATAGTCGTCTTTTGTGGAAACCTTGTCTTCTCGCTGGGCACTGCCATCATCATGAGTCCGTTTAGCGCTATTGCTAGGTGGATTTTCTTTATTGGCCTCTTCCACAGGTTCCTCTCTCTGTTCCTCAGAATTTCCACTGGCATCATCACCTAAACACCACAAAGAATTATGAAATAGTTTTGGGTGTAACATGTTTGACTACCCCAAAAATCTATGGTTGACAAGACAAAGCACGCTAATTCTACCAGTTGCATCAAAATGACTCCAAACAAGCTTCTCGTGAAGCTCAACATGGTATCTCTGAAACTGCGAAGTTAAATTATTAAAGAAAATCTAGAGAGATAAATACTGACCAGCCATTACCATGAGAAGCATCTGCATTGCAGGGAGACTGGACAGCTTCCTCTGAAAAATCTTCAATACCTTTTTCTGCTATCAAATACTCTATGGCAGCATCAACATCCCCATACATTTGCAGCAATGTCTGTAAAAGTATTGCATGTCACACAGAAGCCACAGAAAGGTCTTGTATTCTAATTCTAGACACCCAGCAAATGAGAGGAAAGCATTTAATGCAAACAAGCGAGCAGAAGAAGCGAGGACATAACCTGCTCAACTTTCTCAATGTTCTCACAACCACTTCCAGCCATGACTAGCTTGATGGATCCAGCATCAGTAATATCCTTACCAGATCCTGATTTAGACTTCTTTGACCCAGCTTTTGCTTGGCGAGATGATGACGAGAGATTAGAATCGGCCTTTCAGCAAAAGAAATTATCAAATCACATACTTAAATTCACAATTTGTCCGACTTCCCTACTAACTTAGTAAATTAGAATTAAATTCCAGCAGCAACCTTGATTGTAATTGGCCTAGTTGGCCCATCTCCAGTGTCTTCCTTCAACCTCACACTGTTGTAATGTTCCTCATCATGATAAGATCTAATAAAGCAAAGCAAAATATATAAGTTCAAATAATGAAACACCATCAGTACAAAAAGAACATAAGATTTTCCCTATCCACAAAACAATAATGGCACAACCCACATTTTTTATGCTTACTGGTTTCACATGATGACACCTATCGAAGATAGTAAAGTATGGAATATCATATATCCACCAAATTTCATGATCCTCGTGACAATCCAAGGTCATGATGGCTACCTAGACAGATCCAATCCATCTTAACTTAGAATATGAAGGGATGCCATTTATTGAAAGATTGTGAATGGGAATTTCTATAAAATAATTTATCGAAGAAACAAAAGCTAAAGTGACATTTCGGTCTCCTACCACTGTACCACATATGCTTAGCCAGTAATTTATCCCTCGCCGACCACACCAAAACATCTCTCAAACTAGCAAAAGAACTTCCATGGTTAAATCTAACAACACCGCAACTACACTCGGATCTGCAACTTATGAGATGTTGTCCTTGCATGCCAAAATAATTTCACAAATCAGCAGTCTCCCTGAACAAGCTGCAGTACTTTCTTTCGCGTAATGAGCTGGTTTGCTTGGACGACTTGTAATTATTTTTTTTTGTTTTTAAAAAAAGATCTTGCAGCTCTTGCAATTTGACTTTTATGAAACTCGAAACACCTAAAACCTTTTAAAAATAAACAAACTTGACCAGGAGAAATATATAATCTTTTCATAATCACTTAAAAAATAAAAACATTGTTTTATTTTCAAATCTTTTGAGGGAAAGTAAAACGTAAGAAAAGGTTATTTATTTAAGTGTATACAAACAGAGCCAAATCTCATCCCAGTATTTGAGCACTTGCTTAGCTAAAAAAGCATCAGTCTCTATATTCAGAAAACTCACAAATGGATCATACGAGCACCAGGCTGATCAAAATTGCGTATGTACCACCGAGGTGACATGTTCTGCATCAAGTAAGGAGTGAGATAAATTGTTCCATTTGGCGTCAACGAACCGATATTTGCATGCACAGCATGTATCAAAACTAATTAGTGCTGTGTAGATTCATCAAGGACATATAGAACACTCAAAAAGCCAGCAATTTTGTAACAAGTGCAATATATTAAGTCTTCTTTGAATTAGGATTATATGCACCCATCAGATTTCCTTTTGCTAAAAGGTGCAATATCTCGGAAAAAATCTTTTGCACATCACTATCAATGGTCCTTCCACATGCTTTCGCCACAATAGACATCGCGAGACATGCTGGATATCATTGCGCTTCGGATGAGTCAATTTTTTAATCTAAAGAGTAACAAATTATAACAGACAGAAAAGAACAAGCTATAACCATTATGAGAACAACATCCTAAGTGGTCTTTTGATCTAAACAATGATGGGGGAATAAATTCTCAGATAAAGGAGGGCCATATTGGGGAAGAAAGCCGTTATATGATTAAGTGGAGAATGAATCTGGAAACCAATAATCATGGGTTCTTCAATGGTCATCGAATTCTAGGATGCATGCTTAAACAGCAAAACTTCAAATCCAGTAGCAAGGCTAACAATTGACGAGTCTAATGACATCCTCATTTAGTCTGGATGTTTCTCCCGAAGGAATGAAAAGACCGTAACCAACAAAACTTCACATAGGTGATGGTTGATGACTTCATTGTCAGTCTTACCCGATGAATGCAAATGTTACTCCGTGTAACAAGAGAAGCTGCTTGCAATTCCATATGACCAGCCCATGTGCCATCATTGTCCATGGTTTTGCAATACTCCTCAAATGGCGCATCATCCTCAATAAATGGTTCAAACATTTCACGATTTTTCTGTCATTAACAATTCCCATCTTAGATGCATATATCAGGTCCATTCTTCAGATGAGGATTTTATTTCCTTAAACACATCACTATGAGAAAAAACAAATGATAATAAATGATTCTGTCGAAACTTGAAACAAGCAAGACTATAAATTTGTGCCACTGCAAAACATTAAAGTTTTATCATGCATGGTAAAAAGTTGACTTATTTTACGTTAGTATCAATTCTCTAAATTTTTATTTTCTCAATATCTCCTCCAAAAATATGTCGGTTTGCATAATAATGGCACCCTAAAGTAGCAACCGTACATTCCTGTACGCAAGAACAATGCGGGTAACTATAAAGTCCAGCTTCCCCCTGCACCCGTCAGTTTAGGCCAAGATACACCATCCAAATCACGGTTAACACTCAGAAAGTTTTCATCTCTAGTAAAATAAGAATGTCAAATTGCTCAGGTGATCCTTGTGTTGTTATAGCTCTATGCAACTGTGACTGTGAGCTGAATATCACCGGTAATAACCATTGGCAGCAGAAATGTATGCTTCAATGCATAATACCCATTTTAACTTGGTTTTTTCTTCCAAAGGCATGCTATTTCAGTGTCTATATAAGTGTGAGATCCATCAATACTTACAGAAAAGTTCAAGAACAAAATGCACCAAATAAAGTTTAGATTCGGATCACTGAGGACTAATACAAATGAGGACTACATCACCATGTAACACCCCCCCCCCCCCCCCCAAAAAAAAAAAAAAAAATAATTCCTACAGTTTGAAAAAGAGAAATCTGCACTCCCCATACCAATATGTACTGAACAACCATAGTACGGTACTTCCCATGTTCTTCTTCATTGTCTTCCAACTGATCTGCAAGAGCCCTGATTAGCAAGAGTGGACAACTATGAAAATTCCAACCATAGCAAAGGCGTTTCTATAAACAAAAGCTCCACACAAGGCTGTAAGATTACCTGGAGGATGGATAATTCAAATATGTATAATGAAAACAGGAATGAGGAACATGGTTTGTTTCTGTAGGCGTTGTACAATAGTGATACAATAGTGATACAATTTTACAAAGTTAGTTGGATATCGGAAGAGTCAATCCAATATCCTCGAGACTAAGTTAAGAGAGCTACATTCCCCGAAAAATAGAGCTCTTCTTCGTAATAAATTATACGAAATGCAATAATTTTTCCAACAGAGGAATTTCTAGTAGATCGATGATAGTGTTCCAGAACCAGTGTACCATAAAATGCACTGTGTGTTGTGTCCTGACGACAGAGCAGTAATGCAATGAGCACACCAAAAATCTTCCAAAACAGAGAGGAATACTGTTATCTAACAAAACAAATCAAACACTGGAAACATTCAACAAAATCATGAACAATACGGTGATCTTTTCTAACAAGGAACACAGACTTGAAAAGGCAATTACCATCTGCAGTCACCTGGACAATTTTCAGGCCCAGAGCATCAAGCTGAGCTCGGAACTGCGTGTTATCCGCTTGCTTCCCCTGCTTTTTGACCTGTTCATCAACGCATACCACATTCACATCCACTCAGATTCCGAAAACAACCACCGACGAATACTCCAACAAGAACTTAGCCGAAAACACCTCCACGAAAGCTCAATTACAGAGGCCTCGCCGCAACAAACAGATTAGCACAGCAAATGAAACCTTCGAATTTGTTCAGAGATCGAAGAGCTAGCAATAGTCACGAGTGCCCAAAGAGATGCAAACTGCAAAAACCATGAGAAGCGAAGGACATGGCTTACGCGAGGCTGCTTCTCGGCGTTGGACTCGTGGTGCTGCTTCTGCACCATCGCTGCGGAGAGAGAACAATCAATGCCGCCAGAGATGATCGAGCGAGGCAGAGATTCGCCATCTGGAGACAGCGCTTGAACACCAGAGAGTCGCGGCGATTCGAACCGCAGCGAGGATCGTTCGAATCGCCCAGCGAAGAAGATGGAGACGAATGACGTATGGGCCATGGGCTTTCCCGTTAGGAGTTCAATTTGTTCTTCTTGAAAAGGTAAGGATGGAGTAGAAACGAAAGAGGAAGAAGAAGAAGAAGAAGAAGAAGAAGAAGAAGAAGAGAGAGAGAGAGAGAGAGAGAGAGAGAGAGAGAGAGAGAGTGTTGGGAGAACTCGAGTACAACAATTCACCACTTCCAAATGCAATCCAGGATCAATTTCTCCCCCAAAGCAAAATCAACTAAGAATTTCTTAACCCCCAGCAACAACCAGCAATGTATAGCCTCACAAAATGCAAATATAACGCCAAAATAATAAGTAGACAAAGCAAATAACGACACAAAGGATTTAACGTGGAAAACCCGATGCGGGAAAAACCACGGACCGCCCAAAAACATCCACTAATCACCAAGAATAGTAGGATACATAAAGTATTCTTCTCTAGTCACAACTAGAGGCTCAACATCAACATTACAATCATCTTCTTCTCACCACATAGGTAGACAAACAAGTTTAGAGCAAGAAAACCTTAACCGCAACTGGAGAATTTGGAGACGGTTCTCGACGAACAAAAACCATCAACTCGTAGCCCTCGGTCTCACGAACAACATACTGAAATTTGAGCCGATTCCGATAATATTTGGCCTTCGAATCAAAGCCGCAAAGTTGCAGCGCTCTTCTTCTCTTCTCTTTCTCCTTTGTGCAGTTTTTGTTTTCTCTCTCTCTCTTCGTCACTTTTTGGGCGCACACACCACGTACGACAACTTCCACTTCTTTTTGTTCTTTTCTTTTCTTTTTCCTTTTTTTTTTAATGCTGGCTGGGCCCCACATGAAGGTGGACCCAGCCAACAAATCTCCCCCTCCACCTCATGTGGAAAGATTCGTCATGCCCGCTTTTCTTCTACAAGCATCAAGCTTCATCACGGGCAAAGCTTTGGTCATCATGTACAGCCTCACAAAATGCAAATATAACGCCAAAATAATAAGTAGACAAAGCAAATAACGACACCAAGGATTTAACGTGGAAAACCCGATGCGGGAAAAACCACGGACCGCCCAAAAACATCCACTAATCACCAAGAATAGCAGGATACATAAAGTATTCTTCTCTAGTCACAACTAGAGGCTCAACATCAACATTACAATCATCTTCTTCTCACCACATAGGTAGACAAACAAGTTTAGAGCAAGAAAACCTTAACTGCAACCGGAGACCGGAGACGGTTCTCGACAACAAAAACCATCATCTCGTAGCCCTCGGTCTCACGAACAACATACTGAAATTTGAGCCGATTCTGATAATATTTAGCCTTCGAATCAAAGTCGCAAAGTTGCAACACTCTTCTTCTCTTCTCTTTCTCCTTTGTGCAGTTTTTGTTTTCTCTCTCTTTCTTCGTCACTTTTTGGGCGCACACACCACGTACGATAACTTCCACTTCTTTTTGTTCTTTTCTTTTCTTTTTCCTTTTTTTTAATGCTGGCTGGGCCCCACATGAAGGTGGACCTAGCCAACAAATCTCCCCTCCACCTCATGTGGGAAGATTCGTCATGCCCGCTTTTCTTCTACAAGCATCAAGCTTCATCACGAGCAAGGCTTTGGTCATCATGTCGGACTTATTGTTGTTGGTATGAACTTTCTCAAGTAGGAAGAGCTTCTTTTCTAGCTTTTCTCGGATCCAATGATACTTCACATTAACATGCTTCGATCTTGAATGAAACACCGGATTCTTGCTAAGATGGATGGCACTCATGCTATCGCAATATATAACAAACTTCTCTTGCTTCAAGCCCAACTCTTGTAGGAATTTTTGCATCCACAAAAGTTTTTTACCTCCTTCGGTAATAGCAATATACTCCGCTTCAGTTGTAGACAAAGCGATACATTTTTGCAATCTCGATTGCCATGAAACAGCTCCCCCTGCAAAGATTATTATAAAACCCGATGTAGATTTTCGGGAATCAACATCACCGGCATAGTCCGCATCCGAGAAGCCACTCAACTCAGACTTTGCATTTCCATAGCACAAGCAAAGTGTAGAAGTGCCTCTAAGATATCTCAAAATCCATTTAACAGCGGTCCAATGCTCCTTACCTGGATTAGAGAGAAATCTACTCACAACACCAACTGCATGAGCAATATCCGGTCCTTTACAAACCATGGCGTACATCAAACTACCCACGGCCGATGCATAAGGAATTTTCATCATCTCAACCTTCTCTTTCTCACTTGAAGGACACTCATTACTACTCAACTTGAAATGGCCTGCAAGTGGAGTACTCACCGGTTTACATGTGCTCATGTTGAATCTTTCAAGCACCTTCTCAATATACTTCTCTTGAGATAACCACAGTTTCTTATTCTTCCTATCATGAGTAATTCTCATGCCTAAGATTTGCTTAGCCGGGTCTAGGTCTTTCATTGCAAAAGCTTTACTCAACTCATTTTTCAAGCTTTTGATTTTCTTGGCATCATGCCCAACAATCAACATATCATCCACATAAAGTAAGAGAATAAGAAAATCATTATCTCGAGAATCTTTTCATAAAGACACAAGAATCGGAGTTTGTCTTACCATATCCTTGTTCTTCCATGAATGACTTAAACTTCATATACCATTGCCTAGGCGCTTGCTTGAGACCATATAAGCTTTTCCTCAATCTGCAAACAAGGTGCTCCTTGCCTTCAACTTCAAAACCCTCTGGTTGCTCCATATATATCTCCTCTTCTAGATCTCCATGAAGAAAAGCCGTCTTTACATCAAGTTGTTCAATTTCTAAATTCAAACTGGCGGCCAACCCAAGAACAACTCGAATAGAAGACATTTTTACAACCGGTGAAAAAATCTCTTCAAAGTCTATACCCTTCTTTTGACAAAAGCCCTTCACAACAAGTCTGGCTTTGTATCGTGGTTGCAAACTATTTTCTTCCATCTTCAACTTATACACCCACTTATTTGTGAGTGCTCTCTTACCCTGAGGCAACCTCACCAATTCAAATGTGTGATTCTCATGCAAGGATTTAAGCTCCTCTCGCATGGCTTCATGCCACTCATTCTTTCGTTCACATGATATAGCCTCTTCATAAGTTTCGGCTCTCCCGCATCGTTGAGTAACACATACTCATGCGGTAAATATTTTTGAGAATGCCTACGTTCTCTTTCGGATCTTCTAACTTGAGGTAGGATAGATTGCTCTTGCTCAGCTATTTCATCTGCATCAGCTGAAGAATCAACATTATGTGAGGACTCACCATCTTCATGACTTCCATGCACTTCTCCCCCATAATTTCTATCAACATTAGAAGGATTTGGGCTGAAACTAACTGAACGTTGAGCTGTATTCTTTAGTCTCTCCACCTTGTCAATGTCTTCAATAGTTTGATACTCACAAAACACCACATCTCGGCTTCTAATGACTTTCTTTGCAACTGGATCCCATAACCTGTAGCCAAACTCTTCATGTCCATAACCTAAGAAGATACACTGTTTAGACTTGTCATCAAGCTTAGATCTTTCATCTCTTGGAACATGCACAAATGCCCGACAACCGAACACTTTTAGATGGCTATAGGAAACATCTTTGCCACTCCAAACTCTTTGTGGAACATCCCCCTTAAGAGGAACAAATGGAGATAGATTTATCAAGTCTACTGCTGTTCTCATCGCTTCACCCCAAAATGGCTTAGGCAACTTCGCATGAGAAAGCATACACCGAATCCGATCATTAATTGTCCAGTTCATTCTCTCTGCCACTCCATTATGCTGTGGTGTTTTTGGAACAGTCTTCTCAAGCTTGATACCATAATCCCTGCAATAATGTTCAAATGGGCCTCTATATTCACCACTATTGTCGCTCGAACACATTTCAGCTTCTTCCTAGTTTCTCTTTCCACATTGACATGAAATTGCTTGAATGCCTCAAGTACCCGATCTTTAGATTTCAAAGCAATAGCCCACACTTTTCTAGAACAGTCATCAATAAATGTCACAAAGTATAATGCACCTCCAAGAGTTCTAGCATCCATGCAACAAACATCAGTGTGAACTAAATCAAGTACATCTGATTTCTTGTGTGGAGAGGAACTATGAAATGAGAATCTATGTTGCTTACCAGTCAGACAATGAGTGCAATCATTTAGATTTTTCTCCTTCAAAGGTAAAATGTTCTTTCTAGCAAGAGTTTCAAGTCCTTTCTTGCTAAGATGACCCAGCCTCATATGCCATAAATCAACTGAGGAATCCTCTACTGCATTTACCTCTTCTTTAATCAAGTCAGCTTGCATGGTGTATAAAGAGCCTGTCTTCTTACCTTTTGCCACTACCATAGAACCTTTAGTCAACTTCCATTTGCCATCAAAGAATGAATTACGATAACCATCATCATCCAAGGCACCTGTAGAGATCAAGTGAAGTTGAATATCCGGAACATGTCTCACATTTTTCAAAATCAAATTACATCCGACATCAGCTTACAAATAAACATCTCCCATGCCAATAACCTTGGAAACATCACTATTTCCCATCCTTATACAACCAAAGTCGCCGCTGCGATAAGAAGTAAAGTAATCACTTCGTGAGGTGACATGAAAAGAAGCCGCGGAATCAACAACCCACATAGAGTCTTGGCATGTAAAATTCACATATCCGTCATCACATACAAACACAATATCGCCATCGAATGCAACCGCTGTTGTAGCTTGTTTCTCTTCTTTCTTTTGATCTCCATTTTTATCATGGAATCTATCTCTCTTTGGCAACCAACACTCTTTTGCATAATGTCCCATTTTTCCGCAATTATAACACTTGACACTCCTCCTCGGTCTCGATTTCGATCTTCTTCTTGACTTGCCTCGGGTATCATTTCTTTGAAACCTTCTTGATTGACTTCTCCCCTATTTTCTATAACAAGAGCATCCGATGTAGAAGCATAATTCAAGCCTTTTCTTCTTGTTTCTTCATTGAATAAGCTTTCTTTAACCATGCTCATAGAAAGCACACCAAAAGGAGCCGAGTTATTTAATGCCACAACCAAAGTGTCCCAACTATCAGGAAGAGTACCAAGTAATAAGCATGACTGCAATTCATCACCAAGATCAATTTCAAGATTTGTCAATTGATTTACAACATCTTGAAATTCACTCAAGTGTTCCGCCATGTTACTCCCCTCCTTGTATCTCAAATTCACAAGTCGCTTAACTAGAACAGCTTTATTTTGTGGAGTTTTTCTCTCATAAAGATCTTGTAATTTCTTCCACAAAGTGTCTGCCCTCGTTTCTTGAGCAACATGATAAAACACACTATTATCAATCCATTGTCGGATAAACCCAACTGTTTTCCGATTCATTCTATCCCATTCTTTATCTTCCTTATCTCCTTTGGCTTCATCACCCTCAATAGGATCAAATAAGTCTTTGCAATATAACACATCTTCCATCCGAGGCTTCCAAATAGAATAATTCGAGGCATTTAACTTAAACATGGTGCTGCTGGTTTCTTCCATTTAACACTAAAATTAACCGTGCTCTGATACCACTTGTTGGGAGAACTCGGGTACAATAATTCACCACTTCCAAATGCAATCCAGGATCAATTTCTCCCCCAAAGCAAAATCAACTAAGAATTTCTTAACCCCCAGCAACAATCAGCAATGTACAGCCTCACAAAATGCAAATATAACGCCAAAATAATAAGTAGATAAAGCAAATAACGACAGAGAGAGAGAGGGGATCGGTTCGGAGGGGTGGAGCCGGAGGTGTTTCGAAGAGGAATCTGAAATCGAGAGGAGAGAATTCTTTCATCTCGTCGGTGGTCCGCCTTGATCATCACCCTCGCGACCTTCCGGGGAAGCCGACTGGCTCATCGCTGTTCGTCGCAGCAAGCTCTCGAAACTAGAGGTGGCATTCCGACCTGCACATGAACTGTTCGACGGAACGTCTCCATGAAAAATCGAATTCAATTTTAGCGAGATGCTCGAAATGTTATTTTTTTCGTGCTGTATTCGTTATGGAATCATTAAAAACGAGACTGAATCGGCGTTTTCTTTGATTTTTTTGGTGGCATATTTCTCATCGTCCGGGTCTGGCGGTGAACGCTTTGCCAGAGATGCCATTCCTTTAGCCAGAGAAGCCCGCGGGTTAGAGGCCGCCGTAGTTAGTTTGCTATTCACTCCATTTGTGTGCTTGTTCTGTTAGAATGGATGCCGTTTTGTATTACGTGTTTCTTTCGGTGACATTAAAGTCGCCGTTGAGGTTCGGTTATGGCCCGCGAGAGTGACGACCTGCGACCAAGTGATGGCCGGCGGTGACTGGTGTTGTCGGACTGAACGACCGACGCCGGGTGGTGGCTCGGCGGTGGCCTGAGCGCCGGCGAGGGCTCATCGAAAAATAGTGGGATTAGGTTGAAAAGGAGGTTGCATGGAAGAAGCCGTTCTCGGGAAGAAGATGATGCACAGGGGAAGGGAAGAGAAATGGAAAATAGAAAAATAAAAATAAAAAGGAAGAAAATTAGATGAGGAAATAGCAAGGAAGCGAATGGGTTGTGTGGATTTAGGCTCGGCGTGGGTTATTTGATGGATCTTGAGCCCAAGTGGTTTTAGTCGATTCAGGCCGGGCTTAGTCTTAGAGGTGCTTGGGCTGAGTTTTTTTAGCAAGATGGGCTTTGTGCTTTTTAATTTCAACGAAATGGGCTTGATGATTTTATATTCGAATGGGCTTGTTTTGAATAAGCCCTTTTGTGTCCATGGCCCAGACCCGCCAGACTAGAGCCAGCCCGAAGTCCTTGTCTGAATAAAAATATATAAAAAAAATAAAATTAATAATAATAATAAAATAACAATATTTTAAAAAATTAAAAATCCAGAAAATTCATAAAAATTTAAAAAATTCATAAAATATTTGAAAACAACACGTCATGTATATACTATTAAAATTCTTCTCATTCATGGTACAAAATGATTGAACATAACCACAAGATAGACCTTAAATACATGGCTAACAACTATATCAATTATTGTAAATCAGAACTTTATCGAAGTACTTAATAAGAAAGTCTGAGTGGCTAGGCACTTATCTCATGGAACCAAGGATCAATATGTCTAATATAATATTAGGGGTCGCCCACGAAACTAACAAGGGAATGATTTCTATTGCATGAGTAATGTATATAATGCAACCAAGGATCAATATGTCTAATTACTATATAGCTCTAGCTGCGGTTGAATTACTGGGAATGTGCTCAAAATCAAACTCTTCTTGTTGAACTAATTACAAACTCGCATACTTTTAACAATATGCCCATATAATAGAAGCATTGTTATTCCAAATTCCTCCTTATTACCAAAATGTTCGCCCTGGAGGAGAGATGCCAAAGGTGTTCGTCCTTGTTGAAAAAGGTACCATTTTTGGCTTCACATGACTTGTACTACAAGTTTACAACATTGGTTCTCTATGTTGTTTTCGGTGTAGAAGATGGAAAAAAGGAAAATTATCTTTCAACATCATGCAACATGTTCACAGCCAAAGGCGAAATGAGTCATCGGAGCCTCTCAATTCATTTGACTCAAATCATGTATGGGTTCAAATTCTCAAACCAAATGCACTGTGGGGAGCGTTGGAGGGAGGAGTTGGTTTTGGTCAATTTGACAAGAGTTATCTACGATTTAGCTTTAGAGTTAGAAGAGGGCATCATGTCCGGCTCAAGTTTCTCCAGCATGGCAAATATCGAGCATTGCGTGTACACAAGAAATTGATATTTGAAAGTTTAAGAAAGTGAAGATATTATTTGCATGTAGTGAATATGACAGCACCATTTTGCTATACTTCTTATCTTGTTTCGTTGTACTTTAGCTTTGGATCCTAAATTATTGAGCATTTTAATACAAAATGCTACAATTTTTTAGAAATTTATACGAAGTTCTAGTAATTAAAAATAATGTAAAATGCTTTTACATGCTTGCTTTGTTAGTGATATGTGTGATCCCAAACAAACAAAATAATTATATAATCAAATCTACTGTAAAAGTTGTATGTGATGTCAAGTGACGGACTAAATTTTATTGTCACTATTGATACCCATAAATACCCTTGCTATCACGTGCTGATCACAAGGGATAAAAGCCTTTGAAATCACCCTTGATGTTACATGCGGGCTGTGATTTACATTAGCTCAGCCCATGGTAGTCATAGAAACGAAGGATGGCCAAGGATTTCGAGAGCCTTTGGGCTAGATTTCAATGGACCTATAAGTAAAGATATATGATTCGATGATAAAGTAGTCGATTGCCATGTGTCTAAACTAAAAGACACTGTTGAAGACATAGCATTTATATGAAACTGATGGTGAAGTTTGGGCGGGAACGGTTGATGCTTAAAAGGGCGTCAAAATCAAAGGAGCATTTAATACTTGCTGAACAAGCCATGAGAACATCGTTGAACAGATCAGAAAGCAACCAAATATGGATAAGGCAGTTTAGCATAGAACATGGAGAGACTTTTAAGGAAGAAGCAACGACCACCAACAATTATCAAATTGGCCTATAAATACCACGAGGCAATCCAACAGAGAAGCCCCCCAAACAATACATAAAACTATTTTATCTTACCTCTTTATCTTAGCCTAGTCTAGTTTAGCTATAGCTTAAGATTTCCGTCATAAATTCAATTCGACGAGTGTCCATATCCCGATATGCTATTGATTAGATTCCAGGACTAACTTGTCATTTAGCGTCGTTGATTAGATTCGATGTTGTACCCTCATATCCATCTAGGATTAGTGTCCACTAGGGTCTGTTCGTTTCGCAGAAAATGAGCTATTTTTGGAAAATATTTTCCCAGAAGTCATTTTTCTACAGGTTATCGCTAACCCCCGTATAATTTCTACAGGTTTTCCGCCTACTAAACTTGAAAATTGAATATGTCGCTTAATACTGTCCATTACCATCTCTTTATTTTTTGCCTCCATGAGAAATAACAAACCGAGCATTTCTTGAGCCGCTAAGGCTCTCGAGTTCTAAATAATCACTCCAACGAAAAAGAACGCATATCATTCTTTGATCGATTTACTATCAAGTCCATAATTAGAAAACAAATTCAAAGAAAGATGCTCCTATCAATAATTCAAGCATTGCTCATGTGATTGAGAAACTTTAGAGAATATATAGAGATGAGATCTAATTGCTCTTCAATCCACGCATAATGATCATCATCCGCCCTCCCTTTATCAGTCATCTTTGCTAGCTCGTCTGGAAACCTTCGCACTGCTCTCTCCGGCAACATTATCGGCACTACAATCCCTTCCTCTCCCTTTGTCGTTCTGTACTTCACGTAAAAGCTTATCAAAGGAAATGCAGCCGTGACACTGCCGCCGTCGCCGGCTTCCCCACCCGAAGTCGGCCTCTTCGAACCCGACCTTGGTCGCGTCAGTCACCTCATAGTTCTAAACGGTGTGTACATCGACTCCCTTAATTGATTGGATTTCGACATTAGTCATCATTGATTTTGACATCATATTAGGCAACTTTATAAGATTCAAAACTATATGATATATAGCTTCGTTAGCATTTAACTCTCTATGTCCAATATTAGCACAGAACCTAAGTCTCCTCTAATAAAAATCAAAATATAACACGTGGTGAACGATATTTCATTACAGGATTCAAAATCGGCGAAATAGTCACATTATAGTCAATATTAACTTATTTTATATTTTATTTAAATCATTAAATCATGAAAAGAAATGGTCGGTAAAATACACAACATGAAGGATGTGATTGAGGATGTAACGGCCAGAATGGTTCATTACTACTTCCGATAACAAAATTAATTGTAAAAAGTATACAAGAAACTATAATTGCGACAATTTATCACCTACTTAGTTAGCTAAAAAAAAGTATGAAGCTCATATATAACTAACTCTCAAGTGATATAATTACAGAACTTCATGTACTCGATTATCTGTTAATTAATTTCACAAAACTGCCAACCTCATAATCGGATTATGTAGAGTTTATTCAGTTAAAAACACGATCGCTAGTAAAATATCAAAGGTAAACTCTCATTTTAAATTAATAAAGTTAGCTACTTTAAAATGTTACTAATTGTTGACGCCTAGAATTTCGCCCCACAAATCGAACGTGCATTTTTTGTGACGTATGCAAAAATAAACAAATAAATGGGCAATAAAAAAAATGATGGATGAATAAAAATTAACCAAATACAAATAAATAAAATAAAATAAAATAAAATAAAGGCCTCGTTCCGATTCGGTAGCGCTTCGGAGACCTAGTCCGGCCCATTCCATTCCTCTGGCTAGCTATTCGGAGCAGTCGCCTCTTCCTTTCAGCTCCATCACCCTCAATCGATCGTCTACACCATCTCCGATCGGTGACGGCCGCCGTCAAATCTCCCTCGCCGGTAACCGCAACCTCGGCCGTGACGGAGCAGAGAACAGACGCTCATCACCACCGATCGAAACTTCTCTCGTGCTCTTTCTCCCTCGCTTGGTGCGTGCGGGAGAGGCTGAGGAACCGAGCGAAGCAAGAACGCACGCCCGGACCGAGAAAATCTCTCTCTCTCTCTCTCTCTCTCTCTCTCTCTCTCTCTCTCTCTCTCTTATCTTCAGCGCTCTGGACCAAATCCAGTGTGTACGCCCGCGGTCGAAGCCAGTTGCAGCTGAATATCTTCATCAAGCAATTTCGTCGCTGAATCGATTCGTCGCCTTAGCTTCGTCTTCGTGAGATTTCGCCAAGTCTTTTTGAGTGTGTTTCATTTATTAGCAGGTAACCATTCGGATCGGATCTCCCCCAAGGTAGGACGCGGTCGATTCATCGAGATTCAATCATACGATTGTTCTGTATTGCCCTTTTGCCGATCGCTTCAAATTGTTATCTCGAATTCTTGTCCATTATTTGGTCTCGAATTCGTCGATTCCGCTCTGGCAATTTTTTGGAGGGATTTCTCATGTTATATTCCTTGCCAATTGATGGGAATTCGTATTTGCAGAACACCTCACCCTTAGTGATCACCACCTGTTCGACGTTTTGCCTCAGAGATGATTATAACGAATTTGTCTTTGTCGTTGATCAATCTGAGATCGGATGGAGTGATTTGGATGTTATTGTTCAACGTGCTGGACTGCTGATCATATTTTGCGAATTGATGGTTCATCCATTGATGACAGAGATTTCTTTTTTTCCCTTGGTGCTTCGGTTTGCTTTGTGCTTTGGTTGTGTGACTGAATTATCGTCTAATAATAACAATAAGTCAACAATATGTTGGTAGTAAAAAATCACAGGCCAAGCTGTATCAAGTTCAATTTCGTTTTTATGCTCACGAAAGACCGTTCCGCGGAAGTTTGAGAAAGAGAGTCTTCGACCTACTTCGAATTCAAAAGAAGCAGAAACAGTTATAAACTTCACCAAGCTAGAACGAGAAAAAATAGTTGATGAGAAATGCTCAGGAATTGGAAATTTAGTTAGGTCAGGAAATTATGGATACATGAAGGCAGTTGAGGTAGGAAATTATGGATATATGAAAGCAGTTTAGTTAAGAAATGATCATCGACTTAGTAATAATCAAAGGGAATTTAAGACATACGAAAAATAGAAGAGATGCAGAGGAAGAAGATATGTTCAAATTACATCGAAACCTTGCCAAAATTACTACTGATTTCCCTTCGAGTATCGTTGTAACTTCATGTCATTGTCTCCATTCGAGCGTCATTGGTACAAACTGTGATTAATTTCAATTCCAGCAATGTTAATGCCCTAGTAATCTCGTTTTCAATTTATTTCAGTCGGCTCTTTCCTTTGAGTTTAGTGTTCTTTGCTTTGCTTTCCTTTATTCCTTGGAGCACTTCCACTTTAATTTCTAAGCAATTTGCTATTCCTGTCATTTAGATCGGTCTCTGTCAAACCGTTTCATCCATTGCTTCCAGGAGCTAGCACGCATAAACGCACACCATCAAAGCCATCTTTGGAAAAATAGTTTATGTATAGTTTAATCACTTCATAGAGCCAAGCTAGAATCAGAAAGTAAGGTTGGTATTTGTTTTCCCAATCGCTTGACAGTCAAATCAACTTACATTGAACGAATTTGCTACAACAATATTATATAGCTAAACATGTTGATGTTTGCAAGTGATCGCACTATAATAGGATTCTAAAGTTAGAGATGGCTCCCACCATGTAACAATTTATCCCAACAAGATTCAAAAAAATGGCTTCCGCAACATAACACTTTGTCACGTGTGACATTTGGTTCGCATCATACACAAATGTCGGTTCATATTCAATGTACATACATGATGTCATCCATTCACGTATCTCATGCTCGATATCTCACACAATGAATAATGATTTTAAAGCATATTTGCATTATACAGGTATGCGCTTGCTTTCCAACCCCACATAGTAATCAATAAGAATAGTCATTCCAGAGACGAAGGAATGCGCCAAATCTACATAACAGATTGAGCTGGCTCTAGAAGAACTTAGTTATATGTCTTTGCTAAATTCCAATTCGAAATCCATATTGATGCAAGCTTCACCATCAAACTACTGACATGCCAAGAGAATTGTTGGGTGCGAACATTATAAAGCGAACTATGGCTCAAAATTATCAATCAAAAGGCATGATATATAGTTTCAACTTTCCCTTTTGATATTATGAAGAGCAGTGTAGTAGACCTAAATTTGGTAATAGCCATTCAAATTTTCCTAGTGGAATTTCGGTGGATAGACTTAATTCTTACTCGAATCATAAAATTGAAAATTCTCAATATGAATATAAGTATTGTTTGGCCTGATCAACATGAAAATATGAGAGAGCAAGCTTGATTAATGTCCGAGGGTGTATTTGATCGATGCCTTCCATGACTTCGATAATGCCATGCTTTTGGAAAACCAATTTAGTAGTTATCTTATGAGTTGAGTGAATAAATGACGTACAAAGATTATCAGTCCGCTACATTTACTAAATGAGGTAATCTGTGTGTAACGTTTTTCTCATATAAAATAATGAGAAGATAGATAAAAAGGTATTTTGGTTTTATAATGTGCCATTAATTCTTGCACTGTCTATAGCCAATTTGAATCTCAAACAACCTAATTTTATTTTAAAGATACCAGAGCTACTAAAATTTTACTGCCTTATGGTATACAAAATGAGGCGACGGTTGACGTGGCGGATTACGTGGGCACTTGATCCGTCACTTGGTAAACGCTGATGAGCCTGTAAAAACAATAGGAAATAATAAAGGCAAATCAGAATAGTTGAAGATCAGGTCTTGGATCAAACCTTTTTATCTTCTCCGAATCTCCATCGTCTGTATTTCCTCCTCTCTTTTCTTCCGATGACTTCAAAGAAGCTCGATTGATCTCTCGTGCGTCGCAACTCTCCTTTGCAGCCGCGGTACTCTGTCCACTCGTCTCCTTCAAAAGCGTTTTTTGACACGTCGTGAGTTTTGCTTTGCGCTCGAACGAAGGCTGTGGCACGATTACAAGGGGGATAATGAAGTCCCGACGGTGGAAATGATAATGGTGAGGCAAGAGAGCGAGGGTGATGGAGTCCCCTTGGACTGCTCTGTACAGTCCAAAAGTCCACGAGGTAAGAATGGAAGAAAATCATCCGTGAAGATGAATAATGGCTTAGCCACGTATTGAGAGTTTAGAGCTTCGAAAGCCATTGACAACTGCCTGAACAAGATCATCTCCTACCGCCAGTGCTTGTCCCTTTTCATTTTAGTCTGAAGAAACCCCACTGTGTGACGTCCACCGGATGTTTGTGATTTTGAATCCAGCTTTTGACCAACCCCTCCTCCCAAGAAAAACCAAACCCATTGTTTTTAATTCAAGATTTAAATTTTCTGAATACTAGTTTTGTGAAATTAGAGCTCTTATTTTGTTTTTTAAAATACGTAGCAGCTTGTTCCAAAGCAAAGTGATCTTCGATCTATTGTTAAAACTATTGGAAGGAATGCTTTGTCTCTCGGTGTAATGCTGGAATTAAACCGGTGTAATGTAGTCGTGTCTTGTAGACTAGTCCAGGATGAGAATTGTTCTTATTGTGTTTGGGAGGCAGAGTCTAGTATAATCTCATCTTGTTCGTAGGTATCCATTGATACCTATTTGTTTTTTTTTTTTTTCCCTCAAACATTATTGTGTCGTTCGCTTTTCTGTTGATCTAGTAATGACGTGTTCTTCACAGGTTTAGAAGTTCCAACAATGGTTGGAAAGTTGAAGTCAACTCTTGAAAAAAGTACTTAGTGGAAGACTCTAATGGAGCCTAACTAATCGCAAGAGAGACGACAGAGCATGGGGGGAAAGTTTTGGATTTGAAAATATGTGAAGTTCTGGTTAGGTACCATTTGAGAAGGTAACGTTGCTGGAGTTGTGATTATTTTTCCATTCTGTGTTCCGCTAGAAAGAATGATGTGGAGATGACATTGTTTTCTTATGAATCAGAAATTAGAAATGAGAAAATACGTTTGTGTTGGATGGCATTCAATCGAATGTTAGCTGATCCCACTTTCATAATGCATCAATTATGGGAGCACGGATGGAAAAATTCGTGCATGCTGGAATTGCTTGGACAAATGGTCGGTAGCTTTGTTGAGTAAATGGTACTCAAAGATGGTCTGTTTTACCCTTTCGAAACTCTCCAAAAAAAAAAAAACTTACATATAATAAGTTCGGTCCGATTTCAAGGTCAATCCAGGACTAATTAATAATTTTTTATTTCATTTTTTGTACTCATTAAAAGGGCAACTGAGGACCGTACCGACCCAATGGGTTCAATGATGAGCAAGGTCAGCTAAAAAAGATAAGCGGTGAGGGTAAAGTGGGGTGAGCATCGAACAGAATGAACATTGAATATTGAGCGGGGAGCAACAAGCCAAGCGAGCATCAAGTGGTGAGCAGCACGAGTGACTCAAAGCGAGTGAGGCAAGTGTCGAGTGGCGAGCTGAGAAGTTTTTTTCGATTTTAGTAAATTGAAGACTAAGAGAACAAATAAGAAAGAAGATAACGAATATTAGAAGAGGATGCCATGAGCTACCTTTTTGGACGCCGTGAGAACTCCTCACAAAAATATTTTCCTCATTCGTAAATTATGACTATTGACGCCGTAAAAGACATTAAAAACCTAAGTTATTAAAAAATAATGTAAAATTACTTGAACTCCTTACTAAAAAGCTGTTTAATATTGTTAACGCTGTTTATTTTAAGATTTTCTCTATATAAAAAAATTATAAATAATATTATTTATATATAGTCGGATTGGTCCGAATTGGACCGACCTAGTCTCCCTAGGAACCGGACCAGGAGCGGCAGGGTTGGGCCAGTCCAGGGTCTGTTTAGAGTTGACCCTGGTCCAAACTTGTCTCTTCTTGATGTCCATACATTTAGTGTAGACTGTCCAATAAATTGGTGGTCAGTTAGAACTCCAGTAGTCTCATCCTTGAGATCGGCATCAAAAGTATTACCCGAGTAAAGGCCATCCCATGCGGAAAATCTTGTTCTTTTGGGCTAGGGCATTTCATCATACCGTCAAGGATCAGGTCGCCAGCTAATTGGCTCACTTGTTCAGCAAAAATGTTATTTCTCATAGTCATGTAAGTATAACTGGCAGCTCAATGCCTCAAGTCACCCTCAGTGGATGTTCAAGAGTAATCAATGTTTCATTCACATAGGCGTTTGATCAAATTAGCATGAAATCGTTTCACAGCTTTAAAATAAATCTCCTTGGAAATTGACAGAAAACCAATCCAACCCACTGGCTTAAACCGTCTAAACAAAAATCTTACCCGTGTTAAAAATTCAAAGTCTATCTTTCGTCCTTCCAACACACTTCTAGTACCAAATGTTTGATATCTATCTAGGCAAATCTCTGCGTTGGTAGTTATAATGGAAGTTGTCGAGATGGATTATGATTTAATGAAAATTAATCAGATGCTCGAACGAAGATGGTGTAACAAAACAAATAATAATTACAGCTCGTATATATTTTCCTTTCTAATTCGTACTCAGTGGGAAATTGGCGTGCATGCCCGCTAGGAAGTGTTGTGCACGTATTCTCTGCGAGGAGTGGAAGCAACTTTGCTACTTCACTTTGCTTTATATGAAATAAGGGAAAGCGAGCTTGAGATGATTCAGGCCAGGCCAGATGAGATTACTTAATGGCCACAATGACGGGCAAACTGTTGTTTTGTCCTGGATTGACAATATTCAAAGGCCCAATTGGTGAGACAACCTCTGAACTAATCTTGACCAGATTCATTTGGCTAAGGGAAGTGTGTACCACTGGACATGATGATAATATTTCTTAAGGCATCATGTGCTTGGCGCTCCATTATTGATTCTGTGAGCCATGTGCTTGATTGGGAGGGCAGATTATGGTTGTCTTAATCTGTTGGAATGGTCAAAATTCCACATTTCATTAGCAACTTTCGCAATTTCCCATGCTCATTGTGGACAGAATCCGCCAGACACAAGAAAAAGACGGTAAAACCCACGTGCTATGTTATATTCCATCGAATAATTTTTCATCAATAAAACAATGTTCATTTAGGACAAGTGGCAAACCGAGTACCAGAACTTAAACCTTTGCGCAATCAAAAAGCCTTACAAAAACAAAATCAAGAGTCAAGAAACCACACAATAAATTTACGTGATTCACTCGAAAAACTACATTTATAATCGAACGATAAGAGCACGGATATACATCTCAGAGTACAATGAAAGAGAATGAGCTATCAAAACTATCATTTTTACGTCTTTGTCTTGAAGTGAAGCTAGCACGAACTCCTCTTCACGTGAGCTCTCCAGCGAATTAGCTTACCTCATTTTACTTCTTCCTTTTTCCTGAAAGTGACCGAGCAAATATTCACTTGAGCTTTTGACTAATCAAAAAAGGAAAAAAAAAAAGATTAAGCGAGGACTGAGTTAATGCAAGTAAAGTATAATGTCATGAAGTCTAAGCACGTATTACATGGTTCAAACAACAATATCTCATGCTATAGGAGTGTTAAAAAGTCAAACTAAAAAGTTTAAATTGATCAACATGAAAACTAGCATCGGAAAGAGATGTACAAATTGATTCATTAGGTGGGTATGACCAAATTTCTGAAATAAAAATTGATTTCTGGCTAGAAATTGATAAATTTCTATTTCAGAAATTTATAAGTTAAAAATTTTAGCTTCTGATTTCTTCTTCAAATCTATTTCTGGAATAGAAATCTGTTCTAGAAATAGAAAAATCAGATTGCGTTACCAAACGGATTTCTGTTCTAAACCCGCCCGGAAACAGAAACAGAGAAATAGAGAAGTAGAAATTTTATCATGTGCACTAAGTGTGATCAATTTTTTTTTCCTAGCATCAGCAAGAGCCCACAAAAAAGAAGAATTCTCCAAGAACTTTGGTCGCCAGAGAAGAGAAGGATAAATTAATCATGTTTGTTAAATCTCTATATAATTCAAGTGACGAACAGTTTCAAGCAACCAACGAAAAAAATCATCATTGATGGTGCAATTAATTAAAATGAGAATTCTTTATGTATTGTTCTTAATTTACTATGAGATTGACAGCATCTTTTTGGCCACAAAAAAATAAATAACAAACAATTAGAAATTATTATGAGATCCATTCCTTAAAAAATTTGTACTCACAACATATCGTTATTTTCACAATAACCCAAAACCGTTATACTAACAAAGATCAATCAAAATATTTTTGTTAATAAGGAACTAGCAATGTTTGATTCGTTGCTATGTCTACTTACTTGATTTAATTAAGAACTTTTGTTTTGGTATCTTTCATCATTTTATTGATTGAGAATTTATGGTGTCTAAAATGGTCAAAGATAAGCTGGACGCTTTGTATTGTCTATTACACAATCACAAAATAATTTCCTATCTTCTTTCCCCATGAGAAACTGGTGTGATTTGACAACCACATGCCGAAGAGTTGGTTACAACTCCCAAATTCACGTTGGCTCTAATTTTACTTCCTTGTGTAACGATGGAACGACTTCCATGCTCTAGCAATTATTTTTTTTTTTTCCAGCCTGAACTTTTATTTTTATGTCCTCATTAATTTTGGAGCTTAAACACGATGACTTTTTTTTAATTATAACTCCCAACATGTATCCAAATATGCATATTTTGTTCTATTTGATATACTCATTGAGAAGAAGTGATGTGTGGCCTACCTTGAAGTAATGCAAGTGCTTTCAATTTATTCGCTCCAAATTGTTTGTGGTAGCCTACCGTGTCAAATTAATCAGAATTTTGTCAAGGGTGTAGTTCTAAGGGAAGTGAACTGCTTTTGGCCTTTTCTTTTCTCTTTGCCCCCCTCTCGCTGTTCCCTATGTGCGTCTTTAACAACTTTTCTAGACTAGAACTTACCGTTGTGAGAGCTCGTTTTATGTCGACTTCATTCGATTGAACACTGAAATTATGTGATAGGGTCACGCATGTCATGAGTTCATCAAGAAAAATTGTAATGAGCAAATATTTGTGCTTTGTGATTTGATGAATTTTACTAATAAAGTGACCATGCACAATTTTTGTTCCTTCCTTCATGATTTTGTAAAGATATGTATCAAACCTAAGTTGGGCGTATGCTTCCCCAATGACTGTATAAGATTGACATTCCCATTTTTCCTTGTGATATCTTGATCATAGAAGGCTCTTGCCGCAATAAATTATGTTCCTATAATCCTCATTCTGATATTGTGTAGGAAGTTTTTCTCATCAATTTTTTCCTCAATTAAATTACAATCTCATTGAGTGACGCCATTCGGGGTCATGATGTAAATTCTTGATGATATTTATCACATCCATGAATTAAATATGGTAGCTGAAATAGGCGATTAGATTGGCAAAGAAAGCAAGAGTCGTTATTGCCAAATAAACATTTGTTGTTGACTTTTCATGTCATTGGCACGTGTGTGATGTTGAAGCATTGCAACATCTCATACTAGGATTTGGATGTTCTGTATTAATAAAGAGGGTATACGTTAATTTGTGCATCAAATTCGTATTCAATTTGTTCTTTTATTGGTTCACAATATGACCTGAAACGTAGCCGGTTTTTATCACAAGGTCCAGTTCTCAATAGCAAAAGTATGGAAGATGAGGCTTTTTGTGTTTGAACACATGCAATAATTAATATTAACTGAATTTGTGTGGTGATTTAGATTTGGCGGAAACTCCATTTACATGGATAAAGTTATTGAGAGAGAGAGAGAGAGAGAGAGAGAGAGAGAGAGAGAGAGAGAGAGAGAGAGAGAGAGAGTTAAAATTCTATAAGAGACTTGTAATAATGCATTTGTAACCTTAGATGTTTGTTATCATTTTTTACATTTCCTATATCATAAACACTATGTAGGAAGAATGATCAAGTATACTTGTGTTAATGCCCAATTTTACACATAGTGTTTTGAGAGTGTCCATTCCATCGAGTGGTTGCCCGCAAAATAGGAGAATTTCAAGCAAAGTGGACTTTCACAATTGAATGTATAATATGCATGATGCTATCCAAATGTCACATCTTAGGAACGTGAACTAATTGCCTCATTTGTTTAGAAAAAAATATTATTTCTCATAGTCATGTAAGTATCATCGACAGCTAAATGCCTCAAATCACCCTCAAACTAATGTTCAAGAGGAGTCAATGTCCCATTCACATAGAATTTGTAAATTGTTTGATAAAATGAGCATGAAATCGTTTCATTTTACCAAAAAAAAAAAAATCATTTCGCATCTTCAGAATAAATCTCCTCAGAAATTGACAGAAAAGTAATTCAACCCGCCCACCTAAATCGTCTGAACAAAAATCTTGCCCTTGTGAAAAAAACTCGAAGTCTTTTTTTGTCCTTCCGTTCCAACATACTTCTAGTACCAAAAGTTTTATATCTATCAAAATAAATCTCCGTGTTGCCAATTATTATGGGAAGTTGTCTAGATGGATCATGGTTTAGAGTGCATTCGTGTCGTGGCAAATGATTGATTTAAAAAATATTTTCCAAAAGTTAATTGCTTTTATTATTTAGAAAATTGATCAATAAAAAATATTTTCATTTTTAATATTAATCTATGCTTATCTATTTTTGTAGACAATGAGTATATTTTCTATTCATTTATTTTTGTAATTGATATAAGCAATTATTTTTTGAAAGCTATTTTCTAAATTACTCATTTTTTGCGAAATAAACACACCCTAATGAATGTCAATCTGATGCTTGATTGAAGACCGTTTAAAGAAACAAATAATAGTTAGGCTCGTGTTTCTTTCTCTTTCTAATCCGTACTCAGTGGGAAATTGGGGTGCATTCCACCTAGCAAGTATTGTCCATGTATTATATGTGAAGATAGGCGGCAACTTGCCTCTTCACTTTGCCTCTCTTCACTTTGCTTTATTTTAAAGAAGGGAGTGGCTTTTCACTATTTTATTGAGATGATTTAGGCCGGATGAGATTTGTTAATGGCCATAATGGCTGGCAAACTGTTGTTTTGTTCTAGATTGACAATGGTTAAATGCCCAGTTGGTGAGACAACCTCTGAAGTAATCTTGACCAGATTCATTTGGCCAAGGGAAGCGTGTACTTTTGGAGAAGATGATATATTTCTTTGGGGATCATGTGTTTGGTGCTCCATTATTGATTCTGTGAGTATTGTGCATGTATTCTATGTGAAGAGAGGCGGTTACTTGCCTCTTCACTTTGCCTCTCTTCACTTTGCTTTATTTTAAAATAGGGAGTGGCTTTTCACTATTTTATTGAGATGATTTAGGCCAGATGAGATTTGTTAATGACCATAATGGCTGGCAAACTGTCGTTTTGTCCTAGATTGACAATGGTTAAATGCCCAGTTGGTGAGACAACCTCTGAACTAATCTTGACCAGATTCATTTGGCCAAGGGAGGCGTGTACTTTTGGAGAAGATGATAATATTTCTTTGGGGATCATGTGCTTGGTGCTCCATTATCGATTCTGTGAGTATTGTGCATGTATTCTATGTGAAGAGAGGCAGCAACTTGCCTCTTCACTTTGCCTCTCTTCACTTTGCTTTATTTTAAAATAGGGAGTGGCTTTTCACTATTTTATTGAGATGATTTAGGCCAGATGAGATTTGTTAATGACCATAATGGCTGGCAAACTGTCGTTTTGTCCTAGATTGACAATGGTTAAATGCCCAGTTGGTGAGACAACCTCTGACCTAATCTTGACCAGATTCATTTGGCCAAGGGAGGCGTGTACTTTTGGAGAAGATGATAATATTTCTTTGGGGATCATGTGCTTGGTGCTCCATTATCGATACTGTGAGTATTGTGCATGTATTCTATGTGAAGAGAGGCGGCAACTTGCCTGTTCACTTTGCCTCTCTTCACTTTGCTTTATTTTAAAATATGGAGTGGCTTTTCACTATTTTATTGAGATGATTTAGGCCAGATGAGATTTGTTAATGACCATAATGGCTGGCAAACTGTCGTTTTGTCCTAGATTGACAATGGTTAAATGCCCAGTTGGTGAGACAACCTCTGAACTAATCTTGACCAGATTCATTTGGCCAAGGGAAGCGTGTACTTTTGGAAAGATGATAATATTTCTTTGGGGATCATGTGCTTGGTGCTCCATTATCGATTCTGTGAGTCACATGCTTGATTGGGAGCTGAGTATGGTTGTCTTAATCTATTGGACTGGTCAAAAATCCATATTTCATGACCAACTTTTGCAATTTCCCATGCTCACTGTCAAGAGAAACCACCAGACACAAGAAAAAGTGGTAGCTCATTAGGAACAGAATCCAGCAGCCACGAGAAAAAGAGGGTACGAACCACATGCTCTGTTACATTCAATCAAGCAATATTTCTTCAAGAAGAAGAATGTTAACTTTGGAGAAATAGCAAATCGAACTTCTCAACATTCTCCTGAGTTACTTGATTTAATTAAGAACTTTTGTTTTGGTGTCTCTCATCATTTTGTTGATCAAGAATTTCTGGTGTCTAAATATGGATTGATTCGTTGCTATGTTTACTCATTTGATTTAATTAAGAACTTTTGTTCCGGTATCTTTCATCGTTTTGTTGATTGAGAATTTCTGGTGTCTAAATGTGGTATTTTAGTGTCTATTACACAATCACAAAATAATTTCCTATCTTCTTTTCCCACGAGAAATTGGTGTAATTTGACAACCATGTGCCAAGAGTTGGTTACAACTCCCACATTCATGTTATCTCTAATTTTACTTTCTTGTGTAACAATGAAATGACTTCCATGCTCTAGCAATTGAAGTTTTTATTTCCACCCTAAACTTTTGATTTTATATCCTCACTAATTTGGAGCTTGAACACAACGACCTTTTCTTAATCATAACTTCCCACATGTATCCCAATACGCATATTTTGCTCAATTTGATTTATTTATTGAGAAGAAGTAATGTATGGCCTACCTTGAAATAATGCATGTGCTTTCAATTCAGTTCGCTCCAAATTGTTTATGGTAGCCTGCTGTGTCAAATTAATCAGAATTTTGTTAAGGGTATAGTTCCAAGGGAGCTGCTTTTGGCCTTTTCTTTTCTCTTTGCCCCCCTCCTACTATTCCCTATGTGCTTCTTTAACAACTTTTCTAGACTGGAACTTATCGTCGTGAGAGCTCGTTTAACACCAACTTCATTCGATTGAAATCTGAAATCATGTGGTAGGGTCACGCATGTCAAGAGTCCATCGACAAAAATTGTAATGAGCAAATATTTATGCTTTGTAATATTGATGAATTTTACACAAAGTGACAATGCATGGTTTTTGTTCCTTTCTTCATGATTTTGTAAAGATACGCATCGAACCTATGTTGGGCATATGCTTCCTCAAGATTGCATAAGATCAACATTCCAATTTTTCCATGTGATCTGTCGATTGTGGCTCTTACCGCAATAAATTATGTTCCTATTGTCCTCATGCAGATAATGTATAAAATTGTCCTTAAAGTCCTAAACCTATTGTACGGTAGCTAATTGAATACTAAATCATTCAATTGTGCAAATTAAACCCTAAATTTTAATTATGATTTGCTAATTTAGTCCTAAACTTTTCAATTATAACAATTTAATTATAATCCTTTTGATGATTTGCTAATTTAGTCATAAAATTTTTGACGATTTATCAATGTAGTTTTCTCGGCCAATTATCGAAATAATAGGTCTAGGACTAAATTGATAAATCTGCAAAATTTTAAGACTAAATTGATATAATTGAAAGGCTTATGGATAAATTGACAAATTGTCAAAATGTTTAAGACTAAATTGGCATAATTGAAATGTTTAAAATTGAGTTGATTACCATACAAGGTTTAAAACATTTTGGACAATTATGCGCATGTGTTGCTTTTCATTTTTTTTCCCTGAATCGAATCGCAATCTCATTGACTAATGCCAATCTCAATGATGTCTATTACTTGGATTAATTAGATATGGCAGCTGAAAAGGGCAAATGATTAGGTAAAGAAAACAAAGACATGTTATAAGATGAACATTTGTTATCGACTTCTCACATCACTGTCCCGTGTACGATGTTGGAGCCTGAAAATGTAAACTTTTTGGTTGACATGACTTTCTTTTTCTTATTTGTTTTGAACAGTTATGTTCAGCTTACTAGATGAATTATAATTGGAGAGGCTTGAAATTTCTATTAGTTGCAAAATCTCATTGTAGGACATGGGTGTTTGGTATTCAATTCGTTCTTCTATTGGTTCGCAGTATGACTTGACTTGTGCCCTGTTTATACAATCTCCAATTCTCAATGGTAGAAGTATGGAAGATGAGCCTTTTGTGTTTTTTTTTTTTGGTCAGAAGCCTTTTGTGTTTGAACACATGCAACCATATACTCAACGTGTTTCATGTCATTTACCAAATAGTAAATACTCCTTAAGTAATTAGTTACCCACTCTATTTAATGTGAAAACAAAGTCGTGATATGATGTCTTGTATTCAATTCTTTAAATCCTTCTTGCTAACCCATTAAAAAATCTCCCTTTTGATTGCAATGTTTAGAAAACATCATCCAACTAAGGAAACCTCGTTTCATGCCATCGACAAAAGTGGCGGCAAGAGGTAGGCATTGCACGCATCTTGGCATCTCAAGTACTCCATCCCGCTCAAAGCATGTGAGGGATGCCAAAGTGGTGGTGAGGGATTGGAATTGATGATTGGTTTCATGGACCCACCTAGGAACCGGACTGGGCTGGGTGAATCCATAGAATCAATGGGCAGTTCTCGGTTCCAATATTTTGGAATTGGTCCTTAATGGGTAATTCTCGATTCTAGGGTGGGAATAGCTCACTCGAACCATATTTACCTCTACTGCCACATAGGACGGTTGGTGTCCAAGTTAGCAATTTCCAACCTAAATTGATCCAATTGAAATTTTTAAGACTGTGCTAGTACCAACGTAATACGTACATGACTTTTTTTTGTACTTTTCCCCACATGCATCTCAACATCCATGTTTAGACAAAGCACTCTTTATTGTTAATAAGTTATTTCGTAGAAATGAAGAGAAAAAAAAATGGATGATCAAATTAAAGCAAATGAAAGTGAGGTGGCAACCATGAAATAAGCCACATGTCAACTTCCAGAAGGCGCTCTACGGAGCACCAAAATACTATAATAGTACTAGATGAATTCGGTAATTCAAACCAAGAGAGAACACACAAACTTTATATAAAAGGATTTAGTTCTTTCATTTGATATGAAAGGAAAAGAAAAAAGAAAAAGAAAAACACTTGAAATCACTCGTAGATTTTAAGTTCTCACAACATCATCCACCAGTCAAACTATGACCCATGCAAAATAGAAATCTCAACCTTTCGCAATCCTTTTATGGCAAGAATTGTCCAAAAGCTCCTGCATGAGAACATCATGAAAAGGCAACTGTATATGCACTAAATAATATCCCTGAGATGTTGAAGCAAAAGATCCCATCCAGGAATCATCTGTACATGATTGCTATTCAAAGTTGTAAGGCTCCTATTTTTATTGGAAGATAAAGCCGATATTGTAATATAGTTTATTCATAATATCTGATCACTAATGACAAACACCTTTAGATGAATAAGTGATAATATACACTTAAAAAGTCAAGAAGAAAAGAGTGTTAGCATGGAATAAAAGGTTTAATAAAAATGGAATAAAAAGGAAAGGAGTACTTCCTAAATAGTTACTCGATCGTTAATACCCATTAATTTAGAAATTCTAAATGTGACGTTAAAAATATATAATAAATGTGAAGTGTCAAAAACAAAAATAATTTAAGAAGTGAGATCAAAGTGACTTGGCTAATGGGGTGATGACACAATAATCTTTAGGCAAGATAAAATATGGAGAGTTTAGTTTGAGAAGTAGAAAATTTATTTTGGGATTTGCTTTTGTAGAATCCCTTTCGCAAGAAAAAAGTTGCATTGGTCATTATAAATAATATTCCAATAGATGATTTTTTGGTATCTCCTTTTTTTAAAATTTTTTTGGTCAAACCTTTTTATTAAATTAGTTGGTGGAGAAAATGCTTATTGGCTTGGAGCATCAGAATTGTTCATTGGTTTTCGTTTTTATTTCTTTATTAGTAGAGAAAGCAAGTCAAGTCAAGAAAGGAAAATTAAAAGAAAAAGAAAAGAAAAGGATACGGCATAAATTAGACGTGCAATAAATTATCCTTTGGTTTTCCTTTTAATGTTTTTCTTTATTACCACTGTCGCGTGATTCAAGAAAGTCATGGTCAACAAAGCGATATACACATGAGAGATAAAGTTACAATTCGACCGGACAGTAAGGGTCCGCATAGTAATATTTATCTTCTTTAATTTTTTTCTACTTTTTTTGGAAAATAAAAACAGAATATAAATTCGTTTAGTAACGTTAACTAATTTTTCTATTCTTCAAAATAGAAAAGTAACTCGAAAATAGATTTGAAAAAAAAATAAAAGTAATGTTTTCTTCTCAGGAATAATTTCAAAAAATGAGTTATTTTCTTTTATTTTATTCTTCTTCTTCCTCGCCATCCGCCGCACCCCACCTATTGATCAAGATGTACCATGAGGATCATATCCATATGATTTTTCACTTATTGAAAAATATAACCTCTTTCATTATTTTAAGTGGTTAGTCTATTCTGGGTAATGAAGAACTTGCTATTCTTAAATCTTGGATTCAAGAATTCCTATATAACTTAAGTGACACGATAAAAGCTTTTTCTATTATTTTGTTAACTGATTTATGTATCGGATTCCATTCGCCCCATGGTTGGGAACTAATAATTGGCTATGCCTACAAAGTTTTTGGATTTGCTCACAACAAGCAAATTATATCAAGTCTTGTTTCTACTTTTCTAGTCATTTTAGATACAATTAAACTATCCTTAATCTAATACTAGCCCTTCTACACTCTGATTGGAATGACCCCAGCAGAGCCAATCTACAAAATCAATGGACCAAAGATTTTAAAACAACGCATCATGTATTTTTCTGTTAAAATTCTTCTCGATTCATAATACAAAATGGTTGAACATAATCATAAGATAGACCTTAAACACATAGCTAACAATTATATCAATTATTTTAAGTCAGAACTTTATCAAAGTATTTAATAAGAAAGTCTAGTATAGCTAGGTACACTTATCTCATGGAAGGGACCAAGGTCTAGTCTCCTGGCTTTTACAGACCACCTTCTCGAGGGCAATGAAGAAGCACGTTGACCAAGCTCGTTGGACGATGGCGCACGATGGGAAAAGTCTACTTACCGGCCTAGACATCCACGGAACATCACGGCACAGGCCAAGCCGAAGATGCTTTTATCACATTAAAGTTCTCGTTATGTCTACATTCTCCCATATCATTGGGCAATTATGCCCTCCCATATGTTTGATCACCATTTGAATGAAAATGGGGCTCACAAGGCACACCTTGCAATCTTGCAAAAGTATCAAGTGTTGTTGACTTCTTACACGGAATTCATGAATCTACAGAGAGTTTTATTAGCTTAACAGGACACAGTTTTATTAGCTTAACAGATCGCTTAACTCCTTGTGTTATTAGAGCAGCATCACCATGCAGGGTTCAATGCTTGTTAAGCTATTAGATGAAGAAGTAAGGATTTTTTTTTCCCCATTTTGGCACAAGGTAGTACACAAGACTAATAAGGTATCGGCCTTTGAAGACAGAGGATAACCTCAGACTAACATGCGCTCTATGTTATAGCTAATAGAGAATGAAAAGATTTATATTTTAGGCAAGCCAAGCAAAAATAATGAGTAACCTCATAAGTTGCTCCGGGGAGAAGCTCAAGTTGTAGACTTCTTACAACATCAGTTTCCTGCTCATAATTCAACTCTCTCCCCACTCCCTCGTGGATGCAATGATGAAGCCATAAGATTGTTGTGATTCTTGAGGACTGGACAAGCCACATCTGACACAATGCAATTCCACAAAAACAATAAGAGAAAATCCAGGATTATTATGGGATAACTGGAAAATCTATTGTTGAAACTTCGCAAGTGCTCGTGGTCTCTACACACTATCCATTACTTAGGAGCTTTGGAGACTTAATTCGTCTAAATGATGTTATGATGATATAACAACTAATGACAACCAACAAAAGATCTGTAATACTTTTTTGCCAAAATAACCAAAGATATTGGCCAGTCAAATTTGTTTAATCTTAAAAATTTGCACCAATTTCTATGGAAGAGCTAGCATATTGTAATGACCCCGACTCCATCCTCGGGTCTCGAGCTACAAGGATTATTTTCGTGACGTCTCAGGAGCGTTGCCGTCTCGTTTCTTTTTATCTTTGCATTAAGCACAAATCCTTTTGGAGGAAACAAGAACCGGTTTTAATTTGTGACCCCATGTTTTGTTTTTTTTTTCTTGAATTCTATGTCAAATAATTAAAAACCGCCAATAAGCTCAAATTTAGAGACAAAATCAGAAAAGGCTCATGAAATCAATTTTCTTGAATATGAAGAAAGAAAAAAATAAAATAAATACCGAAATATAAATAATTACAAGCAAAAAATTATGGCCTTCTAAAATAATCATTAATGTCATTATGAAAATACATTAAATTTAAAAAAAATGAAAAAACACTTAAAACATTAACTTCGCAACTAATAATGAAATTGTTGTGCGATGAGCTCATCATTCCTTTTGCTCAAACCAAATTTCTCTTGAAGGACTCTTAGATGAACTAAAATTTATACAATTGACATTGATTGTGCATAAAAAAAATGAAGTAAAGAAAAGATCAAAATAAGAATAATGAGTTAGTAGAGAATTCCAAATTAGTAGAGAAAAAAAACGCAGTCGCCATATAAAAAGGCCATAAGAAGAGAACGATTTTCTTGCCTAATTTAAAGAAACAAATGAAAGTCATAATCTTCAAAAAAAATGATTCAATGTGGCCTTCTGATTTTGTCTCTAAAATTTGAGGTTGCCATAAGGAACATAGAGGTCCAAAAAAAATGAAGAAGAACAAAACAGGGAGTCAATGATTAAACCGGCTCAGTAAATCCACTGGTTTCCTCCAACAGGATGTGTGGCTAGCCTTTGACAGTTCCACTGTCATTCTGCAATAGATGGTCACGCAAGCATTTTCCTAACTTGTTACCTAAGAAATTCAAATGTGACATTGAAAGTATAAAATAAATGTAAAATGTTGAAAAAAATTAAGGAGTGAGATCAAAGTGATTAGGCTGAGAGGGTGATGACTCAATAATCTCTAGGCAAGATATGATATGAAAAAATTTAGCATGAAAAGTGAGGAAAATTTATTTTGAGATTTGAAGTCAGATTGTTCATTATAAGTAATATTTTAACAGGTGATGTTTTTGCGATTAACTCATGTATTATTAGCCCCAAGGGTATGGGAGTATAGCTATCTTTCTTTTCTATTTCTTTAATTCATGGAAAAGGCAAGCCAAGTCGAGAAGCACTATATAGGATGGTTCCATGCCCCTTCTGCAAAATGTTGCTAATATTAAATTAGTTGGTGGACAATATGCTTATCCACACATAGCATCAGAAATGATTCGTTGGCTTTCGCTTCTTTTTTATTAGTAGAAAAAGCAAGTCAAGTCAACAAAGGAAAATAAAGAAAGGATACGCATAAATTTTATGAACCTTCCGTGGAAATTACGCGTGCAATAATTCACCTTTACTTTCTTTTCGATGGCTTTCTTTGATTATCACTGCTGCGTGATTCGAGAAAGTCATGGTCAAAAAGAATAAAGTGATAACACACGAGGGATAAAGCTGCAACCCAACCAGACAGTAAGCATTCTGCGTGAGCAGCAAGCACATCAACTTTCATCTCCTATAATAGCTGCTTCTTCGAATCTGAAAGGGAAGTTCTTTCTAGGAATCTCTCACGCTCTCTCTCAAAAAGACACAAATTCCCATTAAAAAAAAAAAGGCAGGGCGTTCTCGAAAAGGGAGGAAGGGGAGAGCACCATCTTCAGGGACATTTTTCTGGAAAAGAAAAAAAGGGCATTCCCCACCCTTTCTCCTGAACTCAACCGACCAGCCACCTCCACCATCTCCGTCCGACTACCTCCTGCCGGCGACTGCTCTCGCGTCCCATTCCCGGAACCCTACCTTACTCCTTCACTGTCACCTAATTCTTTACTCTCACAAGAAAAAAAAAAAAGAAGAATCTTCGTCTTTCTCTACTCCGGGAACGGTCGCCATTGAAGCCCCACACAAAACCTCGGAGCCACCGCCGATCGACGTCGTCCGCCACCTCCAGAGCATCCTCCGCCCGCTGCCATTCGTCGTCGCGGTCCCTGACCTCGGTGGAGTCGACTGAAGCCGGACACGAGTTTGGAGTCGCTATTCTCAACCTTCGCCGCCGACGATGGCCACGGAATCCAAGCCAGGTAGGGCCCCCATGATTGAATGCTCATTCCTTCTTTTTTTGGTTTTTGCCTCGTCCTGCTTGATTTTAAAAGACCAAAGCAAACTCGATTTCTTTAGTCCTCACTCGCGTCGGACCTGAATGAGTCGGTTTTTCTTAAGTTTGAACGTTGCTCGCTGATTTCTCGAGTTTCGGTTTCACCTCGAGCTCCTAATAGGTCAATATTCGCTCTCCAACTCGCTGTCCATTACGTGTTTGAAGAAATGCCTGAACGGATTCGAATTTGTTCCGTTCAATGCAAGACATGGTATGGAAAAATTTAGTTTGAAAAGTGAGGGAAATTTATTTTGGGATTTGCTTTTGTAGAAGCCCTTTCGAAAGAAAAAAAAGGCAGATTTTTCATTATAAATAATATTCCAACAGGCGGTGTTTTGCGATTGACTCATGTATATTAGCACCAGGAGCATGGGACTGTTGCTAGTTTTCTTTTCTATTTCTTTTATTAATGGAAAAGGCAAGTCAAGTCCGGAAGCACCTATATAGGATGGTTCCGTGCACCTTATGCAAAATGCTGCTTTTTGTTAAATTAGTTGGTGGAGTATATGCTTATCAACTCGGAGCATCAGAAATGATCTTGGTTTTTGTTTCTATTTCTTGATTAGTACAAAGTGATATCCATATGAGAGATAGAGCTGCAACCTGACCAGACGCTAAGCATTCTGAGGAAGCGCATCAAACTTCATCTCCTCTAATGGCCGCTTCTTCAGATCTGAAAGGGAATTACCACGTCTTCCTGAGTTTCAGAGGTACGGACGTTCGAAACAACTTTCTCGGTCATCTCTATGCGGCTCTTGATCAGAAAGGAATCTACACTTACATTGATAGCGAGGAGCTTCGGAAAGGCGAACAAATAACACCGGCACTTATTAAGGCAATCGAGGACTCACGCATTGCAATCATCGTTTTCTCCGAGGACTATGCTTCCTCACCGTGGTGTTTGGAAGAGGTGGAGAAAATCATGGAATGCAAGGAGCAAAGAGGACTCATGGTGTTTCCGTTGTTTTACAAAGTGGAACCCAAAGAAGTGAGAACACCAAGAGGGAGCTACCAAAAAGCTATGGTTGAGCATGAGAGCAAGTTTGGGAGAGATTCAAAGAAAGTGAAGAGATGGAAGAAAGCTCTTTATAACGCTGGTGGCTTGTCCGGGTGGGATTTGAATGATAAGTAAGTACTAAGTAGTGATTGATGATACTGCTTTGTTGTTGGTTTTTATATGCTGAATACATCTTCTATTTTTTTCCCATGAAAGTTAATCATCTTTGAAATTAATGTGTCAAGTACCTTTCCCCGTTTTTATCAGAGATGAAGCGGATTCTATAAAGAGCATTGTGCGGGAGATCTCTATGCAGCTAAACCAAACGCCCTTATATGTTGCCAAGCATCCGGTTGGATTATGTTCACGGGTTGTAGAGTTGGAATCAATGTTAAATCTTGAGTCTGATGATGATGCTCTCATGATAGGGTTATGGGGACAGGGAGGTATAGGAAAAACAACATTAGCTAAAGCTCTTTACAATGATAATTTTAGACAATTTGAGGCTTCATGTTTTTTGGCAAACGTTCGGGAAACTTCAAAAGATTCCAAGGATTTAGTTCCTTTGCAAGAAAAATTGTTGTCTAAGATACTAGGAGGAAAAGGATTACCAGATTTTAGTGTTGATGGAGGTATTAGTTTGATCCAAGAGAGAGTTTGCCACAAAAAGGTCCTTCTTGTTCTCGATGATGTCGATGACGTAAAACAGTTAGATGCTTTAGCTGGAGAGCATGAATGGTTTGGTAAAGGAAGCAGAATCATTATCACTACAAGAGATAACCATCTATTAACTTCCCACGGGATAGACAAAGATCATATCTACGAAGTTAAAACTCTCAAATATTGGGAAGCTCTTGAACTTTTCAACAAACATGCTTTTCTTAGAAGTAAGGAAAAAGTGATAAGGAGGGATCTTGTGGATAGTGCTTTGCATTATGCTAATGGACTTCCTTTAGCACTTAAGGTATTGGGCTCTTTCCTATGTGGTAGAAGAGAACAGGAGTGGGAAAGCGCATTGACTAAACTTGCTAAAAGTCCTGACAAAACCATCAATGGTGTTCTCAAGTTAAGTTATGATGGGCTAGAGGACTATGCAAAGGAGATATTCCTTGATATTGCATGTTTCTTCAAGGGACGATCTATGGAGTACATCATGAAAGTTCTTAACAGTTGCGACTTTGACACAACTATTGGAGTACAAGTTCTTGTTGAGAAGTCCTTAATAACTAAAGAATGGGAGACAATACAAATGCATGACTTGATTCAGTTGATGGGCATGGATATTGTTAAACAAGAATGTCGCGATGATCCTGGAAGACGCAGCAGGTTGTGGCTTTGTGAAGATGTTCGTGATGTTCTATCAGGGGATATGGTAAGTTTTGGTGGTTTAAACACTGATTTTACTCTCCTCTTCTCTGACTGCGTATACTAATTGCAATGCAAGTTCTATAAATGCAGGGAACAAATGCAGTAAAAGCCATAGTTTTGGTTTTACCCAAGACAGAAGCAATAGACATAGGTCCCAATGCTTTCACAAACATGAGAAGATTGAGGTTGCTCATCATGATTAATGTGCATAACTCTTTCCAAGGTCCTATCTGTCTTCCTAATGAACTGAGATGGTTTGAATGGCCTGAAAGTCCTTGGTTTCCCGAATTTTCCTCTTGTCCAAATAAGTTGGTTGGGCTTGATCTGCGCAAAACCAAAATCCAAGTCGTGAGGGAGCAATTCAAGGTGCACATTTAAAATTAATTGTCTTTCTTTACTTATCTCTTATATATCTATATTTGTATGCATACAATTATGGATATGTATATGAATTATTGAAAACTCTGACTGCAACATATGCGGTCAGTAACTTTAATACCGAAAATTGGAACAAGAACTTAGTACTTTAATAAACATGAATTAAGGATTTAATTTGTATGATAAATGTGATGACATAATTTAACAATTGAATGATAAATGTGCTTAGTACTTTAATAAACATGAACTAAGGATTTAATTTGTATGCCTTTGAAATGATCGATACTGAAAATGTTATCAAAGATTCTATATTTTATATAAGAGACGAGCTTACTAGATTCTTTTCTAAATTGCACATGAAAATAGAATGAGATTTTTCTTGTGTATTTGCTTTATCATTGAAGCGAATGCATGCTAAGTACTTTTGATTGAACCTCATGTTGTTGTTTCTATAATAGAATGCAGCCGATAATGAAAAGAGATATATAGAAATAATGCAATAAAAGATCTCTAAAGGAGTTAAGTCTATACTGTAAGTCAGCCCCAAAAGTCCCGTCTCTTTTTATTGTACCGACCTAACCAGAGATTTCTGTCTAGTACTTCTTTACTTTTAGGAGGAGGAATAAGCAAAACTCCAAGAAAGTTATCTTCATCTTTATGGATAAAATATTCATTTTCAAATATAACAGGGAGTTTCTCCTTCTTCTTCCAAGTATGTAACACGTTCCCCTCCTTTCCCTTCAATTGGGCCATTCGGTTGCGCCCTTACTCCATATATTCCTAAGTAAGAAATCACGGGACGAAAAGCAACTCTCAGGGGAGATAGATTGACCAGCCATTCCTTCCCGCGCTTTTTTAAATAAAGGCTTGTGGAGTACAATTCCATGGTCTAGGACGCTAGTAGCGACACGGCTTTCACGCATGACTAATAAAGCTTTCTAAAGAGAAGTGAGGGGCTTGCTTTGCTAATTTAAGTATATTAAAACCTAAATCTAATATAAAGTTATGTATGTATTTATTAATTATATTTATACTACTGTACAAGGTAAAGGTAACCTTCCACAGGATTTTAATTTAATCTTCCCCAAAATGTCTCGATTACTTATTTTACAAATATAATATTCACAGAGAGGTGCTTAAACTATTAATTTATTTGATCTCTCACATGTTTCACAATCTAAATTTTAATCTTTTCTAATCCTACAACAAGTTTCTTATTGCAAATTTTAATTTTGAAATATCCTACATATATTCTATCTTTGTGTATTGTGTATTTACCAACAATCTCTTTCCATTCAATATTTCTAATTTGGTGGTTTTGCTCAATTTTTCAAATATCAATTTTTTTTTCAAATCTTGTGCGTACTCTTATAGTTTTTACTTCATATGCCTCAAATGAGACAAACTTCGTGGGCTTTCAGTTTTGCTGTCATGCTCGTCGGCCAGACTGACGTCGGAATGTGTTGAACAAACAATTAAATAAAAGGGGTTTTTCAATCTTAATGAAGTGGAAAAACCCCACTCTGGAGGACAGGAAGAGACTACATAATCTAGGTCTCCCTCAGCCAAATCACCACCTTAGTAGGCCACTCCAAGGATGCAGCACTCTCTTGATCACTCATGAATCCCCCGAAAGGACAGAGAGAAAGACAGAGAAAAAAAAAATACGATGGAACTTCATTTAATAAATTCATTGTGTTTACTATGAGAGACTGAGAGGGCACTTATAAGTAGGAACCTAAGATACCTTTGAGTAACCTACAAGTAAAAAAAAAATGAACCTAAAATACTAAATTCAAACAAGTTACAATATTATCACATTGTAATCAAGACTAAAGCAATCCTAAAAAGTATAAACAGTCTGGTAGATCAAGAAAATATATTTTATCCCTATTATTCTATTCACAAGAGAGAATCTTGAAATCTTGAAAAGACTTCTCCTCGAGGCCAACTTCATAGGGATAGATTAACAACATTGAAACTAGTGAAAACACCATTAGTTCCACAAAGCTCACTTTTGGGGGTGCTATTGTCGATGCTTTCCAAAACTAGAAAAGAACGATCCGTAGCACGACGACTAGGTGGAAAGTGCTCTTCTCAAATGAATTCCAGACTAGATCACCTTCTTCAAAAACAGCAGGCTTTTCTATGTTTCTTTTTGCTTGAATGGGATCCTTACTTCCTCATGTAACTTTTTGTCTTAGCTCTTTCTTCATATTATAGGAGGATAATGGTGTAAGATCCAAAGGACTTAAAAAGATGCTTTCGTTACTCAACATCAAATTGGCATTTTCCAATAGTTTGACTCGTCAAATTATTATATGCAAATTCGGCTTGAACCAATAACATATCCCAATGTTTTAGATGTTTTCTACTAAAGCTCCTCATAAAGATCATCTAGCGTGTACTGGAATTACGACTGTTATTCTTGTTTTATCTTCTCTTTTGGCCGAGGATCGCTCAATAAACTCATGTGAAAAGGGAGAGGGAGTGCCCTATATACGTCATAGGACCAACTAATTTCTGATCACACTAGGCTTGAATGATGATCGAAAGTGTTTTTCATTAAATATTTCTATCTTCATTTTTTTTTCCATTTTGTTTCTTGTAGGACTTTGGAAATTTGAAGTACCTTAATTTCAGTGAATGTCCATCGGTGTTTTGTATTCCGGACCTCAATTTGACTCCAAATCTCAAGGAACTACATCTCCATGCATGCAAAAATTTGGAGCGTACTCACGAATCGGTTGCATATCACACCAAGTTACGATTGTTGAATTTAAAAGGGTGCTCTAACCTTCATCAACTCCCTAATGTGCTCCAATCCAAGAATCTTGAAATTCTCAATCTTACTGGTTGCTCAAAGTTGCCAAGATTCCCTGATATTCCAGATAAAATTGAAGGCTTCAAAGAACTTTATTTAAAAGAGACTTCAATTGAGGAACTTCCTACTTCCATAGAAAATCTTGTCTCTTTGGAGAACTTGAGTTTAATTAATTGCAAGAAACTGGCAAACCTTCCATCTACCATTTACAAGTTGCCAAATCTTGAGAGCTTGATACTTCATGGTTGTTCAAAACTAATCAAGTTTCCAAAGGAGGGGGATTTTAGTGTTCTGCATGGCAAGACGGGATTTCCTAAGCTACGGATCTTAGGGCTTGAAGGATGCAATCTACTAGAAGTAGAGTTCCTAGAGAATAATTCATGTTTTCCAAACTTAACAGAATTGTATTTGTCCAAAAACAATTTTGCTAAGCTTCCAACATGCAGGCGGCTACGTAATTTACGCACATTGTATGTTTCAGAATGTCGACAGCTGCAAGAGATTGTTAAGATGCCAGGGCAACTGGATCTTTTGATCGCAGAGAATTGTGAATCTCTAAGTAAAATTGACATATGGCCTGCTAACCATATTGACTTATCATGTCATGACCTGGTCATTCATAAGGTTAGACCTCTCTCTCCTCCTCCTTCCCCCACCCACCCCCCCCCCCCCCCCAAGCAAGGGATTAATGCAGAGTCATGTACATATATTGTTAACCATTTCTAAACTCGTCAACCCACTTAACTCATTGAAACTTCTCATTTTCAAGTGCCAAATTCGAAATATTGTCTTAACAATTTACATCTTTGACAGCCATTTTTTTCCAAATCGTTTTGCCAAGCTTTTCTGGCTGGAGAAGAGATGCCGCAATGGTTGCTCCCGAACAAAGAGGGTTATATATCTTTCATGGCTTCAAAGGACTTGTATAAGAAGTTCTTGGTGTTAGCTGTATGCATTGTATTTCGAGCAAAGCGAGGCAAACAATCGCGCCTTTTGAATTTCCATCACTACGTTAATGGCAAAAGCACGCCTATAGTCGGAAGCATATTTTGTCCATGGTATTCAGATCATGTAGAAATTTCGTATCTTGAAATAGAGAGGCTATGGGGAGTAGACCCTTTTGGTCCAGATGACTCGAGTTCTTTCCAGTTTGGTGTTAGAGCATCGGGTGGTGCTATTGTCAAAAAGTGCGGATTTCGATTACTATGCAAGCCGCTAGAGGACGATTTGGAGACTTTGTATCAAGACGACCAGTTGCTAGATCCAGCTTTGCTCTATGAGATTTGGCATGACAATAAAGAAACGACCACAGAGGAAGAAAGTTCGGCCCATCTCTCACTTAAGGTGTCCCTCCCTCCCTCCCCGCGATTGTGATGTGTGTTTGATTGATTGATATGGGTGCATAGAGTTTGTATAATGCAAAAGCTGCAAATGCTGGTAAATAAAACAAGCTAATTTATTGTGATTTTGCACCTATATGTAATAGCGGTGGCTGTACCCTGAAGATAACAGAAAAACATGGTCAGAGGAAGACCGTGAAAGTGAAATAGAAGAGGAAGACCGTGAAAGTGAAATAGAAGAGGAAGACCGTGAAAGTATAGAAGAAGACGACGCTACCCGGGATGTACCCGAACACGCCGATATCATGGCTGACTTTTCAGTTGAGGTATCTCTCTCTCTCTCTCTCTCTCTCTCTCCCTCCCCGTCCAGATGCGCGCGCATTCATAAGTGCATGTGTTGATTTGTTGGAGCGGATGGGGGGCGCACTGTGTTTGTATAATGCAAAAACTGAAAATTCTGTACAAACGAGCAAATCTAACATAAAGTGATTCTACACTTACATGTAATACAGGTGCTACAACACTCGCAAGTGAATGATTTCATGAGTATTACATATAAGGCAAGGAAGGATCTAACATGTTTATTTATTATAAAACTCTAGCTTTAGTTAAATTACAAGAAAAATTCTCAAATCAAACTCTTCTATTTGAACTCATTATCAATTTGAGTACATCTAACAATTTACCGTTATAGCAGAAGTATCGCTATTCCGGAATTTGTACTTCCTACAAAAATATTATTCCCGGAGGAGATATGCCAGAGGAGTTCATCTCTGTTGAAGGCGGTACCATATCTTTCATGGTTTCACAGGACTTTTATGATAAGTTCTTGGGATTGGTTCTATGTGTTGTTTTCAATGTAGAAGATGGAGAAAAGGAAATATTTTTCAACATCGTGCCCCACATTAACGGCCAAAGACGGAATGTGCTATCAGGAACTCTTGGTTCATTTGATTCGGGTCACATATGGATTCAGTATCTCAAACCAAATGTGTTATGGGGAATGTTGGAGGGAGCAGTTGATTTTCTTGAATTTGACAAGGATTACTTACGATTTAGCCTTACACTCATAGTGTTGGGTGGAACCATGGAAAAGTTGGGATATGTGCTAAGATGCAAGCAACTAGATGATGATTTGAAGGCTACGCTTGAAGACAATCAATTGGTGGATCTAGCTTCACTTTGTGCAATAGAGTATAGAGAATTCTTACGCAAATTTCTCCCGCTCCGAATGGAGGAATTGGAGGCATATGAAAAAAAAAAAAAAAAAAAGAGTGGAGGAATCGGAGGCATATGGAAAAAAAAAAAGAGTGGCGAGTGAAGTAGTATTGACTTGCAGCTCTTAAGGAAGCGGTCATTAAGAAGCCAGCGAAACAAATTAGGAACTGGACATCTGTCCTGTAGATGGAGCAACAGATGGCGATCGATCCAATCTCACATGCCCTATTCAAATATATATGAAGGGATAGAGGGTGACTTGGCACACAAGACACTTCAATTCATTAGAACGGGGCACCAAGTCTGGCTCAAGTATCCCCGGCATGTGTCCTCAAAACATATCAAAAGATGAGATGCAAGTATTTTCTGAAACTCAAATTCGATGGAGCTGACCAAGTTCTTGATTGTACTAATTAGATAAATTTTTGGACTTAATTTAAAGTTTTAGGACTTGATTATATTTTCACAGCAAATTTTAAGACTTACGGCATGCTCTATCTTAGAGACCATATTCATATTTTATTTCCCAGTATCATTTCCCTTTGCTTTGGCAATTTCAAGTTTTCTTCATGCAGTTTATAGAAGAAGCAGAAAAGGTTTGCGGCATTACACGTGCTTTTTACGTATTCCTATTAGACCCGTATATTGATCTTTGCCCATTGCCAAAAAATAATCTTTGCTATACTCGTATCTTAATTTTAGTCGTCAGTAAACTTAAGTAAATTTCATCAAATAGCCGTTAGTAAATGACGAAATTTCTCAGTAGATGTTCCAGAACAATTGGAAATCACCTGAAATCCTCGAAAGTTATACTGCGACTATGATTATTAACTTTCCATCGCAAGCATCTATTCATTGTTCTTAAGTTGAGGGTGCTATCATTTTGCAATTCCTATTGATACAGCAGTTTCCATCTTTATTTGTAACTGGTAGTATTTGTACGTCGTAATAATTTTTCCAACGGTGTAAGTCCCACGAGTCCTCATAATCATCGCTACGCCTGTAGTTAATAACTTTCTGTTAAGGTTAGTAATTTGATTGTAGAGCTTATATCTTGATGATTCTACCACTTAAGAATTATACAATAGCACTGTAAATTCCTTCATTGAACCTGTAAGTGATGCACGGATTTCCTTCATTGAACCTGTAAGCGATGCACGGATATATAGTAACTACTAAGTGCATATGTCAATAGTGGTACTTGCTAGAAAGTCCTTGCAACTTCAGATGACGATGAGTAGCATTTCTTCAGAGGGAGTAGGTCTTTTCGAAGTTCTCGCACGCTTGAAATTCTAGTCAATAGTCAAATCACTAATGACTAATATGATGTGACCAATCAATTAAATTGATCTTATAAAATGTCGGTCGTCTTACTTGACACTTAAATTTTGAAATTGATTTGCTTGCTGCACCACATGTCCCTACCACGTCGTATAGCGTCATGACCTTGTCCCTTGTACTGACACCTCTTTTTTTGTGGTGATTCTAAACTTGATTAGCACTCTTCGATGATCATCCTCTTACACTATCTATATTCCAACTAAACTATCGTTGATCTAATACTGGCCCTTAGTACTCAGATTGGAATGAACCTGGCGGAGCCAATCTACAAAATCGATGGACCAAAGATTTGAAAACAACGCATCATGTATTTACTATTCAAGTTCTTCTTAATTCATAATACAAAATGTTTAAACATAACCACAAGATAGACCTTAAATACATGGCTGACAACTACATCGATTATTGTAAATCAGAACTTTATCGAAGTAATTAATAAGAAAGTCTGTTATATTAGACACTGAGTTAGTGGCTAGGTATACTTATCTCGTGGAAGGGACCTAGGTTTGGTCTACTGGCTTTTACAGACTACCTTCTCGAGGACAATGAAGAAGCAGGTTGAAAAAGCTCGTTTGACAACGGCACATGATGGGAAAAGTCCACTTACCGGCCTAGACATTCACAGAACATCGCAGCGAAGGCCAAGCTGAAGATGCTTTGATCGCATTAAAGTTCTCGTGATGTCTTCATTCTCCCATATTATTTAGCACTCATGCCCTCCCATATGTTGGATCAACATTTGAATGAAAATGGGGCTCGCAAGGCACACCTTGCTATCTTGCAAAAGTATCGAGCGTTTTTGACATCTTACATGGAATTAATGAATCTACACATGGAGTTTTATTAGCTTAACCGATCGCTTAACTCCCTACATTATTAGAGCAGCATCACCATGTAAGATTTGAAGCTTATTAAGCTGTTAGATAGAGAAGTATGGATGTTTTATTTCCCAATTTTGGGACAAAGTAGTATACATGAATAATAAGGTGACGGCCTTTGAAGACAGAGGATAACCTCAGACTAACGTATGCTTTATGTTGCAGCTAACAGAGAATGAAAAGATTTATATTTGAGGCAAGCCAAGAAAAAATAGTAAGTAACCTCATAAGTCACTCCGGGGAGAAGCTCAACTTATAGACTTCTTTCAGCATCAGTTTTCTGCTCACAATTCGACTCTCTCCCCACTCCATCGTGGATGCAATGATGAAGCCGCAAGATTGTTGTGATTCTTGAGGATTGGACAAACCACATCTGACACAATTCCACAAAAACAATGAGAAAAAATTCATAATTTAAATTTTGGGATAACTGGAAAATCTACAGCTAAAACTTCGCAGATGCTCATGATATATACACATTATCCATCACTTACGAGCTTTGGAGACTACAATTGGTCTAAATGATGTTATGATGATATAACAATTAATGACAACCAACAAAAGATCTCTAAGACACATTTATTTGCCAAAGTGACCAAACATAACATTCAAAGTTATTTAATCTTAGAAATCTGCACCAATTTGAATGGAGGAGGTGGCACATGTAATATCTATGTCATCTCCAACTGCAAATGGATTGCATTCGGATCCTCGTAGATGGAGCTTGAAGTGTATTTTGGATCTACACATCTTTCATCAATTACAAGAAGTTGAGCGTGTAAATGCTTAGTGCATTTCTTGTCAAAGAAATATACAGAAAAGGAATAACATCCTCACAGGAACCCCAAACTACCAATACAGCAAAACTTATACTTTGGAAGGGAATTTAAAAATTAAACCATTACTTGTCAAATTCATGTGAATGTCTCTTTTATATTCATGAAAAGGTTTAGCCCTGGGACAGCAATCCAATAACTGAATTTCCTTATCTTCTTCCCCCTTTGGTTGCTGACCAAACTCACCTACGCCAGTGCCAACAAATCTACCAGGGTAGGTGTTATGTGCATGCGCATCAATTATGTTTACAAAGAATCTCCAAATTACAATGGCCAGTATAAAATGCATCAGACGGGCAGACTACCCAATAAAAGTAACACCATTGAAAATTTTGTACCTGTAGATCTTTCTAAATTTGGCAACAGGTGGATAACTAGAAAGTGCACTTATCCCAAAGATCGAAGAAGAGATGAATTGTGTCTAATTGTGTCTAATCTAATCTAATATTTGAAGGACTGCACACATACTGATATCTGAAATTCAATAGATGATGGTGCACGTACAATGGCAAAAGACCAGATACAAGGAGGCCCCATATCAGGTGGCCCTCCGTCAGATCCAGTAGAAAGTGCAGATGTGTCAGACCCTCTCTTGCCTCACTTCTTTTCCTTTCAACTTTTTCTGGATTCAATAGCTTGATCACTGCAAAACAACATTTAGACATAAAAAAGGAGAAATCTTCACTGCCGTCTTTGTTTTTGTAAGTATAAATTTAAATTACTCATGTATGAACTTTTTTCCAAAGTGTACACATTATTCAACAAAGCATAGGGGTGAGAAAATGTTCCAGACTTGAATTTAAGGAAGGTAATTAATACCATGTTGGATACATAAGCCATAAACTTTCAAGATAAGTATCAACTCCAATCACAGGGAAACAGGAAAAATACTTCCAACAAAAGACAAGCTTAAACTATAACATGACATATAAAGCACAAAGAGAACGAGAAATACTTGGAAATTGCAGAGACTTTCCTGTCCCTGACCCGCAACAGGACTTGTATTTCTTTTTTGAACCACATGGACAAGCCTTGTTTCTTGGGATTTTCTGCATTTTGGGGGAAAAGAAAAAAAGCAAATATAAATGAAGAGGCACATCACCAATAGTTCTCATGTTTAAGCTTAAACCAAAATGGTAAAAGATATAAAATAATCATCATTTGTGGAAACCTTGTCTTCTCGCTGGGCACTGCCATCATCATGAGTCTGTTTAGCACTACGGCTAGGTGGATTCTCTTTATAGGTCTGTTCCACAGGTTCCTTTCTCTGTTCCTCAGAATTTCCATTGGCATCATCACCTATATACAACAGAATTATGAAATAGTTTTGGGTATAGCATGTTTGACTGCCCCAAAAATCCATGGATGGCAAGACAAAGTATGCCAATCCTACCAGTTACATCGAAATGACTCCAACAAAGCTTCTTATGAAGCTTAACACAGTATCTCTGAAACTGCGAAGTTCAGTTATTAAAGAAAAACTAGAGAGATAAATACTGACCAGCCATTACCATGAGAAGCATCTGTGTTGCAGGGAGACCAGACAGTTTCCTCTGAAAAATCTTCAATGCCTTGTTCTCCTATCAAATACTCTATGGCGGCATCAACATCCCCATCCATTTGCAGCAATGTCTGTAAAAGTATCATATGTCATACAGAAATCAGAAAAGGTTCCAAACATTGCATTCTAATTCTAGATTCACCCAGCAAATGAGAGGTAAACATTTAAGACAAACATGCAAGCAGAAGAAGAGAGGACATAACCTGTTCAACTTTCTCAATGGTCTCACAAGCACTTCCTGCCATGGCTAGCTTGATGGATCCTGCATCAGTAATATCCTTAACAGCTCCTGATTTAGGCTTGTTTGACCAAGCTTTTGCTTGGTGAGACGACAAAAGATTAGAATCAGCATTTCAGCAAAAGAAATTATCAAATCAATACTTCATTCACAAATTTGTCCAACTTCCGTACTTAGTGAACTAAAATTAAATTCCAGTAGCAACCTTGATTGTAATTGGCCTAGCTGGCCCGTCTCCAGTGTCTTCCTTCAACCTTACACCATTGTAATGTTCCTCATCGTGATAAGATCTAACAAAACAAAACAAAATATGTAAGTTAGAATAATGCCCATACAAACACCAATCAGCACAAAAAGACTAAAAGATTTTCCCTATCCACAAAAGAATAAGGGCACAATGCACATTCTTTATGCTGGCTTTCTTTGCATGTTGACACTTATCTCAGATCATAAAGTGTGGAATATCATATATCCACTAGATTTCATGACCCTTGTGACAATCCAAAGTCACGATGGCTGCCTCGACGGAGCCAATCAATCTTAACTTAGGATATCCCAGCATACCATTCATTGAAGGATATCGATACATGGGAATTTCAGTAAAATAATTTATTGAAGAAACAAAAGCTAAAGTGATATTTTGGTCTCCCATCACCCCGTGACTACACCAAAACATCTCTCAAACTAGCAAAAGAACTTCCACGGTTAAATCTAACAACACCACAACTACACTCATATCCGCAACTTATGAGATGTTGTACTTGCATGCCAAAATAATTTCACAGCTCAGCAGTCTCCCTGAACAACCTGCAGTACCTTCTTTCGCGTAATGAGCCAGTTTGTCTAGACGACTTGTACTTATAGCTTCTTTTCTTTTCTTTTTTTCCAAATCCTGCGGCTCTCGCAATTTGACTTTTAAGAAACTCAATACACCTAAACTCTTTTAAAGATAAATGAAATTGACCGGGAGAAACATATAATCTCTTCAAAATTAAAAACATTTTTTATTTTCAACTCTTTTGAGGGAAAGTAAAATGTAAGAAAAGGTAATTTGTTTAAGTGTACACAAACAGAGTCAGATCTCATCCCAGTATTTGAGCACTTGCTTAGCAAAAAGCAACATTAGGCTCTAGATTCAGAATACTCACAAATGGATCATACGAGCACCAGGCTGATCAAAATTGCATATGTGCCACGGAGGTGACATGTTCTGCATCAAGTAAGGAGTGAGCTAAATCGTTCCATCAGGAGTCAACAAACAAATATTTGCATGCACAGCATGTATCAAAACTAATTAGCGCTAATGTGTAGATTCATCAAGGACATATAGAACACTCAATGAGCCAGCAATGTCGTAACAAGTTCGATATATCAAGTCTTCTTTGAATTAGGATTACATGCACCAATTGGAACTCGGTGCAATCTATCTCTGAACAAAATCTTCTGCACATCATCACCAATGGTCTTTCTGCATGCTTTTGCCACAATAGACATCACGAGGCATGCCAGATATCATTGCCCTTCAGATGAGTCAACTTTTCAGTCTAAAGAGTAACAAATTATAACCAGACAGAAAAGAACAAGCTATAGCCATTAAAAAAAATCCTAAGCAGTCTTTTAATCTTAAAAATGATGGGAAATAACTTCTCAGATAAAGGAGGGCCATATTGGGGAAGAAAGCCATTATATGAAGAAGCGAAGAATAAGTCTGGAAACCGATAATGATGGATTCTTCAATGGCCATCGAATTGTAGGATGCATGATTAAACAGGGTGTCGCGACCAATTTTTCGGGTGTGAACCACCTAGGGTTTGGCTAATGGATTGTTAAGCCTAGATTTAACTCGAGCTCTCCCAAGCCCATACCAATTCGCGACTTAGGTTCAAGTTTATAACATGCAAATGATTTTCAATTAGAAGTCGCCACTAATCTATTTTTGGTGGGTCGATTAGAAACCCAAGTAACGGGAGATTTACTTTACTCCTACGAACCAGAGATTTATGAGTTCGGGGACTTGATTACGCTAGATTTCTCTAACGCCCTTTCGGTACCTTTCTTTTTATTTTGAAAAATGTTTGGCAAGCAACTTGAATTGATTTTAAATCTATTTTCCTAACATGTAAGATGATCATGCGGGTACACAAATCATTAATTTAACACCCAGTTAAACAATAAATAAATTGCAGGAACTTACCTCAAAGCAACGAAAGCATCTGCGTTGTTAAATCAAAATTCACATCAACAACCCTAGATATGATTTCTAATTAACACGCAATTTCTTTTTTTGGTTTTCACTTAATTAATGAGAATCATGCTTTATGCAATGCATGCCACTAATTTAACATGAAATGATATGACGTGGCAACATGACTTAGCTATATGACCTAAGCGATATGACATAAATAAGCATGTAATCTATCCTAAAGCATGAGATGGATTTATTCTAAATATAATTTTTTTGTATTTTCCATGAGATTCGAAATTAAAGAAATGCAACACTTAAATATGCAATCTAAATTAATCTAATGACCTAATTCTAATGACGGACAATTTCTAATTAAATGAACCTAACAAAAATTACTAAATGACGTGCATTGTATAAACCTAATTCTATATGACATATACATGATGATTTTTTATTTACTTAATAAGCATGTAATTTATTCTAATATGAAATGACATGTAAAGAATGTCATAATTCTATTTTTTTCCTTTTTCTTTTATGGAATTCGAAATTAAAATTGCCAAATAATTAAATGTGCAATTCAAAGTTAAAAAAAAACTAACATCCTAAATGAATGCATCTTTTTTTTTTGATTTTTTTTAACAAATTCGAAATAATTTCTAAATATGCAAGATAACGTGAAATATTCTAAAACAAACCTAATCCTAATTCAAATATTTTTTGGGATTTTTCCTTTTATAAAATTGATTCAACCAACATGACAAGAATCAGGCGGATAAGATTGATATCCAAAAATTGACGAACCATATCTCGCACATGAGATCGGGTTGGCCAATTTCACATAAATCACGAATCGGATCTCGAGCGGAAGATTGGATTGGCAATTTTTTTAAGTAATTGCGAGTCGGATTTCGAGCTTGAAAATCGGACTAACAATCACTAATTTCAAGGCAATTTCATATCGGGAGCTTCAATCTTACATTAAGGAACAATTATGCTAAAAAAAAAAAGTAAAATAAGAACAATAAAAAATCAGATAAAAGCAAAATCTACCTAAATTGATTTTGCTTTTTTTTTCGCTTTTTACCCGAGACTTGACAGCTCGTGCGGCTTGTGGTGGGTCACCGTCCCGGTCCCGCAAGGGCGGCGGGCGTCGAGCTCCGGCGAAGGGCGGCGGGCGGACGGCGGAATCAACATTGACCAGCGGGCAAGGGGGGTTCTGTCCGGCGTCGGGGAGCAAGCTGCGGCTGTTCGTCGCTCGGGCGTGCATCGGGTCGTCGGGAGCAAAGAAAGCGTCGGACCTCGGCGGCCCGTCTGGGTCGCGGGCGAGGAGCCGAGTCGGGCTGTCAAGCGCGGCCGTCGTTCTTGGGCTTCGGGGATTCGACCGGGAGTCGGTCTTGCTCGCGGAGGGCATCGATGAAGCGGGAGAGCGAAACGGCGTCGCGGGTCGGACGGGGGCTGCAACGTCGGGTGGCTACGGGCAAGGGGCGTCGGGTCGCTAGTGTCGCGATCTGCGGCGGTGGTGCGGATCTCGGAGGGGGGAAGGGGCGGCGCGAGCATCGATCGAAGGCGGAGGCGGCGTCGGGGTCGGGCGGCGGGTTCTAGCGTCGCGGGTCGGTGGAGGCTTCACGGGCGCCGTCTGGCGGCGTCGATGACGGATGCGCACGGGGGGAGCGAAGCAAGGGCTTGGCGAACGGGCGGTGGTGCTGGTGCAATGGTGGAGCGGCAAGGGGGCGGCTCCGGCGGTGGGCGCGGGCGCTCGCGGGTTACGTAGGTGGAGGCGGGCTCGCGGGTGAGGGTCTCGCGGCGGGCGGACAATGGTGGTGGCGGCGAGGTGGCGGGCTCTGGCGCGGTGCGGTGGGTGGTGGCAACAGACGCCGGCGGGGAGAGTCCACGAAGAAAAAGAACAATCCTCCTTCTTTTCCCTTTTTTTATTTTTTTTCTCTCTCTCACCTGTCCCCTCACGTCTCCTCTCTGTCCCTCTCTGCAGGTATACCCTTCTACAGAAGCCCAACTTTTGTGTTTTCTTTGATCAAAAGAAAACCCAAAAAACAAAAGTAAAACCCCCTACGAAGTCATCAACCGAAAACCCCCCTTTTGTATTGAATATTGAACTTCAAAAAAATGAAGGAAGAGCCTCAAAAAATAGAACCTCCTCTTGTGCGGCCGTGTATTCCATGAGTGGCCTCCCAAAACCCTACGCATCTAATCTATTTATAGGCCATGAGTTAGGGTTTTTAATTTCTTTCCAAATTTATATCCATGAAAATTCCTTTTTCCAAAAGCAATATCACTTTTTATTTTCCACACCTCTTCTAGATTTCCTTTGCAAAAAATGAATATTCTCTATTGATTTTTTCAAAAATTGCAATAGGATTTTTTTTCAAATATGGGCTTAGGCTAAATTGCTCTCTTCGTTGACTTAGTCCGACTTGTCGGCTTAAAGTTCAAAACCACCAAATCAAACCAATTTGTCACCGACTCAATGTAAATGCAAATTAAAATATAAATGCACTTAAAACTATATGTTATGCAATTGACTATTTTTTCAAGGATAAAATTAACCCTTAATTTTTTGATGCAATAAATGACTAAACGGGTCGCCAAAATTTAGGTGTCAACAGTTGCCCCTCTTTAAAGGTGAGCTCGAAGAGGTTGCCTTCAAAGACAAATTGAAACCTAAATTTTGACTATACACATGCAATGAATGATTTTTTTTTTTTTTTAGGAAAATGAATTCCATTTTTTAATTTATATGATGCATGGAAATGCTAATGCAAATGATAAATGAACCTACCTTGAATAACTTACCTTCGAGGAGGATAGAGTAATTCGAGGTAGTAGGTGTTACTTGTCTAGGACCCGTACCATTCTACGGTCGCCTAGAATAGTAACATGACTTTGTGAAGATACTGTTTTCCTAGGACCCGTACCATTCTACGGTCGCCTAGTATGGCAGAAAGGAGTTGCTTTCTCAGGACCCATACTATTCTACGGTCGCCCAATACGGCAGAAAGGTTTTGTAAGAAACTGTTTTCTTAGGACCCGTACCATTCTACGATCGCCTAGTATGGCAGAAAGGTTTTATCTAGGACCCATACCATTTTACGATCGCCTAAATGGGGATTCATTTTCCAGGACCCGTACCATTCTACGGTCGCCTGAATAAGGAATAGGTGTTGTCAAGGACCCGTACCATTCTACGGTCGCCTCGACGAAGAAAATTATTTTTCCAGGACCCGTACCATTTTACGGTCGCCTGAATGAGGAAATTGCTTTTCCAGGACCCGTACGATTCTACGGTCGCCTGTTAGAGCAATAAATGTTGTCTAGACCCGTACCATTCTACGGTCGCCTAGACTGAGGTTTTGCTTGGCTAGGACCCGAACCATCCTTCGATCGCCCAGCCTTGCGACGAAAATCATCCGACCAGGACCCAAACCATTCTTCGGTCGCCTTAATCAGATTGAATCTGAAAGAAAAATCTTTGGGGGACAACTCCATTGAGTGTCAGTGTAAAGAATTCTGGGCTACGAAAGCACGCCAGGTCGATAAAAGAAATCTGGGCTACGGAAGCACGCTAGGTCGATAAAAGAAATCTGGGCTACAGAAGCACGCTAGTTTGATAAAATGGACTCTGGGCTATGAAAGCTTGCCAGGTCAAGAAAGAGACATCGGGCTACGGAAGCACGCTGAGTCGATTAAAGGGACACTAGGCTACGAAAGCACACCAAGTCAAGAAAGGGACATCAGGCTACGGAAGCACGCCGAGTCGATGAAAATGACTCTGGGCTACGAAAGCACGCCAGGTCAATATAACTGGACAGCTTGACCAAGTCAAGTGTCGATGCACTTGAGAAAGAATACCTGCATAATGACAAGTATTTTAGAGTATGGTAGAGATATACTTACCTGGTGATATCTCTGATTCTTGGAGAAAAATGTCTTTTGGAATTTAGATATCTTGTGGAGGTCTTTCACCTCATGGTGGAGGTTTCTCATCTCCTAATATCATGAAACATTCTAAAAGGAACTTGAATTACCTATCAGACATGATTTAAAGCAAAAACTGATATGCATTCATCAAAGAGATAGACAATCTAAGCTACTCTAGAATGCACATTTCAAAATTTAGTGAGGTTTTCATCAACTCAATCGAGGTTCATGCATAATGACCTTTGCATCACCCAAATTTCCACTGGAGAGAATTATCATTCAAGACAATCTTCACTCATGACATGGATTTCCAAAGAATACCAAATGAGAGACCTGCAGTTAGAAAGGACTTTCACTCACTCTCATTTAGAGGCTATTTTATGAGAATCACTCCATCTCACTATCATCATACCAACAAGGGTCCGAGTATTCTCGCAAGCGGTACGATCTTACCAATCTGAGAGGTCTTTAATAGGGACCGTAATGGGGGCTTGGTCAACGGCTTAACAAATAGACTCTTTGAGTCAAAGCTATTGAATGAACAGTCTTGTAATCATCTCCGGGTTTACAAGTCAAGAACCCTGCAAAAAGAAATAATCTTGCTCGCACTTCTTCGAGCAATGTTTATAAACATGTGAACTCCTATGTTAATTCAAATACCCTAATCTAAAGAGACTTTGTTAAGGGACGTAACGTAGGTTGGGTTCATGGGTTGAGAAATGAAAGGATCATTAGGCTCAAAATGTGTGTAAAAGGTGTGAGTTGATGATCATCTTGGCATTGCCACCAGTTTTCTTTTTCATCATCGGGGATTGTCTTCATGAAATGCCCCATTGATTGTAAAAACTCACCATTTGAGTTCTTTGAGTATTTGCTCCATTGGAATTCAATTCTTACAATTGACAGTCACCTATCTTGACTCTTTTTTTTTTCATCTATGGGCATTGGCCTTACTTTTACCAGGCACACTGCTTTTTCATGCCCCTAGTTTTCATGCAATTTTTTTTTCACTTCTTTTCGTGGGCATTGGCCTTGCTTTTACTAGGCACACTGCTTTTCCATGCCCTTTAGTTCTATTTTGAATTCAATTCTTGCGCATAATGCATGCGTCAAGCAATCCACTTTGAATGACATTCGAATTTTCAAGGGTCTTAATTTACCTTTTGCTTTGCCCCAGTGTAAGAGATGATCACCAACTGGGTTTAAAGAAATGAGATTGCAGGCTCAAATGGGCTGTGCAAAGGATATAACTATATAGGATAGAGAAAGAAATGCTCTTCGTCATCCTATGGCACTTAGATTAACACATAAATTCAATGTAATAGCATGACTTGAAGATTAATGCAAGTGAGAGTAAGAAATTTCTTTTCATTTTCCTCACCTCATGATACTGTTTTACCTCCAACTTGCTCCAATGTGGGGTTGTTCTTGACAGGGATAATTTGAAAAAAATCTCCACAAGTGTATGGGGCTTAAAAGGGGTTAGCAATGTATCACCTATAGTGTTTGGGATAGAGAAATGAACTGCCCCTCATCATTTCGGCCATCGTACCTTTTGCGAGAGAACTCTTTACCTTGTAGATATGGAACTTCCTACACTCATCTCACAAGTGTATAAGTAAGGGATTGTGTATAGGATAAGGCTTGCCTTTCATCATCCTGATACGTCTCATTCAGCGTTCTTAAACATTGATGTCACTCCATTAAATTGTCTATCTTGACAAATCTCCACATGAAATTGGTGAGCTGAATCAATATAAAAATTTTCTTTTCAAAAGAGTCCAGCAACTTTAAGCATAGAAAGCGTTTGTGACCTCAAAACAAACAATTTACTATACTCAAACATGATTCCAAGCATTCATTCAAGGAATTGTCCCATGAAGGGATTGTCTCAGCAATGGATGTCCTTAGATTGCCTCTATCGATGATGAAAATCTGATCTTTGATTTGATGAAATCTTGCTTTTGCCCCTGCACAAAACAACGTGCATGAATAGGATACTATGCAACATCAAAGTAATTCAAATTGCACAACCATTTTGGCTTGGATCGGGATTTTGTCTCAGTCGTGTCTCTACTAAGATCTGTAGTGCCCCCAATTCGTCATCTGCAAGGAAAAGAACAAAGCGTCATCTCCCAAAATTATTTATGTTCAAAAACGAGATGTACCTCTTTCACCAAAGATGGATGATCCTCTTTTAACTTGCCCCTCATTTAATAGGCAAGAATGAAAATTCCGTCAAGCACAGAAATGGAACACACTTTGTTTGGCTCCTCAAGATGGATATTTCAAGTAGTATCAAGATGTGACCAACATTAACTCTTTAGAACAATTGAACCAATTGCAACCTGATGTGCCTTTTTCAGATGCTTTCTTATCGGGTCAAGAAAGTAATGCTCTGAAACATGAAGTAAATGAGTCAGAAAATTAAACAAGGCTAATCTAATGCATGCTTTTTGGAAATGGCTTGAAAAATGATCCTTTTTTTTGTTCTTTTGGAATTTTTTTGGATGAGGAAGCATGAAGAAGCCTAGTCCTCAGAATTCTCCTTGGATGATATTTTCTTTTCATTGTTGGATATCGTCACCGGGCTAGTTTGGTGTACCCCATCATGTCCTCAAAACAAAACTTGTAATTCTATTGATATTCATCAATCAAATTACATTTATTGGAATGTGATGCTCAAGCACTAAAGCAAAACAGAAGAAATTTTTACCAATCCCTAAAAAGCAATAAGAATTCCCACACAGGGGAAGGTGCAATTGAACATTCCCCTAATTAAATAAGGAAAGCAAACTACTTAGGATCATGAATCGTGTGTGCTTGAGTTCTTCACCCTCCTTGATCTTGTGATGCAAATCCTCTAGGTCAGAGATTATTCCTTCTAGATATATCACTAGTCTCTTCATAGTGGCATCAAATTCAGCTACCTCAGGAAAATAGGACGGTTCGAAAGTCCTCTTGGCTTTCTTCTTTAAGTCATAGTTTCCTACTGAAGATAGAGTACCTATATCATCACGGCCTTTTTGCTTGACGAAACAAGCCACAATAGCAGACAATTCATCGACTTGACTTTGGAGGTACGCAATTTGTTTGTTTATATTGACGATGATATGGTCCAGCACCTCATTTTGATCCGCCATTTTAGCTCTCGGTCGTGTACGGATGGGTGAGCGAGATCACCTAAAGGAAATAAACAGAAACGTGTAAGTATGAGGTGTAAATGAAGAGTCAATCCATGACAATGATCTAATCAATTTATTTATTTATTTTTTCATTTTTTTATTTATTCATGAAAAGTCTATGCAAGAAGGGAATTTCCTAAAAAAATGGATATCCTAGTAAAACCAAATTTTCTAGACATGATGTAAAAACAAATTCTCCAAAGTTTTTTTAAATGCATCATTCCCTAGCAATTTCTCATTTCATTCCCAATTGACAAATGAATCAAATCAATGATTGACCTAGATTGTCATGGACCGACCCAAGAATATGACAAAATAAATTGCATGGTATAGGGAAAGAAGACTTACTTCACCAAGGAGAATCAATGGCAATCACATAGACATGCGCATGGTAAGTGGCTCGATTTCTAATCTATAAGGCTTATCAAGGTGGAGCCACAAGGATGATCAGACTAGCCACGAGCTTGTGGACTATGTCGGGTCCTCATGACTCCGGCTTAGTCAAAGAGCCGACCCGGGTCGCGAGCATGCAGACCGAGGTGGGTACTCTTGACACCATGAAAGAAACTTCGGGATTGAGATGGGCGACTCGTACCGCGAGCATGCGGTCGAGTGGCAAACATCTCAATACCATCCTAGATGATCCTAATGCGGCCCAGGTCCGACGGCAGGTTGTGTGTGCAATAGTGTAGTGCAAATGCAAGGCATGCACAACAGTTTATATCAAGCAACACTTCGTTCATGAAAATAAACTATACATTCCTACACCTCCCTGCAAAATAAAGGTTATCAAACACTTCCCCTTATACCTCCCATCCTGCAAAAACATTTAACACCTTAAATGTTAGGGACATACCTGGAATCCTTGCTGCCAAACAAAAACTTTTTTCCAAAAAAAAGAAAAATTGGCCTAAGTCCACTAAGAGTTTTAACTCAAGTCCCCAGCGGAGTCGCCAAGCTGTCGCGACCAATTTTTCGGGTGTGAATCACCTAGGGTTTGGCTAATGGATTGTTAAGCCTAGACTTAACTCGGGCTTTCCCAAGCCCATACCAATTCACGACTTAGGTTCAAGTTTATAACATGCAAATGATTTTCAATTAGAAGTCGCCACTAATCTATTTTTGGTGGGTCGATTAGAAACCCTAGTAAAATAACGGGAGATTTACTTTACTCCTACGAACCAGAGATTTATGAGTTCGGGGACTTGATTACGCTAGATTTCTCTAACGCCCTTTCGATACCTTTCTTTTTATTTTGAAAAATGTTTGGCAAGCAACTTGAATTGATTTTAAATCTATTTTCCTAACATATAAGATGATCATGCGGGTACACAAACCACTAATTTAACACCCAGTTAAACAATAAATAAATTGCAGGAATTTACCTCAAAGCAACGAAAGCATCTGCGTTGTTAGATCAGAATTCACATCAACAACCCTAGATATGATTTCTAATTAACACGCAATTTCTTTTTTTGATTTTCACTTAATTAATGAGAATCATGCTTTATGCAATGCATGCCACTAATTTAACATGAAATGATATGACGTGGCAACATGACTTAGCTATATGACCTAAGCGATATGACATAAATAAGCATGTAATCTATCCTAAAGCATGAGATGGATTTATTCTAAATATAATTTTTTTGTATTTTCCATGAGATTCGAAATTAAAGAAATGCAACACTTAAATATGCAATCTAAATTAATCTAATGACCTAATTCTAATGACGGGCAATTTCTAATCAAATGAACCTAACAAAAATTACTAAATGACGTGCATTGTATAAACCTAATTCTATATGACATATACATGATGATTTTTTATTTACTTAATAAGCATGCAATTTATTCTAATATGCAATGACGTGTAAAGAATGCCCTAATTCTATTTTTTTCCTTTTTCTTTTATGGAATTCGAAATTAAAATTGCCAAATAATTAAATGTGCAATTCAAAGTTAAAAAAAAAACTAACATCCTAAATGAATGCATCTTTTTTTTTATTTTTTTAACAAATTCGAAATAATTTCTAAATATGCAAGATAACGTGAAATATTCTAAAACAAACCTAATCATAATTCAAACATTTTTTTGGATTTTTCCTTTTATAAAATTGATTCAACCAACATGACAGCAAATCAGAGCCAAATAAGATTGATATCCAAAAATTGACGAACCATATCTCGCGCATGAGATCGGGTTGGCCAATTTCACATAAATCACGAATCGGATCTCGAGCGGGAGATCGGATTGGCAATTTTTTTAAGTAATTGCGAGTCAGATTTCGAGCTTGAAAATCGGACTAACAATCACTAATTTCAAGGCAATTTCATATCGGGAGCTTCAATCTTACATTAAGGAACAATTATGCTAAAAAAAAAGAAAGTAAAATAAGAACAATAAAAAATCAGATAAAAGCAAAATCTACCTAAATTGATTTTGCTTTTTTTTTTTTCGCTTTTTTACCCGAGACTTGACAGCTCGTGCGGCTTGTGGTGGGTCACCGTCGGTCCTGCAAAGGCGGCGGGCATCAGAGCTCCGGCGAAGGGCGGCAGGCGGACCGGCGGCAGCAACATTGACCAGCGGGCAGGGGGCTGCTGTCCGGCGTTTAGGAGCAAGCCGCAGCTGGTTCGTCGCTCGGGCGTGCATCGGGTCGCCGGGAGCAGCAAAGCGGCGGACCTCGGCGACTGGTCCTGGGTCGCGGGCAGAGGAGCCGAGTCGGGCTGTCAAGCGCGGCCGTCGTTGCTGGGCTTCGGGGATTCGACCGGGAGTCGGTGCTGCTCGCGGAGGGCGTCAATGAAGCAGGAGCAGAAACGGCGTCATGGGTCGGACAGGGGCTGCGACGTCGGGTGGCTACGGGCAAGGGGCGTCGGGTCGCTGGTGTCGCGATCTGCAGCGGTGGTGCAGATCTCGGAGGGGGGAAGGGGGCGCTGCTGAGCATCGATCGAAGGCGGAGGCTGGCGTCGGGGTCGGCAGCAGGTTCTGGCGTCGCGGGTCAATGGAGGCTTCACGGGCGCCGGTCTGCTGGCGTCGGTGACGGATCTGCACGCGGCTGGGAGCGAAGCAAGGGCTTGGCGAACAGGCGGTGGTGCTGGTGCAATGGTGGAGCGGCAAGGGGGGCGGCTCCAGCGGTGGCTGGCAGAGCGCTCGCGGGTTCTGTAGGTGGAGGCGCGGGCTCGCGGGTGAGGGTCTGGCGGCAGGCGGAACAGCGGTGGCCGGCGAGGTGGCGGGCTCTGGCGCGGTGCGGTGGGTGGTGGCAACAGACGCCGGCGGGGAGAGTCCACGAAGAAAAAGAACAATCCTCCTTCTTTTCCCTTTTTTTATTTTTTTTCTCTCTCTCACCTGTCCCCTCACGTCTCCTCTCTGTCCCTCTCTGCAGGTATACCCTTCTGCAGAAGCCCAACTTTTGTGTTTTCTTTGATCAAAAGAAAACCCAAAAAACAAAAGTAAAACCCCCTACGAAGTCATCAACCGAAAACCCCCCTTTTGTATTGAATATTGAACTTCAAAAAAACGAAGGAAGAGCCTCAAAAAATAGAACCTCCTCTTGTGCGGCCGTGTATTCCATGAGTGGCCCCCCAAAACTCTACGCATCTAATCTATTTATAAGCCATGAGTTGGGGTTTTTAATTTCTTTCCAAATTTATATCCATGAAAATTCCTTTTTTTCGAAAGCAATATCACTTTTTATTTTCCACACCTCTTCTAGATTTCTTTTGTAAAAAATGAATATTCTCTATTGATTTTTTCAAAAATTGCAATAGGATTTTTTTTCAAATATGGGCTTAGGCTAAATTGCTCTCTTCGTTGGCTTAGTCCGACTTGTCATTAAAGTTCAAAACCACCAAATCAAACCAATTTATCACCGACCCAATGTAAATGCAAATTAAAATATAAATGCACCTAAAATTATATGTTATGCAATTGACTATTTTTTCAATGATAAAATTAACTCTTAATTTTTTGATGCAATAAATGACTAAACGGGCCGCCAAAAATTTAGGTGTCAACACAGGGAAACATCAAATCCAATAGCAAGGTTAATGATTGATGAGTCTAACGACATCCTTATTTAGTCTGCATTTTTCCCCCGAAGAAATGAAAAGACTGTAACCATGAAAACATAATGTAGGTGATGGTTGATGACATCATTGTTAGTCTTACCCAATGAATGAAAACGTTACTCCATGTAACAAGAGAAGCTGCTTGCAATTCCATATGACCAGCCCACGTGTCATCATCGTCCATGGTTTTGCAATACTCCTCAAATGGCACGTCATCCTCAATAAATGGTTCAAACATTTCATGATTTTTCTGTCATTAACAATTCCCACCTTAGATGCATATATCAGGTCCATTCTTCAAGGGTTTATTTCCTTAAATACATCACTATAAGAAAAAGCCAATGAAAATAAAGGATTCTGTTGAAACGTGAAACAAGTAAAACTATCAATTTGTGCTACTGCAGAACTTTACAGTTTTATCATACATGCTGAAAAGTTGATTTACTTTATGTTAGTGTCAGTTCTCTCATTTTCAATTTTGTCATATCTCCTCCTAAAAATATGTTGGTTCGCATAATATTGCCACCCTAGAGTAGCAATTGCACATTCCTGTAGGCTAGAAAAATGTGGGTAACTATGTAGTCTAGCTTCATCCGATACCTGTCAGTTTAGGCCAAGATACACCATCCAAATCACAGTTAAAACTCAACAGGTTTTCCTCTCTAATAAAAAAAGAATGTCAAATTGCTCAGGTGATCCTTGTGTTGGTATAGCTCTATGAAACTGTGACTGTGAGCTGAATATCATCAGGAATAACCATTGGCAGCAGAAATGTAAGCTTCGATATATAATACCCATTTTAACTTGGTTTTTTCTTCCAAAGGCAAGCAATTTCAGTGTCTATGTAAGCGTCAAATCCATCAATCCTCGCAAAAAAAGTTCAAGAACAAAATGCACCACATAAAAGCTCAATGTTGGATCGCTAAGCACTAATACAAATGAGGATGACATCACCATGTAAAAAAACCGTTACGAACATAATTCCTACAGCTTGAAAAGGAGAAATCAGCACCCACATACCAATATGTACTGAACAACCATACTCCGGTGCTTTCCATGTTCATCTTCATTGCCTTTCAACTGATCTGCAAGGGACCTGATTAACAAGGTGGACAACTACGAAAATTCCAACCATGGCAAAGGCATTTCTATTAGCAAAAGCTCCATACAAGGCAGCAATATCATCCGGAGGATGGATCATTCAAATAAATGGAATGGCAATGGGAATAAGGAACATGGTTTGTTCGTCTAGGACGTTGTACAATAGATATGAAATTTTACAAAGTAACTTAATTGGATCTCAGAAGAGTCAATCTAATCTCGAGACTAAGGTAAGAGAGCTATGTTCCCCAACAAAGAGAGCTCTTCTTCAAGATATGTTTCCAGATGCAGTGTCTCAGGCAGAATGATACATCATATGCACTGTGTTTTTCCAACAGAGGAATTTCTAGTACATCGATGATAGTGTTCCAGAACCAGTGTACCATAAAATGCACTGTGTTGTGTTCTGACGACAGAGCGGTAATGCAATGAGCATACTAAAAATCTTCCACAACAGAGAGGAATACTGTCATCTAACAAAACAAATCAAACCCTGGAAACATTCAACAAAATCATGAACAATTTTCAGGTGATCTTTTCTAACAAGGAACGCAGACCTGAAAAAGCAATTACCATCTGCAGTCACCTGGACAATTTTCAGGCCCAGAGCATCAAGCTGAGCTCGGAACTGCGTGTTATCCGCTTGCTTCCCCTGCTTTTTGACCTGTTCGCCAACGCATGCCACATTCACGTCCACTCAGATTCTGAAAACAACCACCGACGAACACTCCAACCAAGAACTGAGCCAAAAACACCTCCACGAAAGCTCAATTTCAGAGGCCTCGCCGCAACAAACAGATTATCACAGCAAATGAAACTTTCGAATTTGTTCGGAGATGGAAGAGCAAGCAATAGTCACGAGTGCCCAAATAGATGCAAACTGCAAAAACCATGAGAAGCGAAGGACATGGCTTTACGTGAGGCTGCTTCTTGGCGTTGGACTTGTGGTGCTGCTTCTGCACCATCGCTGCGGAGAGAAAATGATCAATGCCACTGAAGCGAGCGAGAGAGAGAGAGAGAGAGGATCGGTTTGGGGGGTGGAGCCGGAGGTGTTTCGAAGAGAAATCTGAAACAGAGAGGAGAGAATTCTTTCGGCTCGTCGGTGGTCCGCCTCGATCACCCTCGCGACCTTCCAGGGAAGCCGACTCGCTCGTCGCCGTTCGTCGCAGCAAGCTTTCGAACCTAGAGGTGGTATTCCGAACTGCACATTAACTATTCGACGGAATGTCTCGATGAAAAATGGAATTCAATTTTAGCGAGATGCATGTTATTTTTTTGTACTCTCTTCGTTATGAAATCATTAAAACCAAGACTGAATCGGCGTTTTCTTTGATTTTTGCTGGCATATTTCTCATCGTCTGAGTCTGGTCGTAAACACTTCTCCGGAGATGCCATTACTTTAGCCGGAGAAGCCCGCGGGTCGTAATTATTTTTGTAACTGAAAGTATTCAGTATTTGTGGATCGTAATTATTTTTTGAACTACGTAAGTCCCATGCAGTCTTCGTGATCATTGCAGTGCTTGTAGTTAATAACTTTCTCTTAAGATTAGTAACTTAATTGTAGAGTTCATGTCTTGATGATCCTATCACTCACAATTATCCAATAGCACAGTAAGTTCCTTCAACAATTCGTAAGTGACAAGTGACGGTATCTATATTTGGATTAGTAAATCATATCGATGATGGCACCTCATGTAAAGTCCTTGTAACTTTAGGTGACAATGTTATTGGCATTTGTCCAGGGAGAGTAGATTTCCTCAAAAGTTCTCATGAGTTTGAGACTTCTAGCATTCAAAAACTTTTCGAGAAATCACAAAGAATTGGAAGTTCTCGCAAAATTTTCTGATCTTATATCCTTAGTACATTTATTTCAACAATCACGCTATCGACAAGCAATTACTGTTATATTTCATGATTTTCCTTAACAGTGCAACTCCATGATTGCTTGTAATACGTAAACCTTCCTAAGGATTGAGCTGATCTAATGGCTCATATGTTTTCCCATTCTAATCACACAAAGATATTTCTCGAGGGGCACTCTTGCAAAAATTGAATTCATCAAGCGTAACTATCCCTGGTTTGAGAAACATATTTTGTGTCACTACTGATGCTGACTATTATACTGACATGATGTAACCGATCATTTTTGTTTATGTTTGTCGGAGATAAATACCCAGGTTGGCTACTTCAATGCAACTCCTACGAGAAGGTAAAACAAAAAGGGGGGGACATCTCTATTAATTGTCTTTTCTATTATTTGGTCTTTATCCAAAAAAAAAAAAAGTGTTTTGATTTGACCACATAAAGAAATACAACGGTGGAGGTCTAAATTCCCTTATTTATGATCATACAAAAGGTGTTTTAGTCGTACAATGGCCATCATTCTTCAAAGCCGCAGAAAGACGAAGGGGTATATAGACGCTTCTCGAATTAGCCGTAATGAGCTCTTGTTTTTGTCATGCACGAGAGCTTGAACATAGGTTGATTTTGTGCCATGAGCTCTACATCAAATTGAGTAATTTTATCTGCAAATAATATGAGTTTTGGGATAATCTAGTTTTGAAAAATACTCCTGCATTGGAGCAATTATAACTCTTTAATTTTTTCAATTGATTATTGAATTATTTGTCACTAACTCTCCCCCATAAAATTGACTCTTCCCATAAAATAAGTACTAATACTTGGATAGGTCCACATAATTATCTAGTTTTATTTATTATTTATCATAATTTCTTTAGTGATTTCACATTGATTTAATTGTAAAGTCCAATTATTTTGGCATCAATTTACAACAACTCGCATCAAGGAATTTACAAACTTTGACATAAAATTTTAATTGGCTTTGACTTTCTCAAATTACTTCAAGATGTAATTCACGAGGAAGCCATATCTTGGATACTCTTCATAAAGAAGACTCACTTCTAATATAGGAAAAAAAGATCTATATTAGAAAATTTTCAAACTAGGAAACTTATTCAAATTAGGAAAGTTTCTTTTATAGGCTCAAACTCAAGACATACTATCAATAATTTAGTTCCTTTGGGAAAAAATTGTTGTCCAAGGTATTATTAGAAAAACAAAATGAAATCATCAACAATGTTCATAAGTTAAGTTACATAGGAGATCTTCCTTGATGTTGCCTATCTTTTCAAGGAGCGATCTAGAAAATACATTATGAAAGTTCTTGGCAGTTGCAACTTTAGGAGTAGAAGTTCTTGTTGACAAGTCCTTGACAATTGAAGATTAAGGACACTACATATACATGACTTTATTCATTTGATGGGCATTGATATTGTTATACAAAAGTCTTGTGATGATACTAAAAAATGCAGCAAAATGCCTTTGTATTTGTCTACAGATGGTAAAATTTGGTGGTATAGACATTGATACTGCTCTCTTATTCTTCGACTTTATATATTTAATTGTTGACACTTAAAAATTTTGGCTAAATATTTAAGGTTTTTTTTTTTGAACAGAGGCTAAATATTTAAGTTTAAATTGCACAAAAAGTTACAAATCAATTTAGCCCTAACAAAAAAGGATTTTCGAATCACATGGACATTAATATTATATGCATCAATTAAGTTTAAATTTTATTTTATTTTCCCTTATTGCATTTTGGATAAATAGAAAAAATTTCAAAATAATTTCAAAAATGACTATTAAATTAATAAATAAAAAATAGAGAAATGGCCTAGGGCTGGGCCTGACCCCAGCGCCTTTTCTTTTTTCCTTCACCCGGGGCTGGGCCCATTTCCGCTCATTCTTCCCCGCAGGCCCGGCCCCTCCGCCTACTGCCCCCTCCATCTCCTTCCCTCTCCTTCTTCTTCCTCACGCTACAGACGAGACGCGCGCAGGACGACCTACGTACGGCAGAGAGAGGAGGGTAGACCGGCGACGGATTGGATGGCGAGGGGACGCCGGTTCGGCCATGAGGAGGCCCGATCGCCGCGCCAAGGACCGGCGGTTCGAACACCTCCGTCGACCGGCCTCCTCGCCTATAAATAGAGGGCGGCAAGCTCAGTTGAAAGAGGGGGTGGAAGAGAGAAAATCGGGAGAAGGGGGAAGGTCGACAAAGAGGGGGAGCTTTTCAGAGAGAAAAACCGAGCGAGATTCGAGCGAGATCCGCTAGAGAGAGAGAGAGAGAGAGAGAGAGAGGGGATGGTAGGGGAGAGTAGCGGGCCGCCGTCACGCCTCGTTCGCGTGGAAGCCGCGGTAGGTTCCGTTCGGGTTTGTCTCGTTTTTCTTCAATTTGGGGCGCGAGGATTCCGGCTTGGAGACGAGCGAGGCGGACGGACGTAGCCCGATGGATGACCGGTCTCTGCGGCTGGCGAAGACGAGGGGCGATGGTCATTGTGGCCACGAATGTCCGCGGCGCGATGACTGGCTGCGGCTTGTGCTGTGCGTGCCTAAACTATCTTGTTAGAGCTCGAGTCTTTTTAATGGTCTGCATCCGCTGTTGTTCTTGGCCCTCGGGGAGAACTTGAAGCAAGAATGATTCTGTGAGGACGCAAGGGCGAGAGGGGGGATGGGCGAGAGACGTGCGGGGTGAAAAGAAGGGAATAAAAAGAACAAGAAAAAAAAAAACAGAAATGGGGATGGGCGACCATAGAGGAGAGAGAGTGTCAGACGAGTGGGCCCCAGGAGCGGCGCGTGCAAATTTTGAACCTCTGACGTCGTCGCCTACATGGAGCCACGTGTCGACTCCTGAATGGTCTTATTTACTGCCTATGTGGAGGGTAAAACCCAGCTAATATTTTCTCGATATTGTCTGGCCGTCCGAAGGCCGACCCGGATCCGAATCGGGCCGACCCGCGGTCTGCTCGACGGGGTCAGTTTATATTATATTGTTATTTTATTTTTATTTTTTAAAATTAGGGAAAGGCCTAAAAGAAGTTTCGAATATACTTCTTCTAAAATTGCATGAAAAATCTTTAAAAAAAAAAATCATCAAATCTCAAAGTTCAAACAAAATTAGATAGCGGAAGAGCAGTGGTCTACTTGATTAATTAGAGTAATCGGTTCGATACTAATTTCCTAATTTCTCTCAGTAGAAGTAAAATATTTGTTCTAATGTTTTACTTAAGTTTCTAATTTGCCTATTATAAATGATTAATGGTGACTCCTAAATAAAAAAAGCTTACTAGTTAAAAATTCGGACCATAAATCGCAAATTAGTGTACAATGGGAGAGCCCAGACTAAGCCAAGTTTATTTGACCTCTATTATGTTTATCAAAATATAAACTTTTTCTATCCGACAAGAAGTTTTTTATTTTAATCTTGAAAAGTCTTTTTTTTTTTCCAACCAACTTTTTTTGTATGTGTCTATGTAGTGTGTATTTTATCAACAATTTCTTTCCATTACGTACTTCTAATTTAGTGGTTATGCTCAATTTTTCAAATATAAATTTTGTGCATACACTTAACATGTGTGTATATAGTACTATATATGTAAAGAGTCTCTTAAAATTTTCTCTTTCTACGGCTCATATGAGACATACTTTGTGGTCTTTCAATTTTCCTATCATACTTGTCGATCCCACTAGCGTCGGATTGTGTTGAATGAACAAATTAGGAAAATGGCTGTTTAATCTTAGTGAGGTAGAAAACTCCACTGCAAAGGATAGGAAGGACGAGACTAAGGGTGCGAATGGTAACGTTTACGTTCTTTTTTTGTTCCGAGCGAAACAAAAAAAAAAGTGTTTTGTTCGGGAACAATTTTTGAACAAAAAGAACGCGTTTGATAACGTTTGGTCCGGGAATAAAAAATGAACAAAACACGTTTGGTAAATTTTATTCTTTTTTTATTTCTTTTAATTTTTTAAACATTTTTATTTTATTTTTTATTTTTTCCTTTCTTTTTATTTTTTCTTTTTTCCGGCCGGTCCCCGCCTCCGGCGACCGGCCGGCCGGGGCCGGCGGCCTCGCCCGGCCACGGCAAGGCTCGCCGGCCCTCGGCGAGGCCGAGCCTCGTGGGTTGGGCGAGGCTCGACCTCGCCATGGCTTGGCAAGCTCGAGCTCGCCCAGATCTGACGAGGCTTCGCCGGGAGCCGGCGAAGCTCGGCCTCGCCATGGCTTGGCGAGCTCGAGCTCGCCCAGATCCGACGAGGTCGAGCTTCGCCGGGGGCCGGCGAGGCTCGGCCTCGCCCCGCGCGACGCCGAGCCCTCGCCGGATCTGGGCGAGGCCAAGCCTCGACGGCCGGTCGCCGGCCATGGCCGAGGCCGGCGGCCGGCGAAAGAAAAAAGAAGGAAAAAAAAAGAAGAAAAGAAAAAGAGAAGAAGAAGAGAGAGAGAAACGTTTCTTCAAGAAACGTTTAAACGAAAAACAAAAAATTTATGTTTCTTTTTTCTGTTCCTATTTCGTTCCGAAACAAAAAAAACAAAAAGGAACAAATGCAACCAAACGCGTTTGTTCCTTTTTGTTCTCGAACACTTTCCGTATAGAAGTGTGCCGGAAACGTTTCTAAGAAACGTTTCCATGCACACCCTAAATAATTTAGGTCTTCCTTAACCAAATCATTATCTTAGTAAAGCCACTCCAAGGATACAGTACTCCCTTGATCACTCATGAACTCTAGGAATCTCTTTTTGTCTAAAATCACAAGAGAGGATCAAGAGAATATATTATATACCTACTATGGAAATCACAAGAGAGAATTTTGAAATCTTCCAATACGAATACGAATACTTCCAATGTCATTCTCCCTCTGTTGGAAAAGACTGTCCTCAAAGGCCACTTCCATGAAGTTCTTGATCTTCATGATATAGTGATAGATCAACAACACTGAAATTACATACTCTCTATGAAGCTCACTTTGATAACTGCTTGATTTCCTTGGCTCTTTCTACGGACTCTTCCTCACATCTTCAGGTAATTGCTTGATTTCCTTAGTTATTTCTTTGGCATCTCCACTAAATTGATGCTTACTGGGTAATTAAAAGACCCAAAGGATTGAAAAAAATGATTTTTCAATATTTCACTTATTGAATTGTCATATGCAAACTCATTTTTTAAAATTCATTAATGAACCATCCCTTCCTAGTAAGTGATGACTAGAAGAGATTCCCAATCTCCCATTGCCTCTACATAAGATTTCAGATGTTAGCTTAAATTGATGTTATAAATTAGTTGTCAAAAGATTGACCATGGCTTGTGGGCTCCCACTTGAGATTAATTCTCTCTCTCTCTCTAGTGAAATCGATAACACTACCGACAACTAGTTGTAAATCTCTAAGTAGAATTCACTCCATCACAATGTTGAGATTGTTCTCTCTCTCTCTCTCTCTCTCTCTCTCTCTCTCTCTCTCTCTCTCTCTCTCTCTCTCTCTCTCTAATATGGAGTCATGTACATGTTGGCTGCAATGAGTGTTTTTATATTATAAAGGGCTGAAAATCCTGAATTGGTGGGCTAATTAAAAAAACAAAACATATAGAAAGCAATTCTACATGTATATGTAGTGGAGGTTCTATAAGGCAACACAAAGGATATTCTCTTTATTTATGGAACTCTAGTTCACTATGGAATTACAAGGATCACCCAATAAAAAACTTGAATAATACATGTTCATCTAGTTACAAAATCTTCAATAATACATGTCTAGTCTCCACCAATTTAGTACAAAAAAAATCTTTGTATTGCTATCACTAACTATATCTAAACTGTAGGACTACCCACTTGACTCATTGAAACTCCTCCTTTTAGCTGCTAATTTCAAAAAATTATCTAATAGTCTACATCTACAATAGACATTTCATCACGAAACATATTGCCACGTTATTCTACCTGAAGGAGAGATACCAAAGTGGTTGCTTCCCGAGGGTTATATCTTTTGTGACTTCAAAGGACTAGTATAAGAAGATTCTAGCACTAGCAAACTGTGTTGTATTTCAAGCAAAGGGTGATCTCCACTTTATGCTTACGGGATCCATTAATTGCAAAGAGAAGGTGAACACCAAGTATCTCGGGATGTTTGATTTTTCCTTGTCAATCACATCATGATGTCACTAATAAATGTCATGTTCTGCACAACATGCTTAACTACATATTGTTTAATGATTTCAATGGCATTAGCATATCTTTGTAATAGTCATGAGTAACGAGTACTTTTAACTAGACTCCATATCATTTTATGATAATTGCACCTACTGGCTACTAGGAAAAATGTTCCGAGCATGGTTAATTTCCTAATATGGCTCATAGATTTTTCCCGTTGGCGAAATCATATAACTAGCAACCTATTAATCAGGTATACTCATGGTAATTTATCAACAAGAAATGCGATAATTAACAATCAACTTTTTCATAGATTTATCACTCAAAACAAAAACTTAATGCTGAACATAGTAATTTACCGATGAAATTAATAACTCGCCGACATAGTTCCATTTTTTAAAAGGTAACAAAGGGATCGCCAAAGTAAAGAATTTACTAACTTTGAGTGGAAAGTAAATTATCATATATGGAAATTACCACTCAAAGCATAAACTTAGCAGTGAAATTAGCAACTTAGCCACATAATCTGCTTACAAACTAGTTAGTTATCACTAAAATAAGGAATTTGCCATTATGGATAAAATAGAAGTTAGTAAAAATATGGTTGGATTAAGCAACTTGCCAACATAGGCCCATTTTTACTGTAGCATATCACCAATAATTTAAGGAATTTATAAAATCCAAACTCAATGGTAAGTCACCAAGCTATTTAGAAATGTGCCATTAGAAATAAAATATCAAGATCCAAGTTAGTTTTGTTACGGAAAAATTATTAACTCATCATACATTATGAAGGGTGCCGCGGGTGGTGGGCTTGGTGAGAGAAAAAAGAAAGTACAAGGAGCTACGGGACCTTTAGCTGGACCGTCTATTGGGTGTGGGGATTGTACGGGGTATACTGCAATACTACCCTCCGCTATAAGCCAATCGTGTCACGGAAAAAACATAATATGGCCACATTGAATCTCACATTTACATTATTATTATTATTATTTTTTATGACTTTGAGGAACCCGTGACGTCTTAACACGGACAAAAACTAGAAAAGGTCTAGGATAACAGGGGTAAATATTAGGAGCAACATGTGTCTTTGCCACCACATACGTAACATCGGGACATTTACATTAACAAATTATTTGTTAAGGATTTCTACTCAAAAGTTTAAATCATTAAAAAGTAATTTGTTTGAGGGCAATTGGTCAGGTTCCTTAAGAAACGAAGCCCGCGTGAAGAAGCTACAGAGACTCTTGGCTTGTAATCTAATTTTGCTTCGCTCCTTGAGCGGCTGAGCCCCCAAAAAAATGAGAACTCTCAAGAGAAAAACAAACGTTGCGGCTAATACAATATATTTAAATGGTAATAAAATGAGTCTATCTATTTATTTTTATTTTTTTTGAAAAGAACATATGCTATGGCCTATATGTTAAGATGGGGATTCATTTCTTCGAAATTCCACTTGCCTACAGCCCCTTTTTACTCCTTTAAAGTATCAAAGTGCTCTCTGCCTCTTTTTATGTTCTGGATCTTCAAGAATACAAGAGGAGGGTAAATAGCCGGACATCAGCTGGATTGGACGGACAAATCCATAAGCAGGGATGAAAACAAATTTTGAGAGCACTCTGGGAGATTTTTGGACTCCTTCCTTCCCAGTCGGACGTCTTCCGTCATCACTCGCGACCATTCCCTTACCATGGCCCAGAAACTCTCTGTTATCCTCTGTTTTTACATTCATTCCATCAAAGGGAGTTGAGCCTTTTGCCCAAAGCCTCTTCCATCGACACCGATCACGGTAGCTGGCGTACTTGGAGTCCCGGTTCCAGCGTTCGATTATTGCTCATCACCGTGGATCTCTTGTTTCTGTGAAGTATCGGGAGAGGCGTTGCCTTGCCTTGTTTTGTAGGGGAAAACTCTGAAGCTGTCAAGTCCCGCTCAATCTCCATGTATCGATCTCAAGTTCGTTGATCGACGCTTACCTGAACCTCTTTGGACGAGTTTACTCAGCAGTCGTGGTTGAATATCCCACCTCGCTAAGGTTGGTTTTGGAACATTTCTTTCGGTCATTTCATGAGTGAAGATTTAGTTTGAAGTTGACGCTGGTGTATGTCTGGGAAGAGACCAGTATTGAAATCATTTTTTTCCTTGATGAATCAAACCCTGTGTTCAAAGAAAGAAGTATTTGGATTGTCGTGCGGTGTTCCATTGAGTCTATTTCCTGAGATGCTCACCAAGTGTTTGATGGAATGCGTGGGTCACATCTATGATCCTTGCCACGTGCTGTTGATTGATTAGGAAGCAAAACTGACACATTCGGATTGATTTTGTTGAACGGTACTGATCATGGGATGTGGTTTTTTTTTTTTTTTTTTGGTATTGGAAGAACCGGCTTGCAGTCGACAGCCGCGCCCGTAAACCCCTAAGTGACACTTAAGCAGAATGACAAACCACCCCTAAGTCACACTTAATACACCTAACGCCTTCCCTGGGTTTTGAACCCTTCATCTTTTCGTTAAGGATGGGATGTGGTTGTTAGTCTATGCATTGTGGATTAAAATGTTTTTCCCCATTTACTACGGATCTGCTTTCCTTTACAGTACACTTTGTGGTCTCCAAATATGTTACCAACTCTCTATTTTTGCTATTTTTTGCATCTATCCGGCCCCCATGGTGATTGTTCGTTTTGCTTGGTGGGAAAAGTGGCTCGAAATCTTTGCCCCATACGTTGATTAGCTTGGTGAATCTCCCACTGGATGAGGTCCAGTTCTTCCCCTCATATCCGGTGTGTCTTTCTGAAAATCTCGGCTTATGCATCATGGTTAACGGACGATGTGGTGCTCCAGGCAACTAAAGCCAGACAACGGTGATGTTTCATTCGATGCTTGAATACGTCGATCAACGATGAGGTTGAGTTTGTTTAATTAGTAGAGCAGAGTTTTTCGAGATATGCGAAAGGAAGATGATAGGAAGAAGACGATAGGGAAAAAAACGAAAAAAGAAGAATAAAAAACAAGAGAATTCATTGTGGGCTTAGCATGAGAGGATGGGTTAGTGCCGTTATGTTCAATATTGGTTTTACTGGTGATTGGGCTCTAGATCTCCTTTTCTTTCCTTTTCTTTTCTTTTTTTCTTTCAAGTGAGTTTGGGTTTGATTAGTTTCTAGAGGGAATTGAGACCACTTTGAATTTTTGATCGAAGCCTCTTAAGGCAATAAACCTGATGACCCGTCCCCATGGCTTTCATATGTGAGACAGGTGTCCGGCCCATGTCTGAGCCAAAAAAAAAAGGAGCAAAAAAGATATCATGAGACTAAGCTGTGCAAATATGAATCGAGGTCTGAGTATGATGTCAGAAAGTTGAAGCACATATTACACGATTCGAATTCATCAAATACGAATCGATGTCCAAGCATGTGCCTACACAAGTAAAAATAGGTTAATAAGTAAACATTACTTTGAAGTAAAATCATTTAAAGTAATGTTAGGGGACACATTTTGGTTCCCATTTTTACAACATCTCATTTTAAATGGCACTTAATGTCAACATCAGTAGTATTTAACTTATTTTTCACTTACGCTCACGATTTTCCACTAAAGAAAATAATCTAATGATTTGAAAAAAAAACAATTTCACACTTTGGAGATGTCAATACCAAATTGAAAGAAATTAAGGTGACTAGTGATTGTTAATGTGGCTTGTGAAATTAGTTCTTAGAACTAAAGACTTGAAGGCACGTGAGAGCGAAGCTTGAACCGGTGAAGTAATGAAGTAGGTGAAGTCCTGAAAATGAAATAGGTCGAGTTGATTATATTGTGGCCGAAGAAGTGACACTAGTAGTGGGGCTTATTTTCATAAAGTTAGCCAAAGGAATTTGGATAAAAATATTCAATCAAAATCATAGCTTATTGCAGCCTTGCAGCTTTATAAGTCGTCTTAGTCAGAAACACGGGGCATCTTTCAAAACTAATAAATGAAAATTTCAAAGAAGGACCCGAAGTAAATCTATTTTCTCAAATAATGACTCAAAGTAAACTTTGTTTCAAATAAAAATTCGAAGTGGACTCATTGTTTCAAATAAGAACCTGAAATGAATTTTGTGCCAAATAAGGACTCGAAGTGATAAAGTTAATCTCTATTAAGGACCTTAGCTTGCCAATAGACATTTTCTAGCAATTAAAATAGAGGCAATTTTGATAAAAATGTCATTGAAAAAAAGGGAAAATTCTAAATTAATTAAGTTTAGGCTATTCATTTAGATGTTTACATTTTCTTCTTTCTTCTCCCCCACTACTCCTCAACCAAATCGCTGCCTGGTCATTGTCGTGACTCGATTCTCGTCGCTCCTCACCTTGCTCGACCGGTGGAGAATTTGGGTCTTCACAAACAAAGAAAGAAACATATGGTTTTCTTCTTGTTTTTGAATTTGTTCCTCAACCAGCAGAGAATTTGGGTCTTCGACTTTGTGAAGGATGGGTACAAGAAATTGGGAGAACTTCAGTCTTTAACTTTCCAGAGGATGGGTACAAGGAACGGGGGGACCATAGAAAACCTAGAGTTTTTTTGTTTTTGTTTTAGGATTTGTTAATTTTCCCTAGATTTTTTTTGGACAAAATTGCCCAAACTTCAATCATCATAAATGTCACATGCTTGATAGCTGGCGAATGTTTGGCTGACCAGCAAGCTCAGATCTTTATTTGGAATTGATTGAATCACTTCAGATCCTTATTTGAGACGATTGGTCCATTTTAGATCTTTATCTGACACAAAATTCATTTCGTCCTTATTTGAGAAAATTGGTCCACTTCGGGTTTTTATTTGAAATTTTCCCATATTATTTTATTAAGAGCTTGAAGTGACTAAATTAATATCAAATAAAATTTGAGCTCATCAGTCCTTCAAATATTTGCTAGCTAGTGAGCATTTGATATTTTAGGGGTCGAAATATGAGCATTTTTGTAACAAAAATGCAATGTAAATCAGTCACCGGACTCACTCTATCCTTGGATTCACTCCAAGTGTGAGCATCAAAATCAAATTTTATCATTTTTCTTTCCAGAGTAAAGTCGCGAGAAGTGAAGCTACCTCGAAGGTGATGAGCAAATACTCCCCTACGCTTTTGACTAAGCAAAAAAGACAATAAGAGACATTGTCAAATCACATTAAATTCATAATGATCGGCATAATTAGTACGCTTGCTTAACGTGGAAATCTTCTTTTGGACCAAATAATTTGAATGGAACACTTAGGCAAAAATTTTCTTAGGAACTCTTGTCCAAAGTATCTAATGTTTTTGAAAAGGACTTGCACTTTAATTTGTCTAAGATTATCATTGCTAAGCATCCAATGAAAAGGGTCCTACTCGACCAAAAGATCCTTCCCCCCAAAGTATAAAAAGTAAGCTATTGGCATATTAAGAAATCATTTACAGGTGTTCTTATAGAAATTTTCTAGTTTCTTCAAATTTATACATTGAATCAATCGCATCACTTTCAAGTAAATAAAAGGCTTGGTTTATTTTCATGCATGAGCAATGAAAGGAAAAGGCAATACTTATCCAATTTGTAACTAGAATGTCTAGTGCATAAAGAAAAATATGACGTACCAATTATTGGTGAAGACATACTCAAATTAAAACCCTTTTCTCATATCAGCACTAGTATGTTAATAGTTGCATAACCAATAGGTCTTGTGAAAAATATTTAAAATGATTTGCACGCCAAAGCTATTCTCTCAAGTTAACTAACAGGCCTGCACTCTAAATTTGGATCTCTTCATTCCCATTGTATAGTGATATATCTATAGTAAGCGAATCATGAAAGGCATATCAAATAATCATGCAAATTTTAGCCACCAAAATCACGCTAGTGACATTTGTTTGTTGTTCCCGGTGCCGCGGTATTTTGGTACACATCATCCACCTTTAGACAAAGTACTCTTTGTTGTTAATAAGTTCTTATTGGAAATGAAGAGAAAAAGAAGGATGAATAAATTAAATTAAAGCAAACGAAAGTGAGGTGGTGACCATCTAATGAGCCACATTTCAACTCTTCATAAAACCCTCCACATAGTACCAAAATATTGTGATAGCACCAGATGAATTCAATAATTCAAGGTAAGAGAGAGAGAGAGAGCACAAACTTTATATAAAAGGATTTAGAAATTCTCATTTGATATGAAAGGAGGAAAAAAAACACTCAAAATCGCTCCTATATTGCAAGTTCTCTCACCATCATCCAGTAGTCATACTATAATCCATGCAAAATAAAAATCTCAACCTTTCGCAATCCTTTTATCGGCAAGAAGTGTCCAAAAGCTCCTCCATGAGAACGTCGCCGAAAGGTAATTGTACATGCACTAAATAGTATAATTGAGACATCAAGCAGAAGCTCTCATTCCACGAATCCTCTATACGTCATTGCTATTCAAAGTCTTAAGGCTCCAGCTTCGTAATATAGTTGGTTCACAATATCTTATCACTAGTGACAAACACCTTCAGATGAGTAAGTGATTATATTTACTAAGAAGTTAGGATAAACGAGTGTTAACATGGAATAAAAGGTTTAACAAAAATGAAATAAAAGTGAAAAAAGTATTCCCTAAATAGTTATTCGATCATGGATAATGCATTAGCTGAGAAATTCTAAATATGACATTAAAAATATAAAATAAATATAAAATGTCGAAAACAAAATTAATTAAGGAGTGAGATCAAAGCGACTTGGCTAAGGGGGCGATGACTCAATAGTCTTTAGGCAAGATATGATATGGAGACATTTAGTTTGAAAAGTGGAGGGAAAGTGGGGGAAACTTGTTTTAGGGTTTGCTTGTCTAGAATCCATTATGAGAGAAAAAATAAGTCAAATTTTTCATTATAAATAATAATTCAACATGCTATGTTTTTGCGATTGACCCTTGTATATTGACGCTAGGGGCATGGGAGTCTTGCTAGTTTTCTTTTCTATTTCTTTTATTAATGGAAAAAGGCAAGTCAAGTCAAGAAGAAGGCTCCACGCACCTTCTACAAAATGCCATGGAAATTACACACGCATTGATTGTCCTTTTGTTTTCGTTTCTATCTACCTACATTTTATTAAATTAGTTTGGTCCAGAATATGCTTGCCAACGCAGAACATCATAATTATCGGTTGGTTTTCATTTCTATTTTTTTTGTTAGTAGAGAAAGTAAATCAAGACAAGAAAGGGAGAAAAAAATAAGGATATGACATAAATTTTATGCACCTCCTGTGGATATTATTTGTGCATTGATTGTCCTTTTATTTTATTTTCTATTGCTATCTATTTTTATTAAATTAATTAGTAGATAATATGCTTCTATTTCTTTATAAGTAGAAAAAGCAAGTCAAGCCAACAAAGGAAAGGAAAGAAAGGACACTTCTATTTCTTTATTAATAGAAAAAGCAAGTCAAATCAACAGAGGAAAAGAAAGAAAGGAGCACCTCCCGTGGAAATTAATGTGCATGCCAGGGGCATGGGAGTATTTTTAGTTTTCTTTTCTATTTCTTTTATTAATGAAAAATGTAAGTCAAGTCAAGAAGCAGGTTCATGCACCTTCCACAAAATGCCGTGGAAATTATGCATGCATTGATTGTCCTTTCGTTTTCTTTTCTATCGCTATCTACTTTTTATCAAATTAGTTCGGTCAAGAATATGCATGCAGACTCGAGCATTAAAATTATCGATTGATTTTCGTTTTTATTTTTTTATTAATAAAGAAAGCAAGTCAAGACAAGAAAGGAAAATAAAAAGAAAATAAAAAGGATACGACATAAATTGTATGCACCTCCACGGATATTACATGTGCGTTGATTGTCCTTTATTTTATTTTCTATTACTATATGCTTTTTATTTTTTTATTCGATCTTGAATTAATCAACCATTTGGAACACCAAGAGGGAGAAAACAAAGAAATCGTGGCAGAGGATCATCAGATTCGTTCCAGAAAAACCAAACATGTACTAATTTTTACCGATAACGAGCAAAATACTAATGCTAATAGTAAAAATACTAATAATATTGATCAAGCCGACAAAGTGACTTTCATACGTTATTCACAACAATCAAATTTTCATTGAGACATAATCAAAGGCTCTATGCGTGCTCAAAAACGTAAAATAGTTATTTGTGAATTGTTTCAAGGAAATGTGCATTCTCCTCTTTTTTTGGACAGAATAGGCAAACCCCTTTTTTCTTTTGATATCTCCGGGATGATAAAATTCATTTTGAAAAAATGGATGTATTAAAAAAACAACAGAATTAAGAATTTCGGATTATACCGAGGAAAAGAAAAAAGAAAATGAGAAAAGAAAAAGAGGAAGAAAAAAGAGAAGAATACAAAAGACAAGAGAAAGCACAAACAGAAATAGCACAAACCTAGGATAGAGTTTTATTTGCTCAAGCAATAGGAGGATCCCTATTAGTAACCCAATCTTTTCTTAGAAAATATATTCTATTCTCTTCAATGATAATAGCTACAAATATAGCCTGTATGTTATTATTTCAATTTTCCGAGTGGTCTAAGGACTTAAAAGATTGGAATAGAGAAATGCATGTTAAATGAACCTATAATGGTGTTCAATTATCAGAAACCGAATTTCCAAAAAATTGGTTGACAGACGGTATTCAGATAAAGATCCTATTTCCTTTTTACCTTAAACCTTGGCACAAATCTAAGGTGCCACCCCCCATAAAGATCCGCTGAGAAATAAAGAGCAAAAAAATGAATTTTGTTTTTTAACAATTTGGGGAATGGAAACTGAAGTTCCTTTTGGTTCTCCCAGAAAACAACGTTCATTTTTTGAAACCATTTTTAAAGAACTTAGAAAAAAAATTAGAAAATTACAAAAGAATCCATTTTTAGTTATACAGGTTTTAAAAGAAAGAATAAATCTTTTTTTAAACCTTTCAAAAGAAAGAAAAAAATCGGTCATGAAAACCATTCTATTTTTAAAAGGAATAAAAAAAGAACTTTCAAAAAGAAACCCAATTCCATTATTTGGATTAAGAGAAATATCTGAATTGAGTGAAACTAAAAAAGAAAAAGATGGGATAATCAGTAATCGGATGATTCACGAATCGTCCATTCAAATTCGATTTTTGGATTGGACAGATTATTCATTGACAGAAAAATGAAAGATCTGGCTGATAGAACAAGCACAAACAGGAATCAAATAGAAAAAATGACAAAAGAGAAGAAAGGATTTTTAACTCCGGAAATCAAAATATTAGTTCTAATAAAACAAGTTCTCCTGCTAAACTATTAGCATCAATAAAAAATATTTGGCAAAAATTAAAGAAATTCAAAAGAATAAATGTTCGATTAATTCATAAATCATATTCTTTTTTTCAAATTTTTAATTGAAAGAATACACATAGATATACTTATCTGTATCATTAATAGTCCGAGGATCACTACACAACTTTTTTTGATAATTCAACAAAAATGATCGATAAATACATTTACAATAATGAAACAAATAAAGAAAAAATAGCTAAAACAAATAAAAAAAAGTTCGTTTTATTTGGACTAAAAAAAATCAATTTCTGATACTAGTAATAAAAATTCAAAGATTTTATTATCCTCCTTCTCACAAGCATATGTATTTTACCAATTATATCAAACACAATTTTGTAATTTGTATAAGTTAAGATATGTCCTTCAATATCACGGAACATCTTTTTTTCTTAAGAATGAAATAAAGGATTATTTTGAAACACGAGGAATTTTTTTATCCTGAATTAAAACTTAAAAATATTTTGAATTCGGAAATGATTCAATGGAAAAACTGGTTAAAGGGTCATTATCAATATGATTTCTCTCCGATTAGATGGTATCGATTAGTACCACACAAATGGCGAAATAGATTCAATCAAACACGTATAGTGCAAAATAAAGATTTAAACAAAAGGCATTCAAATGAAAAAGATCGATTAATACTAATTAATTACAAAAAATTAAATAATTTTGAATTAAATTCATTATCAAATTCAAAATATAACCTTCAAAAATACTATGGATATGACCTTTTCTCATATAAATCGATTAATTATGAAAATAAGAAGGATTCACATATTTATGTATCACCATTACGTTTAAATAATAAACAAGAGATTTCTTATAATTACAACAAGTTATATAAAAAAAAGGTAAATTAATTAATATGCCAGGAGGTATTATCCCTATTAATTTAGAAGATGATGATATTCTAAATCTAGATAAATATACAGATAGAAAATATTTGGATTGGAGAATTTTCGATTTTTGTCTTCGAAATAAAGTCAATATTGAGTCCTGGATTGATATCGATACCAATGATAATAAAAATACTAAGACTGGGTTTAATAATTATCAAATAATTGATAAAATGGATCAAAAAGGTCTTTTTTTTTTTCTTAAAAATTCCCAAAATGGAGGAATTATGGCATCCAACAAAAAAAAAAAAAAAGATCTTTTTGATTGGAATCTTTTTGATTGGATGGCAATGAATGAAGAAATACTAAGTCATCCCATATCAAATCTAAACCTTTGGTTCTTTCCAGAATTTGTGATCCTTTATAATACATATATTATGAAACCATGGATCATACCAATCCAACTACTTCTTTTAAATTTTAATGAAAATGTTAGTGAAAATAAAAACATCACTAGAATAAACAAAAGGGATCTTTTTCTATTTTCTAATGAAATAAAAATCGATTGAATTAGAGAATTGAAATCAAGAAGAAAAAGAATCCACAATTCGAGATAATCTTGAATCAGATGCACAAAATCAAGCGAATCTTGGATCACTTTTCTCAAACCAAGAAAAATATACTGGAGAAGATTATGCAAGCTCCGATATGAAAAAACGTAGAAAGAAAAAAAAAAAAAAAAGAATATAAGAGCAACACGGAAGTAGAGCTTGATTTTTTCCTAAAAAGGTATTTACGTTTTCAATTGAGATGGGTTGATTCTTTAAATCAAAGAATGATCAATAATATCAAAATATATTGTCTCCTACTTAGACTAATAAATCCAAGAGAAATTGCTATATCCTCTATTCAAAGGGGAGAAATGAGTTTAGATATTTTGATTATTCAAAAGGATTTAACTCTTACAGAATTAATGAAAAAGGGTATATTAATTATCGAACCAATTCATTTGTCTATAAAAAATGATGGACAATTGATTATGTATCAAAGTCTAAATATTTCATTGTTTCATAAGAGTAAGCCCAAAATTAATCAAATATACCGAGAAAAAAGCTATGTTGCTAAGATTAATTTGGATAAATCCTTTGTAAGACATCAAAAAATGGCTGAAAATAGATACAAAAATGATTATGATTTGTTGTTTGTTCCCGAAAAGGTTTTATCCACTAAAAGGCATAGAGAATTAAGAATTCTAATTTGTTTCAATTCGAGGAAGAGAAATGGTATTCATAAAAATCCAATATTTTGCAACAACGTAAAAAACTAGGGTGAATTTTTGGATAAAAGAAAACATTTTGATAAAAATAAACTAATTAAATTAAAGTTCTTTCTTTGGCCTAATTATCGATTAGAAGATTTATCTTGTATGAATCGATATTCGTTTGATACCAATAATGGGGGCCGCTTCACTATGATAAGGATACATATGTATCCACGATTGCAAATTTGTTAATTATGTGTTTTTCATATATATTATGTACCATATATGTATTGTATATGAAAAAATGAGTTGCACCTATGTATTGTCTTACCTTCCAGTCCGATACATGAATACTAATTCAATGCATTTATCAATATCCAATAGATCTATAAATGATTAACGGAATCTTCTTATTTTTTCTTTTTTTATTTATTATTAGATTTTGATCCAAATTTTTTTCCCTTTGCTAAATGTAGAAATATATCACCCTTTCCTATTCCTCTACTAATTTTCCAATTCCTATACGAATAAAATTGAAAAGAAAATTGGATTGATTCATTTTATTTGAGGAGTTCATAAAGAAATTAAGATTACTTGTGTATACCAAACTAAAATGACTAGCATTATTCTTACTGATCAGTAAAATCCATTAAAAAAAAAAAAGAGGATAGAAAATCCGTTTTATGGTAAAAAATTCATTCATCTCAGTTATTTCACAAGAAGAAAAAGAAGAAAACAGGGGGTCCATTGAATTTCAAGTATTTCGTTTCACCAATAAGAAGTTCATTAAAATTCAAGATCGAATAAATAAATAAAATAATTAAAATTCCTTTTTCACTTAACGAGTTTTTTTGACTCCCGAATATCCAACTGACTAATTAATTCTTTATAACGTATTCTATTTTTCTTTGACAAATAAGTGATTATCTTTACTAAGAAGTTAGGAAAAAAAAAAAGAGCGTTAACATGAAATAAAAGGTTCGACAAAAATGAAATAAAAAGAAAAAAGCACTCCCTAAATAGTTATTCAATCATGGATAACTTATTAGCTAAGAATTTCTAAATGTGACATTAAAAGTATAAAACAAATGTAAATTGTCGAAAAAAAAATAATTTAAAGAGTGAGATCAAAGTGATTTGGCTAAGGGGGGATGACTCAATAATCTTTAGGTAAGATATGGTACAGAGAAATTTAGTTTGAAAAGTGGGGGGAACTTGTTTTAAGGTTTGCTTGTCTAGAATCCCTTCTGAGAGAAAAAATAAGTCAAATTGGTCATTATAAATAATAATCCGACAGGCTATGTTTTTGCAATTGACCCCTCGTATATTGACGCTAAGGGCATGGGAGTCTTGCTAGTTTTCTTTTCTATTTCTTTTCTATTTCTTTTATTAATGGAAAAAGGCAAGTCAAGTAAAGAAGAAGGCTCCACGCGCCTTCTACAAAATGCCGTGGAAATTATACGCGCATTGATTGTCCTTTTGTTTTCGTTTCTATCTACCTACTTTCTATTAAATTAGTTCGGTCAAGAATATAGACTCAGAGCACATCAGAATTATTGATTGGTTTTCGTTTGTATTTTTTTGTTAGTAGAGAAAGTAAGTCAAGACAAGAAAGGAAAAAAATAAAATAAGAATACGACATAAATTTTATGCACCTCCTTATTATTTGTGCATTGATTGTCCTTTTATTTTATTTTCTATTGCTATCTATTTTTTATTATATTAATTGGTGGAGAATATGCTTCACTAACTCGAAGGCATCGAAATTCTTCGTTGATTTCACTTCTATTTCTTTATTAGTAGAAAAAGCCAGTCAAGTCAACAGAGGAAAAGAAAAAAATGACGCTTCTATTTCTTTATTAATAAAGAAAGCAAGTCAAGTCAACAGAGAAAAAGAAAGAAAGGACACACGTAAATTTTATGCACCTTCCGTGGAAATCACGTGTGGGGCATGGGAGTATTTCTAGTTTTCTTTTCTATTTCTTTTATTAATAAAAAAGGTAAATCAAGTCAAGGACTAGGTTACACGCACCTTCTATAAAATGCTGTGGAAATTACGCATGCATTGATTATCCTTTCATTTTCTTTTCTATCGCTATCTGCTATGCGGCCATCAGAATTATCGGTTGATTTTCTTTTCTATGTTTTTATTAGTAGAGAAAGCAAGTCAAGACAAGAGAGAAAAAAAGAAAAAGAAAGGACGCGACATAAATTTTATGCACCTCCCACGGATATTAGGCGTGTATTGATTGTCCTTTTATTTTATTTTCTATTGCTATTTGCTTTTTATTAAATTAATTGGTGGATAATATGCTTTATTGATTCCGAGCATCAAATTGTTCATTTGTTTTCGTTTCTATTTCTTTATTAGTAGAAAAAGCAAGTCAAGTAAGTCAACAGAGGAAAAGAAAGAAAGAACACGCGTAAATTTTATGAACCTTCCGTGGAAATTACGCGAGCAATAATTCACCTCTACTTTCTTTTCTATGGTTTTCTTTGATTATCACTGCCGCGTGATTCGAGAAAGTCATCGTCAAAAAGAATAAAGTGATGTACACATGAGAGATAAAGCTGCAACCCAACCTTGGAATCGCTCAAGATATGAGCATGTAGAAGGAACAAAAGTGGTGGGGGCTACCTGCCCATCAAAATCAACTTGATCTTTTTTTCTTTTCTGAGCAAAGCCGCGTGGAGGGAAGCTAGCACGAAACTGATAGAGCAAACATTTCCTTGCGCTTTTGACGTAAGCAACAAAGACAAAGAAAGAAGGTAAGATATCATCAAATCACATGAAACTCATAATGATTAGTATAATTATTGCACTCGATTGACATCACTGATAGTTTATATGAAGTATAAATTTCGATAATAACAAAATAAGCTAAACTCTATGTGTAATGCATTCCATGTTAGTGGATGCTTTACACTTTTGAAGTACCATTCTTCGTTATAGTCTAAATGCCAAAATTCTCTTTTGGACTAGATAATCCAAACATAATATGTTCTTTTACGCCTAATAAAAGTCTTTCTTACAAATTCTCATACCAAGTATTCAGTACTTTTGAAAATGACTAGCACTTTGATTTGACAAGGAATGACATCACAAAACATATGAATTCCTAAAAAGCATCTAATGAATAATGCCCTAGTCAAGTGAAAGATCCTTTGCTCGAAAGTAATAGAAGACAAACTATTGGTGTACCAATTAATCATTTTGAGGCGATCTTTTAGAAAATTTCTCATGTCTTTGAATTTATACATTAGAACCTACTGCATTACTTTCAATTGAACAAAAAGTTTGATCTATTCTCATGCCTGAGCTATGAAAGGAAAAAAAAGGTAATCCTTATCCAATTTGTAATTAGATTGCCTAATGCATAGAAAATGTGAAACCGATCGTTGGTGAAGACATGCTCATATCAAAGCCCTTCTCTCAAATCGGCACAAGTATCTACATACATGCATGACTAATACATCTTGTGTAGGATATAACAATTGATTTACATATTAAAGCTATCCTCTCGAGTTATCCAATAGATCCGCACTCTAAATTCGGATTTCTTCATTCCCATTATATATTGATTTATCATAAGGCATGGCAAAAAATCATGTGAAGCTTAGCTACCAAAATAGTAATATGCAACAAATCACGCTAGCGACATTTCCCCGTGCCACAGCACATCACTTCTCCGAGCTTGTTGAGCCCACCGGGCAACGCCTCCTCTCCAATTTCCTGTCACATCCTCTCATCTGCCTTGCCCACAAAGCTGGAAATTAATATAATATTCTTTGTTGACCTTCAAAAAAGAAAGTCACGCCTCTGCGTGTAAAGAAAATACCGAGAAGATCCGATGGGGAACAAATCTCACTGATTGCGAATGCCATTTCCTGGAAGCCACAGCCAAGTACTTCATTGGCTGGCCAAGGGAGTAGCTTACCTTTTAAGATCTCGCTTCATCCTTCAGCACCTTCATTTTCCAAGCAAACACACCAGCACCTGCCTCCTTTTACCAAATTCTAATGGCTTCTTCTTCTTCTGTGTTAATTATTTCGTGACCAAAAAAGTGACATTGGCATTGAGGCTTGTTTTCAAAAAGCTCGCCAAAGGAATTAACAAAAAAATATTCGATTGAGATCACGACTTGTTACATCGTTCAAAGTCGGTTGTAGTTAAAAAAATTGGAAAAGGTAAAGCCTCGATTTCAAACAACACTACTTGTATTTTACTAAGCTGGGATCTTCCGTACATATCATGTGTAAATAACAGACAAAGTGCATAGGTTAAGCCCGGTGCATATTTCCTTTTTAAAAAAAGTAATAAAATAAAATAGAAAAGAGAATTTTCTGGGGACTAGATGAGTTGAATGATGTAAACATGCACATGACTCCCTCATTCCATTCTTAAGCAAAAGATGGCTACTTAAAAATATGAAAATCAATTAATGGGAAAAAACAAAATTGCATCCGGTACACGTCAAAAAATCTATTTCATGACTTATTTTTTTGGGGACACAATGAGTTGAATAAGCAAAAAATCTAAACAATTTCCTACCGAATAATGTGAAAGATATGTTGCCATTCATAGAAGACCAACTATTGGAATGGAATATATCGGATTTGGGTTGAGAATGATAATCTTTTTATTGCATACATAAATTTATAACTTAGTTTTTTATATGCTTTGAATAATATTGAATCTTGGCAAATAAAATAAAGTAGGGATGTTCGATTCCCAATACGATTCAATGAAATCGGTCACTTTTTTTAAAAAAAAAAAATCACTAAAGGGTGTTCGTGCACAATGAGAAGTGACAAATCCTAAGATATTAACGGAAGTAATGATAAATGAAAAGTCACTGTGCCATAACTTGTGACTCTGTTGGATAAGATAGTGTTTAATTCACATTTGATCAATTTTTTTGAAGAAATAAAAAATATATTTAGTCAGTCTAGTCCGATCTAATTCACTTTTAAGAATTAGGAACTACATGAACATTCTTGAAAATCGGGCTCAATCAGCTGATTCGGTTCGGTTCGAGCAATTGCAAATTTCGAACGGTTCATTTTGAACACTCGTAAAATAAAGTCACTTTCCGGTTTTTTGTAAGACAAAAACAAAAAATTTTAAAATACAAATGAACAAAAGAAAACTTCTCATCCATTTGTGAAAAATGAAAAGAAAAAAAGAAAAAGAAAAAGGCACTTTTCTTGACACGGTGGCACCGTGACGATGCGACGATCAATGTTTCTCAGTTCGCATCGATTTCATGACCAACTCCACGATAAAAAGCATCACTCATTGCCAAGGTTGTACTAACACGGACACGCGACACACGACATAATACAACACGACACGTCGACACGTCATTTATCAAAAGTAGAAAATTTCGACACGTTCCAATACGTTATATATTAAAAAATATTTTTATTTTTAATTAATTTGATTCAAATTTATAATTAAAAAAACTACAATGAATTTACACTAATGATTTAATATACAGTACTTTTATTTTTCAAAATTATTTTTAATTTTATTTAACAATTTTTCCGATTAAATAAAAAGCCCCCAAACCCCTTCCATTAAATAAAAAGCCTCCACGCCCTCCTGTGCGCCCAAACGCCCTTTTCCCTCGTTTCTTTCCCACCCCCAAATTTTGTTCACTTTTTTTTCCTTCCACCTGACACCTGACATCGTCGCTTCCCCCTCCCTCCAACACGCCAAATCCCTCTTTTTATTCTTTTATTCTCAAAACCCTAGCAACGCTTCTTCTCCTCCTCCTCGCCGCCCGACGCATTGCCTCTCCTCTTCCTCTCGATTTCTGCTTGCCAGGGGTGGAACGCGCGGTCCTGTGCGCCGAGAGGCTGCACACCGCCGCGAACTCCTCCTCCTCCCCCTTGCCGCCGCCGCCGCCGCCGCCGCCGCCGCCGCCGCCCCGCTCGACGACGCCGCCCTCCCCACGCGCGCTCTCTCGTGAAGTTCCTCCTCACGGCCCTCGCCTCAGTCTCTACTCTCTCTCTGGCCGTCTCTCGCCGTCGCGGGCCCGACACGGAGTCACATATAACGTGTCCGTGCAACCTAGCTCATTGATTGACACGAATCCAAACTAAGCTCAGATTCTATCTTAATGTCGTCGTCTTCTTCTTCTTCCGAAGCGAAATGGCTGTACGATGTCTTCCTCAGCTTCAGAGGCGAGGACGTCCGCCGCGGCTTCCTCGCTGACCTCCACAGGTGTCTGCTTCATCGAGGCATCAACGCCTACATCGACAGCGAGGACCTGAGGCGCGGGGACGAGATCTCGCCCGCCCTCATGAAGGCCATCGAGGAGTCGCGGATCGCCGTGCTCGTCTTGTCCGAGGACTACGCTTCGTCTAAGTGGTGCTTGGACGAGCTGGTGAAGATAATGGAGTGTAGGCGGCTCAAGAAACAGCGGGTGATGCCCGTGTTCTACAAAGTGGAGCCCGGGGTGATTCGAGGGCAGAGAGAGAATTATGGCAAGGCATTGGCCAGCCACGAGAAGAAATTGGGACAGGATCCTGAGAGGGTGAAGAAATGGAGGGAAGCCCTAACCGAAGCCGGCAATTTGTCCGGTTGGCATTATGACCATGGGTAATCATAGTATTCCTGTTCGACCCTGGAAAAGAATTTGGAATTTTCTAATTTTATTGATACATGATGGCATCGATAAGTGCGTTAAGAGTCATTTTTTGGAATGTCGCAGAGTAATTGTTTACTTCGTGTTAGTTTTAGTTAGTTTAATGGATTGTATATTTCCATTTATTCTCGTTCTTTTTGCTGCTTTGTATTGGCAGAGATGATACCAAGTTCATTGAGAGCATCGTCAAAGAGATCTCAACTATAGTAGCACGAGTCCCCTTGAGTGTTGCCAAGTATCCCGTCGGTCTAGGTTGCCGGGTAGAAAAAGTAATGTCGTTGTTGAGTATAGGCTCAGATGATGTTCGGATGATAGGAATATGGGGAACTGGAGGTGTAGGGAAGACCACTATCGCTAATGATGTCTATAACAGAATTTATAGACAGTTTGATGGGTGCAGCTTTCTTGCAAATGTTAGAGAAACTTCCGATAGACTTGGCCTAGTTCATTTGCAAGAAAAACTGTTACGTGAAATATTATGGAAAGAAAGTATAACGGTCTTGAATGTGTATGGAGGCGCTAATCTGATACGAGATAGACTTCGCTGCAGGAAGATTCTGCTTGTGCTTGATGATGTGGATGATGTGGAACAGTTAAATGCATTAGCTAGAGAATGTGAATGGTTTGGAAAAGGGAGCAGGATCATTGTTACGACAAGAGATAAACATGTACTAACTTCTCATGGGATAGATCTAGTATATAAAGTCGAACCATTAGATCAAGTTGAAGCTTTTGAACTTATGAGTTCACATGCTTTTCCAAGAAACCAGACCAAAGACATACACAGGGATCTCATATATAATATTCTGGGCTATGCTAATGGCCTTCCCTTAGCAATTGTGGTCTTGGCTCCTCTTTTATGTGGTAGAAGTAGAGAAGAATGGGAGAGTACATTGAAAAAACTTGCTGAAAGTCCTAATAAAAAAATAAACAGTATTCTTAAGATAAGTTTTGATGCGCTGGAGGACAATGAGAGGGACATCTTTCTTGACATTGCTTGCTTCTTTAAGGGGATGAACAGTGATTATGTAACCAGAGTTCTTGATAGCTGTGGTTTACACACATCAATTGGGATTCAGACTCTAATAGAGAGATCCTTAGTAACAATTTGTTATTGGGGAATAGTACAAATGCATGACTTGATTCAGCTGATGGGTCAGGACACCGTTAAACAAGAAAGTCCAAATTATCCTGGGAGACGGAGTAGATTATGGTGCTATGATGATGTTTATGAAGTATTGTCGGAGGCTACGGTGAGCGCTTCTCATGAAACCATTGATAATCTCATCTTCTTTAATTTAAATGCTATTATCTAATTGCGGTTGGTTATAAATGATTATTTTCTTTTTCTTGACAGGGAACCGAAGCTGTTAGAGGCATAGTGCTGCAGTTGCCGACACAAAAAGTGCTAGACATTAGTCCTAATGCTTTCACACACATGAGGAGACTGAAAGTGCTCATACTTTCGGATGCACAAATCAGCGGAGGTCTCGTACGTCCTCCTGATGATTTAAGGTGGCTTCAATTGCGTGGATGTCATTCATCCACTCTGAAGTTTAGTGCTCGTCCAAAGAAACTTGTTTGCTTTGATGTGAGAGGCAACCGGATTAAGAAATTTGAAGGGAACTTTGAGGTACGTCATAAATGCTTTAATTGATGGTTTTCATTTTCGGCGCATACAAATTGAATTTATCAAAATCTTGTTCAGCTGTTATTTTTAATTTGCAACGTTTTAGGAATTTGAAGTTTCTGAATTTTTAGCCACTATAAGTTGCTGCTTTGTGTCCCTGACCTTTCAGAGGTGCCAAATTTAGAGGTATTAAACTTAAGTAGGTGGTCGACCCTCAAGGAGCTTCCAAGTTACCTCTATTAATTTGAGTGATTTACCAACTCCTCACGGGTTAGGTTACCATCTAGTGTTAGTTTTTCTAACTCTTATTTTATTTGGTTAATGACGTTTTCAAAATCACTTTTTGATTTAACAATTTACTGACATTTAATTTGCAGATGTTATCAACAAGTTGAGGTTGCCAACTCTTATAAAATTTACCAATTTTTTTTTGAGTCTATTTACCAATGTTTATTTGATTTTAACTTAAACAAGTTGGAACGTTCCTCAAGCAAACGTGGTAAATTATGTGAATAGTTGATACTTTTGAAACAACCAAATAAAAGTTAGTAAGTGACTCAAATAGGAGAGTGTAACTTAATCACCACAAATGATGGCAATTGTAATGATGTTAGTAATATTCGACAGAATTGTTAATTTCATAGAAGAGTGGTGATGTTAACATGGTAGTAGGCTTTCCAAATTAACCTTGGTATACTATTGAAACAGTGGGTACTTCTTAAACAATGTCAATTAACTCAATAAGAGTTGATAATTTTGGATATAAGTTATCAAACCTTTTCAGTTGGTAAGTTGCCACAAATGTCGGTAAATTATCAGAATGGTTAATACCTTTGTAGCAATCAAGTAAATATTGATAACCAACTCAAATATCTATTGGTATTTTCATGTAAGAGTTCTTAAATTAGCTCTGCATATAATTGTTGGTAAATTATTGGATTAGTTGTTAATTTAGGAAGTACTAGGTAATTTAGTATAGGAGTTAGTTCAACTGGTTGATAACTTCAACGAATAAATATCGTTAAATCATAGAAACAAATTTATTTTTGCGAAAAACCTAATAAACGTTGGTAAGGGGACTCAATTAGTAGTTGATAATTTTCTAGAAGGGATAGTAACTTAGACAAGTTGGTAAGCTGGCATATAAAAATTCATAGATTATTAAAACAGTTGATAATTTCAAAACACTAGAAAAAAAACATTGGTAGTGATTCAAATAAAAATTGGTTATTTTCTGAAAAGAATTGTGAATTTAACACCTTGGTAACTCAAACAAAAAAATGCAGTACTGAAAAAACGGTTGGTAATTCCAAAATTGAAATAAATGTCAGCAAAAGGATTCAAACGGGAGTGGGTAGTTTTATAAAATTTAGTGAAAATAACATTTTAGTATGCTCTGCAGATAAATGTTGCTAAGTCATTGTAACCTTTAATAATTTCGAAACAATAAAATAAATATCAGTAACTCATTCAAATAAGATTTAGGGCAAAACGTGAAATTGACTAGCGAGAACAAATGCAAACATTAATTATCAGCAAGAAATCAGATGCAGAATATTAAACACGTGCACAATTACTTAGATGGTGTCCCGTGTGCGGTCAATTGTGCAAACATCCGAAAAAAGAAATTGAGTTTTCAAAAGATTAAGTTCCTAAGAAGGTCTCACCGAATTTCGAAAAATGCAAAATCAATTCGATAGGGGCATGCTTTAGCGTGTTGTTGCTTTTAGTGGAACTATAATATCTTTTGGTTTGCTCGGGACTCATTCGCCGATCCTACTCCACACCTAACCTCCATATCACCAAGCATGCTCTTTCAAGTTTTGACGTTAAGTACATCATGTTAGCAATTTAGTTTTTATGTTCCGCTCAACACGTGAGTATTCTCTTGGGCTACTCCAGTAATCATCCGATTTGTACGGGACAGTAGATAACAACACGACCAAATTAATCGATTACTAAGGGCATCTCAAACCTCCCCACTATATACACGAGAATTCTTTCAAATTTGCCACTAACTTTTCACATGTAGCACAGCCCATCATATTTTAGTCAAATAAGCCTACCTCGGACGATCACTTGCATGGTGTATCCACAGAGAAATGCCTAAGTAAGTTTAACACACTGGCAACTTTTCACATGTTGGTTGTTCCATAAAGTAAGTCAGATACGTATGTAAAGTAAGTCAGATACGTATGTATGTACGTGTAATTATACTTACATTCATATAATCTTTAGTACAATATAAATTAAACAGGAGCTTCGGTATGCATATGATTATGATTATATATGCATGTCTTATAGATAATCTTTAGTTCACTATCTACTAGACCAATTTAAGGTGCGCATTCAAATGAATTGTTCTTATTTGCTTATCTCTTACATATCTATATCCGTATGCATATGATTATGATTATATATATGCATGTCTTATAGAAAACTTTGGATGCAACAATTACTAACTTTGATGATGCTTGTTAATTATGCTTAAGAAACATCTGCATCTATTAAATTGTTTATATTTGATTAAATTCTTCCCGTTTTAGGGGAGTATTAAACACTTTTCTATGTGAATTTTATTGTCGATTCGAACAAAAGATACTTGCTAAAAAAATTCAATCTCATTTTCAAATGTTAGAAGTACCGAAATTATAAGAAGAATGGACTTATACCATCAGTAACTTTAATACCGAAAATTGGAACAAGAACTTATTGGTGACATAATTTAACAATTGAATGGTGAACGTGCTTAGTATTTTAATAAACATGAACTGCCTGAGGATTCAATTTGTGTGCCTTTGAAATGATAGATACTAAAAATACTATCAAAGATTATATATTTTATATAAGAGACGAGTTTACTAGATTCTTTTCAAAATTACATATGAAAATAGAATGAGATTTTTCTTGCTTATTTGCTTTAACATTGAAGCGAATGCACACTAATTACTTTTGATTGAACCTCCCATTGTTGTTTCTATAATAGAATGCAGTCGATAATGAAAGGAGATATGTAGAAATCGTGTAGTAAAGGATCTTTAAAGGAGTTGAGTCTTTACTGTAAGTCAGCCCCAAAAGTCCCGTCTCTTTTTATTGTGCCGACCTAACCATAGATTTCTAGCAAGTATTTCTTTATTTTTAGGAGGAGGAATAAGCAGAACTCCAAGAAAGTTATCTTCATTTTTATGGATAAAATATTCGTTTTCAAATATAACTGAGAGTTTCTCCATCTCCTTCCAATTATGTAACACGTTCCCCTCCATTCCTTTCAATCGGGCCATTCGGTTGCGCCCTTACTCCATTTATTCCTAAGTGAGAAATCACAGGATGAAAAGCAACTCTCAGGGGGATAGATTGACCAGCCATTTCTTCTCCTGCTATTTTAAATAAAAGCTTGTGGAGTACAATTCCATGGAAGAGTCTTACTTTATAGACACGCTAGCGCACCGCATCTAGCTAGCGCACCGCATCTAGGATGCTGGTAGCGAGTAATGGCTTTCACACATGACTAATAAGGCTTTCTAAAGAGAAGTAAGGGGCTCGCTTTGCTAATTAAATATATTTTAACTTAAATCTAATCTTAAGTTATGTATATATGTGTTATATTTATATTCATATAAATACTACTGTACAAAGTAAAGGTGACCTTCTCGCAGATTTCAATTTAATTCTTTCCCCAAAATGTCTCGATTACTTATTTTACAAATATTGTATTTATTGAGAGGTGCGTAAACTATTAGTCTATTTTAACTCTCACATGTTTCACAATCTAAATTTTAATCTTTTCTATCCCATAACAAATTTCTTATTGCAAATTTTAATCTAGAAATATCCTACATACATTCTATGTTTGTGTATTGTGTGTTTACCAACAATTTCTTTCCATTAAATATTTCTAATTTAGTGGTTTTGCTCAATTTTTCAGTATCAATTTTTTTCCAAATCTTGTGCATACTCTTTTAGTTTTCTCTTCCTATGCCTCACAAGGGACAAACTTCATGGACTTTCAATTTTGCTGTCATGCTTGTCGGCCACATTGACGCCGGAATGTGTTGAGAGAACAAATAAATAGAAGGGGTTTTTCAATCTAAATGAAGTGGAAAAACCCCACTATGGAGGATAGGAAAGAGACAACATACACTAGGTCTCCCTTGGCCAAATCACCGCCTTTGCAGGCCAGTCCAAGGATGCAGCACTCTCTCGTTCACTCATGAATCCCCTAAAAGGGCAGAGGGAAAGACAAAGAAAAGATAGAATGAAACTTCATTTAATAGATTAATTGTGTTTACCATGAGACACCGAGAGGACACTTATAAGTAGGAGCCTACTGTACCTTTGAGTAATCTCCAAGTAAAGAAAAATGAACTCGAAATACAAAATTCAAACAAGGTACAATATTATCACATTGAATTGAGACTAAAACAATCCTAAAAAGTATAAAACAGGCTCACTGATCAAGAAATATATTGTATCCCTATTATTCTATTCACAAGAGAGAATCTTGAAATCTTGAAAAGACTACTCCTCGAGGCCAACTTCATAGAGATAGATTAGCAACATTGAAACTAGTGGAAACACCATTCCCTCCACAAAGCTCACTTTTGCAGGTATTATTATCGATGTGTTCCAAAACTAGAAAAGAACCATCCGTAGCACCACAACTAGGTGGAAAGTGCTCTTCTCAAATGAATCCAGACAAGATCACCTTCTTTAAAAACAGCAGGCTTTTCTATTTTTATTTTTGTAGGCTTGACTGGGATATTTGACATTTTGCTTCGGACTTCTCTTCCTCACTTCCTCATATAACTTATTGATTGTCTTAGCTTTTTCTCCATATTAGTGGTGGATAATGGTGTAAGATCCAGAGGAATTAAAAGATGCATTCACTACACAACGTAAGGAGTTGTCTTTGGAATACCATGTGGGCGCACAATTTCACTAATATAAAGCTCAGCAACATATAACGGATCAAGGGTCTACTACATTCAACAAGATGTGTGATTCTCAAAAATCGATCAATCAAGCACCATGACCTAATAAGTGATGACACGAGAGATTCCCAAGCTTCCACTGCCATTATGGCACGTTTGCATATCTCTGCATAAGATTATAGGTCCATCAAGTGCCGCCTATGTTAGCTTAAATTCATGTCATGAATTAGCCGGCAAAGGATTTGACCATGGCTCATGTGCTCCCACTTGAGGTCACACTCTCTCTGAATTACATGTATTGATTCTAAACATATACATAGTAGAAGTGACCACACTACTTAGCATTGGAATGATTTCTCTTGTGTGTCGCTTGATAGAGCTTAGTGTGTGGTGAAATTACGAGTATCATTCTTTTTTTAATCTTCTCTTTTGACCAAGGATCGCTTAATAAACTCATTTAAAAAGGAAGTGGGAGTGCTCTGTATACACCATATGATCAACTAATTTATGATCACACGGGTCTTGAATGATGATCAAGTGTTTTTCATTAAATATCTTTATCTTCATTTTCTTTCCATGTGGATATTTCTTGCAGGACTTTAAAAATTTGAAGTTCCTTTACTTTAGTGAATGTCTGTCCATGGTTTGTATGCCGAACCTCGATTTTTGTCCAAATCTCGAGGGATTGGATCTCAATGGGTGCAAAAATTTGGAGCGTGCTCATGAATCAGTTGCATATCATGCCAAGTTGAGGTCGTTGAATCTAGAAGGTTGCTTTAACCTTCATCATCTCTCTGATATACTCCAACCCAAGAATCTTCAATTTCTCAATCTTCGTGGTTGCTCAAAGTTGCGAAGGTTCCCTGATATTCCGGATAAAATGAAATCCTTGCAACGACTTCTTTTAGATGAAACTTCAATTGAGGAACTTCCTGCATCCATAGAAAATCTTGTCTCTTTGGAAAGTTTGGATTTATCTGCTTGCAAGAAATTGGCAAACCTCCCATCTAGCATTTACAAGTTGTCAAATCTTGAGAGCTTGTGGCTTGATGGTTGTTCAAAACTAATCAAGTTTCCAAATGAGGAGGAGGATTCGAGTGATCTGCGTAGCAAGATAGGATTTCCCAAGCTAAAGTTCTTACATCTTAGGGGATGCAATCTACAAGAAGTAGAGTTCCTAGGGAATCATCCATGTTTTCCATCCTTAATAATTTTGGATTTGCGCGAAAATAATTTTGCTAAGCTTCCAATGTGCGGGCACCTACATAATTTACTTGAATTGGATGTTTCGGAATGCCGACAGCTACAAGAGATTGGCGAGGTTTCAGGGCAATTGCTTGGATTGCAGGCAAGGAATTGTGAATCTCTAAGCAAAATTCCCTCCAACCTATTGTCCATTAATCGATTATTTCGTAATTCGGTCCTTAGTGAGGTTAGACTCCCTCCCTCTTTGATTAATACGAAGTCGTGTACATATATTGCTAATTATAGCTGAATTTGAATCATTGAAACTCCTCTTTTTCAAGTGTCAAATTCGAAATAATATCTTAACAAATTACTTTTACAGCAATGTTGGAATTTGCGTTCCATATCGCCTTTGGAAACTATTCTACCTAGAGGAGAGATGTATGAGGAAACTGTTGTACGTGGAGGAGAGTGGTCGCCTTGGGAAACTATTCTACCTGGAGGAGAGATGCCGCAATGGTTATTCCTGAATAAGGAGGGTTATATATCTTTCACAGCTTCGAAGGATTTATATGAGATGTTCCCAAGATTAGCTATCTGTGTTGTATTTCGAGTAAAGGAAGGGAAACGAAAGAACTTGAAGCTCAATTTATACGCTAATGGCAGATTCCAACGTAGCTTCTCCTTGTTAGAGAGGTTCCCCACATTGCATTTGGAACATGTGTTATTACGGTTGTATGCAATGCGGGACCTATGGCATGTAGACACTTTTGATCGAAATGATTCAAGTTCTTTCCGGTTAGGCATTAAAGCATCGGCTGGTGTAATTGTAAAAAAGTGCGGATTTCAATTAATAAGCAAGTCACTAGAGGATGAGTTGGAGGCTTTGAATCAAGATGACGAGTTGTTAGATCCAAGTTTGTCTTATGAGATTTGGCATCACGATGAAGAAAATACTAGAGAGGAAGAAATTTCGACCGATCTCTCAGATCAGGAAAAGGTCTCTCCCTCTCTTCCTTCCCCCCCTCCGCGATTGTGGTGTGTGTGTGTGTTTGATATGGGTGGTTTGTGTTTTTGTAATGCAAAACTGCAAATGCTTGTAAACAAAACAAGCTAATATATTGTGATTTTGCACCTATATATAACAGCGGCGTGTAGACCATGAAGATAATTATCAAACAAACTCAGAAGAAGACGACGATATTCGACCCAAAAAAAAGAAAAGAAAAGACGACGATATGGATAACTCCCCATGCGCCGATATCATGGTTGACTTTTCAGTTGAGGTCTTTCCCTCTCTCTCTCCCTCTCTCTCTCTCTCTTCGCGATTGGGGTGTGAGTGTGTGATTGATATGGGTGCTTTGTGTTTTTATAATGCAAAACTGCAAATACTAGTAAACAAAACAAGCTAATATATTGTGATTTTGCACCTATATGTAATAGCGGGGGATAAACCATGAAGACAACTACCAAACAAGCTCAGAAGAAGGCGACGATATGGATGACTCCCCGCCCATCGATATAATGGCTGACTTTTCAGTTGAGGTCTCTCTCTCTCTCTCTCTCTCTCTCTCTCCGCGATTGTGGTGTGTGTGTGTGATTGATATGGGTGCTTTGTGTTTTTATAATGCAAAACTCAAATGCCAGTATCAAGCTAATATATTGTGATTTTGCACCTATATGTAATAGCGGGGGATAAACCATGAAGACAACTACCAAACAAGCTTAGAAGAAGGCGACGATATGGATGACTCCCCGCCCGTCGATATAATGGCTGACTTTTCAGTTGAGGTCTCTCTCTCTCTCTCCGCGATTGTGGTGTGTGTGTGTGTGTGTGTGTGATTGATATGGGTGCTTTGTGTTTTTATAATGCAAAACTGCAAATGCCAGTATCAAGCTAATATATTGTGATTTTGCACCTATATGTAATAGCGGGGGATAAACCATGAAGACAACTACCAAACAAGCTCAGAAGAAGGCGACGATATGGATGACTCCCCGCCCGTCGATATAATGGCTGACTTTTCAGTTGAGGTCTCTCTCTCTCTCTCCGCGATTGTGGTGTGTGTGTGTGATTGATATGGGTGCTTTGTGTTTTTATAATGCAAAACTGCAAATGCCAGTATCAAGCTAATATATTGTGATTTTGCACCTATATGTAATAGCGGGGGATAAACCATGAAGACAACAACCAAACAAGCTCAGAAGAAGGCGACGATATGGATGACTCCCCGCCTGTCGATATAATGGCTGACTTTTCAGTTGAGGTCTCTCTCTCTCTCTCTCTCCGCGATTGTGGTGTGTGTGTGTGATTGATATGGGTGCTTTGTGTTTTTATAATGCAAAACTGCAAATGCCAGTATCAAGCTAATATATTGTGATTTTGCACCTATATGTAATAGCGGGGGATAAACCATGAAGACAACTACCAAACAAGCTCAGAAGAAGGCGACGATATGGATGACTCCTCGCCCGTCGATATAATGGCTGACTTTTCAGTTGAGGTCTCTCTCTCTCTCTCTCTCTTCGGCCCTCGGGGATACGTGTGGATTCATAATTGCATGTGTTGATTTGTTGTTGGAGTGTACGTCAGGCACACTGTGTTTGTGTAACACAAAAACTGAAAATTCTATACAAATAAGCAAATCTAACGTAGAGTGATTCTGCACCATGTGCTACGACAATACTCGCAAGTGAAGTGATTGATTTCATGAGTATTACATATAAGGCAAGGAAAGATCGATATGTTTAATTATTACAAAAACTCTTATCTTTGGTTAAATTACCAGAAAAATTCTCAAATCAAACTCTTCTATTTTAAGTAATTATCAACTTTAGTACGTCTAACAATTTACCGATACAACAGAATTGGCGGTATTCTGAAATTTCTCCTCACTACATGGATATTCTTCCCGGAGGAGATATGCCAGAGGAGTTCATCATTGTTGAAGGCAGTACCATATCTTTCATGGTTTCACAAGACTTTTATGATAAGTTTGTGGGATTAGCTATCTGTGTTGTTTTCACTGTAGAAAATGGAGAAAAGGAAATATTTTTCGACATCATGCCCCATCTTAACGGCCAAAGACGGAATGGGCTATCGGGATCTCTCGGTTCATTTAATTCGAATCACATGTGGATTCAATATCTCAAACCGAATGTGCTGTGGGGAGTGTTGGGGGGAGCTGTTGATTTTCTTGAATTTGACGAGGATTGCTTACGATTTAGCCTCACACTCAGTGTATCGGGTGGAACCGTAAAAAAATTGGGATATGTGCTAAGATGCAAGCAAATGGATGATGATTTGAAAGTTGTGCTTGAAGACAAGCAATTGGTGAATCCAGCTTCAATCTATGAAATGAAGCTCAAAGAATTCTTCTACAAATTTCTCCCACGCCATATCGAGCGAATGGAAGCCATGGAAAGGGAGTACTCGTACAAGTACCCGAAGCCGTATGGGTTCTCGTACAAGTACGGCAGTGACAGCGACATCGAAATAGATTAAATGGGAAGAGGCGAGTGTAATAGTGCTAGCGTGCAATTCTGAAAGAAGCAATCATTAAGCTAGCGCAACAAACTGGGGGTTGGCATATGTTTCCTGATGCCTCGGGACATTTATGTTTATTGTTGAAGTAAGAGATGGCATTCACTTCAATCTCTAATGTTAGATTTGGAAATGGAGAGAGGGTGACTTGGCACACAAGATACTTCATTCAGTAGAACGTGGCTTCATGTTTGGCTCAAATATCTTTAGCACGTGTAGTCAAATCATATCAATAAATGACATGTCAATATTTTTCATTACTCAGATTTGGTGGAGCTAACAAAAATACTTAATTATATTGATGGGATAGATTTTAAGACTTCATTTCACTTTTTGAAAGTCTTGGAACTTGATTATACTTTCACAACAAATTTTATGACTTCTAGAGTACTTATTTATAAACAAATTGTATTCATATTTCATCTCCCCAAGCATTGTTTTCCTTTACTTGGGTAATTTCAATTTTTTTTTATGCAGTTTATAGATGAAGCAAAAAGGTTTGCGGAACTAATGTGTTTCTATACATATCCCTTATAGCAGTATGTTAAACTTGCTCATTGCCAAAAAAATAATCTTTGTTATGCCCTTATGTTAATTTTAGTCGTTAGTAAACTTAAATTAATAAAGTAAATTTCATCAAATGGTCATAATAAATAACGAAATTTCTCGGTAAATATTCTAGAACCAGTGTAAATCACCCAAAATCCTCAAAATATAGTTATTAACTTTGCAGTATAACTTTGCATCACGAACATCCCTTTCGTTATTGCTAATTTGTGAGCGTCATCATTATTCAATTCTCCATTGATATAGTATTTCTCCTCTTTATGTGTAAATGATAGTATTTGTACATCGTAAGTATTTTTCCGACAGTCATAAGTCCCATGAAGTCCTCATTATCAATCTTTCTTTTGAGGTTAGCAATTTGATTGTAGAGTTTATCTCTTGATGATCCTATCACTTAGGAATTATCCAATAGCATGGTAAATTCCTTCATCAAACCCATAAGTGACAGTATGGATCTTTAGTAACTACAAAGTGCATATCAACAGCTGTACTTGCTAGAGAGTCCTTGCAACTTTAGGTGATGATAAATAGCATTTCTTCAAAGGGAGTAGGTTTCATAAAGTTCTCGCAAGCTTGGGAATTCTAGCATTTGAAAACTTTGCGAGGGGCCACCTCCTTGTTTGAGAAAATTATTTTATTCAGTAGTCAAATCACTAACGGCTAACGTGATGTGACCAGCCAATTAAATCGATCGTATAAAATGTCGGTCCTCTTACTTGACACTTAAATTTTGAAACTGATTTGCTTGCCACACCACACATCCCTACTGCGTCGTATAACATCATGACCTTGTCCCTTGTACTAACACAACTCTTTTTTTGGGGTGATTCTAAACTTGATTAGCACTCTCCAAGTAAACTATCCTTAATCTAGTACTGGCCCTTCTATACTCTTATTAGAATTACCCCGGCGGAGCCATTCTACAAAATCAATGGACCAAAGATTTGAAAACAACGCATCATGTATTTCCTATTAAAATTCTCAATTTATAATACAAAATGGTTGAACATAACCATAAGATAGACCTTAAACACATGGCTAACAATTATATCGATTATTTTAAATTAGAACCTTATCTAAGTATTTAATAAGAAAGTCTATTATACTAGACACTTAATTAATAGTTAGGTACACTTATCTCGTGGAAGGGACCTAGGTGTGGTCTCCTGGCTTTTACAGACCACCTTTTCGAGGACAATGAAGAAGCAGGTTGACCAATCTCTTTCAACAATGGCGCACGATGGGAAAAGTCCACTTACTGGCCTAGACATCCACGGAACATCACGGCATAGGCCAAGCCAAAGACGCTTTTATCGCATTAAAGTTCTCGGGATGTCTACATTTTCTCATATCAGTGGGCAATTATGCCCTCCCATATGTTGGATCACCATTTGAATGAAAATGGGCCTCACAAGGCACACCTTTCAATCTTGCAAAGTATCATGTGTTTTTGACTTCTTACACGGAATTAATGAATCTATAGAGAGTTTTATTAGCTTAAAAAATCGCTTAACTCCCTGTGTTATTAGAGCAGCATCACCATGCAAGGTTCAATTAAGCTGTTATAGAAGTAAGGATCTTTTATTTCCCCATTTTGGGACAAGGTAGTATACAAGACTAATAAGGTACCAGCCTTTGAAGACAAAAGATAACCTCATACTAACATGCGCTCTATGTTGCAGCTAATAGAGAATGAAAAGATTTATATTTGAGGCAAGCCAAGAAAAAATAATGAGTAACGCCATAAGTTGCTCCGGGAAGAAGCTCAAGTTATAGACTTCTTTCAGCGTCAGTTTCCTGCTCACAATTCGATTCTCTCCCCACTCCCTCATGGATGCAATGACGAAGCCGCAAGATTGTTGTGATTCTTGAGAACTGTACAAGCCCCATCTGACACAATGCAATTCCACAAAAAAAATACAAAAAATTCAGGATTATTGTGGGATTATTGGAAAATCTACTACTAAAACTTCGCAGGTGCTCATGGTCTTTAAGCACTATCCATCACTTAGGAGCTTTGGAGACTTAATTCGTCTAAATGATGTTATGATGATATATCAACCAATGAAAACCAACAAAAGATCTATACTACTTTTTTGCCAAAATAAGCAAAGATAATTGTCAGTCAAAGTTGTTTAATTTTAGAAATCTGCACCAATTTGAATGGAAGAACTAGCATATGTACTATCTGTGTCATCTCCAACTGCAGATGGATTGCATTTGGGTCCTTATAGATGGAACTTAAGTGCATTTTGGATCTTACCCGTCTTTTATCAATTACAAGAAGTGGTGTGCACAAATGCTTAGTGCCTTTTCTGTCAAAGAAATAAAAGGAAAAAGAATGACATCTTCATGGGAACCCCAAACTATAGTTACAACAAAACCATTACTTTGGAAGGGAATTTAGAAATTAAACCATCACTTGTCAAATTCATGTGATGTCTCTTATATATTTATGAAAAGGTTTAGCCCAGGGACAGCAATAACTGAATTTCCTTATCTCCTTCCCCCTTTGACTTCTCACCAAACTCACCTATGCCCATGCCAGCAAATCTACCAGGGTAGTTGTTATGTGCATGCGCAACAGTTGTGTACAAAGAATCTCCAAATTACAATTGCCAGTATAAAATGCATCAAACTGGCAGACTATCCAAGAAAAGTACCACCGTTGAAAATTTTGTACCTATAGATCTTTCTAAAGTTGGCAACAGGTGGAAAACTAGAAAGTGCACTTATCCCAAAAATAAAAAAAGAGACGCATGCATCAAATTCATGCTAATGGAAGTAGAAAAAAATTGTTTAATCAAATATTTGAAAGACAGCGTACTGATATCTGAAATTCAATAGATGACGCTGCACATACTTCAACAAAAGATCGAGCCCCCATATCAGGTGGCCCTCCATCAGATCCACTGGAAAGTGCAGATGTGTCAGACCCTCTCTTGCCTCGCTTCTTGTCCTTTCTACCTTTTCTGGATTCAAGAGCTTGATTACTGCAAAACAACATTTAGACATAGAAAAGGAGAAATCTTCAGTGCTGTCTTTGTTCTTGTAAGTACAAATTTATATTGCTCATGTATGAACATTTTTCCAAAGTGAACCCATCATTCGACAAAGCATAGGAGTGAGAAAATAATCCAGACTTGAAGTTAAGTACAATACAATGTTGGATACATAAGCCATAATTTCAAGATACATATAAACTCCAATCACACGGAAACAGGAAAGGTACTCCAACAAAAGACAAGCTTAAACTATAACTTAACATATAAAGCACTGAGAGAACGAGAAATACTTGGAAATTGCAGAGACTTTCCCTGTCCCTGACCCGCAACAGGACTTGAATTTCTTTTTTGAACCACATGGACAATTCTTGTTTCTTGGAATTTTCTGCATTTCAAGATAAAACAAGCAAATAAAAAAAGAAGGAGCGCATCACCAACAGTTCTCACGTTTGAGCTTAAACCAAAATGGTAAAAGAGGTAACATAATCATCTTTTGTGGAAACCTTGTCTTCTCGCTGGGCACTGCCATCATCATGAGTCCGTTTAACGCCATTGCTAGGTGGATTTTCTTTATTGGCCTCTTCCACAGGTTCCTCTCTCTGTTCCTCAGAATTTCCACTGGCATCATCACCTAAACACCACAAAGAATTATGAAATAGTTTTGGGTGTAACATGATTGACTACCCCAAAAATCTATGGTTGACAAGACAAAGCACGCTAATTCTACCAGTTGCATCAAAATGACTCCAAACAAGCTTCTCGTGAAGCTCGACATGGTATCTCTGAAACTGCGAAGTTAAATTATAAAAGAAAATCTAGAGAGATAAATACTGACCAGCCATTACCATGAGAAGGATCTAATTTCTGTACTGCAGGGAGACCAGATAGTTTCCTCTGAAAAATCTTCAACACCTTGTTCTGCTATCAAATACTCTATGGCAGCATCAACATCCCCATACATTTGCAGCAATGTCTGTAAAAGTCTCACATATCACACAGAAATCAGAAAAAGGTCCAAAACATTAAATTCTAATTCTAGATTCACCCAGCAAATGAGAGGTAAGCATCTAATGCAAACATGCAAGCAGAAGAAGAGAGGACATAACCGGCTCGACTTTCTTGACATTCTCACAACCACTTCCTGCCATGACTAGCTTGATGGATCCTGCATCAGCAGTATCCTTACCAGCTCCTGACTTAGACTTGTTTGACCTAGCTTTTGCTTGGCGAGATGACAAAGAGAGATTAGAATCAGCCTTTCAGCAAAAGACATTATCAAATCACATACTTCAATTCACAAATTTGTCCAACTTCCGTACTGACTTGGTAAACTAAAATTAAATTCCAGTAGCAACCTTGATTGTAATTGGCCTAGCTGGCCCATCCCCAGTGTCTTCCTTTAACCTCACACTGTTATAATGTTCCTCATCATGATAAGGTCTACTAAAACAAAGCAAAATCTATAAGCTAGAATAATGCACATATAAACACCAATCAGTACAACAATACTAAAGGATTTTCCCCATCCACAAAACAATAAAGGCACAATGCACATTTTTTATGCTTGCTTCGAATGATGACACTTATCAAAGATAGTGAAGTGTGGAATATCATATATCAACTAGATTTCATGACAGTCGTGACAATCCAAAATCATAATGGCTACCTCAACAGAGCCAATCAATCTTAACTTGGAATATCCTGGCATGCATTCATTGAAGGATATCCGTTCATGGGAATTTCAATAAAAATTATTGAAGAAACAAAAGCTAAAGTGACATTTTGGTCTCCTATCACGTATGCTTAGCCAGTAATTTATCCTCTCATGACCACACCAAAACATCTCTCGAACTAGCAAAAGAATTAAATCTAACAACACCGCATCTACACTCATATCTGCAACTTCCTTGCATGCCAAAATAATTTCACAAATCAGCAGTCTCCCTGAACAAGCTGCTGTACCTTCTAATGTAATGAGCCAGTTTGTTTGTACGACCTGTACTATAGCTTTTTTTTTTCCCAAATCTTGCGGCTTTTGCAATTTGACTTTTAAGAAACTCGAAACACCTAAAACCTTTTTAAATACACTTAATTGACCTGGAGAAACATACAATATCTTCATAATCTCTTAAAAATTAAAAATTATCTTCTATTTTGAAATTTTTTTAGGGAAAGTAAAATGTAAGAAAAGGTAATTTATTTAACTGTATACAGATAGAGGCAGATTTTATCCCAGTATTTGAGCGCTTGCTTTGCCAAAAACAACATCAGGCTGTGGATTAAGAATACTTACAATGGATCATACGAGCACCAGGCTGATCAAAATTGCGTATGTACCACCGAGGCGACATGTTCTGCATCAAGCAAGGAGTGAGCTAAATTGGGCTCGTTGGTCTGGTTTCTAACCCCCATCCTCCGATGCACCCTATATATGTTGGATGAAATGCCTGACTGAAACGTATGCAATTCGTTCTTGGTTCCCCGTCCGTTTCTGGTGTTCGTGGTTTGTCAAAAGCATCATGGTAGATTTCCGCCGCTGTCCTTTGCGTTGTGCGTTCTTGCTCGGTATCTTTCACTACAGGGCACGGTCCCGCGGATGACCGGTCTCTGCGGCCGGCGAAGACGAGGGGCGATGGTCATTGTGGCCACGAATGTCCGCCGCGCGATGACTGCCCGCGGCTTGTGCCGTGCGGGCCTAAACTATCTTGATTAGAGCTCGAGTCTTTTTAATGGTCTGCATCCGCTGTTGTTCTTGGCCCTCGGGGAGAACTTGAAGCAAGAATGCTTCTGTGAGGTCGCGAGGGCGAGAGTCGTGCGAGGTGAAGGAGAAGGGAATAAAAAGAACAAGAAAAGGAAACAAAGGGGGGAGGGGCAACAAGATTATAGAAAAAAAAAAAGGGGTCTTTCTATTGTCTCCTGCGCAATAAACTAGAAAAAGTGGGGACTCTCTACTTTAGTCCGACCACACTGCAGAGAACAGGACAAAAGAGAGGGAAGGAGAAAGAAAGTAAAAGTAGAAAAGTCAAAAATTTGAAAGGACAAATGGGGGGCGGGCCCTTTTCCGGCCATCCGGAGGCGTGACCCAGGTCGGCCGGGCCGGATCCGAATCGGGCACTCGCGGTCTGGCCGAACAGGTCAGTTTAGGGTGCGCATGGATTGTTTTACGTTTTTTTTTGTTCTTAAAAAAACAAAAAAAGTGTTTTTCGTTAACAATTTTTGAACAAAAGAACACGTTTGGTAACGTTTGGTCGGGAAATAAAAAATGAAAAAACACGTTTGGTAAATTTTATTATTTTTTTGTTTCTTTTAATTTTTTTAAACATTTTTTTTTTTTTTTTTTATTTTTTATTTTTTCCTTTCTTTTTATTTTTTTTTTTTTTTGGCCGGTCACCGGCCTCCGGCGACCGGCCGACGGGCGGCGGCCTCGCCCAGCCACGGCGAGGCCGAGCCTGGCCGTGGTTGGGCGAGGCTCGGCCTCGCCGGATCTCGGGCGAGGCCGAGCCTCAACGGCCGGCCGCCGGCCATGGCCGAGGCGGCGGCCGGCCAAAGAAAAAGAAGAAAAAAAAAAGAAGAAAAGAAGAAGAGAAGAAGAAGAGAGAGAAAGAGTTTTTGTTCTTTTGTTCCTTCCTTAGGAAGTGTTTTTCTTTAGAAACAACTTTTTTTTTTTTTTTTTGTTTCTATTTCGTTCCGGAAACAAAAAAAAAAAAAACAAAACGCAACCAAACGCGTTTCTGTTCTTTTTTTGTTCCCTAACACTTTCCGTACATGTAGTGTTCCGGAAACACTTCTTTGGAGTGTTACCATGCACCCCCTTATATTACATTGTTATCTTAATTTCTTTTTTAAAATTATGGAAAGGCCTAAAAATGGTTTTGAATATATTTCTTCTAAAATTATAAAAATCCTTCAAAAAAAAAAATCATCAAATCTCAAAATTTTAACAAAATTAGGTTGCGAAGGGCAATAGTTGATTAATTAGAGTAATCAAGTTCTCGATTCTAATTTATTAATTTCTCTAGTTGCAAAAGTAAATTATTTCTTCTAATGTTTTACTTAAGTTTATGATCTACCTATCACAATGATTAATGGTGACTCATAAATAAAAATGATTTGTTGGTCAAAAATTCGGATCATAAGTCGTGAATTGATGTACACGGGAGAGTACGGACTAAGTCAAGTTTATTTGACCTCTCTTATGTTTCACTATCAAAATCTGAACTTTTTCTATCCGACAACAAGTTTTTTTATTGAAATCTTGAAAAGTCTTTCTTTTTCCACTAACTTTTTCTATATGTGTCTATGTAGTGTATATTTTTATCAACAATTTCTTTCCATTAAGTACTTCTAATTCAGTGGTTTTGCTCAATTTTTCAAATGTAAATTTTGTGCATACGCTTCACATGTGTGCATGTAGTACTATATATGTAAAAAGTCCCTTAAATTTTTCTCTTTCTGTGGCTAATATGAGACATACTTTTTGGTCCTTCAATTTTTTAGTCATGATGTCGGATTGCGTTGAATGAACAAATGAGGAAAAAGATTGTTTAATCTTAGTGAGGTAGAGAACTCCACTGCGAAGGATAGGAAGGACAAGGACAAGATTAAATAACCTAGGTCTCCCTTAACCAAATCATCATCTTGGTAAAGCCACTCCAAGGATACAGTACTCCCTTGATCACTAATGAACTCTAGGAATCTCTTTTTGTTTGAAATCACAAGAGAGGATCAAGAGAACACATTATACCTATTATGGAAATCACAAGAGAGGATCTTGAAATCTTCCAATACGGATACAGATACTTTCAATGTCATTTTCCCTTTGTTGGAAAAGACTGTCCTCAAAGGCCAATTCCATGAAATTCTTGATCTTCATGATGTAGTGATAGATCAGCAACATTGAAATCACATACTTTTTATGAAGCTCACTTTGATTATTGCTTGATTGCCTTTCATCTTTTTTTGGACTCTTCCTCACATCCTCACATAACTGATTGATTCCTCCCGTAACTGCTCGATTTCCTTAGCTATTTCTTCAACATCTCCACTAATTTGATGCTTATTGGGTTATTAAAAGACCCAAAGGATTGGAAAAATGAGTTTTCAGTAGTTTGACTCACTGAATTGTCACATGCAAACTAATTTTTTAAAAATGATTAATTGACCACCACTTCCTAATAAGTGATGATTAAAAGAGATTCCTGACCTTTCACTGCCTCTACAGAAGATTCTGTATGTTAGCTTAAATTGATGTGATAAATTAGTTATCAAAGGATTGATCATGGCTCGTGGTTCCCACTTGAGATTTACTCTCTCTCCTAGTGAAATCAATAACACTCCTTGCAAATCGATAACACTATGGGCAACTAGTTGCAAATCTCTAAGTAGAATTCCCTCCAACTTATGTGATGCTGAGATTGTTGAGGTTAGACTCCCTCCCTCTCTTTCTCTCTTTGTTTAATATGGAGTCATGTACATGTTGGCTGCATTGAGTGTTTTTGTATTATAAAAGGCTGAACATCTTGAATTGGTGGGCTAATAAAAAAACCAAACATATGAAAAGTGATTCTACATGCATATGTAGTGGAGGTTCTATAAGGCAACACAAAGGATATTCTCTTTATTTATGGAACTCTTGTTCACTATTGAATTACAAGGATCACCCAGTGAAAAACTTCGATAATACATCTTAATCCAGTTGTAAAATCTTGAATAATACATGTCTAGTCTCCACCAATTAAGTAAAAAATAAAAAAATTCTTTGTAATGCTATTGCTAAATATATCTAAACTGTAGGACTAGCCACTTAACTCATTGAAACTCCTCCTTTTAGGTGCTAATTTCAAAAAACTAACAGTCTACATCTACGACAGGCATTTCATCACAGAACATATTGCCAAGTTATTCTACATGGAGGAGAGACACCAAAGCGGTTGCTTCCCGAGGGTTATATATCTTTTGTGACTTCAAAGGACTTGTATAATAAGATTCTAGGAGTAGCATACTGTGTTGTATTCCAAGCAAAAGGTGATTTCCACTTTGAGCTTACAGGATCCATTAATTGCAAAGAGAAGGTAAACACCAAGTATCTCGGGATGTTTGATTTTTCCTTGTCAATCACATCATGATGTCACTAATAAATGTCGTGTTCTGCACAACATGCTTAGCTATGTATTGTTTACTGATTTCAATGGCATTAGTTTATCTTTGTAATAGTCATGAGCAACGAGTACTTTTAATTGGACTCCGATCATTTTATCATAATTGCACCTACGGCTACCATGAACAATGTTCCGAGCATGGTTAATTTCCTAAATGGCTCGTAGATTTATCCTGTTGGTAAAATCATATAACTAGCAACCTATTAATTAGGTATAATCATAGTAATTTTTTTTTTTGGTAAAAAGTATACTCATAGTAATTTATCAACAAGAAATGCGATAATTAACAATCAACTTTTTCATAGATTTATCACTCAAAACAAAAACTTAATGCTGAACATAGAAATTTACTGATGAAACTAATAACTCACCGACATGGTTTCATTTTTTTAAAAGTAGCAAGGAATCGCCGAAATAAGGAATTTACCAACTTTGAGTGGTAAGTAAATTATCATATGTGGAAATTATCACTCAAAGCATAAACTTAGCAGTGAAATTAGCAACTTACCCACATAGTCCGCTTAAAACTAGTTAGTTATCACTAAAATAAGGAATTTGCCATTACGGATAAAATTGAAGTTGGTAAAAATATCGTTGGATTAAGCAACTTGCCATCGTAGGCCCACTTTTACTGTAGCATGTCACCTACTATTTGTGGAATTTGTAGAATCCAAACTCAATAGTGAGTCACCAAGCTATTTAGAAATGTGCCATTAGAAATAAAATCTTAGATCCAAGTTAGTGTTGTTACGGAATAATTAATAACGCATCATACCGATGCAGGTTGCCTCGGTGGAGGGTTTGGTCAGAGCAAAGAGAAAGTACAAGGAGTTACGAGGGCTTTAGCTCTCGATGTTCCGTCCGTTGGGTGTGGGGATTGTACGGGGTACACTGCAAGTGCTACCCTCCGCTATAAGCCAATCATGTCGCAGAAAAACAATATATGGCCACATTGAATCTCATATGCCTGTTTTTACATTATTTGTTAAGGATTTCTTCTCGAAAGTTAAAATCATTAAAAAAGTCATTTGTTTGTGGGCAACTGGGGATGTTCCTTAAGAAGTGAAGCCCGCCTGAAGAAGCAACAGAGACTATTGGCTTGTATTCTGTTTTTGGGTTGCTTTATCACCAGCACCTCGGCACTAATCCATCCTTGTGCGGCTGAGCCCCAAAAATAAAAAAACTCAAAAGAAAAAAAAAACGTTGCGACTCATACAGCATATTTAAATGATAATAAAATGAGCCTATCTATTTTTTTTTTTTTTTTTTTGTGAAGATCATATGCTATTATACGTTATGATGGGGGTTCATTTCTTTGAAAATCCACTTGCCTACAGCCCCTTTTTAACTGCTGTAAAGTATCAAAGTGCTCTCTGCCTCTTTTTATGTTCGGGATCTTCAAGATTACAAGAGGGTAAATGGCCAGCATAAGCTGGATTGGGCGGACAAATCCATATTCAAAATTGCAGGAAAGCCGGTCATCCAAAAGGTAAATTGGCCGGATACGCAGCCCTGTGTTGTAGATTAGGATGATCTTTTTTTTTTTTTTTTTTGGGCCATTTTCCTAAATCCTATAAGAAAATACTTAAATACAACGATGTACTTCCAAATAACGAATAACATATGTGAGTGCATTTTATGATCAACAAAATTAATCTAGTGTCAACATAGACCTAGCCGTATAATTCTCAAGGATAGTTTGAGAAAATTTATCTCTTATGGACATAAAGTGTATTAGTCTTTTAATGAAAATATTTGCATGAGTGAAAAGTGATAGTTTGGAGTCTCAAGCAGATTAAATTGTTTTTTGCAAGTCTTTGAAGTGCAAGGATGACCCCGTCTTACGTTAATTATTTTTGCAAGTCTTCGCTCGACTCACATGAGGAATATGTCTTAGGTGAAGCCGTCAAAATTTTATTTAAGTCCTGCAAATAAAAAGAGTTATGCAACCTCTACTTCTCAAGAAAAGTTAAAAAGCATGGATGTCGAAGAACAATACTTGTATTTACCAAGCTCATGGGCCAGAACCTTTCATACATATCATGTGTGGACGTCGCAAAACCACTTAATGGGAATAGAACAAAAAGGATTTAAATCATGATTCGATCTTGTTAACACATATTCAACAATGTAAACATAACACATAATGCAAAGATTTGAATTATTATAAAATCGAAACAATGTCTTACTTGCCGTACATAATCCTGAGAAACTAAAAACATCATGTGAACGATAAGATGCCATCCATAGAAGATAAGACATCGGGATGAGATTAATCAAAATCGAGTTGAGAATGAGACAAATACATTTGATTATCAATTTACGCAATTTTACATGTCACTGTGAGCTTTACTGGAGAGACGGGTATTGACATTTGAATTTTTGTTGATAAATTAGGTATGCATTTAAGTGATAAAAAAATATTAAAAAATGAGAAAGAGAAAAAGAAAAGAAAAAGCCCTATCAGCATTCTCAAGGGGGATTGGGGGACAACACGTGAAAAAAAAAAAAAAAAAATTTCTTCTTCCATGTACAGTCTCTTCCCCTCCAGAACTTGAGGGGGAGACCAGAAAATATTCATCGTCTTCTTCATCATTGGGCATTCTCTCTCTCCATAACCGCTCGTACAGAAGACGCGACGCAAAGGAGGGAATGTCGATCTTTTTCCGAGCAAGACGGGACAGAGGATCGCGTTTTTGGGGGAATGTCACAGAGAAAGAGAGTGAGGCAAGAAAGTGAGATAGAAATTACTCTAGAAGTAAAAACACAGAGCGGGGATGAAAACCAAATTTTGAGAGCACTCCGGGAGATTTTCGGACTCCGTCCTTCCCAGTCGGACGTCTTCCGTCATCACTCACGACCATTCCCTTGCCATGGCCCAGAAGCTCTGTTATCCTCTGTTTTTACATTCTTCTGCAAGGAAAGAAGTATTTGGATTGTGGTGTGGTGTTACATTGAGTCTTTTCCCAGATGCTCACCAAGTGTTTGATGGAATGCGTGAGTTAAATCTGTGATCCTTGTCTCGTGTTGTTGATTGATTAGGAAGCAAAACTGACACATTCGGATTGATTTTGTTGAACGATACTGGTTATGGGATGTGGTTGTTAGTCTATGCATTGTGGATTAAAATGTTTTTCCCCATTTATTACGGATCTGCTTTCCTTTCCAGGACACTTTGTGGTCTCCAAATAGGTCGCTGATTATCTATTTTTGCTATTTTTTGCATCTATATGGCCCCATGGTGATTGTTCATTATGCTTGGCGAGAAACGTGGCTCGAAATCTTTGACCCATACGTTGATTAGCTTGGTGAATCTCGCGCTGGATGAGCTTCCCCTCTGCGTGTCTTTCTGCAAATCTCAGCTTATGCATGACGGTTAACGGACGATGGTGGTGCTCCAGGTGACCGAAGCCACGTTGAAGTTCCTTTCAATTTCGATCGCTGATGAGGTTGAGTCTGTTTATTTAGTAGAGCATAGCTTTTTGAGATATGCACAAGGAAGATAATAAAGAAGAAGACGATTAGATAATAAAAAAATAAATAATAATAAATAATAATTTTTTATCAGAAATGATTTTTCTTATTTTTTTTTTCGAGAATAATTTCTGAGAAAAAGAAAACTATTCAAAATTTCTATTGCTGGATAGAAATGTGTTTAGTAGGATTATTAATTTTTTTGTTTCTTTTAATTTTTAATACTTTTATTATATTCTTTTTTTTTTTCTCTTATTCTTCCTCCTTCTTGGTAGCCGATGCCCAGCGACCGGTTGGGGCGAGGTCCAGTGAGCTCATCGGAGCCTCGCCAAGCTAGAGCGAGGTTCGGCGAGCTCGCCGAAGGTGAGCCTGGCCAAGGCAAGCCTCACCCTCGCTAGATCTGCGCAAGGCCAAGCCTCACTAGTGGCTAGGCTTGCCTCACCAGGCCATTAGTGAGGCTTGACCTTGCCCAAGCGACACAAGGTCAACCTCGCCCTAGCCTGGCGAGGCTAAGCCTCGCCTTGGCTAGGCGAGCTCAGCCTCGCCGCGAGCCTATGACTCCAACCAGCGATGCTCCAACGAGGTCGCCAACCTTGGTCTGGTAGGCCGCTAGCCACAGCTGAGGCCGACGACTCGCCAAAAGGAAGAAGAATAAGAAGAAGAAAAGGAAAGGGAAGAGAATTGAAAAAAAAAAAGAAGAATTGATTATATAATTATTCCCGAAAGCAAGAAATAATTTATTTCTACTTCTTGATTCTATTTTAAATCTATTCTCAAGAACAAAAAAATTGATTTTTGTTTCAAGAAACAAAAAATTTACCAAATTGATTTACTATTATTATTTTTTTACTCTTAGGAACAAAAGAAAAAAAAATCAATTATTTTCGAGAGTGTTACCAAACGACCTAAAAGACTAGTTTGAATTTTTTATCAAAGCCTCTTAAGGCAATACGCCTGATGATTTGTGCCCACAGATCTAATAAGTGAGACTAGTGTTTGGCCCGTGTCGGAGAAAAAAAAAAGGAACAAAAAAGATGTCGTGAGGATTGAGTTAGTATAAGAGAAGTATGATGTCAGCAAGTCGAAGCACGTATTACACAGTTCGAGTTCATCAAATACGAATCAAGGTCCAAATATGTGCCTACACAAGTAAAAATAGGTTACTAAGTAAACATTACTCTAAAGTAAAACCATTTAAACTAATGTTATGGGGCACATTTTGGTTCCCATTTTTATGACATCTCATTTTAAATGGCGCTTAATGTCAACATGAGTAATGTTTAACTTGTTTACCACTTAAGCTCACGATTTTCCACTAAAGAAAATAATTCGATGATTTGAAAAAAGCAATTTCGCACTTTAGAGATGTCAATACCGAATTGAAGGAAAGTGGGCTGAAAGGTGATTGCTAGTGTGGCTTGTGAAGTTAGTTCTTAGAAGTAAAACTTTTAAGCGCGCGCGAGCGAACAAATTGCGATGGTGCAGTTCGAACTAGTGAACTAGTGAACTAGTGAAGTATGTGAAATCCCGAAATGAAATAGGCCGAGTTGATTATACTATGGCCGAAGAAGTGACACCAGCATTAGGGCTTATTTTCATAAAGTTAGCCCAAGGAATTTGGATAAAGATGATCAATCAAAATCATAGCTTACTGCAGGCTTGCAGCTTTATAAGTCATTTTAGTAGGAAACACAGGGCATCTTTCAAAAGGGAAAATTACCAAAAAAGTCATAAATCTATTGCAATTATACTAATTCAATTCTAATTTTTTTTTTACCAATTGAGTCCTAAACCTTTTACAATTATTCTCAATTAGTTCATCCGGCCAAAATTGGTCAGCTGGCGCTGACGTGGCAACCGGCCGGCGCCCGGCGAGTTTATTTAATAATATTTTATTAATTATTTATATTTTTTTCTTTCCTTTTTCACGCTTTCTTTTTCCCTCCTCCCTCTTCTTCCCTCCTCTCTCCTCCTTCCTTTGGTTCTGGCAACTAGCCAAGTTGGTGGGTCACCAGATTGAGGCGTTTCGACGGGCTCCCCTCGCTCGGCGACCGCGAGGCGAGCCCGAGGCGAGCCCACCGAATCGCCTCAGCCTTTGGACACCCACTAGCCTGGCCGGTCACCGGAGCCAAAGGAAGGAGGAGGGAGAAGGGAAACAAAAAGGAAAAAAAAGATAAAAAAATTTAATAAAATATTTTTAAAAATAAAATATTATTAAAAAAAACTAGCCAAAGCACGGTTGATTGCCACGTCGGTGCCGACAAGCCAATTTTGGCCAGATGGACTGATTGGAAATAATTGTAAAAAGTTTAGGACTCAATTAGTAAAAAAAATAAGTTTATGACTAAATTGGTACAATTGCAATAGGTTTAGGACTTTTTTGATAATTTTCCCTCTTTCGAACTAATAAATGAAAATTTCATATAAGAGCTTGGATGAGGTTATTTTCTATTAAAAGAACTTAGAGTAGATATTATTTCAGTAAGAATTTGAAGTGATTAAATTAGTATTAAATAAAAATTTGAGCTCATCGATCATTCAAATATTTGCGAGTGGCGAGCATGTGATATTTCCAGGGGTTCAAATATGAGCATTTTTGTAATAGAAATGCAATGGAAATTAGTCACTAGACTCACTCCACCCTTGGATTCACTCCACGTAAGAGCATCAAAACCAACTTTGATCATTTTTATTTCTAGAGTAAAGTCGTGAGAAGTGAAGCTACCACGAAGGTGAATGAGAAAATACTCCCCTGCGCTTTTGACTGAGCCAAAAAGACAACAAGAGTTATCATCAAATCGCATCAAATTCATAATGATCGGCGTAATTAGTACGCTTGCTTAACACAGAAATCCTCTTTTGGACTAAATAATTTGAATGGAACACCAAGAAAAAAATCTTTCTTAGCAACTCTCGTCCAAAGTATCTAATGCTTTTGAAAAGGACTTGCACTTTGATTTGTCTGAGATTATCATCGCTAAGCATTCAATGAAATGGGCCCTGCTCAAGCGGAAGATCCTTCGCCCTAGAGCATAAAAAACTAAGATACTAGCGTACCAAGAAATCACTTACAGGTGTTCTTGTAGAAATTTTCTAATTTCTTTGATTTTATACATCAAACCAATCGCATCACTTTCGACTAAATAAAAGGATTGGTCTATTTTCATGCTTGAGCAATGAAAGGAAAAGGTAATACTTATCCAACTTGTAACTAGAATGTCTAGTGCATAAGAAAAAGATGACGTCCCAATTACTGGTGAAGACATACTCAAATCCAAACACATTTCTCAAATTAGCACTAGCATCTTCATCCTTGCATAACCAATACGTCTTGTGAAAAATGAGGCCCTATTTGGTAATGTTTCTATTTTTCCTAATTTCTGTTCTTTTATTCTCTGAAATAAAAAAAAAAAAAGAAATCCATTTGGTAACGTCAATTAATTTTTTAATCCTTGGAATAGAAAAGTTGCCGGGAAATAGATTTGAAATAAAAACAAAAAATATAAAAAAGTAACTTATTGTCCTAGAAAGCAATTTTTAAAAATAAGTTATTTTCTCTTTTCTTTTCTTCTTTTACTCTTTTCTTCTTCTTTGTTGGCTACCACCCCTGGCCGGCCGATTGCTATTGCTAGCCGACCATTCTTGTCGGCTGGCCACCGACGCTGCCATCGGCTAGTGGTGGCGGTAAGCGGCAACATCAGCGGTCATCGCGACGAGTGGCAGTCATCAGTTGGCAACGGTGGTAGTTGCCGATCGACGGTAATTAGTTAACGGTAGTGGCGGTTGCCGATCGGCGGTCGGCAGCGTGATAAGGAAGAACAAGAAAAAAATTAAAAGAAATTCTACATTAGAAAAATTTTTGTGAATCCTAGCAAATACATTCATACTCATTTTCTATTCTGAGAATATAAATTTTGTATAATTACCAAACGCATTCTTTTACTGATAAATTATTATGGGGAATGAAAATAAAAAAAAAAATTCTGAAAAGAAATCATTCTTCAGAATAAAAGCGTTACCAAGTGGACCATGATTTACACATCAAAGCTATCCTCTCAAGTTAACTAATAGGCACACGCTCTAAATTTGGATTTCTTCATTCCCATTGTCTGCTTATATATCTCTAGTAAGCAAATCATGAAAGGCATACCATATAATCATGCGAATTTTAGCCACTAAAATCACGCTCGCGATATTTGCTTGTTGTTCCCGGTGCCGCGGTATTTTGGTACACATCAGCCACGTTCAGATAAAGTACTCTTTATTGTTAATAAGTTCTTGGAAATGAAGAGATAAAGAAGGATGAATAAATTAAAGCAAAAGAATGTGAGGTGGCAAGCATCAAATGAGCCATATGTCAACTCTCTATAAAGCCCTCCACAGAGTACCAAATTACCGTGACAGTACCAGATAAATTCAATAATTCAAGCCGAGAGAGAGAGCGCACAAACTTTATATAAAAGTATTTAGTATTTCGCATTTCGCATTTGATATGAAAGGAGATAAAAAAAAAAAAAAAAAGAAACACTCGGAATCACTCCTAGATTGCAAGTTCTCTCAACATCACCCACCAGTCATACTATAACCCGTGCAAAAAAAAAATCTCAACCTTTCACTATTCTCTTATTGGCAAGAGGTGTCCAAAAGCTCCTACACGAGAACATGGCCGAAAGGCAGCTGTACATGCACTCAATAATATAACTGAGACATCGAAGCAAAAGCTCTCATCCCACGAATCCTCTATACATCATTGCTATTCAAAGTCGCAAGGTTCCAGCTTTTACTGGAAGATAAAGCTAATATTGTAATATAGTTGGTTCACAATATTTGATCACTAATGACAAACACCTTTAGATGAATAAGTGATTTTAAGAAGTTAGGAAAAAAAGAGTGTTAACATGGAATAAAAGGTTTGCCAAAAATGAAATAAAAAAGGAAAAAAGTACTCCCTAAATAGTTATTTGATCTTGGATAACTCATTAGTTGAGAAATTCTAAATGTGACATTAAAAGTATAAAATAAATATAAAATATCAAAATAATAATAATTTAAGGAGTAAGATCAAAGTGACTTAGCTGAGGGGGTGATGACTCAATAATCTCTAGGCATGATATGATGTGGAAAAATTGAGTTTGAAAAGTGAGGAAAATTTACTTTGGGATTTGCTTATCTAGAATCCCTTTTGAAAGAAAAAAGTCGGATTTTTCATTATAAATAATAATCCAATAGGCAATGTTTTGTGATTGACTTATGTACACTAGTACTAGGAGCACGAGAGGACAGCTAGCTTTTTTCTATTTCTTTAATTAATGGAAAAGGCAAATCAAGTTGAGAAGCACTACGTAGAATGGTTCCGTGCACCTTTTGCAAAATGTTACTTTTTATTAAATTAATTGGTGGATAATATGCTTGCTGACTTGGAGCATAAGAAACTATTCGTTGGTTTTTTTTTTTTTGGTAAGGTAAGAATATATTAAGCTAAGAACCAAATTATATAAGAGGGTTCGGCACCAAAAACCTACATTCATAAAGACAACAAGTCAGAACGAGTGAAAGGGAGCCGAAGAAAACTAGCAGGTCTAACCAACAAAAGCCAAACAGCCAAAATAAAGGCAAAAATAACTAGCAAGAACGACAGCACGGTAGCAAGAGGGCCAGAGCAACGCAGGAGCAAGCAATCGCCAGATCGCATCCCCTTGCACAAAACGAACCAACCCACTGCCAAAAGGGAAATCCTTAAAGGAGTCGCAATAGCTAGAACCCACCTACATAGGCTCAAAAATAAAAGTATCAAATCCCCAACATCTTTGAAGTATGTTGTTCTTGGATGAGTTGGGCACATTCTCGTAAGTCAAAGCTTTGTCCTTAACAACCTTAATAAGATGGTTCTTTAACGCCGAAATAACCACAGCTTCACCACGGAATATGACATCATTCATTTTCTTCCAAATAATATGGCACAAAACCCCAAAAGAAAACTGAGACAAGGAATGGAAGAATTCCTTTCCTGAGAGGTACTTCATAAGCGAAAGAAGGTTGTCCATCCAGGACCTATTTCACCACAGAATGTTACATCTTGTAGCCCAAAAAAGTGTAAATGCTGCCGAAGTATGACATTCAAAGAACAGATGATCTATAGAATTGGGCTTATCATTACAAAAAGCACAACAAGTGTAGTCGATTCTATCATGAGACAGGAGGTAAGCTTAGGTAGGTAAGCGATTTTTAGTAATAAGCCAAATATGAAATTGATACCCAGGGAACTCGACTTCTCTTTCTCCTCAAAATTTGCTAAGCCGATGCAATCGAAAAAATACCGGAGGAATCACTTTTCCAAGAAAACCGATCCCGACTCGAGGAGAGAACCGGAAGGGCTATACCTTAGCAATCCAAAAGGGATCTAAAACTACGACCCAGCGGATGGAAGAGGTCGGCAACAATCGAATATTTCTGGAGACCAAAGGCATCAATAAAAGATTGTGGGAATAAGTCAGCCAGAGGATTGATTGGAAGCCAGTGATCAAACCGTAAAGACATTGACAATCCATTACCAATTTTTCAAATAAAGGACAATCGAAATTCCTTCCTTAATTGCGTGATCTTTTTCCATGCCCAAGAGTAAACAAAAGGAGTAGATGAAACCCAAGAAGCAAGAAAGGACACACGTGGTTTTTGTTTCTATTTCTTAATAAGTAGAAAAAGCAAGTCAAGTCGACAGAGGAAAAGAAAGAAAGGACACGCGTAAATTTTATGCACCTTCCGTCGTTGAATAATTCATCTTTACTTTCTCTTCTATGGCTTTCTTTGATTATTACTGCCACGTGTTTCGAGAAAGGAGAGAAAGTCATGGTCATAAGGAACGAAGTGATATACACATGAGAGATAAAGCTGCAACCCAACCAGACTGTAAGCATTCTGCGTAAGCAGTAAGCACATCAACTTTCATCTCCTATAGTAGCCGCTTCTTCGAATCTGAAAGGGAAGTTATTTCTAGGAATCTCTCACGCTCTCTCTCAAAAAGACACAATTTCCCATAAAAAAGAAAAGAACAAAAAAAGGCAGGTTGTTCACGAAAAGGGAGGAAGAGGAGAGCATCATATTCAGGGACATTTTTCTGGACATTTTTCTGGAACCCTTTCTCCTGAACTCAACCGACCAGCCATCTCCACTCCTGCCGGCGACTGCTCTCGCATCCCATTCCCGGAACCCTACCTCACTCCTTCACCGTCATCTACTTCTTTACTCTCACGAAAAAGGAAAAAAAAAGAATCTTCGTCTTTCTCTACTCCGGGAACGGTCGCCATTGAAGCCCCACACAAAACCTCGGAGCCACCGCCGATCGACGTCGTCCGCCACCTCCAGAACATCCTCCGCCCGCTGCCATTCGTCGTCGCGGTCCCTGACCTTGGTGGAGTTGACTGAAGCCTGACACGAGTTTGGAGTCGCTATTCTGAACCTTCGCCGCCGACGATGGCCACGGAATCCAAGCCAGGTAGGGGCCCCACGATTGAATGCTCGTTCCTTCTTCTTCTTTTTTTTTTTTTTGCGTCGTCCTGCTTGATTTTAAAAGACCAAAGCAAACTCGATTTCTTTAGTCCTCACTCGCGTCGGATCTGAATGAGTCGGTTTTTCTTAAATTTGAACGTTGCTCGCTTATTTCTCTTGAGTTTAAGTGTGAGCTCGAGCTCCGAATGGGTCCATATTCGCTCTCCAACTCGCTGCCCACTACGTGTTTGAAGAAATGCCTGAACTGCTTCGAATTTGTTCTGTTCAATGCAAGACATGGTCTGGTAAATTTTAGTTTGAAAAGTGAGGAAAATTTATTTTGGGATTTGCTTTTGTAGAATGCCTCTTGAAAGAAAAAAGTCAGATTGTTCATTATAAATAATATTCCAACAGGCGGTGTTTTGCGAATCACTCATGTATATTAGCACCAGGAGCACGGGAGCGTTGCTAGTTTTCTTTTCTATTTATTTTATTAATGGAAAAGGGAAGTCAAGTCCGGAAGCTCCTATATAGGATGGTTCTGTGCACCTCATGCAAAATGCTGCTTTGTGTTAAATTAATTGGTGGAGTATATGTTTATCAACTCGGAGCATCAGAAATGATGTTGGTTTTCGTTTCTATTTCTTTATTAGTATGAAGTGATATCCATATGAGAGATAGAGCTGCAACCCGACCAGACACTCAGCATTCTGAGGAAGCACATCAAACTTCATCTCCTCTAATGGCTGCTTCTTCAGATCTGAAAGGGAATTATGACGTCTTCCTGAGTTTCAGAGGTACGGACATCCGAAACAGCTTCCTTAGTCATTTCTACGCAGCGCTTGCCCAGAGAGGAATCTACAGTTATGTTGATAGCGAGGAGCTTCGGAAAGGCGTCTGTATAAAGCCAGCGCTTATGAAGGCGATTGAGGAGTCATGTATCGCAATCGTCGTTTTCTCCGAGAACTATGCTTCCTCGCTGTGGTGTTTGGAAGAGGTGGCGAAAATCATGGAGTGCAAGGAGCAAAGACACCTCGTGGTCTTTCCAGTGTTTTACAAAGTGGATCCTAGAGAAGTGAGAACACCAAGAGAGAGCTACCGAAAAGCTATGGTTAAGCATGAGAGAGAGTTTGGGAGAGATTCGGAGAAAGTGAAGAGATGGGAAACGGCTCTCTTTGATGCCGGTAGCTTGTCCGGGTGGGATTTGAAGGATAGGTAAGTACCAAGTAGTGATTGATGTGACACTGCTTTGTTATTTCTTTTTTATATGCTGAATCTCTTCTTCTTTTTCCATGAAAATTAATTATTTTTTAAAATTGATGTATCAAGTACCTTTGCGGATTTTGTTAGAGATGAAGCGGATCTTATCAAAAGAATTGTGCAGGAGATCTCTATGCAGCTAGACCGAACACCGTTACACGTTGCCAAGCATCCGGTTGGAATACCTCAACAAGTGGTAAAGCTGAAATCTATGTTAAATCTTGGGTCTAGTGATGATGTTCTCATGATAGGATTATGGGGACAAGGAGGCATAGGAAAAACAACATTAGCTAAAGCTCTTTACAATGATATTTTTAGACAATTTGAGGCTTCATGTTTTTTGGCAAACGTTCGTGAAACTTCAAAAGATTCCAAGGATTTAGTTCCTTTGCAAGAAAAATTGTTGTCCGAGATATTAGTGGGAAAAGAATTAACGGTGTCTAGTGTTGATGGAGGTATTAATTTGATGCAACATAGACTTTGCCGGAAAAGAGTCCTCCTTGTTCTCGATGATGTGAATGACATAAAACAATTAAATGCTTTAGCTGGAGAGTGTGAATGGTTTGGTAAAGGAAGTAGAATCATCATCACGACAAGAGATAACCATCTATTAACTCTTCATGGGATGGGTAAAGATCATATCTATGAAGTTAAAACTCTAGTGGATTGGGAAGCTCTTGAACTTTTCAATAAACATGCTTTTCTTAGAAGTAAGGAAATACTGATAAGGAGGGATCTTGTGGATAGTGCTTTGCATTATGCTAATGGACTTCCTTTAGCACTTGAGGTATTGGGCTCTTTCCTACGGGTAGAAGAGAGCAAGAGTGGGAAAGCGCATTGAATAAACTTGTTAAAAGTCTTGACAAAACTATCAATGATGTTCTCAAGTTAAGTTATGATGGACTAGAGGACTGTGCAAAGGAGATATTCCTTGATATTGCATGTTTCTTCAAGGGGCGATCTATAGAGTACATCATGAAAGTCCTTAACAGTTGCGACTTTGACTCAACTATTGGAGTACAAGTTCTTGTTGAGAAGTCCTTAATAACGAAAGAAAGGGAGACAATACAAATGCATGACTTGATTCAGTTGATGGGCATGGATATTGTTAAACAAGAATGTCGTGATGATCCTGGAAGACACAGCAGGTTATGGCTTTGTGAAGATGTTCATGATGTTCTATCGGGGGATATGGTAAGTTTTGGTGGTTTAAACACTGATTTTACTCTCTTCTTCTCTGACTTCGTATACTAATTGCAATGCAAGTTCTATAAATGCAGGGAACAAATGCAGTAAAAGCCATAGTTTTGGTTTTACCCAAGACAGAAGCAATAGACATAGGTCCCAATGCTTTCACAAACATGAGAAGATTGAGGTTGCTCATCATGATTAATGTGCATAACTCTTTCCAAGGTCCTATCTGTCTTCCTAATGAACTGAGATGGTTTGAATGGCCTGGATGTCCTTGGTTTCCCAAATTTTCCTCTTGTCCAAAGAAGTTGGTTGGGCTTGATTTGCACAAAACCAACATCCAAGTCGTGAGGGAGCAATTCAAGGTGCGCCTTTAAAATTAATTGTCTTTCTTTATTTATCTCTTATATATCTATATTTGTATGCATACGATTATGGATATGTGTATGAATTATTGAAAACTCTGAATGCAACATATGCGATCAGTAACTTTAATACCGAAAATTGGAACAAGAACTTATTGATGACATAATTTAACAATTGAATGATAAATGTGCTTCGTACTTTAATAAACATGAACTGAGGATTCAATTTGTATGCCTTTGAAATGATAGATACTGAAAATATCATCAAAGATTCTATATTTTATATAAGAGACAAGCTTACTAGATTCTTTTCTAAATTGCATATGAAAATAGAATGAGATTTTTCTTGCTTATTTGCTTTATCATTGAAGCGAATGCATGCTAAGTACTTTTGATTGAATCTCACGTTGTTGTTTCTATGATAGAATGCAGCCGATAATGAAAAGAGATATATAGAAATCATGCAATAAAGGATCTTTAAAGGAGTTAAGTCTATACTAGTAGGGGTGGCAAATGGGTGGGTTGGGTTGAAAATGGGTCGACCCATATTTGATCCATTTAATCCGTTTTGATCTATATTCTTGCAGTGTAAATCTAGTGACTCATACCTGACTCATACCCAACCCATACTCGACCCGACCCGTATTGCTAAAACCTATTAATATTCTAGAAAAACCCATTTCTACTATATGCTAATTGAATTAAAACTTCAAATTAAATTAAAAATATTAAATAAAACAAAAAAGTTAAAAAAACCTATAAATTGAAATATTTATAAAAAATTAGACTATGCACATGCTTCTCTTATTTGAAGTGAACATACTATTGAATAACTAAAAACTGTGAACATATTATTGAATAACTAAAAACTATAACATTAAAATTTTTTAAATAAACCTAAAAAAAAGCTCATTTTTATGATTTTTTTATTTAAAAAAAGTATTGTTAAAAATTTTTTATGAATACAAATTTTTTTAACAATTTTTATGCAATACAAATTTAATGGAAAATTTTTATAATACATAAAAATGTTTTAACAATACTTATGCAATGCAAATTTAATGGAAATTTTTATAATTCTTTTAAAATTTTAAAAAAAAATCGAATTTTTATTTTTTAAAATATAATTTTTAATTTTTAAAATATAATTCTTAATAATAATTTTTTTTTTCTTTTCTATTTTCTTTTCTTCGGCCGGTCGTTGGCGAGGCTCGACCTTGCTGATCTGGCGAGGTCAAGGCCCTGCCCGACGCCGGCGAGCTTGAGTCTCTCCAGATCTGGCAAGGCTCGAGCCTCGCCCAACGCTAGCGAAGCCGACCCTTGTCCTATCTGGCGAGACTCGAGCTCGTCAGCGTCGGGTGGGGCCTTGGCCCTGCAGATTGGAGAGGTTGAGCTTTGCTCGACGCCGGCGAGCTCGATCTCGCCATATCCGGCGAGGCTTGGCTTTGCTTGACGCCGGCGAGCTCGATCTTGCCATATCCGGCGAGGCTTGGCTTTGCTTGACGTCGGCGAGCTCGATCTCGCCAGATCCGGGAAGGCTCGAGCTCACCGGTGTTGGGGGAGGCTTGAGCTCGCCGGGGAGGCGACGAGGCCTCACCCGACGTGGGCGAGCTCGAGCCTCGCCTAGCCCGTCGCCGGTTGGCGGCTGGCCGTCACCCCGCTGACCATCGGCTAAGGAACGAAGAAAAAGAAAGAAAAAAAAAAAAAAGAAAAAAAAAAAAAAATAATATTGAAATATACAAAATAATTATAATTTCGATTTTTTATAAAAAAATATTTTATAAAATTAAAGAAGGCCATGGCCCATGGGTTCAAAGTGGGTTATTACTTATAACCCATTTAGACCCTTTTTTTTTTGTGCTTTACTTTCTCAAATCCATTTTTGATCCATATTTAACTTTCACTTGACCTATATATGACCCATTTAACTAAAAACGGGTCATAATATGGGTTTATGACTCATTTTTCCAGCTCTAACTATAAGTTAGCCCCAAAAGTGCCATCTCTTTTTATTGTACCGACCTAACCAGAGATTTCTGGCAAGTACCTTATTTTTAGGAGGAGGAATAAGCGGAGCTCCAAGAAAGTTATCTTCATCTTTATGGATAAAATATTCATTTTCAAATCTAACCGGGAGTTTCTCCTTCTCCTTCCAAGTATGTAACACGTTCCCCTCCTTTCCTTTCAATCAGGCCATTCGATTGCGCCCTTACTCCATTTATTCCTAAGTGAGAAATCACCGGACGAAAAGCAACTCTCAGGGGAGATAGATTGACCAGCCATTCTTTCTCCCACTTTTTTAAATAAAGGCTTGTGCAGTACAATTCCATGGAAGAGTCTTACTTTATAGACGCTATAGCACACCACATCGAGGACGCTAGTAGTGCAACCCGGCTTTCACGCATGACTAATAAAGCTTTCTAAATAGAAGTAAGGGGCTTGCTTTGCTAATTTAAGTATATTTAAACCTAAATCTAATCTAAAGTCATTTATGTACAAGGTAAAGGTGACCTTCCACAGGATTTCAATTTAATTTCTTCCCCAAAATATCTTGATTACTTATTTTACGAATATAATATTCATAGAGAGGTGCTTAAACAATTAATTATTTGATCTCTCATATGTTTCACAATCTAAATTTTGATCTTTTCTAATCCTAAAAGTTTCTTATTGCAAACTTCAATTTTGAAATATCCTACATATATTCTATGTTTGTGTGTTGTTTATTGACCAACAATTTCTTTCCATTTGAATATTTCTAATTTGGTGGTTTTGCTCAATTTTTCAAATATCAATTTTTTTCAAATCTTGTGCGTACTCTTATAGTTTTCACTTCTATGCCTCATATGAGACAAATTTCGTGGGCTTTCAATTTTGCTGTCATGCTTGTCGGCCAGACTGACGTCGGAATGTGTTGAACGAACAAATAACTAAAAAAGGGGTTTTTCAATCTTAATGAAGTGGAAAAACCCCACAATGGAGGATGGGAAGAGACTACCTTAGGAGGCCAGTCCAAGGATGCAACACTCTCTTGATCACTCATTAGTCCACCCAAAGGATACAGAGAAAGACAGAAAAATAGAATGAAACTTCATTTAATAAATTCATCGTGTTCACTATTAGAGACCGAAAGGCACTTATAAATAGGAGTCTAAGATACCTTTGAGTAACCTCCAAATAAAGAAAAATGAACACAAACTACAAAATTCAAACAGGCTACAATATTATCATATTGTAATCAAGACTAAAGCAATCCTAAAAAATATAAAACAGGTTCACTGATCAAGAAAATATATTCTATCCCTATTATTCTATTCACAAGAGAGAATCTTGAAATCTTGAAAAGACTCCTCCTTGAGGCCTCAACTTCATAGTGATAGATCAGCGACATTGAAACTAGTGGAAACACCATTCTCTCCGCAAAGCTCACTTTTGTATGCATTATTATCAATGCATTCCCAAACTAGAGAAGAACCATCCGTAGCATGACGACTAGGTGGAAAGCGCTTTTCTCAAATGAATCCAGACAAGATCACCTTCTTTAAGAACAGCATGCTTTCTATGTTTGTTTGCTTGACTGGGATATTTGATAGTTTGCTTCGAACTTCTCTTCCTCACTTCCTCAAGTAACTTACTGATTGCCTTAGCTCTTTCTTCATATTAGTGATGGACAATGGTGTAAGATATAATTTCACCAAAAAAAAAAAAAAATGGTGTAAGATATAAACCTTACCAAAAAAAAAAATGGTGTAAGATATAAAGGACTTAAAAGATGCTTTCGCTACACAACATCAAATTGGCATTTTCTAATGGTTTGACTCATCGAATTATTATATGCAAATTCGGCTTGAACCAATAACATATCCCAACGTTTTACATGTTTTCTACTAGAACTTCTTATAAAGATGGCTAGCAAAACTAAACTGAGGCTAAGTCCCCATTTTTCGTAATGTATACCAAAAGTGTCTGATAAACTTGACATAAGAAGGGGTTGTCTTTGGAATGCCATGTAGGGGCACAATTTCATTAATATAAAGTTCAGCAACATGTAGCACATCAAGGGTCTACTGCATGATACCATTCTCGAAAATCGATCGACCAACCTCCATGACCTAATAAGTGATGACATGAGAGATTCCTGAGCTTCCACCGCCTTTATGGTAGTTTTGCGCATCTCTGCATAAGGTTATAGATCCATCAAGTGCCACCTATATTAGCTTAAATTCGTGTCATGAATTAGATCCATCAAGTGCTACCTATGTTAGCTTAAATTCATGTCATGAATTAGTTGGCTAAGGAGTTGACCGTGGCTCATGTACTCCCACTTGAGATTACCCTCTCTCTCTGAATTACATGTATTGTTTCTGAACGTATATATATATATATATATATATATATATATATAGTAGAAGTGGCCACACTTCTTAGCGTTGGAATAATTTCTCTTGTATGTCGCTTGATAGAGCTGTAGTGTGTGGTGGAATTAAAGTGTTATTCTTTTTTTTTATCTTCTTTTTGGCCAAGGATCGTTCAATAAACTCATATTTAAAAAGGAAGAGGGAGTACTCTATATACACCATATGATCAACTAATTTCTGATCACACGGGGCTTGAATTATGATCAAGTGTTTTTCATCAAATATTTTTATCTTCATTTTTTTTTCCATCTGGATATTTCTTGCAGGACTTTAAAAATTTGAAGTTCCTTAAGCTTAGTGAATGTCCGTCGGTGGTTTGTATGCCGGACCTCGATTTGACTCCAAATCTTGAGGAACTGGATCTCCATGGGTGCAAAAATTTGGAGCGTGTTCACGAATCAGTTGCATATCACACCAAGATACTGTTGTTGAATTTAAAGGGGTGCTCTAACCTTCATCATCTCCCTGATGTTTTCCAATCTAAGAATCTTCAACTTCTCAATCTTACCGATTGCTCAAAGTTGCAAAGATTCCCTGATATTCCTGATAAAATCAAAGGCTTGCAAGAACTTTATTTAAAAGGGACTTCAATTGAGGAACTTCCTGCGTCCATAGAAAATCTTGTCTCTTTGAAGAATTTGAGTTTACTTAATTGCAAGAAATTGACAAACCTCCCATCTAGCATTTACAAGTTGCCAGATCTTGAGAGCTTGATACTTGATGGTTGTTCAAAACTAATCAAGTTTCCAAAAAGGAGGAGAATTTGAGTGATCTGCATAACAAGACGGGATTTCATAAGCTAGTGATCTTAGGGCTTAGTGGATGCAATCTATTAGAAGTAGAGTTCCTAGAGAATCATTCATGTTTTCCGTACTTAAGACAATTGTGTTTGTCCGAAAACAATTTTGCTAAGCTTCCAATGTGCGGCCAGCTACATAATTTACGCTTTTTGGATGTTACGGACTGCCGACAGCTGCAAGAGATTGGCAAGATTCCAGGGCAATTGCACAACTTGGCTGCAGTGAATTGTGAATCTCTAAGTAAAATCCCCTCTAACATATGGGCCGTTAACCATATTGACCCATTCTGGGGCAAACCGGTCCGTGATGAGGTTAGACACCCTCCCCCTCCTTCCTTCACACCCCCTCCCCCTTCCGATTAATACGAAGTGTACATGTGTTGCTAACTATAGCTAAACTTGTCGACCCACTTAATTCCTTTAAACTCCTCTTTTCAAGTGCCAAATTTGAAATACTGTCTTGACAATTTAAATCTGTGACAGGGATTTTTATCCTACTCGTTTTCCCATATTTTAATGCCTGGAAGAGAGATGCCACAATGGTTGCTCCCGAATAAAGAGGGTTTTATGTCTTTCAAAGCTTCAAAGGACTTGCGTAAGAAGTTCCTAGCAGTAGCTTTCTGCATTGTATGTCGAGCAAAGGAAGGTAAACGAAATGCCCAATTGGTGCTCCGTACATGCATGAATGGCATATCCAACCTGGAAGTCCGCGTTCAACGTTTTTCATGGCGTTTGGATCATGTGTGGCTTTTGTATCTTAAAATGGAGCGGCTATGGCAAGGAGACGCTTTTGGTCCAGATGACTCTTGTTCTTTCCAGTTTGGCATTATAGCATCTGATAATGCAATTGTAAGCAAGTGTGGATTTCGATTAATATGCAAGCCATTAGAGGACGATTTGGAGGCTTTGTATCAAGACGACCAGTCACTGGATCCGGGTTTGCTCTATGAGATTTGGCATGACGATAAACAAATGACCACAGGAGAAAAAAGTGCGGCCTCTCTCTCATGTAAGGTCTCCTCCCTCCCTCCCTCCCTCCCCGCCGTTGTGGTGTGCGTGTGCTTGATTGATATGGGTGCTTTGTGTTTTTATAATGCAAAAGCTGCAAATGCTAGTAAACAAAACAAGCTAATGTATTGTGATTTTGCACCTATATGTAATAGCGGTGGAGACAACATGAAGATAATAACGGCCGTAGAAGGAAATGGGAAACATACTACGATATGAAGTTTGACAGCGGGGATTTTATGGCTGACTTCTCAGTTGAGGTCTCTCTCTGTCTCCCTCTCTCTCTCTCCCTCCCTAAGGGCGCGCGCGCACTCATGCATGTATTGATTTGTTGCAGTGTATGTCGGGTGCATTGTGTTTGTATAATGCAAAAACTCAAAATTCTATACAAATAAGCAAATCTAACATAAGGTGATTCTGCACTTACATGTAATAGGGGTGGCTACAACACTCGCAAGTGAATGATTTCATGAGTATTACATATAAGGCAAGGAAGGATCTATATGTTTAATTATTATAAAACTCTAGCTTTTGTTGAATTACAAGAAAAATTCTCAAATCAAACTTTTGTATTGGAACTGATTATCAACTTGAGTATGTCTGACAATTTATTGGTATAACAGAAGTATCGCTATTCCAAAATTCGTCCTTCATACAAAAATATTCTCCCCGGAGGAGATATGCCAAAGGAGTTCGTCCCTATTGAAGGCGGTACCATATCTTTTATGGTTTCACAGGACTTTTATGATAAGTTCTTTGGATTAGCTCTATGTGTTGCTTTTAGTGTAGAAGATGGAGAAAAGGAAATATTTTTCGACATCGTGCCCCATGTTAACGGCCAAAGACGAAATGTGCTGTCGGGATCTCTTGGTTCATTTGATTCGGATCAAATGTGGATTCAATATCTCAAACCAAATGTGCTGTGGGGATTGCTGGAGGGAGCAGTTAATTTTCTTGAATTTGATGACGATTACTTACAATTTAAACTTACACTCATAGTGTCAGGTAGAACTGTGGAAAAGTTGGGATATGTGCTAATATGTGAGCAATTGGATGATGATTTGAAGGCTGCGCTTGGAGGCAATCAATTAGTGGATCTAGCTTCACTATGTGAAATAGAGCATAAAGAGTTCTTCCAGAAATTTCTCCCTCGCCGACTGGAGGAATTGGAAGCAGATGAGGAACGGGAAGCATATGAAAGATTAAATAAGAAGAGGGGAGTGGAGTAGTATTGGCTTGCAGCTCTAAGGAAGCTAGCATTAAGGAGCCAACGAAGCAAGTTAGGATTGGCATACATTTCTTGATACCCTGGGACACCTGTCTTGTTGATGGAGTAACAAATGGCGTTCAATTCAATCTCTCATGTCCTATTCAAATATATGTGAAGGAATAGTGGGAGACTGGGCACACAAGACGCTTCAAATCATTTTAATGGGGCACCATGTTGGGCTGGAGCATCTCCGGCGTCTGTACTCAAAACATATCAAAAGATGACGTGCTAGTATTTTCCAATACTCAAATTGGACGGGGCTGACGGAAGTTATTGATTGTACTAATTGGATAAGTTTTATGACTCAATTGTATTTTTTTAAAAAAAATTATGACTTTAATTGCATTTTTCCAGCAAGTTTTAGGACTTGTGGTTTACTTTATCCCTTAAAAAACCATATTCGTAGTTTATTTCCCAGGATCATTTCCCTTCGCTTGGGAAATTTCAAATTTTTTTCATGCAGTTTATAGAAGAAGCAGAAAAGGTTTGCGGCACTACTTATGTCTTGTTATACCCGTATGTTGATCCTTCCCCATTGCCAAAAAAAAAAAAAATCTTTGTTATACCCGTATGTTAATCTTAGTCGTTTTTTTTTTTTTGGTCAAAAATCTTAGTCGTTAGTAAACTTAAAATTAATATAGTAAGTTTCTTCAAATAGTCATTATAAATAACGAAATTTCTCAGTAAATATTCGCGAACAATTGTAAATCAACTGAAATCCTCAAAAGTTGTACTGTGCCTATGATTGATAACTTTCCGTCACAAACAGGGTGCCGTCATATAGCAATTCTCCATTGATACAGTAATTTCCCTCTTTATTGTAACAATAGTATTTGTACATCGTAAATTATTTTTCCAACGGTCATAAGTCCCATGGAGTCCTCATGATCATCGCTATGCCTATATTTAGTAACTTTCTTTTAAGGTTAGTAATTTGATTGTGGAGCTCATATCTCGATGATCTTATCACTTTAGTAATTATCCAATAGCATAGTAAATTCCTTCAATGAACTCGTAAGTGATGGCATGTCTATTTAGCAACTATTAAGAGTATATCAAAAGTGGCACTTCTTGGAAAGTCCTTGCAGCTTTAGGTGACGATGAGTAGCGTTTCTTCAAAGGGAGGTTCCTCAAAATTTTTGCGAATCTCAGAGTTCTAGCATTCAAAAACTTTTCGGGGGACTATTCCCTTGTTTGAGAAAAATATTTTATTCGATAGTCAGATTGCTAATGATCAACATGATGTGGCTGGCTAATTAAATTGATTGTATTAAATGGCAGTCGTCTTACTTAATGCTTAAATTTTGAAATTGATTTGCTTGCACACCACACATCCCTATCGCTTTGTATAACATCATGACCTTGTACGACACACCTCTTTTTGTGGTGATTCTAAACTCGATTAGCACTCTTCAATGATCATTCTCTTTCATTATCTATATTTCGTCTAAGCTATTGTTGATCTACTACTGGCCCTCCTATGCTCTGTTTGGAATGAACCCGGCAAAGCAAATCTACAAAATCAATGGATCAGAAATTTGAAAACAACACATCATATATTTCCTGTTAAAGTTCTTCTCAATTCATAATACAAAATGGTTGAACATAACCAGAAGATATACCTTAAATACATGGCTAACAACTAAATCAATTATTGTAAATCAGAACCATATTGAAGTATTTAATAAGAAAGTCTATTATACTAGACACTGAGTTAATGGCTAAGTACACTCATCTCATGGTAGGGACCTAGGTTTGGTCTATTGACTTTTACAAATCACCTTCTCAAGGACAATAAAGAAGCAGGTTGACTAAACTTGTTTGACAACGGCACGTGACAGGAAAAGTCCACTTATGGGCCTAGACATCCACGGAGCATCACGGCATAGGCCAAGCCGAAGATGCTTTTATCGCATTGAAGTTTCTCGTGATGTCTACATTCTCGCATATCATTTAGCAATTATGCCCTCCTATATGTTGGATCGCCATTTGAATGAAAATGGGGCTCACAAGGCACACCTTGCTATCTTGCAAGAGTATCAAGTGTTTTTCACTTCTTACATGGATTAAATGAATCTACACATACAGTTTAATTAGTTTAACAGATCGCTTAACTCCCTACATTATTAGAGCAGCATCACCATGTCAGGTTCAATGCTTGTTAAGCTGGTAGATGAAAAAGTAACCCCATTTTGGGACAAAGTAGCATTCAAAGACCAATTAGGTACCGCCCTTTGAAGACAGAGGATAACCTCAGACTAACATGTGCTCCATATTAAAGTTAGAACAGAATGAACGGATTTATATTTGAGGGCAAGCCAACAAAAAATAATAAGTAACCTCATAAGTAGCTTTGTGGGGAAGCTCAAGTTATAGACTTCTTTTCGCATCAGTTCTTTGCTCACAATTCGACACTCTCCCTACTCCCCCGTGTATGCAATGATTAAGCTGCAAGATTGTTGTGATTCTTGAGGACTGGACAAGCCGCATCTGACACGATGCAATTCCACAAAAACAATGAGAAGAACAAGTCGGGATTTAAATTGTGGGATAATTGGAAAATCTATTGCTAAAACTTCACAGCTCATCGTATCTACACACTGTCCATCACTTAGGAGCATTGGAGACTATAATTCGTCTAACAACTAACGACAACCAACAAAAGATCCACAAGACATGCTTATTTGCCAAAATAACCAAAGATAATTGTCAGTCAAAGTTGTTTATCTTAGAAATCTACACCAATTTGAATAGGAGAGCTAGCATATGTAATATCTGTGTCATTTCCAACTGCAAATGGATTGCATTCGGATCCTTATATGGAGCTTAAGTGCATTTTGGATCTTACGTGTCTTTCATCAATTACAAGAAGTTGAGTGCGCAAATGATTAGTGCATTTCTTGTCAACGAAATAAATGGAAAAATAATAACATCTTCACGGGAACCACAAACTACAGTTACAACAAAACCAATACTTTGGAAGGGAATCTATAAATTAAACCATCACTTGTCAAATTCATGTGAACATCTCTTTTATATTCATTAAAAGGTTTAGCCCTGGGACAGTAATTACTGAATTTCCTTATCTCCTTCCCCCTTTGGTTGCTTCCCAAACTCACCTACGCCAATGCCAACGAATCTACCGGGGTAGGCACTACGTGCATTCGTGTCAATTATGTGTGCAAAGAATCTCCAAATCACAATTGCCAGCATAGTATGCATCAGACGAGCAGACTATCCATGAGAAGTAACACCTTTAAAAATTTTGTGCCTATAGATCTTCCTAAATTTGGCAACAGGTCAAAAACTAGAAAGTGCACTTATCCCAAAGGTCAAAGAAGAGATGCATGCATCGAATACATGCTAATATAGATAGGAAAAAAATTGTCTAATCAGATATCTAAAAGACTGCACGCATGCTGATGTCCGAAATTCAATAGATGATGGTGCACATACTTTGGGAAAAGGTCAGATGCAAAGGGCCCCCATATCAGGTGGCCCTTCATAAGATCCACTAGAAAGTGCAGATGTGTCAAGACCCTCTCTTGCCTCGCTTCTTTTCCTTTCTACTTTTCCTGGATTCAAAAGCTTGATCACTGTAAAACAACATTTAGACATAAAAAAGATGAAATCTCTTTGTTTTTGTAAGTACACATTATTCGACAAAGCGTAGGAGTGAGAAAATATTCCAGACATGATTTTAAGGAACGTAATTGATACCATGTTGGATACATAAGCCATAATTTCAAGATAAGTATCAACTCCAATCACAGGGAAACAGGAAAAATACTTCAACAAAAGACAAGCTTAAACTATAACTTGACATCTAAAGCACAGAGAGAACGAGAAATACTTGGCAATTGCAGAGACTTTTGCCGTCCCTGACCCGCAACAGGACTCATATTTCTTTTTTGAACCACACGGACAAGCCTTGTTTCTTGGGATCTTCTGCATTTCAAAATAAAACGAGCAAATAAAAATGAAGAGACGCATGATCAACAGTTCTCATGTTTGAGCTTAAACCAAAATGGTAAAAGGTAAAACATAATCATTATTTGCAGAAACCTTGTCTTCCGTTTAGCCCTATTGCTAGGTGGATTCTCTTTATAGGTCTCTTCCACAGATTCCTTTCTCTGTTCCTCAGAATTTCCATTGGCATCATCACCTAAATACAACAGAATTATGAAATAGTTTTGGGTATAGCATGTTTGATGACCCCAAAAATCCATGGATGACAAGACAAAGTATGCTAATCCTACCAGTCACATCAAAATGACTCCAAGAAAGCTTCTAATGAAACTTAACACAGTATCTCTGAAACTGCGAAGTTAAATTATTAAAGAAAATCTAGAGAGATAATTACTGACCAGCCATTACCATAAGAAGCATCTGCATTGCAGGGAGACCAGAGAGCTTCCTCTGAAAAATCTTCAATGCCTCATTCTGCTATCAAATGCTCTATGGCAGCATTAACATCCCCCTACATTTGCAGCAATGTGTGTAAAAGTATCACGTCACACAGAAACCAGAAAAAGGTCCAAAACATTGCATTCTAATTCTAGATTCACCTAGCAAATGAGAGGTAAGCAATTAATGCAAACATGCAAGCAGAAGAAGAGAGGACATAACCTGCTTAACTTTCTCGATGTTCTTACAACCACTTCCTGCCATGACTAGCTTGATGGATCCTGCATCAGTCGTATCCTTACCAACTCCTGATTTAGACTTGTTTGACCCAGCTTTTGCTTGGCCAGACGAAGATGAGAGATTAGAATCAGCCTTTCAGCAAAAGAAATTATCAAATCACATACTTCAATTCACAAATTTTTCCAACTTCCGTACTGACTTGGTAAACTAAAATTAAATTCCAGTAGCGACCTTGATTGTAATTGGCCTAGCTGGCCCATCTCCGGAGTCTTCCTTCAACCTCACACTGTTGTAATGTTCCTCATCATGATAAGATCTAATAAAACAAAGAAAAATCTATTAGTTAGAATAATGCACATATAAACACCAATCAGTACAAAAAGACTAAAAGATTTTCCCTGTCCACAAAACAATAAGGGCACAACACATTTTTTATGCTTACTTGCTTCGCATGATGACATTCATCTACGATAGTAAAGTGTGGAATGTCATATATCCCCTAGATTTCATGACCCTCATGACAATCCAAGTCGCGATGGCTCCCTCAACAGAGCCAATCAATCTTATCTTAGAGTATCCTGGCTTGCCATTTATTGAAGTATATCTATATTCAATAAAAATTTTACTGAAGAAACAAAAGCTAAAGTGACATTTGGTCTCCTCTCACATATGCTTAGCCAGTAATTTATCCCCCTGTGACCACGTCAAAACATCTCTCAAACTAGCAAAAGAGCTTCCATGGTTTGATCTAACAACACCGCAACCACACTCATATCTGCAACTTATGTTGTCCTTGCATGCCAAAATGATTTAAAAAATCAGCAGTCTCCCTGAAAAAAGCTGCACTACCTTCTTTGATGTAATGAGCCGCTTTGTTTGGACAAATTGTACTTATAGCTTTGTTTTTTTGGTTCTTTTTCAAATCTTGCAGATCTCGCAATTTTACTTTATAGATCTCAATACCTAAAACCTTTTAAAATCGAACAAAATTGACCTGGAGAAACATATAATCTTTTCATAATCTCTTGCAAATAAAAAACATTTTTTTTTCAAATCTTTTGAGGGAAAGTGAAATGTAAGGTATGGTAATTTATTTAAGTGTATACAAACAGAGCCAGATCTCATCCCAGCATTTGAGCACTTGCTTGGCAAAAAGCAACATCAGGCTCTAGATTCAGAACACTCGCAAATGGATCATATGAGCACCAGGCTGATCAAACTTGCGTATGTACCACCAAGGCGACATGTTCTGCATAAAGTAAGGAGTGAGCTAACTTGTTCCATCTGGAGTCAACGAAAAATATATGCATGCACAGCATGCATCGAAATTTATTGTTGCTAATGCGTATACATACAGAACATTCGATGAGCCAGCAATGTTGTAACAAATTTGATATATCAAGTCTTCTTTGAATTAGGATTATATGCACCCATTGGGACTCAGTGCAATTTATCTCTGAATAAAATCTTTTGCACATCATCACCAATGGTCTTTCTACATGCTTTTGCCACAATAGACATCATGAGGCATGCTGGATAACATTGCCCCTCAGATGAGTCAACTTTTCAGTCTAAAGAGTAACAAATTATAACCAAACAGAAAACAACAAGCTATAACAATTAAAAAAACAACATCCTAAGTGGTCTTTTGATCTAAACAATGATGGGAAATAACTTCTTGGATAAAAGAGGGCCATATTGGGGAAGAAAGCCATTATATCAATAAGTGAAGAATGAGTCTGGAAACTGATAATCATGGGTTCTTCAATGGTCATCGATTCTAGGATGCATGCTTAAACAGGGAAACTTCAATTCAAGGTTAACGATTGACACGTCTAATGACATCCTTATTTAGTCTAGATGTTTCCCCTGAAGGAATGAAAAGAACGTAACCCAAAAACCCAATGTAGGTGAATAATTGATGACATCATTGTCAGTCTTACCCAGTGAATGCAAATGTTACTCCGTGTAACAAGAGAAGCTGCTTGCAATTCCATATGACCAGCCCACATGCCATCATTGTCTGTGGTTTTGCAATACTCCTCAAATGGCACATCATCCTCAATAAATGGTTCAACATTTCACGAGTGTTCTGTCATTAACAATTCCCAGCTTAGATGCATATATCAGGTCCATTCTTCAAACAAGGATTTTTTTTTTTTTCCCTTAAATACATCACTATAAGTAAAACCAATGAAAATGAAGGATCCTGTTGAAACTTGAAACAAGCAAAACTATCAATTTATGGCATTGAAAAACATTACAGTTCTATCATGCATGCTAAATAGTTTATTTATTTTACGTTAGTATCAATTCTCTCTTTTTTTGATTTTGTCAAATCTCCTTCGAAAAATATGTCTGTTTACATAATATTGCCACCCTAAAGTAGTAATCGCACATTCCTGTAGGCTAGAACAATGCGGATAACTATAGAGTCCAGTTTCCTCCTGCACCTGTCAGTTTAGGTTAGGCCAAGATACTCCATCCAAATCACAGTTAACACTCAACAGGTTTCCTCTCTAGTAAAATAAGAATGTCAAATTGCTCAGGTGATCCTTGTGTTGGTATAGCTCTATGCAACTGTGACTGCGAACTGATCCTCGGGAATAACCATTGGCAGCAGAAATGTAAGCTTCAATATATAATACCCATTTTAACTTGGTTTTTTCTTCCAAAGGCATGCTATTTCAATGTCTACATAAGTGAGAAATCCATCAATACTTACAAAAAAAGTTCAAGAACAAAATGCACCAAATAAAAGTTCTGATTTGGATCACTGAGCACTAATACAAATGAGGATAACATCACCATGTAAAAAAAACCCTTACGAACATAATTTCTACAGCTTGAAAAAGAGAAATCAGCACTCCACATATCAGTATGTACTGAACAACCATACTCCGGTACTTTCCATGTTCATCTTCATTGCCTTCCAACTGATCTGCAAGGGTACTGATTAACAAGGGTGGACAACTATGAAAATTCCGAGCATAGCAAAGGCATTTCTATAACCAAAAAATCCATACAAGGCAGCAAGATTACCTGGAGGATGGATAATTCAAATACATGGAATGAAAACGGGAATGAGGAAGATGGTTTGTTTGTCAAGGAGTTGTACAATAGTTATGAAATTTTACAAAGTAACTGAGTTGGATCTCAGAAGAGTCAATCTAATATCCTCGAGACTAAGGTAAGAGAGCTGTGTTCCCCGACAAATAGAGCTCTTCTCTAAGATATGCTTCCAGATGTAGTGTATCAGGCAGAATGATGCATCATATGAAAATGCAATAGCTTTTCCAACAGAGGATTTTCTAGTACATCAATGATAGCATTCCAGGACTTTTGTACAATGAATGCAACTGTTGTACAATGAATGCAATGCGTGTTGTGTTCCGACGGCAGAGTGGTAATGCGATGAGAATACCATTGACCTTCTACAACAGAGAGGAATGCTGTCATCTTAGAAAACAAACCAATTCCTGGAAACATTCAATAAAAAATCATGAACAAGTCGGTGATCTTTTCTAACAAGGAACACAGACCTGAAAAAGCAATTACCATTTGCAGTCACCTGGACAATTGTCAGGCCTAGAGCATCAAGCTGACCTTGGAACTGCGTGTTATCCACTTGCTTCCCCTGCTTTTTGACCTGTTCATCAAAGCATACCACATTCACGTCTGCTCGGAATCCGAAAACAACCACCTACGAACACTCCAACCAAGAATTTAGCCAAACGCACGTCCACCAAAGCTCAATTCAGAGGCCTCGGTGCAACAAACAGATTATCACGGCAATTGAAACTTTCGAATTTCTTTGGAGACAAGATATGCAGCCTCATTGAAGAGCAAGCAAGAGTCACGATTGCCTAAATAGATGGAAATTGCAACCGTAAGTAGCGAAGGAAATCACTTACGTGAGGCTGTTTCTTAGCGTTGGAGTTGCGGTGCTGCTTCTGCACCATCGCTGCGGAGAAAAGACGATCAATGCCGCCGGCGATGATGATCGGGCGAGGTCGAGATTTGCCACAGGGAGACGGCGCTCGAACACCAGAGAGTCGCGGCGGTTCGAGCCAGAGCGAGGATTGCCCAGTGAAAAAGATGGAGACGGATGCCGTATGGGCCATGAGCTTTCCCGTTTAGAGCCCAATTCATTCTTCTTGTAAAGGTAAGGATGGGGCAGAAAAGGAAGCGAGGGCCCGGGGGGGGATCGGTTCGGAGTGGTGGAGCCTGAGGTATTTCGAAGAAAAATCTGAAACCGGGAGGACAGAATTCTTTCATCTCGTCGGTGCTCCGTCTCAATCACCCTCGCGACCTCCCGGGGAAGCCGACTCGCTTGTCGTCGTTTGTCGCAGCAAGCTCTCGAACGTACAGGTGGTATTCCGAACTGCACATGAATTGTTCGACGGAATGTCTCAACGAAAAATGGAATTCAATCTAAGCGAGATGCTCGAAATGTTATTTTTTCGTGCTCTATTCGTTATGGAATCATTAAACGGAGACTGAATTGGCGTTTTCTTTGAATTTTTTGGTGGCATATTTCTCATCGTCCGAGTCTGGCCGTGAACGCTTTGCCGGAGATGCCATTCCTTTAGCCGGAGAAGCCCGAGGTTAGAGGCCGCCGTAGTTAGTTTGCTAATCCAATCCATTTGTGTGCTTGCTTTGTTAGAGTGGAGAAATTATGAAGAATACCAGCATTAGCAGTGATGTGAGCAGTTGCGCCAGTGTTTGGATACTACTCATTGCCATTCGATTCTTCAAGATGCATTGCTGCTAGTGGTATTTCCTCAGCTTGATATGAGTCGTCGAATCTATACCAACAATGAAGTGCATCATGTCCAGGACGTTTGCAGATCTGACACTCTAAACGAGTGTTATCTGTTGTTTTATCTACCTGCAATTTTTTGTGAAAAGTAAGATTTAAAGAGTTAGAGGGATATGACTTGGTATTTGGATTCCTTTATGAAGAACTAGCACATGGTCTAAAGCCTTGACCAGAACCAACGCTAGAGAAAGTATTGAATTGCTTGAACTGCTATCCTCCTTGATCATGATTTGAATTATTTAGTCTGTAGCTCATATTTCTTCCAGGATATCCATAGTTGTGATATCGATTATTAAAGGGACGTCCTCTTCCATAACTTCTACCTCCACGATTATATCCTCTTGGTCCTCCAAAACTAACATTTTGTTGTGAAGGTTCTTTGTCAAGATCTTCTCTTTGCAGGACTTCAGTTTTCCTTTGACCATAATAGGCTAGGTTAGAATTGAACTGATTTGAAGAGTAGTTCTGTAACCTTGCTTCGAATCTTTCTAAGTGTAATATCACCTCATCATACTCTGGTTGAGGTTTCAAGCAGTATATTGTGGTTTTAAAACTCTCATACTTAGATCCTAAACCCTCCAAAACTCCGAACAACTTTGTTATCTCATCTATAGGTTTCCCTATTGCATTAAGTTGATCATAGATTGATTTATATTCTCTAAGATATATAGCCAATGCTCGATCACACTTTTGACACGCTTGCAGCTTTCCTCTCAACTCAAATTCTCTAGCCACAGATTTTTGCGTGAATCGATTGAGTAGGGTTTGCCATACCTCATATGCAGTATCCAAGCCAATTATCAAACTAAGTATGTTTTCTGAAACAACTCCACTAATCCAAGAAGACACAAGTTGATCTGTCTTGATCCAATCGTTGTAATAAGGGTTTATAACTTCAGCACCCTAACCTTCTCCTTCAACCTGCAATGATTTGGCAAGTGGTGGACTTTCTCCACTGATGAAACCAAATAGATCTTGGCTTCTCAAGAATCTGTGAAATTGAGCTAGCCAAAAAAGAAAATTATCTTCGGCTAATTTGATGGTAACAAAGTTAGAGATGTTAACATGAATAGGGAATGGATATTTCTGCTTTCTTACTGCCATTCTTACACTTTCAGATCCTAGGAGATGCTCTATTATAGAAACAGTTCCTACTGGTTTTGCAGGATAGAGTCATGAATATATCACTGATGATGAAAAGATCTCGATGAAGAATAAGAACAACTCATAGTTCTTGTTCAGTGATGTAAATGATTCACAGATCCACAATCAAAGAACAAATACCACCATTAGTAGCAGAAGACAGTGATCGATGAGGCTTGAATGTGACTCCAATCTGTTGCAGATTCATCATCTTTTCAAAGAGAACGGAGATGATTTGTACTCTCAGGAAACAGGCTCTGATACCATGAAGAAATTTGATGAACAGAACAGAAAGTGAAAGAGAGAGAGAGATGAAAACGATGCAGAGTCAATGTGTATTCTTATTCAATGAATGCTTGCTTACATCAAAGAACTCATTTACTCTTTCCTCATCAGTTTTATATCAACTGGAGGATGACAACAGAATGAAAAGCAACTAGCTAATTGCAAGCAAAAATAGAAAGTTTGACTTTACAAACTTAAAACTGAATATTGATTCCTCAATGTAAACATGCTACACGTGCTATAATCTCTGTTGTTGCTTTCTTTCTTTCCTTTATTTTCGTCAGCTTCTTTCCTTCCATTGTTCTCGACGCTTTCTCTCTTTCCTTTGTGCTCGATAGCACTTACTGGTTTTCCATTAGCTTTGCCTTCTTTCTTTCCTCTGTTCTCGAAGTCTTCTTTCTTTTCTCTATTCTTGACATCACTAGCACTTTGTATAGTTCTCTTAACAGACGCCGTTCTGTATTACGTGTTTCGGTGACATTAAAGTCAGTGTTGATGTTTGGTTATGGCCCGCGAGGGACGCGCGACCGGCAACCAAGTGATGGCTAGCAGTGATTGGCGTTGTTGGACTGAACGACCGACGCCAGGTGGTGGCTCGGCAGTGGCCTGAGCGCCAGCTAGGGCTTATCGGAATATGGTGGGATTAGGTTGAAAAGGAGGTCGCAAGGAAGAAGTTCTCAGGAAGCAGGTGGCGCACGGGGGAAGGGAAGAGAAATGGAAAATAGAAAAATAAATAGAAAATAAAAAAAGGGAGAGAAAGAAAAATAAAATTAAATAAAATTAAATGAGAAAAGAGGAAGGAAGCGTGAATGGGTTGTGTGGATTTAGGCTCGGCGTGGGTTATTTGATGGATCTTGGACCTCAGTGGTTTTAGTCGATTCGGGCTGGTCAGTCTTAGAGGTGCTTGGGCTGATTTTTTTTTTTTAGCAAGATTGGATTGGTGCTTTCAACGAAATGGGCTTGGTGTTTCTATTCGAATGGGCTTGTTTTGAATAAGCCCATTTGTGTCCGTGACCCAGACCCGCGAGACCAGAGCCAGCCCAAAGTACTAGTCTAAATTAAAAATATAAAAAAATAAATAATTATAATTATAATAAACTAAAAAATATAAAAAAATTAAGAATAAAAAAATCGCAAAAATTTAAAAAAAAAACTCATATAATATTGGGAAATAATGCGTCATGTATTTGTCGTTAAAATTCTGCTCATTCATAATACAAAATGGTTGAACATAACCCCAAGAGAGACCTTAAATACATGGCTAATAATTATATCAATTATTGTAAATCAGAACTTAATCAAAGTATTCAATAAGAAAGTTTATTATACTAGACACTGAGTGAGTGGCTAGGTATACTTATCTCGTGGAACCGAGGATCAATATGTCTAATTTAATATTAGGGGTGACTACAAAATTGACAAGGGAATGATTTCTATTGCATGAGTAATGTATATAATGCAACCAAGGATCAATATGTCTAATTATTATAGAGCTCTAGCTGCGGTTGAATTACCAAGAATGTGCTCAAAATCAAACTCTTCTTGAACTAACTACAAACTCGCATACTTTTAACAATATGCCCATATAACAGAAGCATTGTTATTCCCAAATTCCTCCTTATTACCAAAATGTTCGCCCTAGAGGAGAGATGCCAAAGGAGTTCATCCTTGTTGAAGATAGTTCCATTTTTGGCTTCACATGACTTGTACTACAAGTTTACAACATTGGTTCTCTATGTTGTTTTCAATGTAGAAAATGGAAAAGAATGGAATTATCTTTCAACATAGTGCCGCTTGTTCACGACCAAAGGTGGAATGAGCTATTAGGAGCCTCTCGGTTCATTTGACTCGAATCACGTATGGATTCAAATTCTCAAACCAAATGCACTGTGGGGAGAGTTAGAGGGAGGAGTTGATTTTGGTCAATTTGACAAGACTTATCTATGATTTAGCCTTAAAGTTAGAAGAGGGCATCATGTTTGGCTCAAGTTTCTCCAGCATGGCAAATACCAGAGCATTGCATGTACACAAGAAATTGATATTTGAAAGTTTAAGAAAGTGAATATATTATTTGCGTGCAGTGAACATGACAGTACCATTTTGCTATACTTCTTGTCTTGCTTTATTGTACTTTAGCTTTTGATCCTAAATTATTTAGCATTTAATACAAAATGCTACAACTTTTTAGAAATTTATATGAAGTTCTAGTAATTATAAATAATGTGAAATGCTTTTACGTGCTTCCTTTGTTAGTGATATGTGTGATCCCTAACAAATGAAAGAATTATATAATCAAATCAACTATAAAAATTGTATGTGATGTCAAGTGATGGATTGAATTATATTGTCACTGTTGACACCTAAAAATACCTCTGTTATCATGTGCTGATCACAAGGGGTAAAAGCCTTTGAAATGACTCTCGTTGTCACCTATGGGTTATGGTTTAGGTTAGCCTAGTCCATGGTAGTCATAGAAACAAAGGATGTCCAAGGATTTCGAGAGCCTAAAGGCTGGATTTCAATGGACCTACAAGTAGAGATACATGATTCGATGATAGAGCAATTGATTGCCACGTGTCCAAGTCAAGAGATGCTGTTGAAAACATAGCATCTAGATGGAATTGACAACAAAGTTTGGGTGGGAACTGTTGATGCTTAAAAGGGCGCCAAAATCAAATGAACGGTTAATATTTGCTAACCTAGCCATGAGAACATCGTCGAACAAATAAGAAAGCAATCGGATGTGAAGTTGGTTCGTCATTGAACGTGGAGTGACTTTTAAGGAGGAAGCAACCAACTACTAACAATTACAAATTGGCCTATAAATACCATAGGCAATCCAATAGAGAAGCCCTCCAAACAACACACAAAACTATTTTATCTTACCTTTTTATCTTAGCCTAGTCTAGTATAGCTGTAGCTTAAGATTTTCATCGTAGATTCAATTCCGACGAGTATCTATATTTTAGGTAGTGCTATTGATTAGATTCCAGTACTAACCTACCACTAGCATTATTGATTAGATTTCGATGTTGTGTCCTCATATCCATCTAGTAGTACCCGCTAAGTGTTGTTACCATCGTCCAACATCATTGATTAAAGTCGTTGATTAGATTCCAACGTTGTGTCCTCATATTCATCTTGGAACAATGTCTGTTAGGTGTTGTTACCACCATTTAGCGTTGTTGATTATATTTCGATGTTATCTCCTCATATTCGCTTAGAAGATGTGTTTATTAGGTGTTATTCCCACTGTTCAGCGCTATTGATTAGATTTCAACATTATATCCTCGAACCCATTTAAAAGTAGCGCTTTCTTGGGCTTTTGTTAATATTTAGTGTTGTTGAATCAATTTCGATATTGTACAAACTACTTTGATTTTGATAGGTTTTCATTAGTATGTTAAAGTGAGTTTGGATCAAATTGTTGATTGGATTTCAACAATGTTTATCATTGATTTTGATCTCATATTAAGCGACTTTATAATATTCGAACTATATGATATATAGCTCCGTTAGCATTTGACTCTCTCTCTCTCTATCCAATATTAGCACAAAACATAAGTATCCTTTAATAAAAACCAAAATATAACACTTAGTGAAAGATATTTCATTGCATAATCCAAAAAAGGCAAAATAGTCACATTATAGTCAAGATTATCTTATTTTATCTTATTTAAATCTTTAAATCAAGGGAAAAAATGGTTGGTAAAATACACAACATGAAGGACGTGATTGAGGATGTAACGACCTGCATGATTCATTACTACTTCGGATGACAAAATTAATTGTAAAAAGTATATAAGAAACTATAACTATGACATCTTATTATCTATTTAGCTAGCTAAAAAAAAAAAAAAAATGTATGAAGCTCATATGTAACTAACTCTCAAGTGATATGATATACAGAACTTCATGTACTCGATTATCTGTCAATTAATTTCACAAAACTACCAACATCATAATTAGATTATGTAGAGTTTATTCAGCTAAAAACACAATCACCAGTAAAATATCAATGGTAAACTCTCAATTTAAATTAATGAAGTTAGCTAATTTAAAATGTTACTAATTGTTGACGCCTAGAACTTCGACCGACAAATCGAACGTGCATTTTTTGTGACGTATGTAAAAATAAATAAATAAATGGGCAATAAAAAAAATGATGGATGGATAAAATTTAACCAAATACAAAAATATAAATAAAATAAAATAAAAAAAGGCCTCGTTCCAATTCGGTAGCGCTTCGGAGACCTAGTCCGGCCCATTCCATTCCTCTGGCTAGCTATTCGGAGCAATCGCCTCTTCCTTTCAGCTCCATCACCCTCAATCGATCGTCTACGGCATCTCCGATCGGTGACGGCCGCCGTCAAATCTCCCTCGCCGGTAAACGCAACCTCGGCCCTGACGGAGCAGAGAACGGACGCTCATCACCACCGATCGAAACTTTTCTCGTGCTCTTTCTTCCTCGCTTGGTGCGTGCGGGAGAGGCTGAGGAACCGAGCGAAGCAAGAACACATGCCCGGACCGAGAAAAATATCTTCCAATGTCCACGCCCGCGGTCGAAGCCAGTTGCAGCTGAATATCTTCGTCGAGCAATTTCTTCGCTGAATCAATTCGTCGCATTAGCTTCGTCTTCGTGAGATTCTCCAATTCTTTTTGAGTGCCTTTCATTTATTAGCAGGTAACCATTCGGATCGGATCTCCCCCAAGGTAGGACGCGGTCGATTCATCGAGATTCAATCCTACGATTGTTCTGTATTGCCCTTTGGCCGAGAGCTTCAAATTGTTATATCGAATTCTTGTCCATTATTTGGTATCGAATTCGTCGATTCCGCTCTAGCAATTTTTTGGAGGGATTTCTCATGTTATATTCCTTGCCAATTGATGGGAATTCCTATTTGCAGAACACCTCGCCCTTAGTGATCACCGCCTGTTCGACGTTTTGCCTCAGAGATGATAATAACGAATTTGTCTTTGTCGTTGATCAATCTGAGATCGGATGGAGTGATATGGATGTTGTCGTTCAACGTGCTGGACTGGTGATCATATGTTGCGAATTGATGGTTCATCCTTTGATGATAGAGATTTCTTTTTTCCCTTGGGGCTTCGGTTTACTTTGTGCTTTGGTTGCGAATTGATGGTTCACTTTCGTTTTTATGCTCATGAAAGACCATTCCGCCGAAGTTTGAGAAAGAGAGTCTTCGACCTACATAGACTTCATCAAGCTAGAACGAGACAAAGTAGTTGATGAGAAATGCTCAGGAATTGGAAATTTAGTTAGGTCGGGAAATTATGGATACATGAAGGCAGTTGAGGTAAGAAATTATGGATATATGAAAGCAGTTTAGTTAAGAAATGATCATCGACCTAGTAATAATCAAAGGAAATTTAAGACATATAAAAAATAGAAGATATGCAGAGGAAGAAGATATGTTCAAATTACACCGAAACCCTGCCAAAATTACTACTGATTTCCCTTCGAGTATCGTTGTAACTTCATGTCATTGTCTCCATTCGAGCGTCAATTGTACAAACTGTGATTAATTTCAATTCCAGCAATGTTAATGCCCTAGTAATCTCGTTTTCAGTTTATTTCAGTCGGCTCTTTCCTTTGAGTTTAGTGTTCTTTGCTTTGCTTTCCTTTATTCCTTGCAGCACTTCCACTTTAATTTCTAAGCAATTTGCTATTCTTGTCATTTAGATCAGTCTCTGTCAAACCGTTTCATCCATTGCTTCCAGGAGCTAGCACGCATCCACGCACACCATCAAAGCCATCTTTGGAAAAATAGTTTATGGATAGTTCAATCACTTCATAGAGCCAAGCTAGAATCAGAAAGTAAGCTTGTTATTTGTTTTCCCAATCGCTTGACAGTCAAATCAACTTACATTGAGTGAATTTGTTACAACAATATTATATAGCTAAACATGTTGACGTACGCAAGTGATCACACTATAATAGGATTCTAAAGTTAGAGGTGGCTTAAACCATGTGACAAATTATATCCCAATGAGGTTCAAGAGGTGGCTTCCATGACGTAACACTTTGTCACATATAGCATTTGGTTTGCTTGTACACAAATGTTAGTCCATATTCAATGCAAATACATGATGTCATCCATCCATGTATCTCATGCTCAATGTCTCACACAATGAATAATGATTTTAAAGAAGATTTGCATTGTATAGGTATGCACTTGCTTTCCAACCCCACATGGTAATCAATAAGAGTAGTCATTCCAGAGACGAAGGAATGCGCCGAATCTACATGCCAGATTGAGCCGGCTCTAGAAGAACTTGTTATATGTCTGCCTGCTAAATCCCAATTCGAAATCCGTATTGATGCAAGCTTTGCCGTTGAATTACTGACATGCCAAGAGAATCATTGGGTGCGAACATTATAAAGCAAATTACGGCTCAAAATTATCAATCAAAAGGCATGATATATAGTCTCTACTTTCCCTTTTGATATTATGAAGAGTAGTGTACTAGACCTAAATTTGATGATAGCTGTTCAAATTTTCCTTGCAGAATTTCAGTGGATAGACTTAATTCTTATTTAAATCATAAAACCGAAAATTCTCAATATGGATATAAGTATTGTTTGGCTTGATCAACACGAAAATATGAGAGAGCAAGCTTCCTTAATGTCCGAGGGTGTATTTGATTGATACCTTCCATGACTCTAATAATGCCATACTTTTGGAAAACCGATTTAGTGGTTATCTTATGAGTTGAGTGAATAAATTATGTATAAAGATTATCTGTCCGCTACATTTACTAAATGAGATAATTTGTATGTTACGTTTTTCTCGTATAAAAGAATGAGAAGATAGATAACAAGGTATTTTGGTTTTATAATGTGCCATTAATTCTTTATAGCCAATCTGAATCTCAAACAACCTAATTTTATTTTAAAGATACCAGAGCTACTAAAATTTTACTGCCTCATGGTATGCAAAATGAGGCGACGGTTGACGTGGCGGATTACGTGGTCACTTGATCCGTCACTTGGTAAACGCTGATGAGTCTGTAAAAACAGCAGGAAATAAAAAAAGCAAATCAGAATAGTTGAAGATCAGGTCTTGGATCAAACCTTTTTATCTTCTTCGAATCTCCATCGTCTGTATTTCTTCCTTTCTCTTTTCTTCCGATGACTTCAAAGAAGCTCGATTGATCTCTCGTGCGTCGCAACTCTCCTTTGCAGCCGCGGTACTCTGTCCTCTCGTCTCCTTCAAAAGCGTTTTTTGACACGTCGTGAGTTTTGCTTTGCGCTCGAACGAAGGCCGTGGCACGATTACAAGGGGGATAATGAAGTCCCGACGGTGGAAATGATAATGGTGAGGCAAGAGAGCGAGGGTGATGGAGTCCCCTTGGACTGCTCTGTACAGTCCAAAATTCCACGAGGTAAGAACGGAAGAAAATCATCCGTGAAGATGAATAGTGGCTTAGCCGTGGATTGAGAGTTTAGAGCTTCGGAAGCCATTGACAACTACGTGAACAAGATCATCTCCTACCGCCAGTGCTGGTCCCCACTCACCTTCGTCTGAAGAAACCCCACTGGGTGACGTCCACCAGATGTTTGTGATTTTGCCTACCTCAATCCAGCTTTAAACCACCCCCTCCTTCCAAGAAAAACCAAACCTATTTTTTAATTAGAGGATTTAAATGTTCTGACAACTAGTTTTGTGAAATTAGTGCTCTTATTTTGTTTTTTAAAATAAGTAGCAGCTTGTTCCAAAGCAAAGTGACCTTCAATCTATTGTTAGAACTTTTGGAAGGAATGCTGTTGTCTCTCGGTGTAATGCTGGAATTAAACCGGCGTAATATAGTCGTGTCTTGTAGACTAGTCCAGGATGAGAATTGTTCTTATTGTGTTTGGGAGGCCGAGTCTAGTATAATCTCATCTTGTTCGTAGGTATCCATTGATATCTATTTGTTTTTTTTCCCCTCAAACATATTATGTTGTTCGTTTTTCTGTCGATCTAGTAATGACGTGTTCTTCACAGGTTTAGAAGTTCCAAATATGGTTGGAAAGTTGAAGTCAATTCTTGAAAACAGTCCTTAGTGGAAGACTCTAATGAAGCCTAACAAATCGCAAGAGAGACAACAGAGCATCAGGGGAAGTTTCTGTTTCGTGTTTGAAAATATGTGAGGTTCTGGTTATGTACCATTTCAGAAGGTAACGTTGCTGGAGTTGTGATTATTTTATCTTTCTGCGTTACTGCTAGAAAGAATGGTGGACACTGGACATGACTTTGTTTTCTTGCAAATGAGAAATCAGAAATGAGAAACTAAGTTTGTGATGGATGGCCTCAATCAAATGTTAGCTGATCCCACATTTATAATGCATCAATTATAGGTGCACAGATGGAAAAATTTGTGCATTCTAGAATTGCTTCGACAAAAGTTCGGTAGCTTTGTTAAATAAACGGTACTCAAAGATGGTCTCTTTTACCCTTTCGAAACTCTCTAAAAAAAAAAAAAAAAACTTAAATATAACATTTATAATTCCAAATAATCAATAACATATTTGGGTGAGAATTTTAATCATCAAAATTAAAATAGGATCAACAATCGCTTCCTTTTTTATGCTAACAAAATCACATTAAATTAATCAAATAGAAAATCCAAATGCAGAAAGTCCCCCTACATATATTAACGGGGAAAACATAATTACAAAACTTTCATAATGCAATTTAAGCCCTTGATGAAATTGAAACCATAAGGAAAGTAAGCTCGGTGGAGAGAGCCTCTACAAATGGATCATGTTCATTTTCGTCCCTAAGTCAACTTCGTTGGCTCGTCTAATACGATAATGGTGGCAATATCCCTCGGGTTCGAGTTGGCCATCCCGGTCAATCTTACTCATCCAAACTTCTCTCTTCTTGATGTCCATACATTTAGTGCAGACTGTCCAATAAGATGGCGGTCAGTTATAACTCTAGTAGTCTCAACCTCGAGATCAACATCAAAAGTATTACCCGAGTGAAGGCCATTCCATGCGGAAAATCCTGCTCTTTTGGGCTAGGGCATTTCATCATACTATCAAGGATTAGGTCGCCAATTAATTGGCTCACTTTTTCAGCAAAAATGTTATTTCTTATAGTCATGTTAGTGTCACTGGCAGCTCAATGCCTCAAATCATCCTCAGGTTAATGTTCAAGAGTAATCAATGTTTCATTCACATAGGACTAGTAAGTCGTTTGATCAAATTAGCATGGAATCGTTTCACAGCTTTAGAATAAATCTCTTTAGAAATTGACAGAAAACCCATCCAAACCACTGGCTTAAACCGTCTAAACAAAAATCTTACCCGTGTGAAAAATTCAAAGTCTATCTTTCGTCCTTCCAAAACACTTCTAGTACCAAATGTTTGATATCTATCTAAGCAAATCTCTGCGTTGATAGTTATTATGGAAGTTGTCAAGATGGACTCTGATTTAATGAAAATTAATCCGATGCTCGATCGAAGATAATGTAACGAAACATATACTAATAACGATCGTGTTTCTTTTCCTTTTTAATTCGTACTCAGAGGGAAATTGGCGTGCATGCCTGTTAGGAAGCATTTTGCACGTATTCTCTGCGAGGAGTGGAGGCGACTTTGCTACCACTTTGCTTTATTTGAAAAAAGCGAAAGGGAGCTTGACATGATTCAGGCCAGATGAGATTGCTTAATGACCACGATGACGGGCAACTGTTGTTTTGTCTTGATTGACAATATTCAAAGGCCCAATTGGTGAGACAACCTCTGAACTAATCTTGACCAGATTCATTTGGCTAAGGGAAGTGTGTAACATTGGAGATGATGATAATATTTCTTTGGGCATCATGTGCTTGGTGCTCCATTATTGATTCTGTGCGCCATGTGCTTGATTGGTAGGTCTGAGTAAGGTTGTCTTATTCTGATGGACTGGTCAAAAATCCACATTTCATTAGCAACTTTCGCAATTTCCCGTGCTCATTGTGAACAGAATCCGCCGGACACGAGTAAAAGACGGTAAGACCCATGTGCTATGTTATATTCCATCAAATAATTTTTCATCAAGAAAACAATGTTTATCTAGGACAAGTAGCAAATTGAGTCCCAGAACTAAAACCTTTGTGTAATCAAGAAGGCTTAAAAAAAAAAACAAAATCAAGAGCCAAGAAACTACACAACACAGTAAATTTACGTGATTCACTCGAAAAACTACATTTATAAGCGAACGATAAGAGCAAAGATTTACGTCTCAGAGTACAATGAAAGAGAAAGAACTATCAAAACTATCATTTTTATGTCTTTGTCTTAAAGTGAAGCTAGCACGAACTTCTCTTCACGTGAGCTCTGCAGCGAACTAGCTTACCTCATTTCACTTCTTCCTTTTTCCCGAAAGTGATAGAGCAAATCATTCACTTGAGCTTTTGACTAATCAGAAAAGCAAAGGAAGATTTCGCGAGGACTGAGTTAATACAAGTAAAGTATTATGTCATAAAGTCTTAAGCACATATTACATGGTTCAAGCAACAATATCTCATGCTATGGAGGAGTGTTAAAAAGTCAAACTAAAAAGTTTAAATTGATCAACGTGAAACTAGCATCGGAAAGAGATGTACAAATTGATTCATTAAGTGTGATCATTTTTTTTCCTAGCATCAGGCAGTAGCCCACAAAAAAGAAAGAATTCTCCAAGAACCTTGGTCGCCTGAGAAGAGAAGGAAAAATCAATCGTGTTTGTTGAATCTCTATAAGATTCAAGGGACGAACATTTTCAAGCAACCATTGAAAAAAAAATCATCACTGATGGTGCAATTGATCTAAATGAGAATTGCTTATGTAACTGTTCTTTATTTAATATGAGATTGACAGCCTCTTTTGGGCCATAAATAATTAATAATTAATAATTAGAAATTATTATGGGGTCTTCTCTTCAACAATTTGTGCTCACAACATGTAGTTATTTTCACAATGACCCAAAAACTATTATACTAAAAAAGATCGATCAATATATATGTTGTTAATAAGGAACAAGCCAATGTTTGATTCGTTGCTATGTTTACTTACTTAATTTAATTAAAAACCTTTGTTTTGGTATCTTTCATCATTTTGTTGATTGAGAATTTTTGGTGTCTAAATATGGTCAAAGATATGCTGGATATTTTTTAGTGTCTATTACACAATCACAAAATAATTTCCTATCTTCTTTCCCCGTGAGAAATTGGTGTAATTTGACAACCATGTGCTAAAGAGTGGGTTACAACTCCCCCATTCGCGTTGTCTCTAATTTGTAACGATGGAACGACTTCCATGCTTTAGCAATTGAAGTTTTTATTTGCAGCTTGAACTTTTAATTTTATGTCCTCATTAATTTTGGAGCTTGAACACGATAACCTTTTTTAATCATAACTCCCAACGTGTATCCGAGTATGCATATTTTGTTCAATTTGATATACTTATTGAGAAGAAGTAATGTGTGGCCTACCTTGAAGTAATGCATATGCTTTCAATTTAATTCGCTCCAAATTGTTTCTGGTAGCCCACCGTGTCAGATTAATCAGAATTTTGTAAGGGTGCAGTTCTAAGGGAAGTGAACTGCTTTTGGCCTCTCTCTTTTCTTTTTTTTTTTCTCTTTGCCCTCCTCTTACTTTTCCCTATGTGCTTCTTTAACAACTTTTCTAGGCTAGAACAGGAAAAGTACCAAAATAGTCTTAAACATTTTGTATTGGTACCAATTCAGTCTTAAACTTTTCAATTAGACCAATTTAGTCTTAAACCTTTTTACATTGGTACCAATTCAATCCATCCGGCTAATTTAAGCCGGAAATTGCTGATGTGGCTGCTGGCGGTCTTATGTGGCACAACGTAGATAAATTTTATAATTTTTTCAGATTTTTTAAATTATTTTTTTATTTTTTCTCTCCTAACCCCTTGGCCGGCCAACCATCGCCAGCCACAGGCTGGTTAGGGCGAGGGCGAGGGCCTCTGCGCCCTTGCGGCCATAGGTGAGGGCGTCGGCCCCTGCCATGAGTGAGGGCTGTCGCGCCCTCACTTGTGGCCAACGAGGGCGCAAGGCCCCTCGGCCCGACTAGCCTGTGGCCGGCGATGGTTGGCCGGCCGGCCGGCAACCTCGCTAGCCAAGGGGTTAGGAGAAAAGAAAAAAAAAAGAGAAAAAAAAGGAAAAAGAATCATTTAAAAAATCTGAAAAAATTATTAAAAAAATTATAAAATTTGTCCACGTAGCACTACATAAGACCGTCAACAGCCATGTCAGCAATTTCCGGCTTAAATTAGCTAGATGGACTAAATTGGTCTAATTGAACATTTTAGGATTGAATTAGTACAAATACAAAAGGTTTAGGGCTATTGTGGTACTTTTCCCAACTAGAACTTATATGCTGACTTCATTTGATTGAACTCTGAAATTATGTGGTAGGGTCGCACATGTCATGAGTCCATCAAGAAAAATTGAAATGAACAAATATTTATGCTTTGTGATTTGATTAATTTAACCCATAGGGTGACCATGCACGGTTTCTGTTCTTTCCTTCATGATTTTGTAAAGATATGCATCAAATCTAAGTTGGGCATATGCTTCCTCAATGACTGCATAAGATTGACATTCCGATTTTTCCTTGTGATATCTCAATTGTAGAAAGCTCATGCCGCAATCAATTATGTTCCTATAATCCTCATTCTGATAATGTGTAGGAAGGTTTTCTTTTCAATTTTTTCCTCGACTGAATTACAATCTCATTGAGTGATGCAATTCAGTGTCGTGATGTATATTCTTGATGATATATATCACATGGATGAATTAAATATGGTAGCTGAAAAAGGCTATTAGATTGGCAAAGAAAGAAAGAGTCGTTATTGCTAGATAAACATTTGTTATTAACTTTTCATGTCACTGGCACATGTATGATGTTGAAGCGTTGCAACATCTCCTACTACGATTTGGATGTTCTCTATTAATAAAGAGGGAATATGTTAATTTGGGAAAATTTATCCAAAAAGTCTCAAACCTATTGCATTTTTGCCAATTCAGCCCTAAACCTTTTAATTTTGTCAATCCAGTCCTAAACCTTTTCACTTCTTGCCAATTCAGTCCATCTAGCCAATTTTAGCCAGAAAATGCTGACGTGGACATTGGCGGTGCCACATAGGATCGTCGGCGCCAACGTTAACAATTTTTAATAATATTTTAATATTTTTTGAATTTTTAATATTTTGTTTTTGTTTTTTTCCCTTTTTTTGTGGCTTTCTTGGCCTTTGCCGGTGGCCGGTCACCAGCCACAAGCGACGGCCGACCATTGGCCACGCCAGGCTGGCTAGCCTCACCCGCCACAGGCGAGGCTTGGCCGAGTGAGGAGGAGCTCCGGCAAGGGGAGTGTTGGAGAAATCTTTCCAGAATATTTTGAAGCTGACAAAACGTTTCTATCAGTCTAAGTCTGGATGTTTGGAGACCGACAGTTTAAAGTCTGAAGACTTTGTATTCTCAAGACTCAAGACTCAAGACTCAAGACTCAAGACTTAAGAATCAAGACTCAAGACTTAAGTCTATTCTCACTGATAGTCTTTCTAATCCAGTGACGAAGGAAATCCAAAGCCGAGGTATATGGTTGAGGATTAGATCCTATCCTCTGGAAAAGATTCTTTGGTTGGATAATTATTTCGGATTCTTTAATTCTTATCTAAGATTGATTGAAGATCCAATGGTCGACGAAGTATTCTTGGAATGTTCTATTCTTGGAAACCAAGATCTTGATTGTATGGGCGAACAGGATTGATGGGCTATCATCAGATTCCTTAAATAGCTCGAATGATCTTCTTGATTGATTCCGTCCAACGGGTAGATTGGAGGAATTCCTTTGGTAAGTGCCAACGGCTATGATGGCATAAAGGAGTATAAAAGGAAGACGTTCTAGCTGTTTTAGTAGAGTGTGATAGATAGAAAAATTCCAGAGTCTGAAGAACCTTGATTGCTAGTCGATACTGTTCGAGCGAAATTGTATACACAGAGAGTGTTTATACTTGGTTGCACCTTGAGAGAGTGTGGTAGATCGTCTACACCTAGAAATCAAGGAAGATCAACACTGTAACATCTCTTTGAACATAGTGGAATCCAGCCAATTGGCTGTCAGTGCAGAAGAGTGGACGTAGGCTTGAATCAAGCCGAACCACTATAAACCGCGTGTTCAATTCTCTCTTTCCCTTACTCAGTCTCACGATTGATTTTTAATTATCCAATTGTCTAAGTATTGTGCAATCTTTAAGAAAATTCTTATATACCTATTCACCCCCCTCTAGGTACTCGTACTTGCTATATCATTTGGTATCAGAGCTCGTGTTCTTACTTTATTTGAAGTGTTTTACTTCAGAGTAAAAGATCCATGGCGAGTATGCTAGCACCAGGGCTGGTGGAAGGGCAAAGCAATACCAGACCACCCTACTTTGATGGAAAGGATTACAACATCTGGAAAAACAAGATGAAAGCTTTTCTACGATCAAAGGATCCTCTGGAATGGGATGTGGTGGAAAAAGGAATCACTCCTACTGCTGCATCAGTATCTGAAAGAGGGAAAGAAACTGTTGAAGCCAGCGGAATGTCTCAAGAAGAGATAAACAAGAGACAAGCACTCGATGCTAAAGCAATTTATTCTTTATATTGTGCTTTGTCACCAACTGAATATAACAGAATATCTTCTTGTGTTACAAAAAAGAAGTGCGGGACAGGTTACATATCACTTATGAAGGGACGGATCGAGTGAAGGAGACCAGAATTAACATTCTTCTTGGTCAATATGAATCCTTCAAAATGAAACCAGGAGAATCTATAACGACATGTTTAGCCGTTTTACGAGATATTGTCAATGGTCTTGAGAATCAAGGACAGAAAATTTCTGATCCTATGAAGGTGAACAAGCTACTGCGTGGACTCTCCAAGGATTGGAATCATATAAAGACTTCAATAAGAGAGACGCAAAGAATCATGCCATTATCGTAGACGAGCTGATTGGAACTCTTCGAGTCTTACGAAGTGGAACGAATTAATGAAGACGAAGATCCAAGAGGTAAGAAATCCATTGCATTAAAATCTAACGATGATTCGATGATACAAATTCTGAAGAAGATCTCGACGATGAGGAGCTTGCTCTTATGATCGAAAGGTTCGAAAGCTTAACGAAAAGGAAGAAGGTTCAACTCAAAGAAACAAAGTTTTCGAAACAGCAAACCAAGTTTGTTGATAATGAGGAACCAAACAAAGATGTAGTTTGCTTTGAGTGTAAGAAAAAGGGCACATCGGACCCAACCGTCCTCTTCGAAAAGAAAAGAGGAAAGTCGAGAAGTCTCGAAAAGCTCTTAAAGCCGAAACACGGAGCGATACGAGTGTGAAGAAAGTGATGAGGAATATGCCAACCCGTGTCGATGGCGCAATCGGACTCGGACTCTGGATCGACTTAGACAGCGAATTTGAGGTAAGTGATTATAAAATTCCTGTCAAAGTCTCTAAATACATTGATGAACTATGTTTCGGTCTTAAGACTTCTCTCAAAAAGATTTCCGAACTTAAAAAGGAAAACTCAGTTTTAAAACAAAAGGAAAACATTTTAGAAGAAAAAGTGAAAAGTTTAGACTTAAATGTTTCTACTCTTAAAGAGAATGAAGATAAACTTTCAAAAGAAAATGCTTTCTTAAAAACTGACTTATCAAATATTTCAAAGAAATTTTCAATAGGGTTCGAAAAACTTGAAAAAGTTCTTTCAATCCAAAGACCTTACTTTAATAAGTCTGGTCTAGGTATGACAATGAGAAAAACGATCCCCTTGATTGATTTTCCGAAAGTAAAAGAAAGAATTAAGAAAAGACCATCGAGAGAGGCTTACAAAAATCATTTCAAAAGAATTTTTGTAAAGTCTGTAGGTCGAAATGCTTTAAGGTGTTCAAAATGTAACAGTCAGGATCATTTTGAAAAAGAATGTCCTATGGTTTGGAAGCCTGTTAAGAAAGCATGGCCTAATAATGCTCATTCTACTAACGCCAAAGGACCCAAGAAAATTTGGGTACCAAAGAAAACTCGAGACTCTCTTTTGAATGCAGGTCTCTGTCAAGAAGAAGGTAAAATGGTATCTTGACAGCGGATGCTCAAGACACATGACAGGAGACTCAAATTGCTTCATAAAGCTTATTCAAGTAAATGGTGGAAAAGTTTCATTCGGAGGAAACAGCAAAGGAAGCATTGTGGGATTTGGAACTGTGAAAATTGGAAATCTCACAATAAACAATGTTTCTCTAGTGGAAGGACTCAACTACAATCTTCTCAAAGCATTAGCCAACGTGTGATACTGGTTACAAGATCTTCTTTCAAGAAGGCATATGTTCTGGAATTAGCAAAGACTCAACTCGGTCTTTCATGGGACGAAGGCATGGAAATATCTATCTCCTTGATGTAAAGCCAAATGAAGATCAATGCCTAATTTCAATTCAAGATGAAGCGAGTGCTATGGCACGAAAGCTTGGCCATGTCAACATGAAGCAATTAGCCAAAATCTCATCAAAGAAGCTTGTTCGAGGTCTACCTAAATTGCCATACCAAAAGTCTGATTTATGCACTACATGCATTAGGAAAGCGAGTAAGAAATTCATTTAAGCCAATAAATCATGTCTCTACTAATCATGTACTACGGTTGCTTCATATGTATCTCTTCGGACCAACAAGAACCCGAGCATTGGAGGTAAGAAATATTGTCTAGTAATCGTGGATGACTATTCTCGCTTTACCTGGGTATATTTTCTTGCAAGTAAGTCAGAAACCTTTTCGTACTTTGAAAAGTTTGCTAAAAAGGTTCAAAATGAAAAAGGATGTGCTATTTCAAGTATAAAAACAGATCATGAAAGTGAATTTGAAAATCAAGATTTTACGAAATTCTGTGATAAATCTAGTTTTAATCACTTGTTTTCCTCTCCGTATACTCCGAGCAAAATGGAGTTGTGGAAAGAAAGAATAGATCTCTTCAAGAAATGGCTAGAACGCTTTTAATTGAAAGTAAAATTTCTTCACGATTTTGGGCTGAAGCTGTTTCAACTGCTTGCTATGTTATAAATAGAGTCTTTCTAAGACCTATTCTAGAGAAAACCCCTATGAATTATTCAAAGGTAAAAAGCCTATTGTTTTATACTTTCATGTGTTTGGTTGCAAATGCTTTATTTTGAAAAATGCAAATGATCGAGTTGGTAAGTTTGAAGAAAGATCAAATGAAGGCATCTTCCTTGGATATTCTACATCAAGCAAAGCCTACAGAGTCTATAACAAGAAAAGCCGGTCATGGAAGAATCAATTAATGTCAAATTCCAAGACTCAGCGCAAGATGATTCCAGCCAGACTCAGTACGAAGAGACTGAACCCGCTCTAGACCTTCCAATGTCTACATCTCAAGAAGCATCTCAGACTCTGGAAGTCCATCATCAAGATGCTTATGAAGATTCAAATAAAGAAAGAGATCATCAACCAGGCAAATCAATTAGTAACTGGAAGCACAAATCCAGTCATCCCAAAGATCTCATCATTGGCGAACTTAATGAAGGAATCCGCATCAGATCAAAAAGGCGTGAAGAATCTAGTTTGTGGCTCTCATTTCTGAAATTGAACCAAAAAGCATAGAAGAAGCTTTATCTGATGAAAGTTGGATCGAAGCTATGCAAGAAGAACTTAGACAGTTCAACATCAATGATGTCTGGGAATTGACATCTAAACTAAAAGGTAAAACTGTTATTGGAGCCAAATGGGTATTCAGGAACAAGATGAATGAAGAAGGAAAAGTCATACGAAATAAAGCAAGACTCGTGGCCAAAGGATATACGCAAGAAGAAGGAATAGACTATGACGAGACTTACGCACCAGTTGCAAGGTTAGAAGCTATTCGACTATTACTTGCGTTTGCTTGTTATAAAAATTTCAGGTTATTCCAAATGGATGTCAAAAGTGCATTCCTAAATGGATTTATCCATGAGGAAGTTTATGTGGAACAACCACCTGGGTTTGAAGACCCAAAGAAGCCGGACTCGATCTTCGGACGAAAAAGGCCTTGTATGGTTTAAAGCAAGCACCTCGAGCTTGGTACGACGAGACTAAGTAAGTTTTTATTACGAATGGTTTTGTCAAAGGTAAAGTAGATACTACTTTGTTTATCAAAAAGGAAAACAAAAGCTTTTTACTTGTTCAAATATATGTGGACGATATTATTTTTGGATCACCTAACGAAAGTCTATGCAAGAAATTTTCTAAGTCTATGCAGGATGAGTTTGAAATGAGTATGATGGGAGAGTTAACATTCTTTCTTGGACTCCAAGTGAAACAAATGAAGGAAGGAACTTTTATTCATCAAGAAAAATATGCAAATGATCTTGTCAAAAGGTTTGGATTGGAAAAGTGCAAAAAGACCGACATACCAATGTCATGTTCATAGAAGATAGACAAGGATGAAGAAGGGAAGAAAGTAGATCAAAAGCTGTACAGGAGCATGATCGGTTCACTTCTTTATCTTACTGCTTCTAGACCTGATATTTTGTTTAGTGTATGCATCTGTGTTAGGTTTCAATCAGATCCTAGAGAATCCTATCTCAGTGCTGCAAAACGAGTTATCAAATACGTTGCCTCATCTTCAAGCATCGGTCTTTGGTATCCAAAGAGGGGAGACTTTAATCTTCTAGGATACTCAGATGCAGATCTGGCCGGTTGCAGAGTCGATAGAAAGAGCACTTCGGGAACTTGTCAACTGCTTGGAAACAGGACAGTGTCTTGGTTTTCGAGGAAGCAAAGCACTGTAGCTCTCTCAACGACAGAAGCAGAGTATGTAGCTCTTGGAAGCTGCTGTTCGCAAATTCTATGGATAAAACAACAGCTACAAGACTTTGGGATTGAAGACTCATGCACAGAAATCAGATGTGACAACACCAGTGTGATCAATCTCACCAAAAATCCAATCCTTCATTCAAGAGCAAAGCATATTGAGATTCGACATCACTTCATTAGAGATCATATTCCAAAATGGAGAAATCTCGATTCAATTTGTTGATTCAAAGAGTCAACTAGCGGATATATTCACAAAGCCTTTGGAGAAAAATCAATTCGACTCTATCCGTTCAAGACTCAACATTTTGAAGCTTGAAAAAGTTAAAGTCTAGAGACTCACCAACTCTAAGACTCTAACCTCTTAGTCTTTAAACCTTCAGACTCATACGTGCACGGCTATAGACTGTAAGTTGCTATTTTATCAAAAAGGTACGAATTCTTGTTTAGTTATCTAATCTCGAAAAGGTACGATCTTTTGTTCAGTTATAATCTGTGTAAAATTCAAAAACTTGTCTTTTTAAAAGAAATTAATTTTGGCAGTTATTAATTTTGAAAAGAAGTGTTCGTACACTTTCCTTGTACCGATTGAACTTCCCTTTTCAAAACAGAGTTATATATATACAGTTTTTTCCTCGCCCAAATTTTCAAAACCCTAAAAAGAACTCTCCTTCCGATCCTGTTTGTATTTGCTGTTCATCTTCGAGAAACTTCGAGAAAGTAGTCATTTTTCTTGGGAAAGCAAGTGAAGGAATCTTCCAATCGACAAAGAAGGATGTCTTCTTCAAGGAAATCATCAAGAATTGCAAGTAGGGGACCACAAAGAATGGAGAAGGGACCGACTCACTTCGATCTTACTGAGGAAGAAGACTTATCAAGTCAGCGACGAAGTCCGATTCGCTCTCCTCCACGTCATTCAACGCCTCTTGCCCCACAAGGTGCGAGTCAACATCTGGAAGAAGAGATATTCGAGGATGCCGACCCAGTAAGAGTCCAAAGACCCTCCTTTATCTATAAGCTTTATCGTGCGTTGAAAAGCTCCGGTACTTCATTAAAATATATAGATGAATTCCTTAAGGACAAAACTTATGGGAATGAGTATCTTTTTCTGCGGAAAATGGAAGAATTGGGAATTGCTCCGAAAGGAAGGGCAGAAGAGGCACTTGCGAACATTCCAAGTGACCCTCGTATGCCAGGACAAAATCTGATTGAAGGGAACGATGATGACAGAATGTTCCTTGAATTTCAACCTAAAATGGGTGTGGCAGCGAAAGTGAAAGGAAATCGGATGGATTTGTTTAAGTCCAAGGATCAGGAAAAGGTGTATTTCAGGCTGTTGAAAAGAGGGGTAATCAACCCTAGAAGTGTCGATTTTGACTTTCTGGACACTATCAACGTAAACTTGAGAGAGAAGTTGAATTTGCTTCAACTTGAGACTTTTTGCTCTGACTCTACGGACGGTATGCTCAACTGACCGCTTATTTCTATTCAAATCTTAGCTTTTTGGATGCGAATAGAATTTCATTCAGTGTACGAGATCAAGTCTACGTGGTAGATGTGAATATGTTGGCGGACATAATTGGAGTTGAACGAGGACGTTATCTGCCAATCAAAGTCTCACCTGCTCGTACTACTCTGGAACTTGTCAAAGATAGGGACGTAGAGAAGAAAATTACTTATTCCAGGATGAATGCAATCAACATTGTGCTTCATAAGATCGTGATTAATTGTCTTAGACCGAAGTCTACATCAAAGACTTCTGTGTCTCTTTCTGAAGCAAAGTTGATGTATGCGATCAACTCAGGACGGAAGTTCTCTCTCCCGCACACCATTCTCTTCCATATGTACAGAGCAATGTCGAAAGACAAAGGACAATTGCCTTATCCTGGTCTGGTGACCAAGATCTTCAGACATATGAACATTGAACCGCCACAAACATTTTGTGTTCGACCGTGTGATAAGATGGTGGTAGGTTTGAAGATGTTAACAAAGATGCGTCTGCAAAGAATCTGTCCAAGGCAATGGAGAAATTCGAGTGAAATCTCCAATCCGATCTGCTTCAAAAAGGAAAGGAAAGGAAGCCATTGGTGCTCCATCGAAGAAGAAGAAAAGAACTCTCATCCCGGAGGATGAAGATGAAGATGAAGAGGATGAAGATCCTACTATCCAAGCACTAACAAGAACCCGGACGCTCGTGTCTCAACCGACGTAACTTCGAAGAACGAGAGAAGAAGAAGAGCGAGAGAGAAGGAGAAAGAAGCTGAAGAAGAAAGAGAAAGAGAGAAAGAAAAGTCTGCTGAATGCGGAGAGAAGGGAAATCAAGAGCATGATCATCACTCTTCCCCGCTCGATGTCCTAGAGACAGGGGGAGTTGGCGAGCAAGAAAGGTCCTCACCTCATGCTGCTGTTAGTGAAGGTCCAAGACAATCTCCAGCAGACCCAGAAGAAGGTGATACGTCGATTCCAAATCTGCCAGACTATACAGAAGCGCCATCGTTGCATTTACTTCATCAGAGAAAGCACATGCCGGTACACAGACAGACGATTCTGCAGATTTTCGTAGCATCATGAATATTCTTCTGGAAATGCGTAGCCAGATATATGTTTTGGACTGTGAAATCCAAGCCTTGAAGCATGCTGGATAAGCATCTTCGGTCTCTCTGGAGGATAAATTCAAAGACCTCGCTCTGCAACTTCAAGCCAATGCTAAGGGAGAAGAGGTAGCTCAACTGAGGGAAGACCTGAAGAAGCTCGAAGGAGTAGTCCAGTCCATTGGGGATTTCCAGATCGTGTGCATTCCCAAGCAGACATGACTCCTTTCTCACCCTTTTTAATGCTGACAAAAAGGGGGAGAATCAATTTGAACCAACAACTTTGAACATTTTAAAACTTTTGTGGTTGTGTTTATTTTTGAGTATGACTTGAGAACTTGAACTTGGGTGTGAATTTAGATTTGACTGAATTGGTTGTGGATTTTGATGATTGACTGGTTGCATTTTTATCAAGTATTGTTATACGGTATTATTCATGAAAGACTAACCAATTTTCTGTGGATGCAGAGTCTGGTTGCTTTATTAATCTTTTTGAGTTAGCCATATTGCTTGAGAAATGTTTTTGCAGGTCAAAGTTGTTCAAATCTACAAGAAAGTTTTGTCACCATAAAAAAGGGGGAGATTGTTGGAGAAATCTTTCCAGAATATTTTGAAGTTGACAAAACGTTTCTATCAGTCTAAGTCTGGATGTTTGGAGACCGAAAGTTTAAAGTCTGAAGACTTTGTATTCTCAAGACTCAAGACTCAAGACTTAAGACTCAAGACTTAAGAATCAAGACTCAAGACTTAAGTCTATTCTCACTGATAGTCTTTCTAATCCAGTGACGAAGGAAATCCAAAGCCGAGGTATATGGTTGAGGATTAGATCCTATCCTCTGGAAAAGATTCTTTGGTTGGATAATCATTTCGGATTCTTTAATTCTTATCTAAGATTGATTGAAGATCCGATGGTCGATGAAGTATTCTTGGAATGTTCTATTCTTGGAAACCAAGATCTTGATTGTATGGGCGAAAACGGATTGATGGGCTATCATCGATTCCTTAAATAGCTCGGATGATCTTCTTGATTGATTCCGTCCAACGGGTAGATTGGAGGAATTCCTTTGGTAAGTGCCAACGACTATGATGGCATAAAGGAGTATAAAAGGAAGACATTCTAGCTGTTTTAGTAGAGTGTGATAGATAGAAAAATTCCAGAGTCTGAAGAACCTTGATTGCTAGTCGATACTGTTCGAGCGAAATTGTATACACAGAGAGTGTTTATACTTGGTTGCACCTTGAGAGAGTGTGGTAGATCGTTTACACTTAGAAATCAAGGAAGATCAACATTGTAACATCTCTTTGAACATAGTGGAATCCAGCCAATTGGCTGTCAGTGCAGAAGAGTGGACGTAGGCTTGAATCAAGCCGAACCACTATAAACCGCGTGTTCAATTCTCTCTTTCCCTTACTCAGTCTCACGATTGATTTTTAATTATCCAATTGTCTAAGTATTGTGCAATCTTTAAGAAAATTCTTATATACCTATTCACCCCCCCTCTAGGTACTCGTACTTGCTATATCAGGGAGCCCTCACCCAAGTGTGGCCCGGCAAGGGTTACCTAGGCGAGGGCCGGCCTTGCCAGATTTAGCGAGGGGAGCCCTCGCCGAGGCTCGCCCTCACCCCTGGCCGAGCTTAGGCAGACTTGGAGCTATTGGCCGGAGATGCAAGCCAGGTCCTCGCCATAGAGGACAGAGACGAAGATGATGAACGATAGTAGGGCGAAGAGGTAAGGCGAAAGGCGTATCTTCCTCAGTGGAGAAGACAAAGACGACGGCGGCACCAACGCCGGAGGAGAGAGAGGTGATTTCATCGAGATGGGTGGGGTCAGCTAGCCAAGGGCGAGGGCTGGCCTTGCCAAATCTGGTCTGGGTGAGGCCGACGCTCGCTTGGGCGAGGGCGAGCCCCGACGAGGGCTCCCCTCACCAGATCTAGCGAAGCCGGCCCTTGCCCAAGCCAGGGCGATCTCGCCCGACGTCGCCGTCACTCGGCTGACGCCCGACGAGGCCACCCTATCCTAGGTGAAGGTCGGCCTCGCATGGGAGACCCTTGCTGGGCCACACCTAGGCGAGGGCTCCCCTCGCCGAAGCTCCTCCTCCCCTGTGGCGAGCGAGGCCAACCGGTTGGCTATGGCCAGTGGCCGGCCATCACCTATGGCTGGTGGCTGGCCACCGGAAAAGGCAAAGAAAAAAAGCCAAAAAGAAAAGAAAGAAAAAAAAGAAAAAAAGGAAAAAAATCAAAAAAATATTAAATTATTATTTAAAATTGTCCACATCAACATTGGCATTTCTACATGGCATCACCAGCGTCCACGTCAGCACTTTCCGGCCAAAATTGGCCGGATGGACTGAATCGGTAAGAAATGAAAAGATTTATGACTGAATTGACAAAATTAAAAGGTTTAGGACTAAATTGGCAAAAGTGCAATAAGTTTTAGGATTTTTTGGACAATTTTTCCGTTAATTTGTGCATCAAATTGGTATTCAGTTTGTTCTTTTATTGGTTCACAATATGACTTGAAACGTAGTCGGTTTATCACAACCTCTAGCTCTCAAGAGCAAAAGCATGGAAGATGAGGCTTTTTGTGTTTGAACACATGCAATAATACATATCAACTAAATTTGTGTGACGATTTAGATTTGGCGGAAACTCCATTTATATGAATAAAGTTATCGGGAGAGAGTTAAAATTCTATAAGAGACTTGTCATAATGCATTTGTAACCTTAGATGTTTGTTATAATTTTTTACATTTCCTATATCATAAACACTGTGTAGGAAGAATGATCAAGTATACTTGTGTTAATACCCAATTTCACGCGCTTTATTTATTTATTTATTTTTCCAAAAGTGTTTTGAGCGTGTCCATTTAGTCGAGTGGTTGCCCACAAAATAGGAGAATTTCAAGCAAAGTGGACCTTCACAATTGAATGGATAATATGCATTATGACATCCCAATATCGCGTCTTAGGAACGTGAACTAATTGCCTCACTTGTTTAGAAAAAATATTATTTCTCATATTCAGGTAAGTAACATTGACAGCTAAATGCCTCAAATCATCCACAAACTAATGTTCAAGAGTAATCAATGTCCCATTCACATAGGACTTGTAAACCGTTTGATAAAATTAGCATGAAATCATTTCACATCTTCAGAATAAATCTCCTCAGACATTGAAGAAAAGTAATCCAATCCACCTGTGTAAATCATCTAAACAAAAATATTACCCTTGTGAGAAAACCCGAAGTCTATTTTTCGTCCTTCTATTACAACGCACTTCTAGTACCAAATGTTTGATATCTATCAAAGTAAATCTCCATGTTGCTAATTATTATGGGAAGTTGTCTAGATGGATTATCATTTAGAGTGAATTCATGTCGTGGCAAATCATTGATTTAGAAAATATTTTCCAAAAGTTAATTGCTTTTATCGTTTAGAAAATTGGTTAACTGAAAATATTTTATTCTTTGATATTAATCTATGTCTATCTATTTTTGTAGATGATGAAAACATTTTCTATTCATTAATTTTTATAATCGATACAAGCGATTATTTTTTAAAATATTTTTTAAATTACTCATTTTTCGCAAAACAAACGCACCTAATGGAAATTAATCAGATGCTTGATTGAAGACCGTTTAAAGAAACAAATAATAGTTAGGGCTTGTGTTTCTCTCTTTCTAATTCGTACTCGGTGGGAAATTGGGGTGCATGCCAGCTAGGAAGTATTGTGCATGTATTCTCTGTGAAGAGAGGCGGCAACTTGCCTTCTCGCTTTGCTTTATTTGAAAAAAAGGGGAATGGCTTTTCACTATTTTGTTGAGATGATTTGGGCCAGATGAGATTAGTCAATGGCCATAATGGCTGGCAAACTGTTGTTTTGTCCTAGATTGACAATAGTCAAAGGCCCAATTGGTGAGACAACCTCTGAACTAATCTTGACCAGATTCAGTTGGCTAAGGGAAGTGTGTACTTTTGGAGAAGATGATAATATTTCTTTGCGGATCATGTGTTTGGTGCTCCATTATCGATTCTGTGAGCCACATGCTTGATTGGGAGGCGCGTCATGGTTGTCGCAATCTGTTGGACTGGTCAAAAATCCATATTTCATGACCAACTTTTGCAATTTCCCATGCTCATTGTGAAGAGAAACCACCAGACAAAAGAGAAAAGTGGTAGCTCATTGGGAGCAGAATCCACCGGACACAAGAAAAAGAGGGTACGAACCACATGCTCTCTTACATTCAATCAAGCAATATTTCTTCAAGAAGAAGAACGTTAACTCAGGAGAAATAGCAAATTGAACTTCCCAACATTCTCCTGAGTTACTTAATTTAATTAAGAACTTTTGTTTCAGTGTCTCTCATCATTTTGTTGATTGATAATTTCTGGTGTCTAAATATGGATTGATTTGTTGCTATGTTTACTTACTTGATTTAATTAAGAACTTTTGTTTTGGTATCTTTCATCATTTTGTTGATCGAGAATTTCTGGTGTCTAAATATGATCAAAGATAAGCTGGATCTTTTTTAGTGTATATTACACCATCACAAAATAATTTCCTATCTTCTTTCCCCATGAGAAACTGGTGTAATTTGACAACCATGTGCCGAAGAGTTGGTTACAACTCCCTTCACATTGTCTCTAATTTTACTTCCTTGTGTAACGATGGAATGACTTCCATGTTCTAGCAATTGAAGTTTTTATTTTCAGCCTGAACTTTTAATTTTATGTCCTCGCTAATTTTGGAGCTTGAACACGATAACCTTTTTTTAATCATAACTCCCAATATGTATCCGAATATGCATATTCTGCTCAATTCAACATATTTATTGAGAAGAAGTAATGTATGGCCTACCTTGAAATAATGCATGTGTTTTCAATTCAATTCACTCCAAATTGTTTATGGTAGCCTACTGTGTCAGATTAATTAGAATTTTGTTTAGGGTATAGTTTTAAGGGAGGTGAACTGATTTTGGCCTTCTCTTTTCTCTTTGCCCCCCTCTTACTGTTCCCTATGTCCTTTAAAAACTTTTCTAGACTAGAACTTATCGTTGTGAGAGCTCATTTTATGCCTACTTCATTCAATTGAAATTTGAAATCATGTAGTAGGGTCACGTATGTCAAGAGTCCATCGACAAAAATTGTAATGAGCAAATATTTATGCTTTGTGATATTGATGAATTTTACACATAAATGGTGCGTTTGGTAACGTTACGTTCAAAAATTGTTCCAAGGAATAGAAATGGAAAAAACTATTTCTGTTCCGGAGAACAATTTTTTAACAAAAGAACGCGTTTGGTAAACTTGTTCCTGGAATAGAAAAAGAACAAATACACGTTTGGTAAATTTGTGTTCTTTTAATTTTTTTAAATATTTTTATTGTATTTTTCTTATTTTTCTTTCTTTTTCTTCCTTCGGTCGGGTTGCCGGCCTCGGCCATGGCCGGCGGCGGCCGACGAGGGCTAGCGACCTCGCCCGGCCATGGCGAGGCCGAGCCTCACCGTGGTTGGGCGAGGCTTGGCCTCGCCTTGGGTGGGTGAGCTTGAGCTCGCCCAGATCCAGTGAGGCCGAGCTCACCCAGCCATCGGTGAGCTCAAGCTCGCCTAGCCAAAGTGAGGCCGAGCCTCATCGGGGGCCGGCGACACTCCAGCCGAGGTCGCCGGCCCTTAATGGCCAGTCGCCAGTCATGGCCGAGGTCGGCGACTGGCCAAAGAAAAAAGAAGAAGAAAAGAAAAAGAAAAGAAAGAAGAGAGAGAAAATTTGTTTCTCCAAAGTGTTCCAGAAACTTCTTATTTCTTGTTTCTGTTTCAAATTTGTTTCCGGGAACAAAAAAATAGATTTGGAACAAAAACGCAAACAAACACGTTTCTGTTCTTTTTTTGTTGTTGAGAACAAAAAAACTAGATTTGTGTTCATAAACAGAACAAAGAAACACAAACAAACACACCCAAAGTGACCGTGCATGGTATCACGCGCCAAACCTCTACGGCTGTGAGACAACCTACGCTCATCAAACCTTTGCTTATCATTTGGTCATTCGAATGCGACGTCCTAGGAGGCGTCGCCGACTCAATTCGCTATAACATTAAAACGCACAAACGAAAACGTAAACAAATCTCCAATAATCAATCAATAGGGATAGTTAAAAACATAATCATATAAATATATATAAACATCGTGAATCAGCATCTCATACTTAGCAAGTTCAAAGATTAAACAACCAGCTTCATCACATCCGACACGCTTAACCACATTACCACTACCTTATACAAAAGAGCTCGGGATATGCCCACGCCTCTAATACTACGAGGGTGGTCCAAAAAATGTTAGCAACCCCACTACTACCTAAGCCTCAATGGCCTCCAAGATCTATATGGCTCTAGCTTAGCAATCAACTCGGGGTTGAGTTCGGGGTCTGACACTTTCCCATTGGGATTATCCCTTTCCTTAGCGTCCTAGCTAATGTCTCCCTCAAAGCCTCTAACACACAATGGATCATCGAAGCCTTGAATGGGACCATGTCTCTCGCTGCCCACCCAAAAGTACCAGGCCACGAATTGGTGTAGCACGAGGTTAGGTAGACCCTCATTGACCTAGATGGTCATGACGTAACGTGCGTAGTGTGCGTCGACCCCTCTCGTTACAGGGCACTCTGTCACCTCCTGACTGTACTCAACTAGGAGACCAAAACAAATCTGATGAAATGGCTCAACCATTCCTAGGGCCTGTAAACATTTCAACAAACAAATATGAGATAATCTCGATGAGTGAACTTCCTAGATCTCACGTAAGGAAGTCGTTCACCTCATAAGTGCTCTAAATAAGCAATTATCTATCAATGACAAAACATGGAAATGCTCCTCTCGCCTTACCCTCACTATTCTCATAATAATGAGTCCACTATTCAAAGCCATCACATAGACACATAGGCAATTCCATAATATATATTTCATGCTCTCGAGCCAAACATACGAATGTGCATTATGGTCTAAATCATGCGCTCATGCCATGCAATAATCCGGACCTAAACACGTATGAATCTCATGCAGTTTCTATACAAATATGTCGCAATTATTACAGCCACTCAGGACCCAAGGCCAATCCGAAGGTTTGCAGTCATTCGATGTAACCAAGCATCATCTCGCCCTATTGAGCACGGCATCTTGTTTACTTGGGGATTTCCTGTAAGAAGTTTCGTTTTGAAATCCATCCGCGAAGGGCATCCTGTTGACTTGGGAGCATCCGAACTTAATCAAGTATCGTCCCATGTAAAACGCCTCAAGACGAGTTCACACCCCGCGTAAGACGCGTCAGGGTCTTAGATGATCACACGGGCATAACATCACACAATTCATTTCTTATCTTTCTCATTTAACCCTTGTAGTACTCATGCGATGTGCCACATCACTCGTCAAATGCCACTATGTTACACACGTGCATCACATTACATTATATAAATGCATCATTTAATTCATAAATCCATGGCATATAAACTACTTATCAACATAGGGTAAAGTCGTCATATTCCGCAATACATTCACGGCATTCTTACATGACATCAACTCCATCACATAATCCTTCTTTTATCTATACAACATTTCACCCTACTATAACATACTCTAATAATATGCCATTGCATAACGTCACGTTATCTCAAACATGCATATCACATACAACACATAATACGTACTCACATAACACATATAACTCATAATCTATAAAATACATTCCCCGAATAACACATTTAACACATAGTCCCTATAACACATAACCCAAGTATCACATCTAACCAATAATCCTTTGGGCACCCAACCCAAATAATGCATCTAGCACATAATCTCTATAATACATAACCCAAATATCGCATCAAACCAATAATCCTTATGGCACATAATCCAATGATGCATCTAGCACATAATCTCTATAATACATAATCCAAATATCACATTTAACCAATAATCCTTATGGCACATAATCCAAATCATGCATCTAGCCCATAATCTCTATAATACATAACCCAAATATTGCAGCTAATCAATAATCCTTATGGCACATAATAGCATTTCATCATAACTCGATAACTTATCGCCCTAAACGGGATAACCTATCGTTTTGAAACTCGATAATCTAAGTCCAACAATAACTTATCACGTCAATAAATTATCATAGAACACTCATAAGTCCTAAACCACTCTATAAATGCAACAACTAGAAAGCCATACACAAATGAATCGGGCTTTGGAACGCTTCTGGGGAAGGAACAACAAGACCGGACAGCAGCTGGACAACGACTAGCCGTGGCTCCAGTGGCAGCTCAACGGGCGGTCCGATGATGGTTCAGCATCAACACGGCCTTTAAGCTTCATGAGGGACTAAATCGGAGAAGAAACAGGTGAGAGGCAGCACAGGTGAGGCCTGCATAGCACCGAACAACCTTTGAAGAGGTTGGTCTGTTGGCTTCGAGCGGCGGTTCAGCGATGCGAAGGGCGATCCAATGTTGGGGTTTGAATGATGATCGCCGGTGAGGTAAAACAAGAGGAAAAATGGAAGAAACAAGCTTGAAATGAAGATGAGGATGGCTACGGGGTTCGGTCACACCAAGTGAGAGAGAGAAAGTGAGTTTTGAGTGCTTCAAGTGAGAAAATGAAAGTGAAAGTGAGAGAGGGAGGGTGAGCCGGCGGTGAGGGAGGAGAAGGAGAAGGAGGAGAGAGAGAAGTCTTGTTCAAATTAATGCCCATCACCTCCCTTAGCTCATGTTAATCAAGGTGGCTTAAGTTAGAAGCAAGATCCTAGCATTAATGGGAGATGGATTGCACTCAAGTGGCTAAATTAGACTATATTAGGTTAGGTTAGTTTTCAAACTCCCCATCTTGCCGCCCAAATGCATGGCCACCTCTTGCCTTGTCCATTTCCTTCTTTGTCATTCTATCCTTAGTTCAAAGGGAGGGCATTTCGATCTATTCACCAAGACCTCGCATTATTCATGTACTATTCACGCCCTTGCATGCATTTAATCCAAGATCTTCTCAAAAGAGCCTTAATGGGCTTGAAGGGCCCATGGGCTCCCTTGGCTGCCCACCCCTTAGGCTTGTGGCCTTGGGCCATCCACTTGGGCTCAGGCCCACTAGACCCCCATCCATGACCTGTTTTTACTTTTCCACACTTGTATGTCGTTGCCGTTGAAAAATCAATTTTTCGCCCCTAAATGTCTTTTTTTTCCGATGTTCTTGTGGTTTATCGATCCTTAAGACAATCTCATCCGACGACCGTTTGTCAAAACAATTCCGTTCTGAAAAATCAGGTCAAATCAAGGATGTCACACATGATTTTTATTCCTTTCTTCATGATTTTGTAAAGATACGCATCGAACCTATGTTGGGCATATGATTCCTCACTGACCGCATGAGATTAACATTCCGATTTTTCCACATGATCTCTCGATCATTGGCTCTTACTGTAATAAATTATGCTTCTAGTGTCCTCATTCAAATAATGTATAAAATTGTTTTAAAGTCCTAAATCTATTGTATGGCGGCTAATTTTAAATCATTCAATTGTGCAAATTCAATTCTAAACTTTTTTTATGATTTGCCAATTTAGTCCTAATTTTTTCAATTGTGACAATTTAATTATAATCCTTTTGATGATTTGCTAATTTAGTCATAAATCTTTTAACGATTCACCGATGTGGTCTTTTCGGCCAATAATCAAAATAATAGGCATAGGACTAAATTGATAAATCTTCAAAATGTTTAAGACTAAATTGATAAAATTGAAAAATTTATGAATAAATTGGCATGATTGAAAATTTTAAAATTGAGTTGACCGCTGTACAATAAGTTTAAGACTTTTTGGATAATTATTCCCACTTTTTGCTTTTCATTTTTTCCTTAAATCAAATCACAATCTCATTGACTGATGTCATTCTCAATGATGTCTATTATATGGAATAATTAGATATGGTAGCCGAAAAGGGCAATTGATTGCACAAAGAAAACAAAGGCATGCTACAAGAAAAACATTTGTTACTAATTTCTCATGTTACTGTCGCATGTATGATGCTGCAGCTTTAAAATGTATATTTTTTAGTTGATAGGACATTTTTCTTATTTGTTTTGAACGGTTATGGTCAACTTTCTAGATGAATTATAATCGAAGAGGCCTGACATTTCTATTAGTTGCAACATCTCATTGTAGGACATGGATGTTTAGTATTCAATTCGTTCTTCTATTGGCTCGCAATATGACTTGACTTGTAACCGGTTCATACAATGTCCAATTCTCAGGGGTAAAAGTATGGAAGATGAGCCTTTTGTGTTTCAACACATGCAGCCATATGCTCAAGTGTGTTTCATGTCATTTTCCAGACAGATAATACTCCTTAAGTAATTAGTTACCCACTCTATTTAATGTGAAAACAAACTCGTGATGTGATGTCTTGTATTAAATTCCGTAAATCCTTTTTGTTGACCCATTAAAAAATCTCTCTTTTGATTGCAATGTTTGGAAAACACCATCCAACTGAGGAGACCTTGTTTCATGCCATCGACAAAAGTGGCGGTAAGAGGTGGGCGTTGCCCGCATCTTGGCATCTTAGGTACTCCGTCTCGCTCGAAGCACGTGAGGGACAATGACAGATTGAAATATAGATCCATCCGGGAACCGTACCGGATTGGATGGATCCATAAAACCAATGAGCAGTTCTCGATTCCAATTCTTCGGAATCGGTCCTTAGTAGGCAATTCTCAATTTTAAAGTGAGAACCGTCCACTCAAACCATACTTACCTTTATTGCCATATAGGACAGTCGACGTCCAAGTTAACAATTTTTAGCCTAAATTGGTTCAATTGAAATATTTAAGACTAAATTAGTACCAATGCAATAAATACATGATTTTTTTTGTACTTTTCCCCACATGCAACTCAATATCCACGTCTAGACAAAGTACTCTATATTAGGGGTGTGCAACAGAACTAGGAATACCCAGGAACCGGACTGGCCCACCCGGAAAACAGGATCAGGAACCGGTTACTATTGAAATTGATCAAGGAACCGGTTCCCAAAATTCGGAACTGGTTTAAACCAGTCCAGGAACTGGGTCCGATTGATTACCCACCTAGAAATCGATTCCTGGACTAGTTTTAGAACCGGTTTGGGAACCGGATTTGAAAGTATAGGTCAAAAACCTTATTTTTTCCCCTTATTTTTATTCTTACTCCCACAATCACACAGCGTTTTTCCTCTTGATTTTCTCAAACACGCACAGTACTCTTCCTTCGTCGTTCCTCTTCCTCACTTGCTTCCCTCCCTCATTGGCTCCCTCTCACACCGTCCAATGGACGGACGGTGTTCGTTGTTGTCAAATTCTTGTGTACCACGTGGATTGATTTGCCTAATTTCTCTTTTATAAGAGGTTTATGCGTGCATAAATGAGTATCTTCATGTAGTAGTTGTGGGAATAAGACTAATATTAAACCCATGTTTGTTGCTAATTCTTTGCCTTATGATTTTATTTATTATAATTAGCCTTGTGGATCCTTAGTTCTTTGTTTAGTCAAAAAGTTCATGTATTTATTTATTACAAAGGCTTAATGTTTCGATACAAATGAGGAGGATTATGTTATTTTCTCATGTATTAATATAAAATTCAAAGTTGTATAAGATATCGGGAGATTACAAAATAGGTTCTAGTGAAAATAGGGTTGACCCTAGAACCGGACTAGAAAAACATGGTGGGTCGAGCATAGGGTCAAATACAAACATGGTCGAGTATAGGGTCTAAAAAATGGGAACCGGTTATAATAGGGTTGCGTATAGGTCCAGGTCTAGACCCTACCCACCCGGACCCGAGTACCCCTGCTTTATATTGTTAAATAAGTTATTTCTTGGAAATTAAGAGGAAAAAAAAAGATGAACAAATTAAAGCAAACGAAAATGAGGTGGCAACCATCAAATGAGCCACATGTCAACTCTCCATGAGGCCCTTTATGGAGTACCAAAATACTATAATAGTACTAGATGAATTTGGTAATTCAACCCGAGAGAGAATGCACACACTTTATGTAAAAGGATTTAGTATTTCTCATTTGATATGAAAGGAGGAAAAAAAAAAGAGGAAAAACACTCAAATTCACTTGTATATTTCAATTTCTCACAACATCATCCACCAGTCAAACTATGACCCATGCAAATAGAAATCTCAACCTTTCGCAATCCGTTTATGGCAAGAAATGTCCAAAAGCTCCTACATGAGAATGTCATGGAAAGGCAGCTATACATGCACTAAATAATATCACCAAGACGTTGAAGTAGAAGATCCCATTCCAAGAATCCTCTATACGTCATTGCTATTAAAAGTCGCAAGGATCCAATTTTTATTGGAAGATAAAAATGATATTGTAGTATAGTTGATTCATAATATCTAATCTCTATTGACAAACACCTTTAGATGAATAAGTGATAATATTTACGAAAAAAGTTAAGAAAAAAAAAGAGTGTTAGCATGGAATAAAAGGTTTGACAAAAATGAAATAAAAAAGAAAAAAATATTCCCTAAATAGTTATTCGATCGTGGATACGCCTCAGCTGAGAAATTCTAAATGCGACATCAAAAGTATAAAATAAATGTGAAATGTCAAAAACAAAATTAATTTAAGAAGTGAGATCAAAGCGACTTGGCTGAGGGGGTGATGACTCAATAATCCTTAGGCAAGATAAAATATGAAGAATTTAGTTTGAGAAGTAAGGAAAATTTATTTTGGGGTTTGCTTTTGTAGAATCCCTTTTGAAAGAAAAAAGTTAGATTGTTCATCATGAATAATATTCCAACAAATGATGGTTTTGCAATCAACTCATGTATATTAGCACCGGTGGCATGGAAGTATTGCTAGTTTTCTTTTATATTTCTTTTATTGATATTGGACTAAGTAGGTCCTTAAAAGGTTCTTATCCTCGGGTAAAAAAAAGGGTTAATACCCTAAAAAACCCCAAACTGGTACACATGTGACAAATTTACCCCAAACTATTTTTTTGACCACCAAAAACCCCAAACTGGTACATATGTGACAAATCTACCCTCCGTTAGCTTCCGTTCGATTTTTCCGTTAATTTTGCTGACGTGATTGCTGACGTGGCAATCCATGTGGAAATTCATAAGTTTAATACCATTAAAAACCCCAAACTAGTATATTTATGACAAATTTACCCCAAACTGGTATATTTATGACAAATTTACCCCAAGTTGGTATATTTACGACAAATTTACTCTAAATTAATTTTTTCGATCATGAAAAACCTAAATTGATACACGTGCGACACATTTACCCTCTTTCAATTTTCCCAAATAAAAGAAAAAAATCAAGTATTAATGATATGGAGGCAATGTTAGAGTAACTGAAAATAAAATTGATTGGACATCACAACTCGGTCAAATTTGGGAAAATTGAAAGAGGGTAAATGTGCCGCACGTGTACCAATTTAGGTTTTTTATGATCGAAAAAAATTATTTAGAGTAAATTTGTCGTAAATATACCAACTTGGGGTAAATTTGTCATAAATATACCAATTTGGGGTAAATTTGTCATAAATATACCAGTTTGGGGTTTTTAATGGTATTAAACTTATGAATTTCCACATGGCTTGCCACGTTAGCAACCACGTCAGCAAAATTAACGGAAAAATCGAACGGAAGCTAACGGAAGCTAACGGAGGGTAGATTTGTCACATATGTACCAGTAATGGGTTTTTGGTGGTCAAAAAAATAGTTTGGGGTAAATTTGTCACAAGTGTACCAGTTTGGGGTTTTTTAGGGTATTAACCCTAAAAAAAATTGAGGCTTAAATTAGGAGTCTCGCGGTGGTGAAAGTAGACACTATGTTAGAGATTTATCTTTGACTATCATCGAATAGGTCGATATAGTAGCTACCCATGCCTGCGATAAATAAGGACACATGAAAAGCCTACTGTCTACAATCGACTGCCATCACCTATACCCTCGATTGTAGATCCAGTCGAGTCAAGAAGCACCTCCATAGGATGATGTTTCCATGCACCTTCTGCAAAGTGCTGTGAAAATTACGCGTGCATTGATTGTCCTTTGGTATTCATTTTTATTGCTATCTCCTTTTTATTAATTTTTTTTTGTCAAACCTTTTTATTAAATTAGTTGGTGGAGAATATGCTTTTCGGCTCAAAGCATCAAAATTGTTAATTGGTTTTCGTTTCTATTTCTTTATTAGTAGAGAAAGCAAGTCAAGAAAGGAAAATAAAATAAAATAAAAAGGATACAACATAAATTTTATGCACCTTCCGTGACAATTACATGTGCAATAAATTTTATGCACCTTCCGTGACAATTACATGTGCAATCTAAACAATAAGAGTGTACACGATAATTATTCTATTTCTATTTCTAAACTATTTTTCTATAAAAATCCGTTTGGTAAAGCTATTTTATATTTGTATTTCTAGAAAAAAAATTACTTCAAAAATAGATTTGAAATAGAAATCGGAAGTAAAATTTTTTACTTCTTGGGTGAAAAATAAAATTTCTTTCATCGTTCGTCCTTACTATTAGCTATTCGTCTGTCTACTGCGGTTACCTAAGGAAAAATATTACATTATTATCAAACGAATTTTTTTTTTTGAAAATTGAAATTTTATATCAATATAAAATGCATATTTTTATTTAGAAATTCATCTAATAGGAAAAAGATAGAATTTTTTTTTTACTAAATTTTTTTTTAACCGAATGATTATCATCCACGGTACTCTACGGAAGCACGTCAACTTTCATATCTCCAACCACTGGGGGTTCGCCCCAGTGGCCACCCTTCCAACATGGAAGGGGGAGGTGAGGGGTTCAAATCCTCACATTCTCAGGGAGGGATGGGGATAGGGACGCGTGAGTTTCGAGAGTGGGTTGCGACTCCCATGCCCTGCAAGAGGCATGGCACAAGTCTGCGAGTGAGTGTAGCGTAAGAATAGAGTATGAATGACCAAAAAAAAAAAAACTTTCATGTCCCCTAACGGCCGGCTTCTTAGGATGTGAAAGGACAGCTCTTTCTAGGGAGTCACGCTCTCTCGTTAAAGAGACACAATTTCCCATTAAAAAAAAAAAAGAAGAAGAAGAAGAAGAAAGCAGGGCGTTGTTCACGGAAAGGGAGGAGAAGGGAGACCACCATCTTCAGGGACCATTTTTCTGGGAAAGGATAAAAAAAAAAAAAAAAAAAAAGCATTCCCCACCCTTTCTCCTGAGCTCAACCGACGAACCACCTCCACCATCTCCGTCCGACTACCTCCTGCCATCGACTGCTCTCGCATTCCATTCCCGGAATCCTACCTCACTCCTTCACTGTCTCCGTCTTCTTTACTCTCACAAAAAATAAATAATAAATAAATAAAAGCATCTTGGTCTTTCTCTACTCCGGGAACGGTCGCCTCTGAAGCCCCACACAAAACCTCGGAGCCACAGCCGGTCTACGTCGTCCGCCACCTCCAGAGCATCGTTCGCCCACTGCCATTCGTCGTCACCGTCCCTTACCTCGGTGGAGTCGACTGAAGCCCGACACGAGTTTGGAGTCGCTATTCTCAACATTCGCCGCCGACGATGCCCACGGAATCCAAGCCAGGTAGGGCCCCCACGATTGAATGCTCGTTCCTTCCTTCTTCTTTTTTTGGACTCATCCTGCTTGATTTTAAAAGAGCAAAGCAAGCTCGATTTTTTAGTCCTCACTCGCGTCGGACCTGAATGTGTCGGTTTTTCTTAAGTTTGAACGTTGCCCGCTGATTTCTCTTGAGTTTAGGTGTGAGCTCAAGCTCCGAATAGCTCCATATTCGCTCTCCAACTCGCTGCCCACTACATGTTTGAGGAAATGCCTAAACAGATTCGAATTTGGGCCGTACATAAACGGCGCTTTCTTTTGTTGATCGCAAGTATTAATATCAAGTGGTGACGTATTTATGTTATGGGGAGTGGGGAGGATGAAGAAGTTCTCCATGTCGTGGAAGTAGGGGCCGAAGCTGGATTTTGATGACTTTGGGCTCATTTGACCTTAGTATGTTTTGGGTTCTAGATAGGTTAGATGACTTGATCCGTTGGGATTGGGCTTAGTTTTTGGTCAAAAGATTGGGCTTAGTTAAATGCTGGAGGAATTGGGCTTAATTCTATGAGTTGAGCCCAATTCGTTTTTAAACGATTAAAGCCTTTCAGTGTGTAAAGCCCATTCGTGTCCTTAAGCCCAGATTCGTGTCCTTAAGCCCAGATTCGTGTGACCCGCAGCAGCCCATTTTCGGGATGGGCCACGAGGCCCGGCCCGGGTCCATATTTTCTGAATAATTTTTTTTATAAAAGAAAATTTCAAAACATTAAAAAATTCCAAAAATTAGAATTCCTCGGAAAAAGCTTAAAAGATATATATATATATAAATATATATATATATATATATATTATTTATATATTTGGGGTAGTTTTCTCTTAAAATGTAGAAAAATCATTCATAAAAAATCCTTAAATAATTGAACAAGCTTTTAGGACTTTACCATAGGGTCTCGATTATTTTTAGAGATAAACGCTCTTAATTGTGCACTTTCAATATGATGACTATGGCCTTCCTTTAGGTTAGTTAGAAATGGCATGCTCCTTATTTGGTAACGGTATATCATTGCTCTTCCATGCAATTCATCTACAATTTCCTTGGTTGCTAATTGTATTGCGCAATCATTTCACGCGTTAGTGGATAGACTTAAAATCAATCCAAATTGCTTGAGAAAAAATCTTTTTGAAATGATCAAGATTAGGTAATGAAATGATACTAATTAATTAATTAGTACATTGGTTGCATAAAAAGTGAGATACACTCCCATACCTCATTTGGTTTATAATCGATCCCAATAAGCTAATGACAACTCCTCATTAGAAAATATTTATAGCGTCAATTGAAGCTCAATCAAATATCCCAATATCACGTGAGATAAAGGCTTGGGAGATCTCACGCCTAATAAAAGGCCGTAGACCTGTCTTTTAGGCAACACCCCTAAACCTATTGTCCTTCCTCCGAACGAAAAGGGGAGATCGTGACATTTTCTTTTTCCTTCTCTTTTTCATTTTTCCCCTTTCCTTGCTCTTTTCTCTTTTTTCTATTATTTCCCTTCGCCACCAATCACCACATTCGTGATGGCCGACAAGGGCAAGGGCCGAGATGCCCTACCTAGCTTTTAGCAAGGGTTGGGTGAGGCCCCTCGCCATCTAGGTGAGGCCGTTCCTCGCTAAATCTAGCAAAGGGCCGTTGCCAAAGGCCAATGAGGGGCAACCTTGCGGCCATCTAGCGATGGTGAAGGCTCTCACCTAGGAGAGGGCATCTTGGCCCTTACCCTCCCCATTAACCAGCAATCTTTGCTCGCCATCATGGAGGTGGCAAGTGGTGTGGAGAGAAAGAAGGGAAAAACAAACAAAAGAAATAAAAAGAGAAGAAAATGAAAAGAATTTAAAAATTAAAAAAAAAAATTGAAAAAAATTGTCCGTCAATGTTGATTTGTGCCACATATGACTACTTCTATCCAAGTTAGTAATTTTCAACCTAAATTAGCTAGGTAAACATAATTGGTATCAATATAATAAGATTTATGATAAATTTGTCCAATTGAAATGTTTAAAACTAAATTAATATTAATACAATAGTTTCAGGACTTCTTTTGTACTTTTCCCCACACGCATCTCAACATCCTCATTTAGGTAAAGTACTTTTTATTGTTAATAAGTTATTTTTTGGAAATGGAGAGAAAAAAGGATGAATAAATTAAAGCATACGGAAGTGAGGGGCAGCCATCAAATGAGCCCCAATTTTTAACTCTCCATAAGGCCCTCCACGGAGCGCCACAATACTAATAGTACTAGATGAATTCAGTGATTCGACCTGAGAGAGAATGCACAAACTTTATATCAAAGTATTTAGAATTTTTCATTTGATATGAAAGGAGAATAAAAACACTGAAAATCACTCAGAGATGGCAGGTTCTCACAACATCATCCACCAATCAAACTATAACCCATGCAAAACAAAAATCTCGACCTTTCATAATCCTTTTATGGCAAGAAGTGTTTAAAAGATCCTGCATGAGAGCATCGTTGAAAGGCAGCTGTACATACATTAAATAATATCACCGATACATTGAAGTAGAAGTTTCCATTTCACGAATCCTTTATACGCCATCGCTATTCAAAGTGGTAAGGCTCTAGTTTTTACTGGAAGATAAAGCTGGTGTTATAATATAGTTGGTTCATAATATCCAATCACTGATGACAAACACCTTCGGGTGAATAAGTGATAATCTTTACTAAGAATGTAAGAAAAATAGAGTGTTAACATGGAATAAAAGGTTCGACAAAAACAAAATAACAAGGAAAAAAAAAATTCCCTAGATAGTTATTTGATTGTGGATAATCCGTTAGTTGAGAAATTCTAAATGTGACGGTAAAATTATAAAATAAATGTGAAATGTCAAAAACAAAGATAAATTAAGGAGTGAGATCAAAGTAACAAGGCTGAGGGGGTAATAACTCAATAATCTTTAGTCAAGATATGGTATGGAAAAATTTAGTTTAAAAAGTGAGGGAAATTTATTGTGGGATTTGTAGAATCCCTTTTGAAAGAAAAAAGTAAGATTGTTCATTATAAAGAATATTCCAACAGGCTATGTTTTGCGATTGACTCATGTATATTAGTACTAGGAGCATGCGAGTATTGCTAGTTTTCTTTTCTATTTCTTTTATTAATGGGAAAGGCAATTCAAGTCAAGAAGCACCTATATAGGATGGTTCCGTGCACCTTATGCAAAATGCCACTTTTTGTTAAAATAGTTGGTGGAGAATATGCTTATCAAAATGACCTTGGTTTTCATTTCTATTTCTTTATTAGTACAAAGTGATATCCACATGAGAGATAAAGCTGCAACACGACAAGGCACTAAGCATTCTAAGGATGCACATCAACCTTCATCTCCTTTAAAGGCCACTTCTTCGAATCTGAAAGGGAATTATGACGTCTTCATGAGTTTCCGAGGTATGGACGTTCGAGACAATTTCCTCAGTCATCTGTATGCAGCTCTTGATCAGAAAGGAATCTACACTTATGTTGATAGCAAGGAGCTTCGGAAAGGCAAACAAATAACACCAGCGATTATTAATGCGATCGAGGACTCACGCATCGCAATCATCATTTTCTCTGAGAACTATGCTTCCTCACCGTGGTGTTTGGAAGAGGTGGAGAAAATCATGGAATGCAAGGAACAAAGAGGACTCACAGTGTTTCCAGTATTTTACAAAGTGGAACCCAAAGAAGTGAGAACACCAAGAGGAAGCTACCGAGAAGCTATGGTTAAGCATGAGAGCAAGTTTGGGAGAGATTCAGAGAAGGTGAAGAGATGGGAGAAGGCTCTTTATGATGCCGGTAGCTTGTCCGGGTGGGATTTGAATGACAAGTAAGTACTGAGTAGTGATTGATGTTACACTCTTTTATTTTCTTTTTCCTTTTATATGCTGAATATATCTTCCATTTTTTTTCCCATGAAAGTTAATTAATGTGTCAAGTACAATTCCCCAATTTTTTCAGAGATGAAGCAAATTCTATAAAAAGAGCATTGTGTAGGAGATCTCTATGCAACTAGACCGAACACCTTTATTTGTTGCCAAGCATCCAATTGGAATATGTTCACGTGTTGCAATATTGGAATCAATGTTAAATCTTGAGTCTCTTGATGATGTTCTCATGATAGGGTTATGGGGACAGGGAGGTATAGGAAAAACAACACTAGCTAAAGCTCTTTACAATGATATTTTTAGACAATTTGAGGCTTCATGTTTTTTGGCAAACGTTCGGGAAACTTCAAAAGATTCCAAGGACTTAGCTCATTTGCAAGGAGAGTTGTTGTCCGAGATATTTCCAGGAAAAGGATTAACAGTGTTTAGTGTTGATGGAGGTATTAATTTGATCCAAGATAGACTTCGTTGCAAAAAAATTATCCTTGTTCTCGACGATATCAATGACATAAAACAGTTAAATGTTTTAGCTGGAGAGCGCAAATGGTTTGGTAAAGGAAGCAGAATCATCATCACAACAAGAGATAACCATCTATTAACTTGCCATGGGATAGATAAAGATCATATCTATGAAGTTAAAACTCTAGTGGATTGGGAAGCTCGTCAACTTTTTGATAAACATGCTTTTCTTAGAAGTAAGGAAATAGTGATGAGGAGAGATCTTGTGGATAGTGCTTTGCATTATGCTAAAGGACTTCCTTTAGCACTTGAGGTATTGGGCTCTTTCCTACGTGGAAGAAAAGAACAGGAGTGAGAAAGCGCATTGAATAAACTTGCTAAAAGTCTTGACAAAACCATCAATGATGTTCTCAAGTTAAGTTATGATGGACTAGAGGACTATACAAAGGAGATATTCCTTGATATTGCATGTTTCTTCAAGGGGCGATCTATAGAGTACATCGTGAAAGTCCTTAATAGTTGCGACTTTGACACAACTATTGGAGTACAAGTTCTTGTTAAGAAGTCCTTAATAACAAAAGAAGGGGAGACAATACAGATGCATGACTTGATTCAGTTGATGGGCATGGATATTGTTAAACAAGAATGTCGTGATGATCCTGGAAAACGCAGCAGGTTATGGCTTTGTGAAGATGTTCGTGATGTTCTATTGGGGGATATGGTAAGTTTCGGTGGTTTAAACACTGATTTTACCCTCTTCTTCTCTGACTTCGTATACTAATTGCAATGCAAGTTCTATAAATGCAGGGAACAAATGCAATAAAAGCCATAGTTTTGGTTTTACCCAAGACAGAAGCAATAGACATAGGTCCCAATGCTTTCACAAACATGAGAAGATTGAGGTTGCTCATCATGATTAATGTGCATAACTCTTTTCAAGGTCCTATTTGTCTTCCTAATGAACTGAGATGGTTTGAATGGCCTGAATGTCCTTGGTTTCCCAAATTTTCCTCTTGTCCAAATAAGTTGGTTGGGCTTGATCTGCACAAAACCAACATCCATGTCATGAGGGAGCAATTCAAGGTGCGCATTTGAAATTAATTGTCTTTATTTACTTATCTCTTACATATCTATATTTGTATGCATACGATTATGGATATGTATATGAATTATTGAAAACTCTGAATGCAACAATCATTAAAATATATTTAAACCTAAATCACAGGATGGAAAGCAACTTTGCACATCCCCATGTTGGGGGTCCGCGCCCCTAGCTGTAGAACAGTAGGGGAGATATATATATTGACCATCCAATTCCTTCTCCAGCCTTTTAAAACAAGGCTTGTGGAGTACAGCTCCATGGAAGAGTCTCACTTCATAAAGGCGTTGCATCTAGCAAGCTAGTGGTGCATAACAGCTTTCACGCATGACTAATGAGGCTTTCTAAAGAGAAGTGAGTAGGGGGTCACTTCGCTAATTAAAATACATTTAAACCTAAATCTAATCTAAAGTTATATATGTATGTATGTTGGTATACATATTATTTTTATATTCATATTTATTCTACTGTGCAAAGTAAAGGTGAACATCCACAGGATTTCAATTTAATTTCTTCCCCAAAATGTCATCAATTGCTTATTTTACAAATTTTGTATTTATGGAGAGGTGTGTAAACTAGTAATTTATTTGATCTCTCACATGTTTCACAATTTTTAATCTTTTCAATGAATTTCTTATTGCAAATTTCAATCTTAAAATATCTTTTCCTTTCTACATATATTCTATGTTTGTGTATGGTGTATTTACCAACAATTTATTTCCATTAAATATTTATAATTTTATGGTTTTACTCAATTTTTCAAATATCAATTTTTTCAAATCTTGTGCATGCTCTTATATTTTTTTTTTCTCTTCCTATGCCTCCTATGAGACAAACATTGTGGGCTTTCAATTATTGTTGTCATGTTCGTCGGCCCCACTGACGTCGGAACATATTGAACAAACTAATAAATAAAAGGGTTTTTCAATCTTAATGAAGTGGAAAAACCGCGCTACAAAGGATAGGAAGAGACTACCTTAGGAGGCTAGTCCAAGGATGCAACACCCTCTTGATCACTCCTTAGTCAACCAAAAGGACAGAGAAAAGACAAAGAAAAGATAGAATGCAACTTCATTTAATAAATTCGTCGTGTTTACTATGAGAGACCGAGAGGGCACTTATAAGTTGGAGCCTAAGATACCATTGAGTAAGCTCCAAGTAAAGAAAAATGAACCCAAAATACGAAATTCAAATAGGCTAAATATAATCGCATTGTAATCGAGACTAAAGCAATCCTAAAAATTATAAAACAGGCTCACTGATCAAGAAAATATATTTTATCCCTATTATTCTATTCAGAAGTGAGAATCTTGAAATCTTGAAAAGACTCCTCCTCGAGGCCAACTTCATAGTGATAGATTAGCAACAGTGAAACTAGTGGAAACACCATTCTCTCGGTAAAGCTCATTTTTGTAGGCATTATTATCGATGTGTTCCAAAACTACAAAAGAAACATCCGCAGAAAGACGACGTGGTGGAAAGCGCTTTTCTCAAATGAATCTAGACAAGATCACCTTCTTAAAAAACAGTAGGCTTTTTCTATGATTTTTCGCTTGACTGGGATATTTGACAGTTTGCTTCGAACTTCTCTTCCTCACTTCCTCACGTAACTTATTGATTGTCTTAGCTCTTTGCCATATTAGTGGTGAATATTGGTGTAAGATCCAAAGGACTTAAAAGATGCTTTCGCTACACAAAATAAGTGGTCGTCTTCGGAATACCATGTAGGCGCAAAATTTCACTAATATAAGTTCAGCAACATATAACGCATCAACGGTCTACTACATTTCACAAAATGTGAAATTCTCAAAAATTGATCAACCAAGCATCGTGACCTAATAAGTGATGACATGAGAAATTCTTGAGCTTCCACCGCCATTATGGCAGGTTCGCACATCTCTGCATAAGATTGTAGATCTATCAAGTGCCACCTATGTCAACTTAAATTCATGTCCTGAATTAGTTGGCACGGGATTTGACCATGGCTCATATGCTTCCACTTGATGTTACACTCTCCCTGAATTACATGTTTTGTTTCTAAACATACACCTAGTATAAGTGGCCACGCTACTTAGCATTGGAATGATTTCTCTTGTATGTCGCTTGATAGAGCTTAGTGTGTGGTGGAATTACGAGTATTATTCTTTTTTTATCTTCTTTTGGCCAAGGATCACTTAATAAACTTATATTTAAAAAGGGAGAGCAAGTGCTCTGTATGCACCATATGATCAACTAATTTCTGATCACATGGGGCTTGAATGATGATCAAGTGTTTTTCATTAAAAGATTTTATCCTTCATTTTTTTTCCGTCGGGATGTTTCTTGCAGGACTTTACAAAATTGAAGTTCCTTAACTTCAGTGAATGCCCGTCGATGGTTTTTATGCCAGACCTCAATTTGACTCCAAATCTTGAGGAACTGGTCCTCGAACGGTGCGAAAATTTGGAGCGCGTTGACGAATCAGTTGCGTATCACACCAAGTTACGGTTGTTGAATCTAAAAGGGTGCTCTAACCTTTGTCATCTCCCCAATGTGCTCCAAGCCAAGAACCTTCAACTTCTCAATCTTACTAACTGCTCAAAGTTGCAAAGATTCCCTGATATTCCAAATAAAATCAAAGGCTTGCAAAAACTTTATTTAAGAGGGACTTCAATTGAGGAACTTCCTACATCCATAGAAAATCTTGTCTCTTTGGAGAATTTGAGTTTAACTAATTGCAAGAAACTAACAAACCTCCCGTCTAGCGTTTACAAGTTGCCAAATCTTGAGAGATTGATACTTTCTGGCTGTTCAAAGCTAATCAAGTTTCCAAAAAAAGAGGAGGATTTGAGTAATCTACATAGCAAGACAGGATTTCCCAAGCTACAGCTTTTAGCGCTGAGGGGATGCAATCTACTAGAAGTAGAGTTCCTAGAGAATAATTCAAGTTTTCCACCCTTAATATTTTTGGATTTGTCCGAAAACAATTTTGCTAATCTTCCAATATACGGGCAGCTTCATAATTTATGCGATTTGAATGTTTCGGAATGCCGACAGCTACAAGAGATTGGCGGGATCCCAAGGCAATTGCATGCTTTGTTGGCAAGGAATTGTGAATCTCTAAGTAAAATTCCCTCCGACATACGGGCCGTTCGTATTGACTTATTATTTCACGAACTAGTACGTAATGAGATTGGACTCTCTCTCTCTCTCTCCCTCTCTCTCTCTCTCTCTCTCTCCTCCTCCTCCTCCTCCTCCTCCTCCTCCCCCTCTGAATAATACGAAGTCTTGGTACATGTATTGCTAATTGTAGCTAAACTTGACTCATTGAAACTCCTCTTTTTCAAGTGCCAAATTTGAAATACTGTCTTAACAATTTACATCTATGACAGCAATCTCGTCTCAGATTGGATTGCGAAATTGTTCTACCTGGAGGAGAGATGCCGCAATGGTTACTTCCGAATAAAGAGGGTTATATATCTTTCATTACTTCAAAGGATTTGTATAAGAAGTGCCTAGGATTAATTATCTGTGTTGTATGTCGAGCAAAGGAAGGGAAACGAAATAGACTGACGCTCCATCCATACGTTAATGGCAAATGCAAGGCTGTGCACATAGGCACGTCATGTCAATGGCATTCGGATCATGTGTATATTTCGGCTTTTTCAATGGAGGAGTTTTGGGGAGAAGACCCTTTTGGTCCAAATGACTCGAGTTCTTTCCAATTAGGCATTAGAGCATCGGATGGTGCAATTGTTAAAAAGTGCGGATTTTGATTAATATGCAAGCCACTAGAGGACAATTTGGAGGTTCTGAATCAAGATGATGAGTTGCTAGATCCAAGTTTGTTCTATGAGATTTGGCATCACGATAAAGAAAAGACCACAGAGGAAGAAATTTCGACCGATCTCTCAAATCTGGAAAAGGTCTCTCCCTCCCTCCCTCCCTCCCCCTTCCCCCTCTCCACGATTGTGGTGTGTGTGATTGATATGGGTGCTTTGTGTTTTTATAATGCAGAACTGCTAATGCTAGTAAACAAAACAAGCTAATATATTGTGATTTTGCACCTATATGTAATAGCGGCGGTTGGACCATGACGATAAGTACCAAACAAGCTCAGAAGAAGACGACGATATGGATGACTCCCCACGCGCCGATTCTGTGTCAACTACGGTCTCTCTCTCTATCCCCCTCGCCCCCCGCTCAGAAGAAGACGACGATGTGGATCACTCCCCACGCGCCGATTCTGTGTTAGCTACGGTCTCTCTCTCTCTCTCTCTCTCTCTCTCTCTCTCTCTCTCTCTCTCCGCGATTGTGGTGTGTATGTGTGATTGATATGGGTGCTGTGTTTTTATAACCAGTAAACAATACAACCTTACATATTGTGATTTTACACTTATATGTAATAGCGGTGGATAGACCGTGAAGATAAAGACGCAACAAGCCCAACAAGCTTAGAAGAATTCGACGATACGCCTTCCTTCCCACGCACCGATATCATGGCTGACTTTTCAGTTGAGGTCTATCTCTCCCCCTCCTGGCATGTGTTAATTTGTTGGTGTATGTCGGGCGCACTGTGTTTGCATTATGCAAAAACTGAAAATTTTAAACAAATAAGCAAATCTAACATAAAGTCATTCTTCACTTACATGTGCTACAACACTTGCAAGTCAATGATTTCATAAGTATTACATATAAGGCAAGGAAAGATCGATATGTTTAATAATTATAAATCTCTAGCTTTGGTTAAATTATCAGAAAAATTCGCAAATCAAACTCTTCTATTTGAACTGAGTATCAACTTAAGCATGTCTAACAATTTACTGGTATAACAGAAGTATCGTTATTCCGGAATTTATCGTTCCTACAAAAATATTCTCCCCGGAGTAGATATGCCAAAGGAGTTCGTCCCCATTGAAGGTGATACCATATCTTTCATGGTTTCACAGGACTTTTATGATAAGTTCCTGGGATTAGCTCTATGTGTTGTTTTCACCGTAGAAGATGGAGAAAAGGAAATATTTTTTGACATCGTGCCCCACGTTAACGGCCAAAGATGGAATGCACTATCAGGAACTCTCGGTTCATTTCATTCAGATCACAAGTGGATTCAGTACATCAAACCAAATGTGCTATGGGGAGTGTTGGAAGGAGCAATTGATTTTCTTGAATTTGATGAGGATTACTTACAATTTAGCCTTACACTCACACTGTCGAGTGGAACCGTGGAAAAATTGGGATATGTGCTAATATGCAAGCAACTAGATGATGATCTGAAGGTTGTGCTTGAAGACAATCAATTAGTGGATCCAGCGTCACTCTGTGAAAAAGAGAATAGAGAGTTCTTCCGCAAATTTCTCCCGCGTTTCTCCCGTGTCGAACAAAGGAAATGGAAAGATATGAAAGAATAACTAGGAAGATGCTAGTCGGCTAGTACTGGGTTGCAGATCTTAAGGAAGCTGTCATTGAGAAGCCAACAAAACAAAATAGGATTGGCAATACGTCTCTTGATGCCCCAGGCATCTATCTTGTTGATGGAGTAACAGATGACATTCAATTCAATCTCTCATGTCCTATTCAAACATATGTGAAGAGATAAAGAGGGTGACTTTGCACACTAGACACTTCAGTTCATTAGAACTAGGCATCATGTATGGCTGGATTATCTTCGGGATGTGTGCTCAAAACATATTAAAAGATGACAATGCTAGTATATTTTGATACTGAAATTAGACAAGACTGATGGAAGTTCTTGATTATATTAATTCAATAAGTTTTAAAACTCGATTACATTTTATTTTTTTTAATTTTAGGACTTGATTGTATTTTTGTAGCAAGTTTTAGGACTTATGGTCTGCTCTATCCCTTAATAAACAATATTCATATTGTATTTCCCAGGATCATTTCCCTTTGCTTGGGCAATTTCAAATGTTTTTCACGCCGTTTATAGATGAAGCAGAAAAGGTTTACGGCACTTCTTATGTGTTTCTACACATATTCCTGTTGTGGAGTAAATTCCTTCTGACTGTTGTAAGTGACAAAATGTCTATTTAGCAACTAGTAAGAGTATATCAACAGTGGTGCTTTTTGAAAAGTCCTTGCAACTTTAGGTGATGATGAGTAGAATTAGGTTTCCTCAAAAGTTCTTGTGAGTTTGGGAGTTCTAGTATTCGAAAACTTTGGAGGGACTATCCCCTCATTTGAAAAAAATATTTTATGTGATAGTCAAATCGCCGATGACTGACATGATGTGACTAGTCAATTAAATTGATCGTATTAAATGTTGATCGTTTTAATTGATGTTTAAATTTTGAAATTGATTTGTTGCCACACCATAGGTCCCTACCGTGTCATATAACATCATGACCTTGTCCCTTGCATGATACAACTCTTTTTGTGGTGACTCTAAAGTTGAGTAGCACCCTTTGATGATCATCCTCTTATACTATCTATACTCCAACTAAGCTATCGTTGATCTAAGATTGGCCCTTCTGTACTCTGATTGGAATGAACCCGCCAGAGCACATCTACAAAATCAGTGGATCAAAAACCGATCATATGAAATGCCGATCACTTTACTTTGACATTTATATTTGGGATATGTTCAACATAAATCCTAAAACTTATCAAGAAAATGCAATTGAATCCTTAAACTTACAAAAAGTGCAATCAAGTCATAAAACTTGTCAAGTTAGTTCAATTGAGTCCTAAAGTTAACATCGTCGGATGTACTAACGGAAATTGCGATATCACGCGACGTCATATTTTAAATAAATTTTTTATTTATCATATGGCTTTTTTAAATTATTTTTTATTCAAAATCTTTAAAAATTAGATTAAAAACTAAAAAGGGAAGGCTAAATTTATTTTTTCAAAAAAAAACTGTTCAAAAAAAAAAAAAAAAGCCACTAGTGGAGCTTCCGCCGCCACCCATTGCCAGAGGGGCCGACCACCCCCGCCAGGTCAGGCGAGGACGCCTAGGTCTGGGCACGCTGGCCCTCGCGAGGGGCCGACGACCATCGCCCACCCTGGGCGAGGCCTCGCCAACCCTCGCCTAGGGTCGGCGATGCTCGCCCAAATCTGGGCGAGCAGCCGTCGTTCGCTTCGCCAGCTCTGCCGACGAGGACGACGATCAGCAGGCGTCAGGCCTAGCGAGGAACGAGATGCAGGGGACGACGGCAACTGGGGGCGATGCCGATGGAGATAGGCAGCTGTAGGGTTTTGGGAGCAACGAGGATGGCGTCAAGACGAGCGGCTGCAGGAACGGCTGCATTGGGGATGGCGTCAAGACAGGCGGTGAGTGTCAGGCCAGCAAGCCCAGCACAGCGAGGCTCGCGACTGGTCGTCGGGCCAACAACGAGCAATGCCACAGAGGCGACGGGGGCTAAAATGAGTCTCGAGTCTCTCCTGCAAACTCAGATCTTCCTCTCTCAACCTTGATTTCTCTCTCTCAAACATCGATTCCTCCCCCTCAAACCTCGATTTCTCCCGCTCAGTCCCTCTCCTTCGGCCTCTCCCTCAAATCTGGGCGTCGAGCAACCGAACCTCATGGTCCTCCTCCTCGGCCTCTCCATTCTCGTCAGCGTCATCGTCGTCGGCAGCGGGGGCGGCGTCATCCTCGTCGGCAAAGCTAGCGGAGCAAGCGACGGCCTCGAGCTCTTCCTTGTCCTCCTCATTGACCGGCTCGTCGAGCTGCGGTTGCTCCTCCCCCTCAGACCCGTCCGATAGGGCCTTATTGGACGACGCCTGCTCACCTAGATCTGGGCGAGCATTGCCGACCCCAGGCGAGGGCCAGCCACCCCACCTAGGGCCAGCGATCGTCGCCGACCCCTCCGGCGATGGGCGGTGGTGGAAGCTCCACTTTGGTGCTTTTTTTTTTTTTTGAAGAGTTTTGTTTTTTAAAATAAATTTAGATTTTCCTTTTTAGTTTTTAACCTAATTTTTAAAGATTTTGAATAAAAAATAATTTTAAAAAGCCATATGAAAAATAAAAAATCCATTTAAAATATGACGTCAGCGCCACGTCAGCAATTTCCGTTAGTAAATCTGACGGTATTAATTTTAGCACTCAATTGAACTAACTTGACAAGTTTTAGGATTTGATTGCAATTTTTGTAAGTTTTAGGACTCAATTGCACTTTCTTAACAAGTTTTAGGACTTCTGCTGAACATATCCCTTTACATTTTGAAATTGATTTTCTTGTTGCATGACATGTCCCTATGAGGTGATAAAACATCATGACCTTGTCCCTTATATGACACAACTCTCCCTGTGGTGATTCTAAACTTTGTTAGCACTCTTCGATGATCATCCTCTTACACTATCTATATTCCAGCTAAACTATCATTGATCTAATATTGGCCCTTTTTCACTCTGATTGGAACGAACCCGGCGGAGCCAACCCGCAAAATCATTGGACCAGAAATTTGAATACAATGCACCATGTATTTACCTTTTAAAAGTTCTTCTAAATTCATAATACAAAATGGTTGAACATAACCGCAAGAGAGAACTCAAATACGTGGCTAACAACTAGATCAATGATTGAAAATCGGAACTTCAGCGAAGTGTTTTTTCTTTGGCAGAGAAACAAAGGAAGTCTATTATACTAGACGCTGAGTTACTGGCTAGGTACACTTATCTCATGTAAGGGACCTAGGTTTGGTCTCCTGGCTTTTACAAAGCACCTTGTCAATGACAATGAAGAAGCGGGTTGACCAAGCCCGTTCAACGACGGCACATGGTGGGAAAAGTCCACCTATGGGCCTAGACATCCACGGAACATCACAGCGTAGGCCAAGCCGAAGATGCTTTTATCGCATTAAACTTGTCGTGATGTCTACATTCTCCCATATCATTTAGCAATTATGCCCTCCCATATGTTGGATCACCATTTGAATGAAAATGGGGCTCACAAGGCACGCCTTGCTATCTTGCAGAAGAAGCAACTGTTTTCCAATTCTTACATGGAATAAATCAATCTATACATTGAGTTATATTAGCTTAACAGATCGCTTAACTCCCTACAGTATTAGAGCAGTATCAACATGAAAGGTTCAATGCTTGTTAAGCTGTTAGATGAAGTAAGGATTTTTTATTTCCCTATTTTGGGACAAAGTAGTATACAAGACTAGTAAGGTACCAGCCTTTGAAGACAGAGGATAGCCTTATACGAACATCTGCTCTGTGTTTGCTAATAAAGAATGAAAAGATTTATGTTTGAGGCAAGCCAAAGGAAAAAAAATTATAAGTAACCTCATAACTTGCTCCGGAGAGAAGCTCGAGTTATAGACTTCTTTCAGCATTAGTTTTCTGCTCACAATTCAACTCTCCCATTCCCTAGTGGATGCAATGATGAACCCACAATATTGTTGTGATTCTTGAGGACTGGACAAGCCACATCTGACACAATGCAATTCCACAAAAACAACGAGAAAAAAGTCAGGATTTAAATTGTGGCGTAACTGGAAAATCTACTACTAAAACTTCGCAGATGCTCATGATATCTACACATTATCCATCACTTAAGAGGTTTGGAGAGTATAATTAGTCTAAACGATGTTATGATGATATAACAACTAATAACAACCGACAAAAGATCTATGAGACACAATTTTTTGCCAAAATAACCGAACATAACAGTCAAAATTGTTTAATCTTAGAAATCTGCACCAATTTGAATGAAGGAGCTAGCATATGTAATATCTGTGTCGTCTCCAACTACAAATGGTTTGCATTCAGATCCGTGTAGATGAAGGTTAAGTGCATTTTGGATCCATACAAATCATTCATCAATTACAAGAAGTTGTGTGCATAAATGCTTAGTGCATTTCTTGTCAATGAAATAACAAGAAAAAGAATAACGTCTTCACAGGAACCCCAAACTACAATTATAGCAAAACCAATACTTTGGAAGGGAATTTAAAAATTAAACCATCACTAGTCAAATTCATGTGAACGTCTCTTTTATATTCATGAAAAGGTTTAACCCTGGGATGGCAATAACTGAATTTCCTTATCTTCTTCCCCCTTTGGTTGCTGACCGAACTCACCCCCGCCAATGCCAACAAATCTACCAGGGTAGGTGTTGTGTGCATGCGCCTCAATTATGTGTACAAAGAATAACCAAATTACAATTGCCGGTATAAAATGCATCAGACGAGCAGACTATCTGAGAAAAGTAACACCATGGAAAATTTTGTACCTGTAGATCTTTGCAAATTTGGCAACAGATGGAAAACTAGAAAGTGCACTTATCCCAAAGATCGAAGAAGAGATGCACGCATCAAATACATGCTTATATAGATAGAAAAACATTTTGTCTAATCTAATCAAATATTTGAAAGACTGCACACATACTGATATCTGAAATTCAATAGATAATGGTGCACATACATTGGCAAAAGATCAGATACAAAGAGCCCCCATGTCAGGTGGCCCTCCATCAGATCCAGTAGAAAGTGCAGCTGTGTCAGACCCTCTCTTGCCTCGCTTCTTTTCCTTTGTACTTTTTCTGAATTCAAGAGCTTGATCACTGTAAAACAACATCTAGACATAAAAATGGAGAAATCTTCACTGCTGTCTTTGTTTTTGTGAGTATAAATTTAAATTACCCATGCATTAACCTTTTTTTTTTTTTCCAAAGTGTACATATTATTCAACAAAGTGTAAGAGTGAGAAAATGTTCCAGACTTGAATTTAAGTAAGGTAATCGATAACATGTATTAAGGTAATCGATAACATGTCAGATACATAAACCATAAATTTTCAAGATAAGTATCAACCCCAATCACAGGGAAACAGGAAAAATGCTTCAACAAAAGACAAACTTAAACTATAACTTGACATATGAAGCACAGAGAGAACGAGAAATACTTGGAAATTGCAGAGACTTTCTCTGTCCCTGACCCACAACAGGACTTGTATCTCTTTTTTGAACCACAGAGGCAAGCCTTGTTTCTTGAGATTTTCCGCATTTCAAAATAAAACAAGCAGATAAAAATGAAGAGGCCCGTCACCAACAATTCTCGCATTTTGAGCTTAATCATCACTTATGGAAACCTTGTCTTCTCGCTGGGCACTGCCATCATCATGAGTCCGATTAGCACTATTGCTAAGTGGATTCTCTTTATAGGTCTCTTCCACAGGCTCCTCTCTCTGTTCCTTAGAATTTCCATTGGCATCATCACCTAATTACCATAAAAAAATATGAAATAGTTTTGGGTTTAGCATGTTTGACTACCCCACAAATCCATGGACGACGTGACAAAATATGCTAATCCTACCAGTTACATCAAAATGACTCCATATAAGCTTCTTGTGAAGCTTAACACAGTATATCTGAAACTATGAAGTTAAATAATTAATCAAAATATAGAGAGATAAATACTGACCAGCCATTACCATGAGAAGGATCTGGATTCTGTACTGCAGGGAGACCAGATAGTTTCCTCTGAAAAATCTTCAACACCTTGTTCTGCTAGCAAATACTCTATGGTAGCATCAACATCCCCATACATTTGCAGCAATGTCTGTAAAAGTCTCACATATCACACAGAAATCAGAAAAAGGTCCAAAACATTGCATTCTAATTCTAGATTCACCCAGCAAATGAGAGGTAAGCATCTAATGCAAACATGCAAGCAGAAGAAGAGAGGCCATAACCGGCTCAACTTCCTTGATATTCTCACAACCACTTCCTGCCATGACTAGCTTGATGGATCCTGCATCAGTAGTATCCTTACCAGCTTCTGACTTAGACTTGTTTGACCTAGCTTTTGCTTGGCGAGATGACAAAGAGAGATTAGAATCAGCCTTTCAGCAAAAGAAATTATCAAATCACATACTTCAATACACAAATTTGTCCAACTTCCGTACTGACTTGGTAAACTAAAATTAAATTCCAGTAGCAACCTTGATTGTAATTGGCCTAGCTGGCCCATCCCCAGTGTCTTCCTTTAACCTCACACTGTTATAATGTTCCTCATCGTGATAAGGTCTAATAAAACAAAGCAAAATCTATAAGCTAGAATAATGCACATATAAACACCAATCAGTACAACAATACTAAAGGATTTTCCCCATCCACAAAACAATAAAGGCACAATGCACATTTTTTATGCTTACTTGCTTCGAATGATGACACTTATCAAAGATAGTAAAGTGTGGAATATCATATATCAACTAGATTTCATGACAGTCGTGACAATCCAAAATCATAATGGCTACCTCAACATAGCCAATCAATCTTAACTTAGAATATCCTGGCATGCATTCATTGAAGGATATCTGTTCATGGGAATTTCAATAAAAATTATTGAAAAAACAAAAGCTAAAGTGACATTTTGGTCTCCTATCACGTATGCTTAGCCAGTAATTTATCCCCTCATGACCACACCAAAACATCTCTCGAACTAGCAAAAGAATTAAATCTAACAACACCGCATCTACACTCATATCTGCAACTTCCTTGCATGCCAAAATAATTTCACAAATCAGCAGTCTCCCTGAACAAGCTGCAGTACCTTCTCATATAATGAGCCAGTTTGTTTGTACGACCTGTACTATAGCTTTTTTTTTCCCAAATCTTGCGGCTGTTGCTATTTGACTTTTAAGAAACTTGAAACACCTAAAACCTTTTTAAATACACTTAATTGACCTGGAGCAACATACAATATCTTCATAATCTCTTAAAAATTAAAAACCATCTTCTATTTTCAAATTCTTTTAGGGAAAGTAAAATGTAAGAAAAGGTAATTTATTTAACTGTATACAGATAGAGGCAGATTTTATCCCAGTAGTTGAGCGCTTGCTTTGCCAAAAACATCATCAGGCTGTGGATTAAGAATACTCACAATGGATCATACGAGCATCAGGCTGATCAAAATTGCGTATGTACCACCGAGGCGACATGTTCTGCATCAAGCAAGGAGTGAGCTAAATTGGGCTCGTTGGTCTGGTTTCTAACCCCCATCCTCCGATGCACCCTATGTATGTTCGATGAAATGCCTGACTGAAACGTATGCAGTTGTTCTTGGATCCCCGTCCGTTTCTGGTGTTCGTGGTTTGTCAAAAGGATCATGGTAGATTTCCACCGCTGTCCTGTTGGAGTACAACACCTAATATAATAATAAACCGCCAAAGAGAAGTGCGCTGCAGCGCAACATTTAAACCGCCAAAGAAGAATAATCTTGAAGAAGCTACAAGCTGATCAAAAGAATGGGCACATATTAAAATTTAATTATAATTGCTTGCTGGAGTCTTCAAGAGCACGAAGGAAGGTAAAACTTGCAGCTGGCACTTGGACGTGAAGGAAAAGTAGCCCACAATTATTGACTCCTTAGCCAAGAAGAAAAGTTCATCTTCAGCTCTTGCACGTTGAAGTCAATGGCGGTGGAGTTCAGGCGGTGGAGTCAGGCGGTGGAAGATGCTTATAAATATGGCAGCACATGAAGCATTTGAGCTCAGGCCGAAAGGCCTCACATAGAGGCATCATTGGACCTGAACATAGAGGCATCACAGCCTCAGGTCAACAGGGAGAAGTGCCTTAGGTAGAGAGCCTCAGGCTAGAGAGGGCCACACCACAGCAAAGGCGAGCTTTAAGGAAGCCACACGTATGTGAGCTTCAGGGAAAGCCTCCAGCAGTGAGAGCTTCGGAATAGGAAGTCACCGGGTGCAACGGTGAACTTCTAAGTGAGTGGCACTGCAGCCTCAGTAATTCTATGTGAGCAAGTTATCCCTTCGTGATCAAGAAGGGGAGAAAATAGAATAGCTGAGTGTATGCTTGTATTAGTTAGTTTGAGTGTGTGATTGTATCAACTAGTTTGATTTGAGTATTTTAACGCTTCCGCATATTTTATAAGTTGTGCACTCTACAATTAATATCAAAGCAAAGGATCGCATATCCTACACTTTGCGTTGTGCGTTCTTGCTCCTCGGTATCTTTCACTACAGGGCACGGTTCCGTGGATGACCGCTCTTTGCGGCCGGTGAAGACGAGGAGCGAGTGGTCATTGTGGCCACGAATGTCCGCCGCGCGATGACTGGCCGCGGCTTGTGCTGTGCGGGCCTAAACTATCTTGATTAGAGCTCGAGTCTTTTTAATGGTCTGCATCCGCTGTTGTCCTTTGCCCTCGGGGAGAACTTGAAGCAAGAATGCTTCTGTGAGGTCGCAAGGGCGAGAGGGGAGATGGGCGAGAGACGTGCGGGGTGAAGAGAAGGCAATAAAAAAGAACAAGAAAAGGAGACAAAAGGGGAAGGGGCAACAAGATTATAGAATTAAAAAAAAAAAAGAAGGCTCTTTCTATTGTCTCTTGCTCAATAACGTACAAAAAGTGGGGACTCTCTACTCTAGTCCGACCCACACGCAGAGAACAGGACAAGAGGGAGGGAAGGAGAAAGAAAGTAAAAGTAGAAAAGTCAAAAATTTGGAAGGACAAATGGGGGGCGGGCTCTTCTCTGGCCATCCGGAGGCATGACCCAGGTCGGCCGGGCCGGATCCGAATCGGGCACTCGAGGTCTGGCCGACCAGGTCAGTTTATATTACATTGTTATTTTAATTTCTTTTTTTAAAATTATGGAAAGGCCTAAAAATGGTTTCGAATATATTTCTTCCAAAATTGCATAAAAATTCTTTTTTAAAAAAAAAATCATCAAATCTCAAAATTTAAACAAAATTAGGCCGCGGAAGAGCAATAATTGATTAATTAGAGTAATCAAGTTATCGATTCTAATTTATTAATTTCTCTAGTTGCGGAAGTAAAGTATTTCTTCTAATTTTTTACTTAAGTTTCTAATCTACCTATCACAATGATTAATGGTGATTCATAAATGAAAATGATTTGTTGGTTAAAAATTCGGACCATAAATCGTGAATTGGTGTACATGGGAGAATACGGACTCAGCCAAATTTATTTGACCTCTCTTATGTTTCAATATCAAAATCTAAACTTTTTCTATCCGACAACAAGTTTTTTTATTGAAATCTTGAAAAGTCTTTCTTTTTCCACTAACTTTTTTTATATGTGCCCAGAAGTGTATATTTTATCAACAATTTCTACCCATTAAGTACTTCTAATTTAGTGGTTTTGCTCAATTTTTCAAATATATATTTTGTGCATACACTTAACTTGTGTGCATATAGTATTATATATGTAAAAAGCCCTTAAATTTTCTCTTTATGTGCCTAATATGAGACATACTTTTGGTCCTTCAATTTTCTTGTCATGCTTGTCGATCCCATTGACGTTGAATTGTGTTGAATGAACAAATTAGGAAAAAAGTTGTTAATCTTAGTGATATAGAAAAGCCCACTGCGAAGGATAGGAAGGACAAGGACAAGATTAAATAACCCAGGTCTCCCTTAACCAAATCATCATCTTGGTAAAGCCACTTCAAGGATACAGTACTCCCTTGATCACTAATGAACTCTAGGAATCCTTTTTGTCTGAAATCACAAGAGAGGATCAATAGAACATATTACACCTATTATGGAAATCACAATAAAGGATTTTGAAATCTTCCAATACAGATACAGATACTTCCAATGCCATTCTCTCTATGTTGGAAAAGACTGTCCTCAAAGGCCAATTCCATGAAGTTCTTGATCTTCATGATGTAGTGATAGATCAGCAACATTGAAATTACGTATTTTTTTATGAAGCTCACTTTGATAATTGCTTGATTTCCTTTCCTCTTTCTTTGGAATGTTCCTCACACTCACATCCTCACATAACTAATTGATTCCTCCTGTAACTACTCTATTTCCTTAGCTATTTCCTCGACATCTCCACTAAATTGATGCTTATTGGGTTATTAAAAGACCCAAAGGATTGGAAAAATTGATGCTTATTGGGTTATTAAAAGACCCAAAGGATTGGAAAAATGAGTTTTCAGTAGTTTGACTCACTGAATTGTCACATGCAAACTAATTTTTTTTAAATGATTAATCAACCACCACTTCCTAATAAGTGATTAGTAGAAGAGATTCTTGACCTTCTACAGCCTCTACATAAGATTCCATATGTTAGCTTAAATTGATGTGATAAATTAGTTGTCAAAGGATTCATCATGGCTCTTGGGTTCTCTCTCTCTCTCTCTCTCATCTCTCTCTCTCTCTCTCTCTCTCTCTCTCTCTCTCATCTCTCTCTCTCTCTCTCTCGCTCTCTCTCTCTCTCATAAAAAACCAAATTGTGAAAATCCTGAATTGGTGGGCTAATAAAAAACCAAACTTATGGAAAGTGATTCTACATGTATATGTAGTGGAGGTTCTATAAGGCAACGCAAAAGATATTCTCTTTATTTATGGAACTCTTGTTCACTGTTGAATTACAAGGATCACCTAGTGAAAAACTTTAATAATACATGTTCATCCAGTTGCAAAATCTTCAATAATACATGTCTAGTCTCCACCAATTAAGTACCAAAAAAAAAAAAAAAAAAATCTTTTTAATGCTATTCCTAACTATATTGAAACTATAGGTAACCCACTCAACTCATTGAAACTCCTTTTATGTGCTAATTTCAAAAAACTAACAGTCTACATCTATGACAGACATTTCATCACAAAATATATTGCCAAGTTATTCTACTTGGAGGAGAGACGCCCAAGTGGTTGCTTCCCAAGGGTTATATATCTTTTGTGACTTCAAAGGACTTCTATAATAAGATTCTAGAAGTAGCATACCGTGTTGTATTTCAAGCAAAGGGTGATCTCCACTTTGAGCTTACAGGATCCATTAATTGCAAAGAGAAGGTAAACACCATGTATCCTGGGATGTTGATTTTTCCTTGTCAATCGCATCATGATTTCACTAATAAATGTCATGTTCTGCACAACATGCTTAGCTACGTATTGTTTACCAATTTCAGTGGCATTAGTTTATCTTTGTAATAGTCATGAGCAACGAGTACTTTTAACTAGACTCCAGATCATTTTATCATAATTGCACCTACAGCTCACCGGGAACAATGCTTTGAGCATGGTTAATTTCCTAATATGGCTCATAGATTTATCCCGTTGGTAAAATCATATAACTAGCAACCTATTAATCAAGTATACTCATAGTAATTTATCAACAAGAAATGTGATAATTAACAATCAACTTTTTCATAGATTTATCACTCAAAACAAAAACTTAATGCTGAACATAGTAATTTACCGATGAAACTAATAACTCACCGACATAGTTTCATTTTTTTAAAAGGTAGCAAGGAATCGCCGAAATAAGGATTTTACCAACGTTGAGTGGAAACTAAATGATCATATGTGGAAATTACCACTTAAAGCATAAACTTAGCAGTGAAATTAGCAACTTACCCACATAGTCCACTTACAACTAGTTAGTTATCACTAAAATAAGGAATTTGCCATTACGGATAAAATCGAAGTTAGTAAAAATATCGTTGGATTAAGCAACATGCCAAACGTAGGCCCACTTTTACTGTAGCGCGTCACCTACTATTTGAGGAATTTGTAGAATCCAAACTCAATAGTGAGTCACCGAGCTATTTAGAAATGTGCCATTAGAAATAAAATCCTAGATCCAAGTTAGTGTTGTTACGGAAAAATTAATAACTCATCATATCAATGTAGGTTGCCTCGGTGGTGGGCTTGGCTAGAGCAAAGAGAAAGTACAAGGAGTTACGAGGGCTTTAGCTCTCCATGTTCTACCTGTTGGGTGTGGGGATTGTACGGGGTATACTGCAAGTACTACCCTCCGCTATAAGCCAATCATGTCACGAAAAAAACATAATATGGCCACATTGAATCTCATATGCCTGTTTTTACATTATTAGTTAAGGATTTCTACTCAAAAGTTTAAATCATTAAAAAGTAATTTGTTTGTGGGCAACTGGGGATGTTCCTTAAGAAGCGAAGCCCGCCTGCAGAAGCAACAGAGACTATTGGCTTGTAATCTGTTTTTGGGTCGCTTTATCACCAGCACCTCCGCACTAATCCATCCTTTAGCTGCTGAGCCCCAAAAATAAAAAATAAAAAAATAAAAAACTCAAAAGAAAAAAAAAATGTTGCAACTAATACAATATATTTAAATGATAATAAAATGAGTATTTTTTTTTTGGTGGAAAGATCATATGTTGTAGCCTATGATTACGTTTGATCGTCCGATTTCTAATCAAGATAGAACTAGATAAGATAGGATATAAAATCCATGAGATTTTGATATATCATATCTATTATTTGGTAATTGCAATAATAAATTTGAATATATTCACATAATATCAAATGAATCAAAAATTTTACAAACAAAGATAGTAAAAATCTCTTACAACACTCTTACTTACTTAATTTTAATTGGTTTTTTATTTTATTTTCATCTCTTTTAGTAAATAATTACTTTTTTTTCTTTCCCTCCCATTATTCTCTAATAAAATTTTATTAACTAGCAGATTGTACTAATATAACCAAAATACTAAAATACCTAAAATATATAATAAATATATATTTATATTTATATATTGAAATTATTTTATAAAATACAATTAAACTCGAATATATAAAAATAAAAATAAGATTAAATGAAAATAACTAAATTGTCATTTTTTTGTTAATTTCTTATATTAAAATTCAAATATTATTTATATTGAGATGTAATTTTAATTTTGTTAATTTTAAAAATTTGTCATTTGAGAAAAATAACTATCTCTAGCAACACTTTTGCTTACTTTATTTTATTTTTTTATTTTTTTCCTCTCTTTTATTAATTAATTTCTTTTTTTTATTTTTTCCCCTTCTATCATTCTCTAATAAAATTATATTAAATAGTAAACTATACTAATATACCTAAAATACTAAAATACCTAAAATATATAATAAATATAAATATATTTATATTTATATATTAAGATTATTTTATCAAATATAATTAAATTCAAATATATAAATAAAATGATACTAAACTAAAATAGATAATTTTTTTTTGTTATTTTGAATTTCTTATATTATAATTCAAATATTATTTATATTGAAATATCATTTTAATTTTGTTAATTTAAAAAATCTATCATTTGAGGAATATAACTTTCCTATTATAGATATCATATCCACATTTATCCAACATTCCCTATGAGATAATTTTATTCAAACCATGTCCTCATTTGTCCTATCTTGCGTAGGCACCACACACCGGATAGGATAAATTTTATCATATCCTAAATTTTATCCCGACTGCCAAACGTAGCCTATATGTTATGATGGGGATTCATTTCTTAGAAAATCCACTTGCCTACAGCCCCTTCTCAACTGCTGTAAAGTATCAAAGTGCTCTCTGCCTCTTTTCATGTTCGGGATCTTCAAGATTACAAGAGGGTAAATGGCCAGACATCAATTGGATTGGGCAGACAAACCCATATTCAAAACTATAGGAAGCCGGTCATCCAAAAGGTAAATTGGCCAGGTACGTAGCCCTGTGTTGTAGAAAAAGGATGATCTTTTTTTTTTTTTTTTTTTTTTTGCCATCTTCTGAAATCCTGTAACAAAAAACTTAAATACAACAAGGTACTTCCAAATAACGAATAACGTATGTGAGTGCATTTTATGATCAACAAAATTAATCTAGTGTCAACATAGACCTAGCTGTATAATTCTCGAGGATAGTTTGAGAAAATTTATCTCTTATGAAAAAAAAAAAAGGGTACTAGTCTTTTAATGAAAATATTTGCATGAGTGAAAAGTGATAGTTTGGAGTCTCAAGGAAATTAAGTTGTTTTTTGCAAGTCTTTGAAGTGCAAGGATGACCCCGTCTTACGTTAATTATTTTTGCAAGTCTTCGCTCGACTCACATGAGGAATATTTCTTAGGTGAAGCCGTCAAAATTTTATTTAAGTCATGCAAATAAATTAGACCGTGTTGATCATCTTGCGGCCGAAGAAGTGGCTTGTTTCCGGAAAGCTGGATGAAGGAATTGGATGAGAATAGTCGGTCGAAGAAGTGGCTTGTTGCGGCTTTAAAAGTTGTTAGTCGAAACCACGGCTAAAAAGAGTTATGCAACCTCTACTTCTCAAGAAAAGTTAAAAAGCATGGATGTCAAATAACACTACTTGTATTTACCTAGCTCATAGGCCGGAACCTTTCATACATATAATGTGTGGACGTCACAGACCACTTAATGAGAATAGAACAAAAAAATTTGGATCATGATTCAATCTTGTTACCACATATTCAATAGTGTAAACATAACACATAATGCAGAGATTTGAATTGGTATAAAATCGAAACAATGTCTTACTTGCTGTACATAATCCTAAGAAACTAAAAATAGTATGTGAACAATAAGATGCCATCTATAGAAGATAAGACATTGGGATAAAGTTTATCAAAAGTGAGTTGAGAATGAGATGGATACATTTGATTAACAACTTTCACAATTTTACATGTCACTATGAGCTTTACTGGACACACAGGTATTGACACTTGAATTTTAGTTGATATATTAGATATGCATTTAAGTGATAAAAAAAATATTTAAAAAATGAGAAGGAGAAGAAGAAAAGAAAAAGCCCTATCCATCAATTCATATGGCCCTTTTCGCGCAACTCTGGCCCATCTTGCCCATTTCAGCATTCTCAAGGGGTATTGGGGGACAACACGTGAAAAAAAAAAAAACAGAAAAAAAGAAAAAGATAGAGATCTTCTTCCGTATACAGTCTCCTCCCTCCAGAACTTGAGGGGGGGGGGGGACCAGATAATATTCATCGTCTTCTTCATCATTGGGCATTCTCTCCCAGACCTTTCTCTCTCCCATAACCGCTCGCACAGAGGACGCGACGCGAAGGAGGGAATGTCGGTTTTTTTTCTGAGCAAGACGGGACAGAGGATCGTGTCTTGGGGGGAATGTCACAGCGAAAGAGAGTGAGGAAAGAAAGTGAGATAGAAATTACTCTAGAAGTAAAAACACAGAGCGGGGATGAAAACCAAATTTTGAGAGCACTTCGGGAGATTTGCGGACTCTGTTCTTCCCAATCGGACGTCTTCCGTCATCACTTGCGACCATTCCCTTGCCATGGCCCAGAAACTTTGTTTTCCTCTGTTTTTAAATTCAATCCATCCGAGGGAGTTGAGCCTTTTGCCCGAAGCCATGTCCATCGACACCGATCACTGTAGCCGGCGTACTTGGAGTCCCGGTTCCGGCATTCAATTATCGCTCGTCACTGCGGATCTCTTGTTTCTGTGAAGTATTGGGAGAAGCGTTGCCTTGCCTTGTTTTGTAGGCGAAAACTCTGAAGCTGTCAAGTCCCGCTCGATCTCCATGTATCGATCTCAAGTTCGTTGATTGACGCTTATCTGAACCTCTTTGGACGAGTTTACTCAGTAGTCGTGGTTGAAAATCCCACCTCGGCAAGGTTGGTTTTGGAACATTTCTTTCGGTCATTTCGTTAATGAAGTTGACGCTGGTCTATGTCTGGGAAGAGGCCAGGATTGAAATCATTTCTTTCCTCGATGAATCAAACCCTTTCTGCAAAGAAAGAAGCATTTGGATTGTGGTGCGGTGTTACATTGAGTCTTTTTCCTGAGATGCTCACCAAGTGTTTGATGGAATGCGTGAGTCGAATCTGCGATCCTTGCCACATGCTGTTGATTGATTAGGAAGCAAAACTGACACATTCGGATTGATTTTGTTGAACGATACTGATTATGGGATGTGGTTGTTAGTCTATGCATTGTGGATTAAAATGTTTTTCCCCATTTATTACGGATCTGCTTCCCTTTCCAGGACACTTTGTGGTCTCCAAATATGTCGCCGATTATCTATTTTTGCTATGTTTTGCATCTATATGGCCCCATGATGATTGTCCTTTATGCTTGGCGAGAAACGTGGCTCGAAATCTTTGACCCATACGTTGATTAGCTCGGTGAATCTCGCGCTGGATGAGGTCCAGTTCTTCCCCTCTGCGTGTCTTTCTGCAAATCTCAGCTTTATGCATGACAGATAACGGACGATGGTGGTGCTCCACGTGACCGAAGCCAGACAACGGTGACGTTCCATTCAATGCTCGAATACGTCGATCACTTATGAGGTTGAGTCTGTTTATTTAGTAGAGCATAGCTTTTTGAGATATGCACAAGGAAGATGATAAGAAGAAGACGATTAGATAAATTAAAAAATAAAATAATAAAAAAATAAGGTAATGATTTTTTATGAGAAATATTTTTCCTGGTTCTATTTCCAAGAACATTTTTTTAGAAAAAGAAAGCGCTCAGTAATTATCCAAAATTTCTATTACTAGAATAAAAATGTGTTTGGTAAAATTAGGCTGCGTTTGTTATTGTTTCTTTTTTCTGTTTTTAAACAACTTTTTTGTTTTTTTTGTTCCTGGGAATAAAAAAGGAACATAAACGCATTTATGTGCGTTTTTGTTCCAAAATTATTTTTTTGTTCCCAGAAACACATCTGGAACAGGAACAAGAAATAAAAAAAAAAATTGTTTCTTGTTTCTGAAACAAAATTTAAGAACACTTTTCTTCTTCTCTCTTTTTTCTTCTTCTTTTTCTTTCTTTTTTCTTTGGTCGATTGCCGGCCTCGACCATGGCTGGCGACCGGCCGTCGAGGGCCGACGACGTCGCCAGAGCGTCGCCGGCCCCCGGCAAGGCTTGGCCTCGCCTCACGCTGGGTTGGGTGAGCTCGATCTCGCCCAGATCCGGAGGGCCGAGCCTCGCCGGGCCGGCGGGCGAGTTCGGCCTCGACGGGGGCCGGTGAGCCTTGCCGTGGGGGCGAGGCCACCGGCCAAAAGAAGAAAAAAAGAAAAAAAGGAAAAAGGAAAAATAAATAAGAAAATAAGAAAGAAAATATAAAAATAAAATAAAAATATTAAAAAATTAAAAGAAATAAAAAAAATTATACAAATTTACCAAACGTGTTTTTGTTCATTTTTTATTCCCAGAACAAGTTTACCAAACGCGTTTTTTGTTCAAAAATTGTTTCCCGGAACAAATACTTTTTTCTATTTCTCGTTTCCCTGAACAATTTTTAAACAAAAATGTTACTAAACGCGTCCTTATTATTTTTTTTGTTTCTTTTAATTTTTAATACTTTTATTATATTTTCTTATTTTTCTTTTTCTTTCTTTCATTTTCTTTTTCTCTTCTTCTTCCTCTTTCTTAGTAGCCGTGCCTAGCGACCGGTTGGGGCAAGTTCCAGCGAGCTTGCCGGAGGTCAGCGACGCTCCAACGAGGTCACTAACACTCGTCTAGCTGATCGCTAGCCACGGCCAAGGCCGACGACCGGCTAAAAGGAAGAAGAAGAAGAAAGGGAAAGAGAAGAGAATTGAAAAAAAAAATGGAATTGATTCTAGAAATTATTCCCGGAGCAAGAATCAACTTTTTTCTACTTCTTGATTCTATTTCAAATATATTCCCAAGAACCAAAAAAAAAATTGATTTTTATACCAAGAAACAAAAAATTTATCAAATGGATTTCTATTCTTGTTTTACTCCTAGAAACAAAAGAAAACAATAAGTTATTCTTGAGAGTATTATTAAAGAGGCCTAAAAGACCAATTTGAATTATTGATCGATAAGGCAATACACCGGATGACCAGTGCCCACAAATCTAATGAGTGAGACTGGTGTTTGGCCCGTGTCGTAGAAAAAAAAGAGATGCAAAAAAGATGTCGTGACGATCGAGTTAGTGCAAGTGAAGTATGATATTAGAAAGTCAAAGCACGTATTACACAGTTGGAGTTCATCAAATACGAATCAAGGTCCAAATATGTTCCTATACAAGTAAAAATAGGTTACTAAGTAAATGTTACTCTAAAGTGAAACCATTTAAAGTAATGTTAGGGGGCATATTTTGGTTCCCATTTTTACGACATCTCATTTTAAATGACGCTTAATGTCAACATGACTAATGTTTAACTTGTTTACCACTTAAGCTCATGATTTTCCACTGAAGAAAATAATTCGATGATTTGAAAAAATGTAATTTCGCACTTTGGTGATGTCAATACCAAATTGAAGGAAAGTGGGTTGAAAGGTGACTGCTAGTGTGGCTTGTGAAGTTAGTTCTTAGAAGTAGAGACTTCTAAGCACACGCGAGCGAACAAATTGTGATGGTGCAGTTCGAACTAGTGAACTGGTGAAGTAGGTGAAATCCCGAAATAAAATAGGCCGAGTCGATTATACTGTGGCCGAAGAAGCGACACCGGCATTAGGGCTTATTTTTAGAAAGTTAGCCCAAGGAATTTGGATAAAAATGATCAATCAAAATCATAGCTTATTGCAGGCTTGCAGCTTTATAACTCGTCTTAGTGGGAAACACAGAGCATCTTTCAGAACTAATAAATGAAAATTCCAAATAAAAGCTTGGATGAGGTTATTCTTTTAAAAGAGAACTTAGAGTAGATATTATTTCGGTAAGAGCTTGAAGTGACTGAATTAGTATTAAATAAAAATTTGAGCTTGTCAGTCGTTCAAATATTTGCTGAGTGGTGAGCATGTGATATTTTTAGGGGTTCAAATATGAGCATTTTTGTAATAGAAATGCAATGGAAATCAGTCACTAGACTCGCCCCACCCTTGGATTCACTCCACGTATGAGCATCAAAATCAACTTTGATCATTTTTATTTCTTAGAGTGAAGTCACGAGAAGTGAAGCTACCACGAAGGTGAATGAGAAAATACTCCCTTGCACTTTTGACTAAGCAAAAAAGACAACAAGAGTTATTGTCAAATCACATTAAATTCATAATGATCAGCGTAATTAGTACGCTTGCTTAATGCGGAAATCCTCTTTTGAACTAAATAATTTGAATGGAACACTAAGAAAAAATCTTTATTAGCAACTCTTGTCAAGAGTATCTAATGCTTTTGGAAAGGACTTCCACTTTGATTTGTCTGAGATTATCATCGCTAAGCATTCAATGAAAAGGGCCCTGCTCAAGCGGAAGATCCTTCGCCCTAGAGCATCAAAAACTAAGATATTAGCGTACCAAGAAATCACTTACAGGTGTTCTTGTAGAATTTTTCTAATTTCTTTGATTTTATGCATCAAACCAATCGCATCACTTTCAACTAAATGAAAAGGCTTGGTCTATTTTCATGCTTGAGCAATGAAAGGAAAAGGTAATACTTGTAACTAGAATGTCTAGTGCATAAAGAAAAATATAACGTACCAATTATTGGTGAAGACATACTCAAATCAAAACACATTTCTCAAATTAGCACTAGCATCTTCATCCTTGGATAACCAATACGTCTTGTGAAAAATAAGACCCTATTTGGTAACGTTTCTATTTCTCCTAATTTCTATCTTTTTTTTGTTTCCTAAAATAAAAAAGAACATAAATCCATTTGGTAATGTCAATTAATTTTTCTATTCCCCAAGATAGAAAAGTGATCGAAATAGATTTTGAACAAAAATAAGAAGTAGAAAAAAGTAACTTATTGTTCTAGAAAACAATTTTTTAAAAATGAATTATTTTTTCTTTTCTTTTCTTCTTCTTTTGCTTGATCGCCACCTACCGATTGGCTAACCACTGTTGCCGGCTGACCGCCGATTGCCAACTGTCGCCGATCGCCATCACCATCGCCAACGCCCACCGTCGTCACCCACTGCCGCCACCGCCGACCAATGGTGGTAGCAGGCAGCAGTATCAGCAGTCATCAATGGCGAGCGGCAGTCATCAATCGATAGTGGCAGCGATTGCCGGTCAGTGGTCATCGGTCAACGACAACGACAGTAGCCGATCGGCAGTCAACAGCAGCGATAAGGAAAAGTAAGAAAAAAGTTAAAAGAAATTCTACATTAGAAAAAATTTTGTGAATCGTACCAAACACATTCATATTCTTTTTCTATTCCGAGAATAGAAATTTTATATATTTACCAGACGCATTCTTTTACTAATAAATTGTTCTGGGGGAATGAAAATAGAAAGAGACTATTTCTGAGAATCATTCTCCGGAACAAAAGCGTTATCAAATGTATCCTGATTTGCACATCAAAGCTATCCTCTCAAGTTAACTAATAGGCCCGCACTCTAAATTTGGATGTTTTCATTCCCATTATCTGTTGATATATCTCTAGTAAGCGAATCATGAAAGGCATACCAAATAATCATGCGAATTTTAGCCACCAAAATCACGCTCGCGACATTTGCTTGCTGTTCGTGGTGCCGCGGTATTTTGGTACACATCATCCTCGTTTAGACAAAGTACTCTTTACTGTTAATAATTTCTTCTCGGAAATGAAGAGATAAAGAAGGATGAATAAATTAAAGCAAACGAATGTGAGGTGGCAAGCATCAAATGAGCCACTTGTCAACTCTCTATAAAGCCCTCCACAGAGTACCAAAATACCGTGATGGTACCAGATGAATTCAGTAATACAAGCCAAGAGAGAGTGCACAAACTTTATATAAAAGGATTTAGTATTTCTCATTAGATATGCAAGGAGATAAAAAAAAAAACACTCGGAATCACTCCTAGATTGCAAGTTCTCTCAACATCATCCACCGGTCATACTATAACCCATGCAAAATAAAAATCTCAACCTTTCGCTATCCTTTTATTGGCAAGAGGTGTCCAAGAGCTCCTACATGAGAACATCGCCGAAAGGCAGCTGTGCATGTACTAAATAATATAACTGAGACATCGAAGCAAAAGCTCCCGTCTCACGAATCCTCTACACATCATTGCTGTTCAAAGTCGTAAGGCTCCAGCTTTAATTGGAAGATAAAGCTAATATTGTAATATAGTTAGTTCACGATATTTGATCACTGATGACGAACACCTTCATATGAATAAGTGATTATCTTTACTAAGAAGTTCGGAAAAAAAAGAGTGTTAACATGGAATAAAAGGTTCGACAAAAATGAAATAAAAAAGGAAAAAAGTACTCCCTAAATAGTTATTTGATTGTGGATAACTTATTAGTTTTTTTTTTTTTTTTTTTTTTTTTTTTTGGTCGGTGGATAACTTATTAGTCGAGAAATTCTAAATGTGACATTAAAAGTATAAAATAAATATAAATATCAAAAACAAAATAATTTAAGGAGTAAGATCAAAGTGACTTAGCTAAGGGGGTGATGACTCAATAATCTCTAGGCAAGATATGATGTGGAAAAATTGAGTTTGAAAAGTGAGGAAAATTTACTTTAGGATTTGCTTATCTAGAATCCCTTCTGAAAGAGAAAAAGTCAGATTTTTCATTATAAATAATAATCCAATAGGCACCACCCCATGTGGTGGCAGCATTGGTTCGGGCCTTGTCCTCCTCACTACAGGGACAAGTTCGAATCCCAGAGTCGTCATTTGTCGACTTACCCATGGCGTCAGGGTGGTGGTTTCTTACCGTCACCCCATGGTTTATCTCGCCGGTCACGGGGGCGTCAATGCGGAGTTCTCTGGATCACAAAAAAAAAATTAAATAAATAATAATAATAATCCAATAGGCAATGTTTTGTGATTGACTTATGTACACTAGTACTAGGAGCACGAGAGGATAGCTAGCATTCTTTTCTATTTCTTTAATTAATAGAAAAGGCAAGTCAAGTCGAGAAGCATTACGCAGAGTGATTCTGTGCACCTTCTACAAAATGTTACTTTTTATTAAATTAGTTGGTGGACAATATGCTTGCCCACTAGGAGCATCAGAAACTATTGGTTGGTTTTTGTTTATATTTCTTAATCAATTGAAAAAGCAAGTCAAGTCGACAGAGGAAAAGAAAGAAAGGACACGCGTAAATTTATGCACCTTCCGTGGAAATTTCGCATGGAATAATTCACCTTCACTTTCTTTTCTATGGCTTTCTTTGATTATTACTGCCGCGTGTTTCGAGAAAGGAGAGAAAGTCATGGTCATAAGGAACAAAGTGACATGCATTCTGCGTAAGCCGTAAGCACATGAACTTTTATCTCCTCTAATAGCCGCTTCTTCGAATCTGAAAGGGAAGTTCTTTCTAGGAATCTCTCACGCTCTCTTAAAAGAGATACAATTTCCCATTAAAAAAAAAAAAAAAAAAAAAAAAAAAAAAAAAAAAAAAGGGACGGCGTTCACGAAAAGGGAGGAAGAGGAGAGCACCATCTTCAGGGACATTTTTCTGGAAAAGAAAAAAAGGACATTCCTCACCCTTTCTCCTGAACTCAACTGACCAGCCACCTCCACCATCTCCGTCCGACTACCTCCTGCCGGCGACTGCTCTCGCATCCCATTCCCGGAACCCTACCTTACTCCTTCACCGTCACCTACTTCTTTACTTTCACGAAAAAAAAAAAAAAGACAAAAGGAATCTTCGTCTTTCTCTACTCCGGGAACGGTCGCCATTGAAGTCCCACACAAAACCTCGGAGCCACCGCCGATCGACGTCGTCCGCCACCTCCAGAACATCCTCCGCCAGCTATCATTCGTCGTCGTGGTCCCTGACCTCGGTGGAGTCGACTGAAGCCGGACACGAGTTTGGAGTCGCTATTCTCAACCTTCGCCGCCGACGATGGCCACGGAATCCAACCCAGGTAGGGGCCCCATGATTGAATGCTCGTTCCTTCTTCTTTTTTTGCCTCGTCCTGCTTGATTTTAAAAGACCAAAGCAAGCTCGATTTCTTTAGTCCTCACTCGCGTCGGACCTGAATGAGTCGGTTTTTCTTAAGTTTGAACGTTGCTCGCTGATTTCTCGAGTTTAGGTTTCAGCTCGAGCTCCGAATAGGTGCATATTCGCTCTCCAACTCGCTGCCCACTACGTGTTTGAAGAAATGCCTGAACAGATTGAAATTTCTTCCGTTTGATGCAAGATATGGTATGGAAAAATTTAGTTTGAAAAGTGAGGGAAATTTATTTTGGGATTTGCTTTTGTAGAAAGCCCTTTGGAAAGAAAAAAAAGGCAGATTTTTCATTATAAATAATATTCCAACAGGCGGTGTTTTGCGATTGACTCATGTATATTAGCACCAGGAGCACGGGAGTGTTGCTAGTTTTCTTTTCTCTTTCTTTTATTAATGGAAAAGGCAAGTCAAGTCAAGAAGCACTTATATAGAATGGTTCCGTGCACCTTATGCAAAATGTTGCTTTCTGTTAAATTAGTTGGTGGAGTATATGCTTAGCGAATCGGAGCATCGGAAATGATCTGGTTTTTGTTTCTATTTCTTTATTCGTACAAAGTGATATCCATATGAGAGATGGAGCTGCAACCCGACCAGACACTAAGCATTTTGAGGAAGCACATCAAACTTGATCTCCTCTAATGGCTGCTTCTTCAGATCTGAAAGGGAATTATGATGTCTTCCTGAGTTTCAGAGGTACGGACATCCGAAAGAGCTTCCTCAGTCATCTCTATGCTGCTCTTGATCAAAAAGGATTCTACACTTACGTTGATAGCGAGGAGCTTCAGAAAGGCGACTGTATAAAGCCGGCGCTTATGAAGGCAATTGAGGACTCGCGTATCGCAATCATCATTTTCTCCGAGAACTATGCTTCCTCGCAGTGGTGCTTGGAAGAGGTGGCCAAAATCATGGAGTGCAAGAAGCAAAGAGACCTCACGGTATTTCCGGTGTTTTACAAAGTGGATCCCGGAGAAGTGAGAACACCAAGAGAGAGCTACAAAAAAGCTATGGTTGAGCATGAGAGAAAGTTTGGGAGAGATTCGGACGAAGTGAAGAGATGGAAAAACGCTCTCTTTGATGCGGGTAGCTTGTCCGGGTGGGATTTGAAGGATAAGTAAGTACCAAGTAGTGATTGATGTGACACTGCTTTGTTATTTCTTTTTTATACGCTGAATCTCTTCTGTTTCTTTCCATGAAATTTAATTATCTTTGGAAATTGATGTATCAAGTACCTTTTCGGATTTTGTCAGAGATGAAGCAGAAGCGGATCTTATCAAGAGAATTGTGTAGGAGATCTCTATGCAGCTAGACCGAACACCGTTACACGTTGCCAAGCATCCGGTTGGAATACCTCGACAAGTGGTAAAGCTGAAATCAATGTTAAATCTTGAGTCTCGTGATGATGTTCTCATGATAGGATTATGGGGACAAGGAGGCATAGGAAAAACAACATTAGCCAAAGCCCTTTACAATGATATATTCAGAGGATTTGAGGCTCCATGTTTTTTGGCAAACGTTCGTGAAACTTCAAAAGATTCCAAGGATTTAGTTCATCTGCAAGAAAAATTGTTGTCCGAGTTAGTGAGAAAAGATTTAACAGTGTCTAGTGTTGATGGAGGTATTAATTTGATACAACAAAGACTTTGCCACAAAAGAGTCCTCCTTGTTCTCGACGATGTCGATGACGTAAAACAATTAAATGCTTTAGCTGGAGGGCGTGAATGGTTTGGTAAAGGAAGCAGAATCATCATTACTACAAGAGATAACCATCTATTAACTGTCCATGGGATGGGTAAATATCATATCTATCAAGTTAAAACTCTAGATGATTTAGAAGCTCTTGAACTTTTCGATAAACATGCTTTTCCTGGAAGTAAGAAAATAGTGATAAGGAGGGATCTTGTGGATAGTGCTTTGCATTATGCTAATGGTCTTCCTTTAGCACTTGAGGTATTGGGTTGTTTCCTATGTGGAAGAAAAGAAAAAGAGTGGGAAAGCGCATTGAAAAAACTTGCTAAAAGTCCTGACAAAACCATCAATGATGTTCTCAAGTTAAGTTACGATGGACTAGAGGACTATGCAAAGGAGATATTCCTTGATATCGCATGTTTCTTCAAGGGGCGATCTATAGAGTACATTATAGAAGTCCTTAACAGTTGCGACTTTGACACAACTATTGGAGTGCAAGTCCTTGTTGAGAAGTCCTTAATAACTAAAGAAAGGGTGACAGTACATATGCATGACTTGATTCAGTTGATGGGCATGGATATTGTTAAACAAGAATGTCACAATGATCCTGGAAGACGCAGCAGATTATGGCTTTGTGAAGATGGTCATGATGTTCTATCAAGGGATATGGTAAGTTTTGGTGGTTTAAACATTGATTTTACTCTCTTCTTCTCTAACTTCGTATGCTAATTGCAATGCAAGTTCTATAAATGCAGGGAACAGATGCAGTAAAAGCCATAGTTTTGGGTTTACCCACGATAGAAGCAATATCCATAGGTCCCGATGCTTTCACAAACATGAGAAGATTGAGGTTGCTCATCATGATTAATGTGCATAACTCTTTCCAAGGTCCCATCTATCTTCCTAACAACCTGAGATGGTTTCAATGGCCTGAATGTCCTTTTTCGGTTCTCAAATTTCCCCCTAGCCCAAAGAAGTTAGTCAGACTTGATCTGTGCAAAAGCAACATTCAAGTCGTGGCGGACCAATTCAAGGTGCGCATTCAAATGAATTGTCCTTATCTCTTACATATCTATGTCTGTATGCATATGATTATGATTATATTTATGTATGTCTTATTGAAAACTTTGAATACAATAATTACTAACTCGATGATGCTTGTTAATTGTGCTCAAGAATCATCTGCATCTATTAAATTTTTTATATATGATTAAAGCATTAAAAACAAGATGTCGATCTACTGCATGAACCAACATAAGTAGATTCTTCCTGTTTTAGGGGAGTATTAAGCACTTTCCTATGTGAATTTTAATGTCGACTCAAACAGAAGATACTCACTAAAAAAGTTCAATCTCATTTTCAAATGTTAGAAGTACTGAAATCATAAGAAGAATGGACTTATACGGTTTGTAACTTTAATACCAAAAATTGGAACAAGAACTTATTGGTGACATAATTTAACAATTGAATGATGAACATGCTTAGTATTTTAATAAACATGAACTGAGGATTCAATTTGTATGCCTTTGAAATGATAGATACTGAAAATGCTATCAAAGATTATATATTTTACATAAGAGATGAGCTTACTAGATTCTTTTCAAAATTGTATATGAAAATAGAATGAGATTTTCTGCGCTCATTTGCTTTATCGTTGAAGCGAATGCACGCTAAGTACAGTTGATTGAACCTCCCATTGTTCTCTCTCCGATAGCATGCAGCCGATAATGAAAAGAGATATATAGAAATCATGCAATAAAGGATCTTTAAAGGAGTGAAGTCTTTAGTGTAAGTCTGCCCCAAAAGTCTTGTCTATTTTTATTGTACCGACCTAACCAGAGATTTCGGCAAGTACTTCTTTATTTTTAGGAGGAGGAATAAGCAGAACTCCAAGAAAGTTATCTTCATCTTTACGGATAAATTATTCATTTTCAAATATAACTGGGAGTTCTCCTTCTCCTTCCAAGTATGTAACACGTTCCCCTCCTTTCCTTTCAATCAGGCCATTCGGTTGCGCCCTTACTCCATTTATTCCTAAGTGAGAAATCACAGGACGAAAAGCAACTCTCAGGGGAGATAGATTGACCAGCCATTCCTTCTCCCGCTATTTTAAATAAAAGCTTGCGGAGTACAATTCCATGGAAGAGTCTTACTTTATAGACACACTAGCGCACCACATCTAGGACGCTGGTAGCGAGTAATGGCTTTCACGCATGACTAATAAGGCTTTTTAAAGAGAAGTAAGGGGCTCGCTTTGCTAATTTAAATATAATTTAACTTAAATCTAATCTTAAGTTATGTATATATGTATTATATTTATATTCATATAAATACTACTGTACAAAGTAAAGGTGACCTTCCGCAGGATTTCAATTTAATTCCTTCCCCAAAATGTCTCGATTACTTATTTTACAAATATTGTATTCATTGAGAGGTGCGTAAACTATTAATCTATTTTATCTCTCACATGTTTCACAATCTAAATTTTAATCTTTTCTATCCCATAACAAATTTCTTATTGCAAATTTTAATCTTGAAATATGCTACGTACATTCTATGTTTGTGTATTGTGTGTTTACCAACAATTTCTTTCCATTAAATATTTCTAATTTGGTGGTTTAGTCAATTTTTCAGATATCAATTTTTTTCAAATCTTGTGCATACTCTTTTAGTTTTCTCTTCCTATGCCTCAAAAGAGACAAACTTCGTGGACTTTCAATTTTGCTGTCATGCTTGTCGGCCACATTGACGCCGGAATGTGTTGAGCGAACAAATAAATAGAAGGGGTTTTTCAATCTAAATGAAGTGGAAAACCCCCACTATGGAGGATAGGAAAGAGACAACATACACTAGGTCTCCCTTGGCCAAATCACCACCTTTGTAGGCCAGTTCAAGGATGCAGCACTCTCTCGTTCACTCATGAATCCCCTAAAAGGACAGAGAGAAAGACAAAGAAAAGATAGAATGAAACTTCATTTAATAAATTAATTGTGTTTACCATGAGACTCCGAGAGGACACTTATAAGTAGGAGCCTAACGTACCTTTGAGTAACCTCCAAGTAAAGAAAAGTGGACCTGAAATACAAAATTCTAATGAGCTACAATATTATCACATTGTAATTCAGATTAAAACAATCCTAAAAAGTATAAAACAGGCTCGCTGATCAAGAAATATATTTTATCCCTATTATTCTATTCACAAGAGAGAATCTTGAAATCTTGAAAAGACTCCTCCTCGAGGCCAACTTCATAGTGATAGATTAGCAACATTGAAACTAGTGGAAACACCATTCCCTCCACAAAGCTCACTTTTGCAGGTATTATTATCGATGTGCTCCAAAACTAGAAAAGAACCGTCTATAGCACCACGACTAGGTGGAAAGCGCTCTTCTCAAATGAATCCAGACAAGATCACCTTCTTTAAAAACAGCAGGCTTTTCTATTTTTTTTTTTATTTTTTTATTTTTTGGCTTGATTGGGATATTTGACATTTTGCTTCGGACTTCTCTTCCTCAATTCCTCATGTAACTTATTGATTGTCTTAGCTCTTTCTCCATATTAGTTCTGGATAATGGTGTAAGATCCAAAACTTAAAAGATGCATTCACTACACAACGTAAGGAGTTGTCTTTGGAATACCATGTGGGGGCACAATTTCACTAATATAAAGTTCAGCAACATATAAAGGATCAAGGGTCTGCTACGTTCAACAAAATGTGTGATTCTCAAAAATCGATCAACCAAGCACCATGACCTAATAAGTGATGACACGAGAAATTCCCAAGCTTCCACCGCCATTATGGCAGGTTTGCATATCTCAGCATAAGATTGTAGGTCCATCAAGTGCCACCTATGTTAGCTTAAATTCATGTCATGAATTAGCTGGCAAAGGATTTGACCATGGCTCATGAGCTCCCACTTGAGGTCACACTCTCTCTCTAAATTGCATGTATTGGTTCTAAACATATACATAGTAGAAGTGGCCACGCTACTTGGCATTGGGATGATTTCTCTTGTGTGTTGCTTGATAGAGCTTAGTGTGTGGTGAAATTACGAGTATTATTCTTTTTTTAATCTTCTCTTTTGGCCAAGGATCGCTTAATAAACTCATATTTAAAAAGGGAGTGGGAGTGCTCTGTATACACCACATGATCAATTAATTTCCGATCACACGGGTCTTGAATGATGATCAAGTGTTTTTCATTAAATATTTTTATCTTCATTTTCTTTCCATGTGGATATTTCTTGCAGGACTTTAAAAATTTGAAGTTCCTTTACTTCAGTGAATGTTTGTCCATGGTTTGTATGCCAAACCTCGATTTTTGTCCAAATCTCGAGGAATTGGTTCTCAAAGGGTGCAAAAATTTGGAGCGTGTGTTGGAGAAATCTTTCCAGAATATTTTGAAGCTGACAAAACGTTTCTTTCAGTCTAAAGTCTGGATGTTCGGAGACCGTCAGTTTAAAGTCTGAAGACTTTGTACTCCCAAGACTCAAGACCCAAGACTCAAGACTCAAGACTCAAGACTTAAGACTCAGGACTCAAGACTTAAGTCTATTCTCACTGACAGTCTTTCTAATCCAAGATGAAGGAAATCCAAAGCCGAGGTTTATGGTTGAGGATTCGATCCTATCCTCTCGGAATAGATTCTTTGGTTGGATAATCATTTCGGATTTTTTAAATCTTATCTAAGATCGATTAAAGATCCGATGGTCGACGAAATAATCTTGGAATATTCTATTCTTGGAAACCGAGATCCCGATTGTATGGGCGAACAGATTGATGGGCTATCATCAGATTCCTTAAATAGCTCGGATGATCTTCTTGATTGATTCCGTCCAACGGGTAGATTGGAGGAATTCCTTTGGTAAGTGCCAACGGCTATGATGGCATGAAGGAGTATAAAAGGAAGACGTTCTAGTTGATTTAAGTGTGTGATTGATAGAAAAATTCTAGAGTCTGAAGATCCTTGATTGTTAGTTGAGACTGTTCAAGCGAAATTGTATACAGAGAGTGTTTATACTTGGTGACGCCTTGAGTGAGTGTGGTAGATCATCTACACCTAGAAATCAAGGAAGATCAACACTGTAACATCTCTTTGATCATAGTGGAATCCAGCCAATCGGCTGTCAGTGCAGAAGAGTGGACGTAGGCTTGAATCAAGCCAAACCACTATAAACCGAGTGTTCAATTCTCTCTTTCCCTTACTCAGTCTTGCGATTGAATTTTTAACTGTTGCAAATCCTCTAACTGTTTAAATATCGTGCAAGCTTCGAGAAATTTTTCTATACCTATTCACCCCCCTCTAGGTACTCGTACTAGCTATTTCAATTGGTATCAGAGCTCGTGTTCTTACTTTGTTTGAAGTGTTTTACTTCAGAGTAAAAGATCCATGGTTAGTATGCTAGCACCGGGGCTGATGGAGGGGCAAAGCAATACCAGACCTCCCTACTTCGATGGAAAGGATTACAACATCCGGAAGAACAAGATGAAAGCTTTCCTACGATCAAAGGATCCTCCGGAATGGGACGTTGTGGAAAGAGGAATCATTCCGGCTGCTGCATCAATCTCGAAAGAGGGAAAGAAACTGTTGAAGCCGAATGTCTCAAGAAAAAATAAACAAGAGACAAGCACTCGATGCTAAAGCAATTTATTCTTTATATTGTGCTTTGTCACCAACTCGAATATAACGTAAATATCTTCTTGTGTTACAGCAAAAGAAGTCTCGGGACAGTTACATATCACTTATGAAGGGACAAGATCGAGTGAAGGAGACCAGAATTAACATTCTCCTCGGTCAATATGAATCCTTCAAAATGAAACCAGGAGAATCTATAACCGACATGTTTAGTCGTTTTACAGATATTGTCAATGGTCTTGAGAACCAAGGACAAAAAATTTCTGATCCCATGAAGGTGAACAAGCTTCTGCGTGGACTCTCCAAGGATTGGAATCATATAAAGACTTCAATAAGAGAGACGCAAAGAATCATGCCATTATCTGTAGACGAACTAATTGGAACTCTTCAGTCTTACGAAGTGGAACGAATTAATGAAGACGAAGATCCAAGAGGTAAGAAATCTATTGCACTAAAATCAAATGATGATTCTGATGATGCAGATTCTAAAGATGATATGGATGATGAGGAGCTCGCCCTCATGATAAGAAGATTCGAAAACCTGAATAGAAAAGGCGTAAGGTTCATCCCAAAGAAACAAAGTTTTCGAGACAGCAGATCAAGTCTCGTTGATGATGAGGAACCAAACAAAGATGTAGTTTGCTTCGAATGTAAAAAGAAGGGACACATCAGACCCAACTATCCTCTTCTGAAAAAGAAAAGAGGAAAAGCTGAGAAGTCTCGAAAAGCTCTTAAAGCCGAAACCTGGAGCGATACGAGTGTGGAGAGAGTGATGAGGAATATGCCAACCCGTGTCGATGGCGCAATCGACTCGGACTGGGATCGACTCAGACGGTGGTGAATTTGAGGTAAGTGATTATAAAATCCCTGTCAAAGTCTCTAAATACATTGATGAGTTATGTTTTAGTCTTAAGACTTCTCTTAAAAAGATTTCCGAACTTAAAAAGGAAAACTCAGTTTTAAAACAAAAGGAAAACATTTTAGAAGAAAAGGTAAAAAATTTAGACTTAAATGTTTCTACTCTTAAAGAGAATGAAGACAAACTTTCAAAAGAAAATGCTTTCTTAAAAACTGATTTATCAAATATTTCAAAGAAATTTTCAATAGGGTCCGAAAAACTTGAAAAAGTCCTTTCAATCCAAAGACCTTACTTCAATAAGTCGGGTCTAGGTATGACAGCTGAAACAATCCCTTTGATTGATTTTCCGAAAGTAAAAGAAAGAATTAAGAAAAGACCATCGAGAGAGGCTTATAAAAATCATTTCAAAAGAGTTTTTGTAAAGTCTGTAGGTCGAAATGCTTTAAGGTGTTCTAAGTGTAACGATCGGGATCATTTTGAAAAAGAGTGTCCTATGGTTTGGAAGCTCGTTAAGAGAGTATGGCCTAATAATGCTCATCCTACTAACACCAAAGGACCCAAGAAAATTTGGGTACCAAAGAAAGCTTGAGACTCTCTTTTGAATGCGGTCTTTGTCAAAAAGAAGGTAAAGTGGTATCTTGACAGCGGATGCTCAAGACACATGACAGAGACTCAAATTGTTTCATAAAGCTTATTCAAGTAAATGGTGGAAAAGTTTCATTCGGAGGAAATAGCAAAGGAAGTATTGTGGGATTCGGAACCGTGAAAATTGGAAATCTCACAATAAGCAATGTCTCTCTAGTGGAAGGACTCAACTACAATCTACTCAAGCATTAGCCAATTGTGTGATACTGTTACAAGATCTCCTTTCAAGAAGGCATATGTTCTGGAATTAGCAAAGATTCGACTCGCCTTTCATGGGTCGAAGGCATGGAAACATCTACCTCCTTGATGTAAAGCCAAATGAAGAACAATGCTTAATCTCAATTCAAGATGAAGCAATTCTATGGCACGAAAAACTTGGCCATATCAACAAGAAGCAATTAGCCAAAATCTCTTCAAAGCAGCTTGTTCGAGGTCTACCAAAATTGCCATACCGAAAGTCGACTTATGCACTCCATGCATTCTCGGAAAGCAAGTAAGAAATTCATTTAAGCAAATAAATCATGTATCTACTAATCATGTACTGCAGTTGCTTCATATGGATCTCTTCGGACCAACAAGAACCCGAGCATTGGAGGTAAGAAATATTGTCTAGTAATTGTAGACGATTACTCTCGCTTTACCTGGGTATATTTTCTTGCAAATAAATCGAAACATTTTCGTACTTTGAGAAGTTTGCTAAAAAGGTTCAAAATGAAAAAGGATGTGCTATTTCTAGTATAAGAACAGATCATGGAAGTGAATTTGAAAATCAAGATTTTACGAGATTCTGAAAAATCTGGTTTTAATCACATGTTTTCCTCTCCGTATACTCCGAGCAAAATGGAGTTGTGGAAAGAAAGAATAGATCTCTTCAAGAAATGGCTAGAACACTTTTAATTGAAAGTAAAATTTCTTCACGATTTTGGGCTGAAGCCGTTTCAACTGCTTGCTATATTATAAATAGAGTCTTTCTAAGACCTATTCTTGAGAAAACCCCCTATGAATTGTTCAAAGGTAAGAAGCCTATTGTTTCATACTTTCATGTGTTCGGTTGCAAATGCTTTATTTTGAAAAATGCAAATGATCGAGTTGGTAAGTTTGAAGAAAGATCGAGATGAAGGCATCTTCCTTGGATATTCTACATCAAGCAAAGCCTACAAAGTCTACAACAAGAAAAGCCAGATCTGTGGAAGAATCAATGAATGTCAAATTCCAAGACTCGATTGCAAGATGAATCCAAATGACTCGATGAAGAGACCGAACCCGCTCTAGACCTTCCAATGTCTACATCTCAAGAAGCATCTCAGATTCTGAAAGTCCATCATCAAGACGCTCATGGAGAATCAAATAAAGAAAGAGATCATCAACCTAGCAAATCAACTAGTAACTGGAAGCACAAATCCAGTCATCCCAAAGATCTCATTATTGGCGAACTTAATGAAGGAATCCGCACCAGATCAAAAAGGCATGAAGAATCTAGTGTTGTGGCTCTCATCTCTAAAATTGAACCAAAAAGCATAGAAGAAGCTTTATCTGATGAAAGCTGGATCGAAGCTATGCAAGAAGAGCTTAGACAGTTCAACATCAATGATGTCTAGGAATTGACATCTAAACCAAAAGGTAAAACTGTTATTGGAGCCAAATGGGTATTCAGGAACAAGATGAACGAAAAAGGAAAAGTCGTACGAAACAAAGCAAGACTCGTGGCCAAAGGATATACGCAAGAAGAAGGAATAGACTATGACGAGACTTATGCACCAGTTGCAAGGTTAGAAGCTATTCGACTGTTACTTGCGTTTACCTGTTACAAAAATTTCAGGTTATTCCAAATGGACGTCAAAAGTGCTTTCCTAAATGGATTTATCCATGAGGAAATTTATGTGGAACAACCGCCTGGATTTGAAGACCCAAAGAAGCGACTCGCTTCGACTGAAAAAGGCTCGTATGGTCTAAAGCAAGCACCTCGAGCTTGGTACGACGACTAAGTAAGTTTTTATTACAGAATGGTTTTGTCAAAGGTAAAGTAGATACTACTTTGTTTATCAAAAAGGAAAACAAAAACTTTTTACTTATTCAAATATATGTTGATGACATTATTTTTGGATCCTCTAATAAAAGTCTTTGCAAGAAATTTTCTAAGTCTATGCGGGATGAATTTGAAATGAGTATGATGGGAGAGTTAACATTCTTTCTTGGACTCCAAGTGAAACAAATGGAGGAAGGAACTTTCATCCATCAAGAAAAATATGCGAATGATCTTGTCAAAAGGTTTGGATTGGAAAAGTGCAAAAAGACCGACATACCAATGTCATGTTCTCGGAAGATAGACAAGGATGAAGAAGGGAAGAAAGTAGATCAAAAGCCGTATGCAGGGGAGCATGATCGGTTCACTTCTTTATCTTACCGCTTCTAGACCCGATATTTTGTTTAGTGTTTGTATCTCGTGCTAGGTTTCAATCGATCCTAGAGAATCACATCTCATTGCCGTGAAACGTATTATCAAATACGTTGCTTCATCTTCAAGCATCGGTCTTTGGTATCCAAAGAAGGGAGACTTTAATCTTCTAGGATACTCGAGATGCGAGATCTGGCCGGTTGCGAGTCGATAGAAAGAGCACTTCGGAACTTGTCAACCGCTTGGAAACGGGACGTTGTCTTGGTTTTCAAGGAAGCAAAGCACGTAGCTCTCTCAACGACGTAGGCGAGTATGTAGCTCTTGGAAGCTGCTGTTCGCAAATTCTATGGATAAAACAACAGCTACAAGACTTTGGCATTGAAGACTCATGCACGAAATCGATGTGACAACACCAGTAACAACAATCTCACCAAAAATCCAATCCTTCATTCAAGAGCAAAGCATATTGAGATTCGTCATCACTTCATTAGAGATCATATTCAAAATGGAGAAATCTCGATTCAATTTGTTGATTCAAAAAGTCAACTAGCGGACATATTCACAAAGCCTTTGGAGAAGAATCAATTCGACTTTATCCGCTCAAGACTCAACATTTTGAAGCTTGAAGAAGTTAAAGTCTAGAGACTCACCAACTCTAAGACTCTGATCTCATAGACTTTAAATCCCGAGACTCAATCATTCATGGCTAAAGACTCGTAAGTTGCTATTTTATCTAAAAGGTACGAATTCTCGTTTATCTTATCTCGAAAAGGTACGTTCTTTTATTCAGATATAATTCGTGTGAAATTTGAAAACTTGTCTTTTTTAAAGGAAGTTAATTTTGGCGTTATTGATTTTGGAAAGAAGTGTTCGTACACTTTCCTTGTACCGATTAAACTTCTCTTTTCAAATCCGAGATATATATATATATATATATATATACAGTTATTCTACGCCCAATTTTCAAAACCCTAAAAGGCACTCTCCTCCCGATCTTTGTTTCTACTCTTTGTTCATCGTCGAGAAAGTGGTCATTTTTCTTGGGAAAAGCAAGTGAAGGAATCCTTCAATAGACAAAGAAAGATGTCGTCTTCGAGGAAATCATCAAGAATCGCAAACGGGGGACCACGAGAGAATGGAGAAGGGACCGACTCACTTCGATCTTGCGAGGAAGAAGACTTATCAAGTCAGCGACAAAGTCCGATTCGCTCTCCTCCACGTCATTCAGCATCTCCCGCCCCACAAGGTGCAAGTCAAAATCTGGAAGAAGAGATAATCGAGGATGCCGACCCGAAGAGTCCAAAGACCCTCCTTTATCTATAAGCTTTATCGTGCGTTGAAAACCTCTCGGTTCTTCATTAAAATATATAGATGACTTCCTTAAGGACAAAAATTATGGAAATGAGTATCTTTTCTGCGGAAAATGGAAGAGTTGGGAATTGCTCCAAAAGGAAGAGCGAGAGGAGGCTCTTGCGAACATTCCAAGTGATCCTCGTATGCCGACAAAATCGATTGACGGAACGATGATGACAAAATGTTCCTTGAATTTAAACCTAGAATGGGTGTGGCAGCAAAGGTGAAAGGAAATCGGATAGATTTGTTTAAATCCAAGGATCAGGAAAAAGTGTATTTTAGGCTGTTGAAAAGAGGGGTAATCAACCCTAGAAGTGTCGATTTTGACTTCCTGGATACCATCAACTTGAACTTAAGAGAGAAGTTGAATTTGCTTCAACTTGAGACTTTTTGCTCTGACTCTACGGACGGGTATGCTCAACTGACCGCTTATTTCTATTCAAATCTTAGCTTTTTGGATGCGAATAGAATTTCATTCAGTGTTCGAGACCAAGTCTATGTGGTAGATGTGAATATGTTGGCGGACATAGTTGGAGTTGAACGGGGACGCTATCTCCCAATCAAAGTCTCACCTGCTCGTACTACTCGGATCTTGTCAAAGATAGGGACGTAGATAAGAAAATTATCTATTCCGGGATGAATGCCATCAACATTGTGCTTCATAAGATTATGATCAACCTGTCTCGGACCGAAGTCTACGTCAAAGACTTCTGTGTCTCTTTCTGAAGCAAAGTTGATGTATGCGATCAACTCAGGACGGAAGTTTTCTCTCCCACACACTATTCTTTTCCATATGTACAGAGCAGTGTCAAAAGACAAAGGACAATTGCCTTATCCTGGTCTGGTGACCAAGATCTTCAGACATCTGAATATTGAACTGCCACATACTTTTTGTGTTCGACCGTGTGATAAGATGGTGGTAGGGTTGAAAATGTTAATGAAGATGCGTCTGCAAGAACTCTCCAAGGCAATGGAGAAATTCAAAGTGAAATCTCCGAGTCTAGTCTGCTTCAAAAGGAAAGGAAAGGAGGCCATTGTTGCCTCATCGAAAAAGAGGAAAAGAACTCTTATCCCGGAGGATGAAGATGAAGATGAAGATGATGAAGATCCCACTATCCCAAAGACGACAAGAACAAGACGTTCGTGTCTTATCCGACGAACTTCAGCGAGAAAGCGAGAGAGAAGAAGAACGAGAGAGAGAAGGAGAAAGAATTTGAAGAAGAAGGAGAAGAAGAAAAAGAACAAATCTCTGATAAATTTGGAGAGAAGGGAAATCAAGAGCATGATCATCACTCTTCCCCTTTCGATGTCCTAGAGACAGGGGGAGTTAGCGAGTAAGAAAGGTCTACACCTCATGCTCATGTCATCGAAGATCTAAGACAATCTCCGAAGACCCGAGAAGAAGTTCGGTCTCTCAATTGCCCGAAGAAGGTGATACGTCGATTCCAAATCTGCCGAGACCATACGAAGCGCCATCGTGCATACACCCCATCCGGAAAGCCAATGCCGGTATTACGACGGATGATTCTGCAGATTTTCGTAGCATCATGAATATTCTTCGGAAATGCGTAGCCGGATATATGTTCTGATCGTGAAATCCAAGCTTTGAAGCATGCTGGACAAGCATCTTCGCCTCTCTCACGGAGGATAAATTCAAAGACCTCGCTCCGCAACTTCAAGCCAATGCCAAGGGAGAAGAGGTAGCTCATCTGCGAGAAGACCTGAAGAAGCTCGAGGGAGTAGTCCAGTCCATTGGGGATTTCCATATCGTGCGCATTCCTAAGCAGACATGACTCCTTTCTCACCCCTTTTCAATGCTGACAAAAATGGGGAGAACCAATTTGAACTTTCATTTTTTAAACTTTGACCTTTGTGGTTATGTTTATTTTTGAGTATGACTGGAGAACTTGAACTTGGGTGTGAATTTGACTGAATTGGCTGTGGATTATGATGCTTGACTGGTTGCATTTATTCAAGTGTTGTTATATGGTGTTTCTCATGAAAGACTAACCAATTTTCTGTGGATGCGGAGTCCGGTTGTTTCATTAATCTTTATGAGTTAGCCATATTGCTTGAGAAATGTTTTGGGTCAAAGTTGTTCAAATCTTCAAGAAAGTTTTGTCACCATCAAAAAGGGGGAGATTGTTGGAGAAATCTTTCCGAATATTTTGAAGCTGACAAAACGTTTCTTTCGCCTAAAGTCTGGATGTTCGAGACCGTCGCTTTAAAGTCCAAGACTTTGTACTCCCAAGACTCAAGACCCAAGACTCAAGACTCAAGACTCAAGACTTAAGACTCAGGACTCAAGACTTAAGTCTATTCTCACTGACAGTCTTTCTAATCCAGTGATGAAGGAAATCCAAAGCCGAGGTTTATGGTTGAGGATTCGATCCTATCCTCTGGAATAGATTCTTTGGTTAGATAATCATTTCGGATTTTTTAAATCTTATCTAAGATCGATTAAAGATCCGATGGTCGACGAAATAATCTTGGAATATTCTATTCTTGGAAACCGAGATCCTGATTGTATGGGCGAACAGGATTGATGGGCTATCATCAGATTCCTTAAATAGCTCGGATGATCTTCTTGATTGATTCCGTCCAACGGGTAGATTGGAGGAATTCCTTTGGTAAGTGCCAACGGCTATGATGGCATGAAGGAGTATAAAAGGAAGACGTTCTAGTTGATTTAAGTGTGTGATTGATAGAAAAATTCTAGAGTCTGAAGATCCTTGATTGTTAGTTGAGACTGTTCAAGCGAAATTGTATACAGAGAGTGTTTATACTTGGTGACGCCTTGAGTGAGTGTGGTAGATCATCTACACCTAGAAATCAAGGAAGATCAACACTGTAACATCTCTTTGATCATAATGGAATCCAGCCAATCTACCGTCGGTCTGCGAAAGAGTGGACGTAGGCTTGAATCAAGCCGAACCACTATAAACCGAGTGTTCAATTCTCTCTTTCCCTTACTCAGTCTTGCGATTGAATTTTTAACTGTTGCAAATCCTCTAACTGTTTAAATATCGTGCAAGCTTCGAGAAATTTTTCTATACCTATTCACCCCCCCTCTAGGTACTCGTACTAGCTATTTCAGCGTGCTCACGAATCAATTGCATATCACGCCAAGTTGAGGGAGTTGAATCTAAATGGTTGCTCTAACCTTCATCATCTCTCTGATATACTCCAACCCAAGAATCTTCAATTTCTCGATCTTCGTGGTTGCTCAAAGTTGCGAAGATTCCCCGATATTCCGGATAAAATGAAATGCTTGCAGCTACTTTTGTTAGATATGACTTCAATTGAGGAACTTCCTGCATCCATAGAAAATCTTGTCTCTTTGGAGATTTTGAGTTTGTGGTATTGCAAGAAATTGGCAAACCTCCCACTAGCATTTACAAGTTGCCAAACTTAAGGGCTTGTGGTTTTATGGTTGTTCAAAACTAATCAAGTTTCCAAAGGAGGAGGAGGATTCGAGTGATCTGCGTAGCAAGACAGGATTTCCCAAGCTAGAGTGGTTAGACCTTAGCAGATGCAATCTACAAGAAGTAGAGTTCCTAGAGAATCATTCATGTTTTCCATCCTTGAAAAGATTGGATTTGTCCGAAAATAATTTTGCTAAGCTTCCACCGTGCGGGCACCTACATAATTTACTTCAATTGAATGTTTTGGAATGCCAACAACTACAAGAGATTGGCGAGGTTTCAAGTCTATTGCTTGAAATGAAGGCAAGGAATTGTGAATCTCTAAGCAAAACTCCCTCCGACATATTGTCCATTAACCGATTATTTCGTGATTTAGTCCGTAGAGAGGTTAGACTCTCCCTCCATCCCTCCCTCCCCCCTCTCGATTAATGCGGAGTCGTGTACATATATAGCTAATTGTAGCTAAATTTGACTAATTGAAACTCCTCTTTTTTGAGTGTCAAATTCGAAATAATATCTTAACAATTTACTTTTATGACAGCGAGCTTGGGAATTGCTTCGTCATCTATTAGATTATGGTAGATTGCATTGGGAAACTATTCTACCTGGAGGAGAGATGCCGCAATGGTTACTCCCAAATAAGGAGGGTTATATATCTTTCACAGCTTCGAAGGATTTGTATGAAAAGTTTCTAAAATTAGCTATATGTCTTGTATTTCGAGTAAAGAAAGGGAAACGAAAGGATACTAAGCTCAGTTTATACACTAATGGCAGATGCCATGGTATATCCCATGACCTGGAGTTCCCCATAGTGCATTCGGAACATGTGTTATTACGGTTGTATGCAGTGAGGAACTTATGGGGAGAAGACCCTTTTGATCGAAATGACTCAAGTTCTTTCCAGTTAGGCATCAAAGCATCAGATGGTGTAATTGTAAAAAAGTGCGGATTTCGATTAATATGCAAGTCACTAGAGGACGAGTTGAAGGCTTTAAATCAAGATGACAAGTTGCTAGATCCAAGTTTGTTTTATGAGATTTGGCATCACGATGAAGAAACAACTAGAGAGGAAGAAATTTCGGCTGATCTCTCAGATCTGGAAAAGGTCTCTCCCTCCCTCCCTCCTTTCCCCCCCTCTGCGATTGTGGTGTGTGTGATTGATATGGGTGCTTTGTGTTTTTATAATGCAAAACTGCAAATGCTAGTAAACAAAACAAGCTAATATATTGTGATTTTGCACCTATATGTAATAACGGGGGATAAATCATGAAGACAACTACCAAACAAGCTCAAAAGAAGGCGACGATATGGATGACCCCCCACCCGCAGATATCATGGCTGACTTTTCAGTTGAGGTCTCTCTCTCTCTCTCCGCGATTGTGGTGTGTCTGTGTGATTGATATGGGCGCTTTGTGTTTTCATAATGCAAAACTGCTAATGCTAGTGAACAAAACAAGCTCATATATTGTGATTTTGCACCTATATGTAATAGCAGTTGTCCCTCAATGAAGATAATCACCAATCAAGGTCAGAGGCAAACTGTACAAGTGAAAGAGAAACGGACGAGGAAATCTTGGGTGACATGTCATGGTCTGACTTATCAGTTGAGGTCTCTCTCTCTCTCTCTCTCTCTCTCTCTCTCTCTCTCTCTCTCTCTCTCTCTCTCTCTCTCTCTCTCTCCAGCCCTCGGGGATACGTGCGGATTCATAAGTGCATGTGTTGATTTGTTGTTGGAGTGGACGTCAGGCACACTGGGTTTGTATAACGCAAAAACTGAAAATTCTATACAAATAAGCAAATCTAATGGAGAGTGATTTTGCACCATGTGCTACGACAATACTCGCAAGTGAAGTGATTGATTTCATGAGTATTACATATAAGGCAAGGAAAGATCGATATGTTTAATTATTACAAAAACTCTAGCTTTGGTTAAATTACTAGAAAAATTCTCAAATCAAACTCTTCTATTTTAACTAATTATCAACTTTAGTATGTCTAACAATTTACTAGTATAACAGAAGTGGCGCTATTCTCAAATTGCTCCTCACTACATGGATATTCTTCCCGAAGGAGATATGCTAGAGGAGTTCGTCATTGTTGAAGGCAGTACCATATCTTTCATGGTTTCACAAGAATTTTATGATAAGTTCTTGGGATTAGCTTTCTGTGTTGTTTTCACTGTAGAAGATGGAGAAACGGAAATATTTTTCGACATCGTGCCCCATCTTAACGGCCAAAGACAGAATGGGCTATCAGGATCTCTCGGTTCATTTAATTCGAATCACATGTGGATACAATATCTCAAACCGAATGTGCTGTGGGGAGTGTTGGGGGGAGCTGTTGATTTTCTTGCATTTGACGAGGAGTGCTTACGATTTAGCCTCACACTCAGTGTATCAGGTGGAATCGTAAAAAAATTGGGATATGTCCTAAAATGCAAGCAAATGGAAGGTGATTTGAAAGTTGTGCTCGAAAACAAGCAATTGGTGAATTCAGCGTCAATCTATGAAATGAAGCTCAAAGAATTCTTCTACAAATTTCTCCGACGCCATGGGGAGCGAATGAAAGCCATGCAAATGGAATACGAGTACGAGTGCCTGTACCCGTACTTGTTCCCGTACTCATCTTGGTACAGGTACAGGTACGGCATAGACAGTGACAGTGAAACAGATTAAATGGGAAGAGATGAGTGTAATGGTGCTGGCGTGCAGCTCTGAAAGAAGCAATCATTAAGGTAGCGCAACAAACTGGGGGTTGGCATATGTTTCCTGATACCTCGGGACGTTTATGTTTGTTGTTGAATTCACTTCAATCTCTAATGTTAGATTTGGAAAATGGAGAGAGGGTGACTTGGCACACAAGATACTTCAATTCACTAGAATGTGGCTTCATGTTTGGCTCAAATATCTTTGGCATGTGTAGTCAAATCATATCAACACATGACATGTCAATATTTTTTGTTACTCAGATTTTGTGGAGCTAACAAAAATACTTAATTGTATTGATAGGATAGATTTTAAGACTTCATTTCACTTTTTGAAAGTCTTAAAACTTGATTATACTTTCGCAACAAATTTTATGACTTCTAGAGTACTTATTTATAAACAAATTGTATTCATATTTCATCTCTCCAAGCATTGTTTCCCTTTACTAGGGTAATTTCAATTTCTTTTTTTATGCAGTTTATAGATGAAGCAAAAAGGTTTGCGGAACTAATGCATTTCTATACATATCCCTTATAGCAGTATGTTAAACTTTGCTCATTGCCAAAAAAAAATCTTTGTTATACCCTTATGTTAATGTTAGTCGTTAGTAAACTTAAATTAATAAAGTAAATTTCATCAAATGGTCGTAATAAATAACGAAATTTCTCGGTAAATATTCTAGAACAAGTGTAAATCACCCAAAATCCTCAAAATATGGTTATTAACTTTGCAGTATAATTTTTACCAAAAAAAAAAAACTTTGCAGTATAACTTTTTATCACGAACATCCCTTTCGTTATTGCTAATTTGTGAGCGTCATCGTTATTCAATTCTCCATTGATATAGTATTTCTCCTCTTTATTTGTAAATGATAATATTTGTACATCGTAAGTATTTTTCCTATAGTCATAAGTCCCATGAAATCCTCATTATCATCACTACATCTCTAGTTAGTATCTTTCTTTTGAGGTTAGCAATTTGATTGCAGAGTTTATCTCTTGATGATCCTATCACTTAGGAATTATCCAATAGCATGGTAAATTCCTTCATCAAACCCATAAGTGACGGTATGGATCTTTAGTAACTACAAAGTGCATATCAATAGCGGTACTTGCTAGAGAGTCCTTGCAACTTTAGGTGATGATAAATAGCATTTCTTCAAAGGGAGTAGGTTTCCTAAAGTTCTCGCAAGCTTGGGAATTCTAGCATTTGAAAACTTTGCGAGGGGCCACCTCCTTGTTTGAGAAAATTATTTTATTCAGTAGTCAAATCGCTAACGACTAACGTGATGTGACTAGCTAATTAAATCGATCATATAAAATGCCGGTCCTCTTACTTGATGCTTAAATTTTGAAATCGATTTGCTTGCCACACCACACGTTCCTACCGCATCGTATAACATCATGACATTGTCTCTTGTACTGACACACCTCTTTTTTGTGGTGGCCCTTCTTTACTCTGATTAGAATTACCCCGGCAAAGCCATTCTACAAAATCAATGGACCAAAGATTTGAAAACAACGCATCATGTATTTCCTATTAAAATTCTCAATTCATAATACAAAATGGTTGAACATAACCATAAGATAGACCTTAAACAGATGGCTAACAACTATATCGATTATTTTAAATCAGAACCTTATCTAAGTATTTTTATAAAAAAAAGTCTATTATCCTAGACACTTAATTAATAGCTAGGTACACTTATCTCATGGAAGGGACCTAGGTGTCGTCTCCTGGCTTTTACAGACCACCTTTTCAAGGACAATGAATAAGCAGGTTGACCAATCTCGTTCAACAATGGTGCACGATGGGAAAAGTCCACTTACCGGCCTAGACATCCACAGAACATCACGGCATAGGCCAAGCCGAAGACGCTTTTATCGCATTGAAGTTCTCGGGATGTCTACATTTTCCCATATCAGTGGACAATTATGCCCTCCCATATGTTGGATCACCATTTGAATGAAAATGGGCCTCCCAAGGCTCACCTTTCAATCTCGCAATGTATCATGTGTTTTTGACTTCTTACATGGAATTAATGAATCTACAGAGAGTTTTATTAGCTTAAAAAAATCGCTTAACTCCCTGTGTTATTAGAGCAGCATCACCATGCATGGTTCAATTAAGCTGTTAGATGAAGTAAGGATCTTTTATTTCCCCATTTTGGGATAAGGTAGTATACAAGACTAATAAGGTACCAGCCTTTGAAGACAGAAGCTAACCTCAGACTAACATGCGCTCTATGTTGCAGCTAATAGAGAATGAAAAGATTTATATTTGAGGCAAGCCAAGAAAAAATAATGAGTAACCTTAAGTTGCTTCGGAAAGAAGCTCAAGTTATAGACTTCTTTCAGCATCAGTTTCCTGCTCACAATTCTACTCTCTCCCCACTTCCTCATGGATGCAATGACGAAGCCGCAAGATTGTTGTGATTCTTGAGAACTGGACAAGTCCCATCTGACACAATGCTATTCCACAAAAACAATAAGAAAAAATTCAGGATTATTATGGGATTATTGGAAAATCTACTACTAAAACTTCGCAGGTGCTCATAGTCTTTACACACCATCCATCACTTGGGAGCTTTGGAGACTTGATTCGTCTAAATGATGTTATGATGATATATCAACTAATGAAAACCAACAAAAGATCTATACTACTTTTTTGCCAAAATAACCAAAGGTAATTGTCAATCAAAGTTGTTTAATTTTAGAAATCTGCACCAATTTGAATGGAAGAACTAGCATATGTACTATATGTGTCATCTCCAACTGCAGATGGATTGTATTTGGGTTCTTATAGATGGAACTTAAGTGCATTTTGGATCTTACCCGTCTTTTATCAATTATAAGAAGTGGTGTGCATAAATGCTTAGTGCCTTTTTTGTCAAAGAAATAAAAGGAAAAAGAATGACATCTTCATGGGAACCCCAAACTACAGTTACAACAAAACCATCACTTTGGAAGAGATATTAGAAATTAAACCATCACTTGTCAAATTCATGTGATGTCTCTTATATATTCATGAAAAGGTTTAACCCAAGGACAGCAATAACTGAATTTCCTTATCTCCTTCGCCCTTTGACTTCTCTCCAAACTCACCTATGCCAATGCCAGCAAATCTACCAAGGTAGGTGTTATGTGCATGCGCAACAGTTATGTGTACAAAGAATCTCCAAATTACAATTGCCAGTATAAAATGCATCAAACTGGCAAACTATCCAAGAAAAGTAACACCATTGAAAATTTCGTACCAATAGATCTTTCTAAAGTTGGCAACAGGTGGAAAACTAGAAAGTGCACTTATCCCAAAGATCAAAAAAGAGACGCATGCATCAAATTCATGCTAATGGAAGTAGAAAAAAAATTGTGTCTAATCGACAGCATACTGATATCTGAAATTCAATAGATGACGCTGCACATACTTCAACAAAAGATCAGATACAAAGAGCCCCCCCATCAGGTGGCCCTCCATCAGATCCACTGGAAAGTGCAGATGCGTCAGACCCTCTCTTGCCTCGCTTCTTTTCCTTTCTACCTTTTCTGGATTCAAGAGCTTGATTACTGCAAAACAACATTTAGACATAAAAAAAGGAGAAATCTTCAGTGCTGTCTTTGTTCTTGTAAGTACAAATTTATATTGCTCATGTATGAACATTTTTCCAAAGTGAACCCATTATTCGACAAAGCATAGGAGTGAGAAAATAGTCCAGACTTGAAGTTAATTACGATACAATGTTGGATACATAGGCCATAATTTCAAGATACTTATAAACTCCAGTCACACGGAAACAGGAAAGGTACTCCAACAAAAGACAAGCTTAAACTATAACTTGACATATAAAGCACTGAGAGAACGAGAAATACTTGGAAATTGCAGAGACTTTCCCTGTCCCTGACCCGCAGCAGGACTTGTATTTCTTTTTTGAACCACATGGACAATTCTTGCTTCTTGGAATTTTCTGCATTTCAAGATAAAACAAGCAAATAAAAAAAGGAGTGCGTCACCAACAGTTCTCACGTTTGAGCTTAAACCAAAATGGTAAAAGAGGCAACATAGTCATCTTTTGTGGAAACCTTGTCTTCTCGCTGGGCACTGCCATCATCATGAGCCCGTTTAGCACTATTGCTAGGTGGATTTTCTTTATTGGCCTCTTCCACAGGTTCCTCTCTCTGTTCCTCAGAATTTCCACTGGCATCATCACCTAAACACCACAAAGAATTATGAAATAGTTTTGGGTGTAACACGTTTGCCTACCCCAAAAATCTATGGTTGACAAGACAAAGCACGATAATTCTACCAGTTGCATCAAAATGACTCCAAACAAGCTCCTCGTGAAGCTCAACATGGTATCTCTGAAACTGCGAAGTTAAATTATTAAAGAAAATCTAGAGAGATAAATATTGACCAGCCATTACCATGAGAAGCATCTGCATCGCAGGGATACCGGACAGCTTCCTCTGAAAAATCTTCAATACCTTTTTCTGCTATCAAATACTCTATGGCAGCATCAACATCCCCATACATTTGCAGCAATGTCTCTAAAAGTATCGTATGTCACATAGAAGCCGCAGAAAGGTCTTGTATTCTAATTCTAGACACCCAGCAAATGAGAGGAAAGCATTTAATGCAAACAAGCGAGCAGAAGAAGCGAGGACATAACCTGCTCAACTTTCTCAATGTTCTCGCAACCACTTCCAGCCATGACTAGCTTGATGGATCCAGCATCAGTAATATCCTTACCAGCTCCTGATTTAGACTTCTTTGACCCAGCTTTTGCTTGGCGAGACCATGACGAGAGATTAGAATCGGCCTTTCAGCGAAAGAAATTATCAAATCACATACCTAAATTCACAATTTGTCCAACTTCCCTACTAACTTAGTAAATTAGAATTAAATTCCAGTAGCAAACTTGATTGTAATTGGCCTAGCTGGCCCATCTCCAGTGTCTTCCTTCAACCTCGCACTGTTGTAATGTTCCTCATCATGATAAGATCTAATAAAGCAAAGCAAAATATATAAGTTCAAATAATGAAACACCATCAGTACAAAAAGAACATAAGATTTTCCCTATCCATAAAACAATAATGGCACAACGCACATTTTTTATGCTGACTGGCTTCACATGATGACACTTATCAAAGATAGTAAAGTATGGAATATCATATATCCACTAAATTTCATGATCCTCGTGATAATCCAAGGTCACAATGGCTACCTAGACAGATCCAATCCATCTTGACTTAGAATATCCAGGGATGCCATTCATTGAAGGATTATGAATGGGAATTTCAATAAAATAATTTATCGAAGAAACAAAAGCTAAAGTCACATTTCGGTCTCCTACCACATATGCTTAGCCAGTAATTTATCCCCCTCCGACCACACCAAAATGTCTCTCAAACTAGCAAAAGAACTTCCATGGTTAAACCTAACAACACCGCAACTACACTCGGATCTGCGACTTATGAGATGTTGTCCTTGCATGCCATAATAATTTCACAAATCAGCAGTCTCCCTGAACAAGCTGCAATACCTTCTTTTGTGTAATGAGCTGGTTTGTTTGGACGACTTGTACTTATAGCTTTCGTTTTAAAAAAAAAAAAAAGATCTTGCAGCTCTTGCAATTTGACTTTTATGAAACTCAAAACACCTAAAACCTTTTAAAAATAAACAAACTTGACCAGGAGAAATATATAATCTTTTCACAATCACTTAAAAAATAAAAACATTGTTTTATTTTCAAATATTTTGAGGGAAAGTAAAACGTAAGAATAAGTCATTTATTTAAGTGTATACAAAAAAGCGATAGATCTCATCCCAGTATTTGAGCACTTGCTTAGCAAAAAAAGAATCAGTCTCTATATTCAGAAAACTCACAAATGGATCATACGAGCACCAGGCTGATCAAAATTGCATATGTACCACCGAGGTGACATGTTCTGCATCAAGTAAGGAGTGAGATAAATTGTCCCATTTGGCGTCAGCAATTTTGTAACAAGTTCGATAGATTAAGTCTTCTTTGAATTAGGATTATATGCACCCATCGGAACTCCTTGTGCTAAAAGGTGCAATATATCTCTGAAAAATCTTTTGCACATCACCATCAATGGTCCTTCCACATGCTTTCGCCACAATAGACTTTGCGAGACATGCCGGATATCATTGCGCTTCAGATGAGTCAATTTTTCAGTCTAAAGAGTAACAAATTATAACCAGACAGAAAAGAACAAGCTATAACCATTATGAGAACAACATCGTAAGTGGTCTATTGATCTTGGTCTTGAGCATGACCTTTAAAGGCTTCAGCCATCAGGCAGGATGCCCCCCCTCGGGGGGGAAGTGGGCCCCTGGACGGGGTTTTAATCTTTAGGGTTCCCACAAAAACTCAAGGAACAAGCCTGGGAGGGCAATAAAGACAACCCCAGGGGAAAGAACCCCTGGGGGGTGGGCCGAGCCTCCCCCCGAGCCCAAGTAAGGTCCTGAGCATGACCTTAAAAGGCTTCAGCCATTAGGCATGCTGCCTCCCTTCGGGGAGGAAGTGGGCCCCTGGACGGGGTTTTAATCTTTAGGGTTCCCCACAAAAACTCAAGGAACAAGCCCAGGAGGGTGATGAAGACAACCCCAGGGGAAAGAACCCCTGGGGGGTGGGCCGAACCTCCCCCGAGCCCAAGTTTCCACCCTGGGGTGGGAGTCCCTGCTACTCTGGCGTATTCCCGCCTAGAGGGGGAAGAAAAGCTTCCTCTAGGAATTTGGGGGTCCGTAGGTGCTGGAGGGTGGTAACCAATCCACGAAACAGCACGTCAAGGTTCGCCTTGGCTCGGACTGGGCTGGCTTGGGGTAACCAATCTAAACAATGATGGGGGAATAACTTCTCAGATAAAGGAGAGCCATACTGGGGAAGAAAGCCATTATATGATTAAGTGGAGAATGAGTCTGGAAACCAATAATCATGGGTTCTTCAATGGTCATCGAATTCTAGGATGCATGCTTAAACAGCGAAACTTCAAATCCAGTAGCAAGGCTAACAATTGACGAGTCTAATGACATCCTCATTTAGTCTGGATGTTTCTCCCGAAGGAATGAAAAGACCGTAACCAGCAAAACTTCACGTAGGCGAGGATTGATGACTTCATCGTCAGTCTTACCCGATGAATGCAAATGTTACTCCGTGTAACAAGAGAAGCTGCTTGCAATTCCATATGACCAGCCCACGTGCCATCATTTCCCATGGTTTTGCAATAATCCTCAAATGGCGCATCATCCTCAATAAATGGTTCAAACATTTCACGATTTTTCTGTCATTAACAATTCCCATCTTAGATGCACATATCAGGTCCATTCTTCAAACAAGGATTTTATTTCCTTAAACATATCACTATGAGAAAAAACCAAAGAAAATAAAGGGTTCTGTTGAAACTTGAAACAAGCAAAACTGCCAATTTGTGCCATTGCAAAACATTAAAGTTTTATCATGCATGCTAAAAAGTTAACATCAGTATCAATTCTCTAATTTTTTATTTTCTCAATATCTCCTCCAAAAATATGTCGGTTTGCATAATATTGGCACCCTAAAGTGGCAACCGCACGTTCCTGTAGGCTAGAACAATGCGGTAACTATAAAGTCCAGCTTCCTCCTGCACCAGTCAGTTTAGGCCCAGATACACCATCCAAATCACAGTTAACACTCAAAAGGTTTTCCTCTCTAGTAAAATAAGAATGTCAAATTGCTCAGGTGATCCTTGTGTTGGTATAAGTCTATGCAACTTTGAATGTGAGCCGAATATCACCAGGAATAACCATTGGCAGCAGAAATGTATGCTTCAACGTATAATACACATTTTAACTTGGTTTTTTCTTCCAAAGGCATGCTATATCAGTGTCTATATAAGTGTGAGATCCATCAATAGTTACAGAAAAAGTACAAGAACAAAATGCACCAAATAAAGTTCAGATTCGGATCACTGAGCACTAATACAAATGAGGACAACATCTCCATGTAAAAAAACCCCTGCGAACATAATTCCTACTGCTTGAAAAAGAGAAATCTGCACTCCACATACCAATATGTACTGGACAACCATACTCCGGTACTTTCCATGTTCATCTTCATTGCCTTTCAACCGACCTGCAAGGGCCCTGATTAACAAGGGTGGACAACTATGAAAATTCCAACAATAGCAAAGGCATTTCTATAGACAAAAGCTCCATTCAAGGCCGTCAGATTACCTGGAGGATGGATAATTCAAATACGCTGAATGAAAACAGGGTTGAGGAACATGGTTTGTTTCTCTAGGCGTTGTGCAATAGTGATTCAATAGTGATAGAATTTTACAAAGTTACTTACTTGGATATCGGAAGAGTCAATTTAATATCCTCGAGACTAAGTTAAAAGAGCTACATTCCCTGGCAAATAGAGCTCTTCTTTGAGATATATTTCCAGATGCAGGGTCTCAAGTAGAATGATACCTTGTACGAAAAGCAATCGTCTTTCCAACAGAGGAATTTCTAGTGCATCGATGATGGTGTTCCAGAACCAGTGTACCATAAAATGCACTGTGTTGTGTTCTCACGACAGAGCGGTAATGCAATGAGCATACCATAAATCTACCACAACAGAGAGGAATACTGTCATCTAACAAAACAAATCAAACCCTGGAAACATTCAACAAAATCATGAACAATACGGTGATCTTTTTCTAACAAGGAACAGAGACCTGAAAAAGCAATTACCATCTGCAGTCACCTGGACAATTTTCAGGCCCAGAGCATCAAGCTGAGCTCGGAACTGCGTGTTATCCGCTTGCTTCCCCTGCTTTTTGACCTGTTCATCAACGCATACCACATTCACGTCCCCTCAGATTTTGAAAACAACCACCGACGAATACTCCAACCAAGAACTTAGCCAAAAATACCTCCACGAAAGCTCAATTTCGGAGGCCTCGCCGCAACAAACAGATTATCGCAGCAATTGAAACTTTTGAAATTGTTCGGAGATCGAAGAGCAAGCAATAGTCACGAGTGCCCAAAAAGATGCAAACTGCAAAAACCATGAGAAGCGAAGGACATGGCAAGATCTACAAAATACATTATGGAAGTTCTTGGCAGTTGCAACTTTAGGAGTAGAAGTTCTTGTTGACAAGTCCTTGACAATTGAAGATGAAGGACACTACATATACATGACTTGATTCATTTGATGGACATTGATATTGTTATACAAAAGTCTTGTGATGATACTGAAAAATGCAGCAGAATGCCTTTGTAATTATGTCAATTATTTGTCTAGGGATGGTAAGATTTGGTGGTATAGACACTGATATTGCTCTCTTATTCTTTGACTTTATATATTTATTAGTTCAAACTTAAATTTTGGCTAAATATTTAAGTTTAAATTGCACAAAAAGTTAGAAATCAATTCAGCCCTAACAAAAAAGGATTTTCACATCATATGGACATTAATATTATTTGCATCAATTAAGTTTTACTTTCATTTTATTTTCCCTTGTTGCATTTTTGGATAAACAGAAAAAATTTCAAAAAAAATTTCAAAAATGACTATTAAATTAATAAAAAAAGAGCGAAATGGCTTGGGGCTGGGCCTGACCCCAGCCCATTTTCTTTTTCCTTCACCCAGGGCTGGGCCCATTTCCGCTCATTCTTCCCACCAGGCCCGGCCCCTCCGCCTCCTTCCCTCTCCTTCTTCTTCCTCACGCTGCAGACGAGACGCGCGCAGGACGACCTACGTACGGCAGAGAGAGGAGGGTAGACCGGCGACGGATTGGACGGCCAGGGGACGCCGGTTCGGCCAGGAGGAGGCCCGGTCGCCGCGCCGAGGACCAGCGGTCCGAACAACTCCGTCGACCGGCCTCCTCACCTATAAATAGAGGGCGGCGAGCCCAGTTGAAAGAGGGGGTGGAAGAGAGAAAATCGGGAGAAGGGGGAAGGTCGAGAAAGAGGGGGAGCTTTTCAGAGAAAAAAACCGAGCGAGATTCGAGAGAGATCCGCGAGAGAGAGTCGCGAGTGAGAGTGGATGGTAGGGGAGAGTCGCCGGCCGCCGTCACGCCTCGTTCGCGTGGAAGCCGCGGTAGGTTCCGTTCGGGTTTGTCTCGTTTTTCTTCAATTTGGGGCCGGTTTCCCGAGGATTCCGGCTCGGAGACGAGCGAGGCGGACGGACGTAGCCCGATGGATCGAGCTTGTCCGCCGTCCGACGCCGCCGACCCGGGTAGGGCTCCTTCATCCGAGCGCCCGTCGTACCTCGTTTTTGTGCCTTGTGTCGGGTCCGTCTGCCAAGCCGCCGTCGTTCGGGTCGTGTGAGTTTCCGGCCTCATTTAGGTGCGTGCTGCGGTTGCAAGGTCTCGGGTGTCGTTTGCTTTGAATCCCGGCTTGAGCTCGGGCTCGTTGGCCTGGTTTCTAACCCCCATCCTCCGTTGCACCCTATATTTGTTCGATGAAATGCCTGACTGAAACGTATGCATTTGTTCGTGGATCCCCGTCCGTTTCTGGTGTTCGTGGTTTGTCAAAAGCATCATGGTAGATTTCCGCCGCTGTCCTTTGCGCTGTGCGATCTTGCTGCGCGGTATCTTTCACTACAGGGCACGGTTCCGCGGATCACCGGTCTCTGGGGCTGGCGAAGACGAGGGGCGATGGTCATTGTGGCCACGAATGTCCGCCGCGCGATGACTGGCCGCGGCTTGCGCTGTGCGTGCCTAAACTATCTTTGATTAGAGCTCGAGTCTTTTTAATGGTCTGCATCCGCTGTTGTTCTTGGCCCTCGGGGAGAACTTGAAGCAAGAATGCTTCTGTGAGGTCGCGAGGGCGAGAGGGCAGATGGGCGAGAGTCGTGCGAGGTGAAGAGAAGGGAATAAAAAGAACAAGAAAAGGAAACAAAAGGGGGAGGGGCAACAAGATTTTCGAATTAAAAAAAAAAAAAAACGGTCTTTCTATTGTCTCTTTGCTCAATAAAGTACCAAAAGTGGGGACTCTCTACTTTAGTCCGACCACACGCAGGGAACAGGACAAGAGAGAGGGAAGGAGAAAGAAAGTAAAAGTAGAAAAGTCAAAAATTTGAAAGGACAAATGGGGGGCGGGCTCTTCTCTGGCCATCCCGAGGCGTGACCCAGGTCGGCCGGGCCGGATCCGAATCGGGCACTCGCGGTCTGGCCGACCAGGTCAGTTTATATTACGTTGTTATTTTAATTTCTTTTTTAAAATTTGGAAAGGCCTAAAAATGATTTCGAATATATTTCTTCCAAAATTGCATATAAATCCTTAAAAAAAATCATCAAATCTCAAAATTTAAACAAAATTAGGTCGCGAAAGGGCAATAGTTGATTAATTAGAGTAATCAAGTTTTCGCTTCTAATTTATTAATTTCTCTAGTTGCAGAAGTAAAGTATTTCTTCTAATGTTTTACTTAAGTTTCTAATCTACCTATCACAATGATTAATGGTGACTCATAAATGAAAATGATTTGTTGGTTAAAAATTCGGACCATAAGTCGCGAATTGGTGTACATGGGAGAGTACGGACTAAGCCAAGTTTATTTGACCTCAAATCTGAACTTTTTCTATCCGACAACAAGTTTTTTTATTGAAATCTTGAAAAGTCTTTCTTTTTCCACTAACTTTTTCTACATGTGTCTGTAGTGAATATTTTATCAACAATTTCTTTCCATTAAGTACTTCTAATTTAGTGGTTTTGCTCAATTTTTCAAATATAAATTTTGTGCATACACTTAATGTGTGCATATAGTACTATATATGTAAAAAGTCCCTTAATTTTTTCTCTTTCTGTGCCTAATATGAGACATACTTTTTGGTCCTTCAATTTTGCTGTCATGCTTGTCGATCCCATTGATGTCAGATTGTGTTGAATTAAAAAATTAGGAAAAGGGTTGTTTAATCTTAGTGAGATAGAAAACCCCACTGCGAAGGATAGGAAGGACAAGGACGAGATTAAATAACCTAGGTCTCCCTTAACCAAATCATCATCTTGGTAAAGTCACTCCAAGGATATAGTACTCCCTTGATCACTAATGAACTCTAGGAATCTCCTTTTGTCTAAAATCACAAGAGATGATCAAGAGAACATATTATACCTATTATGGAAATCACAAAAGAGGATTTTGAAATCTTCCAATACAGATACGGATACTTCCAATGTCATTCTCCCTCTGTTGGAAAAGACTATCCTCAAAGGCCAATTCCATGAAGTTCTTGATCTTCATGATGAAGTGATAGATCAACAACATTGAAATTACGTACTTTTTATGAAGCTCACTTTGATAATTGCTTAATTTCCTTTCCTCTTTCTTTGGACTCTTCCTCACATCCTCACATAACTAATCGATTCCTCCCATAACTACTCGATTTCCTTATCTATTTCTTCAACATCTCGACTAAATTGATGCTTATTAGGTTATTAAAAGACCCAAAGGATCGGGAAAATGAGTTTTTAGTAGTTTGACTCATTGAATTGTTACATGCAAACTAATTTTTTAAAAATGATTAATCAACCACTACTTCCTAATAAGTGATTACTAGAAGAGATTCATGACCTTCCACCGCCTCTACATAAGATTCCATATGTTAGCTTAAATTGATGTGATAAATTAGTTGTCAAAGGATTGATCATGGCTCGTGGGTTCCCACTTGAGATTTACTCTCTCTCTCTCTCTCTCTCTCTCTCTCTCTCTCTCTCTCTCTCTCTCTCTCTCTCTCTCTCTCTCTAGTGAAATCGATAACACTAGTTGCAAATTTCTAAGTAGAATTCCCTCCAACTTATGTGACACTGAGATTGTTGAGGTTAGACTCCCTCCCTCCCTCCCTCCCTCCCTCTTTCTCTCTCTCTCTTTCTATCTCTCTCTCTCTCTCTCTCTCTCTCTCTCTCTCTCTCTCTCTCTCTCTCTCTCTCTCTCTCTCTGTTTAATATGGAGTCACGTACATGTTGGTTGCATTGAGTGTTTTTGTATTATAAAAGGCTGAAAATCCTAAATTGGTGGGTGAATAAAAAAACCAAACATATGGAAAGTGATTCTACATGTATATGTAGTGGAGGTTCTATAAGGCAACACAAAGGATATTCTCTTTATTTATGGAACTCTTGCTCACTGTTGAATTATAAGGATCACCTAGTGAAAAACTTTAATAATACATGTTCATCCAATTGCAAAATCTTCAATAATACATGTCTAGTCTCCACCAATTAAGTAACAAAAAAAAGAAAATCTTTGTAATGCTATTGCTAACTATATCTAAACTGTAGGACTACCCACTTAACTCATTGAAACTCCTTTTAGGTGCTAATTTCAAAAAACTAATAGTCTACATCTATGACAGACATTTCATCACAAAATATATTGCCAAGTTATTCTACTTGGAGGAGAGACACCAAAGTGGTTGCTTCCCGAGGGTTATATATCTTGGGTGACTTAAAAGGACTTGTATAATAAGATTCTAGGAGTAGCATACTGTGTTGTATTTCAAGCAAAAGGTGATCTCCACTTTGAGCTTACAGGATCCATTAATTGCAAGAGAAGGTAAACACCAAGTATCCCGGGATGTTTGATTTTTCCTTGTCAATCGCATCATGATGTCACTAATAAATGTCATGTTCTGCACAACGTGCTTAGCTACGTATTGTTTACTGATTTCAATGGCATTAGTTTATCTTTGTAATAGTCATGAGCAGCGAGTACTTTTAATTGGACTCCAGATCATTTTATCATAATTGCACCTACTGGCTACTAGGAATAATGCTCCAAGCATGGTTAATTTCCTAATATGGCTCATAGATTTATCCCGTTGGTAAAATCATATAACTAGCAACCTATTAATCAGGTATACTCATAGTAATTTATCAACAAGAAATGAGATAATTAGCAATCAACTTTTTCATAGATTTATCACTCAAAACAAAAACTTAACGCAGAACATAGTAATTTACCGATGAAACTAATAACTCACCAACATAGTTTCATTTTTTAAAAGGTAGCAAGGAATTGCCAAAATAAGGAATTTACCAACTTTGAGTGGAAAGTAAATTATCATATGTGGAAATTACCACTTAAAGCATAAACTTAGCAGTAAAATTAGCAACTTACCCACATAGTCTGCTTACAACTAGTTAGTTATCACTAAAATAAGGAATTTTCCATTACGGATAAAATTGAAGTTAGTAAAAATATCGTTGGATTAAGCAACTTGCCAACGTAGGCCCACTTTTACTGTAGCATGTCACCTACTATTTGAGGAATTTGTAGAATCCAAACTCAATAGTGAGTCACCAAGCTATTTAGAAATGTGCCATTAGAAATAAAATCTTACAATCCAATTTAGTGTTGTTATGGAAAAATTAATAACTCATCATATCAATGCAAGTTGCCTCGGTGGTGGGCTTGGTCAGAGCAAAGAGAGAGTATAAGGAGTTACGAGGTCTTTAGCTAGACATGTTCCGTCTATTGGGTGTGGGGATTGTACGAGGGTATACCGCGAGTACTACCCTCCGCTATAAGCCAATCATGTCACAGAAAAAACATGATATGGCCACATTGAATCTCACATGCCTGTTTTTACATTATTTGTCAAGGATTTCTACTCAAAAGTTTAAATCATTAAAAAGTAATTTGTTTGTGGGCAAGTGGAGATGTTCCTTAAGAAGCGAAGCCCGCCTGAAGAAGCAACAGAGACTATTGGCTTGTAATCTGTTTTTGGGTCGCTTTATCACCAGCACCTCGGCACTAATCCATCCTTGAGCGGCTGAGACCCAAAAATAAAAATAAAAATAAAAACTCAAAAGAAAAAAAAAACGTTGGGACTAATACAATATATTTAAATAATAAAATGAGTCTATCTTTTTTTTTTTTTTTGGATGGAAAGATCATACGTTATAGCCTATGTTACGATGGGGATTCATTTCTTTGAAAATCCACTTGCCTACAGCCCCTTTTTAACTGCTCTAAACTATCAAAGTGCTCTTTGCCTCTTTTCATGTTTGGGATCTTCAAGATTACAAGAGGGTAAATGGCCGGACATCGGCTGGATTGGGCGGACAAATCCATATTCAAAACTACAGGAAAGCTGGTCATCCAAAAGGTAAATTGGCTGGGTACGCAGCCCTGTGTTGTAGATTAAGGATGATCTTCTTTTTTTTTTGCCATTTTCCAAAATCCTATAAGAAAATACTTAAATACAACAATGTACTTCCAAATAACAAATAACATATGTGAGTGCATTTTATGATCAACAAAATTAATCTAGTGTCAACATAGACCTAGCTGTATAATTCTAGAGGATAGTTTGAGAAAATTTATCTCTTGTGGAAATAAAGTGTATTAGTCTTTTAATGAAAATATTTGCATGAGTGAAAAGTGATAGTTTGGAGTCTCATGGAGATTAAATTGTTTTTTGCAAGTCTTTGAAGTGCAAGGATGACCCCGTCTTACGTTAATTATTTTTGCAAGTCTTCTCTCGACTCGCATGAGGAATATTTCTTAGGTGAAGCCATCAAAATTTTATTTAAGTCCTGCAAATAAATTAGACCGTGTGGATCATCTTGCGGCTGAAGAAGTGGCTTGTTTCCGGAAAGCTAGACGAAGGAATTGGATAAAAATAGTCGGTCGAAGAAGAGGCTTCTTGCGGCTTTCAAAGTTTTTAGTCGAAATCACGGCTAAAAAGAGTCATGCAACCTCTGCTTCTCAAGAAAAGTTAAAAAGCATGGATGTCGAATAACACTACTTGTATTTATCAAACTCATGGGCCAGAACCTTTCATACATATCATGTGTGGACATCACAAAACCACTTCATGAGAATAGAACAAAAAGGATTTGAATCATGATTCGATCTTGTTACCACATATTCAACAATGTAAACATGACACATAATGCAGAGATTTGAATTAGTATACAATCGAAACAATGTCTTACTTGCTGTACATAATCCTAAGAAACTAAGAATAGCATGTGAACAATAAGATGCCATCCATAGAAGATAAGACATTGGGATGAAGTTTATCAAAATTGAGTTGAGAATGAGATAGATACATTTGATTAACAACTTTCGCAATTTTACATGTCACTATGAGCTTTACTGGACACACGGGTATTGACACTTGAATTTTAGTTGATAAATCAATTATGTATTTAAGTGATAAAAAATATTAAAAAATGAGAAAGAGAAAAAGAAAAGAAAAGGCCCTATCCATCAATTCGTATGGCCCTATTCGTGCAACTCTGGCCCATCTATAAAACCTGCCCATTTCAGCATTCTTAAGGGGGATTGGGGGACAACACGTTAAAAAAAAAAAAAAAAAGATAGAGATCTTCTTCCATATACAGTATCCTCCCCTCCAGAACTTGAGGGGGAAATCATATAATATTCATCGTCTTCTTCATCATTGGGCATTCTCTCTTCAGACCTCTCCGTCTCCATGTTGGGAATAACGGATCCCCGAAAACCGGATTCGACACCGAATCGAACCCCTAAATCAATGCGGAAGACGAAGCCCGGGAAAAACACGCATCACCGATCGTAAAGCACACCACGGATTCGAGCGTACCTTGTTAGCCACAAATTAAGCACCGACGCCGACAAAAGGAAGAGAAACGGTCTTGTTCGATTCGATGAAGCCTTGAAGGGAAGAAAATCGCGCCGTATGCTTACTGTTTTTCCTTTTTGAGAGAGAGAGAGCGTAAGAAGAAAAGACGTACGTTATTTCCAACTGATACCACTTCTCTCTCTCTCTCTCTCTCCTCCCTTTTATACCTCTCCCTTCTCACGGGCCCTATTCCCATGGGCAGGGCCTTTTGGGCCCAGCATGGGCGAACGGGCCTTAAGCCCATCCCCAATTAAAACCATCATCTCCCACTCGCACATGGTGGACCGAACAGGATTCTCTTTACCTCTCTTCAACATTCATACTGGTGAATAATCCATGCGACCAGCATACTTTGAGAGCTCGTTGCTATACATCTGTTAGGAATATATATCAGCTCATAATGGGCGTCACACTCCGAGTAGATTTAGTATGCAGTACCCTAGATCGATTGATCACATTTATATCTCCCTTTATCTTTTTTAAACAATGATATATATATTGTATTCACAATTATAATTATCACAAAGACAGTCATAATTGGTCAACCAGTGAATACAAAACCACAATGTGATTCTCCAAAATCGATCTTCCTCTTTCCTTCAAACTCTCAATTTCAGTCCAAATTGCTTTTCTAGAAATGCCCCATTAGATCGAATCATCTCATGACCATTGGCAACACCCTAAGATAGCAAACACTAAATAGAAATCTTGAGAATAAGTAAGAGTCCTGAGGGGACTAAAAATTGAGGAACTCTTCTCCTCAAGAGTCTCACACGTCATAAAAGTTGAGATCAAACTTTTTGCCACTCTTATTGGTCGTCTCATGCATGCGTAGTATGAAATACGTATTACGGTATTAACTCCTTTCCTATGGAGCGTATGTCTACACTTTTCAATACCGTACATGATAGTTCGACATACCCAATGTCTAACTTGAGTTCACGTATCTACTCATTCACAAAATTCATCGAACTCGCATCTCGGCATCTTAGACAGATAAAGTAAAATATGTGGGGTATTTTACTTTCGGACATCGTAAGTATTATGTCCTCATCTTAACACTCGCTTAAGGCGACATACATATTTTAAGCTTGAGCTCTCGATTATCACCTAGATAATAAGCTTAAAAACAGTCTCATCTCTATTTATCACACAGTAAACAGAGGCGATTACCCGTGTGAGTGGGCTAATCTTATATCTGCCCGACATACTTCTCAACTTAAAATAATGCACTGAGTATTAAGATGCATAAAGATCATACAAAGATTTATAGGCATTAATCAATTAAAAACAAAATTTCATAAATGTGAACAACTCAGGAAAATTACAATTCAGTATATCAGACTCTACGCAATCCTAGAGATTTTACATGACCACAAAACATATCTCTAGGTATTGGCTTTGTCATAGGATCTGCTACCATTCTATGCGTAGATATGTACTGTAAGTTCACGTCCTTTCGTGCAACCATATCTTTTACAAAGTTATACTTGGTATCTATATGTTTGGTCTTGCCATGATACTTTGGATCTTTGGTGTATGCTATAGCTGCTTGGCTATCACAGTTATCCAACAATGGATTTGCAGCTTTCTCATTAACACCTAAATGATCCAAAAATCTCTTAAGCCAAACTCCTTCTTATACCGCTGCTGATAATGCCACGAACTCAGCTTCCATCGTGGACAATGCTCTACACATTTGCTTCTTACTGCTCCATGATATGGCGCCATTGTTCAGTAAGAAAGCAAATCCAGAGGTAGATTTTCTTTCACCTAAATCTCCTTCCCAATCAGCATCTGAATAGCCTTCAAGTCGCAGATCCTTTCCTTGGTAATTCAACTTGAAATTAGCAAGCTTCCCTTCGATACCTCGGTATTCTCTTGACGGCTTTCCAATGTGCTTGGACCGGATTGGATTGGTATCTACTCACCATTCCAACTCGCAAAACATATGTCGGGTCTTGTACACATCATAGCATACATCAAGCTCCCAACAGCACTAGCATAAGGAACATGTTTCATTTGTTCCTTCTTTTGTGGAGTCCCTGGACACAGTCTGTGGCTCAATCCTTCACCTTTTGCAATAGGAGTGTCTATGGGTTTACAGTCTTGCATACGAAAGCGTTCAAGAACCTTATTTATATAGGTTTCTTGCGAAAGAGACAATGATCTCTTCGATCGATCTCTCGAAATCTTAACTCCAAGAATGTATGCAGCCTCACCCATATCCTTCATCTCAAAGTTAGAAGACAACCATCTCTTGACAGTATTAACCAACTCCATATTGCTTCCGACAATCAATATATCATCAACATATAATGATATGATCACAAATTGATCCTTTGATCTTTTGATATATACACAATGATCCTCATCAATCATCGTAAAATCATATGCCATTATGACATTATGAAAACGTATATACCATTGTCTTGATGACTGCTTAAGACCATATATCGACCTCAAAAGTCGACATACTTTTTCTTCTTGGTCTTTCACTATGAAACCAGCAGGTTGTTCCATATATATTTCTTCCTCTAGTTCTCCATTGAGGAAAGCAGTCTTTACATCCATCCGATGCAACTCAAGATCCGCACTTGCCACTATTGCCGAATAATGCGAATCGAGATAAATCTCACTACAGAGAAAATGTATCTTCATAATCAATTCCTTCCGTTGAATATACCCTTCGCCACAAGGCGAGCCTTATGCCTTTCAATCGAGCCATCAGCCTTTCGCTTTATTTTGAGAACCCACTTGTTCCCAATAGCTCGCGTCTTTTTGGAAGATCAACCAGTTCCCGCACTTGGTTTGATTTCATTGACTCCATTTCCTCTTCCATTGCATGAATCCACTTTTCCTTACTAGGGCAATTCGAGCCTCATTGATATTTCTTGGCTCATCCTCATCTTGTGGAGCAACCATAAAAGTTTCCCCTTCAATGTCAAAACGTCGACGGAAATACTTTGGCGACTTGTTCGCCGTATGGGAGATTGTACACTTTGTACATCATTCCCTATTATGCTCCCACTTGGATGAACTCCACTAATATCATTATCTTGATCCAAGGTCTCAAATAGGGAGTGAGCTTCCCCTATTTCGCCCTTCTTAGGAAACTCATCCTCTAAGAATGTGATATCTCGTGATTCAAATTCAGTTATACTCCCACTTTCCTGCTCACCAATGAACACATACCCTTTCGAGTGTTCCGAGTAACTTATGAAAATACTCTTCTTTCCTCTGGGACCCAATTTCCCAAACTTGTGAGAGGACTCATGTGTGTAGGCAGCGCAACCCCATGGCTTAAGAAAACTCAAGTCCGGTTTTCTACCTGTCCATAACTCATATGAAGTGGAAGTAACTGATTTGGAAGGCACCCGGTTAAGTATATACGCAACAGTTAACAATGCATCACTCCAAGAGGTGTAGGCAAGTTAGCATGCGCCATCATGGACCTAACCATTTCCAGTAGGGTTCTGTTTCTTCTTTCCGCAACACCATTTTGTTGAAGAGTGTACGGAATAGACAACTGTCTTTCTATTCCTTTTTCATCACATAATTTTCTGAACTCATCAGATAAATATTCTCTACCTCGATCGGATCTCAATGCTTTCATTTTCTTGTCTAATTGATTCTCTACCAGGTTCATAAACCTTTTAAAACAACTTATCGCTTCAGATTTATGAGAAATCAAATAGACATATCTGAATCGAGTATAATCATCAATAAAAGTGATGAAATAAACAGCCCCATGCCTTCCTTTCACATTCATTGGACCACAGATATTAGAATGGATTAAATGCAGAGGAAATTCAGCTCTTTTTCCTTTTTCAAATGGTTTCCTTGTCGTTTTCCCTTCTAGGCAATGCTTACATATGGACAAATCGATTTTTTCAATATTGCCCAACAAGCCCTCTTTGGCTAGTCTATTCATACGCTGTTGCCCAATGTGACCAAGTCTAGCATGCCACACATTTACATCATTATCATATTTATTAGGAGACGTGAGAAGGGAATAACAAACATTATTATTAACATAATCAATATCTAATACAATAAAACCATCCAGAAAATAACAACAACCATAGTAATTTGTCTCCAAAAACAAATTCACACCTCTACTATAGAAATTCATATTAAAACCTAATTTAACCAACACTAATACGACACTAAATTCGATGAATCTCCGGAGCATACAACACATCATGAAGAAACAAAGTGCGTCCACCACGCATATTCAGTTGGCATGTGCCAATTCCTTTCACTTCAGCTCTGGAGTTGTTTCCCACATAGATCCACTTAGTTCTAGTTGGTACTCGTCGGAATTCCACGAATGATCCTCTATCCTTCACTACATGGTCCGTTGCTCCTGAATCCACAGTCCATAAAGGATTAGACTCAGTTAAGAACACAGAACTTGACACATAAGCAAAGTTCTGAAAAGTACAAGGAGTGCATACCTTCTTTGGCTCACGACAATCGCGAGCATAGTGACCCTTCTTGTCACAGTTGTAGCATTTCACCCTTACAAGCTTTTTCATGCGAGGACGCTTCCGTCTTCTATGTTGGTTAAATTTGGGTTTCTTCCCTGAAGGACCTGCTTCTTCCTTGCCTTTCCCCTTATCAAACCAGTTAGGGCGCTTGCGCTTGGAGCTCGAAGCTCCATTTGAGCTAGAACCAGCATAATAAAGTTCAGCATCCGGCTTAGCCGCCAACAGGCGGTCCTCTTCCAGCTCAAGATGACACATTGCATCCTCAAAAGTTTTGATATTTTCATTATGAGTCAGGTGCACCTTCATATGCTCCCAACTCTGAGGTAAGGAACGAATCACTGCTTACACTTGCTGCTCATCTGTGAGGACATGGCCAGCATCTTTCAGCTCAGTTATCATGTTTGACATCTTTCTAAGATGTTGCTTCATGGTCTGACCATGAGGCTTCTTATAAGAGTCAAACCTGATAGTGAGCTACCTCAGTCTAGTCACCGAAGTATGACCAAATCTAGCTGCCAATGCCTCCCACATTTCCTTGGCATTGTCAAAACGCCGAAACTCTCGCATGACGTCATTTTCCATGCTGCTCAGCAATGTGATGCGAGCTAGAGAGTTCATTCTTTTCCACGCAGAAAAAGCTTCTTTGTCTCTTTTGTGCTGTGCAGTGGTTCCCTCTTCAGGTTCTACCATGGTCATGACAAGAGCCTCAAGTGCTTCTTGCTCTTCCAAAGACATACTAGATTTTCATTTGCCAAATTTCATAGTTGTCTCCATTGAGCTTTTCACCTTTGTTCAGCTCGGCAACTATGCTCTTTGTGGTCAGCCATTGATCCGAACAAATCGAGACAAATATGCACGAATTATTAATGCATATCATTTATGCATCCCTTTTTACATAAACCCATCATATTAATGAATAATTTCAAGTAAGGCTTCAGAATCAAAAGGTCACTACGTTTCCAATCATCCTCCAAAAATCCTAACTTAAAACTATCATTAATATGATTGTCATATGCAAAATCAATTCTATGAAGCTACAAAAACTTCTAAAACTACCCACAGCTAATTACCCACAAGAACTTGAAGATTGACGTAAAGCAACAGTTAATTGACATACAATAAAACAATAATGCTTTCAACTATTACCAATAACATATAAGTTGCTACATCAACAATAATCAGGTAGTAAATATTACATTAAGTTGTCCACAAAGCACACTTAATATATATCAGCTAATACAACTAACACCAAGTCAACACACGAACTGGGAAAGATCCTCTTTTGTTCAATATCTTGATCTTTTCCCTTGAAACAATACAGTAATATTCATTTACAAAATCCATCACAATTTTCTTATAGGAAGCAGTTCCGTTGACATCCCATATGCGATTCAACACATCTTGCCATTCAGGTGGAAGAGTGTTTATGAAAAATCGCACCATCTCTGACTGTGACATAGGATGACCATTCCATATGACCTGTTGAATTTTCCCGTTGACTTCAAGGACATGATCAATTAAGTCACCTCTCTCCCATCGATGATCAGTCAGCTCAGCTATCAACTTAGACAGCCTATCCCTTTGTTCATCAGTAACTGCGCGAATAGGTGTGTGCATCCTCAGGGGAGGCATGGTTCCTGCAACAAATGCAGAACAAATAAGGGATCACATTATAATCCACATAGACTTAATTGAAAAAGAAACACATTCTTTTCCTTTTTCTTTTTTTTCGGGTCAACGGTCAAAGTCAATGGTCAACGGTCAACTGGTCAACGGGCGCGCGGGTCGGATTGGTCTGACCGGTCGGGCCGGTCGAACCGCTCCCGCAGACCGACCGCACGTGCCACGCGCGTGCGGGGATGACGTCACGCAGACGTCATCCGACACGTGCCGGGCGCGTGCCTGCGTCCGCGAGTCGAGTCGGGTCGCCGGTCGGGTCGGGTCGCCGGCCGGTGATCGCCCGGCGAAACGTTGTCGGCGATGACGTCATCAGTGACGTCACCCGAACAGTTACCGACCGTTGGATGACGTCACGATGACGTCATCGCGTGACGTCAGCACGCATCAATCCGCGGACCGGCACGTGCCGGTTCACCCGCCAGCGATGTGCTCGCGCCGGTTCACCGACTAGCGCGTGCGCCGCACGCACTTGGCGATCCAGTGCCTCCGGGCGCGTCGCGCCCACGCGCAGCGCCTTCCGGCCGCGCGTGTGGGCGCGTGCGGCGTCGCCCGGCAACGCTCGACGTATCGCAAGACTCATCTCGGCGTCACCTTTCTTCCTATGCCATCGCAATTTGATTTCGACTTACGAAAACTCGGAAAAATGGCCGAAAAGCGCTCGGGTGTCGAGATTTTTGCCCCGATCCGTATGGCCGAAGTTCTTTCGCGAAAAAATCAATCGAAAACATCAAATTGATCGGGAAAAATGTGAACCTGGCTCTGATACCAATGTTGGGAATAAAGGATCCCCGAAAACCGGATTCGACACCAAATCGAACCCCTAAATCAATGCGGAAAACGAAGCCCGGGAAAAACACGCATCACCGATCGTAAAGCATACCACGGATTCGAGCATACCTTGTTAGCCAAAGATTAAGCACCGACGCCGACAAAAGGAAGAGAAACGGTCATGTTCGATTCGATGAAGCCTTGAAGGGAAGAAAATCGCACCGTATGCTTACTGTTTTTCCTTTTTGAGAGAGAGAGAGCGTAAGAAGAAAAGACGTACGTTATTTCCAACTGATACCACTTCTCTCTCTCTCCTCCCTTTTATACCTCTCCCTTCCCACGGGCCCTATTCCCGTGGGCCGGGCCTTTTGGGCCTAGCATGGGCGGATGGGCCTTAAGCCCATCCCCAATTAAAACCATCACTCCATAACTGCTCGCACAGAAGACGGGACGCAAGGGAGGGAGTGTCGGCTTTTTTCTGAGCAAGACGGGACAGAGGATCGTGTTTTGGGGGGAATGTCACAGAGAAAGAGAGTGAGGCAAGAAAGTGAGATAGAAATTACTCTAGAAGTAAAAACACAAAGCGGGGATGAAAACCAAATTTTGAGAGCACTCCAGGAGATTTTCGGACTCCGTCCTTCCCAGTCGGACGTCTTCCGTCATCACTCGCGACCATTCCCTTACCATGGCCCAGGAAATCTGTTATCCTCTGTTTTTACATTCAATCCATTAACCCTTTGCCCGAAGCCATTTCCATTGACACCGATCACTGTAGCCGGCGTACTTGGAGTCCCAATTCCGACATTCAATTATTGCTCGTCACTGTGGATCTCTTGTTTCTGTGAAGTATCGGGAGAAGCGTTGCCTTGCCTTGTTTTGTAGGCGAAAATTCTGAAGCTGTCAAGTCCTGCTCATTCTCCATGTATCGATCTCAAGTTCGTTGATCGACGCTTACCTGAACCTCTTTGGACGAGTTTACTCAGAAGTCGTGGTTGAAAATCCCACCTCGGCAAGGTTGGTTTTGGAACATTTCTTTCGGTCATTTCGTTAATGAAGTTGACGCTGGTGTATGTCTGGGAAGAGGCCAGGATTGAAATCATTTCTTTCCTCGATGAATCAAACCCTTTATGCAAAGAAAGAAGTATTTGGATTTTGGTGTGGTGTTACATTGAGTCTTTTTCCCGAGATGCTCACCAAGTATTTGGTGGAATGCGTGAGTTAAATCTGTGATCCTTGTCTCGTGTTATTGATTGATTAGGAAGCAAAACTGACACACTCGGATTGATTTTGTTGAACGATACTGATTATGGGATGTGGTTGTTAGTCTATGCATTGTGGATTAAAATGTTTTTCCCCATTTATTGCGGATCTGCTTTCCTTTCCAGTACACTTTGTGGTCTCCAAATATGTCGCCGATTATCTATTTTTGCTATGTTTTGCATCTATATGGCCCCATGATGATTGTCCTTTATGCTTGGCGAGAAACGTGGCTCGAAATCTTTGACCCATACGTTGATTAGCTCGGTGAATCTCGCGCTGGATGAGGTCCAGTTCTTCCCCTCTGCGTGTCTTTCTGCAAATCTCAGCTTTATGCATGACAGATAACGGACGATGGTGGTGCTCCACGTGACCGAAGCCAGACAACGGTGACGTTCCATTCAATGCTCGAATACGTCGATCACTTATGAGGTTGAGTCTGTTTATTTAGTAGAGCATAGCTTCTTGAGATATGCACAAGGAAGATGATAAGAAGAAGACGATTAGATAAAAATAAAAATAAAAATAAAAAAGAATAAAAAATAACGTAATGATTTTTTATCAGAAATTATTTTTCTTGATTCTATTTCCGAGAACAATTTTTTAGAAAAAGAAAGCACTTAGTAGTTATCCAAAATTTCTATTACCAGAATAAAAATGCGTTTGGTAGAATTATTAATTTTTTTTGTTTCTTTTAATTTTTAATACTTTTATTACATTTTCTTATTTTTCATTTTCTTTCTTTCATTTTCTTTTTCTCTTCTTCTTCCTCCTTCTTGGTAGCTGGTGCCCAGCAACTGGTTGGGGCAAGTTCCAACGAGCTCGCCGGAGGTGAGCCTGGCCAAGGCGAGCCTCGGCCTCACCAGATTTACGCGAGGCCAAGCCTCGCCAGTGGCCAGGTGTGCCTCACCAGGCCACCAGTGAGGCTTGACCTTGCCCAAGTGGCGCGAGGTCAACCTTGCCCTGACCTAGTGAGGCCAAGCTCGCCTAGTAGTCTCGCCTCACCTTGGCTGGGCAAGCTCGGCCTCACTGCAAGCTGGCGATCGAGGCCAGCGACACTCCAACGAGGTCGCTGACACTTATCTAGCTGATCGCTGGCTAAAAGGAAGAAGAAGAAGAAGAAGAAGAAGAAGAAGAAAAGGAAAGAGAAGAGAATTGAAAAAAAAAACGGAATTGATTCTAGAAATTATTCCCGGGAGCAAGAATCAACTTTTTTCTACTTCTTGATTCTATTTCAAATATATTTCCAAGAATAAAAAAAATTGACTTTTATTCCAAGAAACAAAAAATTTATCAAATGGATTTCTATTCTTGTTTTACTCCTAGAAACAAAAGAAAACAATTAGTTATTCTTGATAGTATTATTAAATAGGCCTAAAAGACCAATTTAAATTATTGATCGATAAGGCAATACGCTCGATGACCTGTGCCCACAGATCTAATGAGTGAGACTAGTGTTTGGCCCATGTCGGAGAAAAAAAAGAGGTGCAAAAAAGATGTCGTGACAACCGAGTTAGTGCAAGTGAAGTATGATATTAGAATGTCAAAGCACGTATTACACAGTTCGAGTTCATCAAATACGAATCGAGGTCCAAATATGTGCCTATACAAGTAAAAATAGGTTACTAAGTAAACGTTACTCTAAAGTGAAACTATTTAAAGTAATGTTAGGGGGCATATTTTGGTTCCCATTTTTACGACATCTCATTTTAAATGACGCTTAATGTCAACATGACTAATGTTTAACTTGTTTACCACTTAAGCTCATGATTTTCCACTGAAGAAAATAATTCGATGATTTGAAAAAAGTAATTTCGCACTTTGGTGATGTCAATACCAAATTGAAGGAAAGTGGGTTGAAAGGTGACTGCTAGTGTGGCTTGTGAAGTTAGTTCTTAAAAGTAAAGACTTTTAAGCGCGGGCGAGCGAACAAATTGCGATGGTGCAGTTCGAACTAGTGAACTAGTGAAGTATGTGAAATCCCAAAATGAAATAGGCCGAGTTGATTATACTGTGGCCGAAGAAGCGACACCGGCATTGGGGCTTATTTTCATAAAGTTAGCCCAAGGAGTTTGGATAAAAATGATCAATCAAAATCATAGCTTATTGCAGGCTTGCAGCTTTATAAGTCGTCTTAGTAGGAAACACAGGGCATCTTTCAGAACTAATAAATGAAAATTCCAGATAAGAGCGTGGATGAGGTTATTTTTTTAAAAAGAGTAAGAATTTGAAGTGACTAAATTAGTATTAAATAAAAATTTGAGCTCATCAGTCGTTCAAATATTTGCTGAGTGGCGAGCATGTGATATTTCCAGGGGTTCAAATATGAGCATTTTTGTAATAGAAATGCAATGGAAATCAGTCACTACTCACTCCACCCTTGGATTCACTCCACGTATGAGGATCAAAATCAACTTTGATCATTTTTATTTCTAGAGTAAAGTCGCGAGAAGTGAAGCTACCACAAAGATGAATGAGAAAATACTGCCCTGCGCTTTTGACTAAGCCAAAAAGACAACAAGAGTTGTCATCAAATCACATCAAATTCATAATGATCGGCGTAATGGTACGCTTGCTTAACACGGAAATCCTCTTTTGGACTAAATAATTTGAATGGAACACTAAGAAAAAATTCTTTCTTAGCAACTCTCGTCCAAAGTATCTAATCCTTTTGAAAAGGACTTACACTTTGATTTGTCTGAGATTATCATCGCTAAGCATTCAATGAAAAGGGCCCTGCTCAAGCGGAAGATCCTTCGCCCTAGAGCATCAAAAACTAAGATACTAGCGTACCAAGAAATCACTTACAGGTGTTCTTGTAGAAATTTTCTAATTTCTTTGATTTTATACATCAACAGATTGCATCACTTTCAACTAAATAAAAGGCTTGGTCTATTTTCATGCTTGAGCAATGAAAGAAAAAGGTAATACTTATCCAACTTGTAACTAGAATGTCTAGTGCATGAGAAAAATATGACGTACCAATTACTGGTGAAGAGATACTCAAATCAAAACACGTTTCTCAAAGTAGCACTAGCGTCTTCATCCTTGCATAACCAAAACGTCTTGTGAAAAATGCAGCCCTATTTGGTAACGTTTCTATTTTTCCTAATCTATGTTCTTTTGTTCCCCAAAATAAAATAAAATAAAAGAACAGAAATCCATTTGGTAACGTCAATTAATTTTTTTATTCCTTGGAATATAATAGTGACCAGGAAATAGATTTGAAATAAAAACAAGAAATAAAAAAAAAAAGTAACTTATTGTCCTAAAAAATAATATTTAAAAATAAGTTATTTTCTCTTTTATTTTCTTCTTTTCTTCTTTTCTTCTTCTTTGCTTTGTTACCAGCCCCCGTCGGCCGATTGCTATTGCCTCCGCCGACCATTGTTCAAGGCTAGCCGCCGTCGGCTAGTGGTGGCGGTAGGCGACAACATCAACATCATCGTGGCGAGCGGCAGTCATTAGTTGGTAGCGGCAAGCGATCGCCGATCAGCGGTCATCATCGAAGGCGATGGCGGTTGCCGGTTGGCAATTGGCGGTAGCGATAAGGAAGAATAAGAAAAAAATTAAAAAAAAATTCTACATTAGAATTTGTGAATCCTACCAAATACATCCATATTCCTTTTCCATTCCAAGAATATAAATTTTGTATAATTATCAAACACGTTCTTTTACTAAGAAATTATTATGGGGAATGGAAATAGAAAAATATATATATATATATATATATATATATATATATATATATATTTCTAAAAAGATCATTCTCCAAAATAAAAGCATTACCAAATGGACCATGATTTACACAACAAAGCTATCCTCTTAAGTTAACTAATAGGCCCACACTCTAAATTTGGATGTCTTCATTCCCATTGTCTACTGATATATCTCTAGTAAGCGAATCATGAAAGGCATACCATATAATCATGCGAATTTTAGCCACCAAAATCACGGTCGCCACATTTGCTTGTTGTTCCCGGTGCCGCGGTATTTTGGTACACATCATCCACGTTCAGACAAAGTACTCTTTATTGTTAATAAGTTCTTGGAAATGAAGAGATAAAGAAGGACGAATAAATTCAAGCAAACGAATGTGAGGTGGCAAGCATCAAATGAGCCACTTGTCAACTCTCTATAAAGCCCTCCACAGAGTACCAAAATACCGTGACAGTACCAGATAAATTCAATAATTCAAGCCAAGAGAGAGCGCACAAACTTTATAGAAAAGTATTTAGTATTTCTCATTTGATATGAAAGGAGATAAAAAAAACAATCGGAATTACTCCTTGCTTGCAAGTTCTCTCAACATCATCCACCAGTCATACTATAACCCGTGCAAATTAAAAATCTCAACCTTTCGCTATCCTTTATTGGCAAGAGGTGTCCAAAAGCTCCTACATGAGAACATCGCCGAAAGGCAACTGTACATGCACTCAATAATATAACTGAGCCATCGAAGCAAAAGCTCTCATCCCACGAATCCTCTATACATAATTGCTATTCAAAGTCATAAGACTCCAGCTTTTACTGGAAGATAAAGCTAATATTGTAATATAGTTAGTTCACAATATTTGATCACTAATGACAAACACCTTCAAATGAATAAGTGATTATCTTTACTAAGAAGTTAGGAAAAAAAGAGTGTTAACATGGAATAAAAGGTTCGACAAAAATGAAATAAAAAAGGAAAAAAAGTACTCCCTAAATAGTTATTTCATCGTGGATAACTCATTAGTTGAGAAATTCTAAATGTCACATTAAAAGTATAAAATAAATATAAAATATCGAAAACAAAAATAATTTAAGGAGTGAGATCAAAGAGACTTAGCTGAGGGGGTGATGACTCAATAACCTCTAGGCAAGGTATGATGTGGAAAAATTGAGTTTGAAAAGTGAGGAAAATTTGCTTTGGGATTTGCTTATCTAGAATCCCTTCGAAAGGAAAAAAAAATCATATTGTTTATTATAAATAATAGGGTTAATACCACGAAAAAACCCCAAACTGGTACACTTGTGACAAATTTACCCCAAACTATTTTTTTGATCACCAAAAACCCTAAACTGGTATACATTTGACAAATTTACCCCAAACGGGTACACTTGTGACAAATTTACCCTCTGTTAGTTTTCGTCAAATTTTATTCTTAAATTATTAAGTTAAATGACACGTGACGGTTGACCGGTATACCAATTTAGGATTTTACACTCCGTTTGTCACCGTTTACAATTCTTGTGATTTTTTTGTGGTATTAATCCAATTTAGCATATGGTATATTTGTCACAAATTTACCATTTTGGGATTTTTTGCAGTCGAATAAATTAGTTTTTTGTAAATTTGTCATAAATGTACCAGTTTAAGGTTTTTTTATAGTCAATCGGGGTAAATTTTTCATAAGTATAACAATTTGGGGTTTTTCATGGTCAAAAAAATAGTTTTGGATAAATTTGTCACAAGTGTATCAGTTTGGGGTTTTTCAGGGTATTAACCCTAAATAATAATCCAATAGGCAATGTTTTGTGATTGACTTATGTATACCAGTACGAGGAGCACATACTAGTACTAAGAGCACGAGAGGATAGCTAGCTTTCTTTTCTATTTCTTTAATTAATGAAAAAGGCAAGTCAAGTCGAGAAGCACTACGCAGAATGGTTCCGTGCACCTTCTGCAAAATGTTGCTTTTTATTAAATTAGTTGTATTAAATTAGTTGGTGGACGATATGCTTGCCTACTTGGAGCATCAGAAACTATTCGTTGGCTTTTGTTTCTATTTCTTAATAAGTAGAAAAAGCAAGTCAAGTCGACAGAGGAAAAGAAAGAAAGGACGCGTAAATTTTATGCACCTTCCGTGGAAATTGCGCGTGGAATAATTCACCTTTACTTTCTTTTCTATGGCTTTCTTTGATTATTACTGCGGCGTGTTTCGAGGAAGGAGAGAAAGTCATGGTCATAAGGAACAAAGTGATATGCACATGAGAGAGATAAAGCTGCAACCCGACCAGACAGTAAGCATTCTGCGTAAGCAGTAAGCACATCAACTTTCATCGCCTCTAATGGCCGCTTCTTCGAATCTGAAAGGGAAGTTCTTTCTAGGAATCTCTCACGCTCTCTCTTAAAAGAGACAATTTCCCATAAAAAAGAAAAAACAAGGCAGGGCGTTCACGAAAAGGGTGGAAGGGGAGACCACCATCTTCAGGCAGCATTTTTCTGGAAAAGAAAAAGAAAAGCATTCCCCACCCTTTCTCTTCTCCTGAACTCAACCGACCAGCCACCTCCACCATCTCCATCCGACTAGCTCCCGCCGGCGACTGCTCTCGCATTCCGTTCCCGAAATCCTATCTCACTCCTTCACCGTCACCTACTTCTTTACTCCCACGAAAAAGGAAAAAGAAAAAAAAAAAAAAAAGCGTCTTGGTCTTTCTCTACGCCGGGAACGGTCGCCGTTGAAGCCCCACACAAAACCTCGGAGCCACAGCCGATCTACGTCGTCCGCCCGCTGCCATTCGTCATCGCCGTCCCTGACCTCGGTGGAGTCGACTGAAGGCTGACGCGAGTTTGGAGTCGCTATTCTCAACCTTCGCCGCCGACGAAGCCCGCGGAATCCAAGCCAGGTAGGGCCGCCGCGATTGAGTGCTCGTTCCTTCTTTTTATTTTTTATTTTTTTGCCGCGTCCCGCTTGATTTCAAAAGAGCAAAGCAAGCTCGATTTCTTTAGTCCTCCCTAGCGTCGGATCTGAATGAGTCGGCTTTTCTTAAGTTTGAACGTTGCTCGCTGATTTCTCGAGTTTAGGTGTGAGCTCGAGCTCCGAATGGGTCCATATTCGCTCTCCAACTGGCTGCCCACACGTGGTTGAAGAAATGCCTGAACTGCTTCGAATTTGTTCCGTTCATTGCAAGACATGGTATGGAAAATTTTACTTTGAAAAGTGAGGGAAATTTATTTTGGGATTTGCTTTTGTTGAATACCTCTTGAAAGAAAAAAGTCAGACAGTTCATTATAAATGATATTCCAACAGGCGGTGTTTTGCGATTGACTCATGTATATTAGCACCAGGAGCATGGGAGTGTTGCTAGTTTTCTTTTCTATTTCTTTTAATAATAGAAAAGGCAAGTCAAGTCGAGAAGCAGCTATATAGGATGGTTCCGTGCACCTTATGCAAAATGCTGCTTTCTGTTAAATTAGTTGGTGGAGTATATGCTTATCGCCTCGGAGCATCAGAAATGATCTGGTTTTTGTTTCCATTTCTTTATTAGTACAAAGCGATATCCATATGAGAGATAGAGCTGCAACCAGACCAGACACTAAGCATTCTGAGGAAGCACATCAAACTTCATCTTCTCTAATGGCTGTTTCTTCAGATCTGAAAGGGAATTATGATGTCTTCCTGAGTTTTAGAGGTACGGATGTTCGAAACAACTTTCTCGGTCATCTCTATGCGGCTCTTGATCAGAAAGGAATCTACACTTACATTGATAGCAAGGAGCTTCGGAAAGGCGAACAAATAACACCGGCACTTATTAATGCGATCGAGGACTCATGCATTGCAATCATCATTTTCTCCGAGGACTATGCTTCCTCACCGTGGTGTTTGGAAGAGGTGGAGAAAATCATGGAGTGCAAGGAGCAAAGAGGACTCACGGTATTTCCGGTGTTTTACAAAGTGGAACCCAAAGAAGTGAGAACGCCAAGAGGGAGCTACCGAGAAGCTATGGTTAAGCATGAGAACAAGTTTGGGAGAGATTCAGAGAAAGTGAAGAGATGGGAGAAGGCTCTCCTTGATGCGGGTAGCTTATCTGGGTGGGAATTGAAGGATAAGTAAGTACTATGTAGTGATTGATGTGACACTGCTTTGTTTTTTTCTTTTTTATATGCATAATCTCTTCTTCTTTTTCCACAAAAGTTAATTATCTTTGGAAATTGATGTATCTAGTACCTTTCCAGATTTTGTTAGAGATGAAGCAGATCTTATCAAGAGAATTGTGCAGGAGATCTCTATGCAGCTAGACCGAACACCGTTACACGTTGCCAAGCATCCAGTTGGAATACATCGACAAGTGGTAAAGCTGGAATCTATGTTAAATCTTGAGTCTCGTGATGATGTTGTCATGATAGGATTATGGGGACAAGGAGGCATAGGAAAAACAACATTAGCCAAAGCCCTTTATAATGATATATTCAGAGGATTTGAGGCTTCATGTTTTTTGGCAAACATTCGTGAAACTTCAAAAGATTCCAAGGATTTAGTTCATTTGCAGGAAAAATTGTTTTCTGAGATATTAATGGGAAAAGAATTAACAGTGTTTAGTGTTGATGGAGGTATTAATTTGATGCGATGTAGACTTTGCCGCAAAAGAGTCCTCCTTGTTCTCGACGATGTCGATGACGTAAAACAATTAAATGCTTTAGCTGGAGGGCGTGAATGGTTTGGTAAAGGAAGCATAATCATCATTACTACAAGAGATAAGCATCTATTAACTGTCTATGGGATAGATGAAGATCATATCTATGAAGTTAAAACTCTAGATGATTTGGAAGCTCTTGAACTTTTCGATAAACATGCTTTTCTTGGAAGTAAGGAAATAGTGATAAGGAGGGATCTTGTGGATAGTGCTTTGCATTATGCTAATGGACTTCCTTTAGCACTTGAGGTATTAGGCTCTTTCCTACGTGGTAGAAGAGAACAGGAGTGGGAAAGTGCATTGAATAAACTTGCTAAAAGTCCTGACAAAACCATCAATAATGTTCTCAAGTTAAGTTATGATGGACTAGAGGACTATGCAAAGGAGATATTCCTTGATATTGCATGTTTCTTCAAGGGGCGATCTATAGAGTACATTATAGAAGTCCTTAACAGTTGCGACTTTGACACGACTATTGGAGTGCAAGTCCTTGTTGAGAAGTCCTTAATAACTAAAGGAGGGGAGACAGTACAGATGCATGACTTGATTCAATTGATGGGCATGGATATTGTTAAACAAGAATGTCACGATGATCCTGGAAGACGCAGCAGATTATGGCTTTGTGAAGATGTCTATGAAGTTCTATCAGGGGAAATGGTAAGTTCTGTTGGTTTAAACACTGATTTTACTCTCTTCTTCTCTGACTTCGTATACTAATTGCAATGCAAGTTCTATAAATGCAGGGAACAAATGCAGTAAAAGCCATAGTTTTGGATTTACCCAAGACAGAAGCAATATACATAGGTCCCAATGCTTTCACAAACATGAGAAGATTGAGGTTGCTCATCATGATTAATGTGCTTAACTCTTTTCAAGGTCCCATCTGTCTTCCTAACGGACTGAGATGTTTTCAATGGCCTGAATGTCCTTCTTCAGTTCTCAAATTTCCCCCTAGCCCAAAGAAGTTAGTCAGACTTGATATGTGCAAAAGCAACATTCAAGTTGTGGTGGACCAATTTAAGGTGCGCATTCAAATGAATTGTCCTTATCTCTTACATATCTATATCTGTATGCATATGATTATGATTATATATATGTATGTCTTATTGAAAACTTTGAATGCAATAATTACTAACTCGATGCTTGTTAATTGTGCTTAAGAATCATCTGCATCTATTAAATTGTTTATATATGATTAAAGCATTAAAAACGAGATGTCGATCTACTGCATGAACCAACATAAGTAGATTCTTCCCGTTTTAGGGGAGTATAAAACACTTTTCTATGTGAATTTTAATGTCGACTCAAACAGAAGATTGTCGCGACCAAATTTTCGGGGTTTAAACCACCTAGGGTTTGGCTAATGGATTGTTAAACCTAGACTTAACTCGGGCTCTCCCAAGCCCATACCAATTCGCGACTTAGATTCAAGTTTTTAACATGCAATTGATTTTCAATTAGGAGCCGCCACTAATCTATTTTTGGTGGGTCGATTAGAAACCCAAGTAAAATAACGGGAGAATTATTTTACTCCTACGAACCAGAGACTATGGGTACGGGGACTTGGTTACGCTAAATTTCTCTAACGCCCTTTCGGTACCATTTCTTTTATTTTGAAAAAATGTTTTTTGCAAGCAGCTTGGGTTTATTTTAAATCTATTTCCCTAACATGTGAGGTTATCATGCGCGTGCACAAACCACCAATTTAACACTCAGATAAACAATAAATAAATTGCAAAAACTTACCTCCAAGCAACGAAAGCATCTGCAATGTTAAATTAAAATCCACATCAACAACCCTGGATAAGGTTTCTAATTAACACACAATTTCTTTTTTCTTTTTCACTTAATTAATGAAAATCATGCAATATGCAATGCGATATTAACTAAATGACCTAATCCTAATGACATGTAATTTCTAATTAAATAGGCCTAGCAAAAATACTAAACGACACGCCTCTCAATGAATCTAACACTAATGATGTGCATATGAAGTTTTTTTTTTCTCTTTTTCCTAAAAGAATGCATTTCATCATAAATAATAAAATTAATTTAACCTATGACATTTTTTGGTATTTTTCAAGAAATTCGAAATTAGGTGAAATGTGAGAATTACCTAATTAGATTAAGATCCTATTTAATTTATTTTAGGAATTAGGTTGAGCCAAATCCTAATTTAAACTAAAATATTATCTTAACCTAGATAATCCTAAAATGCGATCTATTTACTAAAATACCTAAACCTATGGTAAATTAAGAAAAATATGATCTAAAATTAAACTAAATGCAATTTTACTCTAATATGGTATGACGTGCAAAAGATGCCCTAATTTTACATGACATATGCATAATGACCTTTTTTGTGTTTTTCCTTTTTTTCCTTTTTTTTTTAAATTTCAAAATTAATAATTGCCAAATAATTAAACATGCAATCCAAATTAAAAAGAACTAACAACCTAAATTAATTGATTTGATTTTTCTATTTTTTTGAAAATTCGAAATAAAATTCTTATTATGAACATGTAAACCCTAAAACTACATTTTTTATTTTTTGCTTTTTAAGAAAACTAACCTAAGTAATACCACAACAAATCAAGCAATATTGATACCCAAAATTGACGAACCGTATCTCGCGCATGAGATCGGATTGGCCAATTTCACATAAATCACGAATCGGATCTCGGGCGAGAGATCGGATTGGCAATTTTTTTAAGTAATTGCGAGTCGGATTTCGGGCGCGAAAATCGGACTAACAATCACTAATCTCAAGGCAATTTTATATCATGGAATTATCAATTTCACATAAGAGGATAATTACACTAAAAAGATAAAATAAAATAGCAAAAACAATAAAGCAAAAATAAGATAAAGAAAATACCTAAATTTCCTCTTACTTTTCTCTTTTCTTTTTTTTTTCTTTTCCTTTTTCCTGAAAAAGAAAAAAAAATAATAAAGCTGGTGGGTCCGGCGAGGGGGTTGTCGTGGGACGGCACGGGCCTGCGTCGCGGGAGCTCGGATCACGGGCTTCAGCCGGCGGGGCGCTGCAGGGACGGCGGGAGGCCTCGGGCGGCTGCGGTGAGGAACTCCGGCGTCCGGATCGGGCTGTTGGGTGCGGCGTCCGGAGCAAGGGCGGCGTCGGATTTGGGTCTTCAACGAGGCTCGGCACCGACGAAAGTGAAGCGCCGAGCTGTGTCCGGGCCTTCTGTCGTCGGGGCTGAAGCCAGTAGTCGCGCCGGTGTGGCTGGATCTCGGGCGAAATCAGCGTCTCGTTGTGGTAGATCGGACTCCGAGCGGTGCGTAGGGCTCGATGAACGCAAGATCCGCAAAACCGAACGCGAGGCTGAGCAGGAACAGGGTGGCGCCGAGCGGCTGCAAACGGCGGAGCAGAGGGGCGGTTCGGCACGGGCGAGCGGAGATGGCGCGGTCGGACGCCGGAGGGAGCGGACGGTGATGGCGCCGGCGAAGACCCACCCCCCCGCGAGGAAGATGAACAGTCGCGTGGGGGGGGGGTTTTTTTCTCTTTTTTTTTACGTCACTTCTTTTCTTTTTTCTCAATCCCTCACCTCATGTCTACTCTCTGCTCTCTCTCTCTTCTGCTGTACTTTTCACCTCTGTCTTTTTGTTCTTTTTCTTTTACTCCACGAACGAACCCCAAGAACTCCTCACGTAATTGCTCTCAAAAGTTTCGAAAAATCACCCCCTTTGTCTGTACGTGCGCAACGCCTTTTATAGGGGAAAATTTTAGATCTTTGAAGCGTATTTTATTTCCAATTTCGCTCGTGCATAATTCTTTGAATATATCATTGCACCACACGTGATATTCTCTTTTGTATTTTTCACATATTCTATCCAAAAAAATTCCCCTTTTTGCGCAAAAACACATCCGAGTGTATATTACCTAAAATCTTAATGGAATATAAAACTTGCCTAAACTATATGCCATGTGATTTAATTGTTTTTTTTTTATTTAGCAAAAATTAACCCCAAAAATTTAGGTGTCAACAGCTGCCCCTCTTTGAAGGTGAGCTCGCAGAGGTTGCCTTCAAAGACAAATTGAGACCTAAATTTTGGTCATGCTCATGCAACGAAATGATTTTTTGTCGGAACATAAATTCCATTTTTTAATGCAAAATACTAATGCAAATGATAGATGAACCTACCTGAAATAACTTACCTTTGAGGAGGATAGAGTAATTCGAGGTAGTGAGTGTTACCTGTCCAGGACCCGTACCATTCTACGGTCGCCTAGAATAGTAACATGACTTTGTGAAGATGCTGCTTTCCTAGGACCCGTACCATTTTACGGTCGCCTAGTATGGCAAAAAGGAGCTGCTTTCTTAGGACCCGTACCATTCTACGGTCGCCCAATACGGCAAAAAGGTTTTGTAAGGAACTGCTTTCCCAGGACCCGTACCATTCTACGGTCGCCTAAACGGGGATTCCTTCTCCAGGACCCGTACCATTCTACGGTCGCCTGAATAGGGAATAAGTGTTGTCAAGGACCCGTACCATTCTATGGTCGCCTAAACGGGGATTCCTTCTCCAGGACCCGTACCATTCTACGGTTGCCTGAAGAGGGAATAAGTGTTGTCAAGGACCCGTACCATTCTACGGTCGCCTCGACGAAGAAAATTATTTTTCCAGGACCCGTACCATTCTACGGTCGCCTGTTAAAGCAATAAATGTAGTCTAGGACCCTTACCATTCTACGGTCGCCTAGATTGAGGCTTTGCTTGGCTAGGACCCGAACCATTCTTCGGTCGCCCAACCTTACGACAGAAATCATCTGATCAGGACCCGAACCATTCTTCGGTCGCCTTAATCAAATTGAATCTGGAGGAAAAATCTTTGGGGGACAACTCAATTGAGTGTTGGTATGCTTAAAAGGGAATACCTGTACAATGACAAATATTCAAGGTATAGATAGAGATATACTTACCTGGTAACATCTCCTATCTTCAGGGATACGTCTCCTGCAAAACATGGTCGTAGGAGAGGCAACATGCATTTGTAAACATGCATCAATATAATGATGATTTTCATTAATCTTACACCACCTAATTTCCATTCTGAACACATGAGTGTCATGAATGTGTCAAATGAGGGATGCTCTGGTCTGAAAGGACTTTTTCTCTCATCCTTATTAAAATGGCAATTTCATCCTGACCTTTGATGCAGGATTTTATCAATCACGCTATCTCACCATCGTCATGCCAAACAAGGGTCTGAGCAATCTCGCAAGTGGTACGATCTCAACAATCTGAGAGGTCTTTAAAAGGGACCGTAATGTGGGCTTAGTTAACGGCTTAACAAAGGGGACTCTTTTGAGTCGAGGTTATTGAAAGGACAACTCTTTAATCATCTCCAGGTTTACAAGTCAAGAACCCTGCAAAATGAGAAAGAAATAATTTTGCTCACACTCCTTCGAGCGATGCTTATGACATGTGAATTCATACGCTAATTCAAGTGCCCTAATTAGAAGAGACTTTACAAGGGACGTAACATAGGCTGGGTTCATGAAATGATCATTAGGCTCAAAATATGTGTTAAGGGTGAGAGTTGATGATCATCTTGGCATTGCCACCAGTTTTCTTTTTCACCATCAGGGATTGTCTTCATGAAATGCCCCATTGATTGTGAAAACTCAACATTTGAGCTCTTTGAGTATTACTCCATCTAGCAATTGACAGTCATCTATCTTGACTCTCTTTTTTTTCATTTATGGGCATTGGCCTTGCATTTACTAGGCACACCGCTTTTTCATGCCCCTAGTTCTTGTTCATGGGCATTGGCCTTGCTTTTACCAGGCACACCGCTTTTTCATCCCCCTTAATTCTATTTTGATTTCTATGCAAGTGTCAAGCAATTACACTTTGAATGACATTCAAACTTTCAAAGGCTTTCATCTGTCTCTTGCCTTGCCCCAGTGTGGGGGATGATCACCAACTGGGTTTAAAAGAAACGAAATTGCAGGCTCAAGTGGGCTATGCAAAGGATATAAGTATGTAGGATAGAGAAAGAAATGCTCTTCGTCATCCTAAGGCACTTAAATTACCACATGAATTCAATGTAATAGCATGACTAGAAGATTGATGCAAGTGAGAGCAAGAAAATTTCAATTCATTTTCCTCACCTCATTCTGCCATTTTATCTCCCATTTGCCCCAATGTGGGGTGATTCTTGACAGGGGTAATTTGAAAAGAATATCTATAAGTGTATGGGCTCAAAAGGGTTAAGCAATGGATCACCTGTAGTGTTTATGATAGAGAAAAGAATGCCTCTCATCACCGTGGTTGACGTACCCTTTGCGAGATAGCGCTTTTCCTTGCGGGCATGGAATTTCTTCACACAACTCACCGATAATTAGTGTATGGGATAGTGTATGGAACAAGGCTTGCCTTTCATCATTCCAAAGTATCTCATTTGACACATTCAATTTATTTCACACAATTCATCAAGGAGGAAAAATGCAAAATTTATGACAAATTTGAACAATTCAGCTGAAGTATAATATATTATTCATCATAAAATACTTGTAATTCGAGACAAGACATGGCGAATTCTATCATGGATAATACTTCTTGACAGTATCAGAATTAATTGGAGTGAAAAACTCATGACCACCCATCTCTGCTTGGATCAAGGCACTTCTAGGAAGTACCTTCTTCACCACATATGGGTGGTTGCAGTTTGGAGCAAACTTGCCCCCAGAATCTGGAATTGGATTGGATCCTCTTCATACCTTTGCATGCTATAAGACTGTTTCGAAACATAATATAGATGGGTCAAAAAGACAAACGGGGTAAATCATTTTTTTTTAAAGATTTTTTTTTGAAGAATTTTTTTAAAAAAAAGCAATTATAAGAGTATTTTTTTTGAAGCATTTTGACACGAGAAAGCATGATGAAGCCCAGGCGTCGAAATTTCTCCATGGATGATATTTTCTTTTTATTGTTGGCTGGATATCATCACTGGGCTGGTTTGGTATACCTCATCATGCCCTCAAAATAAAACTTGCAATTTTATTGATATTCATCAATCAATTACATTTATTGAATGGAAATGCGATTTTCAAGCCCTAAAAAGAAAGTGAAGAAAAAGAAATAAAAGACAAGCCCTAGAAAGTGATAAAAATTCCCTCGCAGGGGAATGTGGGAAAGCAATAAACGAGTTACTCTTGTGGGCTAGAACCCATCTTCTCCGGAGGTCCTTCGTCAATGGTCCCTATGAAGACATCATCAAAGAGACTAGAGATTCCTTCCAATGCATCTTCAGGGTTTTCCGTCTCCAGGGATGTCAAATCATCTATGCCATCCCATCCATCTGGGACAATGTCGCGGGGATCAATGTAGAAACTGGGAGGAGCCGAATACTTCACCAAATAGTCGAATTTTCCGCTTGGCTGCCCCAGGGTGTCCATTATTTCCGCTTCATCCTGCATCATTACCGGGGGGCTAGGGAATGTCTCACGAATGTTCGGGGGTGATGGATTTTGCCTTCCTTGCCCTTGGTCAGTTGGTGGGTTCTGCCTTACCTGCCTTCCTCCTCTAGAACTTTCCTCACCTCTTCCATGGTACCCTAATTCAGCAGCACAGGACCTCTGAGGGACTTCATTGGGACTTTGAATACTCTGACCATTTCTTTCAAGGCCAGTACCAGGAACAAAACCATTCCCAATCGTCACCCTTCCCATCATAAGGGCAACATTTGAAACTTCAGCAGTGGGTGGTGAGTCTCGAGGTGCATGTATGGTGGACACCAACTCCAATGAGTGGTAACTCGATTCGACTTCAACGTCTGGATCAAGAATAGCATTGACCATACCCTCATGCTTTGGTAGTGGATTCTTTTGGACGTTCGGCCGAGCAGTTTGAAATGAGAAGGCCTTCGTGTCCAGGAGGTCTTGGATCTTATGCTTGAGAGTGAAACATTCATCAGTTGAATGCCCCAATTCGCCGCTATGGTAATCACACTTCTTCATCGGGTCGTAGCCTCGGATGCTTTCACGATTAGGACGCTTCGGCTCATTAGTAAGCAAACCTTTCTTTCTTAGGATTGCCAACACTTGGGATGGAGATCCAGGGAGAGGGGTGAACTGTCTTCTTGCTTGGGCAGCTTGTTGCCTTTGATTCATCTGGATAGTCGAGGCGCGATTGGTGCTTTCTTGGCTATAAGCCATATTCACATCTTCAGCAGGCTCTTTATCCTTCTTGACAGAGAACCTTTTAGTAGATGGCTCAGAAAACCATCCTTCCCTTATCCCCATCTCGATCTGCTCTCCTACAGGAATAAGTTGATTGAAGCTCTCGACATACGTACTGGCCATTCGATTGCGGAACTCCGAAGGAAGGGTCTTCACGAACAACTTCATCAATTCCTTGTTGGCAGGCTCAGGAGTAATTTGAGCTGCCAAGTTTCTCCATCTTACAACATATTCTTTAAACGACTCACTCCTTTTCTTTTCCATCCGCTCCAGGTCTTCTCGAGAAGGTGCGATGTCCATGTTGAACTTGTACTGTTTGAGGAACGCATCTGCCACTTCGTTCCAGGTTTCGAGGAGGTTCACGTTCTTCATCACATACCAGTTTAGCGCGGGCCCAATCAAACTTGCGTGAAACGATTGGATCATGAGGGGCTCATTTTTGACGTGTTGGGCCATGCGCACATGATACATCTGCAAATGAGATTTCGGACAAGATGTCCCATCGTACTTTTCAAATTCTGGCATTTTAAACTTGCTTGGCATTTTAACTTTCTCATAGACCGAGAGGTCAAATGGGAGTGAGCTTTGCGACTCTTGTAGTTGTCTCACTTTCTCCTCCAGCTTTGCAACGCGCTCATCCTGATCTGTCTTGGGAACATTGTCTAGCTTGGCCTTTCCAACAAGGACCACGTCATCTTCCAACCCAGGCATTTCATCATCATTCATTTGGGCCCTATTTGCTTGCCTCGGGACTACAATCTTAGGGAGAGCAAGTGGAGGAACCGGATTCACTTGGAGGGATTGAAGTTGAGCCGTTATAAGCTCCATAGAGGCAGCTAACTGTTGGAGTCGGCCTTCCACGGAGGACATACGATCGCGCATCTCGCTTTGGTCGGCCATTCTTGCTCTTAATCGCGTGATAATAGGCGAGCGTGGAGAATCCGTTATCACCTAAATTTAAGAAATGAACACAAATAAGTATCGCATATGAAAATACGTCGATCCATGGCAATACTCTAGAAATTTTATTCATCAATAGAGCTTTTGACAAGCCTAGAACTTCGAAATGTCCCTAACAAATGAACTAAGAAAGTAAATGACCCAACTTCCTAAACATTAATCTAAAAATGAAAATAGCAAGATTGATTCAAGCATTTCATTTGGCTTGATCAATATACACTTGGGACACCATTCAGCGCAATCGCTTATTCTCCTCTTGAGCTTTTTCAGCAACTCTTTTGAGGCGTTTATTGTCAGCTCGATTGGTGATCTTCAACGGTGCCTTCGGTATCTTCGGAAGCAGCTCCTCGGGAATTTTGTGTTGTTGGATATACTTAATCGAGGCATAGTACTTCCTTTCCTTGCCTTTCAACTCCTGCTCGGGCCATTTGAGTTTTTGTGGACGGCACATGTCCCACATCGATTTGATAGTAAGAATGGAATCTTCATGGTCTCGGCTCCCATCAACAAAACTAACATGGAGTGGCTCTGCTTGTAACGCCGGGGGAAGCTCTTGTACGACTTGATACTGACGAGTCACCCTAGTCGGATAGTACTCCAATGCTCCAATGAATCCCAATAGAGGGATTGGGCCAACTCCTCCACACGAGAGTCTCGCTACCCGAACTTGGAACCATTTAGCATGCCATAGGAAACCTTTGGAAGTTGGTTTTTTCATGAAAGCTAGCCATTTTGAATAATGATAATCCGGTGCATGTTTTTGGTTGTTCTCAAATCTCATAATAGGGTGATTGGAATTACTAACATCATGTATAGTCATTAGACCACCAAACCCTTGTATATGTGAAAGAAACCAAATTTGCAAAAGTTCGGGGAGAGGAGTGGAAGGTCTTATCACCACCCCTTTAAACCGAGTGAGGGAAAGGAAAGTTTCAGTTAGAACAAAGTGTTTACAAAATTCTTTCCTTCCAACACTAGTTTAACTAATTGAGCAATCAAAGGATTAATAGCATTCTTGTAGTAAGGAAAAACTATAAACCCAAAGAAAGCTAAAAGGAAAACCCTTCGCATTTGAGATGAAATACCTTTCTCAAAACATTCTTTCAAAAAGGATAAAGGACATGTATTGCGATGAGCCTTTAAAATCTTTCTTATATCATCTTCCTTAATTCTCAGAAAATCAGATAAAGTCATAACAGGATCTATTCCGATAGGCGGACTAATCAATTCAGCTTTCAAGGACTTTCCTATGGCAATGCTATACTCTTCCAAGGTGGGAGTGAGCTCATGCTTACCGCCGAAGATAAAGGTAGAAGTCTTGGGGCACCAAGAGTGGGCGAGTGCTTGGACGAGGCCACCATGGATGTTGATACGCAGCAATGGAAGCAGTCGACCAATATGTGACTCTACGAACTGACGGCCATTTTGGTCCAATTTGTCCCACCAAGCGCCAAGCTCTTCCTTCGAAGGGAGTATAATTCGAATGTCCGACGTCCCCATTGTATATTGATCAAGACTTAGGACAGTCCTAATGCCATGGACCGACAAAATAATGCGATAAAGTAAGTAAATTGCAAAGGCCAAAAATTTAAAGAACTTACTTTATCAATGATGGGCAATCACATAGACATGCGCATGATAAGTGGCTCGATTTCTAGTCTATAAGGCTTGACAAGGTGGAGCCACAAGGATGATCAGACTAGCCACGGGCTTGTGGACTACGTCGGGTCCTCATGACTCCGGCTTAGTCAAAGAACCGACCCAGGTTGCGGGCATGCGAACCGAGGTGGGTATTCTTGACACCATGAATGAAATTTCGGGATTGAGATGGGCGACTCGTACCGCGGGCTTGCGGTCGGAGTGGTATCCATCTCAATACCATCCTAGATGATCCTAACGCGGCCCAAGTCCGGCGGCAGGTTGTGTGTGCAATAGTGTAGTGCTAGATGCAAGGCATGCACGACAGTTTATATCAAGCAACACTTCGTTCATGAAAATAAACCATACATTCCTACATCTCCCTGCAAAACAAAGGTTAACAAAGACTTCCCCTTATACCTCCCATCCTGCAAAAACATTTTAACACCTTAAATGTTAGGGACGTACCTGGAATCCTCGCTGCCAAACAAAAGCATTTTTAAAAAGAAAAGAAAAATTGGCCTAAGTCCACTAAGAGTTTTAACTCAAGTCCCCAGTGGAGTAGCCAAGTTGTCGCGACCAAAATTTTCGAGGTGTGAACCACCTAGGATTTGGCTAATGGATTATTAAGCCTAGACTTAATTCGAGCTCTCCTAAGCCCATACCAATTCGCGACTTAGATTCAAGTTTTTAACATGCAATTGATTTTCAATTAGGAGCCGCCACTAATCTATTTTTGGTGGGTCGATTAGAAACCCAAGTAAAATAACGGGAGAATTATTTTACTCCTACGAACCGAGACTATGGGTACGGGGACTTGGTTACGCTAAATTTCTCTAACGCCCTTTCGGTACCATTTCTTTTATTTTGAAAAAATGTTTTTTGCAAGCAATTTGGGTTTATTTTAAATCTATTTCCCTAACATGTAAGGTGTATCATGCGCGTGCAAAACCACCAATTTAACACTCAATAAACAATAAATAAATTGCAAAAACTTACCTCCAAGCAACGAAAGCATCTGCAATGTTAAATTAAAATCCACATCAACAACCCTTGATAAGGTTTCTAATTAACACACAATTTCTTTTTTTTTTTCACTTAATTAATGAAAATCATGCAATATGCAATGCGATATTAACAAAATGACCTAATCCTAATGACATGTAATTTCTAATTAAATGGGCCTAGCAAAAATACTAAATGACACGCATCTCAATGAATCTAACACTAATGATGTGCATATGAAGTTTTTTTTTCTTTTTCCTAAAAGAATGCATTTCATCATAAATAATAAAATTAATTTAACCTATGACATTTTTTGGTATTTTTCAAGAAATTCGAAATTAGGTGAAATGTGAAAATTACCTAATTAGATTAAGATCCTATTTAATTTATTTTAGGAATTAGGTTGAGCCAAATCCTAATTTAAACTAAAATATTATCTTAACCTAGATAATCCTAAAATGCAATCTATTTAATAAAATACCTAAACCTATGGTAAATTAAGAAAAAAATGATCTAAAATTAAACTAAATGCAATTTTACTCTAATATGGTATGACGTGCAAAAGATGCCCTAATTTTACATGACATATGCATAATGACTTTTTTTTGTGTTTTTCCTTTTTTCCCTTTTTTTTAAATTTCAAAATTAATAATTGCCAAATAATTAAACATGCAATCCAAATTAAAAAAAAAACTAACAACCTAAATTAATTGATTTGATTTTTCTTTTTTTTTGAAAATTCGAAATAAAATTCTTATTATGAACATGTAAACCCTAAAACTACATTTTTTTTTTTTTATTTTTAAGAAAACTAACCTAAGTAACCACAACAAATCAAGCAATATTGACACCCAAAATTGACGAACCATATCTCGCGCATGAGATCGGGTTGGCCAATTTCACATAAATCACGAATCGGATCTCGGCGGGAGATCGGATTGGCAATTTTTAAGTAATTGCGAGTCGGATTTCGAGCGAAAATCGGACTAACAATCACTAATCTCAAGGCAATTTTATATCATGGAATTATCAATTTCACATAAGAGGATAATTACACTAAAAAGATAAAATAAAATAGCAAAAACAATAAAGAAAAAATAAGATAAAGAAAATACCTAAATTTCCTCTTACTTTTCTCTTTTCTTTTTTTTTTTCTTTTCCTTTTTCCTGAAAAAGAAAAAAAAAAAATAATAAAGCTGGTGGGTCCGGCGAAGGGGATTGTCGTGGGTTCCAGCACGGGCACGGGAGCGGCGGGAGCTCGGATCACGGGCTTCGGGCGGGGCGCCGGCAGGGACGGACGGGAGGCCAACAACGGCGGACCGGTGAGGAACTCCGGCGTCGGATCGGTGTGTTGGGTGCGGCGTCCGGAGGAAGGGCGGCGTCGGATTTGGGTCTTCAACGAGGCTCGGCACCGACGAAAGTGAAGGGCCGAGCTGCGTCCGGGCCTTCACGTCGGGCTGGGTCACGGATCGCGCCGGTGGAGCGGATCTCGGGCGGATCGGGTCTCGTTGTGGTAGATCGGACTCCGAGCGGTGCGTAGGGCTCGACGGTGGCGCAAGATCCGCAAAACCGAACGCGAGGCTGAGCGGGGCGGGGGTGGCACCGGGCGGCTTTGCAAACGGCGGAGCATAGGGGCGGGGCACGGGCGATAGCGGAGATGGCGCGCGGAATGGTGACACCGGAGGGAGCGGACGGTGATGGCGGGGTAGCCCACCCCCCCCGAGGAAGATGAACCGCGTGGGGGGGGGCTTTTTTTTCTTTTTTTTACGTCACTTCTTTTCCCCTTTTTTTCAATCCCTCACCTCATGTCTACTCTCTGCTCTCTCTTTTCTGCTGTACTTTTCACCTCTGTCTTTTTGTTCTTTTTCTTTTACTCCACGAACGGAACCCCAAGAACTCCTCACGTAATTGCTCTCAAAAGTTTCGAAAAATCACCCCCCTTTGTCTGTACGTGCGCAACGCCTTTTATAGGGAAAATTTTAGATCTTTGAAGCGTATTTTATTTCCAATTTCGCTTGTGCATAATTCTTTGAATATATCATTGCACCACACGTGATATTCTCTTTTGTATTTTTCACATATTCTATCCAAAAAATTCCCCTTTTTGCGCAAAAACACGTCCGAGTGTATATTACCTAAAATCTTAATGGAATATAAAACTTGCCTAAACTATATGCCATGTGATTTAATTGTTTTTTTTTTTATTTAGCAAAAATTAACCCCAAAAATTTAGGTGTCAACAAAGATACTCACTAAAAAAGTTCAATCTCATTTTCAAATGTTAGAAGTGCTGAAATCATTAGAAGAATGGACTTATACAGTTAGTAACTTTCATATCGAAAATTGGAACAAGAACTTATTGGTGACATAATTTAACAATTGAATGGTGAACGTGATTAGTATTTTAATAAACATGAACTGCCTGACGATTCAATTTGTGTGCCTTTGAAATGATAGATACTAAAAATGCTATCAAAGATTATATATTTTATATAAGAGACGAGCTTACTAGATTCTTTTTGAAATTGCATATGAAAATAGAATGAGATTTTTCTTCCTTATTTGCTTTAACATTGAAGCGAATGCACGCTAGGTACTTTTAATTGAACCTCCCGTTGTTGTTTCTATAATAGAATGCAATTGATAATGAAAAGATATGTAGAAATCATGTAGTAAAAGATCTTTAAAGGAGTTGAGTCTTTACTGTAAGTCAACCCCAAAAGTCCCGCCTCTTTTTATTGTGCTGACCTAACGATAGATTTCTGGCAAGTACTTCTTTATTTTTAGGAGGATTAAGCAGAACTCCAAGAAAGTTATCTTCATTTTTATGGATAAAATATTCACTTTCAAATATAACTGAGAGTTTCTCCTTCTCCTTCCGATTATGTAACACGTTCCCCTCCATTCCTTTCAATCGGGCCATTCGGTTGCGCCCTTACTCCATTTATTCCTAAGTGAGAAATCATAGGACGAAAAGCAACTCTAGGGGAGATAGATTGACCAGCCATTCCTTCTCCCACTATTTTAAATAAAAGCTTGTGGAGTACAATTCCATGGAACAGTCTTACTTTATAGACGTGCTAGCGCACCACATCTAGGACGCTGATTGCGCGTAATGGCTTTCACACATGACTAATAAGGCTTTCTAAAGAGAAGACTAATAAGGCTTTCTAAAGAGAAGTAAGGGGCTCACTTTGCTAATTTAAATATATTTAAACTTAAATCTAATCTTAAGTTATGTATATATGTATTATATTTATATTCATATAAATACTACTGTACAAAGTAAAGGTGACCTTCCGCGGGATTTCAATTTAATTCCTTCCCCAAAATGTCTCAATTACTTATTTTACAAATATTGTATTCATTGAGAAGGTGTATAAACTATTAATCTATTTTATCTCTCACATGTTTCACAATCTAAATTTTAATATTTTCTATCCCATAACAAATTTCTTATTGCAAATTTTAATCTTGAAATATCCTACATACATTCTATGTTTGTGTATTGTGTGTTTACCCACAATTTCTTTCCATTAAACATTTCTAATTTAGTGGTTTTGCTCAATTTTTCAGATATCAATTTTTTTGCAAATCTTGTGCATACTCTTTTTAGTTTTCTCTTCCTATGCCTCAAAAGAGACAAACTTCATGGACTTTCAATTTTGCTGTCATGCTTGTCGGCCACATTGACGCCGGAATGTGTTGAGCGAACAAATAAATAGAAGGGGTTTTTCAATCTAAATGAAGTGGAAAAACCCCACTATGGAGGATAGGAAAGAGACAACATACACTAGGTCTCCCTTGGCCAAATCACCACCTTTGTAGGCCAGTCCAAGGATGCAGCACTCTCTCGTTCACTCATGAATCCCCTAAAAGGGCAGAGAGAAAGACAAAGAAAAGATAGAATGAAACTTCATTTAATAGATTAATTGTGTTTACCATGAGACACCGAGAGGGCACTTATAAGTAGAAGCCTACCATACCTTTGAGTAACCTTTAAGTAAAGAAAAATGAAACCAAAATACAAAATTCAAACAAGCTACAATATTATCATATTGTAACGAGACTAAAACAATCCTAAAAAGTATAAAACAGGCTCACTGATCAAGAAATATATTTTATCCCTATTATTCTATTCACAAGAGAGAATCTTGAAATCTTGAAAAGACTCCTCCTCGAGGCCAACTTCATAGTGATAGATTAGCAACATTGAAACTAGTGGAAACACCATTCCCTCCACAAAGCTCACTTTTGCAGGTATTATTATCGATGTGTTCCAAAACTAGAAAAGAACCGTCCGTAGCACCACGACTAGGTGGAAAGCGCTCTTCTCAAATGAATCCAGACAAGATCACCTTCTTTAAAAACAGCAGGCTTTTCTTTCTATTTTTTTTTTTTGGCTTGACTGGGATATTTGACATTTTGCTTAGCACTTCTCTTCCTCACTTCCTCATGTAACTTATTGATTGTCTTAGCTCTTTCTCCATATTAGTGGTGGATAATGGTGTAAGATCCAAAGGACTTAAAAGATGCATTCACTACACAACGTAAGGAGTTGTCTTAGGAATACCATGTGGATGCATAATTTCACTAATATAAAATTCAGCAACATATAATGGATCAAGGGTCTACTACATTCAACAAAATGTGTGATTCTCAAAAATCGATCAACGAAGCACCATGACCTAATAAGTGATGACACGAGAGATTCCCAAGCTTCCACCACCATTATGGCAGGTTTGCATATCTCTGCATAAGATTGTAGGTCCATCAAGTGCCACCTATGTTAGCTTATATTCATGTCATGAATTAGTTGGCAAAGGATTTGACCATGGCTCATGTGCTCCCACTTGAGGTCACACTCTCTCTCTAAATTACATGTATTGATTCTAAACATGTACATAGTAGAAGTGGCCACGCTACTTAGCATTGGAATGAATTCTCTTGTGTGTCGCTTGATAGAGCTTAGTGTGTGGTGAAATTACAAGTATTATTCTTTTTTTTATCTTCTCTTTTGGCCAAGGATCGCTTAATAAACTCATATTTAAAAGGGGAGGGGGAGTGCTCTGTATACACCATATGGTCAACTAATTTCTGATCACACGAGTCTTGAATGATGATCAAGTGTTTTTCATTAAGTATTTTTATCTTCATTTTCTTTCCATGTGGATATTTCTTGCAGGACTTTAAAAATTTGAAGTTCTTTTACTTCAGTAAATGTCTGTCCATAATTTGTATGCCGAACCTCGATTTTTGTCCAAATCTCAAGGAATTGGATCTCAATGGGTGCAAAAATTTGGAGTGTGCTCACGAATCAGTTGCATATCATGCCAAGTTGAGGTTGTTGAATCTAGCAGGTTGCTCTAACCTTCATCATCTCCCTGATATACTCCAACCCAAGAATCTTCAACATCTCAATCTTAGTGGTTGCTCAAAGTTGCGAAGATTCCCTGATATTCCAGATAAAATGAAATGCTTGCAAGAACTTTTTTATTTAATGAAGACTTCAATTGAGGAACTTCCTTCATCCATAGAAAATCTTGTCTCTTTGAGAATTTGAGTTTATTTAAATGCAAGAAATTGGCAAACCTCCCATCTAGCATTTACAAGTTGCCAAATCTTGGAAGACCTTGCTACTTGATGGTTGTTCAAAACTAATCAAGTTTCCAAAGAAGGAGGAGGATTCAAGTGATCTGCATAGCAAGACAGGATTTCCCAAGCTATGGCGGTTATGCTTAGGGGATGCAATCTACTAGAAGTAGAGTTCCTAGAGAATCATTCATGTTTTCCATCCTTAACAGATTTGGATTTGTCCAAAAATAATTTTGCTAAGCTTCCAACGTGCGGGCACCTACATAATTTACTTGATTTGGATGTTTCGGAATGCCGACAGCTACAAGAGATTGGCGAGGTTTCAGGGCAATTGCTTAATTGAAGGCAAGGAATTGTGAATCTCTAAGCAAAATTCCCTCCGACATATTGTCCATTAACCGATTATTTCGTGATTCGGTCCATAGTGAGGTTAGACTCTCTCTCCCTCCATCCCTCCGTCCCTCCATCCCTCCCTCCCTCTCTGATTAATACGGAGTCGTGTACATATATCGCTAATTGTAGCTAAATTTGACTCATTGAAACTCCTCTTTTTCGATTGTCAAATTCGAAATAATATCTTAACAATTTACTTTTACAGCAGCGAGTTTGGAGCGACACTATTCTACTCGGAGGAGAGATGCCGCAATGGATACTCCCGAATAAGGATGGTTATATATCTTTCAACGTTTCGAAGGATTTGTATGAGAAGTTCCTAAAATTAGCTATATGTGTTGTATTTCGAGTAAAGGAAGGGAAACGAAAGGAATTTAAGCTCAGTTTACACACTAATGGCAGATTCCAACAAGAAGTCTGCAGGCCATGGACGTTCCCCATATTGCATTCAGAACATGTGTTTTTACGTTGCATGCAATGAAGGACCTATGGAGTAGACGAGAGTAGATCCTTTTGGTCGAAATGACTCAAGTTCTTTCCAGTTAGGCATTAAAGCACCGGATGAGGTAATTGTAAAAAAGTGCGGATTTCGATTAATGTGCAAGCCACTAGAAGACGATTTGGAGGCTTTGAATCAAGATGATGAGTTGTTAGATCCAAGTTTGTTTTATGAGATTTGGCATCACAATGAAGAAGCGACCAGAGAGGAAGAAATTTCGGCCGATCTCTCAAATCTGGAAAAGGTCTCTCCCTCCCTCCCTTCCCTCGCTCCGTGATATGGGTGCTTTCTGTTTTTATAATGCAAAACTGCAAATGCTAGTAAACAAAACAAGCTAATGTATTGTGATTTTGCACCTATATGTAATAGCAGTTGTCCCTCAATGAAGATAATCACCAATCAAGGTCAGAGGCAGACAGTACAAGTGAAACAGAAACGTACGAAACAGAAACGGACGAGGAAGCCATGGGCGACATGTCATGGTCTGACTTATCAGTTGAGGTCTCTCTCTCTCTCTCTCTCTCTCTCTCTCTCTCTCTCTCTCTCCGCCCCCAGGGATACGCGCGGATTCATAAGTGCATGTGTTGATTTGTTGTTGGAGTGTACATCAGGCGCACTGTGTTTGTATAACGCAAAAACTGAAAATTCTATACAAATAAGCAAATCTAATGGAGAGTGATTATGCACCATGTGCTACGACAATACTCGCAAGTGAAGTGATTGATTTCATGAGTATTACATATAAGGCAAGGAAAGATCGATATGTTTAATTATTACAAAAACTCTAGTTTTGGTTAAATTACCAGAAAAATTCTCAAATCAAACTCTTCTATTTTAACTAATTATCAACTTTAGTACATCTAACAATTTACTGGTATAACAGAAGTATCGCTATTCTGAAATTTCTTGTTACTGCATGGATATTCTTCCTGGAGGAGATATGCCAGAGGAGTTCATCATTGTTGAAGGCAATATCATATCTTTCATGGTTTCACAAGACTATTATGATAAGTTCTCGGGATTAGCTCTCTTGGGTGACATGTCATGGTCTGACTTATCAGTTGAGGTCTCTCTCTCTCTCTCTCTCTCTCTCTCTCTCTCGTGGCCCCTGAGGATACGTGCGGATTTATAAGTGCATGTGTTGATTTGTTGTTGGAGTGTACGTTAGGCGCACTGTGTTTGTATAACACAAAAACTGAAAATTCTATACATATAAGCAAATCTAACAGAGAGTGATTATGCACCATGTGCTACAACAATACTCGCAAGTGAAGTGACTGATTTCATGAGTATTACATATAAGGCTAGGAAAGATCGATATGTTTAATTATTACAAGAACTCTAGCTTTGGTTAAATTACCAGAAAAATTCTCAAATCAAACTCTTTTATTTTAACTAATTATCAACTTTAGTACGTCTAACAATTTACCGGTATAACAGAAGTATCGCTATTCTGAAATTGCTCCTCACTACATGGATATTCTTCCCGAAGGAGATATGCCAGAGGAGTTCATCATTGTTGAAGATAGTACCATATCTTTCATGGTTTCACAAGACTTTTATGATAAGTTCTTGGGATTAGCTCTCTGTGTTGTTTTCACTGTAGAAGATGGAGAAAAGGAAATATTCTTCAACATCGTGCCCCATCTTAACGGCCAAAGACGGAATGGGTTATCAGGATCTCTTGGTTCATTTAATTCAATCACATGTGGATTCAATATCTCAAACCGAATGTGCTATGGGGAGTGTTGGAGGGAGCTGTTGATTTTCTTGAATTTGACAAGGATTGCTTACAATTTTGCCTCACACTTAATGTATCGGGTGGAACTGTAAAAAAATTGGGATATGTGCTAAGATGCAAGCAAATGGATGATGATTTGAAAGTTGTGCTTGAAGACAAGCAATTAGTCAACCCAGCTTCAATCTATGAAATGAAGCTCAAAGAATTCTTCTACAAATTTCTCCCACGCCAAATGAAGCGAATGGAAGCCGAGGACTGGAACTGGTACAACAGTGACATAGAAACATATTAAATGGGAAGAGGCGAGTGTAATAGTGTTGGCGTGTAGCTCTTAAAGAAGCAATCATTAAGCTAGCACAACAAACTGGGGGTTGGCATATGTTTCCTGATACCTCGGAACATTTATGTTTGTTGTTGAAGTAAGAGATGGCATTCACTTCAATCTCTAATGTCAGATTTGGAAAATGGAGAGAGGGTGACTTGGCACACAAGATACTTCAATTCAGTAGAACGTGGCTTCATGTTTGGCTCAAATATCTTTAGCACATGTAGTCAAATCATATCAATAAATGACATGTCAATATTTTTCGTTACTCAGATTTGGTGGAGCTAACAAAAATACTTAATTGTATTGATTGGATAGATTTTAAGACTTCATTTCACTTTTTGAAAGTCTTGAAACTTGATTATACTTTTGCAACAAGTTTTACTACTTATGGAGTACTTATTTATAAACAAATTGTATTCATATTTCATTTCCCGAGCATTGTTTCCCTTTACTTGGGTAATTTCAATTTTTTTTTTTTATGCAGTTTATAGATGAAGCAAAAATGTTTGCGGAACTAATGTGTTTCTATACATATCCCTGTTATAGCAGTATGTTAAACTTTGCTCATTGCCAAAAAATAATCTTTGTTATGCCCTTATCTTAATGTTAGTCGTTAGTAAACTTAAATTAATAAAGTAAATTTCATCAAATGGTCATAATAAATAACGAAATTTCTCGGTAAATATTCTAGAACAAGTGTAAATCACCCAAAATCCTCAAAATATGGTTATTAACTTTGCAGTATAACTTTGCATCACGAACATCCCTTTCGTTATTGCTAATTTGTGAGCGTCATCATTATTCAATTCTCCATTGATACAGTATTTCTCCTCTTTATTTGTAAATGATAATATTTGTACATCATAAGTATTTTTCCGACAGTCATAAGTCCCATGAAGTCCTCATTATCATCACTACATCTCTAGTTAGTATCTTTCTTTTGAGGTTAGCAATTTGATTGTAGAGTTTATCTCTTGATGATCCTATCACTTAGGAATTATCCAATAGCATGGTAAATTCCTTCATCAAACCCATAAGTGACGATATGGATTTTTAGTAACTACAAAGTGCATATCAACAGCAGTACTTGCTAGAGAGTCCTTGCAACTTTAGGTGATGATAAATAGCATTTCTTCAAAGGGAGTAGGTTTCCTAAAGTTCTCACAAGCTTGGGAATTCTAGCATTTGAAAACTTTTCAAGGGGCCACCTCCTTGTTTGAGAAAATTATTTTATTCAGCAGTCAAATCACTAATGGCTAACGTGATGTGACCAGCCAATTAAATCGATCGTATAAAATGCCACCTCTTTTTTGTGGTGATTCTAAACTTGATTAGCACTCTTCAATATATGTGTGTGTGTGTATATACCGTGTCGTATAACTTAAATTTTGAAATTGATTTGCTTATATGCCACACATGACACATTCTAAACTTGATTAGCGTACCGTATAACATCATACAAACCTTGTCCTCTTTCAAAACTTGATTAGACACATCATGACCTTGTCCCTTGTACTGACACACCTCTTTTTTGTGGTGATTCTAAACTTGATTAGCTATATCATGTATGTATGTATATTAGCACTAATATATATGTTTTCCAAGTAAACTATCCTTAATCTAATACTGGCTCTTCTATACTCTGATAAGAATGATCCCAGTGGAGCCAATCTACAAAATCAATGGACCAAAGATTTGAAAACAACGCATCATGTATTTCCTGTTTAAATTCTTCTCAATTCATAATACAAAATGGTTGAATATAACAATAGGATAGACATTAAACACATGGCTAACAACTATATCGATTATTTTAAATCAGAACCTTATCTAAGTATTTAATAAGAAAGTCTATTATACTAGACACTTAATTACTAGCTAGGTACACTTATCTCATGGAAGGGACCTAGGTGTGGTCTCCTGGCTTTTACAGACCACCTTTTCGAGGACAATGAAGAAGCAGGTTGACCAATCTCGTTCAACAATGGCGCACGATGGGAAAAGTCCACTTACCGGCCTAGACATCCACGGAACATCACGGCATAGGCCAAGCCGAAGACGCTTTTATCACATTAAAGTTCTCGGGATGTCTACATTTTCGCATATCAGTGGGCAATTATGCCCTCCCATATGTTGGATCACCGTTTGAATGAAAATGGGCCTCACAAGGCACACCATTCAATCTTGCAAAGTATCATGTGTTTTTGACTTCTTACATGGAATTAATGAATCTACAGAGAGTTTTATTAGCTTAAAAAATCGCTTAACTCCCTGTGTTATTAGAGCAGCATCACCATGCAAGGTTCAATTAAGCTGTTAGATGAAGTAAGGATCTTTTATTTCCCCATTTTGGGACAAGGTAGTATACAAGACTAGTAAGGTACCAGCCTTTGAAGACAGAAGATAACCTCAGACTAACATGCGCTCTATGTTGCAGCTAATAGAGAATGAAAAGATTTATATTTGAGGCAAGCCAAGAAAAAATAATGAGTAACCTCATAAGTTGCTCCGGGAAGAAGCTCAAGTTATAGACTTCCTTCTTTCAGCATCAGTTTCCCGCTCACAATTCGACTCTCTCCCCACTTCCTCATGGATGCAATGACCAAGCCACAAGATTGTTGTGATTCTTGAGAACTGGACAAGTCCCATCTGACACAATGCTATTCCACAAAAACAATAAGAAAAAAATCAGGATTATTATGGGATTATTGGAAAATCTACTACGAAAACTTCGCAGGTGCTCATGGTCTTTACACACTATCCATCACTTAGGAGCTTTGGAGACTTAATTCATCTAAATGATGTTATGATGATATATCAACCAATGAAAACCAACAAAAGATCTATACTACTTTTTTGCCAAAATAACCAAAGATAATTGTCAGTCAAAGTTGTTTAATTTTAGAAATCTGCACCAATTTGAATGGAAGAACTAGCATATGTACTATCTGTGTCATCTCCAACTGCAGATGGATTGCATTTGGGTCCTTATAGATGGAGCTTAAGTGCATTTTGGATCTTACCCGTCTTTTATCAATTACAAGAAGAAGTGTGCATAAATGCTTAGTGCCTTTTTTGTCAAAGAAATAAAAGGAAAAGGAATGACATCTTCATGGGAACCCCAAACTACGGTTACAACAAAACCATCACTTTGGAAGGGAATTTAGAAATTAAACCATCACTTGTCAAATTCATGTGATGTCTCTTATATATTCATGAAAAGGTTTAGCCCAGGGACAGCAATAACTGAATTTCCTTATCTCCTTCCCCCTTTGACTTCTCACCAAACTCACCTATGCCAATGCCAACAAATCTACCAGGGTAGGTGTTATATGCATGCACAACAGTTATGTACAAAGAATCTCCAAATTACAATTGCCAGTATAAAATGCATCAAACAGGCAGACTATCCAAGAAAAATAACACCATTGAAAATTTTGTACCTATAGATTTTTCTAAAGTTGGCAACAGGTGGAAAACTAGAAAGTGCACTTATCCCAAAGATCAAAAAAGAGATGCATGCATCAAATTCATGCTAATGGAAGTAGAAAAAAATATATGTCTAATCAAATATTTGAAAGACAGCATACTGATATCTGAAATTCAATAGATGATGGTGCACATACTTTAACAAAAGATCAGATACAAAGAGCCCCCATATCAGGTGGCCCTCCATCAGATCCACTAGAAAGTGCAGATGTGTCAGACCCTCTCTTGCCTCGCTGCTTTTCCTTTCTACCTTTTCTGGATTCAAGAGCTTGATTACTGCAAAACAACATTTAGACATAAAAAAGGAGAAATCTTCAGTGCTGTCTTTGTTCTTGTAAGTACAAATTTATATTACTCATGTATGAACATTTTTCCAAAGTGAACCCATTATTCGACAAAGCATAGGAGTGAGAAAATAGTCCAGACTTGAAGTTAAGTACGATACAATGTTGGATACATAAGCCATAATTTCAAGATACGTATGAACTCGAATCACACAGAAACAGGAAAGGTACTTCAACAAAAGACAAGCTTAAACTATAACTTGACATATAAAGCACTGAGAGAACGAGAAATACTTGGAAATTGCAGAGACTTTCCCTGTCCCTGACCCGCAACAGGACTTGTATTTCTTTTTTGAACCACATGGACAATTCTTGTTTCTTGGAATTTTCTGCATTTCAAGGTAAAACAAGCAAATAAAAATGAAGGAGCGCATCACCAACAGTTCTGACATTTAAGCTAAAACCAAAATGGTAAAAGAGGTAACATTGTCGTCTTTTGTGGAAACCTTGTCTTCTCGCTGGGCACTGCCATCATCATGAGTCCGTTTAGCGCTATTGCTAGGTGGATTTTCTTTATTGGCCTCTTCCACAGGTTCCTCTCTCCGTTCCTCAGAATTTCCACTGGCATCATCACCTAAACACCACAAAGAAATATGAAATAGTTTTGGGTGTAACATGTTTGACTACCCCAAAATCTATGGTTGACAAGACAAAGCACGCTAATTCTACCAGTTGCATCAAAATGACTCCAAACAAGCTTCTCGTGAAGCTCAACATGGTATCTCTGAAACTGCAAAGTTAAATTATTAAAGAAAATCTAGAGAGATAAATACTGACCAGCCATTACCATGAGAAGCATCTGCATTGCAGGGAGACTGGACAGCTTCCTCTGAAAAATCTTCAATACCTTTTTCTGCTATCAAATACTCTATGGCAGCATCAACACCCCCATACATTTGCAGCAATGTCTGTAAAAGTATCACATGTCACACAGAAGCCACAGAAAGGTCTTGTATTCTAATTCTAGACACCCAGCAAATGAGAGGAAAGCATTTAATGCAAACAAGCAAGCAGAAGAAGCGAGGACATAACCTGCTCAACTTTCTCAATGTTCTCACAACCACTTCCAGCCATGACTAGCTTGATGGATCCAGCATCAGTAATATCCTTACCAGATCCTGATTTAGACTTCTTTGACCCAGCTTTTGCTTGGCGAGACGATGACGAGAGATTAGAATCGGCCTTTCAGCAAAGGAAATTATCAAATCACATACTTAAATTCACAATTTGTCCGACTTCCCTACTAACTTAAATTAGAATTAAATTCCAGTAGCAACCTCGATTGTAATTGGCCTAGCTGGCCCATCTCCAGTGTCTTCCTTCAACCTCACACTGTTGTAATGTTCCTCATCATGATAAGATCTAATAAAGCAAAGCAAAATATATAAGTTCAAAAAACGAAACACCATCAGTACAAAAAGAACATAAGATTTTCCCTATCCACAAAACAATAATGGCACAACACACATTTTTTATGCTTACTGGTTTCACATGATGACACTTATCGAAGATAGTAAAGTAAATTTCATGATCCTCATGAGAATCCAAGGTCATGATGGCTAACTAGACAGATCCAATCCATCTTAACTTAGAATATTAAGGGATGCCATTCATTGAAAGATTGTGAATGGGAATTTCAATAAAATAATTTATCGAAGAAACAAAAGCTAAAGTGACATTTCGGTCTCCTACCACATATGCTTAGCCAGTAATTTATCCCTCTCCGACCACACCAAAACATCTCTCAAACTAGCAAAAGAACTTCCATGGTTAAATCTAACAACACCGCAACTACACTCAGATCTGCAACTTATGAGATGTTGTCCTTGCATGCCAAAATAATTTCACAAATCAGCAGTCTCCCTGAACAAGCTGCAGTACCTTCTTTCGTGTAATGAGCTGGTTTGCTTGGACGACTTGTAATTATAGCTTTCGTTTTTAAAAAAAAGATCTTGCAGCTCTTGCAATTTGACTTTTATGAAACTCAAAACAACTAAAACCTTTTAAAAATAAACAAACTTGACCAGGAGAAATATATAATCTTTTCATAATCACTTAAAAAATAAAAACATTGTTTTATTTTCAAATCTTTTGAGGGAAAGTAAAACGTAAGAAAAGGTCATTTATTTAAGTGTATACAAACAGAGCCAAATCTCATCCCAGTATTTGAGCACTTGCTTACCAAAAAAAGCATCAGTCTCTATATTCAGAAAACTCACAAATGGATCATACGAGCACCAGGCTGATCAAAATTGCGTATGTACCACCGAGGTGACATGTTCTGCATCAAGTAAGGAGTGAGATAAATTGTTCCATTTGGCGTCAACGAACAGATATTTGCATGCACAGCATGTATCAAAACTAATTAGTGCTGTGTAGATTCATCAAGGACATATAGAACACTCAAAAAACCAGCAATTTTGTAACAAGTTCGATATATTAAGTCTTCTTTGAATTAGGATTATATGCAACCATCGGAACTCCTTGTGCTAAAAGGTGCAATATATCTCTGAAAAAATCTTTTGCACATCACTATCAATGGTTCTTCCACATGCTTTCGCCACAATAGACATCGCAAGACATGCCGGATATCATTGCGCTTCAGATGAGTCAATTTTTCAGTCTGAAAAGTAACAAATTATAACCAGACAGAAAAGAACAAGCTATAACCATTATGAGAACAACATCCTAAGTGGTCTTTTGATCTAAACAATGATGGGGGAACAACTTCTCAGATAAAGGAGGGCCATATTGGGGAAGAAAGCAGTTATATGATTAAGTGGAGAATGAGTCTGGAAACCAATAATCATGGGTTCTTCAATGGTCATCGAATTCTAGGATGCATGCTTAAACAGCGAAACTTCAAATCCAGTGGCAAGGCTAACAATTGACTAGTCTAATGACATCCTCATTTAGTCTGGATGTTTCTCCCGAAGGAATGAAAAGACAGTAACCAACAAAACTTCACGTAGGTGATGGTTGATGACTTCATTGTCAGTCTTACCCGATGAATGCAAATGTTACTCCGTGTAACAAGAGAAGCTGCTTGCAATTCCATATGACCAGCCCATGTGCCATCATTGTCCATGGTTTTGCAATACTCCTCAAATGGTGCATCATCCTCAATAAATGGTTCAAACATTTCACGATTTTTCTGTCATTAACAATTCCCATCTTAGATGCATATATCAGGTCCATTCTTCAGACGAGGATTTTATTTCCTTAAACACATCACTATGAGAAAAACCAATGAAAATAAAGGATTCTGTTGAAACTTGAAACAAGCAAGACTATCAATTTGTGCCATTGCAAAACATTAAAGTTTTATCATGCATGGTAAAAAGTTGACTTATTATAAGTTAGTATCAATTCTCTAATTTTTTATTTTCTCAATATCTCCTCCAAAAATATGTCGGTTTGCATAATAATGGCACCCTAAAGTAGCAACCGCACATTCCTGTAGGCTAGAACAATGTGGGTAGCTATAAAGTCCAGCTTCCTCCTGCACCTGTCAGTTTAGGCCAAGATACACCATCCAAATCATGGTTAACACTCAGAAGGTTTTCCTCTCTAGTAAAATAAGAATGTCAAATTGCTCAGGTGATCCTTGTGTTGTTATAGCTCTATGCAACTGTGACTGTGAGCTGAATATCAGCAGGAATAACCATTGGCAGCAGAAATGTATGCTTCAATGTATAATACCCATTTTAACTTGGTTTTTTCTTCAAAGGCATGCTATTTCAGTGTCTATATAAGTGTGAGATCCATCAATACTTACAGAAAAGTCCAAGAACAAAATGCACCAAATAAAGTTTAGATATGGATCACTAAGGACTAACACAAATGAGGACTACATCACCATGTAAAGCCCCCCCCCCCCCCCCCCAAAACATAATTCCTACAGTTTGAAAAAGAGAAATCTGGACTCCACATACCAATATGTACTGAACAACCATACTACGGTACTTCCCATGTTCTTCTTCATTGCCTTCCAACTGATCTGCAAGGGCCCTGATTAACAAGAGTGGACAACTATGAAAATTCCAACCATAGCAAAGGCGTTTCTATAAACAAAAGCTCCATACAAGGCTGTAAGATTACCTGGACAATGGATAATTCAAATATGTGGAATGAAAACAGGAATGAGGCACATGGTTAGTTTCTCTAGGCATTGTACCATAGCGATACAATAGTGATAGAAATTTACAAAGTTACTTAGTTGGATAATGGAAGAGTCAATCTAATATCCTCGAGACTAAGTTAAAAGAGCTACATTCCTTGACAAATGAGCTCTTCTTCGAGATATATTTCCAGGTGCAGTGTCTCAAGCAGAATGATACATTATACGAAATGCAATAATTTTTCCAACTGAGGAATTTCTAGTACATGGATGATAGTGTTCCAGAACCAGTGTACCATAAAACGCACTTTGTGTTGTGTTCTGACGATAGAGTGGTAATGCAATGAGCATACCAAAAATCTTCCAAAACAGAGAGGAATACTGTTATCTAACAAAAAAAAAAAAAATCAAACCCTGGAAACATTCAACAAAATCATGAACAATACGGTGATCTTTTTCTAACAAGGAACACAGACCTGAAAAAGCAATTACCATCTGCAGTCACCTGGACAATTTTCAGGCCCAGAGCATCAAGCTGAGCTCGGAACTGCGTGTTATCCGCTTGCTTCCCCTGCTTTTTGACCTGTTCATCAACGCATCCCACATTCACGTCCACTCAGATTCCGAGAACAACCACCAACGAACACTTCAACCAGGAACTTAGCCAAAAGCACGTCCACCAAAGCTCAATTCAGAGGCCTCGCCCCAACAAACAGATCATAGAAGCAATTGAAACTTTCGAATTTCTTCTTCGGAGACAAAACACGCCGCCTCATCGAAGAGCAAGCAATAGTCACGAGTGCCCAAATAGATGGAAATTGCAACCATCAGTAGCGAAGGAAATCGCTTACGTGAGGCTGTTTCTTGGCGTTGGACTTGTGCTGCTGCTTCTGCACCATCGCTGCGGAGAGAAGACGATGAATGCCGCCGGCGATGATCGGGCGAGGTCGAGATTTGCCGCCGGGAGACGGCGCTCGAACACCAGAGAGTCGGGGCGGTTCGAACCGGAGCGAGGATCGCCCAGCGAAGAAGATGGAGACGGATGCCAGATGGGCCGTGGGCTTTTCCCGTTCGTTCGAGACCAATTTGTTCTTTTAAAAGATAATGATGGGCCGAGGAGCGAGCCCAATTCTATGCATATCTCTTACCTTTTTTTTCCTTTTTTTCAATTAGATCACGATGCTTAGCGTCAATTACAATCTGGCCCTTTTGCTGTCAATTTTGGCAACTAACCCCCTTTCTTTCTTTGTCTATCGCGTCGTGAAATCGTCTCGAATGTGCAATTGATTGCTTCTAGTTTATTTTGGTCGGAGGTCTGGACTCAGATTCTCGTCTCGAATATGTCCAATCAACATTTTCTTCGTTTTTTTTTTTTTGGTCGGTCAAAACATTTTGTTCAGCAATTTATTATTAGGGGCACCTCAAGGACATTTGTTAAGCCATAATTTTTTTGGAAAATGTATAGTTTCCAATTTATTATTTGTTTTCATGCCATGCACAATCGATACTTTGAAAATCAAATTATCCCAAATTAAGTATGTCGAGCACTCATTAACATTATCGTTTTTACAAAATTTAGGTATGAGCTTAACTTTTTTGGTGGTGTTGTTGGGAGCACTTGAGAAGTAAATTCTCAAAAACACCAAGTCAATGTGAAGGAGGGCACCCTTAAAATGTCTTGAAGAGAAGGACTGATCGAGAATCACGAAAACTAATCCAAACTCTATCTTACCATTTAGAAGAAAAAGGAAAAGAAAAGAGCGTCAATTTTAAGTAATTATTGGGATTCTGTTGGCTTGTTCAGGTCATGGCCACATCAAATGAGTTGTGTGACAATGACCCGCATAGCCATTATGGTATCGCCCTGCACGTCAAACGCACTCATTAGCAATAACTCCTCAGGGAATATATTTTGCACATTTAAAATTCATTTAAAATAACTTGAAAAAAAAATCCCAAAATCGATATCCTTATTCTACAACTGCTCCAAATTAATTTTCATCTTAAAATCAATTTTACAATTGGTAGCCCTTCACATATTAATATCGTCTCGCGAAAATTTCCATACTCCCGACCCAAATCTATCCAATCAACATTTGAGTTCAATATCCCATTAAAATGCACACATAAAATCTAACACAAAGAATGACAGATCTAATATGGAAAATCCACGTATGTTAACATATTTGCCTTTTAATGGGATAGAGGGGGACAAATATTGGTCAAGGATACCAACTTGAGTTTTTTTCATGAGCCAAAAATTAATTTTCAGATGTATGAGACTCTTTTTTGGGTAGGATAAAAAATAGCTGTCGACGAATGTGTCATGAGGATGCTGGTTTGAAATTTTTAGTGGCATCATCAGTCACCGACAAAAAGCCCTTATTATTTCAGAAGTATGAGACTCTTTTTTGGGTAGGATGAAAAATAGTTGTCGATGAATGTGTTGCGAGGATACTGACTTGAAATTTTTAGTGGCATCATCAGTCATTTGACAAAAAGCCTTATTAATTGAGCGACGCAACGAGGCTATCTCAATCAACTAAAGCCAGGTTAAAGCGGGGCTGTCACTGACCCAAAAGTCGCGCTGAATTAAAGCTGACAAGAGACCGCTGAACATCATGATTGGTGTATGATCATCGCGTCCGTCCCGGCTCCTTTCACGTTCTCCATTTAATTCCGGGGGCGGTGGTTGTGGTGTGGGGATTGCTTCACGAGTGCGCCACCTTACCACGGCGAATTATTAATATAAGTAAAGCTTGCACATTCCTAACTCCCATTTTGGACCGACCTATCTATTCAAATCGACGTATAGTAAACAACCGACTGAATAAAACAGAGAAAAATAAATGATGAGGAGGAGGCTAATTTATGGGAGATCTTTAGTCGAATGGTGGTCCTCTTTTTGCAATTCGGGGTGGTTGACAGCCATCCCAGCTTTATAAATAATTGAACCTGTATGGAACGAATCGAACGATGACCAGCGATGCTTTGCCACAAAATGTTCCTAATTGAAAATATTAAAAAATTAGAATAAGGATTCAGTGCCCGTTCTTTGATCATGCCGCCTTTTTTTATTATTATATTCGATGAATCGATAGTAGTTTATAGTGGGTATTGTCCTTTCGAGTTTTTTTTTTTGGTCTTCTTAATTCACAGGTACGAAGTAGGTAGGTGCTAGAGAACGACCACACGTGACGTGAAGTGAAGGACGTTGACGGTCCATCCATTGAATTATTGATTCTCTTAGGGACAAATTGGTCAAGAATTGGCAGCGACCACAATGTCGAGTGTGGACCGTACTACAAATAATTCAGTGTGTGCTTTTCATTTAATTATGATCAAAGTGGCATCACTTATTGGAAACTTTTGAGCTGGACTCAATGATAGGATGAGGGGGTGAAATACAAGAAGAAACATAAGTTGTGAGCATCCCTCGTCTAGTTAAAGTGTCCAAGAAAAAATAGAGGTGGAATTGGAGCTATTATTATTTTTCGTAATTATTCATCGGCTCATGCTAACGAGTTTGAAGGTACCTTTTCAAAGACGATTTTGTTAACGAGTACCTTGCAACCAATTAAGGGAATTTTGCAGTTTTGAATTTACTGACAATTCACGTGTTATGCACATTTAATGCTTGGAAATTGCATTATTCCAAATCAAGTATTGTTAATAAATGAGCACTCATTAACAAGATCCTCAAGTGTCTATTATGTTAATATATTGAGTTATGTGATAAATTTTATATATAATTTACTTATGCATTTATATGTCAATGAGTTATTTAAAATAGTAATTCCTTTAGATGAATTTTAATATATGAGGAACAAAAAGGGGTGTTCTCGGTTGAGCATTCACGGCCCTAGTAATTGAAATTGAGATTCCTAGGATATCTTATCTTTATCCTATCTTAAATAAATAGACTTAGACTTCACTTAGATAGGTCAATCTAATCCTACCATTGATTGCACTTAAATTGTGATGGACCCTATACTAATTATAGTTCATAGTGCTCCCTTTAATCAATGTGACACATTACTCAAAAAAAAAAACAAGTATTTAGTTACTAATGAATTTACACTTCATTATACATATTTGTATTTTTTTCTTCCCCTCTATCCATCTAAATGAATCTAGTTGTATATATGATTCATGAGAAATCTCTTTTCATTACGGCATGGGTCAACATCATTCAGCAAAGATTTGATTATTGGTAATTTTTTCCCGCCGATCGAAACTTAGTTCTTCAAAAATGCCACCTAAATGCAATGACTATAGACATCATATAATCAAAAGCACGTGTAGATCATTGATTCACAAGCATATCATCTTCCATTTGTATCTAGCTATCAAGAAATATATTGTCATGACAATCATCGATTCCATTCAATGTCTACTTGTAGTCTTGTAAGATTAAGTAGCATAGTTCGATTAAATTAAACTTTACAAATATATTACCATCTACTCTTTCAGCAAAAATGCTTTGACCTATCCATGCAAGTGCAATCGCATTTTGAATTCGTCAATTTCATAAGGTCTTTTCCTTCATGAGTGTAGCCAAAACAATCCGAAGACCTTCTATTCTTTTCACCACTACAAGGCGCAATTTCGTGTATTTCTTGTTTGATAAATATAAGTTGACTATAAGGTAACTAACCATCGAATGTGCACGTTATTCATCCGTCGGGAATTTTTTTTTTTTTTTTTGCCCCCACTACTTAAATTTCGTATTTTCGCATCAAAATGATAGTTTAATTTCATCAACAGTCAAGATCAGACACTATCCCAGAAACGTCGCCGTCCTTTTCTCCCGTGAGTGGTCATGGTCCGTCGACAAGCACCCGCGCTCTTCCGGTCCGTTGGATCAAAGCAAAAGCGAACGATAGCGATCGAGAGAGGATCGAGAGAGAGAGAGAGAGTCAACCAACCAACAACACAAGAAGGCCCAACAGAACTTTAACAAAGTTTCCATTGACAACTCCACTTCAGCGCAACGACCACCCCGCACGCGCATGCGCAACCGTTAATCCCACGCGCCATCTGTTTTTAGTGCTATAATTCATATTTTATTGTTGCCAAATACAAATTACCCATTGACCATGACGGTTAATATTACAAAAAAAACTTCAAAATGATTAATTTGTAAAAAATTATCTTAAATAATTTTTTGATCATCAAAGATTTTAAATTTGTATACTTGAAATTATAATATATTTGTGATTTTACTATCATATTATTAAGTCTGATATTAGTTTGGGATTTTACTATTTATTAATCAAATCTAATATAAATTAATTGAAATCAAATTAAGATTTTTAATTGTCAACAATTTTTTTTTTGGATCAATATGTCAATATCAATCCTAATCATAACCCTCTCGAAGTCGAGAAACTCTTTTAAGCAAACATGTGTCTATGGACCAGAAGCAAATGGCGACACTTTCTCGTAAGCGTAGAAAAATTTACATGTGGGCCCCAAACCGAATCTGGCCAACCGGTCCGAGTGCGGACGGTAATCTCGCCCGGAGAGGCCACCGTCGCCTGGTCGGTCCGTACGGGGACCGTTCGACCCTAAAAGCTGGAACCGCGGCCCGGTCGGGACCGCCGGTGGTCCCCGAACGCTGTCCAAATTGTCCCAAAAAGAGGCCGTACTCGCGTCTCCTGTGATCCTCCCGTCACTCTCACTTTCCCTCTCTCTCTCTCTCTCTCTCTCTCTAGTTGCAGTTCAGTCAGCTCCACGTCACCTCCTCTCTCTCTCTCTCTCCTTCTCTCTCTCTTTTCGGAGTTTCTGGTTTTCGCTTTAGTTGAGTTCTTACTCCAAAGCTACTCCTCGGCGGCGACGTGGAGTCGATTGTCTGCAATCGCTCGCGGTGATTGTCGGTGAGATCGCGCCACCCGCTCCCTACGGCGACGTGTTATTAAATTCGGAACCGGGCTTCTCCTCCTTCTCCGGATCGCGATCTCTTCTTCTTCTCCTCGCTTCCCCCGAGCTCCATGCTTCCCGCTCCTCCTACCGCCGCCGCCGCCGCCGCCGCCGCCGCCGCCTGATCGATCCCGTAAGTTCCCGCAGTTCCCTCTCTAGATGCTCGCGTTGACCTCGCACGGTCTCCGGTGTCATGTGTAGTGTTTGGAGTGTCGCGAGAGGACTCGCATTGGCTGCTCGGAGGCCGCGCTTCGCGACGCGGTCATGATCGATGTCTGCGTTTTTTCTTTTTCTTGTTCTCTCTTTTTTTTTTTTTTTTTTTTTTTTGGAAGTCGCGTTTAGGATTGAGTTTGTCATTGCATGCGACTGTTACGGCGCTGTCTAAAGTCAACCTTGTTCGTCACGGCGCTGAGATTTTTCTATTGAAGATGGAGCTCCAGTGGAACTCGTCCTTCGCTCGGTTCTGCTCCTCGACGTTTGATTCATATGGTTTGGCCGGAGGGTGGTGTTAAAATTCAGCGGTGTGCCTGATTCAGAAACTTTTATTGCTGCAAATCGGTTCATCCCGGCCTGACTGATACACATAATGTGCGTGTAGTATGGCTTCAAATTTCAGCTTCTTCATGCTTAACTTAATTTTAAATTCTACATGTGGTTCTGCCTCATCTTATTCTCATTTTCGGCTCCCTGTTCTATTTCCCGTCCGTTTTGCTTTTGCATGTGAGAGGGAGCATTAATCTATCCCGCATCGATTGTTAGCTTCCTCAATGGCAAGGTAAGCTTTTAGGCTGGAATGTCTTTGCTGTTGAGTTAAGGAGTTCCGTGATTATGAAAACTCGAGATGCTCTGGCTTGGTACCCGACGTGAATTCTCTGATGGGGAAGGAGGTTCTGCTGTAATCTGTCGGGGGTCCATTTCCAATTTAAGTAGTTTTTTTTTTCTTTCTCCTTTGATGTAGTACAAAGTTTCATTATGATGCCTTTTTTACCGATTTACCATCACAACCCTTGCTTCGGTAGGTACATGCTTGAGAGTGGGATATGATGGTGTCCCAATGTGATACGGTATGATTAATTCCTATGTGCAGACAGACGCTGAAATTAACATTTGATGACAATTGATAACAAGGGTATTTTACATATTAAAATGCCCCATAATGTTCAATCAAGGATGGACTGATGCACAAGAATCTATAGTGCACAAATGCAAAAGCCTTTTTTTCCTATTGTTCTGAACTTTATCTGAAGCGATTTTAGTATTTAGCAATTCATCTGTGCCTTTTCTTTATCTTCTTTTTAGGGAATGCATTGTTTACGACGCATAATTTTATGTGGTCGCTTTAAGTATTTCGTTTGACAGATCCCTGATATACTTTCACGTGAAGCTGTGAATTGTCGATGGTTGCACAGAACAAGCTAGAGACTTTATGTCTGATTCAGCTGTATTTCCTGGATTAGAATTGACTTATAGCTTCTGACTTCATGCAAAAAAATTTCTTCTTTTTCCACTTGCCTTTACACATAACTTGTCTTGTTTGATGTGCTTTCAGACATACATTTTTGTGAAGTGATGGATCATAAAGTGTGGCTTTGGAAAAAGAAATCTGCAGAGAAGACCATTGCAAATGATAAAGTTGAGCTTCCCCTAAAGGCAAACGAGGAGCAGCAGGTAATTGTTGTAATTTCCTGATGATGTTATTTGCACCCCCTATGGCTAGTCACATAATGAGCAATAGACCCTTTTTTCAAACGGAAGTTTGCTTGGTGCAATCCTAAGGAGGCAGGGATGGGGTATTCATGTCTAATGGGTACTTAAAGCAGAGTGGAGGCAACTGTCAAGACCATCTTTCGTAACTTGCCCCTCACAATGTGAGAAACTTACAATAAAAAACAGTTGGCCAAACTACACAAAATAGAAGTCTGGGTACATTGTCATTTTTTTGGTTTGTTTGCATACAGAATTCTGTATCACATGCATCTGAGTTGTCAGATTCTTATTTTTTAATGAGATAACAGGTGGCAATGCTTGATACCATCACCATTAAGGTTATTTACAAGTTTAACTGCTTTCTAGTGTGCATCATTTAATCAAGTGAATGACCTGCATCTCTTGTAAGACTACAGCTTGGTTGTCCACTAAACAAAGACCTCCTTGCCCGCTGCTTTACTCTAAACTTTCAAGTCCGGCTTCTAAATGAAAGGGAAAAGGGTAAGCAACTGGTTTATGAATGACAATGAACTTGTACAGGACAGACCAGAAAGTTGTGTTCTTCTTCAGGAGCCGCATCTTGAGGAAATTGCATGTACGATCTGTTAATCTGTTGTGCAAGGTCTTCCTTCAATGGAAAAATGTTATAACCTTAGGTGAACATACAGCATCTCTTTCATATAGGTGCGTATCATGCTGGAAATCACTTTCCAGATATAACTCAACAATAAAATGGATGAGTATAATCAAACTTATAGCTATATAGCATGCATCTGAAAGTGAATTTCACACAGAGATAGACAATTAACTTCTTGTAGTGTGATCTCTGTGAATTGTTGAAGCCCTCAGACAGTAATCTTAAACTTAGTAGCTGCTCCCCCTGCTCCTCCTCCTCTCTCTCTCTCTCTCTCTCTCTCTCTCTCTCTCTCACACACACACACACACACACACATGTATAGGTCTGTGGTACAATTGTGGGTGCATATGCTAGATGTGTGTAAATTATTTATCTTTGATCGATGCGTGAAAATTAATTTCACCTGACAGGTAGAGGCAGCTTCAACTGATAAAGCAGAGTTGGAGAAAGAATTGAAACATTTGACTGATAAGCTTTCTTATGTTCTTTCCGAATGTAATACCAAAGACGAGCTTGTAAAGAAACATGAAAAGATGGCCCAAGAAGCTATTGCAGGTAGTTCCTTTCCCTTCTCAACTATTTTATATGACAGAATATCTGCTTGGATATTTCTATTCCTTCTGTTCATTTTTAACTCTCCACCTACAATCTACTCATTGTTAAATTCATTATCTGAATAGGATGGGAGCAAATGGAAACTGAAGTGGTTTCTCTAAAAAATAGCCTAGAGGAATCGTTGAAGGAGAGACTAGCTGCTGAAGAGAGACTCACACATCTTGATGCAGCTCTGAAAGAATGTATGCGGCAACTGCATTTTGTCAGAGAAGAGCAGGAGAAAAGAATTCATGATACTGTTATGAAGACGTCAAAGGAGTTTGAAAAATCCCAAGCAGTTTTGGAGGGGAAATTAGAAGAAACAAATAAAAGGCTTGCCAAGATGGGCATTGAGAATACTCATCTCAGTAAATCTCTAGCATCCAAGGAAAAATTGGTTGAAGACTTAAATAAACAGCGAAAGCGGGCTGAGGCAGATATTGGTAGCCTAATGGCTAGACTTGAATCCACTGAGAAAGATAATGCTTCTCTCAAATATGAGGTCCGTGTTCTTGAGAAGGAGCTTGAGATTCGGAATGAGGAGAGAGAGTTCAACCGTAGGACAGCTGATGTGTCTCACAAGCAACACCTAGAGAGTGTGAAGAAAATCGCAAAGTTAGAATCAGAATGTCAGAGGTTACGTCTATTAGTTCGAAAAAGGTTACCAGGACCGGCAGCCGTAGCTAAAATGAAAAATGAAGTTGACATGCTTGGAAGGGATTCAGCCCAGATGAGGAAAATACATACTGGGCAAATAGGTTCCATGTCTGACTTCGCCGTTGAAAATTATCCTGATACACCTAGTAAGAGAATCAGCATTCTCACAGAGCAGTTAATTGTCATGGAAGAAGAGAGCAAAGCTCTCAAAGAAGCTCTAAGTAAGAAAGAAAGGGAACTCCATATCTCTAGGGTCCTGAATGCTCACACGGGCTCCAAATTATCGCAGATTGATTCACAGGTTGAAGGACCACTACAAGGTCAGAAGGGTGTGGAGGTGACAAGGACCATTCATTTGTCACATGAACCATCTCTGGCATCAGTATCTGATATTGGCAGTGATGATAAAGTAAGTTGTGCTGAATCGTGGGCAACAGCTCTAATTTCAGAGTTGGAGAATTTCCGTAATGAGAAACAGAGGCGGTCATTATCTTCCAAAACAATTGGAGCTTCTGACATCAGCTTAATGGACGACTTTGTCGAAATGGAGAAGTTAGCTATCGTCTCTGCAGATGATACATCAAAAAATTATGACACGCTATCTCAGCAAGCTAGTGCACTTGCTCACTCCCCAGAGACAAATGGTAAATCTGGCTTCTGTCCGGTAGACCAGGAAGCCAATGCCTATGGTACAATCCTCGTTGACATCCCTGAATGGCTTCAAAAGATATTGAAAGTGATTCTGGAGCAACATCATTCCACTGGAAGACACCTGGATGAAATACTTGAGCATGTTAGAATTGCTTTGGCACATGTGCACCGTCAAAACCCCAGAAAGTTTGGAGATACAAAGGAAAGGGCAAGTAGCAATGAGAATAACTTATCTAAGCCTCCTATTAGTTCTTCGAGGTTGGGGTTATCTCATAAAATTGTTCACCCTGATTTGTCATCAATGGAAAAGAGCAATCAGAGGGTAAAGCCAGATTTGAGCAAGTCAATGTCTAAAATAATTGAGCTTATGGAGAGTATTAGTCTTCCTCATCAAAACTACGAGGATCCAGATATTTCTTTGAAGAAAGAAAGGAATATTTCTTCTAATAAGAGTTCAGAAACACCCACAGGCTACATGGTTCGTGTTTTTCAATGGAAAACTTCTGAACTTGCTGATGTCTTAGAGCACTTTCTCCGCACATGTTATGATCTTTCGAATGAAAAAGCTGATCTCTCTAATTTTTTTAAAGAATTAGCTTCATCTTTGGAATGGGTTCTGAACCATTGTTTTTCCCTTCAAGATGTTTCAAGCATGAGGGAAGAGATTATGCAAAATATAGATTGGGATGAATCACGAAGTGAAGGTGAAGTAGAAGCAGGAATTATACGTCAGCTATCTGATGCCGATAAATTGCATAATCCCATCAAACAACTTTGTATCTCTAGTAAATTTGCAAGTGGCGGTAACAATATGGCTCAGCTGGGAGAACTCCAATCTGATCAGAAAGAAGAAGAAACAAAATTGGAGGAAAACCTGGAAAACAGAGACTCTGCAAAGGAAGGATTGGAAGGTCAGCTTCAGTCTGCTATTGGTGAAAATAAATCTTTGATAAATCAACTTGAAGCATCCAAACAAACTATTGAGAGCATGCATATGGAAGGGAACAGCTTAAAAGAATCAAAGGGTTTGGTTGAGGACCAGATTGTAAATCACAAGTTGAGTTATGAAGATCTTGATAGACAGCTTGCCATGGCCAAAGTTGAAGTAGATGAGGCTCATCAGCAGTTCTCTCCACTAGAAGTGGAACTGGAGAACAAAAGCAGCTGCTGTGATGAACTGGAGGCCACATGTCTTGACTTGCAATTGCAGCTGGAAAGGTAATTATGATTTCTTGCCCCGATGATCATATCCTTGCTTGAATATAGTCTGCAATGGACATTCCTAATTACTTGTATTTCTGAATCTCACGGACATGTCCATGTCATTTCCAGTATGAAGAAGGATGAGAGTCTGAAAAATGATGTCATTCAGGAAGGAAAGCAACTACGAACTGTAAGTCACCATCAATGTTTGCTTTCTCAAATCCTGAAAGTAGATACCATCGCCGAATCCTTTTGTCTGGATGTGAAGCAGTCGCTTAAGAGGAACTTTTCGATGGCTCGATAGTTTCTCTTCGTCCTGTCTCATAAGAAGTACACCATCATTACCTAATCGTCCCATGCATTTTTTCAGGGACAAACATTTTTTCTTCTTTTTCCTTTTAATCATGCATTCTTTGAATCATTACATTGCACATTAATGAAGTGATTTGGAATAAAAATGGCATTAAGAAGGCTCATTACATTCCCTCTTTTGCAAAAAGTTGTTGAGAATGGACTTCACTTTTCAATGTCTATTCTCATGGTCTGGAACTTTGTTCCTAAGTAATAAAAGGGTAGAAAGTTATACAGAGGGAGTCGAACTTGTGATCTAGATATGAACATGAATTGTGATTGAGTTAGGGGCCCTTTATTCTGGAGCAGCATTAAATGATCTTGTATTCTTTTAAAAGCTGTTAGTTCAGAGTAATTGAGGCGAGGAACATTTTCTTTGGGACAAGAAACTCAGATCCTTTGTTAACTGATGCAAGAGTATTTGTTGCAGAACTGGGAGATCGCAGCTGCTTCTGAAAGATTAGCAGAGTGCCAAGAAACCATTTTGAACTTGGGCAAGCAGTTGAAAGCTTTGGCTCCAGCAAAAGATGCTGCTCTTTTTGATAAGATCATTCCTACTCCAACAGATGCAAACTCCAGCGTTGCCACCAATGGCACCATGACAATTATTCAAGAGTCACCCAAGAACAAGAGTATGGCCCGTCGAACTTCTCTGTTGGACAAAATGCTTGCAGAGGATAATGCCGATGTTACGAACCTAGAATCCTGTGACATGAAAGGAGAGAACAACGATTGTTCTATCCTCCCGGGTGGATTGAAGGAGCCTTCAGAAAAGCTTCTCAGTTCGAATGGAACTAAAATGACAGACGACCACGAAGCAGTTGGTTCTTTCGCCATCACGCCAGTGAAAAAACGGGGAATTGGAAGTCTGTGGAGGAAGCTTCTGTGGAGAAAGAAGAGAATTAACAGCAAGAAACCATCTCTTCCATTCGACCATTGAAAACCATGCAAGTCCAACGGAAAGTTGCTTTCCTCTTTCTCATGACTAACAGAGGAGTAAATAAGAACGCTTTCGCAGAGAGCCACTGGGTTTGTTTGCACTGCTTGTGTACACAGCGCAAGCTCCTATAGTTAACACGTGGAAGTTCACACGGTTCTTGAGAAAACGGCTCGTCATTTGTTCTAGTGTAAGCTAAGCTGCCATGGGTTGTATATTCACTTCTCCCAGTTTTGTAGTGATGAATAAATGTCTATTGAGGTGGGTATTTCCTATAAATCAGCGCTTCTTTTTTAACCCTTAAACGCCTTGAGAATTTTCGGAGTGTCACGGAACATATGAAACTTTGTAGATGTGGCTTTATTTTTGTGGATCTGCACAAGCCGTGAGAACCAAATCTCTTCTCAATTGCGGTTTGGCAGAAAGTATCTTCAGATGGCTGAATAAGAGGATAACGATGCATGAGCGAACATCAGCAAATAAATATATAGTTTGAGGACTCGACTGCCCAAAAAAAAGTCCAGAAATTGCACAAATTGAAAAAGTTCAAAGACCTCCCATGTCATTAATTGGGTCACCATCGTCACTGAACTGTAATTTCTAACAAAAGTTGCTACACATTCGCTATGACAAAAAGATGAGCAATTACAACTGATCTTTCTACTCCTAGCAAGATTTGTCATGGTTCTGAGCAAAGTGCCTCTAAATTCATACCAGCCAGCTGTGGGAAAGAATCCACTCTAGGAGGAAATGTAGCTGATGTGGCAGAGGCAAAAGACCAAAGTTCAAGAACCTGAGTACTTTTCTCTTCTGTATTGAGGATGGTAATGACAGAACACACTAAATCAAACTATGTGTCAGATGAGTAATCCCTGGCTTTATGCTCACTCTTGATATCGTACGAATTGTGCAATATCGTGAAGTCCAGCCTCTTCGTAACATTTCCCTATCCTATCAACAGAATCATCCCAAGTCCCCTTCACTGAAGCTAAGTCCATTAGAAAAGCAGCTTCATCCAATGCAATCTGTGAGTTCAAAGCAGAAGTCTGTTGGCATAAAATTGATGGCGAAGAACTATTCCTAGTTTTATGTATAAGCCAGGATCGCAATTCAACCTTCCGAATAAACATGCATATACCTATTGATAAAATAGAGATTGACAGATAATCTCAGAAATAGTACCTGCACAGGTGGCTTTCCCTTCATCAGGTCCTCTTCCCTACCCCTTTCTGTGATTTTCTCTTTAATGCGTTCAATTTGCTCATCCTCCCATTCTGCTATTTCAGCAACATCCTGCGAAGAAGTCGAAAAGAATCAAACTACCAGTGGAAGGTGGGAATAGCATGCAGAATGGTATTAAAAGAAGAGCATACCTCATATTTACAACCCAGAGTCCACCATGGCAGTTTTAGAGCCCCTCTTGCAGCGTCTTTGGCTTCAAGGCAACGGCCAACCCTTAGAAAATGAACATAAGGCTTCTCTGAGCAAGTGGTCACCTCTCAAACCATTTAGGAAAGTTTAATGAAGAGAAGTGGTGGAAAGAGATTATTCACGAACTTCAGTAAAAGCACTGCATTGAAAACAAAAGGCCGTGCAAATCCTGGAAAGTTTTCCTTCTTCGTGTAGAACTCTGCAGTGACTAGTGCTGAAACCTTTGACAAATAATTACAGATGAGAAAGCCTTTGGATTTAGCTAAAAAAAGGTCTCATAGAGAACTGTAATAGATGATGCTCACATGGTCTCCTTTCTCAAAGTGGTTCATTGCCTTGCGTTCCAGGATATCCGGAAATAAACCAACCTGAAATTGATCTGTTCATCATACCTTTTCACAGAGCTCACTTATAGCAATTAAGCTAATCAGTACCTTTTTGAGGAGATAGATATCACGGCTTGAGATTTTAGACTTAGTGTAATCTCCCTCTTTATAAAGTCTTCCTCTAGCACCAGCTGAAGCATTAAGTAGCTTGCTGCTTGCATCCTGAGAACCAAGGTCGTCGTCTTCAAGGAGAACTCTATGAATAAACTGATCTACCTGAACTTTGAAACAAAAGAACAACCATGATTTCTGGAATATGTTATCCACCACCTGTATGTGTGTAGCTATAGACAATATATGCACATGAGTGATTTACGCCTGTGTATTGGTGTATATGCATGTAAATTCATATGAGAGAGAGAGAGAGAGTGAGACGTAACCTCTGAGTAGAAGCTCAAACAAGAACATGGGCAGTCGCAGCACTTAAATTGGGAAAACTACTATGCCAATAATCTGGCAGATATATGCATGGACAATGGCAACAATCTGGAAGAGAGATATAGACATAATTGGGTTTGCAACAGTTTGCATGTGCGAGTGTGATGCTTGTAACAACAAATCTAGCTATGCCTATGTCCATATGCTCAACTTACAGTTTTAGCTAATAGGTACACTCCATGCTTGTCAACCTCAACCACCGGCATCTCCATACTGTACACAATACAATATAGTAATGCAACCATAATTATCCATAAAAAGAAAGCATCATCAATATTGGTTTCTCACCCAGATGGAGCTGTAGGCCATCGTAGCAGTGCAGTAATAGCCCCTATTGCAAGCAAAGTCATAAGTGAAACTGTATTTGCCACTGAGGAAACATAACTCTTTGAGATGGATCATATATACCTGAGCAACTTTTTGCTAAAGGAATGGCGAGGGGAACCATCCCTTTCCTGTTTCCTGGAGAAATTATTGATTCACCTATGGTAAACAAAATGTGCAGCGAACTTCGTTAGGACTAGATCAGCCACTTCACACAGACAACGAATACCAAGTCATGTCATTAGAAAAATGTATTATTTAAAGAGATATTTTCAGTAAAAGACATTTCTTTTAGCTAATGTTATTAATAGTCCTATAAGGTACATTGGTCTAATATAAGTGCAAATTTTATTAGCTTTCAAACTGCTTCATATGTCAGAAGTCATGCAAACAGTAAATTATTATGTGGTACTTGAGATGAAGATAATCCCTTAGGAGCCTAAAAAAACTTAACTGCAAGAAACTCTATAATTAAAATCCAAATTATAATTGGACATCAACAGGAACTTCAGGAAGTAACAAGGACATGTTTGTCTGAGTTCTTAGCCAGCTGGATTACTAGCCAAAGAGGGTTGCAAGTTAGGTGGGCACTCTAAAATCCAGCAATTCATCTTCTGCTGGTAAGGTGCTCCTCATATACCATGTTATCTTCTGCCATGTCTGTCAACTTTCCTAACCTAAAAGTAATGAAGTAAATCCTTATGGCCTACAATACACAATCAACAAGACAATTGCCCAGTTTAAATAAGTCGAGCCCTTTTTCCCTGGATCTATAGGTTTGTGCAGATTGTGCTTAGTCTGATCCCACCATTCTGGCCTGCTCCATTGTTAGTCATCCAAAAAAATTATCCGTCTCCAGATGAATGCCCCTCTTTTTTCTGGTATGCCATGAAGTCTTCATCTCAGAGACAAACTAGAATTGACAGCCCAAGCTAACTTAACTGCTCTATAACTTTCTCTTAGCACACAAGACAGGGTGCTGTTGGTGGCTTTGGCTTCAGATATTCTCAATATGCTGATAGCCTATGTCAGGCAGTCACAAGTAAGATAGATGCGTAACTAACCACTAAAACTAAGCCAAGGCCCGGCGATGGAACTACCTTAACTGCCTGTATAACTTTCTCTGAATAAATCACCTTAGAAGGGAAGAAACCAAATAAACATATATCGTAAGTTCTTTCAGCTTGAGGTTTTCCTTACTTCATATAGCAGTGTTGTTGCTGACAAACTAATGCATATCAACATATTTCCAAAGCGGCCATGTTTCAGAAAGAAATCTTCATATTCCTAAAGCATACGTAACAAGTTCCTTCGGGACACTAGCATTCTCCTCATTTTTATTGAAGATTTACCTTATATACTTAGGTCAATTAATTTATTCTTCATACTCAAAGTGTGCATACAACACTTAATAGTAAATCCATTCGAAAAATTCAGGCCACCAAAAATGTAAAAGCTAAAAGTTCTTACCATAAAATCAATGCATGATACAAAAATAATGAAACTGGATTTTGTAAAATAAAATAGATACAAATGGCAAGCTTACCACAAAAGTTTGATGCCTACAAACTTTCATAAAGAATGCTAGTACTATACTAGAGATGTGACTTAGAAATTTCAGAAATTTGCAAAGGTCTTTTGGTACGTACTGTATGAGCTTAGAGTGGGATAGAATACAAGTTTACTTATAAAATCGACTGCATAAAAGCATCTTGATGAAGTTATAGGCTAAATGTATATGAAACACAAATCGACATTCAAAACAGAATATTACAGCTCGATTCCGTACTGAACCAGCTGTAAGCTTCAGTTCGTTTTATGTTCATAACAAGAAATCCAAAGCAAGCCATATTGCATAATGTCTGCTCTGATGCCAAAAACACACATCTGGCCGACCAACAACAACAACGCGATCACTACTCACAGGTAGTCAAAAGCCCGAATCTTCATCCAATCCCCGTTAATTTAGCTGACTCATATTGAAAAGGGATAAATGCAATCTCAAGAAGAGAGACCTTTCACTCCAGAGATCCAAAATGACCCAACTCACCACTGCACTCGATCCGATTCAATTCGTCGCATACAACAGTCAAGAAAACAAGAGAAAGCAAGAACCCTAAAATTGCATTTGAGCCGCATTACGGGTTCACTGACCTCTCTCCTCGAGAATTTGCAGTAGGTCAGGCAACAGCTTGGGAGGCCGAATCGCAGCCACGTCTCGGATGAAGCCCATGTGATCTAAGCGATCGCAACAACATCCGAACTTTACTTAAGCAACGAATCGCATCAAAACCCAATGAATCGGAACGACCGAGAACGAACGAAACGGAATAACTCTACGAAACCACACTGACGCCAGCACACGAGTTACGAACCGGCATAGGCGGCTGGAATGGGCGCTGCGTCGTCCGAAGCTGGAGAAGAAACGGAGGAGCAGCGGCGGCGGAGCACCGATGATCCTCCGCCGCCGCGGAGGAGAAGCGGCGGAGGGCGGCGGCGGAAGGCGGCGCGTGAAGCTCTGCACAGCATTTTTTCCGGCTGGTGTTCTTTGTTGCTGTGGGGCTTGTTTCGGAGAGCTTTTCAGGTGGGTTCGGTCGGTAATTTACGAGTTTCAATTAGACCCTTCAAAAGTTTCTACGTTTTCAATTAAGCCCTCCAAAATTATTTGCGAAAGAATTTACAGGTACTGGAAATAATCCATGTCTAATGCTAATGCGACTGTTTTGCCGGAATTTCTCCGACCGAAAGTTGTTCTCTAGCTTTTAATGAGAAGAGATAGGTTCGTGGTGACTCTAATCAGGAAATATCCAATGGACAAGAAATAACTATTAATCTTTACTTCGAACTTTGAACCTAATTAATGTATAAATCACATCAAAATTTCATTGACGATAAAGCTTGAAAGTATAACCACTTCCACAGTAATACACATAAACAACTATGTCATAATTGAATTGACAACAAAGTTTGAGAATGCTAGAATTTAATCAACGATGCAATGTCCATGATAGACATATACACCGGAGGCTAATCAACAACACGTATTACAAAGATATAGTTAAAAATAATTAAAATGCAAATTTTTAATTGATTTGTTGGGGGTCTCCAAAAAGTATGATGTTTATTTAAAACCTACAATTGACAATTATCAATGGAGGTTTTACAAACCATTATTATATAAAAAAAGAAAAAAGTTACAAGAAGTTATAAAAGAGTGCTTACAAAGAGAAATTACGAAAAGTGGTTACAAATAATTACAATTAAAAAAAAAGTTTATAATGGTTACAAGAAATTACAAATGGTGATTACAGATAGAATTATCAACGGTTATCGATGTTGATGTAGACTCATCTATGTCCATGGTTTCTTCGATGCCATCATCTTAATGGTTGTATTCGAGATTATTGACTCCACTTTTGTTGATTCCTTCACGCTATTGATCATGTCAATAATAACTAAAAATCTAGACATTTAATGATGCAAACACAGAGTTAATCCACATTCCTAAACATTTTAATCCGATCAGGGTACTATTTTACATGTTCCCACATGGCGTCATGATATATAAAATCATCTGCTGAACTGTTTTTTTTTTTTTTTGTCCTTCTACATTTTCTAACACGAGGGACGTCCTTCCTTTGACATAGTGAAAGTGTTGGAATTATATGGCACTTTGGGTTGAATAATGAAATTGGATCGAAAAAAACAATTCGGACTTTGAGGCGTGATATCACTTTTTTTAAGGATTTATTTACCACACAACTTTGTTAATGGTCACAAAAATCCTCCAAGATACAACAAAGTCTCGGATGAGAATGCTAGATAGTAATTCTAGTATTTCTCCGCGGAGGCTCTCTAGGAAAACAATCGAAAAATTGCTACTTGTTTTTCGTGAAGACTCTAAAAATGACCACACATTTTCTTTCCGAAAAATGACAAGTATATATATGAAACAAGCACAACTCTTCGTGAAAATTGCGAACAAACACGTCTTTAGAAAATTGTTTGGATAAACAAATGCGACTCTTCGGAAGAAGTCGAAAACGAACAATTGCAACCTTTCGGGAAAAATTAAAACCGAACAAGTAATTTTCCAAAGGTTGTCTTGAAAAGACACAAACAAAATTCGGAATAATTATAATAATTTTTTTAAAATAGAATTTCGAATTTTCATTTTATATATTTTATTTCTGAAATTCTCAAAATAAAAGACAACCTTTGAGTTTACTAAAAAATGAATAACAAAGAAATAAAAATTAGAATAAATAACAAAGAGATTAGTGTTGCTAATGGTCATCGGTAAAAATCCTTCGAATACAACAAAAAGTCTCGGATGAGAATGCTTTGGATAGCAATTCTAGTATTTCTCCGTGCTCTATAGGAAAACAATCGAAAAATTGGCTGCTTATTTTTCGTGAAGAAGACTCGAAAAATGACCACACATTTTCTTTCCGAAAAATGACAAGTATATATATGAAACGAGTTTGCAACTCTTCGTGAAAATTGCGAACAAACACGTCTTTAGAAAATTGTTTGGATAAACAAATGCGACTCTTCGGAAGAAGTCGAAAACGAACAATTGCAACCTTTCGGGAAAAATTAAAATCGAATAAGTAATTTTCCAAAGGTTGTCTTGAAAAGACACAAACAAAATTCGGAATAATTATAATAATTTTTTTAAAATAGAATTTCGAATTTTCATTTTATATATTTTATTTCTGAAATTCTCAAAATAAAAGACAACCTTTGAGTTTACTAAAAAATGAATAACAAAGAAATAAAAATTAGAATAAATAACAAAGAGATTAGTGTTGCTAATGGTCACCGGTAAAAATCCTCCAGAATACAACAAAGTCTCGGATGAGAATGCTAGATAGCAATTCTAGTATTTCTCCAGGGTCTCTATAGGAAAACAATCGAAAAATTGGCTGCTGTTTTTCATAAAAAAGACTCGAAAAATGACCACACATTTTCTTTCCGAAAAATGACAAGTATATATATGAAACAGTCTTGCAACTCTTCGTGAAAATTGCGAACAAACACTTCTTTAGAAAATTGTTTGGATAAACAAATGTGACTCTTCGGAAGAAGTCGAAAACGAACAATTGCAACCTTTCGGGAAAAATTAAAACCGAATAAGTAATTTTCCAAAGGTTGTCTTGAAAAGACACAAATAAAATTCGGAATAATTATAATAATTTTTTTAAAATAGAATTTCAAATTTTCATTTTATATATTTTATTTCCGAAATTCTCAAAATAAAAGACAACCTTTGAGTTTACTAAAAAATGAATAACAAAGAAATAAAAATTAGAATAAATAACAAATGGATTAGTGTTAATTAAATCGCGGGTGCGCGGGCGTGCTAATTGCGCCAAATAATTGCACAATTATTCGCGCACCCGCAAGACGCTGGTATGGTGGGGTCTAGCCCCACCCAATCATTTTTTAAGTACATAAAGAAAAACCCACACTTTTAAATTAGCCTACTCCCTCCCACTTTTCCTATGTGGGACAAAGAAAACATTTTATTTGTTTTAACAAACAAACCTCCAACATAAAGGGCCCGTTTGGTTCGGCTTTGGGGAAATGCCCATAGCCAAATGCAAATATCTTTAGCGTAAAGGGGTTTTCGGAAATGCTCGGGTGTTTGGCAAATTACGCATTGGAAAATGACTTGTGTAAAAATACCATTTGGCAAAACTTATTACAAATGGGGTTTTGCTTTTAATTTTTTTTTTAAATCTGAAAATAAATCCGGCGGCCGGTCGGCCAGATCTGGTCGTCCGGCGGCCAGATCTAGCCTCCAGACCGTAGATGCACGCCGTCGTCTACGGTCGCAAAGGACAGATCTGGCCTCTAGAAGGCCTGATTTGTGCGAGCCGCAGGAGTCGGAGGGGGATGGATCTGCCGCAGAAGAGGAAGGCGTCGACGGTGGAGGTGGAGGCGGAGGCGGCAGTGGGGCCGGTGGAGAACTAGAAGTCGAGGGCGTCCCAGAACGACGGGGCGGGAGGGCCGTCGGGTTGGTCGAGGGGGGGTGAAGGCCAGATCTGGCCGTCGGAAGGCCAGATCTCGCCGTTGGACGGCCAGATCTGGCCTCCAGACCGCTAGATCTGGCCTTCGACAGCCAGATCTAGCGACTTGATTCCTAGTCCTCGCGAGCCGAAGGAGTCGACCGGTGCTGCTCGCGCTCGTCGAAGGAGATGAATCTGTCGCAGAAGAGGAAGGCGTCGACGGCGGAGGCGGAGGTGGCATCGATGACGAAGGCGGAGGCGGAGGCGGAGGCGGCGTTGACAACGAAGGCAGCAGCAGAGAACTCGAAGAAGTCACGGGAAGAAGGTGAACAACGCGTGAACAGTGAGCTTGCATTGCGAGAATGCTGAATGCTCAAAGTTGCCCTACCCCAGCATTGGGCTTTGAGCATGTGGAATGCTCACATTTGGCAACTGGGCATTTAAAAGCGCTCACCAAACACCCAAAATTTCTCTCAAGGGGCTTTGGGGGCCCAAAGCCCCTTGGGAATGCCCAACCAAATGCCCCCAAAGTTCTCGAGGCACTTAGGGAAAAAAAAAACACACGCACATGGCTACTCGTGAGCTCTCTTACATATGCCTCAATTCGCGACCTAACTCTCTAAGGCCGTTGGTGCGAAACATGCACACTGCGGAGGCGGAGGCGATTCGAACTTTAGACCGACGCCAAAAATAACTAGTAACACCTCTTAAACGAACAGCTTTTAATAGGCAAGTAAGGTACAATCCATGGAAATGCAGAGCTCGGGGAGGATGCGAATTGCGCCCGATTGACGAGGGAACTCTTGCTGCGAGAAGATGAAGAATGGATTGAGATTTCCAGAACTTGTCTTGTTACATTAGAGGCACCATATTTTCAAGTCAATAATCAGTGATTGGAGTTGCTGCTTCAGCGAGTTGCTTGTTGTTCAAGTTTACGGAATTGGGTCGCGGTTCTTCTTTTTCTTCCTTTTTTTTTGTGCCTCTCAGTTTTTGTTTATATTCATTTTGTAAGTTGCGCATTGAAAAGAGAAGTCGACAAGTATAGAGAGGTCGAAGAACGAACGCGATGCTAGAAGGTGGCAAGTTCATAATACTAAGAGATAGTTATGGAATGGAGGCAAGGTTGACACTGAACGAAGAGGGCCGGCACCGTTGGGTTATGACAAAGGACTGTTGGAATTTACTTGCTTGTACCCTTGTGTCATGGAATGGTCACTAGAATATTTATGGCAGACTAAACATCTATAAAAAAATTCAGTAGCATGTTCTTCACTTTTGTTGATCTACTTTTGGTTTGGGATCAAGTTGGTGATCCAACCAGGGATTACCGGTGTTCAATTGCAATTTTATATAAACTATGCGCAAAGCTTTGAATAGAATTAGATGTACAATCTTCATTTGTGCTTGTTCCAATCGATTCTACTTGAACTTTCGATTATCGTATACTTATCATAAGTGCTTTATTAAGATTTTTCTATGGATTATTGAAAAGTGTTTAGCCATGCCCATTTCTTGCCACGTTAAAAAAATGAGCGAGTCTTTGGTTATTAAAAAGGAAGCTGAAGATTCTAACTAATTTGTTAATACATCCCTTTTACATTATCCTCAATGCGAAAATAGAAAAGTTGGACAAACTAAAGTTACAAAACTTAAATTAGCACATCATATGACTTTTCAAATGCATGTTTACCAAACAAGATTGCCCTCAAATTGCATCCCAAGGCATATTTTCAATTACATTTTACTAAATGGTATTTGCATTTTACCAAACTCTTTAGTGCTTGTATTTTCCAAATCATATTCTCCTAAAGCTGAATCAAATGGACCGCGCAAAAGTGTGCATGAATGGGATCGCGGATGGATGTGGCTAAAGTAATTTGTGCGTGGAGAAAAGTAAATGGATTGCGAAAATTTTAAGTGTATTAAGATTGAAATTACAAGAAAGGAGAGTCATACGCATCTTGGGATTTTAAAATTACGTGAAAGGTGTCAAAGCCTTTTATTAATTATTTTTCGAAGGCTCTTCTTCCTTGGCACTCTATTTTATCTGGGATCAGTTGACTGAGCTTATTATCTTCGCTTCTCATTTACTCAATTTGATCGTGCATGCCTCCATCTCTGTTCCGGCTTCAAAAAGATGGTAACTCAAGGATATTTCCTCTGTAAACTTGGCCGGTAACTTTGTTCGTCCGACGTTAACATGGACACGAAGATTTGTGTTTCCGCTCGATTTATCGGCAGCGTTTATCGCGTATCTGATGCATCACCCCATAGACCAACTCTTTTTTTCATGCGTATCAATTGATATCTACGACGAAATATGATTTCGTGTTAACCGCGAATTGAGTTCGATGGTATTGTGAAGGCGTGGTTTGTGAGTACTTTTTTAGAAAAGAAAAGACACTGTTGAATCTCTTGACATTTACTATCGTGGTTGGTGTGATTGGTAGAAGGGGTTGGAGACTTTTTCAGTTTTTAAAACTAAACGGTTCAAATCCCATCATTGCGTGCAATCTGTTTTGGAGCAATATCACTTGTATTAGAGGTGAACGATTATAAGCTTTAATTCCATACACGTTTCATCTAAAACTTAAAATTTATCTGTTGGAACAAATTCATTATCTTTTTAGAATCTATAACTCATCATGTATACTCTAGAACTTGGAACCTACTTTGTCATAAATTCCAAGGTTCATCCGGGTTCTACTTGTATTATCAATTGAACAATTGCAGTTAAACATCACATTTTATTATTATCAAAATCAACTAATCACAACTTACATTTAGACATACGAAAAATATTAAACGTTAACAAAATAAAAGTCTCGATTATAAAATGGAAACTTAAATTAGTAGATCCAAATTATACACTTATTATTGGACTCCATGCAATACCGCATGATTGCATGAAGACACAAATATAATAAAAAAAACTTGTTTTAGGTTCTAGATTCCACCTACTTTAAACTTAGAATCTATTTGTAAAAACAAGTTTTCTAATTTTTGAAATCTACAACCTACCTTACATACCTTAAAACTTAAAAACCAAACTAGTGGAAATCTAGAACTAGACAGGTTCCCACTAGTTAGGTAATATACCTTGGAGCTAGAGGCAAGGGCTAAACTGGTTTGTGGGCTTGTAGAGCATTTTGTAGACTTCTACATAATCAGACCTCCTCATCAGTAAATAGCACCACAATGTCTAAATTCAAAGCCTCTCTCATAATCAGAAAGGTCATATTGGTTTTCATTTTATGTTCTTTTGTTTTCCAACACATAAAAGAACATAAATATGTTTGTATACATCAATTAATTTTTATATTCCCTAAAATAAAAAAAGTAGTTAGAGAATAGATTTAGAACAAATATATATTTTGTTTCTAATAACAAAAGAGAAATAGGACCATTTTACAAAATAAGCTCAATGTAACATGATCCTTTTGTTTGCATAATCCACACAAGGTCCGAATGAGACTTACATCCCAACCGGCTCTTTTGACCTAATTTAAGTCCCCATTTTTCGGAAAAAAAATAATAAAAAATATAAATTAGATTTTTTGAGTAGTTTTACTATATTTTAGTTTTAATTCTAGTCTAGAATTAGTTTAGCATAAAAAAAATATGTGAAGATCTTTGATGAAAATTGGATTTAAAATTAGATAAGTTCTTAGGGATTTACCATTAAGATTTTTTAACACGTTTTTTTTTAGAGACAATATTATGTTGTGACAGCTTAGCCACTTTATTGAGAGAAGACATCTTCTTCCCTTAAGATTCTATTGTAGGCGTCTTTTAAAGTCATAAGCAATTATTTTTTAATAGAAAATTAGATCGCTTTGAATAAGTATTTCGCATTATCATTTGTCTTGTGTATATAGAAGTAGAATAATCCAATGCTTCATGGATTTTCCAATGTAATTTACTTAAAGGTTTGATAAGTTCATACAAATAAGTGCACCAATTTTAAAATCACCTACATCCTTAGTTATTTCGTCATTGCAAGAAAACCACATGGTCCCCAGATGTGAGCATGACAATTCCCACCTTAAAATATGGAATTGTCCACCGGTGATTAGTTTTGAAAAATTGTCCACCAAGGACCAATTCTTAAAAATTGGAGCCGAACCTATTTGTTGGTTTCGTTGATCCATCTGGGAATCAAACCCTGATGGATCCATGGAACCGATCTCTAATCCCTATAAAATTGCATTCATTAATTAATATCATGGTAAACATAGTTTTTATTTAGAGCACCAAAACTTGTTTGACCTTATATTTGGGTTGAATTACAAACTATTGATTTTGATTAAGGATTGAAAACTATACTATATTCATTATTTGTTAACTAAAAACTCAATTTCTTCAAAGGTTGTGGTTTAATCTCTTAGGGTTTCTCAACACCGAAAACATATGGAGAATAATAAGACTCTACTTTAAAAGTCACAATCTCCAAAGAAGTTAAAACATTAATTGTTTGATCTATCTTTTTTCAATGTCAACTTCATATAATCATGGAAATAGCTAAGGAGAGACCTAATTATATTCATAAAATGAGCCATTGGCTCTTAATTTCGTATCATGATAATAAAGAGTTGCAACATTTATAAACATCTCCAATCAATTTTCTTTTCTCTTCATTTGTTTATTTTGTTTTGATTAATAAAATAAGTAAATGGATTATTATAATGAAAAAGAAAACTAGGAGTTAATTATATTCCTCACCCAATAATATTCAATAATTACAAACACACGTATGTATATATTTGGTTGAAAAATTATAAAATAATTAAGTAATTGAGATATAATTTATTTTTTAAAATATATATATCGATTTGATTCATATGTGAGTAAATGGATGATTAATATCTAAAATTAAAAATCAAACTAATACTCACTAATTCCACTAAATTAGAATTGAGAATTGGATTGATCAATCAGACTAGCCCTTTATAAGGAATTTAGGAATTGTCGATTTTAGTCTAGTCTAGTGTGATTTCGAGCCATCCGAATGACTTTTCATTCTTTTGCATATCCCTAATGATCCGGCAAGAGTACCGGCCGAGATAATCGATTGGGGCTATGGCGGACCAATATGAAGATTCCAAGATTCCAAGGACATGTGGCAGGACTTGAAAAGTCAAAACAATTATTTCTCCTCAAATTCGGACAAATACGTTTGTCCAATCGGATCTTGTCCATATTGACAAGAGAGAGAGACCTCCGGGGGGTTAGCTCACCCGTACGTCGAAAAGTTAAGGTGAAGACGTCGACGTCCCAACAGTCCCCACCTATTCAAATCTCAAAAACCCTCAGACGCTCCCCCAATTTTCAAAATCCCTCCGCCACGTCACCTTTTCCCCCAAAAAAATATTTATATTTCCCCCCACTTTTTATCTTAATCTCTCTCTCTCTCTCTCTCTCTTTTTTTTTTTTTCTGTCCTGGTCAATGCCATCTTTTGCCCTTTACAATCTCCGGCACGTTTCTCAAAACCCCGCCTATTCCCCAAAACATTAATTATTTTTTAAATCAATAATTAAATTTTCTGGGGTCGATAAAATGGTCAAAAAAAATTAAAAAAATCCGAATCCATCTCATCACAAAGCGCGCCCGGGGTGCGTGTGCTGGGTGCTGTCACGGTGGACTCATTAGGGTTTCCCCGCCCGACCCGCCTGCCCGCCTGATTCTCCCGCCTCCCGCCTGCCGCCGCCCGCCGCCGTGCATGAGCCCGGGCCCCGGGTCGGATCTCAGCCCCATCGCCGGATCCGCGCCGCTCCAGCTCCCCCGGCGATGGCGTCGAAGGCGGCGTCCTCGCCGTCCGCCTCCGCGAACCGATTGGACGCCCCGGTGGATCCGCCGGTACGCCGCTGCCCCCTTCCAAGATGGTGTCCGCGGATTGCTTTGGGGAAACGGGACGTGCCGGATTGCGCGGTCGTCCCCATTCTCGGACCCGCGCTCCGGCGATCTGGCTTTTACCTCTTCCGTTTCTTAATTTGGTCGGGATTAGCTGAACTGGCTTGCGTTGACTCGATTGCGGAGTCGGAATTCGCGGTTTTTTGCGATGGTTTTGGGCTTATTAGTAGAATGTAGGTCGTTAGGAGAAGAGATGATGGCTGCATTGTCGTGGAAAATCATCTCCTTGAGGTTTCGAAAATTGGTTCTTTTTGTTTGTCCTTTTTTTTTTTTGGATGAGTGAAACCGATTCTTATTGGACAAGCTGCGTTGACCAATGATTACCCGTGTCATGGTGATGATCACGTATGAACAGGTGTGAATGTGATCAATTCGGGTTCTTTTCCACGGTTTCTCTAAGTCTGTAAGAACGAGATACTGGAGTAGTAGGAAAACTCTCTGATAATTCTAGTGGACTATGTAGGTGGTGGACTTGTTATCGCGTCCTGTCTTTTGCGTTGTCTTCTCTGCTTCGACCTCAATACTGCATTCTTGATGTAGTTTAGAAGGCCTGGTGGTTGAGGCCCTACCATGAGGGCTTTGGGTTGAATTAAGCTCTTAAGCCTGCAAGAGCAACCTGTAAATAGTGGGAAACAAAAACATTTTTGTTCTGGGTGTAGCTGGTATGCCTGGCATGTTAATTCCTTAAGGACTGCTTTGTTTGTTAAGACAAAATTTCCTGTACAGATGAAGTCTTGCAGCTGGAGACTTATTTGCATGTCATTCACTTTTGTATTCTTTAGTTTTCTTTGTTTCGTTTGTGGTGTGTATGTTTGTACCCTCCTCCACAATTGTTATATGGGTGCTTACTTCCACATTATGATTATAAGACGTTAATGATGGGAGGGTAATTAATCTCGCTGTGTTTTCCTATTTGTGTTGATAGATAATATATATGGAGCTGAGAATGTATTTACCCACAAGCCATTTACATTGAGCATTGCATGAAATTTGGTTTTCTGCAGGCTCTAAGGCCACTTGAAACAGTCCCAGCTGTCAAGGAGATAGCAAATGTTATTGATGGTTTCAAGAAACAAGTTGCTGCTGATCGGGCTGTTATTATAAGGGTACGCTGTGGTAGTATTTTTCTTCTTGATAATGTTAGTTCATTATGTTCTTAAGAAAACCAAGATGAACTCCACATAATTTCTATTCCTATTTTTGTTTTCCAGAAAAGAATTGAAGAAAACAGACAGGAGCTGGCAGGTGTTACAGAAAAAATATTTAATTCGTCTAAGCAAAGAAATGATCATACATGCGACAACATCACTGGTAATAGTGTAGACTTACTGACAAAGAGGCAAGCAGATGCACTTGGCATGCAAAATGGTATTGATGCAAACAATGGTGATAGAGATAGCAATGACTACCTGGAGGATGCTCATGCTTCTACGGCAGTTCTTCTTGGATCTAGTATCCCTGTGAAGAATGCTGTTCGCCCGATCAAGCTTCCAGAAGTGAAAAGATTACCCCCTTACACAACATGGATTTTTCTGGACAGGTTAGTGAGATTGTGATTTCTCTTCCCTATCTAGGATCTCTTTCTGTCTGATTTTTCCACCCTGCGTGTGCAAAAACTCTATGGCTTTTTACCACTTCCTAAGTTTAATAATAAGGCCTTTGCTCTCTGGGTTCTCCTCAATTGATTCTGTATTAGAAGAAAGTGATTGAAAGGGTGGGCTAAGTCTGAACATCAACTGGCATCATTTCATAAGATACTATAGTCACCCCCTCTTTGGAGAAGTTGCTAAAATTAGTTGTTGGCTTGTTTTCTGGAGTATTTTGTTTATCCTTTTTACTCTAGTGCAGAAATCAGAGAATGACTGAGGATCAGTCAGTCGTGGGTCGAAGAAGAATATATTATGATCAGAATGGCGGGGAAGCACTTATTTGCAGTGACAGTGAAGAGGAGGCAATTGATGAAGAAGAGGACAAGCGAGAGTTTGTGGATTCTGAAGATTTTATTCTTCGGTTGGTATAACTGATTTTTTTCTATGTCATCTTCATGTGTGTTCATATTTAGTTATCTAATTGTTCTGGAGTTCTTGTTTTGGCTAGTCAGGGAATTATTCTCCCTGTGATGCAGGGCCTAGACTTCACTCATTGACCTTCATCTGATTCCCATACATAGAAACCTCTTGCACTGGGATGCTCTGTCTGGCCTTGTTGTCTGGTTGGACAAGTTTCCTAGGATTGTCTTTTCTCTATATAATTTTCAAGGGACTAAGAAAATCTTTCCAAGGTGCATACTTGGATCTACTTAGACCGAGTGTCTTAGGTTTCAATTCTATGAAGTACCCTCATTTTATGTTCAAAGGCATCGTAGCATAATTTGCTAAAGCATCTTCATTTGGTTTTTATTACAAATCTCAGTCTGTCTTTCTGGACTCTTTTTTTTTTCATTCAAAGTGTTTTGTCACCTTTCCTTTTTGTGTTCCTGCTCTGACAATGTTTAGGGAAGACTAAGAGCCTTATTGGGTCGACTATGCCTTTTGGTCATAACTTTTTTATATTAGTGGTGGGATTCTAGCTTAGGTGTGGCTTTTATTCTTTAAAGGATCTTGGAAACGTGAATTTCAATTTGTCCTATGATTTATTGTGGATGACTGTCATATTCGCCACTTCAAATATTTTTGGACATGGAGATAAACATCAAAGTTTCTTTGTTTTGGGCCTAATTCCATAAGTGAGAGCTAAAGAAATGGGATTTCCACTTCTTGGTTGCTGGCTTCTCCAACTATTGGGCTTCCAGCTGGCTTCTCCCACCTCACACATTAAGCATGAGTAGTTTTTCTGATGGAAGACGACCTATTGTCAGGTTTCCTGGTTGTGCCTTTGAAGCAGTTTTGGAATCTTTTCAGTTTCTCCTTCTGTGCCAATTTCAACTATTGATGCTAGAATGAACTTCCCTAGCATCTGCTCATCACAATGTACATCGATCGTCCTTTCATCAACTGGCATTTGCATCTAATCAGCATTGCCTATGTTAGGAAGGATTCTTTTGCTGCATTTTAAATATTTGGAATTGTAGTCTTCTTTCTGCCAACAGATATGATATTGGAAAAATATCGGAGATTGTAATCTTCTTCTGATTTTCTAAATTTGCCAGCATGACCATCAAAGAACTTGGTTTATCTGATTCAGTTTTGGAATCATTGGCAAATTGTTTATCTAGAAGCCCTTCTGAACTCAAGGTATGAACATAAATAATATAAACAATTCACTGTGCTCTGATGTTTCTTGATAGATTGGTTTTCTACATTCATTATGCTTCTCTTTTTTGTGATTATGAAAAGAACTGGTCATTGTGTAAACTATGGTCCAGCCGTTGCCCATTTGCTTTCTGCTGGCTTTACAGAGAAATGAAACACCATCAAACATCTTATACAGGCAAGATATGAAGTCCTTATTAAGCAAGAGAAGGATGTGGGTGGCTCTAAGAATGGGGATAATGAAGAAACCTCTCAGACAATGAGTTCTTTTCTCGATAAAGATCTTGATGCTGCTCTAGATTCTTTTGATAACCTGTTTTGTCGTAGATGTCTTGTAAGTGATCTCTCTTGCATTTTTCATATCTTTCTGTGTTCTATTTCATTCTATTGCTCAGGATGTCTCTTTATTATTTATGTATTTGCAGGTTTTTGATTGCAGATTACATGGATGTTCTCAGGATCTTGTGTTACCCGTAAGAACTCACTTGGAACTACTTTTTCCTGAATCTTATATAATCTTTTTACCAGTATTCTTAGTTTAAAAAAATTACATCTTAGTCGTCATTGTCAAACTTCTTTATCAGGTGGATAAACAACCTCCATGGAGCCATACTGATGAAGAAAATGTACCATGTGGTCCTCGTTGTTACAGATCGGTATGTATTTAGTATGCCAATGCTTTGTATCTAGCACGATGAGGGGAAAATAGTCTAGTTGTTCATTGTATTTTTTTTTCCTCTTTCAGGCTTTGAAGTTAGTAAAAGGTGCAACAGTGAGTTCTCCTGGTCTGGTGATCCTGAAGATAAATCAAATCCTTCATCTAATGGCTCCAAGTTTCATGTTCTAACTAGGAAGAAATCTGCCAGCTCATCTGATAGGTCACGGTTGAAACAATGTCAGAGTGAAAGTGCGTCATCTAATGCAAAAAATGCCTCAGAAAGCAGCGATTCAGAGACAGGACCCAGGCAGGATGGTTCAGCACGTGTTTTGTCTCCTCGCAAGACTAAAAGTGCCGGAAAAGGTGGACTTCGTAAGAGGAACAGCAAGCGAGTTGCTGAGCGAGTTCTAGTTTGCTTGCGTAAACGGCAGAAGATGATGGCTTCTGATTCAGATTCTATTGCAAGTGGAAGCCTTCTATCAGGAGAGATGAAACTGAGATCCAAATTGCAGAAAGAGAATGAGGATGCAACTTCTTCTTCGCAAAAGAAATTAAAGTGTCCAGTGATTGGCAGGCCAAGAAGGAAGGATGTAACTATTGAGGAAAGTCACAACTTAGTACAGGGTGAAGTTCCTGATGCCCCATCAAGTGAAATGACTATCGATCCACCTCCGACTAATAATAATGATACCTCAAGAAAAGAAGAGTTTGTTGATGAAAATATGTGTAAACAAGAACTAAGTGAGGATAGATCATGGAAAGCTCTTGAGAAAGGCCTTTATGAGAAAGGGTTGGAGATTTTTGGTAGGAACAGGTCTGTAGATGTTATGCTATTCATTGGCCTTTTTGATATCCACCACCTTTTCATCCTTTTTTTTGTCCTTTTCACTAGAGCTGCTACTTTGCTAAGCGAGGTATATAGGCTGGTGGAAACTATAGGTAGTTTGAGAGACGTTTTCTGCAGCCATTCTGTTGATTGCTCACTGAAGCATATTGTTGCCTTCTCCCTTTTGCTATGCAGCTGTTTGATTGCTAGGAATCTCTTGAATGGTTTGAAGACATGTCAGGAGATTTTTCAGTACATGAATTGTTCTGAGAACAAGCTAATATGTCAAGGTGGTGATGCTGCAAATTATCTCGGTGAAGGCTATCCTAAGTTTGACAGTAATGGAAATGTGGTTGGTATCTTTCATTTGATTGCCTTGTTTCGTTAGGATTTTCCATCGCTTTGCATGTATTCTGCTTCTTGCATAGAACCTTGACTGGCATAAGTTTTTTGCAGGTCCATATTGAACCAAGAAGAAGATCAAGATTTTTGCGTAGGAGAGGCAGAGTGCGTCGTCTGAAATATACTTGGAAGTCTGCTGCCTATCATTCAATCAGGAAAAGGATAACTGAGAGAAAGGATCAGCCATGCCGGCAATATAACCCATGTAACTGCCAAACTGCATGTGGCAAGCAGTGTTCCTGTCTTTTAAATGGAACCTGCTGTGAGAAGTACTGTGGGTGAGTCCATTACTACCGATTTTATTATTTTCATTTCTTTATATTTCTTATCAGAAATGTTATTCAGGGGAGATAACAGCACGATATTGGGAAAAAGATTGAGTATAATGAGTGTAGAAAGCAAGTTCTCATGGAATTAATATCTTGCTTTTCTGGAACAATGGATAGATGTTTTGTTAGATAATTCTTTTGTTATAGGCCTATGTTGGATTCATACTATCAACTGGTTTAAACAGATGTCCAAAGAGTTGCAAGAATCGATTCAGAGGCTGTCATTGTGCCAAAAATCAATGTCGGAGCCGGCAATGTCCATGTTTTGCAGCTGACAGGGAATGTGATCCAGATGTTTGCCGAAATTGTTGGGTCAGGTGTGTGTCTGAATTTAGATGCTTTTGCACTGTTGGTTTTCGTGGTTTCTTTCTATACTGCTTATGTGGTTTGGAGAAAGGGAATCTTAAGGCCTGTTTTGTATGGAAAAGTTTTCAAAATCTTGCGTTTTCAGTTCACCTGAGAGTGAAAACAGTGTAGAAGACATGCTTGGCAGAATTTTGAAAAACAATTTATAAATGACAATAGGGAAACTGATTCCAAATTGGAAACCATAGAGGCTATCCTTGTTTTCATTCCATTTGAAAATGAAAACAGTCCAGAAAATGTGTTTGGCGCAACTTTGGCAAAAGGTTTGAATCAAAATAAAAGAAACTATTATAAAAATTGAAGCTGTAAAGTGCAAACAACTTTTTGTTGTTTTGATTGTTTCACTTACTGAACATGCTTCTCAAGAAAATAGAAAGCTGTTTCCATTTTCAATTTTTAGGGAAATGAAAACTAAAAAGTGATCTTCAAAGCAAACAGGCTCTTATGCCATATAAGACTTTACATAACAATGGTTTTGGCTTTATTCAAGCGCAATGAATTATAATAATCTGGTTTTGCCATGACCTCAATATGCAAATTATCATGTTAACCATTGAAGATTTACTGTTTCTGGTCCTTTTAATGTCTAGTGAAGCCTCTAGACAAATACATGCTTGAGTATTCAGAATCATCTGTTTACGTGTGTTGCCTGCTGTCATGCTGCTACTAATGCTGGTTCAGTAGAGTTGCAGCCTACTATAATATTCTCTATTTTCATAAGGTATTTAAATAGTTGGGACAATTGTCTGTTTTCTCTGGTGTATGACCCCCTTGGGAGTTTTGTGGGAGAACAAGAACTTTTGTTAGTTCCAAATGAGTTGTCTTTGCAACAGTCTCTCTTTCTTTTCCATGAAAATTTCTGGTCACTTGGGATTATTTATGAAAGGGAAAGCAAATGCTTGGCGAGATCAACCATTATCTACAGTAACTTGATGTTGGAAGCAAGTTTCATTTGTCATAATAGCATACACAGTGATTCTTTAATCCATGCCAATATTATACTTTCTGTTTTGCAGTTGTGGTGATGGAACTCTTGGTGTACCTAATCAAAGAGGTGATAATTATGAATGTAGGAACATGAAGCTGCTTCTTAAGCAACAACAAAGGGTAAATGGCAAAAATCTCTCTCTCTCTCTCTTTCTCTCTCTCACACCCACACACACACATGCGCACGCTTGCACAATTTCTGAACAATAGGAAACAAAGGAGAATGCCCTAAGGAGATGGGAAAGGAGGTTGCTGTAACCCTCTTTCTAAGATTCTAGTATGAGAAAAAAACTAAAGATAAAATAGGTCTTAAACAAAAACTCGCAGTTGCGGTGAACCTTTCATGGTAGGATATGTGCACCCACAATAAGTAGGTCAGCATTCCCATGCTTGGGAGGTGGTGACTAGTTTGTGCTTTATTTGAGCATTATCAACTAAAATGTCTGTTGAGGAACAATAAAGAGGGCATTTCAGCACTTCGTGAAATGGAAAGCTCATGCCATTGCCATGATATGAGATAACAATTCTGAGAACTAGAGGTGGTAACCAGTGTGTTGTAATTGGGCGTTACGTTGTCAGCAAACTGGGGGTGGGACTAGGCTTAGAAGCTACTAGAGTTTGATCGTAACGTTTCATGAAATGCACTAAGCTTGACTCCTGTATACTTGCAGGTTTTGCTTGGGAGATCTGATGTATCTGGTTGGGGAGCTTTCTTAAAGGTAAGTGTCAAATACCAGCATCATTGTCAAACTTCAGGTTGTCTTATTGTATTTCTTGGACTACATTGCAGAATAGTGTCAGCAAACATGAATATCTTGGCGAATATACTGGGGAGCTAATTTCACACAGGGAAGCTGATAAGCGGGGAAAGATTTATGACCGTGAAAACTCATCATTTCTTTTCAATTTGAATGATCAGGTTCCTTAACTTGTTCTACTTTTGAATTTGATTAGACTTAGCTAAATTTCCTCTTTATTATACATTATCATGAACTGTATTACTTCACCACATGCAGTTTGTTCTTGATGCTTATCGAAAGGGTGACAAATTGAAGTTTGCTAATCACTCTCCTGATCCTAATTGCTATGCTAAGGTACCTTCTTTTACTGTCTTTGCCGTTGGAGCTCTTTGTACGAAAATCTTGCATAACCTGGAAAGACTGGCTCCTCTTTTTTGGTGGTGGACTAGAGATAACTGGCTCACATTTTGAAGAGTTCTGCATTATTTCCTTTGTCAAGTTGCATCTGGAAATTGTTGCAGGTTATAATGGTGGCAGGGGACCATAGGGTGGGGATATTTGCCAAGGAACGAATCAATGCTGGGGAGGAGCTATTTTATGACTATCGTTATGAACCGGACCGAGCACCTGCCTGGGCAAGGAAGCCCGAGGCTGCCGGTTCTAAAAAGGAGGAAGGTGCTCCTTCAAATGGTCGGGCAAAGAAGCTTGCATAAAAAATCATTTGTTACTTGCAAGTCCAAATTTTTGTCATTCTTTTACAGGTAGAAGTGTTATTCTTATTGTCCATGGAGGAAAGGAAGGATGATTCTCGATTATTTTGTTGGAGTGGCCATTGCCAGCTCCGTAGTTAACAGTGATTCTTTCCCTGATTTATGTCTCCGCGAGTATAGACGACCTTGAGAAGTCATTCTTACAAGTGAAGTATTATGATCACACTCAGCCAGTGAAGCTAAGCTGTTGCCACTTCAACATTGGTGAGAAATGAGATTCAGTCCTGACTTCGGAGGGAAGAAGAACAGGAACAAGAAAGGGAAAAAGTACATACATCTGACTGAGAAATGGGCGAACTCGACATTCGTTTAGGGATTTGAAATCTCGCTAACAACTCCTTGGGATGTCATTCTGTCGATGTCTTTTGTAGGGATCATTGTTGTTAATGGAAGGATTTATTTTTTGATTAGTTGAATTGCCCTGCATTGTTTTCAGAATTTCAACAGTCTAAACGACCCTCACTTTCGTATCCTTTTCTTTCTTCTCCTCTTAATATCAGGTCGCCTACTTAAGCATGTACCTTGATTTGCCATAATTGAGAGTGCTTGAGTGACGCGGCAAAAGTACTATTTTGTGACCATTGGTTTAGGATCCTGTACCGTGCAATGCATCCTGAAGTCCAGTAGTGAATTGTATGACTGAATCAAGTCATTGACAAGCCATTTCTATGTCTAATTCCTCGAATTTCTATCTGGAATCCCAATGTACTTTGGATTTATTTGGTAACATGCCAAACAATACATATTTTTATTTTTTTGTTCTTCAAAATAAAAAATAAAACAGAAATTCATTTGATAATGTTTTTGTTTTCCAAGAATAAATTTCTTAATGAAATAAATTTGGAATAAAATTAACAAATTTAAAAAAAAAAGATATTTCTTTATTTTTGAAAATAATTCTAGAATCAATTTTTCTTTTTTTCTTTTCATTTTCTTCTTCTTTTTGTTCTCTAGCTAATCATTGATCCTTGGTGAGGTTGAGGCTCAACCTCTTGTTGGTCAAGCTAATGAGGCTCGATCTCGCCCAACCGTAACGAGGCTTTTGCCAATGAGGCTTGTCGCTACCCGTGACTGAGACCGACAACGATGATCGACTAAAGGAGGAAGAGGAAGAAGAAGAAAAGGGAAAAAGAGTTATAAAATAATTTAAAAATTAAAAAAAATTTTAAGTCATAAAAAAATTTGAAGGTCATATAAAACGTATTTCTATTTTAAGAATAAAAATTTTGTGATTATCAAACGCTTTCAAATATTCAAAAACTCATATAAGTAATAAAATAAAATAAAAATCAGATTTAAACAAAACATATTCTTAAAAATAATATGATTACTAAATGTACCCTTAAAACATCTTTGTTGAGTCTTGATGAAGAAGATGATGAAAATGGGAAATGACTGGTGGTGTTGATAATCGAAATATAGTCATACCATTCTCTGGACAAAGCAAAGACTATCATCTTGGACTCTAATCTCCTCCATACAAGATGAAGATTAAAGCAGGCTATTGCTGCTTTCAGAATTGAAAATGTCGTGAACTCTATCAAGTTTTCCAGATATTCCAGTGCTACGACGAGCCAAACGATAATAATACTGCTCCCCAGTCCCAACCATCAAGCTTCAGCATGTATCACGTAAGGCATTTCTTACAAATCAAAGCAAAGTTCGTCACAAGTAATCTCATAAAAGCTAAATTAAACTATAGCTTGTTCCTCAAGCTAATGTTTTCATTGGACAAGTTTCAAATTGTGACCAGCCATGGCCAAACAATATTAATTAAATCTTTGAAATTAGGAATGCTTGAAATTCTGGCTCTTCACCGATTAGACGCTTTCGATGGGATGGAGCTTGTATTAGGGTTAGCTCCTAGTCTTTTGTTACTTCTTAATGAAGCCTTTCTTAAACCTAAAGCAAAAAAGAGTAAATGGCACATTTTCTCGCCCGATGATTTTCACTATTAAGTCTTAATTTGCTCATCATGACTCAAGCACAGAGTGGTTCATGTCATTTGACAGAAAATAACAACAAATAGCTACCCCTTGAACTGAACTCAAACTCAGATTGATTTGATTCATTGCTTATCAAGCATAGAAGAAGTTTTTTGGGAGATTAGTCTTCTTATCGAGAAAGTCCAGGCCTAACTTAGTTTAATTCGAATCTTGAAATGGTTCATGGCAACCGAAAGGCAATTAAAGTGGCGGATTGGATTATAAAAGCCTAACAAAAGAAAATTCGTTCAAATTGGATTTCATATTCTCCTCAAACCCTTTGGACTTTGTTATGTTCTAACTCGGGCATTTATGTTTACTCATCCTTTATCGTCATGAAACGAGAACTATATTTCAAATCAAAAAGGAAAAATTGAAATCGATGGCTTTGAGTTTGGACAGATGGACCAAGAGAGAGCAGTCCCAACCGGATCCTCCATTAAGAACCGCAACCGAGGCATCCCACCATGTGCGTGGCAGTCAAGCTTTAACCTTGCCTAAACGACAAAAAGAAAAAAGAACGAAAAAGAAAAGAAACCACCATTTAATGTTACCTTTAATGCGTAGCAGCATGTATTTTCTTGGTTTTCGACTATAGATTGATGTTGGATGTTCAAGAAAATATGACAAGAACCCATCCATGTGTTTCCGACCACAAAATATTCTAAATTATGACAACTGCGATAGTAATATCTGAAATATTTTTTTTCGTGTCACCAATATCTCAATTTTTTTTTTTTATCAATGTGATAATGGCACAAAAAAATTTGAGATATTGATGTCAGAGTGGGTGTATTTATGATTTTTTTTTTTTTGCATGTAGGCAATGGGTAGTTTTATTATACCGGTGTAAGTTTGAAGGTTTCGTGATACAAAATAAAATTAAGGGTATTGACGTTACAACAACCATAATTTATGATTTTTTGTGCTATATTTCCTAATTAAATATACTATACAAATCTCACTTTCACGTATAAATATGAGCTTAATTCCTTAAAAAACTCAACTTTAAATCTAACTACAATTCTATTGTGAATATTTTTTGTCTAAAAAAATCACAAATTTCACTATAATCCCAAATCTAACCTTACATCCAAAAATCATGCTTAGTTATCAATATCGGTGCCAGATAAGGTTCATTATCAAATGCTCCATCTTCACCAAAACCCTCACCTTCGTATAGAATAGTAGCAATCTCTTGATATTAATGATTTTAAATAAAATAATGATCATTTTTGGATACCAAATACATATAGCCCCATTTGGTTCAATATTCTAAATGGTCTTTGTAGCTCTAAAGTCTATTGACCAAAGGCAAATAACATTTGGTTCTTTTTTTGCTCAACTTTAAGGAAATATAATTACATTTCCAAAGGGCTCTGAGGACTTTCAACCTAAAGTAAGTCTAAAGATCTTTTGGGAAATTGCATTCTTGGAATACAAGTTTTGACCCCTCATTCACTATTCATCTTCTTCATGGTTTGCATGGAAAGAAGCTGAATAGAGGCTGATGATTGCCAACTAAGGGGTCGTGCACCCTAGCAACCATTGTGTGAGGGTTGTCTAACCTCAACAACTGCTAGGGTTGTTTGGGTCTTGGGGCCTCAAGTGGGACCTTAGGCAAGGCTATTCGACAGCTAGATTTGGCCGTGGCTGCCAACAACCATTTTGGTTGCCAGTGGCTAAACTACTTCATAAAAAATTAAAAATCTTTTTTTTTTTAAAAAAATATAGCAAAAATATTTTATAAAATATAATTTTTATCAAGTGGCATTTAAGCCAAAGTTATTTTTCAATGCACTTTAAAAGTATAATTCATCAAATGTTATTTGCATTTCCAAAAACTCCTTTAACTTAAGATATTTACGTTTTCTAAGAACATTTCCTCAAAACCAAACTAAATGGGGACATAGGATTAGAGTGAAAGTTATTAATTTTTTAGACAAACAAAAGATATTAAAATAGATTTGAGTTGGATCTAAAGTTGAGAGTTTTTTTTTTTTTTTTAAAAAAGGAAATAAGCCTATAAATATAATGCTACTGTATCATCTAGTGAAAAGAATTTGCAAAGAAAAAATAACAAATCACAGTTTTCTTTGGAAAAGCATGGAATTCCGACAAGCCACTTCGTCAACCATCTTCTAAATAAAGCTGCAAAAGTTATGTCAACCTAAAAGAGAGAGAAAAGAGGAGAGGCTAATTGCACCGTCTAGTCATCTACATCCAACTTTTCTATAATTGCTTACGAAAAAATGGGTTCAGGGTTTCATGAACTTTTGCCTCAATAATTCCAAATGGTCCCCATACATTTTTTTACTAGTTAGGTGATCCCTCAATTGCTTTACTATGTTGATTAGATTCTTGAACTTTCATAAGAATCAATTCAGTCCTTAAACTATTAATTATTCCTGAAACCTGCTAACATGGAATTTAAAGCATTGATTTTTGAATCACTTGGGCAAAACTTGAGATGTGATGCAATTACCACCCTAAGTCCCAAATCACGGGAGAAAGATTTCATATGATATGAATTTCGTGGGCAATTATATCAGATCTAGTTATCAATCAGTTTTAATTTCTTCCACCACTATCTAGCCTCAACACATTGATGATCACTCTCTACGAGTCTCACTTAAACTTCCATTTTGCAACATGTCAATTATTTTACTTGTAATGAGCGTTTTTCTTACATTCTCCACTCATCTTGCTTCCAGCTATGATTCCTTTTAATTATTAGATGCTCGTCTCATTTGATGCCTTTTGTTTTAAGTTTAAGATTGCAAATTAGCATAGGAATACTTAGAGATTCTACAATTTGCGCAACGCTTCTTATTAGGCATTTTCCTTAGAAATTTTTGTCATCTTCTTCTATTATTATGTCATTGGCTACTTCCAAATCTTCTCTGAACAAAATTTCCGCATTAGATCCAAAATTCAAGGAGTCTAAAAGTTCAGGTTTTACTATTTCCTTTCACTACTACCTGATGATTCTATAATCAAATCTTTTCAATCTTGTCCACATTTCCAGAACCTAAAAAGTTAAAGATTTTATTATATTCTTTTATTGTCCTTACATTAACGAGATATGACCATCAATGCTCATTTACGAATCTTCATAGCATTTTACTCTAGCTTAATAAAACAATATAGGATCCTAATGCAGACTTTGGTTTATGGCGTTTTACTGAAAATCTGATAAAAGAGCAATCTTTAAAGGGTGAGAGAGAGAGAGAGAGAGAGAGAGAGAGAGATCAAAGGGGAGAGAGAAGCCCGCGATTAGCACCCAAAAACCTGACATGTCATCATCTTCCGACAGTGTGAACACTTTGGCCTTTTTCTTTTTCTTTGCTTTGTTACCTTGGACTCTTGTTGTTCTTCTTGCTTGATCTTCTACATCTCCCTCTCCCTCTTTCTCTCACTCTCTCTCTCTCTCTGCTGGTTTCTTCTTGAGCTCCGCACTCAAGGCAATTGCCATGTTGGCGTGTCTTGCGGAGCTATGCAGAGCCTCTGCCATTAACTTCTCCTGCTGGGTTCTCTTGATCTTGCCGTTCTTGATCGCAAGTTCCTCTGCTTGCTCCAATGGGGGTTGCCAGGTTTAGCTTGCAGTGTCTGAAAACAGCTTGCTCCAATGGATCTGTTGTGGGTCGTCCTAGTTTTGTTCTGAATTTCGGAGGAACTTGCAGGTTCTAGACGCCTGTGCAGCTGCTTCGGATTGTGGGCCAGGTTTGTACTGTGGAGACTGCCCTTCCCTTGGCCACAACCAGCCAATCTGCACCAGAGGCCAGGCCGCAGTTCCCACTTCCGTCGTAAGCTCTCTTTTTCGCCTTTTTAGTTTTGTGTGTGTTTGATTTAAGGCTAGTTGTGGGCTAATATAGGCTAAACACTCCAAAATGGATGCTGGAGAAATTGCTCTTCAATGGACTCGCTTACAAAATGTGGTGTTTACATTTTGGTTTTGGGGAGTAGAAAACGGTGTCCCACGTAGTTATATACGTATCCTACACTGTTGTTTTTGGGGGTGGTGACGAGGCGCAAAATTGAATTAAGTCGTTATGATTCAAGCAGAGGGCATATGATTTATAGATGCCACAACAAGGATGCGGATGATTAGGTGGTTTTTCCAACTCCGGCATTTTCTCTGGGGGATACAATTTGAACTTAGGCGAAATCAAGATTTTCCCTTGGTGGAACCAACGACAATGTGTCTTCTTGCTCCCCTGTTGTCGGTCCCTGGTGGGATGATGATTAACTCATTTGTGCAATTTTGGTGCATAGATTGGCGGGTTGCCTTTCAACAAGTACACGTGGCTGGTGACACATAATTCATTCTCCATAGTGGATGCACCCCCTTTGCCTGGGGTGCAGAGGGTGACGCTCTACAATCAAGAAGATACTGTGACTAATCAGTTGAGGGTGGGTTCCTATTAGATTCTTCCTTAAGTTTGCTCCTGTCGATTTCTTGATACTGTCACATGCTTCTTATGCAGGACCAGGAATTAACTCTCTTGTTACCTCTGGTTTTGCATAGTCACTAGTGCACGTATTCATGTATCAAGTATTAATTAGTGTCAGAACTTTATCTTTTGCTGCTTTTTTCTGCTGTCTTTCTTTCACAATCATTATCTTTTCAAGCCCCCTGAGCAGGGTCGGAGGGAGGGGTGCTTGCCACTGGAAGCAAAATGTTGAGAATGTTAAAATTGAGGGGTTTCTTGGTTTCTTCTAGGAATCTGTGGTGATCAAATGTGATAGTTTCGACATTCTGTTTGTCGTTATCCTTTTGTTACTTATGGATTTTGTTTGATGTTTTGGCTAGAATGGAGTGAGGGGACTGATGCTGGATATGTATGATTTCGAAAATGATATCTGGCTCTGCCATTCGTTTAAGGGACAATGCTTCAACTTCACTGCCTTTGTAAGCAATTCTTTTTCTCTTGTTTATCAATTGCATTACCGGCATAATTGTCTTCTTGATGAAGTTTTAATTTGCCGAATTGGATTTCTGGCAGCAACCTGCAGTTAATACTTTAAGAGAAGTGGAAGCATTCTTGACTGAAAACCCAACAGAGATTGTGACGATTATTATTGAGGACTATGTGCATACTCCAAAAGGACTGACAAATCTGTTTACAAATGCTGGTTTAGACAAGTACTGGTTTCCTGTCTCGAAGATGCCAAAAAAGGGAGAAGACTGGCCCACTGTGGCCGAGATGGTGCAGAATAATTACCGACTTTTGGTTTTCACATCTGTTGCTGCAAAAGAAGCAGAAGAAGGAGTTGCTTATCAGTGGAAGTATATGGTGGAAAATGAGTGTGAGTTCTTGTAAACCTTATTTGTAGTAATTCTTTATCCTTTTCTGCAGTGATTGATTAGTTTCTTGTAATCGCATAATGATTCTCTTCTTCTCAGCTGGAGATCCCGGGGTTGTAAAAGGCTCGTGCCCCAACAGAAAAGAATCGAAACCACTAAGTTCAAAGAGTGTGTCTCTTTACCTGGAGAATTACTTTCCAACATACCCTGTGCAAGTTGATGCCTGCAAAGAGCATTCAACGCCTCTTGCTGAGATGGTTACTACCTGTTATAAAGCTGCGGGGAACAGAATGCCCAACTTCCTTGCAGTTAACTTCTACATGGTACCATATTTGAACTGTGCCCATACTGTATTTGAATCAGATTGTGCTCTAGAAGCTTGAGACCCTCACTTAGATGGTACTAATTGAGAGTAAAATTTAATGAGTGATACAGAGAAATGATGGAGGAGGTGTTTTTGATGCCCTGGATAGAATGAATGGCCCAACCCTCTGCGGCTGTAGTACTGTTGCTGCTTGCCAGGTTTGTTTCTCTTTCATGTTTAAATGAATTATCTATATCTAATTGACCTGCAACTAAAAAGGAATTCTCCTTTGTCCAAATGATAATGATTCTTTAGACTTTCTGTCAGTCTCTGAATTATTGAATGTATAGTTTTACTATGATCTGTGTCTTCCCTGTTGAGTTATGACTAGTTTTGCTATCCAACCTTGTTTTCTCCAACTCTGGTTAGTATTTCAAGAAACTGTCTTAATAATGTTTTGAATGCACATCTGCATTGCGCATCATTATGGCAATGTTTCAGTGAGTCATTTCTTTCCCTCAATTTCTGTAATAGCTCTTACAAGTTCTGCACCTCGGTGAATTGTTACCTCATGGAATGTGGATCAACTATGACATTGCTTGCTGGATCTAAATTGATTCTGGGAATGCAGATTATTTCAGATTCTTCTCTTTCCTCTTTTGCCTCCTCTCCCGCTTATCATAATACCTTATGTCAAGACAAATTACCTAAATTGATATGTCAGTGTCTGATCTTGGAGTTATTTTTTAAAGAAGATACTTTTGTGATGATCTTTGCAGGCTGGAGCACCCTATGGGTCTTGCAAAAATATTAGTACGCCTACTAGAAGTCCGACCACGAATGCTGCTGGAAGCTTTTCTGGATCTGTTCAGTTTACGAATTCTGCAACAACTGTCCATGCCACAAGTTATTTGATCATTCCCACGTTATATGTTTCACTTCTTGTTTTTCTGCTTGGAAAGTTGCAGCCGCAAGTGGCTAGATAATTAGGCTAAAAAGTCAGTCTTGTTTTACCTGGAGGGCTTGAGCTTCTGCTTTGAGTAGGCAAAGTCTTCCAGAACAGTGCTGTTAAACTCCATCCATGTTATATTGGTTTGATGATCTGGAAACATGGTAGATTTATAGATTGTATATGGGGGAAGATACTTTCAAGTTTGGTTTTGAGGCTAAACACATGGCATGTGTCAAAAGCTGCAGTAGTTAGTAGCTGAGGACGACCAGGAGCGCCTAAGAGTTAGGTATGCAGTTTTTCTTCACTCTAAATCTGTGAAATGTTTGCTTTTCAAGTTTCAGAAAGACTTATTATAGTGGCTTGCTAGATTCTAGGCCTTCTAATTCAGTTTGGTGGCTTTACCTCTGCTTTATCAATTAATGCCAATGGTCTTGGCACTTGTTAAGAATACTTAATAACAAACTTTTTTATTTCAATGCATTAAGTACATATACCACGAGGGAGCTAGTGTATTAGAAACTACAATTTTTCCTTAAATGGTTTGTGGGCACTTGCTAACAAGATCTTGAGGAGCTAGGAAGAGGTCTAACAGGCTTGCCATATGACCAGCGGTTCATTATTGCAGCTAATTTCTGGTTGTGTTCTGAGTGAAAATGTCGTGAGTGTGCATGTAATCTGTTTTTCACATGATCAGTGCTTCTTTGACTTGCTCTGGCTAATGGTGCACATGATGGTTTATGCTTTTGCAGGTATGTTTTATGCTCTTTCATTCAAGCTAAGAGTAGGGAAGCACGATGTAATACATTCACGGGATGCTACAATTGTTCGTGAGGTCTTTTGATTATTGTATTACGTTAGTTTTAACTCAATTATCTGCTTGGTTACAGTCTCAGATATGGGGACCATGATTCATATTTCCGAAGTGCTGAAATCCTACATTACACTGCATCAGTTTGCATGCTGCAGATGTATCCTGTGTCATTCCTCACATATTATGTAGAAATTTCTTGGTGCTCATCCTCAGCATAGATTATGTCGGATTAAAACAGGCTTGCCTGTTTTACCTTGGAAGCTGGATTTTTAACAGGAATAAACCAGCATTGGCTGACTAACCTCTTGTAATGGCCTATAATTTTACTTTATATAACTTGGATGTTCTGCATAAATGTGCTTGATATAGAAGAGCTGGAACTATACGAGTCATTTACATATTATGAGTCACTGGAAGCATTTAAATCTTGCGTTGTTGGTGGTATGATTGATCGAAATAGTCAAGAGTAAGTGCTAGGAACTTAGTGTATAATTAATTAGGAAAAAAAAAAAAACTAGTGTATAAACTCCCATGCCCATTACTTGCATGACAAAGTTGTGTTCAAGGCAATGCTTGCAGCGTTGTCCTTTACTGTTTGCATCTGTCAAAGGGCTGTTAGTTCTGCTAGATAGATCTGAAGTCGAGGCATATAATTACTGCATAAATGGATTAGACATATCTCTGGGTTTTTAAATCAGAACTTGTGGGAAGGTTTTCCTTTTGCAGGACAGCCCTCTGGTACTGGTATCTGCTGACTTTAATGAATGCTGAAGTTCTTGATCATCTTCGATAGAATCATAACTATAATACATAGGAAAAGTCGTGTAAAGTGTAGGCCATTCATTGCAATGGCCACTAAATTGTAAGTTATTCTTACTCAACTGGTTTTCCATCAACTTCATATTAACGGTAAACCCATGGGGCCAATTTGCCGATGTTGTCAGTACGAGGCACTTCATCCGATCATGAACTTGCAATAAAAATTGGTGATGCCATGTCGAAGGGGTTCGGTTTCCAAAGAAAATTATATGTGAATTCATGTGCAAACATTTATATATCGTGAAAGATTCAGTGGTTTAAAATCAAAAGTACAGTCTAGTACAAACTTCGCAATGTTATTCAAAAAGCAAAAGGTAAAACGATACAAGACAATGTGGGGAGACTTTTTACGACAAAGCAAATACTATATGCTCGCAGAAAGTCTTTGGTTTTCCTTAACTCTCCAGCGACATGAGCAAGCAAAAATATGTTATTTTGCCAAAAAAAAAAAAGAAAGTGCTAAGTACGAGAGAATCGTTTTTAGAGTACATGCACCTAAGTGAGGGTAAGTTCATCGTCTCATAAATGGAATTTTAACTTGTTTTAGGTCTCGTTTTGTACAAGTCATAAAGTTTAGATTACAAAGCTGGAACACGATTGATAAACTAGTCTTTTCACGTTCCCTGGGCAGGGCTTGGAAATGATGTGATCAAGACACGAAAGAAGATGAGTGTCCAAAATGCTCACAAGCGTAAGCATCAGGAGATCAGCAATGAAATTTAGAGAAAGTGATATAAACCTTGACTTCCCATGGCCAAACCCACGCCTACAAAGATTGCACAGAAACGTTTTTATCGTCAAATACGATCGGTCAGTTTTGGCAAGACCTTAACACGAACGTTTCTAAGCCGAACATCATCATCCACGCCTCGCCTGCCAATGCTAAAGCCATCTCAGCAGGTCTCAAGGCTGCATACCCGTTGACAAATTGAAGAGAAAAGACAAACACTACTCGACATGTCGGTTCGTCCACTGATTTCAGCAGTCTCGACTTAAAATGAACATGAACATGCTACTGCTGTAGCAGTGGCCAGAGATCATCGCAGAATTCAACCACAGAGAGTAGTTTACTTGGAAATCCTTTTATTACTGAAGAGCTGAATAAATCCGCATACACATCTTGTTGCTGCTGATGAATATAAGTTCACCAGGGCTCATCAGTTTCTTCTTTACAATTGTATAAATCTATACAAAAGCAATTACGACACAGCAGGAAGAATCATGTACAGCTTTGCCAGCCAGAAGAGACCATCGTAACACTTTGAGAATAGTTGTATTTGTTTTATTTCATCTGAAGACCTGGATTTATGGTAAGCAGATTGATGAAACAATCTAAAGGAACTCTTGTTCCCCGGACATTGATTGATTCGAGTTTGCGACATCTATTTACAAGGAAAAGAAGCCCGTTCTGAGTCACATGACGGCAGCTCCATAGGGAAATGCTCTGCAAGGAAAAGAACTCACACAATGTAATTAAAAGCATCAACATGTACAAGCAACAATAACTTCAAGACCTATCAAATACTGGAAATTAAACAGCTGTTATAAAGGAGAGGAAAGATTATCATAGTCATTCACAAACATAGAAGTAAACACCCAGAGCAACTCACCTTCAGATGTGGACAGCTATTGGCAATTGCATATAATGATTCATCGGTGATGAATGTGCTGCCGATATTCAGATGTTGCAAAGCAGTAGCTCTTGCAATCTGCAGAAATGGCTCAATCAGGAAGCTAAGTTATTATACATATGAGGTGGACAATGCTACACAACACATCCATGAGGGAGCATGTGTCGAGACAAAAAATCAGGTGTACGGATTGTGATTGTTTTATAGAATGATGCTCAGTGACAAACTGTTGCGACACTTCATCGATCTAAAGAGTAGGTCTCTCAAGATATACCGACTACCATATGTCAGATGATGGGGAAAGCACACAAGAACTTCTAAGCCTCGTGCATCAAAAGGACTCGCTGGTCACACTTTTTTTCCAAAAAGTTAGGACTGGATTGTGAGAGAACTTCAGACTCAGTTATCCCATAGACAAGTGGCATGTGAATAAACAGATAATCATCAACAGAGCAAGGTACATTGACAATTTCAAGTTCTTGCACTGATTTCATCAGATTGCAGAATATGACTAATGAGCAACGCCAACAGTATCGCTGACGAACACTAGTATCAGAACCCTAAATGAAGAAACAACCATCAACACCCAGAAATCGCTCCAACCACAGAACAAGACTAAAGCCTACACACATAACATCTGTAGAAGCAAACCATCACTTCAAAACGACAAACATACCAGCTTAGCAACACCTTGGTCGGTGACCCCTGTCATCCCCAACAGAGAGATGGACGTAAGCTTCGCCGCGCATTTCGTCAGAGAAATTCTGTACAGCCCTTCGTCGGTAATATGGCAGCCCCAACAAATCTTCGAACTGCGGACAATTCAGTCAGCAAAAGTTCAAAAATCCATAGAGACACATCATAAGCTAATCATCAAACAATTCCTCAGTAACTAATCCTCCATGTACCAATCTCCAAATTCAAGAAGAATTCTAACAAACTGCCAACAACCCTCCATCAAACATGCTGCACGGTAAACAGAGAGACAGAGACAGAGACAGAGAAAGAGGGAGTACATGTCGAGTTCACGGAGGGCGTACGCGCGGCGAACGACGCGGGCGGTGGAATCGTCGTCCATCTTCAGCCCCGCGAAGCTGAGCCTCTCCCTCCGCCCCAGCGACAGCTTCACCGCGCGCTTCCATTTCCTGCACACCCCGCTCGCCCTGCGAGGAAATTTCGGATTTTGATCACAACCCACGTCTCAGAATCATCAAAACCACACGGAACCGCGGACAAAACGACTTCTTTCCCCCGGAACCAGAAAGCAAGAATGGGAACTCCCCGCGGTCAAGAGCACGTACCGCGCCAAATCCGCGAAGGACGGGATCATGAAGAAGACATGCGCCAGCACGTCGACGGGCAGGCGGTCGATCTCCGCTTCCCCCTCCGCCTCCTCCTCCTCCTCCCTCCTCATCCCCGTGGCGAGACGACGGAGACGCTAGAGAGAGAAAGGGAGATGGAGATGGAGCTTCCTGGTAGAGAGAGAAAGTGTCGTCGTCGCCGTCTTTCCTTATTTAAGGCGGAGGGGACGGTGGAGGGAGGGAAAGATGTGGTCATTTTATCGTCATGGTTACTACACGAGGCCTGGAGAATCTCCATTTTTCCTTTTACGTACTATTTATTTTATTTTATTAGTTTTACTTTATTTTTTATTCATGTGGGGAAGGAACCCAAATCCCAATTGGACTCTTTTTTACGGAATTTCCACGCTTCGAATCCCAATTTACTCTCTTCTCCTTTTTTAATTATTATTGTTATTATTATTTTTCCTTGGTCAGATGTTTCCCTTTTTCTTGATTTTTTTATCCTTTTTCCAGTCTCGGATTCAACCGGTTGCATCTTGCGTGACGGCCGGAAGAATCTGGAGGCTGTCCCGAGCCGGATCGACGTGGAGGCCACGTGTCGGGTCAAGAAGCCGCCGCTTTTCGTGAATTTGGGGAGAATCCAGCTGGGAACCTCGCTTGCTTTTCGGGGTTTTTCTTTTTTCCTGACCGGCAAAAGCCGGTTGCTCTTTTTTATTATTTTTTTCTTAAAGCCGGTTGCTTGTCGAGGGTCCAAGAGCGTTGCGATTCCAGCCCGAAAATTTGTTTTGAAAGTTTGGTGGAGTCCTGAGAACACCAATTTGTATGATTTGAGTTTCGAAATATGGCGAATTGGTATAATCAAGTCTCTCTATGTAAGCTTCATCATTTGATTAATAGGAAGACATTTTGACATTGAAGAAAAAGGAGATACAGAGAGGGGATTAGCAGTTTTTCTTTCTTTCTTTCTTTATACTTTTTGATCTAATTTGATTAAACTTAGGAGAAAAACGGGGTCATTATTATAATGACCATGCAAAGAAAAATAACAGTTATAACAAAAATTATTACATCATTTCTCGTTACTCAATTTAGATGAAACACACGAAATTACTTGATATCACGACTTGGATAAATTGTAAAACTTGATTGCATGAGCTAAAATTTTTGGAAGTTAATGACATTTTCATAACAAGTTTTAATATCCCAATTACATTTATCCCATCTTCTTCTTTGTAAGCGTTGGCCCTTTGGAGGCTTGCAAAAGACTAGATAAAAAATTTCAAAACAAAAATAGCTACTCAATAGAATAGAGTTTATGAGAAAATCAATACATTATTTGTTTTGAACAATGAAAAAAAGTTGTCCGTTCATTTTTTGTAGATGATATAAGTATCTACTTTTCAAATTATTCATTTTCTATAAAACAAACGGAACCCAAAACACATTGAGAAAGATGAGGAATATGGGGGTGATTCCATGCTCATTAGATTTCATGAACATCACCTCGCCTAAGTGGGGAAATAAGCCAATGAGGATAAAAGGAAAAAATACATTGCAATTCAACTCATTATATTGACTCCTCAACTTTAGAGAGAGCCCAAAAGTCCTTTTTCTCTCGTCTCCCTCAGTTTTCTATCATCTACTTCAATCTTCGAACATAAGGGAGAGTTTGAGCTAGTCTCACCCTCCCCTCACTTTTTTTAATCATCTTCTTACATTTTTTTCTCTCTCGATTTAGATTTGGGAGTTCTCTTCTCCCTATCTAATTCTCGATTTGAGAGTTTGAACTCTCTCGATCTAGTTCTAGATTTAGGTGTTATCCTCTCCCGATCTAGATTTATGAGTTTAATAAATATGTTTTTGGAGATTAGATGCCCCTCTGCACAGTTCTTTTGTCTCCGATCTCAATGATAATCGCATAAGTTTTGACATCTTGTTGAATTATGACAATTTGCTCCACCACATGTTAGATCTATGTTTATTTAATCTATTTTTATTGTTTCCATACGACAATGGCACAAAGTAAATCCAATCTAAGTGCACACAACCAACTGGTAACGTCATAATTATTGAAGAAGGAATTTTCGACATGTGCTTATCACTAATAAAGACATGAGATCCAATGATCGACTGTCAATTTTGTTTGACGGATCTGTTTATGTAGAACAATTTTGTGTTTGACTTTGCAATTACTCCATCAATCCTCCTTGTGTTCTGGATTTGACTTTATTTTTCGGTATTAATACCCTATTTCGATTTGTTTTATCATGAAAACTACGGACTTATGCATCCTTTTGAGTAATAAATATAATTTTATTTTGACCAAAAAACAATGATATTAAAGCATGCATCGCTTTTCCTATTTCAATCACCAACTTGAATTTGAGATTGAGATCCAGACATATCGAAATTGTGTTCATTTAGCTGCAAGTCAATTAAAATTTTCGTGATGGTTTTTCAATAAACAAGTCGTAATCAGTCATAAAAAAACCTCATTTTGTCATAGCATAATCCATGTTTATCGTAAAACATTGGATTTAGTCACGGGAATCGATTGACTAATATCCAAGCACTAGTTGATAGGTTCCTGTTTTTCCACCCGCTCGATTTGAAAATTTCGGGTGGGGAAACTTCAAAATTACTCTCGTGGTTTTCAAGACTTTTGTGCCCAGTCTTTTGTAAGTTGATTAAAATATTCACAATAGCTTTTTAATAAGCAAGTCGTAGCAAGTCGTGGAACTTCTAAATCTGTCGTGGCGTGTCCTAATTGCATTCATCATTTTCTCGTATGTCTATGGGAATTCCCGCAATAGCTTTTTGATGAACAAGTCGTTTTATTTCTTATTTGGTTGTGCCACAATTTCCTTTCGTCTAATCGGCTATTTTTCCACCAACTTAATTGGAAATTTGTTGGACCGAATTTATTATGGTTGATGAAAGTTGGAGTAATTATATTAAAAAAAGGAAAATACTCGTGATTTTCAAAGCTTTCATAATGACTTTTCAATTATCTTACTTGTAATAAACAAGTTGTAACACATCTAGATTTGTTGTTTCCTATTTCAATTTGGTCCCAACATAATAAATTTGGCCTCAAAGATCGATCGTCAACGGATGTCCAAGCATCCAAACATCAATCACCGATTCCAATTTTGGTTGCCCATATTGAAGTCACGATGGGTCATGACAATTGGGGAAGTTTGAAATACTCATGATGCTTGAGGTGCTTGAGGTTGTAGAATGACAAATTTTGGCCTTGAAGACCATTTGAGTAATATATTGAAATTGGTCCCTTGACCAACCAACACACACCGACGACCGATCTTGGAAGACAAGCGCGAGACATGAATGACACGTCAAAATGCAATACCATGAGAAAATTATCAAACAGAGCCTGCTGGAGCATGTATTAGCCTGCCAAAGATTAAAACCTCGTATTACGAATGCGACAAACTACTTCAAACACAGAACATCTATCATTCATTATCATGATGTTGTCCAATCCAATTGCCTAATTTTGGATTATAGAAAGGTGCTAGGAAAGGCTGTGCTGAATTAGACAGCTAAACGAGAATGAAAGCAAGCTTGGTGGAAGAAGATACAAATACGAATATGTAGAGAAGGGCATCTAGATTTACGTATCGGAACCATTGTGATTCGGGATTTTCGGATATGTACAAATGCTTATAGTTCGAAAACGAGATTATACAATGAATAGATCCTTCATTTGCACCCAACCATAGGCACACCGGTCTCGAATCCTTTGAATAATTGATGCCGCCAAATCGACCAAAGGCCTAACTCTGATCAGCTCCTTCTCTACTTGGGCTTTCATGCGAGAGTCGACCTAAACAGTGTCACAAGGAGATAATACCTTTTATCAGATCAGGGTCATCGCATATTCTAAGGGAAGTTGGGAGAGAGAGTGAGCGGTCACCAACCTTCTCAATGCAGTATACTGTATCCAATACATGGCAGAAGTACGAAAGCTGCCTGTACAAATCTGCCTCCGGATACTGGCAAATGCACACATGAATATTAGGAGGCTGAGCTTGCATTGCAATATTTAATTAAACAAAGAAGTGAGAAGTTATAAATAGACCTTTCGTATCAGACGCCCATTGCAACGAGGATATTCTGGACAAACGGTTCCTCTCTCGCTGTCTCCTATTACTCGTAAACTTAGGCTGCATGTCGAGTGCTTGCAAGTTTCATCATCACACTGGAATTATAAGCCACCCAAAAATATTTATAGAAATGTTAGTTGATGTTGTAGTAATCCTTTTTTTCTTTTCAACTAATTGTTATAAGAAATTACCATCATCAAGCCCTTGTAATACTGGGAAATGAAACCATCAGCTTGTCTTTTAACCTGGCAAAAGCATACTTCTGTTAGAGATGGCCATGTAAATAACACCAGCTATGAGCAACATGGACCTGCAACCAGCGTGACAAGGCAAATAAAATGTCCGATGCTGGAGGGAAATAAGTATAACCAAAGAACCACTACTAATAACATGGCACAGGCAGAGTTTGTCTCCCTCTTTCTTTTGTTGGGCAAATTCTCAGTTCTAACACTAGATGATATATGGACATTGCATGTCAAATCATACCAAAGCAGTGGATTTAGACCTCTTATCCGGGGCTACTCTAGCAATTCAAATGCCCCTTTTATGTTGCATAACCAACAGCCCAAATAGATTTGAAGTCCAGTATTAGTACCGCGTTATAAAGTAACAATGAATATGCAAATAGACTTCAAATCTTCTGGATGGATGGTAAGAGACCACTTCCATAATCATGTGATAAAGGATGATAAAGAAGAATTGTTTTGTCTATCCTTAGACTGACAGTAGAACTTGCATTTCGTAAGTGAAGATCCATATGCCTATTGCCTAAAGTAAAAACATATTATTTTGCTTATCCCTTTTGTTTCAGAAGGATCACATCCCAGAGATCGATGACCAAATTGAGCAGAAGTAGTTCATGGCCATCTTACCTTTAAAAATGAAAGAGAAAAAAAAAAAAAAAAGGAAAGGGTTCCTGAGAGGCCTTAAACCTGTTTAGAAAATCTCTTTCTTATGGTAGCAACTTTGTGATAAAGGAATAGTACCTGATTAGCTATCATCGCAGAAGTCAATCTACCAGCTTCCCCTGCCGGACATTTAGGACAACTCAATGTGCACCAAAAATTAATAGAAGATTGCTCCACTTGATCAGGGGTTGTACGTTCATTAATGGATGTACAAATGGAAGTAAAGATGGCTGGGCAATCAAATGTACTAGAGCAGCTGGGGCATGACAAGATCAAAGGCTTACAGTCCCGATATCTGTGACGAAAATTACACAGTTGATGAGACAAGAATGCAAAAACTTAAGTTAAAGGATAAGAAACAACTGCAGCCAAAAATAATGGGGATAATTTCCAATAGACGTTGAGTGGGAGAAACAGAAAAGAGGTGCATACAATTGGCAAAAACAAACAATATTTCTGCATCCCTTACAACATGTTTCATTTTTCAACAGACTAATTCTCTAGACTTATTCACGCATTTTGCTAAGTTATCTTTCTGATGCTGCTCATTATGGAAAGAAGATGAAGGAACCAAAGAAAGTCACCTTTCTTCATCATCTATGGCTGACAAGAGTGGACCAGCAGTATCATTGGTTGTGGCTTCACTAAATTTGCTTTGGAACTGGAAATGTAGTTTCTGTCAGGATCACAATTGAAATGGATTTGTCTAATTGATGTTTGCAAAGGAGGGTTTCTTGTACCTTAGAGGAGTCCAGACCTAGACAATCAGCTAAACGCTCAGGACTCGTACCCTGAATTGGAGCACATAGACGGGACACCACCGGATGTATCTACGTAAAAACCAAAAGAGAAAAAATGAGCTACATTCCATTTAGTAAGTTCTCTTTGTTCAAAATGCAAATGCAGAGTTTCCAGCAGAAAATGAAACCTGCTGCGACAAGTAGTATTCAATGTCAATCATCCATTTTCCATCGTCTTTTTTCAGTTCGTCAGGATGTCTAGCACGCTGAGCTATCCCTGTTGAGCTATTCAATTCAACAGCCTGTACAGAGGAGAATTGGGTGAACATCCTAATCCTAACAAATAAAGCATCATATGATTTTTACCTCAGATGTAAATGCTCCTTAGATACCTGTTCGCGGCAAATTATGTAAGGAATAGTATCCCCCACAGAGCAGCCAGCAGAATACCCACTTTGCTTCAGTCTCAATGCAACCTAAGAAATGCCAATCCATTCAAATTCATAGATAGATAGATAGATAGATAGATATGTCTATATAAATATATTACACTATCCAATAAGACTAGAAAGTCGCCAATTTATGACTGGTTAATGAATTTACCTGAACATGTGGTTGGTTCTTGGCATCTGGGTAGGCTTCAGGAGGTTTAGTCAGTGTCTTTGTAATGACATACTTCTCAAGTGCTACTTGACCACTTCTCATATCCTCTTGCACCTGTTGAATATGCAGACACAAAAATCAAAACTTGACATTGCAAAGATGCATATTCCTGTAACATAAGTTCAAAAACCAAACTTCACATATAGATTGATGGGGTGACTTAGAACGAAAGTACAAATAATGATGTCTCTTAGCAAATTTTTGTGTTGTCTTTTCAGATAATTTTCCTCCCTAGTACTAGATATAGTTTACCTACTTTGTCTTGTGTCAATGCCTATAGCCTTTGAAGCTCATTATGACGAGCATTTGACAACTCAAACATACACTGTAGACCAGTAAATCAACTGTAAATATGCATGACCTAACAATGGTTTTTAAATGTTAGGATTCACAATGTTTCGTTAATGAGATAGATCCACATTAAAACAGATTTTGCAGCATTTTGGGAGAGATTCTAATTCCTGTCATAATTCTGGTCATATGCACATGGAAGGATTAATTATTGAAGATTGAGCACCAGATATCAAATTCACTTTTCTACTCCATCTTCAGTGCAAAAAGTAAAATTGGCAAAGTTAGAGCCAATAGTTATGACTTGCCTTGATGAGGGAGTTATGTATTGATTCAATGACATCCTCACATGACCTGTGATTAGAAAAATTTGCAGCAAAATGAGCCACCGTGGGGTAATAGCAAAAAGTCTGGAGAATGATATCTATAAAGATAAAGCATAAGCTTTTGGCATACCCTCCTGACAGAATTTGACTCAAGCAGAAATCTCCTAATTCCTTTGATAATAAGCTCCAGTCTCTGCGAACCATATCAAGCCCCTTCCTTTCAATGACCTACACCAGGCAAAGTTTCATTTACATATTCTAATTTCTATATTTAAAGATTAAAAGTCAGTTTTTACTGGCTACCTCATATGGAATTCCATCTTTGAATTGCACTTTGACAGCTGCATATTTCTTTTTCTTGAGAAGCAACATTCTCTTGTACAAACCATCAAGGTCTATTTCTAAGCACCTATATTTTTTGTTAACCTGAATGAACATTAAAAGCAATAACTCAGTACAGTTAAAAAGAAATAACTTGCACAAAACATCTGCATCCTACTCAGAACTTTCTGACAAGAGATGTGCTTCAAGTCATCCAAATTTATGTTTGCAACACTCAGTGCTCCCCACCACCACCCCTTATGTGTGTGTGTCTGGGTGGGTGTGTGATGGGACAGTGGGGCACATCAATCGTCCTAATCTAGCACTTGATGGCATTTCAGTGCAAAACCAGGTTTTCTTTGAATTTAGCCCTCAAAATGCACATCAAAGGACTCTAAATTACTATTTGTTTCACACAATAATGATTTGTTTTTACTAATACCAGATCCTAGAACATGTAACAGGGGTTCATGACCTCACCTCTTGTATGACTTTCCCTGCAGTTGCTTTTGCTTTGCTGATATCATCGAGTCCACTGTATATCATTATTGAATCTGTATCACCATAAATTACCTGCCACAATATAAGGCCAACAATTCCTTTTAATGAATATTTGCAGCAGTCAAGTAAGACTAACACTGGTCTTGATAATCAGTCATAAGAGATAACCTCTAAGTTCAGATTATTCTGGACAAGATCGACAGTACTTTGCAGAATCTCCCTTCCCTGCAATAACCTCACACTTTTAGCTTCAAAATTATTCATTAGATTAATTAATGGTTCTCCATTTGATTGAATCGTTTTTAATTACACAACATGAAACAAGAGGTATCCTTACCTGTAGCGTTATAAGTTCTGCAAGAGGCTTTGCATAAAATCTCGAATTAGAAAATCCAAGACATCCATACATGCTGCATTTAATAGGAATATTACTTTAGGACAGAGAAAAGTGGCACAAGTTGAGAAGCAGCAGGCCCTTAGGCATAATCCTGAAAGCAAGAGAAGGAAAAAAACGCAATACCTGTTGGCTGTTAACTTGAGTGCTTGCTGTTGAATGTCAAACTGCTGGACCTTGAGACCAGTGGCTTTTTTCATCCATTGCTTTACCATCTTCCTCCTTTCAACCAAATTTTTAAGCAACTGCAAAAGATTTTAAAAAGATAGATATATTGCCTTGCTTTTTCAAGGGAAAGAAGCAAAGATCTCACAAGACTTCCAATAGAAATTCTATTCCAAGTGAAAATTCGGAAATAAAGAAAAGAAAACAAACAAAGAACACATCACTGAAAACTTGTTGATATTATTTGAGTCAATCATCTATCAAGGATGAGATATAAATCAGCATTAGTGTTCCAAAATAACGAAGAAACTTAATAATGCATTTTGAAGTATCATCATTCAATGGGAGTTGCATAGAGCTGGTTTTCTGAAAAAAGACAGGAGGACCAGAGCCAAATTTAGAGTGGAAGAAAGGCATGGGAATAAATGACAAACGGTCATTTCCTGTGCTTCTTAAACATAAGATAATGTCCTGTTTAGTTTGGTAAGATTCGATAAACAAAAATGGATGTCAAAGAACGATCAAGAAGTAGTTATGCATAGAATTTGATGGTTTTTCTTTTGTTCTTCTATGGTGTAGCTGCCATTTTTTCCCTTCAATACTAGCTTTACTTCAACTCCAGTTTTTGCCCAAAATATGATCCTTTATCACCTCAAACTGTCAGTACTATTATACAAGAGGCTTTGCCACTTCCCCACAGAATATCACAAAGCATAAGCAAGAAGTCGTCAGTCTATGGAAAATTAGTAGGTTATAATGCCAGTACGCCTTCAATGTCATGAATTTATTATGGTAATAGTTATCTAGACAATTATGTAAAGAAGAGTGATGAATAAACTAGTACTGATTGCATGCATCTTCAGCAGTATTTGTTCTTCTAATGGGGATCCCTACCAAGACAAAGCAGCAGAAGAAAGCCAAGAGGAACCAAACTTCATCTTAATTAACATTAGAACAGATATCCTGTCATTCAGACATCTCAACACAATAATCGAATATCATCTACATCAATATAAGCATACCTCGGGTAAAACTCCTGTTGTTTTACTGGATGGCAAATGGGGTATAGATCCATCAGTTGGTCTTTCTACCGTGGTAAAACAAATATTATACTCCTGTAATATAGCATAAGTCAATATTCCTAGATTAGGCAAATCATGTGGTATCTAGACTTTTGCAGCTTCACATCACTGGAGAAAAGATTGAAACCCAGATGATCATAGAGGGAGAAAGAGCTTTGGAATTAGTAGTGTCATTAACCTGAATGATAGAAGGGTAAAGACTATTGAAGTCCAGAAGCAATATGTACTTGTCATATAGACCTTTCTTTGGCTCCAAGACTAGCCCACCAGAGTATCCAGGACCTTTTTTACCCTTCACACACTCATCATTCTGAGGTTCTTCAGTATCTACTCCATCCACATTTTGGTCTTCAACACCATGATTGCTTTTCCGTTTCACTAATCTTGTTTCCTTTGAACGAAATGAATTTTTGTCGGGAACAATATATTTCTTTGCATGAAATGCATGCAACAGTAAATATTCTACTCTCTGAGCCCTGGCACCCTGAGGAGGAAAACGACAAATAGAAGGATTGATATTTTATTTTTTTTTCCCTGAAGGATTGATATTTATGTTCTGTCTCCACTGGAACTCTGTGAAAAGCCAGAACACAGTGGAAACTAGAAAAGTTTGCTACTCACTTGCAGAGTCTTCCCCCAGAGGTTTCCACTTATATTGGTTAGTTGGCGTGTGAGAGGAAGAACGCTCAAATGAAACATGAGTTCCAATGACAACCATGCATCCGTTTCACCACACTCAACCTGGAGCATGATAACATGGAAGAATCACCACAAAGCTATTTGAAAATGCCTTTAAGAAAGAAGCTCTACCCTACAGCATGTTTCTGCTACTGTAAAGGTTCTTCTTGCTTCTAATGCTACTAAAAAGCCTCTCTTCCTCTCATGCCAACATAAAATTTTACCTTATCAAGTTCATTCAGGTTGTATTCTAAATTACAATAACCAATACAAAACAGTCTGCATTAATACGTAATTTCCCTGACCTATTAGACATCCGAGATGACAACGCCAAATAAAAAGTTGCACATAACCAGTCTAATTAATCGTGAACAGCTAACACAGGATTCCTACCTAAAACCCTCCATATTCTCAGCTGCAGATACGCAATCCAATTAATTAAGAACCAGCTGGCACTGACCCAGAAGATACTGTCTAACAAATGCTAATACTTGTAGAAGGCAGTATCTCAAAGGATATCAGTTTCCCCCTATTTGAATGCATATTCTTTATATTCAAGTTAAGAAGACTCAAATAATGTTCCACTGTGAGTACTATATTAGAGCCAATCAAATAATTCAAGCAAATGATCAGAACCTACAAGTTGCATGAGAGACTCTGAAGTTTGGAACATTCTTGGGACGTCATTAGGTGCAATCTCCTTACGATCTTTGTTGAGCTGAGTCTTTGCAAGTTGTGTCAAGGAATAACTGATCTGAGAGGATTAAGTTAGCATGAGACCCAATGTCTATCAGAATAAAGTAATTCAATCCTTGCATGCATTCAAAATCAGGTGGTCTACCTCTTTCAGTAGGTCCCGAGAACACAAATATGTGTCACATAGAAGCCGGCCAGCAATACATGACATGATCCCTGGACTTGCTCCAGATCCAAATAATGTGCTTCCTTTTGTAAGCTTAGGCATTACTGAGCGCTTCAGACGACCAATTTTGGACCACATAATGCTGGGAACTCTACATGCCTGCATGATAATATAAATGGATGTCACAAAAATAGTCTGAGTCAATGAATATACAAATCATATCAATCATACACAAATGAAGCTGAGGAAATTCCAGAGCCACTTTAGGAGGCCTTGTTTTCCTCATTGGACACTTGAGTTATGCGGCTCCAACATCAGGTCCTATTGATACATTCAATTAAAAAATCAGATGTCCCTTATCCAATTAGATCTTATTTCCTCATTGCAGTGTGGCAGTTTTCTGCTGCACAAATTCAGCTAGCTTTCATATTACATGGTTTGGAAACAGCCATAATCAGTCCTGTTAACTGTAATTTCTCTTCTTCTTTTTTTCCTTAAATACTAATTTTTTAATTGGCGGGTAAGCCACAACTTTCATGTCTCATCTTTTTGTGCATTGGTTAAAGACATGCAAAAGTTGCAGACAGAATTCAAACCTGGGCTCTGTGGAGAAGCACATCCAGGTCAAATCCAGAAATGTTATGTCCAGTGAGAACATCACTATCCAGCTTGTGTAATTCAGTCATCAGACAGTTTAAAAGAGCTCTTTCACTGCAAGGATTTTTTTGAATTTCATTGAAGAAAGTAGGAAAAATATCTGAAAATCACTGAAGTTCCCGACATCATAATGAAGAAACACAATATTAGAGAATAAAAGACCTGCTTTCGTAGCCTATTATCTTTGCTCCTGCCTTTGAGTTCTTCTCATCAGCCTCCTTGGTGAATCCCATTGGAAATATGCCACCATCAGGCTTACGCAAAACAGTAAAATATCTTAGCATATCAGGTCTTTTCCACTCTGAGGCCAACATGGGAGTATCAATCTGTATATACATACAGCTTGTCAATGGTAGCTTATCTGAACATCAACTGTAAAACCATTTGCAATTTACTGGACTGTAAATTGAAGGGCCAACTATACTAGCAGTAAAAGGGCCCATCACCACTGGTGATCAATCCTGAGTCAAAGTTTTACGATGGGATTCATTCACAAATGAAAGTCTGGAAGTCAGAGACTCAGTGTTCTAAGCAACCCTCAAGAGCAAAACAGTTAGATATTATAGTCGCTTTATGAGTCTGAAATTAGATTCATTTGTTAAAGGATGTGTTCGAGTTTGAACTGCAAAACTTAGCAATAGATTATCTTTCTACAAAAAGCATGCCATATATGCACACCCAAACTCATAGAAGCCACTAATTTAACTTTCATTAAGCCATCTGATGTCTAAATTATTTCCACATGACACTTCATAGGCAGTTTTAAGTTCTTCCCAAGATGAGATCTTTACACAACTTAAAGCATGTAGTTAGTGGATTTGGATATGGAAGACCTCAAACAAGAGTCTAATTTAGAGCTATCCCAAGTCAGAAGGAGAGCTGAACATCAAGGATGAAAACATACTCCTGAACATTGGCCATCGAGAAGACAGAAATAACTTTAGAATATGGGAAAACCCATAATGGGAAATAATAATGCCAGCAAAGGGTCAGATAAAACCTTGGCCTTCTGACAGCAGATGATAGATGCTGAGACAATTTCATGAGCATTCTGCTTCTCATTCATAATTGTTTTCAAGTTGATTGCTGTAACCACCATGGGTGGAATCTCTATCATATATTTTGAAGACAATGGCATGCCTATGGCTTTGGGAGAGTTAACAGTAAACTCAAATTTGCACCAGCTCACCTGTGTAAGCAACCAAGGATTATATGTTGAGCAGCTAAGAAAGCATCTCAATGGAAGAAGACAATACAAATTAACCTCACCCGCTGAGCAGCTGGAGAAGAAGAAAAATGAGATACCGACAGCCATGAAGGTCCTTTTATCTTCCTCTTAACTAGAAAAAGCTCCAAAGCACTGCACAACATTATAAAGTTCATTTTCCTTTTTTTCAGATGGATAAATATACATTGAAGCAGTAGTGGATATTGATAACTTAAAGTGAATAGAATCCCAGCAAGAGACACAACAGAAGAGAGAATCTGGGACAGAGTCCGAAGCAGCAATCTGAAGGCAAAATTTGAATAATTAATTTTGTTCTTGTGGAAATGGAGAAAAGGCAGTTGCAACAGAGTTTGTCCACCAGAACATGAGAATATAAATGAGATCAGGCAAACAAATTTTTATGCAGTCCCATGGGCACTGCAAACAAAACATATTGACTATGAACTGTTTAAGATGTAATTGTCAGAGACTAACTTAAACCAACTCTTGTAAAGTAATTAAAGAATCTCTTATGTTGACAACATTTCCTCAAAGACACTTCAGAAATTCGATGAGAGTGGAAACTATCATGCGTTTTATATGTTATGCCCACTGGTTCTGATTAGAAATGAAACCCCATTAAGAATCTAGTTACATTCTGCAAAGATTTTTCTTCCGACTGTTCCACTGAACAATTGGCCACATAAGTTGATCGCAATGCTACAAATCAGTGCAAGCATTTTCTGTATTAAGCTCTTCGGATGAGGGGTACAGGATAGTGGGAGCAATGTCAGGCTAATTTCAGAATAAAGGATATAGCAAAATTTGACAACCTGTATTGTCACCCCACGAATCAAAAGCAGAAAATATTAGTTGGCTGGTCCACTGCATTCTGTTGTCTCCTTAAAAGTTCCAAAGATTTGTGCTAATACTAGTAGAGATAGTGCTTGATGTACAAACACTAGCTCACAAGATTGATTGACAAAGTGAAGTGGCAAATTCTTGTAAAACTGAGCCATCACTCTACTAACAATGCTGCAGAGTGATGCACCAACCGAACTGTGTCTGCAGTCATGTGATAAGGAAACGATTCCAACTAATACCTGCAGTGAGTTCCAAGCAAAGTGGCAAAAGTTTCCCCTTTGAGATCTGCTGGCAAAGGTGGGTCCTAAGCACAAAAATGGTAGAATGATGACTGCTTACAGAAAGATATAGCAAGCAAAAACTGAAGCTGAATATGCAGTGGCAGCTAGGGTGGCACATACAACCACAGTTAAGTTGAGCAACTCAACCAATCAATACTTAAAAAAGGAACTAGCGGAGAAAAAGTTCATATTTCTTTAATAACACCAAAATGTTATAGACTTGATGAATTACCTTGAATGGGTAATTGATCTTGAGGACATAATTCTCCCCAAGAGGTATATCAGATCGTTCGAATGCATATCTCCTCTAGTTCATTCAATGGAGTGAAAATATGAGTATATCATAGTTGAAGAAAGTTGGAGAATGTACTCATTGAGAGATCAAAAAGACTGTATCTGCTTACCTTAACCATTGTCATGCTAAAAGTAGAGACATTGAGATCTACCAATTGCTTTACCACTTCATTCTTCAGTCCTGGAGCCAGATCCTTAAAGAGAGGGACAGAATGCAAGACTGATTAAAATAAGATGTAATCAGATGAGAATCAACCAAAAACAGATGCATGTGAAGACCGACATACAAGCAACTTCGCATGGAAATCTCTTTGAGAAATCCGAGACTCCTCAACATCTTTCTCAAGCTTCATTGCTTCATAACTGTCAAAAACAGTTGGAACTGCATATACACATCTGCACATCTCCTTTACAACAACGCAGCAACTATTGTATATTCCCCCTGCTTTCACCTGAATTGCAATGGCACATGCAGAGGAAAGGTCATTGTCTGGATGCTTAACAATTTGCTGAAGCAACAACATCAAATATTAAGATTTCTTTTAAGTTCTTCAAAGGAAAAAATTTTGCTGCTTGTCAGGCTTCACAGTCATTAGTTGTCAACATTTAAACTTACATTAGGCATCCATCCCTGAACCACGAACTAGATCCATTATCCCAATTTCAAGTCCTTATACATCTCAAATCACCAATACTGTCAACCCAGTCAAATCATTACTCATGTGAACAATTAGAAAGACTGAAGGCTAACTTTGAAACATCATGAACTATATTTAAAATTATGTGATAAACACTTCACAGAAATGTAGTCTTTGTGTGCTGCTAAGTATTGTAACTTATCCATTTAGTCATACATGTTTTAAAGCTACACCATCTTGAAACTTGGTGGACCAACTTCTTAGATATATATCTGTATGATACAGTAGCTAACAGGTACTACAGCTATAAGATGTAATTAAAACCCCCTGCAAACAGTGCAGCACCCCTTTTCACAGCTATAGTTGTTGCGGGGAACTCATACCAGATACCCTTTAAAGCTATGGCAATTATAGTAAATTAAGTTTGGTAGAGGTTGCAGGACCCCATTTGTTGACATGTAATACAATTCAGACAGATGCTTGAAGCAAAGTACCACTTGAAAAGCCTGCCACTTGCATACCACATTCTCAACAACAGTAAACTCCAATGTTGTTCCTTGACCACAACCCTATGTACAGTGATCAAATGCCAAGGCCTTTACATTGCAATGAATAGGTTAATTTAAACTTCTTGGGTAAAATAAATAAAGCGATCATCAATTGATAGCAACAAGCACTAATGCATTAGTGAGGACAATAAAAGAAGCTAAACTACTGAGGTTGACAATATCCATAAAATTTGAGTAAGCCGCTGAAAGAACACTTTTTAAGATTTCCAAGCATTCAGTAAATCATTTGCCCACAGCTAAACTCTTGAATGCACCACGTAGGGAGAATTCCCATTACAAAGTTGCAAAACGAGTGCCAGACTATTTTTTGCTTTATAATTCCCGTCCAAAAATTTCACAACATGAGTTTCTTGATCAACCAACTAAAAAGATAAATATCGTGCTCATCTACAATGAACTCTATTTTGACTGAAAGAAAGCAAGAGTTCATATTCATTTAAAAAGGTCTGTGAGTCGGAGTTGCTGAATATCACACGTGGTCTCGTTCAACCAGCTACATGAACAGAAATAAACAAGCTAGAATTTTCTGTTGATGACAAGCTCGGTTCAAGAATATAAGCAACGCCTTCAACATTGCAGCTGTGCAAAATGTTCAAAGGGTAGATGTAAGACATGTATTAGGGAGTAAAAAATTGACTAGCGACAGTTTTGGTGGAGCTAAGCTGCTCACAAAGAAGGGGCGATGTGATGTACTGTCAAGAACTTCTTGAAAAGGGAATAGATTAGCAACTCTATGCGGAGATGAAAGTCCAGATATACCTATATAAAGTAGGTGTTACCGTGTCAGGAGACAAAAAACTTCTCTACCTATTCTTTGCAGCAAATCCTCAGTTGAAAGCCAGACATGTGAGTGTCAAATTCTAATAGTGGTGCCAACAATCCAATGGCTGGGTAAGAATTACTATGCATAAATACTAACATCATCACAAGAACATACCTTCCCAAACAAATAGAGGTTTCCAGCGTTAGCACCGTAAATCTCCTCATGTGCATCGAACATGTAAAAGGGCAGTTTCCCATCCAAGTCCAGCTCAACTTCCACTTTTTCCTCACCAATTGCACCATTTTTAATTGAGCCAGCAACACTGCCATTGTTTTCTAATCCTTCACTTCTCATCGCTTTCCAATCTGCAGTCGCACTTGGTCTTGGATTCTTCTCCACTGTGATCTTTGCATTCAGAGTGTGAACCTCCTTCTTCGTCTCTGATTCTGATTTGACATCAGCAAGCCTTGGCATGCTATCCTCCTCAACCTCAACTAGTCTTTCCTTTCTATCAGACTCATCCAACTGCACGGATTGTTCCCGGAATGTCGATGCCATTCCCTCTTTTGACTCCTTCATCAACTCATCCTCTAGAATTGAATTTGATATGTCCCCAGAAACCAGCTCAAGATCATGGCCAACTCCCCCATTCCCCAGATCAGGCTTGTCCGAGAAACCAATGCAATCCACGGTCTCCCTATCCACTTTCACACTGCCTACTGATACCCGACCCCGCCCATTCGGATGCCCCATCCTGCGACGCTCTCTATCGGCTTCATCCGGGGCGAATTCCGCGATTATATCATCCACGATGGTATCGCAAGACAGCGTCTTCGCCTTATCATCTCTACTGCCGATCTTCTTGAAAACCGAAGACGTAAACATCGAAGACAGCTTCTGCTTCCCCATCAACGCTGCCGCCGCGGACAGCGAAGACGGTGCGGGTTTCCTCGCCACCGGATCCTTCTTCTCCGCCTTCTTTTTCTTCACCTTTTCTCCTGCACGACCGTTACGAACCAACGAAATCAACAAAAATCCACCGCACCGCCGTACAAATCAACGATGCGGATCCATAAAGCGTTCCGAGTTTCTCACCTTCCGATTCTTCGTCGGAGGAGCAATTGGGCCCGGCCCTGGTCCAGTCCTCCTCCTCGCCGTCGTCGAGGTAGCCGGGGAGCCCGCCGTCGTCGACGATGAACCCCCGGACCTCCTCGCGGCGCTTGGCCACGATCTTGTCGTACTCGTCCTCCTCGACCACGTCGTAGATCGGGTCCTCGATCTTGATCTGCGCCGCCGCGGCGGAGGAATCGGTCCGCCGGCCGGCGCCGACGCCGGCGCGGAGGGCCTTGAGGCGCCGGAGCACCTCCACGCGCGCCGTCGAGGCGGCTCCGCGGCTCCTGCGCTGGCCGGCGACTCTCTGCTGCGCGTCTTCCATCTCTCTCTAGCGCTGTCTCTCTGTCTCTCTCTCTCTCTCTCTCTCTCTAGGGGCGCGAGGCGGAGGATTTAGAGAGAGAAAGATGGCGGGAGTTGGGGGGTAAGGGAATTTTATTTTGAGGGGGGGTTTGAAAGATGGCGGGAGGGGAGAGCGGGATTTGGCGGCAATGGAGCCTTGAGTGGCTTGGCGGCTCCAAGTGGCAAGTGCAAAGGGTATAAGTCTTCGAGTATTTATTTTTCTTGTTTGAGGAGACACTGTATTTTGATGTATGTAGAAAGATTATACACCAGGGTATGATATTTAATCGTGCTTTGATAATGTTTTTTATATCCTAGAGAAATATACCCGATTTTGTGATTCTGTTTTTGATTGATGAAGTAAATGTGATTTTTGGGATATGCATTATTATGACTGCATCGTTGAGATTTTTTTATTTGTTCCCAATAATCAGTTGTGGATTTTCATTAAGTTTGCTAGCATAAAGAATTTTGGATATTTATCGTTGAATGCACGACTTCCAATTTGGAAATCTTTATGTGATTATAGTCATTCAAATGTCTCTTATCTAGTAATAAATGTGTAAAAAAATTTATAAGCAGTTGCAATAATAATCCATTGATTATTTTTGTTGTCTTATTGGAAAGTTTTGTAAAGTTAAGAGGAAAAGTGAGATATGACTATTGATAAATTATATTAGAATATTAAAATAATAAATCGTGCTTTTATTTAACAATTTGATCCTTTTAAACAATCGGCAATGATTAAAAAAGGCTTTTCACAAGGACCACACTGCATCTGGAGAACCCGTCAGAGAACCCGTCACGGTTGAGCCGGCGACGACGGCACCAGTTTCGGTGGGATCAAAGAGGGTGGAGCCGCATCTGGGTCCGCATGCAGCCGGACCATCGTTGACGGCTCGGGGACTGGGTTGCGGGCGGCCGCAGAGGCAAGGCTGAGCGGCAGCGGCATATGGGTTCGCTCGGGCTGGAGCTTTCCTCTCTCTCTCGCCGGAGAACCCGTCACAGTTGAGCTGGCGAAGACGGCGCCTGTTTCGGAGGGATCGAAGAGGGTGTAGCCGCATCCGGGTTCGCATGCGGCCGGACCATCGTCAACGGCTCAGGGACTAGGTTGCAGGTGGCCGCAGAGGCAAGGCTGAGCGGCGGCGCGTGGGTTCGCTCTGGTGAGCCGGTTTTGAGCGTTAAGAGGCGTCTTCCATCAGCCTTCAAACCCCCTAAATGTTAGCTTGTTCGCATCTCTTCTTCGGGCTGTTCTTGCTGCCAATGGACTAGGATTCTGCGATCTGTGATCTTATTCCGAGATGGAGCCCGATTCTATTCGATCTCACTTGAATGATGAGGGATTGCGCTCGTCTGGCCCCTTCTCCCCTAGGAATGATCGTCCTTTGACGAATGCTTCTGTGTTGAATGTGGGCAACCGAACGAACCCCCCTTCTGCTGGAGTCGGGGCTTTGAACCCCCCAACAACATCTGTAAGAAGTCGTCCTGTTAATAGAGAGCGTTCTAAATCGAAAAAACCTCAGTCTAGGAGTCGATCGAAGAAGCCTGAGACCCGTTCCTAGGCTGCTGTCGCAAGTGGCGCGAATAAGGGATATGACCTTGAGTTTACCCCCCCTATAATTGTGAATAACAAGCCAGTTATCCAAATGGACGATTCTAATATCGATGATGTGGACCCTAAGTTGTATGATTGCGTTGTGGGACACTTCATTGGGAAGAATCTTCCGTTGAAGCTGGTTGAGGAGTCCCTGAGGAGAGCTTAAGGATCGAATTCGGTAGAAGTAATGTCCAATGGGCGTGGCGTGTTTCTTCTGCGCATTGTAGATCGCGAGTTCAAAAGGAGTATCCTTAAGGGCGGTCCCATTACCGTTGCAAGAATTCCTCTGATCCTTCAACAATGGAAACCGGGTGTCGAGCTGAACAAAGATACTCATAGATCTGTTCTAGTTTGGGTAAGACTAAGGAATCTTCCGTTTGCCTTCTGGTCTGCTCAGGCTATCAGGAAGGTGGCTAGTGCCTTGGGTAAGCTGCTTTATGTTAATCAGAAAACTAAGCAGATGTCCATGTTGACTTTTGCCCGAGTATGTGTGGAAATGACAACTCAGCAACCTCGGTATGAAACCCTTGATTTAACTACCAATGGATCAAAGGTCGTGGTGGAAGTCAAGTATGAATGGAAACCGATGATTTGTTCAAAATGTGAAATGTTTGGTCACACCTGTAAAAATGTTACTCCTGGTCCTTCTGCTGGACGATCTGAGGGAGCTACAGAAAGTATCCAGAAGGTTAATCCGGTATTTGAGGCCCGCTCCTTTAAGGGAAAGGAGGTGGCCATGCAGCAACCTTCTACGGAAGATGTAGCTATTCAAGTCACCTATCGTTCTAAAGTGGGTGCAGCAGAACTCGTATATGGTGTGGCTGTTAACAGGCCTTTCTATGTTAGTGAATCAAGCTTGGGAAAGGCGGCTCCTTAGGGACCAGATGCTCTAGCTGACCCGCAATCAGTTGCTGATGAGGTAGGGTGGAAGCAAGTTAATCGAAAAAATAAGAAAAAGAAAATGAAGCAGGCAGTAAGGAAGGCTGTTGCTGCTGCTGCTGCTGCTGCAAATGTTGTAGCAGCTACTGATATTGTTCAAACGGAAGTTGCAAATATGTCTATGCTGAAACCAAACGACCCTTCAAAATCTCTTGATCCAGTGATTCATACCCTGGCAAGATTGGTCCTTCCTTCTGTAGCGGACCCTCGTACTCAGGATGATCCCCTGGCTTTAATTGATAGCTCTAACGAAATCAGTAATTCTAGTATCCAAGAGGACCCGATTGGAGAAGATTTTCAAGTTGGGGATATTCCTGATCCCAAAAGGCTCACCTCGCCGTTAATGGCAAACTTCCAGGAAAAGCTTCGAATGCTCCTATCTAATGGTCCAGAAGATCTGAAGAAGGAAGTTATAGCTTTGAGGACCTCTAAAAAGAGGTAATTTTGCTCATTGTTTTTTCGATGATTGTTGGTTTTTGGAATATTAGAGGTATCTTAAATCCTCTTAGGCGTGCCGAAATAAGACGTTTTGCAGCGGTAAATAAGCTTTGTCTTATTGGCTTGCTTGAAACTAAAGTTCCTTTAGAGCTTTTTGATTCTATTTGGGCCACTCTCATTAGGGGGTAGAATTGGTGTGCTAACTATGATTATGCTCCGCGTGGGAGGATTTGGGTTGGATGGAACCCGGATCTCGTTGCCTTTTCTACTATCTCTATTAACGACCAAGTGTTGCATGGCAATTTAAAATGTAATCTGTCTGAAAGGAGTTCTGTATATCGGCCGTCGACGGGGAACATATGTTTGCTCGTCGTAGACCGTTATGGGCAAATCTCCAGCTATGCAGTGAACTCTTCCCCTATTCACCATGGCTAGTTGCTGGTGATTTCAATGCTATCAGGGATCCATCAGACCGAGTTGGGGGCGCCACTAATTGGATTCCATATTTTGATGAATTCTGCCAATGCTTGGAGCAAACAGATCTTACGGACCTCGGATTTGTCGGGCTCCATTACACTTGGTCCACTTCATCTAGGACCGGGAGGAATATGAGAAAGATAGATCATGTATTGGTTAACAGCAAGTGGAACCTTGATTTCTCGTATTCGGAGGCGTCTTTTTTGAACCCTTGCATGTCTGACCACACGCCAATGGTTGTAAGAGTTGTCCATCCGGCCCCGAGGAGGAAACCATTCAAATACTTTGATTTTTGGATAGATCATCTAGAGTTTAAGGCGATCATGCAGCGTGTATGGAACACTCCGGTTAGAGGCGTCCCTATGTTTAAGCTGGTTTCTACATTGAAGATTTTGAAAGCTCAACTCAAGACCCTCAACCAGGATGCTTTCTCTAACATTTCGGCTAGAACTACTGAGGCAAGAGAAGCTCTCAACGTTACTCAAGTTCAACTTCAATCAAACCCATCCAGCCTTGCTCTTGCTGATCAAGAAAGGAGCCAACGCCAGCTGTTTGTTGAACTGAGGAATCAAGAGGAATCTTATTATAGGCAAAAGTCCAAAATTAGATGGCTAAAGCAGGGTGACCGGAATACGAATTTCTTCCACCAATCTGTGAAGAGGAGATAGCTAATTAACATAATCCTTTCGGTGAAGGATCCCACTGGTTCGCTAATTACTGACCCGGGGTTGGTTCTGCAGGTGTTCATTAGCTACTTCTCTTCGCTGTACTCCCCCCATGATGCGTTAAATAGGCCGTCCGTCCAAGAGGTGGAGCGGGTTATTCGACAACCTTTAGCTGCTGATCAGATGTGCTTTCTCTCTAATCCGGTTTCTAATGCGGAGATCAAGTCTACGCTATTCTCCTTAGCCAAAGGTAAGGCCCCTGGACCTGACGGATTCTCGGCTGAATTCTTCAAGTCCAACTGGGAGATCGTTGGTCCATTGGTATTGGAGGTAGTTCACGACTTCTTCTACACTGGCTGGCTGCCGAGAGAGGTAAATGCAACCATCCTTGCTCTCGTCCCTAAAGTTCCTAATGCCAGTGATGTTTCGGATTTTAGGCCGATTGCTTGTTGTAATACTACATATAAGGTAATTACCAAGATCTTGGCCAATCGTATAGCGGCAGTTTTAAATGATTTGATAAGTCCGTCTCAGAATGCGTTTGTTAAAGGAAGGAGAATTAGGGATAACATCCTCTTGGCTCAGGAATTGTTTGCGGGGTTTCATCTCCATCCGTACTTGCCTAAATGTGCGGTTAAGATTGATTTCCATAAGGCATATGACACAGTAGATTGGGAGTTCCTTGAACTTGTTCTTGTAGCCTTCCACTTCCCAGAGAATTTCATTAAGTTAGTGATGGCTTGTGTTCGGACTCCTAAATACTCCATTTCTATAAATGGCAATCTCCATGGTTTTTTTTTCGGGAGGACGTGGTTTGAGGCAGGGGGACCCTATGTCACCTTACCTCTTCACTCTAGTTATGGAAGTGTTTTCCGGTTTATTGATGTCTCGAACTTCAAATCATGAATTTAGGTATTATTGGAGGTGTAAGTCGGTCCAACTAATGCATCTATTATTTGCTGATGATGTTTTCCTATTATGTCAAGCTAACTGGCCGTCAGTATCCATGCTGAAAAGAGGCTTATATATATTCTCATCCTGGAGTGGATTGGTTCCTAACAAAAACAAGAACGAGATTTTTATTGGAGGTGGTGACCCTTCTATTTGAAACAGAATTCGATGGGCATTTGGTTTTAAGGAAGGGAAACTCCCTGTTCATTACCCTCGAGTACCTATCATATCTTCCAGATTAAATAAGGGGGATTGTATTGCATTGATGGAGCATATTACGGCTAGGATTCAATCCTGGGCACATCGTTTCCTGTCTTTTACAGGGAGATTGCAACTGATTCGATCGGTTCTTCATTCGATTCAATCATTCTGGGCAAGTGTCTTTACGCTTCCCACTTCGGTTTTGTCGGACATCGAGCGAATTATGAGGCAATTTTTATGGAAGGGAACGGCTCTTGGCCGTGGAGGAGCAAAAGTAGCATGGGAGGACGTATGTCTTCCGAAACTTGAAGGGGGTCTTGGCATTAGGAATGTGAGAGATTGCAACAAAGCCTCTATGCTCATATTCATATGGATCCTCTTCTCAGATAAGGAATCGATGTGGTGCCGGTGGATTCATTCCATTTTCTTGACAAAGAAGAATTTTTGGATTTCATCTCAACTTGGGACTTGTTCCTGGGCGTGAAAGAAAATCCTCCAGCTTAAAAAGCACTTCAGAACTTCGTTTAGGTGAAAAATTGGAAATGGGCTGTCGGTATCTTTATGGCATGATTACTAGCTTCCATGTGGCACTCTTGATGGATTCGTCCCGCCCTCGTTTAGGGACGATATGCGGCTCCCTGATTATGCAGTAGTTGCTGACTTATACACCTCGTTAGGCGACTCATTCTCTCGGATATTAATCAGATGGGGCGTAGCTTTACCAACTCTGGAGTCTTATAATGACAAGTTTATTTGGTGTGGCGACCCATCAGCCTTTTTCTTGGTCACATCCGCATGGAATGCCATTAGAGCCAAGAGAGATCGGGTGGACTAGGCTTCTTTGATTTAGGATATCGATATAGTCCATCGCCATCAGTTTATTCTGTGGCTTATATCTAAAAACCGTATTCCCACTCAGGTGATGTTGTTAAATCAGGGTCGAATTGATTTTAATCTATGTGCCTTTTGTAGTGAAGTACCGGACTCAATCGAACACCTATTCTTCCGGTGTCGCATCTCAGCCTCGCTGGCCTTCTTTGGGGCTGCTAGATGTAACTTGCCATGGAGGAATAGATGTTGGAGAGAGGTGCTCACTTGGGCCAGGAAATTCCTTATAGGGAAGGATTTTTACCATAGGATAGTTCAATTCTCTTTTGGTGCCTTATGCCATCTCATTTGGAAGAAGAGGAATGCGAGTATCTTCAGGGGTGAATCCTTGGTGGTCCCTGCCCTTAAAAATCACCTAATCAAGGTGGTTAAGGATAAAGCGCTCACATTCACGAAAGTTCTTCCTTCTCTGAGGAACAAAAGACTGCAAAAGGGGTGGGGATTCCACCCCATGATCTTTTCCTCTGTAGCTGATTCTCCTTAGTTTGCTGTTGTTTCAGCTTGCTCTTGTTCTTGTAGTTGCGGGTTCCTTCCTTCTCCGTTCTTCGCCTTCAGCTTTGAGGGCTTGAGGGTTGGGGAGGCTAGGGGTTCCTGTTGTTACGTTTTGTTTGTTGGCTTCCTAGCTTGTGTGTTTCTTGCTGGCCCCCTCGGGCTTTTTGTATCGGATCCCCGTCACTCTTTCTCCTTTGTTAAGAGTGCTTGTTTGGAACCGATCTTTTGTACTTTTGTCCATTCTCATTAATATTATTACCTTTACCAAAAAAAAAAAAAAACAATTGGCGATGATTCCACAAAATCTCACAAATTTAATATAAATCATGAAGAATACACGGTCTCCAATGTAGTTTGAAAAAAATGCTTTGATTGTTATTCTTATAGGAACCTAGCAATTTTAGAATTTCTTATATTTCAATAGCCCATAAATACAATTTATTTAATGAGCATTTTAATTAATTTTTTTATTATAATAATCAATAAACCAAAGTAATAGATAAAATCGCACCTAATAAATACTACTACTAGAAAAAACCATGTCTAATAAAATTTCTTCTTTTTTCTTTATTTTTTCCTTTGAAATGGACCTTATTTACACAAACATTAAAAGAACTTACCTGATGACATGAGAATTAGATCGTGACAAACTCTCTCACATAAAGTACTAAAATCTTCACCAATGTTGGTTCATCTCGTCTAACCATTCTCCCCCTGTTTGAAATGTGAGGGGATTCAATTGTACTCATTTCGCCATCTTAAAAGTTTGTCAGGAGTCGCATTTTGTCTAACCCCTCTCAACTCCTTACCCCTCGTGGAGTATGGGCCTAGTTCGTCCATGAACCACATATTTACCAATGGAGGTCCTGCTAAAGAACCAAGTCGTTCCATATGGGTCAAAGCGAATAAAATTTTAAGTAAGCTTAACAAATAAATATTACCTAACTTGACTTTTGAAAAGTGGAAATAATAATTAGTTTTTCTAAAATCTCGTGAGTACCAAGTGCTTGGCATGCGCAAGTCATTTTTACCAATTCTAAAATAGCCCAGTGTAAATGCTGTGACAGAACCTTATAGCACCTACACAACTATATAATAAAAGACACAGAGAACAAATTGGACTCCTTCGGCTAGTTCACTGTTTAGAGAGAATCTTAGATTAACACTGTTTAAAGTACACGTCAAGGACGTATGTTTTCTTAAGAGAAAAGGTCTGTTAAAAAAGATTTTAAATCAATATGATTTCTTAGGAAAATTGAATGCAGCAATAGAACAAAATAGTTTTTCAGATTTATGCCGTCAATCATTGAAAAACATAGACAAGAAGCCAAAACAATGAAAAAATCTAAAGCCTTTGCATGGCAAGATTGTTAACAGAAAATTGACACGAATAAAAAATTTGATGAACAAGAAAATAAGGAGAGATTAAGCTTATGATCATTATTCTCGATAAAAGATCAAGTTTCAAAATAAGTAGGATTAAAAAAGTAAAAATTGTAATACGTTCCAAGCAGAAGAATGATATATTCATAAAACTAATCATAGAGTGAGATATCGGTGATTGTCATCATTATTATGATTCTCCAAACATATTTTGATTCTAGAGCACAATTTACTTTTCCTCACACGTGAAGGAAATATATTATAAAAAATTACGAGCAATCTCTAATACAAAGTATCTCTAATTTAGAAATTTAAGTTCTAGGGCCTCTTGACTCTTGAAAATCAGTTAATGAAGTGGGCTTATTTGGGGGAGAAACCCAAATAATGGCAATATATATCAGCATTCTTGGCCTCAACATGCTAATCAAGGAATTGGAAGCAGATTAAGTTTGTCGTAAGTACATAGGTGGGAAAATTAAGTTTGTTCAGAGTATTTCAACCAAAAAAATAGTTTGTTCAAGTATCATTATATCTTATGTTGCACCAGAATAAAAATAAAATATCATTTAATTAGAGCTTAAATTATTTAAGTAATAAAGTACCCAAAATTGGGCCGCCTAGATTCTGTTTGCCCGGGCTCCTTTATAAAAGTCATGTTTATCGAAAACGTTGTTTCTCCTTGATTATGAGAGACAGTAACTAATGGGATTTTTTTGAAGGGACCGCCAAAACAGAGAGAGAAAAGATAGCGAAGAGAAATGGCCATGTGGGAGAGATGGATGGGAAGCTGCTTTCCATCATCACTCGCTCCTCTTTAAGTAATTACTTGCTGTGCGCTGCAAGGGTTACTCTCATCTCAGTTCCCTGAACACCACCCTGTAGACCTGGCTCACCTCTGCTCTCCTCTGCGACGTTCTCTCTCCTCTGCTCTCCTCTGCAGACCGAGAGCGCAAAAGTGCAGTCCTTATCTCGCCTCTTTCTCTTTCCTTTTTCTTGGGTTTTGTCGTTTTTCCTTGAATTCGAAACCTCGCGGCATTTGGTTGCAGAAGGATCCCTGTTCCGAGTGTTCCGAGCATGATTTTTAACTCCTTTTGGCTTTCGTTCTGGGGCCAGAAGCCGCGAGGAGAGACCGAGGAAGCAGAAACTCTTCTCAGTCCGTCCGCGCGCTTGATCATCGTCGTCGTCGTTTCGAAACAAACGTGCCCGCGAGCGAAGGCTTCTCAGCTATCAAAGGTTTCATCTTTCGTGTCTGAAGCTCTGCTTCTGCGTTCATCTTGAAAAGGGTATGTGCAGATTTTACTCTCGCTCTTTCTCTCTCTGAGCATATGTTGCCGACGTTGGAGTCTTTCTGTGAAAAATTCCAGAGTGTTCCCTGTTCTTTATCTTTCATTTCGCTTGGTGGGTAGCATCATGTGCGAGAACCCAGCTGGACCATCGCTTCTTTTTCTGAAAATCTGATCATGTACGCCGTCAAAGTTGGAGCCTTTCCTTCTCGAGCCTCCCTCTTTTTGCGAGGAATGACTATGGGCTGAGTAAATTACGGCTGACTCGTGATGTGCTCGAGTGTGTAAACCATTGCTGTTCAAGGGGTTCTATTGCCCTTTCCCTTCTTTGTTCTTGTGGACCACTGCCGTCACGATCTCTTTTTGATTTCCAGCGTGCGTGAAAGGGGATGTAATCTCTCCGGCGCTTCGTCAATTCTGCGTTCATTGAGCAGAATGATCACATTGTTCATCTTTTTTTGTGTACTCCTGAAAATTATAATAATGATGAAATTATGGTTGATACCCTTTTTTGGCAAATTGCAAAACTTTACAAGAGGAGATTTCCCTCCGCTTGAGAAATTGCAGATCTTTTCCCCTGATTTTTCTTGCGGAACATCAGTGACTCCTACTAAGAAATTTGGGATGAATAATGCCCACTAATTTCATCCCCGGGTGTGGTATTTTTTGGTTCTGATCTTTCGTTGAAATTTCTGTGCATCCCCGGATGTAGTATTTTTTGGTTCTGATCTTTCATTGAAATTTCTGTGCATGCTTGTTTTCTTGAAGTGGTAAACCTCGAAGAAGGAATCCTTCTTTTCTTGTTTTACTTAAAGTTCTAAAGATGGATATCAATCTTCAGAACTCTATCTCTCTCTCTCTGCCCATGTACACTATGGGGGACATTTCCACTTTTAATTGCCTTTTTTGATGTTTCCGAATTTCCAACTTCATTTAATCATTAATGATGTGTTTTTGGATAAAATGCAGGTGTCTCAAATTGCTACATCTTCGAGAGTAAGTGGGGCGACCGACTCCAGTCTATGAGACCATAAGGTCCTTCACATGAACCTTCATTCAGATTTAATCGGAAGGCAGCCTAGACCCTTTTCAAGATGAACGCAGGAAGTAGAGAATCAGACACGAAAGATGAAACCGTTGGTAACTGAGAAGCCTTCGCTCGCGGGCATTGTTTGTTTCGAAACGACGACGACGACGATCAAGCGCGACGAACGGACTGAGAAGAATTTCTGCTTCCTCAGTCCCTCCTCGTGGGTTCTGGGCCCAGAACGAAAGCCAAAAGGAGATGAAAATCATGCTTGGAGAGCTCGGAACAGGGATCCTTCTGCAACCAAATGCTGCGAGGTTGGCGGGAGGGGAGAGCGGGATTTGGTGGCAACGGAGCCTTGACTGGCTCGGCGGATCCAAGTGCAAAGGGTATACGTCTTTGAGTATTTATTTTTTGGTTTGAGGAGATACTGTATTTTGATGTATGTAGAAAGATTATACACCGGGGTATGATATTTAATCATGCTTTGGTAATGTTTTTTATATCCTAGAGAAATATACCCGATTTTGTGATTCTATTTTCAATTGGTGAAATAAATGTGATTTTTGGGGATATCGGGATATGCATTATCACTGCACATCGTTCAAACTTTTATTTGTTTCTAGTAATTGGTTGTGGATTTTCATTAAGTCTGCTGGCATAAATAACTTTTTACACATTTATCATTGGATGTGTGACATCCAACTTGGAAATCTTTGTGTAACCGTAGTCGTTTAAGCGTTGCTTATGCAATAATAAATGCTTACAAAAATTTATAAGCAGTTGCAATAATAATCCATTGATTGTTTTTGTTGTCTTATTGCAAGATTTTGTAACGTTAATAGGAAAAGCGAGATAGAGTGGTTGATAAATTCTATTGAAATATTGAAATAATAAATCATCCTTTTATTTTCATCTAATAACTGTAGTTTTTAAAATAGTCAGCGATGGTCCCACAAAATTTCATAAATTTAATATAAATTATGGAGAATACACAATCTCTGGTCCCACAAAACTTCATAAATTTAATATAAATTATGGAGAATACACAATCTCCCATGTAGTTTGAAAAAAAAAAATGCTTTGATTTTTATTCTTGTCAATATTATCATTTTTTATATTTTCAATGTCCTATAAACACAATTAATTCAATAGGCATTTTATATAATTATTTATTTATATAATAAAAAAATCAAAGTAATGGAAAAATCGCATCTAATAAATACTACTACTTAATTTCTAATAAAATTTATTCTTCTTTTCTTTATTTTTCTCTTCAAAACGGATCTTACTTATAAAAACATTACAAGAACTTACCTAACGACATGAGAATTGGATTGTGACAAACTCCCCCATTTAAAGTATTGAGATCTTCATCAATGTTGGTTCATGTCGTCTAGTCATTCTTCCTGTATTTGAAACGTGATGTGGTTTAATTGTACTCTTTTCACCGTCTTAAAAGTTAGTCAAAAGTTATATCTTATCTAACCCCTCCTGACTCCTTGCCCCTTGTGGTGTATGGGCCTAGTTCGTCTATGAACCAGACGTTTAGAGGCGGAGGTCCGGCTCTGGTCTAGTTTGCAAGAATACCCAACTCGTTCCATGCAAAGCGAATAATATTTTCAGTAAGCTTAACAAATAAATATTATCTAAGTTGACTTTTGAAAAGTGGGAATAATAATTAGTCTTTATAAAATCTCGCGAGGACCAAGTGCTAGGCATGCGCAGGTCATTTTAACCAATTCTGAAATAGCCCAGTGTAAATGCTCTGACAGAACCTTGTGGCACCTGCACAATTATATAATAAAAGACACAGAACAATTTGTACTCCTTCGCCTAGTTCACTGTTTAAAGAGAACCTTAGATCAACACTATTTTATGCACACGTCAGAGCTGTATTTTTTCTCAAGAGAAAAAATTTATGTTGAATTAGACTTAAATCAATATGATTTCTTAGAATAACTGAATGCAGAGCAATAATTGAAAATCATAGACAAGAGGCCAAAAAAAAAAAAAAATCCATGGTAAGAGCGTTAACAACAAATTGAGATGACTAAAAATTTCATGAACAAAAAGTAAGGAAAGATTAAGCTTATAATCATTATTCTCGAGGAAAGATCAAGTTTCAATATAAGTAATGATTAAATAGTAAATGCAATAATATGTTCCAAGTAGAAGTATTAATAAGAAATTAATGAAACTAGCGTAAAGAGTGAGACATCAATGGCTTGAGGGGATTTTATGATTTTCCAGGCATATTGTTCTAGAGCAGAATTTACTTTTCCTAGCATGAGGAAATAGATTAAAAAGAATTACGGGTAATTTCTAATATGTAGTATCTCTAAGTTAAAAATTTATGTCCAAGAGCTTCCTAACTCTTGAAAATAAGTCAATGAAGTGGGCTTGGTTGGGGGAGAAACTCAAATAATGGCAAGATCAGCATTCTTGGCCTCGACATGCTAATCAAGGGATTGGAAGTGGATTAAATTTATGATAAGTGCATAGATGTCCAGAGTATTTCGAAAAAAAAAAAAAAAGAGTTTGTTCAAGTATCATTATATCTTATGTTGCATCAGAATAAAAAAAATCATTTAATTAGAGCTTAAATTATTCAAGTAATAAAGTATCCAAAATTGGACCGCCTGGATTCTGTTTGCGGGGGCTCCATTATAAAATCAATGTTTATCGAAAACGCTGTTTCTCCTTGATTACGAGAGACAATAAATAATGGGATTGTTTTGAAGGGACTGCCAAAAAAGAGAGAGAAAAGATAGTGAAGAAATGGCCACGGGGAGAGATGGATGTGAAACTGCTTTCTATGATCACTCGCTCCTCTCTAACTAGGGAAAATCTCACAAATGGTTTCTATATTTTTACTTAATGTGCAATTTTGTCATTGAATTTTCAATTTGTTCAATTTAGTCCATGAGCTATTGATAAATGTCCGATCTAGTCTCAAAACTTTCGATCGGCTCGATTTGGTCCATAAACTATTGATGATTGTCCAATCTAATCCTTCGTTACTGTTTTTCCTTTTTTTCCTTATTTTGCTTCTTCTCTCTTTCCGCCGAAGCTGGCGGAGGGAAGCCGACATTTGGCGAGGGTCGCCCTCGCCGGCATCGGGCGAGGGGCTCCCTAGCAAATCTTACGAGGGAGCACACCAGAAAAGAGATGGATGTGAAATTGCTTTCCATGATCACTCGCACCTCTTTAAGTAATTGCTTGCACTGCACTGGAAGCATCACTCTTATCTCAGTTCCTGAACACCACCCTTGAGATGCAACCTCTCCATATCCCAAAAATTAACCCAAAATGAAACCAATTGATTTGCTGGGAACGAAGATATCGGCACGAAAATTAAGGATGCGTTTGGTAACGTTTCTATTTTAAAATTGTTTATGGGAATACAAATAAAAAAAGTGTTTTTGTTCCAGGGAACAATTTTTGAACAAAAAAATACGTTTGGTAAATCTGTTTGAAACATAAAAAGAATAGAAACACGTTTGGTAAATTTGTATAATTTTTTTATTTTAATTTTTAAATATTTTTCTTTTATTTTTCTTTTTCCTTTTTTATTTTTTCTTCTTTTGGCCGGTCGCCGGCCTCGCCATGGCCGGTGACCGCCAAAGAAAAAAGAAAGAAAAAAGAAGAAAAAAAAGAAGAAAAAAACAGAGTGTTTCTATATTTTGTTCAAAAAACAAGAAACAATTTTTTTTTATTTATTATTTCTGTTCCAAATGTGTTTCTAGGAACAAAATAATAGTTTTGAAACAAAAATGCAAATAAACGCGTTTCTATTCATTTTTTGTTTTCAGAAAAAGAAAATAGAAATTTTTGTTCCCGGAACAGAAATAATTTTTAACAAATGTAGCCTAAACGTCGAAAGCCTGCGTGGAAGTTCGCGCTTCCCACGATTCGTTGCGACTGTTTGCCAACCGCAGTGGCGAGAAGAAGTTCCGAGGCATGTGTCAGAACCCGTCAAGGAGATGGGCGGCAATGATCCAAGACTCGAAGCAGAAGTGACTAGGCACGTATGATGCAACCGAGGAAGCCACGAGAGCGTACGACAAAGCAGCGAGAGAGCTGCAGGGAATGGACGCGATCATCAACATCCCCTCGCAAGCAATAAGACATCAAATGATGTTTTTCGTAGTTAATGATTGCAAATTCGAAAGACTCCTTCAACTTATTGACAAATCTAGTATATTAAACTTTTTTATAAATACAATCTCTTTTCTTGATAATCACGTGACCATGATATGATGAAATTTAAATATCCTACTCGTGCATATGAGTAGGTTAATCTCGCGGCTCTTCTCGTGCAACACGTGTACTGCACGAGTAGATCAAACTCGCTTGGGCTCCCTAGGCCTGTGGGACTATTCGTCAAAATGATAGCGCATTTGGACCAAAATGCCAGCCATTTAAAGCCCTTCTTCAATGGGCTCTGCCATGCCTTCTTTCTTCCTTCTTTTTCTGTGTGATTCAGGCTTAAGGAGCAAATGCCAGCCACTAGAGGGAGTTTGGTACGACAAAGAGACTGAAGTTTTGTTTTGAGATTTTTTTAGTTTTCTTTTTCCTCATAACCCCTTCTCTTGTCTACCAGAAACGATCGCCATCTTCGAATGGTCTTGCAATTACCATCCAAAGAAGTGATGCAATTTAAATTAAGGCGATTGGGTGTTCATCGGGACTTGATACAATTTTCTTTTGGTCTTCGCTCAAGGCTCCTTTTTCGGGTCACAATGTCGTGGAAGAATGGACACTGAGACTGTCTTGTTTTAGAAGGAGGATGGGTTGACATTAAGGCGATTTGTTGTTAATTGAGATTTGATTAAGAAAGCATGAAATTTCGATTTTCAATTCATGGTTTACACATTCATTTAATTAGGGCCTCATTCGCAAATCTTCTACACTGAACATCTATACAGTGCCTTTGATCACACTAGCGATGGATATTTTAGCACGGTGCATGAGGTTTAAATAATCCTTTGCACAACAAAAAAAGCTAGAAAAAAAAAAAAACAAAAGATGATTAATTTGAACAAGTTATATGTTACTTTAGTTGCCCTTGAAATTTGATAGCCAAGATATTACGATGATTATTCATATTGACGAGGAAAAGAAAAAATATCGATGGAACTAAGGGCGCGTTTGGCAACGATTACGTTATCGGGAACCGATTCTAACAAGAAATGATTGTTTTTTATTCTCGTGTCCCAAGAACCGATTATGAGTAAAAGAACGTGTTTGGTAACTGTCTAAAATTTTTGATTCCGAAATAGAATTGCGTTTAATAATGTGTCCATTGATTATGTTCCAAATTATTATATTTTTTTAAATAATTTTTTCTACTTTTTTTCTTTTTTTCTTTTCTCCTTTTCTTTTTTCATTTTTTCTTTTCATTTTTTTCCTTTTTCTCCTATTTTTTTTTCTACTTCTTGTGGCCGGTCGCGGACCGGCGACCGGCCGGTGAGGGCCGGCGACCTCACTAGAGCGTTGCCGGCCCTCGGAGAGGCCGGCCCTCGTCGCCCGAGCATTGCCGGCAGCTAGGCGAGGCCAAGCATCGCCGGTGGACAGGCGGGCCTCACGGGGTTGGGCGAGGCCCGCTTGGCCACCGGTCAGGCTAGGCAAGCCCGGCAGGTGGCTAGGCAGGCCTCGGCCTTGCCTAGCCCTGGCGAGCCTCGGCCTCGCCAGATCTGGCAAGGCCTCGCCTTGCTAGTGGACAGGCGGGCCTCGCCGGGGCTGGGCGAGCTCGCCGGACTAGCAGCTGGCGACCGGCGGACGGCGGCGGGTGGCGACGGGTGATGGTCGCGGGATGGCGGAAGGAAAGAAGAAGAGTTTTATTGTGTTGATTCTTTTTTTGATTCTTGGACGCGAATCAAATTTTTTTTTTTTATTCTCAAATCTACTCCAAAACGATTCTGGAAAAAATTTGTTCCCGGAACAAAATTTTTACCAAACGCGATTCTCGTCCCAAACGATTCGAAACAAAAAATCGAATCGGTTAGGGCGCGTTTGGTAACGATTCTCGTTCCGGGAGCCGATTCGACTTGAAATGATTATTTTTTATTCTGTTCCGGAAACCGATTCGAGTAAAAAAACGCGTTTAGTAACTATTCAAATTTTTTTATTTTGGAATAGAATTGCGTTTGGTACCGTATTAATTGATTATGTTCCAAATTAATTTCTTTTAATTTTTAAATAAATTTTAAATAATTTCTTTACTTTTTTTACTTTTTTTCCCCATTTTTCCTATTCTTCTTCTTCTTCTTCTTCATTTGGCCGGTTGCCGAACCGGCAACCGGCTAGACGAGGGCCGGCGACGCTCACCGGAGCGCCGCCGGCCCTCGGTGAGGTCGGCCTTCGTTGGTCGAGCCTCGGCGCGGCGGCGAGGCTCGGCCTCGCCCGCCGGTGGCCAAGGGCCTCGCCCGGCCTCGGCGAGGCCGCCTTGGCCACCGACGGGCCGGGCGAGCCTCGCACAGCCACCGGCGAGGCTAGGCCTTGCCGATCTGGCGAGGCCAAGCCTTGCCTGGCCACCGGCGAGGCTGGGCCTTGCCAGATCTGGCGAGGCCTCACCTCGCCGGTGGCTGGGCTTGCCTCCGGCAAGCTCGCCTGACCTCGCCCTAGCATGGCGAGCCTCCGGCGACCGGCAGCGGACCGGCGACCGGCGGCGACGGTGGGCGGCGGCAAGCGACGGCGGACGGCGATGGGCGATGGCGAATGGCAACCGAGATGTTGAAAGAGAAGAACAAGGTTTTACTGTTTTGATTCTTTTTCTGATTCTCGGACGTAGAATCAATTTTTTTTTTTATTCTCAAATCTTGTCCAAAATTGTTTCCGGGAACAAAAAATTTACCAAACGCGATTCTCGTCCCAAACTGATTCTAAGAACAAAAAATCAGAATCTGGCACTGTTGGGCAAGTTGCCAAACAGGCCCTCACTGTTTGGCATGTTGCCAAACAGGGCCTAAGAGTCGAGAAAGAGACACTGATGACTCAAGGGAATTATGATTTTCAGGGCATATTTTGATACTAGAGCAGAAATTACTTTCCCTTGCATGTCAAAGACGCAATTGAACAGACTCAAAGAGATTCCGAATAATTTTTAATAAGGAGTACCTCTAAATTAGGAAAATAAGCTTGAGAGTGTCCTGGTATTGAAAATAACTTAACGAGGTGGGCTCACTTCGGGGGGGAAACTCAAATCCTACCTACCTCAAATAAGAAATCTCAGCACTCTTGGCCTAACATACTGATGGAGGAATTGGAATAGATTCGGTTTATGATAAGTACAAGGGTTGTGGAGATTAAGTTTGTTCGAGCATTATCATATCTTATGCTGCACCAGAATGAATAATATCAATTAATTAGAGCGTATAATAATTAAGTTATAAAGCACCCAGATAGGACCAACTAGATTCGAAATGCTGGTGCCCCCTTAAAAAAAAATCAATGTTAATTGAAATGCCGTCTCTCCTTGATTACGAGAGACAATCAAGAATGAATTTGTTGTTGGTGGGTCCAAAAAAAAGAGAAAGAAGGTAGTGATTCTTTGAACGAAACCCATACTTTCAATTGCCCAAAAGATAAAGTAATTAGGAGCAGCTTCCACTATTAATGGTCGTTGCTGGAGAGTAACCTTTTATTTTATTTTGTAAAGTACTCTGCTTTCGGGAGACCAATATTAGAATTCAACAGGAAAGAAGTTTGTCTCTATTGCATCAGAGCCAATCGATTGTCAAACTTTTACATGTATTTGATCTCACACAACCCCATAATAGAGAGAGAGAAGATAGCGATTCTTAGAACAAAACACATATTTAATTGAAGTCGAAGAGAACAATTAAGATCTTCAATTGTCCAAAAGAGAAAGTAATTAGGAGCCGCCCCTTCTACTATCAATGACCCTTTCTAGAGAGTAACCTTTTCTTTTTAATCTGTGAAGTGCTCTTCTTTTTGGACTGGCGAGATAGCTATCAGAGAGAGTTCCATACAAAAGAAGTTCGTTCGCTGTACAATTGCTTCCGAGCTAATCAATCAAAACTGATTATCAAATCTTTAGGTGTATTTGATCTCACACAACCCATATAATTTATATTTCCGACAATCGAATCAGCAAAGGATCCTCGCACGACCTCAAATTGGCATGGCACATGTCGCAAAGATCGCGGGACATTAATAGTAAGTTCAAGACGCTCGATGATTGATAGGTGGCGGTGAATTTTTTATATGTTCTGGGTCCGTTTTGTAGGGAGCATGGCTTCTGAATAATGCCTTGGGATTGTGATTTGGCTAGCGCTTCGAGGGAATTAGATTAGATTATTCTAAAGTTGCCTAAATATCCAGTACGGAGGTATGACCATGATCTCTTTCTTAAGAAAAAGGAAGTAATTTAGTGCGTAACACCAAGTGTACTTAACTTGGCGTGGGCTCCACCAGCCAACAAGTTCCGGCGTAAAGGGCCCCACCCCCCTCCGAAAAACAAAAAGAACTTTGCTGACGTCATCGTATACGATTCCCTTCGTGTCTGAGGCATTATTCTCGTGTACGATTTCCATAAAGATATGTGAAAATATAAATTGTTGGTTAATATTGGATAGAGAAAATTAAAGGATAATCAGAAACATTGTACTTTTTTCTTTTGTCGGTAGGCCAAGAATTTCTTCCGATTGCCGTGACAACCCAAGTTGTTATTTCACCGCTGCATGTGAAAAATAGTCGGTGTTCAAATTTGTCAGCCGATAATTTAGAAAAATAATAAAGTTGACTTCCTGAGTGAATACGGATTTAGAAAATTTCTATAAGATGGTTGAAAATGAGGAAATAGATGGGCATTTCACCCATAGGCGGGATAGATGAAGCGGAGAGGTGCACTAGGGTTTTTGTGCCACTATTGGATGGCACATAAGCTCAAGGGCAAATTATATAGGACGGTTAGCAAGCATGAAACGATTGTATTAGATATGACAATGTTTTGTTGAACGCGTGGGTCCACAACTAGGGATAAGATCAAAAACGAAAGTATCAAGGAAAATGTAGGTGTTACTTTGATTGAGGATAAGATGAGTAAAGACTGTCTAAAATGGTTCGAGCAAATTGAATGAAGGCATTCTTAAATCTCTCGACGAGGCAATATGGATAGAAATTGGACACATCAATTGAAAAGGATCGAGGAAGGCTTAGAAGGATGTGAAAGAAAACCAACCATCTAGAACTCATTAAAAGAAAAAAAGAAAATCTAATGAAGGATTGAATCCAATGACATAATATTTCTCATAAGTCAAAGCCTATTTAGTGCGATGAGCCTTGGTTGTTGTCGTCGTCGTCGTTGCTGCTTTGCCGACACAATTAGTCCTAAAAAGATTTTTTATTCTTGAAGAAGAGGCTGAACAGTGTTTTAGACCTAATTTTGCATGAGCAGTGTTTCAAACCTAATTTTGCACTCTAACTAAATGTAGCCGTGTCCTTATCTCATCCAAATGCAAGCAAATCCACCAAGAGCCTATGACATTTTCACATCATCGACCCAACCACTTCTCTGCATTCACAGTTGCGTGTTTCCATGTCATAACGTACTTTGACTTAGAACATTGAAATTGAAATCCTCTTGTCACTTTTTCGGAGAAGATTTTTTTCAAAAGAAAATATCATGAAAAACTCTAAATTAGCACATTTGTAACACACTTATTGTAAATTAATTTTTTGTCTATCAAAAATTATAAATTGATAAATTTATGATAAATTTTCTTTTTATTATTTTTCATTAAATTAGATTAATACTATGAAAAATCACAAACCGATACATATGTGACAAACAAAAGGTAAAACCCCATATTGGTATACTGGTTAATTGTTACGTGTTGTTTAACTTAGTAATTCGAGATATATTAGTTCATAATTTTTTGTGGTATTAATTATTTTTTCCAACAATAATGTTATCCAAAACACATCACTTAATAATGAACGAATTACGGTGTACATTAACTCGAGTCAAATGCTCTGACCACTTTTAATGATGATGGGGTTTAATTGCCCCACTTTTCCCCACCACCACCGGTCTAACTGGAAATTGCAAATCGCCAACACTTCTAAGGCCAAAGAATTCAAGCAATTTCTCAAAGGAGAGAGAAGGATTTTTGAGCAATGAAACCCACTAATGCCCACTTAATCACCCCCCACGCTGACCCCCTAAAGCTCCGACAACATTCTCGGCCACGTAAAGCCAACAGCAAGAAACCAAAAGCCACCCGATAGCATCCGATGAAACGCAAATCCCGACACGGATCCGATTTCTCACTCTCTGTTACTCGGGTCTTATTTAACGAGTGCTTCGGACGGCATTTGGGACGGTAAATCATGCTCGACAAGTAACGTTTTGATTTCCAGTGTATGCTAATTACATATGAAATGAGAAAAACGATGTATTGCGTCTTTTTCATTGCTAGAATGCTCGAGCTTTGATTAAAGGTGATCATTCTATTCAAGTCATTCTAGTGTTCAAATTTAGTGGCGACTAGGGTGTGCAAAACTGATCGCTTGAACTTGAAATTGCTCGGACCAGATTGGCTAGAGGAATAAGGAAGCAGGAAAAAAAAAAGAGTAAAAAGGAAGAAGAGATTAAAAAATTGAAAAATACTAAAATATTATTAAAAATTATCTATGTTAACACCGACTAGTCAAATTTGGCCGGATGGACTGAATTGGTACAAATGCAAAAAAATTATAACTTTTTTGGTAAATTCCTCAATTTCAATTAAGGCAATTTGGTGTTAATCGGGACTTGATGCAATTTTTTTGTCCTTCACTTGAGCTTCTTTTTTGGGTCACAATGTTGCCGAAGAATGGACAGTAAGACCGTCTTGTTTTAGGAGGAGATAGGTTGAAATTAGGGCGATTTGGTTTTAATTGGGACTTGATTAAGAAAGTGTGAAATTTCAATTTGTGATTTGCATATCTATTTAATTAGGGTCTCATTCACGAAATCTTCTGCACTGGACATTTATGTATTGTCTTTGATCACACTAGCATTGGATATTTTAGCAAGGTGTTTGAGGTTTAAAGAGTCAATTGCACGACAAACAAAGCTAAAAAACCAACAGCGAAAGATGATTAATTTTAACAAGTGCTCATTTTACTTTCCTTGCCCTTGAATTTTGATAGCTGAGGTATCATGACGATTATTCATATTTATGAGGAAAAGAATGAGATATTGATGGAACTGAGTGGCAAGAAAGAGATATTCATGACTCGAGAGGATTATGATTTTTTGGGCATATAATTTTAACAAGTGCTCATTTTACTTTCTCTTTTCATATGATTTTACTTACTACACCAGCTACTGTAGAATTATTAACTGAATTGTTACTTTTGCTCCCATCAGGATAAATCTGACTCCTTCCTCTGTTTCCGCCTATATATATGGGATATGTTAAGAAGTGAACATCTTTATTAGTAGCGGGGTCCGGGGAAAGAGTAGGAAATGTGACTTCACTATATTTCTGATGCTGGAATGGAATTTATTTTTCCTCGCATGTGAAGGATGCAATTGAATAGACTTAGAGAAATTTTGGGTAATTTTTTAATACAGAGTACCTCTAAATTAGGAAAAGAAGTTTGAGTGTGTCCTACTATTGAAAATAAGTTAATGAAGCGGGCTCACTTGGTGGGAAGACTCAAATCATACCTACCTTAAATAAGAAATCTCAGCATTCTTGGCCTCGACATACTAATAGAGGAAATGAAAGCAGATAAGGTTTATGATACGTACAAGGGTTGGTGAGATTAAGTTTGTTCAAGAAAATATCATATTAAGTTTGTTGCACCAGAATGAAGAATATCATTTAATTGGAGCTTATGATAATTAATTTAGAAACTATCCAAATAAGAACATCTAGATTCTATTTGCCGGTGCTCCTTAAAAAAACCAATGTTTGTTGAAAATGCTGTTTCTCCTTGATCATAAGAGACAATCAATAACGTGATTTTTGTCGGTGGGTCCAACAGGAGAGAGGGAAGATCGTGATTCTTTAAATAAAAATAATATTTTAATGGCCCGTGCTAGAGAGTAACTTTTGATTTTAATTTGTGAAGTACTCCTTTTTTTTTGGACTGGTGAGATGATTATTACAGTTCCATACAAAAGAAGTTCATCCGCTATACAATTACAACTAAACCAATCAATCAATCATCAAACTTTTACATATATTTGATCTCACATTATTCATATGGTTTATACTTCCGATTGTCGAATCAACAAAGAAGCCTCGCATGACCTCAAATTGGCATGGCACGTGTTGTAGAAAATCAGGGGATATTAAAAGTAAATTTGAGACACTTAATGAACGATAGATATCGGTAGAATTCTTTAAATGGATTGGGTCTATATTGCCGGGGGTATGGATTCTGAATCAGTATCTCATGAATGTGATTTGGCTAGCGTTTGGAGGGAAGCGAATTAGATTATTCTAAAGTCGCCTAAATATCCAACGTGAAGATATGACAATGATGTCTTTCTTAAGAATAAGGAAATAAATTAGTGCGCAACTCCAAGTACACTTAACTTGGCGTGGGCTCCACCGGCCAACAAATAGTAAACTAGCATTTGGTGCAAAGCGCCTCCCCCTCAAAAAAGAAAAAAAATTGCTGACGTCAACGTATACGATTCCCTTCGTGTCTGAGACATTATTCTCGCGTACGATTTCCATAAAGATACGTGAAAATATAAATTGTCGGTTAGTCTAGGATAGAGAAAATTAAAAGATAATTAGAAAAATTGTATTTTTCTTGTCGGTAGGCCAGGAATTTCTCCTGACTGCCGTGAGCAACCAAGTTGTTATTTCACCGTTGTATGTGGAAAAAATAAATATCAGTGTTCATATTTGCCAGCCGATAATTTGGACAAAAATGCTACTTCTGGAAAGAACACAGGAAATTAGTGGTTTAGAAAAATTCTATAAGATGGTTGAAAAATCAGGAAATAGATGGAGATCTCGCCCGTAGGGTGTAGAAGGGATGGATGAAGCAGAAAAGTTCACTCGGGGTTTTGTGCTACCGTTGGATGGCACCTAAGCTCAAGGGCAAATTACATAGAATGGTAATAAGCACGAAACAATTGTAGTAGATACGGAAATATTTTGTTGAATGCGCGGGCACATGATTAGGGATAAGATTAAAAACGAAAGTATCAGGGAATAAGTAGGTGTTTCTCCAATTGAGAATAAGATGGGCAAATGTTGTATGAGATTGTTCAAATGGTTGAATGAAGGCCTTCTCAAATGTTTCGGCAAGGCAATGTGAACGGAAATTGGACACATCAATTAAAAAGGATCGAGGAAGGCTTAGAAGGATGTGGAAGGACTCCAATTATCTGGAACTCACTGAAAAAAAAATTCTTATAAAGGTTGAGTCCAGTGGCATAACATTATCCATAAGTCAAGCTAATTTAGTGCGATTTATTGTTGCTGTTATTATTGTCACTACCACTGTCGCCGCAATTAATCCTGAAAAGATTTTTTGTCCTCAAAGTAGGGGCTGAGCAGTGTTTTAGACCTAATTTTGCACACTAACTAAACGCAACCGCATCCTTGATTTGACCCGATGCAAGCAAATCCACCAAGAGCCTTTGACATTTTTGCATCATTGACACAACCACTTCTTTGCATTCTCACCTGCAGGCTAAGAAGCATTGACACTCTCCGAAAGCTTTCGTATTATGTCCGACACTTCAACATGTGCCCGATATGCTCCGACATGCTTTGACACGTTCCGACACGTGATCAACAAGTGTTGGGAAATCTAACATGTGGTCAACTCTTCTTGACATGCTCCAACACGCGAGTCCGAAATTCCGACACACACGGGATCAATTTTAAAATCTTCAATACTTAAGGGGTCAAAATATAAATATATGAAAAAATAATGAAAATAACAAAAATAAAGGGGAAAGAAAAAAATTCTCACTCTCAAGTTTCTCACTTATAAATTTTGACATTTCCATGAGTGATGATGGAACGATCCTCTTCTCACTGGTGTCGCTCCGCTACCCTTGCAAACTTAAAGTTGTGATTTTTATTTTTATTTTGCTTCTTTTCGATTCTCGCAGGCATCGCCTGTGAGTTATCTCTTTCACTTTATGTCATTAGCTTGTGAGTTATCTCTTACATTTTCCATGGCGAATTTAGTTATTTCCTTTTCTTTTGGTCGAGTTCTTGTCCTAGATTTTCATTTTTCTCGAATCTTGTTTTGTAGAGCAGCTCCAAGCTAGTCTATATCATGAACTCCGAACTCCGTCTGGGTCTATAAGAAATCTCACTAATTTATGACAAGTGTAAGAAAAAATGACATGTTCCTTCAAATTTACTCTTTTGTGTTTGCAATTTTTGAATTTCTTATTCAAGCTCTGTCAAATTAAAACAATGAATGATATTAACAAATGTTGAATTAATATTTTTAGTATAAAATAATTTTATGCTCTTTTTATTATTTATTTTTGCATTTATATATAAAAATATATAATTAATATCTAACATGTCGGAATTCTCTATTTTTGAGATATAATGTGTCGGAATGTGTCGAAATTTTCTATTTTTCGAGAAATAACATGTTGATGTGCCGTGTCGTATCGTGTCGCGTGTTGCGTGTTCGTATCGATGCTTCATAGTTTGCGGTTTCCATGTCAAAACGTAATTTGACTTAGAACATCGAAATTGAAATTCTCCTTTCCCTTTTTTGGAGAAGTTTTTTTTTCGAGACTCAATATTATGAAAAACCCTAATTTAGTATATGTGCGACAAATTTAAGTTAATTTTTTTTTATATTTGTGATAAATTTATTCCTCTTAATTTCTGTTAAATTGGATTAATACTTAAAAAATTCACAAATGGTTACAATGGTAACAAATAGAGAATAAAACTTCAAAGAGAAAGTAATTTGGAGCAGCTTCTACTATTAATCGTCCTTGCTAGAGGGTAACCTTTTCTTTTAATTTGTAAAGTACTCTTCTTTTGGGAGATAATTATTAGAAAGAAGTTTGTCCATTGTACAATTGCAATAGAGCCAATTGATTGATTGTCAAACTATTACATGTATTTGATCTCACACGACCCGTGACATAGAGAGAGAGAAGATAGTAATTCTTTGAACAAAATCCATATTTTAATTGAATTCAAAGAGAGCAATTAAGATCTTCGATTGCCCCAAAAAGAAAGTAATTAGGAGCCGCTGCATCTACAATCAATTTTCAATTTGTGAATTACTCTTCTTTTTGGACCAGTGAGATAGCTATTAGAGTTTCGTACAAAAGAAGTCCATTCACTATACAATTGCATCCAAGCTAATCAATCAAAATTGATCATCAATTTTTTACATGTATTTGATCTCGCACGATCCATATGATTTATATTTCTGACCATCAAATCGGCAAAGGAACCTCGCACAACCTCAAATTGGCATGGCACGTGTTGCAGAGATCGTGGGACATTAGAAATAAGTTCGAGACACTCAACGATTGATAGGCAGTGGCGAATTCTTTATATGTTTTGGGTTCAATCCATAGGGAGCACAGCTTCTGAAGAGTGCCTTGTGATTGTGATTTGGCCAGCGTTTCGAGGGAATTAGATTAGATTATTCTGAAGCTGCCTAAATATCCAGTACGAAGATACAATGATCTCTTTCTTAAGAAAACGGAAATAATTTAGTGCGCAACACCAGATATCCTTAACTTGGCGTGGGCTCCACCGGCCAACAAGTAGTAAACTAGCATGGGTGTAAAAGGCCCCACCCTCAGCCCCTTTAAAAAAAAAAAAAACTTTGCTGATGTCATCGTATAAGATTTCCTTCTTGTCTCAGGATATGTGAAAATATAAGTCGTCGGTTAGTATTGGATAGAGAAAATTAAAAGATAATTAGAAACATCGTACTTTTTTCTTTTGTCGGCAGGCCAAGAATTTCTTCTGATTGCCGTGAGCACCAAGTTATTATTTCACCGTTGTATGTGAAAAAAAAAATCAGTGTTCATATTTGTCAGCCGATAATTTAGAAAAAATAAAGTTGACTTCCTGAGTGAATCCGGGAAATTAATGATTTAGAAATTTTCAATAAGATGGTTGAAAAATCAGGAAATAGATGGGTATCTCACCCAATGGCGGGATAGGTGAAGCAAAGAAGTGCACTAGGGTTTTTGGATGGCATCTAAGCTCGAGGGCAAATTACATAGGACAGTGGCAAGTATGAAGATCTGAAAATGTTTTGTTGAACGCATGGGTGCGCAACTAGGGATAAGATCAAAAATGGAAGTATCAAGGAAAATATAGGTATTACTTTGATAAATGATAAGATGAGTGAAGACTATTTAAAATAGTTTGAGCAGGTTGAATGAGGGTCTTCTCAAATCTCTCAACGAGGCGATATAGATAGAAATTGGACACATCAATTGAAAAAGGATCGAGGAAGGCTTAAAAGGATGTGGAAGAAAACCAACCATCTAAAACTCATGCAAAAAAAAAAAAAAATCTAATGAAGGATTGAATCCAATGACATAAAATTACTCATAAGTCAAGCCTATTTAGTGCAATGAGCCTTGGTTGTCGTCGTCGTCATTGTCATTGCCACTGCCACAACAATTAATTTTGAAAAGTTTTTTTATCCTCGAAGAAGAGGCTGAGCAATGTTTTAGACCTAATTTTGCACTCTAACTAAACATAGCCGTGTCCTTATTTCGTCCAAACGCAAGCAAATCCAGCAAGAGCCTATGACATTTTCACATCATTAACCCAACCACTTCTTTGCATTCTCAGTTGCATGTTTCCATGTCATAAAGTCCTTTGACTTACAACATCGAAATTGAAATTCTCGTCACTCTTTCGGAGAAGATTTTTTTCAAATGAAAATATCATGAAAAACTTTAAAATAGTGCATTTGTAACAATTTTGACTATCAAAAACTATAAATTGATATATTTATGATAAATTTTCTCAATATTGTTTTCCATTAAATTTTATTAATATTACGAAAAATCACAAGCCATTACATATGTGGCTAATAGAGGGTAAAACCTTAGATTGGTATACTGATTAATTTTTTTTTTTTTTCATATTCGAGATTCGGCTTAGCACACCGTCATTGGGCGCTAGCCCCACAAAGACCACCAACTATACTTGGAGGGGGACTAGCACAAGATCCCACTAGCATGGCCCCCCATTTAAGACACTGGACGCATCGCGTTGTGCATGGCCCCCCACTTAAGACACTGGACGCGTCACGTTGTGCTTGCTAGAGGAATCAAACCTGGAGCTTGACTAAGGTAAGAGCAACTTAGGCCCTGTTTGGTTCAGCATTCCTAAGGTGCTTTCAGCCCCGAAAGTCCCTTGGGAAAAAATTTAAGTGTTTGATTCAGTATTTTGAGATGTCTTTGGCAAAATACTAGCCTTTAAAATGTTGAAAGCCCAAAGCAGGTGGGAACTTGTTTTGGGCTTTCAGCATTTCGGAAATGCAAGTCCACCTCTACTATTCATTCGTTGACTTCTTTTTTTTTTTTAAATCGATCATCTTCCCCACACCCTAATTGCCGTGTTCGTCTTTTTTTTTTTGTCATTTTTATATTTTGACAATCGATAGTCCAACTTTTTATCAATATATTAGAATGATCATTAATTAACAAAGATGATTAATACTACAATAATTAAAAAAAAGAAAGTATTCAAGTTGAAAACAAACCTAAAAGAACCCTAGGCTGAAAGTTGAGCTCGCATCTAATCTATAATCAAATTATTTTAATATAATCTTTAAATAAATTTACTAATATATATCTTTTACATTACTCTCAACATGAAAATGTAAAAGGTTATATAGTCATTGTTTCTTTTTTACAATTTTAAAAATACTAAAACTAAAAAACTTAATTTGGTTACATTAAAGGGCTTTTTAAATATATGTTTACCAAACAGTCTTGCATTTTCCTAAAGTACTTTTCAGTTATAGTTTACCAAGCAGTTTAGTATTTCGGAAAACCCCTTAACCTCAAAGGTATTTGTATTTTCCCAAGAGCATTTCCCCAAAGCTGAACCAAATGGGCCCTTAAGCTAGCCGCGGCACCAACCGATGGGTTATACTGATTAATTGTTACGTGTCATTTAACTTAGTAATTTGAGATATATAATTCATAATTTTTTGTTGTATTAATTCTTTTTTCCAACAGTAATGTTACTCAAAACACGTCACTTAATAAACGAATTGCAGTGTACATTAACTAGAGTCAAATGCTCTGACCACCTTTAATGATGACGGGGTCTAATTGCCCCTCTTTGCCCCACCACCACCGGTCTAACTGGAAATTGCGAATCACCAACACTTCTAAGGCCAAAGCATTCGAGCAATTTCTCAAAGGAGAAGGATTTTTTAGCAATGAAACCCACTAACGTCCATTTAATCACCCCCCACGCTGACCCCCTAAAGCTCCGACAACATTCTCAGCCACAATAAGCCAACAGCAAGGAAGACCAAAAGCCACCGATAGCATCCGAGGAAACGCAAATCCCGACACGGATCCGATTTCTCACCATCTGTTACTCGGGTCTTATTTAACGAGTGCTCCGGACGGCTTTTGGGACGGTAAATCATGCTCGACAAGTAACGTTTTGATTTTCAGCGTATGCTAATTACGTATGAAAAGAGAAAGAGGACGCATTATAGACTGCGTCTTTTCCATTGCTCAAATGCTTGAGCTGTGATTAGAAGTAATCATTCTATTTGAGCCATTCTAGTGTTCAAATTTAGTGGCAACTAAGGTATGCAAAACTGATCACTTGAACCAGAAATTGCCCAGACCAGAGGAAGAAGGAAGAGGAAAAAGAGAGAGAGAGAGAAAAAAAGAAAAAAAAAATTAAAAACTGAAAATTATTAAAAATTATCCATGTTAGCATCGATTAGCCAAATTTGGTTGGATAAACTGAATTAGTACAAGTGCAAAAGACTTATGACTTTTTTTGGTAAATTCCTCAATTTAAATTAAGGCAAATGGTGTTAATCAGGACATGATGCATTTTTTTTGTTCTTCACTTGAGCTTCTTTTTCGGGTCACAATGTTGCCAAAGAATGGACAGCAAGACTGTCTTATTTTAGGAGGAGATGGGTTGAAATTAGGACGATTTGGTGTTAATTGGTACTCGATTAAGAAAGTGTGAAATTTCAATTTGTGGTTTGCATATCTATTTAATTAGGGCCTCATTCACGAAATCTTCTACACTGAACATTTATATATTACCTTTGATCACACTAGCAATGGATATTTTAGCACGGTGCATAAGGTTTAAAGAGTCATTTGCACGACAAACAAAGCTAAAAAAACCAACAACAAAAGATGATTAATTTTAACAAGTGCTCGTGTTCCTATCCTTGCCCTTGAATTTTGATAGCTGAGGTATCACAACAATTATTCATATTTATGAGGAAAAGAATGAGATATTGATGGAATTGAGTGTCAAGAAAGAGATATTCATGACTCGAGAGGATTATGGTATTTTAGGCATATTTTGATATTGGAACAGAATTTATTTTTTCCTCACATGTGAAGGATGCAATTGAATAGACTCAGAGAAATTTCGGGTAATTTTTTTAATATGGAGTACCTCTAAATTAGGAAAAGAAGTTTGAGAGTGTCCTACTATTGAAAATAAGTTAATGAAGTGGGCTCACTTGGTGGGAAGACTCAAATCATACCTACCTAAAATAAGAAATCTCAGCATTCTTGGCCTCGACATGCTAATAGAGGAAATGGAAGCAGATAAGGTTTATGATAAGTACGAGGGTTGGGAAGATTAAGTTTGTTCAAGCAAATATCATATTAAATTTGTTGCACCAGAATGAAGAATATCATTTAATTGGAGCTTATGATAATTAAGTTAGAAACTATCCAAATAAGAACATCTAGATTCTACTTGCCGGTGCTCCTTAAAAAAACCAGCGTTTGTTGAAAATGCTGTTTCCCCCTTGATCATAAGAGACAATCAAAAACGTGATTTTTGTCGGTGGGTCCAACAGGAGAGAGGGAAGATCGTGATTCTTTAAACAAAATCAATATTTTCTCGTCAAAAAAAAAACAAAATCAATATTTTAATTGAAATTCAGGAGAGCAATTGAGATCTTAAATTGCCCAAAAGAGAAAGTAATTAGGAGCCGCCGCTTTTACTATTAATGACCCTTGCTAGAGAGTAACCTTTTCTTTTAATTTGTGAAGTATTCTTTTTTTTTTTTTTTGGACCGGTGGGATAATTATTAGAGTTCTATACAAAAGAAGTTCATGCGCTATACAATTGCATCTAAACCAATCAATCAATCATTAAACTTTTACATATATTTGATCTCACGTGACTCATGTGTTTTATATTTCTGATTGTCGAATTAGCAAAGAAGCCTCGGATTACCTCAAATCGGCATGGCACGTATCGCAGAAAATCGTGGGATATTAAGAGTAAGTTCGAGACGCTTAATGAAGGACGTATATTGGTCGAATTCTCTAAATGGATTGGGTCTATACTGCAGGGAGTATGGATTCTGAATTAGTGTCTTGTGATTGTGATTTGACTAGTGTTTTGAGGGAAGCAAATTAGATTATTCTAAAGCTGCCTGAATATCCCACATGAAGATATGACAATGATGTATTTCTTAAGAAAAAAGGAAATAAATTAGTACGCAACACCAATATACTTAACTTGGCGTGGGCTCCACCGGCCAACAAGTTGCAAACTAGCATTTGGTACAAAGCGCCCCCCCCCCCCCCCCGGGCCCCCCACCAAAAAAAGAAAGCCGACGTCATCGTATACGATTCCCTTCGTGTCGGACACATTATTCTCGCGTACGATTTCCATAAAGATATGTGAAAATATAAATTGTTTTTTTTTTTTTTGGTAAAGAGTGAAAATATAAATTGTTGGTTAGTCTAGGATGGAGAAAATTAAAAGATAATCAGAAACATTGTATTTTTCTTGTCGGCAGGCCAGGAATTTCTCCCGACTGCCGTGAGTAAACCAGGTTGTTATTTCACCGTTGTATGTGGAAAAAAAAAATATCAGTGTTCATATTTGCCAGCCAATAATTTGGACCTAAAAGTTCTCGAGCGAACACGGAAAATTAATGATTTAGAAAAATTTTATAAGATGGTTGAAAAATCGGGAAATAGATGGAGATCTCACCCATAGAGCATAGGCGGGATAGATGAAGTGGAAAAGTGTACTCAGGGTTTTGTGCTACCGTTGGATGGCACCTAAGCTCAAGGGCAAATTCCATAGAATGGTAATAAGCATGAAACGATTGTTGTAGATACAAAAATGTTTTGTTGAATGTACAGGCATATGACTAGGGATAAGATTAAAAACGAAAGTATTAGGGAATTTGTAGGTGTTACTCCAATTGAGAATAAAATGGGCAAATATTGTTTGAGTTTGTTCGGATGGGTTGAATAAAGGCCTTCTCAAATGTCTTGGTAAGGCGATGTGAACGGAAATTGGACACATCGGTTGAAAAGGATCGAGGAAGGCTTAGAAGGATGTGGAAGGACGCCAACTATGTGGAACTCGTAGGAAAAAGAAAATCTTATAAAGGGTTGAGTCCAATGGCATAACATTACCCATGAGTCAAGCTGATTTAGTGCGATTTATTGTCGTTGTTATTGTTGCCACCGCCGTCGTTGCCACAATTAATCCTAAAAAGATTTTTTGTCCTCAGAGTAAGGGCTGAGCAGTGTTTTAGACCTAATTTTGCACCCTAACTAAACGCAACCGCGTCCTTGATCCGTCCAAATGTAAGCAAATCCACCAAGAGCCTTTGACATTTTCACATCATTGACACAACCACTTCTTTGCATTCTCACTTGCAGGTTTCCATGTCAAAACGTAATTTGACTTTGAACATCGAAATTGCAATCTCTTTTCCCTTTTTTGGAGATTTTTTTTTTGGTGAGTAAAAAATTAATGGGTTTAATTTATTATTTTCAATAAAAATAAGTGCTTGTAATTGAAAAATAAGATATTTGAATTGAAACATTACAAAAATAATGGTCGATTTTGAGACTCAATATTATGAAAAATCCTAATTTAGTATATGTACAAAAAATTTAAGTTAAATTAATTTTTTGATAAATTTATTCCTCTTAATTTATGTTAAATTGGATTAATATTCAAAAAATTTACAAATTGTTATAACGGTAACAAAGTAGGATAAAACTTTAAATTGATGTACTCATCAATTATCACATGTCATCCATTTTAATAATTTTACAATAAAATTTAACAGAAGTTAATTAAGGATAAATTTATCATAAACGTATCGATTTGAGGTTCACTTTAAAATAAATTTGTAACAAATGGATAAATTCGGGATTTGTCATATCATTAATTCTTTTTTCAACGGTAATGCTGCCCAAAACGCATCACCTAATGATGGAAAGGGCGTGAGCATTAACTAGAGTCAAATGGTCTGACCACCTCTAATGATGATGGGGGTGGTTGCTAATTGTCCCTATTCGCAGCACCACCACCTCTACCGGTCTAAATGGGAAATGCGGTCACCAACGCTACTAAGGCCAAAGCATTCAATCAATTTCTCAAAGTGGGAGATAGGGATTTTATTTTTTTTTTTTAAGCAAAGGAAACCCACTAACGCCATTTTAATCACTCTCCCCGCTGACCCCCCTAAAAGCTTCGACAACATTCTCGGCCACAAAAAGCCAACAGCAAAGGAACAAAAGGCACCGATAGCATCCGATGGAAATGCAAGTCCCCACACGGATCCGATTCCTCATTGTCGTTACATGATTAGTAAATCGGGTCTTACTTACCGAGTGCTCCCCAGGGCATTTGGGTAGGTAAATCTTGCTAACAAAGAACGTTTTGATATTCGATACATGCTAATTACTAGAGGTGATCGTTACATTCAAGCCTTTCCAATGTCCAAATTTAGTAGCGATTAGCGGTGTCCAAATAGATAGTTCGAAATGGGAATCACCTTGACTAAACTGAATCATCCATTGCTAGAAATATCAGTTCGGTTCCTGATTCCTAAAAGTATAACTTGTGTCATGGCGATCTGATTTCCAATTCTAAATGGAAACTAGACTAGACCAAACTAGATCAACTATATATATAATATTTGTATTTATTAAAAAATTAATGGGTTTAATTTATTATTTCCCATAAAATAAGAGCTTGTAATTGAAAAATAAGACATTCAAATAGAAACATTAGAAAAATAATGGTATGTTTCATTGAACTAGATCGGAACCGAATTGAATAGGTAATGATTGTTTCATTAAACTAGATCGGAATTGGAGATTGTAAGAATTGGGAATTGATCGCCTTAAGTAGTGACTTAAGGGATAATAAGCAAGATTATGATACAAACAATTATTGAATTTTCGTCTGACGTGTAATTTGATCCATGAACTTTTAATTTATTCAATATAGTTCATGAACTTTAGTTAAATATGCAATGTGGTCCATGAACTTTAGCTTAATATGTAATATGGTCCTATAATCCTCGAATTGTATGAAAATATTTAATATAGTCATTCTATTAATTCAAGACTAGGGATATCATTAAATATTTCCATATAATTCAATTACTATATCCAATAAATTAAAAATTTAAGCATCATATTCTATAATGAGCTAAAGTTTATGGATTATACCAAATAAATTAAAAGCTCATTAATCAAATTATACATTACCGTCGGTACAATTTTCCCTTTTGCCTAACGACATCATCGCGAATGGATTCGAGATTTTACCAAAGCAAAAAGCTTTCGCTCTCTCGATCGAGAACGGAACGAACGAACCCCGTAATTAGCAGAGCCCCTCCACTGTGACAATTCCAAGAGGTCCCATCACTGCCAGCTTGCTCCTTTTCCTCTCTTTTAATGGCTTTTCAGTCTCGCCCTCTTCTCCCCAGCTTCTCTCTCCCATGCAACTTCCTTCTCCTCCGTTCCTGAACCCGACCCCACCTCGCACCGCCGCGTGATCGCCGGAGCGGCGACGGGAAGAGCCTCCTCCGCCGCCGCCGAGGGGCTCGGGCCACATGAGCGACCAGCTCTCCAAGTCCACCTCCGTCTTCGGGCTCAACCTATGGGTCGTGGTGGGCATCTGCGTCGGCGTCGCCATCGTCCTCCTCCTCTTCTTCATCTCCCTCTGGCTCACCTCCCGGAAGTCCAGGACCGCCCCCCGCCCCCTGCCCGCCGGCGCCGGCGGCTCCGGCGGCGGCCACCACCTCACCTCCATCCCCGCCGTCTCCAAGGAGATCCAGGAAATCCAAATCCAGCACTCCCAGGTCCAGCCCGACCCCTTCCCCGACCCCCCGGACCCGCTCCCCGAGGAGGAGAGCCTCATTGGGTACAACCGGATTCACATTGAGATCGGCAAGGACCACCGCATATCGTACCCGGAGAGGTACTACGGGTCGTCCTCCCACGGGAGCGGCGGCGGCGGGGAGGGCGGTCCCAGGAGCGGCGATCAGGTGGCGGCGGTCGTGCCGGAGGTCTCGCACCTGGGCTGGGGGCATTGGTATACTCTCCGGGAGCTCAAGGCCGCCACGAACGAGTTCACTGATGAAAATGTGATCGGCGAAGGAGGGTATGGGATTGTGTACTACGGTCTTCTGGAGGACAAGACTCAGGTTGCTGTCAAGAACTTGCTTAATAACAGGTGCATTTCAATTTTAGTTTTTGTTGGCTTTTATGTGAAATTCGATCTTGCCTTTCGGGCAGTTGTGTTGTTTGTGGAATTGTGGGGTTTGGGTTTTTGCTGGGAAATGTGGATGCTTTTTTGTATTGTTTTTTAATGTCAGAGGAAATGGTTGATCCTGGACTTTGTGTGTATGTGTGTATATCGGTATCTTAGGGGGCAAGCTGAGAAGGAGTTCAAAGTCGAAGTCGAAGCAATTGGGCGCGTTCGGCATAAGAACTTAGTCAGGTTGCTTGGTTACTGTGCTGAAGGAGCTCATAGGTACATTCATCTCCCTTTGTTTCCTTTGGTTCAATTGCTCATGCCGAGTACAAGAAAATGTGCCGTAATTGCGGTTCAGCGTGTGCGTTCACTATTGATCGTATTCTGATTTGTTATTATTCGAATTTTGGTGCGAGGTTTCCAAGTAATTTACAGATAACATCTTGGTTCTTGTCATTCAGGATGCTTGTGTATGAGTATGTCAATAATGGGAACTTAGAGCAGTGGCTTCATGGGGATGTTGGTCCTTGTAGTCCTTTGACTTGGGAGATACGGATGAAAATTATCTTGGGAACTGCCAAAGGGTAAGCTTCAGCATACACGATTTTGTTTAGCATTTGTCTCGTCCACTCTCCTTCTCACGATTTTCTCTCCCCTTGCTACGAATACAGTTTGACTTACCTTCATGAGGGACTTGAACCGAAAGTGGTACACCGCGATATTAAATCGAGTAATATATTGCTCGACAAGCAGTGGAACCCTAAAGTCTCAGACTTTGGCCTTGCCAAGCTGCTCTGTTCAGAGAATAGTTATATCACAACTCGCGTGATGGGAACATTCGGGTCTGTATAACTTCTCACACTCTCAATCCAATCTTTCTATGTCTTTCTTGAAGCCAAAATGAACTCAATTTCATTATTGTTGCTTTTGCAGCTATGTAGCCCCTGAATATGCGAGTACAGGCATGCTTAATGAAAGAAGTGATATATACAGCTTTGGAATTCTGATCATGGAGATAATTTCTGGGAGAAACCCTGTTGATTATAGCCGCCCTCCAGAAGAGGTGTGCATTATACAGTGACTTATCTTTTCCTAGTTCCTGTCAAACAAATAAAATTTTGTGAAAATCTTATCTTTTTCCCAGTTAACTAGACTTTATCCATTTTCCACCCTCTCTGTTTTGCTAAAGGTTGAGAGAAATTGACAGGTGAATTTAGTTGATTGGCTCAAGAAGATGGTTACCGACAAGAACCCAGAGGGAGTGTTGGACCCCAAGTTGCCTGAGAAGCCTACTTCAAGGGCATTAAAGCGGGTACTTCTAGTAGCTCTAAAATGTGTTGACCCTACTGCACAGAAGCGCCCAAAGATGGGTCACGTAGTACACATGCTTGAAGCTGAGGAGTCTCCTTTCAAAGATGTATGTCTCTGTTTCATTGGAATATTTTGCTTTTCTCACATGTGCATTTGCTAACATACATGATTTAGCGTTTTTTGTCGTTTTCCCAGTCTTCAGAATTTGCTCTAGTATTCACAGTAAGGTGTGGTAATGCTTAGTGATGTCTTAGTATATAATTGAGTGGCGCAAGATTGATGATTTATGAAGGTGGAGTTAACTGTTATTGTTCCGTCCTCTCTGCTTCAGATGATAAGTTCGACAGCCCACACACTTTGTTACAAATACTTTAATTATGATTGATCTGATAATAGTGATGGCTTCTAACTTTGCCTTGGGCAATTGGTTTTCTGTAATCTCTTCATGGGTCTGCGAGATTTACCTTCAGTTTGCACACTTAATTCGTACCCGAAAGATTTGACTCTTGATCTTCACTTGAAGCATTTCCTATCTAGCTATGCTTATCTTACTGTACATGCTTTGTTAATTCTCTTATCATTTACTCAGGATCGTAGAGCTGGAAGGGACGCGGGGCGTGTTAATGGCAACAAGTCGCAGATTGGATCAATAGAGACTAAAGCACCGGAAACTGGTGGCAGTGCCCGAGAAAACGTAACTTCTATAAATGAGGCACCTAGACAACAAGAATCCGAAGAGCAGAACTTGTAAATTCCAATGTCCTTCCAGAGAAAAATATAATAATGCTACATTCAGAAGATGTCATTCTTTGGCGACGGGGGGCTTTCAGATAAGTTTATATTACAACAGTGTTTCAATCCATTCCGTTTCATGTAGTTGATTTTCTCGCAAGTCCTTCCGTTCAAAAGCTATCATATTAGCTTCAGCATGTATTATATACAATGTAGCCAAGCTTGATTAAATTTTCCCTTCTCTGGCAATATCTATTGAATACCACCGCTGCTGCAATTGCTGTTGCTGCAGAGAATTACCTGCAACTGTCTTGAGTTTGAGTGAATGTCTTGTAGATGATCATTGCTATGGTGAAACCATACCCAGAAAAACGAAGGAGGGACCGAGTATTCAATCATGCAAGTCCCGGAATTTAATGGTGTTGCTTAGAGTAAGGTTGGTTGGATCAAGAACTGGCAGTCTGACTGGGTCCCTCCACTAACATGGCCTTGTTAGTCCCCAAAGGTGCATGAGTGCATGAAAAGGCCACGGTGTGGACACTCGAGAGTTTTTTCACAGCTGGGTTTGTTTATGGCTCTTTTCTCTTTGGAATCTCTCAAATTTCTAGCCCCCCCCAATTGATGGCGAGGGTGGTCCATTTGCTTTTTTGGATAATAGCTCTGCGAGAGGTCCGTTTTACGGTTTTGGCTCTTCTTAAGTTATTATGAAGAGGCCCACATGGTGCATCAATTTTCAGCAGCATCTTTCAATAGGTGTTGGAACTTCAATGATTCAGTCATGTGGCAGTTTCAACTCCATTCTCTAAAGGTTTAATTTTTTGTAGTTTAGTGACTTTTCAGTCCCTAGTTCTTCAGAACTCGAGGTTTTTAGTCTCTTGACTTCGGTTTTTGTCCGAAGTTGAATTGGTGACTGTCTTGGCGTTCCAATCAGATACTTGATTGAAGCTCAAATTCAACGCAAAGAAGGATCAGAGAAATGTAAAAAGATTAATTGAACCTCGTTTATTTTTTCTGTATAGAGATCCTTAGCATGTCTGGTAAGGTTAAGTAAGGTCACAGACACAAGAAGAAATCTTTCTTCTTCCAGCTAGAGAGAGAGAGAGAGAGAGGGAGATGTCCATTGCTACTTCTGTAGGTACTTCTGTAGGTCATAAATGAGAGTGCATGAGCTGTGCATTTAAAGATTGCTACTTTGTCTGTACTTCGCTAAGATTTTTTTTTTTTTAATATCAATGATTTGCGAAATTGGGCTTCGAGATTCGGCCATTCGCAAATTTGTAAAATATCTCATAGTCCCATGAACTGGTCAAGTCTAGACCTTTAACTTATGAAGCAACAAATTACGTGCAATTAGTGAAATTAAAATGGATGACCTGTAATTTTCATGATGAGTAGGAGGACTCAAAGATAAATGGCTTTATAGCGTGGATCTTTACTCATTGCTTTGATTCCACACGTGATAGATCATTCTTTGGATTTTCCAAATTCAGGTGTCATATTTAATCTATGATCAATCATTAAATTTCACATTTTTAGGATGGGATTTATATCATAGATACTTTATTTTTCCTTTTTCTTTTTTTCCCAGTTGTGACATGCTTCCTCGGCCAGGCCTTTCTCCTGAAATCAAGGCTTCGAGCTCCTCTTTTTGGCTTTGCTTGTGTCGTGTAGTAATATAGTTCATTAAAGATTATCTTTGATATACTTTAATAAAACAAACTCATTTAAGTAAAAGATAAATCTACTTCAAATTAAAGAGTATCTTTAATATAGTTCAAATTAAATCTAGACACAAAGACCTACATGAGATTAACTCCAATAAAACAAACTCGTTTAAGTTAAAATGAGGTTCTTCACATGAATGATTTGGACAATATCGATGGTAAAGTTAAGCAAAACCACTATTGAAGTCCTGTTCATGCATTTAATTGCCTTGTTATCTGTGGAAATGACTAGGGCTTTTGCCCATGTTCGGTGCCTTGAAAATGCGAACGAACGATGCCGTGATTAGTTTAATAAGCGTGTTTAAAATTCATTAAGAAGAAGCTCATTGAATCTTGAGGTAAGTTCCAAGAATTTTCATTGCTTGAGAAATTAATATTAAAATGAGGAAGCAGACATGGATCCAAATTTTTCTGTGCTTGTCCTGCACTCCCGCCTTTTTCCTTGCTGTTGCTCCTCTTATTATTTCTTTAATAGTTTTTTTTTCACATTTTTTATCTCATAAAACAAAAGAAAAATCAGCTTTGAAATATGTATGTAGTTAGAAAAAACAAAAAAAACCCATTACAATATTCATCAACTGGCAGCAGCCCCTGTCAACCCCACATCCTTCCATTAATTACCTTTCGTAAACCACACTATTCCCAAAAAAAATCAATAAGCATATGGAAACCCTAACTCTGCATCTCCCATATAAATATGTAATGAAAATTTAATTAAAATAAAATAGGATGAAAAAGACAAATTAATGAATTTCTTCATTCTAGAATAGAATTTCTCTTTTGCTCAATTATGGTCATACACATTATTTAATGCATGGATTTGGCTTAGTGATTATATGCAAAATCTAACATTTTGTCTTAGTTTGCTCCGTCGTATCTAGTGGTAGTCCCCAAAGCCCACACGTTCTCTTGTGCTTTGCTCGACTGGGGGATCGAGAAAACAAGCGATGTCGACGCACCTGTCGAAGACCGACTCGGAGGTGAGCAGCGTCACCCGGTCGTCGCCCGGCCGATCGCCGCCGCGCCGCCCCCACCCGGCTTACTTCGTCCAGAGCCCCTCTCGGGACTCCTCCTCCCATGACGGCGAGAAGACCACCAACTCCTTCCACTCCTCGCCGGTGCTGCTGAGCCCCTCCGTCTCCCCTTCCCACCCCTCCCACCACTCCTCCCTCGGCCCGCCCTCCCGCGGCTCCTCCTCCTCCACGCGATACTCGGGCTCCCTCAAGCCCGCCCAGCGGAAGGCCCACCCGGGCGAGGAGCCGGGGGGCGGGAGGGCCCGGCGGGGAAGGGGTTCGACGCGATCGAGGAGGAGGGGCTGCTCGACGGCGGGGAGGGCGGCGGGATCCGGGGTTGCCGCGGCGGTGCTACGTGGGGGCGGGGTTCGTGCTGGGGTTCTTCGTCATGTTTACCTTCTTCGCGTTGATTCTGTGGGGGGCGAGCCGGCCCCAGAAGCCGAGAATCGCCATGAAGGTACGTGCGTTTCTGAGTGCATGATCATTTCTCTCTTCCTGATATTCTAGTTTTCGTTCTTGAACGGTTCTTGTTGCAGAGCATAGTGTTCGATCAGTTCGTGGTCCAGGCCGGGGCGGACTTCACCGGGGTGGCGACCGACATGGTGTCGATAAACTCCACGGTGAAGCTCACGTTCAAGAACACCGCCACCTTCTTCGGCGTCCACGTCGCCGCCACCCCTCTCGACCTCTCCTATTCCCAGCTCAGTCTCGCCACCGGAACTGTAAGTGCATCACGCCTTCGGCGATCATGTTCCATCGACCTTGGCTTGATAAATGTCGATCCAAATGTCATTAACTACTCGCATCGCAGTTTAGCATCAGACCATGCACACATATCAGAACGGTAGATGCACCTAATCAGCATAGATGCCTCGAAAATCCAGTAAATCTCGAGCCCGGATGTATGATTATTTTATGATCGAAATATTACGATTCATGAAATTACAACGCATTCCAAACTATGAAAGAATGTGTAGATGACGATATCAATCTCGATCAAGATTGGTGTTTTCGATTTACCATGGTTTGTATTGTACTATAAAGAAGATCGACTCATTTATCACGGCACGGATTTGATCACGAGGGCTGTTCCTAACTGAAAAAGAGAAATGTACGATACAACTATCGTTTCACTATCTGATCGGGCATCATCATTTTTATTTTCTTTTCCCATTAACAGATAAACAAGTTCTATCAGTCGAGGAAGAGCTCGAGATCGATTGCGGTGACACTGAAGGGGAACAAAATCCCGCTATACGGTGGTGGAGCCGACCTGAGCAGCGTGAACGGGGCGCCGACCCAGCCGGTGCCGCTCGTGCTGACCTTCCTGGTCCGGTCGAAGGCGTACGTCCTGGGGAAGCTGGTGAAGCCCAGGTTCCACCGGAGGATCCAGTGCTCGTTGACCATGGATCCCAAGAAGATGAGCGTCGTCGTTTCCTTGAAGGACAAGTGCACTTACCAGTGAAGAGCGAGGGGGAGATGCATGTGATTTGATCGTTATATTATGTGTAATTATAGGGCCCTGTAGTTTCCATTTCTTTTTATCTTCTTTGAATTTTTATTTTTGAAATTTTTGGTTTTTATCGTGATTGACTTTTTCGAGGAAGATATGGAAAATTTTCTAGATTTTGATAAGAGTTAGGAAAAACCTACTTATTGTGCGAGATATAAATGCGATTAAAAAAGTGAATTAAAAAAGTAAATCTTTTTGGGTTCTTTAGGTGTGCTCAAGTTTAAGGCTATGCCTTTCTCTAGATAAGTACTATTGTGTTAGCACCCATTTGAGAGGAATTGATCCATTGGGCTACAAGTGATTACCTCAAAGGTTTAGAGAATAAAGAAATTACCCACTGAGAATTCGCAAGGGAAACGAGGTGACACTCGTTTGATTGATTCCGAAATGCCGATGAAATGAAGTTAATGGTGACAATATGAATTGTTCTAAAGGAATGTGAACTTGATGATTGGAAGACATAGACTAAGGTAGAAGACAATAGCGAAATAGAAAAATGCAAGAACACGTATATTATTAGACTGAAAATACTATATTCTTTTTTTTATTTCAAAGCACCTGAAGTAAGGACATTTCGTGTTTCATTAGTATTTTCTGTCTTGACATATTTACGTTAGAATAATGAAACCTAAATTTGTTATTATTATTTTTTCTTGGTTGTTGTGGGGGGTTGGGTTGCAATTTTCTAGATTAAACTCAAACCCACAGTATTTAAAAATAAATAACTCAATTGGGCGTAAATCTCACGTTGAAGCCCAAAGCAAAAGTTTCAAGTAGGATTGAACCCAGAATGTCCGTCCTTCACGTTCTTTTCTTTCTTCTCCAAGCACTAGTAGCGGCTTTTTTCACTAAGGAAACCCACCACTTCTTTTTCCTCCCCTTTTCATGCAGCAGCTGTAGGCCTTAAGAAAATAAAAGCAAAACCTACGCTGTTACTCCCTAGGCCCATTTAATGTGCCGGTTTATGGTCAAAAGGAAGTTCCTGCATGGCAACATAATGAGAAGTCCAAGAAGTCAACCCATTCACCGATAGAGGAAGCATTCTGGGTAGAATCGAGAATTTGAAAATAGAATTGGTTATATGGCATGTAGGGTAGGTTCCAAATTTTAAAAATCAGAGAACTTGGGGTCAATAGGTAGATTCTAGGTTTTTGATTCACCTAGGACATAAAATAACTCTCTGTGTTTCTCTTGTTACATGTTTTTGTGCGATCCTATGGCATTTTTTGAGGTGCAATGAAGAGTATGTAATTTGAAACCACTAGTATAAGTTTTTATTTCTAGTGATATCCATGATTAAAACTTATATTTTATTAATATTTCATATTCTTCATTCATCTAAATACGAGTTAGCAAATGATGGCTATTAAATGTGACGATTTACTTTAATTGTTCAATTAAGAGTATAGATGGAACTTGAGAAGATCCATGAATCAATCCTCAAATCTATGATATGATAAGTCCTAGATTCTTGGGTATATGAGATAGGTTCCAATTTTAAAATATTGGAGAACTTATTCTGTCGGTAGGGTTCCAGGTGAAAGTTGGATAGGACTTGGAATCACTCAACCCAATTTGGAGACCACCTCTTTAACAGAAAAGAACATCAACTTCCGCTACCCTAAGAATCCATATTCGCTCAGGATTCAAAAAAAAAGAACACGCGCACCAGATTTTTTAAACAAAATCAAATTCTCCAAATGGGTGAGGTTTCATGCATGGCTTATGCTCGAGATATAATTTAACATTGAAAAAGCGTTTAGTGGATGCAAATGAGAAGGGAAAAGGGTAGAAATAAAAAAAAAAAGAAAAGATGAAAGAGGGAATGGAGTAAAAGATGTAGATCATCACTTTGGCCTAATGTGCAATCTCATCCATGAATTTTTGATTTGTTTAATAAGGTCCTTAAATTTTTTGTATGTTCATTTTAATCCCTTAACTATATTAAAATATTTAAATTTTAGAGATAATATTAAATATTTTCATATAATTTATAAACTAAATTAAACATGTACTAAAGGTACATGAATCGCATTATACAAATTAAAAGTTATAATGATGACATTGAACATTGAACAAATGAAAATTTTTAGGATGACAGGCACCATTTATGTCATTTTCTTTTTAGTCACCAAAGCCATGAACTCAGCCTCTCCCATAATAGGGGAAAATTATTCAAAAGGTCCTGAATCTATTGCACCATTTATGTCATTTTCTTTTTAGTCACCAAAGTCATGAACTCAGCCTCTCCCATAATAGGGGAAAATTATTCAAAAAGTCCTGAATCTATTACATTTTTGCTAATTTAATCTCTCTCTCTCTCTCTCTCTCTCTCTCTCTCTCTCTCTTGCTGGCCCTAGGTGAGGGCGTCAAGCCCCTTGCCAACTCCGGCTGAGGGTGTTGTGACCCTTGCTGATTTGGGGTAAGAGCTCACGCACCCTCGCTTTGGCCAGCGAGGGTCGACTGGCCCTTACTTGTGGTTGGCGAGGGTCGACTGGCCCTCACCTGTGGTTGGCGAGGGTTGTTGGCTCCCACCTACGACTAGTGAGGGTCAGTCGGCCACCCTCACCAGCCAAACTCCAAACCCAACAAAAAAAGAAAAAAATCATAAAAAAAGAAAAAAATATTAAAATATCATTAAAATATTATTAAAAATGTCCCACATAGCACTAGCAATCCACATATACAAATTCCAGCCAAAATTGACCGGATTGACTCAATTGACAAAAAGTAAAAAAGTTTACAATTGAATCAATAAAAATGCAATATGTTTAGGACTTTTTGGATAATTTTCCCTATGTATAGCATCTTTTTTCTCATATTAATCATTGGTCACCTAAATTATGATGTTCTTGGAGAAAACTATATATTGTTATGAAATACCTCCCGTAGCATCTATTAGATCACATATCATGTTACCAAAATTACTAACTTTATTAATGAGTGTATGGATAAATCATAGGCAGAGATGTAAGCTGGCAACCTTTTTGAAATCCACGACCGAACATATATAGAACTCGTAATATTAGTTGCTACCTTTTCACATTTCATTTGATACATTATCTCGTTTCCATTTTTAATGTAATTCCATTACAATATTATACGAACGATGTCGTATTCGTGCTCTGAGGGAAGAATAAGATTAGAGAAATCACCACTGGTATGGTACTGGCTAGTGAGGAACTCATCCTCACAAAAGAAGTAACTTCCCCACCTTATCCTACAGATAGAAATACGAAAAGTTTCCTTACGATAGCTATCCAGAAGAAGACCCTTCTTACTATAAAATCACCACATACCAATTGGACACTTTCACTTGACTAAACAAGCATTCTCGTTCCTCCTCAAATAGCGCTAACCCAAGAAGCATGAATTCTATCACTGTTGTCTGACACAAAGCAATGGCTAGAAAAAGTGGGTGCAATTTCGAATGTTGTTTTGGGCTCATTGTGTTCTCTCATGTTATTAGGTCGGGCATGTTCAGATCAACGACAATTTCCCCGGCGGGACGGATCTCATTGTCCTTTGCAAATCTGCCAAAGATCTCGGTGTTCAAGTGCTTGCGCCCAACTTGTCCTGATCCTTTCACTTCTGCCCATTGTATTTTTTCAGAGAGACTTTGTTCTTTTGTGACTTCTCATCGTCTGATCAGTTTCATCACTTCGATATTTACAAAGAAGTAAGACATATCGAATGGTGCAAGAAAAATTAAAATTTATAGTCCAATTCCACTTTCTTTCACAACTATTCTTTAAAAAAAAGGTGCTCCTAGCAAGATATTCAGAAAATTTCCTGGTTTGGTTAAAGTTGAAGTTAAATATTCCCAAAAATACGGACTCTTTTTATTATGGGATATTAGGAGTCTTAAGTTACGGGGGTTTTGGTTTTCTGAAGTTATACTCGTCTCCTTAACCCTCTTATAAAGATAAGAATCACTTCGAAAGATCGCTAAGATTCCTTAAAAATGGAAACATCCTAACAACGGTTAAATCCAGCGTTAACTCTCAAAAAACCTTCTTTGATATTTAATAATAAGTAATATAACAACGAATATAATATCTAGAATGGCATCATTTTTTCCCCTTGATAGATAAACTAAGTTCTATTAGTCAAGGAAGAGCCAGAGATCGATTACAGTGACGATGAAGGAGAACCATGTCTCGTCATACTGTTGCTGGGCTGATTCGAGTAGCGTGAACAGAGGCGTGAAGCCGCTCGGTTCCGCTAACGTTGACTTTCCTGGTCCGGTCGACGGCTTATGTCCTAGGAAAGCTGGTGAAGCCCAAGTTCAACCCGGAGGATCCATGCTCGGTCACCATGGATCCCAAGGAGAAGATGAGGGTCGTCAATTCTTTAAAAGGCAAGTGTACTTTCCGGTAAGGAGTGAAGGTGGTCAATGGAATGGATTTCTTAAAATAGAGGTGTGAGTATAGGTCCTATTGTTACCATTCTTTTTATTCTTTTCCAATTTATTTTGGATGGTGCTATTTCCACCCCCTAAATAATTATATGCGGCCCCATTTATACTAAAAGAACAACATTGTCCTCAATCTTTCAATGCAATTTATAATGATGGTCCGTTTCCTTTTTATTTAGAATAATTACCATAATTAAACATTTTCCATGTTTTTTTAGTGTATTAAAGAAAAGTACATTATCAGATATTCTTATAACATTTTATATACTCTATGTAAAATCATGTCACTAATAGTAAAGACATTTTTTAATATAGTATACAACTAAAAAGCTTCTTCTTCATTATTTATCATTTGGGTTCTTTTGGTGTATTTTAGTTTATTGCTATGCATTTTTCAGATGAGCAGCATCCGTTAAAGAGGAATTGATGCATCGTTCTACAAATGATTACCTTAAAGGTCTAGAGAATAGAGAAAATTCTTACGGTGAGATTTCATAAGGGGAAATATCAACATCGAAATGCTGATCGGAGAGCTGCTACCCCACCTCTGATTGGTTTGTATAAAGAAATCGACATTCCGTAATTAAAATTCAAATTCGATAGATACATGCTTTTTCAAATTTCCAACATCCATTATTTATGTTTTTTTTTTGGTCGAAACTACCAATTTATATTAAAGTATAAAAGAAGTACATCCTGCTAGAACAGCGTCAGTGATTACAATATCAACGAAAGGGGGGGGGAGGGAAGAGGAGTCAGTGTCTGACTGGGCCGAAAGATCTGTGGGCTTTGGCGGCCCAGTCAGCGGCTAGGTTAGCATCTCTTCTAACGTATTGAACGGAAGCATTTGAGCAACATGAGAGAAGATCTTGAAGAACTGAAAACAGGTGCCGCTCGTTCCAAGGTTGCGGCTGTCGATTCCGAAGAACGTCCACTAGAAGTAAACAATCCGATTCAAGCTGTACTCGTTGAAGATGAAGACCCTGTTTGATCAAGTGCTGGAGAGCTCGAATAAGGGCAAAAATTTCCGCTGAAACGCCGAAAGGGCTGGAACTGTGTTCGTGATCATGTCGGTGAGTACTCCTTCATGATTCCTGTAAATACAAGCCACAGTACCATGCTGATCACCTGGAATGAATGATCCATCAATATTACATTTGATAGTTCCCTGAACCGGAGGTTTCCATTGACGATCTTTATTAACCCTAGCTGCTTGAAATCGAGGTTGATGGGGTTGAAGACTGGAATGTGCGGCTTTGGGCTAGAGCATTCTCCACAACTCGGGTGGGATTAGGGGCTTTATGTTTAAGTGCTCATCAATGCGCACGACTTTTCTTGGGATGTGTAACAATTTGCCGTATTTCAATCTTCGGACCGGATCTGAATTCTGTATCTCCTCTTGTATGCCATTCTCTGTCTAAATCAAATCCAACCATTAATTTTTGAAAATGACGGTTTTATTAACAATAATGATTTGTCGGATACCGACAAAAGTACCGAACAAAATAGAAGATCTCCACTATGTATATAGATTTGGGTCGATTTGTCATGGCCCGAACCCCGAGACACGTGAACAACCCACCATGGTCATGTAAATGCGACATTCCCAGGTAGTGTCGCCGACCCCAAATTTACATTAAATTATTATGCGCATGCGGAACGTGCTAAGAAATCCCCTGACAAAAACATACGGGATAGGACAGCAGGAAAAATAGATTAAAAAACAAACACACTTTCATACATCATCATCAATCCAGGGTTTACATACACCAACATGATCCAGAGACTATATGCACCAAAAATGGGTCAGAGTTTGTGCAATCAAAAAGGGTCAGGAGCACTCTCTATCGTCTGGTCCATCTCCGTCGGCGTGCCATTCATCTTCGGGGTATCGCCATCTACGATCCTGTAATATTTTTTCCCAAACCAGGATGAGACTTTGTCTCAGCAAGTTCACCCCTTCTAAACCCCTATTAGAAAGCAAATACATCCCAAAGTGGTCTAGCCACACAGCACATAAGACTTACCTTGCCTTCTTGCCTTCCTGCAGGTTAGTACAATTCATATCATTCAAGCACATTTAATGATAAGATTGTAGGCCATCAAAACACAATCAATTTCACTTAATTTCACAATCACAACAAGCGTTCCATGTCATCATTATCCACTGTCACACAAAGGCACAGCCTACACGCAGGTCGGCTATCTACTAGCATTACGACATTTCTAGAAGAATAAAGGTCCAGTCGGTCTCGCCACTACTGCGACCAAGCCACGTCATTCTATCGACGGCATTTCTAGAAGAATAAAGGTCCAGTTGGTCTCGCCACTACTGCGACCAAGCCACGTCATTCTATCGATGGCATTTCTAGAAAAATGAAGGTCCAGTCGGTCTCGCCACTACTGCGACCAAGCCACGTCATTTTATCGACGACATTTCTAGAAGAATAAAGGTCCAGTTGGTCTCGCCACTACTGCGATCAAGCCTTTCAGCTAGCACACAACAATTCAAAATCGACCCTGTACACTTTACATGTCACTCACATACTCCAATTTCAATATTAACCCTTCAAATTTCGATTTCGATGTCAAACCCGACACGTGAGAATTTTTGAATAAAATTCCTATTTTTCACAATCAACATTCAATTTGCAATATTTACTCATCAAATTCAAATTCTAAACACACAGCAACGATCGGCACGAAATTTTAAGCAAATAGGGTCAAAAGTAAATTTTCGAGTTTTTTTTTTTTAAATTTTCGCATTATAATATAATATTATATTTTACAGAATTTTCGAAGCAATTAAATAATTCAAAACTAAAATCCTATTATGTCCCATCAAGGTTTAACATTAAATAACTCCTTTTAACCTTAATTAAACACACTTTAATATAAACCAATCACTTAATCAAACTTATAATTAAATACACTAATCTATCCACCTAAACTTAGTTAATTTAAACTAAACACACTTAGGGCATCATTAACACTCTAATCAAGGTTTAGTGAGGTAAACTCACTTGATTAACTCGCCGCTTAGACCAAAACGACGAGGGCGACGCCGACATCAACTTTTCCAAAGGCGAGCCTAGCTTCCGGGGCCGAGAAGGTGGCCAAAACGGGCCTTGAGTGGGCTGCGAGACCCACCAAAAACCAGCCACTGGTCGAGGCGGAGGAGGGCCAAACGGCGGCTAGTTGGCCCGAAACCAGCGGGGAAGGGCGACAGTAGCTCGGGCGGCGCAGGCGGTGACTCCGACGGGCCTCCGGCGGCGGCTGGCGACAACGAGCAGCTTGGGACGACGGTTGAGGCGGCTGGCGAGGCGAGGGAGAACGGGGCGGAGCGGCGAAGCTGGACCGAGGGAGAAGCGGTCGCGGGCCAACTGACGTGGGACGACGTGGAGGGGACGGCGGCTCGGCACCGCACGACGACGACGCACAGCGAGGAAGGGGTCACGGCTGCTGCAACGAGCGGTTTCCCCTCCGCTCGTTTTCTCTCTCTCCCCCCTTTCTCTCTCTCTCTCCTCCCCAAGGTTGAAGATGATGTTGATTGGTCATCTTTTCAAGAGCCAATCCCCACCGTCCACTTGTCAAGATCTCCACCCTTGGCCTTAACCACCATGACATCATCCCATGTCATCTTCCACTAATTCAAAATCCTCCACAGCATTTTCCAATGGGTGCACTTTCATTTTCTGCCGGGATCCGATTTTTGTACATCCAATTCCTTCAATTTTTCTTTCAATCCTCTCCTAATCGAATCCGATTAAAATCCACAAAATTATCCCATAATCCTAATGAGATACGTGACATGACGGGGCTTCTAATTTCTAAATTCAATCTCAATTTTTGCGGTTGAATTCAATCTAGTGCAATTTCAACGCGCTTAATTCACTGAGTAACTTTTGGGGAAATTTTCTTGCATCCGACCCGAGGGTGATCAGTCCCCAAGTCTGATGCGGTAAAATTCCTTAATTACTTCACTTAATGAACTAGTTCTCTCGTGAGTGGCCAACTCGAGAGACGAACTACATGCACAGATGAATTACCCGACTCAATTGACTGAAAATAAAATTGAGGAAAATCGGGATGTCACACGATTAAAATGTCATTTATGCCAAAGGTAATGAACTAGAATATTTGTTGTACTTCCTCATATTCATATCCAACTTAAACGAATCAATCGCTTGCAGAAATATTGGAGAGATTAACATTCATGAGAAATTACGTAATCAAAAAAATAAAAATTGCCACCGTCAATCTCATCAAGTTTATTCCAAATCATCAATTTAATTCATTTCAAATTATAGGTATATCCACACAAAAGAAATCAATCAACCAAGATTCGTATTATACCATGGGTCCTTCTAACGAGCATTTCGATCAGTCTTTGTTCGAAGGAAGGCAAAGACTATATTTACCAACTTCCTTATGAAATGAGCATGGACGGTCTGGCAAAATACTCCACAAGCAATCGCTGCAGCATCGATATAGATCTCTTCCTTATTGGTAAATATCAAAGTGATGAAACTAACTGGGCCATGAGAAGCTACAGAAGAACAAAAGTCTCCCTGGTAAGTGTTAATGGGCGGAATCGGAGGGACCAAGATGAGGTGGGCCGAAGCACTTGAACATCGAGATCATCATCTTTGGATTTGCAATGGATGGTGAGATCCCCCACCGGGCAAATTGTCGGTGATCTGGACTGTAGTCTTTTTTGAAGCATGGCACCCACGACCTAATAACAGGAGAGCACACGATTACACCGACACAACATTTGAAAGTGCACCCATTTTTCTAGCCATTTCTTTGTTTCAGACAACAGAGACAGAGGTCATGCTTCTAGGGTTGGCGCTATTTGACGAGGAACGAGAATGCTTGTTTAGTCAAGTGAAAGTGTCTAATTGGTATGTGGTGATTTTATAGTAAGAAATCTTCTTTTGGATATCTGCCGCAACGAAATTTTTTTGTATTTCTATTTGTTGGATAAGGAGGGGATCGTGAGGATCCGGCCACCGCCCTACTAGTCGGCCTTCCCAAAATGTCAATCCAATCAGTGGTTAATTCTCTGATCTTATCCTTCCCTGGCAGTATGAACACGACATCGTTGGTAAAATATTGTAATGGATTTACATTAAAAATCGAAACGACAAAATGCATCAAATGAAATGAGAAATAGTGGCAACCAATATGATAAGTTCTATATATGTTTCGGTCGTGGATTTCGGAAAGGTTGCCAGCTTAGCATCTCCGCCCATGATTTGTCTATATACCCATTAAAAAATAGTTAGTAATTCTGCTAATATGATATGTGACATGACAGATGCTAGGGGAGGTACTTCGGAACAATAACTTAGATGACTAAAGATTAATATGAGAAGAAAAAGATGCTATAATGTTATGAGAGAGGCTAAATTCACAGCTTCAATGACTAAAGGAAAAATGATATAAATGGTTCATGTCCTTCTTAAATTTTTGATTTGTCAAACATGCAATGTTATTCGTGAACTTTTAATTTATCGAATATGTTCTATGAATTTTTGGTATATGTACAATTTAGTTCATAAATTATATGAAAATATTTAATATTGTCTTTGAAATTTAGATATTTTCATATAGTTAAGAGACTAGATTGAATAATTACCAAACATTCAGGGATCATCTTAAACAAAAACAAAGTTCAAGGGATGACATTGTATATTGAGTCAAAGTTCAATGATCATTTCTCTAATTATCCAATGACCAAAAGCAAAGCTTTTCTAGTAAATGAACAAATCCCTCCCCCCCCCCCCCTTTAGATGGGTGATGATGGGCCAAGACTTGAAGCCCCGCATAATTTTATATGAACAACGATAGGAGTCTTTCACTAGAGGTAGATTTCTACACGGACCGATTTCTTTGCTCACTTAAGAGGTGGCTTTAGTCCAATGCTGAGAATGCGACTGGAGATTGGACTTAGAGCGAGTCGCTAATGCCATCAACCACTCAAGAGAGGTCACGACAGTGACGCTTGTGGCTGTCATGGTGATCAGCAATGAGGAGAGAGAGAGCATTTAGTTTTTCTACATAAATCATTAGTTGGATCCACATCCATCATTTCTATTCTTATGCACGAAATTTTATGAGATTACTACCAACTGTTTTAAAAGCTCATCGACACTTACTTTTAAACAAAGACAAAAAAAAAAAAAACAACAACAAAACAAAACAAAAAAAAAACAGAAAAAACGCTTAGGGGGTCGGGTCGGGCCGGATCCGGCCTTGGCCCGGCCCGCCTCTTTTTCCCCTGCGTTGGGCCCGGCCCTTTTCCCCTTCAGCCCAGCGTGCCCCAGCGGTTTCCCTCCTCCATACCATCTTCGCGCCGAAACCTGCAGGAAAAGAAGAGAAGACGGAAGATAACAAAACAGCAACAGAGTCCAAGGGAAAGCGGTGGAGCTAGAGCGGCAGAGCTTTAGCCGACGCCTCGCCCCGCGGGCGAGCTCCACCGACGAACTCCTTCCAGTTGGCACCATCGAGCCCGAACCGGTAAGCCCTTCGTCCCGTGCCCTATTTCTTGCCTTGTTTTTGGGTACGGCAGCCGGAGGTCGCGGCCCACCGGCTCGCGCGAACTCTGGCCCCGTCCATTCCTCCTCTGGTCGTTGCGTGTTTCTTCATTTGTTTGGCGAGAGTCTCGGTTTGGGTTCGGTTCCTAGTTGAGCCGAAAAACCTCATGATTCGCGAGCGCCGTTCACCCGTTCGACGAAATGCTTGAATGAGATCTAGTTTTCGTCGTCCTCCCGTTTTTAGCCGAAATTAAATCGTCCGGGTGCGTCGTGTTGTATCGGGATGTTCCAGTGGTGTTGGGCGACCCTGGGCGTCGGCCGTGTAGTCGTTCGCCACATTCCCATCGCCGCCGTAGTTTGTTTGGTGTTTAGCCGTGGTGTGGTTCTCGGCCGGCGAGTGATGGCGGAGTGAACGACCGGTGAAGGGCGGTAGGTTGGCGGCGGCTTGAGATTTGGCCGGGGTTTGTCTAAAAATGTAGGAGCTTCGGTGAGGGCGTGAGCTCGTTGAGGAAGACGGCCGAGGAAGAAGACGACGGGGAGGAGGAAATAAAAAGATAAAAAATTAGAAAAATAAAAAAATTGAAAAATGTCAGGAAATTCAAAGTTTCTTTTGAAAAATGAAGGGCTTTACCTTAGGGTTTTAATTGTTCTCAAAGGTAATTATCCTTGTTTGTGTGCTTTTGCTGTTTTGATCCCTTTAGTCTAGTTAAGATTATTATTTATCTTTTTCTTAATGTTAGATATTTGCTTTTTCATGCAATTTATTTAAACGCTTTCATTGGCTGTTAATTGTTATTTTAATTATTGTACACCTGCATGATCACTTCATGTATTAGCAGATATGCCTAAAATTAATCCAAACTATCTGACAAAAATCTTTTCTTTTAAAATGAATAAGATTATGTACTAAAAAGTGCACTATTGGTCAATTAGTGTAATAAAATTCCCGACCCTAGATATTCTAGTTGCGTAGGGAGTGGGGCATACTCCCATGTCTCACTTGATTTCTAACCGACCCTAATAGGCTAATGGTGACTCCTTAGTGTGAAATTCTTAAGAATACCGTAATGTTGCGTGAGGTATAGATTTGGGAGAGCCCATGCCTAATTAGGGGCCATAGGTTCGTTCTTTAGGCAATACCTCTAAACTTGTTCATTTCCCTTGAGGGATAAGTCGCGTCAAAGCTTAATCTATTAAATGAATATGTAATTTATTATTTAAAAATTCTAAGACTATGACTACTCATTCCATCAATAGAACCTGTCCAACGCCGTAAAAAGCTGTGGTCTTTAGTTGATAAGGAGATTTAGCCTCTCCTAAACATTAATTTGTCAAGCACGTCAAATATAATGAGAAATTGATTATTAATGAGATTGGTGGGATCGGCAGGACATTTTTGGAACAAACATGCAAAGGATCGATGAAGAAAATAAATAAGAAAATCAAGAATTCGAAAAGATCCCAGAATCGAGAGTCTCTAGGGAACCTGTTGATTAAGGATCATGTCATTTCTAGGGAGGTTTTTTAATAAAAATCTACACAGAGATAAAAAGGAAGAAAAATCGGAGATGGAGGCGCCAGCACTACCCCCAGTTTTTCTCGTACTTCGTTGTGGTCTTCTTCCATGTCGGGTTGGTCACGTCTTGGTCTCAAAGTCCTGGTTTTCTGCTTCTCCTTCTTCTTCTTCTTCAATTAGAAGAAGAAGGAGAAGCAGAAGACCGAGACTTCGAGGCTTCATTTCGATGCTTCGAAGTGATTTTTGTAACCTCCTTTGATCATATGAGGTGGGAATTTAGAATTATAACCCAGATGAAAATAAGTAAAATATAAACTTGGAAAGATCTTTGAGGAGAAAGAGAAATTCTAATTAATGCCAACGAAAAAGAATGGGATGTAAGTTATTTCTTTACATACCTCAACGAGGGCTTGGAGAGCCTTATTTATAAGAACTGAAGGAGGCCTGGTTTTCTTTCTAAAGCAAGATATTCCAAACTGTCTCTTGGTTTCTTGGTTAAAGTTAAAGCTGGATTTTCTAGAAAGAGAAAGAGGCTAATTTGTTGTGGGATTTTAGGAGCCTTAGATTACCGGAGTTATGGAATTCTAGAAGTTTTATATTCTTTCCTCCTTTAAAACCCACGAAAAAGATAAGAATCACTTTGAAAGATTGCTTAAATTCCTTAAAAAGGAACATCCAAACAACTTTTATAACACAGCATTAACTTTAAAACCCATCTCTAATTTAAGGGCAAATACCATATAAAAAACCCTAGACCATGCACACTCTAATATAAATACTCCAATTTTTTTTTAATGTCCTTGAAACCCTTAACTTGTCAACTGTAACCTAAATATCTTCAACATTTATTTTTGTATCACTAAAAATCCTCAACTTATTTATGCATAACACATATACACACTGTTTCAGTTCCATCAAGGGGTTATTAAGTTCTTTTTCACATTTACATCATAGGGTTTTTAGTGATAAAAAAAATTAGGGATATTTATATGTTTATAATTTGCGATTTTTTATAATATTTATTGACCCCTAATTTTGCCGGCCAGGTAAGTTGTTGAAAAAATAGAAATGACAGAAAAAAAAAAGCAGTTGAGTAGACTAGCAAATAGTTATAGAATTTATTAAAATTTTAGTTAAAAATTCAAAAATAAATTATTAATATTAATTGATGATGATGATGATGATAAAAGCGTTTTGGGTTTGTGCCCTTTTGGGCAGGCGTTAAAAAAGGAGGCGCGTTTGCCTTTTGGGTTTGTCCCCTTTTGGGCTTCTGGCACGAACAGCTAGCCGGTGAAGCTAACACCAAGTCAAACGCATTCGATTGCGCTCGTTCAAGAAGGCCTCGATTAGCAGATAGTGTGGGTAATCTGACGCATGGGCACATCCCACGAAGCTCTACAAGTTCGTTCCGATGCACCCGAAACGCCCCTTCGACCATGGCTCTTACATGAAATTTTTACAGCTCTGCATCGCAAGGAATGCCTTCGCGTGTGGGCGCCAGGTGCACGGTCACATCATCGCAAGTGGGTTCCCGTCGAATGTCCACCTGAGAACTAAATTGCTTATGTTTTACGCCAAATGCATGGAACTGAAAAGTGCGCGCAAGGTGTTTGATGAAATGCGCGAGAGGAGTGTCGTGTCTTGGTCTGCTATGGTTTCCGGGTGCTGCCAGAATGGGCGCTTTGAAGATGCTTTGACGACGTTTGTAGAGATGCGCAGGGAAGGTGTTAAGGCCAACCAGTTCACTTACGGGAGTGTGCTGCGGGCTTGTACTAGTATCGGGTGTTTTGATGTGGGAGTGCAGGTGCAAGGGTGCGTGGAAAAGGGAAGGTTGGTGGGTAACTTGTTTGTGCGGAGTGCTCTCATTGATTTTCACTCCAAATGTGGAAAGATGGAGGATGCAGAGCGCTTGTTTGAGGGAATGACAGAGCGGGACACTGTTACATGGAATACTATGATTGGAGGATATGCAACTCGCGGTCTTGTTGCTAATTCTTTTCAACTGTTTCGCTTAATGATGAGAGAAGGTATCATTAGCTGAAAGAACGTTTGCTGCTGTTTCTTGACCTTATGGTAATGAATTTCATACAGTGTGCTTATCAGGAGAACAAAGACTCTGTGGTGCAGATTGCATATATTGCAGGGAGTACTTAATCTTATTAGTCAATTTATATATGCTGCCTAGAAAAGTCACTCATGAAAAACTTAAGATAATATGATCTAGATGAGATTATTTGTGGTACATGATTGAAATGTAAATGTATTTGCAAAGTAGAAGCGAGTTTTAAGAGGAAGTTTTAGCTTGCAGTCTAACTGAACCAGATTGAGCAAGAATGCATGCATTGACTCCCTCCCCCCACTGCCGCAAAAATTAAAAAAAAAATCCTTCATATTGACCACTGCATGGGTCTGAATATAATATTATTGATGTTCAACAATCATAGTTGCTAATATTATGTGTCAAACTCGGCAGGCATGGCCCTTGATCGCTTCACGCTAGGAAGTGTTTTACAAGCCTGTGCTGTTGGTGGCACTATCCTCCAAGTAAGCCAAGTTCATAAATTCATAGTAGAATGGGGCTTCTTATATTACAAAGATTTGACTGGATCTTTGATTGATGCTTATGCAAAATGTGGGAGTGTCCGAACTGCTCATCATTTATATAGGAGCATGGCACAAAAGGATTTAATATCATACACTGCCCTTGTTAATGCATATGCTCGGAAAGGTAAATTTGGCAATGATTTCCTGGATATCTTGAAGGAATTAGCATGTATGCAGTTGGAAGTTGATGACATTACACTATGCTCTATACTTCATATATGTGCTGATATAGCATCATTGATCTTGGGACGACAAATACATGTCCTTGTTCTGAAACGTCTAGCCAGTAAAGATGTGGCTATTGGAAATGCTCTAGTTGACATGTATGGGAAATGTGGCGAGATCAAAGATGCTACTCGTGCTTTTGTTGAGATACAAGTGAAAAATGTCATATCATGGACTTCATTGATTGCTTCTTATGGGAGGCATGGCTTTGGAAATGAGGCAGTTGCTCTTTATAGGCAGATGGAATCTAAAGGGCTGAAGCCAAATGATGTTACATTTCTATCTCTCCTCTTTGCTTGCAGCCATAGTGGATTGACCAGTGAAGGATGGGATTGCTTTACTAACATGATCAGTAAATACAGCATTGTTCCAAGAGCAGAACATTTTTCCTGTTTGGTAGATCTATCTGCTCGTAGTGGTCAATTAGAAGAAGCATATAAGTTGATACAAGAGATGGATATCAAACCAAATGCTTCTCTTTGGGCTTCTATACTGGGCGCATGTCGCATTTATGGCAATGCATCACTTGGAAAAATAGCAGCTAGACATCTTATCAGTTTAGATCCAAAAAATTGTGCAAACTATGTTCTTCTAGCAAGCATATATGCTGAAACTGGAGCATGGAGATATGCTCAAGACACATGGTCCTGTATGGAAAAGATGGGCTTAAAGAAAGATCTAGGATACAGCCATTTATTACCCACAAAGAAGAGACTTGCACTTCTGCAGCATGGTTGAAGATGTTCTCCTGCTGTTATTCCTTCAGACATAAGAGGGTGGATTTTCTCAAGTTTTCCTTCCCTATCAATAACCACAAATGGTGCCATCTGCGTATCACCCATCTCACACCGTCAATGTAAGGTGGTCTATATTTCTAAACTTTGATGTTTTTGTTGGTTTTGATTTATTGTTTCATTTTCTTACATTTTTTTTTTTAGTTTATTCAGGAGCATGTAACTTCAAAGGTAGCAGATTGTCTTGGCAAGACTCTTGACGCTTGAGCAAAGTCAAGAATCGAGATGAGAATGAGTGGTTTTTGTCAAATGTCTTCATCCAAATAACTACTTGCACAGGTATCCTAATGAAAATGATAGCTGGATATCCTCTCTTTCAGGATTTTGAATATGTTTTGAATAATTGCAACAGGCAGATATGCATACTCTAGTATTCTCTCTCTTGAGTAGCTTCTTTGTCAGAGACCTCACAACATTGTGTGTCTGTGTATGTCCGTTACAAATACTTGTAATTACATATCATTGTCTGGTTCAGGACTGCAGAAAAAGGTGAAACCCATATTATGTAGAGTTACTATGGAGTTGTTCATTTAAGGGAGACATTTAACTTGTAATTTTAAGCTTGAGAAGTAATATCTCTTGTCACTTGTGTGCCTCTTTCTGGTTTTCTTTTTATATGCATTTAATTGTCTCAGTTTTCAATTGCTTCTATTGTTGCAAGTTCATCAAATGCACAGTCGCAGTTACTGTTACTTTTATATGATTGTAAAGCACTCCCGATAGATCTGCTCCCAAACGATGTAATTTGCTGTAGGGGTGTTCATATAAAACCGAAAACCGATATACTAAACCGATCCAAATTGATAAGTTTGGTTTATTAGGTTTTTTTTTTTTTGTGGGTTTAGGAAACTGATAAAACCAAACTGAACTGAGAAATTTGATAATTTACATTCTAACTGATAAATTTGTAGTTTAACCTAACCAGATAAATTCTTTTAATCTAAGATTGCTCTATACTATTATATGAAAGATTTCTACTTCTCAGGTTGCCATTATTGATTGATTTTTTATCTCAAATAATACTCACAAAAGAGTTTTCCATGATCTTTGGTGTTCTTACGTTCAGTTTTTTTTTTTTAATTTTATTTTTCAGTAAGTGCATAGAAAGAGGTGCTTGTTGTTTTTATTTTAATTTCACGTTGAATTTAGATAGTCTAAGTATGAATTAAACTTCTTTCTTATAAATTAGCTTGATGATACTGTTTGAAACAAATCCAAACCGACAATAAATGAAGGTATTGGTTGGAATTGTGTTGTAATTTTATTGGTTTTTGGTTTGGGTTTGGGTTGAGATTCTTGCAAACTGGTATTCACTTTGGATTAAATATACCTCCCGACTGAACCAAACCGAACCATGAACACCCCTAATTTGCTGTTAAACATGTATTCATCTATCAGTATCACTGACCCATTGTTACTGAACTGTAGGAACCCATGCCCATCATACAACTAGCGAGGGAAGCTGAAGCTGTCACGGAAGAGTTTACTCAGTTGGGATAAATTGAGCTACATCATAGATGGGGCAGAAGCAAGGACTAGTATCTGTAAGTGGAATTTAACTTCATTGGCTAGCTGGTTTTATTACTTTAAAATGAGGGAAGCTGCATTTGCCGTCTTTTCTGTACTTCAGAATTAGAAAAGCTGCCTTTGCAATAGTTTTTGACCTCGGACAACTGGGTTTATGCTCAAGCAGAATAAAGCATGACTTATCCAGAATCGTGCATTTAAAAAATGCTCCAGCTATGAAGTTAAACATGTCAGATCAAACTGGTGCACCGATTTATTAGGCGAAGATGCAACCTTTTATTTGGTTGTTAATAATTGCAGTGATGTTTATGACATTTGAATGAGTTTGATAGCACGATGGCACGTGTATGTTGAATGTAATGTTTGGAAAAAGCCAAGACATATGATGTCTGTTTGCAATGCATGCTTTGACTGTTAATAGGATATGTACCTTAAAATACAGTTTGCAGGGACAAAGTAAAATCAACCAAAATAAATTTGGCATAAGATGAGAAATTTTAATGGCTCGTGTTAGTTGCTTAGCAAAGTCGTACATGTTAAAGGCAATGACAGTTAACATCACAGATTCACAGCGCCACATGAGAACAGGAAGGAGCTGCAACACTTCTTGTTGGTTTAGTTCTTGGAAATATTTCATTTACCATGCATCTCTCTGGCTTCCTTCCCACTGTTCTTGGAACTTCTGCTGTGCCAGTAGACCTCGCATGCTAATTTTAAATTTTCAGCAAGTACTGACATTGCACCTCTATTATTGCGAAATGCAGATTTGAAGGTCAAATTTGTGGGAAGAACATTGAAATTGGAATGCTTGGCCACGACTGGAAATTCAGGTATCAATTTATCATTGAACTTTTCTTAAGTTTTTTGGGTGAAATCTTCTAAATTATCTTGAATCCTATTGTTGAATAAGTTTTTCCACAATTGCCTTTCAAGGTTTGTAAGCATCTTGACGTTACTGCTCTATTTGAACATATGCTGACACCTCGAGGATGAAATGCCCACATAATCTTTTATAGAATTTCGCAGCCAGGCGCATTGCAGTTCAATATGTGAAGGTGGTTCAAGTAAGATTTTCAGGCTCACGCAAGATTTGGAAGCCGAACCAATCACTTGAGTTGGGAACAGGAAGAGGCCAATGGGGGAAACTTAAAGAAAACATATATGGCAATGAGATTTTGCGGTTGGGAAACTTCCTTCTTACTTCTAACTGTAGAAAAGGGCATAATTCATTTGTAATCTAGCAGCGGTTTCTTCTCAAAACAAAGCTCTGCCCATAAGCACACGTAAGGCAAAAGGGTCCAGATCGTCAGTTGCTCTCGGAACGCTCGTCAAACATTCTTACCGAATAATACCTCATTGTAAACATTTTTTAAGATATCGATCGTGTGGGTCGTTAGTGCGTGTACTAAAACAACATCACTAGAAAGAATGAGAAACCAGACAAATTATTTTAAGCAAAGTCTGGTACTTGGGCACACCCGAATTCGACATATATAACGTCAAAAGTACTAATCTCGTGTCCGCCACGCGCGAACAGCAACACTTTCCCAATCGGCTAACGATCTTGAAGCGCCTTTTAGAGACAGGTAATCAACTACGTAAATCTCAGAAAGTTCTCAACGAATCGATTTTTCATGTACTTTTTAACTAGATCTCAAAGTCCCAACACCACAACAACAACAATCTACACACGTGTTAGCAGCATCGACCTTACTGCAGAACAGACGACGACAGGAACAGCTAAGCAACTTCTCCGGCGAGATCAAGAAACAGAGCATCCACGCGACTAAGCGATACAAGAAAATAACCCGAACGAAAGAAAGAAGAGAACACAATGTCGCCGCGGTCGGACCGGGACCGGCTTTCATCGCCGGCAGAGGGTGATCCTGGAGCAGCCCCGGTTGTAGGGGTGGACGGGGCCCCTGGCCTTGAAGCAGTTGTGGGTGTAGTAGGACCTCCCCGACCGGGGAGGGCACGGCACCCGGTTCGCCGACAGCGCCCCGTACGAAATGTAGAACTTCACGATGCTGTGCCAGAACAGGGACCGGCGGCCCTCCTCCCCCTCGATCTCCTCCCCGTCGCCGTCGCCGAAGAAGCCGTCGTACAGGGACTCCGCGCCCGGCCACTCCATTGTCGGGTCGGACGTCATCAGCTTCAGGCCCGCCTCGTCGGCGGCTGCCACCGCCTGGGCTCCCACGAGGCTGTGGGCGGCGAGGAGGGAGTGGAGGAGGAGGAGGAGGCGAGGAGGGCGAGGCTGAAGACGGAGGAGGAGGCCATGAGCGAGTTAGAGAGAGAGGAGAGAGAGAGAGTGAATGCGTGATGGGGAGGGGGCGATCGTGTCTGTAGCAATTTCTTCTGCTTCTTCTTCGCAATAAAGGACTTCACGATACTGTGCATGGACAATTTTTAACCCTTTGACTAAAAAGTTACTACTTTTTTTGTCCTTCGAAAAGATAAGAAAAGCCATCATATCGAATCATGCAAAATCCCTGTTGTACGAGTTATGTCCCTCTGCCTAGATGATTTCTTTTCGTTAATCTAAACTAAACCGGTAAGTTGGTCACTTCGACTTAGTCATTGATAGTTCGATTTTTTCTCGTTAGAACTTATCAGAAATATAGTTGCTTGGACCCGATCGATCGGAGAGACGAGTGATTGTCGCCGGATGCTATAGGCCCACATTATCATTACTTTTGAAATTACTTGATCAGAGGAGTAAGGCATACAGTCTTTACACCTCGTTTTATTTCTTGAGAATTTTATGGTTATGAAAGAGAGATTAAATAGAATGATTAAGATCAATGTACGGAGTACTTACTCTTAACAAGATCTGAGAAGATTGAAGATGTGGTAAGGTCAATCACATCTTTAGATATCAACATAGGTTCAATTCTTTTGGTTCAATTCTTTTGTTTGTGGGTTTGTTATCTGATAAATCAAGAAAATGGAGAAAGAACAAAGTAGGCGATCTCATTTTGAATCATTGAGAGCATAGGATGCAATATTATTCGGTTTGACTTCACATGACTCCACCCCATCAAACTGTGCAAATAATAATTTCAAAGAAAATGACATAAATAATTCATAATTTTTTGCTCAACATGTAATGTGATCCTCAAAATTTTAATTTACTTAATATAATTTATGAACTTTAATGTACGATATTCGGTATAAATTCATAAAACACATTGCACATTACACTTATTAGGTTAAAAGCTCTTGCAATTCTTATGTCATTTTCCCTAATTTGACTTATCTGTTTTTGCGGCAAATAATTTTTTTTTTGTTTTTTTTTTTTTTTTTTGGGGGGATGGGGGCTTTTAAGAGAGTGAGTTGACGGGTGAGACAAGTCATTATTGCTGAGAGGAACACGGGTCACATGCAGGAAAGGACAGGCGTCGATTGGATTACAGCTATTCGCGGTTCCGTTCCCCCACCGCCGACACGTGTCCCCATCGCAGCGCTCGGTTTGGTTCCTCCCTCCGCGATTGGGTACGGCAAGGCGCAGGATTTCGGGCGTCCTGATTGGCGCCACGCCACGAACCCGACTACGTTTCGAGACAGGATTGGGCGATACGGGGAAGATGAGGTGTACCGCGAAGCACTGGAATGCCGGGAGGACCGAGACACCGCGGCATGTCGGACGAAACATTTAAGACGCGGCCGGTCGCCTGGGCCATCGGCTGGGGCCCACCTATCCTGCGTCTTCGAGTTTCTTTTTCTTTTTCTTTTTTTTTTTTTTGTAATTTTTCGTGTATTGTCGTTTTCTGGAAATTGTTGTTTCCCTAATTTCAGTTTTCTATATGGAACCTTTTCTTTTCCTTTCCCTTATCTCGATTCGCAATTTGTTTTGTTGGAACGGATTTCGACATCTTTTAGATAGGATCAGATAGTGGAGAAATTAGAGTAAGATAAAAGTGCAAGTATAGACGGAAAAATCCTTAAAGACAAGCATAACATTATGTACATCAATATAAATTAAAGATTTCATGATATATATATCATTTAATTTCATTAGATAAAGATAATTATGCTCTTTATACTGACATTAACTCACTCAAATCGTAAACCCAAGTTTGATAGTGATGTGAACTAATAAGACATGTTCCATTTACTTGGCATGAATTTTGAAATAAATAGAATAAATTCTATCATGGAAGATGAAAAACACTTTAAAATTTGTTAGGTAAATTATTTTGCATCTTATAACTTCAAAATCAATTTTGCACCATGCTGCCAACCTTGTATTATGCACCTCTAGTAATTTAAGGCACAATAGCATTATCTACTTTTTTCTATTCGAATCCACCTTAAAATTAAACCTTTCCTTGAGATGAATTTGGTACAAATTTTCATTCAATCTTGACGTGAATGTTCTTATTTGGACATCTTGTGTTGAACTATTATATTTATGTTTAGGGATGTCAATAGATGAATTTGGCCCCACGAAATTTTTGGCACTCTTGAATTGAGTGGAAAAGTTGAGAAATTGAGCTAGTATTTTGTGCACACATATAACCTAATCCATTTTATAACTTTTGCTTCAGAATTTGAAAATGGAAAAGAAATTTTTTTAACCTTACAACACGAGAGAAAATAATATTGCCCACTTGTCTACAGTTTAACATTGATAAAGTTACAATTGTTTTGTGCTAAATAAACGTCGATTTATCCAAGAAAAATAAAAGTTAAGAAAGAAACAAAATGTCGTAAAAAATTGTCACGCCTGGTGGGACTCGAACCCACAATCGTCTGATTAGAAGTCAGACGCCTTATCCATTAGGCCACAGGCGCTGTTTTTGACTCCCAATATTATCTATATATAATAAAATATCTGTTAAGGAAAATGGGCTTGACCGGCCCATCTTGCCTTTGTGACGATTGAATATTCAGACTTTTATATCTCGAAAGAGGATTTCGTTGGGCCTAACCTGGGAATGAGTTTGAGCTTGTGGATATTTCTGGAAATTGAAATGAAATGTACGATGGGCCCAACAGAGGAGGAAAAGCATACAAAAGATGGGCTGATGAAGCAACAAAGAAGAGTTTGGTCTCGACTCGCACGGGACATCCAAGGCTAAGAAACAAAGAGAGAAAACGAAAAAAAAAAAAAAAACATAAGGGTTTTGAAATCGGCGGTGAAGGAGGAAAATTAAGATCAAAGAGCATGAGATACAAAGACATACGAAATTTCATGTGGATTATGCTCATGGTATACGCTCACTAAAGTTCAAACCAAAATGACAGTGAAATGATATGAATGACGTCGGTTATGGATACTTTCGACCCTGATCCATCAATTGTCAAGATCACTGAGAGGGAGGATGCATGAGCTTTAGTTCAAGGGGCCTATCTCCCAATTAGACACCTTCCATTGAACTCAAACCTTTTAAAGTTAGTGTTTTCCCCTTTTCTAGATGAGGAGGAAAGGCGAGGATAAGATTCCCTTTCCCCTCCAAGTTGTCTCTCCACAGTATGTCTACAATTGCAAGTGAATTACAAGGGAAGGACCACAAGCAATTTCTCTTTTCATTCTCTCTCTCTCTCTCTCTCTCTATCAGCCTTGCTCTCCAATATGTTGGACGCCTCGAAGCTTCATTGGCTGACCGACTTACTTACTCCAGTAATGATCAAGAACAAAAAAAATTTGATGGCCAGGGGCTGAAATATCGAGAACGCTCCAAGTTGTGTGGTCCATCATTTTGTGGCTCGATTTTCCTTGGATTCCTTTTCCTACATGAGTTCTTTTTTTCCTTTTGCAAAGAAGCCCCTGCAAATTTCTTGTTTTTGTAAAGCTATATCAAATTCTTATTCAAAAGGGAGATGTATCATGTTTATTTAACTTTTAGTTTTGAAGTTAGTATCTTTTCTCACCGTTAACGCCTTGATTACCATCAATAAATCAAAGAAGAGTTGCAAAGAACCTAATTTTTTTTTCTATTATGTGATGTTTGTCATAAATTTTTCCTATTATGGTTCAAACTTCTTCAAGAGACTTTCATGTCCAAAGAGTAAAAAAAATAAAAAAAAAAAATTGATGAAGTATAGTTTCTGGATAATTGGAGAAGATTACAAATGGTTTAAGATATTAAAAAAATAATAAAAAAATAATTTTGCGCGTCCTTATCTCACATCCTTAATTTTTGGAACAAAATATCATATACTTAACTTGAATAACTTCATATGGATTTACCAATATTTGTTTGTTCTAGAGATGAACATTATTAGGTTCCCGTGCCTATAATGACAACTTTTATAAGTTTTTCACCAAGTGCTTCCATGTAGATATATCTTATAAGAAGGGCCAAGCAGTTTTGGAACACCAAACAAATCTCAAAGTTAACGTTAAAAAAAGAGAAAAAAATCATCACGAGGCACTTGACATTTAACTGACGTAAAGATGACACGAGAAACTGTTTTCCGGAAATTAATTTTTAAATTTCCGATGATTAATAAGTATAGTTACCCAAAAAAACATATTTTCTCAGAAAAGCACCGCCAGACTTAAATACGAGAGTTGACCAAGTTGCCAAGCGCAGGGCATTGATGAAGCGAACTGTCGTTTTTGTGCTAACTGAGTTTCGAGTTTACAAGCTTCTCGCGTACCCATAAATTCATCCACCGAAATGCACGGAAATAGCAGGAAAAATATTAAAAAACTATTTATTTACTGTCGTAATTAATTAAAACCCAACTCTGGTATCAAGTCGAACATGCCATTAATGTTTTTTTTTTTTTTTTTTTCTGCAGGAGTAAGAGCGTGAAACTATTTTTCTGCCTGCCTGCAGAAATGATATCTAAATAATTAAAACAAAAAAGGACAGACATATCTGAAATGGACAGGATTTACAGAGGCTCTTTGGTATTGCCTATTTAAGGTAAGAATGGAGAAGTGGACCCAAAATGGGAAAACAAAATTTTTCGAATTCTTCAATGTAATGATGGAAAGAGACTTTAGAATTTGGACCGCTTCCTCAACAATTTTTTAAAAATGTTTTTATTATTGTGCAGTGATAATTTTGTTTATTGTACTTTTTTTTTTTTTTTTTGTGGCATTAAATTTTGTTATCTTCTGCTCATGAAACGGGCCCGTCAGCAGGACACGATAAGGGGTGAGATTTCTGAACATTCAACATTCAATTTTCTAATTTCTCCAACAGGGCGCGGAAGAATTATAAATTGAATATAATAATTTTGGGAAATATTCTGACAACGGCACTCATTCTTCACGTGCATAAACATGTTACTTTACAAGTTGAAAATTAGATTTACGGAGGAAATAAGCTTCAGTTTTTTTCGAACAAGGGGGTTATTTCCATGAGTTTGAGCATATATATGTATATTCCTTGTTTTTACTCCGAATATTCAAGAAATGATTTGTGTAATACGGTGGGATGAGTCTAGGCAAGTGCCTTCGAAGAGAGATGGGCCGTTGACTTAGATTATAAAGATAAAGGCTAAAGTTACATCAACTTTCAAAAGATAGATTGAAAATTTTTATGAGATAACTTGATCCTATATGTTCTTCCCCATAGTCAACAGTTTGGCCCAAGTGCTAGCCCCATATCTGAAAGTCAAGTGACAGAATGATGTGCAATTGCTACCAAAATCCATCTCAAGAAAATATACAAAGAAGATACCCCACTTTGGATTTAATGACCATCAGCATTTCTCTATATTTCGTCTCAATTATTATTCACACTTCTCTAAGCAAAATCTGACATTAGAAAGATCAAATTGCGTATCTTTGTAAACATTTCTCTTAGGCTTCGAGTGGTTTGTTTTTGAATGTTTTTGTGAGTAGAATTTAAAATTTAGGGATGAACTTTAAAAAAACAGGGAGTTCTCTTAACTAAGGACCTAAAGAACAATTGATGTGAATGTACTAGCTGCAACATGGTTTTTGAAGGTAAAATTTAGGTAAGTATTCTGTATTTTAAATAGCAAAGATACATAAGTGATCGCTGGGTGTATACTAGTTCCCGGACTGAGGGGGATGCTTCTTTTCTTTGATAAAGTGCTTGAGCTTTTCATGGCATCCATCATAGGATAAGCTTCCCTTCTCGCTAATCTCGAACCCCAAAATCAACCGTGTACACAATGCATAACTTCTTGTCCGCATCGACGATTGCATCATTGATGCTTTTTGTAGGCATCGAATGTTCAGCGACATTGCTGACGAGAGGTGCCTACCGTTTGGTGCACCAAACTAAACCAAGCTGCTCAAGAGATTGGAATTTTGAGCTTTGACTTTACTCCCCCTTTTTCTTTTTCTTTGTTATTCTATTTTCAGTTTTTGATATTTTGATATATTTTATATATATATATATATATATATATGTATATATTTTGATGTAGTGCCACTTTTGGTGGGCACCACGCACACTCAAAAAGTTAAAAAGATTCGCATCCCAGAGTAAGTATGAGTTCTTGATTGAACAGGTTTTATGATATAATTACACTATATTAACGTTTTAGGATTTTGTTCATATTTTCTTGGCAAGTTTAAGGATACTTTGTGCACTTATTCTTTATAATATATTTATTGCACTAGCTTGTTATACACATTTTCTCATATAAACTTCAGTTTTGGGGTTTTTCAAAATTCTTTTTTAACATGTTGGGAGTGTGTGGCAGAAATTTGATATTTTTACCTAGAGAGATTGTCAAGAGAGAGCTCAAATCCGAATCTATTAATATATTTAGTTGGACTCACATTTACTCAAAAGTTTAAGCCAATAAGTTATGAGTCAACTAAGATATATTATTTGTTCTATATCACATCAATTCTCCAATGTGAAATTTCTCTAACACAACTCATTTATATGTGCATCTTAATAATTTCCTCCTTACGTGTAAGCTTAATGTTATGTCCGCTTCCACTTAATTTAGGCAACCTTTTCATCAACTTCCTGCGGGCCCGCGTTGCTACACCATAATGCCCATCTGCTCATAAATCACAACTATGAGCTCTGATACCATTAGTTGGAAGTGCGTAGTAAAAGTCCAATACCTTTACTTGGGGATATTGCTAAAGGGAGCTCAAATTTGAGTTCATCAATATATTTAGTTGGATCCATCTTCATTCAAAAGCTTATACTAATGAGTTATGGATCATCTAAGATATATTAATCGTTCTACATCACATCAATTCTCCATGTTGAATTTTTCTAACACAACTCATTCACACATGCATTCTAATAGTTTTCCGTGTGAGCTTAGTGTTAGGTCCACTCCTCCTTAATTAAGGCAACATTCTACATCAACTTCCTACGGGCTCACATTGTTACACTACAACGTTCACCTGCTTGGAAAGCGTAACTATGGGTTCTGATACCGTTTGTTGGAAACGCGTAGCAGATTCAATATCAATATGTGGAGAAATCACGAAGAGAGAGCCTAAATTCGAGTCGATCAATATACTTAGTTGGATCTACCTTCAACAAACGCTCAAGCAAATGAGTGATGGACCAATTAAGATATAATAATAGCTTTACACCATATCAAATTTTCGATATGGGATTTTTCTAACATAATTCATTTACACATGCATCCTAATAGAACATGGTAATAGACAACACTAGAGAATGTCATAACTCTACACAAACTTCAAATACTATGGACAACAAAAAAACGGAGACTTCTCAAGGGATCAATTAACGCCTCATACCCAAATGCATTTTGTATTAATTTCAATGTAAATTTTTTTAAAGCACAAAAACCTTTAGATCTATACTATTCCATAGAAGACAATGTCTATATATCTATTCACGTGTCAAGAGATGTAATTTTTTTTGAGGAAATGACTGGCAAAAACATGCTCAGATTGGTGCCCTCTACACCTAACATCTCAAACTATGAAAACTTTATGGAAGAATTTCTAAAACTATCATAAGTTTTCACCCTCATACCTCTGCATCTCTTGATTTTTCAAAATGCACCTTCGCACCCTCATTTGCATTCTTAGGCACCACATTACGTCTCGTCACAAGCACTTTTTTTTTTTTAGCAATCGTCGTTTTCTTTTCTAAAGTATCCTTTATCATTCTTTCCAAGTGACTAGCTTTAATCCAAAAACAAATATACATTATTTTTGAAAAGGACAAGTCACAAAATGATAAAGATATGAAATTTGAAGATGATTTTTTTTACTTATCTGCCCAGACTTTATCGAAGTGGACAGATCGACGATTGCCAATTGCCAAATGGTGGGTTTCTCGAATTGTCAAGACCATCAAGATCCACACCACCAATGACCCTTTCACAAGTTGTTGCAAACTGAAAAAAGGTAAATCCATAATTCAAAAAGGATGAATAGACAGATAGAGAGGAGCAGTCGCAGCAGATTGTTGGGGAAAAAGATTTGCTGGTTCTGCTGCTGCTGCTACTTGGCCACCAACCGGGGAAGCGCTTCCCCAGTTCGAAAAAGGGAATTAAAAACTGCAGAGAAGTACATCGCTCCTGCTGAATCTCGGGGCTGGCATCACCACCGTCGCTGTCAGGAAAGAAATCCAGAGGGAGCTCGATCCACGTGAGCTCAGCTCGTGCGTGCCGCCGTTGGATGAGACGGACCTCGGCACGAGATCTGTCCAGCTCGACGGTGGATGCGAGCCCGAGCTCATGTTTACCGGGTTGCAGGACAGCGTTTCGCTCCACCGTCAACTTCCCCTGATCCGCCTTGAAGGGCGTGCCGGTGAAACTCTTGCAGATAATAACGACGGTTTCGAGTTATTAACAGTACCTGCGCGAGTGTCATCGGTCCCCCAGCCCACCAAACACACTGCACCTTTATGAAGCTAGAGGGAGAAAAAGGCTCGATTTATTTTCCATATTCATCTTTGTTTAAAGTATTACCATTAGAGTTAATATTACAAAAAACTCATAACTAATACATAATTGATAAGTCTATCGTTAAAAATCTGAAATTGATATATTTATGATAATCTCATTTTTATTAGTTTATATTAAACTGATTAATACCGCAAAAATCATAAATTAGTATACTTTATGATAAATGAAAGGTAAAATTCCTAAAACGATACATTTATAAATTATCATGTGTCATTCAATTCAATAATTTCAAGATAAAATTTAAAGGTTTTTATAGTAAAAAATTTATTTGGGATAAATTTATCATACATATATTAGTTTGAGATCTTTTGTGACATGAACCTTTCAAGTATTATCATCATGGCTTCTTATAAGAGGGCATAATCCATGTTTGAAATTCATGGCTATCGCTAAAAATGTCTCATTGTTTAAGTTCCATCCATCATCACCTTTAACGCTTTCGCAAAAAGCTTGACTTAGCATCTCAATAATTAACATTTTAATACTAAGGCTAGCTATCACATCCTTTTCGTCATGCGTTAGTACCTTTTCTTGTCTCTTGTTGAACAGTGTCAGTGAAATAGAAACATGTCCAGATCTAACAAGAAGTCGCCGGAGTGATCCACCATCGGAGGCGGAGCCACCCGGTGGGCAGTGATGAAATCCGCCGTGCAAAGCTGAGATCGATGAGGGAGGGGGCTGTTCCTCTGACAAAGGTCATGTGATTGTGGGGTTTTGTAGTAATGTTTCAGGCATGAAAAGGTGAATTTATTTTTTTCCCTAAAGCATAAAGTATACTATAAATCGATACTTTATAAATTTATCAAATAAAAAGGTTCTCTTTGTGGGAAAGCAATTGGGTTCATGCACCTTTCCTCCTACTTTCTCTTTAACCCCAGCCATCCAGTCGTCGCCCTTTTCAGATGAGTTGTACTTGCCTAGACTCATGAAATTGGATTTTAAATTGATATTTATGTATGTATGTATGTATGTATGTATGTATTTCTAGTTTAGGTGAGAACTAACCGATTTTATTATTTCTCTCCAAATTTCACATCCAGCTTGCGTTTTCCTCATCTCCCCATACTTCCCAAGCCAAGTCTCAACCATGCAGCCGACCTTCATCCTATGGTTGACTTTTGCTTATTTGTGTTCAAAACGGCATTGTACCTTAAATTTATTTTTCCTTCTTTCGTTGGAAAAAAAATCATTTTCCCTATAGACCGACATGTATTTTTCAAATTCACTCAAATGGCTATTGTGTTCTTCTAAATTCAAGCGTCGCATGTGATGGCCCACTGCTGATTTAACTGACCGGCCAATGGGCATTGAGATTTCAAATCTAATTATCTTGTTATGTCGTAGTGCCTAGTGTGATTAATACCCACATTTCATCACAACACACATGATTTGACCAGAATTTCAGAACCCTAAAATTGCCTTTATATATTTAGGGTTTTTTTTTTAGTGGGTAGCCCCCCACAAAAATGGAGCTTAAATCATAGGCTCATCATAAACGAGAGAGAAGACTTCATTTTTTTTTACTTATTTATTTTTTACTTGCTGGGTTTATTTTACCAGTTAATTATATTATAGGGATATGTACTGTAGAAGTCCTAAAACTTGTGCAGAAAGTGCAATTGAGTCCTAAAACTTACAAAGAGTTCAATCAAGTCCTAAAACTTGTCCAGAAAGTGCAATTGAGTCCTAAAACTTACAAATAGTTCAATCAAGTCCTAAAACTTGTTTAGAAAGTGCAATTGAGTCCTAAAGTTAACACCGTTAAGAAAGTTAACGGAAATTGCTGACGTGGCGCTGACGTCATATTTTAAATGATTTTTTTAATTTTTTAATGGCTTTTTTAAAATTATTTTTTATTCAAAATTTTTAAAAATTAGATTAAAAAATAAAAAGGAAAATCTAAATTTATTTTAAAAAGAAAAATCTTAATTTATTTAGAAAAAAAAATTATTCGAAAAAAAAAAAAAAAAAAAAAAGCCGGTGGACTTCCGCCGCCGCCCATCGCCGGAGGGGCCGGCGACCGTCGCCGGCCCTGGGCGGGGTGGCCGGCCCTCACCGGGGCCGGCGACGGTCGCCGGCCCTGGGCGAGGCCTCGTCGGCCCTCGCTCGGGGCCGGCGAGGCTCGCCAGATCTCGGCGAGGCTCGCCCAGATCTGGCGAGCCTCGCCGGCCCCGAGCGAGGGCCGACGAGGCCGCGCCCAGGGCGGGCGACGGTCGCCGTCCCTCGCCTGGGGCCGAGCGACCATCGCCCGCCCTGGGCGGGGCCTCGTCGGCCCTCGCTCGGGGCCGACGAGGCTCCCCCAGATCTGGCGAGCCTCGCCGAGATCTGGCCAGCCTCGCCGGCCCCGAGCGAGGGCCGACGAGGCCTCGCCCAGGGCGGGCGACGGTCGCTCGGCCCCAGGCGAGGGACGGCGACCGTCGCCCGCCCTGGGCGCGGCCTCGTCGGCCCTCGCTCGGGGCCGGCGAGGCTCGCCAGATCTGGGCGAGCCTCGCCGAGATCTGGCGAGCCTCGCCGGCCCCGAGCGAGGGCCGACGAGGCCTCGCCCAGGGCCGGCGACCGTCGCCGGCCCCCGGTGAGGGCCGGCCACCCCGCCCAGGGCCGGCGACGGTCGCCGGCCCCTCCGGCGATGGGCGGCGGCGGAAGTCCACCGGCCTTTTTTTTTTGAACAATTTTATTTTTCTAAATAAATTAAGATTTTTCTTTTTAAAATAAATTTAGATTTTCCTTTTTATTTTTTAATCTAATTTTTAAAGATTTTGAATAAAAAATAATTTTAAAAAAGCCATTAAAAAATTAAAAAAATCATTTAAAATATGACGTCAGCGCCACGTCAGCAATTTCCGTTAACTTTCTTAACTAACTTTAACTTTGTGACTAATCGCACTTTCTAAACAAGTTTTAGGACTTGATTGAACTATTTGTAAGTTTTTGTGACTAATCGCATTTTCCTTAACAAGTTTTTGCGACTGATCAACTCTTTCGTGTTTTAGGACTCAATTGCACTTTCTGCACAAGTTTTAGGACTTCTACAGTACATATCCCAATTATATTTGCCTCAACTTGCTATATAAAGGCTCCATGCACTTTCGACCTTCGCAGCTCCATTTTGAAGGTTGGTCCATGAGATATAATCCATCCCCACAAAGCTTTTAACCTCCATTGCTGTGTACATCCCTTGCTTTCTTTCTCTCACATCCTTATCTCTGCCAAGAAAATCTTTATCTTCGACGCCCTTATACTTCCATCTCGTTTCTTATCCCTGAAAGATCCACAACAATCAACTCTCTGTGTCTTCTCATGGATGTCGACATGATCAAATTGTCACCAGAAGATCACATGGACATCATGAAGATATTGATGCAGCCCGAAAAGTATCCCGACCTCTACGACACCTCGCATCACGACCTGTCCGAACACTCCGGTCCAACCGGCCTAGGGGCGGGGAGTTACCTGCCGCCGCTCCACCAACGAAGCCCTGTCGCGCCGATATCTCAAAGTCCCGCAACCATGCCGTTCATTGGCAACCTCCCGGTTCATGACCCAGCCTCCGCCCCCCTGCTGGCCAATTTTTACAAGAGCGGAGGTGGCTCGGTGCCAGCGGGCGGGGCGATGGGTGCGTATATGTCCGGCAATTCATTGCATGAGAAGAGGAATTCGATGGCGGCGATGAGGGAGATGATATTCCGGATTGCAGCGATGCAGCCAATCCACATCGATCTGGAGTCAATCAAGCCGCCCAAGCGGAGGAACGTGAAGATATCGAAGGACCCCCAAAGCGTGGCAGCACGGCACCGGAGGGAGAGGATCAGCGAGAGGATAAGGATACTCCAGAGACTCGTCCCCGGTGGCACGAAGATGGACACGGCCTCGATGCTGGACGAGGCGATTCACTACGTCAAGTTCTTGAAGAAGCAAGTGCAGTGTCTAGAGGAGGCTGCCGTGAGCAACACTGGTAAGCGAATGGGCATTGGCTTTCCAGTTTCGCCAGAGGCGGCGGTGGCGGCGGCGACAGCAATGGGGAACTTGAATTATTCACATTTAGGGAAGGATTTCCAGAGTGGGCAAGTGGTGGGGTCAATGCAGATTTTTGGATGATAACTTCAAATGAGTTATCTTTTCTCATCCCCTCTTTTGCCCTTTTCTTCTTGATAGTTAGCGATGAATGGTGATGTTCTTCAAAACGATTGTGATGAGTGGAGTGTTACCCTTCTTCCCGCAATGTAATCAGACAATTATGCTTTGATAAATCTATTTTGTATCAAACAGATAAAAGAACCTTTCACACTCTTGCATCCTTTGCCAGAAGATGTCTCGTTGGCCAGCCAAAACAAAGATGGGAAAATGATTACGCATGAATGATTTTGTTGTATGTATGTGGGTTGTACTCTATAATAATATCTTGTTTTGGACTGTCGTTAGAATTTGCAACTACAAATATACACGCATACATATTTAAATATATGTAATATATATATATATATATATAGTTTTACGGGATTTTTATTTCGTCCTCAGGCGGTTAAAAAGCCTCAATTTTCCCTAGCAGTCGACTAGGAAGTTATTTATGCTTTTACTTTTAGTAATTATATGCATTCTATATATGGATATGTCTTTTCTTTTTAAGGCTATACATGAGTACAAAAATGTATTAACAAGGACATTGGATATAACATAGATCCCTGGTTGACAGGAGCACTTTGTTTGTGTTGAATTAGGTCTTCAAAAGGCAACAAGTCATCCCGCATTTGAATGAAGAAATAGACAAAGTGATGTCCAAGTAAAAGATTAATTGAGTCTTTTTGTTAGTCCAACTATGATGGCAACGTTACTTTCTATAGAGAAGGGGCACGAAATTGAGATTTTACGTGCAAACGTGCAATCTTGTGTTTGAGGCATGTCAAAGTAAGGCACATGGGATTGGCTAAGTAATTAAGGAACTGACTTGTATGTGTGGAATAAGAGCATGACATATGTTCGATTTTGCATACCACCAATATAAACAATGTCATATTTAGGTCATGTACCCGGCCTTTACCTTGCATTTTAAAAATCATGTGGTTAGTAGAGAATTTCATGGATTTGAGGTTTACCTAGTAAAACAGCAAGGTTGGGCCGGTCCAAGTTTAACTCTCGACTGATGCTCATCCCTAGTTTCTAACAATATCGTTTCATGGTGTCAAACACAGGGTCCATATGTTTTGCGGAATACTCATGATTGGAAAACATTTTCCTAAACATGACCATCGGTATTTCTTAAAAAAATGTATGAAATAAAATATTTTTATTATCTATGAAAAACCTTAGGCATAAATTATTATTGATAATGAATTATATCTTTTGTTGGCAATTATTTTGAGCAACATAACCAATCATTTTTATAAAAGTGTTTTCTAAATTGTCAATTTTTTCCAAAATAAATGGACCTACAATATAAAAAATTATTAAGAAAACATGTTAGAGAGTTGATTCAGTAAGAACCCATGATCTGATCCAAGATTGATTTGTTTGACAATCATCCGATCCACCAAAAAGATGAGCAAAACAGAGATTGTTAACCGTTGATTCTCTTGGTTTTAATGGAGTTAATAGTTGTTTAACTATAAATTAGACTGAGGCGGGCAACCATCTCATATATCATCTCTACTAATCTCTATGCCCTAAGAGTGGGAATTTTATGAGCTTAACTAGTTTCTATTTAAATCTAGTTGCACCTGCCAATGATATTATATTAACATACTTATTATATTAATCTGGGACATAAGCCTTCCCAATATCTTATCAGCATACATTTTATGTTGCGTTATATATTGGCTTCAAGATTGTTCACTTTCTTGTGCACTATTAGTATTGTGCATCACTCTAGATAGTCAAGAGGGTAGGCTGCTCCCCAAGACAAAAGCGAGTGGAATGAGTGTTCCTGTCGTAAGGATCATTCTAATCTCATTTATTATATTAAAAAAGAGAAAGCATGTACAAATAAATTTGGGAAAAAAAAGTGAGTCAAACCTGATCTAGCAAAAGAGACACCATGTGGGATATCACACAAAGGTCCCAACATTACAATAGAGGACATAGATATATAGATTTATATATCATATGTTATTATTAGGGTTTTGGGGGGTGATCCCCTTTTCGTGAATTTAGGAACCACCACCACCAAGAAAGCATAAGTGCATTGCATCTCTGACACATTCCATACCCCTTTTCTTAAAAAAAAATAAAATTGTTTTATCGTTTCTTTCCCAAAACGAGATAAGTTCTCATGTTCTTTGTGACAGGACTTATTGATGGAAATTTATGTTTCACGCATGGTGTGACCTAACGCACTTGCATGATCGGTGCACCTTGCACATATGCACTGGTTATAGGAAGCTCTCTTTACAATCTACTGGTCCTTTCCTCCCAATAATATTTTGCGCTCAATATTAATCATTTATCATGTCTTTTTAAAAAATGAGTCAATGAAAAATCTTCATTACGTAAATATTTTTTATTAACTAATCATTTTAATCACACAAAAATGATCAAAAAGTACTTTCCAAATCTTTATTTTTTGTATAAAGAAAGGCTGATCCATTAGTTGTTGCAATTTTTTTTTTTTTATCAAGTGTATGAAATTATTTGCCTATCGTGTAGCTAGAATCAATGATGACCTCTCATGGTACCCTTTAACGTTGTAGTACTTGTGTACTAGGTGATTAATTACTTGAGGTGTGGATTTGGAATATTGGGAAGGTCATCACGAGTCACGACCCTCTTAGCTTATAACCCAAAAAATAAAAAAGTAAAATGAAAAATTAACTTTCTAGATGTGGAGATTTTTTTTAAACAGGGAAGATATGATCATGTGACCAAGATCTTCGAGTCATTTTCAGCATTTTCTTCTTCTTCCTTATACGGCATTCCTATGGTTTACTACACAAATATAGTGCCATCTGTAGCCAAACAAATTAAAATATGCATATATATTACTTTGTTGTTGGTTGGTCATATTCTGTTTTGGCAGGATTTCCTCATTTGAAGAGGACAGGTGTGAGGAGGAATTTTCTTATTTGACCGAAATTCTTTCGTTGCTTTGTCCCTTAGCGAAGGTGGGATGTATTATGATTGGGACAAGATCTAAGATAGATACAATCGTATATTATAATCTTAAATTTCATAAGGATAACTTATACATGCTGGTGTATTGTATTGCAGGTCCTAATATTAATGTATTCACCAATTCATGGCCATTATCTGTTCTCTTGGTTCCAGATGCTTCCACTACGGTTTTGCTAATAATCTTTATTTTATGCATTTTGAAATGGATTTTGGTAAGTGGGTTTTTTTACAGTGCATTATTCTATTAAGAGATTTTATCTTTTAACTATCCAAATAACAGTTTTAGTCCAGTTAAATGGAGGGAAAATGAGTTATAAATAGCGTCCCCCTCATGGGAAGTTCCGAAAGAATTTTAGGAGATTAACATTTACATGGTAATCCTATTTAAGTCATATTTTTAATTACCTAAATTTGAAGTCCGCATATATTACAGTTCAGGTTCCTTCAATAAACGACGTTACTTTCTTAAAAACATCTATCATACATGATGTAGAAGTGACTTCTGAACATTAATTGCTATTTCATTACTAATGCAAGGAAAGATCAGCCCCAAAATATATATATATATATATATATATGATTTTTATGAGGTGCATTTTTATGCCATTGTATTTTTTTTTTCTTTTAAACATTGATCGTTGGATGGGTGACATTTGTATTTAAAGATTGCTGTAAAATGAAATTATCCACACATCACCCATCCGGCGATTAATGTATAAAAAAGGTTTTACATCGGTAGTCAACATAATAACTATATAAAATGATTATACTACACGCACACATAGAAAAGAGAGTTTTTGTGCATTATTGATGTACAATTTTTTTTTTTGGTTGAAAATATTTGGGTTTTTACATAAAAAAAATCATGTAAAGAGCCTTCGCATATATTGTATAGGGCCATTTCATTTTTATTTTCAAGCCATGCATTGTTGAGCTTTTCCATTGTATTAAAAGGTTCAGTGTTGCTATAAACGCATCGTTATAACTAGGATGACGCAAGGTAATGGAAGTTCACATTTATATTTTGGATGATTCGCACGGTCAATTTGATTCAACTTACAAACCCTAATAGGTATTGTCCAACTTTGGCTCATTTCATATTGGTCCTCACCAATTGTATTTTGGTATTAGTGAGGTGATAGCAAGGACTTTCCCAAGAACTTATCCATTTTAACACCGCTCGATTAGCATGGGCATTACAATTTTAGCCCAACTCCTTAGATTCACTTTCACATATATGCTGCCAGTAACACTTTGTGGATGTCATATATGCGATTTGACTTGTTCCTAGTCTCTCCACCATCCGAGAAGGTATTGAGAGTCGTCCCAATTTATCCTATCTCTCTAGCTGTGACAAACAAGTACCCTCTTTCCTTGTTGGACAAGATTACTCAATCATCGTCCTAGGGCACTATACATAAAAGAACCGTGACAAATGGATGGTTCGAGGTGCGAGAAATGCAGCCTTCTTAAGCTAGAGCTTAGAATCTCAGATTTAAGCTATTTGATTATCAACGTGTAGTGAAAGCACTTGAGCGGCATTATTTAGCTTACTACTGTTCAACCTAGTGAACTCAACCTCAGCTTATAGGATTGGAATCCAACGAAATAAATATATCCGTTTGATCTATCGACACCCATTCGGGATCAAAGATCAGACACCAGAAATGAGGTCTTTTCGGCCAGAGACAACCTTGAAACAGGCTCAATTAAACAGACCAGGTGAAGGTCAATTAAACTCGTTAAGTGGTCGGCCCGATCGTGCTGATCTTGCGTGGCCTCTAAAGCACGGATCATGAAAATGCCTTTGCATGGCCGGGCTTAGGTTGTATCTTGAGTCCATGAAAAGTTCAATCACAAGCCCAAGTTTGGTAAATGGTCTAACATATCATCCAATCTTATGGGCCAACCCTCTATATTCACTCATCCACACAAGAATCTCCAAACTAAAACTTCTAATGGGGATTGATCTACATGGTCTAGGATGCATGGCTAGCAAAGTTGATCCCGTTTACTAAAAAGGGTTAGAGGATAGCCCCACCGTCGTAATCGCATAGTCAATAAATGTTTGGCAAAGGGTTACACCTCGAGCGACCTTAATGACAGACTAGTTTGGGTACATTTTATCTATCTGAGGATGGAATAAAACACCATCTCTTCCCTTTCTCTCTCTACTGGTTTTCTTCTTCTTCTGGTCATCTCCCTAGTCAACCATGGCGGCCGTGCCATCACAATGCTTGTCCATGTCGTCTCTAGCACTCAGCTCTGTCGTGACGCCAGGCATCTCCGTTGTGGGTCCTTTTGATCTTGAGTGAAGCGACACCATCGACATATGTGAGAAAAAAATACACTTTTTATCGTGAAATGCGATTAGGGTTTTGTTTGAGTGTGTTTTTCATTTGTGTAGGTGAAAGTGACTTAATTTGAAAAAACGCACCAATCCGGTTTTTGGGGGAGGGAAGTTTCCACCAACTTGGATTGAAATTTTGGGAGCATTAGCAAAAGTCTAATATCTTCACTTAGGGAGATTGTTAAGAGGAAACTTAAATTTGAGCCCGTTGGCATTTTTAATTGGATCTACTTTTACTCAAAAGGTTAAGCCAATGAGTTATGGGCTAACTAAGATATATTAATTGTTCTACACCACGTCAATTTTCCGATATGGGATTTTTTAACACAACTTGCACATGTATCTTAATATAAAAAAAGGGCCACAATGGGATTAACCTATAGACACTCTTTTCTAATGAGCAAAACCACCACAATTTTCTACATTAATGACTAATGACCACCATGCAAGTGATCATTTATCACATCCACATAGGATGGCCGACGTTGACTCAATTACAACGTCAATGATTTTCGTCTAAAAATGACCATGAGGACTAAATCGACAAATTGTCAAAAGCTTTAAGATTAAATTGGCATATGAAAAATTTAGAACTAAATTGGCAAATTGTAAAATTTTTTTAGGACTATATTAACACAATCGAAATGTTTAAGACTAAAATGGCCGTCGTACAGTAGTTTTAGGGCTTTTTGAGCAATTTTCCCCTTTGCAAGGGATTGTGAGACTAAACATTGTGAGATTATTGCGTGTAATTTGAAACTTTGAAACATTGAAATTGTTTTAATGACTTGGGTGTAATTGTTATTTTTATTGTATTACTTGATCTATGGTGGAATATTGTATACACACTAAAAATATCTTTAAAAAAATGAAAGGTTCGGTTAAAAATTAAATTTAATCCACTAAAACCCCTTAGAACAAAGACCCAAATACCAATTGCATCAGTTGGATGCATGAGAGTTCATTCTCTATTTGTAAATTGAATCGATCTAGTCACCAAATAATGAGAAATGTAGCTGTATTTCAAATTTAAAACGTAAATGTGGGCCGCGTCAAAAAAAGCTGCGGACCTCATATTTAGCCGAATAATTGATGTTCATTTTGTAAAATGAAATTCGCACAAGTTCAAAGTGAATGATTCATACCGTCTTATATGTCAAAGTAGCAACTGTGTGCAACGTGATGGAGTACGACAATTCATGACCGTCTTGTATGTCCAAGTAGCTATTTTGTGCAACGCGACGGAGCACAAAATTCACGAGCAGTACGTCAACTGGATCACGCTTGGAAGGACGCTGAATTTAGCACAACCTCGTTTTCCAACCCTGCTCGAACGGCATAGTTGATACTAGTAGGGCTCCACTTAGATCTCTCTAGTGCTCATCAATTAAATGATAGGGGTAACATAAGACGTGAACGAATGAATCATATGATCTCACGTTAAATCATGAAAATTTTCACAGACAAATCAAGACATGTTTTAACCGCCTTTCTTGAATATTAATTGCACATGTTGCGACACCGTCGAAATGCATACATGCGGGTCGGAGAGCGTTTCCACCTTCTCCACAACGCCTTAGTTTTTCTTCACCAACCCATCGGAAGTCGTTCGGCTTTCATGCCAAAAACTTACGTTTTTCTTTTTTTGAGTAATCCTAAGTACACCGAGACTAATCTACAGATTGATATACAAACACGAAATCAGAAATTACGTCTATGACTATTCAATGACAGAGAAACCTCTATAAATAAGCCTTTGAAGCCAAGTTCAAGAAGCAGTACAAGTCCCATCCAGGGCAGCGAGTTCACAGACCCTCTCAAATTGAGAAAGAACCCTAGCAATCACCTCTCTCTTCTTTGCCTCAAAGCCATGGCTTGTGACAAGAGTTTCTGCAGCAACTACTTGCTGTTGAGCCCAGAGAAAGCTGGTGTCATCGATCTCTTGCGCATTCTGATCTGCAGCGATGTGCACAAAAGGGAATTCGTGGACTCCTCCGAGGAAGGAGAGGAGAGCTTTGAGCGGAGGTGGATCATGTTTGTATCCATTCTCGCGCAGAAGCTTCTGCTTCTTGTGGCCAAACCCCTGTCTTTGATCGGGTCGGTGATCGAGTTTTGGTTGAATCTCTTGTCGAGCAATCGGAACTTTGGAAGGCTTCTTGTCAACTGCTTTCAAGGTCAGCCTGCATATCTAGTTATTGCAATATGGCACGATAAGGTTGTATTAAAACAACTCGAAATAAGTCTGATTGTGTTTGGATATATTTTATCCTTTTGGATCTAGTTCACTCAGATTCATCAATTTCCTAAAAGAAATTTAACTAAGAACGACTAAGCTTATCAGATACCTAATTAGACTCATCAACGCCGGTCTACTGATCATGTCTTCATGAGAACAGCTTCTTCTGACTTAGATCACCAACCAATAGAAGTTTTAAATTCTCAGACCAATTGCTGTATTTTCTGGGAAACATATCTAGTTGAAGATATTGATCAAGTAGTGACATGCTAAAAAGTTAGGATTAGTCTACCCAATCTGTTGACTTTACACTTAGAAAGATGTTGACTGTACTATGTGGGGCTGTGGACAGGGAAAGTAGTGATGCCGGACAGAGAGTCTGGGAGCTATGTATCCATCGTTGGCTATTTGGACAAGAGAGTGGAACTGGACAACCGCATCGGGCCTGGGGACAGTGAGTACCATGCGGCTCTCTCCATGATGGCTTCGAAAGCATCTTATGAGAACAAGGCCTACCTTCAAACAACGATCACCCACCACTGGCAGGTGAAACGACAGAATCTAAATCGGAAATAAACACTACTTGGCTTGGGGTTAATCTATGAATGAAAGCATGGATCATGTTGTGACCACGTAAAGACATAAGAAGCGAGGACCAGAAACAAGAATTCGCAAAGCTGATCCGTTTGAAGCACGCTCTCTGTGCAACTTAATTAGTCGGGGACAATTAAACTTAAAAGGTGTCAAAAATTGATCATAATTTATACTAAAGAGCTTAATTGACTAAGTTCCTAATACTAACTGAACCTGGCCATACCATCCTAAAAAGAGGCGACATATGTTGCTGAACAATAATCGAATTAGTCCTTTATAACAGTTATGCCCGCTCATTTGTGCAGATGGATTTCTTGGGGTCCTACAACTTTTGGAATGGTAAGGAGCTATGCTGCCATCTCTAAAGCTGTGGATAATATACCGAGATAACAGTTGACAGATACCTGTTATTTTTCTTCTGCAGATTATCAAAGGAAAGTAACCACACATGCCTTCATGCTACGGGACCGCGACACCATCATGGTCGCCTTCCGAGGCACGGAACCTTTCAATGCGGCCGATTGGTGCTTGGACTTTGACCTCTCACGGTACGAGTTATCAGGAGTTGGGAATATCCATGGTGGGTTCATGAAAGCTCTAGGCCTCCAGAACACCCTAGGTTGGCCGAAAGAGCTCGACCCACTTCTCAAGACCCCCGCGCCGTTCGCTTACTATGCCATAAGGGAGAAACTAAGGTCACTGCTTGGCGAGAACGACAAAGTGAAGTATGTGTTGACCGGCCACAGCTTGGGAGGTGCGTTGGCGATACTCTTCCCAGCGATCTTGGCCATTCACGGGGAGACGGGGCTGATGGAGAGATTGGAGGGGGTCTACACCTTTGGTCAACCTAGGGTTGGAGATGACAAGTTTGGGGAGTTCATGGAGAGGGTCTTGAAAGAACATCGGATTGCGTACTTTCGATTCGTTTATGCCAATGACATTGTGCCTAGGTTGCCTTTCGATGATTCAGCTTCCATGTTCACGCACTTTGGGCGTTGCTGCTATTTCAATAGCAAATATCAAGGGAAGGTCAGGAACTCTCTCTCTCTCTCTCTCTCTCTCTCTCTCTCTCTCGCGTGCGCGCCTAAATTATTTTTTGTGGGCTTAGTTATATTAGTTGGTGGCAAAGTGGTTCTCAAAGTGGCTTTAGCTAAATGCTATGTATATCCATTTCATATCAAACGAAATTGTGATGTGGATAAATCATATACCATTGGATTGAAATTGCACAAGAGAAGGAGTTTGCAATTCAGACTGTCTCTGCAGTAAAATTCCTCCAAAGCAAAAAAAAACATTGTCACGTCCATGAACTTCAGGAATTGGCTTTGCAGGGCTGAAAAGGCAAAAGAACAGAAGAAAAAAGAAAGAGTCAACCGCGCATGGCATGTTGTAATTGGATAAGATTACTCATTCAATTTTCTTGGTTGCTTAATTTTTTATATGTAGGTCATCCCAGAAGAACCGAACAAGAACTACTTCTCGCCTCTACAAGTGATACCGATGATGATAAATGCGTGGTATGAGCTCATGAGAAGCTTTATTATTGCTTGGGAGAAGGGACCAAGCTACAGAGAAGGATTGTTGTTGAGGATTTTTAGAGTGATTGGCCTGCTGATTCCAGGGATACCTGCTCATACTCCTCAAGATTATGTAAATTCTACAAGATTAGGAGGGTCGCAGCTATTCCTACACCAACAGTGACTAAGAATAGCTATAGCTTTATACAATATGATATTGCCTCCTAAGATTGGATCACCATGATTCAATTGTGTTGTAAGAAAATGATAGAAACTAAAACGCAACTATGCGGCCGAGAGTCGATCCCACTCCACATGTAAGTTGTTTCTGCATTTCCTAATAATTTAATCTTCTAGGGAAAATCACCTATTTGGCAATATATGGTATTGAATTATGGCCATGAGATCATATTTTGTAGTACGACATCTCATTTTTATCCAATTGCATGTTGGGTGAGGGAAAGAGATGTCACCTATATATAATTTATTTAGAAAATTTTCGACTTTTAGTAATGTAAAAATATTTTGAACCAAGGGGCTGCGCCCCCAGTAGCCTCCGTCAGGTGTGCCATTGCTCCTTGTACTTGGGTGTTGAGCAAGACTTGCTACACCACAATTCTTCTTAAAGGTATTATGGATCGATAGGAATCCACATATCTAGACTTGTTTGAATGTCGCCACCTCCATATTAAAGAGCAGAGAGTGTGTCTTTTGTAATCACTCTTGATAGTCTTTTCCACTGACAATTTTGAAACAGGGGTTGGGGTAGTCGGGAGGTTCCTTCCGTGATATCTCTGAGCTAAGCAATAGGAATTGAAGTAAATCAAAAAGCAAAAAGTCAAGCGCAGTATCCACAAGGTAATCATTTGGAGATTTTTTTCTTTAAGAAGAAAAGATCATTGTGTCCTTGTGTAGCTCGGATACATAAAGAAAACAAAAAATTTAGGCGACGAAGTGGGACTTTCGGAAAATTCCTACGTCAGTTAATAAGCAGGAATTTGAAGACAATAGATACCCCAAGTGGAAATGTCAATTGGGTTATTAGTATCGTATTAGAAGAAAGTCCAAATTGTATTTTCCGAATCCGTAGTTACTGTAAAGTGATCCATTATGGCTAAATTAATGAATATTTGCCCTTAGGTCAATTACTTAAAGTGATAGAAATTGATTTTCAAACATATTGATTGTAGAAATGGACAGATATTCTTTGAGTTATATATTTGATAATTTTCAAGTTTTATATTTACCAGGTTGTGATTCTCTAGGAAATTAGTAAATTTTGTGGAACGTTTTGGTGATTTCGATTTTTTTTAATTTATATATATGTCGAATTGATGCTGATTTTCTTATTTACATATTGATTTCTTAACAAAATGTCTATCTTGGTTAAGCCTTTTGAGTTGAAGATGGAGATGGCCTTCCATTATTCATTGTATAGCTTTATGTGTACCAATCATTGGATGACAAATGTTGAATTTGGTGCATTTCATGCAAACCGTAACTGCACAACTCTCTCTCTCTCTCTCTCTCAAGAATGCGTTAGATGAGGATGAGAGTCGACTCATCAACAACATACATAATCCAAGAAAAACTTGGGAACAATATTACTTCCAGGACGAAATTATTGAGGTTTGAAGTTCAGGAAATAAACATAAAGAATACATACATATGCCAACGATTGCTAGGATTATTTTGGTTGTCGCTGTCCTACTTCTGTAATTGTGTAGCGCAAGGGTCCGACACTGAAAACACATAAAACTCGTAGTGATACTCCTGTGGATATGGTCAGATTTTCCAACTGTGGATATGGTCAGAGAAACAGTAAATATAACAGCAACCCTTTAACACATGACATTCACGTTGACGAAAAATGGACAAAAATCGTGTGAAATTGTTCTTCTTTCTGTGGAAAGTAAGGGCCATTTTTGTCGGTGGCCTGGCAAATGCAAGTATGAATTATGATTAGCTATGATGATAGGCATGCAGATTGTCTTAGATTTTGTCGGTTAACTATCATGACCCATTTTTTTTTTTGGGTCGAAAAGATAATACGCATTAGACGAAAGAGATAGAACAACCCGCTTGAAAGTCGTCTGCGATGAGAAGATCTAACAAGGGAGAGAGGAGGGGGGGGGGGGGTTACAGGCCAAGAAGGAGGCAACACCCCATAGCCTTGGGCCTTAGCGGCCCAATCCGCAGCACAGTTAGCTTCTCTTCTGCAAAACCTAACAATCAGACGATGGAAACAGGGAAGCAGAGCAACAATCTCAGCGAGCAGCGGTTTGACCTCCCATGGCGACGCTTGATGATCTTGCACCACTTCTACCATCACGAGACAATTGGACTCGATTATAAGAGGAACCATAGACGAGTTTCTAAAATGCCTAAAATGCCCATTTGATCACGCTAATCTACATCTAAAATGCCCCATGTGTCAAAATCTTTGGCTGTGGATAAGTCCTCTCATCTTAGTATTTCCATCAATGAAGTTTTGAAGCTCTCTTTCGACACGAGTTTCTGCACATGTGGCTGTCTTCCTATCTTGACGTGTGGCCCCATTAAATTTCGTTAATTTGCAACTATGGTAGCATTTGGCAACCACTTTGCCAAGGATCTTTGAGCCCCTAAAGATCTTTGGGCTAATGTAAGGGCGTTGGCAAAAAAAATTTAACCCCCATTTGGACAATGCCAACCTTGTGAAGGTTGAAAGCCTAAGGCAGGTGTGGACTTGCCTTGGGCTTTCGGCTTTTTCGGCATGCCCACGCGGCACTATTCATATATATATATATATATATATATATATATGAAATTGTCCTTACAAACTTTTTGTTTTTCCATTTTTTGCCCTTGTGAGGAGACACTGTTCATCTTCTCCGTCGAGGGTGGTTGGTTTGGTTCTTCCTAACTACGAGGGGCTGGCGATGGCTAGAGGGACGCCAATGTGGTCGCGACAACCTAGGCAATTGTCGTCGGAGAGTCGGGCAACCATCGGCAAGGTCGCGTGACCGCCACGCCATTTGGGTTGCGGCGAGGTCTGGGTCGCCGCGACCTAGATTTGGGGCGACAAGGTTGCGGGAGGACCTTTCCGCCCTCTATCTGGGTCGCGCAACCTCGCCGCCCTTGGATTTGGGTCGTGGCGGCATCGCGCGACCTCCCATGACCTTGCCGCCCTAGATCCGGGGGCGATGAGGTCTTCCCACGTCCTTGCCGCCCCAGATCCGAGGGCGGCGAGGTCTTCTCACGACCTCGATGCCTTGGATCTAGGTTACCGGAGGTCAAAGCAGTGTTGCACGACCTTGCCGCCCCAGATCTGGGGTCGCCGGAGGTCGAGACGGCGTCGCACGACCTCGCTGCCCTAGATTTGGGGTCACTAGAGGTCGAGGTGGCATCGCGCGACCTTGCCATGCCAGATTCGGGGTCGCCGGCGGTTGCCGACGGCCGCCTGCCCTTACCGGTCAATTTTTTTATTTTTCTTTTGATAATTTTTTTTATCACAAAAGTTCTTTGTCCCCTAAACACTATTTTACTTAAAGGTACGTAGGCCTTTAGTTAGTAGATCTGCAACTATATTATCTGTCGAATATAATCTACTGCGACGTCACCATTTTGCACTGATTCCTTTATAGTCAAAAACTTGACCTCCATGTGTTTAGACCCCTCGAGACTTCTGTTGTTATTAATAAACAATACTGCAGAGTTATTGTCACAATATAACTATATGGGTCTATCTACAAAATCAAAAATAGATAACTCCCTAATGAGGTTCTAGAGCTAAATAGCTTGAGTAGCAGTTGGAAAACATATTACAAACTCCATTTGCATGGTAGAAGAAGATATGAAATTCTGTTTTTTACTCTTTCATAATACTGCACCTCCTGCCAACATAAATATGTATCCGGTCGTTGACTTCTTATCATCTTAACAACCAGCAAAATCTGCATCTGAATACCCCACTAGTTGCGAGTCTAGAACATGTCTATAAATCAACATATAATCTCTTATTTTCTTTAAGTACCTTAAAACCTTCTTGGCAGCAACACAATGATCGCATTCTGGATTTGACTAATATCTACCTAGAAGCCCTGTTGCAAAAGCAATATCTAGTCTAGTGCAAACTTGAGCATACATGATACTTCCAAGCACACTAGCATAAGGTACATCCTTCATTTAAGCTTTCTCAAAATCTGAGTTAGGGCATTGTGAAATACTCAATTTATCACCTTTAACAACATGAGCAATTCCTGGTTTGCAATCTTGCATATTGAATCTTTCTAAAATGCGATCAATATATGCCTTCTGAGACAAACCCAATGAACGGCATGAGCGATCCCTATGGATCTCAATGCAAAGAACAAAAGACGCCTCACCAAGGTCTTTCATATCAAAATTTTTTGATAACATCCGCTTTGTCTCATGCAGTAAACCAATGTCACTACTAGTAAGCAAGATATCATCTACATAAAGTATGAGAAAAATATATTTCCTCCCACTGACCTTGGTGTATATACATTGATCTACTTTGTTCTCAATAAATCCGAATGAAGTGACAATTTTATGAAACTTGAAATACCACTATCTAGAAACTTGCTTAAGGCCATAAATAGACTTTTTCAATCTACAAACAAAATTACTTGAGTCATCTACTGCAAAACCTTTAGGTTGCATCATATAAACCTCCTCATCAAGGTCTCCATTTAAAAAGCAGTCTTAACATCCATCTAGTATAACTTCATATCAAAATGAGCTACCAATGCCAAGATCACTCTAAAGGAATTTTTAGAAGAAACTAGAGAAAATGTTGCTTCATAATCTATTCTTTCTCTTTGAGTGAAATCCTTAGCTACCAATCTGGCTTTAAAATTTTCAATCTTTCCTTTGGAATCCCTTTTAGTCTTGAATACCCATTTGCAGCCAATATGTTTACAATCTTCAAGCAATTCAACAAGCTCCCAAACACCATTGTGTTTCATAGATTGCATCTTATCTTTCATTGCATCTAGCTACAAATCTGATTGAGGACATGAGATGGCATCAGTTAAGTTACCGGATTAATAACACAACCAATATCATAATCATGCTTTCCTAGGTAGACAACATAGTCTGGTGGTATAGCTGAACGTCTTTCCCTAGTTGATCTTCTGAGTGGAGCTACTTCAACCTCATTCTGAATTTAAGGGGCTTGAGGAATTTCATCAGAAACCGTCTCATTAATAGGATCCTGGGCCACAACTATGGCATCCTAAAATCTCGTGACAACCTCTGGAGTACCATGAACCATGATTAGGTAATGGAAGTGCCGTTTGATTTTGTATTAGTCATTGAATTAATGAAATTCAATTAATTTAAGACCGAGCATTGTAATGGATGATTGTTTGGATGGAGATGTGTCTACAAGTGACCCAAGGAATTTATTAAGGTGCAAATTGACATAGAAATCTTATTCTTGGTGGTGCACTTTATAAGTAGAATTTTATTGATTTAAATTACAAAGTCTTGTGGATTTATAAGTTGAAATTAGGTGTTTGTTTAAATAAATATTAAATGGGATAGGAATAGGAGAGGATGGGCTGATTTTTAGGCCCAAAGACCGTCCAACCAGCCCACACCAACCCCTTGGTCTACTGGCCCATGAAGGCCCAAGACCGGCCCAACATTGAAGCCCATCAACTTTGCATGTGAGCTGCCAAGTGGCATGGAGGAGGAGCCAAGTGTGGCTGCCCCCATTGGCTTCCTTGGGCGGCTTCATGCAATCAAATGATTGCAAATGACTGTGGGGGAAGAAAAGAAAAGAGAGGGAGGCGGATGATGAAGGGAAATCGACCGAGAGAGAGAGAGAGACAGAGAGAGAGAGAGTGTCGTCTGAGAGAGAGAGAGAGAGGGAAACTGAGAGAGAGGAAGAGAGAAAGAGAGGAAGTGGGCGTGCGAGAGGAAGAAGAAGAAGACCGTCCATTCGCCGCTTCGCTGCCGTTCTTGTTGCTGTTTGTGCTTAAGTTTAAGGCAAGTGAAGTCCTAAACCTACCCCTTGCATTGCTGTGTGTATGTGTAGTAGATGGTAAGTCTTGGTTGTGGTAGATGGGATGAGATTTCGGAGCTTTGAAGAGAGATTCGTTGGTCATGCATGCTGTTTTTGGAAAAACCAGTCCGACCGTGTGTTGCATGTGACTTTTTAGTTGGAATCTTGTTTTGACTTCTTCACGAAAGTTGTAGAGAACACCTTGAAGAACAACATACTAAAATTTGAGGCAAAACGAACAAGCATTGGTCAGTGAAACGATTTTTCTTTGGAGAAGTTAGATCTGGAATCCGTTGTGCTGACCTTTAGAGATTTCGTGGTCTGTAAAGTAACCTTTTAGTGAAAATCTCACTTTGGTCTCTTAATGAAAGTTGTAGTATACTTCTTGAGGTAGAACATATCAAAAATTTAGAGGAAATGAACGAGAATAGGTTGGTGAAATCGTTATTCTTTGAAGAAATTGGATTTGGGAAAAACGTTACCTCGACCCAATATGATTTCGTGATTTTTTATAAAATCACACAGTTAAAAATTTGATCGTGTGTCCTTAATAAAAGTTGTAGGTAATATTCTGAGAAATAACATACTAAAAATTTAGAAGAAATGAACATATATAGGTCGGTGAAATGAATTTCTTTTGAAAGATGATAATCTGGGAAAAGATGACACCGAGAACATGGGGAAATGATCATCTATATCTATTAACCTAGAACGATTTGGGTTTTATTTCTTCATGAGATATTTACCTCTAGAACTTGTCTATAACATGTCAAAATTTCAGAATTTTTGGAGTTCATTTGGATATTTAATTTAAATTTCTTCAGAAACTGTACAAGCCGAAATATTGAAGTTTGATAAACTGTGATGCATGGACCATATTGTTTTGTGTGAGATTCTTTTGGTATGGAGTTATTCATGAGATATCTGCCTTTAGGTCTCATCTATGATGTGTTAAGTTTTCAGAATTTATTAATGTCATTTACTAATTTTCTGGAGTTTTAATTAGAGAAAGGCATTTTGATTATCCGAAATATTGATGTGTTTTGAAATAAATAAATGAATTTATCCATGAGATGTAATACCTTGAGTGATTGATCTTGCTGCATATGTGATGACATATGGCATGTTATATGGCATGAAAAGTTGGTTGAGACCCTTGATATTATTGCATCAAATACCACGTTGAAATTGAGATGCATGTGTGGATATAACTTGAGAAAATAACGAGACTGTCGGAGGTGTGAGCGGACAATGCCCTGGGAGTGTTGGGATGCCCGGAGTATGGGGGTGTCGGATGCCCAGAGTGTGTGTGCTAGATGTCCTCAGGAGTTTCAAGATGCCCAGAGTGTGGGGGTGCCGGAAGCCTCGGAGGTGTGTGCCGGGGGGATACCTCATGATGCTAGTTGGGATACGAGATGCCTGGAGTGTGTGTGCCGAATGCCCGGAGGTGTGTGTCGGAGGTTCCTCGTAATGCCAAGTTGGATACGAGCGATAAATTGTGGGATGAAAACACTGGTCCCTAGAAGAATAAAAATTGAGATTGTATCGTGTGCATGGGTATGCATGAATGCTTGATGATGAGTGCATGGTGGTATATGCACATATGGCATGGATATATGCATGAATGCCTGATGACGAGTGCATGGTGGTATATGCACATATGACATGGCAACATATGCATGACTGTAAGGTAAGGTATGCTTGAATGCATGAATGACATGTGTTTTATTCTTGATTGTTCTGTTTAACGCATTGAGTAGTGTGGTGGATCTTTACTACTGAGTGGTTGTACTCACCCATTTTGGGGATTAATATTTCAGATTAGAAAGATGCCTTTGTTGCCGGTTGCACGCGGTACTTACTATGGCATACCTACTGATGTGGATGTGGAGTGTACTGAGCATGTCTGTGTCGGTGCTCCTGGTTTAGTTTTTGTTTAAGTCCGTGTCCTGGTGATGTACGACATGGGTCGAGCTAATGGCCCGATCATCCAGGAGTTTTTATCTGTCCATGTCTAACATGATGGAGAGATGTTAGGGATGTTACCGCCGCCGCCACCTGATGCATCAGATTGGGTAGATGGCGCGTATAGCTGTTGGGAGCATTCCCTTTTTGGAGATAGCCAACGCTCATTGATGGAGGGTGGTACATGATCGATGTAGAATCGAGTCCTTTTTTGGGTGGTAGCCAAGTATAGTTAAAATCTTGGCCTTTTGTTGTATCGACCTTGATGTCCATCATGAAAATATAAATAAGAGTGAATCGGCATTATCTTTTCTTATGGTGCGTAGTTGGTGTGTATTGCATTATGGTTATTGAAGGGAGAGATGGTGAGACTTGTTTATGCTTTTGCTAATAAGTTGCGCTGGGACCGCTTTAAAAAAAAAATCCCTAGTCAAAGGGTATAGGTAAGTGAAGTTATATGAGATCGAGTAATTAAGAGAGATTACATGTGGTGACCTCAGGCGAGTCGGGGGTGCCATAACAACAGGCTCAGTTTGTGGCGCAAGAGGCTCTGTAATTGTCTGCACAGGATGAGACAGAGATCCAGTAATCCCCACCATACTATCATCTTCGATAGCTTGTGAGCAGCTATCCTTTTCAGCTACATCAAATTCTAGAAATTTTGCAGTTTGAGATTCCACAATTCTTGTACCTCTATTAGGGTTATAAAACCAATACCCCTTTGAATGATCTGGGTAAGACACGAAGTAACACCGAGTAGTTTTGGAATCCAACTTACTCAATGTTGGATTATATAACTTCACTTCTGCTGGACATCCCTAAACCTTAAGATAATTCAAGCTAGGTTTACGTCCAGTCCATAACTCAAAAGGAGTCAATGGTATCGCTTTAGTAGGAACGCAATTTAGAATATAAAGAGCTATTTTCAAAGCTTCACTCAACAGAAAATTAGGTAAATTAGTCATACTAATCATACTTCTCATCATGTCCATAAGAGTATGATTGCGCCTTTCAACTACACCATTTTGTTCAAGACTTCCGGGCATAGTAAACTGACCTATTATCCCATAATCCTTTAAGTATTTAGCAAACCGCCTTTTAAGTTGTCTAGCATCACCATGCCTACCAAAATACTCACCACCACGATCAGATCTGATAATCTTTATAACTTTTCCTAACTATTTCTTCACTTCAGTATGAAAAATCTTAAATTTGTCAAGAGACTCAGATTTTTCTTTAATCAAGTATAAGTATCAATATCGGGAATAGTCGTCAATGAATGTGATGAAATAAAAATTTCTGCACAAAGTAGCCATGTATGATCCACTAATATCAGTGTGAATAACCTCCAACAAGTCTGAATTTCGTACAATGGATTTCTTCTTTATCTTAATCATCTTACCTTTGCAACAGTCTACGCAAGTCTCTTGATCACCTTTAAGAGTAGGCAAGATGTCAGCCTTAATAAGCCTTTCTACTCTTTCTTTAGAGATGTGACCAAGACGTTTATGCCACAATGCATAAGACTGCTCCTTAGGTAGAGGCCTTTTGGAAACACCTTTTTGAGCTGAATAAGCAACGTACATGTCGTTAGGAGCTAAACTCAATCGATATAATCCATTGGATAAATTGCAACACCCAATCCTTTTTGAATCATAAAACATGGAAATAGTATTACTTTTTATTTCAAAAGAGTATCCACACATGTCCAAATAAGACACAGAAACTAAATTCCACCTAAAAGAAGGTATGTAAAAAGTGTTTCTTAACACCATCCAAAAACCAGAATCTAGAATCAAAATAACATCTCCCACGAACTTGACGTTAACTCTAACGCTGTTTCCAACAGTGAGCTTTGATTCATCCTGATTTAGCATCCTTCGGTTTATGAACCCCTGTATGGTAAATGCAACATGATTAGTTGCACCACTATCTAGCCACCAGGAATTGGTCGGAACTTCAAATAGATTGGATTCATAAACAAATGCCAAAGAATCATTACCTTTAGGCTCACTCTTGGTTCTCTTAGACAACCAAGCCTTAAACTTGTTGCAGCGTTTCTTTACATGTCCTCTCTCTCTACAAAAGTAGCAAAAACACTATCCTTCTTGGTGAATGCTTTCTTGGGACCCAAATTGTTAGAAGGTCCAACACCTTCAGTATTTCCTTTATTGTTGGAAGATCCAGCAATTTCAGAATTGCCTTTATTGTTGGAAGGTCCAACAACTTTAGAATTGCATTTATGGGTATAATTTATCACCTTCTTACTCTTATCACTGCAAGAATTAGAAGCATAAAGTGCAATGTGCCCTTTATCTTTCTTCAATTTTTCTTCCTCTGCCACTAGCCTTGCAATTAGGTCATTAATTGACCATGTTTCATCTTGGGAACTATAATTGATCTTGATAATCCCAAAATCAGGAGGAAGATTATTTAGAGCTTGATGCACAATGCAAGCAGTGGGAATAACAACATTGAGAGCTTCAAGCTTTGTTTGCAAATCTACCATTCTCATAACATAATCTCTAACTCCACTAAAACCATCATACTTCATAGTAAATAGTGTTTGCAGATGTGTTCCTATCTCAGCATTAGGCGACACACGTATTCTAACCATCAAGGCTTCCATCATCTGCCTAGCAGTGCAGTCTGCAGGCAAACCATTTTTCAAGTGTTCCTGAATGGAACGTTTCATCGACGGTAAGCAAATTTTATTACTCTTTTCCTAGGCTGTAAAATGAGCTTTTTGAGTTTCTGTACTCTCGGTAGTAAGATTTACCGGCTGATCGATAGTAAGAGCCATATGAACATCTGCCATCTCTATAGCAAACAAAAAATCTTCTCTCCATTTCTTAAAATTTGAACCAGCAAGAACCTCAGTAGTGACGGAGTTACTGTTTATTAAAAAGGTCATTGAAAGACAAGTAATGTATATAATTAGCATCATGTGAGCATTGCGTAACTTGATGTACAAGTATACATCCAGAGAGTTACATGCAAAATCACATAATCACCTTTGGGCAGAATACATGACATGCAATTGTACACTTCCTACATGATAGTAGTTATGAGAATATATTCCAATCTTCGTGAATTCATCACCTTTGGGCATATGAATCATTATGATCGGTCACTCCTCCACCACACCATCATATATCCCTTCATGAACTAATACATAATCACCTCCTTTGGGAGTATGACTATGTATTAGACCAGGAGACATCCTAATCAATATACGAGATCGAAATTTCTCAAACCCAATCAAGTGTGCCACTTTGGTGGTCACAACTTAATTGAATCCTTGAAACTCTCTTATACCAGGGATATAATCTTTTCATCTCACATACACCATATACATGTGATTTTACTTTAGTGATAGGGGCATCATATCACTCAAATCACACGCCATGTTAATTACACTATCTTATTCATTAATAAAATACAATAAAGTTTAATTTTTATTAATGAATCACACTTTTGTAATGTCTATGTGATAACATACCAGTAACCCAACATATGTATTTCCAAAAACACAGAAAACGTAAGAAAAATATGCAAAAATATACTAAAAATACACATATTTAGGGCTTTGTATATATTTTCACATCCATAAAATCATCAAACATATAAAATAAATATACCACAAGATAGAATATGGCAATATGAATCCAATGCCACCAACCACGCACCGATCAGAGCCTCCACGCGCTTGCACGCGCCACTTGAGTGCGGGTGTGTGGAGCTCACACGCGATGTGTGTTCGACGCCCAGGCGGCGCGTGGGGGCGCTTGCGGCCTCTCTGGTGATGCGCCGTCTACAGTTCTTCTCGTCTCGTCGAGTCCAGTCCAAATATATAATTTAATTTTATTTTTATTGAATGAAAAATTTTGAAAATCTCAAATTAGGGCAAAATCCAATGCGTTCGAGTTCTAGGGTTATGGAGGCTCTGATACCACATGTTGGATGCAAATTACGCAACCTCAAGATCTCCATAACTAGAATAAAAACATGCATAATTGAGTAGAAAGATTAACACACCTGTTTTGGGATCCATCGTTTTTGAAGCGGAAGCGGAAACACAATGTTCCACACGCAAGTACTTCTCATTTATTGCCTTCCGTATCACTGGCTCAATGAGGCGATCCCCTCACGTGTAGCTTTAGGTAAACGCCTATTAGGTGAGGATACATATGGGAATTAGAGTTAGAGGAGAGACTTGAGCACTATTTGTAGAGTTTCTAGCCAGGCCTCCTCATTACGGGCCAAGCTCAACTCGGCCCACACTAGCCAGTCTCATATTAGATTAATTAAGAAACCTTCTATCTAACCTTAGATCAAATCTATTTTACCGTAATCTCAAAAACAATAAATTATAATATCAATTAATGTAGTTCACGTTAGAAAAACTCTTATATTGTATTTCTCAAAAGGCTTTCAAATTACAATTTACCAAATATAGTTTGCATTTTGAAAAACACCTTTAACTTAAAAATTTTTGCATTTTTCTAAAGACTTCCCCAAAAAATCTTTCCAAACGCACTCTATAGTAAGAAAGTTTATATATATATATATATATATATATATATATATATATATAATATCAGTTCAAACACCAATGCCAAGACTTGAATGTTTCAAGCTGCGAAGTAGTAGTTCGCGATCTATTTTATCGAGCAATTACGTGAGAATTTCATCCTCCTCTCGGTTGACTTGGATTGCAAGTTGTGAGTTTCTGCATTATCAACAACAGATTAGGTAGGTTTTTACCAAAAAATAAAAAAAGAAACAAATTAGGTGGGTCAAATTCAAGCCACTGTATATGTATGACTTTCTTGTTGTACGGCAAACCGAAAGGACAAGAAACCATAAAAATGACAGCTGGGATTTGACCTCACCGTTCAAACTTTGTCTTGGAAACACACGGTATTACTTAATCGACGACCGACTGAAAAATGGATCTCTCGAACTAGTGAATCTCAATCGAAGCTTATGAAGATCGTGTTGTAGAAACCTACGTATTATTAAGGTCATTTTGTCAATTGCACACCTCTTCTTTGACATAGAGGCAAAACCACATTTTAATGATTTCCAGGGAAAACAAGTCTATGTTAGGAAAGTTTGAATCGGACTCTTGCAAAAATGAAAATTAATTTCCCCCAAAGCTTCTTATCCCTATTGGAGTTGAAGTCCATTTCGACGTCCGATAATGGCCTTTTTTTTTTTTGTATAAAATAATTCTTTTTGTTGGATTGTGGGTTTGGTCTCTTCAGCATAATGAGCACGATTTATAGCTGTTAATGTGCAAGAGCGCCACTGCTCTTTCTATACGGTATGTTATATTGACTAGATCATGTAAATTTAATGTCTTTTGTGTTTTTGTTTTAGTTTTTTATCGTGTGTTCGGTATCTTGATTCTACTCTATCATACATGCTGAAAATATCTAGAAACAATGAAAATAGAAAGTTGGGTTGTATATCAAATTCAACCCACTGAAATCCCTCGGAACAATGATCCAAATAGCAATTGCATGCTTTGGACACACGACGTTTGATTCTCTGTTGTGTAAATTGAATTAATTTTCTCCCTAAATATTGGGATATATATCTCCTATTTGAATTTAAAACTTATATGTGGGCCACATCATAAAAACCTGCACGCCTGATTTTTTTTTGCAAAGTTTAAAGCGAATGATTCCTACTGTCTTTAGTGCAACGAATGATGGTAAGGCCTGCTTAAATCTCTCTTGTCGCTACCATCCATATGACATGTGCAACATTAAAAGTGAAGGAAATGAATCTCATGGCATAATATCAAATTTGAATGTGAATGTGAATGTTTTCTTAAATAAATTAAGACATGTTGTAGCCAAGGCCACCGAATGGGTGGGTTTAGATTTAGGTTGGCTCGAAAATGGTCTAATTGAAATTGATCCATTTAACATGTTTTGACTTATTTATATGCAATACAAAGTTAGTGATCCATACCCGACTCAGTTCATTTACTAAAATACTTCAATATTTAATCAAATTTATGAAAATTTGTAACCACTAAGTTAGACCGCTTTAATCTTTCTATGTCTATATGTTATTTAGATATAGAATTGCATAGAATTTTTAATTTTTGTATTGATTCACAATGAAGAATGAGAGAAAGTTAACTTGGTAGTGAATTTATATAATTATAGCGGCAAATAACATAGAGGAATTGAAATTTTAATTAAATGGAATATAAGATATTGAAAATGATAATTTATGTTGACTACGGAATGCAATGACAAGAACTAAGATTATAATATTTCCTAAAAAATAACAATGCCAAATGCAACCAAGGAAATGTATATTGTAATAACTAACATATGAAACTTACAAGATTAGTAAAGATAATAAATAATGGGGTAAAAAGAAACCATCTTGAATTTTTTAATAAGGGTGAAGTCGGACTCATCTTGCAGGCTAATTAATATTTCTTTGAACTTAGAACAATCTGAAAAGTCCAATATTTTCTCATAAATGGTGAACAGAAAATCACGAAGGTAAGTTGTGCTTGGGTAAACTGTAAACCCATTTAACAACCATATACATTTGGGCTTTGCAATTCTTAATCCATTTATGAACATAACTAACCCATTAAATATGAGTTTAAAAAAAAAGTTTAGAATCTATTTTGACAAAGTCTAGTCGTCACCCCTTTTCTTGAATAAATTAAATCGTGTCGTCACCACCTTCGAAATGCAGAAATGGGGTCGGAGATAACCACAGAAAGAGACCCTGCCTCCTCAACGCGTTAGCTTCCCTTCACGAGCCCATCAAAGTTGATCAGCTTTCATAACAAAGAATTATAATTTTTTTTTTCCTTTGAGTAATCTCAAATACAGGTGGACAGCTCAAGAATTGGACCATGTACAATCAATACCAAATCAAAAATTGCTTCTATGATTAATATATCAGTTTAATTGTCGACTTTAGTACACCTGTCACTTATTTATTTTCTAACCAGGAAGAACGAGAAACAGAGCTTTGTTAATCAGCCAAGGAGCCCTCTATAAAGAACCCTTTGAAGCTAAGTTCAAGAAGCAGCACAAGTCTCATCCAAAACAACAGGTACTCAGACCCTCAAAAACCAAAAAGAAACCTAGCTGTCGTCTCTCTCTTCTTTGCCTCAAAGCCATGGCCTCTGACAAGAGTTTCTGCAGCAGCTACATGCTGTTGAGCCCTGAGAAAGCCGGTGTCCTTGATCTCTTTCGCATTTTGATCCACAGTGATGTGCACAAGAGAGAATTCGTGGACTCCTCCGAGGAAGGAGATGAGAGCTTTGAGCGGAGGCAGATCATGTTTGTATCCACTCTCGCGCAGAAGCTTCTGCTTCTCGTGGCCAAACCAATGGCTTGGAGCGGGTCGGCAACTGAGTTTTGGTTGAACCTTGTATCAAGCAATCGGAGCTTCGGAAGGCTTCTTGTTAACTGCTTTCGAGGTCAGTCTGCATGATGATTTATAACCAATATGCAACAGCAATGCTTTATCAAAACAATTTGAAATGAGTCTATGTAGTTGTTGTTGCTTTACTAGTAAAAAGTTCATTGCTGAGCGAGGTGAATCAATTGGTAAATGTGTGTGTGTTTCTGCGTCAGTCACTACCTTGTGCTTTACTCAGCCTGGGTTTGGTATGAAGATTCATTTCATTTCACTCTGGCGTATCGCCGATACAGCATGATCCCACATTCCAGCGTTTTTATTTTTTCTTGAAAGGGACAAAAGCAATAATGGCACATGATTAAAAATAAAATGCGCCGTTGGACGAATGATTCCATTTCAATAGTGGTGCATGATCATTTAGCGTACCTTTCACCCATCAATACTGACATGTTCATTAATGAATCATTTGAAGTCCCTTGGTTTAGAGTTTTACATGAATACTTAAGATAAAATTAGCTTAGACAAGGTGAAAAAAAATCCTTTGGTTTAAGTGAAAACAAAGGGACATTGCATATTTTTTTTTTAACCCGAGACTCGATTTCATTGGCATAGAAGGCAAGGCAAGTTCATCGAGCTTCGATAAACTTCCTCAAGCTTCCCAACACAAAAAGCACTTCGGCGACTTCATTGTTATTTCCGAGATAGAGTTGATCATGTATCTATTGGTCTACAGAGTTCATTAGGCTCAAAGTATAAATGGCTGAGCTTTTAAATATTACATTTTTTTCGGATCCTGCTCGCTCAGATCCAAACATTTCCAGTGAGAATACATTATAGTAAGAATGGCTGAGCTTATTTAGTACCTAATTAGGCTCACCTGCGCTTGTTGATCATGCCTATGCGAGAACAACTTCTTATGATTTAGTTTACCGACCATCAGAAGTTTTTAAGGACTGACCAATTGCTGTATCCTCTAGAAAATACGTGTGGGTGAAGAAATTGATCAAGCAGTTCACCGCTCACAAAGTATGAGCAATCTACCTAATCTTTGGGACACTCCACTTGGAAAGACGTTGACTTGTTATATGGGTTTGTGAATAGGGAGGGTGGTGATGCCGCACAAAGAGTCGGGGAGCTTCATATCCTTCATCGGCAATTTGGACAAGAGAGTGGAATTGGACAACCGCATCAGGCCTGGTGACGCCGAGTACCATGCGGCTCTCTCCATGATGGCTTCGAAAGCATCCTATGAGAACGAGGCCTACCTGAGAACGACGGTCACCTACCACTGGCAGGTCAAACGTGAGAGAGAGAGAGATAATATATAAACGAAAGCATGGTTGATGTTTGTGACCAAGTCAAAGTAACGACCAGAAACGAGAAATCACGAGCCAATCCATTCAATGTAAACTTTGCGTAGCTTAACAGTCCGCTAGAATTAAAATCAAAAGGAGTAAAGAAATTAATCATACTTCATAGTAAAGAACTCAATTAACTGTGTTCCTAATACACGTTCAATTAACAGTAGAATTACTCATTTATTAATAATAGTGCCCGTACTTTTGTGCAGATGGAATTTTTGGGGTTCTACAACTTTTGGAATGGTACGGACGTATACCGCCATCACTGTAGGCATACATTATACGCCAAGATATTAGTTGCCAGATGCCTTATTCGTCCTTCTTTTGCAGATTATCAAGGGAAAGCATCCACACAAGCCTTCATGCTTCGTGACCACGACACCATCGTCGTCGCCTTCCGAGGCACGGAATTTTTTGATGCGGATGCGTGGTGCTCGGACATCGACCTCTCATGGTACGAGTTACCAGGCGTCGGAAAAATACACAGTGGGTTCATGAAAGCCCTAGGGCTTCAAAAGAGCCTGGGTTGGCCGAAAGAGCTCGACCCGCATCTACAAACGCCCGCGCCGTTGGCTTACTATGCCATAAGGGAGAAGCTAAGGGCACTACTCGGTGAGAATGACAAAGCGAAGTACGTGGTGACGGGCCACAGCTTGGGAGGCGCGTTGGCAATCCTCTTCCCGGCGATCCTGGCCATGCACGGGGAGAAGTGGCTGATGGAGAGATTGGAGGGGGTCTACACGTTTGGTCAACCAAGGGTTGGAGATGAGAAGTTTGGGGAGTTCATGGGGATGGTCTTGAAGGAACATCAGATTGAGTACTTTAGATTCGTCTATGGGAATGACATTGTGCCTAGGTTGCCTTACGATGATTCAGTTTTCATGTTCAAGCATTTTGGGAGATGTTGCTACTTCGATAGCAAATATCAAGGAAAGGTGAGGATCTCTTTATCTCTCTCCATGGCTAGTTATATTAGTTGGGGACCAAATGGTGCTCAGAGTAACTTTAGTTATACGATATATATATTGCATATTTTGCCGAATTGAGATGTGGATAATTAATGTTAGTGCTGGCCATGCCACGTAGGATGGCCGACATTCATTTTATTGATTTCCGGCCAAAATTAGTTAGAAAGACTAAATTGCAAATTAAAAGGTTTATAATTGAATTAATCACTACATAGAGGATTTTTTTTTTAATATAATTTTCCCAAATATTTCGTACGCAGATTGTCCGGGAAGAACCAAATGAGAACTACTTCTCGCCTCAACAAGCGATACCAATGATGATGAATGCGTGGTATGAGCTCCTGAGAAGTTTCATGATTGCTCATGAGAAGGGACCAAACTATAGAGAAGGATCATTGTTGAGGATTTTTAGAGTGATTGGCCTACTAATTCCAGGCATACCTGCTCATGCTCCTCAAGACTATGTAAATAGTACGAGGTTAGGAGCATCGCAGTTGTTCCTACACCAACAATGACTATGAATAGTAATGACACATACAATGTAATTTTGTCTATTAAGATTGGATTACCAAGATCAAGCGGTTGTATTGTGAGAAAAGAAAGAAATTAAAATACAAGTGTGGTTGATTTCGTTAGGAGGGTAAGTAGCAATCTATCCCATTCCGTACACTTATGTAATATGTTCGCGCATTTCCTAATTTTTAGAAAATTAATGCGGACATGAGAAATAAATCAGTAACAAGAAAGAACATTAGAGATTTTCATTTTTTTTGTTTTTGAGTGTTGGTGACCTACTCCATCAAGAGAGTCAGCAGTTAATAATTTACTAATCACTATGAGAATTATAAAATAATAATCGCTTATACATCAAGTGTTTTTCAAATCTAAATCACACCTGAACCCACAGTATTTGCAAATAAAACAACTCAATTTAAATTTGCAACTCAAGCGAAAATCCACCCACGTTGAGAGAAATCTCTCGTTTCCGTTGAAGAAAGAAATCTCCTCTATGGGAAAAACCGCTGCAATTTCTAAAGAATGAAAGTTGACCAAGATAACAAAAGGAAAGCTTTGATAGACTGAAAACTTCTTGTTATTCCACAGAAGATTCCAACTTCTCACAGACCAAACATTAGGGTGAGTATGGTTCGAGTTGAGTTGGTCTAGCACCTAACCCAAGGACCAACCTGTATAGTAGTGGTTCTTAATTTTTGAGACAAAGACTGATCTTGTTGAGTTTGGGATCAAGGATCGGACTGACCCTATGGTTCCGTTTTGGTTCTAGGGTTAATCTTGGACCAATTGATTATTTTTTTTTTCCTAACATGACAAGCATATTATTTCAAATTTCATTATCAACAATGCAATATTGAGTAACTAAACTATGAATAAAATACATATCAAACATATCTATAAGACAAGGTAATAACAGGAATTTGTACTTCCTAAAAGCAACAAACCATAAAAACGAACATACGAGATGATGGAATAGAGGTGGGCGGTGAGGTGAGCGAATAGTGTCGTGACCTCTCTTTCAGGCGTCCTTACGCGTGGGCACGTGTGGAGGTTAATGCCTCACTAAGTGTTAAGTTTAGTCCGAGCTCTCCTAAGCCCACTAATTCATGACTTATGGTCCGAGCATTTAACCTACAAGTCAAATTCAAATATGAGTCGCCACTAATCGATTTTGGGTGAGTCAATTAGAAACTCAAGTGAAATATCTGGACTCTTGGGCAACCCGAGAAATTAGGATCAGAGACTTGATTATACTAGTTAATCACTAATGTCCTTCCGATATTTGATCTTGTTTAAATATCAAGTAGAGCACTTAGGCAGCATTTTATACCAATCACGAGTTCTGGGATTCAATTCCTAACCGGATTAATAAAAATCCATGCATCATAATGACGCAATTGGATAAGCTAACGGTTGCTTCCAATAACTTAAACTTGATTTCTTTTTTTTTTTTGGTTTTCGAAGATTTTCCATGTATTTGTTTTAAAAAAAACTATTTTTTTGGCTTTTCTTATTTTTTTTGGAAAATATAAAATATTTTTGGATTTTTTAACAAAAATATATTTTTAACATTAAAATAATATCATATTATTTTATAAGAAGAAAGCGGATCCGAGTCGGGCTACCTAGCCTGATAAGGCTCAGCTCAACCTAGACTGACCAGGGCTTGCCCAACTAGGCCTTTGTCTTGAATTTGAGGGACCGGGCTCCAAAGAAAAGCCTGTTTAGAATTTAATCTCCTAGGCCAATCTTAAATGAAAGAAAGGTAAGGCCCATAACTTCGCAAGCCCACACGTGTCTGGCCTGAATCGGCCAGATTCTTACTCGGCTAAGACCCGCGTGCTTGACTTGGTTCTCAGTAACCGACTTGACTCTCGGTCACCGACTTGACTCTCGGTCATGATTGAGAGCATGCCTAGCCTGAGATGTGGGGGCGGGGGCGGGGGCGGCAATGGCAACGGTAGCGAGTAGCAAGCTGTTTGGCTAGTCAAGTTTGAGATGTAGGGGGTGGCGATTAGGGCTTTCGGGTGTGACGCCGATGGAGGCGGGTAGCGGTAGGGATGACGGCAGACATATGATGATGAGCGCGATGCAAACAAGCGTCGTCATTGGTTGTGGCGTCCCTGACTGCACGAGCTACAACGATGACGGTAATGGGATGCCCAGAACAAAGAAAGGAGAAGCTGAGCAAGACATGAAAGGAAAGAATAAAGGGGTGGCCTGTGGCACCCCCTCAGCACCCCCTCGGCACGCTCTCCGATCCGTTAGGGTCGCCACAGGTACTTATCACTTATCGTACTACATACCAGTCTAATAACTTTTTAATTAAAGTGGAACTATAGTTCATAGGGGTTGATCAATAAAATTCTTCTCCCCCGTTTTTTTTTTTTTAAAGGTCCTAGCGCAGCTCATCAACGGAAGCATAAACGAGTCTCACCATCCCTTACTCCGATAACAATAATGCAATGCACACCAACTACGCATCAAATGAAAAGACAAAGCTGAGTCACTTTTATTTATATTTTCAAGATGGACATCTTAGGTCGGTACAACAAAAGGCCAAGATTTTTAACTATACTTGGCTATAACTCAAAAGAGAACTCGACCCTACATCAGACATGTACACCCCTCCATCAACGAGCATCGGCTATCCCAAAAAGTGTTAGCTCCCACTAGTCATACGTGCCATCACACCCAACTCGGTCCATTGGGCGGCGGTGGCGGCAGCATCCCTAGCATCACCCAATTGTGTCGAATGTGAATAGACAGAAACTCTTGGATAATAGTGCCGTCGACCAAACCCACGTCGTACATCACCAAGATACGGACTCGGACAAACACCAGACTAGGTACACTAATACAAGAATGCTCTGTGCACTCCACATCAACGTCAGTAGGTATGTCATAGAAGGTACCATGCACGATTGGTGACAGAGGCATCTTTCTAATCTGAAATGTTAATCCCCAAAGGGGTGAGTACAACCACTCAACAGTAAAGATCTACCAAACTACACAATGCGTCAAATAGAACAAATCATGAATAAAATACATATCATTCATGCATTTGAGCATACCTCACCTTACAACCATGCATATATTATCTACAACATGAATATGCCACCATGCACTTCATTATCAAGTAACCATGTATATATCACCATACAATGTGCATATACCACTATGCACTCCATCATCAAGCAGCCATGCATACATTACCATGCAACGTGCATATACCATTATGCACTTATATATATATATATATATATATATCATCAAGCAGCCATGCATATATCCCCATGAAACGTGCATATACCACCATGCACTTCATGCTTGCATTCCCATGAGGTTCATCCCATGGCATATGCACACATCCATGTGCATAATTCAATTCTTGATTTTTATCTTTCAATTAGATCACATCATTTTTCTTTCCAGGGACCAATGTTTGCATCCCACAATTTATCGCTCGCATCCAACTTGACATAGCGAGGAGCCTCCGGCACACACCTTCGAGTATCTTGTACCTCAACTGGCATCACGGGGAATCCTCCTGGCACACACCTCCGGGCATCCCAACACTCCTAGGGCATCCGGCACACACACTCTGGGCATCCGGCACCCACACTCTGGGCATCCCAACACTCCCGGGGCATCGTCGGCTCGCACCTCCGACGGTATCATCATTATCATAATTTATATTCATATATGTATCTCAATTTCAATATGGTATTTGATGCAATAATATCGAAGGTCTAAACTAGCTTTTGATGTTATATAACATGCCATATGTCACCACATATGCAGCATAATCAACCACTCAAGACATTATATCACATGAAGCAAATTCACTTATTTTTGAAAATGCAGCAAATTTTCGAATAAAAACAGATTGCACTCCTTTGGTCATAATTCTTGAAAAATTAGTAAACAGTCTTAATAAATTCTAAAAATTCGACATGTTATATACAAGATCTAGAGGAAAATATTTCGTGGAGAACACCATGTCAAAAGAATATCATACAATTCGGTACGGTCCACGCATCACAGTCCTTAAAATTTCGGAATATTGCCATACACGGTTTCATTCACAAATTCGGTAAAAATTCCAAATCAGCTCCAAAAATTCTGAAATTTTTATGTGTTATAGAAAAGGTTCATAAGTAAATATTTCATGAAGAACTAGAAACATAATTCGTGATAAATTAAAAAATATAGAAACCATAACCGTCCATAATCCTCGACACCGAATTCCAGATCTAACCGTTTCGGATAAAGATTGTTTCACCAACCTAAACTCATCCATTTCATATAAAATTTTAGTATATTACTCCTTAACATGTATTATTAAACTTTCATTCAGAACATGAGATTAAATTTCAACCGGAGAATTTTATAAAATTCGCAGAATCACACTAGGTCATCATTACGATTTCCAGATCTAACTTCTTCAAAGAAAAATAGTTTCACCTGTCTATACTTGTTCATTTATTCTAAAATTTTGATATGTTACTCTCCAAGAAGTCCTCTACAACTTTCATCAAGAAGTTGAAGCCAAATTCCTACTAGAACATTGCATGCAACTCACGAAATCATCAAAGGTCGGACTGTTATTCCAGAAACAGAACACTAGGCTAGAACACAACTCTTATAGCTTCGAGATTTCACACTTCATCCACATCCGAAATCCACCATTCATCACACACAAAACACAGAAAGTAAAGGGTAGATCAATGGACTCTCCTTGTCTCTAATCCGAGCAAAACACAACAAGCAAAAATGGCGGGGCAAAGCGGACTCGACGGTGGCAACCGGGCGGATGATCGGCAGCAATAGGTCTCCTTCTTCCTCCTCTTCTCTTGCATGCTCGCCCTCCCTCTCTCGATTTCACTCTCTCTCTCTCTCTCTCTCTCTCTCTCTATCCACCTACTCTCCCTCTCTTTCTTTCCCCTTCATCATTAGCAATCATTTGTTTTTGCATGGCTTCTTACACTTGGCTACAAAGGGGCAACGCTTGGCAAGCTTCTCTTGCCACTTGGGGATTCACATGCAGGTTGATGGGCCTTCCTTTTGGGCCGGGCCTCTCCATCCATCCCTCTCTCCCCTTCGATCGACAGCCCATTGGGCTCCTTGGGCCGGTCGGATGGCAGTTCCTTTCCTTTGGGCTTCGCGGGTTAGGCCTAAATGGCTGAATGGTGGGGTTTTGTGGGCTGGTCTTGGTCTAAGAATTTTGGCCCACTTCCTCTTTTAACAATCCACTCTAAATCCCACTTATATAAATGCCTAATTGAAAATTATATAACCATAAAACTTGCAACACAAATTAATAGAATCCAACCTATAAAACACAAAGCCAAGAATAGAATTTTCTTTCCCATCAAATAATTATCCATTAAAAAGCTTGGCCTTAAATCTTATTGCAAATCATGGATCATAGCATATCTAAAGGTTGACATGAAATTCTAGGATGCCACATGGCCAGTGGTGTCCCCACTTGGCATGGCGGCGCATGCACCATGGTCTTGCTCGGGAGGTTTTTATCCTCGGATATCTCTCTCTTTTAGCCTTGATTTCTTCCTTTGCCCTCAGATCTCGCTCGCTCACACAAACCTCTCTCGGATCTCATCGTCACAAGCTCTCTCTGTCTCTGTCTCTTTGTTTAGGTTTCAATCCTGCTCGGACTCACTCACTCTTAGGACGCCCTAGATTTCTCTCAGGGTGATCCTCCGAGCTCACTCATCCGATCTCTCTCCATTTTAGATCTGTCTTGCTCTTAGGCCTCCCTTGATGTCTCTCAAGGGAAGTTCTTTGAGCTTTCCACTTCTATTGCCCAATTTTTGGTACTGCGGATGTCCTATTTATAGGAAAGGAGGCTGATTGAGGAGGTGCTTGAACTATCGGTCCTTGGCGGGTCGATCGGCCATGGTGTTGCCGAACCGATGTCCTTTCACGATCCACTTGCACTCCTTAGTTCGGTAGCATTGAAAACGCCTACCCTGCTGTCCCATTTGTCACCGGCCTATTCCTCTTTTTCCACTGTAGGCTATTCTCGAGTGTCATCATTGCTTCGCATGAGTTGCAAAGGCAGAGAGGGAAAGAGGAAGGAGAAAACGAGGAGGGGGCTGAAGAAGATACTCCCCCTCTCCGTATCTCTTTTTTTTTTTTTTTTTCCTTTTGTCTTTTTGCTTATTATTAGGGAAAAGACCACCAAAAATCCAAAACTTTGTCCAAAGTGACAAATTTATTCCAAACTTTTTTTTTGTGATATGAAAATCCCAAATTTTGCAAACTGTGACACATTTACCTCATTAAGGGCATTTTCATCTTATTTTTTTCCTTTTTTTTTTTTCTTCTTTTGAGCCTGTGGAGGGAAGTTGGCATCAAGCTAGGGCGGCCCTTGGCTGGGTTGAGCGAGGGCCTCCCTTGCTAGATCTGGCGAGGGCACCCCTCGCCTGACGCCGGTGAGGGCAGCCCTCGTCGATGTCTAGCGATGGAGGCCCGATGCTTCCTCACTAGCGTTAGGTGGAGGGCGCCCTTACTAGATCTGGGGAGGGAGGCCCTTGCCCAACCCAATCGAGGGCCGCCCTCGCCGGCGTCGGGCGAGGGCAGCCCTAGCCAACCCAGGCAAGGGCGAGATGCCAGTGAGGGTAGCCCTTGTCGGACGCCGGCTTCCCTTCACCGGCTTTGCCATGTCCGGCATAAGGAAGAGAGAAGAAGAAGAAAAGTAGAGTTTTTTTTTTTATATTTTTTTTACAAAAGTAAAAAGATCAAAATGTGTTATAGTTTAGGGTAAATGTGTCACATGGATAGAAGTTCAGGGTTTTTTGTATCACGAAAAAAAGTTTGGGGTAAATGTGTCACGATTGGTAAATTTCGGGATTTTTCATGTAAAAAAAAAAATTTGGGATAACCCATCCGTGGGCAGTGCAATTGGTTAAGTTCACTCTTTCCAGCGCATGGAGGTTGAGGTTTCGAAACCCTGCGTTGCTAGCGATTCAAGTGGGAAGCCCTGGCGGTGGGTTGCTAGGCTAGCTCTCCTCGAGGTATAGGCATTGTAGGTCCTCCATCTCGAGACCATGAGATCCTGAATTGGCATAAGCCGACAAGGGCATGCTCCAACGGATCCTTGGTCACAGAAAAAAATTTGGAGTAAATTTGTCACTTTGGGTAAAATTTAAGGGTTTTTGGTGATTTTCCCCTTATTATTATTATTATTATTATTATTATTATTATTATTATTATTATTATTATTATTATTATTATTATGCCCTTTCTCAACCCCTTTCTCTATTTCTTCACGCCAAGAGAGTGCTAGCCCCTTTCTTTGACTTTTCTACCATCTTCGATCATTTTTTTTTCTTGTGCAGGGCAGTGCTCTTCCTTCGTGTATGTGGGCAAGATTGAAGAGAGAGAGAGTCCACTTCGTGTTGGTCCATGTAAAAGAGAGAAAAGAGCCCTTTTTTTAATCATATTAATTTTTATATTTACCTGGAATGCAATAATAAAATGAAAAATAAAAATAAAACTTAGTTGATGTAAATAATATTAGTGCCTACATGATGCAAAAATCCTTTTTGTTAGGGCCCAATTGGTCCCAGATTTTTATACAATTTTTATTATAAATACTTGTTTAAAATTTAGATGTCAACAAATAGAGGCGAGTGAGGTAAGTGAAGAGAGGCAAGTCGCGGGATGAGTGGTGAATAAGGTGAGCAAGGCTGAGGTGAGTGAAGAGGGTTTATTTAGTTATTTATTTTATGGTCGAATTAGGCTGGATTTCTTTGTACTTTCTAATTTACATGACAAATTAATGTGTGAAGATAACAAAGGAGGAAGTGCTAGAATTTAAAGTAGACAAAAGTATATAATATATATTATATTATATATTATGTATAGGGTTGGTTTAACCCTAAAATCCCAGGATCAAGGACCAACTTGCATAGTGTAGGGTCTAAGAATCTCAACATCAAAGACTGACCTAGTTCACTAGGAATTAGACCAAGATTAGCCAGGTTAGGCTGGTCTAGGGTTGGACATGAGTTGACCTTAGACCGATGCTCACGCCTACCAGAGATAACAAAAATCATTCGAAGTCTCATGATTAACATTAGACTTGTTTTTCGTTGAATAGTTTAAACTTGAGATTTAATTTAATATTAGTAATTTAGCTTTTCGAGAAACCAACTATTTGAAATGTGTGATACTAAAGCACGTGTCAAATGAGGTCAAATTCTAGCACGCCTCTTATCTTTATCCTGATAATATTAGGTAAAGAAAAGAGGTTTGCCCTTGAAAATATTATGTGTTGAAATCATAAAAATTCAAAATTTGTATATTTATGACAAATTTGTTTTAAACAAATTTTTTAACAATAAAAAAACTCCAAACATTTGCACCTATGACAAATTATCTCAAATTAATTTTTTGATTACTAAAAACCCCAAAGTAGTACAATGGTAACAAATTTACTCTATATTAGTTTTTGTTAAATTATATTAATACCATGGAATACCACCAACTGATATACGTAGGGTAAAATTCCAAATTGTACATTTATAAACTTTCACATGTCATCCAATTTAGTAAGTTAATGGAAACTAACGGATGGTAAATTTGTCACATGAATTCCAATTTGGGTTTTTGTGATGATTAAAAAATTAGTTTGTGATATATTTATCACATGTGTACTAATTTTGAGTTTTTTTGGTATTAGTTTAAATATTTTACGTTAATAATATAAAAAAATTTTGGGCCTACGTCCGCCACTGCTCCTTGTACTTGACATGGCAGCAAGCATCACTTGCTACATTGCAATTCTTCTTAGAGGTACTGTGGATAAAAGGGAATCCTCACTTCAAGACGTATTCGGGTATCGCCACTTCGGCATTTAAGAGCAAGGGTCGACCCGACCGAGGGCTTAAGGTGGTTGCTGTTCCCTGTTCCCTATGTCCCAAGGAGCCAGGATAAGCATCTCTTCATCTCGTCCTTCAGCTTCGAGATTTCATGTTCGGCCCTGCCACCTTCCTACACATGAAGATGAAAACGCATGTTGATTTTACAGTGATACTAAGCGCATGAGAGGTTCATTGGCACTAGATCTATCCTTATAATCTTTTCTTTAGTTCGTTTCCTTTTTTCTTTTCTAATTTAAGCAACTAATCCATTTTGAAATAACATTTTGCGATGCAAAATTACACTAAATAGAATTGTAGTAACTTAAGTCCAACCATCGGGTTGGAGGGAGAACCATAATTTGGAGGTAATCACTCCCCCAAGAGCTCGGATGATGATCTACCAACCCGTGTCCAACTATTTGACTTTTCGCTTTAGCAGGGAAGAGGATGATTTGCTGAAACTTATAAAAGACATTGTATGTTATGGGAAGTGAGATTTAAAAGAAAAGAGAAAGTTATATTTTTTTTCTTTTTCCTTTTATTATTTTTATGTTAATCATTTTTATATTTATTGAAAATTTTAAAATTGATTTCGTGCATGCCGTAATCACGTGTCATAATTCCAAATTCGCATTCCCCAATTTTGGACTCAAAGTGTCAAAGAGTTGATCAGATGTTAAATTTTCTGACACTTATTGATTGAGTGTCGGTGTTGATCGAGAATTAGAGAGTGTACTCTGACACGACATGAAAGCTTCCGGAAAGTATCGGTATTTCCTAACTTTTTGACGAGTACGATACTTCATCGATGGTCCAATACAACCGCATATAGAATGTTTCCATAGTTTAACAATGGAAATCTTTTAGTCTTAAATTAAGGGAAAAAGGTCTGAATTAAGATTTTATCTTTTCGTCCTACTATCGCGTCGAGTTGGTATGTCTTTTGTGGCGGGGTTTGCATTAAGATAAGTAATCGGTATCCAAATTACTTACGCGGGTGTTTTGCCTTGTTGGCTCTTGATGTATGCATGCGTTGATAATGTAAGTAGATTGGTTTATTTCACTAAATCTGTTTTCGTAGGGCCTGAAGTTGCTCTCGTTGAAGGTCCTATTGCATAGAGAACCTAACGTAGGGCGACTGACGGCGTATTTCTTAACTAGAAGGAATTTTGCGGTTGTATAGGACCATCGATGAAGTATTGTACTTGTCAAAAAGAACAGTTTTGCATCAACCATTTAAGGCTGGATTCTTGTGAACGGAAAACATAAATTTGTCTATATTCATAGTATCTCGGAAATGGTAATTTCAAAGAGAAGAATATCATATGTTGAAAGAGCGATATAAACAAATTGGAAAATAGGTGATGTGAAATTAAGCTATGTATGTATATAAAGACGTTTGTTTTCGCAAAAAATAAATAATCTGAAATTATTTTTCTAAATAATGATCGATTGTGGAATTGAAAATAACTATTTAAGATATTAAGATAAATATGATACGGAGACTCCGTTCATTTCACGGAAGATATTACGTTTCCGTAAAATATTTTATAAGAAGCCATTTTCCAATAAAACAATCATATTTTCCTTTGTTCGGTTGAAACTTGAAAATGAAGTGGAAAATATTTTCCACTGTTCAGTATTTGATTTGATTTTTAGGGAAAATTACTGAGAAATTGAATTTTAATTTTTTTAATCAACCAAAAGATTTTAATTTTAAAAAATTGAAAATTAAATTATTTTATTATAAAAATTAAAATTTTACTATTTTTAATTTTCTTTATTCCTTTTTCTTCTCCTTCCTCCCTCTTCCTCCACCACTACGTGCCTTGATGATGGCTCACTGCCCACCAATTGACCAAAATGTAGATCGGCAAGCTTGATGCTCAGTTGAGCTCCACTGAGGCCAATGAGCTTGTGGCTTGCCAAATCTAAGTGAGCTTGAGCTCCACCAAGGTTGGTGAGCTTGCGGCTCACCCGATCTAGGCAAGCCCGAGCTTCGCCAAACCAAGTGAGCTCCGAAAGAGCTAGTACGAGCATCTAGAGCGGGGGTGAATAGGTGCGAAAACAGATTTTGCAAAATATAGGGTAAAACTTTTACTTTTAACTCGAGTTTGGTTGACAATGGACTTTGTAGAGAAAATCAGATTCTAACAATTAAATAGAGTTACGAATAAAGTAAAAGAGTTCAGGGAAGATAATAAGAACACAAGGTTTAAAGTGGTTCGGCTTAATCCAAGTCTACGTCCACTCTCCCACACTGACAGCCCACTGGCTAAATTTCACTATGAATCAAAAGAGTCGTTACAGTATCACGTTCTTGATTCCATAGTGTAGAGATTCTGCTACACTTCCTCAAGGTCTCACAAGTATCAAAACTCTCTTTTGAGTTACAAATTTACACTCAATAATTGAATCGGTAAAGAACAAGGAACTTCAGATTTTGGAATTTTTTTATCGTGCACACACTTGAATAACTAGAGCGTCTTCCTTATATGCTCCTCTATGCCTTCATAACTGTTGGCACCTTCCAAATGAGTTCTTCTAATTTACCCATTGGACATAATTAATTATGAAGATCTCGAGTTACTTAAGGAATATGATGACAGCTCACCAATCCTGCTCGCCCATACAATCAGGATCTAGGTTTCCATAAGTAGAATCTTCCAAGTATACTTCGCCAATTAACGGATCCAAATTACTCGAATTAATTTCAAAACGAATAATAGATCTTGAGATGCTATCTCCAGCTGTGAGAACTTCTTTAGCCGCTTGAATCAAATTCTTAAAGAAATACTCAATTCTGGATAAGTCTTCTTCGTCGGTCTAGAAACTGTCAATGAGGGAAGACTTTAAATCTTGAGTCTGGTGGTCTGGCGATTTTCAGACTTTGACAAAAGAGTCTGCAAGTCTTCAAACTAGACTGATAGAAACGTTTTGTCAGCTTCAAAACAAATAAGGAAGTTTTCTCCAACAAGCTCGAGCTTTGGCGAGGTCTTGGCTTGCCAAATTCAAGCAAGCCTGAGCTCCATCGATGCAGGTGAACTTGAGTTTCGTTGAGGTCAACGCGACTCGCTAGATCTAGGCGAGCTCGAACTTCACCGATTGAGGCAAGCTTCAGCTTCGCTGAGGCCGGCAAGCTTGTGGCTTGCCAGATCTAGGTGATCTCATGCTCTGCTGAACTAGGCAGGAATGAGTCTCACTCTTGTCAGATTTAGCCTTGGGTGAGGTGGAGACTTGTGGTGAGGAGCTTGCTAGCTTGTGGCAAGGCTTGAGTTGGCATGTGGTTGATTGTCGACTGTTGTTGTAGCTAGAGATCAGCGACCGGCTAGGGCCAAGGAAGAAGAAGAAAAAGGGAAGAAAGAAAAGAAAAAAAAAAGGTAAAAGAAAATTTTGAAAATTGATTTAAAAAAACAAACAACGATAAATAAAATTTAAAAGAAAATGAAAATATGTTTGGTGAAAGAAGATGATGTGGAAGAGGTTATGGAAAATGTTTTATATTTTTGAAAAGTGGAAAAAACTTTCCTACTCTTAATCAATAGCGGAAAATTGTTTTCATTAATTAGTTTATTTTCCGCGAAATAAATGTCAGAAAATTTGAAAAACGTTTTTTTGAAAATTATTTTTGGTAAAACGAATGGAGCCTAAATATAATCGTTTAAAGATATACACTATCAAAAGAGATAAATGCATGTGCTCATCTTCATTATTCAAAGGGACCAAAATCAGAGGGCCACCACAAAAAATAAATGAGCATCAAATTAAACCGCTCTGATGAATTAGATAAAAGGTGTCTTCCCTCCCTAGATATCTACTCATCATCTTCCTCCACACTGCTTTCCTCATCTTCGTCTTCACTGTTCACCTCAGACATAGAGTTCTTAGACTCCTCTTCATCTGTTTTGGTACCTTCAGCCTGTCTTTCGTATTGGTCCTCACGAATTGTATTTTGGTATTAGTGAGGTGATAGCAAGGACTTTCCCAAGAACTTATCCATTTTAACACCGCTCGATTAGCATCGGCATTACAATTTTAGCCCAACTCCTTAGATTCACTTTCACATATATACTACCAGTAACACTTTGTGGATGTAATATATGCGATTTGACTTGTTCCTAGTCTCTCCACCATCCAAAAAGGTATTGAAAGTCGTCCCAATTTATTCCATCTCTCTAGCTGTGACAAACAAGTACCCTATTTCCTTGTTGGACAAGATTACTACAATCATCGTCCTATGGCACTATACATAAAAGAACCGTGACAAATGGATGGTTCGAGGTGTGAGAAACGCAGCCTTCTTAAGCTAGAGCTTAGAATCTCAGATTTCAGCTATTTGATTATCAGCGTGTAGTGAAAGAACTTAAGCTAGTGAACTCAACCTCAGCCTATAGGATTGGAATCCAACGAAATAAATATATCTGTTTGATATATCGACACCTATTCGGGATCAAAGATCAAACGGCAGAAATGAAGTCTTTTCGGCCAGAGACAACCTTGAAATAGGCTCAATTAAACAGACCAGGTGAAGGCCAATTAAACTCGTTAAGTGGTCGGCCCGATCGTGCTGATCTTGCGTGGCCTCTAAAGCACGGATCATGAAAATGCCTTTGCATGGCCGGGCTTAGGTTGTATTTTGAGTCCATGAAAAGTTCAATTACAAGCCCAAGTTTGCTAAATGGTCTAACATATCATCCAATCTTATGGGCCAACCCTCTATATTCACTCATCCCCACAAGAATCTCCAAACTAAAACTTCTATTGGGGATTGATCTACATGGTCTAGGATGCATGGCTAGCAAAATTGGTCCCGTTTACTAAAAAGGGCGAGAGGATAGCCCCACCCTCAAACTTACAGGCAGCAATCGCATAGTCAATATATGTTTGTCAAAGGGTTACAACATGAGTGAGCTCAATGACTGACTAGTTTGGGTACATTGTATCTATCAAAGGATGGAATAAAACACCATCTCTCCCTTTCTCTCTCTACTGGTTTTCTTCTTCTTTTGGTCATCTCCCTAGTCAACCATGGCCGCCGTTTTGTCCATGTCGTCTCTAGCACTCAGCTCTGTCACGCCGCCAGGCATCTCCGTTGTGGGTCCTTTTGATCTTAAGTGAGGCGACCCCATTGATATAAGTGAGAAAAAAACACACTTTTTATCGTGAAATACGATTAGGATTTTTTTGAGTTTGTTTTTCATTTGTGTAGGTGAAAGTCACTTAATGTTTGAAAAAATGCACCAATCCGGTTTTTGGAGGAGGGAAGTTTCCACCAACTCGATTGAAATTTTGGGAGCACGTAGCAAAAGTCTAATACATTCACTTAGGGAGATTGCTAAGAGGGAACTTAAATTCGAGCCTATTGGCATATTCAATTGGATCTACTTTTACTCAAAAGCTTAAGCCAATGAGTTATGGGCCAACTAAGATATATTAGTTGCTCTACACCATGTCAATTTTCCGATATGGGATTTCTCTTACACAACTCGCACATGTATCTTAATATAAAAAAGGGCCCTAATGTGATTAACCTATAGACACTCTTTTCTAATGAGCAAAACCACCACAGTTTTCTACATTAATGACTAATGACCACCATGCAAGTGATCATTTATCACCTCCACATAGGATGGCTAGTGTTGACTCGATTACAACGTCAATGATTTTTGTCTAAAAATGACCGTGAGGACTAAATCGACAAATTGTCAAAAACTTTAAGATTAAATTGGCACATGAAAAATTTAGAACTAAATTGGCAAATTGTAAAAATTTTTTAGGACTAAATTAACACAATCGAAATGTTTAAGACTAAATTGGCCTTCGTACAATAGTTTTAGGGCTTTTTGAGCAATTTTCCCCTTTGCAAGTGATCGTGACACTAAACATAGGGAGATTATTGCATGTAATTTGAAGCTTTGAAACACTGAAATTGTTTTAATGACTTGGGTGTAATTGTTACTTTTATTGTATTACTTGATCTATCGTGGAATATTGTATACACACTAAAAATATCTTTAAAAAAAATGACAAGTTCGGTTAAAAATTAAATTTAACCCACTAAAACCCCTTAGAACAATGACCCAAATACCAATTGCATCCGTTGGATGCATGAGAGTTCATTCTCTATTTTGTAAATTGAATCGATCTAGTCACCAAATAATGTGCAATGTAGCTGTATTTCAAATTTAAAACGTAAATGTGGGCCGAGTCAAAAAAAGCTGCGAACCTAATATTTAGCCGAATAATTGATGTTCATTTTCTAAAATGAAATTCGCACAAGTTCAAAGTAAATGATTCATACCGTCTTATATGTCAAAGTAGCAACCGTGTGCAACACGATGGAGTACGGCAATTCATGACCGTCTTGTATGTCCAAGTAGCTATTTTGTGCAACGCGATGGAGCACAAAATTCACGAGCAGTATGTCAACTAGATCACGTTTGGAAGGACGCTGAATTTAGCACAACCTCGTCTTCCAACCCTGCTCGAACGGCATAGTTGATACTATTAGGGCCCCACTTAGATCTCTCTAGTGCCCATTAATTAAATGATAATGAATCACATGGTCTCACGTTAAATTATGAAAATTGCACATGTTGCGACTCCGTCGAAATGCAGAAATGCGGGTCGGAAAGAGTCTCCACCTTCTCCACAACGCCTTAGTTTTTCTTCACCAACCCATCGAAAGTCGTTCGGCTTTCGTACTTACGTTTTTCTTTCTTTGAGTAATGCCAAGTACACCGAGACTAATCTACAGATTAATATACAAACACCAAGTCAGAAATTACGTCTATGACTATTCAATGACAAAGAAACCTCTATAAATAAGCATTTGAAGCCAAGTTCAAGAATCAGTACAAGTCCCATCCAAGGCAGCGAGTACACAGACCCTCTCAAACTGAGAAAGAACCCTAGCAATCACCCCTCTCTTCTTTGCCTCAAAGCCATGGCATGTGACAAGAGTTTCTGCAGCAACTACTTGCTGTTGAGCCCAGAGAAAGCCGGTGTCATCGATCTCTTGCGCATTCTGATCTACAGCGATGTGCACAAAAGGGAATTCGTGGACTCCTCCGAGGAAGGAGAGGAGAGCTTTGAGCGGAGGTGGATCATGTTTGTATCCATTCTCGCGCAGAAGCTTCTGCTTCTTGTGGCCAAACCCCTGTCTTTGATCGGGTCGGTGATCGAGCTTTGGTTGAATCTCTTGTCGAGCAATCGGAACTTTGGAAGGCTTCTTGTCAACTGCTTTCAAGGTCAGCCTGCGTATCTAGTTATTGCAATATGGCACAATAAGGTTGTATTAAAACAGCTCGAAATAAGTCTGATTGCGTTTGGATATTTTTTATCCTTCTGGATCTAGTTCACTCAGATTCATCAATTTCCTAAAAGAAATTTAACTAAGAACGACTGGGCTTATCGGATACCTAATTAGACTCATCAACGCCCATCTACTGATCATGTCTTCATGAGAACAGCTTCTTCTGACTTAGATCACCAACCAATAGAAGTTTTAAATTCTCAGACCAATTGCTGTATTTTCTGGGAAACATATCTAGTTGAAGATATTGATCAAGTAGGGCCATGGTAAAAAGTTAGGATTAGTCTACCCAATCCGTTGACTTTACACTTAGAAAGATGTTGACTGTACTATGTGGGGCTGTGAACAGGGAAAGTAGTGATACCGGACAGAGAGTCTGGGAGCTATATATCCATCGTTGGCTATTTGGACAAGAGAGTGGAACTGGACAACCGCATCAGGCCTGGGGACAGTGAGTACCATGCGGCTCTCTCCATGATGGTGTCGAAAGCATCTTATGAGAACAAGGCCTACCTTCAAACAACGATCACCCACCACTGGCAGGTGAAACGACAGAATCTAAATCGGAAATAAACACTACTTGGCTTGGGGTTAATCTGTAAATGAAAGCATGGATCATGTTGTGACCACGTAAAGACATAAGAAACGAGGACCAGAAACAAGAATTCGCAAAGCTGATCTGTTTGAAGCATGCTCTCTGTGCAACTTAATTAGTCCAGGGACAATTAAACTTAAAAGGTGTCAAAAATTGATCATAATTTATACTAAAGAGCTTAATTGACGAAGTTCCTAATACTAACTGAACCTGGCCATACCATCCTAAAAAGAGGCGACATATGTTGCTGAACAATAATCGAATTAGTCCTTTATAACAGTTATGTCTGCTCACTTGTGCAGATGGATTTCTTGGGGTCCTACAACTTTTGGAATGGTAAGGAGCTATGCTGCCATCTCTAAAGCTGTGGATAGTATACCAAGATAACAGTTGACAGATACCTGTTATTTTTCTTCTGCAGATTATCAAAGGAAAGTAACCACACAAGCCTTCATGCTACGGGACGGCGACACCATCATGGTCGCCTTCCGAGGCACGGAACCTTTCAATGCGGCCGATTGGTGCTTGGACGTTGACCTCTCACGGTACGAGTTACCAGGAGTTGGGAATGTCCATGGCGGGTTCATGAAAGCTCTAGGCCTCCAGAAGACCCTAGGTTGGCCGAAAGAGCTTGATCCACTTCTCAAAACCCCGCGCCGTTCGCTTACTGTGCCATAAGGGAGAAACTAAGGTCACTACTTGGCGAGAACGACAAAGTGAAGTATGTGTTGACCGGCCACAGCTTGGGAGGTGCGTTGGCGATACTCTTCCCAGCGATCTTGGCCATTCACGGGGAGACGTGGCTGATGGAGAGATTGGAGGGGTCTACACCTTTGGTCAACCTAGGGTTGGAGATGACAAGTTTGGGGAGTTCATGGAGAGGGTCTTGAAAGAACATCGGATTGCGTACTTTCGATTCGTTTATGCCAATGACATTGTGCCTAGGTTGCCTTTCGATGATTCAGCTTCCATGTTCACGCACTTTGGGCGTTGTTGCTATTTCAATAGCAAATATAAAGGAAAGGTCAGGAACTCTCTCTCTCTCTCTCTCGCGCGCGCGCACCTAAATTTTTTTTGTGGGCTTAGTTATATTAGTTGGTGGACAAAGTGGTTCTCAAAGTAGCTTTAGCTAAATGCTATGTATATCCATTTCATATCAAACGAAATTGTGATGTGGATAAATCATATACCATTGGATTGAAATTGCACAAGAGAAGGAGTTTGCCATTCAGATTGTCTATGCAATAAAATTCCTCCAAAGCAAGAAAACATTGTCACGTCCATGAACTTCAGGAATTGGCTTTGCAGGGCTCAAAAGGCGAAAGAACAGAAGAAAGAAGAAAGAGTTAACCGTGCATGGGATGTTGTAATTGGATAAGACTGCTCATTCAATTTTCTTGGTTGCTTAATTTTTTATATGTAGGTCATCCCAGAAGAACCGAACAAGAACTACTTCTCGCCTCTACAAGTGATACCGATGATGATGAATGCGTGGTATGAGCTCATGAGAAGCTTTACGATTACTTGGGAGAAGGGACCAAGCTACAAAGAGGGATTGTTGTTGAGGATTTTTAGAGTGATTGGCCTGCTGATTCCAGGGATACCTGCTCATTTTCCTCAGGATTATGTAAATTCTACAAGATTAGGAGGGGCGCAGCTATTCGTACACCAACAGTGACTAAGAATAGTTATAGCTTTATACAATATGATATTTGTTAGGGAAATCCCTTATGATGTTTTGAAGATGACAAAATAAATCAAAGACTACTAACATGTTTGATGGTTGAGTAATAGACCATGCAGATAATAGAACATGTAAAGGATATTATCAAAGTCGAGAAGACGACCGTAAGACTGAACGTAACATATGTCCGTGAGTATATTCTCAAGATTTCCGACTTCGTGTCAAAGTCTGAAAACCGCGGACTCAAGACTCAAAGTCCGAAGACCGCCCAGACTCAAGACTCAAAGTCCGTTCTACATCGAAGTCTGCTCACTCGACTAATTCCGCATCGAACGTGAATGATGAATCAGAAGACAGACTATGCTGAAGCTGAATCAGATTGTAAAGTCTACAGACCCAGATTGTAAAGTCTCAAGACTCAGATTGTAAAGTCTACAGATTCAGACTTAACATCCAGATTCGATGAATCGTAACTCAAGCCCAATCATACAACGGCTAGTGATCTGGTTTGGATTCCACATCAAGACTGATTTGATTGAAGACAAGAACTTTCTACACGAAGAAGCTTTACTTATGGAAACCAAGATTTCGTTTGTATGGGCGATCGGAATCAATTTGGGATTTTACCTTTGTCACTCAACGGCTACCAAATCTTCTAGATACGAGAGCTGTCCAATGGGTATATTGGAAGACGATTCTTCGGGATGCTGTCCAACGGCTAGTTTGGAAATAGGAGGAGTATTTAAGGAGATGAAGGACCGATGAGCAAGAAAGAGACGGAGCGTAGAATTTATAATTCCAAAGTCTGAGCGACCTTCGATCATATACTTGTCTTTGGAGAGCTTAAACGTTTGTAATCGTGAGAGAAATACCAAGAGAGTGACTTAGTGAGTTGGTGTGATCTACTACTAAGTGTTTGCACTCGAAGTTGTAATCTCTTGTTGATTGCATAGTGGAATCCAGCCAAGAAGGCTGTTATCGTGGGAGAGTGGACGTAGGCTTGGATTAAGCCGAACCACTATAATTTCTGTGTTCTTATTCTCTTCCCTAACTCTTTTGTTTTATTTGAAGTTTATTTTATTCCGCATACTAGCTATATCAATATTGCCTCCTAAGATTGGATCACCAAGATTCAATTGTGTTGTAAGAAATTGATAGAAATTAAAACACAACTATGCGGCCGAGGGTCGATCCCACTCCACATGTATGTTGTTTCTGCATTTCTAATAGTTTAATCTTCTAGAGAAAATCACCTATTTGGCAAATACGGTATTGAATTATGGGTCCATTAGGTCATGTTGTAGCATGACATCTCATTTTTATCCAATTGCATATTGGGTGAGGGAAAGAGATGTCACCTATATATAATTTATTTAGAAAATTTTCGACTTTTAGTAATATAAAAATATTTTGAACCAAGGGGGCTGAGCCCCTGTAGCCTCCGTCAGATGTGCCATTGCTCCTTGTACTTGGTTGTTGAGCAAGACTTGCTACACCACAATTCTTCTTAAAGGTATTATGGATGGATAGGAATCCACATATCTAGACTTGTTTGAATGTCGCCACCTCCACATTCAAGAGCAGAGAGTGTGTCTTTTGTAATCACTCTTGATAGTCTTTCCACTGACAATTTTGAAACATGGGTCGGGGTAGTCGGGAGGTTCCTTCCGTGACATCTCTGACCTAAGTAATAGGAATAGAAGTAAATCAAAAAGCAAAAAATCAAGCGCAGTATCCACAAGGTAATCATTTGGAGATTTTTTTGTTTAAGAAGAAAAGATCATTGTGTCCTTGTGTAGCTCTGATACACAAAGAAAACAAAAAATTGAGTAGATGAAGTGGGACTTTCGGAAAATTCCTACGTTAATTAATATGCAGGAATTTGAAGACAATAGATACCCCAAGTGGAAATGTCAATTGGGTTATTTGTATCGTATTAGAAGAAAGCCCAAATTGTATTTTTCGAACCCGTAGTTACTGGAAAGTGATCCATTATGGCTAAATTAATGAATATTTTCCCTTAGGTTAGGTCAATTACTTAAAGTGATAGAAATTGATTTTCAAACATATTAATTGTAGAAATGAACTGACATTATTCGAGTTATATATTTGATAATTTTCAAGTTTTAAATTTCCCAGGTTGTGATTCTCTTGGTAATTAGTAAATTTTGCAGAATGTTTTGGTGAGTTCGATTTTTTTTTTTAATTTTTATATATTTTGAATGGATACTGATTTTCTTATTTAGACGTTGATTTCTTAACAAAATGTGTATCTTGGGTTAAGCTTTTGAGTTGAAGATGGAGATGGCCTTCATTATTCATTGTATAGCTTTATGTGTACCAATCATTGGATGACAAACGTTGAATTTGGTGCATTTCATGCAAACCGTAACTGCACAACTCTCTCTCTCTCTCTCTCTCTCTCTCTCGCTCTCAAGAATGCGTTAGATGAGGTTGAGAGTCAACTCATCAACAACATACATAATCCAATAAAAACTTGGGAACAATATTACTTCCAGAACAAAATTATTGAGGTTCGAAAACAACGGAATGGAATTACTGTGGTGCGCCTCAACGAAGACACTTGGTGCAGGACCAGAAGATATTGAAACAACACATAAAGGATTTCTATTATTCACGATATCAATCAGCGGGTCCAAGAGATTTTCAACCTATTTTGGACATGTGCCCAACTCTAGTTACCGCAAAAATGAACGAAAGCCTCTTGGTGCCTATTTCCATGGAAGAGGTAAAAGAAGCGGTTTTCCAGCTAGGCTCCCTAAAAGCCCCCGGCCCGGATGGTCTTAATGGACAATTTTATCAGCATTACTGGGAAGATATCAAGCTAAATGTGCTAAATTTGGTCAGAAACTTCTTTGAATCAGGTGAATTAGACCCCCTACTCAACAAGACTCACATATCTCTCATTCCAAAAGTAAAAAACCCAGAAAGTATTTGTCAGCTCAGGCCAATTAGTCTATGCAACTTCAGCTATAAAATTATCTTCAAAGTGTTAGCATACAGATTAAAACCATGGCTTGCTGAGATAATAGCCTATGAACAAAGCGCCTTTGTTAAAAGATGACAAATACAAGATAACATATTTATTGTTCAAGAGGTGTTGCATCAGTTGAGGATCAGAGAAAGAAAAAAGAAATTCCAGGCAATCCTTAAACTGGATATGCAAAAGGCTTATGATAGGGTTGAGTGGGACTTCTTAAAAATGAGTGTGTTAAAGATGGAGTTTAGCACAAGATGGATTGAGTTGGTGATGACATGTGTCTCCACAGTGTCATTTGGTGTCAAAGTCAATGGCGATCAAACATGATATTTTACACCCACATGGGGACTACGACAAGGAGATCCATTGTCCTCGTACCTCTTCATATTGATGGCTAATGTGTTTTCCTGGATGATGCACACAACGATAGAAGATGGAAGCATCAAAGGAATAAGATTGAACAGGTATTGCCCCACATTGTCTCACCTATTATTCACTGATGATGCTATAATTTTTATGGAAGGGACAATTTGAGAATGTCAAAATTTGGCAAATCTTCTGAACCGGTATTGCTATGCAACTGGTCAAGCTATCAATCTAAACAAATCAGGAGTGTTTTTTTAGCAAGGGCTGCCCTTTGAGCTTAAAGAGGAATATAGTACATGAGTTATGAGTGTCTATTATTGACAAAACAGGGAAATACTTGGGAATTCCATTTGATTGGAGACAAACAAAAAAGGAGATGTTTTCATGGATTCTTGCTAGAGTGAACATGAAGCTTGAAGGCTGGAAAGAAAAGTTATTATCTAAAGCTGGCAAAGAAATATTGATAAAAGCTGTGGTACAGGTGTGACATCCCAATTTTCCAATCCTATTTTCAATAAATTGAGGGGGGCATTTCGTTGGCACGCATATAGTTCTTTTCCTTGAGTTGGCCACTCAAGTGAAAACTAGTCTATCGGAGGAAGCTGTTAAGAGTTTCTAATGCATCAGACCCGAGAATTTGACTAGGAAACGACCTTTCGACCGAGCTAATCTGCAAGGGTCATTACGACACAAATAAAAATTGATTAAAGACCGGAGATAGGTCGACTCGAAAGAGGCATGTGATTGAGTGTGGGTGATTCCACCGGATTGCATAATTCTTGTCGATCGACACTGGACCGACTTTTCTATCGATTGGGTACCATGTGTTCGTATTTGAAACCTTGAGATTATGCCGACAACCGAAAGTTGCCAATGTTTCAAAGATGTACATTGTGGCTTGAGATAATCAACCACAGGTCAAATGCATGAAAATTTCTAAATGCTACCCGGTAGGTTGGGCCGCGCTAGTATCGTGCCAAAGTGAAATTAACCGTGGAATTGAAATCGAATTTAGAAATTGGAAGTCTGGGTGTGTCACAAATCATTTCAAGATCATTGAATCATCTTTGGAAGATTTTTCATGCAAGCCGAGCTTTTCAGCAAAATAATCAAGAAATGGCTAATTTGGCTCGAGAAATTAGTAGGCCGCTTTTGGTCGCGCTTTTGGGACTTAAGTTGGTTCTATAGTCAAGTGAAGATGTTAATGGAAGTGTGGTGACATTGAATTTATTTTATGGACTTCAATTTGATTCAATTGGAAGAGAATTGATGAGAATTGAAGAAGTTGAATGTACAATAATTGGACCCCGGCGGAAAATGGAATTGAACCCATTGGAATAAGGTTGTGGGAGTTTTGAGTGAGTGGAGTATGACATCATGGATGATGTCATGGTGGGCCATTTGGTGGGATTAAAGAAAAGGAAAATGAAAAGAAAAGAGCCCCCCTTCTCTCTCCTCCCTTTCTTCTTCCTCTCTCTACCGTGCGACCGTTTCCTCCTCTCTCCATCTTCATCTTCTTCTTCGAAAGCCCAGCAGACCAGCGAACCAGAGCAGCTCCGCCCGTCGCCGTTCGTCCCAGCTGAAGGCCGTCACTACTCGCCGCTCTCCGCACGCAGCTCCGCCCCTCTCTCCCTCCTGCTGTTGTCGACTTCCCCTTCTCCTTCTTGGTGCTGCTCGACGTCCAGCAGATCTGGGAAGACGCTGGAGCAGCCAGCAGTCTAGTTGGACCGCCGTCGCGCCCCGCTTGCCCGCCGTCCGCCGCTCGCGACACCCACCGTCCACGCACGCCAAGCCCGCCATTCCAGCAGTCGTTCCTGTCTGGTGTGCGTCCAGAGCTGCGGTCCAGCACCGTGAGCCACTGCCGGAGCTCCCTCCGGCCGCCGTGAAGCCCCGCCTAGGTCCGGTTCAGCTCCTCCGCCCATTCTCGACCCGAACCAGCCCCGGATCTGCTCATTTTTGGCCTCAAACCGCCATGGACAGCAACCAAGAAAAATGGGTATGCAGCGGACATTTGGCCCGTTTTGGCTGCCTTCCCGAGCCCGGATGCTAGGCCCGCCTTGAGGAAAGTTGTTCCCCTCGTCGTCCTCGTCGTTTTGGTCCGCTCGGTTCGCTAATCCGGTGAGTTTAACTCACTAAACCTCGCTTAGAGGGTTAATTATGCTTTAGGTGTGCTTAGTTTATGTTAATTGTGATTAGGTGGTTAGTTTAATTTATTTAAGTGTGGATTATATTAATGTGTTTAATTAGTTTAAAGTGAGTTTAATTTAAGGCTAAATGAAGGTTTATATTAATATAAGCCTTGACGTGACATAAAGAAATTTACTTTTGATTTATTTAAATATTTCGAAATTAATTAATAACTTAATAATATATCATTATTCGAAATTATTAAAATATCATTATTTAATTATTTTCGGAATAAATTTAATTATTTATTAAATTCCGAAAATTTTGTCGGGACCCTAAATTCTCGAATTTCGTGCCAGTCGTTCTGTGTATTCGGATTTTGAAATTGATGGTCAGATATTATAAATTGAAGGTGGATTGCGAAAAATATGAATATTATTATTTAATTAATTTTCGGAATAAATTTAATTATTTATTAAAATTCGAAAATTTCGTTGGGACCTTATTTGCTCAAATTTTGTGCCGATCGCTGTTGTGCATTTAGAATTTGAATTTGATAAATGGATGTGGCGTATTGAGTGTTGATTGTAATAGATATGGATTCTTTATAAAATTCTAAGTGTGGAAACTAATGGGTGATTGGTCGTAATATGCCACCTATTAGAGGTCGCGCCCAGTGGGGCCGTGATATGCCACCTGATAGAGGTCGCGCCCAGTGGGGCCGTGATATGCCACCTATGAAAGGTCGCGCCTAGTGAGGCCGTGATGAACCACCTATTAGAGGTCGTGCCCAGTGAGGCCGTGATAAACCACCTATTAGAGGTCGTGCCCAGTGAGGCCGTGATAAACCACCTATGAGAGGTCGTGCCCAGAGAGGCCGTGAATTGCCACCTGATAAAGGTCGCGCTGAGTGGGGCCGTGATGCCACTGATTTTAATTCTGCCGAGTGGGGTCGTGATTAAGAGTAATGATTGAATTGCTGAATTGACATGTAATCAGCCGAGTCGATTGATCGCTGAGACGATCTAAGTGGTTGAATTGTTTGATAATGTGATTGTGCCATGGTTGTTTGGTTATCATAATTGCACGTGGTTGGTTTATATAAATTGTGCTAACCTGCAGATAAAGGCTGAGGCGAGGTAAGTCTTCTATGTGATGTGGCTAGGCCACCCGGGGCATATTTTCTTTCTAATAGGGGTTTAGGGGGTTGAACTTGCTGAGACATCGTCTCATCCCGGTTGTGGGATTAAAATTTCAGGTCCCTGGTGGACGGAGCGACTGGATAGCTTTGGTTGACCTTGAGGAGTTGCAGAGGTGAAGTTAGGAGGATTGGAGAACGTGTCCGACTTGTAGGTCGTAGGACAATTCCTTTTTAAGAGCCGGTCTTTTGTAGACTTTTGGCTGTAGACCTCGGTTTGTAATTCTGTTGAATTATGAAAGTGTTATGTTGTGGTTTTGCTTCCCGCTTTTTTATCCCGTATTTTGTTGTCAGGGGATTTGTTTCGCTTCCGCATGCGTAAATAAATGAATGGGCCGGCGACGTGTCTTGGGATGTCGCATATTTGATCAACCGCTGTGGGATGTGTGTGCGCTCGGGGTTCGGGGCGTGACAACAGGCTCTTCCTCAATATGTTATATCAATTTTCAAATTCTTACCTCAGTTTGTAAAGCCATCGAACAAAGGATTGTAGCTTTTTGGTGGAAACAAAATGATTTTAAAAGAGGTATGTGTTGGAGAAATCTCCGTGAAGTGTTTTGAAGCTGACAAAATGTTTCCATCAGTCTAGTATGAAGATTTGCAGACTCTGACATCTAAAGTCTAAAGACCTCCGGACTGCCAAACTCAAGACTCAAAGTTTATCCTCATTGACAATTTCTAATCTGTTGAAGAAGGTTTATCTAAAACTGGATGTTTCATTAAGGATTTGACTTTATCGACTGGAAAAGATCTCTTGGCTGGATATGACATAATGAAATCCTTTATTTGATCATGATTGATTCGAAAATTAAGGATCCGATGATTGGCGAAATATTCTTGGAAGATTCTACTTATGGAAATCGAGATCCTGATTATATGGACGAACATGATTGATGGGTTATCGACATGTTCCTTTAATAGCTCGAATGATCTTCTTAATTGATTCCGTCCAATGGGTAGATTGGAGGAATTCTTTTGGTAAGTGCTAATGAGTATGATGGCAAAAAGGAGTATATAAGGAAGACGTTCTAGTTGTTCGAGATAGTGCACGATAGAAGAATTCCAAAGTCTGAAGTTCCTTATTCTTAGTTAATTCATTTGAGCAAAATCTTGTATGCAAAAGAGAATCTATATTCGTGAGAAACCTTGAGGTAGTGTAGTAGAATATCTACACTGTGGAATCAAGGGAAAGCTGTGCTGTAACATCTCTTTTGTTCATAGTGAAATCCAGTCGGTGGGCTGTCAGTGCGGAAGAGTGGACGTAGGCTTGGAATAAGCCGAATCACTATAAACCTTGCGTTCAATTTTCTCTTCCCTACTCTTTACTTTACTTTGATCGTAATTCATTTTGTTAATCAAAAGAGAACTTCATTTCTATTGTCTGCTTAATATTGCTTGCATATCACGAAAAGTTATTATACACCTATTCACCCCCCTCTAGGTGCTTATACTAGCTATCTCAATTGGTATCAGAGCTTGTGTACTCACCTTGTTTGAAGTGTTTTACTTCAGAGTTAAAAATCCATGGCTAGTATGTTAGCTCCAAGGCTGGTAGAAGGGCAAAGTAATACCAGACCGCCTTACTTTGATGGAAATGATTACAACATATGGAAAAACAAGATGAAGGCGTTCCTAAGATTAAAGGATCCTCTAGAACGGGACGTTGTAGAAAAAAGAATCATTCCTAAAGCTGCACTTGTCTCAGAGAGAGGAAAAGATACCGTTGAGTCTAGTGAAATGACTTAGGAAGAGATAATCAAGAGACAAGCTCTTGATGCAAAAGCAATTTATTCTTTATATTGTGCTTTATCACCTACTGAATATAAAAGAATATCTTCTTGTGTTACAGCTAAAGAAGTTTGGGATAGATTACATATTACCTATGAAGGAACCGATCGAGTGAAAGAGACTAGAATCAACATTCTCCTTGGTCAATACAAAGCCTTTAAAATGAAATCAGGGGAATTTATAATTAACATGTTTAGTCGTTTTATAGAAATCGTTAATGGTCTTGAAAATCAAGGTCAACTAATTTCTGATCCCATAAAGTTAAACAAGCTTCTGCATGGACTCTCCAAGGATTGGAATCACATAAAAACCTCAATCAGAGAGACCCAAAGAATCATGCTACTATCTGTTGATGAGTTGATTGGGACTCTTCGGTCTTATAAAGTGGAACGAATCAATGAAGACGAAGATCCTAAATGTAAGAAATCCATTGCATTAAAATCCAACGATGATTTTGATGTTATATATTCTGAAGACGATATGGATGATGAGGAGCTTGCTCTCATGATAAGAAGATTTAGAAAGCTGAACAGAAAAGGAAGAAGATTCAATCCAAAGAAACAAAGTTTTCAAAAGCAACAGACTAAGTCTGTTGAGGATGATGAATCAAACAAAGATGTAGTTTGCTTTGAATGTAAGAAAAAGGGACACATCAGACCCAACTGTCCTCTTCTAAGGAAGAAGAAAGGAAAAGCTGAAAAGTATCGAAAGGCTCTTAAAGCAGAAACCTAGAGTGATACAGAGTGTGAAGAAAGTGATGATGATTATGTCAATATATGTCTAATGGCACAATCGGATTCAAATTCAAACTCCGAGGTAGACTCAGATTCAAATAGTGAATTTGAGGTAAGTAACTTCAAAATCCCTATTAAAGTTTCTAAATACATTGATGAGTTGTGTTTTAGTCTTAAGACTTCTCTTAAAAAGATTTCCGAACTCAAAAGAGAAAATTCTGCTATAAAACATCGGGAAAATGTTTTGAAAGAAAAGGTGAAATGTTTAAACATGAATGTTTCTTCTCTTAGAGAAAGAGAAGATAATCTTTCAAAAGAAAATGCATTATTAAAAAATGATATCTCAAATGTTTCTAAAATTTTTTCTATAGGATCTGAAAAACGGGAAAAAATTCTTTCTATTCAAAGATCTTATTTCAATAAGTCTGGTTTGGGAATGACTGCTGAAACCATTCCTTTAATTGATTTTCCAAAAGTGAAAGAAAGAATTAAGCAAAGACCCACAAGAGATGCTTACAAAAATCATTTTAAAAGAATCTTTGTAAAACCAGTGGGTCGCAATGCTCTCAAATGTTCAAAGAGCAATAGTGTAAATCATTTGGAAAAAAGAATGTCATATGGTTTGGAAACCTGTTAAGAAAGTATGGGCAAAAGCCGCATTCATACTAATACTAATGGACCCAAGAAAATATGGGTACCAAAGAAAGTTTGAGTTTCTTTTTTAAATGTAGGTCACTATCAAGAAAAAGGTAAAATGGTATCTGGATAGTGGATGCTCAAGACATATGACAGGAGATTCAAATTACTTCATAAAGCTTGTTCAAGTGAATGGTGGAAAAGTCTCATTTGGAGGAAATAACAAAGGAAGAATTGTGGGATTTGGAATTGTAAAGATTGGAAACCTCATAATAAACAATATTTCTTTAGTTGAAGGACTCAACTACAATCTGCTCAATATCAGTCAGCTGTGTGATACCAGTTTCAAAATCAACTTTCAAGAGGGAATATGTTTAGGAACTAGTAAAGATTCTATTCATTCATTCATGGGTCGAAGACATGAAAATATCTACATCTTGGATGTGAAACTAGATGAATCACAATGTCTAATCTCAATTCAAGATGAAGCAAGCTTATGGCACAAAAAGTTTGGGCACATCAATATGAAGCAGATAGCCAAAATTTCAGCAAAAAAGCTTGTTCGTGGTCTACTCAATTTATCATACCAAAAGTTTGATCTATGCACACCATGCATATTGGGAAAGCAGGTAAGAAATTCCTTTAAACCAATAAATCAAGTTTCCACTAAACGTGTACTGCAGCTTCTGCATATGGATCTCTTTGGACCAACCAGAACACAGAGCATTAGAGGTAAGAAATATTGCCTAGTAATTGTGGATGACTAGTCACGATTTACTTGGGTATATTTCCTGGCAAGTAAGTCTGAAATCTTCTCTTATTTTGAAAAATTTGCTAAAAATGTTCAAAATGAAAAAAATGGTATGTTATTTCAAGTATAAGAATAGACCATGGAGTTGAATTTGAAAATTAAGATTTTACAAAATTTTGTGATGAATCGGTTTTCAGCATGTGTTCTCCTCTCCATATACTCTAGAGCAAAATGGAGTTGTGGAAAGAAAGAATAGATCGCTTCAAGAAATGGCTAGAACTCTTTTAATTTAAAGCAACATCTCTTCACGATTTTGGGCTGAAGCAGTTTCTACTGTTTGTTATATTATCAATAGAGTTTTTCTAAGGCCTATTCTAGAAAAAACCCCCTATGAGTTATTCAAATAAAAGAAGTCTATTGTTTCATATTTTCATGTGTTTGGATACAAATGCTTTATATTGAAAAATGCAAATGATCGAGTTGGTAAGTTTGAAGAAAAGTCAGATGAAGGCATCTTCCTTAGATATTCAACCTCAAGCAAAGCTCATAGAGTCTATAACAAGAAGAGTCAATCTGTGGAGGAATCAATGAATGTCAAATTCCAGGATTTTATGCAAAATGAATATGTTCAAACTCATCTTAAAGAATTTGAACCTGCTCCAGACTCTATAAAGTTTAAATCTCATGAAGCAGCTCAGACTCTGAAAGACCAACAACAAGTGGTTATTGAAGATTCAAATAAAGGAAGTGATCATCAACCTAACAAATCAACCAGTAACTGGAAGCATAAGTCCAGTAATCCCAAAGATCTCATTATTGGCGACATTAATGAATGAATTCGAACAAGATCCAAAATGAGCAAAGAGTCTAGTGCTGTGACTCTTATTTCTGAAATAGAACCCAAAAGCATAGAAGAAACTTTATCTGATGAAAGTTGGATTGAAGCTATGCAAGAAGAACTTAGACAATTCAGTATTAATGATGTCTAAGAGTTGACTCCTAAACTAAAAGGTAAATCTATTATTAGAGCTAAATGGGTTTTTAGGAACAAGATGAACGAGAAAGGAAAAGTCGTAAGAAACAAAGCAAGATTCATGGCCAAGGGATATACACAAGAAGAAGGGATAGACTATGACGAGACTTACGAACCAGTAGTTGGATTAGAAGCAATTCAATTATTACTTGCTTTTGCTTGTTATAAGAATTTTAGGTTACTCCAAATGGACATCAAAAGTGTTTTCTTGAATGGATTTATGCTTGAGGAACTCTACGTGGAACAACCACCTGGGTTTGAAGACCCAAGGAAGCCAGACTCAGTATTTAGACTGAAAAAGGTCATGTATGGTTTAAAGCAAGCACCTCGAGCTTGGTACGATAGGCTGAGTAAGTTTTTAATTCAAAATGGCTTTGTCAAAGGTAAAGTAGACACTACTTTGTTTATTAAAAGAGAAAGCAAAAGTTTTCTGCTTGTTCAAATATATGTGATGATATTATTTTTGGATCCTCTAATGAAAGTCCGTGCAAGAAATTCTCTAAGACTATGCAGGATGAATTTGAAATGAGCATGATGGGTGAGTTAACCTTCTTTCTCGGGCTTCAAGTAAAACAATTGAAGGAAGGAACTTTTATTCATCAAGAAAAATATGCTAATGATCTTGTCAAGAAGTTTGGACTGGATAATTGCAAAAAGGCTGATATACCAATGTCAAGTTCCTTGAAGATAGACAAAGATGAAGGAGGAAAGAAAGTTGATCAGAAGTTATACAGGAGTATCGTTGGCTCACTTCTTTATCTTACTACTTCTAGACCTGACATTTTGTTTAGTGTTTGCATTTGTGCCAGATTTCAAGCAGACCCTAAAGAGTCTCATTTAAGTGTTGCAAAGCGTATTATCAAATACATTGCTTCAACTTCAAGTTTTGGTCTTTGGTATCTTAGAAAGGGAGACTTTACTCTTCTTGGATACTCAGACGCAGATCTAGCTGTATGCAGAGTTGATAGAAAGAGCACCTCGGGTACCCGTCAACTACTTGGAGGCAGGACAATGTCTTGGTTTTCAAGGAATCAAAGTACAGTAGCTCTCTCTACAGCAAAAGCAGAGTATGTAGCTCTTGGAAGTTGCTGTTCACAAATTCTGTGGATAAAAAAATAGCTAAGAGACTTTGGAATTGAAGATTCATGCACGGAGATTAAATGTGACAACACCAGCGCAATCAATCTCACCAAAAATTTAATTTTTCACTCAAGAGCAAAGCATATAGAGATTCGACATCACTTCATTAGAGATCATGTTTAGAATGGAGAAGTTTCGATTCAATTTGTTGACTCAAAGAACCAACTGGGGAATATATTCACAAAGCCTTTGGAGAAAAATCAATTTGAAATCATCCGTTCCAGACTCAACATCTTGAAGTTTGAAGAAGTTAAAGTCTAGAGACTCTCAAACTCAGACAATCATGGATCTTAACTATAAGTTATTTTATTTTCTCTTATATTAAATCTCGGAAAGGTACGATCATTTATCTATTTATAATGATTTATGCTATCTTCAATTTCCATGAAAAGTGCAATTTTTCCTTTTCAAAAAGAGTTAATTTCTCTTTAAAAATGGCAGTTATCTATTTTTGAAAAAGGTAGTTATTTTTAAAAGAGGCATCTTTTCACTTTCCTTTACAACGTTTAGTGTTACCCCTTTTTTGACTGAGTTATATACAGTCAGTTCCTCTTCACTTAACTCCAAAACCCTAAAAAGCATCAATCTTCCATTCCTGTCTTCTTCCCTTATTTAATCTTCGAAAAAGTTGTCATCTTTCTTGGGAAAGTCAAGTAAGGAATCTTTCAAAAACTGAGAAAGATGTCGTCTTCAAGAAAGTCTTCGAGGATCGCAAGCAGGGGACCACGGCGAATGAGTGAGGGGCCTACGCACTTCGATCTCACTGAGGAAGAAGAGTCTTCAAGTCAGCAGCAGAGCCCACAACATTATCAGTAGCGTCATTCTCCACCAACTAGTCCACAGGGTGTTGGTCATCAACAAGAGGAAGAAATCATTGAAGACGTAGATCCTGTAAGAATTCAAAGGCCCTCTTTTATTTATAAGCTTTACCGTGCTTTAAAGATGACTGGTACTCCATTGAACTACATCGATGAGTTTCTTAAGGACAAGGGATATGGGAATGAGTACATCTTTTTGCGAAAAATGGAGTGTTTGGGAATTGCTCCTAAAGGGTTGGCAGAAGAAACCCTTGCAAATATCCCAAGTGATCCACATGTTGGGGGATTTAATCCGATAGATGGGAATGATGATGACAAATTGTATAGCCAATTTCAACCGAAAATGGGTGTTGCGGCGAAAATTCGAGGAAAAAGGATAGAGTTGTTTAGATCGAAGGAACAAAAGGTTCTATACTCCAAATTGTTGAAGCGTGGGGTGATAAACCCTAGGAGTGTAGATTTTGATTTCCTTGATGCTATAAATGTCAATTTGAGGGAAAAGTTCAGTTTTCTTCAACTTGAGTAGTTTTGTTCTGACACCACAGAAGCCCATGCTGAATTAACTGCATACTTCTATTCGAATCTTAGTTTCTTGGATGCGAATATAATCTCTTTCAGTGTCCGAGATCAGGACTTTGTAGTGGATATGGATATGCTGGCGGATGTGATTGGGGTTGAGAGAGGGAGATATCAACCCATCAATGTTTCTATTGCTCGTGCTACATTGGAACTTGTTAAGGATAGAAGAATAGAGGAAAAGATTTCCTACTTGAGGATGAGTGCGTTTAACATTCTGTTTCACAAAATTATGATCAATTGCCTCATATTGAAATCAACTTCCAAGACTGATGTTTCAAGTTCAGAGGCAAAGCTGATGTATACCATCATCACTAGGAAAAAGTTTTTTCTTCCTCACACTGTTATGTTCCACATGTATAGAGCAGTGATAAAAGACAGATGTCAACTTTCTTATCCAGGTCTTGTAACGAAGTTATTCAAACATCTGAATATTCAGCCTCCACAAATTCTCTGTGTTCGATCGTGTGATCATATGGTGGTAAGACTGAAAATGGTGACTAAAATGCATCTGAAGAAACTAAGCAAGGCGTTGGAGAAATTCAAGGAGAAGACTCTTGTCAAAACTCATCAAATCTCTTCTGCAACAAAAAGAAAAGGGAAGGAGCCCATGATTGCTCCATCTAAGAAAAGAAGAGCTCTCATTGTTGAGGATGAAGATAATGAGGAAAACATCACCATTTCTGCAATGGCATTGAAGAATCTGAGTCGTTTTGTTTCAGAGAAAGACTCAGAATAGAGGACTAGAGAAAGACAAGAGAAAGAAGCAGAGGAGAAAGGAACAGAGGAGAGAGAAGTTGAAGAAAGAGATTCTGAGAAGGAAAGAGTTGAAAAAGAAGAAGAAGAGAAAAGAGATCAAGAGGAATGAGAACATGAAGAACACTCTTCTCCACCTGAAGGCATGGAAACAAAGGGAGACCAAGAGAGAAGAGGAATGTCCTCATATCCTGCTACTAGTGAGGGAGTTAGTCGCTCTCCAGCAGATCCAGAGGACATTTACGCCTCTTAATTTCATGAGGAATGACATGATGTTTCTTCGCCAAATCTGCGTGATTTATGCTGACTTGCCATCATCCACCTTTACTCCATCAGATCGTGCCGAAGTTAGTACACAGACCGATAATTCAGCAGATTTTCGCAGAATTTTGGATGTTCTCTTGGAAATGCGAGGTCAGATATATGCTCTGGGATGCGAAGTTCGGAATTTGCATAATGCACGTAAAATTCTTCGAGTTCCTTGAATAATCAGATCCAAGCCATTTCTCTTCAGATTCATGCTAATGCTAAGGGTGAGGATGTTGCACAACTAAAGGAGGAATTGAAAAAGTTGGAAGGCATCGTCCAGTCAATGGGAGATTTCCAGCTTGTTCGTGTTCCCAAGCCATCTTGACTCCATTCTATTCCCATCTCAACCTTTTTTTTTTTATGACAAAAAGGGGGAGAGATGCGAGATTTGAAAACTTTGAACCTTAAAACTTTTGAATTTTTGGATTGTTTTGATGTTTGAAGATTGTTTTGATGTTTGACTTTACTTTTGTGTCTGGATGTTGACTGAATTTAGATTTGGATTTGACTGCTTATATTAACTACTATTGATATCTTATGGATGGTTTTATCACATGCAAGACTAACCTATTTTCTGTGATTGCAGATTCTAGTGTTATCATTCATTAAGTCATTTATCTTTATAAGATATCCATATTTGTTTGAGTAATGTTTTGCAGATCAAAGTTATCCAATCTGCAGGAAAGTTTTGTCATCATAAAAAATGGGGAGATTGTTGGAGAAATCTCCGTGAAGTGTTTTGAAGCTAACAAAACATTTCCATCGATCTAATCTAAAGATTTGCAGACTCGACATTTAAAGTCGAAGACCTCCGGATTGCTAGACTCAAGACTCAAAGTCTATCCTCATTGATAGTTTCTAATCCGTTGTAAAAGGTCTATCTAGAACTGGATGTTTCATTAAGGATGTGATCTTATCAACTGGAAAAGATCTCTTGGCTAGATATGACATAATGGAATCCTTTATTTGATCATGATTGATTCGGAGATTAAGGATCCGATAATTGGCGAAATATTCTTGGAAGGTTCTACTTATGGAAACCGAGATCCTGATTGTATGGGCGAACATGATTGATGGGCTATCGACATATTCCTTTAATAGCTCGAATGATCTTCCTAATTGATTTCGTCCAACGGGTATATTGGAGGAATTCCTTTGGTAAGTGCCAACGGGTATGATGGCATAAATGAGTATATAAGGAAGACGTTTTAGTTGTTCGAGATAGTGCACGATAGAAGAATTCCAAAGTTTAAAACTCCTTGTTCTTAGTCAATTCATTTGAGCAAAATCTTGTATGCAAAAGAGAGTTTATATTCGTGAGAAACCTTGAGGTAGTGTAGTAGAATATCTACACTGTGGAATTAAGGGAAAGCTGTGTTGTAACATCTCTTTTGTTCATAGTAAAATCCAGCCGGTGGGCTGTCAGTGCGGAAGAGTGGACGTAGGCTTGGAATAAGCCGAACATCTATAAACCGTGCGTTCAATTTTCTTTTCCTTACTCTTTGCTTTACTTTGATCGTAATTCATTTTGTTAATCAAAAGAGAACTTCCTTTTTATTGTCTGCTTAATATTGCTTGCATATCACGAAAAGTTGTTATACACCTATTCACTCCCCTCTAGGTGCTTATATTAGCTATCTCAGTATGTACTGTAAGAAATGGGAAATCTTGAAATGCAGAAAAGATGAAGGGGGTCTCAGCTTTAAAGACCCAATTAATTTCAATAAGGCAATGTTAGGCAAACAAGCCTAAACACTTTCACAATCACCATTAGTTCTATGCAGCCAGATCCTAAAAGGAGTCTACTATCCAAATGGGGACTTATGGAAGGAAAAAATAGGACAATGGCCATCTTTTGGTTGGCGCAACATTCTAATAGGTCGAGACACTATAGAACCGGAGGTAAGGTGGATTGTGGGAGATGGGCAAAGCATTAACATTCGGCGAGACAGATGGCTTCCAAGGGGAGTGATAGGAGGATCGGCGAGTAAGAATGATCTTGAGACGGTTGCTGAATTAATGAACAATGAAAGGAGATTATGGGACGAGCTTAAACTTCGAGATCTCTTTGATGAACAAGTCATTAATGAAATACTTTCAACTCCAATCAGCACACACCCACAGCAAGATAGGCTAATCTGGATGGGGAATAGGTCAGGCTCCTACACAGTCAAAAGTGGCTACAACAGGATATGTTCATTGACCAATTATCCTAGCCCAAACAGAGCAACAACTTCCTATCAACCGCCCAGATCCCTATGGACCAGGTTATGGGATACTCCAATCCCCCCCCCCCCCCAAAGTAAAGTTTTTCCTATGAAGCATATGCCAAAATGCAATCCCAACAAAGCATAATCTTTATAAGAGGCGAATATTACTTGATCCCCTGTGTCTCCTTTGTCTTCGGCATCTTGAAACAGCAGAACACCTGTTCTTCCTATGCAAAAGGACTCGGCAAATATGACTTGACCCGCGCCTCAACCTCTACAACAAAACTATATCAGTTACTCGGATGGCAAGTGGTTTGCAGAGTTCTTTGCAGCAAAAACTGATTTACCCTTAGTAGATATGGTGGCAAGCATGATCTGGTTAATTTGGAAGCTTCGAAACGACTACATCTTCAGATCCCGACCTCCTAAAGCCGAATCCATAGTAGATCTCGCCCAAGCACAGGTTCGGGCCTTCTCTAGATGGATTCCGAGCAAAGACAGAAGAAAACTAGCAGGCCAGACTCGCCTGAGATCTGGAAAAGCACCGAACAGTAACAGCTTCAAACTCAACGTGGACTGTTCTTGGATGAAGGGAGAAGAGAAGAGCTCTGTTGCTCGGATCGTTCGTGACTTGAGTGGTCTATTGATCGACGGATTCGCCATTGAGATCCATGCCACATCTCCTCTACACGATGAAGCCCTAGCGCTTTTGCATGGGTTGCGCTTTCTGAAATGAAGAATAGGGAGTCACGTGGAAGTTGTTCAGTTCAGGGAAAGTAAATGGGAAGTACAGAGTGACAATCTTGCACTTGTGGAAGCAATTTTGGGTGGGGCTGCAGTTCCATGGGTTGTGAGCAGTTTACTTATTGAAAGCAGAGATATTCTACAAAATATATCCCTTGTCAAGCTCTCCTATTGCCCAAGAGAAGCAAACCACGCCGCCGATTGGGTTGTGAAATCACATCACCTCAAATCCCTATCCACAAATTAGTTATATACACCACTACAACTTCTTTTGAGTATTTTATGTTCTGAAGCCAACCTATTGTCTACTTATAATCCTTGCTTTAAATGAATGAACGACTTATTTCAGACCAAAAAAAAAAAAAAAGTTCTGGAAATAAACATAAAGAATACATACAAATGCCAACAATTGCTAGGATTATTTTGGTTGTCGCTGTCCTACTTCAATAATTGTGTAGCGCAAGGGTCCGACACTGAAGACACAGAAACTCGTAGTGATATTCCTGTGGATATGGTCAGAGAAACAGTAAATATAACAGCAACCCTTTAACACATGACATTCACGTTGACGAAAAATGGACAAAAATCGTGTGAAATCGTTCTTCTTTCTGTGGAAAGTAAGGGCCATTTTTGTCGGTGGCCTGGCAAATGCAAGTATGAATTATGATTAGCTATGATGGTACGCATGCAGATTTTCTTAGATTTTGTCGGTTAACTATCATGACCCATTTGATCACGCTAATCTACATCTAAAATGCCCCATGTGTCAAAAATCTTTGGCTGTGGATAAGTCCTCTCATCTCAGTATTTCCATCAATGAAGTTTTGAAGCTCTCTTTCAACACGAGTTTCTGCACGCGTATATATATATATATAATATCAGTTCAAACGCTAGTGCCATGGGACGTCTTCCTTGTGAAGACTTGAATGTTTCAAGCTGCGAAGTAATAGTTCGCGATCTATTTTATCGAGCAATTACGCGAGAATTTCATCCTCCTCTCGGTTGACTTGGATTGCAAGATGCGAGTTTCTGCATTATTAACAACACATTAGGTGGGTCAAATTCAAGCCACTGTATATGTATGACTTTCTTGTTGTACGGCAAACCGAAAGGGCAAGAAACCATAAAAATGACAGCTGGGATTTGACCTCACTGTTCAAACTTTGTCTTGGAAACACACGGTTTTACTTAATCGACGACCGACTGAAAAATGGATCTCTCGAACTAGTGAATCTCAATCGAAGCTTATGAAGATCGTGTTGTGGAAACCTATATATTATTAAGGTCATTTTGTCAATTGCACACCTCTTCTTTGACTTAGAGGCAAAACCACATTTAATGATTTCCAGGGAAAACAAGTCTATGTTAGGAAAGTTTGAATTGGACTCTTGCCGACAGAATCCCGAGGGATGCAAAAATGAAAATTAATTTCCCCCAAAGCTTCTTATCCCTATTGGAGTTGAAGTCCATTTCGACGTCCAATAATGGCTTTTTTTTTGTATAAAAATATTCTTTTTGTTGGATTGTGGGTTTGGTCTCTTCAGCATAATGAGTACGATTTATAGCTGTTAATGTGCAAGAGCGCCATGGCTTGTGCTGTTCGCTAATTACATTCAATTGTCATAATTTCTCTGTGGTCTTATTGTTTGATATATAGTAAAATCATGTGCTATTCTTTCCTTGGAGTAATTGGAAAACTAAAAATTACTGAGAGTATTTACATGATTTAAGTGTGGTTGTAATATACTAATATTTATTGTATCACTTGATTTATAATGGAATTTTGTACTGCTCTTTTTATAGGGTGTGTACTGACTAGATCATGTAAATTTAACGTCTTTTTTGTGTTTTTGTTTTTGTTTATTATCGTGTGTTCGGTATCTTGATTCTACTCTATCATACAGGCTGAAAATATCTAGAAACAATGAAAATAGAAAGTTGGGTTGTATATCAAATTCAACCCACTGAAATCCCTCGGAACAATGATCCAAATAGCAATTGCATACTTTGGACACACGACATTTGATTCTCTGTTGTGTAAATTGAATTAATTTTCTCCCTAAATATCGGGATATATATCTCCTATTTGAGTTTAAAACTTATATGTGGGCCACATCACAAAAACCTGCACGCCTGATTTTTTTTGCAAAGTTTAAAGCGAATGATTCCTACCGTCTTTAGTGCAACGAATGATGGTGGGGCCTGCTTAGATCTCTCTAGTCGCTACCATCCATATGACATGTGCAACATTAAAAGTGAAGGAAATGAATCTCATGGCATAATATCAAATTTGAATGTGAATGTTTTCTTAAATAAATTAAGACATGTCGTAGCCAAGGCCACCGAATGGGTGGGTTTAGATTTGGGTTGGCTCGAAAATGTTCTACTTGAAATTGATCCATTTAACATGTTTTGACTCATTTATATGCAATACAAAGTTAGTGATCCATACCCGACTCAATTCATTTACTAAAATACTTCAATATTTTATCCAATTTATGAAAATCTGTAACCACTAAGTTAGACCGCTTTAATCTTTCTATGTCTATATGTTATTTGATATAGAATTGTTTAATTTTTGTATTGATTCAAAATGAAGAATGAGAGAAAGTTAACTTGGTAGTGAATTTATATAAATATAGCGGTAAATAACGTAGAGGAATTGAAATTTTAATTAAATGGAATATAAGATGTTGAAAAAGATAATTTATGTTGACTACGGAATGCAATGACAAGAACTAAGATAATAATATTTCCTAAAAATAACAATGCCAAATGCAACCAAGGAAATGTATATTGTAATAACTAACATATCAAACTTACAAGATTAGTAAAAATAATAAATAATTGAGTAAAAAGAAACCATCTTGAAATTTTTAATAAGGGTGAAGTCGGACTCATCTTGCAGGCTAATAAATATTTCTTTGAACTTAGAACAATCTGAAAAGTCCATTATTTTCTCATAAAGGGTGAACAGAAAATCACAAAGGTAGGTTGTGTTTGTATAAACTGTAAACCCATTTAACAACCATATATATTTAGGCTTTGCAATTCTTAATCCATTTATGAACATAACTAACCCATTAAATATGAGTTTAAAAAAAAGTTTAGAATCTATTTTGACATGTCTAGTCGTCACCCCTTTTCCTTGAATAAATTAAATCGTGTCGTTACCACATTCGAAATGCAGAAATGGGGTCGGAGAAAACCACAGAAAGAGACCCTGCCTCCTCAACGCGTCAGCTTCCCTTCACGAGCCCATCAAAGTTGATCAGCTTTCATAACAAAGAATTATAATTTTTTTTTTCCTTTGAGTAATCTGAAATACAGGTGGACAGCTCAAGAATTGGACCATGTACAATCAACACCAAATCAAAAATTGCTTCTATGATTAATATATCAGTTTAATTGTCGACTTTAGTACACCCGTCACTCATTTATTTTTCTAACCAGGAAGAACAAGAAACAGCGCTTTGTTAATCAGCCAAGGAGCCCTCTATAAATAACCCTTTGAAGCTAAGTTCAAGAAGCAGCACAAGTCTCATCCAAAACAACAAGTACTCAGACCCTCAAAAACCAAAAAGAAACCTAGCTGTCGTCTCTCTCTTCTTTGCCTCAAAGCCATGGCCTCTGACAAGAGTTTCTTCAGAAGCCACATGCTGTTGAGCCCAGAGAAAGCCGGTGTCCTTGATCTCTTTCGTATTTTGATCCACAGTGATGTGCACAAGAGAGAATTTGTGGACTCCTCCGAGGAAGGAGATGAGAGCTTCGAGCGGAGGCAGATCATGTTTGTCTCCACTCTCGTGCAGAAGCTTCTGCTTCTCGTGGCCAAACCAATGGCTTGGAGCGGGTCGGCGATTGAGTTTTGGTTGAACCTTGTGTCAAGCAATCGGAGCTTCGGAAGGCTTCTTGTTAACTGCTTTCGAGGTCAGTCTGCATGATGATTTATAACCAATATGCAACAGCAATGCTTTATCAAAACAATTTGAAATGAGTCTATGTAGTTATGTTGTTGCTTCACTAGTAAAAAGTTCATTGCTGAGCGAGGTGAATCAATTGGTAAATGTGTGTGTGTTTCTGCGTCAGTTACTACCCTTGTGTTTTACTCAGCCTGTGTTTGGTATGAAGATTCATTTCATTTCACTCTGGCGTATCGCCGATACAGCATGATCCCACATTCCAGCGTTTTTATTTTTCCTTGAAAGGGACAAAAGCAATAATGGCACATGATTAAAAATAAAATGCGCGGTTGGACAAATGATTCCATTTCAATAGTGGTGCATGATCATTTAGCGTACCTTTCACCCATAAATACTGACATGCTCATTAATGAACCATTTAAAGTCCCTTGGTTTAGAGTTTTCCATGATTACTTAAGATAAAATTAGCTTAGATAAGGTGAAAAAAAATCCTTTGGTTTAAGTGAAAACAAAGGGACATTGCATATTTTTTTTAACCCGAGACTCGATTTCATTGGCTTAGAAGGGAAGGCAAGTTCATCGAGCTTCGATAAACTTCTTCAAGCTTCCCAACACAAAAAGCACTTCGGCCACTTCATTGTTATTTCCGAGATAGAGTTGATCATGTATTTATTGGTCTACAGAGTTCATAAGGCTCAAAGTATAAATGGCTGAACTTTTAAATATTATACTTTTTCGGATCCGGCTCGCTTAGATCCAGACATTTCCAGTGAGAATCCATTATAGTAAGAATGGCTGAGCTTATTTAGTACCTAATTAGGCTCATCTGCGCCTGTTGATCATGCCTACGCGAGAACAACTTCTTATGATTTAGTTTACCGACCATCAGAAGTTTTTAAAGACTGACCAATTGCTGTATCCTCTAGAAAATACGTGTGGGTGAAGAAATTGATCAAGCAGTTCACCGCTCACAAAGTATGAGCAATCTACCTAATCTTTGGGACATTCCACTTGGAAAGACGTTGACTTGTTATATGGGTTTGTGAATAGGGAGGGTGGTGATGCCGCACAAAGAGTCGGGGAGCTTCATATCCTTCATCGGCAATTTGGACAAGAGAGTGGAATTGGACAACCGCATCAGGCCTGGTGACGCCGAGTACCATGCGGCTCTCTCCATGATGGCTTCGAAAGCATCCTATGAGAACGAGGCCTACCTGAGAAAGACGGTCACCCACAACTGGCAGGTCAAACGAGAGAGAGAGAGAGAGAGAGAGAATCTAAAGCAATATTAATCTCTAAAGCAAAAGTAAACTCGTACCCAATTTGAGGTTAATATATAAATGAAAGCATGGTTGATGTTTGTGACCAAGTCAAAGCGACGACGGGAAACGAGAAATCACGAGCTAATCCATTCAATGTAAACTTTGCGTAGCTTAACAGTCCGCTAGAATTAAAATGAAAAGGAGTAAAGAAATTAATCATACTTCATACTAAAGAACTCAATTAACCGTGTTCGTTCCTAATACGTGCTCAATTAACAGTAGAATTACTCATTTATTGATAATAGTGTCCGTACTTTTGTGCAGATGGAATTTTTGGGGTTCTACAACTTTTGGAATGGTACGGTCGTATACTGCCATCACTGTAGGCATACATTATACGCCAAGATATTAGTTGCCAGATGCCTTATTCGTCCTTCTTTTGCAGATTATCAAGGGAAAGCATCCACACAAGCCTTCATGCTTCGTGACGGCGACACCATCGTCGTCGCCTTCCGAGGCACGGAATTTTTTGATGCGGATGCGTGGTGCTCGGACATCGACCTCTCATGGTACGAGTTACCAGGCGTCGGAAAAATACACGGTGGGTTCATGAAAGCCCTAGGTCTTCAAAAGAGCCAGGGCTGGCCGAAAGAGCTCGACCCGCATCTACAAACGCCCGCGCCGTTGGCTTACTATGCCATAAGGGAGAAGCTAAGGGCACTGCTCGGTGAGAATGACAAAGCGAAGTACGTGGTGACGGGCCACAGCTTGGGAGGCGCGTTGGCAATCCTCTTCCCGGCGATCTTGGCCATGCACGGGGAGAAATGGCTGATGGAGAGATTGGAGGGGGTCTACACGTTTGGTCAACCAAGGGTTGGAGATGAGAAGTTTGGAGAGTTCATGGAAATGGTCTTGAAGGAACATCAGATTGAGTACTTTAGATTCGTCTATGGGAATGACATTGTGCCTAGGTTGCCTTACGATGATTCAGCTTTCATGTTCAAGCATTTTGGGAAATGTTGCTACTTCGATAGCAAATATCAAGGAAAGGTGAGGATCTCTCTATCTCTCTCCATGGCTGGTTATATTAGTTGGGGACCAAAGGATGCTCAGAGTAACTTTAGTTATACGATAAATATATGCATTGCATATTTTGCCGAAGTGAGATGTGGTTAATTGATGTTAGTGCTGGCCATGCCACATAGGATGGCTGACATTCGCTTTATTGATTTCCAGCCAAAATTAGTTAGAAAGACTAAATTGCAAATTAAAAGGTTTATGACTGAATTAATTACTACATAGCAAACTTAGGATTTGTTTTTTGATAATTTTCCCAAATTTTTCATATGCAGATTGTCCGGGAAGAACCGAATGAGAACTACTTCTCGCCTCGACAAGCAATACCAATGATGATGAATGCGTGGCATGAGCTCCTGAGAAGTTTCATGATTGCTCATGAGAAGGGACCAAACTATAGAGAAGGATCATTGTTGAGGATTTTTAGAGTGATTGGCCTACTAATTCCAGGCATACCTGCTCATGCTCCTCAAGACTATGTAAATAGTACGAGGTTAGGGGCATCGCAGTTGTTCCTACACCAACAATGACTATGAATAGTAATGACACATACAATGTAATTTTGTCTATTAAGATTGGATTACCAAGATCAAGCTGTTGTATTGTGAGAAAAGAAAGAAATTAAAACACAAGTGTGGTTGATTTCATTAGGAGGGTAAGTAGCAAGTCTATCCCATTTTGTATACTTATGTAATATGTTTGCGCATTTCCTAATTGTTTGAAAATTAATGCGAACATGAGAAACAAATCAGTAACAAGAAAGAACATTATAGATTTTCATGATTTGGTTCGAGTGTTGGTGACCTATTCTATCAAGAGAGTCAGAAATCAATAATTTACTAATCACTATGAGAATTATAAAATAATAATTGCTTATACACTCCAATGTTTTTCAAATCTAAATCACACATGAACCCACATTATTTGCAAATAAAACAACTCAATTTAAATTCACAACTCACAAGCGCAAATCCACCCACGTTGAGAGAAATCTCTCGTTTCCATTGAAGAAAGAAATCTCCACTTTGGGAAAAATTGCTGTAGTTTTTTAAAGAATGAAAGTTGACCAAAATAACAAAAGGAAAGCTTCGACCGACAGGAAACTTCTTCTCGTTATTCCCCAGAAGATTCCAACTTCTCACAAACCAAACATTAGGGGTGATTATAGTCTGAGTTGAGTTGGTCCAACACTTAACCCAGGGACTAACTCCGTATAGTAGTGGTTCTTAATTTTTGAAACCAAAGACCGATCTTGTTGAGCTTGGGATTAAGGACCGAACTGACCCTATGGTTCCATTCTAGTTTTAGGGTCAATCTTGGACCAATTGATTATTTATTTATTTTTTTCATTTTTTGCATTTCCTAAAATGACAAGCATATTATTTCAAATTTCATATCTATCAACAGTGCAATATTGAGTAACTAAATTATGAATACAATACATATCAAATAGACACGCGGACCCCTAGAGTGCCATAATTTGGTAGAAAAGGACACTTAAGTGCCATAACTTACGAAAGGTACACTTAAGTGCCAAAATAGGAGCAAAATAAATCACTTGAGTATTAATCCGATCAAATTACATATAAGGCATTTTTCTAGCGAAGCGAGTCCAAAACGACGCCATTTTACATGCTGACGTGGCTTAATAATGCAAAAATGACGTCGTTTTGGGCTGACGTGGTAAAAAATAATATAAAAATTAAGTAAATTAAATTTAAAATTAAATTTAGTTAAAATATTAAGAAATAATAATTTAAAAATGTAAAAAATTTTAAAAAAGAAAAAAGAAAATGGGGCGGGCCGGCGACCCCGCCAACCCTCCCCCTCCGTCACTAGCCCTTCCCGGTGACGGCGGGGAGGTAGCGGCGGTGGCTAGGGGTTGAGCCCTAGCCACCCCTTTTTTTTTAATTTAAAATTATTATTTTTTAATTTTTCAACTAAATTTAATTTAATTAATTTTTATATTATTTTTTTAACATGACGGCGTCGTTTTGGGCTCGTTTCGCTGAAAAAATGTCATGTCAGTCTTTTGGCCGGATTTTGATCGAAGTGGCAATTAAGTGATCCATTTTTCCTCGAATGTGGCACTTCAGTGTACATTTCGTACGTTATGGCATTTAAGTGTCTTTTTATGCCAAGTATGGCATTTGAAGCGTTCTTTTGCCCTCAAGAATGCGTGAGATGAGGTTGAGGGTTGAGTCACCAACAACATACATAATCCTAGAAAAACTTGGCAACAATATTACTTCCAGGACGAAATTATTGAGGTTTGAAGTTCAGGAAATAAACATAAAGAATACATACAAATGCCAACAATTGCTAGGATTATTTTGGCTGTCGCTGCCCTACTTTAATAATTGTGTAGCACAAGGGTCCGACACTGACAACACATGAACTCGCAGTGATATTCCTGTGTATACGGTCAGAGAAACAGTAAACATAACAGTAACCCTTTAACACATGATGTTCACGTGGACGAACAATGGACAAAAATCGTGTGAAATCGTTCTTCTTTCTGTGGAAGAAAAGGGGCCATTTTTGTCGGTGGCCTGTCAAATGCAAGTATGGACTATTATTAGCTATGATGGTACGCATGCAGATTATCTTGGATTTGGTCGGTTATCTGTCAAGACCCAGTCAAAATCTTTGGCTGTAGAAAAGTCCTCTCATCTCAGTATTTCCATCAATGAAGTATCGAAGCTCTCTCGCAATACGAGTTTCTGCACGTGTGGCAGTCTTCCTATCTCGGCGTGTAGCCCCATTTTAATTTCGTTAATTTGCAACTATGGTAAGTATAATATCAGTTCAAATACCAGTGCCAGGGGACAGCATAGACGTGAAGATTGCCACGTGATATTATTCCCTTAGCTCAAAGATTTTAGATCTTATATCTTGAAATCGTAAATGATGTTCATAGCATCAACCCATCAGAGATTTTGAGGGTTTGTGAAGCATTAAACCGACGACAAGGACAAGCCTTTCGGCAACATTAGGCATGTCACTCAAAGCAATGAAGTCATTACGTTTACGTATTTAAGAGGTTGCTTCCTTAGGTTACGATATGTACAAGGGTTCCCTTGTCAAGAAAATTTGAAGAATCACGTAATTGGCTCCATAATTGACCGATTTGTTTGGGTGTGAGCTGGATCAAGTCAATATCTCTGGATATGCACACGACACCAAATCAGATACGAATAATCAAGCCAATCACCATAAGTAGAAATGAGATCTTCGGTCTTTTAGCTAGCTCTTTATTCTTCTTATAAAGTATAGTCTATATTTGCAGGGTCGAATTCAAGCGATCAATACATACAGACTCATTTTCTTCCTGGTAAATTAAAAAGGGTTAGAAGCCATAAAAGTCACAAAACTGGGATCGGACCTCTGTCACTCATATTTAATGACCTAATAAAACTCGATTTAACTTAATTAGCAACTGACTAAAAACTTGGATATTAAGTCGATGGAGTGTGAAACTCTTGCGACATCTCGAACTAGTGAACTTCAATTGAAGTTCATGAAGATCGTATTGTGGAAGTCTTCGTTTTGTATATTGGCACAACTCTTCTTAGGCTCAAAGCTAAAATCATATATTAGTCAACTAAATGCTCTTGTACACAAATTCTTAGAAATCTGATCCAGTCATCGAAGTGACTGAGGGGCTTTTTTTCTTGATTGGGTAATTCAATCGATTTAGGTCACTAAATTGACATCAAGGATGTTGGGATGGCACAATGAAATTCCAATATTTTCATCCAAGGAGATTGCCAAGCCAAAGTTCAAGTCCGAACTTATCAATATATCCAGTTGGATCAATTTTACTCCAAAACTTAAGCCAATGGGTTACGAGCCAATTAAGATACATTAACTACTCTGAATCACACCAATTTTCACATGTGAATCTCAACAATCACCCCTCCTATCTGGAATCAGTGTTAGGTTTACTCTCCCTTAATTCAGGTATCATTCTATATTAATATATCTTAAATTGAATCTCTAGCGCCTATCTTCATCAATGGTCTCTTTCCCCTGACCACACCATGAAGGCTACTATGGGGGACCATGTTGCTATCCCATAATGCTCACTACCTGGATCACAAGATTTCTTCATTGATATATCCACCAAATACCTAAACAGATCGAGAGACTTGCCAATCTACTATTGGTTTTGATGCCACTTATTGGAAACGTGCAATAGAGGTACGATAATTCAATTAAGGGTATCACCAAGAGAATACCCAAGTCCAAGCCTAAGCTTGTCAACATATTTAGTTAGAGCTGTCTTCATTCAAAAACTTAAACTAATAATTTATGAACCAACAAAGATATATCAACTGTTCCAAATCACACCAATTATCATGCATGCATCTCAACAAATGACCCCATATATTAGAATTATATCTTGAGCTTAAGCTTGAGAATGGATACAAACCATAATTTTTTCGGTTGAACGACCCATAGTTGAATTAAAAGGCAAACCAACACATATTTGAAAAGTTCTAACTGACTCTTGCCAATAGGATTGTGGCTAATGCAAAGATGAAATTTAATTGTCCTACCGAACTTCTTATCCTTGTCAACGTGCAAGAGCGCCCTGGTTTGATCAGTTCGTGAATTACATCCCATTGTCGTAATTTCTCTTTATGGATTTGATCTAAGAGAAAGTTTATTGGTGTCTGAAGCCATGAGAAAATCTTATGGTGAGCTTTGTGTACTCCTCTCTTCATCTCATTGCTTGATTTATAATGAAATCCTATGCTACTCTTCCATGGACTAATTAGAAATTGAGAAACACCAAGAGTGTTTATGTATTGCTCTTCCCATGGAGTAGGTCAAACCAGCAAACCGTCTATTTCTTTCTTTTAGTTTATTATAGTGTTTGATCGCTTATTTTTACAACTCTGTGCATGTTAAAAATATCTAGAAAACAGAGAATAAGTTCGGTTAAAAATCACATTTAATCCACTAATTCCCCTCATAACAAAGATCCAAGTACCAATTGCAGACTTATTATTACCTCATTGTTCTTGAACTTGGAGAAAAATTGTATCATTCCCTAATTTGTGATGTCCATTGCTACAAAGACCTTTTTTCTTCTGTCAGCTTAATCTACAGTATGGCTACTATGAATCATTACTGTTAAGTGAGTCTTCAATGTTTGTTTATGATGTATTTGTAACATGATTTCTAAGACTCCTCCTTCATGTATTTTCTTTTTGCTCCCAAATGAATCACATAACCTAATATTTAATTGAAAGGTGAATGTTTTCTTACATAAATCAAGATATGTCGTTATCGCGTTTCTTAAAATAATTGAATCATGTCGCTATCTACCACCTTCGAAATGCAGAAATGTGGGTCGGAGAAAACTCCAGAGAGGGACCCCACCTCCACAACGCCTTGGCTTCCCTTCACGCCATCAAAAGTCGACCAACTTTCGTACCAAAAGGTAATGTTTTAGCTTCTTTGAGTAACCTTAAGTACACCAAGACGAATCTGCAAACCGACATAGTTAATGGGTACTTACCATGACGGTGTGTAGGTGGACTTTTAAGCAATTGGACCAGACTATCAACACTTAATCAGAATTTGCATGTACGATCGACTTCAGTACATCCAGTATTTATTTATTTTTCGAGTAGGAAGAAAACGAAGCCTTTCAAGAAGCCTCTATAGATAACCCTTTGAAGACAAGTCCAAGAAGCAGCACGAGGCTCATCCAGGACAGTAGGAGCACAGACCCTCAAAACAAAAAAGGGAAACCCAGCCATCATCTCTCTCTTCTTTGCCTCAAAGCCATGGCTTGTGACAAGAGTTTCTCCAGCAGTTACATGCTGTTGAGCCCAGAGAAAGTCGGCGTCATCGATCTCTTTCGCATTTTGATGTACAGTGATGTGCACAAAAGAGAATGCGTAGACTCCTCCAAGGAAGGGGAGGAGAGCTTCGAGCGAAGGTGGATCATGTTTGTATCAATTCTCGTGCAGAAGCTTCTGCTTCTTGTGGCCAAACCCATGGCTTGGAGCGGGTTGGCTATCGAGTTTTGGTTGAATCTTGTGTCGAGCAATCGGGGCCTTGGAAGGCTTCTCGTCAACTGCTTTCGAGGTCAGTCTGCATAACTATTTATTACTAATATGCAACAACAATACTCTATCAAAACAGTTTGAAACGAGTCTATCTGGTTATGTTGTTGCTTCATTAGTAAAAATGTTCATTACTGAGCGAGGTGAATCAATTGCTAAATGAGTTATGGTTTCTGCGTCAGAAGTCCCACTACCTCGTGCTTTACACAGCCCGTGTTTGGTATGAAGAATCATTTCATTTCACACTGGCGTATTTGCAAAGCTGATGTGATATGACCAATAAAGCATGACCCCACATTTTCATTTTTTAATTTTTATTTTTGGAAATGGGACAAAAGCAATAATGGCATCTGATCAGAAATAAGATGTGTGGTTAGATTCATGATACCATTTTAAATAGGGTGCATGATCATTTAGAGTACATGTCGCTCACCAATTACAAGGTCAAGCACTGCACTGCTCAAAAAGTGGGACTAGTCTACCTAATCGTTTTGACTTTTCAATTGGAAAAATTAACGTGGGGTTGTCGACAGGGAAGGTGGTGATGCCGGATAGAGAGTCAGGGAGATTCCTATCCTGCCCCGGCAATTGGGACAAGAGAGTGGAATTGGACAAGGGCATCGGTCCTGGTGACAGCGAGTACTACGCGGCTCTCTGCAGTATGGCTTCCAAAGCATCCTACGAGAACGAGGCCTACCTCCAAACCACGGTCACCCGCCACTGGCAGGTCAAACTAGAGAGAGAGAGAGAGAGAGAGAGAGAGAGAGAGAGAGAGACTGTACATAGTTTGAAATTAATCTATGAAAGCATGGATCAGATCGGGACCAGGTCAAGACAAATAAGCATAATTTGTACTAAACAATAAAATTAACTAAGTTCCTAATACTGGCTGAACTTGGCCATGCCATCCAAAAATAACTTTGTCCCTTCTTATGTGCAGATGAAATTCTTGGGGTTCTACAACTTTTGGAATGGTACGGAGCTACACCGACATCTCTGTAGCTGTAAATAATGCCAAGATAATGACTGCCATATGTCGTATTCGTTTTCCTTTTGCAGATTATCAAGGGAAAGCAACCACTCAAGCCTTCATGTTACGTGACCGCGACACTATCGTAGTGGCCTTTCGAGGCACAGAACCTTTCGACGCGGATGCGTGGAGCTCGGACTTCGACCTCTCGTGGTACGAGTTCCTAGGGGTTGGCAAAATCCACGGCGGGTTCATGAAAGCCCTCGGGCTCCAAAAGACCCTGGGTTGGCCGAAAGAGCTCGACCCGTGTCTAAAAACGCCTGCGCCGTTGGCTTACTATGCCATAAGGGAGAAGCTAAGGGCACTGCTCGGCGACAACGACAAAGCGAAGTACATATTGACGGGCCACAGCCTGGGAGGCGCGTTGGCGATCCTCTTCACAGCGATCTTGGCCATGCATGGGGAGGCGTGGCTTCTGAAGAAATTGGAGGCAGTCTACACATATGGTCAACCTAGGGTTGGAGATGAGAAGTTTGGGGAGTTCATGAAGAGGGCCTTGAACGAACAAAATATTAAGTACTTCAGATTCGTTTATGGGAATGATATTGTGCCTCGTTTGCCTTACGACGATTCAGCTTTTATGTTCAAGCATTTTGGGAGATGTTGCTACTTCAATAGCAAATATGAAGGGAAGGTGAGGATCTCTCTCTCTCTCTCTCTCTCTCTCTCTCTCTCTCATATCATGCTGTGATTAAATTAGACTACTCATTCAATTTTCTTATTTGCTTAAATTTTTATATGAAGATGGTCCAGGAAGAACCGAATAAAAACTACTTCTCGCTTCGACAGACGATACCGATGATGTTGAACGCTTGGCATGAGCTCATGAGAAGCTTCACGATTTCTCGTGAGAAGGGACCAGATTACAAAGAAGGATCATTCCTAAGGATTTTTAGAGTGATTGGTCTGCTAATTCCAGGCATACCTGCTCATTCTCCGTATGATTATGTAAATGCTATGAGGTTAGGAGCGTCTCAGTTATTCCGACATCAACAATGACTATGAATAGTTATAGTTTTGCACAATGTAAGATTGGCTTTTGGGATTAAATCGAAATACAACTTTGCGGCCAATTTCTTCAGGACATTAAGTAGCGGCCTATCTCACTCCATATACTTTTTTGTAATATGTTATATAGGTATTGTCTGTGCATTTCCTAATACTTAAATTTTTAGATAAAAAGACCTATAAAATAAATGTGGTTGCAAAATACGTGTCAATGAGGTCAAATCTATATATTGGGTGGGGGAAAGAGATGTAGCCTTTATATGGAATTGATTTTTGTGGATTTTTTTAAAGAAATTGTTTGGACCTAGCGGGGCAAGGGCCACCACTGGCCCACCCTTAGGTCCGCCACTGCCTCCTTGTGCTGTCGTGGTGGCAAGCATCACTTGCTAAACCGCATTTCTTCTTAAAGGCATTATGGATGGATCAGAATCCACACCTCTAGACTTATTTGGATATCGCCACCTCGGCATTCAAGAGCAAGAGTAGGGCCTTACTGGGCATGTTTCCGAGAGAAAACGATCTGTCTTATAAGAGTTTTCTAGCTTAGCTTTTGTGTGATCGGAACAAACTACGTCACCGCAGCTGTTATAGATAACTTACTGTAAAAAATCACTTGGAGTCTCAATTGATATTAAACTTTCCAAGTAAACAAATCTATATAAAGGTAGCCATCTGTACTACCTTAGCAAACACACTAAATAGATAGGCACCCTTTCACAGCCTGCAGGCAATAGCCCTCGAAACGGTTCTTCAAACTGGCAACGAGAGGTTTGTTAGTATTTTCGAGAGGACGGTTCTTGTTCTGAGCATTGTGGTGACGGCAACTGCAGTTGGGTTGTTAGGTTATGGCATTTACCGGCGCTCTTGCTACCGTCTTGATATATCTCATCGTTCCATTTGCATGTTATTTGAAGATTGAAGGTGCCATGCTGATCAGTAAGGAGTAGCTTGTGGCAAACAAGGAACCAACTGAGGAGGGCTAGAGGTTTCACGGATCGAATCACGTCAACCCAATAACCGATTCATTTTGTCGAATTATTTATTTTATTGTTCGATCACTTGAATTTCACAATAGCTATTGTTAATAGATGCTCCCGATTCATTAGCAAGCTGGATCATGAAATTTTTTCGTCCTATTATCATGTCTGGTATATATTCCGAGCGTGGTTTGCATGATCAATTTCGAGAATAGTTATGCGGATGTTTCGCCTTTTGCTGCTATTGATGTGTGGATGCCTTGTTAATGTATGTGAATGAGTTGATCTCGTAAGATATCTTCCTTGGGCCTCAAGTTCCTTACATGACAAGTCATGAAAACGATTGGGTTAAAGATAGAGAAGGCCTTCCGTTATTGATTGTGTAGTTTTGGGCGTACAATCATTGGATGATACACGTTGAATTTGGCCATTGCTGAGCCAACCACAGGCGAGAAAGAATTTAAAAGGAAAGGAAAATAAACAAAAGATAGAAAAAAATAAAAGGAAAAAAATAGTAAAATATTTAAAAATTTTTTAAAAAGGTTCCAAAAGTTGTCCAGGTCAGTATTGGCGATACCATGTAGGATGACCAGTGTTCATGTCCATGTCCAAGTTGACAATATCATGTCAAAATTAACTGGATTGATTCAATTGGCAAATTTTTACAAAGTCTATAATTGATTTGATCAAATTAAAAGGTTTATGATTAAGTTGGCTACTGACTTTTTTAACAATCTTCCCCAACCTTATTTCCTGCATTCTTTTGGCCATACCATTTGAAATGGGAGAACAAAACCCGACCTGAAATTAATTAAGAAAGCCTGGATTATTGAGAGGGATACAAGGAAGTAAACGCCCTTGCATCAGTCGGCGATTGGCAAGGAAGTTTCCTCGACTGGTTTCCAAGGAAGAGAAAGAGTCCTGAAGGGGCAAACATATTGCGGTTCGTATGTTTATTGTTGTTGTTCAAAAGAAGAAAATAACAATTTACTTGTGTTTTCTGAAGTTTATTTTTCAGGGCCACAGGTGAGCTCTGAAAACAAGCCGCACATGGTGATTTGTGCAGGGAGTTTATGTCCAATTGAGAAGTCTCCTCTGCGAAGACGTGAATGTTTCAAGCCGCAATGTAAGACTTCGCGATCTATTTTGTCGAGCAATTACGCGAGAATTTCATTCTCCTCTCGCTTGACTTAGATTGCAAATTGTGAGTTTCTGCATTATTTAACAACACATCGCGTGGGTCAAATTTAAGCCACTGTAATGTTCGAGTTTTCTTCTTGTTTGGTAAACGGAATGGGCAAGAAACCATAAAAATAACTAAACTGGGATTTGAGCTCACCATTCAAACTTTGACTTGGAAACATGGTTTTACTTAATCGACGACCGACTAAAAAATGGCTATCGAACTTAGTGAATCTCAATCGAAGCTTATGAAGATTGTATTGTGGAAACCTACGTATTATTAAGCTCATTTTGTAAATTGGCACACCTCTTCTTTGACTCAGAGGCAAAACCACATTTTAGTGATTTCCAAAGAAAACAAGTCCATGCTAGGAGAGTCCGAACTGGGCTCTTGCTAACAGAATCCCGAGTGATGCAAAAATGAAAATTAATTTCCCTCAAGACCTCTTATCCCTATTGGAGTTGAAGTCCATTTCGACTGCAGAAAACGGCCTTTTTTTTTTTGTATAAAAATAATTTTTTTGTTGGATTGTGAGTTTGGTCTCTTCAGCATAATGAGTACGATTTATATTTGCTGTTAATGTGCAAGAGCGCCATGGCTTGTGCTGTTCATGAATTACATCCAATTGTCATAATTTCTCTTTGTGATCTTATCGTTTGATATACAGTGAAATCATGTCCTGTTCTTTCCTTGGAGTAACTGGGAAACTAAAAATACTAAGAGTATTTACGTGATTCGAGTGTGATTGTAATATTTTATTGTTTGATTTATAGTGAAATTTGTATTGCTCTTTCTAGAGGGTATGTTATACCAACTAGGTCATGTAAATTTGATGTCTTTTGTTTTTCAAGTTTTTGTTTAGTTTATTACGTGTGCTCAATAGCTTGATTCTACTCTACCATACGTGCTCAAACCATCTAGAAACAATGAAAATAGAAAGTTAGGTTGTATATCAAATTCAACCCATTGAAATCCCCAGAACAATGATCCAAATGGCAATTGCATACTTTGGACGCATGACACTTGATTCTCTATTGTGTAAATTGAATCAATTTTCTCCCTAAATATTGAGATATATATCTCCTATTTGAATTTAAAACTTATATGTGGGCCACATAACAAAAAAACTGCAAGCCTGATTTTTTAGCAAAGTTTAAAGCGAATGATTCCTACCGTCTTTAGTGCAACGACTGATGGTAGGGCCTGCTTAGATCTCTCTAGTCGCTACCATTTACATGACATGTGCAACCCAAAAAGTGAAGGAATTGAATCTCACGGCATAACATCAAATTGGAATGTGAATGTTTTCTTAAATAAATTAAGACATGTTGTAGCTAGGGCCGTCAAATGGGTGGGTTCAGGTTTGGGTTGGGTCGAAAATGGTTTAACTCAAATTGACCCATTTAACTCATTTTGACTCATTTATATACAATACAAAGTTAATGATCCATACCCAACTTGATTTTTTTACTAAAATACTTCAATATTTAATCCAATCTATGAAAATCCATATCCTCTAAGTTAGGCCGCTTTAGATTCTTTATCTATTATGCTATTTAGATAAAATTGATACTTTGAAAATGAGATGTTAAAAAATTGGTTTTTAGAATTGCGTAGAATTTTTAATTTTTGTATTGATTCACAATGAAGAATGAGAGAAAGATAACTTGGTAGTGAATTTATAAAATTATACCAACATATAATGTGGAGGAATTGAAATTTTAATTGAATGGAATATAGGATATTGGAAAAGATGATTTGTGTTGACTATGGAATGCAATGACAAGAACTAAGATTAGAATATTTCGTAACAATAACAATATTGAATGCAACCAATGAAATGTATAGTGTAATAACTAACATATGAAACCTACAAGAATAATAAAAATAATAAATAATGGGGAAAAATGAAACTGGCTTAAATCTTTTAATAAGAGTGAAGTTGGACTCATCTTACAGGCTAATCAAGATTTCTCTGAACTTAGAACAATGTGAGAAGTCCATTATTATCTCATAAAGGCTGAATAGAAAGTCATAAATGTGGGTTGTGTTTGGGTAAACTATAAACCCATCTAACAACCATATATTTTTGGGCTTTACAATTCTTAATCCATTTATGAACATAACTAATCCATTAAAAATGAGTTAAAAATGAGTGTAGAATCTATTTTGACAAGTCTAGTCGTCACCCCTTTTCTTGAATAAATTAAATCGTGTCATTACCACCTTCGAAATGCATAAATGAGGGTCAGAGATAACCACAGAAAGAGACTCTACTGTTAGGAAAATATGACTTTGAATTGGGTAGAACAATGAAATCAGATCTTTAGAGTAATCAAGTCAGTCTTTGAGGTGCGATATTACTTTCTTTAAGGATTTATTTGCACCATAAAGTTGCTAATGGTCACCGGCAAATTTCCTCCAGGATACAACAAAGTCTCAAATGAGAATACTAGATAGTAATTCTAATATTTCTTCAGGGTCTCTCATGGGAAATAATTAGAAACAATAGCTGTAGTTTCTTTCGAAAGAAACGAAAAAAAAAAAATGGAAGAAGATGTGTGTTTGATTTCAAAAAATATATACTTGTCTTTGTCTTTCGAATAGAGGCAACTCTTCAAAAGGTTGCAAAAAGAACAAAGGCAACATTTCGTGAACAAGTACGTTTCAAAGGTTACGTTGAAAAGACATAAAAATTCGAAATAAAAAAATAAAAAAATAACCGTAACTTTTCGTGAACAGTCGGACTATTTCAACAAGACTTTATACTTAATTTTTATAGAAATAAATCTGATTTTTCAATAAATAAAATTAATGATCATCGGTTAGTGCCAAATTTCGTCAACGTGCGCACTCACATCTTTTCAATGTGGGACAATGCATCTCTTCATTTGTTTTATAAACAAACTACCAACACCCACCTCCTCAAGGCGTTAGCTTCCCTTCATGAGCCCACCAAAGTTGATCGGCTTTCATAACAAAGAATTATAATTTTTCTCACGAGTAATCTTAAATAGAGGTGGACAGCTAAAAAATTGGACCAAGTACAATCAACAGCTATCAAAAATTACTTATTTATTTTCTAACCAGGAAGAACAAGAAACCGAACTTTGTTAATCAGCCAAGGAGCCCTCTATAAAGTACCCTTTGAAGCTAAGTTCAAGACGCAGCACAAGTCTCATCCAAAACAACAAGTACTCAGACCCTCCGAAACCAAAAAGAAACCTAGCTATCGTCTCTCTCTTCTTTGCCTCAAAGCCATGGCTTGTGACAAGAGTTTCTCCACCAGTTACATGCTGTTGAGCCCAGAAAAAGCCGGTGTCGTTGATCTCTTTCGCATTTTGATCCACAGTGATGTGCACAAGAGAGAATTCATGGACTCTTCCGAGGAAGGAGAAGAGAGCATCGAGGGGAGGCAGATCATGTTTGTATCCACTCTCGCGCAGAAGCTTATGCTTCTCGTGGCCAAACCCATGTCTTGGAGCGGGTCGGCGATCGAGTTTTGGTTGAATCTCGTGTCGAGCAACCGGAGCTTTGGAAGGCTTCTCGTCAACTGCTTTCAACGTCAGTCTGCATGATTATTATTATCATTATTATTTTTGGTGACCCGGGAAGCTCCATACGCAGTTAGCGGCGTAAACCTAGGATGACCAGTAGGGACCCACCTCCTACGTGCCGTAAGTAAGCCGCGCAAATGACGAGGTGTGGAGTTGAACTTTGGCCTTGCGGGTGGCCAGCATGCAACTCCACCAACTTTGCCACCAACAGTTTGGGTAGTCTGCATGATTATTTATTACCAATATGCAACAGAAATGCTTTTATTAAAACAATTTGAAATGAGTCTATGTAGTTATGTTGTTGCTTCATTACTAAAAAGTTCATTGCTGAGCGACGTGAATCGATTAGTTGTTGCGTCAGTCAAAGACCTTGTGCTTTACTCTGCCTGGGTTTATTACCAACGTGCCATTATTTCGAGGTCAGTCTGCATGATTATTTATTACCAGCAGTTATGTTGTTGCGTCAGTCAATACCTTGTGCTTTACTCAGCCTGGGTTTCGTAAGAATATTCATTTCATTTCACACTGGCGTATCGCCAAGACAGTGATCCCACATTCCAGCGATTTGTTTTTGTTTTTGTTTTTTTTGGAGTGGGCCAAAAGCAATAATGGCACATGGTTAAAAATAAAATGCGTGGTTAGACAAATGATTACATTTCAATAGTGGTGCATGATCATCTAGAGTACTTTTCGCCCGTCAATACTGACATGTTCATTCATGAATCATCTAAAGTCTCTTGGTTTAGAGTTTTCCCAACTACTTAAGATAAAATTAGCTCAAATAAAAAAAAAATCATTTGGTTTGGGTGAAAACAAGGGGACATTGCAATTTTTTTTTTTTTTTTTTGAAACCGAGTTTTGATTTCATTGGCATAGAATGGCAAGTTCAACGAGCTTCAATAAACTCCTTCAAGTTTCCCCAACACAAAAAGCACTTCCACGACTTCATCGTTAGTTCGTTAGGGTCGATCATGTATAAATGGCTGAGCTTGTAAATAAATGGCTGAGTTTTTATATCATTTTTGGATCCGGCTCACTCAGATCCAATCATTTCCCGTAAGAATACATTATACTAAGAATGGCTGAGCTTATCCAGTACCTAATTAGGCTCATCTGTGCCTGTTGATAATTCCTACACAAGAACAACTTCTTATGATTTAGTTTACCAACCATCAGAAGTTTCTACAGACTGATCAATTGTTGTATCCTCTAGAAAATACATGTGGGTGAAGAAATTGATCAAGCAGTTCACTGCTCTCAAAGTATGAGCAATCTGCCTAATCGTTGGGACACTCCACTTGGAAAGACGTAAAGACGTTGACTTGTTATGTGTGGTTGTGAATAGGGAAGGTGGTGATACCGCATAGAGAGTCGGGGAGCTTCCTGTCCTTCATCGGCAACTTGGACAAGAGAGTGGAATTGGACAACCGCATCAGGCCTGGTGACGCCGAGTACCATGCGGCTCTCTCCATGATGGCTTCGAAAGCATCCTACGAGAACGAGGCCTACCTTCGAACGACGGTCACCCACCATTGGCAGGTCAAACCTGAGAGAGAGAGAGAGAGAGAGAGAGAGAGAGAGAGAGAGAGAGAGAGAGAGAGAGAGAGAGAATCTAAAGCGAAAATAAACTCGTACTTGTTTGAGGTTAATGTATAAATGAAAGCATGGTTGATGTTTGTGACCAAAGTCAAAGTGATGACCAGAAACAAGAAATCGCGAGCCAATCCATTCAATGTACGCTTCGTGTAGCTTAACAGTCCGCTAGAATTAAAGCCAAAAGGAGTAAAGCAATTAATCTTACTTCATACTAAGGAACTCAATTAACCAAGTTCCTAATACTTGTACAATTGACAATAGAATAACTCATTTATTAATAACTGTGTCTGAACTTTTGTGCAGATGGAATTTTTGGGGTTCTACAACTTTTGGAATGGTACGGACGAATATCGTCATCAATGTAACCATAACTTATAAACCAAAATATTACTTGCCAGATGCCTTATTCGTCCTTCTTTTGCAGATTATCAAGAGAAAGCAACCACACAAGCCTTCATGCTACGCGACCGTGACACCATCATGGTCGCCTTCCGAGGCACGGAATTTTTCGACGCGGATGCATGGTGCTTGGACGCTGACCTCTCGTGGTACGAGTTACCAGGCGTCGGGAAAGTACACGGTGGGTTCATGAAAGCCCTAGGGCTTCAAAAGAGCCTAGGTTGGCCGAAAGAGCTTGACCCGCATCTGAAAACGCCCGTGCCGTTGGCTTACTATGCCATAAGGGAGAAGCTAAGGGCACTGCTCCGTGAGAATGACAAAGCGAAGTACGTGGTGACAGGCCACAGCTTGGGAGGCGCCTTGGCAATCCTCTTCCCGACGATCTTGGCCGTGCACGGGGAGAAGTGGCTGATGGAGAGATTGGAGGGGGTCTACACGTTTGGTCAACCAAGGGTTGGAGATGAGAAGTTTGGGGAGTTCATGGGGATGGTCTTGAAGGAACATCAGATTGAGTACTTTAGATTCGTCTATGGGAATGACATTGTGCCTAGGTTGCCTTACGATGATTCAGCTTTCATGTTCAAGCATTTTAGGAAATGTTGCTACTGCGATAGCAAATATCATGGAAAGGTGAGGATCTCTCTATCTCTCTCCATGGCTAGTTATATTAGTTGGGGACCAAATGGTGCTCAGAGTAACTTTAGTTATACGATAAATATATGCATTGCATATTTTGCCTAATTGAGATGTTAATAATTAATGTTAGTGCTGGCCATGCCACGTAGGATGGCCGACATTCACTTTATTGATTTATGGCCAAAATTAGTTAGAAAGACTAAATTGCAAATTAAAAGATTTATGATTGAATTAATTACTACATAGCAAATTTAGGACTTTTTTTTTTTTGATAATTTTCCCAAATTTTTCATACGTAGATTGTTCGGGAAGAACCGAACGAGAACTACTTCTCGCCTCAACAAGCGATACCAATGATGATGAATGCGTGGTATGAGCTCCTGAGAAGTTTCATGATTGCTCATGAGAAGGGACCGGACTATAGAGAAGGATCATTGTTGAGGATTTTAAGAGTGATTGGCCTACTAATTCCAGGCATACCTGCTCATGCTCCTCAAGACTATGTAAACAGTACGAGGTTAGGAGCGTCGCAGTTGTTCCTACACCAACAGTGACTATGAATAGTAATGACATATACAATGTAATTTTGTCTCTTAAGATTGGATTACCAAGATCAAGTTGTTGTATTGTGAGAAAAGAAAGAAATTAAAACACAAGTGTGGTTGATTTCATTAGGAGCGTAACTAGCAGTCTATCCCATTCCGTATACTTATGTAATATGTAACAAGAAAGAACATTAGAAATTTTCATGATTTGGTTCAAGTGTTGGTGACCTACTCTATAAAGAGAGTCAGCAGTGAATAATTTACTAATCACTATGAGAATTATAAAATAATAATCACTTATACACTCTAGTGTTTTCAAATCTAAATCACACATAAACCCACAATATTTGCAAATAAAACAACTCAATTTAAATTCACAACTCACAAGCGCAAATCCACCCATATTGAGAGAAATCTCTCGTTTCCGTTGAAGAAAGAAATCTCCACTCCGGGAAAAATCGCTGTAGTTTTTAAAGAATGAAAGTTGACCAGAATAACAAAGGGAAAGCTTCAACCGACAAGAAACTTCTTCTTGTAATTCCCCATAAGATTCCAGGTTCTCACAGACCAAACATTAGGGGTGAGTATAGTCTGGGTTGAGTTGGTCCAGCACCTAACCCAGGGACCAACTTGTATAGTAGTGGTTTTTAATTTTTGAGACCAATGACTGATTTTGTTAAGCTTGGGATCAAGGATCGGACTGACCCTATAGGTCCGTTCTAGTTCTAGGGTCAATCTTGGACCAATTGATTTTTTTTTTTTCATTTTTTTGCATTTTCTAAAATGACAAGCATATTATTTCAAATTTCATATCGCAACCTCCCTTTTAGGCACCCTTACGTGCGGGCACGTGTGGAGGTTAATGGCTCACTAAGTGTTAAGTTTAGTCCAAGCTCTCCTAAGCCCACCAATTCATGACTTATGGTCCGACTATTAAACCTACAAGTCAATTTCAAATACGAGTCACCACTAATTGATTTTGGGTGAGTTAATTAGAAACCCAAGTGAAATATTTGGACTCTTGAGTAATCAGAAAAATTAGGATCGGAGATTTGATTATACTAGTTAATCACTAATATCCTTTCAATGCTAATATTGTTTAAATATCAAGTAAAGCACTTAGGCAACATTTTATACCAATCACGAGTTCTGGGATTCAATTCCTAACCGGATTAATAAAAATCCATGCATCACAATGACGCAATTGGATAAGCCAACAGTTGCTTCCAATAACTTAAACTTGATTTTTTTTTTTTTGGTTTTCGAAGATTTTCCATGTATTTGTTTAAAAAAAACTATTTTTTTGGCTTGTTCTTATTTTTTGGAAAATATACAATATTTTTGGATTTTTAACAAAAATATATTTTTAACATTAAAATAATATCATATTATTTTATAAGAAGAAAGTGGATCTAGGTCGGGCTACCTAGCCTGATTAGGCTCAACCCGACCTGGATTGACTAGGGCCTGCCAAAATGGGCCTTTGTCTTGAATTTGAGGGATTGGGCTCCAAAGAAAAGCCCACTTCTAATTTAATCTCCTAGGTCAATCTCAAATGAAAGAAAGGCAAGGCCCACAACTTTGCAAGTTCACGTGTGTCTGGCCCGGATCGACCAGATTCCTACTCTGCTAAGACTCGCGTGCCCGACCTAGTTCTTAGTTGCCGACCCGACTCTCGGTCACAGTTGACAGCATGCCCGAGAAAATATTGGCTGCAGCTCTTATTCTAGCGTGTCATCATACTAGTCCACTTGTGAGATTTTGTGGGACCACTGCCAACTGTTCTAAAAGCTTAAGCTGATAGATGAAGGCGTGGTTTATTATTTAAATATTCTAATACTCTCCCTCACATTTAGTCTGGTCTTTTTTGCCTAGTACTAGGCGTGAAAATTTAATTGGGGAGACAAATAGGGGCCTGGAATACTTGAACTCAGGACCTCCTAGCTCTGATACCATGTCAAAATCTGTTTGAAGAGGAAGAAGAATAGCTAGAAGAAGACGTGGGAAGATTTCTGTGTATTTGATTCGTATATGAAGTGATGTACAGATCTATCTTTATATAATACAATGAGAATAATAAATAAAGAATGAGTATATTTCTTAAATCTAAGTGTATCATATCTAATCCTAAATTGACTAAAATAAATGATCTCTAGAATAGTATCATATCTTCCAACACCACTCACTGCGCGACACGTGTCGTGTGGGCCCCACCATGCACAGCCCTCTGACACATCCTCTCTCCTCTCGTCTCTCTCTTCCTACTGCTCTTCTTTCCTTCATTTCTTCTTTCTTCTTCCCTTTGCTCACGCTTTCCTTATTTTTTCTTTCTCCTTCACTTGCCTCATGGTCCTTCTTCGACCTCAGCCCTACCTCCGGCATGTCACCTCGTCTATGCCTCCACCCGCATGTTCCTTCTTCTTCTTCCCTTTGTCCGGTGTCTCTCCTCGATTTGAATCTGAACTTTGCGTGCCAAATCTATCTCCCTCCCTCTTTCGGACAAAAGCGAGGAGACAGAAGAACGACCAAGAAGAGTAAAATTAATCAAGGAACAATCTTTGAAGGAGAGAGAGGGAGGGAGATGGGAGTCGGGGTTGGTGAGGAAGATGGGGGTCTTACTTTGGAGGAGAGGAGAAACGTGCAAGAGAGAATGGACTCCAGTTTCCCGAAGGAGGAAGATGACGACGGCGCCGACATCGGGTCCCGTCGTCAATGAGAAATCAAGAGTTCCGATACCCAGATGTGGTGGTGGACGAACTCTGTTGTTGTCCCCACGAGACAAGCGGAAAAGAGAGAGAATGAGGAATGCGTGAGCAGAGGGAAGAGGAAGAAGAAATGAAGGAAAGAAGAGTAGTGGGAAGAGAGAGACGAGAGGTGAGAGGGTGTGTCAGAGGGCTGTGCATGGTGGGGCTCGTGTGACACGTGTTGCGCGATGAGTGGACTAGTATGATGACATGTTGGAATAAGAGCTGCATCTAATATTTTCTCGAGCATGCCGGCTTGCGATGTGGGGGTGGGGGTGGTAGTGAGCAGCAAGCTACTCGGCTAGTCGAGTCTGAGATGCAAGGGGCGGCGGTTAGGGCTTTTGGGTGTGACGCCGATGGAGGCGGTTAGCGGCAGGGACGATGGCGGATAGACGGCGACGGGCGCAATGTGAATAGGCGGCGTCGTCAACTCTAGCGTCCCTGACCACACGAGCTACAACGACGACGACAACGGGATACCCAGAACAAAGAAAGGAGAAGCCGAGCAAGACATGAAAGAGAAGAATAAAGGGGTGGCTAGTGGTGTCCCCACCTGGCATGGCGGCACAGGCACCATGGTCTTGCTCGGGAGGTTTTTATCCTTGAATATCTCTCTCTTTCAGCCTTGATTTCTTCCTTTGCCCTCAGATCTTGCTTGCTCACACAAACCTCTCTCGGATCTCAGTGTCACAAGCTCTCTGTGTCTCTCTCTGTTCAAGTTTCAATCCCACTTGGACTTGCTCACTCTCAGGATGCCCCGGATTTCTCTTAGGGTGGTCCTTCGAGCTCGCTCCTCCGATCTCTCTCCATTTCAGATCTCACTCGCTCTCAAGCCTTCCTTGCTGTCTCTCAAGGGAAGTTCTTTAAGCTCGCTACTTCTGTTGCCCCCTTTTTGGTATTGTGGATGTCCTATTTATAGGCAAGGAGGCTGATAGATGGAGGTGCTCGGACTACCGGTCCTTGGTAGGCCGATTCGCCATGGCGCAGCCGAATCGACATCCTTTCATCGTCCACTTGCACTCCTTAGTTCGGAGGCATTGAAAACGCCTGCCCTACCGTCCCATTCGTCACTGGCCTATTCCTCTTCTTCCACTATAGGCCGTTCTCACACATTGTCATCGCTTCGCGTGAGTTGCAGAGGCGGAGAGGCCAGGAGGAAGGAGAAAACGGGGAGGGGTTGAAGAAGATGACTCCCCCTCTTTATATCTCTCTCTCTCTCTCTCTCTCTCTCTCTCTCTCTCTCTCTTTGGCTTTTGTCTTTTTGTTTATTATTAGGGAAAAGACCACAAAAAATCCCAAATTTTATCCAAAGTGACAAATTTATCCTAAACTTTTTTTGTGACATGAAAACCCCAGACTTTGCAAATTGTGACACATTTACCCTATCAAGAGCATTTTCGTCTTATTTTTTTTTTCTACTCCTCTCTTCCCTTTGCCGGCCATGGCGAAGGGAAGTTGGCGTTTGGTGAGGGCTACCCTCGCCAACATCGGGCTACCCTCGCCGATGTCGGGCGAGGGTGGCCCTCAGTCGGGTTGGGCAAGGGCCTCCCTTGCTAGATCTAGCAACCCCTCGCTTGACGCCGGCGAGGGCAGCCCTCGTCGGCGTTTGGCGAGGGTGGCCCTAGCCAACCCAGGCAAGGGCGACCCTCGCCTGACACCGGCTTCCCTCTGCCGGCTCTGCCATGGCCGGTGGAGGGAAAAGAAAAGAAGAAGAAAAAAAGTAAAAAATTAAAAAGTAAAAAGACCAAAATGCGCTATGGTTTAGGATAAATGTGTTATATGGATAGAAGTTTAGGATTTTTTGTGTCATGAAAAAAAAATTTGGAGTAAATGTGTCACGATTGATAAATTTCAAGATTTTTCATGTCACAAAAAAAAATTTTGGATAAATTTGTTACTTTGGACAAAGTTCGGGGGTTTTTAGTGATTTTTCTCTTATTATTATTTTTTTTTTCTTTTTTCAACCCCTTTCTCTCTTTCTCCACGCCAAGAGAGGGCTAGCCCCTTTCTTTGACTTTTCTACTATCTTCAATCCTTTTTTTTTTCATGTGCAGGGCACTTGCTCTTCCTTCACGTATGTGGGCAAGATTGAAGAGAGAGAGAGAGAGAGAGAGAGAGAGTCCACTTCGTGTCGGTCCATGTAAAAGAGAGAAAAGAGCCCTTTTTTTTAATCAAAATAATTTTTATATTTACCCAAAATGCAATAATAAAATGAAAAATAAAAATAAAACTTAGTTGATGTATATAATATTAGTGCCTATGTGATGCAAAAATCCTTTTTGTAGGGCCCAATTGGTTCCTGATTTTTATACAATTTTTATCATAAATACTTGTTTAAAATTTAGATGTCAACAAATAGAGGCGAGTGAGGCGAGTAAAGAGAGGCAAGTCGCTAGGGGTGATCGGTTCCCGGTTCGGTCAGGTTCCACCTTGGAACCAGGAACCGGACCGGGAGCACTGGTTCCCAAAATTACGAACTGTGGACCAGACCGTTTGGTCCTAGGACCGGGTTTCGGTCCGATCTAGTCCGATCCAACAAAATCGGCTCTACTTTTTTGCACTAAAGATTGACCGCCATGGACGTCGTCTACGCCCTCAAGAGGTAGGGCAGGACTCTCTATGGCTTTAGCGGTTAATTCCGTTTGGGGGGTGTTTTGCTTCAATGCGCTTGTTGTTGAATTGGGTATCATTGTGGATGGTTATGGTGCTTTAGGGTTAGGGCTTTTGATTTGGTTTTGAATCGAAGTCACGTGTAATGTGAATACTTTAATGAGAAGTTAGTGTTCGCGGTGGTCAATTTCTGCGTGGAATTCGTTTGGCAATTATCCTTTCCATTTTAAATTGTTCGTACTCTGCTGGTCATCATTCATGATTGCTTACCCATCTCTGCTAAAATTGTTAATAGTGGCAAAATTGAATTGGCTTATCTTTTTTCACATTTCTGTAAGTTTGTAGTTGCTGGAGTCTCTTGCTAGCTCTGTGCTTCTCTTTGGTGTTATTGGCAGGCAATCTCGTGTCCTTGTGTTTTACAAGTCATGTAGCTCTGTACGTTAATAGGTGAAGTTGTGTTTCAATTGCAATTGAACTCGAATCTGTTAGCCTTAGCATTTTGGTGATTTATAAACATTAAACTAGTTGCAGGTTGAAGTGAGCTTTAAACATGAGATTGGGGTTGATAAGCATATCGATCGATTGTTGCAATTTTAGTGGTGTGTTTTCTGTTGGATATGGTCACTGCAGAACCGACATTCTTGTTTTCAGGACTTGAATATGAGGTTTTGGAAGTTGTCTTTTTTGTTTCCTTTGCTCGGCTCTTCTGCTTGTTGGGTGATCCGGAAATGCTTCGTTGGACATGGTAAAGAGCTGTATTCGGCACTTGAATTGGCCGATAGCTGTCGAGCTAAATTCGCCCTTTCTTGATTCATCCGAAATGGATCTTTGCACACATACATAGTAAGATCAGTTGGGTTTGGTATGTTTTGTGTTAATCCCACGTCGAGTAGAAGATGAAACTAACAGAGAGATTTTTTCTATAAATAAAAGAGTAACAAACAGGGTTTTAATGGTCTATTGGCCACATAAGAGGTTTCTACCTCAAATTGTAATTTTGGTTGTAATAAGTTATCATGTTTATATATTTTATTAATTTTATGTATATAAATTATAAATAAAAAAATTCGGTTCGGTCCGCTCGGTCTGGTTCCCGGTTCCAAGGTGGGAACCAGACCAAACCGGACCGACCGGCCACTGGTTCCAAGATTAGGAACTAGGAACCGGACCGCCGACCGTGGGAACCGCCCAAAATCGGCCGGTCCGGTCCGATCCGGTTGGTTCCTGGTTTGGGCGGTTCCCGTTGCACACCCTTACAAGTCGCGAGATGAGTGGTGAATAAGGTGAGCAAGGCTAAGGCAAGTGAAGAGGATTTATTTATTTATTTATTTATTTTATGGTTGAATTATGGCTGGATTTCTTTCTACTTTCTAATTTACATGACAAATTAAAGTGTGAAGATAACAAAGGAAGAACCGCTAGAATTTAAAGTAGACAAAAGTAGATAATATATAATATATATTATGTATAGGGTTGATCTAACCCTAAAATCCCAGGATTAAGGACCGACTTGCATAGGGTCTAAGAATCTCAACATCAAAGACTAAACTAGTTCCCTAGGAACTAGACCAAGACCAGCCGGGTTGGGCTGGTCCAGGGTTGTACTTGAGTTGACCTTTAGACCGATGCTCACCCCTACCAAAGATAACAAAAATCATTCAAAGTCTCATGATTAACATCAGACTTGTTTTTTGTTGAATAGTTTAAACTGAAGATTTAATTTAATATTATTAATTTAGCCTTTCGGGAAACCACCTATTTGAAATGTGTGATACTAAAGCATGTGTCAATGAGGTCAAATTCTAGCACGCCTCTTATCTTTATCCCGATAATATTAGGTAAAGAAAAGAGGTTTGCCCTTGAAAATATTACGTGTTGAAATCATAAAAATTCAAAACTTGTATATTTATGACAAATTTGTTTTAAACTAATTTTTTGACAATAAAAAACTCCAAACATTTGCACCTATGACAAATTATCTTGAATTAATTTTTTGATTACCAAAAACCGCAAAGTAGTACATTGGTAACAAATTTACTCTATATTAGTTTTTGTTAAATTAGATTAATACCATGTAAAACCACAAAATGATATACGTATGGTAAAATTCCAAACTGTACATTTATAAACTTTCACGTATCATCCAATTTAGTAAGCTAATGGAAACTAATGGAGGGTAAATTTGTCACATGCATTCCAATTTGGGTTTTTAGGATGATTAAAAAATTAGTTTGTAGTATATTTGTCACATATGTACTAATTTGGAGTTTTTTTGTATTAATTTAAATATTTGACGTTAATAATATAAAATTTTTTTGGGCCTACGTCTGCTCCTTGTACTTGACATGGCAGCAAGCATCACTTGCCACATTGCAATTCTTCTTAGAGGTACTGTGGATAAAAGGGAATCCTCACTTCAAGACATATTCGGATATCGCCACTTAGGCATTTAAGAGTAAGGGTAGAGCCGACCGAGGGCTTAAGGTGGTTGCTGTTCCCTGTTCCCTATGTCCCATCTCTTCATCTCGTCCTTCAGCTTTGAGATTTCATGTTCGGCCCTGCCTACTGGTCATTACCATCTTCCTACACATGAAGATGAAAACGCATGTTGATTTTACAGTGATACTAAGCGCATGAGAGGTTCATTGGCACTAGACCTATCCTTATAATCTTTTCTTTAGTTTGTTTCCTTTTTTCTTTTTCTAATTTAAGCAACTAATCCATTTTTAAATAGCATTTTGTGATGCAAAATTACACTAAATAAAATTGTAGTAACTTAAGTCCAACCATCGGGTTGGAGGGAGAACCATAATTTGGAGGTAATCACTCCCCCAAGAGCTCGGATGATAATCTACCAACCCGTGTCCAACTATTTGGCTTTTCTCTTTAGCAGGGAAGAGGATGATTTGCTGAAACTTATAAAAGTATGTTATGGGAAGTGAGAGTCAGAAGAAAAGAGAAGAGAAGAGAAAGTTATGTTTTTTTCTTTCCCCTTTTATTATTTTTATTATGTTTTTTTTTTATCATTTTTACATTTATTGAAAATTTTAAAATTGATTTCGTGTGTGCCGGAATCATGTGTCAGAATTCCAAATTCGGATGCCCGAATTTTGGACTTGAGTGTCAAAGAGTTGATCAGATGTTAAATTTTCTAACACTTGTTGATTGAGTGTCGGTGTTGAATGAGAATTAGAGAGTGTACTTAGACACGACATGAAGGCTTTCGGAAAGTATCGGTATTTCCTAACTTTTTGACAAGTACAATACTTCATCGATGGTCCAATACAACCGCATATAAAATGCTTCCATAGTTTAACAATGGAAATCTTTTAGTCTTCAATTAAGGGGAAAAGGTCTGAATTAAGATTTTATCTATTCGTCCTGCTATCACGTCGAGTTGGTATATCTTTTGTGGCGGGGTTTGCATTAAGATAAGTAATCGGTATCCAAATTACTTACGTGGGTGTTTTGCCTTATTGGCTCTTGATGTATGCATGCGTTGATAATGTAAGTAGATTGGTTTATTTCACTAAATCTGTTTTCGTAGGGCCTGAAGTTGCTCTCGTTGAAGGTCCTATTGCATAGAGAACCTAACGTAGGGCGACTGATGGCGTATTTCTTAACTAGAAGGAATTTTGCGGTTGTATAGGACCATCGATGAAGTATCGTACTTGTCAAAAAGAACAGTTTTGCATCAACCATATAAGGCTGGATACTTGTGAACGGAAAACAGAAATTTGTCTATATTCATAGTATCTAATGGCAATTTCAAAGAGAAGAATATCATATGTTGAAAGAGCGATATAAACAAATTGGAAAAAAGGTGATGTGAAATCAAGCTATGTATGTAAATAAAGACGTTTGTTTTCGCAAAAAATAAATAATCTGAAATTATTTTTCTAAATAATGATCGATTGTGGAATCGAAGATAACTATGTAAGGTAATAAGATAAATATGATATTGAGGCTCTATTCATTTCATGAAAGATATCATGTTTCTGTAAAATATTTTATAGGAAGCCATTTTCAAAGAAAACAATCATATTTTCCTTTGTTCGGCTTAAGCTTGAAAATGGAGTGGAAAATATTTTCCATTGTTCAATATATGATTTGATTTTAGGGAAAATCACCAAAAAAAATTGAATTTTAATTGTTTTAATCAACCAAAATATTTTAATTTAAAAAAAAAATTGAAAATTAAATTATTTTTATTATAAAAATCGAATTTTGACTATTTTTTAAAAAAATTTTCTTTTTCCTTTGTCTTCCCCTTCCTCCCCCTTCCTCCATCACTGCATGCCTTGACGATGGCTCGCTGCCCAGCAATTGACCAAAATGTGGATTGGCAAGCTTGATGCTCGATTGAGTTTCACTAAGGCCAATGAGCTTGTGGCTCGCCAAATCCAAGTGAGCTTGAACTCCACCGAGGTCGGCAAGCTTGCAGCTCACTCGATCTAGGCAAGCCCAAGCTTCACCGAACTAGGTGAGCTCGAGCTCCAATGAGGTTGTGGCTCGCCAAATCCAAGTGAGCCCGAGCTCCATCGATGCAGGTGAAGTTGAGCTTCGTCGAGGCCAATGCGACTCACTAGATCTAGGTGAGCTCAAGCTTCGCCAATTGAGGCAACCTCGAGCTCCACTGAGGCCGACAAGCTTGTGGCTCGCCAGATCTGGGTGATCTCGTGCTCTGCTGAACTAGGCGAGATCGAGCCTCACTCTTGTCGGATTCAGCCTCGGGTGAGGTGGAGCCTTGTGGTGAGGAGCTTGCCGGCTTGTGGCAAGGCTTGAGTTGGCCTGTGGCTGATTGTCGACTGTCTCTGTAGCTAGAGATCGGTGACCGGCTAGGGCCAAGGAAGAAGAAGAAGAAAGGAAGAAAGAAAAGGAAAAAAAAAAAGAAAAGATAAAAGAAAAATTTAAAACTTGATTTAAAAAAACAAATAAAGATAAATGCAATATAAAAATAAAATGAAAATATGTTTGGTGAAAGAAGATGATGTGGAAGAGATTATGGAAAATGTTTTTTGTTTTTGAAAAATGGAAAACACTTTCCCTACTCTTAATCAATAGCGGAAAATTGTTTTCATTAATTAGTTCATTTTCCGTGAGATAAACGTCAAAAATCTGAAATACATTTTTTTAGAAGTTATTTTTGGTGAAAACGAAGCCTAAATATAATCAATCAAAGATATACACTATCAAAAGAGATAAATGCATGTGCTCATCTTCATTATTCAAAGGGACCAAAATCAGAGGGCCACCACAAAAAATAAATGAGCATCAAATTAAACCGCTCTGATGAATTAGATAAAAGGCATCTTCCCTCCGTAGATATCTACTCATCATCTTCCTCCACACTGCTTTCCTCATCTTCGTCTTCACTGTTCACCTCAGACATAGAGTTCTTAGACTCCTCTTCATCTGTTTTGGTACCTTAGCCTGTCTTTCGACGTAAGCTTTCATGCCCTTCTCATACTCAACCTTCCTTTAATTAGCCTTGGCTATATAAGGTTAGCATCAGATAATGACAACCACTTGTCTCCCCCAGCTTTGCCAACAGCAGCCACGGATTTATTATTAGGGTGTTTCTTCTTATATTGCTTTCTGAACTCTTCCATGAAGACGGAGAAGGCATCCACAGGCCTTTTAGGCTTGTAAAACTGCATATCAAACAATCAGGCTTATGTCACAAAATTTGAGACAATATATATATATATAAATCATATTTTAGCAATATAAATATGTCACAAATATGAATCACATAACATAAAAACGCTCGTGGGCTAAGTTTTTAATTTAAATAGATTCATAATTATATCATGAAGAAACTATCATATTATATTCCCTTCCTTAATCCTTGTGGGTAAATTAAAAAAAATAATGCGATGTTTCATCCTAATTAATCATATTAATATAATGAAAATTCCCGTGAGATAAAATTCATCATATTAATAAAATTAATTACAATTAATGTCCATTTCCAAATGTAGTTTGGTGGCTTTTAATATATAATTTAATTAATTAAATATGTTGTGGCTACTCTATAACTAATTAAAATATATGGATCACTAGACATTTGATTGCATGCATAAAATATTCACAAAAATGCATGAAAGGGCAAAATAATAAATAAATGCACAAAGGGGCGAAACAGTAAATAGATCGGCCAAGGGCACAATTGTAAAATTGTAGGAAAGGCAAAACGAAAATTTTAAATGTGGCAGAGGGGCAAAAGAGTAAATAAAGCGACCAAGTGCAGAATCATAAAAACGCTAGAAAAGGTGCAAAAGCGCATCAGGCGCATGCCATGCACCCACCTGGCAGGTGCGCGGGTGCGGGTGCGGGAGCGGGCGTGTGTCCCGCACGCGCCTTGTAGATGCAGCGCGTGCGCGTGGCGCCCACGCGCCAGCGGTTCTGCGTGCATGGATCCCACGTGTTTCTTCCTCCGCGCGAACATAAGGCCTTCTCTAGCCCTTTTTGGCCATTCCGCCATCTGTTACTTCTCCGGTGGCCCATCTCAGAGCAAAATAAATGATGGATTTTGAAGACCACACTGGTATGACCACATAGGTCCAAGTTTTGACAAAAATAACTAAGTAATTGGCCCCGAATCAAACAAAATTCCTCAAATGCAAACCTTGAACTGCTCTGACTTCTGATTGCTCAATTAACCTCCGGTGAACACCGAAATTTGGCTGGAATCAAAGATTTTCTGTTGATCCCAAAATGGTCGAATTACTGTTCATCTTCAAAAGGCCTGAAAAGTACACCAAAAATTCGACAAAAATAAGGCAAATGCATCAAATAAGCTCTTATACCAAATGTTAGATGTAAAAATCAAATAAGGAAAAACAGGATCAATGTAAAGCAGACCTTTAGCCATTGTTTGTATTGTGCTTGTTAGAATTCATGGAAATTTAGCGAAATTACGGGCACACTCTGCTGACCTAATCCCCTCGCATACTGATGGTGTATTTCAAAATGAGAGGGTATACGTTAAATCTTGTGATTACCCTTAAGAAATGAACGATAATTCCTTTTATATGCTGTCTCAAATCAAAGCGATTACCAAATGGGCGGTCGCCACGAAGAGATACGAAGCGTGGAAAAATTGCACGTGGAATAACCGCTACTTTAAAGAGAGCGTGAGTCTAAAAATGAGAGATTACATTATATAGATAATAGTCACGCGGCTCAAAAATTGAATTGATGCAAGTAACTTAAGTAAACGGGAAAAGTGCAGTCGACTATCATGGAAATTGTAGAATTGATTTGCTTGGATATTTGATGGATGTTGCAATTTTTTCGAGAAAAAGTGCCATATTAATGCTTATAGTTATTGACGACTACTTGAAGACGACCTGGATGTTTATGTTAGGGCAAAAGTTTGGTGATATTATCAAGATCATACTGTTGGGAGTTTTGATCATATAGAGATTGATAGGACCATCGAGCATCTTCATTTAATATAGGCTCCAACCGTTGAAGAACTCCATGCATTTCATTTTCATTGGCTTGACTTTGAAGTACTTATATGTTCCTCAAATTTTTTATTCAAATATGCAATTTTTTCTTTACCTATCACTTCCTAATTGACAATTACGTTAGATAAAAGTCATGAAAATAATTGAGTTGAAGATGGAGATGGCCTTCCATTATTCATTGGATAGCTTTATATGTACCAATCATTGGATGACAAACGTTGAATTTGGTGCATTTCTTGCAAACCGTAAATGCACAACTCTCTCTCTGTCTCTCACGTTGAATTTGGTGCATTTCTTGCAAACCGTAACTGCATAACTCTCTCTCTCTCTCTCTCAAGAATGCGTGAGATGAGGTTGAGGGTCGAGTCACCAACAACGTACATAATCCCAGAAAAACTTGGGAACAATATTACTTCCAGGACGAAATTATTGAGGTTTGAAGTTCAGGAAATAAACATAAAGAATAGATACAAATGCCAACAATTGCTAGGATTATTTTGGCTGTCGCTGCCCTGAATGCCAAGTTCTTCACAACTTGGGGTGGTACCTCCTGCGTCCAGTTGTGAAGAACTTGGCATTCAAGCCAGCAGGTTTCCCAGAAGGTTGGTTAGACCTTCATCACACGGTCGTCGGGTATCCTCTCTATTTAAGGAGGTGAGAATCCGAGCATACCAGGGAGTTTCTCCCAGCCTAGTTTACCTTCCAGGCACGTGGCCCCTTCGTTGGTTTAGTTTTTTTCTTCCCCAACCAGAGGAATACGGGGCCCCACATGGGGACTCTCACCCTTGGGAGGTTCTCCCTCCAGTGGGGGTTCTCCTTGGACCTTTTAAGGACTTATCCAGATCCAACACCAGATTCTTATGTGTTTTCTGGGAGCCTGAATTTTGCTCCCAACCCAATCTTTTTCCTCCTGGGGAGGAGTACCCCTCGTATGGCCTTCGGGGACCCCAGAAAGGGGAGGCAAGGGATTACCCGTCCGCACGGGGCCTTATTTTCGGGGTTGTCCCCCGGAGCGCTGCAGTTTAAGATCTTGCCGAGAGCCAAACTTTAATAATTGTGTAGCACAAGGGTCCGACACTGAAAACACATGAACTCACAGTGATATTCCTGTGTATACGGTCAGAGAAACAGTAAACATAACAGTAACCCTTTAACACAAGATATTCACGTGGACGAACAATGGACAAAAGTCGTGTGAAATCGTTCTTCTTTCTGTGGAAAAAAAGGGGCCATTTTTGTCGGTGGCCTGTCAAATGCAAGTATGGACTATGATTAGCTATGATGGTACGCATGCAGATTATCTTGGATTTGGTCGGTTATCTGTCAAGACCCAGTCAAAATCTTTGACTGTAAATAAGTCCTCTCGTCTCAGTATTTCTATCAACGAAGTATCGAAGCTCTCTCGCAATACGAGTTTCTGCACGTGTGGCAGTCTTCCTATCTCGACGTGTAGCCCCATTTTACTTTCGTTAATTTGCAACTATGGTAAGTATAATATCAGTTCAAATACCAGTGCCAGGGGACAGCATACACGTGAAGATTGCCACGTGATATTATTCCCTTCGCTCAAAGATTTTAGATCTTATATCTTGAAATCGTAAGTGATGTTTATAGCATCAACCCATCAGAGATTTTTGAGGGTTTGTGAAGCATTAAACCGACGACAAGGACAAGCCTTTCGGCAACACTAGGCATGTCACGCAAAGCAATGAAGTCATTACGTTTACGTAATTAAGAGGTTGCTTCCTTAGGTTACGATATGTACAAGGGTTCCCTTGTCAAGAAAATTTGAAGAATCACGTAATTGGCTCCATAATTGACCAATTTGTTTGGGTGTGAGCTGGATCAAGTCAATTTCTCTGGATATGCACACAAGACACACCAAATCAGATACGAATAATCAAGCCAATCGCCATAAGTAGAAATGAGATCTTCGGTCTTTTAGCAAGCTCTTTATTCTTCTTATAAAGTATAGTCTATATTTGCAGGGTCAAATTCAAGCGATCAATACATACAGACTCATTTTTTTCCCGGTAAATTAAAAAGGGTTAGAAGCCATAAAAGTCACAAAACTGGGATTGGACCTCTGTCACTCATACTAATGACCTAATAAAACTCGATTTAACTTAATTAGCAACTGACTAAAAACTTGGATATTAAGTCGATGGAGCGTGAAACTCTTGCGATATCTCGAACTAGTGAATTTCAATTGAAGTTCATGAATATCGTATTGTGGATTCGTTTTGTATATTGGCACAACTCTTCTTAGGCTCAGAGCTAAAATCATATATTAGTCAACTAAATGCTCTTGTACACAAATTCTTAGAAATCTGATCCAGTCATCGAAGTGACCGAGGGGCTTTTTTTCTTGATTGGGTAATTCAATCGATTTAGGTCACTAAATTGACATCAAGGATGTTGGGATGGCGCAATGAAATTCCAATATTTTCATCCAAGGAGATTGCCAAGCCAAAGTTCAAGTCCGAACTTATCAATATATCCAGTTAGATCAATTTTACTCCAAAACTTAAGCCAATGGGTTATGAGCCAATTAAGATATATTAACTACTCTGAATCACACCAATTTTCACATGTGAATCTCAACAATCACCCCTCATATGTGGAATCAGTGTTAGGTTTACTCTCCCTTAATTCAGCTATCATTCTATATTAATATATCTTAAATTGAATCTCTAGCGCCTATCTTCATCAATGGTCTCTTTCCCCTAACCACACCATGAAGGCTACTATGGGGCACCGTGTTGCTATCCCATAATGCTCACTACCTTGGATCACAAGATTTCTTCATTGATATCCACCAAATACCTAAACAGATTGAGAGACTTGCCAATCTACTATCGGTTTTGATGCCACTTATTGGAAGCGTGCAATTGAGGTACGATAATTCAATTAAGGGTATCACCAAAAGAATACCCAAGTCCAAGCCTAAGCTTGTCAACATATATAGTTAGAGCCGTCTTCATTCAAAAACTTAAACTAATAATTTACGAACCAACAAAGATATATCAACTGTTCCAAATCACACCAATTATCATGCGTGCATCTCAACAAATGACCAGATATATTAGAATTATATCTTGAGCTTTAAGCTTGAGAATGGACACAAACCATATTTTTTTCGGTTGAACGACCCATAGTTGAATTAAAAGGCAAACCAACACATATTTGGAAAGCTCTAACTGACTCTTGCCAATAGGATTGTGGCTAATGCAAAGATGAAATTTAATTGTCCTACCGAACTTCTTATCCTTGTTAATGTGCAAGAGCGCCCTGGTTTGTGCAGTTCGTGAATTACATCCCATTGTCGTAATTTCTCTTTGTGGATTTGATCCGAGATAAAGTTTATTGGTGTCTGAAGCCGTGAGAAAATCTTATGGTGAGCTTTGTGTACTCCTCTCTACATCTCATTGCTTGATTTATAATGAAATCCTGTGCTCCTCTTCCCATGGATTAATTAGAAATTGAGAAACACCAAGAGTGTTTATGTATTGCTCTTCCCATGGAGTAGGTCAAACCAGCAAAACGTTTATTTCTTTCTTTTAGTTTATTATAGTGTTTGATCGCTTATTTTTACAACACTGTGCATGTTAAAAATATCTAGAAAACAGAGAATAAGTTCGGTTAAAAATCACATTTAATCCACTAAAACCCCTCATAACAAAGATCCAAGAACCAATTGCAGACTTATTATTACCTCATTGTTCTTGAACTTGGAGAAAAATTGTATCATTCCCTAATTTGTGATGTCCATTGCTACAAAGACCTTTTTTCTTCTGTCAGCTTAATCTACAGAATGGCTACTATGAATCATTACTGTTAAGTGAGTCTTCAATGTTTGTTTATGATGTATTTGTAACATGATTTCTAAGACTCCTCCTTCATGTATTTTCTTTTTGCTCCCAAATGAATCACATAACCTAATATTTAATTGAAAGGTGAATGTTTTCTTACATAAATCAAGATATGTCGTTATCGCGTTTCTTAAAATAATTGAATCATGTCGGTATCTACCACCTTCGAAATGCAGAAATGTGGGTCGGAGAAAACCCCGGAGAGGGACCCCACCTCCACAACGCCTTGGCTTCCCTTCACGCCATCAAAAGTCGACCAGCTTTCGTACCAAAAGGTAATGTTTTAGCTTCTTTGAGTAAGTACACCAAGACGAATCTGCAAACCGACATAGTTAATGGGTACTTACCATGACGGTGTGTAGGTGGACTTTTAAGCAATTGGACCAGACTATCAACACTTAATCAGAATTTGCATGTACGATTTTTAGTAAATTAATCAAACTGTAGATCGACTTCAGTACATCCAGTATTTATTTATTTTTCGAGTAGGAAGAAAACGAAGCCTTTCAAGAAGCCTCTATAGATAACCCTTTGAAGACAAGTCCAAGAAGCAGCACGAGTCTCATCCAGGACAGGAGAAGCACAGACCCTCAAAACAAAAAAAGGAAACCCAGCCATCATCTCTCTCTTCTTTGCCTCAAAGCCATGGCTTGTGACAAGAGTTTCTCCAGCAGTTACATGCTGTTGAGCCCAGAGAAAGTCGGCGTCATCGATCTCTTTCGCATTTTGATGTACAGTGATGTGCACAAAAGAGAGTGCGTAGACTCCTCCAAGGAAGGGGAGGAGAGCTTCGAGCGAAGGTGGATCATGTTTGTATCAATTCTCGTGCAGAAGCTTCTGCTTCTTGTGGCCAAACCCATGTCTTGGAGCGGGTTGGCTATCGAGTTTTGGTTGAATCTCGTGTCGAGCAATCGGGGCCTTGGAAGGCTTCTCGTCAACTGCTTTCGAGGTCAGTCTGCATAACTATTTACTACTTATATGCAACAAAAATACTCTATCAAAACAGTTTGAAACGAGTCTATCTGGTTATGTTGTTGCTTCATTAGTAAAAATGTTCATTACTGAGCGAGGTGAATCAATTGCTAAATGTGTGTTATGGTTTCTGCGTCAGAAGTCCCACTACCTCGTGCTTTACACAGCCTGTGTTTGGTATGAAGAGTCATTTCATTTCACACTGGCATATTTGCAAAGCTGATGTGATATGACCAATAAAGCATGACCCCGCATTTTCATTTTTCTTTTTTCTTTTTTGGAAATGGGACAAAAGCAATAATGGCATCTGATCAGAAATAAGAGTGTGGTTAGATTCATGATACCATTTTAAATACGGTGCATGATCATTTGGAGTACATGTCGCTCACCAATACTGGTAATGGTCAAGCACTGCACTGCTCAAAAAGTGGGACTAGTCTTCCTAATCATTTTGACTTTTCAATTGGAAAAATGATGAGTCATAACGTGGGGTTGTCGACAGGGAAGGTGGTGATGCCGGATAGAGAGTCAGGGAGATTCCTATCCTGCCCTGGCAATTGGGACAAGAGAGTGGAATTGGACAAGAGCATCAGTCCTGGTGACAGCGAGTACCACGCGGCTCTCTGCATTATGGCTTCCAAAGCATCCTACGAGAACAAGGCCTACCTCCAAACCACGGTCACCCGCCACTGGCAGGTCAAACTAGAGAGAGAGAGAGAGACTGCACATAGTTTGTACTAAACAACAAAATTAACTAAGTTCCTAATACTGGCTGAACTTGGCCATGCCATCCAAAAATAACTTTGTCCCTTCTTATGTGCAGATGAAATTCTTGGGGTTCTACAACTTTTGGAATGGTACGGAGCTACACCAACATCTCTGTAGCGGTAAATAATACCGAGATAATGACTGCCATATGTCGTATTTGTTTTCCTTTTGCAGATTATCAAGGGAAAGCAACCACTCAAGCGTTCATGCTACGTGACCGCGACACTATCGTAGTGGCCTTTCGAGGCACAGAACCTTTCGACGCGGATGCGTGGAGCTCGGACTTCGACCTCTCGTGGTACGAGTTCCTAGGGGTTGGCAAAATCCACGGCGGGTTCATGAAAGCCCTCGGGCTCCAAAAGACCCTGGGTTGGCCGAAAGAGCTCGACCCGTGTCTAAAAACGCCTGCGCCGTTGGCTTACTATGCCATAAGGGAGAAGCTAAGGGCACTGCTCGGCGACAACGACAAAGCGAAGTACATATTGACTGGCCACAGCCTGGGAGGCGCGTTGGCGATCCTCTTCACAGCGATCTTGGCCATGCATGGGGAGGCGTGGCTTCTGAAGAAATTGGAGGCAGTCTACACATATGGTCAACCTAGGGTTGGAGATGAGAAGTTTGGGGAGTTCATGGAGAGGGCCTTGAACGAACACAATATTAAGTACTTCAGATTCGTTTATGGGAATGATATTGTGCCTCGGTTGCCTTACGACGATTCAGCTTTTATGTTCAAGCATTTTGGAAGATGTTGCTACTTCAATAGCAAATATGAAGGGAAGGTGAGGATCTCTTTCTCTCTCTCTCATATCATGCTGTGATTCAATTAGACTACTCATTCAATTTTCTTATTTGCTTAAATTTTTATACGCAGATCGTCCGGGAAGAACCGAATAAAAACTACTTCTCGCTTCGACAGACGATACCAATGATGTTGAACGCTTGGCATGAGCTCAAGAGAAGCTTCACGATTTCTCGTGAGATGGGACCAGATTACAAAGAAGGATCATTCCTAAGGATTTTTAGAGTGATTGGTCTGCTAATTCCAGGCATACCTGCTCATACTCCGTATGATTATGTAAATGCTATGAGGTTAGGAGCGTCTCAGTTATTCCGACATCAACAATGACTATGAATAGTTATAGTTTTGTACAATGTAAGATTGGCTTTTGGGATTAAATTGAAATACAACTTCGCAGCCAATTTCATTAGGACTGTAAGTAGCGGTCTATCTCACTCCATCTACTTTTTTGTAATATGTTAATACAGGTTTTGTCTGTGCATTTCCTAATAACTTAAATTTTTAGATAAAAAGACCTATAAAATAAATGTGGTTGCAAAATACGTGTCAATGAGGTCAAATCTATATATTGGGTGGGGGAAAGAGATGTAGCCTTTATATGGAACTGATTTTTGTGGAAATTTTTTAAGAAATTGTTTGGACCTAGCGGGGCAACGGCCACCACTAGCGCACCGTTAGGTACGCCACTGCCTCCTTGTACTGTCGTGGTTGCAAGCATCACTTGCTAAACCGCATTTCTTCTTAAAGGCATTATGTGTGGATCAGAATCCACAGCTCTAGACTTATAGGGATATCGCTACCTCGGCGTTCAAGAGCAAGAGTAGGGGCCTTACTAGGCATGTTTCCGAGAGAAAACGATCTGTCTTATAAGAGTTTTCTAGCTTAGCTTTTGTGTGATCAGAACAAACTCCGTCATCGCAGCTGTTATAGATAACTTAATGTAAAAAATCACTTGAAGTCTCAATTGATATTAATCTTTCCAAGTAAATAAATCTATATAAAGGTAGCCATTTGTACTACCTTAGCAAACACACTAATTAGATAGGCATCCTTTCACAGCCTGCAGGCAATAGCCCTCAAAACGGTTTTTCAAACTGGCGACGAGAGGTTTGTTAGTATTTTCGAGAGGACGGTTCTTGTTCTGAGCATTGTGGTGACGGCAACTGCAGTTGGGTTGCTTGGATAGGTTATGGCATTTACCTGCGCTCTTGCTACCGTCTTGATATATCTCATCGTTCCATTTGCATGTTATTTGAAGATTGAAGGTGCCATGCTGATTAGTAAGGAGTAGCTTGTGGCAAAAAAGGAACCAACTGAAGAGGGCTAGAGGTTTCTCGGATCGAACCACATAAACCCAATATCCAATTATTTTGTTGAATTATTTATTTTATTGTTTGATCGCTTGAATTTCACAATAGCTATTGTTAATAGATGCTCCTAATTCATTAGCAAGCTGGATCATGAATTTTTTTCGTCCTATTATCATGTCTGGTATATATTCCGTAGCGTGGTTTGCATGATCAATTTCGAGAATAGTTATGCGGATGTTTCGCCTTTTGCTGCTATTGATGTGTGGATGCCTTGTTAATGTATGTGAATGGTTGATCTCGTAAGATCTATCTTCCTTGGGCCTCAAGTTCCTTACATGACAAGTCATGAAAATGATTGGGTTAAAGATAGAGAAGGTCTTCCGTTATTGATTGTATAGTTTTGGGTGTACAATCATTGGATGATACACGTTGAATTTGGCCATTGCTGAGCCAACCACAGGCGATAAATAATTTAAAAGGAAAGGAAAATAAACAAAAGATAGAAAAAAAAAATGAAAGGAAAAAAATAGTAAAATATTTAGAAAATTTTTAAAAAAGTTTCGAAAGTTGTCTAGGTCCATATTGACTTACCATGTAGGACGACCGGTGTTCACATCCACGTCCAAGTTGACAATTTCATGTCAAAATTACCTGGATTGATTCAATTGGCAAATTGTTACAAAATCTATGATTGGTTTGGTCAAATTAAAATGTTTATGATTAAGTTGGCCACTGACTTTTTTAACGATCTTCCCCAACCTTATTTCCTGCATTCTTTTGGCCATACCATTTGAAATGGGAGAACAAAACCCGACCTGAAATTAATTAAGAAAGCCTGGATTATTGAGAGGGAAACAAGGAAGTAAACGTCCTTGCATCAGTCGGCGATTGACAAGGAAGTTTCATCGATTGGTTTCGAAGGAAGAGAAAGACTCCTGAAAGGGCACACATATTGCGGTTCGTATGTTTATTGTTGCTGTTCAAAAGAAGAAAATAACAATTTACTCGTGTTTTCTGAAGTTTATTTTTCAGGGCCACAGGTGAGCTCTGAAAACAAGCCGCACATGGTGATTTGTGCAGGGAGTTTATGTCCAATTGAGAAGTCTCCTCTGCGAAGACGTGAATGTTTCAAGCCGCAATGTAAGACTTCGCGATCTATTTTATCGAGCAATTACGCGAGAATTTCATTCTCCTCTCGCTTGACTTAGATTGCAAGTTGTGAGTTTCTGCATTATTTAACAACACATAAGGTGGGTCAAATTAAGCCACTGTAATATACGAGTTTTCTTCTTGTTTGGTAAACGGAATGGGCAAGAAACCATAAAAATAACTAAACTGGGATTTGAGCTCACCATTCAAACTTTGACTTGGAAACATGGTTTTACTTAATCGACGGCCGACTAAAAAATGGATATCGAACTTAGTGAATCTCAATCGAAGCTTATGAAGATTGTATTGTGGAAACCTACGTATTATTAAGCTCATTTTGTAAATTGGCACACCTCTTCTTTGACTCAGAGGCAAAACCACATTTTAGTGATTTCCAAAGAAAACAAGTCCATGTTAGGAAAGTCCGAACTGGGCTCTTGCCAATAGAATCCCGAGTGTTGCAAAAATGAAAATTAATTTCCCTCAAGACTTCTTATCCCTATTGGAGTTGAAGTTCATTTCGACCGCAGATAACGGTTTTTTTTTTGGATTGTGAGTTTGGTCTCTTCAGCATAATGAGTACGATTTATATTTGCTGTTAATGTGCAAGAGTGCCATGGTTTATGCTGTTTGTGAATTACATCCAATTGTCATAATTTCTTTTTGTGGTCTTATCGTTTGATATATAGTGAAATCATGTCTTGTTCTTTCCTTGGAGTAACTGGGAAACTAAAAATACTGAGAATATTTACGTGATTCAAGTGTGGTTGTAATATTTTATTGTTTGATTTATAGTGAAATTTGTATTGCTCTTTCTAGAGGGTATGTTATACTAACTAGGTCATGTAAATTTGATGTCTTTTGTTTTTCAAGTTTTTGTTTAGTTTATTACGTGTGCTCAATAGCTTGATTCTACTCTACCATACGTGCTCAAAGCATCTAGAAACAATGAAAATAGAAAGTTAGGTTGTATATCAAATTCAACCCATTGAAATCCCCCAGAACAATGATCCAAATAGCAATTGCATACTTTGGACGCATGACATTTGATTCTCTATTGTGTAAATTGAATCAATTTTCTCCCTAAATATTGAGATATATATCTCCTATTTGAATTTAAAACTTATATGTGGGCCACATAACAAAAAACTGCAGGCCTGATTTTTTTAGCAAAGTTTTAAGCGAATGATTCCTACCGTCTTTAGTGCAACGACTGATGGTAGGGCCTGCTTAGATCTCTCTAGTCGCTACCATTTACATGACATGTGCAACACAAAAAGTGAAGGAATTGAATCTCACCGCATAACATCAGATTGGAATGTGAATGTTTTCTTAAATAAATTAAGACATGTTGTAGCTAGGGCCATCAAATGGGGGGGTTCAGGTTTGGGTTGGGTCGAAAATGGTTTAACTCAAATTGACCCATTTAACCCGTTTTGACTCATTTATATACAATACAAAGTTAGTGATCCATACCAAACTCGATTTATTTACTAAAATACTTCAATATTTGATCCAATCTATGAAAATCCATATCCTCTAAGTTAGACCGCTTTAGATTCTTTATCTATTATGCTATTTAGATAAAATTGGTACTTTGAAAATGAGATGTTAAAGAATTGGTTTTTAGAATTGCATAGAATTTTTAATTTTTGTATTGATTCACAATGAAGAATGAGAGAAAGATAACTTGGTAGTGAATTTATAAAATTATAACAACAAATAATGTGGAGGAATTGAAATTTTAATTGAATGGAATATAGGATATTGGAAAAGATGATTTATGTTGACTATGGAATGCAATGACAAGAACTAAGATTAGAATATTTCGTAACAATAACAATAATGAATGCAACCAATGGAATGTATACTGTAATAACTAACATATGAAACTTACAAGATTAATAAAAATAATAAATAATGGGGAAAAATGAAACCGGCTTAAAATTTTTAATAAGGGTGAAGTTGGACTCATCTTACAAGCTAATCAAAATTTCTCTGAACTTAGAACAATGTGAGAAGTCCATTATTTTCTCATAAAGGCCGAAGAGAAAGTCACAAACGTGGGTTTGTGTTTGGGTAAACTATAAACCCATCTAACAACCATATATTTTTGGGCTTTACAATTCTTAATCCATTTATGAACATAACTAATCCATTAAAAATGAGTTAAAAATGAGTGTAGAATCTATTTTGACAAGTCTAGTCGTCACCCCTTTTCTTGAATAAATTAAATCATGTCGTTACCACCTTCGAAATGCAGAAATGAGGGTCAGAGATAACCACAGAAAGAGACTCTATTGTTAGGAAAATATGACTTCAAATTGGGCAGAACAATGAAGTCAGATCTTTAGAGTAATCAAGTCAGACTTTGAGGCATGATATTACTTTCTTTAAGGATTTATTTGCACCACAAAGTTGCTAATGGTCACCGGCAAATTTCCTTCAAGATACAACAAAGTCTCAAATGAGAATACTAGATAGCAATTCTAGTATTTCTCCAGGGTCTCTCATAGGAAATAATTAGAAACAATAGTTGTAGTTTCTTTCGAAAGAAATGAAAAAAAAATGGAAGAAGATGTGTGTTTGATTTCAAAACAAACGTACTTATCTTTGTCTTTCGAATAGAAGCAACCTTTCAAAAGGTTGCAAAAAGAACAAAGGCAACCTTTCGTGAACAAATATATCTCAAAGGTTACGTTAAAAAGACATAAAAAATTCGAAATTAAATAAATAATAAAAAAACTGTAACTTTTCGTGAATAGTCGTGCTGTTTCAACAAGACTTTATACTTAATTTTTATAGAAATAAATCCGATTTTTCAATAAATAAAATTAATGGTCATTGGTTAGTGCCAAATTTCGTTCACGTGCGCACTCACATCTTTTCAACGTGGGACAAGGCACCTCTTTATTTGTTTATAAACAAACTACCAACACCCACCTCCTCAAGGCGTTAGCTTCCCTTCACGAGCCCACCAAAGTTGATCGGCTTTCATAACAAAGAATTATAATTTTTTTTTTCTCACGAGTAATCTTAAATACAGGTGGACAGCTAAAAAATTGGACCAAGTACAATCAACAGCTATCAAAAATTACTTATTTATTTTCTAACCAGGAAGAACAAGAAACCGAGCTTTGTTAATCAGCCAAGGAGCCCTCTATAAAGTACCCTTTGAAGCTAAGTTCAAGACGCAGCACAAGTCTCATCCAAAACAACAAGTACTCAGACCCTCCGAAACCAAAAAGAAACCTAGCTATCGTCTCTCTCTTCTTTGCCTCAAAGCCATGGCTTGTGACAAGAGTTTCTCCAGCAGTTACATGCTGTTGAGCCCAGAAAAAGCCGGTGTCGTTGATCTCTTTCGCATTTTGATCCACAGTGATGTGCACAAGAGAGAATTCATGGACTCTTCCGAGGAAGGAGAAGAGAGCATCGAGGGGAGGCAGATCATGTTTGTATCCACTCTCGCGCAGAAGCTTATGCTTCTCGTGGCCAAACCCATGTCTTGGAGCGGGTCGGCGATCGAGTTTTGGTTGAATCTCGTGTCGAGCAACCGGGGCTTTGGAAGGCTTCTCGTCAACTGCTTTCAAGGTCAGTCTGCATGATTATTATTATCATTATTATTTTTGGTGACCCGGGAAGCTCCATACGCAGCTGGCGGCGTAAACCCGGGATGACCATTAGGGACCCACCTCCTACGTGCTGTAGGTAAATCGCGCAAATGCCGAGGTGTGGAGTTGAACTTTGGCCTTGCGGGTGGCCAGCATGCAACTCCACCAACTTTGCCACCAACAGTTGGGTAGTCTGCATGATTATTTATTACCAATATGCAACAGAAAAAGTTCAATTTGAAATGAGTCTATGTAGTTATGTTGTTGCTTCATTAGTAAAAAGTTCATTGCTGAGCGACGTGAATCGATTGGTTGTTGCATCAGTCAAATACCTTGTGCTTTACTCAGCCTGGGTTTATTACCAATGTGCCATTATTTCGAGGTCAGTCTGCATGATTATTTATTACCAATGTGCCATTATTTCGAGGTCAGTCTGCATGATTATTAATTACCAGCAGTTATGTTGTTGCGTCAGTCAATACCTTGTGCTTTACTCAGCCTGGGTTTCGTATGAATATTCATTTCATTTCACACTGGCGTATCGCCAAGACAGTGATCCCACATTCCAGCGATTTGTTTTTGTTTTTGTTTTTTTTGGAGTGGGACAAAAGCAATAATGGCACATGGTTAAAAATAAGGGATAATACCTTAAAAAACCCCAAACTGGTACACTTGTGACAAATTTACCCCAAACTATTTTTTTGACCATGAAAAACCCCAAACTGGTAAACTTGTGATAAATTTACCCTGACTGATTATAAAAAACCATAAACTGATACATTTATGATAAATTTACCCCAAACTAATTTATTCGACCGCAAAAAATCCTAAACTGGTAAATTTGTGACAAATATATCCTATGCTAAATTGGATTAATACCACAAAAAAATCATAAAAATTGTAAACTGTGACAAACGGAACGTAAAATCCTAAATTGATATACTTGGTTAACTCGTCACGTGTCATTTAACTTAATAATTTGAGAATAAAATTTAACGAAAATTAACATAGGGTAAATTTGTCACAAGTGTACCAATTTGGGATAAATTTGTCAAAAGTATACCAGTTTGGGGTTTTTGGTGGTCAAAAAAATAGTTTAGGGTAAATTTGTCACAAGTGTACTAGTTTGAGGTTTTTTAGGGTATTATCCCTAAAATAAAATGCGTGGTTAGACAAATGATTACATTTCAATAGTGGTGCACGATCATCTAGAGTACTTTTCGCCCGTCAATACTGACATGTTCATTCATGAATCATCTAAAGTCCCTTGGTTTAGAGTTTTCCCCAACTACTTAAGATAAAATTAGCTCAAATAAAAAAAGTTCATTTGGTCTGGGTGAAAACAAGGGGACAGTGCAATTTTTTTTTTTTCAAACCGAGATTTGATTTCATAGGCATAGAACGGCAAGTTCAACGAGCTTCAATAAACTCCTTCAAGTTTCCCCACACAAAAAGCACTTCCGCGACTTCATCGTTAGTTCGTTAGGGTCGAAGTATAAATGGCTGAGCTTGTAAATATTATATCATTTTTGGATCCGGCTCACTCAGATCCAAACATTTCCCGTAAGAATACATTATACTAAGGATGGCCGAGCTTATCCAGTACCTAATTAGGCTCATCTGTGCCTGTTGATAATTCCTACACAAGAACAACTTCTTATGATTTAGTTTACCAACCATCAGAAGTTTCTACAGACTGATCAATTGTTGTATCCTCTAGAAAATACATGTGGGTGAAGAAATTGATCAAGCAGTTCACTGCTCACAAAGTGTGAGCAATCTGCCTAATCATTGGGACACTCCACTTGGAAAGACGTTGACTTGTTACGTGTGGTTGTGAATAGGGAAGGTGGTGATGCCGCATAGAGAGTCGGGGAGCTTCCTGTCCTTCATCGGCAACTTGGACAAGAGAGTGGAATTGGACAACCGCATCAGGCCTGGTGACGCCGAGTACCATGCGGCTCTCTCCATGATGGCTTCGAAAGCATCCTACGAGAACGAGGCCTACCTTCGAACGACGGTCACCCACCACTGGCAGGTCAAACGTGAGAGAGAGAGAGAGAGAGAGAGAGAGAGAGATCTAAAGCGAAAATAAACTCGTACTTGTTTGAGTTTAATGTATAAATGAAAACATGGTTGATGTTTGTGACCAAAGTCAAAGTGATGACCAGAAACAAGAAATCGCGAGCCAATCCATTCAATGTACACTTTGTGTAGCTTAACAGTCCGCTAGAATTAAAGTCAAAAGGAGTAAAGCAATTAATCTTACTTCATACTTAAGAACTCAATTAACCAAGTTCCTAGTACTTGCGCAATTAACAGTAGAATTACTCATTTATTAATAATTGTGTCCGAACTTTTGTGCAGATGGAATTTTTGGGGTTCTACAACTTTTGGAATGGTACGGACGTATATCGCCATCAATGTAACCATAACTTATAAACCAAAATATTACTTGCCAGATGCCTTATTCGTCCTTCTTTTGCAGATTATCAAGAGAAAGCAACCACACAAGCCTTCATGCTACGCGACCATGACACCATCATGGTCGCCTTCCGAGGCACGGAATTTTTTGACGCGGATGCGTGGTGCTCGGACATCGACCTCTCATGGTACGAGTTACCAGGCGTCGGAAAAATACACGGTGGGTTCATGAAAGCCCTAGGGCTTCAAAAGAGCCTAGGTTGGCCGAGAGAGCTTGATCCGCATCTGAAAACGCCCGCGCCGTTGGCTTACTATGCCATAAGGGAGAAGCTAAGGGCACTGCTCCGTGAGAATGACAAAGCGAAGTACGTGGTGACAGGCCACAGCTTGGGAGGCGCCTTGGCAATCCTCTTCCCGGCGATCTTGGCCGTGCACGGGGAGAAGTGGCTGATGGAGAGATTGGAGGGGGTCTACACGTTTGGTCAACCAAGGGTTGGAGATGAGAAGTTTGGGGAGTTCATGGAGATGGTCTTGAAGGAACATCAGATTGAGTACTTTAGATTCGTCTATGGGAATGACATTGTGCCCAGGTTGCCTTACGATAATTCAGCTTTCATATTCAAGCATTTTGGGAGATGTTGCTACTTCGATAGCAAATATCAAGGGAAGGTGAGGATCTCTCTCTCTCTCTCTCTCTCCGTGGCTAGTTATATTAGTTGGTGCACAAAATGGTGCTCATAGTAGCTTTAGTTAAACGATAAATATATGCACTGCATATTTTACCGAATTGAGAAGTGGATAAAGCATATATCATTGGATTAGCATCGCTTAAGAAAAAGAATTTGCCATCCAGAGCGTCTCAGCAATAAAATTCCTCCAAAGTAAGAAACATGGTCACGTTCATGAACTTCATCAATTGGAGCGCTAGGAAACAATTTGCGGTGTAGTGAAGGCGAAAAAAGGAGGAAGAAAGAATGAATTAACCTCACATAGCATGTTGTGATTAGATTACATATTCAGTCTTCTTGTTTGCTAAATTTTTTGGGAAATTTGTCCAAAAATCCTAAACTTGTTGTACCATGGGCAATTTATTTCTTAATCTTTTGCCAAGTTAATTTTACAAATTTTGACAATTTGTTGATATAGTCATTTTGGCTAATTTTGATCGAAAATCACTAACTTGGTCATTGGTTATCCTACACGGTACAACAAGCATTGATGTGGACAACTTTTGCTATTTTTTTAAAAAATTTCTGTTATTTATTTATTTTCTTTCTTTCTTTTCTTGCTTTGGGCGGTGAGGTTGAACCTCGCTTGATGTGGGCAAGGGTGTCACAGCCCTCACTTAGATCCAGGCAAGGGTCGGCCAACAACCTTGCTCAGCCCAAAGCTGAAGAAAAAAAGAAAGAAAGGAGGAAAAATAAAATAAAAATAAAAATTAGGAAAAATTAGAAAAATACAAAAATACAAAAATAATCAAACTTAATCAAAGTTAGTGCCGGTCATGCCATGTAGTATGGCCAACGTTCACTTTAGTGATTTCAGCCAAAATTGGTTAGAAAAACTATACAAATTAAAAGGTTTAGCATTGAATTAACTGCTACATAGCAAATTTAGAATTTTTCTGGTAATTTTTCCAAAATTTTCATATGCAGATTGTCCAGGAAGAACCGAATAAGAATTACTTCTCGCCTCTACAGGCAATACCGATGATGATGAATGCGTGGTATGAGCTCCGGAGAAGCTTCATAATTGCTCATGGGAAGGGACCGGACTATAGAGAAGGATCGTTGTTGAGGATTTTAAGAGTGATCGGCCTACTAATTCCAGGCATACCTGCTCATGCTCCTCAAGACTATGTAAATAGTACGAGGTTGGGAGCGTCAAAGTTATTCCTACACCAACAATGACTGTGAATAGTTATGGCATATATAATGTAATAGTGTCTCCTAAGATTAAATCACAAAGATAAATTGGTTGTATTGTAAGAAAAGATAGAAATTAAAACACAACTGCAATTGATCTCATTAGGAGCGTAAGTAGTGGTCTATCCCATTTTGTATACTTGTGTAATATGTTTGCACATTCCTAATTGTTAAAAAACTAATGTCAAAAATATTAGATCTTACAATTAAATCAATGAGAAATCACTAGAGAAATAAATCAATAATAAAAAAGAACACTAGAGATTTACATGATTCAGTTTGAATGTTGATAACCTACTCCATCAAAAGAGTCAAAAGCGAATAAACCACTAATCACTATGAGAATTATAAAATAATAATCGCTTACATACTCAAGTATTTTTCAAATCTAAATCACTCTTGAACCCACGGTATTTGCAAATAAAACAACTCAATTTGGATTCACTACTCACAAGCGCAAATCCACCCACGTTCGGAGAAATTTTTCATTTCTATTGAAGAAAGAACTCTCCACTCTAGGAGAAATCATTGTAGTTTTTAAAGAATGAAAGTTGACCTAAATAACAAAAGGAAATCTTTGACCGACATGAAACTTCTTCTTGTTATCTCCTAGAAGATTCCGGCTTCTCATGGACTAGAGATTAGGGGTAAGTATGGTCTGGGTTGGACCGATCCAGCACTTAACCAAGGAACAAACAACCAACTTGCACAATGTTGGTCTCTCGATTTATGGGACCGAGTACCGATCTTGTTGAGCTTAGGACCAAGGACTGGGTTAACTTTATGGGTCCAGTCCAATTTCAGAGTCAATCTGGGATCAATTGATTTTTTTTTTTTTCATATTTTGCATTCTTTAAAATGACAAACATATTATTTCAAATTACATATCTATCAACAATACAATATTGAGTAACTAAATTATGAACAAAATACATATTAAACATAAACATAAGATAAAGTAACAACATAAATTTACATTTCCTAGAAGCAACAAACCATAAAAACAAACACGTGAGACAATGGAACAGAGGCGGATGGCGAGGCAAGGGAATAGAGGCAAGCTGCAAAGTGAGTGGTGAATAAGGCGAGCGAGGCGAGCAAGGCCAAGGCGAGTGAAGAAGATTTTTTTTTTTTAGGTTGAATAAGGGTTGGCTTTCTTTCTACTTTCTAATTTACATGACAAACTGAATTGCGAAGATAATAGAGGAGGAGGCACTAGAATTTATAGTAGACAAAAAAATATAATGAATAATATATTAGATAATATAAATATTTAATGTATAGGATTGGTCCGAGTTGGACTAATCCAAAACTCCCAAGACTAGTGACAACTTACATAGTACAGGGTTCAAAAGTCCCAAGACCAAAGACTCACCTAGTTTCCCTGGGAATTAGATAGGATCGGGGGTTGACCTTGAATCGATGCTTACTCCTTCCAAGGATAACGGTAATCATTCAAAGTCTCATAATTAATGTCAGATCGGATTATTGTTGAATAGTTCAAATAGGAGACTTAATGTAATATTAATAAGTTAAACTTTTTTGGGAAACCGCCTATTTGAAATATATGATAGTAAAGCACGTGTCAATGGGGTCAAATCCTAGCACCTCTCTTGTCTTTATGCCAATAATATTAGGTAAGGAAAAGAGATGGGCCCTTGAAATATTTTGTGTTGAAATCATAAAAAATCTCAAACTGGTATTTTTATAATAAATTTGTCTTAAACTAATTTTTTGATAATCAAAAACTTCAAATCTCCAATCCTGTGACAAATTATCTCAAATTAATTTTTTGATTATTAAAAACTCAAAATTTGTACATTTATAACAAATTTACCTTATGTTAATTTTTGTTAAATTAGATTAATACAATGAAAAATCATAAACTGGTAAACTTGTGACATATAGATGATAAAATCCCGAACTAGTACATATGTAAATTATCACATGTCATCAAACTCAACAAATTAATGGAAATTGATAGAGGGTAAATTTAGTTTGGGTTTTATGGTAATTAAAAAATGAGTTTGTGGTGTATTTGTTACAAGTGTATTAGTTTGTGGTCTTTTTATGGTATTATTTTAAATATTTAACGTTAATAATATTAAAAAAATTTGGACCTAGGTCTGCCACTACTCCTTGTATTTGTCATGGCAACAAGCATCACTTATTACATTGCATTTCTTCTTAAAGGTATTATGGATGGAAGGGAATCCTCACTTCAAGACGTATTCGGGCATCGCCACTTCGGCATTTAAGAGTAAGGGTAGAGCCGACCGAGGGCTTGAGGTGGTTGCTGTTCCCTGTTCCTTGTGTCCCAAGGAGCTTGGATAAGCATCCTCTTCACCTTGTCCATCAGCTTCGAGATACCATGTTCTGCCCTGCCTACTGATCGTGACCATCTTCCTACACATGAAGATGAAAACACATGTTAATTTTACTGTGATACTAAGTGTATGAGAGGTTCATTGGCACAAGACCTGTCCTTATAATCTGTTGAAAGATATGCCTGAAGATCTGAAGATCCGCAGGATTTGATCTAAATTGATCATCCGCCAGATTTTGATCTTAATTGATCTAATCAGATCAATCAATTCTAGACAGAAATATAGATTTGATTTATAGGAGATTTATAGAATTCTTTATTTCCTTTCTTCATGTACACTCTGTATTATAATTACAGAACATTGTATATCGAATTCATACAATTGGAAAATATAGAAAAACTTCTCCCAATACTTTCGTCTCTTGCATCTTGCTTCCTTTACGTATTCTGTCATGGTATCAGAGCTTCAAGCTTCTGAACCCGCTTCCGCACCAGTTGTTCTTTGAACTCTCTGATCTGCAAAAGAGATTTACGAAGAAATCATTTTTTTTTTGCTAAAAGGAAGAAGAAGCAAGCATAAACATTTACCATGGCTCACCCAGCAAATTCATCCTCGGCCCTTGATGTTTCATCCGCAGAAGAAGTTACGCCACAAATCTCAGAGGCACAAAGCCATCTTGTGCCGATTCCCACAACTCAACAGCAACCTCAGACTCAAGGCGTGCAATGGCCATTCTTCCCGGCTCAGTCAAATACGGGGTTGCCCATTACGGGCCATCCTTACCAATGGCTATCGTATCCATGGTACGTTGGACCAAATGCATCATCGCCGGGGATTACAGGCTACCAAAGTAGCGTTCAGTCCGACGGAGGTCCACCAGCCACGAATGGGGCAAACCAGACTGTCGGAGCAGAACAAGTTGGTGGGACGGACGAAGCGGGTCTGGGATCGAATCCCTACCCGAATTTCTCGCATACGGGTCAAGGAATCGGATCCGGCGGGTCGGGCTCAGGGACGAATCCCTACCCGAGTTTCTCGCATGCGGGTCATGGAATCGGATCTGGCGGGTCGGGCTCAGGGACGAATCCCTACCCAAGTTTCTCGCCCAATTTTCTTCCTTTTCCAATCGCGTCAGTCACCGGCCGATTGGAATCTGGAGATCCTCTTTACGTATCAATAGCCGACGGTCCACAACTTCGATTAATCACCTTGTAACTGACTGGACCAGAAACTTATTCCAGATGGTCACAGGATTTCCGGCGAGCCTTCGTGACAAAGGACAAGGACGGTTTCCTCGACGGAACCGTGCCTGTTCCTTCGGACGAGCGACTGGCCCGACACTGGAGAAAATGCAACCACCTAATCCGATCATGGATTGGCAATTGCATCTCTCCGCACGTCGCGGCTGGTCTCCCACCGACAGAAGATCCGAAGAAAATGTGGGAGAATATCAAAGAAATGTATGGAAAATTAGATCAAGCAAAAAAATTTTCACTCATGCAGGAACTCGCTAAATTCAAGCAAGGAAATCTGACGGTCACGGCTTGTTACAACAAGCTATCGTCGCTTTGGAACAAACTCGAAGCCACAGAAGAAAAACTCAAGGGATCAGCGGAGACCCTCGAATAGCATAGATCTATAAAGGAGAGGGAGAAAACCACTCGTTTCCTTTTGATCTTAAACGAAAATTACCTGACGTTCCGATCACAGATCCTGGTGATGGATCCCGTCCCTCCTCTCGGAAGGATCTTTCAACTCACTGTCCAGGAAGAAAACCAGCGACTCGCGGCGCCGGAGCACAAGGGAGGAAGCGACAGTGTCACACTTGCACTTCGTGGCGAGTGATTGGGTTTCAAAACCCTAACGCGAGACAGAGAGAATCAAGAAACCCTAGGGTTTCACGGGAACGGCGAGAGGACCATTAAAAAGGGAGGCACCTACGGTCCAGATTACTCTCGCCGATCCAACGGCGCCCAGGAGGTTGATCTCTTCGAGGAATCCAACGGCCCATATAATCCCGCGAAAAGAGAATCGAACGGCCAATTTTTTTCAGGATCGAACGGCCAGAATTTTTCAGCATCGGACGGTCAGATTTTTTCCGCATCTTCAAGGAATTTTGGCTAAAATTCGAAAGGAAGAGGTAAACTATATTGCGAATATTGCAAACGCCCGCATCATACTATAGATAATTGCTGGAAATTGCATGGAAAGCCAAAAGAAAAAGAAAAAAAGAAAGAATATTCTGCAGCTTACCAAGTTACTGGACTTAGTAATGATCGGCCAATTTCCTATGGACAATATGAGCAATTGATGCAAGCTCTACAGAAGGCAGACATCACAAATAGAGGAAGCAGCTTTTCAGGTATATCTCATTGCCTGATAAATTCTATTTCAAGGAAAGCTTGGATAGTGGATTCAGGAGCAAGTGATCACATTATTTGTGATAAAAGTTATTTTTCTGATATGCATAAGGAGCTAAATATTCCTATTTCTGTGCAATTGCCAAATGGCAACATCACTAATGTCACCTTGACAGGCAATGTTCGATTGAGTCCTCAAATTACTCTTTGAAATGTCCTCTATGTTCCTGAATTTCAATTCAATCTTATCTCAGTGTCCAAAGTTTGCAAGGAAAATTCCTGTTGAGTCTTCTTTGATTCTGATGCTTGTTTTTTCCAGGCCCTTTCGACTGGCAAACTGATGGGCTTGGGTAATCTCTCATAAGGGTTATTTTTTTGGAATGACCTTCCAAATCAATTTGATTTTTCATCAAATGTCTTGAATAAAATATCATTGTGTAATGCTACTACCGATGATAAGAGCTTCCTTTTGCATTCAAGAATGGGTCATAGTTTTTTTTTTTTTTTTCCCTATTCTCAATGTCATATATGTCCTATGGCAAAACAATCTCGCACACCATTTCCCACTAGTAAGAGTCACTCCACTACTACCTTTTCACTACTTCATGTCGATGTTTGGGGACCCTATCACACGGCACATCGTGATGGTTCGCGTTTTTTTCTTACTATTGTGGATGATCATTCTCGTGCTACCTGGATATTTCTAATGTAGTCCAAAACTCAAGTGCATTCTAATCTGAAATCCTTTATCATTCTAACCAAAAATCAGTTTGGGAAGACAATCAGACGGATTCGCACTGACAATGGGAAAGAATTTTTTAACCATGAATGTAGCTCACTTTTTCTATCTCATGGGATTCTCCATGAAAGTTCCTGCGTTTACACTCCGCAACAAAATGGAGTTGTAGAACGTAAGCATCGTCATCTATTAGAGGTTGCCAGAGCACTGAAGTTTCAGGGATCTATTCCAGATATATATTGGGGCGATTGTATCCTCACTGCAGCATATCTTATCAACTGGATGCCAACTCGAATACTGGCTGGTAAATCACCTTTTGACTTATTATATGAAAAAAAACCAGCACTTGATCATTTAAGAGTTTTCGGATGTTTATGCTTTACTGCAACTGTGGGACCTCGGGACAAAATGAGTCCTCATGCCAGACGATGCATATTTATGGGTTACCCGAATTTACAGAAAGGCTATCGTGTTCTTGACCCATCCACAGGAGATTTCTTTGTGAGCAGAGATGTTATTTTCCATGAAGATATTTTCCCATTCCAGGAAAATAAGGAAAATTTAACAGTCTCAAATAATTCTCGTAGTTCTTCCCATCAGGAAGATGTTTTTCCTGAATATTTTCTCACAGGATCTCTAGCTCCTCCTATTCCCCCGGCTTAAGCAATTTCTCCACAACCATCATCTCATTCAACTCATCAGTCAGAAAATGAGGAAGAGATGGAAGGTATGCCTAGAACTCTGTCGAATGTGGACCATCTTTATGAGGTTTCGGCAGACACGACCATAGGAGAACCATCTCCTTCACCTCCAGAACATCCTCCACGTCGTACGGGACGAGCCACCCGACCACCGACCTGGACCAAGGATTATATCTGTGCGTCTCTCAATTCGCCAGGTATTCACTACCCAATCTCCTCATATGTCTCGTTTGATAGACTCTCGCCTGAACATCGATGTTGCATTAGTCAGATTTCCGATGAGAGGGAACCATCTAGTTATGATCAGGCTTCTAAAGATCCCCGATGGCAACAAGCTATGGCAACAGAATTACAGGCATTGAATGATAATCAAACTTGGGAACTGGTTCACCTTCCCTCCAATAGAAAGTCTATAGGCTGCAAATGGGTTTATAAGATCAAGTATAGAGCTGATGGATCCATTGAGTGTTACAAAGCTCGGTTAGTGGCCAAGGGTTATACTCAGCGAAAAGGTTTTGATTATCATGAAACCTTCTCTCCAGTTGCTAAAGATGTAACTGCTAGATCTTTCTTATCAGTTGCCGCAATCCATGATTGGTCCTTACACCAAATGGATGTCCACAATGCTTTTCTCCATGGCGACTTGGATGAAGAAATTTATATGGATATTCCTCAAGGCTTACGGAGACAGGGGGAGAATAAGGTATGTCGTCTCCGCAAATCCTTTATGGACTAAAGCAAGCTTCTAGGCAATGGTATGCAAAATTTGCCAAGGATCACTGCGGACTTCAAACAATCCAAATATGATTATGCCTTGTTCACATGGACTAAAGGTACGTCATCTATTTACTTAATGATATATGTAGATGACATTCTTATTATGGGAAATGATGAAGCTGCGATAGAGAATCTTAAGAAATATTTGCATACCACATTCCATATAAAAGGTCTGGGAGCACCAAAATACTTTCTTGGAATTGAGATTGCCAGATCTGACCAAGGAATTTCTCTCAGTCAGAGGAAGTTTGTATTAGAAATTATATCAGAAGCAGGTTTATCAGGATGCAAACCAGCAGTTATTCCAATCGAGCAGAATACTAGATTAATTGCAGCAGATCATGACAAGGAAACATCTCGAGATGATCCTATTCTTAAAGATCCAACAAGTTATCAGAAACTCATTGGAAAACTCATATACCTGACTATGACCAGGCCTGATATATCATATGTAGTGCAAAATCTCAGCCAATTTATGCACAAACCGAAGGAATCTCACATGAATGCTGCCTTGAAGGTTGTAAAGTATTTGAAGAAGTGTCCAGGACTGGGAATACTCTTGTCTAGAAAATGCAACATGGAAATGACAGCATATTGTGATGCAGATTATGCGACTTGCCCTATGAGTCGAAGATCTGTCTCTGGTTTTTGCATTAAACTAGGAGAATCACTTCTTTCATGGAAGACCAAGAAGCAGGCAACGGTTTCCTTATCTTCAGCCGAAGCAGAATATCGAGCTATGGCAAAAACCACATGTGAGATTGTGTGGATACGAGGTTTACTCAGAGATCTTGGAATACAAGTGAAAGGGTCGACAAAACTGTACTGTGACAACGAGTCGGCACTGAAACTTGCAGCCAATCCCATAATGCATGAAAGAACCAAGCATATAGAAGTAGATTGTCACTTCACTCGAGAGAAAATCCAAGAAGGGATAATCGAGACAAGAGGGATTGGAACTGTTGAACAACCGGCGGACATTTTCACCAAACCTCTTTGTTCAAGACAACATGCATATCTACTAAGCAAGCTTGGCGTCTTAGATATCTACAAGCCACCGGCTTGAGGGGGAGTGTTGGAAGATATGCCTGAAGATCTGAAGATCCGCAGGATTTGATCTAAATTGATCATCCGCCAGATTTTGATCTTAATTGATCTAATCAGATCAATCAATTCTAGACAGAAATATAGATTTGATTTATAGGAGATTTATAGTATTCTTTATTTCCTTTCTTCATGTACACTCTGTATTATAATTACAGAACATTGTATATCGAATTCATACAATTGGAAAATATAGAAAAACTTCTCCCAATACTTTCGTCTCTTGCATCTTGCTTCCTTTACGCATTCTGTCATAATCTTTTCTTTAGTTTATTTCTTTTTACCTTTTTCTAATTTAAGCAACTAATCCATTTTGTAATAACATTTGCGACACGAAATTACACTGAAAATTTTTGTAGCAACTTAAGTCTGGGGTGGAGGGAGAACCATTTTTCCGAGCTAATCACTCCCCAGGAGCTCGGATAATAATTTACCGACCCGTGTTTAACAATTTGGCTTTTCTCTTTAGGAGGGAAGAGGATGATTTGCTGAAACTTATAAAAGACATTTTTGTTCCCCTTAGTAGACCTATACAAAATGAAGAACAAGAGAGCCATTTACTCGTGTCTTGCAAAAAAGTCAGTGGAAGGGAATTTTTAGACAAAACAAACACTCAATGATGCTAGAAATGAAGGAGAGCAAAGCTTAAAAAGCTCCGGTTCTTCAAATGTGTTACAACATCAATGGATTACACTGATGTAAAAGTACACTACTTTCACTTTTATCAACATTTTTCTACACTCTGAACAAATTTTGTGACATTGACCATCTGTTGTGCATTAAATCGAGTGCTTTTGTGCGGTCCTTGAAGAAGAGATGAATTTTTTTTTTTGGCTAGAAACTAGAGATGAACTCATTCTACACACAAACTTAACTCTTGGAAGGAAAACTAAACAGCATCACAACCATATTTTTTTCTTAAGGTATTATAGGTGGAGCAATGCATACGTCTTGACCAATGCATAGCTTAATTTCACAATGCCTATTTTCCAATTTGCTTATATTGCTCTTTTCGACATTTCCAAATACTATGAACGTAGACAGACTTGTGTTTTCCACTCATGAAAATCCAGCCTTAAATGATTAATGCAAAACTGTACTTTTTGACAAGTACCATACTTCATCGATGGTCCAATACAACCGCATATAATATGTTTCATAGTTGAACATTGAAAATCTTTTAGTTTTGAATCAAAGGAAAAAGGTCCGAGTTAAGATTTTATCATTTCGTCCTACTATCATGTCGAGTTCTATATCTTTTGTGGCGTAGTTTGCATTAAGATGAGTAATCAGTATCTACATTACTTATGTGGGCGTTTTGCCTTATTGGCTCTTGGTTTATGGATGCGTTGATAACGTAAGTAGATCAATTTATATCAATGAATCTGTTTTCGTAGGGCCTAAAGTTGCTCTCGTAGAAGGTCATATTGCATAGAGAACCTAACAGAGGGCGACTCATGGCATTTTTCTTCACTAGAGGGAATTTTGCGGTAGTGTTGGACCATCGATGAAGTATTGTACCTGTCAAAAAGTGCAGTCTCGCATCAATCATTTAAGGCTGGATTTTTGTGAACGGAAAACATAAATCTGTCTACATTCATAGTATCTTGAAAATGCCAATTTCAAAGGGAAGAATCTCATATGTTGAAACAGCGATATAAGCAAATCAGAAAATAGGCGATGTGAAATTAAGCTATGTATATAAATAAAAATATTTATTTTGTAGAAAATGAATAATTTGAAATTAGTTTTTTAAATAATAATTGATTGTGGTATCGGAGATAACTTTTTAAGGTAATAAGATAAACTTAATATCAAATATAATTAATCAAAGATATGCAAGATATATGCATATACTCATCTTCATTATTCAAAGGGAACAAAATCAGAGGGCCACAAAAAAAAGAAAAAGAAAAAGAATGATTATCAAACTAAACCGCTCTGATGAATTAGATAAAAAACCATCTTCCCCTCCTAAGTATCTGCGCATAATCCTCCTCCCCACTGCTTTGCTTCCTTTTCACTGTTCACCTCAGACATAGACTTCTCAGACTCCTCTTCATCTGCTTTGGTACCTTCAGCCTGTCTTTCGATGTAAGCTTTCATGTTCTTCTCATACTCAACCTTCCTTTCATCAGCCTTGGCTTTATTAGGAGCCTTCTCAGTATCGGATAACGACAACCACTCGTCTCCCCCAGCTTTGCCAACAGCAGCAACGGATTTATTATTAGGGTGTGTCTCCTTATGCTGCTTTCTGAACTCTTCCATGAAGACGAAGAAGGCACCGGCAGGCCTTTTAGGCTTGTTAGGATTCTTCACCTTCTTCATAATGCAGAAAAGAGACTTGAGAATTTCTGTATATTTTGATGTATGTAGAAAGAAAAAAAGTACATGAAACCTATTTATAGACTTTATTAGATGATTATTGGGGAAATTATCAAAACAATCTTAAATCTATTGCAAAATTTTCAATTAAGTCCCAAACACTTTTTTTGGCCAATTTAATCCTAATTTTTTTTGCAATTGTGCCAATTTAGTTTATCCGGCCAAATATGGCTAGCTAATTCTAATGTGGATGCCGGTCGACATTGATGTGGTAATTTTTTTTTATAACATTTCATTTTATTTTTTTTATTATTTTAGTATTTTTTCTTCTTCTTTTTTGGCCAGCGAGGGGCAAGGCCTTGCTGTCATGGGTGAGCTCGCCCTCACTGTCATTGGGCAAGGTCGACTCACCCAGCCATGGTGAGGGTGAGACCCGCCGTCGCGGCATTGGGTCTGGGCGAGGGTGAGACCTCGCGTCACAGCGGTGGGCTTTTGTTTTTATTTTTAGTCACAAGAGATGTTCATTCGCGTCGCAGCCATCACAAATCATGCCTGTTGATTTCTTTTTGTCTTGATGGAGGGATTGTCAACACAGCAATGAATTTTATTAATACTTTAACACTCTCGTTTTGAATATTTCCACGGCATTTTAATAATCAATTTAACATTTCTATCATTAGTAAAAAAAATTATTAATGAGTGCCTTGAGGGTAATTGTGAAAAAAGAAAAACCCATTAAAAGAAAATTTGTAATTTGCAATACTCTACATCTCTCTTGAGTTACGTGTGATTAATGCATCGAAAAATTAGAATGTTTTGTTATGAAGTATATATATGACAAAGTCTCCAGACACTCGTTAACAAGGACCGATATTAACACGACTTAGCAATTTCACTAGTTTTTAAGCCTATGGAAGCTCGGAGTTACCCTTTCATTTACTTCTCTGATAAGAAATGATTTGCTGTGCAAACACAATGCAATCTTGGTCAACCTCTATTTGGAAATATATCCATCTAAAATACAATATATTGATCCCTTGTTTAAATTCTTTCCTATTTTTCCTATATCTTTTCCACTTCGAGGGTGTCCTATTCCGGCATGTGCTGATTCGGAGACCCTCACTCACCCAGAGCCTTAACCACGAAGGACTTCGCCGTCCATTGACACCCACCTACCCCCTCTCTCTCTCTCGCTCGCGCAAGCTATATAAGCGCACCGAATCAAGCTCTGAATCATCATCGTCTCTCCGAAAGGCGTCAACTTCAAGCCGTTTTAGCTACACCCATTTCTTTCAGTTCTTCTAATGGCGGTGACCGAAGCGACGGGTCGAGACGGTCCCGACTTCTCCGCGTTGCCCGAAGGGTGCATCGCCAACGTTGTCTCCTTCACGAGCCCACTCGACGCGTGCAGGATCGCGTCAGTCTCGCCAGTTTTCAAGTTGGCATGTGATTCCGACGTGGTCTGGGCGTCGTTCTTGCCACCGGACTGCCGCTCGATGGCCTCCCAGAGCGCTTCGTCGATGAAGGAGCTCTACTTCAGTCTCTGCGACCACCCGGTTCTCATCTGCGATGGCAAAATGGTAAGTCTTCCCCCCGTCTTGCCGCCTCAAACCGCCTCTTCCTATTCTTTTTCTATTGTTATTATTGTTTTGCGGATTGAAGGGGTGATATGCGATAACTGTTCTTCATGTTTGATTTTACAGAATATGGAAATGTGATTCATGTGATGTGCTACAGCCTGCACGTTTTGAAACACTGCGAGTTTGGCTTGGCAAAAATAAAAAATGTTCTTTCAATTGTCGAGTAGTTGAATTGAAAGGCGGTGTCTTCAGCACATGTTTCTTGGCCTCTTTCTGCCTGAACCGAATGAGTGCATTTTGTTTCTTCAAGAAGAAGCCTTTGCCGTATTATAATCATGCTGCGGCTTCCCCTGGACATTTTTCTTTTGCACACAGCCACGATCTGAATGTGAAAGGTTGATTGAGTTGTATGAATCAACTCAGGGTTTACGTCGGCAAGATAGAGAATGATAAATGAAGGGTGAAGAAAAAAGAAAGAAAGGATCTTTCATCTGAAAATGAAAAGATTCGAGTGGTTGGGAGCAAGGAGTGGATAGATATATTGAATCATTCTCTTTTGGTATAAAAAGATAATGATAATAAGGAAGTGTACTTTCACTTTATATATAATGCCTCTATAGGTAGTATAACTGGTGACTGCAACAAAAAATAATCAAAGTTTAGGGGGGTAATTTGTAACTTCACAAAATTTTTAGGGGTGATTATGCAATGGTTTTGAAGTTGAGGTGGTTTTGAACAATTATCTTTTTTTTTTTCTTCTTCTTCTTCTTCTTCTTTTGGTCAAATCTCATGTTACCGCTTCTATTTAACATGAAACGAGTTTTCCTACTTTAAAGTCCGACGAAGAAGTCCATAAACAACTTTTGCTTTAAAAGGCCAAGACAAACGCCCTGGCTATTATATTGGAAAAGGGGACAGCATAGATGGTGGAATAAGTGCTAAGCTTTTTTGCTTTGCGCATGCTATATTTGCTGAAACATTGAAACATTATATTTGTTTTCTCAAAACGACCTCGGCCCGACTCTTGTTGTTTATGTGAATCCAACATGCTTTGCAGAGCCTTTCGCTGGACAAGCATAGTGGGAAGAAATTCATCATGCTATCTGCGAGGGCTCTGTCTATTACATGGGGTGATACTCCGAGATATTGGTCTTGGAATCACTCGCCCATCTCCAGGTAATACATTATTTCCTCCACTCTCTCTCACCTTCATGAAGAAAATGGGCGAAGCATTGATTCGTTGGTCTCGAGATAAACTTTCTTTTGTGTCTCCCTCAAAGGTGATGATTATATGGAATGTCCTTGTGAATCAACAGGTTTGCAGAAGTTGCTGAACTCATCAAGGTATGTTGGCTTGAAATCAGAGGCACCATTAGTTCTTGCATGCTGTCGCCGGGAACCCTTTATGCAGCGTATTTGGTATTCGATGCCAGCACGTCTGAAGGATTTGAATTGCGGCCTATAGAGGTTGGAGCTGGATTTGCCGGTGCTGAAGTGGGCAAACAGGAGCGCGCTGCTTATGTATCCAGAGCGATGACGGCGAGGTTTGGTTTTCAGGGCAGGTCGCCATCGTTTGCATCTGCATGGATAGAGTTATGTGAGAATGGGAATTTTCCTAAAGAGAGGCGAGATGGGTGGTCAGAGATACAGTTAGGTGAGTTCCTAACGAAGGATGGAGAAGATGGGGAGGTTGAAATGCTTTTCAAAGAGACGAAGGGTGGTAATTGGAAGTCCGGACTGGTTGTGGAAGGGATCGAAATTAGGCCCAAGGATAGGAAATAAAAGTGCCTTTATGCAGGGCATGGGCTTTGGATGTATTGTCCCTTGATTAATAGGTTTTTCTCTTCGTTTTGCTGTTGTTCTTTCGATGTTCTTTTATCAATTTTTAGTAGCTGTCTACCAAATCAGAAGGCGTGATTGTGACCTAACGTGAGTGGGGAAAGCACATGTCATGGAGCGAATGGTTTTCGATGGGCTCCTTTTGAAACATCCGCAAAATGATTCCTCGTCTTCCCATTTCGACAACCAATAATATTTTCGATAAATTAAAGCGAAGTTCAGTTTTTCCTTTTCAACGGCAAAAAATATTTTAGACTGATCCTAATAATCGATCGTGCTTCGTTTCAAACAAAAATAAGTTGTATATGGCCAAAAGAAATGTAAGAAAAGAGAGTACTTGAATTTGACCTCTACCACTGAATAAAAACAAGCCAATAGGGAAAAAAAAAAGAGAATCTCGTGGACTATTTTTTTCATTTTACAGTGCGAAAACAATATGCACATTCAAAAACAGAAGCATCTCCAGATCGGATGGCAAATATTAAATACTAAACACAACTCAGAATCACAAAAAAGCAACAGAAAAAAAAAAAAAAAAGGCGAGTATAGAGAGAATAACGTTTGTTCGAGGTCGTGGGGACTCGTGGCTGCTATTGGTGACTAGTGGAGTGACAATGGTGGCCGTTGCTTGTGAATAACGCCGGTGAAGAAGATGAAGATGGAAGAATAGAATAACGACAGGCATTTAGGAAAGGATGAGAGAACAAGTGAGTGTGAGTTCGAAGGATGAAATAAACCATATTTTAGAAAGATAAGATTCTTGTTGTGACCGAGTAATAGAATGGTAATCTTTAAAGTGTAGAAAGGATATTTTTTCAGGTAAATTTGTTCAAAAAGTTCTATAGCTATTCCATTTTTATTAATTTAGTTATAAACCTTTTAATTGTATCAATTAAGTTATTTTGTCAATTTTGGCTAAAAATTGCTGACATGAATACATCAGTTGTGTTATGTGGCACGGTTGATATTGACGTGGATAATTTTCAATAATATTTTAATATTTATCGATTTTCTAATATTTCCTTTCATTTTCTTTTTTTTTTCCTTCCCTTCTTCCTCCAGTTAATCATCGGACCTCGGGCGACTGACCAAAGACAAGGGCCAATGAGATCAACCTTGCCATCACTAGGTGCAGTTGGCCTTGCTTAGCCATTTGCGAGGTCAAGCTCACCAACCTAACAATGACAAGCCTTGCTCGCCCTAGCAAGGTTGAGCCTTACTAGAGGTTGGTGAGGTGGGTTCAAGCCTCGTCCAACGATTACGAGGTCAACCTCCTTTGCCCTTGCCTCTAACAAGTCAAAGAAAAAAATAGAAAATAAAAAAAAATAAAAATTAATAAAAATCTAAAAATATTATTAAAAATTATCAACATTAGTGCTAATCATGCTACATAAAATGGTCGGCATTCATATAAGCAATTTTCAATCAAAATTGGTTAGATGGATTCAATTGACAAAATATGAATCCATATTTTTTAAATAATTTTTCCATATTTTTTCTATGCCAACATTTATATAAATCACGGGGCGAGATGAGACGGTGTGAGATCTTATCTATTTGTATTCATGTCTTGTGCGGGACATGTAACAACCATTTCTTCCCCATCCCCATCCCCATCCCCATCACACACCCTAGCACCGAGCGGGGCGGGGTAGCCTAGGGCCCTGAATGAGGCCGGGCCCGACGGGGCCGGCATGATGGCAATATTTTACCATCCCTGTCAACTATCAGTATTTTACATTTAAGTAATTCACGACACTCTTTGTTCGATCTCACGTTCATTACTCCATGTCATATTTGGGCCTCATATATACGTATTTAAGTCATCAACAACTTCTGCTATTACATCAGTTTTAAAATCAGATTGTGCTATGTATTTAATCCAATCAATTATTCCCTTTTCAAGTCATCTATCTTATCGACCAAAAAAAGAAAAAGAAAAGAAAAGTCATCTATGTTATACTACATGACCATTACAATTCAGATAAGTAACATTTGATATTTCATTGTTTCCCTTTACGTTACAATACAAAAACCATAACTATAGACAATTGCAGATTTTCGATTAAAAGAAATGGAATGGCTACTAACAATGTGACGCTATCACTGTGTATAAGAAACTCTTCTTTCACCTTAACATATTTAAAGGGAAAATTCCAGAAAAAGGACCCGAAATACCCTCTTTTTCTCAAATAAGGATCTCAAATGTCTTCACTTTCTCAAATAAGGGTCTAAAGTGGCTGTTATTTCAAATGAGGACCTAAAGTGGTTATGTTTATTTCAAATAAGAGCATGAGTGGCTATGTTCGTTTCAAATAAGGACCCGTCTTTCCAGCGATCAAGGGTATTTTCGTCATTTGTCATTTTCCCCTTTTTTTTTTTTTTTCTTTTTTCTTTAATTTTTTTTTCATTTTTTTGGCTTGTTCTTCTTTCTCTTTGTCAGTGGCTAGTCGGCCATTGGCAATGCCCACAAAAGGTTGGGCAAGGGATGGCCTCACCTAGGTATGGTGACCCTTGCTTAGGGGCCATCTGCAAGGTCGGCCCATGCTGGCCTCAGGTGAGGCCAATGAGGGCTCGGCAACCTTGTCGGCTGCCCTCGCTTGGCACCGGCTAGGGCTGACCTCACGGATGGCCCCTAGGTGAGGGTCACCACGCTTAGGCGGGGCCGTCCCTCACTTGTGGCCAACATGGGTGGCCCTTGCTGGTGGGGGTGACCCTCGCTTAGCCCTCTATGGGCATCGCTGGTAGCCGGTTGACCACCGGCTAAGAGGAAGAAGAACAACAAAAAAAAAAAATGTGAAATGCAAAATGACAAAAATACCCTTGATCGATCGAAAAATTTAACCAATCGGCGATAGGCAAAGTTGGGTCCTTATTTGAAATAATCAAAGCCACTTTAGGCCATTATTTGAAACAATTAAGGCACTGCGTATTTGAAACAAAATCCACTCTTATTTGAGAAAATAATGACACCTTAAATATTCCCATATTTAAATGATGGCACTTCATCAAGCAGTTTTTAATAATTGTCATTTAGCTAGATTGGAAGAGGAATTTATTATCAAATTTCTACGGTTTGTTTCTAATAAGGAAACATAATATTCCATTATTTCTGTTCCTTGTAGGTTTCGAATCGTTTTGACTTATTGATTGACAAATTTGAAGTGTTTCAAGGACAAAACAACTTTTGCCTTTTAATCTGTTTTCACAAAAATTGATTTTAACATGATCGACAAATTTGAAGTCTTTCATTGACGAATTGATTTTCACCTTTTAGTATGTCACACTAAACAAAAAGTTAATTTCAGAATTTTTTTTTTATTTATTTCATCACATTTTCAAGCCAAAATTTGTTGATGAATCACCATATAGTCTGTACACATATTTTAAAACTATGAAAAACTACACAGGAAGTCCTAAATTTTATCACGTATTTCAATTGAGTCTTACACCTTTTGATTGGTTCAATTAAATTTTGAATTTTTCACTTATTGCAATCGTGTTCTTTTGATAAATAATACGTTAAATTGATCACTGACACTCATTACTCACGTGGCATCCTTAAATTGCAATTTCTAATACAATTAAAGCAATTGATTGCATTTTTAATGAAGATTCGGGGCTTAATCAAACTTATTTAAAGGTTTAGCGCTTGATTATATTTTTTGATAAAGGTTTAGGTTTGATTAAATCAATTGAAAGTGTTAAGACTCAAATGTATTCCATACATAATATTTAGGATTTATTGCAATTTTTCTCATATACTCATGAAAGTATGATAAAATGATTTTCTCATGTTACTAATAGATGTTACAATCTATTAGCGTATTGCAATTCATTGAACTAGATTATCGTGTTTTACGGTTAGCATTTCGAATGAACAATTGAGTTTATTTAGGGTGTTAATTGAATCAATTTACTCTCTAGCTATTGAGGTTCACGGCTCCAATTCAAATTTAAAACGTCTATGCGGGCTGCATAATAAACTGTACACCTGATTTTTGACCAAATAATTGATGTTCGTTTTCTAAATAATTTTTGTATAAATTTGAAATGAATGACTCATGTCGTCTTTAATATAAAGAGCTTTGATACCATATCAAAAAGTTAAATTCAAAAGTTTAAATTAACAAGCGGAGAGAAGCGATGCAAATATGAAGAGCATAAATAATCTGTTATCAAACGATGTTAGATAATATTTCAATAATGAAAATTGTACTCAACATGATGGAGTGCAATTTGCGAGCAATATGTCAACTCATCACATTTTGAAGGATGCATAATTTATCATAACTTTTCTTCTTTAACACTGCTCGAACGGTATGATTGATAGTAGGGCCGTGCACCTAGATCTCTCTAGTAGCTGCTGAAGACATGAAACGTGCAACATGAAAAGTGAAAGCAGTGAATCACATCACCTAATATTAAATTGGATGGGATTGTGGCCTTAAATTAATAAAGGCCTGTGTGTCGGAGAAAAACACTGAGAGACACCCCACTTCCACGACGTGTTGTCTGATCAGCTTTTCATACCAAAAGGTAATGTGTTTCTTGTGCTTGGACTAATCATAATTCAACTAAGGCTTGCCTGTAAATTGGTATAGTTAGCGGACACTTACTATGACCGAGTAGATGTGGACAGTTAAGCAATTGGGCCATTCTGACGACACCTAACCAAAATTTGCATCTACATTTGGTACATCAATCTAATATTCCATCGACCCTCATATACCTAGTATTTATTCTTTAACAAGGAATAAAAAGAAACATTTTGTTGTTAAATGGCCAAGAAGTCTCTATAAATAACCCTTCGAAGCTAAGTTCAAGAAGCAGCACGAGTCTCTTCCAAAACAACAATACACTGATCCTCGAACTATAAGCTCTCTCTTATTGACCTCGAAGCCATGGCATGTGACAAGAGTTTCTCCAGCAGTTGCATGCTGTTGAGCCCGGAGAAAGTCGTTGTGATCGATCTCTTTCGCATTTTGATCCACACTGATGTGCACAAAAGATATTTCGTGGACTCCTCCAGAGAAGGGGGAGAGAGCTTTAAGCGAAGGTGGATCATGTTTTTTTTTTTTTTTTGATAACCAAGAATCCGCCAAACCCCTTACGGGGGGCCCACAGCCCTAGTAGCGCCCAGTGGCACATTCGGGCCCGTTAGTATCTTAGAGAAGACTAGCACATGACCCCACCACCATAGCCCTCCACATACAATGCTAGCAATTGTAGGTTTCGAACTCTCGACCTCGGCGATGAGAAATGGACTCTTAACCAACGCAGCTACCCACCAATGGATAGGTGGATCATGTTTGTATCCATTGTCGTGCAGAAGCTCTTGCTTCTTGTGGCCAAGCCCCTGTCTTGGAGTGGGTCGAAGACCAAGTTTTAGTTGAATCTCTTGTCGAGCAATCAAAACTTGCGACGGCTACTCGTCAACTTCATTGAAGGTCAGTTTCCGTAGTTACTCATTTTCACCTTCCATTTTTGAATGTGTTGCAAGGCATGGCATGCGGTCTTGGTATATATGCTACAGCATCTTTATTAAAACAATTTGATAAACGTCTATGTAGTTATATTATTACTTTGTTAGTAAAAATGTTAGAAAATCCAACCCAAAAACTTATATTTTTTGAATATTTGACAATAGTTCTACAAAATCTTATGTGATATTAGAGTAGAAAATCTGAGTTTAAATCTTTTCTCATCCCTATTTAACTTCCCGATTACATATTTCCACACACTAAACCTAGGCCAAAGTTTAGCCTACACATGATGACGAATATTAGAATATTTAAATAGTAAAGCACACTTTCATTTAACCGGTTAAATTTTTAGGTTGGATTTTTTAATACGCACAAAATGCGCCACAAATTGTTATGGAGAAGTCATTGGTAGAAGAGTGGATTCAGGAACTAAAGAAGAGAGCATGTGCTTACATTTACAACACTAGCAAATGAGATGTCATGCCTCGGTTTTTCTTTCCCCTAAATTTTTGCTTATATTTCTCTACATAGCATTGGTGGCAGAATGAGCCGTGTAAAATGCCCAATAAAAAGTATTTGAAGCATTGTCGTTATTGCTTAGCTGTCTTTGTGGAGAAATTACCTTAATGGGATTTACACAGCTCGTTGATGTCCTCATGCTTATTTTTCACTCGTATATTCTTTGAACTTGTCCTCATATGACTTTTTTTTACTTTAACTTTTCGGTAAAAATATGACTTTTGTTTGACCGGGAATCCTATTTTTCCCTTGAATTTTGGGAAATGAGAAGTGAATTATATGCTAATTGTTGAACTATCAATTATCAGTCAGGAAGTAGCGATGCATGACATTTGAAAGAAGAATTTTCTTTTTCCTCAGAAAAATTGAAAATGTGTTGTGACAATTTAAGTACAACATAAAGTAATACGGTTTAACTTACTTTCTAAGTGTAAAGACTTGTTCATTTTTACCAGTTGGCTAATCCCTTCTTCACTCAAGCCAATATAGAATATTACAATTATAAGATGATTTATTCTCGTGATGCTTATCAAAAGAATTAAGACAGGAAAACCATAATTTAGTAGAAGGTACACCGTCTATCAAGTGCATAATTACCCAACCAAAAAAAAAGTGCATAAGTGAAATTGAGAACTATATACACAATCTGGATCTTGTAAGTGTTCTTTTCAAATTTGAGCAGCTTATACCTAAGTACACATTATTTATGTAAGATTTTGTAGAATATGGACTTTGACTAAGTCAAAGCAAACAAAAAAGGGCAAAAAGTTGAGCGTTCAAAAAGAAAAGGGGAAGATGGACGCTCGGCTAAGAATAGAAGGGAGGGCACACCGAGAAAAGAAGGAAAATAGAGAAAGAGGAAAGAAGAAGAATGGAAAAGATAAGAAAGGAGGTTTCGCATGTCACGCCATGGAAAACTCACCAAGTTAGAGTTATTTTGATATGCAACGCTTGATAAATGTTCACAGCTTTTGTTCGTCTAATTGGAGTAGTTTTCGGGGTTTTGTCATATATTCAAAGTTTTGTGAAATTCGAGCCATGGAGTCCAATTTTTGAGATGATGAGCTATGGGATTTCATGAAAATAGTGGAATACGGTATTTGTGGAGCTATGCGGTTTGACGGGAGTTGGTTAGAGCAATGGTTTAGTCGGAGTGAAATCTTAGGGTTTTGCGCTTGAGTTCCACATTGTGTTTAGGTTTGCGTAAGTGCTTCAAGTAAGTAATTTACTAGTGCATTGGAGTCTTTTGTAATTCAACCATTTCCTAGTTGAGGCAGAGTTTTACTTGGTTCTGACATTGATTATTGTTTTATTGTTAAGATTATGAGATCATTGATTTGAGTAAGCATTGTTGTTTGGCTTTTGGACATTTTAGGTGAATGGTACTATCTCTTCTATGAATTTGTAAACTCATGTCTTGAGAGTAAAAGATATTTGAGTATCATACCGGTTATTAAAGCATTTTTATTGCGTAAAATCTAGATCGGGCAATGATTGCCCTCTAGTATTTTTGAATGGTTTGAGAGTGGTTTTACAAAGGTACTATGAAAGGATATATATAGAGTTTTTGAACTAATTTACGAAATGAATTCAGAAATTATAGGAGAAATACTTTATGAAAAGTATTTCGAGCAGATGAGTCGTGTTGAGAAAGATTATATATTTGGTTTGTGAAACTATTTTGTGATTTGATTTCAAATTGGCTTGTGAATTGTTAAGAAAGCTATTGTGAGTTTGTGTTAGTGCTCAATATGAGCCATTAACAAGCTTGTGGGTAAGCACTAGTTAGGATATCCTTGTGGGATTGAGCAATAAATTGGTCAATAGATAAACTATTGACATGTAATTTGAGATTGACCAATAAAATAAACCATCGGCAAGTGATTTTGATAAGATTAATCAATAGACTTGACCATTGATGTTCATAATGATTTAAATGCTTTAATTTTTTGAATTGTATAAAGTTTGTTAAAATGAAACAATTTGTATATTATTTGATATATATTAAAGAGTTTGATTATGAGTTTTTATTAGTACTCTATACTTATATATATTGTGGCTATTCAATCTACTTAGAAAATATATGTATTACTCATTGGACTATAGTTGTTTACTCCTCTTTTTTCTAATCTTTGCAGATTTTTAGTTAGTGATCAATAGAACAAGAGCAATATCAACCGAAACTCTTAGGAGTTGGATTGTGAATAATTTGAGGATCATCACTTGAGTGGAAGGATGGTGTGTCATACTTATGTCAATATAAAATTCATGATGTGATAGATTTAGGATACTATGCTTAATATATATAACAGAAGGCATGTTAGTCTATCACACTCACCTTTATATTAAAAAGGACTTTTATTTTTTTGGAAAGACTTACTAAAATATATCTTTACTCGTCTTTTTCTGGTGTGTCTTCTAGTTGCCTCTATATCTTTATATTCCTCGAGTCTCGCGTGGTGGACTACACGACATAAGAGTCCTCGGTCAAAATTAAATAAATATTTTTATTTTTATTTAATTTGATTCGAATTTATAATTAAAAAAACTATAATGAATTTATACTAATAATTTAATATACAATACTCTTATTTTTCAAAATTATTTTTAATTTTATTTAATAACTTTTTCGTTTAAATAAAAAGCCTCCACCACCCACCCACACCCCCCAGCACCCGCCAAACCCTTTAGATTAAATAAAAAGTTCCCAATTTTCTCCCGCGCGGCCAAACTTTTTTCACTTTTTTTCCTCCACCTGACACCTGACACCGTCCATTCTCCCTCCCTCCTGTCACTTCCGTGTCTCAACCTTTTCCAAAAATAAGGGTTTTATCTCTTTTCCATTTTTAATGGGTTAGTATATCCCCTTCTTTAAGTTGTCAGTGAAAAAGCAGAGGAGGATGATCCCATGAAATATCTTCAGCGACTTTCTACTTTTTCAGGATGCATACGTCAGAAACTGTGGCACCCACACATCAATCAAAGCGCGCCTAGTGCTGTCCAACTAATAATAGCGTAAAAGGAGCTTTGATGGGGCCCTCTTAAAAAGCAAGAGGACAATAATTGCGTAATAAATCGCAATTAGAGTCTCTTTGTCCACTTATTAGAAATTTAATAATAATATATATGTGGGAGTGTGTGAATCACGTCAACGCCGAACTTAACATAACCGCGTTTTTTTAAGACTGCTCTAACAGCAAGATGATGGGAGGACCGTACCCATGTCTCTCCCCCGGTCGCTTCGCTTCCAAGTAAATGGCAAGTGCAGCATAAAAAAAATTGAAGGAGTGAATCACATGAAGTAATATTAAATTGGATTGCGAAAGATTTTCTTGAATAAATTAAGACATGTAAACGACGACTCACTTTATCAATTATTTCACGATGCGTTGATGGACCAATTATCAAAGTTGATGGGCTTTTCCAATGAAAAAGAAATATTAATCTTTCTTTGAGGAATTTTAAGAAAACTAAGACTTATGAATCAGTAGAGCTTACGGGTGCTTAATATGACAGAGTATGGATGTATACTTAAATAATTGGACCGCACCGATAACATTAAATCAGAATCTAAACCTACTAATGATATATTAATTAAATTGAACATCAACCTCAACAAACCTAGTATTTAATTCTTGTAACCAGGAATAAAAAAAGGAACCTTTTTAAGTTAATGGCCAAGAAGCCAGTATAAATAACCCTTTAAGCTTAGTTCAATAAGCAGTACGAGTCTCATCCAAAACGACAAGTGAAAGAAAAATCAGGCTATCATCTCCCTCCTCTTTGCCTCAAAGCCATGGCTTGTGACAAGAGCTTCTCCAGCAATTACATGCTGTTGAGCCCAGAGAAAGTCGGTGTCATCGATCTCTTTCGCATTTTGATCCACAGTGATGTAGGCAATAGAAAATTCGTAGACTCCTCCGGGGAAACAGAAGAGAGCTTCCAGCGGAGGTGGATCATGTTTGTATCCGTTCTTGCGCAGAAGCTCCTGCTTCTTGTTGCCAAACCCCTGTCTGGGATCGGGTGGGCGATCGAGTTTTGGCTGAATCTCTTGTCGAGCAATCAGAACTTGGGAGGGCTTCTCGTCAACTGCCTCCGAGGTTGGTTTGCGTGATTAGTAATTACCGCCTTCGAATTCCGAATGCGAGCATGCGTTCATGGCATGTATGCAAGACCTTGCTTTTGTTAAAACAATTGTATATTTGTTTTATTACTTCATAACCATGTTCGAGGTCTCTCTACCTCGCGCTTTACTCGGCCTGTAGCATATTTGCAAAGCTGATGGTGCATGATCATTTAAAATACCTTTCGTTCACCGATACTGACTTTGGGTGTTGTGTTGGTTGCTTAAAAGATTTTGCTTGTTTTTGCTTTTGGCAGTCGAAATCTGATTTTTGTTTATTATTAAGCATGTAAAATGTTTGAGTCACGCGCATATGCAATTAATATATTCTAATTCGCTCATAATTCATTAGTTAAAGTGAAGGTGTATCTAAGGGTCTGCTTGTTCCACAAAAAATATTTTCCTTATTTTTTGGCATTTAGTTCACTTAAGAAAATTAGTGAATAGAAAATATTCTCCTAGTCAACGGAAAAGTTTTTTCTACCAAAACTTAAATTCAGAAAAATTATTTTCCCTTTAAAAGAACCAAAAAACATTTTCTCCAATATTTTCCTAGTCTTAGGGTCCTTAGTCAATGAAAATTTTATTCTTATAAAAATAATTTTAAAAATGATTTTTTAATTATCTTTATTTAATAAATGAATTTATTTTTTCTTTTATTTTTTTGTTCTTTCTTTTCTTTTCTTTCCTTTTTCTTTTCCTTTCTCCTTCTTCCTTCATTGGCTGCATGCCTCAACAACAACCGGTAGCCCAATGAATGGCAATGACAGGGGGCGTTTAGCTTGAGGCTTGGCTGATCTAGGCAAGCCTGAGCTAGTTGAGGCCACTAAGCCTGGGAGTCCCCAGATTTAGGTGAGCTCGGGCTCAGCCAAGGTCGGTGAGCTTGGCTTGTGGCTGTCGCCGGTCAGTCGTAGTGGAGGAAGTGGAAAAAAGAAAGGGAAAGTAAAGAAAAGTGAGAAAAGAGAGAGAGAGAGAGAGAGAGAGAGAGAAAAAAGTGAAAAAAATTAGAAGTTTTCACTATTTTAGAGTTTTTCAAATGATAGAAGATAAAAATAATTTATTTAAGTAGAATTTTTTCGATTGGATAAAGTGAAAAAAAGGGGACGTTGCCTATGTTCTTCAATTCGAGATTCAATTCATAGGCATAGAATGGCAAGTTCATCGAGCTTTGATTGATTTTCTTCGAGTTTCCGCACATAAAAAATATGCTGCGGAAGCTGTTCACAAACTAAAAGTATTGTTAGACTATTAGACTTCATTATCAGTCCATAGGATATAGTTGATCATGGATTTAGCCGTCCACAGTCTAAAATTAAAAAAGCAAAAATATGTTTATATTTTTTATATAAAAATATTTTTATATAAAAAATATAAACTTGAGTATAATTGTTGAGTTTCTATATATTATATCAATTTCTCATATCTGGTTCACTCAAACAAAATCATTTTCAAAAGGCAATTTAACATTTTCCAAAAAATGACCGGGCTTATCCAATACCTAATTGGGCTCATCTGTGCCCGTCTATTGATCAGTCCACACGAGAAAAACTTCTTATGATTTAGTTTACCAACCAAGTTTTGGAAAACATACCTAGGTGAAGATATTGATCAGCAGTGCACTGCTTAAAAAGCAGTAGATTTCTGTCTAATTGTTTGACTTTGCACTTGGAATGATGTTGAATTATATAACGTGGGGTTGTGAATAGGGAAGCTGGTGATACCCCACAAAGAGTCGGAAAGCTTCATATCCATCATTGGCAATTTGGACAAGAGAGTGGAATTGGACACCCGCATCAGTCCTGGTGAGAAAGAGTACTATGCGACTCTCTCCATGATGGCTTCCAAAGCATCCTATGAGAACGAGGCCTACCTCCGAACGACAGTCACCCAGCATTGGCAGGTCAAACCAGAGAGAGAGAGAGGGAATTTAAGACACAAATAAACACACCTTAATTTACCTTTGAAAGCATGAATCATTTAGTGAAAACGTCAAAACATAAGAAGCTATGACCAGAAACAAGAAATCACAGTGTCAATCCGTCCGGAATACATAATGTGTGGCTTATCAGTCCGTGAGAAATAAATCTAAACAATCAATCATACTTTACGCTCAAGTACTTAATTGACTAAGTTCCTAATACAAGCTGAAAACAATGAATTTTGTTGATTATAATAATTATCTCTGTTGTTCTTTACCAAAAAAAAAAAAAAATTTATCTCTGTTGTTTCGTGCAGATGGAATTCTTGGGGTTCTACGACTTCTGGAATGGTATGGAGCTATACCGCGATCTCTACATCTGTAAATAGTATACCAAGATGATAAGTGTCATATGTCTTCTTCGTTTTTATTTTGCAGATTATCTAGAGAAAACAACCACGCAAGCCTTCATGCTACGTGACCGTGACACCATCGTGGTGGCCTTCCGAGGCACGGAACCTTTCAATGCGGACGATTGGTGCTCGGACTTTGACCTCTCGTGGTACGAGTTAAGATACATTGGGAAAATCCACGGAGGTTTCATGAAAGCCCTAGGGCTCCAAAGGAACGAAGGCTGGCCGAAAGAGTCTCCCAAAACGAAGCCGTTGGCTTACTATGAGGTAAGGGAGAAGCTAAAGTCACTGCTTGGCGAGAACGACAAAGTGAAGTACGTGTTGACCGGCCACAGTTTGGGAGGTGCGTTGGCGATACTCTTCCCAGCGATCTTGGCCATGCACAAGGAGACGGAGCTGTTGGAGAGACTGGAGGGGGTCTACACATTTGGCCAACCCAGGGTTGGAGACGATAAGTTTGGGAAGTATATGGAGGGGGTCTTGGAGGAACGTAAGATTAAGTACTTTAGATTCGTTTATGGAAATGACATTGTGCCTAGGTTGCCTTACGATAATACAGCTTTCATGTTCAAGCATTTCGGGAGATGTTGCCACTTCAATAAGAATATGAAGGGAAGGTAAGGATCTCTGTCTCTCTCTCTCGTTGGTGGCTAAATTAGTTTTAGCAAGGTTAATTATATTAGTTGGCGGATAAAATTGTTCTAATAGTAGCTTTAGTTAGATGCTAAGTAAGTGCATTAAATATTTTGCTGAAATTTAGATTTGGATAAAGCATGTTCCATTGGATTAGCATTGCTTCAGAAAAGTTTGCGGGGTTTTAAAGGCGAGAAGATGAAAGAAATCATTAACCTTGCATAGCGTGTTGTAATTGGATTAGACTCTTTATTTGAATTTATTGTTTGCTTAATTTCTGATACGCAGATAGTCGAGGAAGAACCAAACAAGAATTATTTATCGCCTCTACATGTGATACCAATGATGATGGACGCGTGGCATGAGCTCAAAAGAAGCTTCACCATTCATCGTGAGATTGGACCGGGCTACAAAGAAGAATTGTTGTTGAGGTTTCTTAGAGTGATTGGCCTGCTAATTCCAGGCATACCAGCTCATTCTCCTCGGGATTATGTAAACGCTATGAGGCTAGGAGTGCCACGATTATTCCGACACCAACAATGACTATGGATAGTTAGAGCTTTATACAATGGAAAATTGTCTCCTAAGATTGGATCACCAAGATTAATCAGTTGTATTGTAAGAAAACAAACAACTATGCGGTTGATTTTGTGAGGACCGTAGCCAATGGTCTATCCCACTCCTTATACTTATCTAGTATGTTGTATAGATATCATTTGCCCATTTTGTAATAACTTTCATGCATGTATGCCCTCCAAACTTCCGCAACACGTTGGAGATTTCAAATCGGTCAAAGTAGCCATTACAAAGATTATTATCAGCTTAGAACATTCACCCTACAGCTAATTAATGAATTTTGCTCAAGACAAAATTGTCTTTTGGAACTTACTTGATACTTTCTCTACTAAACCAAAAATGGCACACTCCATCTGACTTCTGCGGAATGTTTCACCGTGGATTTAAAGGCCTAAAATTGGCTCCAACAAATTAATTTGAATTTGAATAAAATTGACAATATAGTTGGGTTTTTGTTTCCAAGTACACGGAGCATTGTCCACTCCATCTATAGCATGAAGTTCTTCTATAATGTGGTCCATCTAGAATTGACGATTTCACCAAATATCAATTTGTTCAACCGTTGCACTTATCCTGACAAACACATTGGTGTATTCATGTTATTCAAGTGGTTCTCCTTCTACTGGGTGCATCCAAACACCTTAACGATACCACATCCCTCCGTCCTTCAAACTCCAGTACTTTGCACTTATTATTTTGTCCTCCATTTGCGGACGAAGATCTCCAATAACACGGATGTCTTGTTATTAACATTATCTCCAATAACACAGATTTCCCGTAACATCAATTGCAATAAATTTGTGTATGTAAAGGATATTTTTTTTTCTTCACATTCAAATATACCGATTAGTTCACACATAATGTTTTGTCATCTTTGAAATACATTAGGAGTTTCTCAAAAGGCACTCAAGGATGCTACATTTGGACATGACAATGAGCGCGAGATGAGAATAACTAAATTTGTCAATATTACTTAGAAGCCCTTCTTTTTCTCGAGTTACTTAATAGATTAATTCTCACGAAAATAACATTTTGTAAATTAGGTGGATGCCATGCGCAAAAGTTGATGTGTTTTATAGTATAGATAAATAGAATGAGATTTCTTTTTCTTTGTTAACCATATTTTTACCTTTTTTGGCGGTGATAGATCTCCATACCTTTTTTATTGTTAGTCACTTTTCACAGTTCAAGTTCGAATTTCTAGATCATTTTTCTTAAAATTTCACTATGCGATAGATTCACATGATTGTTTCACGTATCATTCGATGTTGGCTTGGGATATTCAAATGTCATTCTCATAAATGACAAACAATCTAAGAAAAGTTAAAAACACAACCTTTGATGTACATGATTTGTATTTTTAAGAGTCGACCACAACTCTAGGGTCTCCAGGCAGGGCCCTTCCATAAGGCGACACCTGGTGCCGGCGGAGAAATTTTTTTATGAAATGATGGGAACTCCGGTGGCACAATCCTTACATGGAGGAGTAAAAAAGCATACAGATTCACATTGCATGTGTAAAACCAAAGTTCAGTGTGGGACAATTTCATTTTCGATCCTCAAATGTTTGAAGGGAATCTATCTATGGTATCCGGGGGAACCATGCCCATTCGGGTTGTAATTAAATTCAAAATAATGTAAATTGCAGACACCGAGTTCATGTAGTTGTGAATTATCAATGTTGTCAAACACATAGTTGTCCATCGTAGTTATTTGTGCCATTTGCTTAATGAGTGAGTTCAAGGGAGCGTGTCAATCACAACATTTGTTTCAACCTTAGGCGAATCTGGATGCTTCTTTTGGATTTATGGTGCTTATATTTGGTTTTTGTGAGTAAAATGCAGATTTCAAGTTGAGGCATTATTCCTTTTTGGTGAAGAAGTTGATGCAATATGAAGGCTAGGAGTTTACCTGCATTGACATCTTCTAATATATGTTACTTTTCATGTGTTTGTATATACAAATTTGTATCTTTCGCTAAATTACCCCCTTTCTCCATGATTTTTAGAAGAAGATTGACATTTAAGCTTGAGCTAGAGGATCCGAAACACAAAACCGAACCATTCAGGGTTGCAGCTCTAGCAGATGAACAATGAATTGGTCTAACGCTCTGCCTTTTGCTTTGCGGTTGATGCCCATCGCGAGATGCTATCATTCATGGCAATTCCCGATTCTACCAGCTGATTTGGCTCTGGGTCGTGCACTCTCGATATGAAATTGTTTCGCACCTTCCAGATATGCCATAGAATCACCACAGAAGTTCAGAAGGAACCTAGGTATGCTTAAAATCGACTAGTCATATCCTCAATTCTTGACGTTCCAAGATTTGATATGTTGGTGGTCAGGGCCAGGTTAAACCGGAATTTCTTCGCCTCCTAGCAGAGTAGAAGGGCGTGCTCGATGGTCTCAAGTTGCTGATGGCATAAATTTTCAAAAGGATCAAGTCACAGATTTTCCTTGGTAGAGAGTGCATCTTGACAAATATTCTAAAGAAAGAACCTGATTTTGGGTAGTATTGAGGTGTGCCATACTCTGGTCCAAAGAGCTCCTGATGCTTGAAAGGAGGAGGAAGTTGTGTTAACATTTTGATTTTTCAAGTTTCTATTTTGTAGGAGACAAAGGGGCGTGGTCCAACTCCAAATCTGGGACCGCAAGAATTTCATTGATAGTTTCTTCATCAAGCATATGCTGCAGAATTTGTTCATTTTAGCTCAAAGAGACAAAGTCATAACTACCCAACTCTTAAGGATGAATGAGAAAATGATCAACATGAACATGGGATTTGGGGAATCACATGTCCGAAAACGCGCCGCGCCAACACCATCAGGAGAAAAATTGCTAGCGAAATGTAAAGGGTCTTTTTACATATTGGGACATTATTAGGAGTGTGTAAAACATAATGTCTGAATTGGGAACTACTTGGATCGGACCAAACCGGCTAGTTTGATCTGGTTTCAGGAGTATTGGTCTAATTCCCAATTCTTGAAAGTGAAACCATTGTTTGGGCAGTTCTGTTCCCAATTCCAAGGGGGAACCGGACCGACTAAATATAAAGTTTTTATTTTATTATTTATTAAAAAAAGAGTAAAATGTGACTAAACACTATCTCGATTAGGTTCAAAGTTGTGGAAAAAAAATAATGGGAAAAAAGTTGTATGAAAAAATAAGTGATTGGTTCCATTGGGCTTGAACCGGAATTGGCCCGGACCAATGATCCCTATGACCAATCGATTTGATCTCCAATTCCAATTTTTGAGAACTGGTTCTCTCAATCTTTGCAATTGGATTGGATTGGATCAGGAAACTCTTTACATTACGATACAAAAACCATAACTGTAGACAATTGCACATTTTTGATTAAAAGAAATGGGATGGCTACTAACAATGTGACACTATCACTGTGTATAAGAAACTCTTCTTTCACCCTAACATATTTAAATGATGGCACTTCATCAAGCAGTTTTTAATAATTGTCATTTGGCTAGATTGAAAGAGGAATTTATTGTAAAATTTCTACGTTTTCTTTCTAATAAGGAAACATAATATTCCATTATTTCTGTTCCTTGTTAATGTATTTGTAGGTTTTGAATCGTTTTGACTTATTGATTGACAAATTTGAGGTGTTTCAAGAACAAAACAACTTTTGCCTTTTAATCCGTTTTCACAAAAAAATGATTTTAACATGATCGACAAATTTGAAGCCTTCCATTGACGAATTGATTTTCACCTTTTAGTATGTCACACTAAACAAGAAGTTAGTTTCATAATTTTTTTTTATTTCATCACATTTTTCAAGCCGAAATTTGTTGATGAATCGCCATATAGTCTGTACAATTATTTAAAAACTATGAAAAGCTACACAGGGAGTCCTAAATTTTATTACGTATTTCAATTAAGTCTTACATCTTTTGATTGGTTCAATTAAATCTTGAATTTTTTTTTTCGCTTATTGCAATCAATAATACGTTAAATTGACCACTAACACTCATTACTTACATGGGATCCTTAAATTGCATTTTCTAATATAATTAAAGCGACGTGCGGACTCCTAGAGTGCCTTAACTTTACACAAAGGGACACTTAAGTGTCATAACTTACGAAATGTATACTTAAGTGCCAAAATTGGAGTAAAATGGATTACTTGAGTGCCAATCCGGCCAAAGTCCAGCCAAAATATCGACGTGGCATTTTTCAGGCGAATCGAGCCCAAAACAACGCCATTTTGCATGCGCTAACGTGGTCAAATAATGCAAAAACAACATCATTTTGGGCTGACGTGATAAAAAATAATAAAAATAAAATTAATTAAATTAAATTTAGTTAAAATATTTAAAATTAATAATTTTAAAATTAAATTTTTAGTTGAAATATTAAAATATTAATAATTAGAAAATTAAAAAAAAAAAAAAAGGAAAGGGGGAGAGCGGCGAGGATCAACCCTTAGCCGCCACCGCCCGTCGTCTGCGGAAGGGTCGGCGGCGGGGTGAGGTGTCGGCCGAGGTCACTAGGCCTTGGCCGCCATCGACTCGGCCGGCGGCGGCGAGGGCTCGCGAGCCCTTGCCATTGGCCATAGATCTAAGGAGGGTTGCGGCCCTCGCCTAAATCTAGCGAGGATTGCGGCCCTCGCTAGATCTGGGTGAGGGCCGCGAGCCCTCGCCATTGGCCATAGATCTGGGGAGGGTCGCGACCCACGCCCAGATCTGACGAGGGTCGGTGGCCCTCACCCAGTCAGGCTAAGGGCCGCCGCCCGCTAAGGCGACCCCTAGCAGGCGACGGCCCTTGGCCCGGCTGAGCGAGGGCCGCCAACCCTCACCGAATCTAGGCGAGAGGTTGTGACCCTTGCCTCGATCTGGGGTGAGGGCTCGCGAGCCCTCACGGATCGGGCGAGGTTGTGACCCTCCCGACCCCCTCCAACGGTCACTAGCCCTTCTCGGCAATAGCGAGGCGTGGTAGCTCAAGGGTTGATCCCTCGCCCACCTCCCCCCCTTTCCTTTTTTTTTAAATTTTTTAAATTTTTAAATTTTAAATTTTAAATTTAATTTTAAAATTTTATTTAAAAATATTTTAACTAAATTTAATTTTTAAATTTTTAACTAAATTTAATTTTTTTTAATTAAATTTTTTTTTATATTTTACCATGTCAGCCCAAAACGACGTTGTTTTGGCGCGCTTCGCAGGAAAAATGTCACATCGGTATTTTGGCCGGAGTGGCACTCAAGTGATCTATTTTTCTTCGAATGTGGCATTTAAGTGTACCTTTCATAAATTATGGCAAATAAGTGTTCCTTTGGGTAAAGTTATGGCACTTGAAGCATTATTTTGCCCAATTAAAGCACTTGATTGCATTTTTAATAAAGATTTGGGGCTTAATCAAATTTATTTAAAGGTTTAGCACTTGATTGCATTTTTTGGTAAAGGTTTAGGATTTGATTAAATCAATTGAAAGGTTAAAACTCAAATGTATTCCATACATAAGATTGAGTATTTATTGCAAATTTTCTCATATACTCATGAAAGTACGATAAAATGATTTTCTCATGTTAGTAATAGATGTTGCAATATATTAGCGTACTGCAATTCATTGAACTAGATTCTCATGTTTTATGGTTAGCATTTCGAATGAACAACTGAGTTTATTTAAGGTGTTAATTGAATCAATTTACTCTCTAGCTACTGAGATTCACGGCTCCAATTCAAATTCAAAACGTCTATGCAGGCCGCATAATAAACTGTACACCTGATTTTTGACCAAATAATTGATGTTCGTTTTCCATATGATTTTTGTACAAATTTGAAGTGAATGACTTATGCCATCTTTAATATAAAGAGCTCTAATGCCATATCAAAAGTTAAATTCAAAAGTTTAAATGAAAAAGCGGAAGGAGACCATGCGAATATGAAGAGCATATATAATCTATTACCAAGCATTATTGGACAATATTTTAACAATAATAATTGTAATCAACATGATGAAGTGCAATTTGTGAGCAATGTGTCAACTCATCACATTTTGAAGGGTGCATAATTTATCATAACTTTTCTTCTTTAACACTGCTCGAACAGTATGATTGATAGTAGGGCCGTGCACCTAGATCTCTCTAGTAGCTGCCGAAGACATGAAACGTGCAACATGAAAAGTGCAAGGAATGAATCACATCACCTAATATTAAATTGGATGGAATTCTGGTCTTAAATTAATAAAGGCATGTGTGTCGGAGAAAAACACAGAGAGACCCCACTTCGACGACGTGTTGTCTGATCAGCTTTTCATACCAAAAGGTAATGTGTTTCTTGTGCATGGACTAATCTTAATTCAACTGAGGCTTGCCTGAAAATTGGTATAGTTAGCGGACACTTACTATGACCGAGTAGATGTGGATAGTTAAGCAATTGGGCCATTCTGACGACACCTAACCAAAATTTGCATCTACATTTGGTACGTCAATCTAATATTCCATCGACCCTCATATACCTAGTATTTATTCTTTAACAAGGAATGAAAAGAAACTTTTTGTTGTTAAATGGCCAAGAAGTCTCTATAATTAACCCTTCGAAGCTAAGTTCAAGATGCAGTACGAGTCTCTTCCAAAACAACAATACACTGATCCTCGAACTATAAGCTCTCTGTTATTTACCTCGAAGTGACAAGAGATTCTCCAGCAGTTACGTGCTGTTGAACCCGGAGAAAGTCGGTGTGATCGATCTCTTTCGCACTTTGATCCACACTGATGTGCACAAAAGATATTTCGTGGACTCCTCCCAGGAAGGGGGAGAGAGCTTTAAGCGAAGGTGGATCATGTTTGTATCCATTCTCACGCAGAAGCTTCAGCTTCTTGTGGCCAAACCCGTGTCTTGGAGCGGGTCGACGATCGAGTTTTGGTTGAATCTCTTGTCAAGCAATCAAAACTTGCGACGGCTACTCGTCAACTTTTTCTCATTATCACCTTCCATTTTTGAATGTGTTGCGAGGCACGGCATCCAGTCTTGGGATATATGCTACAGCGTCTTTATTAAAATAATTCGATATAAGTCTATGTAGTTATATTATTACTTTGTTAGTAAAATTGTCAAGCGTGTATGTTTTCTGCGTCAGTAGGTACTTGTTGATCTATGTTCGAGGTCCCCCCTACCTCGTTCTTTACATAGATTATGTTTGACGACTTTGATTTTTACGGAATGTGAAAGCTCTCCTTCCTCGTTGGTTTTCTCACCAAAGGGTTTGATTCCAATTATTTTCGGGTAAGCAAACCTCCATGCGGCATTGTCCGTTAGGATTTTGGCCATTGCAGAAAATTCCCCATTGCCGCCTCTTTTAGGAGTCTGGATTGTGTCTCAATCCCAATGTGAGTGATCATTCTTTCAGATAATATTCATTAATCACCACCCTTAAAGGGAGGCTTGCCTTTTGAGTTTAAGTCATACGCTGGCCGTTTAGGACTTAGCATAGGCCTACCAAGGATGGTTAATTGGTATTAGGGATCTTCCTTCCCATCTTCAGCTGTCCCTCATACGAATCTACTATATATGGTAGCACTTTGCCATGGATGATACGCTTACTTTTCTTAGTCGTTTCTTGATTTTTTTTTTTTGCCAGTCTACTCTATGCCTATTCTACACGCACTCTCAGACTGGTTGAATTATTCTAGTCATTTCTTGATTGAAATGCATTTTTATTACCTTTTCCTTGTAGAAGTAGGAGCACCCACTTTTACTGGTTGAATTAGAGGTGGAACGAAAAGATAGAATGACTATTCAGCTTCCTAATGAATCACAAATATTTATTGGCAATAGCCGTAAAAATCATAGTGGCATAGTTTATTATGGTCACACCAAAGCTAAACCATAAAACTCTCTTAAACACGACTGTTTCTCTCATGTTCCCGGTGTCTTCCAGTAGTTTTCTAGTTTAGAAGATTTTGCGTCTATCGCTGACATCTGTAATGTCCTCCCACGCCTTTTATTTTATTAAAGAAAATTAAGAAAAAGACTTACCCATTTGCTGACTTTCACAGTCGCCCTCACTGAACCAACTTAAATCTGATTTGTGAATTTCCCCAAGGATAAGGATTTAACTTTAAATGGTCGCCTCGGGGGGAAAGATATTGGGAGAAAGTCCGATTGTTTCTTCCAAATATTGAGAGCAAAATAATTCAGTATTTAAGTTTAAGTCGCCAGTTGCTGTATCTTCTAAAAAACATATACTGCTAAAAAAATTGGGAGTTATCTACTAAATTGTTTTGACTTCGCACTTGGAAATGGAAATGATGTCGACTTATAATGTGGGGTTGTGGATAGGGAAGGTGGTGATGCCGATAAAGAGTCCGGGAGCTTCCTATTCATCATTGGCAATTTGGACAAAGAGAGTGGAATTGGATAAGAGCATCAGGCCTGGTGACAGCGAGTAATATGCGGCTCTCTCCATGATGGCTTCCAAAGCATCCTATGAGAACGAGGCCTACCTTCAAACAACGGTCACCCACCATTGGCAGGTCAAACGAGAGATGGAAAAGCGGGAGGGGGGGGGGGGGAGAGGAGAGGGAGGCAGGGAGGGAGAATCTAAAACCCAAATAAACATATAATTAGTTCGAGGTTAATCAATAAATGAAAGCGATGACAAGAAACAAGAAATCATAGTGCTAATCCGTTCGATGTAGACTTTCTGCAGCTTAATCAGTCAGCGAGAATTAAACTCAACGGTGCCAAATGATTAATCATACTTTACACTAAAGAATTTAATCAAACAAGTTCCTAATACCAGCTGAACCTGGCCATACCATCCAAACATGAAGGTGATATATGTTACTGAAAACAATCGAATTAGTCATTTATAATAATTATTTCGTTCTACCGTGCAGATGTAATCTTGGGGTTTTACAACTTTTGGAATGGTACGGAACTAAACCGCCATCCCTGTAGCTATAAATAGTTTACCAAGATAATAATTGCCATTTGTCTATTCGCCTTTCTTTTGCAGATTATCGAGGGAAAGCAGCCACACAAGCCTTCATGCTACGTGACCGCGACACCATCATGGTAGCCTTCCGAGGCACGGAACCATTCAACGTTGACGATTGGTGCTCGGACATCGACCTCCCTTGGTACGAGTCACCAAGCGTTGGGAAAATCCACGGCGGTTTCATGAAAGCCATAGGGCTCCAAAAGAACCTAGGTTGGCCGAAAGAGATTGACCCGCGTCTCAAAACGCCCGCGCCGTTGGTTACTATGCCATAAGAGAGAAGCTAAGGTCCCTGCTCGGTGAACACGACGATGCTAGGTACGTATTGACGGGCCACAGCTTGGGAGGTGCGCTGGCGATCCTCTTCCCAGCGATCTTGGCCGTGCACTGGGAGACGTGGCTGATGGATAGATTGGAGGGGTTCTACACATTTGGTCAACCTAGGGTTGGAGATGAGAAGTTTGGGGAGTTCATGGAGAGGGTCTTGAAGGAACATCAGATTGAGTGCTTTAGACTTGTTTATCCCAGTGACATCGTGCCTAGGTTGCCTTAAGATAATTCATCTTTCCTGTTCAAGCATTATGGGAGTTGGTGCTACTTCGATAGCAAATATGAAGGGAAGGCGAGGATCTCTCTGTCTCTGTCTCTGTCTCTGTCTCTGTCTCCCTCCCTCCGAGCCTGAATTATTTTTAGTGAGGTTAATTATTTTAGTCGGTGGACGAAATAATTCTGGTAGTTGCTTTATTTAAATGATAAATATGTGCATTGCATGTTTTACTGAAATTGAGATGAGGCTAAAGCGGATATCATTAAATTAGCATTGCTTAAGAAAAAGAATTGCCATTCAGAGTGTCTATGCAATAAAATTCATCCAAAAAAAAAAAAAATTGTCACGTCCATGAACTTCATCAATTGGAGCAACAAGAAACAGTTTGTGGGGTTGCAAAGGCAAAAGAAGGAAGAAGAGAAAAAGTATTCAGTGCACATAGCATGTTATAATGGGATTAGAATAACCATTCAATTTTTTTGTTTGCTTAATCTTTGATGTGCAGATCATTCAAGAAGAACCGAACAAGAATTACTTCTCGCCTCTACAGGTGATACCGATGATGATGAATGCATGGTATGAGCTCATGAGAAGCTTCGTGATTCCTCACAAGAAGGGACCAAGCTACAGAGAAGGATTTTTACTGAGGATTTTTAGAGTGGTTGGCCAGCTAATTCCAGGTATACCTGCTCATGCTCCTCAAGACTATGTAAATGCTACAAGGTTAGGACGTCGCAATTATTCCTACGCCAAATTAACCATGAATAGACACTACTTTATGTAATGTACTATTTTCTTCTAAGATTGGATTACCAACATCAATCAGTTGTATTGTTTGTAAATGGTAGAAATAAAACACAACTACATGGCTGAAATCATTAGGAATGTAAGTAGCGATCTATCTCACTTCATGTACTTATGTAATATGTTATATAGATATTGTTTGAGCATTTCCTAATGACTTAAAACTTCTCGAGATATGTGGTATTACAGTATGGGTTGATGAGGTCAAATCCTGGCACTCTCTCATCTTATGTAAACAAAGGCGTTTACTATGTTTTTTTTAGGACTTCTAAAATGCGGCTAATGGTCTCGCTATTGACATTTTTCTAGTGATGTCTTTTTCGTCACTCTTCAGGTGAAGAGGTGATGCATCGTTCGTGAGCGAGGGTGGACGGAAGATATGAATAAGGATAGACATAGAGGAAAAGTGAGTGTGAGGTCGAACAAGTGATAAAAAAAAAAAAAAAAAGAACCCTAACTTTAGAAAGGAAAAAAAAAAAAAAGACGAGCTTTTATGAAAATGATGAAGTTCATATGGTAACTGAGTAATAGAACTGGTAATTCTTTAAACGTAGAAAGGGTATTCTTTTTATGTTCATATATATGGCGGGGCAATGTGCGGTGGAGTTCTATCCATTCGCAATCATTTCTTTCCCATCTCTGCCCCCACACCCATCACTGAGTGGGGCAAGCCGCCCAGAACGTGGCTGGGCTTGACCGAGTTCCAGCAAGGCGGCAAAGTTTTGCAGTCCCCATCAGTTTCATTATTTTAAGTTGAAGTATTTCGTGGCATGCTTTGTCCCTTAGCCATTCAATGTTCAGCTTCATTATTTTAACTTGAAGTATTTCATGGCATGCTTTGTCCCTTAGCCATTCAATGTTCTCGATCTCACGTTTCTAACTTCATGTCATATTCGGGTCTTCGATTGGTATCTGTAAATATATATGTATTTAAGTCATAGATAGTTGATACCGTCATTTCAGTTTTACGTTCATGTTGTGCTGTGTATTAATTCCAGGAGAAAGTACCAAAATATTCTAAATGTATTGTATTGATACCAATGTAATCCTAAATCTTTTGTATTTATATCAATTAAGTTTATGTGGCCAATTTTAACAGGAAAACGTTGATATAAATGCTGGGCGATGAATCCGGTGGTGTTGTTCATATGTGGATAGAAACATAACGGCTGTGTTTGGTGTTGTTACAGATACCATGAAGAAACCGACCAAGTGCGGTTGGTTATTATGAAATAGACTCAATGGGCGCTTCTCAAATAACAAGGTTCTAGAGACTACGCAATAATAGAATAGGCTAATGTTGGGTATTAAATGAGATGGACAATGTGGAGGATTGACATTGAGAGAGATACTAGTAGTCAATGAAAAAGAAGATGATATTAAATACACGAATTGTACTCAAGTGTGCACTGGATGCAGGATTGTCAAGATCGCTAATTTTGATATCAAGTTAGAAAATCCAACCCAAAAACTTAAATTTTTTTAATATTTGATAATAGTTCCACAAAATCTTACGTGATATTAGAGTAAGAAATCTAAGTTAAAATCTTTCTCATCCCTATATAACTCCATGATTACATATTTCTACACACTAAACTTAGGCCAAAGTTTAACCTACACATGATGGCAAATGTTATAATATTTAAATAGTAAAGCACACTTTCATCTAATCGGTTAAATTTTTAGGTTGGATTTTTTAATGCGCACAAAATGCGCCATAAATTGTTATGGAGAAGTCATTGGTAGAAGAGTGGATTCAGGAACTAAATAAGAGAGCATGTTGTTACATTTTACAACACTAGCAAAAGAGATGTCATGCCTTGGTTTTTCTTTCCCCTAATTTTTTGCTTATATACTACATAGCACTGGTGGCAGAATGAGCCGTGTAAAATGCCCAATAAAAAGTACTTAAAGCATTGTCGTTATTGCTTAGCCGTCTTTGTGGAGAAATTACCTTAATGGGATTTACACAGCTCGTTGATGTCCTCATGCTTATTTTTCACTCGTACATTCTTTGAACTTGTCCTCATATGACCTTTTTTTTTGCTTTTACTTTTCGGTAAAAATATGACTTTTATTTCACCGGGAATCCTATTTTTCCCTTGAATTTTGGGAAATGAAAATGTGAATTATATGCTAAATGTTGAACAATCAATTATCAGTCAGGAAGTAGCGATGCATGACATTTGAAAGAAGAATTTTCTTTTTCCTCAGAAAAATTGAAAATGTGCTGTGACGATTTAAGTACAACATAAAGTAATACGTTTAAACTTACTTTCTAAGTGTAAAGACCTGTTCATTTTTACCAGTTGGCTAATTCCTTCTTCACTCAAGCCGATATAGAATATTACAATTATAAGATTATTTATTCTCGTGATGCTTATCAAAAGAATTAAGACAGGAAAACCATACTTAAGTAGAAGGTACACCATCTATCAAGTGCATAATTGCCCAACCAAGAAAAAAAAAGGGCATGAGTGAAATTGAGAACTATATACACAATCTGGATCTTGTAAGTGTTCTTCTTTTCAAATTTGAGCGGCTTATACCTAAGTACACATTCTTTATATATGATTTTGTAGAATATGGACTTTGACTAAGTCAAAGCAAACAAAAAAGGGCAAAAAGTTGAGCGTTCAAAAAGAAAAGGGGAAAATGGACGATAGGCTAAGAATAGAAGGGAGGGCACACCGAGAAAAGAAGGAAAAGAGAGAAAGAGGAAGAAGAAGAAAGGAAAAGACAAGAATAGAGGTTTTGCATGTCACTCCATGGAAACCTCACCAAAGTTAGAGTTACTTCGACATCCAACGCTCGATAAATGACCACACCTCTCATTCATTTAATTGAAGTAGTTTTCGGGGTTTTGACATATATTCGAAGTTCTGTGAAATTTGAGCCATGGAGTCCAATTTTTGAGATGATGAGCTATGGGATTTCATGAAAATAGTGGATTATGGTATTTGTGGAGTTGTGGGGTTTGATGGGAGTTGGTTAGAGCAATGGTTTAGTCGGAGTGAAATTTTAGGGTTCGCACTTGAGTTCCACATTGCATTTCAGTTTGCATAATTGCTTCAAGTAAGTAATTTACTAGCACATTGGAGTCTTTCGTAATTCAACCAATTCCTAGTTGAGGTAGAGTTTTACTTGGTTTTGACATTGATTATTGTTTTATTTTTAAGATTATGAGATCATCAATTCGAGTGAGCATCGTTGTTTGGCTTTTGGAAATTTCAAGTGAATGATACTATCTCTTTTATGAATTTATAAACTCATATATTGAAAGTAATAAATATTTGAGTATTGTGCAAGTTATTAAAGCATTTTTATTGCATAAATCTATCTAGATCGGGCAATGATTGCCTTTTGGTATTTGTGAATGGTTTTATAAAAGGTATTGTGAAAGGATATGTGTGTGTGTGTGTGTGTGTGTGTGTGTGTGTATATATATTCACACATACTATAGAGCTTTGCAAATTGATTTACAAAATGTATTTAGAAATTATCGGAGAAATACTTTATGAAAAGTATTTTGAGCAGATGAGTTGTGTTGAGCAAGATTATATATTTGGTTTGTGAAACCGTTTTGTGATTTGATTCCAAATTGGCTTGTAAAGAATGTTATTGTGAGTTAGTGCTCAATATCAGCCATTAACAGGCTTGTGGTAAGCACTGGTTAGGATATTCTTGTGGGATTGAGCAATAAATTGGTCAATAAATAGACCATGGACATGTAATTTGAGATTGGCCAATATAATAAATCATCGGTATGTGATTTTGATGAGATTGATTAATGGACTTAACCATTGATGTTCATAATGATTTAAATGCTTTAATTTTCTGAATTGTATAAAGCTTGTTAAAATGAACAACTTGTATATGCTTTGATATATACTAAAGAGTTTGACTGTGAGTTTTTATTAGTGCTCTATACTTATATATATATATATATAGATATATATTGTGGCTACTTAGAAAAAAAGATATGTATTACTCATTGGACTATAGTTATTTACCCCTATCTTTTTTAACTTTTTTTTAATTTTAGTTAGTGATTAATAGAGCAAGAGCAATATCAATCGGAACTCTTAGGAGTTGAATTGTGAATGATTTAAGGCTGCATCCCCGGGTTGGAAGGATGGCCATGTCATATTTATGTCAATATAGAATTCATGATGTGACAGATATAGGGTTCTATGCTTCATATATATAAAACGCATGTTCGTTTGTCTTGGAAAGACTTACTAAAAATGTATCTTACTCTTCTTTTTCTTGTATGTCTTCTAGTTGCCTCTGTATCTTTATATTCCTTGTGTCTCGCGTGGTGGACTAGATAAGAGTCCTCGGTCAAAGATAAGGGTGAACGCGAATGATATTTTTCTTCTCCATTCCATCTCTTTTCCATTTTTAGTGGGTTAGTATAACCCTTTCTTTAAGTTGTTAGTGAGAAAGCAGAGGAGGATGATCTAATGAATTATCTTCAGCGACTTTCGACATTTTCATGATGATACGTCAGAAACTGTGGCACCCACACATCAATCAAAGCGCGCCCAGTGCTGTCCAGCTAATGAGAGCGTAAAAAGGAGCTTTGATGGGGCCGTCTTAAAAGGCAAGAGGACAATATTTGCGTAATAAATTGCAAGTAGATTCTCTTTGTCCACTTATTAGAAATTTAATTATATATGTGTGTGTGTGTGTGTGTGTGTGTGTGACTCACGTCCACGCCGAATTCAACAAAACCGGGTTTTTTTAAGACTGCTCTAACAGCATGATGATGGGAGGAGCGGACCTACGTCTCTCCTCCGGTCGCTTCCAAGGACATGGCATGTGCAGCATACAAAAAATTGAAGGAGTGAATCACGTGAAGTAATATTAAATTGGATTGCGAAGATTTTCTTGAATAAATTAAGACACGTGATCGACAACTCAATTTGTCAATTATTTCACGATGCATTGATGGATCCATCATCAAAGTTGATGGGCTTTTCCAATGAAAATGAAATATTAATCTTTTTTTGAGGAATTTTAAAAAAACTAAGACTTATGAATTGACAGAGCTTATGGGTGCTTGATATGATAGAGTATGGATGTATATTTAAATAATTTGACTGCATCAATAACATTAAATCAGAATCTAAATCTACTAATGATATATCAATTAAATTGAACACCGACCTCAACAAACCTAGTGTTTAATTCTTGTAACCAGGAAGAAAAAAGGAACCTTTTTAAGTTAAATGGCCAAGAAGCCTGTATAAATAACCCTTTGAAGCTTAGTCCAATAAGCAGTACAAGTCTCATTCAAAACGACAAGTGAAGAAAGAAAAACCAGGCTATCATCTCCCTCCTCTTTGCCTCAAAGCCATGGCTTGTGACAAGAGCTTCTCCAGCAATTACATGCTGTTGAGCCCAGAGAAAGTCGGTGTCATCGATCTCTTTCGCATTTTGATCCACAGTGATGTGGGCAACAGAAAATTCGTAGACTCCTCCGGGGAAGCAGAACAGAGCTTCCAGCGGAGGTGGATCATGTTTGTATCCATTCTTGCGCAGAAGCTCCTGCTTCTTGTTGCCAAACCCCTGTCTGGGATCGGGTGGGCGATCGAGTTTTGGTTGAATCTCTTGTCGAGCAATCAGAACTTGGGAGGGCTTCTCGTCAATTGCCTTCGAGGTTGGTTTGCGTGATTAGTTATTACTGCCTTCGAATTCCGAATGCAAGCATGCGTTCATGGCACGTATGCACGACGTTGCTTTTGTTAAAACAATCGTATCTTTGCTTTATTACTTCATAACCATGTTCGAGGTCTCTCTACCTCGCGCTTTACTCGGCCTGTAGCATATTTGCAAAGCTGATGGTGCATGATCATTTAAAATACCTTTCGCTCACAGATACTGACATTGGGGGTTGTGTTGGTTGCTTAAAAGATTTTGCTTGTTTTTGCTTTTGGCAGTCGAAGTCTGATTTTTGTTTATTATTGAGCATGTAAAATGTTTGAGTCACACGCATGTGCAATTAATATATTCTAATTCGGTCATAGTTCATTAGTTAAAGTGAATGTGTATCTAAGGGTCTGCTTGTTCTACAAAAAACATTCTCCTTATTTTTCAATGTTTAGTTCACTTAAAAAAATTAGTGAATAGAAAATGTTCTAGTCAACGGAAAATTTTTTTCACCAAAACTTAAATTTAAAAAAAAATCTTCCTTTAAAATAACCAAAAACATTTTCTCCAATATTTCCCTAGTCTTAGGGTCCTTGGTCAATGAAACTTTTATTCTTATATAAATAATTTAAAAATGATTTTTTTAATTATATTTATTAAAAATGAATTTATTTATTATTATTATTATTTTTCTTTTCTTTTCTTTTTCCTTCATTGGCTACATGCCTCGACAACAACCAGTAGCCGATGAATGGCAATGATAGGGAGCATCGAGCTTGAGGCTCGGCTGATCTAGGCAAGCTTAACCTAGTTGAGGCTGCTAAGCTCGACTCACCAAATCTAGGTGAGCTCAGGCTCAATCGAGTTCGGTGAGCTTGGCTTGTGGCTATCACTAGTTAGTCGTGGCAGAGGAAGTCGAAAAAAGAAAGGGAAAGAAAAGAAAAATGAAAAAAAAAAGTAGAGAAAAAAGTAAAAACAATTAGAAGTTTTCATTATTTTTGAGTTTTTCAAATGATATAAGATAAAAATAATTTATTTAAGTAGAATTTTTTCGATTGGACATAGTGAAAAAAAAGGGGGCGTAGCCTATGTTCTTCAATTCGAGATTCAATTCATAGACATAGAAAGGCAAGTTCATCGAGCTTTGATTGATTTCCTTCGAGTTTCCGCACATAAAAAATACTGCTGCGGAAGCTGTTCGCAAACTAAAAGTATTGGTAGACTATTAGATTTCATTATCAGTCCATAGGATAGAGTTGATCATGGATTTAGCCGTCCACAGTCTAAGCTTGAGTATAATTATTGAGTTTCTATATATTATATCTATTTCTCAGATCTGGTTCATTCAAACAAAATCATTTTCAAAAGGCAATTTAACATTTCCTAAAATGACCAGGCTTATCCAATACCTAATTGGGCTCATCTGTGCCTGTCTATTGATCAGTCCACACAAGAACAACTTCTTATGATTTAGTTTACCAACCAAGATTTGGAAAACATACCTAGGTGAAGATATTGATCAGCAGTGCACTGCTCGAAAAGCAGTAGATGCCTGTCTAATTGTTTTGACTTTGTACTTGGAATGATGTTGACTTATAATGTGGGTTTGTGAATAGGGAAGGTGGTGATGCCCCGTAAAGAGTCGGAAAGCTTCATATCTTTCATTGGCAATTTGGACAAGAGAGTGGAATTGGACACCTGCCTCAGTCCTGGTGAGCAAGAGTACTATGCGGCTCTGTCCATGATGGCTTCCAAAGCATCCTACGAGAACGAGGCCTACCTCCGAACGACAGTGACCCAGCATTGGCAGGTCAAACCAGAGAGAGACAGAGAGAATCCAAGACACAAATAAACACAGCTTAATTTACATTTGAAAGCATGGATCATTCCGTGACAACGTCAAAACATAAGAAGCTATGACCAGAAACACGAAATCACTGTGTCAAACCGTCCAGAATATACAATGTGTGGCTTAATCAGTCCGTGAGAAATAAATCTAACCAATCAATCATACTTTATGCTCAAGAACTTAATTGACTAAGTTCCTAATACAAGCTGAAAACAATGAATTTTGTTGATTATAATAATTATCTCTGTTGTTTCGTGCAGATGGAATTCTTGGGGTTCTACGACTTCTGGAATGGTATGGAGCTATACAACAATCTCTGCATCTGTAAATAGTAAACCAAGATGATAAGTGCCATATGTCTTCTTCGTTTTTCTTTTGCAGATTATGTAGATAAAATAACCACACAAGCCTTCATGCTACGTGACCGTGACACCATCGCGGTGGCCTTCCGAGGCACGGAACCTTTCAATGCGGACGATTGGTGCTCGGACTTTGACCTCTCGTGGTACGAGTTACAACACATTGGGAAAATCCACGGAGGTTTCATGAAAGCCCTAGGGCTCCAAAGGAACGAAGGCTGGCCGAAAGAGTCTCCCGAAACGAAGCCGTTGGCTTACTATGAGGTAAGGAAGAAGCTAAAGTCACTACTTGGCGAGAACGACAGAGTGAAGTACGTGTTGACCGGCCACAGTTTGGGAGGTGCGTTGGCGATACTCTTCCCAGCGATCTTGGACATGCACGGGGAGACGGAGCTGATGGAGAGACTGGAGGGGGTCTACACATTTGGCCAACCCAGGGTTGGAGACGATAAGTTTGGGAAGTATATGGAGGGGGTCTTGGAGGAACGTAAGATTAAGTACTTTAGATTCGTTTATGGATATGACATTGTGCCTAGGTTGCCTTACGATAATAAAGCTTTCATGTTCAAGCATTTCGGGAGATGTTGCCACTTCAATAGGAAATATGAAGGGAAGGTAAGGATCTCTCTCTCTCTCTCTCTCTCTCTCTCTCTCTCTCTCTCTCTCTCTCTCTCCTCTCTCGTTGGTGGCTAAATTAGTTTCAGCGTGGTTAATTATATTAGCTGGCGGATAAAATTGTTCTAATGGTAGCTTTAGTTAGATGCTAAGTAAGTGCATTAAATATTTTGCTGAAATTCAGATTTGGATAAGCATGTTCCATTGGATTAGCATTGCTTCAGAAAAGTTTGCGGCCTTTTAAAGGCGAGAAGACTAAAGAAATCATTAACCTCGCATAGCATGTTGTAATTGGATTAGACTATTCATTTGAATTTATCGTTTGCTTAATTTCTGATATGCAGATAGTCGAGGAAGAACCAAACAAGAATTATTTATCGCCTCTACATGTGATATCAATGATGACGGACGCGTGGCATGAGCTCGTAAGAAGCTTCACCATTTATCGTCAGATTGGACCAGGCTACAAAGAAGGATTGTTGTTGAGGATTTTTAGAGTGATTGGCCTGCTAATTCCAGGCATACCAGCTCATTGTCCTCAGGATTATGTAAACGCTACGAGGCTAGGAGCGCCAAAATTATTCCGACACCAACAATGATTATGGATAGTTAAAGCTCTATACAATGGAAAATTATCTCCTAAGATTGGATCACCAGAATTAATCAATTGTATTGTAAGAAAACAAACAACTATGCGGTTGATTTCGTGAGGACCGTAACCAATGGTCTATCCCGCTCCTTATACTTATCTAGTATGTTATATAGATATCATTTGCTCATTTCCTAATAACGATGGAGATTTTAAATCGGTCAAAGTAGCCATTACAAAGGTTATTATCAGCTTAGAGCGTTCACCTAGAGCTAATTAATGAATTTCGCTCAAGTCAAAATTGTCTTTTGGAACTTACTTGATACTTTCTCTACTTAACCAAAAATGGCACACTCCATCTGACTTCTGCAGAATGTTTCACCGTGGATTTAAAGGCCTAAAATTGGCTCCAACAAATTAATTTGAATTGAATGAACATATAGTCTTTGTTTCCAAGTACACGGAGTATTGCCCACTCCATCTATAGCATGAAGTTCTTCTATAATGTGGTCCATCTAGACTTGACGATTTCACCAAATACCAATTTGTTCAACCGTTGCACTTATCCTAACAAACACATTGGTGTACTCATGTTATTCAAGTGGTTCTCCTTCTACTGGGTGCATCCAAACACCCTGACGATACCACATCCCCTGGTCCTTCAAACTCCAGTTCTTTGCACTTATTATTTTGTCCTTCATTTGCGGACGAAGATCTCCAATAACACGGATGTCTTGTTCTTAACATTATCTCCAATAACACAGATTTCCCGTAGCATCAGTGGCAATGAATTTGTGTATGTAAAGGATATTTTTTGTCTTCACATTCAAATATACCAATTAGTTCACACAGAATGTTTTGTCATCTTTGAAATACATTAGGAGTTTCTCAAAAGGCGCTCAAGGAAGCCACATTTGGACATGACAGTAAGCACAAGATGAGAATAACTAAACTTGTCAAAATTACTTAGAAGCCATTCCTTTTCTCGAGTCACTTAATAGATTAAGGGGGTGTTTGGTTGGGCATTCCCAAAGCCCTTTGGACCCTCAAAGCCCATTGGGAGAAAATTTTAGTGTTTGGCAAATTTTTTGGAAGCCCCTTTGCCCAAGTATGAGCATTCGGAATGCTCAATGCCCAATGCTGGGGAGGGGCAGCATTGGGCATTCGGTATTTGAGAAATGCCACGCCTACTGTTCATCATTTTTCTTCATCGTCTTCTTCTTCTTCTTGGCAGCCACCGAGCTTCTCCGGCAGCCACCGCCGCTGCTGCCTAAGGGTCGCGCGTCGCCGGTGACCACCGTCTGGGGGTGCCGCGACGCGCGACCCAGGCGGTGCGGACCTCAAGCGGCGTCACTTGAGGTCGCCTTAGGTTGCGTGGACCTCAGGTGGCGTCGCTTGGTCCCGCGCGACCTTAGGCCACCAGATCTGGTGGTTCGGAGGCCAGATCTGGCCATCCGGCGGCCAGATCTGGCCTCTACGACCTCAGGCGCCTGAGGTCGCGCCTCCAGGCAGCGATGACGTCACCTGAGGTCACGCCGCGCACTGCCTAGGTTCGCGCGACCTCAGGCCGCTAGATCTGGCGGTCCGGAAGCAAGATCTGGCCGCTGGACAGCCAAATTTGGTCTCTGCGCCTCCAAGTGCCTGAGGTCGTGGCCAGACCACCAGATCTGGCCGTCCGGCATCGCCGGCCGCTAGATTTGATTTTCAGATTTTTTAAAAAAGAAAATTAAAAGCAAAAGCTCATTTGGAATAAATTTTGTCAAACGGTATTTTCACATAAGCAACTTTTCAATGCGTAATTTGCCAAACGGCCGAGCATTCCCGAAAACCCCTTTATCCTAAAGATATTTGCATTTGGCCAAAGACATTCCCCAAAAGCTGAACCAAACGGGCCCTAATTCTCACGAAAATAATATTTTGTAAATGTTTAGGTGGACGCCATCCGCAAAAGTTGACGTGTGTTATAGTATAGATAAATAGAATGAGATTTCCTTTTCTTTGTTAACCATATATTTACCTTTCTTGGCGGTGATAGATCTCCGTACCTTTTCAATTGTTAGTCAATTTTCACAATTCAATTTCGAATTTCTAGATCATTTTTCTTAAAATTTCACTATGCGATAGATTCACATGATTGTTTCACGTAATATTTGATGTCGGCTTGGGATATTCAAATGTCGTTCTCATAGATGACAAACAATCTAAGAAAAGTTTAAAACACAACCTTTGATGTACATGATTTGTATTTTTAAGACTGCGATGAAGACCACTTTATAGAGCTCAAAGAAACCCCTGTTTAGTTCGGCTTTCCAAGGGGCTCTAGGCCCCCAAAGTTCCTTGGGAAAATATTTTGCATTTGGTTCACACTTTTGAGTCTCCATTTGCCAAATGCTAGCATTTGGAATGCTAGTCTTGGGTTTAATGAATTTTATTTCTTTCCAATATTGCCCTTACTGATAATCATGTTTTCCTCTTTTGTCCTCGAAAAATATTGTTCATCACCTTCTTCCTTCTTCCTCACGAAGCTCAGTTGGTGGGTAGCTAGATCTAGCCACCGAGAAGCCTCGCTTGAGGTCGCACGACCTGGGTGACGCTTGAGTTGCGCGGCCTCAGGCGACGATGCATGGGTCGCATTAGGGGCGAGCACGGGTAGAGGGTAGAACCGGAACCGGAGAACCGGAACCGGAACCTCGGTCCGGTTCCCGGTTCTAAAGGATCGGTTCCGGCTTCCCGCCCATTTTTCCGGAACCAAGAATCCCGCCCGGTTCCAAGTGGAACCGGAACCGGAACCGGAACCGGCGCGGAACAGGAACCGGAACCGGCCGCGGAACCGGAACCGGAACCGGCAGCGGAACCGGTTTCGGAACCGGTTAGGGTTCCAAAAGGAACCCCCCCGCTCGGCGCTCCACCTCCAACTCCAAGCCTCCAAGTTCAGCCTGAGCCTCCTGTCCTCTGTAATCTGTATCTTCCTCGCTCGCCCTCACCGCCGCCGGACGCCGCTCGCCCTCAAGGCCACCGCCACTGGACTGGACGCCAGTCCCCAACGTCGCTCGACGTCCACATTCGCGACACCATCCCTGCTCAGCGCCGTCCACCGTCGCCGAACGCCGCTCGACGCCCGTCGCTCTGCTCAGCGCCGGCCATCGTCGCCGAACGCCGCTGGACGCCAGTCCCCGATGTCGCTCGACGCCCGCATTCGCGAATCGCCAGAAGCTGACCGACCTTGACCGACATCCCTACTCGTGACCGGCCGTTGCCCCGAAGACCCTGAGTCCTGACCGACGTCCCTGCTCGTGACCCACGCCGCTCGCACCAGAAGCCCCAACGCCCCTGTTGCTGCAACGAACCAGAAGCCACTGTTTCAGATGCGATTTTGACCCACGGGCCACGACGCGCGCCGCCGGGCTCGCGTCTCCGCCCGACCCGACGCCCGCCGCCGCAACGCCCCTGCTGCTGCAACCAGACGCCCCTGCTGCTGCGAAGTTTAGCCGGTATTCTCAAAAGGGTATTCGATGTTTTGGGATTTTCGTTCGTCAGTATTGTTGAATTCATCCTGCGTAATCTGTTTCGGAACCTTGTAATTTTTGTCTAGTTTATTCACCATAGTTGATTTAAATGGATTTGCTGGAACGTGAGTTTAGGAGGGCCTGAGTACGTTGGCAGACGGCCGACAATTTCTATGAGGGGCAAGAAAGTCTTCTCTTTTGGTTTTTCATTATGTGCTAGTAATGTCAAGAACCACCTGCAGCTGCTAGTCTTCTCAAATCTTTGTGGCTAATTTAGTTATGGTTGTACCGGGAGGCTCGTCTCCGCTTTTATCGATAGGTTAGAGCCATATTCACATTTCGTTCCTTAGAGGGTCTGCCTATATTTTTTTTTTGTTAATTTGTCGTAACATATCAATGTTTATTGCTGTCCTTTTGATAGTAACATATCAATCTTTGCTTCTAGATGTTTTCTCCTCATTATTGAAGTTTCAGGAGAGGTCCTTTTAAGTTAAGATGGTTGATAAAGACTAAAAAGTTCCTTTTATACTAAAGATGGGAAAGAGATGTTTATGATTACTTAGAGTTTTGCTTGGTTTGGTGCTTTATCATAAAATAAGGGCATATTTGAATAAATCTTTTGCATTTGTATTGATAATATGATATAATCCTAAAGTTGTGTATTAATTTGATTTTTAGCAATTGCTTGCATATTCTATAACTCAATTCACATTATGTTTTGAATTTTCTAATTATATTATATTATTGTTGTGTAGTGCGGAATTAATGTATCAAGATAACACGTCAATGGAGGTGGAGGGACGTGAGGAGATGACTCCGGGTATGGAATTTGAGTTTTCTGGCAATGAAATTGAAGAAGATGCACCCCCTACCTTGAGTGCCACAAATAAGGTATCCGATTCTCATGATAAGAAATATACATCTGAATGCTGGAATCATTATTCGAAAATCAGTGATAAGGATGGAAAAATATATCAAGTGAAATGCATTCATTGTGGGTCTATGCTTAAGTATCGTGTTGCTAATGGTACTTCTGCAATGAGGAAGCATTTAAACACATGTAAGAGGTTTCCTCGTAATCTAGATAAGATGCAGAAATTCTTTGTACCACGTAATGTCAACACGGCTGGTAAGGCAGGAGGAGATTCTAGTACTGGTAGCATCTTATCGACATGGTCATTTAATCAAGAACGAGCTAGGCACATGCTTGCTCGGTTTATCATTATTGATGAGCAACCTTTTTCCTTGGTTGAGCGTGTTGGATTTCGTGAATATATTAGTGATATACAACCTCTTTCAAACATATATCACGTTTCACAGTGGCAAAAGATTGTATGAAGTTGTTTTTATGTGAAAGAACTTCTTTGAAGAATTATTTTGGAAAGATTAATTCTAGGATCGCACTTACGACTGATACATGGAGTTCCAATCAAAATCTGAATTATTTGTGTCTTACTGCACATTTTATTGATGAAAATTGGAAGTTGCATAAAAGAATCATCAATTTTGTGGCGATGCATAGTCACGGGGGTAGGGAGATTGGGAAAATGATGGAGACATGCATTGAGGAGTGGGGAATAGAAAAAAAGGTGTCCACAATTACCGTGGATAATGCTAGCTCGAATGATGTTGCAATTGGCTATTTGAGGGATAAACTTTCCAAACAAAGGTCGTTGATATTAGATGGTAGTTTTTTGCATATGAGATGTACAGCTCATATATTAAATTTGATTGTGAGAGATGGCTTGACTACGGTACGTGACTCCATTGCACGTATCCGAAATGTGGTTAGGTATGTAAGGAGTTCTCCCACAAGAGCCAAAGGATTTAAATCTTGCATTGAGAGAGAAAAGATCACTTATAAGGGTTCGGTAGTTCTTGACGTTGCCATTAGATGGAACTCCACTTACCTCATGTTGGACACTGCCATAAAGTTCAGAAAAGCTTTCGAAAGGATGGAAGATCACGATCCATCTTTTGTAAGTGAGTTAGATCATGAAACTCCTAGGGATGATGATTGGGAAAATGCTATTATTCTTTCGAATTTTCTGAAAGCATTCTATGATGCCACCAAGAAGATGTCTCGGACTTCATATGTTACTTCAAATGATTATTTTGAAGGGATAGCTATTTTGTATAGATATTTGAAAGATGCGGTCAATGCTTCGGATCCTAAGCTTCAAACTATGGGTTTGAAAATGAAAGAAAAATTTGACAAATATTATGGAAGCTTGGATAAAGTGAATATTATGGTGTTGATTGCGGTTGTGTTAGATCTTAGAGCTAAGTTAAATTATGTGAGATTCTTGTATGGACAAATTTATGATGATGAATTGAAGATTGAAGAGATGCATTGCAAGGTGAAGAATACATTGGAGCATTTGTATGAATTTTATGAGCAATCTTCTCTTATTTCAAGTGATCAAGATTTTGGTGGCCATAATTTGGGTGCAAGTAGTAGTAGTTCCACTTCCCAACCTGATACTGGTGGTAGTGAAGAACTAAAGATGCATGAAGCCCAAGATTGGAAGAAAATATTTTTATACTCGAATGAACAAGGGCGCGATGATAACAAGTCCGAGCTTGATGAGTATCTTCAAGAAAAAAATGAAAAGGATCTCAGTCTTGACATTTTGATTTGGTGGAAGGCTAATGGTTCAAAATATAAGATCCTTTCTTTGATGGCTCGAGATATTTTGTCCATTCCTGTAACAACCGTTGCTTCGAGTCAACTTTTAGTACATCGGGTCGTGTGCTTGATGGCTTTCAAGTTCTTTAACTCCCAAAGTAGTAGAAGCTTTGATTTGCACTCAAGATTGGTTGAGGGCCGCTCGTGTACCGCTTGGTGATGAAGAGTGTATCGAGAACGCAGAACAATTTGAATTAGGTAAGTAATGTTTATATCTTTATATATTATAATTCTTTTTGTATATTTGATAGGTGAATATTTTATTTAACCTCTTCTTTTTCTTTTTTCAGATATGGTTGGCCTTAATGCGGAGATTATTGTTGATAAATAGAGTTGGTGGTGTCGCAACGGGCCAACGGCAATGGATTTAGCGGTAGAGAATTCAAGCAAGGTTTTTTGTTGACTTTGTACTGCTTTAATTATATTGTCAAAGAGTTTATGAGCCTTTAAATGATTGTTGTGATCTCACCATTGGTAACACGCGCATACGTTATATTTTTTTTTGGTAACGTGCGCCCACGTTATAGTTTTTTTTGATAACGTGCGCGCACGTTATAGTTTCTTTTTGACAACGTGTGCGCACGTTATAATTTTTTTTATAACGTGCGCGCACGATATATATATTTTTTTATAACGTGCGTGTACGTTATATTTTTTTTTGATAACGTGCGCGTACGTTATAATTTTTTTTGATAATGTGCGTGTACGTTATATTTTTTTTTTGGTAACGTGCGCGTATAATTTTTTTTTTTTTGTAATGTGCGCATACGTTATAGTTCAAATCTATAAATAAAAATAAAAACAAAAAAAGGAACGCGGAACCTGTTGGAACCTGGAACCGACCCTGGAACCCGTGACAGGGTAGGTTCCAGGTTTTCGGTGCTTCGACGAGTAGGTTCCAGTTCCTCATTTTGAGGAACCTGTACCCGATGGTAGGTTCCAGGTTTCAGACGGAACCGAACCGGAACCTGGAACTGCTCACCCCTAGTGGTGGTGGTGGTGGTTGGGAGGCAGCTGGTGGTGGAGGGGAGGCACTTGGGTCGCGCCACCTAGCCGCCCGGGTCGCGTCGACCTCAGGCGACACTACCTGAGGCCACGTGACCTCACGCGGCGTCACCTGGGTCCACCTGAGTCGCTCAACCTCAGGCGGCATCGCTTGGGTCATGCGACCTAGGGGTGAGCGGTTCCAGGTTCCGGTTCGGTTCCGTCTGGAACCTGGAACCTACCCTCCACATGTGTTCCTCAAAATGAGGAACCCGGAACCTACCCGTCGGCAGGAACCCGGAACCTACCCCGTCACAGGTTCCGTGGCCGGCCTGTGTTCCAACAGTTCCGCGTTCCTTTTTTTGTTTTTATTTTTATTTATATATTTGAACTATAACGTATGCGCACATTACCAAAAAAAAAAAAATTATATGCGCACGTTACCAAAAAAAAAAATATAACGTACACGCACATTATCAAAAAAAATTATAACGTACGCGCACGTTATCAAAAAAAATATAACGTACGCGCACGTTATAAAAAAAAAAATATAACGTACGCGCATGTGTTTAAATGCTTCCTCATTGCAGAAGTACCATTAGCAACACGATACTTAAGCATAGACCCACAATGAATGCATTTCACTTGATATATTTTTCCATCCTTATCACTGATTTTCGAATAATGATTCCAGCATTCAGATGTATATTTCTTATCATGAGAATCGGATACCTTATTTGTGGCACTCAAGGTAGGGGGTGCATCTTCTTCAATTTCATTGCCAGAAAACTCAAATTCCATACACGGAGTCATCTCCTCACGTCCCTCCACCTCCATTGACGTGTTATCTTGATACATTAATTCCGCACTACACAACAATAATATAATATAATTAGAAAATTCAAAACATAATGTGAATTGAGTTATAGAATATGCAAGCAATTGCTAAAAATCAAATTAATACACAACTTTAGGATTATATCATATTATCAATACAAATGCAAAAGATTTATTCAAATATGCCCTTATTTTATGATAAAGCACCAAACCAAGCAAAACTCTAAGTAATCATAAACATCTCTTTCCCATCTTTAGTATAAAAGGAACTCTTTAGTCTTTATCAACCATCTTAACTTAAAAGGACCTCTCCTGAAACTTCAATAATGAGGAGAAAACATCTAGAAGCAAAGATTGATATGTTACTATCAAAAGGACAGCAATAAACATTGATATGTTACGACAAATTAACAAAAAAAAATATAGGCAGACCCTCTAAGGAACGAAATGTGAATATGGCTCTAACCTATCGATAAAAGCGGAGACAGAGCCTCCTAGTACAACCATAACTAAATTAGCCACAAAGATTTGAGAAGACTAGCAGCTGCAGGTGGTTCTTGACATTACTAGCACATAATGAAAAACCAAAAGAGAAGACTTTCTTGCCCCTCATAGAAATTTTCGGCCGTCTGCCAATGTACTCAGGCCCTCCTAAACTCACGTTCCAGCAAATCCATTTAAATCAACTATGGTGAATAAACTAGACAAAAATTACAAGGTTCCGAAACAGATTACGCAGATGAATTCAATAATACCGACGAACGAAAATCCCAAAACGTCGAATACCCTTTTGAGAATACCAACAAACTTCGCAGCCAGCCAGGCGTTGGGGTTGCAGCAGCAGCAGGGGCGTCGGGTCAGAGGCGGAGACAGCAGCCAGCAATGGCGTCGTGGCCCGTGGGTCAAAATCGCAGCCGAAACAGTGGCTTCTGGTTCGTTGCAGCAGCAGGGGCGTTGGGGCTTCTGGTGCGAGCGGCGTGGGTCACGAGCGTGGACGTCGGTCGAGACTCGTGGTTTTCGGGGCAACGGCCGGTCACGAGCGGGACGTCGGTCAAGGTCGGCCGCCTTCGGCGATCGCGAACGCGGGCGTCGAGCGACGTCGGGGACCGGCGCGTCAGCGGCGTTGGCGACGATGGCCGGCGCCGAAAGCGTAGCGACGGCGTCGAGCGGCGTTCGGTGACGGTGGACGGCGCTGAGCAGGGACGGTGTCGCGAATGTGGGCGTCGAGCGACGTTGGGGACCGCGTCGGTCGGGCGAGCGAGGAAGATACAGATTACAGAGGACAGGAGGCTCAGGCTGAACTTGGAGGCTTGGAGTTGGAGGTGGAGCGCCGAGCGGGGGGGGGTTCCTTTTGGAACCCTAACCGGTTCCGAAACCGGTTCCGCGGCCGGTTCCGGTTCCGGTTCCGCGGCCGGTTCCGAGTCCGGTTCCGCGCCGGTTCCGGTTCTCGGAAAAATGGAACCGGGAACCGGAACCGATCCTTTAAGAACCGGGAACTGGACCGAGGTTCCGGTTCCGGTTCTCCGGTTCCCGGTTCTACCCTCTACCCGTGCTCGCCCCTAACCACCACTGCCAAGCAACTACATCTCCTCCTCCATTTTCTTTTTCTTTTTTTCTTTTTTCTTTTCCCCTTCAACTACTTAGCAAAATATACACAAAAATGGATTTCCAAACACACTTGCATTCACAAAATATCCATTCATTTAAAGTTATTTGAGAAAATGCAAAGCCATTTCTCCAAAATTGAATTAAACAGGCCCAAAGAGTCATAACTACCCAACTCACAAGGATGAGTGAGAAAATGATCAACATGAACATGGGATTTGGGGAATCACATGTCTGAAAACATGCCAACACCATCAGGAGAAAATTTGCTTGCGAAATGTAAATGGTCTTTTTACATATTGGGGATGTGATTAGGAGTGTGCAAAACGGAATGTCTGAATTGGGAATTGCTCGAATCGGACCAAACTAGCCAATTTGGTCCTATTTCCAGGAGTATTGGTCTAGTCCCAATTTGTAAAAGTGGAACCGGTGTTTGGGCAATTCTATTCCCTTGAAATTGATAACCAAACTAAATATTATATATATTATTTATCCAAAAATAGTAAAATATGACTAAACACTATCTTGGTTAGGTTTAAAGTTGTGGAAAAAAATAATGAAAAAAAAAGTAGTATGAAAAAATAAGTGATCGATTCCATTAGATTTGAATCGGAATCGGATCAAACCGATGGTCCCTAGGACCAATCGGTTTGATCTCCAATTCCAATTTTTGAGAACCGGTTCTCTCTATCTAATTTTCGGTTTCATTTTGGAATTGGATCGGATCAGGAACCAATCACCTCCATTTCTCCATTTCCTTCATCGGAACAAATGGCTTCAATGGGCAACCACCATTCCCCAAAGCCCAGACCATGTTGGGCTTAGAGCCCAACGGTAGGTCGTAGGCCCTCCTTGATGAGGAGCTCCATCAGGAGCTGAAAGGCGCGGATTACGTGGGGACTGCTGTTCCTGGCGAGCGAGCGAGGGAGGGAGAGAAGTGGAGAGAATTCGCGAGAGAGCCATCTGGGTTTTTTAGGTTCTTGAGAATTTGAATCAGATCCGAGGTCAGTTGAGCGCGTGGCTTCTTCTCTTTTTCCTTTCCTTTCGTTGCCGATCTTGGTACCTTGTCGTTGAAAAATTGGAGAAATCCATGAGCTTTTCTGGGTATTCGATGATGACGATGATGATGTTGACGATGTTTGTGTGTGAGAAAGAGGTGCTGTGGTCTTTACGTGCAGGCGATTTGGATGTCGAGTGTGAGGAGGAGAGGTGTAGAAGAGTGTGTCCTGTGAGGGCCGAGAAGAGGGCGAGGTTAGTCTTAGGGTTTGTGTATCCCGTTCTTGCTGGGGCCCTGCTTCTTGTTTGGTACCCATCATGGAGCGAAAACTTGTGGTGAGCATTTCATGCTTTTTTTCCTGTTTTATTTGTATTGCTGCAAGCTTATTTTGATGGTATTTGATCTCAATTGGAATTGCAATTTTAGGTTTTGGGTATCCCGTGGGAGGTCGACACCGACGGATTGAGAGAATATATGAGCAAGTTTGGGGAATTGGAGGATTGTGTTGTGATGAAGGTTTGTCCTTGCTTCCCCTTGTGATGGAAACCTGGATGTTTCTTGTTTTGTTTAAAAGGGAAGGGTTGGATAGTTTCTTTGTTAAATGGTTCGATTAGGATTCTCTCTTTCTCCTATTTGTTACATGATGTGATTTGATGTAGAATGTTAGTTTGAATTGCACTTCCATCTTTTTGTTTAAATGGGTTTGGTGGTTGGGTTATCCTTTCTGATGGAACTCCTGCCTATTTTGTCTTGTTTAAGTTGCCACAACAATTTCTTTTTCCTTTAACTGTTGATAACAATGAGGCTGAGCATGGCCTTTGAGAGGTCAATAGAAGATTGATGATAGCTCAAACTTTGTAGGATTTCAGACCAAGTTGACTCGACTCAAAGCTGTCTTTCTCTTTGTTTTTTCCTTATCCATTTCTATAGCATAATGCAAAATTTGGTGAGCGTTCCACTGGCAGTGCCCGCTGGTTTCACACTTATCATAGGATTGTTTCACCTTTTCTCTTCTTATGTAAATGCTAGTTGAAAGAATTTTTGTTTCCATGATTCTCCAGGAGCGGTCAACAGGCAGATCTCGTGGTTTTGGGTATGTAACATTTGCAACAGAGGAAGATGCTAAAGTAAGTGTTTTCCGAATGAGCATATGTTCCAGAAAGCAGCTACATGCATATGATGAGCTCTGGTTGACATCTGCAGAGTGCACTGTCAGGCGAGCATTTTCTAGGAAACAGAATACTAGAAGTGAAAGTAGCTACACCAAAGGTTTTCTTTTACTCTTTGTTACTGTTTGTTACATTTAATAGTTTTTCTTTGTCTCCATTGAGTGGCTCTTGTTCTGCAAGATTATAGTTAATTAATCTGAGTCAGTTTTAACCTTTAAAGTTTACCTTGTTATCATAAGTTCCTTTTCCTCATGCAGGAGGAGATGAGAGCACCTCCTAGGAAAGCTACTCGGATATTTGTAGCTAGGATCCCACCATCTGTTACTGAAGCAACCTTTAGGAGGTACTTAACCTTTCCTGGAACATTCATTTCTTCACTTTTATGCCGAATTCATTGATCAAAATGGACAAGCTAGATATGGCGAAAAAAATAACTTCTTTTGAATGTGCAGCCACTTTGAGAAATATGGTGAGATAACGGATTTATTTATGCCCAAGGTACTCTCTCTCCCCCACTCCTCTCTCTCTCTCTCTCTCTCCCCCCTCTCCCCCTCTCCCTCTCTCTCTCCCCCATGTGCTTGCTCTGGTGTGCTATCTGCTCCTATTTTCTCGTGTGTGAACATGAGTGTCTGTTACTTTTTTTTTTTTACCAGAGCCTGTGCATCTGTTACTTTGCCTTATCATGCAGCTCAGCTTTTTCTGAAATTAACACAGCTTATTAGGTGACAACTACTATACACTGGTCTCTATCAATCTTTTGCAGGATCACGCCACAAAGGCACATCGTGGAATTGGTTTTATTACTTATGCAAGTGCAGGTGGGATCATGTTACATAAGCCTTTTACTTACATGTGGTTATTCTAGTATCATGCTTTCTTGATGTGGTGCTATTGGATAAAATTTTTAGAAGAGGATTATTTGGAAGGTGTATATGCCGATTGTAAGGGCTGATACTTAAGTGATGTGTTTCTCATGCACTTTATACAATAGAGTTTCTGTATTGCGGAAATTGCGCATACTGCAAGCTGGAGTACATATAATTCCATATTTGTAAAACAGCAATCTTTCTTGCACATATCTTGCCTATCTAGAATCACAAGGTGTATAAGAGAGAGATTGAGGATGGCAGAGTGTACCTTGTTTAAGATTTAGAATGTTGAATATCAATGGAGAGCATGAAGAAGAGAAAAATATCATGAAAAAAGGAGGCTGTTCTTTGGGAACTCTATATTAGATTATGTTTGTTCCCCCTTTAAAAAGCATGTTTTTCTGTATTTTGTCTGCTGAACTAGTTTCAGTTAATCAATTTTGCATGAAGTTAATGTGTGTCTGTAATAGCTGTAAAGTAGCAAAGTGAATTTATTTTAGGAGAAAAAAGCAAGGTAATGCACTCTTGTTAAAATTTTGATCATTGTCATTACCTGAGTGAGTATGCAAAAGAAGATAATACAATGTTTAGTGCTATCCATTTCCTGAGGGTTGTAGAATCAATAAAGGTAGGAAATGAACATAGCGAGTTGTGGCTGCACTGGGATTCAAGATGTTCTCTGTGGCTTTTCCTGTGTTTCTCATAATATGTTTTCAAGAAACAGTAATAGCTCATTTTTCGACAATAGCCTGTGTATTACTTCGGAGCCAACACAATGGATGTCCTTGGAACTTCTTTCTTGAAGTTAGTTATTGATCACTTGAAAAATCGCCATGTGATTCTCTTCAATGAAAAACTATTTCTTTGTGCAATGATTACCATATGTCAAATATCTAGAAATATTGTGTGCTTTTTCATAATCTCTAACTATGTTTCACGTGGGATTGAGGGTATCACACTTAAACCATTCCGGTTCCTAGCTTGACAGCCGAAGTTGCTACAAACAGTGCGAAAAGTCAAATCCAAAAGCTTAAATTGTTAGATAAAGGGATACTATATACTAATGATGCCACAATGAACCCCTTAGACAAGTGATGTGGCATAACATTTAAACACCCTTGCTTACTTGCAAAGCGAACTAAAGTCATGTGAAGAGCACATGTGGAACCAAAGAATGTGGAACTGCAAGCAAAAGAGTAAATGGGGCATGATGGATTGGAACTTGCTTTTGATAATACGCTAGAAAATCAAACTTAGGTGGAGGAAGATCACGGTGCATGTAAGGCCAAGAGAAATCCTCTGAACAAGTGATGTGGGATAACACTTCACAAAAGGAAAGTACAAATTTCAGTCAATCAAGTGTAGAGATATAAAAGATAATCTAACCTTTGAGTTATGTGATATCCATGGCAGTGCTCGTGCAAACCCATCCCGAATCTCTGTTGTCACCTTAAATGTTGAGTGTTACTTTACATTCTCTTTTGCTTTGGATAGTTGACATTTGAGACCCGAAAGAATCCAGTTGATGCATTCCTAGAGCCTATATTTTTCCCTTTTGCTTCCTGTGTACTACTATTCACTTGTCCTCTCAGCAATTTATGTTCATTAATCTTCTTACGAATGTCTTTTTTACTTTGATGCCAGATGGATAGGGCAATGTGTATTGTCTAACTGATCCATTTTATTATATTTATTGTGTTTACCTTTAGTACTTTGTATTTTGGGTGCTTTTGTACTGACTATAGTAATATGGAGATCATAGGAGTCGATCTGCTTTTGATTGTACAGACTCTGTGGACAACTTGATGGATGATACACATGAGCTGGGAGGTTCTGCAGTAGTTGTTGACCGAGCAACACCAAGGGCAAGTTCTTTATCATGAGTTTGTAGTTTGAAATTTCCTTTTTCTTTTATTTTCAAGAATTGAGTCTAAATATATTATCTAGTCACATAAGATACAGATGTATGAGCATGAGATTTTTTACTCCATTTACAAATGTACTCTCAGGAGGAGGATTTCAGACCAATAGGCAGAAATGCACAGGGTGGATATGGTGCGTATAATGCTTACATTTCTGCTGCAACTAGATACGCAGCCGTTGGTGCTCCTACCTTGTATGACCATGCGGGCTCACTTTATGGAAGTAAGTTATTTCAAATTATTACCATGTATATTACTTGCTTATGGAGGCATTCATAACTCTGTTTGGTTATGATTTCGGACTAGGAGGGGAACCTGTGCGAGGTCTGGGGAGAAAGATTTTTGTTGGCAGGCTCCCACAAGAGGCAACTGCCGATGATCTCCGCCAACATTTTGGGAGATTTGGCCGTATTGCGGACGTTTATGTTCCTAAAGTGAGCAGCTAATTAAAAAATAAGGTTAAAACTGTGAACTCAAATTGTAATCTAACAATAATAGTAATGGCTTCATTCAGGATCCAAAGAGATCTGGCCATAGAGGCTTTGGTTTTGTTACGTTTGCTGAGGATGGTGTAGCCGAGCGCGTCTCTCGGAGGTCTCATGAGATCTGTGGACAGCAGGTATGGAAAATGGATCTATTAGTGTCATAAACATAGTTCATGTATTTCATCTAATGATTCTTGTATTAGACATTATGGGATGTACTATTAGGCTTTGCTTGGAGGGAGGGGGGAGAGAGAAAATGAGAGGTGAGGAGCGGAAAATTATGCGAGAGTGAATTTGAGGGTAAGTGCAAAATCTTCTTCAGCCACCCATGATTTTCTTCTCCCTTCTCCCAAACAAAGCATCAAGATTGTGTGGAGAGATGGATCAGCCTTACTGTCATGGGAATTCTTCTAGTCTGATTGACTTATTAAAAAGAATCTTTCTAGTCTGATGCATTTGTCTTTGATCTCCATAACTTGGTACTAAAATTCTAGACAGGGTGATGCATGAGGAGAGGTAGTAATTTTGTTGCCAGCTACAGAGGTCAGGTTGTGATTACTGATTGGTAAAAGAAACTCACCTAACTCACCTAAGTCTGATTTAAATTTCATAAGTGATGTGGACTATTGTTATAGGGACATGAATTGTTGGATTCTTATATTTTCCCTGGCGTCAAGCTTCTGGACGTTTCTTTCAAAATGCTTATATGTGCATGAAACTTTGTAATCCATGTTTGTGTGACAGTAAGCGATCAAGGAATAGTTAATCTTTTGGTATGTTATTAGCTGTGTATGATTTTTCATAGGACTTGGTGGGGTTGGACAAATCTAACAATTGCATACAACAAACGCTAATATGTGGAGCATCTTCTTTATTCAATTATCTTTGTTGTGCAAGCAGTTGCAACCTTGTGCTTTTGGAAATGATCTTTGGAGAGACATTAATCATCAATTGGCCCCGAAGAGTTTCCTATAGTGACACTATATTCCTTTTCCATGCTAAAAAAAAAATAAAAAATTCCTCTCTTTTTCAGAATGCTTGAAATCCAATACTGCTGTTAGTTGGGCTATTCTTTCATATATCATTGATAAGTTAATAACGGAGTTCTTTTCGCACACTTGCTGTTTAGGTTGCAATTGATTCAGCAACACCTCTTGATGATGCTGGCCCCAGTGGAAGCTTTATGATGGGTAGTGCAGAGCCCTTTGGGGGCTATGGAGGTCCCATGCGTCCTTATGGCAGGATGTATGGAAGCTTTGATTTCAATGATGTAAGTATCAACTCTTTTGCATAACTCAATCCAGGGCTTTTCCTGTTTGTTGTGCCACTTTTGCTTTTTTTTTTTTTCGGTTTTGTTTCTGCCGTGCATCTGAAAGGGAATAAAGTAGTGATTTTAATGTGTTCGCTGATTCCTATTTGTCTTCTGCAAATGACTATTTTTTTAAGCTTTAATCATGTGATGAAATATTTTTGAGAAGAGATGTATTCATGTAATTTAAGCTGCTTTACAGTCTTTAATGCAGTGGGGCGGCTATGGACTTGGTGGAGGGAGACCTTCAAGAGCGGATATGAGGTACAGACCATATTAGGGCTTCAGGGGGTCAAAATGACAATGGCATGCCTTGCATGCGGAATGTCGTGGTTAATTGTTTCTGAGACCTTTTGGACAGATAAGATTGCCATCAGGTAGAAACAGAATGTCTAATTAACATTATGGTATTATTACACCGCTACAGTTTGTACGACTCGTTTTTGAAGTGTGACAATGTTAATTTCCTGACTCATCCAGTTGATCATTGCAGTACAGTCTGCACAATCTGTAGTGAAAAAAGGATGTGCCCCTAAGTTTGGATGTTCACATTATTGCTGGTCCGAAATTTGGTAAGGATCTTGTTCTCAACTGCCCTGAGGACATTACCTAAAGTAGAAGGTATATATATGATTAACTCAACAATTTGACAATCGGGAGGTACACATTTTGAGAAATTTATCGGAACAGAACGGGAGAAATTATACATTTCATAACTCACAATGGCGTCTTCCGTTTGAATTTGGTTGTTCAACGGTGCATAGGGAAGGCATTGCATTCTCTTATGCATGTGATGATTTGGTGTGTGCTCCCTTGTATCATGCTTGGGATCTGAAGTAGCATTACCCTTGTAGTTAGTGTTCTCAATAAAGTAGACAAGACATTAGGTGTTGTTTGTTATCCGAAAAGGACTTGACCTAGGGCTCCGTTGTCATTTATGAACTACACATGGTAATAAACAACTCGTGGTTTGGCTTCTAGAAATCGGGGATTAGCCGGTCCCGGTACATCTGATCAATGTCGCCATCGAGATGGATAGCAAATTTGGAGAGACACATAGGGATAACTTAGAATTCGCGGTTACAACAATATGGGCACTGAAGGATGAGCTTGACTAGGCCTTTACCTATAAACCATCTCTTCTTTTCATACTTACATGGAGGTGACGATTGCAAAGTGTAACGATAGGGATGATATAGATTGCAAGATACTCCTCGACTATTCTCAAGAGGTCGTACCGAATGATCGGGACTTCAGCGAGGCGAGTTAGCATACTAGTTATTGTTTTCTTTTACTGTCCCGAAAAAAAAAAAAGAAAAAGAAAAAGAAAAATGTATATTTGCTAATTTAGGAACTTCTTTCAATATTGCCCCTTAGGTCTGGATTGAAATGGCTCCAACCAAAAACCGTCTTTTTTTCCTTCGAAGTTATGAACAAGTATTACTAATTTAAAAGTTTCAAATTTCAGACATACATCAAAATAAAATCAAAGAACGCTCTTGATAAAATATGAAACACCCGAGGTGGTCCACCCAAGATATGAGAGGCCACAATATGCTTGAAGCTTGAACTGATTCATTGTAGTGACTCCCAATCTTATTTGATACTACTCACTTTTGAACAAAACATATAAAGAAGCCTAATCCATTGGAATCCATAACAATATCCGAAAGAATTCAAATCACAGCAAACCCGATTTCAAAATCAATTTGAAACCCGAAATTCAAAATCAATTTGAAACCCGAAACCAACCCACCAACAGTAGGGTGTGTCTCCCTTCACATGGCACCTATTAGAAAATCGAAATTGCATGAACAAGAACAATGTCCACATACAGACGAAACCTGTAAATCTTGTTCATGCACGTGTTATTTCAAGATTGAGAGATGGATCTCTACGAAGGGAAACGTTGAACCCAACCGAGGTGCTAAGGTGGTCCCCTTTCCTCTTCCTGTCTTCTTCTTTCTCGGACCCCACAAACAGTAGCTACACCGTCCCTCCTTGTACTGTCACCTGGCAAAGTTAGGGAGCTCCTTCTGTCAGATTTTTCCTGGAAAATATCCCCACATCTTTTCCCAATTTTCTAGGAAAAAGAGCATCTCCCTTTCTTTCCTGGTCTCCCACATTCTAAACTGGCCTCTCAAAAGAAGAGACTTGCTCCTTCCATTTTTCCCTCCAAGTCAACAGTACCACTATTTCGGTTTGGCGGAAAGATATTACTAGCCACACTGGACAAAATAGTCCTGTCTCAGAAGTATATTTATACTCGAGAAAGACAATGGCTGGATTGAAAATAAATAGTTTTTGAGAGATATGTTAAAATATTATCTATGTCATCTGGCAATTGTTATTACATGCCCTTTATATTTATGCAGTCATCGTTCACTTAATAGTTTTAAGTTTTTGTGTCAAACTTTCTAACAAATGTAAACTTATATGCCTATAAATTTTATAGTTAAGTCATACATATATAAATTCATAGATATTTCAATGTTATGCTAGCATTATAGTACATAAAACTAAAAACTACCCACCCTTTTGTGTCATAGTACATAATTTAGGATTAATACTATAAAAGACCTTAAACTGGTAAGCATGCGATAAATTTACTCTTAGCTAATTTTTTAATCACCAAAACCTCAAACTAGAATATTTATGACAAATTTACCCCTCATTGTTTTTTTGTTAAATTAGATTTCACAAATTGAAATAAATAGAAGGTAAAACCCTAAATTGATACACTCATCAACTGTCATATGTCATTCAAGTTAGTAATTTAATAGTAAAATTTAACAGAAACTAATGAAAGATAAATTTATTATAAGTGTACTTGTTTGAGATGTTTAATGATAAAAAATTTAGTTTTTGATAAAATTTTCCCAAATGTACTAGTTTGGGGTTCTTTTTGTACTATTAACCTAATTTATTCTACTTAACTTTGTCATGCTAATAATTTAGAGTGATTATAAATACTCCTATAATGTCTTTACATGCTTCGTAAATAGATATATCACCAATAGTAAGGGAAAAAAAGATAAATTATTTGATATAGCAAATTAAGAAACTTGATATGTATTTTCTTGGAAATTTCTTTTTGACAAAACTTATTTCTAAGGAAGTAAAATCTAAAAAGAGAAAAAGAAACAAAGTGCCTTTAAAATACATGTGATACCCATAACCAACAAAAACAAAACATGTGAAATGCTTAATTATGATAACTAGATCCTAAATAGAAATAGAAATAAATCAACAAAAAGAAGGTGGGCCACCATTTCAAATTGCAAATGAATGATTGAAAGCAATTTTATCTTTTTAGCGAAAATTGGGGGTGAGTTCAGTCATATAAAAAGTAGAAATAGTGCTACCCTAAAAAAAATGCTAGGGTTTAGGCTAGCATCATACATTCGTGTAAATAGATTACACATAGAACGAGAATGTTTAATTAGAGTGATTATGCATAGGAGGAAATCAGGTGTTAACCTATGAGTAGGTGCTGTTAATTGGAAGAGTAATTTTGGAAACATAAAAGCTAGACAAAATAATGTTTTGGCTTATTAATTTAAGGGTAATTACATGGTGGAGGTGCAGGAGGGACCGGCAGCACTATTCCATATGGCCTAGCATTGGGGCGGCGATGGGAAGTGGCCCTCACCATGAGTGGCGACGGCAAGCGAGTCTTCGCCTACTTTTGGCAATAACCACTACCAAAAGGAAGGATTAATTTGCGATAAATATGGTAGAAGTATGGATGTATCAATTTGAGATTATTGGTGAATTAATCCATTAATTTATCATTGAATTCCTTAAAAAATGATTTTTTCTTTATATATAAATCTGTCATGATTATGCACTTAGTGCATAACTCAACACTAATTTCAATTAAACAAATTGCTTTTTCCCAGGCTAATTACCAGAGCAATATGTTCTCCTGATCAAAAAAATAAAGGACCATGCATCGACATATGAAGAGGGTCATGACTGTGGTACGACCTGCTTACTGTATAGAGTGCAAAAGCATTATAGATTCTTCACTTTATTTTTCCCATATGACTTCCCAAGAAAATTTTAATTTCCCCCATCTCCCTTCTTTCTTGACCTTTGCTTTTCTTAAGGCTTTTTGCATGTCCAAACAAAAGGTGAGCCGTACATGTTCATTTACCTTTTTTGTCTAGTCCTGCTTCGAGATATAAATAATATTCTATCAAATAAATTCAATTCCTTTCGAAATTCAGAATATATAAGAAGCAATTTAAATATTAAAAAATTTAACACATAGTGGCTGTTTTACAGCATTTTACGTGTATTATTCATAAATCTGGAAATTGCTATGGTTAATTAAATATTAAGAGTCCGTTTGTTTTGCTGAAAATGAATAATCAATTATATTACTTAAAATAATTAGTCAATGATTTTTTTTATAATTTTAATTAGAAATACAAGCAATTATTTTTTGAAAAATATTTTTTAAATGATTTATTTTACATGAAATAAATGGACTTTTAAAATAAACTAGTACCAAAAGGTTGAGAGAGAAAATGACTTAAAGTCAAGTATCCCACCTCACTGGTTCATGCGAAGATTTCGAGGATTGACCTGTGCTTGTTCTTTCACCATCTATCAATCTAGTACTCCAAGACTTCATCAGTTATTTAAAACAAAACTTGGGCACACTATTCACGCCGAAAACAGCTAATCCCAAAAAAATCTAAACAATATATTTATAATTCAAGAGGGGGAAGAACATGGTTCAATGTCTTTAATCATCGATAATAGTGTATGAACAAATCGTGTAATCAGCACTCACTTTGACAAAGCCTTGTGTCTCCACAACATGACGCAATCGAGGCATCAAAATGTCAAAAAAAAGGTCAAAAAGAAGGACAAAAAGAAGAATAAAAAAGATAAGAATAAAAAAAGAGGAATAATCTTCTTGCTCTGTCTGCCATCCACCGCCAGCTACTGGGAAACCGACTCGGCCAGTCGCCCGAGCCGCTCCACGAGCTTCGGCGCCAGCTTCCTGGCCGGTCTCTTCTCCTTCCCCGGTCGAAAGTCGTACCCGAAGAACGCGTCCGCCACGTCCTCGGAGCTCCAGCCCGCCTTCCGGAGCCGGTCCGAGAACCGATCCGCTTTCAGGAGCAGGGAGTCGAGCACCGCCTGGCGGTCCACCGCGAACGCCGTCCCGCCCCTGAAGACCTCGTCGGCGGACGCCGAGACCTCCAGCATCTCCGACACGTCCGATTCGCTCCACCCGCCGCCCCTCAACACCGACCCGATCCGCTCCATGTACTCGTCGACCCATTTGGGGTGCTGGGTATCCGCTGGCAAGTCGAAGAACCTCTCCGGCGACGAGGAGGACGACTGCGACGAGGAGGAGGAGGACGAGGAGATTCTCCGGCGGCGGTCGAGGCAGCGTCGCTCCAGAACTCGACCCACCTCGTCGACCTCCCCGCTCCGCCGCCGCGGCCGTCCACGCTTCGCCTCGCCCCGAGAGACCTCTGCCTCTGGAGAGCTGCTTCTTCTTCGTGTTCGTAGTCAGAGCTCCGGAAGAGTGACTCGCGGTGGAAGAAATCGGAGAGGTCAGAGCCGCAGCAGAAGACCCGATGCTCGTCGACGAAGAAGATGGGGTTCCCGGCGAGCGACGGAGCGGAAGGGATGTAGCAATGGCTGAAGATCGGTATCAAGATCGGAGCTTTCTTGAGGGCGTTCCTCGCGACCCGGAGGGACTTCTCCGGGTCGGGCGGCTTCGGGCCCCAGCATTTGGGCCAGAACGCGTTGCGAGCCACCTGGAGGGAGACGGAGGCGGTGGGGAGGTCGAGGGAGGCGCGGAGGTGGAGGCGGGCCGGGCCGGCGGCGGCGCGCCAGTTGGGGAAGCCGGGGCCGACGGGGAGGCCGGCGGAGAGGACGGCGCGGAGGTCGGGAGGGAAGGAGAAGCCGAACTCCGCCTCGGCGCGCGCGAAGTCGGCCTCGGACAGGCCGGGCTGGACCTGGACGCCGGAGCCGCGGAGGTGGGTCATGGCCTGGTCGGAGAGGGAGGAGAAGGAGAGGAGGCCGTTCCGGGAGGCCGCGGCGGAAGGGGCGGCGGCCGCGCGGGCGGAGAGGCGGCGGAGGCCGGCAACGTGGGCCGGGGTTATGCCGGTGATGCGCCGATCCACGTCGACCATTGTCGGGCGTTTCGGAGAAGCAGAGGAGGTCGGCTGATCTCACTTCCCTTGTCGCCGTTGGTCGTTTGCTGCTGCAGCGTTCATGTGCGTGTCTGTAGAGAGAGAGAGAGAGAGAGAGAGAGAGAGAGACTTCGACGTGAAGTGGAGAAACGTCAGAGTTGGGAATGCAGAGAGCTTAGAGAGAGAAAGCGATATAGAGATGGATATTTATAGCAGAGATGAGAGAGAGAGAGAGGGGGGGAGACGACGGTGTTCATGATTTGTGTTAAGAGGTAATTTTCAATCCAAATCCGTACTTGTCGATTTGGGAAAGTCTGAACCCAATCCCTAATTAGTAAAATTGTGACTAGGCTCAAACTAATAATTCTGATTTGTTATTGATTTGATTCGATTTTATACCGTTGATGTCACATCAAAACACTAAAGATCAAGGAAAACTCTTTTGCATACATTATTGAATATTAATGATCAATTGATAATGTCGAAAGAAGAATGAATCTTTGGTTCCGTAATATAGAGCGATCTTTGATAGGAAGAATTCACTCGGTTAGGTCGAACTATAAATTTTATTAAATATAATGAAAAAGATTGATCTATTATACTCATTAATTTGGTTTGATTTATTGGTTTGCTAAGTTATAAACCAAAGGTTTGTCCAAAAAAAAAAGTTATAAATTAAGGCACACTAATAGATCAATAACAAACGAATTTCCTACCAAATCATCAATAGAAGTTAACCACGTGATGCATGAAAATTTTTTTAAGTGTTCATTTTGTAATCTACATAGCATATTAATAAAAGTGTTAAGAGATTTAAGCATTGCATGCTTATATGATATACTAACCCTAAGAAAATAAATAAAGTGGAAGAAGCATCACATCAATTTCTTTGTGATGAGAATGAGCCACTTCCAACATTACACAATTCTAGGTGTCAAGTATAGAGGCAACTTAGAAAAAAGTCTCTTGTTACATAGATTCTTTGAGTGAGCTTGAGATCCAACGCCAAGGAAAAGGGTTTCCAAGTACTTTTCCTTAAATTACTGGTCAAAATCCTCCTAGATTACATGATATGGCTTTTGGAGTACCCAGCTTTGCACGATCACAAGGAGATGTCGATCTGTGTCTGGAATCCTGGATGGCATAATCCCACTATAAAGGAGCCGTGGAATCAAGGAGAAGAATGAGGAAGAAATAGCTTCGTGTATGTTAGTACATCATCTTTTGGGAAGATATACTATTCAAATACCATCAAGTGCCGTCTTGTCCTCCATGATGTCACAAATATGACACATGTTAGCAAACTTCTGGTTCGCAAATGTCTCCAACATTAGCTACCTCATGTGGAGAAATTTCATAACTTTGACTAATTTAAAGTCCTTAAGTTTATCATCTCGTACCCAATTCGTTAGTTTAGTGCACACGATTGTTTGGAAAACTGCCGAGATCTCTTGCCCTTGTAAATATTTAACAACAATGGGATTGTGATGTAGGATGATTAGGATGGGGATGAGGGGACTTACCATGCGATTGGTGTGGCCAGATGCTTTAAAAGGTTTGGATACCTAATATCACTGTTGAAAATTTAATGCCCTCATGTAGGCTTTTAATTCTAGATATCGAATCTTTACATTTTTCTTGAGTGTTGGCTTTTAATATATATTTTGTGAGTTGGAAGATTAAGCTTTCTCAAAATATAATCAAATGAGCATATGTTTGAGAAGTTATTATTAGTTGAGAAGGCCTTCCACCTTTGAAGTCATCACCTCATTTAGCCACTATATTAAGGGGCATGCGTAAGAGTGTTAGATGAAAGAATCCCATATTGCAAAAGTGATGTGGTGTTAAGCAGCTAAAGAGGCGGTGGCGGCAGCTAAGTGAATTTGGATTGCCGATTTGTGATTTATTGGTGTGTCAATTCTAGATGAATTGTCAATTTGATGTGTGAATCTAGGATCCGAACTTGAGGCATTGTCCAGCTTGCTTTCTTGGGAAAATAAATAGACGAATTCCCTTCAGTTGGGGCTGTGATTCCTTGAGCAACGGCTCTATCCATCGGATTTGACGGGGAAAGGAGCACGGTCAAGTGAACTGACTCTTGTCTTTGTTCGTTGAAATTATTCCTGATCAGTCTCAATTGGTCCAAAGTTTGTACTGTTTAACTTTTGATTTTCCTTTTTCCATCTCAGTTAAAAGCTCATTTTGCAATCATCAAACGTTGAATGGGAGGAAATGAAAAGGCAAGGGCAGACATGGATCATTGCCCCTCGTTGTAGGCTAATAACGTTAACCTCTCTCTCCCTCTTTCTCAATTGTTGTGTATATTTTAAGGAAAAAGGAGGGGTCGGCTCCGCTAATGAAAGTTGCCAACTAATCATTGGTCATCACGAAAGGATTACGAACGAGGGATGTCCCTTGGGATTAGGACATTGCTCCATCGTTCTGGGTTTTAGCACTCTCGAGAACCAAAGATATTACAAAGCAACATGCCTGGAATGATGAAGTTTTGTGCCTACATGCTTTGGAACGAAGAAGAGAACGTTGGACTGTTAAATTACACGAGTCTTTAACGCGCACATGCCATACATCCAATTATGATTTCTTGTTTTTGTCAGGTGGCTTAATTATATTCCTTTTTTGGGATAGCAATATGTTGCATTATGATCTTATTCCTTTCCTATGATAGTGTTTTGCAAACTAATTTAGGGTTTTGCTCTTCTTAATCACTAATTGAATGGATTTCAATCAGCCTCATTATGAGCAAGTTAAGTTTGCATGTAGGTAATGTTCATATAAGTTGGGAACCCACCATTCAAGATTTTATTGGAGGTAGTTTCTTTTAATTGGAGATGAAGAAAAATATAACAACTAATCTTGAACATAATTGCTCCATAAAAATTGGTCATTTAAGATGCAGGACTAGCGTTGCTCGTGACATTGCTGTGGTAAAATGCATTTACCAACTCTTTTAGTGGTGCTTAGAAGCATATCATTTATGAGCTTAAAGACATTGAAGTCTCTCGCATCACTTAGAAGTGGGGATTAAACACTTGGAAACATATTTACCTTGTTCTTTACCTGTTTCTAACTTTCTAGTGAATGTTCTCAGGGACATTTACAAGCTATATAGTGGTGTATCCCATGTTAGGTCTCCGACAGAAATCAAAGAAGCCTCTCTACACCACTGGAGCAGATATGAGACAGCTGCCTTATCACCGTCCTCATCAATAAGAATCAAGAGAAAAGCGCTGTGTTTTTGACCATGTCCGCTTTTTGGAAGCATCAGAACGGTTGCCGGAATGGAAAGCTCGTTTCCTTTTGAGAGCTGCCCCTCGTTGTTGTTGAATAGATCCCGTTTCTGAAAGCGATGGCGACTTATTATAAATACAAAGCCAGAATTTATGCATTGCACCAGAACCCATGAGAGATTAAAGAAGAGAAAAAGGTTGGATTTGATGTGAAAGAGATGCGTTGTCAAAGGCCGGCCATGGCCAGTTCTGAAGTGGAATTTGTGTGCTGGCTCTTCTCGATGCACCGATTTGACCTATTCCAATGAAAAAATAATTTAAATAGTATTAATATTAATTGACACATAATATGATATAACATGATATGATATATTAACATGTTATTTTAAAAAAAAAAATAGAAAATTTCAAGACATTAGGATATATTATATATTAAATATATATTATTTTAATTAAATTAAATTTTTTTCAAATTCATAAATAAATAAATAATAAAAAAGAGATTATAATGAATTTATACTAAAAAATCAATCCCTCATTTGTTTATAATTCATTATTTCAATTTGACAAATTTAATTTCATTCCAATAATCCATAAAATTTCAAGAATAAAACAAGCAATCCACATTATGGACTCGTTTGTTAGAAAAGAAGAGAAAAAAAAAACAAATTTGGGTGTGAATTGTGTGTTACGATAAGCAAGAGTTGGAAGAGAAAAAAGACTAAGTTTTCTTCTTTTCCTCTTTATTATTTTGTTATTATTTATTTTTTTTACATATTTATGTTTTGACTCCTTATTTATTGAAAATTTTTAAAATTGACCATATGAGTATCAAAATTCTAGACTTAAGTTTCGGAGAGTATCGGAATAGTTGACTAAGTGTCGGATTTTCTAACACGTAATGACCGAATGTCGGATACGTGTTGGAATGTTCGATATGATACAAAAACTCCTAGAGAATGTCGGTGCTTCATAGTGAATAACATGGTGCCCATGAATGCTTCATTTCTTTCGTGGAAAAATTTGACATATTTGAAAAATGTCTTTTAAGAAGCTATTTACCAGAAAAATGATGATGCTTTCCATTATTTGGTTGAAATTTTAAAATGAATTGCAAACTTTCTTCCATGGTTTATAAAGCAAAACTCGCTTGTATTTTAATCTCCGTTCGTTTCGTGGAAAATAATTTCCGGAAAATGTTTTCCAGATTTTCTAGCATTCGTTTCACGGAAAATAAATTCCTTAGGGAAAATATTTTCCATGAAAGGAAAAAAGTCTCCTAAATTAAGGGAAAATGTTTTCCATTTTTGAAAAGTGGAAAACATTTTCCTCACTTGATCCCTCTTATCTCACACTTCTACAAATCTTCACTTCCTCCTCCTTTTCTTTTTCCTCGAATTATTTTTAATTTCTTTTTTTTAATTCGAATTATTTTTAATTCCCTTTTTCTTTTCTATTTCTTTTCTTTGTTTCCCATCTTCTTCTTCCTTAGCTAGTCGTCGGCCGTTGCCCGAGACAAACCTTGAGCTCATTGATCTCAAGCTCGTGCTTTGTACTCTTGCTTATTATTTTCTTTATTTATTATACCCTATAGTTGCACATTGTTCAAGCAAATGGCTCTATATGTTTTTCTTCTTTTTTCTTCTGTTTGTTAGAACACAAAAGACGCAGGGGGAGAACAAGCCACTCAATTGGAATATTCTCATGAAAGCTATGCATGCTTTGATTCTTTTCTCTTTTGCTACTTTTTAAAATCCATACGAACATTTTTTAGAGTAGATGGTCATTTGGCGACAATGAGAAAACAAAGATATGAAGTGAGTATATTTGAATTAAAAAGCAAGTTCATATTTGATGGATTTATAGGTCGGTAAGTGATGTATGCCTAAGTAATGAAATCTTAAAAAATATTTTTTTTATTGAACACTGGAAAATTTTTCCAAAACATTTTTAGATTTTAGCTGAACACTAGAAAATATTATCATTTTCTTGAAAAATGACTTTTGAGAAAATATTTTTTGGAAATGGACATCTAAATAGACTCTTTGTGTGATATAAGGATCTGGCCTAAAATGGCATGCACTTTTTTTTTCCGGCCGACCAATCTTGGAAGATAAGTGTGAGACATTTACGTAAAAGTGAACTGTGTTATGACAAAATTGCAAAAGTAACGCGTCAAATTGCAATACCATGAGAAAAAGAAGTAGCGGGTCAATTGTCAGACGGAACCTTCTAGAGTTATGTATTTGCCCGGCAAGATTGCATTACAAATGCGACAAACCAATGCGAAGACAGAACGTCTATCATAGATGACCGTAGTGTTATATCCAATCCGATCGCAGGATGAAAGATTAAAGAAGGGGCCGTGAAGTGACATGAAAGGCTGTACTGAATAAGACAGCTAAACAACAATGAAAGTAAGCTTAGTGAAATGGAAATACACGAATTAGTGGATTTAGAACTTTGTACATCTACACGCCGATAATTCAAAAAGGAGACTATACGATAAAATAGGTCCATTTGCACAGAGGTCTTCCCACACCCCCTCCCCCACCACCACCCCCCAAACTTGCCGTTTGGTTCCCAAGCCTGGTGCCAAGGACCTTGGCTTGGACAACGGGTACTAGACCTTGACCTCGACCTAGGCATCGACCGCTATGGTCCTCCGGCCCAAGCGCCGGGTTTCCTTGAGCTTAGTCATTAGGAACCTGGGCCCGGGTGACAGGAACTTGGGGCTCAGCCTCAGGGAACTTGGGCACTGGTGATTCAGGCATGGAAGTCGGGTGTTGAGGCACAATAGACAAGGACTTGGACTGGGTCAGCGGGGTTTATTGGCCTAGCCTCAAGGGACTCGGGCCCGGATGTCAAGGACCTGGTGTAGAGGCCGTCATCCCTATGCCCAAAAATGGGGTTTCATGTCCAAGTGCTAATATCTAATTATATTTTGAAAAAATGATTTTTACTGTTAAAAGAAGAAGCCAAATTGAGATACTTAGGAGTGAGAAATTTGTTTGGGCTGAACAACACCTCGAAGGTTGGAATTTGTCTGCTTTTATCGAGACTCGAGTGAGCTTGGAATGTTTTCCACGTTTGATCCATTAGAAATAAGAAAATCACTTTTCTACGTTAAGCTTGCAAGAGACTTTGTCTACCGATTCCTCTCGATGCATCAATTCTTTTTTAGGCCAAACACGTTCCCTTTATTTCTCAAACATAAACATCAAGCGCACTTCTGGACCATCATAACGAAGCGAGTCCTAGAAGACCCAATCCATTATTCTATCAGTCTCTCCACTACATGGGCTAAAATTAGATATGAGAAGTGGAGTGGCAGATCACGGGCCTTGGAGATTGGTGCGCGCTCTTCCCGCACCAACCCATCTGCGGACTTCGAAGAATTTATCAAAACTCGAACGGTCGGACTCAAGCTGAATGCTCTTCTGGAAAAGGGAAACTTGAGGGTGTCCACCATGGCTAGGGTTTCAGCTTGATTTGCAAAGGAGAGGCGAGGTGAGTTCGCAAGCCCCACGATGAGAGTCCAGAGGAGTTACGACATGCGCAGGCTATCGCTCCGTCGACTGTTCAGGTTACGTGAGGTCCGCCTATATCAACCTCCGGAGCACCTTGTTTTGGGGGGATCCACTCTGGAGGTGAAGTTTGTCTCCCGTGTTTCCCTGCTACAAGTAAATATTTTTTGTCTATATACCTATGTAATGAAAGATACTTTTTTTTCTTCTTCTAATTCTTCTTTCTTTTTATTTTATTTATTTATATTTTTTAATAGGAAAGTCCTCCTCCAAAGCCTATTATTACTTGGGATCCAAGTCCAAGACTTTCTTTCCATGGCATTATTGATCACCTTAATTGGAAACTCACCGAACAAGGGAATGTCATGGCTTTTTGGCTCTGAACGAAAAAAAATTATGATAAGAGTCACAAAATTCGATTCATAAATCAAGTCATAAGTCTTCTATACTTGGCAATTTTACAGGCATTTTTGCTTTCAGAAAGATTCAAAGTGTTATTTTCTTTTGCTGTATAATTGATTTTCTTTTTTCTAGTGGGCTACATATTACTGGACCAAGATGGAAATTGTCATCCCAAGCACGCACGCACCATCACATGATGAAATGCTTTAGAACTTCATTACATCAGATAGATGTCCACCACATTGGTGGACTTGCTATATGAAAATAACATGTGTCCATGGTGATATAGACCGAGTTCATCTCCACCATTATGTATGTGAAAAATAACCTGATGATATTTGTCATGAAGCAAGTATAACAAATCACTTATTAGAAAGAAACAACGGAAGCTCCACTAATTTCGTAACATGGATTGATTACATTGCACAAAATACGCCATATATAACATCTACATTGGAAAGACCCTTGCGTGCCTCTTTATCCTAGAAGACAGAAAAAGAAGATTGAGAGACGGCAATCTCCTCAAACCTCATCTTATTTCACATTAGAAGGCATATACTCTATTCATTCTGAATTATTCATGCAGGCTAATTGGCCAGAACTCCGCAGCTGGACTTACTGAGGCTCTCGGCCTTGATGTGGTTGTCGCTAGATTCTCAGTGGCTAAGGATATCGATGTGATTGAAGGGCTTGTATTGCTGAGAGCCTGAGGGTGTGCTTCGTCGATGAACTCCTGGGTGTCTCAATCATCCCTGTGACGTACGAGAATGTCCCAAGAGAATATCTCACTTGACTCTCTTCTTTAACTGCCACCCGGTGGTCACAAGCCTTAATCCTTCCGTTGCTCCATGCCTGATCAGCAACGAACCACATCAAACTAGAAATGACTTCAATGAACTAGCACGAAGTAGTGTGGAGAAGAATTTTCACGAGCAAATAAGTGACTGGGTCCAAGCTCGACCTGTCGTCCTCTAGATCAGCGCCTCCATCCTGGTCCTGGCCATCCTCGCCGCCCCGGCGCCGTCGGCCTCGGACATGAACGTGACGGCGCTACTCGAGAAGGCCAGGTGCAAGACGTTTGCGGGCCTCCTCGTCTCGAGCGGTTCCCTAAAGATGAGCAACGCCCCGATCAGCACCCTCTCTCTCCCTCCTCCACCTCGCCACCGCATCGTCGTAACTCTCTCTCTCTCTACACTCTCTTTGTGCGATGCATGCGATTTTCTTCTTGGTCGAGCGCCCGAAGTTCGTCTTCTACCGTGATCAATTTCGATTGCAGTGGTCAAAACGTGACTCGTGAATGTCCTGTGCGGGAGTAGGTAGGATGCGGGGCGGTGTCGGCGGATTTCCTGGCGGCCGTGGCTTCTTATCCCAATCCCAACGACAAGATCAGAACCGCCGATCTGAAGGTACTCGATGAGTTTAACTGTCGTATCACTCCCCGACTACGATGCCGCTTCTTTGCTTGCTTCCATGTGCTTCTGGCTACAAGTGCTGGTCGTCTTTGTGCCATACTACTTTCAATTGATAGTGGTTCTCTGCGATATTCGTCGGATTCGAGTGTGTTGCATTGCCTTTTTTTCCGTAATGAATTAGGGGTCTTGTTAATGGCATGATGTGCTGATGCGGAGCGTTTCGTCTGTGCTGCTCTCGAAGACATTGGGAGAGTATGTTATGGTCTGGTTTGTCGGTTTTTCAAGTTCAAGGAGGCGGAAAAAATTGATTTCTTTGCCATTATTGCCATGTCTTGTTTTGTCTTGAACCCATTTTGCTTCAGCTTGTTTATGTTGAATAGGTTATTCCACAGGGAGTATTATGTGAAGCTTGTAATTGTTGTTTGTGACGGAGATAATAGGAAACTTGTATTTCCACAACACTGAAGTTGAGTAAAATTGGAGTGATTTCTTATGTTAGACCATGAATTACATAGTGCTAGAAGATCGGCATTCTACATTTCCAATGCACAGCTAATGAGAGATTTGATTTACTATGTTAGACCATGAATTACTTTCTGTCTCCAAAGTTATGTTGAGAGATTTGATTTACTATGAAAACTAATCTGTTTTTGTAGAATCCTAATGTTATATAATTTTATTTTTTTTCAGTTTTCAGTCAATGGATCAAGACAAAGACATATCAATGGAAGTAGAGGGACATAATGAAATGAGTCCACTCATGGAATTGTCATTCCATGGGTCCAATTTATACATGTTCCCAATGAGTTTGGTTGAAAGATGTGCTTGGTCCGGCCTTTTTGTTTCAATAGACTTGCTTCTCTAAGGTTAATATAAAGTAAACAGGTTCCAATATAAATAGGGTCAACCCTGTTCCCGGACTGGAAAAATAGGGTGGGTCGGGAATAGGGTCCAATGTAAACAGGGTCGGGAATAGGGTCCAAAAAAAGAGAACCGATTATAACAGGGTCAGGTACAGGGTCCAGGTCTAGACCTTACCCACCCTGGACCCGATCACCCCTAGTTCTTATCTTCGGGTTGTCAATAGCACAGCAAACCTTCAATTGAACTGGTCGCCGCTATGCAATTATGTTGTCGAGGCTAATTCAGTCATAAGTTTGTCCCACCATCAATAACCGTAGAAGCAATAACACATTAAGGATTGCGCATTAGGATCTTTAGCTCCTTACCACTTCACTCATCACTCCCATATCTACCAAAGTTTCTTTTTTTAAAAAAAAAAAATTGTTTATCATTACAATATTCCCATGTGTCGTAATAAAAAATAAAAATAACATTATGTGCCCTATTTTTCTCCCTTTTGATTTGAATTTATTTTCCTTATATATATAATTATAAGATAAGAATAACGAAGAAATGATAACTGCCATGAACTTTATGTCTGAAATTAACTTGCTTGGCTTAAAAAAGAAAACGTGAGTGATGTTATTCGAAATAAAGTGGCTTTCTTTTGGCATTTTTTTCATTTCCTATGCATTGAAAAAATGACATTTGGCGATATAGAGAGGATTTACTATGACTGCGCAAAATGGAGGTCATGGAGCCCAGCGCCGCGGATTAAGGCATACTTTTTTAGAGGCATGTTTTGCATCAATACTTTTCCACCTAAATTTAGGGTGATTGGTTGTTTTGCATTAATCGATTCTCTCACCCTTTTATAAGGACAGATGTAAGATTGTTGAATTGTCGAAAATAAAGAGGGTCATTGTTCAATGTCTTTTTATTTATTTTTCTGTCGTGTATTAACAATCAGTTTCCATTTTCATTATATTATTTTATTATTATTTATTCTCTATTGTTATTTACAATTATTTTTTTTTAAAGATGGGCTTGGTCCGCATAGAAATTGCAATGGGACTTCGCGAATCTAGCCGTGGACATAAATGGGCTAACTATATCCAGCCCCTTTCAATCTTAACCTCACCAAGCTCAATCTCAAATATAACCATAAGCGCACACCAAGTCCATTTTCAACTATACATATACACGCACGCATATATATTATATCTTTTTCTCCTTTTGTTACTCACAGAATCGAACAAACTTACTTCTAAACAAATGCAAGCAAGATCAATGTTCAAGCCTTTAGGCAGAAGCATCCGTACGTTGTCATCTGCTACCTTTGGCCGTCGCTGGAGTGCCTCCGTCGGCCACCATCTCGACTACCACTGATTCAGAACTCACACGCACGGCCGCAGCATGACCCAAACAAACAAAATAAAAAAAGGAACGCGATGAACAAACCGGTGCCAATGAGTTTAGAAGATTAACACGGAGGCCGTCGTTTTCCGGTTACTTCCTCATCGGCGACCACCAACGAACGCAGTGGTCAGATATAATCTCGGCAACGACTGTATCCGACTGAAATCGTGCTCAGCAATCAATACGCGCTCAAAATAATCCACACGAATTTAGTTTAAGAATTTCGCCGAACGCATGGTGCGCAGTTGATTGAGGAGCACATCTTTAACCATTTCAAGTTCAGATTCCTACCTAGTTTCGAGCTTACCAACGCTAGATGCTCGCGATCGGAGAAACAAACTCAAATGGATCGCGTCAACAGAGGATTCAATATCTGAGCTGCAGTACGGGTCGAGGATCGGAATCGGAGCCTGCGGAAGAGCTTCACAACTGGAAGGTCTCGGCGCCTCCGGATCCCGGTCGGCTTCGGAACGGGCGGGAGACGGCGGCGCCGGCGAAGACGGCGGGATGCGTCGGGAGGGCCATGGGGGAAGTCCTCTGGAGTGAAGACACGAGGCGGTGAGGAAAAACGACTCCCAACTCTTTCGGCAACCGCGATTGAGAAGAGGGGCGGCTGTAGCTGTAGAGATGACCTTGCAGCGACGATGGGCCGCGTCGACGGGCGAAAGAGGAAGAAAGAAGAAGGTTTCTCGGATCGCTTTTGCTAGAAAAGATGTCCGTTTTTCTCTCTCGTTTTCTCAGCTTTGAACGAAGGGAGTCGGTTACAGGAGAGAGAAAGATGAGGAGAGAGAACGATGATCTTGCTCGGTTGGGCACATTCTACTCAAATAAAGTTTCTAATTCAAAAAAATTGACTTGTTTTATGATCTGGCATTCACTTAACATCATATTTTCTCAATTCCTATTAAAAAAGACCATGTTAGATTTCCAGCACACCACATCAACACAATTGGTAGATATCTCGTTGAAAGGATTAAATTGCACCTTTTTCAAAATATATAGAACCTGCTTGTATTTTTTTCTAATATTTTAGGAATTAATTGTATTTTGGATCAACTATTATGACTTTTAGTGTAATTTTCCCATTCATATCAATCCTACAATATCAATGATTTCGATGCAATATTGGGCAACCACAAAAAGTCCATATATAGAGGAGACGAACTTAATTGAAATTAAAAAACAATGTGCGCATAAATAATGTAAACAGAATGCATAAGCACATGAATAATGAGGTCCAAATGGCGCAGCAACACATAAGTCACTGCTGAAGATTGTGGTCCACAGGAACAAAATGCGGGAGAATTGGATTTTATAAGATGTCAACAATTTATGGATCATTTTTCCATTGTTGATAAGTAATTATTTCAAAATTTAATCATCAAAAACAAAGAAACTAACTTTTCAAAAGCATCGAGAAATTATCCAAATTAGAAACCATGACCCCAACGTGTCTATAGAAAACCACCATATGATAGTGATTCATTGATTATGCTCAATACTCTAGTATATTTCCCGTTAGCATATGCACACGAAAATTTGTGTGCGCTAAACCTATTGGTAGGCTTATACATGGACAAAAGTACATAATCACCTTTGTTGAAAAGCACCATGTGGATGAATAATGTGAAACCCGTAAGATTAAACCAAATAATTTTTTAAAAAAATGATAAGGAGATACATATGTAAAAGTGTTTGCGAAGCTTTGCCATTAGCTCTACTTGCCAAGTGTGTAAAACAAAAAAAAGGCAGTAAATCTGGAAAACTGATCCCGAATGACTGAGGTCTTGATAAAAATAAAACTGGAAAATCTGAAATTAATTACATGCAACCCAAATTAAAAATCCAAGACATCATATACAATTGTAGCCAAGCACAACTGTCTTTGTTCAAAATATAAAATTAAACTTAGATTAGAACATTAAAACATTCCCAAAGGTGGCGCTTCAAGTAGAACATGTCTCGAGTTGAGACTATTCCAAGGATGCACTAATGCCACTGAATTTAGTAAATGATGTGTAAAACTAAACATGTTATGCAGAATATGACACTTATCAATGAGATCACGATCTGACTGACAAGAAAATATGGAAAATTGAACACACTTGCTATGAATGTTGTATCCAAAGTCATCCTTTATCTATTTGCGTATATTTGAATCTCACATGAGAGACTGAACTGAATGCCCATCCAGTACTTCAACAAGGACACAGATGTCCCGTCATATCAGAAAACATGTGCCACCCCTAATTTGTTTTGCTGGCTTAAAAGATTGCTTCCTTAAGATATGCTAGCCAACCCTTCCTGCACCCACCTTTTCCCATTTAAATCCGTTTCACTCTCATTGGCTTACCATTTCTCCTCCTCTCTCTCTCTCTCTGTCATTGACAATTGACTTACGAAAGATTCAACCGTTGGATATGTAAATTGCTCCTCGCCATCCTCCCAAAGTTCAACTGGATCCATTAATTGATTATGTCCAAAGATCGCCTCTAAATCATCCTCTAGTGGTATGCATCTGAGCACATATCCCAACCTTTTCACCGTTCCACCCGATAGACTAAGTTTAACATTAAATTGTAAATAACTCTCATTAAATTGCCCAAAATCAACTTCTCCCTCCAACACTCCCCACAGTACATTTGGTTTGAGATACTGAATCCACACGTGATCCGAATCAAATGAACCAAGAGTACCTGATAGCCCATTCCGCCTTTGACCGTGAATATGCGGCACGATGTCAAAAGATACTTCCTTTTCTCCACCTTCTACACCGACAACAACATAGAGAAGCAATCCTAGAAAATTGTCATACCAGTCTTGTGAAGCCATGAAAGATATGGTACCATCTTCAACAAGGATGAACTCCTCCGGCATCTCTCCTCCAGGGCTAACATGTTGGTCATAAGGAGAAATTAAGGAATAGCGACACTTCTATTAAATGAGAAAATTGTTAGAAATACTCAAGCTGTGATAATTAAAGTAAAAGAGTATGATTTGAGTATGTACCTTTTAATTCAACCAAAGCTGTTCTACAGTAATTAGACATTAATCCTTGCTTACATTATAAAAATTACTCATGGGATATCAAATCATTCCCTTGCAGGTGTTGTAGCCACCCCTATTACATATACATGCAGAATCACTCTCAATTAGATTCATTTGTCTGTCTAGAATTTTCAGCTTTTACATTATACCCACAAAATTGTGCCCACCTTTTAGTATCAACATGCGCACGTAGAGCAAGAGAGATAGAGAGAGGTCAACCATGTTCATTCCTTATATGGAGTAATTTGTTGAACTATCTTCTTGTGTGGTCATTTTACTATTTTGCAAATCTTCTATTTCATTTGAACTATCTTCCTCTTTACCTGTTTGATCATGTTCACGCTTGCAGAATCACCTTATATTAATTGTTCATCTAGCATTTTCAGCGTTTGCAATATACACACAAACACCCAACATAGACTCTATATCAATCACGAAGAGAGAGAGAGAGAGAGAGAGAGAGAGAGAGAGAGAGAGAGAGAGAGAGAGAGAGAGAGAGAGAGAGAGAGAGAGAGAGAGAGAGAGAGAGAGAGAGAGAGACCTCAACTGTGAATACGTCCTTCATAGCTATGGGTCTCTTTATGAATACGTCCTTCGTAGCTATGCTTGTAGCTTCCTCTATATGTGTTTGACAATCTTCATTTCGAATCTCGTAAACTAAAGCTGGATCCAGCAATTGATCATCTTTAAGCAAAATCTCCCAATCGTCCTCTAGTGGCTTGCATATTAGGCGGAATCCACACTGTTTCATAATTATATTGTACTCTTTTGCTGTAATCTTAAGGTGGAATTGACTCCTGTCATTTGCACCAAAGGCATCTTCTAGTCCTCCCCATAGCTTGCACGGTAACCAACACCCAAGCCAAACATGGTCCAAACATGATCCTTGATCGTTTTCATAATAGTAAGTCATCACGTCGGAAGCCATCCTACGTTTGCCATTAACGTATGCTTCAAGTTGAAAGTCACAAATGTTCGAGTTTCCTTCGTTGAATACAACACTAAAACCAATGCCACAATCTTCTTATACAAGCCCTTTGACGCCGTGAAAGATAAATAACCCTCTTTATTAGGGAGCAACCACCTTGGCATCTCTCCTCCAGGTAGAAGAAAACTGCCTTCAGGATTAAAATGCTGTCATACATGTAAGCCGTTAGATAATTTTTCCAAATTTGCACATAAAAAGAGGAGTTTCAATCAGTTAAGTTGGTAGTCCTAGAGTTAAGCTATAGTTAGCGATAGCATTACAAAGATGTTTTGTAATTAATTGGTGAAAATAGTTAATTTATCATTGAAGATTTTGTAATTGGATGAACGTGTATTGTTGAAGTTTTTCATTGGATGATCCTTATAATTCCATAGCAAACTAGAGTTCCATAAATAGAGAGAATATAATTTACGCACAAATCACTTTCCATATATTTGCTTATCCTACATTTTCAGCCTTTAGTGTGTGTCCATATGGAGAGAGAGAGAGAGAGAGAGAGAGAGAGAGAGAGAGAGAGAGAGAGAGAGAGAGGTTAACCTCAAGGTTGACCAAATCATTCATGGTCAATCCATTATTAACCAGTTCACAACATGAAAATAAGTAAGCATGCTGGACATAATATATGTCGGAGGGAATTTTACTCAAAGATTTGCAATCATTTGCCATCAAGCACTGCAATTTCCTTGGAATCTTGAGAATCTCTTTTAGTTGGTGGCATCCCAAAACAATCAAATATTGTAACTGAGGAAAACATGAAGGATTCTCCAGAAACTCTACTTCGATAGATTGCATCCAGAAAGGATTAGAGAAAATAAACAAGGAAATCCCATCTTCGCATGGGGATCACTTGAATCCTCCTCCTTCTTTGGAAACTTCATTAGTTTTGAGCAATGTGAAAGGTCTAGAAATTCAAGATTTTCCAATTTATAAATGCTAGGTGGAAGGATTGCCAGTTTCTTACAATAGGATAGCTCTATATTTTTCAAAGAGACAAGATTTTCTATGGATGCAGGAAGTTCCTCAATTGAAGTTCCCATTAAACTAATTTGACGCAAGCCTTTGATTTTTTTTGGAATATCGGGGAATCTTTGCAATTTTGGGCACCAATTGAGATTAAGAAGTAGAAGATTCTTGGTTCTGGAGTACATTGGGAAATGATGAAGTTTAGAGCACCCACTCAAACTCAACACTTGCAAATTGTCATGATATGCAATTGATTCGTGGACAAGCTCCAAGCTTTTGCACTCACTGAGATTCAATTTCGTGAGACTTGGAGTACAGCTGATGTCCGGCATACAAACCAGTGACTGGCATGAATGGAAATTAATGAACTTCAAATTTTCGAGGTCCTGCAAGAAATATTCCACAGAAAAAAAAAGATAAATATTCAATTAGAAGAACTGACTTTGATTTTTCACACATCATAAGTCATAAGCATGATCGCAAAACTTTGATGAACAAGTGTTGGTTATTTTTTTGTAAAACAAACAAAAGATGCTTTTTCTTGTCCCACTTAGGAATGGAGGAGATGGGCTAATTTATAAGTATGACCTTTTATAGTGTGTTCAAAGAAAAGGTTGGGATGTGGGCTAGATTTCATAATACCTACGTGCGGGTGTACAATAATTAGGCGCACTTAGCACTTGGCACGTTTGCGCGCCCGTAATTTAATTAACACTAATCCATTTACTTTTATTTAATGTTGTATAGTTATCTTATTAACATTGATTAGTATAAAGGTTTTTTTTTTTTTGTTTATTAAGGAATTTAGGAAATTCTGAAATTCTGAATTTGATTTTTTAAAAATTTACTATTTTTTTATTATTATTCTGAATTTTATGTGTCCCTTCAGGACAACCTTTGAGGTTATACTTGTTCAATTCACAATCTTTCACGAAAGGTTGCATTTATTCATTTTGCAATCTTTCCTGAATGGTTGCGTTTGTTTACTTGCAACCTTTCGTCAAGAGTCGATTATATACGTTAAGACCTATTTTTATGTATATGTTAATTTTTGGCATGAATGAGAATTGAGTCATTTTCAAGTTTTTTTTTTTTCAAAACTACAATTATCTTTTCAATTGTTTTCTAGAGAGATCATGGAGAAATATTAGAATTGATGTTGCGTATTTTCATTTGAGACTTTGTTGTATCTTGAGGATATTTGTCGGTGACCATTAGCAATTTTGTAGAGTAAATAAATCCTTAAAAAAAGTAATATCACGTCTCAAAGTCCGACTTGATTACTCTATCCGATTTGAAGCCGTATTTTCCAACAACAAGTACCTTATTCTATTTTTTTGTGGTCAATGTGTATGTACATATGCATTTATGTATGTACGTACGTACGTATGCATGCATGTGTATTTGAATATGTATACTCTTTTCCTAACTAAATTACTTATGAACAATTCTGCTGTCCAGTAGGGCACAAATCAAAACATTGTCCCGTGTTGGTAAAAGGTGAAATAATATGTATAAAAAAATATAGTAATTGGAGACGTTTTCCTAAGAACAATAACAAACACCATCAGATTTAACATATAGCTATAAGTAATGAAAAAGCACCGAGTAAATACGTACCTTAAAGTGTCTGGGCGCTACCTTGATCTTGCTATTCCGCATATCAAGTCCGACTAATTTCTTTGAACCATAGCTAAATTCTAAAGTCGAACCACAATTAGGCCATTCAAACCACCTTAACGCATTAGGGAGATGAATGGGACCTTGACTAGAATTATCTACATTAAGCAAGATGAGCAACTTCAAGTTTTTCATCTTTGTGAAAGCATCAGGACCAATATAGATATCTTCTGGCTTTGGTAGCTGCAAGACTATGGCTTTTATTGCTTTTGTTTCCTGTATAATTTTTCGAACATAGTTAGGTTTATTTGTAACTATAGTAAAAAAAGTCAAAGATAAGAATTGATTATGAATAAATACACCAACAAGTCTTACCTTATCTTTTGATAGAACATCAAGAACATCATCACGAAGCCATAATTTACTGCGGTTTATGGGATCATCACGATCTTCATCTTTAACGATATCCATACCCATTAATTGTATTAAGTCATGCATTTGCATTTTCTTTACCTCTTCACTAATCAAGCAGCGCTCAATGAGAATTTGTATTCCAATGGTTGTGTCAAATTCACAACTATCAAGAACTTTCTTAATGTATTCCTTACTCCTCCCCTTGAAGAAACAGGCAATGTGCAGAAAAATCTCCTTTGCATAAGGCTCCAATCCATCATAACTTACCTTTAACACATCGTTGATCTTTTTATCAGGACTTTTGGCAAGTTTTTGTAGGGTACTTTTCCATTCAGGTTCTCTTCTACCACACAAGAAAGCACCCAACACCTCAAGAGCCAAAGGAAGGCCTCTTGCATAACGTAATACCTGATGAACAAGATTCCTACTTATTTCTCTTTCTTGATTTCCTCGAAAAGCATGCTTTCTAAAAAGTTCAACATCGTCACCATCCTCAAGAGCTTTAACTTCATATATATGACCCTGATCTATCCCATGAGAAGTTAGTAGATGCTTATTTCTTGTTGTGATCATTATCCTACTTCCTTTACCGAACCACTCACAACCTCCGGCTAAAGCATTTAACTGGAATGCATCATCAACATCATCGAGAATGATGAGAACTTTCTTATTACAAAGTTTATCTTGAATTGACTGACTTCCTCCACCAACACTATGGACTATTAATTTCTTCCCCACTAATACCTGCGATAGCAATTTTTCTTGCAAAGAAACCAAATCAATGGAATTTTTGGAATTTTCTCGAATGCGTTCCAAGAAACAAGCACCCTGAAACTCCCTAAAAATAGCATTATAAATGGCTTTGGCAAGGGTTGTCTTCCCCACACCTCCTTGTCCCCATAATCCTACCATAAGAACATCATCCTTGGACTGTAGATTTAAGATTGTTTTAAGCTCTTGTACTCGGGAATCTATCCCCACCGGAAACATGGCTACATTTAATGGCGTTCGATCCAGTTGAGTTGAGATCTCCTGTACGATATGTTGTATAAACCCCGCTTCATTTCTATCAAGGAAAAATTAGTTGAAATTGCTTATAGAGTAATTCAAAGAAATGAATAAGTAATTAAAGAGAATCGTTGAGGAAGAAACTAGTCCACAATATATCTAGAGATGATTGTCCGAATATGTTCAACTGGTAAGATGCCCATATCTTCATGTTATGTGTTAATTTATTATTTCATTTATTAAAAATTCAAGTTAATTATTGGATATGCTAAATGCTGACAGGCATTGTCTTGATCTCTTTACAAAGTTCATCAATTTTTTTTTTCCCTTAGATTTTCCGAATGCCTTCCGTTTTATCTGGTATTTCTCTTAGCAAAGTAGTAGCTGTGATGGAAACCAACAACGTGAAGTCCAAGTTAGCATTACCATGGGGTAAATCCTAATAAAAATCAAAGTGTTTTATCCTTTGGGATGACTTGAGTCCCACTTTTCAAAGTGGACAAAGAAAGACACGTACGCCCATCGTTGGGACAAAGAAAACGATCTTTTTAATTACCTTCTTTTTTTTTTTTTTTTTGGTAAAGGTAAAGAATTTTTAATTACCTTCTTGCTCTTTAGAGCTTCAAGAATTTACAAGAATGTCATTAGGGGCCGCATTTCCTTTCAAAAACCTAGTTTTTCATTCTTTCTTCTTATAAAAAAATAAAATAAACATTTCTAATAAATAAAAAAGAGGTTGATAGAAGACAAAATTTATCTTCTGCTATGTATGATGGGATACGTAATGAGGTCAATACTCTCTTGACACAATATTTCGCTCGAGAAAATGACTATGTGGATACAAAGGATGGGAGAGATGCTCTTGCAAGAGAGGTGTCCATATTGGTCAATGAAAGGCTTGATGTAATTGAAATAGAGACTAATTTAAAGAAGCCTGAGGGACAAGCTTCGACTCAAGTCCTCGAAGTCCAGAAAATGCAGCAAGATAAATTTGTTTCAAGATATTAGTCAAAATTTTGTTTCAGGATATTTCTTATTTTCGTCTTTTTTTTTTTTTTTTAAATTTAGATCAGCCAAAATAAAACATTCAATTTACGTTGGTAATTTTACTATCATGAGTTTTTTTAAAACAAAAATATTTTTTTACAAATGTATTTTAAGATATGTGACAAATCACTAAACTGATGCTAATTAATCATATATGGGCCATATGACACAATTACACTATGTGTCTTGCCATACCATGTGTTGCCACGTGGCAATGACATAGCAAAGTTCCCTGCCACATGGTGTACAAATGAGTGAAAACTCTCCCAGCTTTAACTATATATAGTAGATAGAAGATGTCAATATAGATTAGTATACATTAGTTTTTTTTTTTTTTTTATGTATTAAGTACTGTCTTTATATTAGAGACACTTGTTATATTGGACAATTGTGCAATTTTCCTTTTAAAGGATTATCAATTTACAAATTCAAAATTTTGGGTTTCGTTAAAAAAAAAAAACATTTCATATTTTTCTGGAATTTAAATATTTAAAATCTACTTATAAAGGGAATGGGCGAGCCGTGCCCCGGCCCTCAACAAGGGGAAAATCACGTGCGTGGCCTTCGCCCCAGCCCCTCGCAACCGCATGTCCCCGCGATCGTGACATGCCCCTCAACGTCGCCCATCCTTGCCGTTGTCGCCCCCGTCTTTCTCTGTGACAGAAGAAAGTCTCAGCCGTCGTTGCCGACCTCCGGCGACCATCTCCGAAGGCTACCCACCCCTCGATCTGGGTTCGACACCCCAGATCTGAGGACGCGAGTGCTCGCCTAAGCCCCTTGATACAGAGAGACGGAGGGGTTGAGGTGACGCGGTTGGGGCTGGATGGGGACGTAGCAATCGGGCGGCGGCGTGGCCATCGGGGGGCTTTTAGAGGACGAACAGGCTGCTCTGTCTCGCTCGCACATTGTGCTGTTTCGTGTGCTATATAAGGCGTGATCTGTGTTGTGTGAGTGTGTTTGCTTGAGAGTGAGGGGTAAAATTACCCGACTTTATAGGATCCCAAACCTCGGAGAAAATCAAGCATCAAAAGATCTAGACTAATTAAAGCGGTAGAGTTGTTCTCACATACCCATCAGTATATGGCCACCCGGACAAGCCGCCAGCATCATAGAGAGCTTTCTTCCATCTCTTTACTTGCTCCGAATTCTTCCCAAACTTGACCACATGCTCACCCATAGCTTTTCCATAGCTCTGTTTCTGCCCTCTCACTTCTCTTGGTTCTACTTTGTAAAACACCGGAAGGACCTTGAGGCCTTTTTTCTCCTTGCACTCCATGATTTTCGATATCTCTTCCAAACACCATGTTGAAGAGGCGTAGTTCTCAGAGAAAACCACAATTGCAATTTGCGATTCCTCGATCGCTTTCATAAGTGCAGGTGATATTTGTTCTCCCTTCCTCAGCTCTTCATTGTCGATGTAAGTGGATATCCCTACTTGATCTAGAGCTGCATAGAGATGACTGAGAAAGTGATTGCGGACATCTGGACCTCTGAAACTCAGGAAGACATCGTAACTCCTTCTGGGCTTCTTGGAGGAAGAAGAAGCCATTGCATCGTAACTCCTTTTGGGCTCCTCGGAGGAAGAAGAAGCCATTGCATCGTAACTCCTTTTGGCCTCCTTGGAGGAAGAAGAAGCCTTGGAGGAAAAAGAACCCATCAGAATCAAGGAAGAGAGAAGGTTAACAATGTGCAATGAGTTGCCTAAGATTTGGTCCTTTGTTTCACCATTTGATCTTCTCCTCATTTTCTTTATGTATCCGCCGGGGGGTTGGGGGGGGGGGGGGTTGTGACTTTCTTTTTCACAGGTCAACAAAGAATATTATTAGGCCTTTCAATTACATTAGAATTTCACTGACCAAAAAAAAAAATTACATTAGAATTTCAGAAAATGAAGGTGCTTAAGTTAAGGATGAGCCAAATCTTAGCGTCGGATTTTATCTGTGCTTACCTATAGTATTAATAGTAAGACTTTTTTTCATTTAAGATTACATTTGATCGAGATGTCTTATTGGCACAAATATACATAAGTTGAATTTATTGTTACTTAGATTGTTAATGAATTTGATTGGTCGATATGAAAAAGAAAAATTCTATAAACGTATTTCATGCGCTCCTCGTTCGAGGCCAATTTTCTGATTATTAATCAGATGCACATGATGATGGACCCGTGACAAATGTACTAACTTGGGAAAACGCGTGTGATAATGGACCCCTGACAAATGTGCACATGATGATGGACCCATGACTAATGAGCTGGCTTCGGGGAAAATGGATTCCATAACTTTAGTCCTTTGTTTTCCTTTTTCTTTTGCGGAAAGTACACGATGATGGACCATGACTAATGTACTAGCTTCGGAGAAAACGCGCATGATAATGGACCCGTATCTTTAGTCCTTTGTTTTCCTTTTTCTTTCACTGAAAGTAGTGTCATCCCATCTTTTTTAAAAAGGTCAGCGACTCCATTGGCTCCCCTAAAGTTACTTTAGTCCTTTGTCTTTCTTTGTCTTGTATGGAAAGTAGAGCATCTCATCTCTTTTCAAAAAGGTTAGCTACTGCATTGGCTTCCAGGAAATGACACTCGCAACCAATGCATCTTTCTTTTATTTTTCTTCTTTTGCAAATTATTAATAACCAGTCTCCTCGAAAGATATATCATTTTGAGTTTGTTTTTGTTTTTTATTTTTGTTTTTATTGCAATTGACAATATGCTACCCCTCATGCACGCACTCTTGCTTCAAAAGTTGGTAAACCATACTTTAATTTTTTTTTTAAAGTGACCAAAAAAAGAAATCCTTTAACGCAGGTTGAAAAATTGAATTTTTACGTCACCAAATCTATGCCTGATTTAGCAAATGAAATGACAATTTGTCATACCAACTTTGGGTTCAAACTGTAGCCACCACAGAAAAAGGGATAAAAAGCATCTAAGTAAATTAAATAGGACTAATTATACTACAATTGCACTAGCTCGATTCTCATGATATCTTTCTTTTTTGGCTTAGTCAAAAACCCAAGTGAATAGTTGCTCGTCACTTTCAGAAAAATAAAATGAAATAAGGCACCCAGCTCCACAAAAATGATCAAACTTTGATAGGCAAGTGACCCCCACCATTTATGTTTCCCACCAGCTACGCTTCTTTTAGAACAGCGCACGCTCATCTCGAGAGCGAATCCAAGGCGAGACTCTCGACCCATTCCCATATGTCGTCCATGCTACGACGCTGGGGAGGACCGTAAAGTAAACGAGAAAACTATGCGCATGTGGTAGAACTGTGCGTTCAAGCCGCAGAGTAATGCATTCCACTCAGTGCATATGACCAAAGTTAATTCTTATCTCCACAATTCATATTCTCTTCCACAAAGTCGATGTATTTATTAGAGACCTATTGCACTTTAATAATCATAAATATCTACCTCGTTAAATCTACGGAATAAAGGGAAAGCATGGTGGAAACACGCTTGGAAATACGACGATTTCGTGCTGGAAGTTATTCAATTAGATCCATAATGTACGTGTCAAATGGGACAGCATCTTAAAAGGAGTTGTTACAAACTTTTAGGTACGGAAGAACCTACTCTAATAGTTAAAATTAGCATCATTTTTGCTATGCCTTTTATGCAAAAGGATGGTGCTTCCATTTTTTTTTTCTTTATTGTTTGTCAAAATGAGTGTATCATGATGCACATACCAAGGGAAAATTGTCCAAAACATTCTAAATCTATAGCACTTTAGTCAATTCAATCATAAATCTTTCAATTATACTAATTAAGTTCTAAAATTTTCACATTTTATCAATTTATTCTTTTTAGCTCATTTTAATTAGAAATTGCTGACGGATGACACTGACATTTTTTTAATAAAATTTTCAATTTTTATGAATATTTTTTTTTTTTTTTTTTTTTTTTTTACTTTTCTTTGCCTTTTTTTCCCCCAATTTTTGGAGCTAGGTGAGGGTCGGCCAGCAACCCTTGCAGGCCCTAGCTCCAAAAACTAGTAAAAAAAAAAAAGCAAATAAAAGTTAAAAAAGGAAAAAAATCATCAAAATTCAAAATATTATTAAAATATTATTTTAAAAATGCCACGTCAGCTCCGACCGTCCATATCAGTAATTTCTAGTCAAATTTGGCCAGATGGACTCAATTGGCAAAATGTGAAAATGTTAATAACTCAATAGGCAAAATTGAAAATTTTATGACTAGATTAATAAAAGTGTAATAGGTTTAGGATTTTTTTTTTTGACAATTTTCCCCACATACCATAGACAAAACGATATATAATGGGAGCGAATAAATCCAAAATAAGACAGAAGGCCTATTGGATATTTCGAGAGGATAGTTTTGACATGTAAAACAATTCTAATATGATGAAAGCGTTTTGATTTGAGTAGATCTTCACCAAGAATTGTACATTTTCATTTGTAGCTTGGCCACAAAAAATTAGATCAAGCTTCTTTTTCTGAGTTGATTACTTCGTATGCCAATGGATTACTTCCCATCACTTTGAAGAGAAGGATTTCTCACTATGATAGGACATTTAGCCCTCACTACAAGGCCTTTCCCATTGGATGTTTTTTTTGGAATTCATTTGCTTAGTAATTTCACTCCTTGTCAAATCAAAGTGTAAGTCATTATCAAAATAATCAGATATTTCCAATGAAAATTCGTAAGGAAGACTTCGTCTAGGTGTGAACTGAGACATTGCATTCAGATTATGTTGTCCAAAAGGATTGACGCGTTTGGACTTCAAAAAGAATGGCACTTCAAGAGGGTAAAGTGTCCATAGACAAAAAAGAAAGGAGGTAAAAATGTCCACTAAGGTTGGATGTGACAGGCATTGTGTCTAGAATTTAGCTTATTCTACTACGGTCTCCATTGATGTCATAGATGGGGTTAAGAATATCACTAATGCTAATCGAGCCTACTAATTACTCCGATTATTACAAATTCCACGTGATATGATCATAAGTCTTATTGATAGGAAAACCGGTAAGTAACTAGATTTAAATCGATCTTACCAAGCCTTGCTTGTCCATGTATCGACAACTTCATATATCTAAAGAATTTCTTAGTTTTTTAGCCTGCTTGGTAGGATTGAACAAAAAAAAGTGCATTTGGAGAGAGTTGATGAATTAATGAGTTTTGAGTTTTTCTAGTTGAACCATATTAGAAAGTATATTTAACTTTCTTTGTAAAGTGTAGCCAAAAATGAGAAACTCCAATACACACTACATTTGCTTAGTAATTTCATTCCCTGTCAAATCAAAGTGTAAGTCATTATCAAAATAATCGGACACTTCTAACGAAATTTCGCAAGGAAGACTTCGTTTAGGTGTGAACTGAGATATTGCATTCAGATTATGTTGTCCAAAAGATTTACGCGTTTTGACTCTGATAAAGAATGACACTTTAAATGGATAAAGCGTCCACAAACCAAAAAGAAAAAGGGGGAAAGGAGGGGAGAGGGAGTGTCCACTAAGATTGGATGTGACAGGCATTGTGTCTAGAATTTAGTTTATTCTACTACTATCTCTAGTGACATCACAAATGAGGTTAAGAATATCACTAATGCTAATGAAGCCTACTAATTACGTAGATTATTATGAATTCCATGTGACTTCATCATAAGTCTTATTGATAGGAAAACCAGGAAGTAATTAAATTTAAATCAATCTTACCAAGCCTTGCTCAGCCATGTATCAACGACTTCATATATTTAAAGAATTTCTTCGTTTTTTAGCTTGCTTTGTAGAATTGAAGTTTGATTAAAAAATAGTGCATTTGGAGAAATTTGATGAATTGATGAGTTTTGAGTTTTTCTAGTTAAATTATGTTAGAAAGTATATTTAAATTTCTTCATAAAGTCTAGTAAAAAATGAGTAACTCCTATAAGCACTACATTTGCTTAGTAATTTCATTCCCTATCAAATCAAAGCGTAAGTGATTATCAAAATAATTAGATATTTCTACGAAAATTCGTAAGGAAGACTTCATCTAAGTGTGAACTAAGATATTGCATTCAGATTATGTTGTCCAAAAGAATTTATGCATTTGGGCTTCAAAAAGGAATGGCACTTCAATAAGAGGGCCCACAAAGAAAGGGGGAAAAGTGTCCACTAAGGTTGGATGTGACAGGCATTGCATCTAGAATTTAGCTTATTCTATTATTGTCTCCATTGATGTCACAAATGAGGTTAAGAATATCACTTAGGCTAATCGAGCCTACTAATTACTCTTGATCATTATGAATTCCATATGATTTTATCATAAGTTTTATTAATAGGAAAATTAGTTAGTAATTGAAGTTAAATCAATCTTACCAAGCCTTGGTCAGCAATGTATCGATGACTTCATATATCTAAAGAATTTTTTAGTTTTTCAGCCTGCTTGGTAGGATCAAAGATTGATTAAAAGAAGTGCATCTAGAGAAATTTGATGAATTAATGAGTTTTGAGTTTTTCTAGTTAAACTACATTAGAAAGTATATTTAAATTTCTTCATAAAGTCCGAAAATGAGAAACTCCTATAAGCACTACATTTACTTTAGTAATTTCATTTCTTATCAAATTAAAGTGTAAGTCATTATCAAAATAATAGGATATTTCTAAATGAAAATTTCTAAGGAATCCAAGTGTGAATTGAGACATTGCATTCAAATTATGTTGTCCAAAGGAATTTACGCATTTGGACTTCGATAAAGAATGGCACTTCAAAAGGGTAAATTGTCCACAGACCAAAAAGAAAGGGGGGAAGTGTCCACTAAGGTTGGATGTGTTAGGCATTGCATGTAGAATTTAACTTGTTCTACAACTATCTCCATTAATGTCAGAGATGAGGTTAAGAATATCACTATTGCTACTCAAGCCTACTAATTACTCCGATCATCATGAATTCCATGTGATTTTATCATAAGTCTTATTGATAAGAAAATTGGTAAATAACTGGATTTATATCAATCTTACCAAGCCTTGCCTGGCCATGTATCGACGATCATCTAAAGAATTTCTTAGTTTTTTAGCCTACATTGTATAATCGAAGATTGATTGAAAAAAAAGAGTACCGGACACCTAGAGTGTCAAAACTTGACACGGAGGGACATTTAAGTGCCAAAAGTTAGGAAAATGACACATAAGTACCAAAATCGAAGTAAAATAAATCACTTAAGTGCCAACTACGAGAAAATCTAGTCAAAATGCAGATGTAGCAATTTTTTAGCGAGGTAAGTGCAAAACAAAATTGTTTTGCACGCTAACGTGGTTAGACAAATGCAAAAATGATGTTTTTTTTTTTTTTTTTTTGCATCTGATGTGATAAGTAATTAATATAAAAATTAATTAAATTAAGAAAAAAACTAAATTTGTTTAAAAAAATTTTAAAAAAAATTTAAAAAGGAGGGAGGAAGAAGGCAGCTAAGGGTTGAGCCCTCGTGCCGCGCCGCCTCCCTTCCTTTATTTATTTAATTTTTTTATAATTTACTTTAATTAATGTTTATGTTAAAATTCAAATATGTGCCAAAACGGCGTTGTTTTTGCATTTCTTTACTAAGTCAGCTCTTTGACGAGCTACGTAGGCAAGAAAAATAATAATAAATTATCACATAAGATTTTTAGCGAGGTTCATCGGAGATGATGCTTAAGTGTTCTACTTTTAAAAAAATGACACTTAAGTGTTTCTTCATGCCAAGTTTTGGCACTTGAAATGTATTTCTTCCGAAAAAAAAAGGGTGCATTTGGAGAAATTTGATGAATTAACAAGTTTTGAGTTTTTCAAGTTAAATTATACTAGAAAGTATAATTAAATTTCTTCATAAAGTCTAGCCGGAAATGAAAATCTCCTGTAAACACCACATTTGCTTAGTAATTTCACTTCCCGTTAAATCAAAGTGTAAGTCATTATCAAAATAATTTAACAAAAATTCGTAAGGAAGACTTTGTCTAAGTGTGAACTAAAACCTTGCATTCAAATTATGTTGTCCAAAAAGATTTACGCGTTTGTACTTCAAAAAAGAATGGCATTTCAATAGGATAAAGTGTCCACATACCAAAAAGAAAGGGGGGAAAAGTGTCCACTAAGGTTGGATGTGACAGGCATTGCATCTAGAATTTAGCTTAGTCTACTATTGTCTTCATTGATGTCATAGATGAGATTAAGAATATCACTAATGCTAATCAAGCCTACTAATTACTCCAATCATTATGAATTACGTGTGATTTGATCATACGTCTTGTTGATAGGAAAACCGGTAAGTAATTAAATTTAAATCAATCTTACCAAGCCTTGTTGGGCCATGTATCAACGACTTCATATATCTAAAGAATTTCTTTGTTTTTTAGCTTGCTTGGTAGGATCAAAGATTGATTTTTTTTTTTTAAGTGCATTTGGAGAAATTTGATGAATTAACGAGTTTTGAGTTTTTCAAGTTACATTATATTGGAAAATATATTTGAATTTCTTTGTAAAGTCTAGCCAAAAATGAGAAACTTTGGTAAACACTACATTTGCTTAGTAATTTCACTCCCTATCATATCAAAGTGTAAGTAGATATTTCTAATGAAAATTCGTATTGAATATTTCGTCTAATTGTGAATTGAAACATTGCAGTCAGATTATGTTGTCCAAAAGGATTTACGCATTTGGACTTCAAAGAAGAATGGCACTTCCAAAGGGTAAAGTGTCCACAGACCAAAAAGAAAAGAGGGGGGGGGGGAAGTGTCCACTAAGGTTGGATGTGACGGGGCATTGTGTCTAGAACTTAGCTTATTCAACTATTGTATCCATTGAAGTCATAGATGAGGTTAAGAATATTACTAATGCTAATTGAGCCTACTAATTACTCCGATCATTATGAATTCCATGTGATTTAATTGTAAGTCTTATTGATAGGAAAACCGGTAAGTAACTGGATTTAAATCAATCTAGCCAAGCCTTGGCGGGCCATGTATTGATGACTTCATATATCTAAAGAATTTCTTTGTTTTTTAGCCTATTTGGTACTGTTGAAGATTGATTAAAAAAAAAAGTGCATTTGGACAAATTTGATGAATTAACGAGTTTTGATTTTTTTCTAGTTAAATTATATTAGAAAATATATTTAAATTTCTTCGTAAAGTCTAGTAGAAAATGAGAATCTCCTGGAAACACTACCCCTGATTCCCTTGGATTCAAGAAGAAAGAACCCAATTACAATGCGCAGTGAGGAGGAAGAGGATGGTTCAGAACCTCTGGCTCATTAGGAAATGCATGGAAAAGAGTTCACGCAGGTATGTTCAAGGTCTGGCAGTGACATTGGCCAGCTAAAACTCAAAGCAACAACTCAGATCAGTGTAGAACATGGCATGTTGTCAAAGAAATGCAGCAAGGGAATAAAAAGTATCCAGCAAATGAGAAGTCAAGAAGATACAACCCCTATGGACTAGCTAGGGTTAATGCAATAAATGAGACTTAGCTACTTGAAATTTCTATGCACGTCCAAAGGGCTCAGATGAACAAGTTTTGGTGGCTAGCCCTAGGAAGGAACCGGGTGTAAATGAAGATTTTAAGCTGAAATTGTCAACAGTTGGACAAACCTCGACAACTCAAGCTGTGAAAGCTTTAGTGACTAAACAAAGGCCTAATGTTCTTGCTCTTATGGAGAAAAACAATGAGGATCATCTTGTGCAGTGTATAAAGAAATGACTAAATTGTCAGCATTATTTAGTGGTGAACCCAGCGTTAATCGCATGAGTATTAGTAGTTACGTGGATTCATTTGGTATTTCTTAATGTTGAATCGGCCTTAAAAAAGTTCATCAACGATATGTGTAGAGAACAAGATCACGAGGATTGCTTTGTTCATGCGCCAAATGTATTTCAGGAAAGACTATTGCTGTGGGTAGAGTAGAAAAGAATAAAACCACTAACCAGCTTCCTTGAATTTGTCTAGGAGAATTTAGTGAAATTTCTCTACCATTAGGGAAAGATGGGGAGGCGGATTGCGGACCATTAATGATCAGTAGCTTTTGAGATTTTGTAAAAGACTGTTCACTATTGATGTTGAATGTAAGTGCATTTACGTGGGCGAATAACAGAGAGGGATAGGCCTTTGTTAAAGAAAAAAAACATATTTGATGGAGTGTGTTGCAATGTGGATTGGTTGGAGAGTATTACTCCCCAACCAATGCATCGAGGCTATGAGGTCAAATCACAGCCCAATTTTGTTGTCTCTCTCATCTGAGCTAGTGAAAAGGACAAATTTAAACTCAAAGCTTTTTAGCTTGAAAATGAAGAATATAGTGGCATTGCGGAGTCTGTATGGCACTCCCCAGACATGAAACATGATGATTTGCTGGGAAAACTGAAGAAAGTTTCATGAGCAAGAGCTGAATCAATAAGAAGAAATTCTGTAATGCATATAGTTAAATTAATTCCTTGAAAAACAAACTCCGGAAAAAAAACTAACAACAACATAGTTGAGAATGACAGAGCAAGAGTACAGGAATTGACGAGGTAAATTGAAAAATTATGGCAACAGAAAATAATCCAGTTGGCTGGTTGAAGGAGGGGGATAAGAATACCCAGTATGCTACATCAGTACAAAGAAGACAAAGCAATAGAATATCAATGCTGAAAGTAACCAATGAGGAGTGGTGCTGATAGCCCGGTCTACTAAAACAGCCTATTGTTGACCTTTTTAAAGTCCATGGGCCTTGAAAATTTTAGCTGTTTTTGTCCTTGATTGTTCTGGGATGAAATGAATAAATGTCTGACCACTGCAATAGCTTGAAGAAAAGAGAAAGAATCTGTTTTTCCCAGTTTGGAGCTTTCAAAGCTCCAAGATCAGATGGGCTCTATGATCGATTCTATCAGCATTGTTGGAAGAAATTTAGTCACATGGTTCCAACATGATGAAAAGCTTCTTTGATACATGAAATTTTAGTCCCAGCCTCAACGGAACACATATCTCTCAATCCCTAAAATTCTAAATCCTAAGAGCCTAGATCAGTTTCAACCCATCTGTTTATGTAATTTCAGTATAGAATTATTTCCATGGTTATGATTAATTGCCTTAAACCTTGGTTGAACTGATTGTGGCAAACTAAAGTGCATTTGTTAATGGGAGGCAGATTTAAGACAACATTTGTATAGGGCAATATGTTTTGCATCAACTTAGTGTCAGAAAATAAAAAAGAAATTTCAAGCTATACTCAGGAAGGATAGAAATAAGCCCATGATAAAGTTGGTTGAGATATTTTGGAAGCATGCATGATGAAGATCGGATTAGGTGCCAAATGGATTTCCTGGGTAATACATTGTGTTACAATTGTCTCTTTCAATGTCAAATTTATTGGGGAGCCGTTGTCATTTTTCCAACCCTCTCAAGAAATGTGATAGGGTGATCCACTTTCCCCTTATCTTATCTTTCCTCATCAATAAAACAATTGAAGATAGAAACATCACAGGGATACAGTTTAACAAAAATTGCCTCTCATTATCTCACCTCCTATTATAGATGATCCATTTTTCGTGTAGATGGACAGCTTAAAGAATGCTCAACCCTCAGTGCTATCCTACCTCAGCATTGCTCAGCAACGGGCCAGGCTATCATTTGAATAAATCTGGATTTATTGCAGAAATGAATGCCCTCTAAGTCTAAGAAGAAACGTAGCTTAAGATTGAGAGTGCATGAAAAATAGAAGCAGAGAAATATCAAGGAATTCCTTCAAATTAGGGTCAAGATGAAAAGCAAATGCTTGCGTGAATTTTGGCAAGAGTCCATATGAACCTAGAAGGTTGGAAAGAGAATTTAATTTTTAAAGCAAGGAAGGAGATCTTAATCTAAGCAGTTATGCAGGCCCTACATCAATATGCCATGTTCATTTTTAATGTCTCAGTTTCTATTTGTTGAGCTATTGAACAGAAAATTGCTTTGTTCTGAGTGGAAAATCAGTGATCAAAGTCAGGGCTTCATTGGAAAGATGGACGTTTTGAAAACAAAACAGAATTATGGTGCGCTAGGCTTCAGTGATTTAATTGCCCCCAATAAGGCCATGCAATACCAAGCAAGGTTGGAGAATTTCCCAAAATCCTTCAACGCTATGGAGTGAAATCCTGAAAGGTCTCTATTTTCCTAACAAATTGTGGCGTGCAGGAAAGGGATCCCATCCTTCTTGGGGGTTATCAAAGTTTATTGACGGGAAGAGTCTCCGTGTCTATGTCTAATACCGTGGGATTTGTGAGTAATGGTAAAGATATCAACATTGAGAAGATAGATGGCTCAAGATCAGAGTAATTTTTTTTTTTTAGGGGGGACGGGGGTGTGGTTTCACGAATCAGGGTGAATCAGAAAGTAGCTGAATTAATCAACAAGAATCCAGATGGGTGGAAAAACGTCATTCAGAATTTGTTTGATAGCTGATTTTTAATGAAGTTTTAGCAGTTGCGGATGAATGATGAGAAAGACAAACTGATGTGGACCAACACCAAGTGGGGAACCTATTCGGTGAAGAGTGCATCCAACCATCTCGAAGACACAAGCAATTCAGCAGCAAATGCACGGAGCATCATCATCATACCAGACCCCTAAATCCCTGTGGCATTTGATATCGATGTTGAATAACGCTCCAAAAATCAGGTTTTTTATTTGGAATTTGTGCCAAAATGCACTTCCCACATAAAAACGAATATGTTCAAAACGAAAATTTTACCCGCCATCTTGCCTTCTGTGTGAACGAAGCCTAGAAACCTTTGAACACCTCTTCCTTCACTGCGGATGGACGAATGAAGTCTGGTCGAATCCTGCAATAAAGCTGCAGACATCGGTCAAGGGTCTCGAAGGAATGGAAGAGTGGTTCTTAAACTACCCAAAGATTTGCCAAAATTGTGTCTTCGGCTGCACAGTGGGAAATCCTAGCATATGTGGCAGCCATTAAACTTATTCGGTACACAAATTAAAACTAGTTTTCGAATTCAATAATTGCGCATTGAGAAGTGCACTTACCGACCACAATCTACCAGCATGGGATGTGGAACCTTTCATCATCTAATGCAAGAGTCTATTAGGATTCATCACACAATCACAAAGAAAATAGAGAGTAAAAGCGAGAAAGAGAATTTGAGACGTTAAGTTTTATCCCAGTTCATTCATCCTTAAACTACGTCCATCTGAAAATTTCACTATAATTAGCACCTTACATCTCTTTATTACATCTCTTAATTACCAGAGAAAAAGCATATATATATCAAGTAATTATTCATGAGCCCAAAACCAAACTACTAATAAAAATTGAGCTACATGACATTTTATCGATGGAGCATACCAATCACACCCCAATAGAGTCTGACAACCCATTTCCAAGATATTCAAATAGTCCATTGTTTTAGGGAGGCCAATCAAACAGCAGATTAGGTCGTAATAGCCCAAAGGTGCAAAATACATGTAATTGGCTTGCTAATCCTTCTCAAGTTATATGGGACCTGTTATGCTCTAATGCCCATATAGCTTGTACTCGTAAGATTACTTGAAGAAAGAAAGTGGACTGATTCGGACCAAGAAAACAGAAGGGCATGAATTTTCGCGTGTTTGTCGGATAATTTTACTCAGCACTTTTACTATCAGAAAGATTCGAAGCTCTCTTTGCTTTGCTGTGTAATTGATTTTTTCTAGTTGTGCTGCATATTATTGGACTAAGAAAGAGATTATCATACCAGGTTCCAACTTACACTCGCACCATCCCATGATGAAGTGCAATAGAACTCCATTACATCAAATATTCACCAATGTCTCGATCTCTGTTCCTAAATGAAAATAATAGTGTCCAAGGTGGTTGCGAATTGGTGGACTAACTTTTCCAAAACTGGCTTGGCCTGAGTAACAGTGAATAAGCGAAGGCCAATGACATGAACATCTCTCGCTAATTCCCCAGGAAATATTTGTATCGTCTATAAATTTTACAGACCAAATCCATATCCATCGTCAATCACCTCTGAACTTGGCATACCTCTTAGTTTAGGAAACAGAACAAAGAAGATTGAGAGACAAGAATCTCCTCAAATCTCATCTTATTTCACATTAAGAGCATATACTCTATTCATTCTGATTTAATCATGAGGGCTATTTGGCCTGAACTCCGCAGAAGAAGCTGATAAGGCTCTCACCCTTCATGGGGTCATCGACAAAGTCATAGTAGCAAAGGAAATCCATGTGAATAAAGGGCTTGTATTGCCAAGGCTGTGCTTCGTCGATGAACTCCTTTGGCGTCTCAATCATCCCTAAGACGTGCGAGAATGTAGCAAGAGAGTATCTCACTTGATTCTCTTCTGTAACCACCACACAAGCCTTGATCCTTCCATTGCTCGATACCTAATCAACAATGAACCCCACAAACTTACAAATAATTTCAATGAACTAGCGCAAACTAGTGCTAAGAAGAATTTTCTAGCAAATGAAAGACTCACCACACACGGTTCACCGGCAATGACCATGAAAATCGGAGCTGAGGGCTCAAAACTGAACCACTCGCCATCTTTGGTCCTCACATCCAAGCCCCCTAATGTTGTTCTGGTGCAAGGAGGAGAAAAAGCTCTTGTCCATGTGACCGATCGGGTTCTCACTGACCTTGACGCCTTCAGGTTTCTTGGACTTCAAGAATCGTAGGAGGTACGAGTTAGAATTGATGTAAGGGTCGTAGCATTTCTCAACACCGTAGCTCTCGCAGACTATCCTAAGCACTACTTTCTCCATCTCAGTATATATATAAGAGAAATCAAATTAGAGAAGTCAACTTTAGCACTGACTCTTTATTTATTTTTCTCGATATCCTATAGCCTTAAGTTGACATGCTAAAGTTGGTTGGAGAAACATGTTTATTATGCGGGATCGTTTAAGAAAGTAAGAAAATTCTTAGGTGCACTAGCAAGGCATATAAAAGGTGGCGTGAATAATGAATAACACGGTTCAAATTAGAAAGGTGTTCGAGAAGTGAGCATGGAAGCATGACATATAACAAGCTTGTTTACGTATAAACTAGGCACAATCATGGGACGTTATTGCATATACCATTTTTCAAACATCTTCCTGGTAATGGCTGGCGAATTCATAAACCAGTAGGAGAAAGATCAAGACATTGAAGTGGGACGGGGAGTCGTCAATAAATTCAAATTATACAGTGAATATAGATGTGCAAATAGAGGATCAAGAGTGAAGGAAATAGAAGAAGGCACTTCTCATGTGATGTCCCAGAAAACAGGGAAAAAAAAATAGTACCAGGAGCGGTCGTTCCCAGAGGGCCACATGAGGAGGTGAACTTTTCATACTCTTCAAGCTTCTCGAGGCCAACGATGGCCAGGGCCTCGATAACAGAAGTCCGGGGATCTGTCCGGTATAGCCAAGGTGAGGCTTCAAGTTAATGTTCTTAATCTTGGTTTCATGGGGGAGGTCGAAGAGATCCTCGGCGACACTAAAGATAGAGTCATGAAGACCAAGAGGGACACTGGGGTTGATCAACAGTGAAGCACCCGTGATCCTCAAGAGCCTGCAAGATCACTTCGCAAGCTTTGGCCCAGGAACTTGTCCCCGGTTTCCTGCATTCCTCGGAGAACACTATAACTGGGACCTGGGTTGTTCCTACCGTCTCTCTTAGCTCTCGATCTCTCTCAAAGCACACACACCAGGAGCAAGACTCTGTTTTTAAGCTGGTCTCTCGATCGGGTGCTCTTCGCAGGATGAATTGCGAGCACGAGTTCGATCTTTTTATAGGCGACTGAGGGAGAACCTTCGTTACGTCTCCTCAATCCACGCTAAGTGGGGCCAAAAAGGACATACTATACATTGGTGTGTCCACACCGACAAAGCTGTCCCGGGTGGAGGAACTGCTCCAGTGAACCAGCTGATCAGCTAACCAGATCTAAACCGTTAGATCTGATCGGAACCACGTGAAAAATAGATGGTCTTCACTATTTGCAATGATTCAGATTCCGTTTAGTACATATGTTACACTCATGTAACAATTTCTCCTATACTGGACACGTATTTAGAAAGTAGAATATCTATAATGACTTCTCATATTAGTATAATATCCTTTCACCTTATAATTTAAGATGGGCGCTTACGTGTGTTTCCTCGAACACTGTATTGATACAACTTCACAAAAATAAATGGGATATCACGCGGGGGAGACAACTACCGGTGCGGTCGCACTGGGACTTGCTTCAGATTACGCCAGACCTCTGTAGTGTCTCAGGGTGCGCTTGTTCTTCGTTTTCATGCTCTTGTCCCACTCGAGATCACAGATTCTTGAAGTGCAAAAATCATCTAGCAAGCAGTGCCAAGGTGAGTGGAGAGTATAATATTCAGCATTGGGATACATTATCATTCGCCAAAGGCTTTCAAGGTCCACTGGTGATATGCATGGAACCTTGTCACTTTGAAAATAAACACTAACTCAAATTAAATCCTTGCCATTATTCGTTATGAAGTTAATATTTGCTCTGTCACTTACAGAAAAAAAAAGGAAGAAGGTGAAAAAGAAAGGAAGATGGTTCCCAGAGAGCTCACATGCGAAGACAAGTTCATGCTAACTTTGAGACCAAGACATGATAACGGTAGATTTTGATAGCTCTCTCTCCTTTCACTGTACTCGGAGATGCAAATCTTTGCTTTTCTCCTCCTCTCATGAACATCAGCCTTCAACTGAATCATGTAAATCTTGTGTCGTCTCTTGGTTCTTGATTCTGTTTTTAAGGCATTTTGATAGCACATGATCTTGTTTTAGAAATTCAGTTTGCTGATGTGTAAGTAAGCATGTTTGTGCAGAATAAGACAATTGGCAATGAGATCATTGATCCGATTGACAAAGAAATATGGAACAACAAGCACTTGCTATAAATTTTCTCGAGTTTAAATATTCATTTACAAAACCAGACTACCATAACTGACTCGTGATTTCACCTTCAAATCAAATGAAGCAGGCAAAAAACAAGTAACAACAGATCAGCTCTTACGTTAAACCCACCAAAACAATAAAAAAAAAGGAAGAAGTTCCTTTCCCTCAAAAGTCGTGATCAAGCCATCCAACAAAACCAGACTACCATAAAAATTAGTGCGAATTGCATTCCGAGCTGCTGCAGTGATGGTTATCATGGCTTTGCTGAGGAAGAAGACGATCTTCCCTTGCATCTATGTAGTTTAACCATGCCGTCCTTTGTACTCTCAATGTGTGTTCAACAGTTTGGATCACAAATATGTTCCGCTGGCTTGATGATTGCTTCCTCACAAGGCATTAGCCAACACTGCTTCACTCGTCTCTTCTCATTTAATCTGTTTCACTGTCATTGGCTTCCCGTTCCTCTATCCATAGGCGACATTTGCAGACCTCACAGTACAACTGAAACGACTAACTGATGGTCTTCAAGCACCACCTTCAATCCTTTAGGTGCCTACATCTTATCACATATCCAAACTTTTTCATAGTTCCACCCGATACTCTAGGTCTAAGGCTAAATCATAAGAAACTCTCATCAAATTGACCAAAACCAACTCCTCCCTTTGAAACTCCCCACAGAACATTTGATATAAGATACTGAATCCACACGTGATCCGAATCAAATGAGTCAAGAGTCTCTGATAATACATTCTGCCTTTGGCCATTAACATGGAGCACAATGTCAAAATATACTTCCCTTATCCATCTTCTACACAGGAAAAAAAAAAACAATCCTAGGAACTTGTCATACAAGTCATGTGAAGCCATGAAAGATACAGTACTGTGGTCAACAAGATTGAACTCCTCTAGCATCTCTCTTCAAGGAAGAACATTTCTGTAAATTAGGAAAAATTTGAGAATAGCGATACTTCTGTTATAAGGGTAAACTACTAAACTACTATAAATACTCAAGTTTGTAATTAGTTCAAGTCGAGAGTTTGATTTGAGCACATTCCTCATTCAACCAAACTAGAGTTCTATAATAATCACACATATTTATCATTGTATAATAATTAGAAATTTCAATTTTTGCTTATGTTATATATGATACTCATACCATAAAAACCATTCCCTAGCAAGTGCTGTAGCCATCCCTATGGCAAGTACGTGCAGAATCGCTTTATATTAGATTTCTTTGTTTGTCTAGAATGTTGGCTTTTACAGTATACAGACACAGTGCACCCAACATACACTCGCCATCAACACACGCAGACACATACAGGCATGCACAGAGAGAGAGAGAGAGAGAGAGAGAGAGAGAGAGAGAGAGAGAGAGCTCAATTGAAAAGTCCGCCATGTTCCATCCTTCGTGGACAAATTGGCTTGAACTATCTTCCTCTGTGCTCATTTGACTATCTAGTAGATTTTCTGTTTCAGTTGAACTTTCTTCTTCTGTACTCATTGGACTATCTGCATATCAAATCTCGTAAAATAAATTGGGATCCAGCAACTGATTGCCTTGAAACAGAACCCCCAAATCGTTCTTTAGCGGCTGCGCGTTACTCAGAATCCACACTTCTTCACAATTCCACCACCCGATGCTCTAATGCTAACTTGGAAATCTACTCCCCACAGCTCCCTTGCTTCGTAACAATGAAGCCACAGATGATACAACTGAAAATCCATGGGCGTGCAGCACTAATGTCTCCATCAACGGATACTTCAATCGCAAAGTTATTCTCTCTTCCTTCTTTCACTGGGAGTATAACATGGAAAGTCAATCTTAGAGACTTGTAATATAAGTCCTTCGAAGTCATGGGAAATCTCACTCTTCTTAAGAAATGTGTATTTCGTATGGGGATCACTTGAGTCCTCCTCCTCCTATGGAAACTTGATTAGTTTTGAGCAGCCATGAAGATCAGGGTTACAAGATTTAGCAACCCGCACATTCTGGATGGAAAGATTGAGTAGAGCCATCTTTGACCCTTTGCGCACTAAATTGCTAGAACTATTTTCCTCTGTGCTGGTTTTATTATCTAGTAAATCTTGCGTTTCTCGTTAACTTTCTTCCTCTATGATCACTTGACTATCTTCATGTGAAACCTCGTAGAGTAAAGCTGGATCCAACAATTCATCAGCTTGAAGCAAGATCTCCAAATCGTTCTCTAGTGGCTTGCATATTAGTCGGAATCCACACTTTTTGACGATTACACTAGGTGGTGCTCTAATGATAAACTGGAAATGACTCCTGTCATTTGGACCAAAAGGGTCTCCTTTCCACAGCACCTCTGGTACGCAATACACAAGCCATACATGACCCAAATCCAATGAACCGAAAGTGCTTGAGCCTTCCATCGTCTTCTTGCCATTAACGTATGCTTCAAGCTTAAATTCCTCTTTTTTTCCTTCTTGGAATACAACACAAGAAGCTAATCCTATGAACTTCTTATACAATTCTCTTGAAACCATGAAAGAAATAGAACCCTCATTATCAGGAAGCAACCACTTTGGCATCTTTTCTCCAGGTAAAAGAAGTTTGCAAGTAATTTTGGCATGAAATTGCTGTCACAGATATAGACGGTTAGATACCTTATCAAAATTGGCACCTAAAAGGAGGATTTTCAATGAGTTAAGTGGGTAGTCCTAGAGTTTAGCTATAGTTAACTATAACATTACAAAGATTTTTTTTGTACTTAATTGGTGGAAACAAGACACGTGTTGTTGAAGATTTTGTAATTGGATGTACATCTATTGTTGATATTTTTAATTTGGGCGATCCTTATAATTCCACAGCGAACTAGAGCTAAATAAATAGAGAGTATCATTTGCATAACTTTATAGCCACCTCCACTACATACATGCAGAATCACTTTCAATACTTGCTTTTCTTAATTAGCTCACCGATTCAGAACTTTTAGCCTTTCACAATATAAAACAATATTGCAACAACAGTACAAGACTCTATATCGAGAGAAATTATTGAGAGACAATCTTTAATCTACTATGAGAACAATAGTTTGTTCTACGCCACAAAAAATCAAATAACAAATAATTATAAATTATTATAGGGCACGCTCCTTCAAAAATTTGTGACTCACAATAAACTTTTATTTCACAATAACCTAAAAATTGTTATGCTAGCAAAACTACCATATTAATTAGAAGGGGGATGAAAGAGAGTCTAACCTGAAGCTTGAACAAATCATTCATGGTGAAGCCATCACGTAGCAGTTCATAACATGAAGAGAAGTCAACAACATCAACGTCAATGTTGGAGGGAATTTTGCTTAGAGACTCGCAATTATTTGCATATAGTTTATTCAATCGCCGCGGAATCTTGAGGATCTTTCGGAGTTGATGGCAATACGAAACATCCAACCATTCCAACTTATTTAGTCGCTCACATGCAGGAAGGATAACAAAATTGTTTCCCCTCAAATGCATATTTCTTAAGAAGGGAAAATAGGAATCATTCTCCAAAAACTCTACTTCCGATAGACTGCATTCACTAAGGTCTATAAACTTTAACTTAGGAAATCCAGTCTTCGTGTGGGGATCACTTGAATCCTCCTCCTTCTTTGGAAACTTGATTAGTTTTGAGAAGCCTCCAAGCCTTAGGCTTGTAAGATTTTGCAACCTGTAAATGCTAGATGGAAGGATTGCCAATTTCTTGCAATAACTTAAATCCATTTCTTCCAAAGAGACAACATTTTCTATAGATGTAGGAAGTTCTTCAATCGAGGTCCCTTTTAAATAAACTTTTTTCAAGCCCTCGATTTCATCCAGAATATTAGGGAATCTTTGCAATTTTGAGCAATTTTTAAGAATGAGATGTTGAAGATTCTTGGACCGGAGCACTGCAGGGAGATCATGAAGTTTAGAGCACCCACCTAAATCCAACAATTGTAATCTGTTGTGATATGCAACTGATGTGTGGGCATGCTCTAAGTTTTTGCACCCATGGAGATCCAATTGCTCTAGATTTGGAATACAATCGAGGTTTGGCATACAAATCAGCAGCTGGCATTCACTAAAGTTAATGAACTTCAATTTTTTAAATTCTTGCAAGAAACATTCCGGAAGAAAAAAAGAAAGAAAGAACTGTGATAAATATTTAATTCAAAATCTGGCTAAGTTTTTAGTTAAAAGAACTAGTGGTATGTCCACATACTAGGAAACTATATACAAAAGTTTCCACACATCACAATTCATAAGCATTACCCCAAAACATGGATGAACTAGTAACAACTTCTTTTTGTTCACAGGCAAATAAATTATCCTTACAATTTTCCTGAATAAATTACGTAGGGGTGATCCTGCTGTTCTGAAGTGCAAAATTAGAACATTGTTCCGTGTGGGTTAAAAGGTGAAAGAGACATATGTAACTGTCAAATTTCATTGCTAACAATATTTTGACTTAACAAGAAAAAGAGATTTACCCATTACCATCCAAAGAGTTCTAAAGGCGTGGCTTCTCAATTCTCTCATGGGAAGGGTCTTTGAAAGCACATAGACCATTACCAACTATATAAAAAGCCTACAAATCAAATTAAAAGTCTCATGGTATATCTTAAGCACATTCAGCGCTCAAATGTTAATTTTACAAGCTAAGAAGCTTTTGTTTCAATTTTCTTCTCAAAATCATGATTCTTGAGCTCCTTGTTGTCATTTTTTGTGTAAGTAAGGAAAAGTTTTATTTCATCTGGTGCGTTTACTTTTTCTAATAAACTTTCTGTACTTGTGATTTTTCTAATCACACCCTTCTATTTACATAAATTATCTAATCATTTCTCTCCAATCCTGAATCTAGCCAAATCTAGTTGGCGTGGCCTTTGGATGACTCCACACTATAACGTGGATTAAATATCATACATATGCGGGCACTCATCCACTATCTATGATGGGTGTCCAAGTAGGCAATATTCAATCCACATCATACTCCAATGACCGCATTGACTAGATTTGGCCAGATATGATGTCAGAGAGACTTGATTAGACACTTTGTAAAAGTAGAATGACTAGATTAGTTAGAAAGATTAAAAACACATGTACTTAATCAGAAAAGCATATGAAGTACAAGGATGAAAAATGAAATCTTTGCTGCAGGTGTTTTGAATTGTAACCAACAAGTTGTCAGTTAGAAGGTAGATTATCTTCAACTGGAAGATTTTAATTGCATTGGTTCATTTACTAGATTGACAGACTACGTTTGATGTTTTGATATATATAACGAATATAGTAATTGTAGATGTTTTCCTAGGGACAGCAACAAACATCATCCAATTATATAAATATAAGCAATGAAAAAAGGCCAAGTAAATACGCATCTTAAAATGTTCCCCCACTACTTTGATCTTGCTTTTTCGCATATCAAGTCCAACTAACTTCTTTGGACCATAGCTAAAATCTGGAATCAATGCACAATTAGGCCATTCAAACCACCTTAACTCATTAGGGAGATGGATGGGACCTTGGAAAGAATTATCTACATTAAGCAGGATGAGCAACCTCAACTTTCTCATTTTTATGAAAGCATTAGGACTGATATCCATCTCTTCTGGTTTTGGTAGCTCCAAAACTATAGCTTTTATCGCATCCATTCCCTGTATATTTATTCAAATATATTAACATTATTCTGTAACAACTAGTAAACAAGGTCAAAGATAAGAATTGAATATGAATTCTTATAACAAGTCTTACCATATCTCCTGATAGAACATCAAGAACATCTTCATAAAGACATAACCTTCTACGTTTTATGGGGTCATCACAACATTCTTCTTTAACATTATCTAAACCCATTAATTGCACCAAGTCATGCATTTCTAAGGTCCTATACTCTTCACTAATCAAGCAACGATCAATGAGAATCTGTACTCCAATAGTTGTGTCAAAACTACAACTATCTAGAACTTTCTTAATGTACTATGTACTCCTTCCCTTGAAGAAACAAGCAATGTCCAAAAAGATCTCCTTTGCATAGTCCTCCAATCCATCATAACTTACCTTTAAAACATTGTTGATCTTTTTATTAAGACTTTTGGCAAAGTTTTTGTAGGGCACTTTTCCATTCAAGAATTGATGAGAAAATTTTTTATTTCTCATTTATGTTCTAGAAATAGAGAAGTAGAAAATTTTAGCTTCGATTTCTATTTCAAACCTATTTCTCGGAATAGAAATCTATTTCGGAATAGAAATCTATTTCAGAAATAGAAAAATGGAATAAATTTATCAAATGAATTTCTATTCCAGAAACAGGTCTGGAATAAAAAAATTATTTATAGAACAGAAATTTTGATTATCATGCACCCCCTAATAAGCTAGCTTCGGGTAAAATGGATTCCATATCTTTAGTCCTTTATTTTCCTTTTTCTTTGGCGAAAAGTAGTGTCATCCCATCTCTTTTAAAAAGGTCAGCTACTCCATTGGCTCCACTAAAAGTTACTTTAGTCCTTTGTCTTTCTTTTTCTTGTAAGCATCTCATCTCTTTTCAAAAAGATTAGCTACTGCATTGGCTTCCAGGAAACGACACTCGCAACCAACGCATCTTTCTTTTATTTTTCTTCTTTTGCAAATTATAAATAATCAGTCTCCTCGAAAGATATATCATTTTGAGTTTGTTTTTGGTTTTTTTTTTTTTTGTTGCAAATAACGGTATACTACCCATCATGCACGCACTCTTGCTTCAAAAGTTGGTAAACCATACTTTCATTTTCTTTTTAAAGTGACCGAAAAATGATTTCCTTTAACGCAGGTTGAAGAATTGAATTTTTATGGCACCCAAATCTATGCCTGATTTAGCAAATGAAATTACAATTTGTCATACCAACTTTTGGTTCAAACTGTAGCTACTACAGAAAAAGGGGATACAAAGCATCTAAGTAAATTAAATAGGACTAATTATACTACACTTGCATTGGCTCGATCCTTATGATATCTTTTATTTATTATTATTCTTTTTTTTTTGGCTTAGTTAAAAACCCAAGTGAATATTTGCTCGTCACTTTCAGAAAACTAAAATGAAATAAGGCACCCGCTCTACAAAAATGATCAAACTTTGATAGCCAAGTGACCCCGACCATTTATGTTTCCTACCAGCTACGTTTCTTTTAGAACAGCACACGCTCATCTCTAGAGCGAATCCAAGGCAAGACTCACAACCCATTCCCATTTGTCGTCCATGCTACGATGCTGGGGAGGAATGTAAAGTAAACGAGAAAACTATGCGCATGTGATAGAACTGTGCGTTCAAGCCACAGAGTAACGCATTCCACTCATTCCACAAAGTCGATGGATTTATTAGAGACCTATTGCACTTTAATAATCATAAATATCTACCTCGTTAAATCTACGGAATCAAGAGAAAGCTTGGTGGAAACACGCTTGGAAATACGATGATTTTGTGCTGGAAGTTATTCAATTAGATCCATAATTTACATGTCAAATGGGACAGCATCTTAAAAGGAGTTGTTACAAACTTTTAGGCACGGAAGAACCTATTCTAATAGTTAAAATTAGCATTATTTATTATTATTGTTTTTTTTTTTTATGCCGAGGATCCGGCCTAACTCACCTTATGGAAGCACAGCACCGACTATACCTCATGGGAAACTGGCCTAGTAACCCACTGTCGGAGCCCCCCACTTAAATCACGGAGCATACCCAGGGAGTCGAACCCCTAACCTGGTGGCGGGGCAAGTCTCAACCAGTGCAGCCATGCGTGGGTGGGTAAAATTCGCATTATTTTTGCTATGCCTTTTATGCAAAAGGATGGTGCTTCCATTTTTTTTCTTTATTATTTGTCAAAATGAGTGTATCATGATGCACATATGAAGGGAAAATTGTCCAAAACATTCTAAACCTATAGCACTTTAGTCAATTTAGTCATAAATCTTTCATTATACTAATTTAGTTCTAACTATTTTCACATTTTGTTGATTTAGTCTATTCAGCTAATTTTAGCTGAAAATTGCTAATGTTGATGTGCTAGCGCTGATGTGGCACGTCAGCTCCAAAAACTAGAAAAAAAAAAAGGCAAAGGAAAGTTTTAAATCGATCTTACCAAGCCTTGCTTGTCCATGTATCGACGACTTCATATATCTAAAGAATTTCTTAGTTTTTTAGCCTGCTTGGTAGGATTGAACAAAAAAAAGTGCATTTGGAGAGAGTTGATGAATTAATGTGTTTTGAGTTTTTCTAGTTGAACTATATTAGAAAGTATATTTAACTTTCTTTGTAAAGTGTAGCTTGTTTATATATTAAATATGCACAATCATTAGACTTTTACCATTTTTAAAACACCTTCTTGGTAATTGCTAGGGAAATCATAAAAGAGTATGAGAAAGATCAAGACATTGAAGTGGGATGGGGAGCCGCTAATAAGTTCAAAAAGTACAGTGAATAGAGATGTGCACATAGAGTATTAAGAGTGGAGGAAATAGAAGAAGGCACCTCCCATGTGATGTCCCGGTATTAAAAAAGTTCGAAGGAGTAGATAACATATTCATGAATGCGCTGGAGGCGTAGTTCAAAGCATATACAGTTACTATTATACTAAAACGGAAAAAAGATCAGAACCAGATTCTAATGCATAGACATACATTGAGGATGACGGTGAGTGAAACAGGCTATGGCAGTGACAGTCAATAACATAACTAGTGCAACTGTGAAAGTGTGGACGGTATTTTGGAAATGGTATGTAACATGAACAGCCACAGTACTTGGTAAACCAACAGAACTTACTAAAGAGGGTGGAAATGGTGGCAAGACATATTTTATCTCAAGCTGCATCTGATTATAGAAGAGGCAAATCAAATCAATTTCCTCATCCCAAATGAGCTTGTGCTTTCCTCCTGGACAAAGGGTTGCTTGACTTGTTTCAGTTTCATCCTGAAGAGCATCACAAGAGCGCTTTTAGAGCAACTAAATATGCAAGAAAGGGTGTTACTTCATTTTCCATAGACCAAGGAAGAATGTACTAACCTCATCAACAATGGAAGAGGAACGGCAGAAATAAACACAGGTCACACATTTTAACTCTGCAAAAGCAAGAGTTGAAAATCTGGGGATTGCTGGCAAAAGGAACAAAATTAGGATAAACATCATGATAGAAACTCAGTTGCATATGTACTTGCGATTGAATCAGTGGTCTAACATGGTTAATATTTGGTCCAGAAGTTCGATTCCTGCTTCTGAGCAACATAACTTGAGAACTTGAATGGATAATTGGTCAGATACTTTACTCCTAAGCAAATAGACCCAAAAGTAGGTCTGATGTATATCAACTGCATTTACTAACTATGTTCACCAATTGCACAGTCTCGAGTAATTGGACCCGTTCAAGTTTTTGCTTTTTTTTCCTTCCACGAAGCAAAACTTTAGCGAAATAACAATCCATGAGAGGAATATGACTGGTATTTGTTAGACGCAAATTGTGTAATCACAAGATCTCCATAATTAGAACAAGAACATGCATAATTGAGTAGAAAGATTAATGCACATGTTTTGGAATCTATTGTTCTTAAAGCGGAAGCGGAAATACAATGTTCCACGCACAAGTTCTTCTCCTCTATTGCCCTCCGTATCACTGGCTCAATGAGGTGGCCCCCCTCACGTTTAGCGTTAGGTAAACGCCCTTTAAGTGAGGATATGGGTGAGAATTAGGGTTAGAGGAGAGACTTGAGCACTATTTATAGAGTTTCCAGCCAGTCCCTCTCATTACGGGTTAGGCTCAACTCGGCTCACACTAGCCAGCCCATAGTAAACTAATTAAGAAACCTTCTATCTCACCTTAGACCAACCATGTTTTACGGTAACCATAAAAACAGTAAATTACAATATCAATTAATTTAGTCCACCTTAGGAAAACTCTTACATTCTCCCACTTGGACTATATTAATTGAAATTGTACTGTATGTGCACACATTTGGTCCAAAGATAATTCTTAATAGTCAATCATATTCCATAAAATCTTAAACACCGAATCATGGCGATAACTGCATGTATACACACAGAGCCTTCCATGGTCACGAGTGCTCTCAACTTTATTGATATGGATTCAATATGGTAGTGTGTAAAATGGATAACATCTCTCATAGAGAGATCCCATTTGTCAATCACCATTCTCTTACCTTAGGTGTCACAAAAACTTGTGCCACTATGCTTTATGATTCCAATGAACCCACATATGTTTTGTCTTTATGGTTAACATTTCTTTATGTATCATAAGACATATACACAAGGCTAATAACCGGATGCCCGGATGCCCCTAGCCTTTACTCAAGGTTTATACAATCCCTTAAGACTTTATCAATATGTATTCAACATAATAACAACACATTCAAAAATATTTTATTGAATGCAAAAGTTAATACATATCAAACTGTTACAAAGTGTAACGAACACAGATGAAACATTTATTAGAATAAAGCCAAAATAGCTCCCACTAAACAACAGCATCTCATGATGCTCCTAGGCCCATGCTAATGACATGTCGCTCAAATACACATGGGTGTAGGCCTTTAATCAGTGGATCTGCAATCATATCATCTGTGAAAATATGTTATATTATTTTGTCACATTTCTGTATCGTTTCCTTTTGGTCAAAAATTTTGACTACCATATATTTAGACCCCTTGAGATCTCTGTAGTAAATAAATAATATTATAACTTCGTTATCTCAATACAAGCATATGGGTCTATCGATAAAGTTAAAACGATCAACTCCATCATGAGGTTCTGGAGCTTAAAAAAATGTTATGTTCTGGAGCTTAAAAGAATGTTACTAACACTACTTACATAGTAGAAGATAACATAGAACTTTATTTATTGCACTTCCTGCTAACATAAATATGTATTCCGTTATTGATTTTGTGTTATCCTAACAGTTAGCAAAGTTTACATCTGAATACCCTACTAGCTGTAACAATTGAACATGTTTGTAAATTAGTATATAATCTTTTGTCTTATTTAAGTTCCTTAAAATCTTCTTAGCAGCAATCTAGTAATCGCGTCCTGGATTTGACTGATATCTTCCTAAAAGTCCTGTCACAAAGACGATGTTTAGTCTAGTGCAAATTCGAGCATACATTATACTTTTAAATGCACTAACACAAGGTACATCACTTAATTAGATTTTCTCAATATCTAAATAAGGACAATGTGATCGATTCAGTCCATCACACTTAACAACATGAGCAATTCCTAGCTTGCAATGATGTATATTGAATATTTTCAATATACAATCAGCAAATGTCCTCCGAGAAAATCTAATATAATATTGGAAAAACAATCCTTACATATCTCAGTACAAAGGATATAATATGTATTAAGGTCACAACTTGTAAGCAAAATATCATGTACAAAGAGTATGAAAAAAAAACAAATTTCCTCCCATTGATCTTGCAGTATATTGAATTACTTTGTTCCCAATTAAACAAGATAACAATACTATGAAACTTTAATAATATTGTTTGGAAACTTGCTTAAGGCCATAAATTAGAATTTTTCAGTCTATACACAAGTTTACTTGAATCTACTGCAAAATCATCTAGTTGCATTATATAGATTTTGTATCTATTGGTGTAACTCCATATCAAAATAAATTATTAATGCCACGTTCACTCGAAAGTATCTTTAAAAATAGTAAAAAGAAATATTTATTTCTTCACTATTAACTATCCACCCTATTTCAGAGTAAAAACTTTAAATACCAATTTGGCTTTAAATTTCACAATCTTTCTATGAAATTCTTTTAGTTTTGTACGCCAATTTGCAACTAATGAACTTATGGTCTTTAGGCAAGTAAGTTAGTTTCCAAATACTATGATGTTTCATAGATTGTATATCACCTTTTATGGCATCTAATTACATACTTGATTGAGAACAAGAAACGACATTTATAAATATGCTACTACATCAACCATATAGTAGATATTGCAATCATGCTCTCACAAATAGACTATATAATTTAATAGAATAATTGATAGTCTTTCCCTAACAAATCTCCATAGTAAAGTTACCACCACTTCATTCTATACTTGAGAGGTTTGAAAAAATTTAATCATAACTATATCAAGAATAGTAACTTGAACCTCAACAAGTTTAATTTATGGTATATGAGATTCTACAATTGTCTGTACCACAATTGTCTATATAGGCAAAGACAAAGACATAGTGATCTTACATCGCACTATTATCCTTGATAGTCTGAAAGCAGCTATTCTCTACAATTATGTTGAACTATAGAAACTTTGCGGTATGTGATTCTATAATACTTGTACATTATTTAGGGTCATAAAATTAATACCCCTTCGAACAATCAGAGTAAGATACAAAATAATTTCAAGTGGATCTAAATTCCAACACACTTAATATTGAATTAGATAACCTCACTTCTGCATGACACCTCTAAATTTAATATGATTCAAGTAATTTATGTCTAGTCTATAACTCAAAAGAAGTTTATGGATAAGAAATACCTTTTGTATGTGAAAATGTTATTTTCAAAATATCAGCCCACAAAAGATCAGATAAATTACCACCGGCTATGGTGGCTCCATTGGGTAGGCTCCAGACTTCCACGCAGGAGGTCTGGAGTTTGAAGCCCCTACAACTTGCGTTGCAGGGAGGCTGACGGATCATTTGGCGACTTACCCGGGGTGCGTGGGTGGTGGTTTCCTACGTGCCTCCCCGTGGTTTACTTCATAGCTGTCGGCTGTGCGGGGGTTCCCTGAGTCACCAAAAAAAAAAAAGATCAAATAAATTAGTCTTATTAATTATACTCATCATCATGTTCAATATGGTGTATTTACACATTTCGGCCAAATCTTTTTGTCAGGATTTTCAGGTATAGTAATTAAATTACCACCCCAGAATCTACCAAGTATTTGACAAATGACCCTTTAAGTTATTTCGCATTGTCATACTTGCCAAAATACTCACGGCCACTGTTAAGCCTAACAACTTTTTAAGACTAATTGTAATTGTTTTATTCTTTATCTCGATCATTTTTCTTAAAAAGAAAAATTTCGAAAATAACTTTTTAACCATATACGAGATGTATATGTCATTAGGACTTAAACACAATATTTACAGATGTGTCCTAATTTCAATATCAGACAAGACATCATTTCAAGAAACTAAAGCTTCCATCATCTTATAGTAGTGCAGTCCGCAGGCAAACCTCTTTTCAAATGTTCCAGAATGGAACGCTTCATGGACAGTAAGCAAATTCTATTGCTATTTTCTCAAGCAGCAACATATGTCTACTACTTAAAATTTGAAGCAGTAAAAACCTCAATAATAATGAAGTTATTAATTACAGAAAAAGTGACTGAAAACCAAGTAATATATATAATTAGCATCATGTGAGTACCGTGTAACTTGACGTATAAGTACACAATCAAAGAGTTATACACATAATCATATAATCACATTTGGGTACAATACATGACATGCAGTTGTACACTCCACACATGATAGCGGTTATGAGAATATATTCCAATTCTTCGTGAATTCATCACCTTTGGGCGTATGAATCACTAGAATCAGTTACTCCTCCACCACACTATCATGTATCCCTTCATGAACTAATACACAATCACCTCATTTGGGAGTATAACTACGCATTGGATCAGGAGATATCTCAATCATCATACGAGATCGAAATTTCTCAAACCCAATCAAGCGTGCCATTTTGGCAGTCACTACTCAATTGAATCATTGAAATTCTCTCATACCAAAGATATAAACTTTACTTCTCACAGACACCATATACATGTGATTTTAACTTTAGTAATAGGGGCACCAAAATCACATATCATGCTGATTATATTGTTTTATTCATTAATAAAATATATATATATATAGCGAACCTGTTTTGATAGATTCCTAATGAGATCACCGATGACAGCAACACAAGAAACTTCTCATAACATAGAAGCAAGCATCTCTTGTGCACCCCAATTATTGATTACTAGAATAACATTAAAAGAATGCTGATATAAAATATCTTTCACAAATTAACATCAATAGTAATACAGAGTATACCAAATCAATAAGCTTGATAGCTGATCCATTATCACTCATGAGTTCATAAGGCAAAAAATAACTCCAAGGCCAACAACTGATTTATTAGCTAATTTTTAAGTAACAAATTATCATTGTAATCAACCAGTGGCCTATTAATTGAGTCAAACCAGAGAACCAAATATCTAAATTTAACAGTAGATACTATTGCTCACGTATTACATCGGCTCAATAACAATCCCTTAATGGTTGTATCTCATTAAGTCACTTCAGTTCACAATAAAGTTTAATTTTTATTGATGAATCACACCATTATAATATTTTTGTGATAACATACCTGTAATCCAACATTTATATTTCCAAAATTACAGAAAATATAAGAAAAAATACGTAAAAATATATTAAAAATACACGTATTTAGGGTTTCATATGTATTTTCACATCTATAAAATTATCAAACATGTAAAATAAATATATCACAATGTAGAGGATGATCATTCGAACCTAACGCCACCATCCACGTGCCGAATGGAGGCTCCACGCGCCCACATGTGCCGCCTGAGTGCGCGGCGCGTGGAGCTCATGCGCGGTGCGCGTTCGACACCCAGGCGGCGCGTGGCCGCACATGGGGGCACATGCGGCCTCCTCTAGCGATGCGCCGTCGACCGTCTTGCTCATCTCATCGAGCCCAATCCAAATTTATGATTTAATTTTATTTTTATTGAACAAAAAATCACAAAAATCACAAATTATGGCACAAATATTATGCGTTCAAGTTCCAAGGTTATGGTTGCTTTGATACCACATATTGGACGCAAATTGCGTAACTCCAAGATCTCCATAACTAGAACAAGAACATGCATAATTGAGTAGAAAGATTATCGCATATATTTTGGAATCCATTGTTCTTGAAGCAGAAGCGGAAACACAATGTTCCACTTGCAAATCATTCTCCTCTATTGCCCTCCGTATCACTAACTCAATGAGGCGGCCCCCTTCACGTTTAGCGTTAGGTAAACGCCCCTTAGGTGAGGATACATGTGAGAATTAGGGTTAGAGGAGAGACTTGAGCACTATTTATAAAGTTTCCAACTAGTCTCTCTTATTACGGGCCAGGCTCAACTGAGCCCACACTAGCCAGCCCATATTAGACTAATTAAGAAACGTTCTATCTCACCTTAGACCAACCCTATTTTACGATAACCGTAAAAATAGTAAATTACAATATCAATTAATTTAGTCAACATTAGGAAAACTCTTATAGTGCCAAGTTATAGAATGACTATAATATTCCTCATGGACCTAGCTTATCAGTATGTACTTGGGTACATGTGCCTGTCAGCGTGCACACATGTTTGCATGCCTTAGAACATAAATCATACAATCACAATATTTCACCTGAAAATTTACAGATAAGTAGTGTGGCTGATATTTTAAATAAATTAAATTACAATAGTTCAAATACTCCCAAGGAAAGAAAGCTAAGACATATGCCCAAAAAAATTGAGCAGGGATCCTCGTAGTGACTATTGAAGATATTATTAATGCCTTGGATGGTGCTGTTGATGCTGAAAGGTCTCATTTACGTCATCTCTAAATTTCTACACAAATATTACCATACTGAAAGTATATATACAGAAACATTGATGACCTGAAGTTTGATAACCTGGAAAGGGAGAAAAACAGGACATAGCTAGAGACAATATGCTTACCAGTACCTCATAGGCGAGGATGATATTGTTGCTTTTAAGACTACAAGAAATGAAACAAAACTAAAATTTTCAAACAAGGCCAAAGAAGAGAGAGCTAGCATCCACTAAGAACATTACCTGAGAACTGAAAATGTCTTCCCCAGTGAAGGAAAAACTGCAAGACTGCCATCAAAAGGTGAAACACGTTGGTCCCTAACAGCTTGGAAACTGGAAGGGTGTATGATATCTTCGGTTTCATGGGGATATATCAAACTTATCCGCACGTTTACTCATAAAAAAAAATGAAGTTGGTATTTATTCTAAACAAACCCACTTCTCATGCCAAAGTCCAGGAATTTCACCTTTGTGAGCACATCCCTCATTTCTATACTAGATAGCCTTCGTCAAATAACTAACATTTGACTTGAACACGTATATCAGACAGATATGCACCCTCCACTTGCAGCTCAGTTCGTAAAACACCAATGTCAAGGATAATATCCCATCAAAACCATAACTTTTGAAGATGTGGATATATTATATGTTAAAAGTTTCATGCATATACAGCTCAACAAAACATTGCATTGCCAGTCTGGAACCACAAAACTTGTCTAATGAGTAGTAACAAGACAGAAAAAGCAACACAGGCACTGTTAGCCATATCAAGCAATTTTAGAGCGAATAGTGAAAAGATGACATAGTCTTCCAATTTTTAAGAATAGTAGAGCTTGAGGGTCAATACGGAATCCATAGCCCCAGTTATTTAATGCTAGATTAAGTCTAGTCTAGTCCTCTTAATTTGTACCCTTCTTTTCAATTCCATCATCCTTTTTCTCTTGCAATTGATTCCACTAACTTGCTTGATTTCTGAGTTTGCTCTTTTTGTGACCTACCACTACCACTACTTGCTCCTTTATATGTTGAGTGACCATGCTAATTGGACTCACTCATTTGATGCGACCAAACACATCTTATAGAGTGAAGTCTATTTTTTCAGCTTTCACATAACAAGTAGTAATTAAACACGTAAATATTATCATTTAAATATACTCAATCGAAAAAAAGAAAAGAAAAGAACTTTAAAATGAGGAGAAGAGAAAAATAAAATACCTGCAATGGCACATGAATGGTACAGTAGGCAACCGAAATCTGGGTAGAGTGCCATTAGCTGCCCCTCCCTCCCTTCCTCCCTCTCCCATGCTTTTCCACACCCGCTCATCCGCTCTTAACTCTTAAGAATGCCGGATTGCAATTACAACATTTCAAAGAAACAAATAACAGCGGGTGACGGAAGGATCAAATTGCACATAAAAGATCAAGCAACTTGAGATACTCAATCTAAAGAAAAGTTCGAAAGACAATCAATAATTGACAAAGCCCACATTATGAATTATGAATGAAGAATTTCCCATCCAGCAAAGTTTTTAAAAGTATTCAAAAGCAGAATGTGTGGATTAGATAGATAAAAAAAGCTCAATTCCAACACAACCAAGTTCAAACAATTCAATTGTAGAACTCCTATCCATTATTTCACTTGATCTGATCAATTCTAGAATATAATGGTGGTATTCTCTTCTTGACAAATAAAAAGAAAATCAACTATAGGGCACCAAGGGGTGCAAACCCATGCGCAAAAAGAGCCCAAAAAGTTAAAGTCATATACAAATAGCTCTCAAAATCAAAAGGGAGCTCAAATACGAGATGATCATGGAATATGGCAACCAAGACACTTACATTCATATGCAAGTCTCCACTACACAAAACACAGATAATTTCAATAAAAACAAAAAAGAAATATTGCTTTCCGTCAAAATCTCTCTTGTTCCATCCATTGAAATCAACACAAAGAACTGTAAAATTTATGTCTCAAGTTTGAGCCATCTATGTGACCCGACCCTCCTTACTTTGTAGTGAGACCACTAAACAATCCTCCTTTTTTGTAAGAACTCTCCTTATTTTGTAGGGAACCTCCTTTATTTGTAAAACAATTCTCCTTATTTGTAGGGACCCTATTTATTTTTGGTCATTCGACAATCCTCCATCCGCCCTTATAAAAGGTGAGAGCACTGGTTGATTCAGAACAACCAATCACCCAAAATTCAATTGTTCACCCCAAATTCAAGTGGAAAAGCAGCTATGCAATACATGCCTCTAAACACGTACACCCTAACCAGCGGCTTTGTGGGCTCCATGAACTCCATTTTGCTTGGTTATAATAAATTATAGTGCAAACGTCATTTTTTAATGCATCAGAAATGGAAAAAAAAAAAGTAAAAAAATGTTACTTAATTTCGGATGATCATACACTTTTTCCATTCTTTTTTTTTTTTAAGCCAAGCAAGTTAATTTCCGATACAAAGTGCATCACACTTATTATTTCTTGTCATTCTTATCTAATAATCGTATATATTTAGAAAATAAATTCAAATCAAAATGGAGAAAAATAAGGCCCATAATAAATACATTGTTTCCAATTTCGTGTATATGATTATGATTTACATAAAAACATTGTAATGTTAAACAAGATTTTTTTTTTTTTGGGTAATTTTGGCAGAGATAGGTGTGTTGAGTGAAGTGGTAATAATCCTTACATGAATTTTCAACATGTTATCACTCCTTGGGTTGTCAATGGCACGGCAAACCTTTGGTTATCACTTCTCGGGTTGTCAATGGCACAACAAACCTTCAATTGAATAGGCCGCCACGACGCGATCATGTTGGCAGGGCCAATTCAGTCGGAAGTTTGCCCCACCATAAATAACCGTAGAAGCAATATCATGTTAAGGATGCACATTAGGATCTTTAGATCCTTTATGTGTATTACCACTTCACTCGTCACTCTTATATCTGCCAAAGTTTCAAAAAAAAAAAAAACTTGTCTATCACTACAATATTCCCACGTAATCATAATAAAAAAAAAATTATGTGCCCTATTTTTCTCCCTTTTGATTTGAATTTATTTTCCTTATATATATAATTATAAGATAAGAATAACAAAAAAATGATAAGTGCGATGAAATTTATGTCTGAAATTAACTTGCTTGGCTTAAAAAAAGAAAAAGTGAATGATGTTATTCGAAATTAAGTGGCTTTTTTTGGCTTTTTTTTTTTTTTCATTTCCTATGCATTGAAAAAAAATGACGTTTGGCAATATAGAGGGAGGATTTACTATGACAGAGCAAAATGGAGGTCATGGAGCCCAGCGCCGCAGATTAAGGCATACTTGTTTAGAGGCACGTTTGGCATCAACACTTTTCCACCTGAATTTGAGGTGGTTGGTTGTTTTATAAGGACGGATGGAAGATTGCTGAATTGTCGAAAATAAAGAGGGTCATTGCTCAATGTCTTTTTATTTATTTTTCTCTTGTGTCTGAACAATCAGTTTCCATTTTCATTATATTATTCTATTATTATTTTTCTCTATTGTTATTTACTATTTTTTATTTATTTATTAAAGATGGGCTCGGTCGCATAGGAATTGCATTGGGACTTCGCGAATCTAGCAGTGGACATAAATGGGCTAATTATATACAGCCCCTTTCAATCTTAACCTCACCAAGCTCAATCTCAAATATAACCATAAGCGCACGCCAAGTCCATTTTCAACTATACATATACACGCACGCATATATATTATATCTTTTTCTCCTTTTGTTACTCACAGAATCGAACAAACTTACTTGTAAATAAATGCAAGCGAGATCAATGTTCAAGCCTTTAGGCAGAAGCAATCCGTACGTTGTCATCTACTACCTTTGGCTGTCGCTGGAGTGCCTCCGTCGGCCACCATCTCGACTACCACTGATTCAGAACTCACACGCACGGCCGCAGCATGACCCAAACAAACAAAACAAAAAAGGAACTCGATGAACAAACCGGTGCCAATGAGTTTAGAGATTAACACGGAGGCCGTCGTTTTCCGGTTACTTCCTCTTCGGCGACCACCAACGAACGCAGTGGTCAGATTCAATCTCGGCAACGACTGTATCCGACTGAAATCGTGCTCAGCAATCAATACGCGCTCAAAATAATCCACACGAATTTAGTTTAAGAATTTCGCCGAACGCATGGTGCGCAGTTGATTGAGGAGCACATCTTTAACCATTTCAAGTTCAGATTCCTACCTAGGTTCGAGCTAAACCAACGCTAGATGCCCGCAATCGGAGAAACAAACTCAAATGGATCGCGTCGACAGAGGATTCAATATCTGAGCTGCAGTACGGGTCGAGAATCGGAATCGGAGCCTGCAGAAGAGCTTCACAACTGGAAGGTCTCGGCGCCTCGGGATCCCGGTCGGCTTCGGAATGGGCGGGAGACGGCGGCGCCGGCGAAGACGGCGGGAGGCGTCGGGAGGGCGATGGGGGAAGTCCTCTGGAGTGAAGACACGAGGCGGTGAGGAAAAACGACTCCCAACTCTTTCGGTAACCGCGATTGGGAAGAGAGGCGAAAGAAGCCACGACAGCGACGGCTATGGCGGCGGCGGCGGCGGTAGAGATGACCTTGCAGCGACGATGGGCCGCGTCGACGGGCGAAAGAGGAAGAAAGAAGAAGGTTTCTCGGATGGCTTGGCTAGAAAAGATCTCCGTTTTTCTCTCTCGTTTTCTCAGATTTGAACGAAGGGAGTCGGTTACAGGAGAGAGAAAGATGAGGAGAGAGAACGTCTTTCTCAATTGGGCACATTCTACTCAAATAAAGTTTTCCAACTCAAAAAAGTCGCATAATATCGTGATACATTTTAGGGAAAATGGCACAATTAGTCCCTGAAGTTTTATATAATGTTCAATTTCGTCCTTATACTTTTGATTGGCTCAATTTAGTCCCTGAATCATCGATAAATGTCCGATCTAGTCCCTGACTATTTAAAAATTGATCAATTTCATCCTTCCGTTAACTTTCCGTTAGTTAAACTTAACGGAATGGGGGCATTTTGGTCTTTTTATCTTTTAAATATTTTTATCTTCTTTTTTTTATCTTTTTTTTTTCTTCTTCTTCTCTCTTCCCTCCGCCGGCCATGGCGAAGCCGGCGGAGGGAAGCCGGCCTCCGGCGAGGGGGGCCCTTGCCAGATCTGGCGAGGGCCGCCCTCGCTGAGTTGCTGGGTTCGCAGAGGCCGGAGGGGATCGTGGTGGTGCCGACGGAGGGAGGCCGAGGTTCGAAGCTGGTGCAGGGGATTGGGTGCTGGCGTCACTGGAGCTACGGTGAGAAGAGAAGAGGGAGGCCGAGGAGTACAGACTTGGTGGAGGAGCCATGCGGTCGGCGTCCTCATCTCGTGGCCTCGTGCGGCGGGGCTCAGCGAGCCGCGGCAGGGGGAGGCGTCGAGGTCCCTCCCGTCGGCCGGCGAGGGCGGTCCTTGCCTGCGTCGGGCGAGGACGGCCCTCGCCAGACGCCGGCAGGGGCGGCCCTCGCCCGACGTAGGCGAGGGCGGCCCGCGCGGCGCGGGCCGTCCTCGCCGTCGGGCGAGGACGGCCCTCGCCGCCCGGCGAGGGCACCCTCGCCCGACGCCGGCCGGGGCGGCCCTCGCCCGACACAGGCGAGGGCGGCCCGACGCCGGCGTCGGGCGAGGGCCGCCCCTGCGGACGTCGGGCCGGACGCCGGACGCTGGACGCCGGTGCCAGCGGAATGAAGAGAGAAGAAGAAGAAGACCAAAAAAAAAAAAAAAAAAAAGTAACGGAAGGACTAAACTGAACATTTCCTAATAGTCTAGGGACTAAATTGAGCCAATCAAAAGTATAAGGACGAAATTGAATATTACATAAAACTTCAGGGACTAATTGTGCCATTTTCCCTACATTTTAAGCTCCTTCCCTATGTAGATGGCCACGTTAGCAATTATTGACGGCCACTAATCAGCGGATTGCATTAGAATTCTACACAAAATGGCAAAATAAAAAATCACATAATATGTATAAGACTTGATAATTCTCTCCTAATAAATAAAAAAGATTTGATTTTATATGATTACTGTTTAGATTCACGACTTATCACTTCCATTAACAGAAGACTAGCACTTAGATAGAAACAAGAGAAAAAACGTATGAAAGATCGAAACGATATGATAATAAGTGAAAGGGTGAGATCACGAGTCATGACCTTACAAAACCCAATTTTGTAGAATTTTATGAAATCATTATCAACTATTCTAAAAAAATGAAGTGTTTGATAAAAGTATTCTAGTATTTCAATTATGTAACAAGTTTAGTTTAAAGTTAATTGCGAGAAATTTTTGTTCAAATACCATATGTGCTATAGGTCTTGAGGGCATGCAAGTGATTGGTTTTCTTGTCTTCTTTATGAATTTTGATATGCTTTTGGGTTCTTTTTTAAATAAAAAAATTTGACTTGTTTTATGACCTGGTGTTCACTTATCATATTTTCTTAATTCCTATTAAAAAAATCACGTTAGATTTACAGCATACCACATTAGCAATATTGGTAGATATCTCGTCGAAAGGATTAAATTGCACATTTTTTCAAAATATATAGAACCTGCTTGTACTTCTTTCTAATTTTTTAGGAATTGATTGTATTTTGGATCAATCATTATGACTTTTAGTGTAATTTTCCCATTCATATCAATGCTACTATATCAATATTTTCAATGCAATATCGCGCAACCGCGCAAGTCCATATATAAAGGAGAAGAACTTGGTTGAAATAATATATATACACACACATAAATAATGTCAACATAATGCACAAACACATGAATAATGAAGTCCATAAACTTGAAAGGTGGAGCAACACATAAGTCACTGCTGAAGATTGTGGTCCACAGGAACAAAATGTGGGAGAATTGGATTTTATAAGATGTCAGCAATTTCTGGATCGGTTTCCTGTTGTTGATCTGTTATTATTTCAAAATTTAATCATCAAAAAGAAAGAAAATTACTTTTCAAAAGCATTGAGAAATTATCCAAATTAGAATCCATGATCCCAACGTGTCTATAAAAAAGCTCCATATGATAGCGATTCATTGATTATGCTCAATACTCTAGTATCTTTCCTGTTAGCATATATGCACATGAAAAGTTGTGCGCGCTAAACCTTTTGGTAGGCTTACATATGGCCGAATATACGCAATCATCATCGTTGAAAAGCACCATGTAGATGACTAATGTGAAACCTGTAAGATTAAACAAAATAATTTTTTTAAAAAAATGACAAGGAGATATATATGTAAAAATGGTTGCGAAGCTTTGCCATTAGCTGTGCTTGCCAAGTACGTAAAAAAAGCAGCAAATCTGGAAAATAGTTCCCGGGTGACTGAGGTGTCAATGGACATAAAATTGGAAAATCTGAAATTAATTACATGCAACCCAAATTAAAATTCCAAGACATCAGATACGATTGTAGCCAAGCACAACTGTCATTGTTCGAAATATTCTTTAACTTAGATCATAACATTGAAACATTCCCAAAGATGGCATATCAAAGTAGAATATATCTCATGTCGAGACTATTCCAAGGAAGTGCTAATGCCGCTGAAATTAGTAAATGGTATGTAACAAAACATGCTGTGCAGAATGTGACACTTATGAATGAGATCACTATCCGATTGACAAGAAAATATGGAAAAACAAACCCACTTGCGATGAATGTTGTGTGCAAAGTCACCCTCTATCGATTTGCATATATTTGAATCTCACACGAGATATTGAACTGAATGCCATCCGTTACTTCAACAAGGACACATATATCCTAGGGTATCAGGAAACATGTGCCACCCCGAATTTGTTTTGCTGGCTTAACGATTGCTTCCTTAACATCTGCAAGCCAACTCATATTGCACTCGCCTCTTCCCATTTACTCTGTTTCACTCTTACTGGCTTCCTGTTTCTCTCTATGAATTTGTGTATGAATTTTCCTACGGTTAGACATGGATGTCCATAGCCAGCACATGGATGTCCATCGCCATCCTCGTAAAGTACAGGTGGATCCACTAATTGATTGTCTTCAAGCATTACCTTTAAATCATCCTCTAGTGGTGTGCAACGGAGCACATATCCCAACCTTTTCGCTGTTCCACCCGATAGACTAAGTTTAACGCTAAATCGTAAATATCTCTCGTTAAATTGCCCAAAATCAACTTCTCCCCCCAACACTCCCCACAGTATATTTGGCATGAGATACTGAATCCACACTTGATCTGAATCAAATGAACCAAGAGTACCCGATAGCCCATTCCGCCTTTGACCGTGAATATGCGGCACGATGTCAAAAGATATTTCCTTTTCTCCACCTTCTACACCGACAACAACACAGAGAGCCAATCCTAGGAACTTGTAATACAAGTCCTGTGAAGCCATGAAAGATATGGTACCATCTTCAACAAGGATAAACTCCTCCGGTATCTCTCCTCCAGGGCTAACATGTTGGTCATCAAGAGGAAGTAAGGAATACCTACACCTCTGTTAAACGAGTAAATTGTTAGAAATACCCAAGTTTTGATAGTTAAAGTAAAAGAGTTTGATTTGAGTATATTCTTTTTAATTCAACCAAAGTTGTTCTACAGTAACTAGACATTGATCCTTGCTTACATTATAAAAATTACTCATGGGATATCAAATCATTCCCCTGCACGTGTTGTAGCCACCCCTATTACATATACATGCAGAATCACTCTCAATTAGACTTGTTTATATGTCTAGAATTTTCAGCTTTTATATTATACCCACAAAGTGTGCCCACCTTTCAGTATCAACATGCACGCACAAAGAGAGAGAGATAGAGAGAGGTCAACCATGTTCATTCCTTATGTGGAGTAATTTGTTGAACTATCTTCCCGTGTGGTCATTTTACTATTTTGCAAATCTTTTGCTTCATTTGAACAGTCTTCCTCTTTGCCTGTTTGATCATGTTCATGCGTGCAGAATCACCCTATATTAATTGTTCATCTAGCATTTTCAGCGTTTGCAATATACACACAAACACCCAACATAGACTCTGTATCAATCACGCAGAGAGAGAGAGAGAGAGAGAGACCTCAAATGTGGATGCGTCCATCATGGATGCGTATGGTTTGGCAAAATAAGCTTTCTCTAAACTTGTTTGACAATCTTCATTCCGAATCTCGTAAACTAAAGCTGAATCTAGCAATTGATTATCTTTAAGCAAAATCTCCAAATCCTCCTCTAGTGGCTTGCATATTAGGCGGAATCCACACTTTGTCACAATTGCACCGGTCCCTCCTGCTGAAATCATAACTTGGAATTGGCTCCTGTCATTTGCGCCAAAGGCATCTTCTAGTCCTCCCCACAGCTCGCACGGTTCCCAACGGTCAAGCCACACATGGTCCAAACATGACACTGGATAGTCATAATAACCATGACTGTAATGCATCATGTCTTTGCCATTAACGAATGATCGAACATAAAATTGACCAAGGCCCGTGCGTTCTTTGCGGAATACAACACTAACAACTAATGCCACAATCTTCTTATACAAGTCCTTTGAAGCCGTGAAAGATAAATAACCCTCTTTATTAGGGAGCAACCACCATGGCATCTCTCCTCCAGGTAGAAGAAAATGGCCTCTGGGATAAAAATGCTGTCATACATGTACGCTGTCAGATAGTTTTTCCAAATCGGCACATAAAAAGAGAAGTTTCAATTAGTTAAGTTGGTAGTACTAAAAAAAATTGGTAGTCCTAGAGTTAAGCTATAGTTAGCAATAGCATTACAAAGATGTTTTGTAATTAATTGGTGAAAATAGTTAATTTATCGTTGAAGATTTTGTAATTGGATGAACATGTATTATTGAAGTTTTCCATTGGATGATCCTTATAATTCCATAGCAACTAGAGTTCCATAAATAGAGAGAATATCATTTATGCAAAAATCACTTTCCATATATTTGCTTTTCTTAATTAGCCGGCCGATTCTAGATTTTCAGCCTTGAGAGAGAGAGAGAGAGAGAGAGAGAGAGAGAGAGAGAGAGAGAGAGAGAGAGAATCTAACCTCAAGGTTGACCAAATCATTCATGGCCAATCCATTGTTGACCAGTTTAGGACATAAAGGTAAGAAAGCATGCTGGACATGATGTATGTCGGAGGGAATTTTACTCAGAGATTTGCAATCATTTGCTTCCAGAGAGTGCAATTTCTTTGGAATCTTGAGAATCTCTTTTAGTTGGTGACAACCCGAAACATCCAACCAATATAAGTGAGGAAAACATGAAGGATTCTCTAGAAAATCTACTTCTGATAGATTGCATTTATTAAGGATTAAATAAAGTAACTGAGGAAATCCCGTCTTTGCATGGGGATCACTTGAATCCTCCTCCTTCTTTGGAAACTTCATTAGTTTTGAGCAATTTGAAAGGTTAAGATTCCAAAGATTTTCTAATTTATAAATGCTAGGTGGAAGGATTGCCAGTTTCGTACAATGGGATAAATCTATCTTTTGCAAAGAGACAAGATTTTCTATGGATGTAGGAAGTTCCTCAATTGAAGTTTTGGTTAAAGAAAGTCTCTGCAAGCCTTTGATTTTATCTGGAATATCAGGGAATCTTTGCAATTTTGAGCAACAATCAAGATCGAGAAATAAAAGATTCTTGGTTCGGAGTACATCGGGGAAATGATGAAGTTTGGAGCAAGAACGCAAATTCAAAAATTGTAAATTGCCATGATATGCAACTGATTCGTGGACACGCTCCAAGTTTTTGCACCAACTGAGATGCAATTCCTTGAGATTTGGAGTACCATTGAGGTTTGGCGTACAAACCAGTGATTGGCATGAGCTAAAATTAATGAACTTCAAATTTTGAAGGTCCTGCAAGAAATATTCAGCAAAAAAGAAAAGAAAAAAGAGATATATATTCAATTAGAAGATCTGACTTTGATTTTTCACACATCATAAATCATAAGCATGATCACAAAACTTTGATGAACAAGTGTTGGTTGTTTATTTGTAAAACAAACAAAGATGCTTTTTCTTGTCCCACATAGGAATGGAGGAGATGAGCCAATTTATAAGTATGACCCTTTTATAGTGCGTTCAAAGAAAAGGTTCGGATGTGAGCTAGACTTTACAATACCCGTGTGCGGGTGTACAATTATTAGGTGCACTTAACACTTAGCACGTTTGTGCGCCCGCGATTTAATTAACACTAACCCATTTATTTTTATTTTCTGTTGTACAGTTATCTTATTAACATTTATTAGTTGAAAGGTTTTTTTTTAATTAAGTAATTTAGGAAATTATGAAGTCCCATTGTATTTTTAATGTTGTACAGTTATCTTATTAACATTGATTAGTATAAAGGGGGGTTTTTTTTTGTTTATTAAGGAATTTAGGAAATTCTGAATTTTATTTTTTTAAAAATTACTATTTTTTTATTATTATTCTGAATTTTACGTGTCTCTTCAGGACAACCTTTGAGGTTATACTTGTTCAATTCACAATCTTTCACGAAAGGTTGCATTTATTCATTTTGCAATCTTTCTGAATGGTTGCCTATTTGATTTGAGTAGATCTTCACCAAGAATTGTACATTTTCATTTGTAGCTTGGCCACAAAAAATTAGATCAAGCTTCTTTTTCTAAGTTGATTACTTCGTATGCCAATGGCTTACTTCCCGTCACTTTGAAGAGAAGGATTTCTCGCTCCGATAGGGCATTTGGCCTTCACTACAGGGCCTTTCCCATTGGATGTTTTTTTTTTTTTTTGGAATTCATTTGCTTATTAATTTCACTCCCTGTCAAATCAAAGTGTAAGTCATTATCAAAATAATCAGATATTTCCAACGAAAATTCATAAGGAAGACTTTGTCTAGGTGTGAACTGAGACATTACATTCAGATTATGTTGTCCAAAAGGATTGATGCGTTTGGCCTTCGAAAAAGAATGGCACTTCAAGAGGGTAAAGTGTCCACAAACGAAAAAGAAAGGAGGTGAAAATGTCCACTAAGGTTGAATGTGATAGGCATTGTGTCTAGAATTTAGCTTATTCTACTATGGTCTCCATTGATGTCATAGATGGGGTTAAGAATATCACTAATGCTAATCGAGCCTACTAATTACTCCGATTATTACAAATTCCACATGATATGATCATAAGTCTTATTGATAGGAAAACCGGTAAGTAACTGGATTTAAATCGATCTTACCAAGCCTTGCTTGTCCATGTATTGACGACTTCATATATCTAAATAATTTTTAGTTTTTTAGCCTGCTTGGTAGGATTGAACAAAAAAAAAAAAATTGCATTTGGACAGAGTTGATGAATTAATGAGTTTTGAGTTTTTATAGTTGAACTATATCAGAAATTATATTTAACTTTCTTTGTAAAGTGTAGCCAAAAACGAGAAACTCCAGTACACACTACATTTGCTTAGTAATTTCATTCCCTGTCAAATCAAAATGTAAGTCATTACCAAAATAATCGGATACTTCTAACGAAATTTCGCAAGGAAGACTTTGTTTAAGTGTGAACTGAGATATTACATTCAAATTATGTTGTCCAAAATGATTTACGCGTTTTGACTTTGATAAAGACTGACACTTCAAATGGGTAAAGCGTCCACAAACCAAAAAGAAAGAGGGGGGAAGGAGGGGAGGGGGAGTGTCCACTAAGGTTGGATGTGACGGGCATTGTGTCTAGAATTTAGTTTATTCTACTACCATCTCTAGTGACATCACAAATGAGGTTAAGAATATCACTAATGCTAATCGAGCCTACTAATTACTTAGATTATTATGAATTCCATGTGACTTCATGATAAGTCTTATTGATAGGAAAACCAGGAAGTAATTAAATTTAAATCAATCTTACCAAGCCTTGCTCAACCATGTATCAATGACTTCATATATCTAAAGAATTTCTTAGTTTTTTAGCTTGCTTTGTAGGATTGAAGACTAATTAAAAAATAGTGCATTTGGAGAAATTTGATGAATCGATGAGTTTTGAGTTTTTCTAGTTAAATTTATTAGAAAGTATATGTAAATTTCTTCGTAAAGTCTAGTAAAAAACGAGTAACTCCTATAAGCACTACATTTGCTTAGTAATTTCATTCCCTATCAAATCAAAGTGTAAGTGATTATCAAATTAATTAGATATTTCTAACGAAAATTCGTAAGGAAGACTTCCTCTAAGTGTGAACTAAGATATTGCATTCAAATTATATTGTCCAAAAGGATTTATCATTTGGACTTCAAAAAGGAATGTCACTTCAATAGGAGGGTCCACAAAGAAAGGGGGAAAAGTGTCCACTGAGGTTGGATGTGACAGGCATTGCGTCTAGAATTTAGCTTATTCTACTATTGTCTCCATTGATGTCACAAATGAGGTTAAGAATATCACTAAGGCTAATCGAGCCTACTAATTACTCCGATCATTATGAATTCCATATGATTTCATCATAAGTTTTATTGATAGGAAAATCAGTTAGTAATTGAAGTTAAATCAATCTTACCAAGCCTTGGTCGGCAATGTATTGATGACTTCATATATCTAAAGAATTTCTTAGTTTTTCAGATTGTTTGGTAGGATCAAAGATTGATTAAAAGAAGTGCATCTGGAGAAATTTGATGAATTAATGAGTTTTGAGTTTTTCTAGTTAAAACTACATTAGAAAGTATATTTAAATTTCTTCATAAGGTTCGAAAACAAGAAACTCCTATAAGCACTACATTTACTTAGTAATTTAATTTCTTGTCAAATCAAAGTGTAAGTCATTGTCAAAACAATTAGATATTTCTAATGAAAATTTATAAGGAAGACTTCGTCCAAGTGTGAATTGAGACATTGCATTCAAATTATGTTGTCCAAAAGAATTTATGCATTTGGACTTTGATAAAGAATGGCACTTCAAAATGGTAAAATGTCCACAGACCAAAAAGAAAGGGGGGAAGTGTCCACTAAGGTTGGATGTGTTAGGAATTGCATGTACAATTTAACTTGTCCTACAACTATCTCCATTAATGTCAGAGATGAGGTTAAGAATATCACTAATGCTACTCGAGCCTACTAATTACTCCGATCATCATGAATTCCATGTGATTTCATCATAAGTCTTATTAATAAGAAAATTGATAAATAACTGGACTTATATCAATCTTACCAAGCCTTGCCCGGCCATGTATCGATGATCATCTAAAGAATTTCTTAGTTTATTAGCCTACATAGTATGATCAAAGATTGATTGAAAAAAAAAATGTCGGACACCTGGAGTGTCAAAACTTGACACGGAAGGACACTTGAGTTCCAAAAGTTAGGAAAGTGACACTTAAGTACCAAAATCGAAGTAAAATAAATCACTTAAGTGACAACGACAAAAAAATCTGGTCAAAATGCTGATGTAGCGATTTTCCGGTGAGGTAAGTGCAAATAACGTCATTTTGCATGCTAATGTGGTTAGACAAATGCAAAAACGACGTTATTTTGCCTCTGACGTGGTAAATAATTAATATAAAAATTAATTAAATTAAATTTAAAACTAAATTTATTTAAAACATTTAAAAATTAAAAAAACGGAGGGAGGAAGAAGGCAGCTAAGGGCTGAGCCCTCGCCTGTTGCCGCCTCCATTCCTTTATTTATTTATTTATTTATAATTTACTTTAATTAATTTTTATACTAAAAATCAAATCTACGCCAAAACGGCGTCGTTTTTGCATTTCTTTACTAAGTTAGCTCTCTGACGAGCTACATAGGCAAGAAAATAATAAAAAATTGACACTTAAAATTTTTGGCGAGGTTCCCTGGATATGGCATTTAAGTGTTCCATTTTTCAAAAAAAGTAGCACTTAAGTATCCCTTCGTGCCAAGTTTTGACACTTGGAGTGTACTTCTTCCAAAAAAAATGTGCATTTGGAGAAATTTGATGAATTAACGAGTTTTGAGTTTTTCAAGTTAAATTATACTAGAAAGTATATTTAAATTTCTTCGTAAAGTCTAGCCGAAAATGAGAAACTCCTGTAAACAACACGTTTGCTTAGTAATTTCACTTCCTGTCAAATCAAAGTGTAAGTCATTATCAAAATAATCAGATTTTTCTAACGAAAATTCGTAAGAAAGACTTCATCTAAGTGTGAACTAAAACCTTGCATTCAGATTATGTTGTCCAAAAAGATTTACGCATTTGTACTTAAAAAAATAATGGCATTTCAATAGGATAAAGTGTCCATAGACTAAAAAGAAAGGGGGGAAAAGTGTCCACTAAGGTTGGATGTGGCAGGCATTGCATCTAGAATTTAGCTTAGTCTGCTATTGTCTTCATTGATGTCACATATGAGATTAAGAATATCACTAATGCTAATCAAGCCTACTAATTACTCTAATCATTATGAATTCCGTGTGATTTGATCATAAGTCTTATCGATAGGAAAAATGGTAAGTAATTGGATTTAAATCAATCTTACCAAGCCTTGGTGGGCCATGTATCAACAACTTCATATATCTAAAGAATTTCTTTGTTTTTTAGCTTGCTTTTTTTTTTTTTTAAAGTGCATTTGGAGAAATTTGATGAATTAATGAGTTTTGAGTTTTTCAAGTTACATTATATTAGAAAGAATATTTGAATTTCTTTGTAAAGTCTAGCCAAAAATGAGAAACTCCGGTAAACGCTAAATTTGCTTAGTAATTTCACTCCCTGTCATATCAAAGTGTAAGTCATTATTAAAATGAATTGCAATTTTCTTCCATGGTTTATAAAGCAAAACTCGCTTGTATTTTAATCTAAACAGACATGTACTCTTTGTGTGATATAAGGATCCGGCCTAAAATGGCATGCACTTTTTTTCCGGCCGACCAATCTTGGAAGATAAGTGTGAGACATTTACGTAAAAGTGACTGTGTTATGACAAAATTGCAAAAGTGACGCGTCAAAATTGCAATACCGTGAGAAAAAAGAAGTAGCGGGTCAATTGTCAGACGGAACCTTCTAGAGTATATGTCTTTGCCCGCGAAGATTGCATTACAAATGCGACAAACCAATGCGAAGACAGAACGTCTATCATAGATGACCGTAGTGTTATATCCAATCCGATCGCACGATGAAGGATTAAAGAAGGGGCCATGAAGTGACATGAAAGGCTGTACTGAATTAGACAGCTAAACAACAATGAAAGTAAGCTTAGTGGAATGGAAATACATGAATTAGTGGATTTAGAACTTTGTACATCTACATGCCGATAATTCGAAAAGGAGACTATACGATAAAATAGGTCCATTTGCACAGAGGTCTACAGCCCCCCTGAGGAACCCAAACTTGCCGTTTGGGTCCCAAGCCTGATGCCAAGGACCTTGGCTTGGACAACGGATACTAGACCCTGACCTCAGGGACCTAGGCATTGGCCGCTATGGTCCTCGGGCCCAAGCGCCAGGTTTCCTTGAGCTTAGTCATTAGGAAACTGGGCACGAGTGACAGGAACTTGGGGCTCAGCCTCGGGGGAACTTGGTGGGCACTGGTGATTCAGGCATGGAAGTCGGGTGTTGAGGCACAATAGACAAGGACTGGACAGGGTCAGCGGGGTTTATTGGCCTAGCCTCAAGGGACTCGGGCCTGGCTGTCAAGGACCTGGTGTAGAGGCCATCGTCCCTATGCCCAAAAATGGGTTTCATGTCCAAGTGCTAATATCTAATTGTATTTTGAAAAATGATTTTTAATATTAAAAGAAGAAACCAAATTGAGATACTTAGGAGTGAGAAATTTGTTTGAGCTGAACAACACCTGGAAGGTTGGAATTTGTCTGCTTTTATTGAGACTCGAGTGAGCTTGGAATGTTTATCACGTTCGATCCATTAGAAATGACAAAATCACTTTTCTACGTTAAGCTTGCAAGAGACTTTGTCTACCGATTCCTCTCGATGCATCAATTCTTTTTTTAGGCCAAACACGTTTCCTTTATTTCTCAAACATAAACATCAAGCGCACTTGTGGACCATCATAACGAAGCGAGTACTAGAAGACCCAATCCATTATTCTATCAGTCTCTCTACTACATGGGCTAAAATTACATATGAGAAGTGGAGTGGCAGATCACGGGCCTCGGAGATTGGTGCCCGCTCTTCCTTCACCAACCCATCTGCGGACTTCGAAGAATTTATCAAAACTCGAACGGTCGGACTCAAGCTGAATGCTCTTCTGGAAAAGAGAAACCTGAGGGCGTCCACCATGGCTAGGGTTTCAGCTTGATTTGCAAAGGAGAGGCGAGGTGAGTTCGCAAACCCACGATGAGATTCCCAGTGGAGTTACGACATGCGCAGGCTATCGCTCCATCGACTGTTCAAATTACGTGAGGTCCACCTATATCAACCTCCGGAGCATCTTGTTTTGGAGGGATCCACTCTGGAGGTGTGTTTGTCTCCCGTGTTTCCCTGCTACAAGTACATAGTTTTTGTCTATATACCTATGTAATGAAAGATACTTTTTCTTCTTCTAATTATTCTTTCTTTCTTTTTATTTATTTATATTTTTTAATAGGAAAGTCCTCCTCCAAAGCCTATTATTACTTAAGGTCCAAGTCCAAGACTTTCTTTCCATTGCATTATTGATCACCTTAATTGGAAACTCACCGAACAAGGGAATGTCATGGCTTTTTGGCTCTGAACGAAAAAAATATTATGATAAGAGTCACAAAATTTGATTCATAAATCAAGTCATAAGTCTTCTATACTCGGCAATTTTACAGGGATTTTGCTTTCAGAAAGATTCAAAGTGTTCTTTGCTTTTGCTGTATAATTGATTTTCATTTTTCTAGTGGGCTACATATTACTGGACCAAGATGGAAATTGTCATCCCAGGCACGCACGCACCATCACATGATGAAATGCTTTAGAACTTCATTACATCATATAGATGTCCACCACATTGGTGGACTTGCTATATGAAAATAACATGCGTCCATGGTGATATAGATCAAGTGCATCTCCACCATTATGTATGTGAAAAATAACCTGATGATATTTGTCATGAAGCGAGTACAACAAATCACTTACTAGAAAGAAACAACGGAAGCTCCACTAATTTCGTAACATGGATTGATTACATTGCTCGAAATATGCCATATATAACATCTACATTGGAAAGACCCCTGCATGCCTCTTTATTCTAGAAAACAGAAAAAGAAGATTGAGAGACGGCAATCTCCTCAAACCTCATCTTATTTCACATTATAAGGCATATACTCTATTCATTCTGAATTATTCACGCGGGCTAATTGGCCAGAACTCCGCAGCTGGACTTAATGAGGTTCTCGGCCTTGATGCGGTTGTCGCTAGATTCTCAGTGGCTAAGGATATCGATGTGATTGAAGGGCTTGTATTGCTGAGGGTGTGCTTCGTCGATGAACTCCTCGGGTGTCTCAATCATCCCTGTGACGTACGAGAATGTCCCAAGAGAATATCTTACTTGACTCTCTTCTTTAACCGCCACGCGGTGGTCACAAGCCTTAATCCTTCCATTGCTCCATGCCTGATCAGCAACGAACCACATCAAACTAGAAATGACTTCAATGAACTAGCGCGAAGTAGTGCGGAGAAGATTTTTCACGAGCAAATAATTGACTATATATATATATATATATATATATTTTCAATTTCTTGTATGTGATTATGATTTTTTTGGGTTGATATGTGATTATGATTTACATGGAAACATTGTAATGATAAACAAGAATTTTTTTTTTTCAAATTTTGGCAGAAATAGGTGTGTTAAGTGAAGTGGTAATAATCCTGACATGAATCCTCAACGTGTTCTTATTAGGGGTGTGCAACCAGTCCGGGTCAACCCGGTTCCCGGATTGGCCCACCCGGAAAACAGGGTCGGGAACCGGTTCCGGTTGAAACCGGTCCGGGAACCGGTTTTTAAGGCAGCAGTCCAAAAGTCCAACCAAAACCCTAATTCGTATTTCGTTTCTATCTTTACTCTACTTCCGCTCTCACCTCCGCCAATCCATCCGAGCGCTGATGTTGCTTCCGCTCGCCCACCGTCGCCTTCCTCTCGCGATACCCGTACCAACACCGGCTTCGTCAACATCACCGACCTCCAGGGCGGCAAGGTGGGCTTCGGTGCTGTCGCCCCGGGTCCAAGCTCGACCTGTCGTCCTCTTGATCAGCGCCCCCATCCTGGTCCTGGCCATCCTCGCCGCCCCGGCCCTGTCGGCCTCGGACACGAACGTGACAGCGCTACTCGAGAAGGCCGGGTGCAAGACGTTTGCGGGCCTCCTCGTCTCGAGCGGGTCCCTAAAGATGAGCAACGCCCTGATCAGCACCCTCTCTCTCCCTCCTCCACCTCGCCACCGCATCGTCGTAACTCTCTCTCTCTCTACACTCTCTCTGTGCGATGCATGCGATTTTCTTCTCGGTCGAGCGCCCGAAGTTCGTCTTCTACCGTGATCAATTTCGATTGCAGTGGTCAAAACGTGACTCGTGAATGTCCTGTGCGGGAGCAGGTAGGATGCGGGGCGGTGTCTGCGGATTTCCTGGCGGCCGTGGCTTCTTATCCCAATCCCGACGACAAGATCAGAACCGCCGATCTGAAGGTACTCGATGAGTTTAACTGTCGTATCACTCCCCGACTACGATGCCGCTTCTTTGCTTGCTTCCATGTGCTTCTGGCTACAAGTGCTGGTCGTCTTTGCGCCATACTACTTTCAATTGATAGTGGCTCTCTGCGATATTCGTCGGATTCGAGTGTGTTGCATTGCCTTTTTTTCCGTAATGAATTAGGGGTCTTGTTAATGGCATGATGTGCTGATGCGGAGCGTTTCGTCTGTGCTGCTCTCGAAGACATTGGGAGAGTATGTTATGGTCTGGTTTGTCGGTTTTTCAAGTTCAAGGAGGCGGAAAAAATTGATTTCTTTGCCATTATTGCCATGTCTTGTTTTGTCTTGAACCCATTTTGCTTCAGCTTGTTTATGTTGAATAGGTTATTCCACAGGGAGTATTATGTGAAGCTTGTAATTGTTGTTTGTGACGGAGATAATAGGAAACTTGTATTTCCACAACACTGAAGTTGAGTAAAATTTGAGTGATTTCTTATGTTAGACCATGAATTACATAGTGCCAGAAGATCGGCATTCTACATTTCTAATGCACAGCTAATGAGAGATTTGATTTACTATGTTAGACCATGAATTACTTTTTGTCTCCAAAATTATGTTGAGAGATTTGATTTACTATGAAAACTAATATGTTTTTTGTAGAATTCTAATGTTATATAATTTTATTTTTTTTTAGTTTTCAGTCAATGGATCAAGACAAAGACATATCAATGGAAGTAGAGGGACATAATGAAATGAGTCCACTCATGGAATTGTCATTCCATTGGTCCAATTTATACATGTTCCCAATGAGTTTGGTTGAAAGATGTGCTTGGTCCGGCCTTTTTGTTTCAACAGACTTGCTTCTCTAAGGTTAATATAAAGTAAACAGGTTCCAATATAAATAGGGTCAACCCTGTTCCCGGATCGGAAAAACAGGATGGGTCGGGAACAGGGTCCAATATAAACAGGGTCGGGAACAAGGTCCAAAAAAAGAGAACTGGTTATAACAGGATTAGGTATAGGGTCTAGGTCTAGACCTTACCCACCCTGGACCCGATCACCCCTAGTTCTTATCTTCGGGTTGTCAATAGCACAGCAAACCTTCAATTGAACTGACCGCCGCTACGCAATTATGTTGTCGAGGCTAATTTAGTCATAAGTTTGTCCCACCATCAATAACCGTAGAAGCAATAACACATTAAGGATTGCGCATTAGGATCTTTAGCTCCTTACCACTTCACTCATCACTCCCATATCTACCAAATTTAAAAAAAAAAAAAAAATTTATCATTACAATATTCCCATGTATCGTAATAAAAAAATAAAAATAACATTATGTGCCCTATTTTTCTCCCTTTTGATTTGAATTTATTTTCCTTATATATATAATTATAAGATAAGAATAACAAAGAAATGATAACTGCGATGAACTTTATGTCTGAAATTAACTTGCTTGGCTTAAAAAAGAAAACGTGAGTAATGTTATTCGAAATAAAGTGGCTTTCTTTTGGCATTTTTTTTCATTTCCTATGCATTGAAAAAATGACATTTGGCGATATAGAGAGAGGATTTACTATGACTACGCAAAATGGAGGTCATGGAGCCCAGCGCCGCAGATTAAGGCATACTTTTTTAGAGGCATGTTTTGCATCAATACTTTTCCACCTAAATTTAGGGTGATTGGTTGTTTTGCATTAATCGATTCTCTCACCCTTTTATAAGGACAGATGTAAGATTGTTGAATTGTCGAAAATAAAGAGGGTCATTGTTCAATGTCTTTTTATTTATTTTTCTGTCGTGTCTGAACAACCAGTTTCCATTTTCATTATATTATCTTATTATTATTTATTCTCTATTGTTATTTACAATTATTGGTTTTTTAAGATGGGCTCGGTCCGCATAGAAATTGCATTGGGACTTCGCGAATCTAGCCGTGGACATAAATGGGCTAACTATATCCAGCCCCTTTCAATCTTAACCTCACCAAGCTCAATCTCAAATATAACCATAAGCGCACACCAAGTCCATTTTCAACTATACATATACACGCACGCATATATATTATATCTTTTTGTCCTTTTGTTACTCACAGAATCGAACAAACTTACTTCTAAACAAATGCAAGCAAGATCAATGTTCAAGCCTTTAGGCAGAAGCATCCGCACGTTGTCATATGCTACCTTTGGCCGTCGCCGGAGTGCCTCCGTCGGCCACCATCTCGACTACCACTGATTCAGAACTCACGCACGGCCGCAGCATGACCCAAACAAACAAAATAAAAAAAGGAACAAGATGAACAAACCGGTGCCAATGAGTTTAGAAGATTAACACGGAGGCCGTCGTTTTCCGGTTACTTCCTCATCGGCGACCACCAACGAACGCAGTGGTCAGATATAATCTCGGCAACAACTGTGTCCGACTGAAATCGTGCTCAGTAATCAATAGGCAGTCAAAATAATCCACACGAATTTAGTTTAAGAATTTCGCCGAACGTATGGTGCGCAGTTGATTGAGGAGCAGATCTTTAACCATTTCAAGTTCAGATTCCTACCTAGGTTCGAGCTTACCAACGCTAGATGCTCGCAATCGGAGAAACAAACTCAAATGGATCGCGTCAACAGAGGATTCAATATCTGAGCTGCAGTATGGGTCGAGGATCGGAATCGGAGCCTGCGGAAGAGCTTCACAACTGGAAGGTCTCGGCGCCTCCGGATCCCGGTCGGCTTCGGAACGGGCGGGAGACGGCGGCGCCGGCGAAGACGGCGGGAGGCGTCGGGAGGGCGATGGGGGAAGTCCTCTGGAGTGAAGACACGAGGCGGTGAGGAAAAACGACTCCCAACTCTTTCGGTAACCGCGATTGGGAAGAGAGGCGAAAGAAACCACGGCGGCGGCGGCGGCGGTGGCTGTAGCTGTAGAGATGACCTTGCAGCGACGATGGGCCGCGTCGACGGGCGAAAGAGGAAGAAAGAAGAAAGTTTCTCGGATCGCTTTTGCTAGAAAAGATCTCCGTTTTTCTCGGTCGTTTTCTCACCTTTGAACGAAGGGAGTCGGTTACAGGAGAGAGAAAGATGAGGAGAGAGAACGTTGATCTTGCTCAATTGGGCACATTCTACTCAAATAAAGTTTCTAATTCAAAAAAATTGACTTGTTTTATGATCTGGCATTCACTTAACATCATATTTTCTCAATTCCTATTAAAAAAGACCACGTTAGATTTCCAACACACCACATCAACACAATTGGTAGATATCTCTTTGAAAGGATTAAATTGCACATTTTTCAAAATATATAGAACCTACTTGTATTTTTTTCTAATATTTTAGGAATTGATTGTATTTTGGATTAACTATTATGACTTTTAATGTAATTTTCCCATTCATATCAATATTACAATATCAATGATTTCGATGCAATATTGGGCAACCACACAAGTCCATATATAGAGGAGACGAACCTAATTGAAATTAAAAAACAATGTGCGCATAAATAATGTCATCAGAATACATAAGCACATGAATAATGAGGTCCAAATGGCGCAGCAACACATAAGTCACTGCCGAAGATTGTGGTCCACAGGAACAAAATGCGGGAGAATTGGATTTTATAAGATGTCAACAATTTATGGATCATTTTTCCATTGTTGATAAGTAATTATTTCAAAATTTAATCATCAAAAACAAAGAAACTAACTTTTCAAAAGCATCGAGAAATTATCCAATTAGAAACCATGACCCCAAGTGTCTATAGAAAACCACCATATGATAGTGATTCATTGATTATGCTCAATACTCTAGTATATTTCCCGTTAGCATATGCACAGGAAAATTTGTGTGCGCTAAACCTATTGGTAGGCTTATACATGGACAAAAGTACATAATCACCATTGTTGAAAAGCACCATGTGGATGAATAATGTGAAACCCGTAAGATTAAACCAAATAATTTTTAAAAAAAATGATAAGGAGATACATATGTAAAAGTGTTTGCGAAGCTTTGCCATTAGCTCTACTTGCCAAGTGTGTAAAAACAAAAAAGGCAGTAAATCTGGAAAACTGATCCCGAATGACTGAGGTCTCGATAGAAATAAAACTGGAAAATCTGAAATTAATTACATGCAACCCAAATTAAAAATCCAAGACATCATATACAATTGTAGCCAAGCACAACTGTCTTTGTTCAAAATATAAAATTAAACTTAGATTAGAACATTAAAACATTCCCAAAGATGGCGTTTTAAGTAGAACATGTCTCGAGTCGAGACTATTCCAAGGATACACTAATGCCACTGAATTTAGTAAATGATATATAAAACTAAACTTGTTATGCAGAATATGACACTTATCAATGAGATCACGATCTGACTGACAAGAAAATATGGAAAAATGAACACACTTGCTATGAATGTTGTATCCAAAGTCATCCTTTATCTATTTGCATATATTTGAATCTCACATGAGAGACTGAACTGAATGCCCATCCAGCACTTCAACAAGGACACAGATGTCCCGTCATATCAGAAAACATGTGCCACCCCTAATTTGTTTTGCTGGCTTAAAGGTTGCTTCCTTAAGATATGCTAGCCAACCCTTACTGCACCCACCTTTTCCCATTTAAATCCATTTCACTCTCATTGGCTTACTCTCTCTCTCTCTCTCTCTCTCTCTCTCTCTCTCTCTCTCTCTAGTGACAATGACTTGCGAAAATATCTACTATTTCCTCTGGTGATTGAATGTCATCCTCCCAAAGTGCAGCTGGATCCATTAATTGATCATCTGCAACGATCGCCTTTAAATCATCCTCTAGTCGTGTGCAATGGAGCACATATCCCAACCTTTCCACTGTTCCACCCGATAGACTAAGTTTAACGCTAAATCGTAAATATCTGTCGTTAAATTGCCCAAAATCAACTTCTCCCTGTAACACTCCCCACAGCACATTTGGTTCGAGATACTGAATCCACACTTGATCCGAATCAAATGAACCAAGAGTACCTGATAGCCTATTCTGCCTTTGACCGTGAATATGCGGCACGATGTCAAAAGATATTTCCTTTTCTCCACCTTCTACACCGACAACAACACAGAGAACCAATCCTTGGAACTTGTAATACAAGTCTTGTGAAGCCATGAAAGATATGGTACCATCTTCAACAAGGATAAACTCCTCCAGTATCTCTCCTCCAGGGCTAACATGTTGGAAATCAAGAGGAATTAAGGAATACCTACACCTCTGTTAAACGAGTAAATTGTTAGAAATACCCAAGTTTTGATAGTTAAAGTAAAAGAGTTTGATTTGAGTATATTCTTTTTAATTCAACCAAAGTTGTTCTACAGTAACTAGACATTGATCCTTGCTTACATTATAAAAATTACTCATGGGATATCAAATCATTCCCTTGCACGTGTTGTAGCCACCCCTATTACATATACATGTAGAATCACTCTCAATTAGATTTGTTTATCTGTCTAGAATTTTCAGCTTTTATATTATACCCACAAAATGTGCCCACCTTTCAGTATCAACATGCGCGCACTAAGAGAGAGAGATAGAGAGAGGTCAATCATGTTCATTCCTTATGTGGAGTAATTTGTTGAACTATCTTCCCATGTCATCATTTTACTATTTTGCAAATCTTTTGCTTCATTTGAACTGTCTTCCTCTTTGCCTGTTTGATCATGTTCATGCTTGCAGAATCACCTTATATTAATTGTTCATCTAGCATTTTCAGCGTTTGCAATATACCCAACATAGACCTTGTGTCAACATAGACTCTGTAGCAATCACGAGAGAGAGAGAGAGAGAGAGAGAGAGAGAGAGAGAGAGAGAGAGAGAGAGAGACCTCAACTTGTTCATCTAGCATTTTCAGCGTTTGCAATATACACACAAACACTCAACATAGACTGTGTATCAATCACGCAGAGAGAGAGAGAGAGAGAGAGAGAGAGAGAGAGAGAGAGACCTCAACTGTGGATGTGTCCTTCGTAGCTAGGCCTGGTTTGGCAAAATAAGCTTCCTCTAAACTTGTTTGACAATCTTCATTCCGAATCTCGTAAACTAAAGCTGGATCTAGCAATTGATCATCCTTAAGCAAAATCTCCAAATCCTCCTCTAGTGGCTTGCATATTAGGCTGAATCCACACTTTGTCACAATTGCACCGGTCCCTCTTGCTGTAATCATAACTTGGAATTGGCTCTTGTCATTTGCGCCAAAGGCATCTTCTAGTCCTCCCCACAGCTCGCACGGTTCCCAACGGTCAAGCCACACATGGTCCAAACATGACACTAGATAGTCATAATCTCATCCATTATCGTGACACCTCATCTCTTTGCCATTAACGAATGATTCAAGATAAAATTGATGATAGCCCGTGCGTTCTTTGCGGAATACAACACTAACAACTAATGCCACAAACTTCTTATACAAGTCCTTTGAAGCTGTGAAAGATAAATAACCCTCTTTATTAGGGAGCAACCACCATGGCATGTCTCCTCTAGGTAGAAGAAAATAGCCTTTGGGATTAAAATGCTGTCATACATGTAAGCCGTCAGATAGTTTTTCCAAATTGGCACATAAAAAGAGAAGTTTCAATCAGTTAAGTTGGTAGTACTAAAAAAAAAATTGGTAGTCCTAGAGTTAAGCTATAGTTAGCAATAGCATTACAAAGATGTTTTGTAATTAATTGGTGAAAATAGTTAATTTATCGTTGAAGATTTTGTAATTGGATGAACATGTATTATTGAAGTTTTCCATTGGATGATCCTTATAATTCCATAGCAACTAGAGTTCCATAAGTAGAGAGAATATCATTTATGCACAAATCACTTTCCATATATTTGCTTTTCTTAATTAGCCGGCCGATTCTAGATTTTCAGCCTTTAGAGAGAGAGAGAGAGAGAGAGAGAGAGAGAGAGAGAGAGAGAGAGAGAGAGAGAGAGAGAGAGAGAGAGAGAGAGAGAGTCTAACCTCAAGGTTGACCAAATCATTCATGGTCAATCCATTGTTGACCAATTTAGGACATAAAGGTAAGTAAGCATGCTGGACATGATGTATGTCGGAGGGAATTTTACTCAGAGATTTGCAATCATTTGCTTCCGATCATCAATTTCCTTGGAATCTTGAGAATCTCTTTTAGTTGGTGACAACCCGAAACATCCAACCAATTTAAGTGAGGAAAACATGAAGGATTCTCTAGAAACTCTACTTCTGATAGATTGCATTCATTAAGGAATAAAGTACGTAACTGAGGAAATCCCGTCTTCGCATGGGGATCACTTGAATCCTCCTCCTTCTTTGGAAACTTCATTAGTTTTGAGCAATTTGAAAGGTAAAGAACTTCAAGATTTTCTAATTTATAAATGCTAGGTGGAAGGATTGCCAGTTTCTTACAATAGGATAAATTTATATTTTTCAAAGAGACAAGATTTTCTATGGATGCAGGAAGTTCCTCAATTGAAGTTTTGATTAAAAAAATTTGATGCAAGCTTTGATTTTATCTGGAATATCGGGAATCTTTGCAATTTTGAGCAACAATTAAGATTGAGAAATAGAAGATTCTTGGTTCGGAGTACATCGGGGAAATGATGAAGTTTGGAGCAAGAACCCAAAACTCAAAATTGCAAATTGTCATGATATGCAATTGATTCGTGGACATGCTCCAAGTTTTTGCACTCACTAAGATTCAATTCCTGAGATTTGGAGTACCATCGAGGTTCGGCGTACAAACCAGTGATTGGCATGAATGGAAATTAATGAACTTCAAATTTTGAAGGTCCCGCAAGAATATTCAGCAAAAAAAAAAAAAAAGAGATAAATATTCAATTAGAAGATTCGACTTTGATTTTTCACACATCATAAATCATAAGCATGATCACAAAACTTTGATGAACAAGTGTTGGTTGTTTTTTGTAAAACAAACAAAGATGCTTTTTCTTGTCCCACATAGGAATGGAGGAGATGAGCCAATTTATAAGTATGACCCTTTTATAGTGTGTTCAAAGAAAAGGTTGGGATGTGAGCTAGATTTCATAATACCTACGTGTGGGTGTACAATTATTAGGTGCACTTAGCACTTAGCACGTTTGTGCGCCCGCGATTTAATTAACACTAATTTATTTTTACAATTATCTTACTAACATTTATTTTGAATTTAATTAAGTAATTTAGGAAATTATGAAGTCCCATTGTATTTTTAATGTTGTACAGCTATCTTATTAACATTGATTAGTATAAAGGTTTTTTTTTTTTGTTTATTAAGGAATTTAGGAAATTCTGAAATTCTGAATTTTATTTTTTAAAAAATTACTATTTTTTTATTATTATTCTGAATTTTACGTGTCTCTTCAGGACAACCTTTGAAGTTATACTTGTTCAATTCACAATCTTTCACGAAAGGTTGCATTTATTCATTTTGCAATCTTTCCTGAATGGTTGCGTTTGTTTACTTGCAACCTTTCGTGAAGGTTAAGACCTATTTTTATGTATATGTTAGTTTTTGGCATGAATGAGAATTGAGTCATTTTCAAGTTTTTTTTTTTTTCAAAACTACAGTCATCTTTTCAATTGTTTTCTAAAGAGATCATGGAGAAATATTAGAATTGTTATTGCGTATTTTCATTTGAGACTTTGTTGTATTTTGAGGATATTTGTCGGTGACCATTAGCAATTTTGTAGGGTAAATAAATCCTTAGAAAAGGTAATATCACGCCTCAAAGTCCAACTTGATTACTCTATCCGATTTGAAGCCGTATTTTCTAATAACAAGTACCTTCTTCTATTTTTTTGTGGTCAATGTGTATGTACATATGCATATATGTATGTACGTACGTACGTACATATGCATGCATGTATATTTGAATATGTATACTCTTTTCCTAAATAAATTACTTATGAACAATTTTGCTGTCCAGTAGGGCACAAATCAAAATATTGTCCCGTGCTAGTAAAAGGTGAAATAATATGTATAAAAAAATATAGTAATTGGAGACGTTTTCCTAAGAACAATAACAAACATCATCAGATTTAATATAAGTAATGAAAAAGCACCGAGTAAATATGTACCTTAAAGTGTCTGGGCGCTCCCTTGATCTTGCTATTCCACATATCAAGTCCGACTAATTTCTTTGGACCATGGCTAAATTCTAGAGTCGAACCACAATTAGGCCATTCAAACCACCTTAACCCATTAGGGAGATGAATGGGACCTTGAATAGAATTATCTACATTAAGCAAGATGAGCAACTTCAAGTTTTTCATCTTTGTGAAAGCATCAGGGCCAATATACATATCTTCTGGCTTTGGTAGCTGCAAGACTATGGCTTTTACTGCTTTTGTTTCCTGTTTATTTTTTCAAACATATTTAGGTTTATTTGTAACTATAGTAAAAAAAATTAAAGATAAGAATTGATTATGAATAAATACACAAAGAAGTCTTACCTTATCTTCTGATAGAACATCAAGAACATCATCACGAAGCCATAATCTACTGCGGTTTATGGGATCATCACGATCTTCATCTTTAACAATATTCATACCCATTAATTGTATTAAGTCATGCATTTGTATTTCCCCTACCTCTTCACTAATCAAGCAGCGCTCAATGAGAATTTTTATCCCAATAGTCGTGTGAAAATCACAACTATCAAGAACTTTCTTAATGTATTTCATACTCCTCCCCTTGAAGAAACAGGCAATGTGCAGAAAAATCTCCTTTGCATAAGGCTCCAATCCATCATAACTTACTTTTAACACATCATTGATCTCCCCATCAGGAGTTTCGGCAAGTTTTTGCAAGGTACTTTCCCATTCATCTTCTCTCTACCACATAAGAAAGCACCCAACACTTGAAGAGCCAAAGGAAGGCCTCTTGCATAATGCAAAACTTGATGAACAAGATTGCTGCTTATTTTTATCTTTTGATTTTCTCGAAAAGCATGCTTTCTTAAAAGTTCAAGAGCTTCACCCTCCTTAAGAGCTTTAACTTCATAAATATGATTTGGATTTATCCCATGAGAAGTTAGCAGATGCTTATTTCTTGTTGTGATAATTATCCTACTTCCTTCACCGAACCACTCTCGCTCTTTGGCTAAAGCATTTAACTGGCATGCATTATCAACATCGTCAAGAATAATGAGAACTTTCTTATTACAAAGTCTTTGTTTAATTAACTGACCTTCCTCCACCAACATTGTAGATTGGTAATTCCTTCCCTTGTAATAATTGCGAAAGCAATTTTTTTTGCAAAGGAACCAAATCATTGGAATTTATGGAATTTTCTCGAACGCGTTCCAAGAAACTAGCACCTTGAAAGTCTCTAAAGATAGCGTTATGAATGGCTTCAGCAAGGGTTGTCTTCCCTACACCTCCTTGTCCCCATAATCCCACCATAAGAACATCATCCTTGGACTGTAGATTTAAGATTGTTTTAAGCTCTTGTACTCGGGAATCTATCCCCACCAGATCCTTGGCTACATATAATGGTGTTCGACTTAGTTGAGTTGAGATCTCCTGTACGATACGTTGGATAAGCCCCGCTTCATATCTGATAAGGAAAAGATAGTTGAAATTGCTTATAGAGTAATCCAAAGAAATGAATAAGTAATTATAGAGAATTGTTGAGTAAAAACTAGTCCACAATGTATGTGGAGATGATTGTCTGGATATGTTCAACTAGCAAGATGCTTGTCTCCATAGGTCCATGACTATATTTTTTCATCTTATTCTTCATGTTATGTGTTAATTTATTATTGCATTTATTAAATATTCAAGTTAATTATTGGATATGCAAAATGCCGATAGGCATTGTCTTGATCTCTTTACAAAGTTCATCGAATTATCTTGTTTTTCCTTAGATTTTGCAAATGCCTACCTTTTTATCTGGTATTTCTCTTAGCAAAGTAGTAGCTGTGATGGAAACCAACAACGTGAAGTCTGAGTTAGCATTACCATGGGGTAAATCCTAATAAAAATCAAAGTATTTTATCCTTTGGGATGGCTTGAGTCCCACTTTTCAAAGTGGACAAACAAAGACACGGACGCCCGCCGTTGGGACAAAGAAAACTATCTTTTGATTACCTTTTGCTCTTTAAAGCTTCAAGTACTTACAAGAATGTCATTAAGGGCTGCATTTCCTTTCAAAAACCTAGTTTTTTTTATTCTTTCTTCTTATAAAAAAATAAAATAAACATTTCTAATAAATAAGAAAAAGGTTGACAGAACACAAAATTTATCTTCTCCTATGTATGATGGGACACGTAATGAGGTAAATACTCTCTTGACACAATATTTTGCTCGGCAAAATCACTGTGATACAAAGATGGGAGAGATGCTCTTGCAAGAGAGGTGCCCATATTGATCAATGAAAGGCTTGATGTAATTGAAACAGACACTAATTTAAAGAAGCTTGAGGGACAAGCAAGATACTTGTTATTTTCGTCTTTTTTTTTTTTTTTAAAATTCAGATCAGCTGAAATAAAAGATTCAATTTAAGTTGATAATTTTACTATCATGAGTTTTTTTAAAACAAAAAAATATTTTTTACGCATGTATTTTAAGATATATGACAAATCACTTAACTAATGATAATTAATCATATATGAGTCATATGACACAATTATGCTATATGTCTTGCCCTACCATGTGCTGCCACGTGGCAATGACATAGCAAAGTTCCCTGCCACATGGTGTACAAATGAGTGAAAACTCTCCCAACTTCAACTATATATAGTAGATATAAGATGTCAATATAGATTAGTATAGGTTAGTTTTTTTTTTTTTATGTATTATGCACTGTTTTTATATCAGAGAAACTTGTTATATTGGACAATTGTGCAATTTTCTTTTCAAAGGATATATCAATTTGCAAATTCAAAATTTTGGGTTTCGTGAAAAAAAATTCATATTTGTCTGGCATTTTAATATTTATAATCTACTTAAAAGAACGAAAAAGGGAATGGGCAAGCCGTGCCCGGGCCCTCAACAGGGGAAAATCCTGTGCCTGGCCTTCGCCCCTGCCTAGCAGCCGCATGTCCCGGCGATCGTGACATGCCCCTCAACGTCGCCCGTCCTCTCCGTTTCCCTGCTGTCTTTCTCTGTGACAGAAGAAAATCTTAGCCGTTGTAGCCAGCCTCCGGCGACCATCGTCGAAGGCTACCCAACCCCCGATCTGGGTTCGATGCCCCAGATCTGGGGTCGCGAGTCGTCGCCTAAGCCCCTTGATACAGAGAGATGGAGAGGGGCTGACGTGACGCGGTTGGGGCTGCGTGGGGACGTAGCAATCGGGCGGCGGCGTGGCCATCGGGGGGCTTTGAGAGGACGAACGGGGTGCTCTGTTTCGCTCGCACACGGTGCTCTGTTTCGTGTGCTGGCTAGGCGTGATCTGTGTTGTGAGTGTGTGTTTGCTTGAGAGTGAGGGGTAAAATTACCCGACTTTATAGGATCCCAAACGAAAATCAAGCATCAAAAGATCCAGACTAATTGAAGTAGTAGAGTAGTTCGCACATACCCATCAGTAAAGTGCTCCCCGGACAAGTTGCCAGCATCACAAAGAGCTTTCTTCCATCTATTTACTTTCTCCGAATCCTTCCCGAACTTGACCTCATGCTTAGCCATAGCATCTCCATAGCTCTGTCTCTGCCATCTCACCTCTCTTGGTTCTACTTTGTAAAACACTGGAAAGACCTTGAGGCCTTTTTGCTCCCTGCACTCTATGATTTTCGTTAACTCTTCCAAACACCATGACGAAGAGGCGTAGTCCTCAGAGAAAACCACGATCGCGATTTGCGATTCCTCGATTGCTTTCATAAGTGCAGGTGATATTTGTTCTCCCTTCCCCAGCTCTTCATCATCAATGTAAGTGGATATCCCTGCTTGATCTAGAGCTACGTAGAGATGACCGAGAAAGTGATTGCGGACATCTGGACCTCTGAAACTCAGGAAGACATCGTAACTCCTTCTGGGCTTCTTGGAGGAAGAAGAAGCCATTCCATCGTAACTCCTTTTGGGCTCCTTGGAGGAAGAAGAAGCCATTACTTCGTAACTCCTTTGGGGTTCCTCTCAAGGAAGAGAGAAGGTTAACAATGAACAATGAGTTGCCTAAGATTTGGTCCTTTGTTTGCACCATTTGATCTTTTCCTCATTTTCTTTATATATTAGGTGCTGGCTTTCTTTTTCAAAGTCAACAAAGAACATTATTAGGCCTGTCAATTAGACTAGAATTTCAGAAAATGAAGGTGCTTAAGGATGAGCTGAATCTTACCGTAGGATTTTATCGTGTGCTTTAGGCACCTACAGTATTAATAGTAAGACTTTTTTTCAATTGAAGATTACATTTGACCGAGATGTCTTATAAACACAAATCTTTATGTAAGTTGAATTTATTATTACTTAGATTGTTAATGAATTTGATCGGTCGATATGAAAAAGAAAAATTCTATGAACGTATTTCATGCACCCCTTGTTCAAGGCCAATTTTCTGATTATTAATCAGATGCACATGATGATGGACCCGTGACTAATGTACTAGCTTCAAGGAAAACGCGCATGATGATGGACCAGTGACTAATGAACTAGCTTCGGGGAAAATTCGGGGAAAATGCGCGTGATAATGGACCCTTGACTAATGAGTTGGCTTCGGGGAAAATTCGGGGAAAATGAGCGTGATAATGGACCCGTGACTTGAGCTGGCTTCGGGGAAAATTCGAGGAAATAATGGACCCGTGACTAATGAGCTGACTTCGAGGAAAATTCGGGGAAAATGCGTGTGATAATGGACCCTTGACTAATGAGCTGGCTTCGGGGAAAATTCGGGGAAAATGCACGTGATAATGGACCCGTGATTAATGAGCTGGCTTCGGGGAAAATTCGGGGAAATAATGGACCCGTGACTAATGAGCTAGCTTCGGGGAAAATTCGGGGAAAATTCGCGTGATAATGGACCCTTGACTAATGAGCTGGCTTCGGGGAAAATTCGGGGAAAATGCGCGTGATAATGGACCCGTGACTAATGAGCTGGCTTCGGGGAAAACGCGTGTGATAATGGACCCCTGACAAATGTGCACGTGATGATGGATTCGTGACAAATGAGATAGCTTCAGGGGAAATGGATTCCATATCTTTATTCTTTTGTTTTCCTTTTTCTTTTGCGGAAAGTACACGGGAATGGACCCATGACTAATGTACTAGCTTCGGGGAAAACGCGCGCGATAATGGACCGTATCTTTAGTCTATGAAGCACGGACACCGTGTCGTGTCCGACACGTGTCGGACACGTCGACATGCTCGGACACGCCCGGACACGCGGTCAACGCGTGTCGAGTTTTCCGACACGCAGTCAACTTTTTTCGACTTGTCTCGACACGTGTGTCGGATGAAAGCGAGGGCGAGGGAGGAGAGACAAGGCCGCGAGCAACGGCGAGCCCGCGACGGCGAGCCCGCGACGGCGAGAAACCGCTAGAGAAAGAGTAGAGACTGATGCGCCAGAGAAAGAGTAGAGACCGAGGTCAGAGGCAAGGGCGGCCGTAGAGACTGAGGTGAGGGCGGCCACAGTGATGCTGCGGGATCGGCGACGAGGCTGCAACTGCAAGTGAGGAAGGGCCGAAGGCGAGGCGGAGGAGGAGGAGAAGGATCGAGAGGAAGAGGAGAGGAAGGGGGGTCGTATGGAGGTCGTCCGGCGAGGAGATGGAGATGGATCGAGAGGAAGACCGTGCGGCGAGGGGAAAAAAGTGAGGAGAGGAAGGGATTGCGAGGTCGTGCGGCGAGGGAGAAAATGTGATCCGGTAGCTAGGGTTTTGAAACTCAATGGGGGTGAAAGTGACAGTCTGTCACGTGGGTGGGTGGGTGGGTGGGTGGGTGGGGGGGGGGGGAAGTGAAATAAATTTGGGGTGGGGGGAAATAGTCTGACGTGGGAAGGTAGGGAAAAAAATTGAAATAAATTTAGGAGGGGGAAATAGTCTCTCGTGGGGGAGGGAGGGAAAAAATTGAAATAAAATTGGGAGTGGTGGGAAACTTTGTTTTAATCGGAAAAAAATAAATAATAATTTTTAAAAATAAAAATACTGAATCTTAAATGATAATAAATTTTGATTATTGTAAAAAATCATAGATTTATTTAAATAAGTTGATTCTAATTTCCAAACATGGATACGTATTAATTATGAATGTCTTTCGAATTTCTAATGAATTAATTTATTAATATTATTAGTGTAAATTCATTGTAGGCTCTTTTTTTAATTAATATGAATTTAAATCAAATTAATTAAAAATAAAAATATTTATTTAATATTTAACGTGTCGGAACGTGTCGAAATTTTCTACTTTTTTAAGAAATGACGTGTCGCGTGTTGTGTCGTGTCGTGTCGTGTGTTGCGTGTCGCGTATCGGTGCTACATAATCTTTAGTCCATTGTTTTCCTTTTTCTTCCGCGGAAAGTAGTGTCATACCATTTCTTTTGAAAAGGTCAGCTACTCCATTGGCTCCCCTAAAGGTTACTTTAGTCCTTTGTCTTTCTTTTTCTTGTATGGAAAGTAGAGCATCTCATCTCTTTTCAAAAACGTTAGCTACTGAATTGGCTTCCAGGAAATGACATTCGCAACCAATGCATCTTTCTTTTATTTCTCTGCCGCCGCCACAGTGCCCCTTTCGGAGCACCCCCTTCATTTCCCGTGCTGCGTGCCCGGATGTTTTACCAAGGAAGCCCGCTTGGATCCAAGGTGGCTTATCTACCCCCCTCCCCCGAGGGAGATGTGGCGGGTAAGCCTGCGGGTTGTCTAATTTTCTCGAGGGGACAACCACCCTCTAGCCCGTCTGCTTTCGGGCTGTCAAAGCCTTTTAAGGTCATGCTTAGGACCAGCAAATTATAAATAACCAATCTCCTCGAAAGATATATCATTTTGAATTTGTTTTTGTTTTTTTTCTTATGTTCAAATAACGGTATACTACCCCTCATGCACGCACTCTTGCTTCAAAAGTTGGTTAACCATACTTTTATTTTTTCTTAAAGTGACCTAAAAATGAAATCCTTTAACGCAGGTTGAAGAATTGATTTTTATGTCACCCAAATCTATGCCTGATTTGGCAAATGAAATTACAATTTGTCATACCATCTTTGGGTTCAAACTGTAGCCACTACAGAAAAGGGGATAAAAAGCATCAAAGTAAATTAAATAGGATTAATTATACTACACTTGCATTGGCTCGATCCTTATGATATATATTTTTTTCTTTTTTCTTTTTTTTTGGCTTAGTCAAAAACCCAAGTGAATATTTGCTCGTCACTTTCAGAAAAATAAAATGAAATAAGGCAGCCCGCTCTACAAAAATGATCAAACTTTGATAGCCAAGTGACCCCACCATTTATGTTTCCTACCAGCTACGTTTCTTTTAGAACAGCACACGCTCATCTCTAGAGCGAATCCAAGGCGAGACTCACAACCCATTCCCATCTGTCGTCCATGCTACGACGCTGGGGAGGACTGTAAAGTAAATGAGAAAACTATGCGCATGTGATCGAACTGTGCGTTCAAGCCGTAGAGTAACGCATTCCACTCGGTGCATATGACCAAAGTTAATTCTTATCTCCACAATTCATATTCTCTTCCACAAAGTTGATGGATTTATTAGAGACCTATTGCACTTTGATAATCATAAATATCTACCTCGTTCTACGGAATCAAGAGAAAGCATGGTGCTGGAAGTTATTCCATTAAATCCATAATGTACTTGTCAAATGGAACAGCATATTAAAAGGAGTTGTTACAAACTTTTGGGCACGGAAGACCCTATTCTAATAGTTAAAATTAGCATTATTTTTGCTATGCCTTTTATGCAAAAGGATGGTGCTTCCATTTTTTTCTTTATTGTTTGTCAAAATGAGTGTATCATGATGCACATACCAAGGAAAAATTGTTCAAAACATTCTAAACCTATAGCACTTTAGTCAATTTAGTCATAAATCTTTCAATTATACTAATTGAGTTCTAAACATTTTCACAGATTCATTCACTTTTGCTGACGTGAATTGCCAATGCTAATATGACACTTTTTTTTTTTTTTTTTTTTTTGCTAGTTTTTGGAGCTAGGTGAGGGTCAGCCACAACCCTTGCCGGCTCTACCTCCAAAACTAGAAAAAGGCAAAGAAAAGTTTAAAAAAGAAAAAAAATCATAAAAATTCAAATATTATTCAAATATTATTTTTAAAATGCAACGTCGCTCCAACCGTCCATGTCGTAATTTCCAGCTAAGATTAATCGATGGACTCAATTGGCAAATTGTGAAAAAGTTTATGACTCAATAGGCAAAATTGAAAAGTTTAGGACTAAATTGATAAAAGTATAATAGGTTTAGGATTTTTTTTTTTTTGACAATTTTCCCCACATACCATAGACAAATCAATATATAATGGGAGTGAAGAAATCTAAAATAAGACAAAAGGCCTATTGGATAATTTGAGAGGATAGCTTTGACATGTAAAACAATTCTAATGTCCTAGACAGGGATGTAGTCATGCAAGTATATAGATACTTGTGTTGATCTAGTGAAAGCATTTTGATTTGAGCAGATCTTCACCAACTATTGGTATATTTTCATTTGTAGCTTGGCCACGAAAAATTAGATCAAGCTTCTTTTTCTGAGTTGATTACTTCCTACGTCAATGGCTTACTTCCCATCACTTTGAAGAGAAGGATTTCTCGCTCCAGTAGGGCATTTGGCCCTCACTACAGGGCCTTTCCCATTGGATGCTTTTTGTGGAATTCATTTGCTTAGTAATTTCACTTCCTATCAAATCAAAGTGTAAGTCATTATCAAAATAATAAGATATATCTAACGAAAATTCGTAAGGAAGACTTCGTCTAGGTGTGAACTGAGACATTGTATTCAGATTATGTTGTCCAAAAAGATTTACGTGTTTGGACTTCAAAAATGAATGGCACTTCAATAGGGTAAAATGTCCATAGACCAAAAAGAAAGGAGCTAAAAATGTCCACTAAGGTTGATGTGACAGGCTTTGTGTCTAGAATTTAGAATATTCTACTACGGTCTTGTCGCGACCAATTTTTCGGGGTTTAAACCACCTAGGGTTTGGCTAATGGATTGTTAAGCCTAGACTTAACTCGGGCTCTCCCAAGCCCATACCAATTCGCGACTTTAGGTTCAAGTTCTTAACATACAAATGATTTTCAATCAGGAGTCGCCACTAATCTATTTTTTGGTGGGTCGATTAGAAACCCAAATAAAGTAATGGGAGATTTACTTTATTCCTACGAACCAGAGATTTATGAGTTCGGGGGCTTGATTACGCTAGATTTCGCTAACGCCCTTTCGGTACCTTTCTTTTTATTTTGAAAAGTGTTTGGCAAGCAAGTTTGGATTGATTTTAAATTTATTTCCCTAACATGTGAGGTGATCATGCGGGTGCGCAATCCACCAATTTAACATCCAAGGAAAGCAATGAATAAATTGCAAGAACTTACCTCAAAGTAACGAAAGCATCTGCAATGTTAAATCAGAATTCACATCGACAACCCTAAATATGATTTCTAATTAACACACAATTTCTTTTTTGTTTTCACTTAATTAATGGAAATCGTGCAATATGCAATGCAATATTAATTAAATGACCTAATTCTAATGACATGCAATTACTAATTGAATGAACCTAGCAACAATCACTAAATGGCATGCATTTCATGAATCTAATCCTAATGACGTGCATATGACGTTTTTTTGTATTTTTCATGAAATTCCAAATTTGGTGAAATGTGAAAATTACCTAATTAGATTAAGATCCTATTTAATTTATATTAGGAATTAGGTTGAGCCATATCCTAATTTAAACCAAGATATTATCTTAACTTAGCAGTCTCTAACCTAAGATGCAGTTTATTTAAATCAATCTAAACTTAAAATGAAATATGCAATCTTTTTGTGTTTTCGGGATAAATAAAGCAATTAAATGATAAAACACCAAATCATTCGCAATCACCGAAGATACTATCCATCGCTCGAATTTGAAAACGATATCTAATCCAACTCGATTATTTCGCTAATAAAATCGATAAATTGATCTTAAGCCTTAAAGATCAAGATATCAATTTCACTCCCGCGTGGTTAATTATTCCATCTAAAGCCTGATAGATGGAATAAAAAATCCATGTCGGTTGCGAATTGGGCAACAAATCCTAACCGGAAATACGTTCATAATTGAAATATGCACGTAAGATATTAAAAAGCACGCATTAGGCAATAAATATATCCAAATCAAATTTAGATAAGATAATTACCTGATTCCACAAATAATGCTACCAAATTTGAACCGAACGGAATCCGCTCAATGGGTGACGGCGGTGCGTGGTTGTGTTCGGCTAGATGCGGAGACGACCAGCCATGGGCGGATGATTAGTTTCTGCAATGGGACTAGCGTGAAGGATTCATGGACAACAGTTTTCGTCAAGACGGACGGTGACGGGCTCACGACCAATGAACCTGCAAGAATAGAAAGTTCGTAAAATCAACTCGGTTCGGATACGAGCGGGAATGGCAGCATCGGGGCTTCGGACGAGTGCAGGAGCTCCGCCTAGGTTATTGAACGTGGAGACAAAATCCACTATTTCGAAGGAAGCATGTTCCTGGGTCCTTGTGTCGAATATGTCAGTGAGTAAACATCTTCACGATCTCCTTTTCCACCGGAACGGATTACTTTCTTCAAACTCATCAATCTTTTAGACCCGTGGTTTCTCTCAACTTTGTTCCCTTTTTGAATCCGTGGGACGCCGCGGTTTTGTTGCTGATCATGGACAAAAGCAACGGTAAACCTGCAAAAGAGAGCGAGAACACAAGGAATCGTCTAGGATATTAATCCTGATGAACTCGCCGAAATTGCAACGGTTCAGCAATAAACAACAACTCAGCGAAACGAGGCAAGGATCGGCGTCGATGTTGAGAAGGCCAACTGAGGGACTCTTGGACTGCTGTTCACAAGTAGCTGGAGTAGATCACGGTTGGTGGTGGTGAAGATCAGGACTGCGGCTCGTTCACTCGGTCCAATACGGGAAGCACTGTAGCTAGCAGGAGCACAACGTCGCAGTGGGAGGAGTCGTGAAGCCGAGACCGCGAAGAAAATACCTCGCTCTAGCCTCTATTCTCTCTCTGGATTATTGTGTGCTCGGTGTTGACCAGGGAAGAGAGACAAAGCCCCCCTCCTATTGGACGAAGCAAAGACTCCTCCTTTGTCTTCTTCTCCCTTTGCTTATGGACGCTTGTTACTCTTCTTTTTTTGACTGCAAGATGTTGACCAAAGACCACGAAGATCTGCTGGAGCAATTATTGAACACTTGGACTCCTTGATGATTGCCGTGGAATTGGTAGCCCTGGCCACACGAGGAGCAATGACAATGACGTAGGCTCAACAGGAACGAAGCCACGAGCCGACGTAGATCTCGTAGCTTTCTGGAGATATCACGGCAAGGCCACCTTGTTGTCGGGAGGTAAGCGCGGCAATGGATTACCGTCTCGTGACGGCGAACAGCGACAGCCGATGTGAAGCTCAGTGGCAAGGTCAGCAAGGTCGCAACCACAAGAGGCTCGACATGTGATGATTGGCTGAACGCTCCTCACCCTCTCTCATGTTTTCTGCAGCCGTGTCTTCTCAATTGCGTCGCCGTATGTGTCGATAGGTGTGGCCTCCTTTTATTCTTCGTCTGCGAAGGTCCTTTATAGGCAGAGGGTTTAAACTATCATGGAAAGAAAGCATATTTCGTTTCCTTCTGTGCATGCTTTGAAATATATTCTATTTCCTTTTCTTTTCCTCATTGACCGAATGCCTTCTCTGCAGGGATATATCTTTTTTGCAAATCCATGTGCCCGCAGTGTAGAACGTGCCCAACATTCCCTTCTCATGCTGATCTTTCCAATTTCCTTTGTGCATATTGTACGAATCGGACCAGATAAATTCTTTCCTCTTAAAATAATGCTGGTCAATTTCTTGCTCTCCACGTTGACCGAATTGTGGCTAAGCGCATAATTTTCCTTCCCGTGGATGGGCTTCTCCATGTGCGAATCGGTGGCCGCTTACACGCTGTCCTTCCTTTGCATTCGTTCCCTTAAATGCACAAATATGTCGGTGCCAATATGCTGGAAATTTCTTAATCAACTTTAACAATTTAGGACACCCATGTAAATGTAATATCAATCACCACGGAGGAATTATTCACTTATCCAAAGTTTAAAGCCATCCATTCACCGCCGGCCCAACAAATATGCAATTAAATGAAATATGCTCCTAATGACCATATGTTATGCAATTATATTTTTTTTTTAGGGGTTAAAATTAATCCCTGATTTTTATGCGATAAATGACTAAACGGGTTGCCAAAATTTAGGTGTCAACAGGTCTCCATTGATGTCATAGATGGGGTTAAAAATATCACTAATGGTAATCAAACCTACTAATTACTCCGATCATTATGAATTCCGCGTGATTTGATCATAAGTCTCATTGATAAGGAAAATTGGTAAGTAACTGGATTTAAATCAATCTTACCAAGCCTTGCTCGGCCACGTATCGATGACTTCATATATCTAAATATTTTCTTAGTTTTTTAGCCTGCTTGGTAGGATTGAAGATTCATTAAAAAAAAAAAAAAAAAAAAGTGCATTTGGAGAAAGATGATGAGTTAATGAGTTTCGAGTTTTTCTAGTTGAACTATATTAGAAAGTGTATTTAACTTTCTTTGTAAAGTGTAGCCAAAAATGAGAAACTCTAGTACACACTACATTTGCTTAGTAATTTCATTCCCTGTCAAATCAAAGTGTAAGTCATTATCAAAATAATCGGATACTTCTAACAAAATTTGGCAAGGAAGACTTCGTTTAAGTGTGAACTGAGATTTTGCATTCAGATTATGTTGTCGATTTACGCATTTTGACTTGGATAAAGAATAACACTTCAAATTGGTAAAGCGTCCACAAACCAAAAAGAAAGGGGGAAAGGAGGGGAGAGGGAGTGTCCACTAAGGTTGGATGTGACGGGTATTGCATCTAGAATTTAGCTTATTCTACTTTTGTCTCTAGTGACATCACAAATGAGGTTAAGAATATCACTAATGTTAATCGAGCCTACTAATTACTTCGGATTTTATGAATTCCATGTGACTTCTTCATAAGTCTTATTGATAGGAAAACCAGTACGTAATTGAATTTAAATCAATCTTACCAACCCTTGCTTAGCCATGTATCGACGACTTCATATATCTAAAGAATTTCTTAGTTTTTTAGCCTGCTTGGTAGGATTGAAGATTGATTAAAAAAAGAGTGCATTTGGAGAAATTTGATGAATTAATGAGTTTTGAGTTTTCCTAGTTAAATTATTTTACAAAGTATATTTAAATTTCTTCATAAAGTCTAGTAAAAAACGAGTAACTCCTATAAACACTACATTTGCTTAGTAATTTCATTCCCTATCAATTCAAAGCGTAAGTGATTATCTAAATAATTAGATATTTCTAACGAAAATTCGTAAGGAAGACTTCATCTAGTGTGAACTAAGATATTGCATTCAGATTATGTTGTCCAAAAGAATTTATGCATTTGGACTTCAAAAAGGAATGGCACTTCAATAGGAGTGTCCACAGAGAAAGGGGGAAAAGTGTCCACTAAGGTTGGATGTGAGGTGATCTTTGAGTAATGGTGAAGATATCAACATTAGAGAAGATTGATGGCTCAAGATCAGAGTAATTGGGGTGGTCCGCGAATCTGGCCAGAGAAAGTAGCTGAATTAATCAACAAGGAAGAATCCAGATGGAAGGAAACCGTTGTACAGAATTTGTTTGATGAGCTGATTATTAATGAAAGTTTTAGCAATTCCCTTGCAGATGAAGATGAGAAAGAGAAACTTATAAGTCGGGGACCTATTCTGGGAAGCACTTCCAACCATCTCAGACACAAAAACATTCAGCAGCAAACAGATCAAGCATCATCATCATCATACCAGACCCCTAAATCTCTATGGCATTTGATACGGAAGTTGATTACCACTCCAAAAATCAGGTTTTTCGTTTAGAGTTTGTGCCAATAGGCACTTCCCACATAAAAAAAGAATTTGGTTCACTAAAAGAAAAATTTACCTGCCATTTACCTGCCATCTTGCCTTCTGTGCCAACAAAGCCTAGAAACAGTTGAAAACCTCTTCCTTCACTGCGGACGGATGAAAGAAGTCTGGTTGAATCCTGCAATAAAGCTGCAGATCTCGTTCAGGGGTCTCAAAGGAATGGAAGGATGGTTCTTAAACTACCAAAAGATTTGCAAAAATTATGAGTGTCTTTGGCTGCACAGCGGGACATCTTAGCATATGCGGAAGCCATGAAACTCTTCAGTACACGAACTGAAACTAGTTATGGAATTCAATAATTGGGCTTTGAGAAGTGCACTAACTGATTGCGATCTGCTAGCATGGGACGTGGAACCTCTCATCACCGAATGCAAGAGTCTGATGGCCCAATCCTCTTAACTTGTACCCTTCTTTTCAATTTCATCATCCTTTTTCTCTAGCAATTGATTCCACTAACCAGCTTGATTTCTGAGTTTGCTCCTTTTGTGACCAACCACTACCACTACTCGCTCCTTTAAATGTTGAGTGGCCATGCTAATTGGACTCACTTATTTGATGTGACCAAACACATATGATAAAGTGAAGTCTATTTTTTCCACTTTCACATAAGAAGTAGTAATTAAAGACGTAAATCTTATCATTTAAATATACTCAATTGGTAAAATAGAAAACTTTAAAACGAGGAGAAAAGAGAAATAAAAATACCAGCAATGGCACACGAATGGTACAGTAGGCAGCCGATACCTGGGTAGAGTGCCCTCTCTTGCTTTTCCACATCAGCTCTTAACTCTTAATATGGAGGATTGCCGTATTGCAATTACATTCAACGAAGCAAGTAACAGTAGGTGATGGAAGGATCGAGTTGCACATAAAAAAGATCAAGCAAGTTGAGATACTCAATCTAAAGAAAAGTTTGAAAGACAATCAATTGTTCACCCCAAATTCAAGTGGAAAAGCAGCTATGCAATTCATACCCCTAAACACGTACACGTTAACCAGCGGCTTCGTGGGCTCCATGACCTCCATTTTGCTTGGTTATAATAAATTATATTGCAAACGTCATTTTTTAATGCATCAGAAATGAAAAAAAAAAAAAAAAAGCCAAAAAAGTTACTTAATTTCGGATGACATCATCCACTTTTTCCATTATTATTTTTTTTAAAGCCAAGCAAGTTAATTTCAGATAGAAAGTCCATCACACTTTAGTTCTTGTCATTCTTATCTAATAATCATATATATTTAGAAAATAAATTCAAATCAAAAGGGAGAAAAATAAGGCACATAATATACGTATTTTTTCAATTTCTTGTATGTGATTATGATTTACATGGAAACATTGTAATGACAGACAAGATTTTGTTTTTCATTTTTATTTTTGAAATTTTGGCAAAAATAGGTGTGTTAAGTGAAGTGGTAATAATCTTGACATGAATCCTCAATGTGTTACCGCTCCTCGGGTTGTCAACGGCACGGCAAACCTTCGATTGAATTGGCTGCCACTAGACGATTGTGTTAGCGAGGCCAATGCCCCACCATCAATAACCCTAGAAGTAATAACACGTTAAGGATGCACGTTAGGATCTTTAGCTCCTTTATGTGTATAACTACTTCACTCATAACTCCTATATCTGCCAAAGTTTCCAAAAAAAAAAAAAAAATCTTATCTATCACTACAATATTCCAACGTAATTATAATAAAAAACAAAAATAACATTATGTGCCCTATGTTTTTTTTTTTTTTTTTTTTATACCTGAAACCCCGTATGCGGTCGGTAACAGGGTAAACCCGAAGGACGCTAGCGGATGACCCATCACCCCAACGTCGCATTAAGATCCCGTGCGGCCAGCGAGATTCGACCCCCTCCACAAAATCGATCGAACGAAAATCGATCGTACAGCCGTGCCCTACGTTTCTCCCTTTTGATTTGAATTTATTTTCCTTATATATATAATTATAAGATAAGAATAACAAAAAATGATAAGTGTGATGTACTTTATGTCTGAAATTAACTTGCTTGACTTAAAAAAAGAAAAAAAAAAAAAAAAAGTGAATGATGTTATTCGAATTAAAGTAACTTTTTTTTGGCATTTTTTTTTTCATTTCCTATGTATTGAAAAAATTGACGTTTGGCAATATAGAGAGAGGATTTACTATGACTGAGCAAAATGGAGATCATGGAGCTCGGGGCGCCGCGGATTAAGGCCATACTTGTTTAGAGGCATGTTTTGCATCAATACTTTTCCACCTAAATTTAGGGTGATTGGTTGTTTTGCATTAATCGGTGCTCTCACCCTTTTATAAGGACAGATGTAAAATTGTTGAATGGTCGAAAATAAAGAGGGTCATTGTTCAATGTCTTTTTATTTATTTTTCTCTTGTGTCTGAACAATCAGTTTCCACATAGAAATTGCACCGGGACTTCGTGAATCTAGTCATGGACATAAATGGACTTATCATATCCAGCCCTTTTCAATCTTAACCTCACCAAGCTCAATCCCAAATCTAACCATATAAGCGCACACCAAGTCCATTTTCAACTATACATATACACGCACGCATATATGTATTATATCTGTTTCTCCTTTTGTTACTCACAGAATCGAACAAACTTACTTGTAAATAAATGCAAGCAAGATCAATGTTCAAGCCTTTAGGCAGAAGCATCCGTACGTTGTCATCTACTACCTTTGGCCGTCGCCGGAGTGCCTCCGTCGGCCACCACCTCGACTCCCACTGATTCAGAACTCACGCACGGCCGCAGCATGACCCAAAAAAAAAAAAAAGGAACGCCATGAACAAACCGGTGCCAATGAGTTTAGAGATTAACACGGAGGCCGTCGTTTTCCGGTTACTTCCTCTTCGGCGACCAGCAACGAACGCAGTGGTCAGATTCAATCTCGGCAACAACTGTATCCGACTGAAATCGAGCTCAGCAATCAATAAGCAGTCAAAATAATCCACACGAATTTAGTTTAAGAATTTCGCCGAACGTATGGTGCGCAGTTTATTGAGGAGCAGATATTTAACCATTTCAAGTTCAGATTCCAACATAGGTTCGAGCTTACAAACGCTAGATGCTCGCAATCGGAGAAACAAACTCAAATGGATCGCGTCAACAGAGGATTCAATATCTGAGCTGCAGTACGGGTGGAGGATCGGATTCGGAGCCTGCGGAAGAGCTTCACAACTGGAACGGGCGGGAGACGGCGGCGCCTGCGAAGATGGCGGGAGACGTCGTGAGGGCGATGGGGAAGTCCTCTGGAGTGAAGACACGAGGCGGTGAGGAAAAACGACTCCCAACTCTTTCGGCAACCGCGATTGAGAAGAGAGGCGAAAGAAGCCACGAAGGCGACGGCGACGGAGGCGGCGGCGGCGGCGGCGGCGGCGGTAGAGATGACCTTGCAGCGACGATGGGCCGCGTCGACGGGCGAAAGAGGAAGAAAGAAGAAGGTTTCTCGGATCGCTTTGCTAGAAAAGATGTCCGTTTTTCTCTCTCGTTTTCTCAGCTTTGAACGAAGGGAGTCGGTTACAGGAGAGAGAAAGATGAGGAGAGAGAACGACGTCTTTCTCAATTGGGCACATTCTACTCAAATAAAGTTTTCTAATTCAAAAAAATCGCATAATGTCGTGATACATTTTAAGCTCCTTCCCTATGTAGATAGCCACGTCAGCAATTGTTGACGGCCACTAATCAGAGGATTGCATTAGAATTCTACACAAAATGACAATATTAAAAAACGTTCGATATGTTTAAGACTTGATTTGATAATTTTCTCTTGATATATAAAAAAGATTTGATTTAACGAGAGACTGCACTTAAATTCACCGCATATATCACTGCTTAGATTCACCGCATATCACTACTATTAACGAGAGACTGCACTTAAAAGGAAACAAGAGAGAAAACGTATGAAAGATGGAAACTATTTGAAAATAAGTGAAAGGGTGAGATCACAAGTCATGACCTTATGAAACTTAATTTTACAAAATTTTGTGATATCAATTATTCTAAAAAATTAAAGTGTCAGATAAAAGTATTGTCTAGTATTTCAATAATGTAACAAGTTCAGTTTAAAGTTAATTGCAAGAAATTTTTGTTCAAACACCATTTGTGCTATAGGTTTTGACGGCATACACATTAGGAGAACCTATTCAAAAGTCTCATGCGTTCGGCCCAGGGGCCATTGGTTTTCTTGTCTTCATTACGATTTTGGATATGCTTTTAGTGTCTTTTCTTAATTAAAAATTTTGACTTATTTTATGATGTATCGTTCATTTAACACCATATTTTCTCAATTTCTATTAAAAAATGTCACATTAGATTTCCAACATTCAACACAATTGGTAGATATCATGTCGAAAGGATAAAATTGCACCCTATTACAAAATATATAGAACTTGCTTGTACTTTCTTTTAAAAAAAAATTGGGAATTGATTGTATTTTGGACCAAATATTTTGACTTTTAGTGTAAATTTCTCATTCATATCGCTACTACAATATTAATGTTTTCATTACAATATCGGGCAATCACACAAGTCCATATATAGAGGAAAAGAACTTGATAGAAAAAAATATATAAATATATACATGTGCGCATACATAATGTCAACAAAATGCACAAGCACATGAATAATGAGGTCCATAAACTTGAACGGTGCAGCAAAATAGAAGTCACTGCTAAAGATTGTGGTCCTCAGGAACAAAATGGGGGAGAATTGGATTTTATAAGATGTCAGTAATTTATGTATGGATCGGTTTCCTGTAGTTGATCTGTGATTATTTCAAAATTTAATCATCAAAAAGAAAGAAAATAACTTTTCAAAAGCATTGAGAAATTGTCAAATTAGAGACCAGGATCCCAACGTGTCTATAGAAAAGCTCCATATGATTCATTGATTATGCTCAATACTCCAGTATATTTCCCGTTAGCATATATGCATACGAAAAATTGTGCGCGCTAAACCTTTTGGTAGGCTTACATATGGACAAAAATACATAATCATCATTGTTGAAAAGCATTATGGAGACGAATAATGTGAAACCCATAAGATTAAACAAAATAATTTTTAAAAAAATGACAAGGATATATATGTAAAAGTGGTTGCAAAGCTTTGCCATTAGCTCTACTTGCCAAGTTACGTAAAAAAAAAAAAAAGGCAGTAAATCTGGAAGACAGATCCCGGGTGACTGAGGTCTCAATGGAAATAAAACTGGAAAATCTGAAATTAATTACATGCAACCCAAATTAAAAATCCATGACATCAGGTACAATTGTACCCAAGCACAACTGTCTTCGTTCAAAATATAAAATTAAACTTAGATCAGAACATTAAACATTCCCAAAGATGACATTTCGAAGTAGAATATGTCTCGAGTCAAGACTATTCCAAGGATGTGCTAACACCGTTGAATTTAGTAAATGATATGTAACAAAACATGTTGCACAAAATATGACACTTATCAATGAGATCACAATCCGATTGACAAGAAAATATGGAAAAACGACCACGCTTGCGATGAATGTTGTGTGCAAAATCACCATCTATCTATTTGCATATATCTGAATCTCACATGAGAGATTGAACTGAATGCCATCCACTACTTCAACAAGGACACAGATGTCCTAGGGTATCAGGAAAGATGTGCCACCCCAAATTTGTTTTGCTAGCTTAATGATTGCTTCCTTAACATCTGCAAGCCCACTCATATTACACTCGCCTCTTCCCATTTACTCTGTTTCACTCTTACTGGCTTCCTGTTTCTCTCTCTGAATCTGCGTATGAAGTTTACTGCGATTACATCTGGAAATCCATCGCCATCCTCATAAAGTACAGCTGGATCCACTAATTGATTGTTTTCAAGCATTACCTTTAAATCATTCTCCAGTGGTGTGCATCTTAGCATATATCCCAACCTTTTCACGGTTCCACCCGATACTCTAAGTTTAATGCTAAATCGTAAATAACTCTCGTTAAATTGCCCAAAATCAACTCCTCCCTCCAACACTCCCCATAACACATTTGATTGAGATACTGAATCCACACATGATCCGAATCAAATGAACCGAGAGTACCTGATAGCACATTCCGCCTTTGGCCGTGAACATGTGGCACAATGTCAAAAGATATTTCCTTTTCTCCACCTTCTACACTGACAACAACACAAAGAGCCAATCCTCGAAACTTGTCATAGAAGTCCTGTGAAGCCATGAAAGATATGGTACTATCTTCAACAAGACAAACTCCTTTGGCATCTCTCCTCCAGGGCGAACAATTCGGAGATCAGGAGAAATTAAGGAATAACGCCACTTCTGTTAAATGATCAAACTGTTAGAAACACCCAAGTTGTGATAGTTGAAGTAAAAGAGTTTGATTTGAGTATATTGCTTTTAATTCACAGGATAGCAAATCATTCCCTTGCAAGTGTTTTAGCCACCCCTATTACATATACATGCATCACTCTAAATTAGATTTGTTTGTTTGTCTAGAATTTTCAGCTTTTGCATTATACCAACACAGTGCGCCCAACTTTCAGTATCACCATGCGCGCAAAGAGAGAGAGAGATTGGGAGAGGTCAACCATGTTCATTTCTTATGTGGAGTAATTTGTTGAATTATCTTCTCGTGTGGTCATTTTACTATTTTGCAAATCTTCTATTTCATTTGAACTATCTTCCTCTTTGCTTGTTTGATCATGTTCATGCATGCAGAATCAACTTGTATTAGTTGCTTATCTAGCATTTTCAGCTTTTGCAATGTACATACAATCGCCCAACACAGACTCTGTATCAATCACAGAGAGAGAGAGAGAGAGAGAGAGAGAGAGAGAGAGAGAGAGAGAGAGAGAGAGAGAGAGAGAGAGAGAGATACCTCAACTGTGAATTCGTCCATCCATTCTTTGACATTCATGGGATCCAGTACTCTTATGCTTGTTTGATAATCTTCATTTTGAATCTCGAAAGTATAGCTGGATCCATCAATTGATCATCTTTCAAATCGTTCTCTAGTGGCTTGCATATAGGCGGAATCCACACTCTTTCACAACTGTACCATCCGAGTTTCTGCTCTAATCATAAGATGGAATTGACTCCTGTCATCTGCACCAAAGGCATCTTCTAGTCCTCCCCACAGCTGCGATATTTCATAAATCCGAAGGCACACATGATCCAATAATGATGAAGTGACAGGTTCATAAAATCCGTCCTCCTTTTGCCATTAACAAATGCATGGAGCCACAAATTGAAAATTATCTATTCGTTCATCTTTTCGGAATACAACACAGATAGCTAACCCCATGAACTTCTTATACAAGTCCTTTGAAGCCGTGAAAGATATATAACCCTCTTTATTACGGTGCAACCACTGTGGCATCTCTCCTCCAGGTAGAAGAAATTCACATACCATTATAATTATAATGCTCTCTGGGATTAAAATGCTGTCATAGATGTAAGCTGTTAGATAATTTTTCTAAATTGGCACATAAAAAGAGGAGTTTCAATGAGTTAAGTGGGTAGTCCTAGAGTTTAGCTCTAGTTAGCAATAGCATTACAATGGTGTTTGGTAATTAATTGGTGGAAACAGGATATTTATTGTAGAAGATTTTGTAATTGGATGAACTTGTATTGTTGACATATATTGTTGAAGCTTTTCATTCGGTGATCCTTGTAATTCCATAGCAAACTAGAGTTCTATAGATAGAGAAAATGTCATTCACGTTGCCCTATAGCCACCTCCACTACATATACATATAGAATCACTTTCTATATATTTGCTTTTCTTAATTAGCTGATCAATCTTGGATTTTCAGCGTTTTGTGTGTGGGTGGGGGGAGAGGGAGAGGGAGAGGGAGAGAGAGACTAACCTCAGGGTTGAACAAATCATTCATGGTCAATCCACTACTAGCAATTCATGACATGAATTTAAGTAGACATATTGAACATGAGATATGTTGGAGGCAATTTTACTTAGAGATTTGCAACTTTTTGCTGACAATCGAATCAATTGCTGGTGGAATCTTGTGGATCTCTTTTAGTTTTTGGCAATATGAAACATCCAATGATTCTAACTTAGGAAAACATGAAGGATTCTGTAGGAATTCTACTTCTGATAGATTGCATCCATCAAGGTGTAGGCTCGATAACTCACTAAATCCTGTCTTCATGTGGGGATCACTCAAATCCTCCTCCATCTTTGGAAACTTGGTTAGTTTTGAGCAGCCACTGAGGCTCAAAGTTTCAAAGATTGTTCAACCTGTAAATGCTAGATGGAAGGATTGCCAGTTTCTTGCAATTATCTAAATATGCTTCTTCCAATGAGACAAGATTTTCTATGGATGCAGGAAGTTCCTCAATTGAAGTCCCAACTAAAAAAGTTGACGCAAGCCTTTGATTTTATCTGGAATATCAGGGAATCTTTGCAATTTTGAGCAATAACTGAGATAGAGAAGTAGAAGATTCTTGGATTGGAGTACATTGGGGAAATGATGAAGTTCAGAGCACCCACTTAAATTCAACAATTGCAAATTTTCATGATATCCAATTGATTTGTGGACACGCTGCCAAGTTTTTGCACTCACTGAGATCCAATTCCTCGAGATTTGGAGTACAGCTGATGTCTGGCATACAAACTAGTGACTGGCATTTATGGAAGTTGATGTGCTTTAATTTTTTAAATTCCTGCAAGAAATATCCCACAAAAAAAAAAAAAAAACTGAGTTAAATATTCATTTAAAATATCTGGCTCCGATTTTTCCCACATCATAATTCATAAGCATTATCGCAAAACTTTGATGAGCAAGTAACTACTTCTATTTTATCGCAGTATGTATGTATGTATGTATGTATGTATGGACAATTCTGCTGTTCAGTAGGGCAAAAATCAGAACATTGTTCCGTGCTGGGAAAAGGTGAAATAATATGTATAAAAGAATACGGTAATTGGAGATGTTTTCCTAAGAACAATAACAAACATCATCAGATTCAATATATAGCTATAAGCAATGAAAAAGCACCAAGTAAATACGTACCTTAAATTGTCTGGGCACTACCTTGATCTTGCTATTCTGCATATCAAGTCCGACTAATTTCTTTGGACCATGGCTAAATTCTAGAGTCGAACCACAATTAGGCCATTCAAACCACCTTAACCCATTAGGGAGATGAATGGGACCTTGAATAGAATTATTTACATTAAACAAGATGAGCAACCTCAAGTTTTTCATCTTTGTGAAAGCATCAGGACCAATATACATATCTTCTGGCTTTGGTAGTTGCAAGACTATGGCTTTTATTGCTTTTGTTTCCTGTATAATTTTTTCGAACATATTTAGGTTTATTTGTAACTATAGTAAAAAAAAGTCAAAGATAAGAATTGATTATGAATAAATACACCAACAAGTCTTACCTTATCTTTTGATAGAACATCAAGAACATCATCACGAAGCCATAATCTACTGCGGTTTATGGGATCATCACGATCTTCATCTTTAACAATATCCATACCCATTAATTGTATTAAGTCATGCATTTGTATTTCCTCTTCCTCTTCACTAATCAAGCAACGCTCAATGAGAATTTGTATCTGAGTAGTTGTGTCAAAATCAAAGTAGCTATCAAGAACTTTCTTAATGTATTCCATAGTACTCCCCTTGAAGAAACAGGCAATGTGCAGAAAAATCTGCTGTTCACAGTAATCCAATCCATCATAACTTACCTTTAACACATCATTGATGTCTTGATTAGGAAATTTGGCAAGTGTTTGCAAGGTACTTTTCCATTCACGCTCTCCTCTTTGATACAATAAACCACCCAACACCTTAAGAGCCAAAGGAAGGCCTCTCGCATAATGCAAAACTTGATCAACAAGATTGCTGCTTATTGCTATCTCTTGATTTCCTGGAAAAGCATGCTTTCTTAAAAGATCAAGAGCTTCACCATCCTTAAGAGCTTTAACTTCATATATATAATCTTGATCTAGCCCATGAGAAGTTAGTAGATGCTTATTTCTTGTTGTGATAATTATCCTACTTCCTTCACCGAACCACTTTGGCTTTTCGGCTAAAGCATCTAATTGGCATGCCTTATCAACATCGTCAAGAATAATGAGAACTTTCTTATTAGAAAGTCTATCTTGAACTAATTGACTTCCTTCATCAACACTAGAGATTCTTACTTCATCCCCGGGTAATAATTGTGATAGCAATTTTTCTTGCAAAGGAGCCAAATCAACGGAATTTTTGGAATTTTCTCTAACTCTTGCCAAGAAACTAGCAGCTTGAAACTCTCTAAAGATATCGTTATAAATGGCTTTAGCAAGGGTCGTCTTCCCAACACCTCCTTGTCCCCATAATCCTACCATAAGAACATCATCTTTAGACTGTAGATTTAAGATTGTTTTAAGCTCATCTACTTGGGAATCTATCCCCACCAGATACTTGGCTACATTTAATGGCATTTGATTGAGTTGAGTTGAGATCTCCCGTACAATTTGTTGTATAAACCCCGCTTCATATCTGACAAGTAAAAATTTGTTGAAATTGCTTATAGAGTAATCCAAAGAAATGAATAAGTAATTAAAGAGAATTGTTGAGGAAGAAACTAGTCCAAAATATATCTAGAGATGATCGTCCGAATATGTTCAACTAGTAAGATGCCCATGTCTACATTGGTCTATGACTATATTTTTCATCTTATTCTTCATGTTATGTGTTAATTTATTATTGCATTTATTAAAAATTCAAGTTAATTATTGGATATGCTAAATGCTGATAGGCATTGTCTTGATCTCTTTACAAAGTTCATCATTTTTTTTTTCCTTAGATTTTCCGAATGCCTTCCGTTTTATCTGGTATTTCTCTTAGCAAAGTAGTAGCTGTGATGGAAACCAACAACGTGAAGTCCAAGTTAGCATTACCATGGGGTAAATCCTAATAAAAAGCAAAGTATTTTATCCTTTGGGATGACTTGAGTCCCACTTTTCAAAGTAGACTAACAAAGACACGTACGCCCGCTGTTGGGACAAAAAAAACTATCTTTTTAATTACCTTCTTGCTTTTTAAAGTTTCAAGTATTTACAAGAATGTCATTAAGGGCTGCATTTCTCTTTTAAAACCTAGTTTTTCATTCTTTCTTCTTATAAAAAAATAAAATAAACATTTCTAATAAAATAAAAAAAATAAACATTTCTAATAAATAAAAAAGGGTTGATAGAACACAAAATTTATCTTCTCCTATGTATGATGGGATACGTAATGAGGTAATACTCTCTTGACAAAATATTTTTCTCGAGAAAATGACTATGTGGATACAAAGGATGGGAGAGATGCTCTTGCGAGAGAGGTGCCCATATTGGTCAATGAAAGGCTTTATGTAATTGAAATAGAGACTAATTTAAAGAAGCCTGAAGGACAGCTTCAACTCAAGTCCTCGAAGTCCAAAAATGCAGCAAGATAAATTTGTTTCAAGATATTAGTCAAAAATTTGTTTCAGGATATTTCTTATTTTCATTTTCGTCTTTTTTTGAAAAAAAAAAAATTCGATCAGCCAAAATAAAAGATTCAATTTAAGTTGGTATTTTACTATCATGAGTTTTTTTTTTTAAAACAAAAAATATTTTTTTACAAATGTATTTTAAGATATATGAAAAATCACTAAACTAATGCTAATTAATCATATATGGGCCATATGACACAATTATGCTATGCGTCTTGCCCTACCATGTGTTGCCACGTGGTAATGACATAGCAAAGTTCCCCGCCACATGGTGTACAAATGAGTGAAAACTCTCCCAGCTTTAACTATATATAGTAGGTATAAGATGTCAATATAGATTAGTATACGTTAGTTTTTTTTTTTTTTTTTATACGTCAGTTTTTTTGTATTATGTACTGTCTTTATACCAGAGAAACTTGTTATATTGGACAACTATGCAATTTTCCTTTTAAAGGATTATCAGTTTGCAAATTCAAAATTTTAGGTTTCGGAAAAAAAGAACATTTCATATTTGTCTGGAATTTTAATATTCAAAATCTACTTAAAAGAGCAAAAAAGGGAACGGGCGAGCCATGTCCGGGTCCTCAACAGGGGATAATCTCGTGCCTGGCCTTCGCCCCAGCCTCGCAGCCTCGCAACCTCGCAACCGCATGTCCCCGCGATCGTGACATGCCCCTCAACGTCGCCCGTCCTCGCCGTTGTCGCCTGTCTTTCTCTGTGACAGAAGAAAGTCTTAGCCGTCGTTGCCGACCTCCGGCGACCATCGCCGAAGGCTACCCACCCCTCGATCTGGGTTCGACGCCCCAGATCTGGGGTCGCGAGTCGTCGCCTAAGCCCCTTGATACAGAGAGACGGAGAGGGGCTGAGGTGACGCGGTTGGGGCTGCGTGGGACGTAGCAATCGGGCGGCGGCGTGGCCATCGGGGGCTTTGAGAGGACGAACGGGCTGCTCTGTCTCGCTCGCACATTGTGCTCTGTTTCGTGTGCTAGATAAGGCGTGATCTGTGTTGTGTGAGTGTGTGTTTGCTTGAGAGTGAGGGTAAAATTACCCGACTTTATAGGATCCCAAACCTTGGAGAAAATCAAGCATCAAAAGATCTAGACTAATTGAAGTAGTAGAGTTGTTCTCACATACCCATCAGTAAAATGCCACCCGGACAAGTAGCCAGCATCAGTAGAGAGCTTTCTTCCATCTCTTTACTTGCTCCGAATTCTTCCCGAACTTGACCTCATGCTCACCCATAGCTTGTCCATAGCTCTGTTTCTGCCCTCTCACATCTCTTGGTTCTACTTTGTAAAACACCGGAAATACCATGAGGCCTTTTTGCTCCTTGCACTCCATGATTTTCGTTAACTCTTCCAAACACCATGCCGAAGAGGCGTAGTTCTCAGAGAAAACCACAATCGCGATTTGCGATTCCTCGATTGCTTTCATAAGTGCAGGTGATATTTGTTCTCCCTTCTTTAGCTCTTCATCATCGATGTAAGTGGATATCCCTGCTTGAACTAGAGCTGTGTAGAGATGACCGATAAAGTGAGAGCGGACATGAGAGCGGACATCTGGACCTCTGAAACTCAGGAAGACATCGTAACTCCTTCTGGGCTTCTTGGAGGAAGAAGAAGCCGTTACATCGTATCTCCTTTTGGGCTCCTCGGAGGAAGAAGAAGCCATTACATCGTAACTCCTTTTGCGCTCCTTGGAGGAAAAAGAACCCATCAGAATCAGTTGAGAAGATTTTTTTTTTGATCTTCAAGGAAGATTGAGGGTTAACAATAAAAATTCTTTTAAAGGTCAACGGACAATATTATTGGAGGCCAGTTTTCTGATTATTAATCAATTTCAGAAAATGGAAGGTGACTAATGAGCAATCTGAGCGTGGGAAAACATCGTGATGATGGACCCGCTATAGATTAATTGTAAGACTTGCTTTTTTCATTTAAGATTACATTTGACCGAGATGTCTTATCCGTGCACAAATGTTTATGCAAATTCATTATTAATTAGATTGACTAATGAATTTGATCTTGAGGAAAATGGAAAAATTCTATGAACGTATTTCATGTCCCTTTGTTGGAGGCCAGTTTTCTGATTGTCAATCAGATGTACATGATGATGGACCCGTGACTAATGTACTAGCTTCGGGGAAAACGCGTGTGATAATGACCCGTGACAAATGTGCACATGATGATGGACCGTGACTAATGAGCTGGCTTCGGGGAAAATGGATTCCATAGTCCTTCGTTTTCCTTTTCTTTCAGTAGTGTCATCCCATCTCTTTTAAAAAGGTCAGCTACTCCATTGGCTCCCCAAAAAGTTACTTTAGTCCTTTGCCTTTCTTTTTCTTGTATGGAAAGTAGAGCATCTCATCTCTTTTCAAAAAGGTTAGCTACTGCATTGGCTTCCAGGAAATGACATTCGCAACCAATGCATCTTTCTTTTATTTCTCTTCTTTTGCAAATTATAAATAACCAGTCTCCTCGAAAGATATATCATTTTGAGTTTGTTTTTGTCTTTTTTTCTTATGTGCAAATAACGGTATACTACCCCTCATGCACGCACTCTTGCTTCAAAAGTTGGTTAACCATACTTTCATTTTTTTTTTAAAGTGACCAAAAAATGAAATCCTTTAACGCAGGTTGAAGAATTGAATTTTTATGTCACCCAAATCTATGCCTGATTTAGCAAATGAAATTACAATTTGTCATACCAGCTTTGGGTTCAAACTGTAGCCATTACAGAAAATGGGATAAAAAGCATCTAAGTAAATTAAATAGGACTAATTATACTACACTTGCATTAGCTCGATCCTTATGATATCTTTTCTTTTTTCTTTTTTTTTTTTTCTTTTTGGGCTTAGTCAAAAACCCAAGTGAATATTTGCTTGTCACTTTCAGAAAAATATAATGAAATAAGGCACCCCGCTCTACAAAAATGATTAAACTTTGATAGCCAAGTGACCCCCACCATTTATGTTTCCTACCAGCTACGTTTCTTTTAGAACAGCACACGCTCATCTCTAGAGCGAATCCAAGGCGAGACTCACAACCCATTCCCACCTATCGTCCATGCTACGACGCTGGGGAGGACTGTAAAGTAAACGAGAAAACTATGCACATGTGATATAACTGTGCGTTCAAGCCGCAGAGTAACGCATTCCACTCAGTGCATATGACCAAAGTTAATTCTTATCTCCACAATTCATATTCTCTTCCACAAAGTCGATGGATTTATTAGAGACCTATTGCACTTTAATAATCATAAATATCTACCTCGTTAAATCTACGGAATCAAGAGAAAGCATGGTGGAAACATGCTTGGAAATACGATGATTTCGTGCTGAAAGTTATTCAATTAGATCCATAATGTACGTGTCGAATGGGACAGCCTATTAAAAGGAGTTGTTACAAACTTTTAGGCACTAAAGAACCTATTCTAATAGTTAAAATTAGCATTATTTTTGCTATGCCTTTTATGCAAAAGGATGGTGCTTCCATTTTTTTTCTTTATTGTTTGTCAAAATGAGTGTGTCATGATGCACATACCAAAGGGAAAATTGTCCAAAACATTCTAAACCTATAGCACTTTAGTCAATTCAGTCATAAATATTTCAATTATACTAACTGAGTTCTAAATATTTTCACATTTGGTCAATTTAGTCTATTCAGCTAATTTTTTAGCTAGAAATTACTACGTGGATGGCTAGCGATGTGACACACTTTTTTTAAATAAAATTTTCAATTTTTATATATTTACTTTTCTTTGGCTTTTTTTTTTCACCCAATTTTTGGAGCTAGGTGAGGGTCGGCTGGAAACCCTTGCCAGCCCTAGCTCTAAAAACTAGAAAAAAAGGCAAAGAAAAGTTAAAAAAAGGAAAAAAAAAATCATCAAAATTCAAAATATTATTTTTAAAATGCCACATCAGCTCTAACCGTTCATGTCGGTAATTTCTAACCAAAATTGGCCGGATGGACTCAATTGGCAAAATGTGAAAAGGTTAATGACTCAATAGGCAAAATTGAAAAATTTAGGACTAAATTGATAAAAGTGTAATAGGTTTAGGATTTTTTTTTTTGACAATTTTCACCACATACCATAGACAAATCGATATATAATGGGAGCAAAGAAATCCAAAATAAGATAGAAGGCCTATTGGATAATTCAGAGGATAGCTTTGACATGTAAAACAATTCTAATTTGGTGAAAGCGTTTTGATTTGAGCAGATTTTCAAAGGTCAACAGAGAATATTATTAGGCCTTTCAATTATATTAGAATTTCAGAAAATGAAGGCATTTAAGGATGACCCGAATCTGAGCGTGGGATTTTATCGTGTGCTTTAGGTACCTATAGTATTAATTGTAAGACTTGTTTTTTCATTTAAGATTACATTTGACCGAGATGTCTTATCGGCACAAATATTTATGTAAGTTAAATTCATTATTAATTAGATTGTTAATGAATTTGATCCGTTGATATGAAAAGCAAAAATTCTATGAACGTATTTCATGTAGCCCTCGTTGGAGGCCAGTTTTCTGATTGTCAATCAGATGCACATGATGATGGACCCGTGACTAATGTGCTGGTTTTGGGGAAAACAGACATGATGATTGACCCGTGACAAATGTGCACATGACGATGGACCCGGGACTAATGAGCTGGCTTAGGGGAAAATGGATTCCATATCTTTTGTCCTTTGTTTTCCTTTTCCTTTAGTGTCATCCCATCTCTTTTATAAAGTCAGCCACTCCATTGGCTCCCCTAAAAGTTACTTTAGTCCTTTGTCTTTCTTTTTCTTGTATGGAAAGTAGAGCATCTCATCTCTTTTCAAAAAGGTTAGCTACTGCATTGGCTTCCAGGAAATGACATTCGCAACCAATGCGTCTTTCTTTTATTTCTCTTCTTTTGCAAATTATAAATAACCAGTCTCCTCCAAAGATATATCCATTTGATTTTTTTTTTTATGCAAATAACAATATACTACCCCTCATGCACGCACTCTTGCTTCGAAAGTTGGTAAACCATACTTAATTTTTTTTGTTTTAAAGTGACCAAAAAATGAAATCCTTTAACACAGGTTGAAGAATTGAATTTTTATGTCACCCAAATCTACGCCATATTTAGCAAATGAAATTACAATTTGTCATACCAGCTTTGGGTTCAAACTGTAGCCATTACAGAAAAGGAGATAAAAAGCATCTAAGTAAATTAAATAGGACTAATTATACTACACTTGCATTAGCTCGATCCTTATGATATATATATATATATATATATATATATATATATATATATTTGCTTAGTCAAATACTCAAGTGAATATTTGCTCGTCACTTTCAAAAAAAAAAATGAAATAAGGCACCCCGCTCTACAAAAATGATCAAACTTTGATAGCCAAGCGACCCCCACCATTTATGTTTCCTACCGGCTATGTTTCTTTTAGAACAGCACACGCTAATCTCTAGAGCGAATCCAAGGCGAAACTCACAACCCATTCCCATCTGTCGTCCGTGCTACGACGCTGGGGAGGACCGTAAAGTAAACGAAAAAACTATGCGCATGTGATACAACTGTGCGTTCAAGCTGCAGAGTAACGCATACCTCTCAGTGCATATGACCAAAGTTAATTCTTACCTCCACAATTCATATTCTCTTCCACAAAGTCGATGGATTTATTAGAGACCTATTGCACTTTAATAATCATAAATATCTAACTCGTTAAATCTACGGAATCAAGAGAAAGCATGGTGGAAACACGCTTGAAAACACGATGATTTCGTGCTGAAAGTTATTCAATTAGATCCATAATGTACGTGTCAAATGGGACAGCATCTTAAAAGGAGTTGTTACAAACTTTTAGGCACGGAAGAACCTATTCTAATAGTTAAAATTAGCATTATTTTTGCTATGTCTTTTATGCAAAAGGATGGTGCTTCCATTTTTTTCTTTATTGTTTGTCAAAATGAGTGTATCATGATGCACATACCAAGGGAAAATTGTCCAAAACATTCTAAACCTATATCACTTTAGTCAATTCAGTCATAAATCTTTCAATTATACTAATTGAGTTTTAAATACTTTCACATTTTGTCAATTTAGTCTATTCAGCTAAGTTTAGCTAGAAATTGCTAACGTGGATGGCTAGCTGATGTGACACTTTTTTAAATAAAATTTTCAATATATATATATTTACTTTTCTTTGGCTTTTTTTCACCCAATTTTTGGAGCTAGGTGAGGGTCGGCTGGAAACCCTTGCCAGCCCTAGCTCTAAAAACTAGAAAAAAAAGGCAAAGAAAAAGTTAAAAAAAGGGAAAAAAAAATCATCAAAATTCAAAATATTATTTTTAAAATGGCACATCAGCTCTAACTGGTCAAGTCGGTAATTTCTAACCAAAATTGACCGGATGAACTCAATTGGCAAAATGTGAAGAGGTTAATGACTCAATAGGCGAAATTGAAAAATTTAGGACTAAATTGATAAAAGTGTAATAGGTTTAGGATTTTTTTGACAATTTTCACCACATACCATAGACAAATCGATATATAATGGGAGCAAAGAAATCCAAAATAAGATAGAAGGCCTATTGGATAATTCCAGAGGATAGCTTTGACATGTAAAACAATTCTAATTTGGTGAAAGCGTTTTGATTTGAGCAGATTTTCAAAGGTCAACAGAGAATATTATTAGGCCTTTCAATTATATTAGAATTTCAGAAAATGAAGGCATTTAAGGATGACCCGAATCTGAGCGTGGGATTTTATCGTGTGCTTTAGGTACCTATAGTATTAATTGTAAGACTTGTTTTTTCATTTAAGATTACATTTGACCGAGATGTCTTATCGGCACAAATATTTATGTAAGTTAAATTCATTATTAATTAGATTGTTAATGAATTTGATCCGTTGATATGAAAAGCAAAAATTCTATGAATGTATTTCATGCGCCCCTCATTGGAGGCCAGTTTTCTGATTATTAATCAGATGCACATGATGATGGACCGTGACTAATGTGCTGGTTTTGGGGAAAACAGACATGATGATTGACCCGTGACAAATGTGCACATGACGATGGACCCGGGACTAATGAGCTGGCTTAGGGGAAAATGGATTCCATATCTTTTGTCCTTTGTTTTCCTTTTCCTTTAGTGTCATCCCATCTCTTTTATAAAGTCAGCCACTCCATTGGCTCCCCTAAAAGTTACTTTAGTCCTTTGTCTTTCTTTTTCTTGTATGGAAAGTAGAGCATCTCATCTCTTTTCAAAAGGTTAGCTACTGCATTGGCTTCCAGGAAATGACATTCGCAACCAATGCGTCTTTCTTTTATTTCTCTTCTTTTGCAAATTATAAATAACCAGTCTCCTCCAAAGATATATCCATTTGATTTTTTTTTTATGCAAATAACAATATACTACCCCTCATGCACGCACTCTTGCTTCGAAAGTTGGTAAACCATACTTAATTTTTTTTGTTTTAAAGTGACCAAAAAATGAAATCCTTTAACGCAGGTTGAAGAATTGAATTTTTATGTCACCCAAATCTATGCCATATTTAGCAAATGAAATTACAATTTGTCATACCAGCTTTGGGTTCAAACTGTAGCCATTACAGAAAAGGAGATAAAAAGCATCTAAGTAAATTAAATAGGACTAATTATACTACACTTGCATTAGCTCGATCCTTATGATATATATATATATATATATATATATATATATATATATATATATATATATATATATATATTTTGCTTAGTCAAATACTCAAGTGAATATTTGCTCGTCACTTTCAAAAAAATAAAATGAAATAAGGCACCCCGCTCTACAAAAATGATCAAACTTTGATAGCCAAGCGACCCCCACCATTTATGTTTCCTACCGGCTACGTTTCTTTTAGAACAGCACACGCTAATCTCTAGAGCGAATCCAAGGCGAAACTCACAACCCATTCCCATCTGTCGTCCGTGCTACGACGCTGGGGAGGACCGTAAAGTAAACGAGAAAACTATGCGCATGTGATACAACTGTGCGTTCAAGCTGCAGAGTAACGCATACCTCTCAGTGCATATGACCAAAGTTAATTCTTACCTCCACAATTCATATTCTCTTCCACAAAGTCGATGGATTTATTAGAGACCTATTGCACTTTAATAATCATAAATATCTAACTCGTTAAATCTACGGAATCAAGAGAAAGCATGGTGGAAACACGCTTGAAAACACGATGATTTCGTGCTGAAAGTTATTCAATTAGATCCATAATGTACGTGTCAAATGGGACAGCATCTTAAAAGGAGTTGTTACAAACTTTTAGGCACGGAAGAACCTATTCTAATAGTTAAAATTAGCATTATTTTTGCTATGTCTTTTATGCAAAAGGATGGTGCTTCCATTTTTTTTCTTTATTGTTTGTCAAAATGAGTGTATCATGATGCACATACCAAGGGAAAATTGTCCAAAACATTCTAAACCTATATCACTTTAGTCAATTCAGTCATAAATCTTTCAATTATACTAATTGAGTTTTAAATACTTTCACATTTTGTCAATTTAGTCTATTCAGCTAAGTTTAGCTAGAAATTGCTAACGTGGATGGCTAGCTGATGTGACACTTTTTTAAATAAAATTTTCAATATATATATATTTACTTTTCTTTGGCTTTTTTTCACCCAATTTTTGGAGCTAGGTGAGGGTCGGCTGGAAACCCTTGCCAGCCCTAGCTCTAAAAACTAGAAAAAAAGGCAAAGAAAAGTTAAAAAAGGAAAAAAATCATCAAAATTCAAAATATTATTTTTAAAATGGCACATCAGCTCTAACTGTTCAAGTCGGTAATTTCTAACCAAAATTGACCGGATGAACTCAATTGGCAAAATGTGAAGAGGTTAATGACTCAATAGGCGAAATTGAAAAATTTAGGACTAAATTGATAAAAGTGTAATAGGTTTAGGATTTTTTTTGACAATTTTCACCACATACCATAGACAAATCGATATATAATGGGAGCAAAGAAATCCAAAATAAGATAGAAGGCCTATTGGATAATTCCAGAGGATAGCTTTGACATGTAAAACAATTCTAATTTGGTGAAAGCGTTTTGATTTGAGCAGATTTTCAAAGGTCAACAGAGAATATTATTAGGCCTTTCAATTATATTAGAATTTCAGAAAATGAAGGCATTTAAGGATGACCCGAATCTGAGCGTGGGATTTTATCGTGTGCTTTAGGTACCTATAGTATTAATTGTAAGACTTGTTTTTTCATTTAAGATTACATTTGACCGAGATGTCTTATCGGCACAAATATTTATGTAAGTTAAATTCATTATTAATTAGATTGTTAATGAATTTGATCCGTTGATATGAAAAGCAAAAATTCTATGAACGTATTTCATGTAGCCCTCGTTGGAGGCCAGTTTTCTGATTGTCAATCAGATGCACATGATGATGGACCCGTGACTAATGTGCTGGTTTTGGGGAAAACAGACATGATGATTGACCCGTGACAAATGTGCACATGACGATGGACCCGGGACTAATGAGCTGGCTTAGGGGAAAATGGATTCCATATCTTTTGTCCTTTGTTTTCCTTTTCCTTTAGTGTCATCCCATCTCTTTTATAAAGTCAGCCACTCCATTGGCTCCCCTAAAAGTTACTTTAGTCCTTTGTCTTTCTTTTTCTTGTATGGAAAGTAGAGCATCTCATCTCTTTTCAAAAAGGTTAGCTACTGCATTGGCTTCCAGGAAATGACATTCGCAACCAATGCGTCTTTCTTTTATTTCTCTTCTTTTGCAAATTATAAATAACCAGTCTCCTCCAAAGATATATCCATTTGATTTTTTTTTTTTTATGCAAATAACAATATACTACCCCTCATGCACGCACTCTTGCTTCGAAAGTTGGTAAACCATACTTAATTTTTTTTTTTTAAAGTGACCAAAAAATGAAATCCTTTAACGCAGGTTGAAGAATTGAATTTTTATGTCACCCAAATCTATGCCATATTTAGCAAATGAAATTACAATTTGTCATACCAGCTTTGGGTTCAAACTGTAGCCATTACAGAAAAGGAGATAAAAAGCATCTAAGTAAATTAAATAGGACTAATTATACTACACTTGCATTAGCTCGATCCTTATGATATATATATATATATATATATATATATATATATATATATATATATATTTGCTTAGTCAAATACTCAAGTGAATATTTGCTCGTCACTTTCAAAAAAATAAAATGAAATAAGGCACCCCGCTCTACAAAAATGATCAAACTTTGATAGCCAAGCGACCCCCACCATTTATGTTTCCTACCGGCTACGTTTCTTTTAGAACAGCACACGCTAATCTCTAGAGCGAATCCAAGGCGAAACTCACAACCCATTCCCATCTGTCGTCCGTGCTACGACGCTGGGGAGGACCGTAAAGTAAACGAGAAAACTATGCGCATGTGATACAACTGTGCGTTCAAGCTGCAGAGTAACGCATACCTCTCAGTGCATATGACCAAAGTTAATTCTTACCTCCACAATTCATATTCTCTCCCACAAAGTCGATGGATTTATTAGAGACCTATTGCACTTTAATAATCATACATATCTAACTCGTTAAATCTACGGAATCAAGAGAAAGCATGGTGGAAACACGCTTGAAAATACGATGATTTCGTGCTGAAAGTTATTCAATTAGATCCATAATGTACGTGTCAAATGGGACAGCATCTTAAAAGGAGTTGTTACAAACTTTTAGGCACGGAAGAACCTATTCTAATAGTTAAAATTAGCATTATTTTTGCTATGTCTTTTATGCAAAAGGATGGTGCTTCCATTTTTTTTCTTTATTGTTTGTCAAAATGAGTGTATCATGATGCACATACCAATGAAAAATTGTCCAAAACATTCTAAACCTATTGCACTTTAGCCAATTCAGTTATAAATTTTTCAATTATACTAATTGAGTTCTAAACATTTTCACAAATTCATTCACTTTTGCTGACGTGAATTGCCATCGCTAATGTGCCACCTTTTTTTTCCCGAGTTTTTGGAGCTAGGTGAAGGTTGGCCACAATCCTTGCTGGCCCTAGCTCCAAAAACTAGAAAAAAGGCAAAGAAAAGTTAAAGAAAAAGGAAAAAAATCATAAAAATTCAAATATTATTAAAATATTATTTTTAAAATGCCACGTCAGCTCCAACTATCTATGTCAGTAAGTTCCAGCCAAAATTAGTTGGATGGACTCAATTGGCAAAATGTGAAAATGTTTATGACTCAATAGGCAAAATTGAAAAGTTTAGGATTAAATTGATAAAAGTATAATAGGTTTAGGATTTTTTTTTGACAATTTTCCCCACATACCGTAGACAAATCAATATATAATGGGAGCGAAGAAATCCAAAATAAGACAGAAGGCCTATTGGATAATTTGAGAGGATAGCTTTGACATGTAAAACAATTCTAATGTCCTGCACAAGATGTAGTCATGCGAGTATGTAGATACTTGTGTTGATCTAGTGAATGTGTTTTGATTTGAGTAGATCTTCACCAACAATTGGTATATTTTCATTTGTAGCTTGGCCACGAAAAATTAGATCAAGCTTCTTTTTCTGAGTTGATTACTTCGTACGCCAATGGCTTACTTCCCATCACTTTGAAGAGAAGGATTTCTCGCTTTAGTAGGGCATTTGGCCCTCACTACAGGGCCTTTCCCATTGGATGCTTTTTGTGGAATTCATTTGCTTAGTAATTTCACTTCCTGTCAAATCAAAGGGTAAGTCATTATCAAAATAATAAGATATTTCTAACGAAAATTCGTAAGGAAGACTTTGTCTAGGTGTGAACCGAGACATTGTATTCAAATTATGTTATCCAAAAGGATTTACGCGTTTGGACTTCTAAAAAGAATGGCACTTCAATAGGGTAAAGTGTCCATAGACCAAAAAGAAAGGAGGTAAAAATGTCCACTAAGGTTGGATGTGACAAGCATTGTGTCTAGAATTTAGCTTATTCTACTACGGTCTCCATTGATGTCATAGATGGGGTTAAGAATATCACTAATGGTAATCAAACCTACTAATTACTCCGGTCATTACGAATTCCACGTGATTTGATCATAAGTCTCATTGATAGGAAAACAGGTAAGTTACTGGATTTAAATTAATCTTACCAAGCCTTGCTTGGCCATGTATCAATGACATCATATATCTAAAGAATTTCTTAGTTTTTTAGCCTGCCTGGTAGGATTGAAGATTCATTAAAAAAAAAAAGGTGCATTTGGAGAAAGTTGATAAATTAATGAGTTTCCAGTTTTTCTAGTTGAACCATATTAGAAAGTATATTTAACTTTCTTTTTAAAGTGTAGCCAAAAATGAGAAACTCCAGTACACACTACATTTGCTTAGTAATTTCATTCCCTGTCAAATCAAAGTGTAAGTCATTATCAGAGTAATTGGATACTTCTAACGAAATTTAGCAAGGAAGACTTCGTTTAAGTGTGAACTGAGATATTGCATTCAGATTATGTTGTCGAAAAGGATTTACGCATTTTGACTTTGATAAAGAATGACACTTCAAATTGGTAAAGCATCCACAAACCAAAAGAAAGAAGAGGGGGTGGAGGGGAGGGGAGAGGGAGTGTCCACTAAGGTTGGATGTGACAGGCATTGCATCTAGAATTTAGCTTATTCTACTACTATCGCCAGTGACATCGCAAATGAGGTTAAGAATATCACTAATGCTAATCAAGCCTACTAATTACTTCAATCATTATGAATTTCATGTAACTTTATCGTAAGTCTTATTGATAGGAAAACTAGTAAGTAATTGAATTTAAATCAATCTTACCAAGCCTTGCTCGGCCATGTATCGACGACTTCATATATCTAAAGAATTTCTTAGTTTTCTAGCTTGCTTGGTAGGATTGAAGATTGATTAAAAAAAAAAAGAGTGCATTTGGAGAAATTTGATGAATTAATGAGTTTTGAGTTTTCTAGTTAAATTTTATTAGAAAGTATACTTAAATTTCTTCGTAAAGTCTAGTAAAAAACGAGTAACTCCTATAAGCACTACATTTGCTTAGTAATTTCATTCCCTATCAAATCAAAGCGTAAGTGATTATCAAAATAATTAGATATTTCTAATGAAAATTCGTAAGGAAGACTTCATGTAAGTGTGAACTAAGATATTGCATTCAGATTATGTTATCCAAAAGGATTTATGCATTTGGACTTCAAAAAGGAATGGCACTTCAATAGGAGTGTCCACAGAGAAAGGAGGAAAAGTGTCCACTAAGGTTGGATGTGACGGGCATTGCATCTAGAATTTAGCTTATTCTACTATTGTCTCCATTTATGTCACAAATGAGGTTAAGAATTTCACTAATACTAATCGAGCCTACTAATTACTCCGATCATTATGAATTCCATATGATTTCATCATAAGTTTTATTGATAGGAAAATTGATAAGTAACTGAAGTTAAATCAATCTTACCAAGCCATGGTCGGCAATGTATCGATGACTTCATATATCTAAATAATTTCTTAGTTTTTCAGCCTGCTTGGTAGGATCAAAGATTGATTAAAAGAAGTGCATTTGGAGAAATTTGATGAATTAACAAGTTTTGAGTTTTTCTAGTTAAAATACATTAGAAAGTATATTTAAATTTCTTCATAAAGTCCGAAAACAAGAAAGTCCTATAACCACTACATTTACTTAGTAATTTCATTTCTTGTCAAATCAAAGTGTAAGTCATTATCAAAACAATTGGATATTTCTAATGAAAATTTCTAAGGAAGACTTCGTCCAAGTGTGAATTGAGATATTGCATTCAAATTATGTTGTCCCAAAGAATTTATGCATTTGGACTTCGATAAAGAATGGCACTTCAAAAAGGTAAAAGGTCCATAGACCAAAAAGAAGGGGGTTGGGGGGGGGGGAAATGTCCACGAAGGTTGGATGTGTTAGGCATTGCGTGTAGAATTTAACTTAATCTACAATTGTCTCCATTGATGTCAGAGATGAGGTTAAGAATATCACTAATGCTACTCGAGTCTACTAATTACTCCGATCATCATAAATTCCATGTGATTTCATCATAAGATAAGAAAACCAGTAAATAACTGGATTTATATCAATCTTACCAAGCCTTGCTCAGCCATGTATCGATGATCGTCTAAAGAATTTCTTAGTTTTTTAGCCTATTAGGATCGAAGATTGATTGAAAAAAAAAAGTGCATTTGGAGACTTTTGATGAATTAACAAGTTTTGAGTTTTTTAAGTTAATTTATATTAGAAAGTATATTTAAATTTCTTCGTAAAGTCTAGCCAAAAATGATAAACTCCTGTAAACATCATGTTTGCTTAGTAATTTCACTCCCTATCAAATCAAAGCGTAAATCATTATCAAAATAATCAGATATTTCTAATGAAAATTCTTAAGGAAGACTTCGTCTAAGTGTGAACTGGAACGTTGCATCTAGATTATGTTGTCCAAAAACTCTACAAGTTTGTACTTCAAAAAGAGAATGGCACTTCAATAGGGTAAAGTGTCCACAAACCAAAAAGAAAGGGGGAAAAGTGTCCACTAAGGTTGGATGTGGCATTGTGTCTAGGATTTTGGCTTATTCTACTATTGTCTTCATTGATGTCACAGATGAGATTAAGAATATCACTAATGGTAATCGAGCCTACTAATTACTCCGACCATCATGAATTCCGTGTGATTTGATCATAAGTCTTATTGATAGGAAAACCGGTAAGTAATTGGATTTAAATCAATCTTACTAGCCTTGGTGGGCCATGTATCAATGACTTCATATATCTAAAGAATTTATTTGTTTTTTAGCCTGTTTAGTAGGATCGAAGATTGATTTGTGAAAAAAGAGTACATCTGGAAAAATTTGATGAATTAATGAGTTTTGAGTTTTTCAATTTACATTATATTAGAAAGAATATTTGAATTTATTTGTAAAGTCTAGCCAAAAACGAGAAACTCCACTAAACACCGTATTTGCTTAGTAATTTCACTCACTGTAGCTAATACCTGTTAAGAAAAGGCGCTTGGCGATTTCCTTCTTGTGCTCGAGGGCCATCTTGGAGGCCCCCGGTTCGGGTCGAGGTGACGGAGCCCGGTGAATATGACGATGCAGCTGAGCGCTGCGCTGGCCACGTACAGCACCAGTTCTCCAGGAAACTCGCCTCCGAGCCTTCCATGTCCGAGGGTCTCGCTCGGCGGGCGACACTCTCCGACGTTGAGGGGAGCCCGAAGAGGCCTGCTTCTTCTCCGCATGCTGCATCCACGATCCCAGGAATGCCGGCTTTGACAGCTCAAGTCAGCAACCTAAAGCTTCCAACCAAATTCTTTTTAGAGACTGCAAATAATCTCCCACTCTCCGGGCGCTAATCATCCGAGGTTACGCCTGTTGCTTGATCTGCGTTAATGGAAATCGCTACAACGTTCGCCTTTCTGGAGAAGATGGACGAAGAAAAATCAGCACTGAAAAGAGGAGAGAGAGAGAGAGAGAGAGAGAGAGAGAGAGAGAGAGAGAGAGAGAGAGAGAGAGAGAGAGAGCTGGTGACGAAGCCATAGCTTGAAAAATTGAAAAGATGAGAGAGAGAAAGAGGAATGGGGGGAGATAAAGCGCCCGCGTAAATTGAAAAGATGAGAGAGGGGCTTTTGAGCGGGGACAATGCATTTATTATTTCGTGTCAGTGGCTCGCCAGAGGAGAGAGAAAAGAGCGTTCGAGGCCCTTCGGTTTTAATTTTTCAATTCCTACATATTCCAAGTCATCGGACAGATGTCGCTTTTTCAATGGAGCATATACGCTAGGTCAGCCGATGACATGGCAGTTGCTAACCACCGAATATTTTCTCAAGTTAATGTTCTTTATCTTGGTTTGATAGTTGAGGTATGTAAGATGCTGACTATTTGAGCTTAAACAAGTATTCGAAACAATTGTGTAAGATGTCGACTATTTGAGGTATGTTAACTTATCTATCAATCAATAGGGTATTTCTCATTAGGTAATTACAGAACTGTTTATGAAATTTTCACTTCATACGACTCCGGATTTGGAATGTCACAAGAGACCTCTCGAATGCATTACATTGCTCCAGCTAAATGTGGCACCAAAGTTCTTCTACGAAAGGCAATTTAGCTCAAAATATTCGCATCAAGGACAGGACACGGAACGTGTAATTCTATTTTAGTTAAAATGACCTCTCTTATTTGTTGCGAAGAGTTTGTGGTTGTAGTATTTTATTTTTAATTGAGCATTGTTAACAAATACTTCCAGTAATGATTACGCATACTACTTGGAATAATTCAATTATCAAAATGCTAATTGCAAATGACACAAGAATAGTCAGTGCACGAGAAAATGTAAAACTTGTGGGATTGGTTATTCAATAAGTGCTCTAGGAACATTCATTAACAAAAATGTAAAACGGTTCTTGTTTTCGGTCACGAGCGAGAATGCATAAATTAATGGGGTGTGCGCGCCTGCGGTAGTAGTAGTAACTAGTACGCGCAGCTCTGCTGCTGCGGAGTCGGCGAGAAATCTGGAGAAGTCAAGGGGAGGAAATAAATAAAGAACTCCGGAGCAGAGAGGGAAGGGACGAGCTGGCCGCAGAGCCGCGTATCGATCCCCATGCAAACGAAAAAATGGAAGGGATTTTTTTTCCCCGAACTTCGTTACTCGACATCAATTCAGTCAGTGTCATCGTGCTTCGTGCGGCGTCTCCTGCTCCTCGCTCTGCTCTCCTTTCTTCTTCTTAAATTTCCTCGTGCTTCGTAGCGGGTGTGGCGCTGTACGATTCGAGAAGCAGGTTTTGCACCGTTCGGTCGGTACGCGACTGGTGTGCTTCGACTGGGACCTGGGTTGTTCCTACCGTCTCTCTTAGCTCTCGATCTCTCTCAGAGCACACACACCAGGAGCAAGACTCTGTTTTTAAGCTGGTCTCTCGATCGGGAGCTCTTCGCAGGATGAATTGCCAGCACGTGTTCGATCTTTTTATAGGCGACTGAGGGAGAACCTTCGTTACGTCTCCTCAATCCACGCTAAGTGGGGCCAAAAAGGACGTACTATATGTTGGTGTGTCCACACCGACAAAGCTGTCCCGAGTGGAGGAACTCCTCCAGTGGACCAGCTGATCACCTAACCAGATCTAAACCGTTAGATCTGATCGGAACCAAATATATGGACTTCACTATTTTCAATGATTCAGATTCAGTTTAGTTCATATGTTACACTCATGTAACAATTTCTCCTATACTGGACACGTATTTATAAAGTAGAATATCTATAATGACTTCTCATATTAGTATAATATCCTTTCACCTTATAATTTAAGATGGGCGCTTACGTGTGCTTCCTCGAACACTGTATCGATACAACTTCACAAAAATAAATGGGATATTACGCGGGGGAGACGAGTACCAGTGCCATCGCACTGGGACTTGCTTCAGATTACGACAGACCTCTGTAGTATCGCAGGGTGTGCTTATTCTTCGTTTTCATGCTCTTGTCCCACTCGAGATCACAGATTCTTGAAGTGCAAAAATCATCTAGCAAGCAATGCCAAGGTGAGTGGAGAGTATAATATTCAGCATTGGGATACATTATCATTCGCCATAGGCTTTCAAGGTTCAATGGGGATATGCATGGAACCTTGTCACTTTGAAAATAAACACTAACTCAAATTAAATCCTTGCCAGTATTCATTACGAAGTTAATATTTGCTCGTCACTTACAGAAAAAAAGAGGAAGAAGGTGAAAAACAAAGGAAGATAGTTCCCAAAGAGCTCACATGCGAAGACAAGTTCATGCTAACTTTGAGACCAAGACATGATAACGGTAGATTTTGATAGCTCTTTCTCTTTTCACTGTACTCGGAGATGCAAATCTTTGCTTTTCTCCTCCTCTCATGAACATCAGCCTTCAACTGAATCATGTAAATCTTGTGTCGTCTCTTGGTTCTTGGTTCTTGATTCTGTTTTAAAGGCATTTTGATAGCACATGATCTTGTTTTAGAATTTCAGTTTGCTGATGTGCAACTAAGCATGTTTGTGTAGAATGAGACAATTGGCAATGAGATCATTGATCCGATTGACAAGGAAATATGGAACAACAAGCACTTGCTATAAATTTTCTCGAGTTTAAATATTCATTTACAACGATTTCTCTTGATGGACTTATCACGAATCCATCACTGACTCGTGATTTCACCTTCAAATCAAATGACGCAGGCAAAAAACAAGTAACAACAGATCAGCTCTTACGTTAAACCCACCATAACAATAAAAAAAGGAAGAAGTTCCCTTCCCTCAAAAGTCGTGATCAAGCCATCCAACAAAACCAGACTACCATAAAAATTAGTGCGAATTGCATTCCGAACCGCTGCAGTGATGGTTATCATGGCCTTGCTGAGGAAGAAGACGATCTTCCCTTGCATCTATGTAGTTTAACCATGCCGTCCTTTGTACTCTCAATGTGTGTGCAACAGTTTGGATCACAAATATGCTCCGCTGGCTTGATGATTGCTTCCTCACGAGGCATTAGCCAACACTGCTGCACTCGTCTCTTCCCATTTAATCTGTTTCACTGTCATTGGCTTCCCGTTCCTCTATCCATAGGCAACATTCGCGGACCTCACAGTACAACTGAAACGACTAACTGATGGTCTTCAAGCACAACCTTCAATCCTTTAGGTGCCTACATCTTATCACATATCTGAACTTTTTCATGGTTCCACCTGATACTCTAGGTCTAAGGCTAAATCATAAGAAACTCTCATCAAATCGACCAAAACCAACTCCTCCCTTTGAAACTCCCCACAGAACATTTGATATAAGATACTGAATCCACACGTAATCCGAATCAAATGAATCAAGTTTCTGATAACACATTCTGCCTTTGGCCATTAACACGGAGCACAATGTCTTAAGATACTTCCCTTCTCCATCTTCTACACAGGAAAAAAAAAAAAATAAAAATCCTAGGAACTTGTCATACAAGTCATGTGAAGCCATGAAAGATACAATACCATGGTCAACAAGATTGAACTCCTCTAGCATCTCTCTTCAAGGAAGAACGTTTCGGTAAATTAGGATAAATTTGAGAAAAGCGATACTCCAGTTATAAGGGTAAACTGCTATAAATACTCAAGTTTGTAATTAGTTCAAGTCGAGAGTTTGATTTGAGCATATTCCTCCTGATTCAGCCAAACTAGAGTTCTATAATAATCACACATATTTATCATTGTATAATAATTAGACATATCAATTTGTGCTTATGTTATATATGATACTCATGCCATAAAAACCATTCCCTAGCAAGTGTTGTAGCCATCCCTATGGCAAGTACGTGCAGAATCGCTTTATATTAGATTTCTTTGTTTGTCTAGAATTGTTGGCTTCTACAGTATACAGACAGTGCACCCAACATGCACTCGCCATCAACACACGCAGACACATACAGGCATTCACAGAGAGAGGGAGAGAGGGAGAGAGAGAGACCTCAATTGAAAAGTCCGCCATGTTCCATCCTTCGTGGACAAATTAGCTTGAACTATCTTCCTCTGTGCTCATTTGACTATCTAGTAGATTTTCTGTTTCAGTTGAACTTTCTCCTTCTGTACTCACTGGACTATCTGCATATCAAATCTCGTTAAATAAATTGGGATCCAGCAACTGATTGCCTTGAAACAGAACCTCCAAATCGTTCTTTAGTGGCTGCGTGTTACTCAGAATCCACACTTCACAATTCCACCACCCGATGCTCTAATGCTAACTTGGAAATCTACTCCCCACAGCTCCCTTGCTTCGTAACAATGAAGCCACAGATGATACAACTGAAAATCCATGGGCGTGCAGCACTAATGTCTCCATCAACGGATACTTCAATCGCAAAGTTATTCTCTCTTCCTTCTTTCACTGGTAGTACAACGTAGAAAGTTAATCTTAGAAACTTGTGATATAAGTCCTTCGAAGTCATGGGAAATCTCACTTTTCTTAAGAAATATGTATTTCGTATGGGGATCACTTGAGTCCTCCTCCTTCAATGGAAACTTGATTAGTTTTGAGCAGCCATGAAGCATCAGGGTTACAAGATTTCGCAACCCGCAAATTCTGGATGGAAAGATTGAGCAGAGCCATGTTTGGCCCTTTGTCACTAAATTGTTAGAACCATTTTCCTCTGTGCTGGTTTTATTATCTAGTAAATCTTGTGTTTCTCTTTAACTTTCTTCCTCTATGATCACTTCACTATCTTCATGTGAAACCTCGTAGAGTAAAGCTGGATCCAACAATTCATCATCTTGAAGCAAGATCTCCAAATCGTTCTCTAGTGGCTTGCACATTAGTCAGAATCCACACTTTTTGATGATTACACCAGGTGGTGCTCTAATGATAAACTGGAAATGACTCCTGTCATTTGGACCAAAAGGGTCTCCTTTCCACTGCACCTCTGGTACGCAATACACAAGCCATACATGACCCAAATCCAATGAACCGAAAGTGCTTGAGCCTTCCATCGTCTTCTTGCCATTAACGTATGCTTCAAGCTTAAATTCTTCTTTTTTTCCTTCTTGGAATACAACACAAGAAGCTAATCCTATGAACATTTTATACAATTCTCTTGAAACCATGAAAGAAATAGAACCCTCATTATCAGGAAGCAACCACTTTGGCATCTTTTCTCCAGGTAAAAGAAGTTCGCAAGCAATTTTGGCATGAAATTGCTGTCACAGATATAGATTGTTAGATACCTTATCAAAATTGGCACCTAAAAGGAGGTTTTTCAATGAGTTAAGTGGGTAGTCCTAGAGTTTAGCTATAGTTAACTATAACATTGCAAAGATTTTTTTTGTACTTAATTGGTGGAAACAAGACACGTGTTGTTGAAGATTTTGTAATTGGATGTACATCTATTGTTGATATTTTTAATTGGGCGATCCTTATAATTCCACAGCAAACTAGAGCTAAATAAATAGAGTATCATTTGCATAATTTTATAGCCAGCTCCACTACATACATGCAGAATCACTTTCAATACTTGCTTTTCTTAATTAGCTCACTGATTCAGGACTTTTAGCCTTTCACAATATAAAACAATCGTGCAACAACAATACAAGACCCTATATCGAGAGAAATTATTAGGAGACAATCTTTAATCTACAATGAAAATATAGTTTGTTCTAAACCACAAAAAACAAATAACAAATAATTAAAAATTATTATGGGACACTCTCCTTCAAAAATTTATGACTCACAATATGCTTTTATTTCACAAAAACCTAAAAACTGTTATGCTAGCAAAACTACCATATTAATTAGGAGGGGGTGAAAGAGTCTAACCTCAAGCTTGAACAAATCATTCATGGTGAAGCCATTACGTAGCAGTTCATAACATGAAGAGAACTTAACAACGTCAACGTCAATGTTGGAGGGAATTTTGCTTAGAGACTCGCAATTATTTGCAGATAGATTATTCAATCGCCGCGGAATCTTGAGGATCTCTTGGAGTTTATGGCAATACGAAACATCCAACCATTCCAACTTATTTAGTCGCTCGCATGCAGGAAGGCTAACAAAATTGTTTCCCCTCAAATACATATTTCTTAAGAAGGGAAAACAGGAATCATTCTCCAGAAACTCTACTTCCGATAGACTGCATTCACTAAGGTCTATAAACTTTAACTTAGGAAATCCAGTCTTCATGTGGGGATCACTTGAATCCTCCTCCTTTGGAAACTTGATTAGTTTTGAGCAGCCTCCAAGCCTTAGGCTTGTAAGATTTTGCAACCTGTAAATGCTAGATGGAAGGATTGCCAATTTCTTGCAATAACTTAAATCCATTTCCTCCAAAGAGACAAGATTTTCTATAGATGTAGGAAGTTCTTCAATTGAGGTCCCTTTTAAATCAACTTTTTGCAAGCCCTTGATTTCATCCGGAATATTAGGGAATCTTTGCAATTTTGAGCAATTTTTAAGAATGAGATGTCGAAGATTCTTGGATTGGAGAACTGCAGGGAGATCATGAAGTTTAGAGCACCCACCTAAATCCAACAATTGTAATTTTTTGTGATATGCAACTGATGTGTGGGCATGCTCTAAGTTTTTGCACCCATGAAGATCCAATTGCTCTAGATTTGGAATACGATCGAGGTTTGGCATACAAATCAGCAGCTGGCATTCACTAAAGTTAATGAACTTCAATTTTTTAAAGTCCTGCAAGAAACATTCCGGACGAAAAAAAGAATGAAAGAACTGTGATAAATATTCAATTCAAAATCTGGCTCTAAGTTTTTAGTTAAAAGAACTAGTGGTATGTCCACATACCAGGAAACTATATACAAAAGTTTCCACACATGGATGAACCCAAAACATGTAACTAACTTCTTTTTGTTCACAGGCAAATAAATTATCCTTACAATTTTCCTGAATAAATTATGTAGGGGCAATTCTGTTGTTCTGAAGTGCAAAATCGGAACATTGTTCCGTGTGGGTTAAAAGGTGAAAGAGACATATGTAACTGTCAAATTTCATTGCTAACAATATTTTGACTTAACAAGAAAAAGAGATTTACCCATTACCATCCAAAGAGTTCTAAAGACGTGGCTTCTCAATTCTCTCATGGGAAGGGTCTTTGAAAGCACATAGACCATTACCAACTATATAAAAAGCCTACAAATCAAATTAAAAGTCTCATGGTATATCTTAAGCACATTCAGCGCTCAAATGTTAATTTTACAAGCCAAGAAGCTTTTGTTTCAATTTTCTTCTCAAAATCATGATTGCTTGAGCTCCTTGTTGTCATTTTTTGTGTAAGTAAGGAAAAGTTTTATTTCATCTAGTGCGTTTACTTTTTCTAATAAACTTTATGTACTTTTGATTTTTCTAATAAAATCCTTCTATTTACATAAATTATCTAATTATTTCTCTCCAGTACTAAATCTAGCCAAATCTAGTTGGCGTGGCCTTTGGACGACTCCACACTGTAACGTGGATTAAATATCGTACATATGCGGGCACTCATCCACTATCTATGATGGATGTTCATGTAGGCAATATTCAATCCACATCATACTCCAATGACCGCATTGACTAGATTTGGCCAAATATGATGTAGAGAGACTTAATTAGACACTTTGTAAAAGTAGAATGACTAGATTAGTTAGAAAGATTAAAAACACATGGACTTGATTAGAAAAGCATATGAAGTACGAGGATGAAAAATGAAATCTTTGCTACAGGTGTTTCGAATTGTAACCAACAAGTTGTCAGTTAGAAGGTAGGTTATCTTCAATTGGAAGATTTTAACTGCATTCGTTCATTTACTAGATTGACAGACTACGTTTGATTTTTATATAACGAATATAGTAATTGTAGATGTTTTCATAGGGACAACAACAAACATCATCATCCAATTATATAAATATAAGCAATGAAAAAAGACCAAGTAAATATGCACCTTAAAATGTTCCCCCACTACTTTGATCTTGCTTTTTCGCATATCAAGTCCAACTAACTTCTTTGGACCATAACTAAAATCTGGAATCCGTGCACAATTAGGCCATTCAAACCACCTTAACTCATTAGGGAGATGGATGGGACCTTGGAAAGAATTATCTACATTAAGCATGATGAGCAACCTCAACTTTCTCACCTTTATGAAAGCATCAGGACCGATATACATCTCCTCTGGTTTTGGTAGCTCCAAAACTATAGCTTTTATCGCATCTGTTCCCTATATATTTATTCGAATATATTAACATTATCCTGTAACAACTAGTAAACAAGGTCAAAGATAAGAATTGAATACGAATTTTCATAACAAGTCTTACCATATCTCCTGCTAGGACATCAAGAACATCTTCATAAAGCCACAATCTAGTGCATTTTCCGGGGTCATCACGACATTCTTCTTTAACAATATCTAAACCCATTAATTGCACTAAGTCATGCATTTCTAAGGTCCTATACTCTTCACTAATCAAGCAACGATCAATGAGAATCTGTACTCCAATAGTTGTGTCAAAATTACAACTATCTAGAACTTTCTTAATGTACTCTGTACTCCTCCCCTTAAAGAAACAAGCAATGTCCAGAAAAATCTCCTTTGCATAGTCCTCCAATCCATCATAACTTACCTTTAAAACATCGTTGATCTTTTTATCAGGACTTTTGGCAAGTTTTTGTAGGGCACTTTTCCATTCATGTTCTCTTCTACCACATAAGAAAGCACCCAACACCTCAAGAGCCAAAGGAAGGCCTCTCGCATAATGTAATACCTGATCAACAAGATTACTGCTTATTTCTATTTCTTGATTTTCTCGAAAAGTATGCTTTCTAAAAAGTTCAAGAGCATCACCATCTTCAAGAGCTTTAACTTCATACATATGGTCATGATCTATCCCATGAGAAGTTAGTAGATGCTTATTTCTTGTTGTGATAATTATTCTACTTCCTTTAACAAACCACTCACAATCTCCAGCTAAAGCATTTAATTGGCACACATCATCAACATCATCAAGAATGATGAGAACTTTCTTATTACAAAGTCTATCTTGAACTAATTGACTCCCTCCATCAACACTATAGACTGTTAATTTCTTCCCTGATAATACTTGCGATAGCATTTTTCTTGCAAAGGAACCAAATCAATGGAATTTCTAGAATTTTCTTGAACACGTTCCAAGAAACTAGCACCATGGAACTCTCTAAAAATAGCATTATGAATGGCTTTAGCGAGGGTTGTCTTCCCTACACCTCCTTGTCCCCATAATCCTATCATAAGTACATCATCCTTGGATTGTAGATTTAAGATTGTTTTAAGCTCTTGTACTCGGGAATCTATCCCAACCGGATACTTGGCTACACTTAATGGCGTTTGATCTAGTTGAGTTGAGATCTCTTGTACAATATGTTGTATGAGCCCCGCTTCATATCTTAAATGGGAAAATTAGTTGAAACTACTTTTAGAGCAATCCAAAAAAAAAATTTAATAGTGCTTAAAAGAGAATTGTTGAATAAGAAACTAGTCTAAAATATAATTGGAGGTGAATGACTCAATATGTTCAACCAGCAAAATGCCCGTGTCTATACTGGTCTAGACTATATTTTTCATGCTATTCTAAATGTTATGTGTTCATTTATTTTACATTTATTTAAAATTCAAGTTAACTATCGGATATGCTAAATGCTGATCGACATTGTCCTGATCTCTTTCTAAAGTTCATTGAAATTATATTGTTTTTCCTTTAATTGTTGGAATGCCTACCAATTTATCTGGTATTACTCTTAGCAACAACGTGATGAAAATTAACAACGTGAAGTCTAAGTTAGCATTACCATGGGGTAAATACCAATAAAAATCAAGTATTTTACCCTTTGGGATGACTTAAGTCCCCCTTCTGAGAGTGGACAAACAAAGACACGTACGCCTGTCTCTGGGACAAATATGGCCAACTGTTAGTTCCCGTAGAAAACTATTTTTTAATTACCTTCTCGCTCTTTAAAGCTTCAAGTGTTTACAAGAATGTCATTACCGCTGTATTTCCTTTCAAAAAACTAGTTTTTATTCTTTTTACTTATAAAAACTAAAATAAACATTTCTAATAAATAAAAAAAGGTGGATAGAGTACCGAATTTGCCTTGTCCTATATATAATGGGTTACATAATGAGGTGAATACTCTCTTGACAAAATATTTTGCTCGAGAAAATGACTGTGCATACAAAAGAAGCGAAAAATGCTCTTGCAAGAGAGGTTCCCTTAACGGTCAGTGAAAGGCTTTATGTAATTGAAAAAACAAACGAATTTAAAGAAGCCTGAGGGACAAGCTTAGTCCTTGAAGTCCAAAAAAAGAAAGTAAGGCACTTCTCCATGACACGGTCCCGCCAGCTAACATGAAAATGTATCAAGATGTTGATTTTCGTGAATCAACGCAACCCGCGAAGTCCGCATCCGAATAACCGACCACTTCCAGGTTGTCAGTCCGTCTATACATAAGCATATAGTCTTTGGTACCTTGAAGATATCTCAACACTTTCTTTGCAGCTCTCCAGTGGTCTAAACCTGGATTACTCTGATATCTTCCTAACATTCCAACAGCAAAAGCGATGTCAGGTCAAGTGCAAACCTGAGCATACATCAAGCTTCCAACAGTAGAAGCATATGGAATGTTGCACATTTGTTCCCTTTCTAGATCGTTCTTCGGGCATTGGTTCAAATTGAACTTGTCACCCTTCACAATGGGTGCTATACTTGGTGAATAATCTTTCATCCGAAATCTCTCTAGGACCTTATTGATATAAGTTTCTTGAGATAGTCCTAAAATTCCTCGAGATCTATCTTTATGAATCTTAATGCCAATGACATAAGATGCCTCACTCATATCCTTCATGTCAAAACTCTTAGAGAGAAATTGTTTCACCTCATGTAGCAACCCCTTATCATTGGTTGCAAGTAGTATATCATCCACATATAGCACAAGGAAACAAATTTTGCTCCCACTAACCTTCTAGTATATATATTGATCCATAACATATTCTATAAAACCAAATGAAGAGATAACATCATAAAACCTTAAGTACCATTGGCGGGATGCTTGTTTCAAGCCATATATAGATTTCTTAAGCTTGCACACCAAATGCTCACCTTTACTAGAGGAGAATCCTTCAGGTTGTTTCATGTAAACCTCCTCCTCTAAATCTCCATTGAGGAACGCCGTTTTTACATCCATCTCGATGTAATTCCATATCAAAATGGGCAACCAATGCCAAAACAATACGAAGAGAATCTTTCTTAGATACGGGAGAAAAGTCTCGGTATAATCAATTCCTTCCTTTTGAGTGAATCCTTTGGCAACAAGTCTAGTTTTATATCTTTCAATATTACCCAATGAATCTTTCTTAGTTTTGAAGACCCATTTACAACCAATGACCTTCGCATCATTAGGTAACTCAACCAAATCCCAGACTTTGTTAGATGCCATAGAACTCATCTCTTCTTTCATGGCATTGTACCACAAATTGGATTTATCACTATCCATGGCTTGTGAAAACGTTTCGGGATCATTCTCAGCTCCAATATTGTAGTCAGACTCTTGTAAATACACAATATAATCACTAAGAATAGCCGATTTCCTTATTCTAGCAGATCTTCTCAATGTTGGATCAACATTCTCTTGAGGAGCATGTTGCTCAACTGATTGTTCAACAGTTTCTGGTAATTGCTGAACAACTGGATCTACTAGATCAATATCAGCAGGTTGTGGAATTTCAACAATTGGTTGTTCAATAGCCGACTGAACTGAAGGGGCATTATGAGCAACAACCAACCTTAAACTTGAGGTGGAAGGTTGAGTATCTGAATGATCTTCCTTAGGAACAAGATCCCTCGGTCGATCGCTCCCACTGATCAAGTCATTTTCAAGAAATTTAGCATTTCTTGATTCCACAATCCTAGTGGTATGAGATGGACAATAAAACCTGTATCCCTTAGACCTTTCGGCATATCCAATGAAATACTCACTTATGGTCCTTGGATCCAACTTCTTTTCTTGTGGATTATAAATTCTCACTTCAGACGGGCATCCTCAAACGCGCACATGATGTAAACTCGGTTTCCAACCCTTAAATAACTCAAAATGCGTCTTTGGGACAGCCTTGGTCGGAACTCGGTTTAATATGTACACTGCCGTCTTAAGTGCTTCAGTCTATAAGAATTTAGGAAGTTTGGAGCTGCTAAGCATACCATGCACCATGTCTAATAAGGTCCGATTTCTTATTTCTGCTACGCCATTTTGGTCCGGAGAACCAGGCATAGTATATTGGGCAACTATCCCATGCTCTTGAAGAAATCTTGTAAATGGACCAAGTGCTTGTCCATCTTCAGTGTATCTACCATAGAATTCTCCACCTCTATCTGATCTCACGATCTTAATTTGCTTATTGCATTGTTTCTCTACTTCCGCCTTAAATACCTTAAAGGCATCTAATGCTTGATATTTATTATGAATCAAGTAGAGATACATATACATATAACGTGAGTAATCATATATGAAAGAGATGAAGTATTTCTGACCGTAAGAGTCCATATCCGGACTACATATATCCGTATGTATGATTTCTAATATTTTTGTACTCCTCTTGGCACCTTTCTTTGTTTTGTTAGTCTGCTTTCCCTTTATGCAGTCCACACAAGTATCACAATCAGTAAAATCTAAAGTACCGAGTACTCCATCATTTACTAATCGCTTAATTCTTTCTATGGAGATATGTCCCAATCTCCGATGCCACAACATAAAGGAATGTTCTTTCACAACACATCGTTTTATACCATCTTTATCATGAACATGCATCGCATCATAATAGGCATTGTCTTGTAAATTAATTCGAAAAAGACCATCAAACAAAGTACCACTCCCGACAATTTCAGATTTAAATGATAAAAACAGAAGTTTGAATCTGAAAACTTAAAAGAGTATCCCAAAGGTACAAGTTTTGAAACTGAAATTAAGTTTCTAGAAAAACTAGGAACATAAAAGGTCTTTTCCAAATTTAAAACAAAACCACTATTGAGAACTAGTCTATATGTCACAATAGCTTTCACATGCGAACGCATCTTGTTTCCTGAATAGATGCTTTGTTCACTTCCCATTGGCTTCCTGTGGTTTTGAAAACCCTACATGGAATTTGAAATATGGATTGTAGATCCAGAATCAATCCACCAAGTGTTGTGACTTACATCAGTCATATTAGATTCATAACAAACACAAGAGATTGGATTACCTTTATTCTCGAGCCAGGTCTTAAATTTGACACAATCCTTCCTTATATGCCTCTTCTATCTACAGAAGAAACACTTGGATTATTTCTTAATGTCAGCTTGGGGAGGTATTTTACCTTTTCCCTTATGCTTGCCATAGTCCTTATTCTTTCCTTGTGTTGCCAAATGAGCACTTTCTCCCAATTCCATAATCCCCTTTCTTCCTCTTGTACACACATGGTCATGAGTTCATTAATTGACCATTTATTCTTATGTGTTTTATAAGAGATCTTGAAAGGTGCATACTGTTGTGGGAGAGTGTTCAGAATATTAAGATATCTCAACCTCAAGGTTCTTAAGCTGAGCCGCAATGTTTCTCATTTGCATGATGTGCTCACGCACACCTCTAACACTAGTGAGCTTCAGTGATGAAAACTTCATAATCAGGGTTATGGCATGCGCCTTCTCAGAACTTTCGAACTGCGCATCTATAGCCTCCAATAAAGCCTTAGCATTGCTATGCTGAGAAACTGAACCACGAATACTATGAGATATCTTAGCTCTTATAAACATGGCACAAACGTGGTTGGACCGCTCCCATTAGTTATAAAGAGCTATCTCAGCTGGAGTGCTCGAATCAGTAGGAGCAGGTGGTTCGTCTTTCCTTATAACATAGTCAATGTCCATCCACCCCAATTGAAGAAGAACTGACTCTTTCCAAACATTATAATTCTCACCATTCAGTATAGGAACATCAAACTTAAATTCAGAGAAATTCACAGGTTGCGAAACTGCATATCAAATAATCATGCTTATGTTACAAAATTTGAGGCAAATATAAATAAATCATGTTTTACCACTTTGAAACATGTCACAATATGAATCACATAACATAAAAACTACTGTGGGCTAAGTTTTTAATTTAAATAGATTCATAATTACTTCATGAAGAAACTACCATATTATATGCCTTTTCTTAATCCCTGTGGGTAAATTAAGAAAAATAATTTCATCCTAATTAATCATATTAATATAATGAAAATTCCTGTGGGATAAAATTCATCATATTAATATAATTAATTACAATTAATGTCCATTTCTTAATATGATCCGGAGGCTTTAATTATATAATTTAATTAATTAAAGATGCTGTGGCCACTCTCTAATTAATTAAATATATGGACCATTGGACATTTAATTTCATGTATAAAATGACATAATAAATAAATACATCAAGGGCAGAATAGCAAATAAATAAATTGGCCAATGGCAAGATTGCAAAAACATGTAAAATTTGGGGCAAAAGCGTAATTAGAAGCCACGGGTGGGGAGACGATGGGCGTGTGCGAGCACGCGCGCACGTCCAGCCGCCGAGGCGCGTGCTAGGCACGCACCAGAATTCGCGCGGGCGCGTGCCCTGCACGCGCGCAACGGTTGCCGCGCGCGTGAGAGCGCGTGGAGCGTGGATTCCACGCGCCTGCAACCGCAGCGCGCGCGTGAGCTCCACACGCCTTCTTCCTCTCGCGAACAAAAGCATTTCTTCGCTGTTTTTCGTCGTTCCGCCACGGTTTCGCCGGCCGTTTCTTCTCCGGCAGCCCATCTCAGATAGAAATAAATAATGGGTTTTGAAGAGCATGCCAGCACGATCACATGGGTCCAAGTTTCGGCGAAAATGATTAAAAATTGGCCCCAAAATCATACGAAAATTTCCCAAAACACAATTCCTTCAACCACCACGACTTCCGCCGCCTGATTAGCCTCCGGCGAACACCGATATGCTGAAATAACTCATGACTAATATTCCTTATGGCGGTGCGACCGTGCGGGTCCGAAATCGAGGGGTGGGTCACCGGAATTTGCCCGGAATTTTGGGAGTTTCTTTGTTGGCCTCAAAACTCGAGTTACTGTTCATATTCCAAAAGCCTGAAAAACACACCAAAAATTCGAGAAAAACAAGGCAGAGGCACTAACATGCTCTGATACCAAATGTAAGACATAAATAATTCATATGCAGAAGCCAAGATCGTTTATAGACAAACCTCCAGCCATTGTTTGCATTCACATTCATCGAATGTCCTGAAAAACTAAGAAAGTAATAGGCGCACTCTTGTAGCAAGAAAAGCTAACATCATTCATTTTATATCCTGTAAAAGGAGCGGCTAACCTTAGTGGCAATGATACCAGAAAGTTAGCCCAAGATCTTAGGCATTCTTTAGGATTGGCTGAAGAAGCTATTGATGATAGTAACAGCGAAAAGGACATTATATAAGCCTGATTATCCACATAGAACAAATTCAGAATTTGTCCCCAAGGATAATCCATTAAGGCCTAGGGTCAGTTTTAAATTCTTTCTTACCATCTTTGTATAAATCGAGTTTATTTGATAATTGAATTTAATCATGTAAGGAAATAAGATACATTTTCAGTTAGAAATAACTTGATAAGTAATTCTTTAAGAATTTCGTTTGATTTTCATTCTATTTTATAATTTATACTTTTAATTTTCTTCAAATGATTTCATTGTAATAGTTCAATTAGGCTAAATACCAAATGAAGTTAAATCATATCATCAACTAATCTATATTTCGAATTAGGAGTAGTTTCCCTACGATATATGTGTATTGTTCGCATATTTATATCACAATATATATTCACATTAACTTGCATTATCTTGTTAAGGACATAATGAGTTGTATTTCCCATACTTTTATAGTAGATATAGATTACTATACATTATTTTTTTTCTGTATTATGCACGGTCTTTAATATCAGAGACTCTTCTTATAGTTGACATTTGTGCAATTTTCCTTTTAAAGTATATATCAATCTGCAAATTCACAATTTTGGGTTTTGTAGATTCATTTCTCATATTTGTCTGGAATTTTAATATTTAAATTTACTTAAAAGAACGAAAAAGGGTATGAGCTAGCCCTGCCCAGGCCCTCAACAGGGGAAAATCCCATGCCTGACCTGGGCAAGGCCCATTGGCCATTACTCATTTTACCCCAAAAGGCAAACACAAATTTCCCCCACCCCTCGCTGAGCTCCCCTCCGCCTTCGCCACTGCCACGCAGCCGCTTGTCCCCGCAATCGTGGCGTGCCCGTCAAGCCGCAGCCGTCGTAGCCAGCCTCCGGTGACCATCGCCCAACACTACCAACCCCCAATATGGGTTCAACGCCCCAGCTCTGGGGTCACGAGTTATCGACTAAGCCCCTTGACCCACAGAGACGAAGATGGGCTGATGTGACACGGTCGTGCGGACGTAGCAATCGGGCGGCGGCGTGGCCATAGATGGGATATGTGCTGTGTGAGTGTGTTCACTTGGGAGAGCGAGACAAAGGGCGCAAATTTACCCATCAACGTTATAGGATCCTAAATCTCAGAGAAAATTAAGTATTGAAAGATTAAGACTGATTGAAGCAACTTACCCATCAGTAAAATGCCACCCAGATAAGCTACCAGCGTCAAATAGTGCTTTCCTCCATCTCTTTACTTTCTCTGAGTCCTTCCCAAACTTGACTTCATGCTTAGCCATAACTTCTGCATAACTCTGTCTCTGCCCTCTCACCTCTCTTGGTTCTACTTTGTAAAACACCGGAAAGACCATGAGTTTTCTTTCCTCCCTGCACTCCATGACTTTTGCCACCTCTTCCAAACACCATGGCGAAGAGGCATAGTCCTCAGAGAAAACCACTATCGCGATTCGCGATTCCTCAATCGCCTTCATAAGTGCCGGTGATATCTGTTCTCCCTTCTTGAGTTCTTCATTGTCGATGTAAGTGTATATCCCTGTTTGATCTAGAGCCGTGTAGAGATGACCGAGAAAGTGGTTGCGGACGTCGGACCTCTGAAACTCAAGAAGACATCGTAACTCCTTCTGAGCTTGGAAGAAGAAGCAGCAGCCATTAGGATCAGGAAACAAACAGGGGAGTTTAAAAATGAGCAATGAGGGACGAACAAGCTTAGGCCCTAGATCTTTAGTCCTTTGTTTTTCTTTTTCTTAGACGGAAAGTAAAGCATCTCATCTCTTTAGAAAAAGTTAGCTTTCTCTTGGCTTCCCAATAAAAAAAACTTCACGTGGCCTGCAGGAAATGACATTCGCAATCAGTGACTTTTTTGCCTCTCTTTTTTTTTTTTTTTTTTTTTGCAAATTATAAATAATCATCGGTGACTACGCACATCAAAGATGTACTAGCAATTGCAGTGTCCTACACAAGACGAGTTAGTTGTGCAAGTATGCTGATACTTGTGCTGATTTGAGAAAAAGGGTTTGATTCATAAGTAAGTCTTCTTTTCACAATTGGTACATAATATTTTTTATGCATTAGGCATGCTATTTGAAAATTAAATAAGGATTACCATTAAATATAGATCAAGCTTTTTTTCTCGATAGAAAATAATGCGATCAATTCTAATGTATAAACTAAAAGAAACGAGAAATTTTCCAAAAGAGCACCTTTGTGTGATTACTCGGTACACCAATAGCTCTTTTTCATTGGGTGCTTGTTTTTTAAATTCATTTTGCTTTAGTAATCGTATTCCCTGCCAAAGTGTAAATCATCGTCAAAAAGTTGAATACATCAAATGAGAATCTATAAGAACGACTTTGTCTAAAGTGGAAGAGAACACATTCATTCCATGTAGATTATTTAGTCCAAAAGGATTTCTGCATTTTAGACTTTAATAAAGAATGGCACTTCAAAAGTGTAAAATATCTATGACATTGGATGTGATAGACATTGCCTCTATAGTTTAGCTTATTTTGATACTATCTAAATTCACGTCAAATATATGATTGAAAACATAACTAATGTTAATTGAGTGCACTATGCTACACTGATCATTATGATTTCCATATAAATTGATCATAAGACGTCATCAGGAAAATGGATAAGTAACTTGTTTTAAATCAATTCAATCAAGGCTTGGTCGACCACATATCGAGAACTTCCTAAATACAAAAGAAAATCTCTTAGATTCTTAGGCTGCTTGCTAAGATCCACGATTGATAAGATAGCGTGCTTTTGGAAAAATTTGCTGAATTAACAAGTTTTAATGTTTTCTAGTTAAAGTATAATAGAAAATATTTTTGATATTCATAAGCCATAAACGGGAAGATCGAACTTCATCCCGATTTGGAGAATATCCTACGACATGGTACAAAATGGTGGCTTAGTCCAATTTAGGACAAAAAAAATGAGTTCCACAATGGAAAAAATTGCATAGCAAATAGTGTATTAGAAGTCCTATGAAATGTAGTTGAGACCTGATTTTTTTTATTGGTGCAATCAAGTCTGTATTTTATTTTAAAGTTAAGGGAAAATATTCAAGAACTACTCATGTATTCTTAGCTTATGTTTATGAAGTAAGTACCCTTTTAAGCAAAGATTTAGAGTTTGGTTGTATTCATGGGAGGTTTTTACCAATCAATTGCACCTTTTTGATACAGATTTGCCACCTAATTGCATCTTTTAGGAGTTCAGGGGACTTATTTTGGATGAAAGCTCTATTCCAACTCAGGCCTCGTGATTTTTTGTCATAAATGCGGTTGATGAGCTCAGAGATCTTGCCAGGGCCCCAAAAATCACCGAGACTCACTTGTGGCAAATATCAAAGCCGCGAGACCGGTTCTTGATTCTTGGTCGGGAACTGATCTACCTAAAATCCATCACGCTTGAGCCATGCCTGTCCATGTACGAATGCCCCCAGGAGAAAATATTGGGTGATTCCGGTTTTCTATGTCACTCATAGGCATCTCCACTAATTAATTATCACCTGTCCAAATGGGCCTCACTTTTCATGGTGATTCCGGTTTTCTATGTCACTCATAAGCATCTCCACTCATTAATTTTCACCTGTCCAAATGGGGGTCACTTTTCATGTTTGTTCTCTCCTCCGTTACTCTTTTTCCTTCGCTCTCACCCTGCTTCCGTTTCTACGCAATGCCTATTTCCCGTTGAAGCACCACCCCCCACGCTAACCTCGCTTCGCTACAACTACAAAGATGTCCTTACCAAGTCCATCCTCTTTTTCGAATGCCATAAATATATGAAGCTCCCCCCCTAGCGAGGGGTCACTTGGAGGAGAGACTTTAGATCTGGAAGTTAGAGGAAAGGTAGTCGCCGATGGCCGCGGCGACCTTGGTGCGGCGAGGGTTTCGCGAATGAGGTTGCAGTCGACTTGGATCCCATTCATCTATTTTTCCTTTTGATTTTTTAGCTCGCGCCAGTTGCCCGTGGCAGCATCTTGTACGTGGCCATCGGGATCTTAACCTTGCCGGTCTCTGCCGTGGAAGAGCCGGTTGCGGCTAAGATCTAATGTGGATTATGCGTCAAAGTTGGAACGCTTCATTCACGGCGTGGCGCATGGCGTGGCGCATAGGCATGAAAAAGAAAAGAGAAAAATATGAAAAGTGACTCGTCTCAACACATGGCAATAAGTGAGTAGAGCGGTCCATGGCTAACTTCAAAAAATGAGGACTAACTAATATTTTCTCATGCCCCTAGACCTGAAGTCAACGTACCTGGGATAAGCCTCAATGAAGCCTATGTCAAACCCCTACAAAGAAGTTTAATTTTCCCATGTCATTGCGGAATCCAACTCGATGCTTGGAATTCGAAACATAATGTCATGTTACCAGGATGGTCGGATCAAGAAAATCCATACGTCCAACTTGTGGGCATTACAAAACTTCTCCAGCAAGCAAAAATAGGATAATTTTGAATGAAAAAATACAACTAGTCTTGAACGTAAGCTTCCAAGACACTGCTGGTTTTGACCTTTTGCCCAACATGCGCCATCCTTAACCTTCAAGTAGTACTATTGGTCTCCGAAAACTTCCTTGCAATGCACAATTTAAGCAATGTATTACTTTGACGGAGTTGGGTTCGAGAAACAATGAGATGAAAACTCTCATTTCAATAAACTCAATTGGTTTCCATTGAAGCTAAAAACCCATAAGATTCCCATTTAGTTGACAGATTCAGAAATTTGATAAATCCAATCTTTTGCAATCTTCGACATCTATTCTCAAACATATAAAGAGGACACACTTTCACAGTAGCTGCCTACCTATTGGATGATAATGATCAAGTGAAAAGTAATATTGCTTGATAAATCTCAATCCTTGGATGACACGATATTATCTAACAAAGGACACTAATTTTTATCGAAGATTTTGTTGTCAATTTTGAGGGCATTTGTTAGCTAACTAAAGAAATATTAATGTCATTTTTTATTGAGTATCCGCGTTGTGAATCATGAATATTTTGAAAATGATATATTTCCTCGATGAGCTCGACAAAATTCTTGGAGCAAATGTAAAAAAAAAAATAATAATAATTAATTAATTGGAAAAGTTAAAATAAAAGAACGCAAAAAGGAACGGTCATCATTCACTTTGGACCGACCATACACCATAACCCTGATTACTATAAGCCCCGCGACCCTCTCTCCTTCTCTCTCTCTCTCAAAATATCTGGAGACTTAGCTCGGAAGGAGAGCGCCTCCGCCCCCCGACACCCCCGTTCGACGGGGCAGGGGTCGCGCTCCGCCGTCTCTCCACCATGTCAGATGCCCCCGCTCCACCATCACCACCACCGCCGGACGAGCTGTCGTTCCTAGCCTCCCGGCCGCCGCCGCCGCCTCACCTGGCCGGACGCTCGTCCTCCCTGTGCAAGCAGCGATCTTGGTCGCCGGACATGTGCCGCGAGGAGGCGTGGCTCCGCCGCAAGGGTAACAGCAAGAACCGCCGCACCCGGAGCAGGAGCGTCACGGACGACGACCTCGACGAGCTGAAGGCGTGCATCGAGCTGGGCTTCGGTTTCGACTCGCCGGCGGCGGATCAGCGCCTGTCGGACACCTTGCCCGCCCTGGAGCTCTACTACGCCGTCAACAAGCAGTACGCCGACGGCGTCTCGAAGCCGTCGCCGCCGCCGTCGACCGTCCCCCACTGCGATGCTGCCCCTCCTCCTCCTCCTCCTCCTCTTCCTCCCGCCGCCGGCAGCCAGCAGAACAACATATTCAGCCACGGTAAATTCTCCCTCCTCCTCTCTCGCTCTTCGTCCAAACACCAACCGGCCCGGCGAAAGACTCGCCGGCCGCCGTGTGCATCGCGTGTTGATTAGAAAGTGGCGTGTGTAAAATTTTGGAGTTGCAGGCGACGATCCGCAGGTGGTGAAGACGAGGCTGAGGCAGTGGGCGCAGGTGGTGGCGTGCTCGGTGAGCCTGGGCCGGGACAGCCCTAACCTGGGTTAAGGATTACGAGCTAAAACCCTCGATTCGACCGCCGTCGATGGAGCCGGAGATGCTGCTTAACCAGGGTTTGGTTTCCCACTGCAGCGTGCAAAGTCAACGTCAGGAAGGAGGCGACCGAACATTCTGTTCCCCAACTTGGTAGAGAAATGATTCCTCCCCCTACCCCCACTTTTGTTTTGTGGTTGGCATTATCATTAAGAAAGGGTGTAAGAAAAAGAGACGCCGGATTAGCTGGGAACAACTTTGGGGACTTTTCGGACGTGGGGTGATGACTTTTTTTTCTTGTGTCCTAATTATGATCTTAGCAGCGTTTTGAAATGGCTGTTTTTTCTTTTTTCCAATTTTTCTGAGGATGATTAGGGTCTCTAAGCAGTGTTTAGGGGGCTAGATAGAACGAACAATCTTGAAGAAACATCACATGTATACATCGAATATCGGGTCGGCTCAATATGCCTGCATCATTAGATTTGATGATTCTCGCGTGATATTCGAAGAGATTAATATGCTCGGGATATATGTCGTGCCTAGTGGTATTCTTTTTGCTTCGAGATTTTTGAGGAAAATTGATAGGCGGGAGTGATAAAAATATATAATAAATAAAACCAAATGTGTGTTTATGTGAATCCCTAACTTCAGACAATTGTAGAGCAATCGCAGATCGTTTCATGATTCCACACTCGATAATAAGGTATGTGCATACGTTTTGGATGAAGCACAAAGGAAAATAGATTACACTGAAATGGAGAGTACGATGAATAGAGATCGACGAAATTGAAAAGACAGTGAAAGGAAACGACATGAAAATGCGAGGTGCGGTGGTCGGAAGGTGCGTGGAAAAGCAAAAGATGGGACTCCGCGGAGAGTACGTGTTGATTTGAGCGTGTCCTCTGCTCTTCGTCCGTCCAAAAAGCCTCACAATTTCCAGGTATCTGCCGATGGTTGCTTCCTCCGCGTCCCCAAGATCTTTCAAGACCAGCTTTCACGAGTTCACGTAGTTTTGTAATTTCCTGACATGCGCAAGGAAGCTTCCCACGTTTTCAATTACTTGTCCAGACGTGGATCAGATGTTCCACCCTATCATACAATCTACCGTTTCTCTTGCGAGATCGAGACATGTGACCCTTTGATTTTAATCCTTACCGCACCCAATCTAAATCTCCCAACACCTGATCCATCTGTTCTCTCTCTTCTTCTTCCCTCCTCCCCATCGCTCAGACTCCTTCATGCCTGATCGCCGTTGCCTTCGGTCGACATCGCCGCCAGCGAGGCAGCTTTCTTTGTTTCTTAACGTAGTAGCCATGGCCCACTGGACCAATTCGTTTTGACAACTCAATACTTTGACAGCACTCAAAATCAGTATTCTATTGTTCCTCTAGAATAGAAGCTCCCATATACGAGAAGTCCATGGTACTCACTTTCTCCCCTCCTTTACGTTTCTTTGGGGAAAAAAAAATTGAAGAATAATGGAGACGAAATTCTAAATTATAACTTTGTCCTTCCATTCTACTAAACCTTTTTTTTTATTCGTTTTAGAATAAGAAAATCTCCACTGGAGAAGTACCTTCAAAAGAAAATTATGCTGTAGTCTTCTTCAAAAAAATAAAAAATAAAAAATCAGGTGTGAGGATAATCATAATAAAGAGAACTTACACGCTCAAACGACCTGATTCCTCTTATTTTTTTTTAATTTTTTTTTCTTTTTTCCATGAGAGTCATCTCAAAATGTAATTCTAAATCTAAACAAATATTGCCTCAAAAATTATCAGAGCGACGAGATACACACTTTGAAAGTTTTGTACTCTCAAACTCATCGAAATAAGACAAATAACGTGAGACACGCTTTAATGACATACCACGCATGCTTATCTGAGGTTTAAAGGCATTGACTCCGATTCATAAAAAAGATTGAGTACTCTAATGACACAACGACCACTCATGCTCAAATAAAGAGAACTCGCACGCTCAAATGACTTGATTCCTTTTATTTTCAAAATTTTGTTTGTTTTTCATGAGATTCATCTCGTAAAGTAATTCTAAATGAAAGCAAATATCGTCCAAAAAAAATTATCAGACGGGATATGCACTTTGAAAGTTTTGTACTCTCAAAATCATTGAAAAAAGACAAATAACGTGAGACACATTAATAACATAAAATGCATGCCTAACGGAGGTTTAAAGGCATTGACTCTGACTCATTAAAAAGATTGAATACTCCAATGACACTACGGCCACTCAAGTGCATTCTTCAATCCTAGCAGCTCTTTCTCTCTCTCTCTCTCGCCAAAAAAATTATAAGACGGGATATGCACTTTGAAAGTTTTGTACTCTCAAAATCATCAAAAAAGACAAATAACGTGAGACACATTAATAACATAAAATGCATGCCTAACGGAGGTTCAAAGGCATTGACTCCGATTCATTAAAAAGATTGAATACTCCAATGACACAATGGTCACTCATGTGCATTCTTCAATCCTAACAGCTCTCTCTCTCTCTCTCTCTCTCTCTCTCTCTCTCTCACATGTGAATACTCCAAGATTTTCTAGGCACATTTTCCTAGTTGGTAGAAACTGATGAAGATGGTAGTGCTTATTTCTTGTCTTTTGCCCTCTCGTGTGTTGTGCCACCCCAACCACGAGTTATCATGAATGTCACGTGTTCTCCTACCTACAAGTCAACTCATGTATAATCCTAGCTAAAAAAACAAAAAAGACTTAGTATGATATGTTCGTTTTTTGAATCCTGACTGAACCAAAGTATGTATATATAAAAACTTTTGAAGTCACTAACTAATGTATATACAAATATTCGAGATGTTATTCCTAATCCTCAATGACTAGCTTAATATTTCTTTAGATAAACGGGTATGACTTTAAGTTCTTAGAGCTTATTTTGTTTCTCATTTTATCTTTCTTTGAATGGTGATTTTTTTTTTAAAAACCAAAAATGTTGTAGAGGCTCCAGAGGATACTATCACTATACATAAAGTTGATAAAGATATTGAAATTAGAATTGCTAGGATCTGGAGTGCTAAGAGGACAAAAAGAAAGTGGTAGCAAAGGAATATTGTGAAAATGCACATTTATTTATAATTGTGAATGACACTCTCCACCCGTTTCATCTCATAAATAATAAATATGTTTTAGGATAATGAAGAGAGCCAGATATCAAACTTCCATTAAATTCAAAATTGAAGATGGAGTCTATGTAAATGCAATGTTTAGGGATGTTCATAATCATCATTTCATTGATGATAGCCAAAACATCTATACAATCGTGCCATCACATAAAATATCCTCGAAAAAGTGTTCTAACTTATATGGGAAAGCTAGTATAAGAGCTATAAAAGCATATTCCTACTTCAATGCTGAGGTAGGGGACTGGAGAATGTTGGTTTTATATTGCTTGATTGTCAAATTATCCCACCATCAAAGAGAAGGCACTCAATTAGTGCAAGGGATAGTCAAAGTCTCATTATCCATTTTGATAGTTTTAAATCAAATGGAAGCAATTTTTATTATCAATTTCAATTAGATAAGGAACAAAGATCAACCAATTGTATAATGATGTATACAAGTCGGATTATGAAAGTTTTGGAGATGTGGTGGTACATGATCATGTTTATTGTAAAAATAAGTACATTATAATGTGTGCACCTTTTTTTGGCTTAAATCATCATTGATTATTGTCTTGCATCTTCTTGGAAAGCCGGGTTTTTGCAATAAATATTAGCAAAAACTTCAATATCATTGTGAATTTAAATTCGAAATGGAGAGCACTTGGCTAGTTTCATTCAAGAGTAGAGCTTAGGAGACAAAAAATGGTTGGATAATCCGTCACTTATGTCACAAATGATTTCTTGCCTTTGGCCAAGGTATCTTTGTAGAGCAATTTAGATCCACACAAAAAAGTGAGAGCACAAATAATATCTTTCAAAATTTGACGTGTAAGATCATGACTTTTGTCTGAATTTGTCAATCACTATAAGAAGCAAGCAAAGAGAAGCGAAACAATGTAGTTTTTGATAATTTTGAGTGTGCTCAATTATGGTTGAAAATAGCAACTATCTAAAACATTTTATGAAAGTGAATACTCTTGTCATTTATAGGAATCCTAGGTTGATTTCTTCCACACTTCGAGAAAAGTACCCAAAACATCCAAAACCTATTATATTAGTGAGGATTCCATCTTAAACCTTTCAATTAGATCAATTTAGTTATAAATCTTTTCACATTGATACCAATTCAGTCAATCTAACCAATTTTGATTGGGCGGTGCTAACATGGATGTCGACTGGTGTTTGGACGCTAATGTGGCCATTTTTAATAATTTTTATTTTATTTTTTCCAAAATTTTTAAATTTTTTATTTCTTTTTTGTTTTTTTTTCCTTTTTCTTTTCTTTGCCTTTTTCTTTTCTCTTCTTTTGCCTTGGACTTTCCTCACAATGGCCAACGAGTGCTATGAAGCCCTCACTGGCTGCTAGCTAGGGTCGCGACCCTCGCCTATTGGCCAACAAGGCTCCGGCACTACGAGGAAGGTTCAAGGAGGAAGAAGAGAGAAAATAAAATAATAATAATAATAAAAAATCAATAAAAATTTGAAAAAATATAAAATATATATTTTAAAAAATTTCACATCAACGTTTGGTCACCAACCGATGTCCACATCAATGTCAACCAACTAAAATTAGCCGGATAGACTGAATTAGCACAAATGTGCAAAGATTTATGGCTTAATTGGTTTAATTAAAAGGTTTATGATTGAATTGGTACCAATGCAATAGGCTTAGGATTTTTTTTCTTACTTTTCCTCACATGCTTCTATCTAAACATGTTTTTATATTGAAAATTGATCGGTCATTATGGGAACTAAAAGTAGTGAAATGAAGTATACTATCCATTTTTGTCCAAGAGATTCCATCTTTGCATGTAACTACAAGTTATTTACAATACAAAAATGGTAGTGTGAGCCTACTTTATGCATCTTGACACATTTGGTAGTGTTGCATGCATTCAAACACAACATATTGTGAAGAGATGGGATAAAGCAACAAACAAGTGGCTTAGGGGGTGCATGACAAACTGCAATTTCTATTCCAAAAACAAATTTTCTATTCCAAACTTTTTTCTAGAATAGAAATCCATTTGATAAACCTATTTAATTTTTCTATTTCCGAAATAGATTCTTGTTTCAGAAATAAGTTTGGAATAGAAATCAAAAGTAGAAATTTTCCACTTCTCTATTTCTAGAATAGAAATGAGAAATAAAAATTCTTCTCATCGTTCGTCAATCGGTCCTTCATCCATTGCTGTCTACCACCATCCGTCGATTGCCCGCGGCCACCGTCGGTCGCCGACCACCGCCGCCATCGTTCACCGGCCACCGCCGCTGCCGATCCACCATCATTCGAAAAGAAAAAAAAATTGTGTTGTTATAAAATGAATTTCTATTTTTAGAGTAGAAATTTTTTGTCGTTATCAAACGGTTATTTTTTCTTAGAAACTCTTCTAGAAATAGATATAGAAAAATCTATTTCTCTTCTAGAACCTATTTTTGGAACATAATGGTTATCATTCAACCCGTAGCAAGAACTATGGGTTTTAACTAATAGAACCAACATCCCTCAAGATGGTAGCAGAATTCAAAATATTCAAGAGGAAATTGAAAATCTATGGAGGAGAGAGGAGATGTGTTGGGGTTTAAGGTCTAAGATTAAATGTTCGAAATGAAGGGATAAGAATATGAGATAATTTCATGCCATTACTGTCAAGATGAGGCAATGAAATAGAAATTTGATGCTAAGATTCTCATAAGATAATTGTATAAATTAAAAGTAGCAACTTCAAAACTTGACAATTTCCTTCTTCAAGGACCTCTAGATACCTTAGTAAGGCCGAAAAATTTGAACCTATACTGAACCTATGTCCCATGAGAGTTGGTGATGAAATGAACAATTCTTTGTTGGCAAAACTAACCATGGAAGAGGTGAAGATGATTGCATTTCAACTTGGAGCAAATAAGGCTCTTGGTCCTAATGGTTTAAATGGATTATTCTACCATCATCATTGGGAAGTGATAAAAGAGGATGTTTTCAAGGCCATTAAAGAAATTTTCACATCAAGAATCCTAGATTCAGCTTTGAGGAGAACCCATATCACTTTTGTACCAAAAAATCCAACCCAAAAAGAATTGAGTAGTTTGTCCAATTAACCTTTGCAATTTTATGTATAAGATAATTTCGAAGATAATGGCAAATGGGCTTAAATCCTCGATGCCTGAGCTGATTTCTAGAAAACAAAGTGCCTTTGTTAATGGAAGGCAAATCTAAGAGAATATCTTTATTGTGCAAGAGGTGCTGCATCAATTGAGAGTAGGGGAATGAAATGAAAAATTTCAAATTATTCTGAAATTGGATATATGAAAGACTTATGATAGGGTGGAATGGGATTTTTCTAAAAGCATGTTTGCTATAAATGGGTTTTTGTGAGACATGGCTATGTTGGGTTATGTAAAGCATTACTATTATCCTTTAGCGTGAAATTAAATGGAGAGCCTCTTCCTTTTTTTTTTCAACCAACTAGAGGCATTAGACTAGGAGATCCTATGTCACCTTACCTCGTTGTCCTGGTTTCAAATTGTTTATCCTCTTTGATAGAGAATGTTATGACTAATTGAGATATAAAAGGAATCGAAATGAACAGGTTCTATCCAACCCTAGCCCACTTATTATTTGCGAACGATTCCATCTTTTTCCCAGATGGAACCATTTAGGAGTGCGAAAATGTTTCGACTATTCTTAACTAGTATTGCTATGCCACTAGACAAGCCGTAAACCTGAATAAATGAAGTATATTTTTCAGCAGGGGTTGCCCTCAACTATAAGAAACAACATGGCGGAAGCATTAAGATACCAAAAATGGTCATACTAGATAGTATCTTGGCATTCTATTTGATTAGGGAAATACTAATAGACAAAGGTTCGCTTGGATTTTAGGAGAGTAAATATGAAGCTGGTAGCATGGAAGGAACAAATTGTGTACAAAGCAAGCAAAGGAAATTTTACAGAAATTAGTGGTTCAAGCTTTACCATATTATGCAATGTCAATTTTTAGAATCCCGATGTTTATTTGCAAGGTTATTGAGCAAAAAATTGCAAATTTTTGGTGGAAAAACAATGAAAAAAATTGGTTTATATCGTAAAAGATGGGAAGTCATGAAAACAACAAAAGACAAAAGAGGGATGGGTTTTGGGGATTTAATTACTATTAACAAAGCCCTCTAAGGAAAATAAGCTTGGAGATTGATGAAAAATCCAAATGCATTATGGAGTAAGTTGCTAAAAGGATTGTATATTAATTGTAAGGATTTTTGGCATGCTGAGAAAGGGTCGAGACCCTCTTGGGGTTGGCAAAGTCTTTTGATGGAAAAAGAAGCAATCTCAAAGTCAGTAATGTGGTCAATAGAAAATGGTGAAATTGTTAAAATTAGAATAGATAAATGGCTAAACAATGGGAAAATTGACGGTCTAGAGAATGGAAACAACCCACAATTTGTCTCAGAGTTGATGAATTTTGAAGAGGAATGCTGGAATGAGCAACTTCTAAATAATTCATTTGATGAACATATAGGAGATCCTAGCTATTCCAATCAAGCGTTAAAGTTCAAGTGATGAACTAGTGTGGATGGGCACCAAATGTGGAAGTTTCTCATAAAAGAATGGATACAACACCCTTAGACAAGAAATGGGAAACAAGGCACAACAAGTTCAACCATCAACATCTTACCAAATCCCAAGATCCCTATGGAATGCAATACAGAATTTGCACATATTCTTATGGTGCCATTGGACAGATCTCATATGGTCCAACCCTAGTCTCAAAATCCAAAAGTTTAACACAAGGTATTACACAGATTGATAGTTGGTTGATGAATTTCATGAGTAATTCGATTGACCTACCTAAATTTGAGATGGTGGTGACTGCTCTTTGGCATATTTGGAATCCAATGGAATGCCTGAAACAACATGATAGTTAGGGGCAGCAAAGCAAACGCAAGAAACACTATGGAATCAGGTCGGATTATGCAGCTAAATGCTAAAAAAATAAGAAAGGACAAAGATGAAATCTCACCTCAGCGCAAGCTTGGACAGCTTTGGCAGAGGGGACCCTAAAAATTAATGTAGAAGGGTCTCTCGGCAAAGGGTCGATGAAGGGTGCAATGTCCTGCATCTGTCGAGACTATTCCGGTTGCCTTGTCAATGGCTTTACCCAGTTCGTCCGAGCTACCTCTCTGGCACAGATCGAAGCTCTAGCTTTACTTGCTGCTCTCAAGTACATTGACCAGAATAAGTTCAGTAATGGGGAGGTAGAGCCAGACCGTGAGGATCTAATAAGTACACTACAGAACGAAGGGCAGTAAGCAAAATGCTCTGATTGACAAATGTTCCTTCTTGTTATCAAGATTTTCAGAAGTAGACCTAGGTTATTGCCCAAGCAATGCGAATTCTGTGGCTGATAATGAAAATATTTTTAGTTCATCTTGTTTTCGTAGATGATATAAGCAACGATATTTAGAAAAATATTTTTCAAATCATTCATTTTCTACTAAACGAACATAGCCTAAGTTTCATAAAAACTACAATATTAAGTTGTTTCTCCAAGTGTTTGATCTTGTCTTACAACTAAGAGTAAGCATGGTTCCAAAGTAGAACCGAGAACCAAACTAGTTTTAAGTTCTATGGCATGCATGGTAAGTTTCAAGTTTCAAGAATTAGAAAATTAGTTCCAATGACCCACTTGGAATTTGGAATAATTCTTTGTGTTTTTATTGTTTTACGTTTTTGCGTGATCTTACGATATTCTATGAGATTGAATGATGAATGTGCAATCTAGAACCATTATGAATTTCTATTTCCAACGATATTTATAATTAAAATTTTTATTTTGTTAATATTTCATATGTTTAGTTTATTTAGATATAAGTTGTGATTAATGGATGATAGCAAATTGTGGTGGTTAGAACTAATGATTCAATACAATCAATGAATTTATAATACAATTGAAACTTGGATAGATTTGGAACCAACCTTATAACACATGACAAGGTAGGTTCAAGGTTATTGAGTATACGTAGTAAGTTTCAAGTTCCATAAAATTAGTGAACTAGTTCAAACAATTAGATTCCGGATTTCAAATGCAACCCCGAACTTCTCACCCCTTGTCATAGATAGTTCGTAAACCAAATCCAACGACCGCCATTAAAGCCCAATACAAGAATGACTTACGGCCCGATTCATTCGCGTATTGGGCTTTAACGGCCCCGTTCGCTCCGGATCTGGAAACGGCCGACTCGTTTCCGTCATCGCACCCGTTCAACTCGGCCATTACGTTTCAATCATCGGAATCGACAAGCGCTCCTCTCGAAAGTCATCTCTTCCCATTTCGAGTTTTCGCTTCGCCACGAAGCTTCTCCTCGCGATCTCCGATTCTCCCTTCCGAGCTCGACCAAGCTTTAGCCGGATCGGCCGACCGGAGACACGAAGCCATGGTGAGTCTCTCTTCCTCGCTGATGGAAACCGTAATCTCGTCCGTTCTCCGACGTCGTTACTTCTGCCGCTCGTCCTTGTCCCCTTCGAATCGGTAACCGCCGGGAAACTGCCGGCGACGTTGTCCCGGGGTGGGGGGTTTTGCATCGGGGAAGATCGTTTCGTTCAGCCGGTCGCCGTACTGCGGCGGATCCGTCGTGCGCGGTCGAGGTTGTATCTTGATTGGAGTTGTTGTGGCGGAGAGATTGCGAGGTCGATCGCCCGATGCTTCTGATTGTTTCGGCGATTCGTTGATACGGAGCGGTGAGAAAACATGGTGGGCCGATTTAGGCTAGAATTTTGGTCTTGTGAGCTGCGCTGCAGTTCGCTGCTTGCCTCTCGATTTTGAGAGTATTTGGCTGTAGAGGAGACCTGGTGGGGCGAAGAGATTCGCTTAAGCAATCTGGACATATAGGGAGCTCTCCATGTCTATGTCGCTCTTTCTTCCATCATTTGGGAGAGTTGAATTTCGTTTGAGTTGAGTTGAGAATTGTTCGTTAAGTTCTTCTCGGTCGAACTCTTTACAAGTTTTGCACGTGTTTCCTGAATCCCTCGTTCGTGATTGAGGGTTTAGTTGGCTTTCGACTACGCATGAACATTACGACTATGGCACCTGGGTGAGCCTGTGCACCTGTTTTAGAGGACATTAGGGGCATGGATGTTCATGCTTACAGAAAAAGCAATGTTTTGCTTTCTTACAAAAAATTCTCTCCCCGTCTTACCTTACCATGTTGGCTTTTCACCTGCTGATTATTCTGCATACCTGTACTGCTTCAGGATGATTTAGTTACAGGGAGCATTATCCAAATTTATTAGAAAAAAAATTGTGATAAGATTATATGTTTTTCTACTTGTCATGTTCTTTTATTGTGTAAGTATCAGGTGTTACAGGTTAAGAAAAAGTTCAAAGTGCGTTTGTTGCAAGGTTTCAATTAAGTAAAATGCGAAAAGTGAAGTGTGTCCAGACTCGTCCTAAAATTATAAGGAAGTACTAATGGTCCTTGGAAGTAAAAAACTTAGCATCACTTTTCATCCATTTTTCTAGTAAAAGGAGATCTCTCGGTATGCTCTTTGAATTTACTTGATCCCACAAAAAAGCATGAAAACTTGAGTGCATGCCTTAAGCTTACTTGCTGTTTCTTTGATTTCTAATGTTGTCATGCCCATAAAACACAGCACGACATGACTGAGGGGCACATGAAGGATTCTTTGAAGATGAGTGAGGGTTCTAGTGTCTAATTACTTGAGTTTAAGATAATTATGCAGCTCAACTAATGATTTAACAGCTATTGTGTCACTTGATGGACGTGTGTTACATCTGTAAATTTAATGATTGTGAGATTCTATTTTGCTGTTTGAACAGGGTCTTCAAAGGGGACCCTCTAGGAAAGACAAGAATAGAGGGAGGCATCATAATTTAACTCAACAGAAGAGACAAGAGATCAGAGAAGCATTTGAACTTTTTGATACTGATGGTTCAGGTATTAAGATAATTTTCTGCTTGAATACAGTGGATTTGTCTGTTGACTTTTCCACTGGGTAATTATATTTACATTTCTGTCTAGGCACTATCGATGCCAGAGAGTTGAATGTTGCAATGAGGTAATGAACTAAGGTTGCTTTTACAAATACTTCCACCTTTGATATTTAAAATGTAACTAAACTGATCTTTGAACAGGGCGCTTGGATTTGAGATGACAGAGGAGGTAAATTCTATCCTTGCATGCATTTTCTGAAAATCTCTTAGCACATTCTAGATCATGCCACATGCAGAAACTGAATGCAGTTTGGGTGTTATGCATTAGGTTTTGTTTCCCTTGATTGTGACATGGCTGATTCATTTAACTGAACTGTAGCCAAAAAAATGCTCTAGGCCACTGTTTGGCACACTGTATCATAACTTGTCAACCAAGTAGTCAAACCCATATACTATAGGTGGGAAGTTTGGAGAAGAACTTCACTGTGCTAAAGTGTCGATATACTGTATATATGTTGACTTTGATGCATGAAAGAAAGTTGCTTCGAGAAAGAATGACTATTGATTTTTTAAGATACTTTTGTGAGCACACAATGTCACATGGCATGAGGTTTAAATGGTGAAGTTAATTCTGAACAATGGAAGCAAAATTAATGTTTTTGTCCTTCTGTTATCCAGGTCTGGTATTTTCAGTACTATTAGAATAATATTCACGATATTTGTGATTCATGTTCTTGAGTACGGGATGTAGGCCCTGTCTATTCCACTGTAGTTTTGCTGCATTTACCATGATTGGATGTGAGTTTACTGGGGTGAGTTTAGATTGCTGCATTGCTAATTTGATGGCTGGAGCTGCTTTTCATGGCTTTGTACCTTATTGCCGTTTCACCTCTGTGTAAACAAACTTCTGGCAGGAAAGAAAACACTAATTTGGCATTGAAGTTAGTCTCTCTCTCTCTCTCTCTCTCACCTCTCTGCTGTTGCGTTCTGTGGTTTCCTGCACACACTAAGAAGAAGTCCCATGTTACCACAAGTGCCTCTTCTAACTGACATATAATCTGTTAGACAATATCCTTCAAAATGTGTCCCTTCTCTTTTGTGGTTATGATGGGATATTGCTTCTGTGGATCATTGAATGCCTGAATAATTCATTATTTCATGTCATTGCAGCAAATCAATAAAATGATTGCTGATGTAGATAAGGATGGAAGTGGTTCAATTGATTATGATGAATTTGAACATATGATGACTGCCAAAATTGGAGAAAGGGACACAAAGGAGGAGCTCACAAAAGCTTTCCGCCTTATTGACCAAGATAACAATGTGAGCTTCTGTGCTTTTGGATTAAAACATTGTATTGTGATCATCTCTTTGTTCTGATTCCATGTGTTCCCCTGGAGATCAGGGAAAAATATCTTTTCAAGATATTAAGAGAATTTCAAAGGAGCTGGGTGAAAACTTCACAGACAGAGAGATTCAGGAGATGATTGGGGAGGCAGACCAGGATCGTAAGTTCAATGCCTTCCATAGTTTTTTTTTTTAACTATCTATTCTACAATTATGCCTGTCGGTTTTGACATTGGATATCAGATTTTCTCCCCGTCTGTGGTTCAAGATTTGGTCCATACTGAATGATTTGAAATGTAAAGCTTTAATCAACTTCACATACAGTAAAATTACAACTAAATTGTTGTTCGTCTAATGTAGTGCATAAACATGAATTAAAACATGCTTTAAACAGATACAGGGTAGGCTGGTTCAGTTTTCTTTAAGCTATTATCCTGTAAAGGATCCAGACATATTATGTATTGATTCCTCTTCAAAAACATCCAAAATTGATGTCTAGGGATGAGTGGTGTTTGTTTTATTTTTTTTTTTTAACGTTTGAACATTGCTAGGTTTTTCTTCTGGGTGTTGTAATTCTCCACTGACTCCCCACATTTTCGGGGATCGATTAAGGGGTGTAAGAAGATGCAAATAGGTACTAGTCAGATTTGGTACTTTGGCCTTATAGATATGCTTTGATTTGATGTTAGACAAGCCAAATGCCTGAGAATGTTGGGTTGGTGGCCCTATACCCTATCAAAACACCGAATAAGAATGCAGCTTTATATGCATCATTCTCCAAACAAGAGACTGTACAGGGGAAATCTCAAGGATTACTTTTGAGTACTGTTTTATCTGATGTGGAGTTTGATGTAAGTAGCTGAATGCAGCTGTAGGCTTTTCGGGATAATTAAAAAATTTTGTGCTTGCCACTTGTATACACAAGATTTTGATATTGGGAATTCCTCAGTACTACTGTCCTTGTAATTCTTCACGGAGTCAAAGCTGTTCCATTCCATCACTTTTTGCTTCTTTTATGCTTGAATTTTTTGCAGTGCAAAAAAGAAACTTAATTCTGACCCGCTCTTTTATTTCCCAAACCATGCAGGTGACGGTGAAGTTGATATGAACGAGTTCATTCAGATGATGGGGAGGACACGATTAGGCTTTTAGTGCTTCCAGTTTGTGAACCTCTACATGAGCTTAAGGTTTCCTACTTAGTGATGGATGTGCGGCATTCTATATGTGTGATCTGTTTGTACATACAGTGCACATAAGAAAGGACTTCTGGGTTTGAGACCTGCTAGATTGATACTTCTATCTTGTATTTTTGGCAAAACCTACCTCTTTCACAGCTTTCTTTATGTCGTGCGTTGAAGATTATGCTGTGTCTGGTTTAAGTAGAATAGTTTCCTAGTTATGTATGCTTCATATAATGATCTGGATTCACATCTGCTATCCTACTTGCATGTTGTTTTGATGGTGTTGCGATATTTTCGAGTACTTTTTAGCTGAGGAATACCTTTTATCTGGTATTCCTGAGCCTTTGGGCTACTTTGCTCATTGCTCGTATTTCAGTCCCATCTTCGCTCTTTTGCATCGTATGAAACTTTGCTTGCTCTAAATCATTCTTCAGGAAACAACATTATGTAAGCGATTTGAGGTTTGAAAATAAAAGAAAGAAACTAATATGACTGGAAAGAGTGGCAAGCTTGGGGTTTGCACTAGTTACTTCTAGGCAAGCCCTTCCATTCCATGTTCTTCGTCTCATTTTCAACGTGTTTCTCTCTCTCTCTCGCTTGATATTTGCTTGCTAGCCTCCAAATTATTGGCTCTTTCTCAGCTTGTCCCACGGCATTACTCGTGACAATTTATGACAACTTAATTTGCGGTGCTTTCGCGCTACTACTAATTGTGGTCTTCCGAAAATGAATGTAGTTCTTACGCATCAGGAACTTCTACGATGTTTGCAAGAATGATAATCTGAGACTGTCATTTGTAAGGGTTTGTCCGAATGATGATTTCTAAAATTCAAGAATATTATGCATCTCGTGTGAATTCACCGGTAAAGGGTATGTTTTAATTTTGGAGTGTCACGATCTCGTGCTTTTTATTTTTATTTTTATAATACTACTTTCTTCCGTGAAAAATGTTTTTTGCAGGTATCAATTATAGGTCGATTGCTATCGCAATAGTACATTTTATAAGGCTCGGGAACTAATACTTTATGTTAAACAGCTCTAATCGATTTGGTGTATATAAATTTGGGCTTGAGAACTCTTCAAGGTTAGCGCAATTGGTTGGGGAATTCGATTTGTAGCCTAAGTAACACCGATATTGACATAGGACACAACACAACACGATATGCTAACATGGCATGGCTGGTGCATCCAACATTAATGTTGACATTTTTTGCAATTTTTTAAAAAATTATATTCTTTGTTCCTTTTTTGTTTCTTTTCTTTTTTCCACTTTTCCTTTCCATTTCCCCTGTGGCCAATCTCCATTGGTCTCGACGATGGTAGGTGATTGATTGTGTCACACCCTCGCCCCATCTCTGGCATGAGAGCATGACCTGGCAGGTTAGCATTGACACCCGAGCAACGTCAAATGTCCCGAAAGTCTTTTATCTTTAGTGAAGCACATGTGAAAGCAATCATAAACAATCCCCATACAAACAAACATGGAAGCTGGGTAAGCTGGGAAAGACATATATAGGCCAAGCAAATAAAAGCAACATATACATATACATATTCACACATCAAAAGCTATTTTGATTACATGCCCATCCTAGTCCTGGGTTACTTATTTTTGTTTCAATATATAGTCAATCAAAAGGGCTGGGGCCTAGCTCCTCTACCGAACTGCTCCCAAAAGTGGCCCCCATGCTAGATTCCTTCCCTTCTTGGACCTTGATTCACCCATCACACACCTGAAATGGTGAGAACAACAAGAGTAAGTCGATGACTCCGTAAGTAGAAATCCCTAATTCTTCTATAGGAGGACATTTCACTATCAATCATCGGATACAAGATCAACACCCACTTGTTGATGGCAAATCAATAGCAAGATTTGCATATGAAAGGCTCTCAACTGTCTATGTGCTTTCAATAATCAAAGATGAACAAGCTTTCCAAGGATCCGTGACTTATTATCATTTCAGTCATAAAAAGGGATGCTCGCATCTTATGAAACTCATTCAAACACTAAATGACTCAATTCAAATATATGCTCAAATTGATGTAAGGACTTAACAATACATATCAAACAAACCCAGCTTTTGCATGCATCACATGTGTATTAGTCATGGACCACACGTGGACTTTAATTATTCTTTTTTAGTATCATATTAGTTGAAATCAATTGACTCTTTCGGTAATAACCAAGCATTGGTCCCCCCTTGGCAACTGGCATCATCCTGATTCATTATCAGGGCGGCATCTAAGGCAACCCCCAGGCATCGATCTCACTCGGGCTGGCATCATCCACGATCTCAATATCAGGATGGTATCTAGGAATTTACCTAGGCAATGACCCGGCATCCCCCAACGTCAGCATATAAGTCCATTATGTGTCCATACATTTCAAACATCAACCAATTCATGTTATATTTAACTTTTAGCCCAATAAGGCCCAAAGGCATGCCATGCAAGATGAACAAATGAACGAATCTTGTGTTTTATTAAATCAAACTCATGCCAAATGCGATTCAGGCTTATGACCTTGACTTGGAATTATTTGCAAAATGAATTTGGCTGGCATCAACGCTGCCCATTGCCAGAGGGGCTGGCGACGGTCGCCAACCCCGCCACCGCGGCTGTCGCCGCCATTTTATTTTTTATTTTTTAATAGTTTTTTAAATGAATTTTAGTTTTTAAATATATATTTTTTTAAATTGAATAAAAATTATTTTAAAAGCCACGTGGAAAATAAAAAATCATTTAAAATGCTACATCGGCATCATGTCAGCATTTTCCGTTAATAAGATTGACGATGTTAATTTTAGGATTTAATTGAACTATTTTGATAAGTTTTATCACTTGATTGTATTTTTTGCAAGTTTTAAGACTCAATTGCATTTTCATAATAATTTTTAGGATTTTTATTGTACTTATCCCTAATAAAAAAAGAAAATGATCAATAATGATAAGAATTGGATGGAGACAAGCATAATTTTTTTATTTTTTGCTCCCTTAGTCCAATGTTGTTGACAAAGTAGCTGGCGGTGGAAACGTAACCCGTACCAAAGGACAAAACAGGATTTTGCCATTCTCTCTTCCTGTGAGATCCTTTTCCCGTACTTTCTATTAAAAAGAAAAAGAAAAAGAAAAGACCTTTTCCCGTACACAAGATTTGCAACCAATCCGTCTCTTTCCCGAAGAAGAAGGAAGCCGAACCCGATTTCACCGAAGCTCGCAACCCCGGTACCTCCTTCCGCCACGTGTCCGCCTGCACCCGCGCGATCGCGGTCACCGCGCCCTACGTGGCTTACTATATCGTCGCCAAATCACACGCCCCACCGTCTCTCCACGTGGCGCGTGGGCCCCCTGCTTTGGACGCCACGTGTAGACTCCTCCTTAGCGCCCTTTTCGCCCTTTTCGTGCATAAAAACCTCTAGACGTCAATCGTTCGCCCGAAGTCATTGCAAATTCCCATGCCTCGTTCGTTCGACATGCAGCAATCGCACGACCTCGGTATAACCCGAGGCGACGAACGCAGCATCATGGTCAACGCTCTCCAGCACGTGATATCCGGGAGCAGCTCCACGCGGCCCGACCCGATCCCGGCCTTCCGGTCGTCCACGCCGCCGCCCCTCTCCGCCGACGGGACCGCCGCGGAGCAGCGGGCCCCGGGCCTCCTCTCGCTTCCCGACGTGGCCACGTGCCAGGTGTGCGGGATCGACGGCTGCCTCGGCTGCGACTTCTTCGCGCCGGGCAGAGTCGCCACGGCTGCGTGGGGCGGCGGGGACACCGCGCAGGCTGCCCAGGCGCTCGCTGTGGGCCAGAGCAACAAGAGCGCCGGTAGGAAGAGGAAGGGCTTCTACAGAGGAGTGCGGCAGAGGCCGTGGGGGAAGTGGGCGGCGGAGATCCGGGACCCGCGGAGGGCGGCGCGGGTGTGGCTCGGGACGTTCGAGACGGCGGAGCAGGCGGCCCGGGCCTACGACAGGGCGGCGCTCGAGTTCCGCGGTGCGCGGGCCAAGCTGAACTTCCCACTGCTGCCGAATGACTGCACGAGCACCGGTGCCGGCAAGAGCAGGGACATAATGGAGGACGGCGAGGCTGAAGAAACGATCAAAGCGAGGGCGGAAGGGGAAGAGAGTATCGACGTCCGTGAAAAAGCTCCGTCGTTCGAGCGCGATGACGAGAGAGGAGCGAGCGAGTTCTGGGAGAAGCTTGAGAAGGAGGAGCTCGAGCAGTGGCCGGTCATGCACTTGCCTCCATGAACGAAGAGAGAGAAAGAGAGAGAGAGAGAGAGAGAGAGAGAGAGAGAGAGAGAGAGAGAGAAGTTGCATGCTTTGCACCGATCACGCGGACAGACGTCACTCGAATCGTAGATTGTCGTGGCGCCGTGTGGGGTCCACGTAATTGAGAATTCAGATGTCACTCGGATGTGCATGATCCATGCAATGTAGGACAAATCAGAGTTTGCGTAAGAAATTTAATCTGTACTTTGGTTATTCTTTTCTGTAAGTTTCGAGGGGTAGAGTTTTCGGTTGACCTGAGCACTTTGTAGCATTTCGTGGAGAAATTGGATTCCTCTTTCTCTCACCACATTTACCAGCGAACTTCGATAGTTCTTGGTAATATTTAAGTTACACGTGCTGCCCTATCTAATCCGACAATTCTATATTTAGTCAAGGTACAGAGAAAAAGATCAGCTTGAAGACCTGCGCCGGCGCTTCGGGCTTCTAGAGTAAAATGGGGTCAAACGTGAAGTGGTTAGAACTTAGAACCTGGCCGTCCGATTATAGATTGGACGGATTCCCTTTCTTTTATCTTTTTGTGTTTTCATGTTGACGAAAGGGACGGCTTCGTGCAGGCAGCGCGCGACATTTGTCTCTTCTCGAAGCGATTTTATTCGTGGATAGATTGTCTTCGTCTACGGGGAAAACACAACAAGAAAACGGTCAAACTCAGATGTCAAATCAAGTTTGGCAAACGTGGGAAGTTCGTTTAGCTAAAATGCTAGGCTTTCAGTTTGGCGAAAAGGCCAAAAGATAATCACACACCTGTCAGGCACTTCGTGAATTGTCTTCCTCGCGTTGACAAATTTTGACTCGGAATGGAGCCACCAAAGCGGACATACAAGAGAAAGAATATTCGTGGGAGATCCATAGGTAATTTAGAAGAGCAGTGTTTGTGATTATCCCAATTGTCTGTGATTGTCCCGATTCATGCTAATTAGAGATGAGGCAAAAATATAGGAAGAGTTAACAACGTAATTGCACCAGTAAATTGTTAAATGCTTTTGGAGCACTATAATAGGTGACTGAAACACACTTACAAAAGCAAATAATAATAATAGTAATATTGCTTGAAAATACGGCTCTTTTCATTAACTTATACAAAGTTTGTGAACATTCGAGCATAAAATATTCAAAATGGCCTGCGGGGATTTAGACAACCAGTAAGAAAGAAGGCATTCTTTGTTTTTTTTTTTTTTTTCCTACGGACATTATCAATCCAATCAGCCGGCACCTCACGAACAATGAGCTACGCGTCAAACTTAAGTTCGGTCAACTGCCTTTTCAATCTAGGCCGTACAATGCAAAAAGATTTTTAAAAAAAAAAATCTAGGCCGTACATCTGATGGGCTCGGTTTAGCACCCATTACATAGTTGGCAAATAAGGTAGTGCATTTTGTTGCTATGTTCTTTTGCTCCTTGAAATAAAAAATAAAATAAAAATAAAAATTCATTTAGTAATATTAATTATTATCTAGAATAGAAAAGTAGCTGGAATAGATTCGCAATTGAAATAAGAAATTGAAAAAAGTAACTTCTTATTTCTGAAAATAATTTTAAAATAAGTTAATTTTTTTATTTCTTTTCTTCTTCTTGTTTTGTTTGCCCACCACCGCCCCCCTACCACCACCCCCTACCCGACGGTGGTGGGTAGTGAGCAGGAAGCAAGAAAAAGAAAAAAAAAGAAAAAATCTTAAAAAATAAAAAGAAATTCTATGTCACAAAAAAATTTATGGATTGATGCATTCCTATTGTTTTTTTTTTATTCTCATAATAGGAATTTTGTATAATTACCATATGTCATTGTCTTACTCAAAAAACTATTTCTAAAAAGAATTGAAAATAATTTAGGGAAAATCTCGTTGATGTCCGAACAATCAAACAGTGACCACACATTTCCAAGGGATCCTTCCCTTACTTTTATTTTTATTTTTATTTTTTTAAAATATCAATGAGAATCCTACTAATAAAAAATCACAAGTAAGAAACAAGTGATCAAACTGATAATTTCTTATGTTTGTGCACATAAGACTCAACGCCATCCTTGAAAAACCCTCCAAAATTTTAACACGATCCAAACATTGTTACTTACAAGTAAAAAAATATTATCACATACTAAAAAAGAAATCGTTAATGTCATTCTATAAAAACACTGGAGATGTCGACTTCCTCAACCGATTTCATTTTTACCCGATTTTTCTTTTTCTTTTCCTGAGATTTGTATAATTCTTTATTGCATGCTCAAATTAAGAAACAAATCAAAGTAACAATATTCACCTAGTAAGAAACAAATCAAAGTAACAATATTCACCTAGTAAGAAACAAATCCTACAATACTATTCAAATAATAAGAAATAATGAAGAATACAATTGCAACTTTTAAAATAGTGAATATTATTCTCTAGCCAAAGAAAAAGATTAATAAAAAAAAAAAAAATCTTAATAACTCAAAAAATGAGAATGCAATTACCTTTTTTTTTTGTTGCGGAATGTATAATTACCTTGTATGCTTTGAACTTCGATTGTTGTGCGCTTTTGTAATTGAATAAGTCATAATTGTGGAGAAAGGTTTGTTAATCTTTACTTTTCTTATTGCAAGAAAGTAAGAGGTATTCATTATCGTTGAATTTTAGTTTGTATCTACATATTTTAGACATAATTCTAAATTTTTTTCTTGACATCTTGTTCAGATGGATGGAGTTCGTATTGAAAGCAACTTCACCAATGAAAATAATAGTGGTGATGAAGAAGAGATGAACAATGCAACCAAAGATGCTAATTGTGAAAACGTCACAATATTGAAAAATATGAAAATCAAACCTTGCATGGGTATGGAGTTTAATTCTTACGATGAGGCTTATGCATTTTATAACAATTATGCTAAAGAAGTGGGATTTGCCATTAGAGTGTTATAACTCGTACCAAGGAAAAGGCAACGAAGAAAAATGCGGTGCGGTACTTTGTTGTAGCTATCAAGGTACAAGATTGAGAAGGTTAGAGTACATCTAGTTGGGCGTCATAAGTCAAAAGTTGTATTTGATCATAATCATTTTACAACTATTCAAAATGGCACAAGAAAAGAACATAAAGAAAAAGACATGTATAGATATTTTGGAGATATAGTGATATTTGATACCACTTATTTGACAAATAAATATGACATGCCTTTTGCTCCATTTGTTGGTGTCAACCATCATGGTCAGTTAGTTTTATTCGGATGTGGTTTGCTTGTAGATGAGACAACAAACTCTTTCATTTGGATGTTTAAGGCTTGACTTGATTGCATGTCAAGGAATACCCTTCAAGCTATTATTACTGGCCAGTGTAAAGCAATGCATAATGCAATTTCTAAGTTATTTCCCTTTGCTTGTCATCACCTTTGTTTATGGCATATAATGAAAAAATTGCCACAAAAGTTAAGGGGTCATCTTCAATATAAAAGGTATAAAGTTAGCAATAGAAAAAGCAATTTATGACTCACTATATGTGAATGATTTTGAGATTGCTTGGAAGGAGCTGATTGATGCACATGGACTCCATGATAATGACTAGCTTCAAACATTATATGAGGAGTGGGAAAAATAGGTGCCGGTATATTTGAAAAATACCATTTTAGTAGGCATGTCACTACTCAAAGAACTGAGAGTATGAATACTTTTTTTTTTTTTTTTTTTTTTTTTTATGGATATGTACATAAACAAACATGTTTGAGTGATTTTGTCTCTAAATATGAGCTTGCATTTAAGGACAAGTATAAAAAAGAAGGTCATGTTGATTTTGATTCTAGACAATCAGAACCTTGGTTGAAAACGAAGTGTTGTTATGAGAAGCAACTCTCTTCCATATGTACCCATAACATCTTTAAAAAGTTTCAAGTTGAAGTTGAGACAAATGCTACAGTGCTTTAATGTTACTCAAGTGCAAACAAATGGAGTAGCATCAACTTTCAAAGTAAAACAACATCAAGATAATTGTGATAATGGCAATTCCAAAATTGTTGAATTTGAGGTTTTGTATTGTAGCACGGGAACAAGATAAATTGTTTTGTAGTGTATCTTCATCACATTGATGTTTGCTTTCAAGGGTTATCTTTGTAGACATGTATCTAATGGTGTTCTTTTGACAAGAATGATCTAATTCAACAAAAGAGACTTGGTCATCCATTATGCAAGTATTGGAGGAAAAAAATATTTAGATTACGATTTAAGAATGCATTTGATCAAATACAAACGAAAATTTGAGAAACACAAACAAAAAGCATTTACAAAGGTAAATTTATCTATTTTGCATTCAAGATACATTGTTATCATTATTTGTATTAAACTATATACTTTAAAGCTTAAGAACTTTTTCACTAATAATTCTAGTTAACACGATGTAATTTTCTCATATATTTGCTATTAGATTGATAGTACTTTGCTAAACTATTGCACAAAACTTTCTTGTAGAAGAAAACAATCCTTGATCACTTGATGCACATTGACTCTCTTGTGAATTTGGATTGCACGGTATGGTGTTTCCAATTTTTTTTTCAAAAATAATTATGTGGAATTATTTGGAAATTTATATTATGGCATATACTAGTTGAATTAACATATACAATTTGCCAGGATCATGGTACAAGAAATTTCATTGATTTTCACATAATTAGTAATTTGGAAGAGATAAGTTACCATAGCTATTCTCGAAATTTGATTTGCAATCAGGAAAAAATTGAGGGTTTTCAATTGTTCTTGGTACGTGTTATTATTTTATTTTGAATTAAAATACCTTACTATAAATTGACTTATTATCAATATAAAATGATATAGGGTCAAAAATCTTGTGGTCATGTGAATCTTCTCAATGAACCAAAGGTTGAAGCTATATTAGGTAAAATCTATATACAAATTGATCAAAAATCATTTTTTGGCTTAGTTTTTGACTTGTGTGATCTTAAGATTGATTTTGTAATGTTTTAGGTTTCAACACATTTTCATCTACAAGATTTGGATCAATGGAGTAAATTTTCTTATTTTCTAATTTATTATTCTTATTTTTTTTTTTAATTAAATTCATTTGTTTTATGTCTAATCGATATTATCCATCTTAATTTTAGGTCACCAAAGAATCCTTTTTTAGAGCAACTTAATTTTGGCAAAAGAACTGAGGAGCCAATTCATTGCACAATGATTTTGTTAGTTGCAAGACTAATGCTTCAAGTGTTTTTCATCTTTTAAATTTAATAGATCTATATAATGACATTGAGTATTTCTTTTTAATAGGTGATGGTATTTTTTCATTTGTAATTAACAATGTTTGGGTTGTGTTGGAATTTTGAAGGGTTTTTTGAGAATGGCATTGAGTCTTATGTGCACAAATATAAAAAATTATCAATTGTTTTCTCTTGGGAATGTGTGGCTATTAGCTGACCATTCCTCCGTCACTTGACCGAGGGATGGTTAGCTAAGCTGCTCCCAATAAATTATTCTCTAAAATAAAAATCTTACCATTCACACCATAATAAGCTATCGTTTTCCATTTTCACTAACACATCCGTTTGCACCCACATGTGAGAGCTTTACTCCAAGTGCTTCAAATTCTCAATTAGGGAAAAGGGTTTTGACTCCGATTGTTGAGGAGACTCAAACTGCTTTTGTGAAGTAGTGGGCAAGAATTCTCCTTGAGTCATGCCATACTCCTGTAGTCACCCCTCTGAGAAGCCTTTTGGCAAAGATCATTAAATATTAATCTTTAGTAAGCCTTTTGTTAGCATAGTTCATTTAACAAGTGTGTCGGCTTGCTTTCGTTTTTGTGCTTTCAGTCATGGGTTTCATCTCAAGAAATTTGCATTCATTGCAAATGCGCCATCAACAACTAACCTTTGTTTTAGTCAATAGGATTTAAAGATGAAAGCGTTTCATTCCTTTCAAATATATCATAAAATTCTAGCTAGCTTCTCTTCTGAAGGCGATTTAGTGATTGATCCAAAGTACTACAAAACCCATTTGTCCATTTTGGTGATTTCTCGTCTTGAATGAAAAATGGATAAGCTTTTGGTGTTTGGATTTATCAAGTTTGTTGCAATCAAGATTTGTGGTTGATCTTGGAGGTAAAAAGCTATGGGTGGATTTAAAATATGAAAGGCTCCCACATTACAACTTTTCTTGTGAGAGAAGTGATGGATTTATGAGATGGGCTTAAGGCCCATCCGCTCAAGTTGGGCCCAAAAAGGCCCGGCCCACGGGAAAAGGGCCCGTGGAAGGGGAGAGGTATAAAAGGGAAGGGGAGAGAGAGAGAGAAGACAATGTTTAGCAATTCAACGTACGTCTTCTCCCGCGCGTTCTCTCTTCCTCCAAAAAGGAACAAGTATTCAAGGCCTTTTTTCTCCCCTTCAAGGCACCATCGGATCGAACAGGGCCAGAATTTCTTCCTCTTCTTCAGCGTTGGTGTTTAATCTGTGGCTAACAAGGTACGCTCGAATCTGTGGTGTGCTTTACGATCGGTGATGCGTGTTTTCCCGGGCTTCGTCTTTCGCATTGATTTAGGGGTTCGATTTAGTGTCGAATCCGGTTTTCGGGGATCCGTTATTCCCAACATTGGTATCAGAGCCCTAGTTCACGTTTTTCCCGATCAATTCTGATGTTTTTGATTGATTTTTCGCGAAATCACTTCGGCCGTACGGAACCGAGCGAAAATCCCAACACCCGAGCGCTTTTCGGCCTTTTTTCTGAGTTTTCGTAAGTCGAAATCAAATTCTAAAGGCACTGGGAGAAGCGCGACGTCGAGACGAGTCCGGCGATGTGTCGACCCTCGCCGGAAGCCGCCGCACGCGCCCACACGCGCGGCCGGAAGTCGCTGTGCATGGGCGCGACGCGCCTGGAAGCGTTGGCTTCGCCGGCACGTGCACGCCGTCGGCGGGCGAACCGGCACGTGCCGGTCCGCGGACCGACGGGTGCTGGCGTCACGTGATGACGTCAGCGTGACGTCATCCAACGGTCGGTAACCGTTCGAATGACGTCACCGATGACGTCACGTGATGACGTCAGCGATGACATCACGTGATGACGTCACCGATGACGTCATCACCGACGACGTTTTGCCGGACGGTCACCGGCCGGCGAACCGACCCGACCGGCGACCCGACCCGACTCGCGAACGAGGCACGCGCCCTGCACGTGCCGGATGATGTCTGCGTGACGTCATCCCCGCACGCGCGAGGCACGTGCAGTCGGTCCGCACGAGCGGTCCGACCGGCGCGCCCGTTGACCGACCCGTGGACCCGTTGACCGTTGACTGACGACCGTTGACCGACTGTTGACCGTTGACTTTGACCGTTGACCGTTGACCCAAAAAAAAAAAGGAATTTGTTTTCTTTTTCATTCATGCCTATGTGGGTTATAAGTAATCCATTTTTAATTCTGCATTTGTTGCATGAATTTTGGAAAATTATGTATTTTCCCTTATATTAATTATGGATTATAAGTGATCCATTTTTAATTCTCGCATTTGTTGCGGGAACTATGATGCGTTATGCAAGGATACCCGCAATCCCGACAACGGACGAGGGAAATGCAAGACTTAAGAGGCTGATGACAGAGTTAGCTGATTATCGGTGGCATGACGGTGATTTAGTATCACATGTGGTCAGGGTCAATCAGATGATACAGGAAATCATTTGGAATGGTTATCTTATGCTGGATTTTCAGAAGGTGCCGGCTTTGATGAACACTCTTCCACCTGAATGGCAAGCAGTGTTGGATCGGCTATGGGAGGTCAACGTGGTCCCAGGTTATAGGAGGCTGGTGGAAGCTTTTGTAAGAGAGCACTATAGGATTGAGTTGGCCAAAACTTCAACCCTTAGATTGAGCGCCACATGGCGCCGAGTGAATGCGCCTTGGAGGCGACATGAATGCTCTCCAAAAGTTTTTCCATGGTTGGCAAATGTGCCTTCAATTTTCTCAGATATTATGGCTGATAGATTAGAAGGGACATTCCCTATTTATTTCTTTGATTGATTATGTAATGATTACTACCGATTGTTGTTGATGTAGCAACCGATATATTAGTTGTTTCATGTGAAAGCATTGTTATTTTATTGAATGTTAAGATTTTTATCTACTTTATGCTATTACTTGTTTTGCTTGTGGGTAATTAGGCGTGGGTAGTAATAGAAGTTTTTGTAATTTCATAGAATTTATTTGCATAAGATAATTATATTAATAATAATTTTAAGTTAGGATTTTTGGAGGATGATTGGAAACATAGTGACCTTTTGATTATGAAGCCTTAATTGAAATTATATATTAATATGATGGGTCTATGCAAATAGGGATGCATAAATGATAGGCATTAATTATTTGTGCATATATGTCTGATGTGTTCAGATCGATGGGTTCAGCAACTAAGAATGTAATTGCTGATATGAACGGCAATAATTGTGAAATATTGAATATGAAGATTCAATATGTGCCGAAAAAGCAAAAAGCACTAAAAGCTCTTGACCATGTTATGGAAGATCTTAAAGATGCCATGCACCACCTTGAGCTAGTAGAGGACCGCCTAACGGTATTTGAGCCGAAAATAGACATTTGCTATGCTGGTTCTAGCTCAGAAAGGGCTTTGTGCTCTAAGCGCAAGCGTATTGATTCGTTCAATATGTGGAAATGCAAATGATCAAGTTCTTATTGCAAGAAATCAAGAATTAGCCAACAAGAGAGAGGAAAGCGTCCTCAAGTGAAGAAAATGTCAAGGGTGTGATGTTACAATTGTGACAAGAGAGGTCACTATGCTCGCGACTGTCGTGAGCCAAAGAAGCTATACACCTCTTGTACATTTGAGAACTTTGCTTATGTGTCAAGTTCTGCATTATAGGCTGAATCCAATCCTTTGTGGAATGTAGATTCAGGAGCGACAGACCATGTAGCAAATGATAGAGGATCCTTCGTGGAATTCCGACGATACCAATTGGAACTAAGTGGATCTATATTGGAAATAACTCTAGAGCTGATATAAAGGAATTGGCACCTGCCAATTGAACATGCATGGTGGACGCACCTTGATGTTCTATATGCTCTAGAGATTCGTCGAAATTTAAGTGTCTGTCTTAGTATTGGTTAAGCTTGGTTTTGGTATGAACTTCCATAATAAATGTGTAGATTTGTGTTTAGATACAAACTACTATGGTTGTGGTCACTTTCTAGATGGTTTTATTGTACTAAATGTTGACTGTGATGATGTCAATATGTTATCCCCTTATTTCACGTCTTCTATCTTATATGATAATGATGTGAATATGATGGCATGCTTGACTTGGTCATATGGTCCAACAACATATGAAAAGACTAGCCAAAAAGGGCTTGTTGGGCAATATTGAAAAAGTTGATTTGTCCATATGTGAGCATTGCCTAGTAGGGAAAATGACAAGGAAACCATTTGGAAAAGATAAAAGAGCTGAATTTCCTCGGCATTTAATCCATTTGGACGTCTGTAGTTCAATGAATGTGAGAGGAAGGCAATGGGCTGTTTGTTTCATCACTTTTATAAATGATTCTACTTGATTCGGATATGTCTATTTGATTTCTCATAAATTTGAAACATAAGTTGTTTCAAAAATGTTTATGAATCTGGCAAAAAATCAATTAGACAGGAAAATAAAGGTATTTAGATCCGATCGAGGTTGAGAACATTTATCTAATAAGTTCAAAAAATTATGTGATGAAAAAGGAATAGAAAGATAGTTGTATATTCCATATACTCCTCAACAAAATGGTGTTGCGGAGAGAAGAAACAGAACCCTCTTTGGAATGGTTAGGTCCATGATGGCGCATGCTAACTTACCTATCACTTTTTGGAGTGATGCGTTGTTAACTGCTGACAATATACTTAACCGGATGCCTTCCAAATCAGTTATTTCCATTTCATATGAGTTATGGACAGTTAGAAAACCGGACTTAAGTTTTCTTAAGCCATGGAGTTGTGCTGCCTATATTCATGAGATACTGCGAACACTCAAAAGGGTATGTGTTCATAGGTGAGCAGGAAAGTGAGAGTATAACTGAATTTGAATCACGGGATGTCACATCCTTAGTGGATGAATTTTCTAAGAGGGGCGAAATAAGGGAAAATAACTCCCTATTTGAAACCTTAGATCAAGATAATGATGTCGGTGGAGTTCGTTCAAGTGGGAGTAATATGAGATGTAATGAATTGAATTCAACTCATTCTCAATTGCAACCACCTGATGTGACGACATCATCATTACCTAATCCAAGTGGGAGCATGATGGGGAATGATGTGCTAAGTATACAATCTCCCATAGGGTGAACAAGTCGCCAAAGTATTCCCCGTCGATGTTTTGACATTGAAAGGGAAACTTTTATGGTTGTTCCACAAGATGAGGATGAGCCAAGAAATATTAATGAAGGCTCTAAATTGCCCTAATAAAGAAAAATGGATTCATGCAATGAAAGAGGAGATGGAGTCAATGAAGTCAAACCAAGTCTATGAACTGGTTGATCTGCAAAAAGGACGCAGAGCTATTGGGAACAAGTGGGTTCTCAAAATAAAGCGAAAGGCTGATGGCTCAATAGAAAGGCATAAGGCTCGCCTTGTGGCGAAGGGGTATAATCAACATGAAGGAATTGATGATGAACGCAGAGCTATTGGGAACAAGTGGGTTCTCAAAATAAAGCGAAAGGCTGATGGCTCAATAGAAAGGCATAAGGCTCGCCTTGTGGCGAAGGGGTATAATCAACATGAAGGAATTGATGATGAAAATACATCTTTTTTTCTTGTAGTGAGATTTACCTTGATTTGCATGATTCTGGCAATAGTGACTAGTATGGATCTTGAGTTACATCAAATGGATATAAAGACTGCTTTCCTCAATGGAGAATTAGAGGAAGGAACATATATGGAACAGCCTGCTGGTTTCATAATGAAAGGCCAAGAAGAAAAGGTATGTTGACTTTGGGGGTCGATATATGGCCTTAAGCAGTCATCGAGACAAAGGTATATACATTTTCATAATGCCATAGTGACATATGATTTTACAATGATTGACGAGGATCATTATGTATATATCCATAGATCCAATGATCAATTTGTGATCATATCATTATATGTTGATGATATACTAATTGCCGGAAGTAATATGGAGTTGGTTAATATTGTCAAGAGATAGTTGTCTTCTAACTTTGATATAAAAGACATGGGTGATGTTATATACATTCTTGGAGTTAAGATTTCAAGATTATAAACCCATAGATACTCCTATTGCAAAAGGTGAAGGATTGAGCCATAGACTGTGTCCAGGGACTCCACAAGAGAAGGAACAAATGAAACATGTTCCTTATGCTAGTGCCGTTGGGAGCTTGATGTATGCTATGATGTGTACAACACAGCAGATACCAATCCAATTCAGGTCAAGCACATTGGAAAGCCGTTAAAAGAATGCTGAGGTATCTAAAGGGGACTGCTGATTATATGATGAGTTATTAAGGAAAAGGATCTACAACTCAAAGGCTATTCTAATACTGATTTGGGAGGAGATTTAGATGAAAGAAAATCTATCTCTGGGTTTGTTTTCTTACCGAATAATGGCACCATATGTTGGAGCAGTAAGAAACAAAAGTGTATAGCCTTGTCCACGATGTAAGTTGAGTTCATGACATTATCAGCAGCGGTGTAAGAAAGTGTTTGGCTTAAGAGATTTTTTTGGATCATTTAGGTGTTATTGGAAGTGCTGCAGATTAATTGTTGGTTAACTGTGATAGCCAAGCAGCAAAAGCGTATACCAAAGATCCAAAAAAAAATCATGGCAAGACCAAACATATAGATACCAAGTATAATCCTATCAAGGATATAGTTGCACGAAAAGATGTGAACTTAGAGTACATACTACGCATGGAATGGTAGCAGATCCTATGACAAAGCCAATACCTAGAGATGTGTTTTGTGGTCATATGAAATCTCTAAGATTGCGTAGAGGCTGATGTACTAAATATTGTATTTTTCCTAAGTGTTCACAATTTGATGAATTTGTGTTTTCATCATTAATGCCTATGAATCTTTATTTGATCTTTATGGATCTTAATGCTTAGTGCATTACTTTAAGTTGAGAAGTATGTCGGACAGATATAAGATTAGCCCACTCACACGGGTAATCACCTCTGTTTACTGTGTGATAAATAGAGATGAGACTGTTTTTAAAGCTTATTATCTAGGTGATAATCGAGAGCTCAAGCTTAAAACATGTATGTCTCCTTAACTGAGTGTTAAGATGATGACATAATACTTACTATGTCCGAAAGTAAAAATACCCCACATGTTTTACTTTATCTGTCTAAGATGCCAGATGTGAGTTCTAATGAATTTTGTGAATGAGTAGATACGTGAACTCAAGTTAGACATTGGGTATGTCTGAACTATCATCTGTACGGTATTGAAAGGTATAGACATACGCTCCATGGGAAAGGAGTTAATACCGTAATACGTATTTCATACTACGTATGCATGAGACGACCAATAAGAGTGGCAAAAGTTTGATCTCAACTTTTATGTCGTGTGAGACTCTTGAGGAAAAGAGTTCCTCAAATTTTTAGTTCCCTTACGACTCTTACTTATTCTCAAGATTTCTATTTAGTGTTTGCTATCTTAGGATGTTGCTAATGGTCATGAGTTTGATTCAATCTAATGGGGCATTTCTAGAAAAGCGAGCTGGACTGAAATTGAGAGTTTGAAGGAAAGAGGAAGATCGATTTTAGAGAATCACATTGTAGTTTTGTATTCACCGGTTAACCAATTATGACTGTCTTTGTGATAATCATAATTGTGAATACAATAAATATATCATTGTTTGAAAGAGATCAAGAGAGATATAAATGTGATCGATCGATCTAGGTACCGCATACTAAATCTACTCGGAGTGTGATGCCCATTATGAGCTGCTATATATTCCTAACAGATGTATGGCAACGAGCTCTCAAAGTATGCTGGTCGCACGGATTATTCACCGGTATGAATGTTGAAGAGAGGAAAAGAGGATTAAGTTCGGCCCACCATGTTAAGTGAGAGTCTATGCTGGATTTTTCTCGATGGGGCTGAGTAGGGCACGTCCGCCCATGTTGGTTTTGCACCACCATGTGCGAGTGGGAGATGATGGATTTATGAGATGGGCTTAAGGCCCATCCGCTCAAGTTGGGCCCAAAAAGGCCCGGCCCACGGGAAAAGGGCCCGTGGAAGGGGAGAGGTATAAAAGGGAAGGGGAGAGAGAGAGAGAAGACAATGTTTGGCAATTCAACGTACGTCTTCTCCCGCGCGTTCTCTCTTCCTCCAAAAAGGAACAGTAAGTTCAAGGCACTGTTTTCTCCCCTTCAAGGCACCATCGGATCGAACAGGGCCAGAATTTCTTCCTCTTCTTCAGCGTTGGTGTTTAATCGTGGCTAACAAGGTACGCTCGAATCTGTGGTGTGCTTTACGATCGATGATGCGTGTTTTCCCGGGCTTCGTCTTCCGCATTGATTTAGGGGTTCGATTTAGGGTCGAATCCGGTTTTCGGGGATCCGTTATTCCCAACAAGAAGTAACCATTATACTATGAATTGTAAAGAAATGTCATATGAAAAATCAAGGCTAGACGAAAACATGGTGGAGAATTTTGGCCACCGGCTTAAAGTGAAAGTATGCGAGGCTAGTCCATTTTGGAAAGTGCTTTATGACAAAAGAAAAATCCATATTCAAGTAAATGATGAAATGATCCCTGAGACACCAGCCCATGCTACCTATATGGAGTCCAATTTGTTGAAGGAAGATGACATAATGGTGAAATTTAGTCCAATGGAAAACCAGTAGTTTGAGAGGTCTTCTAGATGAATATATAGAGCTTAGCAACCAACAAGGTTTATGGGGAAAGGTCTCCAAGATTCACCATGAACAAAACTATTACTAGAGTTCCAAGAGATTTTTAAAGAAAAGCATGAAATTGCATGAGTCCTCAGTAACAAAGAAAATAAAGGGTTAATTTCTTTTAAAAAGCTAGTTCATTCTAGAAAGTGTTTTCATTGGTTGATTTTGGTTGTAGGGACTAATAAATGTAGTTTCATAGCTATCTCTGCAAACAGAGCATCAAAGTTATGCAAGATATATATGCTAATTAATAAAATAAAACAAAAATGGATGTTGTGAAGAATCTATTCTAGAGAGTTGTGAGGTGTGCATTTGAAGCTAATTTTGACTTGACAATGCAAATTTGAAAATAGAGTGCTCTACGGGTTATGAAGACTTAATGAGACAAGGCCCTAAGCACTTCTGTAGGGCTTTCATTAAGACAAGTATCAAGTGTGATGCAATTGAAAATAGTTTAAGATAGACCTTCAATGGATACATTTGCATACTAAGATCCAAACCCATTCTTGAGATGCTTGAAGAAATACAAGCTATGTTGATGTAGAGGATAGCATAGAGAAGTTAGTTGATGGTTGATTGAACAAATCCAATTTGCCCAAGGATTAGAATGAAGTTGGAGAAGATTACACTAGAGTCTTGGTATTATATTGCTAGAGTGTCTTTAGGAAATGAATTTGAGGTCGAAGGAGATGACAATAGATCTGTGATTAACTTGGTTAAGAAGAACTGTGCTTGTAGGAAATAGGATATCTCTAGAATACAATGTAAATGTGCCATACGTTGTATTGCATCATGAAGTCAGACACCAATATTATGTCAATGATTGTTTTAAGAAAGATGCTTAAGAAAAATGTTACCAATTTCTCTTCCCAATAATGAATGATGAAAAAAATGTGACCTAAAGGCCATATTGAGCCAATCAAATCCCCACCTTATAAAAGAAAAAAAGGGCCGATAGAAGAAAAATTGAATCAAGGACAATGATGAGCAAAGTAATGATGCTAAGAAATTGATGAAAGTTGGAGTTCAAATGTGATGTACAAATTGCCTTCAATATGGGCATAACAAGAAGACATGCAAGAATCCTATGTCATACAAGCTTCCCCAAAATATGTATTATTTGATAATTTTGCAATTGTTGATAAGATTTCGGTTATTACAAGATGACATTAGTGTTTCTTATGTTTTTCTCACATGTAAGCAAAAAAGTGAAGACCAAAGGAAGCTGGTTTGGCTATTGATGCACAAGCTAGTTCACATGCTAGTAGATCATCTAATAAGGACTCTGCTATCATGGAGAAGGAGAGAGCATCGGCTAGTGCTTTTTCTAGCACAATTTTATTTATGTGCCAAGTGTATATTGTGATTAATGTTTTATGCTCATTTTGTTTATTTAGGCATGACAATGATATAGACTTTTCATATCTAAATTTATTGGTAATTCCGATTTAAGGGTAATCTCTTTATAATGTTTTATAGTTCATATGTTTATTTATTTATTTATTTACTGTAGATGCCTTGTAGTGATATAGTGATTAACATTGGATGTCCATCCATTTCCAATAAGCAAACAAGAGTAAGGAATGTTGTTCAAGTTTCACCAAGTCAATATTCCACTAATATCTTAAAACCTTTATGCACTCAAGAATTTGGAATTGTTGGTTGATTGTGAAATTGTGGACTTGGAAATGCTTGTGTATTGCCTACTATTAGATGTTGAGTTGCGGACTAAAAAATGCTAGTCTTAAAAGATGAGATCTTCAACTGGGTATATCTTTACAATGAGAGATGGTATAATCAATTGGAAAGCTACGTTACAACATATGGTTGCTTTGTCTACTATAGAGGCAAAGTATATGGTTATTACAAAGGCTGTTAAAAAGGCTTTATGATCAAGAGGCTTATTTGGAAAGTTTAATGTAGATCATGGTATGACTATTGTCCATTATGATAATCAGAGTGTTATATATCTTACTAAAGATAAGATGTATCATGAGAAGACACAACATATTGATGTATGGTATCATTTTATGGGAGACATTCTTGATGATGGTTATGTCAAAGTTTTGAAGATTGGTAACTAAAAAAATTTAGCCGATATGTTGATGAAACCCTTACTTATTGCCAAATTCAAGTATTGTTTGGATTTGGTTAATGTTTGCTACAATTGAGTCTTACTTTGGTGGGAGGGAAAAATTGTTCATTGCTCATGTAGAATTTAAGCCAATGTGGAGATTTATTAAGTATGTCTTGAATTCTCTAAGGATTTGAGCTAACATTAGGGATTGAGAGTAATATAAATATTGTTTTTTCTCAAGTTAGTAGGTTAAGAAATTGAGATAGAAAAAATCTTGAGTTTTTTAGCCACCTTTTTTAATCTTTGAATTTTTATAGTGGATTTTGCTTTCTCTTCCTCCCCCACTTCCATTGTGGTTTTTCCCGTAAGGTTTCCACATAAATCCATGTGCTTTTTTGTTCTTCTTTGTTTTAATTTTGTTGTAGTTTCTGCATAAGTCATAATAGAAACCATTCAAGTTCCCTTTGTTGATCTTGTATTCGAATTTTCTTAGTATGTTTCTATTGAGTTCCCAATATTTTAGAAGTTGCAATTCTAGTCGGACCCAATGTGAGTGCATGAATTTTCAAATGCAACAATGTCTCATTGTCAAGGAACATGATTTGACTTTGGGTTTAACGATCTGTTAATTGAGGTTTTTGTATTTAGTTGCATGAGGACTTGATTTGCTCTTGATGTACCAAGTGGAAGTGCTAAGGTCCAAATTCTAGCTCAAGGATACCTTGTCTTGGGCCTTGACTTCCAAGAGTTTAGGAAATCTCTTCTCTAGACTTGGCTCACTTGATCGGGTGAATCGGAACCATTATAGGTCTCAAATGAGTCCCACAAAATCAACCGCTATGATTAATTTGATCTAAAAGACTTGGTTCCTTGCAAATTCTTCCTGAGCTTCAGCCCAAAAACATGAGCCCAATCTTCGAGGTCTTGTGATCGTCTATAGGACCTTGAATCCAAAAAAAACTACGAGAGTTGAGGTGGTGGCTGTTTCAAAAACTTTTTTAAAACTTGATGCCTCTTTTAAAATTAAATATGAATTTTCGTTGATTGTGAAAATATTTTAGATGGGCTTTTAAAATTTAGTAGTGTCAAGTTGTCAGCCCATGGGAAAACGAGCTGAGATACATTTTGCCGAGACGTTGGATTTTTCCGCGGATCTAACGAAGTGACTCGGACGCGATCCTGCTTCTAAAGCGTAGTCCGGGAGAGAATCGGAAAGGTGGAAAGCAAAGGAACTCGATGGCCATAGATGCAATGGAAGATTCCTCGATTCCTTCCTCCTCTCCTTCACATTCCATTCCCAGGTTTTCCTCTCTCTCTTCTTCTCTCTCTCTTCTCTCTCTCTCTCTCTCTACCCTGAACATCGCTGACGTCGTCTCTCTTGCCTCCTCCATGCACAGTCAACCGCGTCACTTCTACGTCGCCGTCGACCGCCTCCAGTTCAAGATGGTAGTCCCGTCGCGGATCCCGTTGTTGGGTTTTCGTCCATTGCTCGTCTGCTGTTTGTAGAAATGCCAAGCGACGAATTTTTTTTTTTTCATTTTTTTATTTTTTATTTTGGCGCGCGCGGGCGCTTGTGAATTTCGCAGGACACGCTGGTGGATTTGCTGCGCTTGGTGGGTCAGCGGCCGGGCCTGCCGATGGTGGTGTGCTGCAGCTCCCGCGACGAGCTCGACGCTGTCTGCTGCGCCGTCTCCAATCTCCCGTTCATCTCCCTGGCCTCTCTGGTGCTTCTCTCCCCCTAACTCTGTTTCGATTTTCAGTTAAAAATCCGGGCTTGATGTCATTGCTCTGTCATATTCCGAGTTGGTCGATCCATGATTGTCGCGAACTTGTAGACTAAGACAAATGAATTGTGTTAGTATGCAAATATCTAACTCGGGAAATCTTTAGTCCACTTGATTGGAACTTTGATGTTCTAACTTACTGAATCTTGCTAGCAAATCCATGGCTCCTACTTTAGTGGAACTTATATCTCTAAAGCCATATGTCAGCTTCTAGAATCATGTTAGCAAGTCATCTTATGATTGCTTAAATTATGAATCTTTAGTTCCTCTCATCCTCTACGGGACATTGCAACTAGACCACAGTATTTATTTGCGAAAAGGGAAAAAAGATTCAACTATAGGATTTGTTATCATCAACATTGTCCACTCAATGATATCCTAACACGGTTTCCTTGTCAGTTGAAAACTTCTCAGGAAGCATCTTGAACCTTGAGAGATTAGAAACTCATGATTTGTAATTGTTTGTCTTTCTACACTGTAATTAATTGCTGATGAACCAAAGTGTTGCTGTCCATCTATTTTCCTTCTACCAGTACAGTGACCTGGCTGAAGCCGATCGTGCTCTTGTTCTGGATGGGTTTCGGCAGTCCACTTTGCATTGGAACCAAAGCATTGCTGTCCAATCTGGAAATGATGTAAAAGCGGTTGAAGATGTTGAGCAAAAGTCTCATATTGTTGTTGTTACAGATGCTTGCCTCCCACTTCTAACTTCTGGGGAGTCGCCACTTACTGCGCGAGTTTTGATCAATTATGAGTTGCCAACAAAAAAGGTGCAGTCTTATGTAATGATACTGAAGTTTATTTCCTGATATCAAATAAAGTTGCTTTTCTTGGCTTGCATTCTCCTTCAGGCATGAAATGCCCTCCCTCTGAACAAAGGTTATAGTGTTCTTTTATTGTTAAAAACATGCCATGGCTACTCCAAGTTATGACCTATCACGCATCTGTGCTGCATCTTCTCTTGGTTTGCTTAATGTACTCATCTGTAACTCTGATGATGCTTCTATTCAGCATCTTTGATCAGGCCCGCGTTTGTATTCACTTGCAAAACTCTATCTGGTCTTTGAGAGTCGCATCATGAGCTCTTTCCCTGATTGAATAACTCTGAGCCTGAGCGATAGTTTGATGAGCTTGTAGACATTGAGAGGCTGTCAATCTTGTAAGTGAATTTCCAGCTTGGGTTCCCTCAAAATGAAAGTGGGGCCCATGGGATTTTCAATCATAGATGTCCACCTTGTAGTTGTGTCTCTCATTGTGAGTCTCTTCAGTTATTCACCTCTCCTCTCATGTGGATAAAATTTCCCTCAATATAACCCACTCCAGCCAGTCATTCTTCTGGGTTACATACATATATTGATGAGAAAGTAAGCAATTTTTAAAAACTTTAACTTGCTAATACTAGGGTTGACAAATACTTCATGTTAGCCAACAAGTTTATCCTCTCTGCTTTTCCTGCTTCCTTCATATTGTTGGCCCATTGAAAAGACCCCAACTGGTCTGGAACTGGACCTTTTTTTGATTGAGAATTAATTCCATGAACCACTCTGCTGCATGATTTCTTGGTTTACCTTTTATATAGATTGAATTATGGCCATCTTTTCTGCAAGCTGTCCTTTGAACTGGTTTCATGGTACAGATGTGCGTTGTACTTATTTATGCTGATGCAGATGTCAACATTGTTTTAACCTATTGAGCTAATAGTAAATACACTTGCAACATGTGTGATCATTGCAATGTGAAGCCTGTCCTTTTAGCAGTTGTAATCAACCCTCAACCTTTCAAGTATTGCAAAGCACCAAAAACATTCTTGTTCTATCTTAAATTAGATTTTCGTTTACCTTATTACGTGTGACCATAAAGGCATAGATCAATTGGAAACAGCTTCACTATTAAGTGAGATAATAATCTATTATTGTGATGTTGTAGGAAACTAAAGTGATTTCGATCTCATGATTCTTTCTATAAATTTCACATCATTAAGCTCTAAAAGCATCTGTTCACTGTAAGAAACAAGATATTGCTGTGAAATACTCAAAGATTTGAAAGTCTGATTAAGTTGACATTCCAGTGGGAATTAAGTGATTTCAGTCCAGTGGTGGAATTCAAGGTCAAAAATTTTTGTTTGTTGGAAAAGCTGTAATGGCAATTATAATACCCGCCAAGCCTATGCATGTAACTGAAACACATTAATGTGATGTGAAAACTAATTTGTTGGAGCAACTTGCGACAAGTTGAAAGTTTGGGTGGCTCATGCTTGCATTGATTACTTATTTTGTAATTTTGGCTCTTATTTCACTGATGCCAGTTTATGTGCTTGATTTCAGGAAACATATATGAGGCGAATGGCAGCTTGTTTGGCAGCTGGTTATTTCTGCAACTACCATTTGAATAATTCATCTTATGTTGCATTCTTATAGTAAAAAGTGCAAATGCATATTTGCAGATGGGATTGTCATCAACATGATTGTTGGGGGTGAAGTGGTAGCTTTGAAAAGCCTGGAGGAAAGTAGCAATATTCTCATAGCCGAGATGCCTATCAATGTAAGTTCCGCATTTGGGTTATTTTTTCATTCATTACTAGCAAGCTCTCTGACGTAGAAAATAGCAATCCCGTTCTCCGTTCAATGTGTTTCTCTGTACGATTATGCAGATTTCGGAAATATTGTGAAGATCTTTTGAGTCATACTGAAACGCATGCGACCTCCTTTGGCTGCAACTGGTTGATGAGGGCCGCATGTTCACAAGTGTCGCTTTATGAGCAGTTGCTATGGAGGGAGCATCTCTTGGATTTGCGCAGTTTTAAATTTTCTGATTAACCAGTTCTTTTTCCAGGGTTACAAAGTAGATAGTATCTAATGACTTCTGAGGTCCAAAGTGTTACATATTCCGGAATCACTGAGGCATAAACTGGTGTAGACTATGTATCAGATTGAATCATCATGTTTTGGTGGATTTCCACACCTAAATTTTTTTGCTATTCCTCAGCGGATGCACATTGCTCTCTGATGGTGTATAAGCTCCGTTTGTGGACTCCAAACTAATGGTTGTCAGGAGAAAGCCTCTTACCAGACATTTAGCGGTACCAGTTCCTCCTCAGGTCTGTTGGTGGCAGGCTTGTCTTCCTATGTACGAATGCACTCACAAATGAACGAACAAACTTATAAATGCAACGCCAAAGTTCAACACCCATGTAGCGCTCGGGTCTGCCGACACATACATATGTATAGATACATGCTCACTGAGCACGAACTGCACACACATAATCTCTCTCAACTTCTAAGATCAAGATTTCTAGTACCCACCATTGAAAGAGTTCTAAATAATAGAGTCGACAAATGCACACTTGCATTTATGGAAGGATCGATACGCACTTCAAACGAAAATGTCTAATTAGTACAAGGTGATTCTAAATAGTAGAGTTCTAATCCTCGTTCATGGTACTTTTGGAAATGATGAGTCCAATTAGAACAAGGTGATTCTAGCATAATAACATTGACAAAGGATATTTGTTTTGTTTTTGTTATCCAAGTCATTAACATGCCTCGTAAAGCATCGCTATAGTTTATTCTAATCAGGATTGAAGGAAATTTTCTCCAACTACCTTTTTGATTGGTAGGTTATAAGTTGTGCACAGCGCCTGTGTGTAAAACTAACTAAAAATATGAATGTGGGCAACATCAATGATAGTAAACATCGATCAAAGAATGGTCGGAAGAAAATATGGTCGTGTAAATTTATCCCATGTTTTTACTAGTTTTATCTAGTGACTATAAGGAAATGCAAAAGGATATAAAGAAAGAATCTGTCGTATTCGTTTTCTTTTGAACTATAGTGCAGATCGAATAACTGGGGGATCAGGCCCAGCCTACTTGGGCCCAGGCTTCTTGGGTCAAATGATCGCTCGCCCCAGTTCAAACTTACGGGCTTAGTCTAGTGCCTTGGCCCACCCATAAGTGCTGTGGGCATACATATCAATTTAAAATTTTCGGCAAAAAAATAGGTAGTGTATAATTTTAATTTGGATAAAAGTCATATGCAAACTTCAAACTATGCCTATCGTGACACATTTATCTTAAAATTTTTTTAGTGATACCAAAAATCCAAAATTTGTATTTATGTGATACATCTACCTTCTATCAAAGTTTCATCAATAAAGACCATTAAAAATTTACCACATTGATGCTATAATACAAATGTTCAGAAATTATCAGATGGAACCTTGATGATGGGTAAATTTGTTAGATAGCTACAAGTTTAAGGTTTTTATATAACAAGAAAATAATTTAAGGTAAATGTGTCACGGTTGGTATAGTTTGGGATTTTCTATGGCTTTTTCCCTTATAATTTAGATTTGTTATGTATGCATTGTTGCCCTTTCACTATATTAAAATTTCCACCTTTAATACCCTTTTAATAGTGAGCCAAACTCATTAGCCAAGCTTGCCCATTTTCTAGGTGGACTAGGCTAGCTACCCACCTATTGATTGGGTTTACTAAAAGCACGAGATAATTTTGTGTTTTGCCAGCATAACAATTTTTAGGCTATTGAAGTAGTATGTTGTGAGTCACAAATTATTGAAACCATCAATTTGAAATTATGTGTTATTTATTTTTTGTGGCATAAAATAAACCCTTATTCTCATAGTGGACTAATGACAATCATATAAGCATTTCTTGGTAAAAATTTTCCACAATTTTCTTGGTCAAAAGTGAAAATTGTACATAAAATCTATTGAACATCATGTGGTTTGGTAGACTTCAACATGTACCCTCTAGTTTGAGTCAATATGGGTGATCGGTTTCCAAATGGGTCAATCCTCGGCCTGGAATTGGGACCAAGCATACTTGTCCACCTTTTGTTCTCTAAATGGATTAGAAGTAATAAAAGACAGCATGTCTTTTTCCTTGTAGATCACTGTGGGACGCATTTTTAAGATGACTAGAAATGAAAAAAAAAAATTATAAAACAACAAAGAAATAGAGCTCAAGCGTGAGATCCAACATTGTCCTCCACAAAAGAGACATGCTTACTTTTTAAGACAAAATAGAGCCCGTGTAAGATCCCATATTGACTTGTGGAAATTTCTTATAGTTTATATATTATTGTAACACACTCAGGGTTGTTTGATAAAAGAAGACAAAGCTAAAGTGTTCATATTGCTTGTTCGGCCCGGTTCTACCCCAGATTCAAGAACTGAATAGTACAGGTTTAAAATATTGGAATTAAGAGCCGCTTGGTTCATCCGGTTCTGGGGCAGAATCAGATTGCTCTTCACCTCAGGTAGCATGCTCGTGGCTCTATATGAGTAAATGCGAGTAAATGTGCACATAAATGCACTAACAAACTAGCAAACCTGCTAAAGCACAGGAAATAACATTATTTTCACTTTTGTAGGCCGAGAAATACAATTGAGGCATGCTCATATTGTAACAGATGCACGAAAGTCATCTCCTTGTATGATGAGGATCTCCTATCCCTATCGCATCGAGCTCTTGCTTTTTATTTTCTTCTCTTAAGATTTTTAATCTTTCTCAGCATGGAAACTTAATCTTAATCTTATGGGCAATATTTTCTTTCGTCCTCTTCTCACTCAGAAGCATGATTGCCGGTTAGAGAAAATTTTCTCCACCCTGACATGGAGAAAAACGTGGCCGATATGTTATAATGGATTTAACTATCATAAAATGTTTACGGTAATATATTGGTGATGATATTTGCGCAAGATCAAAACCATGCCATTTATGCTCCGGGCCATCTTGAATTTCAAAACGGCCTAAAAAATTGGCTATACTTGGATATATAGAATACAAATTTGTAATGTGAGAGTCCTGGCGAAGGTTTTCCTATTTTATCTAACGTCCAAATCAAAATGAGCTTCAAATTCAGAAACAAAAAAAGCAGGAGGTAATAGAAATAGTAAAAATCTGGTTTGTCTGATGCAGAATGAGCCGAGGTTTTTCTTTAACATACATCTGGGTAAGCTTAGATAATCACAACTTATTTCTTTAAACCAATCCTCAATGTGTTCTTTTCTCAAGCACGCATGCCACCCTTAGAAGAAGATGATATATCAACGCACATTCTACTGCAGGCACCTGCAGGATTGCAAGGAAAAGCATTTGCATGAACTGAGTGCTTGAATTGGTCATCATGTTGTATTAGATTACGTGGAACTCCCTTATTTCTCGTTTTCCTTTTCATGTGAAACCCATTATCGTCATCAAGCGTTTTCCTCGTGTAGCAAACTCAAGGCAGAAGTCCTTTTTATATGATGTTGCAGCTGATTCTGTGACGAGCTCGGTATCGTCTAACCAGCCATCTCTTATCTCTGTTTCATTGCTTGGCCTCTCTCTACTGCTTCAATGTCCTTCCTCTTAACGATTTTAAACTTTTCTTCATCTTTCGTGTTGTCATTTATGTCTTATTTCAAGTTAAATAAATCCATACATAACCCTAGCAAATATTTAGAGTTTAGGCAAACGCCAACCCCTTTGCTTGTACCCTTCATATCCGTAGGTGGTTTTCTTTAGTGCTGTACGCATAAAGACGAGAAAATGCATAGAATTTACTAACAAACTTATAAATAAACATATAACGCTCGCGTCTGCAGAAACAGACACACGTATAGATGCATGCTCACTAGGCAATACACGTGCATATATCATCATTTTTGCCTTGCAAAATTGTGATTGTTTGTCGGCCATTGTGAAATTTCTTCAATAACGGATTAAAAGAACATAATTAAAGTATACAGTATCTTATGGAAAAATGCTTATAGAAACTCATTTTTTTCCTCCTGAATGAGAACGCGAGGATCCAAATATATGACGAAGAAGTGAGACTTCTTTAGAGTTCTTTCCAATGCATTACCGTTTGCTAAGATTTATTTCCAAGAAAAATAAAGTCGATAAGATGACAATAAAAACATCTTATAATGAGGAATTATTACTTCTTTTTTCCTTATGTTATTTTTCGTCCGTTGAAAACAAGAAATGGGAAAGGATAAAAATGTTTCCATCAATCACACGACATCGTCGCTAGCACTTATGTTCACAAATGAAAAGATTTGTGTCCATTCGTGGTTCTTTCTTTTAAATTGAAGGATTTCCTCTCAACCCTTTATTTTTGATGATACTCAAATTTTTCTTCCTGTCTTTTACGACTGTCATCCGCTTCCTTCTTTGACCTCTTTTTTTTTTTTTTTTTTTTTTTTTTTGGCTTAACCTTCCCTCTTTGACTTCCCAACGTGACACGACCTCATTTGATCGAAACTACACTAAAAAATATATAAGATGAATTTAAGTTGTCGTGTGGAATACACAGGTCAAACTTACGTGAGTTTCCACGTTAGGTTCACACCCTTCTTCTCGTTCATAGTATGGCTAAAGACTGCCTTGTCTCATATAAATTTCTTGTATTAGTTAACTAATTCCAATTGGTGCAAGGTGATTTTACCGTAAGATGGACGACAAATGATGAACCTGTTGCCTTACTAAACATATGCATCAACGTGCATGCCTTAATAATCTCCTTCTGCATCGTAATTTGTCTATGTAATTTGTCTTCTTAAAATTGTCAGAAATTTCCTCTCACAAAAAAAAAAAAATAAAAAACTTTGAAATGCATATTGAAAATTTGTGGTGGATAGGCAAAGTTCAGCCCTACCCGGAATATGTCCAAAGGTGACCAAAGGCACCTATAAACATAAAAAAGCTTGTAAATGTGCACTTGACGAATATTCATAACACTTTTTCCTGCATTCACAAACAAAAGTGAGTAAGGGTGCGTTTGGTAGGACTTTTGGGAAAAGTCTTTGGAAAAATGCAAAGGACTTTAAGTTAAAGGGATTTTCTAAAATGCAAATTGTATTTGTTTAATTGTAATTTGAAAGTCTATTATGAAGTACCTTTGAACAAAATAATGTTTGGAGATATTATATTTACAAAAATCTTTTGTGATTAAAAAAAGAAAAAAATTGTCAAAAGAAAAAAAAAAGTTGGCCGGTGAGGGTAGGCGGCTGCCACCGACCTTAGGCAAGCCTTGGAGACAATCAGTGAGGACCGCCTAAGGTCGGGCAACCACTGATGAGGGCTACTTAGGGTCAAGCGATCCTTAGCGACCCTTCATGGAGGTCGTGGCGAGATTAGGGTCACGCCTAAGATCATGTGACCTTTGGCGACATAGATTTGGGTCACGCCTAAGGTCGTGCGACCTCAGTGAGGGTCGTCTGGTCATGCGACCTTAGGCGGCCCTTCACAAGGGTCACATGACCCAAAGTTAGGTTGCGGTAACGCAACTCACGAGTAGTTTCCACGACTTGCAAGCGGTTGCCACAGCTAACCGAGGTTGTGTGACTGGCCGATGACAATCGCGGAGGTAGCCGTGACGTCACTAGCCTCTCTCCAGCCATCACTGACTAGCCACATGCAACCATGCCGTGCGAATGGAGAAGAAGATGAATAGTAACTATGGGGGCTTCCAAAAATGTTGAAAGCACAAGGTAGCTTAGGACTTGCCTTGGGCTTTCAATCTTTCAAAAGCTAACATTTCCTCAACGTGGGTTTTAAAAATTTCATCAAACACTAAATATTTGGCCAAATGGGCTTTGGACACTCAAAGTCCATTCCCAAAGTAGATCAAAAACACACCCTAAATGGAATAGCCCATTTATAAAGGATGGAAAAGGGGCCCGATGACCACAAGAAATGACTAGAAAAAGACACATAAGTGTTAAAAAAAAAAAAAAAAAAAAAAATACAGCAATTGTTTTGCAATTTATTATATCATGATCAATTTAATTATAAAATTTTCAATTGTACCAATTTGATAATTTGTCAATATAATTTCCCCGACTAATTTTGATAGGAAATTTTTGTTGTGGTAGTCCACTCAACACTAGCTATCCTACATAGCTTCAACATCATTAACGTGAACAAATTTTTAAACTTTTTTGAATTTTTTTTCCTTTTTCTTTTTTTTTTCCCTTTTCACTAGTGGTTGGTCTTAAGCCACGGCCATATAGGGCTGGCTTGACCAGGACAAGGGTCATTCAACATCACCAACCCCTGCTCACCACAATAAAGAAAAAAAGAAAATAAAAGAAAAGAAAAAAATAAATAAAAAACAAAAGATAATAAAATAAAAAATTTATAATTTTTAAAAAGATTTTACAAATTATTCACATAAATGATTTCTATTCAAAATTGGAAGGGAGAACTATATTGGTATATTGTTAAAAGATTTAGAACCAAATTCACACAATTGAAAAGTTTAGTACTAGATTGGCATCCATACAATGGATTTAATTTTTTTTTTTTGGGTAATTATCCCCTTTGAAATGCATATAGAAAATCTATGGTAAATAGGAAAAGTTCAACCCCTAACTTTTTTGAGTTGGCAGCATGCTTATATATCTATATAAGTCAGTACAACAGTGTTGGCATGTGATATCCTATCTTAATTTCTATCTAGGTTGATCTCATAGCAGTCGTCTTCATTGGTGTTTCCACTATGATGTGACTGTGAGGATCCGTCTTAATTTTCTTGTGATTTGGAAGATTTATATTGTGATTCTTCCACTTTTGAGAGCATTGTCCTGAGAATATTGCAGTATTTCTCTCTACTATGGACTGCAGCCAATAATGCACTTGCCATGGATTTTTCCTGTAAAAACGATGTATTTGATGGAATTGTAGTTATCTGGGTTTTTTTTATGGCTGCTTAGCCAAGTCTTAACCACAGCTTCGGATCCTTGGTCATGATATTTGAATTCATCCCACCATTTTGTCTTGTATTTTCGGATAAGTAAAGGTACACCAGGTTTGGTAGATGTATTATATTCAAATTCCCATCTGTTACCCATGAGATTTTGAATATTATGAAAAATGCATAAGAGATTCCTAGGTCATTATATCCATTTAGGCACTATAATTCTCATAGAAAGATCTATCTCATTTACGACAAATTCCCAGATGAGATTAAAAACAAAACTCAATTACAAAGGTTCTTAGGTAGTCTCAATTATATTATAGACTTCTTTCCCAATATAAACATCATTTGCAAACCCTTACACCAAAGGCTACAAAAGGATTTTCCGCCATGGACTTCAGTCCATACAAATATTGTCAAACAAATAAAGACTCATGTTAAAGAAATACCATGCTTACATCTAGCTAACCCATCCACTTTCAAAATAGTTGAAACAAATGCCTCAGAGATAAAATATGGTGGCATTCTTAAACAAGTCAAAAATATCAAAGAACAAGCTATTCAGTTTATCTCAAAACATTGAAATTCCACCAAACAAAACTATTCAACAATCAAAAAAGAAATACTTGCTATAGTTTTGTCCATATCAAAATTCCAAGGAGATTTATTAAACCAAAAATTTCTCTTGAGAAGACGTATTAAACATTGCATCAAAACAGATTTTTGCCAGATGGCAAGCCATACTTTCAGTATTTGATTTCGACATTGAATTTATAAATGACTCTTCAAATTCATTACCTGATTTTCTCACAAGATAATTTTAAATGTAAAGGAACTTGCCATTCTAAAAAAGAAACAAAGAAACATCACAACAAACGTCAACCTCATAGGAATAAATGTAGATACCAAAATAATCAAAATAGACCTCAGACCGATAAGAAATTTTTTAAAGACATTAAATGCTACTGTTGTGGCCAATGTTTTGAGATAAAATGAACAACTTGTTCTTTACTATTTTTGACTTGCTTAAGAATGCCACCATATCCTATCTCTGAGGCATCTATTTCAACTATTTTAAAAGTAGATGGATCAGTTAGATGTAAGCATGATATTTCTTTAACACGAGTCTTTATTTGTTTGACAATGTTTGTATAGACTAAAGTCCATGGTGGAGGATCCTTTTGTAGCCTTTGGTGTAAGGGTTTGCAAATGATGTTTATATTGGGAAAGAAGTTTATAATATAATTAAGACTACCTAAGAGCCTTTGTAATTGAGTTTTTTCTTTAATCTCATATGGGGATTTGTTAGTAAATGAGATAGATCTTTCTATGGGAATTATAGTGCCTAAATGGATATAATGACCTAGGAATCTAATTTTTGTTTGGAAGAGTGCAATTTTAGTAGGAGAAAGTACTAAACCATTTTGTATGATTATTTTTATGAAAGTAGAAAGATGTTTGAAATGTTGTTTTATATTAGAGGAAAAACGTGTCGGAACGTGTTGGAATTTTCTATTTTTTTTTTAGAAATAATATGTCGGCGTATTGTGTCATGTTGTGTTGCGTGTCATGTGTTTGTATCGGTGCTACATAGCCTGTAACTAGTGTTGACATTAAAGCATACATCCAAGCTAATGTAGTTGCGTGTCGGTCGGGGTTGTTGGATTCAATTGGTTTCCATTGCAAGAAAATTGGTCTTTAGAGATTGGAAATTAGCAATGTATATCTCATATCTCAAGGTTGAGGACATTTTGGAAGAGTGGGTTTTTGGTGACATTGCTGTTGCCAAATCAAGAGCATGCAGCATAAGTTCGATATTTTCATCTGGAGAGACCATTGAGAGGAAGCTCAAGTTAGGTTGCATTTATTTCATGAAACATGAAATCGTTTATAAAAATAAATGAACAAAAAAAATATTTCATCTATAAAAATTTTTAGACATAAATTGCTGTTAATGATAACATATTCATAGAATTATTTCAAGCAATACAAACAATTATTTCTTAAAAAAAAAAAATTCAAATTCCTCATTTTTCGCAAAATATTTGGAGCCCATGTGTTTATGTGATTGCTCAAATATTTCTTTACTCATGTTTTTGGGCAGCAGTGATTTGTGGATGAATTAGCTAGGCTTGATTGCGGCGATTTCATTGCTTTGGCCTCTGTCCCCTGCTTCAATGTCCTTCCTTTTAATGATTTTAAGCTATTCTGCATCTTTCACATTGCCTTATGGCGATCAATGGTTCACCGCCTAGGTGAACAGACCTATGAATTCCAGGGCGGCCCACCGATACATGTCTTATTTCAAGTTAATAGACCCATACAAAACCCTAACAAGCATTTAGTGGTTTGGCAAACGTCAGACCCCCTTGCTCCTCTTCGTGCTCGTCGGTGGCTTGCTCTACACATAAAGGTGAAAGAGCGCACTTATGAACGTACAGACAAACTGATAAATAAACATATAACGCTCGTGGCTGCGGGCATAGATAGACGTACGGATGTATGCTTGTTATGCAATACACGTGCATACATCATCGTCCAGTGGCGATCTTGACTCTTATTTTGTTTTCTTTAAACATTGTGACTGTCTACTAGCCATCGAAAAATTTATATAATAATGGATTGAATGAGCATAAAACTTATATGAATTATGGTTACCTAAAAAGAAAATAGACAATGTCTCGTAGAAACATGCTTTTTTGCCCCACCTGAATGTGAGCACAACGATTGAAAAATAGGAGGAAGAAGCGAGACTTTTTTTATGGCTCGTATCAAAAAGCGGGGTCTCTCACTTTCGAGAGATCTTTTAAGGTTTGTCTCTGGCATGCTCGTAAGCTTATATGGGTCAACGTGAATGACTATACGCTTATAAATGCATGAACGAACTTATAAATCGACAAATATCCATGGCGATCTTGTTTGCTTGTAAAGACGCACGTTTTGATGCATGCTTAGGGTACAATAGAAACGCGTTCCTCGTGACGATCTCAATCTTAGTTTCCTTTTAAAATTTAAAATATCATCCTGCCATTAAAAGATTTGAAGAGCAATGTGTTAGAATACTTGTGCGAGTGAATTGTATTTGAGGAATTTCGCATATGAGAATTGATGCAGTATAGAACAGTTAACATATCATAATTGACTCATAATTCATTAGCTTAAGCTTTTGAGTAAAGTGAGTCTAACCGGATATACTCGACGGGCTCACATTTGGGCTCCCTCTTGATGGCCTCCCTTAAAAAAGGTCACGTGTAAGCTTAATGTTAGGTCTACTCCCCTTAATTCAAGTATCCTCTTGCATCAACTTATCTCAAGTTGAATTCTTACAGGTCCGAGTTGCTACACCACAATACTCACCTGCTTGGCAACCACGGCCATCTGCTCTAACACCATTTGTTGGGAGCATGCAAAAAAAATTCCAATACTTTATCTAAGGAGATCACTAAGATGGAGCCCAAATACAAGCTTGTTGATATATTAAGTTGAATTCACATTTACTCAAAAGCTTAAGTTAATAAGTTATGAGCCAACTATAATGTACTAATTGCTCTACAGCACATTAATTCTCCTATATGAGATTTTTCTAACACAATTCACTTGCACGTGCATCCTAATAATCTTCCCCTCACGCATCGACGGTTAAGTTAGAGCCACAACAACTTTTAAATGTATAAAGTTTATCTTACTATAATATAATAGTTATCGAGTGACTATTGGGTCTAAACTTGTTGGTAACTTAAGTTATGATATTAGTATTAGGTGATTTTGTGCTTGACTGGCATTTAAAAAAAAAAATCTTACTTTATGCAATATTTTGATTTAATTAAATTTTATCTATTCAACGACTTATCCATAAATATAATTGACAACATGAATAAGTACTAGATTTTTAGAAAATTTCTCTTTTCGACTAAACAAATTTGATGAAAGTAATATCTAAGAATGAAAAAGACATAGCGCCTTTAATGTATATAAAAAATTTATAATAAACAAAAATAATAAACATATTAAATGCTTAATTATAGTAAGTAGATCCTACGTAGATATAGAAAAACTAAAATAGGGAAAGTAAATAAATTTGGTACCATCAATTTATATTGCAATTGAATGATACACGGTAATTTTGCCTTTTTGGTAGAAATTGGATAGATTTAGTCATATAGGAGGTAGAAATAGTGCTGCCCAAAATCTATTGTGCTTGAAAATGCATATTAATTCGAACAAGTACAGGGTGATTTTACTGTAGCATGGATGAAGGCGGCGATAAACCTTTTGTCTTACCAACCACGTGTATTGCCGTGCCATTCACTGCGATCTTCTCTGCCAATAGCTGCTTCTGTCGCTGATGCTTCCCTACACCGTCGCTGAGACTCAACCGCGCGCTTGCACCCTCGCTACGACCAGCTTCGGCCAACCGCGAGTCCTTGGCGACCTGATGCTGCTTCCCTGCACCGTCGCTGACGCCTTCGGCCAACCATGAGTCCTCAGCCAAGAAGCTGCTACACCGATCCGCTTCACTGATCACTGCTTCACTCACCGCACTGCGACAATTCCACGACACTGCTGTTCTCGGCCAGCTACGATCCCGGCAAGCCACTGTGCCTACTGCCAACGACGAGCCCAGCCACAAACTTCCCCGATCCCTGTGGTCCTTGCTGCTTTCCACCGAGAACACTCGGTCCTTGCCGTGACCTGGCCTCACCGAGCCGAGCAGCATCAACAATTCCTCCTCACCAATGGAAACCAGAAGTCCCTCATCACCGATACTAGAATCACTGTCACCGGCCACCGCGAGTCGTCTGCCGCTGGTCACCACTTTGGGAAGCATATCTTTGAATTAGGTAATTTTCCTTAATCGAATTTGATTTCTATATATTATTTCCAAATTTGGTATTCTCTTCATCTAACTTGATTATTTTGAGATTTTTATGCACATGCAAGTTAGGAAAGTATACAACGTGTGAAATCGATAATTCGGTATTTAGGCATTAAGATTAAGTTATGGATTGCTTGAAATCGCTAATTCAATCATTGGGCATTAAGATGGGTTGTCAATATGTTTGTTTCCAATTTTGAATGGAATGGATATATTTGGTCATTTTGAGCTTCTCCTATTGCTTTACTAATGGATTGCATGAAATCACTAATCAAACTTGGGTTTTCTAGTGGGTTTCATAACAATTTATAATTAATTGTTATTTGATTTTTTTAATCCAGAATAAACTGTTATGCTCATTGTTGATTAAAGATAGACAACCAATTATTTCTCTTCAATTTTTAGGCATTAAAATCAGGTTGTCAGTTTGTTTGTTTCCAATTTTGAATTAAATGGATATATTTGGTGATTTTTAACTTACCCATTTGCTTCACTTACTTTCTTGTTTGCAAAACATAATAATTGCATTGCATGATAGATTAAATTAGTTTTCCTAAATAGATATTCATATTTAAATAATATCTAGTAATTAAGGCTAATATTCCAAGTTAGAATAGGATTTAATCCAAATTATTTCCTATTTGAACTGGAAAATCTTTAGACAGTCTTTCATATTTTGAATCAAGAAGGAAAAAATAGCACTTGCATATCATCTAGATTTAGTTGCTTCATTGTTTGCCATGTAATCATTTACCCTTATTATCTTACCCCGTAATCCTTATATGCCATGTCATCTTTCCACATCATCATATTTGCCATGGCATCTATGCCACATCATCATGACATGTCATCATGTTTGCCACATCAATTTCATGTCATATTTTCCTTGTCATTTAGTGATTGCATGTTAAGTTTACTTAGTTAAAATTACCTGTCAAGTTAGAATTGTTCATGTTATTTGTCATTATAGTCATATAATAGCATTATTCACGTCGTGTTAAATTAGTAGCATATAGATATAATTTAGAGTAAGTTTGCATTACATGCATTGCATGTATTTTTTTCTTTAAAAAAAAAACACACGAGAAGAATTAATTAGAATTGCATAATTAGAAAAATAATCATGGTAGGCTAGGTATAGCATTTTCAGTTTTAATTAATGAGCTTGAGGTGTTTGAATTCTTGTCCTTTCTAGTAGTTAATTAATTTATTGCTTTGATTATTGAGTGTTACTTTAATGGTTGCGCAACTGCATGATCACCTCTCACATGTTAGTGGCTAGGCTTAAAATTAATTCAAGTTGCATGAAAAATACTTTTAAAAATAAAATAGAAAGGATACTAAAAGGACCTTAGATTAATTTAGTGTAATCAAATCTCAAAATTCTTTGAATTTATGGTTTACATAAGTAAAGTATGCTCCCACACTTTACTTGAGTTACAAATTGACCCTAATTGATTAATGATGACTCTTAGATAAATCAATTTGCATATTAACTTAAATATGAAAGTTGTGGTTGGTATGGGCTTGGGAGAGCCCAAGTGAAGTGTAAACTTAATAATCCATTAATTTTCTCTAGAATGGTTCACCATTGGGAAGATTGCAACAAATGAATTAATCTAGTTAGAGTTAGGTGGTCCTAAAATGATGAGTAAAATGTGTAATCAGTCCCAAATATATTGTACATATGCTAATTTAGTCATTAACTTTTCAATTTTACTAATTTAATCCTAAAGTCATTTTGATCAATTTCGCTGGAAATATCTGACGACCAGTAATAATTGGAAAAAAGTTTCATGATAGTCGATTCACCAATCATCAAAAGTTTATAATATATCACTAACAGTAACACAAATAAAAATCATGACCCCACAAAGTTTGCGGCCTTTACCAAAATTGCAAGAACGCTAATATCTTATTCACCTGAAATAAGGTAGAATGAAAAACTTCAAGTAGAGTCCAGGTTAAAACTTTCTTCCTTCTTATCAAATGCCCCATGTCGAAATGAGCTTTTTAACCGAGCTGTTCGTCAGCATTCGCTGGGGTAACTACTGCCGGTTTCCTCACAGGCGATCCGACCGGCCCCTGCGTCCAAGCTCAACGTTCTATTTTGAGGAAAAGTCAAAGCTTCTCCTGTCTGTCAGTGCAGCAGACACTCATACCACCCACGAAGAAACATGCTGAGACCATGCAAATTCCATGGCAGGCACCTGGAGCAGTCCCCTGCCACACGTGCATAACAGAAGTTTGCAGAATCGGGGAACCGAGCCACCATTATTATAATAGTCCAGATGGGGCGATACCCCTCATTAAATGGTGAGTCTGACCCTGATTTAATTATAGATGAATCAAATCCGGACAAATAACAAATATCTTATTTGTCAAAGTATCTAGACGAAATCGTAAGTTTTTAATTAAGAAGTCAGTGAATTATGAGTAAACCAGAGTTACCCACTACTCCACATCATGTCAATTGTCTGGCATAAATTAACAGATCTCTTTATAAGAAGCCAATGAATTATAAGTCAATTAAGATAACTAACTGCTCCCCATCATTAGATAATATGTTGATCGGTCCTAAGCAACCTTTTATATAAAACTCGTGAGTCTTATCCTCCACCTCCCAAGATGCTCTGTTTAGTGTTTCAATCAATTATGACCACCGATGGATACAAATAAGATGTGAATTGATGGTTGAGATTGTTCGAGACACCAAGCCGTTACGGGGTCTTTTCCAGAAAAAAAAAATGAATTATATAAAAAGGAGTGGCTCTATTTGCCATATATGCAGAAAACGACGAACAACACCCCCTCTCTCCCCCCCCCCCAACTCGCATGGCCACCTCTCCAAACACTCGTCCATTGCTCACCGTGGAAACCCTAACCAACCCTCTGCATGTGTCCGCATAAATCCTGCACATCCCCAGAGAAAGACTTGTATATAAATGCAGGAGTGTTGAACGAAGAAAAAGCCAGTAAGATCGTGTGGGAGTGAAAGAAATTTAATGTTGTTTAGAGATAAAGGTGGCTGTAAGTTTCTCTCTCTTCCCTACTTCTTCTTCTTCTTTAACTTTCTCTGTCTGGGTGGTTTTGCATTCATTCAGTTTTGTTATCTCTTGCTGACGTGCGTTCGCTAGGACCTTCGGTTGTGTGCAGAAGAAGAAGAAGAAGAAGATCTGAGTCCTCAAGTGCTTAGTGCTGAGTGATAAAGTCTCAAGCCTCTCAGACAACAACTCCAGATCAAGATGCAAGGTCACAATGACAGAGAGACATTTTCTGCGCCTCTTCTGGGTCACGATCATAGCTCTGATACATCACCCCTTTTAGAAACTTTAGTGGGTCTATCAAATGAACAAGATCAGCCAACGAGGCCATCGAGTTTTGAGGTTAGTGTAGGAAATTGCGAATAGGGAAGAAGAATTTGTTTCCAATTTGGCTTTGTGCTCGTTAAATGTATTGGCTAAAGCCAATTAATATGGCACATCTCAAGATTTAGTTTTTGGCCTGACCGTTTTTTTTTCTTTATTGCTTTTTCTCTGCCCATTTTAGGTGTTTGAAGAGTTAAAAAAGCTATATGCCATAGCGCTACCTCTCATCGTTTCTGCCTTAGTCATGTACGGGAAATCTGCGTTATCGGTGCTGTTCCTGGGCCAGATCGGGAAAGAAGCACTGGCCGGAGGCACGCTCGCGATGGGTATTGCTAACATTACCGGGTACTCCGTCATCACGGGCCTCGCCCTCGGCATGGAGGCCATCACCTCTCAGGCCTGCGGGGCGAGGCGGTGGCCGCTCATGGTCCAAACCCTACAACGCACCATCACGATCCTGACCCTCGCCTCCGTACCCATCTCCTTCCTTTGGCTCTATGTCAAGCCGATTCTCCTCCTGTGCGGCCAAGACCCGAAAATAGTCACAGTCGCCACGGTCTATCTCACATACGTGATCCCGGATCTTTTCTTCCAATCTCTCATCAATCCACTCAGAATCTACCTTAGATCACAAAACATCACAGTCCCTCTCATGCTCAGCGCAGGGTTTGGGCTTATCCTCCATGTCCCAGTCAATTGTCTTCTCGTTCATCACTACAAACTCGGTGTCAAGGGCATAGCAATTGCTGTGTCCATAACCGACTTGATCATTCTGGCCGTACTTGTTTTGTGCATCTACTTCTCTAGGACCTGTAGAGAGTCGTGGCAAGCTTGGTCCCTCAAGTGCTTCAAGGAGTGGAGTACCATTCTCTGGTTGGCCATCCCGAGTTGCATCTCGGTGTGCTTGGAGTGGTGGTGGTACGAGCTCATGATCGTCCTCGCTGGGGTCCTCCCGAACGCAGCCGAGGCAGTGGGCGCCATGGGGGTTTTGATCCAGGCGACCGCGTTGATCTACATCTTCCCCTCGTCGCTCGGGCTTGCGGTGTCGGCCCGGGTTGGGAATGAGCTCGGGGCGGCCCGGCCCGAGCACGCCAGGGCCACCTCCCTAGTGGCCCTGGCCTGCGCCGTTGCCACTAGCCTCATCGTGATGCTGTGCACGATCGTCATGAGGACCATGTGGGGCCGGTTCTTCACGAAGGACGGAGCTATTCTGGTGTTGACCGCAGCGGCGTTGCCGGTGGTGGGGTTGTGCGAGCTAGGGAACTGCCCTCAGACCACCGTGTGTGGGGCATTGAGGGGCAGCGCGCGGCCCACTCTAGGGGCCAACATCAACCTGGTGGCCTTCTACTTCGTTGGGCTGCCGGTGGCGGGCATCATGTGCTTCAAGATCGGTATGGGCCTCTTGGGCCTCTGGATGGGCCTCCTTGCGGCGCAGGGAGTCTGCGCCGGCGTGATGGTGGTCATGTTGATGAGAACCGACTGGGCTGAGGAAGCAAGGAAGGCCCGAGAGCTGACGGCCAACGGCGCGGAGCCAGACGACGGCGGAGAGAATTCCGACCAACGTCCAAAATAGCAAAGGTGCACATAGGCGTAGCTAGTGATAGTGAAATTATAATAAAATGCGATAAATAATGATTTATCATAGTGTACAAATCTTTTTTTTTTTTTCAAATAGAGCCTTTTCTTTTAGGTAGCTTTCAATTTCCATTAAATTATAACTGACCTTGGAAAAGAGACTTCTTAATTATAATCACAAAGGATCCTCTATAATTATTTTGCAGAAAATTAAAATTGCGATTGAACTTGGACAAAATTTTAATCTCAGAATTAAGAGAGATGACATTATGAACTAAAAACATATTTATACCGTAGATGCGTCTATATTGATATGAAATAGAAAATTACACCTTGCACCACCATAAATTAGGCACAATTGCAGTTTTGAATTTCGATGCAATTGAACTTTTCAAAAACTTTAAGAGCTGAAGCAGTCGAGAACCTGGAGATTTGGCATTGACCAGTACTTGAGTAAATGGTCCGAACAGTTGTTTCAAAAGTTAGAAACAAGTTGACTTGTTGACTGGTTTGGCATTTATCTAGATCGATTGGATTCTTCTTAATCTAACGGTATCTCATCTCTAGAGTATAGAAGCAGCTCTCACTTAAAACTTCAATTTCAGTCAGTCAATAATAAGACTTTGCAACTAACATCCTTTACAATGAGATTAACATAACATCATTAATCATTTCATTAATGTTGCCGCCATGCAACCGATCATGATAGCGAGACAAACAAAGAAATAGGCTAAAAATGGAGAAAACAAAACATTGGAATTTTATATTGTTTGGTTCAAGTGTCAATAGTTACTCCGCAAGGAAAGTGACGGTGATGGATCCACTATGAACAATAGAGATACAAGCTTAGATCAAAAGTTTTCTCACACCCAAAACCCGGATGACACCTAATTAAATCTTTGCATAATGTTCAATTGTTTTCCTCCAAAAATCTCTCAGAGTTAAATTCTAAAAAACCCTCAAGAGGCTACCATGTGTAGTCTCTTTATGTATGCTTAAAATAGGTCGAAGCCATGCCTCAAATCGCGAGCCTCGTTCTCATCGATTGCCTACCCGGAGAGGGTTGGGCGCTCACCATATGACTATAAGGTAACTGGTCTTCAATTTCCACAAACGCCACCAAACTCATTTCGAACCTATCTAATTCTCCGCACTTCTAACTACACTTGATTTGTTGGTCAAAACTCAAAACATACCCAATAATCTCCACCTTAGCCCGTGCTAGCAGAAGTCATAGTCGTGAGGCAATTACTTTCAAGTACATTTTGTGCAACAATTCTTCTTATTCGATAGCCCAAGCTGCCCAAGCAGCACTTGGACTTCCTCAAACAAACTCAATTTGCACGTCCTCTCTTGGCTTGTTATCTCTTGTGTCTACCTTTGGGTGTGGTCGCGAGGCAATTATTTTGAAGTATATTTTTTGCAACAGCCGTTCCTATTTGATATTCCAAATTGCACTTGGACTTCCTCAAGAGGAACAACCTCAATTTGCTCGTCCTCTCTTGACTTGTTATCTCTTATGCGAAAGAGTCGGTCACCACTAAACTCAATTCTCCTTGAACCAACATCACTAATCAAGTTGTCCACATTGCCATTTCCTCTTATTCCGCTCTCGCTATGTACCCAGCCTTACTCGTCAGTCAAGCCACCATGTCTTGCGACGGTATTTTCCTACTCGCGATGTGACCCACAAAAGTAGAAGCCAAACAGCTCAGAGATCGATCGATATTCAAGTCTCTTGTATAACCTAGGTCCACAAAGTCAGTTACTTCGACAATACCTAAATTGCATCCTCTGGAACTCAATGTAACGATTGTCGTCCCCAACAAATAAACAAGGAGCAATTTCAGATCATCAAAATGCATACCTAAATTAGTATCGCAACTTACCTTTTCCATCTAGCGGGGAAACGGGCATATGCATAAGAGACGAGCCTACAGCCTTAAATTAGGCACAGGCTCTTCCAGAGCTATACTTCGCCTGAGTTAGAATACTCAATTTTTAGTTTCACTTGACCATATGAGTATTTTATATGAAGAGTCACCATTAGCTTATTAGAGTCAATTAGAAATCAAGTGAGACGTGAGAGTATATCTTACTCCCTACACAATCAGAGATCTAAGGTCCTAGACTTGATTATATTAGTTATCCAACTAGTGCCTTTCGGTATCTAAACTTATTCATTCACCAACTAAAATATTCATGCCACCTTCTTACTAATTGTGAGTTTTAAAGTTCTATTCCTAACCAGGCTAAAAGAAACACTATATTAAAAGTGCGCAGACAAGTAATATTTTATCAAAATGGAAATGCTCAAACAACATCTAACATTTGTCTTTAAGAACATTAAAAACCCTTTTGTAAAGCTTTAAGAGCTTGTTCAATTTTAAGTATACTTTTTTCAACAAAGAATTTTTGCACATTTTAAAAGAAAACTACTCAAAATATAATTTCCAAGCTTGTTCCTAAATATAGAAAAAAATATTCTTTTCAAAATTTTTAATCTAATTTTTAATCCAAAAATAGGAACTCAGATTAGGTCTCTAGATACAGCTCGGGTTGCATAGGCCCTTGGCCAAACTAGGCTTAACGAGTGGGCCAAGTTTGGCTCAAAATCAAGCCCCAGTAAAAGCCCTAAATGAACTAAGCTCAGTCTAAAGAAAAAAACTAAATAAACCTAAAGCCTAGAAACTAAGGTAAGCCAGCTTACTATCCTTCTCAAGCCCAAACATGACCAACCTATTCCAACCAAACCCAAAAACCGAGCCCAACCCGATCTCAACCTGGCCGACCCGACTGTGCCCCCTTGTAGCTGGGCAAACATGGTGACACCACAGCCCCGGCTAAGATCTGAGCCTCCGCCTAGTTAATCATCCAACCGACCACCCTCAGCTTGGCCTTCCCCAATTCGAGAGCTTGGCCTCCGCCTGGCTAGCTACAGTTGGCTCACTCGCCTCACACTTGTCCAAGATGCGACTCAGCCGTGCTCCCACCTAAAAAGGTGGCACAGCCTGGTGATCGGTCCACGCCCAGGCGACCCCAATTCCACAATCTCTTTGACATATGACTAGGTGGTCGCTTCCTCACTAACCTCAACCCCTCCAGTCGAGCGCCACATCCCTCAGCCGGACGCTCAAAACGACAAAAAGAGAGAGGTCAAGGCAAAACGACACAACGAACGGCCCCAAAACACCGGCAAAAGCCAACTCAAAACCAAAAATCAAGGTAAACACCACACGGGGGGGCAGGGATCCAGCCACAAACAGAGAAAATGGCAATGGATCTAACATAGACATTTTGTCAAACACCTAGTATTTGTTGAATGCAAAGGGAAATCCAAGCTAATCAAGGCTTGAATTAGCATCAACGGACAATGCACCATGACAACCAAGGAAAGGAAAAGGAGAAGTCGAGTCTAGGAAGGAAGGTGGGCTGAGGAAAGAGGAAAAGGAGTTGGTCCAATCACGGTGGGGGGAGGGAGGAAAAATGGGTCGGGTCACATCGATGTTGTTTAGGATTGGGAGAAAAACATTAGAGTTGTGTCTAACAGTCAAGATAAAATTCAAAATAAGATAAAATAAGATAAAATTTATCATATCCTGCATTTGATGCATGTTTAAGATAAGATAAAGTCTATAATCTTATGGGGAAGATGGAATAAAAGAGGATATGATTTTTAATATCCATAATAAGAAATTTATTTCTCTTGAATGACAATCTTCTTAAATTAACAAAATTAAAATTATATTTTAATATAAATAATATTTGAATTCTAATGTAAGAAATTTAAAATAACTAAAATAATAATTTATTTATTTTAATTTAATCTTATTTTTATTTATATATTCAAATTTAATTCTATTTTATAATATAAATTCAATATATACAAAAAAATAAATATATATATTTATATTTACTAAATATTTTAGGTATTTTATTATTTTAGGTATATTAGTGTAGTAAACTATTTAATAAAATTTTATTAAAGAATGATGGAAGGGGAAGAAAGAAATAAAAAAAAAAAAATAAATAAATAAAGTAGGTAAGAGTGTCACGAGAGATTATTACTATCTCCGTTTGTAAAATTTTTGGTTCTTTTATATTAATATGTCGTATATACCAAATAATATATATATATATATATATATATATATATATATATATAATATATATATATATATATATATGATGTGAATATATCTGATTTTATTACTACAATCACCAAATAATATATAGGCTATAGCAAAATCCCTGTATTTCGTATCCTATTATATTCAATCCTATCCTAGTTAGAAATTTGAACGACCAAATGCAGGCTAGGAGTGCCAAAACTTTTGTATAACGCTCACTTGAGTAGCAAAACTTTTTTTTTTTTCACTCACTTGAGTCTCACATTATAGAAAATTGCTCACTTAAGTGACAATTCCGATCAAACATCCTATATGAAATTTTCTTTTTTTGCTTTTATTCTTTATAGCCAGCGAAGGTTACACCTTTAGCTGCAAAGGCACTAGGCGAGGCCGCAAGGACCCTCACCCATAGCTAACGAGGTTGCAATGCCCTCGCCAACGTTGGATGGTGTCACCTGTGGCTGATGAGGCCATGACGCCATCACCAGGGCCTTCATAGTGAAGGCGAGGGCCACTTTGCCCAGATCTAGTCATGAAAACCATAGGTAAGGGCATCGCAATCTCACCACCCCTACCACCCCTAGGTGAATCGACGTCGCTTGTAGCTACCCAAAGCTAGCAAGAACCTTCACGGCCTTGCCCAAAGCCTTTGCGGCCTAGGGTGAGGGTTTCATAGCCAATGAAGGTTGCCAATAACTCTCTTGGCCACCCTCGCAAACCCTAAAGAAAAAAGCCAATAAAAAAACAATAATAGTAAATATTTAGAATATAAAAATAATATTAAAAACTTATCCATGTCATGCTAGCGAAGCCACGTTAAACGATCGGCATGCATGTCAGATTTTCCAACAAGGCAAATTGAAATTGGCACTCAAGTAAGGATTTTTTAAATTTGTGATACTTAAGTGAATGCAAAAAAAGTTTTGGCATTCCTAATGTTCTTCTTCTCCTATTTAGGATTTATTGCAAAGAGCTCATTTGTTGTTTAGGATTTAAATCGTACAATAATCATGAATTGATTGATGAAGGTTATCCCCGGTCATGCATTTATGGTTGGTTTAGCAGTGAATCGTGTTCATTGTTTATTTGTAAAATAAATATAATGGTGCTTTTCCTTGTCCCAAATATGACACTTGGAAGGATGTAGCCACTCATAAATGTGGGCATCTTCTGACTTGGTCAAATAAAGATAATGGGTTGTGGGTTAGACCTCACAATACCTATATGCGAGTATGCGATTTTGGCATGATTATTAGACCAGCACTTTGCACGCTCGCTAATGATAATTAACACTAATCCTTTGTTTTTTTTTTCATACCATTATTTTGCTAATCTTTTTCAATTGTGTCACAACCTTTGAAAGGTTGTATTTGTTAAATCGTTATTTTCAGAAGTTATGAAATTTGAAAGTTATAATATAAATTATTATTTTTTACTACTTTTATTCCGAATTTTTAATATGTCTATTCAACGTAACTTTTGAGAACAAATCTATTCACTTTGCAACATTTTCCAAAAAAGTTGCCTCTATGCATTTAGACTGAGCTAAGCATGTCGATTTTGTAATGAATGAAAAAGTCTTGTCAAAATTTTCTTTTTAAAAAATTACAGCCATCATTTTCAATTGTTTCCGTTAAAATATTTTGGAGAAATATCGGAACTGTTATTTGGTTTTCTCAATTGAGATTTTATTGCATCTTGAAGAAGTTTTGCTAGTAACTAATAATAATATTGTGGGGGCAACTAATTCCTTAAAAAATGTGTTATCAAGCCTCAAAGTTTGATTATATTCTACCCAATCCAAAGCAATTTTTCCCCACAAACCATGTGAGATCCTTACAATTTTCATTTTTCATTTTAGATTCATTTACACCGATATGTCTTTCATACAAAATAATGGACATCATATGATAAGAAAATATACGCCTTTGTTATTGCGTTCACCAAATAGTAGATAAAATATAATAAAATCTTTGTATTTTATATTTATCTTATCTACTCTTATCCTAACTAGAAACCCATACCAAATGCAACCTCGGTGTTAATGTAGGAAACTAAAGGTGTTAATAATAATCATTCTATTTCAGAAATATTATATCTAGCTAGAAATTTTGTTTTTATTCTCTAGATAAGTTTCGAGCAAAAATATGTGTTTAATAACAATACAAAATTTTTGTTACCAGAACGTAAATTCAATTAATAATGACACAAAAATTTCCCCTTCCTAGCCAACCAACAGTGGCGAGCAACAATGGTCAACAGACGATAAACGATGGTGATGGTTGATTGGCAGTGGTGAGCGGGTGGTCAACTGGTAGCAAGAGCGAGTGACAAGAAGAGTTTTTATTTCTCATTTTTTTTTTTAAAATAGAAAAGTAGAAAATTTTTACTTCTTATGTCTATTCAAAACCTATTTTTGAACTAAAGATTTGTTTTAAAAGTAGAAAAATAAAATTGCATTACCAAGCGGAATTCTATTCCAAACCTATGTTTGGAAATAGAAATGTAGAAAAATAGAGAAAATAAAATGGTTATTATACATGCCCTAAAATTCCTTCTTCGGTTACGCAATTTTCCTTCTCTCTAAGGAGACATAATTCAACTGGATTCACTTGAGGATAATATTGCACAAACATCCGAAGGTTTCTTCTTTGCAAAGTTTCATGTTAAAGAATATCGACTTTACAAATTGAGAAGCAACATTGGATGGAAAGATTGCATGCCTACACAGATTGGAGAGATGGTGCTACAAATAGTCCAAGGTCAACGCATTGGGTATTCTCTGCCCTTTTCACTTGCTTTGGGGCTTTGGTTACAACGACATGATCTTTTGAACCAAATCTACAATTTTCAGCCATGAGCATAAGCTTGTAAAATGTCCAAGTATGCTGTAGATACACTCAAATGTATAAAAGCTGTCAATTTATCTTTTCTTGAGAGAATCTCAATCCATAAAAAAATAACTAAAACATAGATAATTTCATTGACGAAATAGCTTAACACATATCCAGATGGAACATGGTACTGATATTGGTTTCAGAAATAGACAGCAATACACGGATAATCTGAAAGAAAAGGCAAGAGGAAGAAGTGGCAAAACGCCAGAGTCGTTTTCCCTGTGCACCTTCTTCTTGGTTCACAGCTTCACCGATCCATGCCTACGATAACAGTAGGAGCATTTACCATCCCCCTTTGCTGCCGGTCCATGTTTGCTTCCCAACCTTCACATTCAAAATCAAATAAAGCAGCGCATCAATCAGGATGGATCATACATCACAATGGATAGGGCAAGGAACTAATAGTGAAGACACACATGCTATATCTGGGAATCCAAATAACAAATTGGTCTAGAAAGTGATCGAGAAAGCAAATGCACAAGATCATTGGAAAAAGCATCTCAAGATGAAAAAGTTGAAGAAGATTGAGATCTTTGAATTACCTATGCCCATGTCGAAACCACGATTCTTGAGCTCTCGATACTCTTGGCAAAGCGAACAAGGCTCACAGCAGAAGTGAACCAAGCAATCGGCGACGGGTGCCTCCTCCAAGACATACTGCCCTCTCATTCTTGACCGGTAAAAGCATGAATACAGGCATGGCAAGCCCGTCAGAGCCAACACTGCGTACGCGAACCCACTCGCTGCACAAGCTGTGCCCCGAAGAGCAAAAGAATCGAAACATTTTTAATCATCATAAACATAAGGTAGGCAAAAATAACCTGATGCTTATGGAACATAGTTATTCCTCCAGACCCAGAGAAATGAACAATCATGACCACACACATAAGACCCAAAAACAATCTACAGATGACATCCAATGCCCTTTAACAGGCAGAACCAACTTGGAAAACAAACTGTCATGATCACAAACGATCGTACATGTTTAAGGAAACTTACAAATGGAACCCCTGCTCACAATCTCAGCAATTTGTCCGAACGTCACGCAAGGGCAGAAGGCGGTAATCAGGCAATTAGCAGGGTCATCGCAGCAGTGGCAAAGGCCTGTCGACCACTGCGCGGCCGTCCCACGAGCAGCAGTTGTGCCGTATGGAGGTGGGCAGGAGGAGATGTTCATTGGACCTGGAAACCCATGGTTGGCATATTTTGCACCACCATCATAAGTTGAAGAATACATCTTCTGTGCGAGATCTGTGTATTGGCTCGTGAGAGGATTAAGATGGTAATTAATGAAGATGTGTCCTGCCTAGTACATGCCACAACGAAAATGTACTAGTTTTCATGGATTTGTTTTTTAGACTCAGATGTGAACAGAATATGTGTACGGGTGTGAACTTCTTTTTGATTTATTACTTCAAGGTATCGTCTCAAATTCCTTAATTTTTCCATATGAAAACTCTTATTTCTTGGTGAATTATTTGAAAATACCAATACAGCAGTTCCGACCTTCCCAAAAAATAATATATTGGGAAGCTTGTTCTAGGCCGGTGCTACCGGATGCCTTCATTGGACCCTTCGTTTTGAAGATTTCTAGGAACACCGCCTCTTTTTATCTTGTCTTGGAAATTACAAAAGTATGCTTAATGCTTAATGAAGGGACAACTCCAGGCTCTTCCTCTAGGAATCCTCTAATGGAAGGGGGATTCGACGTTTAAGACCAACAAACAAATGCATGAAAAATGGTGAAATTACTTCTGTGCTTGTCCTGCTTTGACTCCTATGGACTGTAATGATATTGCATAGATATATGTAGTAAGTTGTTTAGATACATGCAGTAAATTTTGCGGTGTGGACGGAATGGAGTATCCATTATGCTTTGAGAAATGGGTTAAAGACAATGCTGTGGTATGATCTCCATTGCATCCTCTAGGCATTCTTCTTGATGCGTTTCCTAGAAGAATTAATGTTGACTCTTTGAGTGGTGATCCCTAAACCCTCTTCAACCTGACAGAGCTACCTGTAAAGGGTTTGTATATAGGCTAAAATATGGAACTTTGTTTAATTGCCGAAGCACAGCCATTACAAGTTCATCAATGCGGGAGATTAAACTTGATTGAATCTCCATAAATGCTTAGGTTTGTAGCTGATCATGCGTATAAGACGCGGGATTCATTTACCTCGAAAAAGGGAAAAAGGAAAAGAATTTATAGGTTCCATGCCAGAAACTTTTGACCTAGAAGTTAAGAGATCTGTACATGTCAGTTACTTAATGGGCTTAGCTAATGTATATAATATATTTTGCGTACTTCATGGCCTTACTGCTTAAGTTACGGCCTTGCAAATCAAAAAATAAAAAAATACACCGTCGAAATAAATATAAAAAAATCGGCCAATTATACTTCGTTGATGGTGAAATGAACAGCGAAGAACTGTTCGAAACATAAAATAGAGAACATGCGTAATTTTTCCGTTTGGCCAGTTCATATTGAGTTGTAATCTTCTCGTTGAAGTTGTCTAAACCCCATGTCCGTTTTGGCTTATGAGCTTAATCTATGTCCACGCGAATGGAATGATGCGTGTTGCGCATCTCTTGAGATTTACTAAACCTTAGTCAAATGTAGTTATAGATTTGAGGGGAAGGGGGAGCAACGTTTTTTTATTTAGAAAGAAGTAAGCTGCGACAGACAGAATAAGCGAGAAGCAACCTGAATTTTCCGTTCATATGTTAACTGGAACTCTTGTTTTAAGCTAATGGTCTTATGTCCAAACACTGTTATGCAATCTTTGGTCTTATGCAGGTTATTTAGCGAGAAGAAAGTTCGTGGTGTCGTTCACTGATCTCGGATGAATGGTTAAGGGATGAAACTTGTGTAGATCACATACCCGGCAAACTTTAGGTTCTCCATCTTATCAGTTGCAATCGATTTCATTTTTTCAAGTATTAGTCGAATCGAACTGGTGTCTTGCTTGACTTATGAGATTAGTTGGGGGAGAGAGAGAGAGAGAGAGAGAGAGAGAGAGAGAGAGAGAGAGAGAGAGAGAGAGATGCATGAGGCTCGGACTGATGGGAGAGGAGGGACGAGCAGCAGCAACGATGCCCTTGTAGACGCAGGCCTATTGCAGCATCTTCAGGGATGGCGCACGAGAGGAACCGTGGCACAGGAATCATGAGTTTCCCATGCTTTTGGTATCCCAGCAAAAGAGCTTCATGGCAAAATTCAAAACGTGCGGATTCCAATCAATACGCTACTGTGGCACCAGGCCAAATTCAGCTGACGCGTCTATTGAAAACTCATAGAATTCTGGGTATTATATAATTTTTAGGGTGTGCATGGAAACACTCCAAAAAAGTGTTTCCGGCACACTTCTGTACGGAAAGTGTTCCCGGGAACAAAAAAGGAACAGAAACGTGTTTGGTTGCGTTTCTGTTCTTTTTTTGTTTTTGAAACGAAATAAGAACAGAAAAAAGAAACAACAATTTGTTGTTTCTTGTTCTAGAAACAAAAATGAAGAAACATTTCCGGCGAGCTTCTTCTCTCTCTTCTTCTTCTCTTCTTCTTTTCTTCTTCTTTTTTTCTTCTTTTTTCTTTCGCCGGTCGCCGGCCTCGGCCATGGCCGGCGACCGGCCGTCGAGGCTCGGCCTCGCCCGTCCGGCGAGGCCGAGCGTCACCGGCCCCGGCGAGGCTCGGCGTCGCCGGTGTGGGCGAGGCCGAGCCTCGCCTTGGCTGGGCGAGCCCGCCGGCGACGCTCGCCTTGCCGGATCTCGGGCGAGCCCGAGCTCGCCCGGCCAAGGCGAGGCTCGGCCTCGCCGCGCCGGCGGCAACGCCGAGCCTCGCCGGGGCCGGCGCTTGGCCTCGCCGGATCCGGGCGAGCCCGAGCTCGCCCGGCCAAGGCGAGGCTCGGCCTCGCCCGCGCGGCGACGCCGAGCCTCGCCGGGGCCGGCGAGCCTCACCGTGGCCGGGCAAGGCCGCGGCCCGTCGCCCGATCACGGAGGCCGGTGACCGGCCGAAAAAGTAAAAATAAAAAAGAAAGGAAAAAATGAAAAATAAAATAAAAATGTTTAAAAAATTAAAAGAAACAAAAAAAGAATAAAATTTACCAAACATGTTTCGTTCATTTTTTATTCTGGACCAAACGTTACCAAACGTGTTCTTTTGTTCAAGAATTGTTCTCCGGAACAGAAACACTTTTTTTTTTGTTTCTGTTCTCAGGAACAAAAAAAGAACAGAAACGTTACCATTCGCACCCTTAATGTAGTACTATTAGAGAGAAAGATGCCCAAGAAATCAGAAACGAGTACAAGATGGCCACCGAAGATATCTAAGACAGTGCACGAGACATTGTCGATAGATTCTCTTGCACACTTCAATAAATGGAATCGATCCAGGAGCAACTGTGCACAGACAACTCATCAGCCAATCTCAAGTTCATCTTCTGCTTCAACACCAAGCGATTAACATTCAATCATCAATCAAGGAGAACTGTACACTCTGGCCTTCTTATGTTGTATTCGAGTGCATCCGGACTAGGACATGACAGTGGAGGAAATCAAGGACCGGATCTGCCCGTTCGATGTGGACCGCAATGGGACCATCAGCCGTGAGGAGCTCCAGGAGGCGGTCCACAGCCTGAGGGTGTGGCTTGCGTGGTGGAAGGCCCAACAGCGAATGAAGGAGGCCGATCTGAGTCACAGCAGCCGCATCGACAATGCAGATGAGTTCAAGAGGTTGGTGACCTACGTTCAACAGCGTCTGCACATGAAGATCAGCCAAAGTAATTGATGATTTGAGGCTTCCTTTCTTTTGTTTTGCTTTTGTTTTTTGTTTTTTTTTGGGCATTCTGAGCTTCTTTGTAAACATCAGATTGACAAATCTTTTCAATATGAAGTAGTGATCGTGCAAAACTCAATTTACTTAGTATAGAAAATCGGGGTGAGCTTGAAGATGGTTATATCACTGGCATTGTACTCCAAGGACGAAATAATAGTTTCTTCGTCTCCCACGCCCCTTGATTTCCAAGAAACTTGTCGCTTCGATGGTCCTCGATAGGGGTGTCAATTCCCGAACCGAAAACCGAATCGAACCGAAAATCGAACCGAACCGAACCGAACCGAACCGAAAAATTCGGTTTTTTCGGTTCGGTTTTCATTTGGTTCGGTTTTCATTAAAAACCGAAAATTTTCGGTTCGGTTCGGTTCAGTTCGGTTCGGTTTTTATCGGTTAACCGAACCGAACCGAACCAACAAATAAAAATGGAGAAATCTAAGTTTAACAGAAAAAAAAAACCGAAAACCAAAGGCTAAAAACCGAAAAACCGAAAAACCGAACCGAACTGAACCGAACCGAAATTTCGGTTCGGTTCGTATTCGGTTCGGTTCGGAAGATTTTTCTAATGGTTCGGTTTGGTTCGGTTTTTCAAAAAAACCGAACCGAACCGAACCGTTTACACCCCTAGTCCTCGATGGCGATACATGTGTCCGAAATACAAAATGGATGTCTCCGACCCTTCTTCTTATTTCCAGTCTCGACAAGAAAGGAGTATGAAAAATAAGATGACAAAGGGCCTGTTTATTTGCAACTTGTTTATGTTCTCAGGAACAAAAATTTCTGCTTTTTTGTTCATGGGAACAAAAAAGGAACAAAAACGCGTTTGTTCCAAAACTATTTTTTTTGTTCCCAGAAACAAGAAATTAAAAAAAAAAAAAAATGTTGTTTCTTATTTCCGGAACAAAATCTAGAAACACTTCTCTCTTTTTCTTCTTCTTTTCTTCTTCTTTTTTCTTTCTTTTTTCTTTGGCCGGTGGCCTCGCCCAGCCACGGCAAGGGAGCTCGCTTAGCCCGGCGTGGTGAGGCCGACCTCGCGCCTGGCTGGGCGAACTCGAGCTCGCCCAGATCTGGTGAGGCCAAGCTCGCCTAGCGGCCGGCGAGGCTTGGTGTCGCCGGGCCATCGCCAGGTCGGCGTCGCCTGGCGATGGCTCAGTGACGTCGAGCCTTGCCGGCCGTTGGGTGAGCTCGGCCTCGCCCAGCTACGGCGAGGCTCGGCCTCGCCGGGCGTCGGCGAGCCTCGCCATGGCTAGGTGAGGCCGGCGACCGGCCAAAAGAAGAAAAATAAAAAAAGAAATATAAAAAATAAAAATAAAAAATAAAAATAAGAAAGAATATAGAAAAATAAAATAAAAATATTTAAAAATTAAAAGAAATAAAAAAAATTATACAAATTTACCAAACGTGTTTCTATTCTTTTTATACTTCTGGAACAGATTTATCAAACGCGTTTTTTTGTTCAAAAATTGTTCCTTGGAACATAAACACTTTTTTCTATTTCGTTCCAAGAAACAATTTTTAAACGAAACGTTACCAAACGCACCCAAAGTTTTTGGATTATTGATTTCTAGCTTATTACTTCTCCACCTTTCACCTATATGACGATTGGTACTAATGGACTAGGATTGATCCTCAATTCATACTCGTAAGTGTAAAATTTCTGCTCCATGCTAAAAGCGACAATTGAAACATTCAAGGCTGCATCACTCAGGAATATAGAATAGAATTGTTTTTGTCTACAAACTTCACCTTATGAAAACGTGTGTGTGTGTGTGTGTGTTTTTTTTTTTTTCCAATAACCATTTTTTTCATGGTGAGATCTTTCATTCAAGTCCAGGATGGCTTAGCTATGTGACGAGCTATTAACTCGGTGGTAGAGCTCACTGAGGACCCTTGACACAAATAAACGCATTGCAAGTCCATTTATAACTACTCTATTTGTGTCAGCCAAAAAAAAAAAATCAACTTTTAAAGACCTATTGTTGATACTAAGTAGCAGAAAAGAATCATATTGATTCTTATCGAAGAAAAACGGGATAATCCTATGCTGAATCTCCAATCGTGTGTCTTCATTCTAAGACCGAAAGAAAAGCGGTAAATAAAATAGGTAAGATACTTAAAAACAATTAAATCTAGAATAGATAAATGCCTCTTTTTCTCCTAAAGTTGTTGAAATTATTTGTAATAAGAGTGGCTGCATCATGGGGAATACTCTATCGCAATTTCTTAAATTAAATTCTTTTTCCAATTTTGATTTTTTTTTCATTGTATCACAATCTATCTCAACCCCACAATTAATCTGGCATAAAATTCCATATAAGAATCTAAAATGCCATCAATTTCTCAAATAAGGACCTGAAATAAACATTTTTTCACACAAGGGCTTAAAGTGTTATTATTTTCTCAAATAAAGACTTAAAGTGGATTTTATTTTGAATAAGGGCCTAAAGTGGTCATGTTGGTCCCAAAAAAGGGCTTGACCTTGCTAGTTGGTCAATGGCATTTCCGTCCTCTATTTTTTCTTTATTTTCTTTCCTTTTTCTTTCTTTTTATTTATTTTTGTTTTTTTAATGAAAATGACAAACTAAGAATAAAGAATAAAATAAATAAATAAAACGCACATACAAAAATAGAAAAAAGAATAAGTACATCGAATTCCTAAAACTTGTTACAAAATACAATTAAGTCTTAAAACTTTGAAAAAGAGTAATTAAATCCCGAAACTTGTCATGAAAGTAAAATAAGTCTTAAAACTTTCAAAAATTTTAATCAAATTATTAAACTTGTCATGACAGTATAATCAACTCCTTTTCAAAATGTGCAATCAACGAAAATACTTGATTGAGCCAAATTGACAAGTTTTAGGACTTCGTTATACTTTTTGAAAGTTTTAGGACTCAATTGCACTTTGTCACAAATTTTATGACTTCATTGAACATTTTGAAAGTTTTAAAACTTGATTGTACTTATTTAACAAAATTTAGGACTTTCAATATATACTTTTCTCAAAAAAGAAAAAAAGAAAAAGAAAAAGCCAACACTCCTATGTCACGGGTCGATCAAACACCGCACGGCCTTAGGATCGGTGATCCCAAGTTAGCCTACACACACACGCTCAAACACAAGAGTTGGATGGGCAAAGAGAGTGTATATTCACTTGTGAACGAACTTATTACATGAGGGAGAGGGATCCCTATTTATACAAAGGCGGGTCTCATCTCAGCCGTTGATCTTCCCTCCGATCCAATGATCTATTTCAAATTCGTATTATCATTACAAGGCTACTCGCAGGCTACTCGAAGGCTACTCAATGGGTTGCGCATGGCAAGCCCTTGGGAAGTCCATGGGTCGCACGCGTCAGGCCTTGGGTAGACCATGAGCGTGTGTCAGAAGCAAGATCAAGGTTGCAGTTCCGTTTGACATGCGACTAGTCGAATCGTCACAGGCTGCTCGAACATCATTCCTAGGTCGTTCATGGGTTATGCATGGGCCTTTCACTCGTTTTGCTCATAGGCTAGTCATGGGTCGACTGTGGGCCGATCTCGGGTAGTCCTTTGTGTGTGACACGGCCGATCATGAACGATCTTGGATCATTCTCCATTCGTGGGCCGTGTCATTCTCCCCCACCTATTATGGCGACGCCCTCGTTGCGTTTGCGACATGAAAAGCTTTGATGTGCTTCTTGAATTTCCACAGAGCCTCGGAGGGTTCCCAACTTGCTTCACTCTCGAGAAAGCCTCTCCATCGGACGAGGTATTCCTTCCTTGGTGCCCGATATTTCTTCCATATGATTTGATCGGCCATGTCACACTCAACATCCCGATCATAGGAGGTCTTCACCCCAAGGGCGCTCGGTGTGATATGCCCCGATTCGGATCATCCTCTTCCGTGTGGAACGGCTTCAACATGCTCACATGGAACACGGGTATAGCTTGAGCTTGGACGGCAAGTCCAGCTTGTACGCCACCTTCCCAATCCATTGTATCACTCGGAAAAAAGGGCCTTCATAGCGACAAATCAACCCTTTGTTTACATCCCTGTATTGAAGGATGAGGTGCAATTTGGCCAGCACTAAGTCCCCAACTTGAAACTCCACATGCCGTCGCTTTTTGTTAGCCCATTTTTTCTTGCATTTAACGGGCTCTATTCAAACATGCCCACGCCAAGTCGGCATGTTCGTCCCATTTCTTAGTGAGTTTGTACGCGGACGGACTACTCCTTTGGTACCCCGAGGTGATCGCGCTTAGCGTGAGCGGCTGCTGCCCGGTCACAATCTCGAACGAGCTTTGGTTTGTGGATTCGCTCCGCTGAAAGTTGTAAGAAAATTGGGCCACATCGATCAACCGTGCCCAATTCACTTGCGTGTTGCTCAAATAGTGCTGAAGATAGATTTTTGGCAATGCATTTCCATTTGTCGGTTTGGGGATGCATGTTGGTGGAAAGGTTGAGACTCATCCCTAGCAACTTGAAGAGCTCAATCCAAAGCTACCCGGTGAATTGAGATCGCGATCACTCACGATCATACGTGGAACACCCCAATACTTGACGATGTGCTTGAGGAACAACTTGGCGGCTTCCTCAGCTGGGCAATCCTTTGTTGTTGGCACGAACGTCGCATATTTGGAGAGGCAATCTACCACGACCATGAGGTTTTGACACCCTTCGGATTTCAGCAAATTCACAATGACGTCCATGGAGACACTCCCATGGATGTTTTGGGATAAGCAACGGCTCAAGGAACCCCGCGGGGACCTTTGCTTTATCTTGTCTTGTTGGCAAACAAGACATGTTTGCACATATGTTTCCATGTCGTCACGCATATGCGGCCAATAGTATTGATCTTCGATGAGTGCCATGGTGCGTGGATTCCCGGATGTCCCGCCCATTTGGAGTCATGGCACTCTTGTAGGACTTCCTTTCGAAGTTTCTCATGGAACAACACATAGAGTCACCGTCCTTTGGTGTAAAGGAGGTCATCCTCGAGCCAAAATCTCCTTGTCAAGCCCTTTTGGGCGTATTGAATGAGGGCTTGGGTTGTTTGATCATGATTCAGCCCCTCCTTGATACGATCAACCCACGGACAGTCAAGGCCGGCTCACTACATTGGCCAATTCGAACTTTTTGCTTAAGGTGTCGGCTACAAATTGGATTTTCGGGCTTGTATTCCAGCGCATAATCAAACTCGGCCAAGAAGTCTTACCACCGAGCTTGTTTCGGGCTGAGCTTCTTCTGAGTTTGGAAGTAGCTCGTAGCCACGTTGTCGGTCCTCATAATGAACCGAGATCCTAAGTGATAATGCCTTCATGTGCAAAGGCAATGCACCACCACGATCATCTCTTTCTCTTGGACCGTGTATTGTCGCTCGACATCATTCAACTTTCGGGACTCAAAGGCCATCGAATGACCGTCCTGCATCAAAACACCATCGATGGCAAAATCAGAAGCATTGGTCTCTACCTCATATGGCTTGGTGTAGTTGGGTAGCATAAGCATCGGTTCCTTGGTCATGGCCCGCTTCAACCGCTCGAACGTCTCTTGACACCAATCCGTCCACTCCCACGACCTTTCTTTCTTCAGCATGTCCATGAGTGGTACGGTGAGGCGCGAATATTCTTGAATGAAATGCCATAATAGTTTGTGAGACCGAGAAAGGATCTCAGCTCGGTCACCTTGGTTGGTGGCTCCCAATCAATGATGGCATGGATCTTGGTCACGTGTCCATCTACACACGTCCACCCCCAACAATGTGCCAAGGAACGAGATTTCTCTTTGGGCAAAGGCACATTTCTCACGTTTCACATATAAGTTGTTTTCTCGAAGGGTCCAAAAAACCCAACTCAAATGTTCAACATGCTTCTCAAGCGTTCGGCTATGTATAAAAATATCATCAAGGTAAACCAAAACGAACCAATCAACGAACATATGCAATACCTTGTTCATGAGTGTGCAAAACGTAGCCGGCTCATTGGTCAAGCCAAATGGCATGACGAGGAACTCGTATGATCCGTAGTGGGTCACACATGCTGTTTTTGGCTCATCCCCCTCGGCAATCCACACTTGATAGTATCCCGATTAAAGGTCGAGCTGGGAGAACCAACAAGCTTCTTGGAGCTGATCAAACAAGTCAGCAATAAGGGGAATCGGGTACTTATTCTTGACGGTTAGCTTGTTCAATGCTTGATAGTCGATACACATGCGGAGGGATCCGTCATGTTTCTTTTGAAACAAAATCGAGGCACCGAACGGGGCCTTGGATAGCCGTACGTATCTAGCATCCAGCACCTCCTTGAGTTGTTTCCTCAACTCTTCCAACTCGAGTGGGGCCATTTGATAAGGAGCCATGGCTGGTGGTCGAGCATCAAGCACCAGCTTGATCCAATAGTCGACTTCCTCCAAGGAGGCAGCTTCTTGGACAAGTAGGGTGGCATCACATTTTGGAAGGCATTGAGGACTCGGGACACCTCTTCCGGTATCTCGTTCTCTTCCACGCCCTCCTCCTTCAATGCCGCCAAGAAGGTCAATTCGCCCTTCTTCAGCCCTTTAGACAGCTACATGGCCGATAGTATCTTTCTATCACGTCCCGATTCTCAGTAGATTGGGACCATGCATTGGCACCGCTTGTCTAGGATACATATGCAATCCATGAAGGGCATGATGCCCACATTGATCCGATCGTGGAATCCCAAACCAAGTATGAAATCATAGTCGTCGAGAGGAATTACCTCGATGTCTTCCCGGCTAGTCCGTGGACCGAGGTGGAACTCCACATTCCTCACCATACCATTGGTCGGGACTTCTTTGGAATTCACCGTTTTGAGCCAACCGGCATCATTTGCCTTGATCGGAAGATGCAGCTTCTTCGTGACCTCTTTGGATATGAACAAATCGGACACCCCGGTATCCACGAGAGCGCTCATCGTGGTACCCCCAATCTTCATGTCCACAAACATCATTCCCTTAGGTTCCTTGGCCTTCTTGTCCTTGATCGCCCCAAGGATTAGCAACGATCCCAACCACGCCTCCTCCCGTGGCTTGTCCTCCTTGCACAAGGCCGCCAACTTTCCTTTCTTCGGGCAATCCCGAGCCATATGGGGACCGTCACAAAAGAAGCACTTGTATGTGCGTACCTTGCGTTGCTATCCTTCGTGGCTTGACTTGGGTTGATTCCTATGAGAGATGGAGGCGGTTTGCCAGCATTCGGACGAGGGAACCGGCCTCGATCTCCCCCACCAGTGGCCTTTTCCCTTGGTTAAAGGTCAGGCTTGATGGTGGAGGCCGGTCTATACTCCACAAGGGACTCGGCCACAGAAGTAGCCGTTGAGAGGTCCGTTGCATTGCACCGTTTGAGCTCCTGTTTGATCCAAGGTTTGAGTCCGCTCATGAACTGGTGGAATGCTTCTATCTTAGTCATGGACGGGATTTGGAGCAGCAACTTCGAGAACCGCTTAACATAGTCATGAACTCCGCCTTTTTGCTCTAGGCGCTTGAGTTCTCCGCGGGCTTCCTCCTCCGCATAAGCAGGGTAGTAGGTTCGCCGAAATTCCTCGACGAACCAAGCCTAAGTCGTGATAGGGTCGCCATTCCTACCATCCGACTGACGTCTCCACCATAGCAGCGCATCATCAAATAAATACATGACTGCGGTGTTCACTCGGATCACTTCGTCGGTTTTTCCCATGGTCTAGAAATATCGTTCCATGTACCAAGGAAGTTGTCCAAGTTTTTTGCCACCCCGGAGCCCTTGAATTCCTTTAGCTTGGGTGCATCGACACAAGACTGCACGGTGATCACCTTGTTCATGCATGCTGCTTCAAGCTTAGCGAGCTTGCCTTTCATCTCCACCATTTCTGCACGCATGGCCACCATCACGGCCTCCCAAGTCTCATCATGCTTTTGCAGCTTATGCATGAAAGATCCTTGCACCTCAACACGGAGCTCTCCCATGCCGACTTGGAGCTCTTGCACTTTAGCCAAGAACTCCTCCCTACCGAACTTCCGTTCCTTTGATAGCTTGGAGCAGTTTGTCCATCAACACTTGGACATCCGTGATGGTCTCCTCTAGGACCGTCATACGATTCTTCAGGTCTCCCTTCGGATCCCTCGAACACGAGGTAGCACGGGCCTTCTTTGATCGGGTGACCTTCTCGGTCGGACGCCCACGGTCTTCTTAGGCATCACCTTGAATGACCGGAGCATCAGCACGAGGATCGACCATTGTGCTTGGAACGATGGCTCTGATACCACTTGTCGCAGGTCGATCAATTTCAGTTGATCAAACACCGTGCGGCCTTAGGATCAGTAATCCCAAATCAACCTACATACACACACGATCGAACACAAGAGTTGGATGGGCAAAGAAAGTGTATATTCACTTGTGAATGAACTATTACATGAGGGAGAGGGATCCCTATTTATACAAAGGGGTCTCATCTCAGCCGTTGATGTTCCCTCCGATTCAACGGTCTATTTCAAATATGTATTATCATTACAAGGCTACTCGCAAGCTACTTGAAGGCTACTCGATGGGCTGCGCACGGCAGGCCCTTGGGAAGTCCATGGGTCACATGCGTTAGGCCTTGGGTAGACCATGGGCATGTGTCAAAAGCAAGATCGGGGTTGCAAGTCCGTTTGACACATGATCAACCGAATCATCACGGGCTGCTCGAACATTGTTCCTGGGTCGTTCATGGGTTGCGCATGGGCCTTTTGCTCGTTTTGCTCATGGGCTGGTTGTGGGTCGACCGTGGGCCTATCTCGAGTAGCCCTTTGTGCATGACACGGCCAATCACGAACGGTCTTGGATCATGCTCTATCCGTGGGCCGTGTCACCTACATATGGTCATCGCCCTATCAGTATGGTAGGTCACCGGCCAAAGGTGAGGGCCACAACCCTCTCCTTGATCTGGGCAAGGGTCGTTAGCTCTCTCTCAAGGTCAACAACCCTCGCCTAAACCAAGGGAGGGGTCATAGTTGCAAACTTGTTGATCATGGCCAATGCCCCACTAGTGATGGGGGTGGTAGCCACAAGCAAGGAAGGGTTGCCATCCCTCCCGTTTGGATTTTTTTTTTCTTTTTAAATTTTAGTTTTTTTCCTTTGTTTTTTTTGAGTTTTTTTGTAAAGAAAAAGCAAAAAAAAAAAAAAAAGCATAGGACTAAAATGCCTTTGATTCAAGTCAAGCCATTCTTTGAGATCGACATGGCCACTTCAAATCTTTACTTAAAACAATATTTACTTCAAGCTCTTATTTAAGAAAATGACGGTACTTTAAGTTTATATTTAGAATAAGTTCTACTTCAAATTCTTATTTGAGAAAATGATGGTACTTTGAGCCTATATATAAAATTTTATCATTAATTGGGTCAAGGAAAAAAAGAAAAAAGAAAAAAGAGAACCCTTATTAAGCCTTCTCCACCTCCTAACCCCTCTACCCCAAATTTTATTCCCAATCCTTTATTATGCATTTTTTTCAATCATCTTCCTTTATATAAATACGAAATCCTTGATTGTATTACAAAAGAATTTTTTTTCTTTGTCGGTAATGTACAAAGGTCAAAATTACCTATTTTGAGAGATATAGGAACTCAATAGAAATATTCAAATAATTTATAATATGGAAAAATATTCTAGAAATATTCTAATTATCTCTAACATCCTCTCTCAAATTTAATTTAATTTAATTAGCCTAATTTTGGATAAAACAAGATTTGAGAAAATGTCTAGACTATAAATTTCAAGATTTGGCTCTTCCGTGGGCAACAAATTTGTCTATTCTCCGATATGAGCAAAGGAAGTCATGAATCAGAGGAAAAATAGCGGTTGGCATTTTTGACTAAAACAGTTAAGTGCTTGAACACAACTAATGCATTTGTCGTCCTAATAGTAAATAGCCGATATGGTTGGCTTTGCTTTCAAAACAGTTACTAATTGTTGACACCTAAAATTTTGATTAGGTTATTAATTAGGTCTTAATTTCTTGTATGTTTCCTTTTTTTTATATAATAAATAATAAATAACAAAAACAACAAAAAAAAATCAATAAAAACAAAAGAAAACAAAAAAATTGGCAGCCTATCAGGGCTGGGCCTTCGTGCCCAGTCCCCCTCCTTTTTCTCTCCCTTTCGCAGGCCCAGGGTCCACTTTTTTTCCCCCAAAGCCCGGCCCCCTTCTCCTCTTCTTCTTCCTTCTTCTCCCTTCTTCCCCCTACGCCCGCAACTCACGCGCCGAAGACAACCTATGGCCGAGGAGGGTAGGCCGACGTCGGCCGGAGATGACGGATCTCAGGCGCCATTAATGGCTGCCTTCAATGCCGAGCACGCTTTGTCGGAGGAGCGAGGATGGGACGCCGGTTCGGCCGCGGGCGTCCGTTCGGCGTGCGAGGGCCGACGGCCGAACCTCCGTCGACCGGCCTCCTCCTCGCCTATAAATAGAGGAGCACCTCCGTCGACGAAGGGCACGACGAACTCGGAGATCTTCCCTTGAGAGACTTCAGGGAGAATCAACGAGCGAGTACGCGAGAGGGAACTCGAGTTGTGAGCTCGCCCGCCCTCCACCGAGAGACTTCGGGAAGGCCGGCGACGAGCAACTTCGAGAGGGTCAGATCCGGCCGGTGGAGGCTTGGATCTGGCCTGAGTGAGAGAGAATCGAAGCCGAGGAAGGTCCGGCCAAGATCTGCGCCTCAGATCTGGTTTTTGCTGTTGCTATTGAGTGCTGTGCCGCCGCCGAACAAGTCCCGACGCCATCGTTACACCAAGCCGACGCTCCTCGCCGTCATTGCTCACCACCCGACGAAGACGCCCCCACGGCCGCCTTACCGTGCCCCTCGTCACGAACAGTAACGGCCGTACTCGCCGTCGTCGTTGTTTCTTGAACCCGAGCCGCCCGACGCCGTCGTCAAAACCCTGGACCGTCGTCGTCTCCCCTCTCGTAGTCTAATCGTTGCCGTCGTCGCCGTCACCGTGGTCACCTCCGTCGCCGCCGCCGTAGTCGCCGCCGCCGTTGTCACCTTCGTTGTCGCCGCCGTAGTCGCCATCGCCGCCAAACACCTCGGTTCCCCTTCGGCGCCGGGATTCGCAAACCCTAGGGTTTGCGATTTCCGGTCGTCGAATCGGATCCGGGTCTCGGAACCGGGTAGGGTTTCGCGAGATTCCGGGCGGCGGGAGTCGGGTCGGATCCGGGTAGGGTTAGCGGGGAGTCGGGTCGCGGAGCGGGCTGTCGGGCCGGGTTGTGCGCGTGGGCCGGGTATCCTTTTTTTAATAAGCCCAATTCCGTGGGTGTGTGGGCTGAATTTTTATAAAAAAAGCAAAAAAATCCGAGTCGGGCCCGCAACGCGTGTGGGTCGCAGGCGGCCTCCGGACCCAACCCGCAGATCCGACTCCGGTCAGTTTTATATTATTTTAATATAAAATAATATTTTAAATAAATAATAAATATTTTATTTTCAAAAAAAATATTAAAAAATGTTTTAATTTCCAGAAAATCGAAAAATAATAAAAAATGATAAAAATATTTTATTTTCCAAAAAAATCAAAAATATTTCATATTTTCCAAAAAAATGCCAAAAATCCAAAAAAAGTCAAAAATTCATGAAAAAACCAAAAAATTCAAAAAAAAAAGCCAAAAAGACCTGTATTTTTCCAAAAATACCAAAGAATCCCAAAAAAAAATCCCTTTTGTGTTCAAAAAATTAGAAAAAGACATAGAAAATGTTTTTCCTCCCAAAAATGCATGAAAAATCCTCGAACATCCAAAAAACCACAGGGTTTAAACAAGATTAGGTACCGAAAGGGCATTAGTGATTAACTAGTGTAATCAAGTCCCCGATCCTAATTTCTCTGGTTGCGCAGGAGTGAGTATTTCTCCCGATACTTCACTTGGGTTTCTAATCAACCCACCTCAAATTGATTAGTGGCGACTCCAATTTAAAAATTGATTTGCAGGTTAAAAATTTGAACCATTAAGTCGTGAATTGGTGGACTTGGGAGAGTCCGGGCATAATAAATTCAGCCGAGCCATTAGCCTCCTTAGGCGCCCGTACCCGATTGCGGGCGCCGAAAAAAAAGGAGGTCGCGACACTAATGACCCCGCTTATGCAGCTAGTGCCGTATTAACCAAGCTAAGAATCAGAGGGAAACAGCAAGTGGCTAATGCCGCTGGCTTTGTTGATGAAATAGTAACTCGATGGCGCTTCTCTAGATGATAGGGCTCTGCACACTATGCGCAACAGTACAATCTACCATTGATTAGAGTATATTATGATTTATTGGGAAAAAAAATGACAAGAAGCAAGATTAGAGAATCGAGAAATATATTTCTAACATTCCCTTGTTCCTTAAAAAAAATACAAAAAAAAAAAGAGATGATTATTTAAACTAATATACATCAATCAAAATATGTACAATCAAAAGAATATATACATGCAATCTTGAAAAATACAAAGATAGAAGTATTCTTATTATCTCTAATATAGGAAAATATTTTAGAGAATTATCTTAATTATATCTAACAATTTAAATATGTCAGAGAGCTTAATATAATTGATCCATGGAGACTGCGGAGTGTTTTATGGCACTATTGATAACCGCACGAGCTTATTAATAAAAATAAATCAATATATAGAAAAAAATGTAATAAGAAAGGAAAAGTTCAGTCCTTTCGACCGGTCCACGTCCATGATAATATGATATACGGCCAAATTACGAGGCGTTACCACGTTTCGCGTCCCCATTTGGTTGACCAATAGAAAAAAAAGTTTTGACCATGTGAGCAGTGTCAGCATGCTTCACATGGCTTCAGAGATTTTCCATCGAACGCCATATCTCTATCGCTTTCTCAATAGTACTTTCTTGTTATGCAACAGACAAAACTTTAAAATCGCCAATATAAACTTCATGGCATTGCAAAAATTCCTTATTTAAAATTAAAAATTATAACTCTTTCATCCTACTACATATATCTAAATTCATTTCCTAAAACGTACAATTTAAGTCTGCAAATAAATTATTATCAAGTATTAAATTTCACTTTTTTTTTTCTTGACAGCTTAGATGCTCTTAGGCTAGTAAGGCACTAAAATGAAATACAGGTAACGAATACAAATGAGTATTTTATATGAGGTACTTTCCACCCGACAAAGACAACCAATACAAGTTCCCATTTTAGGAAGAGGCAAGAATTTGGATCTTGCAATCTCTTATCCTGCCTTTCTGACCCTAAAACAGATAATTACATGTGTGTTGTGTGTTTGTGTGTGTGTGTGTGTGTGTGTGTGTGTGTACATATATGTTTATATGTATTTTGACCATTATAGGGAAGACAAGGAAAGCGCTAGCTAGTAGCTAGTAATAACTTAGTCTTTTGGCCCGGGGGGGTTCTTCTCTAGAGACTTCATGATGGCCAGCCAAGCACAGCCCAAATATGGCGCTGCAAGGAAGAAGAAAAATGTAGTAGAACGTTGATGAATTTGCATGGTGAACATCATGGGGTTGATCGAGGAGTGAAACATCGTCGGATTGATCAAAGACGTCAAGAGCTACTTAGGAACTTAATAAGGGAGGGAGGCAATGCGAGCAGTCATGAAAGTTATTGCTATAGTTTGCAGATGATCATGGAGATCTGACTGAGGCAACACTAATGTTTAGGTGTGTTTTAACAAACGTGAACGTTTTATTATTACAGGGAGGCTAGCAATTCATCAGTAGCGGAAGCGTGCGGTTGCAGTAATTTGGAAATTCTCATTTCTTACAACTGCAGTAATCTCCTGCGTGATCACGTGACTTTATGGCCCTGCATCGCCAGCTCACTTCTCTGCCAATTACTTACAAGTCAAACTTTTTTCCCGGTCAACGAAACTCTAATGCATGCCTCATCCTCTCTGGATTCTGCCACTCTTCCTCTCTCTCTCTCTCTCTCTCTCTCTCTCTCTCTCTCTCTCTCTCTGTGGAAATTTACAGCTAGAAAACAAAGCACTTGTGTCTCGCCGAAGGGGAAAAAACAAAGAGTTGTGAACTTTCTTTCCTTGTTTCTGGGCAGATTGTTTCACCCCGTTTTGCAAAAGAACCAAAAGAAAACGATGGAGAGTAGATTTTCATGTCTCTCCCGGCTATGACTATCGTTTTATTTTGTACATGTTGAGTCTGAATGAATTCCGTGGATTTTTTTAAAGGTTATTATAGGATAGGAATCAATTTCTTTAGAATCAAGTACATACTCTGCAATAATTTAAAGAGTTTGTGTAAATGAGAATGTTACATGCAATGCATGCACAATGAAAGCCCTTTACATTTTCTTCGAAGCTTAGTAGGGTTTTTATTTCCAGGGTGGGAATCTACTACAATTTGCCCTGAGGATGCAGTCCTATAAAATCTCCATTTATTGCGTCCAACCTCCTAACACAAACAAATCAAAATAAATAAACGTCTTGACTTATTACATTCAGCCATCAACTTTCTTCATTTAATAAATATGAGTTTGTGTGAATGAGGAAGCATTCTAATAAAAGAGTAGTAGCCAACCCTCTTGTTAGGAGAAGTAGATGGCATGTCCTCATGCTAGACCATGAGGTACCAACTTATAACTTCTGACCCAGCACAGCAATTCAGCAGGAAAAACACTACAAAACTGAGCCCCAGGTATCACACAGCTGCCTATAACAGAGCTGGATCTTTGCCTTGACAGCTTTGCCACCACTGAAACTCAATCTCATATCGTTAATAATATAGCCAAAGACAGTACTCAACATCCAGAGAATCTTGTACAATTGTGAACGTTTCTATCACTCTCCCTTATTCTCAGAAATTCTTCCAGCAATAGGAAGAGTCTCCAGTTAGAGAGAGAGAGAGAGAGAGAGAGAGAGAGAGAGAGAGAGAGAGAGAGAGAGAGAGAGAGAGAGAGAGAGAGAGAGAGAGAGAGAGAGAGACTAGAAACTCCTTCCTTTGGTTTTTTTTTTTGTCAATCCAAGCAACCCATAAAAAACCAGCTTTAAGAAATTCCATTTATTCCTCAACATCACAGAATATTCCATACCAAAATTTTCCTGAAACCCACCCCCTCTTTCTTTGGGAAGCAAACTTCACTCCAAGGAATTTGGCCCTCTTGCAGCATCAACAAAGCCCTTCCATAAAATTGCAGCATACCTTTGCTCAATATGTTTGATCACTGTCTTGGGCAATATATAGATACATCAGTAGTTAACAAAGCTAAGGACACTGGTACTGATAAGGTGTAATCTCCCCACATATAAATGCTTCTTTGTTGTCCAATGCCAGCCTGTGCAGAATTTAGTCAGATAAAGGCCTAGAATCACCATTTTTAAGCCAACCAGGGATCAAGGTTAGCCCCAAGTACGTGACTGGGAGAAAATCAAGGAAGAAATAGATGTCACCGCAAATCCCAAATGAAATGAGTTCAGTCTTTTGTGGATTTAGCTTCAACTCAGCAAACAATAAAACTGCTCGAAGATAGAGAGAACTGTTGCAAAGGAGTGCCTATCACCATTTAAAAAGATCATAAGATCGCCCCCAAAACAAAGATGTGGAGCTAAATCCTCTTACACATTGGATGAATTTTGAGATACCTTTATCTGCAGCCACATTTAGAAACCTATTAAGAACCTCCATTGTCATTACAAATAGGTAAGACAGATAAAGGATCCCCTAGTCTGAGACCTTTTTGCCTCTTGAAATAACCAGCAAGCTCCCCATTCATATTACAGAGAATCAAGGAGTAGTAATACGCTGCTCTACCCACTTCAAGAACTGAGGAGGAATATTTATAGCCGTAAGAAGATTAAGCAGGAGCTTCCATTTGACAGAGTCGAATGCCCTTGTGATATCAACCTTGCTAGACCATCTAGCAGTGACATTTTTCACGTGATAACCCTTAGCAACTTCATGGTAAGCAATACATTGTCACCAACCTTTCTACCTTCTATAAATGTCAATATCGCAAATCTAAATCACATGTTTCTTTGAAGTTATTGGAAACCAGTAGTTTTTTTCTTAGAACATTCTCATGAAGCATTTTCCCCTACAATGTAATAGATAGGACAAAACTTTGTTTGGATTTGCAGTTTAACCATGCAACTCTACGAAAAACATGCATGTGTCTCAAGAATTAATTATCATCCTAACAATTAAGTGTATGAGACTTTTCAAGATTGTGCAGGATAGAGGGGGGAATTGTACAGGAAGCCCTAAGTCTTGTGTGTGTGATGCCATCAAGTTCTAAACTTTTCAATTCGTTTAATAAAACCCTAAACCTTTTTTGAAAAAAGTGCAATAAAATCCTTTTTATGAATAGTACCTAAATTTGCCAATTTGTCTCTTTAGAAAGTCCTTATATGTCATCCTCAAAGTTCATTTTCTACGTAATTCATCACTTAATTGCATTTTGATACAAATTAAGGACTTAATTAAACCGCACAAAAGGTTTAAGACTTAGTGCTGCAAATTTCCTCTTGTATGGAGATTCAAACTCAATCCCTGAGTTGGCTCAACGTACAAAAGTACCATTTGAACAAGCAGCTCAGTACTGTTACGAGTTAACTTCTTTCTTCCAATTACAACAACTTCTAAGCAGTACACCTCGTGTTCAAACCTAGACATTTTGGTTGCAATAAATGAAAGGCCACTATCAACTGGTGCCGTGCATATCTACTTACTTTGTAGATGCGCCATCCCATCTCACGTGAACTGTATTTATATATGCATATAATGACCTTTGTGTATATAATACCTAAAGCAACCCAGAGGTAGTATTCAAATGTCAAACACAAAACTCAAGATAGACAGCGAATTTCTCAGGCGGATCCTCAACCGCATCTTAGTTATATTAATTATTACATCAAAAGACGAGACCTAATACGGGACAGACAGAAAACATATGTATCTCTGACTGGGCAAGTTGTAGAACTTAAGATAGAAATGGAAATGCTAGGAATCTTAATTCGATTATAAAGAGAGTGTTTAGTACGATAAAATGGAGAAATCAGCGGTATAGAAAGCGGAAGGAAATGCAATAAGAATTTCAGATGTTGAAAATGTACATGAAGCAATTGAGATTCCTATTTGAACGCTTAACTTGAATATAAAGAGTCCATCAAACAGAATCGAAATTGAAAAGCGTAATGCTAGGCTTTTTTTTTTTTTTTGATGTATCAATCATCTAAAGGGATAAAATCAATATGTAAATTCATCCCTTATATTTAGAGGAGTACAGTACATTTTGAAATTGAAAAAGGAAAATGACCTATGGAAATACACACACACACACACACACACACACACACACACACATATATATATATATTATATCTAATCCAGGGTCTTCCGACGAAGATGCTTTCTTGCTGTGAAAAAGGGCAGCCGGATACTCCCAAGTAGCCCGGATACAAACACAAAAGCAACAGAACAAAAAGGTTGATTCTTTTGGGATAGTGTTTGAATGCCCATTGACCACCCTTTGAACATAAAAGCCCATGCCATGACAAAACATCACATCTCGCATGACATGCCTGCACGCGATGCATCTCTTGTCCAATTTAAATAACCGAATAAACTCAGAGCACATAAAATATCTCACTTACCGCACTGGGCACGCGTTATTCGGACCATAGCCTGAGTCCGTGACGACCAATAAACACCATCGTCTTTTCTCGATGCGATCGTACCCTAACCCACGTACACAAGCCCGTTCCTCCCCCAGACCTCCAAAAAAAAAAAGAAAAAATCGAAAACATAAGTTAAAGAATATAAAGAATGAAGGGGGGAAAAGGTTACATCGAGCACCACTCCAAAACCAAAACCTTCTCCTTCCCCCACACTCTCCCTCCGATATAAATATAGACATCTACTTCGGTAGGTTGCAACAGTTCGAGAGGGTCCCTTGGAAAGTAATTGTGTTGGGGAGGGTGCTCTGTCTGCCTTCAATTCCATATGTTGTTTTTGTCAATCATTATCCTCTCGTTCGCATCCCACCCCATGTCCCGCTGAGGCTCTCCCCCCACATCATATGGCATTGGCATGCACGAAGAGTCATGCACAACTCCGATCCGCACAACAATAACCACCACCACCACCTAGTAGGCCCTAGGATCTCCTTCTCCAATGACTTCGTTGAGTCGCAGTGCGCGGCGAGGCAGGAGCGGAGGTCTGCCGCCGCTGGCGAGGCCCCGGCCTCGTCCGACTTCGAATTCTCCGTCTCGAGCTACTCGATGATGAGCGCCGACGAGCTCTTCAGCAAGGGCAAGCTTCTGCCGTTCAAGGAGAAACCAACCGCGGGGAAGGGCACCACCACACTGAGGGAAGAGCTCCAGGCGGGCGATGACGACAGTGGCTGCAGCGCATCCCGTAGGCCTCCAAAGGGGTCAGGGAGATGGAAGGGGTTCTTGGGTTTGAGGAAGAGCCACATCGGGTCCAGGAAAGCTGATAAGTCGTGCGAGGCTTCTTGCGATAGTAGTAAGAGGACTGCTGGTTTCGGAGTAGTTCCTGATAGCATGCATTATCACGGCAAGACTTCACAGGTAAAGATATCAAGAAGTCCAAGCTAGGTTTATAAAATCGATACCATGAGATTGATATGACGTTTTTCACCGAGCATTCATTGTAGACAAAAAACTGGTTCTGTTCATTTCGTTTTTCATCTTTTCTCCCTTTTGACATTGCCTTATGGATCTCTTGCAGGAAATGACGAGCGAGGGAGGGTCGAATGGTTGCATGGACGAGGAGATGGAGATGTAGCTTAAAGTAGGGAGATTCGCTTGAAGTTTCTTGAATTTGTAGAGTACCGACGGGAGGATTGGATTCTTGCTAAATTTCTTTTTCTTTTATATTTCCTTCTTTGTTTTTTTTTTTTTTTTTGGCGGATGAACATTACGGGTGGTCACATCCAAGATTTAGAGACAAACAGACTTGTGTGTTCAGTGGGGTTGGTTTCCGTTTCAGCTGCTTCTAGTCGAATCTTGATATTGTGTTGTCCTTTTCTTGGCATCTTGCTGTTTTCTTATTTCTGCTTCGGTCTGGCTGTTCTTTGTATAATATTATCTTATAGTTTGGAGGTCTTGACCCATCTTTATATGTTTGACCCGGATGCATTCTCGTGGGAAAATTAGTAACGAAAGACATGTATAAAGCACAGACATAATGTTGGATGAAATATTCAATAGCAAGCAGCTCGCAGACCAGACCACCCATAAAGAAGAAGAGAGAATCAAACCATGCGCACGCGCAACCGAACAGTGTCCACGTCTTGTCCTCGGTATAATATTTTTTACAGAAAGTGTAGTAGCATCTAGCATCTCTAAGAAGATAATTTATTGCATACCCTAGATCACATTTCCAAGAAATCGCCCTTTTCACCTTTTCTTTTTTTAGTAGCGTAAAGTGAACTTTTTACGTAAAATTGCAAGAAGACTCCGATGGTTCAGGTCCGGGTTCGTGGCCGTCTCTTTTTACGTAAGAACCTGTTCGCTGCAAGCTGGCTTTCCAAAGTTTTTTTCTTCCTTTTTTTTTTTACATATTTTTGCCAACAATGAAATTTCAAGAAAAGATAAAACCAAGGAAGAAAAGAAGCACTGGAATGGGAAAAATTGGTGAATTGATGGAGGAGGAGAAGATCAGATATCGCGTGAATTCGATTCGATTTGATTTTCTGCTTCTTTTTTTTGTGTTTTTTCCCCCTATTTTCCAGACAATCAATAAAGACAGCTAAGCATAAAATTGGGGTGGGGTTGGTCAGAGCGGTCAGAGAGACCAGGCTTGCATGGTCAAATGCAAGTGTTCTCAATATTAAAATGTGGGGGGGCACGGCTATTTATTGTCGCGGGTCGCTGCTACTAGGATGCTTCGAGTGTAGTACAGTTCAATACGGATGGAGGGAGAAATGCATATTAAAAAAGACTGTTTCCATTATGAAGGCATGATGTAGATTTAGTGCATTCAAAGATGCAAGAGGTGCCACGTCGTTTTTATTGGTCTAAAAGTATCCAATGTAATAAAAGTTAATGTTTGCATCGCACCATCACTAATAATCAAAAGCACTGTCGTGGAAAAACGTTTCGGGGGAGCTTGTTCAAGCTTGGTTGTGTTCCGGTGCAGATAGGCAGGACGGGAACGAAAACTTCCTCTTGCTCCAAGATTTCAGGAGCGAATACGGCGGTTTGCCCTGATGTTCGATGCAAATTTGAAGGTGACATTAGTTACAAGCGCGATGCGGTGTGTCATGGATGATGGGGACAAATAACAATTCAATTTCCAACATGTTTCATGTGGTCAAGCTCCTAAAATGAGCACTTTCAATAACCATACAAGGTAATCACCATTTAGGTTTGGGTGTGCTTGGAATCACACAAGTAGGTCTTTCCCATCCAATGTAGAACTTGAGATATTACATGAAATGACTATAGAACAAGATTTTTCTACATGGCGATCATTGTGTTTCTACACATCGGTATATGAATCGAACTATGATAGTTCGTTACCTGTGAAGATGACGCGAGTCAGACAAGCAGCCATGTCATAAGGACATGGGTTAATAAAGGTTAAGAGGGTTGCCTGCATTGGGACTTTGCTAACGAATCCACTGTGACGTTTGAACCCATTTACCCAAAATATATGTCCACCAAGCTAGGTTAGGCCTTGCAACAACCATTACCCTTATCCGCCTAATGCCACCCAGGAAGTAAGCACCAAAAAGCAGAAATAATTAGTTATTTTTTTACAAGTTATATTAAAACATAAAAATAAAAAACTCAATAAAGCAAAATGTCGTAACGAGTTGCATCTATGCATGCATCAACTAGGGGTGAGCACACCCCAGTTCAATCAAAAAACCAGATCAGACCGATCGCTTTTAGGCTGTTTCCGGTTTCCAAAATTTGGAACCAGTGGGAACCGCATCAATGGAACAATATTAACCTTGGTTTAGTCTTTCTCACCGGTTCAGATTTATCTATACTTCTTTTTGGTGGATTCTAAGTTTTCCCAAGTTGAATACATTGTCAAAGTCGAGATACAGTTTACACAAGTTATGCTGGAGAATTGGTTTAACAATTAACTAAAGGATAGATGACTGCTATCTGCATAAGTGCTTGCTTTGTTGACCAACAAAGAGGCTCTGTTTGATGGTCTCTGTAACTTATGGTCACGTGTGACTGGTCAGAGTTACAAAAATTTGTGCATGTATTAGAGAATAAACAATAAAAAAGAAAAAATTACAGCCAACTGACCCAATTCCCCAGTGGATAGGATTGGTTCCCAATTTCATGAGCCACGAGCCAACCTAGTCTGGTCCAATTCCTATATAGATAGGATCGGTTCCCAATTCCATGATTCATGAACTGACCTGGCCTGCTCCAATTCCTGGTTTTAGGATGAGAACTGGCCCATCTTGGAACGGATCATTCCCAGCACCAATATGTAGGATAGTCATGTCTTACTCAAGAACGCTGATCTTATTCATGCATTTTGATGGGCACTTTACATGCGTAAGTAGTATGTATTATGCACGTCACACATAAAAGAACTAACAAGATAACGTGTGCGAGAATCTCCTCTTCGCAATAAAAGTTGCATAGTAGCATAGTAGCCCCCTCTGTAAAGATGGCCATGATAGTATAAGATTAAATGTTGTACTTGACGAGCCCAGATTGTTTGCATTGCAGATGCGCAAGCATGTCCATTTGACAGCCCACCGCCTCACGAGCCAACCTTGGAATTCAATGCGTCGCGGCCCTGAAGAAATCTCTGTAGATGGTTTGCATTGATATCCCACTGCAAGTGGTACATGAGCCGCTGAAGTCAATGGTCATGTCACATGGACAGCTTTGAGGAGTTTGCACTGCAACATGGTTCGATAGTTCTAAAAGTTATCCAGGCTTTCTGAAATTGACATGTCAGGTTCAGATTCTGCAAGCGCTCGGACTTCCCACGCTTGTCGTCTTTACCTAGCCGACAATGACCGAATCATGTTTGGGCCAGCATGAGAGCCGAGCTGATTGATTGAGTGAACGGAGCATATTCATGTCGATCGCACGTTTTAGCTACTATTTTTCTTTAATCCAGCTTAGAAAGCCTCAGAGAGAGAGAGAGAGAGAGTCTAACCTACATTAACAAGAGTTCCCTAGACATTCACTCAAATATGTTTCCTAGATTGATAATGAAGGCCTACACCTACATTTTTAATCGGTGGATGTACAAGCATGGTACATAAGACAGAACCACAGAGAACAAGAAACGCAGGACGAGACATGTGAGTCATTACCATGGGGCAGTCACTTCTTCCTGGAATTTCAGTTCATAGCTCTCGACTTTTGGCTTCAGGCACTCAATTTCTGTACTGATTCTTCGATTCTCTTCCTTCAATTCCAGGAGCCTTGCCTCTAGATTGCTAATCTCTTCATCTGCACAGTCCCGATTTCTCTTGGATTCAACGTACCTTTGCGTCTCCATAGCCATCTCTGACTCGAAAGCGAGCCCCACAAGCTGTTTCAGCCGAGCACGCACGAACCCAACATTCATGCCCAGGATTTTTAAGGCCTTCAAGGTCTTGTCCCAAGTCTCAAACTCTTCTCGAGTGGTAGTGATCTTGCAAGCCCTCACTGCATCAGCCACATGGACGGTTTCACATATAGTGCCAACAATAAGTTTATAGTTCATGCCCTTGAGGAGATTCTCGTGGAGAAACACATTCTGACTGCGGCAGAGCTCATAGTACTTCCTCAGGATGTCTTCAGAGAGCTCTGAATTGACAACCATCCCGTCTATCACAATGTGGAAGTTGGAGAAACTGTCAACATCCTTAAACTGGACATCCGGCAGAGACAACTTGAAACCTTCTAAGACTTCTGAATTAACGCCTTCACTATCATTTTCCGATTGCTCCATTAAACATTCTGGGTTAGGAGTTGACTTTCGCTGGTCCGACTTCTTTCTTCTTTTCTGCACAATGGCTAAAGGCAGTGAACTTCCGCGCCTCCTCCTTGGTTGTCTAGCTGATGCTTCATGGTTGGTGCCATCTTCTGTACATTCATAGTAGCAACAGCAAAGTATGTTTAGGAAACAAAAGAAATAAGCAAAGACTTCCAAAAGTCGCAGACGGATGAAGGAACAAATAGAGGAAAATGCTTGCCTGCTTCAGCCTTTTTGGAAGGGGCATCCAGATTTAGAAGGCCAAGTGCACCGTCAACTTCAGCAAGATTGCCTGCCTTTATTATGTAAACCTGCAGAACCATAATGAAATTAGGGTGGCAAACAGATACGCAGATGATAAATGAGTTTCCATTCAAGCACTCAAATTTGTTTATATAAGTTCATCCAATAGGAGAAGCAGATTATGCTCAGCTTATTATGCTAAGCTTATCATAAATGATAGCGTAACATCATCTATTGATCTCAATTTTATCATTCAAACAAAGACAATAACTACTTTCAATGTTATATAATTGTATACTAGATGACAGCATGAGTTAGGGGCAGTTAATTCACCCTGCCCAACTGAGGCAGAAGACATCTACAGGATCAAGCTTTCAAAATGCAGTAAGCTTTCAAAATGGTAGTCTTTACCACCAAAGCAGCCTTAAGTGATCTGGTCACTATTGTCTCCAATATATTCCATCTATCTGTTGTGTCAAGAGAAAACCTTTCTGAGATTCCAAGTGTAACTTTTCTTAAGAAGTGTATCCTCCAGAACTGGATAACTACTGCTCTTCCTGACCAATGTCAGTTTCTGCTATTGCCATCCCATCTTCTATTATGCTTACAAGATTAGCATAGCTGGAACTTTTCAGATTATGTATTCGAAAATTTAAGAAACAAAAAGCAACAAATGAAGAACTGACATAGCGTGTAGCATAAATTCCTCACACAAAATTGCAACTCAATCATAATTCTACTTAATTTAATGCTTAAAGTCATTATAAGCAACCCTTATCTATCCAAAATCCTTTCAAATTCACCGGGAAAGAAGAGGGGAAAAAAGGAAGCTTCATTCAGATTACAGCAGTATAAACTTATCCTTTAGTAACTCAATTCTGCATTATAGTCTAGTGAATCAGAGATGGATAAACCACTCTGAGTATGCTCTGTCCTTTTGAGTGCAAGAACAGCACTAACCTGGAAGGTTAAAGAATTGAATTCCACTCTCCCTGTTACAATAATACAGGGATGGCTCCTAAATTATGCCTTTCCACCAGTTTATAGGTTGAACTTGCCCAGGTTCGATAAATCAAGTTTCAAACAACAGTATGGTCTAAAACTTTAAGGTGCTAGATGCAGCCTAATTATAAAATATCTCCTCTTTTCCTTGTGATCTGAGACTTTGTTCAAAACTTACCAAATCATAGCATAAATTGCCATCATTTAGCCATCAACGATCAGATTATAATCTCTACAATTTGTCTCCATCAGTTATCTAACCAAAACTCCTTTCAACAAACTGATTACCTTTTTGTATATCAAATCCTATAGTCATCATTCTCTTATTAAGACTAGTTTATAATTTCCAACTCAGTAGTTATCCTCTGTGTCAATTGCTTCCAAGTAGTTAGTTATAAGCAACCTAGATGCATACCAAGTCATAGTTAAATTCCAGGCAAATTTACACCAAGCTGGAGAAACTGTTGGCCTTTACCGCCATACCCAATACTGGGTAGCACCAAATTATTGCCAGTCTAATCAACGAGACGTATTGTCATCATTTTTTTCCCTCCTTTTTTGACTAGGTGAGACCACTCATTCTTATTTTGGTAGTGACATTAAGACAATATGTCTTTTGACCTGGGGTCCTGAGCTAAGCCTTGGCTAAACCTTGGAAATCTTAATGCCATAATGAACCACTAGTTATTTAGGTGTTAAAGTATCACACATTGCTTGTCTACAAGGTCTATATGGGCCTTATATTTATGCTGACTTCCTCCACCTATTGGCTTATACTTTTAGGTTGCACATTTTAACAGAGTCGCTGTTTGATTGTACAATTTTCTGCTCTTCTATCAACTGCTTTTTGCTAGGCTTCATCAAGACACTACCTCTTTAGGCCTTTTAATCTTGGGACAGCATACTCTTTGGTCTCTCTCTAACAGAATGATGAGTCAACTGAAGCTACCACTAGTTTATTCATCTTTGCATGAAAAAGTTTAGAAAACTCAAAAACATGACTTTTTTTATGTGGTGTAACTTTCTATTTTGCCCCTAGAAAATGTTTTAGCTACCTACTTCTATTTCCCTTGAACTCAGAAGCCAAAAACTGTGACTAACAAGAAACAGAGAGAAATGCTGCTTTTAGTTGATGTTTGCTTCACCAACATATTTCACATGAATTGTGACTAGTTCCACAATAAACCATGTTATACTACAGATCTTTAGTTTTTGTTTAGTTGGATCTAGATATCCTCATAATTTTTTTAATTGTTGATTCCGTACCACAAAATGCTACTATCCAACTCCACTTCAGCTTCATGTAATCCCCTATTTACCCCATGTGAATCTTATTATGTGCGTGTAATACACCATGTGAGACAAGTGGTAATTGTGTCCGGGTAAAATCAACCTAAACTTGAGAAAGCATTATATCAGGATAGAATGATATCATGCTAAAATCTTAAGTCGTCCATTCATAGTTTGGGTACCAAGGTGCATCTTCAGGTAGGCAGTTTTATCCAATAACTTAATCCTTCACCCTCAATGAACTTAGAAGGAAGTGACGACCCAATGTGATGTCATCATTGCAAGGATACAATATTTCATATTTAACTCACCCAAAGAGTAAACTTATTTTGATCCTCATACTAATGGATTTTCAACAGAAGATACATGCTGCATAAACTCAGATGCACGAACAAAGTTCACTCTGCATCGCTGCTTAAGGAAACACTGTTTGGCACCACTACTATACAGATTTAATTAAATTCAATTAATACAATCAAGAAAACAGTTGAGATCAATTAAGTGATTACCTTAAATTTGTTAGGCTCAACTAGCTGGAAAACCAGAACATCTCCCTCAAGCAAATTGTGTCCAACAGAGAACTGCCTCCAACCAGCACTCAGCCCGGTCTTATGAGCAATGTACTTCATTTCGTACTGCTTCCCATATTCATCTTCAAGAACGATGGTAGTGTCTTTATTTGGCAAGTGAGCCCTGCAGAATACCCCAGGAAGCCCCTTTTCCACAGAGAAGAAATTTCAGTGTTTCAAGTTTTTAGTTTCACAAAATTAAATGCAAATCAAATCTTCAGCATTTTTGACAGTACCATCCAAAAGCAACTGCCCACATGGGATCGGACCAAAGCTTTGATGAAGCTAGGATATGTGGGTTCTAAGTTTGACTGAACTTCTTCCGCCCGAACCATTGCACCAGACTTAACTTCACCAGGATCAAGCATCCCATCAAGTGCAGTCTTACTTTTCTTAAAGCTTCAAATCAATCCGAGTCCACATTTGTCACTTGGTAATTTACAAGATACAACCAGAAATTAGGAGAAATTTTGTATAAAATTAAGATGCTTTACTGACCTTAGAGATTTGCGAGAACGATCGGACACCACCTATAAGTAAGAACAGCAAACTCGTAAACAGCACGACTCAATCCAAGCAACTTGAAGTCTACTATATGATAAAGAGCATGATTACACATTCTTGCAATCACATATTTGAAGTAAAATGGAGGTTGTCAATAACATCAAACAACCCAAAAGCAAAGAAGCAACTGGGGCTTAAAAACATAAAGGACAAAGTAACAGTGAAATGCACAGCTGCCTAAAAGTGCTGAAGGTTAGGCTGTAGATAGATAAAGGCAAAAATTTCAAATTCCACTTTGTATGGAGCACAGTTCTTACACTTAGGTTCGGAGCTGAAGAACCAGTAGCCTGAACATTAATCCTAACATGCTCAATTCTTCTTCAGATAACTTACAGACATTTAGAAACCCTGTCCTAGATCAGATAAATGCGAGCCGAAGCATAGCTAGATCAATTTAGGTGATAGTCAATCCCTAAACAAGACACAGGCACTCCACTCACAAACCCAAAAGAAAGAAACTGCAGGAACTAATCCATAAACTCGATCTCACCACTCTTTAGTACCAAAAATTCGCTCCTGTTTACTTAAAAGGGAAAACAATGAGTGTTGCTTTTGTTTAGTTGAACAACATGTTGGAACCACACGGAGGATCCAAATCAAAACATTTCATCATTCCACAAAGCAAACAATGAGTAAATCTCATTATCACAGGACAATCTTTTCAAAGTCCAAGTAAATAACCTCAAGCCATATGTTGTAAGCCGGACCAGAAACACACAAAAAAAGAGAAAGGATTCTTGAATTGGCACCTAACAACCACTTCAATAGCAACCGAATGCAACAAAGTGCCTCAACAATTTCAAGACAGAACCAGCATTCTCCTAGGCAACACAAAACCAACCTGAGATCCCGAGTCCTTCATCTTGATCTTGAGAATCGTGCCTTTCCTCCTCCTCACTCTGACCTGGCAACCCAAAAAATTTCCACCAAAACCCAAGTCCTGGCTCAATCAAACCCAACAAGCTAAAACAGGGAAAGAAACAAGAACGACGACCCAGAAAGGAGAACATTCATTTTCTCCTTTCGTTTCGGCAGAGAGAGACAGAGGGAGGACCATGACGAAGATCCGGCGTCGGCCTTGGCCCTCGACGCGGAGGTGGGCGAGAGCAGGGCCAGGGTGACGCCGCCTTCAGCGGGGAGCTTGAGGTTCCTGAGCTCCTCCGGCGCCGGCGCCGGCGCCGTGGCCTGGGGGCCTTCGTCCTGCATTTCCGTCTTGACCTGACCTGCCGCCATCGTCCGTTTGATCCGGAGCAGGGAACGAAAGCGAATCGTCCGCTTGCTCAGTTCCTTCCTAGCGGGCAGCAGGAGATGCTCTTCAGCTGCTTTTGACTTCGATTTTGGTTAAGATTTGTCTCAAGATCTATTTTTACGGGGACGACCTGAAAGAAAAAAAAAAAAAAAGAGGAAAAAAGGGGGCGTTCTTTTAACGGTTGAATTTAAATTTAACTGAATATAACGTTGATTTTCTTTGTTCCTTTCTTTATAACTTTAGTTCATTAAAATTAGCTTTTAAATACCTATGCAGTCTTTGATCAACTTAATCCGACTAATTATCGGCTAATTAGACGCAATGCACAAATTAGTGCATTAAAGTTAGCTTTTTACCATGATTTGAATCGAGACTTGAAGTAGGATTTAAAGACACTTTCAAATCATAAAATGAACTAAGCTGTGAAACCAAATTGAATCACGAATACCCTTTATTATTTTTGTCATTCAAAATATCTAGTAGCTTATCTTTTTCTTGAATTTAAGGTAACTCACATATTCTTTTTTTCTTCTCACTAGTGCTGTTTTTTGAGGTGTCGCTACCTTGTTCTGAACCAACCTTCTCTCGTCTCACTGCTTTCTCAACTCGATCTTGGAGGGTTGCTGTTGGTCTTCCTTCGTGTTGGCTTTTTGTTGCCTTTTTATGTTTTCTTTTGTTGCTCATCTTACACCGACGCCCTTTCACTCATTGAAGGTTCTTTTTTGAGTGGATGTTTTTGGAGCCAGTCTTTTATATAGTTGGTTCATGCTAATATATTCTTACCTTTTACAAAAATAATAATAATAATAATAATTCAGGCGTGCTTTTTAATATATTCAAACGAATCTCAATTCACAAAATAGCATAACAAATAAAGAAGAGTAATTTCTATGATTCAAAGGCAATTTAAGCAGTCTAGTCCAATCTACTTTGAGCTATAATTTGTTTTGGGTTACTTACGTCCTCTTCAAATCCCATCGTGCGCTCATCCTTATTACCATAAAAAAAAAAAAAAGATGAACATACTCAGCATTTGAGCATCGGTGAGATGTTTCAACATAATTTCTATATAGTACCCACCACGAAATTTCAGCTTCCAATTCATTTTTATCATCCCAGTCTTTATATGGGGAATTTTCACAATTTTTCCTTAGGATCATATAGCCATTTCAATCCTCTTCGTCCAGCACTCGTTTAGGGTCTGGACTTTATATTTTCTCTTTTTTCAACCATTTAAAATTTTTCTGAGTGCATTGCCGCATGCAACGTGGATTAGCCGTATATTCTAATTCTCCTAATAATGCGTTATTACTAGCAGCTAACTCATTTTGCAGCATTTCTTACAAACGCCTGTCCGAGGGTGAGACCAACCGAGAGAGGGCTCAGGAGTCAGCGGTCCTGTCGGAGTTCCGTTTTGTGGGAATCAGGAGAGTAGAGGAGACGGCACGTGGTCTCCACGTGTGATGAGCCATGGAGAAATTATTGCATAGATTTGATTTGTAAATAGTCATTAATAACCTGAGTCTCACTGTTGGAACTCCACATCTAATGATTAATATGTTGTCAAATTTTACCTTCACTAAAAAGTTATTACATAGACTCGATCTCTATAGATAGACATCATTATAATCATCGACCTAATGGATCCAGCGTTACGTCTATGCTTAGGTTGTCCACCTGGTCATAGTTCTCCTATTTTTTAGTATTTTTTTAAAACCTAAGAGGCAAACCCATAGAGCATGGACTTCACTTATACAATACAATGATTCTTCTTAATCAACATGATGATAGAGATAACAAGGACATGCCCAATTATCATTATGTTTTTTTAATGAGAACTTTGATCTTCCATTAATTTTTATATTTTTTCACATTCTAATATAAAAAAACCTAATTATTATTTGGAAAATTTCAAATAAGAGCTTGAAATAAGACAATTTTCTCAAAATATGACCTAAAGTGGAATTTGTCTCAAATAAGAGGTTGCAGTCACTAAATTAGTCTCAAATATAGACTCAAACTAGAAGTGTGCAAAATAGCCCAAATCAAATCAGTAACTAATCACCCTTAACTCAAACTCGCTAGCTAGCCAAATCTTCCCTGACCTACATGTCATGTGACTATTACAATCACAAGAATAGAGGCGCTTTTGTCGGTGGTTGTTATATTATTAGCAATGTCTCAAGGAATAACTTTGTCATTGACTAGCTAGAGTACGCTTGTTTTAGGCTAAATTTTGGGCTCAACCAACTCCATTCAACCATCTTGCCTAAGCAATTCACGAGCCATGCAAGTATTGAGTATATTAACAATTTTGCTTAATCTAACCTTCTAGTGAAGTAATTGCAACCTCTTCAACGAGATTGATTCCCTCATTGGCTATGTAGCATTGAACCAATATGTGATATGCGACACAATCCGTCAACACATCATTTATCAAAAAGTAAAAAATTGCGACACTTTAAGACACGTTGTATATTAAATATACATTTTTATATGTAAATTCCACAAATATATAAATAATAATAAGAATCTAGAATGAATTTACACTAAAAAAATTAATCCAACACTTGTTAATATCATTTATTGTTTTAATTTGACAAATTCAACTATATTCCATTGCACTAATCCATAAAATTTGAAGGAAAAAAACAAGTAATCCACGTTTCACTATTAAATTTAACATTTAACAATAAGCACAAAAAAAATCCACATTTTACCATCAAATATAACGAAAAGTCATTCATTTACATTATCCACTTATTCTAAAAAAGCAACAGATTCCATCTCCAACTCATCAAGTAAAAGACTTGCAACATCAAGTACCCCCAACATGTTCAAATGTGTCAAATGCATCTCTACCAATATCCCATGTCTTGGTCTCTTCTTATGTATATTGTGGGCTTTTTCTTGATAAAAGGCGAAGGTTGCTGTGAATGAAAACCAAATCTTCTATATGTTTTTGGATCATCTTATTTCTTCTCACCAAGTATACAAAAGAGTACGTACTCTAATTCCTCTCAACACATGATAAAAAAGAAGGTTATGCAAGATACTTTAAGGTTGAGATTTGAAGCATTGGTGCACATACACCATGATTAACCCACCAAAGTTTAGGATCCACAAAATATCAACTTTGAATGAAATCAAAATCTCTAAAATCTCTGTTTTTGCTTGCAAAATCTATATACTCCAAATTCACCTTATTACACTCATCCATGTTAGGAAAGTATTTCCTAAATTATTTTAGTCTTTCCTAAATCATTTTAGTCTTTCTTAGTTGATCTCCTTATTTTTGTATGGAGAAACTTGAATAGTATCTTTATTGAGCCATTGATCACTATAATACCTTATTTAATAAAATAAAATAAAAATAGAAACCATAGTAAGTAAGAAGAGTATTATATTATCATATCAAAGAAAGAATAAAGTAATAGTTTCATACAATTTTAGAACTTATCTTGGATGTCAGGCATATGCCAAGTAATGAAGTAGAGTGTTATTTCTTGTCCAATGATCTACAAGAATTATATGAACCATTTCATAAAATGTGAACTCCTCATCTAGCCATTTCACTTCATGCGCATATGTTATAAGTGTCTTAACTTGTATACGGTACTTACTTTAATGCCATAACTTTTCGTGGGTTTACTTTAGTGCCACTTTAAAAAAAAAAAAAAAATCACTCAAGTGCCGACTTTGATTTGAGTCGCCAAAAATCTAACATGGCAATATTTTATTAATTTTTCAATTCCACATGGCTTGTTAGGCAGTGCATGGTAACGTTTATATTTCTCCCAAATTCTGTTCTTTTGTTTCTCGAAACCAAAAAAAAAAAAAAAAAGAACAAAAACCTATTTGGTAAAACATTTGTTCCCAGGAACAATTTATCTAATTTTTTGTTCCTGAGAACAGTTTTGAGAAACAAAAAAAAGTAGCTTTTTGTTCCCGAGAACAATTTTTAGAAATAAGTCAATTTTCATTTTTTTTTTTTGTTTTCTCTCTTGCCGCGGCCACCTCCAATCGCCTGGAGCCACTGCCGACTACCGCCGCTAATTGCCCGCCGGCCATCACCATCACCGCCGCCGTTGCACGATTGCCCGCGGCCGACCGTCACCGGCGACCGTTGCTGTAGAGCCCATCGGCTATCGCCGCCACCAACCGTTGACGGTCGACTGCGAGAGGTGGCAGCCGATGGGCTCTGCGATGGTGGTCACCGATGATGGTCAACTGCGAGAGGCGACGGCCGATGGGCTCTGCGACGGCGGTTGTCGGTAACGGTCGGCCGCGAGCAATCGTGCAGCCGATGGCGGCGATTGGCAATCCGTAAGCAAGAATAAAAAATGAATAAATGCAAAAAAGAAATTGCTGTGTTACCAAACACATTTCTACACTTGAGTGGATGGATTGTTAGCCATTTGGGATGGATGATAGCTATCGGGAATTTCTGTTTCGAATGTTCAATGAAGGAGATGAAGAGCTGGACGATAGCTACCGGACATTTTTGTTGCAGATGTTCCATGAAGGAGAAGAAGGAGAGAATGGGAGAGATGGGTTGGGACACCAGCAAGATGAGGATGTGGAGGCTTTCGGAGCACACGGGATAGAGATAGAGCTAGAAGACGATGGGGAAGATGCATGGGCTCCTAACACATCTACCCCATCATTTTCTTCGAGGAATTATATTGCACGTATATCGCACGTATGTTGCACGTTTATCGCACGTACATTATTATTTTGAATTTTTGGTAGTTCAACTGCTGATGACAAGGCTTGCGCCATACATTAACGGACCTGGCTCCAAGCGATTTGTAGCTTCAGCTCATGACGGGCATCCTTGCTATGTTCTCATTGCTTGGGGTGGTGTCAGCGACAATGATTTCTGAGAAGTTTGGTCGTCGTTGGACAATTGTGATGGCGGGGGCCATATATTTCGTTGGGCCCGTCATTATGGGTTTGGCCCAAAATTTTTCCATGTTGCTGGTCGGCCGCTCCTTGGCCAGCCTCGGCGCAAGCTTCGCCATGATGATTGCCTCAGTCTACGCGATCGAGATCTCCCATGCCTTCTCTCATGGCATCCTAATCTCCTTTCCTGAGATACTTATTTATTTTCATTTCCTTTTTTTCCTTTCTAATTTTCTGGCATCTTTTTCATTTTTTTGTTTCTATCATTTAGGTGTGTATTAGCGTTGGCACTCTTTTTGGCAATCTATCAAATTATATCTTCTCCAAACTCCTCCTCAAATATGCATGGCGTGTGATGCTTTTCGCTAGAGCAATCCCCTCGGTTGTACTCGCGGTTGCCTTCATAGCTTTCACATGCCAGAATCGCCGGAGTGGCTCATTAGGCGGGGCCGCCTAGGCCTCGCCAAGCCCATCCTTACCAAGACCACGAAAATTCATAAAACTAATTTGCAGGAAACTTCTTCACTCAAGCAAACATGCCCTTATCCTAACAATTTTTTTTTTTAAAATCAAAATCATGAACGTATCATGGTGTAGAAGATTGCTTTGATGATTATACCTTTGTATGATATACTTTGGAACATCGAGCATTCTATCATGCTGACCAGAAATAATTTTTCTGCATTGTTTTGATAAGCTATATAGAAATTGTTGGAAGCACTACAACTAGACTAAAGTCTTTTAGGGTGCGAATGGTAACGTTTCTGTTCTTTTTTTGTTCTAGGGAACAGAAACAAAAAAAAGTGTTTCTGTTCCGGGGAACAATTTTTGAACAAAAGAATGCGTTTGGTAACATTTGGTCCGGGAATAAAAAATGAACAGAAACACGTTTGGTAAATTTTTATTCTTTTTTTGTTTCTTTTAATTTTTTAAACATTTTTATTTTATTTTTCATTTTTTCCTTTCTTTTTTATTTTTTCTTTTTTTGGCCGGTCCCCGGCCTCCGGCGACCGGCCGACGGGGCCGGCAACCTTGCCCAGCCACGGCGAGGCTCGCCGGCCCTCGGCCTCGCCTTGGCTGGGCGAGCTCGAGCTCGCCCGTTCGGCGAGGCCGAGCCTCGCCATGGCCGGCAAGGCCGAGCCTCGCGATCGGCCATGGCCGAGGCGGCGGCGATCGGCGAAAGAAAAAGAAGAAAAAAAGAAGAAGAAAAGAAGAAGAGAAGAAGAAGAGAGAGAAGAAACGTTTCTTCGTTTTTGTTTCGGAGCAAGAAACAAAAAATTGTTGTTTCTTTTTTTGTTCTTATTTCGTTCCAAAAACAAAAAAACAAAAAAAGAACAGAAACGCAACCAAACGCGTTTCTGTTCTTTTTTTGTTCCCGGGAACAAAATCCGTACAGAAGTGTTCCGGAAACGTTTCTTAGAAACGTTTCCATGCACACCCTTAGGCAACGCATGATAACATTTCTGTTTCTTCCAATTTCTGTTATTTTGTTTCCCTAAACAAAAAAAGAATAGAAACCTATTTGGTAAAACATTTGTTCCCGGGAACAATTTCTCTAATTTTTTGTTCTCGGGAACAGTTTTGAAAAACAAAAAAAAGTAGCTTATTGTTCTTGGAAACAATTTCTAGAAATAAGTCTTTTTTTTTTTTGTTTCTCTCTCTTGCCGCGGTCACCTCCAATCCCCTGGAGCCACTGCCGACTACTACCGCCGGCCGCCCACCGACTATCACCACCGTCGTCGCTACATGACCACCCGCAACCAACCGTCACCGGTGACCGTCGCCGCAGAGCCCATCGTCCGCCACCGCTGCCAACCGCCGATCGTTGACGGCCGGCTGTGAGAGGCGGCGGCCGATGGGCTCTGCGACGGCGTCACCGATGATGGTCGGCCGTGGGTGGTTGTGCAGCGGCGACAGCGAGTGGCAACGGTCGGCAATCCGTGAGCAAGAATAAAAAATGAATAAATGCAAAAAAGAAATTCTTGCATTACCAAACACATTTCTATTCTTTTTATATTCCAAGAGTAAAAATTTGGCATACTTACTAAACGAGTTCTTTTACTTAGAAATTGTTCCCCATAATAGAAATAGAAAATAACTATTTCTAAAAAAAAAAACTCTTCCCTAGCCATGAAGTGTTGTCATGCACAGCCTTAGCATGCTTAGTCAGCATATAATTTGTAAATGATGTTGTGTAGCAAGTTAAATAAGTAATCACTTCAATGCTAATCATTAAAAAAAAAAAAATGATCTCTTAAGTGTCAATCGTTGTTAAAAAGTAATCACTCCAGTGCCAATCTTAATGAAAAAGTGATCACTTCAATGCCAAAAAAAAAACCTAAACGATATCATATAACAAGTTAAGATGTAATCCTTCGGTACCAATTGTTATAAAAAAAAAAAAAGATCACTTCAATATCTATCTTAATGAAAAAGTGATCACTTCAATGCCAAAAAAAAAAAAAAAAAAACTAAACGATATCATATAACAAGTTAAGATGTAATCCTTCGGTACCAATTGTTATAAAAAAAAAAAAAAAAAGATCACTTCAATATCTATCTTAATGAAAAAGTGATCACTTCAATGCAAAAAAAAAAAAAAATGCCACCTCAAATAAAATTTTCAGTTACAAAAGTCACGTAATTTCACCAGTCGGAATTCTTCACTGGAGACACTTAAATGATCGTTTTTCTCCAATTTTGGCACGTAAGTGAACCAACGAAAAGTTGTTGTTGGAGAAATCTTTCCAGAATATTTTGAAGCTGACAAAACGTTTCTATCAGTCTAGTCTGGATATTTGCAGACCGACAGTTTAAAGTCTGAAGACTTTATGATCACCAGACACACTCAAGACTCAAGACTCAAGACTATTCTCACTGACAGTTTTTCTAATCCAGTGTCGTAGGAAATCCAGAGCCGAAGAATATGGTTGAGGATTTGATCCTATCCTCTAGAGAAGATCTCTTGGTTGGATAAATATAACGGATTCTTTGACTCGTATCTAGATTGGTTGAAGATCCGATGGTCGACGAAATATTCTTGGAAAGTTCTATTCTTGGAAACCAAGATCCTGATTGTATGGCCGAACATGATTGATGGGCTATCGTCAGGTTCCTTTAATAGCTCGAATGATCTTCTTGATTAATTCCGTAAAACGGGTAGATTGGAGGAATTCCTTTGGTAAGTGCCAGCGGTTATGATGGCATAAAGGAGTATAAAAGGAAGACATTCTAGTTGTTTTTAGTAACGTGATCGATAGAAAAATTCCAGAGTCTGAAGCATCTTGATTATTAGTCGATACATTTTGAGCGAAATTGTATACACAAAGAGTGTCTACACTTGGTGATACCTTGAGCGAGTGTGGTAGATCATCTACACCTAGAAATCAAGGAAGATCAATACTGTAACATCTCTTTGTTCATAGTGGAATCCAGCCAATAGGTTGTTAGTGCAGAAGAGTGGACGTAGGCTTGAATCAAGCCGAACCACTATAAACCGCGTGCTCAATTCTCTCTTTTCTTTACTCAGTCTTACGATTGATTATTAATTGCTGCAAATCCTTTAACTGTCTAAGTATTGTGCAATCATCAAGAAAAATCTTTTTATACCTATTCACCCCCTCTAGGTACTTGTACTAGTTATATCAATTGGTATCAGAGCTCGTGTTCTTACTTTATTTGAAGTGTTTTACTTCAGAGTAAAAGATCCATGGCTAATATGCTAGCACCAAGGCTGGTGGAAGGGCAAAGCAATACCAGACCACCCTACTTTGATGGAAAGGATTATAACATCTAGAAGAACAAGATGAAAGCTTTCCTACGGTCAAAGGATCCTCTGGAATGGGACGTTGTGGAAAGAGGAATCACTCCTACTGCTGCATCAGTATTTGAAAGAGGGAAAGAAACTGTTGAGACCAGCGGAATGTCTCAAGAAAAGATAAACAAGAGACAAGCACTCGATGCAAAAGCAATTTACTCTTTATATTGTGCTTTGTCACTAACTGAATATAACAGAATATTTTCTTGTGTTACAGCAAAAAAAGTCTGGGACAGATTACATATCACCTATGAAGGGACAGACCGAGTGAAGGAGACCAGAATTAACATTCTCCTTGGTCAATATGAAGCCTTCAAAATAAAACCAGGAGAATCTATAACTGACATGTTTAGCCGTTTTACAGATATTGTCAATGGTCTTGAGAATCAAGGACATAAAATTTCTGATCCCATGAAGGTGAACAAGCTACTGCGTGGACTCTCCAAAGATTGGAATCATATAAAGACTTCAATAAGAGAGACGCAAAGAATTATGCCATTATCTGTAGACGAGCTAATTGGAACTCTTCAGTCTTACGAAGTTGAATGAATTAATGAAGACGAAGATCCAAGAGGTAAGAAATCCATTGCATTAAAATCTAATGATGATTCTGATGATACAGATTCTGAAGAAGATCTTGACGATGAGGAGCTTGCTCTTATGATAAGAAGATTCAGAAAGCTGAATAGAAAAGGAAGAAGGTTCAACTCAAAGAAATAAAGTTTTTAGAAACAGCAAACCAAGTTTGTTGATGAGGAATCAAACAAAAATGTAGTCTGCTTCGAATGTAAGAAAAATGGACACATCAGACCCAACTATCCTCTTCTGAAGAAGAAAGAGGAAAAGCTGAAAAGTCTCGAAAAGCTCTCAAAGCCAAAACCTGGAGCGATACAGAGTGTGAAGAAAGTGATGAGGAATATGCCAACCTATGTCTGATGGCACAATAAGACTCAGACTCTGGATCAGACTCAGACAGTGAATTTGAGGTAAGTGATTTTAAAATCCCTGTCAAAGTCTCTAAATACATTGATAAACTGTGTTTTAGTCTTAAGACTTCTCTCAAAAAAATTTCCGAACTTAAAAAGGAAAACTCAACTCTAAAACAAAAGGAAAACATTTTAGAAGAAAGAGTGAAAAGTTTAGACTTGAATGTTTCTACTCTTAAAGAGAATGAAGATAATCTTTCAAAAGAAAATGCTCTCTTAAAAACTGACTTATCAAATATTTCAAAGAAATTTTCAATAGGGTCTGAAAAACTTGAAAAAGTTCTTTCAGTTCAAAGACCTTACTTCAATAAGTCTCGGTCTAGGTATGACAAAGAAAACAATTCCCTTGATTGATTTTCCGAAACTAAAAGAAAGAATTAAGAAAAGACCGTCGAGAGAGGCTTACAAAAATCATTTCAAGAAAGTTTTTGTAAAGTCTCGTAGGTCGAAATGCTCTAAGGTGTTCAAAGTGTAACAGTCAGGATTACTTTGAAAAAGAGTGTCCTATGGTTTGGAAGCCTGTTAAGAAAGTATGGCCTAATAATGCTTATCCTACTAACGCCAAAGGACCCAAGAAAATTTGGGTACCAAAGAAAGCTTGAGACTCTCTTTTGAATGCAGGTCTCTATCAAAAAGAAGGTAAAGTGGTATCTTGACAGCGGATGTTCAAGACACATGATAGGAGACTCAAATTGCTTCATGAAGCTTATTCAAGTAAATGGTGGACAAGTTTCATTTGGAGGAAACAGCAAAAGGAAGCATTGTGGGATTTGGAACTGTGAAAATTGGAAATCTCACAATAAGCAATGTCTCTCTAGTGAAAGGACTCAACTACAATCTTCTCAAAGATTAGCCAATTGTGTGATACTTTGGTTTCAAGATCTCCTTTCAAGAAGGCATATGTTCTGGAATTAGTAAAGACTCGACTCAGTCTTTCATGGGTCGAAGGCATGGAAATATCTACCTCCTTTATGTAAAACCAAATGAAACATAATGCCTAATCTCAATTCAAGATGAAACGGTCTTATGGCACAGAAAGCTTGGCCATGTCAACATGAAGCAATTAGCCAAAATTTCATCAAAGAAGCTTGTTCGAGGTCTACCTAAATTGCCAAACCAAAAGTCTGATTCATGCACACCATGTATTCTAGGAAAGCAGGTAAAAAATTCATTTAAGCCAATAAATCATGTCTCTACTAATTATGTACTACAGTTGCTGCATATGGATCTCTTCGGACCGATAATAACCCAGAGCATTGGAGGTAAGAAATATTGTCTAGTAATTGTGGACGATTACTCTCGCTTTACCTAGATATATTTTCTTGCAAGTAAGTCAGAAACCTTTTCGTACTTTGAAAAATTTGCTAAAAAGGTTCAAAATGAAAAAGGATGTGCTATCTCAAGTATAAGAACAGATCATGGAAATGAATTTGAAAATCAAGATTTTACAAAATTTTGTGATAAATCTGGTTTTAATCATGAGTTTTCCTCTCCATACACTCCAGAACAAAATGGAGTTGTGGAAAGAAAGAATAGATCTCTTCAAGAAATGGCTAGAACTCTTTTAATTGAAAGTAAAATTTCTTCACGGTTTTGGGCTGAAGCTGTTTCAACAGCATGCTATATCATCAATAGAGTCTTCCTAAGACCTATTCTAGAGAAAACCCCTTATGAATTGTTCAAAGGTAAGAAGCATATTGTTTCATACTTTCATGTATTCGGTTGCAAATGCTTTATTTTGAAAAATGCAAATGATCGAGTTGGTAAGTTTGAAGAAAGATCAGATGAAGGCATCTTCCTTGGATATTCTACATCAAGCAAGGCCTACAGAGTCTATAACAAGAAAAGCCAGTTGATGGAGGAATCAATGAATGTCAAATTCCAAGACTTAACGCAAGATGAATCTAGTTAGACTCAGTATGAAGAGTATGAACCTGCTCCAGACCTTCCAAGGCTTACAACTCAAGAAGCATCTCAGACTCTGGAAGTCCAGCATCAAGATGTTCATGAAGATTCAAATAAAGAAAGAGATCATCAACCAGGCAAATCAACCAGTAATTGGAAGCATAAGTCTAGTCATCCCAAAGATCTTATTATCAGCGAAATCAATGAAAGAATCCGCACCAGATCAAAAAGGCGTGAAGAATCTAGTGCTGTGGCTCTCATTTCTGAAATTAAACCAAAAAACATAAAAGAAGCTTTATCTGATGAAAGTTAGATTGAAGCTATGCAAGAAGAACTCAGACAGTTCAACATCAATGATGTCTGTGAATTAACATCTAAACCAAAAGGTAAAACTGTTATTGGAGCCAAATGAGTATTCAGGAACAAGATGAATGAGGAAGGAAAAGTCGTACGAAACAAAGCAAGACTCGTGGCCAAAGGATATACGCAAGAAGAAGGAATAGACTATGACGAGACTTACACACCAGTAGTAAGGTTAGAAGCTATTCGACTATTACTTGCGTTTATTTGTTATAAAAATTTCAGGTTATTCCAAATAAACGTCAAAAGTGCGTTCCTAAATGGATTTATCCATGAGGAAGTTTATGTGGAACAACCACCTGGTTTTGAAGACCCAAAGAAGCCAGACTCAGTCTTCAGACCAAAAAGGCCTTGTATGGTTTAAAGTAAGCACTCGAGCTTGGTACGACGTACTAAGTAAGTTCCTAATACATAATGGTTTTGTCAAAGGTAAAGTAGATACTACTTTATTTATCAAAAAGGAAAACAAAAGCTTTTTACTTGTTCAAATATATGTGGACGATATTATTTTTGGATCTTCTAATGAAAGTCTATGCAAAAAAATTTCTAAGTCTATGCAGGATGAGTTTGAAATGAGTATGATGGGAGAGTTAACATTCTTTCTTAGACTCCAAGTGAAACAAATGAAGGAAGGAACTTTCATTCATCAAGAAAAGTATGCAAATGATCTTGTCAAAAGGTTTGGACTGGAAAAATGCAAAAAGACCGACATACCAATGTCATGTTCTCTGAAGATAGAAAAGGATGAAGAAGGGAAGAAAGTAGATCAAAAGCTGTACAGGAGCATGATCGGTTCACTTCTTTATCTTACCGCTTCTAGACCTGATATTTTGTTGAGTGTTTGCATCTGTGCTAAGTTTCAATCAGATCCTAGAGAATCCCATCTCAGTGCTGCGAAACGTATTATCAAATACGTTGCCTTATCTTCAAGCATCGGTCTTTGGTATCCCAAGAAGGGAGACTTTAATCTTCTAGGATACTCAGACGCAAATCTGGCCGGTTGCAAAGTCGATAGAAAGAGCACTTCTGGAACTTGTCAACTGCTTGGAAATAGGACAGTGTCTTGGTTTTCAAGGAAGCAAAGCATTGTGGCTCTTTCAATGACAGAAGCAGAGTATGTAGCTCTTGAAAGCTGCTATTCGCAAATTCTATTGATAAAACAACAGCTACAAGACTTTGGGGTTGAAGACTCATGCACATAAATCAGATGTGACAACACCAACGCAATCAATCTCACCAAAAATCCAATCCTTCATTCAAAAGCAAAGCATATTGAGATTCGACATCACTTCATTAGAGATCATATTCAAAATGGAGAAATCTCGATTCAATTTGTTGATTCAAAAAGTCAACTAGCGGATATATTCACAAAACCTTTGGAGAAAAATCAATTCGATTTTATCCGCTCCAGACTCAACATTTTGAAGCTTGAAGAAGTTAAAGTCTAGAGACTCACCAACCCTCAGACTCTAATCTCTCAGACTCTAAATCCTCAGACCCAAACATTCATGGCTATAGACTGTAAGTTGCTATTTTATCTAAACTCGAAAAGGTACGATCTTTCGTTTAGTTATTTTATAGTCTGCGTGAAATGCGAAAACTTGTCTTTTCAAAATGATTAATTTTGGCAGTTATTGATTTTAAAAAGAAGTGTTCGTACACTTTCCTTGTGACGATTGAACTTTCCTTTTCAAAACTGAGTTATATATATACGGTTTTTTTTTTTTACCCAATCTTCAAAACCCTAAAAGGCACTCTCCTCCCGATCCTGTTTCTACTTCTTGTTCATCTTCGAGAAAGTGGTCATCTTTTCTTGGGAAAGCAAGTGAAGGAATCTTTGAAACGACAAAGAAGGATGTCTTCTTCAAGGAAATCATCAAGAATCGCGAGCAGGGGACCACAGAGAATGGAGAAGGGGCCTACCCATTTCGACCTCACCGAGGAGGAAGACTTATCAAGTCAGCGACAAAGCCCAATTCACTCTCATCCACGTCATTCAACGCCTTCTACCCCACAAGGTGAAAGTCAACATCTGGAGGAAGAGATAATCAAGGAAGCTGACCCTGCAAGAGTCAAAAAAACCTTCCTTTATCTATAAGCTTTATCGTGCGTTGAAAAGCACTGGTACTCCATTGAACTATATAGATGAATTCCTTAAGGACAAGAATTATGGGAATGAGTATCTTTTTCTGCGGAAAATGGAGGAATTGGGAGTTGCTCCGAAAGGAAAGGCAGAGGACGCACTTGCAAATATTCCAAGTGATCCTCGTGTACCAGGACAAAATCTAATTGAATGGAATGATGATGACATAATGTTCCTTGAATTCCAACCTAGAATGGGTGTGGCAGCAAAGATAAAAGGAAATCGGATGGATTTGTTCAAATCTAAGGATCAAGAGAATGTGTATTTCAGACTGTTGAAAATAGGGGTGATAAACCCTAGAAGTGTTGATTTCGACTTCTTGGATGCCATCAACGTGAACTTAAGAGAGAAGTTCAATTTGCTTCAACTTGAGAAATTTTGCTCCGACACCACAGATGGTTATGCACAACTGACAGCATATTTCTATTCGAATCTCAGCTTTTTAGATGCGAATAGAATTTCATTCAGTGTACGAGACCAAGTCTACGTGGTAGATGTGGACATGTTGGCAGACATAGTTGGAGTTGAACGAGGACGTTATCAACCAATCAAAGTCTCAGTTGCTCGTGCATCATTGGAACTTGTCAAAGATAGAGATGCAGAGGGAAGAATCATCTATTCAAGGATGTGTGCCATCAATATCATTATGCACAAAATTGTGATCAACTGCATAAGGCCCAAATCTACATCAAAGATTGCCGTGTCTAATTCTGAAGCAAAATTGATGTACGCGATCAACCCAGGACGGAAGTTCTCTCTCCCTCACACCATTCTCTTTCACATGTACAGAGCAATGTTGAAAGACAAGGGACAATTGCCTTATCCAGGTCTGATGACCAAGATCTTCAGACACATGAATATTGAACCGCCACATACACTTTGTGTTCGACCGTGCGATAAGATGGTGGTAGGTTTGAAGATGTTGACGAAGATGCGTCTGCAAGAACTTTCCAAGGCAATGGAGAAATTCAGAGTGAAGTCTCCAGTTCCGTCTGCTTCAAAGAGAAAAGGAAAGGAGGCCATTGGAGCCCCATCTAAAAAGAAGAAAAGAACTCTCATCTTGGAGGATGAAGATGAAGAGGATGAAGATCCCACTATCTGTGCATTGACAAGAACCAGACGTTCTGTGCCTCAACCGATAGAACTTCAGAAGAAACAGAGAGAAGAAGAGGAGCAAGCCAAGAACAGAGAAGAAGAAGAGCAGAGAGAGAAGGAGAAAGAAGCTGAAGAAGGAAGAGAAGGAGAGAAAGAAAAGTCTGCAGCTGAATTTGGAGAAAAGGGAAAACAAGATACAGAAGAGCATGATCATCACTCTTCCCCTTTTGATGCCATAGAGACAGGGGGAGTTGGCGAGCAAGAAAGGTCTACACCACATGCTGCCAATAGTGAAAGTCTAAGACAATCTCCAGCAGACCCAGAAGAAGTTCAGGTTTCTCAATTGCCTGAAGAAGGACACGATACGTCGACTCCAAATTTGCAAGATTATACAGAAGCTCCAACGTCTGCATTTACTCCATCTGAGAAAGCACATGCAAGTACACAGACGGACAACTCAGCAGATTTTCGTCGTATTCTTGATATCCTTCTAGAAATGCGGGGACAAATATATGCTCTGGACTATGAGATTCAAACCATAAAAAATGCTGGACAAGCATCTTTGGTTACCCTGGAGGACAAAATGAAAGACCTCGCTCTACAACTTCAAGCCAATGCCAAAGGAGAGGAGGTAGCTCAACTAAGGGAAGACTTGAGGAGGCTAAAAGGCATAGTCCAGTCTATGGGAGATTTCCAGATCGTGCGCATTCCCAAGCAGACCTGACTCCTTTCTCACCTTTTTAATGATGACAAAAAAGGGGAGAACCAATTTGAACCAACAACTTTTAAATTTTGACTTTAATTTTTTTTTTTGGTTATGTTTGTTTTTGAGTTTGACTTGAGTGAACTTAGGTGTGAATTTGAATTTGACTGAATTGGCTGTGGATTTTGATGCTTGACTGGTTGCATTTATATCAAGTATTGTTATATGGTATTACTCATGAAAGACTAACCAATTTTCTGTGGATGCAGAGTCTGGTTGTTTTATTAATCTTTATGAGTTAGCCATATTGCTTGAAAAATGTTTTTGCAGGTCAATGTTGTTCAAATCTACAAGAAAGTTTTGTCACTATCGAAAAGGGCGAGATTGTTGGAGAAATCTTTCCAGAATATTTTGAAGCTGACAAAACGTTTCTATCAGTCTAGTCTAGATATTTGCAGACCGACAGTTTAAAGTCGAAGACTTTATGATCACCGACACAAGACTCAAGACTCAAGACTCAAGACTATTCTCACTACGGTTTTCTAATCCAAAGTGTCGAAGGAAATCTAGAGCCGAAGAATATGGTTGAGGATTTAATCCTATCCTCTAGAGAAGATCTCTTGTTGGATAAATATAACGGATTCTTTGACTCGTATCTAGATCGGTTGAAGATCCGATGGTCGACGAAATATTCTTGGAATGTTCTATTCTTGGAAACCAAGATCCTGATTGTATGGGCAAACATGATTGATGGACTATCGTCAGGTTCCTTTAATAGCTCGAATGATCTTCTTGATTGATTCCGTCTAACGAGTAGATTGGAGGAATTCCTTTGGTAAGCGCCAGTGGTTATGATGGCATAAAGGAGTATAAAAGGAAGACGTTCTAGTTGTTTTTAGTAACGTGATCGATAGAAAAATTCCAGAGTCTGAAGCACCTTGATTATTAGTCGATACATTTTGAGCGAAATTGTATACACAGAGAGTGTCTATACTTGGTGATACCTTGAGCGAGTGTGGTAGATCATCTACACCTAGAAATCAAGGAAGATCAACACTGTAACATCTCTTTGTTCATAGTGGAATCCAGCTAATAGGCTGTTAGTGCAGAATAGTGGACGTAGGCTTGAATCAAGCGGAACCACTATAAACCGCGTGCTCAATTCTCTCTTTCCTTTACTCAGTCTTACGATTGATTATTAATTGTTGCAAATCCTTTAACTGTCTAAGTATTGTGCAATCATCAAGAAAAATCTTTTTATACCTATTCACCCCCCTCTAGGTATTCGTACTAGCTATATCAGTTGTGACACTAAAGTGAAAGTCATACCAAATTAAGGTATTTTTGGTGTGCTTTTTTCCCTTTTCAATCATTGAACCCCACATTTCATAAATTAAGTAAAGACAATGTTTGTCGGTATCACAACTTCTAAGCATGTCACAAGTAAGAGTCGTGAAGAAAAGTATATAATCAATTGAATCCCCTAAAAATCATCCAACACTTTCTTCTTGACAATCTTAGCATTATCTTAATTATCATCTCGATAGATATTCTATTTGTCATAAATCACCATATTTTGAAGATCACTTTTCATTAACTTAAATATCTGAAACATCATAATCATCGAAAGCAACATGTGTATCCACTATGAAAAGTAATTTCAAGCTAACAAACACATTGCATATTGCTAATATCATGAAATGGTTTATGATGAAATATTTGATTTGCATAACTTCCTTAATAATATCAAAATCCAACTATATTCCTTATAAACTACTTAATTGGTCTTCATATTTTTTGCAATACAAATATACTTCAAAGTTAGATTAAGAGTGTGCACTACATAAAACGTCCAAATAATTACTTAGATTACATTCTCATACCCAATTTCATTGATATCTTCTTTCAATAAATTAAAAATAAAATGCATGTTATTTGTATCTCCCGAACACTTAACTGATTTTATAAACATTAGTTCTTAATTCGACATCACCATAAAATTAATAAACAGTCTGCTTTGTGAGTCATTTCATCCATCACTCATAATACTTACATCCTTCTCCCTCCGCATGCTACTAATGAATACACACAACCTATCAATATTTGCCTTCTTTTTTTTGCAATAAAGTGATCATCAACAAATTACATTTCGGAACCACCCACCTAGGTGGCGCTGCTGACGGCGAGCTTCTCCCCCTAATGCAAGGGGAGGAGTTCGATTCCCGGGCGTCGCAAGGTGACTTACCCAGTGGCACGTGTGTGGTGGCTAGCACGTGTTGCCCCCAGAGTTTACCTCCCATTACCCCGAGCTTTTCAGGATGTCCATGTTGGTACGGTGCGCGGGTTCCCTAGGTTACCAAAAAAAGAAAAACAAATTACATTTCGGTAGTACATACCCCCACAATATTATGATTAGCAGCATAAGTGAAAGTAGATTGAAAGTAAAAGTTCCTTAAGGTTAAATGGCAAACTCACTGAATAAAACATTCTAGTAATCTCTCAATCTAAATGTTCCCGTTCAATCATGTTAAATGCATTCTTAAGCGATTTTTCACTCCCACTTCCGATCTTCCTTTTTTAGAATCAAATGATGAATCCATTGCACTATCATCACTACTAATTGAACTAAAAAGGGGCAAAGGTATATTTCTAGTCGCAATACTCATCATTCTAATATTGTCATGTTCATCTAATCTTTTCATCTCCAAAAGATCCCTTTTTTTTTTCTTTTGTACTATTGTGTATTTTCCAATTCATTTTCCACTTATCATCAACAAATGACCTCTCACTCTCATGTATGAACTCCTAAAATCTTTTTGACAAAAATTACAATTTCAAGATAAGTTTCCCCATGCATTGCTATGATTAACTAACTTAGTAATATGCTTCTGTAATTGTTGTTTTACAACTTCATTGCCAAATATAGGTAGTTGTGTACTTGAAATACTATTAGTCATGCTTAAAGACATTATACAAAA